>JANDEH010000005.1:21121307-26105773 GCA_024610705.1 Tetragnatha versicolor | reverse complement strand
TTGAGTTCAGAATGAAAAGCAAATATATTTACGATGGCAATAGCCATAAATATTGAAAAAAAGTTTGATCATTTAGCGAATTTATTTGGTTTATTAGAACGATACAGAGGAAAAGCTTGAACTTTTCATCTTCATGTGACCAAACTTTTCAACTATCTGAATATGCCATATTCTCAAGACGATCTTATGAGCGCTTTGGATGATATTTGGAACAACCAAGAGAGCTTTCGAGCAGTGTCTCGTAAATATGAATACCGCATTCAACACTTATTGATAGATTAAAGCTGTGGCTTAAATTGATAAAACGAAGCTGTGGCATCTACACCTGGACCTGGAGGAGAAAATATATACACAGGTACAATATCTGAGGTCAACCTGGACGCAGCTACTTCTATAATATCGACAGCAGGAACATCAGGAGTGAGATCACAAAACATCAGCCCTGCCTTCGCCACATCCATCTTTTGGCCTTGCCCATCACCAATAAAAAAGTGTAATAGAAAACGAATGAAATTTCCATCAGCTGTCGGGGCTGGTTTATGGATAGACTATTGGGAACGAAGAGAAGCCGAAAATAAGGAAAAAGGGTTCTTACGTATTATGCCGTCGACCTTACCGCTTAATCAAAAACGTCATCAAAACCCATTGACTTTTCTATTGATGTGCCGCTGAATTAAACGGCCTCTGAACGGTTGACGGTATAATACGTAAGTACCGGAAAAAGAAACGAATAAGAGAAAATGAAAAAAAGAAAGAATGCATCAATAGTCAATGGTCTGTGATATTAGCTGATGATACAGAAAACAAAATTATCTTTAAGAAAGAACCAGCAAAATTTGAAAAATAAAGTAATCTATCGTTTGAATATGATTTGATACAAATTATAAATTTTTAATTTTGATTAATCTTTTAAAAATTAATTAATAATAATCAATATAATTGATAGTCATTAATAAAATGTATGAAGTGATACTTTTTGCTTGTTTATATTCAGTTCCTTCAGTCCTTTTAATTAATATTTTAGGAGGTTTACAATCTGGTCGGATATTGGGGTAAGGTGGTCGGCTACTGGTGCAATGGCAATAAGTTCATAAATTGTAAAATTTAATGGCTTAAAAATTAAATTTAATGTTTTTTAAAACAATTTTTGAAAACATACGTTTTGTTAAGGATAATTTTAGGTATTTAAAGGCACCAGTATTCAGACATTTGATAGTTTTTCCGAGGAGCTATATCAAATTGAAGGTAAAAATTTCCTTAACTGGTCGGGTATTGGTGCGTTTACCCTATAATAAACTAAACGTGTTTCCCTTTTAAGATGGTAAACTAAAATATTTTATGATATTAAACATAAGTGTTTAATATTTTTTTCACACAAAGCAAAATTTTTTATTTTGAACTTGTATATATTTGAGTTAAGAGGAATTTTGAGTTAAGAGTAGTTGCTGAAATTTGACTCTTCATTGAAAATATGTAAACGGTTTAAGTTTATTCCCGAAAGGGAACAGTATGAATAAGTCATAAATTTCTGTCCTTTAATTTACACGAAATAAACTAAAAGTGCGGACAATTTTGGAAAGTTATGTAAGAAAGTCCTTGCCTTATAGAAATTTTTTTCATTTATGTGGTTGTGTTGATTACTAGGATTTTTGGCAATAGAGAATTTATATTTCAATTTTACTTAAAACTTATGTTAGTTTTATATTTTCATAATCAATAATTTCTTTGCTGATTCATCAAGTCTATCTTATTTGTTTAATGTAAAACATGCTGCATTTTGTAAAACATGTTACCGATTTTGGCTTATTTAATCCACTGATAATTGAAGCACCAGTTTGAATAGGGAATAAGTCCAAAAAATGACAAATTGACATTTTGTGCTCAAAGCAATCTCCAAGCTTTGCTCTACACGTTAGTTGAAAAAACAGAAAAATAACTAGGTGCCCCCTATATAGGGAGATATAGCCCCTTCAAGTTGCGAAATCAATGTCTATTCACTGTATTTTTTTTAGTTAATTTGGAATTAAAGGTAATTTGTATTTCTGCTATTATTCAATGTGGTGTCAACAAGGCCTAAAAATACGCTTATAATTTAAAGTGTTTATAACTTTTTTTTTAGCCAGGGAATGTTTGACTCCATCCATATGCCCTTACTCATATTGTTACTGTTTTAATGAGAGATTAATTTTTAAATTTTACTTGTCTTAATCTTTCTATTTCTCCCTTTTGTGTTGTGAACTAAGAAAGAATATAAAATTTAACGCAATTCATGTGGTTTTTAAAATTTTTCTTCATTTGAACTTTCATAAAGTTGAAAAAGGGAATAAGCCTATCAAATTTTTTCAACTGTAAAATACCTTTAAATGTACTTATATTTGTTTCGATGATTGCCCCTTTTTCTAAATTGGGTCCTGAATTTCCAGTAAAAATTTGGTGGTTATACAACGAAAATTCCATTATTTATTCAGTTTTTTATATTTTCTCAAAACTTGGTTTTTGGGGACTTATTCCTTTTTCAAACGAACGATTTAATTTTGGTGTGACTCAACCTAATAATCCAAGTTTTATTAAAAACAACTCCATTTTTGTTTTAAATTATCTCTGACTTTTAAGTTTAATATCATGAAGTTTTCATTTTTTAAATTTCTAAACAAGTCATCCGGTTACTATACTTCACAGCAAAGTTTCCTGAACCCAGTACGTACTACGCGGAAAGAGAAAGTGAGTAAACACAAAGCCTGTTGGGTTGATAGGAGGAATTTCAAAACCCGAATCGTGATAAAAATATACTATTTGTACATGGGTTTAACGAAATAATCATATTTTAAAATTGACGTTCTTTGTTTCACTCGAAATTCAGACACCGCGATGGGACGTAGAAGGTTCAACTTAAGTTGCTGTCTAGTATAGTCTAATAGTTTTCCTTATGTATATTATGTAATTTTCATTAGTTTGTTTTTAATTGATAAGCAAGTCATCAATTTACTTTTCAATAGTCAAGAAACGTTTGTGTTTGTTTTATTTTCTCTTACCAATCCTAAAAAAATACTTGAAAATAGTGTGTCAATAGTTTACAAAATAAGCTTATTTATTACTTTTCTGATTATTTATATACATTTATGAAGACACATGCACCTTTAAAAAACTACGTTTAGTATACAATTTTTGCTGACAATTTAGTGATATTCGAAAATGTCACATCAAGTTTCAAGAACATTCCAAAAATCAATATCAGTCTAATTTCCTTTTGAACCCCAAGGGACCAACTGACATTTTCCCTAGAAATGGTACTAGCTGCGGCTTTGCCGAAAATATATTCCTAAGAAAGATGGAAAAAAATCAGAATATACATCTCCTCAGTGTTTACCAATCTGAAGGCTGAACATGCCTAAATTATTGCCGAGAAAAAAAACTCTGCAACACGCAATAATTATTATTTCGGTCGCGTCGGATCGTTGTTTTCCGATCGGTCCCCGTAACTATGGGGTCCAGTGCGGTCACGAAAAATGGCGTGCGCGCGGGCACTTTTGCAAATAAGAATTCGGTGCACGCAGACGTGTTGCACTTGTTTGTGAGCTCTCTGAAAGGGGTGCATTTGAATGCCCCAATCACCCGAAAGGTAATCCACTTTTGTTCAAAACTACAAAAGGGTAGATTTAGTTTCTGGAATTCTCAGAAATCGTGATTGCCCCCAGGGATTGACAACGGGGGGTAATACCAATAATCGATTTAGTGAGGTTTCTTTGTGACGCAAGTACAGTCTGAGACAAAGCTATAATACATATACATAAAGTATATGGTTACAACTGTTCAGGAGAATTTAAATGTCACCAATGAAGCTTATTTTTAGAGGTTAGATTAGCAGGTAAACATTTTCTTGAAAATTATAAATTGATCAAGTTCTTGATGAAATCAATATACATCACGTCAAAACTTCTTTATAACGCTCTATATGCCAATTTACCATTGTATGAAACAATGCTGGAAAGTCCTCAACATGATGACTCTCAGCTTTCCCCCCCACAGCTTTAACGTATTAAAGTCTTATTTCTTAAAATCAGAATCTATCATGGAAAACAAACTCCGTCACATGGAACAAGGATATGTAAACGAGGTGATGGTCTGGCACAGGAGATTTTTCTCGATGGAAAACAATGAGTGTAGGGAAAGCCTATGGTCAATAAGAACCATTGACCATGGGCGTAGCCAGGGTTCCACTTTTGGGGGAGTAAGCAGGGCTGAACTTTTTGGGGTTAGTAATAAAATAAAATAGTTCAAATAAAAGAAAATACAATTTTGAATGCCAATAGGTTGGGGAAGTCTTATCACAATGACTCCACTTATCTTCAAAAAGCCATTTTCTAAAAAAAAATAAAAATAAAAAAAAATGAGCGAGGTACCAGGAAATGGCAACGAGATGTTATAATAAATATAACAGTTATATTATATTCTGGCGCGAACGGCTTATTTTACAAACGATTAAGTTTTGAGATCTTGTCTTCATAAAAGGGCTAGAATTGCAAAAAGTTAAACTTTAGGGGATTTTCTGGAAAACGTTTTAGGGCTAAATTGTTTTTTTGGAATAATCATTCATACATGATGTTTAAACAACTGCCAAGCTAAACGTTGGCCACTTGTCAGAAAGTTTCCCAAATTCTGCGTCAAACTTCCGAAGAAAGCTCCTGAGACCTTTTTTTTCAGGGGGCCTTTTTCGACATATTTCTTAAAAGTTATCGAAAATTATCAAATGCATGAGTACGTGGAAAAAATTTCGGCATCTATCGGAATTTTTTCAGAGAAGTTAAATGCCAATTACCATTTCCCACTCGAGTGCTAAAAATTGCGCTTAGTAGACGTGACACAAAAGTAGTAGCCATAATTCCAGAATCCTTCCTAAATATTTTTTTTCAGAAGTAAAAAAAGACAGAGAAGATCAACATTCAGAAAAGCAATCAAGGCCGTAACCAGACTTTTGCTTGGAAGGGGTTTTGCGAGTTAACATTATTTTTATACATTTCTAAGGTAACCACTTTTATACATTTCTAAGGTTTGGGGGTCCTCCCATAGAAAAAGTTAACGAATTTGCCTCTAAGGTAGCCTTTTAGCTCCACTTTGAGACTGTTTGGGTTCCCATCCGAAGATAACAGCTCCTAGTAAACTACTGATTTTTCAAAGGAAAAAATTATAAAGAGACATAAAAATTTCGAGGGGTCTAGAGGTCTTTACCATGAAAATTTTTTCCCAAGACCCTAGTGTTTATCAAATTTTAAAGCCCCCTTTTTAGGGAACACTTAAAAGGAACCGTTTCTTGTTAGCAACAGAATTTTCAAGGAAAAGACAAAGACGTAAAAATTTTGGAAATCTTTGGGGTTCTCCTCCCCGAGAAAATTTTTTGAAATTTTGAACCATTTTTTGTTTAGTGTCGTGTCAAAATTTGACCACGAGAACACCCAGAAAAAAGGGGGGTCTGGGGTTCACCCACAGGAAAATTTTGAAAATTTGTCTCTTCAAGTAGTGTTTCAGCTCATTTTGAGACCCTTTGGGCTACATCCAAAGAGAACAATTTCTTTTAAACTACAGAATTTTCTTGAAAAAAAATTTTTGTAAATAAACGTCAAAGTTTCAAGGGGGCTAGGCGTTCTTCCTCAGAAAAATTTTAGAAAATTCCTCTTTAAACTAGTGTTTTATCTTTTTTTCAAACTCTTTGGGGAACTCCTAAAGGGAAAAGCTTATTCTTGTAAGTGGCTGATTTCTAAAGGAAAAACACTGTAAAACCGACTTAAAAATTTTAGAAGGGGGCTGGGGGACCCTCCCCCAGAAAATTTATTGAAATTACCACTTTAAACTGGCTGTTTTACTCTTTGAGGACCACTAAAAAGGAAAAACTTCGTGTAAGCGGCAGAATTTTCAAGGGGGCAAAACTGTTCAACGGAGGTCAAAAATATAGAAGGGGGCTGGGGGTCTTCCCAAGGAAAATTTTAGATATTTCCCATTTAAACTAGTGTTTATCTCTTTTCAAACTCTTTGGGGAGCACTAAAAAGGAAAAACGTCTTGTAAGAGGCAGAATTTTCAAAAGGAAAAACATTGTTTAACCGAGGTCAAAATTATAGAAAGGAGTTTGGGGGTCTCCCCTACAAAATTTTTTGAAATTACCCCTTTAAAACTACTGTTTATCTCTTTTTAAAACTCTTTAGGGAGCAATAAAAAGGAAAAGCTTCTTGTAAGCGGCAGAATTTTCAAGGGGGAAAACACTGAATAAAGACGAGCTGGGGATCCTTCCCCAGAAATTTTTTTTGAAATTTGACCCTTAAAAGAAGTGTTCTAACATCTTTTGAGACTTTTTGGGTTACACACAAAGCTCCTTGTGGAAGTTATAGAATTTTTAAGGGACTTTCAGCTATTTTTCACATAACAGTCGAAACCTGGGGAACGTTTGCCCCCCCCTAAATGACCCCCATGGGAAAAATTATAAAAATTATTAATAAAATTTCGGAAGTGTGTGAACCTCTAAGCCTTTCTTTCCCCCCATTGGATACGGCCCTGGAAGTAATATACATAAAAGTAACATTTTTATAAACTGCAATTAAAATTACATTTTTATTTATAACTTTTACACAAAAGGGTTGAAAACATTTTACTCTAAATTTCTTTCAGCTTCCTGTACCGAAATCTGCAGTGAAAATATTTTGCTGCTGCCATCTATCCTTTTAGGAAGAAAATGACAGCGATTAAAAGGACCCATGTAAATTGTGCTGCTGCCATCTAGCGATGTAGAGTGTATTTTTAAAAATAAAAATTAGGTAAAGAAATGGAAATTTTAAATTAGTAATGGTCATTGATATTAATAGCATTAATTGTGAAACTATAAGTAGAAAATTGAGAATATAATTCCAAAAGACCGTTATCAATCCCTATTCTATGATTCTTAGAATGCACACAAGTGGGAGCAACTGATGAGCATCAATACAGAAAGCTTATATTCATAGGCGGTTATGGGGGAGCAATGCCTCCCCCAGCTATTTCAGAATATTCTTTTATTCTTACTAATGAATACGCTGTGGAACAATATGCCCCACCACAAAAAAACTTATCCGACCGAGTCCTAAATCCACAGTGCTCACATTTGTCTTGAAATTTCTTCTTGTAGATATAGGGTTGACGGGGGTGAAGGGTGAAGCCCCGCAATTTTCAGTATTTTTAACATTGTGGTAGAAAGAGGGTAGATAATCCAAAAATTTCAATTAGAGCTCTTAGATTGAGAACTTACCTATATAAAACCAATCCAAGTTTTAGCTCTTTTTGATGATATACACTCACTTCCAAAAGTTAAGCACGGATTGGTTTTTCAACCTAACACCTAGTAGAATTATTTTTCATACATGAAAATCATACCACAAGATGTTCAACTAGTGGGAGGGAATACAGGGTCTGAGAAAAATTTTCCCTACCAATATCTTAAGGGGGTAAATGGGCCCTCCATTGATAATGGAGTTCCATTACACATTTGGAGAAGTGACAGAAACGCCTATGTGAGAGGTATTTAATGGAAAATTTTATGTTTTTTCTTAAGAATATTGTTATTCCTAAACTAACGCATGTTTTCAAACGTGTCTGCTATCCTTATGGCATTTTTAAGGTTTTATTGAGAGATATCGAATTGGAAATTGAATTCATGTAATCGATAGAAATGTTAGGCAAAAGGGAAAATATAGGGTGGGTTGGGGTAAAGTGGGTCTTGGGGTAAAATGGGTCAGTTTTAATTAAATCGATATAAATCAAATTTAAATTGAATTATTTTCACCCATTTTTTGTACAATAATCTTTTATCTGTTGGCAACATTTTCCGACGATCAAAAATTTAGATTTATGGATTTGAGAACTGAAAAAATATTTAATTTGAACAGTAAATGGTGTTGTCGAAAAAACAGGGTTTGCAAACTTCCAAATATCTATATATTGTTATAAATTACAGCAGACTTTTGTGATATTTTTCCATAAAAGAAAGTCTGAGAGACATTTCAAGCCAATCAGCTTAGGAAAATATTAAATATTTTATCTTTTATGACAATATTTTGTACTTGGGAAAAAATGGGTCATAGTTAGGAGGCCTTCTGTATGCAAAAGCAATGTTTTTAACTTATTTCCTTCAAATATACATTGAACTGTCAAACAAGTTTATTTTTTCTCCAAATGAAGTATTTTAATTGCTATATTTGAACAATGTTCTTTAACTTCAGACGTTTACAATTTCATTAAAGTACAACTTAAAACAAATTTCTTCAGATAAAAGCGGCTTAGCCGATTGCCTTTTTTCTTATTTTCACGTATATTTAGTAATAAATATATATTTTTGACATATTTTTGCAATGAGACCCATTTTACCCCACGTTGGGGTAAAACAGGTCATTACTTTGATGCTAAGTTTAACTAACTTAAAACTAAAAAATATTTGATAAAATTAGATGAAAATGTTCTGAAGGATTGTAATGTCAAGATCCAATTGAAAGAAATCATTAAAAAGTAATAGTTTTGATGAAATAAAACTTAGAATGTGAAAGTACCTTAAAAGTGACCTCTTTTACCCCAACCCAGAACCCACCCTAATCATTTTACATTTTTCAGGTTGATTTTTTAAGTACGAGGGTTGTTTTTTAATTAACCTCCGTTTTTTTCTAGAAAAAAAAGTAGTAGGAATTTCGAAATAATTTTGGTACTGGTAGTTAGATGCATTCTTCAGGTTCAATTTGCCACTTTACTGAGAAAAATCAGACATTTTTTCTATTTTTTATCGATTTTAGAAGCGCGTTCCTCGAACTAGTTTTCCGCCAACCCATAGGGAATTTCGTTTTCCCCTTTCTCCGTTCGCTCCGTCCGCGATCAGCTGGCCAGGCAGAAACAATAAACAATAGTCGGGCAGGTGTTAATTGCAATATGCAACTGCGCATGTTTAAAAACTTATTGTTCTTTATCTGCCGAATTTTAGACATTCATAATTTTTTGAAATGCAGCTTAATCAAAATGACCACATCTATTGACTCGATAAACTCTCCTGCAAAATGTGAAATTCGAAGTGTTATTCGTTTCTTGCAAGCAGAAGGAAATTTTGCAACAGAAATTCATGAAAGAATGAGCCTTGTTTATGGTAAAGACTTTATGAGTAAAGGAAGTGTGCGGTTTTGGTGTCAAAAATTTAGAGAAGGCCGAACTGATGTGCATGATGAAGAAGGTCGAGGACGCAAGTCAGTTGCTACTGACAGCCTAATTCAACGTGTTGACAAAGTGATTAGAGAAGATCGAAGGTTTACGATAAGTGGATTGTCTAGGAAATTTCCTGGAGTTTCAAGATCCTCTCTCTATTTTATTGTGAGGAATAAATTAGGCTATAAAAAAATTTGTGCTCGCTGGGTGCCAAAGATGTTAACTGACGACCATAAAACTCAACGAATGGTTTCAGCTCTGCAATTTCTGGACCTTTATTCCTCTAAAGGAGAAGATTATTTGAAATCGATTGTGACAGAAGATGAGACGTGGATTCAGTATGACACACCCGAAACAAAGCGCCAATCACAGCAATGGATGCACAAAGGTTCCCCAAAGCCTGTAAAATTCAGACAATCCTTTAAAAGGCAAAAGATTATGTGTACCGTGTTTTGGGACCATAAAGGTGTATTGCTTGTGGATTTCATGAAGCCAGGAACCACGATTACTGCAGCTGTTTACTGTGAAACCCTAAGACGGTTGCGGAGAGCCATTCAAAACAAAAGAAGAGGCATGCTGACTTCTGGAGTTGCTCTCATTCACGATAATGCCCGTCCACACAGTGCTGCTGTAACACAGCGACTTTTCTCGGACAGTTTAGGTGGGAAATTTTTGACCACCCACCCTACAGTCCTGATTTAGCCCCAAGTGATTATCACCTTTTCCCTGAATTGAAGAATTGGCTGGGAGGGAAGCGGTTCCGAAACGACGCGGAGCTCTCATCAAGCGTCAAAAACCACTTAAACTCATTGGAAACAGCTTTTTATGAAAATGGTATTGGAAAACTGGTGAAAAGGTATGATAAATGCCTTAATCTCCAAGGTAATTACGTGGAAAAGTAACCAAAAATGTAAGTAACCTTCTTTAATAAAGTTTTATTTTTAATTATTCATTTGTTTTTATTTCTGACCTACCGTAGTTGGAGAAAAATGAGGGGAAAGCAAAATTCTCTATGGGTTGGCGGGAAAACAGTTCGAGGAGCGCGCTTCTAAAATCGATAAAAAATAGAAAAAATGTCCGATTTTTTTCAGTAAAGTGGCAAATTGAACCTGAAAGATGTATCTAACTATCAGTACCAAAATTATTTCGAAATTCCTACTACTTTTTTTTCTGGAAATTAACGGAGGTTAATTAAAAAACAACCCTCGTATAAAGAAATCTTAAGAAAAGTTTGAACTAAAAAATATATTTTGCAGTGCTTCTGAGTCATTTTGGACCAGTTGAAACACTTTAAGTAAAATGAATCAATGATTTATTCCAATTTCACAATGTAATGCATTTTTTGATCTTTTAACCTAAATCTAACACATTATCAATTTTGTAGAAGTTGGGAAACTTCATAATCTATAACCAATAAAAATTAAATTTTTGTAGTAAACATTCAAGTATGACATTTGAGTCATTCGACAGATATTACCGTGACTACGAATGTACCAAAATTCTATTAAAAAACTACAGCAGCTATAGAGCACCTTAAAAACAAACAAACGAAAGTGTAGCTGGCTGTTCCGAACATTCCCGGACCACCCTTAAAAAAGACACAATCGCCACAGACGGTATTCAAAATCCACGAACCATTTGATTGCCACTCCCCCTTCATCAATGACGATATGGGCCGGCGGGCATCGACTCGAAAAAAAGGATCAAAAACCGATTTCTAAAAGGTGGCGATCGAATGTGTCCATCCCCATTCCCCCCGTCACGGTGCGGTTCTCTTAAGTATGAGTGACGATTTGATGGGAACGGCAGTCGACGATAGACTTTCGTAAATTATGTAGTATAAGAAGAAATGGAGTCTTTTCGTGATGGGACTGATGTAGTATGATCTCTTGTTTGATATGTATTGGTTGAAAATATATTGTCGCCTAATTATATCTCTTATCATTTTTTCTCGAGTACTAAATATATTATTTTCCAATTTTTTTAATCTTAGTTATCTTATATTTTCTTATTGACACGTTCCATCCGACAGCTGACGAAGTACCACATACGGTTCAAAATCGCCACCTTAGGTAAAGTGGTTCCAAACAGGTGGTCCATGAGACCACAAAGAAAAAGCCTAAAGGTGGACACAAATTGGAGCCGAGCGGCGAAGGCGAACAGCCACGAACACGCTCTGCGCACGCGCAACTCGGAGGCTCTAAGAGCGGCGCTTGCGCAGAGCGTGTTCGTGTCTGTTCGCTACGCCGCTCGGCTCCAATTTGTGTCCACCTTAACAGAGGATCCAAAACGCTATTTTCAAATGCCATTACATGATAGAGGGCAGTAATTCAACTGTCTATGATGAAAGAAACGTAGGCAGTACAATTTGGATAGGGTGGGTTGGGGTAAAATGGGTAAATTTTTAGGTACTCTTTCACATTCCAAGTTTTATTTAATCAAAACTATTACTTTTTAATGATTTCTTTCAATTGGACCTTGACATTACAATCCTTCAGAACAGTTTCATCTTATTTTATCAAATATTTTTTAGCCATAAGTTGGTTAAACTTAGCATCAAAATAATGACCAATTTTACCCCAACGTGGGGTAAAATGGGTCTCATTGCAAAAATATCTCAAAAATATATTTATTACGAAATATACATGAAAATAAGAAAAAAGGCAATCGGTTAAGCCGTTTTTATCTGAAGAAATTTGTTTTAAGTTGTACTTTAATGAAATTGTAAAACTCCGAAGTTAATGAATATTGTTCAAATGTAGCAATTAAAATACTGCATTTGGAGAAAAAATAAACTTGTTTGACAGTTCAATGTATATTTGAAGGAAATAAGTTAAAAAAATTTTTTATACTTAATACAGAAGGCCTCCTAACTATGACCCATTTTACCCCAAGTACAAAATATTGTTAGGGGAGAGTGTTGTACCTATGGACAAAAATCACGTTTGGATTTTTCTAAGACAGGTAAAATCACATTTTTACCATTTATAGTGCCCAACCAATGGTCCTAACCTTTGTAAAGAAGGTAATATTTTTTATTAGCTGAAATCTTCAAACTTGGATTTTTGATTAATTTTAATAACTTGACGAAATTTGTGTCCATAGGTACAACAACGTGCTCTCCCTATGGACAGACCCAGTTGTACCTGTGGACACCCTTAAAAAAAGAAAGTTTCAGTTGAAAAAAGCTTAAAATGGACATTTTTATTGGTGTATTACCTTTTTATAAACTATTTCAAGCATTTTTAAAATTGGAAATAGATTTTTTAAAGTAATGTAGTTATAGATCGTAAATGATCATTAAAACTAAGTTGATTGATAAAAGTCTTGATTTTTTACCAAAAATACATAAATCACATGGGATTTTCAGATCAATGTTTGAGGTAATAGTTTCATCAATCATGTAGGGTATTTAAGATTTTAAACCATATTTTACATTAAATTCCAAGTAGAATCATAAATTTAAAAAAGTAGTTTAGATCACAAAATGTTTGATTTTTCATCTAAAAATCCCTTGAAAATAATCGCCGACAAATAGATAACCATTTAGAATTATTTTAACATGCATTAAAATGTATTCACTTTAATAAAACTGATTCAAAAACGCCGATGAGCTACAGACACCCACAAGAACGTGTCCGTAGGTACAACACTTATGGTGTCCGAAGGTAATGCATCAGGTGTATTTGCATACAAAATTCTTTAAAAAATATGATAATTGAGATCTGACCATTTTTGATATCAATACTAAAGAGTCAAAATCTCGGGGATTCACCCCCATATATCCCATTTTATCAAATCACAATTATAAGATTTATAGGGGAAGACAAATATTAATGTAGTGATACGAGCTGATTTTACGTCAGCAACTAGATAGAATCTATTTACATTCAAAATCGACCACAAATTCAAATTTCCATTTTTTCCCGAATTTTAAAATACGGAGGCCTAAGGTACAACCGTCGTACTTAGGTACAACACTCTCCCCTATATTTTTAAGTAAGATCAGGATTTTGAGGAACTTATAATAAAAAGTTTTGAATAATAAAGTTATAAGTACAATGGGGGGGGTTGGAGGTCCTCCCCTGGAAAATGTTTGGAAATTTGACCCTAAAAAACAGGGTTTTAGCCGGTTTTAGTATACGAAGTCTGGATCCCGGGGCAGGCCCCCTCACCCCCTTTATATACTCCACTAGTGATAATTATACCTCCGGCTGTAGAAGCCTTCACAGTTTAATAAATAGTTCCGAAAAGAAAAACGGTTTTGTGAGGCCATCTTGAAAAACCAACTTCCGGTTATCCGATTTTGGTAAACTTTCATTTTCCCATTAAGTACATCTAATACAGTGGTTCCCAACCTTTTGAGGCCCATCGCCCCCTTTCTAGGGGTTGACTAACACCTATCGCCCCCTTTTCATTCTCATTGTATGTATATCTAATTTGAATTTGAAGTAAAGTGTAAATAATAATGCAATTTTATGTCAGGGGGCCTCCCCCAGAAAATTTTTGGATATATTTGGAAAATTTTTGGATATTTTTGGAAATAAGACTCCAAAAACAGGTTTTTAACTAGTTCTGGTACTCCTCTTCCGAACTTCTGACATATATTTTAAATTAGGATTTTGATTTTGATCAACTAATTATAAAATAGTTTTGAGAAATTAAGTTCCAAGTACAAAAGAGCGGTTTGGGGGTCCTCCCCCAGAAAATTTTTTGAAATTTGACCATAAAACAGGGTTTTAACTTGTTTTGGTACATTAAGTCTGAATATAGTCTGTCAGTACAGTACAATTTTATTTCCCCCTTTGAATACTCATCGCCCCCCAACCGCCCCCCCCCCACTTTGTTTTTTTGCACCTTTGATATCTTTTACAGTCTGCAATTTTTATGAGTAAATCCAAAACTGATTTTGAAGGTTTGATTGGTTCCTTCTGAAGCTTTATTATTTCTTAGCAAACTCAATGATTATCCAATTATAAGCCTTTGAGATAGTTATACTCTGTTCATTTTGAACTGGCGATGGCACTTGAAAATATTTCCTTCCCCCACCACCGATCGGTAACCATAGCAACTATTCTCGTCAAAGTGACGAAGAAGGCGTAGGGGACATCCATAAATAACGTGAGGTGTTTTTTCCAAAATCTGGACCCCCCTCCCCCTTGGTGAGATTTAGTGAGATTTTGCTGGACCCCCCTCCCCCCCACGTGAGATTTACCTACAACCTGTAAAAATAATTTGCAATCCTATTCGTTTGGATTTTTTGCTTCACAGTACCTAAAACTTTTCCCTTATTAATGATGTGGGGCCGCCTTTATTCCACCTAAAAATCACCACAGTATCTTATCTGTGGGTATTATTCCTTTCTCGTACTTAAAAAAATCGTTTAGTTTCTAACTTAAAAAGTTAGCGTGATATTTTAATCGACCCCCTCCCCCCTTGGTGAGATTTGGTGAGATTTTTCCAAACCCCTCCCCTCCCTTTTTGACCTCACGTAATTTATGGATGTCCCCATACTATTGGCTGCGCGAAGAGTATAACTATGGTTACGCTTCTAGCGTGGGGGAAAGCACTATTTCTCAAGCCAATTCTAAATGAATAGAGTATAGTAAGATTACACTGCTTTTAATAAGATCTGGTCACTGAGCTATATAGATTGCAAATTTCCAGTCCTTTAACATTAAGAAATTATTATTTTTGTAGACGACTCTCGAATTCAAAGCTCATAAATATTGCCTGAAAATTCAAAGGTATATTTGCACATCTTTTCCTGTACCTTTTTAGAACAGATTTTTCTCAGATTTTCTAACTGAAGTTTTTGTTCTATCTTCTTTAAATTTTTTTGGGGCCGATAGGATCGTTGTAATCCGTTTCAAAGAATTTAGCATATTTAGTAATATTTATATTTACTAATTTTATTCACGAGTCTCTATTAGACGCTGCTTTAAATCTAAAAGAGTAACACCATGCATAAATAAATAAGTTCTGGAGACAAAAACTTTACACCTACGCATGTAAATAATTTTGTCCTAGATTTAGGGTGATGCAAACTTCGTAGGATGAAATAAAATTCACAAACCTTATCCTATTGAATGATAAGAGAAAAGATTATTAAACAACAAAATATATTAAAGATAGAAGTAGGCCTCCTTCAAAAGGATACTAAAGTTTTATATACAACGAACTCTTTCTACAAAGATAAACATCAATTTCGAAGAAATCCCGGAGTTTAGCCAAAGAATAACTCAATATAGCCTCAAGCCAATCACTCTAAAAACCATCCCAACCCCCCATGTTTTCTATCCCATCTTAGTGAGTTTCATTTCATTTTTTATCAGTTAGGGTGTGGATTCGCATTCTTCAGATCAGATGGAGTATCTCCACAAATGTTTTCGTCCATCCGTAGATAGCTAATCAATTATTTCTTCTCCACCTGCACATCTCCGGTTTGGCCGTAATCCCTTTGTAGCATATATGTATTTATTATTTAAGAGAGTGGCTTCCTTTCATATGATAGATATACGCCATGTTTGTGATGAAATGGTTTGAAATACAAAGGTTTTTCAAAAAAAATTTGGGAGCACTAAAAAATTGCCATTAATATTTCTGTAATTTAATGCAAGTCTTCTTGAAGCTCGATCAACTCCATATGCAGGTGTATTGAGCTTTCTCTACGTTACTTTTTAAGGGAGGAGAACAAAGGTTAAACAATCTACCCACACTTTTAAAATCGGAAAACATTTTAAAAATTGCTCGGATAGGGATTTTATACTAGACAGCAACCTAAGTTGAACGTACTACCTCTACGTCACTAACAAACAAAGTAGTTCACATCGCGGTGTCTGAATTTCGTGTAAAACAAAGAACGTCAATTTTAAAATATGATTATTTCGTTAAACCCATGTATTAATAGTGTCTTTTTATCACAATTCGCGTACCGAAATTCCTCCTATCAACCCAACGGGCTTTCTGTTTACTCTTTTTCTCCTTCCGTGTAGTGACGTACTGGGTTCAGGAAACTTTGCTGTGAAGTATAGTTCATATTCTCACTGTTGTCAATATTTTCATGACTGGATAGAGTTAAAAATTGATTGCAGCTTCCACAGTGCATTTGATTTTCCCATAGAACGTTCCTTATCCCCACTATCGCTCTTGTTGACGGAAACCAGAGGTTTTTCGAGTACAATTTTTGGTTCTACGGACGTTTCGCCTACTGGAAATTTCCTTCCCCCCTTTCTTCTTTTTTGTAGGTAGGTTTTTGTTAGGTAATTTCGTTATCAAGGGGGGTAAAAAATTTTTCAGTAGGCGAAACGTCCGTGACACCCAATTTTTAATATGTTCCGCGGGCCGGAACAAATGGCGAGGCAGGCCGGAGGTTGCCCATATGTGCCTATAAGGTAAAACTATATTTTTCGTTCTAGAAAACTACTCTTCACCCATAATAGGAGTGTGGAATTGTTAAGATAAAAATAGATATCCCCACCTTCCTCTTTGAAAAAAAAAGTTATGGATTAAAATTGACTGAACTGTGCAGACGAGGTGTGGGATAAATTCGTGCATATTTCAGGAATACATAACAAAAAAATTAAATTAAGACTGGAAAAATAATCTAGCTTGCACGTATATGATCAGAGAAGAATTTGAGTTTATTTTCATGGTGAAAAATCATTCCAAAAAATCTAAAAGAGGTCTGTAGTCTGACCTCGCATGATAAATTATAGAAAGATGAATTAATTTAAGTCATTACTTTATACATGGAAACAAATCATTGTCTATCGAATCATGTTTTTACAATGAACACTAAGCTTTCCGAGCTTTACTTTTTTCTAATGGATATTTAAATTATTTATATACTAACATTCTCATTTGTGTTTCTATTTTAAAATGTATTTTTTGTTTTAAGATTTTATTCACTTACTATTAGTATGCTCTCTTATGAAGCTGGAGAAATTTAAAGATTTGAACAAACACTTCACGTGTGTGTGTGTTAAAAATAAATGGATTTCTTTGAATAATATTTTACTTGGGATTCTAAAATAAGATCTGTGTCCTACTAGTGAAAAGAAAACAAAAGTGATAAAAAAGAGGATAAGAAAGAACGAATGTTTGCCGATTAATAAAAGGCAGACTCTAATCTATTTACCAAAAATTCTTGGGACAAGATAACCTACTTATGTGCCTTGCCAAAAAATTATCTCTATTCGCATCCCTGAATTCAATTCTTTCTCCCCCAGAAACCCATTATTTTAGCACGCAATAAATCTTCATTTTGCATACAGATGGTTCTCCTATCCCCCAGAGCTCTATCTCTGTCTGCATCATCAATAATATTTTTAGGCATTGGTCCCTTCGAGGGCAGAATTATGTATTGAAAAAATGGCATCACAGGAGCCAAAGACATTGACCTAAGTGTCACGATCGTTTCTATAGCAACCGGAACGCCTCGTATTCCTTATTAGTCTGAGCACTGCTGGTTAAAGTGTATGGGGCTTCAAGCCATCCCGTAAAAAATTCCACTTTAATGCAGGATGATCCAATTTTGCCAGTGTTTTATTAGTTTTTGTGATAAACTCGATGCATTTTTCATTTGCCTTTCAATCGGGTTTTTAAGTTTATAGGTGAAGGGAAAAGTGTGTAGTGTGTAAAAAATGGCGTCGTTCTTTATACTGTTCGCATAAAACTATAAAATTGGATTTCAGGGATGTAGTCGTCTTTGGAACTTTGGTTTGATTGGTTGGGTGGTAAATAGGGTGTTGTGTCCTCCTCGCTTTTATTGGAAGCTTAAGGGAATTTTATTAGTTTCGGAGGGTACGTCGTTGAAAAGGATTTTGCTTTGGGAATTTCGGAATCCAATATTTGGCAGAACTGCTCAAGACAATAAGCCGATGCTCTTGCAAGAATTCAGGAAATTTATGGGAAAATTTCTGCTGATTCCCAAAAGGGTGTTCTTATTTTTGTTTTCGTGTCAAAAATCTTTAAACCCACATGAGTACTAATAAAACTTCCAGGATATAAAATATTTTTTTGGAATGGAATTAAGAAAGATAGAACTTGAGAATTCTTGGAGGTTGGGTTATGGGAAACGTCGTATTTAACTGACGAATTTTGAATCTTAAGTTTTATATTTTTAGTTAAGATTAATTTGATTTAACAAAAATATTTTTGTTGGCTTAATTATAATATGTTTTAATCAAGTAAAATTTTCATAACTAAGTGAAATAAATCAGAGGAGAGTAGGTAAATAAGAAGCAAATGAGTAATAAGAATCATGCAAAATACTACAGGATTTTCCTTTGGGTTTATGAAGCTAATTACAGAATGCTTATATTATTACCAGCTTTCTTTGAAAAAATATGCGCCTGCTTAGTAAAAGTGGGAAAAAATTATTGAGAATGAAACTATATTAAGAAAATTTAATTGCAAAAACAAGATAAATTGAGAAAGTTTAAAAAGTTTGACTTTAGGTAAACTATTTTGTTGTCGACATGAACTTCAACGGGAACAATAAATTTTTTTATAGAAACAGATATTCTGTATTTAAAAAAAGATTTTTAGTCCAACACGCAAAGCAGCAAATAAAAATATATGCTTTACATCTGTTTCTTGTAACCCTATCCTCTACTGATTTGATTGTTTTGCAAAAACATCATTCGAGTTTGTAAACATGTCCAGAAATTTCTCAAAGGTAGTGTTTTTAGATGAAACGAAATTTCAATTAATTTATCAAATTCATACGATACTGCTAATTATAATTTGGAGTATCCTGATAATTTATCAATAATTATTATTAAATAGTAATAATTTATTTTCCAGATACAATTTAAACGAAAATATGAAGTTTAAAACATGAGCATTTACTTTTAGATGCATACCATTTCAAAAGTACCCCCTTTTCCTCGATACATGGCGAATTTCAAAATTTTATACATTCACTAACCGATAGTAACCTAGTTTAATAATTTGGTAATAATAGTGTAATTATGGACAGCACAACAAATGTTACTATGAAAATACTGCTTAGCCAACGATAGCAAAAGGGTCACGTGATTTTTTGCTTTATTATTTTATTTAAAATATACTGATTTTTTATGTATAGGGGAGAGTGTTGTACCTCTGGACAAAAATCACGTTTGGATTTTTCTAAGACAGGTAAAATCACATTTTGACCATTTAAAGTGCCCAACCTATAGTCCTAACCTTTGTGAGTACAGAGATATTTTTTACTAGCCAAAATCTTGAAAATTGGATTTTTAATCATTTATAATAACATTGAAAAATTTGTGTCCAAAGGTACAACAACCTGTTGTACCTATGGACAGACCCAGTTGTACCTGTGGACACCCTTAAAAAGGGAAATTTTAGTTGAAAAAAGCTAAGAATTAATATTTTTATTGATGCATTACCTTTTAATAACCTATTTCAAGCCTTTTTAAAATTGAAAATTGATTTTTTAAAGTAATGTAGTTTTAGATCGTAAATGATCATTAAAACGAAGTTGAATGATAAAAGTCTTGATTTTTTACCAAAAACACAAAAATCACATAGTATTTTCAGATCAGAATTTAAGATAATAGAATTAAGAATTAAGAATTAAGAACAGAATTAAGATAATTTTTGAACCACCTTCAATTTTTAACAAGATGCAGACGACATGGAATCATCCCATCGTTCATCAAAATTTTTTGCAGTATTAGGCCTTCCATCAGAGTGAACAGATCAGTTGCACGGTTCCATCTTTCCTTACTTAGGAGCACAATTCAAGATTTTCGCAGCCGGTTGTCTTTTGTTGAAAAGAAACTGTACCACCTCCACTTAGAGTGTGCTAGTGTGTCCAGTTCCAGTTTCGTTTCACTTGACAATATGTCGTGGTTCAGAGCTAACAAGTGTGCCCGTCTTCACAGAGAGACACTAAATAGAAAATTCTCCAAGCTTCTTCGGAACTCTACTCCCAAAATACCTAAGGACTTGCCTGTAGTTAACAGCGGCGCTGTTTTAAACTTGTCGGACCTTCCTCTTGACAACTCAAGTTTGGACTTACTCAAGCTCAATCACAATTTTGCTATATCGTCTAGACCGTCACTTCCACAGTTAGTAGCTCCCATTGAAAGAGCGTTTAAATTTTCTGTTTTGTCGTCTTCGCAAAAGGAGACCCTCAGGTATTTGGTAAAAGATACTTTGGACTCTAATTTTTCAACTCATAAAGATAACTTAAATAAGTCGGAAAAAGCCTGTTTGAAATCTATTATGTCTAACCCTAGTGTGGTCGTTACCAAAGCGGATAAAGGAGGACAAGTCGTTGTCTTAAATAAGGTTGACTATGTCACGGGTGTTTATAAATTAATCAATGAAGGCCCTTATTTACCTTTAAAAAAGGATCCTTCACCTACTGAACTCACTAAAATCAAAATTGGTATAAAGTCTTCCACTTTAATCCCTTATTCCCTTAAAAAAAACTCTCATTCCGTCGGTTGCAAATTGTGCAAGACTTTACGCCCTACCGAAGGTCCACAAGCCCGACATTCCGTTCAGACCAATTGTCTCTAATATTGGCACGGCATCGTATAAATTAGCGAAACATTTGGTTACCATATTTTCTCCCCTAATGGATGATAACCCTTTTACGGTTAAAAATTCTCTCCAGTTTATATCGAAAATTCGCGAAATCCAGTTTAACGATCACATTATGGTTTCTTTTGATGTGAAATCCCTTTTTACTAATGTCCCTGTGGACGGAGCCTTGGTATGTTTGTCAACCAGGTTACACGAGTTCCATTTTTCTCAATTTGAGATCGAGAACTTGTTGCGGCTCACTAGGTTATGTCTTGAACAAAGTACTTTTGTGTTTGATGATAAATTTTACTGTATGAACAACGGTTTGGCTATGGGAAACCCATTAAGCCCTATTTTGAGTGATATTTATATGAATTTTTTCGAGATTAAGATGTTTAAATTAATTCAATTCCCTTTTTATGTTCGATATGTCGATGATTGCTTTGTTCTATTAAATCCTGACCTGAATATAGACGAGGTTCTTTCTATTGTTAATTCAATTGACCCGTGTATACAATTTACTTGTGAAATCGAGGATGATCGCCGATTGGCATTTTTAGACGTTTTGATCATGCGTAATGATAATGTTTTCCTGACCACGGTTTATCGCAAATCATTTGCTGTTTCATTGCCCCCTCATAACAAATCTAATCATCCCTTGAATCAGAAAGAGGCTGCTTTTAATTCTTTTGTTTTCCGAGCTGTCAACACATGCTCAAATAATGAGTTACTTAAAATTGAGATAAATTACTTAAAGGCTGTTGCAGTTGATCGTGGCTTTTGCCATACCATGATAGACCGGATACTTGGTAGAATTTTAAAAAAGAACCCTGTTGAATATACTAAAGAAATCCCAAACAAATTAATTGTTCTTCCATATTTTTCTAAAATTAATTTTAAACTCTCTAATATCCTTAAAAAATTTGGTTTTTCGACTGTTTTTTCCCCTACAAATAAAATTAAATTTTCTAACTTGAAGGATCCGATTCCTACGCTCAATAATTGGGGTATTTACAGAATATTTTGTGAATGTGGGTTATCCTATGTTGGTCAGACTAGACGCGCCCTAAAATTTAGACTTAAAGAACACATCAATTATGTTAAAAAACAAGAATTTGACAAGTCGTCCATTGCCCGGCATGTTTGGGAAAATAACCATACGTTTAACTTTTCTTCCGCTACCCTTATTAAAAACTGTAATTCAACACTTGACCTTGATTTTTTTGAAAGTTACTATATTAATCAGTTCTCTAATGATCTTGTAAATGACTTGTCAAGTGCACCTTTTTTCTCTGAAATTTGGATGTCGTGAATCACCATAAAATTTTTCTGTATCTGTATTTTCATAGTTTTCTTTTCAATTTAAATATGTTTCTGTATTAACTGTAACTGTGTTTCTTGTTGTTGCCTGTATATATTACTGATAGCCATGTGTACATTTTTTCTTACATCGTCATTCTCACTGACGAAGAGGGTTCAGTATACCCTCGAAACATGTCTGATTTTAATATCTTTAAATAAATTATGTGCAAATTAAACGTCGTTTTTCTATTTTATATTTAAGATAATAGTTTCATCAATCATGCTGATTGATCTGACAACTTCACTGATCCCCCCCCAAAAAACAATTTGATCAACACTTAGTTGTACAAGCATTTGGTGGTAATAACAATAATAATTTGGTGGTAAATCTTCTTCAGTGGAAATTTCAAGTTTTTTTAATCATCATACTTAAATGCGATAGGGTTCTTAGGATTTTACACCATATTTTACATTAAATTCCAAGTAAAATCATAAATTTAAAAAAGTAGTTAAGATCAAAAAGTATTTGATTTTTCATCTAAAATTCACTTGAAAATAATCGCTGACAAATAGATTACCATTTAGAATTAATTGAACATTTATCAGAATGTATTCAGTTAAATGAAACCTGATTCTAATACGCCGATTAGCTACAGACACCCACAAGAACGTGTCCGTAGGTACAACACTTATGGTGTCCGAAGGTACAACATGAGGTGTTTTTGCATTCAAAGTTCTATAAAAGATAAAAGAATTGAGATCTGACGATTTCTAATATCAAAAATAAAAGTTAAAATCTCGGGGATTCACCCCATGTATCCCATTTTATCATGTCATAATTAAAGGGGAAGAAAAGAGTTAATGTAGTGATGCACTAAACAAAACTTTGAGCACCTAAAAACAGTAAATTTATTATATGAAATTTAAATAATATTTTAAAGAGCTGATTTCACGTTAGCAACTAGATAGCATCTGTTTACATTCAAAATCGACCACAAATTCAAATTTACATTTTTTCCTGAATTTTAAAATGAGGTGGCTGAAGGTACAACCGTCCGTAGGTACAACACTCTCCCCTATAGATGGTCTAACTAAGGTAAGAGGGAGTAAATGTATCTTCCTCTTTCGATCAACTGCCCCTCAGCTTCTTCCTTTCTCCCCTCCGATTCTGTCAAAATCACGTGACCCTTTTACTATCGTTGGTTAAGCAGTAATTTAACTTAAATGTAAATAAAATTCTTGACTTGAATAAATAAATTTCTCTTGCCTATAAAATATCGAATGAATTTTTCTTTTAGAAGAGTTTCTGAATTATATTACAAGATATGCAATATCTACCAGGAGCACTAGTCTATAATTCAAGAGTGGGAGAGCGCAGAGCTGTTATAAATGGAGAATCATATAAATATACCACGTTCATAAACAATTCATTTATTAGTTATAGACCATACGAAAGTAACAGCTCTAACAAAGTAATATGCTTCCTCTTTCTCATCACGTGCATCCCTTTAACTACTAATTTGCTTTGGTAACTATTGCACCGTAAGTCAAGAAGGGTAATTCTGTTCAACGTAATGAGGTCTTGCGCCATCTAGCGTCGAAACATTAGAGAAGCGCTCCATATTTTAACATTTTTCTCACTGGACGAATCATCTTATCGTATTCCGTTCATTGCTATTCGTCCAAAATACAACCATTATTCGATTGGTTGGGCTTTCATGCTACTTGGACGAGTCATTAGCGAATAATTTTCTTCTTCTCGTTTGTTCTCTTCTTTCATAGACGCGTTCTTTTGAAGTAATTTGCTGCTCATTTCATGCAAGATTAGATTATAAATGCACCAGCAGCTGGAATAAGGGGAACAGTTATGTGTGTAAATCACCCTCGTTTACTAATGCCTACCCTTATTCCCTAAATTATTTTTTCATTTCCATGGTGAGTGCAAAAAGACATATAGTAACATATTTAAGCTTTTTCATAGATTAAAAAATATATTTGGGACATGATCTGCATCTTAAATATAAATGGAAATCGTTAGGTAGTTTACCCATGACTGTAGAATGTTGATTGGTGTTAAAATCACCATAGAAAATAATGTAGACATGTTGAAATACAGAGCCCATAGCGAGTTTGAATTTTTTTCTGATTAACCTTTTACAGTTACCCTTTTAAAATATAAGTAATATAATTTGTGCACTGCGTCTATTCTTTTTTATAAATTTGATAATTGAAACAAACTTGGGAGAGTGCAACCTAATTACTCATGTTATTTAGGAAAAAGCCTCGAATTTATGCAAAATTTACTTGAGGGCAATGTTAGAATCATAAAGGAAACATTAGATTTAATAATGTATAAATGTCTATATTGTATTACACTAAATAATAATGTACTAAATGTTATTTCCTTTTTTGGAAAAAGATTTATCCCTTTCCAAAGCACATTAAAGTAATGATCTTTTTCACCTCTGTTTATGTTTTAAAATAGAGATTGCATATCAGCAAAATAAGAGGAGATTTACCTAAATTTTCAAAGGAAATAGAATGCTATAACTTTTTAAACATATTTAATTACTTTAATCTGACTTACAATCTCATACTTTCAAACTTTAATCTTACCACTGTCTTGTGAAATAACTTTAAAACCCATGTTGTCCTAAAGATCATATTGTGTTCACTCTAAAATTCCCTTTATTAAGAGACCCCACTTCAACTGCCGTAAAACCTAAAAACTATTGCATTGAAGTTTTGTTTCATGCTTAGCGATTACTTCTAGCCACTCTTCATAGAAAATTGCCTCATTTAGGTTTAAGAGCTCTGTATGAACCTTTGACATGCACTTTTCAAGTGTTCTAAAATTCCTCACTGTCTTTGTGTGAGTCCTGACTGATTTACTCCTCTCTAACTGACCTGTTAAAACTGACAGACAGCACAAGACTAACAAATAGCTTCTGAAAGCATATTCTAACAAACTCCTTACCTCCAGCGGCAGTGAAGCATATTAAAATTCATTTCAAAGGGCATCTGAGAATCCCTCCTATACCAGTGGTCATTTTCTCTCAAATATTTGATCTGATTTTGATATAATCAAATCTGACGTATTGATTTCCATTCAATCACATTACTCCACCTTTAACGTCTAATCACGATTCTCTGAGAAAGATTCCACTCATACCTCCACCCCAATTCCAATAAGTGCAAAAGAAACAGGTGCTCTCCTTCTTCCACATTATTTGAGCTGATCATGATGAATAGTGGGATAAGACCAAAGTCACAAGATTTAACACAACTATGGATATAAGTTTCTGTTTAATACTTTATTTAGTGTGATAATCGTCTAAATCATAATTTCAATAGTTTTCCTGTAGGAGCAACCTCAAGAGTCCTAGAAATCCTCAAGGAGCAATCCCAGAAATCCTCAAATTACTCAGAACAAATTTGGCTGGACTTATGCCGCTGTCGATCTAATCAGATCGTTTCTCCCCTCAATTTCTCCGATCCGCTTTCACTCTCTGCATGATTGATGAGGCGGGCATCCTCCTGATGATGCGGATCCAGGTATCCATCCTGAAGGATAAACGCGCAACAGAGAGTTCTGTTTCATGGCATCGAGGAGCGAAAAGATTGATAACTTGATAAGGGAGGGACTTGTAAAGTTTTTTCCAGTTGGTTTAAGATCGCTTTATACCTGACGGATTATAAATCACAATGCTTATCTCTTATATGGGCTACATAGAATAACAATGGAGTAAGTCCCAAGTAATAAATTTGATATAATCACGGATTTGAACTCCACATAATATTCATTTAGAACAGTAGTTGTCTAAGTCACGAGTTTTATTACCGTTCTTTTAGAGCACCCTCAAGATCTAGAATACCTTTAAAACTGTGGTTCCCAACTCAAATATGTCTGCGGACCACTTCACTTAAATTTGATTCTTCACTTCATTTGATTAAATTCTCTATCCCTAACTGTATCTTCAAAATTTTAAATTTTTTTCAGTGCATTCATTCCTCATGGAGGGTCTAAAATTTTTACTTTTTTTCTGAAGTAAGGGAAACCGAGTCTTACAATGTTTCTAAATAGAACTTAGAAAATCAAATAATCTATTAAACTTAATAGAAAATTTAACATTACATTAATTTTGTATCTAATTATTTAAAAATATACCTTTTTTAAAAGACATTTAACCATTTTTATAAAGCCTTTTTATCTATTAACCCTGGAAGGGTTCACACCTACACAAAAGTTACAGGTTTAAAAAACAACAGTATAAAATAGTTATTTTTCTTCTTTTTCATAACCAACAAATAAGGTAATATATTATAAGTAGATTTAAATTTGAAAGAAAGTACTTAGCTTTAAATTAAACTGCAGGAGAATGAAACCAGGAATTCTGTTTATCCCAAAAAAGCAAACTGGACATGCACTTGACTGTGAGTCTGTGAGTTGTGGCAGAGGAATAGGCGAGGCGGGCGAGGCTGATGTTCTCCCGAAAGAAACCGCGTCAAAATTCAATAATTATTTCAAAGAAGCGATTAAAATAGAAAACAACTTATGTGTTAAAAAACTTTCGCATTTTCGGCAATAAATTTTTCTCATATCTTCGAACAAACCTATTTCACGGGTATCTCAGAATTTTATACTTTCCATACCACGATTTCTCGAAGACCCTTCTCTGTCTGACCATAGCCATCCCAGTTTGAAGTATCTTTCAATACTTCCACGCTTCGCTTCGTATCAAACCAAGTATAAGTCCGATCATTTGATTCTTTATTATCCCCACCCCGACGCCTCTCAGTTTTCATAAATCTGATGCAATTCTTTCCCACGTCATCACATTCCCGTTTCTACTCTGTAATAAACTACTGTTGAATAAAACTGTGCAAAATAATAGAAATGAACAAATGATTCACAGGAGAGAAAGAGAACATAACATTTTTAATATATGAGACGTATGATTTTTTACTTATGTTATGTATCTGTAGTGTTTTTACTATTTCCTGGAACGTGTGATCAGGAAAACTATTTTTTAAAACTTTTCACACATTTTTTGGATCAGTTATTTAAAAATCTTCTCACGGACCACCTCTGAAGACCCCACGGACCACCAATGGTCCACGGACCACCTGTTGGGAACCACTGCTTTAAAACAAAGAAAAGAAAAGGCACCATCACAGAAAACTTTCACTATACCCCGTTCGCACTGGCCTTTATTTTGCCTTTATTTTCGTTAGCACTTTGTTGTCATGGAAACAGGCAAAATAGCCCCATCTTTTGAAAACGGCGTTTGCACTGACAAGGGGCAAAAATAAGCACTTTACTGTGCGTAAACAATAACAGCATGATTTGTAAAATAATTAAAAATTTAATTTCTCAATACAACTTAAAACTAATGAATAAAATCCCCAAAAATACATAAAAGATTATTAACTAGTGAATTGACTAGTGAAATTATTAGTGTGTTTCCATGACAACAAAGTGCTAACGAAAATAAAGGCTCTTTTTTCTGCCAGTGCGAACGGGGTACTATAGTCTCGTTGGACATACACCATTGTCGTTCTGAGAAGCTCATAATATTGGAAAAAGGGAGTTATTGATAGTATAGAAGGTAGAATTTAAGTCTAGAGATTTGGATGTTTAATTTAAGGTGTGTAGAGGATATAGGTTTAAAGATAAATTTCGAGATCTTTTCAAATAAAACGTCTTTATACATTATGGTTTCAGTTAAATGAGGTATTTGCATGAGTGAGGGATTTGCTTGATTTTATGCTTTTTCGATACATTATGGTCTAAGACTCCTAAATTTCTGATTTTCAAGTTCAAAAATGTGTTTTAAATAATTTAAAATTCAATTTCATTTTTGTCAAAACGTCAGAAAAGTCACGTGATCAGAAAATGGGCTTCTATTGGATGTGACCTCACAGCGCATGACTTGGGATTAGAGAGTGTTTTCGCGCCCAAACAAAAACCAAATTTCAAAAATTTTTATCTCAGAAACTAGGCTACGAAAATACTTGATGTAAACGTCATTCTTCATGGTTTTTTATCTACTATTTTAATAAATTTTAATCTCAAAACGTGAGAATACCTCATTGTGTGTAGATGAATGGTGACAAAGTAGCTTTGATTAAATTAATTTTTACAGGAAATATATAGCTGCAAAGTTTTAGAGGAAATACTACCTGTGGTTTTGAAAATGCGAAAAATATATACATAAAAATAATTGCATACACGTTTACAAATATGAATACAAAAGTTTTCATTACAGTTTCAGAATGCTTTAAAAAGAACATTTCGAGTTCTAATTAATACTTAAAGAACCCGTTAAAAAATTCAATCATCTTGAACTGTTTATTTTACACAAATTTTTGAGTGCCATGATCCGATTCACCCTCAATGAGGGGTAAATCGGATCGCTTTGCAAGTTTTTGTATAAAAAACCACAATTTTTATGTCTTAAAGTGATACAGGGTCCTGAAATTAGACTTAACATAGTCTAATAAGGTGAAATGAATAAATTTTACTATAAAATTATGAAAATTTTTTAAATAAAATAAATGCATCATAACAGCGTTTCTTATATACAAAATACGAAATAAATTGGAGAATGAAAAAAAAAATGAGGGGAATTATGCTCCCTCATACCCCCTATAATATCGAATCATGATTTTAGGGATTGATAATAAATAATAGAAACCAGAAAAAGGATTAAAGGTAGTATTTTTATAGCAAACTTATAAAAAAAGGTAGCAAAACTTAACATTTTTATGACTGATAAGATTCACCCCCATCAGTAGTCCTAAAGGACTTGTTTTACTAGAAAATTAAGTAAAAATCAGAATTGCCATTTATTTTAAACTTAATTGCAAAGAAATCTCTGGAAGAATCGAGAGCACACTGGGGATACCGAAAATTGAGAAAAGAAAGTTATTTTTTTGGTGTAATAAGCAAAGTTTTGACAGCCAAGTTTTTGTGATCTTTTTTGTATCCAACTTCAAAGCCATGGTAGACCTAAGATGTTATCGAAAAATATTTATTGATGGCTAAAACAACTTCTAAACAATGTGTAGAATAAGTCAGAATTCATCCTGACTCTGTAACTCTAACATAACCGGAGCTATGATGATTTAAAAAACGTTTTTCAAAAGTGATCCGATTCACCCCGTTTTACGATTATAAAACTTTTAAACTTTCTTATACTTAAAGTCTACTTCTTCGGGAAGAGCACTTTACTATTCTATGTTAACTATTAGTACTAAATTATGAATTAATTAACTGGTTAGGAAATAAATGTATTTGCTTCTTTTAACATATCGATTCTTTAAAAATAGCTCACGTTTTGATACCAAAGACCCAAACAGAGTTTATATTTAGCTTGAAACGCAATGCATCAAGTAAAAAAATGTAAATCTGTGTTTTTGCTCGACAATGAAGTTAAATACATATCCTAGAAGTGAATGGCATGTTTCTGAAATGTTTCACCATTCTAAATATCTTCTTTTTGAATTTATGATCTTTCTGAAATCACCCACAAATTACGAATTCCTCCTCTATGACGAAAATTAGCGCATGGATACTTAAAAATAATCTTATATTTACGTTTCATTTTTTAAACTGCAATTAACAACTAGAAATATTTCTTGAATTTATTTTTTGCCATTCAAACTTTTGAATTACATTTTGCAAAGTTAGTGGATGGGATATTTTCTGCGATCTGAAAGAGCTGAGTGAAAACTTGAACCTTAATTGTTAAGGGTCTTTATATGTAAGCGTCTACATGATTGTCCTTAATGCGTCTTTTGAATTGAATTATCTCTGACCTACACTAATGGAAACTCACGATTACCTAAGCCCTGACATCAATTAATGTCTTCAAGACAAATGGGGGACTAAAAGCTCGAACTCCGTCATGTTTATAAATTGTCTGGCTAAGTAAGTGTTTTCTTCGTGAATCGCTTGACTTTATTTCCCTTTTTGGGCCCAAGGAACATTTTATTAGATCACTATATAATCATGAACTAAATTAAGCGGTTCTGAGATTAGTTTAGAATTGGTCGAAATATTCCAAGTTAACATTTAAGGGGATACAGCTAACGAGCATTTGATTTCTATATAATGAAAGGGTGATCTTATTTCTTAAATTTTCAAACTAGACATTTTCAAACAAACTTCTTAATGTTTTCCTCAAAACATTAAAATTTAGTAAATAGCTAAGCATATGTAATTTAAACTCTTAACATTGACTGGAAAGAAAACTTTTACTTTTGATTCGTTGTGTATCTGAAAGAGGATAGAGAAAATAAATCCAAACTAAATTTTCCATTAAAAACAATATCCTTTTTACTAATCAATTAAGTTTTTGTTATATGAGGTAAGTACATTCCCTTCTTTTATGAATTATTTAAGCCACCGATTACATTTCAACAAATAAATATTTTTTCTTCAATTTCGTAACGGGATTTTTATAATGCTTTTACATAATGGTTATAGACAAAAACTGATATCCTCAACATTTAAAAAACATTATAATACACTAATTCAATGAGTCTTCATTCAGGGGATTTCAATATCCACTTCAAACCTCTCTTTCCTATCCTCTCATGAGGTGTCCAAACACTTGTTGCAAAACAACTTTTTTCCCACAGCTCAGAGGGTCGACGGACAACTTCTTTAACGTAAAAAAGGGTTCTTTCTATAGTTGTTTCCACACACCGAAATTCCACTGAGAATTGAATGAGTAAAAGTTTTTTTAAAGATGGAACGATGACCTTTACTTCTAGAAAGAAAAATCAAACCGGTTTTCATGAGTGGCCAGAAGATAATTGTCGGGTGGCTCTACTAGTTCTTAGGGAACTGTATTATCATCACCCTAGCCGTTATAATGTATAGTGGTTAGTGTATATTGACTGCGTTGGAACAAAATAGAACGAAACAATTCGGTTGATTTGTTTAAAAATACACACATTTATTCTTGATTATGTATATATAATAATACATTCCATTAATTGAATAATTAGTTTTCTTAGTGGATATCAAATAGTACATATCCTTCGCATGCATTAGCGTTCTAATTCGAGCCTTATTGGCTAAATTATTCAAATAAAATATGATCACACATCAAAACATATCAATGATTAAATAATATTATAAGTATATGTATACATACATAGGCACTTGGCACATACTTAACATGCACATATTCAACACATTATACAATTATTATCCCAGGCATTGTTCCCACTCATGGTCCGCAATATCATTTTTAATGAGGATTCTCTTATCATTACTTTCTAATTCTTCCTATTCATCCCTACGAAGTAACTTCCCAATCCTCCAATACACTAATTCCTATCCTTTACTTTTACCCTAAAGTTTAAGCTGGGATAAAACCCGCTGAATTAATGCTTACATTAGTTCACTTAATATGTAATACATTGCAAATTACTAATATCATTAGTAGACCGAAAAAGAATGCCTGAGAGCAATATCATGCGATAAACCATGCGCCTTATGGACGCATAAATTGAACACAAAATTTACAATACACATTTATGCAATAATATACTCATTATATTTAATGCTTGTGATAATCTGGACTGAGAGGAGAATTGGGGAAATTGCACCTACCTAAGAGAAGCAGCCTAGAGCTCCTCATTGTCCTCTGCTAAGTCAATCCGAGAGTGATATAGTGTTCACAATTGGGTTTCGCACCCGAGAATAGTTATTCTTGAACGATTAGTAATTCTTGCTGATCACTTAAACAAAATGCACATTTTCTTACGAACTTAATCGCGCACTCGGGAAAAGATATCTTCTTGGATGCTAAGGGGTGTCCGATTATCTCGGGCCGTTGGCCAAAATCTTCGGGAGCCCAGCTCCGGAGGGGTAAGGAGTTTGTAATAATTAATCACCGGAAGGTAAAGATTTTATGAGAGGTTTTCCGTCGTTCCTGACTTTAAATACGGCGCCGCCCACCTTTGGGTGGTGCTACCTTTGACCACTCGTGAGGGACCACCTACGCCCCCTGGGACTGTCCTGGACTCCTCACCCAATCTCCACGTTCCTTATTGTGTTGACCCTAGCCTATGGCAGAGTTCTTAGTGTTCCCCAGTGTATTCTATGTGGCCTATGGCGAGGCACTCTTCCAGCTTTGTTAGCCTCGAATTTATGGGTGACCATCGCCCTGCTTGCCGCTTGCCCCAGGTGTGCATACCAAATTTCTCTTTATTTCATCTAGCTTTGCCCTTGTGCCTCCCAGACCCTTTGTAACCCCCTTCTTGTTCCGGCGGTCTACCTGTCTCGTAAATTCGTCATCGTGTTTTCGCGCAGCTCTCCTTTCTCTTTTATTCCCGCTGTGGTGCGCTTTTTTTTGCCCCCTTTTCCACGGGGAACTTGTGTGGTCTTTCCGGAGGGAGGTGATGCAGGTGGCCGATGGAATGTGTTTTGATTCCAGCTGGCCAACATAATTCAGCGAATCTCTCTCTCTCTCTCAAGTCCGACACCCTTTGATATGGGTACCTCTCAGCTAAGCAAAGATTGTGAATTATATTAGAGTGTGGGGTATGGAGAAATTAATTAGAGTTGAAATCAAAAGAGTTAATTATTTACAAAATCATCATAGATTACAATCAAAATAGAGGCCATTTTCTATTTTTGAGAACCATTATTACCCTTAATTGCATTCTCTCAACTAATTTTTCTTTAAAAACGTATTTTTAGAAAAAAAAATTAGTACAGTAAAAAACTTCTTATTAAAGTCGAATTAATTAACTGTAACATTGATGAGTTTAAAATTTTTGTGTGTAGACATAAATTACAATTATTTATTTCATTTATAGATATGACTTTACTTGTTATGTTATTGTAACTAGCGAAGCTTAATTACCTGATGTTTATGGTTCCGTAGAAATGAAATTTCACTGTATGGAAAATAAAAATAAAAAGGAATCTTACAATCAATTTTGTCTCTATTTATTAACTAATGTTATTTAAAAGGATATAAATATAAAGAGTACTAAATATATATTAATTTTAACTTCTCTGTACTTATCTCTAGTTTTAAAAATTTCAAATAAGTACAAAAACCAATTTGTGATTTAGATCAAATCAGGTTTACATACGAAATAAAACATTATATATTTTTCTTAAAAAATAATAAGAAGAAATACATATTTAACTATTTACAAGAAAATGTAAAAAATATTCTGTGGACAAAGTTTTTAAGGAAAAAAATATACTAACCTAACTACACGATAACTAAATGGAGAAACATTAGGAGAAACCTTTCGAAAAATTCAGGGGAACTTAATTTTAATCATAAATGATAGTAAACTAGTTTATCCAATGTCACAAAACAGTATGAGCAGAATAAATCCACCTATCACGTAGTCATACTATACTATGTGTTACGGGAAAAGTGATAAAAGCCGGGCAATATTAATAATGCCCCAAGTGAGGCGGGCAATGTGATAAATTTAGTGACATTTATCAGTGAGTATTTATCACTTCGCCCGAAATACGCGGGCGTTATTAATGTCTGGATTTATCATTTCGCCTTTAACATACTATGTACTAAATCAAAGGCATCTCGTTTAATAAAAAAACAGCCTAGATCACGCAAACTAATTAACAAATTCTTTATTATCTTATGATTTCAGTTTATTAAAAGATAAACCTCGAGATAAAAGCCTATTCACGTGAATTTTACGATTAAACCAAGCCAAGTTTCTAATGGATCATGCACGCATATTAAAGCAAGCAGTTCCGAAAAGAAGCTAAACATTTTACCCCACAATCGAACCAGAAAAACGGAAACACAATCAACAGCGAATCTCTTTCCTCTCTAAATGAACAAAGGGTTCATGTGAGGAATAGACGCACACAACACATATATTTATTAAAACAAGTCCCAGGGGGTAAACTTGTGCACAAAAGAGGGACGATTGCGAAGTTGTTATTTTCGTCGTAACTTGAATATTCAGCGGCGTTCACAATGAAACACGAGCGTCGCACGGAAGCGTTGCCCCAGGATCTAATTAGCTGATGGCAGAGAAATGTTGAGCTCGAGAGAGAAAATGAATGAAAAAGAAATTGATGGAATTTGGTGTGCTCTCAATTTTGCATGTGTGCTCCACAATCGATATTGCAAAGAAGCGGGAGTGCAAGGATGGGTTAAGTATACCCATGGGATTTTCAATGGATATTTTGGTCTAGAACAGGCCTAGTGGTCCACCAGCCTTTTATGTGCGGCTCTCTTAGTCTTGAAGGATTCAAAATTTTTTTTAAGATTTCGGAAAAATTTAAATTTTTTAAAATAATTCACTTAAAAGGGAACTGTTGGTAATTATTTTTCAACCAATTTACCAATGAAGAGACAGGGTTCTGAGGCTTTATAAACCTAGAACTGACAAAAATGCTTCAAGAACGATGTAAAACAAAGTATTTTTTGAACACATTCAATGAGAAATGGATGGAAGCCACCTGTTGGGCCAATTTGGTATGATTATAGAAGAAACTGTGCATTAAGTTTTCTCTGTAAAAATTTAACACAGATCAGGTGGGGTAGTTGGGAATCAGGGGTAAATGGGAACAAGCCCCTAGTATCACTAGTGTAGGGACTTGGTGGACAAAAGTGGCATGAAACTTGAAAGTTTCTATCCTTACGAAGTGGTTAAAAGTATTACCGCATTTTTTGATCTCTTGCAGAAAGTTCTATCATAACAATGACAAATTATGTCCAATTTTCTCTCTATTCTAAAAAAAAAACGTTTTTAGTGATCAGTTTCCAGATAAAGGCTTTTTAATTACTGATACGTGTAACACGTTTTTGGTATCAAACTGTTCGGATTTTTTTGAGGATGTGCAATATGCCCATTTGAATTTCTAAAAAAATTGTCAAATTCAAAATATTTCTATTTTTTGGGATTACGGATAAGGTTGCAATTACAAAGGAAGTACTGTTAAACAACTTATTATGCATCCAATCACAATGACCAATTGACGCAATTTTTTTATGTTCAAACAATATGTTCTCACGTTTTAAAAATGTACTTAAAGTACTTTCAAATTAAATATCATTAAAAGATTAATAAAGGTATTCTAAAAACTTACAGATTTGACATTTCATACTAAAATTTCACACATTTGTCTAAAATCAATAATTTTTTTGTCTGATAACCGAAATTAATAGTAAACATTGAGGATCATGTAGGTTTTATCTCCTGTTATTTTCAATGGTGTTAAAGATATTGTTCAACAAGTCTGGGTTGAAACGAAAAAGTGAATAATAAATATACAATATAGAATCCAAAAACGGTTCTTTTCCAACGCATCAAATGGAGACCATAGATTGTGGTAATTGGGAACAAGGGCGCTAGAAATTTCAAAGTGTAAGAAGCGTAAAAGGCATTGAAAATCATTGTTTCTGAAGGCTTGGGCTCGTTTAATAGACCCAGGGCAAAAATTTAGCCATTCTCAATCACCCCCTACCCTATGGGGATATTGGGAATGTATGGGGTAATTGTGAACGTGAAAAACTGAGCCTTTAAAAATTTCAATTTTTATCTTTAACTAGGGGGCTACCGCCCCCTGCTCGCTATCGCTCGCCAACCCCCGTTAACTGCTGACGCAGTAACTTTTGGACCGCTTCACAATTCCCCACAAAACCCAGCTCACTGCACTTACTCACTTTATAAAACATTCTTAACACAGGGGTAGTACTTCTCCGTGGTATTCTTTCAAAAATGGCGAATATTTATTCAGTGGTGGAATTTTATCATTTCCTTTATGGTAACATGAATTAGCGGATCGCTTTATAATTCCAAGAAATGTTCATATATAGTTCCCGCTAAATATGAACCTTCCCTTAATGTTTCAGTGCTTCCCTTAATGTATCTGTGAAAAACACATTACCTTAGGGAAATGGGTAAAAAAATGTTTACATTGCTCTGTTGTTAATTTTCTTTTGGTTGAATTCCGTTATAGTTCCCGCTAAATATCACTAATCTCTTTTGGACACCATAAAGTATAAATATTGCTAAATTGTTTCAAATTCATAGATTAAAGTGTTTAATTAGATCTATAACTATTCAGTTTATCATTAAAAATTAGAAAAATTGGTTTACATTTGAATATTGAGCGTTCGAAAGAGATTGGCGATATTTAGCGGGAACTATAACGGAATTGAACCCCAAGAAAATTAACAACAAAGCAATGTAAACATTCTTTTACCCATTTCTCTAAGGTAATGTTTTTTCACAGATACATTAAGGGAAGCATTGAAATATCTCAGGAATAAATTTAACTATCTTAAAATTTGTAATGATTGACTGTTAAAAATGTAGTAATTATCTTAAACATCGCGAAAATTTAGAATTTTATCTTCATGAGAAACAAACTTCGAAGTTGTGTCATTTTCATAGCAACGACACCGAATGTCAAGACTTCCAACATTTTCATCCTTATTTCTAAAACATTCACCCGTGTTATTTAGTTGTTTGCGTTTTGTCATTATGAAATAAAGAGTTATATTTTACTACCTTAAAAAACATACTTGCAAAAGGATATAAAAAATAAATTCAAAATTCAAAATTTCCGAAAGCGAGTGTATATTTTATTATTTTATTGTAAATATAGTAATGATTAGGTTGCCACAACTACAAAGATAAATATAAAAATATTAATTTGTTATTTAAAAAATAAAAAATAAATTAATTATATATAAGTTTAAAATATAATGAAAACCGTTTGAACAACAATTAAACCCTTTGAACAACAAACATACGTATAAATATTGTTAAAAATAACACAAAATATATTTTTTAAATTCGTGTTATAAATAGAAAGATGATTATTTAATCTATTTGAATATTAAAAAACCAGTGAAATATGTTTTCAATTGTTTTAAAATTCATAGTTTCTTGCTTTGTAACTGCGACCTTATACGAAATCTAAAAAAAAATGGAAATATTTTAAAATTGAGATTTTTTTTAGAAATTCTAAAGGCACTTTGCACATCCTTAAAAGAATCCGGACAGTTTGATACCAAATATGTGTTATACGGATCAGTAATTAAAAAGCCTTTCTCTGGAAACCGTTCACCAAAAACTTTTTTTTAGAATAGAGAGATACGTTGGTTAGGAAGTTCAATGAGATCTGGATCAACAAATGTATGCAGGAAAAAAGATTAAAAAACTTTTACTTGGTAGCAGTGATAATGAAAAGTTTAAGTTAAGGGGAATTTTTTTCCCAATTACTCCACCTAGCCCTAATTCAGCTTTAAGGACTGTTCTTTTGGAACCGTCTTACATTGTTTGAGTTACAGAAAAGAAAACATAAATATCAACATTTCTCTTCTATAAGTCTACAAAATATATTGTTCCTCCTAACGAAAACTTCAATTAGAAAACTTGCACGTAGTCAAACTCAATCGGTTAACAGTAATAATACAAAGCAAACCTTATTCCCCAAACCTATGACTAATTTTACGCGTCACATGTCATCGATTTTTGCAGCTCGGGGATTTCCACTCATCGTCATCCTTAGGAGAAAGTGGAACAGAAGTGAAAGGACTTCTAAAACCGGACGAAAAAGTCGTAACTCTTGGTCTCGGTCGTAAACGCGAACTTTGCCTGTGGGATCTCTCTTTCATTTTTGATTTTAATTCTGCTTTCATTCCTTGGCAGCACTGCATTGTTTTGAGGCAAGGGACGTTATCTGAAGAGATCTATTTCAGAGTTTTTCAGATATTTCCCCCTAATATTTTTTTACGGTTTATGTGCGTTGGTTGTTGCTATTTTTATGGATGTACGTGATTGCTTGCTTGTTCTGTTATGGCTGTTGGGAGAGTCTAATGGGAGAGTATGTTTTTAGAGACGGTTCAGACAACGAATTCTGTGTTGCTTTTATATCCGGGTATTAAATTAAATTAAAGTATGTTTCCAAGTTTTTAGCTCGCATTATGATAGTTAGAGTTTTTTAACGTCCGAGATTGATTAGAAAAATTGTAGTAGTTGGTACACAGACAGAGCCACAGAGTAGAGAGCTTAACAGAGATACCAAACCGCCGTTTTACTCTTAAGATCCTTAATTTAATTCAGCACGCATATTATAATTCAGTTCACTAGCAGCCAATCAGAGAACGCGAAATGTATTTGATTTGATTTTAACACTGATTATAGGTGATTTGGATTTGAGTGACAGCTTCAGTGGGCGAATGACAGAATTAGCAGGAACAGCGTGGAGGCGGGTCTTGAGGCCGGAAGTTTTTCAATGGGAAAAGCCCTGTTAAAAAAGTTGCCATTAGCGTCTATGGAGATGAACACTCTGTTAAGCTCTATACTCTGTGGACTGTATACTCTGTATACTCTGTTATCGTTATTTTTATGCAGTTTTTTTATACATTGGTAGTTTCTGGTTATTGTTACGGTAAATCCAGTTTGAAACTAAGGTAAGTGATTACCAGGAATGAAATTTTTAAAACATTTTGTTGATAAGTTACTATACATACTACTGTTTCTAGAAATAACCTCATCCTTAAACTACACAATTGCTGATTAGGTTATATTATTTTATTCAACATTGGCTACTTTTTGCTTCAAGAAGATTAGAATAGAAAAAATCACTATTTAAACAAACATGCTTTTGAAATAAATTGCTATAAAAACTTCAAAATCCCCCATCAGTTTGTTCAAATTGAAATCTGGAAAATAAAATTTTTTTTTTCACAACTTTTATTTTTTATAATTTTTCTATTCATTTGTAAGTGTAATACTTAAAACGATACAATATCTCTATTAACATTGATAAACTGAATACTTTTTATTACCGTAAAAACTATAAACAAGATTACTTATCAAATTTTTATTACAAAAACGAATATCCATTTCTGTGATCCGCACAAACAATTACCATGGTGAGCCGTAAACAGTTACCACCTGTTGTTTTCGGAGCATTGCTATTGGTAACAAGCTCTGTTTAGAAAACACAATCCTAAATATTGTTTTTAAAATTCATAATCCCCCCTAAACCGAAACAAAACAACAAAAATCTACGTTGCGTTATTTTATACGGTAGCAACAAAAGAAAATGATTTTTCCCAGTTCTTGAATGATATATATTTGTTGTAACGCGTGTACCGCATGATTGTTAGTCACGTATGATAATGAATACGGTTTTGAAAGACTTTGAGATATGCTGCGTGCCATCTATATTGCCTTTAATGCTGCATACATATCTCATTCTATACGGGGAGAAACACGCAAATTTAGTGACAGTTATTTTTATTCTTCGTATAATTTTCGGTTTGGTCTCGAGATTTCTGAGTCTTGATTCGATTCATATAAAAATACTTCTTACTATGACATTTTGTTAAAGATCCAAAGAATGCATTTTTCTATTTAAATATGTTTTCAGAAATGCTGTTAGGAATGAATATTTTTACGAAGCTTATATTTTAAACACACCCAAAAGTACTTCCCTTGCAAGCCTAAAAAGTGCAATACATTCATTTTGAAAGATCATGCATAGAAGCTGTTTATTTTCAAAGCAATCAATCTAAATGCTTACAAATCTATTTACATTTTTAACGTCTTACCTATTTATGATTAACTCATGCTGTTGGTTGGAAATAAGTGGCATTCAACAAAAATTATTCCAATAAAGTTTTAATCGCCTAAAAAAGTAAAAAAAATATGAATTAATTTCATGAAATATCATTAACATGATGATCCAACTCATGCTGTTCTCACTGTTGGGTTCCTCTTTAAAGTCTGTATGAATCAGTTTTCACGTACTTCTATCCTAATCAAAGACAAAGGGCTTTGCGATTTTAATTTTAAATATTTATTAACTAAATTTTTTTGAAACTTTTCATGTGGATTTTTAGATTTAAATCTACTTCCTTTACTGGAAAAATGCATTTTTTTTCTGTTTTCAAAAAATAATGGTATTGCCCATTGCAAGGTTCAGAGTAGAAAAGTGGGAATTGTTATCTTATATCATGGATTTAAAATATAAATAAATACTATAGAGTGTTTTTTCCTTTTTTAGTTATGCCCACAAAAAGTTAAAAAAACAGTATTAAGGGCAATACACCTTAGGAAATGCTTAAAACCTAAGAACAAATAAATGTGTTGTACAAATGCTTAAACATATTTCCGGAAAGGAATATACAGGACTGGAAAAGTGTGCGTGCTAAGATTATTTAAAATTTCCTTTACTAATTAAATCTACCAACATTTTTCCTTTTTAAGTTTTGGAATCTAAAACCAAGATTAATTTTACATTTCGATGCAACGCTTTTTGCATTAATGATCAAACGAGCGAACTATTTATTTTCGTTTCATGAGAATTATTAACTTCCTTCAAGATTTCCTAATTTTGATTTTAAAAAAATTACTAAGGAAGTATACTATGGAGCGTTTTCATCTCCAAATTAACCATGCCACAGCGAATGGGGATTAAAGAATCTTATCTTTAAGATTGTAAAAGTGTGTTGAGTGAAGATATGGTTTTACTATGGGTTTTACGCACTTTCTTCTAGTTTTATTACTGTTGTCAGCTGTCGCACTTATTTAGAACAGGACTGCCTCGTGATGATCTACTTAAAGGGAAATGTTAAATAGCAAGATTATGAATTATTATGTTCCTTGTGCTATGCTTCATATATGCATATTATTTTAAAAATAAAAACGTATTCAATTGTTTGATATAGGAAGCAGCTCAATGAAATAGGAAACCTTTGTTCTACATGTTTTTGAATTTTTAATGATTAATTCAAATTCATATTTATTAACAAAAGAAAATCATAACAAAATACAAAATACAAATATGAAGGCATCACACAAATGAACATAATAGAAACAAAAAAGAAATTGTAAGTTATTTTCCAAAGGAGCCAAAAAGCTCTTCCATGGGATCATACATTATCATAGTTATAAATACCATTACGAGAAAAAATGGATATATACCTAAATGGAGCTCGGCTGGCAATAATTATATTTATTTTTAAAAATATAGAATGATACAGAATCGATGTCAACTGACACATTGAAATATTTCTGTAATTAATTAAAATTATACTTGAATAACTTTTTAAAATAACTTATATAATACATTCTTTAGTTATAAATAAATACATGAAAGTTTGAGTATGGTTGTTCTCACAGGATGAGTAGAATTTAAATTAGAGTAATTCTAAAATTTCTAATTTCTTCTACACATTTTATCTCTCTCTTTTAACTGTTCTTCTTTTATAAAATACGGTATCATTTTATCCAACCATAATGACAACTATAAACTCTGTTCATTATCGCTTATATTTAAGCAAATTACTTATTTTTAACCCTTTTTGGATAATTTTACTTTCAAGTAACTTACTTCTTAAGTTCTAATATTCAATCTTTTGGTGACCATCAAAGTATAGGGGAGAGTGTTGTACCTATGGACAAAAATCACGTTTGGATTTTTCTAAGACAGGTAAAATCACATTTTGACCATTTGAAGTGCCCAACCTATAGTCCTAACCTTTGTGAGTAGAGAGATATTTTTTATTAGTCAAAATCTTGAAAATTGGATTTTTAATCATTTATAATAACTTGGAAAAATTTGTGTCCAAAGGTACAACAACCTGTTGTACCTATGGACAGACCCAGTTGTACCTGTGGACACCCTTAAAAAGGGAAGTTTTACTTGAAAAAAGCTAAGAATGAACATTTTTATTGATGAATTACCTTTTAATAACCTATTTCAAGCCTTTTTAAAATTGAAAATAGATTTTTTAAAGTAATGTAGTTTTAGATCGTAAATGATCATTAAAACGAAGTTGAATGATAAAAGTCTTGATTTTTTACCAAAAACACAAAAATCACATGGTATTTTCAGATCAGAATTTAAGGTAATAGTTTCATCAATCATGCTGATTGATCTGACAACTTCACTGATCCAAAAAATCCCAATTCGATCGACACTTAGTTGTGCAAGTATTTGGTGGTAATAACAATAATAATTTGGTGGTAAATCTTCTTCAGTGGAAATTTTAAGTTTTTTTAATCATCATACTTAAATGCGATAGGGTGCTTAGGGTTTTACACCATATTTTAAATTAAATTCCAAGTAGAATCATAAATTTAAAAAAGTAGTTTAGATCACAAAATATTTTATTTTTCATCTAAAATTCACTTGAAAATAATCGCTGACAAATAGATTTCCATTTAGAATTAATTTAACATTTATTAAAATGTATTCAGTTAAATGAAACCTAATTCTAAAACGCCGATTAGCTACAGACACCCACAAGAACGTGTCCGTAGGTACAACACTTATGGTGTCCGAAGGTACAGCATCAGGTGTTTTTGCATTTAAAGTTCTATAAAAGATAAAAGAATTGAGATCTGACGATTTCTAATATCAAAACTAAAAATTCAAAATCACTGGGATTCCCCCCATATATCCCATTTTATCATATCATAATCATAGAAGAAGGAAATCGACCACAAATTCAAATTTACATTTTTTCCCGAATTTTAAAATGAGGTGGCTGAAGGTACAACCGTCCGTAGGTACAACTCTCTCCCCTAATGATATAAAAGTTGTAGGTTAAATATATACTCTTAAAATTAATATTCAAATACACGTGGTGACGACCAACGAATTGGAGCCCCAATCATGCATTAATCCTGAACTCTCCTACTAGCAATAAATGTATATATGTTACGGGCAAAGTGATTAATTGGGCATTATTAATAATGGCCAGGCAATGTGATAAATTCAATGGCTTTATGAATGAAATTTATCACTTTGCCCGCTTTCACTCTGGGCATTATTAATAATGCCCAATTAATCACTTTGCCCGTAACATATATATTTTTCTTAAACTTACTTACAGTCCAAAAAATAGAATTTAGAACTAAAATTTTGGAAGTGAACCTTGTTTAGCTTGAATCCACGGATTTAGTTGAAATCACTCGTGTCGACTTGTTTTATCCTTTTAGAAAGGTGAATCAAATCTACTACACTCTCACAACACGAATCCTTCTTTTTCCCCAGACTGTGTCTATCTAATTTTTTGAAACGATTTTATAGTCCAAACTGGAAATTATAATTCGAGTGTTTTTACGTCATTAAAACATAAATTAGTTCATACATTAATATTTTAAGTAACATTCTGTGAAAGTAATCATCTCATATCTTTAAAAATATGTAACATTACATTTTGAAGTTATAAAATCAATCCATTTAAGAAAAACAACCCAAGATTTTGTTATTTTGAGACATTTGAGTCACATTTCATCTAAATAGAAACACACAACCTGTCACATAAATCCCCAACCAATTGACCACGAAAAAAAAACCCTACTCTCATCACTCCGAAACCATCTCTTGCAGCATCCAACTCCTCTTGCAACACCCTTTCTTACAACAACGGTCAGCATTAAGAATAGCCCTCATCATGTTCGATTTCGACACCCACCCCCCAGGAGGCCGGCCGCCCTCGGACGTACCTGGTGTCGCCACCGGTTGCTTCGATCACGTGCTCTCTCTCATCCCTCTTCCAGTGGAAACCCAGACGAGCCGTAGTGAGGTTCATACCCTCTATTGCTTCCGATCTTCCGAACTAACAGGTGTCTTCACGGAGATAAGTTGAGGAGTAAACGGTTGCTGAAGAGAACGTGGTTGTTGTTGTTGTTGGCTGTGACAGTGGTTTGTGAAGGTTGAGGGAGGTGTGTTGTTGCTTTCCCTGCCAGACTTTGTGCTTTGCAGTGAAGGTAAGTTACTTTTCTTAGTCTGTGTGTATGTAAAACTTGAGTTGGGAGAGTTGATTGTGTTTGTTTTGGTTTATGATTTATTTGGGAAATTTAGGAGATTACTTTATGCAAGTTTTTTTGTTTGTTTGATTGTTGTATGAAGGTTTATGTTATGTTTGTTGACAGTTGTATGAAGGTTTATGTTGATGAATTCTTATGGATTATTATCGTATTTTTTGGAAGATTAGGATAATTTCATATTCTATCGTTTATGCAATTAGTTGATTTATTAGTGATTTATTAATACTGAAAAGAAATTTAAGCAGAAATTCAATATTTTCGGATAGGTTAACACTTGAAGAATCAGTAGAATAGGGATATTTTAAAAAGAAAGTTTTTTTAAGGTTCTTATACACCATTATATCTCGGGACACCCTGTATAATATATACAGGGTGTCGTGTCCCAAGATAACTGTCCCCCCTTTAACTTTTGAACCCCTATAGATATAATCATGGAAGTGGTGTCTAGGTATAGTAAGGTGACCATGCCCTATCCGATGCGGTAACTTTTAACTCCCCCTAGTGTCAATGTTAGGAGTTATAACTTTTATTTTGAAAACTTTTAGATACTTGCTAAATTAGTAAATTACAAAGTTGTAGAGCAACATCGGTTTTGTACGAAAAACGCTTTGTGCAGAGAGTTCCTTGGATAAAACCACTAAACTCACGCATAATTAGATAGATTTTACGTTGTTTTTACGTCCTAAAACACTCCTCAAAAGGCTAAAATGGGAAAATTTTGTTTTTATGATCTAAGAACATTTTTAGTCATGTACCTATAAGTAATAAAAATGAAAACTTCTCATTCTCGCTTTATGAAGAGCGTTTTAGGATGCAAAAACAACATAAATTTAACCTAATGGAGCGTATTTTAGGGGTTTTATTCAAGACATTTTATCTGTAGTCCATTTTTATGACTATATCTGTAGGGGGTTCAAAATTTAAGGGGGAGAGTTATTTTGGGACACCCTGTATATATTGGTGCATTTCGAATTATATTATATGAATTAAATATTATTCTAATTCTTACTTTAAAGTAGTTTTAGAAGCATTTTTTCTTTTAAATATTACCCACACCAACCAAAAAGTAGAACAATAATATAAATTCTCAAAAGCAGTTAAGCTGTTATTTTAATTGCGAAAAATCATGATTTTCCATTTTTGCCACTCATTGCTTTTAACAAAAATATACAGGGGGTTTTAAAAGTCCGTTTCGCTGCTTTTATTTGGAACCAACGTGTTCTAGGGTCACGGAAGTAAGGACTACCCCTAGGTAAGTGACCCTGGAAAATCCATTGAGATGTCTTACAGCGCCCCTAGCGGCGAAATAAAAAAGTTAAAAAAATAATTTAAAAACTATAGGAGATAGAGAAAAAACCTCAGTGAGAGTATTAATGCCGACTTTATGAAGAATTCACAGAAAAAGGTTTTATGAAAAAAAACTTGAATATTCGCGGAGATATTAGCATGCGAAAACAGCACTTTTTCAGACCTCAAAAAAGAAAAAGTTCGCAAATTTGCAATTTTTTCAGTTGTATTATGTAGTTTTATGCTTTTATAGTTGAACAAAGGCAAAATTTATTAAAAAAATTGAAAAAACTTGCAAATTCGCGAACTTTTTCTTTTTTGATGTCTGAAAAAGTGCTATTTTCACATGCTAATATCTCCGAAAATATTCAAATTATTTTCATGAAACCTTTTTCTGGGAGTTCTTTATAACGTTGGCAACAATATTCTTAATGAGGTTTTTGCCTCATCTCCTTTAGTTTTTAATTTAATTTTTTAAACTCTTTTTATTTCGCCGCTAGGGGTGCTACAAGTCATTTCAATGGATTCTTTAGGGTCATTTACCTAGAGGTAGACCTTACTTCCATGACCCTAGGACACAGTGGTTCTAAATAAAAGCCGTTAAACGGACTTTTGAAACACCCTGTATATAATGCACAGATATGCAAGTAAAGAAAAATATTTTATGCCAGCATAAAAAACTATGAAATATTTTGCAATACTTCCTCTTTATAAATAAAAAAAGGTCTTATGAATACTAAGATCAGCTATATGATCTTTTATCTTGGATTTGTAAAATATATTAGGTCTTTCCTGTTTACTTTAAGCCCTATTTTATATTTGAAAAGATAAGATTCTTGGTATAAAACTTTTCCGGATTTTTCATGTTTTACGGACTAAAAAATAATATTCTAAGTATTGGATTATTTTATAAGGAATTGAAAGAAAAGCACTTTAAATATTGAATCAAATTCCTTTTTTGTCATAAGAAAAGTACACTATTATGGATTTGTTTGGGTAAGAGGAAGTAAGATTAAGTCATTTAAGTTTTGAAATATTTTAAAAGTACTATTTATTATTACAAGGAAGCTACCGCCCCCTTCTCGCTATCGTTCACCAACTCGCGTAAGCTGCTGACGCAGGACCTTTTGGATTGCTTCGCAATCCTCACAAAAACCAGTTCTTTGCACTTTACTCTATGAAACAATTAATAGGAGAAACGTCATCCAACTTTTCAAAAGTATGTCACAGGTCATCTCGATGAATAACTATCTTTTAAAAGTTTGAATATTTATTAACTATAACTTATCAATAATTTAAAGTATCAAATGTGAAGTAAAAATTTAGTACATATCGTTTTTTGGTGAGTAAATATTTTATGTAATCAATTTCAATATTATAAGATCTTATCTTATCTTTGAAGGTGAATTTTTGATGTTTTTATACTTTTAGTTATTTAAAATTTTTTAAACCAACTTTTATTCTTATTTTTTTTGTTTTAAGAAAAATGTTAGCTAAAAGTTTAAAAAAACATCCATAATAACAATAATATACTTAAGTATTCTTTATAATTTATAATAACTTACTGTAGGTGGCCATTGAATGAGGGACAGTGCTCATTTTTATAAAATTTAAAGTTTAAATAATTTTGTGAGCAGATGAATTGATTTTTATGAGAGGTTTTTATTCGGCCTTGCTTCTGGCGCTGCTGCTAAAATTATTTGAAAATAAATTTTCACCAGATACTTTTGTTTAAACTAATAATAATAGCTGTAATATATTGCTTTTTATTTATTTTGCTATTTTTAAAAAATTTTATAATAACGAAAAAAATGTGAAATTGTACTTTTAGCACTGTTAAGAACTTAGACATGTCCCCAAAGAAATGTAAAGTTAAACCGACATTATTTCTTCACTCCACACTCTTACAGAGAGACATAGCAATAACAATAAGTGTTTCGAAGTCTTTTGTTTGGCAAATAAGAGTTTAATTTGATCAAAACAAACCCCAGAATGCAGAAAATGTGTCCAGAAAAGGATCACCGCTATCTTACCAATTTCTCAAAACCAAATATATCTGTCTTTAAAACCATTATAAATTATTTCCTGACTTAATTTGCTTGTTGGGTGTTGGGGACAGATGTAGTTTAGAACTTTCAATTCTCTACATTCAGAAACACCCCCTCCGCTCGGGTCCTGTTCCCCTGACGAAGAGCCCTGAGCGGAGTGTTGTGTCTTCTCAGGGCTTAATTAATTTTTATTCATATATTTATTTTTATAGTTATAGTGACACTCTATTTTGTAATCGAATTTCATCAGCAGTCAACAGAAAGTGTAACTTTTTGCATGAAGCACACAACTTCACAAAAGTTTTTATACTTATGTATAAGTTGAGCTGTTTCTCATCTCTATCATAATTCATCAAAGTTTTCAAGTGAAAAGAAGAAAACATCATTAAAAGATTTCGTTCGATTAATGAGAAGAGAGATGAGCATTGACGTGACGAGAACTACAGATTCTTGTAAACATCACGACATTGATTGAAATCTATAATAAAGTACCAAAAAGGAAAAAAATACACGTTTTAAATGTGTTATTGGATGTACTGCAAATAATTATAAGTTATAAATAACTTGATTATTTGACTATCATTTCCTGATAACAAAGAACCAAGGTTTACATTTCCAATATAACCAGATCAAAAGTTCAACTAATACCTGAGTTTACCATTAACCAGTCTTCGTTACTCCCATGAACGAGAAACCCCATCAATATTTATCCTGTGGTTCAAGGTTCAATTCCTTAACCAAGCGAGTTGAAAGTGTATCATTGTAAGAAAAGAGAAAAAAGAGCAACCAAGAACAACTTCGAACGAAAACGGGAATAGAGATTATTTTCACGACCCATTGAGTCTGCCACACTCCTCAACTTATTAGTTTCTTTTAATTACCTGGCAGCAGTTTTCACACGACCGTTGTTTTCTGTGGATCTCTCTTTGCTTTAACGCCTTCTTCTTTCTCTAACCCTTTTGGAGAGTGTGTTTCAGGCACACATGCTGTGCTCAGGATTGGGGTTAGAAAGCCAGTTCCATGCTTTGAAGAGGAAGAACTGGTGCACAGAAATCAAGGGCACATTTAACCGTTGATAAATATGCGGTTCTTTATATTTTCTTCGGGTGTTCGGTTCTTTTCTTTTGAAGAGAATCGAAATTCGTGCCCGGATATGCGTTGGTAGCAGAAAGTAGTGAGAATGCGTAGATGTTTCCATTTTGATTTTTAAAAAAATTGGGTAAGAAAAGGACCAAGAGTTGTTCGGTGGGTATATCATGCGGATGTAATTCAGTTTTCTTCCCATATATTTCCCATATTTGTGTCTTGACCCTTTTGTTTTGAAATAAAATTCCATCTTAGGCATTATTTAGTTGGCGTAGCTTTAATTAAGCGTTATGTTAGTTGTTTTTTAAAAAAAACAATGAAGCTTCTCTTTCAATGCCGTTAAAAACGCCTTAAAAACATACTAGAATTACTAAAAGTCATAAATATTGAATAATGTTTAAAAATTTTTATAGAAAGTCATATGCTTTTTGAAATATTTTTGTTGAACATCAGTGTATTTTAATGCTGAAAGAGTTAGCTAGTATTTTTGTGGGGTTTTACACATAAAACTACCTTTATGGCAAATCACTGTAAGGAAAAGAAGGCCTCATTCGAGTATCTGATTGTGACATGGGGGCAAAGAGGGGGTAGGAATTCGTGACATCATACTCTTAAAATTCCAATTATTTTAATTATAAACAATGATTTCTGTTTTTCTGCCACTTTCTTTTGGATTTGTGACTATACATCAAAGATCACTGATACATGGTAGTTTGTGACATTTATGATACATTAGGGGAGGGGGTCTAAACAATTGGAAAGTGTAAATGTAAATAGTAGCTTCCTAAAAAATGTAGTTTTATGAAGAAAGATATTGTTTTACGGTAAATTTCTGTAAAACAAGTGGTCTGATGTGGGAAAATAGTTTAAGATGTTATTAAGACTATTATCCATATTTTAAAAAATCTTACGCCATTTCCCAACTGCATGGATTTTTATTGATAATTACTTTCAGAAAATTATCACATAATTTTTAATAACCATTCAGACCCTTTTATAGACTCTTTTTTCCTTGATCAGATATTCTGGTCATGGTGTTATTGAACTAGTTTGTAAATGTTGTAAACGGTTATGAATAAACCCATATTGAATTTCTTCTCCTCTCCTTCTAAGAATAGTTTTGAACTTGGTAGAACTCTTTTTCTTCTGTCCATTCAGGCTCTTAAAAACTTGCCACCTCGCGGTTGAACTTAACTCTCTAACCCTCGCTCCTGTTTTGGCCCACTGATTAATAAGTACCAACAAAAGAGGACGAGCACCATATCACCAAATTCTATTACTTCATCTGCGCCCTCCTCAGCAACCTCTCTCCGCGTATCTCATTGTATCCCACAGCTTCTCAAAAAGACCGTATGGATAACATCGCTTCCCTAATCCGCCCATCTGTCCGCGATCAATCGATTAATAGTGTCCGGCCCTTGTTTGCCAGTTATTGAATCCCATAACAGGACTCCCCAGACAATGAAGGGACACTTGGGACACGGCATGTCTCGACAACGAATCATTGGTTCCTTAATGGACATAGCCTCAGTGTAATGTACCGAGACTGCTCGTGGAGGATACACTTCGCTGGAGAGGAACCGTGTTGGAAGGGAAGAAAACAAGGGATTAAAGGGAGTTTTTGATGGCCCATAGGGTTTATAGGAGTGTTGAGGCATGTGTGCTGATGTTTGTTGCGTTTTGTTTTGAATGTAGTGTGTAATACTACTATTCATGTATTCATGAACTTGATAAGTTCGTTTCGGCTGCCATGCTAGACTGGTTTTAAATATTTGCCTTCCCCCCGATATGCTAAAAACCCTTGGAAGTTTCTATCTTAGCTATTGTTCTTTCTGATTAACTTATTTTCATAACTAATGAAAACTCATTTATAAAGATTTTCCATATAAAACGGTGAAGGTACATAACCGGAGGCCATAGTCTAAATGTTGATAAAAGTATGAATGGTTCAACCTCTGCTTTGGACTTTCGTTCAGACTGTTATCAACACCTAAACCACGGTCTAACAGCCCGGAAGACTCATCTTTAAACTTACCTTATCTCATAAAGTTAATCCATAACTAATAAAGAAGCCATAGTATAAATAATTAAATTTAATAATTATTTAAAGGTACAAATAAAAAGGGCTTGATATCTGAATTAAGAGTGAAGTTTACAAGATAATGTTATGAGAACACGTTGTCGAAAGAGTGAAAAGCAATTTGAACAGCTCGCAAATTTCTAATGTGAATGATGCTAAACTTTGAATACCATGTTATAATTTAAGCGAATAACCATTACCAAAAATTATTATCTCTACTTCTCGTTTCGTTGACATAATGGAAGCTTACAAAAGAAATTCTACTACCCAGCTTAATTTAAATCTTTAAAGTATATCCTGAAATTTATTCCAACAGTGTTTTAAAATAATAGTAAAATTGAATCGTGCAGTAAAATTGAAAAATAATAACGGGTGGTTTTTTCTTCAGTTTTAAAAATACATCGTATCTCTCGTTATTTTTAAATATATTTCTCCTAACTCCTAGTATTAAAAATAAAGAGAAACTGCTTCTAAGCAATCAAAAATGTAATTAGAAAACAAACTTGAATTTTTATTTTCCTTTACCTTTATTTTGTTTTTTAAGTAAAGAATTTTATTGTAAAAGAAAAATTTCAAAATTATGACGACTCAAAGCAAAAATTGGTGTAGGATATTCTTTGTAGAATCATTCCATGCCAAATCATCCAGCGAGAACTCAATTTTACACCCTAGGTTCTCAGAATTTCATGAAATTTTGTATGCTCAATGTACGCATAAATATAAGGAAAGATACCAAATTTTGTCCAATTCTATCCAGAAATTTCGGAGTTGGAGCTTCTTAAAGTTTTACGCATCTTGACTTTGAACCGACTCGACGACTCGGGCTGGTGTTCAATTGCGTTTTCCCTCACCGAATTCTTATTTATTAAGGTAAAAAGTTTAAAATTAAAAAAAGCTTACAGCCAACAGTCTACAGAACCGTTTTTATTTATGTTTTTCTTAAGTTCAGTTTTTTCTTTATGGGCACTTTTTTAAGGTGGTATTTAATCAGAACAACTTTCTGTTTTTTAAAGATACCCATAACACCCCTTAAACCCCAATGATTTTTTTCACTATTAGAAAGGAACTTTTCTCTTTTTTTCTAGTGATGTATATTTTATTTCAAAATATTTATAAAGGTTTTTACATCATGCGTTTTTTTAAGACACTATGAAAAACACTTTTTTATGTTTAAGCGTGATTTTAACCATGATAAAATGCTTCGATCTTACATTTTATACTGCCATACGATCTTGTAGACTATTGAATGTAAATGAATGTAGTTTTTAACTTTTACCTTTATAAATAAATATTTGGTGAAAGAAAACGCAATTGAACACCAGCCCAAGTCGTCGTCTCAAAGTCAATTCCGAAATGTCTTGATAGAATTGAATAAAATTTGGTATTTTTTCTTATTTTTAAGTATAAATTGAGCATGCAAAATTTTACGAAAATCTGCGGTATGAGGGTGTACCACCCTGGATGATTTGGCGTGGAATAACTCTATATAAAATACGATATACCTACAAGCTAAATTTTGTACATGGTTAGAATAAATAAGTTTTTTTTGAACGAATAAGTTTTTAGAAATTCTAAGTGCAATTAGTAGCTGTGTATTTAAGCTAATTTTTAATAAAAAATTTGGCATAAATATAACTGAAGATTGTAAAATTTAAGAAATTAAGTAATCATATACAACAAAATTGTGTTTATAGTCTTGTGCCCTTTAAGTATAGCCAACCAACGAAAAAAATTTATATGCTGTATAACCAAACTCTGCTTATTTTTAAACTGTTTTATTCATATATACAATTTTTTATAGGAACAATTATCAGTATCTAATGATAATTGACTCCGATTACTAAAACTAATAAGTTTGTTTATAATTACATACAAACAAACTCTTCAAGTTAATATTTACCCGTGTTCTTTTGTGTATTTATTCTAATCATTGTCTCTCAGATAACGACATTATAAGCTGACTTCCCGAAAGCAAAGTAAAAAAAACTTACTCAATTATCTTCTTCCAATTACTCCGTCTGATACATCCATCGATTTCTTAGCACTCAAATTAATGTCACCTTAACCAAATTATTTTTCTCAACTAGGCTGTTGTACCGCTGTCCTGTCAAGTTTAGATAAGACCAAGAAGTTACTTTCACGTAATTATGAGTAAATTTGCTAAGGCTTCTCTGGCGAATAATACTGTTAAGTTTGCTCATTGAAGGTAATCTAGAAATTCACCACCTGTTCAACGTTCCGTGTATATTTTCCGTAATTTTAAGTGGGAAGTAATCTGAGTAAATTTGTTTATTGGTTTGTTATAATGTCTGATAAGGCCCTTGTTATACTTTAGAAGAAATGTATGAAAAATGTTTTTCGGAAATAATTCATTGAGATAATATTCATGCAAGTTTTATTTCTGCCTATAAGGAATTTTTAAGGATTTCAAACCACCCTATTTTTTACCTTTTATGTTTATGCATAGTATCAAGAGAGTTAGTATCAAGATTTTCATTACTTCCAAAATAGTGCTCATTAGCGTAGTTTGGAATTAAGACATTATTTGAGGCAGTTATTACAATTTATTTACTCTTACGATTTTATTCTAATTCAGGGTGATGGATAATCTAACTATGTAAACATACTTTTTCGTAAAAAAATACTTCCCGTTTATACAATAGTTTCGTTTTAAATTAGCCTCCCTTTATCTCTTAATTGTCTGTAAATGTAACTATAATAATAATAATAATAATAATAATAATAACGTTTATTTCCATCATACAGACAAAAATCCATTTACATGAGGAAAACAGAGGAAAACACCGAATACATACACATACATTCAAATTACAATAAACACGTTCAAATTACAATAAACATTAAACAGAAAAATACGGAAAATAACTGAATTACAAATTGTTTATATAATCAAATTGAAGTTTTTTAAAACCATCAAAGAATACGTCACTGTGCTCTGGTAAGTGATTTATTATTTTTATGAATTGTATTATTGTTTGTTTATTTAAATATGATTTGGAATAAAAAGGTTCTTTTAAAATTTTGCTATTTCTTGTATTGTATGGGGGGACATGTATATTTATTTGATTTAATATAAAAGGGCAATCAATATTGTTATGTAAAATATTATGGAAAAACTTAAGAATAATAAGTGATCTGCGCTGTTCAAGTAAGATTGGGGTTTCAGAATTGGTACAATTGAATTTAAAAGATAAATATCGTAGAAAATTTTTTTGAACTTTTTCAATTAAATTTTTATTGGATATGCCTGTAGGGTTCCAGATCACAGCGCCATACTCTAGTATCGGACGAACTAAAATATTAAAAAGATTTAAAATCACTGATATATTACTAAAATTACTTGTTGATCTTCGCAACATTCCCAAACATTTACTGGCCCTCAAAGTGATGTCCTGAATATGAGCGTTAAAATTAAAGTTTGAATTATAGATGATACCAAGATCCCTGATGATAGATTTTCTGGATAATATGATATTATTTATTTTGTAACTATATAAAAAAGGATTAGATATCCGAGAGAAAGTTAAAATAAAACATTTGTCAATATTGAGTGACAGTTTGTTTCTCTCACACCAAACAGTTAGGTTGTCTAGTTCAGATTGTAGACTATTTATATCATGTAAGGAAGATATTTGTTTGAAGATTTTTAGATCGTCAGCAAAGAGTAAAGATGATTCAAAAATTGAAATTATATCATTCACGAACAGATTAAAAAGCAGGGGCCCAAGAATTGACCCCTGAGGGACTCCTGAGGTACCATAATAAGGATCGGACAAAGAGTGATTAAATTTTACATAAAGAGGCCTATTTATGAGGTAAGAATGTAACCAGTTGACAGCACCCTCACAAAATCCAATATTTGCTAATTTTAAAAGCAAGACCTCATGGTTAACAGCGTCGAAAGCCTTTCTAAAATCAGTGTATACGACATCGAGTTGTTTACCTTCATTTAAAGCATTTGATATATAACTGTTAAGGCACAAGAGATTAGTAGAAGTTGACCTCTTTTTTGTGAAACCATGTTGATTGGGAGAAATTATTTCATTGACCTGAGAAGATAGTTTACAATGTATGATACTTTCAAAAACCTTAGAAAAACTTGAAAGAATAGCTATTGGTCTATAGTTAGTGATGTCAGATTTTTTTCCCTTTTTGAATATTGGTACTATTTTTGAGGTCTTCCAGACATCGGGAAAAGTATTGGTTCTTAAGGAAAGATTAAAGAGAATAAGTAAGGGATATATAAAACCCTCCATATTTGCCTTGATGACATAAGGGGGAATCAAATCAACACCCACAGAACAAGAACTCTTTAGTTTTTTAATACTGTTTTCTATGTCTTCAGGGGATACAAGATCAATACGAATCAGGTCTGGAGAGGCACGATAAGTTGAATTTATTTGACATATATTTTGATCGTTTAAATCTCTATAGACACTTGAAAAATACTCCCTAAAAGCACTGGCTATCTGCGGATCATCGAGAAGTTCAATGCCTCCATAAAACATTTGGTTAGAGGAAATGGATTTCTTTTCATTACGGTAATAAGACCAGAAAGTTTTGGGATTTGATTTTATAGATCCTTCAATATGATTTATATGTTGTTTTCGAGCGTCGCGAATGTCACTTTTTATGGATTTTCTAATAGTTCTAAAACGTTCCAGATAAGTTAGGTCATTAGTTTTTTTATAATTGGTTAGATATGAATTTTTTAGCTTGATATTTTTTATTATAGATTTAGTGAACCAAGGGGGGTATTTTCTTTTACACGGGATATTTTTGGGCACCGAATTATCTAGTATATTGTACAGCATCATATAAAATTGTTCCACAGCCTCATTAATGCAAGTATATTGATTTAAGAAATTCCAATCAGTCTCTAATATAAGTGAGTACAGTAAATGAAAATTTGCTTTCTTAAAGTTATAGGATCTGATTTCACTCTGACCCAAGCTAGACTCTTTAATTTCAGGGAAACTGTTGGTTTTGGTTACTTCTATCAGTAAAGCCGGGTGGTAGACATCTTCTTTAGAAATGGGAAGCAAAGGCTGTGTTACATTTACATTATAATTGGTTAATCTAACTAAAACAAGATCTAATATTCTTTTCATATGGTTAGGGATTAAGTTACTCTGTATGAATTTATGCAATTGAATAAACACCAAAAAATCATGAGAAGTAGCCGTATTTTCAAAATAATCAGAATACCAGTTTATACTGGGCAAGTTAAAATCACCAACAATAATAAAATTTGAGGCACTTGTAAAATATTTGTCAATAATATCGTAAAAATTTTGAAATAAAATAGGACCTGCCGATGGAGGGAAGTAAATGCAGCAAAGAAATAAATAAGCAAAAGAATTAATAAACAATTTGATCCATACACTCTCACCATCATGTTCAAAAACAGATACTGATTTAGCTTTAAACTGCTTCTTAACAGCCACCAGGACTCCTCCTCCACGACTAAGATTTGATTGTTCATAATTTCGATCATTACGGAAAACATCATACCTATCATCAAATAAACTATTGTCTGAAAATTGGTAGTTGAGCCATGTTTCTGTGAGACATATAAGGTCGAAATTCTCCGCAAGGGTTGATTCAAATATGTCATCCAATTTTGTTCTCATTCCCCGAATGTTCTGATAGTAGATATTCAAGACTGATTTATTTACTTTTTTGGAAGCACTATCTTGCAAGATGTGGTGGCCTAGTCAATTCTTAGTATCTTCCGTGTCCTCATTCGAAGGTGGGTTTCCAAAAATTTGATCATGTTTTAGCCTGCCATAGAATTTTGAAACAATGCAACCTTCTGGCCATATGTTTTCATCCAACAGTACATTAATCTCACTGTCAAGTACTTCTATGTGAAACGAAGAGTAAGTATCGAATTTTGTTTTTATTCTAGTACAAATAAGATGATCGAGTGACAAAGTAGACAAAAACTCAGTTATCTCTCTTGCTTCAGTATGCGGACTCAATCTGGATACAAAAACTGCAGATTTTTTTGGAGATCTTGCGACTGACTTTAGCAGTGACGATTGGCGTTTACCACTTAATACAATCTTGGCATTTGAACGAGATTTCACAGCACTCGAATAACTAGATTGACCTCTTACGCCGCTGTCCATGTGTACACTTTTATTTTCATTCTCTGCCATGTTTGTTTTGGTGACACTTTCTTGTGAGCTGTTTGTTGATACCGGTGCATCAGATACAGGATCAATACCTGATCGGGTAGCGGCAGCGTATGTTTCGGATCCTCTATCGGTTCCTGTCTGGATTATATTTACGGAGGGGGAATTCCCCATTCCACGGAGGGGAATTCCCCATTCCACGGGAATTCCCCATTCCCCATTCCTACGGAGGAGGAATTCCCCATTCCAATAATGGGGAATTCCTTCAAAAGAGGAAGTAATTATTTGGGTTTAAAATTTAACAAGAATAGGAAACACGATACTGTATTCCTTGGGGGTATTAGATACTCTTTAAAGGATCTATTCAATTCGTAATTCTAATTTTTCTGGTTAGAATTGAAATAAATATCATTGTAAAAATGCATACATGTATGTAGTTGTTTAAGATATATTTTGAAAAAGAATTTATAGAATTTCCTTAACTATTATATGAATTTCAAACTAATAATCCTAAAAAAAGGTTTAGTATGTATTTGAAAGAATATTACATAATAGTATCATCTCGCAACAGGGAATATAAAAATAGGTAGGGGAGAGTGTTGTACCTATGGACAAAAATCACGTTTGGATTTTTCTAAGACAGGTAAAATCACATTTTGACCATTTAAAGTGCCCAAACTATAGTCCTAACCTTTGTGAGTAGAGGTATATTTTTTATTAGTCAAAATCTTGAAAATTGGATTTTTAATCATTTATAATAACTTGGAAAAATTTGTGTCCAAAGGTACAACAACCTGTTGTACCTATGGACAGACCCAGTTGTACCTGTGGACACCCTTAAAAAGGGAAGTTTTAGTTGAAAAAAGCTAAGAATGAACATTTTTGTTGATGAATTACCTTTAAATAACCTATTTCAAGCCTTTTTAAAATTGAAAATATATTTTTTAAAGTAATGTAGTTTTAGATCGTAAATGATCATTAAAACGAAGTTGAATGATAAAAGTCTTGATTTTTTACCAAAAACACAAAAATCACATGGTATTTTCAGATCAGAATTTAAGGTAATAGTTTCCTCAATCATGCTGATTGATCTGACAACTTCACTGATCCAAAAAAACCCAATTCGATCGACACTTATTTGTGCAAGCATTTGGTGGTAATAACAATAATAATTTGGTGGTAAATCTTCTTCAGTGGAAATTTTAAGTTTTTTTAATCATCATACTTAAATGCGATAAGGTGCTTAGGGTTTTACACCATATTTTACATTAAATTCCAAGTAGAATGATACATTTTTAAAAAGTAGTTAATATCACAAAATAATTGATTTTTCATCTAAAATTCACTTGAAAATAATCTCTGACAAATAGATTACCATTTAGAATTAATTTAACATTTATTAAAATGTATTCAGTTAAATGAAACCTGATTCTAAAACGCCGATTAGCTACAGACACCCACAAGAACGTGTCCGTAGGTACAACACTTATGGTGTCCGAAGGTACAGCATCAGGTGTTTTTGCATTCAAAGTTCTATAAAAGATAAAAGAATTGAGATCTGACGATTTCTAATATCAAAACTAAAAAGTCAAAATCTCGGGGATTCCCCCATATATCCCATTTTATCATATCATAATCATAGAGGAAGAAAATAATTAATGTAGTGATGCACTAAAAAAAACTTTGAGCACCTAAAAACAGTATTTTTATTATAGAAAATTTAAATAATATTTTAAACAGCTGATTTCACGTTAGCAACTAGATAGCATCGGTTTACATTCAAAATCGACCACAAATTCAAATTTACATTTTTTCCCAAATTTTAAAATGAGGTGGCTGAAGGTACAACCGTCCGTAGGTACAACACTCTCCCCTATACATATATATGGTATACATACTTTTGAATCTATTTGTACTTGCACTTTTAAGTCTGCAATATTGTTTTAGAATCAAGAGTCTCGAAATTTTTTCTATCTTAATAAGTATGAGTCTGATGAAGTCAATTGATTTTAGATTTTGTTACCATTGGTTTAATTGTAATGTTGAACGTAGTTCGTAATATTTCTAAAATGCGCAATTAAAATAGAGGTATATATGTGCAGAAAGTTATTTTGAGGTTAAAAAACGTCAGTACTTGTTTAATTTTTAATTAATTAATAAAAAACGGGTGTTAATGATTTTCTCATTTTGCTTTTAAATATACATGAAATGTTTAGTAATTAAATGCTAATTGCACAGAAAAATTTATTTTTAAATTTACTGAAAGAGGTGTAAAATGTAAAATTTCCAGTTTCTCACTTTTGTCAACCGAACTTGCAACTTTCTACCGAATTTTCAGAAAGTTAAATCAAATCAGTAACAGGTTAGATTCTGGTTTGCCATAGAGGAGATGTATTACAACAAACAAAGTATTTCTATAAAGTTAGGGATTCTGTAGGGGGAAACTCAATAGTTTGACGAAATCAGATACATTAACTTGTTAAATTCTTCATCAAGTCCTTTTCGTAATCATTCGGATTCCCTCCTTAGAATCAGCAATGGAAGCACTACCTCAAAAAGGTGGAGCTGATACTGCTGAGGCATTTCTAAGGAAGCAAGCGGCTGGCTTACGAGTCTTCTGAACGAATTCCGAGAATTCTCCACTTCATTTGTTGGACTGATCGAGCATTCTCCGGGAACACTCAATTTTTTCTCCTGAAGAAGTTTGTACCATTTTCGCATTCTTTCCAAATGATTGGGTCGATCCAAAACAATGAAGCTTATAAATCGGGTTCTCTGCCTTAGCCTAGTCGTACAGGCTACAACGGCATACTCGGGTAATATGACTTTTCCGATTTTCTGGAAATATAGCAGGAGGGCAGTACGTGTCTGTAGCTTTTTCTTCTTTTATTGCATACAAAATTATACAAACAGACGCCATTATTGGAAAAGCATTTCTTACCTCGTGGTGAACGAAAATTGAAAATGTAAGTGTCAAATTGTCTTGCGTTTTTATAATGAGCCCAATGACGGACCCCAAATTATTCCTTAGCCCCTCCCATGGATAGGATCAATGTAATTTTTTAATATATTTTTAGGAAGGGTTTGCATTTTAGCGAACTTATTATGGAAAAAAAAGTTGTGAATAATAGAGTTTCAAGTACCAAAAGGCGGTAAGGGGTTCTTCTCTAGAAAAGTTTTTGAAATTTAACCTAAAAACAGGGTTTTAACACGTTAGGGTACACTTTTTTTGGGGTCCCCTTTTATGTACGACCCTATACTCTTTCATCGGATTCTTTATCCCATATAATAATATTTATGAAAGGGGTATTAAGTATAAGCTTTTAGGGTTAGTTTTTAAAAAATTTCAGTTTCGAGTTATCAACAAATCTATCCGTTGTTACATTGAATAGAATGATGTAATCCTTAAATCTTTTTCAAACATGAGATTACTAATTATTAAAAACAAAGACGCGATTTAAGAGAATCGATAAATTTTGTGAGATTTGAATTGCAAATGTTTCCTTGTGATATTTTTATATGTGTAAACATTAAGTTCTAAGTAATTATAAAGTACACAGCTTATTTACTTCTTAGCGGCCTAATTTGAAATATAAAGGGAACATATAGCACACTTATGTTTTGTGAAATGAAGAACATTGTGTTCAATAATGGTGGATACAGTAAAAATTCTAAATCTAAAATATAAGGAGTTGTACAATTATTTATTAAATTTAATACTATTTTCTTTTTTGCTGATATGGATCTTTGGAATTTTCTGGAGAGTTTAAAATTTGATTTTTCAGGAAAACAATGGAGATACAGAAAAAGTACTTGTAATCAAGCAGACAATATAAATGTGTGTTTCATTCAAAATGTCTTCGAAAAATATATTGAAAACGAATGTAATTTATATGGTACCAAAATTTGTACCTTATGGGAAATGGATTTGCATATCAAATTAATAAAATTGGTTTTATGTGTAAATATTTAATGAATTCAGTAATCTCAAAAGATAATATTTTTTCGTTTTTACTTTGAGCATTTCCTATGATTAAATAATTCCTTATTTCATCTTTATTTTAATCCCTAAGGTACGTGTTGAGATCATTCAAAGAATTATAAAATAATTACTTTTACAGGGATATTTATTTCTGTAACAAAAATTTTGATAAAAGGAACGATGGTTTCATATAGTGCTTTTTTGAGATTGTAAAATTTCATTATTATATAGTAGCATTGTTGAGGAAGATACAAAAATGAGAATGAGGTATTTACATGAGTGAGGGATTTGCATGATTTTATACTTTTTTGATACATTATGGTTTAAAACTCCCAAATTTCTGATTTTTAAGTTCAAAAATGTGTTTTAAATAATTTAAAATTCAATTTTATTTTTGCAAAAACGTCAGAAAAGTCACGTTATCAGAAAACGGGCTTCTATTGGATGTGACATCACAGCGCATGATTTGTGATTCGAAAGTGTTTTCGCGCCCAAATAATAAACGAAATTTCAAAAATTTACATCATTGAAACTAGGCTATGAAAATACTTGTTCATGGTTTCTTCATGGTTTTTTATCTACTATTTTAATAAAATTTAATCTCAAAACGTGAGAATACCTCATTATTCTTGCCATTAACAAATTTGGATACAAGAAAGCTATTTAAAATTTTCAATTTTAATTTGTCAAAAAGAATTCAAGACATTATGAAAATGAAGGAATTCAGACGGTTAAATTGAAGACTCAAAAGTAATTTTAAACATAAATAATCCATCTAGAAGGAAATGAAGTAAAATGATCATAACAAAAGATTAAGATAGTGCAAGATGTAAAGTCGATAAACTCTAAGAGAGAGTTTTTCAATAAAACAGTCAAAATATAGCCTTTCTCGGTAGACATACTATTTTCAGAAAGTCCTACCACAACAACTCCGAGAAAGATTTCACTTACCAGATAAGATTGATATTACACACTAAAGAAATGAGCTATGCAAGAAGGATGATCACAATAACAATGACTGTTTATGGTGGTAGATGCCAGAAACCGGTCTATTGAGGCGCACAGGGTCATTTCGAGAGTGCATGGAGTTCATGAGAGGAGTATTTGGGTCTCTTGAACACGGTGTTATCTCGGAATAAATACTGATTTGAATTTTTAGATATAAGCTCAGTATTGTAAAACTTTACTTCAAAGTAAAATAGAAAGCTAATTTTAAACAAGATTGTATGTTATTAGTGTTTAAGTAACCCGTAAACATGTAATAAGGTCGTGAATTTAGAAAGTGGGATTGTTTTTTTTTCATATTATTATGGAAAGTATTTTGTGGGAGAGTATATTTATCTCACTTGAGCTCTTTTAAGAATAGAATTCATCATATTCAAATCTTAAGAGGAAAAAAATCAATTGCTGTATAGTATACTCTTAGAAAAGTTCAGCATAAAACATGAAATGATACAACATTATATAACTGTTTTTAAACAGTAGGTCCCATGTCTTAAAAATAGGTGAGGATAAAACTAGTTTTTGGTTCAACATAATATTTTTATTTTTTTACATAAAAGTAACTTACAAAATGCCTTGAAAATCATAAAAAATGTAACAGCAGTGGAGGTCCATGATAATTTTCAATGAGCATATGGTGCCTAATGATAAAATAAATAAAATATATCGAATGCTTAGAGATAAGATTATAAGTAATCAGTTCTATCTTAATTATGAGAGATATTTTTCAACAGTAAAATCTAGGAACAGGTGTTTTTTCTCTTGATTTTACTTGGATGAACGAAACAGAGAACATTTGATATATTTTAACAACAAAATGTGAGCTCAATCCTTTGATGTGAGTACACTTTTCCCCTTGTCGCGTATAAATATTCATTTGAAACTAAACATTTTCAGATATTTAAGCACACATACATACTACTTTATAGTACTTGTATTTGAAGTGTCGATTCGGAGAATCGCATAGTAATAGGTTTTCACTCTTTTGAATAAAAGCATAGATAAAACTCATCTTTAAAATGTAAACGTTGATAGGAAATCGAGTAAATATATTATCTGTATAGAAGTTTCGAGTTCTCCATTCATTTTTAAGTAAACACATACTTTCTATATGAAAGCAAAGTCCAGTGCAATAATTATGTATGCAAAATTTCTCTTAGAAGTAGTGTTGTTGTTCAGAATAGTACAAAAGTAAGAGCAGATCCCATTATTTCTAAAGGAGTAGTTTTCATTGTTAAAGGATTTTCTGAGACATGAAGGATCTTCATTTACTTGAGACTGTAGAAATCCTGTTTATATTTGAGACTTTAGAAGTTGTAGTATGTCGTTAAAAGTTACAAAAAATAAACTAGATCCAAGAATACCCTTAAATGGTTGTAAGAATCAAACTTTTATCCAAATAACTTTTACTGTTTATTTTAGAGTTATAGGAAGTTTCAAATTAAACTCAGAGTTTTGCATCCTTTAACTTCCAAACATAACATTTCTATTTATACCTTGATTAAAAAAATAAACAACGTTATTCCAAATAAAAATTACCCCCCTCAATGCACGAAGTTCTCACATTCTCTTGTTAGAGAGGAATGATAAGATTTCAGTCAGAATATATTATTAGTCAGAATTTCAGTGTGTACAAAAAGAGGCCGGATTGAATGAATATTGATTCTATGCATCTTAATGAGACGGGTATAAGGAGGGAGGTTCCACCTAATAATTTTAGGATGTTCCATTGTTTTTATTCGTAAAGGGCCATTACGTATAGCTTACTCTCTAGCTAGGGGGTATCCCTTCTAAATGAACCATGAAGTTACAGTAATAAAATGGTTCCTACGTAGATGTGAAACCTAATTATTCTAAAAATCTATCTCACCAATTGTGAATGGCTTTTCTATGCTTCTTCTCTCACTCAGTATACAAAAAAATCCACATACAATACTCACCAGCAACGTTTCCTGAACCAAGTACGTCACTACGCGGAAGGAGAAAGTGGGTAAACTCAAAGCCTGCTGGGTTGCTAGGAGGAGTTTCGGTACGCAAATCGTGATAAAAAGACACTAAATATACATGGGTTTAACGAAATAATCGTATTTTAAAATTCACGTTATTCGTTTCACTTGAAATTCAGACACCGCGATTGGAACTAATTTGTTTGTTAGTGACGTCGTAGGGTCAACTAACATTGTTGTCTAGTATAGTAAAAACCTAAACGCTAGAAATGTCATTCACCTTTTAATTACGGGTTCAGATTCTTTCCTTCACACAATCCAAAAGCCAATTAGACCAGAGGCGCCTCACTCCACTCCGAAATATGTCACACGAGTGACCTCCGCGGTGAAAAATGCCTCCCGTGTTTGACCAGCACCCAGCTGCGTTTGCTTTTCCGTCACCGCTCTGTGACAAAAAAATGGAGTGATGCCCACCACTCGTGCTTCCACGCCGTCTCTCTCTACACCGCAGCAGCGAATTCTGACATTTATAGTGTCGCCTTTGTGTATTGCATTATGTATGTATTACATCGTCTCTTTAGCCCCGTTCCTGGTATTCTGTCTGGTCGTTGAGAGGGTTTTGGGGACATAAAGATGGTTTGGAGGACAATAATAGTTGTTTTTTATGTTTATAGTAATGAATATTGCGATGTGCTTGTCTGGTTTTGGTCAGTAAGGTTGTTGAATTATAAAGAACGTAGAAAGAGGGGTTAAGTACGAATAAAATGCGAGTAGTGTGTTGGTTGTAGGAATCCTCCTTTTTTAAACAACAGTTTGGATGCGGTTACTGAACTAAGATTTAACAAATAATGTATTGACTTAGAAAGGTACATTATAAATTGATGTTCAGCTGTTTTGGCTGATTTTTTTGGTCAACGCCGTTGCACAATTGCTGATAGACCTTTAGGCATGTGTAGTGGTAGTTAAAAGCACGAATACTCTTAAGTGATTCTTAAAAGCAACTGCATAAATACATCTAGTTAACTTTGGGATTGAACAAAAATGATGAAAATATCTCTTAAGAAGGGAACATATATTTCAAACATGGTTTCCATCTATCCTAGGTTAATATTTATTTTAGTTAAATTTAAAAGATCTGATAATGACGTAATTTTTCTATTTGCTATGATACTATCTTTCGAATAAAGTACTTTTATCCAAAGATCATTTACAAGCTTCTATTTATCGACAAGTTTTACTCGGTATGAAACTGTTATTTCAATAATAGTTATAAAAGGTTAACCATAAACGTTTTAAATAAAATAAAACTACCAAGCGAGAGATGATAAATATCTTTAAATTTTTAATCATACTTAGTATAAACATCTTCTAATTAGAGTAGATATAAGGGAACAATAATTAAAAATACATTTATATATTAAGTACAAAGAAAAATAAATAGTTTGATTTGAGGAATGCAATTAGAGTTCAATTCAACATTTTCATAAGTGTTACATTCTTAAATACAGCCTCTGTAGTATAAAATAATAACACTCATTTCCTAAAATACACTTGGGTGCACAAAAGAGCTCCATGAATTTCCGAACAAACATTTTCTTCGAAGTGTGAACATTTTCATTCATTAAAGCATTTCTTTCTAAAATATACATGAAGTGCAAACTGTTTGTCTCACCATATCTGTGCGCTTCTCTTTTTGGAAATGATCATTAAAATCTACCTCTAAGGCAACTAAGTTTGGGTTCAAAGCAATAACCAGCGTCGGCACAAATTTTCCACCCCAATGCAAAACATCTTTTTCTGTTGGGAGTTAATAGATTCTTAAGCTAAATATATGATTCTTTTTTACCACAAAGCCCACAATTAATTCTTTATTAAAATGAATGCATTTATTTTTACAAATAACAGTGTTTTTTAAACGACTGTTGAAATCAACTTTATAAAAAAGTTTTTTGCCTCTAGAATCTTGAAATTCCTCAATTTCTTTAGAGATTAATAATGCAGATTGAGTTGAATGCAGTCTAAAAAATCTTACAAGGGACTACTTATTTTATAAAAGTTCCTCTGTTAAACTGGATCTGTCTTTACGTTTTGAACGTATAAAATTACTTTGATTGTGTTGCATGGAGTTGTTTTAATATTATTTTTTTTTGCAAATTGCTGATTCGCCCTAACAAAGTAGCACAATATAAAATGAATAAAAAATTATACAATGGAAATATTTCTCTTATCATCATCATCACCATCATAACATCAATGTGTGCTACAAAAAAAACTTCTTGATACAAAGTATCATCTTGGAAAGATGGTTAATTAAATTAAAAATGCCAATCACCTTAAGAATTATATCTAAAATCAATATTTTGCGGATTTAGTTGTCTATACGGGATATTTGTTATTCACAAACTAAAATAAATTTTTTATTTCTGTGGTTCTATTTAATGTTTCATACTTCAGAATCAAGGCATCTTATCAGATGCACTATCTTATTTTATGGGGAAATTTAAAAAGCATAGTTTAGTTATAAAACAATACGATATCCAAAATTTTTGCAACTCTGCTTCTAAGGTAACAAGTTTTAATTTAAACATCTACAGAAAACTCTAGACGTCACATCCATCCTCCCCCAAGTAAAAAAAAAGAATCCGCATCCTAAAAGTATCAGAAAATAAGACGTTTCCTGTAGATTTCGAGTATCCTCTTTTCCTGCCGTATTCATCTTCTTTTGTCACGTTTCGAAAACGCTTTTTGCGCGAGCGCTCGTCTCAAATGATGCGGAGAAGCATCTTCCTGGAATGACTCGGAGAGGGTGAGAGGCAGGGGAGGTGAGGAGGGGCCTCTTTTATGGGGTGGGATCTCTTCTCGGTTTAAGTATTTGGAATCTGTGTAAATGGAATTCCGTTTCCCCCCCATCCCCTCGAAGCGTCGGAGAGGATCCCGGATTCTTGTCAAAGCGTCGAGAAATGGCCGTATTCAGATGTTCGAATAAGGGGAATAAATTTGTCGTTTGGAGGTGAGTGGGGGGAGGGAGTTTTGCTTAAAGATTCGTTTCGGGAAATCCTGGCTCAGCAGTTATTATTCTGTTCGAAAGTAGTTATTATGTTCAGGATTGAATAAAGGTAATTGTCCTTATTTCTTTAGCGGCTTTGTTCGGTAGAAAGTAGCTCAAGAAATATTACAAAAATTCATTGCTCATGGATTTTTAGACCTTGTATTATAATGCAGGATACGACAGTATGGGAATTCAGTTGACAAGTCTGAAAAGTTTGAAAGTAGCCATGGTAGTCTGCCGCTGACCCTTGGAATAAAAAAACTAATGTGATAAAGTGTTTCACTAACTCTCGATGGACGTTAAATTTTCTTTAAAAAATTACTCGCGATTGCCTTTAATATTGTATGTTTCACTGTTTTTTATTAACAAAAAAAAGACATAACATAAACACAAAATACATATAGTGCTGTCCTTTAAAAAAACCCCACTTTTTCATATTTCTTTCATTAAAAGCTTAAAAAATATGATAATTAAATCGAACAAAATTGTGTTGTAACGGCTCACCCTCCCCTACATTTTAGTGCTTAATATTTTTAATTCCAACTCTCCGTTACAAATTGGCAAAAGATTAAGTGAGAATCAAAAAAACCCCAATTTTCCTAAAAAAAACCCCATGTTACCCTAAAAAAAACATACTCTTGAAAATACTCAAAAAATTAAGAAAAAATATGATTGAAAGGTTTATTTTGATAGAAAAGAGAATAGTTAAGATAATTAAAACCAAGTTTATTACAAATTATTTTTAAAATTAAAACTGTGATAAGTTTTTCTACTCAAGAATTTTGTTTTCAAAACACTACGACAATAACGTTTTTATTGTTGTATTTTGATGAAAACGACCTATTTAATACAAATAATACATATAACTTTTATAAAAAAGCTTAAAAAACGGTAATTGGCACTGATATTTTATTTTAAACCCACAACTATTAACTCTCTAAACCCATTTTCGTGTAAAACTCGGTAAAATGCTATATTTTCATGAAAAATGGTTGTTTTTGGTATCATTGAGTTTTTATCAAAAATACTGAAAAAAAAGTCGAGAATTACTGGAACAACTATTCTGTTTGCATAATTAGTTGTATATCATGAATAATAATTAATATTTTGCATAATTATTTATTTATTTTATCATTTATTAAAAAAGGAAAAGTGGGTTTTTTTTAGGCACCCTATGGGTTTTTTTCACCCCTCATTTCAAAGACTACCCTAATGTTCCAAATTTTCGGACTGAGCTGAAATTTTAGTATTTTATTCTCATAATAACGGGATAACACAAAACCACGTGAAAAATGCTGTTAAGTCTTCATAACATACATTTTTACAGCATCAAAATCTGCATAACTAAATCATATTTTTAGCCCAAAATCGACATTTTCTATTTATTCAAAAAAATAAGTAAATAAACGGTTCTTTGACTTGCTTTTAAGTATCTGCCACTCTTAATGGCATAAAAACACAGGGCACATGAGAATTTAAAATTATTTCAATTATTTATTTAAAATATCTCTATGGGTTTTTTTAGGGTACAATTTGGAGTGGTTTTTTTAAAGAACAGCACTATATACAGGGTGTCCCACGAGAAGTGGCCCAACCCTTTAACTTTTAAACCCCTACAGATATAGTCATGAAAGTGGGGTCTAGGTATAGTAAAGTGACCATGCTCTATCCGATGAGATAACTTTCAACGCCCTCTAGCGGAAAATTTAGGAGTTATCATTTTTATTTTAAAAACTGTGTGAGGTATGTGAAAAAAGTCAATGACTAAGTTGTAGAGCATCATCTATTTAGTAGGAAAAGACACCTTAAGCAGAAAAATATCTTGAATAAAACCCCTAAAACGCAAGCTCAATTAGGTTGAATTCACGTAGTTTTTACGTCTTAAGACGCCCCTCACGAGGTGAAAATGAGAAATTTTTATTTTTATGATTTAAGTAAATGACTAAAAGCATTCTTAGTTCATTAAATTGAAAATTTCTCATTTTCGCCTCATGAGGAGCGTTTTAAGATGTAAAAACTACGTGAATTCAACCTAATTGAGCTTGCGTTTTAGGGGTTTTATTCAAGATATTTTTCTGCTTAAGGTGTCTTTTCCTACTAAATCGATGATGCTCTCCAACTTAGTCATTGACTTTTTTCACATACCTCACACAGTTTTTAAAATAAAAATTATAACTCCTAAATTTTCGGCTAGAGGGCGTTGAAAGTTATCTCATCGGATAGGGCATGGTCACTTTACTATACCTAGACCCCACTTTCATGACTATATCTGTAGGGGTTCAAAAGTTAAAGGGTTGGGCCACTTCTCGTGGGACACCCTGTATAAAGGCATCACACAATTGAACATATAATAAAACAAAAAGAAATGGAAATTGTAAGTAATTTCCCAAAAGAGCTAAAAAGCTCTTCCATGGGATCATAGATTATCATGGTTATAAATATCATTACGAAAGAAAAAAAAATGGATAACTAAAAGAGAAAAAGGGAGGGGCTGGGCTGTGGAAATGTCGTTTACTTACATCTCTAAAAATCAATATCTTCAACGAATCAAATCTTAAAAAAAGTAAATAAAATTAATAATTGTTAATGATTAGAAATTAATCTATGTATTGCAATTAACGTTTAAAAATTATCACAAATATATATTCCAGATTAAAAAATCCTTCAGTTATATTCGTATGGTTGTAAAGTCCAAGACTCGTGATGAAAAAGTACCAGCATTACCTGCTATGTTTGTAAATATGAACAGATTGGTAGAATGATGTGTTATCAAAAATAAAGTCTTTTCTGAACATTTTCTAAAAGTAAAAAAAAATTGTTTGGCTTTGAGGTGATTCGTTTAATCCTATAGGCGGTTATATAGTTGATTATTTTTCCATAGACTAAATTTCCTTTAAAATAATAGGTACATTATAATAAAAAACACTGTATATACCTTGTTATACTAAACATGTATATAAATCGTGACTAAGTATTACCTAAGGATAAATGGTCACCCAGATTTTACTTGTGTATTATGATAATAACACATATTACAAAAACCATAGATAATAATAATTAGAAGCACAATGTTCACTGTACTGTACAGTGTACTCATTTTGGGTTAAAAAAAGTAACCACATATTTTAAGAAAATGTGCTAGTAGTTAGTTCAAAGTAGTGTCATTAAACTATAAGAACTCCCGCCAAACTTAGTGGATATGAATACATAAAATATGCATTAGTTAAAAAGTATTCCAGGAAGTATAAAAAAGAAACGATTATTTCCCTTGATAATTATCTTACTTTTATTTACTGAAATAAAGCTTGTAAGCATCAAATAAATCAAAACATTTTGAAGCTGAGGAATGAAAATCTTCAAACACGCTGTTGCTTTTTATTTATTTTACAAATGAGTTTAATGTTTTCGATATTTCTCACCTTACAAGAAAATTGGTCGATGAGATGTATCAACTATATTTCTGAATGTTTTGTCGTTACATTTTAACTGTGTTTTGTGAGATAATGAGTAATTTCATCTATGAATATAAAACTTTCCAGACTTGAAAATTTACATTAATTAACTCAAGGGATAAACTTAGTACCATCCCATGTAATATATAGATGCACATGATGCCACAAAATAGTTAATTCATTGATTTTGATAATAAGCGCATAATAAGAAGCCTTAGATCTTGTAGACATGTCTGGGTGAAAGTTATAAACTTTGATCTCACAAATCCCATTGGGAAATATTTTCAAGCCTTCCTAATCCTATTTTCCCTCACTAATATTACTTTCTCTAGAGATGAATGCTCTTTGAAGTTTCATAAGCACTTTCTGAAATTAGTTTTAAGTACTCTTCAAACGTGACTTGTGTTTTGCCTTATATAAACTTCATTCCACATAAATCAGAGAAGAGTAATGCAATGCAGCGTACCTCACAAAAATTTCATTTGAGCTTACGGACCCTATCAGCTTAAACTGTAATGGCAAATTTCAAAACTAATTTGTTTAAGTTAAAAATAAATTAATGAAATACCTGCTTAATATTATTTGACTACCGATGAAATCATCTTGAAAATAGAGAAATCAGCAGGAATTTTTGATTTATAATTCAATGACAATTAAGCATATTTATGTATTTTCTTATTAGTTTTCAATAGGTGTATTTTTATTACTGCATAAAAGTATTGGATTCCCTTCATACTTTGTTTTTAATTGTTTTCTAAAAAAAGAAAAATATTAAACTTTACATAATTATAACTCTTTAAAGAGAAGTGACATAACTGCAAATAAAACTAAAAAAAAACCGGGTAGAAAATCCAATTATTCAGTTAAGAAAACTATGAGAAGGGGATACTTATGCTTAGAATAATTTCACATATCTAACAATATTTGAATTTGAATTCCAGTATTGAGTGATATAATTATTTTATTTATATAATTTAATTATTTAATATGTCTTAAATAATGGTTATCCTCCATCAGTAATTTTGAGAGACGATAACCTTAAACTTTAAAAGAAAGATTTACTGCATCGTTTTAAAAAGAACTCAATATTTTAAAATTCTCAAATTTTTATCCTCATACAACAGGTATCAATAAATGTAATTAGAAAATTTAAATATCTCGAAAACCTTGAAGAGAATATTTACATAGAACAAACAACATTCAAATTTTCTAAAATTCTTCAGGTCTTATCCCACAACTTTATCCCTCACCTCCAACGACATTTTCAGCAAATATACATACATAATAACACTCATTTTCTCTTCGTTTTCTATTCAACCTCATAAACCTTCGCTCAATGCAAGTTATCGTGTTGAACTAAACGTGTAAGAGAGTGATAAATGGGCTGGGTCATCAAATCCCCGACACCACCAGAGAATCCGACGAGAAGTTTCTTCATGCCTTGTTGGGCACGCTTAAAATTCATCCCTCCCGAAACACTTTCAGGACTCCTTTTGTGATCCAGAGGAGCTTGCATTTTTCTTGTAACATCCTCTCTTTCTCCTCTGAGAGGTTTGACCTAGAAAAGTTGAAATTGATGGACACTTAATCACTTTAGAATCCTTTTCATTAGGGTAGGATTTAATTGTTTAGAAAGCATAATTGTGTTATTAGAGTGCGATGCGTCGGTGATCTTTTTGATAGTGTGGTTTAGGATGAGAATTCGCGTGGCGAGGAAATCTAGAACAAACACCTACCCCCATAAGAGATTTTGGAAGATAGTTTGAAATCAATTTGAAAATTTCTTAAATTTACAGCACTTGTTCATTTGTAAAAGGAAAAGTGTAAATGAAAAGAACTAACACTTTTAAAATTAAGAGAAAAACAAACTTTTCAAAGAAAATGATGCTATTAGATTCTTTATCCGTAACATGCATTCATGCATCATGTTATTTATATTATTTATTGAATGGAGAAGTGTTAGACGAGTGATTTTCCATTACCCTGAACGTTGCGTAAGAGTTGTACTTTTCTATTTATTTCAGTCAAAGATATGAAATAAGATTAGACAAATGACAAAACATTCATCAATTTTGGACACGCAAAGAATATTTACCTAGTGATTTCATTATCTCAAAGCTAGTAACTTATACATTGGTAAAATTTATTCTTAAAAAAGAAAGTTGAGGTTAAGTGAGTGAATTTGAATACATTCTTATGTAAACTTCATACTGTCACAGGTAGTTACACGTTTGAACTGTTGTTCCAATTTCATCCTAAAAAATCACGGAATTTTATTTACGATACCTTCTTTTTCATACAAAAATCAACAGCTATTAACCTTTAAATAATATTCCAGTCAATGTTCCCGACACTAACAATTCTTAAAAACCCAAACCAAACAATCTCAGTGCACCCAACTTCTGAAGCACAATGCGTGGTAGTAAGAATCATACATCTTCCTTGACATACGTCGGTAAACGCTATTAGTAACTTTAATGTCTCAACTTAATCACAAAACAATTTTCCTTCGAATCCGTTTTTCATCCCGACCCTGATTTTTCTTATACAACCGAAACCTAGACATCACCTATCAAACCTTCTGGACGCGGGCCAAAAAAGAGGGACTTATTCCTTCCCTCAACTCTGCCATCATTCAGTTTCTATTTCCCTTACTTACAGACGACATTCAGTAATAGTTATCACTACATCAAACTCCAGTTATAAGAACAACAGCACTTAGATTGGAGAGTATTTGATGCATCGCTTAACATTAAAAATGGATGAAACGGCGGAATGGAAAAATAAACCATCGGCATTTATTTCTCTTCATCATCTAAAAAAATAATAATAAAAGTTTTAAGAGTTCTTTATTCTTTCAGTCGAGTTCTTCAATCGCTAGTTTTTCAGCTTAGGTACACAGTAAAGAATTTTTTTTGCCTGGAGCGAGGATGGGTTGGAATCAAATATTTAAGCCTCAATCGGGAAGTTTCTCCTGAAACTTGCAGGATAAACAAGTTCAGGTGAAAGTTATCTATCTGTGAGATGAGGACTTGGAGGTAATTGATTTCCGTGTCGGGGCCCTTTTCCAAAAGTTGGTTGGTCGTCATTAACTTTACGGAACGGATAATATTGTGCGTTTACTCACTTCATGAAACTATAGTTTCACAAGGGGAAAAATAGAGGAGGTAATACCAGTTGTAAGGGGGGTAATAGAGGTTAATACCAGTTGACTCCTCTTTTAGATTTTCTCTACTCCATTGAGTATCTAAGAACTTTAATTTTAGCTTTCAAACTCCCCTTTTGACATGTGTGAAATTAAGTGAGTATAACTTTTATGTTGTCTGATCTACGAAATCCATTCGTTGGGATATATCTCGATATTTTAATTTTAAAACTAAACAGTACTTAGGTACAGAGGTTGAATATTTTTTAAGGACTGAAAATAGGATCTTAGTTCGATAGACAGCTGGTTTCGAGTTCGCTAAAATGGGGAAACTTCATTATAGTCTGGAAACTGTTAATGAAGAGTTTTGAAAATTGTTTGGTAATTTTTAGCTTAAAAATCAGTTCTTGAAAATTAAGATGAGATTATGTGTTTATTTTGAAATTTAGTTAACATAAAATAGGAAGATAGATATTAGTTTAATTTTCTAAATTTTCCCAATTTTGCTGAGGAAAAAAAACAAGAAATTTTCCCCCGCTTTTTTATTGTTAAAATATATTGCATTGAATTATAAGTTTAAAATTCAAAAATTGAAGTAAATTTCAATCAAAAACATAAAAACAACGCTTACATAAAAACAACGCATCCTCCCCCCAGAGCTCAACCCAACCAAAACTAATCTTTAAAGTATTTCGAGTAACACAAAATCCTTTGATTAGATTATCACAGCTCTCTACTCTCCTGAGTCGCGAAAGATTCTCCTGCCGAAAGACACGCAGATCGAAGGAATACAAATCAAAAGAAAACACATCGCGAGATTTTAAAACTGGCTAAAATCGTCAAAACGGATTCTCCTCTCTGAAAAATAATCCGCAATAGTCCAATTTAAATATTTCTCCCGCTCCATCTCGGAATGCGACTGTTTTTGTTATTATTACTACCATCATCGCAATGAAAAGGTTTCTGCCGTGAACTTGGGGTTCGGACGGGTCCTTTTCATTTGGTGGGGTTGAATGAACTGAGCAGTATTTGTTCGACACCGACCAAGGGCGTTGAGATTTAAATTTCGCTTCCAACTTCCGTGTTTTCTGAAACGGTGGCATTCAGGTTTTTCCTAGCCACCATCAGTATAGTGAACTTTCAAGAGCACTTACAACATTATTTTCTCGTTGACAGTCATTGAAAAAGACTGTTAGTTCATATGCTTCTTTTACTGTGTTCAAAGCCATAAAAAACATTACAAGTTAAGTAAACGCCTAAGGTTCATCCACTAAATTGCCAACCTGTTTTTATATTGATTAAAATTAAAGTTCATATCTTTGAGAGATCATCTTATCTTTTGGTACCCTGTCATTACATGCTTTATAACACTTGATGTGTGTTGAATACACCGCCCAGAAGAATAGAATTGAGCTGTCGATTAAGAGAAAATGGACTGCACACAATAGTGGGGATAATCTCATTGAAATGGTCATGCAATAACCTTATCATACTTGACATTTGAAGTGACCTTCTGGGCTTTATTGATTATATCGCAGGACATGATACATCGTGAAGGGTCTTATCCAATGATTTAGACAAGGAACTTAACTTGTCAAAGAATTGTTCAGTTTCTCTGAGTTCATTGTTTTTCGTTCAACGGATTTGTCTGAGAAAATGAAATAATAATAGAAGCTTTACTCATTAACAATAACAGTAAATATGTAATGATAGTAATAGTAAATTTAAATAGAAGCTATACGTGGAAGGAAATTTGATTAAGTTGGAAAACGTGAGGTTAACAGATATAATATTTGAAAGTTTAGAGACACGTCTATTATATAATAGTATTTATGAAAGATTTTCTCATTTTCAGATAACTAATCTTCAAATTATCATACGTTTATTCCTATAGTATTAAGGGTTTACTGTAAAGTATTTTTATTCATATAAATGAAATAGGACTTAAAATTTATATCTTAAATTATTATGAACTATATGGAAGAAACAAATATTGTTTGATAAGCCACCCCTTTTAAAAACAAAATATTCAAGCAAATAATTGCACAATTTTTGTAGGCTGAATATGGCTAGTATTTTGTGTAAATGACTTTACTTTAAAAAAATGTATAGAGACAACGTTAATAATAATTTCATAAATTTCTATTACAGGTAATGAATGAATAACAAAACAAAACTATTTTAATGATATAAACTTAGTTTGACTTATTAGGTCGAGAAGTTTAAAATATAAAATTGGTCAGGGAAATGAGTTTGAAAATATGCATGTTCTTTTTCTAAAAATTAGAAGTAATTTCAGTGGAAAGAGACAAAACGCTTCCTGAATTTGCTACTTTTCTCTTTTAAGAACAAAAATTTGATTCATCATACTTAAAATTTTAAAATATAAAATGGATTAGGAAGATTAGGTATTGAAAATAAGTGTTCTTCTCAAACTAAGAATTTTGTGGATAACAAGAGAAAACGCTTCGTAAATTGTTACTTTTCTCTTTTAAGAATGAAATTTTACATCTCTCGACATTAAATTGCTTCTCCAAAGTCATTATCTTACAAATGTTCTCATTTAAAAGTTAAAATGAAATCTTAAATCTTCAGAACTAAGGGAATGTTCACCGAAATCATTACCTTCCTGATGCCAGATTTCATAGCCATTTGAAACATTAAAAAGCATATAAATCTTATCAAACTGAGACTTTTATGCTTTATAACATTTTAGCTGAAAAATAACTAATGGATTTTGAATATTTCAAAGAAATCTGAGAAACACGGACTTAATAATCGTCTATTTGGGGAGAGATATATTCTGCTCAATATGGAGATGTGCTGAATAGTGAAGGAAGAGAGGATGATTATGTCTTTTGGCAGACGCATTTATTCTCTATTTCCTCTTTAATGCTCGTAAATCCGACTCCTTGAGGAGAATTTAACTGAAAGTTTGAGACGGTACATACATAATTTCAGGAGTTTAAAAAATACATCAAATGTCACAAATATCTGCTGAATAGATTTCTTAACTTCGGTCATTATATTTTTGAACACAAGTTAAACCATTAAGATAAAGTTCAAGATATTCAAGATTTCAATAATGAAACATAAGAAATTTAAAGGACTAACGATGAATTCACTTCAAATTACTTTAAATGGCATATTAGAACATAATTTCCATGAAAAGAGTTAAATATAGTTTATTCTTCCTGACCCTTTTGTACTACGCATCTTTGACGAATAAAATAACTTTTACAATTGGATTAAATAAAACAATTTATGAGAAAGGAGATTCAAACTATTCAATAGAAATGTTTACAGTATTTGAAAATTTTTTTTGAAATTGCCTCGTAACAAATCATCACTGTTCAAAATGTATTAGAAATAATGTTAGAACAATGATAGGGTTATCTCAAAGTTTTCAGTACCTCTTGTGTCATCATGATCAGATTTTTTATCATGATCTGATACAGTAATTCTGAACACTTAATTACATTGCAACTAATTATAACAATAAAATAATGTAGATCTGTAATACAATAATACTTATAAATGTAAACTTTTTAGACGTTGGTGTATCCTATTTTTGTGTAACTGCGTTCACTTTTATACAGGGTTGAGAATGACAAGAAAGCAAAAAGTCGGAAAAATTGCGTGAACGACATTTTCAATAGTGTTTTCCAATATATTTTCGGTAGAATTTGCATTTTAATGAACTTAATACAAAAAAATATTTGAAAAATAGAGTTCCAAGTATTAAAAGGGGGGTTAAGGGGTATTCCCCCAAAAATTTTTTGGAAATTTTATCCTAAAATTCAAGGTTTTAGCTTATTTTTGACATCTTGTCCAAATTTTTTGCGGTGAAAAATTTGTGGAAAAAAATCTGAAAATTCTCAGAAAAATGGGAAAAAGTCGGAAAATCCGACAAAAATCGGAAGAATATCATGCCTGTTATAGCAATCAAATTCAATCCACTCTTAAAATTCAAAAAGTACCTCCATACTAACAGACATTTATATTTCACAAATCCGAACAAATTTCAACGTTTTTAGAACCGTATGGTTTGTATTTCTGGAAATTAGTTCTAGCTTCCACTCAAAACGTGACGCGATTTATAAAAAAAAACCCGAGAAGTGCCAAAGAAAAATTAATCACCGACTTGACAACCATCCGTGAGATCATCCGCAGTTAGGAAAGAGGCCCACGAATTCCACAGTCCCGTGATCATTCCCTAAAACCACCTGACTCACCACACATACACACACAAAAAAACCCAAAAAAAACCTCTGGTTCCTGACTCGTTTTCCAACTTGGAAGGTCATCCAGACTGGTCGGGAGATGCAACAGACGACCTTGGCTAGTTGCAGAATGACGCAAGGTAGCAATAAAGACGGAGTGGAGCTACCTGCGGAGCCAGAGGAGCTTCGTCACAGCTAATAAGCTTCATTAATTCGCCGAGCCCCGCCCCCTGATGGATTGCACTGCGGAGGTGATTGGTTTGAGATGGTTATGTTGCAGGAAGTGTTGATGAAGCAAGGATTCGGTGATGGAAATTGAGAGGGAGTTTGGGAGGAAATTTGTTTGGGGGATGTGGGGGAGCTTCTAACAGCAGTTTGTTACTTTGGTGAGGTGAGTTTTGGAAATTAATTAATGGGGAGAGAACTTGGGAGTTTAGAACACTAGAAATGAGGAGTGATATTATCGATGTGTAAGTTGTAATATAATATCTCAGTAGGGTTTGAAGTGTTGTAAAATATTTTTATTAAAACATGGATGTTATTCATGAAGTTAAAATGAAAAATCCAAATCTAGAATTGTTATAACTATTAAGCGAAGTTCAACAATTTTCTGAAGATAACTAACTTGAACTTTGGGTATTGTTTTTTATTTCGTGTAATATCCGGTTTAGAAGAGTATTTTCCCCCAATAAAAATAGCCTTCATAAAATTTCCATTGAAGCGGAGAGTCGCTTTTCCTATCAACTATCAAATCTATATCACCAATTTGAAATAATAAATCAAACGAGCGAGATTCACTGAATGGGTTTTAGGGAGAAAATAGCTAGGAATTCTACTTTAAGGTTAATTATCTGAAGGTTAATTTTAAACTCTATAAGTAAGTACAAAGCACTTCTAAATTTTTCTACTATAAAGTTCACATACATGAAGAAGTTATTAGTCAAAACTGGTAGGATTTTTACATCGAGCTTCAGATATATATCCTAATAACAGATTTCTTATTGTTGAATCTTTAAAATATGTTTAATCGTGAAGAGATCTACCCTTTTATACTCTGTTCATTTTGAACTGGCGCTTGAAAATATTTCCTTCCCCCACCACCGATCAGTAACCATAGCAACTATCCTCGTCAAAGTGACGAAGAAGGCTTACTATTGGCTGCTCGAAGAGCGTAACTATGGTTGCGCTTCTAGCGTGGGGGAAAGCACTATTTCTCAAGCGCCAATTCTAAATGAATAGAGTATATAAGGCCATACTTTTAATGTTTTATAAAAAACTCAACTTCCTCGGTTAGAATCCATCTTGCTTATGCGACTCTAGATTATGCGACTCTTCTTAGCCTTTCACCTCAGTTGACACAATCTAGACGTTCCACACATCTAATCCCTTCCCTGCTCCTGATTCTTCCCATGGCCACCAGATTGACAGTACCAAAGGCATCCATTCCGTGTTCTTGAACACTTACCTTTTCTCCTCCCAAAAAAACCCTCATTCATTGATGTCTCCAACTCGACCGAGAACTCGACGCCCGACCTTGGAATGCATGTATCTTTCTTCCGCCCAGCCCGGTCTGATTCTTTCCCAATCCAGTACAAGCGGCCGAAATAGCTGCATAATGGGCATTTACATCGCTCAGAACACGGCATTGTTGTTGTGGGGCTTGGACGACACGTGACCTCTAGGTTCGCGTGTCTTGTCGTCGTGGCGAAGGTTGCTGACTTCTCCGCGTAAACGACGGTTATTGCTTTCTGTGGTTGAATGGGCGAAAGACTCTTCTGGGTCTCCTGATGTGTACATGAGCTGGTTCAGGTGGGACACAGGGTACAGTGGGAACTTTTTGAGGCAAGCTCTGTGTGTGTCTTTTATAGAACTAGAATCATGTTTTCCCAATAAAACATCACATTTTTTAAAAGGGATGGTAGCCTCCTTTTGACTAGAGTTGGCCAAAATCGACTACTACTATAGCTAACTATAGCTATATTATAATAGCTATAAACTTTTATAATAGTAGTTTTTATAATAGTAGTTATAAATAATGCGATGTTGTTCAATATGATCATCATCTGAAGAGTCGTTTAAGAAATAGATAAACTATACACTAAGGATAATAAATTTCCAGATTAAACAATTCTTTCAAAAAGTGGGAAATTAGTATGATAATGGACAGATGTCTGCCTTCTGACTCATAAAAAATAAGCTGTTAATGCACAATACAAAATACCAAGATGTCAAAAGAAAAATCGTTATATTTATTAAAAATAAGAAATCTCAGCATATTTGTTTGAAATTTCCTACTATTTTAAAAAATCAAATCCCTGCTAAACGAAGATGAAATATTTCAAAGATTCACAGCAAAAGAATTGAGATGACATAATGATAAAAGAATAAAATATCTCAAACTTCCAAGAGAAACAAATTACCTATAACAATTCAATTGTAATGAATTATTTGGAATTACTCTATAAAAATATATGCTTTGAATGCACTTTTTTCCAGTTAAAAATTCCTTTCTCCGTCAATGAATATATGGAAATGTAGGGAAACACTGTAAAATAATAACTATTCAGTGAAACAGACATTTTAAGAAGAAACTAAACGAAAACGAAATAATTGCTGTATATCAAGTCAGCTTTTATAATCTTTTAAATCTTTTATCATGAAGATGCTTTTGCTGACAGTAATATAAAAATAAGAATGATGAGAAGTAATTATGAATATTTCTTACAATTATATTTTTCATGCCCGTTAACAGAATATTTCTCTCTCTGATACGGAAAAAATTGTGAGGGTAAAAATTTTATTCTCAAGTAAACGAAGATAATGGTTTTTGATTAGCTGAGTAAGAAACAATTTTAGAATTCCTCTTTAAAAAGCAAAAAAACCCCAGCCGTTATAATAAAGCTTTTTTAAAGGTTATTTGAAGCATATGGAGCTTAATAACCTTTCAAATACAGAAATTTTGAAAATCCATTATCTTTTATGTCACTTTAAATTGCATGTAACAGATTTTAAACACTCTTCAGATGGTTTAATGTTTTTACTGCCCTTCGAATCTTTAGTAACGTCTTTCTTTTCGGAAAACGGCTGCTCAAATTGAAATTTCAAAAGCGAGCATGTATTATTTCAGTAAAAAAAGGACTAATTTTTTTAGAGGAAAGTTTTGTTATTTTTATTTTTCTATCAGTTATTATTGAATTTTATAAAACTAGAGAGCTACAGCTCCCTTCTCGCTATTTCTCACCAACCCCCGTAAACTTCTTATGCAGTACCTTTTGGATTGTTTCGCAATCCTCACAAAACCAAGCTCATTGATCTTAGCTTACTTTAAATTTCAGAAAAATGTGGGAAATTTTAGAATGAAAAATATCATATCTACGTATAAGTTTTTAGAATACTTTTATCAGTATTTGAATATTTAAGAAAGTACTTTTTAAAACGTGAAGAAAATGTGTTTCATTATAAAATATAACGTCAATTGCTCGTGATTGGTGGACGTATAATAAGTTGTGTGGCAGTTCTTACTTCGTAACTGCGACCTTATCCGTAATCCAAAAAAATGGAAATACTTTAAAATTGTAATTTTTATAGAAGTTTTAAGGGAATTTTGCATATCCTCAAAAGAATCCGAACAGTTTGATACCAAAAATGTGTTATACATATCAGTAATTAAAAAGTTTTTCTTTGGAAACCCTTTCCCAAAAACTTTATTTTTAGAATAGAGGGATACAATAAGAAACTTGGAGGATTATCCTCTTAAAAGCATGTTTTATAAACAGAACTACACATTTTCTTCACAGGAAGTTCTGTATAGTTCAGTTTAAAACACATTGAAAAAAATACACTAGACAAACCCTTGTCACAATATATTTTATGTGTTGTTAAAGCATTTACAATGTTTTTAAAAGTGTAGAAAATTTTCTATAACATACCAAAAACTTGTATAAAACATTTAAAACTTTTTGAAAGAATGGAATACTGGAAGAAATTATTTGCAAATGAATATTAATCGATACACTTCATTAAGATTTTGCAAACAAATATTCATTGACGAGCATTTATCAAATAGTTTAAGTTATTCAGTACATCATTCACATGTATTTTAGCTTTAGATTCGAAATATACAGGAATATTCTGAATTAAAATAAGTATTGTTAAAAGAACAAAGTAAATACTAGAGGTCATAGCGGTTCAGTGAACATGGGCAATAAAATATTTATTTAAGGTTCAAAACAATGGAAGGTGTAATTGATGGTTTTGTAAGTATTAACCACACTCTGTGAACAATCACTTTGTGTGAACTCAAGACTTTGAAATATTTTTTTATTGAATATCAACTATTTTTTTGTCAAAAAAGATTTAAAACTGAAATTGCTGTATTTATATTGCTTATCAGAATATTTACAAGTAAACATTGTCTTCATTTGACCTATTAAAACCACGCCCGCTCCCTACTTCGTTCTTCTGTTAAAATCTTGCACAAGATTAAGCTCAAGATCTGATCCAAAATCATCACAACTGTGGGTCGTTGTCCCACCGCTCTTGAACGGGCTTCGTGAACCCAGAGGAGTGGTGGAAGTACCCCGTGGGGTTTTCGGGCACGGTGACCCCCGGTGCTCGCCGCTTGTTCTCCGACCAATAACTGATGGCCGGATCCGTATAGAGGGCGTACTGGAACTTGGGCAGCAGTCCGGCATCGGGATCGAACCCGGGAAGGTCGAAGTGATCCTTGGTGGTGGTGAGGTAGTTAGGGGGAGAGCGAGGCCGGAACTCGTAGGCAGCCAGGTCAGCACTCACCTTCTCGAAGATAAACCGCTCCATCAGTTGGGCCCGCTTGCCTTTGCCGTCGCGAGGTGGAGACGGATTCCGGGACTGCCAAGAAATGATGAAGATAAAACTATGTGAAGACTTATATCACGGCCGGAATTGTTATTTAAATCAAAGTCAACTTTCGAGTCTAAGGGCCGTGGTTTTGATAATGGTTAAAGAATAATCGCTTCGACTTCAAGTTATCGTCAGTAGTTCCAAAAGATTGTCTAACTGATTCAGTCTAACTGATTTCAGTCCGATTAACTGAATCGTCAGTTTGAAAAATGGAAACCAAAACCAAGTTTAAAAAAAACTGTGTATAAGTAATGTAATTTCCGTGGTATAACCACCAAATTTTTACTGTAAATTTAGGACTCTAATTAGAAAACAGCTCAATCATCGAAACAAATATAAGAACATTCAAAAATATTTTACAGTTGAAAAAAAGATCGACCTTATGAAAATTCAATGTAAGACAAATCTTAAAAACCACTTAAATTGACCATTTGAATTATATTTAAGCTTAATTATCAGCATAAAAGTGAGACATAAAAAAATAAGACATATAAAACTCAAAATTATTATGAAACCGAGGCAGTAAGGCAGTATTAATGGAGAAAGGGAATAATGGAGTCAAACATTCCCTCGATAAAAAAAGTAAGAAAACCCTCTAAAATTAAAGCAAATTAATTGTGGCTTAGTTTACAGCCAAAGAATATGAAAAGAAAGACAAATTGACTTTAATTTTAAATTAAATTAAGAAATACAATGAATGGACATTAGGGTGTATCGAAAAAAACTTTTTTTCGATTTTGATGACGTAATAGTGCGGAAAAGTTGTCTAAGGTGCCAGAGAGTACCTGTGAATTTTTTCAGAATTTTTGGATAATTTCTTAATGTGCCACATTGGCCCTGAAGTTCCCCATGTTAATCCAATGGGGCGCGCCGCCAAAAAGGCCGAAAATCGGTTTTTCGCCCCTCATTTCTACCCTAATCACACGACGAATGTCTCGTCTCAAGTTATGGCCTCTATATGATGTATGTTACCCGAAAAAAACTTGAATAATAACTTAAATCTCTATATTATGTTGATTGTGGGCTCTGATTTGAACGAGGAAATACGCGATTTTCGACGAAATTTGAGCATACAAAAAAACGTAATATAGATATTTAGGCTATTATTCAAGTTTTGTCGGATAGCCTAGATCATATAGAGTCCATAACTCGAGACTAGACATTCGTCGTGTGATTAGGGTAGAAATGAGGGGCGAAAAACCGATTTTCGGCCTTTTTGGCGGCGCGCCCCATTGGATTAACATGGGGAACTTCAGGGCCAATGTGGCACATTAAGAAATTATCCAAAAATTCTGAAAAAATTCACAGGTACTCTCTGGCACCTTTGACAACTTTTCCGCACTATTACGTCATCAAAATCGAAAAAAAGTTTTTTCGATACACCCTAATGGACATCGATTTCGCAAATTCAAATATCAGCCTATAGGGACCAGTTATTTTCCCCTTCTTTCCACTCATGTGTAAAGCAAAGATTGGAGATATTTGTAAGCACAAAAAAGTCAATTTGTCATTTTTTGGACTGATTCCCTTTTTCAAACTGGCAATTCAACTGAATCGAAGTGATTCAGTCAGACTTTTAGAATAACTAAGGATGACTTCCTAAGTTACGGCCCTTAGGCTCAGAAAATGACTCTGGTTTTAATAATAATGAAGAGTTTTTATTTGGAATTTTGGTACTTACACAGGAAACGCCCCATGCAAAAATAAAAACATTTAAGAACACTTCGATTTCCCCAAATTAATAACGATTGCGTTGTTAAGTAGAATATTTTAATGCGTCATAAGAATACTGTACATAGCTATTGCATGTTCATAGGAGTACAACAATTTTGCGATTTTTATCGCTCAAAACACCAATTTTTTACGACATGGATAACGAAGGCGTATCATCACTCAACGTATTTTACAGTAATTTTGCGTATAAATAAGATGCATACAGATTCAATTCCGTTGGAGTCCCCGCTAAATATCGCCTATCTCTTTTGAACGCTTAATTTTCAAATTTAAACATTTTTTTTAAAATTTTTAATGATAAACTGAACAGTTATACATCTAATTAAATATATTTATCCATGAATTTAAAATTATTTAGCAATATTTATACTTTTTGGTGTCCAAAAGAGATAGGCGATATTTTGCAGGGACTCTAACGGAATTGATGGAACTACTTTGATATACACCCCCAAATCGGAAATTTGGCTACTTTTTTAAAAATCAAATGTCCGGTCAGTTGAACCGATGAAATCGCTGAAACGTTTTTGGAATATAACAGAAAAACTAATCATAGTAAAACTTTGATATTTGAACCAAGAACAAAAATATTTTTTATAAAAATATTGTAATTTAGTTTTTCCGAAAATTCTCATTAGTTTTGGAATTATTAAAGTTCAAAATTTCAATTTTTTCCAGTAATTCACTAGGCTACACATTACTACTACATATACACAAAAAACAGCAAACCTAAAAAGTCCGTAGGGAGTGCCAGATTTGGCGCGTAATTTTTGGGGGGGTATATCAAAGTAGCACCGAATTGAACCGCATACATAATTATATTATGCCTCCTCATTCAGAGTTTCTTGAAAACATAAAACTTTTTAGAGGCCAAAATGCACGATTTCACTATAAAAGAGAGATAAAAAATATCATTAGCTTTAAGACACCCGCGCGTCATGCTTTTTGTGAGAGTACTCGTATGAAAACACAACGCAACAGGCTCAAATATTCAATGCAAAGTAATTTACCAACGTGAGCATTTCTAAAAGTTCTTAGTAAAGAAATAAAATCTACATTATATTTCTTCTCAACAGTATGTACTTACTTTTCCATAAGTCCATCTAAAGAGGGATGGAAAAGTTTGCTCGTTCACTTATTTTAGTCTCAATGGGGGAGGAGGGAAATGAGTGATGCTTACATATAAGCATCCATATGGCCCATCTAAAGAGGGATAGAGGTTTGCTCAAATGCTCATTCGCTTGTTTTTGGTCTCAATGGGGAAGGAGGAAAACGAGTGATGCAAGCTATTGAAAACGTTGTTTCTCCAAAAATATTTTGAACCTCCTTCCAAAAACAATTTAATTTAAAAAGACATATTTTAAATGCACTTTTTTTATCAAGCCAAGTTAATACTTCAGTAAATTAAATTCTAGATTTTCAAAGTAGATCATTATTGAAGAATTTTAAGAATAATAAAAAAAGAAGTTGAATAGTTGCTCACTTAATCATAAGAGGTTGATTGAACCTATTCACTGACCAGAGAGGGGAGGTTAAAAATTATCAAAAGTGTTCTTACGTAATATTTATATGACCCTCAATAATTATGTGAGGATATTTGAATACTTAGCCTTCAAAGTATTTTAGAGACGACTTTTTATTGTTAAAAAAACTTGAGTGTGTGTGTAAGTGACATTAGTTTGAATAAATCACCCTAAATCTCAATCATAAAAACACTCAACATATATAATAATCTACGCTATCATCCGTATGTTATTTGAAGAAGTATAATTTAAGAAATCAAATCATTCAGAATATTGAGTATCTTACTTTATAATCCACTTGATAAGTAGAATTCAAAGTATCCTTATCCAAAGCTGTCTTCTCTTTTGAATCTAGTACAGTTATCAGATCTGACTGTCCTCTTCTTAATTTATATGCTAGATTGGATGAAGATATTGATTTGGCCATTCCTTTAAAAGTTGAAAACAGAATAAAATTTTGAAAAAGACACCAATATCTGGCAGATTATCCAAAACAAGTGCTTTTATTTAAAGTCTGAAAACTGAATCTTACGTCTTGCCATGTGACTCAATACTGAGATCGCGTGAAGAATGAACGGATAAAGACGTTGTCATGGAAACTTACACCGTCTAATTCAAAACAATAAAACTATAAGGACGATAAATCGATTTCATCTTGATACTAGTAAAAAACTAAAAAACTAAACCATTGGCGCAACAGCCCTAGTGGGCCAAGGATACTAGTATACAGCTAAAAAAATGTTCCTTGTTAATTTAAGTTAGGAAATTTTCAATTCATAATTACAGGAATACTTTCAACAATAATTATCAACTTTAAATACAGGTTGATTGTAATTAAATTTTTGGTTTTCATAGGCTGTGTAAAGAGAACTACTTGTGTTTAAATATGACTTGCTAGTTCACCTGCGTACTCCTGCTGGAGGGTAATATTTTGGCTTAAGAAAAAATTACCAAAATTAACCGATAATGGCGCTTGCACACGCCATAACCCCTTCAGAACAAAGATAAAACAGATAACCCCTATTGATCCATTTTGCCAGCTTTTAATTAGGTCTAATAGGGTTATAACGTGTTCCCCCTATAAAACAATTTTGGAACCCCTTTTTCCTTACACTCGAAAAAAGTTCCATTGTTTCAAGAATACTTAGATGAAATAGCAAGTCTGACTAGTGATTATTTTATAAAAACCTTTTAAAATGTAAACCTTAATTATTATAATAACCCTATATTAATGATATAATTATTAGCATTAAGGGGACGCGGTACCTTTCTGGTAAAAATCTTTAAATTCATTGTTATTTTATAGTTTTTGTTAGTAAAATATGTAATTGCCTTAAATTAAACATAATATAAATTTGAAATTTATAAAAATTCAATTTTATGAGTTTTTTAAAAGAAAAATTAAAATTTAAGAGGTGTTTTTAAAATGCTACTCCTCCTACAATTACTGTCTTACACTTACAAAATTTGGTGTTCAAATACATTGAACTATGAAAAATAAAAATTTGCATCGGTTTAGGGTTTGTAGTACTTTAAGTATGGGAAATATTTATTTTCTTGAATCCCTTCTTAAGAAAGCTCTAAAAATGCTAAAATTCACAACTCAGAAATTTTTTAAAAAACATCTACCAAGGATATCCACAAACCCATGCAAATTTTCGTTATATACACTTCCAACAATAGTCAGAAAAAAATTCAAGAGATTTGGTCCAATAAAAAGCCTTAGCATTTTAAGCAATGAAAAAGTGGTTCTGAGTAAAAGGACTTCGATCATAATAAGGAACTTGCATGATTTTTTTTATTTCTTTAATCTATTCTTCACGCCCCAAAAATAAGTCACTACACAAAATTTGAGGCCGATTGAGAAATTTTTCGATTGCAAAAAAGTTATCAAAAATCGTCTTTTTCGAAGCGCCTGAAAACGCTTAATTGCATGCACAGTGACGTCAAAATTTATGGACCTCGCCTAAAATGTTTGCCTTGAATTTCTGACCGTCACCATAAGTGTCTAGAAGGTAGATATATATTAAAACCCTCATATCGAACACTTCAGAAAAAAGAAATCATCAACTAAAACATAGAAATTCAATTTTGATTGCGATTTGGCCCAATGGAATTCTACGTCACTGTGCATGCAAACACACTTCGCGTTTTTAGTCACGTGTTTTTTTTTCTCGACTTTTAAATTAAAATATTTAATTACTTATACACGTTTTTGAAAAATTGACAAAATATTTCATTTTACTATACAAAAAACTATACGGAACTCTTGAATGTTTATGAAAATCTGACGCATGCAAGTTCCTTATTATACGGATTCTTTTAAGGATTATTCTTTTTGCGCCTTAAAAAATATTAAAATCTCAATTCATTTAGGTCTTCGACGTTTTATAAATCTCCCCATATGAATACTATCTAGTCTACACGTTCCCAAAACTTCAAACAACTCCTCCATATTCCCCCCTATCGGGCAACCTTCACAGGATAAAAAAATATCCCAACCCTCAACAACAAAACAACCACACACGAACTTACCTACCCTACGTGAAGGAACGACAATACTTACTTTCCAAGGACGAAACGATCTTACGAACTTACGGAGAGTTCTTCCTGTTTTTAGAAGAGATCATCCCCCGTGCAGTGGAAAGTCACCAGGATCAGTCGACCGCATCCTCCAATAACGTGTCCCTCGCGTGCTGCAGAACATAGAAAGTTAAGAGCAGCCTTCAAGGCAATTGTTTTTAGGAGCCTTCCGTGCAGAGGTTATCCGATGGATGGTGGCGTGACAAGCCATGATTTGGGGGCTTCTTGCTATTGGGTTATGGTTATATCAGTTTCTGATGGTGGTTCGATTATGATAGAAAGGACGGTATGTGCGAGTTACGTACAAGCTCTTGACTTTTAACGTGCATGTGTGACTTTTAACTCGTACACAGTTATGGTCATAATCCATCTGTTTCATTATCCATCAGATTTAAAGCGGGTTTAGTATAAAATAGATTCTGGAACTCACTCTTTTAGATTTTATGCTTTTCATAAAAACGAGAGACAGTTTTCTTTCCTTTTAATGAGAGTATTTTTATATAGCAGAACATTCAGAATTGAGGCATATTTGGGTACTAACCCTTCAGTCTTGGTCGCCCCGAATTTTCCTGAGGATTTCAACGGAAGTCTTAATCGGCATAGGACTGGAAGAGGGTTAAAGGAATAAAGTCCCTAAAAATGAAATATGATGCAATATAGGCAATTCAAGCATTGAATCAACGCTTCACATTAAATATCTAAAACTAAATTCTAAGTTTTTGACTTAAATCCTTCGTAAAAATATATAAGTACTTTTTAAGTATTGGTACTTTTTAGAAGTATTAAACCTAGATTAAACTGTAAAACCAATGTTTATGCAGTATTATCTCCAATTACAAGGATTTAAAAATAATTTATTAAATCGTAAATTTATACTTATTCATGTTGCATGAAAATATGAGCTCTTTCAAACTTTAAAATCTTTTAACATATCACCTTTGAATTTTACGAGAGTTTCTATCAAAGAAAAATATAAAAATATATTTTGAAATGCCCACAAAACAATAAAATATTTATCTAGGGATAAATCAATCAAATTGGTTTTCCTTGAAGAAGAATAAAATTTTACCATAAAATTTAACGATTTACAGGCCCAAATGGTCAACAATTGAATAGCTATAAAATTTCCCTCTCCTGAATTTCACTATCATTTATAGATGAAAAAAACTAGCCTACTTTTGCGCTAACTACATCCTTCCAAACGTACTTCACAATCACAACCATTGTCAAACCCACACATAAAGAGTATTTACCCAAACCAACAAGACGTAATATTCACACAGGAATATTCATGTTCACACCACACGGAAGTGACAATAGGCTTCAAAATTTATATAATGGTTCCGGAAAAATAAAACGTCTGTCAACCTTCGACAGGCATCAGAAAGGCCCGGAACTCTCGCAACAGTGGAAGGCCTCGAATATCTGCCTGTGACGTATCGAGCTTTCACTTTTTACAACCTATCTCTCGTAAAAAGCCTATTGCATAAAGTGCGGGAGATTGTGCGACCCCCATTCCTTTCTGTGTGGAATCACGATCCAGAGAGCGGTTAACCGTAATACACAGAAGTATGTCGCAGGAGCACGATTCGCTGGTGACATCCCGAGGGACATCATCACGCGAGATGAAAGTGGTGTCCCTTTTGAGGGGACATCCATCAATTGTGACTGTGAATTTTGCAGAGTGTATTCGATGATTTCAGTAATTAGCAAAATATTCTTCTGTTTGTTTTCACTCTTAAAGAACAGCTTACACTCTTAAAACGACAGTCTCAAACTGAGTAAAAAAGTACTCAAACTGGCTCCGATCCAAACGTACTCAAATTTGAAAACATTACTAATTTCTGAAAGTGTGCATACTCAAAAATGAAACAAACATCATGAGTTCATTTTTGAGTTAAATCTCAAGATGTTTCATTTTTGAGTATGCACATTTTCGGATATGAGTATATACATGTTTTCAAATTTGAGTACGTTTGGATCGGAGCCAGTTTGAGTACTTTTTTATCAGTTTTGAGACTGTCATTTTAAGAGTGTACTAGATACTTTAACAGCCGAGTTTTGAATTATGAAAAACCTCCTGCTAGGATCGGTACATACATAACGTACAATACGAATTTGTACGTTGTATACGAATTTCAACGCTGTCACTATCACTGCAAAAAATAACCGTCGAGAAGCAGAAAAGCTGGGTCAGAAAAAGTTGCAAAAGCTTTCCTTTTCATGTGATTTCTCAGGAGACTGAACTTTCTGTATGCTACGATATTTTCGCAAATTTAGGGAACTTATCCATCGAAAACATTCTATTGCTTTAACTACATATCGTCTCACTACAGACTGATTTATGTCCCGAAATAATTTCGCAGAAAACGTTTCCTAAAGTTGCGAAAAGATAGTAGAATATAGAAAAGTTCAGTCAACAGAGAAATCCCGTGTGAAGGAAAGCTCGGCAACATTTGCAACAACTTTGCTCTATTTCAAACTTATACTTCTTAATACAATTTCTTCTCTTAAAATACGGTAAACCTTTTACGTCTTAGCAGTTAAGAACTTAAATATAAATGCATATTACCAATTCTAATAAGGATCAAACACCGTGTTAACTGGCAAAATTGTTGGAGTTAATTAGCTCTATGCTGCTACCTGCACCTCAATTGCGTTTAAACTGGTGGTACACGAATTGAAGGCCTTATTGAAAGAAGTTTAACTCAAAGACATCTTATGAAGCTTATATCCAAGTGACACTAGAGGCAGTGAATTGCAACCGATTTAGCTATCTCAAGGGTGAATTCCAAATATTTGTATCATATTTTTACTGGATGATTTTTACAACTTCAAACATTCAGCAACTTCCCACTATTTCAAACATTTCAACATTATTTCTCCATTTAAACGATATCAAAATCCATACTATATATACAGGGTGTCCCACGAGAAGTGGCCCAACCCCTTTAACTTTTGAACCCCTACAGATATAGTCATGAAAGTGGGGTCTAGGTATAGTAAAGTGACCATGCTCCATCCGATGAGATAAGTTTCAAAGCCCTCTAGCGGAAACTTTAGGAGTTATAATTTTTATTTTGAAAACTATGTGAGGTATGTGAAAAAAGTCAGTGACTAAGTTGTAGAGCAGCATTGATTTAGTAGGAAAATACACCTTAAGCAGAAAAATATCTTGAATAAAACCCCTAAAACGCACGCTCAATTAGATTGAATTTACGTAGATTTTACGTTTTAAAACCCTCCTCACGAGGCAAAAATGAGAAATTTTCAATTTAATGAACTAATAATACTTTTAGTCATTTACTTAAGTCATAAAAATAAAAATTTCTCATTTTCGCCTTGTGAGGAGCGTTTTAAGAAGTAAAATCTACGTAATTTCAACCTAATTGAGCGTGCGTTTAAGGGATTTTATTCAAGATATTTTTCTGCTTAAGGTGTCTTTTCCTACTGAATCGATGCTGCTCTACAACTTGGTCATTGACTTTTTTCACATACCTCACATAGTTTTCAGAATAGAAATTATAACTCCTAAAGTTTCCGCTAGAGGGCTTTGAAACTTATCTCATCGGATGGAGCATGGTCACTTTACTATACCTAGACCCCACTTTCATGACTATATCTGTAGGGGTTCAAAAGTTAAAGGGGTTGGGCCACTTCTCGTGGTATATTTACTCCCTGTATATTTTAGTTTTACATTATTTATCTAAGAAGTAAAAGCATATTTATTCAAGTAAGATCTATTATTTTAATTGTTTGATTTAACAAACTGTCATTTTTGAATCTTTGTCGAGTTTATCTTACTACCAGTTAAGCTACGTTCTTTTTTCTTTGTTAGAGTTCTGATAAGTAGTTTTAGTAGTTTAGTAGTTCTATCAGTAGAAAGTTTTACAGTAGTTTTGTAATATGGTTTAAGGATTGGTATGGTTTATTTTTAGTTTTATGGCTCAAAGGTCACTCTAGTCATCATGTGCCTTACCTTAATTTAATGAATTGAATTTGAAACAGCAGGATTCCTTATTTTTGACGTATAATAAAGACTAGTCTTCTCAGAAAGCAATTGAATAACAGACCCCTTTTCCGAGCCGACAATCTATTCATTTTCCTATTCTGTAAGCCTTAACAAAGAATAAGTACAACGCAAACGCAGCGTGCTGACGGTCCCTGACATACCCAAATGAAAAACGGAAGGCGGGAATTCCGAACCAAATCCCTAGCGTTTTGAAAGACTTCTAAACGCTTTCACATAAAAGAACTTATAAAGTGCGCTAAACGAACTTTCGCTTCCGAAAGAACATTTGGAGCGATCGTCCCGACTCCACCCAAGTAAAGGGGTTCGTTCCATTAGTGATGGTTCGACGGGGGCAGAAAAACGGAAGCTGGGAGATTAGCGTTAATCGGACATTGATATGCATCGTTGGAAAGATGTGTCAGTACTCGGAGACCTTTGAGTTTGCAATAACGATTGATGGACGGCAGAATGAGAATTGAACTATTGACAGCATTCGTGGTATAGGACGTGCTGGGTCTAGTTAACAGAAAGCTTTTATTGATCCTTTCAAATATATTTAGAACGTTAAATAATTGCTTGGTCCAAATAAGGTTATAAGGAATTTTTATAGTTTCTCGGTCAAAGCTTTTTCTGGGGGAGAAGAATATGTACTAAGGGTACTCTTTTTCTTTTTGTTATAAATGACAGTTGACAAGGACCGTATTTAGACATAGACATGTGTTACCTGTTCCACAGGATGCTACTCAGGGACGCCAAATCAGACGGTTAAATAAATCCTATTGATAAAGTGATATATTTTTTAAATATGCATTTTGTCTTACGTGCTTTATTTAACACCTGTTTGACACTCCAGAAATAAATATTAATAGATTCAATATACTAGGCCATTCTTAAAAGTTTCTTTTGTTATTATCAATACAAAATTTAGTCAGTGAAAAATGTTAATTTCGGAAGAAAAGGAAAAAGGATGTAGGGAAGGCAAGAATGTATCACGGGGTAGAATGTAGGGGATATAAAAATATCCTTATTAATGGGCCTGCGAACGATTATTAAAACTTGAACTGTTTCTTTAATTTATAATAAATATTAGATAAACTATTTACCGCATCATATAGAACTACAGCGCAAATAACATTCTTGTTGTGTAAATGTCGTGTTTAAAGTAAATGCATAAACACTATTTTAAAAGTATATAATCGTATTAATACTTTTGATAAAAGTCAATCGGTTTTACAGCGCTGACGAAGGGGGTACATTGAACCCCGAAACAATTGTCTACCCTTTTTTACCTACGTTACCATTGTACCGTTGTAAACGTTGTTTTATATCGACCTTGTTTATCCTTTGCACATGTATATCTTGACAATATAAACTGCTTTTAATAATTAGGGGAGAGTGAGGCACATTCGCACAAAAAGTGCATTTCAGCATATTTCTCTGGATCTAGATGAGATATTGAAACAAACTTGGATTCAAATTAAAGTTAAGACCTTTCCCGATATTTAAGAATGATAATTGGTCCCATTCATCTAGAATTTCTAACCTATATAATCAATCTAAAAAACTAGAAATTTCGTGCGAATGTGCCCCATGGGTGGGGCAGTTTCACACACGTGTGGGGCACATTCGTACACATGCAAAACATTACACAATAATTATTTTTACAAACAAAAAGTTTATTGCACTTTAAAGTAAGGATAATTAAACGAAATATTTGGCACTATTACATATTTTCCCTCTATATTGAAGATTTTTTTACAAAAAGAAATCAGCTTCAGAAAATATTAACATATAAGTTTTTAATGAAGAAAACAATTGTAGTAATGAAGAGTATATTGCGCATTTACATACTTCACATAATATAATTAGTTAGAAAAAGTTCAACCAATATTTTAACTGACAGGTTTTATTCGAAAAGAAAAGTGAACCAACAGCTCGCTTATTAACACCTGAAACTGACGGTTGGGGAACTTTTAATGCGATATTATCTTTTTGTATGAATGTTGAATCACTGGGAAAATAAAAGTTTCGTCATTAATTTTAAAGTTAAGTTTTTCATCATTAATTTTAAATAAGCACCATTCAATTCCAAATTTTCTATTTGACCAACAAAATTTTCTTTTCAGTAGCAAATTCTACTGGAATAAAATAACTTAAGTCCAAGTCAATTGGTATTAAACAATTTATCAGGGACATTTATTTTTTCAATGTTTAAATCTGGGTCTAAATTCCTTAAAACTGAAGCTTTCTTTAAGATGTTTTTTACTATTATCACCAAATTTTGAAACAATTACAATAAAAACAATTAAACTTCAAATTATTAAATATACTGCACTTATAAACATATAAATCACTTTCATAATCAAAAATGGGAAAGATGAGACACATTCGTACTGTCCGAATCTGCCCCATCTTTTGGTGTACGAATGTGCCTCATCTACCTGTTCAAGCTTACCACGTCCCAACAAGATATTTATAAATAAAGCAGGGAAATAAAACCTTTCTAGAAACTTACTTTAGTAGTGCCTCTACTGAATAAAATGCTGAATGCCCACTTGAGAGTTATTTTTGATTGATATTTTACGCCAACAAAATGACAAGAAAATTTACTTTGCTGCTTCTAACGCTAGCAAATTTCTAGTACGTATACAAATAAATGGATCAGGGCTTTGAAAATTCATGCAGGAGGTGGTAGTCATGATTCCATCTACTGGTATTTTTTTCAGATTTTTAAATTAATAATTACTAGGGGAAATGCCGTCTGTCCGAATGTGCCCCATGTGCGAAATAGCCCCACTCTCCCCTATATGTGGAACATTTTTAGTGTTTTAGTTTATTTCATATTAAATTTACTTCTATTCATAAATTTTAAAATTTTGATGATATTTTGTTTCTGATTTCAGGTGATAGAGAAATAAGCCAAGTATCTTCAAAGAACAATTGATTTTGTGAGGAGCCATATCAGAATATTTTAGAATAATGTAAGAAGGTAAGAGAAATTTTATACCCTCCATAACGTATACTTTACTGAAGTGCCCCGGTTTCACCATCCTTACTCTTAAAAGCAGAATATAATTTCCAAATCATTCCCGGAATGAATTTGGATACCGTGGATATCCTGCAAAAGGGCTAAAAATAAGTGACTGATAAGATAAAAAATTTTCTAGCTTAAAAACAAGATCGTAAAAAAATCAGGTATGCCATCCCATGCAGGAATATTGATAAGACAAGTAGGATTTCGCTGCAAAATAAACACAAAAGTGGTTTTTAAGTCGTCCTTTCCTGGTTGATATCCTATAAAAATGTGTGATAGCGTTAATCGCAGGGTTGGCTGGATTGGAACCAATTGGGTTGGACCCAATGGGTTTAAAAAAAAAACATGTTTTTTTGAAAAACCCCATGTGAAAAAACCCACATTTTGAACCACTTTCGGGTTTTTTTCAAGAAAAATCAAGATTTTGGTAGTTTTAACATTGAAGAAAGACATTTAACGAAATAACATACCAAGAACTGCAGTTGAGTGAGTTTCAGTAATTAATTTTTTTTTCATTATTGAATGTGTTTTTTCAAAATTTAGGACGTTTAAAGTTCAAAGTTTAAACTTTATAAGAAATTAAGGAGGATTTTCTTAAATTTCAGTGGGTTTTTTCAAAGTTAAATAGATTTCTTTCAATATTGAACGAGTTTTTTTCAAAGTTTAGGATATTTTTTAAATTTTAGTGGGTTTTTTCAAAATTTATACCAGATTTCAATAAGTAAGGGGTGTTTTTACAATTTCAGTGGGTTTTTTCAAAGTATAAAAAGTTTCAACTTTGAAATAACCCTCTTAACTATGAAAAACTGATATTATTTTGACAGAACACATTTAACATAGAAAGTACTCATTAAAATTTGATAAAACCACTTACTATTTTAGTAGAAAACCACTTAATTTTGAAAAAAAAACCCACACTTTTTCCGAAAAAACCCAGCCCACTTGGTTTTTTTTCAAAAAACCCAGGTTTTTGCCAACCCTGGTTAATCGTATCCCTTATTTTTTTTGACGTGGAATTTATTTTAGTGAATTCGTGTTCATTTTTGTTTGGTACAATTGTTTGTAATCCTCATGGGTTGAAAAATTTTTTTTCTTCATCTAGCAGAACTACTATTAAAACAGTTAACTTCTTCACCCTTAACAAACCAAGGATGCATAACGTCGCCTCTCTACGTCCCCTACTCAAAGCCGGTAATTGAAAGTGAATACCTAAATTTAGTGACGCACCCTCTTAACCAACCAGTTCCGTCTCATTTCCTCAAAAGCAATAGATATATCCACGGATGACCATACCGGTATAAGCCCCTTTCGGATGTGTCATTAAACCCACCTCACTTATGCGGCGACCGGATAGAGAGTATCAGCAAGCAGCTTTGCGTATATAAGGCCTAGTGCCGTCTGGGTCAGCGTTTTCATCCAACCAAGCATGCTTCCTACGCTCTCATAATGGACTGCTTTGAATGCCCATTAAAACTTCATTGCTGGGGCACGTGAGGGGTGTGCAGATGAGCTTGTCTCAATATCGAAAGTAAATCGCACGGATTTTTTTTAGGATCGCTTTCTGATGATTTCCATTTTATGAGGGGCCTATTTCTGGTACTGTGCTGAATCGTAATGTGGGATGTTTGTTTTGTTTCCATCTGTTGTATGGTAATTGAATGGCGTTGTTTTTGAAAAATGCAGGGAGGGATGGAAATGGACACCTATTAAAGCGTCGTTAGCTCGAAAGAAGAAGAGGGAATGTGTGTTTTCGTATGCAGTGTGGGCATTGGGTTCCTGTAACTTAAGGAAACCGCCTGTGCGAATGTAGAAGAGCTATGCTTTGCTTAATCATGTGGCTAAATGCGAGTTCTAGGCCCTTTTCTAATGAATAAGTAAACACATGAAAAATGTGTCTGGGAAATAAATGAGTTCCTAAAAACTTTATGTGCATTAAACACTAGTATTAAGATTTAACTATAATAAAAAGTGGCATTCTTTTCTGCATGGTTATCTTTTTTTCTCGTGTGAGGAGAATATCAAATTTTTATGCTCTACTAGATTGTGACTTAACTTAATATAAAGGTTAGAGATATCGGACGGCAATGGAAAGCCTTATGCCATCATGGCCATGGCGTCTGTGCATTTGAAATAAGTAAATAAATAGGTGATATTTTCTGTAAGCGATATGAAAAGTATTTGAAATCAAGCACAAATAAAAATTGTTTATAGATTTTCTATTAACCTTCTATATTGAGTTATTTTCATGTTTTATTAAATTAAAAATAATCATAACTTTTCAAAAATCATGACGAAATTTGTTGTTTTTTTATCTTTTCCTTGTCTGACAAGATCTACCAGTCTGTTGACTCTCTCAAAATTTCCAAAACAAGGAGAGATCGAATAAAACGAAATATCTTTGCCCTTCTAATCCTTTCACACCTAGCTGCCCCAAATTTCCCATTGGATTTAATGGTAATCTCGGGTGGCTTAGGATTGAAAGGTCAAACAGTCAATTATAATGACGAAATTTTCTTTATGACTTGATTTTTAAAAATTCCTTTTCTAAAAAAAAAAAAATAAATTTTTCATCTAAAAATTTTTTTACATTAAAAAGTACTACATGGGAAGAAAATTGGAAAATTACTTAAAAAAAGAACTCAATTTTCTTTTTCTTGGATTTTTACAAATCTTTAAAAAGATAACTCATACCAAGAAGGGTAAAATATTTAAATTTTAATACTACTATCCCTTTTAGAAATACAGTCAATGTAAAATTTACTGCGACATTTTATCTAAATTTATGTTGTATCTTTTCAACAAGGCACCTTATTTGATACGAACTCCCTTTCAGATCAATACGAGTGTAACACGATGGCGATGATCAGGACCCTTTTGAAGGCCGTGTCCGAACACCCGTTACCCCAATCGGGATGAGGCAGATAAAATTCCCCACCCATAAATCAGACCCGTAATGACCTCCCACTACAATAAATTGTCACCCAACAATGCCACGTTTCGACAGAAAGGCCCCGCGCACCAGAACAATGATTTTATGCATTCATGGTGAGAGAGGTGTAAAAGGAGAGAGAGAGAGTTTCTGGTGAAAAACAACCCAATGATTTCGGCTGTCATCAGGAATATACGGTCAGTGAAACGGAGCGTTTACAACCAGCTACTGAAGTAGCATCCTTGCTTTTGTGCCTTTTCTGCTGGTATTATGCATATTAGGATTGGCTAGTTGCAATAGCTTTAGTTTCATGCAGTTATCAGGGTTCCTATGTTTGGACACATAAAAAAAGATGCGGATGTTTTTTATTCGGATTAGTGTTGCGTTGAGGTTAGGTGTAGTTGGAGAAACATGGTTTGCTCTATTATTGTTGAGGTTAACTAATCTTTAGAGGTTGTAAGAGTTCAATGGAGTTTTCCCCCGATTGTTTTCTGATGTATTATGTAGTGTAATTCATGCAAATCTCTTATTTTATGGATGTAGTTTTCTTTGGAGTTAAATTAAACCGGAATCGTGCACGACTCGGATTCAGGGGTTGTTTTGTTAAGGCAACCTTTGAAATCCCCAAACGTATCGTGAATTGGGAATAGTAAAAAATTCGAGGCTATTGAGGGTAATCTTATCTCCTCAATCCAAAGTGAATACTAAAAGGAAAGGTAGGGTTATTCATTAGTAATTCTATCTCTCTCTCTTTTTCTCTCTATCTATCTCTCTCACCCTCTCTCCAGTTTATAATCTTTTAGGGGTTTCAACGTTAGCTTTTTAATTATTGCGTGTTTTGGTAACAAAATAAAATTGGTAACAAAATTAAATAAAAATATCGGAATGTGCCTTACGGAATGCATTATAAAATATAGTATTAAAAGCTTTACCTTATGCAAAGAAATATTATCAACATTGGGATACTTTGAATCTTCGTACGACATTCCATTTTTAGTTTTGCATGAAATGGAATTATTAAAAAGCTATTTTAAACTTGAACTAATGTAGTATTAATATTATACATAACTTAATGCATAAATTGTTTTTACATAGTTTATAATTTACAAATGGCGAACGAGTTTTTCTTTGTGAACAGTAAAAAATCAGTATTATTGATGTACTATTTATTTTTTATTCAGATTTTTGAATTGTAATATCCTTAGCATTTCTTTCTTAATTAAAAAAATTAACTTTCATCCTGAGAGCATTGATATAACAAAGAAAGAGTATTAATAATCCTCGAAGCTTTCATACTTACTGTAGACAACAGTTTGAACTCAATATAAATTAAAATAGAGTTACATTTAACAAGAATGTATATTCCAACCTTTTCTTTTCATTCCTCGTATCCCAGCAATACGTTTTTCTCGATTTTACGGATTCCATATTCCCTAAACCCAAGTAAATCAAGCTCAGTGCCCACAATCCCAAAAGATCCCCTTTCCCCTCTAGAAGAAAAAAAGCATGTCTTACGCCGGTCTTCTTTACAATCGTGAGTGTTCCGAGACAAAATTTTTGTTCCCAAAAACTGTAGCAGGTGCGAAAATAGATCGATAACAGTTTTCGGAACGTTATCACGTTATCGTGATCGCACCATTTTCGATCCGTTTCTTTTCCCGAACGAAAATTGCTCCGTTGGACAGGTGTCCCATTTTATAGGACTCTTTTCTGTTGACATCTATGGTTGACATAGGTTGCTTTGAGCAAATCGGGGAGGGGTTATTCTAGAGCAGTGGAGGAATTGGAGAATTTGTGTTTGTCACAACATAGGATGGGTATTTTTATTGCTGAATTTCCATTTTGTTTGTAGGAATCTGATTTCTATATTGCACGATTTTTGATTATTGCGTGGCAAATTTACATAGAACAAGAGTCAATATGTGTATGTATGTTGCACACGATTCAACAGTCATGAGTCATAAAACTATGTAGGCTTACCATTTAACATTTTACCATCTTCAAGACCATGGCCCGTAAGCCATGAAATTAACTTTTGTTTTATTTTAGTCATGACTCATGAGTCAGTTAGAACTAAAGTTCTAAAAGTTTTGAGAAAATAAAAAATATGTATATTACAAATAATAAAATTTTTATTTTATGACCCCCATAATAAGCAGGTTTTTACTGGTATGTAGATCTGGGCTTTTAAATCTTCAAGAGATACAATCAGGGGTATAAGAAAATATATAATTGCAGAAAATATTTGCAGACCTCTTGAGGCCAATTCCACATAGAGATTCTCTTTTATATGGTTTTAAATTTCCTATCCATATTCTTGAAGCAGGGGGAATGTTTGGTAAAAAAATATTGTACCAAATTGACTGGTAGAGGTCACTGTCAATTAACTGTCTGTGACTTTACTCGCCAATTACTTCAGTCCGAACTAAAAAAAAGGTTGAAATAGATCAATATAACTATCTTGCCAGTTTTAAAAGTACTACCTGTTTAGTACGGTAGTCCCTATCGGTCAATTTTGATACTATTTTTTCTCGCATCAAAAATAGTCCGTCTGCTTCAGGAACACTATACTCTTTTAAAATTACAAATCATTCTGGTCAGAATTCTCCTTATTCAGTCTTTTTAAATCGAAATTTTAATTAAAATCCCTTATAATAGATAATAGATATTGTTTGCAATCTATATAAAAAACAAGTTTTGAAATTAATCGTAAACAAAATTGATTGAAATATTTCAATAAGTGTGATAATTGCGCCAGGAACTCAATTTCTGAGAAGTTTCGCATTACAAGAGCTAGGTCCTAAGGGAAATTTGAAAATAGCCACCTAAAGAACAATTACTCATTGTTAGGAGATAAGTTTAATGAAAGTGAAGGATAGAATAGAATGGAACTCTTGCGTAATTCAGAATTAATAAGGTCGAAGTTATAAATACAGATAATTGGAAGTCGTTTTATTAGGTGAATATTGGGCTTTAGCATTTTTAAGATGAGTTGATAAGTACTCAGATGAATAGTTGAATTTGAACTTGAAAATGCGCCTCTAAGGCGTAATTTAAGAGCTTATTGTTTACCTGTTTAGAAATGATTGAACTGATCTATTCCATTATTGTAATTTTGTATAAAATATTATTTGATGTGTCTGACTTTATACATGGATGGAGGTTTCAATTAAATACCTGGAAATTTTATCGAATTTCTTTTCATTCACCATTGAGAAGACGGTGTCATAGTTGTTGGGCGGCTAGGTCTGAACCTTTTAGGTTTGTAAAAAGTAACATATTGCGGTACCCTTAATTTTGAGTCTTGGTTTTGGTTTATTATAGTTAACAAAATTCTAAAATTACTTTTTATTAAGTTGTATAGAATTTTCTTTTGTTCTTTATAAATCTCAATCCTTAAAAACTTCCCATAATTTAGTAAACACACATCTGAAAACTCAGAAGTTAAAAGTGCTCTGTAAACATAATTTATTTAATTTAAAGCAAAATTGTTTTAAAATGAATTGGTGGTTCAGTTAAGTATTAATGGTCCGAATTCGTTCGAAGGGTGGTCCCGAATTCGTGGTACAAACTGAGTAGGGTAGGTAGAGAACATCAAGACGAACAAGAATTAGTATGACTAGGGGGTCGAAAGTGGATTTTAAGGGGTGAAAATTAGCAAAAAACATAGCCTATCTGACCAATAAGTGCAGCAATTGTTCGATTCCGGTATTTATTACATTCAACCAATTCAAATTTTACAGGGAAAAAATTACAGGAAATTTTCTCGCATATAAGCTACGCATTATTACAAAGCATAAAAACCTTGCGGGATTTGTGAATAAGCCTTTATAACACTAATTGAGCTACTAAACAGCGATGTCTCTGCTATACCATTTAAGCATAAATAATTCAATTTCGCTCTTCCCCTTTAAATATATTACAAAAGTGAAAGTAAATTCAGATAACCCAAAAATGCTTTCCACGTAAATGCTTTTTTTGAAAGTAAATCATTCAAGCGCTACCAATTACATCGTCAAACGTTCACTAATGGATAATTTATTGGAAAGAACCTTTAAGTATCATTAATAAAATTAATTTTTTATGAGTTTCGGCTGGGTTCTTTGGAATACGAAGTGCACGGTATTTTTCAGGTAATTTTTGTATCTTTTTTACCACTTGTTCTATTAAGGTTAAATAACCGGTAACTTTTTTGTCTCTTCGAGGTTTTTTAGCGGGGTAATTCGTCAAAAGACGATGAATTCGTGAAGCAGGTGAAACCATTTTCCATTTTTTTTGCTAGAAATATGGAGTTCGGAGGTTTTTTCTTTTAGTGTAGAAAGTATAATTCAGGTATAAATAGCATCCGGTAATATATTACCTTTTTCCACGTAAACTTTTTATAAAACGGACATCTAAGTGATTTAATAGTTTAAAAGCACTTTACTTGAATGGTATTTTTTTTGTTTTGTCGTTAGCTTTTTCTATGAAATATAAAATCAGTAGGTACTAACTAAATATTCATGTTGCTTTATTGTTTTCAGTTACTTACTTTATTGTATCTAACCAATGATGGTCATTCAAATTTTACAATTTTACTATCAATAATTCTATTAAATTAGAGAGTACGTGATTTAGAAAATAAGAAAGTTAACATCTCCATACTCCCACAGTTATTTTATTACCAAGTGATCAATATGTATGGCCAAAGTCTTTGAATAATATTCTACTTTTACGTTTAATATTTATAAATTTTTCCTGTTGTGGTAGTCAAAATATAAAAAAACACCCTTAAATTTCATTGATTGTCTCATATACCTAAGCCAACGCCAACAAGTACAATTCGGTTTAATTATCGTCTATCAGAGTCTCACTCTTCCTTTCCCCAATGAAAAAAAGAAGGGAAAAATCTTTCTCCAACCCCATCTCTCTCCCCAAAGAAATAACGATCAGCAGCTCCACCTTCGACAATACCGTTCGATAAGAAGAAACCGGTATCAACCTTTATAAAAACTCGGCACACAGAGACGTCCCTAAAGATTCGGATGTTTCCTGCAGCCTGGACCAAGTTAGGATGCGAGAAACTCCATCACTGACATGCCTTAGCAATGGAAGAAAGATTCTGGGCTTAGGGTCTCGCCTGGGAGAATTCCCTTTGGTCTTTTATCAAGATGCCTCCAGAAACTTATTGGGTCTGTTGCGAGTTAGGGGTCTCATTAGTGTGGTTGGTCTTTTTCTTGTAGACGTAAGGTAATGAGGATATATTTCAATTACCTTATTTTGTCGGTATAAAAGTATAGTTTTGATTTTCCTGTACTCTGTGATGCCTCTTGAATTTTATATTTATGAAGAAGACTGGATTTTTTATTAGGTGTTAGATCCTGACAGATGCAGTTATTAAATAATTTTACTGAAAATCAATCGAGTGAAAAGATTTCCTAGGGGAATTAATGCCCTACTTGGTAGCATTAATGTTTTATATAGAACTCAGTCTATGTTCTCATATTGTGTGAAAAATTTTGCGCTGAGTCTTATAGGTTGAGTTAAATATATCTAATGAGTTAATATCTGGTTGAGTTAATATCTGGTTAAATATACTTCAATCTGTGCCAGTTAGTTCATAAAGCTGTCACTTTTTAACACATTCAGTGCCAAGGACGCGCTGGCGCGTCCTGGAGAAAAGAGCGCTGATGTCAACTTTAAAATTTAATCACTTTTTGGGACTATCTGTATTTAATGTATTAATCCGTACTCTTCCATTTCACGCTAGCAACATGTACTACAACTTCTATCTACTGCCAAGCAGGTGTCTTTTGGCAATATTTTACTTAAGACTTTTCCTAATTTCTACGATTTGTAAAATCTCGTTTCATTACGATGCCATCTAGTAATTTATGCTTTAACATCGGACTAAAAAACAGCAAAATCGTTCGATTCCGGCATTTAAAAAAATCTTTATTTTTTATAATAAATTTAAAATAGGTATAGCATTTTATTCAAGTACTATTCTTATGATACTATTTTATTGAAATAAGAGCTTATTTTATTCATACTGAAATTAACAGCTAGGATTATGTGTTTTCATCAAACCAGCTACGCTATCATAAAAGGCCTGTATAAAATTCTGATCTGCATGATGGGCATAAGATTGTGTTTTTATTTCTAACTAATAACTATCAGCTCATAATTGGGCAAGTGTTTGGCAAGGTCCTGGGGGTAACGTTTCTAAAATCAAAGCACAAAGCGCTCATTAAAAGCCTAGCCCATCCTAAATTTCTTGTGGGCCCTTCAGGTATCTTACCTAATTTCACCAGTGGTACGGATGGCACAGAATGATACAGATAATATTTTTCTAGAATCGAACCTTTGCCCTCTGATTATGAGCTTGGTGTACTCTAAATACCACAACAGAGCTTCTCTGTTAGAGTCTGATCCAATCCAATAACAGAACTAAAGCAATTCAGTTCCCATGTGGTTAGAAATTGCCAACATAACAGGTCCAGGTGTAAAAATCTTGTGATTTAGACCTTTATTATAGTGAATCAAGCCGTCTGGTAGCCTCATAGTAAAATTCAATCAAATTTTACTAAGATAATAATTTATTTCATAGATAATAATTTATTATCAAAGTAATAAAATTTTGAGAAAAATAGTTATGGTACCTGAAAAGAAATGAAATAATTACTGATGACAATTTTATTAAATGTTGAATAGGGCACATCGCAAAAACGCGCTAAAGACGCCAACTTGGCAGTAGTAAGAAGTGGTAGTACTTGTTAGTTCTGGGTAATGGAAAAGTATTAAGAAAGATATAATGTACACAGACGATCCGAAACGTCAATAACCATACGATAGTACTACCCTCGGTTTTTAATAAAAGTGGTGGCAGCGAAATTGTTAATACTCGTGTGTATGTTTGTCTTTACTACTCGGCTAACATTAGTGTATTCATATCGAAAATAATCATGCGCAAGTGAGTCCAAGTAGTTCAGGTCTACTCACGTTAGCCCCGTACACCGAACTTAAATGAAAATTCAGATTTATGAACTGAGGGTGTGTTTTTAAGGTCAAAAGTGTAACAATTGGTGAAATTAGATATTTTTTATGTTGTTTTAAGGGAATTATAGAGTGTTTGCAAAGTTGTTTTTATAAATTGAATGAGTTGAATATTTAACATAGATTCATTAATCTTTTATTAGTTTATTTATCATTTATCAGTTTCAAATTTACTTAAATAATTATTCAATGGGAAAACTTTCGGGTTATTTCGAGATAAATCTTTGATATCTCCAGTCCTTTGAAATAGAAATAAGTATCATCCCCTTTCCCTATACCAAAAAAAAAGACATCAAATCACTGGAGGCAAATCGAGAGATTTTATGAGTACACTAGACTAGAATATTGGCATTTGTGTGGAGAAAATGTTTGTAAGAGTTATACCATAACAGTAAAAAATTTTTTTGGAGGGGAATAAAAGATTTTCATATTACCACTTAGTTTCTCTACTAATAACCAGATATTTTATATCGAAAATATGGCAAGCCTTCAATTTAAGAGGTTAAAAATAAATTCCCCTTAAACATGAGGGGAAAAATTCAATTTGGTTGGGGTATTTATTTTTATTTTAAAAAACATGTTATCCAAATGCACTAAATTCCATTAACTATACGTTACAGATTTTACTTAAAATACTTTTATCACTTATATCATTTGTATGCTATCCCAACTCTTTCAGTACCAGTTTCTACTTCCAAAAAATATTTTATAACACTGAATAAGTTCAGGTCTTCATTCAAAATCCTTTTTGAAATCCCAACGGTTATGCTTCAATCTCTGACTTTCAAAACATCCCGAATTCACTTTAAATAAACCATTTAGAGAGTCCTATAGAGCCCTAGTTCACTGCTTGACCGATCGTATTTTAAAGTCTATATTCCAAGCGTAGAAAAAAAAATAAAACACCCGTTCCATACGAAAAGCATGGCTTTGAAGTATGTAAAATCCATGAAGTCAAGTTAATGCTCTTTCAAAAATATTGAACGATATCTTATATGGTTCCCATGAGAATAAAATGACTGACGTGGGACCAGTTGTAGTGTATGTGGCATTTTCTTCAAGGGATTTTCTCTTTCCCTTTTGCATACATTTTTATTTGGTATTTTTATTTTTAGACTTAGATCCTATTCCACTTTAAAATAAAATTTTATTGGTGGTAAAACATCGAAAATATTGAATAACATTACATTTTTAATTCTTTCCCCAATGTTTCCGATCAAGAATATATCTAACAAAGGAGTCCAGATGACAATACGGGATAACTTATGAATTAACTAAGATTAAAAAATATATAAGCCGAATTCTTTTCCAGGTTAATTATAAAAGTTTTATTTTGACTTGGCATCATTAGAAGTAATGAATCAGATTAGGTACCCACAGAATATCAATAATAGAAATTTCATTATATATGAGTTGGTGAACAAATATGATATCAATTCATATGTTATATACCAAAATGTTTATTTTTTTCAACCAATCCCCAAAAATATCAATGTTCAATTTGAATTAATTCAAAAATTTTTTGCACATACATTAAAGAGACATTAAAATGCTATTATAAATTATCTTTGAAGATATTTTTTACTTTTTTTAAACGACTATATCAAAAGCTCAGTTCTGATACCATACGCACTTGATAAATTATCAAAAGGAAATTAATTTTTGAAGGAAAACGTAAGATTATAAAAAGGTTCGGCTAGAAAGGGATTTATCAGTGTGTGATTTTTCTTGCTTAACTTTATGTAACACAAGTGTTATTTAATGAAGAACAAGTTTTTGTGTAGTCTCAGGTAGTAAACACAATGATTAAATTCATCGGGAAAATATTTTCGGGCCAATGCTTTTTCCCACAAACAATTGAAGCAGTTTTCGGAAAATGTAATCTATAATTACGTACTTTAATTTCCTTTATTATCCTGTTTTAATGTAATGATACCTTTCCGGAAGTTCTCATGATACTAAAATTACTTACATTGTTTGTAAGTGGTCATTCAACTTGATATTTTTGATTTCCTTCATTCTAATAATAGAGGTTTTTATTATTGTGAAGAGATATAAAACTTTTTACTTTTAAATAAAAATAGCAGGAATATTGAAAAAAAATGAAACTTGAAGTTTTGCGAAACACTTCCTTTACTCCGAAAGTCTTCTCTGTGAGCAAAATTTCTTTGGTAATTAAAAAAGGAAAAATTTTGATCATTTTATCTAAAATAAACGGATTTAAACATTTTAATATTTTGAAAGATATTATTACAAAAATTAAAAACAATTTAATGATATCCTTATAAATAAATACGCAGTTTCAAAATGGCATTAAATTTCGACCTTCCTTTAGAGTCATTTATTGAACTAGATAATAAATTAATTTAGGAGCTATTGGAAGAAAAAGTAGATTGTTCTGTTACATAGTTTCTTGGAAGATGTTTATATGTAAGCTTCATGACTATTTTCAAGATAAAAAATATTAAGAAAGAAGAAACATTCTCTCGAAATTCTTAATTAATGATCTAAATTATTAAACTGTTGTAAGATTTTCTATGTAATCATATTTGAAATAAAATACTAACTATTTTCATTAATGTCAAAATAAAAATTGGTAAATTCCATCAATAGTCCTAAAAGTAACACACTCAAGATAAAATGATAATATCTAATATCTTTAAAACTTATTTATATTACCCTGAACCCACATAATAAATTACTTCTTTAGAATGAAAAACTATCTAACAATTAGCTAACAGCTTGAAAATAATATCATACTACCAACATTTTAAAGTTGCAAATGGTTACACTAAACCAGTGTTTCTCAACCTTTTTACTCTCACGGAACCCTTTTGATAATGATCAAGCTCCGGGGAACCCTAGCCTAGCGTCACTACAACAGTGGCGTATATAGAAATTTATTTCTTGAGGGGCCCAAAATTATTACTCAACACAACACCTCAAAAGTATATTTAAAATAGGTTTAACGTAGCTTCTTAATGCATTTTTATGTGAAATTTGCATTCTTGAGAACTTAATATAATAAAAATTGTGATTAATAAAGTTCCCAGTAGGAAGGGGGGTTTGGGGGTACTCCCCCAGAAAATTTTTAGAAATCCTACCCTAAAAACTAGGTTTTTAACTCGTTTTTGGTACACTTAGTCCAAATTTTGGATTTGCATTTATAGGTAGGATTACAATTTTCATAAAAGTATTATAAGAAATTGAAAACAATACAATTTCATGTACTAAAGGGGGGTTTGGGGGCCCTCCCCCAGAAAATTTTTAAAAAATTGACCCTAAATAACAGGGTTTTAACGTATTTTGATATGCCTAGTCCGAATTTCGGGGGAGGGCACGGCTCGGCCACCTTACATACGCCACTGCCATGCAACAATATTTTTTCTTGCTATTTTGTCCTCTCTCCTAATTTATTTTTAAAATTACCCTTTAAACTAGTGTTTTACCTCCTTTTTCAAACTTTTTGTGGAACACCCATGGAGAAAAGATTCTTAAGACAGCAGAATGCTCAAGAGGAAAACGCTATATAACAGACGTCAAAATTTTAGATAGAAGTTTGGGAGTTCTCCCAAGAAATTTAAAAGAGAGTTAAGAAATTAAAGTAGAGTTTCAGGACTTTCAGTGTATTTTAAGAACATTTGGGTTACATCTGAAAAGAACAGTTCCTTCTAAAACACAGAATTTTCAAGGGGGAAAAATATAATTAGAGCCAAAATTTCAAGGGGGTAGGGGTCTTTCCTCAGAAATTAATTTTGAAATTCCCCTTCAAACTATTGTTAATCTTCTTTTCAAACTCTTCGTAGAACACCCAAGGGCTACAGAAGAAAATGTTCAACGGAAAAACACTTGCCCACATTTGGCTGGCTGATGCCTTATTTATTTAGAGGGTTATTCTAAAATGTAAACCAGAACAACAAAAAAAAAGATTTCCGGATCCCTCGCGGAACCCTTGAGGAAGCCTCGCGGAACCCCAGGGTTCCGCGGAACCCCGGTTGAGAAACGCTGCACTAAACTACTAGTTATATTAGCTGTACCTTTACTAATGGTTTAATTGAAAAAATAGTTTCCCAACATCTTGTTTTATTTTTGAAATAAGGCACTTCAATTTGTTTTATTTTTGAAATAAGGCACTTCAATTTGTTTTATTGGTTTATTCCTTTTATGGTTAAGTTTATTTAACTTAATACTGAAGATATACTATATCCAAGTATCTCTGGTTTTGTAATTCCAACATATTAAAACTATATTTGTATCAACCTCATATAATACGCATCACTGTTTTAACTACAGCAGAACTCCAACTATCCGAATAAATTGGGACTGGATGCCATTGAGATGATAAAAATTTGGATATTTGGATTTTTCCCAAAAAAGATCTATTTAAACTTTGTTACTGTATGTATCTTAAAAATGGGAGAAACACATATTTAAAAGAAAGATACTTTAATTAGTTAAATGAAAATGCAACATTTGGGTAATCGGAGTTGGGATAATTCGAGTTCTTTGTATATATTTAGTAGGTACTGTGTAAGCTTTTTATACCGTTGTCTAACCAAAAATAATCTTTATCAGATACAAATTAATAGACTCATATAACCGCTAATCGCAAAACACGTGCCGAAGTGTCTGCTAAAATGAGGTTATTTCGTCCACCCATCCAACCCGTTTCCCCACAGAAGCGGAATTCGGGACTACATGTGTTGTTTCTTTCACGTTACATTCTTATCAATAGCTTATTAGTATGCGTTTGCTTTCCGAAGCGGTTTCAATTAGGTCAGGGTGTTGTGATCTCAGTTAGTTTCAAGATCAGGGTAGTATTCGGAGTAAGTTTCTCTAGACGGTGGTCCGTCAACCCACAGCCCGAAGCTGTGACATGTTTCATGAGTGATATCTCGGAAGAAATGAGATGGACTGTCGAATGATTCGTTAGTCATAGTGGGGATGATGCTTACAATTGCGTCGTAATGAGGGTGATTGGGTTTTGTCATTATTTGAGGAATGTCCTTCTATATATAGGATGTCACTGGTTGAGTTACAGGAAAAACTTCATGACTTTGATATCTTGGTTAACCCTTTCAGTCCTAGATTATCCTAGATTGCTATTGAATTCATTGGTAAATTTGGAGCGGCAAGGACCGAAAGAAATAATAAGGATGCTAAATAATTGTGTCTGCGACCCTATTCATCTATCATAACATCTTAATTTTCCTGAAAATTCCTTTCTTTACTTGTCCCTTCCATTATAAAATTTTTTTATAAAAATGTACTAAAGGAATTTTTTAAATGTCTTCTTAATTCTTCTTAATACATATGTTTGGTCTATGTTTACAATAAGATTGAATATTATATCTTGTACTTGCTTGTGATTAATTATGAAATTCTAAATGTATTTTTTAAATCACTTGGAAATAAATTAATGTTTCATAATCAAAACGTGTCACACAAAAACTAAAAGATGAATAAAACTTAAGCCACAAGATTATCTTCATATTTTCCAAAGATATACAGATAATTTCTTTCCAATACTCTAAAGCATCTTACAAAAATTCTATTGATTTTTCTTTTTAAAAAAATGCAATCTGAAAGATTAGTAACTTAATAATTCTGTAATATATTATATCCTGTTATGATTAAACTTAGACAGAAAACACCTAAGAATATGAGTTCAATATAGTTACTTTTTAATAAATAGGACATTCAGGAGAGTAAGTTCAAGTAATTAGTTTAAACTGCCCTAAGCTATCGTCAGAACAAATATTTTGACGCGCTTTTATAAACCCTTGCTTAAAATAATTAATGTCGTTACATATAACAAAGGTTAAAAACATGTGTTTTCCTAATGAGGAGATTGCTAATTATTTTTAAAACCTTCTTTTATTCTTCACTTTGCTAAATAATTAAAAGAGTAGCTGTAAAAATAAATCACGTAGGGGAAAATTAATGAAAATTAGAGTAATGCAATTTTCTTTCATAGATTAAATTTCGTGAATAAATATACAGGGTGTTTCAAAATTGCGTTTCAGGGCTTTTATTCGGAACCAACGCCTCCTAGGGTCATGGAAGTAAGGTCTACCCCTAGGTAAATGACCCTGGAGAATCCATTGAAATAACTCACAGCTCCCCAAGAGGCGAAATTAAAAAGTTAAAAAATTAATTTAAAAACTAAAGGAGATAGAGCAAAAACCTCAATGAGAGTATTGTTGCCAACGTCAAGAAGAACTCACTGAAAAAAAAGAAAAAAAAATTGATCAAAATATCTTGAATATTCGCGGAGATATTAGCATGTGAAAATAGCACTTTTTCAGGGGTCAAAAAATAAAAAGTTCGCATATTTCCAAATTTTTCAGTGTTATTGTGTAGTTTTGTGTTTTTTTAGTTGAAAGAACACAAAATATAATCCAAAAATAAAAAAAATTTGCAAATATGCGAACTTTTTATTTTTTGACCCCTGAAAAAGTGCTATTTTCACATGCTAATATCTCCGCGAATATTCAAGATATTTTGATCAAGTTTTTTTCTGTGTGTTCTTCTTGACGTTGGCAATAATACTCTCTCTGAGGTTTTTGCTCCATCTCCTTTAGTTTTTAAATTAATTTTTTTATTTTTTAATTTCGCCGCTAAGGGCGCTGTAAGTCTTCTCAATGGTTTCTCCAGGGTCATTTACCTAGGGGTAGACCTTACCTCCATGATCCTAGGAGGCGTTGGTTCCGAATAAAAACCGTGTAACGCAATCTTGAAACACCCTGTTGTATATTATTAAGGGGTCCTGCAGTAGGTATGTTTTGATTTTTATGATTCCCACAACTAAATTCCTTCTTTAAAATTGAACCTGATACTTTGAAAATTATTTATGAACATTTCTTAGTATTCGGAAGAAAATTTAGTCATTCAAGAAAGTTGTTTTATATATTTAAATTTAGATATAAAAATATCTACAAAAGTTTATAGTATTAATGATTGGACAATTTTCTAAGGTTGCGTATAGCTTTGGTTACTAAAATCTATCAATGTTTTACTGTTAATCACTAATATATAACTTAATCACTACTATATAATCTAAAAGAATTTTCAATTTTCTTCACCCGTACCCTCAAAATCTAGAAAAATAGAGATCGAAATTGAGAAAGTATCTTCACTTCTTTTGGAAATGTCAATTAGGGCAAACACTATAAGAAACTACTGTTTATCCCTAGAAGAGTATCTGACAGATTCAACTTCTTTTATTAACTTACATCGAACTGTAGATATCAATTTGAAACAAAACCGAATTCAATGAGACAATTTTATCCGCAGAGAAATATCAAGCAGGTATTTTTTTTCACTTAGTTCCTTCTATTCAATTTTCGTTCTTCTCCTCCGAGGGGTTTCACAAAGAATAGTTCCCCTTTGAAGAGGAGCGAATAAAACAAAGCTAGCGGAAAAATACTCTAGAGTTTCGAGAGCAAACTGTCAAGGACCCACGAGATAAGCACTTTAGAGGCAGACAACATGCCTGGTAGACCCCTGGTTTAAGACTCAGGGGAATAACAAACCTATCGGTAAATTTTCGATTTATCTTGCTCCTAGTGAGAACGAAGGAGTTTAGAATCGAATTATATTTTCTCCAGACGAAGCGAAGTTTTTGTTCTTGAAGGTAATCTATAGGAGGAACTATTTCTGAAAGATTTTTGTAGCTTAAGCTTTAGTAGATCATGTAAAACCATTAGTTATTTTGGTAAATGGATGAGTTTGTGAAATATTTCGACTTTGAGAGATTATACCTGGAAATTAATGTTAGGTAAATATTAAAATTAGAGAAATATATGATATTGATTATAATATTTTTTGTGTGTGTAGTCGCTGTTACTTGTAGGGGAAATATAGGTTTCAAATGCATTTCTCATATCGTAAAAATCTTCAGTTGTGAAAAGAATACTTGGAAGTCAGTTTCATTTATATATTTAATCAAAAAATACAAAGTATTTATTTAAAGGTTAATTTCCGGCTTGAATATAGTTTGTTACTAATACTTATACAGATACAGATATTTAAGATTTCTTAACGAGATGTAAATGCATGTGTGCAAAGCATTTTTACAAATTATTTACTACAAAAGCAATTACTATTACGGTTTTCTTTTATGAAAAAAAGCTTCAGAAGGTTATTTTTTACATCTGGGATATGTTTTACGCGAATTTGTAATTTCGGAAAATATTACACAAACATTTTTAAAAAGGTGATAATCTTCTGACTTCTCTCTTTCAAGGCGAAATTTAAAGAACGTGATGGAAAAACTAACATGATATTAATTTGGTCTTCTAAAACAGTATCCAGTAAATAAATTATTTATTTGAGGGTTAAAAAAGGATTTTACATAAAAAAATGCGACGCTGAATCCCATATTTTTTATCAAAGACATTTTTGCATAAATTGAATTAGAGCTTTGAAATATTCTTTATGGTTGCCTATTCTTAAATTTGCATTTAAAAGGAATGTGCCGAGCTCGGATTTATTTTAATGATGTTTAAAATAATGCACAAAAGTTGAAAGTATGAATTTTCAACACTTTAATTAAATAGTTTGCTGAATCAAGTTCCAGATTTAAGGGGGTCAAGTAAATTAGAATTTACTCAATAGCACTATAATGAGATTTCGGTTTTCGATATTGAATGTCAAGTAAAAATGAGTTCGCGTAGTTTCTATTCAAATTGTAAGAGTTTAATTAATTTATCAATGTTGAAGATCAGTGATATTGAGCATTTTAACACGTTATGTATAAAATGAAACATACGCTCTCTATTTGGCTTACAGAATCAATTTTCAGATGTGACATTATACCATACTCTTGACTCATTCCCGAAATTTACAAATTAACACATAACAGAATAATCACATGGGTCACCTATTGAATCTACATTGAACTTACATTTCCTATCCGTTCTAGTCACATTACTATTTTGATTATGTGAACAATGAAAGTTTTCTCCAAACAAAAACATCCATAAGTATAATTACCTTATTTTTATAAAAGGAAATAATTATAGTCTGTGTAAATAAAATTGGCGGCTCGTCACCATGGAAACGACGTAGCAGTGCAATAGAAATGCATTGTAACTAGTGAGAAACGACTAGTAGTAAGCCGCCAATTTTATTTACATTTACACAGACTATAAAATTATATTAGGTACATATTTTTAATGAACAAGATCAGTTGTTAGCATTTCTGTTAGGCACTGAAAATTTTTTAACGTTTTGTTTACTCTTTCTTCTTCACAAATTGTGCACCACCGACATCTCACGTTTCTAAAATACTGTCGTTAGCCATTATTATCTCTAACTTCTCTTGAACCATTCCAGAATTCATGCCCTTTTGATATACGTTTTTTTTTCATTACACTAATGTTCAACGCTGAAATGATCTCTATTTAACCGTCTACTTTCCATAAGAGCTGGGTGATCTCACGACGGGATGGATGGGCGACGAGGGCAAACACTTTAACATTTTAAGTGGACATCTTCCCTCCAAGGTAATGGACAAAAATAATCGCATAGGTTTTCCTGTGACCTTTCTTTCCAATGTATTGTGGTGCCGTGTATTGATTACATGTTGCGTGTGTAAATGGTGGGCGTTGGCTACCTCTTTAGCCATGATTGGGCGTTGTTTCAATGCCCTGAAGTTTTGCCGCGTTCGGGGTGTTTAGATTTGAAGGGGGTGTTTTGAGGGATATTAAAGTTAAGTGGGAGAGAAAAGGTTCTCGATGGTAGAGTCAAAACTACCATTAGTTGAGTTGTATGTTTCTAATTTTTGGCATGGATTTCTTGGAGCTCTTGACTTTTATAATTATGATACAAATAAATCAAATTTTTGTTAGAACTATTTTCGTAAAAAACTAATTGCAGCCTTTTCATACATTTAGAGTTTTTTTTAAAGAAATTTGCAAGAAAGCTTTTGACATTTATGTAAAGTATTTCTCCCTTCTTCTAAACAGGTCTTCTGGCATGGCACACTTTTACTATATCTCTATGTTAAAATTTTGCTAAATATACAGGGTGTAAAGGAAAGTCCCTTTACCCTGTAATAAGTTGCTAACGGAGCAAGCTAAAGCTATGCAGTTAAGGTAACAGTATAGTAAAGTGACTATGCGCAATCGAATGCGACCAACCGCAGCGCCCTCTAGCTGAAATTTTAGGAGTTAAAAATTTTATTTTAAAAACTATTAGAAATTTGTTAAAATAGTCAATTACAAAGTTGTAGAGCAGCATCGATTTAGTAGGAAAAGGCACCTTAAGCAAAAAAATATCTTGAATAGAACCCCTAAAACGCGCGCTCAATTAGGTTGAATTTACGTTGATTTTAGGTCTTAAAATGCTTTTTATGAGGCGAAAATGATAAATTTTCAATTTAATGACTTGAATAAATGAATAAAAGTATTCTTAACTCATTATATTGAAAATTTCTCATTTTCGCCTCGTAAAAAGCGTTTTTAGACGTAAAATCAACGTAAATTCAACCTAATTGAGCGCGCGTTTTAGGGGTTCTATTCAAGATATTTTTTTGCTTAAGGTGCCTTTTCCTACTAAATCGATGCTGCTCTACAACTTTGTAATTGACTATTTTAACAAATTCCTAATAGTTTTTAAAATAAAATTTTTAACTCCTAAAATTTCCGCTAGAGGGCGCTGCGGTTGGTCGCATTCGATTGCGCATAGTCACTTTACTATACCATTACCTTAACTGCATAGCTTTAGCTTGCTCCGTTAGCAACTTATTACAGGGTAAAGGGACTTTCCTTTACACCCTGTATAATCTCAAAGTAAAGTTAGTTCAGTGGTTTTCACTTTATTAACCTGTATGTAACAGGTGATAACACGCACATGTGGTTAATCTTGGATTCTGGGATAAAAACCACACATGATCATGGTTGATTATTTATTTTTCTTTTATTTTATGCTTGTATTTTCTATTCATACATTTTATCTACCTTTTAAGCAGGCCATGCCTATTAAGATACGATAATAATTTTCTTCGTCGTCTATCATGCTGAGGGAATCCGTTACCTAAATTTGGAAAGTAATTGCACTTTATATCTATAGATATTTGTCTTCATTCATAATACGCAAGAAATATTTTGATGAAAAGTAAGTCACGCATGGATTTTACACAAAACTTTCACAACCTAGACTAACCTAATGAAAAGGAGAAAAACTTTTCCCCTTCAGTGTAACGTTGGTCATGACTCTGACAAAGGTCACTGCATAGAGCAGCAAGTTTCCCCTTACTTCTTTCGAAACGTCAGGGTCTCAAGGATTCCAACCATGCGTCATGAGTATGAGGTAAGGGTTCCAGACGCTGAGAGCTATCTTCACCTTGGTAACGCGTGATTTTTCAACGACTAAAGGACGTTTCGGGAAAGTGAAAGCCGGAAATTTGTTTTCAAATTTAAATTTGATTCTTGTTTAACCTTTGGAATAAAACTTTTAAATTTGCATGAAATTTCGAAAGGTTTGTTTTGATTTAACCTCGGTGGTTCATGCACACGATTTGCTTGGATTCGAGCACTTTGTTAGGGAATAGGGCTTATCAATAGAGTCATGAAGATCCTTGTATTTTCAATTTTGATGGGTTTTCTGGGGAAAGAAAATAATTTTTATTTGAATTTTTACGTAAACGTCTTCATTTTTAGAATAGAAAAAATATTGTTTTTTTCAATAGTATTATTGTTACTTCATCATTTTCAATGATTTAAGTTATAATGCAGTACCTACTACTATCAAACGTTCCATGCAAATATCCTTTCTTATAGCCTTACGGCCGTATTCACCGGTAACTTGAACGACAGTCAATCTTCTGATTGACCGTTGAAGAGGGAAAACTAGTTTTCCACCAATCAGAGCTGTAACCACGGCCGTTATTCACTGCTACCTGACCAGCGGTTAACCGTTGGTCAAAGAAAGATTCCACCAATCAAAATATCTCAGTGAAAAGTTCATTTTCTTTCTTTAGCTACTGATTAATCATTGGGCAAGTGGCAGATAATAAATGTTTTTTTTAGTAATTGGTCTTTGTCTTTTATAATTACTAATAATTTGTTATTTCTTTCAAAATAACTGAAATATTTCCTATAGGCCGTTCAGGACATTTATGACTCTACAATTGAATTATTTTATTTACCTAGACAGGAGAGAAAGGGTATAAAACACTTTAACTCGATCGTAAATTCTGATACAGTCGTTATCAAAGCTTGAAATCTCGTGCACACCCAACATAACTAAACGAACTAACAGGTGTAATAAATCATCTTGTCTACCACATAAACTTTCACTGCACTTTGTACTTTTTGTGACGCAACCAGAGTTATCAACATTTGTTTTCTCTGTAAAGTCAATCTTTTTTACCTGTAAAAATCGCAGTGGTCATTTATAAGTATGATAAATAAATAAAATTCTTACCTTAGTTATTGATTACAATAACTATTTAAAATAATATTTAGGAAAAACAAGATTATGTTGCTTAATTAACACTACCGTTATGTTACCGTTTGAATTGTTGCATATAAAGCATTATTGTTTTTCTTCATTACCAAATTAGGTGCACAATTACTATAAAACAATTTAGAATAATTGTAAGGGGTTATTTATTTTGGACAAAATAAATAAAAATAAAAATTTGTGAACCAAAAAAAACATAAGGAAACATACATACATTAAAAAAAGTAAAGGGGAAAAATTGCATTTAAATCCCCAATGACTCGTCCATGGGTTCATTGATTAACATGCAGTGAATTAAATTTGAACCATCATTTTGTTTAGCATGCTTTTTTTAATAATTTTATTAGTTTGATTTTGAAGATGATAATCTATTACGGACGTGGTCCGATGCTAAGTCACAAATTTCTTAAAGTAATTCTCTATCGCTCTACAGCGGTATACTTATGTAGGTATTATAAAAAGTTTAAATTAAAAGAAATCCATTTTGTTAAATGTACTGTTAGTCACATTAATTATACATTCTTAAAAATCCAGTCACTTTCCTTGGAAAAAATGGGTGTAGCTGGGTGGCCCATTTTTTCCTGTCTAATGCTCCTGGAATATATCAGGAACGGTAAAATACTGGTAAACTGGTATTTCCAATTAATTTTACCTTAACGTTCCTGTTATTTTCCAGGGACGTTGCTTAGGATAAAAGAGTAACTCAGCTGCCCAGTTTTTCCAAGGATAGTGTATATATTTTACAGCGTTCAATTAAAGTGGACTATGACAAATGATCTTCATGGCACCCTCAAACCCAACACAATTACGCTTACCACTCCATTAATTTGATTCGTCGAAACAACGCAGGCATAAATCCCGAGTCCCTTAACCCACTACGTCACTCAATCGGACAGCACATTAAATGTCAACACCATCTTCATCACAGTAGTGGGATTGTGACATCTGGACATCTTCTGGTGTTTCGGTTCACGCAAAACTAAGTGACCTAAAACCCCGGTGCGTGAGATGCAATTCTAATGCAAATCGACCCTAACGTCTCTAATGTGAGAACGGCCGTGGCCACGATAAGGTCTGGTGCAGCACTCTGCAGCTAAATATGCCTATCAATGGATGTCCGGCAGCATATTAAATTTCTAAAGTAATGGAAAGGGCAAATGGGGAATGCTTAGTTGATAAAATCTTCGCTGTATAGCTCGAATTATAGATAATACTGACGTTTTATTTGCTTTGTCCTCGCTCTCCCGTTTTCATTCATAAAAAGATGCACGGAGTTATCTTGGAGTGTCTTTGCGCAAGAAAGGACAATTTCTGCATTTAAATTCAGTATTGCATTGTTCGTTTTTGTTTCTTCAGATTACTTTGTTACTTGTTATCTTATATGCGTATTCGTTTACCCGTAATTTAATATCTGAATTATGTACCTGTCTCCATTCCTTTGTAACTAAGAATGTAAAAGTTTTAAAACATCGTATAGATTCAATTAGATTAAAACTTTTATGAGCAGGTAAGAATTGAATCTTATTACTGATGGATGATTGACATTTTCTGTGAGAATTCACTGAGATAATATTACATATATTCTGAGATAATATTACATTCACCGATAACAGTAAGGATAGTTTTCCCAGTATCTTTACTTTTATAGCAAGCGTTATTTTTCAGAATCGGGAATCAATAATTTGTTTTGTATATTTTCTCAAACATTGACTTAACTCAGTATTCTTCCAAACATTACTTTAGGAAACTAATAAGGAATGGCAAGTAAAACTTCTAAGCATAGAATTAATATATTGTAAGTAACTAAAGTATTTATATCGAAATTTTATTCAATATTTACTATGCATGTAATTTCAACTAAGCATTAAAAAATTTCTAAATATTATCATAAATGAGGTATTTTCTACAACAGAATTTCAAAATAAAAAAGGGTTATATTGTAACAAAAGCTAGAATAAATAAAGGATTAAAAAAAACCTCTTTCCTGCAAATGCCCTAAAAACCTTATGAATGCCAGGCTGCTTCCTAGCAGTGAAAAACCTGATTCATCAACATCGATTCTAATCTTATATCTTAATCTTAATTATTTGGATTCTTAACTTGGAAGGAAAAGCCCAGGAAACTATAAATGCACTACCGATTCTCACTGTCTTCTCCATTGAAAAATTTTCATTATTTGAAAAAAAAAACTTCTAGGTTTTTCAGTAGTGATTTTAACTCATACCCGTTCCCTTTTATATTTATTTTCTTATCAAGTTTACTGCAGTGTCGATAAAAATAAAATAAATCTTCCCTTCAAAAGTATCTTCCTTCTTTCAGAGGGAGGGAAGTAAAATAATAGCTGTATCCTTGACATCTATGGTGAAGGTTCACCCCAATGACGTAATGCAAGGATTGACAACATCGCCACACACTTTTGTACTGCCTCGCAGGTGTTTTTCTTCTACCATTCCGATACACACACAAGCGCTAATAAATTATGACTTTGCTCTAAGACACATAGGATAGGATGCCAACTGCGATGTGGTTGTTTGATTATTCGTGAAGAAAAAGGCACCGCGTCAGGTATACAAAATACCAAATCAAACCTTGGTATAAAGAATTCATAGCGTCTTACCATATAAAATATTGGAGTTTGATGTAGTAAATATCCTACGATATGTAGAAACGCGAATGACTATTTTGAGTTAAAAGGATGGTTTGAAAGGTAAGTTGAATGTATTGTGTATGATGTTTTACCCTTAAAGCATGCCTTGAGAGAATACTTTTAGTGAACAATTAAAATTTAGGGATTTTGTTTCTGAAGATGAGTTCACATGATAAAAAGTTTAAACTTTTATTTTGCTTTTTTTTCGGTTGAAAAATTTGAAACGGATAAATTTGTTTGAAAGTAATATTTTTTTTAAGTGGGGCTGAAAACTTTGATAACAATAATTCATTTATATTTTCAGGAAATTTTTCGTTTCAACGCGGCGATGCATGGTTCGTCTTTGAAACAAAGCTGATGTGATAGAATCTCATCGTTCTAAAGGTTTACACAAACAATGTAAGTAATTTTTTTTCAAGTAATTCAATAATACTTTCAGTGTTAGAATTATTTAAATTAATGGAATACACTTTTACCCTTTCCTTTTTGATCATATGAAGTGTATTTCCATTTATAATAAAGTTATGCACAGTAGGTAATGTTAAAGTAAAAATAAAAATTATGATACATTTTAAGGTTTTGTTGAACTATTAAAAAATTATTTAAGATTTTGCAAGGTAAATCAGATTAATTTAACTAGTGTTTATTAAATCTTCAGTCTACATAAAAACTGATGTTAATAAATAAAATTTAATCAATAACCTTCGCTTAAATATATTAAGGGGGTTCAGTACCAAAATTTGGTCAAAATTCCGAATTTGAGATTTTGCAATAAAAATAAAGATAATTCCCTTAGAATTTTTCATACCAAGTTTCATAATGATACAGGGATTCTAAGTGTGAAAATTGTGAGATTTCTGAAGCCTAGATAGTGTTAAGAAGCCTAGTTTTCTATCTTTAAACGGATTTTTCTCAAAACAAGGTTTTTAATGTTTAAAATCACAAGTCTTTTTTTCTAATCATCCAAACCACTTCAAACTTTGTAGTCATCATCAGTAACACGTGTTTAACATCTTCAGGCATGGATTTTATAATATATTTATTAGATATTTTTTTACGGAGCAGTAAATTGGAAACTTAGGATATTTTTCGAAAAAAAAATGCCAAATTTCAGAGTTTTTTATTTTTCAGAAACTTTTATAGATAATCAAATTTCCATGCCTACAAGTGTTTATATATGTTTGATTTATGTCCAGACAAAAAATCAAATCAAAAGAACATATATTAAGGGAGGAGTATCAATTTAAATTTAGGGTACTTTTGGGCATTATTTTGAAGTTTTTTGTAATTTTTTTTAAAAATAAATTTTTGAACTCGATTTTTGGGCTAAATATGAATTAGCATGAAGTATACACACAATTTAACACCTTAAAAGATAACAAAATCCTGTTATTAGAGAAAAAAAATTTGGTAATGAACCCCCTTAATGCTTCAAAATAGCATCAGATAACGTTGATTGCATGATCGCATTGTTCTCACTAATGGAACGAGAAAAAACTACTCAAAACAGTAAAATAAAACCTCAAATGCATTAAAATGGTTTGGCTGTGTTATTTAGGTTTTTTTAAACATGAAATTTTCACAAAAGTTAAAAATAAAGTTTTGAACTATCTGTTAAAACAATAAATTAAAACAAAGATGAAAAAAGTTCTCTTTTGTTAACAATAATATTTTCTAACGGCTTTGAATAACTTAGAACAAAAAAAGGTGGTTCATTAATTTCCCTCTTATATTCTTTTTTTTCACCAGAAAATATAATAATGTAATTTGGTGCATAAAAATGTCTCTGGTCCGTGTAAACTCTGGTTTTATTATTATTTTCATAAAATCCCACAAGCACACATCCATCCAAATTTTTATTTTTTATTTAAGATTTTTTAAAGTAATAACTAAAATAAAATTATTATTGCCAACTTTAAAGAATGAACCTTTTTGTATCAGGTACTCTAAAGTACTATAATTAATGTTATTTTTAAAAAGTTAAAATTGAATATTTTTTGTTTTGTTTAAACTATATTTTATCCCCGAAATGCAGAATAATAAATTTTTATTTCTCTAGTTATTTTCAGTTAATTGAATACCACATCAAGAGTATTTTTTAAAGATGTCTACTTTGAAGACGTTTAAGCTTACTTATTAATTAGGAACGTAGAATATTTGTTTATACACTTAATTTAAGACAACAATTAAACTAATTTCGTAGCGAACTGAAAGTGAAGGGTAAAAAAAGGAAACTTAAACTTGAGATGGTTTATACTCTCAATTAACGTTTAATTACCCTGAACAAAGAAACATGACTATGAAACATGGATACCTGTTCTTTTAAAATTGTTTGTCGCAATGCCGATAAAATTAAGAGCTTCAAAAAAAACAACAACCAGGTATCTTTCAAGATAATTAACGTAAAAAATAGGTTTGTGTTTCTAAAATTACAAAATTTGATTTGCTTTAATGCTTTAAATAAGCGAATCGATTTCTAAGACAAATATATTTTGTTAACTATTATTAAATGAGACTAACTGCATGTTTTGTTTTAAGATATTAAAACTAAGATAATTTCATTCTAAAACAACTCCTAGATTTTATAAGCATAGTGAATTTAATTTTCATAAGTTATTTACTTAATCTGATTCTTTTTATAATTTATTTCTTACCTCTAACCGAAAAAAATATTTGTTCGATCAAAAAAGCGCTGTGGAGTTAAAAATAGTTAACTTAATGTTAAATTTTGATGTTAACAATTTTTGAATGTTAACATTTCTCTTTTTTAGAATTAACAGCGAGGATTCAAAGAAATTTAAACAAATAGCTTAAACTACTATGATTCTGTCTAACCTTTTCTGAATACTGTTCTATTTCCTATAATGGCAAATGTTTCCAAAGCTATCTTGGACTGTAAGACCCCTATGTCTCTATTGTGAGCCTCTTGATTTCTCATTCTCTCATTTATAAAGTTAAAGGTATACCATTATACTGTGTGATACCTCGTTATCTCGAACTTTGATGGTTAAAAAACCTTTATATCTCGAAAAAAAATTAAAATAAAGTACTAATAATTAATTTTATATTTGGAGTAACCTTGTACAAACTTACTTTCGGGTACCTTCGATTTCGAGATATCGAGGTTATACAGTACTAAAATGGTTTGGAGTAAGAAATGAACCCATGCACATTTAATTTTAAGTTTTTAAATGTACAGTCCACCTAAGCCTAGCAATTTCATCGTAACAAAACTTTTCAAAATGTCGGTTCCGTGTCCGACGAGTCCCCCCCAATAATTGGGAACACTTTAAAAAAAACTTTTTTTAACTTTTGAGGGTGACCGAAAATTTACTAAATTTGTGTTTCTCCGACTTTTAATCATAAAGGATTGTGTCATTATACCAATAGCACCTAATTTAAGAGGCTTTTACAAGAGGGGGACGGACACCCCATTTTTCGAACACGATTTAAAGTAGATTGAAGCAAGTGAGAATGAGAAAACATTATCCAAACAAAAAATTCAGTTTGTAGCTAAAAAATAATAATTTCAGGAGACCCTCTCAAAAATCCAGCTACAGCACTGGTTAAAGTATAACAATTTTAATTTTGAAACTGTAATCTTATAACACTTTAAAGTGAGTTTAAACCAGTATTTAAAGGGTCGAATTTCTAAAATTTTTCAGGGGGAGGACCCCCAGACCTCCCTTTTAGTGAAAAATTACAAACGGTTTTTAAAAAATTGGGACATATGTTGATTAGTTGATTCTAAATCACCTTAAAATTGTTAAACGAGAGCGAAATAGAAAAACGAGTATTTTCGGGGTAATTATCCAATAGTTTTTAAAACAACATTTAGGGAGGAATCCCGAATCCTTGAGGCGTCCCCCCAAATTTTAGGAGCCGCCGACGCCAATGAACATAGATAAAAATGTTTCATGAAAAGAGAGCTTTATTACTTTAAGATATATCCAATTCGTGGAAAATGAAATTACAGTCAACTTTAGGCCTTTACAATTCTGTTTCAACGTCACAATAAATGAGCATATGCATTTTACACAAACGGAAAAGAAACTAAAACTGTCTCATATTCCGTTTTATGTGAGTTTTCGCCTGGTGATATAAATCACAAAGGTTCATTACTATGCTTTCTGAGGCTAAAGAAAGAGGGTAAAATAGCTCGGCTTATTACACTTAGCGGGCATTTTGATTAGCACATAAAGTAGCACCCGGGCAGCCCTGTGAAAATGAAGAAAAACGGAGTCATGGCCGATTTAATAAAGAATTCATAAAGTTGGCTGTGGGTTCTTTTTGATGCTTTCACTCATATCCCTTCCTTTCATAGCTTAGAGCTGGGGAAAAAAGTTTGGTGAAGAATGGTTCTTTTGGGAAAGTTTATTGGATTTTTTAAATATTTTTTTCTTCTGGAGATTTTCTTGAGCCAGCTGCTTAGTGGGATCTCATTTTCAGACCACAAAGGAAGCATGGGAAGATAATGGCGCTTGACAAAGTTTAATTTATGCTAATTATCGTTTTGACAAAAAACGTTCTTTGTGCATAGTTAGGTGAGTGAAAATATGATACTTAGCTGTACCATAAGACTTTACTTGTTTATATAGGTATCCATCATCATCTCAAAAAAGATAGATAGCAATTAAGGATAATTGGGATAAACTGTTGTTATCATATCTTTCTGAAATTGAAAACGCTTTGACTGAAAAGCTAAATTTTAAACTATCGGTAGACATTTTATTGTCCAACAACATTGTGAAAGGATCTTTAATTTTTTTAACTACATATTTTGTCTTCTTTTATTAGTTTTGTTTTTTAGTTTAGGAAAAAAATTTGCTGACTCAGCAAATTGTAGTGTATTTTAAAATAAGACTATTCGACAAAAATAGGATACAATAAAATATTTCTATAATTTTTATTTAATTAATTTCTGTCAGATATTTGTACTTTTTAATCATACATGTTCTTTGCTTCATGTTTGATTAAATTTAAAAGTATGTAATGAAATCATAGTCTCAGTTATTGTAATTATGCAAATTAAATAATTAAATTAAAAATAATATACATTTAAAGAATCTTCACACACAGTTTTGAAACAATTTAGGGCACTCTTGTTTAAATTAAATGTAAAACATCTGCTTGAAACAGTTTTTACACAAAAACTGTAAAAAGAGAATTTCTACGATTAAGTACAGAAGCTTTAAATCCTACATGGGAGGGTAGTGTTATATTATTCTTAGTAAATGCATTCTTAAATAATGTTAAACTTACATTTCCCACCTGTGATTTTAATAAATTCTATACAATTTCTCAATTAAAGTTGTCATATTGCTAGAAGTTAGGAAGAATTTACTTTTTCAGTGTAAAGCATCAGAATAATAAAAATTTATACTATATTGATCGAAGGAAAGATTTATGTTACGAATATTTAAAAATAACAAAAGCCGATTCACTGGAAATTATTTTTGAATTTTCCGACATTACCTCTTTTATTAATGCATCACACTGATTCTTAAAAATATTACTTGACTAATTGATACCTCCAAATAGGTAATACTATAATATTATTTTCCCCCTCCTAGTGAAAGTAAAAATTTAATCAGTTTTGATGCTTATAATTATATTCAATGGGAAACTTCTGTGAAACCATTTTGACAGTTAGAGTTTTAAAGCCTTGCTATTATTATGTTTTTTACTGACAAAGTTGGTAGAAACTTGTTTAAAATAAAAGTATTCAATAGAGATTCGTTAGTGAATTCAAAAAACTACAACCCTTAAAATTTTCGGGATATCAGCAAAAATATTCCACAGAAATGAACATTCTACTTTCTTAGGCAAATAATTGAGAGGGTCTTATCCGCTAAGAAAAGACCATAAAGCATAGTTCCAAAGGAAAAATTCCAATTAACGTTACAGAAGTGTTTTTTTAGGGCTGCAGTTCAGGTGGGGAAGTAATTCTCCATTCATTCCATTAATTAGACGAAAATTATTTGTTCTTTTGTTTTGATGCACTTATCTGATTCCGGGGGAGCTTTATTTCCAAGAGTAGGGTCATGAATGCGAAAAGATGCATTTATCATTTATGACAAGAATATATGAATAAAAATGAATGGTTTAAGTACATATGAGATGGAAGAGTTATGCTAATTAGGTAAAATAACTAATTTGAATTTGGTTTATCAGTTACTCATTTTAGTTGATTTTTTATGTCCTTAAAAAAGTCTGAGTATGTAGGGGAGGGTGGGGACGATTGTAACGCGGGGCAATTGTAACACATTGATTTCCTCAAAATGAGAGGCTGCCTGGGTGAAAAGGAGATGACAGTACGTAAAAGGCAGGTGAATGAAAGAATATCAGAGATTGCCAAGGCTGACATTTGAGTTGTGGCTGTGTAATTGAGAAAACAGTGTTTTTCAAGCATCGAAGTAACTTTCTACTTTTGGGTAACTTTCCTTCTCCTGCACTGCAGGTATGAAGCACAACAACACTGATTTTATGTGTAGTATGTACATGTATCCTAGTTTTATTCTGCTTAGTTTCAAGATGATAGTGTTGTTAGTTTCGTGGAAAACGAGGGTTGAACTAAAAATGGTGACGTGGGGTCGATTGTAACACTTCAGCCGGGGACGGTTGTAACATGTTACAAATGACCCCAATGTAGAAAATAACATGTTTCAAAAGTATTTTCGATGTATTGATTTATAATTCATACTTACCCTTAATATTGGCATATAATTATGAATTTTTACGGTTTTAGGATGCCGAGATCACGTAAAAGGAAAACTGAAAGGGGGCTGATTAGTCTAGAAAAAATGGAGGGAGAAGCTATTGAGGTATCAGTGTCTAAGAAGTCTATTAGAAGTGTAGCTCGAAATCACGATATTTTTCATGTAACATTATACAGATTCTGTCAGAAAAAAATAAAAAATGAAAAAAAACGTAAAGTGGGTTATAATCAACACAATAAAGTTATCGATCAAAAGCATTAAGAGGATTCATTTTTCGTGCAAAAAATGGTCCCACGTTCATTGTACTACAGGAGAATTAAGTTATGAATTCCCTAATTTCCCTTGTGAATAATTATTTACTATTATTTACTCATCAACATTCATTATTATTTAAAACTCATTATTTGAGTGAAAAGTTCATTATTTCCATTCTAGTCTATGTATTTAATTATTATTTAACAAGAAAATATAAATTGTTAATAAATTTGAATGATTTTCTATCTATTTTTATGAATTTGTGTTGTGTTACAATTGACCCTTATATGTGTTACAATTGACCCTTCAAGTGGGGACGATTGTAACGTTTTTCGATTTTCGATATTTTATTTACTAAATTGCAATGCATGTCCACCGGACGGTTTTCATAACAAAATTGTAATTGGGATATATCAACCTATTTTCATACCAATTTTCATAACTCTAACATAAAAAATGGTTTAGTTTGAGACCAAATAAACAATTTTGTTACAATCGTCCCCACCCTCCCCTACTATCCTTCCCATCAATTCAATGAACTTGATAAGATTAAATCCTTTTTGAATGTTTTTATGTAATGAATTCTTAAATAATCATCAAAGGAAAGACTTGGATAAAATATCGTACGTTTAACAAAATTTTTCCAGTTAATGTAAGACTACTTAGACTCAAATTGGATTGAATGCAAAACCATTTAGTTGAAATGTTTAAAGCCTAATTAAATTCCTTGATTTTACAGCATCAATAATTTAGATTAACTTTATACGCTTTCATTAAAATTACAAATAAAGCGTATACGTTATTTAAAACTTATTTTATTTTCACTTAAAAAGTGTTGTAGTTACAATGAGTACCTTTGTAATACTCCTTTTTCAATTTATGATATTAAGGACTTGTCCTAAAGCAATAGATAAACTATTTTTTGTAAGCTAATGATGGAGTTTAAAAACTATACGGCATTTGACACACAAAATGTAAATCTTCCTATTGTTAAGGCGTCTATATATCTAGCAAAAAAGTCTTTTAGCACACTGAAGAGAATTTTCGAAATTATAAATAATGTTGAATAGAATGTATGAAGTTTTAATAAAAAATGTACCCAAGTCTAAAAACTAATTTATACATTTGTATAATTTTTTATTAATGAAAAGATTAAATCAAAATTCAACTTACAAAATGAATTGAAGTACAAATTTTCTACTACTAAATTTTACATGACATGACTTACGATAGAAAATGTTTCAGTGATCGTGAGAACAAGATGATGATGGCGAACGTTCTACAGTAGAGGTTAGATAATCTTTTTCTGGGTATTTTTAAATTAGTGCCAAAGTTAGTATTGTGTGCAATTCCAAAAGAAAACCTGTTATAAATAATTTTTGCTCAAGCTTAAGGTTTTCAAATGTTTCTCATAGCTTGTAGGGACTATTCTATTTAATATATTAAACTTAGTACCAAACAGATCAGGGATTTTTACAACTTGATTTTTAATTGAACTTGATTTTTACAATGTTAAACGCATATAAAAACACGCTTATTACTAACAGAACCAGGATATAACGAACAATAGTTAGTTGACATGAAGAACTTACATCCTTCGGAAATTCCTTTTTACTCTTCACATTCATGTTACACGGAGAAAAGAAAAATATAACTTCTTCAATGTATAAGAGGTAAATATAAAGTGTTACACCTATTTTTTTTTGTAATGCCTGTTCTTATAATATTCATTTCAATAAGTTTAATAAGAACATGCTTAAAAACGGTACGGTTATCACAACCCTTATACAACGAGGCCTCTACCTACTCGAATCAATTCAGAGAAGGACCCGAGGCAGAGAATCGCGTTACTTGCAGTGAAGCCACCCTTGAGGGTGAAGCCTTCTCATCGATGGAACCTGTTGTTTACGCGGTGTCGCAAGGGGACCGGGCGCCAGGAAGGGGGCGTCTTCGGCGTAATGACCTTTGGCTGCGAACCTTCTTCGGAGGAAGTTCCGACGACTTCCGAGCCGAGCCGAGCAGCTCACCTTACCGCCCGCCGGTCATCAATCGCAAATTTCGCGCGCGGTCGAAGGGTTGCCGCGTGTTTTCCTTTATCGCCCCGTTTGGAGAGTTATGAATATCTTTGATTTCGTCTTTTTCGAGGATGTTATTTGTTTTGGGATGGGGTTCTGAAAGGTTGAATTTTCGAGGACTTGCGCATTGTTTCGTTGAAATTTGTGGGTGTAGAATGGTTCTAGAAATATAGTAATGCATTTGTGACTGTTTCAAACAAAGCAATGAAGATTGAAAGTTTTTTATAACAAAATATAAAGACAATGTTTTAAAATTTTATTACCTTCTTAACCTATTGATGAAATGCATGTTTTCATGACCATCAATTTATTCATTTTTTTGTATTGTGAAACACTCACTCTAGTGTTTAAGGTGGCTATAAAAAGAACTACTCGAAGAGAAATAAATTGTTAATAAAATTATTTTAGATACACTTACTAACATTCTAGTCAGATTTAATAAAGGGTATTCTTTAAAATTTAGTTGAAAATCCACGTTTCCAAGACAGAAATATTGTATCTTGCAGAATTTTAAATAGTCAAGGAATGTAAAGTATTTATCATAAAATGACTAGAAAACATTGCGATGAAATGGTATTAAAAATTAATGGTATACCAAATCTATATTTTATTTATGAAAATCCCTGCATTGAATTATCGAGTTGTAAAATTCCTAAACTTAAATAAGTCAATAATAAATTAATAAGACAAATTAAAACGTTCAATTAACAATTTTTAATACATTATATAAAGAGGCATGCGTTGAGATTTTAACCAATTCTAAGTAGTTTAAGTAATGGGGAAAATGTCATATAGTATCTGTTTGCAGAAATTTCAGAAACTTAGAACTAAGTTAAACCTTGCGAGTGATATAGAGCATCAGTAACTTAGCTCCTTATCTCGAATCCAAAACTACACGAAAGAAAATATTTGCTCTACCGTCTTATCTCCAATCACGTATTTTAAGTAAATATACTCTATTTCAGTACTTTGACGGTAATGATGTAACCACACCAAAATCTACTATCCGACTTCATCTTGCATACTTCACATTTACAAGATATTTTTACTATCACATTTTGATTTCACTGATAAAAATCGATACTCTTGAAAAGTCTCAGAAAAAATATTCGTTACAGCAAACCATTTCCTGTAAAAGAGTTTGATACAGGGTGTCTTAAAAATGTTCGCCGGCGAAGGGGCAAGGTTTAACTTTTTTATTCAATAAAAACTTCATTAATTATAACCTATTCGGAATTTAAATTTAATTTCAATAAATTCTGCCAGTAATTAGCGGATAAATTCCCTTTCTAATTTAAAGACGATCTGAAAAAATATTGAATTGAAGTTCGAAAAAAATAGGGGGGATTTTCTCTGCTAATTGCCGGCAGAATTTTATGAAATTGGTTTTAGAGGGTTTTTTTGGAATAATAGTAGGAGTAATATGTAATATTTTAAAGTTTTTTTGTTTTTATTTTATTTTGTTTTATGTGTATTGTAGTGTTTTTTTGTAATATTTTAATTAGTTACTACTATAAGCCCCGTGCTACACAATGTGGTTTGAATTTTTCCGTGGAATTAAAAAAAGGTTAATGGTTTCCCCTTCGCCGGTGAACAATGAACTGCAGCGGAAACAGTTTACATTTTGGATACGAGTTCCCCTATGAAAATCTTGTGTGTCATGGCATGAGAAACCTTTTGAGATACCCTGTAGATAAAGACAAGAGTTGTCAAATTTGAGAAAATTATTTGGAAACTGGCTATTTATGTGTAAAAACTATCTTGAAAAACTATCTTAAAGGTGATAGATTCGTTTTTCTGGTAAAAACCTACTGTTTTATGACTTTCACTTCCGTATTAGAAAATCGCCCTCGATTGAACAGCTTTGGTCCGTAAGGGTCACGACTTCTGTTTAATGCATGCAGGAAAATCTAAATGCAAAGACCATGAAAAAGAGGAAATTAACCGACTTACTCAAGAATATCACCTCTCGGCACAATTTTTATATGGTTCTTTCTACACAGCTATTCCGAAACAGCCTTTTCTTGAGATTGTAATAACTCTTGTTTCTCAATATACTTCCTGTGATTAAAAAATAGGATAGACATTTTAAACGTAAATTAAATTTAATTATGTTCTCCATTTAAAAGATTTGAAGATTTCTGCATTTAGTTTGGAATAATTACAGAAAACTTAACAAGTGAAGATAAAATAAGAGATAAAACACATTGAAATATTTCTTAATCAGTGATATTTTAAATGACAGTTTTTCATAAAACCGTTCAGCCAAATCAAAGTTATCCACTTTACTGGAGGAGAGAAATATTTAATAAGGCACGCATTTCGTAGTACATTTTTCTCACTTTTATCCTTAAAAAATCAATTATCACAATATCAATTATCACATTTAAAATCAGGATTTAATTCATGTTGAGGCGACAAATGCGTTGATTTGCAATTAAAAAAACAAATTACTTACAAATTAATTAATTATAATCCTGATGTCAAACCAAATTTCTCCAAGAATACCGACAGACATTTTACTGAGATTAGTTCGATCTTATCTCTTTTAGCCATGAGAGAGGAATTTAAGACAGGGATTAATTCTCTTTTAACTGGAAGGCTGATACCCTATAAAAGATAATTAAAAGTCGCTCATCTGAAAGGCAAGTAAAGATATCAACGTCTTGGAAGAGAAACTAGAATCCCTTTATCACGTCTTTACTTGCTATTGATTTAGTATAGCTGTTAGACAAACATCTCCCTTTAGCAGACACCCACTTATTTCTAAGCTTTAAAGATCCTCAAGTTTTAACTATTCTTAACTATTTTTCCAAAAGGGACAGCTAAAAATATCTTGTTTTAAAGACTGATGTGTTTGGCAAAGATTTGCAGTGGGTTTTTCTGGCATTGAGAAGAAGAGATGAGAGAGAGATTCACATAATAACTGCGGTGAGAAAAGGGATTTTTGAAGGAGAAAACTTTTAAGAATTCAAGAGATCAATAAATTTTAATTGTTGTAATATATTACAATAATATAAGCTCCTTGAACACGAATGAGTTTCTCTCGTGTAATTTTCGTATTTTGATTATCCTTTCTTAATCACTTATTAGTATTTATTTAATAGGGATTGAAGGAATATTATATTGGGACCATGAGGTATTATTTAAATTTTATGTTCAGCCAAAGCTAACTTTCTGATCGCCCTAATATAACATTAAAGATTTGTTTACATCATTAGTGGAACCTCAAGATATTGCCTTATAGTCACCTACTAACTTTTAGGTTTAAATTATCCAAATTGATTAGGTTAAATGACTACCCCCTTCATAAACCTAATTTATTTCGATTCTACCACAATTCTAATTATTTCATACTTCTGTGACAAATTTTTTCTAAAAAGAAGTAAAAACTACCACCCCAAGCTTTGAAAAATGAGGTGGTACTTACGTATTTCTGCATGCTAGCGATTAATCACCAATTGCTGTGTTTTAATTACTTTTTTTTTGCTTTAACACCTGTTTAACTCTTGATTTAGTATTAAATTGTCAACAATTTTTGAGTTCAGGTTTTTTTTTGTTGAAAAAGTTGCTAAACCTGACAATAGTATATTAACATAGTATCTACCTATAATACTACGGAAGTACACCAAGGATTTTTTTTCAAACTAATAGTATGAAAATATATCAATCAAAATATTTGTTTATTCCCTCTGACCTAAATCTTCTCAAATAAATTTCCTATTAAATCTATTTTCACAATCTTAAGTTCCACCACCAGGGCTCTATGCCAGCATGTATCCAACAATTTAGGAAACAATGATTGATCTTCTTCAAAGGATGGGGTTACCCCTCCATGGGTACAGAAGCTTACGGGTCACTGTGGCGAAACAGCCCAGGAAAGCGTTCGAGTCTCTGCGAATCTAGAAAAAATGTTTCCTTCGAGTTGTCTACTCAATTTCGGATGGAGCTATAAATCATTCCGGTCGCAATCGTCTGTCTTGGTTTTTGTTGTGGGTGCCTATTTCGTTTCGGTTGGCCAATACCGGACTTGAGAGGAAAGGTCATGCTATGTGATCTTAGAGGCGAGTCTCTCTGCTGTGAGCAATAAAACTGCTGTTACCCCATTCTCGAATTGATTTCCCGAAACGAGTTAAATCACGGGTTTGGTAGCGCAATCTGAGTCCTTAGTATTTTAAAATCATTCATCACCTTAAAGTAATGTTATTTACCAACATTATTGCATTTAAATTTTTCCTCATAGGTGAAGGCTCGCAATATAAACCAATAGTGCCATAAAATTGTGTGTGTAATTATTTATACGAATCTATCTATGTGGATGATAAATAAATTGTTTTCTCTTTTCAGAGAGGATAACTTGAATTCTGTTGTGCCGCTGGTAGTGTACTCGATGTGCTACGTCAAACGAAGTGTCGGAGTAGACTGAATCTGTGATCTCTATCCTTTTTAAGAGGTAAGATTTTTATACCTATTCACTGAAAACATGATTATTTTTAAAATTTTAAGTTATGATGGTTTGGAAAATTAATTGCAGAAATCATATATTTTGTCATTTCCTACTTATTAGAGCAAGTAAAATTTATTCCATTGTATAAATTGAAAAATCCTTCCCTATAGTAGCACGGATCATACCAAATATGTCGAGTTTACGTAACTGCAATGAAAAGTAAACAAAATTTGGCAATACATGACACAAATTGGATATAGCTCCATTTAAAAATTAAATGTAAAATACTCATTTAATTATGCCACCACATATCTTGAGATGGTATGGATTATCATTAAAATTCCAGTTAATTTACTAGCGTTAAAAATAATACATGAACTTTTATTCATTATTTTCAACGTCTTGTTTTGACGTGCAAATATTTGTGTAAAGTATGTCTGTGGATTTACTTAATGAGTATTTTCGATCACTTCGAATAATAAATATGCATGATAAAATACATCACGACTATAATTTGTTTGGTCAATATGAGCTCTTTTACAGTCGTGTAGGTCGCCAATTATGAAAACTGAAAACGAAAACCCCCTCTAAGGATTAAGTTCCCATTACTCCAAAATCCAAACACATCATTGATTTTCATAATAATAACACTCATATCCCATCATCGTGTGACTAGTTATCCGTCCCACATCATGCCACGAGAAAAACAACACAACACGAAAGAGCGTCCTCAAATTCGATTTTGAACAAACAACCAATTGTTTACAACAGCGCTTCATGGCGACCTCTTGGCACGCTTCGCCTTTTCTTGTGGCAACCCGGGCGGCGCGGCCCTTTCAATTTCACCGCTCGCGTTGTCCGATCCCAGGCCGTTTCCATAGCGAGACGGGACGCGTTGTTGTCGTGACGCTTTTCGCGACGCACAACACCAGTGGTCGAGTCGGCACGCTGCTCTGTTGCCGATTTATTTGTTATCGGTGCGAAGCCATGATAGGCCCGCCACCGAGTTGTTCCGACGAGGGGCGAAGTGCGAAGCTTTCTTTGGCGAGATAGTTGGTGTTGTTGGATTACGATGGCCAGATCTCCCGAAGGTGAGTCCTGTTGTGCATTCGAAAACTTCTATTGATGTTTTGAATTGTCGGCTTGTTAAGAATAAATCGGTGAAAAGAATATTTGCGATCGGATGGATTCAGATTGTTATTGGGTTAACTAGTTGACAACTCATGAATTTCATTCTAAGAGGATTATAGAAAGACGAACCCTATAAAAAGATTCAGATCCGATCAGTAGAGTTATAAATATAGAACTTAACCAAATTAAGCCATATTTGAGATTGTTATGGTGAGCATTTAGGATACAAAAGTGACAATCCAGTGTTACTATCATGTGGGGATATACAAACTAATGTTAAGTATTTCGGGGATTTTTTTGCATGTGTTTTAACATCACTAAGTAAGAAATTTCTGCAAGCCCGTTTCGTAGAAATGCTAGTTGATTGTTTACAGTTAAATATACAGTTGTAAATGTTAGTGTCCTTTGGGATGAACTTTGGAATAGATCAAATTGATTTATTTTTGTCTAGAGCTGTTTAAATTTTGAATATAAGTGTAGAATAAAACCATTACTTTTTTCAAAGGTTCCTTTTTTTAAAAATAAATTTGATATCTAAAGCTAGTCTTTTCTTTCAAACTGTTAAAACATACCTGGGGAAGTTTTTTTTGGACGTTTAAAAGTTGTTAAAATTTTCTACCGTTAAAATAAAACTTCCCCTCATTCTAAACTTTTGGCTTATCAATAAAAACTGAAGATAACTATAAAGCAAATTCAAAATACAAGTTCTATTTTAACGTATTTACAAAGATTTTCAATCTAAAGTATAAAGTTAATAATATTTAAAATTTTAAAAGAGAAAGCCGTTCGATCAAGAACAATCTATTTTTACCTTTTAAATCCTAGTCACTATCTTAAAACAAATAATAACTTATGTAAACTATATTGGCAGTCTTAATGGTGATAAACTGAATATTCGTGACCAATCTGATATGAATTCAGTGTTTATTTATGTCTTACTAATGACGTATAATCTGATATCCCGTTTGATTTTAAAGTGATAGTGTGGAAAATAAATTGTTTATAACGTTAAAGACTTAAATTATACTGTTAAACATCGATGTTTACCATGAACTTGGTGATATGAATAGAGACTAGTGCTAGCTAAATGAAATAGGCACTTGTCTTCTTCCCATTATTGAATGTATGTACTCTAAAACTAAATTATTTCCCTGGAACAGTTTTAGATATTCTTGCTATTTTTCTTATGTTTTTTAAAAAATGATAGTTCTCTAACTAATCATAGTATTAGGTCGTTTTAAGTACAAATTCGATAATTTTTTAATTAAATCAAGGTAACTAACTTTTATCTACAGTCTTAAAATTTTTAAGAGATTACTAATTGTTACGAAAGTTCAAATGACAAAATTATTTCTATCAAAACTAACACAGAAAAATTATTAAATTATTTTTACGTATTATTAGGTACCTCTAGATTCATTTAATTTTCGTTTCTTTTGATGCCTAAAAGAAATACTGCTTTGCATTGGAAGAAAAGTATTAAGTACATCATTACTTGAAATTCACATTAATTTTCCATATTTATATATCACGTCTGCTAATTAATAGTATTTGGCGTCTTTAAATGTTTAAATCGTAGAATTTCGCAGCCTGTAGACAAGAACGATGTTGATCCATCGTCTCTCGAACTGACTTTGGATTCGACGGTGTCGTAGGTTTGATTATGATTTCAATAATACATTTTAAGGGCAATGTGATAAATCTGGGCATTATTAATAATGCTCGATTTATCACATTCAGTGTAACATATATACTAAAAAATTCTTTCTTTCAAATAAATGGATTTGCTCTTGCTCTAAAAGAAGTTCCAATCGAATGGTTTTTAATTTTCAATGGCAAGAGAGAAAACTACTAACCCTTACAAAACTTATAAAACTAAGAACTAGAAGTTGTAAAACTAAGAAATATTACAGAAAAATCTCATTCCAACTCCGAATCCTGAATCAAGCAGGGAGAGACAGAACTCGTTAGAGCTGATAAAAATGCGCACTCGCCACTAAAAAGGAAGAGCAATTTTTCAAATCCTCATTAAACCTTTCAGTCCTAACCGCCCCAAATTTACCATTTGATTCATTGATAATCTTGGGCAGTCTAGAACTGAAAGGGTTAAACTAACTGCATATTAAATTTTTGGGCGAATCCCAAACCCCGTAAGTTCAAGCCGAGTTGGTGCTCGCGCGTCACGGCCGCTTGACCGCCATCATCGCGCCTTTAATTGCCTGGCTTGACGAGCCCCCATCGAAGCTGCTTAATTTCACGCTTTGTTTGTCCGCTGGGGAAAAAGGACTGCACGAGTTGTTGTTATTACTATTATTGAAATGAGAAAGTGCCGCCATGCACTGACGGCATTGTCGAGATGCCTTCGCTTTTTCTTCATACGGGTTGGAAAGGGATTATAGCGATTGAATTGGTGCGTGTGTGGGTTGCTAGGGGGTTCGCTAGGGGGTTGTTTTTGAGGGAGTACTTGGGTTGAAAACGAAGGTTGTAGAATTGAAGTGCTTGATGGATGAAGGGCTATGTTACAAGGCCTGTCCCGAAAGTAACGAGACTGAATTCCAGTCAGAATTAGGGAATTCAGTCTCATTAATTTCGGGACAGGCCTTGTAACATAGCCCCTTCATCCACCAAGCACTTCAATTTTTAAAAAGCCATGAATGGGTTTTGATAACGGAATGATCCTTTAATAACGGAATGAGTTGTAAGTGTTGGAGCCGGCTATTTGTGTTGCTTTGTTTGGTTGGTTTAGGATTTCGTGGCACCAGGATCACATAAATACATGTTGTGCCAAAGAAGGCAAGGCTCTGAAATGCAAATAGTGTGCATATTTTATTAAAATAATATGTTTAAAAATAATTACTAGATTTGATAATTTCTAAACGAATATTTCCCATCTGATATCTATAGACATTTACAAAAAATCATTTGCTGCAGTGAGTTTCCAAGGATTTCGAGCATTGATGTACAAAATGGCTTTTGGAATAAACTATTCCTTGCTTCTGGTTAATGAGCACAAGCTTTGGATATTTTCCTTCGAATTTACCTATACTGACCTTGAGTAAGTGCCTGAAGGTTAAAGAAAGCGTGTTTTTTGTGTAGTAAAAGAAGAGATAAACGAAAAAAACCTGTTCGATCAGTAGGAAAACACTGTGAGAAATGCTAAATGTTCTTCCGAGATTTCGATTGCTTTCGAGTAGCGGAAACTGAATATCCCGGCTTATCTGCTTTAGTTTCCCGTTCGTAAAAATTCAAGAGCAGATATACTTCCAGGCTTTGATAAAGGTTTCATTAGTTTCCGTTTCAAAGAGAAAAAAAAACTTAAGGCAGTTATGGTGTCAGTGAAGTTATCTTTCTATTAAGCTTAATTATGAGTTACTTATAAAACTGAAAATAGTTAAAGTTAAATTATACAAATAAAATGGCATTGAAATTTGAGAAATATTGGGTTTTCAATAAGTTCAAGGCTAAGTTATCGGATTAGCTCAAACCTTCTATTTCGTTGATTCAAAAGGATCAGGATATCTTTGAATGAAATACTATCATTATTTTACCTTACTTCAAGGATATTAGTTTTATTGAAATTTTACTAACATATATGAAATTGGTATTACAGAGGCACATTCTTAAGAATGCCTCAGTGCAAGTGAAGCCTTTAGGCAAAAAATTTTATTAAAAATTCCAAATTTACCAGAGGCTTGTGCTTGCAGAGGTTTAGAGCTTTTCAAACTCAAAAAAAATTTTTATTGGTTAGCTAACTTTAGTATGTGACTAAAACTTTAAAAGGTGATAAATCAAATCCCATCTTCTTTTGTGATTGTTTACACAAAAAGTCCTTTTTCTCAAAACATCCCATATAACTTCTCGACGATTTATTCAACATTCTCCTAAGCTGTCCGCAAAACTTCAGTTCAATCTCACCCGTAAAAAAATATTACTAATTACGAGAACCAATCTCCAAGAAAGCATCCGAACTGGCATCCGAAGATGGAGAATAACATCCCCTGTGCTGAAGACAATTTAATGCTTCACTGTATTTCCTTGCCGACAACGAATCCTCTTAGAAAGTGCTGTTATATTCCCGTCTCGGAGCACCCTAATTATTTCTCTCTTTGGTCGTTACGTGGTGATTTTTGCGATGCAATCGGATAGACGCAGGCTGAGACAAAACCTTATCTTGCCGTTCATTTGGGATGAGTATTTCTGGGATTTTCAGTTTTTCTTTTTCTCCCTCGTTTCGGGAGAGAAGTTTTAAAACTTTCTCTCGTGGGTGAGTGGAGAAAAATCTTCGGATAATTTTGTTTTTGCGTGCCTGATGATTACTTATCACTTTGCAAAGTTTTAAATGGGTAGGATTTCTCTTTTCAGGGTGGGGACTTCCCATTAATGTTGCTCATTTCTTTACTGTAGTTTTTCCCGTTCTTTAGTTTGTTTTCAAATTCGGGAAACATTTTTACGTTTTTATTGAAATGCTTGAAGTGATTGATTATGTTGCAATTGTGTTTGATAAAAATATAGTGTTGCTTTAAAATTAACGAGACTGAAAACATGTTGTTTTGTGTTTCCATCAAAATTAAGAAACTATCAGATTCTATGCAAATTTTACAACACTATTGCTTGCCAAAAATTGAACTTATTAATATTTTTATAAGCTTTCGGATTTATGTGGAGTTAACCATTCTTCCTAAGACGATATTCTCCCCTGGAATTCTCCTCTTTACTCTCAGACTTAAACTCCCTCAATCGTTAAATTTATACCCTTATAAGAGTCCCATTTCATCACAGCACACTTGCGCAAGCCTTATCAATATATTAACTAATATCCCAGGATATTAACGAGTTAATTACTGCACCTGTTTGTGTATCATTAATTCTCCAATTTCGGCCCGAAACCTAAGCATTAACGCAACATATCCATTCACTCCGATGCTATTCATCTGAACATTATTCAAGCTATAAATCCCTAGCTCCCCGTGTCCGTTCGGGAGAAACGTGATTCTCGAGCAAAAGTTTACATCCCCAAATAATCCCCGCGCTTCAATTTCCAAAGCCTTTTATCACCGCGCTGATTGGATGCTTCGGTTGGTTCCACATCCAATCAGCTGTGCCAGAAGGGATTCTTAATCTATTAGTGGAGTTGGGAAGACCTCTCTATTGTGCGGAGATGGGTCTTAGTTTGTCTTTGTAAGATTATCTGCCTGATTAAGTGGATACGGAAGGAACTTGTCACGGTGTTCAGCAACTCTAAACACTCGTTGGAGTGGTGTTCTTTAACCTGTTTTAAAGAATTATTTCACCCATTATATTATATTATCCTTATGTATATTATAATGTCTTTAAAATATTTTGCTTTTAAGAATAAATACAGAGATCTAATTTTTTATTCAACATTTTTTAACATTATTTTTCATTCAGTTAAAAAACTATTTGTAAAGTATCCGTCGCATTTCAGGTTTCAAAAGCCGAAAAGCTAAAAGAAACAATATAGTTCACAGCAATGAATTAATAAAAAAGTAATGTAGTTTATGGATTTTTCGTTTTGGAAGTAGGTTAATCATACCTTTTATGTAACTTTCAATGGCTAATTAGGAGTAAAGTTTGGTTAACCTATAATTAAATAGAACGGTGATTTGAAAACTTTTTCCTTTTGGTGTTTTAACTTAAGAGTTAAATTGGTAATACAACATTAAAAGTGTAAATTATACTTTTGACAGAAAAATAATTACTTCCCCCAAAAAAACCTACTCAAACGATTGTATCGAAAATGTATATTATAAAAAGTATATTATTCCTAGAATTACTCTCAAAGAAGATGGAAATAAAATTAACAGGAAAAATGAGTCTGGTACTTAATATTTTAAAACACATTTTTATTGTAAATATATAAAATTATTACTATTTATTAATTAATATAATTAATTTCATTCCTAATATGGATTTAATGGAGTTTTTAAAAGTACAACTATTCGTTCTTATTCCATGATGGTAAACATTTCTTGAAAGGAATGGGAAAAGTCCATATACTGTAGAAACTATTGAATAAAAATTTATTGTCTAGGCAAATAATATTTTTCTCTATACTATCCCGAATGAATTCGATTCTCTACTACATTCCATCATCAGAGTGGTTTTCCAGACAGTCATCTATTTGAATTTAGGGTCATAAATCGCCGTTAAATTTGAAACCAGAATACTTCCACCATAAAACAAACTACAAGGTCCAATATCTGCATTTATTTTATTTGCGGATAAGGCAAAACTCAGAGTTGATTCTTCAATAAGTACCATTTTCATGTTAATCTTTCGGTAAAATATAAAATTCGTAAAATTAATCCCCAAACTCACTTAGTAAGCTTAATTTTACAGCTTAATTCGTAAAGCAAGATTAAGTAAGCGCACTCACAGATTTCTTTTCAACCCCCTTAAAAAATTTTCTCCTGTGCAGTCTTAAATTGCGGTTGTCTCTTGGAAAGTATTTCTAGCTTTATTTATTCCCTTCCATTCCTTTGCATTTGGAAGAGAGGAAAAAGAAAACGCTTTTCCTGAGCCCTTAACAGCTGCTTCGCAGGTTAATCCTTCCCCATTCTTAGAGTTTTCTTGCAAATACGTGTTCAGCTTGTCTTCTTTCTTACGACCACAGAAATTCCTTCTTCGCCCCAGAAAGAAATTCGATTTCTTTCTTTCCCCATTCCTAGCTTCTCTTGGGGAATGACCATACTGTTTCGGATTCTGTTCTTAAGAAGAATGAGTGAAAGGAAGGTTTGGTTCATCTCTGGTCCTTGAATGATTGCCTATAACTTTCTCTTATATGCATACTTATGATGTTTTCTCAAAGGTGTCTTATGGTTTTATCGAATTCGGCATGGTTAAATGCTTAAAAAAAGACTAGAGAAACATCATGTTCGTTGGCTTTGCAGACTAAAACAGTCTTAAAGAAGATGACTACGGTAGTCACAAGCAAGATTTAAAGGGGGTTCAGTACCCCAACACTTTAAAAAAAAATCGGTTTTAAGATTTTGATAAATTATAAAAGAGCAAACATTTAGCTTTCAAACGGTGAATCACTTATGCCTGTAATCGGTTTTAAAGCATACTAAAATTGCTTTAAAATGTAAGCAAACCGAAATTCTCTATGCCGTGCCTACTTCGAATGCAAATATCTCAAAACTGTGTTTTTAAACCTTCTATGTACCTTTTCTAGGAAACTAACAGTTGAAACATCATAATTTTTTGCACACATTCCTGTTATGATGTAGTTATACTGAAATGAGCTTTAAGTAATTGATTAATTAGAACCCATTTTATTAAACTTTTTACATTGCATCTCTAAAATTTTTGAAATATAGCATTTTTTCCTGATAAAAGTGATATTTAAAAAATACAGATATTTTTTTAAAAGCTCATTTCAGTATAACAACTACATCATAACAGACATGTGTGCAAAAAATTATGATGTTTCAACTGTTAGTTTGCTTGAAAAGGTACATCGAAGGTTTAAAAACACAGTTTTGAGATGTTTGCATTCGAAGTAGGCGCGGCATAGAGAATTTCGGTTTGTTTACATTTTAAAAGCAATTTTTAGTATGCTTTAAAACCGATTACAAGCATAAGTAATACACCGTTGGAAAGCTAAATGTTTGCTCTATTATAATTTATCAAAACCTCAAAACCGATTTTTTTTAAGGTGTTGGGGTACTGAACCCCCTTAATAACTGTATTGGTGTGAATTAATTTATTCATATATCTAAGAACAAGTAAACATTATTAGGTACATGAAGTATTTTCTTAAAGAAAATAAAAAATGAAATTAAGTCTGGATATATTTTAAGTACCAAAAATGACTTCCTATTTATCATAATTTTCACAAAAGTAAATCAGTAAAGAGGTTTATAATATCACTTCATTTCTTCGTTGAAAATCAGCTTACTTGGCAGAAAACTTTTTTACAGGTTTTTCTCTTGGCGGTCGGACTGTATTCGTTTTTTTTTAGTCAAAAATCAATTTGAATGATTTTGGTACAAATTTCGACATCAACCCCCTGGCTCTACCTACACATATTAGCGCAACATAAGTAATCTATTGAAATATCCACTGTGCTCTCTTGGTTTGATTTCAGACTCCAAAAAAATCTGTCGCAAGGAAATCCATCCGAATTTACACAACTTTCACCGTCACTCGCAAAAAAATCCACCATCGAAAGTACCTTCTTTGTTTCTCGCTTTGCAAACACGGCGGAGATCGGCCTCAAAAGCCGAAGAAACAAAGATTCCGGCTTTTGTATGATGTCGTGTAAGGGAGGCTTCTAAAAATAAGAATATTGAAATAAAAGAAGAGACCGTGTGTTTTTATTCGAGCAACGAAAGAGCGAGTGTCTTAGAAAACTGATCACGCTCGGACGGGCCTTTGTTGTCCATTCCCTTTCACACCGAGAGTTATGAAAGTGGAGGTAGGTGAGAAAAAAAGACGTCGTGGATCTTTTTTTTATTAGAAGAGGGAATTGATGACCGCGACCGTAAGCATAAGTCAAGAGCTTTTGTTTTGTCGGGTAAAAAAAGTCCTGTGTGTGTAAGGATTCGTTTCCAGTCGGTAGAAATGTTGCTTATTTCACTTTTAATTTGTTTTCTCTTATTCAAAGAATAAAAGTTCGTAATTAAAAGTATTCCGAAGCCAGTTTCTATGCAAAACCAGCTGTGGAAAGGTTTGAAAAAGATTGTGGGGGAAAACTCGGAAAGCTACCTATTTTAACGGTATATACTATAAAACATTTATGTGTATTCTGTAAGTAAAATAGGCGGTTAGCAACTAGACATTTCCCATTGCATTTCTATTGTTTTGCCATGGTGATGAAGCGCCAATTTTAATTACACAGACAATAGTGTGGGTTTATCTAGTTGCATAAAAAAGTTTTCCGGCACATGAAATATTTTATTGCATTTAAAGGTACTATGCTAAATAAGTTGGTAACTAGTAGCCATCAGTTATTACGATGAGGCCAAATGTGTTAAATTTCTTAAGTTAACTTTTTTAATCTGGATCTTTCTAATAACCCCATAAAAAGAATATTTGATACAGTATTTAAATCATAAATTTACCTGCATAATTTATATTTTATTCTACTTTTTTAAGGATTTAAGTTACAATTTAGAATAGTTTGTTTTTTCCAAAAAACTTAAAATATTTGATTTATCAATTTTGTTCTTTCATCAAGGGTTAAGAATATCCCAACATGAAAAAATATTAGAATTACTATAAAATAATTTCATAATAACTAGGGTGATTGGCATATGGTGCCAGCCCTAATCATAATCGGTAAAGTATCAAACTTAACTTTAAAATGACTCCTCTGAATTTTCTTAAGTTTTTAGTACAAAAAAAACCGAAAATGACACTTAACTATCAGGTATATTTACGATTATAATTTCGTTATGCAAAAGTAACCTGCCAAAGCAAAATATTTGGAACAAAAAATCGAAACAAAATTTCGGTCTGAAAGAAAAGGGTTTGTCTCCAAGAAGCGATTTGGGATCTCCGTTCGAAAATCGGATAAGCTGGACACGTTCACGTTTTAGGTCAGCAGCAACAGTGATCGGAATTCAGGTTCAAGTGACGTAGCCGACGTTGTTTACTTGGCGCGAATCTGATAAACGGGAAATGAACGCCGATGGACAACCCAAGAATTTCGGATTGGTAGGTGGATTGATTTGAGCAGAAAAACACGATTTCGTAGTTATTTTTCACCCTTATAAGTAAGGCATGAAACTGGTTGGATTTCCTTTTTGTTTATTTTTACGAAAATCACGTATTCAAAGGGAGACAAAATTCTGAAAATGTATATCAGTGGCGTATCTTTGTAACGTTAAATTTTAACTTTATTTCCGTACCAAACGAATTTTTTTCTTTTTAATTAAATAAGTAGAAAAAAATATAATGTTACTTATTTAAACTGTAGATAAGATGGACAAATTATTTTTTCCAAGTCTAATCGACACTTGGAAATGCTTCACTGTGCTGATGATGACCTCCGTAGAAAAGGTTTTTCTCAGTCTATGGTTCTATCCTATCTTCCCAGGCCTCCAGCTCGAAAGATTTTTCTTTTTGTTGTTATCTTTTTTCCCCAACTTCTTTATCTTAATGAAATACGTTTCAGTGATATTAATATGCTTGGGTAAAATTGTTTCTAGATGAGCTAAATTTTACACTCTGTGTCAACGATTACTTACCTTTATTGGAATAAGCAGGAAATAGATTGCATACATACTATTTACCTTCATAAAGTCATTTTCCCATTGATTCATACCTGATAATGTTCTATTTCCATTTGCATCGCTTTTATCGCAACTCGAGTCCTGAAGATAAACAGCACAAAACGAGTGTGAATTAATTAATGAACATAATTGTAGATATTTGGGAACATATTTGTACGGACGACATGTTGTTCTGCAAGATTCTCCGATTTGCATGGAAAGGGTGACAACTCAATAAACGATCTTGTTTCATCAGACATAACCGGTCGTCTTACATTCATCTTCTTCAGCAAACAAAATCAGAAATCTTGTCTTGCATGACAACTTACTATTAAGAACGCATCCAAGGCTTCTAATTATCCTCTTTACAGCCTGGTTTACTGAGAGCGAGTAACTTGCCTTCCAGCTCTTCGGTGAGTGCTGGTGTGTGACCGATGTATAGATTCCTTGACTGCTATTACGAGTTCATCATGTGTGTTTGAACTGAATATGTCATATCGTTGGCGTCAGGAGAAAACCTCGTATAATCGAAAATCCAGCTGCCTACCAATAGATACAGTATTAGTGAGCGAGATTCGTTTTCTTGCCAAAGACCGTTTTTAGCAGTCAACAGGTGGAGAGTGAATTTTAATGAGTTGAAAGAAAAAAACAGGTGTTATAATCTCTCACAAGGAGACTGATTTTTTGTTCCCGCTGGCTTGGCCAAACCACGAGCAAGAGAGAACTCGAGAACAACTCTATGGAAAGAACCGTTTTATTTTTTAAATCCGAAGAAAAGTTTCAGTTAAATGCAGGTGTGAAATCAAAGCAAAAAGCTTCACTGCTCTTAGGGTAACAGGATGATACCTGGTGTTCCCAGTGGAATTGATTTAACCCTTGTTTTGGCGTTAATGACTTGACACTCGTAAATAAATTTGGTTGTAAGTAATTCCTCATTGGCATATTTGGTGCAAACACACACTCGCCAATCTAGAATACAGTATTCATCCTGACTGCGATTTTACGGGATTGTACGAGGTTTTCTCCTGATGCCATCGATATCATGTATAGTTATTATATGTGATGCTGGGGTATAGGCATAGGAACAGTGATTTTACTGTTAGCAATAAATTGGGGTACTAATTGGAGGAACTGATTATGACTCCGAGGAAAATCTTCTTGGAGTCAAAAAGGAGTCTTCATGGAGTCTTCAAAAAGTAGTTCTTCTTCAATTGGAGTCAAAAAGGAGTTGTCTAATTATAATCTTAAAGAAAATTAAATTATCACATTGAATAAATACTACAGGAGGTGACCAGGAACTAATTGTTTCTATTCGGAACTTACCAAGCTTGCTTATAAAGGTTTTACTTCAGAATACGTTATATAGTGAGTTCCAAAATCGGCTAATTTTAAAGAATTAAACAAAGAAATCCTACTTTTTTTAAATGAAATTAATTTGATTACATTAAATACAAAGTAAAACACGTGAATCAACATCGAATGATTTATAATGAAGTTCACATCAATCCCAAGCGGCACTAACGTTCTTGATTCGTCCAATTTTTGTCATGTATGGCGAATATCGTTTACTTCTAGTTGCAGTTACGTAAACTTGACATACTTGGCGTGAGCTGTGCTACCAGAATAATCGAGTCGAATGCCACCAGTTATTTACTTACATTTTAACTGTCCAACATCATGGCATCTCCTACGAGTTACTGCTAGGACAACTCTCCTGCCAGCTTGATTAGAGTAAGCTTGGGAGAAAACCTGAATTATTTCCATGGATCTACAACTAATTAGAATATCGTGACCTCTTTCGATTGTAATCGATTGTGTGCGCCCGATCTCAAAGGCGCGCCTGTCCAGAAATAAAGCCCCGATCCTTTTTCTACTTTTCGGCGCCCAGGGCGGTCAGTGAATGCTAAGTTGGGTGCGGATTTTCCTGGTTAGATGTCCGCAATGGAGATTTTCGGAAGAGGGATGTGTGTCAGCTGAGTGTCGCCGAAGATCGGATGACCAGGCTAGCGCGCGTTGTCACAAAGGGATGTTCTGGTTTCGGTTTTCTGTTTTGCGAGGGGAGTTTTTAGTTTCGACACCTTATTTCTTATGTATTGGCATGGTTCCTTTTTGTTTCAAAGAAGTGTTTTTTCCTTAGTGTCCATCAATTTTAGTATTCTTGATTGAGGATGCTCTTAAGATTATCCAGTTTCGGCTTTTTCTTTTTATGGAACGGGAATGACCACTCTTTATTTTGAATCCTGCTATTCATCTTTGAATGAGATCTTTTTTACTTGACTGATGCCAAATAGACCTAGATAAAAATATTGTAACAATAGGTGGGTCCCATGATGGAAACAAAGGAAAAATCAATAATAAACACATACAGTTTTACATTTACATTAAGGCTAAGCGCGCACTAGGAGACAAAGACAAAATTGCTCTCGGAGACAAAGACAAAATTGCTTCCCTGGCTATTGCAAGAAGCTAGAGTGCGCGCACATGGCGACGAGACCAAGATCACTAGGCCAAGAATTTCCTCATAGAAATGCATTGCTCTCGAGTGACTAGTGTTTTAAGTCACCGAGACAGAAGTCTCTAGTGCGCGCTTAGCCTAAAAGTATTACACTAGTTCATATACAATGCTTTAGTTTTATACACTGAGCTATAAAACAAACTGGAGTGAATACCTCCGATACTATAACAAGCGACCAAACATGCTAGCGCGGAAGGTTAAATTGCCCCGATTGCTGCGAGCAATCATGGCAAGTTGGAAGATCATTTCCCCGCATTATCTCCTTTTCATCCGCCCATGCCTGTTTTTTAAAATATTATGAGCAATATTTAGATTGGTCGTTTCATTCTGTGCATACAACTGTGCTAACAGATGGGGAAATTTAAAAGAAGATGGAAATCCTTTCCGCGTTGTGATGCGGTTTCGGCACGCTCACTAGTCACTCCAGTTTGTTTTATAGCTCAGTGGTTTTATGCAATAGGGCACCTGAAAATGTCGATGTTGCTAGCATATTTTGACGGAGTTTTAATAAAAAAATATGTTAAGCCAGAAAATATCAAAATGGTGTTCATTCTTGTTACATATATAGATAAAATACTTTCATGCAAACAGAAAAAGATCTACTTGAAAGTTTCCTTTATTTAGCATCTTACAAAACCCTTTTACCTATACCAAATTTTTTCTTGAACTTAAAAGTTTAAGAAACATAAAATCAATAATTGATCTTGCTTCTTGGTTGTGCTTGCTTCCACAACGAACTTAACCTAATGTACAGCTATAGGAGTTAGCTAGCTGTTACATCAAATGTCTTTTTGTAAGAATAATATATTAATTCTCGAACCTTAATTTTCACCCCTGCAGATTTTGAGAGCTTCAATGTCCCTATAACGAGAGTGCAATTCATAACAATAACAAGGCAGCAACCACATCTGAAGCACCTTCAATATGTTGTAAAAAATCTCTGCGGGTTGTGTCTGGCGGCAGTATTTCAAAAATGTTTTTCATTCCGGGACGTGACCGTGTAAAAAATTTGGCCTTCTTACTGAATGAAAGTGAGAAAAGAACGATTGTAAACATAAACACTGGAAGGCGCATTGTGCGCTAGAGTTCATTGACCGGGGGCTGGCGACCCCTCAGGCAACTGCTCACCCTTTGGTTGAGTTGTTAATAGCTTCTTGGTGTTTAGATGTCTTTTTTCTTTTGTGTTTTGCGAAGAGGTGATCAATCTTCATATTCCTGCAATCTTTCAAATATGACAGCAGCCAGCAACCTTTTTGTAAATGCCTGGTTTAATTTAAAATACAAACGCGAATGGTTTGTTCAGGCTTAATGGAGTGTTTTGGAGCATACTGCTTGGTAAATATTTCGTTACAAAAAATTGATTTGAGAACCTTATTTAATGGCAACAAAATTTGATATCCTCTGTCATTGGTGGTAATTTTAACTGAGAAAAATTATTTAGCTAAGGAAACGGCTGGTTTGAAAACATAAGCAAATCATGAGGGCCAGACGCAACTTCAAAAAAAGCGTGTCATCAATGTAGAACCAAAACATAACCAAATAAAAATGGTGTAAATACGACTTTTAAGAGGTAACGCTTTATTACCCACAAAGATGTCAATCTATAAAGTGGTTTTTGTTTAGTAAAGTTTTTTTCACTTTCAGTTTTTGGTTTTGAGAAAGTGAGACTAAATGCTGGTTTAATTCTGTTACCTGTCCCGTTACAAATTGTAGGGATCCAAATAAAAAATATATTAAAATTTCTTTGTTACTATCAATGTAACAGTATATTTTAATAAGATGGTTTGAAATTGTGGGACTTTTATTTGACAACAGCTTGCTGGGTTTTAACGGAACAGAGAGAGTTAACGGAATTGTACCAAAATATTATCACCACATTTCTTTGGTTACTACACGTTTTGACTAGTTTCCTAATGCTGCATTCGACCCTAAACCTACCTACCTCTATTTATTTTAATCAAAATGTTCATGATATAAATCCCATAATTCATAGGGGGTTATTTATATTATCGCTTAGGTAATCCCTTTAGATAAATAACCCGCCACAAACTTCCACCCACACGGTTTGTTAGCCACTTTGTGTTATTTTTCCGTTGGCACTCAATCTTTATCCCATCTATGACTTTTCCTATTTATCAGCCCAGCAATATCCCAAAGCGTGATCGCAAATACAACAGCACACTAACTCCCTTATTTTCTCATTCGTTATACGAGAGTATGAGAAAGAAACTCTTGACCCATAGGGGAACATTTAGATAAAGAATCCGTTTTTAGCCATGTGCGGGTTTTTTTTGTGCTCGTCTTCGGCTGGGAGATTTTTTTGTAAGGGCTGTGTGGGAGGTTAATATGGTTGAATAACACTTCTGAAGAGAAGAATGGGAGATAAGGCAGTTTATGTAATGTCCTTTGTGTGATATGTATTTATTATAGTTCTTTGGTTTGTGCGATGAAGAGCTTCTTGTATATTTATTACATGTTTATGTTATAACCGATATCAATTTTTAGTGGTTGGGTATGAAAGATTTGGGTAGTGTTTTCAGTAAACGTTTACAGATGAGCCTTGTAAACTTGTAACAAAGATGTCTCGGTTTTCTTCAATCGTTTTCACTCCAAATTGCTTAATTTTTTACGGCAAAACTGAGTATGATAAATCCAATAAATTCAATCATTGACAATATGATAAATTCAATCATTGACAATATGATAAATTCAATCATTGAAAATATGATAAATTCAATCATTGAAAATATGATAAATTCAATCATTGAAAATATGATAAATTCAAACATTGAAAATATGATAAATTCAAACATTGAAAATATGATAAATTCAATCATTGAAAATATGATAAATTCAATCATTGAAAATATGATAAATTCAATCATTGAAAATATGATAAATTCAATCATTGAAAATATGATAAATTCAATCATTGAAAATATGATAAATTCAATCATTGATAATATGATAAATTCAATAAAGTCAATCATTGATAATATGATAAATTCAATAAAGTCAATCATTGATAATATGATAAATTCAATAAAGTCAATCATTGATAATATGATAAATTCAATAAAGTCAATCATTGATAATATGATAAATTCAATAAAGTCAATCATTGATAATATGATAAATTCAATAAAGTCCATCATTAATAATATGATAAATTTAATAAATTCGATCATTGATAAATTCATTAAATTCGGTCACTGACGTTACAGATGAGCCTAGTTACAGTTACAGTTTACAGACGTTACAGTTTACAGATGAGCCTTGTAAACTTGCAACAAAGATGTCTCGGTTTTCTTCAATCATTTTCACTCCAAATTGCTTAATTTTTTACGGCAAAACTGAATATAATAAATCCAATTAATTCAATCATTGACAATATGATAAATCCAATTAATTCAATCATTGACAATATGATAAATTCATTAGATTCAATCATTGACAATATGATAAATTCAATAATTGAAAATATGATAAATTCAATAAAGGCAATCATTGATAATAATATGATGAATTCAATAAAGGCAATCATTGATAATGATAAATTCAATAAAGTCAATCATTGACAATATGATAAATTCAATCATGGACAATATGATAAATTCAATCATTGATATCATAAATTCAAATATTGATAATATAAACTCAATATTTATCAATGAGCATTTACTAATTTGACCAAAATACACGGGCATTATTATAATGCCCGAATTTTTCCACATCACCCATAACATATACTATGCAGGTAAGGTTTTCGGCTTAAAAACATTGCTTATTATTACCTCATCAAGAAGACTGCAACAAAGGAAATACTAATATTAAGGATTTCCAATAGTATGAATTTTTTAAATTTTAAAATAACTTAGATAGTTTTTATTTTTGCTTCTTTTATTCAACTTAAAATTTTTACTATATTTTAAAAAATGTGTTAAATTTTACTATTGGTAGCATAAATAACCTGGTTATCTGTTGAGTGTCTTGAACTTTCTTGTAAATTTCATTTATAAACATTTCTCAATTTTAACTTGATTAAACTGAGTTTAACTTGACTCTGTTTGGTATTAAAAGCTTACTGCTTGGTTTTTGTATTAAAAATGTTTCTGTTTGGAAGGATTTATTTTAAACACAAAACGCAACTTTTTGATGAGTTTCAGTAAGTAACAATCGACATGAAAGCTTGCGAAGTCATTAAATGTTGTAAATATCTGACATCATTAGTCCTCGTATTATTGAAGAACTTTATTTTTTCACTCTCCCAACTAGAACTAGTTCAACCAAAAAGTGTGCTACCCCTCATGGCTTTGCGACTCTTGTAAACCGCTGGGTGACATCACCCACCCAATCATGGTATGCTGTTTACAACACTCTTGTGAAATTGCTGCTTTTGGAAACATTACTCTTTCTATCACATTCGCAATCTATGGAAATTCCTTGCATTTTACTTTGAAATTGACGTCACAACGCGCGCGAAGATAACGTGGAAACACTGGCTTTCGGGACAACCGGAACTGCAGGTTTAGCTTACATTCTGAACCAACATACTGCATCTTTTACACCCAATATATTTTTCATCTGACGACAACGGCTTATCCTGGAGCTAAGCTTCTATCCACTTTTGGAACAGATATAGAGAGTTGTATATGGAGGAGTTTTAGATAACAGTTTGTTTACGATGGACAGTAGGCCCGATACGACGTCGCGAGAATCCTGTTCCTTTTTCCAATTCGATATTAGGATACCGTTGTATAGGTTCAGTTGGTTTTATGTTGAAGTTGAATGGAAAATATCTTGTAGCATTTTGGATGTGATACTTTATAAATGGTATTTTCAAACGACACTGTTTCCTTCGGTATTTTGAACATGCATACCTTATCCCATGGGTTCTCAACCGGTGGGTCACGACCCCCTGGGGGGTCGCGGGGCATGCCTAGGGGGGTCGTGAAACAAAAATTAAAAACAGTCATATTTACAGAGTTATTTTTTATACAGACACAACAATTCTCAAAACTTATAAATTGTAGATTATTAGAGAGAATATTTCGTTTCATGCATGAACTATTTTGAATAAGAGTAAATATAGGAAGCATCGGCAGAGTACTGCGAGTAAAATGACAAATAAATGGTAAATAATTATTAAAGTCCTAAAATTTTAGGTCTGAGGGGGTCGCCAAAATATTTTCCCTGAAAAGGGGGTCGTGGAGTCAAAAAGGTTGAGAACCCCGCCTTATACTCATGCATACTTTCAAAAAAATTTCATCATGTGTACCACATTTGAATTTGTCATTTTGAAAACAGGATTTGAACAATGTATTTATTCTGTTTAGATTGCAAAGCTCGTATTTTAAATGGGATTTATACCCAATCAGGCCCTAATAATATTAGCAATAAAAAAAATACCTATACGTTTCCAAATATAAGTGTGAAAAAGTAGACTATCTCGTTTAGTAAATCACTATTTATAGGGTTTTTAAATTCACGTGATGTTGATATATTTTGAATAGGGTTATTTTAGTTTTTACATTAGTAATGTTATTTATAAAATCACGACTTTATTTGTATGTATTCTTTCCATGAGAATCTTTAATTTGAGGAAAACTTTTAAAGGAAATAAATTATGTTTTAAATTTTTACTAAGATTCGTAGTGATTGGTTTTAAACCACCCCAGAAGGAATACTCAACTTTATTTTAAATAGAAAAAAATGATTGAAGCTTAAAAATCCCGATAAGCTTTAAAACGACTGGCACAGCATACTTTTAGTAGGGCATGCGTTCTTTCTCTTTTTTGAATAAAAAACACGAATTTACAATGCAATTGTTTGACGGGCTATCTGTTTCTAGATTTTCCTTAACTGGTAACCGGGGCATCATTTGTGTATCTCTTTGAAGCAGGAAAAGCCGAGACAAAGCGAGTGATATCACTTTCTCTTTTCAGCAGAAAGAATTCCATCTTCCTTTTCGGAGATTCTCGATTTCTATAAATAAAGGTTAACAAAAGGAGTTTTTTGCCTTGACTTGCGATTACGAGGTCAGAAGTCAGTGCGTATTGCAACAGAAACTACGTTTTCTTCCGCAAAAGAAAATGTAATTTGTTTTCTTTGGGTGATTTAATTCCGTGGATCAGAGGTCCATCCAGTTATTTTACAAGTAAATAATGTTTCTTTAGGATTGAGGCATGTCCTTTTTACGCTGATTGGCTTTTGAAAGAAAAAAAGTACTATTATTGAAGGTTAAGCAGTTTTCAAAAAGAAAATAACTCATTGTTACTCTTTCTTGCGGTAATTTGCTGGTACATTTATCAGAATGGAATGAAACGAAATTGCTAGGTATGCAAGACATTTTTTATCAAGATTTTAATGGTCTTTTAATGTTTTAATATTATATTGTATTGAGGAAAGTGTTTGAAAGCTTTTAATCCTTGAAACTTTCTAATTAGCTTCTTTCAAAGCACGATTACAATTCCTACAGTTACGATTTTTACTTATGGGTATTGTCTACTCAAGAACAGAATTGATTTTTCAATTTGTTCACCCGTTTTTCAAGCATCAAAATCACTGTTATTTTCATTAGAAAAATCTTCGTATAAAACCGATCGATGTTCGGGGGAAATTAAGACAAATGTGGGAAATTTTGGCCAAGTTAATAAAGAAAAAACTCTTCACCTCCATTTCTTTTGTTAAAGACAATCACAATTTAGTCCTTTGACTTTTACGGAAAGTAGATGAAAACTGCAGTTCTAGATGTAGTGTTTAAAACTACGGATCTACGCTGAAGAATAGTTTCATTGGTAAATGACTGGAAATGGCCTTTTCCTAGCATTTTGATTAATATGCACTAAAAACAGCGTATTTATGGCAGGTGATTTTAACCAATATCACGTGCTTTTCCCATAAAATTAAGCCTAATTTGGGGAAATTTCAGACCAAACAAATTTATTTTCTGGAGAAATAAAACATTCAAACATTGGGGCCTAAAAATTTTTCTGCACCCATTGGTATGTCGGTCTACGGATCTTTAGCTATTTAACTTGGCTATTTAGAAAAGAACCACACAATTACCATATTAAAAGGGGGCTCATTTAGGTTCCCAAATTGCATGTTTGAAATTAAAATATTACAAGTATTTTGATTAGAAGGTTTATTTTTTTCTTTCAATAAATAGGAATAATGTACAACTAAAAATAGCATAATTTCATTTATTCTGAGTGCAGTTTTTTAAAGATCTTTAGACTGGTATTGTGTAACAGTCGGAATTAGATTCATTTTGTAATAGAGAAACACGAAACAACCAAAGAAAACAACCGTTTAAGTTAATTCTCCACTTTCTTTCTTTATCTGACAAAGCTAAGAAAGGTAAATGCACTCTCCGATATTCACGCTCATCGGAATATTTTCTCAACCATACGTTGATACATAAAACCCCCATGTTCTCACGCGCCTCTTATAAAAGTATTCTTTCAGACGAGCACGTATTTCTCAACACTAAGTACCAGAATTTAAATATCCCGACTTACCAGTACACGGAATGAAAAGAAAGGAAGGCAAACGGTGTAAATATCAGCGCACTTCTTGCTATCGGACTTCATTATGTACCGTCGTCACGTGTAGCCGAGGGACTCTTTTCCCGAAAATTTGCATACCTTATCGCTATTTGAGGAGAATGGGGCATGGGGAATAAAACTCTACTTGTTTCTGCGTGTTAAGTTTTCCTTCGTTTTTATTTTAAGAGCGATTTCCTCAACTCTGGATTTAAATCTATATAGATGAGAGATGGAGATGGACTGTGTGCTTTCGAAGTTTTTCTTTTTTCTGGAGATTCGAATGGAAGGTCGGGTTTTGTGTTTTTAAGGTTTGTTGGAGGTTCTTGAATGAGACCTGAATGCATTTTTGGAAGATAGTTTAAACTTTCAAATGGGGAAACTTGCCCTTTTTTAATTATAAATATAGTACTTTTTATTTCACAATTATTATTGGGGGCTGACCACCTTTCCAGGATAAATAGTTTACACGGGAGCCTCGTTCCCGACAGTGAGTTCTGTATTCTTTAAGGAAAAATAATGCATCCAATAACAGCGCTAGATCAACGTTTGTTAAAGGGACTCTTAAATGTTTTTTCAATACATAAAGGAAATATGCTTGTAGTTACTACCGTATTTTATACTTTATAAGTTACACTCTAAAATGATAATACAATAGAAAATAATAAAATAGTTTCAAACAGAAAAGCTCTGGTAGCAAAAATTGCCAGAGCTTTCTTTTACACAGGATTTCTCTGTTGACTGAAGTTTTTCTGTATGCTACTATCTTTTTGTGCAACGTTTGTGAAAATGTGAACTTAGCCAATGGAAATATTCAATTTAATTTACTATATATTGTCTCTGCAGACTAGTGTCTCATTTTTCCCAACTTGGGAAATTTTAGTGTGTTTTGTTCTAAAAGGCTTTTGCGGGATAAGTTTGCCACAATATTCCTCTACAAAAATGTTCAAGTTGACAAAGAAATCACTAGGTACCGAAAAGCTCTGTCCATAATTTTTTTATAAGTGTATTCAATAGATTTTCATAAATCCTTGTTGAAAGTCGGACGAAATCCGACTCAAAACACTAATAAAACAATATTTTAAAGCAATCCGATCGGGTTTTACATCCCATCTTTCACCTCCGAAAACAACAGAAATCAACTCACACAGAACCTTATAAATAACTCAAAACAACACACCACAAGGGATACCTCAACAAAGGAATCCATTGAATCCAATTCGAAACCAGCAAGAAACGTCAGCCCTTTCATCACTGTAGGAAAAAGGCCTTAAAAGAGATCTCGGTAGTGAAAGTGAAAAAGGGATATACTGCCGAGAAATGTAGGTGACCTCAAAAATGGACTTACAAAAGATCGCACTCGGATAAATCGCGAGAGAGAGGATATAGGCTGGCCCAATGTCATTGCTACTGCTGATGCTTTTGGAGTTTTTTTTTCTGTGGGGTAGACCCATTGTTTCCGGAGTCTCGTTAGTGGTGTCTGGAAGGAGCGTTTTCACTTGCACTTTTTTAAAGGGATTGTTGCGGTGCGGGTTTTCTATGGTGAGGGTTTTTATTATTTCTAAGGGCGGAGAAATTGATTGAGACGGTTTTTTTCCTTTGGAGTTTCTTGGGATCAGTTTTGAGAGTATAGAGCAATATTTTTGATATTTGGTCGGTAATGAGAAGTGTTATTTTTTTCAAGTTTTATACTTCAGCAATAAGGAAGTTGCATTTGGCAGATTTCCATAAACATTCAAGTGTTCCGTATGGTTTTTTGATGGTAAAATGACGTATCTAGTCAATTAAAAAATGTACAAGTAATTAAATATTTTAATTTAAAAGTCAAGAAAAAAACACGTGACTGAAAACATTTACGTGAAAACACCGTACGATGACGTCAACAATCATACCATCAACTCCACTGCTTTCCAACAATGGCCACCGTACGATGACGTCACATCCCAAACTCTTAGCATTTTCGCGCGCTTTGAAAAAGGAGATTTTGTTAATTTTTTTGCAATCAAAAAATTTCTCGGTCGGCCTCAAATTTTGGGTAGTTGCTTATTTTTGCATGAAGAATCGATAAAAAATTTTAAAAAATCATACTTCCTCGTTTAGGCTCTCGACCTGAATTCCCTTTCCATGGAATATATCCTTTTTGTAAATTATGTATTTACCATTTATGCGTGGCTTAAAAAATGAGAAGAAAGGGGGTTGAAGCTTGTTATCAGCACTGTAAATGCGTGAAACACCTTTTGCAAAATAAAAAGCGTTGTGGTTGTATAGTGAATGTGTTTGAGAAAAATATAATGTTGTAAAATATTATAAAAAATTTCAGTTTTCTCACTGTTGTTTTCCAGATGTTTGAGGTTTTTCAGAATACGTCCTTATACTGTACATAAATTCGAAGTTTTATTCTGTACAAATTTGTAAATTGCTTAATAATTTTAATTTTTCTTTAATTTTACATATTTCAAATTTTAAAGTGTTTTATTGCTGCATTGCATGTTTCTGAATAACTTAAATTGTGTAGAAATAATATGAACAAATAAAAGGGGAACATAGCATTATCAAAGAAATTTATATAACACACTGATTTTCTTGTGATTGGAGGGGGGAGTTGGGAGTTGTTAATAAAATTTAAATATAAATCTAATAATTTTCACAAGAGAAAGAGCACCCCAAACATCTCCCTGCTCCGACCACCCTGCTTGAGAGGGGAACGTCCCCGCTAATCCCTGATGATGTATGTATTTTAACCACCCCCGACCGAAGTTATATAATCCTAGCCGACGTAGAACCCTGGGACTTCATTTCTGCCTTTTCTCTTGCTAACACTAATTTTTCTCTCGCTTTTGCGGGACTCTATTTCATTCTCTCCTCCACTTCTTTTCTGGGGAGGCCTTCGACAAAAATGGCCAAGGTATCTACACTCAATGTTAGTTTTTGATCAATATTTTATATTTAATTCGGTTCAAGGGGGGTGATGTCATTTCATGAGTGCAATGTTTTTTTATATTTCATAATAGTTCTATATGTGTTCAGTTACAATCTATCATATATACACCGTATATTATCAATAATAAATAATTTATAATTTTAACTGTGTCTGTGTTCAACTAACATCTTTAGGATACTCATCAACGTCTTAGGTCTTTTACTTAATTTAAATGAACGCAATGTACCTTATTCGAATTAAACTTAAATTTAACCTTATGTGCCTTGTTTAAATTATCGTCACAACACTTTAATATTTTCTTTCATCGTTAGGGGAGAGTGTTGTACCTCTGGACTTGGATTTTTCTAAGACAGGTAAAATCACATTTTTAACATTTAAAGTGCCCAACCTATAGCCCTAACCTTAGAAAAGATGGTAATATTTTTTATTAGCTAAAATATTCAAAATTGGATTTTTAATTAATTTTAATAACGACGAAATTTGTGTCCATAGGTACAACAACGTGCTCTCCCTATGGACAGACCCAGTTGTACCTCTGGACACCCTTAAAAAGGAAAGTTTTAGTTGAAAAAAGCTTAAAATGAACATTTTTATTGGTGTATTACCTTTTAATAAACTATTTCAAGCATTTTTAAAATGGTGTATTACCTTTTAATAAACTATTTCAAGCATTTTTAAAATTGGGAATAGATTATTAAAAGTAATGTAGTTTTAGATCGTAAATGATCATTAAAACGAAGTTGAATGATAAAAGTCTTGATTTTTTTTAGCAAAAATACATAAATCACAGGGGATTTTCAGATCGAAGTTTGAGGTAATAGTTTCATCAATCATGCTGATAGATCTGATCACTTCACTGATCCATAAAAACAATTCGATCGACACTTAGTTGTGCAAGCATTTGGTGGTCGCAAATCTTCATCGGTGGAAATTTCAAGTTTTTTGTAATCATCATACTTAAATGCGATAGATTGCTTAAGATTTTATACTATATTTTACATTAAATGCAAAGTAAAACCAAAAATTTAAAGTAGTTTAGATCACAAAATATTTGATTTTTCGTCTAAAAATCACTTGAAAATAATTGCCGACAAATAGATAACCATTTAGAATTAATTTAATATGCATTAAAATGCATTCACTTTAATGAAACCTGATTCAAAAACGCCGATTAGCTTACAGACACCCACAAGAACGTGTCCGTAGGTACAACACCAGGTGTTTTTGCATTTAAAGTTCTATAAAAAATAAAAGAATTGAGATCTAACCATTTCTAATATCAAAAATAAAAAGTCAAAATCTCGGGAATTCACCCCTTATATCACATTTTATCGTATTATAATTTAAGGGGAAGAAAAATATTAATGTAGTGATGCACTAAAAAAAACTTTTAGCACCTAAAAACAGCAAATTTATTATATTAAATATAAATATTATTTTAAAGAGCTGATTTCACGTTAGCAACTAGATAGCATCTGTATACATTCAAATTCAACCACAAATTCCAGTTTCCATTTTTTCCTGAATTTTAAAATGCGGTGGCTGAAGGTACAACCGTCCTTAGGTACAGCACTCTCCCCTATACATTTTCTACGGCATAATAAGCAACACAAACTTTTTTTTATCTGGAAGGAGTAAAATACAACATATCAGAATATACATATCAGGTTTAAAGTCTCACCAAACATTTACTGATGGAAAGACAGATAGCTTAAAACGTTACACCACGATTGATACTTTGCCCCTACTTTTATTCTGGTAGTTTCCAAAAATTGTATATACAAGTGAACTATTTCTAGAAAGGCCATGTTGCCAAATTCAATTATTACTATTTGAATTCTGCTCCATTTTTATGTACAAGATATAATTGTTATACCGTAACTGCCTGTTTCTTAATATTGGTAAACGATACCAGTTTCAGTTCTTTATGCTTAAAAATTGATTGGTACAAGGTAAAGCACCGTTTATACGTCTTTCAAGGGACCGACGTAAAACGGCGTATAAATGAAAAGACGTATAATTGAAAACAATTTTGATTATTTGAATTAGTTAGGACTTGGCGAAAACGACGTATAAATGTAAAAGACGTATAAATGAGAGACGTATAAACGGTGCTTTACTAATTAACAATAGACGTTTCTTTAAAAAAAAATTTTTGATAAAAAAGAGAATTGATTTATGCAAGATGCAACGGTTATACACATATATTAGTTCTACTTATAGAAATTTTGACTGTCGTCCCCCCTGTTACTATCCTTTTGAATGACTATCCTTATCTAAAGTTACTACTCTGGATAATTTGAAAAAGTTTAAATTTTTTTACTTAAATAGCATTCTCTCTTTTGTTATCTTCAATAAAACAAGTTTTAAAATATAAACTTATATTCATTGAGATAACCAAATACATTATATTTACCAAATACATTATAAACTATTTATCAAAACATCTTTCTGTGCAACTCTTAGAACCACTTAACAGATTTCTAAGACTAAACGAAACTAATTTCTAAGAGAAAGACCTGTATCCATCAGAAACCCCTCCCGATAAAAAAAATCGAATATAATCACTGCCCATTCCCCGAAGCAACCGATACCCACCCACTAAAACACCCAGTCCCTTGTAAATAGCCCCATTCCCTTTTCCAATGCATTGATTCCGCAGAGAGGAGGGAATCAAGAGAACAGCAGCACCCGCAGAGTAGTTAAGAAGTAACAAGCGCGGGGCAAGGGAAGCGGCGTCATTATGGTAATGACTCTCTCCGTTTGTGGCGTTTCCTTCTCTTCTTTTGCGTTCTTTTGTCTCGAGGTCTCGAGGAAGGGTAGTTTTTGCTTAACTAACCTTTCCTACTGGCTGAATCCGCCCTCGTTTATTTCATCCCCGTGCTATTGGATGGCCTCGTGCCGAGCAATGTCGTCGATTGGAAATGGGAAATGTCTTTCATGTTGTTGATAGGTTTTAATTATGCTGAGCTCGAGTTTCTCGGGAAAAAGTGGGTCTTTTTGAGGCGAGTTATGTGGGAGTTTCTTTTGAAACTAATGAAAATGTATTGGAAAAGAAGAAATTTTGAAAGTTCATCTTTTGCTAAAGATTAGGGAGGCATCTACTATATCAAAAAAGATAAACTTAATCAAAAATTTCGATGAAATTTTCTTAGTGTAACTTAGTGTAGTGTAATTCCACTCATTTTCAAACTGTAAAAAAGGATTGTCCTTAATTAACCTTTTTTTTAAAATAATAATAACTTTATTAGACATTCATTATACAAACACAGAAAAGTAAGACAATGTGATTCGCCAAGGGGAAGAAACTTCCCGTACAGGTGAAAAAGAAATTATATGGACAAATGACATATTACAAATTACAACACAAACATAAAACTGTAAAAAAAATAGCTAAATAAAGATGGCAGCAAGCTGGTAAACCATTAACAAAAATATGCTTCATTGAAGTGAAAAATATAAATCCAGGTCGTCGATATTCGACTTTATGTATTAGCTTTCAAAGTAAAGAAAATAAATTTATTGTTTGTTTTAAGCCAAGGATTAGAAATGTCTCTCACAAAAAAATAAACTTAGGGCACATAATCTATGCGCACGCTTTTATAAAAACTGGTTATACGAAATATAACTTAATATCCTGGAAGTATAAACCTATAAATACTTTTTCAATAAAAATTAAGTTGAGTCTTCTTTAAACTAATAGTATAATGGAGGAAAGCAAAAGTCTCAATGTATTTAAAAGTTTGAGAAAAAATTTTTGGATGAAAGCTTTAAATGGATAACTATTAGAAAAAAATTTTCCTTTTTTAATACATTTTAATTTACCAGCATATCTAACTTTTCACTGGGGCTTCACTTGCTGCAATGAACGAGCAGCCACTGTATAACCCACACTTGTTTTCAAAAACCTAATGTTCCTTCACAATAAATTCTGAAATTTAATGTTTGGTTCGATTCCAAAAATTCCGTGAAATGGCCTCTAAATGATTTTTCGCGATACGGAATAAAACATTACCGAACGATTCGAAAGTAATTTAGAATTTGAAAAAAAAACATCCCTCAACAGATGAAATACAGCCTCCGTCTCCCCACAATTATTAAATTCCACTCCATTATTCTCGCTAAAAAAACTAGATCGGCTGTCATAGATTGAGCTCCATTCTTCGCATGCTTGTCCCATATTTCTCCTGGCATTTTCTGACGAAATGAAAAAGACGCCATATTTTTTTTCCCTTTTGCACGGCCCACAGTCTTTTCATCCAAATACCAATCAATACAAGGCCACCAGAAGAAATTCGTATTTGGAATCAGGGCACGACTTGCTAACAGAAAGGGCAGGACAGAAAGGGACAAGTGGACATCTCACTGTTCTGGCGATTGACACCCAACTCATTTGAGGGGGCGTATAATTATTTCCCTCAGCTTACCAGGAGGGTGAAACATGGATGGTTTTATGGGTTTTAAAATACAAATAACATTTACAGTGTAGTATAGTTGTCAAATTTTAACAATTACAAGGGATATCCTTTCATCAATTACAAATTAAAGTCAATATTCCTTGTGTTCCAAGATTGGGATTTAGGATTGAGTATTACTCTTCCACTTTCTTTATTGAAAACTCTATTTGAACTTTTTTTAGTTTCTGGTTTGAGATAATTCAAATTTAATGTGTTTTGATAACAATCCTACTGCAATTCTTAAAAATTATTTTCAGGTTTCGAAAATTTATCCCCCTACTGGTTGGTTAAACCTGGGACTATAACTATTTAGCTTTAACTTTATGTCTTTGAAGAGTCTTGCCATTTAATATTTTTTAAGGATGAACCTTCTGAAAAATGTGATAAGTAGAGCATATAACTTTAGTAAGTTTTCACTTCTTTAAATTTCTCAACAAATGAATAGTTTGTTTTAAAGTTTTCAATAAATCCTATCCAAGACTAAGAAATCTTTTTTTGGTTTTTGTCTCTTTATTTAAGTGTTTCGAATGTAATTTCTGAAAACAGCGAAAGGTTTTTTAGACTTTCAAGAAAAATTCGCAGTTACAATTAGATGTGTGAAGATGCTTATTATGATTAATTTAAGCTTTCACCAAGTAGTTTAAAGACACTAATTTTTTTTCGAATCCCCGGCTGTTGAATCGTGGCATCGCATTTCCTCACAAACCAAATACTACAAAAGTGTACGTGTTCGTATTGAAACTTCTCAGGTACTCTTGGGCCCTCGCCGGTTATTGTACCGCAACCAGACGCATAAGTGGAAACGCTCCCTAAAATCCTTAACGCTTCACGTGATTAACGAACGTCCCCCGCATCGAAGACACCCTAAAGAAATAAAAATGGACACAATCTGTGTTTGGCCCTTTAGAGAAAGCCGATGCTTTTTCTTTTCTTCGACCCTTTGGAGTAGAGCCAACTCCATCCGCGGATAGAGCCGTTTATGCCAGTAGCGCTCATGTTAAAGAGCTACCGATTTGTCCATGCTTAGGTTAATGGTTTTCCCTGCATATACGGGAGATCTCTTGAATGAATGGATGGATGGAAAAGTTTGCACAACAATGAAAGGGCAGCTGCTAGTGTTATTGCTGGAAATGGGTTATGTTTTGATTTGGATCTGTGTGGAGGAGTTGGACTTGTGTTTAGAATAGGCCAGAGCTCTGAGTGTGACTCTTGGTTCGTTTGGAAGTTTGCTCATGAACTGCTTCTCCCACCTGGCGGGGAAAAGTAGAGCGGGACCTTTTTATGGTGGTCTCTCAAGGACATGGAATGTGTCATGCAGTGTAGGTGGAAAAGTGTGCAGGTCATTGTAGTTGGACACTAACGCATGATTCCCGTTATGATATTCAGGCTAAAGGTTTGTCCCATGTGGGACCATGTCTAAACAACGTTATGGTGAAGAAAGAAAATAGCGTATAATTAGAACGAGATATTCCGTTAAATATCACTAAACTGTTTTGTGAGTTAAAAAATAGAAATTGCCAAAAATTGCAAACTAACCGACATAAATCAATGTCAACCATATAATTGACATCTTAACCATCTAGTCGTTATTTAACGGGACAGTTAACGAAATTGAACCATGACGCAGTGAAGTTTACTTGAAATAATTTAAAAGTGTATGGTTAAATCATACATCAATGTACTAATGGAAAATGTTTTCTCAGTTGACAAGATTCAACGTTAGATAATAATATAATTAATTTTAAATATAAAATGGGTCATTAATACAGCCCAAAACTATAAATTTCTTTACTCGGTACAGAATCTAGAACTGTTTAATAATTTCACCTATCTTCATCATTCCAGTACGAAATAGAATGTTGTTTTTGCTTGTTGAATGAAACAATTTTTTCTTTTTATTTCACAAGCATGACAAACTTCTGTAATCGATATAAATGAACGACGTTTTTAAAACATCGTCGAGTTTGTATTCAAATTTAAACACTTTCAAAATAGAATTATTTCTCAAGTAAGCAAGAATACATAAGCAAAACTCTTCAACCGTGAAAAATCTCTTTACGTCTCAACAGTTTAATGAAGTCGCAAGACACCCCAAATAGAATTAAAAGTGTCGTTGACGTAAGCGGTTTCCATCACATCCTCGAAATTGTTTTCAAATCCCCTCCGAAGAAACATAGTAGTCATAAAAGACAATTCTCACAGGGATGAGTCTAGCCTTGAACCACGCTAAGTGATCTTTCCGAGAAAACAAGGAAAAAGAAAATCTAGTTTTTTCTGAGGTCGCTTTCTCTCACCAGATATCCTCTGCGCGACAGAGCTTCTATTCTCTGCGAACGGAAGCAGTCTTTCGGCAGTTCAAGTTCGATGGAAAGAAAGAATGAATGAATGGATGGATTTAAGGTTACCTCGGGGACATATTCCACTTAAAGAATCTGTTGTTGACAGACACGCTTGATTAATAACCCTTTTCAAGAGCAGATCGGTGCCTAGTTGCACAGAACGGTTTTTCCTTCGAAACGTTTCGTGATTGAGAGATATGCGGAAGAGCACGTAAGTTCTCACATGGAAAATTAAATGTTTACTCGGAGTTCACTCGAACTCAAAAGCGTCTATGATTTAATCGTAGGGTAAACAATTTATTTTTCAATTTATGGATATTTTCCCACGTCTTGTATTTTTGTCGAGAATTACCAAATTTCTCAAGCATGTAGTATAATACTCTACTCACTGTATTTATTTCAGACTGGGAACATTTTCATTCATCGGAATATGCAAGTTCAAAACTCAATTTCTGGGTATAGATTAATTCAGCAGTCTTAATCTACAATTCAGCAGTATATCTTTCTGCCTAAGGTATAAATGTTATTATTATCTCAGGGTCTTTACTAATACTATATTTTTTCAAATATTCAGTTGGAATTCGTAGAATTCCTTCAAATATTCTATCGAAAAATCTTTTACCGGAGTAAAATCATAAACAATTAAAGAACCTTAGTTTTAAAAGAACTGTTATTTATTAATAAATAACTCTTCAGTGAGTTTGTTTCCACATGCTACTTTTCTTTCAGGGAATTTATTTCGAATTTTATTATATCCATTTTATTTTAACTCCCGAATAAATGTTTTTTTCTAGCTTCAAAAAGAAATTGAACAAAAAACTAATAATCGATGTAAAAGTTACACCCTTTTCGGCAAAGGAGGAAAAGTATACTTCACATCTCAGTGTTAGTCTTCTTCGGATTTCTTTGCATTGCAACGCGAACTATAACTCCCCATTAAAATAATAAACCCAACATTAAAATCTGTCATGCTGTGCACTTAGATCCACCCTTTTCTGGAAACCATTAGTCAGAAGAATGAAAATTACAATGGTTGTGCCAGGCATAATGATAGCATAAACACGGCAATCTCGAAACGGCGTACCACTTTCATACTCAAGGCGCCTCTTGGGTTCCGTATGACCTCAAATGTGAACTCATGCTTATGGATAGGAGAGTTTTTGGCTTGCTTTCCACTGTAAAGTTTCTGTAAATAACGTCACCTTTTACTTATAGGGAAGATTGGATAGTGGTAGGTACGCATTGGTAAAGATTTACCATGCCATTAAATTTGAAATGTTCCCGAGAATTTCTCCAATTTTAAGCTGGAAAAACTATGAGATGGATGTTAAATTTAATTAGGGTTGGTTTAAAAAGATAATCAACCTTGAAACTTTATAAACGACTCGACTGTATTTGCGTACATTTTGAAGAATCTTTTAGTTGTAAACCAAAATACCCCCCCCTTGTATGCATTTAAAATATTATTTTCTGAAAACAGAAGTGTCATTTTTGAGGGTGGATCATTTTGAATCATGGTTGAAAATTGACTCGTGATAATGGAGATATATTCAATCAGTCAGATCATATTCAAATAAAAAAATTTGATAATTGAATTTAATGTATTTGTAATTGACGGTCGAATTTTCGCCGTTTCATACTTTAATTTTTTTACTCTTCTTGCCGTACAAATGAACACTAATCTGCACGAATCGTAACTTAACCGAACATTAACGTTCTCTGCCTCAACTCTTCTCCATTTAGGTATATTTAAAGCCACAGGGGACAGTTCTTACATGGCGTACATTGACATTTAGCCAGATACTAACTGGTTCTCTTTTTATAAACCCCCTCCTTTTATGAGAGTACCTAGTAAATTTCTACCTCCATAGCATTTTTACCAAGCCTGGGGTAAACACACCCTTTAACCAGACTCCCCCTGGATTTTTCCTTTTGCCCATTGACTCTCACAGGTGATCCAACCGGCTCTGGGGGCTCATTTCACTTTTTATTATATTCTTGTTTTGATTGTTTCCGCAGACGAAGCCAATAAGATCATCCCCTGTAGCTCCAGACACACCTTTTTTGCAGAAGGCGTTGGCCTCTCTGTTTTTCTTTTCCCCTTTGCTGCCGTGTGGTTGTGTGTATCTCTGAAGAAACTGACCAACCTTGTGGCCGGGACAAGGTCGTTTGGACGTTTGCTTTTCTCGAATTCGTGGATCTGGTTTTTTGCTGTCTTTTGTCTAGGGCTGGTTGTTTTTTTTGTCTTGTTTTGCAGTTTGATTTCGTTGGAAGTTGTTATCAACCCTTGTCTAGACGAAATACTTTTTTTTAGATTTTGTTTTTCTTAAAATTGATGTATTTTTAAACAAGTATTTTAAAATAGTTTTATTTACACATTATAGTATTGATGCTATTAACTTCATAGAAAAAGTGATCAATATGATCCATAAATACTTCTTAAAAATGTTCAAGTTAATATGAGTTTTTAGTGATCTACTCTTTTAAAACATCCTACTCTTTTTAAAATCTTAATCTAAGCATTTCTTTCTTTAAATTTTGTAACAAGATCACACGGATGAAAAACATAAAATACACTGTTAAAACTCGTTAAATTCAAAAAATAATCATGTCAAAACTGCATATTTTTTAAAGTACTCAAAAATGTGAAAATACTTTAAAAGAGAGAAGAAGGATCCTAAACATATGAGTTACCTTTTCGGATACCTGAAAATTGAAATAAAAATTAAGCAAAACTTTCTTTATTTTTAAATTGAAAATTTTCCCACCATTCATGGAAATTTGTTCGAAAATGGATTTAAGAAATGAAGGAATTTATTTGAAACGTTAGTTTCCTTTTGAAGGGAGTGACTCACAGGAATACGAAATTAATCCACATCCCTCAGGCTTAATTATATGCTTATTCATCTCAATGCAACCATCTAATTTTCACATGACATCATCTTTTACCTAATTTCACGTTTGCTAAATGGAAAGGTGGCAACGATGTCCATCATAAGTGTTTGGGTGTATTATATCTTTTAAATATTGATTTAAGAGTAATTCAGATGCTGCATTTTATGGTTGTCTAATGTTTTACAATAAAAATAAAGTTCAGAAATGTTTTGTATTTCATGGACTCATTGTCAGACTCAAAACACTTTAAGAATTATTTTCTTAAGAATATGCTAATACTCAAGTGTTACTATGTCATATTTAGAAACAAGAACATAGAAGGATTATAGATCAAAACATTCTTTTTGCTATTTGAATAAACCTTATTTAATACTAATTTCTTTGTATGATTTAATTAAGGTGAATTCATTTATTTGTAACTTTCGGATATACTAAGTTATATTCAATAAACTACCTTCAATGCATGGAACTCATGCGAAATAAGAGTCATCTAAGTGGAATTTACAGCAATTTTAAAACATTTCATTTTTACTAGCGTGCAGTGAAGCATTGGATTGAAATAATAGAAAAAAGTTCAAGTAATTTAAAACCTTCGTTTACATCGGTAAGTGGGAAAAAAGTTGTAATTCGCTTTAGTTGTATCGATCTAGGGCTCAATTCCTAATGCCAGAATTGTTTCGAGTAAAAGTAAATAGAAGAGGGATCTCATCCCCCTTGGTTGATTGATTGTTTGAGAACACTTGAAACACATTCTAAGAGGGGCCTTTTGATTCCCTCCCCCTGGATTAGATGAACGGTTCTGCAGATTCTCCGAAACTTTTTTTTTCTTCAAGAGTCTTTGCTTTGCCATTGAACAGTTGAAATAAATGAGTTGAGTGAAAGAATATATGGTGGTAAAAATACATATCTTTATTCATTTTAAATTGTTTGCAGGGATATTGTATTGATTGAAGTTAATTTTGTTTGGATCGATTTTGTATAAACTATTTTTCTCTCTTAATAAATTTGGACTTATTTTCAGACGTTCCAAAACGCATTCTCTGCTACTCAGTTTCCGACTTAAAATTTAGAGGGAATAATAGTTAAATTTACAAAAATAGTTCAAATAATATGAAATCTACTTACCAGAATTCCCAGGTTTTGAATTTTTTCAAACCAGTGTTATTATCCTTTAAGTTAACATTTAGGTTTCTTTTAACTGTAATCTGATTTATGCGTGGCTTGAAAACTTAAGTTAAAAGATACAAAAAAGTGATACAACATAAACCTTAAAAAAGTAATATTAAAGATATTTTTGTATTGCAGTTTTTGTTTTATCCAAAGAAAAGGAAGAAAGTTATTTATCACACACTTGTGAAAACATCGCGTTTTCATTTTTAAAATGAAAAAAAAATCCTAAGAGGAAATTCAAGTTTTCCTCAGAAAGCATTAAAAGTTAAGATCTTTTTCAAAACCTCGTCAGTCCTTCCTTAATTAAGGAGCTTGCATGCTTATAAAAAGTGTTCGCGCGGTAGATAAATTTTTAAATAACCTTAGAGATATATTTTTACTTCACCCATGTTCTTATTTAAAAGGTACCTTTCCATCTTCAAGCCCTATCGTGACTCAATTTTTTGAATACCAGCAAAATATTCTTTGTCCTTAATCCGATAATATGTCTGAAAAATCCAAGTTTCTTAAAAATTTACAAAACAGAAAAAAAACATTTTAAAAAGCAAAGATCTTTCTTTAGAAATATGTTTGAATGCATCTTTTCTTTAGTTAAGAAATTTCTGAAAACGGAAATGTTTCTTACGTTCTTATTGTAATCTTTCAGTCTGTTTCAGTACCTAAAAAGAAAAAATTGCACCATTCTGCAAAAAGTGATGCAGGTTATAGAAAAATGCTTATTAAGATGAAAGTACCATTGAAAATGCTTTAAAATATCTCTATGAGATCCAAATATGAAATTAATTATGAATGTATATAAGGTAATCATAATTGTGGCAAATTTTATTGTTCGATACAATTTGACAATTTTTTAAAGAAATCGTCTTATTATTTTTATTTCCCATTCATGTATGAATGAGTAGTTTTTTTCCTTAAAAAACAACTAAGTAATTTTTGGATATTTTTCATTTAATCAAAATTATTCGGAAGCAGATTCATGCACATTTATTTGAATCTGTGTAAAAGCTACACTTAATTTTCAGATTCGACTGTTCATGCTTCTTTTTCTTTTCTAGAGGATACTCTAATAATGGTACTCAAATTTTTTATGAATTCTCGTGGCTTTACCCTTATCTACAAGTCCCACCAACTTTAAAATTACATTGAAATAACCATCCTTATACTACGTTCACACATAAAAAGTTAAACTAGCTTAAGTGCTAATCTAGTATATATAAGAAAAGTATGTATGAACGAACTGTCTTAGATTTAAACTAGTTTAGAGAAGATAAACTGTCTTAACTTTAAGATAGTTCCCCAAACTATCTTAAATCTTTAAACTAGTTTAAGTTACCGTGGTGCCATCTACTAAGGAGAAAAAAACTACTACTACAAACTACCAACCTTTTTTTATTTGATATTACATTGGCACAATCATTATTAAATTAAATATATTTTCGAAATTAAATATATTTCGATAAACGAACCGGACAACACAAGAAGAAAAATGGGTATTCTGCAAGCATAAGTCCAAAGTAAAAACGTTTTGAGTGTAGTGTTTTAGGCTTAGAGACGAGCCCGTGGACGGCCGCCATTTTTTACTTGTAACACATTTTTAACAGACAGCCATTTTTTATTATTATTTTTTATTTTTATTTTAACACAACAGCCATTTTTTACTTGAACACTTAAAAATAAGACAGATTAAGTTAAGCTATCTTAACTTCTCTCTTAAGTTTAACTAGATTAACTTTTCATGTGCAAACGTAGTATTACGAATATACCGAAGATACGTAGCGGAACACTTTTAGTTTTGCTCTTCCAGGATAAATAGAAGTACGGGTTCTATGATGGGTATTTTAGCAGGAAATACGCGAAACGCTTTAAAACTGAGGTTGGGCTTTCAGCTTCCCTTTTGATGGGATTCCCCTGATTGCAATTTTTGTTCAGCAAAAGTAATTAAAGTCGAAAAGAAAGTGTATTATTTTTAAGAAATATATATAAAGTTATAAAAAGTAGTATGTTTTTTTTGTATTGCGAGAATATTTTAGCCCTCAGTGTAATGACAGTACTCAAAAGTATCAGTTTAATTAATTAAGCTTTAGTGGATTAAATTTCCCTGATATGGTTATTTTATTTATGTATATCCCTTAATTTTCAATTTAGCGACTCAATAAAAAATATTAGCACGGAAAAAAATTGCAGAAAACCATGAACAGTAGATGAAGGGTAAACTTTCAAATTGCGGTTCTTGAAAGGAAATTACTCTCAGCCTTTTCAGAAACTAACTTGGAGGAAATCAGACGAGAAAGGAAATGAAGCAAAGGATCTGCACTCACACACACATTTCAATAGCGCTTTGTACGCCACAGAAAAAGAAGGTCTCGAATGAAATAAAAAGGCAGAAATAAAAACACATAGATATTATTTTGAAGACGATGGTCCTTAATGCCATCTTGCTCGAGGAAATGGAAGGATAACGATCGCAATTTTAGGAAATAGTCAGGATGGTTCCAAAGCGATATTGATATGGCAAGAAATGTCATAGCAACTTAATTCACTCCATTATCACAGGAGGAAAGTTCCATATTTAGTTTGAGTGACCTTTTGACTCTCCGACGTTTCTGGTTATGTAATCGTCCTATGAGAACTTTCTTTTCTCCCGCTAAATGCATCTTATTCACGGAAAAAAGACAATCTTCTATAGATCCCCTTAGGTTCATTTAAGTTCAATCTCTCTTCGTTACTTAAATGCAGAACTCAAGAGTCTGAGAGTCCTTTGAAATATTGTAACAGAGGATATTTTCCAATGAAATGCATAATTAAATTTAGAATTGAAGGGGTATATTTTAGCTTTACGATCTTTTTACCTTTTTAGCCCTTTATAACCTTCTTGGAGAAATTAATTTCATTTTTAAAAATAAAAGTCAGCAATATTTCATTAACAAAGTAATGATGACACTATATTACTAAAGAAAACGATTAAATTAACATCCATGCTAATTTCTGTCATTTAAGCATAAGAGCTCTTAATGTGTTCTTAAGAAACTTGCATTAAACTTGTTCTTATTATTTCTTTCAAAACCAAAATATAAATAATAAAACATGTGCAGATAACATGTGCAGTACAGGGCTAATTAAAAAGTTTAATAAATAAAATAACCTTATTATATGAAAGCCTTTGTGATTCCTATAACTTACTCCGTTTTAATAACTTTTAAAGTACAAACAATAATGTGAGCAATAATTTTTTAGTAGTGTACAATGAAATAATTTAATCTTCGTTTCCATAGAGACAAATTTCATTATGAGAGACCATTTGACTGTAAATTGATTGTAATTTTAGTTGTAAAACTGATTTTTTTTCAGAGTTTAAAATGAATTAAATCCATCAAACTTTTAGAAAATTTGTATTTTTTGCTTCTCCGTGAAAAGGCTTAAAAGAGCTGTTTTATTAACTTAAGTTCCACACTTCTTGCATGACCAACAATATGAGTGTATCCATACCAACACATGCACACACTACATTGAAAGCAACTTGCTGATTGTATTGTTAATCCACTCATTGTTGATGCCAATAATTGGATACTATTATTTTTAAGTTTACGATGCTTTTTACTGATGCTTTTTCTGCCTTCAAGATTGCAATATTGATTTTTCTTGCTGAATTTTAATACACGACATAATAAAAGTAATTAATATTATCAGGTACGGATTTTAAAGCATTGGATATTACTAATGCAATATAAACAGACTGAGTAACGTGAGACCCTTTGTTGTACCATATATAGAAACCATTTTCGACAATTATTTTAGTTGGCACCAAAATTAAATTGCTAAATATGGTTTTCTTGCTTATTGAATGCCAAATACTTTAAATGTAAGATTATAAAGCCGCTAAACAAAGTCACCAAAACGGATTTACGAGAGTACTGTATCCTTCTTATATCCATGAACTTATAAGAAAGTTATTTTACTCGTGAATATAACCTGCTGAAAATCAATGTAATTTATGAAATAGTTTATTTCAAAGACTTGAAGTATAACTTATAATGCTTTCCTTCCATCGATGTTTGGAAGCCGTAGTGTAAATCAAATTAACCTGATTTCTATCGAAACATGGGGATTTTTACCTTTCTCCCTTGTGTATTGTCTTAAAATCAAACTGAAATGTTTCAATTAAAAATTGCAATCAATGCCTTTCAAGTTATTTTGCTCATTTTTAATTCAAAACAAAATTTTGCCTTCCTCAACGTTACGAAATACGGAAAAAATAACAGTCAAGGGAGACCATAAAGCACTTTTTATTTGCGTAACAACGTCATTATTCTACAGTTGAGAATAGCAATAAATAGTTAAATATAAAGTCCAAGGTTCGTTTAACATTTAATTACAAGACAATTTTTGGTGATAAATTTTTAAAGTGTTTTTTTACGGTGACTTAATGTTATGTTCACCAAATTTATGTATGACATACCTCTCACAGTCTATTTTCTTTTCTTACTTGAGTAAATACGGATTAGTAAAAATACTCCACTTCATTTCGCATAATCAAATTAATGATTCGGTCAGCAATGGCAATCATTTTCTTCTCAATGACTTGTATGCTCAATTAACTTTGGTTTTGTAACTAACCGCTTCAAACAAACCGATTTAAAACTGCTTCTGTTCAAACAAAACGGAGTAAATGATCCATGTCTAGCAAAGGGTAGTCTAAACAATATGTTCTTCTATAAATAGTATATTCATTCCTAAGTGGAGGTTACTGGGTACCAGCATATTTTCAATATTGATAAATTATTGAACTGTGAAATTTGTTCTCAATTGAAGGGGTCATCGTCAAATCTAAAATGTTTTCCCTGGAGTAAAAAAATGATCCCCATCCATGACAGGTTATATTTAAAAACTTCAAAAATATGATTAGCATAGGAGGTTGTTTTTGAAGTGTTATTTATATCGTGTCTGAAAACATAGCCTAAAAAATGTTTTATAAAAATACTAAATTAGTATTCCTTTATTTTTTTGTTATCTTGAAAACTCAGTATCTCGAAGTTTCTTTTGGGTCCCTTTGATTTTGAGATATCGAGTATTTACACAGTATGTAAAGAAAGGTCTTAAAAATGCCCCATAAAAAGATATCACAAAAATGAAAGAATTTGGGTAGTGGTGGTTATTAGGTTTGCTATGGATATAATATTCATTTTGTTCCACGCCAAAAAAAGTTTTTATTTTAGGTTTTTATTTTATAAATTAATCGGTTATCCAATTATGGAATTGCGCACATTGTAAAATAAATTCAAATGCATTTTTTAAATGATACAGATATTATAATATAAAATATTTTGCTTTGATTAGTTTACTGACGAATAAATATACACTGACATCAATACTTACGTTATTTTTTCTTTTCCCAGATCCTTCCGCACCAGAAATGGGCTGGACGAAGGTCCGCATGTTCCCCGCCAGGGCCCTCAAAAAGATCCTGTACGGCATCTGCATCTGGACCTGCCTCTGCTACGTGGTGTTCCGCATCACCAGCCACAAAGGGGCCGTCACCTACCTGACAGCCAGGGTCAACCGAGGGCTCCTGCAGAACGTCCAATCGGTGCAGTCAGCCCTGGCTGCAGCCGCGGCCGCAGGGGCCGGACCCCCGGAGTTCCCGCCGACCACCTCGCCACCTGGCTCCATGCAGGACAACCAGGCCGGAAGCCGGACGCCCGGCATTCCGCAGAACTTCCTGGACCTGGAGCCACAAGTGGACAACAGTCCTGCGCTCAATGAGAAACAGCTGCTCACTCTGCTCTCCAACCACTCCAACCTGCCTCTGGCGTACTGGTCGGCGAATAAGCTGAGGCCCATAGGTAGCAAGTCCTGCGTTAAATTTCCTAGTCTGTACGAGCTGGATTTCAACAACGTCTACTGGCAGCGGCTGCAGACGTCCAACGGAACATACTACCTGTACGCGGCGTACTACGACAACAGGTGGCGCGCCGGCAGTTCGCCGGTGGTTAGGATCCTGGCCATGGTCGACCGCATCAAGCCCATCCCGACTATCTGTCAGCTGTGGTTCGACAAGAAGAAGACCGTCATCTTCGCGCCGGCCACTTACACGTACGCGTGGTACAGCAAGTGGGGTAACTACAAGAACGGAATCCTGCAGCCGTACGTCATATCTTGCAAGGTGCCTCCCAAAGAGTCAGGGGGACAGGTCCCCACGAGCGTGTCCCTTGTCGAGAACCGATGTGACAAACCCACGACGAACCTCCGGGTCCAGAACGAGCGACCCCAAAAGAAAGAGGACTTTGCCGTGTGCGTGAAAGGCCTCGACTTCCTCCACGAAGACCTGAGTGTTCGGCTAGTGGAGTGGATAGAGCTCCTCAACATTCTCGGTGCCAAAAAGATATTCCTCTACGAGCTGGAGGTCCACCCCAACATTTCCAAAGTCCTCAACTACTACCAGAAGGAGGGTCTGGTCCAACTCACCCCCTTGACCCTCCCCGGCAACCAACCCAACCTTCCCGGCTTCCGCCACCTCTACCTGAAGTCGAAGCTGACCCACAAGCGCCAAAACGAGCTCATCCCCTACAACGATTGCCTTTACAGAAACCTGTACTCGTACGACTACGTTGCCCTGCTGGACATCGACGAGATCATCATGCCCATAGAGCACGAGAACTGGGCCGGCCTCATGCAGGAAGTGGTCAAGCGTGCCCTGAAGGAGAAGAACTACACCAGGGCCAGCTACAACGTGCGAAACGTGTACTTCCTGGACGATCTGCAGGACGGAGACGATCTCCATCACGAAGCACACGAGCAAGGGATCCCTCGGTACCTGCACATGTTCCAGCACGTCTACCGCAGCAAGAACTTCACGAAGCCCGGTTCCTACGTGAAGTGCTTCCACAACACCGAGAGGGTGGTTTCGCTGCACAACCACTTCCCCTTGAATTGCCTGGGGACGTGCACCACCTATTCCGTCAACACCAGCTTGGCCCAGCTGCAGCACTACAGGAAGGACTGCGTAGGGTCGCTGCAGAACAGCTGCAAGAACGACTTCCGCATCTACACCGTGAAAGACACCACCATCTGGAGGTACAAGGAAGAGGCCATCAAGAGGACGACGAGGACACTCAGTAGGTTGGGGTTCTTTTCGTAGTGAACCTACTATATGCCAAGTTCCAGTCTCTTGGGCTCGTCAAGCTCGAACAGTGATTCTTTAGTTTTCACTTCAAAATAATACTTTTTTTTCAAATCTCGTTCGATAATTTAGTTCCTGTTGAAAACATTCAAATAAAGACGTTTATATCAAGAGATTTGACATTCTTTCTCTCAAGCGTATTTTTAGACATCTTGTATGATGAAGAACAATTACTTTTAAGTGGCTGGAGATGTTCTAGCTAAAGTCAAGAGTAATTTATCTAAAGCCAAATGTTAAAAAAACTTTCTGATGTGTGTGTATGCAAGTCATTCTGTTTGACCTTTCTCAATACAAATACTTAAAACGGTCCTCTTGGATAGTATATTAGTGAGAGCTTTTTCACATACGAAGAAGAAACTTTATACTCAATTTGTTCACCACCTTTCACTTTAATTGATTTGAACTGTTGTGGCGTAATGTCTGTTATTTAAGCCAAGTTATGATACTCAAATAATGGAATTATGTATTGGTGGTTTCAATCAGATGCAATATGTGTTATAAATGCAAGCAAAGACTATATAATACATTCCGCTGATCCTAATTCCTTTAGTTAAAGTCTATGTGTTTCTTTTTTTCATCATCTCTTAGTTTAAAAGAACATTTGGTGCATGAGGGTTATTCATTTGGGTATAGCAGCTGAATAAATGATGGCTTTGTGACAAACTCTCCTTATTAACAATCACTTTTATTTAAAGAAGGATTTATTTGGCAGTACCTTTTTCGGTACATATTTGGTTGAGCGTCTACTTATTTGATTTTCTTCGGATACTATTTGGATAAGTACTATTGTATTCCTGAATTTCAGTGAAATTTATTCCAGGAAATTCACTGTAGTTTGTTGCATTTACATTCAGTGTTTGGCGAAGTTTCCTGCAATGTTTCATTAGAGAAAGTTTTGTATTAAACTTACGGGGAAAAGAAGATAGTATTTTTTCTTCTTATAAAATTAGTTCCCTGTAAAATTACAATAAAAATTTTGTTTCACAATTAAGGTGCTTGCAACGACAACAAGCTAACTTCAACACCAACAGTGCTTTATATTGGAGTTAGCTCGTTGCAGCAAGCGCCTGCATTGTTTGATTGCCTTAATCTCCAACGAAGACACACTTATAATTCTATGGAGCGATGCCAAGAAGTTTGTGAATTTTAAGGAACAAAATTAAAAATCAATTTTGTATGTTTTTTCTGTAAAACGTTTAAACATAGTACTCGCATCTGAAAATCAACAAAAATAATCATAATGTAAGAGGTTGAACTCATACACACTCCTTTTTCTGAAAAGGCAGAGGCCTCTGACTGACAAGCGATTTTAAACGTTTTCTTACTGCGTATTGTTCCAGTCGCCATCCTTTGTCGTTGATTCTGAAATGGCATTTCCCGTTTTTCTACTGCCTTCATCTTAAAAGACGCGTGAGAATGCCACCCGAAAGCGATCAAGCAACGCGAACGCGCAATTTCACAGCCGTTGCCAAAGCCAGGAGTCTAAAATTGAAGGCATTCCTGATTTATTGCCCGTGGCTGCCCGGCGGGCCAAAGCTTTTAATTTAAACTGCTGGCAGCAGTCTCAAATTGCCGGGATTACCACAGGAGTAAGTTTCTAGTGCTCATAACCTAAGTTTTGTTCCCTCGACTGTCTCGTTGCGCTCTGAATGACAAAATGGTGATGGTGGTGATTGATTTGAAACTACTTTGTAGCAAAATATTGCTTTTATTTATTTATCTTTTCAACTGGATGATGATAATTGGAATGAGATTTGATCAGATAGGAGTTGGAAATATTTGTACATTGATTCTCTTGAAAACAATCTAGTTTCTTTATAGCAATGAAAAAATTTAGTTTAAATTATAACTCCTAAATAATCTACAATAAAAGCTTATTTTATTCTTAAATACATTTGTTTTTTTTTCACTTCCAGTGTTAATGGTTAATCACATTCGGAGTTTTTTAAAAACAGTTTCGTGACTATTAAGGTTATCACTTTTCTCCCACTTGGTACAACTTAAATTCCTAAAGAAATTTCATTCAATTGACTACAAAGATAAATGAGATGTCAAGGCAAAGCTATAAATCGCATTCTAAAACGCTTCAAAAGACAGCTATTCTTCATCTTGAGAGCAAATAAAGACTATTTGCATTTCATCTCTAGACTAAGATGCAATTAGACGTGTTGGGCCAATTCCAAAACTGTTTCCTCTCGATCCTGCTATTACCCTGCTACCAATAAATGGCCAAAAAAATTCACATTTGCACCAAATCGTATCTAATCTTGGCATCCGTTTCTGAAGACATTTATGTTTAAATGAGGAACACAATAGCTCCTTGACGTTTTTCCGAACACGCTTTGTACGATGTGATGGGCGAAAACATGCTCGACAACTTTCTGATTATAAATCTGAGTTCTTAATTGGCTCGGCTCCAGTCCTCATAAAAATATACTCTTGACTACTTATGAACCGAATTCCGTTTGTCTTTATGTTTGTCATGGAATTAAAGTGATTTTCCTGGAATTAGTTTCGTCCATGTCTAAAAGTATTTTTATGTGTATGTCAAGGGTGATAATATCAGGATGTATTGTTATTTATTTTTGTATATTGAGTGTGAGATGATATTTCTATGCTGTGTTGTTTTTCCGCTCCTAAATACATTTAAATTTTAAGTGTTTTTCTTGTTAAGATTTGTGTACTTAACTATCAAAATGATTAATTACTTAAAATTTATTTTCACTAAAGGTCTCCTTTAGTTTTTAAACTACATATTACTTTTTAATGAATTTTAGTTCTAAATAAATTTGAGTCTTTATTTTAAAATTTTACATAATCTTTACATTCAAACATTAGTGTAATTTATTGTATATTGTGTCGCTAATGATTTTCTAGTTATATCCATTTCAGATAGGTAGGATAGTGTGTTAGGTTGTGTTGCAATAAAATATATTCAAAAACTTCACAGGCGATTAAATTTTAAACTAGTTTTTGATTTCCTTCGCTATGAATAAACCGAATCATAAAACTTACCCAACTCAAAAATATAGTAATTAAAGTATTGATATTTTCTATTTCAAGCATAATTCCATACGTAAAATGGATAATACGATTTAAAAATTTTACAATATGCTTGTCTATTGCATTAATTTCCTGGCAATGCTCATCCCGATGGAAACTGGCTAAACAGATTGGTTAGTATTAAGTCAACTGAAGTCAAGGTGTGACTATTTCGTTGTGTTTTTACGTTTATAATATGCTTGTTAAGTTTTTATTTATGTACATATATTGCTATTTATTCCAAGTTTGCTTTCTACTTGTTCCATTTGTATTAATGTATTAATGCAGAAATAAATATAATCTTACATGATGAGGAAGGATTTTCATTCGATTTGATTATTTTCACTTCATGCAAAGAAAATTAAATCGCAATTTTAATGCAATTATGTGGGTGTAATTAGCTTCAGATTGATTCAGCCATTCAGACAAGAAATGAATTTAAACGTAAATCCCTAAATTAACGAGCCCATAGTTATATTCTTACACACTCCTTTTTCATTTCATTGTGAGTGTTACTTCGAATTAAGTGCATATTTATTACGTATTTTAATATCATTTAAATTCACTACCTATGGATTTGTTTATTATGAAAATCTCCACCTCATCAGGTAATATCATCGTGCCTTTAATAGCTCTACAAGCATCAAACAATGTTTGTATCGTCTATTTAAAACATAAATATTTCTAGAACTTGTACCGTACTTTCCAACTGTACATTTCGCCATTTGTACTGAACAGAAAGAAAAATATTCGAAGCTTTTTGGAACGCCATGCATTTGCCCTACATGACTTAGGGTTTTAATATCTTACTATAACAGAAAACAATAATCACATCGAGTAGCACACAACTCAGCCCTTTCTCTCGAGTTGCTGGATGCTACAGAAGTCTTTCATGTTGATGAATCTATAACACATGGCGGGACCATGAACAAATGCTTGCCTTTTTTTGTCTAGTGTTATGTATATGTAAAACTTGTTTGTATTGGTCTCACTGGAAGCGCGAAATATGCACTTGTTATTCTCTTGTAAAAGTTGTGAAAATAAAGAGTTTTCAGATTATCTCTTAATGCAGTTGGTTTTCTTTATTTCAAGTTTTTTTTAAGGATGAGATCGTGTCGATAGCTTGGGAGCCATGCTTAAAACAAAAGATTGAATTAAAAAATGTAGAACTGATTTTACTTTTTAAAAATTTAAATGAGTGATTTCAATAGGTTTCCTGGTTGTTCATGCTAATCAGATAGATCCATGGTCTTTTCATACAGCCCTTGCCAGGTCTTATAGAGTAGACTTCACCTTGAAAAGGGAATTCCCCTTTTTTCTGTAGTTCTGTAAGTGTGTTGCTGAAATGGGATTTTAAATCAGAGAAAAGGAGAAAAAAGTTGAAGAATAAATTTGAGAAATTTAAGTATTTTAGATTTTATCAGTAATTACACTGGAGTGGGGTTTAACTGGAGTGAAGTTTTCAGAAAGTAGAGATATTGCTTTATTATGATAAAAAGAACTAAACTTTTTATTGAGTAAAACCTTATATTCTAAGATTAAAAAAATAACTTATACAAGGCAGTATACTAGCATTTTATAGAATATCTATCTTATGTATTTGTAGCTTTTTATAAAAAGAAAACTTAGAATTTTAGGTCGTCTGGCGTTGATCTGAATATTAGGGGAGAGTGGGGATACTTGAGCCCACATACCAGTACCCTTTTGAATGTATTACATCCAATATCATGTATCCCTATCATGGGAATACTTGATCCACAGTGAAACGAAAAGGTAATTAGTTTTTCGACGTGCAAAAAATGGTCCAAATGAAAATAACCACTTAACTATGGAGAAAACATATCAAACTTTCAAATACAATGTTTTTTGACTGTATGTTTATTCAAAAAATTGTAAAAAAAAACTTTAAAAAAGTGGATCAAGTGTCCCCACTCTTCCCTATAGTTTTTCTGAATATTTTTTTATGTAGGGAGAGTAGCGCACATTCGCACATGGGGCACATTCGGACAGACAGCATTTCCCCTAGTAATTATTAATTTAAAAATCTGAAAAAAAATACCAGTAGATGGAAACATGACTACCACCTCTTGCATGAATTTTCAAAGCCCTGAGCCATTTTGTTGTATACGTACTAGAAATTTGCTAGCGTTAGAAGCAGCAAAGTAAATTTTCTTGTCATTTTGTTGGCATAAAATATCTATCAAAAATAACTCTTAAGTGGACATTCAGCATTTTATTCAGTAGAGGCACTACTGAAGTAAGTTTCTAGAAAGGTTTTATTTCTCTGCTTTAATTATAAATATCTTGTTGGGACATGGTAAGCCTGAACTGGTAGATGGGGCACTTTCGTACACCAAAAGATGGGGCAGATTCGGACAGTGTACCACTGTCCCATTTTTGATAATGAGTGATTTATATGTTTATGAGTGCAGTATATATAATAACTTGAAGTTTAATTGTTTTTTATTGTAATTGTTTCAAAATTTGGTAATAACAAGAAATAACATCATAAAGAAAGCTCCAATTTTGAGGAATTTAGACCCAGATTTAAACATTGAAGAAATAAATGTTCCTGATAATTGTTTAATACCAATTGACTTGGACTTAAGTAATTTCAGTCTAGCAGAATTTGCTACTAAAAAGAAAATTTGGTTATGTTGGTCAAATAGAAAATTTGGAATTGAATGATGCTTATTTAAAATTAATGATGAAAAACTTTAAAATTAATGACGAAACTTTTATTTTCCCAGTATAGTCCAGTCAAATTGTCCTAAAATAAGGCCATTTTGGGAAAATTTTGGGGTAGAAGATATTTTTCGCTATCTGTATGTTTTTTGGGGAGCTGAATTCGAATCTGAGGTTTGCCAACAAAATTTCGTGAAGGAACATTGGGAAAATTTGAAAAAATGGCAAAAATTCGCCCCTTTTTTTTTCGTTTTCGGCCCCTAGAACATTACCTTTGCGCTTCGGAGCTAAACAGTCAATCCAAAAAATAAAGAAAACTAACCAAGCTACAAAAAGTCAATTACAACTTTTCTCTCAGAAACATAGTTTCGCCGTGTTTTACGTAATTTATGATTTTATTTTATTCTTTTATCTTCAAACACTTTAAATTTCCTTTGATTTGACACGTTGGAAGTGAAAAAATTACGTAGAAACTTAATTCTAAGGAAAATTCAGGTGAAATTAGGCACAGTGAATTAAGTTGGAAACTAGCTCTGTAAGATTTTGTACCGAATCGGCTAATAGTATATTTCCTGAAATTTAAGTGAATTTTTTTGCATGGTACAGATCGTATGAACACTAGGGTGTCCCTTAAAAATCGAAAGCCGGGGAAACTTTTAAGACACCCCCCAATTTTTTTCCTTTTGATATTCTAAGAAAGTGTGCAAAATCTTAAATCGATCAGAAAATATTAACACGTTCCTCAAACGGCCTAAAGTTTAGAAATTTTGACATTTTTCTCATTTTTTCAAAAAAATTTTAAAATGCTCTAAAATATTATTTTGTCAAATAATAGGGCTTTAACACATCTAAATATTCATATTTGACCGTTTTTCATTCCTAGTTGGGCGAAATTACTCAGTTTTTAGCCTGGTCATCAATCGGAAAATCATCAAATTTGCCCATTTTATACTAAGAATAGAGGATATAAAAGTCAGTGGGGAATGACTTATAACCACGTAATTCCATAACTAGGTACCATTTGTAGACAATATTGATGTGTAGATAAATTATCTGGAGCTAAAATTAATTACTAGCATTTTAATTACAGGCACCATATTGGATTGCATTACCACTAAAAAAATTCTGGGATAAATGGTATGGGCATGTTTGCTATTGGGCAATGCGTTTTTGAGTTTTCTAATCTCAGTTAATACTAATAAAATCCTTAAACCACTTTTTTAAAGCTCTTTACTAAGTTCGAATGGCTAACAGATCTCTTATTACATAACTATAGTTGATAAAATTCTAAATGCATAATAGGGGAAATAGAAATTCTAGAAAAATATTGAAAAACTAGACTTCAGCACATACAGAAGTATTGTATGCTGTAACTTAGTTTAAAAATTGAAGTATATACAAAATTAACTTGCTCTTCATGATGATTGATCCTACTGCACTCAGAATATAAGTCATTTATTATTGACAAAATTAACTTGCTCTTCATGATGATTGATCCTACTGCACTCAGAATATAAGTCATTTATTATTTGATTATAAGTATTTAAATATTGACAATGGTTGCTGAAACCAGTCCTTTTTTAAAGCCAGATTTCAAGTCAGAGCTACACTTCACTCTGAAAAATTTTATATAGTTTACACTCTTAAAAAATACTGAAAGTTTAAAATAATTTAATTTTATAAATAAATCTATCAAAAAAATCAACTTTAAACCTAATTTCTTCTTCAAGAACATTCACTAATGAAAATTGAGGGGTTTTATGGGACAAGGGCCAGATTCGGGCATTCTATCCCAAATTGCATAGTGCGAAAAAATACCAAGAAAAGTTGAAGAGTTACAGAAACTGTAGTTAGTATTTTTCTACTAATTCTCCTAGCTAAGAACCAAATACCATTGTTTAATCGGCTTTTCATGTTACTAATTTGCTGAATTGCAGGAAGTTTTTATGTTTATGTACAAAATTATGAAATACAAGCTCTATAAACATGGTTATGATGACTTATCTGGGTGTAGTAGGCTCATTCATTATAAAGAGCGGGTTAATTTTCTATCAACTTCATCTTTTCAACAATACAATACTTCTGTATGTGCTGAAGTCTAGTTTTTCAATATTTTCTAGAATTTCTCTTTCCCCTATTACGCATTTAGAATTTATCAACTATAGTTATGTAATAAGAGATCTGTTGGCCATTCAAACTTAGTAAAGAGCTTTAAAAAGTGGTTTAAGGATTTATTAGTATTAACTGAGACTAGAAAACTCAAATACGCATTGCCCTATACCAAACATGCATAACCCATTTATCCCATAATTTTTTTTAGTGGTAATGCAATCCAATATGGCGCCTGTAATTAAAATGCTAGTAATTAATTTTAGCTCCAGATAATTTATCTACACATCAATATTGTCTACAAATGGTACCTAGTTATGGAGTTACGTGGTTATAAGTCATTCCCCACTGACTTTTATATCCTCTATTCTTAGTATAAAATGGGCAAATTTGATGATTTTCCGATTGATGACCAGGCTAAAAACTGGGTAATTTCACCCAGCTAGGAATGAAAAACGGTCAAATATGAATATTTAGATGTGTTAAAGCCCTATTATTTGACAAAATAATATTTTAGGGTATTTTAAAATTTTTTTAAAAAATGAGAAAAATGTCAAAATTTCTAAACTTTAGGCCGTTTGAGGCACGTGTTAATATTTTCTGATCGATTTAAGATTTTGCACACTTACTTAGAATATCAAAAGGAAAAAAATTGGGGGGTGTCGCAAAAGTTTCCCCGACTTTCGATTTTTAAGGGACACCCTAATGAACACCCTCAAGGGAGTTTTTGAATTCCCCATGCGTGAATCACTTTTTTTGTTAAATTACATGGAATGTTTAGGGACTTGCCAAAATTTCGAAAATTTTTATTTTTTTTACATGATAAAACTTTATTTTTAACTTGAAATTTGGCAGAAATGTTGATTTTGGGAGTTAAAAAACTTTAAATTTACTTCATAAAATTTTTTTCACAAATTTTTTATTTAATTTTTTTCCATTTTTTTTAATTTTGAAAAATTTTTTAAGAAAGGCAGTTATGTTGCACATCAAAACAAAGATAATAAAATTACAAACAAAATGGCACTAATTTCAGGTTCTTAAGTTGTATAGTTCTAGAGTTATTAGCTGTTTTAAAATGCAAGAAAAACAACTTTACACAAGTTATTTTTACTTTAAAAATTTTTTACTACCGAAAGAGGGGTGATAGAAGAATGGAATCTGGAACATTACAACTATATCTATATTAGATTCTCACAAAAAAATCAGGAAGAAGATGGGATTGTTTAATCTTTGGTTTTTTGATGTTTTGTGAAAAAATCGGTATTTTTTTGAAACTTCAAGGCTTTTGCGGCACGTGTCATTATTATCCGAATGAGATTAAATTTTGCATACATTATTATTTTCTATAGTGACACAAAACTAGGGGGCGTCAACAACGGAATTCCTAAAAAAAAATTTTACCATACAAATAAGGACCACCCTAATGTGTACGAATGAGCCCGAGCCCGACACGTGTGCGAAAGTGCCCCCCCCATGGAGCAGGGGGCACATTCGCACGAAATTCCTCGTTTTTTAGATTGATTATATAGATTAGAAATTCTAGATGAGTGCGACCAATTATCGTTCTAAAATATCGGGAAAGGTCTTAACTTTCATTTGAATCCGAGTTTGTTTCAATATCTCATTTAGATCCGCAGAGAAATATGCCGAAATGCACTTTTTGTGCGAATGTGCCCCACTCTCTCCTATATATTTTAATTATTCATTTTCTTCACTCTTATTTACGTGTGAGTTTGAATAGTAAAATGTCTTTCGTAAGTAGTTCAGTTTAAATTTATGTGCGTACCAAATTTTCATGTTTAAGAAGAAACCTTTATATTAATACATCAGTGAAATATTGACGAATTTTTTAGTTTAAAGTAAAAATGTACTTTAAATTCATGTCATAAAACGTTTCCCGAGATAGAGAAAAAAAGTATTAATATTTCTTTAAATGACACCCTCTGGAACACAATGGATCCATTTGCAGGTACTTTTGATACAAACCATTCCAATTCTTGTTCCTTTCAAACTATACCTAAACGTGGAAAAACCGTTCCCAATTTTCTTTTCCCTTAAAGTAAGAAAAATTATCTTTCAAACGGTAGAAATCATTCACTCAACCTTAAAGAGACAAAACTATCAGGAATCTTCGCTATTTTTAAAGTTCAGTTTTCGCTTTTCACCAGACGGAGAGAAGCGAAGTTTAATTAAACTTCTATTCCCCACGAAAAAGAACTCGCGCCATTTTGAAACCGACTTTCATGGGGAACCTCTTTAATGACGTGAGGCAGATTTCTTTGCAGAAAACCCGCAGAGTTTGCATGCGGAATTTTCCCCATAAAAACACCAGAGGAAGAACCAAATAAAGAAAAGTTTCTCAAAAGAAAAATTTGAAAAGCTCTTTCATGTGCTGTGCAGATCTTGCCCGCTCTTAGACGAGGTATTCTACGTCAGGCATTAATTTTGACTGGTTTATGGGTTATATTTTTAAGGGAGATAGGCTTCGGACTTGTTTATGGTTGGTGATATTACACTTCGTGTCGGTGACCCGAGCTGAATGTCGAGTCGAGCACGCTGTATGTAAAAGGAAGATATCTCTGTAATTTATTCACTTTTATGCTAGCTTTTTCGTTATGAGTGCAGTTCACTTTCACTGTCTTATCGGGACTCGATGAAGTGGGGAAGCCTCCTTGTTGCTGGGGTCTAATTTTATCTTCCCAACCAGAAGCGTGTTTTTGAAGACCCCACTTAAAGCGATGCCCTTAAATCTTTGATACAGATGTTTACAGGGTTAAGGAGTAACTTAAGAAATTTTCAGGAGCTATTTGAAAAAGGATTTTAATAATTAAGAAAATTAAGCTATTTTAAGTTATACGCAACGCAATGCAGCATGTTTCTTCCTCTATGGTGGCCCCCAATTTATATTCCATATTCTGAAAAGGGGCTGTTCAAATATTACGCAAGTTTTTTTGGTCATTTTTGACCCTCTCCTCCCCTTCTCAGCAAATATAAGCAAACTGCAACCCCTTCATAATAACGTCAGAAAATTGCCCGATCCCTTTTTGTTATAACCCCCTTTATTTTTTTCACAAAATAAAAATTTTAAAATAAATTTATTTTTGGTTGAATTTTTAAATTATTTATGAAAGAAGCAAGATATTTTTCTGAAATACAGTGATTGTAACATCTTACGTAAGCCTTTCTCATACCCCATCTCCCCTTAGGTGCTTACGTAATACTTGAACTACTAAAAGTCCAAAATAAAAATAATAAGGAGTTGTTTTTCTTGAGACTGCAAAATTTTATGTCTGACTAAAATTTATTATAAAAAATAATAAGTCAGGAAATGTATATAGTACACTGGTCAACACACATTTTGGTGCCGGAAATGTTAGAGCTGTTTATGTATATATTTGACCTCCTGATTTAGAATATGACAACCATTTTTGCACATCAGCTCTAGTTTTTAAGATATTCTAAAATTGCCTTTTTTTTTTCTCTATTTTCATACAATATGGTGATATAAAGCTGTCTTAAAAAAATAAAAACCATTTTATCCAAGGCTTTTCCCATTCATTTGGGTCCCAATAGACGGTGTATGAAGTTTCAGCACCCTAAGTTAGTTCTAAGGGGTACGTACCTATAGGGCCCTAAAGTTGGAAAAATTGTCTTTTTTTTCAGAATTTTAAGAAAAGTACTTTTGAGTTTCCTATTGTGATAAAACTGGCTAATATATGTTTTTAGTATACTTATTTAGACAGTATAAATCATTTATACTTATAAACTGTACCTCATAAGATCTATTTTTTAATTTCAAGGTTATAAGCTCAAAAACGCCTAATTCCAATAAGGGTGGTCGAAACGAATAAATTTCTAATTTTTCAGAAGTCCTCAAGAAAGTCTCTTGTGCCATAAAAATCTATCCAACCAACCAACCTCAAAAAAGATGTCCTTTGATGTAAAAATGATAAAAATCAATGAAATAACAATAGAAGCTGCTCCCGAGCTTTCAAGCCCTAAAGTTTTAAAAAGTTGAAAAAATTCCCTTCCTGATCTTTATCATATGAAATTTGAGTTTTACGTCAAAGGACATCTTATTTGAGGACTTAGTTCTGAAAAATTCGAAATTTATTCTTTTCAACCACTTTTATAGGTATCGGGCGTTTTTAAGCGAAATGACCCTACTTTTTGCCTTAAAAGTAGAAAATAGGTCTTATGAGGTCATTTTATAAGTATAATTTATTCTCTGTAAATAAGTACTAGAAAACATATATTAGCCAGTTTTATCACAATAGCAAACCCAAAAATATTTTTTTTTAAATTCAGAAAAAATACAATTTTTTCCAACTTTAGGGCCCTATAGGTACCCCTTAGAACTAACTTAGGGTGCTTTGGGACCCAAATTAATAGGAAAATCCTTTGAGGGTAAGGTTTTTATTTTTAAGGCATTTTTATATCACCATATTGTATGAAAATAGAGGAAAAGTATTAAAAACTTAATTTTTAGGATATCTTAAAAACTAAAGCTGATGTGTGAAAATGGATGCCATATTCTGAATCAGGAGATCAAATTTTTACAAAAACAGCTTTAATATTCCCGGCACCAAAAAAAAGGTTTTTTGTAGACCAGTGTTGTAAATGTCCGTCACACTCAAGTCTGGAATTACTTATTGAAATTTTGATGAAACCGACTGAACGAGATTCTGGTTGAGAGGAATGGAGGTTTGACTAACTTTTTTTAGATGGCATAATGAACAAGATCAAATGCATTTGGAAATTTGATGGAACTTTTTCATCCCATGGTTTTACTTGACCAGAGGTTCCCAATATTTTTATGTCGCGGAGCCCTTTTCAAGAGACAAATTCTTTGCGGAGCCCTTTTCCGAAGATAAATTTTTCAAGGTACAAAAAGCAAATAACATAAAAATCATTGTCACAAGAAAGAAAGACATAAATGCAGTAGCCTATATAGAAATTTATTTTAATAGGGTTTCAAAATTATTCCACAGCCCCTCCCATGCATATTTAACAGGTTTCATGTAGCTTTTTAAAACAAGTAATTGCATCTAAGAGAATTTGATGTAAGAAAAATTGTGATTATTTAAATTCCAATTATGATAGGGGAGTCTGGGTGAATTTTGTGAAATATGATCCTTAAAATCAGTTTTTTATACTTGTTTTAGGTACATCATTGTCCAAATTTTGGAATATTCATTTTTAGGTAGGATTTTAATTTTAACTGACGTATTATAAAAAATTGACAATAATAAAGTTTTAAGTACAATAGGGGGGTCTGGGGGTTCTCCCCCAAAAGAATTTCGGAAATTTTACCCTAAATAGCATAGTTTTAACTTGTTTTGGTAAACCAAGAAAGACTTGAAAAAAAGACAAAAACCAGAAAAAAACTATAATCAACAGAGCTCACTTCATTGGAAGCTCCCCACCAAATCAACTTAAATTTAAGGGTTATTTAGAGCTCTAAAAAATTTGGGTAAGAAGAAGCAAAAGTAAGTTCTTAACGAGACACACCTTGCAGAAAGTTATTTATATAACATTTCAGAGCAACGCAAATTAAATATTATCAAAAAATGTATTTATTTCAAATTTCTTCACGGAGCCTCTGGAAATGTTTGGCGGAGCCCTAAGGGCTCCGCGGAGCACAGTTTGAGAACCGCTGTACTTGACCATCTACACTGGTAACGACACTTCCAGAATCTTGGTTACTAAATAACACAGTACAGCATGTCCCTCTGCGACCTCAGCGTACAACTAAGGACAACGTGTCCTTCCAGAAATCTCAATCTAATAGTTTCCTTAGAATATCCATCCTGAATTATTATTTTTGGTCAGTTATGGGGTAATCAGCATTAGCATGGTAACCAACAATATGTTCCCTTTTCCACAGCGTAATAAATGAGTTAGAGCTCTAATTGGTTAATCAGATAATTTTTATTCTAAATATGGGATTGCCAGTTGCTCTGCGAACGTTCAAATTGGTCCAAAAAAGAGATGAAAATCTTACTAAGTGGGGTCGGGAAATGTCACATTGAAGACTTTTTGCGCTAAAAGTCATCACTATAAAAAAATGTCATGTGAAGGATTAGTTTGCCTTTAATCTTATGTCTGTGTGAAAGGTTCTTTCTATTCCTTCTATTTTTTACAGCCTTTATAAGGAATGCATCAAAGCCCTGGTTGTAAAATAATCATTATTTAGCGCGATACACCCCATTTGAACTACATATAGAAAACTCTTATTTCGTGTTTATGTTATGAATAAAGAGTACAAGAAAAATAGTATACCCTACGAAAAGAACTACACATATAAGGTAGCACCCAGGTCCCAGATTCATTTTTATCTCATTTTAAATAATTAAGTTGCTTTCAAAGCATTCAAGCTTTTACATCGGAAGATAGTACACGAAAAGATGATTTAATAGAATATTCATATACAAGAAGTTTTGAATGAAAAATTTGTTTCTTAGTTTAGTTCAAAAGGTCTTCAATGGTTACTTCTGCATTGTAGTAAGTGAATAAAACTTTTTAAGATGAAAATATGTGGATAATGTTTTAAATAAAGTCTTTGTAAAGAGTAGATTTTGTGTAGAGTAGATTCTGGATGGGCTGGCATTCATAAATAATGAGGAAAGTCCCGTAATCAATAAAATGTTTTTGAATCACTTGAACTTCTTTTTAGTAGGATGGGAATTCTTCTGAAAAAAGATTAATGAAGCTTTAAAATGGCAAAATTTGAGAGCTAAAGGATGAAGTTTTATGTTTTCCACAATATATATTATGTATTCGTATTTGCCTATTTTTTTTATTTCAAACCAGAAAATAAGTTTATACTTAGTGAACGTGTTAACGCCGTAATTTTTAATATAAGATGGAGTTCTATGCACAAAATATAAATCTGGAAGTATTTTCCAATCATACTACCGAAAAATTCCTCAAACTATCAGAATAAATTTAAAGAAGTGATTACTCCTTATGTTTATATGCCATTAAAAAATTAAAATTCATAAAAAACCTTAAAGTAAAAATAAATAATCTAATGTTTACTGGTATAATTCACTATATATCGTTCCTACCACGCCAAAAACACTATCTATCCGCTTTTTGGTCATTTTCACTTAATGACTTTATTAGATAACGGTAATTGGGCACTGGATGATAAAGACTAAAATTGTAATTACCGATCAATTTGTTGAAAGTAAGCAGTCAATTGCGTGTTTTTGTGCAGAAGCCTACCTTGACAAACTTGAGATGCCTTTTTCCCAAAACTAGCAAAAAGCAGATTGAAGTTTTTGGTGTGGAGGTACCGTTATTATTTGGTTCTCTTAAATAATTTGCATCTGAGAACGAAAGAAAGTCCTACATAAATCTGCAGGATCTTGCAATTGTTTCTATAAAAATAGAACGCACTGACACTACGTCCTATTCTTTTTTATTTACAAACCTGCGTCTTCAATCAGACTAATTTATGACAAATCAGACTAAACGAAACTCCAAAAAAAGCAGAAAAAAATCCAAGTACTCAACGGCGCATAACTGTGTCGTTTTCGAATCTATCCATTGTCTCATGCAACAACCGAGAATCCTTTAAATGGGTCCGATTCAACAACTTAACTCAGGACGCCGGAGAAGAAGCATCCGTAATTGGAGAATGGAAGAATTTTTCTCTCTTTCCTCACGAATTTATTCCTCTTTTCCAAGGACAGCGCTTTTTCGTGTCGGGTTAAAATACTTTGGAATCAGCCAGGCTTAAAAGCATGAAAGTAGGATCTTCACTTGAATGAAAGGGAAGGCGAAAGTTACAGTTACGTGTATTGGAATGGCGATTACATTGTGCAACTTCGTTTCCGCTTTTGGAATGTCCTCTTTATCCCCGGATAACGAGATCCTCCTTGGGATTTTAAATGGTCAGAAAAAATTATCTCGTTACGAAAGGGAGTCCAATCGTATCTATATGGTTCTGTAGACTTTGAGTTGTCATGAATGAGCTCGATTGTTACATACAAAGCAGTCTAATGAAGAAACAAAGACCTTTTTACAACCTTTGAGATGTACATCTGGATGTAATTGATTCTTTACTGCTTGCTTTCGTTGATAAAGATGCATCAAAGACTTCTAGAGGAAATTGCAAATCTATTCATTCAAAATCGCTTCATTCACTTCAGTGCAAACACATAGACTTTAAAGATTTTAAATGTGCTGTGTCAACTAGTTATCGGAGAGCAGATATTCTGGATTTTGATTAAACCGGGTGAAATGGTTTGTTTGTTTATTTAGGAAAATCGTGATGAAAACAGCTATGGAGTCGTTTTTCTGTAAGAGCTAGACTAGTAAAAGTATGACTAATGATTCAGAAAGTAACAATGCAAAAGAGTGAAATAAAAAAGTTTGTTAAGTTAACTGGTTTTTATTACTAGTCCTCCTTGCGTTATAACTTTCAAAGTACTGGCTGATGATCTTTCCACCAAGATACAGCCTGCTGTTTTTTGTTTTTCTTCAGGATATTGGGTTGTTTGGTTGTATTGAACAAGTTTTAAGCCGTGAGAAAATGACTAAATTTTTTTTCTATTTTCTTCGTGTTAGGGGGGCTACCACCCCTCAACCCACCCACGGAACCACGGCTGACGTTCACGAGGCTTTGTGATACACCTCTCTGATGGGTCTCACCAATTACCGCTTGAGAGGAAATTGGTCACCAAAATCCGTCACCTGCTCCCCGACTATTACGATTGTTCATAATTAAATTCAAAATTTTTTAAAACAAAATAATATATTATATTTAGATCTGTTTGTTCAAGACATGAGGAATAGCTGTGACTTCCACAACTTAACACCTATATTTCTTAAGCAAAAATATGTGAAATTTCACTGCACAATTTTTTAACTATCTAGAATATTTAAATGGTGTTTAAAAGGAAGGAATAGCCCTAAGATAATTCATTGACATTCATTGATAGAGAGGAGGTAAATCACGTTATGGCTATTTTAAAGACTGTTTATTGGGTTTCTTACAGTTTTAGCAAAATGTTTACAGTTTAGCTATTTTTAAAGTTGTAGCTAATCCTTAGAGCGTATTTCTTCAAGGAAACAAGCAAGAGATACTAGAACCTCGATTCATCAAGATCTGCTAATGAAAGCTTTCATCGTGGCGGAAATAATATATCTGTAAGTGACATGATGACAAACTACATGGAAACTGTCGGCAAGTTTGACCTTGAAATAAAATTCATAAGGCGGAAAAAGGTTTTTATTCATATCTCGCTAGGTTCACACTACTCTATAAGTATACAAATACATAGTAAATTCTCCCTTAGTCATAAGGAGAGAACTAATAACTTAGCGTATGATGAGGATTGAAAGAACAATAACTTGTTTCTCCTCTTCTGAGGCAATCTGACGCATTAGTGCTTTATCCTTTTGTGATAAGTGCCAAATTTGAATATTGACAAAAATCTTTTCGAAATATCATCTTCGTTGCCATCAAAAACTTCCTATATTTACGAGACACAAAAAAGAACATTATTTCGTAGTGCCAGTATGCGCATGCTTGCCAGTCTGTATTATACATATTGGTGACATTCAGTTCAGAATTTATTTCACATAAATCAAGCATTGCGTCGAGTTTCACCAGAACAAAGTGCGTTTTGTTTCTTTTTTTTACTTTACTAACTCCAACTATTTTACGTTGCTTGTCTCATACGTTTGGCCATACGCTGACTCAGACGACTTAGTCCAGTTTGGGACTGCGTAATTTCGTAAGTTATTGAGGCAGTATGTAACGTGGCTTCGCATTGTCCTCTTGGGCGTTTTGTATAAGTTGTCCCATTTTCTCAGCGTTTGGAATATTTATGATTTCGCAATATGAATAAAACGTTATTTTAACAGAAAAGAAAGTGATGAATTTTTTAAACAGTTCCAAAAACAATGAAATATTTTTGCTTTAGAATTAGTGTATTGACAATAATTGTTTGATAATTTTTTTTTTAAATTTTAAGAGCTAACTCATAATATAAACGTCGAGTTATTTTTTGTTTAAATTTGGAGTAGATCAGATGTGAAATTATTAAAATGTAGTGCTTCATCTTTCCGAAAGATAAAATTGAAGGTTTGTTTTTTCAGAAAATATGATGAGATAGTAACTACAGACTCTTTTGTACTGCAGGGAAATATGTTCACTACAAAAATATCTGTAAATCTTTAAGGAATTACCCATATTTCTTGCCTTAAGCATTGTTCTGTTGCAATTGTTCTGCATTGTTCTGTTTCCTTTCATTTGAGATGTTAGTTAATAGTTACCAAACTGGCTTTAATCCCCACACTTACCAGTAAAATAATCAACAACGGTTGCAAAATAAAGCAACTGATACACCACTTTAACGGTTTTTCCAGCATTGACGGAGCAGCGTAATAGTAATGCTCTATCTATACTTTCTTTCGTACCGCTGGATGTAAATGCTACCGTATTTTGTCATTAAAAGTTAATAAATACAGGTCTTGCATAAACATCATGGTAAATACATAAATAGGATTTATCTGTTAAATCCTAAGATAATTCTGTAAAATTGTCAGAAATACACTATTTCAGAATGGAAAGTTTTTAAAAGATCACAGATCTGTGAAATAAATGAGAAAATACTGTGTCCTGGCTGACATTTTTTTCTGTAAATTCAACACTTTTCTGTGTAAATGTCTTGTAGGCACTTTATTTAACCTATAAATATACATTTTATTTATGTGTGCATGTTCACTTTGTATTTTGTAGGTACCCATGTTTTGTCCTACTCTAACCTATCCATGACACACACATTGCTTCCTTTGACCCTGGAGTTTATTATTTTTTAACCGGCAACTTTTACTGATTTTCATTTATTTCAGCACTAAATCTGATTCAAATATTTAATTATTTGATTTATAATCATTCAGAAATTTTTTTTTGAAATTAATGATTAAATATCTTATGTTATAAGAATAGTCTCGAGTACTATTTTCCCTATACACTTTCGTTAACCCGAACCATTTAAATCAAAATATTTCAATCCACGCGATAATTTCACGGCACTGTCTATTTGGACGACCTTTTTTCAACTAAACTCTACTCTAATTTCCACGGCCCGGCGTTCCATTGGTTCTATCACTAAGCGCCAAGACTGCTACGTAACCACGAGACCTACAGCACATGCGCCACGGGCCGTTTGGGCCGTCCAAATAGACACTTCGTAATTTCACTCCTTTCAAGTTGTCGAGTGATTGACGCAAACTAAATGTAGCATGATGACTAAAATGGGTAAATGGCTTTGTAAAACCACGGCTTACTAGATACTACTACAGGCTGACCGAGTTTTGAATTATTTAAAACTTTTGACAACTTTTCCCGCTAGGATCGCCCCAAATCGGTTAAATAACGTCCTAACCAATAGGATAAACACACTGACAAATAAGGAAAAACAAAGGCGTGTTTTCAAGACGAAACTGCTGACTAATGGCCATAAAACCATTGAGCCCCGCCTTCAACTCTGTGGATTTGCTTTGCTAGATGTTAACTATTGCCATCTACATTTTAAAGATTTCCGCATCTCGGTCAGCCTGTAGCAGTATCTAGCAAGCCTTGGTAAAACTAACGCAGAATTTCTGACAAAGGGAGGTTTCTGCCAACTGAAACTTCTCAAGCATTTTTACTAGCACTCAAGGAATATGACCAGCTTTTGAGTGCGGTTATAAAATGGTTTATCTCTCCTTCCACTTCGACTGGATGTCCTGAAGGACCTCCTTCTCCTCCTTCTTTTATTTACTTCACATCCGTCTCTCGGGAGGAAAAACGAAACAAAACCATAAACCCCTTTTAAGTTTTCACTCTCGAACGTCGAAAGAAAACGTCAAAGTCAGGATCGAGTTGCCTCACTCCTGATTTCAGAGAAATTCTGTTTTTGAAATTGATCAAATAAGAAAAACATTCCTTGAAATGATTAAAAAAATCGATACCTACGCATCCAAAACAAAGTTCAGACCAATTCAAGTAAAAGTACTCGATTCTAACAATCGATTTAAAAGGTATCGAAAAGATAATTGGTATAAGGGTATAGGTAAATGATATAAAAAAGGCAGTTTAAATATTGCGAAAGCATGTTTTTGGGTCATTTTGACCCCCCCCCGCTTGTCAACAAATATAAGCAAACCACAACCATACTCAAAATTACATAAGAAAACTTCTCGACACCATCCCTTTGTTATTTTTTGCACAAAATAAAAGTTTTTACATAAAATTTGTTTTTGGCTAAACTTTTAAATTATTGATGCATAAACTAATTCTATAAAGTACTGTGTGTTTACCACATAAATTACTTTTTAAGTAGGATCTACAATTAAACGAGAAAAAATTTCACTTTTCTCTCAAAGTTCAGATATTTAGCGTTTAAATACATAATTTTAAACAATGCGATTGATACTTTTGAAATCGATACTTTGATCGATATTTTTGAATCTAATATCAATCTGAGAATGCGTCTCTGAGGTCTTGAATGTTAAAAGGGATGCATTAAGATATACGTTTAGAAGAAAATGTAAAAACGAAGCTTTTAAGTCCGCGTTTTGAAAAGACTCAGCACTTTTACTTAGTCGGGCAGGGTACTCTTGTAATCGCTGTTTCCCTCAGAAAAATGAAAGAATCTTTTCAGAAGGATCTCTTGAGAGAATGGCATAATTCAATTCGGTTCGAAGTAAAACAGTAAGAGCGAAAAGGACAAAATTCATAAATGGAATTCGAGTTTACACAGTGGGGGAGTAGTGTTTTCATATAATATAAATTTGTTTGACATTTCATATTTGAGTTGAAGAAATGGTTTCTAAATATAAAAGTATTTCAGCAAATGAAAGAAACAAAGGAAATACATTGAAGTTATCCAAGACCATTTTTAAAACTTTAAATAAAAAGGGCACACATCAATGGCACACAACACTATTGTAGTTTTACCGTTGCCCTTGTAAACATCTGAAGAAATCCCAAGGGCTTAATAATTATAAAAAAGTCCATATAAAATTTTCTCATTGATTAAAGATTGATTTATTGATTTCTCATTAATTCCAATATGATTATGATTAGCTTAAAAAATTGTCACGAAGCAATTACAATCTAATAGCACACCTTACAATATAATGTCAGTGGTTTATGAAGTGGGTGCCGCGGCACCCTGGGTGAAGAAAAGAGATGGCAGGGGTGCCGCGAGCAGCCCAGGATCACGAAGGGATTTTGGTGGGGATCCTGGGGAGGGCACATAAGAAACTATGTAAGGAAGGTTGAGTTGATGTCTCTGGAAACTTGATTTACCAATAATAAAATAGAATTTTTTGAGAACGAAGAGGGGTATTTCTCCCTTAAAAATTCACCCACTTTTAAATTACGCGTATTCCAGTGTCTCTTTCTAATGCATATAAGCCTCTATATTTGATAACCACGCAGAAAATTATAAAAATATTTTAAGTTCAGCATCTTTCCTTTCAATGTAACGGTACCAATTCTTCAATTTTCTTTGATAAGATTTTACTGTTTGTTAAAATGACTAGATATAAATAGTGTGAGTATAATGGTTATATAATTTAGTTAAAGCAATAAACATTCACACTCAGGAAGTGAGGAAAAATACTGTAAGTTTGTCATTCTGCGTGCTGATGTTTGATGGGATTATTTACCTTAACTTAAAGTATATTAACACTTTATTTAGCTCATAAACTAAACAAAGACTCGAATCTCCATTACATCATGCTAAGATGCTAAACACCTCTTAATACCCTTCAGAATCACGCAATAAAACAATATCCGCTTTATCAGCAACACAATCCCCCTCCGTCCTTCTCAATACTAACAGGTGGCATTTTGCAGTCAGAAGCGACTCATTTGCAAAAAGATTGCACTCGCAGCCCTTTCCAGAAGGTTAAAAGGAATGGCACTTCTCACGAATGTCATGCAATGCATGCGGCATTGAATACTATAGGCCCGGTTAGTTTCCAGGCTGCTGAGCTCATATATATTTCATTAGAGCTTTCTTGGGCTAGATGATGTTTCAATGACTTCATCGTTGCAGGAACGGGACTTTTGCTTGGATTGTTCTCTAGTGTGACATTTGCCATTTGCACACTCTTGGGTAGAGTTACTCTTGAGAAATCCGTATGAATAAATAGCTGTGTGACTGTGAAGCACGCATTTGTTCTTGAACAATAACTATGGAAGTCATACGGCATAAATATTTAAGGCATTAATAATAATAACTTGGTAGTTTTTGACTATCCCTTCTCAATATGCAGGAAGCGAAGAAATGCATATGAGAGTGTAATAAAATCTTCTGTGTTCTTAAAGATTTTTGGTAATCGTATTTTAACATTCGATTAGGCAATGATGTGTAAAATAGACACAGACACAACTCAGTAGTTTACACTTAGTTGATTAAATACTAATGATGAGTTGAAAGGTATATCAAGTTGTTTTTTAATGTAGATTCACATGAGGGTTAAAAATGTTTACCTTTTAGAGAGAACCGACGGTGGGAATTAAAGTACTCATCATTATAAGTATTCTAAATCTGAAAAAGAATTTATGATGATGCTACAAATTCTAAATGCTAAAAAATGTTTTTAAGTAAGTGGTATTAACTTTTACTATTGTTATAAATTTTTATTTTGGTTAAAAAGAGAGATATATTGTTTTTCTTGATTTTGAATACCTCATCTATTAGTTCTCCCTTTAAACTAAATTTTTTAGTTCCTAATCAATTTTCATTTTAAAGATTTATTAAATTTACGGGATTTCAAAAGGGATATTTTATAACATAACTAAGCAATAGTTTCATATTTTTCCTAAATACAGTCTCAAATGATTTTTGATAAAAAAAGACCAATGGGAATTATTTGCCACCCTGAACCAGACAACGCTGGGTATCCGTAATACGCAAACATAACATTCCATTATGAATACTTTGCATAATCCATCAATAAAAGGTAGGCGAAGAGAAAAATAGTCTTTGAATATACCGTTACATCACAGAATACACATCATGCTTATTTTGTGTCTTTCATATATATTGAGTGTAGTTTGCAATAAATTTCTCCTTTTCTTCTCTGGCCCTGCAAAAAATTATCCTCGCCATATTTCATTTTATATTCTAAGGCTATTTTTTACGAAGCATTGATGACACCTTTTTCCAGAATGTGTTTTGACACTCTCCAATTGTAAAGCCCTGTACTTATGTTCCCCTGTATACATCCTCGCTCTGCAGAACATAAATCACTGGCTTCGTCGTTTATCATCCCCTCTGTACTTGTACTTCTATTGAAACGTTTCTTAGGAAGGAAGTATTTCATTTTTCAAAGGGATCTTTCTGTTGTGGCTGCGTCTTAACACAATTGCAAGGCCTGAAAGAATCTTAACTATGTTGAATCAAGATTTTTGTCAACATTTAAAATTGTAAGATTGATTTTAAAGATAACGAAGATAAATTACGTTTTCTGTCAAAATTCTTAATTTTCAAAATTTTACTAAGAAAATACCTGAAAATAAAACTTTTTTAAACAGTAGCGATATTTATTAAAATGAATTTGACTAATAGTACAGGCTTCATTTTTAAAACTGATGTAGCGAGTTTAGAAAATACTTTTTGTTTTGGAATTTTTTGGTCATAATAAAACTATTTAATGTATGATGTATGATTGAAAATTTCTTTTAAATAAATCATGGTACATATTTTTGAAAATTTCGTAATAAACTTTTGTAATTGTTAAATTATTGATCTTATTATACATATATGTTTTAGGTAGATTAAGTGTACTTTTTGACCTATCACCGTTCCCATTCCCTCTTTGATTTACCTAATGCCTAAATAACACTTGGATACATAATAATACATTCATACTACCTTATGTAATTAGGTATTGAAAACACATTTCCACTATATTGATACAAATAAAATTCCTATAAGTCGAAAACATTTGCAAATTAGTACCAACTGTGTTTGAAAATTTCCTACTGATACTCAATTGAAGTTACTATATACGTAGAACAATCCCACAATAGGATACACTTAAAACTAGTTGCACCACTCAAAATGTGCATGAATAATTGTAATAAATTCCACAGTTCATCCCAAATTACATTACATGCAGTGAACATGAATCAGACACAACTGAAATAAATCTGGCATACGATCCACACCAGAAATGGTAATCCTGAAAAGAGACAGCTCTATAGAATTAAGTTCACTCCTCTATTGCTCTCCTATCAGTATCCCATCCTTTAAAATGAAATTAATTGAAATATGGGGTGCAACTCGTCGGCATGTATAGAATTGGAAAGGAAGGGCTAATAAATGAAAAGGACATGATGATATGAGAATGAAGGGGGTTAGATAGTTTTAGCCATGTTTCGCATTTGCATCAGTGTTCAGTTCACCAAAAAGGAAGTGTGTTAAAGACTTATCTCTTACTTGGTGACAAATGAAATGGGATTGTATGTCAGTTTCGTCTCAAGACTTGATTATTGGAAAAGGAATTGTTTTTGAGAGGGATTCTTTTATATTTAAATATAATATCTCGTTTTGGTTGAGTTGTCAATTCTTTGGAAAAAGGTTCTCTTAATATTTGGACTAAACTTCCAAAATAGAAGTAACTTCTTCATTAATTTCTTAAAACAATCTTTTTCATCAAATCTTTAACGTTCATCAGCGCGTTATGTGTTTAAAAAATATTTACTATCCATAAAATTTGGAAGTTTTTAGAATTTAATACCAAAGTATCTTTTAGTCACCACTAAATAAACACCTTTGTAATTGTATGTTTTCAAGACTATTCTGCGATTTTCCTTAAGTACCTGACTTTAACTCTAGAATCGCATTTTCATCTTTCATTAGAGAACTATTCTAAATTTTACAGTAGTTCCTTATTTGCATTAGTTTTTAGTTCTGCAGAAGTTTTTCTCCAGAGTTTTTTTAACTGCTTAGTGCAGCTTCTTGTCTATCATAAGTCAGTGGCCCCATAACCAGGAAATCTTTCTGAGGCTTGTTAGTTGTTTCGTTGAGGTCGTTGATAAAATAATTTTTATTTTAAAGATACCACTTTTCTCTTAAATGTACTAAAATTGTGCCTGTGCTAATAATCAGTAATAAGTCAGTAATAATTAATGACATTCACTTAATAATCAATTAATTGAAATTGCAAACGTTTTATGAGGAGTGAATATCTTGGATGAGGTCATATGTTAAAGATTTAAATACAGATAATTTTAGTTTATTTCATTACATTTTAACTAAACCACGTTGAAATTATACTTCAAAGAAACGACGATATAGTACCAACAGAATACACATTCACGTTACATCCATGACCAAATGAGCTGCATTTTTATTATAAAAAATAATTATTTGACATAATTCTGGAACACTAAACTGCACCTTCAACCTAGTGACATTATTATTGCAAAACACTTGAATTATCCGAAATATTTAACCCATGAACTTTTACCATCTTGAGTTTAAACTAAAGCCGAGCTTTACTTCCCTTAGAAGCACCTTGATGACTTCAATGCTGCCCAAACTACTCCTCCCTGATTTAGTGTCATTTATATGTTAATTTTTCGTTCGCAAATGAAGTTTCTTCTGTGCAAACAATACAGTATGTTTGAGTAGCAGATTTATGGGGTACCTATAGTGCTCATTTCGTTGTTTAGAAATGGGGCAGAGTGTTGGTAGGGTAATATCATGCAGTAATAACTTAACCGGTTAAATACGTATCACCATTTATGTCTGAAGCTGTGGAGAACAAGCAAAGGGAAACCTTGGTTTAATACACTATTTGAACATTTTAGATGCATGGAAAGGGAACAGAATTTATAAATTTAACAGAGAAAGCTAGGAATGGTGTCAATGAACAGTTGTTTTAGTTAAAATCTTAAACACAAGAAAAAAATTTAAACAAACAACTGAATATAGGTATTATTGGTTATAGTTTTATGTTGCATAAAAAAGGGAAAACCGGTTAACCACTAAAAGACAACTAAAAGTAAAAAAGGAAATATAACATTTCTACATCTATAAGTATTTTAAATGAAATTAAGTATACCAAACTTTACCATCCATATAGCTCAAAAATCATTTTTAAAGACTTGTATAGTATTAAATATTAAAAAAACTCAAAATTGTAAAAATAAAAGCATAATCCTCCATTCAATATGAAAATCTCTTTCAAAAGTTCCCAATGAAAATGAACAAAATGCGCTTAGTTTTCCCATTTCAATCGCGTCCATTGAACAGAAAGTAGGTTAGTACCAATTTCTTTATTTTCGCCACGAACAGAAAACGAAAGGCGTGTTCGATGTCGAAGCACTATTACGAGAGAAAAGAAACATTTTCATTCCATTTGGAATTTTAATCTCCCCTCAATCGATTGTTACTTTCGGTTTTTAAAGCGGGTCAAAGGGAATTTCATTATTTTTCCACCATTTTTTTTAGCGATCGACAGGAAATGTGTCAGGACACCCAGATCCTTTTAATCTGATAAAATCCCTTGTTTGTGCAAGTGCGAGTGGGCCCGGTTTGTAATTGTGGGGAGAAGATCTTCATTCCTATAGTAAAGCGGGATCATCTGATTTACTGGATGAGCGATTGCTGCGATACGAAACAATGGGAGAAAACTGGAGCTTCGTCCGTTTACAAAGCCTATTTATAAAAGCTCTACTCTGGAAGTGAGAGTTAACTGCTTAAATGATGGTTCTCTGACTGGGTTATGCTGGTATGTCTTTAAATTGCCCGGAAAAAGGGGTTTGAAGCGAGATAAGAGTCCGTTTAGTGTGTTTATTACTTTGAAGAGATTGCTGGTTGTAAATTGTTGGGAAACAGAACAAGTGAAGAACGAGTTGTTCAAACAGAGAAACATTCCAGTAGTATTTAAGTTTTCTTTTAGGCGAGGTTTTACTACGAATAAAGTGCAAGTGTCACTCCTCATTTTAATGAAATAGACAGTTGTTATGCATTGTAAAAAGATATTAATTTTTGAAAGTGAGTAATTTTAAATGTTAAGAATAGCTGAGAAGAAAAACTTGTCATGTTATTACTGAATTTAAAATGTTTAATGTAGGGGAGTGGTGAACTCTAATTCATTTTTCAATAGATGACCAACCAATGATGATGATGTGCTATATAAATTTCCAACACTTGCTTGATTTATAGCTCAAGATTTTTATGAATATAATCAAAAGCTACGAAAGAGAAAAACAAGCATTTTATAATATCAAATCGAATCATAATTCATATTAGAGCATTGTTTAGTGATTTAAAATGTTTAATAATACAAAAATACTACTAATAAACTACATTACAAAAATTCTATACTACATTACATTACAAAAAAAGTATCCTACATTACAAAAATACTAAATTACTTAAGTTAAAGAATTAAAGCATGGAGAGATTGGTGAATATGTTTGCGTATAGGAAATAAATTATGTTCTAAATAAAAACTACTGTTCTAAATTGGTTGGGCCCATTGATCAGTAAAAATAAATTGCAATAACATTTTTAATTGATGCACAACCACCTATTACCTATTAAAGTTTCCAACTCATACTTGGTTGATTCATAATACACAACTATTATGGAATAATCAATTGGTAAGAGAAAAATCAGAAATACCTGATAACAAACCAAATCTCAATTCACTATTTTTACAAGAAAGACTTAAATGGGGATAAGCTGAGACACAGCTGTGGCAACAGCTGTGTCTCAGCTGCAACTGTTTATTTACGTTCCTCTGTGTTTTAGCAAAATATATATATTGTTTTAATTATTTCTAAAGAAATTCATTATAATCTAAATAAGTAATAACAGTTTGGTGTCTTTAAATAATAATAAGTCTGTCAAAATCATGAACTGCATTGCGTGCCAAGAAGAGATTTAAATACCTGTTGACGCAATTAAGTGCTCAGGAAATTGTGAAGGTACGTACCACTATTATTGTGGTGGTCTTACGGAAATTGCTTTCAAAAAGTGCCGTGACAAAAAAACCTGGAAATGCCTGGGATGCAGAACCCAACGTGTCACGAACCAACAGACCGCTCGGGAAGCAAAACCAACACCTGCCGAACCCTCAGCTAGTACTTCAAACCAAGATGTGAGTGGCCAACCAATTTTGAACGAAATCAAGGATCTTAAGTCATTTATTAAAACGCAGTTTTTGGAATACTCCAAGAGCTTAAACTTTCAAGAGGAAATAGTTAAAGAGCTAACAAAAGCCATAAATGATCTAAAGAACGAGGTCAAGATTGTTAAGGAAGAAAACACCATCCTAAAATCGGAGATCACCCGCAACAAAGAAGAACTCGAGCTACTAAAATCGGAAACACTCGAATTACAACAGTACTCAAGAAGAACAAATCTCGAAATTTCCGATTTCCCCGAAGTACCAAGTGAAGACACTAAACAAGTAGTAGCATCGATCTTAAACGCTTTGGATGTCAACAACGAGGTTAGTGTTCTTATAGCTCACCGGGTCCCATCCACCCGAAAAGATAGAAGTAAATCTATAATCGTGCAGTTTGCATCAAAAGGTGAACGGGACCGATGTTTACGGGCATCCAGAGAAAAGCGCTTCTTAGCATCCGATATAAATGATCGTCTTGATTCAACACCCATATACCTGAATGAACATTTGGCCCCAGGCATGAAAAAACTCCTATTTCTGAGCAAACAATTTAAACGTCAAAAAAATTTCAAGTTCTGCTGGATCAGAGATGGAAAAATCTTTCTTCGTCAAAGTGAAAATTCAAGAGCTTTTAGAATTCGTAAAGAATCGGATCTAACTGATATACCTATCCAACAATAACTCTATCTTTTTATGTCCAATTATTCCACAATAGACACTCTTGAAAATCTAAAACAATTCTTTCTTTATCCAGCAGCCGAAGTAACATTTAATATTATACATTTCAACATTCAAAGTGTTCGCTCAAAGTTTGATGAGTTAATAAGCCTGTTATCTGACAGTTTGAATCTTATTGATGTTCTAGTTTTATCGGAAACTTGGCTGACCAATGATGAAATTAAGTTTTACGGAATTGATCAATTTAAATCTTTTTACTGTAACAGAAGCTATAACAGATCAGGAGGTGTCTTAGTATACTATAAAAGTAAATATGATTTTGAAAAAATTAATATAGAAATGTTTTCTGCCGAAATAGTTATAACTATAAGTAAATCTCTCAATCTCTGTATAGTCTCAATATATCGTTCACATTTATTTACTATTGAAGTATTTTTATCTGAATTTGAAACTGTATTATCTAAAATTTCTTACAGAAACATTATAATAGTGGGAGACATAAATATCGACTTATTGAATTTAAATAATCATAGTGCAAAATATTTGGATTTGATTAGTGCTCATGGATTTTCTTCACATATAAGTGATATAACTCGTAATTCTTCAGGTACCTGTATAGACCACCTCCTATCACGTTACAGCTTGTCAAATATAAACGAAATTCATTGTGCAAGACTAATCAATAGTCTATCTGATCATTTCCCTATTCTTTGTAGATTAGTTTTGAGTTCCCCGCGAAATACCACAAACTTTGATACGAATGATAATATAAGATCTAAATTAGTAAACTATAATAGGTTGGAGGACTTTTTAAAAACCTATGATTTTAGAATTTCTGAATCTAATGCTGCATCATCTTTCTCAGATTTTCATAGCAAATTATGTGCAATTAAGCATAGCTTCAGCTTTATTCCTAAAACTAAAAGTAATTCCAGATTCGACAAAAACAAATGGTTTAACTTAGAAATATATAGCATGATCAGATCCAAACAAGCACTATACAAAAAAACCTTACGGTACCCAGGTGATAATTTCTTCAAAATTGCCTATAAAACAACAGTTAAAGTATTAAAACAAAAAATCAGATCTGCCAAAAAGTTATTTTACGAAAGTAAATTTAATGATTGCAACTCAACCCGTAAACAATGGAAATTAATAAATAACATTCTAGGTAATAGCATTAAAAATCAAACCCTGCCTGATCATACAGATGAACTTGATTTAGCAAACGATTTGAACTTATACTTTTCCTCAATCAACAATATCTCAAATTCCAATGAAAATTTTAAAGAACACTTAAAGACAAATCTAAATTCATTTGTGTGGCTAGAGATAGATGATGCAGAAGTTTTAAATTGTATTCGTAATCTAAATCCCAAGAAAAGCCCAGGATCAGACGGAATAGATGCGAAAATTCTCAAAACTCTGTCATTTTCTCATATAAATATTCTCACTAGTTTATTTAATAGTTTAGTAAATGAAAGTATTTTCCCAAAGTCATTAAAGACCTCAATAATAACACCCATTTTTAAAAAGGGAAACAGAAATGATTTTTCAAATTATAGACCTATCTCTGTCCTGCCTCTTATTTCTAAAATATTTGAACAATTAATTAAGGATAGATTAATTTCGTTCTTGAAAAATTCAAACTTTTTCTCAAAAAATCAATACGGCTTTCTACCTAAATCAAATACTGAAAAAGCTCTACTGGAGTTTACAGATTTTATTCATTGTAGTATAAATTCTAGTAAAATAACTGCTGCTCTTTATTTAGATAGGGTGAACCGACCAGTAGTTGACCACTTACCAGTAGTTGACCATTTGAGCATAATTTTGCAAAAAACAAGAACTGTTGTGTGTTTATTTCGAATCTGTTGCGTTGAAAACATAGCTAACATTTTATTGAAAGCTCATGCACAGTCTTGAGTTTCAGTATTGTTCTTAAAAGATACAATAAATAGTTGAAAACAAAGTTATCAACAAAGCTTCAAAGCATGCGCTCTCACTACTAGCTATAAGGGTATGGAGTATTTAGTTCAATCTCAAATCATCCAGCTAGTTTTTATTCCAATAGTTTATTGATTGATGTATTTAGGTCCTATATGTTTAGTTTAATTAAATAAAACTATTATTAGTTGTATATTAACCATTTAATTTGATATTTGAGGGGTGGTCAACCACTGGCTGTCTAAAATAGAAAAAGTGCTAGTATTTGACCAAAGTGGTCAACTACTGGATTTTATTTGCTTTTAAGATTTCTTATTAAACCAAGAGCGATCATAAAGATTTTTACTTGCAGTACAATTTTTGCTCAGATTTACTGTAAAAAAAGTTACATTTCCAGTAATTAACCAGCATTGTTAATAGGGACTCTTTATTCAATATAACTCTTTCATTGGTTCTTTACATTTTACACACCTGCGCTTTGAAAATATGTCACTCCTCTCGCTAAGCCCTAAAATACGTACCCTCGGGTAGTTGGTTGGTTGGTTGTCAGACATATACGCATTTTTAGTATTTTAGATAGCCTTCTGTAGTAAACGCTGGAATCGAACGATTCGCGGTGCAAGCGCTCGCTAGGTGGCCTAGCTGGCGAATCGCGCTGGTTTTAAGTCAGGTTTTAAAAGGTTAAACACTAAAACACATGTTCTACTTCTTGCTTAAAATATATATATGATTTTGCTAATACACCTTAAAAATCATTATTTAATTAATAATTAAGTAGTTTTATATTTTTTTCTAACAAACTATTTTTTTAATTGACAGTGATTTAATATTAATAAAGTATGAGAATTAATAAGTAGGAACATTTTTCCGTGTTCTGTTCCAGAGTTTAATTTATTGATTATAAAAGCTGCAAAGGGAGATTTCCCCAGTAATAAAAGTCAAATATAAATGGTTAAATGCCAAAAGGCACGGGTGCGCTTAAAATTGTTAAGAAAAACTATAAACTTAAAAATTTGCTAAAATTTGCCAATTCTTAATTTTTGTGAGTGAATTTTATAATCATCAGATTGAATGAAAGTTTGTGTAAGGGTTTCTGGAACGTTTTCTTCAAATGTCTCCGTTGAGTATTTTTTCAGACAACTTTAGGAAGAACACCCTGTTTTAAAGGAATGGGAAAAATTTCAGTGGGGCTCGAACAAATAGCTCTTTTGGAAATGATAGGTTGCGTTGTGAATCAGTTGGTTGATTTGTGCTTGAGCTGTATATTTTGATTTTTATTCTGGAAATGGTGAATATGGCAATGGTCAATTACTGGAATAATGGTGGTCAAATACTGGATGTAAGTGGTCAACTACTGGCAAAATCTCAATTAATTGCTTTTAAAATAAATAAATAAAATTCTATAAAAGTGAAAGGAAAAATGATTATCAGTTATTATTCCTCATACATTCATTGATATTAAACCACTGTCAATTTTTTTAGAAAAATTTTTTACTTGGAAAGAAAAATAAAACTTGGAGGATTTTCCACTAACTGGTCAATTACTGGTCGTTTCACCCTATATCTAAGGCGTTTGACTCAGTGAATCATGGTATTTTATTACATAAACTATCATCAACGGGGATCAGAGGGCACTTCTACAATTTTTTAAAATCCTATTTATCAAATCGTATACAAATTGTTAAAGTTAAGAACACCTTAAGTAAATGCCTTCCAATTAATTATGGAGTTTTCCAAGGTTCAACTTTAGGTCCGTTGCTATTTTTGATATTTATAAATGATTTATGTAACCTTAATTTACACGGTAAAATCATAAGTTTTGCCGATGATACAGCTCTTTTATATTCAGTCGATTCCGCTGAAGATTTGAACCAAAAGATGAATTCGGATTTAGTTAAAATTAGCAAATGGTTTTTTGATAACTGTCTGAGATTAAACGTCGATAAAACAAAATACATGATCTTTAGCCTAAGACAAAATAGTCCAATTCAGCTTTCCATTAAATATCATGTTTATCACTGTAACAATTATAATGATTGTAATTGTAAATCAATTGATATAGTGTCTACAATTAAATATCTTGGACTTCATATTGACTGCAACTTAAAGTGGAAGTCCCATACCAAGTATATTGCTGATAAATTAAGACTAATAATGCTAAATTTTTATCATCTAAGGCCAAAAGTAAGCAGAAAATTCCTATTAACTCTGTATCACTCTTGGGTTCAATCTCGAATTAACTACGGTTTAATAATATGGGGTGGAGATTATCAGATAAATTTAAAAAGAATATGTAAACTCCAAGAAAGATTTATAAGATTGTTATCACCTCAAGCACATTCCATTAATATTGATAACTTTAAACTATTGAATATTTTACCTATTCGCTACCTCTTCTACTTTAAAACAAGTCTCTATCTCTACTTAAACTCCGATATCTGCAGAAAGCGAAACATGATAAATCCCCGAAGACCTAATGTGTTATATACTGTACCTAAACCTGAAAAAAAACTATTTTTTGCAAAAATTTCTTTTATTTAGCCCCTAAGTTCTTTAATTTATTACCTTTGGAAATTCAAAATAGTCAAACCAAACATGCATTTAAAAAGAAATTAAAATACTTTTTGTTTTCTATTGGGGACATTGAAAACTTTTTTGTTTGATCTTGCATTATTAGAGTAATTTTAATCAATTCTTATTTTTTTTGCACTACTACTTACCTTACGACAGATAGTAAACCCAAATTTTCGACACCCTGTTTGCCACTACTAATTTCCTGATAGATATTATACTTATATTTTTTTTCTTGTTTGCATGTAATGTATACTTTTATTTACAACCATGTCTAAATTTTTTATTGTAATTTCATGTGCAACTAATTGTAACCAACTGTTTATTGTTCACCTACATGGATCGTTCAACGATCCCAGGTGATGTAATACTTTATTTACTTTGTTTAAAAAAATAATAAATAAATAAATAAATAAATAAATAAAAATTATAATGTTTGTTTACTATAATGCTTGTCCTGCATTAGTATATAACGATTCTCTTTTATGCTTGAAGTTTGTTCGAAATTCAGACAAGCGTTTTCAGGTCTAACTATGTGTGTAAACCTAATAAATGGCAATAAACCATTGTGAACCTTTTGTAAGACACTAATGAAATCAAATAAAATCTTTTGTTTAGTTTGATGACATAATTATGTTGATATTCAAACTCATAAAATCAAAGATTGTCCTTTGTCTAAAGATTTTGAAGGAAATCAGGGAAGGGAGGAGGAAATAGCGTCATGTTTGATTTAGTATTTGATTCAGAAAAGAGGTTGAGACCGTGGAAAATTGAGGATCTCGAACACCACATGAAAAAGATAAAGGTATTAGATAAAAACTAATTACTGATTTTTTTTACTTTTTTTTGCTAAAATTTTAAGATATGAGGTTACAGTATAATATTAATAACGCTTTTCCCCAATAAATTTTGGATATTTCTCAATAAAAACAAAATTAAGTTCTAAAAAGATTTTATTAAGTAGTCCATTTTTTTCCAAATCATAATTAATTATTTTTACAGAATTTAAGGTATCCGCCTACCTTTGAGACATTTTTTTGAGATACTTGATTTTTAATTTTTAGTTTAAATGTACATCAAAACATTGATCAATGCTAAAAAACAAAATTAATTAAATTATTTTCTAAAATGTGGGGTAATTAGTGTAAAATTTAATTGAATTTTTATAAAACCCATAAATTTCCTTTGGATACAAGTATTGTATAACACTTATCTTCAGAATGGACTATTTTCTAAGACATATTTTGAAAAGTAATTGTTTTACAGCATAAAATGTAAAGGTAAGTGGAAAATTTCAAAATTTCTACATCCATTTAACAAAAAAGCGTCAATAAAAATAAAAAATATAAACTTACATAAAATCTGTAGTCCATCTGGTTAATAACAATATGATTAATACACTGTTAAAAATTTGGAGTGAATATCTTGGATAGTTTTTGAGTAATCATGTAAATAGTGGAGGGTTTTTATGCAAAATTTAGTTCCGAGAAAATTAGCTTTAAAGTTTACATTTGTATACGATCGCACACGACTATCTGTTTTAAAAAATGCTGTAATTTCTTTTCTAATTCACCTACAAGTAAAATGAAAACAGTTTTGGAAAGATAAAAGTCTAACTACTTGAAAATGTAAGAACCAACTAAAGTCGAAAATCGTCATTATAGGCGTAGGCGGATACCTTAAAAGGAGATAAACTATGAATAGACATTAATTCAAAAAATAACAAAAGAACTAAAATATAGCATAAAAATTAAATTAAATACTGATATTTAAAGAGTATTATTGCTGATGAAATGTTCAAAGAAGTGCGAGTTTTATTAAAAACTGCTCTAAAACTGTCATTGAAATCATTTATTTCCTAGACCAACTTACAAAGAATATACTAAAATACTGTAGAAGGTATGCAGTCTGTAATACTAAACTAAAGCCATAACATTTTTTAAATTCATTTTAAAACATTTTTTAAAGTATTGCATTAATAACTTATCTTCGAAAATGGATATATTTTATTAATTTATTTATATATATATATATGAACTTTATTTTTTAAATTTATATGAAAACCAGGGAGATTTAAAGTCGTCAAAATTAAGTAATTGTAATTATTTAAATAAAAGAGACATAACTGGCAAAAGCTGTTCCATTTCACGCCATAAAACAAAAATATAAATACTATAAACATAAACTAACGATCAAGCATTCTGTTGAAGAATTCAGCCTAATTTTTGCCTTAAAAAGCTAGCAAGATGTTTCCCTACACTTTAGTTCAGTATGAAAATCCACAGAAGGCCCGAGAGCACTCTACCAAAGAAACAGTCGAAAACATGGTGCGCCAAGCGGACTCGATGGTTCCCATTGAAGTAGAGGACCTCTCAAAAATGGACAGCAACACAATTCTGAACACTCTTCTTCCACCAAGAACCTCAATAGAAGATGACGGATTTTGGTTCCAGAAAATCAGCAAGGATCCAGCGTCCTCCAGTGACCTGTTACGCCTACAGGAGGAGTTAGACGCTGAACTCATTAAACAAGGGGCCCGGGAAGTTGGAATCTGTCCAATCCGGACTAAGATCTATGACCAGTGTTTCGAAGAACTAATTCGTCAGGAATGCATCGTGTGTCCTGAAAGAGGCAGGCTGCTAAGGATGGTGTATCTTGAATCAAAGCAATCCCTAAAATCCTCGATGGAATGCTACGAGAGTGCACTTGCGTACGGCTTGAAGAAAATGCTGGTGTCGGCAAGGGAGACCGAGAGGTTGACAGGGGAGGTGACAGAACTGCTGGGGAAGGTTGCCCTATTGGCCGACACGAGGCAGGAGCTGGAGCTTAGATTGCCCCAAGTGAAAGGGGAGTGTGAAAGTCGGGAGGAAGAGTACATTGAAGAACTGAAGGAGGAAGAGGAGAAAATGGAGAGGGATAACGCGTATGTTTTGAAAAACATGATGGAGTTAGTTGACGTTCATCTTGAGAAAGAAGAATAAATATGAGGTTTTCTTATGTGTCAAGAATTAAGGATTCATTTCTTAAAAACATACTGGTATGTATAACTCCGATTCCAAAAATGATTTGTGCAAGTATACGGAACTGTAATTGAAAAGATCCGAGGCATCGGAGAACTGAACTTGTGGAGAATGAGTTGATGAACTTAAAAAGGGTAACAAATAAATGATAAAAATATTCAATCCCTTTTAGTTTTAAAATCTTAATTTAGTTTTAGTTCCTTATTTTTGATTCAATTTAGTTATATGTCCAATTGAATATCCCCAAGTTGATTTAGAAGGGAAAACTGATTAAAATTTATAATGGGAAATACCAACATTTTTGAAAACAGAAAAAATTCATTTTCCAGTAATAAAAATGCTTCTGAATTCAAAAATCCACATAAAAAGTAAAAAAAATAGTTTATTCAATATTCTAAAATAATAATTTTGGCACAGATTAGGTGGGGTTGAAAAAAATTAAACATTACAGATTCCATAGGTGGCCCTGGTTGGCGAGATTTTCTGAAATCAACTATTATGATCTTCAGTTTCAATTCCGTTAGAGTCCCCGCTAAATATCGCCTATCTCTTTTGGACACCAAAAAGTATAAATATTGCTAAATAATTTTAAATTCATGGATTAATATATTTAATTAGATGTATAACTGTTCAGTTTATCATTAAAAATTTAAAAAAAAATTGTATATATTTGAAAATTAAGCGTTCAAAAGAGATAGGCGATATTTAGCGGGGACTCTAACGGAATTCAACCGATCTTCAAAGAGATATCCTGGAAAGGTTTCCCGAATTTACAAACTATGAATAACAAAGAAATTAATCTCAGACTTCAATTCATCCACAGATTAACTTTCATTTAACCAAATTTTTAGAATTTGACTTTTTTAAAGAAAAGGGAGAATAAAGTCACTTATTAGTATGCAAAATACTGTTCTTCAATTATTACTCCAACGCGGCATCAATGGAGATAATAACAGTTCTAAAGACATTAATGGAGATAATTACATTTCTAATAAATATTTAATAAAAGTTCTGGTGTCTGATAAACTGAAATCAGATTTTAATGATAAACACTTCTACACATACAAAGGAAAATTACAAATAATACTTACATGATAAATGAGAGCTAAACAGATAAATTTGTATTATATTAGATTTAATTTAAGCTATAAATAGTATTATCTCATTAGGTAATTATCCTAGAAGAGCTTCTGGTGTTTATCATTACTACTGAAATGATATTTCGTGGTATTTTATTTAGCTCCAAATTAACTGTTAATATGATCTCCAACAAAAATAGCTACTGTATAAATTATTATATTTCCTTCGAGTTATTTAACTACATTTAAATGTATGAGTACAAATATAATAAGTATTAATATTTACTCTTTATTCTTCGAAATGATTGTAATTTATACAATTAAGCTCTCCAATCTTTTAACCCTAATCCGATTAAGTACGTAAATTTTGATTTACCTCTCGTGTGGATGCGCCAATTTTAATTATTATAGTAATATATTATGCACTGGCACACCTTTATCTTATACCGTCGATTATTAATCATGATGGTCTAACTAATCCATTAATTATTTGGTCAAATAAATGTTTTCCTCCTTATCCCGTGAATGTAAACCACACTGTGAACTTATTAAGAGTAATTAATACTAATAACATCCTATATAATAAATCTTATAGACATAGCTTTTAAAAGAAGAATGTAGCCACAGGATATGTATATTATTATTGTTGGAAGCCATCCAGAAAAAAAACTTTTTCTAACTCTTAAACTAAGAGTGATGAAAAACACTCGGTGATTATGGGTCATAAAAGTGTGATAAAAATGTAAAAGGTAGTTTATCTCTTGTGTTCATCTTGGATTCTAAAGACTTTCTTAAATGTCAGTTTGGCGGGCCTCGCTAGACAAGATCGGTCAATCATGAAGTAAGGAGTAATCGTAGAAGGCTATTAAAAGAAGCATTAATAGGTTACTGGTGAAAAGCCAAATGGGTGATATTTTAAACTTATGGATGCTTTAGGTTTTGATTTGATAAAGCATCGGGACTTTTGCCTTTAGTCATTAGCGGGCATCACATTAAAACAGAACCCGAATTTAATGAGGTACACATGAGGTTTTTCTCATCAATATGTATCAAAATAATGAAATATTACACTTTTTTAACACATTGCTAAAATAAACAACAGCAATACGTTGAATTTGTTGAAATGAATTCGAAACTTATAAAACCGGGAATAAAACTTTCTTTTTAGTTTGTCTGAAAAATATTTAGAAAATGTAATTCATTATCACTCCATAATTGAAAATTTTGGAGCTTTGAATTTTTTACATTTTTTAGAGTAGAAATTATGCTTATCAAACATACAGTTAGAGGATAAGGCAATATTTGAAGTTTACATCAGACATGGAGATTTCTTAATTGCCAACTTTTTTCCAAACAGAACCTAAACTGCAATAACACAGATTTTTCTTAGAATTATACATTTCTCCATTTTTTCCGGTCCATTCGAGAAGCGTGGTCTTCGTATACTTGCGAAGAAAGGATCCCAAAACTAAGTCACGAAGTAAACATGAGTGAACCGGCGCGTATAATTACAGCTCCTTTTACCTTGGGAACTCTTCCGATACAGAACACGGAAGGAAACTCCTCGGCTTCCGCTACTGACACCTATTTTTTATTCATTTTTTGCTGGATGCTCACTCCTTGGGTGGCGATAACACACCCTTCTCGAAGGGAAATAACAAGCTGAAAATCACGATTGTGGGTGAGAAGGAATGGAACATCCTTTTTTATGTCTGTCTCTCTCTTCCTTTGGTTTTTTATTCGTGTTTTACTACAGGAGAAGAATATTCCAAACTATAGTTTTGCATATTCGCAATGCTCTGCAAAAAATATGGTTTTATTTTATTTTTGGTATTAGGCCCTTATTGGTTGTAATAGTTTTATCAGGCTTTCAATTACATTTATATGAAAGGGATCAATAACATAATAGTGAGGATGCAAAAAGGACATCTGATACCTTTTGCTTTCTTCTATTGAAGCTTATTAAAGTTTTACTTGGAAGCTTGAACTTATCTAATAGTTCCCTCTTTAACGATTTTGTTTGAAGTAGGTTGTACTTTCACTTGTTTTATAATACGAAGATACTTTATAATGAGAAAAAAGGTGGGAAAACGTTAACAAAACGAGGTGTACTTCTAAAAGGTGGAGTTAAATAGATACATCTTACTTCACCTTTTTTATAACAAATTAACTTAAATCTAAAAAAAATATAAACAATTTTTAAGTATTACTACAAAACAAATTGAACTCTTTTTATTACCATGCCATTTAAAACCCTAAAACAAAGAATTTATTTCAGCATCGCAAGACCATAAATAAAAAGGCGTGTTATTGGGTGCCACTTCTTTCTGTTTAAAGTCTACCCAAAACTGAGTTCTTTCAATCTAGCATTTCCCTCTTTTAATTCATTGAAAACCTTAAACAATTTATAGTAGTTTATGCAAACTATTCATTTGACATGTTAAAAAGCTTTACATAAGTGTAATAACTAATTATATGACACGTAGAGGCTGAAAGAAAAGTATTTCGAAGCATCGATTTAACCTTGTCATAGCTAATCCGTAAATTCATTACACTGATTCGGCCCCACCTTTTCTTGCAAGACAGCCATTGTAATGTCCTCAGCAACAATGAGCATTTTGCTGCGAGTTTGGGTGTTACCTCTTAACTTGTCTAACCATTCCAATTTTTTTTGTAATTTTGTGAATGGTTTAAGGTTTTTTTTATTATCCAGCCACTCACACATGTCTGGGACTGTTGATCTTTCTGATAAGATTCATTTTATAGCTTTATTTTTTGGTTCCACGCCCGTGAGTTAGAAAACTGTTAAAAAATATATTAATGCACATCATTATATACAACAATTCTAACATTTACATAATACCGGAGAAACAGTGTAAAGTGTTTAATTGACTAAAAGTAATAAAAGAAGTATCTAACTGAGAAAATCACAAACTTAATATGCGTGTTATTTAAAAATTTATTTACTACCAACTGCTATCTGCTTTGAATGGGTGAATTATTATCTTTATTTAAAAATCATCATGGAAATTATTCAAAACTACTCTCATTTGAAGCCCTTGAGTAATCTTACCTTAAGGATTTTTGGTACTTTCGTATTAGCCCGTCCATCGTTTTCGCCAACTTCGCCAAAACGCGACAAAATACGGGATTTCTTCAGAATTGCCGAAAAACACATTTTTTAACATCAGAAACATCTTTATAACATCAGAAAATAGAAAATAAAAGTTTCATGTGGTTGGGGGGGGGCTGCCGCCCCCCCCCTCGAACCCCCCCGCCCTAACTATAACCAAACTCGTTGTGGGGGTAATCAGAAACAGTAAGGCTTCAGAAAAAGGGGAATCAGTTTCTTGGATGAACCAAAACTACGGATATCACTCGGAAAGAGCATAAAAATAACTTTTTTAGCACTAACTTACTTGCAAAATGGTCGATCCTACCGCCGGCGATCCTTTGTCGATCCTACCACCGGCCATCCTTTGTCGATCCTACCACCGGCATGCATACGCAAAACATTGAAAGACTCTGGGGCTCGGCAAAATGGCGCAACAAAGTTCACCGTGGAACGACACGAAAGCATTTAGACTCCTACCTTTCAGATGCAGTCTTCGTTCTTACCTTGTAAACATTGTTGAATTTATGTTCAAAACAACCTGCGCGGTGCGCACACATTATTTCACCCATGGGCTTACCGATTTAAATTGTGCGCGCTTGCGCCAGCGATCAGAACTAGCGCGATTTCGCCACGTTTTCCAGGGTTACCAGAATCAACGGTAGTTTTGCGGGGTTTACCAGACTTGGCGACTTATCGCCCCTGTTGGCGAATGGACGGGCTAATACGAATGCACCAGACTTTTATTTAATTTCTTGGTAAAGTTTTATCTCTAAAACCATACTACTTTTATTTCCACTCTTGCTTTTGATGTAAAAATATAGTGAATATTCGAGAGTATAATCTTCAATATAGGGGGTTGAACATTTGATTTTCACTTCCATAAAGTTGTAGGTTCATCAGAAAACATCACGCACTACGGGAGTGGCAATATTTATTTGTACAAAATGCATTGTTTCAACAAAAAAAAACTAATTCATGAATAGTGTAGCGTGACCTTCTTTAACCTAACTTTCTTATTTTGTCAACACAAGAAAAATGCTGAATCTTCTTTGAACTGTCATTTTTATTCGAAATTCCTTCCAAGAGGCATCTGCTCATTGCGGGTCATTCCTAGGGCAGAACTTTCCTGAGCTCAAAATGACAGAAGCTGCAATCTATACCAACCCAAAGGGTCCTCTCAGAAAAAGTACAAACGATTTGCAGCTTGTCTTCTTCCCACCCACCCGGCTGATGCGGTGAGGTTCGAAGAGCACGCCTGTCATTCTCGGAATATTTTTGCACAAAAGGAATAACGAAGGGCGCACGCATTTGTCGCAGCGCCTCTTTGTAATAATTCATTTTGAGCTGATTTGAGCATTCCCATGTAAGATCAGTTTGTCTTTCTTTCAGGTCAATATTCAATCATTTATAGGGTACTCAGAACTACTTTTGTTTGGAAATAGTTTAATCTCTTAAGATATTCTTTGGGGCGTCATTAGATAAGAGCGTGGTGAAAATAACATTTCAATTATATGTTCGTAAAATTCATTATAATTTTCGTATTAGAGTCTTTAAAATGCCTGATTTCCATCAAACGGTATTATTAAATTTTCACTCATGCAACAAAATTCAACTAGTATACACAAAGCTCAAGGATTTTAGTCTAATACTATATCTTTTGAGATTCCATTAACCTGATCATTGCAGTGAAATTTTAGCTTTTATACTCGTTATAATAAACTTTTTGGTGAAAAATATTTCATCTTCAGAATGATTTAAAACTTTAAATTTAAGTAACACTGTAATCGTGTGAACTTTACAGGAATTACAAATACTATTACTTACAAGAGTATTCTGTACGCTTTGCGGTGGAGCTTAAATATTCCCAGTGGCATAAGAAACAACAACAAGTGCATTTGTCACTACATTACAAACGCAAATAAATTCATTTTTGGTTCTCTTAATACTTCTTTTAACAGGGATTTTAACTTAAAGTCTTCGCCATAAAATTGGTAATTGACAGGTAAAACACTTTTTTGAGGAAGATGTTTTCAGTATAATGTAGTTTGTCATATCGAAAGTACACTGTATTTCTATAGAGTAGAGCCATAGAAATATCATTAAGTTTTCTGTGCCCATTCACATTAAATTTATACCTGGTGGTTGTAAATGAAGAATAGAAAGAAGTCAGTCCAAAGGAACACCATCACCAATGAAAAAGTACAATACCAGTTGGTAAAAATATTGTTTCATTGAAAAATATACGTATTACTCACGTAGAACCATTAAGTAGTAAACTTTACGAGAAGAGCTGCTGAAATAAAAATTCAATGCTAAAGAATAAATGGTAAATAAGAAAGAATTTAACAAGTGTGAATTTGAGTAAACCCATAAAGGTTTTAGATTTTCCATTGTTTAAAGCAGTTATAGTTACTATGTCAATTTTAAGGTTCCTCCATATACCTTTCAAAATCAAAGCTATTCTTTTTCTCAGTTTCATTTAACTTTTTTCTGCAAGGCATTGTATTGTTCGATAATATACTATAGATAAATTGTAATATTTAGAAAAATCTCATAAATGTCGTAGTGAGATATTTAAGCAAAAGTAGTATATTTTATAAAATGTTTTTCTTTCTTTTCCTTGAGGCATTTTAGAATTTTATGAAAACTACTATATTTTAAACTTAAATATCTTATTCATTAAAGAGTGTTTCACAACAAGTACTTTAATTATGTCATTAAGTGACATAAAATGTTTTGAAAGTCTCACTCACAAAAAAAACGGAAAGTGTTTTCACTACTTACACAAAGAAAAATAAATGTCAAAAAATACAAAATAAATATTTGCTGAAATAACTTCATACATAACTTTCAAATTACTGTTAAAAGCTTTGTTTTCATATTTCCAGGAAAATAATTTTACAATACACATGCAAACATAAAAGTAAAAACATTAACAAACTTTTCTTTGTGCAATACTAACGTTCTTTTCTTAATAAATGTTTATTTGTATTTTTATTAAGAACAAATTAAAGAAGGAAATTCAAAAATGATTATGATTTTTTTTGTAAAAGGAAAAATTTTTCAGCCCTTTTTTCTTTTCTAAGATTACTATTTGTTATAACCATAATTATTTTATTTATTTAATTATTTTATTTTATTTATTAATTATTTTTGAACCAATGTTTTTTTTCTAGCAAATAATGTAAACTGGGACGTATAAAACAGAATCAAAGTATTCAAATTAGAATTATACTGTAACATGACCTTTTAATATCTTAATGTTAAAAAAACCCTAAACATTAAATACACTTTAATTTAAAATTGCATGCATAGTAAGTCCTTCAAGATTTAACAATTATAACAGACATCAAACTGTTTTAATTTTTTTCCCATACCTTTAGGAATCCTCAAAGCATTATATCTTGGTTGATAATTACCATACATAATAATACACATGAGCTAAAATGTATTTTTACAAGCCGTTTCATAAACAAGTTCTAAAAAATTAATTATCTATTTAACCAAAATTTTAAACTTTTTCAATTGAAATTTGTATTTTATCTTTTCAACAATTTGATTTTTCTGTCCAAACTCTAGTGAGTATTCTTGTGGGACAAGGCTTGTTCGTAAATTACGGACATTCAATTATTCTCACCCTTTAAAATTAAGAGCACTTAGAATCTCAAGGGAAAACCTTCCTGTAAACTTGGTGACATATTTTCATTCACGTTAAATAGTGTGCCTCTATTAGAAAATAGCACTCACTAGAGGATATTTTAGAGCATGTCTGATCATCAGGAGATTCTCAAAATTACAGGAGTTAGAAGGGTAGGCAATATATTCTGCATTGAGAAGCATAAGTTTCCTGAAAACTTTGTGATGAATAACTAAAATTCATAAGTATAACTATTATTTAATAAGGTTAAGTTAATTTTTAGAATAAAAAATATTACATGGCAAGGACAAATTTACGAAAAAGTTAAAATGACGAAGTTAGCAGAACAATTTTAAGAAGTTTAAAGTAAGGTTTAATATTTTTAAAACATGACAATTGTAAAGAAGCACAAATTAAATTGCCCTTTTCTTTCAAGCTAAACATTCTTTTAATAAAGATAACTTCATGTGTTTTCTACTTATCAATATTATAAATTTCCAACTAAACTAATTGAAAATTCCTCTTTGGTCGCCGGCCCTTGATGGGCCTTGGCCTGCGGTACTATTTTATTCCAGGCAACTCTATTACACACCTTTTAATTGAAAATTATCTTGGGATTTCCCTGATTGAAATATGAGAAAAATCAAATACCTTTTCATTTTGAGAAGTCCGGTGAAATTGTTTTGGAAAAAAATCCACTCCTCTCAGCTATTTTTTCAAGCATACAAAATACTAACCCTCATTGCATACACTACATACATGTTGTACCAAATTCTTATCCCCAATACAAAATCCCATAATTTAATATTTTGTAACTTCTTCCATCTTCACATTTTAATAAATATTCGCTACACACGTCAAAAACAATCTCTCTCGGGTCTCAATTAGTATCTCAATTTCCTGTCCAATGATGTGCTACACCGACAAGTAAAAACACACCTTAATCAAACTGTCACCCAAAGCCCTGCAAATCCCTTTCACTGCCACTTCCACTCATCCTCACAGCACAACCCCTGAGAACTTTAAACCGTCATAACCGCCCCAGAGTTAATAAACCTCTCTCTAAAGAACTCAGACGGAGGCATCCCAGAAAAATCTTATTTCTGCCGCATATAGGACCGCTTCCATACCTGGAATTCCTCACATTGGTTGCCAGGGCAACAGCGAGTTCGCCTCATCAAGAAATGTAATTAATTACTCTGGACCTGGTCCTAATCTGACTTCAAATGGAGTGCTTAAATGCCTCGGAAAAGGTATTGAAAGGGAGTCTGTGTGTGTTTGAGATTTTTTTCTCTCTCAGGTAGAATCAACGTTTTTTTAATTGATATATGGGGGAGTAATTCGGTCTTTTATACTCTTTTGTGGCATTTACTTGGTTTTTGTTTCGCGTTCTTTGATGGTGTCGCTGATTTCGAATGAGGAATTAATTAGAAAGTTACCGGAAGGGTGTTTTTGGCGTGTGGGGGTGATTTAAATGGAGTTGATGGGTGGAATTGAAAACTCTTTCAGTGAAAGGGATTCGATGGTGAATTTCAGAGTATGTTTTTTCTTGAGTTTTTTTTCTTTTTTTGTGAGTGAAAGGTGATAATTATATTCCCTTTTAAAAAGTATTGAATTGGAATTAAGGTGGGACTGCTGTTTGTTACTATTAATATCGATTTTGTTAATTAAATCATGTCTTTGAGAACGTTTAAAAATTATTGGTTCAATTCCGTTAACGTTCCTGCTAAATATCACCAAGCCTTTTTGAACGCCATTAATTCAAATATCGACGACCAGTTTTTCTGATTTTTATTGATAAACTGATCAGTTATCGATCTAACAAAACATTTTAATCTATGAGTTTGAAATTATTTAGCAATATTTCTACTTTTTGGTGTCCAAATGAGCATGGCGGTATTTAGCATGGCGGTACGAAATTGAACCAAATTCTTAAGTTATTATCTGGAATATTTTACTAAGATATATTAATTAAAAACTTTTTATTCAGTTAAAATTACTATCATTAGAATATTAATTGGGTTCCCTTTTTTAACTATCACCACTCTTCAATTATGTCATTTTGACAGCATCTTCAAATACACACAAAAAGAGATATAAATAAATGATTTAGTGTAACTGTTACTACTATTTACCTTACGAAAAAGTTAGTTTCAGAAAGGTTCAAAAAGGATTTTTATAAAATATAATAGCACTCCTCTGATTATAGTAGGTTACAATTTCAATATAAGTCGATCAACAACTTGAGTCAAAGTAAAACATGTTTGAAAAATAAGGTTGTACTATATTAGGTTGATTTCTAATAAAGGAGTAGCTAGTTCAAACAGTTTTTCATATAAGTTTTGGAAAAAATAATCCTTGATAAAAAGAATTGAATACTTTTTGAGTTCAATAAAATTGTGGCTTTAAATGCAAAAGTCCTAAAATGTAACTAAAAGAAAACTATGCGATAAAATATAGTATATCTTTTGAAAATATCTAAAGCTGATAAAAACAAATACCAAAACAATGTTTCAATATTTGAGTTTGTGAATTACCAATAGTTTTAAAACAGAAAAAGGAATTAATTTTTGATGCACATTTCTTAAGTATAACCATAGTATTAAACAATTGTTTTCTTTAAATCATGGAAACTTCCACGACCTGAATAACTATCTATTGAATGATCTTCTAGCACACGAAACTTTTCAAAGACACGGCCTATAATCATTGGAAAAGAATTAATTAAATTGCTTTCTTTGTTTGACTTCACTAAAATGGGTTTTATAACAGAGCATTAAAAAAGATTAAAAAGTCTACATCTCACTTAGACTTAAAAAGATTAAATATCAAAATAGAATGCCCATAAGGAAAGTTTACATAATATACATACAGGGTGTTTTAAAGCATAAGCAATCCTAATTTACTAAACTTAAATAATTCACTAATTTTATGCTATATATAGTAGTTATATTTTATTTTTCACTTTGAATGAAAAAGAAAATAGCTTTATCATTATTTTGTATGAATCTGTGTTTAGTTGCAATTCATGAGATGTGACCCGAGAAAATTTTTTTTCTGGAAACTCTAGAAGTGCAAAGTGAATAAAGGAAAAACCTGGAATCCATCTTGGCAAACGAGGATCTACTTCGAGCCCTTCTCACTGACCGCTATTGTGTGCTAATATGATTAGCCAAGTTTCACTTTTCGACCTTGAACAAATGTGTTTCAAAATATTGCAAATGGAAGAAAAAGACAAAGAAATTTTTCACAACTCAACGCTTACGATAAAACCGAAACCTAGATATTAGGTTTCATCTCGGAAAACCTGGTTCCCGATGAGACCTTTTTGTTTCGGCCAAAGAAAGGCGGCTGAGACAAGGTGGCTAGTAACAAAGGTACAAGAATAAAAGGAAATGTGAGTTACTAAAAAGGTCATAAGCAACAAAAGATGGTGAAGAAATTCCTCCTATTGCCACGCCTTGCCCGAGGCACAATTAAAAACTTGCCTTTAATGTGGCTCTGAAACTGCTATTTTCTCCTAAGTTGAATTATAAAATTAAGTATCTTGGAGCACACAGAGATAGATAAAAGGGTGCAGGAACACCACTTTATAGGTTTAACACCATTTTAATCCTATTAATATTTCGATAATCAATATTTCCTTTACAATAATACAAAATACAATTACAAATTCAGTCGACCAACTACAGGCGTAAGCCCAGCAAGGTTGGTCCAGTCTTTTTAACCCAAACTACCGGAATCCCAGTATCTGTCAATTTTCTTCTTGAACTCGTTTACCCCACTTGAATTTACAATTGTTTCAGGCAACGCATTCCATCTATCCACTACCCTATTAGAAAAATAAATCTTTCTACAATTCGTCTTAAATTTTGCTTTATTCAATTTGAAATTGTGACCCCTTGTTCTATTACCCGTATTGAAATCTAGTCCCTCTGTGTCCCCTTTCTTTACTATTTTAAAAAGTTGAATCAAATCCCCTCTTATCCTTCTTTTCTCTAGAGTGAACATATTTAGCTTCTTTAATCTTCCCCCATAACTTAAACTGGATATACCCTTGACTCTTTTAGTAGCCCTATGCTGAATCCTTTCAATTGAATCAATATCTTTTTTTAATGTATGGAGACCAAAACTTAACAGCATACTCTAGATGAGATCTCACCAAGCCTCTGTATAGTGGCAAAATAATATCCCCGGACCTTGAGGAAATAGTTTTTTTAATGTATCCCAATATCCTATTAGCCTTTTTACTAGCAGATGAACACTGATGAACCCATTTAATGTCCTCATTTACTATCACCCCTAAATCTTTGATCATATTACCTTCTTTAACTTTGTCCCCTTGCAGATAAAATTCTGCCCTACCATTCCCTCGACCCATATAAAGTACCTGACATTTACTTATGTTAAAGGACATACCCCATTTTTCAGCCCATTGTGAAATAATATCGAGATCCCTTTGTAAATTTTGTACCTGCTCCTGAGTATCTACCTTCCTCCAAATTTTTAAGTCGTCAGCAAAGATGCTGATTTTGTTCCTAATGTCCTGACTAATATCGTTTATGAAAATTATAAGGAGAATTGGCCCCAATACTGACCCCCTTCCTGAATCCAAACTAGTTGTCTGAAAGTAAGTTACCCTCCTCCAAGTATAACATTATATGCTTTTCTTTATGTTGAAATAATAAGATACTACTAAATTCCTAAAAGGCCTTGACAATCTTATTATTTAGATATTTAAGAACAAATACTATTTTTAAAAATTGTTATTTATTTATTTTGCTTTTTAATTTCATTCAATGAGAATTTGTTCGAACAATTATATGTCCTAATAAAAAGTATGTAAAATATAAACTAGTTTTATGACATTTAATGGGAAAAATGTAACAACATTGTGAAATAAAAATATTATGCAGTTTCCAGTTTAAATCACAATTAATAGAAGTTAAAATAAAGACAAGTTCTTTTTATTTCTTAAAATAAATAATTATTTGAAGAAGCTAAAACAATTTTTTAAACAATTGCATATGAGGCAATTTAAATGCCCTTGTCAAGTGTTGCAGCTAATTACCCCATTAGTTAGAAGTTTGTGGTAACAAAGTTATCGTCATTGTATTGTGTGTTTTGAGGAGAAGCCAAGTGGTTTTCAAAAATAAATATCTTGCCAAGAAGGGATGACCTATTTCGAAAAACTTACAAATCATGTTAAGAAAAAAAATACTTTAAATATACTGGCGCAATGGTAAAAATTTTTTAACTATTATTTTGCAACTTATCTTCATAGACTAGACTAGAGTTACCTTTAAACGGTTGTATAATTGTATAATTCTTTCTAGTGTCTGGGAGAATAGAGATATAGAAGTACGTATATTAGAGTTAAAGAACACGGGTTCCATGAATAAAATCTTGTTCTGATATTAAGGGAATAATACTGAAAATATTAGAGGCTCAATAAAAAAACTCATACAATACATGAAACCTTACAACGCAATTAGTTACTGGGAATTTTCCGTAACCTATGTTAGTATATTTTCTAGTGGAAATTTTCTAAAGATTAAATTTCGACTTGAGTATCTACATTTGAGCCAAATATGTTTGCACGTAGAATTTATTCCCTTAATTCTTTGTTATTCATTATCAGATTTTTCCTTAAGGGGTTTCAAGAAGACCGCCAAAACTCAGAAAAGCCATATTATTTGATGCCTATAAGAAAACCATAGTTTTCGAGAAAATCGTGACAGAATAGTTGTTGATGTAATATCCAGTTTATGGCTTAAGATATTTATGGAAAGTGTGAAAATGATATTTTTTGGATATGGTTCATACGACAATGCTGTCCAATAAATATTTTGATCTGGATCATTTACCATTTTTTGTTGTAAATATGCCTTTTAAAACAGTTTTAGTTCACAGTTTTTTTTGCACTAATTGGTTAAGTTGATGATGATTACTGGCTTTTGCATTGCATTATTCTGTTTTTAACAATTTCTCTTTTTCATCATTAGTTATATTTTATCCGTAAAATTGTTTTATTGTTTATTTTTGTTTGTTTGTTTCTTTTACTAATATTTTAACTCTTTCAGTTACACCCTGTTGAAATTTCCAGGAAAGAACACTAAAGGCCCTCTATAAATGCGGCATATAAAATTAAAACAGATATTAATGTAAAAAAATAAACACACAAATAAATTTTAAATCAATCTTTTTCTCTCAAAATAAGAGCTATTTGACCCCTATGAATGTTATTGAAAGAAAAGAGAAAAAATTATTGATTTAGAATATTTGTGTGTTTATTTTTTTTGTAACTTAAATATAAAAATAAAATAAAATGGCGTGATATTTTGTCACAAGATCATATTTTCTATTCAAAACGATAATATGACTCCTTCAATGCTTCCCAAAAGCATCTTATTTTATTTGCAGTTGTACTTGGTGCACATAAATTTAAGCACATGATAAAAGTATTGTGACAAAGATATACAAATCTTAGAAACGATCTTTCTATGCAGATTATAAATTTGAATTTAAAAAATTTTCTATTTTGTACAATAGTATATTAACTTAAGGGGGTCTAGGACACAAAAATCGTGAGATTTAAAAAAAATCTGCTTAAAATGATGTTTGAATTATGTTTCTATCATAAAAAGAACCGGAGATACAAATACAATCCTTTGTAGCCAGCTGCTTTGGTAATCAAACATTATATTACACTGGGGAACAGCCATTTCGTTGTCTTAGAACTGTGACTTGTTTTTGAATCACTTTTGGCCCCTGAATCCAAAAGAAACTGTAGTTTTTGTCTGTCACGTCCACTTTTTTGGCAAACAGCCCGCCCCCTTTTTACGTTTTTCAATGACTTAATGACTTTGAATTCGATTTTCAGGGTCAAAAATCATTACTTTAGTCTTTAAATTACACCCGAGAGGACAAGAATGGTTAAAGTTTCTAAAATATGAAAATTTTTAGCGAATGAATAGGTTTAAGGGGTTATTACCCCCCTAAAAACGCAAAAAAAATCGTTAAATATTATGGAGTTTATTTTACGCTATTTTTTACACTTATTTTTTACGCAATTCCTTTTCCAAAAGGTTCTAACTCATGACCAAGGACCCAAATTTAATGAAAATTGGCCGCAATGATTTTTACTAAAAGCGGTTGAGGCATTAGCGCCCCCGAAGCACCAGCGGAAGGGTTCGGAATACTCTCTTTCGCTTAGAGGACGCGAACACCTCAACCGCTTTTAGTAAAAATCATTGCTGCCTATTTTCATTAAATTTGGGTCCTTGGGGAAGGGTGACCTTTTAAAGAGGAATTGCGTAAAAAAATAAAGAGAAAAAACCCTGAAATGCAAAAAAGGAACGTTATAAAGGATAGAGGTTATTTTAAGCTTTTCTTACTCTTATTTTTTATGCAATTCCTCTTTAAAAGGTCTTAACCTTTCCCCAAGGACCCAAATTTAATGAAAATAGGCAGCAATGATTTTTACTAAAAGCGGTTGAGGTGTTATCGTCCCCGAAGCGAAAGAGAGTCTTCCGAACCCTTCCACAGGTGCTTCGGGGGTGCTAATGCCTCAACCGCTTTTTGTAAAAATCTTTGCTGCTTATTTTCATTAAATTTGGATCTTAGGGGATGGGTTAGAACCTTTTGAAAAGGAATTGCGTAAAAAATAAGTGTAAAAAATAGCGTAAAATAAACTCTATAATTTTTAACGATTTTTTTTGCGTTTTCAGGGGGTAATAACCCCTTAAACCTATTCATTCGCTAAAAATTTTATATTTTAGAAACTTTAACCATTCTTGTCCTCTCGGTTGTAATTTAAAAACTAAAGTAATGATTTTTGACATTGAAAATCGAATTCAAAGTCATTGAAAAACGTAAAAAGGGGGCGGGGCTGTTTGCCAAAAAAGTTGACGTGATGGAAGAAAACTAACAACAGTTTTCTAATTAGTGTGCCCATTGAACTCTAAAACAGCCAAAAAATCGAAGTCAACAGAAATTATGTTAAAAATTGTTCCCCAGTGTTATGTTCAACATTCAAATCCGGTTTTCTCTACGATGGGTTTTTTCACTGTTTCTCATCTTTAACTTGATATAATATAACTTGATATAAGTCAAGAACCGTCAAGACAAAGAGTTGAAATATGAAATACATACTTTTTAAAGATTTACTTTAATTAAGTCTCGGGAAATTTAGAAAAATTATTTACTTTTTAAAATATGAATTAAAAAAAGTCGCATAAAAATTTCAAGAATTTTTTACTTAATTGTTCATATTTTTTTTTCAAAAAATTAATATTTCTGAAAATTCCTGGACTAAAATAAAGATAATATGTTTCTGTTTGAGATAGTTAAAAATTTTGAAAATTTATCAATAATATTTTGAGTTATATCAATTTTAAATGACCCCATTTTTTAATGAAATTTCAATTTTTATAAATACTTTTTGGAAACTTTTCTGATGTGATTTTGCTTGGTTGTTAGATGAATGATTAGCATAAAAAATTTCAAAATTCTAAGTTAATTAGTAATTTTTTTTACGAAATTGTGTCCCGGAACCCCTTAAGAAAATCATAAAAAATGTCACCCATGCTTTTCATGAGTAAGTAAAAATGTAGATAGCAGCACGTAAAATGATGGGGAAAGTAGGGAAGATCAATAAGTGTTTAAAAATGTGGTGCTGCTATCTATATTAGATAAAATAAAATGAAAGATATGACGAATTTTAAAAAAGTAGCATTTGAAAAAGTAAGCATTTAAATTTTACTTCGTTTAGATAATGATTTATTTATTTATTTAAAATGGAATAAGACCACTCCCCAAAATATGAGAAATGAGTGTAATTAATAGAAAAATGAAGAATATCTAATTATTTTTTTATTTATAATAAATATGAAAAAGAGAAAAAACCTTTGCATATCCAGCTTTGTGTTTAAATTTCGAAAAGATTGTTTCAAAAAGAATTATTTTAGATTGATAGAATTTAATAAAGTAAAACTTTGGTAAGAAGAACCACCCCATTCTATAAAACGATGCATAAATAGAAGATAAATAAAATCAAATTACTATAGATCAGCTGCAACCCCTTGGGTTTCACTCATAAAGAAAGTGGCTCTTGGTATGAACCACTTTTTGAAATATCAATTTTTCAAAGTAAATTCAATACAATAAACATCCAAATTTTGAGGAAGAATTCAAACTATCTAACTCTTTCCTAAACAACTTTGTTTAAATACCTGTATCCCTGTAAATATTAGAATATTCTATTTATATATTAAAAAATAATTATTATTTACATTCTTGTTCCTTGGGAGTGTAAAAATTAAAGTGTTATAATATCGGTTTTTGTCTTCTACCTATACCTTAGATAGATTTCCTCTACCATCTTCAAAAACTATAGTCGCTATAGCGATCTCAAGCGTTTAATATTGATTGTATTTAAGTGAAACTTTGGACTTAAGGGTTTACAACTATGATCTTTCAGATTATCAAATCAAAAGAAAGGATTTCGAAATACAAAATAAGGTTTTGGCAGAGTTTTCACATTTTTTGTGTTTTTTTTAAAACTTTTTTTCATAATAAACAAATTTTAAAGTGAAGACTTTTGAGATAATTTTAAAGATCATATTAAACCACAATTTTTTAGACCATAATTAAATTTTTACCAATAGTAGTTCTTCTACAAATTGAATTTTTCAATGATGGTGTCGCTCCATTTTTAACTCTCTGGGATTTTGGTCTGGGACCCCCAAATCCTATGTGATTCTGACTTGTCTAGGTGTCTACTATCATCCCTGAAAGTTTGTTGCACCATTTCAGATACACCATGTATAGGGAATGTTTTTTCCATTTAATATATTTTAATTTATTCATTATAATTCCTTCTTTTCTTTTCACAGGAAACTTTTGAAGAGTGGGAAAAGTGTTTTGCATCAACATTGGTGTGCTGATGTTATCCACTATCGTTTTTATAATCTTTGGTTCTGCTGAGATACAACTATGGAATTCAGTTGATATCGAGAAAGAGAAGGATGTAAAATTCACTGAAAACCAATACTCTTCTACAACTTGCATATTAGAAACTGATACTTTCAAATCATATTTAAGTCACAAATATATAGGGAATGTTTTTTCCATTATATATATTTATGTGGAGACCTTTAACCATACACGTATAGTACATAATATTTTTTTATTTTTTTTAAATAATGCTTAAAAATAAACTTTATGTAACTTAAAACAATATAAGATATTTTTAGCATCTAATTTAAAAGAGGATATTGGAACGATTTAATTGAAAGTAAAACATGTTAAATATGTGTTATTTTTAAATAAAATTATTAGTCATATATTGAACATTGATGTTCATGATAGATGATATTCATGAACATTGAAGGACAGGTTCTTATCATTATAATCAGAGGAAGAATAAAGCTTCCCGATATTTGCAAAAAGACCTAACAAAAATGTTACCAAAGAACGGTTTATTGAAAACTTTATAAACCAAATTATAGAAAATATCTTCAAACCAGAGTTACAATATCACCGCCATCTGTGTATCTTGTTGATGCTTGTTCTACTTGAATAATTTTGTGTAAAATCTAATGTATTTAAAGAACAATTTAGAATAAGATAATATTTATTGCTATTAGATACGTATTCATTACTAAACCTTTGTTCCCATTTGTGGGATTAATTTCCCATTTGATATTTGGTGTACTTATTTTCACTTCTTGGTTGGAGAAAATGTTATTTACCATATTCACCGTAAATAATTTTTTTGGAATCTGAGAGAGGTGTGAAAATAAAATTGTGAATTATGAAAATGTGTGTTGGTTTTTTTTCAATTAGCTAATAGGTCGTCATTTGAGTTTGGACAGTATAGTAAAACAAGAAGATAAAATTCAAATATCAGAAATTATTATTATAAAAATTTGCTATAAATTTACCTCCCACATACTCCCAAAACGTCAATAACACTACTCCACAAAAAATAGGGTCAAAATGCTTCTGACACAAATCAAGTAGATTCTTATGTAAAATGCCCCCCTGAATCCGAATTCGACTCCCGTTTTTCTCCATCACGTTCAGATTTTCAGGGAACAGCCCCTCCCCGTTTTTGCGTTTTTCGATGACTTAATGACTTTGAATTCGTTTTTTCAATGGCAAAAACTATTACTTTAACCTTTAAATTACACCCGAGGGAACAAGAAAGGTGAAAGCTTCTAAAATATACAAATTTGTAGCAAATGGATAAGTTTAAGGGGTTATTACCCCCTAAAAATGCAAAAAAAAATCGTTAAAAAATTACAGAGATTATTTTTGGCTATTTTTGCCTCTTATTTTTTCGCAATTCATCATTAAAGGGTCCTATAACCCTTCCCCAAGGACCCAAATTTAATGAATATATGCAGCAATGATTTTTACAAAAAGCAGTTGAGGTGTTAGCGCCCCCAAAGCAAAAGCACCCACGGAAGGGTTCGATGCCATACTTAAGGGTTAAACTGCTGTATAAAAAATCCAACTGTTACTGACTGAATTTCAGTCGATTATTGTGTAAAATGACCTCCTGAACCCAAATTTGACACCCGTTTTCCCCCATCACCCTAAATTTTTAATGGGACATCCCCCATTTGTTATCCACAGCCCACGCATCTATTACAGCTAGAAACATGGATGATGAATGATGAATTGCGTAAAAAATTAAAGGAAAAAATAGCCAAAAACAATCTCTATAATTTTTAACGATTTTTTTTGCATTTTTAGGGGGGTAATAACCCCTTAAACTTATCCATTTGCTACAAATTTGTATATTTTAGAAGCTTTAACCTTTCTTGTTCCCTCGGGTGTAATTTAAAGGCTAAAGTAATAGTTTTTGCCCTTGAAAATCGAATTCAATGTCATTAAGTCATTGAAAAACGCAAAAAAGGGGAGGGGCTGTTCCCCGAAAATCTGAACGTGACGGAGAAAAACGGGGGTCGAATTCGGATTCAGGGGGTCATTTTACATAAGAATCTGCTTGATTTGTGTCAGAAGCATTTTGACTCTATTTTTTGTCGGGTAGTGTAATAGCATCCAAAATTTGTTTGGTTACAACACCCTTTCTACTAAAAGCAACTATGATTATTAATAAAAATTGTACTTAAACAACTTCCATAGCTATCCTTAGAATTTTAACGTTCATTTATTAAATGTTTGATAAACAAGTACGCCATAGAGTAAGCATACAAAAATGAAAAAACATAGTGTAACAAAAGAAATAAGGATTTATTCATAGGGTTAATTTAATTACACTAATCTTAAAATTCAAAGCTTGAACGAAGATTTCCAAAAGTTATTATAATAAAATAAATCGACAGTTGGTGTTGTATGTATTGTATACAGAACATAAAAATGCTCCTAACAGCGGTTTTGATACTTTCAAATACTTCATATTATCTCAAACTCCCATACTTAAAAATGAGATAAAATGAAATGCACTTTTTGTTACCACAAAAGGGGAGATCATATTTTTAGTTCTATCAATAATTTCTAGACAGCAGCACGAGTTACTAATGTAGATATAAAAATTAGTATTTTTCTTCATTATAAATATAGATGGCACCACAATAATTCTATAAAATTCATAGCGAAAATTAAAAAACTTGTTATATTTCATTGTAATATTTATAAGAGGTGGTGATTTGCAAGGCAGAACCTTTTCAGGACAATGTAATTTTTTTTCTGAGGAATTTAGACGTCAAGATATAATTGATCGGAAAAAATTTTGTTAGATGCTCTAAGAAGAGTATAATTAACGGTGTTTGAATAAAAACAGTTAAATAAAAAAATAGAAAAATATTTTTTAAAAAGATCCCATACGTGCCCTACACTCCCCTACAATACAAAAGTGTACAAAACGTGAATTTAAACAAAATTATTCCATTATTCCTAAATTATAATCTCGCCATAAAGACTATCAGTGGAGCGTGTGGAACTCCCAAGGACAACCATCCCAAGCAGCACAAACATACAAGATTCGTCCAATTTTTGTCATTTATGGCAATATTTCGTTTACTTACAGTTGCAGTTAAGTAAACTTGATGTATTTTGTATGAGCTGTGCTTACTAGTGATTCCATAATAGCGTGGCAATAACCAACAACATACTTTATTTTACGTTCCTTATATGTCGACCAGTAATTTTCATCTTGATTATCTTGAAGAAAATCGTTTGCAAAGGGTGGGTGGGATGCTATAGAACCAACCCTTCAGTCACCTTGGAAATGATCCCTCCTAAAGCATTCGAAATCATCTGCCTCTTACTCCTCCCCCAACTCGGCCTTTTCCAAGGTCGCAGTCCACAGCCTATCAATAAAGGAAAGATGTATGGCATGGAAAGCAGTGGAAGTTGCCTACTAGTGCCAGTCTAAGGTGTTTTTCGGCCCTGAACTTAGCACTTGGAAGAGAGAGATGAAGGATTCAAATACCTCCAGAGAAAGTGAAGATAATTATTGGGGTCCTTTTATGCAATTGTTTGATTATCGTTATTTTGGTTTTGATGGGATCTCAACTGCTGCCAAGGTGTACCCTTTCCATGAGATTTGGTGAATACTATCGTAGTTGTAGACGATCCAACCTACTAAAAGCTTTTGATAATAATAATAATAATAATTTGTGAGCATGAATAAAAATGCTGTCTGCTTGGTCATTGGGGGTTTCGGAGAACATAGTTTTGACTTTCCAGAATCGTCCTTGATCTAAGAACTACTTATTGAATAGCAAGAAAAACCTGCAGCTCTTCGGTAAAATCATGTGTGGTCATTAATATGCCCTCTTTGAGAAACCTTACCCAAGTCAAAATTCATGCTAAAATTTGTTTGCTATTGATAAGTGCGGGAATTAAAATCTTACCTTTTAAAGTAATTTTCAAGTAATATATATTTTTTACTGAATCTTATAAGCTAATTTAATGTCAAGCGAAAAGCATTCCTATCACGAAGTCAAACGTTTAATTAAACGTTACATGCAAAGCTATACATATCTTTCCAAAATGTTCATCTAAAATGTATTTATACAGGCATGCGATAAAAACAAATAAAATCAAAGAAAAATGGATTGTATTCATTAATAACGGCAAAATGAGTTATTAAAGAATTTTGAAATGTTTTTCTTTTTTTCGCGATTATTAATGGTTCAATAAACTATCTCGATAGAATACTTGTACATCCTTAGAGAACTTCATAAAAGACACACTTTCAACTAGAACCAATTCCATTAAAATATATATTTCAGGAACTTATTACTTTTTTAGTGTATTATCTTTAAGTAAATTTAGTTTTAATTTACCTTCAATTAGAGAAGAAACTTCTGCAAGTTCATCACCTCATTGGAACCTTACTTTATAATTTGGGCAGATTATATTTTAGGGATTTATTCCCTGCACAAACCTTCAGTCATTTCCCTAAGTTCAGATACCTTCCCCTTTGACAACTTCACAGGGTTCACGACCTTTGATCAATTTCCAAGAACGAAAGTGATCTTTCAAAACAGCATGAAGTTATACCACGCCAATTCCTAGCCCAAGGCTCGGCAGAGAATCCTTCAGCAAAAGTGAGCCAATTTGAGATCTAATCCTTGGCAGCTGGTCTTGGGCAAGGTGTATGACCTTTCACCAAAAAACGATCTTTCGGACACCAGAGTTCCATCTGTGCTTTTCCGATTCCATTTCTACCCCAGCTGCACCCTATTATGTTCACTTTCGCTGGCATAATTTTCCCATCTCGAATTTGCGCGGAATGTGTGTAATTACGTAGCGCGATTGGCTGTGTGATTGTGCTTTTTACTTCTTTCACGAAGAGAGATGGAAATATGAATTAGTTGGGAATCACGATGGCTCTGAGATGAAGGGAAATGGGGTTTCTGAACTTGAAAAAGCACATATGGAAGGATTGCTGGAGACTGGGTGAATGTAATCTTTAGAATAGATAACCAGTTAGGTACCTTTTCCCCCTTTGGTTCGTTTGTGATGATCAAGTTGGTAGAGGGGATTTATTGAAAAACTGGGTTCCATACAAAAGATTTCGAACAGTTTGTAGATTAAATAAATAAATGCTGGCATTTTATTTATAAATTAAATTAAGTAAAAAACGATGAAAAGTGTTGTAAGTTACAAATATATAAGTTATCAGAAAAGGATTTGGATTTATTATCAGCACAAAAAATTAACTTGAAACAATAATATTCCTATTATGAAAGGATCCGTTATTTCAGTTTGTAAAAATTAGATTTCATTTAAAAAAAGCTATTCCAAAACATTATACAGTCAAACCTGTTTTTGTGCAAGGAATAGGGACTACATAAAATAAAACATAAAAAAGCACAAAACTTTACGAGTAGCTGTAAAAAATAATTTTCGCAATACAATTAAAAAAAGGGGACGGATCGTCCTAGTGGGTATGCTCGCTGACGCCAGCAGCCTGCGTGCTGTACCGTCGTCGTTTCGATTCCGGCCTCTCCCTGGGTGTAATTCCTCTCGTCTGTATCAGTCATCAAGAGTACAAACCGGAAAATACAGGGTGACCCATAAATAATGGGTCACACTTATTGGGGGGATAGTAGACACCTAGACGAGTCAGAATCACATAGGATTTGGGGGTCCCAGACCAAATCCCAGGGAGTTAAAGATGAAGCGACAACCTAAAAAAATTATTGAAAAATTCAATTTGTAGAACTACTATTAGTAAAAATTTAATTATGGTCTCAAAAATTGTGATTTAATATGAACTTTAAAATTATCTCAAAAGTCTTCACTTTAAAATTGTTTTAGTATGAAAAAAGTTAAAAACCACAAAAAATGTGAAAACTCTGCCAAAACCTCATTTTGTATTTCGAAATCCTTTCGTTTGATTATATAATCTGAAAGATCATAGTTGTAAACCCAAAAAACAAAGTTTCACGTAAAACCATCAATATTAAACGCTTGAGATCCTGTTAAAGTTCGTTTTTTGCGTGCGCAAATTGGTTTCCTATAGCCGTTTCCAAAACGACAGTTTGCGGACGTAAAAAACGGACTTAAACCATGTTTTAACAGGATCTCAAGCATTTAATATTGGTGGTTTTTACGGGACACATTGGACTTAAGGGTTTTCGACTATGATCTTTCAGATTATTAAATCAAAAGAAATGATTTCGAATTACAAAATAAAGTTTTGGCAGAGTTTTCAAATTCTTTTGTAGTTTTTAAACTTTTTTGCAATAAAAAATTTTATACTGAAAACTTTTAAGATAATTTTAAAGATCATATTAAACAACAATTTTTGAGACCATAATTAAATTTTTACCAACAGTAGTTCTACAATTTGAATTTTTCAATAATTTTTTGGGGTGTCGCTCCATTTTTAACTCCCTGGGATTTGGTCTGGGACCCCCAAATCCTATGTGATTCTGACTCCTCTAGGTGTCTACTATCCCCCCTAGAAGTGTGACCCAAGAAGAAGACCTAGAAGGGACACCCTGTATATGTACTCACAATCAAACCCAATAATTGAAAAAATACTTTTTTAGGCGGTGGATAGGAACCCATAAAAAGTCTCACATAGGACCGTATCAAAAATCCCTCAGCATAGCTGATATGAAAACTCTTTATATCCGGCCCGTAACGCAAACTCCACCCACCAGCTGAATTGAGAAACTGTTTCTATACTTACAGTATACTTTTTTTCAGTTACCATGTAGTCGGCGAAGACTGTTCCAAAGCAGCACAGACGTGTGAAGCCAAACCTAACATGCAGATCTGGACTTAACTTCTTTTATTCTACTGGAAAACTGCATTTATTATTACAAATTTTATGAGAGCACCCTCCAAACCACCTTAAAACCGAATTTCATAAGATTTTAATGGTATTGAGCAAAGAGAATCACTTTCAAATTTGCAGACGGTCTGAAAAAGTTATGAACTGAAATTGAAAGTGGAAAAGGAGGAGATTTTCTCTGTTTGACCCATTTGTTGCCCAACCATTATTGCGCCAATTTTTTTTCATACTAGAGTTTATTTCAAACTTTGAACGACACTTCCATGTTTCTTCTAACATAATATTTTCACCCGTAAAAACTCTTATGTATATCTCAAACAAAGTACCCTCCCATTAAAAACAGCGATATCTTCCTCTTTTCTCTTAACCCTTTATGCCCCAAATTTATTTTACTCATCCTCATCCAAAATATTTCAAGTTTACGTAACTGCAGCTATAAGTAAACTGAATTTGGAATTACATGACGAAAATTGGACGAATTTGGAACATTGGGAAGTGGGACTTACAAGTCCCGTCAGGACATAAAGAGTTAAGTGAAAGAAAGATCAGGAGGGTCGAATATCGGAAACCGCAAACCTGAAAAGATTCAGCAAGCAACCTATCTGAGCATCCCATCCCAAAACTAAACATTTTCTTATTCAAATACAGGCCTTAACCGTGTAATCAGCCTTAACCACGCATTAACAAGCATCCACCCCACAAAGATCATGGGTACAGAGGGTTCACGGACGTAGCATCATACCGAAAACACACGAGGTGGACCTGGAGCAGAAAAAGAATGAATTCATTATAATACCGAATCCACCTGCGATTCCGTCTGCCGCATACACTCCGTTTCAATCAGCAAATGAGATGATCAACAAGGGGAGTGTGTACTGTTCTGGTGGTTGCCAAGAAAAATTGGGTCACTAGGTTGGTGCAAGAGTGTGAGTGTCAACGAAGTGTATATTTGGACGGCCAAAACGGCCAGTGGTGCATGCGCTGTAGGTCTCGTGATTACGTAGCAGTCTCGGTGCTTAGTGATGGAACCAATGGAACGCCGAGCCGTGGAAATTAGAGTAGAGTTTAGTTGAAAAATGGCCGTCCAAATATACAGTGCCGAGTGTCAAAGATAGTTTCATTCAATCGTTCATTCATTCTTTAGAAGAGGAGTGCGGGGGGGCAGGGTATTGATATTATAGTGCTGGGTTTCCAGGTAACAGGGAGAAAGTAATGGTGAAAAGCTTCAATTATTCAGTGAAATGGGTTATATAATATTAGGTCATCCCGAAAGTTTTGTCGCTCTTGGGAGCATCTGTGTATATAAGATATTTTTGACACTTTTCCATTATGTGATACCAATATAAACTGTAACTTTATCTACCGTAAACTTGGCATCTTGGCTTGATTTTGGGGACTGATCGACAACTGGGCTTTCCTTAAATCTATGATAACGTGTTACTTCATTTCTTTTCTGCTCAAATTTGCATTTTTTCTAAAGTTAAGATTTTAAATTAAAATTAACTGGCTACTTCCCTAAAACAATTAAAGTTTTAAGTATTTTAACAAGTGTGGAAAATTTAATTTGGATTTAAATATTTTCTGAGGCATCCGGAGAGTTTGACCACAATCATCCATATTAAATTGCTGGATTGCTACTCCTAACCCTCTATTAGGAAAGATCCGGATGATCATTTACAGGAATCTAGATCGCTGGAAATTCTACCGCCGCTCTACAAAAGTAATATGAAATTAGTTTCAATTTATTACAATCTTAATATGACTTAAAATTAAAGTTAAATTACTTTGAAGTTTAATTTTGAAAGTTTTCAATTAATGGCAACTTAAAGTAACCAAAATCTTTTTAATCGTAGAAACTAGGAAAGCTGGAAAAATGAGCCAACAAAAAAATAGCCAAAATTCGCCAAATTGGCTTTAGATAGAAGTAGAAGTACTTTACTGGTTTACCGTAATGGAAAAGTACCAAAAATACATTGTATACAGATGCTCCCAAGAGCGACAAAACTTTCGGGATGACCTAATAGTTATTAATGTATTTTTTATTTAATGAAATTTATATGTTTTAAAATATCATTGCAATTTCACCCTAATAGCACAGCTCATACCAAATATGTCAAGTTTACGTAAGTGTAACTAGATATAAACGAAATTTTGTGTCCTGGCAAAAATTGGACAAATCTTGAACATCTAAAACCCTATACTGTTAAGGGCCACCCTAATGAACAGTTTAGTAAAAACTGTTGATTAAACTGTTTACTAAACTGTTCAATGTTCATGTATATTTTTATATAAATGCGCTTGCTTATATAATTATAATCATGCAATGATATTGTAGCTATAAATACTTTCATAAAAAATTTTATTTTAAAACACATAAAAAGCAGAAATAATTGTTTTATTACTTAGAGCCCAACCCTATACCCTGTTTATTGTCTATGAAATGGGAAACTGCAATTCAATCTAATATTACAGAAATTAAGATGGTAATTCTCAGCGAAATATCGATTAAAGATCTCCGTCAAAGAGTTTCTCAACTCTGATTTCTATTAAAACTTCATGTTGTGTGAACTAGTGTGAACTGTGAATTCACAGTTTCAATAACAAGATCCATAAAGGAAACTATTCCGTACGTAAGTTCTTCACCGGCATTATATTGAATTGTGCTGAGTAAATTTTTAGGTTCTTTCGTATTATACCGTCGATCGTACCGCTTAATCAAAAACATTACCAAATTCCATCGACTTTGCTACTGATATGTCGCTAAATTAGACGGCCACTGAACGGTCGACAGGATAATACGCAAGTATCAATTTTTCAATCAAAGCAGTAGTATTTTGAGGACCCAGCCGCCTTGTTTACCCACAGCTCTAATGATGACTGACAACCATAAAGATCTAACTATTAACCCGTTAACGCCCAGCATCCTCGTTTGAGGACAGTGCATAAAAGGGCGTGTAAAATCTTTCTATTTTCCGGAAACGATTGTTTATTTTGCATGACGATAGAGGGCAATATTACAAAACATCCCACAAATTAACAAGTGTCTGGGTTTATTTACAGGTCGGTGAACATGGCGGCCGGAGGACTCTATCTAAAGCTGTACCATTTTTTGATTTCATCTTAATGATAGAATGGTATTTAAGTGCAATCAAATAACAAAAGAAAAATCGTCTCCGTACGACAGTAAATCTCGAAAAAAATATGCATTTATACGAACATGCTTGTTGATTATTTAACAACCATATTCATAATCACCAGCATCAGTGTTAAATAGTAGGTAAAAGGATTCTGCTAATCAAGAGATAGCAAAATTACATTTTCTTTCTTTACTTCCAGTCTAACACTCACACTGATGTCTGAATATGGCTGTAAATCGTCACCTTAATATCAAACACTACTATCTCCGATCCTGGGCCATCGGATCGCGGGAGAAGCTCATTTGATTGGTTCATAAGCGTTGACATCAGCGAGCTGGAAAGATCGATCGAAACCAATCAAATGAGCTTCTACAGCAATCCGATCGGCCAGGATCTGGATTCCTGAAATTTCCAATATAAATAAACTTTCAATATAAAATTGTCTAAGGGTAGGTTTACAACACAATATTTAATTTACGAAAATAGTCATTCGCCATAAACGGTGAAAATCGTGAGCATGTGAACCCAAAAGAAAAAACCATGCACTGAAAAAAATACGTGTCTATTTATCTCCTTCCTTTATAGCACATATATTTTTTCGATCATTTTATAATTACTTTAATGATTCTAGGAAATTTATAAAAAGTTGCATATCTGCCTTTATTTTGTACTTAATGTTTGAAGATAATGTAGAAAGCTAAAGTAGTAAAATAAATAAGTTAATCGTTCTTAATATCCAAGTTAATCGTTAAAAAATATCCACAAATATGGGATCTGGGTACGCCATTATGATCGACGACCTGATGAATACATGTCAAAAAGGTGACAGGGTAACCGTAAACACGCGAACTTATCTCAGCTTCCAATAGAACTTGAAAGTAAAAGGCAAAAGCGACTTCCAGTGAGCAAGCAAATGTCTTTTCCCTTTAGATCAACTGCCCCTCAGCTCCATCCTTTCTCCCCTTCGAAATAATTCCATCGTCTGTCAAAAGCACGTGACCCTATCTTAGGATGAGCAGTAGTGTAGCGTTTGATATTAAGGTGACAAAATTATCACTTTTTTTGCCTAATACAAATTCCCCAAAACAATACTTACAAAGTTATTTGAATTGAAACTCCACCAACCTTTCCATCGAGGTATAAAAAACTGACCTCTTTTTTCTTAAAGATAAAATTAAGCTATTAAACTAAAGGACTAAACATTTTTAAAACTCAAAACAGCCTGTGATTTTTTTTTCTAGTTGCTAACTTTATCATAGTACAAAAATCGTGCGTTCTACGAACAGACATTTTTCCACAAACATTAAATTTCATAATACATTAGGATTATTTATAACATCCCTATATTACTTAAACTTTGATGCTTTTTTCTTGGTTTATAACATTGTTCAACAAATTTTACCTTCAAAATTTTTTCCTTGATGAAAATAGGCATTTCTTACAGATTTTGGGTCGTTGAACACGAAAATCACCATTAACATTCTTAATTGACTCAGGATTTTCGGAGAGCAGCCCCTTCTCCTTTTTACGTTTTTCAATGACTTAATGACATTGAATTCGATTTTCAGGGTCAAAAGCATTACCTTAGTCTTTTAAATTACATCCAAAGGGACAAGGAAAGTTGAAATTTTGTAGCAAATGGATAGGTTTAAGGGGTTATTCCTTCCTAAAAAAGCCAAAAATAGCTTAAAATTATAGATGTTTTTATACTTTTTTTTCCTCTAATTTTTTACGCAATTCACGTTTGAAGGGTCCTAACTCTTCAGGAAGGACCCAAATTTGATGGCAATATGCAGCAATGATTTTTACTAAAAGTTATTGAGGCGATAATGTCCCCAAAGCACCCACGGAAAGGTTTCAGTACCGCACTTAGTTAAACCGCTGTACAAAATTAAATCATAATTCCACCGACTGAATTTCAGCTGATTCTGAAAATGACCTGCTGAATTCAAATATGACACCCATTTTCTTCCATCACCCTCAGTTTTCAAGGGGAAGTCAACTACCCACACAGCAAACACATCCAAATTTAGTCCATATAAGTCTATTTCTCGTCCAAATACGTCCAAGAACATCCACGTCCAAAAGTTACCTCTAATAGACGTCTAGTGGATGTAAGTTTTGGATGATCCATTTCATGTCATTTTTGGACGTCTAATAGATATCCATTACTTTACGTTTTATAGATCATCCAAAATTTTACGTCCAGTGGATGTCCAATGCGGTCCAATGGATATCCAAGTATCTAATAATTTCTTTTATACCAATTGGCATCGGCTATTCCGCCATGTTTACTGTTGCTGTGGATCTTTAGGATTCCGAGTGAGGGCGGTAGAATTTGAAAAAAAAAAGGTAAGCAATTATTTTACCTTTCCATTTCATTACGATTTGTTTCAATATGATAATCTATTTGGTTTGTTTTGTTTAAATTCGTTCCGGTTAGAGGCTGACGAAGGAACTCGTTTTGAACACTGTTGTTATCTTAGTGAGAGTTTTGGGTATTTTTATCGTGCTTCTATAAGCTTCAATTTGTCTTTGTAATCGATTATTTTGGTTAAAAAATAAAGTTGATAAAGTATAAACGATAACTTTTTTCAAAAGAACTTTTGGGATAATATTAATACTTCAAACATGTTCTGAGTCAAACGAATGCCGATATACACTGTATTAACATCTTTTACTTTAAATAAATTGAGTAATTTGATTTTCAGTCTGATTTACAGTTTTGTCATTGAACTAGTATATTCTCATATTTCAATGTATTGATTTAACAGTATTAAATATATCTGAAAAACCTCTATTATTCCTTTAAACAGGTCAACCCTCGAGGCATACTCCCTGCAGCGACCTGGCTTCTCTAGAAAACCCAACTGAGCTGAACTTCCATGTGTAAATACCCGATGACAGACAAAGCCTGACTTCCTTGAGGCTTCCTGCAGCGACCCGGCTTCTCTTGTCACCTTTCATGAGACTTCGGGGAACACAACAGAGCTCAACTTCCATGTCTAAATCGCTCGACGATTGACATGGCTGGACTTCCTTGAGGCTTACACCCTGTAGCGACTCGGCTTCTCTAGTTGTCACCACTAGACTTCTGGGGAATACAACTGAGCGACTTCTGACTCAAATGGCTCGACAACTGACATAGCTTCCCATATTGGTTCCTTCTCCCCCGCAAGCAACAACTGACTTCGGGTTTAAAAAAGGCTTAGGTCAACTTAAGGTAGGGATTGATCGTAGTTGATGTGTCTCCTTGACGGCAGATTACGTAGTACAGAGATAAACTGTTAAGCCTGACGAACACAATGCGCGATTCAACTTAAATGACAAAAATGCACTCTTGTATTCCGTGATATATAGGAACACTTGAAAAGAGACGATCATGACTGGCAAAAGTTTCTGCGCATCATTTTCATAGCTTCCCATATTGGTTCCTTCTCCCCAGCAAGCAACAACCGACTTCGGGTTTAAAAAAGGCTTAGGTCAACTTAAGGTAGGGATTGATCCTAGTTGATGTGTCTCCTTGACGGCAGATTACGTAGTACAGAGATAAACTGCTAAGCCTGACGAACACAATGCGCGATTCAACTTAAGTGACAAAAATGCACTCTTGTATTCCGTGATATGTTGTGACAATTGAAAAGAGACGATCATGACTGGCAAAAGTTTCTGCGTAGTCATGTGCGAAGAATATGCGTGTGTTTTTTCGTGTGTGTGTGTGATTTTGAAAACCGGTTTTTTTTGGAGAGTGGTGTTGTGGATGATGTTGGTTCAATGATTCGGTATGTTACTCGTGTTTTTGATTACTAAAAATGCATTATGTGATTGTAAGAATGTTTAAATAAGTATTTTATTATATTTCAAACCTTGGTTGTCATCCAGTTTGAGGACTTGACAATCAAATTGTAAACAAACAACATTGGCACAGCTTCGATAAGAGTCGACCAGCCGCCATGTTTATCAACAGCTCAAATGATGACACACAACCATATAGATCTAAGTATTAATATCATTATTATCAGATCCTAAAATAATATTTAGTAAATTATGTATTAAGGATACTAATAATGATGATATTAAAAGTTAACTCCTAAATGGGTGGGGGGTCAGTAATCATTTGAGCTCTGGGTTAACATGGCGGCTGGTCGACTCTTATCGAAGCTGTGCCATAACATTCATTTGATGATTTTGTAAAATTGGCAACGGTTTTATTTTGCTCGTAAAATATTTAAAAAATAGTACACATTTTCGGGGATACTTTGATCCCCTTGGCAAGATGACTCTTGCTGACGAAGGGGATCAAAGTGTCCCTGAAACATTGTATTGTACTATTTTTAAATATTTTACCTGCAAAATAAAACTGTTACCTATTTTAAGAAATCAGTCTTGCACGGAGGATTTTATTCTTATTCATTTGATGATTTTAAGTTTCTTATTTTGTGCACCTTAAGTATAAAATTATCCTTTTTTAGTTGCTAACCAGGTTGGGAACCTTTCAGATTAACAATGTTTCAACAATTTCCAAATCATTAGATTGGCTGATTGGATTTGATTATACTTTGTGTAATTAGAATAGGCAGTTTGTCACCATGGCAAGGCAATAGAAATGCAATGGAAAATGACTAGATGTGAGCCGCCGGTTCAAATTACACAGACTATTTAAGTGGTACCAAGTAGCTTTTCGTTTTGGTTTGTTACAAAGTGGTCATCGTAGTTTCCATTTCTTTAAGCTTTTCTTTTGTGATGATTTTGTTTTGAAGTGTTTTTTTGTGTGTATGCCTTTTAGTTTTAAGTTAGAGGAGTAATTCAGTTGAGTAAATTTTAGTTTGTGATATAAGTTAATCAGGTTAGTTTTTGCCAATTTAAATGATGCTGAGATTAATTTAGTTAGAAGGGCAATATTCAGTTATTATCTTGAGTATTATACTTTGTTATCTGCAGTATTAAGTGTGATTTTGGCAATATTTTGTTGTTTCTGTTCATCTGTATTTTTTTTATTGTGGTTAGCATACTTAATTATGATAGTTGATATATATTCCGGTATTGTATCAAGGAGTCTATATATCTGTTGTTGTTATTAGTAGTAGTAGTATTATGAATTTTTTGGCTCAGGTAAAAAATACATTAAGCTGATGGAATGACATATGGTGCACTGAATCTCAGGAAAGACTTTAAGGTAAATTGAGTTTCAAAAGGACAATAGTGTACATGGCCCGCAAGGTATCAGACGGGAGGGGAGGTGTGAAGTTCCCCAGGGGTGGCAACCCGGTGAAGTTGCTGGTTAGAAAAAAAGATCCAAATGTTTTTATGTTGTCTTTTTGTTTGAAAAGAGTGTTATGTATTTAGCTGGTGGTCGCGTGTGCGACAAGAGAATCTGTTATGATTTATGTAAATATAACTTAAATTAATTAAATATCTTAATGATGCCTTTATTGTACTGCTTTCTTACTGAGAAGTGAATAACAACCCGACAGTGGTATAGAGAGCCAAACTGGTTACTTCTCGCCAATGTAATTTTTTCTTTGCATAGTACTAGGGTTTGAAAAATGTAACTGTATAGTTATTTCTTCTAAATTGTACTTTTAAAAATGATAAGTAACTTAAATTTTAAAAAAGCTTGAAAAAACTATTTTAATTCAGTAGGTGTGGTGCATTATATATTATTTAAACTTATATAGGTCTCAAAGTGCAATTATTTTTTTTAGACTGATAGGTTGTTTCTAATAATGATATCGGCTTATTATCTCAGTAGTTAATAATTAGATTTTCTATTTAAGATGAGATAAAAAAGGGATTCATAGCCAATTTTTAACATTCTTCATTCAAAAAGTACCAGAAATTCATTGTTGTTTCTTTGTGTCACACAATGATTTAAGGAAGTATTTAAATTTCTACTTTAAAGAAATCAATTTGTTTTAAAACTTGCACAATTTAATTTTTTCCATTAATGAAACTAAATTTGAAATTCTAGCATAAAACCGACTTAGTTTCAATATTTTTATTATTTACTGAAATTGAAAATATTTGAAATTCAAATTTTCATAAAGCTGCGTACAACAAAATTGCTGTCAAATTTTAACTGGAGCTGCAAATAACCAGGTAAGTGTTTTTAATGTTGGCTTATAATTAATTACATATAGTTTGTGCTACCATTTTTAGTGTTTATTAGTTACTAAAAATTTTTCAAAGTGTAATGGTAATGCATCTAGCTGCCACCAAACAAGCCATAGTTTTGTTTAGGGTACTTTACTTTTATATATACATACTTTTATTTAGGGATTTTAGGGTACGACAGAAATAGTATTTTGGACAAAATATGGGTAAAATGGGAGAAATAAAAGTAGGAAATATAATTAAATATTTTAACATTTAATAAACTCATAGTATAATTGCTATGAAAAAAAGGATGAATTTGTAGAGCATTGAAAACTTGCAAAATCATAAAAATTAATTTGTAAATAAAAAAGCTATACTATTAAATATAAATGAAAATAACTGTACCAGTTATTTTCATTTATGCACATTTGATATCACAAGCTGTTTCAGCTCAGACAGAAAAGAAGCTATTTTTAATTGAATATAACTTAAAATGCTTTTTGGAGGTTCTAAGCCATTCTGAATACATTAAGATTAAAAAAAACGTTGGCTGCAATTATCCATTGCTATGGAAAAAAAAATAAGAAAAAAAGATGAATATGTGAGTAATAAAAATATGTGAATTCAATAAAAATTAATATTCTATTTTAAAATCATTACTTTTAAATATAAATGAAGATAACTAGTTTACTGGACGTTTTATGGATGATCCATATTAGATCTAAACTCATCCAGAACGCATCTACATGTGGACATCCATTGGATGTCCACCGGAGGATATTTTCTGGATGGTCCATATAAGATCCACCCTCATCCAGATAGATCCACATGTGGACGTCCATGGGATGTCTAATGGACATCCACTGGGATGGAAAAAACGGACATTTGGATGTGTCCTGGAAGTGTTAAGGATCATTATCAGACCAGCTATGGATGAGTGCGTGGATGACTCTGGACATCCATTAGACGTCTGCTGGACCTTTTTGTGCTATGTGGGTAATTGTTATGATACATATATAACGTGACCAGACGTCCCGTTTTGAACGGGACTGTCCCTTTTTAGAGTTACGAGTCCCGGTGTCCCCGAAATGAACTCTGGGACGCAAAAATGTCCCGTTTTCTGAAACCGCGCGAAAATTTGAGTGTTTTTGACGAATTTTTGTTAACTTGTAACTACTACATCGCAGAAAGAAACCGAATAGAATAATCTAATTGTTTCCACGAAAACTCGTTGGGTGGAAGTATTCAAACACTTTCAAGCCAACAATCTTCAGCATGAAAACTTTTCTATTTTAATTGAATATATTTTATGTTTGCCTGCTACAAATGCTCCAGTAGAAAGAGTATTTTCTCTGATGAGCAAATTGTGGCCATCTGAGAAGACCCAGTTACAAATTTCAGTTCTAAAGGCGATGTTGATAATTAAGGTGAATATAAAAAACGTGCCCAGAGTTTCATTCTTACTTAAAATCATCACCAGCTAGTATATTAAAGCAAATTTGTTCCTCTGATAAATATAAATATAACTAAACGTTTCGGGTATATTTTTTAATTCGTAACTTTTAAGCTAACTGACTTTTTCTGAATACATAACTTTTTTTAAAAAGTGTTTTTTTACTGACTACCTGTTAATAAACCTAAATAAACCAATGTCCCGTTTTGAGTCAAAAAATAAATGGTCACATTATACATATAGGGACCTTGCGCTATAAAACCCAAAACAACCAACCCCTAACCGTTATCCACAGTCGTGCATCTATTAACAGCTTGAAACATGGAATCTTCAGTCCCTAAAACCGGTCAGTTTTTAAAGAACTTAAGAAGTATAGACCCAAAATATAAGAAAACGTCATTTGTAGGGTGGGTTGGGGTAAAGTGGGTCATGGGAAAAATGGGTCAGTTTTAATTAACTCGATATAAATCAAATTTAAATTGAATTATTTTTACCCATTTTTTGTACTATAATCTTTTATCTGTGTTGGCAACATTTTCCTACTGTCAAAAATTTAGATTTATGAATTTGAGTATTGAAAAAATATTTAATTTGAACGGTAAATGGTGTTGTCGAAAAAACAGGGTTTATCAACTTCCAAATATCTATATATTGTAATAAATTACAGCAGACTTTTGTAATATTTTTCCATAAAAGAAAGTCTGAGAGACATTTCAAGCCAATCAGCTTAGAAAAATATAAAATATTTTCTTTTTTAACAATATTTTGTACTCGGGGTAAAATGGGTCATACATAGTTAGGAGGCCTTCTGTATTAAGTAAAAAAATTTTTTAACTTATTTCCTTCAAATATACATTGAAATGTCAAAAAAATTTATTTTTTTCTCCAAATGAAGTATATTTTAATTGCTACATTTGAACAATGTTCATTAATTTCGGACTTTTACAATTTCATTAAAGTACAACATAAAACAAATTTTTTCAGATAAAAGCGGCTTAGCCAATTGCCTTTTTTCTTATTTTCATGTATATTTAGTAATAAATATATTTTTGATATCTTTTTGTAATGAGACCCATTTTACCCCACGTTGCGGTAAAATAGGTCATTACTTTTGATGCTAAGTTTAACCAACTTATAACTAAAAATATTTGATAAAATTAGATGAAAATGTTCTGAAGGATTGTAATGTCAAGATCCAATTGAAAGAAATCATTAAAATGTAATAGTTTTGATGAAATAAAACTTAGAATGTGAAAGTACCCAAAATTGACCCATTTTACCCCAACCCACCCTATTCTTTTCAAATCATCAATATTAATAGCTGAGCTCACGAGCGCTTGCGCGATTCAGGGAACCGCTATTAGTAAAAATCATTGCTGCATATTGCCATCCAATTTGGGTAATTGCTGAAGGGTTAATACCCTTCAAGTGTGAATTTCGTAAAACATAAGAGGAAAACAAAGCGTATAAAAACCTCTAATTTTTAGCTATTTTTTTGTATTTTTAAGGGGGTAATAACCCCTTAAGCCTATCCATTTGCTACAAAATTTCATAATTTAGAAATTTCAACTTTCCCTGTCCCTTTTGATGTAATTTAATGACTAAAGTAGTGATTTTTGACCCTCAAAATCGAATTCAAAGTCATTAAGTCATTGAAAAACGTAAAAAAGGTAGGGGGTGTTCCCTGAAAATCCTGAGTCAATTAAGAATTAAAATAATGATTTTCGTGTACATAGACCCAAAATCTATAAGAAATGGTAATTTTCATCAAGGAAATTTTTTCATTGTTGAACAGTGTAATGACAGTTAAAAATTATTGTCAGGTTTTAAATTTGATCCCTTAGAACAAGATGTCTGGAGCAAAATCCATGAAAAGAAAAGCATCGGTTGAGGAGGAAATGGATATCGTTATCAAGTTGAATAATCTTGATTTAGAATGGAGTGAACTAACCGTCAGCTTGGAGGATTTCGCGAAATCATTCACAAGTCCACAGCCGATCTTAATCTGTGAGGGAAAGTACGAGGAGTGGGGACCTAACACTGAGGATAATCCAGACCTGTACCCTCTTCTCTTCGCACTGTACAGGCGCTACAAATTCAGGATCGAAGCCCAGTGCATGAACTTCTCTCCCGAAAAGAAATATCCTATAGGCCCCAAGTTTGAGATAGGCGACGACTTTGATGGATGGTTCGAGATCATATCCGAAGACGGATCCCCAATGTTTACAATTGAAAGCGTTTCCGATCTCGCCACACACCCTTCGAAGCCTTTCGTGTTGATGAAGAGTATGCATGCGCACAAGTTCCGCAATGGAGAATGGGAGGGATGTACTTTGGACATAGGTTACAAGATGAAAGTAGGTTCATGGATATCCGACTACATCGCGGTACGGATTTGTAGATGTAGTAAGTTGCTACAGTGCCAGTCATTCTCCGGGGAAGAAGTATACCTTCCCATTTCTGAACCCGGGAGGTTCTCTCTGTTCTGTGAGGACTACCTTACAGGTCCGCATACGATTTCGTCCCTGTGCGCAAAGAAGTTTCCGATAAATGTGAAGCTGATGGAAGGGAGTCCCCGACCGACTGACTTTGAAGGTTTCGTGCCCACCCTGGTGCTCCATAAAGCAGATTTTGGGGAAGAGCTGACGGCTTGGCCTATGCAAAAAGACGTTCCTTTGGTCCATATTCCAACCAATTGTCCAATGAAGTTGAAGACCCTCGTCAACTTGAAATCTCTGCATGAATTGTCTGTATATGACGAGATCGTCCGTCGAATCAATTCTTTTTTGCCAAAGGTGAGTTGAAATTTTACCAATTGATCGGTCCAACTATTAAGAATGTATATAAAGCATGTGTTTTGATTTAAACTGAATTTTTAATTGCATGATACTTAAATCATTATCAATTTATTCCCTTTCAATTTACTGGTTTGACGAATCAGCGAACCATGTCTTATAGTTTATCATAGGCTAACAGAAAATGAATGCGCTTGTTAATTCAATAACCAATGGATAAAAATGAACCAATAGAAAATAATTAATAGACTAATGGAACAGTTTAACATTCACTCGTCTGACGAATCAGCGAACCATATCTTATAGTTAATCATAGACGAACAGAAAATGAATGCGTTTGTTAATTCAATAACTAATAGATAAAAATGAACCAATAGAAAATAATTAATTGACCAATGGAACAGTTGAACATAGCTTTAGAAAAAATACTTGAGTTTCCATGTGTGTAACCACAGCAACATGAATTATGTATCATCAGTATAGAGATATAATTGTATACTATTAAGTTCTCTAGTAATAATCTACTAATTTTCGTTATTTAAGGATTTAATAATATAATTCAGTCTGTAAGGTTGAAAATCATCATTTGAGCTGAGGGTATAAACACGGCGACTACTTATCGAAAGAATTTCTAAATTATTTTGCTAATTATAAAGAGCAATGTTGTTATTTAAAATTAAACTTAAAAAACGGGTCCAGTTCATCTAAAAAATTTATTTATTAGGTTTTGAAGAGCTTGCTTTTTTTGACCATTAATTTTATGAAAACTTATTTTAAATTTTTTCTTATTTATTTTAAACATTATAACCTCAGTCCGAATATATTTTTTACAGAGCAAAACCAGACCTAGATGGTATACACATACACAATCTTCATTAGCGCGATCATTACTACAAAAGACTTCCACCACAACTGCTTCTCGTCGGAGGCATACTACAAGAGCACAGCCTGCTACCTCAGCTACAGGAATTCGCTCAACATATACCTTAGGCCCAACGCCTTTGGTCCCAATAGATATTCATCAGCCAAGCACTTCCGGTCATTTTAAAACTACCTCTACTGACATTCATCAACCCAGCACTTCCTGTTATTCTAAAACTACCTCTACCAACATTCTTTCTTGGTTTTCGACACCTACTACTACAGCCTTAAGTCCATTAACTTCCACTACAACTAATATTCAACGGCCAAGTAACTCAAGTTCGCCTAGAACTTCTACAACGTATGTTCAGCATTCGACCTCAAGACATACTTCTAAACCCACTACTGCCATTCATCAGCCGAGCACCTCAGATCTGCAGAGTTCTTTCCCGGCTTTCCAAAAGTGGACTTCAAACCGTGACCATAGCACCGAAGAAAGTGATGGTAAACCACATGAGTCAAACTTAGCTGATGCTCATCGGAAAGACAAAGTTCGTTCCGTGGAGATGAAATCTACGGAAACACGTGCTGATTATCAAGCATCCGGGTATTCTTCCGTTCACTCAGACATGTTTTGCACTTTGGATGTTGATTCTAAAAGCTCTGGAGATGATCCACGGACACAATGCTCAGATGCTTCTCAGGAGGTCAAGCTTCCTCTACTGATAGGGGGAATGGATAATCAAAAGACATTCGGTCAAGCCACTCTTGAACCAAGGAATGATCGTCCTTCCTCGAGAATCGAAACTCTCATACAACGAGACAATCTACAAACATTCGACCTTTCTGCTGCTCATCTTTTGGAAGCTAGAGGAGATCAACCAACAACAAGCCGAGAGATCCGTACCTCGAGGATCGAAACACAGCAACGAAAGGGTATTCAAGAGTCGTTCGGCTATGCAGTTGTTGAGTTGAGATAGTTTCGTTTAGAACTTCTGGATCGTGTTGATCAACAGGCATCTGGACAAGCCGCAGTTCAGCCGAGCTGGGTTTGTTGTTCACAAGACCTCACGATCTTATAGTCGATCCAATGTCACCAGAGAGTCCGGAGGGAGATGAACCTCCATCCACCGGTTCTGATGACTGTATAGATCCTTATGACGAAATAGATGAGATTTATACGGAGATTAAGAGAATTTATAATGAACGACGTAATATTTCATTAGAGAGGGAAATTTTCTTGTGAAGCCTCAATAGAATCACTTTTAAATCTGTTTTTATACACTAGTTTTCAAAATGTTGTTTTAATGGATTTTATGTTAAACAATACCAGAATTCGTTGTAATAAAATTTATCCATCCTCACTAGAGATGGATTTTTATTTTGTGTTCTTTTTCATAAGGAGGTATGAATGACACCTAAAGGAGCAGTGCCAGGACATAAACTGGGGAACTAATGGTTTTGAAAAAATGTTTTTAAAATAGTAAAATCCCGTTATAACGAAATTCATGGGACCTTAAAATTTCTTCGTTGTAACGGAAATTTCGTTGTAACCGTACTATAGCTAATTCAAATAAAAACGGTTGGGGACTTTCTGGACTTTCGTAATAACCGAATTTTTCGCTGTATCGGTATTCGTTGTAACGGGATTTCACATATACTATTTATACAGGGTGTCCCATAAATATTGGGTCACACTTCTTGGGGGGATAGTAAACACCCAGACGAGTCAGAATTACATAGGATTTGGGGTCCCAGACCAAACCCCAGGGAGTTAAAAATGGAGCGACACCCCAAAAAAATTATTGAAAAATTCAATTAATAGAAGAACTACTATTGGTAAAAATTTAATTATGGTCTCAAATTTGTGGTTGAATATTCTCCTCAAAATTATCTTAAAAGTTTTCAATTTAAAATATGTTTTGCTATGAAAAAGTTTAAAAAAATGTGAAAACTCTCCCACGACCTTATTTTGTATTTCGAAATCCTTTCTTTTGATTTGATAATCTTAAATATCATAGTGGAAAACCTTTGAGTCCAAAGTTTTACGTAAATACAATTAATATTAAACACTTGAGATCCTGTTAAAGTTTGTTTTTTGCGTGCGCAAACAGCCGTTCAGGAAACAGCTCTAGAAAACTGTTAGCGCACGCAAAAAACAAACTTTAACAGGATCTCAAATGTTTAATATTAATTGTATTTACGAGAAAATTTGGACTCAAATGGTTTCAGATTATCAAATCAAAAGAAAGGATTTCAAAATGCAAGTTAAATTGTTGGCATAGTTTTCACATTTTTTGTGGTTGTTCTTGTCCGAAATTTTGATATTCACCTAATTTCAGGCTAACAATAGCCGAACTAGTACTTTTTAAGTCGGAACCCTTTGATTTCGGTACTTTAGCTAACTTTCAGGTTAAAATAGTTTTATTTATATCTCCCAGTCGGGGACATAGGGACTTTTTTACCTGCCAGAGTCTTATATATTCTCAACTTTCGTTTTTTTTGGATACCCTGAGTTAATTTTTTTGCCTTCCGAAATTTTTTCTCTTATTGGAATTTTACTTTCTTGTTAGTCATTCTCTATCAAAAAGTCATCATAATTACAATATTCATCTTTATGGCTCCAGATTTCGCGTATTCCCCACAGAAAATGTTGAAGATTACTGATCAACTGTATAAAAACTAGATATTGGCCCATTCAAAATGGGCTAAATAACTCCAGTGATATTTTATTTCATTTTTTGACTACTGTAAGTTTCCAGAAAACCCTTTCAAGGAAAATAAATGTATTCAGAAATGATTTAGTATGAGATTGAACCAATAAATGCGTTAGGAATCGGTAAATATCTAAAATCTATAAAAAAAACCCTCTAAAATTATGATCCAAGGGAAACATTTCATCATGCTAAAGTATCAATAAGATCTACATTTATGATAAGAACTCAAAAAAGAATGAATAAATACATTCTTCAGAAGCTGTTATCATGCCTTTGAACTTTTAATGTCCTTTATAAGAGTCAGTAAAAAATTAAATGTCCCTCGGCAACTTTTCTTACCAACCGTCCCTAATGGGTTAACAAGCGTGCACCCCACAAAGATCATGGGTCCAGTGAGTTCCCGGACGTAGCACCATACCGAAAACACGAGGTGTGAGCAAAAAGAATAAATTCATTAATACCTAGTCCAGCTGCAAAATTCCGTCCACCTACACTCCGTTTCATAAAGCAAATGAGATGATTGCCAAGGGGAGTGTGTACCGTTCTGGTGGTTGCCAAGAAAAATTGGGTCACTAGGTTATTGCGAGAGTGTGACTGTCAAGGACCGTTTCATTCAATCGTTCATTCATTCATAAGAGGAGGGGATAAATGATTGTGGGGGGAGCAAGGTAGTGATATTTGTTGCCAGGTTTCCAGGTAACAGGGGGAAAGTAATGGTGAAAAGCTTCAGTGATACAGTGAAATGGATTATATAACAATTATTAATGTATTTTTTATTTAAGGAAATTTATATCTTTTAAAATACCATTGCAATTTCATCCTTACAGCACAGCTCATACGAAATATGCCAAGTTTACGTATAAGTGTAACGAAACGAAATTTGTCCATATACGGCAAAATTTGGACACATCTTGAACATTTGCGCTTCGTGCTGCTTGAATAAGTAGGGAGAGGGTTGAAAAATGAAAGGAATTTACTACAATAAAAGAAATTTAAATGTGTTTAATCACAAATACATTTTAATCATTAAAAGACAAGGTCTATGGTCACAAAATCCTTCAAAGATATCGAAGTATTTACCCAAATAGGTAGAAACATTACACATTTAACCCTTTATGTACAAATTATGTATTTCCGAAAAATTGTGCTCTACCTTTTTTATACGTTATCCCTATATTAAGAAGTATTAGGTCATCCCGAAAGTTTTGTCGCTCTTGGGAACATCTGATACAATGTATTTTTTGGTACTTTTCCATTACGGTAAACCAGTAAAGTACTTCAACTTCCATCAAAGCCAATTTGGTGAATTTTGGCTCGTTTTTTGTTCGCTCACTTTTCCAGCTTTCTTAGTTTCTACGATTAATAATATTTCGTTCACTTCAAGTTGCCATAAATTGAAAACTTTCAAAATTAAAATTCAAAGGAATTTAACTTTAATTTTAAGTCTTATTAAGATTGTATGGAACACAGACAATAAGAGACAGACTGGTCAATGGGCGGCCCACGACACGAACGCCCTCAACCCATGGTACCTGCACTAAAACTGTGGTTACAGTTAAGCTTTTAGGTCTGGCAACCATGGAGACGTTTTGCAAAGACAAAATCCATCGACCATGTGATTACCAGCATCGCGATCCTTGGCGATCACATAAGCCCATTAAATGCTTTTTAAAATAAAAAAATTTCTTTTCTTTCAACAAATTTTTTAAATTTGCTATTATAATAGAAAATTTAAATTAAATCATTAAGGTTTGTTCATCAACATAACTTCGTGATCGCACATGATGAAAAACTCGACTGTAAAAATACAAGCTTAAATATAAAGTAATCAAGAATCACACAAGTAAATAATGAATCCTAAATGATTTTATTAAATCTCATATTTCAATAACTGCAAATATTTGTTATAGTCCCTTTTGGCCTTTTAAGACAAACATGATGTCGTCGCCTTAGAATCAAAAACTACTATCTCTGAAAATTCACGCAGCTTCATTCACAGTAGTTGTTCATTCTACTCGTTTTGTTGGCGGTTTTGGCGTTGTTAAAGGGTTGCTGCTATCCATTGTTAATTCACTTCAGTCCTAGAAAGGGAAAATATTGAAACTTTGAATATTAATAATTCTAAAACTAATTCGAATTTTTTAAAAAACGAAACGACAATATTTTAGTAAAAAATAATTGTATATGTGTTTAAAATATTGTACTTCTACCATGATTAGTTTTTCTTTTATAACGAAAAAAGAGTTCCAATTATTTCATTGGCTGCTGCGAAACGAGCTAGATTCAATGTTAATCTTGGCGGTCTGATATCGTAAGCAGGTTGCCATATCAGGGGCAATATTTTCTTCATCATAAAATCAAATAATACTGCCTTCTGGTCTGATTCGGAAATATTCGGAATTGCAAGCGAGAAAGCTCATTTCATTGGTTCGTAAGCATGACATCATCGAGCTGGCAAAGTGCCAAACCAATCAAATGAGCGCCTGCAACGATCTAAAGTAATTATTATTATTTTTTTGATTCATTGGTATTTAATTGGTGGATTTTTTATGGTTAGTGGTTTGAATTAGCGTCTGATTTTAAGTAGCCAAGGATCGGGATCCCCGAAGTTTGCCGAACGGAGATAGTAGTTTTTGATTCTAAGGCGACGATGTGTAAATGAAGTTGCAATCCTCGTGAATCTAAACGAACACATCTTTTACAAATACGAATCCCAGATCCCAGGCACATTCGAAATGAATTCTTGACAATATAAGTATATAATATTAGCATTCATTTTTATCTGAATTAAATATATACGCCTATACCGAATTCTATCAGGCTTAGAAATCAAGTTCAGGAATGCAACCCCGGTTTTTTCAATACCTTGCAAAATAGAGAAGAAACTAGCTAAAATGTGCCTTAATGCAATAAGACACTGTTAAAATGATTTATAAATCTTGAAAACAATTAAAAAGAGTACGATTAAACGATTTACACAAACTTCATGTTTACTTTCGAAATCGAATATTGCAAGTTTCGCTAAATGTTTCGGCAAGTTTCGCCAAAAAAATGTATAAAGATTTCGATTAAAAATATTAAATTAATCGATTAATTCCGGTACCGCTTGTCGGAGGCGCCACTTGAGCTCTCTGGATAAGCCCCGCCAGTCTGTCCAGTCTGTCTCTTATTGTCTGTGGTATGGAACGCAGAGTAAAGATTATTCAGAGAGTCCATTTCCATAGACGCTAATGGCAACTTTTTTAACATGGGTTTTCCCATAGACGGTGGCGTTTCTATGTGATAACGGTGGAACTAACCAGAGAATATGACGTAGCGTTCTTGACTCTCTACAATCGAGCTACAGCCGCATACACTCTCTCAATTAACCCCGCCCACTTTCAAATCGCTAAAGAGGGAAATAATTTTTATATATTTCCCCGGTTATTAAAACAGTTGCGTGTATCTTTCTTTCGAGCATGCGCTGGGGATAATTTCGTAGACATTACAAATCTCTCTGATGTCACGCTCTCCAGGGACTCACTCAATGTTCTGGCCAGCGGAGATCTCTCGCTGGCTTATATATGCTTGATCTGCCCGTGACGTCACTATCTCTCATCTTCTTTAAAGTGGCAATGGATCGGGAGCTACTCTGGAATCGAACTCACAACTCCAAGTCCACATTTAATACAATTTAAACATATAACGTCACATTTAATGATCATTTCTGCGACCACAATCACTGATAAGAGATATTAGACGCCAGAACAAACTACAGTAAAGCACCGTTTATACGTCTTTCAAGGGACCGACGTAAAACAGCGTATAAATGAAAAGACGTATAATTGAAAACAATTTTAATTATTTGAATGAATTGGGACTTAGCGGCAACGACGTATAAATGTAAAAGACGTATAAATGAGAGACGTATAAACGGTGCTTTACTGTATATCAATGTTTATAATAGGGAAAGTTTAGTTACTGTCAGGGAAAGTTTGCAACCATAGGGGAAAAGTTTCATTGAACAGGGGAAAAATAGCAGAGATTGAGAAATTCAAATGCAGCCTCCATACAAAGATTTAAGTCCAATGAGAATCACTCGTTTCCTTTAGTCCCGCCCACACTAATGATTGACAGCTGGAGGGTCGAAACGCCACTATGCGATAACTGTATAACTATTTTAGTAAAATCGCGTTTTGGACTCTCTGAATATCTTTACTCTGTGGTATGGAAGATCTTATTTATTTCATAAATTGAAATTCATTTTATACTACTTTTAAAGAGCGGCGGTAGAATTTCCAGCGATCTAGATTCTTGCAAATGATCATCCGAATCTTTCCAAATAGAGGGTTAGGAGTAGCAATCCAGCAATTTAATATGAAGGATTGTGATCAAACTCTACGGATGCCTCAGAAAAATTTAAATTTAAGTTAAATTTTCTACACTTGTTAAAAATACTACTTACAACTTTAATTGTTGGAAGTAGCATGTTAATTTTAGTTTAAAAATCTTAACTTAAGGAAAAATGCAAAATTTTGAGCGGAAAAGAAATGAAGTAGCATGTTACCATAGATTTAAGGAAAGCTTAGTTGTCAATCAGTCCCCAAAATCAAGCCAAGATGCCAAGTTGACAATAGATGAAGTTACAGTTCATATTGGTATCACATAATGGAAAAGTGTCAAAAATATATTATATACAGATGCTCCCAAGAGCGACAAAACTTTCGGGATGACCTAATATACGAGTCGTCTAGTTTCAAAACCAGGTAGATCCATTTTGGCTCAGCTTTGATAAAAAAAAAGGCGACCGTTTGGTGACCGCGAAGCGGTCGCCAAATGGTAGACTACTTGGCCTTGGCGCTATATCACGCCTTGTCGCCCGTTCCGGTCGCCATTTTTTACCACGACTCAAATGAAGATTAACCCAAGAAAAAGGATGTTATAGCAAGTTGATGTTATTACGATTTTAGTATATCTCGCTGGGCTCTACGGTATAGTGCACGCTCTGCATGCGGGAGATACATATTTTGATCCCCGATAATTATTTAAAATTTAAAAATAAGAACAAAATTATATTTTGGAAGTGAAGATTTGAAGCATGCTCATGCGAGGGTTTGCTGGATCCGATATCCAAAATGAAGGAAGAACAAAATAATATAATTATTAACTACACAATTTAATTTTAAAAGAACATTATTGAGTTTGAAACCAGAACTTCTGGAGAAAGTGCAGAAGATATCTGTGAACACCTTGAAGCCGAAGAGAGTGGCCTGGGGGTGATATCATCAGAAACCAGTTTATTTGCTGGTTTCAAAATTAGGTGAATAAAAAATTTTTGGTTGCAAAACAAGATAGATCACTTACTTTGGTTTCAAAACCAGATAGATCCAAAATTAAATATTTTTTTCTCAAAACCTAATACTTGTTAGAAGATGACATTTATGTTGATAATGTAACCATCTCCTACTATCTTAAATAAAAATAATGATTTTGTAAGTGCATAATTTATTTGAATATTTAGTTTTTTGTTGTTCCTGAAAAATTAGGAAAAGGTGACTTATACTTATTTATTATTTTCGCACTATGCTTTATAAATTTTGCGAAAGTGTTATTTCAAGTTTATTGTAATTCTTCTAATTTAAATCAGGAAATTAAACTTAATATCATTTGAGTTGTGGTAAAACATGGTGGCCGGAACCGGAACGAGTGATCGAGAATGGTTTGGCGACCCATTTGGCGACCGCGACAACCCTTACCGAAGCTGTGTCAAAATGGATCTACTTGGTTTTGAAACTAGACGACTCATATAAGCTTCATATTAACCCTAGTAGCACAGCTCGTCCCAAATATGTCAAGTTTACGTAACTGCAACAAGAAGTAACGAAATTTGGCCTTACATGATGAAAATTGGACGAATTTGGAACACTGGGAAGTGGGACTTACAAATCCCGTCGGGGCATAAAGGGTTAAAGAACTATGTTCATAGAACATAGAGTATCAGGGTTAAAGAATGAAAGATTTTACTAAACGGCTAGTTCATGTACATTTTGTTATAAATGCGCTTGCTTATATAATTATAATCATGCAATGATATTGTAGCTATAAATACTTTCATAAAAAATTGCATTCAAAACACACAAAAAGCAGAAAATAATTTCTTAATATTCCTTGGAGCCCAACCATATACCCTGCTTATAGTCTATGAAATGGGAAACTGCAAATCAATCTAACATTACAGAAATTAAGAGGGTATTTCTCAAAGAAATATCGATTGAAGATGTCCTTCTAAGAGTTTCTCAACTCTGATTTCAATTAAAACTAAATGTTGTGTGAATTCAGTTTCAAAAACAAGACCCATGAAAGAAACTATTCCGTTTGTAAGTTTTCCACTGGCATTATATTGAATTGTGCTGAGTAAATTTTTAATTAATACAGTAGCATTTTGAGGAACAGCTTTAGAAAGAGTCCTCTAGCCGCCTTGTTTACCCACAGCTCAAATGATGACTGACAACCATAGAGATCCAACTATATACTAGATACAACAACGTTAACTGACCCTACAACGTATCTAACAAACAAAGTAGTTCCCATCACGGAGTCTAAATTTCGAGTGAAATGAAGAACGTCATTATTAAAATAAGATTATTTCGTTAAACCCATGTATATGTATATATAGTGTCTTTTTATAACAATTTGCGTACCGAAACTCCTCCTAGCAATACCCACTTTCTCCTTTCGCGTAGTGACGTACTGGGTTCAGGATACGTTGCTGTTGAGTATATTAATATCATTATTATTGGATTCTAAGAAAATATTTAGATTACTATTTTATAATCTAACAATAATGATATTAATAGTTAGATATCTAGTGTTTCCAGTCATAATTTGAGCTGTGGGTAAACAAGACGACTGGAGTACTCTTTCTAAAACTGTACCGTTTTTTGATTTAATCTTAATGATAGAATGATATTTTTAGGCACAATCAAATAACAAAAGAAAAATCATCACTACGACTGTAATTCTCTAAAAAAATATTTCTTTATACGAACATGCTTGTTGATTATTTAACAACCATATTCCCAACAACCAGCGTCAGAATTAAATATTAGGTCTAAGAAGAATTCTGTCAATTAGAAGATAGCAAAATAAAATTTTTTTTTCTTTAACTGCTGTCTAACACTCACGCTGATGTCTCCATATGGCTGTAAATGGTTACTTTTTTTGTTTATTACATTTTCCCCAAAATAATGCTTATAAAATTATTTAAATGAAACTCCACCGACCCTTCCATCGAGGTATAAAAAACTGACCTTTTTTTCTTAAAGAGAACATCAGGCTAATAAACTAAAGAACAAACACATTTATTATTCAACTCAAAACAGATCCAATTATTTTTTTTAGTTGTTTGCTGATTTTATTATAATACCCGAACTAAACGTAACGTTTGTGTACAAAGAACGGACATTCTTCCACAAACATTAAATTTCATTATACATTAGGATTATTTAATGTTCCTATATTATTTAAACTTTGATGCTTTTTTGGATTATGGCAGTTAAATATTATTGGCAGGTTTTAAATTTGATCCCTTATAACAAGATGTCTGGAGCAAAATCCATGAAAAGAAAAGCATCGGTTGAGGAGGAAATGGATATCGTTATCAAGTTGAATAATCTTGATTTAGAATGGAGTGAACTAACCGTCAGCTTGGAGGATTTCGCGAAATCATTCACAAGTCCACAGCCGATCTTAATCTGTGAGGGAAAGTACGAGGAGTGGGGACCTAACACGGAGGATAATCCAGACCTGTACCCTCTGCTCTTCGCTCTGCACAGGCGCTACATATTCAGGATCGAAGCCCAGTGCATGAACTTCTCTCCCGAAAAGAAATATCCTATTGGCCCCAAGTTTGAGATAGACGACGACTTTGATGGATGGTTCGAGATCATATCTGAAGATGGATCCCCAATGTTTCAAATTGAGAGCGTTTCTGATCTCGCCACACACCCTTCGAAGCCTTTCGTGTTGATGAAGAGTATGCATGTGCACAGGTTCCGCAATGGAGAATGGGAGAGATGCACTTTGGACATAGGTTACGAGATGAAAGTAGGTTCATGGATGTCCGACCACATCGAGGTACGGGGTTGCGGATGTGGCAAGTTGCTACAGTGTAAGTCATTCTCTGGGGAAGATTTATACCTTCCCATTTCTGAACCCGGGAGGTTCTCTCTGTTCGGTAATGACTACCTTACAGGTCCGCAAACGATCTCATCTTTGTGCGAAAGGAAGTTTCCGATAAATGTGAAGCTGATGGAAGGGAGTCCCCGACCGACTGACTTTAATGGTTTCGTGCCCACCTTGGTGCTCCATAAAGTAGATTTGGTGAAAGAGCTGACGGTTTGGCCTGTGCAAAAAGACGTTCCTTTGGTCCATATTCCAACCAATACTCCAATGAAGTTGAAGACCCTCGTCAACTTGAAATCTCTGCGTGAATTGCCTGTATATGACGAGATCGTCCATCGAATCAATTCTTTTTTGCCAAAGGTGAGTTGAAATTTTACCAATTGATCAGTCTAACTAATAAGAATGTATATAAAGCATGTGTATTGATTTAAATTGCATTTTTAATTTCAGGATACTTAAATCATTATAAATTTAATCCCTTTCAGCTTATAGTTTGACGAATAAGCGAACCATATCTTATAGTTTATCATACGTGAACAGAAAATGAAAGCACTTAATTCAAGCACGGATTGATAAAAATGGACCAACAGAAAATAATTAATAGACCAATGGAACAGTTGAAAATAGCTTTAGAAAAAATACTCCAGTTGGCATGTGTGTAACCACAGCAAAATGAATTAAATGTCGTCAGTATAGCGATCTAATAGTATACTAATTAGATCTCGGGTAACGACGTGTGTATTTTAGCTACTTATCAAAATAATTTAGAAGTAATATCTATATTGAGCAAAATTGTTATTTAAAATGCTACTTTAAAAACGTCTCCAGTTCATCTAAAAAAATTGATTGATTAAGTTTTTACAAGCTTGCTTTCTTTCGAGTGGTTTTACCATTAATTTTATGAAAACTTATTTTAAATTTTTTCTAATATATTTTAAACATTATAACCTCTGTCCGAATATATTTTTTACAGAGCAAAAGATGGTATACACATACGCAATCTTCATTAGCGCGATCATTGCTACAAAATACTTCCACCACAACTGCTTCTCGTCGGAGGTATACTTCTAGAGTACAGACTGCTACCTCAGCTACAGGAATTAGCACAACATATAACTTAGGCCCAATGCCTTTGACCTCAATAGATATTCATCAACCCAGCACTTCCGGTTATTTTAAAACTACCTCTACTGACATTCATCAGCCCGGCTCTTCCGGTTATTCTAAAGCTACCTCTACCGACATTCATCAGCCCAGCACTTCCGGTTATTCTAAAACTACCTCTACTGACATTCCATCTTGGTTTTCGACAACTACTACGACGGCCTCCAGCCCCTTATCTCCCACTACAACTAATATCCTACGGCCATCAAGTAACTCAAGTTCACCTAGTACTTTTACAACCTATGTTGAACACTCGACCTCAAGACATACTTCTAAACCCACTACTGACATTCATCAGCCGAGCACCTCAGGTCTGCAGAGTTCTTTCTCGGCTTTAAAAAAGTGGACTTTAAAACGTATCTCCAAAGAGTCACGTTCTTCTATGACCATAACCAACAAAGAAAGTGATGATAAACCACATGAGTCAAACTTAGCTGATGCTCATCGGAAAGACAAAGTTGGTTCCGTTGAGAAGAAATCTACAGAAACACGCGCTGATTATCAAGCATCCGGGTATTCTTCCGTTCACTCAGACATGTTTTGCACTTTGGATGTTGATTCTAAAAGCTCTGGAGATGATCCACGGACACAATGCTCAGATGCTTCGCAGGAGGGCAAGCTTCATCTTAAACCGATAGGAGGAATGGATAATCAAAAGACATCCGGTCAAGCCGCTCTTGAACCAAGCAGTGATCGTCCTTCCTCGAGAATCGAAACTCTCACACAAAGGGACGATGGACAGACTTTCGACCTTTCTGCTGCTCGTTCTTTCGAAGCTAGAGGTGATCAACCAACAACAAGCCGAGAGAGCCGTACCTCGAGGATCGAAACACGGAAACGAAAAGGTGTTCAAGAGTCATACGACTATGCAGTTGCTGAGTTGAGAAAGTTTCGTTTCGAACTATGGGATCGTATTAATCAACAACAGAAATCCGGTCAAGGCGCTGTTCAGCCGGAAAGGTTTAATTTTGAACTTTTGGAGAATATTGATAATCAACAGGCATCCAGTCAAGCCGTTGTTGAACCGAGCAGGGTTCGTCGTTTCTCGGGAGCAAGACGTCGCTATCATATAGTCGATCCAATGTCACCAGAGAGTCCAGAGGGCGATGAACCTCCATCCACCGACCCTGATGACTGTGTAGATCCTTATGACGAAATAGATGAGATTTATGCGGAAAATAAGAGAATTTATAACGAACGAAGTGATGATATTCCATTAGAGATGGAAATTTTCTTGTGAAGTCTCAATAGAATCACTTTTAAATCTGTTTTTATATAACTAGGTTTTAAAATGTTTTAATGGATTTTATGTTAAACAATACCAGAATTCGTTGGAATAATAAAGATTTATCCATCCTTACCAGAGATGGATTTTTATTTTATTTGTGTTTTTTTGTTCATAAGGAGGCATGAATGACACCTAAAGGTGCTGTGGCAGGACAGGAACTGGGAACCTAATGGTTTTTAAAAATGTTATAAAAATTAACGCCATTTTCATACGCAAATAAGTTTTATTTAGAAATGCCGAAAATGTTGTAAAAATAAAGTAGGGAAAAATGGAATTTTCAAAGTCAAACATTATCAGTGTTCTACAAATTAAAAACTCATTCATTTATGACTTAACCTTCCTACCCCTTTGGGGTCTTTTTCGACCCCAGACGCACTTTGACGTTTGATATCTCCCATGCATTTTTGTTTTGACAATTTCCGATGCTACTATTCCTTAATTACGCAAAGTTTTACAATAGGTAAAAATTTTGGAGTTATTATTCCATTTTTAAGTGTCTTGGGAGAAATAGTCACATATTCCCCCTCTGGGGTCTTCTGAGACCCCAGCCATGAATGGCGGTAAAACAGTATCAAATAAAGTTAAGTATTTTATTTTTTGTTGTATTATAGATAAAAAAAAGGTTTGCATGTTTGTTTAGAACGTTTGGAGAAATATTAGAAAGATATTTTCGTAGAAATTGTCATTTTTTTACAAAAAGAAGATTGCGGCTAAATACATTGAATCACTCGCTATTTCTTAAATTTTTTATTCACATTCTAAGAAAAATATGGTATTTATAGAAATCTTTTGAGTATCTAACAGTTGCAGCAAAAAAAACTCAGACAACTGTCGCCATTACTTCCTGTTGAACACATTCTTTACAAAAACAATATAAATTCATGGTTGATTGTAAATAGGTTTTTATATTCAGTCTTCTTTGAAAAATAAGAATGCTTTCAAATATTTATGAGTGTTTACGGAAGTCCACAATGTGATTTCGAAGAATTATCAAGAAAAAAACCAATTTTATGTTAAAACTTACATAAGCAAGCGAGATACTGATTTCACTAAGAAATCTGAACCGATCATTTTTTTTGTATTATTTCAATTTTAAAAAGAAGAATCCAAACTTTACATGTTTCATAATACTAAATAAATTAATCTGGGGTGACAGGTAGCTGATAATGCAGAATAGAGAATATATGCAGCTTCATAAATCGTTTAAAATAAACTACTAAATTCTACCCGTGCAAGACCGGGTATATCAACTAGTATGCTTTAAACAGTGTGATTATAAATATTTTAAGTAAAACAACTTCAATGTAGTTCATTTCTGTAATTTAATTCTTGTTTGAAGGTCCAGATGTTATAAAAAACGTGTATCAAAAGAAACCCAATTAAGCCGTAATAAGACGAAAAAAATGAGAAAAATACCAAAAAAATTGGATAAATTATTCTGAAGCATCTTTCTAGAAATAAAAAATGACAATTCTTCTCCATTTAAGGAATTTTTAACCTTTATTAGAGTCATAGGCATGTTTTACGCATGGGGTCCTCAGAGACCCCACGAGGGGAATATGTGACTATTTTTTCAAGAGGGTAGGAAGGTTAATATATGATCCCCCAAGGTAAATGTGAAGAAGGTAATTTAGAATGAATGAGAATTTAAAAAGAGAGAAATCCGATTGAACATAGAATTTTGAGTTTATTATATTACGATTAAAATTTACTTTTAAAATATTTTTAGCAAAGGACGCATTTTGAACTATAATTTTCAAAAGTTCAATGGCCTCCGCTTATTTTTCTCTTAACATTTTACTTTCAAAATAATTTTTACTCTAATGATTTTTTTAAGTTTATTCTTCGGTTTGTGGATAAACTTTTAAACTTTTTAAACTACCACACTATATAAGGAGTTAGGTTAATTTTTTTTATCAGAGCAGCCATGGAATGGAATATACTTTACAATACTTGGTTCAGACCACAGAGTAAAGATAATTCAGAGAGTCCAAAACGAGATTTTACTAAAATAGCTCTACAGTTATCGCATAGTGGCGTTGCGACCCTCCAGCTGTCAATCATTAGTGTGGGTGGGGACTAAAGGAAACGAGTGATTCTCATTGGACTTAGAACTTTGTATGGAGGCTGCATTTGAATTTCTCAATCTCTGCTCTTTTTCCCCTGATCAATGAAACTTTTCCCTTATGGTTGCAAACTTTCCCTGACAGTAACTAAACTTTCCCTATTATAAACATTTATATTAGGTCATCCCGGAAGTTTTGTCGCTCTTGGGAGCATCTGTATATAAGATATTTTTGACACTTTTCCATTATGCGATACCAATATAAACTGTAACTTTATCTACCGTCAACTTGGCATCTTGGCTTGATTTTGGGGACCGATCAACAACTGGGCTTTCCTTAAATCTATGTTAACATGTTACTTCATTTCTTTTCTGCTCAAAATTTTGCCGTTATCCAAAAGTTAAGATTTTTAAATTAAAATTAACTGGCTACTTACCTAAAACAATTAAAGTTGTAAGTATTTTTAACAAGTGTGGAAAATTTAACTTAGATTTAATTTTTTCTGTGGCATCCGGAGAGTTTGATCACAATCATACCTATTAACCTTTTACCTGCCGATGTTCCCAAATGGGAACATCATTTTAAGGAATTTTTTCACCACTTAATTTTTCATGCAGGAATTTGATACTTGGTAGAAAGCAACTCAAAGATATGAAGTTATTTTACATGCAAAATTTTTTCATGGGCAATTTAATCCTTTTTGTAGAATTTACATCAAAATTAGAGATTTTTGGCTCTTCTAAAAGTTCCACAAGTTTCAACTTGTGAAAATTTTAAATAAATTTATTTTAAAATAATTTTGCTGTGTTTAGGTAGCTTAAGTACGCATCTTCCGATTTGGCTTGACAGAATAGCTTCATATTCTAATTTTGGAGAGTAATTACCAATACAACGTATATGTTCCCAAATGGGAACATCGGCGTTTGGGGTGTAGTATTTGAGGGGATTTTTATAACATGCAAAAATTAAAGTTATTTCCTATTTTCTTTAATTTTTTGAACCTTTTATGTCTCAAAAGATCTAAACATGTTAAGAATGACGTTTTAAATTCAAAAATATGTAATTTTTATTTTTTCACCTGATTTATGGAGAAATAAATTCCAAATCTTTATAGCAGATACTTACACTTGTATATATTTCTAACTCCCCGATCGATTAATTTTCAGTAATTATCAATAGGAGTTATGCAAAGAGCATATTTAGAGTGATTCTGAGGATTTGCGTATATATTTTTGTTCAAGTACTTTTTTTACATAAAATTTTAGGAATAAAATTGAAGAATTTTGAAAATAAGTAAAAGTGCGTACATCTAAAAACTCTCTTCTAAAGTAAGATAGATGTAAGATATATGTGGTTCAGTTTGGAATCTTCCATGAGAAACACAGCTTTAATAAATCAATGGAGATAAGTATGATTATCAATTTTGAAAGCTAATTAGATTTGAATGCAATTAGTGGATTTTATGCTAGGTATCCGTATAGAACCGTAATTAAAACCAATTTTTCTCACAGAACAGTAACTTTTTAGCTTTAAAGAGCATGGGAACACTCTTATATATTTTTTACACCAAAATATTACTCATAGTACAAGAAAAATTTACGGAAAAGCTTCGCGTACGTAATAAACATGTCAATTTTTTCTTATGAAAATCTATAAAATGTTGCTCAATCGTCCAAGTATGGATAATGAAAATGAAAAAACCGTCCACAATCATAAAAATGTTCATAATTATTGAGTAGAAACCGATTTCAATCATTTTATTTGAATTTATTGTAAAATATGTGCCTTTTGGAAATCCCCCTAAAAACTTCACCCCAAACGCCAATGTTCCCATTTGGGAACATCCTCAAAATCATACTAAGGATTTTTTTTTCGCCAAAAAATGACTAGAATGGGTTTAGCAATGATGAAACAAGCCATTTAAGCCAAAAATCAGAACCTTTAATTCGAAATTTGAATTGCGGCGTTTAAAAGGTTAAATTGCTTGATTGCTACTCTGCGTCCTAAGCTAGAACGTCCTAAGTCCATTTTTTCACTTTTTTAGATAAGGACGTGGTCTTGTAGATCTCGGTCACGCGCCTCTTTTAAGCTAGTCTAGAAAGTCCTATGTGCATGAGGAAGCCATAAAAATTTACTTTGTAATATGTCCATTTCATTAAATTTGCTGGCTGCATTGTTATAAAAACTTGAAAAATGGACTTAGGACGTTCTAGCTTAGGACGGCAGTACTCCTAACCCTCCATTAGGAAAGATCCGGATGATCATTTGCAGGAATCTAGATGGCTGGAAAAAGTAGTAAGGTAAATGTGGGTATAGTGGACACTCTAAGGAAAATTTTTGCTTAAATTCTTAATAAATACCAATCAATTTGCTTCGAAGCGGTTATCATCCTATTTTTAGGTTAATTGGATCTTCTTCTTTCTATTTTACTATTAAAAACTTTAATTAGATTGGGCAAAGTATTTTTAATTAATTTTTTAAAAGTACTCCAAATTGCATCTATAGTGGCCACATAGATGAAGCTGTTGCTTCTATGGTGGACACCTCTTGCATCAATAGTGGACACCTGTCTTTTTCTCCCTATATGAGGGGTTTATGCATGAAATTGAGGGTTTTTTCTTGGTATAGTCGTTTATTTCTAATTAAATCTTCCTTCCCAACGAAATGTATTTTAGATTCAATCAAATTAGCTTTATTTAAAAAAAATTGATAGTTTTCGGCCCAAAGTCTACGCTGTAGCTGATTTGAGAGGAATTTAGCATGTAATTCAATGTTTTAGAAACATTGGTTCCCGAAGCCAGAATGAAACCAAATTTATTTAACACTCATTTTAAAGCACAGTCAACAGTTTATGAAGAAAAACTGATTCAAATTAAGTATTATTTATGTTTCTATTAGACGCCATTGCGGTGGCCACTATTGGAAAATCTAAGATTATGTGTTGGTAAAGTGGACACCCCCATAAATCCTCGTAAAGTCAGCATTTTTAAATAAATTTTATTCAGTATTATTTTATACACTCTTATTTATCTTGATATAAATTTAAAATTCAATCAAGCGGTAATAAATACGAAAAAATCAGTTCCGAAGTACCCGTTTCCTTACGCGATTCAATAAGCAAAATCAAATTTCAGTCACTCGGCCGATGTTGTTATTTTTAAATATTTAAATATCCTTCCCATGCTGATCTGTGGTATCGGTGGTAATTTATCAGGTTACCTGATTGCACAATCTACTATGCCTAATAATTTTGACGCTGTTTGATGCCTCTAACTCGTTTTATTTAAAATTACTCAGCTATGTGGTCACTATTGGTACAGTGTCCACTATACCCACATTTACCTTATAACATGAGTTTCAATTTAGGAAATAAATAAGATCTTCCGTACAATCTTAATATGACTTAAAATTAAAGTTGAATTCCTTTGAATTTTAATTTTGATTAATGGCAACTTGAAGTAAACAAAACCTTATTAATCGTAGAAACTAGGAAAGCTGGAAAAGTCAGTCAACAAAAAAAGAGCCAAAATTCGCCAAATTGGCTTTAGATAGAAGTAGAAGTACTTTACTGGTTTACCGTAATCGAAAAGTACCAAAAAATACACTGTATACAGATGCTCCCAAGAGCGACAAAACTTTCGGGATGACCTAATATAGTTTTTTCTGTCGTTTAATATCTCGTTATAGTGATTGTGGTCGCAGTAATCACAGAGTAAAGATAATTCAGAGAGTCCAAAACGCGATTTTACTAAAATAGCTCTACAGTTATCGCATAGTGGCGTTCCGACCCTCCAGCTGTCAATCATTAGTGTGGGCGGGGACTAAAGGAAACGAGTGATTCTCATTGGACTTAGAACTTTTTATGGAGGCTGCATTTGAATTTCTCAATCTCTGCTTTTTTTCCCTTGATCAATGAAACTTTTCCCTTGATCATTGAAACTTTTCCCTTATGGTTGAAAACTTTCCCTGAAAGTTACTAAACTTTCCCTATTATAAACATTGATGTCGTTTGTTCTGGCGTTTAATATCTCTTATCAGTGATTTTGGTCGCAGAAATTATCATTAAATGTGTAGTTATATGTTTAAATTGAATTAAATGTGGAGTTAGGGTTGTGAGTTCGATTCCATATTCCAACCAATTGTCCAATGGAGTTGAAGACCCTCGTCAACTTGAAATCTCTGTGTGAATTGCCTGTTTATGAAGAGATCGTCCGTCGAATCAATTCTTTTTTGCCAAAGGTGAGTTGAAATTTTACCAATTGATCAGTCCAACTAATAAGAATGTATATAAAACATGTGTTTTGATTTAAATTGCATTTTTAATTTCAGGATACTTAAAGCATTATCAATTTAATCCCTTTCAACTTACTACTTGATTAATAAGCGAATCCTACTTATAGTTTATCATACCCGAACAGAAAGTGAAAGCACTTAATTCAATGACGAATTGATAAAAATGGACCAATGGGAAACAATTAATAGACCAATGGAACAGTTGAAAATAGCTTTAGAAAAAATACTCCAGTTGGCATGTGTGTAATAGGTTGGGCCGAAAATACACTTTATTTTTTATTTCTGTTCTTATAGCGCGGAAAGGGTGCCACTTGGGTCCAATAAGGACGGTGTAAAATATTCTTTTGTTTGGATAATATCTTCAGCTCCCGCATCGCACTTAAAGTTTGAAAAATTGAATGACTTTTTTACAAAACAACTAAAAAACAAAAGATTAAACTCTCAAATTTTGTTCATGATTTTTTATGAGGAACTGATATAGTTATAGACAAAATGTCACAGGTTCCATTCTTCTATAACCGTTCTTTCGTTAGATATAATTTTTTAATGTTCAAAGAAATTTGGTAAAGTTTTTTTCCCTGTATTTTTAAATAGCTAATAACTCTAGAACTAAACAACTTAAAAAAACCTGAAATCAGTCTCATTGTGTTCGTAATTTTTTCGTCTTTAATTTGATGTGCATCATGACCATCATTTTCAAAAAAAAATTTTAAAATTAAAAAAATGACAAAAAAATTTAATAAAAAAATATTTTTTGAAAAAATATTAAAAGCCTTTTAACTCTTAAAATGAAGATTACTACTAAATTTCAAGGAGAAAATTAAATTTAATGTTTAAAAAAATTAAAATATTCGAAATTTAGGCAAGTCCCCTAAACCAGCGGTTCTCAAACTGTGCTCCGCGAGCCCTTAGGGCTCCGCCAAGCATTTCCAGGGGCTCCGCGAAGAAATTTGAAATAAATACATTTTTTGATATTTTCTAAGTTGCGTAATAACTTTCTGCAATGTGTTTCTTGTTAAGAACTTACATTAGCTCCTTCCTACCCAAATTTTTTAGAACTTTAAATAACCCTTGAATTTAATTGGATTTGATGGGGAGCTCTTTTGATTATAGTTTTTCTGGTTTTTGTCAAGTCTTTCTTGGATTACCAAAACAAGTTAAAACCATGTTATTTAGGGTCAAATTTTCGAAATTCTTCTGGGGGAGATCCCCCAGACCCCCCTATTGTTATTAAAACATTATTATTATCTATTTTTTGTAATATGTTCGTTAAAATTAAAATCCTACCTAAAAACGAATGCCCGAAATTTGGACTATAAGATGTACCTAAAACAAGTAGAAAATAGCTGTTTTTAAGGATCTTGGATCATATTTCACTGAATTCCCCCAGACTACCCTATCATAATTGGAACTTAATTAATCACAATTTTTCTTACTTGCTCTTAGTTGCAAATTATACCTAAAAATGTTTTAAAAAGCTCCTTTAAACCTGTTAAATATGCAAGGGAGGGGCTGTGGAATAATTTTGGTACAATATTGAAATAAATTTCTATTTACGCTACTGTATTTATGCTTTTATTTCTTGTAGCAATGGTTTTTATGTAATTTTCTTTTTGTACATTGAAAAATTTATCTGCGGAAAAGGGCTCCGCGACATAAAAAGTTTGAGAACCCCTGCCCTAAACTATCCCTAAAATTATACAGTCACTCATGGGAAAATTCATAAACTCGCTTGAAGGTGTTCATATGACTTAACCCGGGAAAGACTGAATTAATTTTTTTTCTCAAATTAAATTTTCCTCTTTACTGTATGCTAATGACATGTCTTGAAGTAGACTAAAACCATTTTTTCAAAAAAAATTTTATTAATTTAGTCAGAATAGGGTGGTACCATATGGTACCGCTAGGCTCTTACACTACCATTTTGTGCACCATACATATTCTTATAAATTTGAGATTTCAAAGTCAAAATAATAAATTTATCACACTTTTATCACTTTATTTACCGTTTTTAACTGAAACAACAATTAAAATTACAATTTAGGCAATAATGATTGATAAATTAATTATTGAATAGTTGATATTACCCTCATTATAACAATTAGTAGTTATATTTTGCTCTTAAAATCCTATTATCAAATTTATTTCTAGAAATAAATTTTGTACACACTAGTCCAAAGGTGATAAACAAACTTTTTATACCGCGAGGTAAGCTGATATGATACGGAATTGATAGTTTTTCCAATTTTCGCCTCATAATGAGTGTTAAAATTAGGAATTTTGTTAAAAAACATAAGTTTTAGGCTTTAAAAATTTCATAAACCATATTTTATATTTTGCGTCTATAGTTTAGTTGAAGGCTATGAACATTATATTGATGATTTGCATGAAATACTACCCTTGTATAGATGGATATTCCAATCAATCACTTATAATATGAAATTTTTCTTATTAAATTTAGAATTATTGGCCTTAAAAATTAAAATTTCGGGAAATACACTATAAATTCAACAAGTTATTAGCATAAAACTTGTTCTATAGGTTTTACCTTAAAATTTAATTGATTTCACAGCATATAAAACGTTTGAAATAAAAAAATACACTACTTCGAAATATTAGTACTATTTGGTAGCGTAAAAGCCTAGCGGTACCATACGGTACCGCAAGATTTCTATACCAAAATTTTCTACCTTAAAATTATTCAATCTTTTCCAAATTTGGGCTGTTATTGCATAATACAATTATAAATAATAATTCACCATTATTTAATCCATTCACTAATTTTAGGTATGAATAAATTGCACTTACATTTTCAGACGGGCCATTTTTTCGCCAGTCTTAAAAACACGTTTTTCATTAAGCCATTAAGCAAGAATTTATTTAAATAATTAGTTATTAAATTGCTGTTTACTAAAGTTTGGTCCATGTAGTAGTGACATCTACCGTCAGAATGAAAAAATAAAAGTATTTAGGTAGAAAAAAGCCGTTTTTTCGTAATGATGTTTGCCGGTACCATACGGTCCCGCTAGTCCTTCCCGGGTTAAGACATGCAAAAAATGTCAAATTAATTTCAGAAAATACGACAATTAATAGATTCCGTACAAAATCTTACAGTGCTAATTCCCAACTTTAAGTAAATTCAATTTGCATGCATTTCCCCTAAAAATTCCTAAAATTTATGCTTATATCTAATTGTTTTTACTTTTAACAAGTCAAATCAAAGTAAATAAAAGTTTTAGAACATAAAAAATTTGGATATAAACACATTTCTAAGGAAAATTCAGGTAAAAGTCGTGCACATTGAATTAACTTAAAGTTGGGAACTAGCACTGTAAGATTTTGTACCGAATCTATGAATTGTATTTTCTGAAATTAATGTGACATTTTTTGCATGTCTTAAGGGGATATCCATAAATTACGTGAGGTCAAAAAGGGGGGGAGGGGTTTGGAAAAATCTCACGAAATCTCACCAAGGGGGGAGGGGGTCGATTAAAATCTCACGTCAACTTTTTAAGTTAGAAATTAAACGATTTTTTTTAAGTTTAAGAAAGGAATAATACCCACAGATAAGATACTGTGGTGATTTTTAGGCTGAATAATGTCCTTTTCCCCCACATCATTAATAATGGAAAAGTTTTAGGGGCTGTGAAGCACAAAATGCAAAAGAATTGGATAGAAAATTATTTTTAAAGGTTGTAGGTAAATCTCACTTGAGGGAGGGGGGTCCAGCAAAATCTCACTAAATCTCACCAAGGGAGAGGGGGGTCCAGATTTTGGAAAAAACACCTCACGTAATTTATGGATGACCCCTAAGTCATATGAACACCCTCAAGCGAGTTTATGAATTTTCCATGAGTGACTGTATAATTTTAGCGATAGTTTAGGCACGGCTTAACTTGATCGCGACCGTAGGTTATACGGCTTATCCACTACCCAAAAGATCAAAAGAGCCGACGGCGCTGGAAGTTTCCCATTCTTACAGCTTGAGGGGTACCGCTCGTTACCGCTGGTTAGGGTTGGTTGGTTGATTGGTTTGCTTCGGCTCTTCAAAATTCGCAGCACACAGAAAAATCTTAACACAGGGTCCAAAACGATATTTCAAATTCTGGAAGGGTTTGAGGGCCCTACGAGGAACTATGATTAACAGAGAGATAGGCAGTTTTATTGATATACTACTGTTTAATTTCCAAATTACTGTTAAAAATTTTGGCAACGCATTTTAAAATTGGTAAGTCTCAAAATTAATTTTAGTCTGCAGTTGTTTTCTTGTGATATAAACAAAAAGGGGCCGTCCATAAATGACGTAACGCTCAGAGGGGGGAGGGGGTTAATCAATTTGTGACAGTTTGTGACAAGGGGGAGGGAGGGGGTTTTGGAAGTTGTGACATCACATTCTGTAGCTGAAAATTAACGAAAAAAACCCTTGGTTCCAGGCACTTTTAAATTAGTGTATTAGACATATTATCGGTTTAAGAGCGTGACATGTGACAGGGGGAGGGGGTATGGGGAAGTGTGACAGTTTGTGACAAAGGGGGGGAGGGGGTCAAAAATGGCCAAAAAAAAGTGTGACATCATTTATGGATGGCCCCAAAGGTTTTCTAAATAACGATCTGTCTCGACTAGATTTTTCAATTAATAGTGACGATGGTGAATTGTTGTGTACCTTATTGTACCTCGAATCGTAAGAAGAAATATCGTGTGGAAAGGGTGATTATGTATCTTTCCATGAGTTTCCCTGCGACTTGATCCTTCGAGAAAAGTGGCTGAAGAATTGTATAAGAATAATATTTATCAATAATGTTCCACTATAACCATTATTGAAACTAAATTTAATATTTGACATCATTATCAAAATATTGATGACTTTAAAATAATTCTGTTATATTTTGAGTTCAAAAATTTTTACTTCCTAAATTGAATGAAAAAGTTATCTTTAAAATAAAATAAATAAATAGTAAAGCGGCCCACAGACGGGCAACTTGGTTGCCAACCTCGTCGTCAATTTGCGTTGAAAAATAAAAAAACTAAGCATTAAAAATTAAAAAATATATAATTTTAGCACCAGAGAATAATTAAAAAAAAGTATAATTTTGCATTTAAAGTATAAAAATATATTAATTTCTTACAATCTGATTAATGTGTTCTTCATTGTTTACATTTTTGTTAACCAGGTACACGATCCGTGGAAAAATAATCAACCCGGTTGATGACCAAGTTGCTCGTCTGTGGCTCTTTTTAAGCATATTTTTGAATCATATGAAATCAACCAACCAATAATTACTTTCCGTCAAAAGAAATGCCATGAATGACAGACAGTGGCACCACAGACAATAAGAGACAGACCGGTCAATAGGCGGGGCTTATCCAGAGAGCTCAAGTGGCGCCTCTGACAAGCGGTACCGGAGTTAATCGATTAATTTAATATTTTTTAATCGAAATCTTTATACATTATTTTGTTGACGAAACTTGCAATATTCGATTTCGAAAGTAAACATGAAGTTTGTGTAAATTGTTTAATTGTACTCTTTTCAATTGTTTTCAAGATTAATAAATCATTTTAACAGTGTCTTATTGCATTAAGGCACATTTATCTCGTTTCTTCTCTATTTTACAATGTATTGGAAAATCTGTGTTGCATTCTTGAACTTGATAGAATTCGGTATAATTCGCGTTAATTATAGGCGTATACATTTAATTCAGATAAAAATGAATACTAGTATTATATATTTTTATTGTCAAGAATTCATTTCGAATGTGCCTGGGATCTGGGATTCGTATTTGCAAAAGATGTGTTCGTTTAGATTCACGAGGATTGCAACTTCATTTACACATGTTTCTCTTAAAAGGCCTAGGGAATATAACAAATATTTGCAGTTAATGAAATATGAGATTTAATAAAATCATTTAATTCATTATTTACTTGTGTGCTTCTTGATTACTTTATATTTAAGCTCGATTTTTACAGTCGAGTTTTTCATCATATGCGATCACGAAATTTTGTTGATGAACAAACCTTAATGATTTAATTTAAATTTTCTATTATAATAGCAAATTTAAAAAATTTGTTGGAAGAAAAGAAATTTTTTAATTTTAAAAAGCATTTAATGGGCTTATGTGATCGCCAAGGATCGCGATCCTGGTGATCACATGGTCGATGGATTACGTCTTCGCAAAACGTCTACATGGTTGCCAGACCTAAAAGCTTAACTGGAACCACAGTTTTAGTGCAGGTACCGCGGGTTGAGGGCGTTCGTGTCGTGGGCCGCCCATTGACCGGTCTGTCTCTTATTGTCTGTGAGTGGCACTAACTTCGTTTTCCAGCTTCAGGAACCTAGCTTTTTGCGTAATTGCGCAAGCCGTATAAAACACAGTTAAATCCAGTTTAGCCTTGGTTTAGGGGACTTTAATTCGAATATTTTAATTTTTTTTATACATGATTAAATTTTATTTTCTCCTTGAAAATTAGTAGTAATGTTCATTTTAAGTGTTAAAAGGCTTTTAATATTTTTTCAAAAAAATTTTCAAAAAGAATTTTTTTTACATTTTTAAATTTTTTTTTTAATTTTGAAATTTTTTTTTGAAAATGATGGTCATGATGCACATCAAATCAAAGACAAAAAAATTTAGCTGCTTAAAAATGCAGGAAAAACAACTTTAACCAAATTTCTTTGAAGATTAAAAAATTATATCTAACGAAAGAAGGGTGATAGAAGAATGGAACCAAGGACATTATGTCTCTAACTATTAGTTCCTTATAAAATAAATCATGAACAATATTTGAGAGTTTAATCTTTGGTTTTTTAGTTGTTTTGTAAAAAAGTCATCCATTTTTTCAAACTTTAAGTGCGATGCGGGAGCTGAAGATATTATCCAATCCAAACAATATTTTACACCGTCCTTATTGAACCCAAGTGGCACCCTTTCCGCGCTATTAGAACATAAATAAAAAAGTGTGTGTTTCGGCCCACCCTAGTGTGTATCCACAGCAAAATGAATTAAATGTCGTCAGTATAGCGATCTAATAGTATACTATTTAGATCTCGGGTAACGACGTGTGTATCTCAGCTACTTAGAAAAATAATTTAGAAATTATCTCTATATTTATAAAGAGCAAAATTGTTATTTAAAAAATACTTTACAAACGTCTTCAGTTCATCTAAAAAATTTATTAATCAGGTTTTTACAAGCTTGCTTTCTTTCGAGTGTTTTTACCTTTAATTTTATGAAAACTTGTGTTAAATTTTTTTCTTATACATTTTAAATACTATAACCTCCGTCTGAATATATTTTTACAGAGCAAAACCAGACCTAGATGGTATACACATACACAATCTTCATTAGCGCGATCATTACTACAAAAGACTTCCACCACAACTGCTTCTCGTCGGAGGTATACTACAAGAGCACCACAGCCTGCTACCTCAGCTACAGGAATTAGCACAACATATACCTTAGGCCCAATGCCTTTGGCCTCAATAGATATTCATCAGCCCAGCATTTCCGGTTATTTTAAAACTACCTCTACCGACATTCCTTCTTGGTTTTCGACAACTACTACGATGGCCTCCAGTCCCTTATCTCCCACTACAACTAATATCCAACGGCCATCAAGTAACTCAAGTTCACCTAGTACTTCTACAACCTATGTTCCACATTCGACCTCAAGACATACTTCTAAACGGACTACTGACATTCATCAGCCGAGCACCTCAGGTCTGAAGAGTTCTTTCTCGGCTTTAAAAAAGTGGACTTTAAAACGTTTCTCCAAACAGTCGCGTTCTTCTATGACCATAACCACCGAAGAAAGTGATGATAAACCACATGAGTCAAACTTAGCTGATGCTCATCCGGAAAGACAAAGTTCGTTCCGTGGAGAGGCAATCTACGGAAACATGTGCTGATTATCAAACATCCGGGTATTCTTCCGTTCACTCAGACATGTTTTGCACTTTGGATGTTGATTCTAAAAGCTCTGGAGATGATCCACGGACAAAATGCTCAGATGCTTCTCAGGAGGTCAAGCTTCATCTACCGATTGGAGGAATGGATAATCAAAACACATCCGGTCAAGCCGCTCTTGAACCAATCAGTGATCGTCCTTCCTCGAGAATCGAAACTCTCACACAAAAGGACGATGGACAGACATTCAACCTTTCTGCTGCTCGTTCTTTGGAAACTAGAGGTGATCAACCAACAACAAGCCGAGAGAGCCGTACCTCGAGGATCGAAACACGGAAACGAAAAGGTATTCAAGAGTCATACGACTATGCAGTTGCTGAGTTGAGAAAGTTTCGTTTCGAACTATGGGATCGTATTAATCAACAACAGAAATCCCGTCAAGGCGCTGTTCAGCCGGAAATGTTTCATTTTGAGTTTTTGGAGGATATTGATCATCAACAGGCATCCAGTCAAGCCGTTGTTGAACCGAGCAGGGTTCGTCGTTTCTCGGGAACAAGACGTCGCTATCATATAGTCGATCCAATGTCACCAGAGAGTCCGGAGGGGGATGAACCTCCATCCACCGACCCTGATGACTCTATAGATCCTTATGACGAAATAGATGAGATTTATGCGGAAAATAAGAGAATTTATAATGAACGACGTAATATTCCATTAGAGAGGGAAACTTTTTTGTGAAGTCTCAATAGAATCACTTTTAAATCTGTTTTTATACACTAGTTTTTAAAATGCTCTAATGGATTTTATGTTAAACAATACCAGAATTCGTTGGAATAATTAAGATTTATCCATCCTTACCAGAGATAGATTTTTATTTTATTTGTGTCTTTTTTGTTCATAAGGAGGCATGAATGACACCTAAAGGCGCTGTGGCAGGACAGGAACTGGGAACCTAATGGTTTTTTAAAATATTTTAAAAAGTAATGCTATTTTTATACACAAATAAGTTTTATTTAGAAATAAAATGCCTAACATGTTGTAAATTAAGTAGGAAAAATGGCCTTTTCAAAGTCAAACTTTTAACCAGTGTTATACAAATTAAAAACTCATTCATTTATGACTTAATATATGATTTCCCAAGGTAATATATGGAATAGGTAATTTAGCTGAGAAATGAGAATTTTAAAAGACAGAAATCCGATTGAACTTAGAATTTCGAGTTTATTTTATTACGATTAAAATTTACTTTTAAAATATTTTTAGCAAAGGACGCATGTTGAACTATAATTTTCAAAAGTATAAGGGCCTCCGCTTATTTTTCTCTTAACATTTTACTTTCAAAATAATTTTTATTCTAATGTTTTTTTTTAATTTATTCTTTGGTTTGTAGATAAACTTATTAACTACCACACTATGTAAGTAGTTAGGTTCATTTTATCAGAGCATCCATGGAATGGAATATACTTTAAATACTTGGCTCAGACTGTTACGATTTTTGTTTAAAAAACCCCTTAAGTACATCCGATCCACAACAATCTATGGTGTTAGACCAGTGGTTCCCAACTCAAATATGTCTGCGGACCACTTCACTTAAATTTGAACCTCCGCGGACCATCTCTATCCCTAACTGTATCTTCAAAATTTTAACTTTTTTTCAGTGCATTCCTTCCTCATGGAGGTTCTAAAATTTTGACTTTTTTTTCTGAAGTAAGGGAAACCGAGTCTTACAATATTTCTAAATAGAACTTAAAAAATCAAATAATCTATTAAACTTAAAAGAAGAAATAACATTACATTAGTTTCATATCTTATTATTTAAAAATATACTTTTTATAAAAGACCCAGTTAACCATTTTTATCAAGCCAGAAAACCATTTTTATCAAGGCAAGTTACAGGTTTAAAAAAACAGTATAAAATAGTTATTTTTCTTCTTTTTTATAATCAACAAATAAGGTAATATATTATTAGTAGATTTAAATTTGAAAGAAAGTACTTTGCTTTTCATTAAACTGCGGGACGAATGAGATAACCAGGAATTCTGTTGTTCACAAAAAAGCAAACTGGGCATGCACTGACTGTAAGTTGTGGCAGAGGAAATTCTATAAGCGAGGCTGATGTTCTCCCGAAAGAAACCGCGTCAAAAGTCAATAATTATTTCAAAGGAGCGATTAAAGTAGAAAATAATTTATGGGTTCAAAAACTTTTGCATTTTTAGCAATTAATTTTTCTCATCTTCTTCACGTGTATCTCAGAAACTTCCTCTTTTCATACCGCGATTTCTCGAAGACCCTCTGTCGGACCATAGCATCCCAGTTTGAAGTATCTTTGTGTATTACTTCTTTGTATTCTTTGCGTATTACTTCCACGTATTCTTTGCGTATTACTTCCACGCTTTGCTTCGTATCAAACCAAGTATAAGTCCAATCATTCGATTCTTTATTAGCCCCAACCCGACGCCTCTCAGTTTCAATTAATCTGAATCAATACTTTTCCACATCATCATATTTCGTTTCTACTCTGTAATTTAACCCCTTCGGACCTGGTGTGAGGTATACCGGACATCAACTTTAAACCTAGTTATTTTCTTCAAAATCACTCGAAATCCAGAAATTTTTTTTCAGTTGATACTCTACATTCATATTATTATCTCTGAAGCAGTAAATTTGTATTTCCCGGTTGGCAACAACCCATTAGCCAATTAAGGTAACGGTATAGTAAAGTGACTATGCGCAATCGAATGCGACCAACCGCAGCGCCCTCTAGCGGAAATTTTAGGAGTTAAAATTTTTATTTTAAAAACTATTAGGAATTTGTTAAAATAGTCAATAACAAAGTTGTAGAGCAGCATCGATTTAGTAGGAAAAGACACCTTAAGCAAAAAAATATCTTGAATAGAACCCCTGAAACGCGCGCTCAATTAGGTTGAATTTACGTCGATTTTACGTCTTAAAACGCTTCTCACGAGGCGAAAATGAGAAATTTTCAATTTAATGAGTTAAGAATACTTTTATTAATTTATTTAAGTCATTAAATTGAAAATTTCTCATTTACTCACGTGAGAAGCGTTTCAAGACGTAAAATCGACATAAATTCAACCTCATTGAGCGAGCGTTTTAGGGGTTCTATTCAAGATATTTTTTTGCTTAAGGTGTCTTTTCCTACTAAATCGATGCCGCTCTACAACTTTGTAGTTGACTATTTTAACAAATTCCTAATAGTTTTTAATATAAAATTTTTAACTCCTAAAATATCCGCTAGAGGGCGCTGCGGTTGGTCGCATTCGATTGCGCATAGTCACTTTACTATACCGTTACCTTAACTGCATAGATTTAGCTTGCTCCGTTAGCAACTTATTACAGGGTAAAGGGCAAGGTATATAAAGTAACAAGGTATGCTCATAAGTGACGTCACCCAGGATATAAAATAACGGACCAATCAATGACGAGCATATCAGCCAACTTACAACGCCATTGCAATGCAACAGATCGTAGATGCATCAGAACTAATTGGGTCGATATTATTGAAATTTATTATTTAGTTTGTTTTAAAACTTATGAATACAATCACCCAATTATTTAAAAAAATTAGTATAAAAATATTAAATAAGATAATTAAAGTGACAGACGATTTTAAGAATACTATTTCTGAATCTCAAATAAAAATAAACAAGCTGACTGGATTGTAGTAGGATCATTAAAGGTAAATGCACTAAAATTTTGAATAAATCCATTATTAAATTAAATTAATTAGTTCTTAGATTTTAGCTCATTGTTTTCCATACTTTCAAGTACTTGATTTATTTAGATACTGAATATTTTTTGTTTTAAAAATCTAAACTGCTTCGATACAATGGATATTCAAGTTTGACATAGCAGAACAGCGATATTAATTTTATCATAACAAGAATGTTCTGAGAAGTTTCATGATTGAATATTTGCTTAATATTTTATTTTCTTTGTATCAGCAGCTGTTTTAATTACATTTATACAAGTTAGTAATTAAAATCAATAAGCAGAGAGATTGAAGCACATCGTTGTAGAGCTCAAAGTTCATATTTTTGATCGGCTATTATTGAGTTAAAATTATTGTTCTAATTCAAAACACTTGATAACCTATAAACATGTTCGTAATTGTGTCCAGTGTAAACTGTTATAAAAGTTTCTTTGGTCCTTATTTTAATAAAAATCACCAAAAATAAGCATTTTCCCATGCTGTGAATAGGAAATATATCCTGGGTGACGTCATTTTCAAAAGCCACGCCTTTTTCGCCGGAAGAGCATACCTTGTTAGTTTATATACCTTGGGTAAAGGGACTTTCCTTTACACCCTGTATATATTTGTCTTCTATACAAATCCACAGTTTACTTCCGATCTGCACCAAACTTGGTATACCTACGTAAAAAACCTCAAGAAAAAACATAGGCTATGTTTCGAAAACTTTAATTGACCTCTTGACCCTCTTTTGACCCCTTTTATGGTCATTTTGCTAAAATAGCTTTATTTCTTCTTCAGAAGAGATCTGTTTACCCCATTGTTACAAAAAACATAATGCAAAATAACAAGTTTTTAAAAGAAAAACTAGATACAACTCTGTTTAAAAATTATAACAATAATCTAAAAATATAATTAAATGAAATTTAAAATTTTAAAACTGGTATTTAAGTATATTTTAAAATATTTTTATTTGAAAGTTGATCTAGCTTTTAAATAAAAAGTTTCATGGTGGTGGTGGTGGTGGGACTAATCCCCATCTGGTCTAGTGAAACTAGACCAGATCCATGAGTCCAAAAATGTCTAGAAAGTCCAAAAACAGCAGTGGATCAGACCCAGCCTCTTCACTGGAAAACCCCAGACATTGTAGAATGTGATGAGGGGAAAAGGGGGCGACGTCACATTTGGGGCATGATGGATATCTTCTTTCGCCACCTTCAAATACTAGACATCTAAGGTGGCCTGTACAGAATCTTGAAAAAGCCGTCTGGTGTACCCTGAAGCCCTTGAATGTTGTGGCGGCTCCAGGGTGTCTCTGGAAGTACCAAGGGTGAGCAGGAGGTTCAATCCAGGTTTTTCTTATAAGTTTCAAAGCCATGGATGAGATCTCAGCTGATGTTAAGAGCATGTGGTCTTCCGGCTCGACAGGATTACTAGCAGCTGCCTTGGCAAGATCGTCAGCTACCTCATTCCCGGAAAGTCCAACGTGCGAGGGAACCCACTGTAGGTGGATAGGGTACCGAGCAGAAAGATCCTTCATTAAATGGAGTACACTTCTACTTGTGCTGTCGCCGATAGAAGACCAATTCGAAAGATGCTGGATCGAAAACGGCTGTCTGACAGGATCCAGATCTCCAAAAAAGCATTGTCTTGCATGTTATTAGCTAATATAGAAAGACCACTCATGATGGCGATAAGCTCTGTTCTGAAGACAGACGCGTGGTCAGCATTTCTTTTCTGAAATTTGATAGAGCGATTGGGGAGTTCAATTAAAACACCGCTGCCAGTTGTGTTGGTCTCTAATCTACTACCATCGGGATAGATCTTGACAGCGTCGCAAGGAATCTTGTCAATTGCCTCTAGGGCCAATTGCTTTAGTAGATCTGGGTGGTCTGAGTTTTTATTTACATTGGGTGTTAAATTAGGATGGAACGTGACCCCCTGGAGGCCATGGACAGGGTTGATAAACGAAGTCAAGCAGTAGGGCTCTACATTAGGGCACGGCAGGTTTTGTGAAAGTGCTTGAGAAAATGGACTATTATACGTTTTTACCTTTGATTATTGTTCCAGTTTTTTAGATATTGTGAGTTTCTGTGTTGGTCTCCATAGCTGAGCAGTTTGTTGTAGTACTTAGTCAGGCAATATTTTCTTCTCATATCTAAGGCTAAGCGCGCACTAAGAGACTTCTGTCTCGGCGACTTAAAACACTAGTCACTCGAGAGCAATGCATTTCTATGAGGAAATTCTTGGCCTAGTGATCTTGGTCTCGTCGCCATGTGCGCGCACTCTAGCTTCTTGCAATAGCCAGGGAAGCAATTTTGTCTTTGTCTCCGAGAGCAATTTTGTCTTTGTCTCCTAGTGCGCGCTTAGCCTAAGGGTTGGAGGTCGCACGCGTATAGAGCTAAATTATTGGGGCAGCTGTTGCGAAGGCCAGCGATTATTCTAGCAGCACTCTGCTGTATTCTTTCTAGTTTTTTTAGGTTGGAATCGGATGCACTAAGGAAAACGGTCGAACCATACTCCAAGATAGGTCTTATTAAAGAAGTATAGGTTATTTTCAGAGTAGAGGCATCTGCTCCCCAATCACGCCCAGAGATGTATTTTAATATATTTAGGCGTTTTCTACTTTTTGAAACCAAATCATCTATATGTCGATTGCAGAGAATCTCTTGATCCAAGGTAAATCCAAGATTTTTGTTATTTTTCTCGTATGGGAGTTCTTGGCCCTTTATGAATATAGTTGGTTTATAATTGTATAGGTGTCTATTGGTGGTGAAAAAGCTGACCACGGACTTCAGGAGATTGAAAGAAAGTTTGTGGTCAGTCGCAAAGTCACTAACTCTGTTAAGGGACTGAGACAAATTAGCCTCTATTGTCGAAACGTCGTGGCCCGAGTGCCACAGGACAATATCGTCTGCAAATAAGCCAATACCACTATTTTCAGTTATCACCTTTTCCACTCCAGCCATGAACAAGGAGAAGAGCGTAGGACTGAGGACGGATCCCTGGGGAACTCCTTGGCTAATCTTAAAGTCCATTGAAAGAATTTTATTATACTTAACTCTTATTACCCTAGATTTCAAGAAATCTGAAATCCAAAAAGTTTCATGGAATATAGCATTGTTGTTAAAATAGTCTCCATGGAAACGAAAATGTAAATAAAAACGATCGTAGCTTCAAGAAAGTTGATTTACAAAACAAAAAAAATTGAAAATGTGAAAGCCCTTTCAACTAGATATAGATTTTTCGTAAATTGAAAAGTGGAATACGCTTTAGTTATTGAATAATTTCACAGAAAAAGTTAATTAAAATCCTGTATGATAAATCAAGGGTTCTAAATGGGCATATTTTAAGTAATTTTGGGAGATTTTTTTCTGATTTTTTATGGGGACCATGAGGTTAAATGTAGAAATTGTTCAAATATTAAAATGCTTGACAACTGGATGGATATAATATCTTTTACTTAAAATAAGGTATACGTACGTAAAATACGTAATACGTAAATACGTAAAATAAGGTATAAAATATATTGAAAATTTTAAAAAAGAAATCCTAAAGCTCTAACTCCCCCCGTGCAAGGCCGGGCATATCAGCTAGTAAACAATAAAACTGTGCAAAATAATAGAAATGAACAAATGATTCATAGGTGAGAAAGAGAACATAAAATTTTTTATTTATGAGACGTATGATTTTTACTCAAGTTTTTGCATCTGTGGTGTTTTTACTAATTTCCTGGAATGTGTGATTAGGAAAACTATTTTTTTTAAATTTCCACACATTTTTTGGATAAGCTTAAAAATCTTCTCACGGACCACCTCTGAAGGCCTCACGGACCACCAGTGGTCCGCGGACCACCTGTTGGGAACCACTGTGTTAGACTATTTAAAAATCAAAAAACTCTTAAAAGTAGCTTTGATATTACATTTTCTTTTATACCATTATATATATTGGGTTGTCCCATAAGTTCTGTTACTTTTTACTAAATTTCGTGTTTGAAAATTTTTTATGAAAAACTGGTAATAGATGGAGATTTCAAACAAAGAGGATTTTGATCTATGTATATTTATGAACATAATGTGTGAATTTGGTAGTTCTTGTGATATTATTTCTTTTCAAAATGGCGGTTTGAAAAAAAGACCGCAAGCGACGATTTTCGCGTAATTTTTTTCTTTTGTTTAAAAAACTAGGAAGAACGCATAATTCATGGCTAAAAAAAGTTTTACTGTATGTTTGAAATGTTTAGATTAAGGTTTCAAAGTTTCAAAATAATTCGATAAGTTTATCTTAGGAAATTTCGGTCTCAAACATATCATCTTTGCAAGAAACTTACCTCAGTAATGTTAGTCATTTCGAAGAAATTTTCATGAAAAAAAAGCATCAAAATCAATAAAAAAGCTTACGAAATACCCATGTATTCAAAATATGCAATATATATTAAATTATATCTGAAATTAAGTTCAGAAAGTAGAGCGCAATATTCAAGCGCGCAACGTTTTAGCTTATCAGAATTACACTCGCTGAACTTATGGCTAAGCGAACAAAGCAATTATTGGCTTCATACGAAAACACTACAATAAAAAACTCAATGGAATTTAGAAATAAATCAATTCAACGACATTATGAGAAGAAGCTTTCAATGTTTAAACCGTTGAAACAAGCCTTATGGTTCAAAAAACATCTGCCTTTAATTTACTTCATAACAGCTGCTTAGAAAAACAATAGGTGTGCTTTAAAAAACACGTGAAATTACCAATATATGAAGTTTTAAAGTCAAAATTTCCTACCTTAAACTTATCAAATCATCAAGAAATTATGACATCTTAATCTTAACATTTCAAATATGCAGTAAAACTTTTTTTAGCCATGAATTATGCGTTCTTCCAAGTTTTTTAAACAAAAGAAAAAAATTACGCGAAAATCGTCGTTTTTGGTCTTTTTTTCAAATTGCCATTTCGAAAAGAAATAATAACACGAGAACTACCAAAATTACACATTATGTTCATAAATATAAATATATCAAAATCCACTTTGTTTGAAATCTCCACCTATTACCAGTTTTTCATAAAAAATTTTCAAAGACAAAACTTCGTGAAAAGTAACAGAACTTATGGGACAACCCAATATAAAGGATAAAAAATTAACTATACGACTTATCGAAAACTTATTTTAGGTGGAACTAGGGTTTAAATTGGATAATATTGGGTTATATTCTTAAAAGTGACGATGGATCGTGACCTTTTCTGGAATCGATTCACAACTCAAACGCCATATTTAACCCTTCCCAAATTATGTTTTTCAGAAAAATTGTGCTGTATATTTTTTATACGTTATCCCTATTAGGTCATCCCGAAAGTTTTGTCGCGCTGGGAAGCATCTGTATATAAGATATTTTTGACATTTTTCCATTATGTGATACCAATATAAACTGTAACCTTATCTACCGTCAACTTGGCATCTTGGCTTGATTTTGGGGACTGATCGACAACTGGGCTTTCCTTAAATCTATAACATGTTACTTCATTTCTTTTCTGCTCAAAATTTTGCATTTTTCCTAAAGTTAAGATTTTTAAATTAAAATTAACTGGCTACTGTACTGGCTATTTTTAACAAGTGTGGAAAATTTAACTTAGATTTAAATTTTTTCTGAGGCATCCAGAGAGTTTGATCACAATCATCCATATTAAATTGCTGGATTTCTACTCCTAACCCTCTATTAGGAAAGATCCGGATGATCATTTACAGGAATCTAGATCGCTGGAAATTCTACCGTCGCTCTATACAAAAGTAGTATAAAATGAGTTTCAATTTATTACAATCTTAATATGACTTAAAATTAAAGTTAAATTACTTTGAATTTTGATTTTTAAAGTTTTCAATTAATGGCAACTTGAAGTAAACAAAATGTTATTAATCATAGAAACTAGGAAAGCTGGAAAAGTGAGCCAACAAAAAAAGAGCCAAAAGTCGCCAAATTGGCTTTAGATAGAAGTAGAAGTACTTGACTGGTTTACCGTAATGGAAAAGTACCAAAAAATACAGTGTATACAGATGCTCCCAAGAGCGAGAAAACTTTCGGGATGACCTAATATAAGTATATTGAGTATATAAGCGTCATATTAAATCTAGTAGCATAGCTCGTCCCAAATATGTCAAGTTTACGTAACTGCAACTAGAAGTAAACGAAATTTGGCCTTACATGACGAAAATTGGACGATTTTGGAACATTGGGAAGTGGGACTTTCAAGGATTAATACAATTTCAACTTACAACTTCACATTTAACAACTTCTTGTACCTCAATCCCTGACTAGGTATTAAACGACATGACGAAAGACATCTAATGTTTACAGTAGGGAAATTTTAGCTACTGATAGGTAAAGTTTGCATCCAAGGGAAAAGATGTCTTGATCTGATCTGGGGAAAAATAGCAGTGATTGAGAAATTAAAATGCAGCCTGCATACAAAGTTCCAAGTCCAATGAGAATCACTCGTTTCCTTTAGTTCCCGCCTACTCTGCTGATTGACAGCTAAAGGTATCGCAACGCCACTATGGGATAACTGTAGAACTATTTTAGTAAAATCGCGTTTTGGACACTCTGAGTTATCTTTATTCTGCGGACAGTGCCTTAAAGATTTCTGTTAATGAGTTTCTCAACTCCGATTTCACTCTAGACTTGACTAATGCAAGAAAGGAGTGAACTCTGTTTTAATGAAAGATCCAACAAAAGACATACATTCTTTGCAGTAAGTATTCTGAATGAATTTTATTTACCACTTTACGATGCATCGGTTTTTTTACTGTACAACACAGGTATTTTCGATTTAAGTTTTCGCATCCCCACCCCACCCACTTTCTTTGCATACTTACGCTTATAAATGCCTTTGCAGGTTTAAAATCATCCTGAACTTATAGGAGAAAATGTCTGAAGAGAAACACGAGGAAGAGCAAATATCCGAAGGAGAAGTCTTGGATATCGCTAACGAGTTGAATTCCCTCAGTTTAGAATGGAGTAAACGAGAGCTCACCTTGACAAGGTTCGCACAAAAACTCGGAGATCCGCAACCGGTTGTAATCTGTAGAGGCAAGTACGGAAACTGCGGACACCCCACACCGAGTGAGCCGCACCTGACTGCACTGCTTCTCGCCTGGTGCAGTCGCTCCAGACTGAAAGTCCAAGCCCGATGCACGCGTTTCGAGGCTACAAAGATACACCCAATGGGCCCCGTGTACGAGATAGACGACGACTACGAGGGCTGGTTTGAGATCGTATCCCAAGAAGGAAAGGAGATGTCTTACATCCAGAGCGTTGCCGAACTCGCGGAGTGCAGCAACAAGACATTCGTGCTGATGAAAAACATGCATGCCCACCAGTGCACGCTTGAAGGGGAATGGGAGACCTGTACTCTGCACATTGGGTACAGGATCACCGTGATGGGCGAGGGAATCTTGACCGACGGGCTGCCCGCTTGCGGTTGCGGCGAGTTGCTGCGGTGCGAGTCGGCTTCTGCACTCGTCTGGGAACCATCCGAGACCGTCTACCTCCCAGTGGAAGGATCCGGGAGATTCGCTCTGATCACCGGAGAAGACCCCCTGGTGGGTCCGAAAACGGTTTCCTGCTTCAGGCCGTGGATGTTACCGGTTAATGTGAAACTGTTGGAGGGCAGTCCACCTCCGATTGACCCGTTCACGCCCTACATGCGGATCATTTCGAGTGCCGTGGAGGAAGTGTTGACGGTGTTGCCTATGAAAAAGGACGCGCCTTTGGTCCACATTCCTATCCGGTCAAGAATGGAATTAAGAGTCCTGGACAACTTGGGAGCTGTGCAGAAACTGCCACGGTATTTACAAATCCTCCAACGTGTGCGGCTAACTATTTTGCCAAAGGTGAGGTGAGAAGGAGGTTTGGTTATTTAAAAAGTTGATACCGTATCTTTTGAAGAAGACTGCTCCAATATAAAAATCTAAAAGTTTCGGTACGAGTTCTTCTTGGTGATCGTCTACACGTGACGGTGAGTTGGCGAGCTTTAACGCCCAATTAAGCTTGTCCATATCTGTCATGCTTAATGATGACTCAATTAACTTATTTTACCTAATAACAATCACCATGATAGATCAGCAATAATATGATCAAATGATCAGTTTATTAACTATTGGAGTTATCCGATGGAGATCCAATGCACGGGATAGGGTAAGGTGGGGAAGGCTACGAGAGACAGGCTTGGCCTGTAGCAGGCTGTAGTGCGGAGGATGAAGATCAGTTTATTAATAAAAAAATATCCTTATTATAGTGATTGGAATACATAAAATTCATTAATTATTCAAATGAGAGGATCATTTTTGGGGTCTGGGAGCTAGAAAAATTTCGGAGGCGATACTGTGATTTTGGGAAGGGTTTATTAATAACTTTTAGTGGTATTTTGTTGTAATTTAAAAAACTTTTAAAGGGACTGTACACCAAAATATTCCGTGATGAGATCTTAAAGTTCGAATTGTTTTTCATTTGAACCGTCGTTTAAAATGGTGGATCTGGTCAGTATAGTAGATAGTAGTCTGGTCTGATATAGTAGGTATATCGGCCCAAAAATGAATGTGCGAAAGTGATGAAAACCGCAGACAACCGCCAAGAAGAACTCGTACAGAAACTAGATTTGTGTATTTGGTCCGCGGTGGACAACTGGCGGACCCCGTGAGGTTATTTCTTGGACCACCAAAATACCATTTTGAATACCATTAATGTGTATTAGACACTAAAAGTTAGTTTGACTTTCATTTAGATCAAATTTTCTGGGGGAAACCCAAACCACAATTTTTTTGTTTAGTAATAATTTACAAGTTGTTACTAAAGCCCTGGATAATCTACCTTAGAGTAGAATCCAGAGTAGTACAGGGTGTCCATAAAATAAGTAACCCGATTTAAGGGCCTCTAGAAGCCAAACCGTTCATCGGAATTAAATGAAATTTGGTGGAAGACGTTTTGAGAGATGGGGACGAGAATGGTATGGGGTGAGACAGTATAACCTAATCAGTTGCGATTAAAGTGAATTTTTTTTTGAAAATTCCCAATCTAACCCCCCAGATGGGAAAAAACACAACTAGCGTTGAAACGGTACCTCTAAGTTGTAAACTCGCTCCTAGAGAGAAAAATGAACACAGCTATGAAACTGTTATTTCTGTAGAAGCTAGACTAGTGAATGGTTAAGAAAATATGACTGGTGAATGGGTAAATAACAATAAAAACTAGTGAACTTACTAGCATACTTTGATTTTACTAGTTTTTATTGCTATTTCCTGACACACTAGTCATATTTTCTTAACCATTCACTAGTCTAGCTTGAACAGAAATAAGTTTCATTGCTGTTTTCATTTGTCTCTCTAGGAGAGAGTTTTCAACTTAGAGGTACCGTTTCAACGCCAGTTGTGTTTTTCACATCTGGGATCACATAGAGCGAATAAAAAAGGGAGTTACATTGGGAATTTTCAAAACTTTTTTCCACTTTAACCGTTATACTATCCCATCCCATACCATTCTCGTCCCCATCTCTCAAAACGTCTTCCACCAAAATTTCATTTAATTCCGATGAGCGGTTTGGCTTTTAGAGGCCCTCAAATCGGGTTACTTATTTTATGGACACCCTGTAGTTACAACAGAACTTAATTCGATTGTTTCGAAACTTAAAATTTAGATTAGTAGAGGTAGAGAATCCAGGGCTTTAGTTGTTACAACAGAAGTTAATTCGATAATAACTTAAAATTTAGATGTGCTGAGTTGGAGAAATAGCTTTATAAATGCTTCTTTTTTAATATTTCATAAGTTAATTTGAAAAGTGTTTTAATAATGTTTCTGTAATACGTAAAGGTTTTAATGTTCTCAGGACCTCGATAATAATTTTTAAAATTATTTGGACCCCACGGGAAATTGCTTTTCCAACCCCTGGCTAAGCCGACATGAAATTAATAGAAAGCATGTATTTTGATTGCAAATGAATTTATTAAGGCATTTTAAACATTGACTGAGTTATCCAAAGAACCTGACCGCTAATTTTGGCCTGACGCCAAAAATAGCGATAACTTAAATAAATATAGCGATAACCAGAATAGTGCCAAAACCATGGATGGTAGTTTTAAGTCTTGACCTAGAGGCGTCCTCACTAGCGGATCAGGGAGGTGGCTAGGGGACTTTAGCCCTCCCCCAAAAAATTAAGTCTTACACTATACAGGGTGTCCCATAAATTTTGGGTCACACTTCTAGGGGGCTAGTAGACACCTAGACGAGTCAAAATCACATAGGGTTTGAGGGTCCCAGACCAAATCCCAGGGAGCTAAAAATGGAGCGACACCCCAAACAAATTATTGAAAAATTCAATTTGTAGAACTACTATTGTTAAAAACTTAATAATCATGGTCTCAAATTTTGTGGTTAAAAATGATCTTTAAAATTATGCTAATAGTTTTCACTTTAAAATTGTTTTATTATGAAAAAAGTTAAAAAACCACAAAAAAATGTGAAAACTCTGCCAAAACCTTATTTTGTATTTCGAAATCCTTTCTTTTGATTACATAATCTAAAAGATCATAGTTGAAAACTCTTCAGTCCGAAATTCCATGTAAATACAATCAATATTAAACGCTTGAGATCCTGTTAAAGCTTGTTTTTTGAGTGCGAAAACAGCTCCAGAAAACGAACGTTCAGGAAGAATCTACGAGTTACGGATACTAGATGATCTTTAACTTTCTTTTCTCTCCCAATTTGGCGAAACATGCCAAGCTCCTACAGATCGCCAAGCAAGCTCAGGCGATCTGTTGTTGGCGAAAGATGGCGAGGAATCTCGTATCGCAAATAATGGCGAGAAATTTAGCGAACATCAATCCGTAATTCGTAGATTTTCCCTGAACGTTTGTTTTCTGGATCTGTTTTCGCACGCAAATACTAACAGGATCTCAAGCGCTTAATATTGATTGAATTTACTTGAATTTTTGGATTTTAAGGTTTTCAACTATGCTCTTTCAGATTATCAAATCAAAAGAAAGGATTTCCAAATACAAAATAAAGTTTGGGCAAATTTTTCACATCTTTTGTGTTTTTTTTACTTTTTTTTCGTAGCAAAAGAATTTTAAAGTGAAAATTTTTAGCATAATTTTAAAGATCATATTAAACCACAAAATTTGAGACCATGGTTAAGTTTTCAACAATAGTAGTTCTTCTACAAGTTGAATTTATCAATAATTGTTTTGGGGTGTCGCTCCAATTTTAGCTCTCTGGGATTTGGTCTGGGACCTGACTCGTCTAGGTGTCTACTATCCCCCTAGAAGTGTGGCCCAACATTTATTGGACACCCTGTATAATATGGAATTTTATGCACCAAAATTAGTTAAAACCCTGTTATTTCCAGATCAGGTCAAATTTTCAAACATTTTATTCCCAGACCCCCTTGGTACTTGTAACTCTATTATTACAACTTTAATTTATATTATGTTCGTCAAAACACAAAAATTCTACCATAAAATATATATCCGAAATTCGGATGAGGCGTACCAAAACAAGTTGAAAAAGTGGGGGTTTTTAACTTAAATTTTCAAACATTTTCTGGGGGAGGACCCCCAGACACCCTTGGTACTTGTGACTCTATTATTGCAACTCTATTTTATATGGTTTGTCAGAACGCAAAATTTCTACCATAAAATCTATAACCAAAATCGGATGAGGCATACCAAAACGAGTTAAAAAGTGGGTGTTTTTACTTAAATTTCCAAACATTTTCTGGGAGAGGACCCCGAGACCCCCCTTTTACATATTAAGATCATCAAGAAGCTTCAATGGGATTATGAAAATTCTTAGCCACTCTTCCCCCAAAACCAAATCCTGGATCCCCTGGGCGCCCTGCCAAGTAATCTTACCGACTGCAGACTTAAGTTTGTGTATCTTGTTTACTAAAATATTAAAAACCATCTATTGTAAGAATTGAACCCCCCTTACTTTATGTGTCTGAAATATTTACCAAATTTTGCATAAGCCAGCGTATTTACTTTGAATAATTTAATCACAGCACTAAAATAATTTTGACGTTACAGGGTATTGATAAATTATTACAGAGACCAAATTATTGCATATAGTCGTTGCCTGCGTCACCAACATGTTTGGCAAGTATCCCACTATCAGCTAATAGCTAATGGGCTGTTGTTTTCAGTCACGTGTTTTGCTGATACACCAGATGATGACCCATGAATTTTCCATCAAGATCCAAAGTAGACCCAAAGCAGTTACCCAATTTTATAGCTTAAAGTGATGTTTTCAAGATCAAAGTCGATCTTAAAAACATTTTGATAATTGTAAATATTGAAAAACTTTCCGTCGATCGATCGAGTTGAATATTTCGGGAGTCGATCTTGAAATCTATATTATCTATATTTGAAATTTCGTCTAAGGAAAGCCCTGACGTTATTAATTGACTATGTTCACTTATTAGCAGTCGAAAATCCCTGTTTTGATGAAAAAGTCTTGACCAATCGTTTAGTGTTTAAGCAAAACATGCGAAACTGAAAGCAACAGCGATCAACTGATGTTGGGGCACACGTGCTTTTAGTGTTAAGATGTTTTGAAACGAAACTGCTTACCACTATGGGGATGCGCATGCATGCTTCGTATATTATGTTCTAAAGTCTATAGCCCTACCCCTCCTAGAAGTTCTGAAATACTCTGTATATTTCAAAGATTTAACCTTCATTTGAAATTTTTTTCACAGCACATACTCAGGGAAACTTATCACCATCAACATCACCAACCGAGCACCCCAGGTCTGTCAAGTAGTTCTCCTAATCAGAATTTCAAGACCAGTACAAAATATTTTATTGGTTGGTTTTATCTCAAGAATGAAGAAACTTCTGAAGGAAGAGGTTATGATCATTCATTCATCTTATCTCCTAAGAAAAGCATTGTTCGTTCCATGGAGACTGGATCTATGCAAACATGCGTTGAACACACACATACGACCGGAATCACTGCTGTTTCCAAAGAAAAGACTTCCCCTTCGAACTTTGAAAATGAAAGAACTACAGATAAATCAGAGACACAAAACCTAATGGTTCTTCAAGTTAAAAGGTTTCCTAATCGAGATACATCCCAATTAGCTCCTCCTCCGAAAGGCAATGTTCGTTCCGTGGAGACTAGGCAACCATGCGTTGAACAGCCTACAACCGGAATGGCTCTTGTTTCCAAAGACAAGACTCCCCCTTTGAACATTGAAAATGAAATAATCACAGATGAATCAGAGACACGAAACCTAATGGATCTACAAGTAAAAAGAGGTCATAATAGTCATGAATACGACTTAGCAGCTCATCTAAAAGACGACGTTCCTTCTGGGGAAACCAGGTCTGTTGAACCATGTGTTGAACAACATACATACGGACTTGCTGCTGGTCACAAAGACAAGTCTCTTCCTTCAAGAATTCACAATGAAAGTTCTACAGATGAAGTACTAGAGACACTAAACCTAGACTATCCTCATGTAAGAAGGGTTCCTGATCGACATATACCCGACTTAGCTTCTCCTCTGACAGAAAATTATAGCTCCATGGAAACAGGAACTATGCAACCTTCTGTTGAACAACACACATCTAGAATTTCTGCTGCTCACTTAGAAAAGAATCACCCTTTGAAAATTACATATGAAAAAACTAAAGATGTTCAACATACACCCAACCTGGATGACACTCAAATAAAAAGGCGTCGTTCGGAACCCATCAAGAATGTTCAACAGACATCCAGTCTAGCCTCTGTTCAGCCAAGCAAGGTTCGCCGTTCCTTGAGGATCGAAACTCTCCAACGAAAAGATGATCAACAGACATCCAGTCTAGCATCTGTTCAGCCAAGCAAGGTTCGCCGTTCTTTGAGGATCAACACTCTCCAACAAAAGGGTGACCAACAGTCATCCGGAATTGATACTGATCTCACACATTAAAGGTTCTAACTTAAAATATTGAATCTGAAAAAAGTTAAGGGTTTTCAACAGACATCTGACTGAGCCTCTTTTCAGCCAAGCATTTTCATCAGCCAGCCTCCATTTCTTCGTTCTTCAACCTAGACCAAAACTCTCCAACAAAGGAATAGTAAACAGACATCAGGGCTTTCTATTGCTCAGCAACACAAGGTTAGTTATTTGGGGACATAATCAAATCCACATGAAAAAAAAATAGACGAAATTGTGCAGAAAATAAGAAATTTGTTGTGGGATGTCAAAAAATACCATTAGAGGAGAAATTTTTTTTTAAATCTCTAGCATCATTGTTTGAACCTTTATTTTTATACAAGTTTTAAAAATATTTTACACTATTTTATATTGGGTTGTCCCATAAGTTCTGTTACTTTTTACGAAGTTTTGTCTTTGAAAATTTTTTATGAAAAACTGGTAATAGGTGGAGATTTCAAACAAAAGGGATTTTGATATATGCATATTTATGAACATAATGTGTGATTTTGGTAGTTCTCGTGATATTATTTCTTTTCAAAATGGCAGTTTGAAAAAAAGACCAAAAACGACGATTTTTGCGTAATTTTTTTCTTTTGTTTAAAAAACTAGGAAGAACGCATAATTCATGGCTAAAAAAAGTTTTACTGTATATTCGAAATGTTAAGATTAAGATGTCATAGTTTCAAGGTGATTCGATAAGTTTAAGGTAGGAAATTTTGACTTTAAAACTTCATATATTGGCAATTTCACGTGTTTTTTAAAGCACACCTATTGTTTTTCTAAGCAGCTGGTATGAAACAAATTAAAGGCAGATGTTTTTTGAACCATAATGCTTGTTTCAACGGTTTAAACATAGAAAGCCTCTTTTCATAATATCGTTGAATTGGTTTATTTCTAAATCCCAACGATTTGTTTTTATTGCAGTGTTTTCGTATATGAATCAAATAATTGCTTTGTTCGCTTAGCGTAAGTTCAGCGAGTGTAATTCTGATAAGCTAAAACTTTGCGTGCTTGCATTGTGCGCACTACTTTCTGAACTTAAGTTCAGATATAATTTAATATACTGCATATTTTGAATATTTGGTTCTTTCCTAAGCTTTTTTACTGATTTTGATGCTTCTTTCATGAAAATTTCTTTGAAATGACTAACATTACTGAGGTAAGCTTTTTGCAAAAGATGTTATGTTTGAGACCAAAATTTCCCAAGTTAAACTTATCGAATTATCTTGAAACTATGACATCTTGAACTAAACATTTCAAACTTACAGTAAAACTTTTTTTAGCCATGAATTATGCATTCTTCCTAGATTTTTAAACAAAAGAAAAAAATTGAGTGAAAATAGTCTTTTGCGGTCTTTTTTTCAAACCACCATTTTGAAAAGAAATAATATCACGAGAACTACCAAAATCATACATTTTATTCATAAATATACATATATCAAAATCCCTTTTGTTTGAAATCTCCACCTGTTGCCATTTTTTCAAAAAAAATTTTCAAACACAAAACTTTGTAAAAAGTAACAGAACTTATGGGACAACCCAATATTTATCACTGCAAGAATTTGTTAGAGCAATAAAATTTTATCCATTCTTATAAGTGTGATGCATTTTGAATTTATTTGTGGATTTTCTTTTACTATCAAGATAGGAGAAAGGCACAAAAATATGATGAGATAAAGATTCTTGTCGCAAGATTATTATAATTATAAGTATTCCATCCACCCTTTAAATTTTGAACTCGTAAATATGAACAATGAACATCCATACAATTGGCATCTAGATATAAATAGGGGTAGTGTTGTACCTAACGACAGTTGTACAGTCATGGAAAAAAATCGACTCGGACCCTATATCTCCGGAACGGCTTGTGATATAAGGACAAATAAGGTATATTTTTTCATGATTTGAAAAATTCTATATACAGAAAATTTTTCAAGTTTTAAGGGGGTCGTCTTCATATTAAACGAAGCACCAACTTTCGTTTTTCCTATGGGCGACATCAAAGATTATTCCAGATTCTGAAAGAGCACCCTCTAAAAACCCTCGAAAACCAGTTTTCATGTAATATGATCCCCAAGTAAATCCAGGAGTGTGGGTTGAAGTTCGTCGAATTTACGTTTTTCACGTTGAATTCTCGATTTTGATCCTTTCAACCATCAACCCCGCAGGATCAAAATCGAGAATTCAACGTAAAAAACGAGATTTCAACGTAAATTCTACGAACTTTACCCCCACTCCTGGCTCCATTCGGGGACCAAATTACATGAAAACTGGTTTTGAATGGTTTTAGAGGGTGCACTTTCAGAATCTGGAATAATCTTTGATGTCGCCCATAGGAAAAACAAAAGTTGGTGCTTCGTTTAATATGAAGACGACCCCCTATAAGAACCTGAAAAATTTTCTGTATATAGAATATTTCAAATCATGAAAAATTATACCTTATTTGTCTTTATATCACAAGCCGTTCCGGAGATATAGAGTCGGAGTCGATTTTTTTTCCAGTATTGTACCTACGGACGGGATCCGTTCAAAATCCCGACAATCAGTTGCCCAACAGGTACGTTTGCCCGACAATTCTTCCTCCTTCCTTCATTGTATCGCATTGAATATGATGATGATGATGTCGGGCAAACGTACCTGTCGGGCAACTGATTGTCGGGATTTCGAACCAGACCCCCTACGGACACCGCATTTTAAAATTCAAGAAAAAATGTAAATTTGAATTTGTGGTCGATTTTGAATGTAAACAGATTATATCTAGTTGTTAACGTGAAATCAGCTTTTTAAAATATTTAAATTTTATTAAAATTATTAAAAGGTAATGCATTAATAAAAGTGTTCATTTTTAGCTTTTTTCAACTAAAACTTCCCTTTTTAAGAGTGTCTACAGGTACAACTGGGTCTGTCCATAGGGAGAGCACGTTGTTGTACCTATGGGCACAAATTTCGTTAAGTTATTAAAATTAATTAAAAATCCAATTTTGAAGATTTGAGCTAGTAAAAAATATTACCCTATTTTGATAAGGTTAGAACTATAGGTTGGGCACTTTAAATGGTCGAAATGTGATTTTACCTGTCTTAGAAAACGTGATTTTTGTCCGAAGGTACAACACTCTTCCCTATAATTTATTTTAAGTAGCAATAGTACTTTTTATTTTGTTATGGGACAGTTTTCATCACCATCTAGCAGTAAATTTGTAACAGCATTTCCATCTAAAAAACTAGAGATGCTAACGACTGTATTCACCACTAACTTGACCTAAAGTTAACCTGAATTCAAGCTTTTTCGACAGCTTTGATTGGCTTAAAACGTGTTTCTCTTTTTCAACTACCAATTAGAAATTTAGTTCCAGGTTAACCTTAGGTTAAGTTAGTGTTGAAATAAAAAAATGAGTTACTGCTATTTTCCTTGATCCCCACATTAAATTACACAAAATTATGCTATTATCTAAAACTAAAACACGTTTTAACATATTCTAAAACTACTTAGAAAATTGATGTTTCAATCAAAAAGTGTTTCCTCTAGAGTCTGTTTTCAGTCAAACAGTGATTCCTCCAGTCAGCTAATCATAGCTGTTCTTACTCGTCACGTGACCCACTCATTTGAAGGAAGTTAATTGACCCACTCATTGGTCAGCGTAAAGTTGTTGATGTTAAATTATTGGGGACTGATTGGGAACATTTTGATACGAAATCACATAATGTTTATTTCAAAAATTTACAGTTTATATCAGCATTAAAAAGCTAAGTTTTGGAGAAAAGTAGAGGAAGTGTCAAAGTCAAAGCTTCTTAAAAAGAAAAAGGGTGCCGCCATCGTTTTAAAAAGATTATTCTTACAACCTCTTCCTCAAGTCTTCACTTGAAAAGAAAAAAAAGATGTAGAGATAAGCTTCTGAAATTAATGTATGGTGAAGAGTGGCAAAATCAACAAGAGTTCATTTGGTATGAAGAAATTATTACAAATAATTGAACTTCAGTCAATGAGGAAACGCAGGAAGTATGTGTTTGCTTGTTTGAAGATATTGGGCTAGAAGTCTATACAATTTTTCAGATCTATTTTTCATGTCCATGTTAGCATGATATCGTCGCTGTGAAATCAAACCGGCATATCTGCAAAATGCTCATTTTTCACTAGAGCGCTTTAAAGTTTTCGGATGTGATACTTAAAATAAAAATGTAATATTGTGAGATAGTTCAGTTTTACTTAGATGATGGACAAGATTCAAAACAATCGCTAATTTTTCCTTTAAAGTACGGCCGGAACAGATCTGACATCATTCAATCTTAAACAAATGCAAAGGGATTGTTGAATTTTATTTTATACTTTATAATAATTTAATGAACTATTTTTTGTAACTTTTCGTGTCGATTTTTGAATTTATATAGATTTCTTTTACTGGAAAATGCATTTTTTCTGTTTTAAAAAAATGCTGGTACTTCCCATTGGTAAAATGAGTTTAAATAAGTCAGAACTTATTATAAACCTTAAAGATTGAAATATTACGATTAGGGCATTTCAAAAATTAACCCGATTTTTATCTCTTCAATGAGGTATTCTCACGTTTTGAGATTAAATTTTATTAAAATAGTAGATAAAAAACCTTGAAGAATGACGTTTACATAAAGTATTTTCGTAGCCTAGTTTCTGAGATATAAATTTTTGAAATTTCGTTTTTTGTTTAGGTGCGAAAACACTTTCGAATCACAAATCATGCACTGTGAGGTCAGATCCAATAGAAGCCCGTTTTTCTGATCACGTGAAAACAGTAAACACAATGGTTTTCATGAGCTGTGAAGTCACATCCAATAGAAGCCCGTTTTCAGATAACGTGACTTTTCTGACCTTTTGGCAAAAATAAAATTGAATTTTAAATCATTTTTAACACATTTTTGAACTTAAAAATCAGAAATTTGGGAGTTTTAAACCATAATGTATCAAAAAAGTATAAAATCAAGCAAATCCCTCACTCATGCAAATACCTCATAGGTTACGTATAATAAATCTAGAATCAAACGATTTTTCTGGTTATAATCCGATCTCATAGGGTTAAATTTTAAATTCCAATCAAGATTATTCTGCCACATGCCATCTTAACCCTTTATACCCCAAATTATTTTCCTCATCCTGATTAAAAATATGTCAAGTTTACGTAACTGCAACTATATAAGTAATTTAAAATAAAACAACGAAAAAAATTGCACATAAATTTATTAAAAGCCATACGGCGTTTCGGGGATTCTTTGGATCCCCCCCGAAACGCCGTATGGCTTTTAATAAATTTATGTGCAATTTTTTTCGTTGTTTTATTTTAAATTACAGTATTGCACAGTTTGTGGCGTTTTCCTTATATAAGTAAACTAAATTTGGCCTTACATGAAGAAAATTGGGAAGTGGGACTTACAAGTCCCTTCGGGACATAAAGGGTTAAAAAAGCATGTTTTTAAGGCAACATTACATATTTTTTTCTTAACCAATGTATAGTTTAAATAACTAATCGAAGTGTATATTTGGACGGCCCAAACGGCCCGTGGCGCATGCGCTGTAGGCCTCGTGGTTACGTAGCAGTCTCGGCGCTTAGTGATGGAACCAATGGAAACCGTGGAAATTAGAGTAGAGTTTAGTTGAAAAAAGGCCGTCCAAATATACAGTGCCATAACTAATATATGTAAAAATTACCCTAATTTCATAAAAAATATTTTAAAAAATAGCTGTTTTTACTAAAATTTGGCGGAAATTTACAATTAGGCCAACACCTCTCTAGGTAAATACATAAAAGTTGTTTTGAAAATTTTTGAAATCACATGTTCCTTAGATTGAGCCTATGCATTGAACTATTATTAGCTTAAAATTTTGAAAATCAAAGGAGCTATGCTATTTATCGTAAAATGAACCTTTTTGAATATTTTTTAATCACAATCACCAAAACCAACTTAAAAAAGTATTGATATTTCAAAATTTAGCTTAGCTGGTAGTTTAATGCACAGGTATTTATCTAAAGAACATGTGATTTCAATAATTTTCAAAAAAAACTTTATGTATTTATCTATAGAGGTGTTGGCATAATTGTAAATTTCCGCAAAATTTTAGTGTAAATTGCTATTTTTTTAAATATTTTTTATAAAATTAGAGTAATTTTTACGTATATTAGTTAGTTAAACTACATTGGTTAAGAAAAAATATGTAAACAAGTTACATATAATGTTTAAAAAAACTCCGCCTGTTGGCAGTTGCCTTAATTGTACCAAATTGATTTCAGAAAAATTGTGCTGTATATTAAGTACTAAAAAAGCACTTCCAAAAGTTAAGCACGGAACTGTTTTTTCAACCTAACACCTAGTAGAATTATTTTTCATATATGAAAATCATACCACAAGATGTTCAACTAGTGGGAATACAGGGCCCGAGAACAAATTTTCCCTACCAATAATTTAAGGGGGTAAATGGACCCTCCATTGATAATGGAGTTCCATTACACATTTGGAGCAGTAACAGAAACGTCTATGTGAGAGATATTTAACGGAAATATTTATATTTTTTCTAAAGAATATTGTTATTCCTTAACTCAACGCATGTTTTCAAACGTGTGTGCTAACTTTAAATGGCTTTTTTAAGGTTTTATTGGGAGATATCGGTCTAATCATCATTTTTGGCAAGTTTTGGCCTCTGGATCATTTTTGGCAAGTGGTATCAGACCGTCAACCATGTTATTTAGTAGCTCTCACATGTGCTTGAATGCGTTTAGGCGAATGAATGCGAACCCAGAAAGTACCCTTATTCTTTCAATATCGTTACTTATGAAAAACTTTAAGACAACCAAATTGTGATTTTTTGCAGCTTTTTCACTCTTAAAGATAAATCCTCGACCTGATATGTGTTCTAAAAGGAGCAAATGGAAGATAAGAACACAAGTAAACGATTGCAGACATCAGTGAAAAGCTCTGCGGCATATAGGGGGTGTTGAAACGGCAATAGTTTCAGAGAAGAAATTCGATCTCTTAAAAACCTTTTTAAAAGAGAATCGATATATTTTTAGAAATATTTCTTTCTTTTCATACAAGTATACATCCATAAACACTCAAAAAATATCCTTTTTTGAACGCTAATAACAGATGCCGTTTCTGTAAAACTATACAATTTTTTGCGCCTATATGCCACAGAGCGTTTCACTAATGTCTACAATTGTATACATGTGTTATCATGTCCCATTTCCTCCTTTTAAAAGACATTTTGGGTCAAGGATTTATCTTTGAGAGTGAAAAAACTGCAAAAAATCCCAAATGGGCAATCTTAAAGATTTTCATAAGTAACGATATTGAAAGAATAAGGGTACTTTCTGGATCCCCAGACCACGGCTAAACTGGATTTAACTGTGTTTATATACGGCTTGCGCAATTACGCAAAAAGGTAGGTTCCTGAAACTGGGATACGATGTTAGCGCCATCTGTCTGTTATTCATGGCATTTCTTTTGACTGGAAACTAATTATTGGTTGGTTGATTTCATACGATTCAAAGATATGCTTAAAAGGAGCCACAGACGAGCAACTTGGTCATCAACCGGGCACTGAGCTATAAAACAAACTGGAGTGACAACCTCCGATACTATAACAAGAGACCGATTGTGCCGACACGGAAGGTTAAATTGCCACGATTGCTCGCAGCAATCGGGGCATTTGGGGCTGGAAGCAATCGGGGCAATCCCCGCATGACCATCTTTTAATCCGCCCATGCCTGTTTTTTAAAATATTATGAGCAAAATTTAGAATGGTCGTTTCATTCTGTGTATATGTTACCGTTAAAGTATGAAATCCGTTATTTCATAGAATACCTAGTTATTTCATGAAATAACTGATCGTGTCCGTTAAAGCGTATAATTCTCTTGTATTTCATGGTTTAACTAGTTATTTCATAGAATAACGATTTGCAGCCCGTTAAAGTGTAAAATAATCGGTATCCGGTCAAAATCCCGACAAGCCACTTGCCCGACAGCCGTAATCCTGACAGAGCCGAAATCCCGACACCCCGAAATCCCGACAACCCAAAATTCCGACAGGGTTGAAATCCCAACACCCCAAAATCCCGAAAGGGTCGAAATCCCGACATCCCAAAATCCCGACAGGATCGAAATCCCGTCAAGCCACTTTCCCGACAGGTTGTAATCCCAACACCCCAAAATCCCGACAGGATCGAAATCTCGTCAAGCCACTTTCCCGACAGGTCGAAATCCCGACAAGCCACTTGCCCGACAGGTCAAAATCCTGAGAATCAATTGCCCGGCATGTAAGTTGCCAGATAACTCATATTGGTCTCTAATTTTAAGTAAGGGCATTCTATTTAAGTTTTATGTTGCTTGACCACAGGTCAAGATTGCTCTTTTTGGCTAAAAATCAGTGTAAAATAATGATGAAGTTGGTAACTAATATTTTGTATTTCCTATATTTATATAGCATGTCTTTTTGGTTCGGGCTGACCATTGGTCAATCCAGTTAACTTTTTGGTACTGCTATGCTTTGGCAGTGAAGTAGGTCATGTAGGGGCTCAAACCAAATGCCTTTAGACGAGTAACATTTTGGTCTTGACCACTGGTCAATATATCTTTACCAGTGGTCAATCCAGTTTTCTCGCTGTTATCAGCTTTTCTTACCTTCTCTTTCTGTCTCGCGGTTTTTTTAGGGGGGGTCCCTGACCTTGTGTTTTTCCCATTGGACCGTTAGTAATTGTTGAATTTTTTGACTTTATATTTTAACCAAAACTGACAATATAATAGGACACCAAATTTTTAATTTGTGTTTAAGCGAAAAATGTTCCTATGACTATTGACCAGCTAATTATGCCGTTAGAGAGGCTCCCAGATAAATAATAGTTATTAAGCCGAAAAATTCAGAAATTACCAATGGTTAAATGGGAGTAACACAAGGATAGGGACCCCCCCTAAAATAATAACAGCGTGACAAAAAGAGAAGGTTGGAAAAGCTGAAAACAGCGATAAAAACTGGATTGACCACTGGTCAAGATATATTGACCAGTGGTCAAGATCAAAATGTTACTCGTCTCAAGGCATTTGGTTTGAGCCCCCACATGACCTACTTCACTGCCAAAGAACTACCAAAAAGCTAACTGGATTGACCAATGGTCAGCCCGAACCAAAAAGACAAGCTATATAAATATAGGAAATACAAAATATTAGTTACCAACTTCATTATTTTACACTGATTTTTAGCCAAAAAGAGAAATCTTGACCTGTGGTCAAGCAACATAAAACTTAAATAGAATGCCCTTACTTAAAATTAGAGACCAATATGAGTTATCTGGCAACTTACATGCCGGGCAATTGATTGTCAGGATTTTGACCTGTCGGGATTTCGACACCGTCGGGATTTTGGGGTGCCGGGATTTAGGGGTAGAATCAAAATAATCTATATCATATATCTCGCACGACTAATACATTTACCTTCCATTTACCTACTGCATTTATGAACTATTCCAGGCCACAGGGAATTAATTAATTGTAATTCCAAGTGTCATTTTATTAATCCTCGTTGTAAAAAAGGATTTTATGGTACGTTTCCATAAATACCATTTATACGCTGCATAAATTAGATAAATTCCTTCTTTTTTCATTTTAATTGTCTACTATATCATTAGTTTAATTTCATTTTAAATAAATTGCTTATTTTACACTTTAACTGTCTATCATTAGTTATTTTATAGAATACCTAGTTATTTCATAGAATAACTAGTTAAAGTGTAAAATTAATAACATATTACACACTTTAACGGACACAATCAGTTATTTCATGGAATAACTAGGTATTCTATGAAATAACTGCATTATATACTTTAACGGTAACATATACAACTGGTTTAACAGATGGGGAAATTAAAAAAAAGATGGAAATCCTTTCCGTAGTGTGATGCGGTTTCGGCACGCTAACTAGTATGTTTTATAGCTCAGTGCAACCGGGTTGATTATTTTTCCACGGATCGTGAACCTGGTTGAATGTGACCTGCTCGTCTGTGGGCCGCTTTACTATTTATTTTTTTTATTTTAAAGATAACATTTTCATTCAATTAAGAAAGTAAAAGTTTTTTGAACTCAAAATTTAACAGAATTATCCTAAAGTCATTAATATTTTGATGATGATGTCGAGTCCGCGACGAGTTGGCCATGGGCGGAGATGACAGCCCTTGCAATTAATACTATTTTATTATTATACTTAATTTAGATAGCAATTTAAAAAATTAAATTGGTAAAATATTAAATTTAGTTTCAGGTACAGGTTTAGTTAGAGGTACAATAAGGTACACAACAATTCACCATTGTCACTATAATGTTGAAAAATCTAGGCGAGACAGATCGTTATTTAGAAAACAACTGCAGACTAAAATGAATAGACGAGATTAGTGATGACGTTTTTTGTTTTGTTTGGAAACGTTGATTCGATCCGTGATTGGTTACATACAGATCCGTACTGTCCGTACAGTTCACGGAACCAATCACAGACTGAATTTACGTTTCCAAACAAAACAAAAAACGTCACACTAATCTCGTCTATTTTAAGACTTATCAATTTTGAAATGCGATGCCACAATATTTAACAGTAATTTGGATATTAAACAGTTGTAATCAACAAAACTGTCTGACCCTCTGGGACCTGGATGGTCGTGGCTAGTTCATAGGGTTGGTAGTATGGTGAAGAATAAAAAAAATCATAAATTTCATGATCACGATAATGAATCACAATCATGAAAAATCATAAATTTGTATTTTTATGACTTAGGTAAATGACTAAAAGTGTTCTTAGAACGTAAAAACAAAAATTTAAAACCTTAAAAACCTATTACCGACCCTGTGAACTAGCCACGACCATCTCTCTGTCAATCATAGTTCCTCGTAACGCCCTCCAACCCTTCCAGAATTTGAAAATATCGTTTTGGAACCTGTGTTAGGATTTTTCTGTGTGCTGCGTATTTTGAAGAGCCGAAGCAAACCAACCAACCAACCCTAACGAGCGATTACGCGCGGTACCCCCTCAAGCGGTAAAAACGGGAAACTTCCAGCGCCGTCGGCTCTTTTGATCTTTTGGATAGTGGATAAGCCGTATAACCTACGGTCGCGATCAAGTTTAGCTGTGCCCAGACCTAAAAACCTTCAAGCACATGTAAGAGCTACTAAATAACATGGTTGACGGTCTGATACCACTTACCAAAAATGACCCAGAGGCTAAAACTTGCCAAAAATGATGACTAGACCGATATCTCTCAGTAAAACCTTAAAAATGTCATTTAAAGGTAGCACACACGTTTGAAAACATGCGTTGAGTTTATGAATTACAATATTCTTTAGAAAAAACATAAAATTTTCCATTAAATACCTCTCACATAGATGTTTCTGTCACTGCTCCAAATGTGTAATTGAACTCCATTTTCAATGGAGGGCCCATTTACACCCTTAAACTATTGGTAGGGAAAATTTATTCTCGGGCCCTGCATTCCCACTACTTGAACATCTTGTGGTATGATTTTCATGTTTGAAAAATAATTCTACTACGTGTTAGGTTGAAAAAACAATTCCGTGCTTAACTTTTCGAAGTGAGTGTATATGAGCTTCATATTAATCCTAGTAGCACAGTTTGTCCCAAATATGTCACGTTTACGCAACTGCAACTAGAAGTAAACGAAATTTGGCCTTACATGACGAAAATTGGACGAATTTGGAACATTGGGAAGTGGGACTTACATGTGCAGTCGGGGCATAAAGGGTTAAAGTGAGTTTCCAATAGATAGTTACTAAATGTTATAAAAGATATGTCCAAAGATAGTTACTAAAAGTATTGTTTGGGGTTCAACACCATATCTTAACTGCTGTCTATGAAATTACTTTGATTTTTTAACACGCAAAAAATCAGATCAAAGAAATATCGATTTGAAATCCCTGTTCCTGAGTTTCTCAACTCTGATTTTAAAAATATTTGCATGAATTCTATTAGGATTTTTTTTTTTTTTTTATTTTTATTTACTATTTGAAGAGAGATGAATAAGTTTTGTGTTTGGTTGGAAAGCTGAAAAGGTTGGATAATTAGCATATTTTGAAACAAGAAGCGATTATTAAGTTCAATTTCATTAAGTAAAGGAAACAGCAAGCTAGCTGATAAGAAATCTTTGTTTAGTTTCATTAGAGGCACTGAGGTTTTCGACAATCCAAGACGGATGTGTCGGCCCTCAGTGGGAATACCACTCAGACTGAAGGATGGGGAAACACGCGCTTGAAGACGGAGAAGATGACCAAAGAGGACAACAAGGACAAAACAAGATACAAAAAACGGAGAGATTATACATTAATCCGGAACCAATAAACGAGCAAATAAAAAACGCACTGAACAACGGATGTCCCTCGGTAAAACTAGGAATAGTAGGACAAGATGAAGAGATCCCGACGAAACACACGATCATAAGAAACACCTTCAAGAATATCCTGAAGAAGGACGATCAAATAATTGTGACAAGATCAAAAAGGCTGATGATAATCACCCAAAGTCAAGATACTGTTAACAAGATACTACAGTTGGAGGAAATAAATAACATCAAGATAAAAACAACTGTATACGAAGATTCGATCACATCACAGTATGTAGTTAGAGATGTTGACAAAGACCTACCGGTAAAAGAAATAGCAGAAAGTCTAAGAGACAAAGAGATATATGTACACAAGATCATAAGATTCAAAATAAAAGGAAAAGACGATCCATCCAACACAATACTGATCAAAGAACTGGGAAGGGTGGAGAGAAAAAAAATCCGCTTCGATAATATGTCATTCGGAGTCAAAAAATTTATAGAAAAACCCAAGATTTGTTACAAATGCTGCAAACTGAATCATTTCCAAACAACGTGCACTTCGAAAGAGCTAAGATGTCACCTATGCGGGGACAATCACTCACCAGAAGATTGCAAAAAGGAAAACCCAACCTGCTTTAGATGCGAAGGAAAAGACCACAACGCAATAGACCCAAAATGCCCCAAAATACAACTGGAAAAGGAAATCATAAATAGATCCAAAACAGAAAATATTTCAATTCAAGAGGCAAGGAAAATCCTGGACCCGGAATATTCATATGCCAAAGTAGTAACTCAAAGCGCCAATCAACAAGCCCTACCTGAAGGCATAGGTCAATTGATGATAGACTTAAAAGAAGTGCTCATAAGATTAAGCAATTCAACAGAACAAGAGGCGAGAAAACAAAAGAAAAGACCTCGAAAAAAGAAAAAGAAAATATTAAAAGAACAAAATACAGAAACTCAAGATGAAACAAAAGAACAAAACACAGAAACCCAAGATGAAAGATCAAGCGACGACGAAATGGAGCAAGATCAGGCCGGAGAACAAACAGAATACGACATAAAAAACCCGATGAAAGAAATCAACGCAAAAATAGAAAGACTAACTCAAAGCCTAGAAACCCTAACCTCAAAATTTGAAGCATTTATCCAATCACATGTAGACGTATGGATGCAACATCCTCAAGAAACGGATTGGTCAAATGCAATAGAACCAAAAAATAACTGAAACATGAATAAAGAACCAATATATTTTATACAATGGAACGCTAGAAGCTTAAGAAACAAAAGACATTGGATTGGACATAACATATTCAACAACGCAGATATCATTCTAATCCAAGAAACCTTCCTAAACTCCCCAGACGTAATCAACTTCAAAAATAAAGTAACCTACAGAGATGACAGGTCAACACGTGGTGGAGGCCTACTCACCGCCGTAAATAAAGAATACCCTTCACAGAAAATAACACTGAACCCCCCTCCTTCGGAAAACGAGATTCAAGTAATTAAAGTATACATGCAAAAGAAATGGATCCATCTCATCAACATATATTCCCCAAGCGGAAATTTTACAGATGACTGGATTAGATTCGTAACTCAACACCTTCAAGAATACAGTTATGTAATAGGTGATTTTAACATCCATCATCCAGCCTTAGGAAGCAATAAGAAATCAAAACACGGACAAAAAATTTTGGACTGGATCACAGAAAAAGAACTAATAATATTAAACACAAAGCAAAAGACACACATAACATCTGGAGCAGCCTCATTAATAGATCTGACACTATGCACCAAAAAACTAGGACTTATAACAGAAGCCACCGTGATGGAAGAACTATATGACAGCGATCATCATCCAATAAGAATCAAACCAAAAATTTGGAACAACTTGGGAGAAAAAAGAATAAAAAGAATCCACTGGGGGAAGTTTAAAGAAGATCTAAATAAGGAAATAAATAACAAAGAACCAATCGACTCGATCGGGAAAATAACAGACGCGATAAAAGATGCAAAAGAGGCAAGCCTCCAAGAAGAAATAAAGGTAAACCATAAAGCTCCCCCATACTGGACACTAAAATGCAGCGCACTTAAACAAAAAAAGCAACACCTATTAAGAGAAGCAAAAAAACAGATTAACAGCCCAGCTTGGAACCAATACAAGAAAGTAGCTGCACAACTAAGAAGAACAGTTAAAAAACTGAGCCAAGAATATTGGAATAAAACCTGTGAAAAGGCAGGCCAATCAAAAGACATCTACAAAATCCTAAAAAGTATAACTGGGAAAAAAAAGGACGAATCCACATCAAATGTGATCTTGGAGTTGGGTAATACCTACTTATACTCAAAACTAAGTCAAGCCAACGCATTTGTCCTAGAATACTCAAGAGATACAGACCTCCCCCTACTACCAATTTCCTACAAAAACGGACCAGACAACTTAAAAGGAAACTTTTCGCTGAAAGAGCTTATAGAAATTATAAAGACTACAAAAAACAGCTCCCCGGGACCAGACGGAGTCACAGCAAAAATGGTCAAAAACCTAACAGAAGAGAACCTGAAAAAACTCCTAAATCTATATAACCAACTATGGAAAGATGGAGAGGTCCCACAAGAACTCAAAAAAGCAGTTATTGTTCCAATAAAAAAACAGAACAAAGATCCAGTGAAACTAAACGCCTATAGGCCAATTGCCTTAACTTCTGTTTTAAGTAAAATACTCGAAAAACTGATTGTAAAAAGAATGAACAAACACATAAAGGAGAAGCAAATACTAAACCCTGATCACTATGGATTCATAACAAATCGAAGCTGCGAAGACGCACAATTAGCGCTGTTCACAAAAATACTAAAAGCCAGGATGGAAAGGAAATACGTAGTTCTAATAACGCTGGATCTACAACAAGCATATGACTCAGTCTGGCCATCCGGTCTAGTCAAAAAATTGCTGAGCTTGGGTTTCTCCGGAACAACAGTAAAATGGATAAGTGAATTCATCCATGAAAGAACAATAAAAGTAAAATGGAGGAACACATTTTCAGTGGAGAAGAAAATCAAAAGGGGAGTCCCACAGGGGAGCGTCATCAGCCCCATCCTTTTTACACTGTATATGAGCGATATTTTCGAAGTGATACCGCAACACACAAAAACAATAATCTACGCAGATGACATAAACCTAATTATAACGGGAGAAACCACAGAGGTAGTCGAAAGAAACTGCAAGGAAACAATGGAAAACATAGCAAAATGGTGTGAAAACTGGAAGCTAAAAATACAACCCGAAAAAAGCACAATAATGAACTTCTCCAAAAAAAGAGGAAAACAAAATTTTAACGCTAAACTAGACGGAAAACCCCTTCCATGGACGGAATGCAAGAAAATATTGGGAATATGGTACGACACAAATCTAACCTTTAATCAACACATCAAGAAAACAAGCGAAAAAGTTCTGAAACTATTAAACATGCTAAGAGCAATTGGAGGAGCAGGTTGGGGCGTAAGAAGCGGACATCTACTCAACATAGCCAATGCATACATAAGGAGTAACCTAGAATATGCAGCTCATGTCCTGAATTTCACTTCCGAAGGAAACAAGAAAAAATTGGAAAGAATATACAATTCAATGTTACGGCAGGCCCTGGGCCTACCCAGATGGACTCCGATCCCGGTCTTACATGCAGAAGCGAACCAATTGGATATAAACCTAAGGTGCAAACTAAGGAGTCTCTCCTTCTTTATGAAAATGATAAAGAACAACTCCCCCACCTTACAAGAAGTAAATGAAATAAAAAACAAATGCACGAACAGTGTGTACAAACGACTGCCATTTGGATACGAATTGGAAATATCATTAAAAGAACATCAAATCGAAATAAAAAACATCATAAGAGCCAATAAACTGACAGACATGGGAAAGGTAAAAAACTTGGAGATAGTCACGGGAAACTTGAAGTTCCAATCCTCAAAAGCAAATGTACAGCAAGGAAATCAACAACTCTTCCTGGAGTACATAAACTCCATTAGCAAAGAAGCGGTCAAAATATCAACGGATGCTTCTAAAACAAAAGATAAAAGTGGAATAGCGATACTAAACTTTGAAAAAAACACGAAACTTAACGGATCAATAACAGGAATAAACTCCATTTTTACAGCGGAAGCTTTAGCGATATGCATCGCAATAGATAGATACGTGAATGAGAAGAAAGAATACTACGTATTCACAGACAGCATGTCAGTATTAAAAGCATTGAAAAATGTTAACAGCAAATCACAAGCAATAATTCTGAAACTGGCACAAATCATAGAAGAGAAAAATAATGAATACATCAAATTAAATTTAGTTTGGACCCCGGGCCACTCAGGAATCACAATAAATGAGCTAGCAGACAAAGCTGCTAAGGAAGCTCTTGAAAAAGGAAGAATAATAAACTGGATATCCCCAGAGGATATAATACAACAAGAAAAGAGAAAACTAGAACAACGACAAAGAAACAAGTGGGAAAGTAGTAAATACTACAAGGAACTCCCGGATCTACCCGCATTAGATAAGAAAAGGAAAATGAAAATATCGAATAATAGAAAAACTGATGTTTTCTTAACCAGACTGAGAACCAAAACAATTCCTACGAAAGATATTCTTACGAAGTGTAATCTAGAAACAGATCCCAACTGTAATTGCAAAACGGGAAAAGAAACACTGGAACATATATTACTAATGTGCCCACTTTATGAAACTCAAAGAGAAGAACTGCGGAAAAAATGTGGAGCAATACCCATATCGTACAGGTGGATAACATCCTTCGAGAGGGGGGGAAGGGAAAAGGCAAAGGCACTGTTGGACTTTTTTAAGAAGATAGACAAATTTTAATCAAAAATCAAAAACTATAACCCGATTTAAATGACTCAACATATCAAAGAAATACAGATTATATGGCAAGGAAAAAAAAAAAAGGAAAACTGGTAAAAGCAAGGAGTAATCTGGAGCAAAAACCAGTACAACCAAACCAACCAAATCGAAATCGAATTCTATTAGATAAATAAAAGAGAAATATCAAAGAAAGAAAATATCATCGTAAGTTTTTCAAAGGAGTTTTATTTACAATGTTTTGATGCGTTAACTTTTAAATTCTAAATACAGGCATTCTGTTGTAATTTTAATGACTGGCACAAAACTTATTTGCATGCAAACAACAAAACAGATCTAATTAAAAGAACTTCCTTAGTGTGATCATTATGTAAGTGATCATTGTGAATACTTATTTGGGTTCTTACGTTTACCGTCGACCGTGCCACTGAATTAAAAAACTTTATCAAATCCCACTGTCTGTCCTACAGCTGTGCCGCTAAATTAGACGGTCGTTGAACGGTCGACGGTTTAATACGTAAGTACCCAACTTATTATTGCTTCAGGCAACCTATTTCCTTGATTTAGGGTCTGGGGTTTCGTTTTCGGGGTTCCAACCGTTTGCTTTCGGGGTTCATTCTAAATTGTCTTTAGGTGGTCTACATCCCCTGGAATACTTTCTCATGACTTAAGAATATTCCTGTATAATTTTAAATCGTATTACTCATAAATTGAATCTGGTTGGATCCTAGCAGAGCCCACACCCTTGCCAAAGTTGGCCATAATTACGCCATCTTGGTAACCCTACTTTAATACACTAGATTTAGCTTGGCGCCATCTTGTTCTGGTTTGGCGCTTTATTTCGGTTTGTCGCCAAGGGTGTGGGCTCTCCTTGGATTTTAAGATTGAATCTTTCTTCGTATAATGATATTTAAAAAATTCTCGACAGGTTTGAAGTCTCAGAATAAGATGTCAGGATCGAAACGCAAGAGCAATGATGTATCAGATACGGAGTATGCAGACTTCGATATCTTCAACGATTTGAATTTTAATCGTTTAGAATGGAGCAAGCGAAAATTCACTTTGAAGGAATTTGCCGACATGTTCAAAACCCCTCAAATGATTTTGATCTGCAAGGGACAGTACAGACTCTTGGGATGTCCCTCCGAGTTCGGCCTGGACTCATGGATCTTTGCCTGGTGCAAGAATTCCAGATTCAAAGTCCAAGCCCAGTGCCTGCATTCTGAGACGAGAGAGGCGGGTCACCTGTTCGAGATAGAAGACAACTACGACGACGGCTTGTTCGAAATCCTATCCGGGGAAAGAGACGGACTACTTCAAATAAAGAGAGTTAGCGAACTCGCGAGTTACCCCAACAAGTCTTTCATGCTGATGGAGAGCATTCCTGTCTACGCGAGCTACCTTAAAGGCAAATGGAATAAGGGTTACAGCAAAGAAAAGAGGTGCATTCGCAATAAAGGGTACAAGATCATCGTGGACAAGGTCATCACCGCCGACTTTGGTTCCAAGAGTGGCTCAATGCTGCGATGCTCTTCGTTCTCAGGGGAGACTGTCTTCCTATCCATGGAAGAAACTGGGAATTTCGCCCTGATAGGCGACCCGAAAGGATTGCAGACAATCTCCTCTCTCAAAGCATCTAATCAGTTCCCGATCGACGTGAAGCTGGTGGACGGACGTCCACCCCCAGGGGCGAAGTACAAGAAAAGGTTCTCGCCCTTAATGCGATTCCACAGAGGAAGGATTGAAGACGTCTTGACTGTTTGGACTATGGATAAAGGCACTACATTGATCCATATTCCTATTGAGTGTCCGATGGAGGTAAGGATCCTGGAAAACTTGAATGTTGTTCTTGAATTGCCAATACATAAGGAGATCGTCCGTCGCATTCATGAAATTTCAAAGGTAAGTTAAAGATAACTCTGGCCATTTAACCTACCGATCATTGCAATAGAACTGCTTAGTAGGACAGTAAGTAGAAAACATGTAATTGAATTTTTGATCGCATTTGATAGGAAAACCAACAGAAGTCAGATTCGCTCCATCCACGGCTTAAGTAGGATTCACTGAAACTGATTTTAAATTGTTAGACCAATCAATTCAACTTAAATTATTCGTACTAGTTTCAATATGGCTGGAATAGTTGAATAAATGCATGATTTCTAAATGCATATTTTCGTAAATGTTGGAATCGGTGATTTGATTGATAAAAATATTTTGGTACTTACGTATTATCCCGTTGACCGCTCCGTGACTTTCAAATTCAGAGGCACATCCATAGAAAAGTGAATGAGTTGTTTACGTTTTCGGATTCAGCTGTATGGTCGTCGAGATAATACGTAAGAACCTAAGTTTTTAAAACAAAATCGAATCAATTTTCCTAGCATAATGTGTAGATCTCGCATAACTAAGAAATAATGAAAGGTTCATAAAGATAAATGAAAACATCCCACCAAAAAAAGATTCAAACTAAACAATAATTCTGCGATTTTTAAAAAGTTTACGAGTGTTTGATGAAATAGCACAAACTACTTCTAATTATGATTATATCATAAGGTAGTCGGGTGGTGCAACTAAAATAGTTTTAAGGCTAGGCGAGCACTAGCGACTTTCACCGCGAGCTTCTTGTCATTGACAACTATGTTCCAATCGCTAGTGCTCGCCAAGCCTAACACAAAATAATGGGTGTCTACAAGTTTTTCAAATTAACTAACTAATAACAAATTTACTCAATTTTATAATTCAAATTTACTATTCTAATAAGGGTGTCAAATAATCATTCCACCTGAATATTTTGGAATTAATATTTCTATATTTTTCCAAAAATAAGTAATAAAGTTTGCATCATCTGTTAAGATGAGAAGGACTGTTTTAAAATTCCATGTAAAACGTTATTCACCAAATTTTTTTAACCGATTCCTATCTTTAGTTTACTACTGGAAAAAAACATAGGAGAAAGTACATACATAGAAAACATAGAACTGAAACATAGAAAGATTACAAGAAACATAGGAGACACTGTTTCTTGCTTAACTTTTTGTTGTTTGGGAACACTAGACATGTAGTTAGCCTCCTTACAACCAGAGCTCTCATTTTAACTAAATTGATATTTAAAAAGTTTAAAATTTGATATAATAAAGCTTAAAAACTGATTTCGCCCGTTAACAGTAAATTTTCACTTCAAAGCTATTAATCAAAAAAATACAAATTATATTTTGCAGTGAACTTTATATCTTAAAGCAGAGTTTCTCAAACTGTGGGTCGCGACCCACTGGTGGGTCGCCAGTCAGTTTTTGGTGGGTCGCAAGAAGATTTTTAATTTTTCACAAACGGTGTTAGTGACTTTTGAATTATCAAACTATTAGTTGAACTTTTGAAATGATCAAATTACCATACTATAGTAAAAAGAATAAAAATTTGAGGAAAAACTACACTACTTGGAGTGGAACGGAAGGCAATGTGTGAATGTAAATACGTACTATGTGAGTCACTTTAATGTGCCGATAATGCAAATCTAGTCGGTTATTCAAATAAGATTTGAAAAAAATATTTAGTGTTTCTCCCCATCCAAACTGCGGGTTCAATGCAAATTTTAAGAATTTTCTTGGGAAATGATGCAACTGATGTAATTTATCCCATATTGCTAAAAAACAAGTTAAAACCATGTTTTTAAGGGTCAAATTTTAAAATTTTCTCTGGGGAGTACCCCCAGACCCCCCTTTTTACTGTTGGGATCATTGTTAGACCACATTTAAACTATTTCATTCCCTTGTAACTAAATAGTTGGTGAACACCCCCCAGTCAGAGAAGTTAAAATTCTGTAAGGAGGGGGCATGAGATAATTATATCAGCTCAGTTAATTATAAATAACTGAAGTCGGTGGGTCGCGTTAGATTTTGTTTCTCAAAAGTGGGTCGCGATGTTAAAAAGTTTGAGAACCCCTGTCTTAAAGTGTATTATTTCAGCTGTAATATTGAGTGTTTGAAATGGGGCTGGAGGTAAACGGGCATAGGCACGCAGACATTTTTCAGTAAATGATCAAGTGATGTTCCTCGGACCTAAGGAAAGCGTTGTACCTTGGACCTACCCAAAATACACTTGAATACATTGAGTGATTACCAAAATTAATCTGCTGACTTTTATTACATTGGTATATTTATTTTAAAAACAGGGTAGGATTTAGTTTCGTGACTAAAGCTAATTTGAAGTGAAATCGACATTTTTGTGATCAAAATCAATGGTTTTAACCCTTTGAGGATCACTATATAAAAAATTTTTTTTACTGGGCAAACAACACCTAAAACCCAATATTAGGGCCTCAAGGAATACATAAAAGCAATTTTTAAAAATTTAGCACTTACTGTTTCTCCAGGCACGGCTAGACTGGATTAACTGTGTTTATATACGGCTTGCGCAATTACGCGAAAAGGTAGGTTCAAGAAACTGGGATGTACGATGTTAGCGCCATCTATCTGTCATTCATGGCATTCCACTGGAAAATAATTATTGGTTGGTTGATTTCATACGATTCAAAGATAAATATGCTTAAAAGGAGTCACAGACGAGCAACTTGGTCATCAACCGGGTTGATTATTTTTCGTGGCTAGTTCACAGGGTTGGTAGTATGGTGAAGAATAAAAAAAATCATAAATTTTATGATCACGATAATGAATCACAATCATGAAAAATCATAAATTTGTATTTTTATGACTTAGGTAAATGACTAAAAGTGTTCTTAGAACGTAAAAACAAAAATTATACGACAAAAAATATATATAATATAATTATATATTATAAAAAAAATAATACGCCCTCCAATCCTTCCAGAATTTGAAAATATCGTTTTGGAACCTGTGTTAGGATTTTTCTGTGTACTGCGTATTTTGAAGAGCCGAAGCAAACCAACCAACCAACCCTAACGAGCCATTACGCGCGGTACCCCCTCAAGCGGTAAAAACTGGAAACTTCCGGCGCCGCGCCGTCGGCCGTGCGTCGGCTCTTTTGATCTTTTGGAAAGTGGATAAGCCGTATAACCTACGGTCGCGATCAAGTTTAGCCGTGCTCCAGGGGAGGTGGTTGCACTCTGCAACCAAGGCTCCGCATGGGTCTAGAAAAATGCGGTGTTGCGCATTAAATGAAAAATGCGGTGTTGCGCATTAATGTGAAAATGGTCTTTCTGCCACCCATTTATGAATGAAACCAGTTAAATAAAGATAATTTAATAGAAATGAAGTAAATATTATTAACTTTTCCCAATTTTTCAAAAATTAAAAATTATTTTACTCATGAACAATGTTACGAGACTTCCTTGGCAATATCAGTCAGCCTCGGCAATTATATCAACAGTTCCATTCGGAATACTACAGACCCCTTTCTCACCCCCCCCCAAAGGCCCTCCACAACCATACCATACTCCATGTTCCCCCATAAAAAATAGAGCAATAAAGAAGTCAACTCAAGAGGTGTGTCGATAAACAAGTTCCTTTTGCGCGCGCGCCGCTGATGGCCTTGGTAGAAAGCCAGACCTATGCGGTTCAGATGCACCAGACTGCAACCACCTTTTTAAGGGGCCTTATGGAGGCGTTAAAAGAGCTTTTTGCTGAAATAAAGTATTAATCAAGATGGCCAAGGCCCTGGTAAATATATTTTGAAGGCTAATAAAACGTTTTTTAGCGTCTTTTGTACTTAAAACTGTTAATATTTTTCAAATTTTGAACTCGCTTGCCAAATAGCATTTTTAGAAAAATATGAAACTGTCTGTTGAATTGAGCTGCCATCTATTCGTCTGGAGGAGAATCAAAAGATCGTGTTGCAAAAAAAATTGGGAACTTTGCGACAATTTAAGTCGGAGAAAAAAAATAGCAAAGAGGTGGTTTCGCTTGCTTACAATGATCCGCAAAGGGTTAAAAGTTAATGCTTAAAAGTGCTCTAGAGAGCTCGGAGATCATTCCAATTAGACTTCACACGATTAGATCTCATCTGGTAGTTCCAAATTTCTTAAAAAGAAAGCTTATGCCCATTAAATAAGAAATAAACTAAGAATTTTTGACATAGGCCCAAGGTACACTACCTTTGAAACCAAGGTTACACATTGGACCTAAGTTTTTCTTTCATTAATTAAGTACTGAAATACTTCATTTAAAATTCCGAAATAAAATATTTGTTGTATATGAAAGGTTAAAGTATCAAGAAAAAGTAGTTTCTTCAGTTTATTTTCAATAAATAAGAAATTACGGGGCCAAAAGTAAAAATAGGTCCGAGGTACACCACCTTCCCCTACTGTAGATATTTTTCTAATATTTTTTTATACATCTGATTTTTATACCATAATATTCATTTAGAAATATTTCGCAGTTAAAATTTGAAGACCCGTATCAGCTACAAGCAACTTCACAAATGCGACCACCACTTCCAACTTCTTCCTCTACTATTGTTTCTCCTTCGATTTCTACCACCCCAACTTCCATTCTATCCCAGAGTACCTCGGATGCTCTGAAGCCTTCAGACACTCATTTTCCCCGTTCGAGTAATTCAAACCATCCGACTACTATCTCAAGTACTGAAATTCACCTTTCGACCACATCAGACAACGGGCCTGTAGACGTTACAGACATTCACCAGCCTAGCACTTCAGGTCTTAGTACAACCACTACCGACATTCATCGACCAAGTACTTCTGGACTTTTGAACATTACTCATCATGGGGACAGACCAAGCTTTTTGAGTACACCGAGTATTCCCACTGCTAAAGTGTTCCGACCATGGTCTTAGGATGTTTCTACGTGTATACAGGGTGTATCTGAAATGGTGCAACAAACTTTCAGAGATGATAGTTCATCAAGACGAAGAAGAATCGGTATAGAAAGGGGGGTCCCAGATCAAATCCCAGGGAGTTAAAAATGGAGCGACACCCAAAAAAATCATTGAAAAATTCAATTTGTAGATAAACTACTATTAGTAAAAACTTAATTATGGTCTCAAAAATTGTGGTTTAATATGATCTTTAAAATTATCTCAAAAGTTTTCACTTTAAAATTTGTTTTATTATGAAAAAAGTTAAAAAACACAAAAAATGTGAAAACTCTGCCAAAACCTTATTTTGTATTTCGAAATCCTTTCTTTTGATTTGATAATCTGAAAGATCATAGTTGAAAACCCTTAAGTCCAAAGTTTCACGTAAATACAATCAATATTGAACGCTTGAGATCCTGCTAAAGTTTGTTTTTTGCGTGCGAAAACAGCTGTTCTGGAAACAACTCTGGAAAACTGCTAGCGCACGCGAAAAACAAACTTTAACAGGATCTCAAACGTTCAATATTGATTGTATTTACGTGAAACTTTGGACTTAAGGGTTTTCAACTATGATCTTTCAGATTATCAAATCAAAAGGATTTTGAAATACAAAATATAAGGTTTTGGCAGAGTTTTCAAATTTTTTGTGTTTTTTAACTTTTTTCATAATAAAACAAATTTTAAAGTGAAGACTTTTGAGATAATTTTAAAGATCATATTAAACCACAATTTTTGAGACCATAGTTAAGTTTTTACTAATAATAGTTCTTCTACAAATTGAATTTTTCAATAATTTTTTGGGGTGTCGCTCCATTTTTAACTCCCTGGGATTTGGTCTGGGACCCCCTTTCTATACCGATTCTGGTTCGTCTTGATGAGTACTATCATTCCTGAAAGTTTGTTGCACCATTTCGGATACACCCTGTATATTCCTTATAGACTGACCGTCTCGAAGATGGACGGTATCTTCAAATATACAAGCCACTTTGCTCTCTCACAAGGAATGTTCGTTCGAAGAAAACGAAATCAACGTTGGAAACATGCGTTGATCAGCAGATATCCAGCCTTACTCTTCCTGCGATAGCAAATGTTCATTCCATTAAAACGGAATCAATTGAGGCATGCGTTGATCAGCAGATATCCAGCCTTACTCTTCCTGCGACAGAAAATGTTCATTCCGTGAAAACGGAATCAATTGAGGCATGCGTTGATCAGCAGATATCCAGCCTTGCTCTTCCTGCGATAGAAAATGTTCATTATATGAAAACTGAATTTGAAAACACATAGAGCTGGTTCACCAACATCCAGTCTTAGGTACCCCTCATCCAATTACGGTTAGTGCTTTGGAGATCAAATCTGTAAATTAAGAGGAGAATTAACAGTGGTTCATCTACCTAGGTAACAAAATAGTTTATGGAGAGAAGAGGGCTTCATTATTTTGAATGATCCTCGAATTCTTTTTGAGAAGTAAACTTTGATGTGATGTTAAAACTGTTGTTATACATTCTTTTAAAACATTTTAAAGGGTTTTATATTTAAAACTATACTATAATTTGTTATAACAATAAATATTTATTCATCTTTTTATATAGATGAATTTTGATTTTAATTGTGGTTTGTTTTATTTTCCCTCAAGAGACCCGACGGGCACCATCAGGAGCTGGGACAAGACAGGGGAAAGTATAGTTACTTTTCGTAGTATAGTACCGTAGAAAAGAGACACATTCAGAACACAATAAATGTGTAAGCAGGGCTCGATTTCAGCCGGAACGGCGTTCCGGAACCTCTTTTTTGGAAAAAAAAATTATATTTCAGGGGTCTCCTAACTACGCCCCGGCAGACCCATTGTTCATACCTTTCTATGTACGAAAAAAAGTCCTAAAATGAATTAAAACCTGGTTTTTACTGCCAGTTTCAAAAAAATTTATGGGGGAGAACCCCCAGACCCCCCTTTTTGTACTTAGAACTCAATTTATCAAATTGTTTTTCAGATTAAGTTCATAAAAGTGAGAATCCTACCGTAAAAAAATTAAGAGGCATATTTCAAATTAAAAAACATTTTTAATGCAAATTTATCTCTTTTGCAAATAATATTTGTGATTTAATTGTAAGGTTGTTACTTAATTGTTTTTTTAAAACATAATTGTGAACTCCCATTTGAACTACCCACAATCCGCTCCTGGTGTTGATTCTTTTTTATTTGAACCAGATTTGCCAGATCGTTGGGCAAATTTGCAAAGAAAATTTGCGCCATCTTAAATTCTACCATTTACGGACTTAAACTACGCATTATTTTCCTTAAATTGGTAAAATATACAACACTAATGGTTCATTGATGATAAGCCCTCCCGCTTCCTGTAGGGGAAAAAAGTATTACCCACTATAAAAAAAAGTTGCATAATGAGTTCATCTTATTCAATAATTAAGTTAGAACACTCTTCCTAACCTAGTGCAACACATTTGCCAATTAATTTTTTAAATTTAAATTTGAAAATAAATACTTAAGTTTTGGTATTAAAAAGTAATCGCTTCTCCAGTTTTGATACCAATAATTTTACTGTTCCGGTACCTCTATTTTTAGAAATCGAGCCCTGTGTGTAAAAACAGAACGTGATCTACAAAAAGAGTTGAGGTCATCCCGCTTAAAATGTATAGAAAAATCTACCATTCATAGGAAATTAATTTTTGAATCGCATCTGGAACTAATGGTTGTAGCAAATATGGGATATATGGAGTTAACATTCAATATTACTCTTCAATGTGTGTTCTGTGCTGACCTTGCCCCCGGTACCGCACAGTAGCCATCCATCCAAACTGATCAGTCACGATTACTACCTTCCCATTTAATTTCCTAGCTAATTAATGAGTTAATTGTCAAATGTTGCCACGACTCACGCGCTATGGAGTCATCAATCTATTCCGAAGCGCGTGGAAGAAGCCATCCTGATTGAATTCGTGCGGTTATCAGTGAGCATCGGATGGCACTCATTAAATGTCATTTCGAGGACTAATTTCTTAACTAAATGCTCCATGGTCGAGGTTGTACCGTTTTGGGGGAAAACCAGATGTTTTTGAACATGAATGTGGGAAACGGCTTTTTAAATTCATCAATCACAATACAAAGCATTGATTTCCCCTGACTTCAAAAATGCTTTGTCGAAATTGGTTAATTGACTTTCAAACTAATGATTTCTGAGATCATCGTTGGAAATGTCTGCAAACAGTAGGTAAATTGTTCTTCTAAGGTCGAGTGATTTTTTAAATGGTTCGTAATCTTAGCTGTTTAAATATTTATTGAAGTTGGAAAAAGAAAGAGAAAATTAAGGTACTTTTCAGGAAACGTTCACGAAATTCGTTTTATTCTTATGATTGTTTAATTTCATACTAAACTTAAAATAATTCTGCCTGTGATTTTTCTTTAATAAAAGTTTACAGCAAACACAGTTAATAAGGTAGATCCCAGATATTAAAATAAATGTTTTCATAATTGATTCAGATTTCACATTATTTATTCGAAAAAAAAGTATTCACTGAGGTCCCAATGTATTGCACATCTACTTCTAAGAATGCCCATTAATGATAATTGGACTTATGAAGTCGTTATTTACGTTATTTACTACCGAAAGAAAATTACTTCCTTGCGGGTAGATGCTGGCGTTGAACTAGATTCTGAGGAAATGAAACTATTATAGTTATTGAAGAAATAAATGTTTAAAGCTGCATTTTTTTTCAAAATATATTAATAGCAATGTAATTATCTTTCTTTAAACTCCTTTAATGTTTTAATGGATGGTTTCTACTTTTATTATTCATGTACGCTATTTATGTTCAATTACTTTTAATTGTGCGCTTTTATTTCTAATTTTTTTTATGAAGATATGCATTTATGGATTTTTTAAGTGTTAGTCTTTACAAAAGCTATTCAATAAAATCCTATGCATGTTTTGAAAATGTTATTAAATGTTACAGATTCTGGTAATTTAAGTGCACTGTGCTACAAAAGAATAGTGAAATACTGAAACAGTTTTTGAAGAAAAAGTTCTAAGATGGTTTGATAAATAGTTGTGAAACACGCAAATTTCAAATCTGCTAAGTTGAAAAATGTTTGTAAAATGTTGATTTTTTTTAATTATTTTTTTTGTTATTTTTTTAATTTGTACAAATTCACCTGAAGTTATGGACCCGTATAGGTAAATTCCACACACACACAAGGACAGTAACACTAACATCCATGCCCCCCATTCGACCCCCAGATGTACGGCTTTGCTGTCAGATGCTCTAACCACTACGCCATTACGTCAACATTTAATACATACAGTTACGAGTAGTCCCCCAAAAATATGTCAACCAATACCACCTCGTAGTTAGTTTTATTACATTAGAGTTGACAACCTTTAGGTCATTTAAAAATGCACCTAATGGTATACTTAATGGAACAGAAAATTATATATAGTATCCAGCAAAAAGTGCAAAGATATTCGTAATAAGAGTTTGAACATACAATCCAACAATCTATGGTATTAGAAATAATCAACCATGGAAAAAAACTTGAATGTTAGAAAGAGAGAGATAGAGAACTCTTTTAGAACAGATGTAGAGGACAGAAGTGACCACACAACTTATCAAAAGCATGATCCATAAAATTGGAAAATCATAGGATTCAACCTTTACATCATTTTTAAAAGAAAAATTTCGGCCCGTAATTTTCTTATATGGCAAGTATGATCTTGGGTTTTATCACGATTCAATTTCACAATGACTGAACACTTTCCTCTCGAAGGGGTTACATTCGTAGGCATAACGTATTACATTATAATATTTTTTACAGTATCATGTATTGTTTCTTTTAAATTTTTAAGAAGTTTAGTCACTGAAAACAAAACCTTTGATTAAAATGACTTTACTTCATACTAAATAAACTAATGAGCGTGCTTTTTCCTGACGCATCAAAACAGTTTACTTTACTTTCAGAACTAATTTGACATTCTAATTCACCAGTGGAGGTAGAAATCCTTATGAATAACTAACAGAGCAAGATGAGGATTTTTTAAATAAGTACCTTATATATATTATTAAAAAAGTGAGATAGGAATTAGTTATGGACAGTTATTAGTTATAGACTTGAAAATTAATTATGGACAGTTGGACAATTTTGGTAAACTAAAAAGATAACAGTTAAGCGCCTTACGTTTGATACCTTTAACAAACTGCCTCTGTTTATACACTTTATTAGCCTATACCTCAAGACTAAAGAAACTAAATTTTCGTCAGCTGAAGAGTATGAACCGGGATTGCTATTATGTATTTATTTTCATACATGAACTATTTCTCGATACTAAAGTTTTTATTACAATAAGTACTCGAATCCGAAGAAAAAACAATACCTCGAAATATCAATTTAATTCATTAAAAAAATCACTTGCTATCCGTTTAGAATGCATTATCATATTTTAGCATCACTCATCTAAACTAAGTAGGAAATCGAAAGGCACCTCTATTGAAGTGTAACTCAAATGAAAGCAGCCTGTCTTACAAGAGCTCAGTGATGATGGTAGCAGAGAGAAGCTGTCCCATAGGTCACGTTTGAAAAACGATCAGTCCAGTTTCTATTTCCGGCTCGTCCCTCCCAAGAGGTCAAACGCTTTCGCTTTGGGAAATCGTTTTGACCCCAGACGTCGTTTGACCCGTCGGCCTACCTAGTTTAAACCACGAGTCTTCCGGGAGAAACCCCTTTTGTTGTGGTTGTACTTTCTTTGTTCTTAAAAGAACTGTGGGAGATGTGAGATGTGATTGGCTTTAGGTTTTTTTTGGTGCATAAAAAAAGAAGGGTGAAAACGATCGAATGCCTGAAAAATTTAGGAATAAGGGTCAGGAAATAAAATTTTCAAAGCGTTTTTTACGCATCAGATATGTAAGTAGATATGGAGTAATGGTTCTTGGAAATATGAAAATGTATTGAAGTTTACAACGCTTTTAAGAATATTACCGTTGGGAACTCTAACCATCCAAATTTGAGTAGTGCACCAAACATGGATAATTTGAAAGTTTTTAATGATAGGGAGCTCTACCATAAAAAGTACTAACAAATTTGTTCCAACGTTTTTAAACAATCGTTGCAGCTACAAAGTTTTGTATTATTTTTTATGTGAAGGTGCAAGGAGTTAGAGAAACAAATAGTGGAAATTCAACTGCTAAGTAAAAAAAAGTAAGAAGAAGTTGAAAAATAAATCATTTACGCATTCTTTTAGGAAAAACCATAAACGAGAGCAAAGCATGAGTGTTACAGCTCATTTCTCTCATGAGCAATCTACCAGAAAAACGTCATCTCATTATTTATTCAAGGTAGAACAAATCACGAAGACAATCACATTATTCAAATAGAATACCTCGGAGTTATCGCATGGAAATATTGATTCTTTATGCATATGCTTTTCATTTTTTGTTGCTTTTCTGAATACATATTTTTGACTGTTGTTTTTACTTCCCCATTTTAAAAAATTAAAAGGGTTCCACAGAAGAGTATTTTTTATTTCGGAAAACACTGTGGTTAGTTTGTTCCGATAATAACATCATGTAACTCTCGGACACAAAAACAAAAAAAATTCTCAACTTCATTAGCTGTAACCAATATTTAATTTTTACTTCTGTTATCATCCCTCTCCAAAAGCAAAGAAAGAATAATGATCTGTTTGGAGAACAAATACTCTCCATTCGAATGGAATGAGCCCGTCAAGAAATCGTCTGTTTGTTTCAAGGGAGAATAGAAAATCGTGTGCTCCTTCTTTTCACTTCATCTCGCGAGCAAACAATTCTTTTATTCTTTCGATCGTAATGGACTCTCGCTCCCAAACGACTTATTAGAAATGGAGAATGGCAACGATGGAAATTACACGATGCGGCCCGCTTTTTCCCACACTCGCCGAAGAATGGTAACAATTAGAAAAAGGGAAACTGGCAACACGTCGTCCTCTCCATCAAAAAGGGAAAGGCCTAGCTAGAGAGAGTGGTAATACACTTCATAATAATAATCGAGAGACGATATTTAATGTGCGACTGCTGTGGGGTGATTACTTTCAGGTGGTTCGAGAGGAGAAACAACAAATGGAACTTTTTTGAAAATCGTCTGCGCTGGTGTCGTTGTCGGTTCGTTGAACTCAGAAATACGCGTTGCAAGGTGGACGGAGAACTGTTTTGAAAGGGTTTTTATGAGAAATGTTTGGAGGATTCGAGTTAATTGAAAATTTTTGTTCCTTTTTCTCTCTGACGTTTTTTTAAAAACTGCTCAAGTAGGGTTAAAGTACGGAAGCAATGGGAAATGAAATTTGAGTAAATGTTCGTGGAAATACTCAGTTTTGAGTTTTTCAAATCCATATAGTAATGAAAGTTAATATTTTTAAAACGCGAACTGGAATTGGAAATAAAACCCCAGAAGTTCGGCTCCACAAAACATGTAATTTCGTATTTTAACTTCTTTGTTTTCAACTCGGAAGTTTTCCCCACCCTTATGAATTAAATCCGGTTTTAAAGTTTTAAAAATATTACAAACACCCCCACCCCCCCATTTAAGTTCATATGTAGGATATAAGTATCCCCCTTTGAGGGTTTTTATTACTGCTTCCTGGAAATGTAATTCTTCAATTATTATATTTAAAATTCTCAACAAACCTGTAAAATTTTATATTTTTGATACTTTAAACTTTTAAGCTTTTTAAAATCTAAGATCTTATATCTCATAAAAAATAATTATAGAAAAAGTAAAAAAATATGTTTTTCTCATAACTTATTCCTACCACAAAACCTAGAGCTTCACCTACATACCCAATTATCTATAGGAGATAGATTACTTTCTACGATTAGTTCAAAACGCTGGTTTGATTATACAAACTTTGTTAGTGGTTACAAAATTAAAAATGCCTAATTTTTAATTCATATATAACGCAATACATCATTTTGAATACTTTTATGAACCTTTTAATACCAGAAGTTGATTTACTATTGGCAACCTTCTTTTAAAATACCAGCTAAACAATTTAAAAAATAAAAATAATTGAAGTTTTCTAGAAATCCTTTCTAACGCTACTATATGTGTAAAGAAATACAAAATTAAAAAGCACTAAAAAATCGAAAAAAGTACCTTTTATTAAACTATATCATACATAAAAATTAAATTAAGGATTTTAATTTAAACTCTTAGGTACCTGAAGGTGATTTACAATGAACGATTTCCTTTTGAGATACCAACTGAAATAAGTTTTAAAATAAAACACATTTATTAGAAATATCCCCAGGAAATTCTTTCATAATTTGGGATACTTATTAATCATCTTACTGACATATTATTTATCAATTCAGTCCACCCCCGATGCTGATGGCTGTGAATACAGGGTGGTCCTAAATTCTTGGTACAAACTGGTCAGGGTAGGTAGAGGGGACCTAGACAAGCATATTTTAAAAAACTAGTTTTATTAGTATTTATTCAACATATTAAAAAAAAGTTTTGCCAAGGCCCGTTTTACGAAAAAAAACATAATGAAATGAAAAAAATTTTGCGTGAGGTACAGCAGTATCCGTACTACTTACACCATAAATTTGATAGAAATTGAATCGTCAGTTTGAAGAAGGGAATAAGTCCAAAAAATGACAAATTGACTTTTTGTGCTCAAAACAATCTCTAAGCTTTGCTCTACACATGGGTGAAAAGAGGGGAACAATAACTAACCCCTATAGGGAGATATCGCCCCTTGAAGTTGTGAAATCGATGTCCATTCATTGTATTTTTTAAGCTAATTTGGAATTAAAGTTAATTTTTCTTTCTCCTCATATTCTTTGTGCTGTAAACTAAGTTAAAATAAAATTTTCTCTTAATTTCAATGTTTTTCAAACTTTTTTTATGTAGGGAATGTTTGACTCCATTTATATTCACTTACTCCATTGATACTGCTTTAATAACCCAGTTTCACTATAATTTTGAATTTCATTTGTCTTATTCTTTTTATTTCACCTTTTGTGTTGTAAACTAAGGAGAAATATAATTTAAATGTGATTTATTTTAAGGGTTTTTAAAGATTTTTTCATCAGAAAAATTTCATAAGGTGGAAGAAGGGAATAAGTCCATCAACTTATTTTGGCTGTAAAATAATTTTGAATACACTTATATTTGTTTTGATGATTGCTCTGTTTTCTAAATAGGGTTCTGAACTTCCAGTAAAAGTTTGGCGGTTATACAATGAAAATTCCATTACTTATACAGTTTTTTTTCGATTTTCTCAAAACTTGATTTTTGGACTTATTCCCTTCTTCAAACTGACGATTCAATTGGACCACTTGCTAAACCGTGGGGTGAGTTTTAAAACGCGCAGTATTAATCTTTTAGCCAAAGAATGGAGTTCCCTTAATGGTATTTAGAAAAATAATGATCGGGGAAGGAATTTTCAATGATCACACATTGATCATTGAAACTGTATGATCATTGAAAATTCCTTCCCCGATCATCATTTTTCTTAATACCATTACACTAATTTAAAGGAACTCCATTCTTTGGCTAAAATAATAATATATTGCATGTTTTAAAACTCACTCCACGGTTTAGCAAGTGGTCCAATTTCTATCAAATTTATGATGTAAGTAGTAAGGATACTGCTGTACCTCATGCAATAAATTTTTTTCATTTCATTATGTTTTTTTTTCGTTAAACGGGCCTTGGCAAAACGTCCTTTTGTAACACTCTCGCACTACATTAGGTCCTAGCTCTTTATAGGTGTAACTGCGACACCCCTTTCTATACCAATTCTTGTTCGTCTTGATGTACTCTACCTACCCTACCCAGTTTGTACCAAAAATTTAGGACCACCCTGTATATGGCTGTATGTAAAACTTATTAGATATCAACCAGAGAAATCTGCCTTCGACCACTGCTTCCTGTCCTCCCCCTAGCTTTATGAGTCAACTATCCCGTCTCCTTTATGTATAGCGGGTTGGTGGGGAGCAACAAACCGCGGCACAGAGCGGGTTCCGGCCCTTTTCAATTACCAAGTTCACAAACCAACTAAACAAAGGGGACCATCAAAGCAGAGCGTAATTGTGATTGTGCCGTTGACCTTCAGACGATCCCAATTAACCCTTGGGGGAGAGAAAGGCCACCTTCCTTTTCCACATACACTTTTAATGACCCATTAAATTGCGCTCGCATGCTTTGATCGCTTTCGTTTTTCGGATAGTATATGTATCCGTGCCGCAATTCCCCAGCCGAGTTTTAAGTTAAATGGGTTTGATTATATTTTACAGGTATTTCTAACTGTCTGGGAACATCTATGGAAGAGACTTCAAATGGTGCAAAAATCCATAATTCGCTCTCTCTGGTGAACACAAAGTTATCCCTTCTATATGCTTTGGGTTTTTGGGATCTAATTTTGTTTTGAGAGTTTGTTGTTTGTTTACCAAAATTGGATACCGTAGCCTTTATTAATACAGTAGTATATACTCAAAAGATTCCTTCAGTATGAATTGCTTTACCTTCAATGATGTCTTGAAGTTTTTGTTTTACAATTAATACAATTACCAAAAATTAATGACAGTAACCACGTTAACAAAATACAGAGTGGTCCTTAATTCATGGTACAAACTTCTAGGGGTGTTAGAGTACACCTAGACGAACAAGAATTGGTATAGGAAGGGGGGTCGCAGTTACACCGTTAAAGAGCTAGGTCCTAATGTAGTGCGAGAGCGTTACAAAAGGACGTTTTGCCAAGGCCCTTTTAACGAAAAAAAAACATAACGAAATGAAAAAATTTATTGCATGAGGTACAGCAGTATCCTTACTACTTACATCATAAATTTGATAGAAATTGGACCACTTTCTAAACCGTGGGGTGAGTTTTAAAACGTGCTCTTAGTCAAAAAATGGAGTTCCATTAATGGTATTTAGAAAAATGATGATCGGGGAAGGAATTTTCAATGATCAAACAGTTTCAATGATCCATGTTACGATCATTGAAAATTCCTTCCCCGATCATCATTTTTCTAAATACCATTAAGGAATGTGATTCTTTGACTAAAAGATTAATATTGCACTTTTGAAACTAACTCCGCGGTTTAGAAAGTGGTTCAATTTCTATCAAATTTATGATGTAAGTAGTACGGATACTGCTGTACCTCATGCAATAATTTTTTTCATTTCATTATGTTTTTTTTTCGTTAAACGGGCCTTGGCAAAAGGTCCTTTTGTAACGCTCTCGCACTACATTAGGACCTAGCTCTTTAACGGTGTAACTGCGACCCCCTTCCTATACCAATTCTTGTTCGTCTAGGTGTATTCTAACACCCCTAGAAGTTTGTACCATGAATTAAGGACCACCCTGTATATCTCTGAGTAGGTATCTAAAAGTATTGTTAACAATTTAGTGTATTGACTTTCACCCCCAAAAATTTAACAGCTGAAATCATCAGCATAAGTATATACTAATATCTTGTTCAATTTGTTCCAATTTCTATTTATGTATTTGAAATTTTTTTTGTGTTGACGGGTCCTTTTACGGACCACTTCCGAGACTCAAAAATCACTTCTTCGGAACCACTTCTCTAGAAATACAAATGGTTTCAATAAAACCTTGATACCTCGAAATCAAAGGGACCCAAAACTTAATTCGAGGTATCGAGTTTTCAACATAGCAAGGTTACTTCAAATATAAAATTAGTAGGTACTTTATTTCAAGGGGAATGTTTTTTTCGAAACTTAAAGATTTTCAGGATAACCTCCCTAGAAGATCAAGTCTTTGTTTTATTTCAATGATGCTGGTACTCCCCCATATAAGAAGCTTTCACTGTACACAAGTTTTCCCATAAGTACGCCTTATCTCCCTCTCAATCAAATCCCATCCAATCTCAACCAACCTCATAACGGTATGTGAGACTTGGAAATATCCTGTTACTCTCCCAGCAGAAGCGAATAAAAGAACATTCGAATAATCAGAAAGGAATCCCCCTCTCGAAAGAAAAAAAGGATTCTCCATCAGATCAGCCGATAAGAAGGACGGTTGTCATTGTGCTGGCATCCGGGGTCGAAGATCATCTGAAATTCGACCTTCCCCTTCATGTGACCCGGGCATGAGGAGCCATTGTGAGGGATGTTGATTATTCTAATAAACCCGCCGAAAAAACAAGGATTTTTGATATCTCTTGGCGTGGTCTGATGGGATGTTGTGCTAAGGGCAGGGGGTTTGTAGGGACTGCAAACACATTTGCTAAATTATAGTTCCAGGGAAATATGTTAGCTGTGCTTAGTCGGCATTATTATATTGAAGTCATCAAGCGAAGGGGTTCGTTCATATGCGATTATTAAGGTGGACGTTTGGTGGTGGTGTGTTTTTTTGGAGTGGTGGTTTATAGAAAAGGTTTTGTTCGGCAAAGAGCAGGTATTACGGGTTGTTTGGGTGAATTATATTGTTTAGAGATTTAGAAATCCCCCAACTTCAATAATAAAAAGAGGGTGCTATGGAGTAAGGTGAATGTCATTCTGGGCAAGGTCAGAGGAGAGTAAAGAGATCGGGAGTAAAAAAACTCCTAAATGACAACGCAGGAGAGAGTTTTTAAAGAAAATTACCCAACTCAGGGAGCAATTTAAATTCCATAACCCAACCGATTAAGAATGAATTAAGAGTAATAGTCTTCTTTTCTTACAACAGTGGGGACTTCAAATCTATTCCCAACACCACAAAGGGGACTTTCGCTCCTATTTGACTCCTCTCCTCTCCACCAACTTCTTGGACAAGACAACAACAACCACTTCCATTTATTTTGATATAACTGTTATTTTAAACATACGCTTTTATAAGTAGTTTAATACACAATTACGAGTACCTTTACACCAACGTATCCTAAGTGGATGTTTTAAAATATTAAAACTTTCTATCTCGATGAAGAGGTATGACTCCTTCATTTTCCACTTCTTTACGCTCTTTACTCGTGTATTCTGACCATCCAAAACCACTGACCAAGACCTAAGGTTCCTTCGACCCGTGACATCCATAGGTATGGGTGCAGGCATCTAGATCAGAATTCCATAAGCATGACAAGAATATTTTGGCCGAAGGGAACTTTCCCAGCATTCCAAAAAACCCCTCGGCCTTCCATTCTTTTTCCACGCCTGTCTACCCTTGCGACAACTCGCGCACGTTGTACCGTCTTTGTTTGCAACAAGTCTTGTATAACAGGATTAAGAAAGTGGACACTGAAGAGGAGGAGTGTTAAGTAGGTGGATATGCCGTGGTTGAAGGTGGTCTGAGGTAATCTGAGATGATTTAGCTTCGTTATTGCGACGTCTTCGGGTGGTCTCTGACGACCAATAAGAAACATGAAGCTAGATTTTAAGAGATTACCGTGACTGGAAATTTGAAACGGAAGATCATAAAGAAAACTACAGGCATTCATTTCAGTTAAATTTACAACTCATAATTCATCATTAGACCTTCGAGGATAATTGATTATTTCTCTTTTGACTTTAGGATAAGTACTTCTTATGCCCTAATTTTTAAACTATGCCTTATCATCATAACACTTAGCTCTAGATGGGAAAAAATCGTTCAAAAGTTTGGTTTAAAAGAATATTAAAAATAATGAAAAGGAAATGGGTAATGTAATAGGGGCCACCCATAAATGATATCCAGCTTAGATGCTAGGTAAAGGGTTCATCAATCTGTGACACTTTGTGACAAGGGGGGCTTCAAGAATTGTGACATTAGAAATTGAAAATGAAAAAATAAAACTAAATCGCATTTTTTTTTCGGGAATTTTTTTTTAAACAACATTATTAAACGTATACGTTTCATACTAACGAAATGAAAGCTTGCTTTGAACCTCTAAGGTGGGGTGCAATAACAGAGAGGAGCATTAAATCCCAAATTCTCACTAACCTTATTCTAAAATTAATAATGCCAAAATTATATTGCTATAATAAAATTAATAGTAGACTGTGACATGTGACATAAAGGAGGGAGGGGGTCAAAAAAGTGTGACATCATTTATGGATAGTCCTATCTTTTGTTGTCTCTAGCTTTTTAAAAAAGTAAGAAACAAAATACACAATCTGAATGAAAGGATTGAAACTAAAAAGATCCCGTTGTTGGTGTTGCATTAGTAATTTTTAGGTACTCTGGATAATACATTAAGGATATTATCGGACTGGAACTCATGCCTCGTATTGTGGTTCATATCAGGGAATTAAAGCACTTAAGTAACGGCCATATCCCCATCATTTGCAACAGAAAAGCAACACTGATTCATATCAAAACACCATTTTCCACTCCGAACGACCTTAAGCATCGAACCTCCCCATGAGGTGAGTCATGAGCACATACACACGTTCCACAGGCGATTAAGTGTGACGATTCTCTTCCACACGAGCCATTGTGTTTTGGGGCACTTTTCCATTGCTCTCCTCGGATCCTTCAAGCATACGCCCAGTGATAACACAGTGACCTCAAAAAACAGTTTTCACTTAGCCATATTACTTTAGCATATCTCCCCACGGAGAACAATCGCCGATAAAAATCACACTAAAAAGGGGAAAGCAAATGTTTATTTTTATGGTATCCCAGGGATAGACGAAGAACACCCCAAAACGCAGCGAGGCGCCAAAGGACGGGAAAATTCGAAGGCGAGGATTGTTCAGGGAAAAAATTCACCGATAGGCAACCTTGGCCCGTTTTTGGCGACTTGTAACTGTGTTACAATCGGTAAAGAAAGAAAACTGCTGGACTAATAACAATAAAGCCTTTAAGCTTCCCCAGAGTATTGTTTGACCACAGTGCTACCGTTCACTTGCGTAATTAAACGATTGTGTGTTGTGTTCGTACGCCCATCGGAAGTATGTGTGGTCGGGTGTAGGCCCCAGAAACTCCTGACTGACATTGATTCGAGGTTTTCCTCATTGGTATTCGATTCGAATGGGTTGATGTCACAGAAATGTGCTGGGAATCGATTTTTGATGGATTCGGGATCGCGCCCTTGTGGGTAATTGAATTTTCATTGCTTCAGAGCAAGTGTAGTGATTGATCTTGGAATTTGAATTTATTTTAATCGTGATAAGCATTAATGAAATTGTAAAGGATCTGTTTATATTTTTTTCGACTGAACACTTTGAAATTCAATTGTGTGGCTCCAAAAATTCCCATTGAATCACGAACGAGTTAAAAGCTATCAATCATTGATTTTAAATATCCTTGAAAAGTCTGTTAAGAACTAACACTCCAAATGCTTATGAACAGATGCAAATTTAAATTAGTTTATGGTTTAGCATTTTCATGCAAAAAATGTTTCTTTTTGCTTCTAATAACTCTATTTTTAATCTCGCATTCTTTAACCCCCTACTTCTAAACATAAAAAGTGGGATAATTTTATTTAGATATCCTAGAGTTAGAAGAGTTAGCATAGAGCAGTGGTTCCCAAAGTGGGTTCCGCCACGAAAAAATTTAGGGGTTCTATGGTACAAACTTTATTTTGTTAAAAAAAATCAGAATGGTGTAAAAAAATAAGAATGGACAGCACCGTCCCCCTTGGACCCAAAAATGTTCTCAAAATGAGTTAAAACCTTACTTTTACCAGTCGAATTTCAAAATTCTTTCTGGGGGAGGACCCCCATACCCCCCCAGCGGTACCAGAAGGGTATCTTGCGTTTTCTTTAGAAAATCTCCAAGAATTTGACATTTTTGCCGAAAGGTAAAGCTGATTGTTTGAAAAAGTGCCCCCCCTGGAGCCGTGCTGGATTCGCGATTGGTTCCATTTAATATCATATATTAAATTTTTAAAAATCGTTGATTAAAAAATATTCAGGGTTCCCTCGATCATTGGTAACAAATTTGGGGGTTCCACGACCAAAATAGTTTGGGAACCACTTGCCTAGAGTTAGAGACAACAAGTTCGATCTTTTGAAATTTTGTCCAAAGAGACTGAGCAATCGAAATTTCGTTTCATCAAATAGTCTCTGTGCAGACTCAGTGGACAAATCGACAGTGGATCGATCCTGTTGTCACCTCTCTTCTACTTTAGGCTCTCTAGGTTTATTTAGATGCAAAGGATCATCCTTCATTTATCCTTTAAAAACTAGCTCCTTAATAGCATTTGTGGATTTAAAAAAAGAAATTAAAACTTATAAAAAAGTTATAATTGCAATTTTTTTTCTAAAATATGCAATTAAAATATGAACTTTATGATGGACGCATAAAAAACCCACATAATAGTAATTTGAATTTACATTGAACCAATTAATATTATTAAACCAATTAATACTATTAAGTTAAAACTATTAGTTTGAGGAAATTATAGTAGAAAATCTAAGTTTTTATAAATTTAATCCCTCAATTCAAGAGGCTTTATGTGTTTTTAGGGGTTAATAATTTTTTACATCCTAACCACTTAAGGGTTAGAGCAGAGCTTAAGGATACTTAGGAGCTCAAAGTTGCTGAAGATTTGAACGTATGGAGAATGATCTGTGATTAATTTTCAAACAATAAGACTGTGATTGATAGGATTCGATAGAATTGAATTTCAAATTCGTCTATATTTAATTAAATTTAGATTCATTAATTTTATTAAAAAAGTAAAATCAACTTCTTATTTAAAATGGTGTCGTGTTGTGAGCGCACGCAAAAAAATGGTGGTCGTCTATCAACCAAACCAAGTTCGGTTGATAGGTGTTTATTTGTCAAAACCGGGCCTACCGTTTCCCGAAACCCCGCCGGTCCGTTTCTTTCAACCCAAGGCATTCGGTTACTAAGTTCGATCCTGAGAACCGCTCTGATTCGTTTGCTACACCATTTGCGCGGCGCCACCTATCGATCCCGCCCGAAATCTGCCAACGATGGGACCCATCCCATTAGGCTTAAGAGCTTAGACTTATGGAGATGAAGGTACGTAAGAGATTTCTTTCCTAGTATTTATGTAATTTTTCAACAAAAAATATGTGCTTGTAGTCTTGAGTTAATACTATTATGATCGTAATAGTTTGGATGTTTACCATCCGTTAGTTGAACTGAAATGAACTACGTATAGTGTTATGTGAATCACATATATCGGTTAATGTTGTCGAAATTTGCCCCCATTCTCTTAAATATACTGGTTTTTTTTTTTAAATTTAAATTGCCATAAGTACACAGGCAATCATCTCTGCTTTCCTTGCTAGTGAGTTAGATGTATAATTTATAGGTATTGCATTTTTTTTATTAGTTATACTTTTTGTAGTGTCTAGAATCTTCTGGAATGCTCTAAAACTCTATTTTTAAGACAGTCATGGCAATTAAAGTTTTCTCTCGCACATTTATTTGGCAATCACTTACCTGAATCTTTTAAACTAGGCAATATATGATTATAAGAGTCATTTCTGCTTCTTATGATCATGGTTGATATCGAAATTGAGACAGCTCCCGATCTCTTCTCAATTATTTATAACGTATATTTATCATGTGATAAACACATTGCTTATGTTATTAAAACTACTAGGATTTTCTGTGGCTTTGAATACTGAGCCACAGAAAATCCTAATTATAGTAGGTGTAATTTTGAATTTCAAGTATTTAATCAAAATGTTTTGGGAGTACAGCTTTAGAAAGAGTCCTCCAACTGCCATGTATTACCAACAACTCAAATGATGACTGACAACCCTAGAGGTCTTAATCATTAACATAATATTAGGAACTGCTTTAGAATAGGTCAGCTGTTGGCGCCGGCTGAAAACCCTGCCGCAGATTTTTTATTTTTCAGAAATCATGCCGAGCAGATTTTTTGGCGACAGCTGCTCACTCAAATGACCTTCGGAAACAAACATGGGTTACCAGCTGTTGCATCATTATTCGTGACTTTATTCTGACGGGATTCTGGAGTAAGTAGTACTGAACAAACCAATGTGCAACTTAAAACAAATAGTATCTTTAATATGAATAAATTGAAAATTAGGTACATTCGGACTTAAAAAAGTTTTAACCTTCCCCGAACCTAATAAAATTTTCCCAAACCTTACGTATTACTCCTATGAAGCTGGAAGGGGCTTCCCCCGAATCAGATTTGTAGGTTCAGGCACTTTTTCCAGGTCCGGGTACATACGTACTAAGCGGTTGACCATGCCGCTTAATTTGAAAACATCGCCAAAGAGAACACTAGACTTTAACAACATCGGAATACAAAATTTACTCTATTGATTAAACAATCAAATTCAAAAATTAAACTTTACAAAGCCACAGGGAAATGCTATAATTAAATATTATAATAATTATGGGTGACTTCACTATTTTTGTTATTAAAATTGAAATAAAAATATAGTTTCTCTATCTTATTTTCTATTCATCCTGTTTTCAAGTTTTATATTTAGCTATTTTAAGTAAAAAAACATTGTTTATTTAGTTGCTTTGTTTTTGGGAACTAGATCTGGCAATAACTTAAAACTCTTCATAAACAAATACTCTCTTGATATACCGCCAACTTGGCGACAGCAAAAAAGCGGACTTATTCTAAAGTTGTACCATAGGAACAGCTTTAGAAAAGGTCCGCTTTTGGCAACTGCTTCGCCATCTTGGCGCCGGCTGAAAACCCGGCCGCTATGTTTAAAGTTAGTCTGCTCGTTTGGCGGTAATGGTAAACTAAACAGGGGAAGGCCTTATCTCCCTGGGGTTGGAGAGCTGTGGGTAAACATGGCGGCTGGTAGACTCTTATCGAAGCTGTGCCAAATTTTATTATATGGGGCCGTTCAAATATTACGTAAGCACTTTTTTGGGTCATTTTTAACCCCCCCTCCCCCCTTGTCAGCAAAGATAAGCAAACCTCAACCCCCCCCCTCCCCCGAAATTTTGACATCCCTATAAGTAAGAACTGTTTTTTTTATTTTTTCCTTGAAAATTAGGTGACTCGTTCAAGGAGTGTCCTTTTTGGGTGTAACCCTAAGGGTTCAAAAATGAGTCGAAACACTATTTTTCGGGGTTACAATTTCAAAATGTTAGGGTGGTCCATCTCCAGAAAAAAGTGCTTACGTCAGAATTCCGAATTCAATTTTTTGTTACATTTATTTTTGGTTGAATTTTGAAATTATTTTTGCAAGATACAAGATATTTTCGAAAATGCACCATCTTACGTAAGCATCACTCATATCCCCCCTTCCCCCTTGTCAGCAAAAATAAGCAAAGAGCAAACCCCCCCCTCCCCCCTTAGCTGCTTATGTAATATTTGAACGGCCCCTATATTGTCACTGGCATCATCGAAAAACCTTGTATCTCAGATTTGGGGAATATACAGTACGAGACAGATTTTCACAAACATTCAAGGTACAGTTGGGATAAGCGTCGACCAGCCGCCATGTTTACCCACAGCTCAAATGATGACACACAACAATATAGATCTAATTTGAGCTGTGAGTAAACATGGCGGCTGGTCGACTTCTAGTCACACCAGTGTAGGTGTTATAATACGATATTTTTACTCAGGCAATGAAAATGGATTTTGATATTCTGAAAAGTAGAACAAAAACTAAGTAATTCCATGCAGTATTACTTGTATTTGTATTTCTAGGATTATTACAACAATTCCCTCTTTGGTGTCAATATGGGTCAAGTTTTATTACTATTCACACAATGATTAATGCATTATACCAAGGATTCCGACCTTTCATTGTCACATTCATTAGTGTGAATAATTTAACAATTATCTTATACTCTGTTGACTCCCTAAATTTGAGATACAAGTTTTTTGGATGCCAGCAGTGTTTTAATTATTATTTCAGTATGTGATATTATATGATAATTTTTTTTATTGTAGCTGCTCTAGGGGGGCCGTCTTCTTGCCAACTGCTGGATCTGCTTCTCAGTCCCGATTGACATCTGTCTGGGGCAGAGCTTCTGGTTGATCCTCTGGGTTGACCGCTTCAGCTCGTTCTCCATGAGGCAAGGTGCCCCTCACAGCTGCAATGGATGCAGGAAACCGCATCAGAATATGGAGTCGCAAAGCGCGTGTTCACCACTGCAACTTATGAAGCACTGCTTCTCCGAGCTCTTGCGAGGTGCCCCAGAAACCGCCATTCTCGGCCTCTTCTTATCCAGCTTGACATTCACACCGAGGATCCTGGCAGGGCTGGAAAACCTCTCGGGACTCCCTGGAAAACGACGGCAAGGAGCTTCTGTGTCCTCTTGCTTCTCATCTGACAGCTTGAAACCTGGTACTCTTGTTTCTTCAAGTCTGCGTGATTGTCGTTGGTAGATGCTGTTGACTCGTCAAAAAGTTCTCCAGGTTCACTGGTATTCACAGTCGGGCGCCACATTTTTTTAGACGACTGAAAATCCTTCGCCGAAGCTGTTAGTGTGCGCCGCTCAGGTGACAGTGTTCTAGAGGTGTATCCATCACGACCAGAGTCGGCACCATCAACACTTGTGTTGCAGGACGAGTGTTTCTAGTTCAGGGTAACAATGCAGTAATAGTGCCCTCGTATCGGAAGTTACACCCATAAATATTGCTATAAATCTGACCAAAGGTACTTTTTCCTATTACTTTTATTGTTATTAATGCTTATAATATTTTAAACTAAAATATGCATTTATGTGATCTTTCTCTCTGGTGTTAATAAAATAAGTTTATTTGAATTTGAATTTTTTGTTTAAATATGATTCATTCACATTAAAAAAAATTAATTAATAAAATTATTTATTATTCAATAATTTACCTGTTTTTGCTAAGCCATAACTGCCTTAATATGTTTAAAAGTTATTTTGATACAGTAAAGCACCGTTTATACGTCTTTCAAGGGACCCGCGTATAAATGAAAAGACGTATATTTAAAAACAATTTTGATTATTTGAATGAATTGGGACTTGGCGAAAACGACGTATAAATGAGAGACGTATAAATGGTGCTTTACTGTACTATTTTTTACTTCTATTAGAAATCATTCAAATATTTTTTAAAAAGTTAAGGGTTTATAAGGTAAACAAAGTCAAAAATAGTGATATTCTGCATATTTAATGAAAATACCCTATTTTACATACTTGAAAAGTTTTCAAATTTTTTCTAACTTTGAGTCCTCAAAAAGTACACAAGAAAATTTTTTAAAGCTTAGCTCCAATTTCATCTGGTTCAATCATATCTTTACCTTTAATTATCTGAATTATTCTCTTTTCTTGTTCATCAGTATTCTGTATTTCTTGTTAAATGATTTTATTGTGTTAAATTTGATCTTGAATTTAGTATTTTACAGAATTGATATGTTGTGTTCTTTAAAAGTATCACAATTTGTGACAAAGATATTTGCATTTTCTGAATATTTCAAAAAGAAATTATAAAAATAAAATTAATTTTTTATACTGAAAAACTGTTTGGTTTATTTATTTTTAAAATAAACTTGAAGGTTGATATTGAGGTAATACATCCAATCATAATTCCATTCTGTCCTGTTAAATGTCCACAATCTGTTTTTAATTCTTTACAAAAATTTTACCAAAACTGCTAATTTAACCAATTGAAATGTAGTTATATCAATGACAGCAATAAAAATTAGGTAATACTTGGCATCCAAAATATTTGGGTAGTATTTAATTGGACTTGATATCTTAATTGAACTGATTTTCCCAAAGTTGAAAACTATCAAAACATTCTTAAATTCTTCAGGATTAGCTAGACTCAGGAATTATGAAAGTTATCAGAACAAAAAGAAAGCAAAATGTACCAATTTGTAGAATTGCTGGTAAATTCAGATAATTTATTATAAATTTATGTGTGTAAATAAAAACATGCCAACATTGTTGGATTGAAGAGACTTTTGCATCGGCTAATCTTTAAGTAGGTATCCTCAAATCTGAAATAGTATCTTGAAGTTTTATATGCTTTGAATCTAGTATTTATTGGTTGAATTTGAAGATGATGGATAGAAGCGACTGATCCATATGTGACAATTTCAACTTTTAAAATTCACTCTTTAGCTATTTCAAAATTTGGATGAAAGATGTAAGTAAAGACACAAAATAAAGTTTTAAATGCAAGGTAAGTACCTACGAGCTTCTATTTTTAAACTCGATTGCAATTTTTGAAAAGAAGTTCTTAAAAGTTTGTAACATATAGTAAACAAAACATGTAAACAGAAACCTCCATCGGATATTTTTGTAATTTAATATAAGTATGGTTAAAAAAAGTATCAAATATGTTTCTAGAAATATAAAAGCATGGGTAATTTAAATTTAAAAATACTATCCTGTATAAAGAAAATCCGTATATATCAGTATTCAGGTTATATCAACCGTATTATTTCCATTTGCGCCAATCGTATTGACAACGTTTGCTCCAACCGCTCTGTATGTTTCCCCCAAACGAATTCGAGGTTCGCAAGCCGTTAGTCACAACCGCTCTTTTCGACTCTCGCAATCCCACCACTCCCATTCGAACCGGTGCGGTCACTGCATACGCGCTGTTCGTTCAGTCCTATAGCGACAGAACGGTGAGGTTGGGAGATACGCACTTTCCGTTATGAGAGCAGAACTGTTTTTTGCGTGCGGACATTGATAAAAAATCGAGATCGAATCGATAAGTTATGTTATTTGTATTTATAATGGCTATTTTAATGCTCTCTTTGTGTGATTTGCGTGTTTTGTGTGACATTAAAGAGTACCGAGCCCCCTTTTTTCTTAATCGTCACTGTTACTGATTACACCCAAGACGAGTTTGGTTATAGTTTGGGCAGGGGGGTTTGGAAGGGCGGCAGCCCCCCCCCAAACTACCATAAACATTTTACAGTTCTTTTGATTTGAAAATAGCATAGTGTTGCATAGTTGAGTTGAAAATAGCATTCATGAGTTGAAATAGCATATAAAATCGCTAACCGATTCGATCTCGATTTTCAATCTCGATTTTTTTATCAATGTCCGCTCGCAACACGATTTTAATACGTCCACTCACAACACGGAAAAATTATTACTCTCTTTAAACCTCGAGGTGATTTTTCTAAGAAAAAAAATTAGCTCTTTTTTAAAATGCTATTAGGATTTGCTACTTGAGAAAAGCTTGCTTAATGGAAATATTTAAGATTAAGATTTTGTTGGATATTTAGAGTACATCTCCTTAAATTAGATTGATAAACCAAAATTACTCATTAAGTAACTCGATGATGCATAAAAAGTTTGTAATAATTTTCTAACATTTAAAAGTTCTGGGTTTTTGTTCCAATTTTCATTCGATCCACTGAAACAACTATAAATATTGATAATTTAAAAGTAGGCACATAAAACGTTATTTGGTTACTCATTCGTGTATTTTAAGTGAATTGAGCATGAAGGAATAGAGTGTTAGAAGGATATTCATGTTGTAGATTTTATTAAATGATTTATAATTGATAAATGATTTATCAATAAGGTTGAAAATTGTATTTTAATGTTGTGAAATTATTTTAAAGAAAAAAAAACGTTCGTGACCCAGATTCATGATAATAAGTGAGGATGTTATTTCAATACTGAACTTAAATACATAGCGTCATTACAAATAAAATGAAAATATTTTCACAATGTTCAAGTTAACCTCGTGAAAATATTTTACAAATAAAACCGCCTTAAAACAAGGTTATGAAGATGTTTCAATTCTATGATCGACGGATTTCAGACAATAGAAGGACGTCCAGAAACAAATATCCATTTGTCAAAGTATAAAAGGCGGAAAGATAAATATTAGGAATTCAAATAATAGCATTCAAATATAGTGATTGAAGGTATATTAATCCATTAAACAAATTGTTAGTAGATCAAATCTAAGATTTTGATGACCTATAAAAATCATGAATGCCCGAGCTTGATGAGTTACAATGAAGGCCCAAAAGTAATCTACACATCACCTGAGGATTGCTAAAACTATGTCCTCGGTTTCATTTGACTTCGTTGATGCGATAGTCTCAGACAATAGGCAGCAGGCGATGCAGAAAACAATTTGTCCATTTCCTTTCCTGAGATATGTTCATTCGATCTTGTTTGTTACTTCAAGTAACTAATAGCTCTTCATTGTGAATGGAAAAGTGAGTCAGGTTAGGAAATCTTAAATTGAAATGATACCTTGAATTGAAAAACGTAATCTTAACATAAGTCTGCAGTTTTGTTGCAACATCCCATAGCTTTACTACAAGCTGGAATAGAGAATTTAACATAATTTTGTCCCATTTAGAGAAACCGGACTTTTCAACTATATAACATTTGTTGGGTAAATGGTAGGGGAAAGTGGGGCACCTCTCGACATGGCCCCTTGGGAAACTCCACTTTTTAGACGCAGTTTTATAATTATGAACTGGTGCTTGTAGGTACTTATGAATGACCCTAAAGTCTAATCTTCTACGTGTTTTGGAATCTTTGGTACATCAGGAAAATTATTTACATCAGTTTTCTTGTTTTGCGTGGTGTAAAATTATTATAACTTCAAGTGTCAAAAGCATTTTCAATAAAATAAATGTATTAATGTTATAATTATGTTGAGATTAAAATAAATGTATCCAATGAGGAAGTTGCATGATTTTTTTATTTTTTAATCGATTCCTCTTGCAAAAATAAGCAACTACCCAAAATTTGAGGCCGATCGAGAAATTTTTTGATTACCAAAAAAATTAACAAAAATCCCCTTTTTAAAAGCGTGCGAAAACGCCAAGAGTTTGGATGTGACGTCATCTTATAATAAACATTGTTGTAAAGCAATGGAGTTGATGGTATTATTGTTGACGTCATCTTATAGTTTAAAACAATAAACATTTTCAGTCACGTGTTTTTTTCTCGACTTTTAAATTAAAATATTTAATTACCTGTACATTTTTTTGAAAAACTGACTAGATATTTCATTTTACCATACAAAAAACCTTACGGAACACTTGCTTGTTTTTGAAAATCTGACACATGCAACTTCCTTATTACATTAATAATTAATTTTTTGCTAAACCTAAAAGAGTAATTAAGTTTAACATCCAAAGCTTCAAGTGGGGCACCTTGGGACATTTTAAAAGATACCCCAACATCTCATAAGTATAAAAAAATCGATTTAATGGAAGAAATTAAATGATTTAATTTAGAAATTGATGCAAACAAATTATGAGGGTAAACAAAAAAGTCAGTGAAAAATTTGGAATTTAAAATTTGTTGGATGTCTAATTTCTGATTACTAAACATATATTTTTTATTTATTTATGCTGTTTTTGTGTTTTTCAAATTAAAATTTATAATTGTGCTCTACTATTATCGAAAGTGTTCCAAGATGGGCTACTGTCACCATGGGACATTAAAAGAGGTTTTTTAAATTTGCTATTATGGATTCCCCAAAAGAGATAATTGGCTGAAAATCTATTTTAATAGATGCGCAAAGGACTATATTTAACATTAGTTGTATTTGAATTAATATCATTGTATAAAAAACAAGAAAAATAATGTAATAAAAAGTGTGTTAGTAGACCATGTAGACGGCATTCAATCGAATGAAATCGATTTTTTAACTCCACTTATTTTGGCATTTCAGATTTTTTGTTATTTTGTATGTAATTTCTGTCTCTCTCTCTCTGTCTCTCTCTCTCTCTCTCTGTCTCTCTCTCTCTCTCTCTCTCTCTCTCTCTCTCTCTCTCTCTCTCTCTCTCTCTCTCTCTCTCTCTCTCTCATGTGGAAAAACTAATGTGATAAAATTTTATTGATAAAAAATTCAAATTCAAAGAATTTTGCTAACGATCCCTTTTTGGCTCTCTAATCCTTCATACATATTTTATTAAGGAATTCAAGTCCAAGTTGAACAATATGTTGATGTTTAACGTTTTGGAAATTTTCGATGCATTTTATTTACCACCAAATGTTATTTTATTGATTTGGTTCCTTTCTTTATTACAATTATTGAAGAAAGTTTCAATTCTACTTAAAAAGGTTCCGAAATTCTATTTCATTAAGATTTTGGTTTTCTAGGTGTTGGGATTCCATCCAGGGCTTTAGTAGGGACGCCACTTATGTAATAAATAAATTAAGTGTAATATGGTCAGACACAACAATATTTTTTTGTATAATAAAATCTAAATTGATGTAAATAACGGTTATCGACTGTTAAAAGTATTTTCCAATACATTTTTACGACACTTTAATTAACATTTTTACATTTCTAGAGCTTTAAAGACTTCTTTTAACTTGTGATGCTAAGTCGGTGGTTTCCATCAATTCTTCATATGAGAGATTAAATTGCCGATTAAATTTCAATAACTTTTCAAAACTCTAACTCTCAGTTTTCTTCTTGCTACCAAAGCTCACATGATGAAAGTTCCTCCCACCTGAAATTGAGGTAAGGTTAATTACACTAAAAAAGTTAAACACGTAAACTAAATGACAATTTTTTGAAAGTTGTTCTATTTCAAGCTTCTCTAAATAAATCCTACCTGTCACGAACTACTCATTTGACTACCCACAACCGAATAGTAGACCAATTGGGCAACAGTCGTCTAATCCGCTTTCACTTCTTAGCTTTCATTCGCAATCATCTATCTGACAGAACTAACCCGGATTAGAAAGTGAAAAAGAACAATTTTGGAATTTTTGCATCTCCCACTAAGTCGTGTCTGGAGAGTTACGGAAAAAATTAGACTCCACCCCAAGTGTCTTATATGGGTAAATTGGGAATTTTTCACAGATTACAAATATGTAAATCGTTAAGATGTGAGATTGTTAAATCAAGAGTTTTTCCTAAAAAACCGATTTTCCTAAAACTCCGTTTTTCCCGGATTACATCCGAACCGCTTTCTTTAGACTTCTGAAATTTCGGTATATGTGCATCCTAAAATTAAGGAATCGAACGATGTATTGCATTAGGTTGTGAGTCAAAATTAAGATTCCCACTTTTTTTCCCGCCAAAACGTTCCCGGACCATATTCCACTTTTTAAGGACGCTCCGGAGAGTGAAGTAACACTTTTCTGAAGCAATTCGTTCAGAAAAATTTGAATTTTTTTAACTCTAAGCTCTACCTTGCTTAGTTCCAGAGAAATCTACAAAAATATCTCTTTTTGACCATTTTAGCCATTTTCTTAAAATATCGTTTTCAATGTAAAAAACCGCACACTAATATTGACTTTGATTCTTTAATAAATTTCTAATTGTTCCAAATCTCCCCCAACCCCCCTTTAAAAAAATTAACGTGCCAAAACCACTGAGCTATAAAACAAACTGGAGTGTCAACCTCCGATACTCTAACAAGCGATTGATCATGCCACCGCGGAAGGTTACAATGCACCGATTGCTCTCAGCAATCGGGGCAAGCTTGAAGCAAAGTTGGAAGAGCATTTCCCCCTTTAATCCGCCCATGCCTGTTTTTCAAAATATTATGAGCAAAATTTAGAATGGTCGTTTCAATCTGTGCATACAACTGTGCTACCAGATGGAGAAATTTAAAAGAAGATGGAAATCCTTTCCGCGGTGTGATGCGGTTTCAGCACCACTCTATGTTCAGCACACACGCAAAAAAACAATGTTCGACGTTCGTCAATCACTCACTGTAAAAAGTCTGTGCTCTTTCTTTTAACAGTAAATTTAAAATATTTCTCTTATATCACAAATTTGAATCTATATTCACCGAATTTTTTTATAAAAATAATTTGTGAGAATAAATTGGAGAACCGCACGCCTATCACCCCAAAACCGTTCGAGTGGCCCAACGTTGGGAAATGGTTGGCAAGGAAACTTCAACTTCTACTTCTGTTTGTGTTGGTTTTCGTTTTGTTTAGTTTTGTTAGTGGTGATGTGTGTGATTGGAGTCGGTGGAAGTGGAGCCTGCAGTATGGATTTCAGATTGCATTGGGGTTAGTTATTTCATTTCTGTAATATTTTTATATTTATCTTTCAATCAACTTTGTTTTTATTTTCAAATCAAAATTATTGTAATTTTTATAAAAGTTGTTACAAGATACATCGCTGGCTATGGGTTGTGCAAAAACGAAAGCAGATGAAATCAACGTGTGATATTTAATGGCATGAAATAGTTATCCAATTAAATAATATATTTTCTCTGATTGTATAGGAAATTGATATTCTTCTAGACCATGTTTCATGTACTGGAATTCGATGGAGCATTGGGATCTGCTCTGCGTGGTATATTCTGCGGGCCGGATTCGCTTAATTAACCCGTTTTTCAAAGTAATCTCACCAATAAGACAATTTTACAACTTTTATCTGTTCTTTGAGTTGTAAATATGAATGGAGGTTGCAAAATTAGTACCTATTGTTTTTTGCCATAATATTTTAGCAATGATAGAGTGTTATGATAGGATGAAGGATGATAGTACTCCAGAGATATATGAATTACCAGGTTTTTTACTGGACCTTTATGGGTTTTACTTTTTATAAGTGTTTAAAATATCAAAACAATTATCAATAGCTGTGCTTAGTTTAATTGGCATTTGTGTTTTGATTTTGAATGGACATTCACAAACATATGCTCTAATTTGATAGGTTAGTTGTAATTTTCTGTCTTTCAAACTTATGGTACTTTTCCGTTAGCCAAGTGCATATGTCGCCAATTGTGGACCAAACGCAAGCCAAGTTGCCAAGCGAAGCGAATGACGGTTGTAAGAAATTTGGCGGAGTTCTACATTATTTGGTGGTTTTCCGCCTGCGCCTGACTAACGGGAGAATTACCTAAATCCTCTAAAAGTTTGTTCAGATCTAAATTTTAGATTTAAAAGTTGTTTCTGAAAAATATATTATAAATATTTTCAGATGATATTGCAATTAGTGCATAAAAGGTTGAATGTGGAATCAGCTGCAGAAAGCTCAGCACAGGTCTCTGAGCAGGAAGACCCTCCATTTGAAGAAGGAAGAACAGAAACTAGCTTTAGCCATGAAGAGGACACTTCAGAGGAAGATTTCCCTCCCAGATTCCCCCTTCCAGTTCAAGTTGGCCAAACTTCCTGAAGAACTGGTAGAAGAGTTGAGAGGTACAATATTTTTGATACTTATATTAGAACCTACCCGAAAGTTTCACTTTCAGAAAATTTCCTAACATTAATCGTTATGTTCATTAACCACCATCACATTAAGCAATGTTGGAATATAATGGTTTCAATTTATGGAGAAGTGCTGAAAACGTATAAACAGACGCACCCTTAAGTGACTAAACTTTCAGGTAGACCTAATATTCTTTAATGTATACGATTATCACGAAATAAATCAAATAAAGTAAATTTTTTGTTTTGATATTAAATATATTTTTTCCTACAGATACATCATCATTAGAAGTGGACGGCTTGGAAGCAACTCTTCCGACTCGCTCGGCTTGACATTGTCCATGGGAATTGGAGTCTGCAATAGCTGACGTGTGCGACTCTTCCCCCGCGCTCGCCTTGACATCTTCCATGGGAATCGGAATCTGCATCCGTTGACATGTGTGACTCTTCCACCGCGCTTTCTCTGACATCGTCCATGGGAATCGGAGTCTCCATCCGCTGACGTGTGGGACTATTCCACCATGTTCCCCCTGACATGGTCCATATGGGAATCGGTTTCTGCATCTGCTATCATGTGTGACTCTTCCACCGCGCTTCCTCTGACCACGCGACTCAGAGCCCCCCAGCACCCCGTACAAGCATTTTCTTCCTCCAAAGCCATTACTGACTCTGACTACCAAAAGTACAAAACCAATCAGAAGGGAGTCCTGAACCAAGTACTCACTACCCTTGGAAGGAAGTCCCGCGGGGGCCTAAATTGTTATTCTGTCTATTCACAGCGTTTCTGCATTCCGCCTTTTTTGCTCAAAATAGTGCAGAAACAGAAATGGACTACCCTTATGGACTGAAATTCCACTCAAGGTGTGTGTTTTTGATTAACTCTTTATTTTATAAGTGTAATTCTAATATTAGTCCTGGATTGTATGAGAATTCCATTCCATCTGTTCATTTTTTTAATTTGCCATATTTGAATGTTTATTTTTATCTTCCGGTCTGGGTACAGCTTCGATAAGAGTCTACCAGCCGTCATGTTTACTCACAGCTCATATGATGACACACATAACCATATAGATCTAACTATTAATGTCATTATTATTGGATCCTAAGGTATATAATATATTTAGTAGATCATTATTTTAGAATCAAAAGTTAAATCTCTATGGTGGTCAGTCATCATTTGAGCTGTGGGTAAACATGACGGCTGGTAGACTCTTATCGAAGCTGTGCCCGGTCTGTTATGTGTCATCTCTACATCTATTGATTTGGATAGTATTTAGAATTGGTCATGATTTGAATGTTCATTTTTATCTTCCAATCTGTTATATGTCATCTCTAAGTCTGTTGATTTGGATAGTATTTAGAATTTTAAGTTAGCTAATGTTAAAAGGAAATCCATGAATCATAGTCTATCTAATATTAGTCTTATTAATTTGATAGGGGTGAAAAAATTACTTCCATTTTGATATCCAATTAGTGTTTTATTCTGACAATAATTTCTTTAGTTTGCATATAAAAGTTTTTCTGAATTATTTATGAATTAGTACAATATTCCATTTATTTCGTAGTGTTGATTTCTTAATAATGAGTTATTTTTGCTTGAAAAAATAATTATGTGGCTAATGTGTAGTATGTTTAGTAATTCTAGTTTATCATTAGTAATATTTTCTTTTGAGGTTAATTTTTATTTCAGAGTGTGTAAATAGTGTTAAAATATTTTTGGGCTGTTGCCTTATTGCTACGGACATGGGAGGTCACATCCGTACCAGGATGGCCGAGTTGTTGGGATTGGCTTCCGCCAAACACCCTCTCACGCTAACAGAGTGCAACCCTAGCAAATAGTTGTGTTGTTGTGAGTAAACACAGGGATCTGTCTAGGATTTTTTGCCAACTACCTATTTTGTGAAAATTTAAAAATAACTTGTGAAAAAAATTTTAATTTGTGAAAATAAAATATGCGTAATAAAATGAATTGAAAAATGTTTTTAAAAATCACTTTACATATACATTTTAAGGGGAGTTAAGGTTTTCAAATATTAGTATTATTAGTTAAGTAATAATTTGTGAAAATTCAGTTATAAATTGTGAAAATTTAGCACTTAATTGTGAAAATAAGAAGTTTTAAAATTATGAAGAAGTTTTAAAATTAGGATCGGCGAATTTGTGAAGCTACCGTAAAACGGTAGTAAATTTGTCCTGGACAGATCCCTGAAATAGTTGATACGAGAGGGCAATGCAAATAGTCTGCATGCATGAATGCAATGATAATGTTGTTTAATTATTGATTTGATTATGATGTTAACTCTCTTTTGCTTAAATTTAAATGTAATTTTTATCGTCCCTGTTCGTCCTTGTCCCTAGTTATAGATTTGTTTCCTCAAAGTGTGCAGTTCCCTCATATATAAAATTTCAAGTGTATTGAATAGAAATTTTTTTCTTGAAGTTTTATTATTTTTCCTTAAAATCAAAGAAGGTAGAGGCTTGAATGTATCATGAACTTAAATTTATGTTTTAACTGTTGGTGACTAGTTGAGGGTTGAAGCAGTGATAAATAATTTATGAAAAGAATGATAAGAAACATTTAATTTGAAATGTTAAAGCAATTGTCAAATTACTACTTGTAATAGTACTTGTTTTACGATTTTCTTGTAAATTAGTTAACTGATTAATAAAATGTGTGATGCTATAATTTGTATATTTTATTTACAAGTGAGGATTTTGCACGTATTCGTTTAAATTTGCAACTAAAGACTAATGTGTACTTTTCATTTTATGTCCCATATAAACAAGTATTAAATTAAAATTTTCTTATTAAAATATAGACTATTGTAGAATTATACAAGAAGTCCGCAAATATAATGTGACCCAATAGATCTTCTAAACTGTTCATGATAAATGCCTACTTGTTTAAAAAATGTTCCAAATGAAGTAAATTATTAGAGTTTTTATATAAGGGTTTTGGCCAAAAAATATTGACAAGGTCTTCACAGGTACACATTCTATTTTATTAAGAAATAATTTAGAAAGTTATGATTTTTTTACTTCATTTAGAACATATATGTTCTAAATGAAGTAAAAAAATCATAACTTTCGAAATTATTTCTAAATAAAATCGAAATTTGGTTGGGCCATTGTTGGTTGAATAGTATTTGTTGGTTGGGCCATTGTTGGCAGGTATGGTAAAACTTGGTTGGGCCATCGTTGACAGGTATCGTAAAACTTGGTTGGGTCATCGTTGGCAGGTATGGTAAAACTTGGTTGGGCCAACTGTTGGCCCATCGTTGGGTATGGGTTAGTTGGGTAACTGATGGCAAGTGTGCCAAACCATACAAGTTGTCCAACCGTGGAAGGAAACAAAGGGCCAACGATTTAAACTTGGTTGGGCCATTGTTGGCATGTATGGGTAAACTTGGTTGGGCTAACTGTTGGCCCATCGTTGGGTATGGGTTAGTTGGGTAACTGATGGCAAGTGTGCCAAATCATACAAGTTGTCCAACCGTGGAAGGAAACAAAGGGCCAACGTTATGCCAACGATTTAAACTTGGTTGGGCCATTGTTGGCATGTATGGGTAAACGTGGTTGGGCCAACTGTTGGCCCATCGTTGGGTATGGGTTAGTTGGGTAACTGATGGCAAGTGTGCCAAATCATGCAAGTTGTCCAACCGTGGAAGGAAACAAAGGGCCAACGTTATGCCAACGATTTTTGCTACTTGGGTAGTTTAATTAGGCGCGTGAGCCGAACGTTGCCCGGCGGCTACTTTTGTTCCAAACAGGATGAACGTCAATCTGATTGTTGGCTTAAAGCTTGAGGCGTTCACGACTAGCTCGTGTGTTCTCTGGGTAGTAGTTCTGGGAGTAGAAATACTACTCGTTTAAATTTCGCTGTTTGGATTTGGGCATGGAGTGAAAATATGTTTCTTTCTCACCGACTGAAAAGTATAAATTGTTTAATAGGTATTTTTTGCTTTGAAACTTAATCTTCTAAATATTTAGGCCTGAATTCGTAATACTTACTAAGAAAATAATTTCAAAAATTAATCATTCGATCATTGTTTTTAAAAGAGTATTTATTAAATTTAAACGAAATTTTCCGTTGAAAGCAATGTTTTGTATTTTCTTATTCATTCCTCGTTTAAGGTTAAAATTTTTTCCAGATACAATACAGCAGATTTGACGAAAATTCGAAAAAATAAATTGTAGATTAATTTTTTATTTCTTTTTGTACTAACACTATTTCAAAGCTCTAGTTCAAATTTGAGGAAATCTTTGTTTTTATAAAAGTCACGTCCTTTTGAAAAATTGGAACTTCAATTTCTTCTTTGGAAGATTTTTTCTCGGTTTTATATGATAAGACTTTTTCTATTGATTCAAATATATTTGTAATTCAAATGAACGTTATTAATATTTAAGAATAAAAATTAGCTTTAAATGTAAGAATTTTAAAGTTCAATTATATTTTAAATTAAGAGAAAAAAATATTCTCTATGAACTAAAACTATTCGATAACCTCCCTCTTTTGTCCTATTACTTTAAATTCAATTATCATAATAGCATTTAAAGAGAGATTATTTAGAAATTTAGTAGACTTTATTATTTTTAAAATTGGTTCTTTTACAGTGGGCAAAAAAATCTCATAATCAAACTTATGTGTGTGTCTCATATACAACGTATTTCAAGACTTACAACATATATGTTACAAACTCAGCTTAAACCATTTCAGTCCTAGCCATACCAACTTTTATAGGAATCTACAAATCTCAAGCGGCTTCAGATTGAAAGGGTTAAAAAAGTCAAAGGCCTATAAAACTTTTAACTCATCTCTTTGTTACTTTTTCTAAAAGCTTCAAAGGATACAACGAAGAACCATTGTTATTTGCTGTGCAATTTAGCAGAATAATTTCACAGAGAGCGAGACTACTAATGTTGAAAGACGGGTGAATTTTGTGAAAATGAATGTATATGCAATTCTTTCATTAAAGCATTAACTTTTTGTTCATTGTTAAACCCCCCAATTCATGGAGTAACAAGCCGCTTCCGCATACATTTACAAAGCACAGTTTCCACTAACCGAGTCTGAAGATGTTGGGACCAATTTCCTTCAAGCCCCGCTATAACTTGCCTCAGGAACGTTCATCCTATTAATCGAACACAATTACCGGGGATAAGAAGGAGGAAAAAATAAAAAAGAAGGAACTCCTCCCAAGTTGACTCCGTTTCCGATTCTAACCTGCAGTAGTTCTTTGTGCTTGCCCGCAAGACGGTTTCATCAGCCATTGTTTTAAATGCCCCATTGTTGGAAGCGGATAGGGGAAAGGTTAAATCCGCCGCTCCTCTTTCTAATGGAGCCGTCTTTTAATTCGCTGGCTGTGACTTTTTGCTTGGACAACAAAGGGCGGTCCGCCGTCTGTCGCCGTGTGTGGATAACCCCAAGTATGAACTCTGCAAGAAGGAAATGAAAAGTTTTTTTTGGTTTAATTGGAGCCTTTTAGTAGGTGTCTACTGTGGCTGTTAAAAGTTCTCTTCTTAAAAAATGAAGCGGTTTATTAAATTTTACAACCTAATTAGTTTTCATGAGATTTGAGGTATACATTACTCTCGTAACGAATTATAGTTTGAAAAAAAATTCCTTGTTATATTTATCTATAATATAAATATTACAAGAAAATTGTTGAGGAAGAAAATAACTTGAAGAAAACAGATATTAAACTCACTTAAAATCAATAAAAGGGACGTTTATCAAATATATAGGAAGCCATTTTTAGAATGAAAAATTTGATAGGAATTTATCCATTAAACAACTTGAAGAATTTGCAAGCAAAGATAATTTTTCCCTCTTATACTTAAGTGCACTAACAAATAAAAAAACAGTTAGGGGATATTAGGGAGCGATGGGACATTTTTACAAGAATATTTTTTTTAAATTTAATTTTCCTTGTATAAATTTGAAACTTTCAAAAAACATTTTGAAGCATTTTAACATGTTTAAAAAATATAACCAATGTGATAGGAAACAAAACTTTCAAAATTAATATTTATGATTAATTTTCAAATAAGTGGTTAAAAATCACAAAGACAGAAGTATTTTACACATTCTAAAGATTTATTGCGAAAAACATTTGTTATTTTATCTTATAGTATTTACTTAAAAAATCTAACTTAGTGAAAAATACAAAATAGTTAAAATTCTTCTTTAATCAAAAAAAAAACATGTTTTCAACTGCAATACTAAACAGTTCCTAAACAAAGGTATCAAAAGAATTGTATGCAATTAAGTGCAATAGCTTGTTGAGAGGAATTGGGCATGTCCCATCCTACCTCGAGTCATGGTGTTCCATCCCATCCCGACAGCAACATTTTTAGAAAATGGGTTCTTACGAAAGAACTGTGAATTTTAGGCTTAAAACTCAACTATTTATTCATAAAGAATATCTATTCAGCTCAGAAAACAATATAAAAAATTAAGAAAGCAACCAATGAGATTTAAAAATACACTTTAAAAAGTGTAACACTTCATTACTTTTGCTGTAGTAAAACCATCTTTTTCATTCAGAAACCTGTAGGAGCTTATAACTAAAATAGTAAACATCAACAAGTATGAAGCTATGGTGGCTTTATACCTGGTGGAACACTCAAAAACTAGTTTTGTTTTTAATTATAAGATTTATTGAAGGTGTCCCATCTCACCCCGTGTCCCATCCCTTCCCGGTCTCCCCTACTTGTTATCAGCATACAATTTTTGTAATAAGTATTATTTTCGTATAAGTACTTACTCATAATGTAATTAAAGCCCGATTATTGTTTTTTAGTTTAACAATTATTTATTACAGTTAAAAAATTAACATTTCGATTCATTTTGCTAATGCTCCATGAAAGATTTAATGAAAAAACCGCTTTCAAATATAGATTTTTTGTATCGCAAAGTCAAATCTCTTCCTCATTTCTGTGGCATCGATGTCAGGTCATAGCAAGCATGTGCAGAGAACGAGACCGAGCTAATACCGGGGGAGAGAGAGATTCAACTATGAACCCTTCTTCAAATTACGATTAAACCTTATTTCCTCAGGTAGCCATTACGCAATTTCCAACCACGAAATTACTTTGCAGCTATTATGCATCAGGGAAGCCTTCGCTAAAGTAAATTAGCAAGCAGACCCCAACCAAAATGAATAAATAAACGGTGAATAAAAAAGCGGTGGATAGGCAGCCACTCCTCGAAAGTTTTTCCACCCAAAGGCCACAATTTCAATCTCCTCGGCACCAAACAATGAAGATCAGTTCAACCTCACAACAAACGAGTTACTCGGGGTCAAAGAAGGTGAACTCTCTCACAAGAGTGCTCGAAAGACCTCTCTTCTTAACCGAGATAAGTCTTACCTTTATAAAAGTTTCAGAACTATTTTTAAGATGGAAATTTAGAGGACTGTAAAAATGCAAGTAAAATAGAAAATAATGTTTTCAAGTATATGAAGTCAACTAATGTGTCAACTATATAAAGTCAAATTCTTCAACTTTTGATAAGTTTACTGTAACTTTGCTCTGTTTTGATGTTTTTTTCTTATTTGTTGCTTTTTAAATACCTTACATGTATATTTAACTTTTAGCACTGTGGAAGAGGATCCAAAGATCCTTGAAACATCCGCTTTTTTCAATAAAACGTTGATTTCTGTTCTAATTGCATCATTTGCACAAGCACCATCTTGTAAATGGTTACAGCTAATAATATTTTTAAATTATCCTCAATGTCTAATTTTAAATTAGGTTTAAAAACTGAATGCATCTTTCATTTTCCAAAAGGTTAAATATTGCTCTCTCTCTTTGTATCTATTTACGACATTCTACTTTCTTCAGCTTCAAACGACCATCTACCTTTGATTGGAAGAATTTTTTATTCCTGGATGATGATGACCCCCGTAGGTGAGGTTGAAACGTTCCATTTGAACATGGCCTTAACAGCCCGATGAACACTTTTATTAATATTACCATAGTTTGATTCATTGTCCCTCGTCATATCCTCTAGGGACATCAACATCTCTTTACATTGTAATTTTAGAGAAAAATATTCCTTTATAAATAGATGATTCATTCTCCATGGACACAAGAAGTGTTTATTTCAGAAATGATGCTAAACGAGTAAATGGGTTGACAGTCAGTCTTCATGGATAGATGCATCCATTCTTCTTTAGAAGAAACAGGTAATATAAATAAGTAAACAAATATTTACATTTTCTTATTGAATCCATCCATATCGCACCCGATTGTTCCCCCGTCCCAGATTTCGAGACCCGATCTGCCGAAGAATTGCAAAACCCATATTCAAAGGCTATTTTGGCAGCCGACACCCATCCACCATAAACAACGAGTTGACCCGAGTGAAAGGAACCAACAACAGCAAAAGCCCAATTACAGAGAAAGTGAAGCCCGTTGAAGAAAACAAAATCGTTTCCTCCATACTTTCCACCAAAAACTCTCGTTAGCATCTGGGGTCTGCTGGATGGACGTAAAAGTTTATGGGCGACGTGTCCTCAATCCTGTAGCCAACAAAGAAAGGACTGGAAAAAAATAACCCCGCCAACATGATTCAAAGGTAGCTAGCTCTCCACCAGTTGAATATTCAACTTGAGTTGTCTGGGAGGCAGTAGGGCGGGTCTTGACCCGCCGATGTCGATCAGAAGACCCTTTACTACTACGAACAAATGGAACTCTTGTGCGGAATGAATAACTCACGGGGGTGTAAGGATCCGGACATGTTTCCGAATTGGGACGATTGCGAAAAGCACTATGTATAGTCTTGTTCTTTTGGTGAAAGTATCGTGCTTGTTGAGACTCTTCCTCTCATATATTATTCTTCTCTTATAGGTCTCGTAAGTTTTATGGCAGGCCTTAGTTCAGGATTTGTGATATCCGTGTCTGGAGACCACCTCTAACCTTATGAGTTATTCATATGCTTCTAACAGCGATTTAGGCTTTAGTTTTCCGTTTCGTTTCAAAGGGAAATGGAATTGCCTTATTAAAGGCAAGGCCACCCTCATCTCTTTATGAGATTCTCCTGTGAAGTGTTTTTGACACAGTGGGGGGACTTTTCGCTTTTGTGTGTCTTGGGTGGATTTTTAAGGATGAGTCGGGTGAAATATGATGAACGTTATTATGTTGATATTAGCTTGTAATTGAGCAGAATTCTTTTGGAATAGAGATTACTGGCACTTATTTCAATGAATGGTTGGTACATAAACGGGTTTCTTATGGAGTTCATTTAGCTTCACCTGAATCAATCATACTTCACTTTTTATTACTTCACAGTTACATTAAAAGGATTTTGTGGATAGTTCAATAAGCAAGGAATCACGGGTTCTTAAAAAGTTCAGATTATTTCTAAGCAAATAGAAGAATAAAAGACAATAAGAAAAAACAAAGAATATTATACAGGGTGTCCCACGAGAAGTGGCCCAGCCCCTTTAACTTTTGAACCCCTAAAGATATAGTCATGAAAGTGGGGTCTAGGTAGATTTTACGTTTTAAAACGCTCCTCGCAAGGCAAAAATGAGAAATTTTCAATTTAATGAATTAATAATACTTTAAGTCGTTTACTTAAGTCATAAAAATAAAAATTTCTTATTTTCGCCTTGTGAGGAGCGTTTTAAGAAGTAAAATCTTAGTAATTTCAACCTAATTGAGAGTGTGTTTAAGGGGTTTTATTCAAGATATTTTTCTGCTTAAGGTGTCTTTTCCTATTAAATCGATGCTGCTCTACAACTTAGTCATTGACTTTTTTCACATACCTCACATAGTTTTTAAAATAAAAAATTTAACTCCAAAATTCTCCACTAGAGGGTGTTGAAAGTAATCTCATCGGATAGAGCATGGTCACTTTACTATACCTAGACCCCACTTTCATGACTATATCTGTAGGGGTTTAAAAGTTAAAGGGGTTGGGCCACTTCTCGTGGGACACCCTGTATTTTGTTTTCTTTTCCTTTAATATAGACATTTTAAAACTATGTGTGATTTATCCAACCTCCAACTCTGGGGAATATTAATTCAGAGGTATTAGAGGGTTGCAATTTTTCTAAGCACATCTGGTGTGACTGTTCAATGAGTTTATCACAATTCAACTATCAATATCATAAAGATGTTCGCATAATTTCAAAAGAACCCATAAATTTAAATTCTAGAAAATTCTAGTTTGATTATTTTTGTTAATTTTACACAAGAGAAATATTTTTAAACTGCATTGCCTTAGGATTGTTATAGAATAAAATAGAAGTATTTTAAATGATTGCTGAATTATTTTTTAATTGCTGAACGATACATATAAGTAATGTTCATAATATTGAAACTTTGCAAACTATTTTATAGAACTTTTCTGTGCTGAGCTAAAAATAAACCTGATATGGAGTTCGTTATGTTTTTCCGATGTTATATAGAAAACATCTTTAAGTAAATATTGTTCCTAAGAATGGCCGAACAAGCGATCCTTTGTGTTTAGGAAGTATAAAAGCTGCATAGAAATCCCGAATGGCCTTAAATAGAATTACAAGAATACGAAAAAAGGGCCTAGTTTCCTTTCTGACGGGAAACTGAAAGAAAGCTTTGTGACAGAGGTTATGAAGTGGTTAGCATTGTTGCTTCGCATTTCAAGAACTCTAAATATTTATTCTCTTAACTGACGTTGAAACACGAAGAAGTCCTTCAATGTCAGCTTTAAAAGGATTAAAAGGGTGAAGAGTCAAGGGGTATGATGCGCGAAAAGTTTACTGTTAGGTAGTTAAAACTGTAAATATATACTCAAAATTTAATTGGGGAAAGTGGGGCTCGGAATCTTTGTTACGTCTGGTTAATTTATTTTGCTTTGCGTGGTGCCCCAAAGTTACAATATCTTGAAGTAATTTTTTTAAAATAAGATGAATGTATTTATCTTTTTATAATTATGTTGTGAGATTAAAATACATGTATCCAGTAATACAGGGTGTTCATAAAATAAGTAACCCGATTTAAGGGCCTGTAGAAGCCAAACCGTTCATCGGAATTAAATGAAATTTGGGTGGAAGACGTTTTGAGGGATGGGGACAAGAATGGTATGGGATGGGAGAGTTTAACTTTATCAGTTACGGTTAAAGTGAAAAAAATTTTGAAAATTCCCAATGTAACCCACCTTTTAATTCGCGCTATGTGATCCCAAATGTGAAGAAACACAAATAGCGTTGAAACGGTACCTCTAAGTTGAAAACTCGCTCCTAGAGAGACAAATGAAAACAGCATTGAAACTGTTATTTCTGTTCAAGCTAGACTAGTGAATGGATAAGAAAATATGACTAGTGTGTCAGGAAATAGCAATAAAAACTAGTAAAATCAAAGTATGCTGACACACTAGTCATATTTTCTTAACCATTCACTAGTCTAGCTTGAATAGAAATAACAGTTTCAATCAAGGTATATAAACTAACAAGGTATGCTCTTCCGGCGAAAAAGGCGTGGCTTTTGAAAATGACGTCACCCAGGATATATTTCCTATTCACAGCATGGGAAAATGCTTATTTTTGGTGATTTTTATTAAAATAAGGACCAATGAAACTTTTATAACAGTTTACACTGGACACAATTACGAACATGTTTATAGGTTATCAGTGTTTTGAATTAGAACAATAATTTTAACTCAATAATAGCCGATCAAAAATATGAACCTTGTTGAGCTCTACAACGATGTGCTTCAATCTCTCTGCTTATTGATTTTAATTACTGACTTCTATAAATGAAATTAAAACAGCTGCTGATACAAAGAAAACAAAATATTAAGCAAATATTCAATCATGAAAACTTTTCAGAACATTCTTGTTATGATAAAATTAATATCGCTGTTCTGCTATGTCAAACTTGAATATCCATTGTATCGAAGCAGTTTAGATTTTTAAAACAAAAAATATTCAGTATCTAAATAAATCAAGTACTTGAAAATATGGAAAACAATGACTAATTAACTTAATTTAATAATGAATTATTCAAAATTTTAGTGCATTTACCTTTAATGATCCTTTTACAGTCCAGTCAGCTTGTTTATTTTTGTTTGAGATTCAGAAATAGTATTCTTAAAATCGTCTGCCACTTTAATTATCTTTTTTAATATTTTTATACTAATTTTTTTAAATAAGTGGGTGATTGTATTCATAAGTTTTAAAACAAACTAAATAATGAATTTCAATAATATCGACCCAATTAATCCTGATGTATCTACGATTTTTGCATTGCAATGGCGTTGTATTGGCTGATATGCTCGTCATTGATTGGTCCGTTATTTTATATCCTGGGTGACGTCACTTATGAGCATACCTTGTTAGTTTATATACCTTGAGTTTCAATGCTGTTTTCATTTGTCTCTCTAGGAGCGAGTTTTCAACTTAGAGGTACCGTTTCAACGCTATTTGTGTTTTTTTCACATTTGGGATCACATAGCGCGAATAAAAAAGGTGGGTTACATTGGGAATTTTAAAAAAAAATTTCCACTTTAACCGTAACTGATAAAGTTAAACTGTCCCACCCCATACCATTCTTGTCCCCATCCCTCAAAACGTCTTCCACCAAAATTTCATTTTATTCCGATGAACGGTTTGGCTTCTAGAGGCCCTTATATCGGGTTACTTATTTTATGGACAACCTGCACTTTAGAAAACAAAGAGACATTTTGTAAAACATAAAAAAGTAATTAAGTTTAACATCCGAAGTGTCAAGTGGAGCACATTGAAACGGTCAGGTGTGGGGCACCTTGGGGCAAGTCAAAAGATACCCCAAACCTCTCATGAGTAAAAAATATTATTTTTATTTTTAAAAAATTAAATAATTTAAGAATGTGTAGAATTTTAATTCAGAAATTGATGCAAACTAACTTAAGTAAACAAAAAATCCCTGATTTATGACACAAAAAAATGAGAAAATCAGTAAAATATTTTGAAATTAAAATATGTTGGTTGTCTGATTTATGATTACTAAAAATAGATTTCTCACTATTTGTGTAGTTTTTTTATTTTTCAAAATAAATTTATAATTTTTCTGTTATTACTATTGAAAATGTCCCAAGGTGGGCATCATCAAATTTCCAAGTGGGGCACCATGAGGCATTAAAAGATGTTTATAAAACTTTTTATTATGAATTTCCTAAAAGTGATAATGGATGGAAACTTTTAATTCAAAGGACTATATTTAATATATTAGCTGTGTTTGAATGAATATCGGTGTGTAAAACATAAGAAAACTAAATTAATGAAAAGTGTCAAAAGGGGTGTACCTCTCTACCCTACAGCAAACTTCTGGAAATATTACTTCTTCCTGCTACTAAATAACCTATCAAAGCCAATGAATCGAGAAACTAAAAGCTCGCGCGCGCGGGAAGTTTTATAGTTGCACTGATACCTCTTAAACTGAAGTTATCCTGCAGTGTCGTTCGTAACCCAAATTACTATGGTTACGTATTATAAGAACGTGTAACTTAAATTTAATAATGAAAGGGTCAATATAACCTTCTCATGTGCTACTACAATTCAAAATGTGAAGGCTGATAAGCTTTTTTTCTGCTTCAACGTGTGGTTCTTACTTAGTTTTTAGGACAAGAAAACTTTTTAATGATTTTATAATTAATGATATTTGTCTATAGAAAATAAAGTTAAACAATCAAATGAAATATTAAATTAGTTTATAAAATCACATTTTATTACTGTGTGTGTTTTATCTTTAATAAAATTTAATGAAAACTATGCGCAAAGAGGAGAAAGTAAGATAAATAGTCAATAAGAACTAAATTAACAGAAACTTTCATGAAAATAATGATAAAACTTAAGTTAGATAATATTTAGGTTAACTTTTTAAATAGTTATTATTATTTGTAACAAACAAAATTTTATATATTGAGCTGTAGTATTAGAAATTTTTTAAATATTTAATTATTAGATTAATTAGTTTTTAAAGATTGAGTACTCGATCCTAAGATTTTTTGATTACCTGAAGATTTGGCAATTAACTCTAGGAATTTTAACGTTTTAAGTTACAAGAAAAAAAACTGAGGTATCCAAAAATATATTTAAATAAATATTTCTTACTTTTATTCCAAAAATATGAGCCACAATTTTTTTTATTTATTCTAGTGCAGTGGTTCCCAACAGGTGGTCCGCGGACCACAGGTGGTCCGTGAGAAGGTTTTTAAACATATCCAAAAAATGTTTAATTATAAAAAAATAGCTTTGAATTATTGAATTTAGTGAGAGCTTGATAAGAATTGTTAAATGTCTTTTATAAAAGGTATTATCCTTTAATAATTGGATATAAAATAAAAGAAATGTTAATTTTTCTTAATAGTTGAATTTGATTTTCAGTTCTATTAAGAAACCTAAAGTATTTAAGACTCGATTTCCCTTACTTAAGAAAAGAAGTAAAATTTCAGACTCTCTGTAAGAAATGAATGCATTGAAATAATTAATGAAAAACCTTTTTAAAAACAACGTTTTTAAAATGCACTAAAAAGTATAAAATAATTTTTTGTAACTCCTTGTAAAACGAAAAACGTGGGGATCATGCAATAATATTTACAGCTACTACTCTTGTCACTCTATTTACCATTATATCCACAGTTAAAAATTATTTAAATGAATGATGAAATTAAGTTGGATTAAATACCTAATGCATGATCCCCACGTTTTTCGTTTTACAAGGAGTTACAAAAAATATTTTATACTTTTTAGTGCATTTTAAAAACGTTGTTCTTTAAAAAGGTTTTTTTATTAATTATTTTCTGGTTTTTAGTTTTGTTGTGTTAAGTTTAGAATTCGCGACCTGAACCCCTGAACGCCTTCCAAGAATTTGATTCCGTTCTCTTTTTAATAAAACTAAAAAGTGTTTTTTTCTGAACTTTAAAGGCTAAGCGCGCACTATAGTAGATACTTTTGTCACGGCGTCAGAGACAAAATTATCACCCGGGCTATTGCAAGAAGCTAGAGCAAACGCACAGGCGACGAGACTCTCGGCCGATTGCCAAGAATCTCTCCATTGAAATGCACTGCTCTCGAGTGACCTAGTGTTATAAGTTGCCGTGACGAAAGTCTCTAGTGCGCGCTTAGCATAACTATAACCAAGACCCTCTCCTAGGGTTACCCCGCGACCCTAGGACACGTTGGTTCCAAATAAAAGCCACGAAACGGACTTTGAAACGCCCTGTATAAATTCAGTGGATACTAACTGGAATTGCTCAAAATGTAAAGCTACTGTGAAGAAATTAAAGAAAAAAACTACACACATTCTCCATATATTATGTATTTTATTATAAAATTAAGATAGCCAATTGTTTTTATTTATAGTAACAACAGATTAAAAACTACTCATTTGTCACTAGCACAGGTGAAAGTAGACACAAAAAAAGGAGAAAATAAAAATAAAGATCGAAATGAGTGTGAAAAATTATCACAGCGTTTTGATAGTACATGACTTGGTAAAGTCCCATTTTACACACGAACATTCACATTTTCTCGGTTCGATGATGAGTTGAAGGCTCCGTCATCGAGAAAAGCATTAAAAACAATGGCAAAAAAATTAATCACTTTGCGAATGAAAAACAAACAAGTATCTAACAAAATCAGTGAGTTGGAATCTTAAGCGAACTCAATATACCTACCTACCGAAAAAGTATCTACAGTGGTAGGAAATAAGGATGAATGACTTTATAGTTCATTTTTAGCTTTAAAGGCACTAGATAAGCATGTTTTGGCAAACATACTAATGATAATTAAATAAGTATGCACAAGGTAATCAATCAAAACGCCAGGAATCAATTGTATATTGATAACAGTGACTCACACAAATAATTCTTGGCATTATAAATACATAAGTTTTCAATCAGAAATTATAACTGCATATCCAGATAGTTTTTTTTACTTGTAGACTGAATTTGATGAAACAGCATTTCTACTAATGGAACTATGTGATGATATAAATATTAATTATTAATTTTATCTTGTGTTCAGGAGGTTGATGACCTCAAATAAATCCATCCTATACCTAATGTTTTTAAATGTTGTTACACCTAAACTTATATCTCAAACGTATTTTTCTGAGACAGCAAATGTGCAAAAGATTAAAAGTCACTGATTTTTTACAACATAAAAATAATATCAGTTTATCACCACAAAGTCTTTATGTCTTTGTAGTAACACTTGGCTAACTTAAACATTAAAAAAGCGTTAAATAAAATTGTCGTTTCAATCAATAAAAAAAGTTCACGAACACACATATAACCCCCATTTGTAAACTAATTCGTGCACAACCCCTTTTTACTCTTTATTAATTCCCTATCAACGTCTTTTCATAAATAGAGAGTTCCAAGCTTTCTTGAATGGTGATTGCTGCCCGCGAAGTGGTTCTTGACGTGTCGAGAACTAGAGTCCGGCATTGAGTAGAACTTAGGGCAGTTCAGCTCAGGGGGAGGTTTGATGAGATCATTTTGGACAAGATTGTAGTAGTTGTGGTTGTCCAGTCTCTTTTTTGGCGACACATCCCCGATCAGATTGGACAGCGACTTGGGCCTGGACAGCCGTCGGGAGTTCTTGGCATTCTTCGGGGGGTTGTCCAGAATGTCTGAGTGGTCGTCCGGAAGGTCAGCGTCGTCCTTGGACGACACGGATGACGAAGATCCGGCCGATCCGTTCATCATCTTCTTCCCCGAGGAAGTGTTACTGGAATCGGGACTGGACTTCTTGGTGTCCATCAGGAGATCGGTCAGGGACTTGTAGCGGATGTGGAACAGTGGGGAGGTGGCGATGGTCTTGACTCCGCTGTTCACCCACGAAGACTTGACGGACTTGTTGTTCCTGCCGGACAGGTCCTTGTGAGCGTGTCCATTCTTGTTCTTGAGGAACCTGGACTTGTTGTTGTTGTTGGCATTGTTGGTGGCTTGGTTGGGGCTCAGGTGGAACTGGAACTGCCGCTTGTGGTGGGACAGCCCCTTTACGTTGCTGGTGTTGTTGTTGCTGTCGCAGTTGGCGTTGAGGAACACCTTGCTGGCGCTGTTGGAACGCAATGGGGTCCGGCTGGGGGTCTCGAACACTTTCACCAGCTTCAGGCCGTTATTCTTACGCTTGTCGATCTTCTCGTAGATATGGTCGTCTGAGGACTTCCGCCACTTCTGACTGCGGTGCGGGAAGTAGATTTCTTTGGTCTTGAGCGAGGGCGTTCGGTTGACGATGTTCACGGTTATCTTCTGCGGGGTGTTCTTCACCGTCCCCGTGCTGGACTTGCGCACGGGGATCGTCTCGATTGGAGGGGGCTCCGGGGGCTTCGACTTCCCCCCGTTCGTGACTCCTCCTCCATCAATCTGTGGCAGCAGTTGGGACTTGTGCTCCTCCGTCACCGAGAACTCGTTCTTGATATTGACGGGAAGCGGGGCGAATCCCCTGACGTAGTCGTATATCTGGTCGATCTCGTCGTATCGGACGTCATCCGAATCGGAGTAGTCCTCCCCCGCGTTAGGGAGGGACGAGTCGTTTGGGGTGGACATCCCCCTGTCCAGATGCGCGCGGCCGGTCAAGTTGGTCCCCTGCGGGTCGGAAGCACTGCGTTTCACCAGCGGAACAGTGCGGTACGTCGTCTGCCGACGCGTGTAGACGTACTGCGGGGAAGGAGGGGCCTGCTTGATCTCGCGCACAGAGTTGACGTCGCACACCTGGATGCATCCGGACACTTCCACCATCAAGCTGTGGCACTTGTTGACGAGGGACGCGTGCTCGGGCAGCTTGGACAGCACCTCCGAGTTCTTCGGAGCGAGCACTTTCAGAGCGGCGTTGGACGGAAGGGCAACCACCCCCGAATCTTTCGACAGCGGCATGGCAACCAGGCACTCCTCCTCCACCAAGGAATACAGCCTCATCTCTGGCACGAACTGCGATCCGGTCTTGACTCCAACAGGTGGCTTACCGTGCACCAACCTCACCATCAGCGGGAACCTCTTCGACAGCAATGTCTTGACGGTGTGCACCCCAGATATATTGTCCTCTCCGGCTATGGTGCTGAACCGCCCTCTCAACTCCAAGGGGAGATACACCGTATCCCCGAAAGAAGTCACGCAACCGAGGTACTTGCCGCTTCCTCGGCTGGACCTGGACGACACTCCACTCAGAATCTCCCCTACGGTGAGGATCTCCCCAGGGGATATCGTCCGAGTCTTGTCCCACACTGAGTCCACGTCATCCGGCCTGGGGAGGTGCACCTTGATGCTGTCTCGCACCAGACACGACTTGGGGTTCCTCCTGGCCAACTCTGCCACACTCTCAATACACCTAACAGCCTTCCCGTCCTCCGACAGAATCTCGAACCAGCCGTCGAAGTTGTCGGGGATGGCGAGCTTGGCGCCGACGGGGACCATCCTCCGGCCGGCATCTTTGAACTTGACGCACTGGGCGATGACCTTGAGCTTGGTGCCCGCCGAGGACACGAACACGACTTGGCTGAGGTTGGGGGAGGGCAGGCTCGGTACTCCCAAGTTCTGGTACTGGCCTTTGATGATCTTGGCCACTTGCGGAAGCTTGAGCTTGCCGGTGAACTCCTTGAGGTAGTGGCCCTCTTCTCCCCATTTCACGGCGGCGAGGTAAGTGCTCGTCTCCGTAGAGGACATGCCGGACTTGTCAAGGGCAGGGGGCAGAAAGGCACGCGGTCTCATTCGAAGGCATAGTACGGACACTTGGAAGAAAAGTATAGGGCTTTCATACCTGAAAAAAAGGGAATCGCATTAGTTCCATGAATCTTCTATTATATCATACATATAAGTTACTTCGTTGACTTATAAATAACTCATTTCACCTTGCAGCGCAGTAAAACTTAGAGAATAATAAGTCATTTAATAACATCTCTAACGGCCGTATTCACCTAAGGTTAACCTTAAATCAAAACTTCTAACGGCCTTATTCACTACCCCTTGAACAATGGTTAACCAGCAGATATAGAGAAGAAATGAGCTTTTCGATGATTCTGATTGGTACAATCCTTCTTTAACCGGTGGTTAATCGCTGGTCAGGTAACAGTGAATAAGGCAATAATTCGTGGTTGATCCGGAGAAACAAGTTTTAGCCAATCAGAGTTGCCGAAAAAACCAGGTTCCAGGTTAACCTTATATCATGTTAGTGGTGAATACAGCCATAAACCTCATAAAAAGCTATTTGTCTTATTGTTTGACTATTACCTTTACCCCACCCACAGAATGGATGTCTTTCGATAAAAACCACTTAATAAATTTCAAGGAACTTTTTTATTTTAAAATTACTCAAAATGCTTCAAGAAAATTAAAAAGACTAAACAATAAAGTTTTTACCTTCACCAAACAAAATACTGCAGTAATTTTTATAGATTACATAAATTATTTTCAAATAGACTACACTTGGACCTTGATCCATAAACCAATCTAAATAAATAGCAGAAAACCGTTTCGCATAAAAATAACATTACCTTAATTATAAAGCCACATTTCTAAGAATGTTCAAAATAATAATGTTCAAAAAATGATCGGAAATAAAAAAACTTAGGATATAATTTGCATAATTATTAACAAATGAGCTGTCTCCGTAATCGTTGTGTGCTTGAAGGATTCATATATTTTAAAATCAAAACCTCAAAGCCACCCCAATTTAAACGGGAAAAATTTTGCATACCTATATCTTAGTTAGTAAATACTATATTGCACATTGTGTTTTGAATAAATAGGATCAATAAATCAGCGCACGTAGTATATTAGTTCTTTTTCAAAAATATTATGATAAATGGATCGGATTTAAGTGGGAGTAGCGTGCAATTGAAAACTGGTTAATCAGTGTTATTTAGCCAATACAGAATGATTCCATTTTGTTGCTTTATTCCTTCATCACATGAACATCGCTTCCCAAATCTATCAAATCGGGTGGAGCCCATTTCATTTATACCATCATCACGAAAACCCTGATGAATTCATTCACAAAAGAAAATGATTGAAAAACTATCGAATCTCACAACATACAATCGTTTCACTAGGAAAACACCCATCGAACAATACATAAAGCCAATCGCTCCTTCCAGAACAACCTTGATTTCTCCTAAATTGGTTTCACATTTAAAATATTGCTTTTTTTTTCTTATGGAATCCGTACTACACCTCTCTGCTGGGAATGAAGAAACCCATCAGGGTCGTTTTTGTGTAACAACCGGGACACTTTAAAGATCAACCGTAGAGTTTGACACGATGTATAAAGGCGATAACAGAGAACAATGGTCTAACGGTTTTGCGGCCACTGAGAAATCTAGATGAAACCAAGGACTTTAATGCAGACAAGTTAAGAAGAATTGTAGAACTTTTCCGTAAACAAAGGTTTCTCCCACCTTTCAGCCTTCAGAGAATCTCATTCAAGATGATGAAGATGTGTATAGATATATCCGTCTTTTATAGGCTAGGAAAATGGTTCAAGAGATGAAATTGTTTCCTGAATATTTGGCATTATTCTCGACTCTATTTCTTTTCTTGCAGCTTTTATGCGTTGTTCTGATCTTGTTCATGGTGATAAAGTTGTGTTTGGGATTTATGTTTGTTGGTTATAAAGACCATTTCTGGAGGTTTTCTTAGGTTATTTCCTCCTTTTGGGAAGGGAATAATGGGCTATTTTAGGCGTCATTGTGGCGTATGGTATTTTATGAATTAAGCTACACTTAGTTTCGTTTGTTTATGAGGAACAAACTGTAAAACAATATTATGTAAAACCGGAATATAAAACTATACAATTTTAAACAGATTTTGAAAATAGCTTAATAGAGATGAACATACAGAAATATTTTCTTCAACACATAAAATCCATTTTACAACAAAAGTAGTAACCAATGTTATCGAATTCACTAATATGAACAAATCTTGACAGATCAATAACAATTTCTAAAATTTTACTTCAGGAAGCACAGTGCAATTTGAAAGTCTCCGATTTGAAAATATTTCTTTGTACTCTTTGAAATTATCTTTAGTTATTTGTATCTTTGTAATTCGAATTGATGACTTTTGTTTTTTTTTATTTTAAATGAGCTTGATCTGGATTGCACTGCGACTACTTCCTCATTCTCTATAGATAATACACTCATTGCCATAAAAAATAGCGCACCAAGAAGAAAAAGAGATATCAAATCCAAATTTATTTCCATGATTACCCATAGTATGAAGGTCAGTTGATAAAAAATTCTGCCTTCCTCGATGTTAGGGGGCTGAGAAAATCAGTAAAAAGTGTTGATTCTATAGGTCCATAACCGCCGCCACAGGCCATGATATTGGGTGAGAGGGGATCTAAATGGGATTTTGGTTATTGGAGGACCGTGATGCCTCCCCACGTAGTCAAATTTCATCTGGTGCACCAGCGGACGTTGCATACCGGACCTTGCATGCTTTTCCTCCAGACTGGACTTGTTTTGTGAGCATTGGTTCTAGAGAACGGGAAGGCTGGGGTAAAAATGCAACATAGGGGGTATGAAGAAAGCTTGGACATTGCGTGCAACTTGTGTTTGTGTATTTTTATCTTTTAACTTGTCCGCAGGCCAGGCTTGAATGCAAAGACGGACAACAGCTACAAAATCTCAATGGTAAAGGTTTGGTTGGTAAATGTACTGGTAAATAATACTCAGGAGTTACAGAAATGGAATCCAATGCACCACCACACCGTTACCTTGAATCACATCACCGTGTGATGATTAGAAAATCCACAGCTGAGCGCGTTCTCTCCATGGTGTCCTCGAACTCATACCCAACCATCGTGGTGCTGTAGAATGAAGTGAGATTATCTCATAAACACAGTGAAATTGAGATAATCATTTTCTTATTTGGTGCACTATTGCAAACAGAAAGGCCTTTGGTCAGTCCCATATTTATAGACAAAGATGTATGAAGCTATGCGGACCAAACGCACAATCCACTGTACTGCAAACGACATCAATTCCTCTGCCGCATCTCTTCAGTATGATTTACCGGTACATTGACCAATCAGAGCTGAACGGTTGAGGTTTTGCAGCTGGTTGTTCGTCTTTACCTTCAGGCCTGGCCTGCGGACAAGTTTAAAGATAAAAATACACAAACACAAGTTGCACGCTATGTCCAAGCTTTCTTCTTACCCCCCGATGTTGCATTTTTACCCCAGCCTTCCCGTTCTCTAGAACCAATGCTCACAAAACAAGTCCAATCTGGAAGGAAAAGCATGCAACGTCCGCTGGTGCACCAGATGAAATTTGACTACGTGGGGAGGTATCATGGTCCTCCAATACCCAAAATCCCATTTAGAGCCCCTCTCACCTAATATCATGGCCTGTGGCGGCGGTTATGGACACCTATGGAAACAACACTTTTTACTGATTTTCTCGGCCCCCTAACATCGATGAAAGCTGAATTTTTTATCAACTGACCTTCATACTATGGGTAATCATGGAAATAAATTTGGATTTGATATCTCTTTTTCTTCTTGGTGCGCTATTTTTTATGGCAATGAGTGTATATATAGGTATATTCTCTACAGAGAATAGACCTATAGCTCTGACAAAGTCAAACCAAGTCCCCCAAACTCTGTTGACTCTGCTAAAGGCCTGAATGAACAGAACCATAATGAGAAGGCAATGTGCAGCTTCTGTTAGTCCAAGGACCGAAGGACTGCGATGACTAGTGAATACTTTACTTATTTATTTAGTACCTCGAAATTAAAAAAAATAAAATTACAAATTAATAGAAATTATTAAAACAGTTTTGAAATTTTCTATAACTGGATAATCAAAAATAATAATTTTTAACATAACATATACATAATTATTAAATACAGTCGAATCCGCTTAATGTGATCACGGTTAATGTTATCAATCGGATAATGTTATCGAAATCGTCAGGTCCCGATCATTCATATTTAATTTAATGTAAAATGTATCGTTTAATGTGATCAACTATGGATCAACACGCCGCTTAATGTTATCAAAATTTGTCCATATCCCCTAAAAACGTCCGCTATTGGGTTTCCTTTTGAAGGTCAATTTCTACAAGTAAACATCTGCCGCACCCTAGCATCTGGAGTTTCTTTTTCTCAAACTCATTAGTAAAAATAAGAAAACATTCGGCATATATTGAGAAAAAAACGGTTCAAGGGGGGGGGGTCCAACTCCATGTTTGTAAGAAACCATCGGCGCCTGCCTTGCAGATGTTTCTGATAACAGATTTTAATTTTCTCTCGGTTATTGAAATTCAGATTATAAAATATGTAGTTTTGGAAGGATATAATGGAGTTCACAGAAAGAGAGACCCTTCTACATATAAATAAAAAGATAAAGTAAACAAAACAAACAAACAAACAATAATTTTATTGGACAAACAAAAGAACAGAACAGAAAAAATACAAACGCAGTTGATCGAATACATACATTTCCCAAAGGAGCTACCGCTCGTCCATGGGGTCATGGAATATCTTTGTTAAAGGTAAGATCAAAAATAAAAAATCGATTTGGTTTATGGTGGAAGAAGTTGTTTTTTTAACACTAGACACTTAAAAATTAATTGTAAATACAAGAACAAAAAAATAAAAAAGGAAAACAAAAAAGGCTTGGCTGGCAATTTCTATGTTTATAGAGAAAAAATGAATAAATGATGATATTTAAACCTGACAAAATTAGAATAAGGACTCAATGCTATTTAGACTCAAAATATATGCAATGCACAATTTCTTAAAGTATTTAATGTTAGTTTGAGATTGAATTTCGCTTGGAAGTTTATTAAAAAAAGTGACAGAAAGATATTGGAAGTGTTTTTTGTATATTTCTTTGTGAGGAATAGGTATATTATAGTAGTTATGATTTCGAAGGTTATAGGAAAAATTTTGGTTTATCGTGGCATAGCCAGGATATTTCTTCAGAAAAATAAGGCAATTGAGAACATATAACTGACGTGCATTTAAAAGATTATTAAGAGGAAAGTAACTTAAAAATTTCTTTTGTATAGTAAGCAAAGGCTTGATATTTGAATAAAAGTCACCACCCCAAATCAAAATTCCATATTGTATACGAGATTGAACCCAAGCAAAATATATTCTCAAAAGTAAATCAGAGTTAATATATTTTTTTAGGTGATAAAACCTGAACAAAATGTATCTTAACTTACTACCTATTGAATTTATATGATCTTTGAATTTCCAGTTTTTATTAAACAAAATACCCAAATATTTTATTGTTGGAGTGTATTTGATAAAATGATTTTCACACTGTTTATTTTCACAATCGCAAAAGTATAATTTAAGATCTTCATGAAAAGTGGACTGTAAGGAAAATATTATGTAACTAGTTTTGTTCACATTTATTTTTAGTTCATTACTTGCGAACCAATTGTAAATTATTAATAGATCCTGATTAATTAAATTTTCTAGTTGGTCATACGATCTAGCAGAATATAAAATAATTGTGTCATCTGCGAAAGTTAAGATTTTACCCAGTAGATTTAGCTTACAAAAATCGTTTATATATATATTAAATAACAGAGGACCTAGCCGTGAACCTTGAGGAACACCTTTCTTTGAGGCAATAAACGGACTAAAAATGTTGTTAACATTAACTCTTTGTTTCCGGTTTAATATGAATGAACGAAACCAACTCAAACAGTTACCTCGGATACCAGCACTATTTAATTTATAAAGAAGAATCTCATAATTGACACTATCAAAAGCCTTGCTTATATCCAAAGAAATAGCCGCGGTTTTTAAGTTGTTGTTAAGGTTATTAGTAATAGAGGTCGAAAATTCTACTAAGGCATTTGTGGTACTTAAATTATCTCGAAAGCCAAACTGGTTGTTAGAAAAGAAATTGCTATTGGTCAAAAACTTTTTTACTCTTGTAGATACCACCTCTTCCACTATCTTTGAAAACACAGGTAACAAAGAAATTGGGCGGTAATTAGTGAAAACATCGGGATTTCCATTCTTTAAAATAGGTACGATAGTAGAGTATTTAAGAGCTTCAAAGAATTTGCCTTCTTTAATTGATTGATTCAAAAGAGATTGGATAACATTGCAATGATATTTACTGACTATTTTAAAAACTTTAGAATTTATGTTATCGTAACCACATGAGCTGGTATTTTTTAGATTTAGAATGATACCCCGAGTTTCAGATTCTGAAACGTCGTCTAAAAATGCCATAGAGTTAACACAAGGAGTAACGAAATCCCGGTATTTATCACTCTGTTTCACAATGTTGCAACCAATATTTGAGAAAAAGTCATTAAAAGAATTTACATCCGCCTGTGAGAAAGTTTTTTTGGTGCTTTTCGTTTTACATCCCAATATATTATTTACAATATTCCATTCCTTTTTTGAATTACCAGAACAATTTTCAAACTCTTTTTTGTAAAAGTTGGAGCGAGCTTCTTTCAATAGTTTTTTTACTAATCTGTGTGATTTAGAGTAGTTAAAGCAAGCTGTTTTATCATTAGGATTTCTTTTTTTTATTTTGTACAATTTTTCTTTTTTATTGATTTCTTTTAGAATTTCTGAAGATATCCATTTATTTTTTGATTTGTGATTCTTTTTCTCAATTTTTTTGGTGCAAGATTGTACACATATTTGAAGTTTTTTAATAAAATTGTTGTAGGTAACATCTAAATTTCCATTATCTCTTTCAAATACAGTAGATTTGATAACTCGATCCAGTTTATCAAAATTAATTACCTCAAAAACAGGGGCATCATTATAAATAGGGATTCTTTTCAATTGAAAACAATATGAAACAGCAAGGAAAATTGGATAGTGATCAGTTATGGAGCTGAGACATCTACAACAATCAAAAGAAAATTTACCTGAAAATTTTAAATTAAAGTGATCAATACATGTGGATGAATTTTCTGTTTCTCGAGTAGGAATGTTAATTATACTTTCATAGCCATTTGAGTACAATAGGTCTAGATAGTCGTTACAGGCAATATGATCTAATAAATTTATATTTAAGTCACCACCTATAATTGAGTTATTGGTAAACATTGGTAATAACGTACTAAACTCACTCAGAAAAAAATCAATCGTAAAAGAATGAAAGCGATAAATACCGATTATGTTCAGTTTAATATCTGGGTTGTACAAAGCAATTATATTAGCTGAATTTAACCTAGGAATTGATATGGGAACGAAATTAAGGTTTTCTTTAATAAATATTATAACACCACCTGATCTATTAGATACATTGCACTGTGAAAAACTTTTAAAACCAGGGATATTATAAAATTGAATTTCATTTTCGTAGATCCAAATTTCACTTAATATTATACAGTCTAGAACGGGAAGAAAGTCATTTACCTGAGCCAAAAATTCATCATAATTAGATCTTAAACTTCTAATATTAAAATGCAGAACAGATAACATATTATAATTTGCGGGAATGTTCAAACTAGAAATAAAAGCAGGTAAGTTATTTAGATTGTCAATAGTTTGGCACTGAGAAGTAGCTGCTGGGAAATAGGACTTACTGACGATTATTTTGAAACGATTATTTTGTTTTTATTAATTGAACTACTCTTATATTTTCCCCTAAAAATTTAAGTTGTCAAATACAGAGTGTTAAATTGTTTTAAATACATTAATTACGAGTACGTAATTTTGATTTTAAAGCAAACAATATAGTTACGCTTTTTCCTGCTTTTTTATGTAAAATCGCTTATTGTTATCAATCGGATAATGTTATCAGTTTAGTCTCTGACAATTGCGATCACATTAAGCGGATTCGACTGTAAAAAGATAACATTTTTAGCAGATATAGAAAAGATTAACTGCAGACGAAAAAATACACCTACTCAGATTTTAAGAGAAAATTTCATATTTACTTTTGAAGCCCCACTTGGGCAAGGCAATATACGTAATAAACGTAATATACGTAATATATACGTATATAATACGTAATAACGTATAATTATAATATTAATTATTACGTAATATATACGTAATAATTAACGTATATACGTAATAACGTAATATATGTATACAAGGCATATACGTAATTAAGGTTGCAGATCCTTTTTAGATCTGAACAATGAAAGAAACGGACATCATCGAAATATCTTTCCAGTCAATTGCTCAGTGACACGCTTTCCAAAATCTATATTTCCGCCGAGAATACAAATAGGCGGAATCAAGCTAATGAATAGTGCACGGCCTGATAAAAAATCTATGACAAAGAAGTAATTGAGGCTATATAGGTTAAGTATCGTGGCATTAAAGATTACGTCGTAGAGGGGGAGACATTAAGGACACCGGGAAAGTGAAATTTCATTTCCCTTGATGTTACCTATAGGTCATTGTTTCATTCGTTCCTAAAGTACTTGTGGACACAAACGAATATTAGATCGTTTGTTGTCGGTGTGGTATTAATCCATATCGAATGTGGGGAAATACCTTTTTGATGCCGAAATGAACACGTATTGTATGTCCTGATAAAATGGCTTTTTAATATCATGGAGGTATTATGTATTTAAAGATTTGTAAAGCACCTCAACCTGGATTTTGAAAGTTGGCTATCAAGGATAATAATAAATAAGAAAAAAGGATATTACCTATGTGATAAAGCACTGATACTCGGTAGGTATCGAATATTTAGATTTGAAGTGTATTTCTTGTTTCTAAGAGTATTTGGCTTTCATATTCACAAATTCTCTTAGACATATTTTTAGTCAAGGAAATGGTATCTCAAGATGCATACTCCCTTGAAAGTTAGATTTTTCCCAGTTTGTACTTAAAAACGGAGATGGAAACATAACGGAGATGGTCACCGCTTGATAGGCCACAAGGCCTAGGTAAAATTTGATTTGATTGATTGATTAATTTTAACATAAAAATACTAAAAGCTCCACCTCATTCCCTGACAATATTTCAATATTCCCTACAAAACTGTTTTCTGGGGACACAAACGAACCTTATAGTAATAGAAACTTAAATAACTTCAGTTGCCCATCCACTGATATAAAATAAGACACATTCGTCCATCTACATAAATTTTTTAAAAATGTTTCGCAACGTGAAAAAACTTCATAACCCCAAAACTCACTTTGATGCAAAATCTGCTGCTCACACCCTCACTGAAAAATTCATGGTCAGCATTCAAGCAAAATCCCTGAGGGATTATATCCAAGAGTGAATGTCACTAGACAAGTCCAAAAAGGACGCCATAAAAACCCCAAATGCCTTTCAATGAGTCACACCAAAGGAGGCAGTCACCGGCACCAACAAAAAAAACTACCTGTTAACAACACGACCCATTACACCTCAGACTCTGTCATCCCAACGCCACAACAAGCAAATAAGGTTACACACAAAAAATCACACAACACTCGGAACGAAAAAAAAACTATTATTATTGTTCTTTTTTCCTGCCATCTCCTCCCCATAAGCGTCACCTGTGGCGTGCTACTGACCTTGGTTCTGGCTGCCCACTCGCACACATCAACAAAGGGCAGCCACGAGAATGAGCAGGAAGTTTTCCCCCTTTGTTGCCACTCTTCTGCGGACGTTGAACGGCAGAGAGTGAGAGAACGTGTGGCCACCAATGACAAAAAGCGGACGAACCTTGGATGAGCTTTTAACAAAAAAAATAGAGAGAGGAAATTGCTTTCATGAACGCCCTCATAAGCTCTGGATGGATTTGATGTAACTGAGTTACGGCTCTGTAACAGCTTCCATCATTGGAAAATGTATCACGCTCGAGTCTACTGTAATATCCATCGTAGATTCTCAGTTATGGGAGTAAAAAGCGTGTTTTAGTCTGATTGTACTACGTCCAATTAGCTCCTTTTAGTGTTCCGTAAATCATTTTATGTCCGTAAGCTTCCTTTGGTGTTCCGTACAGCGCATTATGTACGTTTTAGAACCCTGGGGTGGTTGTGGCTGAACGGCTAGACTATTACAACGGCCAGAGCAACTCCCTTCAAGAAGTAGCGGAATACAGGAGAATATGGTTGCATCTAGGTATTTTTACCCGGACGATTGTCAACAGCGAAAAATTTATGAGGAGGTAAACATCTTTTGTTTGCTAATTGACCTCAGCAAACCCCACAAAAGGAAGGGGATATTATCAATGCTCCTAATCTCCCCCGAATGCCCGAAGGAGCCTTGTCGTTTTGTGTGGTTATCTGATGTCAATTAGCGAACAAAAGATGTTCCCCTCCTCATAAATGTTTCGCTGTTGACAATCGTCCGGGTAAAAATCTCTAGATTCACCCTAAAAGGAGACCTCCCTGACCGGGGGAAGGAGTTTCTTTCGAAGAGGGGGTTTCTTTTGTTCGTAATTGACCACACGTTGCATGAGAAGTTTCTCCTTTATTAGAAGACCCAAAAACTGAAGGCTGTAAAAGTGTAGCCTCACCCTAAGGTGGTGGACACATCCTTTAGGGTGCTCCTTAAAGTAGGTTCGTATACTACCGATAACTTATCTCTGTGTAATGACGAGTGGAAATCCATATAGCCATATAGAATTTTAGCCCCGATGACCTGGGTGATATAGTGTGCATCTCATAACCTGATATTCCCCGGTTCGAACCCATGGTTGGCACCAATGCTGCTTTAGACTAACGGCTGTATTCACCACTAACTTAACCTAAGGTTAACCTAGATTCAAGCCTTTTCGACAACTCTGATTGGTTTAAAACTCCTTTCCCTTTTTCAACAACCAATTAAAAGCTTGATTCCAGGTTAACCTAAGGTTAAGTTAGTGGTGAATACAGCCGTAAGAACGGAAGTAGTTAGTGCATATTGGGGAGTAAATTTTTTAAGGTTGCTGGATCACATGATATTTTTCAGATGCGTAACTTCCAACAAAAGATCAAGGAAAAGTAGACAAAACTTAAACGTCTGTATGACTTCCTTCCTTAATGAGCACTGAGCACTGTAATTTCTGTAACAAATCCCGCAATTTAATGGAGAGCCCCTTCCCAACCAAAAATCGCTTCCAAGAAACTAATACACATAATGAAGCAGTTTTCGCGTGGGACAAATAGAGGATACAATAAAGCAGGTACAACCAAATGGAACAACGTTGTTAAAATGGGCCCCACGTGGGGTGGGACCTCGTAATTAGAGAACAACAAAGGCACGAGTTCCGCTTGAGATGATAGGAGAAAAGGAAGACCTCGGAAGGAAGGGTGGTGCTCTGTTCTACCAGATTGTTACGGTTTAAGTTCCAAAAAGCACCCCTGGTTCTTGTTTCCGTCATTATTTTCAGCTTGAAACGTAAGTATTTCCACTACTGTGAAACTGTTGAGTATTTCCTGTTTCAGTCTAAAACTCAAAACACCCCTAAATATGTTGGGAACGACCAACAATAACGGGTTTTGGGTGGAAGGGTTACTTTACCCTTTCACCAATTGTATGGACATGGATTGTGTTTCGGTAAAAGATTGGCTTTTGATAAAAAGTGTCTAACTAAGTGGTTATAAATTTTTAAATATCAATTCTTGGAGAGATTGTTGCGTTTATTTGGTATGACATCCATGGAGTGGTAGATTTTCACTCGGAACAAGGTAATGTAACATCAACTCTGTTACATCTAATCTAGCGAAGCTTGATTTGATGTAGCATTCAAACATGTGTAGCATAGGGTTCTGGAGCATAAAAACTATACTTTAGATCAGGTATGGCCGACCCGCGGCCCGTTTGAAATAATTTTGCGGCACGCGAGAATTTTTTTAGTTAAAATTTAAAGCTGTAAGGAAAGTTAAGGCCCCCCTGAAATTCGAACAAAGTGAACCAAAATGTGTTAAAACAAGTTAATTAGAGTTGAATTTCCAAAAAATGTTTCCTGTCATTTTGTACACCCAATATCCTAAAAACTTATATGCGGCCCGCGAGAGTATTGTAGTTTTCCAAAGTGGCCCTCAACATCATTTGGGTTGGCCACCCCTGCGTTAGATGGTTAAATAAAATCCCATGACAATTGGAAGAGTTTAGGTACTATCTAGAACGTTTATAGCAAGAGATAGATAACGTGAGGAGTTAAGAAAGTACGTTTTTATGCTTCATAGACTTAAACGTAGCAAATTCACCAATTTCTCTGATGACGTCACACGTCCTAGTTGTGAGGCCATCCATTTAGAGGGTCTTGCTATAACGGGACTCAGCCGAAGTCAAGAAATATTGACCGGCCACTAGAAGAGCGATCCTACAGGTGGCCAGTTCATTCTCGGGAGGGTTGGAGCGTGGGTGCGAAACTGGGACTGAAATCGTCTGTCGAAGGGGGGTTCCGCCAAATCGCTTTTCGCACTCAATTAAACGGCGGATATTCCTTCTCGAGAGGGGGTGTTCTTCGAAATTCGAAGGTGAACGAAATCGTTTTCCGTGGGTGGTCTTGCAGAGAATGGGCGGGTTCGCTTCCATTGATGATCGTTTGCAAAACTTCAAAAGCTGCGGCGTCAAGGTTAGATGTGTGTAAAAAAGACGCAGGTTCGTGGAAGAGGAACAGTTAGTTGAGTTTGGATAACCACGGGAACCTGTAATCACCTATGAACTTGGTGACACGTCCGGTGTCTGGGAATCACCGGGTTGTAATGAAAAGCTTCGAGGAATCTGCATGTGTTTTAAAGAACGGCTATTCATTTCAATTTGCATGGGAAGACCTCCAACGATGGACTCTTAAAAATTCCCAGGGGTATGTGAAGGAAATCCTGTAAACATTTAGACGTTTAAGTGAATAGGAACAGCCAAGTAGGAAGAAACCAGACTCATTTCAACTTTAGGGATAACAAATTGACTTAACCTTAAGACTACAAGAGACATTGAGAAAAGGATGCAAATGTTTCATTCTTTTTTAACCCTGTCAATCCTAGACTGCCCAAGATTGCCATTGAATTTTATATGAGGAATTTGGAGCGGCTAGGTCTGAAAGGACCTTAAAAACTTATGCCACAAAATTAAGATATTGATTATTGTTATGTAATTATAGTAAGAGAGTTAGCAACGTCGGAAAAGCAAGAATTTTAGAAAAGCTAGTTCTTTAATATATCTTTCCCTATGCTTTTTCGAACAGCGCGGGGCTACCTGGCTGCCGGTAAGGGGCCATTCATTAATTATGTAAGGGTCCCGAGGGGGGTTGAAAAAATCTCTACATACCCTTACTTGGGGGGTGGGGGGTCAAACCCATTCTTACGTAAGATTTTACAAGTTAATGTAAACAAATTCCAATTATTCTAATCAAATTTCTATTGAATAAACCCAGAAAAACTTTAAAATGCTGTCGATCTCGGCATATTATCGAAGCTTAAATTTTTAAAAAATGAAGGTTTATCAGATGAATATTTTTTATTGAAGTAGCATTTAGTAAAGATAAAAATAAAACTGTTGAATCCATCTTGCAATTGTCAAAAGGCGAAACAAAACTGGCCCTTTTCTAACATTTTATTATTTAAAAAAAGAAATTGAATCTTACGTAAGAATAGGGGGGAGTGGTTTGAAAAATCTTACGTACCCTTACATGGGGGTAGGGGGTCAAACATTGCCAAAATCATCCTTACGTAATTAATGAATGGCCCTAAGCGTTGCCACCATTAGTGCGCATCCCACCTTTACAGATAAAAATCTTGATTTTTAAATCAATTTAGAACGATTTTTTCCTTTTCACTAACTTCTAAACACTATTAGAAACATCAATTTAATCAAACTTAACTTTACTCTTTTTAAATAGAAAAAATTCGGGGAAGGGATTTCGTTTATAATAAACGGAATATGTAGTTTTGTAGGATAAAGAGTAAGAAGTTTAAATTTTTAGTTGATTGAAAAATAAGAATAGAAGTTGTGCAACATTGATATATTTATAGTTGTAATTTATTTTTTTTATTCATAGCAATGTTTTACTATCATTTTTCATAACTCAATGAAAGAAAATATTTTATGTTCTTTTGTATTTTAGAACTTAGCAGCCCATTAAAGCTGGGGAAACTATTTACTTGGATGATTTTATAACTTTCTGGAAAATTACTGACATACTTTCCCGAAAACATTAAATCCATCAAAAAACAGTAAGAAATAATCCCTTCTTAAGAAATAATTGAATAACATATTTCATAAAGGACAAAAGAACAAAAATACTCTAAAAAATTCTTTAAAGAAAAAATGCTGCAGAATTCGAAGAACTCAGAAAGAGACCGTACACGGGGCAGAATCCCACATAAATCGAGATTCTATCAGTAATCCACGGACGATGAATTTCACGAAATGACACAATGCTGACTGCAAGTTGAATGAATTGGTCGTAAACCTTAACGGAAACAATCCCAGAAAATTCTATCCAAAAAGTCACAAACCCCAGCTATCATAAAAAGCTGAAGTTGTTCTTCAGTGATGCACGGTAATTTTACGTCCGTAGACCTTTTAGAAGTGAATCCCATTACAAGTGTAATTACAGTAGTTACCTCGATATGAATGGGACTCCTTTTGTAAAATTACGGTCAAGGCTCGTAAGAGTATATGGAAAAGTACTCGTGACTCTAATTGTGTTATCTCATCTTTTTACTCTGCTTAAATGATTTTCACACGATTTTCATTTTATTTTTAGGCTTGTGGAAGATGGTTTGGAATGTGAGAAGAGGCAAGAGTGGCCCGTCACTTTCTCACATGTGATATATTAGTAAAAGTAGTTTATTGAAATGTAGGTTCATTATTTCATTTTTAGCAAAAATTTTTTTATTCCTCTAATGTTAAGAATATTGAGACGTGTGATTTTTGATTAAAATTTTTCTTGTCAAAGCAGTCAAATTTCCAACACAATCTTACTTAGATCTATATGTATTGCGAAATTAGCTATAAATTTCTCGTACATCTCATGAAACTATTAACACCAAGTATTATTACGTTATTGATAAAAATCAATATTATTCTATAATGGGAATTACCTAAAACTGATCCGAAAATGAATCAAAACTTCAAAAACCTTAATTCCTGTCATTACATAAGTCTATACAGAACGAGAAAGCAAGGTAGAATCGGTAGTGTAGAAAAACACATGATAATATTTCAATTAAACCAATAAATGAACTACTGTCTGTCTATCACAAGAAGAGCTCTGGCTGTGGCTAGTTCACATGAGGGGCGGTATGGTGTCGAATGATAAATCGTAAATTTCGAGATCACGATCATGAAAAATCATAAATTTGTATTTTTATGACTTAATTAAATGACTAAAAATGTTCTTAGATCATAAAAACAAGAAGTAAAAAAATCCTTATGACCGCTTAATGTGAACTAGCGACGGCCAGAGCTCTTCTTGTGATAGACAGACAGAATTAAGAATGAAGTTATAAGTCTACGGAATTTAGTTTTGAGTAATTGATGGTGTTCTGTAACTGCGTCTGTGTTATTCCAATCGAGAAGGCATTTTTTAGGCAACTATAACGGGCTGCCATTCGACTTAGGTGACTACCACATTTGATTAGGAATATTAAAAATATCTAAATTCATACACTCTTAAAACGACAGTCTCAAAACTGAGTAGAAATTACTCAAACTAGCTCCGAATCACATTTACTCAAATTTGAAAATATGAATGTACTCATTTATGAAAATGTGCATACTCAAAAATGAAATATCATGAGCTTATTTTTGAGTTAGTGCATGGCATTCTCATGAATCAAGCTCATGATGTTTCATTTTTGAGTATGCACATTTTCAGAAATGAGTACATTCATACTTTCAAATATGAGTAAATGTGATTCGGAGCCAGTTTGAGTAATTTTTACTCAGTTTTGAGAATGTCGTTATAAGAGTGTACTTTTCTCAAATCTTGTATTTTTAGACTCATGCCACTTTCATCCTGAGCACACAGATCAAATGTCTAATCCGAGAAATAAACAAACCGCAACCTAATATAAGTAGCTATACTGCATTACTCCAAAAATATCGGGTGAAGTCCTTTTCCATTACCAATCTCAAGGTCAATATAACAATTAGCCAATTTAAGTCCGTAAACAAACATCTCCATTAGGCATATGAGGTCGTTCAAACCGGAACCCAATACCAATCAGGCAACACGCAAACAGCCAATGAAAGAGCCCTTTCCAAAGGAATGCTTTAAAAGGGCACTTTCGATTTCCTTGGATCGACTCCATGTATCGCACATCAGCAGGTGACTCACTCATCGGGCCAGGGGTGTTCACTCCTCCTCCTCCTACCCATCAGTGGGAGGTATGATGACACCCTGTCATCGGATGAACACCCATCGACCTTGGAAGCGGTTTTCCCCGGTGAAAGTTCTCGTTCACCCATTCGAGGTGAATTAGGGAGTGCCACGGATGGTGCTCTAACGATGGTGTTGTTCGTGGCCAATGCGAAAGTCACACTATTTATAAGGGTGCTACAGAAAGCCGAGAGTTTCAGTGGGTATTAATACCTTCACACCTTCTAATCCACTTTTATAAGCTCAATAGAAGAATTAAAACAATTCTTTGGCAACAGAGGAAAAGTCACTCAAGAAGAAGACGACGAAGCGGACAGCAAATGCCTCAAACAAAATCAACTATCAAATTAACCTTTATTGGGCTATACGTTCTTACCTAGTGCCATTAAAACCCAAACCAACCAAATTAACCTTTAAATGGTGATTGTGATAGCCAGTGTTATTGTCGAGAGCAGTGAGAGGAACAGAGCGTTTGTAATAATGCATCAAGTTGTTGTTGGGGGGGGGTTGGAATTAGTAGTGAAGTTTCTCAAACACTAGGAAGTTGGGTGCATTATTTAGGAAGTGATTAGTGAACAGAGTTATGGTTATTATTATAAGTAAGCTAACTATTTTGTAGATTACTAATTAACAGTTTTAAAATAATAACGTTTTAACTTGAAAACACTGAAAGAAACTACATAACATAAAAGCAAGTGATAATACCCCCAAATAATGAGAAATTATATTCAAATTCTGGTTATTTCACTAAAACGTACCCCATTATCTGCAGAAGAGTAGTTTAACATCTTCACACCCATTTCAAGAATAATTGTAAAAAAAGTTTAACTCACTTTAAATAAAACTTCCTTTCGTCTGTGATTTAAAGCATATCTATCTCTTGCTCATTGGTTACCGCTGAAAAATACGTGATAAAAACTAGGTTACCGAGAATTCCACTTCAAACTCATAAAAATTTCACAACTAACCGCTCCCTTATTGATATTAAACCCCATCACCCCCCTCACTGACCCACAAACGTCTACTCTTGAAAAGCCGACGATGATGATGATACCAAAAAACCAGAACACCCCACCGCCCCATTAAAAACTCTTCATCAATAACTAACACACCAGTTGCCATGACACTCCGAGAAACCGGACCGCAATGGCTACCAGACCACAACACACTCTCTCTCTCTCTCTTTGGCCCATCTAAATTTCACAACGCGCAGTGGGTCAAAGACGAAGACGAGGGTTCGTCTCCTCCCGTGGTTACATCGGGGTCGTCGCAAACGAGCGAGCAAATCGGCGATCGCGTCCTCCAACGGCGCTCAAGCGTCCAGCCTTACCAAGTGCTCTTTGCGAATTGCTCGTGTGTTTGCGAGGAATTAGATGGACCGTGTGCTTGTTCATGTAACGAGCTGTTTAATTTGGTATTATGAACAGATGGATTGGAGAACATGAGTAGGGATAGGGTTCAAGTCAAGTTCATTGAGAATGTGGGGAAATGGTATATAAAAGGGATCTCTCAACTGCAGTGAGAAATGCATTCAGTTTCTCTATTCAATCAGAGAATTGGTTGCACAGTGCGTTGAATGAGTTTTCTTCTGAATAATAAAAAAAATCGCAGAAACGTTTGTCATAAATAGGAGTCCTGCATATAGCCGAGCTAGAGTCCATCAATCAGTTCATCAATGTCTATGCCTATAATTCTATGAGATTAAGGAAGGAGAAAATGATTTCGGAAGCGGATGTTATGATTTCAAGAAGTAAAAGTGTTTTTGTTTTTAGCTGCTGTTTATGATCAAAAGATTTCAAGAAAAGCTAGTTTAACACTCACTTCATTGACTCTTGACCTGTAATAACCAATTTTTTTCATCCAAAACACCATTTACTCAGAAACATGGTATTGTATATTTCTACACCATCTATAACATTCTCAGTTTGAAAAAGAAGTTGGGCTGTGAAATCTACTCCTTACAGCGATACGTACATCTTTAGTTAAACAAGGCATTTTCATATTATTAGTGAACTATAAAGGTGTTAAACACATGAGTAAGGGTAACGTCATCTAAGTTATTATACCGGTTTCTCATCCGGAAATCGCCAATTATCCTCTCATCCAACAAAGTTGAAACCGCAAAAGACTTTCCCTAAAGGGGTGAGATACCCACCTATAGGGGTGGAGACACCATTTAGGGGTGTTTTTATGGTTTGTTTGGTGTTTCACCTTTGTCCGATTACAGGTAACTGGCAATTTTCTGATGAGATACCCTTGTAATTGTTTAGCTGACGTTACCCTACGTGGCACTTATAGGTAAAAATATACAAGCAATGGAAAATATAAAAATCATACCTCAAGCAAAAAAGTAAAAACGTTCAAGGACAATGCAATTCTTCTCCTTCATAAATTATCTGTACGGCAGGCTTGTGAGGATAATACATGTGGATTCCTTAGTTGTGCACTGATTTTTCCACAAGAAAAAACACTTTTCTCTCCTCTCTCTCTGATTTACCTAGACAAAAAAAAAACAAAAACGTTAGAAGTTTCACAACCTCGGCAGCACTGAAGAAATAATCACTTGCATTATGTTCCCAACTGGTGGAAGCGAACCGGTTGCACCTTATCTCTGTCATCGCCACGAGAACTTTCACACGAACAACATCCATTGAGAAATCAACTTCTGAAGAAGAATCTGAGCCTCAAAATGAGAAACCGTACTCCATCTAATGAAGCTGCACTAAGACCTTGACCCAAAGCCAAATAAAAAAATAATTATTACACTCACTCGATATCTTATAGTTGAATTCTATTAAAGGTGGAAATTTTTCAAATAATGGGGAACTTGGATGTCACGACAACCAGGTCCCGTCTGTGGTCTAATGTGTCGTGGGAAAGGACTCATTAATCAAGTGGTAAGAAATGAGGCTACTGTTTCTATGGTGATAATGGAGGGGAGGGTTGGAATACGAAGGAGTCATTTGGTTCAGCGCTTCCCTGGTGTTTGTTTAGTCTCAGGTATCTCGTGCGAGTTGATTAAAGAAGAAATATTATGCGTAGGTGAATTCTCTCGGTAAATATGTGTTATAGGAGTTAGATGTTAGCAGAGTGTAAAAATAACACTAAGTAATATGAAATCAGGTTAAAGCAATACTCTAAAAAAAGTTAAAAACTAATGCATCTAACCAGAACTCAAACTATTTTTTTATTTTATGATAGGATAAATAACGATATTGAGGTTAAGTTCCTACTAAATTTAGGAAAATATGTTTTTCAAAAGTTAGGTTAAATGTCATTTGTATTACATAACCAGTGACTGTTTCTGGGGAATTTGAATAACGAGTTAGAAAAAAAGAGATTTAAAAAATTCCTTATGGTCAACTTAGGGCCGGATTCAACTCCGTTTCGTTACGTTCTAAAGAACCGTATTTCACCGTCCTTTACCGTACAACGGTAACGTCAGGTCAGGAGCAGGCGTCGGCCGTTTCATCCGCTGCCGTTTTCCTCTGATTGGTTGAAATGCCCGATGACGTAGCTCCATTTATTTATTCCAACCAATCAGTGGAAAGCTGGGCAAATGACTAAAGAAAACGATAGTTGAGTTGTTTGGAAGTAGGATTCGACCAGCTTCAACCGTCAACCAAATCGTCGTAAAACGGAGTTGCATATGGCCCTTAGTACTGAATCCATTAAGTCAGTACATAAAAATTCATTGGTTCATTACCTAATAATGAATATGATTTCTTAGTGTCCAAGAAAATTTTTAACAACCGTTATCCCAATAAAGATGATGTTGATGTATCCTAGTATATTCATAGCAAATAGGATGTTACATATCCAACTGATATAACAAAACCTAGAAAATGATGGTGAATAATTAGAAACTAGAACAGTTGCATTGTATAATGTTGAATTTCTCTCCGTAAACTAATAACGTTAGTATTTTTGAGTGTTTTGTATTTAAAAATTAAGAATAATTTTGAGTTTATTTATTTGAAAAAAATTTTTAAGCTACTCGTGTAGAAACTAAAGCGAATAGTTTTTACATTCAAGAATTTAGAGAGCTTCAATTGTGAAAAGATGCATTATTTTCTTCCTTATCTGATGGACCACTTAAAACACAAATGGAATGAACAAAAACACTCAAAGGGAGTGCACGCCCGGAAAAATACTGTGGGACTAAAATGCAAAACAAGGCTTCATTGTCGCGTTGGAGCAGTTGATTTGGCCTTCAAACTGTCATTTATCATCAATCTCTTTTCACTAAGATAGGCGAAGGTTTAGGTTATATGACCTCTCCCAAGATGAAATACAACTAATTTTGATGCTAAGCAAACAAGTAATTCTAAATAACTAGAGTTTTTAATTTAATAATACTCAAAAAGCGCATTTAATTGTTACCCAAAATCGTTACTTTCTCCCTTTTGGTACATAATTTATCCAAGGCATTGTTTATATAGATAATGTTGAACTCTTTGGAGACATTTTTCCATCAGAGAAAAATATTTCTTAATTTGCAAATCGGAAAATAATAAAAATAAATTTGAAACAAAAAATGGTAAACATTGGGGACCAATATTAAGAAGCAGGCAAGTCAACGAAACAATTTTTAATGGGGAGGATAAAGAAGTAATATATAAATTAAAGAATATCTTGTCGGCATTTATATCAGCATTTGTGGCTTCTAAGCCGCTTAGGCGACTCCTCCATTGTTAGCAAGGGCTCAGGAATAGCTTATGGTATTCCTTTCACAATTCTAATCTTATTTAAAAACCATTATCAATTCCATAAAAAATATTATTGTAAGTAAGTAAATGATAATACCTGTTCTTAACTTGATTTTAAATTCAAATTTAACGCTGTAAATATTCAAGTGTGTTTTGATTTATTTGATCGGGTAGGGTTTTTTTTATCACAGAAATGAAATATTTAAACGAATTGAATGAATTCTTCTATTCCATTTAGTAAATAAAAAGAATCTATGATATAACTAACCTACATCCTAGCTAATTTAAAACTTAATGAATGAACAAGTTATTCAATTTATGAATAAGTTTGTTACATGACAAAACAGACGTAGATCTTTGAAGATCATTTAAGTAAAGAGTTAATTATCAAAGCTTATTTTGAGACTATTCAATTCAGTACAAAAACTCAATCAACTTTAACCGATTCTTATTACGTTACTTTTTTAAAAAAATACTTGTGTATATGAGAAGTCAATACCCGAATAAATAGAGAATACGTATTTTTCATCAAAATTTCTCTAACAAAAATTTAAAATCCATACATGAGCAGGTAACCGTTTTTTAATATGGAAATATTTTTTTGTTTAATCTAATACTTCTTCTTTTGTTTAGTTTTTAGCATTTCTCTATTATTTTTAATCAAGATTCACCAACATTTTATTTTCAACAGGCTAGCTTGCGTCTCCCAAAATAAACCCCACTTAAAAAAGATCATGACACATTTCAAGAAAGTACAATAACCCCATCGCATCATTCATAACTCACAAAGCACTCGGCAACTAAACGCAGCTCTCAATACTTTCCCTCGTATAGTGTCATCTCATTATTCGAGCCATTCGGAATGAAAATAGCGTAAGTCCAAAATTTCAAATCCGAAATCAGCATAGATTTTGGGAATATCTTTAGAATCTCCATTTAGTGTGGTTGTTGTCTAATTATAAAGTTCAACAAGTTTCCTTAAAAAACAGCTTTAAAATGTCTTCTCCATAGGAAAAACATGAAGCAGCGAACATTAACTTACGCCACTTTCGTTCTAACCACTAATTTGTAAGACTCAAAACAAACCGCTACTTTCCGTGACGCGTCACGTGCAGCTGCCAGATACCTCTCACGTGGGCGTTTATTTGTTCTCAGGCCAGATGAGACCGTTCTCTTTTAATAACGGGCATCTTCCATTCCACTTTCACCTCGCCAGCTGCCCTGAAAACTGGACCGAATCCAGTTGTCGGTTCAAGTAGGTCTCATTTGCATTTGGGGGAATGATAAAAAAAATTCACTTGTTTCAATTTAAAATAGGGATTTCTTTTTCAAAGGATTTTTTTGCCACAGCTAAAAGATGTGCTTGTTTTCTGTTTGGATGAATTCTTCTGCATTGCTTTTCAAGTGGCAATATATGTTTGACGAATAAAATATGTAACTTTTCATTTGGTAATTGAGAAAAACAGAAAAATCCAGCATGCTTATAGTTGAGTTTAAGAAATATTTGACGAATTGAAGAACGTGCTAAGAAAGAACTAAACACAAAATTGCTTAATTTTAAAAATCTTCAATTTTTTTCCTTAAAATCAATACATTTATGTCTATGCGTTTAAAACCATTTTTTTCATGGAATATTATGAAGGTAACTTGGTGCAGCAATATAAAAAAACAAAGGAAACAAAAAGTGATTGGAAAATTTTCTACATCTGGTTTTCTGCATCTGGTCGTATCTACGATTTTTGGAGTAGCATAAAAAATACTTGATAATTGTAATGGTTTTTGAAATAATATCAGTAACCAATATTAAAATTTTGATATGCTTTTTTTAAGATAAGATATCTTTTAATCAGATAAGATTTCTCTGGAGTGTCATAGCCTCTAGTTTCACATTCACTGACAAGGAACATTTCTTTTAGTATCGATGAATAAAAACACAATTTTATACTTAAAAAATGAAGCAAGTAATAAAAAATCTCCATTATATTTCATTGAAGCTGAGGAATAGAAATCCCCGCTATGTGATCTAGCCCATGGAATAACTAGCAAACGTGGTGTGCAATCGTTTGACAAAGAAACAGCGCGTGCTTCAACGCACACACATCAGACCAATGGTTGTGAGAGGGATTCTTGAAAGAGCGAACAAAGTGTTAGGAATGTTCGACAAGGAGCATTGTTTCCGAGGCATTTTGTTCGGTTCCGCTCTGTTTGGAACGAGGGCTTCCGTCCACTACGCCCAAAGAAAGTGGACATAGAGGGCTATGCTTGGAGAACTTGGGAAGTTCCTATATATTAACATTTGCACTCTTTCATGTTGAAAGAAATTCATTTTTCATGAGGTAAAATTTTTGGATATTGAAATTAATATGGTAAAAGAAAAAAGTAGTACATAGACGGCCGTATCGACCAAAACGGAATTAACCCGAACCGGGAGTAAAACCTCACATACGAAAGTTATACGGTTTTAACTATAGTATATGTGAGGTTTTACTCCCGGTTCGGGTTTAATCCGTGTTGGTCGATACGGCCGCAGAGAGTAAAATTAGTTGGGTAAAACGTTTATCTCTTATGAAAATACCATGCATGAGACATGGCTTGTGCTTTTCGATATATATCAATAAGGTGGACAAATAAAATTAAATGCATTTGAAATAATTTAGCAGGAGCGTGTATTAAGGGGGGGTGAAGGTCTCCACCCTATGAAATTCAAACTAGATAGAAAAAATGAGTTAAATATTGTAGGGAAGATCCCCCCACCCCATTTTGTACTTGGATTTTTGTTTTAACACAATTTTTCTACCAAAAACCAAATTGTAGCAAAAAAAACCTTCTATTAAAAGAAAGTTGTTAATCTTTAAGGCAAATACAAATAAACAAGCAGATTAAAAATCAAATCCAGGAAGAAAACGGACTCGCATTAGAGGGTCAGTCCATTTATTAAAAAAACATTTTTAAACCAAATATATGAAAACATGGAAGTGTTGAAAAGTTTTTTGTAAGGTCCAAAACTGTGGGCCAAACGAAGGGATGGATATTTGACCCTGCCCCCCAAAAAAGTTCTAGATACCCTACTGTAATTTAATCAATTTTCTATTTAACTGTGAGTTTACGAAACAGATGAAAATAACGTTTGTATTTTTACTTATTCTTATAAACTGAAATTGTTCAAAATTATATAAGATCCTTTTATGAAAAGTACAAAGTTAAAATAAATAGAGTAATGAATGACTACAGTTAATGAATACATTCATCGTGCATATTTTCAAGCTTCATATAATAGGTTTTTAACAAGTCTGATAAAACTAAAGATTTATTACATTTTAGTTTTTTTTCTGATTCGAAACCAACACCATGCTAAAATCTAGTCAATATCTCCAACCAGATATCACAATACAAAGTAATACTCTTTCCACGTCCTAATCGCTTTGTAAAATCCTATAAAATGGGATTGCCTATGTATTCAATATCATTTTATGTACAAACATGCGTTAGCAAAGGTAATGACAGTTTGAAAATCATTTACCATACGTAATCTGATAAAATACGACGCTTCGTTGAAAAGATTGATGTCCGAAGTAATACATCACATATGAGAACACGAAACCGCCACATGCTATATGCTTGTTCTCGGAATTAAATTTTGTGCACGCAATATTCAATACAAAAACATTTATCTAACTTCGACATAAAATTGAGCTTTGAGCTTTGAAGTGAAAAATGCAGTGTCTGATTTAAAAATAGAACTGCTGTATTTTTAGTTCAAACCCATTGTAAAAAGCTCACCAGACATAGACTCTCTGTTAAAGGGATTTATAAGAGTTTTATAAGAGGTAAAAATCAAGAAGTAAAATTAATGATCATGTCGATCAATTTTTTTTCTTAAAATACAAAGAAAGGGCAAAAATATGTAGTTTAACGTTTGCACATTTGTGATTTTCTTACATGATTAAGAACCCTCAAATATATTACAGAATCTCTCAATTTAAATTGAAGTTTGGATAATTTTATAACATTTATGTTAAAAGCCTGAAGATTCCATCAAACGAGATACGATATTTAGATAGTTTTAAAGGTGAACAAAAGAAACTGAAAAATACGAAATAAATTTTTAAAATATATTTCCGTAATATTATTATGAGTACTTTCTTATGAATTTAACAAAAACTATTACTCACTTAATAAACGTTTGTACAACCTCGTACATCATTGCCACAGGATACAAACAATTTGAACAATGAAGACATAAAAACATGTCTTACTCATACTCCCAACCTTGTCGACAGTCTCAATCTTATTTTCCCTGCCATATAAAAATCTTATCTTCTTTTATCAAAAAAGCTTGTTTGTCTTATCATTACGCATATTTACTTTAATCATTGATGAACTGAATTTAGTTTCCAGATTGTTCGAAATATAGTAGTGTATTCTTAGTTACGTAAACTAGGGCATTCGAAAGAAACAAAAAAAATTTTAAAGCAAACAAAAGGAGTTTTGATCTAACAATTATGTCGAAACATTGAGACTACTCTCTACTAGAATGTCAGTAAATAATGATTATCACATTTTAGTTATACCATTTTACCATTGGAGTTGCAGTCAATGAACAACTACTATCATTTCAAGAAAGTTTTATTTATGTTTTTAATTGAAATTGACGATATTGATTTATTTTTCCACGCATAGGGGAAGTGAAATATTCTTTATAGTTTCCCGTTTGTTTTCCATACGGTTTGATTTATGTATATTTTGATAAATTTATGTCTTGTGTTCATTTGCTAGTTCAAAAACCTTATTTTGTTTCATATCATTAGTGTTTGATTCGATCTTTGTAATTTTATGTAATCTTAATTAAATTTGATATTCATCTAAGTTTTTATTTAAGTTTCTATGTCATGCAAGTAGGCACCAGTACTGGCTCTGTTTCCTCTTGGTGACCAATACTTATTTTTTGTAGATTATATTTTTAAAAAAGATAAATAAATTATCATTATGATTTTCTCTAAATTTTTTAACGCAAAATTTTTACTATACAAAACCTTTTTCCGTCCTTATAACAAAAACCCCCATCAACATCTCACTGGTTTAACAATTTTTAGCGGAAATAAAGTCAACAGCTGGAGATGACGATTCCAGAGAGACAAAACGGAAATACTGGCAACTGTCTAACAATGTTCAGCTGGTAGGTTGCGTTTTTGCTTTGGAAAGTTTTTTTCCACCCATCAAAGGTTTATTGACTTGTCTGTTATATTACATGATGTGGGTAGGAGGAAAACACAAAGGTTTGTTCAGATGTGTATTTTGATCTTGTATCTTGGTAAAAAAGCCTATCTTTATGCTGCTATTTAGTTGTCTACTTACAGGGGTTCTATACCACATGTGACAGAGTGAAATTAGTGAAAAATTTATTTTTAAACAAATGAGGAATAACATGTATGGGTGAATGAATACTAACAGTACCAAAATCTTGTGTGTAGATACCCTAAAATTTCAGAGCAGTTAAAATTTCAAATAAAATGTAATAATCATCGAATCTTATACTGTCCGTATACCATATACAACATATTTTAAAAAATAACAACGTGAATTAGTATTTATATAAAAAATTATGTGAATTCCATAGAAGGAATTTTCATTGAAATAATTATGAAATATTAATTCATAATTTTATACCTAAATTTAACATTTCAGTTATTATTTATCCATAAATTTTCGACAGAATATTGATCTACCCCTGGATAAGATCTAAAAACGCATTATAACAAAGCAACGTAGACCATTTTCTTTAATATAAATAATATTTTTATGTAAATTTTCTCTCTCACCTCTGCATTTTTCTGTGTTGAAGAGATTTCGTTTAAGATGAATATTCTCAGTTGTTTTTATAAATTCTTCAGGCATTTCTAAACCTATTAAAGCTTTAAAAGTTAAAGAGTAAATATTGATTCTTGAAAACCGATGGTTTATGGTTCTTCAAAACCTATGCAATTCTTATTGTTTGTGGATTGATGTGTTGAAAAAGCTTGCTTAAACTAACATGTTGTCGTCTATCAATCGCAACCATCGTAAAAAAATAAGCAACGTCTGATGCGCCACACCGTTTCGACGCGTCGTTAACAAAAATGAACACGAATCGCTTCGACTGAATAACAAATCACTTGTTAAACAAGCCCCTTGAGATGAAGCGTCCTCAACATCGAAACCCTTCGACAAGCAAAAGGTCCCGAGAGAACAGCAGAAGAAGAAAGAAGAACGAAAGAACAGAGAAAACCGGCTGTCTCAACCCACGCATAACTAACGGTCTTCATTTCACTTAGCTTCCCAAGGTCCGTTCCCTTCAAGGTTCCCACTTTCTAACGACTCAAAAGTGCTCCTCATGGTGAGACGATGGGTGATGATGTTACTCTTGCCGTTGATACACTTAAAAAAAGGTGGAAACTTGTGAATTGAGTTAGAAATTCTGGGTTGTTCTTAAAGGAGTAAATGCAAATAAAACAGAAAACTTTGTATGGGAAGAAGACTTGGTAATAAAAGCTAAGAGGTACAATCTAACCTCTACTTATGAGAAGGACTGTCCAAGTTTTATGTTATGCTTGTTTTGAAACAGGTTTAAACTTTCCCTTGCTCTTAAAACATAGTTAATAAATAGAAATGCTGGATAAAACTCTTATATACTATGATCCACCCTCACGAAAGGGAATATTGTAAAATTGCTTCCTAAAAATTTCCTAAGGCATATAATATTGCTGAAGCATACTGAGACATAGTGTATTTGAAAACTATAAGTCCATACGATTTGTTTATTCAATATCCAAACTGAAAGTATAAAATGGTTAACCCTCTGCTAATTTTGCTATGATATACTACTTTTCTATTTTATTATATCGCCCTCTTAAAGTACCTACATTTGGGAAACGTATACTGAAAGAGGATGTTTGAAACAGGCAAAATCCATACGATGCAAATCAAACATATCCATGACTCATGATTGCACCAGGCACGATTTTTCATCCAGTCAATTACAGAAACTGGCTCAGTTCAATTCTGAAACAAGAAGGTCTGAAGTCACTGAGCTTTAATTACAGATAATGGTCAACGCTTTTCCACTTAACGCTAATCTGCCCAAACGGCTGTGGACACTGGCGATGCATCGCTAAGTAGGTTAACCCCAAGGAGTGTCAGGGTCGGGAGACACATGGCCGGTCAGCATGTTGGTCAGTGGGACAAGACAGAAGGGAAAAGTGATCTTGAGAACTCCTGCTGTGTTTTCGGATATCACTGGAGGGCTGGGAAGGACAATAGGAGAGACCAACAGAAGACCCTTTCATAAATGGACTCGTCAAACTGGACGGAGACAATTGTTCGTGATGGAATCGATTGCACTGACGCTCGGGGGATGGGCAGGTCGTTGGTGTTTCTTGGAGAACGTGTCTTGCTCGTGGTTCCAGAAATTGTTCTTAATGCGTTGTGGTTGGAATTATCATAGGTATTTCGGTGGTTTCGATGACCACTAAGTGTATAGCTATGGTAATGTCTGAAGAGAATTATGTGATGTTACACGCATTGTTTGCAAAATTTTACATGGCTTCATATGCACAGATTATTTTTAATGAAGGATATGAATAAGGATAAATATTTTTGGTGAAATAACATTTTTACTCTAGATATTTTTGTAAGCTTTCAAGTAATGTAATTTTCAAAAAAAGAGATTTTTACTTTTATATTCATTTAAAGAAGTAATCGAATCATTGTATTCTAGTTCAGAGTATAAAAACTAAAAATTATAACTCTTTTAATGCAACGAGATAAAATCAAGACTCGGACTTACTTCTCCCATTTCTACTTAATTTTCTCTTACACAATTAAAATATAACGTAAAGTGAATTATGTAATAGAAAATGAGTTCTTTATGGTTATATGACAAAACAGTTCAATAATTTGTTCTATATACTAAAACATTTCCCAATAACCTTACAAAGTAAATTTCTTACTTTTTATCCATAGACAACTAATCCAAACAATAAAAACATTCTCCAAGGACTACAAATCTTTCACTAAAGTAAACTCTTTAAAAACGTAAACAACTCAAAAACCAGCAGACCATATGCACAACAAACAATTCAAAAATGCAAAATCTCCAAAGAAAAATAACTCGAAGTAAAACACCGAATCACTAAAACACACAACCATATAAAATTTCTAAAATTTCACAACCCCATACGTCATCCTCAGAACAATACTTAGCATGCCGTGAAGACACGCTAAATCTTCGCCCAACACTTTCTTTAGCCCCAAGGCGAGCATAACCACCGATGTCGAACCTTCCTCCGAGCAAGGTTGCCCTTCTGCAAACACATACCTCTCTCTTAATATCGATGACTAGTAGTTGGTTGTCTGGCCTTAAGAGATGCGGCCTTCGCCAAGGCCTCTTTGGTAATAATGGGCATTTATTCAACGCTTTTGCCATAACTCACGTAACACTGGTAGTGGCGTTATCACCTGTAAGGAGCTCTCAATGAGAGTGAGAGTGATTTGGTGCGATGGATTAGCGGTTGTTGGAGGGATGAGGGTAAACTGAGGAGTTGGGGGATTCAGAAGGGATATAATTTTGCCAAAGAACTTGCTCTTATTCATATTACATGTTTTTTGAACGGGTGTTGTTAAAACATTGAACTTTGACATGAAGTTGTGAATGATTTTTACTGTCATGTTATTGACAAGATTAGAAATAAAGTATAAATATTTAATCAGGAATATTCGATTAATTTCGGGGAAATTCAAGTTATCTGCATTTAAAATAACATACCACTTTTACTTTGCATCTGAAAATAAATGTGCTTCATGAATATGCATGATTCATGAACAGTGCGAAATGTAAAAATGAAATGTGTGGGAATGTAAAATTATAATTTCAGAGATTCAAATATGGAATTGAATATAGGTTTATTAGATAAATCATAGACTGAAACAAAATACAATCAATAAAATATCTATAATAATAAATAAAATATCTTTATATATTATTATGTATCTCAAATATATGAAAAACTTTTATCTTTAGATATATTTGTTTCAATTAATTTCTCCAGGCACACTTTACTCTTCATCAGATGAAATGAAAATATTGAAAGGGATATAAATTATATAACTAACTATGCAACGTAATCAAGATTCCAAAGAGAGATGTGAAGTAATACCTCATAAATGTTTGAAAATTTATATTTTTGAAATATTCTAAACATTATATAAATCAATTTCATGTTAAAACTGTATTCAAATGAGTGTTAACAATATTTTTTGAATTAGGCTTGGAAAATAATTAAAAATATTTATATACGAAATAAAACAAAATCTGAAATTTTTCTGATGAAATTTAATGTTTACTTTTGAAAGAAAAAGGTCTTGAAACAAATATAAAAAAAGTCATAGCTAAAATTACTTAAAATATTGATTCTTTACTTTAATTTGAATGTAATCATTTAATTTTTTTTAAATTTTTTTTTATAAATTTGAAGTCCCTACCAGGAAATAAATTCTCGGCAGAAATCTAAATTGAACGATGACACTCACTTCCTGTGTAAAGTTCTGATTTTAATATTCTGTGACATCACCTGCCTTACGCATCATCAATAGGTCGAGAAGGTTCGAAAGGAAACTACACTTCATGGCGGTGAGGGTATTTTATATGCCGTCATGTACGGCCTAGACGATTCTACGGTAAAGGGAAGTAATTCTAAGTTAAGTTTATCGAAATTTTGAGGTTAAGTTGCCAGTGAATGACGCAACCTTATCAAGAGAACATTGCACTTTATTAGGATAAAAGCATGGTTTTTCTCACATCAGATATCATATAAAACGAATTTAAAAACTCTAAAATATTTTTAAAGAAAAAATACTGAATCCAACATGAAAAAGAATGCACTACTACACTATAAATAAGATAAAAGTTACAGATGATATTATACTTTCAAATATATTCTTCTAAAATTAGCATTCGATAAATTTTCCTTTAACTTTTATTTTAAATTTGGAGAGTACAAGAAGTTTTTCCTTTTTTCACATACAGTAAAAATTTTTTCCCGGGTAATGGGTAATGAATTGTACCAAATATTTTGCAAGTTTAGCCTTTACTTTGCTTATGAAGTTTTTTTATTGCAGAAAAAACCTCGTACCTTTGTTTTTGATTGTTTTGTCTTCAAATTATTCATAATGATACTTTTGTCAGTATTTTGTGTATTGGACATAGTTATAGACATTATTTTACTGTATTGCATGGGCACCCATTTACAAGGTGATATTAATTAGTTAATTATTATAGTAATTGGTATTACTGTATTGATATTTATAGTCCTAATTTATTTTTCACACCTTTGTGAACAATATTGTACACTTTAAAATTTCTTGAGAATAAATTAACTGTTTTAAACTTATTTTTAATTAAGATCAATCATATTTTTTGGACAATACTTTTAATTTAAAATTTACCACTAACACAAATAAAAAATCTTGAGAAATCGACAAAAACTAATTGAATCGTCAGTTTGAAGAAGGGAATAAGTCCAAAAATCAAGTTTTGAGAAAATCGAAAAAAAGAAATGAAATTTTCATTGTATGGATATCGATTTCACAACTTCAAGGGGCGATATCTCCCTATAGGGGTTAGTTATTTTCCCCCTCTTTTCACCCATGTGTAGGGCAAAGCTTGGAGATTGTTTTGAGCACAAAAAGTCAATTTGTCATTTTTTGGACTTATTCCCATCTTCAAACTGACGATTCAATTATCTTTCATTATTATTTTCAATTATTCTTTTAACCGTCTGAGCTCTAAATTTGAATTCTATTATGTTACTTAATCTTTTAATCAAATCATATCCTTCTGACAGACGTATTAATCTCCGGATTAAAGACTGAAACATTCATGACTAACTCCAAACTTTATAAATTAAACCCCATTCAAAATCCGTTATGTGATACTTGTAAAACAAAAGACACTTTTAATCATTTCCTATTTGAATGCAATAGACGCGTAAGTAAGAGAGCAAAGTTAAGCAACGCACTTCAATTAAAGTCGCTAAATTATCGAGAGCAAATGAAAATAATCAAAGATAAAAAAGAACTGAAATCCAAGCAATAGCAAGATTCTTAAATGAAATAGTAGAATAACAAAGAAGAAAATATTTCTCCGCCTCCTAAGGAATTCACGAGTTCATATGTAATTAAGAGGTATCAGTACCGAAGTCAACCCAACTTTTAAAAAATCTCCTTCTGAACAACAACACAAGTTCCCTTCGATTCCCAGCAAACTAAACAAAAGCTTGGGACCAATCGGGGCCCTCCAAGAGACACCTGTAAATAAATACAGTCATTCGTGTCACTTCCTCCACAGATGCATCCATCGGAAGCAAACCGTGGGATGGCCGATTCCGAGCGTGTCTTTTTTCAGGTGGAAGCGGAGAGGGAAAACACGGCTCCGTATTTCCCAGCACGGAATGTGAGAATCCTTCCCATCTGCATCCTCCCCCCTTACACGCGAGGGGGTTGAATTAATTCCGTTCTAAAAGATAGGACGATTCAGTGCAGCATGCAATAACATTAATTTCTATTTGAATCTGTTAAAATTTACTAACACTTTCACCATTATAAAAGGTGCATATTTATGAAATTCTTTTGAAACCCATAATTATTAACAAACTTTAACTTTTATGTTTATAAAGAACTAGCTGATTTGCCCGGCCTTGCACGGGTGGAGTGTATTGATTCCTTTTTTAAAATTCTCCCAAGTTATATGTCCGATTTTTCGTATCACCAATAACCCCGGTGTCCCCAGTACTTTTTCCATATCCCGGTGTTCCCGATAATTTTCATAACCCGGTTTTCCCGGAAACTTTTCATATCCAGGTGTTCCCGGTACCTTTTCATATCCGGGTGTTCCCGGTACCTTTTCATATCCGGGTGTTCCCGGTACCTTTTCATATCCGGGTGTTCCCGGTACCTTTTCATATCAGGGTGTTCCCGGTACCTTTTCATATCAGGGTGTTCCCGGTACCTTTTCATGTCCCGGTGTTCCCGGTACTTTAACATACCACGGTTCCCGATAATTTTCATATCCAGGTGTTTCCAATAACTTTCATCCCGGTATCCCTGGTTCTTTTTCCCCATCCCAGTTCCAACTGTGATATCTCATTCCATCCCGATTTTTTGTCTATTAAACATTACCATGTGATAAAAACAATCCAATTGAAATCATATATTTTTAAAATCTTAAACTGAATTTTCATGAAGTATTCCCGCTAACCCTTTAAAATTCCGCAAAAAATAAATTTCAAAAATCCCTCGATAAAAAGTTATCAAGTAAGCCTGTCTTCTTATTAATAAAACCAACTTCTTTAAAAGCTACTCTGAAAGAGTAAAAACAGATTGCTAGTTATAATAAAAATCTAGTGATTATAGTCTAGTAAACCATGCCCTATGAAACAATGAAATTAAATTCTTGCTCGTAACAAAGTTCATAAACAAAGAAGGTCTCTCGCCTCCCATTAGCGCTCTGGAAGTGTATTCTTCCGAAGAGTAGGGCATCGTAGGAGATGCACGGAGTCCATCTCCTCTCCCAAACTGCACAGAGGGCAGATGGGCGAAGCAGCGATGTTGAATCTGTAAAGATGTTTTCTGAGGCAGTCATGCCCTATATTGATATAGATACTATCGTTTTCTAACAACGTTACTGTAGATTTAATCTATACTTGTACTCTTTTACCCTAAACTAGTTTTAATGCCAAAAATAATTACAATTATGAATCTAATCTTAAATAGGCAGGGTTTTTATTTACTCGAAAATGTAAAACTAAATAAAAAAAATTTTTAAATATTTTTCCCATTTACTTATTTTCGACATAAGGGTGTTTTTGCAAACCATTTCACCAGGTTTAATCAACTTCAAGAATGTGCTCTCCGATTACTAGTTGACACAGCTCATTTAAAATCTTAAAAAGTTAATATTATTTCTTAGTAATTTGAATTTTCTGTTAACATTTATTATTTAATAAATTTAAATTTATAATGTTTTTTGTATTAAATTTCGTTGTAAATTTAAGATGTTTTGAAATAAAATTTATCAGTGAAGCGAGACGTCATTTTAAGATGGAGAAATGAATGGGAGAAGCAGACATTCCGGAAGTTAAATTAACTTGGTAACCTGGTGAAATGGTTTGTTTATTTTTTATAGGAATTTCGCGAATAGAATGCAAAAATAATTATATAATAGTTAGGAATATATATATATAAATTCAAAGAACCAAATTATATGTTCTCAATATAATCGAATTTAAAGTTGATTTTGATTTAAAAGTTTAAATGATAGGTAATGACATACACTGGGATCTATATGGATTTCATTAAAATTAAACATTTATGAAGCTAAATTCAATTAAAATAGAATTATATTGACAGTATGCTTGAAAGTCATTAACCTTAACACTTTTAAAAAATCTATGTATTTAAGAATTATCGGGGTATTTCACTGAGAGGTACCCAAAAAGAATTTATTGCCGGACTTTTACTTCTATTATTTTATAATAAAAACTGACGTAATACATTACGATTTAATAATACATGACGAGAGGGCAAAATATGATTTATACTCATTCCATCTCCACTTCCTGCCATTCCTCACAAGAACTCCATGACCATAAAAATTCACAGGAAGCATTTTACGGGACATTCTAAATATATCCGGCAATACATCTCCTCAAATGAGTGGAAACTTATACATTAAAGAAGACATAGAACGGTCGACAATTGTTCGCTAGGAACGTGACAACGAGGACCAATGGTCCAACGGTTGTCATCGTCGGAACAATGGGAGGAATGACTCAATCTATAAACAAGCTCCGGGAAACAATCAAGTGGTGCTCTCGGACACAAGTCCGGGACATACACCTGTTGTTGTGCTTCCTTCTCACTTCCGGGAGATGGTTTTCGGGAATTTTTTGCGACTAGGATCTTTAACTTCGATGCTATTGTGAGAAACTAGCTTGAAAACGGTATATTCTGCAGGTCAGTGACAGAACACGAGAAGTTTCATGATATGGATATTTTTATAACTATTGATAGTAATGCCATGAAGGGAGGTTATTTTAGGATTACAGGGAAAGACTATTTAAAAAGTTGTTGATTGAGGTTTAATTTTTTTCCAACAGAAAAGAGTGCGTTTACTTTTAATTATTTGAAAAGAAGGGATTTTCTGCTTTTTAAAAGCATCACGTATTTCCTAATGTGTTCAGTAGGGTGTATCGAAAAAACTTTTTTTTATTTTGATGATGCATTAGTGCGGAAAAGTCTAAAGTGGCAGAGAGTACCTGTGATTTTTTTTTCAGAATTTTCGGATAGTATCTTGAGGTGCCGCAAAGGCCCTGAAGGTTCCCCATGTTAATCCTATGGAGCACGCAAGCCAAAAAGGCCGAAAATAGGTTTCTCGCCCCTCATTTCTACCCTAATCACACGACGAATGTTATGGACTTCCCTCAAGTTATGGACTTTATATGATCTTCTAGGCTATCCGACAAAACTTGAATATAATAGCCTAAATCTCTATATTACGTTGTTGTTGTTGTTGTTGTTGTTTCTTATGCCACTTGGAATATCCAAGCTCCATCCGCAGAGCGTACAGGATTTAAGGCAAAGGGGTGCGGCTCCTGAGAAAGTGAGGCCCATGAAAGGCAGGAGTCCGACTTAAGCCTCGGATGATAGATGCGGCCAACATCTATCGCCACCTCCACAATTTTGACATGCATCTGAAGGGGTGGGAACGTTGTTTTTGTATGCTCAAATTTCGTGGAAAATCGCGTATTTCCTCGTTCAAATCAGAGCCCACACCACAATCAACATAATATAGAGATTTAGGCTATTATTCAAGTTTTCTCGGATAGCCTAGATCATATAGGGTCCATAACTCGAGGGAAGACATTTTTCGTGTGATTAGGGTAGAAATGAGGAGCGAAAAACCAATTTTCGGCCTTTTTGGTTTGCGCGATCCATAGGATTAACATGGGGAACCTTCAGGGCCTTTGCGGCACCTCAAGATATTATCTGAAAACTCTGAAAAAAATCACAGGTACTCTCTGCCACCTTAGACAACTTTTCCGCACTAATACATCATCAAAATAAAAAATAAAAGTGATTTTCGATACACCCTAGTGTGCAGTTCTTCATAGAATTAAGAACTGTACACAATTCGTACATGTATGCAGCGTAAGTAGGAAATAAAAAAGCTTTAAATGTACTCTTTACGTTTTAATTCCGCCGATACCTTCTCCTTTTTTCTGCAAAGCTACATTTCTTAAGCAATGCTCTAGAAATGTTATTTGAAAGGCATGATTTAAGATAAAAAGTGGTAAAGAAACGGATAGGTTTTTAGGTACACCTTTCAATTGAATTGTCAAATTGTCTTTTTTAAAACTCGCATAATATATTAATATCCCTATTTTTTATGACACAAATAACATTTGACTTTCTTTATAAATCAAAAACGAGTATGCACTACAAATACAAAACAAGTAAAAAATACTATATCCACCTGCTCTAGATTCTAAGAGGGGAAGGAGACCGCCCCCAGGGGGAGAACTTTCACTGAAATGGGGACGGTGAAAAGATCTTTTCATAAGCCCGTATACTACTGATGAAAAAAAGTGAAGCGGAAAGTGAAATGTTATGGGGTGATTGCAAATGAAAGTACCGTGTACTATTTATTCTGGCTGAATCTCTTTCACGTGTACCAGAATGTCAACACCTGCAGGTGATGAATATGTTCTATGGATCCTACTATGAGGGAGCTAGTTTTTTATAAGCGGAAACTTTGAAACTATAACTAGGTGATGTTGACTTTTAATGGTTGGGTAAGCGAGGATAATTGTTTAATTGTTAAGAAAAAGATCTAGAATCAGTGACTCAAAACGAAGGTCATATTAGGATTGTTACGTAAATTCTTTAATGAAAATATAGTCTTAAATATTTTGATTACACAATTCACACTTGAATTCTAAAAAATCCCACATGCATCCAAATCCAAATTTTACAATCCACACATCTGGATGATTGAATATTTTTAAAAGTCAAATAGGTTAATTTAACATATTTAAAATTAACTTCATTGAAACTTTACATTCCAATTACTAAAAATTCAATCCAGAAAATTCACCTCAATAGGTTAAATGCGCACACGACTGAGAGTAAAAATAACAACACGTAACGATTTACAACGCACGTTTAAATCTGTCTCCTAAAACCGTCTCCTAAACACATAACGATATCACCCATCCTCCAAAAGCCCAATCAAATGGGCGGGGGATGCAACACACTTCCACAAACGATCATTCGACATAAGTCACAGAGGAAGATTACCACCAATTAGCGCAGAATCGACAAAGCATTATCATCCGATGCTCTGTTTCTTCCTCTAACCCAATTCCATTATTTTCACAACCACCGTGGTCTTCAAGCATAGAAGATGTTCGTTCCTATAAACCAGTTCCTCCCCATTGTCGTGGGCAGGGATTGCACGTGTCACCATCAGCGTACGAGATCATGCCCACGTTAGGCAAGACAATTAGTCAGACCGTTTACCTTGGCAGAGCCTGCTTGCTGCCTAATCGGAATTTTTTGGGAATTGAACTCTGTCTCCAATGTCCCGGTTAATTGAAAGAGTCACCTACTCGACGTCCGACTGACTCTGTTTCGTCGGTCTTGCTGGAGCAGATTCGGTGGTTGGGTTCAGTGTGTGAAGCTGGGCGTGAGTCTCTCTCGGACTGAGAAGGTTCAATGCCACCGACCAGAAAAAGAGGTGGAAGAGTTGAAGAGTAGATGGGGTGACTCAGACACTTGTTGGTCTTAAAAAGGAATCAATGGGTTTGGAAAAAGAATCTAGTTGACGTGACTAGGTATCACTTGCCGTACATGGAACTCGAGTGATTCTGACTAATGGACATAAGTAAGATAGTGGGTTATTTGAATGTTTCGAAAGAGTATGTAGGATTTTGGGTTTGTAAATTTTGCATGATAAATATGGAGATTTAATTTAATGGAGATAAAACATCTTAAACACCATATCATATGAAAATTATTTTAACCAAACACCTTTTATTTGAAATAATTATAAAAAGTTTTTAAATAATAAAGTAATCGGTTAATAACTTTTAAAAAATTGTAAAATCACTGCATAACAAAAATATATAAGCTACTTAATGAGTTAAAAACTTAATGAAGTAAGCATAAGATCTGAGAAAAAAACATTATTTTTTGGATTGTAAATAAACACATTTTACAGGATTTCTTGTAATACATACTAAACATAATAAAGTAGAGGAGAGGAGGGTATTATGGAATACCATTTATATCTTTAAGAATAACTCTACTGGTTTTAACTAAAAACCCACAAAATCATTTTAAGCACATACTATAACTAATGGTAATGAAGTGACAATGGGGAAAAACATGAAACATTATTTAATAGTTTGTTGTTATGAAAAAAGGTACTCTAAAAAAGTTACAAGTGGAGGGTAATATGGAATAGTCGGGTAATATGGAAAACTTGTTTACAACTATTGAAAAACTAATTAGATTTCTGAGATCATAGTTTTAAGTATGAAAGCAATATTTTAAAAACTATGTTCAAATAGTTATGTTTTTGAGCCTGTTTATTCTATTTTTGAGTCTAGAAGCCAATAGAGAACAGCTAATGCATTGAATCCAAATTTCTCCTCGTTGATCTTTGGAGAATTTTCCGTAACAAAATATCTTTGTTTAAGATGATTCAACATCTTTGTTTTTCGGTACTTTAGTTAATGGCAGTAAGTAAATTGCAGATGATACATCAGATTGCACCTATTATTCCATAATACCCGACACACCATCTTGGATTATGAACCATTTTATTGGCGGATAAAACATTGATTGCTAGAAAACGACTAGAGCATGAGAAACTATTATTCTTTTAGTGCACATTATGCTTAACAACAAAATTAAAGTATCCTAATTACTGGTGGGTTAAAATTTTTGAACCTTTACCGGCAAAAACTTTCGGAACTCCTAAAACACATTTTGTTTCTCAGCGACTGTAACTACAACAACCAGAAGTTAACTCTTATTAGTGCACTGAATCACGGGAGTCTTCCTTAAGTCTTTCATGGTATTCCCATGTGATGACAGCCCGAGAGGTGGCTGAAACCTCGGTATTCCATATTACCCGACTACTCCATAATACCCTCCTCTCCTCTACATAATATTTTGGTGATAAAAAGCAGTTTTATTTATTTTAAAAGAACAAAAGACAGTTTATAAGAGTTTTAGTTTTTTATAAATTGCTATACAATACAGAAACTCCTTACAATAAAAAATTAACCCGTGAGCAAATGTCATTGTATTTATTTAATTAATAAACTGCGCACCAAATTGCTTAAAAATTCATGATATCGGGTTAAATAATAGTACAGGAAAACGGTAGTTTTAAAAAAAAAATCATATAGAAGTTTTTTTTTCGACGGTTTTGTATGTTTTCGAGGGCGCTGATTACGAATATGAAGTTTGCTCCCATGTGGGGGGTCGGCTTCATATCGAAAATCGCAAAAAATCGATAATTTTTTGCTCTTTTTTCGATTCTTCGCTTTTATTTGAAAAACTATAAATTTCTCGAAGATAATTTCAATTACAAAGTTGAAGTAAACAAAATTTCCTACAAAATGCACTATTCAACTTTGATTTTCTGAAGAGTGGTTTTGCCGCTAGAGCGCGCTGAAAAACATCGATTTTTTTGCCTTTCCACAAAAATGAGGAAAACGCGCGCTTCTACCCTCTAGAAAATGAAAACTATTCACGTTATCAACAACAATTTTATACCACGTGAAAGAACATTTAATTTTCTATAATTAACGTGCTTTACATTATAATTTTTTTTAGAAGGGGGGAGGGAGTGAAGGAAAGATCGATAACAAAACTGTTGAGCCTCGCAGACCAAACAGACTTTTGCGGTTGTGAATCTGCAATTTTCTCTTTATTTCCGGTATATTACCAATTAATTGGGTTGTTTTGGATTCATTGATGAATAACCATGCTCAAAAAAATAAGTTTTTAAATTTATTTATGAAATATTGGGTGTTATAGGCGGAATTTCAATAAATTTTTTAAATTCATATATTAAATTATTGGAGTGTTTTAATGAACGAATTTATATGTTTTTTGCATCGCTTAATCCGAATTTCAAGTTTATTTTAATTTTAAAAGTCATCTTCGCATCAAAAATTGGAAAAAATATTAAAATTTTGCTCTTTTGTTAGGTTTTTCATCGATTTTCTAAACAAATATTCATTTTAGGAAAAATAGCTCAAAACCAAATTAATGTACGTAAAATTTCCTATAAGATGCACTGGTTCATTTTTATTTTGCGTGGAGTGGTGTACGTTTTATAGCGTTTTGAAGAAAAGCAATTTTCATGTTTTTCTACAAAAAAGTGATGAATGCTCGATTTCTCCCACTACAGCTCTAAATAAATTCAAGTTACCGACAAATAGTTTATGCCAAATGAAAGTACATTTAATTTCCTACAAAATGCCCTATTTAACTTTAATTTTATAATGAGAGGTATTTACGCTAGAGCGCGCTGAATTACAGCTGTTTCCTGACTTAACACAAAAACATGAAAATTGCTTTTCTTCAAAACGCTATAAAACGTACACCGCTCCACGCAAAATAAAAATAAACCAGTGCATCTGATAGGAAATTTTACGTACATTAATTTGGTTTTGAGGTATTTTACCTAAAATGAATATTTGTTTAAAAAATCGATGAAAAACCTAACAAAAGAGTAAAATTTTAATATTTTTTCCAATTTTTGATGCGAAGATGACTTTTAAAATTAAAATAAACTTGAAATTCAGATTAAGCAATGCAAAAAACATATAAATTCGTTCATTAAAACACTCCAATAATTTAATATATGAATTTAAAAAAATTATTGAAATTCCGCCTAAAGCACCCAATATTTCATAAATAAATTTAAAAACTTATTTTTTTGAGCATGGTTATTCATCAATGAATCCAAAACAACCCATTTAGTTGGTAATATACCGGAAATAAAGAGAAAATTGCAGATTAACAACCGCAAAAGTCTGTTTGGTCTGCGAGGCTCAACAGTTTTGTTATCGATCTTTCCTTCACTCCCTCCCCCCTTCTAAAAAAAATTATAATGTAAAGCACATTATTTATAGAAAATTAAATGCTCTTTCACGTGGTATAAAATTTTTGTTGATAACGTGAATAGTTTTCATTTTCTAGAGGGTAGAAGCGCGCGTTTTCCTCATTTTTGTGGAAAGGCAAAAAAATCGATGTTTTTCAGCGCGCTCTAGCGCTGAACCACTCTTCAGAAAATCAAAGTTGAATAGTGCATTTTGTAGGAAATTTTGTTTACTTCAACTTTGTAATTGAAATTATCTTCGAGAAATTTATAGTTTTTCGAATAAAAGCGAAGAATCGAAAAAAGAGCAAAAAATTATCGATTTTTTGCGATTTTCGATATGAAGCCGACCCCCCACATGGGAGCAAACTTCATATTCGTAATCAGCGCCCTCGAAAACATATAAAACGGTCGAAAAAAAAACTTCTATATGAAAATTTTTAAAACGTCACTTTTTAGCACCGTTTTCCTGGGTTATAAAGATATCCAATAAAATAAACACCTCCATCAACTAGTGCCCTACAACAATCACATTTAATCCCAGGGAAAATTATGAAATATTAGACGGTTGTGAAGTAAAAAGTTAACTTTTGCACTATATTATTCAAATAAAATTTGTTGTACGAAAAAAGGATGCTAAAAAGCAAATTATTATCCATAACTAATTCTAAATTTACATAATAAATAAAGGAAATGTACTCAAGATGCTAAAGAACTCGTAAAGTTAAGGAAAACTCTACAATCACTAAAGCGATGTAGATTTTACGTGACAACTCCGAAAGTCCGTGTAAAAGAGTGGTGAAGAGTTATCTATTTTGAGTTTTATGTTTATTTGTGTCAACCTTATTTGGAATTTACAGTTTTATCCTCAAAAGTAGTATTTTGAGTAAAAAACACAGTTTATTCACAAACATTTTTGTAGCTTATTCAGATAGATCCTGTGTCTTAGATAACTCTGTCAAAAAGTATCTAAATGACTAAGACTATATTTAGCTGTATTATTATCCGATACACGTCAATTAACAAATCAGATGTATCAATTCAAATGATTTTGAAATGCTATTATTACACAGAACATCCAATGACAAATGTTGAAACAGTCCAATAACTAAATACAATTTTAAGAATCAAGGTCTCCTTTATTTTCATTGTGCGGTAGTTATAATTTATCATTAAAATACATTTGGTCACAAACCTTGAGTGTGGTAAAAGTGAAAAATAAAATAATCTTAATTGGATACAGCATGTTGAGTCGTTGAGTCATTAGATTCATTTAAATAAGTTTAATTAAAATGATGTATAAGAAAATGCTTTAAATTAAATATAATAGCATAGTATGATTTGAGGAAAAAACAAAATTGTCTATCTCTATTTTGCTGACCTATCTTGTTATCTTGTAAACTTCAATTAGAGAAATGAGTTAATCCAGCAATTCAGGAAGAACAAAACGATAAGTCATTATACTCCCTCAAATAGGCTACTTTGTTTTGATTCCGTTAAGTACACAATTGTCTAATTGAATCTGATATTGCAATGATAGTCAGGGAAAATTCAGCTCGTTAGAGTTAACCAGTTATTGAAAGAAAACGGAGAAGTTCTTAGATTACAAATGTCAAAAATCCTCCCAAATTACGCTTTTCCTTAATCTGTTAAAATACTGTAAAGCTGATAAAGTATTCACTGAACGGTTAAGTATTCTTACTTTTATGCATGAAACTTCCTCGCATTTTAAATATATTCACCAATAAAATAAGATTAAAATTAATTCGCATTCCTCTGCAATCCAAAACAGAAGTGAAAAAAAATACACAGCACTCAAGGCAAAACCTTCTTGGAACCGAGAACATTATCTGTATCTATGGGAATATTTACTAGTCCGAGACCCAAGGGAAAATGAAAAAAAACTTTATCGATACTCTAAACCCTCATTCCCAGCTCTTCAAACAGGTCTCACGTTCTACCTTCAATTAGAACAATTAGAAAAAACCCCGTTCTCCCTTATCCACTTTTCAAACAACCCGAGAACAACAAACACAAATGAAGCGAATACGCATTGAAACGTTCGATTCGAGAAATAAATAAATAAAAAAGAGCAGAACACATAAAAGGGTTTCTATCGTCCATAACGTAGCATTTAGCCTACAAAGTGGAAGGCCATTTGGTGCATGCTATCGGTAAGCCACAACCATTAATGTGACCAATGGACTGGAGGATTAAGGCCACGGAGAGGAAGGAAACAACTCAGCACATTAACTTTTTCTTCACACTTTAATACTGTAGCCAGGTGCTATGTGTAAAAAGTTCTTCACTGGTTTCTAGATATGAAAGATGTGGAAAGGGTTTATCTTCCCAGTTCGGACGCCATCAACCTTATATTAAAGACAATGGGTCTAGTGGAAGACCTTTGCTTCGTACAAATAGTCATTAAAAGTTCCATTAAAGGCGTCTTGCCTCATCTCTATTTTCGGCTCCTTTTTCTTCTTTGTGCTGTTTCAATAACCGATCTATTGATATTGAATGACTAAATAATCATTTTGTGGTTTCACTTGATTGATCACATTCTGTGCGATTCTTTGTGAAAGAAGAGGTACAGAAATCAATTAGTTCAGCTTTCATAGATGGTAATAGTTCTGCAAGGAACACACTCAATAATATTACATTAAAGAGATTACCCTTTTTGCGTATAAATTCCCGAGTTAAGTAGGGGAGAGTGGGGACGATTGTAACGCGGGGCAATTGTAACACTTTGATTTCCTCAAAATCAGAGGCTGCCTGGGAGAAAAGGAGATGACAGTCAAAAAAGGCATGTGAATGAAAGAATATCAGAGATTGCCAAGGCTGACATTTGAGTTGTGGCTGTGTAATTAAGGAAAGAGTGTTTTTCGAGCATCGAAGTACGTTTCTACTTTTGTGTAACTTTCCTTCTCCTGCACTGAAGGTATGAAGCCCAACAACACTGATTTTATGTATTGTATGAACATGTATCCTAGTTTTGTTCTGCTTAGTTTCAAGATGATACTGTTGTTAGTTTCACGGAAAACGAGGGTTGAACTAAAAATGGCAACGTGGGGTCGATTGTAACATTTGAGCCGGGGACGGTTGTAACATGTTACAACTGACCCCAATGTAGAAAATAACATGTTTCAAAAGTATTTTCGATGTATTGATTTATAATTCATACTTATCCTTAATATTGGCATATAATTATGAATTTTTACGGTTTTAGGATGCCGAGATCACGTAAAAGGAAAATTGAAAAGGGCTGATTAGTCTAGAAAAAATGGAGGGAGAGGCTGTTGAGGTTTCTGTGTCTAAAAAATCTATTAGAAGTGTTGCTCATGGGCACGATATTTTTGATGTAACATTATACAGATTTTGTCAGAAGAAAATAAAAATGAAAATCCTAAAGTGGGTTATAATCAACACAATAAAGTTTTCGATCAAGGGCAGTAAGAGGAACCATTTTTTGTGCAAAAAATAGTCCCACGTTCGTTGTACTACAAGGGAATTAAGTTATGAATACCCTAATTGCCCTTGTGAATAATTATTTTTATTATTTACTCATCAATATTCATTATTATTTAAAGCTCATTATTTGAGTGAAAAGTTCATTATTTCCATTCTAGTCTATGTATTTAATTATTATTTAACAAGAAAATATAAATTGTTAATACATTTGAATGATTTTCTATCTATTTTTATGAATTTTTGTTGTGTTACAATTGACCCTTATATGTGTTACAATTGCCCCTTCAAGTGGGGACGATTGTAACGTTTTTCGATTTTCGATGTTTTATTTACTAAATTGTAATGCATGTCCACCGGACGGTTTTCATAACAAAATTGTAATTGGGATATATCAACCTATTTTCATACCAATTTTCATAACTCTAACATAAAAAATGGCTTAGTTTGAGATCAAATAAAAAATTTTGTTACAATCGTCCCCACCCTCCCCTAATGAAAACGGGTCTAAAATGTAATTAAGTAGACAAACAACGAAATTGATATTATTATCATCAGAGAGAATGCAATAAAACTAAAAGGATTACTATAAATTAGATACATATCAGTATCTAATTTAGAAAAATTTACAATAAATTTGAAAAAAAAGGGGTTTCTACTCAAAGCATCAACGTTTCTAATATTTTCTGAAAAAAAATTGTTTCCCAGAAATAACTATTAACATAATATAAGAACAAAGGCTTTCACGACCGGATGGGTTAGGATAAAAGTTTTCTTCCGGGCAATTAGGCCGTGGTCGAAAGGTAGATGTTAAAGGTCGATGTTAGGATGGACTCGCCCGCTGCAGTTATCGCTTTTGAGTCTGGTGTGGCATCGCATCCAGTTGTTGATGTTCCAACTGTATATAACCTTCGACCACGCAGACGGCAGTAATCTTGATTTTGATTTTGACTTTCTAGAGATTTTTTAGCCTTTTATTCCCATTGATAATGTCTGCCGAAGTTGCAGACGAAACGTTTGGACCTTTAACATCTACCTTTCGACCACGGCCTAATTGCCCGGAAGAAAACTTTTATCCTATTAACATAATATTTACAATAATTTCGACATCATTAGTTTATCTTACATACACTATATTCTGTTCATTTTGAACTGGTGCTTGAAAATATTTCTTTCCCCACCACCGATCGGTAACCATAGCAACTATCCTCGTGAAGGCTTACTATTGGCTGCGTGAAGATCGTAACTATGGTTACGCTTCTAGCGTGGGGGAAAGCACTATTTCTCAAGCGCCAATTCTAAATGAATAGAGTATAAAGCATGATATTTTCATAATAAAATTATTGAAATCTCAAAGCATCAGTGGCAAACTTCAAAAACTTAAGCTAGTTTATGTCGCATAAAAAGATAAAAACCAATGAGCACTTCTCTCATCATTGCAACACAGAAATAATTATAAATGTAATCAAACAGAGAAATCCATAAATCTTAAAAAACGATCCGAAGTACAGAAAAATCTTGTGACACATAATACCCTCCTTACGCAAACCCAACATCAGAGAGCCAATAGGGATATCCCACGGAATCAATATTGGATATCGGGAATGACCACACCTCCTCCAGTGATTTGTCAACGTCCACCCTCCGAATTAAAAAGCAAGAATGGTCGCGTGACCGACGGTCATTCGAGCGAGGGTGGAAAATATCGGAAAGACAGAGACGGTATGTTTGCTTTTGTTTTCTTATTTCGTGAGAAGAGAGAATCGGTGAGGTTTTTGGGAGGAGTTGGGAATGAGAAAAAGTGGAGAAGTAAATTACTGGTAATTTTTAATCTTTCGTGTAAGTCGAGTTCTACAAGGTCAGAGAGAAGTTTTCGTGAAACTGTATTTTCTTTTTTCATAAGTATGTTAGTAAAGTTTCGAAATCCTAAGTACAGATTTTATTTAAAAATGTATAATCTTTCCTAATTGCAGAAGTTTCCTTGAAATCTCAGATAGTATTTCTGTATACTCTTTTTAACAGAGAAGAATAAGTATATTTTTTGTGGCAAAAAAATTATATCGTTCATATCTCTTATTTTTTGCATGTTGCTTTTTTATTACTTAATTCAGATCAGTTACGTAAAGAACTCCAATGAAAAAATACAAGGGTTCATAAAAGAACCCTAATAAACTTTTTCAATCCGTATTCATGTTTTTCAACTAAAGATTATAATTTAGGCTCTTGAAACTTGATTTACAGAAACAAAATTCTGAGCGCTAAAATAAGAAAATGAAACAGTCAAATTAATCTTACGTAACATGTATTAGCTTGAATCCCTAACATTAGCTTGAGTCCTGAAATGTTGGTTTGGAAGTTGGAAGCCAAACGGGATACCTTGAAAGAGTTATATTTAGAGCGTTATCTGATTGATAGCCTAAGTAACATCCAAGTAAGGAGAATAATTCCCACATACAATCTTTACATTACAAATACCCAAAAGGTATTCCATGAGAACCTGTATTCCCTACGACAATAAAAAAATATATCAGTAAGAGCAAGACATGCATCAACAAATTCCTTAGTGCGGCATTCCGAGCAGTTCCACTTATTCATTGCACTCTGCCGTCGACAGCCATCTTTTAAATCAAAACACGTCATATGTGTCCGGATGACAATGACCTCTTCGGAAACATGATTCACTGGCAAGACGTTCTTTTTCTCTGCGACAAAAGGAATGCATCTGGATATTGCAACTAACCGCAAGAATGTCGCGGAGTTGATATGAGGTGCAGTTTTTGTTGTTGGAAATTATAAATTGACAATGGTTTATGGGAGTGTGGCTTTGATATGAGTGGGGAAAATATCAGGAATTTTAAGATATTCGACGGGTTAGAGAATATAAACTATTGTAGTGTACTACCTGTCTGCGAACTATTGTTGATTGTTTGATAGTTTTAAAAATAGCGTTAACGCCAGAATAAAAAAGTTCATGAATACTGTTTGTAAAGATACGTTAAGTATTTTATATTTTTAGGAAAACAAGTTATGTATTCTCATCTTCTCTTAAGAGAAGCCTAACGGGAACATAAGAAACCTCAAAACTACAAAAAATAGCAGAAACAGCAAAAGCGGAAAAAGACGCATAGTAAACAGTTTGGGAGCGGTAAGAACTCGCTTACTTATCTGTGAGATAAGCACGAATCTATTTTGACCCTGAAACTAAACAGATTTTAATTTAGCCAAACTGATTTGAATTGGAATTAGTTAGCAAAAGGAAATCAGTGCATTCGGACATACCGGTTCCACCTCCCCATGCTGTCGCCGGGGCAGCATCGCTTCCAAAGCAGGTCAAGGCTTTGACGACTGGTCAGAGAAAGGTGTAGGCGAGTTCGCGTCGAAAAGATGCCGAACTACTTCCCCGTCATGAGGTTCTCCAAGGCTTTCCTTATCTCATTTGGACTTATTTAATGACGGACAGAAGATATTTTTTTGGTACAGTAAAACCTCTGGGGAGAGACCATCCTCTATTTACGACAGGCTATTCAAAGCACAAAATTTCCTTCTGTTTAAGTAATATATTAAGCTCTCTTAACCCTTTCAATACGGCAAGGGAATCAGAAAAGCGCAATTTTCACACTTGTTTGAGCTCCTGGGGGGCAACTGCGATGAGATATCCATTAGATCATGATGTGTTTGGAGGCACAAAGGAGCATTTTATTCTGTTCCTTGAAGTTTCTCAGCAACTGGGACATAATGTTGCCTCAGTGGTAATTTCAAAATTTTTCCACCGTGGGACAGCATATGTCCAAGCCGGTGCGAAAGCGTTAAAAAGGACCAGGGAAATTATTCTTATGCTTACCAGTTGTGCAACATCTTGCCAAAAACTTTTCTTGCTTTTCAAAGTTCAAGCACAATAAAGAAATTTATCATCTAAACAAGTTTAAAATTTTGTCACTGTGTAAAGTATTTTAATTATTTCAATTTTAAAATATTTCTAATGTTTATAAAAATGGATTTTGCGACAGCTGTTGAAAAGGAATTCTAATGTAAAATTGCGAATTATTTTAAATTTATTCAAAGAATACTGATTGCCGTTCTTAGTTTTGAAGATTTCAATATTAACTAATGTTATTGATTGTGTTGTTATTCACTTTTTTACTTCATTGACCCTATTTAGAGAAAAATAACTTGTAATGAATATTTCTACGGAAATTATATTGCAGTTCACACAGTCCCGGGAAAATGAATAAATTTTGAATTTTTGGTTTGATTATAGTATTTAAAAATCTTGTGAACTCGAAAATAAATATCACAAAGATACCCAAAAAAAACCAAACAATTTGGTACTGATGGCGTAATAGCCAAATCAATTAGTTTCTTTGTTGATTCGAATGTTCGAATAACAAAATAAAACATTCAATCCTCAACTTACTCCGATTGAAGCCTCATAAAAAGAGGCAACCTGTCGTTAAGGGTAACGATCATAATCGAACGATGGAGCATGACTAAGAGAAACCTGTTTACCGATGGTTCTATTCAACATTGTCGCCATTTTTTGTTCTTGCTGATGGTTTCACTTGACTTACCACGAGTCCACCTCTTTGGAACTAAACAAAAGCACTTTTTCACTTAACGTTCTCTATCTCTCTCTCTCCAAGGGATATTTATTTTCCTAGTCGGAGGGAAGAAGAGCAAAGCAATTTATCTGTTGCCATCCGAGAGATCTAATTTATTTACATTTTCTGCACAGATGGGAAGGTCATGTGTGTCTGAAAAAGCATGACGGTGAAAGTAAATTGGCAGTTCGTTGCCTTGTTTTATGCAAACTATACGTCTGGACTTGAAAAACAAAGGTTCTCTGACTACGTACAACGTTTGTTTTTCATTTTAGGCTACTACTCGCACGTTCAGGGTGAATGGTTTCGAAATCGTCCCTTCTCACTAAAAAAATATAGACTTATTATCGAATTTTTTCTATGAAAGGAAGAGTAAATGATTCTTTCAAAACTTGATGAATGATATATCGATTTTTAAAGCCGTTAAACTTCATGTAATGAAAGTGCCCAATGAAAGAAATGGGGAAGTATCTGAAACTATCTATTGAATCGTCTGTGTCGTTTGAATATTTAAAGATTTTTGTTTCTTTGAAAATGTTACTACCAATTGTAAACTTTTTACTCAGAATTAAAGAAAACAGTAGTAAGAAAGATAAATGAAGACTTTCCTATGAAAGATATCCCAATTTATGTAATATACGTGTAATTTGAAAAGGTTTGAATTGGGGAAATTATAATGAACTGATTTTCCGTGACAGCCGTATTTTCACAGATAAGAAACTCTGTCGAATAATTAAGAATAATTAAAAAACGCTGTGTCATATACGTATACATTGAACAATTCAACTTAATTATGATTTTAAAAAAATCCTATCAAACAACTACAAGTTTACTAATTAAAGTAACTCCCAAAGAATTTTTTGTTAAGTTAATTTTGTTAACTTTTGTAAGTTACCAAAGTTTTAATTGTTTTTAACACTACCATATGGCATTTTTATGAAAAAGTATAGTAACAGTTCGAAAATAGTCAGTGCTAATAGTATTTATTTAAAAATTCAACAGAAAATTTGGAATTTGGATCTTGTAAAAAATTTTAAAATGGACTGTTGTCTTTCTCAGGAATGTATTCGCATCTTGAATTTTCCAATAATATTGTGTCTTAACACTAGTTCGAATTCATCAAAAGGAAAACATAACATTCCTCTTCAAAAATTAACTCATATGGAACTGAAGAAAAGAAACCGGAAAGCTATTTAGATTCCCAAAGCATGCTGCACAAATATGCTGATCCTTTCAAACCAAGTGCCGAGGAAGTTTTTAGAGATGCAAAGACAAGAAGAAGTCGTGAGCACATTTCGATACGGAAACTAGTACTTTTCCTTTTCGCTTCTTGATTGTCCTTGGATCTCTGGAAGTGGAGCGGAGTCGGTTACCGAGTGGGACGAATTGTCCAGAACTGAAGACTTTTCGATCAAAGTAAAATGATTTTGTGTCTCGTCACGAATTGCGTAAGCCGTAAAAAATAATGGAAAAAATTGTCGTGATTGAGGTATTCTGAACAAAAAGTAATCAATGGAATCTTGCAGTGTTTTCACAAGCTTTTTTAGGTATTTAAGGAGAATATCCTTTAAGTATTTTAACCTTCCTACCCCTTTGGGGTCTATTTCGACCCCAGACGTACTTTGACGCTTGATATCTCCCATGCATTTTTGTTTTGACAATTTCCGATGCTACTATTCCTTCATTAGGCAAAGTTTTACAATGGGTAAAAATTTTGGAGTTATTATTCCATTTTTAAGTGTCTTGGGAGAAATAGTCACATATTCCCCCTCTGGGGTCTTCTGAGACCCCAGGCATGAATGGCGTTAAAACAGTATCAAATAAAGTTTAGTATTTTATTTTTTGTTATATTATAGATAAAAAAAGGTTTATATGTTTTTTTAGAACGTTTGGAGAAATATTAGAAAGACATTTTCGTAGAAATTGTCATTTTTTTTACAAAAAGAAGATTGCGGCTTAATACATTGAATCACTCGCTATTTCTTAAATTTTTTATTCACATTCTAAGAAAAATATGCTATTTATAGAAATCTTTTGAGTATCTAACAGTTGCAGCAAAAAAACTCAGACAACAGTCGCCATGGCTTCCTGTTGAACACATTCTTTACAAAAACTATATAAATTCATGGTTGATTGTAAATAGGTTTTTATATTCAGTCTTCTTTGAAAAATAAGAATGCTTTCAAATATTTATGAGTATTTACGGAAGTCCAGAATGTGATTTCGAAGAATTATCAAGAAAAAAAAACAATTTTGCGTTAAAACTTACATAAGCAAACGAGATACTGTTTTCAGTAAGAAATCTGAACCGATCTTTTTTTTTTCGTATTATTTCAATTTTAAAAAGGAGAATCCACACTTTACATGTTTCATATTACTAAATAAATTAATCTGGGGTGACAGGTAGCTGATAATGCAGAATAGAGAATATATGCAACTTCATAAATCGTTTAAAATAAACTACTAAATACTACCCGTGCAAGACCGGGTATATCAACTAGTATGCTTTAAACAGTGTGATTATAAATATTTTAAGTAAAACAATTTCATTGTAGTTCATTTCTGTAATTTAATTCTTATTTGAAGGTCCAGGTGTTATAAAAAACGTGTATCAAAAGAAACCCAATTACGCCGTAATAAAACAAAAAAAATTAGAAAAATACCAAAAAAAAATGGATAAATTTTTCTGAAGCATCTTTCTAGAAATAAAAAATGATAATTCTTCTCCATTTAAGGAATTTTTAACCTTTATTAGAGTCATAGGCATGTTTTACGCATGGGGTCTTATTAGACCCCACGAGGGGAATATGTGACTATTTTTTCAAGAGGGTAGGAAGGTTAATTCTTTAACAATTCAAAGCTTCGAAGTTTAAAAAATTAGCATCACAGTTAATGATTTATAATTTAGTTTCATTGACATTTTAAGACTGGAACTCGGCCAAACTAGTCTGGCTGTTACTATCATAAAATTGCTTCTTAAATTTTGGATACGAATTTTGAAAATGGCTGATCATAGATTTACGAAAATAGCATATCAACAATTTTATTATAACGGTTCAGAGCAAATAAAATACAACTGGGCATTAAACATTAAATCTTTAATAGACAACTCTGGTTTTTCTTTTGTCTGGTTTTCTCAGGACCCTGATATTGCCACAAAATTCATTCCTCAAATTATCATAAGTTTTATAAATCAATACGCTCAGTCAGACATGATTAGCTTGGCTAATAATACAATTAATCTGCACTATAAATTAATAAAATCTAACCCTTTCATAGAAGACTACATGGTTTCCTTTTCCGATATTTCAGTTAAAAAAAATTTATTTCAACTTAGAATTAATCAGGAATCCTTATTTTTTGAAAATAAAATATTTAAAATACACCCTAAGCAAGTTTGCAATTTTTGTGATTTAAAAGAATTAGAATCCTGGGAACATGTGTTTTTCGTGTGCCCAGTTTATAATTTTTATCGGTTAAAATATCTCTCCTCTTTAATTCATTTCCGTAATAACATAAATAATTTTCTCTCCCTTAAACATGGAGAATATCGCTCAATAGCATACTTTATTAAAAATGCCCAGAAATTAAATAATTTTTTAAACGAAAACATTTCCTTGGAGTTTTAGACCTGTCACACTTTATACTTTTTGTTATTATTGTAATTTGCAATTTTTGTGTATTATGTATTTTGTAGTGTGTTTTGTGGTTTTTTCTTTGTAAGCGGGCTTCGGCCTGATATCAAATAAAATTCTATTCTATTCTATTCTAATTCAGTTTCATTGCATGTTTTGTAATGTTTAGTTACGATTTTCAACACAAGAAAAATATTATTAAAGTTATTAATCGACTGACAGCCGTATTCTGTGCTACTTGATCAGCGGTTAACTACCAATCAAAGAAGGGATCTCCAATTCTAATTGGTGAAATCCTTCTTTGAATGCTGTTTAACTGCTGAACAGAAAGCACATAATACGACCGTGACTGTTTAAAAGAATTTAAAGAAAATTTATTCACCAAAGTTAAAATTATTCACGAAAATTTTAAGTTGCGTAAGCGTCACTTTCCCCCCTCTTTTTGGTAGGCAAGAAAAAGTTTTCAACCAGTTCTGTTCCTAGAATCAAAGGAAAGCTTAACTGGAACACAATGAAAATATATTCAAATTATATCACCGGTGCATAAAAATATCGTAACTTCTCTATTTCCTGCAGTACTGTGCAAAAGAACAATCCTTTTCTCCTTTTAACTAGAACCGGATACGAAGAATCTGTCAAAAACACCAACCAACACCACAAAAACCAACAATAGCTTACCAGCACAATTTAATTTCGAAAAACTAGTCTCGTTTCTGGAACCTACCCGATTTTTTATGACCCAAACTTTGTTCTCCTGACAGCTTTACGACACATTCTGGACCTGTGCACCAGAAACCACGCCAAGAGCAGCTCGATGACTATTTATGAGTAGTAGTATTCATACATTTCTGGGAAACAATACTACATTTTCCCACCGTTTCCTAAAACTTTTCTGGGAAAGGCACCTCTTTGAAGCCCACCGACAGGATTTTCTTCCCTTCCCAGAACCAATCGTGACCGTTGCTACCATCACGCGATCAATTCCCAAACATATTCCCGCAAACAAACAAACGATGAAATATGGAAAGAACAGTTCGTGTCTTCCGGTTTTTTCTCTCGCCCATCGCAGCCGTCACCTGCATTTCCCTCATTTCCTTGCAGGGAAGTTGGTCATAGAACCTACGCCTTGGTCCGGTCCGACCTTTTCGGGAAGATGGTCGCTCTGGATCATCCCGACGCTTCGGGGCTGACTGAGAGGTAACCCTTTCCTGGGGTCAGGCTGCACCTTGAGAAAGTATTGCGCTCGGTTGAAGTTAATGGCCTGGCCTATCCTTGAAAGCCCCAAATTTCTCTTTTCATTTTCGTCGTAAAACCTCTAGCTTATTGCATACGATTTGTGATGAGCGTTGTAAGGTCAAAGGAACTGACCTCTGGTTCAAGTTCAGAACCATCCCGGAAAACGCAAGTGAAAATGACGTTTTCTAGTCTGCTTTATGGTTTCACCTTGAATAACGGTTAATTTAATTTTATTTCCAAAGTAATAGTTTCACGCTTAGCCAAGAACAAGTTTTTTTGAGCTGCAAGCAGCATGTGACGAAAAATTTCATAATTATACTGGGCCTAAAATATTTACCCGATTTTCCAATAGGAGTAAAGTTTCACAAAATTTCGTGACTCAAATAGTCATGTCAATAGCGAGTATTTAAGCGTTTTTACGAATTTCACATGTAGGGGTGTAAACATTCATTACACTAACTTAGGGATTTCGTTATCCTTAATAGATTCAAATGATCATAATAGATAATGCATGAATGAATAGATAATGCATGCTTATTTGAAGCCAGTACTAGATTATTTGAAAGTACTACTAATAGGCTTCACTGACAGTTCTTGTAATTTTGCACAGACCCGCATAACTTACGAAGTACGCAAAAAAGATAGAAGACGGCAAATTGGATCCGAGGAAGAGTGAAATGGGAATACAACGAATTTCTCAAGCTTATAAATATTGGAACTATGTACTTAACAAGTTTGGCCTGTGACCATCATTTTCCCGCTATTAAAACCCCTTCTTTCCAAATCATAGAGAGAGAACTAGTTTGTGATTTTTACTTAAAAATAAAATCGTAGGCAATTCAACCACCATATCCGCAATTACATCAAACCTGCCCCTCCCCCGAGAAAAGTCTCACAATGGAGAAACCTTTCAAGAGTGACAAATTGAATTGACACATCTAATCTTCACCAATTTATCACTCGCATCATCAAGAAAGTCACTTTCTTTCATAATATGCTTGACGGACCTCACGAACAGCTTTATAAAAAATTCAACCTTGTTATTCTTTCCCTTGACTTTTATCCTAGGCTAATTAACCCAATCCCAGCAAAATCTAACTTCGTATATACATGGAGAAGGGTTGAGATGTTTTTCCTTGAGACGTGGGTTTTGATGTGTTTACTTCTCCTAACCCTTGACGATGTGCTGTCACCACCGTCAGCTCTTTTGCCACTTGTCGCTACTCCCTTCCGCATGTGCGGCCTTGGACTCTACAGACAGTTATATGCAGAACCGCATCGTTTTGAGTAATATCAGTGAGAAAATGAATACAATAAGCGATTTCCATCATGCAGTGGTGAAGACTTAATGATGGACTTTTTCAGCTTGATGTCATCGTGTCTAATCATTATTTGGTGATTTTTTTAGGAAAGGCCTTCGATTTAATTTCTGAGATACGTCGATAGCTTTTTGAACACTTCGAAATACGGTAGTTATTAAAAATTCTGTGTGTCCACCATCTTCTATGTCATGCGCAAGAAAAATTATTTGACACGTCTTAAGCCTAAGATCATTGAAATAGTCGAAGATGTGTCCGTTTAGATACAAAAAGATATATTAGCATTTAAAACAAAATTTTGGGGGCAAGAAAATGTGAGATCTTGTATATGAAACAAGAAAACTAGGATTTCATAACAAAGATTGTTTTTAAGTCTTTATTTAACACTTACAATCCTTAATTGGCAAAGGTTACCTTGAATTCCTTAGAAATTTAGACATTCTATCATTATTAAAAGGGTTGGGTAATAAGCATGCAGTAACAGGTGATATGAGGTTATTTGGTCCCTTGAAATCCCTGGCATAAAACAGAAATGGAGAACTAAAATAAATCTATCAAGACAGGTTTAATAAAAAAAAGAACTAACTGTTGAACTAACTCCAAAGCTAGAGAAACATCCATTCACCTAACTCTTTTGATAAAATGTCATGAACCGTTTAAACTTGCTCAATTAGCTTCCAACATGAAAAGAATAAAAACATACGAAATCCCAAGAATAGATGCATTTGATAAAACCAGTTCCATATTTCTGAATCTTAATGGGGAAAATGCACAAATACCAATTAAAAAAACGCTTGTTGACACACGCGATCAGATTTCTCAACCCTAAGCGAGCAACGGCACCCAACTGTCAACCGAAGAGAACCATTTGAGGTCCCGCAAGACACGACATGGGATCTGAAAAGGTCCTCTTGCCGCAACAGAGTTTCACGCTCAAGCGAATGGCACTTCGCCTAATGAGCGGAAGGCAGCACGTGTGGACGATGCCATGTCCTGTGGCGTCCATTGTTGGCACCTGGCGTGCACCGGTATTGGCTTCTGGCACGGACTTGTAATTGCGACCACGGTGTACCTTTGCCGCCGGTTTTTTTTATTGATTATAATTGAGATTTTTGATCTGGTTGGTGAAAGAGTGTCTTGAAGGTTGAAATTTATTTGAGGTTTGTGTCCTGAGGTTTTTTTATAGTGATCTTATGGATGGAGGGTGAGGAAATTTGGATTTTAGGGGTGTTATTAATTGGTCACGAAACAAAAGGAATATACGTGAGAAGAAAGTCAAAATGAAGCATTTATTTCGTTACGAAACTGTTATAATTTGATTGTAATTAACACAGAGTGACATATACTTATGATATATGATACTGATAGTTCATCTTTAGAGGAACTGTTCCTGCTCCACTCTGGTGTTTCAAGTTTTAAATGCATTTGGGTTGAATACAGTTAGGTTTATTTACTTTCAAATAGGGATTAAGTGGACATGCGAACATTTAGCAAACTTTATTGGTAAGAATATTAAAATACCCACCAAATAACTGTGCCTATGATTAAATAAATTTTCAAAATAGTAGAAAGGAAAGATTCATATATGATACAACAAATTAACTCAAAGGTTGCAAAAATTACAAAATACGTTGGCAAGGGAGATGAAAGAAGGGAAAAGTAAGTTATGATGATATTATTTTCAGGGCTTGTTGGCCGTAATATTGTAGATTGATGAACACTAAACGTTTCAACTCCTTCTATGGGAGTAGAGGAGTCTACTTCAGTAGCTGGAACCTACTGAAGATGACTCCCGTAGAAGGAGTTGAAACGTTTAGTGTACATCAATCTACAATATTACGGCCAACAAGCCCGGTAAACATAAGTGGTAATTATAACTCCGGCCGCAGAGGTCTTTACAGTTTTATGATGATATTGTTGGATCGTTTTTAAATAGGAGCTCTTTCTCTGTAAGAGAACTGATAAGAAAGTGGAATTATTAGATGAAATAATTAAAATTTTCATTGAAAATATAGGTGAAGAGTTTAACCCAAAGAGAATAGATGAACTTGTTTTTGAACAAAGCCAGTTAACTTTTTTCCTGTTAATAATTAATGTAACGCCCTTAATTAATTCGTTAAGCTCAGGCCACATATAGCTATACGAATTTTTCCTACTTTTGTCAAATAGCGTTCCAACCAATTCTACATTTTTCAATAATAAGTAGCGAGTTGTTATCTAAAAACGAATCAATCTTAAGCGATGTCCACGACCCTACATTCTACAATTGATTATAAAACAGGGAGCAGTGGGATGATGATGCTGATGATACATTTCCGATGCTTTTATGTCCAGAACAAAGACATCGGAATTCATCAAGTTCCGCGTTTCATCGGTGCAAGGATTCCGGATTAATTGAACGGGCATTAAAAGAGCACGTTCCTTCTCCCATTAGCAGACGATACGAAACGGAACCCGTCTTTGAATCAGCCTATTGTCTCTCAGTCCAGGGCTCCGGCCAAGCGTCTCGGCTCGCTTGCAATTGCCCAAGATATCCATCGGCGACACGTACCAACTCTGTGCAGAATACGCAGAAGATTCAACTTCTGCGGGTGATTGGATTCCGTTTGTGTTTTCCAGAGGGCAGGAAACTGGCTGTTGTGCATTGATCAGGAAGTTTTGGGTGATGGAACGTCCCTATTGAACTTTGGGGTATCATTGTGGGGTGGATGTTTTTTTTTTTCATTATTGTGTTGGTGATGAGCTTCCGATTATTAGAGCGCTTATTATCCGGTTCGAGAACCGGCAGGTATTCAGTGATTTTATTGTGGGTCCAAATTTACCACAAAAGGAGTTAGGAATGCCTGGTTAAGGATGGGTATGGTTATTTGGGTAGAAACTTTTTAAGCTTGATCAGGAATGTATGCTGTAGTGTAGAGAATAGTCATTGTATCTCAAAAACGTAATTAATGGCTGATCCAGGAACACCCGAACTTTTCCAACTCATAAAACCTTAAGATAATTATAATTATTTCTTTGCACCCTAATCAAATGTCTAATAATTTTAATATCCAGTCCAGATTTTTGCTGTACAGGAAAATAAGGTAATAAGAAGGTGTTAATAAAATTTTTAAAACTTGCCACTAGAAATAAGATACTTAAGTCTACATAGACATCTTAAATTCTCTTCGATTTGTTCAGGGCTCTATGTAGGACCCTTAAATATCGTTTTACGCAATCCAGTAGGGATATCCAAATCATTCTTATGGATCAAGAGAGCAAATATAAGGGAGTCTTTTTAGTAAGTAAGGGATATACGATCGGTTAACTACCAATATTCTAGCAGTTCATCCTTTTAAAAAGAATATTTTTAAACAACTGTAATATCATTTTACGTAAAGTTATGCTAGTCTCAAACTTATAGTATGAAGTAAAATTCTTGTATACTAAGACTCACAATTTGTCAGTATATATAGGAGTAATAAAATTATTCTACAGGTGGTCAGAACGAGAAATTGAGAAGTTCAGGACTAATGAACAAACCTTATTGGTCTCCTAGCTTCTATACTTCACAGCAACGTTTCCTGAACCCAGGACGTCACTACACGGAAGGAGAAAGTGAGTAAACACAAAGCCTGTTGGGTTGATAGGAGGAATTTCGATACGAGAATTGTAATAAAAAGACACTATTTATACATGGGTTTAACGAAGTAATCATATTTTAAAATTGACGTTCTTTGCTTCACTCGAAATTCTGACACCGCGATGGGAACTGTTTTGTTTGTTAGTGACGTAGTGGGTTCAACTTAAGTTGCTGTTTAGTATAGTTGGTTGTTACTGTTAGTATTTATAATTATTGATATAGAAAACTCAAGTTATGATAGGAATGCCAAATACAAAGTGATCAATTGTATAATATTAGCTTAAATTTAAATTAAATTAATTTTAAATGTTGTAAGAAACATAAAATAAAAACCTTAAAATCATTCTAAAGGAGTGCAAATTTAATTAAATGTATAGTAAACAAAATTCTAGTTCTTTGGGAGAGACAAATAATATTTTGATGTGATCAAAACAACAAACAACCAAATCCTGCACCTTTTTTTCGAGTTCTAAACGTGTTTGATATAAAACGAGAACTTAAACTAAGCCAAAGAAAGCGAGATTTATCTTAAAATCTACAGATAAAGATCATTAGACCGAATATCAGTAGTAGAAAATTTCAAAAAAGGTTTCAAACCCAAATCTTCTTTACGAAAACAATATCAGTGTTTTGCCACTCTCTAAAAGCCATAAAAATGTACCGCCCATGGCAATTTTACGTCACCTTTGAAAACATTTCCACACTTCAGCGGTTAATGTGAGTGCGATTGCTCTCTGTGGTGAGATACAAACATAAATCCGATCAGTTCTGTGTTCCAACTTAATTACTTAATCTCTACTAGAAAAAAACATGTTTTCTCCCTTTGGTTTAATCCATTTATCAAGGTCATTGAACGATTTTTGTTTGTAATCCACTTCTTAACCTACTATAGAAACACCACATAAAGTAGGTAATTGTATTTTAGAATACGGATTTTAAGTTTATTCTTGAAGAACATTCAGCTTGATGAAGTGATTGACTCTACTCAACTTGTTTCATTGTCTTTCTCAGTGATTCTTACAACCATTGGTGGAATCGTAGGCTATTTTGGTTTGTCAGAGAGTGCCTTCAACTTTAAAACAATTCACGTATTGCAATAAGGTGTGTTATTTTTAAAAATAGTCATTCGGAGATCACTTATTATTCAAAATAAATATTAGTAGAGCAAATTATGCAGAGGTATTAAAAAACGAAATGAGTGTAGTTGATTAAGCCTAATTGAGATCATTACTAATTTTCGTAAAGGTTTTAAAGAATTCGAGAAAAGATCTTGCCTAAACATAAAAACTAAAAACTAGAGGAGTAGGTACTTATATGAAAAAAAATGTTAACCAACATGATAAAAATAATAAATGGTGACTCACCGAAGTAACAATGGGGAGAAGGAAACAAGTAGGCAACTCGAAATATCCAGTAAAACCTGTATCCACGAAAATATTAAGTGGTACAAAAAACAAGGTTTCGGTTTTCCGAAGATCTATGCGTGAAAAATTAGTTCAAACCAGACTCCAAGGTTTTATTATAAAAGAACTTAGGGAGAACGAGAAATAACGTATTCAAATTCAATAAATCTTTTGAAACTTTCCAACAACAGGCTCAAAGGCTCATTTAGACTTTTAACTTTTGATTCTCATTTTAGAGGAATCATCCATAAACAAGCTTAAATATTAGGGGAGAGTGTTGTACCTACGGACGGTTGTACCTTCAGCCACCTCATTTTAAAATTCGGGAAAAAATGTAAATTTGAATTTGTGGTCGATATTGAATGTAAACAGATGCTATCTAGTTGCTAACGTGAAATCAGCTGTTTAAAATATTATTTAAATTTTCTATAATAAAAATACTGTTTTTAGGTGCTCAAAGTTTTTTTTAGTGCATCACTACATTAATTATTTTCTTCCTCTATGATTATGATATGATAAAATGGGATATATGGGGGAATCCCCGAGATTTTGACTTTTTAGTTTTGACATTAGAAATCGTCAGATCTCAATTCTTTTATCTTTTATAGAACTTTGAATGCAAAAACACCTGATGCTGTACCTTCGGACACCATGAGTGTTGTACCTACGGACACGTTCTTGTGGGTGTCTGTAGCTAATCGGCGTTTTAGAATCAGGTTTCATTTAACTGAATACATTTTAATAAATGTTAAATTAATTCTAAATGGTAATCTATTTGTCAGCGATTATTTTCAAGTGAATTTTAGATGAAAAATCAAATATTTTGTGATATAAACTACTTTTTTAAATTTATGATTCTACTTGGAATTTAATGTAAAATATGGTGTAAAACCCTAAGCACCCTATCGCATTTAAGTATGATGATTAAAAAAACTTAAAATTTCCACTGAAGAAGATTTACCACCAAATTATTATTGTTATTACCACCAAATGCTTGCACAACTAAGTGTCGATCAAATTGGGTTTTTTTGGATCAGTAAAGTTGTCAGATCAATCAGCATGATTGATGAAACTATTACCTTAAATTCTGATCTGAAAATACCATGTGATTTTTGTGTTTTTGGTAAAAAATCAAGACTTTTATCATTCAACTTCGTTTTAATGATCATATACGATCTAAAACTACATTATTTTAAAAAATCTATTTTCAATTTTAAAAAGGCTTGAAATAGGTTATAAAAGGTAATTCATCAATAAAAATGTTCATTCTTAGCTTTTTTCAAGTCAAACTTCCCTTTTTAAGGGTGTCCACAGGTACAACTGGGTCTGTCCATAGGTACAACAGGTTGTTGTACCTTTGGACACAAATTTTTACAAGTTATTATAAATGATTAAAAATCCAATTTTCAAGATTTTGACTAATAAAAAATATCTCTCTACTCACAAAGGTTAGGACTATAGGTTGGGCACTTTAAATGATCAAAATATGATTTTACCTGTCTTAGAAAAATCCAAACGTGATTTTTGTCCATAGGTACAACACTCTCCCCTACTATTTTTTCTTTGCAAATGTGTGATTTCTCACACATAAGCACTCACTCATAATGAACAACGAAAGTGAAACAGTGTGATGGAGCCTTTAGTCTCAGTAACTATCTATGAACGGAATAAAAAGCTTTAATTCTTTAAAAATAATGAGAATTTTTCAACTAATAGTACTTTAAAATACTGGCTGGCGAGTCCATAAAGGACATCCTTAGGGATAATCGCTGATGGCCATTGGCCGCCAGGGTATATGAGGGACATCAAGCCATCGAGGCAAAAGCCTCGGACGCTTAAAGCAAGAAGTAAGTATAGTACTTTATGATAAGTGACACGTAAATGAAACTCCCCTACGCTTCTATCTTGGGTAATTTAAATATAATGACATTTTGTTTGTATAAAACTAACACAAAAAGATGAAAAGCGTATGGTTGGTTTATAAAATTTGCGTTAAATTGGTTAAATAATTAATATTGATAAAAAGTTTTAAGATAAATAACCTGCGAGTATTAAAAAATGAAGAGAAAACATTCTAGGTACGGGTCACTAACGGCGGGGGTAGGTAAGATCACTAACTTGAGCCTTATGAGTCATTCAGACTTTTTTCATTACTTTTTTTCCACCATTAAATAACAAAACTGGAATTTCATTTGTTTGTTTTTAAATAAATGGTTTTCAAAGTATCTATTTAAGAGTAAAAGACGGGAACTATTAAATAGAGTAGTTTAGAAGAATATTCTCTTTCAAATTACAAGCAGAATTGAAGAGATACTTTCAAACATGAAGAAATGTTAAAGATACTATGAAAAAGATATTAAGCGAAAATAAATCTTCCTTTCGGAAAGGCATCTTCCATACTATAATTTAGCATGAAAAATCTAAATCTTCAGAGTTTCTCAAATATTACTGATTTATGATCTTAAAAACCTTCGTAAATAGACTCCAGGCGATGTGAAACATTTATTTCAATTCATATCTCCATCTTAAGATAAGAGGACTGTTATTACAACCCTAGCACACCAGCATTATCAATACCCCAACCTTAGCAAAACGTTTTCCCGGCCCATTCTTTATCTCAATTAGAGCACATAATTACAAAATTGGTGGACGTAGGCGTGATGAAACATCGACAATCAAAGGACAAAACAAAAGAAATGGTTTTCTCTGAGAAAACGTCATTGAACCTCTCTGTATCGTGAGTGGGGTGAAAAAAGTGGATATCGGATGGAGGCAATCAAATAATATCCATCTGGTGTGTTTGGTAATGTGTGTAAAAGAACGAACGGAAGCTGATACGGAGAAAGAAGAGAAGTGAAAAGAAAATTACGCAATTCATGCGTGAGAGAAAAAATAATGCTCGTGATCAGATTCCGGAACAGTTTTAATTGATGCTTCGGTAAGATTCTTAATACTAGGTTAGGATTCCCGGGAGAAAGTGGCGTTTGTCAAAATCTTATAAGTTTTTGCATTAATTTTTATGGTATATATATATATTTCTTTAGTAGTAACAGGGACTATATATACGTTGATACATATACAGGGACTACATTGATTCTGTAAAGTGTGTGTTACAAGGAAAACCACACTGAATAGTTCAACATATAAGTTTTTAAAAACATTTAATGAAGAACGAAATTTTTTAATTATTTTTAGTTTTGATCTAAAAAATACAAACGAAGGGGGACAAATGAAAGGGGTCTTATTTTTGGCCTGGTCAGATTACTTCAACGAAGGATGCATTTTTTTACTTTACAGAATTCTAAGAAGTATTAAACTTTCACGAAATCTAACACATGAATAGAAAGGAAAGCAGCTTTTTTTAATGCTAGGGTAAAATTTTTGAGTATTTTTCATAGATTGAAAAATGCATACAATGCATTGTAAAAAAGTTTTTACAATAAGGAATGATTAATCCTATCCTATCATAATTCTGTATTAAACTTTAAAACAGTATTGGTTTTATTTTTTGGTTTTTCTTCAAGTACTTTCACAGTTAAGTTTATTACTAAATTAAAGAAAAAAAATAATAATTAAAAAATTTATAAAAGCGTTTAATGTATCGAATTTAAACCCTATTAACTCGTATATGGAATCCTACTTAAAAATAATTCATTAACTACCTATATTTTATCTTCAGGGGTGACCCAAGGGACGGCATATTATTACGGTAATAATTGTAATTTTTCGTAATACTGAATTTTTACTGTTATACTGTTTATGAAAATTTGATTAACTAGATATTAAGGTCATTATTTTTTATAAGTGACTACTGTTCTTAATAACATCAAAAGGAAAAATTCGTTCGGTATTCTAAACCCTCTCCAATTAAAAAAAGTTTGTATTGCAAAAAATCAATCTTGTTAATCGTTTAAAAAGTTAACTCTAAAAAAAGATGAAAACAAAAATAAATTTAAAATCCACGTGCCACTCTTTGATCTTGAGAAATTTCTGAGCAATCCTTCTAAAACTTCATGCCTAAACACTCTTTATTTTCTTTTGCAATAGTTTCTTGGATAAAGACAAAACGCAAAACGTTTAATTTCACGCAAGGGTTAAGAAGGTTTTTAAAACCTTGACTTAGAAAGGCACTCCCATTGAATTTCGTCATGCTTTTAAAATTGTAATTGAAATGGAACTATTATAAAGGCGTAACTGATTAGCTTCACTGCACATGTGATTAAAATTTAGTTATTTACTATTTTAGATTATTTAAATATATCTGATGTATTTCAGAAATTTCACATGCAATTCATAGAAAAACATCTTAAAGTTAGTTTAAAAGTCTTACTCTCTGTTTTGAAAGGTAACATTAATTGATCAGCTGATCAACTACTTAAATATCAATAAAATATGTTTTATTCAATTTATCTAACAAAATTTTTTTAACGAAAATTTAGATTATAGGGAAAAATTGAAAGATAGCTACTATTAAGAACAATTTGAATTAAGTTATTTCTTTACAAAAAGTATCTAAATTTTATAAATTCCAAAAATGACTTATTTAACCATAGATAACAGTGAATTAATATATTTTCTTTTACGATGAAAACCTAAAAGTTTAATGCCGCAAATTTATAAAATTAAGGCCGTTTTCAGCCGGATAAAGTCTCAATTACTGTCCAAATTCTTAGTCTGGATACTAGACCCTACTGTAAAAAACTTTTTTGACTTGATTTCTACTCATCAAAATTCTTCAGGCATGTAGAATCAATCATCCAAACTTGGATGTTTTAAAATGCGTTTTATAACCAAAGCCAAAATGAAATTATAACAAATGCTTTATTATAAACTCGTCTCCCAGAAATTTTCACCTTAGAAAAACATTAAGTTGGATATTATGCTAAAATTTGAGTCATTTTATAATAGTAGGGTGTGGTGAAAAACAGAGCTAAATACAAACAAATATATATTTATATTTGTTTGTATATTAAAATGATTTCAGCTATAAACTAATATATAGCCCAAAGCAAAACACTAATAAGTTTCCATATGAATGACATTAAACTACTTACCCCCAGATAAAGGTGATCCAATTTACCACTGAACAAAAGCAGAAGAGTTCCACTTTCACAATTCTAAACACATCAGGTGATCCATAAACCACGCGAATTTTTTTCAGCTAAGCAACAATCGCCACACGTGACGAAAAAAGATGGTTATCCTCAGCTTCTTGGCATGTAAAACAAATGAAACTTGTCTCGCACTAATTGCTGCTTCTTCAAGCCGGAGTAGGCAGGCGAAAATATGTTTTATCCTTGCGAATCAGAAAAAAAAATTACATAAATGGCATAATCCAGGTCACATTAACACCCACAATTATTTCACATGGCACAATGAATGAATCCTGGGTTTCGAAATAAGGGTAAACCCATATGCGAAACTTAGTATGATGATAATCACTGACTTGAGCCTTGTAACCGCAAGATACGAGACGAAGTGTTACTCTCCTTGACTTTCTGGAGAAAATTGTTGGTTCTGCATAAAAATCTCTAAAAATAAAAGTTCAAAAAAGATAATCATCCCCCGAAAACTACTTAGTTCCCGAGATTTTTCACCGCTGATCAAACAAGCGAAAGTTTCCGTTTTAAAACAAACGGATAAAAAAATTTTTAGAACACGCAGGTACACCCAACAGATCTCTCGGACATGAACAAACAACCGGAAACCGCTTTTGTTTCTGAAGAGGCACGCAAAAACGGATTGTTGTTCTCCTCCTGCTAACGCAAAGTCCAGCAGCAGGAGCACTCTATCTCAACTCGCCTCGGCGGTGTCCGACGTTGATCTGGCTGGCCGGGATCGTCCGCGGGATGTGCACTGAAGTGAAGTGAGCACCGTGGCGCCACCCCGCGGTCCTCTTCATTTTCCGGTTCTTCGACTTGCATAAAAAACAACAGACGGTTTTCCGGCTGATGCCATTAAGAGAGTGAATAAACTCGAAAGACATCTCGTCTCTCGTAATAATACCTGCTGCACCCTTACACTGACCCCGGTTGCAGACGATGCGTTTTCTTGAGGCTCTTTTACCCCCGAACGGAGACGGAGGAGAAAACAAAAAGTTTGAAAAGTTAGGAATTAACTCTCAACTTTTTAAGTTTGGTTTTTAGACGTTTTCTATTCTCTCTTTGTACAGCTTTCTTTCTACAAAAATTTTTATTTTGCAAAATTAAATAAAATATTTAATTAATTTAACCTTTTAAGTTTTTATCAAGGTTTTCACTGAGACACTGAAGCGATGTCAAATGTGATCTTCTGAAGGTATAAAATTTTCTTAACACGAAAGTGTTACGTTCCCATTAAACCATCGATAACCATTTTCTAAAAAAACCGACTTTTCTTAAAAATTTTGTCAAAGGACGATGACATTTTTTTATTTTAGCTAAATTTTAGACAATTGTTATGGAGTTTTATTGACAGTATTTTTAACAATATAAACATGAGTTACAATTACATCATAATTTTAATATCACAAAAATGCTTTCATTTAAAAATCAATGGTTTCATCACTTGGTAAAAAAACACACTTCTTCATTTTTATATTAATTTAAAGAAAACTAGAACCCGGATAAGCAAAAATCTTTATAGAGTGCCTAACTTTTGTACTTTGTAATTATTTTTTACTTAACAAGTAGAGATCAGTTCAACCTATTTATGAATACATGTTTTACACGAATTTACTAAAGATAGTTATTTTTCCGTTTTAAATCATCAGTTATTTATGATAACGAAACCAGGTAAGCTAGATTTAGTGCTTCAATTTAGTTCTAGTTCTCTTTTTTATGAATATTGACAGTTTTGTATCGTAGGCACATCAATATTCAACAAGTCAAATATTAAGAACTAAATTCTTTTACAGACCAACAGATAGATAGATACAGACCAACTTAAAAACCTGATATTTTCTTTGGTTTCATTTCGTTTATTTATAATTTTTAATTCATTAAATCATAATGGAAAAAAACCCTAGCGACCAATTTTGGTGCAACTTCCGACCAAGAAAACCACGAAGCAAGAGTGGCAAGTACAGAGAAATTTGAAGTATTTTATTTCAGAAAATAGTTGAAATTTGTGGTACCTACTTGCGTCTTTCTTACATTTGTCCTCCGGGTTGTGTGGTCAATTTTCACCTTACTCTGACCATGTTCCCTTTTTATTGGTGTCCTAAAAAGGTTTTTACTTTATGTCTAGACGCAAACTTTATTTTATTCAGATATGTCAAAAGTTTGTCGCATTATCATTGCATTAGCTTTTATCAACCGCATTAGAATCTAATTAATTGCTCTTATTTGAATATCTAGATTATTCATGCAACATAATGGGCATCACTAACGGTTTCATACATGGCTATTTTTTTACCATTAAACCTAAATATTTAAATTTAAAACTTTAAGATGTTAAAATAGTATCTAAATTATTAATAATTGCATTCTTATTCAATTAAAAGCCTGAAGGTTTTATGGTTATCTTGTACTTCAATTAAATTGATTTTTTCCTTTAATTTTCAGATAAAAGAATTTTTGCGTGTAAAAAAATACAGTTAAATTTAAAAGTTTATAAAAATAAAAAGTTAAAATTTTTTACTTTTAATAATTTTTAATTGTGATTTGAAAAGGAGTTTGTACTTACTGGATGTGTATACGTTTTTTTTAGTTAATGGGCGTTTAATAAACACCAAATATTTTATGAACTTCAACCCTTTATTATTTTATTTTGGTATTGGTATTGATATGGAATAGACATTTGCTAGGCTCTTTTTTATCACACCTTGTAATCTTTGGTTTATTGTTTAGCTATTTTAAATGAAGGTTTCTATCGGTCTTAAAAACTGTTTTTATATTAAACATAAAACAGTTTTTAAGACCGATAGAAAATAGATCAAATTTTTATAGACCAAATTTTGGTCTCATAAAAGTTAATATTTTATTGTTGAATACATTGCTAAATTACAAATACAACTTTGCTTAAATTTTAAATGAATACAATACATACAATACAACTTACAACTTTATAAGAGTTTTTTTTATAAACTGATAATAAAAAATATGCACCAATATAAAACATTAAAATGAGAAAATTTACACTTTCGTATAATACACTTTCGAAAAATACACAAATCGCATTAATACGATTTGTTTAACAGTGAACATTTAATTATCTTCAAATCAAACTTATTCAAAAGAGTCATTTAGGTGTTGAAAATTTTTTATAAGTCCCCCCAAAGCTAAACTTCAGAAATTTCTACTAAAATTCTACCAACTAAAAATAATAAACCACTGTTACAGATATCTTTGAACTTTAAAGTTAAAAATTTAAATTTTACACAAAAGGTTTACTTTGGCATTAAGTAGACAAAAGAGCAATGTGGGACAACTGTTTCCAGCGTATCAAATCATTTTATATCTTTTACGAAATTTGATTTTCATTTATTGTAATTGGTAATCTAAGCTCATTTTGGATGTAAATAAAAAAAGAGATACCTAAGTTAATTTTTCTGAAAACAAGTTTAGCATTGACTTGTAAAATACATTTTTTGGTATTGCATATTTATTTAAGTGGAATGATGAATATCTTTTAGGGTGTTTATAATTTGTTTATTAAAAATATTAATATATTTCGATCATATAATCTTGCTAAAGGTATGGAGAATACAGAATGAATTATAAAGAACACTATCGATAAAATATAGTTATATTCCAAGCATTTAATTTAAACATAAAATATTGAATAGCACCGTCTCTATCATGAATCTATTTTCCAAGTTTAGGAATTTTCCCCTTGTATTAACTGTTTCTTAGTAGAGTAATTTAAAATTATTTAATTTAGTTTTATAAATCTAATCGTGAATAAATAATATCATTTCAAAATCAAACTCTTTCTTTTGAATCTCTTTTTCATGGATTCTACCTCCCCAAACAAAATTCTTCCCTCAACCAGACATAATTCCATCAGAAACCAATTTTTTAAAAATCCCCCAAAAAAAGTATCTACAGGCAATGGACTCTAAAGGACTTAAAACCCCTCTGGCAATCATTTCCATCAGCAGACCGTCTGCATGACGTGGCGCCCAAGTGGACAAAGCCCAGAGGAGCAGAAGAAGATGAATAACCGTCCACCCTGATCAGTCAACTCAACTCCACTCTTTCTCCCCAGTCTGCAGCAGACCCAAATCTGTTTCCTGATGCAAATGGCAGCAGAGAAAGTGGAAGAAGACGGGAGAAACCTGTTGCTTGGGTTGCCGAACTTTCGTTCCTTCCTTTGACACTGGTGACGTCATGGTGGCTCTTTCTTTCTCCCAGCTCTCTCTTCTTCTGACCCTTCTTTCAATGTCGCTTGTTGTGGCTGGCTGGAGAGAGAGATGGATATGTTTTTATGTGGGGGAGATTGTTCTCTTGGGGAATGTGTTTGACCTCTGGGACAGACTGTCAATGGATTAGGGATCTGTTTATAATTTTTACTTATTCGTTGAAGATTTTGTTGAAGAAGAATTTTGTTAAAGATTCTTTGAAGAAGAATAGAAAACGAGCGTTATGAATTTTGCAAATAAATAGTGTATTACGTAAGAAACTATATCACCATATTAAAACACATTTGAATTAGTTTTAAGAAAGACAGTTGAGGGTATGAAAGACTATTGAGGATGTAAAATTCTTTTTCTGTTTGGTTCTTCAAATTATGTAATACATTTTAACAAGTGATATAAAAAACAGGAAAAAAAGTTTTCAATAGTTTCAGTTAAAAAAATAAATTTTAAAAATTAAATTTAAATAAATTTATTAAAGTGCTATTTAATTCTTATATTTTTAATTTATGACGACATTATTCTTATACCTATAAATTTATAACGATTTTATACCTGTAGATAAATTTGTGATAGGTTATTCTTATAGATGGATTTTATTTGTCTTAAAAATACATTCATTTAAATGTAACTAATTACTTTAAAAATGTTAAACTTTTAACGGTTTTACGAATGAAACTTGGATCTTCTAAGGTGCATCAGTGACAACAACGAAATATTTAACGTCATTAATCTCAACGTTTAATTAATTAACCATTAATAACAATGTTTTAGAAATAACTAAAAACATTTTTTTGCTTCAGACAGCCTGTATGTTAAAACTACTGAATTAATTTAAACACTCTCTTCATTCATCTAATTATTTTATCATTAAATACTAAATAATCTAATGTTGTAGTTTATAGTTTTTCAATAAAATTGTTTAAGGTGTGTATTGCACACATACAGTATATACAATTTTTATACATAATGTATGTAAATAGCATATAAATAATGTTACATTACATGCAAAATTATACATTTTAATTAAATTGAAATAAGCACAAGCGTAAACACGAAAACCCATTTGGATTAAGCAACTCATTAATTTAGAAGAAATTGAAATAAGTAACGATGGTAATTTTATTCAATAAGATTTTCAATTCGTAAGTTTAAATATGTATATCATAAATAACTCAATGATTCATTATATTCACTTTCCAGGTAGCTTGTGATTTAAATAAAATTCTGAACTCTTTTGTATTAAGAGTTAATAAGAAGTTGTCATAAGAATTCCTATAAAAGCATAATCTTATAGTTTTAAAAATTCGGAAATAAAATTTTATAGTTTTAAATGTGTTTGTTTCAACCTTCCTAACTAAAATAATTCAATAAAATTACCCTAAAAATAGTATCATTAGATTTATAAAGATTATAATGTTGTGTAAGTTATTTAGAAATAGCAATAAACTTTTTTTAAAGAACTGTTTAAACAACTACATAGATTAATTGAAAAACAACGCAACGTATTTTTACACAATTTATAAAATTTTTTAAAACTGTAGACAATTGTTTCGGGGATCAATGGATCCCCTTCTTCAGTACAAAGTTTTTTTACAGTTTTAAAAAATTTTATAAATTGCGCAAAAATAAACGTTGTTTTTCAATTGATGTTAATATTTGCACAAGATTCTTTTCGCTAACTACATAGATTGTTTAATATTTCTTTCGATGTCACTTACATTTCTGCATTCATTACATTTTTTTTAAATCCACTAACAAGTTTTAAGTTTTATTTAGGCTAAAAAAGGGAGTAAAGTAATGAGGTATTTTATACTTATTTAAAATATTTCAAAAAATGACGGGAAAATAAAAATAATTTATAGATATTAAAATTTTAAAGTGTGATTTAAAGTATTTTTTACTTAGCAATCAACAAAGCATTTTTATATTACCTTATTGAAGGATTTTTGGAAACTAATTTATGTCGTTGAAAATGTTATAGAATTGGAAAGATTCCGCTAATCTTGATTACTTTCGATATTATAATAAAAAGAGTGATAATATAAAAATAAAAATTTTTTGTTGTAAATGAATTTTCAGAGTTATTTTTAAATACAGTCAACTTGATGATAATTTTTTTTCAAATTCAATTTTAAAAAAGGAATATAAAATTTGTGTAACATAAATATCGTAAGTAAAAACTTAACATCTTTCATTAAAATAAATCCAAACTTTTTAAAACATGTTTATACAACCTTTAAATTTCCTTGTTTGGATTTCCCTTGTACACAGTTTATTGTTTCTACAAATTGATAACTTCTTACTTACTCAATTTGGTTTAAAACGTATTTAATTTTATACATTTACGAAAGAAATAAGTAGGACCTTCCTGTAAATTATTTCTATTTTTTTAATTATATTTTAACTTAATGTAGGTATTAAAAATTAAATTGATTGTAAAGTGTTTTATTTGGTTTTTTTTGTGTATGAATTATACAGGGTGTAAAGGAAAGTCCCTTTACCCTGTAATAAGTTGCTAACGGAGCAAGCTAAAGCTATGCAATTAAGGTAACGGTATAGTAAAGTGACTATGCGCAATCGAATGCGACCAACCGCAGCGCCCTCTAGCGGAAATTTTAGGAGTTAAAAATTTTATTTTAAAAACTATTAGGAATTTGTTAAAATAGTCAATTACAAAGTTGTAGATCAGCATCGATTTAGTAGGAAAAGGCACCTTAAGCAAAAAAATATCTTGAATAGAACCCCTAAAACGCGCGTTCAATTAGGTTGAATTTACGTTGATTTTACGTCTAAAAACGCTTTTTACGAGGCGAAAATGAGAAACTTTCAATTTAATGACTTAAATAAACGAATAAAAGTATTCTTAACTCATTAAATTGAAAATTTCTCATTTTCGCCTCGAAAAAAGCGTTTTTAGACGTAAAATCAACGTAAATTCAACCTAATTGAGCGCGCGTTTTAGGGGTTCTATTCAAGATATTTTTTTGCTTAAGGTGCCTTTTCCTACTAAATCGATGCTGCTCTACAACTTTGTAATTGACTATTTTAACAAATTCCTAATAGTTTTTAAAATAAAATTTTTAACTCCTAAAATTTCCGCTAGAGGGCGCTGCGGTTGGTCGCATTCGATTGCGCATAGTCACTTTACTATACCGTTACCTTAACTGCATAGCTTTAGCTTGCTCCGTTAGCAACTTATTACAGGGTAAAGGGACTTTCCTTTACACCCTGTATAATTTGTTTTATTTAACTTACAACTAGATTAACCAATTCTTTATCATTTTACTTAAGAAATGATCTTACAAATTTCAACTTTTCTTTATCAATTTACATAAAATACAAAATTGATATATTTTCAACCAGAGTAAGAACATGTAAAATATTTTACTAAATAAGTTAATCTTCATTTATGTGACTTTCAATTCAATTGCGTATAACTTTAAATGTGTAATTTAAGAAATACGCAACTTCAAAGTCCATGGATTTTTCTTGTTTCTTAAAGATTGAAAATCTATTTTAAATTAAAACCAAATAGGAACCCAATTAGAAAATAGGAATTAAGTTTAAAGTTACTTATTTCACAAACTACCTAAACTTCTCTAAAAAAACCTAATTTGCGCTAAAAATACATGCAAATCTCATTTAATTGATATCTCAGTAAAACCTCTCCGTTGTTCTTGGAGTTAATTCATCATAATTATTATCATCATTAATTACTGTTAAATTTAATTTTAATTACCTTCATCTACTATTTTAAACTTTATTGTTTTGTATTACTAAAAATAAAAGTAACCTTATAATTTTTTCTGAAAAAGATACAAACTTTTCTATATAATTAATCATATAATTATTCTATGTTATATTATTCTATAATATAATTATATATTCTATATAATATATTAAAATAAATCACGAATAAAAAAACTTATTTAAAAAAATCTAAGAATTTCCCAAGAGTTCTCAATCACATTAAAATAAGTCATTAGTTTTGAAAAATATATTGATTATTTTTTTATTTAACAGAATGTGTACGAATTTAATACTTATCACAGAACAAGAATTTGCATTAATCTTTCCCTGTATTGGGGTGGTAAATGTAAAATAAAAAACGCTCTTTAGAGATCTATTATTTCTGTCTCTCGCCCGTTCATTGATATCGCTTTAATGTATCATTGTTCCAAAGGGATGCTTCACCTTCTATTTCTGAAGGATGCCGTCACTAATCGCAGGCATCTGTCGATCGAACACTTTCGAACGTTCTGAAGGAACAGGTTCCCGCTTCTTTGTTTTAAATCGTCTGCTACGCCTTTTCCCTAAAACTTTTCGCTTTACTCTCCCACATACGGGGTTTAGTGAAAAAGATGTTTGGTTACTATTTTAAATTTTAATTGCCTTGTTATCGAGAGGAAAAGGGGTTCGTTCACTTTTGATATAACACATATTTTTAGAAGAAAAAAAATGACATACCTATTCAGATTTTTTTTAAATATCTGAAAATGACCAATTTTTATAAATCCAATTAAAAAAATTCGTGTATGATGGAAATTAAAATGTAACTACTTTTGTAAAAAAAAATTCTATCTATATGTGCCCCTCATGCAGGGTAGCGTGATAAAATACTCATTGATACAGTGATTTTATTTCATCTAATAAAAGAAGTTAATAACAAAATTTTAAGAAAATAATAAACTTTCTTGTGTTGAGAAAGACCTTAAGCACTTTTGCCCATTACCGTTTTTAATGCAGATAGTGAAATTTTTACACCAACTTTTAGGAATAAAAATATTAAAGAAAGAAGTAATGTTTATTTTAGCAAATATCTAATGGATAAAGTTTTTACATGTTCCATAAATTAGTTAAGTAAAATTCAAAGGTAACTAACTAAAACCATTCAGAAATTTAAAAAATAGTGACAGATTGGATAGTTTATGATTATTTATTGTACTATTTTACCTCTGGTTTAACTAATAGTTTTAAAATACAGACCAATAAAATACATAACCAATAAAAGTGCTTAGTGACATTGTTTCAAAGTGTTCATCAACTGCTGTCTAAGTAGATAATAGGTTTGAAATTATATCATCTCTCTATTCTTAAAAAAAAGTTTTTGGTAAATGGTTTTTACAGAGAAAGGCTTTTTTAATTACTGATCCGTGTAACATGTTTTTGGTATCAAACTGTTTGGATTCTTTTGAGGATGTGCAATAAGCCTTTAGAATTTCTAAAAAAAATCTCAATTCTAAAATACTTTCATTTTTCTGGATTACGGATAAGGTTACAGTTAACAACAAGTACCTGTCGTACAATTTATTATTCCTCCAATCCCAACGACAAATCGACGCCATATTTTATAATAAAAATAATTCCTTTCACGCTTTAAAAATGCGCTTCAAAATACTTCCTAAATAAAATATCTTTAAAAGACTGATAAGAGTTTTCCTGAAACATACAATCTAATATAATAAAACAAAGTGTGGGTATATATGTTTGTCTTTTATACAAATCCACAGTTTTCTTCCGATCTGCACCAAACTTGGTATACCTACGTAAAAAAACTCAGAAAAAAACATAGGCTATGTTTCGAAAACTTTTAATGACCCCTTGACCAAAGCTATCAACACTTAAGCAACGACGCTCCCATGGTAACAGCGGTCGCAACTTTCTGAGCGATCGCAGCGCCACTTTTTTTTGCAGCGATCGGGCGGGGAGTGAGCCGGTGACGGAGGGCCCCCCGCGCATGCGTGTTAATACCTTCCTTAGCATTGTTTACCATTCCTTAAAATTTATTTTGTTTAGTCTTGTTGAAGAAAAATAAAATAAATTGGGCTTCCCATTAATTTGATAATTTTTTTATTCTTAAAGTATCATTACTGATTATAAAATATAATAAACATTGAAACATTTATGAAAGCTGGTGTTATTTGTGTAAGAAAAAAACATTTTAATTTGAAATCATTTTATTTTAATTTCATCACATTAAATCATTAAAAGAATAAAATATTAAGACATAAAATATTAATTTTTTTAAATTATAAAAAAGCTAAAACTGCAATAGTATATTATGGTTTTGTTTAGCAACTTTATTTTGTTTTCACAGAATACATAAAACCGTTAATGATATTTAAAATTAAAAAATTAGGATTCTTATTGTACATTTTTATGTATCCAAATATTCTTAATAGGATATTTCAGGGGTGCAGGAAATATTTCAGGCCCAAAAATTTCCCAAGAACACAAATGTTTCCTCCAAAATGAGATTTTATAGTAAAATAATACCAAGTTGATTCAGTTATTGAAATTCTTTAAGATTCAACAATTTTCACATAATTCATTGATTAAAATTTTAATAAAATTATACCCTAATTTAGTCTTCCTTTCGTACTTAAAGCTTATCTTTTAAGTGAATATTTTCTTCAATTATTAATTAGATACAGGTATTTTTTTCTCGAATTTAGCTAGCTTATAGCAAGATTGACGGTGTTGCATATGCAAATGTTTGGTCAGTCGACAATATCAAAATATGCCATCTCTAACTTCTAATAAAAGCATACTTTATTCTATAATCAATACCTAAATCCTTGCAAAAAAAATTAAAAATGTCCCTTTAAAGAAAACTGGAAAGTTATTTACAATATGTAGGATAATGGGGCAGATTTTACAAACACATTTTTAACACTCCAGTTTTGAAATAAGAAAAGAGTGAGTCTGTCTAGGATTTTTTTAAAACTACCTATTTTGGGAAAATTTAAATCAACTTGGAAAAAAATAAAATTATAGCGAATAAATGAACATGAACATATACATAATCTTCAAAACATCAAAAAATAATCAGAATTTTAATTATAAAAATTAAAATTATCGTGTATAAATTAACATAAACATATACATAATCTTCAAAAGATCAAAAAATAATCAGAATTTTGTTTAGAATGACTTATTAATTTTAAATATCGGATAAAACTGCTTATATCAGAGAACTTTCCTATAGAAATTTATTTTGTGAAGGTACCAATAAAAGGTAGTAAATTTTCCTTGAACAGACACCTGGAGTAGCTTGTAAAACTTTAAAATTATATTTTATAATATGAACTACATCTTGAAAAAAACCTCAAATTACAAGAAGGTTCTGAACTGTAAAAAAGTTAGCACTACAAAAATTTATCAATTATTCAATGTTTATTCAATGACTTAAATATAGTTGGATTGTCACTATTTGATGGTCACAATTCTTAGGAAAAATATTTTTTTAAATTACTAAATACAGTAATCTGTTTTTCACTATCAGAATGGTTATGTTATTGTCATCAAAAGATAACTCAGAAATGAAGAGAATTTATCACTAGAAAAATTTTTTTATTTGACTACATTACTCAACACTAATTCTTGAAATACATGACATTTATTAAATTACATCATTTTGAAATTCTTCACAATCTGCCCTTTTCAATATTTGTTTCATGGATTTACAAAGAACAGCATTTTATATGAAATAAAAAAAATTAATAGCAAGCGATCACAATATCAAAATAGTAATTACAGGTAAAAATTTAACAGTATACTATTAATTATTGATATATTAAATAAAGCATTGAAATTTGAACTGTTAACTTATTTGCATTCAATGATATTTATTTTATCTTGGTGTAAATTTATAAATTTAATCTTCTGAGATAAAACTTTCATGCGAAAGAAATTAATACAGTACTTCTAAGTTTAATAGAAAACAAGCGAATAAGAATTCTTAAAATATGGGATTTCCTTATTCTAGAAAAATGAGTAATTTAGCTAAGTAAGAACGAGAAAAACAATAAAATTAATAAATATTTTTATCCCTGTTTCAATTAAAAATAACAAGTAATACGTAATTTATAACTAAAGCAAAAAAATATCTTATACAAAATAATAAAAAAAATCTCTTCTTTTTTTCTTACAACTGAAAAAACAATAAAAAGCTCCATTTAAACAAAGTAAACAATAGCTAATAAATATATAATTTGTCGAGTAAGATAGCTTTCACTGGGATCTAAAAAAATTAAATATTTACATTCGTAATTCCAATCTTGATATGACCTTAGCTAGTCTATAATTTTTAATGTTGATCTGAAATTAATGATCAATGAAAACAATACTCGCCACCGTCGATTCAATTGATTGAGTGACATGGGGAATAAAATGGCGGCAAATTTTGAGCTCTGACTGAGATTTCTGTAGTTCCCCGCCCGTCCGCTAGAGGACGCTACTAGAAAAAAAGCGACTGGTCGTCCCATTGGATTGTCTTCGCTTAACTATATAACGCTTTGCCCTTGACCCTCTTTCGACCCTTTTTATGGTCATTTTGCTGAAATAGCTTCATTTCCCCTCAAGAAGAGATCTGCTTACTCCATTGTTACAAAGAAAATTTAATGCTAAACAACAATTTTTAATAGAAACACTAGGTACAAATCTATTTAAAAATTATATTAATATTTTAAAAATATATTTCAATGAAATTTAAAAGTTATGTATAGTTAAGCATATTTTTATTTGACAGATTATCTAATTTTTATATTTTAAAAGCTTTATAGAATATCATTGTTGTTAAAATAGTGTCCATGGAAACGAGGATGTAAAATCAAAAAGTGATAATATTTTAACTTTTAAGAAAGTTGGTTAACAAACCAAAAACCATTAAAACTCCCTTTCAACTAGAAAATATTGATTTTTTTTCTTAAATTTCAAAACGGAATAAGCTTTAATTATTGAATAATTTCACCGAAAACGTTTATTCTTAAAGAAATGATTAATTAAGGAATCTGAGAAATTTTAAATAATTTTTAGAATATTTTTTCCATGTTGTAAATGTGGAAATCATTCAAAAGTTATACTATTGCGCTTGAGTACTGAAGGAATTTTAGTCCATCCGGATAAGAAAACTTACTAGGAACACCGGGATAGGAAAAGTTACCGGGAACACCGGAATATGAAAAAGACGCCTGGGATACCGGGATGATTGGTAAATGTTGATTATATAAAATTAGAAATGTATTTGGGAAAACTTAAAAATGAGGCGTTTGCTATCAAAACCAGCTTATTCCATTTTTGGAAATTTTACAGGAGAGACAAAAAACTTCTCACGTCCACAGTTCTAAAGCTAAATTTGTTTTTAAAATTTTTAATTGTAGGTACAACCACTTAGAATTTGATTAGTTTTTTATTTTCATTCCAGTTGCATTACCTTGGGCGTAATTACACTAATTAGGTTGGAATGAGCTGATTTTGATGCAAAAACACGATTTTTCATGCTTTTTTCAGTTTTTTTGTTCAATTAAGTTGTGAATTGGTTTTTTCCAATTCACCAGTTAATATTTATGTCTTTACGAGTTTTAAGTAAATGACGTAACTTTAACGTAATAAGTAACTTTTTCAAATGATCTGAAATTTCACAGTTGAGATCACAGTTTTCACTTTTAATCTAATTTTGGGTTGGAATGAGCTGGGTTTGAGCTATATCCCTTCGCCAGGTTATGAAGGACCCTCTAAACTTTCAAAATATGCAAAAAAGTGGATTTCAGAAAAATATGGAATTAGCTGGTTTTGATAGCAAACGCCTCAAATAATAAATTTATAATCTTCACCCGTGCAAGGCCGGGCATATCAGCTAGTACTATTTATAAATATAGAATTTCACACACCAAAATCAATTGTTATTTATTTATTTATTTATTTACAAAAAATATTGATTTGTAAACTTTGAGTGTAATGTAGGTTTTGTCTTTTACTATTTGCAATAGCTTAAAAGGTATTGAAATAGCTGAAAGGTATTTCAATTTTCAGTAGAACACTATGATATTTAAAACACACATACAAATATTTTTTGTAAAGAGTTTGGCGTTTCTATTTTTAAAAAAATTCGAATTAGTTTTACAATTATTAAGATTCAAAGTATCAATGTTTTCTTCTCTTTCTGATCGTTCAGTAGAGAAACAGCCGATTTGTATTTGGGTCATTTTCACCATACGCTTACATTTCAGAGTAAAAAAATTTTTTTTCAAACTTCATTATTTCGTAATAATATTAATATAGGAGTTTTTATATATGTTTCAAGTATATGGAACAGCAGTTGGTCATACACTTTTGCCCATAGTTTAGTGTTTTAAATATTATAACTCTGGAAAATTATTTATTTTAATGTATAAATTACAATATTTTTATCTCTTTATATAATATTTACAATTATTTCTCTTTAAATGAAATATGCAAGACCTTTTTTCAATGAAGTTAACGATAAATCAAGCGAGAAATGTCAAATCCTTCGTAAAAAGGGAAAGTTGTTGATACTACTTTCAAAATCAATGACATAATAGTAACGGGAGTTGACATTTTTAATAAAATGACAGAATAAAACATACATGCATGGTTGGAAACTGAAATAAATATCCAAACATCCTATTTATATCAATAAATAACTATATTTCTGGGGTTAAAATTGCCAAAAAAGTTTATTTTATGTTAAAAATTACTCAAAAACTACCGTAACGGGAGTTGACATAAGGTGAGGGACAAAATATTTTATTGATTTGTGAAACGAAACTTGTGCTATCCGAATGAAAATAATACTCAAAGTGAGAAATTAGGGGTGTTTTTCATTGCCACTGTCTTTTGACCTAGTTTACCATTAGGTATGGAGTAAATGTGGACTTTTATAGTAGTAGTATAACTTCTTAAGAACTGAAACATGAAGTTTATTACAGAAAAAGATCAAAAATCATCGCCAAAGAAAATTTGAGATTTTGGAGAAGTTGTAAGTAATTTCACAAATCCTGTAATGCGTTTTCAATGAGATTTAGTACAAATAGAGGGAAAATAAATGTTCAAATGAAGACTATTTTTGAATATTTTAGAAAATCACTCTTATTTTCATACAGTAAAGCAGATTAAAACCTTTCATGAAGGGGGGAATCAATTAAAAAAAAGTAAAAGATTAAAGAAAAAATTTAAATTTATATCGGTCCCTCAGATGAAAAAATTAAAAAAATACCACTTTGTTATGCCATACTTGTTTTAAACCCATTTTCATATACGTTAATTGTCAAAATAGTAAAAAATTACAAATTTCCATAACAAATATTTTTTAGTTTATTTTATTATTTTATACGTATTTCATAACTTAAATGAATTATTTCGTTATAAATTGCATTTATTTTATGTTATTGTACTATTTTTTAACCTATTTCTTAAATTTCACCATTCATTTACCGCTAGAAGTGATATTTTTTTGCATCGGGTCATATTGACCCGAACACTACGTGCGTGTAGTAAGTCGGAGCAGAACAGCAGGGTTAAAAGCTAGAAATATTTCATTTAGTCTACTTTACCTAAATCAAAGTTTAAACAGAAATTTTAATAATGATTAATTGTTTAATTTTCATGTTTTACCTTCGGGACAGTAAATGTAAGCAAATTTTGAAAATGACCCATTTCTTTTATTTCCGACGATTTACTAGACTAGGGAGCTACCGCCCCCTTCTCGCTATCGCTCTCCAACCCCCGTTAACTGCTGACGCAGAACCTTTCAAATTGCTTCGTAAAACCCAAATCACTGAACTTCACAACGAACGTCGAAGTTGTTGCAGTTTCATAGAAAACACATGAATTTCTGGGCTGCAAACATTTTCGTTTTGTATCTTTACTTCTGTAACATCTACCAGTGATATATGATCTTTTGCACTTAGGCATTATGAAATTTAAAATATTTTATTACCTCTTAGAATCATACTTTCAAAAGGATTTTTAACCGAAAGCGTGTTTTTATTGTATTGTAAATATAGAAATGATTGGGTTGCCACACAACAACAAATATAAACATAAACATTTCAATACATTACTTAAAAATAAAAAGATAAATTAATAATACATTATTTGAATCTAATCAAAATTGTTTGAATTTCAAAAACATAAAATATTGTTCTTAAAAAAAGAATCTCAATAGCATTTATTAAATTTGTGTTATAAACAAAAATATAATTGTTTAATATATTTGAATATTAAAAAAAACAGTGAAATATGTTTTCAATTGTTTTAAAATTCATAGTTTCTTGCTTTATAACTTCAACCTTACCGTAATCTAAAAAATGGAGCTTTTTAAAATTAAGATTTTTTTTAGAAATTCTAAAGGCTTAATGCACAACCTAAAAAGAATCCGGACAGTTTGATACCAAATATGTGTTATAAGGATCAGTAATTAAAAAGCCTTTCTCTGGATACCGTTCACTTAAAACTTATTTTTAGAATAGAGGGATACACAAGTGCACAAGTGCATTTTATAAATTTAAAAGTTTTTTAATGGCGTGCTTTTTTTCTCTAAGATAGTTGATGATAATTAGTAGACTTGCTGGATATTTTTTGAAAACAATATTATAAGTTTAAAAAAGGATATTTCAGTAGTAGGGGAGGGTGGGGACGATTGTAACACGGGGCAATTGTAACACTTTGATTTCCTCAAAATGAGAGGCTGCCTGGGCGAAAAGGAGATGAAAGTACGTAAAACGCAGGTGAATGAAATAATATCAGAGATTTCCAAGGCTGACATTTGAGTTGTGGCTATTTAATTGAGAAAAGAGTGTTTTTCGAGCATCGAAGTAAATTTCTACTTTTGTATAACTTTCCTTCTCCTGCACTGCAGGTATGAAGCACAACAACACTGATTTTATGTATTGTATGTACATGTATCCTAGTTTTATTCTGCTTAGTTTCAAGATGATACTATTGTTAGTTTCGCGGAAAACGAGAGTTGAACTAAAAATGGCAACGTGGGGTCGATTGTAACACTTCAGCCGGGGACGGTTGTAACATGTTACAACTGACCCCAATGTAGAAAATAACATGTTTCAAAAGTATTTTTGATATATTGATTTATAATTCATAATTACCCTTAATATTGGCATATAATTATGCATTTTTACGGTTTTAGGATGCCGAGATCACGTAAAAGGAAAACTAAAAGGGGGCTGATTGGTCTAGAAAAAATGGAGGGAGACGCTGTTGAGGTTTCTGTGTCTAAAAAGTCTATTAGAAGTGTTGCTCGTGAGCACGATATTTTTTATGTAACATTATACAGATTCTGTCAGAAGAAAATAAAAATTGAAAATCTTAAAGTGGGCTATAATCAACACAATAAAGTTTTCGATCAAGGGCAGTAAGAGGAACGATTAGGTACAGCACTCTCCCCTACTATGTACCAATGTCCCCCATTAAGATAAAAAAAATAACCTCTAATGAAATTGTATGAATTTGCCTCATTTTTAAAACCATTATATAAAAAAATAAAAAATGAAAGTTTATTCAAAATTTAAGTATACGGCATCGCTTTCCTCTAAATGTGTTTGATAAATACTAATTTTACATTTTTTTCTAATATTTAGGATTTGGTTTATATAGCTGTCCATGAACTTTCAAAAATCAAGATAATCTTATTTAAAAATAAATTAATGTCCTCTTAATTGCACACAAAAAATAAACAAAAAAGACTCACCAAAAAAAGAAAGATATAAGTGTGAGACATCCATGCATTTAATGTTGTAACACTGAAAAAAGAAGACGTGAACAAAATTTATTTTATTAAAGCATTTAAAATTAAAGTAAATGAGGAAAATAAAAGCTCATGAGAAAATTGAGAGTATGCCAAGTTCTTCATGTGACTCAAGGTTTCCTCAAACAACAAAGACTGTTGCACACTTTGTTTCCATTAATAGAAAGACGTTACTGATATGAATATTTCACTCCATAAAATTTGTAACTTCTAAGTTCCAAACAATGAAAAAGGAGGATCAGAACCTAGACACCTAGGGGAGAGTGGGACTATTTCGCACATGGGGCACATTCGGACAGACGGCATTTCCCCTAGTAATTATTAATTTAAAAATCTGAAAAAAATACCAGTAGATGGAAGCATAACTAGTACCACCTCCTGCATGAATTTTCAAAGCCCTGAACCATTTTGTTGTATACGTACAAGAAATTTGCTACCGTTAGAAGCAGCAAACTAAATTTTCTTGTCATTTTGTTGGCGTAAAATATCAATCAAAAATAACTCTCAAGTAGACATTCAGCATTTCATTCAGTTGAGGCACTACTAAAGTAAGTTTCTAGGAAGGTTTTATTTCCCTGCTTTAATTATAAATATCTTGTTGGGAAGTGGTAAGCTTGAACTGGTAGATGGGGCACATTCGTACATCAAAAGATGGGGCAGATTCGGACAGTGCAAATGTGCCTCATCTTTCCAATTTTTGATTATGAATGTGATTTATATGTTTATAAGTGCAGAATATTTAATGACTTGAAGTTTAATTGTTTTTTATTGTAACTGTTTCAAAATTTGGTGATAATAGAAAATAACATCTTAGAGAAAGCTTCAGTTTTAAGGAATTTAGACCTAGATTTAAACATTGAAGTAAATAAATGTCTCTGGTAATTGTTTAATACCAATTGACTTGGACTTAGGTGATTTTATTCTAGTAGCATTGGCTACTAAATAGAAAATTTTGTTATGTTGGTCAAATAGAAAATTTGGAATTGAATGGTTCTTATTTAAAATTAATGATGAAAAACTTTAAAAGTAATGACGAAACTTTTATTTTCCCAGTAAGTAATGATTCAACATTCATACAAAAAGATAATAGGGCAATTCCACGGTGTCGGACGTAAAGTTTGTACAAAATTTTCCAACAAAAGTTGGAATTTTTTAAAGTTAAAACATTTGAACTGGTCTATTTTTTTACTCAATAATTACCAACATATAGACAAATATAAAACACATTTAGAAGGTCATTAAAAAAATTTAAACATTATGAAAAAAATTAAAACTTTTTGGTGTCGGACATAAATTGAAGGGGACACGCAGTTTCACTTGTATTGCATAAACCTTAAATTCAGCCCAATGGGATGTTTTTTATTTCTATAAACACTCAAATATTGAAGATCAAAGATGAAATAAGAATAAAATACCCTTTTATATCAAATTAACCAAAAATTAAATACCTAAATAGCAGTCTTTTCAATGGTGTCGGACGTAAAATTTTGGTGTCGGACGTAAATTGTGCAGATTTCTTGGTGTCGGACGTAAAAAAAGTATTCAAATACCTAATAATTTCTCTTTTTTAATCCTTGAATAATATAAATACATGAAACTTGAATAGATTAATAAGGTTTTGAATGTATAAAACTTGAGTAATATATAATTAGAGAATAAAAAAACTTAAAAATAATGATACAAATGCAGTTTTTTTTAAATATCATCTGAGAATGAATATTTCCCTCTGTTTCCTACAGGAATTGGGGCAGAAATTTTTTTTACTATATTTTCAAAAGAATAGAAAATTTTGTCTTCAGCTTTTCACCATTTAAAATGGCCTTCTGCATAGCAGCTACTTCTGCTTCCCCTTCTGTGATTCTAGTTATGAGTCCTGGATATAAACAGGACTCATAGCGCACTACAACCCAATCATTTACACTCAAACTTGGGACACTGCCATACCACAAAACTATTATGATTCTATCATAAAACCTGTAACCGAAATTTAGTTGAGGCGTACCAAAACGAGATGAAAAAATAGGGAATTTTGAATTAAATTTCATAACATTTTCTGGGGGGGACCCCAGACCCCTCTAATAATAGTTGGAGTAGGATAATTCACTACCTTTTCCATATTAAGATCATCAAGATTCAATTGGATTATGAAAATTCTTAGCCCTCCCCAGAAAAAAAAACAAATCCTATGTCTGCCCAGCTTATATATTTATGACTTTAAATAAATAAAATGTTCTATTTGACACATTCTATTTATGAGTGTTGATAAAATACTTCATTCTAGTTTGCTGTTAACAAAGGATATCTTTGTTTCATGTGATTAAAATATATTAATTTATTTTAATATTATTAAGTTATTCATTCAGTGAGAAAAAAAATTAGTGTAATTCAAAACCTTAAATTTTTTCTTTCATTACGATATCATCATGCACCCCCCAAAAATAATTTCTGGCTACGCCTCTGCTTTCAATCTTTGACAGGCCTTAGAATCTATCTACAAATGCTTTTAGCTGCAGCCTGCAGCAGAAACAAAAATACATTCATGCGAGTGAATAAAAAAGCAACTACCATGGGAAAATTATTCATAGAGAATAGAATGTTTTTGTTCTAAAATTGATTTGAGAGGTTTTTTGGTTCATTTAGTTAAGTTGTTTCAAAATTTTTATAATAAAAATGTTTAATTTCTACATATTTAAGGTCTATTTGTTTAATTGATGTTTTTAGCAACTGTTAACAGATTTCTTTATTTTTAATTAAAATGAATTATTTTCTCGTATTTTGGGATAATATCAAATAATCAGTTAATTTTGTTCAGTGTAAGTAAAAATCCAAGACTTTAGGCATGAATAAAATAGTATTTAGCCATAAAATTTTGGTGTCGGACGTAAATGGTGTCGGACGTAAAAAAATTTTTACGTCCGACACCATTGATTACAGCTAATATAAAATAATTAAATTAAATTTAAATGAACAGTTTTAATTATCTTGAGAATCCTTATTTGCATAAAAATTTTTTTGTAAAAATCTCCAGCTGGTTTTGCAGTACTAAAACTTTTTTATAATTTGGTGTCGGACGTAAATTTGTTAAAGTACTTAACGAAAAAAGCTTAATAAGAGTTAATTTTTAAAATAAATCTTAACTTTTTTTATATTTAATTCTACTAGACAGATGTATCTAACATATAAACCATAAAAAAGTTGAAAAAATAAACAAAATTAGTTCCAAACAACCATTTCAAAGTTGTCTTAAGGAGTTACTCACAAAAACGCGGCCATAATTTTCTAAATTAAAGTCCTAAAACCCCACTTTATTTTATTTTATTTAATTTTTTTGCAATTTTCATACACTTTATACAATTACCTTTCCAATGATACCTCATATGTGAGGAAAAAATTAATTTTAAAATTTGTCACATTTTCCCCTTTTCTGTGGAATTGCCCAATATCATATTACAAGTTCCACAACCGTCAGTTTCAGGTGTTAATAAGCGAGCTGATGGTTCACTTTTCTTTTCGAATAAAACCTGACAGTTAAAACACTGTAAAAAATATCTGTAAATTTCAGATATTTTCTGTATTTTTTACAGGAAAAATCTGTTTTTAGAAAAAACAGTTTTTTTTTACTAAATCTAGTTGGCTTTTGTCCCCAGAGATGGCGCTGCAAAACCTGAAGCAAAAAGCTTTGATTTTTTACAATTATCTTCCCTAATTAATCAAGAATTTGGTTTTAGAACATTACAGAGAGGTTCTAAATACGTCTGACTGCAACCGCCTTTATGTTAGCGGTCAATTTCAGTTTGGGTTTGGGTTTTAGAATTAGAATTGGAGGTAGAATTGGCTTAAAACAAAAGTAAGTTTTATCTAACTTCATCCCTTCTTGTATTCCCATCCTAGACTGAGAGAAAAGACAGTTTCAAATTTGAGTCATTTTAGTATGAAACGTATTGTCTCAAATATGACAACTCAATGCTTTCAATTTTGAAACACCAGACATACTCAGTTTATAGTCACCACTCAAATTATGCTTATTTTTAGTTTATATATAAAAATTGAAATATTTAGAGTACATCAAAAGCGACTAAGTTTGTGTGATAACGTGCAACACAACGTTGTGACGACACACTCAACTTACTGGTCTATTTCCCATGTCATCTAAAAATGTAACACAATGTACCCTCTATGTTGTTAAAAAAACTAGGAAAACTGTTAAAATAACAGAAATGCTCTTTTAAAAAACAGATGGACTGTGAAAAAACACAGAGAAGATCTGTAATAAAAACAGAGTTAAACTGGCGTCCTGGATGACAATTTTTTTCTGTTAATTCAACAACCTTTTTTTTACAGTGAATATTGGTTAAACTTTTTCTAACTAATTATATTATGTGAAGTATGTCAATGTGCAATATACTTTTCATTACTACAATTGTTTTCCTCATCAAAAACTTCTTATTTTCTGAAGCTGTTTTCTTTTTGTAAAAAAATCTTCAATTTAGAGGAAAATATGTTAAAGTGCCAAATATTTCGTTTAATTATCCTTACTTTAAAGTTCCATAAACTTTTTAGTTTGTAAAAATAATTATTGTATAATGTTTTGCATGTGTACGAATGTGCCCCACACGTGTGCGAAACTGCCCCACCCATGGGGCACATTCGCACGAAATTTCTCGTTTTTTAGATTGATGATATAGGTTAGAAATAATAGATGAATGCGACCAATTATCGTTCTAAAATACCGGGAAAGGTCTTAACTTTCATTTGAATCCGAGTTTGTTTCAATATCTCATCTAGATCTAAATGTGCCGAAATGCACTTAACGTGCGAATGTGCCCCACTCTCCCCTTATGTGTTTTTTTAATAACTCTGCATTAGAATTGCACTAGTCCTCCACAAACAAGCTGTAAGATATCAAATTTTACACCTTATGAAATGCAAGGAAATTATAATATTTTCAAAGAAAGGAGTAGGTACTCCCTTATAACATACGTTGCAGTAAATCATCTGTATTTACATGAAAGGAGGACTAATCAATGGTCATCACTTTTTCAGTTATAGAGTCGGCTAGACTAGTACTTGCCCTCCGCTCTATTGCGTTACCTTCCTATACCGTGCTGATGAGTCCTAAAAAGGATGAAACCGGTCCATGGTTGGAGGCGACCCTTGAGAGTTGTGAGTTTACATCTGTATTAATTTTATTCCACATTTGTTTTCTTTAAAATTTGTGTAAAGGTATTGATTATAGTATGGTAGCATCAACCCTTCTAGTTTGAAATACTGAAAATATAGAGTGGGGATATTGAGAATTCTAACTGTTTTTGATGTAGAAGTAAAGCTAATGCCTGATTTACCATTAGACCAGTGAGGCCAGCAGGCCTAGGGGCCCCATAATTTAAGGGATCCTAAAATCACAAAATTATCTAAAAATTTAAATATTTAAGTAAAGATTCATATTTTCTAGAATGTATTTACAATACTCTTTCTATCCAAAATGCAAATTTAAAAACTAAACTTTTGGTTTTGTCATTTTCTGTTGGCAGCATTGAAAAATTCAACGGGCTAAATTTGTAGTTACCAATTAACAAATTTGTTTTTAAATTAACATTATAACATTAGCCTTTCTTGCGAGGTGTGTCTACCACAGAATATTTTCTAAATCGGGCCCTGGTAAAGTGCACCTGAAAAAAACTAGCACTCTTCTGTCAAAATTGGATTTACAAGGAGGTTGGCATCCGTATTTACACTGGATTTCTCTTAAAATAGTGTAGAAATTTTAAAACTTCTAAAAATGTAAGTAAGTAAGAAAAGACTACCGTGGGTTACTGGCTATTCAATCTACCTCCTTCAAGGAAGGAATTTTCTCAAGCTTAAAAAATGAAAGTCACCAAAGGTATAGACCAACGCCTCAACCGTCACCCTCATCCACAATTCCAGTCCATGCACTTCTCATTTGCCGCCCCCAAAAGCTTAATAAGAACATCATTTCCGCTACTTTCAAACGGACAAACGGAAGAAGACCGGACATTCAGATAAGTTCCATCAATTGTCAAATCTATCGGGAAAGAGGAATAGGATATATTCCTTCCACACAAGAGGCCGTTCCTCAAGAAAGGATCATCCCGCCGGTCACGCACATTCGAATGTTCCATTTGCATTCGATTTCTCTTCCCGAATCGTTTGGGATGCGTTTCGCTTCACTTCCGATCGTTTCTCGGAACGATTTGACGGGAACTTGGCGATCGCAAACAAGAAGAAAGTTCGGACGCGTTTTTTCCCCCTTTTTTTGCCTTTAGGATGATGGATGAGGTCTTGGTGAACCTGAAATTGTCGAGATCGAAAGAAGTGTTCGATAGTTCGAGCTATCTTAAGATGGAGTAATGTTGATAGACCAAGCGAAAGGAAGATTTCGTTCGAAGAAATACAATCAGTTGTTCTTGGAAATGACAAAAAAATTGTGTTTTCGAAAAACGTTTTTGCTGTTTTTTTGAACAAGCTGAGGTTAGTTTGACAAAATTTGTATGAAAACACACAAATGTTTTTACATTTAAATTGAAATGACTAATTAGTGTATCTTAAAAACTATTGGTCATTAGTAGAAAGAATAGGCTCTTTTAATATAAAGATTATTTCAATATTCTGCTGACTTTTATTGAAATTAATTTATACCGAGTTGTACTCAAAACAAGTTATGTTTGTTTGGAATTCAGGATTTAGTTTTCCTTTTATAAAGTGATCTGAAAATAATCTAAAATATTTTCCCAACATTTTAAGTAAAAGCTTGTCAAAATCTATATATATAAAATAGAAACCCTGAAATAGAGTTTGAAACCCGGAGTACAGAGTTTGGTTAGAGCATTTGATTGGATTGAGCGTTTGATTTCCATTGCAGACGCTACAAGGCGGCGAACGGCATTTTTTCGTAATACATGACTGTTGCATTTGAGTGATTAATAAACTTTTTATGGGTTTTTGTGTTGGGATTGATTGCAATGCCGATCACAAGAGGAGGAAATTTGGATTTCGTTAAGTCAGGCGGGCGGGTTGTACGGGCGAAGCCCGTACTAATTTTTAACTGGAAATATACCATTTCGGGTGGGGGTTAAAGGGGTGTAAGTATATATAAACGTATACTGCACCCGGGCAACGTTGGGTATAGCGCTTTAGCGCTAGTTTACAATAAAACTATGTTTGAATCCATTCAACAAGAAGATGTTTTTGAGAAAGTCGGTAACATTTCAAGTTATTAGTACAACAAAAGAATAGAATCCGAGTTAATTGTTATTCTACTTCTAATGCATGAATTAATAAAAATTTAAATATTATGAATAATTGTATTTTTCTTTTTAAAAACGAGGTAAGTATAAAATTTATTGGAAGGTTTTTTCTTTAATCATAACTGAACTTAGCAACACATTCAAATATTTATTAACTTATTCCTTTAAAACAAATATTAATTGCTAAATCCTACCTAAGGAGGAAGCTCGTGTGAATAAACGGTATTTAACTCTCCCCTCAACGTACTAAAACTTTCCTGAACGGCATCTGTAACAGAACAAATAGCGTATGAAGGTTTTTTCAATCCTATCCGTTCACATTTTATCTTCCTGTTTCCAACGCAACTTTCCTTAACATTCACCGTTATGAGATAGAATCCGTGTAGCTTTGTGTCTACATGAAAAGGAGCGGATTTATCGGAAGTTTTATTCAAGCCTTAATAAGGAAAATGGCACCATAAGCTACTTAAAATCTTCTAATTGGCCTTTTAACTGCAACCGAAGCCTCGGGAGCTGGACTCCAAACAACGAACGACATGGAACAATAATAAGCGTTATAATAAATGATAACGACAACCAAATCAAAAATAGAAAAGAATGACGATGGAAATATAAACTCTATTTTTTCATTTGTCCCACGAACACAAAGGTGAGTTCTATTCCGGATAGGTGTTTGTTTTCCCACGAATGTCACCGGTTTCCATTTGGTTTTCTATCCGACAGAATGCCAGAGCCTCACAAAGGTATAAAAAATGTTCTTTTTGTGCGGAAAAAATCTAGTCCTCTGTACATGGTCGTTTACCTTCACAGGGTTCTTCCTGGTTTTAAAGAGAGGACAAAATTCCAATTTTATTCCATACTTTTTAAAGCGTTTTACATTTGCATCGCTTTACTGAAGCGTGAAAATGTTTTAAAGCTTCAGGGAACAGATCCGTTCATGGTCACTTGAAACTAATTTGGTAGGATTCTAGGCCTTTTCTTGAGAGGATGGTTTTAGAACATACGAATGAATAGGGGAGACTAGGGATACTTGATCCCCACTTTGGTTTTTAATTGTTTTCTCAGCTGCAAATCATCACTTTTCAGAAATTTTTGGCATGAACATTGGTAACACTATCCTCTACCCAAAAGACAAAAAAATTACTAGAAAGTAAACAGATACTTTCAGTAAAATTAGTTTTTAATTTTTTTATAAAGGGATCAAGTATCCCAACACCTAGGGATACATGATCCCTTCGTGGGGGATACTTGATCCCACTCTGAAATTACGTTATTATTCATCATACAAGCAATTTACCTATATATTTCGTTTACTAAATATTATTTTTAAAACTAACCATAATTTTAATTCATTTTCTTAGGTATTAAAAACAATACAAACATGAAAATTGTACACAAATAATAAGTAGTTTTATTAATGGAGCTAAAACTACAACGAATAATGCAAAATACTTTGCAATAAAAATTATGAAACTTTTTGAAACAATAATTTTATGTGTTGAAAATAAAAGTGGAGGTGTATGCAGGTAAAAGCATTACTTGGAAAAAAAAAGAAATATTAGCAAATGTTTTCAAAATCATTTTCCTCTACAACACTTTTGTCCTTTATTTCAGGAAAAATAAATTGGTTGAGTGAGGTACCTTTTCTTTTTAAGAAGTTGATTTCTAATTCTGAAAATCCAACTTTACGTTTTACTTGACCAACATAATGGGAAATCCTCCTTTTTGTGGCAAATCTAACTAAAACAAAATCATTTTTATTTAAAGAAGGATCATCTACTTCATCTTGTTCAACCTCATCATGTAAGATGTAAGAAGGACCCTCATGTATACCTCGAAGGAGATACTTGATCCTGGGATCATGTATCCCTCGAAAGAACGGGATCAAGTATCCCTAATATGCGATTCATACAAAACACATTTTTAATAGTAAATAATCAGAGGATGCTCACTAATGAAATTACTCAATTGTTAAAGACAGCCTATACTTTGAAATTACACTTAGTTTAAGTTTTTAAGTTGCATATTACAGACAATACACAAAATAACACATTGACCTTTGAAAAAAGTTTTCCAGGCAAGATTTAAGCAATCACTTCTTGCGCTGAAATAAAATGACTGAAAAAGATGTAGTGTTGCCAGTTTTTATGTACAAGTATAACTTAAAAATTGTTGCCAGATTTCAAAGATCTGACATTTTATTTTAGTGCATTTTTTGGCTAGGGATCAAGTATCCCTAGTCTACCCTAAAATAAAAAGTTTTTAGAACCATTTTGGAAATGCTGGCTTCTTTTAAGAAATTTATTACAAATTTTTAAATACTGACCATAAAAAATTCTGAAATTTGGTTACTTAAAACCTATTACCACTTGTCAGACATAATGAAGTAAAATGTATCATAACTTAACCACTTTATCGTACAGTAATTTGCTTTACAGTTGTTTTAAAATTAAACCTGTTATTTATAAACTGTGTAACAGATGTGAGAAAACTCCAGCTCTCAAGCGTCACCTCCAACCGTGGACCGGCTTCGCCCTTGTTAGGGCTCATCAGCACGGTATAGGAAGGTAACGCAAGAGAGCTGAGAGAGAGCTTTTACTCTAGCCGACTATAACGGAAAAAGTGGTGACTATTGACTAGTCCTCCACTATCTGCCGGAATGAACTGCGCATTCCATAGAACAGATTTAATTCCCGAAAGGACTGTAGTGGTAAAATACTCCCTTTTCATACCTGTGTAACTGATGCTAAATTCTTTAAAACATTTTTTGGAGTAGAATATATGGAATTTGAAATACCTCATACTCTATTGCTGATAAAATTTATCCCATTTCTGTTTCCCTTTAATTACCTCTTTTTCTCAGTATCTGGTTATCTATTAAAATTCATGTTCAATTTTTAGTACATAATATATAGGATATTCTGGTGCCATTTTTATCAGCTGAATCCAATACACAATACACTGACACTAACAATATAAACATAAAACTACAAAAAATATCTACCAGAAGGATCGTTTTAAGATTTAAATGCTCTAATAAATTTTCTGAAATTCTTATTGTCACCTCTATAGATTTTCCTAAAAATATCATCAATTTTACATTTCTAAAATCTCATTTTAAAGACATACTAAGGGTCTATTTTCAGATTCGTTATGTTTTCCCATCAGTGGGAAATAAGAATGGTCATTGGTCCGTGTCTTTTTCCGCCCGGAAAGACAGTTCGAATTTTCTGTCGGAAAAACTGTCCTTCCAGAGATCCAAACGACATTCGCATAGCAAAACATGCCATTTCATTTTTATTATGTTCCCCTCGGTAGCGAAACGTATACTCGTTGTTAGATGAAGTCGTTCTGCTACGATAAGCAACTACTGCGTTTAATAACTCCGCGTGGAACAAATATATTTACTTTTGCAAAGTACGTTGATCCTTTCACTAGTGAACCTATGAATTAGTTTGCGCCTGACTGATGGAAGTTTACGGTTTCATATCTATCTGTTCCGGAAAACACAGGCTGTAAAAGTAATTAACATTTAACCCGGCAAAGCCAATTGGATCCAAAGAACCGTATGAAGCCGCCAACAATGAGAGTAATATTTTTATTTGTTCTAAAAACATATTATTTCCTCTGGAAGATGAGTTAGTTCTAAACACATCCTTTGCTCAGCTCTATCTTAAAAAATTGCAGTGATATCATTATTTAAAACAAACTTAATTACAAATATGTATTTATTTTCTCTTTCTTTTCTGTCTTTTCTGGTTTTTTTCGAATTCAAATTCATGGTCATCTGAATAATTGGATCTGTACCAAATTATAAAGTCAGGATTTTTAACCTGTCATCTCATCGACTGAAAGATGAATAAGTCATATTTAAACAACTTTAAATTGCATGTTTTTTTAATTTCGAAATTATGTTTTTAAAGAGAAAATTGCTCCTTAAGTATAATTTTTCTCGTACAAAAAAATCCTTTTTAAATTCTTCAACAAAAAACCTTATTCTTAATAGAGTTGAATTGAAATCTCGTCGTTTTTTAGGAAAAAACGCTTAAGTTAGATGTGGCCAAAATTTACTATCCGGTATTGCACCATATTCAGTGTTGTCATGTCTCTATTTAAACGCACTACTAAAAAACGACAACTTTCATTAGTAACCTCACCAGGTAGCTAATTTCAGCTATCTGTTTCAGCTACCGTCTCTGTCTTAAGTCCTTTCTTCTTCAATGGACTATATTAGGCCACGCCTATATTAATCACGTTATCGGGGAAAGCAAACTCACTATCAAATCATATCTCACTACAAATTATCTCTGTGGTAAACAAATGCAAGCTCAGTCGGTCACATGATAAGGGAAATGTGACGTCAGACGGATATAGTCCATTCAATTTTTTCGTGGAATAATACAAATGAGGTTTTACGTTAGAGTTTGCTAGAGTTGTTGCGTCAAACGACCTAACTATGGCCCGTTGTAGCAACAAAGAGCTAACTCTATACATTGGAGTTAGCTCCTTGTGGTCGCAAGTGAATCAATCTAGCAGAAAAGGAATATAAAGACAGTTTACTTTTACTTGTAGAAAGAAGAAAATCCACCTTCACAGAAGTAAAATGGAGTTATGCATTATTATAGAAAGAAGATTCAAACTATTAGTGTCCCATGAGGTCATCTAGCGATGTTCCCTTAACTCTTCAATGATACATATTGATCAATAGATTTTAATTGTACAGTACAGCTATTGAGACGATTTATGATTGAAAATCGGATTCACGTCCAAGGTTATATCTGAAGAAGCATGTAAATACTGGTTTCGATCCAGAAATTTTTTTCTCCGGTTGACCGTCAGAAACCGTCCTCCTGCTCATTTCCCCACTTTTCCAACAAGAAGAACCCACTCTCTTCTTCGGAAGTGAGGTTTGCGACGCTGTTATTGTGGCATCGTTATGCTACACTAAAACTGGCATTTCTTTACTTCCCAGAATCCCAAAAGGCCGGTGGCCGAACCAACAACCTCGTAAAAGGAGTGGTAAAAAAACAGGCTCGGCCAGCAAAAATAGTGGGCGCCGGGCATAGGAAAAGCATCATCAGCCGATCGGGGATTGTTTGCTGTTAATAACAAGGTTTCTTTTTTCCCGTCTGTTTTCAAAAGGGTTCGGATAAGAGAGGATGCCGGTAGATTCGTTAATGGTCTGCGTTAGAGAAGACCATGGAGGAGGGAAATTCCATCCTCAAAATGGGGAAAATGTGCCTTTTGTCTAGAAGGCTTTGTTTTGATCCCTTTGGAGGGTTTTTTGTTCGAAGGGCTATAATGGTGTTTAGAAGCCACAATGCGAGAGAGTGATGTTTTCGAGTAGTGCCCTGTTCAATGGCCTCGGTGGTGTCCGGCGACAGTTTGGCGGATGTACCGTGTGTGGAAGGGGTTACTAGTGTTTTACCATTTGTGTGTTTTGTATCCTTTTTCTTCAATTGAAGTAATTTTGATATAACAATTTTCGATGCTTCGAAAATCTTGGTAGATTGGAAAATAACTTCCTTGTTTTTCAGTGACGTATCCTTGTTCTTCAAAATTCCAAACTCCTCCCCTTAACAGGAACAGCCAAAGAGATGGTTCGCGGGAAATCTCAATGTGAGGTCTCATGGATCTCTTTTAAATTGCAATATGAATAAAAATTCTGCATCATAAGCACTTTGAAAAGATAAAAGTGTTTACTTACTTGTGTTTAACTCCATAAGCATGAACCTATACTTCATAAAATTAAACAGTTTTCTCATTGTCTGAAGGTAAGACTTCAGTACCCGAATGTTTATTCGGATACTTCTTATTTATTTTACCTTCATTTCTTATGAAGCCGATCAGGTAAAACGACAATAAATCCAGTATTCTATGCGTTGTGATTTTCTTAAGATTTCGTGTAAAGTGAAACAAATTTTGTAGTTATAGTAATATCTGCGTTTTCGAACACATACTTACACCTCTACGAAACTTTAAAAAAAAGCAATTAATCTGCAAAACTTTGTGAGGATCTATTTTAAAGTCCATTTTCTCTCTTCCTTAAAACTAGAATGAAGTTTTCTGAATGTTCTTAAAGTGCAACTGGAAAATGATACGTTTGCTTAGGAAAAGAAACTAAATTTGTGTAAAATAAAATATTGCAGAGAGAACCTAAAACAGAGACACACCAAAACATTTTGATGACATAGAGCTATCCTCAGATGTCCATGCCCCTTCATAAGGGTATGTCATACATTCTTAATCCTTTAAAGAAGGTTTCGATGGATTCACAGATACCTAAAGAGATATATATTCAAGTAGTAGGTATAGACACTATCTCATTCATTGATTAGTTAAAATTTAATCGATTATTAACACGTTGAAAACTAAGGATGTGTTGCGAAATATAATTTAAAATTCAAGTTCTTTGCAACTAAAGATAAGTTTTAACAGGCACTTTTTTTATGAATCAAATATTTTTATACAAATCTTATATTACTTTATCAAAAATTGTTAAACTATTAACTTCTAATATGTATTTCTAATTATTTATTTATTCTTTTATATTTTTAAGATAGAGATAAGTTTTTCAAATTTTTCACACACTCATTTTCAGCAGTAAAATAATTTACAGATGTTATAATTACAATTTACAGATGTCATTTACAGATGTAAATGAAACTAGAAAATAATATTTGCTAACTTTAATTCAGGTAAACAACCAAACAAAACTAAAAATTTTAAAATGGTGTAAAATTGCTTCTGATAATACGGAATTCCATAACATGCTGCGCAAAAAAACATCTCGAGACTTCAACCCAGACACCTCTAAAAAATCATTTAAATTAATACCACCATTTCTCGCTCTGAAATGGAGATTCTTCACTTAAACGGCGTAGTTTTTTCGGAATCACGTGTTATCATTCCTTCATTTTTTGCCCAAAACTATAGAGAAGCATTCAAACCAAAAGGGGTTCGAGAAACTGAGATTGGAATGGTAATAGCTACTGTTATAAGCCTTTAGTGTAATTTATTCCTACTCATTGTGTGGGATAGTGTAGGTGAAAACGACAAGGCTTCGCGATAAATAATTTGTTGTTTTGAGGGTATTCTTCGGTCTCATTCCCAGTATTACCACTGTTGTATTATAGTAATTTAAAAACCAGTTTGCGTTGGATGAAAAAAAATATATTTTTCTATAGAGACTAGTCGAAACTATTCACACAATTTTCTCTCAGAAAATTTGGAATCATTTGTTATTTAAACCTTTTAAAACTAAAACTAAAATTACTAACGATATAATGGTATACGAAGGTTTTTCAAATAGAGTGTAACAATAGGCTATTTCCTAAAATATTTCCCCTAGGGCCTAGACACATACTTCTTATTACATATTTTCATTTTATGAGGTGAAAAATTAAACTTTCAACTCCATGGGAGGTCTACTTATGAAAGTGCAAAAAAAAATATTTTTTCGGCCCCCTTAGTTTAAAATTTTCAATTATAAAAATTTTCTTTGTTATTTTCTGAATAAGACACAAAAAATCTATCTCAATATCTTCAAAACTCCTTCCCTTCCTCAATGGCCCGACAGCCCAGGGTGGGCCTTGCCTTCCTCAGAATCGAATTCCAAGCTCTTCTATTCCTGGCCATGGACTTCCAGTTATTTATTCTCAAAATTATCTTCAAAACTCACTGATATATTTAGAACTGATGGCTTACTAAACTGTATAACCCTTTTTAAGAGCAAAATAGAGTTCATCCACACATTCAAGTTGAACTTGTTTTTTTCTGTGATAGGATAAGTTCAAAAATTAATTTGTGACTACCCCATAAATGAGGAGGAAGAGTAAGTGGAGGAAGCCACTACAAATATAAATTTCAAACTGTTCACATAACACCATGTATATATTTCGGGCAATGTGATAAATCGGGCATTATTAATAATGACCGAAGTGGAAGAGGGCAATGTGAAAAATTCAATGGCATTTATGAATGAAATTTATTACTTTTCCCCCCTCCACTCTGGGCATTATTAATAATTAATTAATAACACTGTTCTACAAATTTGACCTTCAAAATTTTTTCCTCGATGAAAATAGTCAATTCTTATAGATTTTGGGTCGCTGAATACGAAAATCACCATTAAAATTCTCAATTGACTCAGGATTTTCGGGGAACAGCCCCTCCCCCTTTTTACGTTTTTCGACGACCTTATAACTTTAAACTCAATTTTAAGGGTCAAAAAGCATTATTTTAGTCTTCAAATTGCTCCCCAGTTAACAAGTAATGTTCAAATTAATAAAATATGATAAATTTATAACAAATGGATAGGGTTAAGGGGTAATTACCCCCCTAAAAATACAAAAAATAGCTAAAAATTAAAGAGGTTTCTATACGCTATTTTCCCTCTTATTTTTTACGCAAATCCCGTTTGAAGGGTCCTAACCCTTCCCCAAGGACCAAAATTTTATGACAATATGCAGCAATAATTTTTACTAAAAGCGGTTGAGGTGTTAGCCTCCCAGAAGTCCCCGCGGAAGAGTTCGGAAGACTTCCAGAATCCCGAAGGCGCTCGCGAGTTCAGGAATTAATATCGATGATTTTGAAAAGATTACAAATGACGTTTTTCTTATATTTTGGGTGTATCCTAAGTAGAAACTCTTCAGTTCTTTAAAAACTGACCGTTTTTCGGGAGTGAGGATTCCATGTTTCAAGATGTTAATAGATGCACGGCTGTGGATAACAATTAGGGGGCATCCCCTTACAAACTGAGGGTGATGGAGGAAAATGGGTGTCATATTTGAATTCAGCAGATCATTTTAAACAAGAATCAGCTGAAATTCAGTAAGTGGCTTCAAATTTTTTTTTGTACAGCACAGTTAAACTCTAAGTGCGGCATTGAACCCTTCCGTGGGTGCTCTGGGGGCGCTCTCACCTCAACCGCTTTTAGCAAAAATCATTGCTGCATATTGCCATCAAATTTGGGTCCTTGGGGAAGGGTTAGGACCCTTCAAACGTGAATTGCGTATAAAATAAGAGGAAAAAATAGCGTATAAAAACCTCTATAATTTTTAGCTATTTTTTTGCATTCTTAGGGGGTTAACTACCCCTTAAACCTATCCATTTGTTATAAATTTATCATATTTTATTAATTTGAACATTTCTTGTCCCCTGGGGGGCAATTTAAAGATTAAAGCAATGCTTTTTGACCCTGAAAATCGAGTTCAAAGTTATAAAGTCGTTAAAAAACGTGAAAAGGGGGAGGGGTTGTTCCCCGAAAATCCTGAGTCAATTGAGAATTTTAATGGTGATTTTCGTATTCAGCGACCCAAAATCTATAAGAAATGACTATTTTCATCAAGGAAATTTTTTCAGTGTAGAACAGTGTAATTTGCCCGTAACATATATACTTCTCTATTACAAGTTGAATTGGTATATTTACTGTTCAACAAATTTGACCTTCAAAATTTTTTCCTTGATCAAAATAGTCATTTCTTATTCTGGGTCGCTGAACACAAAAATCACCATTAAAATTCTCAGGAACAGCCCCTCCCCCTTTTTACCTTTTTCGACGATTTTATAACATTAAACTCGATTTTCAGGGTCAAAAAGCATTGCTTTAGTCTTCAAATTGGCCCCCAGGGAACAAGAAAGGTTCAAATTAATAAAATATGATAAATTTTTAACAAATGGATAGGTTTAAGGGGTAATTAAATTACCCCCTAAAAACTCAAAAATATCGTTAAAAATAGTAGGATTTGTTATACCCTATTTATTTCACTTATTTTTTTCTCAATTTCTCTTTGAAGGGTCCTTACCCTTCCCCAAGGACCCAAATTTGATGACAATATGCAGCAATAATTTTTACTAAATCTAAAAGCGGCTGAGTTGTTAGCCTCCTAGAAGCCCTCGCAAAAGAGTTCGGAGGACCTCCAGAATCGCGAAGGCGCTCGCGAGCTCAGGAATTAATATTGATGATTTTCAAAAGATTACATATGACGTTTTTCTTATATTTTGGGTCTATCCTAAGTAGAAACTTCTCAGTTCTTTAAAAACTGACCGGTTTTTGGGAGTGAGGATTCCATGTTTCAAGATGTTAATAGATGCACACGCACAGCTGTGGATAACAATTAGGGGGCCTCCTCTTAAAAACAGAAGGTGATGAAGGAAAATAGGTGTCATATTTGACTCCAGCATGTCATTTTACACAAGCAATCAGCTGAAATTCAGTTGGTGGCATTTTGACTTTTATCTACCCCTTAAACCTATCCATTTGTTATAAATTTATCATATTTTATTAATTTGAACCATTCTTGTCCCCTGGAGGTCAATTTAAAGACTAAATCAATGCTTTTTGACCCTGAAAATCGAGTTTAAAGTTATAAAGTCGTCGAAAAACGTAAAAAGGGGGAGGGGCTGTTCCCCGAAAATCTTGAGTCAATTGAGAATTTTAATAGTGATTTTCGTATTCAGCGACCCAAAATCTATAAGAAATGACTATTTTCATATTGGTTTTAAAACCGAAACTGACAGATATTAAATTTTAACGAAAAATAATAATCCTTATAAAATCATTCCATACATTTAACCATTCGCAAAACATTCTTTTGAAACTAAATCCCCTCAATTTGTGTACAGTATTTTTCCATTATTACGAATTATTATATTAATGCTTATGTTGTGGATATCGCTAAAGACCACTAAAATAACAAGTGCAATGAATTAAACTTTTACAAATAATCATATATTTTTCCTGATAGAAAATTAAAAAACTCTATTTAAAAATTTATTAATCGATAATTCTCTTCCCAGGTTGAAATTTATGCTAGTATTTGTTTGCTAGGCTAGCAACCATTGCTAGATACAAGCAAAAAAACTAGCAAAAACTAGCAAATATCTTTGCTAGTACTACCAAAGCCACTAGCAACCCATGGTGTGTATTGACCCATACTTTTTTGCTAGGCTAGCAAAGAAAAACTAGCATGTGTTGCTAGTTTTTTTGCTAGGCTAGCAAAGAAAACTAGCATGTGTTGCTAGTTTTTTTGCTAGGCTAGCAAAGAAAACTAGCATGTATTGCTAGTTTTTTTTGCTAGCCTAGCAAAGAAAAACTAGCTTGTGTTGCTAGTTTCTATTGCTAGCCTAGCAGAATTTAAAAGCATAGTTTGCTAGCACTACTACCATCTGTTGCTTTTTTTTTCGCTATTATTGTATAGATACTAGCACCCGTTGCTATTTTTCTGCTTTTTCTAGCTTATTTTTCTAGCATGTGTTGCTTGTTACCAAAATTTCTAGCATGATTGCTAGCATCCATTGCTATTTTTCTACCGTCTATTGCTTACCTTTTCTAGCATGTATAGCTTTTTACCACAATTTCTAGCATGATTTCTAGCAATCATTGCTATTTTTTTTACCATCTTTTGCTTTTTTACTGCTACTTCTAGTATGATTACCAGCACCCGTTGCTTTTTCCCCCAACTAACGTAGCGCTAGTTTTTTCTACCATAGCATACAAGATTAACATTTAATATCCAGGCATATCTTTAACACTTAGAACAGTACTTTAATACTTCTGCTGTTCTAGAATAAAATTTGTTACTTTTAGTATATAGGGTTTATAACTTAAAATTGTTCAAATTAGTATATTAAAAAGACAAACGCATAGCAAAAAACAAAAGTTTCTATTTATTGGACCTTGACTTATTATATATATTATTATTTATACTACCACATTTTATTTTTAACAAACTATTTTGAATGAACGTGAGTGTATTGATTGAGCAGTCTGGGTAAGCTATGCTCAGGGTGTAGTAGAGAGATATAAGCACCCCAAGACCTTCAATGAAACTGGGAACAGACATAAAACTATGTCCTCACAACAGATGGTGAAAGTTCCTGTTATGGCATCGTCTCCATTTATTATCAGTCTTGTATGGAGCAATCCTTGAAGCTCAGGTGTGGAGGCATCATCAGAAATCTAACAATTACAAAAATACTCTATCAGATAATCTACCCTTCACCATTCAATGGATGATAAATAAAATTAACTACTGGCTCTATATCCAAACACAATTTAAACAAGTTCTTGTGCATATTTAGTTTAATTTTTTCATTTAAAAAATTACAAGTACTATTAGAAAGTTATTTTTGAGAAAAGGTTTGAAAAAACTGGAATTGCATGTTTGCGTTAGTCAAGGTATTACTGAATAATTAAACTTCTCTTAGTTAAATAATTAATTAAATAAGTTACAGAAACAATAGAAGTACAGTATTTGGCCTTTTAAGTAAACCATAGATAAATAGATTGCTTACTTTGAATCCAAGTACAAATTTCTGAAATAACATTGGTAGAAAAGAACACAACCTTGTCAGAAATCAAGAATGCTGTAACGAAATTAAAATCACTTAAAATACAGTAAAATGTAAATTTTGAAGACTATACATATTTCGACCTACTGAAAGAAAAGGAATATCGTTAAATTATGCAAGGTTGTATTGCGAATTTGGCCCACTTACTCTAGAGGAATCATGAGATACTTGGACCCCAAAAAAGTTAACTTAAAATTTAACATTTTAAAGTTAATGTGGACAATCCCTTTGAATCCCAAAACCATTTTTTTGTAAAATGACATGATTATTTTTTCCACTTTCTTTTGAAAAGTTAAATTGAAAAATAAACTTCATAATTAAAACCTTTTGCATCTCTGAAAAACAATAAATAGAAATTACGTGATAATCCAATTGAAGTAAACCATAAACGAAGAACATGCTTACTTTGAGTCGAAGTATGAATATCTGAACAGTCAGTCACCCAAGAACAGACGTTACAATTTACAAATTCAGGATGCTGTAAAGAAATTACAAGAACTTAAAATACAATAATCATACTAGTTTAACTGAAACATTTAAAGCTGCAGAAAATTAGACTCAAATCTACAATTAATAGTAATCTATAAACACAAAATTCTTTAAATTAATTAATTTATTATTAATACTTAACTTCACAAAATTCTAAATTAAGACGACTAACTTTTAAAATATAAATAATAACAAAATTATAATCTTTTTGGAACATTAATAATTTACTATTGCCATCTTTAAATAATTAGAAAATAAATATTAAAATTAATTAAAATAGTAGCCTTAAAATATCTCTCAAGAAAGTTGGTTTACTTAATAAATTAAAAGTTACTTTTATGGAAGTTGGTTTAGAGGTCTTAAATTATTTCAACAATAGATCATAATGGGTCTATTTCCTAACTAACTGAAACGAGACGAGTTCAAAAGACGAATTGAATTAGAAGTAATAACTTGGCTCTACAAAGTGATGAACAAAGAATATTCAGAGCATAAATCATCAAAAGTTTTATTGCAATATCACATAAATAATTCACACTTTCTAAAATTTGTTAAAACTCACCTTCAAATTTTATGTTCCAGCAGATTAGGGTTAGTGTGTCGTTTCTAAAAGTCAATCCAATATGGCAGAGGTTGCACCAAAATTTTCGTTTCGGGACCAAAGCTCCAAAGTTTGGTGCTAGCTGCTATTCTCTGCAGTCAACTGTTTCGCCTCGCACCAAACTTTGGTGGAACTTCGGTAAAGCTCAAACAAAGCTCCAAATTTTGGTAAAATCTTGAACTGTTTTTTAACAGTGTAGTAACTAAATTTAATAACCAATAATTACACTATTTTTAGACCATGTTAAGGACCCCAAATTGGTTTTATACCTCCAGGGCCCCTTATATTTGATCGACCAAAGCTAGCAAACAACTACCATAAACTAGCAAATCAAGGTACCTACGAGGGTAGTTTGAAAAGTTCTCGGCCTGACCATGAAAATATTAACTTATGGTTTCATAAACTTTATTTTTCAACATTGACTCCTTTTAGGCTGCCTCACTTCTTGTCATGGCAGTCCTGTCTTATTTTACACTCTTATGGGGGTGTTCTAGAATTCCGTCATAAAAACCTACTTATCTCACAGTTACTTCTTAATTCGAAGTAAAACGGTGACCAGAGGTGGAAATTTTCACTTTGGGGGAGAGAAGGAAGTTTGAAAGATACCAAATCTGGGTAATAGGATGGGTAATTTTAAAATTTTTAATCGATATCCCTCAATTTTTCCAACGCCAAAACACATTTGTTAACATGAGCACTGTTATGATCAGAAATGGAATTTTAATCTGCTTAATTAATATTTTTCTCGGATATTCTCATCAACAGTTTAAATTAGTATTCTTAAATTATATTCATACCCTTTTCCCGATAATATTTATTGATAAATTTCCTTGAAATCCCTAGAATTCTTACGCCATGAATTTGCTAGCCGATAGAACCTTTTGGTGCTGAAAAATTGACTTTATCTGTTGCATTTATTATTATTTCACATAAAATAATAGGGGGTACTTTTCTATGATTTCTGGTATGGTGGCTCATCTTTAGTGTTTTTCACATGGTTCTATAGGAACGCTCTCACAGCCAACTTAAAGTTTCAACGCTAATTTTTTCACGGGGAAAACAAAGGTAAGGAGTCCCTTTACACGTTTGAGCTTAGAATTAATTTCATTTGGTTATATCCCTTCTTTTTAAAAGAATTTTATCACAGCTCGATACTTGTTTTTTCCCATTGTTGAAATATGCTCAGCTTAACTAACCCATTGAAAAAATTGCCGAAAGCAGAATTCTGATCAGAACAACCCCAAAAATTTATTTGGTTCATTTGAAGGGGAAAAAATTTCTCGTGAATTCGAGCTCCTGTTCTGGGTGAGGCCGAGAACTGTTCAAACTACCCTCGTAGCTTTCCATGATATGAAAGTAGCAAAAACAGCTAAAAAGCATAAGATGCTTGTAACATAGCATGGCATGCTGGCAAGCAGGACCTGATTTCTGGGAGGGCACATTTCAGGATACCAAAAACGCATTGAAGGATAATACTAGAAGTGTGAAAATAAATTTGTCAAATAATGAACTGTTTAAAACCAATATATTTAACTTATTAAGTTTTTAAGTGAATTTTTGCTCAGACCACTTGGATGAAAGATTATTAAATTTTTAGACTCAAATAAAAAATTATTATTTAATGAACATGTTAGGGACCCCCCAAATTGTTTTTTTTTCTGCCCCCAAGACCCCTTATATTTGATCAACCCAAGCTAGCAAAAACTGGCATAAACTAGCAAATCAAGGTACCTAGCTTACCATGCTATGAAACTAGCATGGCATGATATTGAAACCTAAGCTAGCAAAAACTAGCATCTCATGCTAGATAGCAAAAACTAGCAAGAACTAGCTTAAAACTAGCATACCTAGCAAAAACTAGCAAGAAATAGCATATCATGCTAGCAAGCAAAAACTAGCATCTCATGCTAGCTAGAAAAAACTAGCAAGAACTAGCTTAAAAACTAGCATACCTAGCAAAAACTAGCAAGAACTAGCATATTTTCTTTGCTTGTACTAGCATAAATTTTAACCTGGGTTAATGCAAAGGTTTTGAGATATTAAGAAACCAAAAAAACTAAGGGCATTTATTATTATATTCACCACCGGGCGTTTTTCCTGCTTACAGAATGGCAACATGCGGATGGTTGTGGGCGTTTCCCCCCAAGAATGACCCGCGAGGGTGGACGCGTGACTTACTTTCACTTTCTCGGAAGGAGGCCGACAAGACGTTTTGTTCGGAATGGAGGCCTTCAGAAGAAGGTGGATGGTGACGTCACCATGTGGTGGACGCCCTGGCACTATTCTCGGGGGCGGGAGCTTTGGGCCGGAGTGGGATGCTCGGCTGAAGATACCTGATCTCCAGGTCCGCGAAGGTATCTTCTGAAATAATCTGATTAATTTCGGGTGTATGAAGCCATTTAGATAAGCTGTTCAGCAGTTGCACGATGATGCATCGTGCATTTTTAAAAAAAAGCAATATCAAATAATCTTTAAGCAATCTCGTTTTCTTTCATTACCTTTCGCTAGTAGAAAATAAGACTATGTATTGATTCATCTTTGTTGAATGATACTTGTAAAACGTCACTTGATCTATCAGCAGATGAACTATTTATTCCATTTTAACGGGATCGATGGCCGTGTAAATTGGAATTTATCTCCAAACGTTTCGCTCTCTTCTCCGGAGGGCATCTTCAGTGGCGAAAACATCATTAACTTCTAAAAATAAAAAAATAATATTAAAAACTCTTGGATGTTGTGCATTTTGCTAAAGACGATTAAATAACAAGTCTAATGATTTAAACTTCTACAACTAATTATTTGTTTTTTCGAGTACAAAATTGGAGAATTGCAGCATCTCCTAAAATTCTAAATAATCAATTTTATTTTTTTTTAAATTATCTCCTGATTCAAATCAACAAAATACAAAACACTATGACAAGAAAATATACAAAAAAGAAAAAAGGGCGGAAATACATTGATCCATACATTTTTTACCCCAAAGGAGCAACTTGCGATTCCAAAAATACACTTGTCCTTTCCCACAAACTTTTCTTAAGGTAATTATGACATACTAGCTGTTATACCCGGCCTTGCACGGGTGGGGTGAATAAATTAATTTTTAAAAATATTTCTTAAAATACATTTATAATTTTGTAAATTAGCAATATTACAAATCATCCCGGTATCCCAGGCGCCTCTTTCCTATCCCAGTGTGTTCCCGGTAATCTTATCCCGGTGGTCACGGTAATTTTTCTAATCCCGGCGTTCCCGGTAATTTTCCTATCTCAGTGTTTACGGTAATTTTTATATTCCGGTATTCTGGGTGTCTTTATGGTAAATTTCCTATCCCAGTGTTCTCGGTAATTTTTATAACCCGGTAATTTTTCCATCCCGGTGTTCTTGTCACTTTTTATACAATCCCGATGTTCATGATAATGTTTAATATCTTGGTGCCTTTATAAAATAACCAATTTGTAACCATAGTAAAAAGTCTGGTAAATTAGTAAGTCTAGTGAACAAATTAACAAATTTAAAACCAGTGTTTAAAACTAAACTAAAAGATCTAGTAAATGAAAAAGTCTAGTGATCTGTCTCATTTGAAACAATGTTTTATTTTTAACTCGTTGTATGACTGGTAAAACAGGTTTTCAAACACGGAAAAATAAGTGAAAAAAAGCCGGAAAAACGGGAAAAAAAGAATGAAGGACTGATTTTCTCTTTATAAATTATAGCCCATGTCCTATTCTGATGTATCAGCTACATTATGGTAGAATTTCATTAAAATCCATTCAGTAGTTTTTGCGTGAAAGAGTAACAAACATCCAGACAAACATTCACAATTATAATAGTAGTAGGATTATTACAGAAAGCTCCTAACAATGTGACGCCACATTGCCTCATGGAAATGTGGGAAACACCGTTTTCATCGAAACACTAGGCTGTAAAAAAACTAGAGCTCAGTCTTTCAAAGCGGGATGATAGTAAGCGAGGCACACATGACGTCACAAGCTGTTTCAGCTCAGACAGAAAATTAGCTATTTTTAATTGAAAAACAATTAACATAGACATTTCATTAAACTTATTCAGTGTGACAATCTCTCGATTTCTTAACGAGGTATTCAACTCCATGAATGGGTACAAAACTTCAGTCATTCCATTAAAATGAATTTATAACTGATATTATATCCTTTTAAAGAAGTATAACCTCATTTTCCAATCTTCCTTTACTGCTTCACTGATAAAAAATGATTTCTCTCTTTCTATTCATAGAAAAGAAAATCAACTTATCAAATCTTAGTAAAAAAATTCATACGGAGATCATTTTTTAAAGACTGATAATAAGTTCGGATTACACGTTCGGAATTTTAAAACAGTCATTACAAGGGCGGATTACACGAAGTACAACTCCAGATTTTTGTACTTCATCTCGTAAATTTCGAAATTGCTCAACCTCCGACTTCGGAATCCTGATAAAGTTAACTGCAACGTGTGGGAAGGACGCTTTCAGCAAGGTGGCTGCAAAATATCAAAAAGAGGAAACAGAAAATATATATCGTGAGTGACAAAAGTGTATTTTCCCAACGGACAGGTACATTTTCGTTCTCTATATCCAGTGAAAGTAATGCGGAGGAATGACCCAACTGCTTTTTTATGCCACAAATCTTTCTTGCCAACCATCGGAGGAAGTCGTTACAGCCTTTTTTTCACCTCATTTTTCATGAGGTTTTTTATTGATGTGTGAAAGAAATACTTCGTCTCCCCCTCATATCACTGGATTATGCTTATTATGGAGGAAGGTAGGACATATATCTCGTTCAAAAGTTTTATTAACATGAAAAATGACCCTCATGCAAATATGTTGACTTGATATGGAGTGTTGTTGTCCTTAAAGTATATAAAGAAAAAAAACAAGTATTCGTTAATATGTCTTTTTTATGAATTCTTACTATTTAGATTATTAATTTTGTAAAGCATAAAATGTAATTAAAAAATTATCGAGTTAAAAAACATCAGGTATAATTGCATTTCATTTCAAATGTCTTAATTTTTCAAAACACCAATAGGGATAAATTATATATTTATTAAAGAGAGAAAAAATATAATTTATAATTAAAGCATTAAAAAGGTAAAAAAGTATTAAATTTATTGCGGATTTTGGAAACACCAAAGGGAAAAGGGAGTGGTTGTAAAAATACTATAGAGGGTGGATGGTGTAGTTTCTCATTGGATTGAAATTCACTTCTATTTCATTATAAGGTTATTCAATATTAATTCAATATTATTTCATCATAAGGCTTCTATTTCATTATCAAAGTTAAACAGCTTCTCAACAAACTCTCATGAAACTTTTGAAAATTCTTATTAATTTAATGACCATTCCTCAATATTTACAGTAATGCTTTCTGTTGGCAGTTGACCATATTATAACCACCTTCGAAGTACTTAATGAAAAACTATTTGAAGGAGTTTTTTATACTAAAATTTTCTCAGAAACCAAATACCTGAAAGTCAAACAACCTATATTTCCACTTGACTTATCTCGCTCCAGAAATTCTTTTCAAACATCCGATTCCCCAACCAGTCTCAACCTCCATTGTCTATGCCCAACCGAAAGAATAAAAAAATCAACCCTTCATCCCAAACCCTGCATTCTACATGAGAATAAATCCCAAACCAGTTTCTTTCCGTTCGTACCCTAAAGATGGGCCCTCGCTGGTGACCTTGGTTGTTATGCTCTCTTGATCACTGCCATAGTGCACAAAACCATATTTTATAAGCTTTGTCTGAACATTAACCTCAACCTTCTTTTAACCGACAAGTAATCGATTCTTCAGAGGTTAAGAGATCAAATCGAAAATTAAACTTGGATGTAAATAGACCCGGGTGTACTATAATGTATGATTTGGAGATCCATTTAGGTGTATTATCCTTTTGGAATCTTAAAGGTGTGCCTGTACTTTTTGTGGGATGCGATTTATTTGGAAGCAAAGGTTGCAATTCATTTAAATTTGATATCAGTCTTTGTTGGAGCTCATGTGAAAGTAGGATAAAGTAAGAAAAAAATCGATAGTAAATGGGATCGCTAAAAGCTGTTAAGAATTTTAAAGAAAAACATGGGCTTGCTTATACTTAGGCATTCTTTTGCGGGAAGAATACATCAGCCACTATAATATACATTTTATACTTTTATTATCGTAATTTGAGAGCATTAACTAAAGTATTTCCCACGAGTTTTTTTCCTCTTTCCTCATTTAAACCTTTCAATAAGGTAAGCAAATAAGTTAAGTGCCATATTGGAGCTTGTTTGATCACCTAGGGGACAACTGAGACGAGATATTCATTGGATCATGATGCATTTGGTGGCACAACTTGGCGTTATATTATTTTCTTAAATGTTTTTCAGTAACTGGGACATAATGTTGCCCAAGCCGTAATTTCAAAATTTTTCAAGGCTGGGACAGCATATGTCCCGTCCGGGGTGAAAGGTTTGAAGTACTTTAATTATTATTATTAAAGTTAGTATTTTTGATTCAGGAATTTATCTCTAAGGAAAATTTGAGATGCATAATTCCATTATTTTTAATTTATCACTGCATAGTTTTTTTCTATAACAGGGAGAAAATCAGTTAAACCATATCAAGTAAAAAAATATATAAATGTTTCTTTACATTATAAAGCTGTGATATTTATTCAAAAATAAAATATATATTGAATTTTCTGTCATAACTTTTTGCATGTTTTCTTATACTATCTCAAGGAGAAACTAGTATACTTTTAATAAGATCAAGTAAAAAGTTATTTTCCAAGTGAATGTTCGAATAAAAATAAACTATTGTAAAATATTTAATAATATTTTACCACCAATGTTCTAACCAGAATTAAAAAGTAATAAAAGTACAGAAAAAACAAAATTTGAAGAAAACAAAAATTGCATAAGAAATGGACGTAATATTTATCGAATTGTTTAAGAACATAACATCTAGGAATTATCTTTACTAGAAATTATAAAAATATAGTGGAATACTTGCGGGAGTACTTAGGTTTTCAGACCGTCAAACTCCAGTATATTTTATCTCGCTGGGCCAGGCTCTGTCTGAGCGGAACTGCAGAACGTGTGACTGAAAATCATAATAAGTTGAGTGACTGAAGCCCAGCCCTCTTTTTCTTAAAAGGACCTTGATCCTCATTTTATTATTGACCCGAGCGGGATGAAAGATCGAGTATTGAGTAACTATAAAACTGGGGTTTTGACTTAGCAAAACACGGTTATAGCTAATCTTTATTCTTTCAATCGAAATTTTTTCACCCAAGCATAATATCCCTGGATCCTTTTACCAAAATCTCCGTTACACCCACATTCTAAGAAAAACTCCCTCAAACCCCCACTTAACACCAATCGAACACTCCTCTATTGCGGCAAAAAAAGGCCCTACACAGTGTCAAACCTCTTCAGAAATCACAACAAAAGAGGAGTGCGACCACCTTAAAGAGCCATGCAGAAGAAGTCCCCACTTGGGGCCCCAAACAGCCATGCAGGCCTTGAACTCCACCACCTGAGAGCAGCATAATCCCTCTCGATAAATTTGAAGAACGGGTGGAAAATGTTTCGGCTCCTTCGGAAAACAAAGAGAATTGCCTCACTCTGGACCCCTTGCGGGGCCCCCCGGATGCGAAGCGTGTTGCCCGGGATGCAGATATGCGGAGTTCCCATCCGTGGCCCTTGCGTGTGATGTTAGGGTTGGGTGGTGTTCAGCCTCACCCTTTTGGGACACCTGTAAACCTTGGTAAACTAGGGAAGAGATCACCTGTTGATTATGTTTGGGATTGGATTAGTTCCCGTGTAAAATATAATGGATTAGAGTGCTGTGTAAATAGGGAACGTTTCTATGGTTAAAATTAAGTTATATTTTTCCAATGCATTTTAAAATATAAAGATGAGTGTAATATGGAATTTTTCGGGGAGAAGAAAGGTGGGGACTTTTTCTTCAAAGGTCAGCTTTTATTACTGAAATTATTTACTAGTAGGTCATTTAATCCATAAAATAAAGTGATAACAAATTAAAGGGCTGAACTTTTAGATAGAAGATATTAATGAATGCATAAAAATTCATACATAGAAATATGAATAATTATTGTCATTAAACATTGCATAACATTAGAAGATTAGATGATAATTTTTCTTCACTAGGATTAATTCGTTATAACATTAAGTCTTAATCAATTAAGTTTATTATAATAAACAAGGATTAGTTTTAATTAGCGTTTTTGATAAAGAATATACCGTTATGCCAAACTTTAGAGGTCAAGCTTATCTTGAAGCATATTTAAGTCCATTGAAAGCTTGTTAGGATACATAGGAGTTACGAGGGGGGTTATTGGGGATGTAACCCCCCTCCTCCATTGCATCGTTCCCTGAAAACCTCCCAAAAAGTATCCTCAAAACACTTTTTAGCATGCAAGAATTCAATTCAAAAAATTTCAGGGGAGGAGATACCCTTAACCCCCCTACTTTTTACCTTTTAGGTTATGGAGTAGCTTTGTTTTCTATGGTGAAAAATTAAAAGTTTGTGTTTCGAGAGGGAGGTTGAACATAACCTGAAATTCCTCCTGAACATAGCCAAGGGCTTATGTTAACCTTTATGTCGAGGAGGGACAAAGTGGAGTATCCAAAAATTGAAAATACGCAGTAGTAGCTTCACAATATGTAATAATATGTCCCTCTGTCACTGGAAAAATCCCATATTATAAGACTCTAACTAACTAACTAACTCCTTGGCATTACAGCCCATGTTAAACTATGGCCTCTCCAACAATTTTCCTCCAAAGCCTTCTGATTATAAGACTCTAACCCCGAAAAATCTATCATGGGTAAAAAGGAACCACAGATTACTTTGCAGCCTTCCACTTGACTTTTAATTTTGATTGCGGCCCTCATGGACTTAGATGTTGGAAACCCCTTTTCTAAAACATGAAGAACTGAAAACATTTTCCTAGAAAATTGTGCGGTTTACAACAAAACGTTTTTTTTTTTGGATTGAACCCAAAGATCCTCAAAATGAGCTCAAACACTATTTTAAGATACAAATTTTTTTTTAAATTTTTTGAGAGAGAACCCCCAAACCCCCCTCTGAATATTTTAGGTCTTTTATACTGAGCTTTACCCTTGAAAAATCAGCCGCTTAAATGAATTTTTAACCTTTGGAATTATTGATGATTTATATATGATGATTTATTTGATGATTTATATATATATAAATTACATTAGTATTACATTAGTATTATATAGTATTACATTTATATAAACAATATATTATTTATATAAATGTAATACTATTACATATTAAACTATGATGATTTATATAAATACATTTAAAAGCTATTTCATAATTACCCTTTCAAGAATAATATTTATAATCAAAATAACATTAATGAAAAATTATAAACTATTTAAATTCAAAGCTACATGGATATACCTACATCATGAGAAATCTTTTTTTTGAGGGGAGTTGTATGTGGTTGACTGATGGGATTAACACTCCCTATGAGTCCACTCTAGTTACTCCACTGTTAGGATATACTATACAAAGACAAATGTGTACCTATTTTATCCAAAGAATGAAAATCCTTTAATTTATTTTAGTTTTCTTAATTCTCATTTAAAATGTTTCAGTTTTAAGTTCATCCTGCGTGATACTCACCAAGTAATGATACATTTGCATAGGAAATCATAGGAGGAAAAAGTGAAACACACACATGTCATTTTGGAACATTCTTTAAAATGAAGATCGAAAGCGAAAAGTCCAAATGAGCTCTTACATGTAAAATACATTCATCATCATCAAAATATGTGTTATTTATCTGCCGGAACTTAAGTGTAAGGGATGTGTACTTAAATTCCGGAAATATAAAATGAAAACTAACCATAACGTTGGAAATGTATAAGAAATGCACTTCTCCTATAGTAAGAGCATTATCTGTGTATTTCATTGGTGAAATAACATATGATTTGCACATTTCTCAAAGAACAACATCTAAACCGTAAGAGGCAAATTTTGAGACACATGGGGAAGTGCAGGTTTTATGTCAAAGGTTATAAAAGGTCTATAAATTACGCATCAATTCTGATCAGGTAATGTTCATGTTCGAACAAATGAAATCCTGATGGATAGCTTAGGTAGTAAATTTTATCACTGAGGTCATAAAAGCTTGTTTAAGCGAAAGTTCTTCTATTTTTATGCATTTTTCCCGTAAGGGGTAAAAAAGAAACGTGTTGCCCTGACATAAAATTAATGTAACATTGATTTATTTTATTGTTTAGCTTTTACTTGATATTAATGAAATTCTTTTGCGTTTTTGTTTCTTGAAGAAATTACTATTTTTATCCCTAAAATATCTTTTATACCTGTATTAGATTAGTTTTGTAGTAAATGCAAAGTGTTCCAATAAATGAAAAAAAATCAATTTTTTTAAATTAAAAAATACAGTTTTTTTTACTTATTTTCATATCATTACTTGTAAATTTGGGAAACGTTGTCAATATATTTCGATTACAGATATTAGCATCCGATGTTGATCTTTTTTAAAAATAATATATTAAACTTCTTTATTTGATTCTCTGTTTTATTCAGGGAATGTTTAAGTACAATTTATTTACTCATCTTCTCATCTATTAGTTAATCATTTAGATATTAAGAAGAGACTGGCAAAAGATTAAATTTAAATTACCGGTTAAATTAAAATCATGTTATTTAATCATGTCCTGAGTTGATACTTTTTTTTCCAATGGTCGGGTACTACTGGACATTATTCTTGACCATTGAACTGCCCCAAGAAGTACCTACTTAGCGTTACCCAGCTAGCACCTGTGGACTGGAGCCACGGAGGTGAGGTACTGTTACCCGCGCCACACACACATTCGCTCGCAAAACCCCTTTTTACAGGGGGGCACATTCATTCATCCCTGAGTTGAGACTTCGTTATGCAATACATCTGTTGCCATTCTAATTTACTGGAGAGGTTTTTTTGGTCAATTCATATTGAGCTATTCCTTCCTTAACCTCCTATTTTTTCAATCCATTAAGGATAATATATAAACTGCCTACTACCATAACTTTAAAAAAGATATTAAGTATTTGAGATAAACCCTAATCCACTATACATAAGTAGACTACAATATTTACCATTTCCCCCCACCAAATAAGAATTCGTAGGAGACCCTGGTAATTATTCTCATAACGACTTTAAGGATTGAAGCATATAGGGAAAAATTGTAATTTCGCTTAATTAGTATAAAAACGAATCCTCTCTAACCCCTGCCAAGAAGAACCTCGCATTCTTCTCTCACGTCCATACACCATCTGGAGGTCTCTTGCATCCCCGGATCACTCGACCCGAAACTACAAAACGCCTGGATGTGGGCCACGCTCTTTGACTCCGTGTTTTATGGGTGTTTCATTATTCATCTATCCACCCAGACATACCCTCCGTCAATGGGCATGCGAAGGAAACGCTCTGTGCATTGTCCGGAGTTCGAACCCACCACGGAGGCCCCGCTCCGGTGGTGTTGCGTCAATGGAAAAGTCAGCTGTAAATCTCTATTGGCGAACTACATGAATTTTAAGTGCTGATGATTTCATTCTCTCAGTCAACTACTGTGGGAATTTCGATGGAGGGGACACTGTTGGCTTGGACTGAGTCGAACCAAACAGAATCGTATAAGAAAGTTTGAACTCTATAGGTTTCCTAATGCAATACTTTATGTAGACTGATGAACAAAGTGTGTTGCATATCTAAACTTTATTCATGGCTTCGAGCAACTGATCCTTTAACCTTAACGAACATCATGAATCAGACCTACCCTGTATCCCTTACCATTCATTTGCTCTTTAGCGTCTCTTTGCTCTTGATCCTCTTTCAGGTATCTAGTATCCCTTAGCTCGTCAGCATTTATTTTTACTGTTGGCTTGGACTGAGCCGAAACAAACAAAATCGTATAAGAAAGTTTGAACTCTATAGGTTTCCTAATGCATTACTTTATGTAGTCTGATGAACAAAGTGTGTTGCATATCTAAACTTTATTCAGGGCTTCGAGCAACTGATCCTTTAACCTAAACGAACATCATGGATCAGACCTACCCTGTATCCCTTACCATTCATTTGCTCTTTAGCGTCTCTTTGCTCTTGATCCTCTTTCAGGTATCTAGTATCCCTTAGCTCGTCAGCATTTATTTTTACTGTTGGCTTGGACTGAGCCGAAACAAACAAAATCGTATAAGAAAGTTTGAACTCTATAGGTTTCCTAATGCATTACTTTATGTAGTCTGATGAACAATGTGTGTTGCATATCTAAACTTTATTCAGGGCTTCGAGCAACTGATCCTTTAACCTAAACGAACATCATGGATCAGACCTACCCTGTATCCCTTACCATTCATTTGCTCTTTAGCGTCTCTTTGCTCTTGATCCTCTTTCAGGTCTCTAGTATCCCTTAGCTCGTCAGCATTTATTTTTACTGTTGGCTTGGACTGAGCCGAAACAAACAAAATCGTATAAGAAAGTTTGAACTCTATAGGTTTCCTAATGCATTACTTTATGTAGTCTGATGAACAATGTGTGTTGCATATCTAAACTTTATTCAGGGCTTCGAGCAACTGATCCTTTAACCTAAACGAACATCATGGATCAGACCTACCCTGTATCCCTTACCATTCATTTGCTCTTTAGCGTCTCTTTGCTCTTGATCCTCTTTCAGGTCTCTAGTATCCCTTAGCTCGTCAGCATTTATTTTTACTGTTGGCTTGGACTGAGCCGAAACAAACAAAATCGTATAAGAAAGTTTGAACTCTATAGGTTTCCTAATGCATTACTTTATGTAGTCTGATGAACAAAGTGTGTTGCATATCTAAACTTTATTCAGGGCTTCGAGCAACTGATCCTTTAACCTAAACGAACATCATGGATCAGACCTACCCTGTATCCCTTACCATTCATTTGCTCTTTAGCGTCCCTTTGCTCTTGAACCTCTTTCAGGTCTCTAGTATCCCTTAGCTCGTCAGCATTTATTTTTGCTCTTCAGCATCTCTTATCTTCGAAGAAGCTTGTTTGCCTGAAAGCTTCCTCTCGCTTTTGATCCATGGTCTCAAGTATCCCATTACACTATCTCTTTCTCTCTCTATAATATATTTAGTACTTTTTCGATAGTAAAACTACTTAACAAAAAATCCATTTCTCTTCCGAACGAAGTTAAATTTTCGAGAAGCATTGAGCTTTGTTTCAAAACCAAATACTTTTTACAAACAGATTATATTCTTATTTGAGGTTCATTTTCCAGCACTAGTTAAATTTCTACATTTCTGATTTAAATCCTAATCAGTATTAGCTATATTCTCTAAAAGTACGTCAAGCATAACCATATGTTTAATTTTCAATACCCAACTGAATAGCCAGTATGTTAACTGATCGATATCTTTAAATTGGCTGAACAGTTATTATTGGTTTGATTTTATTATACTTTCACCATGGAAGTCCAGTTTTGTACCACTACCGCCCCAATTGAAACCGAGTCACGACAGTGAGATGCATATCAGGATCTAGCATATTTGATTGAGTCTTAATGCAGCTCAATGAAACTTTTATCAAATAACTTTTATAATGAGATTGAGAACAATGTTTTTTATTCATTGTAGCTGTGATCTACTTCCCATATTTTTCTTGATCACTTTGCTTATGTTTCTGAATTTGTGCTAATCTATCTCGCATAGAAGATCATAAAAAGCACGAAATTTATTTTAAGCATTGAAAACATCACGATTTTATTTATCTTCAAACATTTACAGGATGAACCCTTCCGAATAGAAAATATATAGTAAAAAAGTCTAAAGACCCTTGATAAAATTTAAAATCTAAAGCTGATGAAGTTAATTTTCTGATTATTTGTTTGGGAAAAAAACACTTGCTGATCGAATTTGATTTGTTGGACCTCTGTTACATTATCTGAAATAGAATTAATAATTTCTTTAATCATAACTTATTCATTACCTGTCAAATACCCCCACGCAAGCACTTTGAAATTTCAATACATTAAAAAGCCAATTATTGTTCTTTGTGAGTAGCAATTCCTCTTTTTTGTGCTTCGATTTTGTACATGCTTTTGTGGAAGCCGAGTGAGAACTGTTTTATATTAGCCACACCTTGGGTTGTCATATTTCAACCACACCTACAAGGCATGTTCAATGAAAGATTTATGAAATCTTTATATGCGTCCTGTGTATTCCATTGAAGATGTGCCTTTATATAACGAGTAAAAAATGTGGAAGTAAAAAACTACTCTTGATAGGTATATCATATCCCAAACTACGCTTGTTGTCCTGTTTAAAACATCAAGAACCTACCCTTATTTGCTCGTAAAAAACATAAGTTAAAACTGACGAACTCATTCCGTGTACTTTCTTATATGCCCTTATCTATGTATATTAAATAATAATATTAAATAAGTGATAGTTTCGAACATAATTCTGAAAAATTTAAAAGTTCAATTTTTATTCTGAATATCATAAAAATGTCAATTATTTTTCTAGCTTATTTAAATATTTTTCGTTAATATTTACAGCCATATTGACAGGCATCAGTGTCGGTGTTAAATCTTTGGTTCATACAGCTGGTTAACCGAGACGACGATGGCTGTGTTGGTATAGTATTTGCATAGTACTATTGGATATAGTATAGTATTTGCATAGTTGGTATAGTAGTAGCACTGAGTGAGAGCAGTAGTTGATAGATTTCATATTAAAAACTTGTAAATACTTAAACCCTTCTTGTATTATTAGTATATTTTTCAATTAATTTCAATTTTCTAAGAGAATTTAATAATCTGAATATAGAGGGGGTCTACAATTGTGTCTTTGATAGTAGATAGGTACCTTTAGAACTAGGCTTACCATAGTTTCTCGGATCCAACCAAGTACAGATTTTTGAAATTTCGTAATAAGGGCTCTATAAAACTACCAAAGATTACAAACTAAGAAAACACTATTCAAACTAATAAACGTTAATCAGAAATATCACATTTCATATTTTCATTTAACATTACTTTTTCAAAAATTGTTTGGTTGACTTAATTTTGATCACCAAAATTCAATGAAAGTAAGTTTTTTGAAGTAGTACAAACTTGAGAAAATGTAAAAGAACCCAATTTTAAACAGATTGGATAAGATTTTTTTCATAAAATGTGTGGGAAATCTTAAATGTATGAAACCCCGGACATTTATGCGACAGCTGATTTCCCCGGACAGCTCTAAAAACCCCGGACTTTCCGTGGTAATTCCGGACGTATGGTAAGCCTATTTAGAAGAGATTATAGGTGTTAAAAATTTCTTTCCGAATAATAATTCTTTAATTCACATTAACTCATCTAAGCAGTAAAATAGTCTTCCTCTCAAAGGGGATAGATAAATGCCACCAATGTATTCTTTTGTTCGCTCAGGAATGGCAACAACAGAGACGGGCACCTCGAAGGAGGAAAGGGAAAACAATCGTAATCGAAATGAGAAATTCGTCTTCTGTGCACTTCTGTTTATTGTGTTCTTTATTATGGCAATGGGGAGATGACTATGGGTGATTGTGCTATGGGAACCTTTCTCAGCAGATGGTCTTTCTTTTCAATCACGATGGTCGCCGGAAGTGAAGTTCAAACTTAATGGCTTTGTCCAAATTCGACAGGAAGGTAATTATCAGAACTACAGGTGTAAAAAAAGCTGAAAAAATTCTATTATTCCCTCTAAATGCATTTTCCTTCTGTAATAACTGTCCTGACGAGGAGCTTAATCAAGATCATTTTTTCTTCTGTCCCGACATTCTGTCGAAATGGCAGAACATCAGCAACAATCCTTATGAAGAGAAGACATATGAAGATAATTGTGTCCAGATCGACGAAGCTATTTATGAGACCTTCGGGACCATATAGGAAAATTCATACATAAAACGACACCAACCAATGGGTAGGATTCAAAGCGAAAGATGAATAAAAACTAAATTGCAGTAAAGATTATGATATTTTTGTTTAGAAGGTCTCAGAAAAAATTTTATCCACGGATTTTCAAACTTTAGAATGGGGTGAATGAAGTTGTACTCCTCAATTATAGTCTTAAATTCTTTTTTATCGCAATTGTTTGATGAAAAAAAATATTTAATTCAGATTAACAAAGATATTTAATTGCATTAAAAAGTGGAAGGTTTAACCTTAGGAAGAGGCATGAAAAAGACGTTCATAAACGCAAGCAAAAAAACGTTAGTCTCATAATCCCTTCCGTTGGATTCACCACTGCTATATAAGTATTGAAAGAAAATTATAGAAAACATACTTTAAGGTTTAAGGTACTGAGGGAAAATTTCAAACAGAAAAAGGTAAATAGGTTTTCATATTTTATAAAAACTCAAGACGATGATTTGAAGTTTATTTTAAAGACAAAACTTTTTACATATAAATTCCTTTGAAAAGTATTAAACAACTTTCAAAATGTAATAAATAAAAATAGAGCGTGATTTTTCTTTCTTGTTTTCAATTTCGGAAAAGCAAAACTAATAGAAGCAATCGAAACCACAGATCATGAATATTGAACGAGCAAAAGATTTCAGAATAGCGCCATCTACTGAGTAGCATTACAATCAGAATCGTATCCGAGAAGTTGATAACATCTTCCCCTTCCCAAAGTAAAAAAATCCTTACTTTATGCTTTGCATTGATAAATTTCTAATAAGTTATTTTAAATATCCTCATATTTTTGTAATTATGAGCTGTTCGAAAACGGGATATTATGAAATTTTAGGAATTCCTTGCAGGAACACAGGAGATTCGCCAATTATTTTCAGACCTCTTGGGGAGGATTCAAAAATTCCAAATCATGAATGTATTCTTTCATGTCTACAATTTACAGCATGAAAGTTTTATTTGGGTTTGGAATTTCAAGACTCTACCCGGACAAGTAAAAAGTTTGTTTTTTCGAGCCGGATGGGTGTCGTGTGCAGATTTTGGAGGAAGATCAAGGGCAAGATGTCCCTCCCCATGGGCGTATAGAAAGGGGGGGCAGGGAGGGGCAGCTGCCCCCCCCACAACCACCTGAGTAATTTACTTTTACTTTAATTTTAGTGAAGTTAAACCCCAGTTTTTTTTGTTCAAATTTTCAAAATTTTTCTGGGGGAGGGCCTCCAGACCCTCCAGTAATAAAACAAAACCTTTCTTATTCACACTTTTTTATAGTAAGTTCATTAAAACCAAAATTCTACCTAAAAATGTATGTCCAAATTTGGGTTTAGGTGTACCAAAAAACAGTTTGAAATCCTGTTCTTAGGGTCAAATTTCCAAACATTTTCTGGGGGTGGGCAGTCAGGAACCCCTTTAGTACTTAAATCTTAATTATTCACATTCTTTTGTAAAAAGTTCATTAAAATCAAAATTTTACCTAAAAATGTTTGTCCAAAATTGGGTTTACATGTACTAAAAACAGTCAAAAACCATGTTCTTAGGGTCAAACTTTCAAAAATTTTCTGGGGGAGAACCCCTAGACCCCCCTTTGAAACTTGAACCTTTATTACTAAAAACCTTTCTGATATAAATTTTTCCTAGGTGCAAATTCTACCTAAAAAAGTGTTAAAAACTACATTAAACCTATTAATACGGAAGAAAGATACTTCTTTGTTTCCACTCTACTCACAAAACTTTTACATTAATTTTATTAAAGGTCAAAAACCCCTCTCGAAACAAATCTGTGGCTACGGCCCCTCTCTCACGGGGCTTAAAAATTGTTCTCCACAAACATAAAAAAGTTGACCCTGCTTTCCCTGTGGAAAGGGGAACCCTGGCATCCCATGACTCCACTTAATCCACCCATGGTCTTATGATTTCGTCATTTTCTCTTCCGATTTCTTTCAATTATTGTAATTCCAATCCAATTCAATTATTGTAATATATAAATAAAAATAACAATCACAGCAAATATTAAAAAAAAGAAAATAGGTTCTAATTTAATTACAATTTGTTACTGCCGAAATTGTATACCTTTTACATATTTTTACTCAATTTACTAAGTTATGAAATAAAATATTATAATATTTTGGCATTCTGATTTTTGATTGATTAATGATTTTTTTAAAGTTTTATAAAACTTGACTCTCAGGTTTTGAGTGTTTTATTTGCGGACAATTCATTTACCCATGTGTGATATAAACTTCGACAAACATTTTTCTATTTACTTATTTTTATATACTCGCTAAAATACATTATTTTGGCAAACAAACTTTAAATTTGAAAGATATGCATTTTGACTTTTTTGTTTATTTTTAATATTATACATTTTTTTCACTTTCTATTTTTCAAATATTCAGACCATTTCATGGTAAAAGATCAAAGGACATTCACTTTAAGAAGGAAAATGTCAGACACACCTTAACGACATCTTCTCTGTAATGAATTTCCCGAATATTTGATGACTTGACCCATGTAATAAGGCTTGTTGACGAATTGTTTCGACCACACAAACAATCTCATCAGTGAAAAAAAGTTTTTGAATCATCTCACACACACAGCAATCACATTTCCTTTTCCTTGTTCCCACCTCACCTTAAAATTTCCTCAAAACATTCACAGAATTCCGGAAACAGTCAACAACATCTGGACGGTATACATAGTCACGAAGCAATTTTCCTCCCAGTCGTGGGTTCATCAAAACTAAATTCCCATGGACCTTGCAAAGTCAAAACAAGAATACTACCGAAAACGTTGCGACCTTTACTGCCTGTTCCCTTCAAAACGAAAAACTCGCAATTCGTCAAGGGAAGTGCACACCTATTTTCTGCTTTCATCTTCCATCGTCACAAGAAAAACGACCGTGAGAGCAGCATCACCCAAAACCGATTCCAAGAAAGTCGAGACTCTCCTCAGAGGAGGAAGCGAAGGAACAAACGGTTCTTTGAAGAGATCTGTTTCACGCTCACCCCCCTCACTTTTGACCAACCTTTGTTGAAAGCAAAAGGTGACGTCAAAGGGTTGGAAGGAGTTTAATAACCTCCTCCTCATTTACAGGAGAGTGAGGGTCAGGTATAAGTACCGTCACGATCACGATACTGTTCAAAAACTGAACAATTTAGAGGCTGTTATGTTGCAGACAGTTACTTGTATTGATTTTTCTGATCTCATAATTTTTGTTGGTTATGTCATGTCCATGGATTTATGCTATAAGGTGTCATGAGTAGCCTCAGCCTACCTATCCCACCTTTCTTTAACCTTCCTACCCCTTTGGGGTCTTTTTCGACCCCAGACGCACTTTGACGCTTGATATCTCCCATGCATTTTTGTTTTGACAATTTCCGATGCTACTATTCCTTAATTACGCAAAGTTTTACAATGGGTAAAAATTTTGGAGTTATTATTCCATTTTTAAGTGTCTTGGGAGAAATAGTCACATATTCCCCCTCTGGGGTCTTCTGAGACCCCAGCCATGAATGGCGGTAAAACAGTATCAAATAAAGTTTAGTATTTTATTTTTCGTTGTATTATAGATAAAAAAAGGTTTGCATGTTTGTTTAGAACGTTTGGAAAAATATTAGAAAGATATTTTCGTAGAAATTGTAATTTTTTTTACAAAAAGAAGATTGCGGCTAAATACATTGAATCACTCGCTATTTCTTTAATTTTTTATTCACATTCTAAGAAAAATATGCTATTTATAGAAATCTTTTGAGTATCTAACAGTTGCAGCAAAAAAAAAACTCAGACAACTGTCGCCATTACTTCCTGTTGAACACATTCTTTACAAAAACAATATAAATTCATGGTTGATTGTAAATAGGTTTTTATATTCAGTCTTCTTTGAAAAATAAGAATGCTTTCAAATATTTATGAGTGTTTACGGAAGTCCAGAATGTGATTTCGAAGAATTATCAAGAAAAAAACCAATTTTATGTTAAAACTTACATAAGCAAGCGAGATACTGATTTCACTAAGAAATCTGAACCGATCATTTTTTTTGTATTATTTCAATTTTAAAAAGAAGAATCCAAACTTTACATGTTTCATAATACTAAATAAATTAATCTGGGGTGACAGGTAGCTGATAATGCAGAATAGAGAATATATGCAGCTTCATAAATCGTTTAAAATAAACTACTAAATTCTACCCGTGCAGAACCGGGTATATCAACTAGTATGCTTTAAACAGTGTGATTATAAATATTTTAAGTAAAACAACTTCAATGTAGTTCATTTCTGTAATTTAATTCTTGTTTGAAGGTCCAGATGTTATAAAAAACGTGTATCAAAAGAAACCCAATTAAGCCGTAATAAGACGAAAAAAATGAGAAAAATACCAAAAAAATTGGATAAATTATTCTGAAGCATCTTTCTAGAAATAAAAATGACAATTCTTCTCCATTTAAGGAATTTTTAACCTTTATTAGAGTCATAGGCATGTTTTACGCATGGGGTCCTCAGAGACCCCACAAGGGGAATATGTGACTATTTTTTCAAGAGGGTAGGAAGGTTATATAACTCTTCTTGTCTGGTTTCATATGCAAGGTAATTATGACTATACTCTTCTATTAAATTATTCAAAGTCGTGAAAGCCATCTTTATTTAAAATTTTCCCTTTTGACTGGAAGTTTTTTTTTGCTGATGTGGGTTTGAACTTTTCATTCATTCGTTATTTTTTTCCTTCAACTTAGATTGTTCGAAGATACATTAGTTTTTGTTTTAACTTGGAATCTATTGGAGGAAACATCAAATACCCTACAATACTTAGAAAACGATTTCACAGATGTTTTTGTTTTTACCCTGGTAGATAGATCTCGTTAAAAAAAATTTAGTTGTAAATACGCAAGGTTTTTGTTTCTGAAAGATAACTTATTTACTTATTTATCAAATTGTCTTACTTTCTTTAAGATATACGGTAGGTCCCAAAATATCTCTTCTGAGACTCACGTTCTTTTTATTTCATTTTATCACTTTTTTTTAAGAATTCTACAAAAAAAAGTCTCCTGTAAGTTGCCAAGTCTTCTGCTTGCGATAGGTCCTTGTCCTTCTAAAACAAATAAATTAAAGAGGATAATAAATAAATGAAGATTTCTGCAGTTGAGAAATATACTTATTGTTTGTTTAAGGACTAAAGCTGTTTAACACCAAAACTAAACAGTAAAAAATAAGGTTTAATAAGGGGCTTTATTTGTCGAGAGGAGTATTCTAATGCATTTAAAGGGTAAAGCTTATTCAATGAAATATTCAAAATTTTCTGCTTTTATAAAAAAAATTTAATCAATTTATTCAACAAGATTTTTATGAATGTAAAAAGATCCTTCCCCTAACTTAATCTTCTGAAACATGTAAATTCTCTCCATTTAACAAAAAAATTAACAGAATGGACTTCATTGCTCTCTTCTGGATGACAAGAGGCATTTTGTATGCATTTCTTCTTCACTCCAGTCATAAATTTAAAGATTTTGACCAGGAAAGTATCATGTCCCCTTAATACAAGTTTCATTGTTTTTGAATAACTCTGCATGGCATATATTGTCTTTTTTTTATTTTTTCAAGGTACGTAAAAGTATAAAATAATCATGAATTTAAAGATTTTGACGAGAAAAGTACCATGTAGGGTAGGTGGGACAAAGCCACGCAATTTTCAGTATTTTTGACATTGTCGTCGAAAGGGGGTAGATAATCCCGAAATTTCAATTAGAGGTGTTATATTGAGATCCTACCTACAAAGTAAAGAATACAGGGCAATCCGTCCCGTCGCCTGAAAGGCGACACTCGGAGATAGGGAAACCAAGACGAAGCAACGGCAACCCCACCCAGCCCGATGAAGAGCCACAGCTCCCGATACAGCGCAGACGGCGTCTCACAGCGATTAAAGCCATCGCACCGCCCACTAGCAGCCGCCCTCGTAGCGATATTCCACTAGAGAGCTCCGCTGTATGGCTCATTCATTTCATCCGCCGTTCAGCTCAACTCCACATGGAGAGGAACATCCCGAGGGATTTGTGATCCTACCTACAAAACCAATCCAAGTTTAAACTCTTGTGGATAGTATTTTAGGAGAAATTCCCAATTTAGTAGAAAAAAAATCGCAGGGCTTTGCCTCGCAAAATGGGGCAAAGACCCGCACGTGCAAATCTTGGTGCTCAAGTGAAATAAACATGGATAAAAAGAATTTTTCATTATAAAAGCACTAGAAATTATCCTCTTAATGTTGCTTTAATATTTCTAAGCCAACCAACAATTTTAAATATAAATATGATCAGTTTTAATAAAAATTGTCAACCTTTTGTAGCAATTCATTTCAGATTGCCCAGATATCTTTCAAAAGGGAGAAAGGATGGTTTCAGGTAGAGGGTTGGCATTTCGGACACCTTTATTAACCTCTTTAGAGATCAAGTAGTCCCATTTTCCTTTTGGGACGAATTCCTGAGCTTTTTAAGCTGCGTGGATTTGCCCCTAAACACCTGCGTGGATTTGCCCCGTTTTACTTTATTTTGAAAAACAAGCCTTATTATTTTTAGAGACATGTTGAGGCAATTCTTTCAAAATGAAACTTAAGTTAAATTGCTACCTTATCATTGGCTATTTGTTCGTATTTCTCCTCAAGCCCTATTTTATGTAATGTTTAAGTAAAAGATCAGAAAAATTACATCTAAATGATGAAAAACAAACTTACAGCATTTTTTAAACTCATGAGTGACTTAGGGGTACGAACTTTCGTAGAGCAATAGGTCACAATAAGACTAATCAACCACCTGGTTTTCAACTTTTGACTCGATCATTAAAAATCGCGGTGCGTGGTTTTGCCCCGTGCGGGTTTTTACCCCCACCTACCCTATGTCATCCCATCTCCCTCTCAATCCGACCACAGGAACAGTGCATTCTACCTTATTATTCCCGACATTTCCCATGCTGTTCCATCCAAACATAACGGTACCTTCCCTTCTTGAAGAGAGCTAGGAGAGAGTTAGTAGTAGGGCCACCAGGAGTTGAACAACCTCCGGGAGGGGTCGAGTCCTCTCGACCTCTTGGGTGAAGAGAGGGGTGCAGACACCCGTATACGGTGATGCATCACCCTCTTGACAGCCACAGGAATGTTGGAGCCGACCTCGTTGCTCGGGTTTGTACGTCGAGGGTGAGGCCCCGCATGTGGTGGGCGTTCTCTGCCATGCCAAGGGGTGGGATTCTTGGCCCTCCCCGTGGTAAGGTGCCACGCCCATCGTCTCGATATGCAACATTCTTCCATAAGGCATTTCTTGTTTGTTTGGGTAGGTTGGTTGTGTGTTTGTTTTGTTGTGAGGTGTGAACAAGGGTGTAGGTGAAAGTCATTCGGTCAATGCTTTTTGGAAATACCGAGGTTTGATGCTGAGCAAGGAATGCCATTAATCTGGGGTTTGGCAGATAGAATGATGTGGAACCTGTTCGATTATTTTGCATCAGTTCAGGTGCTGAAAGCTGTGTGTATAGTTTGTTTTGCTTATTGCTTAGGAGAAAGCTCTTTGGCTTGTGTGTAATGGTATCAAGTAAATTATTGTTTTTAAGATAGTAGTTCAATTACGATTATGATATGAAGTAAAATGATTAATTGGTATTTTTATGTTTATAGAACTTATTATTACTCGAACGAATGCTGTTTTCATTGGTGGTCCAATCATTACAATATCCCTTAATGCTACATTTCTGACTTAGCTTGTGATCTACTGATCCCTCCCAAATATTATTTTATAACTTAGTGTTAGCTTTGTTGCCAACACATATATATTGGTTGGTTACCAGCATTGAAAAAGACGTGCTAGATTGATTAAAATTATCTACACAAGTTCATGGAAATTCAAAAAATATAGGAAAAACGATTAAATGAAAGTACACTAGCGGAAATAAAAATCCCAACACCAAGAAGGAAAGGAGATAACAAAGTCAAATTTATTTCTATGATTGCACATAGTATCAATGTGAATTGCTTAAAAAATCAGCCTTCCTGGATGTTAGGGGGCCGAGAAAATCGGCGAGGAGTGTTGTCTCCATAGGTGTCCATTACCGCCGTCACACGTCATGGTATTGAGTGACAGGGGCTCTAAATGACTTTTAAGGGATTGGAGGACCATGTTGCCTCCTCATGTAGTCCAAATTCATATGGTGCACCAGCGGACGTTGCATACCGGGCTAGGTGATTTCTCCTCTTTCTCCGGACATGTTTTGTGAGTGTTGGTTCTTACGAACGGATAGGCCAGGGTAAAAATGCAATATAGGGGGTTAAGAAGAAAGCTTGGACATTGCATAAAACATGTGTTTGTGCCTTTTTCTCTTGAAATTTGTCCCAAGGACAGGTCTGAAGGTAAGGACGGACAACCGGCTAAAAAACCTCAATGAAGCAGCTTTGGTTGGCCAAAATACCGGTAGATCATACTGAGGACAAGCGGCAGTGGGATGGATGTCGTTTGCAGTACTGCGGATCGTCCGTTCTGTCTGCATAGCGTCTTACATCTTTGTCTATAAACAAGGGGCTGAAAATGGGCATTTCTGTTTCCAATAGTGCACGAAATAAGGAAATGAAGTTCCCAATTTCATAACATTGTGTTTATGAGAGAATCCTGATTAGGTTTGGAGTACCACGACGGTTGGGTATGAGTTTGAAGACACAATGGAGAGAGCGCACTCAGCTGATGATTTTCTAATCGTTCCACGGAGTGGTGATGCAGGGTAACGGAGTGGGGATGCATTGGATTCCATTTCTGCAACTCCTGAGTATGATTCACCAGTACTTTTTCCAACTAGAGGTGCGTCATTGAGATTTTGCAGCCGGTAGACCGTCCTTACCTTCAGACCTGTCCTGGGGACAAATTTCAAGAGAAACATGCACAACCACATGTTGTGTGCAATGTCCAAGCTTTTTTCTTAACCCCCTAGTTTGCATTTTTACCCCGTCTTTCCCGTTCTCTAGAACCAACACCCACAAAACAAGTCCGGTCAATGAGGAGAAATCACCTAGCCCGGTATGCAACGTCCGCTGGTGCACCATATGAATTTGGACTACCTGAGGAGGCAACATGGTCCTCCAATCCTTCAAAAGTCATTTAGAGCCCCTGTCACTCAATACCATGACGTGTGACGGCGGTAATGGACACCTATGGAGACAACACTCCTCACCGATTTTCTCGGCCCCCTAACATCCAGGAAGGCTGATTTTTTAATCAATTCACATTAATACTATGTGCAATCATGGAAATAAATTTTACTTTGATATCTCCTTTCCTTCTTGGTGTTGGGATTTTTATTTCCGCTAGTGTATTTTCGTATAACTGCGGTTGTGCAGTTTATACTTCAATAAAAGAAAGACTAACTTTGAAGTTATGACCAAATTCCTAATTGAGTTCGCAAATGATATTCTAAGATCTAAGAGAATAGAAAATAGTTACCACTAAAATTATCAGTAATCCCTCTCTTGCCTAAGCTCCTGTTAGCATAGCCCCATCAACAAAGTCGGCTTTCAGGGTGAAAGAGACTAAGTCAATTTTGAAAAATCTTATTAAATAGGTAGAACATAGCTCATCACAAAAGAGTGCAGCTCAGGAGCACTCCCAAAATCTTGCTAAGCCAAACAACAGCAACTATTAAAATTAAACTAGTATAATGAATTCACAAATAAAAACGGTCAATTATGATGTAACCTCTCTAACAGTGTAGTTTAGTCAGAAGAGAAGTGACTCTTTCTCCTGTGAGTCCACGACGAAAGCAAGTACTATTTGCTATAAGTAACTAATCTAAGCTAAAGCTCTCCATCATGATGGATTCCTTTAATATGAGGAAATCGGTTTTGAATGGTCCGCCCCCTCAAAGGTGAAGTGGCCCCCGGCAGACTGATGGAGCGTTTGGCCTCTCCACCCTGGCGGGAGGTGCCAGAACCACTAATCACTCGCCCCGTTGCAAAACCCTTGACAACTCCATCCTCCCGCCGCCGCCTCTCTCCGTCTCCGATGACCCCGGGCACTGGATGTCGCACCTCGGCAAATATGGACGGTCAATGCACTTTCGGATGTATCTATGAAAAGTATCCTATGAAACCTTCGGTGAGAGGCTGAAACCCAAGTTATAGTAACAGGAGACGGAGGAAAAGGGGATGAGTTTCAGGGGAATCCTCCCCTTTGGTAGACCCTGGTTTAGGAAGTATAAGATGGAATATGTTAGTAGAAGTTATTATTATCCAGGAAGATTAGGTGAAAATGAAAGAAATTGGAATGGATCGAGGTATTTTACGGATATTAAGTCCCGTGCTCAAATCCTAAAAATAATTTTGGAATGTCTTTTTTCTCTAAAATGGTGACGTAACTTTATAGCAAATGGAAATTTCTAAATTCACTGATTGAATTAATGATATTTATCCCTTTATTTTTTTAAATTTCGATGAAAAGAATTTACATAAATATGTGGTCATTTTTTTCCGTAGCCGAATAGCTTTTATTTCGTTATATTGATGGAAATTGCTAGTTTTCTAAATGGGATGTCTTGCCTAGCTGTCTAAATATTCTCCCTTCAAACTTGTGTTGAACTGTTATACCTCATGAATTCATGAAATATCAAAGTTTCTCTCCATAATTATTTTCCATTTTCTAATTCAAATAATCTCTAATGTTTAATGTATCCCAAGCGGGTGAATATTCTATGCAATAACGTTATTCATTCATAAAATGATTCGATAAATTACTCGTTAATCTCACATACCCCCGTTTGTTTTAAAGTAATGACTATCTACCTGAATGATATAGGTCAAATTCCGTTACATTTGTAGAAGATTAATTATTAACACTTTCCATAACCAAACATCCTATTTCAGTATATTCTTCTCCATCTCTGATGACTGTGTGCCCTGCATTAATGAGTTATTCAACATCGCTCGTCTGAAGGACGACGCTTGGTGAGGAGTCCCGTCCAAACGAATCCAGGCTTCACACCCGGATTATCTGGAGGACTCGGACTGTGACCCACTTGTGCCCAAACCGTGGATCGCGTGAGTGGGTCCTGGGCCTCAGTCGTCCCAAACCTAAATTGCCGGGTGCACTTGTGCGTAGAATAACGACGCCTTCCCTTTTGGGTCATGGAGTCTATTTTCACTTTTGCAGAATGGTGAATTCGGGCATAAATCACGCTCTGAGGTCCTTGGAAGAATCCGTCCTCAGGATTTTTGTATGGAAAGTGTTTTTTTTGACGAGGGAAAGTTTGGGTTCTGGGTTTGCTAACTTTTGGGGGAAGTCAAGCGTGGTTCTCTCCCAAGCGGCCTTTTTCAGCTGGAGACAAAAGACTGTGGTGAATTTTGCATCTATATCATCATTTTCCTCCAATCGAGGGCAAATGAATAAAGGTTTGTGCGAAAGTGTATGTTTGAAAGGTCTTTCTTTGGAGACTGATGGGTTTGGTTTGATGCATTTGTGTCATTGGTCTGTCTAGTTGAAAACAATGCATGGGAGTGTAGATTTTCACTTTATCTTTTGCCAATTTTAAGACACAAATAAAATATTCGTTGTTAAAAATAAGGTCTCCATTGCACCTCAGGTAAGTGTCTGATGAGGCTTATAAGTATACGAATAAATAATCAATATGAGAATTGATTTTCCACCAGTCGCTGAAATTGGGATACACTGTCCCCAAAATTTTTGCACCGTCGGAAAAAATTATCACAATCCCAAAAAATAAACAAAGCATCTCCAGAAAAAGGGGAAGTCGACCAAGTGGGTTTTTTTTCAAATTACGCTGTTTTCCACTCGTGTTTTCCCGAAAACCTACACCGTTGTAGTTGTAGAGTAAAAACTTACAAAAAAAGAATCTAGAACTTGCCCTGACTAAAGACTGTAACAAGTTATTTTTGTGCTAAAAGAGACATTTTTGGAAATAAGTTTCAAGACTCATTTAGTCTGCCAATTACAAAGCAAAACTCCACCTCGGTAAGCCAGTTTCATCTCCACTCCACTCCTTCAAACCGAAATCTCCGTATCGAATCCTTTCATCCTCTCACCTGAAAAAAAGGACGAAGCAAACTCTGTAATCTTTTTCTTTTTTAAAATAATAATAACAACGAAATCATTTTTATTGTAGCCTCTTGGGGACAATACTCGGGATGCTTATCGTCAAAGAAAACGCTTCGCCGCGCTCAAAGAATCAACATCCTCGGTGGAAAGTGGCGTGTCCTTGAACTTGGGAGTGTGCTGACCTTCCTCCAGACTTTGGTTCACCACTGTCCAGCGATGGGAGCACGGGTGGTGGAAATGACCGGTGTCGTACGAGGTTCATCAAACCCTCAGTGGACAATGGGATGGGATGCTTATGGCTGGAGGGTCTGGATGACAAAGCAGTGGCTATATGGGCAGTTACTGGCTGCCAGTAGGTTTGAGTAGGTTGGAGAGGGGTGTTCAATGGTCTTCTTAATCCTAAACGAAAGTGACTCTTTAGTCAAATATAGAAATCAAATATAGAACTCTTTAGTCAGTTGTACCAGATTTTCTGTATAAAAATACACTGCAAATGCGTGAAACACTTTTTCAACCCTAAAGTAAACAAAATAATGAACGCTGCTAAGCTCCAAAGCGTTTAATTTGTGAATAAGTTTTGTAAAAAAAGGAGAGTGTAAAAGTGTTTTTAAAAACTCCAATGTCAGAAATTGTGTGCTTATATAGTGTACAAAAATAAATTAAAACCCTGTTCATAAGTATCACATTTCCAATCTGTTTAGGGGGCAGACTGTTATGTACACAATTTCTTACATGTCAAGTTAACACAGAAAAAAATGCTACTTTACAATTTCTAAAAAGGTTATCACCTTTACAGGAATTTGCTCATCATTCCGGGAAACAAAAATCTAGGTAAGGAGGGTCTTGCGATAAAAGTTAAAATAATTTTTAAGCCCTTTTAAAAATTCGGATCAGGGCCAATGGCGGGGTCAGGGCTGCCATATATATCCTCTGAATCTCCAAGAAATAGTATAGAATTTTTTTGTCCTACTAAAATTTAAAAGTTTTCCGGGAGAGGACCCCCAGACCCCCCCATTACTCTTGTGAAGAAGTTCAGGCTCGGACTGGCCATGCGGGCATTTTGGCAAATGCCCGGTGGGCCGCTACTCATCGAAGGCCGTTTGTGGGCCGCCTACAACCAAAATATTTTACAGTGGTATGAATGAAAAAGATTCTGTAAAAATGAATCCGCACTGCGCAGGAATTTCCAACTAGCGGCCCACGAATTCTTTTAGTGCGGCCACCAAACCATTAATTTACCAACAATTAAATTCATTAATGTTCAAAATTCATAATTCATAAATTACTGAATTCAAAAACATATTATATTATTTAAAATATTTTTATGAACGAATTTTCCTGGTTTCACCTTAAAAAATTCTGATGGCATAAAAGGGGCCTATAGGGTCCCAAATGAGTTAAAACAGTACTTTAAAGAGTAAAATTTCCAAAATTTTTCTGGGGAAGGATCCCCAGACCCCCTTACTATTTTCAGCTACATTATTCACAATTTCTTTTAATATTAAGTTCGTCAAAATGGAAATTCTTTCTACCCACTGAATATACCAACAGAAAATTAAAAGTCTATATTGAGTTTATTATGTATCCAATTAGGGATTTCAAGGTGGGTTGTAGACTATTTCTTAGAGGTCAATTTTCAAAAGAATTTCTTAGGGAGGTTCCACGATCTCCCCCTTCCCGAAATTTTTAATTCTATGAAGTTACATTTTCCATGAAAATTATGCGGTGGGCCGATTCAGACTTAATTGACCGGGCCCGAAATTTCTTCCCAGTCCGGCCCTGAAGAAGTTGTTGCTTAACTGGTGTTCTTGACACTTAAAGTGGTCATTGAAAGTTTTTAAACATTCACTCGAATACTGTTTGAAAGAAATTGCCCGAATTGGTTCGAAAAATATCCAACTGTAAATTTTTAAGACCTAACTTTCGAAACAACCGTCTAAAATAAACTCAAAAGTGTCAAAATACTAACATTCTAACATTAAACAATTTTCTGGAGAAAAGCCCCCATACCCTCTTTGGCATATAAATGCTATTTAGCTAAATATTAGAATTAACAATGAACGAGGTTAAAAACATACATTTAAATTTTCTAAAGAGCTATATCTCATCCATGGGATTTATATCTTGAAACTTTTTTTTGTAAACCACCATCAGTATCAAAAGTCTAGTTACTTCCTCTGGGAGTAGAGACTAGACCCCTTTAAAAATCTGTCCTAAATTAAGGTCGTACTGTGTAGCTTTAGCATCAAATTACAATATTAATCCATTGCATTCAGTTATTTTCTAAATTGGGGGAGCAGCCAAAATTATGATTGAAAAGATGGTCCCAGTACTGAAAGTTTGAGAAACTCTGTGTTAAAGTGTTCTACCTGAAAACACATCTAAAGTGTTGTTAATTTGAGGACAAAATGGGTTAATAAATGTATTTAATTTTGTGTAGCACGTTTGCAGTGTTTCAAAAATATCACTAGTCTCGACCTCTCTCTTGAGGTGGACGTATCATGTGGTTAATAAAAGGGGATAAACTCTATAGTTTCTGACTGTTTAAAGGTAAAGTTATGTTCTGCAGCTGGGTAAAGGCAGATTTCATTGTTTTAGAATCTGGGTTTGTCGTTTGTGTTATACTTCTTAAAAACTGAACCATTAAGGGTTTTGTGCAGAAGAAAAATAAATGCCATAGAGTCCCTTGGTGGGTTTATTATTAGGTTCAAATTAAAAAAATAATAGATTATTAAAAAATTAATAAAGGATATACGTAGTTCCATGAATTCAAAACTGATGTAAGCAGGTGTTTTGAAGGGGAAACGCAACTATAGAACACTGCCGCCATCTATCCCTTTTTTTCTGAAGTGAGTCCAATGTTATCCGCCCGCTGTTCTGGGTGGGAGAACCATTATCGATCGCCATATGGGACGCCTGCATTTTGAAATTTGTTGACCCCTCGCAAGAACGAGCAGAGTGGCGCAGTGGAAGCGTGCTGGGCCCATAACCCAGAGGTCCGTGGATCGAAACCACGCTCTGCTAGAAATTTTTTTATTGGTGTTTTTTTATTAGATTGGAAACTTATATTGGGTAGGGATCAGAGATATATGAGACTTTACACTTGAATTCGAAATATTCGTTCAGTCAGAAGCCGCACCAAATTCTTATTCTTATGGCTATTTTTGAATTAAGGCGAGCTTTTAAAAATTAAATTAATTTTTCTTTTTTCGGGCTATGAGAAAATATTTTTATCTATTATTTCTTCACGTAGTTTTTAGTGTTTGATTTATTAATCTTCAAATGAATGTAACAAATACTTCTAATATGTCACTTTGTAGAATATGTCTTGTTATACAATCTTGCAGTGCGATTGTATATCCTAGAGAGATATCCCCCAAGTCTTTCAATTTTTAGAAAAATATTTTAATAGGTAGAAAAAAAGCTCCAAGATCCTCAGTGTGTGATATTAGTTTGAGTGATCTTGATATTTTGGGTTCATCATTACAGATACAAGTAGTAATTCAGAGGAAATCGCTGCAAGAATTCTAAAAGATGCTTCTATTTATACAACCACCCACTGAAAAATAAACTACTTTCAAAACCATTGAAAATGAGACTGTTATAAAACAATTATCAGGCCTGTTATAACATATGGAAGTGAGACGTGGACCATGACCAATAGAGATGTAAATAATTTACTTAATTTCGAGCAAAAAGTAATGAGAAAGATTATGGGACCAGTTCAGGTAAATGGTCAATGGAGAATTCGAACAAACCTAGAACTGGAGAACATCATTAAAGGTAAAAATATAATTAGATTTATAAAATCGCAAAGCCTATCATGGCCAGGACACATAGAGAGAATGGGAGATGATAGAGGAATAAAAAGAATGCTAAATTGGACACCCATGGGAACAAGACCAAGAGGTCGCCCAAGAAAAAGATGGAGGGATGATGTCCACTCAGAAGTTTGAAACTAGACAGAAACAGTGTAAATTTCTATTTCAAAATTATAATATTTATCAGAAAGTTCAAATAATTAATTCTAAACATAATTTACAGTTATTTAAATTTTAATATCAAAAATAAAAATATTATGGAATAGCAAGAATTAAAAAGTTTCAATGGAAACAGCTGAAATTTTATTGTTTCATAGTTTTTGCTTGCTAACTTTTTATCGAGAGATTTTTGAAGTTTATTTTACTTTGAAATTTTGCGGTATTTTAAAAAGATAGCGAGAATACTTCGTGAAAAATTTCAGGATGGAATGAGTTAGAACTGGGATAAAAAAAAGCATTGGGAATACCGGGATAAAGGTACCGGGAACACCCCGATATGAAAATTATCGGGAAATCCGGATCCCGGATATGGAAATTATCGGGAACACGCTGGTATGAAAAAAATACCGGGGACAACGAGGTGATTTGTGATTGCTGATACGAAAAATCGTACATGTAACTTTAATAATAAAAAATATTTAATACATTCCCCCCGTGCAAGGCAAATCAGCTATAGTTATTAATATAATATTCAACAGAATTAAACGGAATTTGATTAGATTTTTCTCACGAATATCAAATGCATCGATATTGATAGACAGCATTAGTTCTAGTTTAACCATAAGGGCAAATAATAGCACTGAAAGTTAGTCCCGACTAACATACCAATAACTAAAAAGAAAAAAAACTTTGAGTATGGGCATAGCATCATAGCAAGACTTCATACCGAGACCCAGTGGTGAAGCCAGAGAAAATCTTCGAAAGGGGAATTAGGGATTTTGGGGGAGGGGGGATGGCGTGAATTAAGATATTTCTCGTAATCAAAAAAGGAGATCATATTAGTTTCGGAGATTTCCCCTGTTCAATTTATCTACTTAAGATAATTATTTTATTAAGTTCTTCATGACATATTGCATAAATATTCACAAGCTATATATTTTAATTTCATAATATACGTTGAAAGTTCACTATTATAAAGCTACTAGCTAACTATAGCCATTATTTGTCATTTAAAGGTGTGTTTTAAAAGTGTCTTCTGTCAAGAAGATGGCAGCACGATGGAAATAATTTATTCTTTCCTTTAATTTTAAGGCAAGGGATTTGCTGCAGCTTTTCGAAAGGTGTAGTTTCATAATTCAAAAGATGAGAGAAGTAGGATGCACACTTTTAACTGACTTTTTAAGTTCTCTTAAAGTCAAATTACATAAATTTAACCTTATTAAATGTGTGCTTAAAACTGAGTGTTCCGTCTGAAAGATGGCAGCACGATTACATGAGGAGACGAGTAATCTAGGAATTTTCGAAATTCGATTTATCAAATCAAGTCAAATTTATTATACACTGCACACAGACAAAAATACAAAATAATGCAAACAAATTATATCTCCTGGGATCGCTGATCCATATAGGTGAAATGTAGATAATATTATAAAAAATCTACAAAAGAATGTAGATGTACTACTTCAAAGAAATATATATACAAAACAAGATAAAGTGACAAGAAAAAACTTATTTTCAATGTTTTTCTAAATACCCCCATCTGTGAACAAAAAAGAAGTAGAAGAAAAAAAGAGTGATAATTAATTTATATTTCTAAATAATAACAAATAATACCTGAGCACTTGTTTACAGAGGGATTCTATATTTTCCATTAAGAGCGCCATCTAATGTATATTATTAAAACTATATTTACACCCGATGCAGTTCAGCAGTGGGTTCATTTTTAAATTTTTTTCTTGTTAAGTAATAAAGTTTTAGTGTATAATTTTTCTCCCGATTTCCATTTTACTGGTGCAAGAATTAAAAAAAAATACAGAATTCGTGTAAAGGATCTCATTTGAAAATCTTTTTCCGGTGATTGATAAATAGGTAATGATTTGCGGTTATTTAAGCATCCTACAAAAGACCAAAAGAGACATGTTGTCGAATAATGTTAGAAATTATTTAAGTAAATTTCATATAAAGTTTAACTAAATATTCATATAAAGAGTTAAGACCTTCAAATTTTTCATAAATAATTAGTCCTTACCAAAAAAATTCAATTACTTAACAGTTGTCGAGTTTGTAAAGAACTCTGATTCTCTCAAACTTAATGTCTAAAATAAAAGAATAAATAATACCCAGTTCCTTACTTTTTTTATAGTAATCAGCAGAAATTAAGTTATTTTTACCTTTCTTTACTGGAGTCATTTTTTATACTTTTATACATTTTATCATAATTATTTGTGTAGGTCATCATTCCTTTGGATTCAGTTTTATAAATTTAACGTTGTTAACTCTGACTTCAATTCAATTTTGTAGTTTTGCCTTCTTTTGTTTCTTGTTAATAATTAACGATTAAAGATTAACCAACATTCAAGAAAATAAGAATAAAATACTGTAAAATTTTTCAGTTATAAGTAATACAACTAAATTTTAAAAAAATTGAGAAATTATGACGCAATAGTTGGATATGTCCTTAAAAGTAAACTTTCATGCTCTTTTACTCTCAAACGGTAATCGTTTGAGATATTTAAACCAAATTGGATGGGTGGAAAAAACTGGATTTATATGGTTAAAGATCAATGGATGTAGTAATCTTTTAAATTTCCAGCACACCGATGTAAATAGACGAATAGATAGAAGAAAAAATGGCAATGCGTGAATAGATTCGAAATCGCAAAAAAAGTAAAGGGAAATTCCTATTTAATTTCTTGCAATCCAGTCACGGGTAATCTTTCGCGGAAAAAAGGAAATGTAACTGCGTTGCTCCTGGAAATATCAACGAAAGAAAACCCCGTTGTAACTATAGTTTTAACAGCACTACTACGTATGTTTATTCTGGAGCAGATGATGTACAGAAGATAGTATGCATTTTAGGATCTATTTAATGACAAAGCTGTTTCAATGCATTGTGTTTGCACAACATTAATCATTTTTAGACATTTTTGGATTCTGGTTTTAAAGGTTATTAAAAGGCAATATTTGAGGAATCCATCCTCAATATCAATCTCTATATATCCTCTCGATATAATAAGCTGTACTGAATATAAAGTAATCTGTATCGAAATTTTTTTTATTTTACACCTTTTGCAATATTATCAAGTTTTTACTGATATGCAATCATTACACTTTCTATGTTTAAAATAAAAAAGATTATTTTCCAAGAAAATATCACAACATTTTGAGTTTCATGGGAAGATATATTAGTCAGCTCTCTGTAGTTTATGGTAAATTTTCATTTCTGTTTACAAACATTTCGTTTCAAAAAGTAAATAATCTAATCGGCTTCTATAATGACTACCATATATATTTTAAAATAAAGTACCTATTTATTTTATCCTCAGATTACAGGAGAAAGACTCGAATTCACTCCGGGATCAACTGATCTGTACTAGGTTGCGCAAAATTTGGCTATCCGAACTTTTTTTCTTTTTGCACCATGGAAATTCAAAGACCATTTATCCCTTTTCCGCTTGACGAGTTTTAGGAATCCGCTTGTTCATTGGCCCTTTTTTACCTCCAAAAGATTCTGCAAAAGTACGTTCTTCCTTTCAGTCTTTCTCCTGTGAGCAGAAGATATGTAGATGCTAGCTACTATTTATTTACCCAACCGGTAAATCTCCAAAAATATCTCCAAGTGAAGTTTTCATTTGTTCTGTTTGTCGAAATATCTATCGGTAATTCCAAAATAAAATGTTCGATTTTCATATAAAAAGTGGTCTTTAAAAACTCGTAGTAAGTATTTGAGGCGTTTGCTATCAAAACCAGCTCATTCCATTCTAAGAAATTTTACAGGAGAGACAAAAAACTTCTCACGTCCACATTTCTAAAGCTAAATTTCTTTTTAAAATTTTTAATTGTAGGTATAACCGCCTAGAATTTGATTAGTGTTTCATTTTCATTCCAGTTGCATTACCTTGGGCGTAGCTACACTAATTAGGTTGGAATAAGCTGATTTTGATGCAAAAACACGATTTTTCATGCTTTTTTCAGTTTTTTTTTTGTTCAATTTAAGTTGTGTAAAGTTGTTTTTTCCAGTTTAACAGTTAATATTTGTGTCTTTACGAGTTTTAAATAAATGACATCCCCTAAACTTTTTCAAATTATCTCAAATTTCACAGTTGAGATCACAGTTTTCACCTTTTTTCTAAATTTGGGTTGGAATGAGCTGGATTTGAGCTATATCCATTCGACAGGTATGAAGGACCCTCTAAACTTTCAAAATATGCAAAAAAAGGGATTTCAGAAAAATATGGAATGAGCTGGTGTTGATAGCAAACGCTTCATTTGTGAAATTTTATACAATAGTTCAAAGAATCATTGTAAGAATCAAATTTTCTAGAAATACGAAAATAAAGGGAAGCAATTTGAGATTCGAGGAAAATTAACTGAAAACTTTCAGTTTTGATTGCATAGCAATCGTTATTTCAAATGAGGTATAAAAGAGCAGTTGAATAAAGTAAAACGTATTGAAAAAATTAATAAAACTGTTTACTTGTCCATTGTGCAAGCACACAACCAATCAAAATAAATGAATGTTGGTATTAACTAACTAGGTACAAATTTCCCTAAATGCTGCTTTATTCACCTGTTAAAGTGTCATATCATGGACAATACTAAGACAAAATGAGTAAACACAGCATTTTTTCATGATGCATAATTGCACTATAAATGCCTTGCCAAGAATTTCAATATAATGAATGCCTTAAGTATAAGAGTACTTTTGTAAAATAGCACTACAATTTTTAGTGAATAGTCTTTATCTGAAGTTTTTAATTTACACTTTTAACTTTCGATCTTCATTTTGGATAGTGATGGGCAGGTATCGATACCAAATACTTAAGTACTCGATACCTATAGGTATCGAGTGTATTCGATACCCACAAAAGTATCGATACTTTATTGACATATTTCGTTTTAAATTTTTCAATGAAGTAATCTTTATAATACCTACTGTAGATCAAACGCAGCCTGTTTCCGTTTTCATTTTGCATCGCTCAAACCCAAGTCGTTATCATCCGCGAGATAAATTTGACGCGGCTAGGTTTTTCCCCCGCCAAATCCTTCGCCTCTATCCACCTCCAGGCCCGTAGCTACGGGGCTTTTTGATGGATCGCTTTCAGTTTTTTGAAAATTAGTCTGATTATGGATAGGCCCTAAAAAAATTGTCCCTTCAGGTTCATTTCCCGACATTGAAAAAAAGTACTCGATACCTATAAGTATTCGATACCAAAGTATTCGATACCTGAAATTATCGATTTTGCCACTAATTTTGGAGGAATCATCCTAATTGACAATATTGTAAACGGTCGTTTCACTTTTCATTCTTTCGATTTCCTAAGAAAGTGCGTGATTTCTCGTTGAAGATATCTCATGATGAATATTGAAAGTGAAACACCTTAATCCACCTTATTACCGTATGAACCTTAATCCACTAATATTCAACTTTTAAAATATTTTTACCATTCAAATTGGAATACATTTATACAGGGTGTCCCATAAATGTTGGGTCACACTTCTATAGGGGATAGTAGACACCTATAGACACCTAGAAGAGTCAGAATCACATAGGATTTGGGGGTCCCAGACCAAATCCCAGGGAGTTAAAAATTCAGCGACACCCCAAAAAAATTATTGAAAAATTCAATTTGTAGAAGAACTACTAATGGTAAAATTTTAAATATGGTCTCAAAAATTGTGGTTTAATATGATCTTTAAAATTATCTCCAAATAAAATTCTTCACTATAAAATTTGTTTTATTATGAAAAAAGTGAAAAATGTGAAAACTCTGCCAAAACCTCATTTTGTATTTAGAAATCATTTTTTTTTATTTTATAATCTGAAAGATCATAGTTGTAAACCTTTAAATCCAAAATTTCAAGTAAAAACTATCAATGTTAAACGCTTGAGATCCTGCCTAAAGCCGTTTCCAAAATAGCAGTTGCGAACGCAAAAAACGGACATAAACCATGCTTTTACAGGATCTCAAGCATTTAATATTGATGGTTTTTACTTGACACTTTGGGTTTAAGGGTGTTCAATTATGATCTCTTAGATTATTAAATAAAAAAAGGATTTCGAAATACAAAATAAAGTTTTGGCAGAGTTTTCACATTTTTTGTGGTTTTTAAACTTTTTTGTAATAAAAAAATTAAAGTGAAAACTATTAAGATAATTTTAAAAATCATATTAGCCACAATTTTTGAGACCATAATTAAATTTTTACCAATATAATTCTTCTACAAATTGAATTTTTCAATAATTTTTTTGGGCCGTCGCTTCATTTTTAACTCCCTGGGATTTGGTCTGGGACCCCAAAATCATATATATGTGATTCTGACTCGTCAAGGTGTCCCCCAGAAGTGTGACCCAACTTTTATGGGACACCCTGTATATTCAGGAAATCTAGAGGGGTTTTTTTCGCAAAAATTACTCCACAGTTCAAGAAACGGAAATACGCGAATTAAGTATTTAATATATTTAAATTAAAAAAAGGAATAATTTTACATTTTTAAGAATTTTCCTTTATTTAATTGTCTTTAAATATTATATCAAATCTTAACGTGTATCATCTGTGTAAAATAAAGTTTACATGCATATTTAATATTAGTTATGTCAAAAAATTTCCTTTCCAAAATTTATTTGCATTCTTACTTTTTGAAACGACTGTATTTCAGTACACAGAATGCAACAGCTTGAACTCCAAATATTGGATTCTCATTATTTTAGTTTTATTTTATGTTCTCTTCTGTTGAATCTAACACGATCATTTGAGAGAGTCATAAAGTAATTTTATAATATATAATTTGTCCAATTATAGGTGCAGGAATCCATTTGTAAGATTCATGCTTATCTAAGAACTCATGTACAAAATGTGAATAGAAAATCCGCTTAAAATTATCTTATAACAATTTTCACTAATTTACAAGGAGAAAATTGAAAAAAAAAACTTTTAACAAGAATGTAAATAGAGGTAAATGTAGCTAACATTCTCAACAACATTCTCATATCAACATTTTTCTGAGTATAATATATTAAACCCAGATATTGTCAGCATTAAAAATTACTGACAGAAGATCAAGAAAAGCCGCGTACAACACGATCGTTTTTCTAACACCAAGGTCTTACAATTCTATTGTGTTCACAATTCCTGAGAAATGACTAAATGTCTCTCTCACACTACGTGAATCTTTTTCCTGGAAACACATTACGCAATCCTTAAAGCATAACTTACTTTCGTTCTCTTGATTTTTAACACAGGAGTTTTGGTAAAAAAACTGTTTAAATTTGAATTTAAAATAAGTTCTATAACAGTAAAACTGGTCCTGTTGGTAATTTTTCTTTTCCCCACCATGTTTCTAGTTCTCCTACCTATATAAGTTCATACGTGCTATGGTCTAGTTCTAGTACTACAATTTATAACTTTAATAAGAAACTTTTAGAGACATATAAAAGGTTAGCAGGTGAAACAGAGTTCACTGCCCTTTTGTTATTTGTAGTTAACTATCAAACTTTTTCAGCAGGATACTCTGAAACAAATTGCTGCATGCTACAGTGGATTTTGTTGACACATCCTTTTTTCAGTAACTAAGACCTCAAATTCAACAAAGAGGGTTACTTCGTAATAGATAGGATATAAACTAGAAAGGTAGCAATTATAAGCATCCTGTTTGAGTGCTCATTTTACTGATGCTTTTGTGTTAACATCACATTTTAATAAAGATTAAAAAACTTCTCAAATATTTAATTATTTTACTAGGAAGGACCAAGGCTCCTAAATGAAAAAAAAGTAGCGCTTTCTCTTCATTTCATGTAATAAAAGTTTTATACCGTTAAAAAATGTCATCTTTTTAATTCAAATCATCAATAGGATGTATGGATTGAATAAATATATAAATGCGAGTTGTTTATTTTAAGTCCAACTCTTTTAAAACCAAAGAATGACATTTAGGAATGACATATTTTAGGGGGGAAAATTTTGTTTCTCAAATTCTAAAATTGTTTTAAAAACGGGGAAAACAATATCTTTCATAATTTTAAAATTTAAATTAAATCTGCTCACAGTTTTTCTTTCTAAATACTATTATACTTTTTTAAAAATATAAATTAAGGTATTTAAAAATTGAAATGAGTAAAAAATACTTTGTGGAGATACTAAGTGAACGCTTTAACCTAAGTGAACGCTTTATAAATACATATAATATTGTGGGTTAATATAAAATACTAACCCTCAATAACATTTTTTTATTTTGGTAGAATTTGTAACGAATGACAGAAAGGTAGAATGACCGTCAGAATTTGAATTATGTCAGGCATAAAATAATACCATGCAAGGGCATTAAGTTGCATAATTTTTAAAATAGTTTTTTCTAAAAAAAAGCAAAACACGTTGCAGTTGACATCTATGTGTGTGGATAGAATACCAAGGAAATGATCTAGAGCTTTCTACTATAAATCTGAAGCATAGGTCACCATTAAAACCCTGCAATTGTATAACAACCTTAAAGAAAACAAGACACAAAAATAAAGCCCTGTCTCTCTCTCTCTCTCTTTTATTATAAAACTCGTGGTATATGTTGTTAACTAAGAGACCAAACAACAGGTTAGTCAACCGAAAGGTTTTGAGATGAAATCTATGAAACACAAACATGAATAAAAGATAATGTGTGGAGAGCGTGTACGAATATGTAGGATGATGAAAAAAAGTATGATGATTCTTTTATGTAAATCGCGTGTAGGATTTTCTCGCTTCCGAGAAAAATGTAGAAAGATAATGGGTATTGATATACAATAAAGGTTAAGCAAGCACACGTGTAATTTTTGTACTCATAGCCTACCGTACGTTATATAAAAGTTGTGGATATATTGTAAATACGCATATGAGGAAGGAAGGAAGCAAGAGGAGAAAGTTTGAGTTAGGACTTTTAAAGTTAAGTTGTTTTAAAAATGCGGTACATTTATTGCTTTATTTGGGAAAACCTATGCTATGGTACCTAACTCTCCTCTTTAATGCTTATTCTCAGCGTGGATCAATGATGTTCAAACTTTTATCCTTTGAACGTATAATTTAATTTTGTGCAAAACATTATTAATTTGCACATATTGTATATCAAGCCATGTTTTATGGAAATGCAAAAAAAAAACTAAATTCTTGTCCCCAGAAAAGAGTGGTTTACATAAAAATAAAGTTTATATAAACTTAAAAAATTGTAGAATTTATAGTTTTATCATTAATGGTATTTTCGAAAAATAATTCTAATTTTTTTAAAAATAATTATTCTTTAATTTTGAAACATAGGTGATAGGTGATGGTACCCTTATGTAGTTTTTATATGTAAGTTTTGATCAGATTCAAATTAATCCATCTCTTCCAAAATTACTCTTTTATACTTTCACTTTTTGAAAATAAACTGCACCACACGGTACTAAAACACAGTAAGTTATGCAAATTAATATGTTTGATACTTTTCTATTTGGAAATATGTTTGAACAAAAAAAGGAATGTGAAATTTTTATTTGATTTATAACTTATCATAAAGAAAGTATAAAAGATGCTACTTTTGATTTATTTCAGGTCGTAAGAATTTTTAACAAAAGTCGTTGCATCACTATTTCAAACTCACCTTGAAGAAAATTAGCCACTCAAAACAAATCATATTACGAATTTGAATTTTCCCACCTGTAAGAGAATCCTCCTTATTATTTCCTGATTTAAATCCATAACAAAGAAAACGTGGATTCCAATTTTTTTATTACAGTTTATCTTAAAATAAGAGTAGTACCAAGCTATAAATAACAACGTTATTTCAATCTAATTTGTGGATCCCCCAATTCTATTCTTCTCTTTTACATTGTCCAAGACAGTGAAAGTTTTATTCCAGAAACTGCATACTTTTACAGTTGTTTACGAGAAGTTAGAGAAAAGATTTTTTACACCTTTCAAATGCTTCCGCTTAACAACTGGTAACTGAGTTTCCCGTAACCATCAACAATGCCAGGTTGTGATATAATAACCATTATAAATTTGTAGCTTAGATAAAAAAAACTAAGCGAAAACACATAAAGAATTATTTTATATCTGAGTACACAGTATGCAATTACCATCCACTAAGTTTTGAATATTAGTTCATTAGTTAATACTGTCAATTTTATGCAGGTTGTAAGTTCAATGGATTCAAACATTCACTGATGGAGAAATGGCGATTTTAAAGTTTTAATATGCAAAAAAAACCCAGGTGTTTCCATACGTTACTTCCATACTTTAGAGAGAGCTAAAAAACACGTAACCCTTTTTTACACTTTTTATATCGAATTTGTATGTTGTGCTCTTCCGGAATACGGAGTAAAAACTGTAGGCAGACTTGGAAAAATCCTCATGGTGTGTTGCGGTATGTATGAAGATGCCCTTCTGGTGAAAAATTATCAATTACAGTTTTCGAGAACACGTTAAATCTCGAAAATTAGAATGTAAAATACCCTTTTAACCCAAGCTGATCTCTCCAAAAATGCGCACTATAACATTTTTCCTCCAAGGCAACTACATATATTCACTCGATTATTACAACAAATCTGGGAGCTTGCATATTTCAAGTGGCACACGACAACAACATTACAAAACTTCTGCTCCCCAATTCCATTTCGGACTACTAGTCAAGTAGGATTGAAGGCAGACACCTTAGCACCAGAAGAAAATGATAAGGACAGATACACTGAATTGGATTTCACATATAGATCTAATTAAAACTCAAAGACATTACAAGAAGAATTATAAAATGAGGAAGGATATATACACTAAGTATATTAATAGGATTTTATTCATCTCAAAGATACAATAAACTTTAAATGGTCTTAGACATACATAATTTCGTATGCAATTAATTCATTTCTTTAAAAACTTCCATCACATCTGATTTACCCACATAAGGCCTAATCCCGATTTTGAAGGTTCAGTGAAACCTCGCTCGAACATGATACAAAGGGCATTGTTTTAATTGAATATTGTTGCATTCGGCTTCCTTTACTACTAGAGTATCCACTGTCACGAAACCCGTCATTGCGAAACTAACGTCAAGACTTTCCTGCCATAGCAGCGGGATTACCACAATCGTGCTTTAAAATATAATGAATGCCACCTCCCACACGTGTTTTAATGTATCCGTGATTTTGAACTCTTGCTTGGTCCTGGCTCAACAAAAAAGTTCAGTGAGGTTCAAGGTTTTGTATATATGCATGACGTCTTTGAAGCAATCTCCTACCTCAGTGTTTCTCGAAGTTCTTAACGAGTTAGCAATGTTTGTGAAGTCATTAGGCTTAATTTTCAACGGAACATTCAGAAACAACATCTTTAAATTGAAACTTATTAACAAAAGAATTATAAGATTGTGCTTGTGCATGACCTCATCCGTCAATCCTTATAACATCATCTTGCGGAGTACCAATTCCATGTTTGGTTCTATAGCTCAGATAAGGCTTGTATTATAAATAAAAAAATCAGTAATTTGTATTTTTTTAACTATGCATTTGAGCTTAATAAGTGAAGAGTTAATTTAGCTCCGATAGAAGTCATTTAAGGATAAATTATCTTTTTTGAACCGCCTTCAGGTGTGTAAAGGGTAATCAGATTACTAAGACAAGGATCTCAGTATAAAGAAAAAAGTTTTTCCGTGGTTTTTCCTTTGAAAATAAAAATGGTTTAAGAGAGAAATATGTCAACCATTAAAATTAAGAATATTTATTTTTACATAAATTTGAAATTAATACTTTATATTTTCATATAAGTATTAGTGTTATAAATAGATCATTTCATGAACCGTACTTAAAGAAAATAAATACAGTAAAGCACCGTTTATACGTCTCTCATTTATACGTCTTTTACATTTATACGTCGTTTTCGCTAAGTCCCATTTCATTCAAATAATCAAAATTGTTTTCAATTATACGTCTTTTCATTTATACGCCGTTTTACGTCGGTCCCTTGAAAGACGCATAAACGGTGCTTTATTGTATATGTAGATAATTAAAAGAAAAGCTTATTCTTATTTTATACATGTTTTAAAATACTATCTTAGACTGTTTGAAGATAATAGTAATACTAAAATGTAATTTATATGTATTTTCAAGTACATAATTTTTAATACTGCATATACGTTTTAAAATATAATTTAAAACGTACAAATTTCTATTAAAATGGTTTTATATTTAGTCAGATCATTTCAAAGAAAATCAATATCCCATATTTTGATTTATGAAAACAAACAGGAAACATTGCGTGATATTTTTGAAACTTACTAGGTATTTCCCTCAGTGAGCAAAAGGATAAACCAGTTATAAAATATCAATAAAAAGTAGGATTACTCGGAGTTTTTTCGCGATAAAGACGTCAATGGTTGATAAGAAATATATCCGAGAAATCAGTTTTCTAGATGTGGGAAGATAGACAAAAGAAATTATCATTTTCCATTAGTAGTAAAGTCTACAATAATTAAAAAACAAAATAATTGGGTAAAAAATTATTTGGTTCTCATTTTAAATAGATTAATAAATCAAGGTTTTTTTTAACCTGTAACAGGGGAGGTTAAAAATTGGAACATACAAGAGGACGTGGGGTCTCAGAGACTCCGCAACTTTCTATATTTTTTAAAAATCGTCTAATTAAGACACGATTCTGATATTTCAGTACATTGTTATTTGAACATTTATCTATTGATAAAAAAATATTTTCTTTAACTTTATGATGAAATAATTTTTTTTTCCAGACAATTTTCCTATATACTTAAAATTAGTCTGGGAAACTATTAAATAGGGTCTGGGAGACCCCACGTCCCCTGCTACGGGTTGATTTAACAAAAAAAATTAATTTTCCTTCTTATATAATAAGTGAAAAAACTATTCGTGAAAAGTGTTTTTACTTGTTGTTTTTCTATCCCATTCAATTTTCCCCAGTAGAATAGAGCACTTTGGGGCACTTATTACTAAACTATTTTTCTAATTTTTGCAGCTTATATATTAAACATATTTCTTTGCGCGCGCATCGAATAAAACTTCTACGATCAATTAGCTCTTTTAGGGAATTCCTAGTAATAAAGTTGAAAAAAAGCCCTCTTTAGGTGCCCTAAGGTGTCCGCACTAGTGGATAACCTTGGGACAGTTTCAATAATAAAATAAAAATTATGAATGTTATTTTGAAAATATAAAAGTAACACTAATTAATGAAAAATTTATGTTTTTGATCTTTAAATAGACATCAAACCTATTTTAAATTCGAAATTGTTCACTCATTATTTTCATCACATAAATCACTAATTTCTTTCTTTCAGATACTTTTTTCCCACCAATTTTGAAATTATATTCTTCTAAGTTCTTGAACTGTTTAATTTTTTTTAATAAAAACATTTTTTTTACTCATGAGGGGTTTGGGGAATCTTTGGACATGTCCCAATGTTCAAAGAGACCGTCCTTACTTGAGACCCGTTTTGAATATTAAAAACATATTCACTCTTTTAGGTTTAGAAAAAAAAATCTTTTGTAAAATATTACTGGATAAACGTATTTAATCTCAACTTAATTATGTTAATAACGTTAATAATTTTCTATTTCAAAAGATGCTTTTTAAACCACAAGTAATAGTAACTTTTCACCACGCAAAAAATCAAGAAAACTTAGTATGTAAATAATTATCCAGACGCAATAAAAATTCCAAAGCACTTTGAAGAGTAGATTTCAGTTTCATTTATAAGTACCTATTATCACGAGATCATAACTGTAAAATTGCATCTGGAAAGTGAGGTGTCGCAAGGTGTCCCACTCTTCCCTACATTCAGTTTTACTAGTCTAAACTAAAACTTCAAAAAAAAAATATCTGAACCAAAAATAAATTTAAGGGATGAAACTCATCATGATTATAAATTTATAACATCATTTTTTAAAATACTTAATATAATACTTAATATAATATAATATAATATAAAAACTGTAAAATATATTGAGATAAAAAAAATAATGACTTATGGAGATTATCTCATAGAAAATTTTGGGAATGTAAATAATATTAAAACTTAATGAAAACTCCAATAAAATTTAATTTCATGGATCTGGGATAAATTGAATGATTTGGGTGCTGAAAACTTTAGAACTTGAAACATCTAGTCAGAAAGAATCTGAAGTAAAGAAATGCTGACATGATTTTTAATTAAATTACTTTTTTATTGTATAAACAATTAAATTAGCATTAAAATATATTTTTTAAATAAATAATATTTATTTAAAATTTACTCAAACTTTATTTTACAAAGTAATTTTATTTAAAATTTCTTCATTAAATTAAGAAATATGTGAAAATTTGTCTAAGGGGAGTTGCGTAAAGAACTTCTAGAATATTTTTGCGGAAGGGACGAAACTTTTAGGGAAATACCCATTTTACACTTGAAGAAATACTTCAGAGAAATCCATAACGCAAAATCCATTACTATCGAAAGGTCAAGGAATATAAACACTGGAAATTGATACATCTCAACTTTATGCTTTTAAACCTTGCTATCGAAGGGAGTGTTAGCTTTCCAGAGGTTTCCTTATTCTAAAAATAAAGGAGTCAAACATTTTATTCTGCTGTTGGAACATCTTCTAATGAACTACATTTTCAATCCGGAAGTGTATTTTTAAAGTTTCATGGTATTTCTACGCACTATAATTATTACTTAGAAAGAAGTTTCGTTTCTTACTCTTTTTTTAAATTTTCCGTTCTCTCACAACGAAACACAAAGTACAAAAAAGAAAAAGATACAAGCTTCATCCGAATTTACCCACATCCCGGTTTTGTTCGATCGTGCCTTTTTTAAGAAAATTCATCTAGCGTTAATTAAACAACTCTTAGGCACCAATACAAACTTTTAAAATAACAAATACATAATCAGGTATCATACGCTGTACTTACCGAGAGTTAATCCTTAGGTATTTAAGATTGGTGGCGCAATATTACAGACGCTAAAATGGTGAGCTTTTTTCATGAAACTTAAAAATGATTCCCTCTGATGCAAAATGGGTTGGTTTATGTAACTTCTGTTTACTGGAAGTTGTTAGGGTTCTCTCTCATCCCTGGAAATAGTTCTAGCATTGTTCGCTAGAAATCACTGCAAATCAATGAATAAAGCCCAAATCCCTGTTTTGTCCACCTCTCCCCTGTCACAGTTATTACATCTATCACAATTAAATAATCACATTATACTGTTACAAATTTGATGCAGCTGTTCAATTTGGGAAAATTTTACGAAATACTAATGCCAGAGGAATAAAAAAGATGGCAAAGCAATAGACAGTAAATAATCAATCCCAGCAAAAATCAGACTGACCCCATCGGATTTCAATAACAAAATAAATACAACCAACCCTAATGATTTACTTAACTAAGCTAACTAAACTTTAAGATAACGATTTTTTTTCATTTGAATTTCTAAACCGCACTTAGCATATGATCTCCACCTCTTTCAAACAAGTCTGGCGCTTCACTCAAGGCAAAAAACTGACGTCACACTCGTTTCTGAACTGTTTCCAAACACACGTGGAGAGAGCGATCGGAGCATTAATACCGCGCAGTGTCAAGTCCACTCACCAACCGACTGTTGTATCGTTCTGTAGAGGATTGACAGTTCTTGTGTCAATCCACAAGAATAGAAGTTCCAAATTGGGTAAGTTTCTGATTATATCAATATGGGATCGGTTTGTTGACAATGATGTCGGTTTACATTTCATTTGCATGTAGTCGAGTTTTAGATGCGGCGTAAAGTTCGTGCTTTTGAAAATCGTGTCACTCCATGTAGGTTATAGATGTTTTTGTTGTGAATATTTGGCCTTATTTCAGTATTCCTAGTGTTAAAATGCACCTTAGAGTTCGAAAGAGTTTTGAATAGTTTATGGAGAAACAAATAGGTTAAGTTTAAGTTTGGCAAGCAGCTCATAAGGCGTGATCTGTTAAAAATATGTTGTCAATTAATATGTTTGAAAAGTTAAATGTTAAGTAATGGCACATAGGCTATTTAAAAAAATTTTTATAAGAATAAGCAATAAACATTCTTAAATTATACTTTTAAGTCAAATATTTGAAATATTTAAAGTATAATTAAGTTGATTTCATAACCTATAACTATAAACATAATCCAAGTAAGTTTTCGATAAAATGCAGAAATGGTACAGTATTTTATAGTATTTTCAATCAAATAATAATACATAATGTGAAAAAATATAGTTTTCATCACTCAAAGTTTAAGTTTAATTCAATGCTTATAAACATTGTATATTTATTACTACCTTCTAAATTTTATAGAGAAGGTATTTTTATTTATTATTCAATATAAATTTACCTAAAAAAGTATCAAAATTTTTATAATCTCATAAATAATATTTAAAATGATACCTTGATTCATACTATATAACACAATATTTTTTACTGAATTAATCCATTACCTTTTGTGGTACTTTTTTGTATCTAGCCGGTTTTAAAGATCTTCAAAAATAACAGAAAGAAATCTTTTTATTTCATTTCAAATTACAATTTCTTAACTACTAGTGAAGTTAAAGAAATAAAATTTTTAAAAAATAACGCAATTATAGTTCTTTCAGAATTCTATACACAGTAAAGTATCTACAGGTATATCGTATTTAAAGTATTAACATGCTTCAAACATTGGATTGTTTTAAGTTTTTTTCTGCATTTAATTGGTGTTAAATTTTAAATTTTAGATTTTTAAGTTCTTCAAAGGAAATATTTTGTGTAGGAAATAGAAAATCAAAGATATATATGTCGTAGACAGACCGTGAAATTAGACATTTCGTGAACTGTCTAGACCATGCTTGTCTAAAGTGCGGCCCACGGGCCGCATGCGGCCCAAAAGCCTTTAAAATGCGGCCCAGACCCAAATTATGAAAATATTTAAATTTGAACATTTTTATTTTTAAAAAATAAATAATTACAATATTTTTCATATAAATCGATTCAAACTTAAATTAAAATATTTAGGGAAAAAAAAGGGGAACCCCCTATGACTGAATTTAAAGACGAAGATTGGGTTTTAGATTTAGCTATTTTAGTAGACTTAACAGAACATTTGAATGGTTTAAATTTGAGACTTCAAGGGAAAAAATCAATTTGTTAATGATATATCCCAGAATCCAAACAATAACGAGCATTTGAAAGAAAGTTGACATTTTGGCACAATCAAATAAAAGTAAAATATTTGACACATTTCAGTACTTTGGCTGCACAGAAGCCTGTGAGTTGCTCAAAATATATGCTGCATTAATTTGTGATTTAATACAAGAGTTTGAAAGTAGATTTCAAAATTTTCGAAAAAATGAAGATCATTTCAACATATTTTTACCCCATTTTCTCTAGAAGTAAATAAATTACCTTCAAATAGAATGCATTTAACTTCACAGCGACATTCAAAGAAAAATTTGGGAATGTTTCTTTACTGGAGTTTTATAAAGATTACCTACCCCGCGATAAATATCCTAATTTTCACCATCATGCTTTATTAAAGTTTTCAGCTTTTGGAATACCTATATTTGTGAACAAACATCTTGAAAATGCATTAAGAATTACAACCTAGTCTATTGAACCCTATATCAATTTGCTTGTTCAACAAAAGCAAATTTATCCATCTCATTAATTTGAACTATTTCTATCTTTATGGAATCCAAACTAAATGAAACGAAACTTTTACAAATTTAAATTAAATATGTACCTATACATATCTAATTAAAATTTTAAAAATTATGGTAAAAAGAAGTTAATTTATTTTAATAAAACTACAAAGAGTAAATTTGTATTTTAATTTGTTGAAAAAATATTGTATGTGCGGCCCAGCAAATTTTTTTTTCGTTGCAATGTGGCCCTCAAACAGTCATAGTTTAGACACCCATGGTCTAGACATTTCATGAACTGCAGCCAGATCGTGTAATGCTCGATCAGTTACACGAAGTGGCTAAAATTTTTAGACAGTTCATGAAATGCAATTGGGCCTTAGACAGATCGTGTAATGTTCCAGAATTACATGAAATGTCCAAATTTTTTAGACAGTTCATGAAATGTCTAATAGCTGATTTGCCGATCGTGTAATATCTAGGAGTAGTTGATTATTCAAAAGGAATAAACTAAAAAAAGATAAGATATTAGTTAAAGCAACCAATTTTATTTATTTATGAATAAAATTTCATTTTTCACTTATTTACAAAACTTCAAATATAAAATACTTCGTCTTTTTTATTTATTTACACATGGTAAACCTGAGTGACATCAACTATTACACAAAACGTTAGCTTTCTTTTTGCGCATCTTTTTGTAGTGCATTACACGTCAGAAGCTCTGCACGAGCATTGAAAAAATCTTTGCCATCCACTGCAAATGTTCACTGCTCCTCTCAGAGAAAGAAGTTTTTCCAAGTCTAGGTCATCACGTGTAAAGAACTGAGAGCCAGCTGGAAAAAGCATCTACGTCCAACGTCCCAAGAGGTGGAGAAAAAATGCCTGATTGGGCGAGGAAAACTTTTTCCCATCTCCTTCGAAAATAGCAGATTGAGCGACAGGTTGAATAAACACCCGTTGTTGGGCCATCAAATGGGAAGATTCTTGAATAATAAGACAATCTGGGTTGAATTTAAAAATGTTTCAAAAGTTTTTTCGGATTAGATGACTGAAAAAAAAATTCATGAAAAACTGGGGGGGGGCGAAATATAGTGTTCGCCCCCTCACTCTCAAAACTGCGGGGGCGAAACCCCCCCCCCTGCCCCCTGTTGGCACGCCCCTGTCTGTCAATCATTTATAGTTCCTCGTGGCACCCTGAAACCTATCCAGAATGTGAAAATATCGTTTTTGACCTTCTGTTAGGATTTTTCTCTGTGTATTACACGATCGGCAAAACAGCTATTAGACATTTCATGAACTGTCTAAAAAATTTAGACATTTCATGTAATTCTGGAACATTACACGATCTGTCTAAGGCTCAATTGCATTTCATGAACTGTCTAAAAAATTTAGCCACTTCGTGTAACTGATTGACCATTACACGATCTGGCTGCAGTTCATGAAATGTCTAGACAGTTCACGAAATGTCTAATTTCACGATCTGGCTACGACATATATATTAAAAATTATTTACTATTATAAAATTACTTTTATAATAAAAATTTTATATGGGTAAAATATAAAAAATCCAAGTTTAACTTTGAATTACGTAAAATAAAAGTTTGTGTTTAGGCTTTAAATTATGATTAAGACTAAAATGTTTTTCAACACGGATTTTTATAATTCTTGGTAACTAATGTATAAGTGATCTGGTCAACTTTCCTATTTAAGGATTTGTTACTTATTGCTGAAGCCCTCACAGTTTTAAGTACTATAGTTTGTTCATTTAGAAAAGGCGCCTGAAACAGGATCAAAAAGCTCAATAATGCTTAATAACGCTCATCACACAATTTCAGTGACCGATTTTTTTACAATATTTTAACTATTTCTGTTTAGGCTGCCTTGGCATTGCAGACGAAAAATTTTGATAATTACAATAGTAAGAGCTTCTTACACATTACGTCTCAGGAGCCAATTCTAAATGAACTGAGTATAACGATACCCATCTTACAGCTTCTTGTAGCTAAATTCTGAACTTTTTTTTCAATATTTCATTACATACTAGAGTTATATGATATCGATATGCTTTGTCTGTTCTCAAAATTATTTATTAAGACATGAACGTTTATTAGTAAACAAGTAAAATCATACTAGTCAAACTATTTTGTGAGAATTTATTTATTTTTAAATTGAGTCTCTTACTCTAAAAGGGAAGTGAAAAATATGTGCAAACGGAAACCGGAAGGGACACAATCTTCCTTTTAATGCTGAGCTACATTGTAGGACACATGTTATCAGTATCGCTTAGCGTTTAGAAATACTTTTGTTAACCTAGAATCTGCTATCTGCTATTGGACACATATATCCATCGTAGGACGTTATTGTAGTAGTTGGCAAAATTGATACTGGAAATAACAGATTATTTTCATAAAAGGAAAATAGTGTTAAGATTGAGTTAAAAATAAACTAATTAAATACTTTACTCTAAATTATGTTCTATGAATTTATTAGGTACCGTTTAATTTGAACAAAGATTTAAGATTTCTGTAAAGTGAGTAATGATTCAAATCTTCAGTATATTATTAAAAACCTTTGAGTTTTTGTAGTTTCGTAGAAATTTAAATTTATACAATTAAGAAACTTAAGCAACTTATTAAAACCACTTAAGTTTTTTAAAGTTGATTTAATTAAAATGCGATTAAGAAAAGGAAAATAATTATATGCAACTATAAATGTAAAAAACCTTAAATAATTTTACTCTAAATTATGTTCTATTAATTTATTAGGTACCATTTAATTTGAAGAAAATTTTAAGATTTCTTATATAAAGTGAGTAAAAAGGATTCAAATCTTCAGTATATTCAAAACCTTCGAGTTTTTGTAGTTTCTTAGAAATTAAAATTTATACAATTAAGAAACTTTAGCACATATTAAAACCACTAAAGTTGTTAAAGTTTATTTAATTAAAATTATTATGTAACTATAAACGTTAAAAAACATTTACATTTTCAAACATTAAAAAATATTATGTAAAATTTTCAATGGAGGAGTTTTAACAAGATTTAAAAATTTATTTTTATAATCTTAGTGATTTTGCAACCGAAATACCATTTGCCCTTTTCTTGTATAAAAAACCCTAAATGATAGCCAGAATAATCTTATGAGGAAATTCTATCGGGTCATGAACATCCTTGAACTTGAGTGGAGGATGAAATTTTGCATAGACGGATAGATAAGTAATTGAGTTACGCTTCATTTGGTATTGTAGTTCCGTACTTTTCATGTCTGATGATAGTTCTTGAATACTTATTACTTTTCATCTTTTTTATGCGTCTCGCTGCTTTTTAAGTTGATTGTGTTTGCTCCAGGTAAAACTTTCATGGACATACGTCTGCGAAATATCTACCTGGGATCCCTAAATAACTTTAATATTCCAGACGGTTTTCTATTTTCAAATCACTTAAATATTCAATTTAACCTTGAGTTAAGACAAAAAAACCCTTATCCAAGTTTGATGCAATGCATATTTTGATGTCAGCCCTTGTGAAACATCTTTGTAGATAATTTATTTATTGCGACTTAATGCAGAATTTTGGGTGAAGATCAATCATCTTCCAATATTCATTACAGGTATATATATATATAAGGATATTCATAAGAAAGGATTTTTTATGATAGCTAACTGTCTTAATATATTTAAAATCTACGTGGATATTTTTTATCTCGTCCGAATAATAAGTATCCCAATTGATATTAAAAAGGAAGTAAGTTTTTTGTATGCATATGAAGCAGCAAGACCAATCTTTCTTTTCATAATCTACATTTCCATTACTTTTTGAAAACATACGTTTTTAGAACAGTTTCAGTTTAGTTGGATTTAAATATTTTAAGTAATAATTGGAAAATTAATATAACACTTTTATAGGTTTAGTATTAACCCTCTCAATACTATTATAGCACCCGAGATTACCATTGGACACAGTAGGGAATTAGGGGTGGCTAGATTTCTGAAAGGGTTAAAATACAAACTTGGAAGTCATTAATAAATCTTAAAGTCAATTGTAAGTTAAGTTAATAAAAGTTAATTTTTTTAAGCTTTAAACTTGAAAACTTTTGCTATAAGTAACTAAATCACACAAATATTTTTAAACAAATATAAACAATGTATACTATTTCAAGACTAAAGTTTTTCCATTAAGTGTTACGGAATTCGATGCAAAGTTTATCAAAAAATTCTTTTAACTTTAAAAAAGCAGATAATGTAATTATTTTATTGTAAAATAAGAGGCCGATTAATTTTAATTCTTTAGAATAATGAGTTTACTCATGAACATTACCTATATGAAAAGGTTTTTTAAATTTATATTCACAAAATGAACATTTTATGCATTATTTAATATTAAATAGGAAATGTGTTTAACCACATTCATTCAACTTAAAGATTTCCTTACTTGCTCAAATAAAATTTTATTAAATATGTGTATATTCAATTACTAATACTTTAATTCGGATTACATCGGATCCGTTACGTGTACCTTTATCAGCAACTAACATTAATAATGATCATGTAAAATAATCATTATTACTTATCTTATCATAAGATAATATCATTCGTATTAATTTTACCGTATCATACTGGCAGAGAGTAAGTTTAGGCAACGCAAATGTAGAGACAAGAAAATTCTGAGGTTATTAAATGTTACAACCAGAATAATACCTTTTTATAGTAAAAATATAGATTGAATGATGCTTGAAGGAATCAGATTTCGCATTTTATGCACTATGAAATTGCTTTAGTAATTCATAAGACTACTTAAATCTTTACTGTCTGCCAGGAGAGGATGCAGCTGGAATCAGTGCAGTGCTAAACACGTCGGACATTGATGGTTTTATTTCTTTCGGAGCCAAAAGGTATACCTTGCAGAAAAGTGGGCTTTATTGCCGCAATGTCATTTATCTTTTCAAGGTCATCTAACAAAGCATTGTTATGATGCATAAACTTCTATACGGTTTTATAGAATACCCTATTTTACTGTCGATTAATCAATTTTATTTGAACTCATAGAGTAGTTCTGTACAGAACACAAACGACGAACTATAAACGATGCGAAAACGCGAAAAATCTCAAAAATCTCCAAAATTTATAACTAAATTAGTATTTGAGATTTTCTAACCAGGAGCCCTAGTCTGAGGGCATGCGAAAGATCTGGAGTACGAAACGTGACGTCAAATTGACGTCACGTTCGTGGCACTTCCGCAATCGCTAGTCTCGGGGCTTTTCCTCCGTGCGCATGATATGAAGCCCAATACGAAACTTCCGGCCTCCTCGCATGCAAACTTCCGCTCCGATTTCGAGGCGAGAAGCTGTGTGCGGATTCGTAAATATTCAAAATGTCCGCTAACACTTCTGCTCTTCACATCAGACTTGTGGAGGAATTTTACAATTATGAATGAAAGAGCACTCCCGGATGGCGGCTTTTATCACCTAAAGTTCTTTTTTGCTGGAAGGATTGAATATGATGAATGAGCTCTCGGATGGCGGCCTACCTCTTCGAATTCGTGTAAGTGCATTTTAGAAAAACTCGTCTCATTTTTTGGTTTAATAAATCTTAATTCATTTTTATTTCCATCAATTTATCCTACAATTTGAACAGAAAATCTCATCCCCCAAGACCTTTCCTCAAACCATGTGTAATATTTTAAGTATTTATAGTAATTCTTACTTCCGTTTTAAAATATGTGATCAATGCAAAAACTAATCTGTAATGTTTACTTACAATTTGTCGGCTCTAGGTTGTTTTAAAATACTTCATACTCCGCCCTTAAGACCATTCCTCAAACCATGTGTAATATTTAGAGTATTTAGTAATTATACTTCTGTTTTAAAATATGTGATCAATGCAAAAATTAAACGGTAATATTTACCTACACTTGTTGGCTTTAGGTTGTTTTAAAATACTTCTAAAAATGTCTTTAAATTCGCTATCACCCTTAACTTTAGCATTTAAAAAGATACAAAAGCTATTTTTTCAGTTATCATTTATCTCAGATTTATTTAAGACTACAGGAAAATTATGTATTATTAGTGTATTATTTTCTGTCGCAGGTTCTTGCTGCTTATGCCGTCCTATGGTAGAGGTAGCTACCAAAATGATGTATCACTTTTTCCTAATATCTATATTTTTCATTCTAGGGGACCGTGGTTTTCATCTTGAGCTGTGGCTGATGACACCAGTGCTTGACTCTTCTATTTAATTCATGCCCTTCCTCTCGGAGATCGGCCATAGATGCAATGATGCACTACAAGCCCAGAACAGGGGGCTGCCTACAAGCCCACTCCTTAATCAAGACCATCAGTGCAACATCCCTAGTGTGCCAAGGCCTATGATGCCCATCTTCGTTTTCGTGACTGTGGGGCCTGGGCATATGTCCCGGTTTGGTGGTCAGCGCAACGTGAGACCCCCAGTGTTTAGTTCCCAAGCATGCTTGGTCCTCGGTTTATAGACCCACTAAAGGGATGAAAGGCTGAGTGGACCCTGCCCAGCCTGGGATTTGAATCCCGGACCTGTGGTGTGGAAGCGTGATGCACTGCCACTGCAAGCCCACTCACGAGGGCTTTATAATCACAGTGGTTCTGCTTGTGTGATATTGAACAACATATGTGTGAACATGAAGAATCTTGCAACGATCCTATAGTGATTCTGAGGATGAAATTAATGATTAAGTTGGCTATAAACAACACTTCCAAGAGTTAAATTCATTTAAAGTTGAAAAAATATACAAGCCTAACTTATAGCTCGTTTTAGGTAAAATTTCAAAATATTTTTATAATCTTTTAGAATTTAACTTTGAAAAGCATTGTGAAGCAAAATGGTCATTAAATTCATCCTCGGAACATACATACTGTTTATATTTTTCTCAATTGTATGACTTTGTATTATTTGGTTCAATTCCATTATTGTTCTGCTAAATATCACCATTATCTTTTGGACACCAATAAGTAGAAAACCTGCTAAATAATTTAAAACTCGTGGATAAAAATATTTAATTAGATCGATAACTTTTTAGTTTATCATTAAAAATCTGAAATATTTGTTGATATTTGAGTACATGGCGATCAAAAAAGAATGGTGATATTTAGCGGGAATATTAATGGATTTGAACCAATTATTTCGGAACAGCTATGATAATAGTCGACCAGACGCCATGTTTACCCACTGTTCAAATGATGATATACAACCACAGGTCTATTTGTGCTGTGAGTAAACATGGCAGCTGATGGTTGACTCTTATCGAAGCTGTGCCATTATTTCTTTACACGTCACCCAATATCGGTTATACACTACTCTACAGTATTGGACCAAATATATCAAGGTGTGATGCTTCAAATTAAAATATACATGATTTACTTTGAAAATATTGACGGTTTAGAATAGGTCCGTTTTTTGAAGCAGTTGCAAGTATTTCATGACCGATCAGCCGCAAAATCGTAGGTAAACATAGCGGCTAGGTTTTCAGCCGTCGCCAAAAGTGGACCTTTTCTAAAGTTCCAGATATACTTACATACATGTGATTCTTCCGCCTATTTGCTTAGCAAAATTAAAATCCGTCGATTCGATTTGCAAAAATGAAATTCATTATTCTTAATTTCCAATCGTTTTATACTGAAAACTGACCGCTAGTGTGGCCTAGTATTAAATTTAAGGAAAAAATTGGAATGTTTTTTTTTAAATATCGAAGTACTATGAAAATTAGTCAAGATTTAAGCTAAAATACTATGAATCTAGCATATGGAATCCTAGATCTTGGGCTATACCCTATCTTAGGTCATGTGCCATAAAAACCCAACCAACCTAGATCTCGGGAAGTAGAAGCCGATGGACTCCCTCTACTTAAAATGAAGAAAAATTTAGGTATCAAATTTTGTTTATATTTTCCGCCATTTTTTTGTCTGTGTAATCACATGTAGGGACTTATTATTTACTTTTCTAGGCATACTCTCAACAGTATTTTGAAACTCAGTTCAAGAAATTTGTGTTGATTTCTGCCTTGAGAATATTGCTATGCTATCTCAGTTGTAGATTTTGACCATGGTCCCCCATTTCTTAAATGTCACATTATATTATCCCAAAAATGTTTACTATTAGGGTTTGTGTTTTGGGTCTCTGAAGGGGCCAGTGAAAAAATTTCGCATTGTTATATTATCCCCCTGCTTGACGTAGGCTCAAACATTGGAAGCATTGTGTTGGTTAAGTTGTTAAAGGTTAGTCCGGCCAAAAATAAAGTATTTGTGCCGCATGGGAAATGCATATTTTTTAATTAACAGTTGTTATGTATTTCTCACTCTATATACTGTATTTTACTCCAGTGGAGTTTGTTGGATTATGAAGACAGTCTAATTTCTTTTTGTTTAATAAAGCCTGTTGTAGTATTTTTTAAATCCGGTCTGCCCAAAATCATACCTATCACATTGTCTTCCGAGAAGTAACATTTGTCCATTTTATGAAATTGACAGAGGGTGGGAAGAATCTTAACTGTTTAAACTTTTCATCCTGGCATCAGTATTTAATTTACCATTAACAAAAATGAAAAGTTCCACAAAACACACCCCCAAACGAGATTACACCTTCTTTGTACTTGACAATTTATGCTAATGCACTCGATTTTTCGAACTCAAGCTCGCCCAATAAGAAAGTTGCATGTGTCAGATTTTCAAAAACAAACAAGTGTTCCGTATGGTTTTTTGTATGGTAAAAAGAAATATTTAGTCAATTTTTCAAAAAATGTAAAGGTAAATAAGTATTTTAATTTAAAAGTCGAGAAAAAAACACGTGACTGAAAACGCTTATTGTTTAAGGATGTCAACAATCGTACCATCAACTCCATTGCTTTCCAACAATGTTTATCGTATGATGAGTCGACATACGATGATCCCAACTCTTGGCGTTTTCGCGCGGATGTTTTTTGTAAGTGGATTTTTGTTAATTTTTTTGGCAATCAAAAAATTTCTCGATCCGCTTCAAATTTTGGGTACTTTGTTTTTGCAAGAAGAATTTATTAAAAAAATCATGCATCTTCCTCATTGACTGGGGGAGTGTTTTGTGTAACTCAAAGCTTCATAAAACAGCTTTCAAGTGTTTTACTTACATAAACGGTGCTTTACTGTATTTATAATTTAAATTTTATTTATGAATTCCACCATGTTTCATACTTTATCTAGCATAGTGAAATTCAGGTGTAAATTACTAAAAAACAGTAGGTAATGTGATTAATTATTAACTTTTAACAACTTTGTATATTGAGTAGAAGGAATTCAGAATGAACTATGGAGCAAGGAATTGCAAAAGTGGTTAGAATTTCACATTTCAATTGAGTTTTGTAAATTAAAAAACTAATTATTTCTCCCAAATCGATAATACAATTCTGTTTTGCTCTCACCAGATGTTTTTCAGAAGCCTGAGGGTAAATTCAGGTGATAAAACATAATTTTCAGGAGTTATAAGGTCCCTTAGAAAAATAAAGAAAGGGTATGAAATGAACCCTGTTACACTTTATTGTTATTATTTTTTTGAAAATATTTCAATTTCTTCGTGTAATGGTAAGCCACCATCTGTGAGCTCATCTTTGATTTGTATACTTCAACAAACAGTTCTTTACTTAAATGTTAAATGAAAATATTTCACGATTCAAAAGTGAATGAAAAGTATCATCCCTGTATAAAAAGCGCATAGAATACTTACTAATCTTTCAAGCATTTGTATTATGTAAAACAAACTGTTTAGGTTTTTTAAGAGGTGCCTATTTTGTGAAAACTTTTATGTGAATTTGTGAAATTTTAAGTTCAAAATCATCAAAAAAACATGTAAATAATTATTTAAATGTAAGAAACAATTAAAAATTTAGTTAGAATAGCTAAAGGTTGACTATAGCTTCCGAGACAACTTTGTTACAAAAATGTATTTTGTGAAGGTACCTTTATTACTAAAACTAAATTTGTGAAAATACCTATTTATGTGATGGTGAATTTGTGAAGATACCAAAAATTGGTAGTAAAAGTGCCTTGAACAGACGACTGAAGATGTATTTTAAAAATTGAAAACAATAAATAAGAATTAATTTACTATTTGTTTGGGTTGTCATTACACATATTTTGGTTTGAAATTAGTTCATTTTTACATTTAAGATTTTGATTTTTTTGGATCAACAGTGTTTAATTACTACAGACATTTCTCTTTACAAGTCAAATGTTTCATGTCAATATAACGAGGCATTGCTCAGACCTCGGGGCTTGTGGTCAGCCTGATATTTCAAAAAAAAATTATGGTTACACTTACCCTACTTCATCCTAACTTGTTAAGTACTTGTTGACCTTAATAATGTTTGAGTTTTATAAATTTTTTTTATTTCACTGTCTTAAAATATATGCATAGTTACTTAAAATTTTTGAAAATTTAAGTCTAATCAGGCTGTTGAAATAGTCATGCCCCTAATTAAAATGCATTAATAATAATAAATTTACTGTTTTACATTATATATTACAAGAAACCTGTACATGTACATATTGAATCTACTTTACAGACTTTCACCCGGTCATAGCATACATTTTCAGTGGTCCCTTTCCATGTTGGGGTTGAGAAAAATGAAAAATCAGACTCCTTCGACAGGCCCAGTGCTGATGCTGTAAGTAATTGTGGGAAGCTCAACTTTTAGCGAGATTACTTCCTGCCATAAATAGAGCACTAGATATAAAAATTAACTGCTGCTCATTAAGAGACAAGTAGGTACACATTTACACATAAAATCAATTTATTGGCAATTATTTCTTAATTAGTAAGCTATAGAACTCATAGCTGCTGTTTGCTTCCTCGTGCATCTGGTGGAGGACAACACTGATCATCCAGTCCTTGACCTTTTTTGTCATCCAAAACTAAAAATTGAATATTGAATTATAAAACAACTTTTTTAAAAGTAACGTTATTGTAAGAACCAATTATGTAAGACTAGTGGAGTTTATTAGAAAACTAAAGAATTAATTGAAATAAAAATCTACATAAAAAAAGGATCATGAATTTGATTTCAGTACTATTTTTAATAAGATCAGCAAAAATCTATTTTTAACAGAGAAAATATGAAAATGCCCTTAAAAAAATTAAGTTTGAATAATATTACACACCTTGGCTATCAAAGCCTTGTTAATATAATAGTAATTGTATCAAGTTCATTAACATTTAATAATTTGAACACAACTAAATTAACATACTCTTATCAACTTGATTGAAACATACCTACTTTTATCCACTGTTTAGCAAATTTCTTGGCCCCCTGAGGATCTCCATTCAGTAGTTTAGCAGCTCCTTAATAATTTTAATGATTAAAAGAAAGAAATAATCCAGTATTTAAGAAAAGTAAATTAAATATTTCACACAAAATAATAAAAACGAGAAGAAATTCAAGCAGCAAAGTCAACAAGAAAAAAGCGCGAAAAAACCGATTACGATGAAAAATATCGAGGAAAAGGAATTTTTTCATTGGTTTTCTTCGTATCGAAAGTAGGAGGAGCTTAATATCTTCCTCATGCATGTTCGCCTCGACCGCCAATCCGTATCGTAGGCTTTCTTGTGCCCGAGACTTGCCCTTTCGGTGAAGATGCGAAAAAGATATACGGAAATAGCGTCCGAGACGGACCGCTCCGCATCTGACGTCACGATCCGTACTCCAGATCTTTCGCATGCCCCCAGACTAGGGCTCCAGATTTAACATCAGGAAAATTGAGTTTTTGGTATTGCAACATAGATAATAGATTTATTGAAAATTATGAAATACGAATTACGAAAGGAACATATTAAAAAACTATAATTTGAATAGGATCTGATAATAATCTTTAAATGAATCTCTGTTTTACATACAAAAATTGTAATAAAAATCTTTGATAAATAAGTATAAAAACAGATTTCATGAAAATAATTACACATTCGTAAAGCTAAAAAAAATTGCATTTAATATATGAGTGAATTTACTTTATAAACTTAATAGATTTCTAGCTTAGAGGTTGAATTGATAGGTGGTATAAATGCCAAAAAGGGGAAAATATGGTATGAATATTGGTCCGTAATATTTTTGGTTCCCGTACAAAGTTTCTTTTTTTCCTTTTAACTACAGAAAGGTTAGTGGGTTGTCTCATTACGCCAAAAGCTTTGTATTTGAGTAAAAATGGCAAAAAATAGAAGAGGTAGAACTATAAAACTCTTTTATCGTTTTGCACCTCTGCGTGCGTAATGCTTCCCCGTAAGAAATTCGTAAATGCTTTGAATTGTGGTGGCGTTTTCGCACCAGTAGCTCGAATAATATTTTTCTTCCAATTTTTCTAATAACTGATTTCCCTTATATAGACCCTAATTAAGAGATTTTATGTAATTAAGTTATGTTATGAAAGTCATAGTTTTAAGCCATTTATATCAAGTTAAAGATACTTCGGTCGGTCTTAATAGGTTAATTGTATTTGGATATTCAACACCATCTAGCAATATGTCCATTAGTTTTGAATCGCCGTGTATTTTTCGTACCAACCACCTAAAAAGTTATTTTCTTTGGTTTCCAAGAAAAAAATTTAAAATATATCTGTGGTATTCCATTGAGGGGACTGTTAAAATAAAAGAAAATAATGAAAAAAGAATAAAAGGAGAAGGAATAAAAGGTAGGTATACATAATCTTATTTTTTTAATTGAAGATATTTTAAAATAATAAAATACTTCAATTCCGTTGAAACCTGGTTTCATTGCAATAAAGTTGCATGAAAATATGTTGTTTATTTTTAAGGAGATATCACTAGATTTAAACCAAGAGGATTTATAGTAAAGTATCCAGTAAGCCATGAATATACCTATCTAGCCTCTAAGGCTAACCATTTAAATCTACTAAATACGTAAGTACTCTAACTTATAATAATTATTTAAGCTATCAAACGAATTTGTTTTATTTATATGCAGCATATCATTTACTTTTTTCTTCCTAGACGAGGAGAAAGCCTTATTTGTTCTACTTGGTCTATAAATAACTTCAAATTTAGTTCCAATTATACCTGTAATTTAAAACTTTGAATGCGTTGCTCTAACTATTTATGTAAAAATAACTGACCATATTACACTCGCATGGCCATCTTCTCATTTGCTCGTTATGGACAACTTGAATAAATAAGTCCTAATCTTCCATCGCGCACGTGAATGAAAATCACGATAATCAATTACAGAAATTGGAGCAGTAGGCCATAATATTTCAGCTGCATTTTCAACCTTCGAACTTGCCATTGGTTTGTTTATGGGGCCCTTTTGTGATAAGATAGATTCCTAAGAAATATATCTCTGATCATGACAGGATATATGAGATGAACATATCTGTATTACGATATCTCCAAAGACCGACTTCACAGATATTCAGGGCCAGATATGGGAATGTGCTACTTGAGAAAACCAAAATGTAATTAGAAATAAAATTTCTTAAAAATCTTACTTTAAATTCAATATCTGTGTTTGAAAATTTTCTCTTATTACAGAAAATTTAAATTTTTTAAACCAGTTAATAATTGACTTAGTATGATAAAGGAATATTGATTATTCCTTGTATATTGGGGAAAAACGTATTTTCCCAAAAACTGTAAAGTAAAGAATGTAACATTGTAAAAATTTATATATTTTTTTACTTGTAATTATTTACCTGTTATAACTTTTAAAAGAAACTAAAATAAGCATCCTAGACTAGTTAAACCTATTTATCGTAAAAGTATCATAATCATTAAATATCACTGGGGAACAGCCATTTCGTTGTCTTAGAACCGTGACTTGTTTTTGAATCACTTTTGGCCCCTGAATCCAAAAGTAACTGTAGTTTTTGTCTGTCACGTCCACTTTTTTGGCAAACAGCCCCGCCCCCTTTTTACGTTTTTCAATGACTTAATGATTTTGATTTCGATTTTCAGGGTCGAAAATCATTACTTTAGTCTTTAAATCACACCCGAGAGGACAAGAATGGTTAAAGTTTCTAAAATATGAAAATTTGTGGCCAATGGATAGGTTTAAGGGGTTATTACCCCCCTAAAAACGCAAAAGAATCGTTAAAAATGATAGAGTTTATTTTACGCTATTTTTTACACTTATTTTTTACGCAATTCCTTTTCAAAAGGTTCTAACCCATCCCTAAAGACCCAAATTTAATGAAAATAAGCAGCAATGATTTTTGCAAAAAGCGGTTGAGGCAATAGCGCCCCCAAAGCACCCGCGGAAGGGTTCGGAATACTTTCTTTCGCTTAGAGGACGCGCACATTTCAACCGCTTTTAGTAAAAATCATTGCTGCCAATTTTCATTAAATTTGGGTCCCTGAGGAAGGGTTAAGACCTTTTAAAGAGGAATTGCGTAAAAAAATAAAGAGAAAAAACCCTGAAATACAAAAAAAGGAACGTTATAAAGGCTAGAGGTATTTTTAAGCTTTTCTTACTCTTATTTTTTATTCAATTCCTCTTTAAAAGGTCTTAACCTTTCCCCAAGGACCCAAATTTAAAGAAAATAGGCAGCAATGATTTTTACTAAAAGCGGTTGAGGTGTTATCGTCACCGAAGCGAAAGAGAGTCTTCCGAACCCTTCCGCAGGTGCTTCGGGGGCGCTAATGCCTCAACCGCTTTTTGTAAAAATCATTTCTGATTATTTTCATTAAATTTGGGTCTTTGAGGATGGGTTAGAAGAAAAATAAGTGTAAAAAATAGCGTAAAATAAACTCTATCATTTTTAACGATTTTTTTGCGTTTTTAGGGGGTAATAACCCCTTAAACCTATCCATTCGGTAAAAATTTTCATGTTTTAGAAACTTTAACCATTCTTGTCCTCTCGGGTGTGATTTAAAGACTAAAGTAATGATTTTTGACCTTGAAAATCGAATTCAAAGTCTTTAAGTCATTGAAAAACGTAAAAAGGGGGGCGGGGCTGTTTGCCAAAAAAGTTGACGTGATAGAAGAAAACTAAAAACAGTTTTCTAATCAGTGTGCCCATTGAACTCTAAAACAGCCAAAAAATTGAAGTCAACAGAAATTATGTTAAAAATTGTTCCCCAGTGTATTTTAATAACTTGGACTGAGTTCAAACTGTCTAAATTAGATTTACACATTCAAGAAATAATTCAACTAACCTCGACTCAGTGCTCTATTTTAGCTATTTTAAAATAGTACTTTTTTATAGAATCAACTTATTTTTGTCTTGAAATTGGTTATGGCAACTGAACATACTACCAGCCAGAAACTGCAGCTAAACAGTTATTGACATAACTGAACTTTTAATCAATTAGTTTGAAATTATTTAGCAATATTTATAATTTGTGTTGAAAAAAGGCTTTGCGGTTATTTAGCGATACCGTTAACGGAATCGAATCGTTTTGATATAAAAGCCTCCATTTTAAAAATATCGAATTAAAAATATCTTGGTTAGCATGGAAAATAAGGCTTTTGCTCATTTGAATGGTTGAAATTGTTATTCTTCCTACAGCTGTGCATTTTCCCTTTAAAAATAAAACCCCTTTGTCAATATTTTAAATATAAAGAGCAATCCCTTTCCTCTACCCGAATCCTCAAACATTATTCCACACACACTGAAGTACGACGCAATTGCTTTTACGGCAAAAGGTTTTGGGAGCTCTCCTGCGGAAATACAACAGTGCGTTGAATAAATCCCAGATTCCTATTCAAATGAAGAACTGCTCGGGGCAGAATTGCACCACTCCTGGAAACAAAGGGTGGAAGAAGATACAGGAAGCGTGTAAATCAGTATACAAACGGTGGCAGTATAATTTACGTTCATGGGTAGTCTGTTGGGTCACTTTTTGCTGTTTCACATAATATGTCCAGTTTTGTCACTACAGTGGTGCCGAGGTGGGTGTATGAAATTTGCTACTCTGGTTTCCATGTAATTACTGGTGCAAACTTTTCACAATACTACCTAGATTCTACCTCACATTCTTAGACATTCGAAATATGATATAATGAAGGAGTAGTTTCAAAATTTGTCTTGAGATATTTATATGAATGTTTTGAGGTAAACGTGCAACTCGGGAATCTACTCTTGCTTAGGATCTACATGAAGAAACATTTTAGAAATAATTAATAATGTAATTACTGGTGCAAACTTTTCACAATACTACCTAGATTCTACCTCACATTCTTAGATATTCGAAATATGATATAATGAAGGAGTAGTTTCAAAATTTGTCTTGAGATATTTATATGAACGTTTTGAGGGAATCGTGCAACTCTCGGGAATCTACTCTTGCTTAGGATCTACATGAATAAACACTTTAGAAATAATTTTGCATTCGTGCAACGTGTTTATCGTATAATCATCATGCTTAAAAGAAAACTAAACGATTCTAGAATCCAACCTTTCTTGACAATGAAGATATCAGCTAAGAGCAAACGGAAGAATTAGTTTCCAGTGCAATTTCTGAATTTCCAGTGAAACTGGGCACTTTACATAAGATATGATTGGTTTGTTAAATCCATGTGTGCATGCATTTCTATGTCATAATTTTAGTAAAATGTTAAGTCTTTTCAATTTTGATGGGCGCAGTACATTCATTTAGAAATGAATGCACCAGCCGTGACGCCATTGCCAAGAAAGGTTGTAAACTAGTATAATATATATGCAATTCATCATCTCTTCATATTGCAACAAATTTTAATTAATGTTATTAAAATTTCATCACTTGTCTGAAATTACATTAAATTACTCCTCCTTTCTTTCATTTCCCTCGGATACTTAAATCTTAACAATATGAATGCATGAAATAATTTCCAATCTAGGTAAGGACAAACGTCCAAAATTAGAACATTATTACGTAATACAAACCCCCTCCGGACTCCAATCACAAAAAAATTACCCTTTAAAAAACACCACGCAACTTCAATGAATTAGCAACCAACGCGACCTGTTTGGGACGACACCGGGTTTTTCCTGCGTGAAAGACCGGTTTGGAGCAAAATCCTCTGCGGCGAGTGTTTAATGTGTGCTCTTGACTCTCTGGTCAAGCACACTGCATCTGTTGGAGCTGTGAAATCGTTTGGGGTTGAGAAGTCGCTGGGAGTTTGCTTCTCTCGGTCAGTCGAAGGGTGTGTGTTTGTTTATACCGGTAGGTGTAACCTTTTGTGGGAGTTTCACTTTCGTAACAGTGCGTTCCGTTGTATAGTTTTAGACGGATAAATTGGTTTCGCTGTAGTTATAAATGCACTATAACTTTGTTTTAATTTTTGGAACTAGTGATGTCTTATTTTAGTGTATCGAAATATTTTTTTTTAGATATTGATGGTATTATTAGTCGTAGAGAAGATATTTGGGAAAGTAATATGGGACAGCAGTCCCCTTATATTTCATTCAATTTCTAGATTGGAATAAGTGTTTATTCTTTATGTTAAATGACTTAGTTTTATGAATAAAAGTAATAATTAGGAATTAATGATAATTCAAGAAAACAATATAATTTATAAGCTTTAAAAATTTTGAGTCACGACGTCTGTGATACAAACTTTTGGGGACCTAACCCACCCCTAAATAAATCTTAAAGATTTGCTTCTAATTATAGTGTTATGAAATTATCGTTTTTTTCTAATCACTAAATTTAAAAAAAAGATAAACTTTCCTTTTTTTAAATTTCCGACAAAAATTCATCTAATTATCTTAAATATGTTACGGGCAATGTGATAAATATATGACATTGAATTTATCACATCGTCGGCCTCACTTCGGGCATTAATAATAAAGCACTGTTTATCACTTTGCCCATAACATTTATATCTTTTATCTTTTGCTGTTAATGAGTACAATATTGTATTTTTTTTATTCTTTCATTTCAAAACAAATAACTTATAGTTAATTTAAATTATGTTTCAAGCATTATAGTTGAGAAATTTGGTTATCCCCCAAAAAAATTTTAAGTGTTTCATTAGTACTAAATGATTCAGGAGGTAATTTTAAAAAGAATAAAACTTTAAATTTGTATTTAAAATGTTAAACACTTTTGCAACGAATAACAATAATCTTTCTTGCATAAAACATTTTAAAATTAACTACAAAATGTACTAACATCACATAAGGATAGTAGAATAAATTAAATAAACACAATATTGAATTATTTTAAAGTTACTGTCATAAGAGAATCAATGTTTTATTAAAAACAGTATCCCTTGTGTTATCATTATTTATTCGCTGTTGAAAATTTAAAGTACTCATAAGGGAACTTAAACAATCATTCCTGATAATTACACTCTAATATGCCTGTTTCACATCATTGCATACATACAGGATGCACGCAGATGCACGCAACTTCTTTTTTAACCCCAATAACCTTGTCCTTAAAGCGGCACGACAGGTTTTCAACTACTTGTTGAAATAGCAATTTCTAGTAATTATTATCATCTAGTTGTAAATCCATCAACTTTTCTTTAAGGTCGAACCTCCGGGGGGGGGGAAGGATATTTCACTACCTAGGTATAATCAGATAATCACTCGTTGAACAACTGTGGTTTCAATTGAATTAGTTTTTCTCTCAAAGTTTCATAATTTAGTACATGCTGACTGACATAAAATCTTACTTGATGGGATATTATTTTTAATTATCTACTTAAATTATCGGGGTGAATCTAAGGTCACGTTACAGGGGGTAGGTCGATATTCCTGTTGGTATATTCCTGAGAAAGGGTATATAGTATAAAGGTATAGATATACTCATATTGTCGGTCTCTGTTTTGGAAGGATATGGTTTTCAGTTCTATGTAGACGTTTTTTTTCACACATACTAAGTATCTTAGTGTAGATATGGAAGTAATATTGATTGTGGTTTTAAATATAGAATAATCTTCCTGTAAGAGACATAATCTACAAATCGGATTTTTAACAAATTGTAAATTTTCTTACGGAATATTTTCTTTTGAGGACTTATTCTTAGTGGTCTAATTATGTAAACTTTATTATTTTTGTGTATTTACAAAATTATTCATTTTACAGATTAAGGAAGTAGAGCTAAACACACTGTGGATATGAGGATACCAATTTGCTTAGCGATTTGGTGTGTGGTTTTTTGTGTTTGTGTGGCTGATAAGTCGGATGAGTAAGTTGATTTTATTCCTTTACTAATCATAAAATTATCAACCTCAACTAAAGATAAAAATTCAGTCTTATGTTTTCTAACAATTAAAATTTTTTCAGATGATTCATTAATTTAAATATTGTATAACCTTTGCTCATCAACTCAAACAAGCTTTATTCAACTTAGAATATTTAGTAAAAATTTTTAAGAACTTAAATATCGAGTGTTTTAGTGCAGATAAAAAGTAGTTTTCTCTTAAGCGAATTCATTTTGATTCACTTGTGCTATAGCTGTACAAATTAGGATTATTACTCTTAAAAAACCTTAAAATCATCGATATTTAAAAAATTTTTAGAAGTACTATATAGACATTAATTTATTTTACAGTGGTTACATTTTCACCGCACCAAGATCGTTGAAAATTGGATCAAATAATGAATTGCAGTTTCTCCGGTTTGGTGATTTGAATGAAGAAGGATTATTAAAAGTAAAAGTTTATTACACTGAAACTTACAATGGCAATGAATCCTTAGCTTTAGAAGAAGACTTCGTAATAGAAAAAGGTTTGTAAATTCACCGTTAGTTTATACGGATTTTTTTTCCACAGTTTAGTTTACCAAAGTATTTTTTCTCTAGGTAAACAGGAATCACTCCTTAACCTCAAGTTTGATGCTTTTACTAGTGATTACATTTATAATGGAAGGTTAGTACTCAATGGAACAATTGGTGACAAAGAATTCGGAGGAAGTGACAAGATATACTTTTCCACTCCTAAAAAGAACATTCTCATCATTCAAACAGATAAACCTATGTATCAGCCAGGACAGGAAGGTAAATATTTTAACACTTAATGAAACAAAAATGCGTTTGAAATTTCTTACAATAACTTCTAAAGAAATAATCTTATTTTGCAAATTTAAATTAGCTGAAAATAAAAATGATTATATCGTATTATTTTTATTTAGTTAAATTTAGGGTTCTGAAGTTGAACAAGAAATTAAAGCCATCGGGAGATAAAGAAGATGTAAGTATCACAAATACTTAATGTAATTATGCAGTATGACTATTCTTGTGACTTAGATTCTAATGCATTTTAAAATAATTTCATCATATTTTCCAATGTTTGGACAACAATGTTCATCCAATGTTTTAAGTTAACGAAAGAGAGATAATGTTCCTTCATACATAAGAGCAGAAAACAATCCTAGATATTTGTGATCTGTGCAATCTATAAGATCTATAAGATTAATTCAATACTTTTTAAGTAAAACTCGAAGAGTGTTAATTAAAAAGCAATTATCAAATGTATTTCTACAATTTCACGTCACTTCATATCGAGTTGGTATAAAACTCATACATTAGGAAACCCTATTGTGCTTTTGTTAGTCTAATCTTTGTTAGAATTTGTATAGAACAGTTATAAATTCATTTTTATTATAAGCTGGTAATATTCAGATATTTTTACACCACACGACATGCGTCATTCGTTCTCTTTTGCTTGAAAGTCAGCTCACGCAATTCAAGAGCAAATCACCCCGGCCTTTTGACTCATATGTCAGGAAATAAAAAACGCATTGAGCATCCTAAGTGATGGATTTTATGTTTATTGCACCAGATTTCCTCTTTTTTTATTAATTTCAAGTTAGAAATTTGTTATATCTTTCTAAATAATATTTTCTTACTGAAGTTCTCTTGGATTACATGCAATTTAGGCTTAAAATTCTCTTTGAATCAAGATATAAATTACATATAAATTTGCTGATTCCGAATGCAAGCAATTTTGGTGATATTTTCTAAGAACTATAAATGTTCCGTAATATTAAATATAATTTCAAACCTTCTACAAACTTTATAATGAAAATGCAATCCTATTTTCATCGTTTTTGTTTTTATATCATTAGAAGTATTCAAAATTATAATTTTCAATAAACATTTTCATTACAATAAAAAATTTTTGATTTTAAGCCTTAATCTGTTACTTATAACTTTTAAAATTATTTTATTTTCATCTCTAATTACTTGATAATTGCTTCAATAAAGCTAATTTTAACAAAAAATTTCAAATTTTATACAGGTTGCAGATATTTATGTAGAAGATCCAAAGAGAACAAGACTATTTGAATTTAAAAATGTCCGCCTTGGAAAAGGTAAATGTTAATAATATGTTTTTATATAAACTTTTAACTTTAGAAATTGAATAAGCTTAAGAAAATGTAAATGAAACTAGGGAAACTGGACCTAACTTTTTATGAAATAAGATTTTACAGGGTTTTTTTCAAATTCACAGAAAATGCAGTTTATATGAACAAGCTTTTGCCATTTTAAAATTTGTTTACAAACAACAGAACTGCAACACATAAGCATAAATCACCTGTTTACTAAAGGATATGGCTACCTTAATTGTTATCGACTTATTTTGAATATTTCTACATACACTGTAAAAAAAGAACGTCTTTTAATGTATTATTTTCCGTGAATTTTTCATGGATTAATTCCGTAAACTACAAAACGGAATTTTCATCGGGAAGTTTCCATTTTTTAATTTTCCTCTCCTCACGCATGCGTATTGTACTATTTCTCCACTCGTTTTGGTGAGACTCAAATAAGTAATGGAAATTTGTGCAAGCGTCTTCAGGCGAAACGAACCTTCAGCAAATTTATTATGTGTTTGGTAGTTATTAATCCTCTAGAATCCTAAGTTCGTTTATGACGTACCTTCACAGTCACAAACAAAGAACATGTTATAATAAGTTTTCCCATTACTGAATCCCCGCTGTAGCAGTGGTAGCGTGTCTGATTAGCATGCAGCTGTACGCGGGTTCGAACCCCAGTAAATATTATTTTATTAAAATTTCCAAAAATAGCAAAAATATATTGTTTTTATTTTTTGTATTATTGGTAGTAAACGTTACCATGCTTTAAAATAGAAATACTCTGATATACTATTTTTAAACAGATATTTAAACATCGTACGATCGCTTTCTTCACTACGTAGCTGAAGTCTTAAAATATTGCATACCTAACTAGTCTTATTAGATCGCAAAAATGTGATCTAAATAGTTGTGATAACTTATTACTTTTGATTAGACTTGTATTACTGTGATCGGTAGTGTAAATTATTTAAAAGAATCGTCTATTTGGATTTTACGGATTGTTTGTCATTTTTTTTCAAAATTATAATCAGGAAAATTATATATCAGAAATATAAAACGAACAATCCCTAAAATAACGGAAAGTTCCACTCCAATGACGAAAAGATATTAAACGAACGTTCTCTAAAATAACGGAAGGTTTCCCTCCTTTGACAGAAAAATACAAAACGGACATTCCCTCAAATGACGGAAAAAGAAAATACGGATACCTTCTCAAATGATGAAAATAATCCGGCAGCTGTGCTGCCGGGAAATTCAAGTTTATTGAAGAAAGATTTTTTTACAGTGTAAAGCATTTGTATGGGTAATTTGAAATCATAATAAAATACGATATGTTGTCTCCCCATAGGAATGGTGCAAAGAGAGTTTCCTCTGTCGGATGAACCAGTTCTAGGAAATTGGAGAATTATAGTAGAAACTGAAAACGATACTGAAAATACCTTTTTTGATGTAAAGAGATATGGTAAGGGTTATTTTAATTAAAAAAATATAATTCCATTTCTTTAACACTTTACTGGAATACTTTTTCTTTAAACATGCCTTTACTATTTTTAAAGATTGAGTTTTGGATCTCTTATTATTTACAAATATATTGTTATAACTTATGTAAATATAACAAATAGGGAAATAATTGTTTTACGGATAAGGTGATAGAAAAAAAAGTACTTTAGACATCTTAGTGTCGTAAAAAGTATTCTTAAGCTTCAAGTAGAAAGCTTGGTATTACAAAATACCTAATGAAAAAATCTTAACGTGTGGCATAATATATTTTCTTCCATCTTTCAATGGAAGGATTTAATTTTTTCTAATATTCGGTTGTTTATATTATTCGAACAAAATTATAGTATTGACTGAATCAATGCGTTGACACAAAAAAATGTGTTATTCTATTTTATTTAAATCTAAAGTATGCATAAAAAAGTATACTATATGGTTATATTTGCTAGTTTGAAAAGGTTTTTCTTTTTCCTAAAGTAGAATAACAAAAGTGGGGAAAAATCTACCACTTATTCGTTTTTTACTTTGTTTATTGTTATTTATGTTAAGTTTTTATGAAACTATAACCACTAAGTTTTTTTAGTACGTTATAAAATTTTTCAACATCTCTAATTTATTACTTTCAGTTCTTCCAAAGTTTGATGTAAAAGTAAAGTTCCCGTCTTTCGTACTTGCAAACGCCGATGAAATACCAATACAAGTTTGTGCAAAGTAAGTTCTACAATTAAAATTTTTTAAATCTAAAGTCTATAAACGGCTCGCTTTTTAAGTACAGCTTTTAGTAGCTTAACAGAATTTATAAGTGGTTATTCCCAAACTTTCCCACGATTATTGGATCTCTGGATATGTTTTCTGAAGATTATCCAAGAGAAACATTTCACTATGTACAACTGAGGCTTTAAAAGCCTTAGTGTATGATTTGTTTAGTAATTAATGTGGTCAGAAAATGGTGCATGGTATTGGATATTAGTACATACATCCCTAGTATCTTAATCCATAAGATTATCGTACCGTGATATTTATTAATTTCCAATTCTCTTTAGTATGCGTCCTGCATCGAGTACATTGCTACAGGGTGAGCACGTGCTTGAATCCTTCAGTATCAAAAAACATCCTTATTAGTCAGCCTTAGGGGAGGTCCTTCATTACATTCACTCTTCTATGGGTTAAAACGATAGAGAGAGTGCTTAGAGTCCAGTTTGACTGGTACTTGCAAAAGAAAAAAGAATTCTCGCTCATAAATTAGGGATGGGTGGATGACCTGTATTTTTACTCTTTCAAGATGGTTATCAAGACCACTTGAAGTATATTAAATAACTGGGGTACATTTTGTTTTAAATGAAGGTTTCGTAAAGAGTTATATAAGTTTTTGCTAAACCTGTTTAAAACATTTTTATTCATTTATCTTTGCCCCTAACTATTAAGGAAAATTAACCCGATTAATACACAGATATACTAATAGTGTAAAATACCAAGAGGAATACTGATAGTGATTTAATATCGGTTTTATCTTTGGAACTTCGTAATAAATAAATAAAAAGTCGAAAAATTAGCAGCTATATTATATTTATAAACGTGTACATTTTATGAGCACTTTGTTTATTAAAATTGCTGTAATTATAAAAGAAGTTATTGATTAATTATCTTTTCCAGATATACGTATGGGAAAAATGTAGTAGGTACCTTGAATTTAAATGTTTCGCTTGAGAAGTATACCTGGTCAAGAGACAAAGTTCCGACATTAATGGAAAAAATTGAGGTAATATCATTAAAGTAAATTAAATGTTTGAAAATTAAGCTTTTCGCAGTGAAATGAAAAACATTAATTCAATTTAACTTTAAAATACTCAAATCACGAGTAACGAGTACAAAATAACCAAATAAGGATCCATATAAATAAAACTGAAGTCTTCCGTGCTCAACTGATAATAAAAATTACGTTTATGTGTTTCAGCTTGATGGATGCTATAATTATACTGTGAACGTATCAATGATTGATCAAAATGATTACCGCTACAGAAGAATCCAAGTGGTAGCTAACGTTGTTGAAAAAGGGACAGGTATTAAATATTAATTTTTTATACACTCACTCAAGTTAATGTTACATAATTATATACCTCTGCATTTAGAAAAATATTCTACATACTATTATACTACCTTTATAAAGTAAAAGATTCTTCACATTCTCTTAAGCGTACTATCGTCACAATTCTTACTGAGAATGTAGAGAAAGGTATCGATTCTTACTTACTTAACTGAAATAAAACATAATTGGTGAATAACTGTTTTTCATTTTTACAATATAGGCACGGAAATGAACGCAACTGAATTCCTTCAGCGCCAGTACTCTCCTCTCAATTTGAATTTTAATAGCGACCCTGGTCAGCAGCAACATTTCAAAGCGGGCCTTCCATACAAAGGAAAAGTAAGTGAAATTCGTTTTCTATGCCGAATAAGAACTGTAAAGTCATTTAGATCTCAAGCTTTTATAGAATTCCCAAACCAAGCGAGTGATGTAGAATCGGATTCTTGAGAATGGATAATATTTTGCATTTTTTTAACTTATACAAACTTACGTTAAGCACAAATACGTAAGCCCAATTTCCGTCTTAAGTTTTATATTCCTTTCTTAATATTACGTACGTTGAAATTAAATTTATTGTACTTGAGCTTGATTTTAAATGCATTGTAATAATAAGTAATTTTCTAATGTATTTGAGTTGTTATCTTTTAATTTAGCATCGAAAAACGATGGGTGTGTTTCATTCAAAGTATAGAACTCCTATGAAAGGTTATTGCCTATTTAATCATTCATCCCAAGAGTGGTTAAGTTATATGTCATTGAAAAAAATATTATAAAATTATGATATCAAATTGCATAAACTTTTTAATAGCATTCTATTTCAAATCTTTTAGCATTTTCTCTACGATTTCTTAATTCTAAAAATCTCTCGACCACGAACCAATGAAAGTAGTGTTTTAAAACTTAAAAAATATTACTGCAATATTAAAATAATTTTTAAATAACAATAAGAGGATGACAAGGAATAAAAAGGGTAGTAAATTATGATGTTTATTACTCAAATTTTCTAAATAACATTCTATTAAATGTATATAAAAATATAATATACATTGTCAATTTGTTCCTCCAGCTCCAGGTTAACAATCCAGATGACAGTCCTGCGGCCGGCGAAGCAATCGAACTCTGCTACACGGCTTCTCGGGAAAGAGTCATCAGCAACTGGTTTGGAACTAGGAAAACAAAGTTCTGCAAAAATTATACTTCGGATGATGATGGTATCATCAAGTACACCTTACCTCCTCAAAACATAGATTCAACGTCCATATATGTCGAGGTAAGGGTAATAATTTTTGTAATCGGTTGTTTAGTAAATAATTTTTCAGATATTTTTTTTAAATAAATGCGTTGTATGTGAGAAGAGCTATGCTTAATCTTATTGCAGGAACCATAATGTTATTTTTAATTAGCCCTTTTTGAGTGCTATTTATACTTGTATCACATATAAAAAGGTTAGAACTGATTCTCTTATTTAAAAATAATGATCATATCTGGATTCGCCGTTTTCAACCATTTTAAAAGTATATCCTTCGGCAAATATTTTTGCTTTGTTTTTAAGTGTCTTTTTAAAGGCAAGGTGGGTTTTCCACACAAAGAGAAAAAGCGCAACCTATTCATGACTAAATTTATTATTGTTTCCTTTCAGGCGAAATCAATAACTTATCAGAAGCAAAAAGGAAAAACGGGGAAAAGAGAAAACGTCTTGAGCACGCCCGAATCCAGCATGTCTCTAAGTCCTTTCTATTCTCCGTCAGGAAGTTACATCCAGTTGGAAAACATCGGCACTAAAATTCCCTGCGGTGAAGAAAAATCCATTAAACTTTACTTCACTTCTAAAGAAGATGCTGATTATGACTTCAATTACCAGGTAATATTTCACCAATCGTTTTGTAACGTTACTTACCGATAAGCAAAACCATCACAGAAGTTTTGCAACTTCCTAGAAACTTAACTGAGATTTTTCATGAAGGCGCTGTCTTGATAAAAATACGATAACGGATCATATTTTATCCATACCTCGATTAGTTAGGGATGTATTTACTTATTTTTAATAAATATCCTCTACAACCACCCAAATTTTTTTACTAAACTTAATAGATTTAAGTGCATTTCAAATAAGAAAAAGTGGGAATATAGTCACACCGCAAAGCGAAAAACTTTGATAAAAAAATTATGAGCAAAGTACAAAGCCTAATGATAGCCATGCTTATTTTGCACAAAACGTTGAATTACCGTCATCCCAGAAATTGAGTCGTTCTTATACGTAACAATGACAACAGTTAATAGATCAAAAGTTTTTCTCCTGGCGGTATGACAATCGGAAAATTTCAATCGTTATGTAATCTGAGGAATAAGGAATTGTAGTAGGGGAGACCGGGTAGTTTGAATTTAGGACTCGTTGGCATTTTGCCTTTTATTTTTTCCCCTCAAGGGAGCTAGATCACCGTTATTAGGTGGTTATAGAGTACTTAAAGGGTACACTTTCTACCAAAATTTAAGACTGTTTCGAAGCTGAAGCGATACGAAGGATTACACTCCTGACTTTTTTACTCGCCGTTGAGTAAACTTTATCATCTTTAGTTTTTTTTTAATCTGGGTAAACTCGTAGATTGAATTAAAGTATTACTGACGATTATTATTCCTGCAGATGAGTGGAGGACTAATCAATGGTCACCACTTTTTCAGTTATAGTCGGCTAGACTAGTACTTGCCCTCCGCTCTCTTGCGTTACCATCCTATACCGTGCTGATGAGTCCTAACAAGGACGAAACCGGTCCACGGTTGGTGGTGATGCTTGAGAGTTGTGAGTTAACACTTATTACTGACTGTTTTCGAAAATGGGATTTACGTTATTCCCATTCAAATTTCTTAACAGATCATAAAGCAAGGTCAAGTAGTACAGTCTGGAACTCAGAAGGTTTCCTTTTCTGCTCAAGACGACGTGTCTGCAAAAATCGTGCGTCCTGAGGAACTCGTGGAAGGATCGGAAACCCAAATCGTCCCATCTCCACAGAGCACAGCTCCCGGAGCTTCTTCGGAGAGTTCTGAAGAGGGTGACTGCCCCGGAGCCAAAGAATCCAAGTAAGAATTCCTTCTATTCAGTGACAGTTTTGATTATGGAGGTGGAGATTTTTTTACCTAAAATTATTTCTTATAGTTGGTGTGAGACAAGCTTATTCACCACTCCAACAGCCATATTCACAGACATCCGCGTCAGTGTTAACCAGCAGCTAAAGAGAGAAAAAGTAGCTTTTCGCTGACACTTGATTGGTGAAATCCTTCTTTGACCAAAGCTTTAACACTGACACTGATGGCTGTGAATATGGCTGTAAGAGTCGGACTATTCAGTTTGGGCATAATTGGGAATGAATTACAACTCTATAGTATACTTTTGAGTCGTAGGACCATCGAATCGGTATCTCCCCGTTGCCCACATCTGCCACAGATGTACCCAATTAGATGCCATTACCGATTATTTGTGTACCGGGTGTTTTAATGATTTCACCCAAATTCTGCACTGAAAGATTCCTTGCATGGGGGTTGATCAAATTTGCCCTAAAAACTATACCTCTTGCGCCGACTTTGATTTTTTCGATAAATGTAACGTCATATGAACTTAATTTTTTGATTCCACTGTGCCAATAAAACCTTCGGTGGTGTCTAGACCGTGCATGTATCCATGGACACGGGAAGAAGAAAAAGATTCCAAGGTGCGCGCATGCGTGTAAAATGGATTTATTATGTACCTTAGGGACTTAGGGTGCAAACATATCCAAATAACTCTACGGTAACATTCTTCACAAATCTTTTTCAGTATATTTCAATCTTCACGAAAACTATGGGTCGTAGAGGTATAGTTCTTTCATGAGCATTTTTTATATACACCACGCAAAGAATCTGGATGCTGGGGTTTGGACGGACTAGTTGAAACACCCTGTAGATACAAAAAATAATGGATATATGGTATAGGACTTATTCTTAGAAAGATAGTTACACAAAAATTTTAATAGTAGAACATAATAATGATCGATGTCGTGAAATGCTGAAAAAATCCTTCTGAAAAATGTATGTATCGAAAAATTTTCTTTTTTTCTAATTTTTTGGAGTTAATAGATGTCGGGAAATACCATCATTGAAAATACTCATAAATACTATAAATCATTAGAAAAGATTTCTTGCTAGTTACGTGTAGTACCCGCCTTCTAAAAAGACTGCATTATTATAGTAAATTTCTAAGTACTACTAAACCGAAAGTTTCACAATACGTTCTTGATAGTCCGATTCCACAATGAATATTTTACACGAAAAAAAAAGTTTCGTCAGCAATAAGGAAAAAACACTATTTCAAAACCGGATGGTAACATTCAACAGTATTTCTGGATTAAGTAACAAAATTTAATAGTTAAAAAATTTATATTTATCAAAGTTTAATTGTAGGAATTCCAAGTAATTAGAGAAACATTTCTGTTGATTTAATGTAAAACTATTTCAGATATGTTCCACCTATTGGAGAAACAGAAATAAAGATCAATGTTGACGCTGATTTGTCCCCATCCTTCACACTGCTTGTATTTTACGTCAAAGATGATAGAGAAACCGTCGCAGATTCTCAAAAGTTCCAAGTGGAAAAATGCTTTAGGAACAAAGTAATTTTTTTAAACTATGTATTAAAACATATTTAATTAAGTTTTTTTGTATGAAACCTTTTTAATGAAACCTAAGAATAAATGCATTAAAGTAGTTTAGTATAAAAAATTTTTATTCACTTTTTAAAGGTTGATTTTGAATTTGGCGATGAAGTAAAGCAACCGGCAACGAAGACTTCAATAACAGTGACTTCAGCGCCTAATTCGTTATGTGGCATCAAAGTAGTCGATAAGAGTGTCACTTTGATGGACTCGAACGATCAGTTGACGCCTGAAAAGGTACGGAAACAAACTCCTCGTAAATTTCAATTTTAGGTGTAAGTTAAAATCAGCACAAGAACTTAATATTCTAAAAATTACTTTAGGTTTTCCAATTGATTGAAAATTTGGACAGCAACATCTATTACTCGTCTAATCCCTGCAATGAAGATAACCCCCAACCTGGTAAGCAAAACTCGACAGTAATTTTGCATCTTGATAAAATTCCTAATTTGAATGTTTCAGGATGGACACACGAGTAAATTAGTAAAAGTTTGTGAAATTTTCGCTCTTTGATCCTTTATTGGTGGGGTTAACCATATTTTTTTACCATCTCCTATCCATTTTTTATCATCTCCCAAGTCATAAGTTTAGACTTATTATGTCTAGGGCACCCTGAAAATTACATTACATGAACAAATATTTGTGTCACTATTCCCCAAAAAAATTAAATTATCCTAAATTTTTGGACCCGAGTGCAATTTTACTCGGGAAATGATAATATATGATATAGAACAATTTAAAATCTGATTTTCTGCTTTAGGTTTGTACGGTAGCAGCAGTAAAAGTTCCTCTTCTATGATCATTCGACCTCCCAGGCCACCAACGTATTCATCTTCCAGTTATGAAGATTCCTTGTCATCTTTCCAGGTAATAAATCTTTCTTTATTTAACTTGAGTAAGTAATTCGGACATTTTTTTATAAAATCTCTATATGGTATTTCTTCGTGAAGAGAAAAAACAAAGGGTATTTTGGGAATTGTTTAAAAAAATCGAGATATATTTACTTGATATTTTGAACATTTTTAAAAGAAGTGGCTTACAAGTTTACCCTCTCTGAAGGGGTCGAGACATGGAATAAACCCACTGCAAAAAGGGATTCTCTGAAAATCTGTCACAGAACTGTTCAATGATCATTTTCAAACATTTTTATTTCATTACTGTCAATTTTTACAGCATGATTGTGTTAGAGTTGGATTTTGTGTGTTTTAGATCTACTCCTTAATAACCGCCGCACAGCGGAGCGGAGAAGTAGAACTTGACTTAATTAATCGCGTCATCATCATCGCAATTTTCTTTGAAAGGGTCGTTTTGATCATTAACTACTCTACTATAAAATTTTAATTCATTCATTTAAAATAACAAAGCTACGTTTCTGAAGCAAGCATATAATAATTACAAACCTAGATTTTGATGGTATCCGGTCAAAATCCCGAAAGCCACAATCCCGACAAGCCACTTGCCCGACAGCCATAATCCCGACACCCCGAAATCCCGACAAGCCACTTACCCGACAGGTCGAAATCCCGACACCCCAAAATCCCGACAGGGTCGAAATCCCGACACCCCGAAATCCCGACAAGCCACTTACCCGACAGGTCGAAATCCCGACAGGTCAAAATCTCGACAATCAAATGCCCGGCATATAAGTTGCAAGATAACTCATATTGGTCTCTAATTTTAAATAAGGGCATTCTATTTAAGTTTCATATTGCTTGTGACCACAGGTCAAGATTGCTCTTTTTGGCTAAAAATCAGTGTAAAATAATGTTGAAGTTGCTAATTGATATTTTGTATTTCCTATATTTTTAGCATGTCTTTTTGGTTCGGGATGATCATTGGTCAATCCAGTTAACATTTTGGTACTGCTATGCTTTGGCAGTGAAGTAGGTCATGTGGATCCTCAAACCAAATGCCTTGAGACGAGTAACATTTTGGCCTTGACCACTGGTCAATATATCTTGACCAGAGGTCAATCCAGTTTTTCTCGCTGTTTTCAGCTTTTCTGACCTTCTCTTTCTGTTTCGCTTTAATTTTTTTAGGGGGGGGGTCACTGACCTTGGGTAATTCCCATTTGACCGTTGGTAACTTTTGAATTTTTTGACTTTATAGTTTCTTTTTTTAACCAAACCTGACAATATAATAGGAAACCAAATTTTTAATTTCTGTTTAAGCGAAAAATGTTCCCGTGACTGTTGACCAGCTAATTAAGCAGTTAGAGAGGCTCACAGATAAATAATAGAGTTATAAAATCGAAAAATTCAGAAGTTACCAACGGTCAAATGGGAATAACACAAGGTCAGTGCCCCCCCTAAAAAAAACAGCGAGACAGAAAGAGAAGGTCAGAAAAGCTGAAAACAGCGAGAAAAACTGGATTGACCACTGGTCAAGATATATTGACCAGTGGTCAAGACCAAAATGTTATTCATCTCAGGATATTTGGTTTGAGGATCCACATAACCTACTTCACTGCCAAAGCATAGCAGTACCAAAAAGTTAACTGGATTGACCAATGGTCACCCAGAACCAAAAAGACATGCTTAAAATATAGGAAATACAAAATATCAATTAGCAACTTCAACATTATTTTACACTGATTTTTAGTTAAAAAGAGCAATCTTGACCAGTGGTCAAGCAACATGAAACTTAAATAGAATGCCCTTATTTAAAATTAGAGACCAATATGAGTTATCTTGCAACTTATATGCCGGGCATTTGATTGTCGAGATTTTGATCTGTCGGGATTTCGACCTGTCGGGCAAGTGGCTTGTCGGGATTTCGACCTTGTCGGGAGTTTAAATGTGGTGCTGCCGTCTACCTATCATAGAAGTGACTAAATGTTCAGGCCTACAATAGGCTGATTCATATTAAAATAAGCGAATATTACCGCCTTTGAAAACATTTTTTATAAAAAATTCTAAAATACAAACTAAATAGTTTTGTATTCCAATCTCTCCTATTTAAAAAATAAAGTTTAGCAATTAGTTCTTCATTCACGGCCACTTTCCATTATCTCGAATCTTTTGAAATTGTCTTAATAGTTTATGTATTTAATGATACCAATTCCATACACTCCTTTTCATAAAATGTGAATGTATTTTGATCATTATTTATTGAAAAACATTATACGAAAACGCTTTAAAATGTATTTTTAATGAATATTGTTTGAATTCATATCACCCCAATTACGATACCTTACACTAACTACAATTTCTATAAATATTTTAATAATAAGTTATTAGCACAAAAAAATCCAACCTCTATCATTTTATTAACATTCACAGTATCGGCTATTTTCGAAATGGTATTTCTTAATATAACTGTCTTGTAAATTTGTGTAATAAACATAATCCCAATGTATTTATCCCTTTTCGGTTTTTTTCTTTTACAGAGTGCTGGATATTTGGTCATAAGCGATCTGAAACTGTTCACTCGCCCTTGCAGCGGTGGAGGTGGATACGGCGGTTATGGAGGTCCAGTCTACCAGACAGAAAGCTTTGCTGCCCCTGCAGGAGGTACCGTATTGCAATTTAAACCGAAGGAAATATGACTGATCATTGAGGGAAATCGGATAAATTTTTCTCATTTTTGATTAACTATCCGTCGATAGCGAACATTATTTTAAAATGCTGTAATGGCAATATTTAATTATTTTGAGCGTTTTCTTTGTACGAAATTAATATGCACTGATATTTTAACATAGTTTTAAAAATTGTACTTTAATATGAACATCATATTTTTTCCTATAATAGGTTTTCATTAAGAAGGTTAATTCAAAATACAAAAAAGAGGTTGAGAATTAATACTCATTTAAAATCTTGGGAGGATGCGTTCATAAAAAATGTTATTTTTGTTGTAATCAGCTTAATACTTGTTTTTTTGTTAGGTTTAGATATTAATTTTTTGCCGAGCTAGAATTTGTTTTCAACTAATGAGTAAAAAGTGACACTAAAATTCCATGTTAAAAATATCTCAATTTTTATTAATTATAATAATTGATATTCTAAATTTTTTGAAAGACAAACAATTCAGTTTGAAAATGTTTTAGCGAGAAGAAAACGTTACTTTTCAAATTCAACCAATTTATTCGCTAAATACCAGCCAGTTTGACATTTAAAAGAATTTTCAAATGTAAATTCCAATTTCTTTCTAACGCAAGGATTTTTTTTAAATCCTTGTAATAAGTAGATGAAAATTAACACAATTACAAAAAATTCATAAAATAACTGGTAGTAATATTTTTACTAAAATACTTATCCAGGATAATCTCGTTTACAGCAGCTCCAAGAAGAAGGGTACATATGAAAGGTAACTAAAAAATTTTGAAGAAGTCTTTAAGGCATGGCTTATTAGCACACGATTCCTCTGAACTCATAAACTAGCATTTTCACGCTTATGCACTGCTGATTTATTTTAGCCTCTTGATTTATGTTCCCAAACAGCTATTCAAATTTTATGCAAACAGTAAATTCTGCACTTAATTAGACTATCTGCACTTCTGAATGATACTGAAAATTTACACAGAGATAAATTATTCAACTAAAACTGATTTTGAATTATTTTTCGCTCGAATAAATGAAACTTTGCTATCATTGGAACTGTTGCTATATTTTAAAGTTCGGAATTAACTGATTAAATAACGATTCGTAATTTATTTTAAATGTATTTTCATTCGTTGACCTATAAGATAGCTGAAACTGTCTTGCTAATTTCAAAATTCATAAGAATCCAATAAACTTTGTTGTCTATTCATTTGAGAAAAACATAAATTATAAGGAGAAAATATCCAAATAAAGTTCAAATTATATTTTAAGAACTCATTATAAACTTAGTTTTTTAAATATTATTTTTAGTCTTGTGTCGAGAATATTTGCTTTGTAATACGAATGAACTCAAGCTAATATCAAGTTGAAAAACCTGTTTGCAATTTTATAATAATAATAAAAATAATTTAAAAAAGAGTAGCGGATAAGTTACATTTGGAAAACAGGTGTTACCAAAACGTTAAAAAAATTGTTCCCTTAACATTTTACTAGTGTTATATTGAACATGAGTTGTCAGAATAATGATGAATTCTGTACCTTTTACTCGTGTTTTCTGCGACATCTGTTCATTTTCAGTGTAGAATAAAATTAGGAAATCTTGCCAGGCATAAATCACCATTCATACAAAAACTATTTCATAATATATTTTTTTTAAATTAATAACTTTTCATCATATATAATTTAATATTACATTAAACCGTATTACAGTTTTAAAAAATTAAACTGAAAGTTTAGAAATGAAGGTAAGTTAAAAGAACAAGACAAGAAAATCTAGCTAAATAAGTATTTTAGAGGAAAAAAGTCGATTCACAGCTAAAAAGTATCGAGACTATACATAGAAATAGGAGTTAAACTGCTCTATATTACCAAAAAGCTGCTCTTCCCTTCCTTGAATTTCCCTTACAAGTTTAGAACAAGTGGAAACCTCTAGGGGAAGTGAAAAAAATGAAGATAGAAAATTTTGAAGATGGACTTCGATGAACCTCAAAACCACAGTCATATTTTCAGCCTGTCATTCCCTGCTTGTTAGCTTTCAGTCCCTTAGTGTTTGTAATTAAAATGGGTAGTTTATTTCACGACTACAGCCCCTCCTGTCGCCCTAGCGTCAGTGGCCAGAAGACCTGCTGGTGCCTCGCCTCTGGCAGCCGATGGCAAGATGGGCAACAGCGCAGGAGAGACCAAATCTGCAGTCGAAGTGAGAGACTTCTTCCCTGAAACATGGCTCTTCCAGATGGAGATGACCGGGTGAGTTTGTTAATTACACTTTTTTAATATTGACAAGAAGATCTTGATGCTGTGTTTCCATTTGGATCATTATTTCATGCTGCCGTATTCATCGCTAACCTGACCAGCCGTTAACCGAGAGTTAAAACCTATGACGGTTTTATTCACCATTAGCCAAATCCAGGGTTAACCTGAAATCAAAACTTCAATAGGTTAGGTAGTTGCAAAAAAACAAGGTAATTGCAGTAAAACAAGCTTTAAGCCAATCAATCAGAAGAGTTGTCAAAAATGCTTATGATTCCAGGTTTTACAATTACAGTAAGTGGTGGTTACCATCTTTAACTACCAATCAGAAGCTTGAATGCCGGTTAACCGTCGTTCAGGTATAAGTCTTGCTTCTCATAGAATGGCCTAAAATGGCTCTTGTGCCACAAAAATCTATCCAACCAACCATCAGGTAAGCAGTGAATACGACTGTAAGGCTAAGCGCGCACTGGAGACTTCCGGTTCCGTCACGGTGACTGGAACATAACTGTCACTCGAGAGCAATGGATCTCTATGGCGAGATTCTTGGCAATCGGCCAAGAGTCTCGTCGCCTAATGCGCGCGCTCTAGCTTCTGACCATAGCCCGAGTGACAATTATGTTCCAGTCATCGAGACAAAAGCTCTAGGGCGCTCCTAGCATAAGAGTTGTATAAAAAACGGCTTGTATGAGTCATTTAAACTATTTATTTGAATTCTGATTCTAGTAAACTATAGCAGTAAATGCGCTTGAGAATTAAATATGCAGGTGTTTGATAATAATGTAAGTGGTACGAAATAAATTAAAATTCATAATGAAATATTTATACTCGTACCTTAAAACGCGTCGAACACTTATTGTTAAATTTTTTTAAATTAAAATATCAGGAAAACTGTTTTTTTTTAGATCTAATAGCCGTCCAACTATATCGAAACAAGTTTTTTATTCAATAGAAACTGTACCGTTGAAGTATTTAAACCCATAAAATGAATCCTCAAACTTCTAATGACCAAATATGTACAGGCTAAAAGTATTTTGAGCATATCTGTTCCATTCATTCATTCATTCTGATATCAGAACGATTATCATTGAAAAATATTATAAATACTTTTCAGTAACAGTCTTACAGCCATATTCTCAGCCAACAATGTTCCAGTTAACAAACAGCTAAAGAAAGAAAATTTAATGCTGACTAATTGCTGGAATCTTTTTTTTATCAAAGGGGGGTTTTTTCGACGCTGATTGCTATGAATATGGCTGTTAAAGTGGTCCAATGACCTACCTCATTACCAAACAAGGGGTGCTTGAGGCAGTTTTTAAGAGATGGCTAGTTAAACTAAAAAATCGTTTGGTTTCAGAGACGACGGAGTGTTTGTAACGAAAGAGAAACTTCCCCACACCATCACTGAATGGGTCGGCAGTGCCGCTTGCGTGAATCCTGATCTCGGTCTGGGCATATCCAATACTACCAGCATCAAGGGATTCCAGGCTTTCTTCATCTCTTACACTTTACCAGTGGCTGTCATTCGAGGTGAAGAGTTTTGGATAGTGGTTTCTGTCTTCAGTTATGCTGACAAGGCTTTACCGGTATGTGGTCCATTTTGTCTACTCCACCACAACCAGATTCGCTGATTGAAAGATTATAAAATTCAGTATATGCAATTTTGAGGACTGTAATTAACACATTTAATTTATGACTTAATCTTAATAAAGGAAGAGATAGGGGTCGTTGACAGGGTTTTGCAAGCATGAAAAATAATTCTTTCACAGCAAAAATTTTACTTGTTAAGCTACCTAACATAGAGATGCTGCTAAAATTATCTTTAAGAATTTGTGGATAGAAAGATTTAATTTTAACCCACTAAACAAATTTTTAATGGTGTTTTTGCTTAATTAACTTATGCCACTGTATTATTAACCAAGTGTTCCATGAAGGAACAAACGTTTAGGAAAAAACATGTGGTGAGACATTCTATTGGAAAGAACAAGGTAAAATTTGTCAAATGAGATTTAGTACTAAATACTAGTCGAAAATTCGTAATTGATTTAATGTATAGTTTCTTTGAAATAAGACTATTGAAATTTGACTGTAAAATTCATTATACAAATGAATGTTTTGTAGAAAGTATTTTTCCCTGCATGTTAAGTTTTGATTTATTCGTAATGTATTCTACTTTCGAAGCAGATTCAAAAGTTTAAAAAACAAAATTATTTAAATCATCTAAATTACGCTTCATGTGCATTTTTCTTTGACATTAAAAGTATTTAATAAAGGTATTTTTTGCGTTGCTTTACGAATTACTATGATAAGTAGAGGACCTAAACTGAACCAACTATAACGATTGAAACTTCTGCACTTTCAGATAAAAGTTTCCTTGGACCATCCAAAAGGGTTCGAAGTCACCAGTGATGCAATTGATGGGGAAGTGTGCATTGAACCCGACACAAGTGCCACCCTCAGAATCAGGTTGAAGGCGACCGCAGTGGGCAAAGTGAATATCACTGTCCGGGCTGAAACTGCCCAGAACAGCGAAGTCTGCGGATCTACTGGAGTATCAGACGCCATTGCTAAAGATGCCATAACTCAGCCAATAACAGTTGACGTAAGATTTCCTTTTCAGTTCACTGTTTAAATAAATATTAATCAAATACACACACATTCTCGTGATTTTAATTAGCGTTTCTATTGAACAGGCCGAAGGATTCCCAGATGGACGATCTAGAAGTGTGCTGTTCTGTCCTACTGGTAAGATCTTTTGAAATAATGATAACATTTAACTACAGTTGTAACAATCATAAAATTATTTTAGAATAAATTTTGAAAATATATGTTGTTACACAATTATCTTGATTAACACATTGTCCTAAATTTTTCAATATCGTAAACTACCTTTGTATAAGTAGTATTGATGATGTAGTAGATAGTATTAGTATTATGTATGTATTGTACTATGTATGTATTAGTAGATAGTATGTAGTAGATAGTATTGATGTGAAGAAATATTGAAACCATGAAACCTGTAATAACTCCTGGAGCTATTTTTAAATGTTTTCTATCCTGAAATTGGTATTTTAAGTTAAATTTTTAAGGATCATGTGCTATTCGAATAGTTAGTTAGCTTTTAATATAAATATATCTTTAAAATAACTGTTGCGAAGCGCTTTCTAAATTTAAAAAAATCCCAAAGTAATTTGAAATAGTTTTTTTTCATCATTTAGAATTAAATGCATTTTTAAGTTCAATTTCAATTATTTAACACATTAAATTCAAATTTTTATGCAGACACTGAAAATCAAAAGTACACTGAGCCTTTCAAAGTCTTTTTGCCTGATGATGTGGTACCAGACTCTGCCAGAGCTTATTTGGATGTCACTGGTAAATAAATGCTTGTCATTTTCTTATTCTTCGTTTAAAATAATGTAAAAATAAAGGTATTACCTAATTTGTATTTCATATCCTCCTAGGAAATGTAATGGGTCCCGCTCTCAATAATTTGAACAACCTCGTGACTCTTCCAACTGGCTGTGGTGAACAAAATATGGTTAAATTCACACCCAACTACTTAGTTCTGGATTACTTAAAGGATATCGGAAAACTTAATGACAACCTTAAATCTCAGGCTATTCGAAATTTGAATACAGGTAAGAGCTCTCCAACTTTAATAAAGTTAATTGTTAGATTTTTCTATATTGTTGATATTTATTCTTCCAAAATATTGAGATATGTATCCCAGACATTTTGAAATTTATTTGTTCAACATGTTCTGGAAGGAAGTTAAGAAAATCTTTCAATTTTCCTTCATAACATTTGCTTAAGTTCAGATTTACAGTCTGAGGAAAAATAATCTATTATAGTGCTCTATGAAATCCGCATACTTGGAGACGATACACTCTTAAATGAATGGGATAAATGTATATTAAGGAATGTATAATTCTAACAGGCTATCAACGGGAATTGACGTATCGTCACAATGACGGATCCTTCAGCGCTTTCGGAGAAGTGGACAACGAAGGCAGCATGTTCTTGACTGCGTTCGTCCTCCGGTCTTTCTACGAAGCTAAGCGGTACATCACCATTGATCCCACTGTCATCTCCAAGATGCAAGAGTGGATAGCGTCCAAGCAGGCCGCTGACGGACACTTCCCCAATGTAGGCAGGGTTATTGACTATGGATTGCAGGTGAGATTGATTTGATTATTAATCGTGCCAAATTTCTTTAGTATTCTTTTTAAATATTTAAGAAATATCCATACTTTTTAAGCTTCTACTTCTGAGTTTAAATCTTACTGCGATTAAAAATATATTCCTATTTCTTTCAATTTCTTTTTCTTTTACTTTACATATATATATAAAATTATATTTAATACTGAATATTCGTTTGCTTTCCCTTCATTTATTATTAAAATTATTTACATTAACTGGTGCGTTAAAAGTACTTGGACAAATCAAAGATGGAAAGACCTCTAAAAGATTTCATATATCCAAAACTCTCTTCGAAGTAAAAAAAAGTTTAATACATTTGAAATTAGAGGGACCAAGAGAATTCTAAATCTAAATTATCCATGACTTGAGTTAAAGATGTAGTTATCAAAGGTACACTATATTTTCTATTTATTATAGATATGTTTAGATAAGGTTTAATTTACAAATGTTGGATTTTTTAGCTAAAAAAATATTTAGACACGGATTCAGACGATAATTGTTCTTGATGTGTCTGTAGCTATTCAATTATTTGTGAATACCAAAACCCCTTTAATATGCATTAGCGTATCTATGATTATTGATTAATCAACGATGTATTTCTCTTTTAGGGGGGAATCGAAAAAGAATCAAACCCTGGTGCTGTGACAGCATACACTTTAGCATCCCTTTACATTTCCAAGTATGAAAATGAAACTGTTTTGGAAAACGCAAAGAACTATTTGAAGCAGGATACTGCGAAACTGACACCGTACGAGACTTTCTTATACGCTTTCACTGAAGCTCTCGCTGGTGACACCGAATCTGCAAAGAAAAGAATCGACGAGATCAAGCCTTTTGCCAACACCACCGGTAAGATAACATGAAGTGCGTGAGCATTGTCGATTCCCATTATTATTTTCTAATGTATTTCTAATGGTATCATTCATTATTTTCAGGTGGAATTGAATATTACAACAATCCTAATGGAACCCAGTCTCTGAATTTGGAAACCGCAGCTTATGCTGTCTTGACAAATCTGTTGATTGGCAATGGTGCTTCAGAGGCTCTGCCCATTGTGCGCTACATGACTGAAAATCTCAACCCTCGAGGAGGATTTTTCTCTACACAGGTACTAATTGCTGAACCAGTTCTTTGTAGTCAGTTTTTCATGTTTTTAGAGGTTTTAAAGATGTTATAGCGATGATTAAAGTTCACTAGTCTAACAAGGAAGCGTTTACAGCCTGAAATCACATAAATGGACGAAAATTTCACAGAGGTTAATAAATGACTCAAAACACCAACTGTGAAAAATTACTGTCGAAATGTTGTAAAAAATCTTTAAAATCACCAGTTTTAACGCCAAAAGCAACTTTACTAGACGAGTAAGTGTCAAATGCCTATGAACAAGCCCCGTTTTCTCTAATGCAGTTTAAATATACCAATCAAAAGAGGATTATCAAAAGCACAGCCATGTCGCCAAGTGGTGCTAACTGAATGGGTTTGGGAACTCAGAACGCAATTTTTAAAATTCATTTACTCCTCTCCTAATGAAATTCAGCAGCTATTTTTTCACAGTAAGTATTTTGAGTCATCTTTTTATGCCTGTAAAACTTTCGTCCATTTCCGTGAGTTTAGCCTGGGGAACGTTTCCTAGTTAGCAGCTATGTCAGGGTTTGTAAAACAAACCCAATAGTTATAACGTAAATATAGTTTACAGAAAAAGGGTCTCTAGATAAAGACATACTTTATATAATTTGGAGATGGAGATATTTACATGAAGTGTAACTAATGATAAATAAAGGTAATTGTGAACTTTTAATAGTTACAAAACGATATTATTTTCTTTGGGTTGATCTGAAGTAGAAAATTACTTATGTCTTTCAAAAGTTGCTAAAATGACATTTGAAACATATCTTATGTTGTGTGTTTGATATTTTAGGACACTTGCGTTGGGTTGGACGCCCTCAGTAAGTTTGCAAAACTGGTTTACCAAGACCCAGTTGATATCCTCGTAAAAATATCCGGTGATTTTGAAGACAGCTATGAAATCACTGAAGATAATAAGTTGCTGGTTCAACGTAAGAAAGTACCTCAAGTTCCAACTGATTTTGTATTGGAGGCTACTGGTTCTGGATGCGGATTAGCTCAGGTAATTTAGTTCATTATTGCATACTATTAAATTATATTAAAATTGAGGTAAGGGAGGAAATGAATTTCATATTGGTTCCAACGATACTAGAAGTTTGAACTATGTAAGGGGACTTCTTTGTATTAGACATAATTCCTTTACACATTATTTGATATTAAAAGATTAATATCTTTGACATGTTTTTATTAATAAATCTACATGCCATAAGGCTATATAGTAGTTTTAGAGTAGTAAAGTTTCTTTTATGTTAGTTAAGCTGTATTAAAATTTATTAAATTATAAAAATTTAATGAGTAGTTTATAGTTACTGTACAAATTCCTAAATGTTTTTAAATTGGGAACATTGAAATTAGGTACATTCAAACAAATGATTCATTTAAGATTAACTAAACTGTTTTTTCAAGTTCTTTATACAATATTTTAACTCACATTTTAAAAATTATATTCCAATTTAATTTCATTTAAAAATGTATGCTTATAGTTAGATCTCTTTATAGGCAAACCTTCGCTACAACACTCAAAACCCTAGACATTATGACATTTTCCACGTTGGTTTGACCCATGATTGTGTGACTGCAAATTGCAAGATTAGAGAAATGAACATTGCTGTCAGGTAAATATATTTTTTTATTTTTAAAAGTTAATTAAAATTGATTTATTATATTTTCGACATTTTAAAATACCATAAAAAATGTCGCTTTAACTTAACTATTTGAAAAAAAATTTTCATTAAAAACTATTACTATTTAGTGGGAAAACGGATCTTTTATTGGAAACGAGTTTCTTCAACCTCCCTCAAAGTTATAAGGTCCATATTTTTATCATGGTTTTTTAAATACAAACTACTTTCAGTTGTAAAATATACTAGAAAAATTGTAACCTGTGCTGTGTTTAAGTTTTCTGATGCAATTTGTATTTTAGTTACATACCCAAAGACCAAGCTGCTGGAATGAGTGTTGTTGAAATCAAGATGATATCTGGATATACTCCTGTAAAAGAAAGTCTTGAGAAGGTAAGTAAGAAAAATTTAAAAATTATAACAGTCTTTAGAAATTAAATACATTACTATATAAAAATAATGTGAAATAAAGTTTAATATATAATCTACTCGCTTAATTTGTTTACATATTATTTTTTTTGGTGCATTTATTTTTTTACACATGGTTAACTTAAATTTCAAGAAGATATTTTGATAACTTAAATTAACTTTTGATACATTATATTTTAATAAACGTTTTTGAAAAATGATAATTTCACAAAATTTGTTAAACTATTGTATATGTTACTGGCAAAGTGATTAATTGGGCATTATTAATAATGACTAGAGGGGAAGTGGGCAAAGTGATAAATTTCATTGATAAGCGCCATTGAATTTATCACATTGCCCTCCTCCACTCCGGGCATTATTAATAATGCCCGATTCATCACATTGCCAGTAACATATATAGTATTAGGTTTCGTTGCATATCACCTAAAATTTTCATTAACTACTTATTCATAAGATGTTTTTACCAACATTAAAAGAACGAATGTTGTCACTTCAACATTAAATAATATTTATTTAGATATGGACTTCTCTAACGTAAAAGCACTACAAGATACCAAGAAAATGTCGATTATAGAGCATCCTCGATTTAAAATGGAACTGATACTGAATCGAAATTGTCGTAAGACAAATTACTAGATATAAAGGGACGCTTAAGACATCGTTTTTTTCTGATATAGCCGCAATTAAAAAACTATTACATAGGAAGGGGTATACTGGTCTTTAAATCTGTATTCTCTTTGTATCTTACTTAAAATTTCGGATTTTTTCCACAGGTGAAAACGGATAAATCCAATAATGTTTTAAGGTATGATGTGGAAGACAACAAAGCAATCTTTTATCTTGATCGAGTGAGTAGTTTTCAGTCTTTTATTTTTCACTGGATACATACTTACTATTAGAATTTATATGGAATTTTTTTATTAAAATAAATTTAATAATGAAATAAATAGCAAAATAATATAATTAATTGATAAATATATTTTTAAAATTAGAATTCTTAACTATTTAAAAGTAAATTTCACTTTTGTCTTTTAAAACAATTTTAAAAAAATCAATATTGAGAAATTATGTTTTCCCATAAAATTTTGTTCATAATAGTCATTTTTTGGCCTGATAACCAAAAGCATTTTACTTGAATATTATTTCAACTTTTCTTAATTTACTAACCACTCAGTAAATTTTATCAGAGGTTCTTTTTCAGAAAGTAGAAGTAAAGTAAAATAATAAATTTTTTTGTGCATTTCAGATTACCAATGAAGGAACAAGTTTCACAATACAAGTAGAACAAGTAGTTGAAGTAGAAAATGTACAGCCATCAACTGTTAAAGTTAAAGATTATTATAATCCAGGTAGTTATATGTTTATTTTTTTAACTAAATTAAACCCTGGGTCATCAGTGCATAAAATGAAAGTTGACGGGGAATTTTAAACCTCATTCAGTGAGCGGTCATAGATCCAAAAATAGTTCACTTTAGCCGATATCATATTGTCTGTTATTGATATCATATTTAAGTATTTAATCAGCTTCAAGGTTAAACTCCTAATTTTAGACGGTGAGAAAGTAATTTTTGGAACAATGAATTAAATAGTAACACCTTAGTTTCTCAAAACTAACTCCTAAAATTTATTCCAAGAATTTTCCCATTTAGAGTGATATAACTTTGTCTCTTATTGTGAAGTATGATATGAAGTAAAAGGTGAAAACGAAATGTAAAGAGAAAATCGTAGCTTTTGATGGTTAGGAAATAAAATAAAATTTACAATGGCATGCACTAGAAATTTAAATTAAATACGTTTAAAATGGTTTCAATCATCATATTAGTTCTGAATGATATCAATGTTTAATATGCTATCTAACGAAAAGTTAACTTGTTTTCAGAACGCACACAAGATGCAGACTACACATTTAGAGATCCTGGAAGTGAATCTGAGAAGACTGAGCCCTAGGTGACTAATAAGCAGGCTGTGCCTCCAATGGACTAATCAATGCATAGTTCTATTTGAAAGCGTCGGTGCTAGTATATCAGTATTTTTGAAATACGCACAGTAATTATTTCTTTTACGAGACCCGTTGTCAAGTGCCTTGAAAATTTTAGAAATTCTGTGGCCTAGAGAGCAAACATTTTTTTGAATAAAGTGTATGTAAATAACTGTACATTTTTGTATTTATTTATAGTATAAAAGTACTGTAAACAATTTGTTCTATAATATTATGACATTTGAGTTTTTTCTCCTTTGAAGGTGTTTAAATCTTTATTCTTTTATCTGTTGATTTAAGAGAAAAAAAATAAAAATATTCACGAGAAATATCTATAAAAACTTTAAAAATATTAAAGCGATAGATAAATGATGATCAGATAATTAAAACCATGGTTTCTTAAAATTTGTCGTAGCAATACGAAAAATAAATGGACATGTAAAAAATATTTTATTAAATTTATGGACGGTGTCAACCGGAAGTAATTTACAGATGGAAACTCCGATTGCATTGTGGAAATGCATAATTTGTAGGGTTTATTTTTCCATCTTAAGGTGACGTCTTGCCTTACTGATAAATTTTATTTCAAAACATCTTAAATTTACAACGAAATTTAAGGCAAAAAATCATAAAATTATATTTATTAAATAATAAAAGTTATCAGAAAATTCAAATTACCAATTCTAAATATTATGTACTTTTATTTAAAATTTTAAATGATCTGGTAAACTAGTAATCGGAGTTTTCATCTCAAAGCGGAAGTTAAACGGCGAGGTGTGACTATAGTGACCGGTTGACACCGTCCACAAGCGCAAAAAATTATTTTCTGACTTATTTGGATAATTGGATTGGAGAAAGGTATGAAAATACATAAAATTTCCAATTTTACATTGCTTTATTTAACTAAAGATTCAAAATATTTTTTTTTTCAAAAAATAGATATATTTATTAATAAATAATGTAAAGTACATTTATTGTGAACACATATATACTGTTAATTTACGACCTATTATTTTAATTTCAACAATTTGCACTTTTTGACGTTTTAAATAATGAGGTAAGATATTGTAAAGAGTATAAGGCTAAGCGCGCACTGGAGACTTCTGTCTCGGCGACTTATATCACTAGTCACTCGAGAGCAATGCATTTCTATGGTGAGATTCTTGGCAATCGGCCAAGAATCTCGTCGCCTGTTCGCGCGCTCTAGCTTCTTGCAATAGCCAGGGTGATAATTTTGTCTCTCGCCGAGACAAAAGTCTCTAGAGTGCGCTTAGCCTAAGAGTCACACATTAACTTAAAATTTTTTCTAATAATCTAGGTTTTAAAGTGTGATTTTTTTGTATAGAAAACTTAGGTTTAAAACTAGACTTAAAAATTGCTTCTCCTTTTCAACAATCAATTAGAAGTTTTTATTCCAGGTTAACCTAAGGTTGGTGAATACGGCCGTAACGATTGATTTAACTGTAACCGATAGACATCGTAGCTTTGTTTTAGTAAATATTTTTTAAACAGAAATATACTATAATATACCGAAAGTTAGTGGGGGGGCTTGGAGAGGTAGAGAGAATAATATTTTATTGGATATAATAGGTTTAGGTATATATTTTTACATATTAAATTCCATCCCAATATCGATACCCCATCATTTTGCTGCCTTCTTGCAAGCCGAGTAAGATTTAAGAAGTGTTTTGTTTAAGACATCAATACTGTTATTTCTCTCTTCTGTCCACGCTTATTCGAAAACTTTCCAGTTCTCACCCTTTCCTCTATAAAATACGAAGAGTTAAATGTGTAATTCATTTTGATGTCACAGAAATAAATAAGTTTTAACAAGTATAAATATTTAATAACTTTGGGATTAAATAATCAAGTTAATAGAATTAATCTTAGCTGATTTAAAAAAGATGGGAATAAGAAACCACTATTCTTTCTATACTTCGCTGTTTTTTATTACGAATTATCAAAATCAACGTATAATTTTAGCCGTTCTACTCTTTTAAAGGAAAAGTGAATATGTTCATCTCCTATCAGTTTTTTCTTTCCTTGAGGTATCCCTTCTTGTCTAGTAGATTGCTGAATATAAACATACCTATACCAACTTTCATAGAAGGTTTCAATTCAATTTCGTATTAAAACAAGGTTTTGTGTCTGAAAATATTTTACTAGTAAATAGTTTAATATTATTTATAACTAGTGTTCTCAGATTTACTTCAATGAATTTTGAAATTACTAATACTTTTTCAAATATTTTCTTGAAAAATTGTATGTTTACCAATTTATTTTAGAACTGTTTTCCTGCTTATTTCAAGATTATCTTCTTCATAAAATATTTCACTATTCTCACGGTTTTTTTGTTTTAAAAATATTGTTTAAAAGGTCACGCGTGAAGTAAACAAAGCGTGAAACTTTTTTAATACAAAGTTTGCAGTTCTAAAGTTTAGCTTTCAGATATATAGACGCTTTCGTTTGTGCCCATTCTAGGGTATTGATGGAAATGGAAGCTAATATATACCCGGAAAATACCCTGCATTTCAACCTAGCTGAATTGACTTTAGCAAGTAAGGATGTTCAAGAAATTGCTCACATCTCAAGTCAGACTGAAGTTAACGTAGAAGCTCTTCAAGCGGACTCTGGAACCTTAGAGAGAGGAAAAGAAGCCGGAAACTATGTCCAGAATATTTTATATTCTCAAAATAAGAAACCACTTTTACCTACGAATGGAAATAACAAGGATCAAGTTCTCAAGGAGACGAATGAATCTGGTTTCATTCATAAACCAACAGAAGGTAAGCAAAATATAGCAACTAAGGTAGAAAAACCTTTGTTTGGCAATGAAAACAAGTTTACAGAAACAGGTCGAAAGAGTGTCGGAGAGTCTTTGCATAAGGATTTTGAAAGACCTTCACATCATTGTGAAGATGGAGAGGATTTGTCCGATAAAAGAAATTCATCTTTTCCAAAGGTATCTAACTTATTAAAGGCATCGGAAAGAGAAATTTGCCGATTCGGCAGCTTATTTGATGATGCTGAACCCATTAACATAGAAGGAGTTGTTGTTGATAACACTTTAGCAGAACACATTCTAAGTCAAATTGAATACTACTTTTCTGATTTCAATCTTTTAAAAAATAACTTCATTTTAAAATGCATAAAGAAAAGTGAAGATGGGTTTGTGAGTCTTAGAATGATCAGTAACTTTAGGAAAATAAGAGTGTTGACAAAAGATGTTAGAGTAGTAGCTTATAGCTTGATGCAATCGGATCATCTTGAGTTGAATGATAAGAAATCCAAAATTCGTCGAAAGGTGCCTGTTCCAAAAATACGGGATACATATTTAGGTAAATCAATAGTTGTATTTAACATCCCTATGTGTCAAAACGACGAAGACCTTTACGATCTATTTTCAAAATTCGGGAGTATTGTCAAGGCGGAGAAAATGACTATTAAGTCTGATGGTTATCATGTCTATCATCGACGATGCCTGTTCCGTAACAACGAGCTATATTGCAAAAGTTTTGGAGTAGTAGAGTTTGAGAGATATGTAGATGCAATAAAAGCTCTCAAAGATGACAACTATCCACAAAAAGAGAATCAAATGAAGGTTGTGCCACTCACAATTCAAATTCATAAGAATTTTTTCAGAAAATTCAGAAACTTCCGTTCAAACAACCGAAGAGCGAACCGTTTTAGAAAGGAACTTCAGCGAGAACGAAGAATTCCCCAGAATGAAAATGATGCCCCTGTAATGGAAGATCTCCAGGAAAGACCCAATAAAGCAGAGAGGGGGTACAGGCGTTATTCAAACCGACAATATTCAAGAAACCGAGCTCCATACCCTGGTGATAAGTCTAGAGGCACAGAGAAAAAGGTATCTCCAGAAGCTCCTGTCTGCTGTGAAATGAGAAGATCATACAACAGAAGTCGTCAGATGAAAACTAACAACACCATGAATATAAAGCCTATGGGTCGAAACCGCAACTTGTTTGAAAATACCTCTCCGCACATTACACGTCGTGTATGCATTAGTGCTTGAAAATATCCGTGATTTCTTATGAAAACTAACACAATTTGATTTCATGATGTTTGAGCTGCTGAAGTGTAAGTTTTGATTTTGAATAATTTGCCCTAAATTTTTTGCAGAGGTATGACTTGAAAGTTCTGAATTCAGTAGATAGGAAACAAAGTTTCATGTGATAGGCTGTAGAAGATAATCCAAATTGTTTCCTCCAAATATCTAACTTTTGTAACTGGCCGTTCTTGAAATGCATTGAAATAAAAACTTGGAATATTTTCACTCTAGTTTTAATTAGGTTATCTTCTAATAAGTTAGGTTATTCTTTTTTTTGAGACGCTCATTTCAAAACTATAGTTTGTAACTACATGATGGTGAACAAGGAGAAATTTTTTAAGCAATAAAGTAAAGTTGTTATACTCAATCATATAAAGAAAAATATTTTTATGAATGTATATTTCAAAATATATATTTTTGAATGACGCCAGTGGTTAAATGTTTAAAGTGCCCCAGATAAAAACCTGAAATAAAAATCCCACTTTAATATATTTTTTATTTCAATAAAAATAATAAAACTAAAATATATTTTTCTTAATTTAGGTGGTTGTAAAATAATTTTTAATAATGTATGGGTTATCAAAGTTTTCAAACATAGGTTCTTTCTTTTATTACTACATTTTCACATGATACTGTTTTGGCTCTTAACTTTTAAAAGCGAGTTTCAGTCTTTGGATGCAGGGCATTGTTAAATGAGGCCCTTGAGCTAAAAACTTTGGAGATCCCTGATGTAAATAATATAGTTTTAAATTTAATTCTTCTTTGAACCTAAATAAAAAAATTACTTTATTTGAAAGAAAAAATTGGCTGTGTGGGAATACTTGAGCCACCCCTTACTTCCTCCAAGGTTTGATAATTTTTTTGTTCTAAAACTGGTGACACGTGAACATATGTTAGTTTTACACATATGATAAAAAAATACATATCTCGGTACCAATACAGTGACTAATAATTGCTTTTTGCCACTCTGAAGTAAATGTTTGGAATTTTTTTTACATTTTTTCGTAATCAAAATGTTTTAAGCTGCAACAACATAGGTAGAATTGATTATCAGGTTCATTTTAAACTTTAATTCATTAAAAAAATATGCAAGTAATATTTAATAAAATCCCATTAGACAAAAATTGTGCTTGTGGGGATACTTGGGGGAGCCATAGAATAACTTGGTAAAAAATGCATGCAAATAAAAGTGACATTAAGCTTAATTGAATCGTCAGTTGGAAGAAGGAAATAATTCCCAAAACCAAGTTTTGAGAAAATCGAAAAAAACTGTATAAATAATGCAATTTTCATTGTATAACCACTAAATTTTTACTGGAAGTTCAGTACCCTATTTAGAAAACAGAGCAATCATCAAAACAAATATAAGTATATTTAAAAATATTTAACAGTCAAAAAAAGTTGATGGACTTATTCCCTTCTTCCACCTTATGAAATTTTTCTGCTGAAAAATCTTTAAAAAACCCTTAAATTCATATTTAAATTATATTTCTCCTTAGTTTACAACACAAAAGGGCGAAATAAAAAGAATAAGACAAATAAAATTCAAAATTATAGTGAAACTGAGTTATTACAGCAGTATCAATGGAGTGAATAAATATGAATGGAGTCAAACATTCCCTGCATAAAAAAAGTTTGAAAAAAAATTTTAATTAAGTGAAAATTTTATTTTAACTTAGTTTACAGCACAAATAGTATGAAAAGAAAGACCAACTAAATTTAATTCCAAATTAACTTAAAAAATACAATGAATGGACATCGATTTCACAACTTCAAGGGGCGATATCTCCGTATAGAGTTTAGTTATTTTCCCCCTCTTTTCACCCATGTGTAAAGCAAAGGTTGGAGAATTTTTTCAGCACAAAAAGGCAATTTGTCATTTTTTGGACTTATTCCCTTCTTCAAACTGACGATTCAATTGTAACTTAACTTTTTAAATTTTTTTCCTTCTCTAGCTCTATTTAAATCCAATTTTTCAAAGTATGTAATTGACAAATAGTACAATGTTTTTAATTCAATATGGTATTAAATTATCAATTTATTATTTTTCAGAGATCTTCAAAACATTTTAGAAATTTGCTCAAGTAGGCTTATTTTGAGTTGTTAGAATTCTTGATCCACAGGGAAAAGGAAAATATAAATAGTTTTTAAACATAGAAATATAGTACAGTACAAATAAAAATAATTGCAACAAAATGTTAGAGAAAATAGTATCAAACTTTTTAACACAATATTTCTTTTTTGCTGAATATCAATTAAAAAAACTGTGAAAAGTGGATCAATTATCTCCACTCTTCCTTACTTTAAGATATTCAGATAAAATATTTATTCTAAAAATTCTCCATTTAATGATTTTAAAAAGAAATTTAATGTTGAATCTGTTGTCTAAAATTTTCGTCCATAAAAATACTTTCCTTTGATTGCCTTTTCCTACTACTTTTTTTGTACTTCCTGCAATTGCCTTTGATTATTAGTTTGAATTTATATTTCTTGCCTTATTATTTTCTGAAATTCCTTTTCTAATAACTTTAGTAGATACATTTAACGCATTCATGAATTTAGAAATGCCATATATCTTCTAAAATTATTATTTTATAAATCCTGAAGTGGAGATGGCGCCACGTTTTAGAAATATTTCCTTTGTTGAAAAGCAGAGTGAATCCAAAGCATCCAGATACTCTTGGAATCCCCGCGAAATTTTGAAGCGGTGAAAAATATTTCCTCAGGATTTTAATGAAAAAAATACGGAACGTAGAAGCCATTGTGTTTACTATTCATTCTTGGGTGAAAATTAGTTGGAAGTTATGAAGATAATCACGGGGTTAAAGGTAAAACTTCTCATCAATTTTGAAAATACATATCTAAACCAAGTAGATAATAATAACCAACATGGTTATTTCGAAATTAACTCAAAATATAGTTGCATATTCTATAACTTATCCTTAGAGGTAAATGTAAGATATTTCATCGTTAAAAACCGATGTAATACTTTTGATGCTCTTAAAAAATAATGAAAATTACGCAGCTGGTTTTTAGAAATTTTGGAGGTATTTTGTTCCAAATTAAGTACGAGTTTCCTTTTGAATATTAAGAAATACAAACTTTAAGGTACTCAAACTCTAAAATATTGCCTTTTTAATACATCCGATAGCTCCTCTAATATTGAATAATTATAAATTGGGCATTTCTGTATTTTAGAAAACATTAAAATCAATAAAAAGTCATGGTTATCTTTCTTTAATTATTTTTACACATCTTTTACTTCTTTTTTCTAAAAGATAAGGGAAAATAATAATTTAAGATTATCACACACAAGGCGAAGGCGTTATTCGCATTGTGGCAGAAAAGCAAAGAACCAGGCTGTTACCTGTAAATGACTCTTTGCTGCAATGGCTTTGCATTGGCAGGAAAGCAAAGGTAAGAGTCATGTATGCTTCTGGAGAAATTTCGGTATTTGTGTTAGGTATTTGTGCTTTGGTCTTTTCTTCAAAATATCAATTTCGTGGCACTGAACCCTATGCTAGGCATTGGCTACTCTATAAAAAAACTCAATGGCTGTTTGTGTCTCCTAAAATCCACGACGGTATTCAGACTGGTTTTTTGTTATCCAAACAGTTTTCTTATTTTCCCCACATGAAACTGATTTTGAATATTTTAGTGCATTTTTCTGTCTTCTTTTTCATTTCTGTTTTCTTTAATACCGAACAATATAATGTTCTTATAAATAACAAAGTTACTTATCACTTCTCGATTTGTGATACTGCACAGTAATGTATTTCCACAATATATCCTTATACCTGAACCTTACCTTCATTCAATTCCTCTATGAACAAAACCACTTCGAGAAACCTACCGCATCCGGGTTTGCGGCGCGTCAATGCACAGACCTCCCCCGTACGAGGGTGCTAGGCGATTCTCTGTCATTGTAACGAGCCGCCCGGTTTACGTGACTTTTTACCTGGCCGTTATTCATAGCGACATCGTTCCATTGGTCGGCAGTCGTTAGGTGGCCGCCTCAACGACCAATAAAGACGCCTCTCCGCGCCAAATCTCTCGCCGGGATGCGGGGAATATGCAACTGCGGCGGAGATAAAAGTTGCATTTCTGGGATGACATGTGCCGAGTGCGTAGAAGCAATCCAATTTGGCGACTTCTTTTTTTTTCTGGGGGTGGGAGCGGAATCAATTATAGATGGGGTTGGTGTGCGTAAACAGGGTTGTTGGGGCCACTTGGGGGGTAATTTTGTTTAATAAGGGAGGCCGAATTGTCCGAAATGGCCTGACTCGGTGACCGGGGTTGGGTTGTTTTACTTTTCTTGTTGGTTACATCTGAATCGATAGCTCGTTTTTAGAGGTATTGGAAGAGGATGTGGTAGACACGTTAGTGGTAGTAGAAAATGAAGTTCACGGCTGATTTTGTAAGTGTTTGGTGTTTTTTTACATTTGTTAACATTTGACCCATCATATTCGTCCGTATTCGTATATGCGGCCGTATTCAAATGACTCAAAAAAGTATTTGCACGAAAAAAATTGCAGCGAATCTCATAATGCGTTAAATAAAGGGTTAATTACAGGTATTTTTTCATAAATACTAATGCAAAATGTTTTACAAATATTAAAGTAAAAAGGGGTATATAATATCAGTCAAAAATACTAATTTTTATCTCTCTATTTTTTATGAAATTACTTACACAGAAATAGAAATAGCAAATAGACATCCAATTAGAAATCTATGCTGATAAGTAGGAACTTAGTAGAGTAGAGTTTTTTCAGCTCGAAGATGTTAAATGTTAAATTTAAAAAGTTCATTTGAGTGGAGGGGTTTATGAATCTTGATTATCTTGATATTCCATTCCATCTCCGGATTCCGTTTCATTTTTCATTTTCTGATTGTTTTTTTTATTTTTTGTAAGAAACTTTTGAGATGGTAGTTAAAATCTTCTCTACATAATATGAGAGTGTGGGCAAATATTGTGTGTGAACAGCTTTTCTGTACAATAATTTCTTGTCTCAAGACCACCAAGTCTCTCTAGAAACTGACTAATCTGAAAAGTAGAGTTTCTTTTAAGTTTCGATTTAAATATAAAATTTAAAAATGGAAAATTCCTGTTATAAAAAATATCCAGCTATGGAGTTTTTTATACCATTTACAAAATTGAAAGCAAATAACCCATAATTATAAAATTTTAATACTTATCTTCCTCCAAAAATCAACAATTTTTATAAGTAGTATAATACAGATTCAACGTAAATTTCACAGCTATATTTTTATAAGTAAAATCTGATACTTTAGTTTTGTTGCATACAGATGCAGCGTAAAGTTTTCTACTGAGTATTCGTCTGCACACAATATCCACTTCTATTTTTACATGATGTTTTCAAATACAACTTTAATTCCTCCATTGCATCTTCATCATCCTCAAATATATACTTAGTTTTACTTAAAGCCCTGGATATCAAAGCTTAACGTAAGTTAGTTAAGTAACGTAGCTTCATCCAGGGCTTTAGTTTTACTATAAAGTGTCAGATGCCACTAAATGTAATAAATATATATAATATTTTTTCTTAACTGTACGATACACTAAAAATATTGTGTCTACACTAATTTTTCCGTTATGTTTTGTATTTTGGACGGAAATTTTCCACATGCCTGGAAGACCAGTTTTTCCTTTAATTCTTCCTTCAGATATAAGTCAAAGTATTTCGCGAGCGTAAAGTAAAATAACGAATTCAATCTTCCGTTAAGTAGGTCCATAATATATTAATTAAATTTAATATATTAGAGTATTTTTTATATTAAAATCATTTGTAGTGAAGCCTTCCTCCTATAACTGAGCTAAAAAAAGTGGGATGCTTCTTCCATAAAAAGGAGATTACACTGTTCAACAATGAAAAATTTCCTTGATGAAAATAGTCATTTCTTATAGATTTTGGGTCACTGAATACGAAAATCACCCTTAAAATTCTCAATTGACTCAGGATTTTCGGGGAATAGCTCCTCCCCCTTTTTACGTTTTTCGACGACTTTATAACTTTAAACTCGATTTTCAGGGTCAAAAAGCATTGCTTTAGTCTTCAAATTGCCCCCCAGGGGACAAGAAAGGTTCAAATTAATAAATATGATAAATTTATAACAAATGGATTGGTTTAAGGGGTAATTAAGGGGTACCCCCTTAAAAATGCAAAAAATAGCTAAAAATTATAGAGGGCTTTATACGCTATTTTTTCCTCTTATTTTTTACGCAATTCACGTTTGAAGGGTTTACACAGCCGTGAATCCATCTTGAAACATGGAATCCTCACTCCCTAAAACCTGTCAGTTTTTAAAGAACTGGCGAATTTCTACTTAGGATAGACCCAAAATTTAACCCCTTCGGCCCTGGTGTGCGGTATACCGGACATCAACTTTAAACCTAGTTATTTTCTTCAAAATCACTCGAAATCCAGAAATTTTTTTTCAGTTCATACTCTACATTCATATTATTATCTCTGAAGCAGTAAATTTGTATTTCCCGGTTGGCAACAACCCATTAGCCGATGTTTTGAAAACCATGTCTTCAACTCCCCCCTTCGGACCTGGTGTGCGGTATACCGGACATCAACTTTAAACCTAGTTATTTTCTTCAAAATCACTCGAAATCCAGAAAATTTTTTCAGTTGATACTCTACATTCATATTATTATCTCTGAAGCAGTAAATTTGTATTTCCCGGTTGGCAACAACCCATTAGCCGATGAATTTGATCACCACCGGACGGTCTGTAATTTCTATAAATATTAAGCTAGGAACTTGAAAATTTTAAATTAAGATATTTATCACCATACTATACTGTGTACCAAAGGAAAAAAATTTCACATAAAAATTTCATAATTCCGACTGAAGGGGAGAAAAACGTCATTTGTTATCTTTTCAAAATCATCTATATTAATTTCTGAGCTCGCGAGAACCTTCGCGATTCTGAAAGTCTTCGGAACTCTTCCGCGGGGACTTCTGGGAGGCTAACACCTCAGACGCTTTTAATAAAAATTATTGCTTCAAATTTTCATCAAATTTGGGTCCTTGGGGAAGGGTTTGGACCCTTCAAACGGGAATTGGGTAAAAAATAAGAGGAAAAAAATAGCGTATAGAAACCTCTATAATTTTTAGCTATTTTTTGTATTTTTAGGGGGTAATTACCCCTTAAACCTATCCATTTGTTATAAATTTATCATATTTTACCACGTTTTTATTAGGTCGCTTTCAATCTTGTCTGTCCGTCCGTCCGTCCGTCTATCTGTCTGTTCGGGAGGAATTTAGTAATTAATTTTAAACATACTTCCCCATGAGCTAGAGACTTGAAATTTTGAACATAGTTCAGATCTGGATGACAATACAATATTATCTCGTTAGTTCGGTTCAATTTGCTGTCCCTGAACCCCCAGGGGGACTTAAAGTTTAGAAGTTCAACTATAGGACCTTATTGTTAAAAATCATTGTTGTGCAGTTTGCCTCCTCTCGTTATCAAGATGGCTTTAGAAGTGTTGTATAAAATATTAGTAAAATGAAAATTTGTAAGAATAAAATTAATACACAGTACATACAGTACTTCATGCAAGTTTTGGTATTTGTAATATATCTAAGGGACTGACTTTATTAATTAGTTACTGACAAGTTTCTCACCAATATATTTTTAAAACACTTTTTTTATATTACTAGTGTTTCAAAAATTTCCAACGTCATCTGAATAATAGCTAGAGGCAAAAACTGTGCAATGATTTTAACAAAACAAAGTAAAGCCATGTGTTATAGTTAAAGTTCAGAAAAAAAAACACTTTTTAGTTTTACTAAAAATAGAAAAGAATCAAATTCTTGGAAGGCGTTCAGGTCGCGAATTCTAAACTTTACACAACAAAACTAAAAACCAGAAAATAATTAATGAAAAAAAACCTTTTTAAAGAACAACGTTTTTAAAATGCACTAAAAAGTATAAAATAATTTTTTGCAACTCCTTGTAAAACGAAAAACGTGGGGATCATGCATTAGGTATTTAATCCAACTTAATTTCATCATTAATTTAAATAATTTTTAACTTTGGATATAATGGTAAATAGAGTGACAAGAGTAGTGGCTGTAAATATTATTGCATAATCCCCACGTTTTTCGTTTTACAAGGAGTTGCAAAAAATTATTTTATACTTTTTAGTGCATTTTAAAAACGTTGTTCTTTAAAAAGGTTTTTTTTTCATTAATTATTATTAACCTTCCTACCCTCTTGAAAAAATAGTCACATATTCCCCTCGTGGGGTCTCTGAGGACCCCATGCGTAAAACATGCCTATGACTCTAATAAAGGTTAAAAATTCCTTAAATGGAGAAGAATTGTCATTTTTTATTTCTAGAAAGATGCTTCAGAATAATTTATCCAATTTTTTTGGTATTTTTCTCATTTTTTTCGTCTTATTACGGCTTAATTGGGTTTCTTTTGATACACGTTTTTTATAACATCTGGACCTTCAAACAAGAATTAAATTACAGAAATGAACTACATTGAAGTTGTTTTACTTAAAATATTTATAATCACACTGTTTAAAGCATACTAGTTGATATACCCGGTCTTGCACGGGTAGAATTTAGTAGTTTATTTTAAAAAAAAAAAAAAAACGTAAAACGTTTTTCAAAACGTAAGAAATATATATAGTTAAAAAAATAGTTAAAATCACAGTTAGTAACCGTAAACATACTCCTGCCCAATTTTTAAATCTTTTAAAAATTTAAAATATTAAGATATAACATGAATATTCACTATCTGAAGCTGCAACTCAAAAGCATAAATCCAATCCTAAATCCCGTAAAAATTGTGGCTACACAGCAAAGGACGATGTCAGTTAGAGGCAGGCAAGGGCTCCTCCGGTACTTTGGCAATTTTGGCAATTGCACGGCAGAATGTTCCCTTAGCTGTTCTGACCCGAACCACCCGGACAAGACCGTCGGAGCCAGGATGAACCTCCAGGACTCTTCCCAAAGGCCAGATTGCAGGAGGCAGATTGGACTCCCTCAGCAATACCAAGTCACCTGGCTTCAAATTAGGTTGAGTCCTCCTCCACTTTGTCCGCTGTTGAAGCGAATTAAGGTACTCCAGACTCCATTGCCTCCAGAAGCCACGGAGCATGCTTGACAGAAGATCCCAGCGAGTGGTCAGCTTTAGTGAGTCATCTCTCGGAATGGACCCCGCAGGAGCACCTATCAAGAAATGTGATGGGGTTAACACATCTAGGGAATCAATGTCATCATTGTCCCGAGCTACCAGTGGTCTAGAATTCAGCACCGACTCTATTTCACACAGCAAGGTTGTCAACTCTTCAAACGTAAGAAGAGAGTTACCTACTACCCTCCTCAAATGATATTTCATCGATTTTATATTGGCTTCCCAAATCCCACCCATGTGGGGCGAAGCAGCAGGAATCATATGCCAATTTATTTTCTTTTGACATAAATAATAAGATATCTCGGAGTTATCATTCACCTCATCAATGAAGCTGGATAAATCACTCAATTTGTTTCGAGCACCGACAAAATTTGTTGCGTTGTCGCAGTAAATATTTAGAGGGGCACCTCGTCTTGAGCTGAATCGCTTAAGAGCTGCAATAAATGACTCTGAGGACAAGTCACTCACCAGCTCAAGATGAACAGCCTTAACGGCCAAGCATATAAAAAGGGAGATATAACCTCTCGTGGAGTGAGCTCCTCTACCTTTCCTCAACTTTACCTGCACAGGTCCAGCAAAGTCCACACCACAATTAGTAAAAGGGCGGTTACACTGCACTCTGGGTTGCGGCAAGTCCCCCATCAGTTGGGTAGCTGTACGTGCTCTGTACCTGAAACATACCAAACAGTTACGTGTTACATGCCGAACAAGCTTTCTGGCACCAGTGATCCAGAATGACTGCTTTAATAAACTGGCTAAAAGGGTGGGTCCTGCGTGTAAGTTGTCGATGTGAGCCTCTTTAACTATAAGGAAACTCAAGCGATGCCCACCAGGCAAAATCACAGGATGTTTCGAGTTAAAGCTCAGATCAGAATGGCGCAGCCTTCCTCCTGCCCGTAAAAGACCGTCTTTGTCTATAAAAGGATTCAACGACAGAATTCTGCTAGATCTTTCTAAAGGTCTGTTCCCACGAATGCATTCCATCTCTCCCCCGAAACTGGATTCCTGGATCCACCTAAATACCAGATCTCTGGAGCGATGCATCTCAGTAGCATCCAGGCAGACTGAAGATCTCTGGCCCCCGGAAGAGACAAGATTATATTTAACTCTTAGACAATACGAGATGATCCGTACTATTTTTGAAAATGAGGAATACCTCTCAAACAAAGCATCTAAAGTATCGTTAACCAACACAGCATGGGAAAAAATGGGATCACCTCGATCTTCAGGAATATTATCTTCGTAATTGACCTGCTCGCTTGGCCATAAAGAAATCTCCTCCAAGAGAAATTTCGGACCATTCCACCAAAGCTCGTTCTGAGGCAAACGCTCCGGCTCTATACCACGAGAAGCCAAGTCCGCTGGGTTTTCTGAGGATTTAATGTAATTCCAATTGCCTCTTGGTAAAGTATCCTGAATCTCTGCAGTTCTATTTGCAACAAAACACTTCCACCGCCGAGGGACAGATGACAGCCAAGCAAGAACAACCTTAGAGTCTGTCCAGGCATATATCGGAACATCACTCAGCGAGAAGGCACCAGCCACACCCCCAAGCAACCTTGTCAATAAAACTGCGCTACACAGCTCCAACTTTGGTATGGAGATTTGTCTCAAAGGAGCAACTTTGGTTTTAGAGACCAATAACTTGACAGACGTAGACTCTAGACTTTGCTGTCGAATGTAAACGACAGCAGCATAGGCCTGTGTAGAAGCGTCACAGAACCCAATGATAGAACATGCTGCATCATGGAAAGGAGCTACGCACCTGGGTACCTGAATGTTTATCTCATTAAATTGACGCTGAAATTTAAACCAGTCATCAGATAAACCGGGAGGCAAAGGGTCATCCCAATCATTTTTCAACAGCCAAAGTCTCTGGTAAAAAATCTTTATCCATACAATGACAGGTGATATAAACCCCAGTGGATCAAAAACCTGTGCAGACTGAGAGAGTATTTTTCTCTTGGTCAGAGGAACCCCTAACTCAAGATTAGGTTTGAAGTAAAAAAAATCCAAATTTGAATTCCACAGTAATCCCAGAACCTTACAGTGCTCCGATCCCTCTATCTCCAGACTCCGATCAGCAACCTCCACTCTCAATCTACTCAGCAATTCGGGAGAACTGCACTGCCATTTTCTCAACTGGAAACCTCTAGCTCCAAGCAAAGAAGAGACCTTTCCACATACCTCAAATGCCTCCTCTATAGTATCCGTGCCGGATAGCAAATCATCCATATAGAAATCCTGCAGGATCACCCTGGAAGCCTCCCTGGAATCACTATCCTCCATGGCGATCTGCTTGAGACACCTAGTGGCCAAAAAAGAAGAACATGAAAGACCATAAGTCACTGTTTTCAACTTAAACTCTGAAACTGGGTCAGAGGGACTATACCGCCATAGAATCCTTTGAAAAGATTGATCACTCGGCCTCACAAGAATCTGTCGATACATTTTGGCAATATCGGCCGAAAAGGCAACTCTGTGCAGCCTAAAATTAATCAAAATTTCAAAGAGATCCCGTTGAACTTTAGGGCCCACACCCAAAATGTTATTAACTGAAACATGGGAGTTAGATTTACAAGAGCCATCAAACACCACACGCAATTTTGTAGTACTACTGTCCTCTTTAAACACAGCATGGTGGGGAAGATAAAATTTGCTACTGTGAGCAATTGATCCCGAATAATTCGCAATACCCATGTGCTCCAAATCCTCGTATTCACGCATAAACTTCCCATACTCACACCTTAAAGAGGGCGAACAAGCAAATTTTCTCTCCATAGATAAAAGTCTCTGTAATGCAGAGCTATAGGAATTTCCCAAATGCAAGTGGGGTCTATAAAAGGGCAATCCAACCACAAATCTACCATCAGGATTCATCTCGAGGTTCTCTCTAAAGTGATCTTCACAAAACCTTTCCTCGTCCGTTAAATCATGATTGTCCCGAGTAGGAACGGACTCCACCTCCCAAAACCTCTTAAGCTGAAGGTCAACGTCTGCACAATTTACAGTAAAATTAACCCGAGAAAACTGCAAGTCGACTCTTCCCAAGACAATCCAGCCAAATCTCGAGTTTTGAGCTATAGGAATTCCCGAGGAGCTCAACACCTGTCCTGGAAGTATCAGACTAAAAAAGTGATCAACACCTACAATCATGTCAATTTCTCCCGGACTAGAAAATGTTGGGTCCGCCAAGTCTAACCCCACCAAAGCCCCTCGATCATCGAAGGAAAAGGCTCCAGATGGTTGAGGAGATGTTAACTTCTTCAAAACATAGGCTTGTAAATTAAACGATTGTGATGAATCATGCTTAGATTGAATATATATATCAACAGTACCAATCGTAGTCACAGGTTTAGAAGATGCAATTCCACTTACTTGAATATGCCCATGGAGAGCCGGTCTCACCTGAAGCTTGTTTACTGTTGACTCTGAAACAAAGGTAGTTTGCGATCCAGAGTCGAGCATGATCCTGATATCCATCAACCCACCGGATGCATTACGGGCCGATACTAAGGCAGTGGGGAGAAGCGCTATATTTGACAAAGCGGCATTAGTTGAAATGTAGCCAGGATCTTCCCTCACGGACATAGGCTCCCGATCCGATTCCCCTAAAGTATAATCGGAAACGGCACCCAACATACCGTTTCCTACAAACTCGTGTAAACTAGAGTGATGTCGATCTTTACACGTTCGACAGGAAAACTTTGAGCCGCACCCTCTAACGGTATGTCTATCGGAGAAACAATTAAAGCACAAATTCTTCCTCCTCACAAAATCCCTGCGGGCGGATATGTTCAAATTAATGAATCCCAAACATCTGGCCAGGAAGTGCCGACCACCACACTTTGGGCACCTCCCATTTGATCCGTCAGTCATTACCTCTGGCTGGGAGACGTAGGCACTCGGCCGTATTGAGTCTCCGCGCATTGATTCCATGGCAGAACACCGCTCACCCAAAAATGTGAGGAGCATCTGAAGTGACGGGAATTCCTCGCCGACGGTTTTCTCTGCCCAAATGCGCCGGGTCTCAGAATCAACCTTTTCTAGCAACAAATGAACTAACCAAACATCACAAAGAGATTCCTCAGGAACTATTGATGCCAAACTTCCGAAGATCTGCTCCGAAGCGTCCACGTAGCAACGAAGATTTCCCTCACTCAACCTTTCAATTTTTGCCTGGGAAAGAAATTTCGTGATTAAAGAGTTAACAATCAGTTTTTTCTGATCAAAACGACCTAATAGTCTGGACCAAGCTTCTTTATAAGTAGACTCGGAGATCGGGATGTGACGAATTACAGCAGACGGGACCTCCCCCAACAAACCCTTAAGGTACTGAAATTTCTGGATATCCCTCAAACTTGAGTTGGAGTGCACTAAGGTAACGTATAAATCCTTGAAAGACATCCAATCCATAAAATCACCGTTGAAACACGGAATATTGAGGCGTGGCATTCTGAAATCGCAACCCGAAGACGCATGGTCATCCTGACCTAAACTAGACACCGATCCCGAAGGAACAGTCCTCTGCTTCATCAATACCAAAAGACGGGATTTGCATTCAAAGTATTTGTTTTCGGTGTCCTCAATTTCCGATAAACCAGCATTCAATCTTGAGTCCAAACTACGAAATTCTCTGAAAACTTCCTCCAAATGATCCAGTCGTAATTGGATATCAATCGCATCCGTTGCCTCACTGACCTTCTCAATAAAAGTAGTAATTCGTGTCAGCGCAGCCTTCTGGTAGCCTCTCTGCTTTTTGATTTCAGTCTCCTCCGCCATTACAAATTCAAACCACGATTCAACTTGCAAATTACTAAGCCGTAAACGAACACAATCCCTGTAATCACGGTAATAGGAGCTAGGTCCTGTCGTGGACGCCAAAATGTCGTTGGAGACCAAATGAACGTAACAGCGCTAGGGCGAATAACAAACTTTATTGACATAAACGTAAGAAATATATATAGTTAAAAAAATAGTTAAAATCACAGTTAGTAACCGTAAACACTGCATATATTCTCTATTCTGCATTATCAGCTACCTGTCACCCCAGATTAATTTATTTAGTATTATGAAACATGTAAAGTTTGGATTCTTCTTTTTAAAATTGAAATAATACAAAAAAAATGATCGGTTCAGATTTCTTAGTGAAATCAGTATCTCGCTTGCTTATGTATGTTTTAACATAAAATTGGTTTTTTTCTTGATAATTCTTCGAAATCACATTCTGGACTTCCGTAAACACTCATAAATATTTGAAAGCATTCTTATTTTTCAAAGAAGACTGAATATAAAAACCTATTTACAATCAACCATGAATTTATATTGTTTTTGTAAAGAATGTGTTCAACAGGAAGTAATGGCGACAGTTGTCTGAGTTTTTTTTGCTGCAACTGTTAGATACTCAAAAGATTTCTATAAATAGCATATTTTTCTTAGAATGTGAATAAAAAATTTAAGAAATAGCGAGTGATTCAATGTATTTAGCCGCAATCTTCTTTTTGTAAAAAAATGACAATTTCTACGAAAATATCTTTCTAATATTTCTCCAAACGTTCTAAACAAACATGCAAACCTTTTTTTATCTATAATACAACAAAAAATAAAATACTAAACTTTATTTGATACTGTTTTACCGCCATTCATGGCTGGGGTCTCAGAAGACCCCAGAGGGGGAATATGTGACTATTTCTCCCAAGACACTTAAAAATGGAATAATAACTCCAAAATTTTTACCCATTGTAAAACTTTGCGTAATTATGGAATAGTAGCATCGAAAATTGTCAAAACAAAAATGCATGGGAGATATCAAGCGTCAAAGTGCGTCTGGGGTCGAAAAAGACCCCAAAGGGGTAGGAAGGTTAATTTGAACCTTTCTTGTCCCCTGGGGGGCACTTTGAAGACTTAAACAATGCTTTTTGACCCTGAAAATCGAGTTTAAAGTTATAAAGTCGTCAAAACGTAAAAAGGGGGCGAGGCTGTTCCCCGAAAATCCTGAGTCAATTGAGAAATTTAATGGTGATTTTCGTATTCAGCGACCCAAAATCCATAAGAAATGACTATTTTCATCAAGGAAAAATTTTGAAGGTCAAATTTGTTGAACAATGTTATCACTCCTTTGAGGAAAAATAAAAAAAATCTATAGTTCCTTCAAAATACAGATATTCACCAGCAACAGCGCTACCGGTTAATTTCTGTGACTTGAAGAAATATCTTTTTACAGCGTGGGAGCTCCGAATGCACGGAGGAACGGCAATTGTTGGCCGTCCCCTCGGAGTAAAAGCGTCGCTGCTGTTTGACCAGGCATACCCGTATTCCGCGCACAGCCTCGCTCAAATATTGATGCGGGGACCGAGCGAGTAATGGACATCGCCGCCCTCCCAGCCTCCCGCGGGGCGCAAAAAAACCGCCAAATGGGAATGTAATTGCGTTAGAGCAGCACCAAAGTGAGAATCCTCCGGCGCGGTGTCCCGTTGGCCCCGGCGCAATCTCCCCGCTACCTGTCCGAATTACGTTTGCCGTTATGACGGTGGCCCGGAATTATTTTACCTCCGTAATGGACACTTGCGGGGCTCCCCCGCTCATGAAACTTTGATCAAGTTTCTCTCTTTTTGACTGCGGGACACAAACTCTTCTTCTTCTTCTTGGACGCGGTAGGTGTGTAGCACTTCTTCTCTCCCAGGTTTTACCATAATCATTTCTTCTAAACAAAGGACTTCGGGTGCTTTTGTCGGATTGGATGGTAATGCCCGAGATAGAGGTTTGTAAAGTAGATTGGTGTGGAGGAGCTCGGTGTGTCTTTATTATTTCAAAGGACACTTTGAATTGAATTTTTAGCTATATACGACACGAAGGTTAGCGAGTAGTTTCAAAAAGTTTTAGGACCATTATAATTTAACATTTAACTTTAAAGCGCTAAATTTGAAAAATTATGTTTTCAACTTCCGGTGACTAGTTTAAATGAATCTACTAATGAAAATGCGCGCAAATTTCATTACCTTATGCGAATAGTTTTAGAAAAACTATTAGAACCATCACTTTTTCCGTAAATTTCTTTAATTCAATTACAATTTGTAGAAAAGTCTAATCGAGTAAGCAGCAGAATCAGTGGGTAAAATGTAACCAAGTATTTATAAGAATTAACTGACGTAGAAGCCTACTATGTAGTAAATACAGTTCAGTTCCTTTCTGTCTCTTGTATTGATTTGTATATTCCAACACAATTCTAATAACTCTAATGGGACAAATAGATAATGACATTATTTATTCGTCCCATTAGATATAAATTCATTCAAAATTAAAATATATTCAAATTTGTTATCTTATACGTATAAGTCTTATAAAAACTGAAGTATTCGATCACACTGATTAATGTTTTAATTGAAAACAAATAATTTATTTTCAAAAAATATCTTAGGTAGTTAAAATATTTTTCATAAAAATCATTTTAAGAACTACTACATGTAAGTGTAAATATAGCAGACCTTATATGTGATTCTCTCTCAGAGTTCTCTGAAAGTTCATATCCCGAACCATCACCAACCTCATCTCAACGTCCGACAAACAGACTACTTTTACACACTTACGAACCAAATCAAGCGCAGAAGAGCATTTACCTTGCACCTTTTCAACAAGGGTATCTGTACCTGTCACCCGAAGCATTTGTTTGCTCTAACCCAAACACATTATTTATACATCAGGGTGCCCGAACCATCGCGGATCCCTGCTGCTCGACCCCAGGATGGAGCTCAGTGACTTATTGCCAGATTTACTAGGCGAACTTTGGCGGCCGAGACTTCCCTAGGTGAATCCTTAAATTGCGCAACTCAAGTGAAGAAACTGATTTCTAATTCACAGCGAACACCCGTAGAGAGTAACTTTCCGTTTCTGCCATTGCCAAGATTTGCTTGCTTGCACTTTCCGGAAGTTCCTGGGGAGCGCGGAGGCTTGTTGAGAAGCCATCATGCAATGAATATTCTTAAAGGTTACCTCTGAGCACCATTAAGTTGCTAAGCTGTCGAGATTGAATTAAATGAAATAATTGGCGAATTCAATTTAAATAGACTGATGGAGATGTTTTGGATCAGGTTATTTCAGCTGAAATACTAGTATTTATTACTAGTATAAATACTAGTATTTATTGTATGGATGAGTTGAAAAATGTAAACAAAAACAAAGTCATGTGACATCAGGGAGCTTGAGATACTTCCGGTTTCAAGCAAAAGCATTGTAGATGTATGTGGCGATTTGGCGAAAACGTCGTTTTTACGCTTTGGTTAAAAATATTATTTTTCATTTTGATCCTTTGCAAATATTTCATTTCATAAGAATAAAAGGCGTAGTCACCTATTCATGCAGAAATGTACTTTTAATTTTTATTTTACTGTTTTTATTAAGTAGAAATTAATTGGGTGTGGGCTCTGGATTTTAGACGTGATCGCGGAATTTGGCGATTTCGTAAATTTCTACTCGCATTCTTCGTAGCGGTGTTGTTGTTTGTGTAAATATTGTAGTTTTGAGTCATAATTCTTTTAGGAAATATTAAATTGAAGTTCTTGGAGGTAATAATTCTTTAATGTTTGATCCTTCAATCGTGATAACCCGCTTATATTCAATTTACTATATGTGGAATATTATTTAAAACTTTTCATTGTTTTTGTGACTGCCTGTTTTGAAATGCATTCATAAAAACGTTTCTTAAAGTTTAAAAGATAGCTAAAATTTATCGAATTATTTTTTAAAATATAACCAATATTTAATTTCTTGTTTTTTATAATTTACTATTAGCAGGGTGCAAGCAAACGGATGGATGGATTTGTTGAAAAATATAAACAACATTGCTTAACTTTTCACTTTTAATTTAATTTTTTATTACTATGGATGCGTTGAAAAATTTAACTATCATTGTTAATATCATGAATTTATAATCCCTTCTGGTTGTCTAGTTAATACTTTGTGAGTGGAAAAGTCATAATAGATTTCAGAAACAACATCCCCATATTTACATTGTGAAATGCACCGTCCAAGCCAGCCAGGCAACAGCTAACTTCCACTCTCCTTTGTCAGTAATCGAGTGCAATGGCAAAATTCTGAATGCCCATTGCACTTGCACACCTGGGTATGAAAACTATTAGTATTTTAATAAATGAATACATCTAACATTATCAGGCAATATTTTCTCCTTCCGTACTAGTGGTTCCAAGAGTACAATGATTATGAAATGGAGAGAGAATTCTTATAAATATATTTCTATAACTCTGAGCCAAAAAATCCTATCTATATTAGGGTGGCCCTTATTATAATGGAGAAAATGTTTTTTCAATATTTTGTTTCGCGCCGGGCTGATTTTTTTTCCTTTTACTATAGAATGAAAGTGTGCAAAAGGATTTTCCAATATTTTAATATTAACACGTGCCTCATCGGGGGTGAAGTTTTCCCATTGCGCGCCATTGCAATAGTATGGCTTACGACGGGAATAGCGTCGCCGCTAAAAATTAAGAAACATAAGACTTCGTAAGACATAAGAATATTATTAGTATGCATTAAATTAGTTAAAAAGTCAAGAATTAAACAAAAGTATTTATTGAAAAAAAATTAAAAAGCATACATATTGCATATAATTCAGAACTGCTTAACGTAAAACAACAATTACACTACTCGACAAAAAAATAGGATCAAAATGCTTCTGACACAATTCAAGCAGATTCTTATGTAAAATGACCCCCTGAATCCGAATCCGACCCCTGTTTTTCTCCATCACGTACAGATTTTCGGGGAACAGCCCCTCCCCCTTTTTGCGTTTTTCGATCACTTAATGACTTTGAATTCGATTTCCAAGGGCAAAAACTATTACTTTAGCCTTTAAATTACACCCGAGGGAACAAGAAAGGTTAAAGCTTCTAAAATATACAAATTTGTTGCAAATGGGTAAGTTTAAGGGGTTATTACCCCCCTAAAAATGCAAAAAAATCGTTAAAAATTAAAGAGATTGTTTTTGGCTATTTTTTCCTCTACTTTTTCACGCAATTTATCATTAAAGGGTCCTAATCCTTCCCCAAGAACCCGAATTTAATGAATATATGCAGCAGGGATTTTTGGTAGTAGCGGTTGAGGTGTTAGCGCCCCCGAAGCACTCGCGGAAGAGACTCTCTGAATCGCGCCGCCGCTAGTGAACTCAGGAATTAATATTCATATTTTGAAAAGCTGAAAAATTACATTGTTCTTATATTTCAGGTCTATCCTGAGGGAAATTGTTCAGTTCGTTAAAAACTGGCCATTTTTTGGGGATGGGGGTTCCATGTTTCAAGCTGTTAATACATGCGTAGGCTGTGGATAACAATTGGGGGTTGTCCCATTAAAAATTGAGGGTGATGGGGAAAACGGGTGTCATATTTGCGTTCAAGAGGTCATTTTACACAAGAATCGACTGAAATTCAGTCAGTAACAGTTGGAATTTTTTTTGTATAGCAGTTTAACCCTTAAGTATGGCATAGAACCCTTCCGAGGGTGCTTTGGGGGCGCTAACACCTCAACCGCTTTTTGTAAAAATCATTGCTGCATATATTCATTAAATTTGGGTCCTTGGGGAAGGGTTAGGACCCTTTAATGATAAATTGCGTAAAAATTTAGAGGAAAAAATAGCCAAAAACAATCTCTATAATTTTTAACGATTTTTTTGCATTTTTTGGGGGGTAATAACCCCTTAAACTTACCCATTTGCTACAAATTTGTATATTTTAGAAGCTTTAACCTTTCTTGTTCCCTCGGGTGTAATTTAAATGCTAAAGTAATAGTTTTTGCCCCTGAAAATAGAATTCAAAGTCATTTAAGTAATCGAAGAACGCAAAAAGGGGGAGGGGCTGTTCCCCGAAAATCCGTACGTGGTGGAGAAAAACGGGGGTCGGATTCGGATTCAGGGGGTCATTTTACATAAGAATCTGCTTGAATTGTGTCAGAAGCATTTTGACCCTATTTTTTTGTCGAGTAGTGTAATTGTTGTTTTACGTTAAGCAGTTCTGAATTATATGCAATATTATGCTTTTTAATTTTTTTCAATAAATACTTTTGTTTAATTCTTGACTTTTTAACTAATTTAATGCATACTAATAATATTCTTATGTCTTACGAAGTCTTATGTTTCTTAATTTTTAGCGGAGACGCTATTCCCGTCGTAAGCCATACTATTGCTATGGCGCGCTATGGGAAAACTTCACCCCCGATGAGGCACGTGTTAATATTAAAATATTGGAAAATCCTTTTGCACACTTTCATTCTATAGTAAAAGGAAAAAAAATCAGCCCGGCGCGAAACAAAAATCCAACTTTGAAAAATAAGGGCCACCCTAATCTATATACAATGTAGCATTGTTCTGCTGGATGCATACACTTATTTATGTTAGATAATTTTACATTTATAACTTCAAAAATTCAAATAAAATATAAAATTTTAGTATTTTTTTTCTGTTTTGGATAATTTAAGTAAAACAGAAATAGGACTTTTTGGCTCCAAGGTACAGATTTAATATTAATGACATGTTGCCTTAATTGTGAATTGTTTTCCCCCAAGGTTGGGAATTTGTTTTTCGTAGTGGTTATTTTCACAACAGTTGAAGCAAGTGGCATCAGCTTCGATGGCCTAATGATTACAGTACGTGTCTACTAACCCAAAGGTCCCTGGTTCGAATCCTAGGGTCCACTTTTGTAAATTATGCTCTCATTTAAGCTTTTATCAGCGAAATTCGTTATATAGTCAAGGAGCAAAAGGTAATCCGTGCGATTTTCGTGTTACAATTATAAGGGTTAGTTTTTCTGAAAGGTATTAACGTGAGGAATACGAATCCGGTTGTTGGCAACCCCAAAAATGGTGCAGAGGGGCGCAGCGGGGGTTCAAAGTGGCGGATCTCGCATCAGAAAAACCGCGATTTCTCCTATATTTATCGCAATATAAAAACTTTTTCTGGCTTAAATATTAATTTATAACATATCCGAATGTATTAAATGCCAATGGCGCATTTTAGTGCAGCGGGTAATATCGAAAAGCGAGAAATCCGAAATACGCTCGTTTATGGAATTTGCCGTGAGAATTTTAGAGTTACAACAACAAAAGTTGGTTTTTCTGAAAGCTATGAAGATAAGGAACCTACATTTTGATGTTGCCAACACCTAAACTTGCGCGGAGGGAAGGAAATTCAAAATAACCGACTTCGCGTTTCGCTGAAACAGCCATTTCTTCACCGTTTAGCACAAAAAAATCTAATTTTCAAGACTTTAATACTTTTTTATTATTTTTACAACATTTTTAACAATATTTGGGGATGCCAACCACCGCATTCATATTCCTTTCGTAATTACCTTTCAGAAAAACCAACCGTCATAATTGCAACACAAAAATTACACAAGGGCCTATATTCTTACTATTTTCCACTTCTTGACACTCCATACTATCATAAAAAAGTCAAATACACATGTTGAAATCCACAAAAAAGTTTCCGGTGGAAGAAATTTTAAAATGAGCGACCATGACCTACCGTATCTAGACTGCCGACTAAGGTTTAAAACCATCTAAAAATAAATTTTTCTTGTGTTATAAGCTAGGAAAAGAGTTTTATTTTAAAGGTAGAAACTTATGGAATCAGAATCCGGTTGTTGGCACCCCCAAATATTGTGCAGAGAGACGTGGATGGAGTTCATAATGGCGGATATTGTTCCGAAAAACAACAAATTCTTCAATACTTATCAAAATAAAGAGTATCATAAGCTTGATTAAATCTTCATTAAATTTTAAAATATATTAGAGGGTAGTGTTGGAGAACGGTGGTAGTCTTTCTGCAATAAGTAATCTCTTTCCTGTCAAATTAAAGCATCTTTACATAAAGATTTATTTAAAAAAAAGTGTAGTGTCTTGAAGTCTTCAAGTCTGAAAATGCTAAAATTTCTATTTCCATAGTAAGCGAGATAGAATAATACTTACATAAAAAAATCTCTTATTTTTTGTATACATAACATAAATATTATAAATTTCCGAGTCCCGAGAAATTGAGCATGTTAACTAACATCGGTATACTTGGTGTAAAGGAACTAACATTTTCATTTATATCTCTGAAACCCAAGAGTATTTCAGTTTCGTCAGTTGAAAATTAGCAAAATTACCCCAGTACACTGTTTCGAGTACCACGCCAGTATCACATTGTCCCGCTTGATTTACTGTCTCCTTATCTGGTGCCGGAGGGGGTTTGCGGTTATCGTTTGGTCACACAATGACCACTGCCACCCCGAGATAAAAGCATGCCCGACCTCCAAGTGTGTGGTCTACAGCCGCTATCGCTTTTTTTCTTTCCCATTTTTCAGCAAGAATCTAAAATTAATGATACTTTATAAAAAAAGGGGGTGATGTTATAAGGTGAAATTAAAAACGAAATTGACCCTTAAAATTAGCGTTTTAACTCATTTTGAGACTTTTGGGTCGAGATTCGCATCTTGCACAATGCAGAGTTTACATGGAAAAATCGGTATAGTATAAACTGATATCTGAAATCGGAGGTTTGGGAGAGAACCTCCTTTGGATACGGATCTGTTTTGGATGTCTCTTTTTTTATTTTTTTCTCCAATTTTAACTCGTAAATCCGGAAAACACAGTCAACGAGATGTAATTATTGTATAATACCACTAAATGGCTGGATATCCGTCTTTCTGTGAAACATCACTACCCTCTAAAATATTTTAAAAGTTAATAAAGATTTAACCAAGCTTATGATACTCTTTATTTTGATAAGTATTGAAGAATTTGTTGTTTTTCGGAACAATATCCGCCATTATGAACTCCATCCACGTATCTGCACAATATTTGGGGGTGCCAACAACCGGATTCTGATTCCATAAGTTTCTACCTTTAAAATAAAACTCTTTTCCCAGCTTATAACACAAGAAAAATTTATTTTTAGATGGTTTTAAACCTTAGTCGGCAGTCTAGATACGGTAGGTCATGGTCGCTCATTTTAAAATTTCTTCCACCGGAAACTTTTTTGTGGATTTCAACATGTGTATTTGACTTTTTTATGATAGTATGAGTGTCAAGAAGTGGAAAATAGTAAGAATATAGGCCCTTGTGTAATTTTTGTGTTGCAATTATGACGGTTGGTTTTTCTGAAAGGTAATTACGAAAGGAATATGAATGCGGTGGTTGCAATCCCCAAATATTGTTAAAAATGTTGTAAAAATAATAAAAAAGTATTAAAGTCTTGAAAATTAGATTTTTTTGTGCTGAACGGTGAAGAAATGGCTGTTTCAGCGAAACGCGAAGTCGGTTATTTTGAATTTCCTTCCCTCCGCGCAAGTTTAGGTGTTGGCAACATCAAAATGTAGGTTCCTTATCTTCATAGCTTTCAGAAAAACCAACTTTCGTTGTTGTAACTCTAAAATTCTCATGGCAAATTCCATAAACGAGCGTATTTCGGATTTCTCGCTTTTCGATATTACCCGCTGCACTAAAATGCGCCATTGGCATTTAATACATTCGGATATGTAATAAATTACTGTTTAAGCCAGAAAAAGTTTTTATATTGCGATAAATATAGGAGAAATCGCGGTTTTTCTGATGCGAGATCCGCCACTTTGAACCCCCGCTGCGCCCCTCTGCACCATTTTTGGGGTTGCCAACAACCGGATTCGTATTCCTCACGTTAATACCTTTCAAAAAAACTAACACTTATAATTGTAACACAAAAATCGCACGGGAGCCTATTTTCTTACCATTTGCCACCACACTATATATGTAGTTTAGTTACTTTAATGGAAATAACCATGCATTTGTTTTAAAACATATGGAGAGTTCTGGTAAAACCCAAAGTTATAATAAAAATTAAATATTTTTTATTTTTAGGTGAAGCTTGTTCTCATAGAGCAGCTTTATTACTGACAAATTGAAACAGCTGTTTGAGAAGACGAGCTTGAAGTGTCCTGCACATCTCTTCCTTGCGAGTGGAAAAAATCTGTTTAGAAGGTTAAACTAGAACAATATCTTTAAAACTTAGTTTATCAATTTCAAGTGTTGCTTTTTTCATATTATATTATTCTTATACTTTTCTGTTTAAATTAATGATTTTAGAATTCTAATTTTTCCATCAAATATAATTTCTGTGGACTTTGATTGTAAATAATTTAGAAATACTCTAAATTCTATGTTTTCTCCAGCTCATAGTACCTAAAATTGTGCATGGTGGTTCAAACCTGAAAATCAAGGATTCAAAGGAAAATTTTCAAAAAAAAAATTTTTAATCTTGAAAAATCAGAAAAATTATTTGTTTTTGTTATACTATTAAATTAGGGAACTTTTTTCAAAAACATTTATGCTGAACATCGTAACAGTATCTGTAATTCATATTTATGATTTAACAAAGATACTTTTCTAATCTCAATGAGTTACATGTTTCACTATATCTATATTTTATTAAACGTCATAAATTTTTATAGGTTCCTCTAGTTCCTGCTGCAAAATCTCACATTCAGTCGTCATAAACGAAAAGTGCTTCTATTAGAAATGCTCCATATCTGTCATCAAAAAGTGTTTTCAAACAGTTTCTTGGAATAATTGGAGTAAGAATTTTTATTTGGTTCAATTCCGTTAACATTCCCGCTAAATATCGGCATCTCTTTGGAACGTCATATATTCAAATATCGACAAATTTTTCTGATTTTTAATGATAAACTGAACAGTTATTCATCTAATTAAACATTTTAATCTATGAGTTTGAAATTATTTAGCAATATATCTACACTTTGGTGTCCAAAAGAGCATGGTGGAATTTGGCGGGAACGTTAACGGAATTGAACCCTTTATTTTTAAAAATTGATTATTGTTTATTTTTCTATAATTTGCTCAAAGTTCAATCTAAAATATTTTGTGTCTATCTGATGTTAATATTACTTTTGTCGGCTTCTATTTTTAAAGTAAAAAATTTTTTTACATATAATATTTTGATATTGATTTGATAATTTAGGTTGAAATTAATTAACATTCCCATGTTTTAGATGGGTACCATTTTTCCCTCTTAAATTTGTGCTATATGTGAACTTTTGTTTTAAGCGCCATCTCTCGATTGTAATAGGAAGTTAAAACAGCACAGCTTTGATAAGAGTCGACCAGCCACCATGTTTATCCACCGCTCAAATGATGACACACAACCATATAGATCTAATTTGAGCTGTGGGTGAACATGGCGGCTGGTCGACTCTTATCGAAGCTGTGCCAATAAAACATCAAATCATATATATTGCTGCTTTCAGCTGATAATTTCAATAGAAAGTTTGTTTTTGAGGGGAAAAGCCAAGGTCTACTATGGTGGAACTGGGGAGTGATAAGGATAATACACAATTTGTACCCGCAAGAATTTTCGGTAAAAAGAGTGATAAGACATGCTCAAAACTGAAAAAAAAATCTAGTTTTCCTGAGATAGTATTTACTCATGGTTAAATTTGAATTTATAGTTTTTTAAAAAATATTATAATAATTGCCTTGTTATTTTTTGTGATTTAAATTTCATTTCAGTAGAAGGAAAACAACACAAAACCGGGTGAGGTTTGTTTTTGAATGTTTCTTTTGAACATCATTAATAAACTTTTCTCGGTTGTCTCACCATCAGAAGTGTCCAACTGAAAGAAAGAAAGGGGACTTTTGGACCCCTGGAAGCCTCTCCCACCCAATCATGTCCCTGCTACCCAGCCTGACCTGTCTTGCCAGACATTTGTAGGAAAAAGTCTCAAATCAAAGCCCTATAAGTCGTGGATTTGAAATTTTTGGAGCCTAAATTTTATCTAAACAGTAATATTGTGCAGGTAATAGGTATTTTAAAATTTAATTTAATTGTATTTCTTCACGCAAATACTTAGAATCTCAATTTTATTAATTTACTTAATGCTTATTATTTATTTCCTGACAAATTATAGGGGCATTTTGGATGTATTAAGAAGAAGAAGAAAAAGTTTTTTCACTTTTTAGATATTCTGGTGCAGAGAGGGTTAAGTAGATAGAGATTATGCAACTGCAATTAAGAAACATTTTCATATTTATGAATTCGAATTTCATATTTCGAATTTTGCCCTAAGTTGGTAAATATGCCTTCCTTGAACAAAAAAATTTACCATCCTGGAAAATACTCATTTGGCTGGCTACCTAGGAAGGGTGACACCCACCCAAGCTTAAAAATTCTGAATGTAGTTTTAAAAATAGACGTAAGTAATTTAAGTGTAAGAATTGATTTAAATAATTTAACAGTTTTTAGGGATATGAACTGGGATGTCACCCATTGAGCTTTATTTAGATCAGTGGTGCCCAACCTTTTTTTTTCACGAGGGCCAATTTGCTTATGAAAATTTATCTCGCGGGCCACATAAAAACACTTTTAAGGATTTTCCTAAACATAAAGACAAATTACCCGTTTTCAATGAGAAGTTTGCATCTGTTTGGAGGATACTAGATCTTGTAAATTCGGCTCCAAATTTGTAACACTTATCCTTAAAACTGAATTAAGATTATTATCTGTAAGTCGAGATCAAGCACTAGTTTTTGTTCTTTTCAGAACAGATAATGTTTGTTCTCAAACACACAGTTTGTTCACAGTCTCCTTACATATAAGACACAACGGTTTATTTTCTCGCTTAATGAAGAAATATGAATTTGTCCACTTTTCTTGAAAGTTTCAGCATTCCGAGTGAATCTTCAACTTTTTACGATCGGACATCTTTTCGAAGTTTGGTTCTAAAAAGATCCTTATAAACTGAATTCAAATGGTTAACTGATACTGAAATATATTTATCCAATGGCGAATTCCCCGTATCTAGAAAAAAACAGAGAAGTAAAGAAAAAAATTTTTACTGGATGTTGAAGAATTCCTTTTTTATCATATTTTTTTTAGATGAAGGTACCAAAATGTCTCGCACAATTTCGTGGTTTTCTTGGAAGATTTCTGAAAGTGGTTTTGGTTTTAAGATTTTACGAGTCCGCGGGCCACATGGATCAGCCTCGCGGGCCACATTTGGCCCGCGGGCCGTAGGTTGGGCACCACTGATTTAGATTATACAAATTTTCTTGATCACACATAAATGTTTTTACTGAGCGAAAAAACCATTAAATAAATAAAAAAAATATTAAATGTGATATCCATTTTGAGAGGGACATCAAAGTTTTCCAAGTAGTTCAACAACAAAAGGGTAGGCAGAGAAAAAAGTCCATCAGATATTGATTTTTAAAAATCTTAAATGAGTTTGGTTGTTTTTTGTAGAAAATTTCATATACTCACACCAAAACATAATAAAACTAATTCAAACATTGCAATTTTGTAAATTGAATTTGAAGTTATTAGTATTTTGTGTTAAATTATCATTAATATTATTTACGTAACATTATGCAATACATAAGATAATATTAACATTTAAAATATTTATCTCATTATTTAGAATTCTCATTTTCAATTCGAGCAGTCCTCTGTAAATCAGCAAATCTAAAATTAACATCTTGTGACATTTTATCTTCATTCATTTAAACAAGTTGATAAAATTTAAGGTTCAAACCTCAGTTCTTTAATAATTTTTCAGTCAAAAAGATTTTAACTACTTTTTGACAGTTCTGTGACTAACATTCAAAAATTGCTAAATTTTACTCTAAACTCTGCTTGCTTGAGAAATTTATAAAATGAAGCACGGGCGTCTTCTCGGGGGGGAAGCTTCCCCCCAATTATTAGAAACATTGTTTGGAAAAACTTTATTTTTAACTTTTGAGGATAGACCAAAAATTTTCTTGTTTTTCTAACCTTTAATCATAAAAACTGGTGCTAATTTACCAATGGCACCTAACATAAGAGGCGCATATAAAAAGGGGACGGACTCCCCAAGATTTAGACATGGTTCCCACTCTTTGAAAACATTGAAAATCAAGGACCTCGACAAAGTTTTTCAAGGACTTTTTTCGCAGACATTTAAATATTAGTCAGTTTTCAAGACTAGTCGTTTTTCCCGCATACGATCAAAACGAGATGAGAAGTCGCTCTTCATTGTCAGTTTTTAAAACTGGCCACAAGTTATGTTCATATGAGTAGATCTAAAGAAAATTTCTGGAAAAAAACAAAGAAAGATCTGAAAAATTTAAGTTTGATTAGTGGCTGAGTGAAAATTCAAGGACCTAAGTAATTTTTCAAGTACCTAAATTTAGCCTTAAAAAATTCAAGGACCGTGGGAAACCTGTTTAAAAAACTTTTTCATTTAGAATAGGTTGAAGCCAGTGCTGAGTTTGGGGGATATTATTTCAACAAAACTTTTGTTTCGAGGAAAAAAAGTAATAACAAGGTGAGTCCTTTTGCCAGAAAAAAATCCAGCTACAGCACTGATTGAAGCATAGAAATTTGATTTGGAAATTGTCTAATTCAAATAACACTAAAAATGAGTTTGACCGTTTTAAAAGGTCAAATTTCAAAACATTTTCTGGGGAAGGACCTCCAGACCCCCTTTTTAGTTTTAAGTTTAAACAATTCCCAAAAACTTGAAGCAAAAGTTTATTAATTGATTCACAAAGCCACCTTAAAATCACTGGGTGGGGTTTCAGCGAAATCAAAGATTTTTCAAAGGGTAGATAATCATGGTTTTGTAAAATCCCTCTGTAGAGGAATCCTAAATCCTTGGGTTGTCCCCCCAATTTTCAGGAGCCGGCAACACCAATGAAATGTATAGTTAGAGAATGCCAACCTCCAACATTTAAAAGTCAATAGAAAACTATTTATATTTATCTTATCTTCGTTTTTTCATAATTTGACTACCAGAATTACACACACAAGAATTTTAAAACATAGCTTTTAATTTTAATAATAGCCCATAAAAGAGAAGTCAGAAATATACAGGATGTATTATGCACAAAAAGAGTAACTTCATTAAAAACAAATAAGAGTACAATAATACTTGCGTGATAGGTTTTCACCTTTTCTAAGAAGCAGTGTTTGCATTTTGTAAGGAGAAAGGATACAAAAAATGAAAAAATTTCAAGAAGAATAATTGACCAGATAAAGGTAGAGTTACTAAAAGAGACAGAAATTTTACAGTGATGTGATTTTTGTATGAAGAATACATCTGGCTTATAGAATCAAGGTTAAAGGGGGTATCTATAAATATTTCACTGGCAGTCTAAAATGCAAATTACATTCCGAAGAAGGTCATTCCTGAAACATGCAGGCAAATTTTTTGAGACAGTTCTACTTGAAGGCCAATGGATCAACTAAAAACATTTCTGGAGCTTGATTTTTAAAAAAATGAAAATTTTCAAAACCGTGTTACTCTGAATTCACATAAGTTGGGGTAGAGAATGAATCAACTTATCAAAAATAAATCAAGACATTTTTGGAGCCATTTGCATGATTCATTCTTTAAAAATTTTGCCGACAGTGGATCTATGTACACCAAATCTGTAAAAGTCCTAAGTCCTTGTTCACAAGTCCTAAACGCAGCTTAATTAGCAATTAGTCAGCCAATTTTAATGACGTGCTTGTTTTGGGTGACCACGAACAGGTGATTAGTTTGAACAAGACAATGAATATTGCAAAGCTTGGATTGAAAAAAATTTGAAAATTTTCACACGGGCTTTCGATAGAAACCGGGATTCTGACACATTTACAATGAGTTGAGTCTTGCCTTTAGTTAAAGGTGGAATAATTCCTGCTGAATTCATACCGCATCCAAATGCACAACAAGTTAATCTAACACTTTTCCTATTCATAGTGAAATTATTTTCGCCGAGAGAAAAATGATAAAACAATAACTTGAGTCAAAATTAACTCGTATCTTGAAAATAAAATAAGTTTAGAACGAGCGATGATCAACTGACAACTGTCCAGTGAGTTGAGTCTTGCCTAAATTCCTGATGAATTCATACAATCATACTTGCGTCTAAATGCACAACAAGTTGATCCAACACTTTTCCTAATCGTAACGAAAATTATTTTCGCTATGAGAAGAATGATAAAACAATAACTTGAGTCAAAATTAATTCGTAAAGTAACTCGAAAACAAAATACACAAGACGTTTACGTTTCCGAGCGATGATCAACAACAAACTTGAACGACGCCAACGCCAAAATTAACGCCATTGTATTAACCCTGACTAAACCGGAAGTAAAGTAAGCTCCCTGTCCGTAGCGCCACCTATTTCTTTTTCAACCCATCCATAGAGAACTCAAGATCTTAGTGTAGATTACGTGTACATTAGAGAAAAATGACTAACACAACTCGTTTGTTTTCTAAAATTTAGAGAGAAAACATAATTCTGAACCACTTCAGAGGTATATATTTACTTGTTTTGGAAGGTATCTGCCTTTTAAATTTACTAGGCTTCTTCAGTTTAATATCTGATGTCCACATACGTTTTAATACTTATTGGTTTTTTAAAGTATCCTTTTACTTCTCTAAAAATATAATTATATTTGCCCCCTTATTTTCAATAAAACGAATACAGAAAGATACGTTTTCATTGCATGTCTCGATATAAGAGAAAATTTTAACAAAATTGAACAAGAGGTTTGCAGGATTTTTCAAACAAGCTATTAAAATTTAAATAACATACCTTAAGACTTTGGAACTTATGTATGCTTTCGTGTTTTCATGGGTTCGACAGCAAAAAAGGCAACTTTTTGCAAGAAAGATGTTTAAACCATGGAATTTCTCACAGGCACTCATATAAAATAAAAACCTTTCTGCAAACTAAAATTTTTTCAAAAATGTTCTGCAAGAATTTACGAATTTTTTTCTTTTAGTACAATGACACATTTCTTTCTTAAATGCTCTTTTTATTTAATAAAATGTCCCCTTCTTTTAAATTGCAACAAATTCTTAGCATAATAACTGTGATACACGCATTCTGAAGATCCGATAATATCGCTTTGCAGTTGCGTAAATGCAAAGCCTAGACTGGACGGATGTATTTGGCGAAAAACAAGAGAAAAATTCATAGATCAAAAAAATAAAAGTCCGCAGAAAAGTTTCTAAAAAAGTGTTTTGTTTTTTTTTCGTACAGAAAATTTTCTGCAGAGGGCAAAATTTTTGCGTTTGAGTATATTATATGGGAATGCCCACAGGGATTTAAAAACCTTTTACTATAAACAGTTTTAAAGCATTAATAACCTCCTGGAACACAGAATAACAAAATCATATTGACTGTTTTACTACGCCAATTGTGACATAAATAAACAACTTGGAGGAGAAGATACTTGTGCTTTAAGAGCTCACGAGGAAATGGTATATTAGGGATATTTAAATACCCTTGCATAAAAAATACATTTTTTATTCTCTTCTAAATTGGAAATATTTTGAACCAGTCTCAGCATCTTAAATAGCCAAAATATTAAAATAGTATTTCAAGCAAATAAAACTCCCTAATCAGATTTTATTGGATCACCATCAATTCATTTCGCATTCAGCAACTCTTCACTTTCGATACTAAAAAAAATCCCAACAAAACCAGAACACTACCACCCTAATGGAAAGAGAAAAACCTTCAACCCCCACAGAAAAAAACCTCTGTAACATTTTCCACGGGAAAGAAACCCATCGGAGGAAGCCTTGCATGCTAAAAATTCTTGATCGTTTTCCAGCTAACGAATTTTGACTTGCATTCCTGTAGGAACTGTTGCTTTCCGAATGACTCCAAAAAGGGGGTGGAGAACACCTCCTCCCGGGGGTAATTGCCCAGGGGTTGGGAGCGAAGCGGGCCTTAACTCGATTTCCAGCGGACCGCACAAGCATTTTAGGCTCTCTTCAAGTACATTAAGTTCGGATGACAATGGCTGGGAGAAGGATAGCGTTTTAAAAACCTTGTCGTAACGCGGCCCGAAGTTTTTAGAAATTTTTAACGTTATTTGCTCCGGTTTTTTTTCGTCGGGTATCATCCATCTAACGGACACTTTTTTGCGGCCCGCACTCCTCATCATGATCCGCCGGGTCTTGTTCCATTAAATTTTTTAAGAGGGTTTTGGGGTGACTGCTGCCGGTGGTCTCCTTTTTGTTTAGTACTTTTCCAGGGGTGCAGGGATGAAACGGAGGGGTTAGTTCCATTATTCTAACTCCTATTAATCTTAATTATAACTATAACAGTTAACAATAATAAGGCTAATATGGAAAACTTTATACCAAAGTGGAACATTTGTGATAGTCTAGAAGTATTGTCTAGAAAAAGGCGTTCTTTCAAAAATTTTCATTCGCACAATTTTTAATATCGTGATGAAATACTGAAGCAGAAATTTTGAGAGTGAACACAAAGATCCACAAGTTATTGAATCACTGACATTCAAATGAAAAATGAGGGGCTTTTATTTTATGGTAGTTCAGGTAAAATTATACCTGGCACTTTTAATTTTAGATTATAAAGTATAATTAAATTTCGGATAATTAGAAGTATTAATATAATAACTTCAGTGTGTTTTAAAGTCAACGTAGTTTTAAAAAATTTTTTTTCACTGAAAATCTTTCGATATGTGCTCAGTTAAGCTGAAAATTTTACTATTACGTAACTCCATGTTTTTTATTATAACAAAGGATAACTTCCTTTGTTATAATAAAAAACATGGAGTTACGTAATAGTAAAATTTTCAGCTTAACTGAGCACATATCGAAAGATTTTCAGTGAAAAATTTTTTTTTAAAACTACGTTGACTTTAAAACACACTGAAGTTATTATATTAATACTTCTAATTATCCGAAATTTAATTATACTTTATAATCTAAAATTAAAAGTGCCGGGTATAATTTTACCTGAACTACCATAAAATAAAAGCCCCTCATTTTTCCAATAAAGATAAAACTGGTGAGTAAAAGTGTTTCTTATATTATCCCCAGTTATCAGGAAGAAATGGGGTAACAAGAAACTTAGTTGAATTTAACAAAACAAAAACAAAATAAAAACAATAAAATATTTAAATAATAAAGAGAAAAATTAGATGAATAAATTTTTAGGCATAAATTACTAGATTTTTCTTATCACATTCCATAGTTTTATTTGAATGGGGTTTTGCAAAAATTTCACATTTCTCTTTCTTTCACTCCTTCAGTTATGTATTTTGTGATCATAACTTTTTTATTTCGTCTGAATTTAAAAAATATAGGTGCTTAGATATTTTTATTGTATTTCAAAGACTCAATTGTGCTTTTAAGTTTAATTTCAGAAATCCAGTTTAAACTTCAGGCAATTTGTGACGACGAACATTCGGAGCAGAATTTATTTTATTAGTTGTGTGTCGAAAGTAAAGACAAGTGTTTTTGAAAATAAACTTAATTCAGTTTAAAAGATGTGGGAGGATAAGAAAAGTAATGCTAGGTTACAGGTTAGAGTGTCAGGATGTCTAGAAAATAAAATCCTAAAATGGTAAAAAAAATTCTCTTAAAAAAACTCCCATTTTAAGCGTATTTAAAATGATATTTCAATTGAGTGTTTTCTATTTTGTACTTAAAATCTTGCTGGCCGCATGGACATAACTTCGTTATTCAAAACCTCCTTGTGTGTCCTCTCATGAATCTTAAATTACCTCCTCTTAGATACACGTAAGCTCAACTACCTACCAGCGACCAGCGATATTTAAAAGGTATTTCACTTTTAGAAACATCTTCCTAGAGGAAAATAATAGAACGCATATTATTTACGAGCACAATAGAATAATAATAAACCGCGAAATTTTTAAAAATGGACGCTGAAGGTAATCCATCATCCGTTTTTCATGTTCTCTTTTGTTTATCAACTTGTTCTCTGGCATTTCAAGAAGACAGTCACCAAAGGAAAATGGCCAGACGACCTTTTTCCCTTGTCAAAGAGAGAACCATCAGGGTCAAGATTATCGAAACCCGCGTGCAGCTTTTTCAGATGTCGGATTTGCGATCTGTCATTGTCACCAGCAAAGACGGAACTGTCCACTTCCAGACATTGCACCTGACGGAAACATTCGAAGGAACGGGGTCCTCTTGGACTTTTGTTCAGGTATTTGGATAAGAGGCCGAGTTGGGTTTTTTTGGTCAATTTGTCCCGCTCGATGGCTCGGGATCCCCTACTGTTCCTGTGATTGCAATGCCTTGTGGGTGCGTCGCTCTGTTTCGAAAGCTGTTTTTGGCGATGAATGTCTTGCTTGGCTCTATGGAAACGGGCCAGTTGGATTTAATAAAGATTCCATGAGACCAGAAAGGGGTCCCTAAGAGTGTTTAGAAATAAGTATATGGACGTTTATGTTTATTTACGAAATATGTTTATGAAATATGTTTATTTTTATAAGTTTATCTCCCTTTGTGATCTTCTATTTCTCTCTACTTTTCTCTATTTCTTCGGGTAGTTTTACATGTATCGACTAGAACGGTACGACGCGACCGAAACTGGTCTAAACTTTCTGCTACATCAGGGATTTTTAACTTAATGGGAGGATTACAAACTTCATTTATTTTTTAAAGTACCTAGTGGTCCTTGAGTATAAAAAAATTGAAGAATTATCACTTATCTAAGATTATGTGTCTTCTTCATTACATGTTTGTGGGAGTATTTCAGGTTTTAATGATTTGGTTTGACCTAGAGGTCCTTTGGTAGGAAAATGTTAAGAATCCCTGCTCTACATTATAATGTAAGTACTATATCGATAAGGAAAACGATGGGATATGCTCTACTGTTTTTCTCCTGACGTCCCGATCACGTCGTGTTTTGGTCACTGCATTGCATATGGAAAAAGTAAAGTGATATACAATTACGTTATTTTTTTTAATTAGACAGAATAAAATTTAACTAAAACTAAATTCAACAGAATATTATAAATATTAATTGTAGTTATTTAAAATTTTATCCCTCTATCTATCTTTGTAAAAATAAGACTTAAAAATCCTTTTGTTAACAAAATCCAATCCTTGGCGTTATAAATGGCGATAAAATGGCTATAAACGAGTACAAGGCTAACCTCCTTCACCCATCCAAAACACGGCAAACCTATCCGGACAATCTATATGTCTCTTCACGTCTCGTCAGATGAAGAGCCGGGTGACACCAGGCGCGTGGGTGAACAGGTCACCTCGAAGAGTCACGGATAATTTTTAAAAGTATAAAAGGAAAAAGTACATTCAACACGTCATTCGGATAAGGATTCTCAGCAGGGGGCACATGTCAAGGTACGCGTTCCTGCAAGGATGACAGGCAAGTCATTACTCTTGGGAGTGCGAGAACCATCTTTTTTGATTGAAACAAATCGTCCTCTTTTGACTCGGATCGTCGCGATGTATCCCTCTCTTTTGACCGCGTATTGATCATATCAGCTCCTCGGTCAGATTATCCTGGTTTTTAATGGTATGGAAAATTATTCATTGAATCAATTTTTCAACCCGCCAAAATAAAGTACTAGTTTGGGAGGAGAGGTGGAGGTGGGGAAAAGGTAAAGATGGGAATATCGGGTCTCGATTGATCGAAATGCAATAGTTTTCTTTCTTATGATGTTTCGATCAAAAGGGTCGTTTTTGAGCTTTTTACGATTGGTTTTTCTTAATGAAATATAACAATTCCCCACATCCTCCCTAGACTGGGAAATATTGTGACTGAAACGATTTTATCTTTTTTTTACATGTGACCTGAATTAAATCGCTTATTTCTGAAACATGTCAAACGCCACTTTTCTTGTTTTGAGATAAACGAGAAAACTGTATAGAAGCTCACTACATTTTTATGAAGATGTTTAGTAATTTTTTTCTTAAAGTAGACCTTATGTGGATATTTTACAGGCAAAAAGAATTTTCAAATGTTTTTATTCTTTTCATAAAAAGTTATTGAAATATTTGCATTTGACAGGTTTCTGCAATGAAAAGAGTATTCAAGCCTATTTTCACAGCTCAACTCTAATTTATTGAATGATTTGTTAATAAAAGTAGGAGTATTAGTCGCAAATAACATTTCCTTATTAAATACTAACCATAAAATTGCTATAGAATTCTTATTTTTTCTCTCTTTTGGTTAGTAGATGTATAAATACCTTTTTATAAATGATTTCAACTCTAGGCTCAAAAATAGTGGTCAGCCAATTCAAAAGGTTAATATAGACATCTTCGAAGTCAATTACATAGTTGTTTGGATGTAAATTTCTGGACAGTAAAACTATTTTTAATATTTATTTAACTAGGGAGCTACCGCCCCCTGCTCGCTATCGCTCACCAACCCCCGTAAACTGTTGCCTCAGGACCTTTTTGAATTGCTTCGCAATTCTCACAAATTCCAACTTGCTGAACTTAATACACTTTATAAAACAATTAAACAATTTACAGAAAAAACGTCAACCAACTTTCCAAAAATACGTCAACCAACTTTCCAAAAATACGTCACCAAATCCCCTCCATGAATAAATCTCCCTTAAAAGTTTGAATATACAGGGTGTATCTGAAATGGTGCAACAAACTTTCAGGGATGATAGTACTCATCAAGACGAACAAGAATCGCTATAGAAAGGGGGGTCCCAGACCAAATCCCAAGGAGTTAAAAATGGAGCGACACCCCATAAAATCATTGAAAAATTCAATTTGTAGAAGAACTACTAAAACTTAATTATGGTCTCAAAAATTGTGGTTTATTATGATCTTTAAAATTACCTCAAAAGTCTTCTCTTTAAAAATTTTTTATTATGAAAAAGTTAAAAAACACAAAAAATGTGAAAACTCTACCAAAACCTTATTTTGTATTTCGAAATCCTTTCTTTTGATTTGATAATCTGAAAGATCATAGTTGAAAACCCTTTAGTCCAAAGTTTCACCTAAATACAATCAATATTAAACGCTTGAGATCCTTTTAAAGTTTGTTTTTTGCGTGAGCTAACAGCTGTTCTGGAAACAGCTCTAAAAAACTGCTTGCGCACCCAAAAAACAAACTTTAAAAGGATCTCAAGCGTTTAATATTGATTGTATTTACGTGAAACTTTGGACTTAAGGGTTTTCAACTATGATCTTTCAGATTATCAAATCAAAAGAAAGGATTTCGAAATACAAAATAAGATTTTGGCAAAGTTTTCACATTTTTTGTGTTTTTTAACTTTTTTCATAATAAAAAAATTTTAAAGTGAAGACTTTTGAAGTAATTTTAAAGATCATAATAAACCACAATTTTTGAGACCATAATTAAGTTTTTACCAATAGTAGTTCTTCTGCAAATTGAATTTTTCAATGATTTTTTTGGGTGTCGCTCCATTTTTAACTCCCTGGGATTTGGTCTGGGACCCCCTTTCTATAGCGATTCTTGTTCGTCTTGATGAGTACTATCATCCCTGAAAGTTTGTTGCACCATTTCAGATACACCCTGTATATTAACTCGAACTTATAAAAATTTAAACGAAATGTTTTTTTAAAATATACATCTTAATTATTTCAGTTAGGGGAGAGTGGGGCACATTCGAGCAAAAAGTGCATTTCGGCATATTTCTCTGAATCTAGATGAGATATTGAAACAAACTCGGATTCAAATGAAAGTTAAGAATTTTCCCGATATTTTAGAACGGTAATTGGTCGCATTCATCTAGAATTTCTAACCTATATCATCAATCTAAAAAACGAGAAATTTAGTGCGAATGTGCCCCATGGGTGGGACAGTTTCGCACACGTGTGGGGCACATTCGTACACATGCAAAAAATTATACAATAATTGTTTTTACAAACTAAAAAGTTTATTGCTTTTTTAAGTAAGGATAATTAAACGAAATATTTGGCCCTTTTACTTATTTTTCCTCTAAATTGAAGATTTTTTTACAAAAAGAAAACAGCTTCAGAAAATATTGAACATCTAAGTTTTTGATAATTAAATCAGGGAAATAAAACCATTCTAGAAACTTACTTTAGTAGTGCCTCTACTGAATAAAATGCTGAATGACCACTTGAGAGTTATTTTTGATTGATATTTTACGCCAACAAAATGACAAGAAAATTTACTTTGCTGCTTCTAACGCTAGCAAATTTCTAGTACGTATACAACCAAATGGATCAAGGCTTTGAAAATTCATTCAGGAGGTGGTAGTCATGCTTCCATCTACTGGTATTTTTTTCAGATTTTTAAATTAATAATTACTAGGGGAAATGCTGTCTGTTCGAATGTGCCCCATGTGCGAAATAGCCCCACTCTCCCCTACCCAACTATTGGCAGTGCAAAGTCTATAAAAATCACGTGACCCTTTTACTATCGTTGGTCGAAGAGTAGTTCAATATTATGATATGGGGTATTGATTTGATGTCCCCTTTAAATAAAATGATTCATAGATCCAAAATATCAATCACATAGATGTAATAAAGGGCCCCAAGCATGGAAATTTTAAACCAAAACGTCCTTAGTCTTGTACAAAAACTTTAAAAATATAGTTTTTACTATGGATTGATGGATCTAACCTCTAAAGAATGACTTTTCCAATCGCATATAGTGTTTTTATGCAATTATATAAAAAAAGCATTCCCAAACAAGCTGCAGATGAGACGGCATGAACGAAATTCAACGCAGTTTAAGTGCAGAAACCAGTCAAGCGACGTCGTTTGTTTCTGCACTAAAGCTGAAATATAGCATGCTGGAAAACTATTTAATATCCCGTTACTTTTATAATTCTTACTCCAAAATGTGCGTTTACCCCTATAGAAAATAAAGTTCCTTTTGTGTTAAGATAGAAACAACTATTGTTAAAAGCATGGAGAGAAGCAGATTTTACAATAGGAAGTTAGGACAGTGGGGTTTGAACTGAGTACCTTCTGGACACCAGGACCACGACTCTACCAACTGAGCCATCAAGGACGCTTTGGGAGCAGCTACTGGTCAAAGTGTATAGTGGAATTGGCAGTGTTTAAAATTTAATTGAACTGTAAAATGCACTAAAATAGGAAACAGTTAGTTGGGTTTGATCTGAGGACCTTCTGGACACCAGGACCGCAACTCTACCATTTGAGTCATCAAGGACGTTTTTGGTCCAGCTACTGGTCAAAGTGTTTTGTGGAATTGTCAGTGTTTAAAATTTAATTGAACTGTAAAATGCACTAAAATAGGAAACTAAGTTGGGCTTGATCTGAGGACCTTCTGGACACCAGGACCACGACTCTACCAACTGAGCCATCAAGAACGCTATGGAAGAAGCTACTGGCCAAAGTGTATAGTGGAATTGTCAGTGTTAAAAATTTTTTGAACTGTAAAATGATCTAAAATAGGAAACTAAGTTAGTTGGGGTTGATCTGAGGACCTTCTGGACACCAGGACCGCGTCTCTACGAACTGAGCCATCAAGGACGTTTTGGATCCAGCCACTGATCAAATTTTACAGTGGAATTTTTAGTGTTTAAAATTTAATTTAAGTGTGAAACTCCCTAAAGTAGGAAGTTAGGTTAGTATGGGTTTGAACTGAATAACTTCTGTACAGTAGGACCGCGACTCTCTCAACTGAGCTATAAAATACGTTTTTGACGCAGCTACTGGTCAAAGTGTATAGTGGAATTGTCAGTGTTTAAAATTTATTTTAGCTGCATAATGCGAATGCACAATGTTTCCAAAGCCATCAGGAACAGCTTGTTCTCCCAAGGTTTCCAGTGTGCCCCTCGAGGCTACACCACCTAAATCCGCCCATGGAGGGAACCCAGAACCTGCAAATATAGCTCAAGTGCCAGTGCCTTCTTAACCTCAACCATCCTTACATCTATTGAAAATATTACCTTAATAATTTAAAATAAATGTATAAATTCAGAAATTATAAAATATCACACGTGGTATAGTAGGCAGGGTTTGATCCTACGACCTTCCGACTCTATGCAAAAAGCTTTGGAACACTGGGCTATTCGGCTGCAATGAACTAGGTACTTTAGATTTGGGATTTTTACATTGTAATTGATTTAGAAACAATGTAATATGGTCCATGTTTTTTTCTCACACAAATTTTTTAGATTTAGTTTTTCGTACATAGGTAGTTGCTGAACTGGTAGCCCTGCATAATGAAAATACATACTTTAATTATGAACTTTAAATTATTTGAGTCATAAGTTTTTCTATATTTTTAGCAGATAATAGCAAATTATGAAAATGAAATTAAGTTCAGTCTTTTTTTAACCTGTAAAATGTTATCCGTGTAAAATGGTTGTAATTTTTATGACAACTGTCTGAAAAGGTTCTCGTGAGGTAATATGAAGATTTACTTACAATATCTAAATATCTTTACTGTGATTTTTAGTTTCGGATTTCGTTTTAAGAGCTAAGCTACACTTAGAAATATAATTTTGGAACCATAATAGAGTTACTATTAAAAGTAGAAAGATCAAATAATAGTTTAACACAAAACTATTTATTTTTTTATTTTATTCTGTGTTAGAGAGTAATTTCAATGTTGATATAGTTTTTACTTTCTTAATAAAAACATTTAAGTTCGAATTTTCATTAAAGATAAATTGATATTTATCTCAGTTCAAAGCATATTAATAGAAACTAGATGAAGAATATATGATTTAAATAGAATATAAAACATATTCATAATATATAACTTCCTAAGTTAAAAATTTAGTTCATTTTAATTTCCTTTATAATTGAATTAGTTCATTTCAGGACTGAGAAATGTAATGCTGAAATGAGGAAATGACACAAAATGAGAGAGCAGGTTAGGTTTGAGAAGTTTTAATGTAGTACACAAAGGGAAAATAAACTGTATAACATTATATAAGTATTAAGGACTATATTACAAGTGAACAATAACTTAGGAGCAGAATGTGAAAAAAGTTCAACAGCCTTTCAAGTTCTTTAAACACAATAATGAAAAGAAGCTATACTTCAATTATGAACATGATCTTTTATTGCACCTTCAATAGAATGATTGAAAAGCCCCATTTTGTACTTCAATATGGCAGACCTTTTTAGGTAGGTGCCAAAGTGCATTTTTGAATGCCCTTCTTAACATTTATTTCTGTACAGAGTTGAAGTAAGAGAGGCATATTTTTCTTCCATTTACTCAAATAATAGCTCATTCTCATATACGAATTTGGCAAATTAAGTGTTGTTGGCACATATTTGTACCTTCACACTACATACCACACACATTTTTTATGTGCGCAGAAAGATAGCTTTATACATTTCTAAATACAATTAGATTTTATGAAATAAAATAAAATTTTACTAATGGGCCGTATTTTATAAATATTTACAGATATCTGTACAGTAAAAAGAATTTCTCCTCACAAATTTTAGTACTTATAAAAGGAATATTCACATAATAACGTTTTAACCCCTTCAATCCTGCGCCACCCGAGATTACCATCGAATCTTTCTGGAAAATTTGAGTTGGATAGGAGTAAAAGGGTTAAAAGATCTGCCATTTCAAAACCCTATATGAAAAGGAATTGGTACAATTTAGTAACAATATATTGGCACAAAACTTTTTGACTTTCAAAAGAATATTTAGAGAAGCAGATAGTAGCGTTTTAAAAATGAATTTCACATTCAAGGAACTTTATAACGTTTCATATTTTAGTTTTCGCTTCACAGCACAGTATTTTTTTTTCAATAAAAACAAACTTAATCTCTACAATAATTTCAACACAAATGAGTAAAATCTTAAATAAACAGAAATATGAAGCTTCAAAAACCACAAACATAACATCCATCAAATGTCTACGACGCAAATGAAAGCAAGAAACAGGAGAAAGTCTACGTTGGCACATAAGTCCTTTAACACGCTGATGAGGGGGGAACTATGGTATAAGTCCACGGAGAGAGAGAGGAAGATTCTAGGCTACGTCGCGTGGATCGCTTTTTCTTTGTGACGATTATCACTGTGGTTGCTTCGCGACTGTTTCGAAAGGAACACTTTGTTGCACCCGTTCGTGGAGCAATGCAGCAAGGACTGCGTGTGACTCTTCTCGTAGTGCTCGCGGAGGACGATTCCCTCGTGGAACTTCTTTTCACATATCGTACAGCTGAACCTGCCCTCCATGTCAGGGACCAGGTCCTCTTCCAGCTTGACCGAGGGGGACAGACGGTTGTCGTCCCCAGGAGGGGAAGGTCCCGGGGACGAAGGGTTGCTGATGGAACTCAGGGAACTGTTCCGCGCACTGTTCTGGTCGTGAGCGAACCGGTTGTCGCCGCCATCGTTCTTATTAAAGTTCGCCATGGTGGGTAGGAACGCAGGGTGGAAGCCGGGCATAGCACCAGGGAGGTGGGCGAAGGGAGATCCGCCCAGGAAGGGACTGCCCGCCCCTTCCGCCGACAACCTGTTGTGGTAGATGTCGGCGAAGCTCATGGGCAGGGAGTTGTGGTCGTACAGGCGAGTGAAGAGGTCGCCCCTGTAGGTGTCGGCATGGAAGGGGTACATGGCCTTGTCGAAGTACCCCCCTCCGGACCTGTCCGAGGAAGTGGAGAGCAGTTTCCGGTGTAGGTTCAGGTTGGCGCTGTGACGATCACGGCTGCGCTTCGACGGGAAGGCCGCGTTGCACCCCTCCACCGTGCACTTGTGCATGAGCTTCAGGTGCACGTTCTGGTAGTGCGTCTTCACCCCGAAGTGGTTCTGGAAGATCTTGCCGCACGCCGTGCAGCGGCGAGGGTTCTCCTTGTCCACCGGGATCTCCACCGAGCCCACCATGGAGGCGTCTCTGTAGACCGGCACCATGCCCATCTGCTGCTCAGACATCGAGTTGTCGGTGTCGCTGTTGTTGTTGTTGCTGTGACAGTTGGGAGGGGGGATATGCGAACCGGAGCTGCTGACTAACGTTGGCAGCATATCCATCGCTGGAGATTCGACGCGATGATTATTGGTGGATGCAGTCGTCGTCGTCACTGACGCTAAGCCTAGTCCTGGAGCGTGGTAGGACACGCCGCTGGAGACGTTGTTGGCCCTGTGGTTGTTGAAGTTGGACCGGTTGGACACGTTCATCATGTTCGTGAAAGCTCCTAGTGAGAGAGATTCCAAATGCCGAAGCGGGTTTTCGCATATGTCTTCCCCTTCCTTTATTCGGTTGGCGGAAGACTCGTGGCGAAATTTGTCCGCGTCAGGCATCGAGAATCCGTTGTATCGATCGTGGTTATCTTTATCTGCATTATTACTCTTTGCGGTTGATGATTGAGCAGTGGTAACCACGACAGAACTGGATTGAGATGTGGCACTTGATTTGCGAGAAGCTTTAATCTCAGCCAATTTGTCTTTCTCAGTGTCCGAATTGTCGTCCATATCATCCATTGAATCGGAACCGTCAGACGTTAGGTAATCCGATTTCGAGTCCAACCCCCCGTTTTCGTCGTTATCTTGATCGATGTAGGTATCGCTGGATGAATCATCCGAAGACACAAAGGCCAGATCGTCATCACTCGTAGTGGGGCATTTAGTGGGATTCAGACTCTTCCTTTTCCTCACACCCTTATTGGAAGGCGACAACCTATCTTTCTCCATTGATCGTACCACACTTTCGGTATTTTCAAGATTTTGTCCTTTTGAATCACTACGCTCAGAATTGACTTTTAACCCGTTATGATTATCACTCGATAGTTTTTCATCACTCTTTGAGGGTGATGTCAAATTTTCAGCTGTCTTTTCTGCTTCCTCAACTTTAAAATTTTTTAAACCATCAACAAAGTTATCGGATTGCTTTCTATCCTCTTTCAAGCTGAGATCAATTCCCTCCTCGTCGTATTTGTTAACAACATCGGGGTCGATGCGAAAACGCTTCGTCAGAGGTAAAGGTCCATCATCGTCCACACGAGGCAGCTTATCGGATTGGGGAGACACTATTTCTTTCTTCAGTTCCACAGATATAACGTCCATGGGTGGTGTAACCGGTCTGTGATCATCTTCTGAAGCAGACGAGCTTTCACCATCATGAGCGCCCGACGAATAGTTCACAATCCCATTGCTGAAATCCATCATACCACTAGGCGGTATTAAGGGGTAAGGATTGGCGGCTCGGCCGTCGTTGGGGTTGATCTTCCTTCTGTAGTTGGGAGTGTGCAGCTTTGGGTTAGGATTCGCACTGTGCCTGTTTCTGCTCCTCCTGGAACTGAACATCATGTTGCAACCGTCCACCGTGCACTTGTGCATCTCCCTCAGATGCACGGCGCTGAAGTGGATCTTGAGCGCTCCTTTATCACAGAAAGTTTTGAGGCAGACGTGGCACTGCACCCGCTTCTTACCGGTGGCGGGGTTTGTGGAAAGGGTCGCCAAGACGGTGGGGTTCCACCTCCGCTTCATGGGGTTGGCGGACTTTCTCAAATGGCGCACCTTCTTGGCGGCGTACACCGAGTCCATGTAGCCGTGACCGCCGGTCAGCGAGGACCTGGTCAGGTTGATGGCTGCGTTCTCCTCGTCATCGGACGCTTCGTTCCCGCTGCGTTCCGAGCTGGCCGTGGTGTAGGAGGAGTTGTTGGAGAGACTAGATGGGCCGAAGGAGGACGCGGGAGGGGGGTAGGCCACCACCTCCCCTCCTTTGGGAAGGTCCGGGCTGGTGGTGGAGTGATGATGCTTAGTACTACTGTCCTGCTGCCGGAAATCGTACGGCTGCATGTTCTGCAGTTTGTTGAGGGGGGAGAGTGCCAAGGGGCTGGTGCAGTTTATGGGGGGAGAGGACATGGTGGGTGACACGGACTGGTTGGAACTGGTGGAAGGGAGGCGAAAGGTGGCTTTGGGGGGCAGAGGAGGGGGACAGCCCATGTGACTGTAGATGTGGCTGCTGTGTTGTTTGAAGAGGGAGGACCCACCTCCCCGATTCGTCCGTTCGATGAATTTTTTGATGTCGGAGTCAGTTCGTTGGGGGTGAACGACAAAGTCTGTCCTCTCGCTGCTCTCCTGGAGCAGTAGCTGCTGTGCAATGGTTTTGGTTTCGCCGAAGCGTAGGAACTGCTGTAGGATTAAGGGCTCCTCTTCTCTGGAAGCCAGGAGCCATCGGTCGAGCACCGCGCCCGAAGCGTCCTGAAAGAGAAGACAATGTGTTTATAAAAATTAACTTTTCACGGTTATAAATTTTGATTTACTAAGATGACACCATACTTTACTTCGAATAAGAATGAAGTTTTAAAATGGTTTTCCAAGATTTTTTAATTTAAATTTTTAATTAAAATTGCATGATATTATCGTAAATTCAACAAATTTCGTCTTTTTAAACTCCTGATATCCAATAAAACATTTTTGAAGCAACATATCGATATTTAAGCATTGAATTAACCTACAATTCAAATTTTAATAAATAGTGTAGATTGCAAAAACATTTAAGTCACCATAATAGCTAGAAGTAAATATTTTCTACATTTTATACACAACCTAAGTTTTCTTTACAACAAGAAATGTTATCTCTTCTTGTAACAAATTTATTGCTTTACTGATATTTTGTAAGATGTTATATGAAAATACCCGATAGATGGAGCCGCGTAAGAGATCAATATAAGGTATAGAGAGGAGAAGTAAATGAAGAAAAATTACATATTTGCATTTCTTCATTTTTTAAAAATGAGAAGCAACTTTTAAGTGGGTGAATTTTGAGATATTTAGGAACCAAAATTTTATTTACATCAATGAAACTTTAGAAATTTTACCACATTTTGCCAGTTTTAAAACGAATAACCTACATAGAAAGCTACACAGAGAAAATTAGTTGCTTAATAGTATTTTAACTTCACAATTACGAAAACCATATTTATAGAGAAGATTTTAACTCATTCCATTCTCCTTCCTACAAAAGAGGGTAAAATTTGAGTGTCCCTCTCACTGTAAATGGTCCGTTCGTATAAGAGAACCAACAAATTAAAAGATTACGAGTCTCCAACATTTTATTAAAAAAATCTAATCAAAGGACTGTTCTTGAGACATCTGTCCTTCCGAAAGGACACATGGTCTGCACTATCTCCTGCAAATAAACACCGTTTTTAGTCTAGTGACGAGTCACGGAAACCCCTCGCATAAACAGAGCTCAGCTCCTGCCATAAACATGCACTTTGTCATCCTCCCGGGTCTTCTCCGGGCCCTCTCGGTAGCTCGGGATAGATTAAACATCCTGTTTCCTTTCCTGCGCAACAGCAGACGATCGGCGAAGTCGCTCGGTGATTTAAGAGTCCATGACAGGAGGACTCTTTTCTTTTTTTTTTGTTTCAGGGAACTCATGGTGTTTACGCAACGGAAGAGAGACCGAAACAAAGAAATCGTGTCCGAAATCATTTTTCCCGAGGTTTCCCGCGAAAGCCTTGAAGAACGAAATTAAAACTCTAGTAGCGAGTGAAAAACTGTTTTAGGGATTTCGGTGAAACGTCTTTTAGAACGAGTTTTTTTGAGGTGGGTTCAATTAGGGATCCGACATAAATTACAAGCAGTGGTCTTGAAAGATATGTATGAAGTGTCTGAAATGTCGAGTGAGATGGAGTAGGCTTTTGGACATTTTAATTTCAGTTCGTTTCGTCTTTTTAGTGAGTTGGGTTTTCAGGTAATAAGTTATCGTTTCAGCTGTGCTATTAGTGAGTAGAATTATAGCTAATTATAGTCGTGGTGTGTTATAAAATAAAGTTAATTACTATCACGTTTAAAAGGACACGCAGATAGGAAAATAAAATGAAGATATGTGAGACGAAGAGAGGATAAGTTAATTCAAAATACTAAAATATAGGATTCAAATTAATTATATTTTTTCGTCAATTCAATAATGTAATCAAATTTTACTATTATCAAATATCTAATTTTCAGTCTATTTTTAATCACAGTAAAGCCATTTATTAGCTCTTTGACACCCTTACCTTCTTATACCTTTAAATGATATTTTACAGTTTCTTCAAATACATCAATCACTGCAATACAACATTACATAATAGATTTGAACATAGATTGATCATAATAAGTGTGATATTTGATCTTATTTGTCTAGAAAAAATGGAGAGAGAGAGGTAGAATCACTACGCAAACTCTTTATAAATAAAAAGTGAGAATATACTCCTATATGAGCTGCTAAAAATGAGAGTGTTGTAAGTCCATCGAAGTTAGTTTTTCGTTGTGTTTTTTTATAACGGGGTCAGTGTTGTTCGTACAGAGAAGACCAGCTTTTGGGTTACTCTTACCGGGCGTGGTTTCAATCCGGGGGGCCGTCCGGAAAGAAGACCCGCCTATCACCATCTAAAAATATTTTCACTCGTAAAAGACAGTTACAAGGTTCGGATCCCGATCACAAGCTTAGAAACATTGTTTCGCTTATACTGTTTATCAATCAGGGAAAGTGCAAAAATTAATTTCATAAGGGGGACCTGGAGAGATCTATTTAGAAAAAAAATTTAAAATTTTGTCCATTTGCGAACCAAAGAGGAGGGGTTTCTGAAAAAGTGCCTTCCCCTTGCAGCCCTGCTGGGTTCACGCCTGACTCTTACAGTTTAATAATTTAAATTTTTACTTAGGCCTTAGGCAATTACCATTCCATATACCAGTACATAAAAGTCAAGCTTTACTAATTTCGGACTTTCAAAAAGCAGCTCTTTTGGAGGTAACTGAAAGAGATCCCCAAAACAAAGCATTCCACAATAGACCCGTGTCTGTCACTCAAGCGAGCGTGGGCGCATGATTTGTCAGCCGCCAAAGTCAAGAAACGGAAGACCCGAACAAGTATATATAGCCCTTAAACGGGGGGCATGTTCTTCTTCCCAGAAAACGAGGACGTCACAGCCCTGGACATGTGCTCTAATAGGCAACATATCTTCCGGAAGCCTGACAGAGTCGTGTAAATATTTCTCGCTGGAGCAGGGCTTAAAGAGCGGATCACCGTGGTCCGCAAAGACACAGATGCCAAGTGTGTAAAAATATCATCGCCTGCATCGTATTGCTTGTCAACGCTCTCTGGCCGCCCCCTCAATACTTAGCGAAGGGCGTCTGAGCGTAGCGCGCTACATGTGTCAGCGCTACAATTTGCAGAGGGCCAGTATGCCGAACAAGTGCCGATGACAAGTTCATCGGGCCTTAAATCCGTCGGTGGTTGTCATGGGGCTATTTTCGACCGCCTTTGAACATTGAGTAAAGGATCTACTTAATTTGGGATAATTGGTTTGGACAAATGTTTTGTCTGTGACTTACTTAATTAGTGTAAGATATTAACTGTTCCTGAGGACATAAGGGGGAGTGAAGGCCACCCCCGAAATTTGGACTAAGTGGATAAAAACAAGTTTAATAGATGTTTTTAAGGGCGAATTTCGAAAAAATTTCCGGGGACCCACAAACCCCTCCTTTTTGTACTTGAAATTATGTAATACCCGCAATGCTTTACATAGAATCAAAAAACAAATTATGTCAAAAATGAAAAATGTTTTTTTTTTAAAACTACATATTTTTAACCTTATACGAATGCATGAAGGAAGTTGAGAGGATATTGGGGTGGTCCCTAATAGGAGTAAAAATCTAGATGAGAGTCTGACAAAGGCGACGGATTTTATAAGCACCATATACACCATACTCTTAAAGTGACAGTTTCAAAACTGAGTAAAAATTACTCAAACTGGCCCCAAATCAAATTTTACTTAAATTTGAAAACATGAAAATACTCAATTCTGAAAATGTGCAGATACTCAAAATTAAAACTTCTTGAGTTAGTGATGATGATAATGAGTTTGTGCATGAAATTCATTTGAATCGGAGGGTGATGATAGTCACTATTATTATAAAACTACTTAGCACGTCATAGTGACTATCATCGCACTCCGATTCATGAGAATGCCATGCACCAACTCAAAAAGTTTCATTTTTGAGTATCTACACATTTTCAGAAATGAGTATATTCATGATTTCAAATTTGAGTAAATTTCATTCGGAGCCAGTTTGAGCAATTTTTACTCAGTTTTGAAACTGTTGTTTTAAGAGTGCAGTGTCACGAAAGATTAACAGCTTGGATTGGCAGCTTTATGAGTGCACTGTACATTAAAAATGAAGGTTCCTCAATTAACTCGTTTAAAATTGCAGCACATAATTAATACCTAAATGATTAAACGATATAATATAAATAAACTATTTTAATATCAGCACGGGCCCATTAAATTGTAACATAATCAAATACCTTAACATTTCCCTAATATTAGCCGAACACCAAACAATCATATACACCCCACCCACTTTTTCCACCCACCCCCCTAAATCAAACACTGGACAACAACCGCAATCAAAGCCATACCCTCCCAAGTGATTTCCCGGCTGACCATTAGAAGAGGCCTTGATGATGTGACTGGAAGCAGCGGCGGCCTCAAATCGTCACTCGTCACGAATCAAGCAGACCACTGCTTGGCGTGACTGACCCTTCCCATCAGCAGGGTCCGTTCTTCCCACGTCCGGCCGACTTCTGTTGTGTCCGGCCGCCCCGAATTAATTGACCGCCCTGTCTTGCCTTTCAGCGGCCGGCCGGAATTTGCATGAAATACGACGGCCATTCCGTGACCTGTTTAAAATGGATGAGTCGATAAACTAAGGAATGGCATATATTTTAAAGCGGCTGTGGTCACTTTGCGAGTGGCCAGATGTCTCGAGGCACGTTCGCTGTTGTCTACCCCCTTAACGAATTCTTAATGTTCGAGTCAAGTATTCAAACACTTCGTCCACAAAGTCCAGTTTGAATCTAATTGATTCCCTGCGCATTAGCAACAGTTGACCATTCCCTCCTATCCCCCTTTACTCCTATCATTATGAATTTCCTTTGACTTATTCCTTTTGGAAATAAAGGAGGTAAAAACTTTCGTATTCACTCATTATAACATAAAATGTTATTATAATAATTTTATGGAGGTATAATAATTATATAACTATACAGGGTGTTTCAAAATTGCGTTGCACGGCTTTTATTCGGAACCAACGCCTCCTAGGGTCATGGAAGTAAGGTCTACCCCTAGGTAAGTGAGCCTGGATAATGCACTGAAATGACTAACAGCGCCCCTAGCGGTGAAGTTAAAAAGTTAAAAAATTAATTAAAACTAAAAGAGATAGAGCAAAAACATCAGTGAGAGTATTGTTGCCAACGTCATGAATGAAAAAAAAATTCATGAAAATATCTTGAATATTCGCCGAGATATTAGCATGTGAAAATAGCACTTTTTCAGGGGTCGAAAAAGTTCGCATGTTTGCAAATTTTTTGATTAAATTATGTGTTCTTTAAACTAAAAAAACACAAAACTACAAAATAACACTTTGCGAATATGCGAACTTTTTCTTTTTTGACCCCTGAAAAAGTGCTATTTTCACATGCTAATATCTCCACGAATATTCAAGATATTTTGATCAAATTTTTTTCAGTGAGTTTTTCATGACGTTGGCAACAATAATCTTACTGGGGTTTTTGCTCTACCTCCTTTAGTTTTTAAATTAATTTTTTTAACTTTTTAATTTCGCCGCTAGGGGCGCTGTAAGTCCTCTCAATGGATTCTCCAGGCTCACTTACCTAGGGGTGGACCTTACTTCCGTGACCCTAGGAGGCGTTGGTTCCAAATAAAAGCAGTGCAAAGAAATTTTGAAACACCCTGTATATATTCTTTACAGAGACCCAAAAAACTACATAATCTTAGGAGCTTAAACAGCGTGTCCTCGCTAAAAATCCCTATTACTTTGTTTTGGTTTTGAAATATTAACTTGGGAAAATTTTACCTAAAATATTTAGTTGAAAACACTCGAATGATTCTTATGCTACTAAAAAATTAAAAAAAATTACTTTAACTATAATTTATTTAAAACAATACAAAGCAAAGAAAATGAAGGAAGGAAATAGAGTTGAATCAAAATGCAACTGTCTTTATATGAGTGAGGAGCTAGACAGGAGTTTAGATAGAAACTGCAGTTAAGAATTAATTGTATTTTCTTACGAATGATAAAATTTTCAAATATCTTAAATTTTAGTTTTCAGGTTGATCATGTAGATAAAATCTATACAGTAAAGCACCGTTTATACGTCTCTCATTTATACGTCTTTTACATTTATACGTCGTTTTCGCTAAGTCCCAATTCATTCAAATAATCAAAACTGTTTTCAATTATACGTCTTTTCATTTATACGCCGTTTTACGTCGGTCCCTTGAAAGACGTATAAACGGTGCTTTACTGTAATTGGTTTTTAAAATTGAAATTTTTAAATTTGAAATTTGTTTATACATTTTAAATTATACTCAAGATAATTTACAAACTTTTCATAAATTAATCGTTCTTTTACTTTCTTATTTTTTCTATAAGAATAAATTTCAATTTCCAACTTCAAATTAGGCAGTAATATTTGTTTCAGAAGGTAAAAAGCAATAAAATTTCATGATTCAAAAAATTATCAATCCCCTAAATTCTGTTACTTAAAAGAATTAAGGAAGTTAATAATGATAAAGATCAACTAATAGAGAATGAAATTACGAACGAAGTCAGCCTAGTTTCATATTTTTGGTTTTTTAGTTCTAGAGCTATGACTAGAAAAAGAATACTGAATTCCCCCCTCCCCCATTTAAAGAAATAATTTCCCCCAAAAAAGGGTGAAAAAGCAATAGTGGTTCATTACATAAAAAACATAAATAAAGTGAGAGAGCTTAACCTTTGTTTTTCATTACTTTTAACAGCATTTTTTGTAATTTTAAAGCATTCGTAGAAAACGAAGGAATTTTCTACCGACTTTTAAAACTTTTTTGGTCCATTGTGTGTCACTTATAAATATTTTACGCACCACCAAAAAACTTTTGAACATATCCCCCCTATTATCCATCCATCCCTTATAAACAAAATTAGCACCAAAACAGTAAAATCAATCCATTTAGTTCCCAATAAAAATATCTGGCATGTGCTGGTAGAATAAAACAATGAGGGGAATGTGCTGTTTTTAATACAGGTTTGTGTTTTTGACTCATACTGAAATAGCCGAATTCCCAGTCTACTTTCCAATATCAAAGCCAATGAGAATTCTCAATTTTATCTCTATTTTAAATTGCAATCATCTCATTAGACCTGAGATTCGAGAAGTTGACTGGAAAATCGAGTAAATAAGGACATGTATATGTATAATATATATGATTTTGATTCATGTTTTACTTGAACCATATTATTCAATTGTTTCATTTTACGAGAAAAAAACAAGTGCACAGTGAATCTTACCTGCATAATGTAGCCCCGCGCGTAATCTTCGTAAGTCCATCCAAAACCATGAAGTACCTTGAGCACCTCGTCGTGTTGGAGGACGCTGAAGAGTCTGTCCAGCAGTATCTTGAGGCGCACAGGGATGGCTTGGGTTCCGTACAGCATCAAGGAAGCCACATCGAAGGCAATGCTGGGCTGCACGACTTCAACTTGGTGGCAGTTGAAGAGATGCCGGAATCCCAGTTTGTCTAAGGCTGAAACAAAAGGAAAATTTGAAACAAATGAAACAACTAACAACTTTATTTGCCAAATAAAGATAAATTACTATATGCATTAGGGTGGCCCAAAAAACTTTTTTTCAGGTAGAGTTCTGGGCACCCTCTACTTTTTTTCGAACAGCTAATAGAAGCTCACAGCCAAAATTTCAACTCTGTATTCGAATTAGAAGTCGATGACCAAGAGGAGTGAAAAAATCCCAATTCGAATATTTTTATACAAAACTAAAAAACCAAAGATCAAACCATCTCATTTTGTTCATGATTTTTTAAATAAGAAACTACTAACGTTATTGATATATTCTTCCATGTTTTGTTTTATGATCACCTTAATTTGGTTGTAGTAATTTTCTAATGTCCAAAAACTTTTGTAAAGTTGTTCTTCTTGCATTTTTAAACAGCTAATAACTCTAGAACTATACAACTTTAAAACATGAAATTAGTTCCATTTTGTATGTAATTTTTTTGTATTTGATTTAATGTGCATCATGACCATGATTTTCAAAAAGTTTTTTTTTTCAAAATTTAAAAAAAGTGGAAAAAAATTTTATGAAACAATTTTTTTTGACATTTTTTGCATGTTTTAAGGCATATGGACACCCTCAAGTGAGTTTATTAATTTTCCATGAGTGAATCGCTTTTGCTGTGTAATTTTAGGGATAGTTTAGGGACTTGCCTAAATTTCAAATATTTTTATTTTTTATTCATGGTTAAATTTTATTTTCAACTTGAAATTTGGTAGTAATGTTAATTTTAAGAGTTAGGATTTTAATATTTTTCAAAAATATTTTTACATTAAATTTTTTTGCACTTTTTTAAATTTTGAAAAAACTTTTTGAAAATAATGGTCATGATGCAGATTAAATCAAAGACAAAAGATTTACAAACAAAATGGGACTGATTTCAGGTTTTTAAGTTGTACAGAGTTGTTATGAGCTGTTTAACAAAGCAGAAAAAACAACTTTACAAAAGTTCTTTGGACATTAGAAAATTACTACAACCAAAATAAAGGTGATAAAAAAACAAAACATGGAACATTATATCTATAACGTTAGTAGTTTCATGAACAAAATGATAGGGTTTGATCTTTGGTTTCTTAGTTGTTTTGTATAAAAATCTTCGAATTTGGACTTTTTCACTCCTCTTGGTCATCGCTTTCTAATTTAGGTACAGAGCCCAAACTTTGCCTGAATAGTTTTCTCTGTAGGTCTAAAAAATTGAGGGGGTGCCGTGGCAATTTCTTAACACTCTATTTTTCCCATAGAAAAGTGGGCCACCCTAATATGCATTTATGATAAAAAACGGAAATCTTTAAGGACTTTTAATAGTTTTGTTTCTATCAAAAATTTGGCTTGTGAGAAATTGTAACATATAACATTTACCTTAATCGACGATTTCTAACTTATTAAATAAAAAATTAAAACAAGGAAATAAATTAGCTAATTATCTAAAGCAATTTATTTTAAACAAATTGAAAAGTCCTATTAAAACAAATACTTTTTGAGTAATAAAAAGAATAGTATTTGAATTGTATTGTGACTTGAATCTTTTTTCCAGAAAGAATTTCGTATATATTTAATTAATTTTTTTATTATATCATATATTTTATTTTTATACTTCAATATAAAAATTTGATGAGCATACAAAGACACACAATAAGATAATAAAGGTCAATAGTAATACAAATTATAAAAAAATTTCAGATGAAAAAAGAGGCGTTTAAACACAGAATTAGACATCCATGTATAAAAATGCATAACAAATTATTTTATTTTTATTTTTTTAGCTATTTCAGTATTAATACAGCATACTGCTCCTTGATAAATCATAGAAATTTTTTAATCAAATTTTAGAGCTGAAAACCCTTAATTTTTCAAACTTTAAGACCACTTAGAATAATATTTAAATTACAAATAAGTAAAAATATGCAATATATTAACTTTTTCAAAATAAGTTTACAATATTAAAAAACTACTTCTATAAGACTTCTAAGCTATATACCCGCTTTAGGAAGAAAAATACCTGATATAAAGAAACTTAATTATTTTTGCAATGAAACCCAAAACACTAAAGAGAAAACAACAATTCAAGATTCCAATAACAGGTGTCACAAAGAGAAACAAACATGAAATAAGATCACAATATAGCATGGAAGAGAGATAAGAAAATCATAAAATCGTCCCCCAAGAAAGTGTATACACTCTCTTTCCATGTATAAACACAGTTTTATGACAACAAAAAAATCACCTTCTCCATCAGGGAGATGCATCCTGGATCAGCTATCGCACCCAGAGCAAATCTCGCGTCTCCTCGCAGCGGAGTCTACTTAGCTACTAAAGCGACCCGGACGTGGCGGGGGACTTGTTTGTATCCGCCCCCAGGGGAGTGAGCACACCCCCCTCCGAACAAAAAAAAAGGCATGTCGGCGGCCCCAGCTAAAAGAAACCGCATTTACCTACGCTTTGTTGCGGGGGTCAAGGGTCGGTCACAAACAACAGGTAAGGGGGTGTCACAAGACGGTCATTTTCAAAGATTCCGGACAATGAAAGTCAAAGAGTCAGTCCGACCGGCGGCGAGGAGTCCCCAGACTAGTAATTTCGATCTCGGGGGGCGACCAGGTGCGCTCTTGCAGAAATTGACATCGCGTGAGCAGAGTTTGCATGCAACAGTTGTCATGTGTGGAGAGAAGAAGTCGTGCTAAGTTTTCGGGGAACAATGGCAACTAGAAATTGATTCAAATAATGGGGATTAGGATGATGTCGGATTTATTTCAATTGAAGTGTCTCTCGATTGATTCGGAGTCTATGAGAAGGGCTAGTTCAGTGGGGAGTTTATGTTACGTATCAACTTTTTTTATATCGCGGTATGATCGTGACGGTTTTCCATCATTCACTCGAGGAGAGACATCAGATAAGAGGATGACATCCACTTGACATAATCAAAGTGGGACAAACACTTCTTGCTAGTGGAATTTCTTTTGAGATAGCTCTTTAATGGAGAGCTCATGATTAGGTTTATTAAAGCACACGGGTAATTTTCATAGGATACAAAAATGTTTCGAGCTTTTTAATTTTTTTTCTACTTCTTCTTTTATATTCATCTTTACTTAATAAAACATTAAAACTTGATAATCCGAATTCTACCAGGTCTAATGAGTATGTGCCAAAAAAGTTTAAGTATGCTTACAGATATTTCTATCCTTCTTAAATTAAGTTATGCAAGTTTTTTTTCAGTCGGTATGTCTGGATTGTGTGTGTTGTGCTCTGCCATGGAAATCACAATGGTTAATCAAATTGTTTTATATATATTTTTGGATGCAAGAAATTGAATCCTTTTGAGTAAACTAGAGGAATTAAAAGGTTTATCTTAGTATTAGAGTGAATGTAAAAAAAAGGAAGGAAAATAGAAAGACAGGTATAAAATAAAGAAATGTAATGATAAAGAAAGTGAGAATAAGAGAAAGAAACGGAGAAAGGGAAAACAAACATTTAAGGAATACCATTTCAGTAGGTTTCTGTCTAACTAAATCACATGGTGCTGGGATAAGGAGCAATATGACAATATTAATTTGAGTATATTAATATGAGCAATATTAATTATACTAATATGCTAGATACCAAATTGTAATTTAAGAAGAAATTGGAGAAAAGCACTGTGTCTAAATCTTTCTAATTTCTTAAAACTCTTGACAAATTTCATCAGTCATAAAAATGAGAGCAAAGTCGATAATTTTCACACTCTCTTTATGAGTTTAACAAATACTCCGAGCTTCCAAGATGAGGTCTTCACCCGAAGCGGATCTAGAAACAACCCTGCCCGCTTGCACAGCGGTCCCTACGTCCCGTCCGCGCGGTTCGCTTGAAAAAAAAAGGGAGTTAGTGATCTATGGGCTGTGAGAAAGGCAAAGAAACCAGTCATTTGGGTCCTAGAAGTCACAACTCCAATAACCGGACCTGGCTCTGCTCGGAACAACAAAACAAACCATCATCAGACTGTTTTCTAGGGAGAGGAGAGGGTAAAAGATTAAGGCCGTCCCATCAAGAGTAAAGTCGTGCGCCGATGAATGTCGCCGATAAGTCCAAAAAAGCGCATAAGGTAAAAAAGGTAGGAGTGAACTGTTTCCAACTCACATACCTGGATAATCACAGGTTTTCCGCCGCCGAGGCTGAATCTATATTTCAGATGTCAAAAGATCTCTCGGACTCCAGATTCGCTTTCTGGTGCAGCAGGATACACATAAACATTTTGAGAGGGTGAAACTCTGTAATTACGGACGCAGCCATTTGTTATGAATGCGGGTTAGAGCGAAATTGTTTTTCCCCGACGACAAACCCTTTGGTGTGCCCATGATGACCGGTGGGTGAAGCGAATGGGATCTGATGCGCGATCGATAAGGGTGGTGGGCAGTAAACAGCTTTGATGGTCATTTCAAACCTCCGTGAGTGAAAAAAGACTGAACCGTACGTTAATGGCGAGGCAATATTTTGAAAACATCTACTTCCGTCTAAAACAAGATTATTTATGCACACGTAAGTTCGTAATAAGTTATCAAGTATTAATAGCAAAAGGAACTGAATCTAATAGGAATCGAAAGAAGGGATTTTATAAGTACATGATGTGTTGAAGGTCTACAAATTTCTAGAAAAGGATCATGAGAGAAGAAAGTTGAAAAATTTAAGAAGACAAAGTCTTAAAGTAGTTCAATGCATATTTGCATATAACTATTTAGTATAATATGCAATTTAGTAGTTGGCAAATTTGGCTTTAAAAAGCTTTATAAAGAAGTAACTTCGTTTATAAAGTAGTAAACTTTTCTTCTGCCAAAGATAAATTCATCTGAAAAAGGATCCATGTCTGATTTTTTCCTATTCCTGAAATTCTTCTTGAATCATTAAAGTCAGACACCAATTTACGAACTAACTTCACAATCGGAAATTTGTTAAGAATTAAATTTTCTTAATTCAAAAGAAAAATAGTGTTTTGTCACTAACATTTCTAAAAAAAAGTATCTAAAGCAAACATTTCTATCGCATCTAAATAGTTTTTAGACAAATAAGAATTGGGAGAAGTGTTTACATCATTTACATTCTTAAACAAAGCACATATGCCATAGTGATGCTAAGATATAAAATTCTGAGGATATACGTAATACTTTTAAAGAACGTAAGCAATAACATGGATATTAGGTTATGTACACACTCGAACACTAAAGTTTCGCCATTCCATCAGCTTAAATCATATATGTTTATAATTGTCAAAAAACTCTAAAACAATATAAATATATTTTTTCTTAACACATTAGAGGACTGTATTCCATAATATTTTTATTCTTAAATGGTTAAATACTGTTGGTTTATCATAAAAAACTGCTTTTAAACAACTTTCATAAGATAGGCATATGGAATCAATGTTTCCACAATTTTAATAAATAATTTCTTTTTTTTTCTAAATTAAAACTGTTACTAACTAGATTTTATAAGATGGTCACACTCAATTTTTATTTAACTTAGACAATCCAACAAATGCAGAATTAACACATTAGAGAACTGTATTCTATAATATTTTTATTCTTAAATGGTTAAATACAGTTGATTTATCATAAAAAACTGCTTTTAAACAACTTTCATAAGATAGGCATATAGAATCAATGTTTCCACAATTTTAATATATTAATTCTTTTTTTTTCTAAATTAAAACTGTTACTAACTAGATTTTATAAGATGGTCACACTCAATTTTTATTTAACTTAGCCAATCCAACAAATGCAGAAAAATTCGTTCACCTAGGAAGGAATTTCACGTGAAAAGCTTTTGATAGAAAAACAATTATCACGAATTCATAAACGATGCCATTGTTCTGCGGATCAGTTATGATTCGTAACCACCCAGTTCCTGATCCGAAAATCGTGTTCAGCATTGGAAGCAGCTGCCCCTCAGGTTTTCGTCAGTTTCTCCCAAATGACATATTTCATCCACTACAGAACGGTTAAATTACTCAAGAAAATTGATTGGGTGCGCTCTGAAAAAGCACTGAGTAATAGGAGAAGCTTATTGAAAAAAAAAAGCTTCAAACACACAAAGACCCAGCCAAGAGCGCGAGTCTATAGATTCCTGGGAAAAATGTTCAAGAGCGAATTAATGAGCTATTAATCTCGAGGGCCTCTAGTCATAAAGAGATTGGCTAGGAAAAATAACTGGTGCGACTATCTGAGACACATCAGCGACAATGTGAAGGGGATTGTCTAATAAGACGGCAAATTGAAAAATAAAAAGGGAAATAATAATAACTTGGACCTCCGACAGATTTCGGATTAAAGGTGCCCGAGTATGAATGATGTCCACTTTGTACAATGAAGGGATATTTAATACATCATTGATAACTATCTTAATATTTCACTTTTAAATAATGGTGCAGTCTGTCATGTGAAGGTAAGACAAGATGGCAACCTGATTCGACCGTGCAATTTATAGGTTTCAATTAAATAGAACTGTGTGATTTGGACTTTATTCACCGCGAACGAGAAAAATAAAATCAAGTTTTCTAAAGATGGATGGATAAGGTGTTTGACTTGTAGATAAGTTTAAAGCCTTATTTGGTTTGACAAAAGGGTCACTGAGATCATAGCGTACACTAACGACCCCGGTTCCCACAGTCTCACTATAAAACATTTAAAAAATTTATATAGTATTACATAGTAACTATTTATTAAAAACACTTACCCATTATTTTAAACTATTATTAACAAGGATTCAAAATATAAAAAATGGTTGACATAATATAAATATGAAACTTGAACCGCTTTCTCTTCAATTTGCTTTTTGCAACAAATAGTTGAGTTACTTCAAAATTATAAAGCTTTTTAAACCAAAAAGTGAGACCAGGGATATCTTACTATTATCATTAGTCGGTTAAAAAAATTAAAAGGTGTTTTGTTACAATGACAGACTTATAAAAGAGACAGCTGGTATAAACTGCTGCTAATTGACAGCTGCTTTCTCTTACAGATTAACGCTTTGCTATTGTTTCTTACACATTAAAACAGCTGTTGGCATATATGAGGCTTAGACAGCCGCAATCAAATTTTATAATATTTATATATAAGAGTCACACCATTACACTATAAGTTTCACGTAGAGTTGTAGACTATATAAATTTGATTTGTTTTTGCAATATACTTTATAATTGCATATTATCACAAGTCAAATGTATAATATGTCATTTGTATGACACAAACACACATAATACAAATGTGTAGAAGCTATAGTATTTAAAAGTACAAGGAAAATACTGTAGTAAAAGAAAAATACTATATTTCAAAGTTCTTAGGAAAAAATTTGACAGTATTAAGGGTATTACCGTCTTGTTATAAAACTTACCGCCACAATAACAATTTTTAAAGTTTGCGTGATATTTTAATCAAAGCTGTGCACATCTTTTAATCTAAATAATGAACATAATTTTTTTTTGCATTCTTAAGGTAAAAATTAATTACCTGATGACAGATTTATAGAAAAATGTTGTGTTTAACTCTTTTTGGGTAAAGGGATTTCGCCAACATTTGGAACATTATTATAATTTTAAGGACCACAAAAAAAACCTTTGCAAAATTTGTTTTTCTTAATTAACAGTGCTATTTTTACAAAAAATTTAAACCGTTTGAACAAGTATATTTAAACTTATTTTGTTTTATTCAGTTCTTGGATATCATCTATAAAAATATGAATTACAACTTTAGCAATAATTAATAGACTAAAACTTGGAAGAAGTTGCAATTTCTTAGCTTTTATGCAGAACTTCATCTCTTTTTTCCAGAAAAAAATATATTCGCAAATGAATTACAACCTATTTCCTGTTTAACTACAGAAAAAACTGTTTAACAGACAGTTTAATAATAACACGTGAACTGCACAAACCACATTTTTCCTCAATATTTAGATATTTCAAATAAAAATAGATACCATACTATCCCTTATTCATAATAATCATTAAATTACTTTTTTTAGCCATGGTATGTTTTAAGGGGCCTCAGGACTCATAACTATGCAAAGGGTCGAACTAATATTAATTTCTGTAGAAACTTTAAATTTTTACCGCATAATAACTATCAATACATAAATACCCAAAATTTCAAAAAGTTTGATGGTTTTTATAGAAGTAATCAAAAAAGGAAAAAATTTCCCTGCGCGCAAGTTTTCAAAAACTATTCAAGTTTTACGTATGAAATTGGGTGCAAATACTTATCTTCGGGTACTTAATAAGTTATACTTAAAAAAAAGATACTGCATAAAGTAATTTTAATCACAGTTTTTAAAAAGATAGAAATTTTAATTGCAAATTATTAATTAAATACTCGTCTTAAGGTACTTAATAAGTTATACCTCACATTTAAATCTATACTATGGAACATAATTTTTTCACATTAATTAAAAAACGTTTTTCTGAAAAATTTTATTTAAAAAAAACTGTGATTAAAAATAATTTCAATGAGTATCTTTTTTAAAAAAGTAAGTATAACTTATTAAGTACCCGAAGATAAGTATTTGTACTAAATTTCTTGTTTATAACTTGAATAGTTTTTGAAAAATCTTGCGCGCAGTGAAATTTTTAACTCTTTTGATTACTCCTATAAAAACCATCAAAACTTTTTGAAATTTTGGGTATTTATATGTATTGATATTACTACTATTACTGATCACTATTATGTGGTAAAAATTTAAAGTTTCTACAGAAATTAGTTTTTGTATAATACTAGTTTATCCCTTTGCATAGTTAAGAGTCCTGAGCCCCCTTAAAACCAAATATTTAATAAAAAAAATACATACCCATTTAATTTTTAAAATGGTGAAATTGACAAAAAATAAAATATTTTTTGTTATGAATATAAGAAAGAAAACAAAAGCCTAAAAAACGGCCGCCGCCGTTTTTACACAAGTCACCCATCCATCCATCCTCTGATTTTATTTGCTGTTATCCCGAACTTCATTAATTCCTTGTGGCAGCGCTCTGATCTAAAAGGCTTCAATGTTTACATTAAACGGCAGGTGATCGATATCAATTAAGATTACGGCTGCAGCAGATGAATCTGAGCGGCCCAGAGAAGAATGAGTGTGCATTTATAATCGATATTATATTGATGGGAGAAAATAACAGCGGTTTAATCTACTTCTGAGCACTCTCTCTTTTGGATGATTAAAAGTAGAAATTATGAAAAGTTATTTAATCGCGCTATGGAGGCTAGAAGAACGGGTGCTTTTTTTTTCAGGAGTTCAATGATTGAATACTTTACTTGTTAGTTGAGGAACAACACGAAAGTTATATTGTCGTCACTTTAGAGCTAATGTTGTTTTAAAAACTTAATTCTACCAGCATTCTCCCCTCATGGAAACAAATGTATGTTAATTTCATAACATTTAAGACACTCTGAGTTCATTAAAAATTCAGACACATAATAGTTGGAATTGAAGAAGAATGTTAACTATTCTAAAGCATTTCTCTTAGCTGTATTATCATGACAGTGTTAAGTACTACATCTGTAAAATGTAGTTTCTTTTAATTTCGAGATAAAACAAGCCGATTCAAGAAAAAAACGTTAGATATAAGTGTTTTAAAGTGAAAATACAAAAATGTTACAATTCAAATCATTAATTATTTTAAATAAAAGTAAATAAGCTATATACATTTTTAGAATAAATTAATATAGTTTTGTATCATATAAGCTTATAAAATTTTTAAAAAGAAGAAACTAACTCCGTACGTAAAGAATTATTTGGGTAGAAAATGGTTACTTTTTAAATTCTTAAATTGAAACAATTCTTTATTCCTCTTAAATAGACATATAAAGTAGATACAGATTCTTCAATATTGTTCTCAAGAAATTTTACAAAAAAAATTATTGTTTTTTACAAATTATTTTTATGAACACATAATCACATTATTATTAATTAACAAATTTAACAAAGTAGGGTCATTTATAGATCATAAAACTATACCAGATAAACCAGGAGCAGGAGACAAAATATAAGTACCCTAATTTATCGATATAATTAGAAAGTTCAGTTCATCAATTATGAAACATTTGTTTCCACATTATTGAACCGAATTTGAAAAATTATACTCAAGACTCCGGAATTATAATAGTTTCAGTCGACCATTATACTATATTTTAATTAACTTGAACGTGGTGAGTATGGTTGCCATAAATTTTATTCATAATTTTGAGGGGCAAAAAATAATAATAATTTCCGGCCCAGACACATACTCCCGCACCTATCTGCGGATAATTGACAAAGGGCAAATTGAAAACGCTTCCATCAGAGAAGGAAGGAAGGATCTGCAAAGAGGGGCGACGAACATGTTGCTGTCTTCAGAGCACCTGGGGCAACGGACAGGCAGCGAGCGAAGGAAGCAATTTCCTTATTAACCGTCTCATTTTCACGCTGTCATATTTCATAGGCTGTCCCTCCGATTTAACAGATGTTTCTTGAACTTTGGCCCGACTTCGATCAGGGGTAGGTTTCCGAGTATGAGAACTTATTATGAGGTATCACAGGTCGTATGGGCATTAGCGGTGGAGTGATTGACACTGTGTCGGCTTATGGGAGTGATAAAACTAAGGGAGAACCATCAAGCACAATCGGTTTTGCTTTTGAAGTGAGTTCTTTCTGGCAATAACTGAATTGACTTCTCACTGGGCATCGTTTGTTACCTCATTGCAAGTAAACGATTCTAACAAGTTAAAAAGTTCTGATGATAAAAAGTGTTTTTCACCTTTCTGGAAACACTTTTTCTTTTTTTAATAATTCGTGCATTTTAGTATTTTTAGAATTAGCTATTGTTGGCTTTAATTTCAAGGGACCATGGGGGGAATATTGTTATATATACTGGTTTATTGATGTGACAGTGTCTTTATACATAGTATTCGCTGTATTTAATATCCCAATAAGTAATTAATTATTTGATGGAGATTTTCTTTGGGTATTTTAATAAAATAAGTTTAATTCAAAGTAAATTTAACTCGTATTTCGTAGAAATTAAAATCGATATTACATATAGATAATAAACTACAGAATGTGTGATCTGTTCAACTATTAATCACTAAAATAAAAAATCATATTCTAATTTTCTATGGTGTAAAAATTACTCGGAAGAATTGATACTCATATTTGAATTCATATGTTATTTTTAAAGTTCAAAAAATTAAATAAATGCAATAAAACTTTACTTTTCTTCCCCCCAAACAAATTATTCTTCTGCCACATTAATACTCAAATACCAGAAAGAATTTACATCATAGTAATTCTTAGGTTAAATCATACACCTAATCTAAGGAATAGTGAACAATATTTAAACACTTACAACTAACTCCCCCCCCCAAAAAAACCCAGATCCACTATGAATCGGTCACTTAAAAGAAAATAACCACAAAACCGCTACTCCACTTTGCTAGACACACACAACAAAGCTTCCGACCACAGCAGGATGACAAAGGAAGAAAATTTGTCCAACCTCCCCTCACTCCAGTAGTACTACATGTCCGCATCTTGTCCCCCCGACGACGTAAACGATGGGAAATTTATGCCCCTTCAGACGGAGGAGGGATATTTAAGTCCAACAATGAAATCCATTACTTTTCCATCTGAAAACGAAGGGCCTTCAAACACGAAAATGTGCCCCCGATTATCAGAGGCCGAAATAGATGACCCGTTAGAGTAGCGGAGACAAAAGGAATAAAAAGGGGGAGCGCGTTATTAATCGAATGTCCTTCCGTTCGACAAGGGTAAGCGAGGGGTCAGTCCACAGACAGATGACCGGCGACTTATCTTTGTCACCCATTGCAGCGTCAAATCTCTTTCTGCATGCTGGGAGGGAAAAAAAAAACTCTTGAGTCCTATCTGCCGTGTTACACAAGGAGAAAGAATATTTGTGGAGTTTTGTCCGGATCCGTCGTGGAAGCTTTTGAAGGGTTGGTCTATGGAAAGTGGGTTATAAATCACCGGGTGTTGCAGCAGTATCCGAAGTTTTAAAAGAAGAGGCGATGGATTTTTCTGTTGGGTGAAGTGTGTAATGAGTTAGGAGAAAGTTTCAGTTTCTATGGTTTTGTTTTGCTCTCTGATGTTTCTTTTAATATGAATTATGAGGAGTAGTGTCGGGATTTTTTAATATCTTGAAATTGACATAAATTTAAAAATTATCAGAATGCTATAGACATAGAGTATAGGTATGAAGATTACAGAACTATATATTCGAGTTGTTTTTCTTGTGTTATGTTGGGCTTGTTTAACTTAGAGGGTATGAACTCCTTTAGCCTAATTTATGGTGTTCAATAACATTTTATTGCTTGCAAATTAAGTATTATAAATTTTAATTTAAACTGAACGTGATTACGAGTTTTATGCACACACGAATATTTGAAAATATAAAAATAAAGAACAATTAAATAACAGTGGGATAGGACCAATAATGTTTTTTATTTACTTCTAAGCCAAAGCATTATTTAAATAAGAATTTAATTTTGTAAATATATAACATTATCTTCTTGAAGTAAAATCTAAGGACCTTGCATGAACTTGAACATTTAAGCTCCTTACTCTGACATATGCTAACTTACTGAATAAAGGTGAAGCTATCACTACAGTAATTAAAAAAATTTCATCCTTTCGTACTTCCAATACAATTTCTAATTCGTAGCAATTCCATTCCAAACCAAAGGTGTGTTAATGCATATTTTACCGTCGAACAATACCTCACTCTTCCCCAATGGGCTTCCCCTTCATACATAGAAAAAAGCAGAAGAGAACGCCTACTTATTAAAGATAAAATAAGATGGGTACTTTTCCAACAACGACTATCGGTTACTGCATGAGAGGTAAGAAACCAGGACGTAATGAGGCTTTGTCTTGTTCTCCTTTTCTGCAAGTAGTTTGCCTTGTTACGGTAGAGAATAAGAGCTATTTCAAGGTTGGAGGAGTCAACGCCGCAAAGAATTGGCGACACTAAAAAGCTACTTCGCCCAAATTTGGCACTGTATGAAATATTTTTTAGAGTATTTCCAAAATGTCAGGTTGTATAAAATTATTTACACTTTTAATAAAGAGTATAGTGTCCTTCTATCGTATTATGTGTTTGTTTAAGCATGATAGATTTTGGAAATATGGATCATCATTCAATACTGGCAAACCAAAACATGACTATCGACCGATCAACAAGTAGTACTTAGAATAGAGCTTCACGATAGACAAAATTTGTGTTAAAGAGAAAATAATTTATTAAGAAAAAAACTGAATCTTTTATATCTAAAAAATCATGATCTTCAAATTAAAAGTGTAAAATATCGCTGGTTCTGCAAAAGATTAGAACTTATAAATAGAAGTTAACTCAGTTATTGGTCCTTTAAAATCAGACTTGTTCGTTTTTCAATGAGATTATAAACATTTCCTTCAAGTGCCATTTTATAAGTTAAACTATCATCATAGATACTTTTGAATAAAGCTAAGATAGGATAAGTCATCTATGAGTTAAATACTGTATTCAAAGCAGAATGACTTACCACAGGTTTCTCACAATTATGGCAATTTTTAAACTATCCTTCATTTTAAGACACAGATTTGCTTTTGGTACTTAAAAATTTTGCCTTAGCTAATTGATGCTACTATTAAAAAGCCAAAAGATTGCATTTAGTAATAGGAGGTATCGGTATCAGAGTGCTAATGAAATTTATTAAGGGAAATTAAATGGGGAATCATGAGCCCTTTTAGATGTAACTTTCTAACCCCACTCAAATTTCGTTATTAGTGAGGCTGGAAGAGCTTTTTTCTGTACTAACACTCCGCTTTCTGAGGTATTTCTAAGGATGCACCTTCAATACTTTCCAGACACTGTTACCTTCATAAATGCAAACTTTTTAAATCTCCATGCATAGGATAATAAACACCATTATTTAAATCTGAGGAGCGTTGCTTCTCCCCCCCCCCATCACAGCATTTCCTCAAACACTTCCCAAAACCCCAAAAAAGCTCTACCCAGCCAATAGCTGGCAGCCCACAACAACACGCTTGCAACCCTGTACGAAAGAAAGGGACAAGAGGCAAAAACAAAGCCTGTCCGAGGTCCACCATCCATCGGGTAGTGGACAGCGCGAGGCACCGCCCATGGCCCCAGGACACGCGGCGGTTCCGGGACACCTAATGACGGCGAGGAGGGGGTCGTGACTGCCCCAGATGGAGGAGATGCGAAAGGAAGGCCATCCCTTCATTTTCTCCTTCGCTAATTGTATTTCAAGGGAGACGGGGGTCGATGAACACGGATATACGGGGACTGATGGATTGGGATTATTTAAATGGGTCTTTTGAATTAAACATTTGAGAAGGTGTGATGGAGGTTTTGCGGATTGGGTATTGATTCAATAGACGTTCTTTGAATGTTTCGCGAAATTAGTTATTTGTTTTTTTCGTAGATTATCAGAATGTTTTTTTTTCATTATGCGCTATTGACATTCAAATACTTGGGTGCATCTTATTTGAGTTCAATTTAAATACCTACTTTGAGTTCACTTAATGTTGGTCTCGTGTATGGTGATTATACTAATAATTAATATTAAATTGAGGTGTTGCAGCAACGCACCAAAGAGTTAACTCCAGTCATTTTTGCTGTAAGCTATCCAGGCATTGATAAAACGCAGGAAGATCGTGTAAAATTATTTTTAAAAATTTTCAGCTTCGACGGTTTTTAGGCAAATGCTATTTTCTAGTGGATTTATTTATTTTACAAAAAAAATTATTCATGGAGATATAACCGAAAATCGCGAATTAGACTGCTTAGGCAATCTAATCTTAAATTGTCATTGAATTTGCAATGACAACAACCTTTTAGTTTTATTTAGTGCGCAATTAAATAACATACCTTTGCTTTATTTAAATAAAAAAAACTCAAGAAGATTAAAAACTTTCTCTTTAATGTATTTTCCTTTAGTTCATTGTTTGGAAAATAAACTAATTCATTCATGAAGGACCGATAATAATTTATATCGTTAGTTTACTCATGATTGAAATCTATATAATTAACATTTACTATATATTTTCCTAAAGAAAACAATACATTCTATAGAACATTAGATAGTGACAAATGCTATCCTGACAAAACCATCTTTGATTGGTTAGAGGGTAAAATATCGAAATAAACAAAAAACCTTTTGATAATTATTTAAATTATAACTACTATTAATGGTATAAACACTCCTTACGTTTAATACGAGAGTAACTGGAGATTTATAATTATTTGGAAACAAATTTAATTACATACCATATTATAAATTTTAATCTGTGACATCCACATGACAAATTGTTTTTAAACAGGAAAATTAATACTGGAGCAAGGAACATATGTCAACGTACAATGACATTAAAAAATTAAAAACTAATTTATTTAAATTCTTTATTTTTAAGACTAAAGGAATGCTGAAGTTAATCTTATAGAGTCGAGTTATCCTTAAATCCTGTAAATTCTTAAATAAGAAGAAAAGTACTGTCAGAAATGCATGTCACTTGTCAGGATTACTTTTTTATCAGGAGAATTTTAATATGAATTCTTAACTTTAAAGAAGGAATAAACTACCCATTTTTAAGAGTTTTTTTTTATTTTACAGATAAAAGGATTAATTTACACAGTAAAATCTACAAAGTATTATATTAACGTTTACCGTTACAGAATGTATAAGATGCTGATACGTTGCCCAGATACATAATCATACTTTCTATTACAAGTTTCTTTGAATACAGGATCTATTTATAAGAAAAAAAACAAGTTATGATAGCGAACAACTTCAATTCGCTTACAGATGACTTAAGAAACACCCATGTAGAGGATTAGCTTTCACCTTTCTGGATTCACTTTCAAAATCACTCTAATCATAAATTGTTCCCCTATCATTATATCGAGCAGACCAACATCGCAGTGCACCAAATACATCTAATAACAATTAAAAAAACAAAAGGTACAGCACCAAAAAATCTTCAGAATGCATACCACTCACTATCAAGTTCCAAAACAACACACGAATCAATCCAACACCCACAGCTCGAGGGGACACTCTCTTCCACTCCCAGAAAAACAATGGAACATTTCTCACGACAAGATTCGACCCCCCCCCACACTCCACCACCCAATAAGCAACGTCCGAAGTAATTACATATTTAATGCTCTAATTAAAATTCCAGGCACATCGCATACAGCTTTGTTGCAGCGGATAGGGCACTTTTCCAAATCGGACCCTGTGTCCGAGCAAGGGAGTGGCCCGAGACGACAGCCGACAAACAAATGATAATAGGCTGACCCCTGGGACCGCTGTTTTTTGCCGAACATTCAAGGCTCGGGGTGGGCACTATCACGATAATCACCTGGCGATAACCGACTTGGTAAAGGTCACGGCGTCTACCTTCCTCGTGTGTACCGGAATTTTGAATTCTGATCACCGAGGGTGTCTTGTCCGAGAGTTGGTGGCAATTCGGAACGGACCGAGAGTTTCCGTAATGCGGATGGGTGGTCTGTGGGGACAGAGTGGTCCGTTGGCAAGGAATTTAATTGAAAATTTTTCGGAGAGGAAGCGAGAGATTATAAATGACCACTGTGGAGACCGGGTTCTTTAGTGTATAATTGAAAAAGGAGAGTTCCTAGCTTTGGGTCTTCTAGAAGGATAGACGGAAGTTATTTTTCTTCGCAAAGAGAATAATGGGAAATTCATGAAAAAAATAATAGTGGAAGGTTAAAGAAACTGCAGATAAGTAAATAAAAATAGAAACAGTGCAAACTATTAAAAGGAGAATTTCACCATTATCATTGGTTAAGCAGGCAATAAGTGTAAATTCACAACTCTCAAGGGTCGCCTCCAACCGTTGACCGGTTTCGTCCTTTTTAGGACTCATCAGCACCAGCAGATGAGTGGAGGACTTATCAATGGTCACCACTTTTTCAGTTATAGTCGGCTAGGCTAGTACTTGCCCTCCGCTCTCTTGCGTTACCTTCCTATACAGTGCTGATGAGTCCTAACAAGGACGAAACCAGTCCACGGTTGGAGGCGACGCTTGAGAGTTGTGAATTTACACTTAGTGCAAACTATTGCTCCAAGTACTGCTTTCATGAGCTGTTTAAGTAAAATATAAGTATAAATTTTTAGAAAGTTTTGTGGCATAATATGCCATATGACTTTCCATCTATTTAGTATATTATATATTGATTTATTAGGGTAAACAATTAATTTTTATGCGGTTTACGTTCATTCCTACACTAAAAAGGTAACGATATTTTTATGCACCTTCTCTAGGAAAAAGCTAGTTTCAAGGTTCGATTTATATTTGACTAACATTTATTTTCATGCCTTTGTCTCGAAATGAAACTTGAATCGTCCAGGAATATCTTAATTTACTTAGATAGAAACAATATTACTTCCAAAAAGTTGTTTCAATTAGCAAATATTACCAAATTTGAAAGAACTGTATAAAAATTTCCGTCTGCACAAATATATTCATCTTTGATGTATCTAAAAATAAATCAATTCAGTGCATTCCTTTTAAAAACGTGGTCGTTGGTTATGCACTTATAAAATCTTGAAAGAACATCATGCACACTATAAACTGTGTTGACTTAGCCACCTTCTTGATATTTTTCACAGCCTCAATAGAAACTTCCAGATCACAATCACAAGACATTCAACACCAGATCAAACTGCTCCCCACAGCACCAAAGAAAAATTCTCTGTAATCAAGATACTCGCATCCCTTTCGTGACCCAACCATCTATCATGCCTAAAAACTGCATTTAGAACCCTATTTGTCAACGGCAGATCTATAGCTCGTGCGCAAGCCACTTAGCCAACGTGGTTTGAATACATAGCGGACCTAAATCCTGTCTGACCGTCTGCTCCCAACGTCTTCCAATGATCTCTGATTCGTCTCTTGAGTTTTATCTGCTGAGCTTCATTGGCAAATTATACTAATTTGCATCGCATTGTGCAGTCAGATTCACCCCCTATTCCGGCTTCTTTTTTTCACGTGCCTTTGTCATAGAGTGTAATTAAATTAGGGGTAGGGTGAACTTCAAACTTTTTTTTTCTTGAGAGCGCGGTTTTCAGTTTCTGTTTGAGGGTGTGGCTGCATTGGTATTTTCCACGCTTTCGCTTTTTGATTAGTTGTGGCTTTCTGTGGCAAGCTGATTAAAATGCTGCGAGTGGCGTGTTATATCCTCTTTTTGGATGGTAATGATCTGATAATTGTAGATAAGTATTCAATTTCCTCTTCAAGAAATTAAGTGCACATTTTGCACGCTTAATTAATTAATCGGATTAATTCTTTCCAGGTACGTTTATCATAAATAAAAATATCAAAGCATTCAGATATAAATAATTTTGTTTAAATAAGGTTTTAAACATAAAGATTATACTAAGACTAACTAAAAAAATTATAAAGAACGAAGTTCGCGAAAGAGTAGACCAAAAATGTATGATAACACTGCTGTAAAAAAATATAAAAGTAGTAGTATAAAAATAAAACATTGCTTTTTCGTGTTCAAGTTAGATTTAAATAAAATATACAACTTCATTTTTTAAAGAAAAGGTTAAGAACGAAGTAAAAAAATATGAGGAAAAAGTGATAAGTTTATTGAATAAAGTTATCATTACGGATGTTTTAAAAAGTAAATAGTTATAATCAGCATATTACATCCAATTCATTCTACTAACTCAGATTCAATGGAGAAGAACGAATATCAATAAAAACTCCCCATCATTTCATGGTTGTCAATTATGATTACGATTGAGAAATCAAACCAGAAACGTCTTTTCCACCTTTTTGATGTTTCATCGTTATGACAAAACCGTCGATGTCGTGGCAATATTAGAGATGGATAGTTGAACTCTACGTTGCTTTTAAAAGAAAATTAACAGCTTTAAAAAAACCTTTTTAAAAACAAAACAATGAAAGAATATAATTTCCACGTAGTTGTAAATATTTCTACTTAATAGAAAAAAATTGCAATTATATCCTGGTTTTGAATGGAGATATTGCATTTCTCACTGTAAAGTTTTAAAAAAACACTAAAGACACAATATTCAAACATTAGAAACAATTGATTGAATCAACGAACATTTTTACGGATAAAATGTTTCTGTAAGAAAAATTAATAAAATGTGATTAACAGACAAAAAGTTTTCTCGTGACTTGGCCATAAACATTTTTATCCTAATATTTTACTATTTAAGTCAATTTATTAAGTCAAGTCTTTTCGAGTCATTTTCTATTTAAAATAAGGTGATTCTTGATGATTTTCAAAAGGTCCTACAACTCTAAAAAAGGTATAACGGAATAATTGTCAAGGTCATTCACATTATTGTTTCGCGACACCTACCTACTAACTGTCATGTAAGGGAAAGCAGGAAAGGGAAGGTAAGGCGAGAACGAGAGTGGACACTTGTCAGATGGAGAGAAAAAAATATCCTTTGGCACGTGGTACCGTGTCAGATTCTTATCCGAAATGTTTCGGCTGCCAGGATTCTTGTTTCAATTGACAGCGTCGTTTATAAAACCACGAAAAAAAACTAGAATGCCTGGTTTCTATATATGCCCTATGTCCCTCTTTGCAATGAGAAATGACTCGGAACCGCGATTTCTTCAAGGTGCTATATAGGAAGTGATTTAAGGAAGCCGACAGTTCTGAAACCCTTGACCTGCTTTCTTGGATTGAAATTCAAAATGGGGGGTTCATAGGTTAGCCGTGACTTAAGAAGGTGAGATAGAGATTTTTACAAGTGATATACAAATCGTGACTTATTGCTTCAAATACTACTAAGAGAAAAATAGTTCTTATTCTACACAAATAAATCATTTCCGTGTACATTCGCTAGGGATTTGGTTTTGATTGAATTAAGTAATTCTATTCATGTGCAGTTTAGAAGGTTTATTCAAATGGTGTGTTTAAGACATGTCACGTTTTCTGAAATGTGAAGTGACAATGACACAAATACGTGGGATTTTTTTAGAAATTAGTTGCAACAGTAGAAAATCAAAAGCATCTCCAAGTACTACACAAAAAGCTCGTTTTTCAGTGGGAAAACACGAGATTTAAAAAGAAAATGTACTTTAAAAACTACACTTTTTACTTAAAAAACACTACTGAAGATTATCTCCAAGAAGTGAGATTTTTCTTTTGACTGGACTATTTATGAGATTGACTTTTTATGAATTAAATAATTATTTTTACGTAGGATTACTCTGTTTTAAACATAAAAGATTTCAGCATCAAAGGAGCCCAATAAAATGTAAAAAGTTTTTATTTAGCTATGTATTTCAATTAACCCATGTAAGGATCAGCTATTGCTAATATACTATACTAACTCATACCACACTAATAAAATTTAATTTTTAAGAAATATTTAAAGCAGAATGTGATTTTGATTACTCTCTCTCTTTAAAGATAATCTCAGCCCAATGAGAAAAATTGGGAAAAACGTGCGTGCGTTATTTCAGTCGAGCAAAGAGTTAAACTTAAAAAAGGTCCCTTTTTATTTCATCCAACTATAAGATACATTAATTGAAAAACATTCCACTCATGATAGTTGATAAAATCAATTTTAAGAAGTGTACTTGAAACCAACATCAAATAAAAGTAAAAGACATTCTCAAGACTGTCAAACCGAAAATTTTCAGTTATTTCATACACGACGACTACAAAAAGCAAAAGTAAACCTTTCATCTTTAGAAAATCAAAACAAAGAGTACAATACCAAAAGCAACCCATTATTCCCCCATCCAGCAGATGGCAACCCGAAACTACGAACACCCCAGGAAACCCTTTTTTAAAAAAACAAATAAAAAACATAGATTCTCTTTCCAGAATCACGTAAGAACACAGCCAAAAGCACAGTGCCACTTCGATTACACGGCATTTAACCGAAGCAGATAGGCGACGAAATCCCCAACAAAAGAAAAGCTGTCCGCGTACACAACAGATGAATGCCCAAGGAGGGGGTCAAAACCTCCGCCGTGACTCAACCCCCCACCCGAGGAATTAAAATTAAAAACAAGAAAAAAGAACAACCTTTCCACCCCCAAAAACGCTCTTTTCATGCCTCTGTAAAAATGTGCGTGTGTTGTGACTATTCACGCACCGTTAAACTTAATGAAATAAAATTCATTACGAGCTAGAATGTAGAGGAGCAAAAAAATGTTGGCCTTCAATGAATGGATGGATTTTTTTTGTGCTTTGTTGCTCTTTTCAATTTCAAGCCCACGTTCTAATTTCTGCACAGTGCTCGATTTTTTTTGGTCTCCCACCCCCACAGTGATCCCCCTGGGGTCGGGGGAAGCCCCGGGGGTTGTCGTGTTGGGGGGGATCGGTGTCAAGTTGTAGCTTTGTCTTCACCCTTTATTAAGCAATTAAGCTAGGAGGCTGAGCACTCATTAGGGTTGGGGTATTAATTGGAGCTATTAAAACCCTCTTTTGCTCTCCCATTAACGTCATGGTTATACCCACCTAACGGAAGTTGTCTAATAACCTAGAATAATAAATTGAAATGAAAGAATTTTCAATTATGAAAAGGATAGGAAATATGATTTTTTATCGCTACAGATACTTTTTTTCACTATCAAAAATGATCAAAAATGGATTATTGTTGAAATGACATTTTGTTTTTGCTTAAACTACAATTTTAAGAATTTTATTTCTGTTAAAAAACGTTTTTCTAAACCACTAGGGAGCTACCGCCCCCTGCTCGCTATCGCTCGCCAACCCCCGTAAACTGCTGACGCAGGACCTTTTGGAATTGCTTCGCAATTCCCACAAATTCCAACTCGCTGTACTTAATACACTTTATTAAACAATTTAGAGAAAAAACGTCAACCAACTTTCCAAAAATACTTCACCAAATCCCCTCCATGAATAAATCTCCCTTTAAAAGTTTGAATATATATTTACTCGAACTGATCAAAAATTTAAACGAAATGTTTTTATAAAGATTCATCTTAATTATTTTTAATCTATGATTAAAAAAATAGCTAATTCTAATTGTTTATCAATATTCGGACCAAATAAAAACCATTATTTTAAAGTAACTTGTTAGTATAATATGCCTAGTGTTTATCATTCATATTTTTTTAAAACCCAGAATGGTTAAACAATACCGTTTAAGCAATTGAAAAAAATAAGAGACAAAACATCACTCTATGTTTACAATTAATTTCGATAAAATCAGACTAAAAATTATAAATATTGGACAAAAAGTGTGAAATTTTAGCATAAAATGGCTATCATATAAGTTTTTAGAATGTTTTTATCAGTCTTTGAGTGATATTTCATCAAAAACGTACATTTTTTAGAAGGTGAAAAAACATGTTTCATCTTAAAGTATAGCGTCAATCGGTCGTTGTGATTGGATGCATAATAATTTGAATGACAGTACTTGCTTTGTAACTGCGACCTTATCCGTTATCTAAAAAAATGGAAATATTTCAAAATTGAGAATTTTTTTGAAAAATCGAAGGACCTACTCGGAAATCCGGAAAGAAACCGGACATTTTGATACCATATAAGTGTCGTTCGGTTCAGTAATTAAAAAGCCTTTCTCTGGAAACCGTTCACTAAAAACTTTTTTTTAGAATAGAGAGATTACTCCAACTTCATCAGATATTACAAAATGAATAGTTTATATCATTATAAAAACTTGTGCTTAATTTTCTCTATAGTTAATATTTTGAAAAGATGAATATGAATGTGAAGGATATATGAGGCTACAGCGTGTTCCAGCCAGAACCACATTAATGTATAAATGATATTTAGGGGTCATTCATTAATTACGTAAGGGTCCCGAGGGGGAGGGGGGTTGGAAAAATCTCTACATACCCTTAATTGGGGGGGGGTCAAACCAATTCTTACGTAATATTTTCCTAGTTAATATAAACAAATTCCAATTATTCTAATCAAGAGATAATAATATAATAGTAATCTGTAGTTGACAGCAAGAATATTACTTATCTGTTGAAAAATAAAAATCTTTAATTTACATCAAACGGAGAGTTTTCTAATATTTTATTGTTTTGAAAAACATAATGGAATCTTACGTAAGAATAGGGGGGGGAGGGGTTTGAAAAATCTTACGTACCCTTACATGGGGGGAGGGGGGGTCAAAAATTTTCAAAATCATCCTTACGTAATTAATGAATGACCCCTTACATGTTTTTCGCCATAAAGATCAAAACTATCGACTCTAAATCTGCTTAAATAATCGCTCATAAAACTGTTTTTTAAAGTCTTAAGGCATTCTTTATCAAAGTTTAACAAATCAACAATAATTAATTATTCTCAATTTTTACTTCTTTGACTCTACGAAACGTTTAAATGATGTATAAATAGAATAAAAATTAATAATCAATATATTTATATTATTATCATTATTTTTATTATTATAAAAAAAACGTAAGCTATTTTAAATGCAACACCCCCGATTGAACTATAATAAATATTAAGCAGCAACATTTTATTCCTACATTTCATTATTTGAATTTTATAAAAACCAGTTTGCAAAGAGTTTTCAGAGAACAAAAGCATAAAAAAGCGAAACCATTCACCACCCCAAAATTGTTCAGGGGAACGATTAAAAAAAGGTGGGGGTGGGGGGTCTGGGAGCCATCCAAGTCCCGAGGGGGTGAGGGTGATGAAAAAGGTTCTGCCAAAGAATTTCACTGGAATGTGCATTTAGGCAGAAATGCAGTCATCCGTATGTAAACGCCTTCGGACAATAAACTTTTAAGTATTCAAAACATACTTTTTTATCTTCCCTTTTAAATTTTACTTTTATTAAGGTACTTAAATGAAGAAAGTCATTCAGGTACACGGGAACACAGATTTTCAAAAGAATACAAGCGAGGTATTTTTCAATTTTAAAAACGTAAAAAAGATGTGAGTATTGTTATCGAAAGAAAATTACAAATATTAGTATATTATTTGCTAGGTAATTTCCCTTGAAAGATTTCATTGCATTTCAGACTAATAGGTTTCAAAAGTTTTTTTATATTTAAAATGAATTTTCAATCAAGTAAATATGTAATTGTTTATTATTCCGCAACTCGATAAAACTTTTTAAAAATACAATTAAGAAACTCTACCCGTTCAAGGATGGGTATAAATCACATATTAAGAATAGATAAGAGATTTTCTTGATTTAAAAAAACAAGAAATAAATATACAACACAAATGGTATTTGAATTTTTTAATAAGTTTTCTTTTAAAGCATAAAAAAAGTTTTGCAATTATAATACTTTTTAAAAATTAAAAATTCTTCGATTCAGTTTATTAAGTAAAAGTTATTCGATATTCATGGTTCTTAAGTTTTTTAAGACATTTAATATGTAGCTTAAAAAATTTAGATTAATTTCTCATTGGCACTTAACAATCAAATTTAAATGTTCGAAATACAATTATAGAAAATCTAATCATTGGTTATATTAATCACAAAGTAAAATAATGTTATTTTAATGAGGTATAAACAAAAACTAAGGTTTTTCTTTCCCTTATATTTATTTAGCATTTATTTTAACACATCTGTATATGAATTAGATTAAAATTTCAATTCCTATTTTGTTCTCAAAGAAAAGTACAAAAGGTTGATAATTTAAATGATTTCATACGAACATTTAAGGCATGATTAATAAGATTTTCACAAATAATTTCATTTGTTTTAAAATGAAAAATATATTCCAATCAAATTCAACTTTTAAATATAGTTGGAATGGAAAGCTTAAAGCATCTTGTTATCCATTAGTATAAAGTGTTCACGTTGTTCAGCATTATATACAAGGGCACTCCACATTGATAAAAAACCTATAATGCCTCATTAAACAGTTTTGCGTTCTGGATAATGATAATAATGATACCTCACATATAATTATACCGTTTCTGAACGAAGCGAAAAGATTATTATTTGGATACATCTAATATTATTAAAAAGTTAACGATTTACAATTACGAAATCAGTGGGGCATAACAATAGACATTACCTCTGAGCTTAAGAGACGAAGAAACTGGTTTGTCATTTCTGACCTTCATTCAAATATACTTCTTGGAAAATCATTACGAAGGCTGGAAATTAAGTGATAAAATCATTCTTAGGACGCGTCAATGGACACTTAATTTCACGAATCATCTTGACAGCAGATTCTTTTGTCAAACAAATGCTTTGTGACACTCATGGGACCGAAAATGACCTTGTTTGAAACTTCGCGTGATACACTGTTACTTTAAGGAAGACAGTTATACTTAATCTGAATTTAATATTATTACAAGGAAGGTAAGTTTTAGTTTGTACTGAAGCAGCTTAATTTATTGTTTCAAACAAGTTCTTTGTCATACCATCATACTATTAATTATACCTGTTAACGAATCATTTACAAGATAATGTAAAAACTGTTAATATCTATAACGTAAAATTTCAGTTCCTTTTACATACATATTTAGTTTAGAGAAAGTTGATATTTGCGGTAAGGAAAATAAAATAAAGTTAGAGGTTTTTTATACTTATCAGTAAACAAATTATAAGCATATAAATTTCACAAGGAATTTCATACATATTTAAAAAGGTAATTACTTAAAAATTCAAATTGTAGGTTAGATGGACAAAAATAACTAAACTGCTGTTTTGAAACATAAATAAATCATTTTGCTACAATTTTAACGATCCTTGATAACAATAAATTAGTAGTAAAAGAACCTTAAAGCTGAAAAACCAACCTGTACAGAAAAAACTAGACTCTCTCGACTAGAAGAATTCAAAACAAAAAATATCTATAAAAATTAACATTCTGTTTAAACATTGCCCTTTGAAAATTTACTATAATAATGCAGAAACCCAAAAAATAAGTACCTATAAAATACAAAAATCACACCTGACTTCAGAAATTTCAAACAGAAATCCCTTAGTAAGAAGCAAACCTCCTAGTAAAAAACGTCTTCCTGTTTTTCTTCCACCATCCCACAAATATTAGTTAAGGACCATCAATAATTCAACTTTGAGCATCACATCAACGTCCTACGACGGAGGAAAAAAACACCACAGATTGCAATTTATCAGTTTTGGACAAAGAAATGGAAGCACGCAAGCCTCACCGGGAAAAAAAATTCCCACCCATCCTCCTCAGTCATGCAGAGAAAAAAACTTCCACCCTACAAACGGGAGTTACCGGCCGAAATATACGGCGCCGCTTTACTAAAAAGGGTAATTTATTTACCTTCAAAACAAACTTTGAGAAGCTTTTTTTGCACATATATTTATTTATTGTTATTATTATTATTATTATTCGGGGGTTCTATTAAACGTGGGACAAGAACTGACGCTATTTATGCCTCGGAAATGATTACGGCAATCCGGTGCACTCTTATTTAAATGAGATCAAGAGGAATCGGGGCAATTTCGCCCCCTTCCTTGGAGATTATCCGCATCAGTTTCATCCGGGCGTCTTTTAGCGATCGTGACACAAATTGAAAAAGGGCCTTTCTTCTAATTGGGGATCCCACCCCCGGCCCCTGGGGTAGGGGAGGTGTAAAAAATGGGTGAAAGCGTGGCAATTAGGGGATTTAATCTGATCAGTTGGGGGTAATTTTGGTTGTGGGTGATGTGGGGTGAATTAAATTTGAATTTTTTCAGGGTTGAGAAGTAAAGCGTATTGCTAAATATTTTGAAGATTGAATATATATTGATCTAAGATTTGAATTATGCAAATCATGAATTCGCACCATGATGATATATAAATTAGAATATAGATTACAACAGCTTTTCCCTGAAAATACTACTTTTTTTCAATGAAGTTAGATAAGATAATATATTAAGAATATAAATCAAAAGTATGATTTATCATAAAAAGTTTTAACCATTTTAAAGTGAAGATAAAAAAATTTTTTTATCCATTTGTTTTAAGGTAATTTTTACACCTTGCAAATAAAACTCCTGAGTTACTTGAAAGGTTATCTTAGGGGTACCATTTTACACAACTTGGTTTTCATTAAATGAATTTTCATTAGAAATTTAAGATAAATTACATAATAAAAAGAACTACATAATAAATTAAATGGTTTTAAATAAACACCAAAGTTATATGGATCAAAACAAGTTACGCTCCATATAAAACTCGAAAATATCACAAAATCATTAAATTTTTACCATATAAACTCAACATAACTAGTTGATCAACTTGTTTTAGGATAATTTCATATTTTGCAATTAAAAATTTAAGTAACCACTTTTTAAGCTATTGAGTGTCATTTTACAACTCATCAGTCTTCAATAAATTATTATTATAACTTTTTAGGAAATTTCAGTCAATAAAAAACTTAAAGGTTTTGAATCGACACCACAGTGGGACAATTACCATATAAAACTCCAAAAAAGTAAACACATTTGAGCAAACAATTAGGAAGCACTTCTCACCTCCTAATAAAAAAAACACAAACCACCATCCCCAGCCGCGACATACACTAAAGCGAAAAACTTCCGGGGACCGCACAAATTACATACCAAAAAGAAATCCCATCAAAAAACGTAATTACTCGCACCCTCCAACCCCCAGAACCAAGATAATGATGCAAGACAAACTAAAAAGCCTCGTCCCCAGCACCACCAGCAACTCGTTCAGGTGGCAGCCGATATCAAAACATGAATATTTCAACCCATCGCTCATTAACCACCACACAGTGAAGAGACAAAAGGCGAAAATCCTTTCAATGAAAACGCAAGTAAAACATACCACCTGGCTCCCGGGGTCTTCAAACAACCATTTTCAGATGAATGGATCAGTATGCATTACGCGCGCATTAGACACACTGAACGCAATTTTAAAACAAACGCTCATTTGCATAAAACTCTTAAGCTTCTTCTCTCCCCCCAACACCCCTCTCGACATCATCTCAATAGATATCATCACGCCTACCCTTAGTGACGTCAATAATTGCCAGCGGCGTGATTGGATCCCGGATCGTCCTAAGTCACAGCTCTCCCCCCCCGTGTAAAACAAAGGTTTTTTCTTCCACCTTAATTTTTTTGCTCCGTCTTAAGCTTCTTTTGGGTTTGGCGAAGGGGGAACGCTGTTGTATCTCTTTATATTTGAGTTAAGGATTTATTAGGGGTTATTTAGGGTTACATTGTCTTTTTTTCGAGGGTTCTTTTTTTTTAAAGTGGGGAACAAAAACCGCGAAGGGGGTTCTGCCGTGTGGTGTACCGATGATAAGAACGTGTTCTGAGGGAGGAAATGTTTTTTTTCGTTTCGTCTTCGCTGCAAAAAGGGAAATGAATTTAAAGTCAGGGGTGGAAAAAATTGGAGATGATTTTCGAAAAAAGTATCTCGTTATACAGATTGCATACACCTGTCAGATGGTCACTATAAAAACATTTCATGAAGACTCCAAAGAAAGAGGTGAAAAAAATTCTGGAACTTTCCTTTTTCTTAACGTGCTTAATAGAAAAATGAAAGTGATGGGATTAAGAAAAAAAGTTTCGCTAGTCGAATAACGCTGATGCATTATTTTTGAGTTTAGGGGGTATGCTTCAATCAAGTATCAAGAAACTATTTTTTTGGAACGGGCTCTAACAAATATTTTATATTTGATGCTAAGGACATTGAAAATAAACCAGTCATCATATTTTATGAAATACCACAATTATTGTTGTTATCAATCCTAATTTACTGTAAAACTTACATGAAATTAATAATAGTTAAAACTCAATCCCTAGACAAAATGAAATAATTTTTGAAAAAAAAAGTTTTCATTTAGTCTAAAAAATACATTAGAAAATGCAACTAAACTATTTTACTAAAAGATTGCCATTATTATCTTAATCAATCTGAAACTTAAATACAATTTGTGATTCTTCAATTTATACCGCATTAAATTGTAAATGTATATAACACAAACACAAGACATTTGACAAAGTTTACTTCCTTTCAAAGTCATTAATACTTCTCAAGATAAATTCAAACTATTTATCACAAAGAAAATGGTAATCGAAAATAGTCAAATTTTTTCCCACCTCACTTCTCTGACTTTTCCTGCATTATATTACTATTCTTTCATCTTTCTCCCCCTATTTCACCAAAAAAAAGGCCCCAAACAAAAAAGTACAGAACCTCGTATAGAAAAAATGAATGGTAATCTGGACTGCAAAAACCATCCCACTCTGTCGCTGATCCAGACACATTTATAACCCGATGACATGATCCACAAGACAAATCATAACTTGCGGATCCGACCCTAAGCACCGGTCTTTTCCAGGTCCTTTTTTCTACCTGCAGGACACTTGTGGTGGCATGGGAGGATTCTCAATGCATCTCTCTTGACCACACTAACAAAAAAAACGAGAACGAGACACAAGGCAGAAAAAACCATAAGATCCCGCACAGCAAATCGATGGCTTGTCTAAGCTTAGGGTCTTCCAAAAGACAGCTGGGCGCATCTTGACACCAAAGTTTTTTCGGAGGGGGAGGCAACAACAGATCAACACCCCCTCTCGAGGGATGAATAGTGTTCCCCTCCGAAAGTTATTATAAAAGTAGAGGGATTTCTTGGATCGCCCCTGACAAATGTAATGAGTTTCGTTAATAATTTATATCATTCAAGGGAGGAAATGAGAAGACAGAAAAGTTGGAGGAGACCCGAGATTTTTCACGACTTTTTGTTCTTTTTTTCGATCCCTCCTGGGTGCAAATTGAATTTATCATCGGTGACGGTAACCCCCTCAGCCAGCTTTTTCCCCTTAAATCGAGTTATCACTCATAAACGGGGCTGAGTTCGCTTCTGTTTGTGTTTTATTTGCGCGCAATCAATTCCGATGTCCTGTGATGAGAAACGGGGAATAATTCATCGGCGCTTTAATTTGTGGAGCCCGTATACAACGGATTGGGGAGATCAACGGGGTTTATATGCCTTGTTCCCTAAGACAGATTGAGGATGTTTTGCCATTAATATTTAAATGATGGAAAAGAAGAAAATGGACGCGGTTGTTGATTCTATGAGTTCTGAATTCACCGTTTAAAAGTATTAAAAATGTTGAATTAAAGAGAGTGAGGATTCAATGTCGGTAGAATCATTAAACTTAATCAACAATTAAACCTGTTAAAATTTTTAAGAAATTGCAGCAATTTTTTTTCATTACTAATACCTTTCATTAATTTACCTTTCCTTCCAAGAAAAACATTAAATTTTAGGAAAAATAAGTGGAAACACTTATATAAAAAATTAATTTTTAGAAAAATTTTACAAATTTATAAGAAAAGGAAATTATATCAAACTATTCACTTGATAACATGTAATGAATGTTACGCATAAAATGGAAAATTTTACTTAAGTATGAAAGAAACTTAAAATTTACTTCATTTATCATTAAAAAAAGTGGATAGGTAAGTGCATTTAAAAAATTATGATAGTGTGAATTGATATTTTGAGTTTTCTTTATTTATAAACATGTTAACATTTTAGGAAGCTAAATATAACTCCTTATTGTCGCACATAACACTTTCAGCACCAAAATAATCTTAAACAATAGTTTAAAAGCCATGATAACCAATTCTATTACTTAACAATAATTGAACGACTCCAAAAGCCAGTTTCCCGTCAAAATATTTCTCAGGCGTAAAATGCTTATGCAAATAGTCATCTAATCAAATATGTAAATATATAACTTTGATTGAATCTACACGCGTTCGTCTCCATTACTTCCACCTATGTCACATTAGGCGTAATTACTAGGAAGTATCTATTCACTTTACAGATTTAAGTTGTATAACACCTACACAGAAAATCCCATTCCCAAGTCACGTTTTGTTGAACACTCATCCATTACTCTTTCCTATAAATTGTCTAATGTACTTCTTCAGAACTCGGGAATGTGACCCTTGGTATGAAGTGAATATTTGCATTGAATATGTATGGGAATAGTTGGTTACACATGTTCTGATAGTGAGGATAAAAAGTCCTCTACACTCATTACAATTCATCGAAAAGGATCGTTTAAATGTAACAATGAGCAACACAATGATTGAATCGTCAGTTGGAAGAAGAGAATAAGTCCAAAAATCAAGTTTTGAGAAAATCGAAAAAAAAAATGTGTAAGTAATGGAATTTTAATTGTATAACCACCAAATTTTTTCTGAAAGTTCAGAACCCTATTTAGAAAACAGAGCAATCATCAAAACAAATATAAGTATATTCAAAAATATTTTACAGTCAAAGTAAGTTGATGGACTTATTCCCTTCTTCCACCTTATGAAATTTTTCTGATGAAAAAATCTCTAAAAACCCTTAAATTCACATTTAAGTTATATTTCTCCTTAGTTTACACCACCAAAGGGTGAAATGAAAATAATAAGACAAATAAAATTCAAAATTACAGAGAAACTGAGTTATTAAAGCGGTATCAATGGAGGGAGTGAATATGAATGGAGTCAAACCTTCCCTGCATAAAAAAGGTTTGAAAAAAATTGAAATTAAGAGAAAATTTTACTTAGTTTATTCAACTTTATTTCAACTTAGTTGACAACACAAAGAGTATTGAAAGAAAGACAAATTAACTTTAATTCCAAACTAACTTAAAAAATACAATAAATGAACATCGATTTCACAACTTCTATTGGGGATATCTCCTTATAGGGGTTAGTTATTGTTCCCCTCTTTTCACCCATGTGTAGAGCAAAGCTTGAAGATTGTTTTGAGCACAAAAAGTCAATTTTTCATTTTTTGGACTTATTCCCTTCTTCTTACTGACGATTCAATTTCCAACAGGTGTTTATTGTTCCTTGTTAATATTTTAACCACAAACGTATGAGAGTTGAATTTACGACTGAGGTCCTCAAACTGGAGGTTTTTATATAGCCGACTGACTCGTTAGAAATTTTCCCTGATCGAAGTTTAAAATATATAACCAAGATGATTAAGTATGCATGTTTATGAGAAATTGTTTTATCTCATGGAAAACAAAATAATCTCTCGATGACTTTTTATCAAAATGAACAAAACTGAAATCTTCTTAATTTTTAGTTTTGTTATTAATACCTTCACTTTGAACTTTCTAAAAGAAGTCGTTTCCTGTAAGCTATTGAATTTTTGGGGACTGGTGGTTTTTTAACCACCCTATGTTATTAATATTTTATCAGAATTTAAATATAATAGCAAGTAAATTAGTTTCGAGATGGAAACAAATCAAACAGTCACAAACCAATGAGCAAAAGTAAATAAATAAAATATCCTTATTGGCATTATGTTAAATTTAAAAATTTATTTGACAAAAAAGTTAAAAAACGTAATTCGGTATTTTTTTTCGATTCAATACATTAATACGGTATTACAATTGTTTAAATAAACTAAATTTCATTGATTTTTATACGTATATGGTTGTAATAAGAGAATAAAAAAATTAGGGATAAACTTTTTGAACGTGAGCTTAATATATTCTTATTTACGTACAGTACAGGTCTTTAATCAACATCATTTTAAAATAAGTTCTTTAGTTTATAAAAAAAGAACAAATAAAATAAGTAAAAAAAAAGATTTTTTAAAAAACGCTTTTATTTAAGTGTTCTAAAAGGTCAAAAATAATCAAATAATTTATTGGGAAGTAGAAAATAACTTTTTGGTAAGTAAAAAAAACTGATTTTCTCATCACTAAAAATAAAAGCGTGGGCGCTAGTAATTTTTTAAATTTAAATTTTTTTACAGGACAGTAACAGTAACATCCCTGACGAACGGGGATTCGAACCCCAGACGTACGGCTTTGCAGTTAGATGCTCTTACCACTAGGCCATTACGTCGGCATTTATGTATAACTTTATTTAAATAAAAATACCTAATAGAGAATTTAAAATGAATCCATCCCACTCAAAACTAATGAATGAGAAATTTGTAAATTTAACCTCATAGAACATAGAATAAAGAAGTTAGAATAAATAGTGAATTAAGAATTACTAGCGCCCACGCTTTTATTTTTAGTGATGAGAAAATCAGTTTTTTTACTTACCAAAAAGTTATTTTCTACTTCCCAATAAATTATTTGATTATTTTTGACCTTTTAGAACACTTCAATAAAAGCGTTTTTTAAAAAATCTTTTTTTTTACTTATTTTATTTTCTACTTTTTAGTCATGGTATTTTTTAACAAAAATTCACAAGAAAAAATGTATTTATTTCAACCATATTTAATGTTATGTTAGGATGGAATTTTAGTTTCATGTATATAACAAAAATTTTTCACATATCTGACAAAGTAGAACAATCCTCTGACGACTCAGCAGGACAATCAAGTCCAAAGTTAATTAAAATCTATTTAATTTTGCTGGGTACGTTATAATAACAGAGATGAGCGGGAAAAATACCTCGCACAAAGAATATACTACCTCGCATCCGCTCAATCGCCGATGAAATCCATCGATATCAAAAAGATTCACAATAAAAAGAAAGCATACAATAAAATAAAAAAAAACAATCGTAAAAAAACTCAGATTAAGTGTGTGTGTATCAAGGAGCAAACAGTACCATCCAGTCTTTTCAGTAGTCAATAAAAAATTATAAAAGTACATATTTTTCTTCTGCCATTCCTCGGGATGGGACACCTATTTTCGGCGATTTCTCGCTCTTCTGGCTATTTCTTTCTCGCGGTTATTATCTTAAATCGCTAATTATCTTAATTGTTAATTGGAAGGTAAAAAACACGTTTTGAAGATTAAATATTGTAGTTATATACCTAGTATATTATCTTACAGGTTTTGGGAGCCATTGGCTTCACGGAAGTGTCTCAAATATGAATTAAAAGGATAACTAAAAACACTCGTTAACTACCTAAATTACGGAGGTTTTGACTAGTTGATGATTGAATATTGCATTGTCATCAAGTTTCCACCACGGTGCAAAGTTTCAGAACTTTATATCGTTTGGAAGTGCCTGAAATATTATGTACAAGAATCCGGAAAGAAAAAAAGTGATTAATCGTCTATAATTATCGTAATTACTGGGCAATTCTCGTTTTGACTTTTGAATATGATGAAGTTATGCCTTATAAACAATTGTGCACGGTTTAGGGAGAATAGCCCCTTGGGAAAGGTCTCAAATTCTGGTTTTTCTGTTAATTAAAAATACTCGTTAATTAACTTAATCCTTTGGTTGTTTGACTAGATAATGGTTGGATATTGGAGTGTCATGAGGGTTACACCGATGTGTAAAGTTTCGGGGCCCTGACTTATCGGGAAGTGCCCGAAAATCGAGTTTTAAAATTCCACCCGTAAAACGCCGCCAAAAGCAAGTAGAATAAAAGCGTTTAAAAAGGGTCCAAATCCATCCAAAAAGGGTAACGGTATATTCCTTCCCCTTGGCGAATCACATTATTTCTGACTTTTCTGTGTTTGTTCTGTATCTAATATAATAAAAGTCAATGTGGTTGCGTATGTGTGTATATTTGTCTTCTATACAAATCCACAGTTTTCTTCCGACCTGCACCAAACTTGGTATACCTACGTAAAAAAACTCAAGAAACAACATAGGCTATGTTTCGAAAACTGGGGAAAAAATTACACTAGCCATAAAAGACACGTAATAGAGTTACGCCTTTCCGAACATCATAAATTATCCTCTAAACTAATTCATCAAATGGATAAAAGTTAAGTTATTATGCTTGTGAAATATATAAGGTTAATTTTTAACTCCAGTGAGGGAAACCATAACATCTCTTGACCAAAGGAGTTGCCTAACCCTAAAAAACACAACTTCTCCCCTTCTCCTCCACAAACCAGGATACGACACTTCAACAACACACCACCAAAACAAAAACTCCATCAGACCCAAATTAACCTCGAACCCAGCATCCGAACTCCATTACGAGTCCGAACAAGGGAATCTCCTCTCTCCTTTGTCGGAAGAAGGGGTCGCTCCCCACCCACAGGTACAACAACCCACAGGTAGAGGGGGTCCGTATGACAATGACAAACGTGCGGAACCAATCGCTTCGCGGCCAGACACAAAAGGAGCGCCGCCCGCGTCCACTGCTAATTACAGGGCTCCGCAGTGATGAAACTGCTGCCCGCGCCTGACGTCCCCAAATGAGCTGGCAGCAAAAAAGTGTTTGTTTGTAGGAGAGAGATTAGTTATATGGGATTTTGAAGGGAGCCGGATTTCGGAGAGGTGGTGTCGATAGCCTTTCTGGGGGGTTGTCCAACCCCCCTTGGAATCCCCACCAGCACGCGCCCTTTGTTTGGTATCGGCGATGGTAAACAAGGGTTTCTATTGTTTATTTGAAAAATGATCAATGGTCAGTTTTTTGGTATCCTGTTTGACACTCTCTCATTATTTGGAAAAAGTTTTTTGTCTTGAAATATATTTTACATTTTTTAGCAGCCCTTTTAGTTATTAAATTATCCATGTAGTGAACTAGTGGGTTAACTTTGAGAGTGATTACCTGATACGATATTCATATACAACGCAATATTTTGTGCTGTTCTTAGTAAAGGCAAATTTCAAAACAGGTTTTTTACTCTTTGTCTATCTGAAGAAAAAAAAATCCAATTGTTAGCCCTTTGGAAGAAGTTCAATTAAATTCTTCTATATACAGGTCCTTAAATTCCACTCAAAGAGGTTTTTGGTGCTCAAGGGTCGGGACCGACACTTTCGTTCCATTCTTCGAAGATTTCCACCAATCCAGGTTGGACTGTATTTAGAAACTAAACCATAACTTTTACAGTTGTTTACTCCTATGCAAAAAAGTTTTTTTTAATTTTAAATGCATAAAATCATGTTTTGACAAACCAAAATAAGGGGTTTTGTGTGCTTTCATTTGAGAAAGTTTTTTTAATGTGCGATAAAATAGTACATGATCATGAAACGTTTTTGCTTCTTATTAAATTTTCCAAGACAACACCCCGATTATTAGATAAATTTCCAAATTATCCAATATTTGGGGGATTTTAAACATTTTCTTAGAATTTTTAGATTTTTTAGGTGTATATTCATATTATTTTATAAAGTACATTTCAAGAAGAAATAATTCACCACCAAGATAAATAAAGTATAATAAAATTAAGAATTTCCTTTTTTGAAAATGCTGTTCTGATTCGAATAGCTCCAACATGAAAAAATGTAATATGAACTCGAATGTGAAAGTGATAAATTCCATGGCATAATTCCAGCAAAAACAATTACCCAGTCCTCCAATACGAAAAAGAGCTCCACTTTTGTTCTTTAACCAACCAACCAAGAAAAAAAATCCTCGGTGACAAACCAAATGCGAAAACCTATTACGTTCTCCCGATTCCCACAACAAAAGCCCAAATAAAAGCGAATCAGAGAAAGCATCTGTCATTCCGTGACTTGCGATACATAGCGCGATGACAAGCTCGCCGATGCTCTCACTTCACTTCGCTCCCGGTCGTTAAATGTTTTCAATTACCGTCCCCAAAAATCGTTTGCAGAGGGCCCCTTTGTGCAAGAAGAAGAGGCGCATGGGGAAGCAGATGCACACAAGATCATCAGGGGAGGACCGGTAGGCGGCCTGTTTTTACTGCTTCATTATTTTTTGGCCCGGCCAATTGTTCTCGCTAGTGTCGAAATTGGGCATAATTGGCCTCCTCGGTGTAAGTCGAGGCGGAACTGTAAAATAATAGATTTTGGCCAAACAAGACATTGATAAAACTGATAGGTTGATAAACGGCTGCAGCTGAAACAAGCTTTGGTTTGGGTAATTTATGCTGTGGAATCTCAGGTAAACAGTTTGTGGTGAATATATCTGTGCAAAAATACTCATACTAAGTCTTACTGGATGCATTATTTTTTTACGAACGATTTAACAAGACAAGAATGATTAAGAGAGAAAATATATGATTTTTTTGAAGTTTTATTCTATGGTTATGTTGAAAAAGGGAACTAACGAAATTGAATTTTTTAAAAGCAAGGAACCAAACAGCAAAAACAAGTCTCGAATTTTTAATATCAATTTATTAATACTTAATCATTAGTTTCATGTGTGAGTTGTATTTGAATGACGAAAAAAGTTTTTTAAACCCAAAATTGAGAATAACACAAAAATATTCTAATGCGTCACTTAAAATCAACCACGATTATTTTTAGCATATACTCGAATAGTTTTCAATAAAAATAAATAATCAGGTGGCAGTAAGTAAAAATTTTTTGAAAGGCCTCCTTTAATCTCACTGTTATTTTTTTTTCCATTCTTCAATATTTTATCTTTGTTGTTTCAGTTTATGGATATTTATCAAATTTATGGAGAGCAGTTTGTTTATTTACCAGATCATTTAAGTTAAAGATAGACTGATAAAAAGATCAGATTGATAAACATAAATTTCTTTTACGTAATATTTGAACGGCCCCTTAACTTAACCCATTTAATCCTAAACCGCAGATATTACCATTGAATCCTATGGAAAATTTGAGGCGGCTAGGATTAAAAAGGTTAAATTAAAGATGTTGACATTAAAGAATTTTAAGTTCTAAAAAAGAAGACATTTAAGTTTAAAAAAGAGTAAAACAGTATGTTAGTAATAGATGGATACCTCACCACATGGATCAGCAATCACAGATCATCACGAAGTCATTCCACGACAAAAAGAATAAAAGCAAACCAAACAAAGGTAAAAAAGAGAAAGAGAGAGAATCATCGTATATCACCTCCACACTTCCATCGCCGCATCTGCTATTTTTCAGCCGCGACTTAAATGTCAGCCCTCATAAAAGATGCGAATTAAAGGCAAAACTTTCGAGACCCAACCCTTGCCTCGCTTAATCGAAGAGGCGGAACTGCGCCAAGCCAAGAGGTAAACAAAACCATCGGTAAAGTTCAATTTCCAGAGAGAAGGCAAAGAAAGATTAATGAACGGGAGACTCTCCTGAACAGACAAAAGAATTCTCTTTCTTTTTCACCTCTGCCAAATCCATTTATCAGATTGCAGTTTCAAAAGTTAATCGCCAAGGCGGCACGCGATGTGCTGATACCGCTTCGGCCAAAAAATGCGCATCCACAAGGGAAGGATCTGCATGGACGTATAATTACGTGTGGAGCTGGAATGTCCGAAGAAAAGACAGGGATCGAGTCCGGGAGTATATTTAATATTTTTGTCTTTTCCGCTCGCTCAAAATTCTGTGCTTCTTTCCGGGTATTGATTGCCAATGCTTTGGATTATTTAAAAGATAAGCGCATTTCGATAGTTATCACTTTTGAGACAGTTTTCTGATGTTTAGAATGCAATTAAAAGATGACTTTCCAATTTTCAGGTAAATTAAAATTTTTTAAAGTTTTTGGTCATATTTTTGGTTGTAAGGAGAATGTTTTGGTAAGTATTGTGATGACCTGACGCTAATTTGACTATTGGAATTGAATTTTTCTAACAGGGCTGAAACCCCTATAAAAGGAGCCAAAAAATTAAAATTTCAAATGTTTTTTAATGGTTTGGCTGCGAATATTACGTTTTAAAACACGGGTATATCTAATGAGTTTAGATAATTTAAATCTTCAACACTATTTGAGCCAATTACATTCATCACCAATCGTTTCTCCTTTTTTGACACAGAATAAGGTAAGAAACATTTCAACCTCTTTAATGGATATGAGAAATTAATTAAACGATTCCTGTACAGTTTATAATAATTAGAAAACATAAATATAGAAAACTAACTACCTTTTATTAACTTTTCCAATTTAAATCCCTTTTAAGCAAGATTTTAAACTAGGCAAAATTCAAAAAGGTAAAATTTTTGCTCATAGTTTAAACTTAACTATCATTTATAATTTATACTTATCCTCGCAAAAAATTCTTCACCACGAAATTATCTCTATGACTGACAAGGAATCCAAACTTGTTTCTGCTATGAACTTGCATTGCATATTTTCAGCATATAAAGCTATTACAAATATTTATTATACTTCCTATTTCCAATATGACCCTTGGGTTCTACGGTGCTTCTAAGGATTTCCACAATTTTATGTAAGGACTTTTCTAATTTGCAAAACAATAATATTTTATCAATAAAGCCCCAAACTTTTTACAGAATCCTTCTCATACATCTTTAGACAAAATAGATCCATGTCCCAGACTACTTTACCTTATCGCATGCCATAATTGTACACCTTTCCTATTATCTCTGAAAACTGCAACACCCAACAAAGACGAGCCTCAAAATATCCTCACACTTTTTGGTTTTGGAGAGATTAGGCGCAGAGCTCCTCGAGTTCCATCACCCAAAAGACCTTCTTTTGTGCCATCTAATTCACACACACGGCACCCAGGCTGATTACACAGAGGGCTAAGTGGGAACACTTAATCAGCCAAGACTTTATCGGGCTTTACATATAACACAGCGCAGAGAGAACGGGATCAGAAAGAGAGGCATTTTTCGTTTATAGCTATTGAAAACGGACGGGGCTATCTATCATGTCCGCAATACCCGGAGATTTATGCCCTCCCACTTATACTCCCGGAGTAATCCGAAAACAAGGAAAGAATATAAAGAATCGAGGGCGGATTTCCAAGTGTTTGCGCGCGGTGTCAAGGTGTTAAAACAGATAATGTAACCATGGGAAAAGTCAATCTGTCAAAACGCGGGGCTTTAAAACCCCAATGACAGAGCGTCCCTATTAACCTCTTCGTGTACTGATCCAGGGCGCGGGGTGGGGGGATTAGTTAAACCGTTTGACATCTTGTACTTCCAAATAAAGGCCCTCATTAATCTTGCGCGAGTCGCGCCTATACTCTTTATCAGTCCGGAGCACCAGACCTTTAACCGCTTAAACCTCTTCTGTTTCGTTGCGCCCCCCCATAAGCCGGGGCGTCAGGTATGTGTGCGCCCCGGTGGGAGATTGATTTCGGGAGAGGGAATTGGAAAAAAGTCGTGGGGTGTTTGCTGCGCCCCGTTTTCGTTTTGGATCATCTTTTCGAGGGGGAGGGTGCGTTTTGACTCGGACATCGGTCGATTTCGCCTGCAGATAGATAGAAGAATATTTCAAATAAAGCTTAGAAAAGAAAGGAAAAAATTGTGTGAAAGGAGCAAGTGTATTCCGTGTTGATATTAATATCAAGAACCTAATACCTTTTTTATAAGCAAAGCTTTAGCTTACTCTTATGACATATACAACAAGGGTATCGCCGCAGATAAGTATCATACACTATTTAAAAACATAATGTTAAATACTAATCTTTCGCTAATAAAGGTACAAAAAATTCAAGAATTTTGTTAGCTAAAAATAGTGGTTCGGCTTAATGAAGTTTCTAACGCTAAAAAATTAGTTACGATACACGTATTAATTACAAGATTTTTTTTATTTTAAATTTAAAATAAATTAATTCAGAAGTGTATCAAGAAAAAAAGGAAAGAAAGTTAAATACTTAAAATTAAATTAAGTGTTTGCAAAAAGATACGTGAATTCTCAGGAAAGTTTTATTTTTATTTAAACTGATAATAAGCTTTAATTCATACTGTAATGCTAAGTTCTTATTTTAAATTTGTGATACAGAACTAAATCTAAACTAAATAGTAGTAGTGTATTAGTAGTTCCAAAAAAAAGTACAGCCATAAGAGAAACTGTTATTGTATAAACATAATTAGGAAACAACAGAATTTTCATAATGACTTAATCTTAAAAATGACATTTTTAGAAATGGAGCGTCATTTTCTAAGAATTTGTTTGGAACACAAGGGTATCACTAGTTTTAGAAAAAATATGCTTTAGTATAAAATCAAGTTAAAAAGGTTTCATCCAAGAATCCTTCCCTCTAAATAAATTTAAAAAAGGATGTTCAAAGAGATCAATAAAATCTACCACGGTGGTCCATTAAAGAGGATAATTTTAGCTTTTAAAGAACCTTTAGTCTTTTCCAGCATGCAGATAAATGACACGTTGCTTCTCTCCTAAGAGAATCCAGGCTCCTTTCCCTACTAGAATATTAATAAAGTCAGATAAGGTTTCCGAGAATGCAAATCTTTTAACAATTCCTTCATTACGATAGGGATACGGCCCTTAAGAGTACTCGAAAATGCTACCTTTTCTGATAACACCAAGCTGACAAAGTGCATCTACTTGCATAGTTATCTTCCTCCACGTTTTTTTGTTCAAAAATTAACTTAAGAAACTTTTCTGTTTATTATTTTATTCAGTTAATTCAGGAAAAAAAGACATTGAAAGTCAACAACTTTTTTTAATGAATATTGAAGGATATACCATAAGAGTACGATCAATTCAGTCGCGTGAATTTTTTTTCTACTTATGCAATAGTAACTTAAGGTGTTTTTTCTCAAAACGATTAAAATTTTGGCATGATAGGATCTCATATGATCTAAATAAATAACAATAGAACTTTAACGTCTCTGATTCATAGTAATTTGAAATTTTCTACTAAGATAATTATATAACTTTTTCTGGTCACTCCAGCTTCAAACTATTCAAATTGCTAAGAATATAAATTAAAATAAAAAATAACTATGAAGGGGGGAAAATAAGGGGACATTTGAATTCGCCTCCCAAATTAGATAAGGAAATTTATTTTAATACTTTCGAGATTAATTTCTTAAAAAAAATAACTCACGAAATTTTTTTCAACCTCTACCTCCTTGTGCAATTCATCAAACGCTCTTCCGAAAGATTGCCATTTCATCCCAACCTCAAGATTTCAGATTGGATTTTTTTTAAAGAATTCAAAGAACAATGGCGACAAAAACAAAACGGTCTAATATTAGGAGAAACCAAAGACTGCACAAACAAAAGGACAATTTTGAGGGAAACAACTCAGAAAGGAAGGTATAATGGTGCGACTGAAGAATGAGCATCATCTGAATTAAGCGTCTGAGGTGAAGTGAAAATGATAGCACAATAGTTGCATTTGTTTTTGAAAACTTTTTTTGTTTGGTTTTTGGTTTAGTTTAATACAAAACTAATGATAGGATAAGACAAAAGGGTTCAGACACCGTGACGACCAGACGCGGATTCTTCCGACAAAATCTTTAAGCTGGCATAAAAATGCGATCAACTCGTTGTCTAGAATCGTTGGGATTGAGTTAGGTAAAAGATGACTTATAAATGGTTTGTTGAATTATCTCTGAATGGATTGGTGGTGATTAATATTTGTTTGTTTTACACATTAATCTTGATGTACGGATTATTTTTTTCATATAAGGAATATATCTCATTTCGTCATATAGTACTACAATTCTATTCCACGCTATTTTAGAGATCCTCCAATCATAACCTTCCAGTCGAATTACTGAAGAAACTTCGCCAGGGATTTCACGGAACATCAAGTATCTCTACCTTGAAATAAGGAATATAATAGAAACTTGTGGATAAATATAGATGATAAATACAAACTCCCCAGTCCAGTAGTGTAGAAAAGATGTATCGAGACAAGAAAAACAGTATTGATACTCCTCAAGTAGATCTCAATATAGTACTCCGTTTGATAGTTTAGAACTCTCACTGGAATCCCATGATTTAATCATTCAATTTTCTCAGTGTTACAAGACAGTTTCAGCTTAGGACAATGTCATAATATTAAAATGACAGTCCTACGCTTCAGAACCATCAGACCAGACTCTGAAAACTTTCAGCTACATCCTAAAAAAACGTCGCGACAACTACCCCCACTGATAAGATGGTGCGCAACACCTTAATAGGTTAGTGCAACGCATCACAGCGTGAGAATCCCAGAGAGAGGTCGGCGGTGTATGAAAACAAGTGGATAGTCTTTTTGTTTGGAGGGAACCCTCAAACAAAACCTGGCGAGGGGTCACACAGTGGGTATCGTCTGGTCCCGCTTCAATAGTCACACAATTTTTGTTCCGTGATTTGTCTTCTTAATAGTTGTCGAGAAGGTTCGGAGATAGAAATCGTGACTGAAGAAAACAAGTGTCAGTTCGGTAAGGTGGTGGTTAGAGTAGTTTACATCGTTATTAGGTCTGACCTCAGAAAAATGTGAATTTAAGTAGAAACTAGTGTTTTCCCCTTGTCTAGGATAATATCTAACGGATATCCTGATTGGAAAATACAATTTTTAGAAAAAGTTTGTTCAGTGGCATAAATTGAATTTCGTAAGGGGGGTTATGGGAAAAATTTAGTAATTTTGTACAGTCGTAAAATGGAATTTTATAAAATTCGGGGAAGGTACTATACACCAAAATTGACTATACTGTATAAAAAAATAATAATGCAAAAATTCTACAAATTAAATTGGTCAGTTGAACTAGTACTATAGGTACTACTGATTTAACGAAATTCATTCACAACATACCACAATAAAAAAATTAGAAGTGATGTCCCAAAGAAAGACCATCTTCTAACCTGAATCTTGAACCCAGCCAACCTCTAATGAAAGTAAATATACTGTCAGTTTTTTAAAAGAGACAAAAATTAGCCTAGTCCCCTATCTTGACAGGAATAAAGATTCCTGTCAAGATAGGGGGAGTCTCAGGCTGAACTCCATGCTTTTTCCCCTCTTTGATTAATTGCAGTAGCGTCTTATGGTCGCTAGGTCTGACTTGGGCCTAAGCCCAACCGACGACAAGACCGATGAACTGAAACCACAACGATCCATCAAGATGGGGAAGGTCCCCATGAACTCCTCGAAAAGAGTTCATCAAACAACCCCCGAACAAATCACGCCCTACCTGAAAAATCAGACGCGGAGACGACACCCAATTAGCAGCGCCCCCTCCCCTACAACTCGCAAGACGCCAGCCACAAAAGCCCCGAAAAAAAGCGGCCGCCGCCAGAACAAAGGGGCGGCAAATGGGCGGCCCCAAAGGGGTCCAATCCGAAGACAAAGGCGTGACATCAGTCATACCTTGTCGCGAGTGTCGCTCCAGCGGGCCGTGAAGATCCTCACAAAGGGGGCCTCGTTACCGGAGACCCCAGGAAGCCGCTCAAGCGTGGAAGGAGTTGGTGTATTCCAAACTGATGGAGAATCTTTGTCTGGCTATTGGAGACGATGCTTAATGGGGAGTTGGTATTAATTAATAATAAAAAGGAAGGTAGGTTGAGTTGTTGTGGTTCATCGGGCTGTCTTCTAGATGGGTTCGCTAACCTGGCGATTGTGAATTATTGTGTCGGGGAATTCAATCGGGGGTTCCTCATGCGTGTTGTTCTTGTTGAGAATGTTTGGTCGATGAGGGGTGAGTTGGTTATGAGGTGACGTTCAGTGAAGGAACGATGGTGTGAAGGTGACGGATCATTGGGTTTAGATAAGTGTGGAGAGTGGATTGTTTGACAATACATGTGGCTTAGTTATTTTTAAAAATAGTTTATATGTTTAAGGATTGGGAGGCATGCTGAATAAAAATCCAAACATTTTAAAAAAATCAGTAGAATTTTATTTTAACCGAATTTTAGTCACAATATTACCTACCGTTATTGACAAGGGCGCATTCAGAGGGGGGGGGAGATTTGAGGATATATTCCCCCGAAAGTCTGAAATTTTCTCTTATAGCAGAAAAGGACTCAATTTAATCCTTATTCGAAATCATATTCTGGCTACACCACTGTATATTGGTTACGTGTTTGTGGACTAAACTTTACCTAATATAGTTATCAAGCTAACATTATGAAATCACTAAATATTACATACATTCAATCTAATAATTTACTCACTTCAGTTTAAACTTTGGGTGATGCCTCAATTTTAAATTCATCAAAACCATAACCTACCTTCTATTAATATTAATTAAAACTTAATTTTCTTGAAAATATTCCCGCAAAAATGCATGGTTCGCGGTTTGAAAACTTGATTTATCATGAAAAAGTTCTAGGGTTTTGGGGTTCCTTCGAAATTTAGATATTGAGGTTATACGGTATTGGAGACTAAAAAAACTGAAGGTGCAAGTATACAATCTTAGAGAAAAAAGGGAACTGGAGTTCCAATAAAATTATTTGTTATTAAGTCATTTTTAGTTGTGATTAATGAAATACCACACCTTCCCTACAGACTCAGAAACAGGATGTATCCGCACCAAAGCAAAGGGGCTTCACTCCCTTCCATAGAGAGAAAAACAGCAAACGAGGAATTTTAAAAAACGCGTATCCATCATGTCACCCCTTTGTGCGATGTGAAAGGAACAACAAGAGAAATCGTCACTCAAACTGTAAATCACTTTGTATCACATAATTCCTCCGAGACATTTTTTGAGATTGTCGGCCTACGGAAGGTGATGGATTTGCCCAAGGTGGCGGTGCAGCATCAAAGGGAAATTCATTAAGACCACAACAGGGGGGCAGAGAAAGGGACGTGTCGGAGACGGCGTTTAATTACACGACCCGACACTTGTCAACCTTTATGAAAGTGTTGCGTGGACTCAAAGAGCAACGTTTCAATCACGTGCAAATCTTCAGCGGGAAGTTTAATGTGAACGCACCTGATGTGGGGGAATATTGTCTGAGGTGGACTGTCTTGTTAGACATAATGGGGGAAAGATTAATAAATGTCTCCCGATTTTAAACATTATAAAAGTACAGTATAGTGGATTGATTAGTTTTACACACACATGCTAATTATGTTTCTATCATTTTGACTCTTATTCCTTCAAACTGCATGAGCGAATAACAAGAAAAATTATCTTATATTGCGTAAATTAGAAACAATATTGGACTGACTAAACGGGTTGGAAATGGGAGACTGAAAAATAAGAAATTACTCTCCTTTTCTAACAATATTCATCTAATCCCTAAAATTTCTTTAAAAATATCTCCCACTTACAATCCTAAAAAAATTATTGCTTCTAAACCTTAACCAATTTTTAACCATGGGTGTCTCCCTCATCCAGTAGATAGGTGGAATAATGTTTAAAGAATAAGCTGAAAGTTGTTAATCAACATACAAAAGACTGTAGGAGTACTCAACTCTTTCTCTACAGATGCTTATTTCAATAAAATACAATGCTTAAATATCCGGGAGGCTCAATGATGTCATTTTTATGGGTTGGGAGAATTGCAATGCACTTACTAGTGTTTATTAGGATATACACAAATGAGCTAACCTCTTATTAATACGAGGCATATATAAATCTTATAAATACGAGTGAAATTTGCTTAAGAGACACACACGCCCCGTCGGAAACAAAACGGTTAACCCTTCCAGACCTAGACTTCCCGAAACTGCCTCTGAATTCTATCAGTAATTTTGGGATTGAAAGGGCAAGGACATCGAACTGAGCATTCCAGAAAACCCTTCATGCAACCAAAACCATGTCATCAAGGTTAGACAATACCGAGAAATCAAACCCACTTCCACAAACGTGATCTTTCCCACCAGACACATCGCACATTCCCACACGTATAAAAAACCACCTTCCACTTCTCGGTAAGAATCGGTCCACACCTCTCCCGGACATACGGAACGACACTAGCGGTGTGTGGTTGTCACACGGCCATCAATAAAACGGTTTACTAGGTGTTACCTGCAACGGCGGCGGGGGGAAGAGCGAAATGGAAAACCTATCATTAATGACCATAAAGCTCGTGGCGGGTCACTTGCTGCCTAATGAGTTTATTGACTGGGAAGTTCTGGGGCCCGGCCAAGGGGCCGGTCGGGACCACGCCCTTCTAGCACCCTTCGGGGCTCCCCTCCATGAATCATCTTCCTTCGAATGGGAGATCTCCTCTCTTAATTAATTTATCTTTCTTCGAGAAAGTGAGAAGATGCGTCGTGGTGATGAATGGCGTGGGGATCGGGTCGCGCGATGTTGTCGAGTCGGACGGGATTGGTTAGGACGGGCTTCTTCAGGGTAGGACCGATGCCTGTTCTTTTTCAGAAATATCAGTGAATATAGGGAGATATGTGTTACTTTCCTGGATGATGAGACGCAAATTCATGATCGGTTTAGGATCTAGGTTAACTTCACGAAACCATAAACTTTGCAGATAATTTCTTTTGTCAAAAATGTACTTAGCTTATAAGGTGTAAGAAAAAGGGTACAGAATCTATAATATTCTACTTTAGTGTCAAAGTAAACATGTAAGGCATCAGTGCTTTTGAGGATATTGTTATAGATATAGTTTTAAAGAACATTTCGTCCATGGACACGAAATATTTCATCAGAGCCTGCAGCAAGATAGCATAATTTGAAAGAAGAAAACAATACCAAAATTGAACTATAGGGCTCACTGTACTCGTTAAAACCCCTATAGGGACTCCATTAAAAATAGCCGAATGGATCAACAGATCTTGGCTGTTTTCATTTCGGTTTCACGAGTAAAACCTGCCATATGGATCAATTTTGAAAAAAAATTTATTTTCCATAAGTTTCTCTTGCTCCAAGAATACTCTGGTGAAATACCAAGCCATTTAGGCCACAATCGTTCTCTTTTTACAGCCTTTTAAAAAAGGAACTGTAATTTCAACCACCAATTCACTGATTTTTGCATCCTTCCTGTAAAAATTTATACCATTATAGTATCTTGTAATAATAAATACTTCAGTCAATCAACTTCTTTTTCTTTAATGATCGGAATTAAAATTTTAGATGAGGCATATTTAAAATATTTTAAGTCAAATTTTAAATACCAAAGTACTCAGGCTATTGTATTTAAAAAAGTCATTCCATGCATCTAAACACCCCCTTAAACCTCATAAAGCAAAAGTAAAAATCCCTACATAAAAAGGGAAGGAATACGATCATAAAAAAAGTAAAATTATCAATCACGACAGAAAATGAAATTTCGAAAGAAAAGAGTCCCAAACACAACCACAAAAACACTCACAATTACGCTCAAATCGCATTTACAAAACAAGAATAAAAAAACCTCAAAAAGACGAGATTAAAATGCAACCAACCTCCCTACAAACCCAACTCAAAAGCAAGACAAATAGTTACACACGGCAACACAATGACCTTTTAACGAGCTTCCGAGAGCGGATAGCGCGAAATGACTCATTTTTTCACACGAAAAGCTTTCATTACACGAGCATTTAAATTCGCCTCTCCAGCTGCAGAGTCATAAAAGAAGAAAAATCCGTTTTTATTTAAGGGGCAAGTCCTTCTCTCTAATTACTCGCAGGCTCAAAAAACCCTTCAATAGTATCACAAAGAAAGTGATACTACACAAAAGGCCTTCCCTTAATGAAAAGTAAAGTCATCAAGAGGCCTCGGCTCGAGGCAGAAGAGCCATCATATAATCGCAGGACTTTTCCCTCCACCTTTTAATATATTGCGTTACATAATGATTATAAAAGCGACCTAAACAATTACGAACCAATTTTTCTTGGCGAGAATTTTTGAGAAGAAAGTGGAAGTTGCTGCTTGCTTTGTTGTTCTTAATGGAATAGTTTCGCTGACAACTTTTTTTATTTGTGTTTTTTACATTAAAGGTTGTTTTTTTACTCGGCTACTGGATTTTTAGAGGATTTTTTTTCTGCGCGTGGGTTTTGCCCGTTTCTCTTTTAATGAACTTCTCCAGGGCTGGACCGGTTTAAGAGGGTTTTCTTAAGTAAATGAATGTTTTGTGTTCTTTGGAGAAGAAATTATGCTAAATACGGTGGATATTTTCATCTCGGGTCTTGAAAAACACATAAAATTTTCTGCGTTAGTATAATTTGTTATGACTAAAAGCTTTTTATAGTTAGGTTATATTTAGCGATATGAAAACGTAACTTTTATAAACTTTTAAACATGTAAAATAAAAAATGGACACGGGTAATAATAACCCTAGTTTAACACTTCAGACAAACCCCTTTAAAAACTTAGAAAGTAAGAAATTATGATAAAAAATATAGGGCTTAGCTCTAGCTTTATTTATAGCTCTATATATAGCTATATCTAGCTTTATACAGGGTGTTTCAAAATTGCGTTGCACGGCTTTTATTCGGAACCAGAGCCTCCTAGGGTCTTGGAAGTAAGGTCTACCCCTAGGTAAGTGAGCCTGGAGAATCCATTGAGATGACTTACGGCACCCCTAGCGGCGAAATTAAAAAGTTAAAAAAATTAATTTAAAAACTAAAGGAGATAGGGCAAAAACCTCAGTGAGAGTATTGTTGCCAACGTCAAGAAGAACTCATTGAAAAAAATTTGATCAAAATATCTTGAATATTCGCGGAGATATTAGCATGTGAAAATAGCACTTTTTCAGGGGTCAAAAAGTAAAAAGATCGCATATTTGCAAATTTTTCAGTGTTATTGTGTAGTTTTGGGTTTTTTTGATTGAAAGAACACAAAATTTAATCAAAAAATCAAAAAAATTTGCAAATATGCGAACTTTTTACTTTTTGACCCCTGAAAAAGTGCTATTTTCACATGCTAATATCTCCGCGAATATTCAAGATATTTTGATCAAATTTTTTTCAATGAGTTCTTCTTGACAATGGCAACAATACTCTCACTGAGGTTTTTGCTCTATCTCCTTCAGTTTTTAAATTAATTTTTTTAACTTTTTAATTTTGCCGCTAGGGGCGCCGTAAGTCCTCTCAATGGATTCTCCAGGGTCACTTACCTAGGGGAAGACCTTACTTCCATGACCCTAGGAGGCGCTGGTTCCGAATAAAAGCCGTGCAACGCAATTTTGAAACACCCTGTATATAGCTCTAGCTTTATTTAAAGCAGTTAAATGCGGGAAATATTTATTGACTGCATGAAATACTAAGTTTTACTAAACGTTACTCTAAAAAATTATTGGAATTAAAAAAAACAAAGTGGCGCTATTGAAAAAAGGATGCCAGAACATTTCCTATTCTTCACTAAAAAATGGTATACTTATAACGGAGCATTAAAAACAATCGTAATCTGTGTACAAAGGGATATTACTAGAATTTTAAGGAAAAAGAAAATATCCCTTCAAATCTTTCAGTCCTAGCCGCTCCAAATTTTCTATTAGGATTCAATGGTAATATCGGCCGACTAAGGATTGAAAGGGTTGAAGAGGATTTGTTGAACTTGTAACTGTATCTTACAACTTACAGTACTCGAAGCAAATTTATAACATAATAAACATGAAAGAATATTCACTCTTATTTATCTAAGAATGACTTTATAGTACTTATCAGGTTAAAAACACAAACCTAGATCTAAATAGAAGTACTAAGACAGCAATTCAAGAACCAAACTTCCCAGCATCGTTTATTGGTCACACACACACACACCCAACAAGATCACTTCAACCCTCAAACCTCTACAACAAAAGTACCCAAAATCACTTAAATCACCCCAAAACCAAACCATCGCCCCCCCCAGACAAATCACGAAAACAAAGAAACATACCACTCAAACGTCCTGGCAAGCCAAAACTCCCAAGATCATCCCACAAAAAGAACCCTCCTCCTGACAGGGCAAAGCTTACGAGGATCATTAAACCATCCCATCCATCGACGTGCACCCACAGGAAGGAAGCAATCTTAACGGGGTCCCCGATCGCCCCTTTTGAAGTCTGCAGGTAAAACGAAGCGGCAGCGGTCAGCTGATTTCCATAATAACGAGATTCACGCTGATTGGGAGTGGGTGGAGCTTTGCTTCGGCCAAGGTTTAATGTCGATTTCTGGCTGGGTCGTATATAACGGCCGAATCACGTTTTTTGTGGAAGCTGTGATTGATTTTTTCAGAGGAACAATGGGTCGTCGTTATTGGGGACTGGAGGTGGAGGTGGTGTAATCGGCAAGGAACTTTAGTGTCCTACCTCAGTTGGCGAATTGATTCAAGTTAAAACAACATAAGGTAAAATAACATATTTATTAAAAGAAGTTAAAACATTTAAAAATACGAAAACGCAGTAAAAAAGAAGAGACTGAGTTCATCCTGAAGCTGCCTTTTATACGTAGCAACAGGAGAATGCTGCTGCCACATGGAGAAAGAGTATTTTTGAGTTTAGGTGTGTGGCTTGTGAGCAGATGCCTCACCTCAGCCACCACAGTGCTCCCCCCCAAGTGTCGGAGGCACTGAGGTTACCTTGGGGCAAATCGAACTCTTCTACCCGATCGCGTGACTATAGGTGAAGGTTCCCCATCAACCGTGGCCCCATCACTCTCTGCACCCTGGGGTAGTGGTTGAGCGGACGATGCCGATCGTGCAGCATAGGAATCTGTTGGTTTTCTCAGGATACCAGGCGCAGATTGAATATTCCTGTCGGCTGGTGAGAGAAAATATGGTTTTAGGCGATCTATGCTGATTGTTGATGTTTTATTACGGATTTGAACCGTGAAGTGCTTTGAAGTACGGTCCAACACCCGAAAGGGACCATCGTATGGTGGCTGTAGAGGCTTTTTCACTCCATCGTAGCGGACGAAAACGTGAGTGCAGTCGGCCAAATCTGGGTGAATGAAAGATCCTGGTTGACAGTGAGCTGAAGCCGGTGTTGGAATGAGTGACTGCATGGTGGACTTTAGATGTTGGGCAAATTCTGATGGGTCCTGTTCAATTGAAGATGGTGAGAGGATATCCGCTGGCAGTCGCAGTGTCATTCCGTAAACCAATTCCGCTGTAGTGCACTGCAGATCCTCTTTAAAGGAAGAGCGCAGGCCCAACAAGACCAAAGGCAAGGCATCAGACCACCTGGTGTTATTATGGCATCTGAGACTCTGCTTTAAAGAGCGATGGAATCTCTCCACAATCCCGTTGCTGACAGGGTGATACGGTGTTGTCCTGATGTGTTTGACACCCAGCAGTTTTGTCAACGCTGAGAAAAGTCTTGACTGGAATTGCCTTCCCTGATCAGTCGTGACAACAGACGGTACTCCAAAACGAGATATCCATTGCGACACAAACGTGCTGGCCACCGTTTCAGCTGTAATATCGGATATAGGAATGGCCTCAGGCCAACGGGTGAATCGGTCTATGCAAGTGAATAAGTAACGGAAGCCATTAGAGGGTGGCAAGGGGCCAACCAAATCTAGATGAACATGGTCAAATCTGGCCGTAGATAGAGGGAAAGGTTGGATGGGACTGAGAGTGTGACGGTTAACCTTAGATCGCTGACACTGCAAGCAGGACCGAGTCCATTCAACGATGTCCTTAGATGCCGAGGGCCACACGTATCTATCTAACACCAGTCTCTTCGTGGCTCTAATACCTGGATGAGACAGGTTATGAAGGGACCAAAAAATACGCTTCCTGAGCTGTAAAGGTACGTATGGTCGGGTTTTCTTACCCGTTGTGTCACAGATCACTTCAATATTGTCATCAAAGGTTAACGTCTGAAAGTTTAGTGAACACCTGGTCGAAAGTGTCTGGAGCTCGTTATCTTCCCTTTGCGCGGTAGCCAATTCATGAAAATCTATTAAGCCGTCGATCTGATGGATTCGAGACAACGCATCTGCTACGCTGTTGCCTGTGCCAGTGATGTGTCTAATGTCTGTGCTAAATTGGGAGATGTAATCTAGGTGCCTGAGTTGTCTAGGAGAACAAGATTCTGAATTTTTGGAAAAGGCGTAAGTTAATGGGCGATGGTCCGTATATATTATAAAGTGCCGTCCCTCCAACTGATGCCGAAAGTGCTTTATAGCTAAATATATGGCCAGGAGTTCCCTGTCATAAGTGCTATACTTGATTTCAGCCGAACTTAATTTACGAGAAAAGAATGCTATTGGTCTTGGACCGTTTGAAGTAGCACCATTCAAAGCCGCCCCGACTGCAGAGCTAGAGGCATCTACGAGTAAGCTCAGTTGCACATCAGGATCGGGGTAGGCGAGAGTTGCTGCATCTGCTAAAGCAGATTTACATTGAGAAAATGAAAGTTCCGCTTCGCTATTCCAAGAGACAGGGCGCTTATCATTTTTTTTACAATTAGTTAATAATTTATTTAGAGGAATTTGGATTTCGGCAGCGTGAGGGAGGAACCGTCTATAAAAGTTTAACATAGCCAAAAATCGTCTGAGTTGAGATATAGTTTCAGGCTTAGGAAATTCAGTTATTGCTTCAACTTTGTGGGGAAGTGGTCTTACGCCTTCCGCTGTGATGAGACAGCCTAAAAATTTTATGGAAGTTTTCCCCAAAACACATTTATCCGGATTCAACTTGAGATCATAGTCCCTCAAACGAGAAAAAACCTGATTTAAATGATTGAAGTGCTCGGCCTCTGAGGAAGATGCTATGAGCAAGTCATCAAAATAGGGAGTGCAAAAATCAAGGCCAGCCAGTACCTGGTGCATATGTCTTTGGAACGATTGCCCTGCGTTCCGCAGTCCAAAGGGCATGGCCGTGTACTCGAAAAGGCCAAATGGGGTCGTTACGGCTGTCTTTGGAATATCGGGAGGAAAAACAGGAATTTGATGATATGCTCTGGTCAAGTCGAGAGTTGAAAAAATATTTTTTTTATATAAGCTCTGGGTGCAGTCCTGAATGTGGGGAACTGGGTAACGATCAGGCACAGTAATCGAATTCAGCTTACGGTAGTCTCCGCACGGTCGATATTCTCCGTTGGCCTTTTTAACAACGTGTAAGGGGCTTGCCCATGGACTTTTTGACGGCCGAATGATCCCCTGGGCCATAAGATATTCAAACTCTCTGCGGACCGCCTGAAGAACATCGGGAGCCAAACGACGGGGTCTCGAAAAAACAGGTGGACCTTTAGTTTCGATATGGTGATAAACCTGATTATTTCGATCAGTTTTTACCGGTTGGGAGGGGTTAATTAATTCTGGATATTCCTTCAAAAGGCTATCAAATTTAGAGTCACCGACCAATATTGATAAATTAGTAGCGGAAGAGCTAATTTTTGGAAGTTGTCCACCGGAATATAACTTAGTGTTTGCGTCGATAACCCTGCGATGTTTAGCATCAACCAGCAAATTGTAATACCTCAAGAAATCCACTCCAATTATGGGTTGACGGACGTCCGCGATTACGAATAACCAGCTGAACTGACGTCGTAGACCCAAGTTTAGGATGATCCGCTTCGTGCCATAGGTTTTTATCTTTGAGCTATTGGCCGCAAACAGGGTTAGGTCTTGTGGCTTGGCGTAAGGAGCGTAAGATTTAGGGACAACAGAAATGTCCGCTCCGGTATCTATGAGGTAAGATTTTTTGGAAATAGCATCGGCCACCATAATTCGGTCCACGTGGCAATCACCCGTATGGCCAGTTAGCGATTGCCCCTTAAGTTTTCCGAGACTCCGAAAGAGCATGGATGGCTGCATTTCCTTGCCATTATTCCAAAGTTTGTGTGGTAGAAGCATATTCCCTCGATGGGGTCTCTGTATCTACGAGGCTGTGATGGTGAACGTCTGCGGCCTCGAGGGTGCCAGTCTCTGGTCGCATCCCGAGTACTGTGTTGACGATCCATAGCTGAATTCAACTTACCGATCATTGCGCTTAACCGAGATACCTGGTACTCGATCCTGTCAATTCTGGAATCGCTGACAACTGGAGCTGGATCGCTGGAGGCGTCAACAAGCTGTACCTGTGTAGCGTCCACGGCTAATTCAGCTATTTGATCTGCTCTGGAAGCCAACACATCAAGACTCTCGGCCAAAGAAAGCAAAATAGCTTGAGTGTTGCTGGGGAGACGACCGAGCCACAAAGTTTTCAACAGTGTCTCATCAATACAGCCGTTGGACAAGGAACGCATTTGAAAAAGAAGTTGGGACGGACGTTGATCGCCAAGTTCCAGGCCATGCAAAAGGCGTCTCATCCTTGACGATTCGCTCTCAGAGTGCACAGATATCAATCTTTTTTTTAACACGTCATACCTGTTTTGGTCAGGAGGCTTCAGAATGATGTCGCCAACGGAGTCTAGAACATCGGAATCCACTGTTGAAACCACGTAGTTGTATTTTGTCTCATCTTTAACTATTTCGGCCAGTGAGAACTGGGCTTCCAACTGCATGAACCATAAGGAGGGGTTATTCTTCCAGAAAGGAGGTGGCTTCACAGCCACTCGAGAGATCGATCCCGGTTCGGGTTTGTCGCCATCGGCAGTCGGGGGCATCTTGAGTGATCGCAACAGGCAGCCAAAACAAAGTTCCAATTGATGCGTGAACGACAGGTCACCACTTTAGTGTCCTACCTCAGTTGGCGAATTGATTCAAGTTAAAACAACATAAGGTAAAATAACATATTTATTAAAAGAAGTTAAAACATTTAAAAATACGAAAACGCAGTAAAAAAGAAGAGACTGAGTTCATCCTGAAGCTGCCTTTTATACGTAGCAACAGGAGAATGCTGCTGCCACATGGAGAAAGAGTATTTTTGAGTTTAGGTGTGTGGCTTGTGAGCAGATGCCTCACCTCAGCCACCACAGAACCATCAACTTAGTCCAACCATCACCTTCACCAGAAATTGCTTTCCAGTGAAGGTCCCCTTCCAAACGAGTTTTGTTTGATTTATTGACGAAAATGGGAAGACACAGTTCGTGCTGTATGGGTTTTACGGTCATTTATAATGATATTCATATTTATTCATGGTGTGATTTCTGTTCGGATGAAATTTTTTAAATTATCTGTTTTACGCCACAGTGATATTTAATTTTTTTTAAACAGACGCTTTAATTTAATAGTCTGTCGAATGTTAAAGTTATGGAGGATTTATAAGTGTGTTAATATCGAATTGGTTTATATCTTAAATTCATTCCATGAAATCGAGGATATATCTTTTTAGTGTATTGCTGATTTGAAATAATTTAATAGGGAATTTAAAATGGATAATAGTATATATAGAAGTTTTATTACGAAGAAATGAACAAAGAACCTTAAAATGATCCTGTATAAAATATAACAATAAAATAACATATTGGATAATGTAGTTGAAATGTACACAAAAGATACCAGCACTTGGTTAGAAAAAGTATACATGTTAACTAGTGATGGGCAGGTATCGATACCAAATACTTAAGTACTCGATACCTATAGGTATCGAGTGTATTCGATACCCACAAAAGTATCGATACTTTATTGACATATTTCGTTTTAAATTTTTCAATGAAGTAATCTTTATAATACCTACTGTAGATCAAACGCAGCCTGTTTCCGTTTTCATTTTGCAACGCTCAAACCCAAGTCGTTATCATCCGCGAGAGAAATTTGACGCGGCTAGGTTTTTCCCCCGCCAAATCCTTCGCCTCTATCCACCTCCAGGCCCGTAGCTACGGGACTTTTTGATGGATCGCTTTCAGTTTTTTGAATATTAGTCTGATTATGGATAGGCCCTAAAAAAATTGTCCCTTCAGGTTCATTTCCCGACATTGAAAAAAAGTACTCGATACCTAAAATTACTCGATACCTATAAGTATTCGATACCAAAGTATTTGATACCTATAAGTATTCGATACCAAAGTATTCGATACCTATAAGTATTCGATACCAAAGTATTCGATACCTAAAATTATCGATTTTGCCCATCACTAATGTTAACACACTTTATGTGTGGTAATGAGCACGATATAATACGATCTTTCTGTATTGTATTAAAGTAAAAAGTAATATATACATAGGACTCGCAGAAAAATTCTGGAAATTTATAAAAATGCTGCGACAGAACTCCCACTTATTCAATAACCAGTGAATTTTAACAAACACCGCCCACCTGGACCACCCAAGTCAAAACCAACTTCCATCAAAACTCTCCTTTTCAGGAAATATAAAATAGGAAGGAGACTTTTCTGCTGGATTCATCTCCACAAAACCCGAATATCTCCCCATAGAAACAGCAAACGGTGGGAAGAGTAGAGCATTTAAAAAGCACCAAACAATCCCTGCGGATTAAAGCAGGGTCCCATCCCCATAACAAACGATACATCGAGCACAGTTCAGTGCACAATTATCATTCGCAGAGGACCTTCCGACAAATATAGGCCGTATGAGAATGTCGCGGGGGACCCGTGCAAAGGCCTGGGACATCCCATGGTGTCGTCACAGGTACAAAACACGGATGAAAGGACTCTTTCTGAGAACTTGGTGAAGAGTGAGTCGAGAATTTTTTGCTGTTTACAAAGCACGTGTATCCATATGACCCACTTTTTATTATAATATTTTATAAAGATTTGGGTAAAAATGTATATACAAGAATACCTTAGATAATTTTATTGTGTTTTCATTAAACAGTATGCTACCTCAAATCGAACTTTTTCTTAAAGTATCAGGTAATGAAAATAATCAGTTTGAATATTCCTTAGAAATATGTTTATATTCAATTTTTTATGTTCTAAAATGTTTAAGGAATATTCAGATGAAATGCATGAACATTGATTTAACTTTAAGTTGAAAATTAGCTCTGTACGGTTTTAGTACCGAATCTGTTAATAGTCGTATTTTCTGAAATTTATGTGACATTTTTTGCATGTCTATATGAAGACCCTGGAGCTATTTAATGAATTATCTATGAATGAATCGCTCTTAATTTTAGGGAATGTTAAGGGACTTGCCTAATTTCAAAGATTTTTATTTTTTTTCTACGTGATTAATTTTTATTTTTAACTTGAAATTAGGTAGAAGCGTTTATTTTAAGAGTTAGAAAGCTTTAAATTTTTTTTAAATTTTTTTTTCAAAACATGTTTTTTATTCCATTTTTTTTTTAATTTTGAAGAAAAAAAATTGAAAATGGTGGTAATGATTCACACCAAATTGAAGAGAAATGAACAAAATGGGACTAATTTCAGGTTTTTAAGTGGTATTATAGTTCAGGAGTTATTAGCTGTTTAAAAATGCCGAAAAAACAACTTTACAAGAGTTCTTTTGACATTAAAAATTATTTCTATCGAAAGAGGGGTGATAGAAGAATGGAACCTGAAACGTTATATCTATAACTATATTAACATATTAGCTTCTCATAAAAAATCATGAACAACATGTGAGGGTTTAATCTTTGGTTTTTTAGTTGTTTTGTAAAAAAGTCAGCCAGTGCGATGCGGGGGCAGAATATTTTATACAATCGAAAAAATATTTACAAAGTTCTTATTGAACCCAAGTGGCTCCCTTTTCTCACTATTAGAACAGAAATAAAAAAAATTGAAGTGCTTTTTCGGCCCACCCTAATGAGAGTATCCCATCAAATTTACAAATCCCTTTCATTAATTAAATAGGGGGAAAAGTAAAGAAAGATTACTGATTACTCTCGTGATGGAGTATGTTATTCATTTAAAACAAGAATATTGTTATTTAATTTGGATCAAAAAATGTCTTTACATCAGAAAAATTACATCTCAGCTGTTAGTTAATTTGGATATAACTCAACTATTAATTAATTATCCCCACAAATTACTCACTCTCTCCTCTATATAAACAAGAGAAAAATAGCACATCGAAACCAAAATTATGTATCGATTCTCCAAAAACCAACCAACCTCCTCCAAAATCAATAAGAAAATACTTATTCGAGAACCAACATGCCTCACGCATAAATCACGTTGACAGAAGCAGAAAGACGGAATTCAACTGGTGCTGCAAGAAAAGCGTTTCACAGGAAGACATAACTTAACAAGGAATTAAGAGAGAGAGGGTCGTAGAGAGTCCGCCCTCATATGAAAAAGAGAGACTACTTTCTCCAGACTCAGTCGTCTGGTGTTAAAATTCCGATACATTAAAAACAAAGCGTGCCTGCATAAACCTAGCGGACACGCGATTTCTGGGTGGGTGAAAGAATGGAAACATGAAAAGGAGCAATTATGAAAAATTAAGTAATTCCACGTACTGCTTGCTGAGCTTTCTTATTTAAGAGTGTAAGTGAGCTGCTTGTAGCACGTCTCATGATGGAATTAATACTACAAGGTTATTGATAAAAATAAACAAGCGCGCGCGGCATGTGTGTTTGCAGGTGATTTCATTAGCATAATTTAAGATACGTTTGGGGAGATTGTGTTAATGTTGGGCGGGTTCTTAGACTGATTTGTTATCTGTGTCATTTGGATGGATGAATGATTTTGAATTGAACGATTGATTCAAAAGTTAAAGATGCTTTACACTCCCTAAACCGTTTCTCCTTTTGATTTTCACCTTGATAAAAAAATTCCAGAATAAAATTAAAATACCATTCCTTTTTTTTGTAAGTTAATTTAAAGGATGGTTGAATTAATATCACAGGGAGGGACACAGGTGGATAAATAACTATCAAATTACAGGTGGATAAATAACTATCATCCATCTAATTGTCTTTGCTTTAAAATGCTATATCTCTAATCAATGAAATATATCAAGGTTATAATTCTCATAAGTAAAGAGGTAGATTTAATTTGTTCCATTAATCGAGGAAAACACTGATCACAAGGATTAAAGACTTATAAAAAAATTAATAGATCATTATTAACAGACTTTCTGTCGAAATTTTGCCAAGTCAGATCAGTCACGATATTAATTTCAAAACGAATGAATTACGAGATTAATTAAAATGTAAAATTATTTTCCTCAGCACATCAAGAGCATACTAACTATGAAATGAACTGTAAGGGGACATCCATAAATTACGTGAGGTGTTTTTTCCAAAATCTGGACCCCCCTCCCCCCTTGGTGAGATTTAGTGAGATTTTGCTAGACCCCCCCTCCCCCCAAGTGAGATTTACCTACAACCTTTAAAAATAATTTTCTATCCAATTCGTTTGCATTTTGTGCTTCACAGCACCTACACTTTTCCATTATTAATGATGTGGGGGAAAAGGACATTATTCCGCCTAAAAATCACCACAGTATCTTATCTGTGGGTATTATTCCTTTCTCAAACTTAAAAAAATCGTTTAATTTCGAACTTAAAACTTTGATGTGAGATTTTAATCGACCCCCCTCCCCCCTTGGTGAGATTTGGTGAGATTTTTCCAAACCCCTCCCCCCCTTTCTGACCTCAGGTAGTTTATAGATGTCCCCTAACAAGTTGAAACATAGTACACCCTCAGTAGATGACTCATTAGATGACTCAGTAGATGACACCTCAAGCTTGTTTCTTACTTCAACAGTGTCAAATCGTTATTCCATTATTATTTCAAACCCGTTCCCAGACGAAACCCTCCATCAAAAAGTTACAAATTAGTTAATAATAATAAGCTAACCATTCCAAAAAAAAAGATAATTCCACCGCCCAAGACATCTACTCCCTGAATACCCAAACCCGTTCACGACTTCTCCGCTTCCCGAGGTCTTCCTCTCTCCGGAAACATCTCGCGTGTCATTATGCACGAAAAACCTCCACAAAAGACAAACGTTGGGACAGTCCTGAGCGGCGGCGGCGTCTGCACAGACCTAATTACACCTGGCAGGAAAAGACATCTATTACAAGAGTGAAAAGAAGCAATCGATGGCGACCACCAGGTACTTTCCCCGGGAAAAAATGTTTATTAGCTCCCTCTCGAGCTTCCTCCTTCTCTCTCGTCTTCGGAAGTAATAGGCTGGGGCCGAGGGTAATTTTTCTCGGGTGACTTCGGCCATTTTTATGGACACGCGGATGGATTTGCGCGCCCTAATGGAAGAGGGGCAACGGATGCAGAATTGGGGTTATTGGCTTCTTTTTTATATAGGGAAGGCCCCTTTGGGGATGTTTCTTTGCATGGAGTTAAGATTCAGTCATGTATACTCGGATTCAACAAGATATTGCAAAGGTCAAGAGGAGTTTGAATGCAAAGTGAATTAAATTCATTTTATAAAAACACTTGAGATTAAAGTATTACTTATAAAGATATACTTAGCTATGAATACTTGGCCTATGAAACTCTCGACTTAACCTATTTATCCTGTATCTGATTTTCACAAAGGTCTAAAAAATAATACTTTTGAGGGACATATTTAGGTAAATTGGCCTTTTGTTATTTAATTAAATTATTGCTAAAGGAAAATAAATAATAAATAATTGCATTTTTGTTTCTCTTTAAACTAAGAAAAATCTGAATTTCTGTAACTTTCCCGTTTTTAAATTTATAAAATTTATCAAACTAGGGAGCTACCGCCCCCTGCTCGCTATCGCTCGCCAACCCCCGTTAACTGCTGACGCAGGGCCTTTCGGATCGCTTCGCAATCCCCACAAAACCCTGCTCACTAAAATTATTTATTTATAAAACATTCGTTATAACAATTAGTAGAAAAAACGTCAACCAACTTTCCAGAAGCACACTCTCTTAAAAGTTAGAATATTTATTGGTTAAATTATCAATAATTTAATCAACACGTTTTCCTTGAAAATATCCATCAAGTCTGCTCATGCTATTGTTTTTCAATATTTACAAAAACGTTCAGCATTGAATCTATCTGTTAAATTTAATATAGTACCTAGTAACTCGTCAAAATATCTAGTGTTTTATCATTCAAGTTTTAGTTTTAAAACAGACTTTTTAAACAATATGATTTAAGCTATTAAAAATATTAAGAGACAAAATCTACATTGCACTCAATGTTTACAAACAATTAATTTTGGTGTGTGAAATTCTATACTTGAATAGTAGATCTGTGAGTTTCTGGAAAACTCTTATCAGTCTTTAAAAAATGTTTTATTTAGAAAGTACATATTTTGAAGCGCATTTTTAAAGTGTGAAAGGAATTATTTTAATCATTAATGAATAGCGTCGGTTGGTCATTGTGATTGGAGGTATAATAAATTGTACGACAGTTTCTTGCTGCTAACTGCAACCTTATCCGTAATCCAGAAAAATGGAAATATCTTAGAATTGAGAATTTTTTTAGAAATTCTAAAGGCACTTTGCACATCCTCAAAAGAATCCGAACAGCTTGATACCAAAAACATGTTATGAGGATCAGTGATTAAAAAGCCTTTCTCTGGAAACCATTTACAAAAACTTTTTTTTTAGAATAGAGAGACTAATGATTTTTAATATTCAAGAATCATCTAAATTTTCAATTTTAGTTTTATAGCTTAAATTATAAGCAAATTTCCTGACTAAAATTGTAAATATTATTATACTCATTCCAAAAGCTTTAAAAGGGAAAACGTGCACAACTACAGAACTGAAGCCAACTTAAAAATGTATTTGCATCACAACCAGAACTTCACCTAATAGCTTTCAAAAATTCTAAAGATTCGGAATCATTTGCTCTAGCAGAAAAAAAGGAGTTTCCACTCAAACCCGCCAGGAAAATTTCCAAACAATGAAAAAAAAAGAGAGGGAGAATCATGTACACAACTTAATCCAAGAAATTCCACAGCAAACAATCAAGAACAAATTTCATTCTCACGAAAATTGAAAAGCGCACCGATAAAGAAGTAACTCACCACACCGGCCGAAGGAGAAAAAAAAGGACATCCATTTCACTTCGGATGTCAATCTCCTCTTTCTTAATTTAAACTTCGCCTTCCTCCCTCCCTCGGAAAAACAAATAAGCAGAGCGAATAAAAGACACCTCCATTTTTTATTGTTCCCGTATCGAGAGCGAGAATAATAGCTTGTTGGAGGCACAGACCGGGGGAAATAATCCTTTATCCCACTCAGGTTTTTATGGAGGCGAAGATAAAAGGGTCTAGACCTTTTTCGCCGGCCAATTTTTCGCTTCCCGAAACCATAAAGTAGTCCAGAAGAAACCCCCGCCGACCGAATCATTAAGCCGCAGAGGGCCCGCGTATAGACGTGTCTATACGCCGCTCCTGGAAAAGATAGAGCATCCATTTCCTTTTGGACCCTCGGATAGACAGAGTGCCTTAAAACTATACCCCCGCCCTCTCCCGGTAATACGAGGGATGTATAGGTTTTTAAGTCCTCTCGACGCTTCTCTTAAGGGACAGGGGTTTAAAAAATAGGACAAAAAGAGGACTTAAACGCGCGGGGAGGGAAGAGATAAAAAAAACGACGAAAAGACTCGGGAGAAGTACTCTCTGTCAATTTGAGCCGACTTTCTCTCCTCCTTCTCCTCCCTGGAAACAATATAAAAAACCGCGGGCACTGCATAAAAAATTGATTTGCACGTGGCGTTGCCACGATAAATCTGAATTCCGAAAATGCCCTGTCAAATTGTCCGCTAGGGAGACACTCATCTTCCGGGTCTCCCTATCCCGTTTTTTTTCTTCAACCCCCTTGGAAATCCCGGAAAAAGGGGAAGGTTTTATCAAAAAAGAAGACATTTTCCCATTTTAGAGCCGAGGCTGTGTGTGTGTGGTTAAGATGGGAAAGCCGGGTCAATGGGATGCCCGTAACAAGACCCGGAGATGAATAGGGGTTTGTAATGGAAGGGGGCACTTCTCCGGTAAAAAAGGGACTAAAAAAGGATGTCCCGGATCCCGTAAACCTATCAATCCTCCTCCGGACTACAGCCTTATGCAAATCCGGTAGGATAAGTCCCCCACAAAGGGGTTAGGGTAGGGTCATTATTAAAGGGGGCTTAGTCGGTGTCCGACAACCTTCCCTTTTAATTGCCCCTCCGAGATTGGTGATAAAAACAAGTTTTACCGTTGGAATGAGTTTTATGGAGAGACCCGGGATTACCTGGGGAAAAAATTAACGAAGGGAGGTTTTTCCGGGGAGCATAAAAACAACGGAATTAAGGACGGCTTTTTATCGTTACCTGGAGTTTCTTATGGTTAATTTTTTGGGGCTCCCGCGATAATATTGTAATTACGTATCCCGTATAATCTCCGTCGCTTGGGAGAAAAAGCAAATTCGGATTCAAATAAGTGAATGTTTTTAGAGTTGAATGGTTTGGTGGTTTTTTTTTATCGTTTTGATGACGCACGCGCGGAATGGGCAATGTTTGAAAGTTGGACAAAGACAGCATAAAAACTTTTCAATTTAAAACTCATTCTACTTTTTTCCCTCAAAATTTTCTTTTTCGCTGGTATTATACAATGAGCGGTATTATGAAAGCGGAGTTTCTTGAGTTAGTTCTAGAAATAGATGTCTTAAGAAAAAATAAGAACTATTTTCTGAAGAATAGGTTTTTTAGAGAGAGAACCTTAAGGGGGTCATTAACTGGAGAGTATGGGAATTCACTTTGAAGTGAATCATTTCAACCATTTTAATCATAGTGTTTTTACGAATAACTTTTTCCAGCTACCTTTATTGTGAGAAGAATATCTATTCGTCAAGAAAAATACTAATCCATTAAACTGAACCTTTATCAAAGTGTTCATTGCCCAGTGTCCACTAAACATTTTAAAGGATATTATAATGGGTTTCAGATTACACTTGTTAAGGAAAAGTAATTAAGTCAACAAGTTTTGACACGTTTTCTTTCCATTCCATTAAAAACGTTTTTGATGATATTTGCTAAAAATGTAAGTGCATAATTCTATGATGTTAAATTATTATATGATGAATCCTATACCATCTCATTTACTAAAGTTCTTATCATTCCTATTTTAGATCTTTGAAGCAGTCCTCTCTCCGAACCAGAGGACGGCCGAAGTAGCTAGGGGCGAGCCTCATGTTTTTGCCTCTGGCTAACGGTACCTTTAACGGAAAAAAGGACGCCACAACAACACCGGAAATGGAGCTCGACGGCGTCTCGTTCCCCCCTCTCTCTGTTTGTAAATATATTTTTGTCTTTTTAAAACTTGTAACCAAGATTTCGGCTGAATAAAGCTGGATTTCTCTAGCTTTTGCCTTTTCCTTTTGGTGGTTAAAGTAGATGAGTTAAATCTTTTATTTATACGATGTTATTTTTATTTTGAAAAAGTAGATTATTTTTCTTTCTCCAATTAACTTCCAGCATAACAGCACCTAAACTAAGAATTTATTGAATAAGAATGGCATAAAAAAGACATTGTTTGAAGAGCTCTGATTTCCACCCATTCCATAAACAAGGAACTCATACGTACGAACAAAAAAGCAACCCTCAAGAATGCAGCTTCAAAAAAACACCACTTCAAACCCTAAATAGAGGTAAGCCAACCCATCAACCCCGGATCCTGTCCTCAATGATGACACCAGAACAACAAGCAAAACAACTATCAGCTCTATCCAAAAACCGATACAACAGCATCAGCATAACGCCTGGAAAAGAAACTGCTACAATCATGCACTCGCAGTTATACCCTAAGCAGATGATTTAGCATTGCCTTTGTCTTAGCGGCTTGCGTGCAAAAGCCATCTCAGGCCAACTTGCTACTGGTTGGGACTTTTTTTTTTCGGTCTACGGCCGCCGTTGATCATAATCGAAGCGAAGTCAAAAACAAAAGCCAGCCCGATCCAATGAATATATCCCGTCGGCGCCCGCAGCGGTATTGGGGTTTACTGGGGATTAGAGTCTTGTTTTACATGAGTATTTGGCTCCTCGAAAGTGATATTAATTGTGGCATAATCAAAGCTTAAGGGGCGAAAAAAAACGCACACGCAACGCTTTTTGAATGTGTGATAATATATACTCGGCTTCGTTTTCTAACGCCTAATCGTCACTTTTTGGATTTGACACGCACTTGGGATTGTGACGACACTAATGCCATGCGGGGTGGGGATTAGTATTGGTCAAATAGTGAGAAGATGTGTTTTAGTCGTTTACTCAAGTGAGAAAAAAAATAGCGCAGAAGAATAATCTTTCGTCTCACGCCTGTTTGAGATAAGTGGAATACTTAAATTGGAGTGTTTTCTGTTGTAGGAAATAAAAGTGAGATAGGGAGATTTTCTTTCTCCCATTTAAATATCAATTATGGAAAAAATATAAAAAATTAAGCTAAATATAGGTGGTAATTAATTTGCTTCTTTTGACAGTTAAACATATTCATTTTTTCGGAACTCCTTTTACAAAAGAGAGTAGATAATACCATTAATTACTTTTATTAAAATAATTGCCCTCAGTTTTTTACCTTTATTATATATGATCAAAGTATGTAAAAAATGACAACTATGTGTAACTTCTACTAGCAGTAGAATATAGCTTTACAATGTTGAATTAGAAAAGTTGGTATGCTATAAAATCTAAGCTAAAAAACCGAATCAAAGCATTATTAATAAGAAACCTATCTATTTGGATTTAAATTAGTTCTTGAATAGTTAAAAGATATTAAACTATTAATACTCATGTATATGAAACTATTTGGTTTGGTTGTTGTTTTATTCCACAAGAATCAAGTTAGATCATATGTATATGTAAAAAACGAGAAAGACAATTATTCATGATATAACATAAAATAAGAACAACCTTAAATAATATTTCATAGAAAGTACTATCACACAAATTTTTCATTGACTATTTAAACTTACTGAAATTTTTTCATCATGTTATAATCATCTTAACGATTGAAATAAAAAAAATGAGTCACCGACTTTTAAAAACGATTTTAATCTAACATTGATATGCGTAAAAAGATAATAAAAAACTTAACGATTAAAGTTTTAAATATGATTTGGTTCTTTTTACAATGTACTCATTGTAAGTATGAAATTATATTTGTTATTCTGAGGAATCATTCTCAGAAGTATAAGGAGATAATTCTCTACAATAACATAATCAGGTCCTTGTCTTCAACGACACCGAGCGAGCACTACAAGACATCCTAGACCACGGTCGTAAAAACAAAGCTAGTCGGCAAACCTTTATAGGTATAAGAAAAAATAAGAACAACGTGCAATAAATGTCAACTGCATTTCTAAACTTTCATTTTTACGACAAGAGGGAATCTAGTTATTCGACTGGAAAGTAGCTCAAAGATGCGATTATAATAAAAATTATTTGCCCGAGGAAAAGGCTTAGGCTTGGTTTAAGAAGTTTTATCAGATTATAGGAACAGGGATTTGCTATTTAATTGTATAATTCTTCGATAGGTACTACGCAATGATAGAGAAATAATATCACCAAAAATGCTTGGATACAAATCGTGTTTGTAAACATATTGAAATCCTATTCAGCTTAAGTAAAAAAATTTTCAATTAAAAGTTTTCCTAAATGTTCCTAAAAGAAAGCGTTTAATTTTAAAAGTGATCAATGAGTGAGGTCACAGGAGCTGACAATTCTAAAAAGTGTACACATGTAAACATAGTTAAAGGATCATTCACAGTTTCTCTTTCTATGTTTATCCTGAGTGATTCTCTCCGGTGAATCACTAGTTTCTATATAAAAGTGAAAGAATAAAAAGTGAAACGCCAATTCGCATATTTCCCTTTGGGTGATTCCTCGAAATAATCACAACAAAAATGATAACTCTGAATGAGAATTAAAGGTTAGTTAATAATGAGGTGATATTTGAGGTGATATTTTGAAAATTGAACTTCATATGCAATTTCCTCTAAGAAAATATTACAATAATTCAGAAGTCTGATATGCAGATATATCTCTTTAGTGAGAAAAACTTTTCTTTAAAAAACATAGCTTTAAATTTGGGTGGGGAGATGTTCTTCAATTTGATTAACCACTTTCTATACACCTTAATAAACTAATAATAATCTAAAAAAATATTCTCAATGAATTTATACAACTGATTGTGATCACTCTTACAATAAATTGGCGGAAAATATTAAAAAAAATTCGATGAAACCTAAATTTTTCTTCATTTTAAGAAGGGGTCAATTGGCTTCTACTTCCCGAGATCTACGATTCGATATGCTAGTCATATTTTTTAGCTTAAATCAACTAGTTTTCATATTATTTCGACTTTACTTAAAACTTATTACTGTACAACACTCGCGGCAAGAGTTTTCAGTAAAAACACGATTGGAAAATAAGAGAGTGGAACTGCAACTTAGCAAATCGAATTGTTGGATTTTAATTTCCTAAGCAAATTGGCGGATTTCCGCCAATTGGCGGAAGAATCACATGTATGTTCTAGGTACCCTTCAATTCCGCGAAAGATTTGTCTGCTTAACTAACACAAATGAAGTGATTTTTCGCCTACACTTTTTTCCCCGCTTAAGTGATCAAACGGCTGAAGTAAATGGTTCCAAGTGTAAATGCGTAGGGAGAGAGCTAGGGAAAATGAACGGTTATCACTCACCATGGCTAACCCATCCGTGTCCACAGCCGTCACAGATGCGAATTTGAGCCTTGCAGGGGGAGAAACAATCACAGGAACAGCTGATGGCAGTGCAGCGGATAGCCTGGAGGAGAAAAACACTTAAATGATCAAATGAAATCTGATAGAAGTTTTCAGAAAAAAATATTTTTTTTCAGGTATAATATGGGATGGATTTAATTTAATGGACATAAATATTCAAGGTCTTTAAAATAGATTAAAATAGATAGAAAGAAAACTTTAAAAAACAATCTAAATCATCAAACATTATGAGGACATTTATATTAAAACCTTTTCTACATCACAAGTCCAATGATTTTTATATTAAATCTAAATACTTTATATTAAGCTAGAAGTCTATGTAAAATCATCTCATTAATGTTTTATAAAATTTTAAGAGAGAAGTGGTAAATGAGAACTTAATAAGAAAGCTTCGAAAATCAACTATATTTTGGAAGATATAAAATAGGCAGTTTTAAAACAGTTGCATTACTTTTATGAGAAATAGATAAAACAAACGTCACATAAATATGAACTCTTCCTAAGAGATTCTGAACAAGGACCGCTCTTTCTATAACAAATGTACACACAGAATATAAAGGTAATTTTTTAATTGAATCGTCAGTTTGAAGAAGGGAATAAGTCCAAAAATCAAGTTTTGAGAAAATCGAAAAAAACTGTATAAGTAATGGAATTTTCATTGTATAACCGCCAAATTTTTACTAGAAGTTCAGAACCCTATTTAGAAAACAGAGCAATCATTAAAACAAATATAAGTGTATTCAAAAATATTTTACAGCCAAAATAAGTTGATGGACTTATTCCCTTCTTCCACCTTACGAAATTTTTCTGATCAAAAAATCTTTAAAAATCCTTAAAATCACATTTAAATTATATTTCTCCTTAGTTTACACCACAAAAGGGTGAAATAAAAAGAAAAAGACAAATGAAATTCAAAATTATAGTGAAACTGTGTTATTAAAGCAGTATCAATGGAGTGAGTGAATATGAATGGAGTCAAACATTCCCTACATAAAAAAAGTTTGAAAAACATTGAAATTAAGAGAAAATTTTATTTTAACTTAGTTTACAGCACAAATAATATGAGGAGAAAGAAAAATTCACTTTAATTCCAAATTAGCTTAAAAAGTAAAATGAATGGACATCAATTTCACAACTTCAAGGGGCGATATCTCCCTATAGGGGTTAGTTATTGTTCCCCTCTTTTCACCCATGTGTAGAGCAAAGCTTAGAGATTGTTTTGAGCACAAAAAGTCAATTTGTCATTTTTTGGACTTATTCCCTTCTTCAAACTGACGATTCAATTGTTATATAATGATTAAACCAAAACTTTTGTAATTATTAAATTTGAATAATTTTTAGTAGTACTTTTTAGGTTGTTTCTTAATAGTTCTGAAATATTCAATCTTCCTTTTTTCATTTTTTTATTTTATCCACTTTTATCACATAAATTTTTATGATAACTACAAAAATGCACTTTCATTTCAATTTCAATTTGACTTACATTTAAATTTTTCTTCATTTTAACTCGATAATAATATAATATAGAAATAAAATGCCACTAAACAAAACGTTTTACTCAACACAAGAGAAAAAAATCCAACCATAAAAAACAGCTTCTCCAGGACAAACAGACCCATCGAAGCAAGTGAAAAACAGTAGTAAAACCCGCCCCAAGCAAGCCCTGTTGCGCCCCACGGGACGGGCACGTCTGTGGGGCGAGGATAACCGCGACGCAACAGTGGGCACCCCGGGGGTCGGCCTTTTTATCGCGGGGCTGAGCGTAAAAAAGTCGAGTGTCAAAAAGCAGCCGCCCCCGCGGGACCGATTAAATCTTTAGAGCCGCGTAAGTGCCGCCCCGACACAGGGTATTAGGAGAGGGCCCCACTCGGGGGCGGTATAAGCAGGGAAGTATGTGCTTAGGGTTGAGGATAGAAGAAGTAGTGAGGATTTTGTTTTGTTCATGGGGTGACATTATTGGAGTTTTCTGTGTTCTTTTAAGTGGTATATTCAAGTTCCACGGTATTCAAATTTTAGTGTTTTATCTTATTTGATTAAAGAAAAGCAAATAAATAATATTACGATTATTGATCCTGTTATATAGAAAAAAATTTGACGCATTTAAGACTTAAACCAGATTTTTAGACAATTTATTAATTACATAGTTACCGAAAAAAAATTAGGGGTTTACAGATAAAATAATATTTACTGCTATAAAACTGGGAAAAAAGTTTTTCAAAAGAAAGTATAAATTTGCTTTGTTTTAATTTCGATTCGAAGTATGCATAGTTTTAAGATTAATAAATTTAAAATATTTAAAATTTTAAGCAAAGTTGACTTCATTTAAATTAATTCATCCATTTTGTTTTATCCCACATATTTTTAAGTTTGAGGGAAGTTTAAGTAAACTATTTTGTGCCATAAATTGAAAATAAATTTAAGAATAAACTGTAAAGGTGTGAGAAATAGAAATAAGTGTATATTATAATAGCATAAAAGGTTAAAGGAATATTTAAAAAATAACTTAATAAAAAAATAATTCTTAACTTAATCAAAACAATTTGAGAGCACTATATCTTTTGTTTCTGGGTTAGGTTAGTTTCAATAAATAGATTAATTTATATTTTTATATGAGAAAGTCAGCGCTTGAAAATCTTTTTCAACCTTTCAAAAGAACAGAAAAAATTACATCCCAAAATGATTATTGATATTTTCTTTACCTCAGAATGTCTAAGAAAAACTATATCTTTGCATTTCCTGACCACTAAACTTTGAAAATAAGGAATGTATCTGATATTACTCCAACTACTACCTATAACACAAACCCTTAATGTTTTGACACACAAAATGCCAACATTCAGGACTCAAACGCCCCCGCCTTCAATATTCCCACCGCCCCGTCACCACCGCAATCTCCCGCAGCATCGGTGTCGCGCAGGGAAGACAAGAAAAAACGTTCGTTTTTTCTCTCTCCACCCCCACCCTCGGGAGGCGATAAGGAGGTCCTGCCGTTTTATCTCGTGGCAGCAGATGCCCCGGGTCCGACGATCGACAACAAATTATGACATCCCTCTGTCGCTGACTGGGGCGGGGTCTTTGATGTGAAGAGAGGGCTCTCTAGATTGCGCCTTTGCTTGGGAACTGGGTCGAACACTTCAGAAAGGGGAAGGGATTTTTGGAGGAGGGTGTTAGAGGGTTGGTTGGAAATTATGATGTTTTATTCGTAGATTTATGACTTTATGGAGAATTTTGTTTGTTTAAGCCATTCTAGGATGGATTAAAAACCATTAACCAGTAATAACCACGATATCTCGAAATTAAAGAGACCTGAAAATAAATTCGAGATATCGAGTTTTCGGAGTAAAAAGATTACTCTAAATGTAAAATTAATTAGTACTACTCTATTTTAAGGGTGAAATATTTTTTTTCAAGATGTCAAGGATTTCGAGACATCAAAGTTCACCATCGAGGAGGTTATAATGTTAAAAGAAACGATATATTTTAAAATTAGGATCAATTTACTGCACTTACAGTAGAAAAAACTTACAGCGTAGCCAGAAAAAAAAATTAGGTTGGGATATTGAGTGAATTTAGACTATTTATATGGTCAAAAAGGAAAATTTCTGACATTCGGGGGATACTATTGACTTTCTGGATGCTTTTTAGTAGTTGTCATTTTAAAAAATATTTCAAAAATAAATGGAAATAGCAATGTAAATTAACTTTACAAAATAAACAATTATGCACCCTTTTTTGGAAAAAGTTAACTTAAAAAATACAAACTTTAACAAAAGCTTAAGTAAATCCAAAACATAACAATTTTACAGAGGCCAAATTAACTAATTCTACTAAGAGGTGGAGATGAATAGTTTTCATGATAAAAGTACATACAACGAAGAAAAAAATTATTTAGCTTCAAATTAAAATAAATGATGCTTTAAATTGATGGGTAAACAAGCGTATCTGAAAATATGTTATCTAATTACTTTGAGGGTTAAAATTGTAATTGTGAACTGACCACAACTGACAATTCTTTATAGTAACCACTTCGTAAGTTAAAAAATCCTTTTCATGCAAAGTGAACCTATTAAAAGGACCGTAGGATTGTTTGAACATTTGTATAAGAGCTACTAAAGTATCCTTGCATACAATGCAAATAAAATCATAGATTAGCTCATTTTAATGTAGAGGAAGAAAGAGTACTAAAATTACTACATAAAGGAAAAACTTATAAAGATTGTTTCTTATACCAACTAAATCATCAAGATATTATTTCCCAGTCATTTGTCCCAAAGATCAAAACGATCTTATATTTGAGAAAAATTTTATTATATATTTAAAAAGTAATTAAAAAATACAAAACATTTAACAACATTCTAAAAAATTTCAAACTTTATAAATGGGGAAAGTAACGATCTCTGCTTTGAAAGAGTTTCTTAGTTTGTAGTTTATTTATAATTACTATCTTAACGTTCTTGCATTTTGAAAAAACTATATTGAATGAAACATTTTACATACATTTAGCAAAATTGTAGCTCTGAACGTAAACAATTTGAATCTGATCAGATTATCTTGTTAAAAATCTTTGATTGTTTATAACCAGTCTTGTACTTTTTTGCAAGCAAGCTAAAATTATCAAAGTTTCAAATTCTACACATTTTAAATATTTTCTATATTAACCAATATTTGTTTTATTTTTATGCGTTTGATTATACACTGTCGTAAACGACTGATGCTTATACTGAGATGAATAATGTTTTATTTACTTTTAAAACTAATATAATTTAATAGATTTTTTTAACTGTAGGAACATTTGGTTTTTACAGTTGTCATTTGAGTCCAAACTTCAAAATGTGTAGGGTGGGTTGGGGTAAAATGGGTCACTTTTTAGGTACTTTCACATTCTTCGTTTTATTTCATCAAAACTATTACTTTTTAATAATTTCTTTTAATTGGATCTTGACATTACTATCCTTCTGAACATTTTCATCTTATTTTATCAAATATTTTTTAGTAATAAGTTGGTTAAATTTAGCATCAAAAGCTATGACCTATTTTACCCCGAAATGGGGTAAAATGGGTCTCATTGCAAAAAGATGTCAAAAATATATTTTTACTAAATATACATGAAAATAAGAAAAAAGGTAATCGGTTAAGCCGTTCTTATCTGACGAAATTTGTTTTAAGTGGTACTTTAATGAAATTGTAAACATCTAAAGTTAATAAACATTGTTCAAATGTAGCAATTAAAATACTTTATTTGGAGAAAAAAATAAACTTGTTTGAGAGTTCAATGAATATTTGAAGGAAATAAGTTAAAAACATGTTTTAACTTGAAGGCCTCCTAACTACTACGACCCATTTTACCCCAAGTACAAAATATATTGTAATAAAAGATAAAACTTTTTATATTTTTCTAAGCTGATTGGCTTGAAATGTCTCTCATACTTTCTTTTATAGAAAAATATTACAAAAGTCTGCTGTAATTTATTACATTATATAGATATTTGGAAGTTGGTAAACCCTGTGTTTTCGACAACACCATTTACCGTTCAAATAAAATATTTTTTCAGTTCTTAAATCCATGAATCTAAATTTTTGACAGTGGGAAAATGTTGCCAACAGATAAAAGATTATAATACAAAAAAATGAGCGAAGATAATTCAATTTAAATTTGATTTATATTGAGTTAATTAAAACTGACCCATTTTAATCCAACCCAAGACCCACTTTATTCCAACCCACCCTATTTCAGCAAAAATTTGGAGTGGATCTTTTTTCATATCAATAGTTCTGAATGTGTACTTTTGGAAAGATTTAACATAATAGATATGTTACAGTTAATGTCCGAAATCCGGTAATGTTCAGAAAAACTAAGGTAAAATGAGAATTACCTAAGGTAAAGTACAAAATACAGGGTGGTCCTAAATTCGTAGTACAAACTGGGTAGGGTAGGTAGAGGGGACCTAGACAAGCATATTTTGAAAAACTAGAGGGGGCGCAGATGCACCGTTTAAGAGCTAGGACCTAATGTAGTTCGAGAGCGTTCCAAAAGGACGTTTTGCCAAGGCCCGTTTAACGAAAAAAACCATAATGAAATGAAAAAATTTATTGCATGAGGTACAACAGTATCCGTACTACTTACACCATAAATTTGATAGAAATTGGACCACTTGCTAAACCGTGGGGTGAGTTTTAAAATGCGCAGTATTAATCTTTTAGCTAAAGAATGGAGTTCCCTTAATGGTATTTAGAAAAATTATGATCGGGGAAGGAATTTTCAATGATCATACATTGATCATTGAAACTGTATGATCATTAAAAATTCCTTCCCCGATCATCATTTTTCTAAATACCATTACACTAATTTAAAGGAACTCCATTATTTGGCTAAAAGATTAATATTACATGTTTTAAAATTCACTCCACGGTTTAGCAAGTGGTCCAATTTCTATCAAATTTATGATGTAAGCAGTAAGGATACTGCTGTACCTCATGCAATAAATTTTTTTCATTTCATCATGTTCTTTTTCGTTAAACGGGCCTTGGCAAAACGTCCTTTTGTAACGCTCTCGCACTACATCAGGTCCTATCTCTTTAACGGTGTAACTGCGACCCCCCTTTCTATACCAATTCTTGTTCGTCTTGATGTACCTTGACTTGTTCGTCTACCTACCCTACCCAGTTTGTACCACGAATTTAGGACCACCCTGTATATGAGGAGCAAACAATCAAACCATGCTTTCTCCTTCAAATACAAATTTTCAGGAAACACAAAAAACTAATAACTTAAAAAATAACTAATTTAAAAACCTTATTATCGTTTGTTTAGTTCTACAACGAGTAACTGAGAAGATTTGTAGTCATAATTTACCTAAAAACTTAAAATTAATTATCAAAAAATGCATTAGAAATTTGGAGAAATCACGTTTTGATGGAACACATAGGAGGAAATATGGTTAAAATGTTTCCAACATGGACAAAACACTTTTTTAATAAAAAAATTAATCCTACTCTTCTCAAAAACTATTCTTTTTATTTCTGATATACAATGGAAATTTTTTAAATAAACATTAGGTGATTTCGTATCAAAAAGTCCCCACCAATATTTTTACATCACCAACTTTATGCTGTCAAATGAGTGGGTCACGTGACGAGTAAGAACAGCTATGATTGGCTGTGAATGGAGGAATCACTGTTTGACTGAAAAAAGGCTCTGGAGGAAACCCTTTTTGATTGAAACATCAATTTTCTAAGTAGTTTTAGAATAGGTTAAAACTTGTTATAGTTGAAGATAATAGCATTATTTTGTGCAGTTTAATGTTGAGATCATGAAAATAGCAGTAACCCATTTTTTATTTTTATTTTTTGGAGAAAACACGGTTTGACTGTTTGCTTCTTATATAATTTTGCTTCATAAAAGTATTGTGTCTAGTTAAATTGGGACAGCTCAATTTAGTTTCACAAACTTGGTCATTTTTATTTTTACTTATATGTTACTTTGCACTACTACCAGTATGCACGTTATAATCAAATAAATTAATTATAGTAAATAATAAGCATTAAATTTAACAGAAATTTGAATATATTTTATGGAATAAGAGTCCCTTTGTTGCTTATAAAAAGAATCAATCAGTCACGAAAAACATCCTTATATTGCAATATAAAAGATACAATTGCTTTTTTAGAAATAAAAATGAATATTTACTTCTTTTCATTATAAATTCCTCTCTACTAATTAAAATTTTAACTATAAACACACATAAATCATTAAATAATCATCAATCCCATAAAGATAGAGAAATTGCATAAAATATTCTATTTTTGCTTTTAACGCACACAAAAAAAACTATATCCTTCCAATATGATTTATTTAAAGCGAAATATATTTGGAAATAGGAAGTGGAAATCTAAAAATATTGCAAAAGTTACATATATATTTCCTCCTATCAAAATATTTAACAATATTTTTTAAAAATATCAATACAACAAAAACAAGACACAAAACCAATCCAATAGCAAGACAACCCACCCACCATTGAAGAAACCCTACTCCCCGGACAGAAAGGGGTGATGCTATCGATGTCCCCCCTCCCAATCGGGGGAGGCGTGAGCCCGATGATCCCGGACAGCCCCGTCACTGCTCGTCACCTCAGCCGGCGACACCTAAGCGGATTACCCGGCCTCCCCTGGCCGCCGATGACACTGCTAATCTGCGGAGATGACATCGGAGGGGATCGGTTACTCCGTCGAGGGGATCAATGGGTGGATGGTGTCGATAAATACTGTTGTTTGGCTAATGAGATTTGGTTGTAGTGAAAGGTAATGGATGGGATTGTGGGTCTGAATAGGGTATCGTATCGTGTTTGTGTGTGTTGACTTTTTCCTGTAAGGTCTTCAGGATTTGCTGGTTAAATGTTTTGTTACGGTGAAATTTTATTTGATTTACTCTATCTTTTATTTGGATCTTTTATTATCTTTTGGTTGGGAGTATCACAAAAAGGCACCACTTTTCATTAGTTTTATTTAATTTGAATTGATGGGGTTTGAAAAATAATAGGTTGAAAATTGTGATAATTTTTCTAATAGGATTAGTGTTTTTAAGAGTTTAATACCTCTAATTGCCTTATTGAATAAAGTATTTTAATCGTTTTAATATTTCTGAAAATTTTCATTTGTCATAGGGCCCTTATATAATAAGGTACTTCTAATCGTAGAAGTTCTAGGTAATACTTATTAGAAAGCAGTCCTTGGAAGATTAATATAAAATTTATAATAGTTTAGATAGGAAATATTCTTCAAAAAATACCTATTCACTTTATTTATTTTATGATTCAAGATCGCTATATTTAATCATGAAATAAATAAAAAAATCTAGTTTTTCTGTGAAATAGTAAAGAGAGAAGGGCCAAAATCGAAATATTTGAAAAACGTTAAAATTATTGCTCAAGATAAAAATTCAACATCTGCTTAAAATAAATAGAATGCTTAAAATGAACAGAAAATCAAAGCAACTATCATTTCCCCTGATTAAATTCGCAATAAACTGCTAACATCACAAATTTTGAGAAAAATACAAAGAAATTCATTCAATAAAATACGTTCAATGCAATAAATTTCACCACAGCAGTCACACTATTATTTTACCCATCAAGACATTCTCAACAACCCCTCCAAAATTTCTCAAACTTTAACTCACGACATTTCAAACCGGTGTGACACAAAGTGGACAAGATCAGAAAATTTTTACCTCAGAAAAATCATCAAAATATAAACCGAATCCATCTCGAAATCAATAAGAAAACTCCCCAACACAACAGCCAGCCCCAACCCTTCCCATCACCAAACGATATCCTAATGGGGCAGAGCACTTATCGACCGACCCCTCCGAAGATGAAGAGGCCAGCCCCGATAAAGCGGGTCGCTCATTACGGGCCGCTTAATTAAATATGAGGCACTCTTTAATTACCCACTGCCACCTCTAATTACGGAGCGTTAATCTCTGCCGCCAGGACAACACCCTGCACGAGTGGGGTCCTTTGTCACGAAGCACCATTGTCCGGTTTCTTCGTCATCATTAGGGACGAGCAGATGGTCGTCTTTGGCGAAGATAGGGCTTTTTCATGCATTGTTTCAGATGGGGAGTTGGTTGTGATCTGGGGTGTTTTGCTGTCAAAGAAACCCCTCAGATTTCAAATTTAAGTGTGGTGAGGTATATTTATTATTTCAAATTTTATTTGAGTATATTGGTTATCTAATGTCGTGAATCGCTTAAAATGTTGTAAATCTTCTACAGATTTCTTTATTTTCTTATTTAGAGTTGTCAATCAGGGAAGACACCCAAAGGCGGATCCAGGTTTGAGGGGGGAACCAGTATTTTTAAAACATCTCCAGCAGATATTTTTGAGAACATTTAAGAATAATATACTTTTTTGAGCCATTAATTTGAACACATTAAACCATTATTAAACGCGTTAGAATTGCGATATATTTTTAGAAGTCATTTTAACCAATAAACTTGAACCTTCTGGGGGCACCAGTCTGAAGACACCTTTACTTTAGGTCCTTTTAAAAAAATATGAGGAAATATGGCATTTAAAATCAAGCAAATGACAATTATATTTCATTGCTGTTGAAAAATTGCTATTTCCTGTCCATTTTTAAAAGGATTTAAGTTAAAAAATATAATAATAACAATAAATTTTTTTCTACATCACAAACTTGTCAAAAGTTGCTCTTTACTAAAATCCCTTTTTTAGTTCTACAATGAAAACACTTATCCTTAAGCTTCTTTAAAATACTTATACAAGTACTATTTCCTTTAATAAGATGCAATTTTTTTACAGAAATCACATAAATGCTAATGCAGTTCTTAACCCCTTAACAGTGACATTTATTTCAGAAAAATTTACCAATAATGGAAAATTTTTTTGACTGTTTAATTTTGTTCTTTATATTCATATAAGTGTTAGAAAAAAGTTTTTTTTAAATCAAAATTTAAATGTAATTTCAAGTGTACTAATTATTTTAACATACACATAAAAAAGTATTGGATTAGGCACACATCTTATTTAATTAGGAACAAGATTATTTAAACATGATGTCTCACAATCTCTAAACGACGAAAAATCACTATCCTCATCGAAACGAACTCAGTTTGGGCTTCACGAAGGGAAACGTCAATTTTTCTCCTGCCCAAGCTGAGTTCGGGCATCACAAATTCTGCACGTAGTGGTTGCCCGAGCTGAGCTCGGGGGACACTGTTAAGGGGTTAAACATTAAAACTATCTTTTACGTTTTTACTACCAAGTATTATTCGTCAGATGACAAAATTTAATAAAATGTCATTGATATTTCCAACTTAAAAACAGCCTAATATAATTTAAAATCTAATTTGTAAAGGAAAAAATTAAATTTATAAGCTAAGAGGAAGAAAGTGTAGCAAAATATTTAACGAACTAACTGAGAGTTTCATAGAAGGTGACGCAATTTTCCGACAACGACAAAACAGCCAAAACGACAGACATCTTAATGAATACGCTACAATTAATAAATGTCGAAAGCTAGTCAGACTGTGTGTACATAATCTGACACCACAAATCCGTCTTTCCAGACAGAGTTGACACTAACATAAGGAACCATTCATCCGACAGTCCGCTCTGCTTCCTCGTGACAGTGTCAACCGCACACCACAGACACGTCATATGTCAAGTTATTGAGCAACCCGGCTTTCCATCAACTCAAAATCATTATTTTCACGCTTACCGAAAAACCTGACAACTAACTGATCGGAAAGCAAACACTCGTTACATTAGAAACTATCAATAGTTCTGACATCTTCATCTCGACTTTGATGAAGTCGCATCTTTCATGAAACCTGCGGGATGAAAGTTCGATTATACTGCGAACATCCCTGTAAACGCCTTCCCTCTGGTTTCTTCTCTTTTATTTAAGAAGCGCCCATAAGAAGTAAATAACTTAATAGAACATGGGGCGAAACCGAGAAGACGATTAATTAGATGAAACCTGTCGAACTAACGATCACAGCGAAGGACATGTGACAAGTGGAGAAAAACAAATTCTCGCCCGACGTTGACAGAAGGTCTAATCTCTGTCTAGAGGGGAAGAAAAAGAAAAAAATATCAGATTTGCCGGGAAAGCGGATCTAATGCGTTTAAAATTGTTTTCAGAAGATGTTAACTATTACTCGGAGAACTAAACATGATATCTGTCGTTTAAGCAATATTTTTATGATAGTGAAAGACTTAAAGTATGTCTCTTTCTCTCTGCAAAATTATTGTTTTAAATATGTAAACGACAACGAAATAGAAATATAACTGTGGAGCAGCATACTAATTGATTCCAGGAAGTTAATATTCATCATCTTTTAATGCATTTATCGACAAATATAGAAAATATGCTACAAATTATCAATAAAAAATCAGAAATAATACCATGTTAGAAACAAAGGTACGAATACTAATGCACTTAAAAAAATAAAAATGAAAGGAAAATAAAAGTTAAACATAAACATAAAAATACAAGAATCAGAACTTTCACAAATATGTAAGAAATCACAAAAATAGAGATTTTTATAAACTAAATAAACATCACAGAATGAAAAACTCAAATTTTCCCAACGAGCCTAAAAAGTCAATTTGATGAATCATCATTTAATTAATCTATGATGCAGATGAAAGCAAATCAAACTAATCGTATACAAAAACTAGCTAACTACCCTCATGCATCTACTTTCAATTTCAAATTTAAAGTTAAAATATATTTAAGGGATATGGAAATCAATTGGATTCGTGAGCATACGTGTAATCTCTATAAAGATTTGAATATTTATTATAATTATTTTATTTATCTTCATACATTAGCGAGATTTTAGATTAAAAATTCAAGACATCGTGATGTGAACATCCCCCAAACAGGACAATCCACGACGCCTATCAACCCATCTTGTCAATTCCCATCTCATTTAATTAACATCCTCTTCGCCGGTCCATTACCATACCAGCATGCCTCCCAGCAGACCTCAAAAACCGATCGCATTATCCGAGTCGAGATCGTCCCTTCATTAAATGGCAATCAGCAATTACCGGTTCCTTGAACCCCATCAGATCGCATCTCCCTCGCAAAAACAACAAGAGCGATTCAATTCAGTTCTAAACCCATCCCCAGACCAAACAAGTCCGCTAATCAGGCTGTTTATATCCAGAAAACCTCCAAAAAACGGGCGGACCCTCGGGTCAAAAAGCAATGACAGCGATTATGCGGACCAACCCGGATATCAGAAGAGAGAGAGAGCGACCATCGCATCACCTATGAAGGGGGTCATCAGGTAACCTTCCCCCCTTCCACGTTTTTCCATATAAATACGAAGTGTGCGTGACACTTCGGCTACTGTGCATCGCCCGTGGGGACGATGTTATCGTTTTGGCGAAATTGCTTGTGACCAGCCACTTGGTGCTTTTTTTTTCATGCATGCATCGGGAGCGTGCCAGGTTGACTCGTCCGTCTTTGGCCCACCATTTTTTTCCCTGGGTGCGAGAGTGCATATTTTGTCTAAATTATATACTCATCCCGGAACCTGGGACGAAGGGAAGGACCACACGTGTGCGTGGGAATGGGAAGGGTTGGGAGGGGCTGCGCGAGGACATCGTGTCTAGGATTGTTGTCGCTTTGTAGAAATTTGTCTCATCCCCTGAAGCTGTAATGTCCAGTGATTAAAGATAATGGAGGGGTTACCTATAAATGAAGGTTACAACATTTTTTCCCTTGGCTTAAAAGAGACGGTTAAATCCCGTTGTCTGTCCCGTTAAGCATCACTAAGCTTTTTTTGTGGACAAATATTTAAATATTGCCAAGTTTTTATGGTAATTGTTGTTAAAACTTCATTTTTTATCCTGAATTTTGGCGACCGAAAGCTCTTGGCGATATTAACGGGACGGATAACGGAATTGAGCTGAAGAGGTTAACAGATTTACTAGGGCTGGAATAGATCCAGGGGGAAACTTTTCCTTTCCAGGGGAGAAACAAATAAACTGGATGAAATGTTTTTTAAAGAATCTTTTCATGAATCGTATTTGGAAGCTGCGGCTCGATAAATATGTAGCTTTACGACAAAAAATGTATTTCATTCTCAGATTTTAATGTAAAAGAAGTTTTAAAATTCCCTGTGGCCCCCAGATGCCTAGAAAATAGAAACTGATTACGAGAGAATAATAATAATAATTCTTTTATGTGTTGACTTTGAATTATTGGTATTAAAAACCATAATCATGCTCCTTTTATAATTTATACACAAACATATTTCGCAAACTTTTGGTGTTAGTTACGCCCCACATGTTCTGGGCCAAGTGGAATGAACTTCTTACACCCATATAAAAAATTCAAAAATAAACACAGAACGCAACCATATCATTTCATTTTCATTGAAAATGAGAACTTTTAAAATTCTGAAACATCCTTAGCCTTAATTTATTGAAAACAGCCTTAATTTATTGAAACAGCCTTAATTTATTTATATGAAAAAACAAAGTTAATAAAAAATTACTGATGAAATAAAAAATTGTAGGCAAGTAATTTAATTAACGTTTTGATATTCAACTCGAAAATATTGAGTGTCTAAAACCGTTAATACAAAAAAAGCCTACATATTGCATTTTTTACCCTTCCTCTCCACTATCCTATTTATTCCCAACCCAAAACAACCCCACCTGTCCACTCTCCGGCCACAGGATTAGGTAAGCCTCTCGAGACCCTTCCCGAAAAGGATCTTTCATTTGCGGAGGACATAGTTAACGGGTTTCCATTCCGCGGCCCGTGTGTGATTGTTAAACCACAAAAAGCACAGCGAGCCCGGGGCGCGATGGGGTTACGACCACCGGGGGAATGAACGTGCTGATGGCGGGGACCCCCGAAGAGCACTCAGAGGGGCCATATTTGGATCCGCCCCGGCCGGGGCTGGGTAATTTCTGATTACCGGTCAACGCAATAACGGAGCTTTTTGTTATTACGGCCAATGTTAATCCGCGGACCTTCGCACAGTGGACAATCTCGGGAGGGAGCTGGGTGTCTCGGGGGATGGACAGTGGTTGTAAACCAGCGTAAGGTGAGAGGAGAGGGTGTCCGGTGGGGATTGCGGAGGAGTGAAAATAAATAAGGGAGGTTTGGTCAGTTACATCAGGAGGTTTCTGATGGACTAGGGATGTTGTTATAGCGTTTTTGAGATGTGCTTCTAGATATTTTTTCCATATCAGTCTTGGTCAGAAGCAGTGGTTTCATTAGGTATACTTTAAATAACATGTTTTATGGTATGTTATACAGTACATATATTATTAAGAGTATGATAAATGAATTAATCATTGGATTCAGGAATTAGTCAAGACTATTGATAAATCTTATGGAGAGTGAAAGTTGCTCATGTTTATGTCTCGTTTTCATATCTCTTTTAATTGTTTATTTGTTTATTTAAATTGTAAAGAGATAGGACGAGCATACCAGCATTTTATTTGTTAAAAATTTTGTGTAAGCTGTTCATTGTACGTTTTTGTTAGCAAAAGGAAAGGATTTTATGGATTGAAAGTGGACTAAAAATCACAGCAATAAAATAAGTAAAAAAAAGATTTTTTAAAAAACGCTTTTATTGAAGTGTTCTAAAAGGTCAAAAATAATTTTTTCGGTTTGACAAATAATTTATTGGGAAGTAGAAAATAACTTTTTGGTAAGTAAAAAAACTGATTTTCTAATCACTAAAAATAAAAGCGTGGGCGCTAGTAATTTTTAATATTTTTTAAATTTAATTTTTTTTACAGGACAGTGACACTAACATCCTTGCCAAACGGGGATTCGAACCCCAGACGTACGGCTTTGCATCAGTCAGATGCTCTAACGACCAGGCCATTACGTCGGCATTTATGTATAATTTTATATAAATAAAAATACCTAACAGAGAATTTAAAGTGAATCCATCCCACTCAAAACTCATGAATGAGAAATTTGTAAATCTAACGTCATAGAACATAGAATAAAGAAGTTAGAATATATAGTGAATTAAGAATGACTAGCGCCCACGCTTTTATTTTTAGTGATTAGAAAATCAGTTTTTTTTACTTACCAAAAAGTTATTTTCTACTTCCCAATAAATTATTTGTCAAACCGAAAAAATTATTTTTGACCTTTTAGAACACTTCAATAAAAGCGTTTTTTAAAAAATCTTTTTTTTACTTATTTTATTTTCTACTTTTTAGTCATGGTACTTTTTAACAAAAACTCACAAGAAAAAATGTATTTATTTCAACCCTATTTAATGTTATGTTAGGATGGAATTTTAGTTTCATGTATAACAAAAAATTTTCACATATCTGACAAAGTAGAACAATCCTCTGACGACTCAGCAGGACAATCAACTCCAAAGTTAATTTTAAAATATATTTAATTTTGCTGGGTACGTTATAATAACAGAGCTGAGCAAGAAAAATACCTCGCACAAAGAATATATTCCTCGCATCCGCTCAATCACCGATGAAATCCATCGATATCAAAAAGATTCACAATAAAAAGAAAGCATTCAATAAAATAAAAAAAAACAATCGTAAGAAACTCAGAATGTGTGTGTGTATCAAAGAGCAAACAGTACCATCCAGTCTTTTCAGTAGTCAATAAATTATAAAAGAACATATTTTTCTTCTCGGCGATTTTCGGCGATATTTTCGGCGATTTCTCGCTCTTCTGGCGATTTCTTTCTCGCGGTTATTATCTTAAATCGCTAATTATCTTAATTGTTAATTGGAAGGTAAAAAATCAAGTTTTGAAGATTAAATATTGTAGTTATATACTTAGTATATTATCTTACAGGTTTTGGGAGCCATTGGCTTCACGGAATGTCTCAAATATGAATTAAAAGGATAACTAAAAACACTCGTTAATTACCTAAATTACGGAGGTTTTGACTAGTTGATGATTGAATATTGCATTGTCATCGAGTTTCCACCACGGTGCAAAGTTTCAGAACTTTATATCGTTTGGAAGTGCCTGAAATATTATGTACAAGCATCCAGAAAGAAAAAAGTGATTATTCGTCTATAATTATCGTAATTACTGGGCAATTCTCGTTTTGACTTTTGAATATGATGAAGTTATGCCTTATAAACAATTGTGCACGGTTTAGGGAGAATAGCCCCTTGGGAAAGGTATCAAATTCTGGTTTTTCTGTTAATTAAAAATACTCGTTAATTAACTTAATCCTTTGGTTGTTTGACTAGATAATGGTTGGATATTGGAGTTTCATGAGGGTTACACCGATGTGTAAAGTTTCGGGGCCCTGACATATCGGGAAGTGCCCGAAAATCGAGTTTTAAAATTCCACGCGTGAAACGCCGCCAAAAGCAAGTAGAATAAAAGCGTTTAAAAAGGGAGACAATTTGAATCGTCAGTTTGAAGAAGGGAATAAGTCCAAAAAATGACAAATTGACTTTTTCTGCTCAAAACGATCTCCAAGCTTTGTTCTACACATGGGTGAAAAGAGGGGGAAATAACTAACCCCTGTAGGGAGATATCGCCCCTTGAAGTTGTGAAATCGATGTCCATTCATTGTATTTTTTAAGTTAATTTGGAATTAAAGTTAATTTGTCTTTCTTTTCATATTCTTTGTGTTGTAAACTAAGTTGAAATAAAATTTTCTCTTAATTTCAATTTTTTTTCAAACCTTTTTTATGCAGGGAAGGTTTGACTCCATTCGTATTCACTCCCTCCATTGATACCGCTTTAACAACTCAGTTTCTCTGTAATTTTGAATTTTATTTGTCTTATTCTTTTTATTTCACCCTTTTGTGGTGTAACCTAAGGAGAAATATAATTTACATGTGAATTTAAGGGTTTTTTAAAGGTTTTTTCATCAGAAAAATTTCATAAGGTGGAAGAAGGGAATATGTCCATCAACTGATTTTGACTGTAAAATATTTTTGAATATACTTATATTTGTTTTGATGATTTCTCTGTTTTCTAAATAGGGGTTTGAACTTCCAGTAAAAATTTGGTGGTTATACAATGAAAATTCCATTACTTATACAGTTTTTTTCGATTTTCTCAAAACTTGGTTTTTGGACTTATTCCCTTCTTCCAACTGACGATTCATTTGTAATCAGATAATTATTTCATATCTTTTTTTTAAAAGTGTCATCCATTCAGTTACAACAATATTTAGGTACAACATTTAACATAAAGCCTTCCCTGAACAATCTATAAATTCAGAGTTTATTTTAAGAAAATCTTTTTTTAAAAACCTAAATTCTCTAAATGGGGAATCCTTCAATCATAGAGCTCATAAATCCCTCTACACAAAAGTTCCGTATCGAAACTTAAAACGCTGTAAACACAATCCATCAGATAACTTTTCAATTCATCATTCACACAACACATAATCTGCTCCTCAGATCACCACAAATAACTCCGGACTCCGAAACATCAGCACTCACTACATTCACATAATTACAACCACACCACAAGGCAAGGGTGTAAAACCCATCAGAATAAAAAAGGGAGGAGGGGAAACTCACCTCCATCGATTGAAAAAAAAAGATCGCCCAAATAATAAAGGAAGGCGGAGAGAGAGGAACGCGATATTAAAAATATATCGGAGGGTATGTGAGAGGGAATCTCTGAATTAAACAAAAACGCCGGCCGATGCAATTCCGAGTTTATTTCGCTTTACGTGCTCAGGTGATTTCGATGCATCTGCACCGACGCTCGAATTGAGAGCGTAAAAGGCGCCATAAAACAAAGATAGCGACTGAAACGGCCATTTACAAAGAGAAAGGGCGTAAAAAGAAATCGGGGAAGAATATTTGAATAATTTTCTAAAATGAGAGCGGGGACGGTTCAGAAAGTGAAGTTTGTTATTTTTATGTTATTGAAATGGTATGTTAGTTCCCAAATTTTGGGTTCTTAATGATTTTGAATGTTTAACTTGATACATGAGGTTGTGTTTCAGAATCTATGAATTCGTAACAAATGGCAAGTGAAACCATAGGGAGATAGTTACAATCTATTTTATAAAAATTCAAACTTGATCTATTATAAACCCAATATATAATTTTAATGATCAAGAATGAGAAATTTCTACGAAGCAATCTCTGATTTTTCTCGTCTTATTTATTTTAAAAATACCACTTCATACAGCTTCAATAATGATGAAAATGGCGTAAATAATCTCTTAATATTGCGGTGTGTCCAAACATTCTTCGTTTACAATAAAAACTAAATACCATACAAATTTGCATGATGAATTAGGAACATTAATCTCTATACATAAGAAAACCAAGTTCTTTCAGTATAATAATTAATATTTTTCTTAATCACAAATGTGCGCAGTGAAAAAAAGGTCCCCTCTATGCTATTGCATATTAAAAGCTATAGATTTTGTTCTGATATAGGCTACAAAACGTGCTCAGAGTCAAGCTGTTAAGATCTAATATATCAATATCGATCATCGAAAATCATTACAACTAAACTTAAGATAAATAACTGGCACTAAATGGGGTGGGTAATATCGAAACACACCTTAATCAAATCAAAAATAACAAAATCTAGCCATAAATAAGTCAGTGCGAGAGGTGTGTAGTAGAGATGTAATGATATACTTTATGAATAAAAAGTTAAGTTAAGCTCGGATAAGCAGCTCTATTACAGTAAGTTCGCATGAAAATTTCTTTTTAATAGCTGAATCAATTGCATTCATCAAATTGGAATAAAAGTTGCAGATCATAAAAGTTTAATTTCAAATTTCCTTTCAAAATTGTAAAAAAAACTTGTAAAACATTTGTTTTCATTCCCAATCACTTGATAATATTAATTTCTCTTAAAATTTCAAAGCACATCCCAAATCATTATTGACATAGGAATCTAAGTGAAAATTATATCAGGAGCTAAGGGAGTACGGTGTTAGGATTTTAATTTTCCAACATTTATTAATGACTATAAACAATAATAGAAACAATATAAATATACCTAGTCATGAATTTTACTCATTCTTTTTCGTATTTGAGATTTAATATTTATTGATATTTAAAAAACAATTAAAGAAAGAGTTGGATCAAAAAGAAAAATGCAAAAAAATGAATGATATTTTAATGCTTTTCGACCATGTTCACTTTCAGAGCTCATTAGGAACATATGAGATCTAAATTACTTACGTATTAAAATAATAACTTAAGGGGTGCTGAGAGAAAGAATGAGGTATGTAACGTTCACAAGAAAATTAGTTTATTTAACGTTTAGACCAGGGGTTCCCAAACTTTTTTGGCCCATGGACCCCCTGACGACATTTTTCGTAACCCGTGGACCCCCTGTTATAGGAACCGTTCAAAAAGTAGCTAAAAATCTTATATTTATGATTTCTAAACAACGCATAAATTTTTTAATTTTTTTAAGTGTTGATAAAAAGTTGTTGTTTCAAGTTTTTCAAGTGCCATTGATATGGTTAAACAACATTTTTAATGAAACTATAAAAATCAAACATTTAAAATGTATGAAACTAAAAACAAATCTAAACTTTTAATATCATTACATTTCAAGGCACAAAAACTTTAAGCTTAATAAAAGTTTTGGTCGCAAACTTGTCAAAGTTTGTTTAATAGAGTTTTTTTGGCTTATGAGTAAGTTATTCATTCAACCGAATCATAAAATTTCAGAAATAATTAAAATTATTATATGTCATGTTAACAAACAATATTTAATTAAGTTCAACTATGAAAAGAAATCAAATTATACATTATGAAAATTTAGTTTTAATTTATGAAATTGAAAAGAAAATGTTTTTGCAATAAAGATATGTGTTGCTTTTTATACATACATCAAAAATTAAATAATTTACATAGGATTGAACAGCATTTATAAATTTTGAAAACAATTTCATGAGTTTTTCATAGCAGAAAGAAATAATGATAGTTAAGTTTCACCAAAAGGAGAACTAAAATGAAAATATCCAACTGTGAAAAGCGATTATAACAATAAAATATAAACAAACGGATATTTAAATTTTAAAAATTAGATACTTTAGGTTTAGCCGGGTTCGAATCTTGAAAACACGGCTTTATTATTGATGTTTAACGAGTTACCACCAATGACCAAGGATAAATGTAACAGAAGTCAAATGATAGTGTTAGTTTGAATATTTTAATTTTTTATTAATATATAAAATTTAATTTTTGACAATTTATCATAGAACTCTCCGCTAGCGCCCGGTTAATTAGAATGTATAAAAAATTATTTCAAAGGTTTTCAAAATGTAAAAATGTATTTCTTAAGCACATCAAAACCTCATAAAATGTTATTGCTAGAAACAAGTAAAAAAATCCACATTTCAATTTTAACTCATTGAATAATTATTTCTATAAATATAAGTAGGGAATAGTAATTATGTGAAGATACTATAAAATATACAGAGATTGAAAACTGGAATATTCCAATATACTTTTAATGGAAGCGATGAACCTGGTTCTTGGACATAAGGTTTTTAATATTTGGTTTCAACGACCTCAAATCACCCATGATAAATCCATGGGGGCTCTCCACCATGATAAAAGAGTAAAGATTCCATTGCCCCTGCTTGCGTTGCGAGGACTCTGTGATAACCACCCTTTTCATGTTTCTAAAATTTGATTATGAAAAAGACCAAATTTTTTAAACTTATCAAAATTTTTAATTTTAATTAACTTTTCCCGTGGACCCCCTAGAAGTTGCTGTGGACCCCCAATTTTCATTTTCATGCCCGTGGACCCCCTGGAAGTTGCTGTGGACCCCTGGGGGTCCATATGGACCACTTTGGGAACCGCTGGTTTAGACCTATACATTTCAGTAAAGATATCATCTCTCTTGGCCTATTATTACCAGAAATATCAGTCATAAAGGCGGTATGTAACCACAATAGATACAAACGAAAAAAATCTGAATTCAAATATCTCGAAAAAAAAGCTTTTTGTTGTACTACTATCTCTCTTTCTACCATGTACCCCCTTCAAGGGTCCCGGGCTCGATTCCCGACACCGCTAAAGACCCACCGAGCATATGCGGAGTACGTGCTCATTTAATCTGTGGGTCCGAAAGTCCTGTGGTCAGCCATGGCGCAGTTTAAGATGGGTTCAGGTGTATGGAGACTATTTCCCTCCCCTTCAGATACATGGCAAAATTGTGGAGGTGGCGATAGATAGTGGCAGGATCTATCATATCTCATGAGGCAGAAGTCGGACTACTGCCATTAATGGGCCTCACTTTCTCAGGAGCCACACCCCTTTGCCTTGAATCCTTGTGGAGCTTGGGTATTCCAAGTGGCACACGACAACAACAACAATCACAAAATGGACACTCCTATTTTCCATTTTCTCCTATAAACAAAACATTGCTTCAACACAAATAATATTTTATTTTCGCAAATACGTCCACAGTTTCTAATACTACTTCTTTCAAAGAGTGTCATCAAGATTTACTACATCCTGAACAGAATAGATTTAACCCCATCGAACGAATTATACAAATCCCAATACCTCTCTCCAACAAAAAAGTGCGAGCTTCAAGACAAAGAATCCCAAGTCAAAATCCGATGCTTCCCAAATAACCCCAATCCGCAGCGGCATGACATCTTCAGCCCCGGCAAATGAAATCAAAGCCCCGGCCACCCTAGATGGATCGTTCCCACGGCCAAGAGGGGGGGCGGCGGTCGTCACGAGAGCTCGCGTGCGCCCCGGCGTTTTTCTTGCGGTCCTGTTTACATATTGAGCGGACAAAATATTTGGTCACGCGAAAATTATGCGCTCGAGCCTTTTTCTGCGCCGCGACAGCAAGAAGCTCCGGCGCGGAGTGTCAGGGGAGGCCGCGACGGTCATCAGTTTGCGGCGACGGATGAGGGAGATAGTTGGGAGTTTGTTGTTATTGGGAAAGAATGGATGTGTGGCGGTTTTTGGAGGAGACTTGGTGATTTAATGCTTTGCATGCAGGTTGTAATAGTTAAAGCTTTTAAAGTACTCTATTGTAATTGTAATTGTAAAAAGAAGGTAACCAACATTTTTAGTTTGAAATAAAGACGCTTATAATATTAAGTTATTGTTATAATACTATAACATCATAATAATAAAATAAGTAATATAATTATAAGTTATATAATTATAAGTTAAGTTATTGTTGTAATATTAAGTTTTAGGCACCAGTCTTTAATGCACCTTTATATTTCTAAACAGCTTTTACTTTAGAGTAGACCACCTAGGTATGGTTTTTGTAAATTTATTCCATTTTTCTCCGAAAATATTGTTTTGTAAAAATTCTGTACTTTTTAGAATAGATTTATCCTCTTTTTAAAGCACCAAACTCCATGAAGAACTTTTGAATCTAGAGTTAAAGATACATTTATTTTCTTTTGCTGGGTTTTAATAACTGAAAATGATTATAAAAATACTGTGTCAAGTTCAAAAATATATTACAAATACTAATGAAGTTTATATTACTTATAAAAAGACAATAAATAAGTTCAGCAACTTCAGATACAGTAAGACATTAAAAATTTTGACATTGATGTTAGAAAGATTCTCGTCTTAATTCTTTTTTATTCACTTAATTAGTAATTTCTTAACTATACACAGCATTCCAAATTAAAAATAAAATGTTTTTAAACACCTATCTTCAAGCAAAGAATAGTTTAAGGATCATATTAAAATTTTCCCAATTTAGTTTTATTATACCTTCAGCACCTGAACAACAAATAAAAAATGAAGTCCATGAACATTTCCTTTTGTCTCAACTTCTAAACAAAATAAAGTTACAGAAATAACGACTTTTGAAACATATTTCTTTTATGCATTCTACATCATACATAAAAACGGAATTTAAATCACGTAACAATCAGATTCCTGGCAATAACTCACGGTATGAACGAATTCTTTCCCTCACTTTTTCTCATCAGGGACACAATGAAAGCAAACCGGTCCAGCTCTGGAATTTGACATTTTTTGCAAAGCGGTTTAAATGGCTCTTTTAATTGACATCAAAATGCTACAACAAAAAAACGGCATGTCGTATGTAGGTAGCACTTCGAAGGAATTCGTGACAATCAAGAGCAATTCCTTTTATGATCCGAACTGCAAAAACCCCTATTTTCACTGCGAGAGAGGGAACTGTTTATGATATTAAAGAACTAAACTAAAGAAAAGTAATCTTTGTTATGTATTTTATTGTTCAAGAAAATTGGACAGCTGTACCGAGGATAATCACTTTCATACAGGTTTTATAGATTCTGGCTAAGAAAAAGGAGTCCGAATATCTTGGAAGCCAACTAATGAAGATTAATGGATGCTAACTGCTCTCTTCTATTAAAAGAAATAGAAACAGGTAGACAAAGACACGGTTATTTTGTCTCACAATCTGTTACACAAAGACTGGAGTAACTGAATCTGTTCTCAGTAGGAATAGTGTAGAAAATTTAGGGCAATTTTGAAGTTTGTATACGAATGTTTTAAATTTTAAAGCAAAATATGAACTGAAAATTACACCAAAAACTATATGTAACGTTAAAAAATTCTAAGTAATTATTTGCTTGTAAATTTTACAAACAGTGAAAGATAACCATCGCTTAAATTTATCGATAGAGAAAGGCAGTTAGATTTTTACTAGATAGTATACCAGCCCATTAAACTATTTTAGAGTAAAATTATATGGATTTAAAGTGCATAGTCCAAACACATATGCCAATCAAATATTTACGAATAAATAATTTATAAATCAAAGACGAAATAGATCATAATGACAGAAATAACACCCAAGTCTCATATTCATCATCCAACTACGTTACTCCATTTTTTCAACGGTATTTAATTCCATTTAAAGTAGCAGTAAAGCTTAATATAATACTTTAATGCGTATGAAAAATCTTGTTTACAGAATTTTACAATAATTTAGTAGCAAAGATACTTCAGTCTCACACTAAGAACTGATATTACGTGACTTCTGACAGAAAGTGAAAACCTAACACGAATCAGTTACAAAATCTTACATAACTGAACTCGGCCAAAATGAAATGTCATGAAAGCAAATCCGTCGCTCCATTTAATAAAACAATCCCACTGAAATCTGATTCCGTCATTCCGCCAACAACCTGTCATACGAACGTCGACAGGATTCGGTCGACAAGTGCCAGCCCCGGTCTTAATAATCCATCACCCAACTCTCCTTTTGTCCCTCTCTGTCCAACTCGCACAATAAAACAACTGCGAACGAACTACAAAGAAACTTAACACTTCGTGTAACTTAATATACACTGTGTCCATACACGGACCAGTGATGCATTCCGAAAACTGTTCCACAGTTAACTCCTTTTGCAAAGGGTACGGAATAATGAACTGCTGGTTATGTGATGTCAGTCAAGATTTTTATGAGCACACGGAGCCGGTTGGAATATATAAAAACGCATCCCACTGTAGGTGAAATACAAAACGCGCCAAAATAGTCTTATTTGGCGATTTTTCGCTAATTTGATGTGAAAAATGATTAAAAAATGTGTTTTAATTTCTGAAAGTATGAAACACACATTTCTTTGGTCCGTTTTGAATTGTATTGATATCACTGAAATGATGGATATTTTATTTCTAACCCTTGACAACTTGTTACTTTTCAAGTCTTTCTCTGTTACACTGGTGGTCTGTCGTGGCAATTGTGCTTAAAAATATTATTCTATCCATGACCACTGATCACTTTTCCTTTTTAAAGCGGATAAAGAACAAAGTGGTAATAAAATAACGACTCCACTTTAAAATTCCTTTGAGAAAAAACTATGGATCAAAACAAATTTCTTTTTGTTACAGAAATATATATACCTCTTCAAAATGCTTTCTTTAAAATTTCAGATTTTTTTACCAATAGTTTCGTCTGTAGAGAATATTAAAGTAGGATCGTAATTTTATGACCATCCCGTATGATATCTCTAGTACATCTACAACTGTATAATAATTAAGATGGAAATTACTATTTTTTATATTATCCAACATTTTGTTATTAAATTTGAATTTCGAAACTAATCTGAACGAATATGTTCGCCAAAATATTTGATTTGCCCAACTCAACCATCAGTTTGGCACATTTTTGTATTTCACAATATCACCCACAGTGGGATGCATTTCTATGCAACAGCCGGTTGTGTCTGTCGACTTGCATGCACGCAAACAAGCGTTCCATCTCTTCCACGCATTCGGCGTTCGCTGATTGGGATCTATAATATCTCACATTGAACGAGTTTGTTCCGATGATTGTGCTCGAGACTTCTCACTTTAGGCGAGGGGAAGCGTTGAATAAACGCCAGCATCAGGAAGGAAATGGCAATCCATTTTGTTCTGTCCTTTTGACGGCTTTGAATGAAGACATCAGACGATGGAAATAATAAAAATATCAAGTCTTTAGTTCTTTGGTTTTTATTGTTGGGTCGTCTGTAATTATGTCACAGAAATTTTACTATTTATTCTTTAACCTATTACGCCACTTATGAGTGCATCTACTCTTCTTATGATGTAACATTTTCACAACGTTTATAATTCAGCCTCACGGTTAAGTGCTAAAATTTTTTAACTGTAACGTGTTTAAAATTTTCAATTGTTTTATAACTGAAGTTTAAAATCAAATTTGGTTTTCTTTAATGAACAACATGGTAAGAGACATTACTTTTCTTCCAGAAATGACTCTTATTGATCCCTTTCTGTGTGTTTCCAAGAACTTCAGAAAATGAAGTCAAACGTTTAGAGTATTTAATTATCTTACTTTGATGTAAAAGCTATACCAAAGAGAGAGAAATGCACACATCTTTCTTTTAAACATCTATCCTAATCACATGGGTGGATTTAAAGGGGTCGTGGGAGAGGAATCCCCTAACCCTTTAAAAATATATTCCTTTTTGTAATGACAAAGACCTTTTCAACGAAATCAGTTACAACATCCTTCTCTCAAAGCATCCAGCTTGCCTTCCTCAGAGTCCACCTCCTCAGCCATACAACTACACATCTTTATCAGAAATAATTTCATTTTATGGATCAGTACGGAAGGGGAGAACTTTAGGTATCGAGTACCATTTTTCAAATGTCCTTTTGTATTGAATTTGTTTAGTGTTAAGAGTATTAATTGGTTTTCTGTTCATAAATTCTCGGGGATACTTTATCAACATCTTGAAGCCAAGGGGATACTTTGGTATCGATTTGTGAAGGTATCAGTTTTGGGGACCTCAAAGCGATACCTCCTTTTTTGCATACCAGAGTAATACCTATTCGTGCAATAACGCACCACCAAGAAAAAAAACCCAGACTTTTTACCCCAATTTACCAGTGCCGCATCCCTAATCCCCAGTGCGGCATAATTATCGCCGGACGTGGCCCCGATTTAATTACTACTACGGGACCGAAAGAGATTAATAAGGCGGAGGAGGGTATTAGCTCGGTCCCTACTCGGACAGCGACCACACCTCGCCAGGGTCGTCGCCGCGTGGGTGATTTGGACAGCGACGCGTCGCGCATACTGATGATGATGACGATGATGCGGTGCTTATTAAGGGCTAGGCGGGGTCTGTGTAACGGGAGAGTCCTGTGATTCGTTTTTGTGTCCGCCGATGCTCCATCATTGCATACTTAATGCCGGACTTGACGAAGTATAAATAATGCACCGGGTGGGGCCCGCCAATGGCATGGACCGGGATTAGCATATTATTTCGGACGGTCCGGTCGGCCAATTAGTACGGACGGTCGTGATTGTCTGGTTTCGGGTCCGGGGGGAGCCGGGTTTTTGTTTCGGGCGTGCGGTGCATTATGGATGGGGTTGAGTTGTAGCCGTTTGTTGTAATGACGTTTCGTTAGGTATCGTGATTGATGGCAGCATGAAATGTTAATTGAATTGTGATCCTCACATGGAAACATTAATACTTTTAGCACTGGAGTGGGGTGATGTGGTTCTGGAGGATAATTTTTACTGTTGCGTTATTCATGAACGTTATTTTAGTGGGTCTGAAAGTTCTGTCGTCGGTCATGGCCCAGTTTACCGTGGGTCCAGGTCTTTTGAAAACTATTTCCCTCCATTCAGAGACTTGACTAAATTGTGGAGGTGGCGATAAATCGTGACAACATCTATCAATCGATACTTAAACCATTTATAAACCTCATAATTTCTCGAAATTTATTGGGATCTAAGCATGAATTTACAATGATATTGATACATACATTGTAAAACCGTATATAAGGTCGTGGAAACGCTATTATCTCAGTGAAATTTCTTAATCCTAGTAATTACTCTTCACTTTTATACAATTATGTTTTATATATTCACGTGGAAGGTAACGAATTGATGTTATTCATTCAAGTTTAATTAGCCATTAAGTCATTAGTCATTTGATGTGTTAAGAATAGAAATTTCAGTTGAATTTTATAAATCCATTAGAAAAAATTATAAAATTACTATACATGAAATCCCATATGAAAAAAGTCAATTTTTAATGTTTATCAGTACTACGATTTTAACAGAAAAATTAACTTCAACGGGATATTCCTCTGCTTCAGTAAATGTTGCTCTTTGCCTAGCAGGTAGTAACCGCAAACCAAACAGTTCCCACCAAACCTACAACGAGTTAAATACCATCTCGAGTCTACACAAAACCTCAAAAACGATACCGAAATTCTTGCTTTTCCGGAACTCATATGTCCCCGCATCTTCATCAGTCGATGTATCACAAAACCACAGAACATTTCCACCATAGAAACACCACAGAAATCCGCTCTCAAGAGTAAAAAAAATCTCATTCGCCCCAAGCCATCCCTAAAAACAAGTTCCCACAGCATCAGCGAAAAGAACACTACCGCTCGGCAAATTGAAGCTCCGTCACATACAAAAAGCCAGAGAGAGGTGTGCCCGTAACAAGCATATCCCCAATAGGAGGGCGGGTCCTCGGTTCCAAACAAGTTCCCGCTTTGTGTCTTCTGATGAACTGGGTCTTGGTGAGAGGACAATTATCGGAATCAATAATCTGCACACAAGTGTATGGGATAATGTTGTGCTTCTCCTAATTCGATAATGACGGGGTGCATCTCTGACAGGCGTTCTTAAAAATTAGAATTTGCCCTGTTGCTTATTTATCTTCATTATTATTGACTTGTTTTTGTGTTGTTTGTTTCAGAACATTCCTTCGGGTGAGTATAGGGGTGCTGAGATGGATGGGATTCTTGGGAGGATATGGTTTGTTTATTTGAGATTGGTAATATGTATCTATATTTATAATTAAATGTTTGGTCTTTTAAAAATTCAACAATTTTAGCACATGAATTATATTTTTTTCATCACCTGGAATTATATTTAACGATCCACGAGGTGAAAAAATAGACAAAATAACAGTTGTAATAGATTTATACTTAATGTGAATAATTTAAATTTTCATTAAATATTGCTCCAAAAATAAGATTATGAATAATGCAAAATTTAATAAGTGTTAATTTTAGTATTATATTATATTTCACTATTATATTAACCAATTTAATAGTCAATTTGCGGTGAATTTTGAACCTTATTAAAAAATGAGTTAAAGCTATTTCGTTGAAGTTTATTTTAAATTTGAGTAAATAACGTGTTTTCAAAACTTTGGATTAGATGTTAACCCTTTAAAAATGCCAGGAGTACAAGTATTAAAACATTTTTTAAAAACTGCATTCTATTGAAATAGATTAAAGCATTATAATAAAAAATAAGAAAATATAGAAGTGTTTAATTAAAATTTTTAGTAAAAGTGAACTGGAAGCAAAATAGAGACTACATAGTGAGAACTCCAACTGTTATTTACTAATTCCTCCGCCGTTAAGGTAATTTGGTTTATACGTTTTTACTAGGTTTAATACGTTTTTTAATCAGAAATTTGATGAAAAGATTCCGATATTTACGTATTCTCAATTCACTCGCGTTTGCTTTAAGAAATTGAAAAAAAAATTATTGCCAAACACAAATATTATTAATTTAAGCATATTCAATCTATTTAAAAAAATTCTAGCTTTACCCGTTGGGTTTCTTATCGTTTACGAATTATTAGGGAGAATGTAAAAAAACTCATGAATTTCTACAAAACAGCAAAACTGAACTCGAAAACTTTACACAGTGAGACCAAATCCCCCAAAAGAGAAAGCCAACTTGTCGAGCAATTACAACGGAGCCCATTTCTTCATAAATAACGCTAGAATGGGAAGTCCAAAAACATTATCAAAAACCAAACCAACTAAAGGAAAATCGAGCAAAAAATATCTCAATAGATCAGCCGATCAAATCAAGAGAATCACCTGGCTAAAAGGAAGGGGGAAAGGAACTGTGTAAAGATCAGGGGGGGATCCCTTGCTCCCTTTGTTCTCTCGATGAAATAGTACGAACGTGATGATCGGGACACGTAGGGCCTCGGGACCGGCACGACCCAACCTGGGGCAAGTGCCCCCTCCCGATTTCGATTGGTCGCTGCAGAGAAATCGGCTCCAATCCAAAGATAATTTGAAGTTGGGGTAATCGCTTCATGTCTTGGACTTCTTTTCCTTAAGTGATTTGTAATTACGTGGAAGTTTTTGACGATTGAGGGAAAATAATAAAAAACTGTGTGACAGTTGGCGAAGAGCAAATAAAGAAGCTCTTTCAGTGATAAGTTCGGGCTGACAGGCTCCGTTTCAAAGGAGACGTACATCATACTTATTTTGGGAGTATCGTGGCTATGAAGGATGGATGTGACATAGAAGACTAGTTTCGAATGACTGTTGTTAGATCTGATGTTTTGGAATTGGTAGTTCCCTAGCTGTGCGTATATCAAATTTAAGTTTTCGTGACTAAGCGTGGCTTAATCAATGATGGGTTTGGATTTGTACTCTGATATTAGTAACTCAGGGATAATATGATCTGAATTACAAATTATGTAAATACTTAAACCCTCCGAATTGAAGGAACATGGATTTGTAAATTATCTGTGTAACTGACTGATATGGTAGTAAAAATTTACATACAGAGGGAGTCCAAATGAATAGCCTTACATTGTGTTGAAACTTAACTTGCATTGTGTTGCTTGTGTTAAAACTTAAGTGTTATCCTTGCTTAAGTTTTACTTTAATGTTGCTCTTAAAAATGCAAATATTTTTTTCTTGTAAATATTACTCTAGAAATGTATCGTTAATTAATTTAATTTAAATACATGAACCAAATTTTGTAGGTAGAAATCTGAAAAAAATACTTATAAAGTATTTTTCATTAGAACTATTCATTAGAACTAAGTGATTTACTATAAGGGGACTTTTGTCTTTCCCAGCAAAATACAAAAAAATCAAATAATTTATACACGAATGTAATGCATACATAAAACCCTTCAAAATTTTAGATAAGAAACGGTTTTATGTTAAATTACACTTCAAAGTAGACAAGTTGACTTAAAAAGATCAAAACTGATATTATAATTTTTTAAACACCAAGGAAGCACATTCAGCAATTCATACCAACTAGAGAAATTGAGATAATCGATCGCTTGTTTACCTTTTTAACCTCTTAAGCACTTAACTTAAATATAAACTCAGTACAACGTATTGATATGGAGAATTTTTCAACACTAACACCAATATTAGAGGGAAGCAACTCTGAAATCGAGTCACCTTAATCCACCCATATTCCCATACCTGAAAAGAAGATAAGTGAAAACTCCCACCGCCTGCCAATCAAAACACAGTCCTCACAGAAGCTTCTCGAAACTTCATCGACATTATTATTTGGGATGCATCTGATAACAACAGGCAAGCCCTTAGAAACAAGTTTAAATATTTCTCTAAGAGGGCTTGCGCAAGAGAAAACGATTAAGAATTAAGAGAAAATTATTTCTCACTGACCTAGGCATGTTTGTCATCATCGAGTCCACTCTTGTCAGCAAGACGACCCATTGAGGCTGACTTTTTTGAGTGTGTTTTTGTTTTCTGATATGTTCGAACGAGAGATACACTCTATCTCATTCATTCCCATGCCCTTGAACCGGTCGCGATGAGATATTATCGGACACTGGACCTGGACACCGACGACGTGACATCATTGGGCTGATGGCTAAACAGACTCTGTCACAGTCGACGAGGTCAAGGGAGCACTCGAGCTTTTTATGGAGTTGGGATTTTTGGGACACAAGATCGAACGTGCGTTTGAGAGAAACATTTGATATCGTTGCAGGAAATCAACATAATCCAAGATTTTTAGTAGGTATTTGATCGTGAAATATCTTCATAAAAATACCTTATGTTTTTCAAGATCACACTTAAACTGGAATTTCAAATGTAGAAGACTATTGACCAAACATCCCCAGCACTTCCAATGTATATTCCATAACATTTATAATAAATTATAATACTGGTTTGAACTTTTTAAAAATTATATAAGGATTGAAAGACGAATTTCACAAATTCAAGATCCATCACTTTCTTAAATTAAATATTGCTAGCAGTATGAACAGGATGTTGTAGCTCCAGAGGTATTTCAGCTTTCTATATATTTCACACATTTTCTTATAATATTAAAAATAAGATTAAGATAATAATATGATTTGATTATATACTGTATCCAGGGTGGCCACCAACTGAGCTTAGTAGTTTTCCCTGATAATTCCAGGTTTTAACTAAAATTTTTCCCGATTGTACAACACAATCAAATGCTATAATCTTTATCACAGAAGGAATACAAAAAAATTCCATATTTTCCCTATTTTCCATAATGGTGGCCACCCTCTGTGTATCTGATTTTTGTGTATCTGTGTATCCGTACGAACACAATTTCGTTTTTTCGTTAATGCCCTCTCTCGTTTTATCCCTCACATGCATCTTAAACTGTATTGAATCATAGCCATCATTGAATACAGAAACGCTGACGTAGCTATAGCTGAAGGATTTTCTATTTATTACAATTTAGGAAAAAACTTTGTAGCAAAATGATTTTCACAATTTTTTATTTTAGGGATTCCACTTATAAAGTAAAGGAGATAATTAAGAAGATATTATCAGAAAAAGCACAGGAATTAAGTCCAAATTCAATCGTTCAACTTTTATAATGGAAATGCAGTGGTCATCTTTTGATGTGAAATGAAAACCAATAGATAAGCTCCAGAATTTGTGATGATTAGTCAAACACGTGCCAGCAAAATTTCCTATTTCGTCCTTTGATCTTGAGAAATCTGCAACTTGATCTATTTACAAATCCTCGAATTATTTTCGTATGGTTTTCAAGTTTTGAAGAAAGGTCTAAATAAAAATCGATTAACATATTATTTGCGTGGTGGAGCATATTATTTATTTTGTGGGTTTATAAAAACATTTTTTCTTTATTTTGAGAGAAAAATCACAAATAATTTTAAATTTATGATTCTACTTTTCTAATTTATCTTGCTTGAAAGTGGGAGTGATTTTATTTTTTCCCATCACATTAGATTATATCTAGATTAAAAATGAATTTCATCCTTTTACATTCAAACACTTGAGTGTGTAATGGTTTTAAAGAAAAATTACAAATGAAATAAAGATTAAAGAGATTAGTTAATAGAAAAAGTTATTAGAATATTGATAGAGTAAATATAATAAGAGATAAGAACTCATACTAAAATGAATCACAGTATACCTTCGTTATCTCGAATTTTGATAACTCGAAAATATATATCCCCTATTTTCCCTTCTTATCCAAAAACTATCTCGATATTTTTTTCAGATTCCCTCCGTTTTTGCAGATATTGTGGTCATACTTATATTGGTTATAAAGATCAGACATCTCCCGCAAAGAAATGAGTGTGTAGGTTTTTATCATTAAATTTATATAAAAAGAAAACATTCTCAGATTTAAAGGACAATAAATCACTTGGAGAATCACTTCTCTTTTACTTTTTATCAAGCAGGTAACGATGTGTGAAAATCGTATTCATTGCAATTTATTGTACCTATGTTCAACAGTTCATAAAATAGTGAGTATTCAATAAATAAAGAGATCAAAAACGAACCAATCAAACGTAGCTCCGTCGTGAGAAACCCCCAAACTGACCCTCACTTCATGAAAAATTCAACATCCGAGCTCACCCCAGAGATTTGACAAAAACAAATGACAGCCCCGACACATTATCCCGGCCCTCGGCTTCCGGAACTGTGCAATCAGAGGCCCGCTAATCAATATGGGCCTCTTATCACTCCTCAAGCTCAGTCCCCAAATTGTCCCACCTCGGCACGACACGGCAGACGTCCCCTGCACAGTAGCAAGTGTTCACAACCGTAATTACAGTGTCTTATAAGCCATCAAGGGGGCCCAAGGGGACAGCCATTAGGGTGACGTAGCAGCCCAAAATTGAAATGGTCACCAGCCTTCGACTTCTTCGTATTTTACTTGTCGTTCTCCATCATTCTTCATTATTACCGTCTCTTTTTATGTACACCCTGCTCAGAGCCAGGAGGTAATTTCTTAAACCCACCGCGACTTAATACTCGATAAATGGAGTCGAGAGTAGAGCTTAATTGCAGGTCGCAGGGCCCTGCCGAAGCCGCCACTTACTTTGGGAAATGAGATGGTAGTTATTTCCTCTCCTTCTTCTTTTTATGATCATTGTATGTGTATACACACAGACAATCGACCCGGATCTGGTTTTTGTCTGCCTGTCTGTCTGTCGCGAGATCGTCACCGTCAGGTGTCATTACGCGGTACGTGAGGGTCGTGGTCATCTCTTGGTGACTTCTTTCCGTGCCCGCAATTAATACTTAATGGCTCGCTCGCTGGCGGAGTTCGTGGAAGTTTCAGGGACAGTCGGTTTTTCTTTCCACAGAGTCGTGACACGGTACTTTGACAAAACGACCGCGGCGGGGAGGAAGGGGGTAATGACGGTGATGCGACAGGTATGAGAGAGAGAGAGAAAGGATTTTTCCTCACGACGCTTCTAGAAAACAAGACTTGGCTTTTTCTTTTTTCTCACTAACTACTCACACAAGCGAAGTCCTCAAAAACTCTTTTCCTCTGCACAAGGTTCAAGGGCAATAGATTTTTGGATGCAATTTAAGAAAAATAATTGTGAGAGGCGTTGCAGATAGTATAGGCAAACTCAATATTGGATACCATTCATTACCTAGACTCTTCAGATAATCTACAAATATGTTTTCATTCTTCAATTCCCCTTCTTTAATGCGTTAAACTCTGCCAATTGTTCAATATTTCGAGTTCATTTAATTAGCCAGCTGCTTGCATTCTTATTTGCTTTGAGATTAAAAGATTAAGTGGAATTTAAAAGCTGCATAATCTGTTTGAAACTACTTTTCAACTCAGCAACCGTCATTAACTTGAATTTTTCAATGTGTCGTTCAAAAACGTGTAAACCTAGTGTGTTTTAAGTACCTAGGAACCTAACCTTAAAACCTAAGTTTAAGTACCTAAAACGTGTTTTAAGTACCTAGATAATATTTAATTCAAAGATATTCTTCAAAGGATTTTTTTCATAACTTAAACTAACCAACACATGTGAAAATTCATTTGATTATGTGAATGGGAAACACAAAGGCCGCTATCAACTTTCACATTTAAGAATAGCTACAAAACTAGAAATGATTTATAAGTATAAGAACCCTTTTAAATGAAGATAGATTTTTATTAAGACGGTCTTCTATGATGGTTTCCCTTACGTTTATGAAACAGCAAGATTAAATTTAACCCTATGGTCTTTAAATGTAATAATTTTACTCTTCAAGAAAGAGAAGTATATAAATGCCTATTCACTCATGAAATTATAATAACAACTTGGGATGATGGGAAAGCAGGTGTAGGTAAGGAGTAGGAAAGTTTCAATACATAGCTAGTTTATGAAAACGATTTAAACAATGGTGAATCACAAGCCTCCCCAAACGAGTCTCCAGTAAGTTTTTGATACTACTCATTGGCGGAACCCAAAAAGCTAATTGGTCATATTCATTCGCCTTTTCATTACGAGGAAGCCAGACAGAAACAAAAACGACGACATCCAGATGAAGGGGTAAATTGAGACCAAGATGGCCGCCACGTGGAGAGACCCATATCATTAGCATACAAATTACCGCACCAATTGAAAAAGATATCCTCGCGTTACCCCATAACTCATCATTACCCACCGTCTGCAGCGCAAAAAGACCATAAATATGCCCTTAATACGGCCATATCGAAATAGTTGAATAATTAAATTCAAACACCCTGGCCAAAAATAAATTCCTGGCCACCTCCTCGTGGCAACGAACGGTCATCCAGGGACCTTATGGGAGGGAGGGCCCTAAATCGTCGTCCCTCAGGGTGGAACTAGGGACAGCGTAAATGCATTATGAAAATTAACCGAGGAATCCAAGCGATGAATAAGTGAGGGGACGATTAATGCAAATTTGGGGAAATATTTATACCGGGACGCTCGACTGGGCAGGTGAATTTGACCAATGGGCGACGCTTGACCACAGGGGGGATTGACAAATGACCGGGCCACACTTGATGCCCCAGAGTTATTAGCTCATCAATTACACTTTGTTTGAGTGAGTTGGGGGAAATCTAACCAACAAGTCTATGGTTGCTGGGATATATTTATCCGCTGGCTTAATGCGGGATATAGATACCACATGGTGAATTAATTCCCACAGGGATGGATAAACGTCGAATTTAATTCCGTTTAGTGCTAACCATGCTCGCCCGCGAGTTGTCAGATAATTTATGGATGGCTTCTCGGGAAATAATTGTGGGCGACACTTACTCACCTTCTCACTTTATAATATACGGAGGTGTTTTTTTTTATTTCTTCCCTTCTTCACGGTTTCGTAGCGGTTATAATCATGATGGATATTAACAGTGCACTACTTTTTAATTTGCACAAGAGATGGTTGTTGGATTAAAAAAAATTACATCTACATGGCTTTTTACATGATTAGGTTACGAATGAAAACTTCATGAATATTTAAGTTTTCAAGGAGAGACAGAAAAATTGGAAAGTTTTGTAATATACAACAGACAAAAAAACCCATGGGATTACCTTGTTCGTCCACTTTTAATTTTTCAAAATACTCCATTCTATTTAACTCAATTAATTCTTTTCTATTATCTCTCTATATTAAAAAAAGTAACAGTGACCGCCGTCGCCGTCACCGCTGATTTTGAAAATTTTATTTTTGAACACTTTGAACTATCACTTCGTAAAAACTATGTGAAGGAATATTATGAAATTTTGACCATTGGTAGACAAATGCATGATGGTCATTTCAGTTCCCAAACCTAATTAATTAGATAATTAGTTCTGGAGTTATTTAATGTCAAAGTCGAAATTTATTTTTTTCTGCTGCGAGTTCGCCCCCAGCAAAATCTATTTACAGCAGAAACATGATTTTTTGCAGACACATACTCTTAGGTATGAAGTTTTGCACCTCGTCGCCCCTTTTTTCGAATTTAAAATTATTTTTGGAGCAATTAAATTCTAAAGATTCGAAATTTGTTACCCTTTTTCGGTTTTTTCGTTACAATAGAAAAATTAATCACAGTAGAACTATGATATTTTAAACACACATGCAATTATATTTTATAAAAATATTGGAGTTTCGTTTTTTAAAAAATTCGAATTAGTTTTAGAATTATTAGGATACAAAGTTTCAATTTTTTCTTCTCTTTCTGGTCGTTCACTAGAGAAACAGGCAATGATTTTTATGAGGCTGATTTCTTATTACCGACGATTCACTAGATACACACGTGCACTTTATCAATTTAAAAGTTTTTTAAAGGCATGTTTTTTCCCTAAGATGGTTGATGACAATAAGTAGACTTGCTGGATATTTTTTGAAAACATTTCGATTAAATTATTGGTAAGCTAAAAAGGAATATTTTAGTAACATATTTATTTTTGTAGTAATGGTCCATATTAAGTTATTGATAAGTTAGAGAGATAAAAAGTTTCGATATTAAATTATCATTAACTAAGCAGACAGTTCCAGGTTTTACTGGTAATTACATGGAAATTGAGATGAAACAAGCGAGCTCTGCTCGCTAAGATCGCGAAGCGAACTTCAAAGAACTGTGAAGCAGTTCCGGGGGTTGGTGAGCGATAGCGAGCAGGGGGCAGAGCCCCCTAGTCATTAAAAGAAATATATGAAAAATATCTGTTTTAATGCACTAAAAGTTATTTAGCTTCAGTATTTTTTTTAATTTAGGGAACTGAGTTTTGTGAGAACGTATTGTGGCTAATCAATCTCAAGAAACCTTTTGAGAAAACAAAAACTGCTTACCTATCATTCTGAGGGTTTAAACTTGTTACCTTAGTGATGTAATGTACACACGTACACAGCCTCTTACTTTCATACATACAAATAATTTAAAATTTAATAAACAAATACATTTTATTTTTTTCTTTCAACTTAGTCCATTTTGCATCCATATGAAAAGAATAATTTTCCTACGTTTATCTATTGAAAGCATTCTTAAGCTTTAACCCTTTCAGTCCGGCGCAAGTTCAGAGGTGCGGATGCGCCAAGTTTTTAGCGGTAAAGATGACTAATATGGTAACCCTAACTAATGTTAAGTGAATGATTTGGCTTCTAAATATGCCGCTAAACAGCCAAAATTCGCCAAGCATCCGCACGTCTGAACTTGCGCCTTCAGTCCTAAGCCGCCCGAGCTTTCTATTAACCCATATTTCTCCCATGTTAGGCACTGTTAAAGGTTAAAAGTAATCAGTCTTACAATGAACTACTTACTCCACTTATTAGACGAGGATAATATCGGGCAACACATAAAAAAACGTTATCACCACAAATCCGCTTTTCTTAACCTCCAGGACAGTTTATCTTATTTAAAAAAGGAAGCATCGCGCAGATTAAAAACTCAGTATCTCTTCAATCCTACTTGTTCCGCAAAAAGACAATCCTTTTTTTCTCAATTTAAATAACAAAAACCATCCAACAAGAGAACAAACTCACCTTAATCCCCCCCTTTTCCTCCCCTCCACCGAGATTAATGCAAAAGAAAAAAAATTGTCAAATGCAAACAAAATCTTTCCCCCAAATCTCCATGGTTACATGGCCTTCGTGAAAACAGCTCGTCTGTTACAACCTTCCCCAGCCGTGCCTCTGTGAAATATGGACCCGCTTTTACAACATGCCTCCGACCGTAGAGGACACAAAGTTTTCTTTTTTTTCCCTCTTTCTCTCACTCACCAAAAAAAAATCCCTCGAATATGACAAGGAGTAAGTCGTATTACATGGTCTATTGCTGCATAAAGATGAAGGGAGGAGCGGGGAAAGTGAAAGCTCTCGACATCCGTGGGCTTATGACCAGTGGCTACGCGTGACCACACCAGTCTTTGTATCGGCTCTCCGCGCCGTTGATTGAGAAGTCAAGCATTGCTGGAGCTCTTATCTCTCTCTGATTAATGAAGTTGGCGAAATCGCAGACGGATATCGGGTCCTCAGCAGCGGACGACGTTTCTGTGAGGCACCAGGCAATTGGGTGATACCGAATGTATATTAATAAGGATAGCGCAAGGCCGGTCTATGGGAAACGTGACCAACTCGCTCCTGAGATCAAGGACGGGAGGAGAAATTGAGGCGCATAATTTGCTATTAATCAAGCTGTATCCGGCAAGGATTGGATAAAATTTCAACACAGAGCATTTAGATATCGCATGTAAATGAGGTGGTAATGGGGTATACCGTGAATGAAAACCATCCGTGAAATGTCATTTTCGAAACCCAAGCAATTTACTCGAATTCAGCTGAAATGATTCGACGAACAAGCTATGTTTAATAAAGTTAAAATGACACGCTCTATTCTTAAAAACAGGTTTTCTCCCATGAGAGTGATGGTCATAGAAATTTGTGTTCCACCTCTTAAAGGTAATATGTTATCTTAAATTTCAACACAAATTCAACATCTTACCTTGTAACTTATTGAATGTGTGCCTAATTTTTAAGACATATTTGAGTTCTAACCTTTCCCATATTCAATTTTTGGGCATTTTTCCCATTTAAAGACATCATAATTAAGCAATCCTACCGTAAGGTATCAAATTATAACTAACACTAAAAGCCTAAATTTTTTCCGTTAATTCCATAAAAACCTAATCACACTTGTGTTAAAAAAAAAAAGGATAACTGTAACGTAACTTTCAGGGTGACCAGACATAAGTTGAAACAAACCATGAGAGATCTTAAAAAAATACGGTTACCACCCGCCAATAAAGGATGCAAGGGCTTAAGTTCGCCCGGAATAAAAATTGAGGAGGTGTCACTTTATATCACCTAAAAATCACATTTAAATGTATTTTACGCACTTAAAAATCATGCATGGAGTTTAGGAATGACTCTCACTAAAAGTTTCTGCTAACGTTCCGAATGAGTATGGAATGTGTAACTCTTAGTAAGAGAGGGTAATTTGATACCAGACCATATATTTCCACTCGTTAAAGATCATGTGGCATTAATTTCATTTTAGGAAATACAATTTACGGCATTATTCTCAAAAAAATAAAAGTATCCTCAATTTTCGGACTCGAGTGTAGAACAATCATACATTACTATAGGTTCTTTTTTCAAACACTATGATATAAAGCCAATCAATACTTCTCAATCGTACTATCGGCACACCACAAAGTACCTTGCCCCTAATCATTCCTAATTATCAACATCCACCCAAAGAAAAATGTCCACAATATCCAGCAATCGGGTAAACCCATCATCGGAAAGGAAACCGTTCATTTCTCGTGGTTTACCTAATACTCTCCCATTATCGTCTCATTCATTATTATACAATTACGCACTCATCTACCGGGGTCCTAAAGCCCCCACTGCCCCATAAATATAAGACGATAATAAGCTTCTTCCCAGCCGCAACAACGAGACCGCGGAAAGACGTCTCGCCGCAAGAGTTTTAAAAGAGGTTCCGACAAAAAAGTCGGAATACATTACCCTGAAAGCCGATTAAGCAATCTGTCGGTGTGGTGCGGCCATGTGCGTGCATGTAGAGGAATTACAAACTCCCCTATCTGTGTCTTTTGGGGGCCCCGTGGCTTCAAGGGCACCGCCACGATCTGGAGGATTCACCAGACAGAGAGGGAGATTGGGCAGGGTTGGGAAAGGGCTGTGTGCAGACGATTTAACCTACACCGTGCATGATTAAAATGGGTGTTAAGGAGATGGGATTATTTAGGAGGGGTGAGGGTGGGCTCGATGAGGGGTCGGTGAGTTCAAAGAGGGAACCTGGGACGTGAGAGTGGTGTCCGTGTGTGCTATCATTAGGGAGAAAATGCTCGTGGAGATAAAGGTTTGTATGATGTGGGAAATCCCATTGAATCGTGCAGCAGTTTTTTTGACCTGGAAACCCAAATCTAAATATTGTACCATGCTGTATATATTGTAAATAGTATTGTGTTTTGCAATGTACGAAAGATTATCTTGTAGTTATTTTTATACGAAATGCTTCATAAAATTACTTTTATTGTAAGTTTATTAAGCAAATGTAAAATTGGGATGATGTTACTATACGACAGATATGAAATCCCCGTAATAAAACCCAACAAGGTGATGTTGAACTATAGTAGAGTAAGTAAATTATTAATCTTACTAAGCAAGGCTCCACCTTCATCTATGATGGATTTCAAGAGAATACAGCATTTGAAAACTTGGTTTATTATTATTTTAAAAATTAAAAAAGTTTGTTTTTTATGCTGAACGTTAAGATAGAAAGAAATAATTAATGTAAATAATTGCGTTAAGAAATATAAAGAAAGAAAGAAACAAATTATTAAGAACTCGCAAATTGTAATATAAAAATGTATCAGTATAAAATTGTGAAAATTATGCAAATCTTATCTAAAAGGTCTATCTTGGAGAGATTACTAAATTAATTTTTTTAACAAATTCTAAAGCGGGAAATTTGGATTGCAATTTTAAAATATACATCCTTTATTTGAGAAATATATTTCAGTGCAGTGATTACTATTTATTATGCATAAATTGATGAAATTAAAATTACAATGAATCAACATAAACAGATAAGGAAAGATTACAACAAAACTATGAGAACTGGAACTATAAGAAGTAACAACCAAGTTACCAAATGAAGCAATTAATATCTGAGAAAACTCCAAGGCTTGTTGAATGATGATGGATCGTGGGTATGAACTTTCTGTTCTAAGCTACTCTAAGATTATTGTTATTTAGATAGAGATCTGTCAGTAGCTCTTCTAGATTACAGCTCAGCACCTGATGGAGTTTTGTTAATCAGCAATCTGAATGCGAAACCTTGCTTACTAAGTGACATGAGAGGGAGCAGCATTGTATTATGCATCAGACAATTATCGTCAAAGGACAATTTAACAAAACACACTCAACCTTAGCGTCAACAATAAAGTCATTTTCTGTGTTACTTAGCTAATGATATGTTTCAGGGTCTCAGCACAGAAGGATGCTGAGAATTCGTAATTAAGAAACTAAAGTACTTGCCAGGATTTAGGCACACAGTAAAATTCGGTACCATCAACCGTTTTAGATCACATCCGAGGTGAGATTTTCCATCCCAGAACTTTAAAAAAAATATAAACTTTTTATAGATACATACATACTATAGTAGTGAAACGGAAATAAACGAAATTTTTTAAAAGAGTAGATTACTTTTATAATTCTGTCTTTTAAACATACAGTGCACTTAATCAGTTGATGTTCTGAGACTTAAATAAATAAAAAGGTGTGAAAAGAAATTTACATGATACAAATCGAGCGTCTGCAAAAATATATTTTTTAACATTTTGCATATTTAGGATTAATATGCAGTAAAAAGTAAGAAGTAAAGTATGAAGTAGCACAGAACTTCTCCTTAATGCATATTTTAAAGAGGGAAATGACATGAAATAATTATGGTAAGCTAAAATCTATAAATATCCCTTGAAAAAACTGAATTAAATTATTGAGCTGTCTAAAAGCTTAAGTTTCGGTATGAGTTTAAGTAAGCTAAAATAAGTAAACATTTTTTGGCTTCTAAAAACCACCAAAAAATACCCGTCGTTTAAACTAGAAATGAAAGTGTGACAGCAGCTCTGAAGCTATAACGTCCTGACCTAACATTGACATAAAGTCAATTCAATAGCTGTTTACATTATAACTTAAATGTCTCTTTCTATTTACCTTCTAAAAGGATTCTCTGTCGATAATAGACCCATTTGCTCCAGCAAAAAAATAAAAAAATCTCCCCAAACCAAAACACCAGAGAGAGGGAGAGGTCAAAAGACGACACAACGCAAGCACAAGTCAATGCACATACGGCCCAAAAGACCAGGTGTCAGCCTTTTCTGATGGAGCACATAAACTCCAATGTCATTCTGCTCTGATTTGACGCGAGGGGTAAACACCATGTCGTCTTTGCAGAGCACTCGGTCCTCCAGACCTCCCAAGCAACTATTTATAGGCCCGAAGAACCTTGTGTCAACATGCGCGCCTTTTTACTACAACTTCTGACTCCTGCATCACAGAGAGGACATGGAGAGGTAGACCTCCGCGGTGGTGTCGCATTTGCTCAGGTGGAATGAATGCTGCTTGCATTGGAGAGTGGTCCTCTTTTTGTGACCACTTCTGCAACTGGATTGACGCGGGATGGTATTGGGTTTCTCCCCCTTGGGTCCCGAAGTGGCCGATTAGCAATGCGGTGCGTCGACTTCTGCTGACACGACTTAATGGAGGTAAATAAACTCCGGTGGCGAGAGAGGGCATACCTAGCGGGATCGGGGGACGTTTGAAAGGACCGAGGGGTGGGAAGGGGAGAGAAGCTGGTAGTATTAATATGGGGGAGGGGATGTGTATAAGTGTTACTTTGAAAACATGTTTATGAAGGTATTTTGCAAGATCTCTATTAGGCTCAAGGAAAAAGGGAAAAGCTTTTTTTTAATACGATGTCAATAATCAATATTTTTTTAAATTTTGGTTAAGTTTTTGTCTAAAACCTCCCAAGTAGCACAAATGTTCTGGATTCCAGTGGCGGATCCAGGGGGGTGGCACTCTGGAAAGTGTCCCCCCCCTTGGAGACTCAAAAAGATTCTCAAAATGAGTAAAAACCCAACTTTTACAGGTCTAATTTCAAAATTTTTTTGGGGAGGACCCCCATACCCCCCATTATTAGTATCAAAATGGGGTAGTGTTCAAATTCAGTGTTTATTTTTAGGAAATCTCCAAAATTTTGAAATTTTGAGTCAAAAAGTAAAGGTAATAGTGTTGAAAAGTCCCCCTTTAGACTCAAAACGTTTCTAAAAATGAGTTAAAACCCTACTTTTACACGTCAAATTTCAATCTTTTCCTGGGGGAGGACCCCCATACCGCCAATGGTACCACAAGGGGACATATTGCGTAAACTTGACATATTTGTATTTGGTGTAAGCCGTGCTACTAGGGTCTCATTATAGTTTTGGAGTGATTGACATGTTACATCTTTGTTTCTTTTTTCTGAACAAAAAAAACAGTTAAAATGACCTCATACGCTCTCAAAATCCCTAGAATACATGACTCTCGAAAGTATTTTTATGTCAACGTAAAGAACTCGGATAGTAACAGAAAAATTAAATAGAAATTATTTTAAATCAAAGGAGAATTTCACCATTTATTGCTGGTTAAGCGGACGATAGGTGTAATCTTCCAGCAGATGAGTAGAGGACTAATCAATGGTCACCACTTTTTCAGTCTTAGTCGGCTAGACTAGTACTTGCCCTCCGCTCTCTTGCGTTAACATCCTATACCGAGCTGATGAGTCCTAACAAGGACGAAACCGGTCCACGGTTGGAGGTGACGCTTGAGAGTTGTGAGATCACACCTATTGTCCGCTTAACCAGCAATAAATGGTAAAATTCTCCTTTCATTTACCTTGCCTTTCTGGAATTAAATCAGTCCTAGGATGCCATTGTCATTCTAGCAGATGAGTGGAGGACTAATCAATGGGCACCACTTTTTCAGTCATAGTCGGCTAGACTATTACTTGCCCTCCGCTCACTTGCGTTACCATCCTATACCGTGCTGATGAGTCCTAACAAGGACGAAACCGGTCCACGGTTGGAGGTGACGCTTGATAGTTTTGAGATTACACCTAGAAATTATTTTATTGTTGGTTCGTGGGGTTTTTCTTAAAATCTTTAATGAAAAAGTATTACAATTTCGAAATTCATATTAAAAATGTTTCAATGTTCTTACGGAGCCCTAAAAGGTGAGAAGATAATAGCATTAGAAAGTTTAAACTGACATCTAAAAAAACTATTTATCGCTATATGGAAATGATTACATCACATTTTTACAAAGAAATAGCAGTGAAAAACATTTCAACACCCAATATCAAGGTGTAAACTCACCGTAAACTCCTTGTCCGCTTAACCAGCAATACATGGTGAAATTCTCCTTTCATTTACCCAATATAAAGACAATTTATAAACTTCTTTATAATTATTAAACCTTCTATCCTCGCAAAAATAAACCAAAAAACAACTTATATCAGTGAAATTCATAAACTCAAACGTCCCCACATGAAAATCCTTTTACAAGTCGCACACCCCGTTAGAATTCCCACCCAAATCATCCAAGCCAAATACAAAGAAAGTCCAGGTTTTCCCACTGTCATTTGCGGGGCCTGAGTCAGAGAGAGGTGACAAAGGATCTTGAGAGAGTGGGGAGTAATGAAGTGGAAATAGGAGAATTAGAGCGCTTAATGATTCGGACCCAAACACAGGGGGAGGACGGGGGAGGAGGTAATTTGGTCATCACGGTCCTCCGGAATGGCTTTATCTGTTGCAGTGATTGAGACTCGCCGCACTTAAATAAATGGTGCCGAAGGGATTCGGAGGGTGCTTGGATAGGAATGGAGGGTTTGGGTAGAGCGTTTCTTATTGAATAGCTGCACGTCGAGAGTCTTTAATAAGAATTGGAAATTCCTTTCGTTAAATTTCAATCTTGAATTATTGTGGTGTTTAAAACAGGCGCGGATCCAGCACGGCTCCAAGTGGGAGGGGGCACTTTTCCAGACAAGATCCCCTTGTGGTACCATTGGAGGTATGGGGGTCCTCCCCCAGAAAAAAATTGACGGGTAAAAGCAGGGTTTTAACTCATTTTTAGAAACGTTTTAAGTCTTAGGGGGGCACTTTTCAACGCTGTTACCTTTACTTTTTGACCCATAATGTCAAAATTTTGGGGATTTCCTAAAAAAGAAACACTGAATACCCCTTTTTGATACTAATGGGGGTAAGGGGGTCCTCTCCCTTTTGAAATTACTGTAAAAGTTGGGTTTTTACTCATTTTGAGAACCTTTTTGGGTCTCCAAGGGGGGGGCACTTTCCAGAGTGCCACCCCCCTGGATCCGCCACTGGTTTAAAATGAAGTTTGTTTTGAGTTGCTTTTTGCATACTGTTAAAAACTAACATATTAGTACATGCCAATAATTAGCATCTGCATGCTGTTCGCGTGTTTCAAATGTAAACAAATCTTGGTGGTTTTCGTCCTAGAGTAAGCTAACAAAAACCCTAAAAAATTCAAAGGAGGAAATGAAATTTAAATAGGGAAATTATATGGAAAAATAATGGTATTCTATGTTCTAATATAGAATAATAACCTTGAAAAAACTGAATTTCATAAAATTTATTTTTAATCCCAATCCAATGATAATAATTAATGTATTCGAAATCTCAAATTTACATTTAAAAGTTTATAAACATTTCTTCTACTATTCCAATTAGCAATTCCTAACTACTGCAATACCTAACGAAAAATCTCAAGTGAACAACTATTAAATGAAATAATAGTAAGTGGAATTAGAAACCCATAATTTAAGATAAAGCACGAAAATAAAATAATACATTGTGATAATTTTTGTAGGGATCGTTGTTTCTAAGAGCATCTGAAAAGAGAAGAAAGTTTATGACTCTCCGCGTGGCCTTTTACTTCCCCAGATAACAATCATTTATAAAGGTCCACAAATAATCCCTTAAGTTATATCCCGAGTCAAAAACCACAAGCGATATCGACAAAAACACCGGGAGACACTCTCCTGAAGATGAGTCTCCAACAACAACAACAAAAAAAGAGGGGGCATCAGAGAAACAAGACAATGTGCGTGGCGAAACAACGATCAGCCGAAATCCCCCCTTTTTTTCATTTCACAACTTCTACTCTTTCAGAGAAAAAAAAGGGGATTAGAGGGGGGGGAGGGCGCAAAAGAAAAAGAAATTGATTCGACAGAAAGAGTCGCCGAACGTGCCCGCCGGAAAGCAGCGGTACTTCTCGAAGTCCTCTCTGCTACTGGAAATCAAGAGATCAAAAGAAGAATCGTCGTAAAGGACAACGAGAGCCCTGGAAAGTTTCCCGTCGATGCGAAAGAAACCCCAAACTCCCATTTGACTTTCACAATGGACGCTAATGTCCCGAAGAATACGGAATGAGGCTGAGGGTCGGGGCTGAGGACTCCTGTGAGTGGCTCACCACTCCGAGTAATGACACCAAGAGACTTCAAACTCACCTAGCCATTAAGACCACCGGCATTCATCCCCAAGTCCGTGACTGAAGACGGAGGATATATCCATCCACCCCCTATCCCGAAGTGGGGGTGGAGAAGACCGTGGTAATTGTTATCGTTTTTCGTCCTCCCGATCGGTAATGGGGTTTTCCCGTTTCCTCCAGGAGCTCATATAAGCTCTTAAGCCTGGTTTGACTAATGAGTCATTACGGACTCTTGCTTTTCCCGAGAGTCGCGCGGCAATCATTCTCTTCTTCTTCTTCTTCTTCTAGGGAGGGAAGAGATTGAGCATTAAAGGTTGCATGAGACAGATTAGGGAAGTCTCTCTTTCGATTGCGCCCAAAGTGGCCTGATAGATAACCGGGACTTTGCCTTAAGTAGCGCCGATGCATCTCCTTCTCTCTCTCTGCGGGCATTTTTCCTCTGGGGCGGAAAATCAGGGATTCGACACCTGTTAAATAAATGCAGGGGTGTTATATTGGGGCGGGAGGAATAAGAAAACTCCGAATGAGTGATACGAGTTGTAATCGCTGTTGGGAAAAGTAGATAGAATCTTGGTCTTGTGTAAAGAATACAGCCATCGCTCTTTCCAACAACTTTTCGCTGAAGTTTGTTTTACTTTTACAGTCTAACTATACCAGTTTCTATGGAAAGAGATTGTGTTCCATATATTTAGCAACATAAACTAAAATATCTCTGCTGAGAAGACATAATGGTTAAAAGTTTGCACTTACTATGCTAGTTAAAACGTTCCTATTTTGTAATTAAAATTACAAACTTAAAACTGAATGAATGATATGTTAGAAAATCAAACCGGCTCCCTCCAAGAAAACAGGTTTTCATCTTTCTTTTAAAGGTGATTTTTAACTTCTAATAAAATATGATAGATATACATCCACACTACAAACTTTCGCAATAAGCCAGCCGCTTTACGAGGAAAGACAAGCTATAGTAAAAACAACCATAAATTTCTTATACCAAATAAGTCAAGTTTACGAAATTGCTACAATATACCATCAGACGAAATTGGGCCATACAGGGCAAAAACTTGACGAACCTTTGACGCTTGTATTGCTTCAATAGAAGTTCTTATACAAACCACCTGTATCATCTTCTGAAAGAGTTTGCTTTGGGTAAAGTTCCTAGTGGTCACTAATTCGGTATTGTTTTATTGCCAATGAGAATTAGAAATAGATAGTTTAAAAATTAGCTGCCAACTTGGCTATCGTTAAAGCCTTTTGCCAAAGTTAACTCTTTCAAATAGTGTAACACAGCTGGTTTTTATAAGAGCTTTTACTGTATTTACTTATGCATGCATCTACAAAACTCCTTTAACTAAACAGACAACCTAAATGCTTTCACTCGGGCACATCCATATGAACTCAAAATCATCACCTTTACAAAACAACGCCAAATCCTCCGCACAATCCGCCTAAACACCTCCTTCAGCACACTTTCCATCCATTCCGACACGCTTTCACTTCCAAGCGACCGTGAAACAGGCAAAAGCCAGCCTCCTCCCATCCCATTATTTCCTTAATTTCCAAAAGGTACCACAGAGACGAAAAAAAATTATATTGGGAAAATAAAAAAGACCGCAATTTTTGAGACCGCGGCGATTTTGCGGTCGAATGGCCGCATCCATCCTTTCGCCCCCTCTATGTCAATGATGGAAGCGGCGGAGACAAAATACCGGATGCGGCGCACTATTTTTGTCCCCATAGTTTACACATCCGGCTGCAGAAGAAGCTTCTTTAGGGCGGGGACCGATAAATAAAAACCGGCCGGCCGGCATGGAAGGGGTGAGTTGCCGAAGACGAAAGTGGATAGACACGGTTCGGCGGCTTTAACAGATGGGTGAGAAATTTCAAGGGGTTCCTATAGAAAACATTTGAATTTTGATCAGCGATTCAAAAGGTTAAGGCAGTCTAATAAGTTTTCTTTGTTGTCTTGGATAATCATCAGAAATTCTTTTTACACCACTACCTTCCTATTTTTATGAAAACACGGTATACTAGGTTCCAAATAAAAGGAGTAAAAAAACTAATTCTGAGAGGTGATGTAATCCTATAGCCACTGCTCCTGGATTTGCCCTGAGCATGGTGGTAGTCGAAAAGCTACATCACTAGCGGATCCAGGGGGGCTAGGGGGCTCAAGCCATCCCCCCAAAATGAAAAGTTTTACTCTATACAATTAATATGACATTATATGCACCAAAATGAGTTAAAACCATGTCAAACTTAAAAAAAATTTCTGAGGCAGTTGTAACTCAGTTATTACAACTGTATTTTACCAAGTTTGTCAAACCGCAAAAAATCCATATCCGAAATTTGGATGAGGCGTACCAAAACGAGTTGAAAAAGTGGGGTTTTTGACTTAAATTTCCAAAAATTTTCTGGGGGAGGAACCCCAAATCCCCCTTTTGGTAGTTGGGGCAGGATAATTCACTACCTTTTTCGTATTAACATTAACAAGAATATTAAATTGCATTATGAAAATTTTTAGCCCCCCCCCCAAAACCAAATCCTGGATCCGCCACTGGGCTGCATAACATGTCCATTGTTCACCCGTAATGTATCCCCACTGTTTTAAAATTTATATAATGTATTTTTCTTAAAAGCAATGTTTTCTATATCGAATTCTTAATGATATAATATAGTCTTGCTCAGTTTTTCATTTTTGGATATATAGGAGTAGTTTCATCAGCTACAACATTAGATATGTCTCAAGAATTTCCAAGTATTTTTTTAATGTTTAAGATCTATAGAAAATATTTTCCAGCAATAAAAAAGTCTGGTTTATTGGGACACTCGAATAATTCATAAGAAAACTATGGATTACTCTCATCATGAGGTACAAAAAGACTTGTTACAATAGAATGGTTAACCATAAAAAGCAATTATCAAAAAATATAAATTGCTGAAAATGTGTTAACTTAATTAGTAAACCGACAATCAACTTCATTAGTTTATTTCGATAGGACTTTGTACCTTTATCCATCCCATAACATTTAGTTATTTCCCCAATTGTAAAACAAGTATCTATATAAGTAATTTTTTTTTCATAAATACAATAAGGTTCATTACTGACATTGATTTTCTAAGGAAAAATTAGCTAGTAAAGGTAAAATTCCACAATATTGACTATATGACCGAAGTCAAGATAAAAAATACTTTCTTCATCCACTTTTGGAACAGATTTTACCCAATATTTTCCCAACAATAATAATGGGTTTCCACTCCCTCTTCTTCCCTTGCAAAAAAAAGAAATATTACGTTTTTATTCGAAATAAAACATACACCTAGTTTTACGACACAGAAATGCGCGACACTCCTCATCCAAAAAATCGGGGAGTGTTACACCTTATAAGCACATAGGAGGATGTCCGACACCCTCGAGTCCCATAAAATATCGCGTTTTTATTGGCCAAAACTCGTCACGTGAGTACTTAAAGTCACGGAATTTATCGGAAGAGCGATTTTTGAATCAGATGCAACAAGGCGAGAGTGCGTAAAAAAAGTACTTAAATCGCTAATCCTAAGCTGAGGGGTTTTTCAGCTTCCTCTCCCTACTGTGATACTTTTTAAATAAGGCCTCGATTAATAGAAAGAAGGAAAGGATGATGGGATATTTTATCTTCTCCGGGATTACTTGACTATCTCCCAGTCTGCCTGAATAGTTTTGTCTACTCTTTACAGAGATTTCGGAGATAAAATCAAGCTTTGCTGTAATTTGGGGCGACACAAATAAAAAGTTTATTATCCTTGTTAATGAGATACATTAGAGACAATGATAAACTTAGGGGATCTTGGAGTTAAGCTTTCTATCGACACCAGCCACTGTGAGAAGTGTCAATAAAAACTGTTGAGGGTGGACCTTTTTTTGCGTAGGTTAATTTGAAGGGGTGAGATTTTCTCAGTAAGCGGAATAATTGCTCGATTTACTCGTGATTCTGTAATAAAAGAGTGTTGATTCAAGTTTACTTAGGAAATTTATCAAAACAAAAGATGCTTTTAATTATGTAATTCATCTTGTTTTGAAGTAATCTAATACCTATATTGAAATTTGACGAATTTCAGGAGACTTTCACTCTTGATTTTAATCTAAATTTAGGCTGTTTCTAACTAGTAATTTTTCATTAATCCTTAAGAGATGAAATATTTGTGAATTAAATAATAATAACACTGTTCAACAATGAAAAAATTTCCTTTATGAAAATAGTCATTTCTTATAGATAATGGGTCACTGAATACGAAAATCGTCATTAAAATTCTCAATTGACTCAGGATTTTCGGGGAACAGCCCCTCCCCCTTTTTACGTTTTTCGACGACTTGATTACTTTAAACTCGATTTTCAGGGTCAAAAAGCATTGCTTTAGTCTTCAAATTGCCCCCAGGGAACAAGAAAGGTTCAAATTCATAAAATATGATAAATTGATATAAACAAATGGATAGGTTTAAGGGGTAATTACCCCCCTCAAAATACAAAAAATAGCTAAAAATTATAGGTTTCTATACGCTATTTTTTCCTCTTATTTTTTACGCAATTCCCGTTTGAAGGGTCCTAACCCTTCCCCAAGAACCCAAATTTGATGACAATATGCAGCAATAATTTTTACTAAAAGTGGTTGAGGTGTTAACGCCCCCAGAGCACCCACGGAAGGGTTCAATGCCGCTCTTTAAGAGTTAAACTGCTGTGCAAAACAAAAGTCAAAATGCCACCGACTAAATTTCAGCTGGTTCTTGTATAAAATGACCTGCTGAAGTCAAATATGACAACCATTTTCCTCCATCACCCTTAGTTTTTAGGAGGATGACCCCTAATTGTTATCAACAGCCGCAGCCGTGCATCTATATTAACATCTTGAAACATGGAATCCTCACTCCCTAAAACCGGTCAGTTGTTAAAGAACTGAAGAGTTTCTATTCATGATAGACCCAAAATATAAGAAAAACGTCATTAATTTGTAATATTTTCAAAATCATCAATATTAATTCCTGAGCTCGCGAGTGCCTTCGCGATTCTGGGAGTCTTCCGTACTCTTCCGCGGGGGCTTCTGGGACGCTATAACCTCAACCGCTTTTAGTAAAAATTATTGCTGCATATTGTCATCAAATTTGGGTCCTTTGGGAAGGGTTAGGGCCCTTCAAAGATGAATTGCGTAAAAAATAAGCAAAATGAATAGGGTATAACAGACCCTACTATTTTTAACGATTTTTTTTGCGTTTTTAGGGGGGTAATTACCCCTTAAACCTTTCCATTTGTTATAAATTTAGCATATTTTATTAATTTGAACCTTTCTTGTACCCTGGGGGACGATTTGAAGACTAAAGCAATGCTTTTTGTCCCTGAAAATCGAGTTTGAAGTTATAAAGTCGTTGAAAAACGTAAAAAGGGGGAGGGGCTGTTCCCCGAAAATCCTGAGTCAATTGAGAATTTTAATGGCTGTTTTCGTAATTAGCGACCCAAAATCTATAAGAAATGACTATTTTCATCAAGGAAAAAATTTTGAAGGTCAAATTTGTTGAACAGTGTAATCCGTCGATGTGTGTGCCTCATCATCTCTTTAGTTGAGAATACCATACTTTTTGTAAGCTAAAAAAATAACCGTTTGATGTGTGTGCCACATCTTTCTTTCTTAAGTTAAAAATAATACATCGAAAATATCAATATTTTCCTTAAATTGAGTTTTGAACAACTTACTTTTTTTTTTAAAGAAAATCAAACTTTATGTCAAGTTAATCGTATTTGTATAGCAAAATATATTAATTTTGTGTATAATTTTTACATTATTTTAAATTACATTTATTTTTACACGTAATGATTTCCCAACTTTAAAACTTATTGCCTTTTTCAGATGCAATACTTCTACAGCTTCTAGTTATACTCAATTCATTTAGAATTGGATCTTGAGAAATAGTGAAAACAACCCCAACAAAATAATAAAACAACCCCCTCGCTAGAAGCGTAACCATAGTTACGCTCTTCGCGCAGCCAATAGTAAGCCTTCTTCGTCACTTTGACGAGGATAGTTGCTATGGTTACCGATCGGTGGTGGGGGAAGGAAATATTTTCAAGCGCCAGTTCAAAATGAATAGACTATAGTTATACAATATTTCTCAATCAAGTATATTTTTCAAATCAGACATTCTTTCCAATGTACTGTTAAAAAACAGTTCAACCTTTCACCAGTTTGTGGTGAAACGTTAAACTTTTTTTAAACAGTGTGTGATAACTAAACAATGTCCTACTCTACGAAATAAAACTTGCTTGCTCCAAGGTATACTAGATAATATTTTGATTAGTAATTGCTGTTTAAAAGAATGAGCTTTAGTCGCTAAAACCCTATACCATGGATCATATCCGTGTAGATCCCGTGTTTTTTCCATCCCTATATATTAAGAGATTAAAATGAATTCTGACTTTAACCCTTTCAGACCTAGACGCCCCAAATTTCCCATTGTATTCAATGGTAATCTCGGGCGGCTTAGGATTGAAAGGGTTGAAATATTAGCAATGACGATTTGCAACAATTTGACTAATTTAATTGGGATATATTACACAACAAGACCAAGAAACACATAAATGGCACGTACTCTTTCTTATTACAAAAATTTTTACTATTCACTCAATCTTTTTTTCTTGTTAAAACATTTTTACTTTATTTATTTAATAGATTTTCTGCGTGAACCGGTCCAGTTTTTTGATTTTTTGAGGATTAATGGACTGATGGGCCTGGGTCTAGCTCCGCTAGACCCGGGGGATGACAACAACACATTTAACAATAACAACACATTTATTTGCGGAGCAGCTACGTGGGGTAAATGCTATTGAGACATGCAACGCTATTAAGAAAAAAGAACATGTTTTCCCTTATCCCGAAGCAACGTGCATGAAAAAAACCTTTTGACATTAAGTAGGAAGCACTGACGATGTCTTTATCAGTGAATGTGTATAAACACACCTAAATGGACAGTCTTGAGAGAAATTGGGCGATGCATGTATCAGATGACAAGGACCAAAGTCTATCGCCTATCGACAGCATTGAAACTGCTTGTTACAAACTCTTAAGTGCTTTTCTTTAAAAATTTGGATAAAAACTAACTTGAAATTATGTGCGAAAATGATTAGTTTAATCGCTAGACTGTTAGCTGATAAAATGTTATTACTTTTCAAATCGAAGTTGAATTTATTGACGCATTTTTCCCGCTTTATATTTATTTCTTGAAAACTAAGTTTTTGAATGCAGTTTTCAAAAAGTCCACAAGAATTAATGCCAAGAAAATAAATTTACAATTAGTTATGGGCATGGGCGCCGGGAGGGGGTGCAAGGGGGTGCACTTGCACCCCCCTGGCACCAGGCGCGAATCCAAGGAGGGGGCACTTTGGACAGTACCCCCCGGACCCATAGTTTCTCTAAATGAGTTTAAAACCCTACTTTTATAGGTCAAATTTCAAAAAAGTTTCTGGGGCCCCTTATACCCCCCTTCAATACTTGTTTGCTGTAACCCAAAAGGTCCCAATATGAGATAATGATAAAACACTATTTTTAAGGATCAATTTTCAAAAATTTTCCACGAGGAAGACCCTCATACCATCTCCCTCTTTGAGATTTTAAGTATATTTATAAACTCCTTTTCCCTTGGAAATTCGATTTTATGTTGTTATTTTTGACTTCGATTTTATGCAAAGTAAGCAGTATGCACTTTATCATAAATTAGGAGTTTAGGGTCTAATCCTCAAAAATTTTCTGGGGGGGGCCCAGACTCCCAAAAATAGTGTAATACGCTGCCTACGAAATGTTTACATTCTTCAAACATACTATGGTTTTGATTGCGATGATATTTTATGATACATAGTTTCCCTGGATTATATTATCACATACGTAGGGGGGATAAAACAAAGGGATCTTAAGTGATACTCATTTAGAAAAGAACAACATTTTGATTTTTTGCGTCTAAAGATAAAGGTGATGGTCTGAAAAAGTGCACCCCTTGGGGCATTTTTGGATCCGCACCTGCAGGGATGTAAGGGAAAAACGAGGGGGCCCTGGCCTCCCTGAAATTTGGACTGCACCATGAGTCAAATTTTGTGGGTGAGGGCCCTCTAACTCCCCCCTTTGAACTTGAAACTTAAAACATTTTTGTAAGTTCATCCAAATCCTACCTAAAATCCATATCCTACCAAAAATCGGACTAAGTTTACCCAAGCCACATTGAAAGGGTTCCAACTAAGTTTTTAGGATTAATTTTCAAAAAAAATTTTGGGTGATAACCCCCAGATCCCCTTTTGTACTTAGAACTCTAGTTTTATACTAAGTTCCACTTGCGAATCTAGGGGCTAGGGGCTTTAGCCTCCCCCCTCCAAAAAAAAGAAAAGTTTTACACTATATAATATGGCATTTTATTCCGCAAAACGAGTTAAAACCCTGTTATTTTAAGGTCAAATTTTCAAAAATTTTCTGGGGGAAACGCACAAAAATTCTACCATATAATCTATATCCGAAATTTGGATGAGGCGTAACAAAACGAGTTGAAAAAGTGGGGTATTTTGACTTAAATTTCCAAAAATTTTCTGGGGGAGGATCCCCAGACCCCCCTTTAAGTAGTTGGAGCAGGATAGTTCACTACCTTTTACATATTAGATCATCAAAAAGATTCAATTGAATTATGAAAATTATTTTAACCCCCCCCCCAAAAAACCTGGACCCCTGTTAAGTTTTTTAAAATGCAAATCATGCCTAAAACTGTAAATCCAAAAATTTTACTAGGTGAACTAAAACTAGTTAAAACCTATTTTTTAGAGTGAAGTTTCCAAAAATTTTCTGGGAGAGGACCCCCAAACCCCCCTTTGGTTGTTGGAACTTTATTACTCCCTAAACTAAGTTCTTTTTAAGGCATGTTTAAGACGAAAACTCTACCTAAAAATGTATTAAAAGCTACATCGGAACAATATGTAGACACAGATGGAGCACCCCCCTAAAAGAAATTCTGTCGGCGCCCATGGTTATGGGGTCAATCTATATCAAGTGATCCAAAGGTGGCATTTTAAAATCAAATAATTTTTTGAGAGTTGATTCTTACATCATTAGATGGTCCAAAAACACTACCTTTAATTTTTTTTCTGTATTTGAATTTTTATGGCACCCATCGATGTTCCACGAAAAATGCTGCTTTTTGGGTTTGTAGGAGTTTACGTTAACTTTCGTTACTCTTAAGTAGTTTAACAAACTCATGCAACAAAAGTCATTTTATTTAGAAAGATACAGCCTTTATAATGTACGGTACAAACTAAAGGATAACCGTGTCCCAAGTATCGAAAATCAGCCTGAAATTTGAATTTTAAAAATGATGATTTTTTAATTTTCGAAGGCGTAGTATTCCCTAAATATCTGTATTTTACATATGTTTTTTGTAGACTATATGTAGCCACCTTACTGAAATATATTCTGAAAAAAAATTAAACCCTGATATTTTGTTCTTTATTGTAGTTATGGGCCTCTAAACTTGGGAAATTTCAAAAAAATCTGAACTTCGACCCTTAATATCTCTGTTGGAACAAAGTTTAAAAATCTTAAATTTTTACAGGTTAATCATCACTAGTGTATCATCCAACTGTAAAAATTTCATTTTTGGTATTTGCTTCCAAGTCGAGTTATAAACCTTCAAAATCTGATGATTTAAAAAAAATCTAAATTTTTACCATATTTCTGGTGGAACACAGTTTAAAAATTTGAAAATTTTACAGGTTAAGCCTCACTAAGGTATCATTCTAAATTTAACAATGTGGTATCGTTACCATTAATGGATTATGTTCTAAAGTAGCGTTTTATATAGCAGATTATAAAAGCTGGTACCGTACATTATAAAGGCTATATCTTTGAGTAAAATGACTTTAGTTGCATGACTTGAAGTTAAACTAGTTAGGAGTAACAAAGTCAACGTACACCCTTGACAAACGCAAAAATCAGCATTTTTCGTAGAACATCGATGGGTGCCTTAAAATTCAAGTACAGATAAATAATTAAAGATGGTGTTTTTGGACTCTCTATAACGATGTAAGAATCAACCTTCAAAAAATTGTTTGATTTTAAAATGGTCGAGCGATCATTTCTATTTTTCTGGATCACTTGATATGGATTGACCCTAAGAGCTTTTAGTAAACAATAAAAAATTTGCACCCATTGTTAGATAATAATCTTATTTTGATGAAACTATTGATAATTTTTAAAAAGTAATATTTTTTTAATTACTTGATTAGATCAAACCTGATTAGATCATTATTACCTGATTATCCGGAGTAGTATAATTTAGACATTTAGAGGTCTTTCCCAAAATTGAGTGAATTTTAGTAAAAACAATGTATTACACAGGGCAAATGCATGAAACACGTTTGCAATTTTAAGCAATCGCTATTATGAAAGCGTTGTTATTGTATTGAGATTGAGTTGCGTGATAGTAAAAATATTGCAAAAAGTACAGAGACAGAAAATGTGTTTTAAAGCAATTATAGATCAAAATTAAAGAACACTTTTAGATTCTATACATATTTTACCCATCACTTTTCAAACATATTCAAAACACAGTAGGGTATTAAAGTGTTATATACCTAACAACACAACTGTTCTTAAATGTGTTTATTTTTGGGTGGAGAGTTTGTACATAATCTATTTACTTTTCAAGATTTCATTACTTAAAGAATAAATGGTTATTTAAATGGTTATCTGGAATCATCAGACATAAAGGTAATTGTACAATTTTTATGAAAATGAGATTTTAAATTTCCATTTAAGTCTAATGTAAACCGAATTTTTTATAGAGCTTTATTAAATCAATTAAACCCGTTTGCATATTTAGAGAGAATTAAATGATGTAACTTGTTAAATTTAAAAATAATGTGTACAAAAATATTTTATCTCTTTTTACCAGAAGTAGTTTAGTTAATAATAAAGGAAGTATTCTTACAATCTCTATAGATTGGTAGAATTTTTAATTTTTTCAAGGGGGGTTTCATTTTTCATGAGATAAAGATATAAGATTATTTTAACTATTAAAGCACACAAAGCTAATGTATAGTATTAAAAAACATTATGTAGTACTGCATTGATTTTCACCAATTCTTTAAAAAAAATTTTGATATAGCAATGATTAAATTACAGAATAGGTAGAAAACGTTTCCCTTTACTAATTTTTACCCTCTTCAAATATCTTTGATACTTTTTCATCACAAGCTTTTATTTGCTTCAAAAGCTGAAGAAACATTGACAGGGAGATATGAATGAAGTGAGGTTAACTGATGGGGTACCTCTACTGGTATACTCAACAGCAACGTTTCCTGAACCCAGTGCGTCACTGAAATACCCCATTTTGATACTAATGGGGGGTATGGGGTCCTCCCCCAGAAAAATTTTGAAATTAGACATGTAAAATTTGGGTTTTTACTCATTTTGAGAACCTTTTTGGGTCTCCAAGGGGGGGCACTTTCCAGAGTTCCACCCCCCTGGATCCGCAACTGACTGGGTGAGGCCATAAGCAGAGCTGTTACAGAACGTGTGACTGAAAGTCACAGTCAGCTGAGGCAAAGACCTCTGTTTCCCCAAGTAACCTTAGTCCTTACGAAGTTAAAATTATATGCTCCATATTTTCTCTTGTTATCTCGAAAGCTCGCTATCTCAAAATTATTTCGGGTCGCTTCGATGTTTCGCGCTATCGAAGTTATACTTCACCAAGATCCCATATAACACCGCAGTTTCCCATCGGAGAAGATACATTCAATTGTCCTCCGAACAGTGGAAGGAAGGAAGGAAATAATCAAGCGGTTGCTGAATTAATGGGACCGGGTTGTCACTCGGTAATGAGGCGTCGCTTTCAAGAGTCCGCCGCCGCTCGCACGTCATCCTCGGCCGTCGATAAATAAACCAATCGCGACGACAAATGCAACCGACTTTTGATGTGATGGCGGTAATTGCCAAGGCCTTTAATTCGACCGCTTCAAAGGAGCCGAGCGTCATCCGGTCATGGGGACTTCTCTGTCTTCGTCCTTTGTCTAATAAGTCGCGGAGAATCAACGTACAGGTTGACTATGGTGCAAGAGATAATAATACCACACTAACGTATAAAAGGAAGAGTTTATACGGTTCAACTCCCCCTAGTTTTAATTACTATTTATGCGGGCGGTGGGGTTTCCCTTGAAAAGTCTGAGGCTAATTAAGATGGTGGTCAGCCTCGAATAAATTTTAAAAAAAGTTTAGCTAGAAGCATTCCCTTAGCCCCACTTTTTGGAGAAACTATTAATTACCACAAATTAAAAAATTAAGACAGCATAATCCAAAACCTCAGTGTTAACTTTGTAGAAAGCCACATCTAACTTTTTGTGAGAGTAAAATTAGTATCTAAAGATATCAGATATTTGATCAACCCCCCGGATACAAAAATACAGTTACATGTATGTAACTTACTAGATACATAGTGTGGTTTTAATTCGTTTATTATAAAAATTTAAACAAGAGAAAACCTATTTTATAACAAGACGAAATCCTGTAATTGATATGCTTTAGTCTGATGAATAGAGGGGAGAAAGGGGTAATACGAAACATTTTTGTTTGCTGCTTTGTGTGTGCACCTAAAAATCAATCATAGTATATCTGAAGGACAGACTTTCTATCCCATTAATATTTTATCGTTTTAGAATAATTATTTCAGTGAAAACTTCCCGTTTGAAGTTGATGCTGAAGAAGACCCTGTTTCTTATCACTTCTTTCAAACAAAATTGTGGAGTACGAAGAAACACTCACATTTTATCCATTAAAAATTTTTAACCAATTTTTTCCTTTTTTATTGAAATATTTTATTGTTCTAATTTTATTTATTAACCTAAAAAGTTAAATTATATTTTCTCATTACTTCTTTTTCTGTAAACAGTGGGTAGTATTTATGTTACGGGCAAAATTATTAATTGGACATTATTAATAATGCCCAGAGTGGAGGCGGACAAAGTGATAAATTTCATTGATAAATGCCATTGAATTTGTCACATTGCCCTCCTCCACTTCGGGCATTAATAATAATGCCCGTATTATAACGACTCACCACTTTAATGTTTATCGAACAATTCATAAGTAATTTTAAAAACGTTTAACATTGATTTTGCGTTTTAAATTATGGTATGTAAAGTAAACTATTAAGTTGGGTTTCTTATTATTCACGTTTCCGTGAACTACTAAACTCATTGGCGCAACAGCCCTAGTGGGCCAAGGCCTACGATGCCCATCTTCGTTTTCGTGACCGTAGGGCCCTGGGGTGCAAGTTGTTAGGCATGTTTCCCGGTTAGGTGGTCATTCTAACGCGAGACCCCCAGTGTTTAGTTCCCAAGCAAGCTTGGTCCTCATTTTATCGACCCACTGAAGGGATGAAAGGCTGAGTGGACCTTGCCCAGCCCGGGATTAGAACCCCGGGCCTGTGGTGTGGAAGCGCGAAGCACTACCACTGAGCCACGTTTCCGTGAAAGTAAGTAAAAACATTGAATGAAGCTGTGAAACGAACTGTTTGAAACTGACTTATTTATTGCGTTCTGGAAATCAATGGTATTATACCAAACTACTAACTCGCTTGTGCTTTTAATGGTGATGGTTTTACTCGAAATAATATACTTTACAATTAATGAACTATTTTGTTCAAACTGTATATATTAAAATACAGGGGGAAGGATATTTATTAAAGGATGCGTAAACATTAGGCATCCTGAACCATTAGAACATAAAGGAAAGGTAGACCGCTTAAATAAAATTTTTAAAGATGAAGAGGAACCGCCCTTTTAAAAAAGTGAGTCTCCAAAAACAGGAATAAGTCTCACAAAATAAAATACAGGAAATATCATTTTATTTGTTTTGTCTTGATTTTCAAGTGTTATAATTAAAATATAGAGTTTAAAGCTTTCAGCTAGTAACATTTTAGTCTAGTTTATATAACTGAGCATATCTCAAAAGATTTCCAATGAAAATTTCAGAAAATTACTGGTGTTATAAAATACACTTTAGATTATTATATTAATACTTTCATTTGTTTTTTAATTAATCTCTTTCCACTATTTACTTAGCATGAGCATATTTTTTTAAAATTTGATTATATTTTAGACATTCTTTTTTTAAAATTAGCTTCCTGATTCGAAAGGAAAATCCTTTGGAATTTTGTAACTTTCTTATTTTCCCACTCTTCTTGCCTTCAGCATGCTTGGAGAGAGTACACTTGTTAAGTTTTCTGATGATTAATTTCAAAAACTTAAGCCTAAGTAAGGTGATGTCTCTAAGTATTTAATTTTACACTAAAGTTTTACCAATCATAAAGTCTATGTAACAAAAAGACCTTCCCAATCACAGTAAATTTCAAATCCACCCTAAAGGTTTAAAATACGATAAATAACATAACACTTACATAGAAATATAAGTATGTGTATAATATGTGTGTTAACTATAAATAATGTAATTAATTGATAACATACAATGTTTTAAAATATTAAAAAAAATTTAAAAAATATGCATTGTACTACTCATAAAAAGAAAAACCATGAACTTAACAACCGCACATTTGCTCCACATCAAAACATCACCAAGCTCGCAAATGCTATTATGTTAGCGATATCCGCGTTATGGGGAACGCGATACTAGGAAAACCGATGAAGAATAATTGGAGTTAGTCGTGAACTGTCGTTTCCTAGAAAGACTTCGAGACCATTTGAAATGACACTGATGAACCTCCGGATCTATATGAATCATTCCACCATTTTGTTTCCTATTAATAACTCAAAATCAACCACTTTTGGAATGTCGGAGTCATTGATGTTAATCAAACAGTGAATGTCATCAAATAATTGTCACTGTTCTAGGTATCTGCGGAAAAAATTATTGGTATATCCTTTCTACGAATGGGATAAAAAAACTGAAGATGTTCCCCCAAAAAAATACTTAATTTTGTAGGTTATTTTAGTTTATCAATGAGCTGAAAGATAGGTCAAACATTCCATGATATAAATCACAACTTACAAAAACTGTGCAGTTAATTTGAAATAATTTCTTGAATGGAAACACAAAAATATTGATTTAGCAGTAATTACTAGTGTCTGCATCATTAACATACACATAGAACAAGTGCTAATATTTCTTATAATAATAAAGCCAATTACAAATTATAAAATATTTTTAGGCATTCGTGAAATATTTTGAGAAGAAAAAGAGAAAGTATCTAAATTTTTAATGAGACAAATTACTTCATGAACTTGAAATAAAGAGTTTACAGTGATAAACATAAAATATAAAGTAGTACATACTAGCATTTGATAGGTTTTTTAAATAGCAGTCACATTTTTCTATCTTATTAGGAAGTATAACTATTAAAATTATTCCAATAAATAACTAAGTTTCCATAGATTAAAAAGGAAAACCGTTTGTTTAAAGTTAAAACGAAAACCTAGCCTTATAAAAATTATTTTCTAGTCAAATCAATCATTTAAAACCATTAAAATAAAGGTATATGATTTGACTATCTTGAATCGTTGCATACAGCAAAAGATGTAATTTTCAATGTTCTTAATTGGTTTTATAAAGCTTTATAGTTTTTAGTCCATATCTTAGAGAGTTAAGGTTATATGTATAGCAAATTGCTTCTATTAATAAGGATCATAAAATATATGAAACAAAGAGTAAAATTTAAAATGTGCATTTTGTTGTGTGTACAAACATTGAATTTATGATTTAAGAATCCCCACCCCCGTTCCAATGAAATATTTTCGATTAAGTAATCTTATGATTAATAATGATTTAAATTGATTAAAATAAACATTGTAGACAATATTCTAATGCAAATTGTTATTATAATGCTAAATTAAAACAATTTCTATGTACTAACTTTCATACACAATTGGCACCAAAATAAGATAATTGGCTATTTAAGAATAGTATATTCTTATGCAAAGTTCATTCTGCGTAGTCAACATAATAGCATGACCATCCGCTCTCCAAAACTAAAAAAACAAAAACTTTTCTTTTTTGATCATTACAAAAAAAAACCTTAAAATCATCTTAAACCTCATATCTCCTCAAACTCCAATAGTCCCTTGAATTTTTTTTCTGGCCACGCTACTGAATGGTAGTAGGTAGTACTTACAAGCTGTATATAAAACTAATGCAGTTTTATTTATTAAAAAAACGCTTTTTAGAACATATGTCTTTAATAGAAAAATGTTAAAATTCATTTATTACTATTATAAAGTGATTGTTTGAACATTGTTAGAATTATTTAAAATTGTAAATAAAATATGCTGAAAGCCATTTTGATAAAACAATTAGGAAGTCATTAAAATATTTTTAAGTGTTCAATGCTATCATGAATAGATATCAAACGTTTTCAACAGTAAATAACATGGTTAATTTAAGCAAAGTAATTAATTTTGTTCTAAAATCCCAAATAATAAAGTGTAAATACTGAAAAATGTTCAGACAACAAAGTTGTGAAACTAGAAGAAATTTTAACAACTTTTTTTTATTTCATATTTTATTAAAGACTGAAATGATATTTTTAAAATAAGAAAACACATTTTTTATTATTAATTTCATTTTATAAAGAAAAATACTAATAAGATTAAGACAATTTTAAGCTTTCTAGTACTATATCTCCTAGTCTTTCTAGTACTATTATTAATTTTATTTCTTTTTGGTTAAAATAATTTTAGTTTAACAGAAAATTGTCACACAGTAGAAGAAGTGTTAAATTAAACTTAACATTTTGATATTTTGGGATAAAATATTAAAAACATATTCATGGAAAATAAGAACTCATTTCTTTAATTTTTATATCACCTAGGAGTGTTTTCAGATGTTTTACAAAAATTCTTCGAATTTTACTTCGTTTCCAAGTGAAAAGAAATATAGATTTATTAATGAAGCAATAAGTTATAAACAAAATTTAATATTATTTCAGTATTTGGAAAAGCTCATCAAGTTTTTTTACAGAAAAAAAAATTTCATATTCAGAAATAGGTTCTTGTAATTAAGTTTTGCATTATTAAAAGCAAAATCATTGCAAAAGTAAAAGAAATATGTAGAACTTTAATTAGTAGTTATCAAACGGGCAATCTGCGTTTTAGATCCCCATCAATTATTCATTTATGTTTACAACTATAAAAATCCAATATACTTTTGTTAACCTTATTTTTATCAAATCCTTGAAATCACACAATAATCGCCTCTTACTTTTAAAAACAAAAGGATTCAATTCGATAAATTATTTTCACCCATTATACCACAAATGCCTCTTATGTTAAAAAATTAAATAAGAAAATAAAACCAAACAGTGATTTTTTATTTTTACAATTTAATACGCATTATATTATGTAAACAAATTAAGTTACATTGAATTAGTTAGTTAGCTCCTAGAATTTAAATTCACTATCAAAGCTTCTTAAGTTAAATATGCTTTTTTGTATGTTGTTTTTGTAAAAGTTAAGTGATTAATAGTTAAATTTTACAAAACGATAAACATAATTTAAACTGATTTTGGGTAAAGTATCGATACTTTTTGAATAAGTATTACTTTTATGAATGTTGTTTTTCAACTCATTTAGATGCCTAATAGAATGAAATATTTAAATTAAAGAAACTTTTATACTTTTTTATTCATTACAGAATTTTTTATACTTTGATTAGAAAATAAAATATACTTCTAACCAGGGTTGGCAAAAAACCGGGTTTTTTTAAAAAAACCAAAAAACCGGGTTTATTTGGTTTTTTTTTGGTTTAAACCAGGTTTTTTTGGTTTAAACCAAGTTTTTTTAGAATTTTTTTATCAGAATAAGTTATTTTAGCATTGATGTTTGAAATTGAGTTGTAAATGAGACATTTATTTCAGGAGTTGTTTATAATTGATAAATGATTTGTATATTTCAATTAATTAATTAAAATTAAATTAATTTGTTTTGAAAATAATTTTTGTTTCTAAAATATTCCAATTTGAATATCTAATATTATTGTAGTGAATAAAAATCAGTGTTAATTTATCTTGAATAAATGGTTGAAATAATCAAATTATTTATCTTAATTATATATGGATTAATTTATGAACTTAAGAAATTTCATTAGAAAGAGAAAATTTTATTTTTTAAATGAGAAGTAAAAGTGAAATGTAAACAACTAATGTTAATTGAAATTGGATAATTGATAAAGATAATTAATTTGATTAATTATTAAATGGTAAAATAATCCAATTAATTATATGGATTATTTATGAACTTAAGAAATTTCTTTAGAAAGAGAAAATTTAACTTTTTTAATAAATAAAAGGGAAATGTAAGCAACTAATGTTAATTGAAATTGGATAAATGATTGAGATAATTAATCCGATTAAGGAAATTAACGGTTTTTATTAATTTAGTAAAAAACCCAACTGGTTTTTATCTGTTTATAAACAAACAACTGGTTTTTAGTTTTTATCATTAAAGAACTCAACGGTTTTTATTAATTTACTAAAAAAACCAACTGGTTTTTATGACTGACAAATAAGACAAATTGGTTTTATTAATTAATTAAAATCCAAGCCATATTTTATCAGTGAAAAGCAGATAACTTTTGTGTATGTTTAGTTACTCTTTGAAATAATGCTTCATTTTAAAGGAAATTAATAAATGAACTATCTCTTGCAAAATATAATACGTTTAACTTAAGCATTTAAGGTTAAGTTTAGAGAGAATTCAATAATTAAAACCATTAAATTAAAAGATTTCTGATTTTTAATCACCTTAAAATGTCAATTTTTTTATAAATCTGACCTTTTAATTTTGTGCAAAAGATTATACTTAATAACACTTTCTTTAAAAAATCCTGAAAATATTTTATAATTTCTAAAAAAAACAAAAAAACAAGTGGTTTTTTTGGTAAAAAAACCGTGGTAAAAAAACCATGGTTTAAACCAATGGTTTAAACCAAATGGTTTAAACCGGCCAACCCTGCTTCTAACCCTTTTTATTTGAAAAATGCAGTATAATTTATTCAACCGTTCTCTACTTTTTAGCTCAGATATTTACTTTAAAACAAAAACATCATTAAAAATAAGAAATACGTTTCTTCTGATATCTCTATATGATTCAATTTCTGAAAATACATATACAATTTTATATACATCTTAATTAATAACTTCATCTTAATAAATAACACTCTCCTCACAAGATTAGAAACCAGGTAAAAAAACCTAGAATGATCCTATACGAGCCTATAAAGTAGGTTATGTTTTTATTTCAGTGAAAGTAAACATCAGACAGTGTTAAAGTACAGTTTCAGTAGAGTGCAACATGGATTACTCGAACGTATTTGATTAGAAATCGTAGAAAATGGGCAAATGGGCATATAAAGATTTTCTTGGTACCATAACCTTCCTTCCCTATTAAAATAATTTTACTTTTTTAATTTGAAGTTTTGAATACTTCGAATTATTTTGGTGGTTTGTTCAGCTTTAATCATCCAAGTTGCACTGATGTATAAAATTTAGAGGAGACATAAATCATTTGTAATTAAAGTATAGAATAAAGATTTAAAGAAATATGCAATCCGAAATGTTTCCCGTCAGATCAACTTTACCCATTAAACACATAATTGTGGGACTTGAAACACCTAGCTTTTCAATCTCAGGTTTAGTTGAGAGTTAAAATATATTTCAGTTTATTTCTTTTTCAAGTTAGAGGCAGATTTCGTCTGATAATTTGGTAACAGTCCTTTGGTTAAGGCGAGGAAGAATTTGACTTCTTTAAAATTTCTAATAAAGAATGTATTTTATAATTCTTTTTACGGCTCTTTTAAAGGACTTTAAAAGTGTAAGAAATATGGTAGAAATTTTGATTAAATTATACATAAAAATAATAAATTTATTTGGGTTTCTATAAATTAAAGATGAAATCTCGTCATATTTAGGTTTTGGTAAGGTAAACCGTGTATTATCGCTTCTTAGAAAAAGAGAGGCAACTTTATGGGAGAACGAAATATCATTTCTCCAAACTATAATATAAATGCATCTCTCCATCGAACAACAAGCAAGTTAACAGTTAATTGCTTTATATAAAGTTTGTTGTACCGACAATCGTACCCCCACCGTCATCCAAGACAGAAATTTACTCTTTACAAGGCTACCTTTTTATGATATAACACTAATTAATTGAAATTGCGAATGTGTTAAAATTGACGATTCTATAATATTTATCTGATATGAAACTAAGAGTTTTGCCTCTTTTTATAATATCTTAAGAATTTCCTTTTATAAGGCCTTTTACCAAGCGGAAAAGTTAAGTGTGTATTGTATTCCTTAGGGGGATCCCAAAAGGGACGATATGATTTTCAAATCTTTTACCTATTTTGGAGGAATATGCGATCAAGATGAAGATACTACAGTATATCCTCGATATCGTAAATTCAGTACCACAGAAATATTGGAAATTCAAAGATACTATGGTTTCGCTCTTTATTTTAACTTTTATTTTTTTACCCTCAGAAATTCGAGTGTACCCCTTCATCATAAATAATTGAATTACTTGATAAAAAAAAACTCCTTCCATTTTAAATTTATCAAAAGAAGCCATTAGATAACATATATTTGAGTGATATAATGAAGCCTGGAAATTTTTTTTAAAGGGGGTACTAAAGTTTTTTTGGGGGATAAGGGGTAAATTTAGGTCTTTTTTGTGTTCAAAAATGAAAATTTCTGATTTTCAAGGGGGATATATCTCCAAATCTTTTCTTGATCCCCTTTGATAGGGCTTTCAATGCAAGTTCATTCTACAAAAAGCATAGTCAGACTGCAAAGAGAAAAACTTTAGAATTCGTATCATATTGTGGCGATTGTTATAGAAACGGGTTATTTCACTAACTTTTGGGGGTGCTGGTACAATTCCTAAGCTCTGAAAAAACTTTTGTACCAATTCTGTGTGACTACCATTTATATTTGAACTTCTCTTCACAGCTTTGTTTTTCCGTCGAAGTTTTTCTCGTTGCGGTCGGACTATACGCAAGCCGGACTAAATGGGTTGATACGACCCCCATGTGATGTGGCTCGCAGTAGGACTTTCAATATTAAAACGCAAGCGCGACGTATCACCTCAAGTACGACACGACCCGCGCGTAGTAGGGCAAGAGTAGGACTCACCACGTCCATGATCAGCGTGGGCACCTGCGGCGGTTGCGGCGCATCGCCTTCGCCCGCCGCCGCCGAAGACGTCGTCGTCGTCGTCATGGGCAGAGAGCGGCGAGAAAAGCCTGTCACGAGTCCCCGACTTCCAAGACGAAGAGCCAGGGGGGAGGCACCGGACCGAGCAGCGCCCCAAGCCACTCCCCGTTCTCACTCCTCCTCCGGCGACATCCGATGACGTCACCGCCCTCGGACACTGACGTCACGGGGAGGGGCGATCACAGGTGAGCTGTCAACATCGCCACGACACGTGCGCCTCGTGTTATCCAACGCCGCTGCTCTTCACTGATCGCGTCCCGATTTGATGATCGGTAATTTTTCCGATAGATTTTTCAACACAAATTCGGTGCTCGGTCAAATGAGAAAATTTTCTACCACCAAACAATCCAGGGATATTGTCGAGGAAGGGTTCAGGTCCGTCGAGAGAGGGTTCGGGAGGTTTTTACCAGAGTTTCACGTGTTTTAGCCACGCGTGATTCCTCCTTTCCCCCGACTGTGCGTATGGCTTTCCAATGATGGATCTGGGAATGAGAAAAACGCGCTCCATGCACATCGAGAGGAGCGGGATGGGGAGAGGAAGGGGTTGCCCATATTGGCTATGGATCGCCCGATCGTTTCGAGCCAATGGCGAGGTTTTCGAATCGGTCGCCAATGATCGGAAAACGTGCGGTTGTTGTATCGGAGGTATGAGTGACTGGGAAATTCAGGGAAATAAAGAAAGGAGGTGTTATATTGGTTTTGTATTATTTCTGCGTTGTCATATTTTCCAATTAGCTGCTATAGTATGATGAAACATTTATTTATGGTTTGTTGTTTTTATGAACCCTTTTTCCAAAACAAATAAATAGAAAATAAGCTGGTTAAGAAAATCAATAAGGCTTTATGATTTTATTTAAATAAAAATAAAATAATTAATTAATTAATAATAAAAATAAAATAAAATAATTTTATGTTTCTGAATTTCTTCAATTATTTTGAAGAAAATATCGCATGCAATTTTTATATTATTTTTACTAACTTTTGTTTAAATAAATTTTATACAAAGAACAACAAAAAAAATTTGGCGGGATTATTACATCAAGTTTTAATCTATCAACAAATATTGAACACCATCATATTTTTAATTTGATTTGATAGCACATCATACCATTAATCAAAAAAAGGGAATAGATGAAACATTGAAACTGCTAAAAGGTTTTTAATGCTGATTTTTCAGGGGGAAAAATCAAAAGAAATTTCATTGCATGCCGGGTTTTTTTTACAAATTTAAAGTTCTTTTATTATTTTTGGAAGGAGCATTTTAAGAACTGTCATTATTAATATCAACCACTAGATCAATAAGTCTCTCCAATAAGTCCGTCAATGAGTCTCTCCAGTGGGATGTGTGTTAATAAAATAAAAAAATGCATGGGGAAATATTAGAAAATTTATTTGAACGCATGAAAAAAGTACCCAATTCCACAACATCTTGAAAACCAATGAGAATAAGTACCTTCCTGTGTGAGTAGGACAGTCAGGATATGAATAAAAATCCGGCTCAGTAAAAATATTATTAATAAAAACATTAAAGCCAGAATCGGGAAGTAAATTAAAGTTAAGTTTGATTATCTTAACTACTATAACGTCCATTGAACCTCTACATTTTGTAAAATTTCGTTTGATAAAACAATCATTATCAAGTATGGTTTGCACATTGATGCACATTCAGAAAACTAAAAAAAATATTTAATAGTGAAATAGAAACGAGTAAAAATATTTTAAGTCGTTAAGAAATTCTTCAGTACCTTAGGGATCAACTTTAATATGTAAAAATATGTTCTCTGTACCTAAATGATTATTTAAAATTTTCATTTATATAAATATTCATCGTGTAGTTTACAAATAAATGTTAGGTATTTTAGGAGTTAACTGATAAAACGTGTTTAGTTTATATTTAGGGTAGAGTGGGGTATAATAAGATTCAAATGGGGTAATAAGATACAAGCAAAATTCCGAAGAATTTTCCTTTAAGTTTATGAAGCTGATATTTTACAGAGAAGGTTTTTATCATTATCAGCTTTCTTTGAAAATAATGCACTTTCTAAGGGAAAGGGGATTTTTACTTGTATCTTATTACTCCAAGCGGCTGTATCTTGATACCCCGCAAGGGTAGTAAGAAACAAGCCAGTTATTTTACCAATTATTTTATATCCCCAGTAATTTTCATAAATTTTATTAAAAATCTTTTGATACATGCCAGTTAAAAATTAGGCTAAAAAGTTACAATTCGAAAGTTTTAAGCAACCTTATATTTTTTTATTAAACATTTGAAAATTATGACAAAACTAAGAAAATAGTGTTTATCCTATTTCATTTTGTGATAGTACTACATAATAGGTTATTCTCCCCCAAAGGCACAACATTCGAACTCTATTTTTTCAACTCAGTTTTTTAAGGTCGGTTCCACGTCCTCTTTATAAACTCAGCGCCAACCCCTTTCTTCAGGTTTGAATGGTTCCGGAAGTTTATGAAGGAACCTCGAACCTCTATTCCCCCACCCCAATGTGTTCCAATATTCTTTTTAATTAATTTCCTGGAAAATTTCTTATCTATAAATTTTTAATAAACACTTTGAAGTGGTGAGTAAAAGTTGTCTTTCTACCCACCGTTTACAGGAAAATGAAGTAAAAAGAAACTTAATTGAATTTAAAATTTTAATTTGATAAATGAAGCAAGAACAATAAAATATTAATATAAAAGTGAGAAATTCTATAAATAAAGTTTCATGGATAAAATACATACTAGTATTTTCCACTACCCCATTGTTTTATTTAAATGGGGTAATGAGAAATAGGGCACTTTTAAAAATAATCAACAATCCTAAATTGAAGAACAAAAAGAACCCTATAACCCTTTTAACCTCCTAAAAAGTTTAATAAAAAATTGCATAAGAATTTAATAGCAAGAACAAAATATATCTATAATGAAATAGTTGAAAGGCCTTTATGATTTTGCTGGCCGCATCACCTTCAAACGGGAGTTTTTCACTGAAATAATTATTTTAGAATAAATTTTTATGGGATATACCTAAAGTGAGTCTTGAAGATATTCTGTGATTTTTTTCAGAATTTTAGGCTCACACACAAACTGACAATTTGAAATGTTTCGTATCACCCCATTCTCCCCTAACCCAGTATTTATAAGAATTTTTTTGCCTTTTTAAATAGAATTTTTTATACAATGGTATTTGTTCAAACACAGCTAATGTATTAAATATGGTCCTTTGCGTATCTAATATAAAACAATTTCCACCCAAATATCTCTTTAAGGGAATTCATAACAACAAATTTAAAAAACCTCTTTTAATGTCCCAAGGTGCCCCACTGTGGTGGCCCACTTTGGGACACTTTCAATAATAGTAAAAAATTAGTTTTTATTTTGAAAAATACAAAATAAAAATAAAAAAATACAAAATACAAAAATAACACAACTAATGAAAAAGCCGTGTTTAAAGATTATAAATTACGCATCATCCAACGTATTTTTAATTCCAAATTTTTCACTGATTTCCTTATTTTTGATATGGCTTATATCACTGACTTTTTGGTTTACTTCCAGATTAATTTTTGCATAAATTTTTAAATTACAATAGTGTCCTTTCTTAAATTACTATTTTTTTAATAAAAAACTTCTTTTATAACTCATTGAAGATTTCATGTATCTTTTAACATGTCCCAAGGTGCCCCACACCTTAGTATCCCAGGTGCCCCACCTTGAGGCTTTGGATATTAAACTTAATTACTGTATTAGGTTTATAAATAACACTGGCACACAAAAAAAAAGAAGTGGAATGTACTTTGGACCGGACCTACCTACCGACATGTATTTTGACCCGCTGAATCTGAATTTCAAGTTCGTTTGGCCCGGTCACCCTCCAGTTTTGAGTAAAATGCAAAAAACCTCAAAAAAGGTCAAAAATTGCAAAAAAAACTGCAGTCACAGGAATGAAAAAATTTTTGTGGACCCGGATCACGTATGATTTTTGTGTATTCTAAATAACTGAATCTAAATCTAAAAGTTAATTAGCCCGGTGAGCCGTCCAAATTTGAAAAAAAAAACGAAATGAACCATGAAAAAATGAAAATAAACCATGAAGTTGGTCACCAGTTGAAGTTTTTGAGAAAAGTTTACAAGTAAATTAATTAACCATACTTGCAGACTTTTAAGGGATGTAAGGGTACGTAAGATTTTTCAAACCCCTCTCCCCACACGTTGAGGAGTAGATTTTAGTCTAATTTATTAGTACCTACAAGCACGAGTTCATAACTATAATATTGCGTCCAAAAAACCGAGTGTCCCAAGGTGCCCTACTCTCCCCTACAGTTACATTTATTTCCAGCGGTAACATCGAAAGAAAGGTAGGAGCATTACTATTCTGCTGATCTTTCTATGTAAGGAAATATCAGTGGTGAGACATCATCAGTCGCTTTATTGTGCAGATGTTGTTTATTTTATTTGATTGGGCATTAAAATCAGTTTGAAACCCCCCCGACTACATCACAAATAAAATAAAAATAAAAATGTTTTTTGAGCACATATTTTTCCTGCAAAAAACATCAGTAATTTGTGAAAGATTTATGGACCATTTTTTCAGAGTGTTTAATGTATATTCACACAAAATATACTATACTTAGTTTTTACATAAAAAATTTAAAGAAACTTCTATATTTTTAGATCTTTATAAAATTTTTAAAACCTCTAAAGTGGCGGAAAGATTGTTCAACATTTTCCTTTTGCAAATTCATTCAGAAAAACTCATCTTTTTAATTAATTTTTTTCTAAATATTTTCTAAAATTTTAGAACCATCCTAGTCTTATTGGCAGGGCCCATGCACCCCACGAGAGATTGTTTGTCATCATCACACTTTTATAAGGATCTCGTGTCTATTAGCAAATAAAAAACCATTTAGATCGTTTTGTTACAATATTTCTGGATCACATTTTTCTTCCACAATCCCAGACGAAGTTAGAAGAGCTTTTAATTTAAGATAAAGATTTTAAACAACCTAATCAGAAATTACATGTTTGTCCGTACGAATTTAGCTTCCGTAAACATCTTTTCTTAATGCATCAGCGTTTGGGTGACGGAAAGAGTTGAAAATACGGGATATCTTTCCTATGATTTGTTTTGAGTACGTATACTGTGTTTACATAATATAGAATAGATGGATTGATAAATATTTAATCCCTGCAACTAAAACCTACAGAAGATCCTTCTTCTTACGTGCACATCCTCAGAGATTAAAAAATAATTTTCTAAGTATCTAAGTAATATAATTTAAAAAATTCGCCAAAAGCAAATATATTTAAATATTCCAAAAAAATCCGAAAATATTCTTTATTCCGAAAATATTTCAACTAAATTAATAGAAACTGTTCCGAGAATCGATATCAATCATTATTGGATTCGGCAAAAAAAAATGGTGGGCGATTGTTTCCATCACGAATGAAAACTTAAAATAACATCCGAAATTGTTTAGACAATTTGGTCATTTTTGAATAACATGCTAATTTTTTTTGTTCAAATTTAACTTTTTTTTTCTTTTAGAACTAAATTTACCAACGTAAAAGGTAGCAAAATCATCTTTGAAAGAAAAAGTATTTTAGTTTTCAACACTTTTATCTCAGTTAATTATTTAAGTAGCCTAATGTAGGATGAAATTTCGACCATTTCCATTCTTCGCAAAAAATTACAGGAAAGTTGAACTGCTACTTTTCTGCACTGATATTGCATTGACACCACTCTTAGATATGTGAGGGGATTTTTAAAAAGGAACAATATTGTTACATAAGAAAAACAGCATAACTAGGCTATTTTTCACGAAGTGTCCTATTGCCTTCAAGATGCCCCAGTTTCAAGTTGTCCTTTATCCCCTTACTCTATCATTTCAAAACCTAGAAAAACCCGAAAATAAAACACATCATATATCTTCCTTATCACGAAAAAAAGGAACTAACACTTCTATAAAATAATAAAGACTTCCACGACTAGATACATTCCATTTTTCGGGATGGATTAGCTAGGAATTGATCTCCAAACATTTCATCCTCTTCTTCGGAGGGGTTCTTACATGATACCTTCCGAAGAAGAGGGTGAAACGTTTGGAGATCAATTCCAATCAACACGGCTATCTATTCCGGAAAATGGAATAAATAGTAACTCCTCAATGACCAACAAACAGACAAAAAACACATCACGAAAACAAAAAACCCCATCGACACCAACCTCACCCCAAGGCACACAAAAAGACACTAAAAAACTTCCTCACACACTAACAACTACTACATTTAAACCATCAAAAACAATCGGCGCGAAATTACAGCAATCAAGAGGGCCCCACTCATTAATCAGAGCGCCATCGAAACAGTTGTTGGTCCGCAGCTGACAAAGAAGACCAGACCACGGAACGAAATTAATAAAGGCTAGCGGCCGGGCGGTCCTTTCACCTGGCACCTGCGGACCAATGAGCGGCGGCCCCGCCTCCCTTGGCGACACCACGTGACGACATCGTGTCGCTTGTCACGCCGTTTGCTCTTCGGTGTCCTATCAGGCCGCGACAGCCGAGCCGCAATTGGTCCGCGAGTGACATCGGGGACTTCCTCCCGAGCGACGGAATTTACCGACGTGACGCGGGACGCTTTTTTTGGTATCAGGGGAGTCAGTTATGGTTGACGAGGGCTTTTTGGATTACTGTGGGATCGATGGAGATCATAGCTCTCTCTTTTCACATGAGTCTTTGTTTAAAGTCATTTGTCATGATTTAAGTAGGAAAAATAACAAAGATTATTTAATTGCTCTACAGCATCATTTAACATCTACAGCAAGTAAAATTGTTTTCTTAATTTCCAATTATCTTCAAAGTTTCCCAACATTGGATTGCATACTTAAGTAGATGAGAGTTTTTCATGAGAATATTTATTAATGTTAATAATGGGGATACCCAGCAAAAAACCATATCCAAAATTCCTTCAAAAAAGCGTCAAGAGTGCAGTTTTCTCTTAGAAGTCTGTAGTTATTTTGTAGCAATAGGACTTCAGCACGCATGTCTGCAGTTTTTAACAGTAAATTTGAATAAACATTCTGAAGGCATTTCAGCGGTCTTATAAAAAAACTACAGCTCAAGTGTTTAGAAACGATTATAAATTTTTGTTTAATATAGTGTATTTATAATTGTTAATAAAGCAGTAAATGTTATGAAGTAGAAATCCCAACAACTCTATAAAGGTAAAATTTTAAAAAAAACTTTGAATCTATTATATTATCACCAAACAAAATTGCTTCTTTTACACGATTTATTACTACTTATTTTGAGTTTTAAAGTCATAGTATTACATTTTTTGGTTCTCCTTTATGAAGAGCAATTTATTTAAGTAACATAAACTAATGTTGTAATACAAACGAGAAGTTCTTTCGCTAAAAATAACACATCATGGAAAAAAAACTGTTTTAAAAATATTTTTAACCTAAACTGTGATATCATACAACAATTCCCCCTTTAAATAAAATTTCATTCTTGAAATTCATCAATAAATATTATTGTTCTTTGAACCTACCATATTTATTATAGGCGGTAACTATTTTCTCTTTCTTTTTAATTACATTTGATTGGCGAGTTGAATAAACTAAACGTTTTGGTTCATAGTTGAATGAAAACATAGATAATTTTCCTGGCTTCCTGCACTACTTTCAACTGGTTTCTAAACTCAAGAAAAAGGAGAAAATTTCTTTAGGATATTCCGTCCGGCTGTAACATAAAATAAATCTCACGCCTATTATGATATACCGAGAGAGAAAGTGCAACCCAAGGCATTTAATGACTGCGAGGTCTGACCCCGTACGTAAATTTACACTGGAGATTGGGTTCGGATAAGAAAGGTGATGGTGGTGAAAAATATATGCGATGTATCAGATAACACGTGGATCAGATCGGGAGAGTGATTAGGATGAAAGGTGGAAAGAGTTTTCAAAGATAAAAACGTTCAGTGACGCACTCACCAAGGTTGGTAAAGAGCAAGGAATATGTCGGACCGTTTTGGGTTGGAGTCACACTAAATTTCGAGGTGGAAATCAATACTATTTCAAAGTGTGTTAGATTAGGCGGATTAGCTTTTTTATACCTTAACTATGTATTTTAAATAAACAGCTAAATATAATGTTTTAAACATTTTTAGTGTTAAAATATTTAAGTCATCACAAATTAAGAATAATTTCAAATTAAAAGTATAATTAAAAACTTAAAAAATGTAAGAATTATTTTTTAGTAATAAATTAGTAAAAAAACATAAAAGTCTATTCGATGCTCTAACATTCTTCTTCATTAGGCAAGAATAAAAATAAATTTAAACACAAAAATACTATCTAGTTTTGAAAAATGGATGTTGACAAGCTCAATCACATTAGTGTCCCTTATCTTGGTAAATAAAACACTTTCTGGCGCGTATTTGAAAGGTTAGTCCGATATAGCTTAAAGGACAACAACCTTTTCCCAACAGGAAACAACAAATTATGATTGATATCACAAAACGATTGGAATACCTAAGTAACGTTTTCACCTGCGATGTCATGATAAACATTCAGAACAAATAGTTTATTTTGTTTACTCATTTAATTTACCTTTCTATCAGCTGACTGAAAAGGATCAAGATGATGAAGTCCGGTTTAATGGAGGAAACTATCTTCTACTTATTAGATCTGTGTTGGTTGTGCTTTAAAAGAGTAGAGCTAGAAACACTGATTTTCAATTCTTTTGTTTCGAGAACTTAAAAGGACTGAAAACTTCTAATTCAAAAAAATTAATTTTCAACTCTAAAATTAATTTTTTAACTAATCCCAATTTTTTCTTGAGTTATAAACGTTTTCGAGAATTTCAATACAAAACGCGAAAAACTGAAGGAAAAAAATATATAATAGCGCTTACACACAAAAGCTAAATAGAGAATCTTTGCATAACAAAACAACAAAAAAAGAATGGGATGGTTTTAACTTCACCCCAACTAGTAAATAACCAATTAATTAATCAATATCGTACAAATATTAAGAATTCTTGAACATAACTTTCCAAAATAGTGATTTTTATATTTGAAATTACTCTTCTGTTTCATTCATTAAATATTCATTATTAATTTAAATACAATAAAAATCAGTAAATATGGTATTTAATATACTACAGACTCAATATTATTATATTAAAAACACTATGTTCAAAAATAATGTTATAATTTATTCTACTATTTAAAATATTGTAATTAAGATAATTTAAGTATGTTATGAATTAGTTTTCGTATGTATGAAATATTCCATTATTATTTTATAATTTCAGGGTAATTCAAGCAAAATATATAGAAACAACAATTTTAAATTTCGAAGTAAAATTTATTTATGAATGAAATACTTTATTATTAAAGTAGTACTTTAAATTGCTATTTAATACCATCCCCCCCTGAAAGTTGGACAGTGGACATCTTAACTAGAAATTGATGGTCATCATCAATGACACAAAAAAACCCACCTGCATTTAATCTTTTAGCACATTACCCAAAAAGCTCACCTTTTGAGGGCATTGTTCAGCCGAAATGACTTTTCCCCCCCCACAAAAAAATCTCTCCGACACGATTCTAAGGACGAGAAGAATAATATTGATATACATTTTACGACAGAACACATCACGGAAGAGAGAGTCTCTCCCAACGGGTCCCCTCTTCCCAAAAATAATTTTCTTCGCCCTCATGAAAAGTAATCCAATGCAAGCACTTGGTCGCAAATGAATGAAATCATGAAATTTTCAAATATTTTGTGAATGTTTTATTGCAAATTATAACTAAAGCTAATTTGAATTTCATGAAAGGGGCGTTTTTATGATGCATTTATTTTTGTGAAGGGACATAAATAAAGAGGGGGGATTTTTGTGAAGGGGCAGCAAAAGGACCCTAATTTTTGTCTGGAACAACCTCTGCAAACACCACAACCACCTATAGCAAAGAGAATCCCCCATCCAAACCCATCCAAGAAATTCCACAAAAAGGGCAATCTACCGCCAAACAAAAGCTGACTGCATCATCCAATCCCCGGTAGTCGCTCCTCGCAGGACGATAAATCCAGCACGTGCTACCTACAGGGCGCACAGCCCCAAAACTTGACTTTTAACTGACACTAAACGCTTGCCCCCCACGCATGCCCCCCTCTTGTGTCCACAAAAGGGCCAAGCGACAATCGGAGCTGTTTTTGCAGCAGCTCTCCATGGCACAGGGACCTCGATGGCTTTTAACCTGTCTGGCTTCCCGTCAATTCGGAGAGGAGAAAATTGTGCTTTTAAAAGCGTCCGGATAGAGTCCCACTGGGAAAACAAAGAGAAAGTCTGCTGCAAGCGAAGGTGTTTTTTTTTTTTTTTTTTCTACTTTGGGTCGTTCGTTAATTACTGGTTGCTCAAGAGAAGGGGGCTTTTGAAGGGGTAGTGATTTGGCTTTGAGGAGGTCCTTTTGGTAACCTTGAGGTTTTGAGTTTCAGTGAAATTTTGTAAAAAAATATAAATTTTTTTTCGAGAAGAGAGAAGTCTTATATTGAAGTCAAGTTAGGGACCTCATGGTTGAGTTTGACAGAAGAGTAATTAGTGTAATTTGCTGTCTGTCTGTTGTTAAGTAAAAGGACGGAAACGTTTTAAAATATCCTCTGTCATGAAAGTACGTTCATGTCACTTTCTTTGATAATTTAAAACAAGTTCTCTGCTGAAGGATAGTTTCATCCTTCAAACACTATCCGTCTTTTGTACAAAGATTTTTTAAACAAACTATAAAATTTACTAAAAACAGAAGGCAGGACCAAAAAATTTGTAAGACGAAAGATTTTAGTGACGAAAAAAAATAAAGCTTAGAAAAAACACATTGAAAAAAAACTATCCTTCACAGGACAAATACCCCAGGTCCATTAATGATACTCTTTTTTTTCTTCTTTTCGTAGGGACTTATATTCATTTCCTGTTTGACTACTCCCCCAATAGAATAGGCTGAGAATTAATAATTAAATACTTAGAATACCAACAGATGGCTGCCGGTAGGATCAGTTATAAGGCAATAGTATACAAGTCCTTAATAAGGGACTAAACATTATCCACCACTCCACTATTACGGATTTCCAACTATTACAAGGGCTTCCATTTCCTATTGTTATATCCGTCGTTAAATTCAATTCAACTACGCTAAACCAACCAAGCTCAATGACTCAGTCCATTACATATCTCCCTCCAACCACCACAAGTACCTCTCTCAGAGTCCATATAACCCCGTTCGCTCTATGCAAACCGATTCCCAGCGAGGTAATTTACCGCATCCAATCCATATACATCCAGACGCACACATAATATACAGGCAACACCTTAAACGTTTTCATGCTTGCACAAGGCCAACTCCCCTGCATGCAACAATGGAGAATCCAATCATACACAACAGAGAAAAAAAGAGGGTCCTGAGATACAATGTTGGCATGATTAATAGTTTCGTTCCACCCCTCCGAAATGAATCTCTCTCTATCATAAAAAGAGGGGGTCACCCAGGGATGGGAGGACGGTGATCGCATCATCTGCATCCGGATGTGGGGACGAGCAGCAGAAACGAGGGTGGCATCGGTTAGCACTATGCAAACACTGTTGAATATGCGTTGCTGTAACGACTTTCTTTAATAGCTGCGATGTTTTGTTATTATTGGAGATGGTTCCATGTAGAATGTTGTAGAACAACTAACATGAATAGGAAAAAGTGTAGAACAACAAGTATACAGAAAATAGTTTGTATAAAACTGTAGAATATGAAATAAAGGAGGTATTCCAATCGTGATAAAAAAACAAAGCTGGGTGAAAATAAGGAAAAGGAATCAACAAAATATTCTATTCGGACCCTTGAATAGGCTATCCACTTTTGAAAGTAATATTGTACATCTGATACACAAAAGTATTTTTATTGCTTTGAAATAAAAAAATTAAAAGCAAAGAATAACCTCACCCAAACACCTTTCCAAAGTAAATTTAATAACCAATACCAAACCAATCAATACCATATACCCACACCTTAGCATAAATAAGCATTTAAAATCATGGTCATGGATTATTTTATTAGCATTATTTTATCCATGATCATGGAGCATGGAGTATTTAAAATAAGTATTTGTAAGTGAATAATAAAACGTAATTCAAATGTATATATTTCATACATTTACTGAATGAACATTGTTCTGTCAAGAAATGATCCCAAGAAAAAAGATCGTTCTTACATCGGTCTCCATCCATAAAATTCCATACCAAAATTAAGCAGAAAAATGTCGTGGGTTCTTCTCCTTTAGAGGTACGCAAAAGCCTTACAACAAATTGCTCAACCAATGTTCAACAATTAATATTGATCATGGGTCAACTAATAATTTTTTTCTAAAAAAGCAACTATGAGTTCATGCTATAAAAAAGTAACACATTAATAATGAATAGTTACGCATATTTAAATACCATTAAAATGAAACAATGCTAACATATTGATCAAGAGCGATTAAAATATACAGTTAATTGAATTTATAACTTAATCGTTTAAAAAAGTAATAAAATAGAACTGCAAGATGTGAAATATCGGAAAACATTACCGCAATAAAATTTCAAGACGTTTTAGTTGTCCGCAAATTCCAGCTTTTTACCTCCATTCACTATTTAACAATCATAGAACCGTAGCACTAATCGCTTTTCTACTCCACTTACCAGAAATCACACCCCCCGATATCCAATCACCAAAAAACACCGCACCGAATTATAAATCCGGTCCGGGGCCACTTGATTAATAGCCCCTCCACCCCCCTCGAAATCACGCAAGAGAAGGGGGAGACAAAAAGAACACCGAGATCATTCGGGGGTCAACCCGGACGCGTGACAGTCTCCCCAGCCGGATTAAAAATCCCGCGTCCGTCATATTAAGAAGAAAAAGCAAAGAAACACATCGCGGGGATAACAAAATACATCGAAAAAGGGGGAGTTCTGTTTATCACCCCTAATCGAGTGGCTGCCCCGGCCCCGTAATTTCAGTGAGGGGGGCAGGAAGATGAAGCTGGGGGCTGAGCAATAGAAGGATTCTGTCATTGAACGTCAAGAGCCAGGGGCTCTCCTCATTTATAACCCCTGGAAAACAATGACGGAATCCTAGCAGCAGCTGTTCCCATTATCGAACCTTTGCCTCGGCTCCTCGACGAATTTTCGAAGGCACGAACAGATTTTTGGGAGGGGGGGAATCAAAGTACGTGCGGGGAACTCGAAATTCGGAGGGGGCTGCTTGCGACAAGCAACATGGCTTCGGTGGTCACGGAAGCTCTTCTCCGGACTTTCTTTTCTTGGCAGGTAGTGTCTGGAGACGGAGGAAAAAAGAGAGGGAAGGTGAGTGTGTGGAGGCTTTTTTTGAGGGGGGTTTGTATGGTGGTTGGTTTGCAAATTGACGGGAGGTTGGGATAAAATGGCTTTTTTTTCTGCTGTCGTTTTTCTTGAATATTTAGGTTTAGTGTATTGATTTGGAATGTGGTGGTTTTAAAATTTTCCTGCCGTTGGATTCTCCTTTTTCAGACGTTAGAAACGTCGAGTTTAAAAAAATATTCTTGCCAACTTCATTGGGTTTTTTAAGGCCTAAATTAAACCTATTTTAAACAGCGCAATTTTACTCTAAAGAATTTTTTTAAATAAGGCCTCTACACACAGACAGATGAATTCCAGAGCATGGAAGGTTTAAATACTCTGCGATTTAAAATTAAACTTATAGCTAAGAATTTATCTATGAATCAAATAATTTAAATACATCTTATTAAATATTTTATTAATTTAAAAAAATAACATACAAGATTCTACTATAAACTTGAACTTTAAAATATTTAATATAATTCCCAGCTACTATATTGTGCCACGCAAATTCAGGATGTTTCAACAAGTCCGCTTGAAGCGTAATATCCGGTTATTGCATGAAGAAGTTTGTAGTAAAAATTAAACATTATGTAGATAATTTTGCTGATATTCACTTCATGCACAAACATACATACATGCGTACGGCGTAAAATGAAACTATGAAGCTATTATTAGATATGACATCCCATTTCTCTAAAATATCTAAACGTATAATTAGAGGTGTAGCTCTTTGAGTATTTTTATGTGCTCACGTAAGGAATCCACTTTTGCAGTTTGGGCGGACTTGTTGAAACAACATTTGCTTATTGCAATGGGTGTAAGGTGTCTTTAGTTTGAAAACATACATTCAATAACAAAAATAGTTTTCTCTTAACGCGTTGTATTAAAAATTGTAACATTCTCACGTTCTTGACCTTTTACTAACTGTTTTAAGGTTTAAATAAAAAAATTTCAAATTAAGACAACCGGTTTGTAAAGTAAGATTAAAAGGCGTCATAAGAAGTTGTCTAGGTGTTCCCCTCCTCAAGATCCCAAAACTCTCCTTCAAGATTACGAATTCGACATATGCAGTATCAACGTGAATATAATCGTTGAGACCCAAAATACCCACACAATTTAATCTCAATCGGAAATGAAAAACGGATTGCTGAAACATGTCCTTGCTACGAGTATAGCCCGTTTTTAATATCCAGTTACAAAGTGTGTTTAGTTTGGACGGCTTAAAGTCCATCATCTGATGGCACAGAACATTGGAAACGATATGTCACTGAAAACATCGATAGAGCGTGCGGTTCACTTTTGTTATCGAGCTTTAGCATCACGGAGATGGAATCTTGAAACGAAATATCCCCACCGAAGCTTTTACACAAGTTTGTGTAATACGAGGTGGAGGAATAATCTTGGCTGACTGGAGTTAAACTTTAAATAAACAAAATACAAGTCGCACTGGAAGTATGATATTGTGTTTATGGAGACACTCACTGGCCTTATCTTTAAATCCATGTGAGTTACTCAGTTTGTAAATGGTTCTGTAAAATGCAGTTTGAATTTCAGTGAACCGCTTAGAACTAACATTTAATTGATTGGTCTTTGCAGTTTTCCTATACAGTGGAAGAGTTTGATAAATTGAAATTAGTTGTAGTTTTTAGAGGGGTAAAGTTATTTACAAGTCGGGCTTTTTAAGAGATGACAACTTACAATGATCACTATAATTTCAATTTCAATTTATTGTTATACATACACATATATTACACAAATAAAGAATGAGAAAAACAAATTATGATTCGCCTGAAGGAAACAAAGACCTGTATAGGCGAAAGAAAAATTACAATTTTTACAGAAAAAATAAAAAGTAACATAATATGGTGAGATAAATAATAACAGAATTAGAATAACTACATATATACACTTCAATTGAATTAAGTAATGAAAATAAAGGCACAGCAAGGCTTAAAAATTTTATGCTTCTGGATTTAGATGGAAAAAAACATCCAAATTATCAATATTACAAATAAAATTAAATAATTATCGCTTGAAAATATTAGGAGATGGAAAACTCTGAAATTCTATAGGCAAAAAGTTATATAATTTAGGAGCAAGATAAAAAAAATGTTTTTTGAAAATTTCTCTATGAAAACGGGGAATATTAAATATTATTGTGGGTCTTCTATTTGAGGTATGAATTTTTAGGTCTCAAATATTTTTATGGTGATGTAAAAAAAGTAACATTCGATAAAATGCAAAATGGCGAATAGGTAAAATTTTTAAATTTATTATTAAGTTACAGGGATGATCAAATTTATAGTTTAATAATTTGAAAATTTTGTTTTGAATTGATATTAAAGGAGACAAATTAGATTTATATTCACCTCCCCAAACTATAATGCCATAATTTATTAACGATTGAGCCCAAGAATGATACAAAGTAATTAAAAATGACTTATGAACTTTATTTTTAAGAAAATGCAATTTGATTAAAACGAAGCGTAGTTTTTTAGATAATTCAGTGATGTGAGTTTTCCATTTAAGGTTTGAATCAATAAAAAGACCTAAATATTTTATGCTATTTACTTGTTGCAGCAAATGACAGTTGCAATGAACAAGAAGACCATTGCAGGATGAAGAGTGAAATTTAATATTAAGGGTAGAACTTGATTGAATTAAATTGAAATTAATTAGTTTAGTCTTATTTAAATTTAAAGAAAGGTCATTAAAAGCAAACCATTTCCCGATAGCAATCATATCAGATTCAATTTGAGATTTTAGGTCATAACTATTAGAACAGGAATATAACAAAACAGAATCATCAGCATATGTTATTATTTTACCATAAAGATTCAATTTGCAAAAATCATTAATGTAAATTATAAATAACAAAGGACCCAAAATAGAGCCCTGAGGAACACCACGGTTTGAAAAATAAAAATCACTAAATGAGTTGCGAACTTTAATGCATTGTTTCCTATTAGAAAGATAAGAGATAAACCAACTTAATAAGTACCCACGGAAACCAGCATTTTCTAATTTTTTGATTAATATTGAGTGATTTACAGTATCAAAAGCCTTTGAAATGTCAAGAAAAACAGCAGCAGTCTTTTTATTTTTGTCAATACTGTTGTATATGAATTTAGAAAAATTTAAAAGGGCTAATTCAGTATTTCGACCTTTTATAAAACCATATTGATTATCAGCAAAAAATTTAGTATGAGATAAATAATGGTACATTTTAATTGATAATGCTTTTTCTATGATTTTTGAGAAAGTAGGGAGAATAGAAATGGGGCGATAGTTTGAAGGATTATCTTTATCCCCAGATTTAAAAACTGGAGTAATAGTGGCTTTTTTAAGTGAGGTAGGAAAATCAGACATACTCAAAGAACGGTTTATGAAATTTGTAATGAAACCTATATTGTTAACAGCAAAAATTTTTAAAGTCTTAATACTTATACCATCTGAATCGATAGAGTCAATTTTTGAAAAAGAGTTTAGAACATCAATTACATCAAGATCAAACATTGTACTGAAAACAAATGAGTTTAAAGAAGGTGACATATAGAGGTTTGAGAAGCTTTGGGAGACATTAGTATCAGGGATTTGAATATCAAATTGAGTTTTAAACTTAAAAGCAGTATATTAATCATTTTCGAATTGGGGTAGATTGGAAGGTTTTTTAAAATGACAAATGTCATCTACCAGATTCCATTTTTGTTTGATTGTTTTACAGTTGTTAAATTTATTTTGATAAAAATTGGACTTAGTGGTTTTTATTATACGTTTTAATTCGGAGACAGTAGTTTTGTAGGCTAAATTGTAAATAATATCCCAAGGGTATTTTTTTACTTTTTTGAAGAGTTTGTCTTTTCTTCGAATTAACAACAGTATTTCATCTGTTATCCAAGGCTTTTTTTTCTTACGGGATTTAATAGGGGATTTAAAGTTATTACGAATATTAAGTAATGAAAAAACTAAAGATTGATACTGTTTATCAAGACTATCAAGATTATTCCAATTGAAATTATAACTATGAAGATATGAATAAAGTTTATTATAATTTATAAACATAGGAATCAGAGAAGAACTGTGGACTTTAGTAAAATCAGGACTACTTAATTTACAGAGTGTTAAATAATGATCACTTATATCATTAGTACATAAACCAGAGGAAACACTGAACGAGCAAGACTTTACAAATATATGATCTAGACAAGTTGATGATGTATTAACTCTAGTGGGAATATTAATAAAACTATGAAATCCATATTGAGACAAGCAGTTTAGATATTCAGCAGATTCATTATTTATACTTAAAATATCAATGTTTAAATCGCCCATTATTATAACATTTGAGTGATTCAAAGTAGATAATATATTATTAAGTTCATTTGTAAAAAATTCAATAGAAAATGAATGAGAACGGTAAACAGAAAGAACAGTGAAATTAAACATGTCTATAAAAAGCGTTAATTGAAAAAAATAGAGGTAAACTTCTTAAGTAATAGTAAATAAGAGGCATAATATTTAAAATTTTAACAACGTATCGAATATTGACTGAACTACCAATAAATTTATAAGATTTGATTTCATCTCATAATTTAGGCAGAAAATCAAAAGTTTAAATTTCAGAAACATTCAGCAGACAGATTATATACTCCTGTTCATAAAAAATGCAACACTAAGAAGGAATCGTCCGATCAACTTGAAATTTTTAGGGTATGTTCATTAGGGTTTGATTATCAAATGATATCAAATTCAGAGCTATAGCGCATGCGCCAGCTGAGCAGTGTCTTCTCAACCACTGATTTATTCGTTTATTTGGGGAGCTGTAACGGGATGTTAAGGGCTTGTAAGAAGGTTGTTTACCGTTGATTTTCTTGTCATTAGATGTTATTATACCCCTTAGACCTTAACGGATGTCATATGAACATTTAACAGAGTTTTAAAGAGGATTAATGTTAGGCCTCCCGGAGGGGTGTTTTTCACACTGTTTTACCGCTGGTCAGATGAAGGGAAACCGGACAATATTGATATGGGTTTGAAAGCAGAGTTCCAAAAAGGGTAAGGAGAGTTGAAAATTGGGTCTGGACCCCTTATAGTCACGTCAGCACGGGATGAAAGAGGCTTCATTCGCATGGCAGTGCCGGATCATTGAGTGACTTTTCGACATGTTTCAAATTGTAAGAATACTGCTACAGGTCTATCATTGTCTGCTCCATCAGTTAATCGGTCGTCATTGCACCAAAATTCACCAAGTATCGTTTTTTTACAGCGCTCCATCGATGGAATTCCATCGGTGCATAAAGTTACCATGGGATCCACAAAAAAATATTTTCGCATGATTACTGATAACAAATGGTCCTTTTAAAGAAATCCCCCTTCAATTTTGGTTAACATGACACCTAAATTGGGTTTGGACGCTATGCCGAAAATCGCATTTTTTGGAGTGTTTTATCTTGAGTCTGTGGTGAAGAAGAGAAGTTTTTTGACCTGGAGCACTATTGGGTACCATGGGCAACCTCATTAGATAAAAAACGAGGGCAATCTCATTTCTTAAAAAAATTTCTAAAAATTTTTGGAGCCAAAAGTTATACCCTCCCTTTGAAGCAGTCCTGAAGCTGTAATTCATCCGAAAAAATCCCGTACACATGTTTTTTGGAATGTTCCAAACTTACTTTACAACCTATAAAGACAGCTTCTTTCTCGACAAATTTCTTCATCCAAAATTTCACCTATGGAGCTCAACTAAAATTTCGCTGGTTTTTCCTCATGCTTAAAATGCTTGTCATGTTGCCAATATTGTCAAACTTTGGGTTTGGGATGAATCTTAGATGAAAATCACCTCCTCAGTCAAAATTTCAATCTGTTTGATTCGATGACCTGTCGTATAGAGGCTCTCATTGCAGCGCGTATGGGAGACATTAAACACCGATTTTCGGTATTAAATTTTATTCCTTTGTTCTGAAAATTCTATCATTTATTTGAATCCACAAAGATCACTTGCTGTGTAAATTTCATCAAAATCGAACAAATCCTTCATGGTGTTGCATTTTTTATGAACAGGAGTATAAAACAAAAAGTATATTTTTAAAGGGACTAATAATACATATGGTTTTACTTTTCCCTCTTTAAAATATGGGTAATATTCACATTCATTATAAAACCAAACCCAAAGTTCTTTAAAAGCTACAAAACTTGTACTAAATACCATATATTTTCTATAAAAGTCATTATTGACAAATAAATGAAAGTGGAAAACGATTATAACACCGAGCGTAACCATTTTCAGAAGGTTCCTTCTTTACTCTTGATTTTTTATTAACGCAAGCCAAGTATTGCATCAGGCTTTGAAGACTGATAATTTTGAGCGCTTCCTCCATTTGAGACCATTAAGATAACCAGATGAGTGAGTTTATTTGTTTTTCATACAAAGTGTAAGTTAGGTTCACTGGGTTCAAAAACCCTTGTCCATCTACTAGAGCAAATATTAAACACTGGAAGTGTTCACAGTCATGCTTCAATTAATAAAGCAAATAACTCATTACATTCTCCTGGAGTTATCTTTTCTCAATCACAGGAACAAGAGGAGATACTGGTCGTACTTCGATGGTTTGAAAAAAATTTTACAAACACATTGTGTTATACTATATTTTTTCTCTATTGCATCCGATAAGTTTAGTTGGACAATGGATAGTGAAGCGCGAAAATACTCAAATTCATAATATGTTTAATAATTTTTTTAGGTCTAAATGTGATCATGAGACAAATGTATGTAACTCAGAAATTTATCCAGAAAAAATCGAAAACTTCATTGTTTTCAATATAACAAGATGTATGAAGTAGAAGTTTAAAAACATAAACTTATATGCATCAAATGTTAATAATAATTCGTTAACATTTATTTAATTTTAATTTCACATTTTGTCTGTGTTTTTTATTTTTCATTTTACTCCCTGTATTTTGTGATATCTTCATAAGTGTTTTTATTGTCTTGGCACAATGTTATATGAATATGTATTAATTCTATAAAAATATGACGATTTCTCAACTAATGACAATTTTTGGTTCAGTATGCGAAGCGAATAATATTGAAATACATCTCAGCTGTTCCTCTTAGATTGAGAAAGTTTTAATCTCCGAATAAACTATCATCTAATAAATAGAACTAATCCATAAATTTATAGTTTCAACCTCAAGTTAGTATATCTTTATAAGGATAGCTGGTAGGAAATTTTTTCGTAATTTTAAACATTACATTCAACATTCAAGCCACACAAATCTTCACATAGGAATTAAAAAGCGTCGAGGAGAGATTGTATCTCACTCATTCAGTCCTCCAAGTATGATACATATTTCTTAACGTACCAAGAAAAATATCTGGAAACGCCATTAAATATAAGCCATAGTAGTTAAAAATTTAAAGAAAATAAACTGAATTAAACCTCTTATTATGCATGAAAATCTTGAACCCATGGGACACAAATTCACCTCTTGCACCTATTTCTAATTAAATTATACAAAATCATCCAAATCCATCAATAGATAGACGGCCCCCAAACAACCAAATTACACTTTTCTAATAAGGTGCGCGAGAGAAGAATGTGACACATTACCCTCGGACTCCATCACCAACAAACAAACAAACAAAGCAGTAAAAAAATTCAGATATCAACGATCCGAACTTTTTTCAACTAATTTCGGCTGAGGGGGGGGGAAGAAATCGAATATATGGCGGCGGCGGCGGCAGCATGTTGCTCTCCCGCCGACTCGCGTGACGGACGCATCGACAAAACGATAATCGACAGGCCAGGCGCGACAATAATCGACGACAAATCAATCCTTTCGGGGAGAAAAAGGGACGGGGGTGCGAAATGAGAAAAGTGTCATTATTTTATCCCCGAAATAAATGTGTGTTCCTAATGACTCGAGTAATGGTCTGGCCCCCAGCCGCCGATAAATCAATGGGGTCTCTCTCCCGGAATGCCGAGCCCCAGATGTGACCGTCCGGGCGGTGACAGTTGTCGCCCGCCGATTTTTCGATCGCACCCCCTCCGCTCATTTAGCGATTTTCTGTCGCGAGAGGTGTGAAATTGGGGTGTTGATTGAATGCCTGGAGGGGACATCCGACACTTGTGTCCTAATGGGTGGTGAAGAGTTGAGACGGTTTGTGAGAATAGATTAGGCATTATTTAATACCGTTAATGTTTTGTGTATCTGTGGGCTTAAGTGTGGCTTATGCAATGTACTATGATATTTTACCTAGTGATAAAGTTAAATTTTATGCGATGAAATTTTTTAAATTACATACATTTAAAATTATTTGATATATTGCTGAAAAATGTATCCTCACAATCAGTTTTTAAGCAATTAATATTTAGCTCAAGGAAAAAAATATTTTGGTTAAAATTTACGTCTTTTTTATTTTACGTTTTTTATAGAATAGCTTCATTTACTTGTAAAACCCCTTTTATAAATATTAAGGAAGTGTTTAAAAATAAAAAATTTTAAAAATGCGAGACGAAAATTATTTTTCAAAAACATACCTTACCCAGATGGATTTGAATACCTATACAATATAAGGATGTTACAAACACACGTTCCTGTAAAACCCGCTTTACTGCGAGCGTACCCTTGTGACAGGAAAAGCGTTTAAATGTTTCTTTTCCCAGATCAATTTTCTTGTCAATTTCTATTCTTAAGTGTACTTAAGTAAATAAACATAAAGGACAAATGAGATAAATTAAAAATTTAGACCAAATTACGTATTCTTTAAACAAGGGATAATTTAAGCCAGAAATAATTTACATAAGTGACATTCCAGCTACAGGCAAACAATATTGAGAAATTTTCTCATAAAATATTAAGAGAAAGGTAAAAAAATGTTTAGCAAAAATTATTTTTCCTTTAGAAACTTCATAGAAGAGTAATTAATTATTAAGCATAAATTTAAAGAGCAGATCATATGCGATTTTTAGTTTCATAACTGACCATTCGTCAACAAAATAGTATAATAATCATTCGAAAAAATATATGCAATATGAAGATTTTATATCTAGAGATTGATGGGATATTTAATGCGCAAATAACAATATTATTTACTTTTGGTATTACTAGAAATTAGATTTACATTCTTCACAACCTGAGAAAAATCAATGGATTTAAAAAAACTGTATTATTCAAATTGAATCGTCAGTTTGAAGAAGGGAATAAGTGCAAAAAATGACAAATTGACTTTTTGTGCTCAAAACAATCTCCAAGCTTTGCTCTACACATGGGTGAAAAGAGGGGGAAAATAACTAACCCCTATAGCAGTGGTTCCCAACAGGTGGTCCGCGGACCACTGGTGGTCCGTGAGGCCTTTGGAGGTGGTCCGTGAGAAGATTTTTAAACTTATCAAAAAAAATTTGTGTGGAAATTTTAAAAAATAGTTTTTTTATTACACCTTTCAGGAAGTAATAAAAAACCATGCATGCAAAAAACATAAATAAAAAATCATACGTGTCATAAATAAAAAAATCTTCTCTTTTTATCCTATGAATCATATTTGTTCGTTTCACTTACTTTTCAAAAGTAGTTATGAAAAAAGGGAATTTCTGATAATAAGTGAAATCGGTTTGTTTGAAGAAATAAAAAAAAGCCGGAAATGCGAAAGTTTTTCAGCACATAAATTATTTTCTTTTTTAATCGCTCCTTTTAAATATCTACTTACTTTCCACACGGTTTCTTTCGGGAGAAATGTCAAGTTTACTTTTTTTTGTGATCAACAGAATTCCTAGACATTTCATCTGTCCTGCAGTTTAATTTAAAGCTAAGTACTTTCTTTCAAATTTTAAATCTACTAATAAAATTAAGCCTCTCATATTATGAGAAAAATTGAAATTTTTTTTTGTAAATTGCTTTAATATTACTTTGGAAATTTATATATTGCTGAAAAAAAAAGAATTATCTTATAAAATTTCCAATTTAGTTTTACTGAATAAAATAAACAATCGCGTAGTTAACAATGAATTTTATTTTTATTTGAACTTCGTGAGGGCTTGATAAAAATATTTAAATGTTTTTTTTTATAAAAGGTATATTTAAAAAATGATTTGATATAAAATTAGTTTTAATTTTCCTTTGAAGTTTAATAGATTATTTATGATTTTCAGTCCCAATTTAGAAACATACTTAAAACTCGGTTTCTCTTACTTAAAAAAAAGGCAAAACTTAAGACCTTCTGTGAGAAATGAATGCATTGAAAAAAAGGTTAAAATTTAAGATAAAGGTAAGGATGGTCCGCGGAGGTTCAAATTTACGTGAAGTGGTCCGCGGACATATTTGAGTTGGGAACCACTGCCCTATAGGGATATATCGCCCCTTGAAGTTGTGAAATCGATGTCCATTCATTGTAATTTTTAAGTTAATTTGGAATTTAAGTTAATTTGTCTTTCTTTTCATATTCTTTATGCTGTAAACTAAGTTAAAATAAAATTTGCTCTTAATTTTAATTTTTTCAAAAAATTTTTATGCAGGGAATTTTTGACTCCATTCATATTCCCTCACTCCATTGATACTGCTTTAATAACTCAGTTTCTCTATAATTTTGATTTTTATTTGTCTTATTATCTTTATTTCACCCATTTGTGGTGTAAACTAAGGAGAAATATAACTTAAATATGGATTAAGGGTTTTTTAAAGATTTTTTCATCAGAAAAATTTCATAAGGTGGAAGAAGGGAATAAGTCCATCAACTTATTTTGACTGTAAAATATTTTTGAATATATTTATATTTGTTTTGATGATTGCTCTGTTTTCTAAATAGGGTTCTGAGCTTCCAGTAAAAATTTGGTGGTTATACAATCAAAATTCCATTACTGATACAGTTTTTTTCGATTTTCTCAAAACTTGGTTTTTGGACTTATTCCCTTCTTCAAACTGACGACTATTAATTGCATATTTCACAAACACATTATTTAACGGGAAATTAATAATTCCTACAACAAAGCAAGGATAGGATGCAATAGTTTTTTAGCGCTCACATACTTATTTATAATTTCTAAATAGTTTTTACCCACCGTATAGGATAAATTGCAGTTTAAATGAAAGTTCTTCACTGTATAATATCTTAAATGAACTACCTGTACCTGAATAATTAAAAATTAGCAAAAATATTGTTTAATCTATGCTCGAATTTCGATGAAATGAAGAGACTAATGTAATTACATTCATGATTAAAGCATACTTTTAAATTTTAAATTCTCAACATTTGAAGAATAAACGAACAGAAGCTTTATTCCTATTCTACTTTTAAGCTCTATTAATGAACTCAATTTTTAAATAAACTATGGTAAAAGCAGTTATTTTTTTAAGAAATTCATTTTTAGATGTTTTTTAAGACACAAAGATAAACAAATTTAGCTATCGAACAAAAAAATTATTTTTCTTTCGAATAAAAACTCGTATTATGTAGTTATTTAGTTTTATTCCATCCTTAAATCTAAAAATAACTACGACAACATGAAAACAACTAATAGCCACAAAAAATTAAGTTCATTCAATTTCGAACACCGATTTCTACATTTATCCCCCTAAATAACCACCCAAACAAAACAAAAATTCTTCCACTTAAACAAAACAAAGTCTATAACAAAAAATACAACTCCGTACAACACAAACACAGCAAGCCCACTACTCCATCGGTGTCACTCTCCTTTTCGGAGTAGCAACTTTCTCCTCATGAATCAATCGTGAGTCATAATCCGTCCAATTGAATATCGATCCCACACCAATGCGGAGGGGTATATCTAATGCGCACTGGGCCATGGGAGAAAAAGAGGTGAAAAGAGAGAGAGAGAGTGATAGCACTCGCCCCATAAATCAAAGTCACATTGGGAAGTGCATTTAAAACGAATCGGGGTTCTCGCCTAAGAGTTGACCACTGGAGTTAAATGAAAGGGGGAGAATAAAGGCTGGTTTCGAAAGGATGAAAGGACGTTTGGTATTGATGGGGATGATCTAAAATCGTATCAATAAAAAATTATAACGTATGGATGGATACAGGATTTTATTTGTTTTATTTATTTGAAAAAAAAAGTTAATTTATTTGTAAAATCATTTTTATTTCAACAAACTTTTCATAGCTGAAAAAACTCTAGAAATCATCTCAACATAAAAAACAACTCTTTAAGTACTTTTTGGAAGAAGAAGGTAAAGCGGCTTCTAGTAGAGCAAGCAAACACCTCAAATCCTCTTCAATCAATCAATAGGGATAGTAAGCTAATTTTTGTTATCAGCAATGGTAAAACTTATTCTAAATTTTAATTTTTATGTAGTGGGATTAAAAGCTTCCTTTAAAACAATCAATTGAACCCACTTTAATTGAATTCTATGGTTCATACTAATCATACTGCCATTTAAAAAATATTGCAATGAGAATATTATGAGATTTCAAGATTTTACATATTTTTGGCCGCTTACCAGTAGCATAATAATGAAATTACTAAGCAGAGAATAATATATTCGTGAGGGAACTAAAAATCCTATACTATACAAACTTCGAAAGTTTCAAAGTTTCTTTATCAAGTTACAGATACAGCCATAAAATTCAATGCCGACTATGAATTTTCCTTAAATAAACTAATGGTCAGAGAAGGGGGATATTTTTAAAAAAATTATTATTTCGATTAATTTAAACCCCAACTACTGAATAAAAGTAACTAAGGAGGGATAGCTATAAAAAATTTGGTTATGGATTTAGGGAGTCCAAAATTTCAATTTAAAAAATATTTTTAGAGAAAATGATGAGCGTTACATTATTTTTTTTAAAAAGATGAAAATTTTTTCATTTTAACTTTTGAGGATAATACGTTTACTAAACATTTATTTTTATTCCTTCTTAAATTAAATAAAACATCTTATAAAAAATTGTGCTTTAATAGCTCCAAAGAAACCCAACACACAAAATCTGCGTGACATAAATCACACCCTCTCTCGGGACACAAAGCTCAATCGGAAGCAATCGGCAAAAAAGGAGAAAAACACCCGATATTGGGACCCAAAGAATTCAATAAAAATCCTCGAACCTCCCAAATCACTCCAGAAACGTCACCGAGCATCCCTCACCCCCTCAAGGGGGGGGGTCGGATCACTCCTCATCCCGGTCTTCATTTGCATGCGACGACACGCTTATCGTCCTCGCCTGTGATCTCTCTCATCTCTGCCTCCTTCCCATTGAATATCAATAGGGCAAGCGGAGAAAAAGAGAGCACAAAGGCTTCAATTACAATGCAACACCGATAAACACGTCCGATAGCGACGGAGAAAAAATGCCGCGGCAAGCCTTTCAGTGAAGGCGGAAAAAATGTTGTAGGGAGCTGCTCTCTCTCTTGGATTACGACGTCGGAGATGCGATTTTTATCATAAATGTTGCCAATGACAAAAGGGTAGTTTTTTTCTTGGTGAGGGGATTCTTGTGGGTGGCATTTTTTTTGGTTTATTAGTTGCCGCGGAAGTGAGGTTTTGGTTTTTGTGTCGGTTGGGTATTCGAGGGATTTGACGAGGTTTGGGCTGGAGTGGGTTTAAATTTTTTTTGTTGTGAGGGTATATCAAGATTAAATAAGTTAGCATTCCTTTTTATTTGAATTTAGAGATGAATATTTTACGTGGGTAAGTTGTTTGTATTTGCAAGTGAATAATTGAATTAAACTGACAGTGAAAATGTTCAAATGTTTTATGTTCTTGAACATAAGTTATAGTATTTCCTTTTAATTTCACCGAAAATGTGTTTAAATATTAAAAGTTGATGTAAGATAATTTTTTTTTCATATTTCAGTTTTCTAATATCTCCTTCCGGAATCATAATTATAAAAAATATGTGTCTTTTATGTGCATTAAATTAAATTTTTCCTCACAAGTGCTACATATTTCACTGCATTCTTTATATGTTGTATTGATATATTACATTAACCCTAAAATTATACATAAAATAAGCAAAAAAAAGAACTATTAATTTTAAATTCAAAAACAAGTAATGAAGATCAACATCAGGCTTTGAGCTCAACGAGGTTTGTCAAGCGACCTTTCAATGTTATTTTGTTAACTATGAAAGTTCACTCAATTTAGAAACCAAGTCATCTTGACTTTTTTCTAAAGTTGTATTGATTTAATGTACAAAATCATTACACCTTCTTCTAAAAAGTGTTAATGTTTTAATATACATTAACCCTCACATAATACGACTGTCACATAACAACTATTGATTTTAAAGTTATGTTTCAATGTTATTAGGTCATCCCGAAAGTTTTGTCGCTCTTGGGAGTATCTGTATATAAGATATTTTTGACACTTTTCCATTATCTGATACAAATATAAACTGTAGCTTTATCTACCGTCAACTTGGCATCTTGGCTTGATTTTGGGGACTGATCGACAACTGGGCTTTCCTTAAATCTATGATAACATGTTACTTCATTTCTTTTCTGCTTAAAATTTTGCATATTTCCTAAAGTCAAGATTTTTAAACTAAAATTAACTGGCTAATTCTCTAAAACAATTAAAGTTTTAAGTGTTTTTAACAAGTGTGGAAAGTTTAACTTAGATTTAAATTTTTTCTGAGGCATCCGGAGGGTTTGATCACAATCATCCATGTTAAATTTCTGGATTGCTACTCCTAACCCTCTATTAGGAAAGATACGAATGATCATTTACAGGAATATAGATTATAGATCGCTGGAAATTCTACCGCCGCACTACAAAAGTAGTATGAAATGAGTTTCAATTTATTACAATCTTAATATGACTTAAAATTAAATTACTTTGAATTTTAATTTTGAAAGTTTTCAATTAATGGCAACTTGAAGTAAACAAAATCTCATTAATCGTAGAAACTAGGAAAGCTGGAAAAGTGAGCCAACAAAAAAAAGAGCCGAAATTCGCCAAATTGGCTTTAGATAGAAGTAGAAGTACTTTACTGGTTTACCTTAATGGAAAAGTACCAAAAAATACATTGCATACAGATGCTCCCAAGAGCGACAAAACTTTCGGGATGACCTAATATTTTGGTACTAGAAGGTTCGCTCATTTAGAACCCAAGTCATCTTAGCTTGTTCTAATTAAATCGTACGCGCAATTACACTTCCCTCCTCAATTTCTATATAATAGTCCCTACGTGACAAATTCCACGCATCCTCAGTAAGTTCCAGCAATTTGTCAGAGACCATTCTGCCACGTTCAACTGCGGAAGTTGCTTAAATGAATTGTATACCTGATGGAAATCACTCTCTCGATCAGTTTTAATTGCATAAAAACTACTAAGAACGTGACCATGTAAGATAAGAACAACATGCAATTTTTAAGACACACTTCAGCCATTTTCTTTTCGGTGATATTTCAATGTTGCTGCACACAAGCATCCATGGTATAACATGCATTCCACGGACGATACAGAAAATGCAATTATTTTAAGAAAACGAAAGTTACCTTAAATAATGTAGTAACTCATTTGTTGCGCTGTGTACAAGCTTTTATGAAAGTTTGATTATACTTTTTAATAGTTTTAAGCATTAGTCAGTTGAGTAGTTGAGTTTGATAAAACTGTGTATAATTTGGGCTATGGCAACAGTATCTAATCGACCAACTAATCTAAATTTATTCCATCTTAGGTAGTTTATATTTATCAAATTTCACGTCACCATTTAAGGCTTTATTTTATTTGTAATCGTTGAAGAGTTAGTTCTTAACAAGAAACCTTCTATACTATGTTCATTTAAAATAGGCGCCTGAGACGTAATGTATTAGAAGCAGTACTATTGTAATTATTATCGAAAAAATTTTCTTCTGCAATGAAAAGGCAGCCTAAACAGAAGTAGCAAAAATACTGTAAAAAAATCGGTCGCGCGCACTAGAGACTTCTGTCACGGCGACTATAAACACTAGGTCTCTCAAAAGCAATGCATTTCAATGGAGAGTTTCTTGGCAATCGGCAAAGAGTCTCGTCACCTGTGCGAGCGCTCTTGCTTCTTCGCTTCTTGCAATAGCCAGGGTGATAATTTTGTCTCTGTCCGTGACAAAAGTCTCTAGTGCGCGCTTAGCCTAAAGGTTATGTGATGAGCGTTATTAAGCATTATTGAGCGTTTTTAATCCTGTTTCAGGCGCCTATTCTAAATGAACAGACTATAAATGAGCACTATCTGCGGATAGTTTTAAAAGTCGAGATCATTATACTTTCTACTAAAAGTTGAATGAAACATCTGTATTTTTTTTGCCTGTTGTGAATGCTTTTGATTCTCAGTTATGAGAAAAAAGGAAATTCTCAAAGCAATGGTCGCTAAAAGACCTCATGCGTTAATTTTTAATGAAGAAAGGTTCCATTAAAGTAATAAAAAACCCTCTAAAAGTAAAGATTATGATTAAAAAAAGAGAGAAAACTAAGGTTTCGCAGTGCGAATCGACAGGATCCTCATAGCTGCATCGATTACCACATATTTATTAAGAAATCTCGTCTATTGAACATTTTCCCAAACCAAGCGGTCCGAAACTGATCTTGCTATTGTTTCACAAAGGGTTATGCTTTGTGTAAAGAGTCATTATCGCTCAGGTCGCATCAGAAAGCTTTGAAGGCATGAAAAAGAAAATCGATCCTTTCACAAGACAAAAAAATTGCATCAAAGATTTTTGTGAAACTTTTCTGGACAGTTTTTTTCTGTGCGCATCCTGTAATTATGAGCGGCGAGTTCCCTTTAGCAGAGTCGGGAAAAGTTTTGTCAACAAAGGGAATGGAAGTAACGAAAATAAAAAAAAACTTTGATTCGATTTCAGACGTTCCTTTCGCCGACAAAGAACCTTTTAGCCGACCATGAACTTATTTAAACCAAAAACTAAAAAAAAGGCTTCGACTATTTTCTTCAGTTTCACAGGGGTGTGTTGTTTGCATAAAGACGACATTAGAGAATTTTTGTCATTCTGGGTTGAAGCAAAAATTTCGTGGAATTCATTTCAATAACTATAAAAACCCGAAGATTGAAATTCAATTTATTCAATTTTGGAGGTTCTTTGAAAAACCTTGTATTAATAAATAGTATTCTGTTAAAAAGGGGAGATTTGGATGGCAAAGTTTACAAATGCAGATATGTTTTAGAAAAAACACTAAAAACATCAATGACATTAAATTTTAAAGAAAGAAAAATAAAACTTTATTGAAAAATGGTTATGTTAAGAGGATGATGATGATTGTAAAACGTATCTCAAGATTGCTTTTATGTTAGGAATTTAAAGGTTCGGTAAATATAAAAAAAATTCAATTCTATTACTGCATTATTAAAAACTTTTAATTTAAATTTTCTTTCATATGGCATACCATCATATTTCCCTTCATTTTACATTTTGTTAAAGATTACAGTTAAGAATAACTTTATATTCGATTTCAGTACCTCATTATTGTAAAACATTCTTGTGACCCTATACTGTTCTCAATTATGTTTCATCAAAAGTTACCTTTTCTTTCTGGTTTTCACGAAAATAAATTCGATAGCTCTCTTCACATTTTAATTGCCCAGGTCATTTATACTTTGTAACACGATTCATTTAACTTTTCCAGTCATAAAAGTAAAAATTAAACCAATTATAGCTGTCTGAGGATACTTAAAATTTTTAATTCCGAACTGAATGCTCTGCAGTACAGTATCTTCTTGATCTTCACTTGATCGCGAAAAAATGCAAATCAGAGCCATCTATCGGAGAAAGATGAACTCTTCCTCGGGGGACCGTAATTTCTGAGATGTGTCCGTAGAAGTGATTTGCAAAACTCATGAGCAAGACATATTTATTCAATATGAGTCAACACATACATGTTAAATCTGAATTCCCAACATGAGAGTACACATTATGTGAAATTGTTTTCAAAAACTTATGGTTTTAAGGGTATTAGTTATTATAGATTAATATTATCAGGTAAAATAATGGGCTTTTTTTTCAAATGCATTGATGCAAGTAAGAGAATAAATACGGTGGAACAAAAAAATAAAAACATTTCTATGATCGAAAGTTACATGGACAAAATGAACAAGGTAAAACCTAACACAAAATTCAAACAAAACGAAGATAATTATTACCCTATTGGAAAATTTTTGTACTGGATCCAGTACCATTTACACTGATTCCAGTATCATTTATACTGGATCCAGTATAATTCATACTGGTTTATGGAATACCAGAAAAAAAATTTCCAATATGGTAGTTTTTTTTTGTAAACTTAATGTATTGCTTGAGAGTATCGTATTTCATTTAACTCAATGTTATTTAAAGGAATTATAAATTGGCAAACACAAGCTGCAAATAGAAAAATAGGTCACATACTTCCTAAAATGGATTACATGAGACATTATATCACTCCACGAAATCTAATCACTATCTACAAAGATGGTATAATTCAAATCTTTCACGTCAGGTAACGCATCTTCCACGAATCAAATTTAATTTGTCGATTTAATAAGACATTTACAGATACTCCAAAAGGCAACATCATTCCGATTTGATACTAATTCACCTTAAGGGTTGCTCCCTCCAGAAATTAACCCCCTTCCCTTCACACCACATCATCTCAAAAGGTCAAAATGAAGCCCAAGATTACCGACGCAACAGATTAAGAGCCCTTAATCAACCCGATCCTCTCTCTCTTTCAGGAACAAGATCATCATGATGATTACGGAACTCGATAATGCCGCCTTAACGTAGCTCCTTTTAAGCGCATTTACGAGCTTTCAATTAAGGATTCACTCTCCAGGAGTAAATAAAACAACGCATAAAGAAAAAAAAGCTCCTAACGAGGAGCCTGTAATCATCAGCTCCCGGACTCGTTAAACGAGGGATTTTATATTTAGTAATTACGCGAGAAATGCAATTTTTTCCCGACATTAATTTGGTAAGAAATGGATGTTTTTGGACAAGGGGGGGGGGAAATATTGCGGGTTGGATTTACTTATCTTGCGGGGCATGTGTGGTGGGCAGGAGAAATCGTTAAGTGTTAATATGAGTCCCTTGGAGAGAATTAATCGATCGATGATTCGGTTAATTAAGTGAAGATGCCATCTTTCAGCTTTTTTTGTGGATAATTTGGATGAGGACCGTGTGTGCTTTCGTGAAGGGTTTTTGAGAGAATGGTGTGATTCTGACGGTGTGTTGTCTATCTTATCGATTGGATAACAGAGGAAATAAGAATATATTTTGCACATTTTCGATAGTTTCTTGTTTGTTTTTTTGGCAGATTGTCTCGAAAGGGATGTAAGCGTCTTGTGAATTATCTAAAACCTTTCACGTTAAGAGAGTAGGTAATCTTTCTTCCAAATCACACTCTATATAGACAATTATTGAATTGTTTCGCATGAATAAAAAGTTTTTTAGCAATGTAGTTGTATTAATTTTGGCGAGTAGCGTCTTCAAAATTAATAGGAAACTTTTGACAACAATTGGTAATAGTTGTAGTGGTGTTTTTTCCCGTTAACTATCCTACCGAGCAATTTTGTACGCTAAAAATTAGAAATTTCATCAAAAGCTGCAAATCAACCGGTTTAAAAATGCAGTTATATCGGTGATGATAATAATAGTTAAAGTTTGACGTTATCTGAATATTTTGGGTCTAAAATATTTTTTTCAGTTGATAAGACGATAAGAGGATAAGATAACGGAATTGGGACCATATAGTATGTTTATTAGGGTGGTCCTTATTTGTAGGGTAAAATTTTTTTTTGGGAATTCCGGTGGTGACGCCCCCTAGTTTTGTGTCACTATATAAAATAATAATGTATGCAAAATATCAGCTCATTCGAATAATAAACACCCGTGCGCAGTTGCCTTGAAGTTTCAAAAAAATACTGATTTTTTCACAAAACATCCCAAAAACCATAGATTAAACCCTCCCATCTTCTTCTTGATTTTTTAATTAGAATCTAATACAATTATTGTTATAATGTTCCAGATTCCATTCTTCTATCACCCCTATTTCGGTAGTAAAAATTTTTTTAAGTTAAAATAACTCCTGTAAAGTTGTTTTTCTTGCATTTTAAAAAAGCTAATAACTCCAGAACCATACAACTTAAGAACCTGAAATTTGTGCCATTTTGTTTGCAATTTAATTACCTTTCATTTGATGTGCAACATAACTGCCTTTCTTTAAAAAATTTTCTTCAAAATAAAAAAAATGGAGAAAAAATTAAATAAAAAAAATTTTTGGAAAAAATTTTTATTAAATAAATTTTAAGTTTTTCCACTCCCAAAATGAACATATCTGCCAAATTTCAAGTTGAAATTAAAATTTGATCATGTAGAAAAAAATAAAAATTTCCGAAATTTTGGCAGGTCCCTAAACGTTTCATGTAATTTAACAAAAAAAGGTGTTTCACTCATGGGGATTCCAAAAACTCCCTTGAGGGTGTTCATACGATTTTTACCATGCAAAAAAATTCACTTAAATATCAGAAAATACAACTACTAGCCGATTCGGTACAAAATCTTACAGAGCCCTGTCGGGTACCAAATGGTAGACTGCGTTGTGCGTAGTCATCGGGGTATGATTTTATTTTATTCTTTTATCTTTAAACACTTTTAATTTCATTTGATTTGACATGTTGGAAGTGAAAAAAATAACGTAAAAATTTAATTCTAAGGGAAATTCAGGTAAAATATAGGCACATTGAATTAGGTTGGAAACTAGCTCTGTAGGATTTTGTACCGAATCGGCTAATAGCTGTATTTTCTGATATTTAAGTAAATTTTTTTGCATGGTACAAATCGTATGAACACCCTCAAGGGAGTTTTTGGAATCCCCATGAGCAAAACACCTTTTTTTGTTAAATTACATGGAATGTTTAGGGACTTGCCAAAATTTCGCAAACTTTTATTTTTTTCTACATGATCAAATTTTAATTTCAACTTGAAATTTAGCAAAAATGTTCATTTTGGGAGTGGAAAAACTTAAAATTTATTTAATAAAATTTTTTTTTCAAAAAATTTTTTTATTTAATTTTTTCTCCATTTTTTTATTTTGAAGAAAATTTTTTTTAAAAAGGCAGTTATGTTGCACATCAAATGAAAGGTAATAAAATTACAAACAAAATGGCACAAATTTCAGGTTTTTAAGTTGTATGGTTCTGGAGTTATTAGCTTTTTTAAAATGCAGGAAAAACAACTTTACAAGAGTAATTTTAACTTTAAAACATTTTTACTACCGAAAGAGGGGTGATAGAAGAATGGAATCTGGAACATTATAACTATAACTATATTAGATTCTCATTAAAAAATCAAGAAGAAGTTGGGAGGGTTTAATCTATGATTTTTGGGATGTTTTGTGAAAAAATCAGTATTTTTTTGAAACTTCAAGGCAACTGCGCACGGGTGTTTATTATTCGAATGAGCTGATATTTTGCAAAAACTATTTATTTGTATGATGGAACAATTTGGGGGGGCGTCGCGTTAAGATTTCCAAACTTAAAAAATAAGGACCACCCTAATGTTTATACTCGGGAAATAAAAAGTTATACCTTGTTTATGATTAAAATTTGACAATATTTGAATATTTTGGACTAAAAATACTCTGATAGTTTATAAGAGGATAGGTAACTGAAGTTTATATTGTATGTTTACTGAGAGCTACCATAATTTCCCTGAATTTATCAGCTTTTACCATTACATGAAATTTAGCTAATGTTAATGTTTTATTTTTTAAACTAGAAACCGGTATTGCAAATATATTGATATATTCGTTTCGACTTATAGCTATATTCACACCACATCCATCAGCATCGTGGTTTACCAGCAGCTAAAAAAAAGAAAAATTAGCTTTTCGCTGACTCTGATACGGTTTATTTGACCAAGTATTTAACACCGACGGCACAATGGCTTCGAATGTTAAAATTTCTAATGCAAATTAACACCACACGTCATAATTGTTCACTGGATCTACAAGCAAAGAAATATCCCCACATTCCCACTTTCATTATTTCATTACACAAAATCTAATTAATCACCCCCACAATAGCCAAGTCACTCTCTCTCCCACAACATAATTCCCACTGAGTGATTTAATCGCGCATCCATTTTGAATAATCGCCGGTCGGAGAAGAAAACAGACCCATTTGTCCGAATTTCGCCTCTCTCCCCCCTCTCAAGCCCGCAATTTATTTCCGCACGTTTCTGCCCCCTCCCGCCTAATTTAATTTTCCCGACCGAGAATAATTCCAAAACGGGCCTGTTGGAACAAATGGGGGGTCAGGGGGAGCACATGTGCTCTGCTTCCGAGATTGGGCTCCTCTCTCTCAGAAGCAAAGTGAGTTGTTTAGTTGGGCTGATGGAATACACAGATTATTATTGGGACTCTATTCTGAATAGCGAAAATTTTCCGGTTATTCCTTTATTAAACTCATTTGTATCTTCTGAAACAGGGTAAACTTTAGAGTGCTGTAATGAAATCCATTCTATATGCTACTCGCATCATATAAAATTCAGGAAATCAACTAAAAATTAAAATAAAAGTAAACGTAAAGAATTCTAGTTGCATCTGCAAAGTTTTCTTTTAAAAAATATTAACAAACTTACTATCAACATTCATTATCTATAACACTAATAACTAAAGTGGGATGGCGAAAAACAAACCAATAGTTTAAGGTCGTATTCACCACTTACCTAACCAAAGGTTAACTTGCGGTATCAAAATATTTCGCCCCAACTCTGGTTGGCATAAAACTTTTTTCCTTCTTCAACTACCAATTAGAAGTTTGGATTCTATGTTAACCTTAGTTTGGATTAGTGGTGAATACGGCTGTTAGAGGGACAAAGTTTCTCGATGACTATATAGGGGAGACTGGGGCTATTTCGCACATGGGGCACATTCGGACAGACGGTATTTCCCCTAGTAATTATTAATTTAAAAATCTGAAAAAATACCAGTAGATAGAAGCATGACTACCACCTCCTGCATGAATTTTCAAAGCCCTGAGCCATTTTGTTGTATGCGTACTTGAAATTTGCTAGCGTTAGAAGCAGCAAAGTAAATTTTCTTGTCATTTTGTTGGCGTTTGAGTTATTTCCCTGCTTTAACTATAAATATCTTGTTGGGACGTGGTAAAGCTTGAACTGGTATAGATGGGGCACATTCGTACACCAAAAGATGGGGCAGATTCGGACAGTGCGAATGTGTGCCTCATCTTTCCCATTTTTGATTATGAAAGTGATTTATATGTTTATAAGTGCAGTATATTTAATAACTTGAAGTTTAATTGTTTTTTTTATTGTAATTGTTTTAAAATTTGGTAATAGAAAATAACATCTTAAAGAAAGCATCAGTTTTAAGGAATTTAGACCCAGACTTAAACATTGATGAAATAAATGTCCCTGATAATTGTTTAATACCAATTGACTTGGACTTAAGTGATTTTATTCTAGTAGAATTTGCTACTAAACAGAAAATTTTGTTATGTTGGTCAAATAGAAAATGTGGAATTGAATGGTGCTTTTTTAAAATTAATGATGAAAAACTTTAAAAACTTTAAAATTAATGACGAAACTTTTATTTTCCCAGTAAGTAATGATTCAACATTCATACTTTTCATACAAAAAGATAATATTGTATTAAAAGTTCCCCAACCGTCAGTTTCAGGTGTTAATAAGCGAGCTGTTGGTTCACTTTTCTTTTCGAATAAAACCTGACAGTTAAAATATTGGTTGAACTTTTTCTAACTAATTATATTATGTGAAGTATGTCAATGTGCAATATACTCTTAATTACTACAATTGTTTTCCGCATCAAAAACTTAGATGTTCAATATTTTCTGAAGCTGTTTTCTTTTTGTAAAAAGATCTTCAATTTAGAGGAAAATTATGTAAAAGATCCAAATATTTCGTATAATTATCCTTACTTTAAAGTGCAATAAACTTTTTAGTTTGTAAAAATAATTATTGTATAATTTGTTTGCATGCGTACGAATGTGCCCCATACGTGTGCGAAACTGCCCCACCATAGGGCACATTCGCACGAAATTTCTCGTTTTTTAGATTGATTATATAGGTTAGAAATTCTAGATGAATGCGACCAATTATCGTTCTAAAATATCGGGAAAGGTCTTAACTTTCATTTGAATCCTAGTTTGTTTAAATATCTCATCTAGATCCAGAGAAATATGCCGAAATGCACTTTTTGTGCGAATGTGCCCCACTCTCCCCTACTTTCTAATCTAGTGCGAAGCGTCGTCTTTATCAGAATCAGGCATTTAAAAACACTTTCACAATCATTGCTAAAAAGGAAGGAGGTGGTGTAAGTCTACCTAATCGTTTTAAGCAGGGCTCGATTTCTAAAAAAAGAGTTACCGGAACGGTAAAATTATTGGTATCAAAACTGAAAAAGCGAATACTTTTTAATACCTAAACTTAAACATTTATTTTTAAATTTAAATTTATAAAATAAATTCAAATGTGCTGTACTGGATTAGGAAGAATGTTCTAACTTTCTTATTGTATAAGACGATGAATTCTATACTCCTTTTTTTTTACAGTGGGTTATACTTTTTTTCCAACAGGGTACCTCTTGTAGGAGGCGGGACGGTGAATGAACCATTAGTGTTGTATATTTCGCCAATTTAAGGAATATAATGCGCAGTTAAGGTCCTTAAAAGGTAAAATTTAAGAAGACTCAAATTTGCCCGGCGATCTGGCAAATCTGGTTCAAATAAAAAATAACCAATACCAGGAGCGGATTGTGGGTAGATCAAATGGAGGTTCACAATCATGTTTTAAAGGAACACAATTAAGTAACAACAACCTTACAATTAAATCACAAATATTGTTATTTGCAAAAAATATAAAAATGCATTAAAAATGTTTTTTTTAATTTGAAATATGCCTTTTTTATATTTTGTTTGGTAGGATTCTTACTGTTATGAACTTAATCTGAAAATAAATCTGATAAGTTGAGCTCTAAGTGCAAAAAGGGGGGTCTGGGGGCTCTCTCCCAGAAATTTTTTTGAAATTTGACGGTAAAAACAGGGTTTTAATTCATTTTAGGACTTTTTTTCGTACATAGAAAGGTATCCGCTGGCCTGATGAATGGGTCTAGTTTTATTTCATAAAAGAGGTTCCGGAACGCCGTTCCGGACCGTTCCGGCTGAAATCGAGCCCTGGTTTTAAGTATTTGTAAGATTTTTTTAACTGCGCCTGTTACTCTTATGTAAATAGTTTTTTTCTGGTGGCTCATACAATTACAGAACTTATGACAAGTACCATTCTAAATAATATGAAAAAAAGACACACTTTCATCCTGTATTTAGTATAGTTGAAATGAATCAACTAATCATACCTTAGGAGTATAAAAATCTTTGTTTGGTCCTAAAAATTAATCAAAATTTAAAATTATCTCCATGGACAAATTTTAATTTACTTTCTATTGAAGACCTTTTAAATACAGCCTGTTACACCGTATATTTTTTTCGTGTCATTAAAAACATAAAACTTTCCCCTTAAAAAAGTTTTCGAAAAATGTTTAAAGAACTTGAGACGCCCTAATCAGAGGAAATTAAAACTTCTCCCCAGCCCACAAGCAATATATTTTTTAAGCAACTCAAATTTGGCACTTCCAACACTTAATAGGCAATACTGCTTTACCAGCGAATGAGCTTTCCCTATTTAAAAAATAATCAGAATGCCAGCTACATGAGTGAAGTTACCATAATGAAGTATTGCGGTTCCAGAATATGCAGATTAAATTTAATTAAAGTGTTCAGAGCTTTATGCAAAAAACAACTGATAAAAAAGTCGTCTGGGACGGGACAGGAAAAAAATCGTGTGGAAAAAAATTACACGTTTTTTTAACTTGCCTTTTTTTGAAAGGTATAAACGATGGCTTCCAGATCAGTAGATGTTGGGGTTTAATTAAAACTTTATTTAGATCTCTGAGAATTTTATGATTTATAGTAAAACAAGTAATTAGGATGAAAAACCTCCGATAGTTTTCCGATGTCAAAAATATTGTACTTGATGGATGATATGAAACTGAGGTATGGCGGTTAACGTAGGGAAGAAATAATTTTGGACAAAAAGTACGCAAATATGTCAGTTTTAATAAATTAATTAAAGTAGGTAGAAAAAACTTAAATTCACTTCGTTAAAATCAATAAATATTTGACGTATTTAGAAGTCCTCAAACGAAGCGAACTGCCTAATAATGCTACTTTTATTGAAAACAATAAAATAAGGATTAGTAGAAGAACAAGTGAAGATATTATATATATAGTTATGTAAAAGATGGATAATTTTTTTATTGAATTTGGCGATTTTTGAATAATTGGTGACTAAAGCGATATTTAACGGGACAATTCGTCGCTTAAGGCGCAAAATGACATAACTGCATTTTCCCTATTTTGCAGGAGATGAAAAAAACAGTTTGGCTATTAATTAAAGAAAATAATATTATTATAGTTTTAAACATTCATTTTAGGCCTTTTTGACCGGGGATTGAGATGAAACGCTTCTCTGTGGCGGCGTCCCTAACAATATCAATGAAAGGCGTGCAATTATGTCATTTTGCCTTACGAATGCAGTTATGCTAAAATGACAAAATTGACGATTGCAGCGATTTGAGTCATTTTTTCGTAAAATCGTTGGTGCCAGGTGATCCGGGGCCGGGTTTTGCATAAAGATTGATGCATAACTCAAAATGGCCAAAATGTCAGTTATGTCATTTAGCGCCTTAAGCGACGAATTACTTATGGAATTGAACCAATACCGATGAAAAATTGAAAAAAAAATCAAAGCAAAAACTGCAATACGTACATGTATTTTAAGCAACAGAACGGTGGCAACAAGTGTATATGTAAACAATAAGTTTCAAAACAATTCATTTCGGTCAAACTGAATAGTGATATAGATCTACAAATGATATCTCTCTTCTTATGGTTAAACAGATCATGATTAGAACATGATCAGTGATCATTTCTTGACCAGTTTTGTGCTGTTTTGGAGTATGGTTAAAATGTTTCACATAACCTTTCCCAGTAGATTAGATTAGGAAGAAACTAAGACAATCCATACCTTTGAATCTTGTTTTTTAGTTCTTTGAGTGACTTTAAGTCGCAGCTCTTGGTGACCATTCCATGATTCCACGAAGATGCGTCGAAATCCACTTGTATCAGTCTCCTCATTAAACACTTGACTTGAAAACGTATTTGACATCTCCCTCGAAATTTGCGTAGATCTGTTTCAGTATTAAGTAACGATAACCATATTTTAGCTTGACGATATAGTTAATTTGTCCTTACGCGCTGCCTCGCGATTTGAATTCTCACATGCAATGTCACTAGACTAGTAACCTGAAACTGATGTCAGTTTTCGATCAATTTTCACGTTCAGTTACGACTCTTTTGACTCTCGTGATTGGATTTGAGTTTAAAAAAAGATTTCACCAGTACAAGGTATGAGGGATTCAGTCATATATGCAATTTCAATCTTAGGTAAATTTTAAACGCACTGTTTTTGAGGCTTTTACAATACTTTCATCCTTTTTCTTTGTGTTATTTGAGAGATATCAAATTAAATTATCATAAAAAGTTTTAAGATATTATTTAAATAGATGTTTGTAGAGGTTTTTTTTTTCAAAATTCCCAGGAGACGGGAATTTTTATTAACTTAATGCGTTGTATATAACTATATTTATGGCCCCCAGGTGTTAACGAGTTCAAGTGATTTATATATCTGTCAGAATTTCCTTTTTCCCCTTCCTTAAGTTTAAGGGAAATATATTAATTCCGCTCACTGCAAAAATTATCCTCCACTGACAATAACTGAGCGAATAATTAAATTGTGAACCGTTTCTTCATGAGCTAAAAAGCTGCGATGTAGTCTTAATTGAAGACAATCAATATCTCACCTATAATGGAGTTCGAAAATTTCATTTTTATGCTGGGAAAGGGTGCTTAATTTTCAGTCGACTACATCCTCGGATAAAAGTGTATTTTATTCACTTTTGGGACGGTGCCATGGCGAAATAAGAAAAAAGGTGTATGAAGAATACTTTGCTTAAAAAGTTTGGAGAGAGCTTGGGAAGTTTATGCATGTGTTTTATGTTCTAATACAGGGTTAACGCTGAGGTTTGCTTTCTTGTTTTTCTCAAATTAATCACTAAGTTTCTACATGCAACCATCAATTATCGGAAGCTAAGTGAAAATAGTGTACAGAAAATTTAGGTATGTATTTATTTTTAAGGAATTTCTCTAAAAATATGTCTGATTTATTTTTTTAAGAAAGGTTGAATAAATTTTTCTTTAAGTTGAAGCAAGAGAGAGATAGTTTTCAACTTAAATACTTTTTGCACCTATTTATTTTTAATTGGATTTTCACAATTTTCCTACTTATTTTGGGCTCCGTTTCATGTAATTACTGTTGAGTTATATTCAAGATAAAAATTGTTCTGGATAATACTAATAGAATTATGAGAAAGATGAGAATTTCTAAGGGCTACAAGATTAAGATATACACAATTAAAATTTCAAAATTCCAACAATTGCAATGAAAAGTTTTCCATTGCAAATATTTAATTTTAATATAAAGATAAATTCTTCATTCTGAGGGCAGAATTTGAAGCTTCTCTCAGAGAAATATTTATTAGACCAATTGAATGGACTGAAATATTTGAATTATGGTTTGTTATCGGGTATATGTATCAATCGAGTTTGTTATCGAGTATGATTTGCCTTCTCTACCTCCAGATTTTATACAATTAAAAAAATTTTACCTTTATTTTTCGTTTCCAGTAAGTTAATCATAAGATTTTATACATCTTTAAGTAAAATTTCCTTTTTCATTAATGTTATCTATCCAGATATCTATGCATATTATAAGAATATTACCATCAAAAATTAAAAATGTGATGTTTTAAGAAAAACGTAACAAGCAGTTTTAATTTGAACTATTGATAACGACCATTACTTGAACTAGATAATACAAGTACGGTAAAAATTTAAAAAAAGCCAAAGCATTAATAGAACTTACAAAGAAGACGTCTTTAGACTCCGAAAATACTAATTTGAAACGAGTTATTCAAAACAAATCCTAGTTTAAAATCTAAGGTGGGTGGTGAACAGACACAAATATCAATTCCTTTATCTTTGAAAATAGTACCATGCTAATTTTCTAGATCATATCGCGACATTATTAGTAAAGCGACAGTCTGCCTCTACAAATTACGAATTACGTGCCTTAATTATCCGGCGTCGCAGCTGAGATTGTGCTGTAACACCTGCCTTTGACGTTGTTGACACAATGGTGACAGGCTCGGCCATGTTAAATGAGACATTTCATCGCGTACACTAACAGGTGTGACAACCATTCAACAGGTGTCAAATCTCATTCACAGAAAGACCGTCTCGTTACCCGTGACATGATTGAGGAAGTGAAAGTAGAAGTATCAGGGAAGAAGCGTCTCTTGCTAGTTTCAGTTGTTAAAAAGTTTATCGTACCTTCCGGATAGGAGTATTTATTTACATTAATTATTTGTTTAGTTTAAGTTAAATTTGTTAGAATTTTTAAAAGTAATTATTCATGTTATATCACTACGATAGAAAAATGTATATATTTAACGATAAAAATAATCTCGTTTGTTCAATTCTAATCTATAAAAAAATCAAATTTTTAAAAAATAATTACGCTTAAAAATGTTTATTATCACAGATTGAAACACATTTGGTAAATTCAGTTTGATTAATACTTATGAAACCTTCTTTGCATTACATTAATTTAGTTACGGTGAATAAATTAACCCTCCCATAAAAAGTTTTAAACAACTAATGAAACATTCAATGGATAATGTTGCATTTTTATATCATTAATAAATTTCTATATATGCTACTGCATTTATGCTTTTATTTCTTGCAGCAATGGTTTTATGTATTTTGCTTTTTGTACCTTGAAAAATTTATCTTCGGAAAAGGACTCCACGAAGAATTTGTCTCTTGAAAAGGGCTCCGCGAAATAAAAAGTTTGGAAACCCCTGCTCTAGACTTCTGAAGTGAATTACTTTTGTATTATTTTCTGTGTATAAGAGTGTTTTAACAATGTTTTTAGATTAGATTAGATTAGATTAGGATTGACTTTTATTAGAATAAATGAATTTGTAGCATTGCATGGTGGTTTTTATTCGAGTCGAAGCACAGGATTAGTTAGTTTTTACAACAACAAGCATATTTTTGGAATCGGGAGATAATTTTTAATAATTTAAAAATGAATATTCAGAATTAAAGATATGCTGCAATTCTCCATTATTTCAAAGAGGACATCTCTTATTACAAACACGTGTTTTTTACAAATAGACTGATAAACAGGGTCAGTAGACAAATGAGTTTGTGATAAATAATCGAAAATATGCTTGAAAACCTCAACATTGTATGCATTAGTCCTGCGTACTTAAAAATTTTTGAAAAAAAAATTTAATCGTTTTTATCATCCCAGCAGCCAGGAAACCGAATTCAATAATTCACGCGCACGTCAAACAGACGCTCTTTCACTTTCAAGTTTTGCTTCTGAGAAAATTAAATTCATAATTAGATAAGGGGTGGAATGATAAGAAAAAAACTTATTTCCCGGGTTCACTTTTCCTGATGATTAAAACCCCGAAATCACGCTACAACCACTCACTCCCCCTTTCGTGTTCCCCTCAGATACATCACGAGTTCTCGGAACGGGAACAAACAATACGGATAAGAGATTTTTTTGAAGACAGAGAGAAGTCAGCATTGCATAAACAGATTTCAGCATGCATTTATTTAATCTTCATTCATGAGCCCCCAAAAACGAAGTTACCATCCATTTCTCTTCAGCCGAGCGGGTAATTTTTCACCACTAAAATCTATTTATCTCCCGCACACCAAAGATTCAGAGGGGACAAAATTAAATGCACGTCGAAGGAAACGGCACACTTACTTTAGAACGTTCTTAAATTACCCCTCCTCCTTCGTTCTTTCCCTCTGCGCGCGGGTTCTTTTTTTGGAGGGAACAAAATCTAATCATTCCATCTTCGTTTTTCGTGTTTCCATCTGGTTCCTTTTATTCGTTTGATTTTTCTGTTCTTTGTAAATAGGGTGCTCCATTTACTTCGGGGGAACCGATTCGGAATTCATTAAAGGAATATTAAAGTGGGATTAGGGGTCGCCGGGGGAGGGGGAATGAAAAACAATAAAACGGGATCCCTCATCTGTTTAAAAGAGAAAAGAGGGGGGAAATTGAATCAACGCAACCGGTATAAAATTCTTTAAAAAGATGCTTTCTAATGCAATCACCTGTTTCGACTTGCACATTTGCATGCTGGGAGATTTGGCGACTGTATCTCCCATTTTCAGTTCCGATTTGGCGAATTGTCCTAATAGACAATCATTAAAAAAGTTAGATCCATACTTATTTAAGATGCTAGTCTCATTTAGAAAAACACACTTTAATTACTATTACACCCACTGAGCAAATATTAAGAGAGATATAGCATAATTATTACAATCATAGTGAGCTATAAAAATAATGAATAGTTATAAAAATATTTATTCCGAAACTATATTACTTAATTTCTGGTTATTATTTGATGTATATTTTTTAAGGTAACTTGACAGGATAAAAAAACAAAATTACAACAAAATATTGATTTACACAAGAAATTAGAAAAGAGTAAAAATAAAAACAATTAATTTCTAGTTTCAAAGATGTATTTAAATGATTCCTCAAATATTTTCAAAATTTTATCAGTCTATGATGATAGCTCACGATATTTTAAATATTATAATTAGATTAAAATTTTTAGTTAATGAACTTAAGAAGATATTAAAAAGGAAACAAAAAACGATGTTTGTAAAACTAATTTCAGCAAAACTACATGTAAAGATCCGAATTTTTGTAAATCAGTTGCAAATTATTTTAATTTCGAAGGATTTAATTAATTAATTACACTTGAATTAATTTAATTAATTATCATTTAATTACAAGATACATTCTTTAAATAAATACTTTTTTTACAAAGAAGTAAGAAAATCTTTTACCATTACTATTTAACAAATTTTTAATTTAGCAAAGGTGGAAGATTATGATTGTATACATTGTCAGTGCAAAAAAATTTTAAAATTCTTTTTATAGTCCCAAGTAGAAAATTCAATAGTTAAGTCCATTACTATTTGAAATGGAAAACAAATTAAAAAAAGTAGACATGACAAACATGTTGTTCCAAGCGAAAAATTCTATATGAGACATAAAATAAAGAACCAATTGTTAAAATATATTACATACAAAGGTAGTAAAAAAAACCTGCTTCATCCTTTTAATTAATCAATTTAGACTCAGTACAAAACATCCAAAAAATCCCATTTTAGTTACGTTTTACGTTTTTTAGAAATAAAAAAAATGGGAAAAATATAATTTTACCGTTAAAGATAGGAATAATTCTCTGGTTGAAAATCTTGATTTTTAATATTGTGAAAACGAGTGTATTTTTTCAATCCTGGTGTGTGACTGTAGCAAAATATTACTAAATTTTTTCAACTTGAAATTTTTCTACAACATACTAATAAACCGAGCTTAAAATTCAATCAAACTCGTAAATTTTGGAGAATTGCTTAAAAGCTTTTTCTCTTTTATTACTCAATATTCAGCACTATTCTCCCCACAAAAATAATAATTAATTTTTATCCCATACTTAATGCTCAAAATGATTTTAAAAGCTACGAAAAACCTGGGAACGAACATACAAGCCCACAAGAACATTCTCCGCTGAAAAATTACATCATTAATTCTCCTTAATTTTTTTACAGGAGCAATTTTAATTCCCATCGCTAATTAATTAAAGATGGTTCACCGGCTCCCTTGGCGTCAAGGTTGGAAATGATTGGCGATTAGACGATAGTTCTGCATGGCAACCCTTCAGCCGCTGTGTTGTTTCTTACCATCCGTAATGAATGAAGAACAGACAAGCCTGGCTCTTCCTCGCCAAGCCGAGCCAGTATTTCATTAGTCTTATCTGTGTAATGCCCAAACAAACACTGGGCGTAAGAATTACATTATGAAGCACCCTTGCTCCATTTTATTTCATTTTTCCGACGCTTCAGACATTACCTTTACAAAAATTTTCCCAAGATGGAAGATTGCTTCGATTATCTTTTGCTTCTTGCTGTTTTGGTTTTTGTTTTCCTTTTTGTTCTGAAACATCACACTGGGCTCTCCGTTTTAACGTAAATTCTAAATGGTTTCCGAGACTTCTTTTCGCTTCGGTGTTTTGAATCCGACTATTTATCAGGTTCTTTACGCCGCTTAACTTATCAGAGTTGCTCATTTAAGTTTTTTAGGGATGGAATTTTCCGAGTTCATTAATAATAAGTGTCACAAAATAAGCTTCTTTTACACTAGTATCATTTTTAACAAACTTAACAACCTTTTAATAGTTAAAATGTTTTTGATCTAAGTTAATAATATTAAATACATCTCACAGAATTACCATTTTAAAACCAATTTCAAAAGTGAAAAAAAAAGCATATTAAGTTTTTTGAGTAAATATCAGATTTTAATTTATAAACCTTCACATTATTTTATAATAGCAAGAATGTGAACCACAAAAGATAATTTGCTGGTTTGAGTCAAAACGTCATTTTCATATTATTTAAACTGGAGAAGAGGTATTTCATGATTAAATAGTAATAAATAATAGTAATAGTAATAAATTATAGTAATAAATTTGCCTTTCTAGAATATCACAGCTTCAGATGGCAGATTGATATAACAATAAACTGGTTCTATTAGCTTTACCTTTCTAAACGTCGTTTATAAATTATCACGGTTTTTACTTTACGAACTAAAAAACAGTTTGTGAAAATCTTCTCTGGAACCAACCAGAAACTTCATAGTGATCTTAGTGTCACCGGCTGTGAAACTCTTCAAGTTTACATAACTCAAAAAACATTTTGGGGTTTGGGGGGAATTTCCTCGTCTATTCATGAGGTGTAAATCTAATCACAATTTAAAACAAAAAAATACTATTTTACCACGTTTTTATTAGGTCGCTTTGTTGTCTGTCGGTCTGTCTGTTCGGGTGGAATATAGAAATCGATTTTGAACTATCTTCCCGAAGAGGTAGAGACTTGAAATTTTGAACACAGATCAGATCTGGATGACAATGCAATATTATCTCATTGTTTCGGTTAATTTTGCTTCCCCTGAACCCCCAGGGGGGTTTTCGGGTTTCTCTAACTTCCCGAAGAGGACTTGAAATTTTGAACACAGATCAGATCTGAATAACAATGATCTGGATAACAATGCAATATTATCTCGTTGTTTCGGGTAGAGACTTGAAATTCTGAACACAGATCAGATCTGGATAACAATGCAATATTATCTCGTTGTTATATTTATTTATCTTTAAATTATTCGATTTTATTAGTTCTACATTTTAACAGGGGATTCAAGAAAGTTTTTCGAAATATCAATGAACCTATCTACAAAACAAATGGCCAAAGAGACAGCCACACAACGTAAACGACGTTTAGAAAAGAAAAAACAAATTTATTAGGTCGCTTTGTTGTTTGTCTCTCTGTCGGTCTGTCTGTTCGGGTGGAATATAGAAATCGATTTTGAACTAACTTCCCGAAGAGGTAGAGACTTGAAATTTTGAACACAGATCAGATATGGAGGGCAATGCAATATTATTTCGTTGTTTCGATTAAATTTGCTTCCCCTGAACCCCCAGGGGGTTTTTAGTTTTAATAGATTATATAATCTGCAAAACAAAACTAAAAAGCAGAAAATAATTTTTTAAATAAAAAAAAAACTTTTTAAAACCACGTTTTTATAAAATGCGCTAAAAAGTATAAAATAATTTTTTACATTAAAATGCACTAAAAAGTATAAAATAATTTTTTCTAACTTCTTGTAAAACGAAAAACGTGGGGCTCATGGATTATATAGGTACTTGGTATTATACGCAAGAAGCTCATGAATTATCTGAATTTAACACAATTTCTTTCATAATATATATAATTGATTCACATTTAATAAGGTTCTCGCGGTGCTCTTTACACCCTATTAACTCAGATTACATGAAATATGTCAAGTTCACGTAATTGCTACTATATAAGTTAACGACATTACGTCATACAAGATGAAAATAATGGACGAATCGTGAATGTTTGTGCTGTTTGGTTATAATCTAATGCATGAGCCCCACGTTTTTCGTTTTACAAGAAGTTAGAAAAAATTATTTTATACTTTTTAGTGCATTTTAATGTAAAAAATTATTTTATACTTTTTAGTGCATTTTATAAAAACGTGGTTTTAAAAAAGTTTTTTTTATTTAATAAATTATTCCAACCTTTGTCCATCTTATTCAGAGAGAGCTCCCAACCCCCTTACAACTCTATGATCCTTCACAACTCCAGACTGTTCAAAAAGATAAAGTAACCAGCAGGAAAAGGGAAAAACAAAGGAGATGTACGAGGTGCAAGGGGGCCAGTGCGCATATTTCCTCTCAAATTGAATTTTGTCCAACGGGGGAATCAATGGATTCAGCTGTCAAAATCCATAAGTCACGTGGCAGTGGCACTTTTTCGACGTAACCTTCCGCGCCCCCAGTCCACTCTGAGTAAAGGGTATCACTCCGCTGGGAAATTAGATTCCCAACTATATGCAGAGGGGTCAGGCGCAATGTTGTGACGGTCGTGAATAAATGTTTGCTTAATGTCCGATCGGGACACCGGGTTGCCATATTTGGCATTTCTTTGTTCGTAGTGAGTTGGTGAATTTATATTCCCCTTTTTATTCAAAATAAATTCAAACGTGAGAATGAAGTGATAAATCTTTTTTTGTAGAAGAAGGTGATACTTTTAGAGCTTTATGCATGCAGAAAGACTATTTTTCTAGTGCTTTATGCTTTTCTCACGTTGTTTGTGTAGAGCTCATGACTCGGATCTAGCAACGGCCTTAGCAACAGATTGTTTGACCTATAGCAGTTAACAGTTAAAAGAAAATAACTGGTCATGGAATGCTTCTATTAGAGCATTTGCAATCACATGACAGCAACAGATACCGTCACCCCTAGCAACGGCCTTAGCAACAAACATTTTGACATACAGTAAGGAAGAAAATAAATGGTCGTGACGTCACCTAAAAATACTCTGTTGACTAACTATGATTTTACGAAAAGGAATGATGACTGACTGTTTAGTACTTGGAATATTGTAAGAGTTTTCGCTAGCCTCAAAACATCAAGGTCAAAGTAATTTCATACTACAGTCGAGTCCGCTTAATGTGATCACGGTTAATGTTATCAATCGGATAATGTTATCGAAATCAACAGGTCCCGATCATTCCTATTTAATTTAATGTAAAATACATCGCTTATTGTGATCAACTGTGGATCAACACGCCGCTTAATGTTATCGAAATTTGTCCATATCCCCTAAAAAACGCCCGCTTTCGAGTTTCGTTTTGAAGGTCAATTTCTTTTTTCTGAAACTCAGTATAAGTTCACAGTTGCACTTGCACTGTTATGTTTCTTTGCTTTGATTGTAAAAATAATAAACCATTCTATGCTCTCCGACCTCAAACATCTTCAAAGATTGAAAGAAAACGGTTAAAGGGGGGGGGGGGCAAATCCATGCTTGTCATTTGATATCACCGTCGCCGACTTGCAGATGTTTCTGATAAGAGATTTTTGATTCTTTTTCTTGTTTAGTCGGTGGTTATTTACGTTTTTGAGCTTTTTCTATGCAAAATTTTGAAAAATACCGATGATATCTTGACTGGAAGTCGAAAGAAAATAAATTTATGAATGGAATCACAAAGGTATTCGTATTAGTGCTAACATAACTGAAAATACAGAGTAAGCGATTTTTTTATTAATTGGACTACTCTTATATTTTACCCTTTAAAGGAAATCGCTTATTGTTATCAATCGGATAATGTTATCAGTTTAATATGGGACAAATGCGATCACATTAAGCGGATTCGACTGTATGTCTTTATGAACTTATTATTCCACATACTATATCCATAAATTTTAAAAATGTGTGTTTTCTTTTCAGTATTCAACCTTGTTTACAAACAACTATCAATAGCAAAATCCCTATAATATAACCATTTTTTCCTTTAAAAGTTAAAAAAAGCAGCAAAAAATAAACCAATATGATGAAAAGGTTGATTTAACCAAAAGTATTGAGAGATATGAAGGAAAAATTAAAAAATAAATAAACTTTAATCATTTCCCTTTTTTAAAGAGACCAATTAAATTATTTAAGGAATTTAAAATTTTTAAAAGTAGTTTCCAAAAAAAGAGCTATTTTGGCTAGAAAAATTACTAAAATTATAAAACCTAGACGGTAATCAAAACCCAAATTTTAATTAAGTCAATCTGTTTTGGTTCAAACTTTGGCGAACACTTTCATCCTTTCAAAAAAAAGCACCCGGAACAAAAGGCAACCCTTAAGCCCATCGTCACAGATTAGATGGCGAATAAAGAAGAAACAAAGCCAATCGAGAGGGTGAATAAAATGAAGGGCGTACGGGGCAGATAAAAAAGTGTGATGCACCCCTCCCCCAGAAAGGGTCAAACGACCCCTCGGATTCAAGAGTTAATCTCTTTCTCTATTCAAATTTCATCACCCCATGGATTCGAGGATTTGCAACCGGAGGAATTTCCTGGCCATTGGTCACAACGGCGCGGATAGGTTTCGGATTGCTTTCTCTTGGCCGAGGAGCACTGGCCAGTCCGAAGCCCAGAGGAATATAATAGAGAAGGAAAAGGAATGTAGCGGACTCGAGAGCATTCATCTTCTGCAGGTGTCTGATTTGAAAAGGAAATTTCCCTGGTGATCCCGGGCATGAGAATTTCATCTAGCCGCCTGTCCGGTGTAAGGTCGTAGGTTAAGTTTGGTGGATAAGTTCTAGTGTTTTTTTAATTTGCTTTTATCCCTACCTTGTCGCTGAGAAGAAGGGAGGATTATTTAGAGATTGGGCGAAGAAGATTGCCATTGCTTTGTAGATATTATGCATCAGGAGTTGTTGGAGGAATTTAGTTAATCAACAGAAATTTGGAAATTCAATGTTTCCTTGAGAGATAGGGTATCGTTTGATTGCTGAAAAGGGAAATTTTTTGAGATATACTGGATGTATGTAAAGAATATCTCAGTGGAGGAAGACAAGTTAGGAAGTAGTTTCTACAATGGGAAAACTTTGCAGAAGAAAAATGGAAAATGTTTTGTGATCTGATTGCCCTAAACCAGTGGTTCCCAACTCAAATATGTCTGCGGACCACTGTACTTAAATTTGAACCTCCGCGGACCATCTCTATCCCTAACTGTAACTTCAAAATTTTAACTTTTTATAGTACATTCATTGACTTTTTTTCTGAAGTAAAGGAAACCTAGTTTGACAATGTTTCTTAATAGAACGTAGAAAATCAAATAATCTATTACACTCAAAAAAAATTAACATCACATTAATTTTATATCTAATTATTTAAAAATATACCCTTTATAAAAGACCATTTAACCATTTTTATCAAGCCTTTTTATCTATTAACCCTGGACCTGGAAGGGTTCACACCTACACAAAAGTTACAGGTTTAAAAAAACAACAGTATAAAATAGTTATTTTTCTTCTTTTCCATAACCAACAAATAAGGTAATATATTATTAGTAGATTTAAATTTGAAAGAAAGTACTTAGCATTAAATTAAACTGCATCAGAACGAATGAGATAACCCGGAATTCTGTTGATCACAAAGCAAACTGGACATGCACTGACTGTGAGTCCAGTCCAGTCTGGGGCAGTGAGTCTGTGGCAAAGGAAATTCTATGGGCCAGGCGGGCGAGGTTCTCCCAAAAGAAACCGTGTCAAAGGTCAATAATTATTCCAAAGGAGCGATTAAAATAGACAATAATTTATGTGTTCAAAAACTTTCACATTTTTGGCAATAATTTTTTCTCATATCTTCGAACAAACCTATTTCACGTGTATCTCAGAATTTTCTACCTTTCATACCATGATTTCTCGAAGACCCTCTGTCTGACCATAGCATCGCAGTTTGAAGTATCTTTCAACACTTCCACGCTTCGCTTCGTATCAAACCAAGTATAAATCCGATCATTCGATTCTTTATTAGCCCCACCCCGAAGCATCTCAGTTTTAATTAATATGATGCAATACTTTTCCACATCCTCACATTTCGTTTCTACTCTGTCATAGACCTTGTACTCTGTAATAAACTACTGTTGAATAAAACTGTGCAAAATAATAGAAATGAACAAATGATTCATAGGAGAGAAGGAGAACATAACATTTTTTATTTATGAGACGTGTGATTTTTTGCTTATGTTATGTATCTAGTGTATGTATCAAACTCTTAGACAAAAAGGCCTCGAAACAATTGAGGAGTTTTCCCAAGGTAACTTGGCAATTGTCTATACAGACGGCTCATCCGATAAATCCCTCAACAGGGGAGGAGCTGGCATTTTCTTCCTTCTTCCAAATGGAGACAAATATATGCATAAAATAAGCACTGGCTTAATTGCTTCAAACTTTACCAGCGAACTACTTGCGATTAAGGAGGCACTCACTTTTTATATGACCAATCAAGAGATTTCAGTCCCAACAGAAGGATTGGTAATCTTCTCTGACTCAAAAGCGGCCTTAGAAGCAATAAAAAACGGTGAAACCAACATAACCTCTGCTATAAATGCCCTACTTGAAGGCCTGCACTGCGATGGGAAATCCTGCGTGCTGCAATGGATACCGGCACACGTGAATATCGAGGGGAATGAGTGTGCGGATTCCTTATCAAAAGAAGGCAGAAGCATTGAACAACCTGGCACCACCATCAGGCTTGCAGACGCAAATGCAGTAGCAAAACACAGACTTCTGCCCCATTCCTCTAAGAAACCCCTCATCACCGATTTTGATTGCCCCAGAATAATAACATCTACCATAGCAAGATTGAGAACGGGCCACTACAAAGGAATGAAAATCCTTCCTGACCAAACAAGAACCTATGTCCCCTGTAAGAACTGCATAGATGTCCAACTCACTCCGGAACACATACTCGAGTGCCCAGCCCTTACCCCACATGTATTACAACTGGGCATGGTGCCACTGGCTTCAGAGCTTCGTGGGGCCCTCTACAGCCCATATGCATTAGAGCTTGCAGCTGCTGTTTTGAGGGTTCACGAAGCAATTTAACTGTCCATGGACACGATAAAAAAAATCTAGTGTTTTTACTATTTCTTGGAATGTGTGATTAGAAAAACTATTTTTTAAAATTTTCCACACATTTTTTGGATAAGTTATTTAAAAATCTTCTCACGGACTACCTCTGAAGGCCCCACGGACCACCAGTGGTCCGCGGACCACCTGTTGGGAACCACTGCCCTAAACAGAAAGGTACAATTCCACATAAATAAATACGTTAGAGTTCCTTGGGAGAAATTTGGAGGATTCAGCTGAAAAATAGTAGTAACGTTCAGTATAAGGAAGGTATATCAATAGGTAGCAGTAGAACTTTCAAATAGTTATAAGTAATAGTGTTCCCTAGAATGTTTTTCGTATTTTAACATAACAACTATTACGTACATAAATGTTTCGAATGAATGGTTATTTTTGAAAACTTATACGAGTAAATCCTAATGTTTTCGTTAGACAATTCGGATAACCGGTACCTAGTATGTTTTTGAGAGAAAGACAAACATATCTTAATGCAATTAAATATTAAAAACCTTTTATTATTGCCATAATAGATATCAAAGTAATCATTATCATAATAGAATTTCAAAATTCGTCACTAGTTAGTTGCAAGCTATTCTCCTGAAACGGAAATCTTCTGTCAACAAATATGTTCCACCATGTACCACCCATTCCACCTCAGCGACGGGTCCAAAATCAACAGAGAAATATCACCCCGGCCGTTTATTATTTCATCCTGACACAGAAAACATGCATGTTCACCACACTTTCTCGCTAATTTAATCCAGTTTCGCGACGAAGAGCGATTTCGCAAAAACGGTCGTACCATCATCACATCAGGAGCATAGCGGAAACGCACGGCAAAAAACGACCAGAAATCCGATAAATCAACAAGGCGGACCGTGTGATCCCTGAGACGGATTACGAAAGATCCTGGTGTTGACGAATGAGTGAATGCGACTATTGCACTTGTAGTATATACCATGGTAGGTTAGAAACACGAACGTTTGAAGGAGATATTTATGGAGAATCTTCAATCCCGGTTTGAGGTCAGATTTTTGTCCCTACTTGAGCTGCCATGGTAAAAGATTAATTGAGGACTAGTGCTTTTAATCAGTCAGCGTGGAGACATAAATTTAGATGAATTAACTAATTGAGTCATCGATAGTTGCAGTCGTTTGCGGTAGATAAAAAGGTTAACCATTTCATCATTTTATCCTAATCGTAAAAATATTGTATAGTTATGTAAGCAGACTGATAAATTAAAAGTTTTATTATTATTAGGGAAATATGTGTCCTGATGATTTCTAAATTTATGAAAAATCAATAATAACAGGCAATCTATTGGTTTATTTGCAAAATCCTTTTATTGCAAAAACGTATCAACCCTTTATCACTGCATTATGATTTCCTGCAATTTTTTTCGTGTACATATTTTTTGAGTCACTAAAAATTAAGGGATATAAGTAAATAAAATACTAATCATTGAGAGATTTAATCCGCTAGAACTGGTTAATTAAATTTATAGGTACTTTTCCATTATACCAGCGCAGGAGATGAAGTCGCCAATAATAATGCAACCAACTCCAAACGGAATATCGCCGCTGGTAACCTTTAGCCTCTTTTCGTTTTCACCTTTTCTTCGTGTAATTTGTTCTGGCGACTGTGTGCTATCGCAAAAAGTCTGCTTGGCGAGATTTGCGCCAGTATAATGGAAAAGAACCAGTGTGGTGGGTATTATACTTTTGAGTTCCGTCAGCACACTGAGGGCTAAAATATTCTCGCAATACAAAAAAACCTATATACGGCTTTTCATCGCAAGTTTAAGTGTTAAAAAATAATACACTTTTCTTTTGACTTTAACTTCAGTGCTTTAACTACTATTTACTACTATACTTTTGATTTTGAGGGAAGAAAATGACAACCATGGGAATCCGATCAAGAGGGCAAATGATATCACAACTTCAGTTTTAAATCTTTTCGCATTTACTCATCATACCCGTGCTGCAATTTAATCTGGATGAGTAAACCTAAAATAGTGTTCCTGCAAAGTATATCGTCAGTATATTCGTTAAGATGGTTATTCTATGTAATTTTAAAGTTTGTGGATTTTATTGTATAGGGAGAGTGTTGTACCTATGGACAAAAATCACGTTTGGATTTTTCTAAGACAGGTAATATCACATTTTGACCATTTAAAGTGCCCAACCTATAGTCCTAACCTTTGTGAGTAGAGAGATATTTTTTATTAGTCAAAATCTTGAAAATTGGATTTTTAATCATTTATAATAACTTGGAAAAATTTGTGTCCAAAGGTACAACAACCTGTTGTACCTATGGACAGACCCAGTTATACCTGTGGACACCCTTAAAAAGGGAAGTTTTAGTTGAAAAAAGCTAAGAATGAACATTTTTATTGATGAATTACCTTTTAATAACCTATTTCAAGCCTTTTTAAAATTGAAAATAGATTTTTTAAAGTAATGTAGTTTTAGATCGTAAATGATCATTAAAACGAAGTTGAATGATAAAAGTCTTGATTTTTTACCAAAAACACAAAAATTACATGGTATTTTCAGATCAGAATTTAAGGTAACAGTTTCATCAATCATGCTGATTCATCTGACAACTTCACTGATCCAAAAAAACCAATTCGATTGACACTTAGTTGTGCAAGCATTTGGTGGTAATAACAATAAGAATTTGGTGGTAAATCTTCTTCAGTGAAAAGTTTAAGTTTTTTTAATCATCATACTTAAATGCGATAGGGTGCTTAGGGTTTTACACCATATTTTACATTAAATTCCAAGTAGAATCATAAATTTAAAAAAGTAGTTTAGAATGAGATCACAAAATATTTGATTTTTCATCTAAAATTGACTTGAAAATAATGGCTGACAAATAGATTACAATTCAGAATTAATTTAACATTTATTAAAATGTATTCAGTTAAATGAAACCTGATTCTAAAACGCTGATTAGCTACAGACACCCACAAGAACGTGTCCGTAGGTACAACACTTATGGTGTCCGAAGGTTCAGCATCAGGTGTTTTTGCATTCAAAGTTCTATAAAAGATAAAAGAATTGAGATCTGACGATTTCTAATATCAAAACTAAAAGGTCAAAATCTCGGGGATTCCCCCATATATCCCATTTTATCATATCATAATCATAGATGAAGAAAATAATTAATGTAGTGATGCACTAAAAAAAACTTTGAGCACCTAAAAACAGTATTTTTATTATAGAAAATTTAAATAATATTTTAAACAGCTGATTTCACGTTAGCAACTAGATAGCATCTGTTGACATTCAAAATCGACCACAAATTCAAATTTACATTTTTTCCCGAATTTTAAAATGAGGTGGCTGAAGGTACAACCGTCCGTAGGTACAACACTCTCCCCTATGACTTATTGTATACATTATACCCTTATTGTATGTGATATGCTAACTAAGAAAGGAGATTTTCCATAACTCTTCCCTCTTTCACACCATTGAGAGAATATTTACAAACCTTTTTTGCATACCTTTAAAAACAAACGAAACTTGTAAACAAAAAAAATTTAGCATCTGAAATTTCAGAAAATACCTATAATCTTAATTACTAAATTCATATATGACTAAATTCAATTATGACTTATAATAATACTTTTTATACGTATATCGTAGATTAAATAATAAAAACGCATACATTTCAAAATTTGTATCTAATTTCGAATCTTGAAGAATTAAGCATGTAACATAGGTTTTAAATTTCAATTGCTGGTAAAATTTATTCATATAAAAAATTTTAAAAAGTTCCAATCAAGAGATAAAGGCGTCACAAAACCTCTATTACATTAAACTTCTAATGGTGAGCACTGAAAGTTTTTATAAAAAATACCAGAAAATATTTTTAATATTGTAGAAGTTAACTTAATGGTCAAAAGAATGATGAAATAATTTAGAGTACAATTAGAAAATTAACAAATCAGGGATAAAATAACTATTCAAGTCATAAATCAAACATATTTCTTTTAAAGTGGTTAAGAAGTTTTCTAGTTTTAACAAGTAGTTAATAATTCAGATACATGGAACGAAACCAGATAGAATCAAGGAGTAAAAGGTCTCAAAATATATTTTGAATTGCAACTTATTTTACTCAAGTATAGAAATTACAAAAAATTCCTTTCCCCATGGATATTTTCAAAGATATTCAAAAAATAAATTGATTAGTTCAAATTTCAAAAAATTTTGTCTGTAGCCCTTCATAAAATGTTCTTGGAAAATACAATCTTCAGAAGTATAGATTTCATCTTGTTAAAAGTATGAAAACAACGAATAAAATTTCAGAACCCCCAAAACCTAATTAATGACCTTTTATGACCTCCAATTTTTTCATAAACTAGGGAGCTACCTCCCCCTGCTCGCTATCGCTCACCAACCCCCGTAAACTGCTGACGCAGGACCTTTTGGGATTGCTTCGCAATTCCCACTAATTAAAACTCGCTTAACTTAATACTTTTTTTAAAACAATTAAACAATTTACAGAAAAAAAGTCAACCAACATTCCAAAAATACGCCACCAAATCCCCTCCATGAATAAATCTCCCTTAAAAATTTGAATATATTAACTCAAACTTATCAAAAATTTAAACGAAATGTTTTTAAAAATATTCATCTTAATTACTTTTAATCTATGATTATAAAAATAACTAATTCTAATTGTTTATCAATATTCAGACCAAACAAAAACCATTATTTTAAAGTAACTCGTTAGTATAATATGCCTAGTGTTTATCATTCATATATTTTTTTTAAACCCAGACTTGTTAAACAATACCGTTTAAGCAATTGAAAATAATAAGAGACAAAACATCACTCTATGTTTACAATTAATTTCGATAAAATTAGACAAAAAATTATAAATATTGGACAAAAAGTGTGAAATTTTAGTATGAAATGGCGTACATGTAAATTTTTAGAATATGTTTTTATCAGTCTTTGAGTGATATTTCATCAAGAATTATTTTTTTTAAAAGGTGAAAAAACATGTTTCATCTTAAAATATAACGTCAATCGGTCGTTGTGATTGGATGCGTAATAATTTGATTGACAATACTTGCTTTGTAACTGCAACCTTATCCGTTATATAAAAAAATGGAAATATTTTTAAATTGAGAATTTTTTTGAAAAATCGAAGGGCCTACTCGGAAATCCGGAAAGAATCCGGACATTTTGATACCATATATGTGTCATTCGGTTCAGTAATTAAAAAGCCTTTCTCTGGAAACCGTTCACCAAAAACTTTTTTTTAGAATAGAGAGATAAATGGTCTCTTATGATTTTAGTAGAGTTACATGTATCTCGATATCTCGAAGTAAAGGGAAAATATGTTTAAAAAGTAATTGATAGATTTTTCCCAAGATATTTTTACAAAAAATGTCGGGGAGTAACCATTTTGTAAGGTTTTTAGAACATTGAGAACCCATTGAAAACAACGCTATACGCTTTTTGATTTTCAGTTTCATAACCCAATCAATCTTAAGTGCCAAAAACAACATTATGTCACAACTCGCAACCTTAAAACTTTCTAAATATGCACAAACCAAATGACTAAGCAGTTTTATGATATAATTACTGTGCCTAAAACTTGAGAAAAAACTGTTATCTCACCATTTCAGTGACAATATTCCGACTGCACGAACATCCACACCCACAGGACGATCCCACAATGATCAGTCTTCGACGGGGTGACTTTAAGAACTCAACACATGGTGAAACACACCTGCGTCATGCCATCTAACGCACTGGAGGATCGGACAACACTTTACAGTCTCCCACGCAACCACACTTTGAACTCTGGATTCTATAAATCGCAGGCCGGTGCCAATCGAACCCTTTCTCTGTGACAGGGAGCACTTGGAACGATCCGCTTTTCCCAGAGAGAGAGAGAGGCAGAGGGCAGTACTTCTGTCTTCGATGCGGTGTAAATTTGTTCAACGATCGACTGACAAGTGAATGGAGCATGTCGATTGGAGGACTGTGTGATTTAAGAGTCACCAAGTTGGGGAAAGAAAAAAAAAGATGTTTTTTGAGATGGATTTATCAGAGGTTCAAGTATTTAGATTTAGACTTCGTATGCTGAGTGGTTGGATGTATTCGAAACGCAATAGATTTTTTTTCGTTGGCTGAAAATTATGAATGATAGATGTTTGAGTTATGGACACTTTAGTCTTTAGTTATGCTGAGAATTGGATCATTGTGAACAAGTCTAGACATAGTGCGGTGGCGGCTCGTCCATATGAGCACGTGATCACCCAGTGAAAAAGAAGAACTCAAATATGAAGATATATAAATATCAAAAGAAATAGATAAATCATTCTCAATTTCTTTTTCATACTCAGAATCAAGTTTCTACCCCCCTTTTCCTGTCAGTAAAAAAATTATTGCCGTAAACGAGAAAGTTTTAATGGAACAAATGCGAATAAAGGATAAACTCTTTTTTCTTTTCTTATTCGCATGTGTGACAGATAAGAACGTGAGAATCCGAAGAAACCCCGACTGCTTGGCGGGAGAACATTTGAGCAAACGGCAACGCACAGGAGATTCCCGATCGCACAGATTTTGCGTGCCAGGGCGCATTTAAACTACCTGCACATTATTACCTACCATAGCATGCTGCATTGCATGGCAGATATGACGAAAACAGTTACGGGGACACTCGAGAGAAGGCGTGAGGAGTAATCAATTATGTTATGACCCATTAGTTATTTTCACATTGTTTTGTCGTTTGCTTTCAAAATTGCGCTGATGGTTATTTCATTTATTGCGCAAGTGCACACATAAAAAATAAAGGGCTTCTTTTTTTATTCATGAGTGTTAACTTTTTTAAACGCATATTTAAAAAAATAAAAGTGAAATTAAGGGAACTTAAAATTATTCCCCTGAAATAGATAAATTTGTTCTCTTATTGTTAAAAATAAGTTTGTTTTATGTATTTGTCCAACACTCCTTCTCTTTCTAGATCTTGTTTAAATTTTAATTTGTACAAAAAGATTGTGAACCCCCTGTTAATAAACTCACGAGCCTCCACTGCATTTACAACTTAATACTAAGAAGATAAGGTCGAAGTTGAATAGTCGTTATTTAAAAATAATTTTTGGTACAACTCTCTCTTTATTTGGCTTAAGGGGCCGTTCAAATATTACGTAAGCACCTAAGGGGGAGGGGGGTTTGCTCTTTGCTTATTCCTCCTGACAAGGGGGGAGGGGGATATGAGTGATGCTTACGTAAGATACTGCATTTTCGAAAATCTCGTTTGGATAAATGATTTCAAAACTCAATCAAAATTAATTTTACAAAAAATTGAATTAGGAAATCTGACGTAAGCACTTTTTTCTGGTGATGCACCCTCAAACATTTTGAAATTTTAACCCCGAAAAGTAGTGTTTCGAATCGTTTTTGAACCCTTAGGGGACATCCATAAATAACGTGAGGTGTTTTTTCCAAAATCTGGACCCCCTCCCCCTTGGTGAGATTTAGTGAGATTTTGCTGGACCCCCCCTCCCCCCACGTGAGATGTACCTGCAATCTTTAAAAAGAATTTTCTGTTCTATTCGTTTGCATTTTACTTAAAAAAAGAAAATCGTATAATTTCTAACTTAAAAAGTTAAAGTGAGATTTTAATCGACCCCCCTCCCCCTTGGTGAGATTTTTCCAAACCCCTCCCCCCCCTTTTTGACCTCACGTAATTTATGGATGTCCCCTTAGGGTTACACCCAAAAAGGAGAGCTCCTTGTATAAGTCACCTAATTTTCAAGGAGAAAAAAACAGTACTTACTTAAAAGGGGTGTCAAAATTTCGGGGGGGGGTCCAGCAGTTTCTTAAGTAATTATGGTGGGGGGGTTTGAGGTTTGCTTATCTTTGCTGACAAGGGGGAGGGGGGTTTGAAAATGACCAAAAAAGTGCTTACGTAATATTTGAATGGCCCCTAATGAGAAGTTAATAAGAATCCTAAAATAAATCATAATAAGATTGGGTGTAGAATGTGTAATAATTAGAAGAACAAGAAGGGTTTACTAGAGAACAGGAGAAAATTAAATACCATCAACTTCACGAACAAGATTAGAGGCCGTGTAAAAGAGCACATAAGCAATCGCGTTTTTCTTAAGTGGGACAAAAGAACAAGACTTAAACGTTCTTCAACCTTACAGTAGTCAGAGTCAGACAGGATATTGGACTTGAACACAACACATACGAAATTCATCAGGAACCAATCTTATCTTCGACTCTTCCCGAAAACACTAGAATTGTATCTCATCTTCTTGAGGCTTGCTCAAAAAAAGAACCAGTTTCAATCATCAAGGCAAAAGGAGTTAAAACTAGTATTAACTCGTATTCATGAGAAGACTTTGCCTTTGCTTTCACCGACGGATCTTCTGACGCAACCTTGATAAACGGAGGAGCTGGCATCCATCTTGTTTTCCCACAGGAAGGTGTTACAAGGTCGGGGTAGGTGCAATTGCTTCTAACTACACTTGTGAACTACCGGCCGTCCAAAAAGCCTTGGATGAATACATAAACCTCAGAGAAAATGAGAGAGCTGGAGGGCTTATAGTCTTTAGCGACTGTAGAGCTGCTCTCCAAGCAATACAAAAGGGATCCTCAAGACTTATAATAAACATACATTGTGCACTTAGCCATATTCTTGACTTGAACAAACAATGCATTATGCAGTGGATTTCAGCACATGTTGGCGTTGATGAAAACAAGACGGTTGATACTTTAGCAAAAGAAGCAAGGTAGCTTAACAACAATGAAGCCAAAGCATAAGTACAGTGGCGAGGACCATTCAACAATCAGGCTAGCACCAAATTCCTGAACTTTATTCAAGTAGAGCAATAGCAAGCACACTGACAAAATTAAGAACGGGACATTTTAGGGGTATGAAAATCCAGAAAGACGAAACAAGGACATACTCCCTCTGTAATAACTGTCCAGATGAGGAGCTTAATCAAGATCATCTTTTCTCCCATCCCGCCATTCTGTCGAAATTGCAGAACATCAGCAACAATCCCTAGGAAGACATAAATGAAGATAATTGTGTCCAGATCACCGAAGCTATTTATGGGACCTTCGGTCTTATATAGGAAAATACATACAGATACGACACCAACCAAAAGAAGGGTTAGTTTAGGAGAAATTACAATTTTTTAGGATTTTGTTTTTCTTTCACGAACATTTCTTTCTAACTAAAATAGAAGACCTTGTTCTTTTTACAAGTGGATACTGGATTTCGGCAAAACTTCAGTACGAATGCAAGGCTGTAACCAGGAGAATAATATAATCGGAAGACAAATTTTTCTTACTATAAAAACGAACAAATTGATCTTATGTCAATCATCCTTCCATTATTTTTTCTCTTCTATAATTTTTCTGGCTCTTTCTCATTGCGATTCACATTGTTAGTTTACATTGCAATGCACATTTATATCTGCTTAAGGCAGATAATACATTTTTATTCTTAGTTTTATGATCTACAACTGTACATTTTTGTTTTTGCTCTACACTACAAGACTACAACATAGTTTTCGGGTGGATTGAGGAATATAGGATGTGTGTTTCAACAAAAATCCACAATGGACAATGGTATGTTTGCTTAATGAGGTGTTAAATATTCATCATTATTAATTATACGTATATACTTCTTTGGACATTTTTTATGTCCTCCACGCTTAAGGAATATTTCTGTGCAGAGTTTACTCTTTATGAAACACCCTGTATCTGTATTTTTCATTCTTCAGTGGAATGATATAATTTACCAGAAAGTGAACTTTTACCGCAGGTGAAAGTATAAATAAAGATATTTTTCAGAAATAGTTTGACTTGATAAAAACAAGCATCTTTTCAGGTTTTGCAACTGTAAAAGACTATCCCAAAGTAGACTGGCTCATGCGCAACTTGAAATGTGATGAGGGCTACAATAATAACAAGTTAACCTCAATACCAGCAGCGGACAAAAGAAATAAAGAGAAACACTTTTTCTGATCTTGTAGTCCACTATTATTCAAGACATGGTAGTGAGGGTTCCAAAATTTAATAAGTGATAAAATGGGATAAACTTCTTGTATTGAATCATACTATTTAACCACTTGAGACATTCTAAAAGTTAATGCATTGAAATTTCGATGAAATTTTTATACTTTGTACAGTTCTAGGTGGCATTTTTGTTTCTTGATACGTTAAATTGGCAATACGAAAATTCCGGTCAAAGCACCGGCCAGAGAATTCCGGTCAGTAAAAAGCAAATTTATTATTCATGGGTAAAGTTTTTTTTTTTGTTTTTTTTGTTTTTTTCCCCAGGATTTGCTGACCGGTTTTTGCTTTGACTGGAATTTTTGTGGGCAAAACAATTTATTACTTTTCCAAAAATTAAAAAAGATTTACCAAAAATTAATACGTATATCTAGTTAAGGATAAGGTAAAGTTTACCCTGTCATTATCAGTCTATAAGGTTACCATATTAATCTGTTCACTTTTTGATCTCTCAGCGAACTTGGTCGAGCAACAAACAAAAGTTAGCTAGCTGATAGAGTGTTCCCAACCTTCTTCCCACTTTGTCGCGTCCCGACATCGGTCGAACTTTTCCCATTAGCGGAGGGGCCTGCTCAGTGTCCACCGCAACCACATCTGACGCGGGCGGTGGAAGACGCGCAGGTGACAATGTACACGGCACCTGGGCGCGTCGTCGTCGGTCCGCAAATGAAATTACGCGGGCGCCCCGGCCGCCCCTAATCACGTTAGCGGCTCTCATCGCGCGTCATGGACCGATGGAGCGCCGGGTTCCCAGCTTTTGGCTGCCCAGCGCTCCGTTTGGAGTGGATTGTGCTGTGCTGCTGTCGTTAGTTTTCATTATTGGAGAGGGAGATTGGTTAATTGTCCCCGCTTTGCTCATTTGTTGTGGTTTGCATGGAGGTATTTTCAGATTTGTGTGATAGATTGTGTGCATTTATCGCATATGGGAGACCCTGTATCTGTTGTTTCAAATGGATTAACCTTTGGATTTGACAGACTCGGAGGGTAGAAAGAAAGAAGCTGAGGGGCTGTTGATAGAAAGAGGAAGATACATTTGATTTAATACCTATAAGCAAGACCCTCTATATACATAAAAATCAGCATACTTTAAATAAAATACATAATACTAAAATAAAAAAAAAACACGTGACCCTTTTACTATCGTTGGTTAAGCAGTATACGTTTTTGAAGTTAAAGTTATGAAGATATATACTATCTACCAAAAAGATTCAAATTTGTAAACTGTACTCGGGTAGGTACATTAAATTCCTGATAGTCCTTTTCCTTTTCTTTTTTTAATCATTAACATAATTAAATGTTCTTGTAAGTGTGAATGATAAAACGGTAAGTAGCTATTTAAAACTTCATCAATTTGAAACCATTTACCTATTTCAAATTTAGAACGAATCTTCTGAGTCAGTTTACAGTTTTTCTCGCTTTCTTTTGTCATAACCATGTGTGGGGGACTAACTCTGATAATCTCTGAGAGCTACGTCATATGGATGCAAATAGGAAAAATCAAGTCGGCATTAATGGACGGTAATGTTTCTCGAAAATTCGAAAAAATAAGGTGTATTGGAAAGAACAAGATATGCATTCATTTTAAGTAATAAATGATGATTTTCTGTGTGTGAATGAAAAATAGTTCTTTTAATTTGCAATAACTATAATACAAGTTGTAGTAAGAACTCGGTATCACACTTAAAATCTTTACTTTCAGTTTTGTTTAACTCTCGATTTAGATTACTTTCTAACATTCTCAATAAAGGTGACACATTATTATTTATAGAGTGACGCATGCTAAAATGAACTACCACAATCCACGGTATTTTTTCATGAGTTTTCTGTTGAATCCAATTGCGACAAGATGGCTTGTCAGAGATGAAGTCATTGGCCCATGCAACACTGAATATAAATTTTGTTTAGTCTCCCGAAATCCTTTTTGAAAAAAAACCGTTGCAATGTGTGCTCGAAATATCTGATGACAAGCTATGCGACATCATGAAAATTCATAACTTCCTTTTTGATAGAATGCTGAAGTTGGAGTTATGTATCGCGCTTCAAGGAGGATGGTTAATAAGTTCCAAATAAAAGAAACAAATGGTTTCAAGTCGCACACTTGCCTACCAGGAAATTAAGATTATATATTCTGGAGCATCTGCTTTTTATTAAATGTAACCTTTTATATTTTCTACCCACGCCCAAGTGTTTATGTATCGCGTATAAAGTGTTTGCATTCATTCTGTGAAAGTTTTCCATTTTTAATCCTTTGTGGAAAAGAACTATTGAACTTTTATAGAGAAATATTGTGTTGAAAAATATATTAAAAGTAAAAAACTTTTTGTAAACATAGTTCAAGCAAAATTGGTTTCAGAACAAAAAATATTAATGATTATATATATAAATTCAGTGATCAAATGTCCTATGTAGTTTAAAAACTTATATATTTATCTAAAGAAAATAATTAGATTCAAAGCTTTAATCATGTAGGGGTAGGGAAACTTAAAATTACATGTTTGAAATAAGTAGCCCGGGATATCACACACACTATAAATGTTTGTGAATACGAAGGAAAACAAGCAAAATTGTAAACAAAAACAGCACGTCCACCCAAGGCTTTGAGTTTTTCTGCAACAAGGGTGCTATCACAGTAAAGATACATTTACAGGGAACTATTTTGCTGAGTGAAGTAAAACGTATTTCTCACTCGGGACAAAGACTAGAGGGAAAAGTGATTCAAAATCATCTTTATATGCCAAATAAAATTATTTAAAATCAAATCTTAAAAAACTGAGTTTTAAAAGAAAACCCAACATCACTTAGAGCATAATTTTCATAGTTGCCGGAGTGTGTGTGTAGGAAAACAACTATTCTAAAAAGTTTAGAATTTACACTAGCGGAAATAAAAATCCCAACACCAAGAAGGAAAGGAGATATCAAAGTCAAATTTATTTCTATGATTGCACATAGTATCAATGTGAATTGATTAAAAAATCAGCCTTCCTGGATGTTAGGGGGCCGAGAAAACCAGGGATGAGTGTTGTCTCCATAGGTGTCCATTACCGCTGTCACACGTCATGGTATGGAGTGATAGGGGCTCTAAATGACTTTTGAGGGATTGGAGGACCATGTTGCCTCCTCAGGTAGTCCAAATTAATATGGTGCACCAGCGGACGTTGCATACCGGGCAAGATGATTTCTCCTCATTAACCGGACTTGTTTTGTGGGTGTTGGTTCTAGAGAACGGGAAAGACTGGGTAAAAATGCAACCTAGGGGGTTGAGAAGAAAGCTTGGACATTGCATACAACATGTGGTTGTGCATGTTTCTCTTGAAATTTGGCCCCAGGACAGGTCTGAAGGTAAGGGCGGACAACCGGCTAAAAAACCTCAATGACGCAGCTCTGGTTGGAAAAAGTGCTGGTGAATCATACTCAGGAGTTGCAGAAAGGGAATCCAATGCATCCCCACTCCGTTACCTTGCATCACCACTTCGTGGAACGATTAGAAAATCATCAGCTAAGTGCGCTTTCTCCATTGTGTCTTCAAACTCATACCCAACCGTCGTGGTGCTTCAAACCGAAGCAGGATTCTCTCATAAGCATAATGTCATGAAATTGGGATTTTCATTTCCTTACTTCGTGCACTATTGGAAACAGAAAGGCCCATTTTCAGTTCCTTGTTTGTAGACAAAGATGTAAGAAGCTATGCAGACCAAACGGACAATCCGCAGTACTGCAAACGACATCCATCCCACTGCCGCTTGTCCTCAGTATGATCTACCGGTACTTTGGCCAACCAGAGCTGCTTCATTGAGGTTTTTTTACCGGTTGTTCGTCCTAACCTTCAGACCTGTCCTGGGGACAAATTTCAAGAGAAAAATGCACAACCACATGTTGTATGCAATGTCCAAGCTTTCCTCTTAACCTCCTAGGTTCCTTTTTTTACCCGTCTTTCCCGTTCTCTAGAACCAACGCTCACAAAACATGTCCGGAGAAAGAGGAGAAATCACCTAGCCCGGTATGCAACGTCCGCTGGTGCACCATATGAATTTGGACTACCCGAGGAGGCAACATGGTCCTCCAATCCCTCAAAAGTCATTTAGATCCCTTGTCACTCAATACCATGACGTGTGACGGCGGTAATGGACACCTATGGAGACAACACTCCTCCCTTTTTTTCTCGGCCCCCTTATATCCAGGAAGGCTGATTTTTTAAGGGATTCACATTGATACTATGTGCTATTATAGAAATGAATTTGACTTTGATATCTCCTTTCCTTCTTGGTGTTGGGATTTTTATTTCCGCTAGTGTATATTTTGCAGAATGTTTCCTATCAAACATTTTTAACGCTGATTTGTATGTTTTGCTCTTTCTTGTTTTTTGGTAGGAACGCACCGGGAAATACTTTTTTCAACTTTTACCATTAACCATTCATCCAGTAAAACTGTATTTTCACTAAAAATTAGTAGTCTTGTATTTTGCATTGGCACTGTTTAAAATTTATAATAAAAAGATACTGATTAGGTATTCAAAAACCAAAAAATTCGAAAGAATAAAAATATAAATTTTCTAATATCTCTCTAATCCGCCATACAAAAATTTCCTAGTTTTAAAATCGACCAAATCAACTAAGTTACTTATGAGTTTAAAAATCGTGTAATACCTCTATTAGTTGTTATTAATGTCCCACATTTTTATATCCTATTTAATATCCTGGAAGAGATTTTAAATTATTCGGTTTTATTGCTAAAAAAACTGGGTCAATAAGCTAACAAAGGGAGATATCCTCGAGCGAGAGTTTTGATGGAAATCCCCAACCCCCCGAACAGAGGTCCACATCATTTTCTTCCTTTGTGTTATCAACCCTTTTTCTCACAGACGAGCTTTTCCCAATTCATTCCTATTCATATTTTAATGCAAAAATTCTTCGTTTATACGACGCACATAATAGTTTATACGTCGTTTCCCACTATTTTAATAAAGGTTTTTCCTAAAAAAAGAGTAATAAATTTAAGATGTGATATTCGTATACAATGTAATCTATTCGGATGTGGTGTTTAAGATGTGCAATCCAAGCTATGAAACATTAAATAAATATTTAGGATGAACTCTAAAGGTATGGTTTGTTTCATTTTTATGTTAAATTTTTTAATATTTTAAAATTCAATTATTATTATTTTTTAAAAGCTGTTTCGAAGAAATTCTTTTCTTTAAAAATGCCTTCTTAAAACGACATTCTCAAAACTGAGTAAAAAGTACTCAAACTGGCTCCGATCCAAATGTACTCAAATTTTAAAACATGAATAGAAAATGTGCATACTCAAACATGAAACATCTTGAGCTTGAACTCAAAAATGAGCTCATGATGTTTCATTTTTGAATACACTGTAAAAAATAATCCTGTAAAAAAACAGAAAATTTCTGGCAGCTAAAGTTGCCAGAAAAGTTTTGTAAGCAGAAAAATCCTGTAAACAGAAAAAAGCTGTAACCTACAGGTAAATGCTGTAAAAAGAAACTTTCTGTCAAGTGAGCTACATATTTTTTCTGTTGCCTCACAGTAATTTTCTGCTTATGCGCGTCGACTTATTTTAGCTGTTTTTTTGAAATTTTAATAAATCAATAACCAGGGATAGAACGCACGACCTACCGCATGATAAGCACGCACGCTACCGCTGCTCCAACGAGGATTCAGTAAAAGTAGAAATTATCCGAAGATGTTCTTTCTTTCTCCACGAACTGAAACTCTCTATTTAAGTACAGATAAGCTAAAAAACTAGAAGAAAGCTGTTTTTTACATAAAATAAATAAAACTGCGGTGGGAATGTTACATGACAAAACATCCCTGTAAACATGAAGTCATTTTTATTGAAACTTTCTGTTTTTCTACAGTTTTTTTATAGTGTATGCACATTTTCAGAGATGAGTATCATGTTTTCAAATTTGAGTACATTTGGATCGGAGCCAGTTTGAGTACCTTTTACTCAGTTTTGAGACTGTCGTTTCAAGAGTGTGCTCAAATTTATTGTATTTACGTATATCTGCATTAGGTGCATTAGAAACCTAAAAATCAAAGATGTTTTCAATGATACCTTTTTCATTTATACGTCGGTCCCTTGAAAGACGTATAATCGATGCTTACTTCCACCCCCTTTAAGTCAAGTCCCCCACCCCCTCTTGGCGACGGAAATACCACACAATCCATGCAACCCTCACCTCCACAGGATACATCATATCTAATTGCCTCTCCTCCATTACGAAGGGCCTTTTTTATGCACGTCTCTGAGCAAATAATTGTTCTGTAACCTCTCTCCAGATTGTTCCATTGTACCCCTCCTCTGCGGCGTTTAATCTGCCGACGAGACCCGGGGTAATTGAGACCAATTCGATTGTGGGGGTGAGAGGGTCCCTCGTATCTCTGGGGGGATATGAAAGCACGGTGTGTGTCACCGCACTCTGTGTTATGAAGGGAAAAGTGGAGGAAATAGTCCGTTGGCGAAAAAACATCGTTGCGGTTGGGTGGGATGCTATCGATTTCGTGGTTGAATAATAATATGTTGGTATTGATAGAGAGGATTCTTCGGTCACTTGTGAATTGATTTGCCGGTTGGCGTTGCCAACGCCCATTGGCAAATCAATTCAATCCCTCCAATTGTACATGGACATTGGAGTGGTTTTAGAATTGAGTAAAAGAAAAGGAGCCGATAGCATCTAGCCGTTAAAAAAATTTTAATATTGAATGTTACTTCAGAGCAGAATTATTTTTTTAAGATTACGGTGCACTTTAAGTTTAATAAATTGAAGAGTTTTAGAGAGGCATAAATGTTTACAGTGTTTGAAAAAATTGCTCTCATGATGCTTTGAAAATTTTATTGAATTAATTTAAAATTGAATGAATCAAATGTTTTTGCCCCTTACTTCAGAAAAAATATTATGCAACTATTTGAGGGTAGTGAATTTTATCAGAATCAAAATAATTCAAACGAAAATGTTACTTGTTAGTGTCTTCTCATTTCCTTGTGATTGCAACTAATCCTTAGATACACAATTGGGTTTTAGGTTTATAGTTGATTTCTTTATTCAAGAACATCACTTCATTAATGGTTAAGAATTGAACTATTCTTAGAAACATTCCCTACATTTATAAGGCTAGATTAAAAGAATGAAAAGAGTGCTTTAATGCTTTATTTAATATTACAGCATGGGAAATTGTGATCCTGTTAAGGTACAAATAGTCTGCTAGAGCTTTAGGTTAATGCCTTTAAACTCAAAAAATCCAATTGTTGGAGAAAAAGGATAGGAAGAAAAAAAAGTTTTATTTAGTACATATAAAAAAGTTAGTTTGTAATATATTCTTTTTGTACACACCTTTTTTTAGCTTCTGGAATATTTGCTTACATTCACTTAATATCCTCGTAATTTCAATTACAAAGGTGCATACGTTATTAGAGTTAGAAGTGCAACAATATTCTGGGAAGTTCTCAACTGGTTCAGGAGTGGGCGTTGAATTCATTCTGCAAGAAAGGAACGTGACCTCAGATGATTCATGATGAATGAAACAGTTTAAGAACGAAAAATATATCATCTCATTTTTTTACCTTAACTTCAATAGCGTTATTTTACCAGCGAAGATCATACTGTGTAACTACTTACTTAAAAATGAGTGTAATCCTGAAATTTAAAGAAATGATGTTTAGGAATCAATATTGAAACCATACCAATTTATGCTTTTCATAGACCTTGATGATCTTTGAATTAATCATAGTTTCCGACTGAAGGATCAGTTTGAAGCAACGCTTTCCAGTATGTGGAACAAAGAGTCATTTTTTATTTTCACAAAAAGTAAATTTCTAAAATTAGAGAGATGTCACTGTTAGCAGTGAAACTATCAAGTTCCAGTAAATTTATTCTAGTCAAACCTGGGATAAGTGTAATCGCTCAAGATCGACGTTTTCTTTCCTCTTATCCAGGCATCCACGTATTCAGTATTTCACTAAGACCGGTTTGAAGTTATTTTGTTCCTTTTATCCAGATAATCTCAAACCTTATACGCATTGTCATATAGTGTGTAAAAAAACCTTCAATACAACCGTTGCCTCCAAAAAAATCTGTCTATAACTAAACAGATACGCAAAATAATATACTTTATCTTTAATTTTGGATATTTCAGATAAAGACAAAGTTCTATGGAAATATAAAATGTACTCTTTGTACTTATTTTTACTTTGAAATGATTAACGAATAAAAAGTATGGGTATTTGTGTATAATGATTTTAATTCTTTTCGAAAAATAACTCACATTCTGTTTTAAGGCTTATATCTTTTGAAGTGAGAAAATAAATAAACGAATGACTGATAATTTAAAACAGCACCCTTTAAAGCAAAAAAAATTGTTTTGAACCTGTTTGAAAATAACACGACCTAAGCTGACAAAGAAAGGTCTTCGCTCGAAAGCGACGCCACAAACGTGCCCGAGGTATTCCAATAGTTGAATGCCATTGTTTCGGATGTGTTTGAGTAGTCATGAACAAATACGTAGATATCTATCGACATTAAAATACGCCGAGAAATGAATTCGCCAAAGGTAAGAACAAAAACACTATGGGTGTTGCTAGCTACGAGTGATTCAATGCCCTTATTAATAGCTACATTCGAATTCGAACGCTATCCGCATGGAAATCTCAAACACGAACAAGATATTTAAGTGATATCGTCCGATGATTTATTGATCCCTTAAGCCAATCGAATTACATTGTTCCAATGAAAAAGATCTTCATTGTTCTGGAACGTCACCCGTTTCGTTCAGGGTAGATATGTCTCTGACGTTCACTTTATTTTTATTTGCTGCATGGGGTGCATTAAAGTTCAAATGGAATGTTGAAGGAAATTGCCATTGGCATTGTTAAGAGTGTAAGTGATTTGTTTGCAGTCGTTTGGAACAATGCATTGAATATATTATGATGATTTGGAATCGGATTTAATTTTTTTAGCTTTTAAAAATGCTTATGGAAGGATTCAGAAAACGATTATTTCTAGAAGAAGTAATATACCCACAATTCTTTTTTTATTGGTTCCTTAGTTATTTTACTTATACTACTTATAAGGCATTTCAAAACAAACGATTGTTTTTGAAAAATCAAAGGTTAAAATATCGAGTAGGTATGTTACGAATAATTGTGTTATTGTGTTATATTGTGCATTACACAAAGAAATGAAATATTAATGTGTGCTAAACTATCTAATAGCGAAAAAAATCTTGTGCAATTTTTGACAACTCAATTGAAAAAACAACGTTTATTTACACAATTTAAAAGTTTAAAAGCAGTAAACAATTGTTTCGGGGATCAATGGATCCCCTTCGTCCTTCGTCAGTACTGAAAGACGAATGTAAACATCGAATCGGCAATTTAAACAAAACGTGTAGGCAAAAAGTTACAGTTTAAGTGAAAATACAGTTGAGTGAAAACACAGTTTGACTGAAAATACAAAGGCAGAATTAAAAGGCAAAGGTTAAATTACAGAATCAATCAAAGGTAACCAGATGGGTGAAATATAAGGAATGCTATTTAAATCATTAACAAGGAAATCGGAAAATTTATTTATATAAAATGATTCAAAGAAATCAAGGTCCCTAGGTATAATACAATTTTTAATAATGGTAGAAGATGAAAATTCAAAGTTATGATTGAGGTTCCAAACATGTTTAGCTATGGATGATTTGTCAAATTCCTGCTTTCTGACACAACCCTCATGCTCTTTAAATAGAAATTTGAAATACGGGAATTTGTTTTAAAGTAAACTTACTAAGTTACATTAAAACAAGTTCCCGTATTTCTAATGTTCTAAAAAAGTTTGGCATTAATACCGTTTTTCCCCACACAATAAAATTATGTTTTCTAATCTTAAAGATCCTATCGAAACACTTAATAAATCTGGTATTTTAGAATTTATTGCAACTGTGTTTTATCTTATATAGGTCAAACAAAACGCGCGTTAAAATTTAGAATTAAAGAGCATGAGGGTTATGTCAGAAAGCAGGAATTTGACAAATCATCCATAGCTAAACATGTTTGGAACCTCAATCATAACTTTGAATTTTCATCTGCTACCATTATTAAAAATTGTAATATATACCTAGTGACCTTGATTTCTTTGAATCGTTTTATATACTAGGGAGCTACCGCCCCCTGCTCGCTATCGCTCACCAACCCCCGTAAACTGCTGACGCAGGACCTTTTGGAATTGCTTCGCAATTCCCACAAATTCCAACTCGCTGAACTCAATACATTTTATAAAACAATTAAACAATTTACAGAAAAATCGTCAACCAACTTTCCAAAAATACGTCACCAAATCCCCTCCATGAATAAATCTTCCTTAAAAGTTTGAATATATATTAACCCGAACTTATCAAAATTTAAACGAAATGTTTTTAAAAATATTCATCTTAATTATTTTTAATCTGTGATTATAAAAATAACTAATTCTAATTGTTTATCAATATTCAGACCAAACAAAAACAATTATTTTAAAGTAACTCGTTAGTATAATAAATGCCTAGTGTTTATCATTCACATTTTTTTAAACCCAGACTTGTTAAACAATACCGTTTAAGCAATTGAAAATAATAAGAGACAAAACATCACTCTATGTTTACAATTAATTCCGATAAAATCAGACTAAAAACTATAAATATTAGACAAAAAGTGTGAAATTTTAGTATAAAATGGCGTACATGTAATGTTTTAGAATATGTTTTTATCAGTCTTTGAGTGATATTTCATCAAGAAAGTACTTTTTCAAAAGGTGAAAAATGTTTCATCTTAAAATTTGGTGTCAATCGGTCGTTGTGATTGGATGCATAATAATTTGATTAACAGTACTTGCTTTGTAACTGCGACCTTATCCGTTATCTAAAAAAATGGAAATATTTTAAAATTGAGAATTTTTTTGAAAAATCGAAGGGCCTACTCGGAAATCCTGAAAGAATCCGGATATTTTGATACCATATATGTGTCATTCGGTTCAGTAATTAAAAAGCCTTTCTCTGGAAACCATTTACAAAAACTTTTTTTTAGAATAGAGAGAAATAAATTTTACAATTTCCTTGTTAATGATTTAAATAGCATTCCTTATTTTTCACCCATCTGGTTACCTTTGATTGATTCTGTAATTTAACCATTAGCCTTTGTATTTTCACTCAAACTATGTTTTCACTCAACTGTATTTTCACTTAAACTGTACCTTTTTGCCAACACGTTTTGTATAAATTGCCGATTCGATGTTTACATTCGTCTTTCAGTACTGACGAAGGGGATCCATTGATCCCCGAAACAATTCTCTATTGCTTTTAAACTTTTAAATTGTGTAAATAAACGTTGTTTTTCAATTGAGTTATCTATCTTATGTTATAAAAATTAATGCCATGTTTTTCTACTATCATTTAACAATTGGTAATTAACTCTATGATTTTACCACTATTACTCAACACTTTCTATACTTTCAGATTCTGGTTAAAAACTAAGTATTAATGAAATTAGTTAAATGCGTTGATTTTAGGGAGCCAACTTAAGTTCTTATACTTTTTTGGATGTATAGCTTTATTAAAGCCATGATATTTAAATGTATAATTTAGATCAATTTGAATCCCAAGTGAGGAAAGTGGAAAGATTCAATTAAGGTAAGATAGGTAAAATAAAAGGAAAGACATCGTCATTCCTTTAAGAAGACTACTTTTTACAGACTGTAATTCAAATACGAAAAAAATATTTACACTGAACAAAAAAAAAGTCAACCCATTCGTAGAAAACTAATCTTTCATTTTACCCAAAATTTTTTTTAGAAAACAGATCAAGCACCCGACACACACAAAAAAAAATTTCAGTTAAAATCCGCGGCAAAGGAGCATTGAATAATAACAGACATTGTCTCAGAGGAAATTCCGATTACCAACAAAAAGATATGAATGGGATCCTGGGAAATTGTGTGAACTCTTAATGATAGATCACTCCACTGTGAATAGCAGAGGCGTAGGGGCATCTTGATGCAAAACGTGACACAGCGTTAGACAGGGAGCGAGTTTAGGTTTTCACTTGTGTGTGCCGCCTTCATTTTCTTCATGGGCTTCTCTCACGACCGTGCTGGACCGATGTTAATTACAGACAGAAGCCGACGGTTGGGCATTTCCGCTGCAGGGGACGAGGGAATGCAGATTGAAGGAGTCGGTGGAGGCGGTTTTGGGAGTTTTTGAAGTGTTTAGTTGAGTTTTAAGTTGTATTTGTTTTTTGTTTCAAAACCTACGTGATTATTGATAGCGAATCCATCCCAGATATGATACAAGCTATCTGGGATCTAAATATTCTTCCATCATTAGTTTTACTCATTAATCCGAGAAAACTTGTAAAGAGCATATATACGAGTGTGAGAATTGTTAAAAAATATGTATAGACTTTATTGATATTCTGTCCTTTCTGCCTAAGCAGAAGTTAGGGGGATAAATGTATCTTGAACTTTTTTTATGTGAAACCAAACAGTAACAAAATGGTGGAGTAAATATTTTACATAAGAATGGATTGTGGCTTTAAAAAAAGTGTTTGTGAAAAAATCTGAAACCAAAATGTTCAAGCGTTTTGAAAATCATCGGACTCTTACAAAAGTTTTAAAAACGTACAAAATTGCTCTTCTGCCAAAGCAAAGAAGTAGCAAAGAGTTAATCGGATTAACCAATGGTCAGTTGGAACCAAAGATACATGTTATGACAATCGAGAATACAAAATATCAGTTAGCAATTCCAACATTTATTGGTCTAGCATCATGAAACTTAAATAGAATGCCCATATTTAATAATTTGAAACCATAATGAGTAGTCGGCCAAACGTCCTGTCGGTCGGCCAAATGGTCGGAGTATTCGGTGAAACGAGACACACTCATTCCTATGGGATCCACTCCTGGGGTTGAAGTATCGGCATTGACGATAGGTATATCAAAATTTTGATGATATATCGACAATTTACGATACATAGATATTTTGACGATATATCGATGTATCGTGAAATATCGATATTTAATTGACGATATATCACGATATCAAAATTCTAATATCGCCCAGTCCTACTCTTCACCTTTTTAAAAAGAAAAATCTAAGAAAAATGTTTCACCAACAACAGATTGATGACATAACAGACTTTATCATATATATTGTAAAGAATATATTCTGGGCCTTTAAAGAAAAAATGTGTACAGTAACAATTTTGTTCATTCAGATCTATTATTATTATTATTTAATTATAATTTTTGATGTGGGGATTTTAAAGATTTTATCACAAACATGAAACGGAAATTTAATCACGAATATTGCAAGTTTCCGTTGATTCAATATTAAGTAACTGTATTATTTGCCTATAAATTAGTGTGAAAAATTTTTTTTTACCCTTTCCACAATATTTAACAGGAACTGTGGGGACGTTGCTTATAAATTATTTTACTTCTGTCTTGATATTTTCGCTCCGATGAAGGTGGCTATTTGACCACTGAAACAACTGTCTGCATTTTTAAATATTTTGGTTTTTACATGTTCTTTACTCGTTTTACTGTCGTTGTGTTTATATTCTTCTCCATTCCAACATTTATCCCCTTTAAATTGTTCCCTTTGAAAGGTATATATTAGGTCTTTATTTATTTTGTTTTAAAGAAGCGTAATAAGTATATGAATAACAGCAATAGCGATGATTTTTCTCATTATAAAAAGTATTACATAAAAGAAAAACAGTTTCGCAGTAACACTTTCTCTCCACACGCAGGTAACCCGGGAAGGACTAGCGGGACCGTATGGTACCGGCAAACATCACTACGAAAAAACGGCTTTTATCTACCTAAATACTTTTATTTTTTTATTCTGACGGTAGATGTCACTACTACATGGACCACACTTTAGTAAACAGCAATTTAATAACTAATTATTTAAATAAATTCTTGCTTAATGGCTTAATGAAAAACGTGTTTTTAAGACTGGCGAAAAAATGGCCCGTCTGAAAATGTAAGTGCAATTTATTCATACCTAAAATTAGTGAATGGATTAAATAATGGTGAATTATTATTTATAATTGTATTATGCAATAACAGCCCAAATTTGGAAAAGATTGAATAATTTTAAGGTAGAAAATTTTGGTATAGAAATCTTGCGGTACCAAATGGTACCGCTAGGCTTTTACGCTACCAAATAGTACTAATATTTCGAAGTAGTGTATTTTTTATTTCAAACGTTTTATATGCTGTGAAATCAATTAAATTTTAAGGTAAAACCTATAGAATAAGTTTTATGCTAATAACTTGTTGAATTTATAGTGTATTTCCCGAAATTTTAATTTTTAAGGCCAATAATTCTAAATTTAATAAGAAAAATTTCATATTATCAGTGATTGATTGGAATATCCATCTATACAAGGGTAGTATTTCATGCACATCATCAATATAATGTTCATAGCCTTCAACTAAACTATAGACGCAAAATATAAAATATGGTTTATGAAATTTTTAAAGCCTAAAACTTATGTTTTTTAACAAAGTTCCTGATTTTTACACTCATTATGAGGCGAAAATTGGAAAAACTATCAATTCCGTATCATATCAGCTTACCTCGCGGTATAAAAAGTTTGTTATCACCTTTGGACTAGTGTGTACAAAATTTATTTCTAGAAATAAATTTGATAATAGGATTTTAAGAGCAAAATATAACTACTAATTGTTATAATGAGAGTACTATCAACTATTCAATAATTAATTTATCAATCATTATTGCCTAAATTGTAATTTTAATTGTTGTTTCAGTTAAAAATGGTAAATAAAGTGATAAAAGTGTGATAAATTTATTATTTTGACTTTGAAATCTCAAATTTATAAGAATATGTATGGTGCACAAAATGGTAGTGTAAGAGCCTAGCGGTACCATATGGTACCACCCTATTCTGACTAAATTAATAAAATTTTTTTTGAAAAAATGGTTTTAGTCTACTTCAAGACATGTCATAAGCATACAGTAAAGAGGAAAATTTAATTTGAGAAAAAAAATTAATTCAGTCTTTCCCGGGTTGGTCATTACAATGTTTAGTTTAACTTTCCGAAAATTACTTCATTATTCAAAAAACTCAAACTTTCCCTTTCAAACAAAATACGAAAAACTCACAAACGCTTCATTAGGCGTTCTAAAAAAAATGTTTCGAATACCTCAACAGATTGTATCCATTACCCAAGGTCCACTCAACGCTGAATATAAAATACCTCCGCAAAATAAAAGGGAAAACTACTCTCGGAATCTCACGAGTCCAGCAACAAAAGCCGACCGCAACAAAAAAAATTAAAACGTTCATAATAAAACCAGAGTTCACGTCAGTGTCACGAATACAGCACGCGGACCAATTTACTTCTCCTCGGTCCCCACATCGCTACCCATCCGCGTGGGACGAACGCAGTAAAATAGTCCCCGCTGCATCCGTGATAATATCGCACTTTAATTATACACCGAAGATGGTCGCCAAAAAGCGCGGTCCTCTACTAGGGGGAAGACCTATTTATCAAAAGAGACTGCTTTTTTTTGCTCACTCTCTCTCTTTCTCTCTTGTTCTTTTCTCTCCTTTGTGCATCCGGGTCAGGCATGGTATTCAGTGTGTGTGTGTGTATGTTTATTATTATTCATGCACACGTTCACATGTCGCGGCGGAGTTTGCAGGTAAATGATATAATAAAACATCATTAGGTTGAACCCGATACCGTATGCGCGCTTTATGCAGAACTCGACTGTGATTTATGTTGGGGCTAATGAGTGATGCGCGATGCGAGTCAGGTTCGGAGGCTCGTTGGCGATGAAAGGTGGAGAGGAATGCTTAATTTTCGTGGTAGTAACTCTGTGATGAGCAGAGAGCTTTTAAGTCGTAAAAACAGTATTTACCTATTTAAATTTTTTTTCTGGATTTTTTAGATAAGAGATATCGTGATGAATGAAGTAACTTTAGGAGAAGAGGTCAGAGAAAGATCAAGTAAAATTATGCTCAATTAAAGGAAAAGAGAGCAGAACACAAATGTTTATTTTATTTTTAATATGGTGGATTAGTAAAAAGAGGTTCATTTCAAAATGAGTACACATTCACAAATGAACTCACTTTTCATTAAGCTTAAAGATGTTTTTTGTGCTTTCATTTAAAAATAACATTTTATTTTATTAAACAGCTTCCAGGTTGGTTTTTCTTCATCTCCTCTAATAAACAAGCACGAATTGACGTTTCTCATAAAAAAAATGTAACTGAACTGAACCGAACCAAAACTGTGGTATATTATCTCTAACCATATCTGTTTAACAAAAAAACATTGATACCTAAATTGCATTAAAGTTTCTTTTGTTTAAACTTTAGAAGTTCAATTCAATGAAGTTTTTAAACCATTGGAATGCTATTCTAATCAGTGAAAAATGCTAAATACATTCCTTATCATCTTTCTAACAAACTCTGTATAACTTAGGAGAAAATTTAATTGAATATAATTTAAAAATTACGTCACACATTTTGGAAGAGAAGGGAGTCCTACATGTGACAATAAGGTTCTAGGTAGTACATATTTTTCATTAACCAGAGTGCCTATACAAACACACGAACTCTTTGCTGATTGACCTTACTAACCACACAAAGAGATCGGTGAGATATCCACTGCCCGAAGCAGCGTTGTCGAGCCGGTCATAAAAGTTTGCGCTGACCCTTACCTTACAGAGCTTCTTTGAAAACAACGTTTCTAGTAGATGATGCTTCCTCCTCATCTTTTTCGACAATGAAAAAAAACAATGAAAGCAGTCAAAACAATGTTGCGAAGAGACTGTGTCGTTTCCAACGATTTTATTGGCTGCTGCTACAAGGCATTTGATTTTTAGCTATAGTTAGAAATGCTTGAAAATATTGCAAGCCTAGACCATGCACCACAATGGACTTTATCTTTTCCTAAATCCCTCTGCAATGAGAAGCACTCCCCATCGCAATTTCCGATCACCCCTCTTCCAGGACCCGTAAAAAACCACCAAAGAGAAACCACCTCGAAAAACAAAACAAAAAAAAGCTCTCTTTTCAAGAGGATCCCGATTAATGAAAAAGAGGCTGCGAGTTGACAACGTGACCCCAGCAACCAACCGGCAACCATAAGCCGATTCCGCGGCACCGCCCACCGGTCCGCCGCCGCAGCCTCCCAATTAAATTGCGGCCGCTGGAGTAAAGCCATCAAAGACCACCTTCGCTTATTTATAGAAGAAGAAGAGCAAAGCCGCTGCTGCCACCGCGTAATAGATTAAAAAACCGCGTCGTGGCGCTTTTTGCTCTCCCTGCGAGGTAATATCGGAGATGGTTAGTAAGGGAAGAAATGAAAAGCTGCTGCTGGGATGAAAAAGGCAGCGAGGATTGTTGGAAATGAAAGTATTATAGGGGTTTCTTCTGTTGTGTGGGTTTTTTCATATGAGGTTCTTTTCGAGAGAGGGGCTATACGCTTCATTTGGGGGAGCGGTTCAATTTTCTGTCAATGTGGATGTCGTTCTTTTTTTTTTCGAATTGGGGATCAAGTGGAGGTGAGTATCGGGTGGGTGTTGTTGTAAATAACAAGGTAGGTAATTATAGGTCTATTACGTTAAAAGAATCAGGTTTTTGAATAAAAGTGTTACTATGCTGTGTATAAAACAACATTGTTAATGTAAGGAAATATCATATTATTCCCTGTATATTTTCCTTTGTAGAAGCAGAAGAAATTAATAAAGTCTTCAATTGAAGTAAGGACATCATTCAGAGTTTTATCAGAATTGTGCTTTAGTTTTCGCACTGCTCTCTATCTACTTGCAAAATTTTTCTCTCCATTATTAATTTTGGAACTTTTACGTTAGCTGGGCGTAAATGTCACCAATTGTGATTCAAACGCTAACCAAGTCGCCAAGCAGAGCGAATGCCTAACGGAAAAATTTGGCGGAATTTTACATTATTTGGCGATTTTTCGCTTGCGCCCGGCTAACGGAAAAGTACCTTAATTTTAGCATTAAAATTTTCTACAAGGCCTTTTACAAAGGAGGATATTTTAATACTTCTACAATCTACAGATAAATTGAATCGTCAGTTTGAAGAAGGGAATAAGTCCAAAAAATGACAAATTGACTTTTTGTGCTCAAAAAAATCTCCAAGCTTTGCTTTACACATGAGTGAAAAGAGGGGGAAAATAACTAAACTCTATACGGAGATATCGCCCCTTGATGAAGTTGTGAAATCGATGTCCATTCATTGGATTTTTTAAGTTAATTTGGAATTAAATTTAGTTTCTCTTTCTTTTCATACTATTTGTGCTGTAAACTAAGTTAAAATAAAATTTTAACTTAATTTCAATTTTTTTTCAAACTTTTTTTATGCAGGGAATGTTTGACTCCATTCATATTTATTCCCCCCATTGATACTGCTGTAATAACTCAGTTTCACTATAATTTTGAATTTTATTTGTCTTATTATTTTTATTTCGCCCTTTTGTGGTGTAAACTGAGGAGAAATATAATTTAAATATGAATTTAAGGGTTTTTTAAAGATTTTTTCATCAGAAAAATTTCATAAGGTGGAAGAAGGGAATAAGTCCATCAACTTATTTTGACTGTTAAATATTTTTAAATATACTTATATTTGTTTGATGATTGCTCTGTTTTCTAAATAGGGTTCTGAACTTCCAGTAAAAATTTGGTGGTTATACAATGAAAAGTGCATTACTTATACAGTTTTTTTCGATTTTCTCAAAACTTGGTTTTTGGACTTATTCCCTTCTTCCAATTGACGATTCAATATAAAGCCGTATTCTCTGCTATCTGACCATTAACCAGCAGTCTAAGAATGAATTGGAAAATGTCATAATCTTTCTTTTGCTAATTAACCGCTGGTCATGTAGAATAGAATACGGCCCCATGAAGGTTCTCCATAGTAGAAAATGAAACACACGAATATAGTTATTTTTTCACTTTCAACTTACTGCACCCCCAAACAAATTCTACCAGCCAAGCCTGTATTGTACACGTTTCACACACAATACGGCCCTGTCGGAACCAACCAAAAACACAACCGTCATAAAAGGAAACTGAACTCCATCCCCCATCCTCATCATGCATTCCAACTAACATTCCATTGAGGCGGTGTGCGTGCGGATTTCGTGCTTCTTTGTCGCAATTAATTGGCGGCGATAGCAGCTTTGCTTTTAGAGCCCTTTTGTATTACAAATTGGCCACCTCGACACACAGCCACCTGCTCCCCGTCGACCCCAGCTCAGGTTCAGGGCTAATCGCTGTAGGTATTTCTTCTGTTTCAGCATCAGAAGCGGCCGCAGAAATTTGTCGAATCCCTCTCCTCTGATGGCAGCGATAAATCGCTTTGTGGAGCTGCAAATGAGCGTAATTGCTCCGTCAGATTGTATTCGTGTGGAAGAAATTGTATTTAGGCTCAAAGGTTAAACGGGATTGAGTAAAAACGCTTATTAGTCAGAACTAATGAATTTTTCCCCATTACCATACAATAGTCTCTAAACCCTCAATCTGAAATTTAAAGGGAAGTTATAGGAGACATGAATACCTGGGGAAGAGCTTTTTTATCAACTTGTATAACATCAGAATTTGTCATCATCTTCTAAATTACAATTAAAATTGCGTATAGGGATAAGGTTTATTTATATTAATGGAAAATACATGGCTATATCCACAGTAGATATTTTTGCTTAAATAAGTATGACGATGACCTCAACTGAGCCAAATCAAAAAATCCAGTTACGAAATATTTAGGGAGAACATTATTTATAAAAATTTCAGCATTATGTAGTGTTTCATAAATAAAGTGCCAAATATATCATTTGAATATTGAAATGTAACCTGAATTCAGAATACTTTACAAAAAGCATTTAATTAAAATTGAAGCATAGGTTTCAAATAAATAAAATCCAGTTTTAAGCTCTCTGAAAGGAGGATGATTCCCCCACAATAAAGAATACAATAGGTGCACACAAAAGAAAATAATTTTTTAAAATAATAATTATTTTAAAAGACAAATTTACAAAAACCTTTTTACAACATGAAAATACTTTCTATCATTGTTTAGCTAACCTTTTATCATTGTTTTTAGTTAATCCTAGACCGTTCAAGATTGCCAATAAATTCTTTTAAAAATTTGGGGCGGTGAGAACGGAAAAGGTGAAAGGGAAGTTTTTAATATGATCGAGTGAGAGAAAATGAAGAAAATTCTCACCAGTGGCACGCGTAGGTATTGAAAAAATTGGGAAAAATAATATTTTCAGGCGTCATCAATGACAGATGGATTTGAGCACAGTTTACGTGTGTCGCGAAAAATCCGGTCTATTCAAAAACCGGTCATACAAAAACTGTTCAAAAAGCTGAAAAGCTCATAGCTTTACACATTATGTAATATATTTGTTTTTTTATTGAACGGTTTTTGCAGACCGATTTTTGCATTGACTGGATTTTTCGTATATTATATCCGTTTGCGTTGCCATGCTTTGGCGCCATCATGTCTTGTTTTTGGTTTTTTAGCGTCCACCACAAAAAAAAGACATTTTAAATATGGATGAAAAAATACTTTTTTTTCTTGCTCTCTGTACTTCCTGTCTGGCTCAGTTCGCTTTTATCTTCCAAGTAAATGTTCAGCTTTTAAAATTTTGTCCTTGAGTGTTGTTTTAAAAATTTAATTATGTCCTTGAGTAAACCTTCGACATCGAAGACAAAATTAGGAGCGGATACCGCAATTCATGATTTTAAAACTGCCTACATATTCTAATTCACATGAAAAATTTATGTGTGTAAAAATCCTATATATTTTTTGGTGAGGTAGAAAAATAGTAAGTGGAACGCCTAAATTTTCCCCCTAAAATAGTGGCACTCTTCCAAAAAAGGTTGGCCACCCCTGCTTTAACATAATATTTCCCTTCGATTTTACAGAAATTATTATGAAACCCCCAAAAATAAATGGTAGTACTACTACTTCGCTTTTATCCGTACCAATGGTCAGAAATTTATATAACCTCAACCGAAAGCAAAAACGTCTTCATTCATTGAAGACAAAGTCGAGCTTTGCTTTTAAAATATGCTAGGAATGACTCCTTCTTTCTCAGAGCCAAGTTAATTAGCTAGTCGCTCGACAGAAACTGTCCAAGTGTGATAACTCGAAACAGTGTCGGGGATGAAAAAACCCCGCGTACATTTTGATCAATTCCAACACTTCTCCCCCTCCATCCAACACCATGCTTCCCAACCAATTCAGTCAATGTCAACAAACGGATATTAGCCACTCGGTTTTTTATTAAAACTTAATATTCCGCCGTTCCACAAGGAAAGAAATTAAGCGTGAAGAGAACTTGAAGGAAAGCCTCTAGAGTTTTTTAAATAATTAAATACGCTCTCTTCTAATGCGACTTCAAACGAGTGGTGGTAAAAAACAACGTATTGCCTTACGAAAGAATGATGGGGGCTCTATGCACAAAGTAAAAAATGGCGCATGTACCTGATTCTGCTATTGGCCGGCAGGCAGCTTAAAAGTCGCCAGAAACGCCCGAGTGATCTTTTTAATTAAGATGTTGTCGTTTTGAATCTTCTCAAGTTGCCGACAGTTTCGACGGCATATCAAGTTATTAAAAAGTGGGGCTTGCTGTGTGTGGGATGGAGTTCGAACTTTTAATTTTGAATTAAAGAAAAATTACGCTGCACGTTAATATTAATTTTTTTGTGTGAAGGGATTTTTGTGGTGATTTGGTGTTATTTATGTGTGTGTGTGTGGAACGAATTTTTCTATTTTCGATGCATGATTTGTTGTGTTTCAGAAGGAATAAAAAAAATTAAAATTTAGAGCTAAATTTTTTTTGGACAAATGAGATTAGTAAGTAAAGGAAAAAGTAAGAATTACTCAAATGTAATTAGTAAATAAGAAGAATCGCCAATGCTAAAAAATGAGATGCAAAAGAAATTTCAAAAAGGAAATACTTGTAATTTAATCGAACAGAAAATAATAATAAATAAATTATAATAACTACTAAAGAAAATTATAATTAAAGTATGCCAAAATTAATATAGAAAAACTTAGTGTTTCTCTCTATTCTAAAAAAAGTTTTTGTAAATGGTTTCCAGAGAAAGGCTTTTTAATTACTGATCCGTATAACATGTTTTTGGTATCAAACTGTTCGGATTCTTTTGAGGATGTGCAAAGTGCCTTTAGAATTTCTAAAAAAATTCTCAATTCTAAGATATTTCCATTTTTCTGGATTACGGATAAGGTTGCAGTTAACAGCAAGAAACTGTCGTACAATTTATTATACCTCCAATCACAATGACCAACCGACGCTATTCATTAATGATGAAAATAATTCCTTTCACGCTTTAAAAATGCGCTTCAAAATATGTACTTTTAAATAAAATATTTTTAAAAGACTGATAAGAGTTTTCCAGAAACTCACAGATCTACTATTCAAGTATAGAATTTCACACACCAAAATTAATTGTTTGTAAACATTGAGTGCAATATAGATTTTGTCTCTTATTTTTAATAGCTTAAAATCGTATTGTTTAAAAAGTCTGTTTTAAAACTAAAACTTGAATGATAAAACACTAGATATTTTGACGAGTTACTAGGTACTACTATATTAAATTTAACAGATTCATTGCTGAACGTTTTTGTAAATATTGAATAGCAATAGCACGAGAAGACTTGATGGATATTTTCAAGGAAAACGTGTTGATTAAATTATTGATAATTTAACCAATAAATATTCTAACTTTTAAGAGAGTGTGCTTCTGGAAAGTTGGTTGACGTTTTTTCTACTAATTGTTATAACGAATGTTTTATAAATAAATAATTTTAGGGAGCAGGGTTTTGTGGGGATTGTGAAGCGATCCGAAAGGTCCTGCGTCAGCAGTTAACGGGGGTTGGCGAGCGATAGCGAGCAGGGGGCGGTAGCTCCCTAGTTATTTAAAAATATGAAGAAAACTGCATGCTTAAAATTGAACAATATAGCATTAGCACTTGAAAACTAAGATTTGATAATTGGAGAACACTACAATATATTTATTTTCGTAAATGAACTGGTTTTATTTAATTTTTTGAGTACAACTGCAATATATTTTATAATTAAAATCATATGCGTTTAATTTTTTATGAAGCGTATATAGGAGTTATCGCTTCGCTGCAATGAATGGTGAAACAGGAGCTCAGAGCAGTTCACGGTTTCGTGTTTCAAAATCAATTGTATTTTTTTTATTACTGATTTTTTTATTTGATTTTTTAGAAAAGGTTTTGCGTTTTACTACACAGATTTAATCTTACATTAAATTAGAAATGACATTTTACAGTTCCTCATTCTTTCATAAAAGATTCTGATGTGCAGAATATTAATATAATTCGTTAGAAACAAATTAAAGGTATTGCAGACAACATTATTTCCCATTGTATTCCGTTTTTAAGGTACAGCATCTTTAATAAGTATTTTTCTGGTGGAAGTTCCCTAATTGATTAATAAATAGAGTTCATCTTTTAAAGACCCAAATACATGAAAAATCTGATGGAGATTATACAGGGGTGTTTCAAAAGTTAGTTTCACGTGAGTTTATTTGGAACCAACGTGTCCTAGGGTGACGGCATTAAGGTCTACCCCTAGGTAGTGACCCTGGAGAATCCATTGAGCTTACACAGGGTGTATGGAAAAAAACTTTTATTTGATTTTGATAATCCGATAGAGCGGAAAAGTTGTCTAAGGTGGCAGAGAGTACCTGTGATTTTTTTCAGAATTTTCGGATAATATCTTAAACCTCCGCCTCACCCCTGAAGTTCCCCATGTTAATCCTATGGGGCGCGCAACCAAAAAGGCCGAAAATTGGTTTTTCGCCCCTCATATCTGGCCTAATCACACGAGGAATGTCTTCCCTCGAGTTATGGACTTAATATGATCTAGGCCATCCGACAAAACTTGAATAATAGCCTAAATCTCTATATGTGAGGCGGAAAGCGAAAAGGGACCTCTTGTCGGCAAAGTTGATTTCGAGAAAAAGCCAAAAAACCGGAAGAAGGTCAACACTATCGAATTTTTTTTCTCTCGATTTTATCGATCCTTGGACCCTTTAGAACCGAATTTTAGCTGTTGGAATCATTCCTTAACTGTGAAAAATAACGAGAGGATAGCATTTTTAAATTTTAAGGTCGTTTTTTGCGAAATCCACTTATTCTATTAAAACTTTTAATTACTGGCGATTAGTCATTTTTTGAGCTACAAGGATGATGATGGTCTTAAAATCTTCATAAATCTGTACACATTGAGAAAAAAAAATAACTCCATTTCGACGAACGCCTACAAGAGGTCCCTTTTCGCTTTCCGCCTCACATATTACGTTTTTTTGTATGCCTAAATTTCATCGAAAATCGCGTATTTCCTCGTTCAAATCAGTGCCCACAATCAACATAATATAGAGATTTAGGCTACTATGCAAGTTTTATCTGATAGCCTCTAGATCATATAGGGTCCATAACTCGAGGGAAGACATTCGTCGTGTGATTAGGGTAGAAATGAGGAGCGAAAAACCAATTTTCGGCCTTTTTGGCTGCTCGCCCCATAGGATTAACATGCGGAACTTCAGGGGTGAGGTGGAGGTTTAAGATATCCAAAAATTCTGAAAAAATCACAGGTACTCTCTGCCACCTTTAGACAACTTTTCCGCACTATCGGATCATCGAAAAGGAGGTTTTTTTTCGATACACCTTAACTTGAGCGTCCTTAGCGGCAAAATTAAAAAAATTAATTTATTGGGTTGTCCCATAAGTTCTGTTACTTTTTACGAAGTTTCGTGTTTGAAAATTTTTTATGAAAAACTGGTAATAGGTGGAGATTTCAAACAAAAGGGATTTTAATCTATGTATATTTATGAACATTATGTGTGATTTTGGTCGTTCTTGTGATATTATTTCTTTTCAAAATGGAGGTTTGAAAAAAAGACCGCAAACGACGATTTTCGCGTAATTTTTTTCCTTTGTTTAAAAAACTAGGAAGAACGCATAATTCATGGCTAAAAAAATTTTTACTGTATGTTCGAAATGTTTATATTAAGATGTCATAGTTTCAAGATAATTCGATAAGTTTAACTTAGGAAATTTCGGTCTCAAACATAACAACAATTGCAAAAAACTTTCCTCAGTAATGTTAGTCTTTTCAAAAAAATTCTTACAAAAAATCATCAAAAACTATAAAAAAGCTTACAGATAGACCCCAGTATTCAAAATATGCAGTATATTAAATTATCTCTGTAATTAAGTTAAGAAAGTAGTGCGCACTATTCAAGCGCGCAACATTTTAGCTTATCCGAATTACACTCGCTGAACTTATACGCTATGCGAACAAAGCAATTATTTGTTTCATACGAAAACACTACAATAAAAACAACTCGTTGGAATTTAGAAATAAATCTATTCAACTATAATATGAAAAGATGCTTTCAATGTTTAAACAGTGTAAAAAACATTATGGTTCAAAAAACATCTGCCTTTTGTTTGCTTCATACCAGCTGCTTAGAAAAACAATGGGCGTGCTTTAAAAAACACGTGAAATTAGCAATATATGAAGATTTAAAGCCAAAATTTCCTACCTTAAACTTATCGAATCATCTTGAAATTATGACACCTTAATCGAAACATTTCAAATATACAGTAGAACTTTTTTTACCCATAAATTATGGGTTCTTCCTAGTTTTTTAAACAAAAGAAAGAAATTACGCAAAAATCGTCGTTTGCGGTCTTTTTTTCAAACCGCCATTTTGAAAAGAAATAATATCACGAGAACTACCAAAGTCACACGTTATGTTTATAAATATACATAGATCAAAATCCCTTTTGTTTGAAATCTCCACCTATTACCAGTTTTTTATAAAAAAATTTCAAACACGAAATTTTGTAAAAAGTAACAGAACTTATGGGACAACCCAATAAAAACTATAGGAGATAGATCAAAAACCTCAAAGAAAGTATTGTTGCCAACGTTATAAAGAACTCACAGAAAAAAGTTTCATGAAAATATCTTGAATATTCGTGGATATATAAGCGTGTGAAAATGTCACTTTTTCAGACCTCAAAAAAGAAAAAGTTCACAAATTTGCAAGTTTTTTTTATTAAATTTAGCCTTTATTCAACTAAAAATACACAATAATACTGAAAAACTTGCAAATTTGCGAACTTTTTACTTTTTTAAGGCCAGAAAAGTGCTATTTTCACACGCTTATATCTCCACGAATATTCTAGATATTTTCATGAAACTTTTTAGTTCTTCATAACTTTGGCAACAATACTCTTACTGAGGTTTTTGCTCTATCTCCTATAGTTTACAAATTGGTTTTTTTTACTTTTTAATTACGCCGCTAGGGGCATCTCAATAGATTCTCCAGAGTCACTTACCTAGGGGTAAGTGACTACTAGAGTAGTAAGTGACACACTAGAGTAGACCTTACTTCCGTGACCCTAGGACACGTTGGTTCCAAATAAAAGCCGCGAAACGGACTTTTGAAACATCCTGTATAGTCCTATAATTAAGCTATATCTTTAAGAATGTCTAGCAGAGAGCTTATATACTAAAGCAAAATTATAAAACGACTGATCAATAAATATAAATCCAGTTTCGTCTCAAATGACCAGTTTAATCAGTTTAAAACAAGATTGACTAAATCGGAATATGTTTCGTACTGTATAGAAGTCAGGGTGAAACACACTGTATTGTAATAGTTTTTTTTTGTTTTTCCTCCAAAGAGCAGACAAGATTAAGAACAAGGGGAGAGAAATAGGGGGCGTGTTAAGCTTCTCCGCTGTAGGTCTCTCGAGTCGACATGTAAGTGTTTTGGGTGGTGTTCCTTGTGTTGTCACGTTCCGAATATAAATATTAGAAAACGATGAGAGGGGGCAAGGCAATTTTCTGTTTCGCACTCTATCACTTCTCTTTTTCATCCCTTCAATGGAAGGGGAAGAACTTGGGGATTTTTTTAAAGCGGGAATCGAGAAATAAAATGATCCGGGGGACAAGGTGCTTTAATTGATTAGCGATGTTCGGTTATGGTATACTTAAGCACGAATTAACTATCTGTATTTTGAAATGGCGACAATTTTCATTTTGTGAAAGTGGATGTAAGTTTTGAGAGTAAAGTTGTTGAACGCTTTTTTAATTATAAATTAATCTTAACTTTCAATCACTGTCTGAAAAATGTTAGTTGTTGAGAACCATTGAAATCTCAATTGATCTCTCTTTCTTTCTTCGAACTTTTATATAAGGTTTGCTCCATGCATTCTTCAAATTCTGTACAAGTTTTTTTTCATTTAAATAAAGCTTCATGTAGGATAAGCATTCAATTAGTTTATATGTACAATATTGGACTCAGACCCTATATCTCCGGAACGGCTTGTGATATAAAGACAAATAAGGTATCATTTTTCATGATTTGAAGTATTCTATATTCAAAAAAGTTCTTAGGGGTCTTCTTCATATTAAACGAAGCACCAACTTTCGTTTTTCCTATGGAAACCATCATAGATTATTCCAGATTCTGAAAGAGCACCCTCTAAAACCCCCCAAAACCAGTTTTCATGTCATTTGGTCCCCAAATGAAACCAGGAGGGGTTGATGGTTGAAAGGACCAAAATGGATAACTGCAGTCAAAATTTTTTTTAATCTTAATGTGTTCAGAATGGCCTAAAACCTCCAAAAAATGTATTCATTTGCTTTTCAAAGCCCTAAATTTTAAGTTATTTTCAATTAAAAACAGCCTCTTTTGTGTCTGAGCTGAAGCAGCTTTTGTGACGTGAAATGTGCTTTGTTCCCGCTTGTTGCTATAATCCCGCTTTGAAACAATGAGCATTAGTTTTTTTTACAGACTAGTGTATCGATGAAAACGCTGTTTCCCACATTTCCATTAGCACATGTGACGTCACATTGTTAGGAGCTTTCTGTATTAAAATATGTCATAATTACCTGTTGTTGACAAATTGTTGGAAAAGACAAGCGTATTTTTGGAATCAGGTGAGAATTTTCAATAAATTAAAATTGAATATTTAGAATTTTAAGAGATGCTGCAGTTCTCCATTGAGATTTCAACGTAAAAAACGAGATTTCAACGTAAATTCGACGAATTTCAACCCCCCACTCCTGGCTTTATTTGGGGACCAAATCACATGAAAATGGTTTTGGGGGGGTTTTAGAGGGTGCTCTTTCTGAATCTGGAATAATCTTTGATGGTTTCTGTAGGAAAAACGAAAGTTGGTGCTTCGTTTAATATGAAGACGACCCCCTAAGAACTTGAAAATTTTCTGTATGTAGAATACTTCAAATTATGAAAAATGATACCTTATTTGTCTTTATATCACAAGCCGTTCCGGAGATATAGCGTCTGAGTCGATTTTTTTCCAGTATTGTACCTTTTTATATTGCAGATTTCAGAAACTGAGAAATAATGAATAAAACCAAAAATTGAATGATTCCTCCAAAATGAAGATCAGAAGTGAAAAGTCTGAATGAGCCTTTAAATACCTTGACTGAGTTTTTATTGAGAGATACATACATACTGACTGCTCTGCTATTGATTGACAAGATTTTTCTTTGACACTAAAAACTTTCAGTGTTTGCCTTCCACTTTTTGACACAATATAATACAACTACAAATCCAATGCTACAAACATCCATCCAATTAGACCAACACGCATTCTCACGACCATTAAACAACCCGAAATATAAACAACGAAGACCCAGGGAATTTCAAGCAAAACCATAATCCCTCTTCCACACACCACAACTCCTGAAGGGGCCCGGCTGTATATCTTCTCACCTACCTGCCCCCCAAGGGGGCCCCACCGTTAAAAATCAAGCCCATTTAACGGCACTACAGGGCCCTCCCGTCTTACGAGCATATAATTTGAAGAAATATGCGGCCTAATCCAATAGTTTTCGGACAAGGTGGGTGAGATTAATACAAGGCATGGCGTGTATAGAAGACATCGGGTAATTTACTGCTGCCGCATAAGACAAAAAAGAGGCGAGTGTAAAAGGATCCATAGTCTGCCGAGGATTACACCGGCTTCGTTAGTGGTCGGATGAGGGACCACCGGGGGATCGAACACCTTGAGAAAAGATGAGGGGAGGAGGAGGCATTGCTGGGGAGGGGATTGGGTTTAACTTGTTTTAGGTAGGGCATGGTGGAGTGGTTTGTTGGGTGGTGTTTGAATGGTGACTTTTTAAGTGAACCTGAAGAATCCATTGGAATGATTACAGGGCCCCTAGCGGCAAAATAAAGAAGTAAAAAAATAATTTAAAAACTAAAGGAGATAGAGCAAAAGCCTCAGCGAGAGTATTGTTGCCAACATTATGAAGAACTCACTGAAAAAAATTTTATGAAGATATCGTGAATATTCGTAGAGATATTAGCATGTGAAAATAGCACTTTTTCAGGCATCAAAAAAGAAAAAGTTCGTAAATTTGCAAATTTTTTTGGTTTTTTGATTAAATTTTGTCTTCATTCAACTAAAAAAACACTATACTACACAATAACACTGACAAATTTGCAGATTTACGAAATTTTTCTTTTTTGATGCCTGAAAAAGTGCTATTTTCACATGCTAATATCTCCGCGAATATTCACGAATATTTTCATGAAACTTTTTTCAGTGCGTTCTTCATAATGTTGGCAACAATACTATCATTTCGGTTTTTGCTCTACCTCCTTTAGTTTTTAACTTTTTTATTTCGCCGCTAGGGGCGCTTTAAGTCATCTTAATGGATTTTCCAGGGTCATTTATCTAGGGATAGACCTTACTTCCGTGACCTTAGGACATGTTGGTTCCAAATAAAAGCCGCGAAACGGACTTTTGAAACACCCTGTATGTTATAGTATGTATGGGAAGAGTTAGAAATGTGTTCTAATCTGAAAGTGTTCTTAAATTTGGATCGAAACACTATCGCCCGTATTGACCACTAACCTAACCTAAGGTTAACCTGGTATCAAAGCTTCTAATTGGTTGTTGAAAAAGGGGAAAAAAGTTTTAAGCCAATCAGAGTTATCGATGAAACTTGATCAAGTTAGTAGTGAATACATCTGTATAATAACACATTTTTTGACTCTGAAATTTTTAATAACACTTTTAAAACATAATATTTTTCTCACACAACACATTCGTTTTATTACTTATGATATGAGTATTTAAAATTTTTGCTTCTTTCAACAACATATCGGTTCTAGAATAGTATACCAAATTGGCTACCCTACCAAAGGTCTGTCACTTAAGTTAACTTTTTCAAAAAGTTAGACCATCTGGTTTTTATAAGAGCTTCTACATTACATTTATTTTTTAGCCAATCATATTTGCATGAATATAAATGTCAAAATATTTCTTTCATACCTAAATTTTAAAAAGCTTTTACACTCAAGAGACTACAAAACGTCTTGCAACCCTGTAAAATGCGCTAAAAGTGAAATTTTTTTCTCAATTACAAAGATTTCCCAAATTCGGACGAGACTTTCTGTGAACCAAACAAACTGTATGTCTCAGAAGGTGTCGCGTCGAAGTCTGTCTCAACCCAAAAAACACCACAAGAAACAAGCCCAGTCCCAAAAGAATGAAACCATTTACCCCTTTTCCATTCAGTCTCCACGAAGTCGCACCTTCACTTTCCGAAAACGCGCGAATTTCCATAGCGCGGCACACTGGGCCAACGCATTAGCATGGAGCCGTTTGACAAAAGAGGGTCTCTGACTTAATCATCAGGTGTCAACGCGTTCAGCTCGCATTGTCATGATGATGAGGCCAATTCTAAGGAGACATAAGGCCACGCTGCGGCGCGATAACTCGTTGATGAAAAGTCGGCGTTGGTGAAAACACCCCTTATTTATGCTGCATGGGGTGTTTTGCATAACATTCACCCGCAGCATCGTGCCAGAGTTTGCGTTGTTACAGGAAAAGACGCATTTTGTATGCGTTTTTGAAGATTGTCTTGTTTACTTCAGGGAGATTATCACTCCGTAAAGAGTTTTAAGTGAAGAATGAATTGCCTGCTTATATTCTGTTGGATTTTCCTTTCTTTAATGAAAAGCGTATAGAAAATTTCCATAAAATGTTTTTATATGGGAGTTAAAATGGGAGATTTTTTTAGTAATAGGTACTTAATAAATTATTTTGATACTTATAAAGTTAGTACGTATGGTGAAAGTGCTGTTATTTGTAAATAAAATATGCGGCTTTTGGTCAGGCAATTTTCCCACTTCTCACTTGGATTTCTATTGTACTGCCATGATGACGAGATATAAATTGTGACCTTGAGTCGCCTATTCTATTTACTCAAGCTATAAGTATGTGTAATTTAAACAGGCTATAAGTATGTGTTATTACAAATTGCATGCACAACTGAAATTTAAATTTTCCTGACTTAGGAAATTAAAATTAGGGAGTTGTTTATTTAAAATATATACTTTAACATGGTTTGAGAGGAACTTCTCGAAGAATAGAAGTTTGCCCAAGGTATCACATATAAACAAAACACTTTTTTATAGAAATATAAACACTTTGGTGGGGCATGGGCCGTAAAAGGTTGGGAAACACTGCCTTAGATGCCTTAGATCTAAATTAAATAATGAAATACACCCAGTATCGAGATCATTGTAAAAATAGCTTACTTTCCATTTTAACTGAAAGGGTAACTCCAATCTACTACTATTCTTAATTAACTTTTATGTTTTGAAATTACCCATCGTGGTAATACCACTGGTAAAATCACTAGGACTTGGTAATACACTGCTCTGAGTCTTTTAGCTGTAGCTAACAATAATATGAGAAAAGCAATCAAGGTGGGAATTGCAGTCATGACTCATGAACAACAGCATACCCTTGTAAAATCCTCTGAATGTTCAAAAGTAATCTAAAAATTCAAATGCATGTGTATTGTTTAGTGTTTTGATGATTCAATAATTTTACTTATATAAAGTTTTGAGTCAAATGATAAAAGTTAAAATTCTAAAGATAAAAAAAGGTTTCCTATTTTCTTCTTCGGCAACTTCTATCTTATCAACATTGTACCGTTCCATATGCAGGTCAGAAAAAGTTGTGCAGACAATCTAGCCGTCCCTATAAAAAAAGACTGTGATGACCGCTGTACAAAATATGGCCGGGCAGTTTTAATAAGAGCTCAAAAACTTATCTCTCACCTAAAAAATAAATAATAGAATTAAATCAAAAGGTTTGTTGGATCCAAGTTTGGATCTTGAAAGGGGAACCAGGATATTAAAAACATCTTTAGCGCTAAAATCGGAGATATTTAAGATAGTATGCTTTTTAATCCGTAAAATTACACATTCGTGGTATTTGCTGGTTTTAAAAGTTAAGATCTTTTTTGGAATACTCCTGTGTTTAAGTACTAACATTGAATCTTTTTAAATTGCAATTTTTGAACAATTCATGACAATTACAAAGGTTTACGAGTTTTATGAGCATTTCACCATCACTACCTCAAATAAACCACTGTGGGATTATTAAAACAATTCAACACTAACTCAAAGCACTAACGCAGTATCTCACCAGAAGGAAACTCTTAAATTCCCACTGCGTCTCCCCTAGAGCCTTTACCACGAACGGCAAACAATGTAGTCCTAAAATAAACCAATCCAGAAGTGCGCAAATCAAGGACAGTCGCGTCTTCATTACTCTGGGGGAGGGCAATAAGGGAAACACAGACCCCCATACATCAGCCCCCCTGTCATCGCGGCCAAATATTCCTGGTCACGTCGCACCCCTTGCCCTACGTCACAGGTGTCCCCTGGACTAATTAGGGATGGCAAACAGAATGGTGTCGTTATAACTTAAAAGAGGTACACATCAGGACTTTGTAACGTCCTTGAGTTATGGGGAGCAGGGAGAGGGATTTACATATTCAGACACGTTTTATATCCTCTGGGCTTGGGATTTGTGTGTGTTTGGTTTTGAGGAGGGGATATTCGCCGGCTGAAAATTCCACAGTCTTTTAGTCGGCTGAGATGAGTTGCTGGAATTCATGTTGTGAGGGGCATGTGGGATAGTGAAAGAGTTCAGAGACTAACGTTATTTAAATAGTTAACCTTATTTTATAAACATTCGGAATTATAAGTTAGTGTTTTGGTAATTTGGTTCTCAGAAAGAGAAGCTGCCGCTGCCGCATCCTTGGAACTGAACTTACTACAAATTCGGAAACGAATTGGTAATGGGCTGGGATTATAAAATTGAGAAAGGAAAAGTCATGATTGGTTGGTTGGGTGATTTGAGGTATTTGCTTGCTATTAAGAGCCGCTTCACCTTCTTTCTCCAAAAAAAATTTTCAACGATTATTTTTCCAAACGATGTTTCCAAAAAGTTATAATTTTAGATTCTAGAGTAGTGTGTTGAGTTTTAAAGTTCTTTCAGATATGAGGGAGTTCTGAAGGGATCTTTTGAGCGATTTAGGATTCTTGATGATGGTGGATTGCTTTCAAATTAAGGCAAAACTTAAAAACTTTTTATTTTTAATTGTTTAAAACTGAAAATGGTTTAGTAATAGTACGGGCGCTGGCGTTAAAATGAAAAATTCATCTGCTCGTACACGATTTTAATATGACAGGATAGTGTTAGTGGTGCTGATCACAGAATTGAGCGTCAGCTGGTCAAGTAGCGGTGGGTTGAGCGTGGGGAGGGGGTCAAAGTTGCAAAAAAAAGTGAAAAATAAATTTATCTGCTCGTGTATGAAACTTGGTGGAGATGGTAGTTTAGGCCTTCCTGATTACAAAAATGACCGTCAGCTGGTTGGGTGGCGGTGGAATGACCGTCAGCTGGTCACGTGAACTTGCAAACAAAAAATTTATCTGACAATGCTTGGAACTTGGTAGGGTTGTCAATCTCTGTTACATGAAGTAATAACGAGTTACTAGTCTTCAACTTACACTATCAATTCGTGAATTAATATCTGTTGTACTAGTAACTCGTTATTATTTCTGTAACAGAGATTGACTTCCTACCAAGTTTCTTGCTTTTTGTCTGATAAATTTTTTGTTTGCAAGTTCACGTGACCAGCTGACGGTCATTCCACCGCCACCCAGCCAGCTGATGGTCATTTTTGTAATCAGGAAGGTCTAAACTACCATCTCCATCAAGTTTCATCAAGGGGCAGATGAATTTATTTTTCTTTTTTGTACCTTTTACCCCCTCCCCACGCTCAACCCACCGCTACCTGACCAGCTGACGCTCGATTCCATGATCAGCACCACTAACACTATCCTGTAAAATTAAAATCGTCTACGAGCAGATGAATTCTTGAACTTTAACGCCAGCTCCCGTACTATAATAATCAGCTGGCTTAGTACGGTATGATTCTTGATTAGGTATGATTCTTGAGCCCATTAGAAAGTGCTTTAAGTAAAAGTGATACTTATCTTATATTTCATAGTTATCTTATAAAAATTTCTATGCGAATATTAGCATAGAAATTTTATAAGATAGATGTTTTGGTGCCAGTCTTGGTTGGCGTAGAAAAGTTCTCCAGAGAAAACGCAATTGAGGACTGGACTTCAAAAGAAGCTATACGTGCTCAAAGTAAAAAATATGAGTTAAACCCCATCTCCAACAACTTATTAATTCGGCTTAGCGCCACAACAATTAAGTAGTTTAAAATTAGCCCGAAAGATGGCTTTTTAAGTGTATTCCCATGGACCTATGGAGAATCAAATTTAAAATGATCAAATGCAGAAAATTTACTTTTTGGCACTTAGATAGTTTTTGAAGTCCAGTCCTCAATTTAATATCAATTTGTTTTATTCAAAGTATAAAGAAAACGCATGGCTTATGCTTAAAATCGAAGAACCATTAAATAACAAATTATATGATTACATAAGGTGTTACGAAACCATAATTTCCATAAATGCAATTTGCATAAAGTGAAGTCTACCAATAAAAACCGTCATTCCTATATAACATCACTGATATATAACATCACTACTACACATAATGCAATTTCAATTTCACTCGAAATCCCTTTCAAACATTGCTCTTACCAAACTCCACAATACGAACTCCAACTCATCTAAATTTCCACCTTACAAAACCACCACAGGCACCAGGTTAAAATGATAAATCAAGAGCTCGAGGGCTAATTTGCAAGATCGGTGGTTCGCGATAAAAAATAGCTCTGGTAATTGTCGCCTTACACTCACGGCAAGTGATTCATGTGTTTCATCTTCTGCTGTTCATTAAGCTCTGGGTCCTATCCCCGCCTAATCCCTACTTTGCAACGGTGCTAATCAATAGCCCTAATGTCCCCTTCATCTTTTTGTGCTGCCCTGATCGGGGATTGCTCCTGCACATTTTCGGTTCACTGGCTTTGCAAGTTTAATGTCTACACGTTTAAGAAGGGGAGAATTTCGAAGGTTCGATTTGTTTGAAAATCGTGTGTAGAAACGAGTTTTAATGTTTGGAACCATTTTTAAAGTTTTTAACAATTTAACGGCTTGTTAAGGTAAATGTGGGTATAGTGGACACTTTAAGGAAAATTTTTGCTTAAATTCTTAATAAATACCAACCTATTTGCTTGGAAACGGTTATCATCCTATTTTTAGGTTAATTGGATCTTCCTCTTTCGATTTTAACATTAAAAAGTTTAATTAGATTGGGTAAAGTATTTTTAATTAATTTTTAAAAAGTGCTCCAAATTGCATCTATAGTGGACACCTCTCTTTTTCTGCCTATATGAGGGGTCCATTCATGAAATTGAGGGTTTTTTTGGTATAGTCGTTTAGTTCTAATTAACTCTTCCTTCCCAACGAAATGTATTTTAGATCAAATCAAATTAGCTTTATTTAAAAAAATACTTGATAGTTTCCGGCCCAAAGCCTACGCAGTAGGGTGGGTTGGGGTAAAGTGGGTCATGGGGTAAAATAGGTCAGTTTTAATTAACTCGATATGAATCAAATTTAAATTGAATTTTTTTTCACTAATTTTTTTAATTATATTCTTTAATCTGCTGGCAACCTTTTTCGACTGTCAAAAATTAAGATTTATGAATTTGAGGATTGAAAAAATATTTAATTTGAATTGTAAATGATGTCATCGAAAAAACAGGGTTTACTAACTTCCAAAATATCTATATATTGCAATAAATTACAGCAGACTTTTTTATTATTTTTCCATAAAAGAAAGTCCGAGAGACATTTCAAGCCAATCAGCTTAGAAAAATATAAAATATTTTATCTTTTATAACGATATTTTGTACTTGGGGTAAAATGGGTCATAGTTAAGAGGCCTTTTGTATTAAGTAAAACAATGTTTTTAACTTATTTCCTTCAAATATACATTGAAATGTCAAACAAGTTTATTTTTTCGCCAAATGAAGTATTTTAATTGCTACATTTGGAACAATGGTCATTAACTTCAGACGTTTACAATTTCCTAAAAGTACAACTTAAAAATAATTTTTTCAGATAAAAACGGCTTAGCCGATTGCTTTTTTTTCTTATTTTCATGTATATTTAGTAATAAATATATTTTTGACATATTTTTGCAATGAGACCCATTTTACCCCACATTGGGGTAAAATAGGTCATTACTTTTTAGGCTAAGTTTAACCAACTTATAAATAAAAAATAAATGATAAAATTAGATGAAAATGTTCTGAAGGATTTTAATGTCAAGATCCAATTGAAAGAAATCCTAAAAAAGTTATAGTTTTGATGAAATAAAACTTAGAATGTAAAAGTACCTTAAAATTGACCCATTTTACCCCAACCCACCCTAGCGGATTTGAGAGGAGTTCAGCATGTAATTCAATGTTTTAGAAACCTTGGTTCCCAAAGCCAGAATGAAACCAAATTAATACAACACTCATTTTAAAGCATAATCAACAGTTTATGAAGAAAAACTGATTCAAATTAAATATTATTTATGTTTCTTTTAGAAGCCATTGCAGTGGCCACTGTTGGAAAATCTAAGATTATGTGTTGGTATAGTGGCCACCCCCATAAATCCTCGTAAAGTCAAAATTTTCAAATAAATTTTATTCAGTATCATTTTATATACTCTTCTTTATCTAGATATAAATTTAAATGTCAATCAAACGGTAATAAATACAAAAAAATCAGTTCCGAAACACCCGTTTCCTTACGCGATTCAATAAGCGAAATCAAATTTCAGTCACTCGGCCGATGTTGTTATTTTCAAATATTTAAATATCCTTCCCATGCTGATCTGTGGTATCGGTGGTAATTTACCAGCTTACCTGATTGTACAATCTACTATGCCTATGAATTTTGACGCTGTTAGATGCCTCTAACTCGTTTTATTTAAAGTTAATCAGCTACGTGGCCACTATTGGTACAGTGTCCACTATACCCACATTTACCTTATTTGTTCTGTATTTAAGGTGTTGATTCTTTAGTTGGTTTAAGTTATACGAAAAAAAGCGGAAAAAATTACTCCTTTTTTCATCTTTCAAGAAATATAAAAAATCACGGTTATTTTAATAGCTATTAATTTGAAGAAAAAAATTCATTGACGATTGAAGTTCATGAAAAATATGAAACTATACAAGAAAAAACAAATAATTATAGAAATGTAAAAAAGGGGAGGTGCCTTCCTAAAATTTTGTTGCAATATTATCTTTTCTGATTATAAATATAAATAAATGACACAATATTTTCTTCGTTAGATAAACACATATTCGATTTGATGAACCTAAAAGAATGACGTATTTTTTGTCTCTTGAGCGATTTTCATAACAGATATAAAAATATGCAGATTTTTTTAAGTAATTTCATTCGTTTGTTTTACAAATTTTTCTTCATTCGTTCACAAAAGTGTATTCTGTGTCACTTATCTATGTGATGAATGATCCTAAATTATCTAAATTGCTCTCAATCGACACTATTTACCAACATTCTCCTTTAAAAACTTCAAAAAGTACTCACAAATCGTTTTTATCGGTGGCTTAAAAACCGAAATGTCTCATCTCCCTCAAATTATAATGCAATCAACTCGTCAATAAAAAGTCCGATGAAAAACCCTTACAAAAACTTCCCCACTTAAAAAGTATCATTCAGGAAACTAAGCCAAGAATCACTAGGGTTACCAGAATAAAGATATGTGCACTATTTGAAATGAAAGGACACATTTTCGCTCAATTTTTTTATATTTTAAAATATGTTTTTAGTTTTAAATTAACAGATATTAACATCAATGCAGTATTTTTTGCCTTTCTGCTTCATGTTTATTTGCATGCAGTAGAGTAGGTAAAGTAAAGAATCATTGAAAAAACTAAAATTAAAGTAATTTAATTTAAATTTATCTCCTTCTAGACGATTGCTTTTAGTCTAATTAAAAAATAACCTAAAAAGTATTCGACTCTACGAAAAATTGAGAAGCATAAAAAACTAAATTATAAGAAAAATGCTTCAATTTTTCCACATTTATTCTAAACTTTATTGAAAAGTTGGCTTGATATTCGTAAACAGCACTAAAATATAGCCTATATACATGAATCACATGCATACAGTCAAACCTGTTTTTGTGCCTGGAATAGGGACCGCACAAAAAATCGCATACAAAAAAATTCGCTTCAGACTTCGCGAGTAGCTATAAAAAATACACTAGCGGAAATAAAAATCCCAACACCAAGAAGGAAAGGAGATATCAAAGTCAAATTTATTTCTATGATTGCACATAGTATTAATGTGAATTGATTAAAAAATGAGCCTTCCTGGATGTTAGGGGGCCGAGAAAATCGGTGAGGAGTGTTGTCTCCATAGGTGTCCATTACCGCCGTCACACGTCATGGTATTGAGTGACAGGGGCTCTAAATCACTTTTGAGGGATTGGAGGACCATGTTGCCTCCTCAGGTAGTCCAAATTCATATGGTGCACCAGCGGACGTTGCATACCGGGCTAGGTGATTTCTCCTCTTTCTCAGGACATGTTTTGTGAGTGTTGGTTCTTACGAACGGGAAAGACGGGGTAAAAATGCAACCTAGGAGGTTAAGAAGAAAGCTTGGACATTGCATACAACATGTGGTTGTGCATGTTTCTCTTGAAATTTGTCCCCAGGATAGGTCTGAAGGTAAGGACGGTCTACCGGCTGCAAAATTTCAATGACGCAGCTCTGGTTGGAAAAAGTACTGGTGAATCATACTCAGGAGTAGCAGAAATGGAATCCAATGCATCACCACTCCGTTACCCTGCATCACCACTCCGTGCAATGATTAGAAAATCATCAGCTGAGTGCGCTCTCTCCATTGTGTCTTCAAACTCATACCCAACCGTCGTGGTGCTCCAAACCGAATCAGGATTCTCTCATAAACACGATGTCATGAAATTGGGATTTTCATTTCCTTATTTCGTGCACTATTGGAAACAGAAATGCCCATTTTCAGCCCCTTGTTTATTGACAAAGATGTAAGAAGCTATGCGGACCGAACGGACAATCCGCAGTACTGCAAACGACATCCATCCCACTGCCGCTTGTTCTCAGTATGATCTACCGGTATTTCGGCCAACCAGAGCTGCTTCATTGAGGTTTTTTAGCCGGTTGTCCGTCCTTACCTTCAGACCTGTCCTGGGAACAAATTTCAAGAGAAACATGCACAACCACATGTTGTATGCAATGTCCAACCTTTCTTCTTAACCCCCTAGGTTGCATTTTTGCCCTGGCCTATCCGTTCGTAAGAACCAACGCTCACAAAACATGTCCGAAGAAAGAGGAGAAATCACGTAGCCCGATATGCAACTTCCGCTGGTGCACCATATGAATTTGGACTACCTGAGGAGGCAACATGGTCCTCCAATCCCTTAAAAGTCATTTAGATCCCCTGTCACTCAATACCATGACGTGTGACGGCGGTAATGGACACCTATGGAGACAACACTCCTCACAGATTTTCTCAGCCCCCTAACATCCAGGAAGGCTGATTTTTAAAGCAATTCACATTGATACTATGTGCAATCATAGAAATAAATTTGACTTTGATATCTCCTTTCCTTCTTGGTGTTGGGATTTTTATTTCCGCTAGTGTAGTTTTCGCAGCACATTTAAAAAATACTTTTTTATTCGGTGAATAAGCACCGCATAAAAATGTATCACGTAGGACCGTAGCAAAAAATCCCTCAGCACACCTGCATTGAAAAACTATTTATGTTCGGACCGCAACGCAATCCCCACCTTATAATATCAATTAATTATAATAACCAATCAACTCCAAGTCATTTCTAATTAAAAACCGTTTAAATTACTTGGTTAGCAATTATTTTGTGGTTTTAAGCAATGTTTTAATTTTTTCGACCCTCCAAATTTTGAATTAATTTGTAAAAATTGATATTTGAATTTTTTTTGAAATTTAAATCGATTACTATAATTTTATTTTTTGAAAATTTTCCCGCGGACCGATTTTGTTCAATTTTTTTTTTCATTATTGAGGTCATTACCCAGTGAAAACCGTTGAAAAACCAAATGTTGCAATTTTTTTACCCTTTTTTTCAGTAGATTTACTGGACTATAAGGACATGGAATCAAGCCTTTTTCCGACAACTCCTTTTGACTTAAAACTGGGTTTACCTTTTTCCCAACTACCTATTAAAAATTATATTCCAAGTTAAGTAGTTAGGGGCCATTCATTAATTACGTAAGGGCCCCGAGGGGGAGGGGGGGTTGGAAAAATCTCTACATACCCTTACTTGGGGGGATGGGGGGTCAAACCCATTCTTAAGTAAGATTTTCCAAGTTAATGTAAACAAATTGCAATTATTCTAATCAAGAGATATTATAATTGTAATATGTACACAAGCGTAAATAAAAATCCCAACACCAAGAAGGAAATGAGATATCAAAGTCAAATTTATTTCTATGATTGCACATAGTATCAATGTGAATTGCTAAAAAAATCAGCCTTCCTGGATATTAGGGGGCCGAGAAAATCGGTGAGGAGTGTTGTCTCCATAGGTGTCCATTACCGCCATCACACGTCATGGTATTGAGTGACAGAGGCTCTAAATGACTTTTGAGGGATTGGAGGACCCTGTTGCCTCCTCAGGTAGTCCGAATTCATATGGTGCACCAGCGGACGTTGCATACCGGGCTAGGTGATTTCTCCTCTTTCTCAGGACATGTTTTGTGAGTGTTGGTTCTTACGAACGGATAGGCTAGGGTAAAAATGCAACATAGGGGGTTAAGAAGAAAGCTTAGACATTGCATAAAACATGTGTTTGTGCATTTTTCTCTTGAAATTTGTCCCCAGCACAGGTCTGAAGGTAAGGACGGACAACCGGCTAAAAAACCTCAATGAAGCAGCTTTGGTTGGCCAAAATACCGGTAGATCATACTGAGGACAAGCGGCAGTGGGATGGATGTCGTTTGCAGTACTGCGTATCGTCCGTTCTGTCTGCATAGCGTCTTACATCTTTGTCTATAAACAAGGGGCTGCAAATGGGCATTTCTGTTTCCAATAGTGCACGAAATAAGGAAATGAAAATCCCAATTTCATGACATTGTGTTTATGAGAGAATCCTGATTCGGTTTGGAGCACCATGGAGGTTGGGTATGAGTTTGAAGACACAATGGAGAGAACGCACTCAGATGATGATTTTCTAACCGTTCCACGGGGTGGTGATGCAGGGTAACGGAGTGAGGATGCATTGGATTCCATTTCTGCAACTCTTGAGTATGATTCACCAGTACTTTTTCCAACCAGAGCTGCGTCATTGAGATTTTGCAGCCGGTAGACCGTCCTTACCTTCAGACCCTTCCTGGGGACAAATTTCAAGAGAAACATGCACAACCACGTGTAGTATGCAATGTCCAAGCTTTCTTCTTAACCCCCTAGTTTGCATTTTTACCCCGTCTTTCCCGTTCTCTAGAACCAACACCCACAAAACAAGTCCGATCAATGAGGAGAAATCACCTAGCCCTGTTATGCAACGTCCGCTGGTTCACCATATTAATTTGGACTACCTGAGGAGGCAACATGGTCCTCCAATCCCTCAAAAGTCATTTAGATCCCCTGTCACTCAATGCCATGACGTGTGACGGCGGTAATGGACACCTATGGAGACAACACTCCTCACCGATTTTCTCGGCACCCTAACATCCAGGGAGGCTGATTTTTTAATCAATTCACATTAATACTATGTGCAATCATAGAAATAAATTTTACTTTGATATCTCCTTTCTTTCTTGGTGTTGGGATTTTTATTTCCGCTAGTGTAGTTGATAACAAGAATTTTCTTATCTGTTGAAAAATAAAAATCTTTGATTTACGTCAAATTGAGAGTTTGAGTGTAAGTGATCCATTTCTAACATTTTATTACTATTTTGAAAAACGAAATGGAATCTTACGAAAGAATAGGGGGGAGGGGTTTGAAAAATCTTACGTACCCTTACATGGGGGTAGGGGGGATCAAAAATTGCTAAAATCATCCTTACGTAATTAATGAAGGGCCCCTTAACCGTGGGTTAGGATAGTGGTGAAATACGATAGCAGTAAAAGTACGACCATTTCCGAAAATTTCAAATATGAACCCCAAATCATCTCAAAAACTAACAAGATGCATTTACTCCCTACCTACGGACACTTCATTCGCAGGGCGAGGACTTGATCCTCCAAGCTTTATGATCGGTCCCCAAAGTGCCACCCACACCCCCAAAAAGAACGTTCTCACCTCCTAATTACCAGGTAGCGTCGTCCCGCTTTGACAATTCATCAAAGCCCTCAACGACGACGCTCACGGCGGCTTTTTTGCCCACCCTGCGTCATTACGGGCCGTATGGGCTCCGCACAGCAATTAGAAAGCGACCGCAAAACAGCCCGGTGACTGACTGGGGTCTCTAATCATCGGGTGCGGGCAAGCGCTGATGATCCGGCCGATGATGAATCTTCAGCCTCAATCAGCCGGAATCCGGCACAGCTGCCGGATACTCTTCTCCGGCATTACCATTAACTAAGATAATATTCCCGCCGGTGACTTAGGAGGGAGAAAAAGTGAAATAATACGGTGAGTTTCTGCGTGGAGTTTTCTTGATGAAGAAATCTCTCGCGAGATCACGCAGGTTCGTGGGAGGGGAAAAAAGGGATTTTTCTTGATGGTCGGTTTGGTTGGGAGGGTGGGTTGGTTGGTTGAAATTAATGACAATATTTGTTCGGTTTCTTTTTGGGACAGTGCGAAGTGGTGTTTAATTGCAGGTGTGAGGGGACAAAGTTGGGATGGGAGTATCGCATGCATTTGTTTCTGAGTTTCGATGTGCGTTTTTGCTCTCGGGGTATTATCTTCTGGATGGGTAATCTGGAATCATTATTTCTCTGGCGTGAGTTTTCAAGACTTCGGCTGTTTTGGTTCAGGTTTTTTAAGCTCTTTGTATATGCGTGTATGCTCTTATTTCTATGTAAAAGCGATGGAAGAGACACTGTCTAAAAATATAATTTGAAAAATCTGGAACTTTTAAAAAAATTTTACATTAGTAAGTAGTCAATGTAAGTTTGTAAATATAAATTAAATATAAAAATAAAAGAGTACGCTGATGCACAGGAAATATGTAGTTAAAATGAATACCCACTACAATAGTTCTATATTACGAATAATCTGTTTTTTAAAATCCTTTTTATTTGTTTTCATGTTAAAAGATTTTTCTATTTAGGTACAAAAAATTTTTTGAGTTAGTTTTGTAAAAATAATTCAACATCTTTTTAATCGTATTACAAAGAAATCAAACACGAGGTAGTTTGATAATTGAAAAAAAATTAAACACAATGGAAATTATAAAAAGATTAACTAAAAATGTGAAAACACAAGTACACTGTGACAGCTTTTAACTAAAAAGTTAATTAATGAAAAAAAACAAGCATGTTATAAAAGAAGTTTTAAACATGCTGAGTTACTGATCTTTTTTTAAAAAACAAGAAATGTTTCGCTAATATAATTTAAATATAAACGTTATACATGTAATAAAACATACAAGAAACAGCAAAAATAGTTAAAATAATTTATACATAAGTAAATATGAATCTAGTGACATGAGTTCGTTCGTTCTTTTCTTACACCCACAGACACATGTTTTTTTTATTTCGAAATATACATGAATCGATTAATTTTAATCTTAACGTGTCTTTAACAAACATCCATCATCTCTCTATATAGAACCAATCTTCCTTGTTGACAATAAATCCGCAATCAAACCGCCCTAAATCCCTCTCATCTTTCAATCCACTATGTTAATCGCATACTTCACATGGACGAATCGAATTTTTCATTCTCATAATTCAATTACCAAGAGCTGTACAATACTTGTCTCTTCATTAAAGAGATTTATAGGAAACCATAATATACAATCTCGAAAAATCCTTGAGCAAGAGCTTCACGACTCAATGTCATGGCGAGCACCTGGTTTCTCTCCGAAAGCGTCAATTAGCGGGGGACTCGGGAGAGAGTGAGGGAAATATTGCGGCCTATGAGAGTCCTTATTTGATTTGAGGTCACTTTTTTTCTCATGAAGGATTCGTGGATTTAAGGGTACTGAAAGATTTATGTGTGTGGAATATGTATGGTATTTGAAATTTGTACTTGACCCTACTGGGCGATTTCAGAGAAATTATTTCAGTATGTAGACAATTTTACTTCAATTTCGTAAACTTAAGAAGGTGTTTAAAATTTGAGCTTGATGAATGTAATAAGCAGGCCCCTCAAGAATGAGATGCCGTTTCCGACAAGCTGAATGTGATTGGCTGATCAAATTACATGCTGTATGGTTGTATTTCTAGGTAACTTACATATAGTAACCTTAGAAAATGCCGAAATGTAGTTGAACCAACGTGTTTTCTTCTCTGCTCTATGTAAGTAAACGTTATTATTTATTTATTTTAGCCAATTTACTGTTTTATAAACACCTTCACTTCTCTAAGGTCACATGATCAAACAAGCCAATCACATTCAACTTGTCGGAAAGGGCATTCGTTCTTGAGGCGCCTGTATTACGTCCCTTTGGTGAATATTTGAGAATAGTGTAATGAGAGGTGTAATGGGGATTAATAGCAATAATAGATTTTTATTCACATTTAAAGCATTAAAGGATGTCAAGTTTGCTTAATAAAACTAGCTTAATACTTAAAAATTGCCTTACATTTTGTTTAGAAAAATAGGAATTTATACTTTTAAAAGGAATTGTGTATTATTTTAAGTTTTAATTGCATAAAATAAAGTTAAAAGGGTATATTTTTATTACCTAATACTACTTATAAATATATTAAATGACCCACCACTTTGTTAAATTTTAAATTTCAAATTTGCTTCAAATTATCACAGTTGATAACTGGTAGCGTATTGCCATGAAAATGTTTTAATCTCGAAATTCTTGAACATGTTGGTTTAAAGGTTCATACTGATTTAAGGCTTTATCTGTGAGAAGAGATAATTAATTTATATGTGGAAAATTGAAATGAAGTAAAAATGTTCCTTAAGAACCATATCACTAAAAAATATTTCCAAAATCTCAAAGAAGATACTTCTGTTTTGTGAATTTTAAAACTTATACCCTCATATTTCTCTGAAATCACTCCAATATACAATCCTCGTCATATTAAAAATTAAAGTGACCTACAACAGGGTTAAATTTCCATTCAAACTTTCTCCTCATAAAACTTCTCTTACCTCCAAACTTCACAAAAGCATGTGAAAAAGCAGTTGTCTCTTTCTCTCTATAATAACCTCAAAGTATTGTACTACCAACATCCTCAGCTCAGAAACCTCTCCGAAAATAAATGGCTCACAATCGATTGGGCCGGAATGATGAAAACCTCGACGTAATAGCTTTCTTGTTCATCATATATAAAATAAAGGTAATAAAATGCGCAGCCAAATTGGAAAGTTATTAAAGGCTGATATTGGGTAACCGCGGGACACGATTAAGGTCGACCCTACACGACAAAATTACCCGGGTAAGTGCTTAAGGAGCTATATGAGAATTTCCCCCCTTTGCCCCAAATTACGGTGTAGGACTTTGGTGCTACTTACGCTCCCATTTTATTGCTTGAATTTTTTAAGCCTTGATCACCGAGTGAATAGGGTAGATTATTAAAGCGAAAATCCCGGAACTGATTTTCCAATGTCTAGGGTTTCTTGGGTGAGAATGGTCTTTTGATAGAGAAGGGGAATAGAGAAGTTTCGAATCACAGTGGGTGGGTATGTCTTTCTTTGATTCAGTGTTTGAAGTATTTTTAAGTATTTTTGCATTTTTGATTTTCTATGTGAATCAAAGAATTTTTTTAATGATTATAATCTTCTGTCTGTATCAAAAAACTTTGTTAGCATTATTTATTTCAGATTAAAATATACAAAAAGTATTCACTTAAGGTAAATGTGGGTATAGTGGACACTGTACCAATAGTGGCCACATAGCTGATTAATTTTAAATAAAACGAGTTAGAGGCATCAAACAGCGTCAAAATTCATAGGCATAGTAGATTGTACAAACAGGTTAGCTGGTAAATTACCACCGATACCACAGATCAGCATGGGAAGGATATTTAAATATTTGAAAATAACAACATCGGCAGATTGACTGAAATTTGATTTCGCTTATTGAATCGCGTAAGGAAACGAGTATTTCGGAACTGATTTTTTTGTATTTATTACCGTTTGATTGACTTTTAAATTTATATTTAGATAAAGAAGAGTATATAAAACGATACTGAATAAAATTTATTTGAAAATTTTGACTTTATGAGGATTTATGGGGGTGGCCACTTTACCAACACATAATCTTAGATTTTCCAATAGTGGCCACTGCAATGGCTTCTAAAAGAAACATAAATAATATTAATTTGAATCAGTTTTTCTTCATAAACTGTTGATTGCGCTTTAAAATGAGTGTTGTATTAATTTGGTTTCATTCTGGCATTGGGAACCAAGGTTTCTAAAACATTGAATTACATGCTAAATTCCTCTCAAATCAGCTACAGCGTAGGCTTTGGGCCGGAAACTATCAAGTATTTCTTTAAATAAAGCTAATTTGATTTGATCTAAAATACATTTCGTTGGGAAGGGAGATTTAATTAAAACTAAACGACTATACCAAAAAAACCCCTCAATTTCATGCATAAACCCCTCATATAGGCCGAAAAAGAGAGGTGTCCACTAGGGTGTCTCAAAAAAAACTTTTTTTCGAAAAACCTCGCTCCCCAGGGCTTTTCCCATTCCTTTTGGTCCCAAAAGATAGTGTGTAAAGTTTCAGCCCCCTAAGTTAACTCTAGGGTTTGCCTGTAGAGCCCCAAAGTTTGAAAAAAGTGGAAAAAATGACCAATTTTCAGAATTTTTATAAATTATATTTTAAGATTGATACTGCGATAAAACTGGTTCAAATGTGTCATTTAGGACTTATTTAGATGGAATATATTTATTTATGTGTATTAACTGCACCCTATAGCCCAGGGGTCGGCAACTGGCGGACCGCGGTCCGCATCCGGACCGCGTGAGGTAATTTCTTGGACCGCCATAGCATTTTGAAAATAATAAGTATGTATTTTAACGCAACAAAATTAGTTTGACACTCTTTTTAAGGGTCCATTTTCAAAAAATTTCTGGGGAAAATCCCCAGACCCCCATTTTTAAGTAAAAAACTACTAATAATATTAAATTTAGCAATTCAATTAAGCAGTTAGCGTACTCAAATTACATCTTTGTAAAAATATAAGTGTATCCTGAAGGTCAGAATTTGAAGTAGTAATAGTAACCTAGTTTTTCTCCGGACCTCGATGAAAATTTTCAAAATTATTTGGACCCCGAGAAAAATTACTTGCCGACCCCTGCTATAGCCCTTATAATTTAAGATTAAAACGTACTACTTAAGGACGTTGCACTCGCCAAAGCTTATAATGCACTACAGGTGGACGAAATCAATTAAATTTGAATTTCTTCGAAGGAACTCCTTCAAATGATGCCACTTGGTGCTAAATTGATATTATAAATTATAAAAACCCTTGAAATAACAATAATGAGGTCTTCCACTGAGCTTTTAATGTAAAAAGTGATTTTCTTCAAAATTTCTCTTTTCCAGCTGATCAAACCCAAAATTTATATTAAAAATGATGGTTGTTGTACTTTTTTAGATACCAAACATTGAAATCTTTATAGGGGTTTCATTTTTAAGAAGTAGAATTAAATTTTAAACCGCACAGATCGGAAATGACATGGAACATTCCTATACCAGATGTGAAAATTGATTTTCTTTTTTCAAAGTTAGGAAAATAGTTTAATGCTTGTGAATCTTGGTTGAAATGTTAAAGAAAGCAGTTTTTAATTAAAATTTTCCCCTAATACGTTAAAAGGAAGTAATTTTCCAAACTTAAAAAAAGAAAATCGATTTTAACGTCTGGTATAGGAAATATCCATGTCATTTCTGATCTGTGCGGTTTAAAATTTAATTCTACTTATTAAAAATGAAACCCCCATAAAGTTTTAAATGTTTGGTATCTAAAAAAGAACAACAACCATCATTTTTAATATAAATTTTGGGTTTGATAAGCTGGAAAAGAGAAATTTTGAAGAAAATCACTTTTTACATTAAAAGCTCAGTGGAAGACCTCATTATTGTTATTTCAAGGGTTTTTATGATTTATAATATCAATTTAGCATCAAATGGCATCATTTGAGGGAGTTCCTTCGAAGAAATTCAAATTTAATTCATTTCATCCACCGGTAGTGCATTATAAGCTTTGGCGAGTGCAACGTCCTTAAATAGTATTCTTTAATCTTAAATTATAGGGGCTATACGGTGCAGTTAATACACATAAATAAATATATTCCATCTGAATAAGTCCTAAATGACACATTTGAACCAGTTTTATTGCAGTATCAATCTGAAAATATAATTTTTAAAAATTCTGAAAATACGTCATTTTTTCCACTTTTTTCAAACTTTGGGTCTCTACAGGCAAACCCTAGAGTTAACTTTGGGGGCTGAAACTTTACACACTATCTTTTGGGACCAAAAGGAATGGGAAAAGCCCTGGGGAGCAAGGTTTTTCGAAAAAAAGTTTTTTTTGAGACACCCTAGTGTCCACTATTGATGCAAGAGGTGTCCACCATAGATACAACAGCTACATCAAGGTGGCCACTATAGATGCAATTTGGAGTACTTTTTAAAAATTAATTAAAAATACTTTACCCAATCTAATTAAAATTTTTAATTGTAAAATCGAAAGAAGAAGATCCAATTAACCTAAAAATAGGATGATAACCGTTTCCAAGCAAATAGGTTGGTATTTATTAAGAATTTAAGCAAAAATTTTCCTTAAAGTGTCCACTATACCCACATTTACCTTATGTGCGTTACACTCTAGTTTAAACTGATTTCACTGATCTTTTAATTTTTTTATGAATACACGATGTTTAGGAGTTTCATTACTTTTACATTGCTTCAAAATAAAAATATTGGTATTCATGTGCCTATCGTGCCAATCGGGAGCTCCTGTTCTTACTTAGTGATGAAGAAGAGGAGTACCACAGAGGTAGAGTGACGTATGCAATAAGTAATATATAAGTTAGTTAAGTCGGCTATTTCACTCTCTCTCCCTCCCTATCATGTTTGCCAAGCGATGTTATGATGATAAGCGAGCTGCTTTTGATGACTATGTTTTTAATACTATTTTTACTTAATAAACGTCAGTGTTGCAAATATATCCCCTGTGCCCTTTCTTGCTGTCATTTCTAAGAATTTTGCTTACATTCTTTTTTCTCTTCTTTTTATTCTAGTCAATGAAGTTCTAAAACTTCACTGCGAGTCTTGACTTATTTTTTTATCAATGGTACTTCGCGAATACAAAAAAGTAAGTCGCTTAAAATAACCTCCTTGCACAAACTTGCCTAAGATACCATAATAACTGAGTTTGTTTCAATCTATTCATTTAATAATACCAACCTAGTTTAGTACTTACACACGCCTTTCAAACTCGACAAATTCTTAAAAAACTACACTAATACAAGATCCTTTTTTATATTGAAAAACTCCAGTTTCCTACCTTGGAACCATTCCTTCCCATAAATGAAAGAAGCATTATAAAAGGGGGTGGTTGAAAGAAACGAGAAAAAAAGCGAAATCGCAATTGTCGTAAGCACCTCTTCGCTGGGCTTACTCGGTCCAAAAAGCGTGCGATCGGACGTGCAATGTTAATGGGTGTTCTTTGCGGGCCTCGCGACCTAATCCCGGCATTCGACCCCCGCTAAGCCCCAGTCGGCATTAAACGCCCCCTCCGCAAGATAAAAGGGGCTTCTTATTTGGCTGCGCAGGGACACGCAGGGGAACTCCTGGGGACCGCGGTGAGGACCAGGGAGAGGGCACAAGTCTATTTACGAAAATATAATTTATAAATTAGACCAGAATTAATTAATGGTTAAGATAATATACACATAAAAATACACATTTTCTGGGGTTATATAGTTCATTTTTAAAAATTTCCCGTAAGGAAAGTAGTTCTCAAAAACTTAACTGATAAATTCAATTTGTTTCTTTGCATTTTACCTTCAAGCAGTTAAACTTACTTCAAAAACGATCCTATGATGACCAGCTTCGATGCCTTTGCACACTTACCTAAAAATAAATATCTTTAAAGTAGGGTTCATACGCGGTTATTTGTTTTTATTTAATGAAAGGGTAATTTTTACATTCACTATTAAAACTGGCATCAAAACGTTTGAAAATAATCGGTATTTTCCTCTTAAAATGGTCATATATTGTACTTTATTTATACCGTAAGTTGCCTACAGCTCAAACATTTTCGAAGTCAAAAACACTTTATAGAGGTTAAGCACTAAATTATGTCAACTTATAGTTCTAAAATTTCATACTTTCCTCTATCATCCCCTATATTACTCCAGCTTTTCGCATGAAAGACAACCTTCAAAAAAATTGTTTACTTTCATCAGCAAAAAACAATAATATATTTCCCTGCTGTGTTTCACCGGAAAAAAATCCAAAAACTATGTAGTAGTACAGCTCTAAAATTTCACACATTTATCAGAAAACAAATAAAAAAAATTATTACTCCCTGCATTACTTAAGTGTTTCGCTGGAGAAACATCCTCCAAAAATCACGAAGTTTAAAATTTCAGACGCAATCATCAGAAAACAAATCCAAACACATTTCCCCCTTCACTACTCCAGTGTTTTGCTGGAAAAACGAGGCCTAAAACTACAAATTCTTAACTTTCATACACACACATTCATCAGAAAACAACTCCGTAAATGTTTATTTATCTGCATTACTTCAGTGCATCGCAGTAAAAACAACCTCAAAAAACCCCCTGTAAGGTTGTTCCCCCGTCCCCCTGCGATCGATCGCCGGGACGCCGCTTAAACCCGTTGATGCCACGGAGCTAATGAGGGCGAATGTGATGAATGTCGCCCCCCGAGTGAGAGGGCTTCCCTCGCTAAGCCCTCCCTCTTATATTGATGGGGACCCGTAAGGGCAATTACCCCAAAATTAAGGTCGTGATTGAAAGGCCGGCTCTGATTTTGAACCAGCGATATCACTTGATTCGCTCACAGACAGATTGTTTTTGCGCTCAGGGCGTCGACGGAAGGCCCGCGCGATTTGTTAGGCGCTCGGCAAAAAGGTTGCGAGAGTTGCGAAGATCGTACGTCAAGGTGGGTTTGGGGTTTAAGTGGAGAGGGGGTGATGGTGGGTTGGAATTTGTCTTCCGAAGGTGGGTTAATTGCAGGCGATGGGGAGTTTTGGAGTGTTGGTGGGAGTTTGGAAGGGTCGTTTGGTTTAAAATGGGGGCTTGGTTTTGTTAGAGAGTTTAAATGGAATATAGGAAAGTACTAAGTACCGTAAGATGGGGTGGGTGAATCGGAACGCTTTTCAACTTTCAAGGTAAAAATGAGTAATAAAATATATCTTTTTGATTGGGATATGCGGTCTTGTTCTGTTCTTTAAATTTTGAGCAAAAACAAAATGTTCAGAAAATTAATCAATTTTTCATAAAGTTTAATGCTGTTTCGATTCTCCCCTCAAATAGGGGTAAATCGGAACGCTGGTCAAGGCATTTTTCTGGCTCAGATTTAGAATCAACTTAATTTTTTTTTAAAATCGAATAAAAAATCAATTAAAAATCGATGAAATTCAAAATTGAAAAAAAAGAGAATATATTAAATAAAAACTAAATCAAAATTAGGAGATTAAAATTGAAAGAGCGAATAATTTTTCATAGTACCTGGAAATTTAATCCCTTTGTGAATTACAAATTTAAATAACATACAATTTATTTAACCTCATATCCTCCTTTCTCAGATTTCCCAGTTTTGAAGTGATTATACAGAAATTCTTAAAAAAGGCATTGTATTGCAGCTTTTTTCTTGTTTTTCTTAACTAACGTATATTTTTTTCCGCTAATACTTGAAGAGTTTACTCAAAATTTTTTCGATGGGCCAATTCACCATGAAGGTAATTTTAATTTCAATGGAATTAAAAGCAAGAGAAACTAAGTGTTCCTTTTCACCGTGCTGTATCGATTCACTCCTTTCTACAATAACATAATCTAACTAAACTTACCTGTAGGTGAGAGTCCAGATGAGATATGGATGAAGTAGGTAGTTGAGAGTAGGGAGAAATCAACGTAGTATGTAAGAAAAATTATATATTCTACATTTTAAACATCTTTTACAAAAAAAAAACATTTAAAACGTATTAAAAACCCTTTTTACTATATTTAAAAACATAGGATATTAATATACATGTAAACTCCTTCGAAATAGTGATAGTTAAAAAATAAACTATACCTAATAGAAAAATGGAAAGAAATTAAAGAGCTTATTGGTTTCATAGTACTTAGTCATAGTAAAACTTCTTGGTGGCACTAGTGTCCTAACTTTCAGAACTTCACATCATCAGAATAACAATAGTTCCTCATGGATAGCATCTATATAAGTGTTATTACATTGACAACTGCTTTATCATACCTTATTATATTACATTAAAAGCAAAATCTGTCCACTTATTTGCTATGAAATGAAATCTTGCCTGTCATTTAAAAACAAAAGTTTAGGTTTAGACAATAAACTAAAACTGACAAGTGAATTTCACAACTGATTACAACAATAAACTAAAAAGACTATCACAAAACAGACAATACAGAAAAGAATCTAAGAAACAGCAATTCTAATCACTGTCATTTTAATAACAAGACCCCACATCAGCGAAACAACGCGAACAATAAGAAAAATCACTCCTCCCCCGATACGAGACATCTCCGCATTAAGCGAATGACCACCGGCCGGACAAGCACTTCCATCTCCCCCCCTCTGCCACATCCCTGACCACTGACCATCCGTCTATAGCTGACCCGCCGAGGTCATTAACTGCTGCAGGGGGTCAAAAAGAGAAAGCAACGCAAGAATGATGCCACCTATACTAATGGCCCGAGGAACACCAGGAGCAATCCGGAGATTGGACCAGCTCCGCAATGAGATTACGAGTCGCACTTTCCTCCGACCCCTAGTGACCAGGAGCGCCATGAATTAAACATCATGCAAGGACATGATGGGAGGTGTAGTACCTTTGGAAAAAAAGAGGTGGAAGAGAAGAATTCAATGTTGGATTTTCACCCGGTGGACCGACTTATCGGGATTGGATTCAAGGTTCCGGGGGCTCCAGGGTAAATGTCTGCGTGTCTTTTGGGTGAAGATGGTTTCTTTTGGTGAGATCGATGCTTAACAAGGATTTCTGAGAGTGAAACTTTTTTTCTTGTGATAGGAGGATCACGTCCGGGCTAATAAAAAAACTGGTGTCTTATGGGGATTTGTGTGTGAGTCGAGTTTTGGAGTGTGTGGCTGGCTCTTTGTGGAATGGCTTTGTTCCGACTTGAGATCGTTCTTTGGGAAATTAATTCAGTAGTTTCATTTTTCTTGGGGGGAGGTTTCGGATCTTTGAAAAGCGTAGTTAATTTTTGGAAAAGCTGTGTTGTTTCTTTGATTCGCATTGAGAATTACCCAGAGGAATGTTATTCGTTGCTCGTTTAATCATGAGTCTTTAAAAACTGCTATTGTGGAGAAAAAAATGGTATAGTACTAGTTTAAATTAGGACGAACTTGGGAGCTTCTTGGAAATTGATTGACTTTAGGCCCGTAATTTTCTTCTTTTTTTAATAAAGAATAAACATAGATTTTAACAGCTACATAGATTGCCCTAGTGATTTGGAGTCAGTTGTATTTCCCAGGTTCATGTTGGAGGAGGCATAAATAATCATTCACACATCCATCCATACTTTGTTTTAATTGAAATGCAGGGTTTTTTTACCTTTCTTAGTAATCGATGAAAAATGTGTATTAATACTATGACAGTTGCATTCAAATATTACGCCCATATTTGGTTTGAAAACATTTTATTAAAACGCAAATGCAACTATTTTGAAAACTACTACAAATTCAGGTATCTACAATTCTACATTTACAATATGGGGTAAGAATATATGCTTTGAAATAATTAACTCTTAATATTAGGTCTTGTCTTATAAACAAACTAGCTGATTTGCCCGGCCTTGCACGGGTGGAGTGTATTTATTCCTTTTTTTAAGTTCTCCTAAGTTTATGTCCGATTTTTCGTATCACCAATCACCCCATTGTCCCCTACTCTTTTCATATCCCCGTGATCCTGGTAATATTCATATCCCTGTTTTCCCGGCACCTTTTCATATCCCGGCGTACCCGACCCGGTACTTTTTCATATACCAGTGTTCCCGGTACTTTTTCATATCCTGGCGTTTCCGGTACCTTTTGATACCCCGGTTTTCCCGATAATTTTTATATCCCGGTTTTCCCTGTACCTTTTTATATCCCGGTTATCCCGATAATTTTTATCCTGGTTTTCCCGATGATTTTCATATTCCGGTGTTCCTGGTACTTTTCCATGACCCGGTGTTCCCAGTACTTTTTCATAACCCGGTGTTCCCGATAATTTTCATATCATGGTGTTCCCAAAAATTTTCATCCCGGTATTCCCGGTGCCTTTTTTCCATCCCAGTTCCAAATGTGATAACTCATTCCATCCCGATTTTTTGCCTATTAAACATTTATCCTTTTTATGTGATGAAAACAATCTAATTGAAATCATCTCAGTCATTTGAAATTTAGTGTTTAAAGTCTTAAGCAGAATTTTCATGAAATATTCCCGCTGCCCTTTCAAAATTCCTCAAAAATTCAATTTCAAAATAAAATAAATTTCAAAAATCCCTCGATCAAAAGTTATCAAATAAAAAACTATTAAAATCCTGCCTTCTACTTAAAATAACCAACTTCTTTAAAAGCTACTTAAAAAGTAAAAACAGATTGCTAGTTATAATAAAAAATCTAGTGATTATAGTCTAGTAAACCATGCTCTGTGAAATTTTAGCTCTGTTTTTATGGAAACTTTTCAATTTTTGATCCATAAATTTATGAAAATTAAAATCTTAAAGAAAGTAATTCATTATTTTAATATATTTCGGCGTTCTGATCACTGTTATAATATTTAAATACAGATATTCACACTGTTTTTCTTCTTAAATTTCATTGTAAATTATAAATTGTTTTGAAGTTATATTTATTCAAGTGAGGCAAGACGTCGCCTTAAGATTGAGAAGTAAACCCTGCATTTTATGCATTTCAACAATGTATAATGTTATTTCAATGGGTAAAACGGAGTCGAAAAAGCGCCGAAAAACAGGGAAGGAGTCGTTCGATTTTAAAATCGTTTCTTAGTGCGCGTCTAATGGCTGAAAGGAAGGTCTCTGTCAAATTTCAAGCCTATCGGTCCGGCAGTTTTGGAGATTTCGTGATGAGTGTTATGAATGAATGAATGAATGATGAATCACCCGTATTTGGATTTTATATAGATTAACTAGCTGATATGCCCGGCCTTGCACGGGTGGAGTGCATAATTTTTTTTAAATTAAGTTTTCTCAAAATATATTTATAATTTTTAAAGCAGCAATTACCAATCATCCCGGTATCCCAGATGCCTTTTTCTATCCCGGTGTTCCCGGTAATTTTTCCTATCCCGGTGTTCCCGGTAATTTTTCATATCCCGGTGTTCCCGGTAATTTTTCCTTTCACGGTGTTCGAGGTAATTTTTCCTATCCCGGTGTTCCCGGTAATTTGTCCTATCCCGGTGTTCCCGGTAATTTTTCCTATCCCGGTGTTCCCGGTAATTTTTCCTATCCCGGTGTTCCCGGTAATTTTTCCTATCCCGGTGTTCCCGGTAATTTTTCCTATCCCGGTGTTCCCGGTAATTTTTCATATCACGGTGTTCCCGGTAATTTTTCATATCACGGTGTTACCGGTAATTTTTCATATCCCGGTGTTCCCGGTAATTTTTCTTTTCCCGGTATCTCGGCAATGTTTTCTAGTGAGTCTGGTGAACGAAAATAACAAATTTGAAACAATAATAAAAGATCTAGTAAATTTAAAAGTCTAGTGAACCGCTTCATTTGAAACAATGTTTTATTTTTAAGTCCTCTTCCATGAAAATAAAATTTACACTTTTCCATAAATATTTAAATTTTAAAGGAAAATATCTTAAAATAGGGGAAACTAACGTTTCAAAATTAATTATTTGAATTTATTTTGGTGTTTTTAAAACTGATATAGTTTTTAAATGGACAATTATCGAGTTTTTCCTGTTAAAATATTTAATTTTTGAAGGTTTTCATCTAGTTAACAATAGTGAGTCGAGCAGTCTACTCTAGTAGAGAAATGGAGAAATAACCGTTTTCGGCTATAAATTCGCTAATTGCTCGTAATTATTCGATTTTCGAGCTTTGAAAACTATCTTAAGTTACTCCCCGACTCGGAATACGTCTATACGTCGAGTTTGGTTTCGGTCCGTGGCCTATTTCAAGAGATTACCCCGGACATACATACACACATACACACATCGCCCGTTAGCCTTTTATTTATACAGAGACTAGCTGATATGCCCGGCCTTGCACGGGTGGAGTGTATAAATTTTTTAAATTAAGTTTTCTCAAAATATATATATTTATAATTTTTAAAGCAGCAATTACCAATCATCCCGGTATCCCAGATGCTTTTTTCCTATCCCGGTGTTCCCGGTAATTTTTCATATCCCGGTGTTCCCGGTTATTTTCCTTATCCCGATGTTCCCGATCATTTTCCTTATCCCGATGTTCCCGATGATCGAGGTAATTTTTATGTCCCGGTAATCCCGGTACTTTTTTTTTCCTATCCCGATGTTCCCGGTAATTTTCCTTTTCCCGGTGTTCTCGGCAATGTTTCCTAGTAAATTAATGAGTCTAGTGAACAAAAATAACAAATTTGAAACAATAATAAAAGATCTAGTAAATTGAAAAGTCTAGTGAACCGCTTCATTTGAAACAATGTTTTATTTTTTAATTCGTTTTCCATGAAGAAAATTTACACTTTTCCATAAATATTTAAATTTTAAAGGAAAATATCTTAAAATAGGGGAAACTAACGTTTCAAAATTAATTATTTGAATTTATTTTGGTGTTTTTACAACTGATATCGTTTTTAAATGGACAATTATAGAGTTTTTCCTGTTAAAATATTTGATATTTGAAGGTTTTAATCTAGTTAACAATAGTGAGTCGAGCAGATCTGCTCTGGTAGAGAAATGGAGAAATAAGCGTTTTCGACTATAAATTCGTTAATTTCTGGTAATTATTCGATTTTCGAGCTTTGAAAACTATCTTAAGTTACTCCCCGACTCGGAATACGTGTATACGTCGAGTTTGGTTTCGGTCCGTGGCCTATTTCAAGAGATTACCCCGGACATACATACACACATACCCACACACATACATCGCCCGTTAGCCTTTTATTTATACAGAGATTTCACAAAGCATGTTGAAACATCTTACAAAAGATTCATCCTTCTTCATTAGCTTCAAAGTTACATTACGGAGTCAGAAATTTTCAAAATTAAAAATTCTAGTAAAATTTATGCAAACTTTAATCAAAATAAAACATTACATCTTCTATAGTGAGGTTTCTTCAGTCAAACACAAACGTCAAAGGATCGCAAACTTAACTAAAGAAAAAGCATTGCATATGAGCTTCCCCTACCACCTTCTGTATCGGACAGTGTGTCGGTTCCTTTAGAACTCAACCCTCAAAAAGAAGAAAATTATTTAAAAAACGCAACTCAACACCCACACTTCTTTAAAATTCCCTCCCCTCACCCTAAGTCCAAACACAAAATTTTAATTCACTCACTCCCAGACATAAGTTAACTCAACGCAACATTAAAAAAATCGTCCCGCCAGCAACATGTCGCCACAGCCGGGAGAGATCCACCTTTTGTGCAAAAGGGTTCCGAAAAAATTAAAGAGTGGCTCGTTTCTCATTCACGGACCATTACATTTCCTCACACTCGCTATGCTCGACATACAAAAAAGGAAACCACCCCGGTGGATGTGTCGCCACCCCTGCCTTTTTTGTGCGTTCTCTTTCTCTCTAATGACGGGGACATATATTTGCATGACAAGTGTGCGAGCGGGAAAAGTTCGCATTACCTATAATCGCGAATTAAAACTGTTTGCTTTCTCTGGAATGAGCTCGTGAGTTCGTTTTTTTTTCATCTTCGCGTTTTCTCAGAAGATGTCTTTTTTCTGCGAGGTATGTGTGAGTTTTGAATGTTTCTGTCGGAGTTTTTTGAGTTTTTCTCTTTTGGTTTGGTTCGCGTTATTGGAAGATTATTTTACTGAGGAGTAAAATTTCATCTCCTTAATTACCAGTCATTTGAGCAATTTAAACTAGGAAAATCAATGGATTCAGTGCCAGTGAAAGCAAGAAGCTAAGAAATCAGCATTGGGTTAAAAACTTCAGCCTAATTAAAATTTTTATAAAAGTACTTGAATTTTTAATTGATTTTTAAATAAACCAAAGTAGTATGTGTGTAATATAATGAACTCTAAAATTTTTGCAATGTATCATTAAGTACTTCAAGTATGCTGTTTAGCTTCAAAGTAATTTAAATTTCTTTTAAAAGTAAAATGCGTCTATGCTTTAAAAATGTTTTTGTGCATCCTCCCTGTACTTTTAGTTTTTATCATCTATATTCTATACGAAAAATCAATAAAAAATATATTTCTCCGTTCATTTATACTAATGTACAATACTGGAAAAAAAAATCGACTCAGACCCTATATCTCCGGAACGGCTTGTGATACAAAGACAAATAAGGTATAATTTTTCATGATTTGAAGTATTCTATATACAGATAATTTTTTAAGTTCTTAGGGGGTCGTCTTCATATTAAACGAAGCACCAACTTTCGTTTTTCCTATGGGCGACATCAAAGATTTTTCCAGATTCTGAAAGAGCACCCTCTAAAACCCCCAAAAACCAAGTTTCGTGTTGTTTGGGGGTCACGCAAAGCCAGGAAGGGGGTTTGAAAACTTTGGTAATTTAACTTCAAAGAGGAAAGATTGGCGACTATTGTTTAAAATTCTCTAGTAAAGTTAGAACAGATTTGGCTACTTATCTGTGTTTTGGCACAATTCCTACAAAAGTTAATTTAGATTTGGCTATTTATCTATATTTTGGCGCAATTTCGTCTTCCAATTTGAATACCCTTATGTGGTAGCCCACATGGAGTAACAAGCTCGTGATCACTAGGTTGCAGGTTCTGCCCCGCAATTCCGCATGTCTCATTGTTCAAGGTTAACCTATAGGGATACAGGCAAACACAAAGATGAATAGATGTTGAATACTTTTTCAAAATCTAAAGCCTTTAAAACAAATTTATACAATTTTTATTGCCGTTCGTTTACAAATAATAATAATTAAGTGAGAGTTATTTAATATTAACATTTTTTTAATTCTGGAAAAAAGGGAATAAAAATTTAAATAAAGATATTAAATAATCACGCTAAATTATGAAAGTGGTTTTGTTGATAAGAGCTAGAAATTTAACTAAAATTCTATAAAATTTTTCCAAAATTCCTATAAAAATACTTACATACAGATAGTTAGATTGATTTTTTGATGTATTTTTAGCATTTAATCGATGTTTCTAATAATTTTCAATTCCCACTTACGAAAACTAACTTATCTTGAAAAATTAAGGCAATTACAAAGATTAAAATTTGCTTATACATATAGGAGTAGAAAAATTTTCAAATACTGATTTTTATGATTCTGCAGTCATTTTTTTAGTAATTAATTACGTGTTATGTTTCATTAGGTTGGATACAGAGTTTATTAATTTTTAAGGATAAACATTGAAGTTTCTGAACCTATGTGCTTGATGAATAAGATACCAAAATATAAATATGAAACATGTTGACTAGTCAATCATTAAATTTGAAAGTTAATAAACTTGATGAATTAAAATTAATTAACTTTAATCATATCGACGATTTGGAGCTTCTTGATATTTTAAGTAATTTGGGTTTCAAGGAAAAAATGAAAAATGCATCATCACATCAAAGGCAAAAAGTTTATTTTATTCATCTTTGTAAAGTTTTTAATAATTACCATAAAGTGAGTGAGTGAGTGAGTGAGAGAGAGAGAGAGAGAGAGAGAGAGAGAGAGAGAGAGAGAGAGAGAGAGAGAGAGAGAGAGAGAGAGAGAGAGAGAGAGAGGGGGAGAGAGAAAGAGAGAGAGTATTTTTTAGGGGGGAGGGGAGTTGGGAACGTTTTTTACTGCCGAAAATATGGGGGGGTGATTGGAAAGGGTTATTGGAGTTTTATTTTAGGGGTTGGATATTTTTTTCTGTTTGTGTTTTTAAATTTGAACGTTAATTGGCATGCTGATTTTTCTTGAGCCTCAATAAAAATCAGCACATTAATTAATGTTAAATTTTTCAAACTCAACCTGTTCAGTCCCTAATTCTATTTAACCTCATCTATCCCACTTAAACTAGTTTAACGTTTTCAAAATTAGTTTCCAAATTCGATACCGGTAAGAACCAACGATATCATCCATATTTGGTGACAATAGCGGATGGATCTACTGTTTTCCCAATTCCGGGTGCAATGCAAGAAATTAATGACTTTGACTATACGTATAAAAAATAACATTAAATTAAAAAGTGGTAGCTAAATTTTTATTATAGTGTTAATTTTTTATTTTGTAGTCACCACTATTTTATTTATTATTAGTTAATTATGTAAGTCAACTTTTATTCCAAGCATTGAGCCCTCTGGCTGCGTAGGGTAAATTTAATACGCTGCTTGGCTTAACCCTGAAAACTACTGTAGGGGTAGGCGGCTGGTGCAACCCTTGGATGTGCCAGTTAGGGAACGTACCCATACTACATGATCCATTTTTACCCTCCTCCCCTCTTCGTGACCATCCGTAGTATATGCCAAGACCCCCTCCCCCTCTAGTTTTCACGTAGTAATTCTTTAATACGGTTTGACATCGTTTTTTGCAAACAGAAAGTTGAAAAAATTAATTTTGCTTAATTTGTCTAATTTTAATAATTAATTTTGCCTTATTAGTCTTAAGTTGGCAAATTTCAATAATTAATTTGGCTTAATTTTGTCGTATTGACTAGAAGAAATTGACTACGGGACAAACCCTTAAGCCCCCCCTCCCCCCTGTGACCGAGCGTGGTAATTTGAAGACCCCCCTCCCTCCCCTAAATGGGTTACGTTAGTATGGGTACCTTCCCTTATAGGCAAAGAGATGGTGTTAACCCTGGGGTGCATCATATGGGAAAGATGTATGATCCAAAATTCAGCAACACGATGATATTTGTGTCATGGTTAAATTAATTCATGTCTTGATAACATTTAATATCAAAGATAAAATGTTGAATTTCTTTTAATAAACAATGCATGTAAGAAGAGACCGTCCTTATTAAGCGACGACTTTTCTTGACCTTAGATTTATATTTAAAACCACAAATATCTGCATGAAATCTGTCATGAATTCGAATCTTTATATCAAATACTCTTTTTTAAAACTTTATTCGCGTAATTCAAAAACATTTCAAATTTAATGCAGGTGAAACTTTTAGTCGAATAATTAAGTATTGTTTCAAAAGTAAGTGTTAAGTATTGTTTCAAAATTTTTTCATCGGAAAAAATTGTATTTTAAAGATTTTTTATTTGTAAACTTTTATTTAAAAATATCATCAAAATTTAAAAACAAATAAAAAATATTACATGCACAAAAAAATAGGTTAATTTTCCTTTTACTGAAATTAATAGAGTAAAAAGTAAGAACTTATTAATTCTAACTATCGGTAGTTTAAGTTCGAGACATACACAAACTTCCAAAAGCAAAACAAGAACACGGAAGCTATGTGGTTCGAACTTGGATCTAAAGATTTTCGACCAGGCACACTAGCCGTTGGGCCACACGGCTACGTTCAACATCAAGGTTTAAACAATAAATGTGTTGATTTCAGTTAGTAGATTATGGTTACCGTAAGGTTACTGTAATTTTCATGAGTTGTATGTCTTTGGCGATATGAGATTGGCGCAAATTTTTCTAATTGAAATTTCCTACAGTGTGCGTGGGGTTAATGGTTGTAAGGATCAAAATCTATGAAAAACGAGATTTCAACGTAAATTCAACGAACTTCAACCCCCACTCCTGGCTTCATTTGGGGACCAAATGGCATGAAAACTGGTTTTGGGGGGTTTTAGAGGGTGCTCTTTCAGAATCTGGATTAATCTTTGATGTCGCCCATAGGAAAAACGAAAGTTGGTACTTCGTTTAATATGAAGAAGACCCCCTAAGAGCTTGAAAAATTTTCTGTATATAGAATACTTCAAATCATGAAAAATGATACCTTATTTGTCTTTATATCACAAGCCTTTCCGGAGATATAGGGTCTGAGTCGATTTTTTTTTCCAGTACTGTACAACAATTTTTAATATTACCTTTAGAAAGTAATATTTTTTATTAGAAATAAACCCAAACCCTTCAAAGAGGTATCATTGAATGTACAAACTGATACCAAACTTATTTTAATTTGAAGCAAAACTGCACGACTCTACCATCCCTACATTCCAAGCAGTTCAAAGACACCTCGATATTTATGACAGAGTGTTTTGCTAATTTATAGCCAATAAGGGCAAAATTAGCTCAAAGCAAATACCCAACTTTTTGCCTTCAACAGAAAAGATCTCATAAACGGGAGCTCCAAGTGCCTAATCAATTCCGGTATGCAAATTGTCACTGCCCCACTCCCCCCTCCCCCGCAAACTGCTTTTTTGTCACGCGGGGGGGGGTGCGAACTCACTTATTCGAGCCTACACGTCACGCGTGAAAGATAGCGTCATTTGGGAAATGACCCTGTACCCCTGGATGACATTTTTCATTGACACTACCAGATGCTGCCACTTACCCTTGCTTAGTTTCACTGCCTAACGAGGGACCGTGAGGGGTAAAAATGAGCGCTTAGAGGGAAAGCAAGCAAAAGGGGTTTTTACTTGTTGCATCAACGCTTTGGGATATTGATGGGACAGTTTGGCTGTTGTTTGAAACATTGGTTGGGGGAGATAGGAGTATGAGGAGTATAATTGGCGGAGTCATTTGTTAATGAGAGTAAAGTTTAGGATTGGAAATATTTGAGATTTATTTTTGGAAAATTCATTTTTAAGTGATTTCAGTTCCTAAACTTTTGCTGTAAGGTATCATTCAAATTGTAAAAGAGGTTTTCAGTTAAAGCAAACCAATTATTCAAAAACTCTCGTTATAGATTTCTTCTATTTACATTATTTATTCAGTTTATAAATAACGATTGAGAAAGAGATGAAGCATTTAGCTAGTAAGTACTAATTTACAACTAAAAAATTTATCACTCTGATCTGTTCCAAAGCATTGCATTAAAAGTACACAAGAAACAAATAATGTAACTTTAGTTTTTTTGTGATAATTTTAATCTCTTATAGGAAAGAATATCGTTAAGAGTATGTGGTACTATAAATCTTTACCAACTCCTATATTTCCACACGTATTTAAACAAGAAAAACTTAAAAACATTTTAAACAAGCTAATTATCTTTGCAAAGCATTGTTAGAAGAAGAAAAAAGTTTTTTTTCCTCAATTTTTAAAAACATTTTTTCGAACTTTCATAATCCTAAAATACGTTGTTATATACCAGAATTTTTCCTTAAATTTGAAACTACATTATATTTTTTGAGTATAAAGTTATGCATGTTAACACTAGGACGATAAACAGTTTCTTAAAATGAATCTTATACAGACTATAAGGAAAGAATATTTTTAAAAATTCAAGAAAGGAATAAAAATTATGGGCCCTTAAAGCTTTAAAGGTGCTACCTACCTCTCTGTATAAGATTTTTTACTCAAATTGTGTGCATACTTAAAATGTTACTTTATCCGTTTTTAAATATTAGTTATTTTAAAAATTAAAATTGTGGTCTAAAGAAACCATTCACATTGATATTTTAAAGCAGGATTAAAGTATTTATATTTTAAGAAGATATTTTGAAAAAGCTTTAAAATTAATGAAATTACTCAAAGAAAATTTCAATGATTCCCCGGTATTCTCCCCCATAACAGTTATATACATCCTTACTATAAATAAACTTTTCTGTATTCAAAAAAATACTTACCCTCTTTATAACCCAAAACCTCCATACTACTCCAAATCCTTCTTTCAACGCTACCTGAAACAATAGACTCGTCCAAACCAAACCCCAAAACAAAAAAGCCAACAATCCCTCATCCAGAGCCTCCCAACCCCTTGGTCACCACCCTTCCTCCCTCTCTCGGCTGCTCCGGTTCCCACGACGTCCCCTGATGTCATCGGTCATCCATCTCTGTCGTCCGCGTAATGACAATCCTCCCGAATCAATTAGCGGGCGACAAGGTGAGGCAGAGATGGATGGGACGGTCTACCTGGATGCGAGGGGGGAGAGGATTTTTAATTTCGGGAGGGGCTCTTTTTTGTGTGTCATGCGGATGGTGGGTTCCTGTTGTTTAGTGGAGCATGTTGTGATACCTGGATGGGGTAGGGGGTGATGGGAATGAGGGGTGTTTTTAATGGGGTGGGTGTGTTTGGGGGAGTTGGAGGGAGATGGTGTTTGTTACGTGAATTTTGGAGGTTGAGGTAAAATTGCTGAAGAAAGTATTGATGTTTTCTCCTTGTATCAGTATGCAATATTTTCTATCCTATCTGTTTGTATTTTACTCCATACTTAGTCAATAAACTATTTGTGAGTCAAAACTCTGGAAATATTTTGATTTAGTTTTGATTTTCTTCTATGGTTAATGAGTATCGGTCGGGTTTACAGTCACCTCAGATTAGTCAATTAATGGGTTCAAAAGTATTATCTTAACTTATCAAATAATAACTGTTTCTGACCTCTTTCTCTTAATATTAATATCAATATCATATCATCATTCACGGACCGCCTATATCTTTGCTACAAAGCATCTCTTTGCTTACTGTTAACCCTCTTACTGTTTAGCCTCTTTTCCTCTTGATAATCTTAGCTCTTCTTCAACATCACTCTGCTCCTTAACTTCTTTTGCTCTTTAACACCCCTCTGCTCTCCAGTATTCCTCCACTATTCAGCATCTGCTTGATTCATATAATATCTTTGTTTTTGTTAATTTTTTTACTCTTCAGTATCTTTTTAATTTTCAGCATTCTTTTAATATTGAAAAGCACTCTACCCTCCAACATATCTTTCCTCTTCAGCATATCTTCCATCATTTGCTTCTTTCCATCTTTTTGACCCTGACCATCCGTTTGGTATTCATCGTCTTTTTTTTCTCATGGGCCATTTACTACTCAAAAGTGAGAAGCATCTCTTTATAGCCTGAGAGCTGGATGCAAATTTTGGGAATGATAAGGTGCATGAGATATTTCACCTGGAACAGATTCGATGGATGATGGGAAAACTTATGTCACCAACGCCAGAAGGCGGAGTGGAAGCTTTCAGTGTGAAAGGGGGGGTCGAACATGCAAACAGCGCGCGGTCCCTTGCGACAGAGATTTTGAGGAAATTGATTGAAAATTTGCACAGTTTAAGGAGAGTGTGAATAAAAGATAATGTAGCATTCTCAAAAGTATAAGTTGTGTTTTAAGGGTCGTAGAGAACTAAACGAATTTTCGAATGTTTATATGAATGATCTGTACGGCCGACGAGGTGCAAGGCTGGACATAGGCTTAATGTATTGAAGAATGTTAGTAAAAGTTAGGGTAACACTCCCAGAAGACTAAGTGGAAGACAAAGGGTGGCCAGAAGTCACCAAAGGTGCAGAAAAATCTTAAAACCCGAATAATTCGGAAACTTCTGGCTGTTTGCATATGTATAGCTGACATATAGAACAAACTATATGCAAACAGCCAGAAGTCTAAGTGGAAGCGTTCGGGAGATATTCAGGCGTGAAGTACAAAACCGAATAAAAGCGAGCGGTCCCTTGCGACAGAAATTTTGCAGAAATTGGTTGAAAATTTGCACAGTTTTAGGAGAGTGTGAATAAAAGATAATGTAGCATTCTCAACAGTATAAGTTGAGATTTAAGGGTTGTAGGAGACTAACGAATTTTCCAATGTTTATATATAACAAATCTAATATAATAAAAGTCAATGTGTGTATATATGTTTGTTTGTCTTTTATACAAATCCACAGTTTACTTCCGATCTGCACCAAACTTGGTATACCTACGTAAAAAAACTCAGAAAAAAACATAGGCTATGTTTCGAAAACTTTTATTGAACCCTTGACCCTTTTTTTGTTCTTTTTATGGTCATTTTGCTGAAATAGCTTTATTTCTCCTCCAAAAGAGATCCGTTCACCCCATTGTTACAAAGAAAATTTAATGCTAAACAACAATTTTTTAATAGAAACACTAGGTACAAATCTATTTAAAAATTATATTAATATTTTAAAAATCTATTTCAATGAAATTTAAAAGTTATGTATAGTTAAACATTATTTTATTTGACAGTTTATCTAATTTTTATATTTTAAAAGCTTTATGGAATATCATTTTTGTTAAAATAGTGTCCATGGAAACGAGGATGTAAAATCAAAAAGTGATAATATTTTAACTTTTAAGAAAGTTGGTTAACATACCAAAAACCCTTAAAACTCCCTTTCAACTAGAAAATATGATTTTTTTTTCTTAAATTTCAAAATGGAATAAGCTTTAGTTATTGAATAATTTTACCGAAAACGTTAATTCCTGAAGATATGATTAATCAAGGGATCTAAGCAATTTTAAATACTTTTTAGATTAATTTTTCCCATGTAAATGTGGAAATCATTCAAAAATTATATTGCTTGAGAACTGAAGGAATTTTAATCCATCTGGGAACACTGGGATAAGAAAAATTACTAAGAACACCGGGATAGGAAAAGTTACCGGGAAGACTGGAGTATGAAAAAGACGCCTAGGATACCGGGATGATTGGTAAATGCTGACTATCTAAAATTAGTGTATTTGGGAAAACTAAAAAATGAGGCGTTTGCTATCAAAACCAGCTTATTCCATTTTTGGAAATTTTACAGGAGAGACAAAAAAACTTCTTACGTCCACAGTTCTAAAGCTAAATATGTTTTTTAAATTTTTAACTGTAGGTAGAATTCGATTAGTTTCTCATTTTCCTTTCAGTTGCATTACCTTGGGCGTAATTACGCTAATTAGGTTAGAATGAGCTGACTTTGATGCAAAAACACGATTTTTCATACTTTTTTCAGTTTTTTTTGTTCAATTAAGTTGTGAAGTAGTTTTTTCCAGTTTATTGGGTTGGAATGAGCTGGGTTTGAGCTATATCCCTTCGCCAGGTTATGAAGGACCCTCTAAACTTTCAAAATATGCAAAAAAGTGGATTTAAGAAAAATATGGAATGAGCTGGTTTTGATAGCAAACTCCTCAAATAATAATTTTATACTCTTCACCCGTGCAAGGCCGGGCATATCAGCTAGTGACTTATAACATATAACTTTTCTCTTGCAACAATGACTAATAATACGCTAAAAACCACGCTAACAATGACTTTATATTTATTAGCGTATTATTAGTCATTGTTGCAAGAGAATTGCTTTTATTCAGTTGTTTACTTCGCGCCTGAATATCTCCCGAACGCTTCCACTTAGACTTCTGGCTGTTAGCATATAGTTTGTTCTATATGTCAGCTATACATATGCAAACAGCCAGAAGTTTCCGAATTATTCGGGTTTTAAGATTCTTCTGCACCTTTGGTGACTTCTGGCCACCCTTTGTCTTCCACTTAGTCTTCTGGGAGTGTTACCCTAACTTTTACTAACATTCTTCAATACATTAAGCCTATGTCCAGCCTTGCACCTCGTCGGCCGTACAGATCATTCATATAAACATTCGAAAATTCGTTTAGTTCTCTACGACCCTTAAAACACAACTTTTTCTTTGGAGAATGCTACATTATCTTTTATTCACACTCTCCTTAAACTGTGCAAATTTTCAATCGATTTCCTCAAAATCTCTGTCGCAAGGGACCGCGCGCTGTTTGCATGTTCGACCCCCCCTTTCACACTGAAAGCTTCCACTCCGCCTTCTGGCGTTGGTGACATAAGTTTTCCCATCATCAATAGAATCTGTTCCAGGTGAAATATCTCGTGCACCTTATCATTCCCAAAATTTGCATCCAGCTCTTAGACCATTACTTTTGAGCCTCTTACTGCTCTTCAGCATTCGTTTTTCTTAAGACTATCTACCATTTTTTTGCTCTGCATACCCTGCCCTACTGGCTTCTTTTTAACTACTCTCTCTCTTTTCATCTTTTTGCTCTTGTACATCCGTTTGTGTTTCAGCATCTCTTTGCTTTTAGTCCAATTTTAGTCCAAGGACCACCTATTATAAGCTTCTGCTCAATTTATAGATTTATATTATTGGATTTCTAGTTCAATTCTTAACTAATAGATATCTCTTTGAGAAGTGAAAATAATTATTGATTAGAATATCAAAAATCTTTTAAAGCAATGAAATATTCAGGACTGTTAATTTTAGGATTGGAAGCTATCTACTATAATAGCCAATAAAACTGCGTTGGCTTCTACGGCCGAAATCGTAAATAAAACTTCAGTTTTCCGGGCAAGTTGGCCGTATTCTAGAAGATGTAAAGTTTCCAAACGTTTCAACTTTGTTTCTTTTATGTATTGACTTCGACATCTCAGTCAGTATATTGTTTAACTTTCCACTGAAGATGACTCCCTCAGCTGGGGTTGAAGCGTTTGGAAACTTTACATGTTCTAGAATACGGCCAACTTGCCCGGAAAACCGAAATTTTATTTATAATAGCCAAGTTTAATTGCCAATTTTTCCAAGGCTACTGTTTTACTTCTAGAACTAATTCATTTCACCAATAGAAAATTACATCCATGTTTTACAATTAGCATAAAATTTATAACCTGAGATACCTTCTTCTGAGGTAACCGTATCAAATTGCCATCACAAGCTTATATCCTGAGTACTCAACTCACAAAAAACACCACTCAAACCCCGATAAAGTAGATATACACACCCTAAAAATCAAGCCATCCAGATAACGATCCCCCATCCCAATAATGTCACCAACAAAAATCAAATCACAAAACACCATATCGAACAAGGACGGGAGGAGGGTGCAAGAAACACACCATCCAGACCCTCTCCATTTGGAACGATGTACGACACCGACCAGTGTCCCTCGACAAGCGATGATTCAGGACACTTTAGAGAAGTGTGGGAGGTGGGAGTGTCGGTCCGGATCGCTTACCGGGATCGTTTCTCAGCGGCCAAGTGTCGTGGGTGTTGTGTCGGGAGCTTTGTCACGGGGATGATGGACGGGGCAGGGGATGGATTTTGATGTCAGAGTTTGTTGGGGGAGGGACTGATTTGTAAAGAACCGATGGAAGTTTTTTTTTGAGGGTGGAGGGATGGTTTTTGAGTTGTGTGGTGGAGTGTTTGTATAGGTGGCTGAATGGTTGTTACGACAAATTTCTTACTATTTCTGTGAATAAAATCTGTAGGGAAAATGACTGGCAGATGGAGAGTGATTTATGATTTTAAGGAAAATTTTTAAGAACAAATAAGGTGAAGATGATTAATTGTATTTGAAAGTAAGTAAAAGAGATGTTTGGTTAGAACCTAACAAGTAAAGGAAGATTTTAATCTCGTGAAATATTTGTATGCCATGATTATATATTCAGTGCATGGTGGAATGGACTTTATTTGTACCTCTAATCATTGATTTTGTAGTAAGCATGGTAAAAGAGTTATTTTATTACTTTGTTTTGCATGGTCGAGAAATTGTTCTTTGCATTTTGATTCAATTATCAGGAAAAATAATCATAATCTGTAACTACATTGCTTTTACTTTGGAAATTGTTATTTTAAATAACACATCTTACGCTTCGAAATAAATTCAATTGCATGGTTATTTTATAGTAATTATCTCCATTTTTAAGGCTACAACATTTTTCCCTTGAAATGTACTATTCAAGATGTATTTATGAAACTAATCCCGAAAAAATCGTCTCTTTTTTTTTATTAAATAATCCAGTTTTATGTTCACTGGTAATTTTCTTTAATTATTTCATTTAAAAAGAAAATCTATCTTGGTTGTTTTCCTTGTAGTATTTACTGAGCTGGAAAGTAAATAGTGCCTGATCATGTACGAAGTTTCGATAAATAGATTTTATGAACTTGTTCACAGGACTAAGACGTATTTTTTTCCAGATCCAGTGCGTCTTTTCCAGTTTCCACAGTTCTTTTCAAAGTCTGTAAAGAAGGAAGATTCAAAGGTAATTTCGTAGGTCCTGAAAATGAAAACGTCGATGTTTAAAGCGAAAGAAAATAGATTGAGGTAATGTTTAGTCAGAAGATTAAAATAATTATAAACAATAATTATATTATTGTAATAATATTTTTACAATTATTGTAATTTAAGTTTTATACTTTTTCAAAGTATTAAACCAAAAAAGTATAAAAAAAACTTTTTTAAAATTTTTGATAGCATTGAAATTTTATTCATCTTATTGATCCCTTTGAAAATATAATATTAAATTAATATAATATAATAATAATATAATATTAATTTGAAAATATAAATTAATGAGTTTTTAATTCATTTGAATATTATTTCGAATGAATAAAAGTTTCTATTACAATGAGGATTTAATGTATTAATTTCTCTCAGTTTCTTTGCTTTAATCGGACACTTTGAATTATTGAGTATTAAATTCAATTTTCTTCTACACACATAAAAACTAAAAACGTTAATTGAAAATGAAATGAATCACCCTTCAGGTATATTAAATTAAACACGGAACATTTAAATCGATTGAAAGTTGTTTCAAGTAAAATGAAAAGGGCAGGAACAAAATCATTATCAGAAAAGGGTTTAAATAGGATTAAAAAAAGTTAAAAAATTTCCCAAATCAGTATAGTTTATTGAGCTTTTTAATTTTTTTCATTATTCTAGAATCTAGATTATAATGAAACAAGAGTAGTAAAGAAATAAATTAGACATGTTTGAATCGTTTTTTTGTGTATGTAAGACTGATTAAAAAATGAAAAAACTTTTCTCCCTGTAAAACCAAAATCGTAGGGATATACTTCCTGAGCAACTACAATATATGGTTTTAACGTGAATTGTTTATCTAATTTGCTTTTAATTTTATCGCCTTATAAATGATGTTTTCTTGGCAGCTATACTCTCTGATTCATTTACTTTTATTGCTTACCTATCTATTGTATTCGTCCCACCTTTTCCTTTTAGAAAAAATATTTTAAGGGGACGAGTGGGGAAATTTATTTTCTATTAAGTTATTTTTCTACTTTTTTTTTCAAATAAACTATTTTAAATACAACTCATAAGGGGCCATTCATTAATTTACCTAAGGGTCCCGAGGGGGAGGGGGGTTGGAAAAATCTCTACATACCCTTACTTGGTGGGTGGGGGGGAGTCAAACCCATTCTTACGTAAGATTTTCCAAGTTATTGTAAACAAATTCCAATTATTCTAATCAAATTACTATTGAATAACCCCAGAAAAACTTTAAAATGCTGACGATCTCGGTATATTATAGAAGCTTTATTTATTTATTTTAAATGAAGGTATATCAGATGCATCTTTTTTATTGGAGTAGCATTACATAAAAATATAATAAAAAATAAATTAGTTTAATAACAGTTAATAAAAAATATAACTGTTAAATCCATCTTCCAGTTGTCAAAAGTCGAAACAAAATAATTATTTTATTATTTTGAAAAGCGAAATGGAATCTTACGTAAGAATAGGGGGAAGGGTTTGAAAAATCTTACATACCCTTACATGGTGGTAGGGGGGGGTCAAAAATTGCCAAAATCATCCTTACCTAATTAATGAATGGCTCCTAAGTGATCTGACTAAAATTGTCCCTTAAAATTAACAATAAAAAGTTTTAAAAAACCTCCTAAAGAGTTCAAAATGGGACCACGAACTTGTTATTATGAAAAAATTGCACATTAACTGATGAAAGGGCTATGTTTATTGTTAAACTAGCTGATTTGTCCGGCCTTGCACGGGTGGAGTGTATTGATTCCTTTTTTTTTAAATTGTCCCAAGTGTCCGATTTTCCGTATCACCATTCACCCCGGTACTGTTTCCATACTTCACTGATTTCCTCATATTTGTCATAAAATAAATCACTGATATATATTTCGGTTACCTTCCTGGTATTTTTTGCACCAATTTTTTTAATTCTTTACCTAAAAAATTCTTAAAATTGTCTATAGATTTAAAAAAAAGGAATTTTTTCTCTATGAGAGGTGTAGGGTACCTTGAGACATTCGACGACTTGAATTTTAAATTTGATCACTAAAAACCTTACTATTACTTGATTTTTGCAAAAAAAAAGTTATTTTCCTACACTTTATATTTATTGATTACGTATTTTAATCTCAACATGATTTAACTCAACATGACTTAAACTTTTTTCTTTAAATTAATAAATGCTTTTCAAACTACTCGTTGTACCATAAAAAACAAAGAAAATTATAGTTACCCACTAAAGATTCCAAAGAACGTTGAAAAAGTATATTTAAGTGTAATTTATTAGAACCGAGCTTACATCTATAAAATTTCGTCTGAAAAAGGATTCAAGGTGTTCTATTCTTCCCAATTCTTTAATTGATTTTAAAACGTGATTTGACGTGAAACGTATTTTGATCTTTCTCAGAATTTTTATTGATATTTAATAATTTTAAAATTATATCTGAATTTCTCAATCAATCTTTCCGTTTTCAGCATTTTAGCATGTTTTTAAAATTGTGGAAAAATAAAGACAAATGGTGTTAAAAAAAGACAGACTACGGAAAGAACCGAAAACGAGATAGTAGAAAAAATTCTACCACTCTCCAAACAGAAAAATTTGGCAGCATATAAAAGAAGATTCATTAAGAGAAGTTATTAAATTTTAATTAAGTAAAAAGGCTTATGTTATGCAACTAATTTATAACTTTTTATTTATATTTTATGATTTGAATTTAAATAGAATTTCATCCCATTTAAAGTAAAATACTATTATAATTTTAGTTTTAAAATCATAGTTATTTTCCGAATACATACTAGATAGCAGCACAATATAGATACTGAAACTGTATTGTATGTATTTTAAAACTATTTTTATTATTATCTTTGCTAGATGAACAGTTTCCTATATTCAACGGTTTGAAATCAAAATTTATAGATTTTTTTCATTCAGAAAAATATCAGGATCAGTATGCATCTCTGGATTCAATATCAAAATTAAATACTTTGTAAAGAGTATTTCTGCTTTGTGAATCTAGATGGAGCTACGTCATTTCTTTTAGCACTCTTCTCTACCTTCTTTCCAGCTAGTAAGAAAGTTAAATTAGTGCAGGATTTGTAATTTTACTACAGAGGTTACAGGACAGGATTTATTACAGGAAAACAGGATTCATGATTGCAGGAAAATTTTTATTGTATAAACAGATATACGGTAGTTAATAATTATATAGTGAAAAAGTAAATTAAATAGTAAAAAAGTAAGCAAATAAATGTTATCAACAAGTAATAGCTTACAAACAATATTCTTGTGTGATCTTTTCTGAAATAAGAAGTATTACGATTTGAAATAAAACTTAGAAGAATCTGAGAAAAATGTGACAGTTAAATACTTTAAAAAAATTCCACTTTACAATGTTTCAAATATTTTAAGAATTAAAAAGAAATAGTAGTGGAAGGCATTGTGTACCTCGGACATCTTTTTACCCTATATTTTTTATTGAAAATAAATTGACGAAAACAACTTTCCTTCGACTTTATTCTTTCAAGCACAACACATATTTCTTCGGAATTATAATTTAAGTATTTCAGTGCATAACAATTTAATTGGTGAAAGTTTAAATAAAACCACTGTTATTTTATTTTTAATTTTGTCAATCTTAATTGCTTTGATTTAAAATATACTTCTATGTCTAAAATTACGAATTATACGTTACATTTTTAACCGTGTAACCTATGGAAAAATCCTCTGGTCCCGCGTGCTAGTGCGTTACTTATCTTACTGGTCCTTAACCTAATTTATTTGTCTGCGTTTCCATTGAAATTATTGGACCTGGTTATTCTATTCCATACCCTTGTCCCATGAAATGAAAAGTTCCTTGAAATTTTGTGAACACATAGTATCAGCATAATATTGTGTACCTTAATCAATAACCTGTGTGTGAAGGTAAAAGAAGTTAGAACGTCAAGGAAAATGTTTTGATGCAGATATTTGATCAGGTGTATTGCAGGAAAAACTTAAGAACAGAAAATGGAGCAAAAATCACTTTAAATATTTCTTTATTGGGAAATTATTGGAAGACACCCCAGAAAGTCCATAAACATAGATTAAAATAAATTCATTAGTTTTTATTTTATTTATTTCGCCACTGGTTTTCTAAACGTAGTGGTCCGAGCTGATTTTCAGTGGTCTCGGAACAGCGGACCACCGCAATTTCGATCACTGGTAAAAACATTGCGTGTGAAGCAACAATTTAACAAACATGGGATGGATACGTGCTTACAAAAAACTATCTAACTTTTGAAGAGTATTAAATTTTCATGCCTTGTTATCATAATAGTAGTAATTGCATCCAAACCTCAGAATAGATACTCGCAAACATGAAAATAATACTTTTCCCGAGGTCAACGTCCTTATCCCATATTTGTTGAAAGTTTCCATATTCAGTTAGGAAAAAATGGCCCAAATTTTTGAATTGTGAGTTGAAAGGAAATTTAATTATTTCGTTTTAGTTTTTATTAGGTAGCAAATCAATTTTGTTTCACTATTTAATTGAATCCTTTTGATCTACACTAATTTAAAAGTGCTTTGGTTTTATGGTAAATTTTAATCATAATTTAAACTTCGTGCACACAATTTCAGTTCTCGATAAAGCATGCATATTAGTTTTCGAAACGAGCACTTTGAACTTATACAATACAAGATCCAAAAAGATGGATAACTTTAATAATAATGGATAACTCAATATAATAATAATTAGGTATACAGGATCTGATTTCGCTGGACTTAAATCCGCTAAGCAACATGTGAGATATAAAAACAATACTTCCAATCCTTTATAAAACTTCGAGTGTTTTATGCCTTGTAATTTCTGGAGTTTCTAGAATGAAAATGTTTTCATATTATGAAATGTCTTGAAATTTCTTAGCGTTCCTCTTTTACTCTCCTGACTTAACCAATTATTGCTCACGAATTCCATACTAAACCTTAAAGCTGTTTACTTTTTGCATTTGACAAAAAACTAGATGTTAAATAGATTAATATGTATCTATTCAAAATCACTTTCACTAATATAGGAAAAGAAAATTTTATTCTTGCTGAAACATACTCACACTTTCTCTTCGAGCCCTACTTTAGAATCCATCGACTAGAAACGCGCAAGCCACCAAATCCAAGTTTGAATAAGCACCTTTTGATGGAGCACAGCTGAAAGTAAAATTGATTTTTCTAACTATAGCATAAAAGGATAATAAAAATTACTGAAATTTATTTAAATATATCATTTCAATGATAATTACTCTTCAAAATATAAAATATTTTAATTTTAATTTCACAATTGAGAAAACCCCCTTCACTTAAATTTAACATTAATGGTTAGTTTGATTAATATTTTTACTGTAATTTTTGTTGAACATACCCAGTGACAAAACTCTTATGAAAAAAAAATGGTGTTTACACCAAGAACACCAAGACTTTTGTTTAACCTTTTAAATATTTAAAAGAAAATATCTGAAAGGGTTAAAGTGATCATTGTTTGATCTCATTTCTCTGATAGTGATTTGTAAAAATCGATAAGCAACTGATATCCAAAATCATGTCAGGATGTACGAGAAAAAGAAAATATTTGATTAATTTTTAAAGAGCAAACCAATCAGTAGTTTTACAAAATAGATACTAAATATTATATTGATAAGTTTCATTCATTGATAACGTTTCTAAAATGTTCATTAAGAAGTTTGATAAAAGTCACGAATTTTTTTATTAAGCGAAAACTTGACATTTTCTCCATAGCTTTATAAATAAAAAGTCGCAAATCTAAGTTAAAATTGATAAAATTTTAACTTTAATATTTTGAGGATAACCAAATACTTTGAGAGGGATAAATAACTTGTATGTAAGAGAGATATATTACAACCATATTTTGATCTCACACTTCACAGTGTAAAGCGTGACACATAACATAACATAACGTTTATTATTTTATATTGCAATTTTACATGGAACATAAAAGGAACGAACAAAACACAGAAACTAAAAATGTACATAAGAATACATATCTACTATAAACAATAGAGAAAAAAATATATTAATAGAGTTGTTTGTATTACTCAGGGGTCAGCGCAGTGACCCATAAGACACACTTTTAAAATAATAAATTTTAGTGTTAACTCAAGACATTTTATATTTGATTGAAATGATTTTATTTTCCCGGCTTGTTTGTAATAACTTTTCTATAATTTTTAATTAAAAAGAATGTGCAACTTTCGAACTGACAGAAGCTTTATAAATAGTGCCCTCTTCGAGACCAGATTCCTCAAAAAGACATTTCTCGAATGGAAAATAGCACTCACTTTCCCCATTATAAATTTCTGAAAAACTCCTTTTCCCCTGAAACATTCATTGAATACCCCTCGAATATAACTATTAAAAGATATGTTTTTCAATTGCGCTTAAATCAAGAACGCATTTTTTTACAAAAATGAACTATTTGAAATTTTCCCAAACTATCCGGGCTCATTTTGTAATACCGCTGAACACGAAACTTGGTCACATATGTTTAACACTTGCCCTCTTTATACCTTCTTTAGAAAAAAATATTTATCAGACTTAAGTCCTTTCCCTCTCTCACTAACTCAAAACCCTTTCTCTTAAATAGTTTATTTCACAATTTCAATTTTAAAAATCCGCCAAAGTTTATCACAAGCAATAGGAGTTGAATAACAAAGAAATCGAGTTGGCTCGGTGCTCCCTTTTGATATGTTATAATTAATTATGTTAGTTTTATATATGTGTACAATGGTAAACATAATTTTTTATTTTTTTGTAAGTTCTATGTAATTTGCTTTCTTTTCATTTTATTTTCTGTTTTTCATGTCTTGTCATTTAAAAAGCCACCTTGTAAACGGGCATATGCCCGATACAATAAAGTTTTGTCTATGTCTTTGGCTTTTGAAATAGTGATGCGTACTAAGAAAAGTTCATATCAACTACAAACTTAAGTATTAAAAACCCTTTAAAATATTAAAATGAGAAAGTTGAGAATTCCAGAAAAAAAGGTTAAATGCAAAGTAGGCACCACTTTAAATGTATATGATATATATGCTAAAAATTAATGAGTTCTTTTAAATGCAAGAAGACATAAATTTCATTTCGGCCCTCAATACAGCTGTTTTCACCTTATAGTTCTTGTAAAAATATAGAGTTTGGTCCGAAATCATTATATATTTACAACTTACTATATGAGTTGTAGGTCATTGAGAGTTTTCAACAATGAAGTGAGTTCTTTTTTATTTTCAAACAAGACACGATCATCTTGACAATGCATCGAGAAACATGAGTTGCTATGTCAACACTTCTCCCGTCAAAAGCATCAGGGCATTGACAACAAAATTTGACATCGATTAATCTTTCGTGATAAGAAATATACTTAAAAAAGTTTATTTTGCACGCATGGATGGAACAGTAGCTCACAAGTGTTTCTCGCGCGCAATACCAAGAAGCGAAACTAACCGACGTCGCTTGTTTTGCCTTTCTTAAGCTGTATTTGAACGACATTTACAAGATTTGGTTCACTGAGTAGAGTGGAAATGCTCTTTCAAAGGTCCTGGAAACCTATTGTGAAGGTCGAGATGGAGTGTGTGTTTTTTTTTCTTTCATGCAATTATAGTTGATGTGGATTCTTTTGGGCTAAAGAAAGTGATTTAGTCACTTATTATTATTTCAATCATTGTAGTCGATATTGGCTTTGATGGTTAGAGGTTAGAACTGAATAAAGAATGATTGTTACAGCGCCAGATAAGGGATATTTTGATGTACTAGGGGGCTACCACCCCCTGTTCGCTATCGCTCACCAACCCCCATTAATTTCTTACACAGAGCGTTTTGTATCGCTTCGCAATCCCCGCAAAATCCTTCTCACTGAAATTATTTATTTTATTAAACATTCGTTAAAACAATTAGTAGAAGAAACGTCCACCAACTTTTCAAAAACTCACAGGTCATCTTCATGGATCTTTAACAGGTCTCTTAAAATTTAGATTATTTATTGATTCTAAATTATCAATAATAAAAATCAAAATAATTATATAATTATCAATATTATGTCTGTAATTTAATCAACATGTTTTTTTAGAAAAAGGTCACCAGGGAATCTGCTAAATTTAATACACTGAGCTATAAAACAAACAAAGTTTGTTTTATAGCTCAGTGATTTAATATAGTAAGTACCTAGTAACTCTTCAAAACGTCTAGTGTTTTATCATTATTGTTTTTGTTTGTTTAAACATAATTTTTAACCAATACCTTTTAAGCTACTGCAAATAATAAAAGACAGAACCTATATTACACTCAATGTCAACAAACAATTGATTTTGGTGTGTGGAATTCTATATTTAAATAATATTGTAAGTTTCTGGAAAACTCTTATCGGTCTTTTAAATATATTTTATTTAGAAAGTATTTTGAAGCGCATTTTTAAAGCGTGAAAGGAATTATTTTCATCATAAAATATGGGGTCGATTGGTCGTTGTGATTGAAGGGATAATAAATTCTACGACAGAGTCTTGCTGTTAAATGCAACCTTATCCGTAATCCAGAAAAATGGAAATATTTTAGAATTGAGATTTTTTTAGAAATTATAAAGGCTTTTGGCACATCCTCAAAAGAATCCGAAAAGTTTGATACCAAAAACATGTTATACGGATTAGTAATAAAAAAGCCTTTCTCTGGAAACCATTTACCAAAAACTTTTTTTTAGAATAGAGGGATAGTAGGCCTGGGTCGTTCTGGGGTTGATTATGAAAAGTTCTCAGGAAATAATGTACTCAAATACAGCCTAACGTATGTGTTTTAGATTTATAGTCTTATTCAAAATCAAAGTCTGCCCGGGCCTAGTGGCCCATCAGGCGGTGCCCATCTCCGTTTCTGTAGCCTTTGGGCCTGGGTTGCTAATTACTAGCTTGTGTCCAGGCCGAGTGGCCCGACGCTGGACCCCCAGTTGATTCCACAAGCGAGCTTGGTCCTCATTTATCGACCCCGGAAAGATGAAGGGCTGAGTTGACCCATATTATAGTCTTATTATCATAAATTAAAGGAGTGTGAATATGAATAGAATATATTACACCAATATCTGAAGTAACATTGAAAAATATAGCCTAACATCGAACAGTGTAAAATAAATAATATACCTATATTTTATTTTTTAAGCACAGTCTTTGGGAATGATTTTTTAAACACACACACAGGAGTAAAACTTTTAATTACGATTATTTAAAAACGCTTATCTTTCAAAGTGAAAAGGAGATTGAACCTTCTGGAATTAAAACATTAATATTTAAGTTATTAATTTTTTTAAACTCAGGACGAGGAAAATTAGTCTTTTATACATCAACGTGTAAAACTTGTACTTGTACTAAAACTTTTACTTACTTTGTGCAAAACTTTCCTTTGAATAAGGCCTTTTTTTATTTTTTCAATAAAACTTAATTACTTTAAATTACACGGCTTTTTTGACAGGGGGCAACCAATCGTAATTCGAGTATAAACAAGAATTAAATTTATGCCTGGTGATAAATTTTCTCAAAACACCAAGTTTCGTCGCTCGTTTTCAATCACAAAATAGGCAATATTAAATCGATGCAATTCACGGCTAAATAAAGCAAAAAAAATGTCAGTCCAACAAATTCAACTTGAATGTTTTGCCACTATTTCTGGAAAATAATTTTTCTGGTGTTATAAATTACAACTTTAATTCTTAAATTAAGTGATAATCTTATTTTACCATTTATTTCACTATCCACGCCAAATTGTAAAGTAAAAAAACACGTTTTCTTCGCATTATAACCATTTTTTGTCCCTTTATCGTTTTAAAACATAAGACAGAAAAAAAATTTCTATGACGAAACAGTAAACAACAAGCTCAAATAAGATAATCTCAGCTGCGATTCGCTTCATCACTTCCTATCCCCAGAGTAATAAATTCCCGATTTTTCCAAATTGTGATGCTAGGTGTGAAATCCTGAAACCGTTTCGGAGAAAGATTTAAACTCTAGGGATGAAACTTGCCGAAGAAAAGAGTATATATTGAAATGGAAGCACGGTAGTTTCAGTGTATCTTTTACGAGCTGTTGTAGAACTTGTAAAACAATGAATAGTTTGGCTGTAGTACTCACCATTTGTGTGTTCGGATATGTGGCCGCCGACTGCAACCCGGGAAAGTATCTGGTGACGATGGAGAAAAAGGAGTTATTGGATGTTGTAGATTGCGTATCAAAAAGTGAGTGACATAAATAATTATAGTCCATATTTTTTGTATTGTATCACTAACTTGTTTCATGAATCGTATCGGTCGTACAAGAGCATTAAGCAATGTACTTTCAATATCAGAAAATATTCCCTTAATATTACGTATTTTAATGTGTTACTTCTATTCTTATGTCAGTGTTTTTTCGATAAAAAATCCTCGAAATTTCAAACTATATATTGTTTTAAAACGAAATTTTAAAGGTAAACTACGATGTTATTGGTTACGTCTCTTTGAAAACATCCATACATCAATGGTATCACAATTTAATCACACGGATGGAAACCTTGTATTAGGGAACTAAAATTGAGACCTTAAATGTTCATAACGAAAGATTATAAGTATTTAAATTTTAATTCACTAATTTTAAAATTCAACTGATATTTTGCGTTTTATAAATGATGTTAATGAGTAATTGAAGAAGACGATTACAAGTGTATAGATATTATTTTAATTTTTTTATTACATTTGACTTTATTTTAAACATGTGATTTTCTTTGCAGGTAAAGATCCTCTATTGTGTACAAAGTTTGCTGCTTGCGAAAGGTTGATGTCTCCGAGGGTAAATAAACATTTCTTAAAAAAAAACCTTAATACATTTAGTTCTTCGTCAGTACTTTTACAGCATTTAAAGTTTACGAGCAATACTTTAATGCGTGCATAGTTAAGAATTTTATTGAATAGTTTTTGTATTTTATCGACACCTCAAAAGTACCTGAATGAAGAAAAAGTTACTTGTGATTAAACGTTTGATTACACGATCTTGTATTTTTCAGAGTCTGGTTTAGGGGCTATAAGTTTGAAAAAATATTTTAGCAAGTTTATTCTTATTATATTTAGTATTATAAGATTGTTTATCCAACATATTTTATAAATAAAAAAACATGTGTTAAACTTCGACTTAAACAAAAGAGAATGGAGAATTGCAGCATATCTTAAAATTCTGAATATTCGATTTAAAATTATCAAAAATTATTTCCTGATTCCGAAAATATGCTTATCTTTTCCCACAAATATTTTTCAGTTAATTATGAGATATTTTATTACAGAAAGCGCCTAACAGTGTGACGTCACATGTGCCTCTTAGAAATGTGGGAAACACCGTTTTAATCGAAACACTAGGCTATAGCTAGAGCTCAGTATTTCAAAGCAGAATGATAGTAAACAAGGCACATTTGCCGTCACTAGCTGTTTCAGCTCAGACAGAAAAAAGCTATTTTTAATTGAAAATAATTAAAAATTTAGGGTTTTGAAAGGTAAATTAAAATAATTTTTGGAGGTTTTAAGCCATTCTGAATACATTAAGATAAAAAAATTGACTGCAATTACCCATTGTTATTATGCATAGGAATATTGAAATTATTGTTATTATATTTTTTTATCTTATTCCACTAGGTGCTCTTTGCATTAGATGAATGTAAAAGGGAAGTTGTGCCTGACGGTATAAAAAGATGCACGCCATATTCGATTGTATTTGAGTCAAAAGAAGTTCCAGAGAAAGTAAGTCCCAAAAAATATAGCAAATAAATCTAAATTCCACAAAGAAAAAACCCAATCATAATTGAAAATGTTTTATTTCACATTTAAATTATTGTGTTAAAATAAACAAAAAAGTTCAAGTTTTTAAAGCATGAATAAATTCTAAACAGTCACTTGACACTGAAGCACATCAGCTTTTGATTTTTACTCAAAACGTGTATTTTATCCATGTGTTTATTTCATTAAAATAAACTGCATTATTCCACAATATTTTTGTGTTAGGTACCTAATAGGCTAGTATTTTCTAATTTGTTAATACATTTCAATACAGCCTTGTAACATAATTTTTTTCTTTTCTTTTACTTTAGATTTTTGATTGTGTTGTTGAAAAAATTGAAAAGGTAAGACTTGGAATATTTATGAATAATAGATGATCGATATTATATATAATGTGACGTGAATATTTTCAAAACTTTATTTCAACTTTAAAAAAATAACAGTAATATAAAGAAAAACTTTTTATTTGAATTTAAAATAACATACTAGAATTGATAGTGTTTTTAAATTTTAAAGACTAAGTTTATTAGCTGTCATTTAAAAAAATAAAGAACTTTTTAACAAAAGTTAACTTTTTACTTCTTTGAAAATTTATAAGAATATTCCTTTTTATTAAAGAAAATCCAAATTTAATATATATCATTCTTAAATTCTTTTACAGCTTACTTTTGCAGAAAAGAAAATTATGTTGAACTTTGAGGTGAGAATTCTATTTTTATATAAGTTCAATTTCCTTTTTAAATCCCAAAGTATTTTTCTAAGAATTAGATAACTATTTTTAAAAGTCGATAATTTAAAAAACATTTTATGAGTTACATTTTTACCTTTTCTTTTCTAGGAATGTACCAAACTTTTATTTGAAGAAAGTTGCGGAAAGAAGCCTTAATTTACTATGTTACCGGTAGATTATTTATAAAATGCATGTGAATCTAATTATTTATTTATTCGAAAGATGTGCTTATTTTATTACAGAGAGTATGAGAAGCAAGATTGTTTCTGTATGCATTTTATTTTATTTAAATTATAGAACTTGTTAAATTGCTTGGAAGTTTTTGTACCACTCAAAAGTTCATGAATAAACGAAAAGATATTGCTTATTTATTTTAGTCTGAGTTTTTTAAACTGAGATTCTTCACCATACAATTTCTTTGAAAAAATAGAGTTTTTTGTAAAATTTTGTGCAAATAATTTTTACGTAAACTTTCTAGATTTGAATGGAATTTAATACCATTTTAATCACAATTCGTGAGAGATTCAATTTTCACCAGAAACTTTTTAGGTGATTTTTTATTAGCATTTTATTATAATTATTACTTTTAGTCAAGAATGTTAGGCTAAATAAAAAATTTTTATGCCTCGTTCATCCTCATAAAACCAAAAACCATGCATAAAACTGAGATTGCGTGCGTGTTCCACTTTTAAAGATTTAAAGCACAGGGATTTCTCCAAGTAAAATTGTTTGTGGAGCCATCTAACAGTTGGAAGTAGTACTAGAATATAAGTTGGCTTTTCCTGCAAAGCTTTACTTAAAATAAAAATAGCATTAATTTAAGTTTCTTGTGGAGCTTGAGAGCGCTGTAAGATGTCAGACATATGTAGTTTGAAAACATTTTGAATTGAAGTGAAAGAAATAGAAACAAACTTTAGAACCATGATTCCGAAACAAATTACGGCTATTATAACAAAATTAGAAAAATTAAAAAAATCATGCAATATTCAATTTTTGAAGGAAAATGAACTTAAATACTAAATAAAATTATGCCAGAAAACCGTTTCCATTTAAGCAGAACTTAAAATACTTGTCCCCATTTTTTTACTGTAGCAATTAATTGACAATAAATACTATTGTATAATTTTATTCAAGTAATTTTAAATAGATAATTTTTTTTCGCGGTTCACTTTTTAGCATACCTTACTCAATAGCCTTTTATAATATTTCAACTTTTAGCAATTGTGAGAGATTATAAAAAATGGAAAACTAATAAAATAATCTAAATAAAGACATTTTCTTGCCACAAATAAGATGTTGGAATGAGAAAGCAGCCACATCTTTATCATGCCTTTCAGAAAATAACATCTGCTATTCTAATACAATATACACAAAATAAAAAAAGTTTGTTGGAACTTCTTCCAAAAAGGGTCCAAAACTGAAGATAACTACACTACACTTAAATATTACATTTAATAGATGCTCCTAAAAATATTTTAAGAATATTTGAAAATATGGTTGAATATTTTCTTCTAGGAGGCACAACAAAAAACTCTTTGATCCTGTACTTTCATCCATAATCATAGCCTACATTTTATCTACGCTTAAGAGAACCAATAGTAAAATATTATGATCTAATATTTATTCAAGTCACAGAATAGGGTTTGTTTTTGCTAGTAGTACAGGTATAATGTGCTGTTCAAAGGTTACTCGCATGATTTTATTTTAGAATAGACGGTCTGATTACCTATTTAGTTCCACTAAAATATTTAAATGGGAGTTAAAGCTTACAGCACGCTATCGCTTCTAGCATAACATTTTCGGGCCATAGATTACTCTAGGATAAATCACGAGCATGTTTCCTGGCAGGTATTTCTTTTCATACACATTCAGACAGTAGTATAGTAATCAAATTATCCATTTAAACGAAATGGATAATGGTTTAAATAGATTCAGGATTACTTTAGGAATGAAGGTTATGTTTCATTGCAATTTGAAAACTCATTTTCCTTTACAAAAAATTACAATTACGTCAAACATATAAATAATATATAAGTAGCGTGTCCATGTCAAATTAATCCAGTTTCTATGTTTAAAGTTGCCAAAAGTAATTTTTTTTATTAAAAAAGTATTAGAAATTTTAAAATTTGTTTTTATTTTGATCCAAAACAACTGTATCCAATTCTTAAATCATCAACGTAATCTTAATAGATATAGGCATTAGGATTTGTTTTCATTACATACCTTATTCCTATCGCAACAATTGCATTTGCAACTTTAAGGAGCACAATAATGTATTTTTTAATAAACTAGGGAGCTACCTCCCCCTGCTCGCTATCGCTCGCCAACCCCCGTAAACTGCTGACGCAGGACCTTTTGGAATTGCTTCGCAATTCCCACAAATTCCAACTCGTTGAACTTAACACTTTATACTTTATAAAACAATTAAATTTATCGTCACACTTTATAAAACAATTAAACAATTTACAGAAAAAACGTCAGCCAACTTATTAAAAATACTTCAAATCCCCTCCATGAATAAATCTCCCTTAAAAGTTTGAGTATATATTAACTCGAACTTATCAAAAATTTAAACGAAATGTTTTTAAAAATATTCATCTTAATTATTTTAATCTATGATTATAAAAATAACTAATTCTAATTGTTTATCAATATTCGGACCAAACAAAAAATATTATTTTAAAGTAACTCGTTAGTATAATATGCCTAGTGTTTATCATTCATATATTTTTTAAACCCAGACTTGTTAAACAATACCGTTTAAGCAATTGAAAACAATAAGAGACAAAACATCACTATGTTTACAATTAATTTCGATAAAATCAGAATAAAAATTATAAATATTGGACAAAAAGTGTGAAATTTTAGTATAAAATGGCGTTCATGTAAGTTTTTAGAATATGTTTTTATCAGTCTTTGAGTGATATTTCATCAAGAAAGTACTTTTTTTAAAAGGTGAAAAATCATGTTTCATCTTAAAATATAGCGTCAATCGGACGTTGTGATTGGATGCATAATAATTTGATTGACAGTACTTCCTTTATAACTGCGACCTTATCCGTTATCTAAAAAAATGGAAATATTTTAAAATTGAGAATTTTTTTGAAAAATCGAAGGGCTTACTCGGAAATCCGGAAAGAATCCGGACATTTTGATACCATATATGTGTCATTCGGTTCAGTAATTAAAAAGCCTTTCTCTCGAAACCATTCACTAAAAACTTTTTTTAGAATAGAGAGACAAATATGTATTTTTTTGTCTTGACGGGATTTTAAAAATTTCCTTTAGCCCTACGTAGGATTCATTTTCCAAATCATGTAATTTATTTACGCCTGATAGCAAAATTTTTAATTTATTAATTTGAATTTAAAACTTTCTTTGCTTCGAAATATGTGCGAAGCCTTTGAAAAATCGTCTCCGTTTATTTAAAAACAACAACAACAACCAAGCTTCATTTTTGAATCTGAAACCAAGAGGAGTTTCATTAACTCAAAATATTTACCATTCGTCCTGCGTATATAAAGTAAAAGCCAAGGTAGATTTATTCTCACCGGAGTTACTATTTCTTTTGATTTCCTCCCTCCCAAAGCGAAACTACTGGATGAACCCACCCAACACAAAGTTTCTAATTTCTCTTCTTCGGAAAAAAAGGATTTTTAAATGCTTTCTTAGCACGCACAAGAAGCCTTCAGAAAACTATTCCGTGCTGGGTTTTCTCATAGGATTTAGTCACGCAAGACCGACAAACATGCTTTTATAAAGTACTTTTAACTGAGCAGATTATCTGAGATCTAAAAATAACGCCAGTGAGGAATGCATCCTTTGTGTTAAATAACATGGAGAAGCTAAGTATAATTGTATAAATGTCAATTTTTTACTCATAATGTGTCATAGGACTAATGTTATGAAGTTCTACAGAAATTATTCTTCGATCAATGATTATTAAGACAGAAAAAATTGAAAATAAAACATTAACATGAACAATAGGGAATTGATTGGTGAGTTACTCAATTTTTTTAAACCAGTAACCCACTTTATGATTTCGAAATGTAATTTAAAGGCATAATAATACTGCATAAACAGAAAATTATTAGGTACTACTTTATTAGGTTTCAAGTTAAATAAGAAACAAATTTGAAGCTTAAGTAAAAAGATGTTAATTTGTTTATGTTTTTGTTAAATTTTCCTGTACAGTATACTTTTGAGAATATGTATTTTTACACCTTGCTCTTGTGATATTGTCAAATAACACATCCTCAAATTATTTTCGTATTAGTTGTTTTTTACAGGAATTTTTTTCCATAGCTCAGTTGTGACGAGATTGTAAGCAACAACTTTTAATTGTAATATAATAATAATAATAATAATAATAATAATAATAATAATAATAATAATAATAATAATAATAATAATAATAATAATAATAATAATAATAATAATAATAATAATAATAATAATAATAATAATAATAATAATAATAATAATAATAATAATAATAATAATAATAATAATAATAATAATAATAATAATAATAATTGTAGTAGTAGTTATAATAATAATAATTGTAGTAGTAGTAGTTATAATAATAATAATGTTTATAGAGAATCAGAAACAAATAAAGTATTTCATAATTATATGAAAGCTTTTTAATTGAAATTTCATCTAATTTATTTATAATTGAAATCTGAAATAAAACAGGTCTACAGGTCATGTTTGTGTTTTTATTAAATAGAAAATAGATCTGTTAACTTAGTAAAAAAAAGGATTAGTTTAAAAAGTATTCAGTTATGATGCAATAACATTTTTTAAGAAACAGGAAAGAATAATCAATCTATAATTTTTGTAAGCTCAAGAAAGCTGAAAGCCTAAGAATTCTATTAAACCTATTTAACTGTTCAAAAATTAATATTAAAGCAGTTCCTGGTTAAAATTTTAATTCCTCAAGTAAGATCACATCAACCGCAATATACCACCATATGCTACCATCTCAAAAAAATCCCTCTATTTTCTTACAAAACATTCTCCAACTTTTCAAAACTAAACTTTCCTTCACAAAAAAACCCAGCCTTAATCTCTTTCACTACTAAAACTCGCATTTTTCTCTCTTTCTATATCTTTAATTTCACCATCTCAGATCAATTGCTCCCTGGCAAAAAAAACAATAGCCGAGTCAATACAAAAAAAAATCTTAAATCTATAAAGGAAGACGGGCGAAAACAGCAAGGCCAAAAATCACAAACCGATTCTTAGAGAGTTCTTTTAGGTCCGACCATATATATTTCTTTTTTCTGCTCCATTGAATCCTGGAAGAGAAAAACACCAGAAGAAAAAAATAACACCGATTTCATTTAATTAAAAAAATACACAGAAAAACCACGTTCTCCAAGCCAAAAAAGGGGGGAAAACAAAATCCCCTTGACATTTGGCGGCAGAGAAGATATCCCAATGAAGCAGAAAGAAGTTTTCTCTGTCTCTTTTTGCTTCATCTTGCGTGCCAACAATATAAATTTCCAGAACGGATGTTTTGCCTGTTGTGTTCTTCCTCTATGTTGATTTGATAGATGCCTTTGTTTTATTAACGACGGAGCCCGACGCAAAGGAATAATGGCCTTGTTTTTCAGCGTAGGACAAGAGATAGGACACTCAATTTTTTTGGAGCTGGTGCCAAATTTTGTCTCGTTTGAGTTCGGCCCTCATATTTCTTGAAGAAATACGAGAATGGCTTTTTTTTCTGAGCATTGGTTAATTCTCCGATTCTTTTTTAGAGTAAATATTGTCCAAAGAAACTCAATTTTCTGTGAAAATGGAACCTCGCCTTGCGTTTGGCGAAATTTGTTTGTTTGTGAAAGGGATTAGTCGTGTGAAATTTCCGTGTATTTATTTCTGTGAACAGAAGCTGTGTGTTTTTTTAGGGTACATGGTTTTTTTTATTTTTAATTAATCGTTTGCCAATTTGTAACGGAGAGTTGGAATTAAAAATACTAAGCACTAAAATGTAGTGGAGGGTGAGCCGTTACAACACAATTTTTTTCACAACACTGCACCCTATAGCCCCTATAATTTAAGATTAATACGTACTACTTAGGAACGTTGCACTCGCCAAAGCTTATAATGCACTACCGGTGGACGAAATGAATTAAATTTGAATTTCTTCGAAGGAACTCCCTCAAATGATGTCATTTGGTGCTAAATTGATATTATAAATTATAAAAATCATTGAAATAACAATAATGAGGTCTTCCACTGAGCTTTTAATGTAAAAGTGATTTGCTTCAAAATTTCTCTTTTCCAGCTGATCAAACCCAAAATTTATATTAAAAAAAGGTTATTGTACTTTTTTTGATACCAAACATTGAAACCTTTATAGATGTTTCATTTTTAATAAGTAGAATTAAATTTAAAACCGCACAGATCGGAAATGACATGGATATTTCCTATACCAGATGTGAAAATTGATTTTCTTTTTTCAAAGTTAGGAAAATAACTTCTTTCTAACGTATTAGGGGAAAATTGTAATTAAAAACTTCTTTCTTTAACATTTCAACCAAGATTCACAAGCATTAAACTATTTTCCTATCTTTGTCTTGCCTTATCTTTTGTATCTTGTCTTTATAAATTAAAACAGCTTTACGTTTAAAGTAGTACAGTGTTCCCTCGTTATTCGCGGTAGTTAATGTTCCAAAATATACCGCAAATAACGAACCCAGTTTTAAAACGCGCATATATGTCAATATAACAGATATAATGGTTCAAATCCGTCATTTATTACATAAAACAAATAAAACTGGTTCATTAGGGTGTCTCAAAAAAAACTTTTTTTCGAAAAACCCTGCTCCCCAGGGATTTTCCCATTCCTTTTGGTCCCAAACGATAGTGTGTAAAGTTTCAGCTCCCTAAGTTAACTCTAGGGTTTGCCTGTAGAGCCCCAAAGTTTGAAAAAAGTGGAAAAAATGACCAATTTTTAGAATTTTTAAAAATTATATTTTAAGATTGATATTGTAATGAAACCGGTTCAAATGTGTCATTCAGGACTTAATAGACGAGATTAGTGTGACGTTTTTTGTTTTGTTTGGAATCGTAAATTCAGTCTGTGATTGGTTCCGTGAACTGTACGGACAGTACGGATCCGTATGTAACCAATCACGGATCGAATCAACGTTTCCAAACAAAACAAGAAACCGGAAGTGACGTTTTCACTAATCTCCTCTATTAGATAGAATATGTTTATTTATGTGTGTTAACTGCACCCTATAGCCCCTATAATTAAGAATTTAACCGTACTACTTAGGGACGTTGCACTCGCCAAAGTTTATAATGCACTACCGGTGGACGAAATGAATTAAATTTGAATTTCTTCGAAGGAACTCCCTCAAATGATGTCATTTGGTGCTAAATTGATATTATAAATTATAAAAACCATTGAAATAACAATAATGAGGTTTTCCACTAAGCTCTTAATTTAAAAATTGATTTTCTTCAAAATTTCTCTTTTCTAGCTGATCAAACCCAAAATTTATATTAAAAAAAGGTTATTGTACTTTTTTGATACCAAAAATTGAAACCTTTATAGATGTTTCATTTTTAATAAGTAGAATTAAATTTAAAACCGCACAGATCGGAAATGACATGGATATTTCCTATACCAGATGTGAAAATTGATTTTCTTTTTTCAAAGTTAGTAAAATAGTTTAATGCTTGTGAATCTTGGTTGAAATGTTAAAGAAAGAAGTTTTTAATTACAATTTTCCCCTAATACGTTAGAAAGAAGTTATTTTCCTAACTTTGAAAAAAGAAAATCAATTTTCACATCTGGTATAGGAAATATCCATGTCATTTCCGATCTGTGCGGTTTTAAATTTAATTCTACTTATTAAAAATGAAACATCTATAAAGGTTTCAATGTTTGGTATCAAAAAAAGTACAATAACCTTTTTTTAATATAAATTTTGGGTTTGATCAGCTGGAAAAGAGAAATTTTGAAGCAAATCACTTTTACATTAAAAGCTCAGTGGAAGACCTCATTATTGTTATTTCAATGATTTTTATAATTTATAATATCAATTTAGCACCAAATGACATCATTTGAGGGAGTTCCTTCGAAGAAATTCAAATTTAATTCATTTCGTCCACCGGTAGTGCATTATAAACTTTGGCGAGTGCAACGTCCCTAAGTAGTACGGTTAAATTCTTAATTATAGGGGCTATAGGGTGCAGTTAACACACATAAATAAACATATTCTATCTAATAGAGGAGATTAGTGAAAACGTCACTTCCGGTTTCTTGTTTTGTTTGGAAACGTTGATTCGATCCGTGATTGGTTACATACGGATCCGTACTGTCCGTACAGTTCACGGAACCAATCACAGACTGAATTTACGATTCCAAACAAAACAAAAAACGTCACACTAATCTCGTCTATTAAGTCCTGAATGACACATTTGAACCGGTTTCATTACAATATCAATCTTAAAATATAATTTTTAAAAATTCTAAAAATTGGTCATTTTTTCCACTTTTTTCAAACTTTGGGGCTCTACAGGCAAACCCTAGAGTTAACTTAGGGAGCTGAAACTTTACACACTATCGTTTGGGACCAAAAGGAATGGGAAAATCCCTGGGGAGCAGGGTTTTTCGAAAAAAAGTTTTTTTTGAGACACCCTAATGAACCAGTTTTATTTGTTTTATGTAATAAATGACGGATTTGAACCATTATATCTGTTATATTGACATATATGCGCGTTTTAAAACTGGGTTCGTTATTTGCGGTATATTTTGGAACATTAACTACCGCGAATAACGAGGGAACACTGTACTACTTTAAACGTAAAGCTGTTTTAATTTATAAAGACAAACATACACCTAAAAAAAGCAGTTATACCATGGGAAAAACTCAAGATTTGCCCACCTGCATTAGTAATAAATATCAACCACCTTTCACTATGTGACCCTTTCTTTGTCATCATTCTTGAGAAATGGGATACTTAACGCAAAAGATGGGTGATTAGAGACACCAATCATTGGCTTCATTAATTTTACATCAGCAGTTCCTGGCGGAGAGAAAGAGGAAATATTTTTTAATTAAAAGACTGATGAATCTAGCGCTCTCATAAAGCTGGAAATAATTATCCCGGGAAGAAAATTAACCTTTTTTAAAGTTGATTCTATTTTAAGGAAGTTCAAATGACGCGGTTTCTTATCTTGGCTTTAAAATAGCTGCTGGTTAAAACCAGAAGGTGGAAATCAATTTTGTCTTGTAAGGGAGCTTGGATAATTTTGTGGAGGATATGAGATTTGTCATGAGATTCATGTATTTGTAGAGTGCATAGGTATAAATGGGAATTGAAGAATGTACAAAAATCACGTATGTTATAATTGTATCTATATCAACGGATAATTCTTAATGAAGCCCCAATTATGTTGTATTAAAATGAATAATTGATAGCATTAAGTTAAATTTCAAACTTTAAAAACAGTTTATATCTCTTTTAAGAAAAGAAATGCATGGCGTTTTTTAATACAAATTTTGTAGTTGTTTTTAATAAGGGTACCTACTCAATTTACTTCATGCATAATTCGTATTTGCGTAATCTAGTTTTATAAAAATTTTACACTTGTCTAGGCTATATTTAGGTTACTTTCATTGCTTTACTGGTTGAGTGTAAGTTAATAAAAAAATATTACTTCCCAACTCAAGCCTTAGCCAAGTTATTTCCCATCTCAAGCCATAAATAGGTTACTTTAAAAAATACTTTTAACACGGCTTTTGGAGTTCAACGGCTGAATTGCATTCACAGGTCATAGAAAATTAAAGTAATGAGACTTTCGAATTTCCAAGCAAATTAAGTAATGAACTAGATCTGAAAACTCTTCAATGTTAAGAGAAACTAATTGGGTATCAAGGTTGCTCTGGGAAGGTCTGGTATAATGGGCATTCCTTTTTGAAAATTTCTTAATAACTTTTTTGATACTAATGAACCTACTCACTCAAGAACAGACGGTCTTTTTCTTAAGAAATTTGTTAAAAGGTTGAAAAGAGAGTCTTGGTGGGGAAGAATTTTAAACATTTAAATAGAAAGGGTATTGTGTGATAGAGCTTCATGCATGGTAAGTAAAGCAGATGCTAATACCTAAGCTTAGGTTCCATTAAATTCTTAATGCCTATTTCATAAAATCTCTATGTATCTCAAAGATAAAATTGTATGTTCCTTCCTATATTTTAAATACTAAATGAGTGGATAAAAACTTTAAACGATACTAATCTTTTTTATCAGAAAAATTCTGTATTTTTTTATTGATAGTTAAATAAAAAAAGAAATATAATATGGGGCTACCGGTGAACATTTTATTACATTAAATTTTTATATTTTTTTAAAACAACTCTGGTGTTAAGTTTGAAATATCCATATTTCGGTATATCTTACTGTTGTATATTGCTATTTATTTGTAATTTTTTATAACAATTGAGTTCTGAACTGAGCTGTTATATCCCCTCTACGGTTCTATTAGTCCGAGAGCTGGCTACATGAGAGTTTAACCGGAAAAACATGTTTCTGAAAATTTTATAATAGATTGGGCACTTCTTAATAAACAAAATTCGCTCGGTCAGCCTGCGCAAAGCGGTTGCTTTCGAGGGGTCAGCTCGGATCAAAATAGCCAAAAATTGCATCGAGTTTAACCGGAAGAACGTATACATGATTTTTACGTCATTCGAAAGGCTTCGACCCCCTGAACACAAATATGCTGGTCAGCCGGCCGAAAGCGGTTGCTTTCGAGGGGTCAGCTCGGGTCAAAATAGCCAAAAATTGCATCGAATTTAACCGGAAAAACGTATACATGATTTTTACGTCATTCGAAAGCTTACGACCCCCTGAACACAAATATACTGGTCAGCCGGCTGAAAGCGGTTGCTTTCGAGGGGTCAGCTCGGTTTAAAGTTGCAAAAACCCTATTCAAACCTATGTAATCATTTTTGCGGAAATTTCATTGTTGTGTAAAGCACTATCATTATGCTTAAATTGAGAGTCCAAGATGACGGTGGTGTTTTGAAACTGGTGGATTTTCCCCTGAAGGGATTTTTTAGGAATTTTGGAATATCGATCAGGACACTATCTTCTACGTTTCCACCAATTTTCCGCTTGCTATTTTTAATTTCTACCAACATTTCAACCCAGCAAATAATTTATTCAATAAATATTAATAATAATTAAATTAAGTTTTTCATTTCGAACTTTTTCACGTTGTCGCTTAAAATTCACATTATTAAGCAATTCAGGACAAAAACGAACTCAGTCCGGTTCTTGGTTCAGTCGTTATGCTTGAAAACTCAATCCAAGATGGCGGTGGTTTTTCCAAAATGGCGGATTTTCTCCTACACAGAATTTTTTGAAATTTCAGGATATCAATAAGGACATTATCCTCTATACATTTCCACCAATTTTCAGCCTGTTATATTGAATATCCGGGTCAATATGGACTAAGTGGATTGTTTAAATGTGGCGTGGTGAAAAGTATCATCTTTTTGCACTGTGCGCACAATATCTCTATAACTATTCAATCAAATTGTCCAAAACTTTTACAGTATCTTCCTTGCATATGTATCTTCAAAATAATGTACGGGTTTGAAATTTTGATCAATTCATTCCAATTTGCAAACAATTAAAATCAGGGTTTTTTTTTCTCAAAATTTGAAATTTTAACTTTGAAAATTTTAATATTGGTGAAATAATTTAAATAAGTTTTTCGATCTTCCTTACTTTAAAGATAAGTGTCTTTTGAATGTTCAGAAAAAGAAACAGCGGAAAAATATCATTTACTTTTCTTAAAAAGCTGCGCGCAGTAAAAAAATGGCCTAAAAACTACCAAGTACTTAAAGCGATTTTTCAAACACAAATTACTTTTAAAAAATGTTTTGTTGGATATGTTTTGAAAAAAAAAGTATTTTCGAAATAATTTCTCCAAAAATCTCATTGAAAGAAACATTTGCTAAAGAATTACATCATCTTAAAAATTCTTGTAGACTATCTCCATTTCAGACATCCCAATGGGAAAACCCATACTAACGATTTGAAAACTAAGATATTTTTAGAAAGTTGGTCGCTGCAAGTATTTCTTTTATAAAAAAACAATAAACAGGATTACATAGGTTTGAATAGGGTTTTTGCAACTTTGACTCGAGCTGACCCCTCGAAAGCAACCGCTTTCGGCCGGCTGACCAGTATATTTGTGTTCAGGGGGTCGTAAGCTTTCGAATGACGTAAAAATCATGTATACGTTTTTCCGGTTAAATTCGATGCAATTTTTAGCTATTTTGACCCGAGCTGACCCCTCGAAAGCAACCGCTTTCGGCCGGCTGACCAGCATATTTGTGTTCAGGGGGTCGAAGCCTTTCGAATGACGTAAAAATCATGTATACGTTCTTCCGGTTAAACTCGATGCAATTTTTGGCTATTTTGACCCGAGCTGACCCCTCGAAAGCAACCGCTTTGCGCAGGCTGACCGAGCGAATTTTGTTTATTAAGAAGTGCCCAATCTATTATAAAATTTTCAGAAACATGTTTTTCCGGTTAAACTCTCATGTAGCCAGCTCTCGGACTATATTGTTTTGATTACTGGACAATCTATTGGTTATGATTCTGGCGTGACTCTGAAAATACACAAACTAATGATATCATGATACATCATCTTGGTAGTCTTTCATAATTACATTTAAATGGATTCGAACCCTTTGGTCATAATTAACAACTAAATTTTACTGTTAAAAGAGGTAATCCCAAACCAAAATGCATTTTTCTTAAATAAAAATAATGATTAATAGAAGTTGAACTTTAAATTGGTAGTAACAAAAATTTAATTCAGATTGATTAAAATGTTCCTCTATAGAAAGAAATCAAACCAATTCGATCAATTTGAATCTACAATATATAACTGCATGAAAAGAGCTTTAACTTTTTATCAATGAACGCAAAGTGCATTTTCGTTCCTAAGTAGTGAAAAGATAATTTATTTTTGAAACTTTATCTGTGCTCGGAATCCGAAATCCAAAAGAACATTTCCGAGCGAGAAAAAAAGTATTTCCGTGTTCATTTTCAACCCGTACATTACATGAATAATGTTTTAAAAGGATATTTTTTTATTTCCAGGACCAAATTCCTGTTCAGTGCTTGAATAGAAAAAAAGAACTGCCGAAAAGTATCCATTTTTACATTCGAAATGGTTGTTTCTGAAGTTATTAATTACTTTACGAAACAGCTTTTGCATGTTTGAAATTCTTATGCAATCAATACTGTTTTTTACTGGGTAGATATTACTCTATTTCCCAAATAAATGGGAAAGGGGCGGGTTTCAAATGATAAATAAAGCTTTTTCATTCGTGTTAAACTCAGAGTTATAATTTTAAAAAATACATATTTTCCTACATTAAATACTTTGCTTTGGGTTGACCGGACACTAATGTTTCAATGATGCGGATTTTGTGACTTATTTTATAGAACACAATTAAATTAATTAAATTATCATCATAAATATTACTAATTGAATCGTCAGTTTGAAAAAGAGAGTAAGTCCAAAAACCAAGTTTTGAAAAAATCGAGAAAACTATAAATAATGGAATTTTCGTTGTATAACAACCAAATTTTTACTTGAAATTCAGGACCCTCTTTGAAAATAAGGGCAATCATCGAAACAAATATAAGTATACATTCAAAAGTATTTTGTAGTTAAAAAAAGTTGATGGACTTATTCCCTTTTTCAACTTTATTGAATTTCAAGTGAAGAATAGTCTTAAAAACTACTTAAATTGACGTTTAGATTATATTTCTGCTTAGTTCACAACTCAAAAGTGAGAAATAGAAAGGTTAAGACAAATAAAATTTAAAAATTATTATGAAATTGAGTTATTAAAGCAGTATCAATGGAGTAACTGAATAGAATGGAGTCAAACATTCCATGGTAAGAAAAGTAAAAACCCTTTTAAATTAAAAGCAAATTTATTTTGGTCTAGTGTACACCAAAAAGAATAAGAACCGGAAGACAAATCAACTTGAATTCCAAATAAACTGAAAAAATACAATGAATGGACATCGATTTCGCAACTTCAAGGGGCTATATTTCTTTATAGGGGGTAGTTTTTTTCCCTCTTTCGTCTCATGTGTAGAGAAAATTTTGGAGATTGTTTTTAGCACAAAAAGTCATTTTGCTTCACTTCCTTTTATTAACTCAGCGATACCCCTTTCCTTCAGGTTAGAATGGTTCAGGAAGTTTATGGAGACACCCTCGAAAATATTCCTCCCACCCTATTCCTATTGTATTTCAATATTCTTTTTACTGAATTTCTATCGGAAAAGTGAATATAAAAAAACGACTTTTTTTTATTTTACTTTACTCACCATAACTTAAATTAAAACGCAAAATTGATATAATATGTCGATCGAATTATTAATAAAGTTTTCAATAAACTTTGAAGTGGTGAGTAAAAGTTACCGCAAAAGCCTTTCCTTTTTGCTTATATAACTTCTTAAGAATTTAACTATATTATAAATGAATTCAATTCACAGGCACAAATTGCAATTTTATAATACCACACACAATAAACAATAATAAAATAAAAATATTAATAAATCTTTCCCTTACACTCTTTTTATAAGAATTTTTACCTAATTTGAAGAAATAAAAAAGTACCATAAACAACAGAAGCAAAGAGAAACTCAATGTGCAACATTTAAAAGTAAAATAAATTATCATTTTGGGTACTTATTTCAAACGCATTCATCGTAAACTGAAGTAATACAGTTGAAGAGAGCGAAAATCTTAATAGCACTTTAAAGTGCGACACTTCAGCGCTCTTCTCTTTTACTCTCTCAACTTCTCTCTTCTTTCTTCATCCCAAAACTTAAATGTAATTGCCCTTTTTATGAGATTTCCTAATCAATAGAAGACACACTTCTTTCTTTTGTTCCTCCAGCGTCCTCCCTCAATTGAAGGTAGGTACATTAAACATAAACTTTCTTTCGTAAAACACAAATACAAAAAAAGTTCAGAACAAAACAAGAGAGATGTTGGGTACGTTTTATTTTCAATAAAAATTCTACCTGATTTCGAAAGAGATAGTTTAAAGAGAATGTTGGAAATGAATAAAATATACGCGGAGTTTTTGAGAATAAATTTGAGTCGTATTCCAAAGTTTTCCAATTCAGGCAATAAAGGTTTGAAATATTCTAGAAATAAAACTGTTTAATTTTACTGCAGCTTTGTAAACTGTTTTAGAAATTGATTTATGGGAGAAAAATGAAAGTAATTTTTATTAGTATGGATTGATTAGAACCGAGAAGGAAGATTAAAACAAGTTGGACTGGCAAATAATTCCCTTGCATATTGTATATCTCAGATGTGCAGAATAATTTTTTCTATTCATTACTTATTTTGGTAAAATAATTTTCAATTTTAATTTTTTGTTTAAATTATATCAAAAAGTGGAAAAACTAAATTAACAACCACTTTTTCCTCAGTAAAATAATATGTTATTTTGAGTTCTGGCATGTTAAATCTTATTTTACTAATACCTCGATTTTAACTTTTACTATTTTGAATTTATGAAGTTATAAGGTAAATGTGGTTATAGTGGACACTGTACCAATAGTGGCCACATAGCTGATTAATTTTAAATAAATCAAGTTAGAGGCATCAAACAGCGTCCAAATTCATAGGCATAGTAGATTGTACAATCAGGTAAGCTGGTAAATTACCACCGATACCACAGATCAGCATGGGAAGGATATTTAAATATTTGAAAATAACAACATCGGCCGAGTGACTGAAATTTGATTTTGCTTATTGAATTGCGTAAGGAAACGGGTATATCGGAACTGATTTTTTTGTATTTATTACCGTTTGATTGACTTTTAAATTTTTATTAAGGTAAAGAAGAGTGTATAAAATGATGTTGAATAAAGTTTATTTGAAAATGTTTACTTTACGAGGATTTATGGGGTTGGCCACTTTACCAACACATAATCTTAGATTTTCCAATAGTGGCCACGGCAATGGCTTCTAATAGAAACATAAATAATATTTAATCTGAATCAGTTTTCTTCATAAACTGTTGATTGTGCTTTAAAATGTGTGTTGTGGGAATTTGGTTTCATTCTGCCTTCGGGAACCAAGGTTTCTAAAACATTGAATTACATGCTTAGTTCCTCTCAAATCAGCTACAGCGTAGGCTTTGGGCCGGAAACTATCAAGTCTTTTATTCAAAATTAAAAATAAAGCTAATTTGATTGATCTAAAATATATTTTGTTGGGAAGGAAGATTTAACTAAAACTAAACGACTATACCAAAAAACCCATCAATTTCATGCATAAACCCCTCATATAGGCAGAAAAAGAGAGGTGTCCACTATAGATGCAAGAGGTGTCCACCATAGATACAACAGCTACATCTATGTGGCCACTATAGATGCAATTTGGAGTACTTTTTAAAAATTAATTATAAAAATACTTTTTCCAATTTAATTAAAATTTTTAATGGTAAAATCAAAAGAAGATCCAATTAATCTAAAAATAGGATGATAACGGTTTCCAAGCAAATAGGTTGGTATTTATTGAGAATTGAAGCAAAAATTTTCCTTAAAGTGTCCACTATACCCACATTTACCTTACTGAATTTTATTTATAAACAATTCTAGTAATGTTACAGTGTGATCCTGCTTCTTTATTTGTCTCCCCTAACAGTTATTAAGCTAACCTCATAGAGAAGATATAACAGTTATCAGATTGTTACATCTCCTCTATGGCTAACCTTATTTAAGCGGTCTTAGGTTTTCATTCAATTAAATTGAACTAAAAGTTAAAGGCTTACGTCTTGTCCTTTTGTAATGAATAAAATAAGTATAAAATTATACTTTACTTTTTTAATGTTCATAATTAATTATTTTTAACCACATTTTGGTTCTAATTTTCTTAATTTTTCCTAGTAAAATAAAATACAATGTAGTCTTTTCATTTTGTGTTATTTGTTTTACACATTATCTTTTTCTGGAGGAACAGTGAAATAGAAAAAGTTTGACGCATACCATATTCATATCCACGGGATTAAAAAACTTGCTTTCTTACCGTTATCAGAAAACCTACAACGTTTTTTCTTTGTACTTCCAAAAAATATCGTCCCATATATATTTGCTTCAATATCCATAAAATCACTTCCGAAACCTCGTTTTTAACCCGATAACACTTTTTACCAGTCCTAAAAACGCGTTTGCTTCTAGGAAACTGTCCAAACAAGCCGCGAAATATATTATTGCAACGATAACCAGAGAGCGCAATAGTGACAATCCTACGCGAAACCGTTTATTCAATGCAATTCAATGCGGTGGCGGTGTTAAAGAGAGGGAAAAAAAGAGCTGAAAAACGAATTTCGTTACGGAGAGTAAATAACAGTAAAAGTTGAAGGCGCAGTTTTAAAGCGTTTTTCTCCCGATCCTAATGATTCAAGTCGACTTTTCAGAAAAGAACCAACAACTCTTTTCATCGATAGCGTAAGGTCGGATGAAGGTCGTGGTGGGGTCTTTAATTCGATTGCCGGTGACAGCTCAAAATAGGTCAAAATTCGACCTTCGAACATGAGAATTCATGCATACCTTCAAAGGGTAGGGCCCTTGCGGTTCGGAAATGCCATGCAGATATCGATGTTTGAATTTTAGTCATGCATAAACCCTGTGTTGGAATGAGTGATTGGTGTCAGGGATTTCAGGGAATACTAATCATACAGAGCTCTCTAATTTAATCCATAAATTTGGAAACTCCTGGATTATAAACTGATTTAAGAGTTAAATTTTATAGAAAAAAATTTCAAACAAAAATTAAATGTTGACAAATTTTAAGGATATGTAGAAACAAAAACATTTTGAAAATTAGAAACAACCATTACCTAGAATGTTATCATTTCAATACAAAAAAAATTGTTTAAAAAGCGTTACTAAGTAAATTTTAGTATAAATCGTTTTACAAATAAATTTTACTGGGCACATTGCTTTTATTTTCACTGATTGAAATGTGCAAAAAGCCACAGAAGTTTATACACATATAAGTTTAGTCATATTAGTTTTACTTTCAAAAATTTTAACAGATTTTTGGATAATTTTCTCTTGTGACATTATATAAAAAAAGATATTTTTATTCTAAATGCGTATGTTCTTTTACGATTGTAAATATAAAATAGAACTGATTGAAAAGTATATTAGGGTGGTCCTTAAAATCGAACTTTCAAAACTTGCACGGAGCACCCTCTTATTTTGTTCTATGTATAAAAAAAGCAATTCCACCAAAATTTCAGAATTTTTGAAAAAGATTTAGGGGTCGCTACCAAAGTTCAAAAAAATTAAAAATTGAGAAATTTTATACATTTTGTGATTTAATTATAAATTATTGCACAGGAATCAATGATAAGTATCAAATAAATATCAACAATAGTATTAAATAAATATGTAAATACTGTCATCTTGAGAATTTTTTCCCGAGTTTATTTATCATTTTTGAATTTTTTCATATTTTTAAAGTACTTTTTCATTTTTTGTGATTTTTTAACAGGCCTAAGTAATACCGAAAAGTTAGCTTATTTAATTGAAAATTGTGCCAAAATCAATTTAAAATGTTTAAAATTGTGATAATAATAAATATTATCATTGTATTTCGTTAATTAATTGAATGGTTACGCAAAAAAAAAATAGTAAAATTATTGATTTTTTTTCAGAATTTAATTTTTTTTCTCCAAAAAGGCAATATTTATAGCATAATAGAAGTCAACTGTCAACTCTTCTTTGGACAACCCTTTTTTTCTGTGACAGAAGTTGTAGTTAAATCACTAGGGGTTTCAAGTGGACCAGACATACTGCTGTTAAAAGGTTCAAAACTTCGTGGATCTCTATCGATCATGGAAAATTTCAGACTTCCATTGCTGACGATTTAATTAATGAAAAAGTAACAGAGAATGCATCTGAAGCAATCAAGTTTTCTCAAAATCAACTTCATGATTTTCAACCCAGGGATAATTATAAAGAACTGTTAGAGCTTTTAATCATTTTCCTAGGTGGAGTACCTGAAAGAGGTGTTAAATTTCGGGCCCCAGGTGGATTGCCTCGAGCTTGATGGGTGGCGAACACTATATTCTCACTCAAGATTTATTTATTTAGAGATCAGTTCAAACTCTTTAAGCAAGAAGAATCTGGAATACGTCAAGTTTGCTCATTTGTGGTGAAAATTTACATTTACTACTGGTTTCAGGCTCAATCTACTTGCTCTGCACCCATAAATGATTTATTGCTCTTAAAAAAATTGAAAGATTAAGAATATGTGAATAGACAATTCCCTTTGTATAATGAAGAAGTTCTTAAGACATTTGTGATATTTGTTAGAACTAATTTCTTTTGCATTTTTCGATGACAATGTCTCTTTGGAAACTAAAAGAAAAATGGTACATGCTTTGAAAAAGGAAGAGAATGGTGAACTTTTGAAATGTGGCCTTATTGATCCTGATGACATGGACATCAACTTCTTGCAAGATTGGACTTGCAAGGACTTGCAAGATTTTGTAACAAGCAACAGTTATGGATTTACCTACAGACTTTTTGGAAACAGATGTGATTAATTGGATTGAAAATGAATCTTACAAGAAATGTAAGGAAATAGCCAATTCTATCAAAGTTGTTAATGATTTGGCAGAAAGTGGAGGGAATGGAGGAATACAATAGACTTCATACAGCAGATGAAGAACAAAAACAGTACCTATTATTGTTAGTCAAGCAATTTAGAAGCAAATATCCAAACTCTAAAAAATATACATTAATGTCTTAAGATGAAGTAAAATTTAAGGTAAGGATATTGAATCATGATATTTTTCTTCTTAAATGCATATTAAAACGTGGTTACCGTATAGAGACTAATTTTACGTTTACTTATTATACGTTTTATATTATACGTGATTGCAGTGGAATATACTGAATTATTCAGAAAAAAAATAATTGTTTGTTATTAAGAATAATTACATGATAAAACTATTTTAAATTATGTTTATATCTAATTGTTAAATGTTCTAAAACTATTAAGGGGAGTCGGTACCTTTGGTATCTTCAAAAACTTGATTTTGAGATTTTGAATGTTTCAGATTCTACATTTCATGACCTTTACAATGATGCCTCATTTATGCAAAAATTCAAAGTAGAAGTGTATTGAATTGTCTTTTAAAAACACGAGAACTATATTTCATCTGGGAAGATTTTAACATTAAAATGCGTTTTTCTCAAAATGAACTTTTTAAATCTGCGTGTACCTTTTTCTCAGCATCTACTGTATGTATTGAGCTCATATTTGCACCATATGTTCTTGACATGTACTTTTAACATGAGCGTTTTTCAATATTTTTGGTTAAACATGTTTTAGAGCAGTTTTTGTAGACAAAAATTACGTTTTTTAAGGATTTTTAATTGAGGCTCACTCGTTATTTTTTTAAAAATATTGATAAAAGCTCCGGTCTGTTTAAAGACTAACATGTATTGATTGCATATAAAAAATTTGAAGCTTTTATGTCCAATAGTTTCTGAGAAAAAGGTACATAAAGTTTGTGAATTTAACATTGTCGGTATACAAGGTACCGACTCCCCTTAATTTACTTGGATTTGACTTGTTAAAAGTAAAAACGATTAGATATAAACATAAATTTTAGGAATTTTCAGGAGAAATGCATGCAAATTGAATTAATTTAAAGCTGGGAACCAGAACTGTAAGATTTTGTACTGAATCTGTTAATTATCGTATTTTCTGAAATCTATGTTACATTTTTTTTGCATGTTTTAGGTCATATGAACACCCTCAAGCGAGTTTATGAATTTTCCGTGAGTGAATCGCTCTTGCTGTATAATTTTAGAAATAGTTTAGGGATTTGCCTGAATTTCGAATAATTTTATTTTTTTATACATGATTAAATTTTATTTTCAACTTGAAATTTGGTAGTAAAGTTCATTTTAACAGTTAAAATGCTTTGAATATTTTTTCAATAATTTTTTTGCAAAAAAATTTGTTTTTAAATTTTTTTCACTTTTTTTTAAATTTTGAAAAAAAAACTTTTTTTAAATGATGGTCATGGTGCACATCAAATCAAACACAAAAAATTTACGAACAAAATGGGACTGATTTCGGGTTTTTAAAATGTATAGTTCTAGAGTAATAAGCTTTTTAAAAATGCAGGAAAAACAACTTTACAAGAGTTCTTTTGGTATTAAAAAATTATTACTACCGAAAGAGGGGTGATAGAAGAATTGAACTTGGACCATTATATGTATAACTATATCAGCTTCTCATAAAAAAATCATGAACAAGATATGATGGTTTAATCTTTGGTTTTATTTTTGTTTTCCCTATTTTATAAGTAAAAACTTTAAAGGGTGGTAGCGACCCCTAAAAACATGCTAAAAAATCTGAAAAAATTAACAAAATTATTTTTCAAGGAGTAGATCAAAATGGTAGGGTGCCCCGGTGGAAAATCCTAAAAAATTTTTTTAGCCCTCTTTAAGGACCACCCTAGTATATATTATCATCAACCTTTAAACTACTCTCCGTTCAATGTCTCTTCCGTAAAGGATAATAGCAATCTAGATACTGTCATAAAATTGTACTTATTATTAAGAGTAATTTTATCTGCAATTTGGAACGGATATAATAATTCCTAATGATATTTTAACTGCGGAATAATTTTGATAAATATGTAGATTATAGTCATTTGAAAAAGTTATTCTTTTCATTAAAATGAAATCACAAACGGTAGTTGGCATTATGCAAATTTTATTATGTTGTTAATTGTTCCTTTTTTGGTACAACTAATTTGTAAAAAAAGCCTAAATTCCTTATTATTTCTTGTTAATGAGTGTGAAATAATTTCTGTTTATTTCTTTTGCTTGAAAAGGTGAGCAGAAGAATATTACAATGAATGAACTCTCTCACAAATACTCCATAATCTGCAGTTTTAATTAATTATTGCTTAATTAAAAGCATAAAATAATAAACTTGTACAGAATAACATGCAAAATTATTCTATATATTATGGTAATATAGTTAAATATCTTGTTCCTGATCAGTATAAAAGTATCAATGTGCGTATAACAGACATTTCTTTTCTTAGACGTCTTGTGTATGTTCATAGCTAATAGCATTAAAATATGTTTAAATACTGAAATATATAATTTCGAAGTGAATTATGTTCTTCTATATCTATACCTTGTCAAAATAGAGTGTTGAGGAGAGTGGGGTCAAAAGTAATACGGGACAATTCTAACACTTTGATTTCCTCATTATGAGAGGCAGCCACAGGGCGAAAAGGAGATGTCAGTACGTACTCAGGCAGGTGAATGAAAGAAGATCAGAGATGGTCAAGTATGACATTTGTGTTCTGCCTGGAAAAGAGTGTTTTTCGACCATGAAAGTAAATTTCTACTTTTGTGTAACTTTCTTTCTCCTGCACTGCAGGTATGAAGCACAACATCATTGATTTTATGTATTGTATGTGCATGTATTCTAGTTATATTCTATTTAGCTTCAAGATGATAGTGTTGTTAGTTTCGTGGAAAACGAAGGTTGGGTTAAAAATGGCGACGTGGGGTCGATTGAAACACTTCAACTGGGTACGATTGCAACATGCCACAAGACCCTTTTTAGTGCAAAAAATGGTCCAACGTTCGTTTTACTATAGAGAAATTCAGATATAAATACCCTAATTGCCTTTCTGAATAATTTTTCACTATTATTTATTCATCCTCATTCATTATTGTTTATAACTCATTATTTGAGTGGAAAATTCATTATTGCCATTATAGTTTATGTATTTAATTATTATTTAAAAAGAAGAGATGTATTGTTAATATATTTGTATGATCTTCTATCGATTTTCATAAATTTGTAGTGTGTTACAATTGACCCTTGAGGTGGGGCCGATTGTAACGATTTTCGATGCTTTATTTACTATATTGTAAATAATATATTACTATTGATGTATTACTATTCCTAGCATGCCCACCAGACAGCTTTCATAACAAAATTGTAATTGGGGTGTATCAACCTATTTTCATTCCAATTTTCATAACTCTAACATAAAAAATGGCTTAGTTTGAGATCAAATAGTAAAATTTGTTACAATCGTCCCCACCCTCCCCTAATTTTCTCATCTAATTTAGAAATAAAAAAATATTACAGCAATTTCCTAATTAATCTCAATAAAAATATACACAACATTTAGCATCCACTTATCTAAAACATAATCCCTGAATTAACACCCTCAACCACTTTTATATAACCCCTTACCAACTCTCCCATCATCTCCCTTCTGCAACCATCCAGATACCGGAATAGACATTAAATTTAAAGTACATCCTAAATTCCTTGATCCGTCTATCTAAAAAAACCGGAACACCGATGAAATCCAGCAAAGCTCCGATACAATGTCGAATAGAAGGGTATTCGACTTTTCGATGACGCGCCGTAAAACTCGATGATTCGAATTCCATCAAATTGAATCATCTTCCGAGAAACTGTCCGCAGTTTCTCCGTTGGGGAGAGATCAGAATTAATCGCTCTTCACTCGAAATGGTGCTCTTTGGCGGTTTCGGACCATGGAGAAGTGCTTTTCTGCTCTCTCCAATACCCTTAGTCAGTGTTATGGGAAACGAGAGGGCTTAGTCGGTACTTTGAAAATGATTGCTGGTTTTCCCCCCAGAAGTGTTGTTAATGGGAATTTTGTTTGATTAAGGAGGATAGATGTGAATTTATGGTATTGAGTTATTTTTTTAAACATTAATCTCTTTATTAAAAGAGGTTAAACTTTTTAAAAGGTAGGAATACTTATTGATGGCTTCCAAATATATAATTTTTTTAACAATGCAAAAATAGGATATTCGCCAATAGCTAAGTACAGTCGAAAATAATTTCTTACAAAATGGCTTTTTATTTGAACTATCGAATACAAATTCAATCAGTACCTAAAAGTTGCTAATTCGTGAAATTTGGTATTTTTCAGTATAATATACTAGTGGGAGTGGCATTACTCTGACATAAATAAGACTATTTTTTACATACTCTCATGCTTAGTTTAAAAAAACTTGGAAATGTCTTGTGTACATCAAATACAGTTTTGATTATATTTCAAAGGTCTAGATAGAGGCATTTTATCGATAAAAATGTTTAAATGTAACACACTGTCAATACAAAAATTAACATATTTAATAATTTGATAGATTTACGCATCATTTTTTTTGCACGTACGTTGTAAAATAAAAGTTAAGAACAGAATAGTTATAATTTCTTTTGATTAAATTAAAAATTGTAACATAACATTTTAATATTATTAATAAATAAATATATGAATTTATTCCAATTCTATTGTACAACTTGATGTAATCATTTATTTCATAAATCACACAATCCTCCAATTACTTTAATTCTTACAAATAAAATATGCCGGTATCTTTTTTTCCTCCGTGACTTTTTATCTACTCACAATGAATTCTCTTAAAAAAATAAAGCAAGATTCAAGAGACATGGTGTCATAACCGTAAAAGAATTCTTCGTCGAAAATTATATTACTAAAACTAAGTTCGAATCGATGGAAGAATTAATGCAATTTACCACTTTGCACCTTTTAATGGACTTGCGCTTTTCTAAATTAATTTAACTCGAAAAGCTTTTAGTGATGCTTTGGTACTTTTACTTGTAAACTATGTTCTGACAAATGCCTTCTTAACCTTATCTCCTAATATATATTAGAGTAATAGGATTTCTCACAGCTTTTTCTGAACGCGTATATTTTAAGATCACAAGTAGCGATAAAGATGCGGAAAATGGAAAATAAATATAATTTGCAGATGTCCTCATAAGAAGAAATGCTTTTAAAGGAGCAAAAATGAGGAACATGAAACTTAAAAGGCAGGATTTGTATTTACAATTAGAAATGGATTTATGTAGGGATAGTGACTTTTGTTATAACAAAGATGAATTATGTAATAAAAATTTAATGAATGTTTTAATTACAAAACTACTCTTTAATAAAGAAGTTTCTGTGTTGTTGGAAATTAAAATTTAAAATTAAAATTTTCAAACTCGAATTAAACTTAAAATTTTAACAAAAAAGTACAAAGTGTGCATTAAATGCATCATACATATTCTAATTTGTAAAATAAAAATAATAATAATAATAATAATAATAATAATAATAATAATAATAATAATAATAATAATAATAATAATAATAATAATAATAATAATAATAATAATAATAATAATAATAATAATAATAATAATAATAATAATAATAATAATAATAATAATAATAATAATAATAATAATAATAATAATAATAATAATAATAATAATAATAATAATAATAATAATAATAATAATAATAATAATAATAATAATAATAATAATAATAATAATAATAATAATAATAATAATAATAATAATAATAATAATAATAATAATAGTAGGGAGAAAATGAGAGTTCTGGAACAGGTGGAGGGTGGAGGGAATGAGGTTAGCGAGATACCGATAACGAAGCGCTGGGTGATAACGAACCTGCATGTTGTTTACCTTAAATATATGCTTATTTTATATATTTTTCACGGGTTTAGGATATTTTTTTTAAACTTTAGTATTATTTTTAATTAAAGTTTGAATAAATTTAATTGAAATTTTTAAAATTTTGGAATAGTTTTGAATTTTTTTTTGTACTCTATGACGAAGTGAATTAATTATTTAACATGTTTAACTTATTTTGATTGAAATTTTTAATGAAAGATTTAAAATAATATTATTGCATTATGGGTTTGTTAGGTTTTTTAAGGACTATTTATTGTTTCATTTAAAAATATTTTAGAGGATTTTTTCCCCTTTATTAGTAATTTTAAGATACATACATTACGCTCAAATAAATTTAATATCAACTTTAAAAAAATGTAATAGTTTTAATATTATTTAGTATTTTTACAGGATGATTAGTGTATTAATTAATTAAAAATTTTTTAATAAATTATTTAACATGTTTTAACTGAACTTGTTTTGAAAGACATTTTAGTTTGATATAGTAAAAACAATGTCCTTAATTTTTGTACTCTAATTTTCTAAAACAAATACTTTTTTATATACTTATTAACTAGATAAACATTTTTCCTACAACTTTCCAATAAGGAGATTTATTTAAAATATAGTTTATTTAATTCAAATGCGTAAAAAGTACCTAAATAATTCTTGTAAATTTTATTACGCTAAATTACAATTATTATGAAATTCACTTGAAATAAAAAATTTTATTATAAAACGCAATCCTTCAGCAGTTGAATGAAGAATTACAATGCGACATTTTGATCTTCTATTTAGAAACGAAATGTGAGTTCAATGATTTGATAAGAAATTTTCTACATTCCTTTAGGTGATAAGATAACAGCCGAGATGGCCTAATCCATATATAATGTTAACTGTAACTTTAATGAAAGAAACTGATATCAAGAAGTCGAGTATTGTGAGCTAATCTGTATATAACGCGTTATTATTAAAATAACTATAACTTTAACGGGAGTAACTTTTTTTATCATTAATACCAGAACAAACATTGTGAGCTAATCTGTATATAACTGTGGTATTAAACTAACTGTAACTTTAACGGAAAAAATAACTTTTGCATCTGGCAACCATACAATTTTATATAAAACATATAAACTAACATATGAAAGAAATATTTTTCCATAAAATTTGGCTGTTCTGACTTCTCTTACCTAAAACCTCCTTGCACTTATAATCCTATTGAAAGTATTCTAATAAAACATTAAAGGGGAAACATAACTCAAAAGGAAGTACACATTATAAAAACCAAGAAATTCATTATAAAATCTAAAAACTCTGCTAAAAATGAAGACTACTACAGAAAAAAATTATAGTTAAGATCTTTGTTATACTAGAGGTAAAAACTTTGTTAGAAATAAAAATGATAAAACACAAAAGCATTACAATAAAAGGAATCTTATACATTCTAAACTAAAATTTTGATAAAAATTCAGATAAACAAACTACAAAACTAAAATCTTTTGTAAAAATAAAAAACTTATTCATCCTAAAACAAAAAAAAATTACATGAAATAAAAACTTATACACTACAAAACTAAAATATTTATTCAAAACAAAAATTAGAAAACAAAAAAAACTTTACAAGAAATGAAAACTTATACATTAAAAACTTAAGTATTTGTTAAATATAAAAACTTAACTGAAAATTTTGTTGAAAATTAAGACAAATGCAGAAAAATAACTTAATACTTTGTTAAAAATAAAAACGAACACAGAAAAACTATACAAGAAATGAAAACTTAAACACTGAAAAACTAAAATATTTGTTAATAATAAAAACTTAACTTAATACTTTGTTAAAAATAAAAAACGAACACAGAAAAACTTTACAAGAAATGAAAACTGAAAAACTAAAATCTTTTTTTTAAAATAAAAACTTAACTGAAAATTTTGTTAAAAATTAAAACAAATGCAGAAAAATAACTTAATACTTTGTTAAAAATAAAAACGAACATAGAACAACTTTATAAGAAATGAAAACTTATACACTGAAAAACTAAAATCTTTGTAAAAAATAAAAATTTTACTGAAAATTTTGTTAAAAATAAAAACAAACGCAGAAAAACTTTACAAGAAATGAAAACTTATATCTTTATAACTAACTTAAAAACTAAAATCTTTATAAAAAAAAGAAATACTTCATACGAAAAATAAATAAAAACTATGAAAAAATTTACAAGAAATAAATAGCTACACTAAAAACTTAACTAAAAAGAAATAATTACTAAAAACTTTAACAAAAAGAAATACTTAGAAACTATAAAACTAAAAGCTTTGCTAAAAAATAAACACAAATACAGAAAAATTACTTCATACTTCACAAAATATAAAAACTTAGAAGCTATAAAACTAAAAACTTTGTTAAAAATAAAAAAAATAACAGAAAAATTTTAAAAATAAATAAAAACTTCGAAAAATTATTACAAGCAATAAAAAATTACACTAAAAACTAAAAAAACTTTAACAAAAAAGAAATACTTAAAAATTATTAAACTAAAAACTTTGTCAAAAATAAAATAAAAACTTTGAAAAATATTGCAGCAAATGAAAAGACACTAAAAACTCTATCAAAAAGAAATATTTCTTGTTAAAAAATAATTAAAAACTTTAAGTAAAATAGCTTTTTTGGGGGAGAATTCCCAGATTTTGACTCTAATTCTAGGGAGGGCCGCGGATATGCTCTTTACATTCCTAGGGTACCCTCTTGGGTACCCGCGGCCCTCCCTAGAATTAGAGTCAAAATCTGGGAATTCTCCCCCAAAAAAGCTATTTTACTTAAAGTTTTTAATTATTTTTTAACAAGAAATATTTCTTTTTGATAGAGTTTTTAGTGTCTTTTCATTTGCTGCAATATTTTTCAAAGTTTTTATTTTATTTTTGACAAAGTTTTTAGTTTAATAATTTTTAAGTATTTCTTTTTTGTTAAAGTTTTTTTAGTTTTTAGTGTAATTTTTTATTGCTTGTAATAATTTTTCGAAGTTTTTATTTATTTTTAAAATTTTTCTGTTATTTTTTTTATTTTTAACAAAGTTTTTAGTTTTATAGCTTCTAAGTTTTTATATTTTGTGAAGTATGAAGTAATTTTTCTGTATTTGTGTTTATTTTTTAGCAAAGCTTTTAGTTTTATAGTTTCTAAGTATTTCTTTTTGTTAAAGTTTTTAGTAATTATTTCTTTTTAGTTAAGTTTTTAGTGTAGCTATTTATTTCTTGTAAATTTTTTCATAGTTTTTATTTATTTTTCGTATGAAGTATTTCTTTTTTTTATAAAGATTTTAGTTTTTAAGTTAGTTATAAAGATATAAGTTTTCATTTCTTGTAAAGTTTTTCTGCGTTTGTTTTTATTTTTAACAAAATTTTCAGTAAAATTTTTATTTTTTACAAAGATTTTAGTTTTTCAGTGTATAAGTTTTCATTTCTTATAAAGTTGTTCTATGTTCGTTTTTATTTTTAACAAAGTATTAAGTTATTTTTCTGCATTTGTTTTAATTTTTAACAAAATTTTCAGTTAAGTTTTTATTTTAAAAAAAAGATTTTAGTTTTTCAGTTTTCATTTCTTGTAAAGTTTTTCTGTGTTCGTTTTTTATTTTTAACAAAGTATTAAGTTAAGTTTTTATTATTAACAAATATTTTAGTTTTTCAGTGTTTAAGTTTTCATTTCTTGTATAGTTTTTCTGTGTTCGTTTTTATTTTTAACAAAGTATTAAGTTATTTTTCTGCATTTGTCTTAATTTTCAACAAAATTTTCAGTTAAGTTTTTATATTTAACAAATACTTAAGTTTTTAATGTATAAGTTTTCATTTCTTGTAAAGTTTTTTTTGTTTTCTAATTTTTGTTTTGAATAAATATTTTAGTTTTGTAGTGTATAAGTTTTTATTTCATGTAATTTTTTTTTGTTTTAGGATGAATAAGTTTTTTATTTTTACAAAAGATTTTAGTTTTGTAGTTTGTTTATCTGAATTTTTATCAAAATTTTAGTTTAGAATGTATAAGATTCCTTTTATTGTAATGCTTTTGTGTTTTATCATTTTTATTTCTAACAAAGTTTTTACCTCTAGTATAACAAAGATCTTAACTATAATTTTTTTCTGTAGTAGTCTTCATTTTTAGCAGAGTTTTTAGATTTTATAATGAATTTCTTGGTTTTTATAATGTGTACTTCCTTTTGAGTTATGTTTCCCCTTTAATGTTTTATTAGAATACTTTCAATAGGATTATAAGTGCAAGGAGGTTTTAGGTAAGAGAAGTCAGAACAGCCAAATTTTATGGAAAAATATTTCTTTCATATGTTAGTTTATATGTTTTATATAAAATTGTATGGTTGCCAGATGCAAAAGTTATTTTTTCCGTTAAAGTTACAGTTAGTTTAATACCACAGTTATATACAGATTAGCTCACAATGTTTGTTCTGGTATTAATGATAAAAAAAGTTACTCCCGTTAAAGTTATAGTTATTTTAATAATAACGCGTTATATACAGATTAGCTCACAATACTCGACTTCTTGATATCAGTTTCTTTCATTAAAGTTACAGTTAACATTATATATGGATTAGGCCATCTCGGCTGTTATCTTATCACCTAAAGGAATGTAGAAAATTTCTTATCAAATCATTGAACTCACATTTCGTTTCTAAATAGAAGATCAAAATGTCGCATTGTAATTCTTCATTCAACTGCTGAAGGATTGCGTTTTATAATAAAATTTTTTATTTCAAGTGAATTTCATAATAATTGTAATTTAGCGTAATAAAATTTACAAGAATTATTTAGGTACTTTTTACGCATTTGAATTAAATAAACTATATTTTAAATAAATCTCCTTATTGGAAAGTTGTAGGAAAAATGTTTATCTAGTTAATAAGTATATAAAAAAGTATTTGTTTTAGAAAATTAGAGTACAAAAATTAAGGACATTGTTTTTACTATATCAAACTAAAATGTCTTTCAAAACAAGTTCAGTTAAAACATGTTAAATAATTTATTAAAAAATTTTTAATTAATTAATACACTAATCATCCTGTAAAAATACTAAATAATATTAAAACTATTACATTTTTTTAAAGTTGATATTAAATTTATTTGAGCGTAATGTATGTATCTTAAAATTACTAATAAAGGGGAAAAAATCCTCTAAAATATTTTTAAATGAAACAATAAATAGTCCTTAAAAAACCTAACAAACCCATAATGCAATAATATTATTTTAAATCTTTCATTAAAAATTTCAATCAAAATAAGTTAAACATGTTAAATAATTAATTCACTTCGTCATAGAGTACAAAAAAAAATTCAAAACTATTCCAAAATTTTAAAAATTTCAATTAAATTTATTCAAACTTTAATTAAAAATAATACTAAAGTTTAAAAAAAATATCCTAAACCCGTGAAAAATATATAAAATAAGCATATATTTAAGGTAAACAACATGCAGGTTCGTTATCACCCAGCGCTTCGTTATCGGTATCTCGCTAACCTCATTCCCTCCACCCTCCACCTGTTCCAGAACTCTCATTTTCTCCCTACTAATAATAATAATAATAATAATAATAATAATAATAATAATAATAATAATAATAATAATAATAATAATAATAATAATAATAATAATAATAATAATAATAATAATAATAATAATAATAATAATAATAATAATAATAATAATAATAATAATAATAATAATAATAATAATAATAATAATAATAATAATAATAATAATAATAATAATAATAATAATAATAATAATAATAATAATAATAATAATAATAATATGACCATTATACTAATTGAAAGAATAGTTAATATTACCTATCTCGTCTAGTTTCTTAAATTTAGAAATTGTCTACTATATTAATCACAAATGAAATGTGGCATGTTGGCTGAGTCGCATAGAAGTCTGGGATAAGAAACACTCATAATAAATAGCAGCTCTACACATTTTTATATGAGTCTCGGTAATAAACTAAGATTTGATGTACGTATGATCAAATGTACGTTGATACATTTGAGAGATAAGCCTCATGCTTTCTTCCAATCCCTCTTCAGATATTGCTTCGAGGTAAAGCCACTTATCTTATGCTTTAGTGAATGAATACTAAGTTTGGATTTCTGGCTTCTGCTACGTTGATACAAATGTAGCAAAATTTTATTATATTAATCGATGATTTAAGAAGTTTATAGGTTGACGATTCCACTTATTCCTTTTTGTGACACAATAAAACTTCTTTACAGTAGTTTTTTCATCGGACAAATGACATAAAATGAGCCTGTAACCTTCTCAAAATTTCAACTTTATTTATTATTGGATTCCATGTGAAATCAACAAGGCACTCAACCTGACCCTCTCAGATTTAAATGAAACTCTCAGGAATTGTGTCCTTCTATGATATAAATGAGAAAATGTTTTTACTATTCAACTTTATCAGTAATTTTTTTAACAAAATTTTTTGAAAAAGGAAGAAAATGCAATATTTCGCACTTTAATGTATTATAACTCCAGTTACATTTTTCAGAGAAAGATCCATCACCCCTAGTTTTAAAGATAATTTTACAAGCTTTAATTTGATATAAAGTTTGACAATGCCCATTAAAAAATTTATTTTCATGATTTTTTAAATAAAAAAGCTTTTAAGGTATGTGTCTACCCTAAAATCCTACATTTGGTGAAGAAAATTTATTGGCTTGTAGTGTAGCTTATTCATTTAAATTCCTAAAATTCTTTCCTTTCAGGCGTAAACTCCAATGCTCTTTACATCTTTAAGCATTTAAGTTGACTATAATATATTTTCCTATTAATTTAAATCTTTAAATGCATTTTCTATAAAACTGTATTTTTAGTTATTTTTCTTCCTGTTTTCCTTAATTTCAAAATTTTTTTTTCAATGTATTGCAATGAAACTTTTTCACCACCATAAATATATATTTATCTATGTCGGGAACTAGGATCTAAGCCCTTTTCATATAATTACGTATTTTTTAAGACTGCTGTTTAGAAAAATAGAGTAATTTTCTTAACGTAAATATCTTTGTTGTGATACGGTGGGTACATCTCTCTTTCTTTTGGGCATACAAAATATCTTCTAGTTTACAACACAGGTAATAGTATAATCTAAATAATTCCCAAGTATTTTTCAAATATGTTCATTGAAATTTGTTTTATTAAGATTTCCGCAAGTTCAATTTTTCACCAGAATTTTACTAAAAATTGGCTTTATTTTCATAAATAAAATATTTTTTTTCTTAAAAGGCACTAAAATTCATGGTTTTATATCTCATTACAACATATAATACTTGTATTGCATTAAAAATTGGTATATTTAAAAAAAGCCCCTAAAGGTAGACACATAAAACAATGTTGGTATCCTTTTAATTTCTTTGAAAATTATACAAATATTTAGCAACGTTATAAATTATGATATCTGAAATTTACAGAGTGGGACCCCCACGAGATCAGGATTTATAGCAAAAAGAGTTGTTTTGAAGTACTATTTTGGAGATTTGAGTGACCAAATATGGCGCAGAACGCAGTATTTGGCCGCTTAAACTTAAAAGTGGTGAGTAAAAGTGATTATAAATTTTTCAATGCCAAAACTCTAATCTGACCGCTTTGAGAAAACTTTGATAGAAAACCAAAACTTTGAAAAGAAGTTCAAATCTAAATGATAATCACACAGATTCGTCACAAAACGTTTTTTCAGCTTTTATGAATTACCGCCATCCCCAAAATTGAGTGGAATAACCAGTTTCCAAACGATCACTACAATATTGAACGACGCGACATCAAAAGTTATTCTCGTGACGGTCGGACTATATCAAACTAAAACATTTAATTTAAAAAAAACCCTTCTTGCTTGTTTATTACTTACGATGAATTTCATATGAAGTGATAAACATTCCTTTGTTCTTTTTTAACCCTTTCAGAGCTAGCCGCCCAAATTTTTCTTAAGATTCAACGGCAATGTGAGGGTCTAGGCTTGAAAAATTTAAATCTTAAAATTGTTACGGCCGTATTCTGTGTTTTCTGACCAGCGGTTAAAGAGCAATCAAAGTGGTAATCAAAGAGGATTCCACCAATCAGAATCGACGATTTCTGCTTTGATTGGTGGTGAACCGCTGATCAAGTAGCACAGAATACGGCCGTTAATATATTGAATAAAGTGGGTCACAAATGACATAAATGTTTAGGAGATATATGCCACGGTAATGGTTTAAAGCCTCAAAAGAGACAGACCAACAGGCGAAACAAATATTCAGTATTTAGCAAAACAATTCACACTCCTTTTATCTTTTGTAAGGTGTCACCTCAAGGCAAAATAAAAAATACAACGGGGTAGCCCTATTCGGTCATTAGCAAACAGTCTGGTTATCCATAAACTTAAATTCCCAGACAAAATAATTTCAATAAGTGGTTAGCGCAACCTTCACGTCATAATTCAATAATTACACCACTCGGACGGGCGTCACGTGACTAGGGATCCAACCATACTTCGCTCGCCCCGCCAAACTTATCAAAATAAAGCCGCCGGCCCTGGGGCGCAACGGGCCTTTTTGAGGGCGATTTGAATGTTTCGCGGTATATGAGCAAACTACGCCTTCGGTGTCACCAAAATAACGATTGTCACAATCACTGCATACGTGACGAAGCATGACGTCACTCCCAATGAGGATCGCCATTGGTCGGAGTAATGTCTGCTTGTTTGAAACATTTGTCGCCTTGGAAACCATCGACTTTGAGGCGAGGGGGCTTGGATCCGCCCTCAACCTTGAAATTATATAGCCCCCCTTTGCAATTTATATTTTTTCATAATATTCACTCCTTTTGATTTGAAATATTGGTCAGTGGCGAATATCCGATGCGGAAAGTGAAGAGAAGTATTCACGAAAGGAGATTGTGTCACGCTATTGCTGTTATAAGTGACTTGCCAAGACGATTGAAAACTTGTATTAAGATATTGATTTGGCTTTCAAATTTTAATCAGATATCATGGGTTATGAATGCAGTTATGTATGCCTTCCAGTTTTTTATCCTTTCGGATTGAGGAAATGTTTTATTATTTTCTTTAACTTGGCTGATACACCTATTTCAAATTGAATTCGTTTCTAGAGTGCAAAAACCTTTTTATTTGCAGTAATAACTTAAGGAAAATATGTGACGATGTTTTTAATGGTAATCAACTCGAGAAATATATTTCAGGAAAGCATCTGAACAGAAAGGATTAGAGAAGACATAATGTTCAATGAAATTAAAATTTTTAAATAACGAAAATATTTTTTTATAATTAAAAAACAAAAATTTTTTTTGAAAAATATCAAAAGCATTTTAACTCTTAAAATGAACATTACTACCAAATTTCAAGCTGAAAATAAAATTTAATCATGAGTAAAATATATAAAATTTGAGATTTAGTCAAGTCCCTAAACTATCCTTAAAATTATACAGCAAGAACGATTCACTCAAGGAAAATTCATAAACTATTCGTACATGTTCGCATGACTTAAAACATGTAAAAAATTTCACATAAATTTCAGAAAATACGACCACTAACAGATTCGGTACAAAATCCTACAGTGCTAGTTCCCAACTTTAAAATAATTCAATTTGTATGCATTTCTCCTGAAAATTCTTTAGAATCATGTTTATGTCTAATTGTTTTTACTTAATTGTTACTGTTAAGTCAAATCAAAGTAAATTCAAAGTTTTACAACATAAAAAAATTAGATATAAACACATTTCTAAGGAATATTCAGGTAAAATTCATGCAAATTCAATAACTTAAAGTTGATTACTAGCACTGTAGGATTTTGTACCGTATCTGTTAGTTGTCGTATTTTCTAAAATTTATGTGACATTTTTTGCATGTTTTAAGTCATACGAACACCCTCACGCGAGTTTATGAATTTTTCATGAGTGAATCGCTCTTGCTGTATAATTTTAGGGACAGTTTATTTAGGGACTTGACTAAATTTCAAATTTTATATATTTTACACATGATTAAATTTTATTTTCAACTTGAATTCTGGTAGTAAGATTTATTTTAAGAGTTAAACACTTTTAATTTTTTTTTTCAAAAGTTTTTTCAAAAAAATATTTTTTTCTTAAATTTTTTTTAATTTTTTTTATTTTGAAAAAAACTTTTTGAAAATGATGGTCATGACGCACATAAAATCAAAAATAAAAAAATTACGAACAAAATGGGGCTAATTTCAGGTTTTTAAGTTGTTCTAGAGTTATTAAGCTGTTTAAAAATGCAGGAAAAACAACTTTAAAAATTTCTTTGAACATTAAAAATTATATCTACTGAAACCAAAGTGATAGAAGAATGGAACCTGAAACATTATGTCTATAACTATATTAGTTCCCCATAAAAAAAATCATGAACAATATTTGAGAGTTTAATCTTTGGTTTTTTAGTTGTTTTGCAAATAAGTCATCCATTTTTTCAAACTTAAAGTGCGATGCGCGAGCCTGAGATATCATGCAATCGAAAAAATATTTTACACCTTTCTTATTGGACCCATGTGGCACCCTTTACGCACTATTAGAACATAAAATAAAAAATAAAGTGTGTTTTCGGCCCACCCTAAGGCTAAGCGCGCACTAGAGGCTTCTGTCACGGCAACTATAACACTAGGTCACTCGAGAGCAATGCATTTCTATGGTGATATTCTTGGCAATCGGCCGTGAGTCTTTTCGCCTATGCGCGCGCTCTACCTTCTTGCAATAGACAGGGTGATAATTTTGTCTCAGTCGCCGTGACAAAAGTATCTAGTGCGCGCTTAGCCTATGGGTTACTTTCTCCTTTTTTCTTTTCTCCTTTTGTTTTGGGTAGTTTTTGTAATTTTGATGTTTGTATTTGTCCCTTTTTGTAACCTATGTGATTCTTACTTGAATATAGTTATTCTAAATTGTTCCCCGAGTTTTCCTTTATCCGAGGGTAGTTTTATTTTATTTGAGCTAGTCGGACGATCACAAAACTAGGAAACGTCGTTGCTTATAAAACATGAAACATGTATAATCAAAGAAATGAGAGTCGAACTCATCGTCTAGTTACACAATTGAAGTTTCACACGCAACCCAGAATTAGTGTTCGAACACGCGATCGGAATTCAACAATCTTCTGATTTAATTTGAGTTCATCTCGCACGTAGCTTCAAATCCTTTCGTAAATGTGAGCTTCAGGAAATTATTTTTCTTTAATAAATTAGGTATTTATTAGAGAAAATAATCAATATTGTATAACATTATTACAAAACACTTTTAGAGTTCATTGTGAAAAGAAGAAAAATTTAAATGGGCAATACCACCATTTATTTATTATTTTTTTATTCGATAGAGGTACCCTAGAGCGGAATATACGCGCAAAAATTTTTTAATTACGATGATTATTTATTTTTTTATGTAATATCAAAGTTTGACTTTAAAAAAAGGGTGTTAAATCGTCCAATTTCCCAATGTGACGTACTTTTACCCTATACATTGATTTAAACAATGCTTTAATTAACGAATGAAGTTTTCACAGCCGGTTTCCATAACAATTAATAAAATCTTTCGAGCTTTTAAGCTGTGGTCAAACGTTAAAAATTATAGTAAACATTTAATTAAAACTATAAACGTTTCGTCCGAAAACTTCGCCGGACATCTTCAGTAGGAAAGGCGTTTGAACGTTTCCCCCATTTTAACCCATTACTGTCTGACGTCCCTTTTTAGGGACGTTTTTTAAAAATCCTCCTATTTTTACAAAAATTGTTCCTTTGAATCAAAATTTGCACTGAAGTATCTCTGATCTTCATAAAACATAAAGAACACAAGAAGAAAGCAGAATTTTAAAAAATTTTCACTTTTTTAAAGTTGGAAGATAGAATTTTTCAGAAAAGTGCGTTTTTTTTAATTTTAAAAGGAAAAGCTTAAAAATCCTAGTTGTTATTTAAAACAAATTTCAATGCCGATATATATTACTGTTTATACATTAAATCAGTTGGGGTGTTTTTTTATTTTTTCAAAATATTTTATCTTGACCTTATTTTGGACCCTCGAAAAGCGTCCCTAAAAAGGGACGTCATCAGGCACGAATGCCCCCGTGGTTTTCCCCATTGTGAAATTCTAGTGTTTCCTCATTTTTTTCACAAAAACGCGTTCGATTCTTATGAAATGAGTGAAATAACTGATACTGGTAAAATTACTTTAATTTTAGCTAATAAATTTATTATTTTTGTTTATTTTTTTTGGAAAACTAGGGAGCTACCGCCCCCTGCTCGCTATCGCTCTCCAACCCCCGTTAACTGCTGGCGCAGAACCTTTCAAATTGCTTCGCAAAACTTAAATCATTGAACTTCACAACGGACGTCGAAGTTGTGGCAGTTTCATAGCAAACACATGAATTTCTAGGCTGCAAACATTTTCGTTTTTTATCTTTACTTCTATAACATCTACCCGTGATATTTGATCTTTTGCGCTTAGGCATTAAGAAATTTAAAATATTTTATTACCTTAGAATCATACTTTTAAAAGGATTTTTAAATAAGATTTAAATAAGGTATTGTAATGTTTAAAACTTTCCGAAAGCGTGTTTTTATTTTGGGTACGTTCGTAAAACCACACGAGTTTAAGTTCGAACGAAAAAGTATTCGAGTCACGTGATCTCAGTTACACGAGTTAAAGTGTGATTAAACGAACGACTCTAGAACTTATTTTCTGTGCACATGCGCTATTTTGCGCTACTTCTCAACTTCTCACTTTTTGTCGCATGCTCGTGTTTTTATTATTCTGAATTTGAGAAAGAATGAGCATGGATAGTAGGGAAATTATAAATAAATGTTTGCCGATTTTAAAATCGTTTTTTTTATGAATCGTCCGAAAATTTCTTCCGCCAATTTGCTTAGCAAAATTAAAATCAGACAAAGTGATTTGCAAAACTTAAATTCCACTTTCTTATTTTCCAATCATTTTTTACTCATAACTCTGACTGCAAGTGTTGCCTAGTTATAAGTTTTAAATAAAATCGAAAAAAAAATATTTCAAAATATCGAAGTACTTGTAATATGAAAAGTAGTTAAGATTTGTACAAAAAATATGACCCCAGCATATTGAATCAGATCTCCCCCACCCCACTACTAAAAATGAAGGAAAATTTAAGAGGGTGTGATCGAATATTTAAAAAAAATTTCTGCCAATTTATTGTTGGAGTGATTATTTTCCATATTGCTTTTTAACTCGCGTTAACTTCCTGAACTTTCCTATAAGCATGGGTGCTATGTAAGAATAACACTTTTACTAGGAGGTATTAATCACTTTATCGGGATAGGCGAGTCTGGAATGATTTTGTTTACAAACAGAATTCCTCTCATATGGCCCCTATCTCTATTTCAGCTGCCTGATAATTATCAATTCTAAAATTTTAATAGTTTTTGCACTTTTCTAAGGTTAAAATTCCCCAAAGAAAAGAATTTTCTAATTTTGCAGTATGCCATCTACCAATTTAGTAAAACTGGATTTAGGGTAGTTGCGCTCATGAGTCTTTCGATGTAACTACAGAAACATGACTGTTTCGCGAGGTATGTGCTAGTGCATGTGTGGCAACTGGCCAAGAGTCTCGTCGCCTAACGGGCATGCTGTACTTCTTGCCATAACCCGATTAGTTATGTTCCAGTTGCCCCAACTGAAGTCTCAATACACACCCACCCTTAGGTTTATGGTTACATTGGGGCTTTTAAATCTGATAATTTAGGGGTCTTTTTATGATTTTGGCAACTATTATATTGTAGCGACTCGGAAGAAGTGAAATTTTCAGAAAACTCATTTTTATGCTCTTTCTTTTAGAACAGCAGTATAGGGAGGTAGCCCCTTTTTATGTTGCAAAATTGAAGGCCCTTCACTGTATTTCTGAATTAATTATTCACAATTACAAAATCAAATTCATTTATTATGCAACAAATCCTTCATTACATTCAAAAACTCTCTCTGCATATCCATACGCTCAACATGGTTTCGCTGCATCTGGGCCCGGTGCTCCTTGGCCCACAGCGGTTCCTCCTCAGGAAGCCGCTTCCTCTTCCGCGAAGACTTCAGAAGACCACTGGAGGCAGGAGGAGGATGGCTGGAGGTGGAATCCGAGGCAGGTTCCTTTATCCTATCTCCCTCCAGCTCTTGATTCCCTGAGGGATCTTGATGGGTAAAAAAACCCTGAGGACGATGCCCCTGACACTGGGTTCATGTCAGGCCTGTCCTGCAGGATTTGATCTAGATCCTCATAGTAGGGGCTACTTTTCCTCCCATTCCCAGACTGCTTGTTGCCATCTTTAGCTTTTTTATTTGCATTTATAAGGGCCTTTATCTGATACACGACAGCCATGTTCTGCAAGGGCTTCCGCAATTTCTCCCCACACCATTTTTTATGTGGGGATAATCCAATTGAGCCTTTTCGTCTCCATAGAGAGATCAGGAGTTTGCATGGTTTTTCGTGCCATTTAAATCCAGGACTTGCCTGAACTACCTGATTACTACCTGCAGGAAAGAATAGAATTGTAAGTAATAAAAAGAGGCACTCTTCTCTCAAAAGCAAGGAATAAAAAATCTAGCAAAATTCCTTACCTAATTGCATCCTTTAGGAGTAAAATGCAAAAATAAGGAGGCCATACGAATAAAAATTATTATACCAATTAAAAAGTTTCAAGAATAACTGATGAATTAGTGAACTAAGTGCAACAATGGTCAAGTTTCAATTCTTGGCAGAATTTCATTAATTTGAAAAGACAATTACATTAACCAAACTACCAATATGGTTCTTACGTATTATGCCGTCGACCGTACCGCTTAATCAATAACGTCATCAAAACCAATTGACTTTTCTATTGATGTGCCGCTGAATTAAACGGCCTCTGAACGGTCGACGGTATAATACGTAAGTACCGTTAATATTTATTAATAATGATTATATTATTATTTTCCCATTAATATTTATTAATTAATGTATTTTTAGGTACCTTTTGTACTTTTACACATGAATTTTGGTAGTGAATTAATAAAAGAAATCTTTGAGAAGACCAATTCTTTAGAGCTTTGATCTGATAGAGGTTTACAAAATAATTGTCGGAAGCTTTTACATACAACTTTAAAATATCCAAATTCAATTATATTGATTTGATAAAAAGAAAAGACATTGAAGTTTAGACATGTATATACAGGGTGTCCCACGAGAAGTGGCCCAACCCCTTTAATTTTTGCACCCTTACAGCTATAGTCATGAAAGTGGGGTCTAGGTATAGTAAAGTGACAATGCTCTATCTGATGAGATAACTTTCAACGCCCTCTAGCGGAAACTTTAGGAGTTATAATTTTTATTTTAAAAACTATGTGAGGTATGTGAAAATAGTCAATGACTAAGTTGTAGAGCAGCATCTATTTAGTAGGAAAAGACACCTTAAGCAGAAAAATATCTTGAATAAAACCCCTAAAATGCACGCTCAATTAGGTTGAATTTACGTAGATTTTACCTCTCAAAACACTCCTCACAAGGCGAAAATGAGAAATTTTTATTTTTGTGACTTAAGTAAGTGACTAAAAGTATTCTTAGTTCATTAAATTGAAAATTTCTCATTTTTGCCTCGTGAGGAGTATTTTGAGACGTAAAATCTATGTAAATTCAACCTAATTGAGCGTGCGTTTAAGGGGTTTTATTTAAGATATTTTTCTGCTTAAGGTGTCTTTTCCTACTAAATAGATGCTGCTCTACAACTTAGTCATTGACTTTTTTCACATACCTCACATAGTTTTTAAAATAAAAATTATAACTCCTAAAGTTTCCGCTAGAGGGCGTTGAAAGTTATCTCATCGGATAGATCATAGTCACTTTACTATACCTAGACCCCACTTTCATGACTATAGCTGTCGGGGTTCAAAAGTTAAAGGGGTTGGGCCACTTCTCGTGGGACACCCTGTATAAAAGGTTAAGTAATACACTTAAAAATACTAATCTTCAAAAAAAACAATCTAGTATTTTCATTATGGAGTCAAATTACTTTAAACCTTAAAAGTTAATCACAATCGAAAATATCAAACAAAATTGTTACTTAAAGTCTTACTACTTACTTTGGGTACGGCATATATGTTCCACGTGGATATCAACATCCAACACAACGTTACATCTACTAGTAGGTAGAAGATGTTTTTGAGGCTCAGTTTTCTACCATGCGTTTACTGTAGGGGTAAGGAAAAACCACGGGGGCATTGGTGCCTGACGTCCCTTTTTAGGGACGTTTTTTTAATTTTGGTGTAGAAATTAAAATTTTAACCTGGAATTTTTTTTCACTATTTTTCCAGTTGTTTTGGGGCTATTTACTATGTTTTTACCAAATATTTAAGAAAAATGAAAATGTTGAGCATTAATGGGTTAATTAAATTTTTACTATAATTTTTAGCGTTTGATTTATTAAAGCTCGAAAGATTTTATTAATTATAATGCTTTAATTTTTTAAACAAATAATCAAAGTCATTGTTGGGTTTCTAGTTAAAGTCTGTATGAATCAGTTGTGACGTACTTCTACCCTAAACAAAGACAAAGGGCTTTAATTAATTAAATTTTTTTGAAACTTTTCATGTTGATTTTTGGATGTAGATCTATTTCCTTTACTGGAAAAATGCACTTTTTCTGTTTTCAAAAAATGATGGTATGTCCATTATTGCCATAGTAATTTTTAAGTATTAAACATTGTTATTGCATTCATGAATTCGTAATATTTCAGTTATTGTAATATTCAGTACAATATTTTAATAAAAACTTTAAAATATATCATGGCTTTATTAAACTAGAGCGATAAATTTAAGAAGACTTTATGAAATCAATAAATTTCAAATTTGATAGTACAGTAGAACTCCAATTATTCGAACTCCGACTATCCGAATTGCTTTCAGAATTCCTACCTGCACTTTTAAACTCCGTTTCAGTGCTTAAAAGCGAAGATGGAAGAAGTTCTTCAGGCTATTCGATTAAGGCAGCAACAAACAAATATTTAGAAGATGCCGTTTTTAAAAGTGGATTTCGAGGATACGTTTTATGGGAAACACAATTTAGGGTCTGATTCTTTGTGTAAAAGTGTAAAAGTTAAAATCTTAGTTGAGATACTTGGTTGTTCAACCTTAAAAGTTAAACGACTGAGTAAGAAACCTATAAACCAGTATTTTTTCAGAAAAAATCCAATCATCCGTATTTTTGATTATCCGAATGGGGTCCGGTCCCAATTGGTTCGGATAATTTGAGTTCTACTGTTATTTTGTGTAGCATATTTTACAGCTAGCTAAAAAGTTCTAGAAGGATGGAATGATAGTTAAATTTTCTGGTTAAGTATTACAGTATGTTAAATGCGTTAAAATACTAGAATTCCCTTCAAGAAAACAGGGCCTGGTGATGTTACAATTTACTATAGTAAGTATATTAATTCCAGTAGGTAACTTAGGAAAGGTAATTGAGATCTGACCATAGTGTAATATTGTTAACTTCTTTCATCTGATGTTGATGTTTCAGCGGATGTTTCTGATGTTTCAGCTAAAAACTAATTTTTATTTAGACATTTTTGTTTATTTATTTTGAAACTAGTTTGGTTTTGAGAAGAAAATAATTGGGAGAAAAAAAGGTTAGAGTACGAACAAAATTACTTAAATTAACAAAAGTAGGAATACTTTTAGTCATTTACCTAAGAGTAATAAGAACGAAAATTTTTCATTTTCGCGTTTTGAAAAACATTTTAAAACTTAAAAACTACGCAAATTTTTTCTACCTAATTAAGCGTGAGTTTTAGGGGTTTTATTCAAAGAATTTCTCTACAAAAGGTGTCTTTTCGTACTAAATCGTTGCTGCGCTTCAACTTTATAATTGAGTAATTGAGAAAATCTATAAAAGCTTTTAAAATAAAAATTATACCTCCTATCATTGACGCTATACTATGAGGTATTGAAAGTTTTCGCATCGGATAGGGCATGGTCAATTTACTATACCTATTAGACACTAGGGTGGAACGAAAGAACCGAAGTTTGAATAATCAAAACATAATAGCGTGGAAAAGTTGCCTTTTGTGGTCAGAAACAAAGTTCTGAAATTTTAGACCGATTAAATACTATCTTTTACCACCGCAATAGGGCTTAAGTTTTGAAAAATCGTAAAAAACACGTATTTTAAAATATGTCAATTTTGGGGTAATTTTTACTCTTTAAGGATTTTCATATTTTTACATTACTTTTTACCTGCTTCTGACGTAATTATAAAATGCGCTTTACTGCTGAAAATATTTAGTCCAAATTTATCAATATTTTCCCCATATCTCTAAGTAAATCAGGGTCAAGACACATTTCCAAACCAATCCTTAGATTGCATGCACGGCATTGTAAAAGCTATCAAGCTTTCTAATTCAAAAACTAACTCTATTCCTTGGTTTATGGATTTTAAAAGAATATAGACACCAAAATACTCAATTAAATTAAGAATGTTTATTCACCATTATTATATGCTGAGTTGAGGATTTATGATTCCCAGCTTTATTTATGCTACGATTTAGTATTACTCTTTACCATTCATTAAAATTTTTGTAAATAGTATTTACAATATCATTAATATAATAGCCATCAAGCAGCAATCACAATTTTACCTAAGTTAGGTTGATATCACACTTAGCTTTAGGCGGGTATACTGCTATATAAATATGCTAAAACTTTTTTCCAGCATCGCTACTTATCAAATTTATCCTCATACGTGACACATCCATAACTGCTCATGAAACAAGCTTTTTATGCCAAAATAAAAAATTCAAAAGCTTTTACCGAACACCACAGCGTAGGAGCTTCCAGATATTTCTCCCTACTCCAGAGAAAGAGGGGTAGAGAGGAATTTCTTCCAAGGAAAAAGGATTACGGAAGGAGAGAAAAAAAGCAAGAGCAAAGTGGAACTTCAAACAGAAAATCAAAACTTGGGTGGCGAAAGAAAAATCCGGGGCACCGTATGGTGAGAATTGATTTAGAATCCCCAGTGCTTGCTGTAGGAGTGTTTGCATGTGCGGTCCGGTGACCACAGAAATCGATTTTGGGATAGACAAGGAAGAAAAGCTTTCATTCAGTGAGGTCTATAACCTCCGACTACAAAATAGGTTGCGATGCTTAGCTCTGACGGGGAAAAGATATCGATAACGTACTTAGCGGAGCCAGAGATCGTCTTTCTAGAAGATATGGAATGGATAGTTGAAAGCAAAGTAGACTTGATAGTTAGAAAAAGTATATCGAAATATTAAAAATGCATTAATTTTATATAAATATTTTTCACATAGAAGGAAATAGGTTCTATCTTATTTGTACTACACAAAAAGTTTTTAAAAATCAGACGTTTAATTTTAAATGTAAGTATTAGTTACTCTTGATATCATCAACGGTTTGTTATGATGGTTAATCATCCTCTTTAAGAGTCTACTGGGTTCAAGTATTCACAGTTTGATCATTTTAACATTATTTGCATTTTAATAGTTCTCTTGTACGGGAAAGGATGGTAAGATTCGCACTGATGATATACAATGACTTTTCCCTAAATGGAGACATTTTATTAGCTAAAAAACCTTTTTCAAGGGTACTGAATATTATCCTACTTCATACGTACTAAAAACAACCTTGATACACAATCTACACAATGTTATCAATTTTAAGTAATCAATTTCCAACTATAAACCTGCACATGCCCTCCCTCATCATTCATTAAAAATCGATAACACGTGACAACAGTATCATGGCTCGTGTTGAAAATCGATTGGAATACTTTTAACCATATTTTGCGAGAACCTCTGAAAATTAATCCATCACTACAAAAAAGAATCGAATTTTTCTAACGACATTTATCTTTACTTTCTTCGAAACGAAATAATAATATAAGATAGTAAAGGTTGACCTGGTAATCTATAAAAGTCAATTTTGATTATTATGTCTGAAGAAAAATGGGAGAGAATTGATTAAACATCATATATCTTTTAGGGATACGACCTTTGAGTGATAAATGTAAGTCGAGTTCATTAACTTTGACTCCTTCAGTAAAATCTGCACAAATAAGTACTATATTGGCATTACGTAGTAAATTATATGTATACTCGGGCTACACCTACCTATGTCCACACGAGGTTTTAAGTAATGATCCTTGAACTAAATCTTTGTTTTTTAACTAATTCAGGTCATCTGATCCTTTTAGAAGTAATTTATGCACCATGAAAGTATATTAAACCTTAAGACAAAGAATAATAAGTATTTCAAGATTTTTAAAGTTTAATTTGGAACCATTTTTTTAACAAAATTGTCTCCTATAATGTTATATTAAAATTAATTGATAAAAACTATGCAATAAAGTTCAATAATAATAATTAATTTACCATTTTTGCTTGATTTATTGTATTAGGTATTTTTTTCACACATAGCAGTTTACTTATCTGTATTTATTACACTTTAATTCTTTGTATTTTTTCTCATCAGTTATGTTTACATTAGAGAGTGATTCATTCATATTTAGAAAAAAATTAAAGAAAAAAATTGTTGTTGTATCATAAAAAAATCTACAAACAATAGCTACTTCAAATAATCTTTTAGTAAAAAAGACACAAACTATTTGAAATCTAGTTCTAATTCAAAGGTTATGTTTCAGACTGAGGTGTCAAAAGAAAAACACGGCTTATTTTGCCTTAAATTTACAAAAGAGCTACCATGGTAACAGGGGCAGTTTTCAAATTTCGCGTTGAAAAATATCATTAATGAGACAAATTTCCAGGTTTAAGATGTCATCAGCGGGAAAAAAGTACCTGCCAACAGCTACGTGTTAGGACGATAATAATACAAATTAATTGGAACTCGTAAATTTTTCCTTCCTTATGATTAGAAGGGGGGAGATAAGTTATGAATAAAAAACTAAGTAATATAAATGGATGACTTTCATCCTTCCGGAAAAGGTATATTTCAAGTGTTGTTTATGGGCACCCATAAATATAAATTTAGACTTTTTGAATAAAGAATAAAAAGAAGGAAGAGTAATAATTTCTCTCTTTTGATAAACAATCAAATTATATGTTTATCAATTATATATTTATCAACAACAAGTTTCTGATAAACAATTTTTAGAAAATAAATATTTTTGGATTTTTAAAAAGAGATAAAAGACTATTTTTATTGATACAGTTTTGTGTAATTTAAATGAGTGGGGTAAAATTAATGATTAAAATGAACAATTTGAAAAGATTTCTTAAACTTAATTAACATACACACTGCTTAACCAACGATAGTAAAAGGGTCACGTGATTTTTACAGACGTTGCGCGGCCGATAGTACTCGATTTGTATGAAATAAAATCTCTATATTGGTATTAACCAAGGAGCGAAACCGTTTAATATCAATATGAAGATTGTATTTCATTCAAGTCGAGTACTATCGGCCGTGCAAAGTCAGTAGAAATCACGTGACCCTTTTACTATCGTTGGCTAAGCTGTACTTTTAAATCACAATTAAATACATAAATCACATGGAATTTTCAAATCGAAATTTAGGGTATATAGTTTCATCTATCATGCTGATTGATCTGATCATTTGACTGATCCAAATTGATATTCTTCAAAACTAAAACATAACCGTAAACATTCGATCAACACTTAATTTGGCTAACATTCGGTGATAGCAACTTTCACAAATATCTTTAGTACAATTTATAATTTTTTTTGTCATCATACCGGAGTGTGTTAGAGGTGCTAAAGGTTTTATATTATGTAATTTACTTTAATGTTTTTACTTTTATTACAAAAAGTTTTTGATTTTTCATCTAAAAATTTCTAGAAAATAAACGCCAAAAAATACATATCCATTTAGAAGTACATGAATTAAGATGCATTCTCATTTACAAAACCTGATTTAGTAATGCCTATTAGCTACAGAATCATCAAAAACGTGTCCGTAGGTGCAGCATAAGGTGTTTTGGCATTCAAAGTGCTATAAGGAATAAAAGGATTAATATATTACGACTTCTAATATCAAAACTAAATAGTAAACATCTTGATTATTCACCACGAATATTATATCATCAATAAAGGGAAAGAAAATATAAATGTAATATGCACTAGGAAGTAACTTCGAGCATATAAAAATTAATTCAAAGTGCTGATTTTACGTTAGCAACTTGATAGCGTCTGCTTACATTAAACATCGACCACCAATTCCAAATTTCCGTTTATTTCCAATTTTTAAAATTAAGTTTACTGTTCTTAGGTACAACAGTTTCCCTATAATAATCGAGAAGTTTTCAATGCTTACAAAATAGCAAAAGGTTCTTTTTAAGCAAAATGTATCGTCTTAAAACTATTAAAGTATTATTTTAAATTGCACGGATTATTCCCAATGTATGGTTTATGATTTAATAAAGTATGTTGGAACGATCGTGTTTAAAGCAGAGCTAAGCATGCTACTCCAGTCTTTCTTAAAGCATTACTCTATTCCTTTATTTGCTTTTGAAGATATAAAAACTAAGAAAAGAATTCAGAATAGTGACCCCGCATGAAAAATCATTCTTTGCTGGACGCATAAACGCATATCCAACTTATGCAATGCATTGAACATAAAACTAGGAAGTTTAAGGGACGAACTTTTTACATCGTGTACGTCCGAAAGAAACAAACGGTTTTTGAATGGACATTTTATGTTAATGAAAGAATCAAATCAAGCACTGCCACGATTGCTCTAGTTTAGCATTCCCATAAAAGCCTTAAAAGTTCTGCTTTACACTAAAACATTTTGGATAGTCTCCAAAAGGCTCAAAAAGCTTTCTTAGTAGGCCACTAAGTAACTTTCCCCATTGAAGTAACACTAAACTCAAATAGGTTATCATTGTATCCTTTATCACTGTATGTAAATTTTGAACTCCTCAAGTATTTCTAAAGTCTTGTGTTATAACTTGAATATAAACTAAAACTTGAAGATCTAAAATATCTTCTCAATTTTTGAAACATTTATTGCAATTATGATTTTATTAAGGGTGTCTTGAAAGTGTGTTTGACGATTTGTGTAACTTTTCTAAAAATCCAGGAAATACTGTATATCTATACTTATAATTGATTGATTATGATTAATCAAGGCTTTTAGCAACCGTAGCTGCAAGTTAAGAAATCTTTTAGAGATAGATTAGAAAAACATGTATCATACAAACAACTATCATAACTAAATCTAAAAAAAGTTGCATGAAAATACCTATAGTTAATATTTAAAGAAATATTTTCAGTTAAAATTTCTCCTTTTCCTGGTCTTGCAAAAGGGGATCTCCACAAATTTTGATATATTTTTCAAATTTTATCTCGCAGTTTCTTTGATATTTGAATTCAAATTCGTCGCCATAACATCTGATAGGTTTATCAACTTGTGACCGAGATATTTTTGAAGGTTCAAAAAAAGAGGGGCACAATTCCATCGGCTAACATCGCAATGGGTTTAAGATATTTTCATTAAATTTTTCTATTCTTTTGTTATGGAGTTGCACACAATTTTTTCTCTTTTCTATCTTCAACTTTCTATTTTTTCTTTCAATCTCCTTTAGTTTTTTTCAATTGAAACTTTTAAATTTCTTTTTTAACCGCTGTGAGTGCTTTAAGCGGTCTTAGAAGATTCAGAATAGTTCCTTTATTAACAGGAACTCATTATACTTATTTGACTTTTAGAAACCTCCCTTGATTCTTTTTAAACCCAAAACCGTAAAACATACTTTCGAATCAACCTGCATAAAGATTGATATTTTAAGAAGTCATCAAACCAGTATATCTTTACTTCCTCAGTATACCATTAGGGGACATCCATAAATTACGTGAGGTCAAAAAGGGGGGAGGGGTTTGGAAAAATCTCTTCAAATCTCACCAAGGGGGAGGGGGGGGTCGATTAAAATCTCACGTCAACTTTTTAAGTTAGAAATTATACGATTTTCTTTTTTTAATTATGAGAAAGGAATATATAAGAAGGAAGGAGAATAATTATTTTTAAAGGTTGTAGGTAAATCTCACGTGGGGGAGGGGGGGTCGAGCAAAATCTCACTAAATCTCACCAAGGGGGGAGGGGGGTCCAGATTTTGGAAAAAAACACCCCACGTAATTTATGGATGTCCCCTTATTTCGTTGAAAATCTCAAAACAGTATCTTAATAATCGGATTTCACAAAAGAATTAAAATCGTTATCCTTGTAAGAAAAAGCACTAAGTAGCGGTATCGAAAAAAAGACTGACTTTAATCATGAAATTCTATTTATTATACAGAGGGGATTTTCCTATTCATATAGCCTTAACTGCAAATAACGCCTAAAACGCGTAAACTATGCAATATTTTTATTCAGTGTAAAGATATGAGCAAGCGTAATAATAACAACAGACAGCATTTTTTACCTTTCACAGCAGAAAATTTATAGTCCAACTTTATTACACCATCCTTCACATAAAACATAATGAGAATCGAAAGCAATCCATAAAAAAGCCCACGCTTCAATTTTCATCGCGTTCAATAAAATCTCCATATCTTCCGTAAACATGCTTAAAAATCATTTACTCCGCATAAACGTAAACAGCGTGGCTAGGGTGGAGGGCAAAAAAATTTAATTATTTAAATCTCAGCATGGAACGCGTAGAATTCAAATTAAAGTTCCGGGCAGAAGTTTTTGCCTACTTTTTTCTCCCTTTCCTTCCCTGGCGTCATTTAATATTCTCATTACATGGGAACTCCTAATGAGCTTTAATAGCTTAATCAATATGATTTCCATTTTTTTAGATAACATAGGAGAGAGCTTACGAGGTGAAGGAAAGTTTAGGGCGGTTATTATTTATAGAAAAAAAGGAGGGTTTTATGAGACGGGCGGAATATTATCAGACGGTATTTTTCTAGGCTGAAAAAAAGTTTAGTTTGAACACTGGGAAATGTTTTAGTTAGGTCTGAAAAGTTTTTTATTTCGGGGTTAAGGAAATGAACAGGGTATGGTTTTTAAGTAATGTTTTTAGGACATTTTTTAGTGTTGTTCTACATAATATGGTCGATTACTCGAAATAGCTGTCGTCTCTGTTTAAGTAGAATCTAGTACTGGGTTGCCCAACGTTTTCTTATCATCGACCGACCGGGAAGGATTTTTTGCCCCCTGTTTTCTACAATAGTTAATTAATTCTGAAAAACTTAGTACTTTTTTGTTTTTGAGTAATCATTAAAATTATCCGACGCTCTTGTAATCAGCTCAAATATCTTTTTCGGTTAAGTACTAAAATTTGGTATGCATAACAATAAAATTGCGCATCTTAAGAACTGTCCTGCAGTATGCAACTTTCAACATCTGTCATTGGGGCGGTTGAAATATAACGTAAGCACCTAAGGGGGTTGCTATTTGTCCATTCCTAAAAAGGTTATGAATGATGCTTACATAGGATGTTAAAAACACCACATTCTCGAAAATATCTTGTTTCTTGCATATAAATAATTTCAAAATTTTATAAAAAATTACACTAGAAATTTTTTTTAAACATTTTGACTTTTTCAAGGGAGACAGTTTTCTTACGTAATTATAAGGAGGGTTGTGGTTTACATATCTTAGCTGACCAGCGGGGAGAGGGGTTAAAAGATGACCAAAAACATGCTTACACAAGTTAGGCACAATGTGTAAAAGACAAATAATTAGTTATATCGATTTTGTCAAAAAATCGGATTGCTAAATTTATTATATAAAATGTTTCTCATTAATCAATTTATATACATAAATTTTGGTCTATATTTTATATTCAAAGAGGTTTTTTACATTCATCACAACGTCTTCCGTAGCATAACAGGATATAACTGCTATAAGTAATCTATAATACAAAGGAGAGGAGGGTAATATGGAATACCATATCTTTAAGAATAAGAATATGGAATACCATATCTTTATTCTTTAAGAATAACTCTACTAGTTTTAACTAAAATCCAACAAAATCATTTTAAGCACATACTATAACTAATGGTGATGAAATGTCAAAGGTAGAATGAAACATGATTTATTTTGTTATTGTGAAAAAAAAGTACTTTAAAAAAGTTACAAATGGAGGGTAATATGGAATAGTTGCTTACAACTGTTAAAAACCTGATTAGATTTCAGATAGCATAGTTACTTTTAGCTAAAAAAACAATATTTAAAAAATTATGTTCAAATAGTTTTGTTTTTGAGCCTATTTATTCTCTTTTTGAATCTATAAGCCCTATGATTATTATAGAAAATAATGAAAAATAATTTACAAATTTAGAATATTACATCCCCCAAAAAAGGCTTATAAATAACAAGATGAAATAAATAATGAGTTAAAGTATTCCCTTCTGCCTAGTTTTCTAAAAAACTGTCTAACTCTAGAAAAAAAATCCTTAAAACGAGGCCCTTTTAAAATATCAACTTCTAAATCTATACATATCCCTGACAGCTCTAAGTTTAAGTAGGAAATAGTTGAGGCTTTTGAAGGGTATGTTCCGGGTTTCTCGACTGTCAAGATAAAATGGTTGAATCTACGTAAAAATTTCAATGCTGTTCACATGATAAGAGAGAAATTGCCGTTTATATTCTTTGTAAGCATTTGGATGTGTACAATAGGGTGGGTCATTTTCCTATGGCGAAAAAAAATTTTACAAATTCTATCGGGCACAGGAAGAAAAAGGTGCCAAATGGTCTCAAACTAACATGTGTAAAATATTATTCCATTATGATAACTCTTTTTGCCTCCGGATTGGCCTCAAATGGAACAAAAATTGTATAATTTTTCATATTTTTAAAAAATTTAATAAATTAATTTTTTTTTCGACAATTATGTAAGGCTCACAAATAAAGGTATTTAAAAGCAATTTTAATCATATTAGTTACATTTATGCATTTTTAATACAAAAAAAACAACTTCCAAATGGCAATATAAAGTATTACCATATTAACAAAACAGGCGTAGAATAGGAGGATCTTTTTTGCCAACAAACAGTGGATTGCCAGTGGCAGATTTTAAATATTGGTAGATCAGATACATTCTCCCTCAATTATGGCCAGTGTAAAACGATATTTTTAAATTTTAAAAGTAGAAATAGTTGTATTTTTCATGAATGTCGCGCTTTCAAAATTCAGCGGGCAGATATTTCATTGGATGGTCTTGGGAACCAAATGTGATCACATAAAATATGTTGAAACAAGTGTCTAATGGATAGTTTGTTTATAGGCAATAGCAATATTATGATAAAATTCTCCTAAGTAAGGATTTACCTAATTTTTTCCATAACAATCGACTAAAACCCAGGCCCATAAATTACACTTCTTTAGAGGGAGGATTGACTCACAAAATAGCTTCTTAGCATTCACTTACGCATTCATAAAAGTTTAAATATAGCCAATTTAATTGTTTAAAATAAGCACAAGTAAGTTTAGAAAATTAATAAACTAATTTAAAAATTTGAGGATAGTACTGAGCTTTAAGCTGAAAACGCTGATTTACCGCTCTTCTTAAGAAAATATTTCAAAATTTGAAACTTAAAATATGTTTTTAATTTATTTTTCGATATTAGGAACTCGTATGGAGACCCTTGGGATGGACTATCCCTAATATGCCACTGAAATTTCAAAGAATACCTCAACATTTAAATATTATCCAAATAATCCCAGGGGATTGAAATCTTATAACCCACAAAGGGTACCCACCTTCTGACGTATCCATTTTTATTAAATTTAATGTTTTTACCATTCTACTCAACCGGGAATAAAGGTTTCCCCCTTTTTATGATTCCAGAAAGAAATATTTGATAGCCAGTTCTAATCAATGAGATGCTTCAAAATATGTTGTATTACAACTCAAGTATTTCAACTCTGGTTTCCTTTTGAATTATTTTATAGTCTTAAATGAAGATTTTTATACCATTTTGCATGTTTACATTCAAGACAAATTCGTCCAATCGAGGTAAAAGCCCGATTTTCGTTTGTCCATTTTTACATGAAATTACTATATTAATCGAAACTTTGACGTCAATCCGGAGGCAAAAAGAGTTATCGTAATGGAATAATATTTCACACATGTTAGTTTGAGACCATTTGGCACCTTTTTGTCGCTGTGCCCCTGGGAAAATGTAAAAAAAATATTTTTGACCCACCCTAGTGTACATTGTACAACCTATTAGGTACAAAATCAATAATGTAAAACTTAAATTAAAACTTTAAATGAAAGTATATTATAAGGTTTACAAAATGGAAAATATGATTAAATCTGAGAAAAACTGCTTTAGAACTTTTTTACATATAAATTTTTTAAAGGTATTTTTATAAATGTTTCTTTATTTTTTATCTTGTACTCAATTCAATCAAAATAATAGTTGTTCTGCTTTTAAAATAAATACATTTTCGTTTTCCTAATTATTATCTACGATCTCTGTGTCTACATTATTAGATATATCTATATTAAAAATATTTTTTGTTATCCAGTTGATATCCAACACTACATTCATTATAAGTTAAGCATAATAGCCCTTTTTCTTTTTAGTTATGCGTGAAAAGTATGTTTTTATGTGTTTACTAGCTGATATACCCGCCGATGCAGGGGGAAAAGGATTTTCAAACTGTGTGTTAAATAAATAAGAATTACTATGTTCCTTTCAAGGGCGTCATTTAGGAGCAATAAGGTCAACTGCCTTTCTGCTAGGATTCTTCTTTGGTGCTATACTTCCTTAAGATATAAAAAACTTTAAAAATCCACCTGTTCAATTGGAAACTTCAATAAGTAAAAAGTTAGAGGGAGACCCTCTTAACCCCTCTTATTTCAAAATAATATATCTTTGTTCTCTTTAATATCCTTTATTCACTCCATCCATTTATACAATTGGTAATAAATAGTAGTGGCAAATTCTTTAACCTTTGCTTCACAATAAAGGAAAATGTCTACTATTGGACAAAAATTTCTATAGACTTAATATTTATTTACCCTTCATCATGTTTTCATAAAATTACAAAGCAATTAAAAATAAATACTTTTTAAAGATGTAAAACAAAACCTAAAAAACTTTTGGAATTCAAGAGTTAAAAACCAGTAGTGTTGGTTGGGGTAAGTGGGGCCCCATTTTGGCCCAGTGTATTTTTGGAGCACAATAGAAATTTGACCCACTTACCCCAAGAGAAGAGGTAAGTGGGTTACACACCATTTATTTACATTTAAAGCAAACAAAACTGAAGCAAGTGGGTCTTGATTAAGTACAGAAATTTTCAATATATAAAATATTTTATTGTAACTGTGTATAAGGGTGGTCCTTATTTGTATGGTAAAACTTTTTTTGGGAATTTTGTTTGTGACGCCCACTAGTTTTGTGTCACTTTAGAAAATAATAATGTATGCAAAATTTAAGCTCATTCGGATAATAATAACACATGCCGCAAAAGCCTTGAAAATGAAAAAGTCTAGTGATCTGTCTCATTTGAAACAATGTTTTATTTTTAACTCGTTTTCCATGAAAAAATATTATATTTTCAGTAAATATATTTATGTCAAAGGAAAAAAATCTTGAAATGTCCACGCCTTCGGCGTGGTTTAAAAGGATATGCGGAACACACATACATACACACACAGCCACAAACGTTTTTATTTATATAGAGCAGTGTTTCCCAACCTTTTTCGGTCCATGCCCCACCAAAGCCTTTCTAAATTTTCCATGCCCCCCCCGGTCTCAGTGGCACATATAGAAATATATTTTGAGAAGCAGCCAAAATTATTTCTTAGCCCCCCTCCTATGTATATTTAATAAGTTTATTGAAGCTTTTCAGAACATTTTTAGGTAGAATTTGCACGCTAAAGAACTAAATAAAGTTATGAGTAATTCAATTCTAAGTACTAAGGGGGGTCTGGGGGTCCTCCCCCAGCAAATTTTTTGAAATTTGACTCTAGGAAGCAGGTTTTTAATTAGTTTGGTACCCTAGTTGGGAAATTTTGGATATAAATTTTTAGGTAAGATTTGCATTTTGATGAACCTAATGTAAAAAAGTTTCAAATATAAGCGTTCTAAAAACAAAGAGCTTTTGGGTCATCCCCCAGAAAAGGTTTGGAAATTAGACTCTAAAAACAGGGTGTCAACTTGGTTTTGATACATACTGGTCCAGATTTCAGACATACATAGGATAATAGTAGGATCAGATTTTGATAAACTTCTTTTTAAAAAGTTTTTTTAATTTTCCCCCTGGATTGGCCCCACCTGGGGGCAATTTGGTTGAAAATTTTCAAATTGCCCCCCTGGAAAATGATATTGCCCCCCGGTGGGGCGTGCGCCCCACGTTGGGAAACACTGATATAGAGATTAATAAAATTCCCTAGTAACTACAACACTGGTACTAAAGTTTCCTATTATTGGCTTGCATGACTGGTAAAACAGGTTTTCAAACACGGAAAAATAAGTGAAAAAAGCAGGAAAAATGGGAAAAAAGAATGAAGGACTGATTTTCTCTTTATAAATTATATCACATGTCTTTTTCTGATGTATAAGCTACATTATTGTAAAATTTCACAATTATAATAGTAGTAGTGTAGTAGGATAAGGATGAAGCCCTATTCTCTGTTGTACGAGAAAAGAAATTATCTAATAATTTTTAATCAATAAAAATGTACGTATTTGTATTTGTTACCAACCCGTCAAGGTAATAGAGAATTATTGAAATATAAATAAAAAACACAATTTATTATTTAAAAAAGGACAGAAATAAATAGAAGAAATATTTAAATATTCACTTGGCAAAAATGCATTCATCCAGTATTCTGACCATGAGTTAACAATTAGTGAATCAACCAATGAATAACCATGAAATAACCAAATCTCTAAAACTGACTTACTCATTTAATAACCTTACTGACAACAAAATTTTGTCACGCGAATCGTTCTTGCTATTAAAATATCACATTTCATGATTAAAAGTGTTCTGAGTTGCTTAGTAATTGATTTTTAAGTTATAAAATTCTAGTTTGAATGAAAAATTGTATATTTTAACTGTAACTGTATAAGAGAAATGTTATTTGTTTACACTTTTATCGTTAAACCTTTAAAATGATTACTTTTTACTCTTACTTCTAAACCCGTTATAGGCTTAAAACTAGAAGTTGGTTCAATTGCCAAGCGAAGTAGTAGCGCCAAAGAGCGCTTAAGTATCAAACTGAAGTTGGCGACAAAAAATTCGCCAGGAGGCGCCAGCCCGAACCCACTTCTAGAGTTTTACCCACGTAATAAATCAATTATAATACTGAACACCCTTTTCTTTGCAATGTCTGGCATATTGAGGGTTGTCATAGTAATTCCACTTGGTCTATAATCACTCAAAATATCATGCTTTTTCCATTTTCTATCTTTCACACGCAATTTATGTGACTACTCATGAAAAAATGTTGATCTCTAAATGAAATTAGAAAACCAGAATAGGTATCATAAGATTAAAGATGAAACTGTTGTTCTGGATTTTTATTTTCCTGAAGCATTGGAAAGATATATGTTTTTTCAAAAATCGCTTATAGCTCACTTAGGCGGCAAAAACAAAAATGCCCAAAATAGTAAATTAAATATCAGATATTTTTCAGTGGATATTTAATGGCATTACTTCTCCAACAATAATACAATAACATTTTTCCCACTGATGTCACGCATATTGCTGATATTCAGTAAAATAGTCAATAGTTCATTCTTTGTTGATGAAATGAAAAGTGAAGTTATTGATAAATCGATAAAAAGTGTGTTTTCCCAGTAATTGAGTATGATTATTCTAGTTGCGTGAAAAAGGGTTGAAAAACAAGGTTCAGATTAACTAGATAAAGTCATTTTTATGATCTTCCAAATAATGTGAATGAGTTAAGGGGACAGTAATTTAGCATTATTTTCACATAATAATTGCAAAAGTGTCGCTTTACAAAACAAGTTAATCGGAAATGACGCTTGTAATAACATATTTCAAATATGAAATATACGAGTGTAAATTTTATCTTTGAATTATTTTACCTTAATAAAAGGAATATTTATGTTTTATAAAACAGGAATATGAAACTGCAAAAAGTTATTTTATTAGTATTTATCGTTTAATTAAGCTATGAAAAGAGTAGAAGCAGTTGTTCGGGGATAAGAACAAGACAACGTTTGAAGTGTATTTATGAGCACTTAAGTCATAACTAGCCCCACAGGAAGAAAATCAAGACATTTTCAATACCCAAAATAAATTAAAATAATTTATTATTCGATTTCGTATTTAAAAAAAACTAATGAAAAAATTAGAATTAGAAACTATAGAAAACGATCTTAAATCATTTTATATGAATTTACTATCTATTGATTTGACAGTCCAAAAATGTAAGTGAAAATGATTAATAAGGCCTCAATCTACATTAAATTGCCAATCTCTGCTGCCAGGAAAGCCAGTTTGCTAGACTTCGATCCTTCCAGGTTAACAGCAACTACGGTGCTTTTCATTCATGAAAGGATGTGCTGTTATACCCACTAGTGGATTTTGCTCAAATATTATTCATCAATGCTTTTAAATTTCAATCCATGTAAATAAAGTAAGATGGATCTTTATTACATTGGTTTTACTTTTCTGGGGGTACCTTCTATTAAACTCCTGAAAATTCAAGAAATACAAATGAGTGTATAATAATATGATATTTTAAGTTTATATTATGTTTATAGAGACTGTATAAAGAATCAAGTACTAATCAATCCCCAGAGCATAAAAAATTCAATATTACCCCAGAAAAACAACAGCTTTACGCTATCAGCCAAAGAGCTTATTTATATTCTCAGAGAAGATCCCCAAGTAATCCCAACCTTCACCGGAGAGCGGCATTTGTTAATTCAGTAAGCTTAGTCAAGTCATCAACTCGTTCTAATAAAACGTCTCTTCCCTTCCGCAATCACAACGGGCATCCGAAAATAGCCATTGTATCCGAGTGTATGAGAGAGAAGCCATTTCTCCAATTTCCTCCCCATTCTTAACACGTGACTATGGTGAATAATAGCCCCTCAAACATATATAACGGCATCGACTGTTTCAAGGTCCTTGTATATGAGGGCAATTTTCTTGAAGAAAAAAATTGGGAAAAAAAGATGTAATGAATTTTTAGATATTTTTGTTAAAATGTGTGTCCGTTTAACGTTATTGTAGTTCGGGTGTTATATTACGTCTGTTAAGTTCTTGACTGTTCGCTCTTTTGATGAATGTTCGTATTAGGCGAATTACAGTATGGTCCTGGAATGTTTCCAAAATCGAGTTTAGCAGGTGACATTGAATAAGGTGGTGATTGAAAGTATCTGATAAAAATAATTTGACAGAGGTAACTTGATGTAACAAAAAACTGAGGTACTTTTACTTTGCCAATCGCGCTAAATATTGCAAAGCTATTGAGGGAAAATATTTCAGAAATTGAAAAAAGATTAAATATAAATTTAGATTAATGACGATGACCACAGTAAGAATTTGGATATTTGTTAATATTAAATTTTAGAAAAATATTGTGAATGATTGAAACTTAATAGTTACATGGAATCTTTCCAAATCAGTACGACCCTTAAAAAAGTTTGTTGAAGTTTTGTTTAGATCTCAAACCATTTATCAAAAATTAAAACTAAATTAAATATACTTTTTAATATAATTAACTCTATGAGTTAGTAATATTTATTATTAGTGCAGCCACGGGGTTTATATAGAATTGATATATTATTAAAAATATGCATATTTAAAAAAATTCTATAGTATAATAAAGTAAAGTGAAGTAATTTTTTCTTTGATTTAGAATTGCATTTAAAGTTAAAAATAAGCTGTACTTAAATCTATCCATTTTTCAGTTCTTTTTTAAGTGTTATCTTCAAACATTTATCCAATATTAGAAATCTTACAGTTATATAACTTTTTAATCGTCTTAAGAAAGTAAAAGAAAATCACAAAACATTCTCATAATTAGAAAAACGTTTACACTAATACATGATATTTGAAAGAATCTTTACTTAACATCCCAGATTTAAAATATACCCTTTGAACATGATGATATATTTCAGTTTTTAAAAGATCAACTAATGAGTTAACCGACTTATTTATCATTGGGAGACCTAAAAGACTCTTTCTCGCATAAAATCGATAGAAACATCAGTAGAAGCGAAAAGATACTAATCTGCCCTGACTATCAGTTTGATTTTATCGCCGCTATTTTCTCTCTGCTTGAAACAAAATATACTTTAAGATAACGTTCTGTTTGAAAGTTTAACTTGTTGTACCCTTTCTATAGGAAGCCATGGATGCACTTTGATGTTTGAATAAGATGTTTGAATACTTTCAAATACGGTATTCTTCCTAAAATTTTTATACTATTATATTTTCTTGAATGAGATCATGTGTGTGAACACATGTATCATAAACAGTATTAAAAATTTCATTATTATTTTCATTCTTCACTACTTTATTTATTACGTTAATTAGGATTTCCTTGAGTAAGCATCTAATTTTTATATGAAATAATCTTAGTTTTTTTATACGCAAAGAACACAAGAGATTACTTTAAAAGTAAATATTATAATGGGGTATCGTTCCTTCTGGACGACTTGGAATCGTTAGAATTTGACTGCAGTGAATTTTATATATAATTTATGGATGCTTTAGATAATTAATACATGGGCGTCTAGTTAGTTGCGAATTTTGTGGAAATAATCATATCACTTATCTTACTCATCACCTCATGAGAGTTATGTGCTACAGCTGTTGAATATATGTTTATTTTTCTCTTTTAACGCTTAAAACACATCTTAAGCTGAAACTTAAGAATAAGAATAGTTTATTTACAGAAAGAAAAAAACAAATACATATGTTGTTCACTAAGGGGCACAAGCCCTTCCAAGTGAAACACTAAATTAATAAATAAATGTTTATACTAAGAACAAAATAAAACAAATAATCGAAATACACATACAGTCATGAACAAAATACAAAATATACATACAAAATAATACTCACTAAGTACACACCAGAAAAAAATAATAATTTGGCTAACACAGAGCAACAAAATATAGTCAAATATCAGGCTCATCTTCATTTACAAGACCTTTATAGATTTGTGTATTTTAAATTCAATAAATATGTAGACAGACCCTTTTTAAAAGAAAATTTATTTGAGTTAGAGGTTAGATAAGTTGGCAATTTGTTATAAAAGAACGGACCCTGATAAAGAAAACTTTTACGCAAGATCTCTTTGTATGGCTGTGGGATATTTAATATAGGTGGTTGTCTGAGATTATAATGAATATTAGTACTACCAAATGAGCTAATGTTATTATAAATAAAAAGTGATAATCTAAAATAATAAAGCTTCTTTATAGTTAATAACTGATCACTATTTACATGCTTAAAAATTATTTTTTGCACATTTATTAAAGGTATAAGGTTTGATATGTAATCCCCTCCCCAAAAAATTATGCCATACTGTAAAATAGATTGAATCCAGGAGACTTAGCTTAAGTAAATTTAGAGGAAGTAACATAGAGCAAATTTTCAAAAAGTTTGAATCCAGTATGGTGTTATATTTAAAGAGAGATATTAAAACATGAGGGATAGATCTTCATATTATGAAGGCAGTAGAAATCTTTTTGCGATTTCTGGCAAGTTTTCATGGTGTGTACTTTTGATCTCACATCCTGCGTTATCTTACCCAACACGTACCGTCGAGTAAAAGTACGCATTCATTTTTTCGTATTTGCTTTGTTATTTGTAACATGTTTTTGTAAAAGATAATACTACTTTTCTTTTTTTGAAGGTCTATTTAAATAAGTATATAAATAAGTCAATAAATTACGTTCGGTAAATTTTTGAGACTCTAGCTTTTATACGCACAATTTTATAGCCAAAAATAATTTTTGTGCGTACTCTTACCCTCCTTTCCCACTATACGTCCCGCGCAGGGAACGCCCAAAAAAGAACCCGAAAACTTGCCAAGTTCACGGGGGGCGAAGATCGCCAAATCCTGCCCTCTACCCCTCGCCAACCGGGCTGATTCTCAGCATGAAGCTAATCAATACGTCCAATAGGAAGAGTGGCGCCTCGGACCCCTTCCCTTCCCCTCAACGAAATGTAACCGAGGAGGCTAAAGAGAAGGACAGTTAACTCGCCTCTGCGTCCCACTTCCTGCAATCGCTTCCCCATCTTCCTTGGAGGATGCCTTTTCGGAGAATTATCGGGGAAGGGGGATTTCGAATGTTTAGGGGGGGAGGGAGGAATGGGACGGACCGTCCCTTGGGAGGGTGGATGTCACAGTGATGGAGAATCGGGGATGCGGCGGAACGAGAGTTTATCTTTTGGCTGTTTAGGATTATCCAAAACCTTTATCTTTTATGTAGAGGCCGTTTTGTTAGTTTTGTTGGTTTAGGTTGCTCTTAAGTACTCAGTTTTACAAAAAAAATCACCTAGTTTTGTAAGATCAGTGAAATCAATCGAGTTTATGGATATAATCTAATTAGTTGAGTGGACCAAAAACAAAACGTGCAAGCTAAAAAACAGACGAATTATCAGTTTACATATCAACTTCAGTGTTTTATAAGGAGTTTAATTACATACCTCAAATGTGTCTTAAGGTTTTGGAGTAGGTTAAAAAGTAGTTCACTTAGTTTTTGATATCAGTGAAATTAACTGAACTTGATCTTAAGTGTTGGGTGAATACAAAAAGAGAAAGCAAAAGTGCAGTAGAATTATAAAAATTTTGTATTTATAATTAAAGTTGATGGGAAAATATTTTAAACTTTACAAAATATAGAGGACATTATTAATTCTAAAGACTTATGTAAGAAAATATAGCATAAATAAACAAGGGCTAAAATTAATTAAGTAATTAAAACCCTATATTTAACAGTTAATATGTTAATTATTGGTTTGTTAACTTCGTAACGATCTTTGATATAAAACTCAATAAATTTCATCTGAGTATTTTAAAAATTACTTTAAAATTTTTAATTTTTTTCAATAAAGTAGCCAGAGCATGAGCCATGAATGCAGTTTAGTAGTAAATTTTTTAGCAGGAGCATATTTTAAATGTATACCCATCCCCATTTTAAAAGCAACATATATATACACACTTAATAATAAATTACCCAACCTGACATTTCATGATGGCAGGACCTGTATCAAATCAAAGTAAATATTGGCAGTCAACTTAAATATATATATAAAAATGTATCTTCTCTTATGCATTCAAACTAATTTCTAGTTCGATTTAGTAAATATTTACGCTAAAAATGACAAGTAAATAGGGTTACTAATCGATGAACAAAACATACACATCGTTTAATGATCATAAATTATGAATGATAATATTAATATGAATGCAAAGATACATAATCCCGTATGTCAACTATAGGTTATGCATCTTCTGTTGTTCTTTTAGTCACGCAATGTGAACCCAAACACAACAATTAAATAGTAAAGCAACCAATTCAAATACATCAATATTACGGGTGTTAAGTTGATGCAGTGCCCATTTGACTTTGTTTTCAACCACTAATAAAAACAGAAAATAAAGCTAGCAGGATTTTATTTTTAAGGATTTTTGAAATTTAACGGTTTGATTTTTTTTACATTAATTTACAAAAATTAGTAATTACATTTATAACTTTTGAAAGGTTAGAGGTTAACTATATAGAAAAGATCCTCTTTTTAGAAACCTATTCTGGATCCCTTTTTCTAATAAAATTCTTCCGACATTCTGATATATCTTTAGGTCCTGTTAAATTCTTTATAACTAATATAGTGCTTTATATTCATTATCACACAATTTAACTTACTTTTGGTGAAAATATTGAATAGTTTTTTTATTCATCGTATTTGGATAAAAAGAAAGAAGAGGATCATTCTAAATTAAATTGTGTTTAAATTATAAAATATTACCTTTTTTAAAAAGAAAAGTGAGTAATCTAAGGGAAAGTCGGACAAAATCGGGACCACAACTTTATTTGTTGAATATTCACTTAATGTGTGATCAAAACAGTCGAAATTGGTGCTAAAACGATAAAGTGGTTACTTATGAAGAAGAAAAAAAATACACCATAACCAATAGCAATATAGATCATAAAAGCACATTTTTAAGATGAGTAAAAAGTCCCGGTTTTACCCGACCTATTCGAACAAAACCGGGAACGATATAGAATAATCAAATTCAAAGAGTAACTTCGCAAAAGCATTATTTATTAACATTTGCTGGGTATGACATTCTAAACTTATAGAATTAGAATCTATATAAAATTTTCATCAAATAAATAACAATTTTACTTACACCCTAAGGGGAGAGAGGGGTAATAAGATTCAAATGGGGTAATAAGAACCATTCAAAATTCCATGGGATTCTCCTTTAAGTTTATGACGCTGATTTTTTACAGAATGTTTGCATCACTAACAGCTTTCTTTGAAAAAATAATGCACACGAAAAAATAACTTTTCGGTTCCATTTCCTCTTTATAAACTCAGCGCTACCCCCATTTCTTCAAGTTTGAATGGTTCAGAAAGTTTTTGAAGGCACCCTCGAACCTACTCCCCATCCCCTGTGTTTCAATATTGTTTTTAATTAATTTCACGGACAAATAAATATAAAAAAAAACGACTTCATATTTTAATTTTCTCACCATAACTTAAATTAAAACGTAAAATTGATATAAACTGTCGATCGAATTAGTAAAATTATTATAAATGTTTCAATAAACTTTGGAAGTGGTGAATAAATTTTTCAATGAACTTTGAGTGGTAACCGGGAACTTCCCGATTTTATCCGTTTGAAGACATTTTATTCTAGCGTTGATCAAACAACTCCAAGGCACCAACAAAAACAAGTAAATAATGAGGTGTCTATAAGCTGTACTTACCTGGGGAGCAATGTGTCAGACTTGAAAATATACTTTCTTTCCACTTGACATTGTCAGTGCGTATGCCTGGAAGAAGTTTCAGCCAGATATTACCAGTAATCAAGGAATAAAGCTTAATACCCCGTTTTGTCTTCCTACCCGGTTTTGTCCACATTTCCCCTATAGATTTTATAAACAAACTCCTAATTTAGATCAGCCCCATTCGAAACCACAACATTTTTTCACATTAAGAATTATGCTAAAAGAAAGTTACAAGTACGTAAAGATAAATATAGGCCCTGTCACTATATGCTCAAATTATGATGAAAACATCGTTTGTTCAGACAGAGCATATATTAAAAAAGAAAGAAGTTTCATCAAGTTAATAGTCATTATACCTCTAATGGTCGTGGAACCTGAAAAGCCATAGCAACAGTCAACAAACTGTGAAAGTAGGAAATGTGTCAAGATTGTTGATATGCTAAAATGTAATTTTCAAACATGCTTTTAGTTCTAAAGTTTTGTGGTCAGTATTTACTATAATATATGATCAAACTAATACAAATACAAATGAGTGTAGTTTGATGCTGAAAAGTTAAGTTTCTCTTAAAGACCTTCCAATTAACTCAAAAAAGTTTGTTGAAGAAAAGTTTGAAAGCAATTATTATTTTTTCAAAGTTTTCATCATTTGGATTAAGTTCAAATAAGAATTTTTTTTAAATGGTATTAATTAATAATATCATTAAACTTACCAATTTAACGATTCACTTATTTATGAATAATTGATCGATATTTTAACTTATTACTGTATTTTCAGATGTTGTGTGACAATGCACAAAAATTTAAAAAAAATAACATTAAAATATCTTACTTAACAATATTTCTACTTACAGAATGTTTTAAAAATACAGATATAAAAATAATGCTGAAAGTTTTAGGATAAGTTAAATTTTACTAATGCTGCATAGATAATATCAAGAAATGTAATATTTCCGGGCTATGTATATGTATACGTACACTATAATATTTTTTTTAAATATTGAATGTCGAGATTTTTTATGCCTGCTTAAAGGCATGGTATTATCATTTTAATTCTTTACCTTTCGAAACACAACACGTCTCTTTTTTCTCGAATCTCCAGGTTAAATTTTTAAGTTTTTAGATTTTAAAATTTATATTTTTGTAGCCAGGCAGGTACTCCTATTTTTGTAAACTAAAATATCTTTTGAATAATTAATTAAATGTTAAAGTTTTAGTTGTTCTTAAATATTAAATTATTGCTGAATAAGATAAATAAAATATTTAAGGTTTTACTAGAGTATTATTCTTGCATATGAGTGATATCTCCGAGGTTGGAGAAGGAGTAATAAGGGAGAATTGAGCTCATATCGCGAAGTGATCCAAAAAGAACTCCACGTAATCAATCTGGTTGATTAATGTTAGCGAGTTGCGGTGCAAAGATCCCTAATTTTTAAATTTTACAAAGAGTAAGTTTTCTTTTGTTTGAACAACCTCATTATGAACATTTTACTGATTTTTATATTTCAACTTCATCACACTTAACTGTAATCTAATAAACACATTGATCCGAAAAAAGACAAAACAAGAGTTTTTGGCATCAAATTACATTTTTAAATCGAAAAATCTAAACGCATTGCAACGTGAATATAAAGATGGGATTATAAAAACCATCCATCCATAAACAATCACTTTTAAAAACGTGACAAAATAATCCTTTCCCTACATCCCAGTTCATTACAGGCACAACCTAACTAAATGTCGCCTCAACTTAATTCCCCTCTTAAGCAATTCAAAAATTTTTAAACTCTCAATTTTTAACCACAAAACCCATTAAACTAATCAACCCCAGAGACCCAACAAAGTTTATAAAACAGAGTATCCCCCCTAACCTTTCAACACCCAGACTCCGTCCTTCTGACCCAGACGCCACGAAGCGCACTACTCATTCAACACGGGGCAGAGATTTTTAAAACTGTTTTCTCTCCTTTCGTGGGTGTTTTCCCCGTCCCGGAAAGAATGGGACTTTAGGAACTTTCGGGACAAGACCCGGGATCGATCGCGGGGGCTCTGAATAAGAAATTTGGATGTCTGCCAGAGCCGCCTGGATCACCAAGGTGGACCCAGTTTTGTCATAAGCAGCCATTCGTCTTCGGCTACCATTGGAAGGCTCGTGAAGCGATGTAATTGACCGGGAGGAAGTGCTGAAGACGTATGCGGGAGTAGATAATAGAGCACAATGGGAGTGTGTGGAGGGAGATTGGGACAGAGATGTGTGTTTTTGTTGAGAATCTGGGGGTGGCTTTGTGTTCTTACTAAATTAATTATTGGGTTAGGGGAATACTGAAGAGGATTTTCTAACAATGAGTGTTTCTGAGTATTTTACTCATTCATCTAGTCACTATTATTTTTTGATGGGGGAAGGACCAAAGCAGCACAAACGTTCAAGATTTGTTCAATTTTTGTGTTGTGTGGCCGAATTTCATTCAGTACTTCTAGTTGTAGTTAAGTTAACTTATTTAAACTGAGGCCATTAGTTGGGGGCATTTCTGAAAATTATCAAAATATCTTAATTTTTTTCTATGGGTTCATGTGACCATTCCAAGTGGCATAAGAAACAACAACAACACTGATTTAAACTAAAGCATTTTCCTTTCTTTAATATTACTTATTTGTAAATATTATCTCTCAATAAATCATATTTTAAAAATGGAACATTTATTTGAACAAAAGACATTACAAACCTATAACATAAAAAATAGTAAAAACCCTGTAAAATCAGAATGGAAGACAGTAGTTCTAAGGCACCGAAATAGTATGGGGGTTCAACCGAGATATTCAAATGCGAACAATATTTTGTGAAAACGAAGCTAAGTAGACTCGACTCTAAGTTCTCAGATTAGACAAATTAGATCGATAATTTAATTTATTTTTAGATAGATAAAAGAATCTGTCTTTTATTGTAAATGAAGAATAAAATATGAAAAATATAAAGTTATCCAACCTTTAAGATATGGTAATCACTGGGTCATACCGACCCGAAGGTCATTCGACTCAAAAGTATTCTTCTGAAAAGTATTATAATCCCCTTTGGTTGGTATTTATTCCCCATTTGAAATACCCAGCGTTAGAAATTGGGAAAAATCCACTGGTCTTGTGGATCAGTGCTTTGCCAATCTTACTGGTACTCAACCAAAATGACTGGTCCACCGAATTAAAAAGGACAGGTTTAAATTTTTTTCAACCCATTCTTGGTCAAAATTAGGTTGATTTAAATTAGATGGATGCTCAAGTAAGTTTACAGCAATCTACTTAAAGTCGAATGGTTAAAAAAAGTAAATTAATAGTGAAAATTATTTTAAATTTTTTTTTTAGATTAGTCATAGCGTCATACAATAGTGATGAAATCCCCAGAAATTCACTTTCATTTAGTTTAAAAATCCAAATCCCCAGAATTTAACTATAAATTATTTCCCTAAAAACATACACTTACAAATGGACTAAAATAGAGAGTAAAAGCTTAAATCTCGAGATTTGTGTTTTCAAGTTCACTCTCACGACACCATTCCAAAAATAACCTTTCTTATTCAATACAAATCCAATGTGACAGAGTTCCAATTCTTGTGGCTTTTGGATTGCGTGGCCAAAGTGACACATAGGCATAATAAACTACATTGAGTAGAGTGTTTTGTCCTTTTTTGACAGCCTATAAGTAAAGGGGGTGTGACAGTTACACATTGCATGTTGAGATTTCAAACTATAGGATAAGTTGTGGTCATTTTGACACCTCAATTAATCTTTAGTACCTACTGTCTAAGAATTGTTCTTGTACATTATTTCGATAAAAAAAATTTTTGGTGTGCCACTGTTAGTAGATACTGCATCGATGTGTAATTTGCAATAATAATATGCTTATAGAATTACTGCAGTTCCAACTCCAAAGTGGACAACAAATGTGGATATGTGACAAAACCCGTTACATTTTAAGGTGGTTACCTATATCAATTTTGCAATCATATACTGAAAAAGTATAAAAACATCAAAAAAATCAGAGAAAAAAAGCAACATTTAATAACACACTAATAATTATAAAATAATATTTAATGTTATAACATTATTTTTACAGAATATCACAGTAAATGCGTGCTTTGGTAGTTTTTATTAGCTCGTATGAAAGTTACCGTTAATCACTTACATCTTGAGTCAAATAACTTCCTTATACACATACTTCACTTTTCTACTTATTCTTATAGAGATTTAACCTATTTTTCTTTCTTGTTTTTTATTTCTCTTTATACCAAAAATATTAGATTGATTATACAGAAAATTTAAAAAAGAGCAACACTGGATAACTGGATATATTATTTTAGATAATTTATTAAAACTAACCAAAAACACTAAATTTAATGAATATTTAAAGTGTCTGATTCCTTGGAAGACATTAAGCATTTTCTTCTGGAACAGTTCCATCTTTCATTTTATTTTGAAGAAATTAAATAAAAACCACACGTAGAATTATTTTTCAAATTTACTTGTTTCTTATAGAAAAATAAACGTTTCTTTTGGAAAAGCTCCTTAAAAAGGCGATTAAATACTACTTAATCCAATAAATAATTCTTTAAAGGATGATTCAAAATGTTAATTACATCACACAAAATACTCTTTAAACACGTTTCTTCTTCGAAAAATATGTGTTTAATGAGGAATTTAAGTTCTTATATTGTAATGATTTTTCTTAAAACCTATTACTTAACTATAAAAACTCTTAATATGTTATTTTAAGTATTTTCTGTCTTTTAATTCTAGTATTATAGTTTCTACAGTAAAAAAGTGCACGAAATTTGTTTACTTTATATTTTTATGAAAATTAGTATTTTCTCTTGATTCTTTTATTTTTGTCCTAATTTTTTATCTGTAGGTTCAGTTATTTCAATTTTTATGTTTTCACTAATATTTAGAAGCTTTGGCTACATTTTTGTTTGAATTAAAAAAAGAAACATTATAAAGAAATAAATAAATTTTAAATGGAATGATGCGCTGTAATTATAGGTATTTAATAGAAATTTAAGATCAAACTTAGGTAGCATAACTAGCTGTAACGAAATCTCTAATGATTGACTTTAATCGCTAATGAATCTCAAATTTGCTAATGAAGTAATTAGTGAATAAGTGATGAATAATATGCAAATGTTTTTCAATATCAGATTTAATTACAGTCAGAAAGAAACACTTAAAAATATCATCCTTAAATAAACATTAAACTATTGCGCTTGAAGAATATCTAACAAATATGTTGTTGCAACATGATTCTATTACGATTTGTATATAATTCTGCATGGAATATAATGTCTACAGTTCGGTCTTCAGTGTTTTTTACTTCAGTTTTTCATTACTCTTTTTGTAGAAAATTTCTGCCCTTCTTTTTGAGTACCTCCATTTAAATAGCAATGCTTTTGTTGAACAATTAGTAATAAGATAAACATAACGTGTATTCGAGGTGTTTCCTACCTTTTTTAAGAGGATAAACTTGTAAGAAACTAAATTACTCTAGGACAAGAAAATTAGTCTTAAAATTAAAAATGCAACATTCTAGAAAAATTCCTTTAGCGATTCATTTCTAAAAGTAATTTGTTATTATTTGTTTTCCATTTTCACAAAATAAAAGATTAATTTTAAAATTCATTAAAAACTAGTAATCACTAGTTTCACCTATTCTAAATTTTACAAATAATATCCCCATTGCACCAGTAGCCGACCACCTTACAATATCCCACCAATGCGTGTTCCAATATCCGAACAGATTAAAAATACATTTTGAGACATAAAATATTCTATTTTTCCACAGAAAAATTTTAAATAAAAATAAAAAAGTGAATCTACATACTTTTAATGAACTTCTGCAATTTAAAAGGTTTTTTCTAAACGAAAAATCTCATTTAATTTTCTCAGGTCCGAATTATGCTATTCCAATGAGTGTTTGAGTAGAACCACAGAGTATAGAACTTAACAGATGGTCCATCTCCATTGACGCTAATGGCAACTTTTTAAAGCATTGATTTTCCCATAGACGGGCGGAGATAGTTTGGACGCAAACTTGTGGCTGGTCGGCTACTGGTGCGTTTACCCTATTGTGTTTTCACAATTCATTAATGACTAAGCCACCGATTTTGATTAAAATCATTCAAAAGTTACTGAAACGTAAAATATTTGCGTAAAACTTTGCATTAAAATCATGAAATCTTACGTAACCAAATATATAGACAAAAATACACCGAGTTATTTTAAATCTTTCCTAAGAAAAAAAAGCGTTTAAAAAACTACACACTACGCCTGTACTTTTAATAAACTCCTCTCCGCTTCCTGGGAGAATGATACCACCAACTTACCCTGAATTAGACTAGTATTGACTGGAATCGAAATAATAAAGTTGTATCAAAATCCCTAAATTGGAAAACAAGTTTAATTAGTTAAGTAATTAAAAAGGAAACAAAATAATTTCTTAGAAGTAATTTTTGACTAAGTTGAGTTATTCCGCGACCCCTTTAACAACGGCTCAGATACAAGACCGATCCCAGCCAAAACAAATCCCCCCAGCTCTTCATCTGACGTTTGAAACCAAGAACTCCAAATCCCAACCCATGATCTAGAATACTACAAAAGGGATCAGTCAACAATGGCCATCGCCCATTATTCCGATCCTCCATAAAGGCTTACTTAATCACTTACCAGTGCCCCAGATTCTCAAATCGGACGCTGCACCATCCTCCCCCCAAATTCGATAGTTTCCCTATAGCCCCGTCTTGGCGAACGGCCTTGGCGAGGCGACCGGAGTCCGGCAACCCTGTCCGGCCCCTCTCCCCTCGGCGTCGCCGGACGGGAAACCCTATCCGCCGGTCGCAGCCAACACCCCTCTTCAAGCGGTGTCCTGCTTGACTCGGGTCTGGTAAGTTTGTTTTCCTGCAAGTCTCTTCTTTCTCTATCTGCTCGTTTATGTGTCCCTATTATCCTCTTTGAATGTGGAGTGCGTGGAGCGATGTGCCCCATATGGAGCGATGCGGATTGGAGCGGAGTGGAGTGTTGTTGGAGGGTGTTTTGAGAAATCGAAGCGCGGAAGTTTGTTTTTATTTTGGAGTGCTCCGCTCCCGTTGCTGGGATAGGGTGCATCGGGGTTCAAGAAGTGCGATGGAAGTCGAAAAGGAAGGAGGATGATCTGAAGTTGTTTATTAAGTTTTAATCATTATGTGCTACATTTGTTTGATTAGTTGTTTTTGTTTATTTGTAATATTCGGTGTTTCTTTAACTGGATTAGCATAATAATGTTTTAAATAATGGTTTTTAGTTTAAAAAGTTCGAAATAGAGTATGGTATAAATGAGAATGGGTCATAATCAAAGTTGAATTTTACACGAATGTTGTTTGTATTTTCATATTTCTTGACTTATAATCACTAAAGTTGTTTTCTCAGTTTGCATGCTCTTACATAAATTTAAGCTATAAGTACGATTACGTTATTTTCTTATACATAGTTTATATTGGTTCTGATTTTTCTATGTGATTACTTTGAAATTATATTATGTGAAGGTGCTTTAAGCTTTTAAAACACAGGGAATTGCTTGAAAAGTTTTGGTTTCTTGTTTTAAGAGGGAACTTGTTTTATTTTAATAAAAACTTTAGTTCGGTAAATATTTCATTTTTCATTAATAAATGAAGTAGATAATACAATATAGTTTGAAATTTAAAACTAATACTTTGATTTAATGATTTTATAAATGATTTTATATGTTAAAGAGATGACTGTTTTTAATCTAAACAAAAAGTATTTCATAACCTTTAAAAATAATTTATAATTACAGAAGCTTATTATCGATTTTTTCATCTTACGAAATCGTGAATTTATCCTTGATACATATTACAAATTTCCCATTTTAAAGCTATAACTGTTCTGCAAATTTTCAAAACTTTTACAAACATATTAAAGTATTAAGTTCTTTAAATTTTCAAGGGGGGTAGTAGTACAACTGAAAGTGAGGATAGCACTTGCATATAGTAGAATAGGCTCGTAGTGTCTAGTTTTTCTAAGTTGTCTAGTGTTGTTTTTATACGAAGTCATGTGGATTTATAAATTTTATTTTTTACTTTTCCATAACATCTAAAAGTAGAGGAGAGGAGAGTATTATGGAATATTAAGGTAATATAGAATACTAAAGTTTCAGCCATCTCTCGGGCTGTCATACATGGGAAATACCAAAAAGGACCTAAAAGTCATGATTTTTTATAAGGGACTAATATAGTTTTTCAAGGTTCCATTCTTCTATCATTCCTCTTTCGGTAGTAATAATTTTTTAACGTTAAAAGAAATCTTGTAAAGTTGTTTCTCCATTATTATTAAACAGCTAATAACTCTAGAACTAAAATAACTGTTAAAAACTTGAAATCAGTCCACCATTATCAAAATTTCAAAAAAAGTGGAAAAAATTTAGGTAAAAAAATTCCTTTTGAAAAAAATTTTTTATTTAATTTAATTTTTGTAATAAATCTTTATAACTTCTAAAACAAACATTTTTACCAAATTTCAATTTGAAAATAAAATTTAATCATGTAAAAAAATAAGAGTCATCGAAATTTCGGCAATTCCCTAAACATTCCCGCAAAATATAACAAGAAGGGCGATTCACTCATGGAGAATTCGTAAAATAATTTAAGGGTGTTCATTTAATTAAAAATATGCAAAAAATACAACTATTAACAGATTTGATACAAAGAGCTAGATTTGTTTGAGCTAGTTCTCGCCTTAAAGTACAATCAATGTCACCCATTATTATTTGGAATTAATTTCTTTATTTTTTATTTTATCTTCTAAAACTTTTCATTTGCTTTGATTTGGCATGTTAGAAGTGAAAACATTATATATATATAAATCATCAAAGGGGGATATTTAAGGGAGTACCTACAGTGGGTGGCCATTGAATTAGGGACACTTCCCAGATTTTAGTTTTTTCAAGTTTAACAGCATTTTTTGAACTCGTATTTTGGTTTTAACCTGGTAGGTATTTTTTATTTACAAAAGGGTGTTATTGAGATCATAAATACAGCAAATTTAAGGTACAAAACTATTTTTTTTTATTTTTTCATAAAATAATTAAAAGTTGTCCTCTAGAAATCGTACAGTTTAGTGATACCATTCTTAGCTGCAATTATATCTTCAATAAGTAAAGGAATACAGACTTATGCATATTTTTGGGGTTTGCTGCCAAGATTTCATGTTTTTATAACAGTTTTAAACATTTTGCTCTTTGTGGTGATCACTTTCTCAGCGATTGATTGTTTGGTGAGCGTTAACATGATCTCGACAAGGTTCAAATGTTATTTGTTAATGTTACTGGGAACCATTTTTCGAGTTGTAACAGTAGCCGCATTTCTAGTATTCGCTTGCATTGGGTTGCTTCATGACCCTTTTTACGACTTGTAGGTGCTCTATTCCCTTCGCTGACATCCTAGACCTCACCATGAGACTAACCAGGTGTTAATTCAGCTCTCCCAAGACAGTTTGAATAGAACTTTTACCCAGGGCATCGTGGAGAAATTAGCTTCAGTTGATCATAACTTGAAATATTGATTCGTTAGAGAGGCCTACCTTCAAGATATTACCAAAACTTGTTATTAACCATCAAAACTGTTTGAAAATTGTTTCAATAAGACTCCAGTCCTTAACAGTCATATTTCTAGGATATTTGGTGGTTTGGCCCTCTGAATTCGCATCATATGCTTATAGCACTGTAATGCATGTTTTTCTCTAAACCAAGAACTAATGAGGTTCTCTTTGGCTTAACGACTATGGACTGTCATCTTATGAATTCTTTTATTCCTTCATTTAAATTTGTCAGAAAATAGTGTTTATGATTTTAAAGACAGATATATCTGGTTTTGCGATTGGAACGAGGAGCGCTGATCCTTTTCTGGTCACATTTTCTGCATTCTGTGGTTTGTTTTGATCAAATTAAACTTTTATTTACCAAACAAAAGACTTCAAAACACTTATAGAAATTGTTATGTCTCTCTGGAAGAGTGTGGAGTTAAGAAATAATGTCAGTATAGCTCTACATTTTCTTGGGGGAAGGTCTAAGTTCTTAAGAGTGCTAAAAACACAATTTCATTATTTTGGAGTAAAAATCATAAAATAATTATTAAAAAATTAGCGAAAGAAATGAAAAGCAATATATTACAAGTATTTTTATTAGTTTAAACAAAAATATCTGGTAAAAATTTGTTCATAAATAATGTGAGCAAACTTTCTGCAGCAGTAGTTATTAGCTAACACAAGCTAACATCAACCACTTTGTGAGTAACGTCATTTTTTTTCAAATATGGCGACGATATCTAGTGTTGTCACACATAAAAACAAAATTAACAATACCAGAAGCAATTCCAAATAAAAACTCCTCATAAAAATTAATTTATCCGCTCACAAAATTATTTGAACTTCAAATTTCATAAAAATGAGCACTGTCCCTAATTCAATGGCCACCCACTGTAGGTCGTTGGACCTTCAAACTCCCAGTATAACTTAGCCTCATTGGGTAAGGCCACTGGCAGAGCTGTTACAGAACGTGTGACTGAATGTCATATGGTCAGCTGAGCACGCTAGCTTAATGCTAACACCATCTCGATTTCCCCAAGTAAACTTGGTACTCATTTTATCGACCCCGGAGGGATGAAAGGCTGAGTCTGCCTTGCCCGTAGACCAGGATTTGAACCCCGGGCCTGTGGCACGGGAGAGCGAAGCGCTACCTCAACGCCACTGAATTAGATACAAGCATAATTCTAAGGAATATTCTGGCTAAATTGATACACTATAAATTAACTTAGAGTTTAGAAGTAAGCTCTGTAAGATTTTGTACCAAATCTCATAGTTGTACTTTCAGAAACATGTGCCCTTCTTGCATGTTATAAACTAAATAAACTAGGATATTACGAATTCATCATGAGTGAATTGCCCTTGTTCTATAATTACAGGGAATGCTTAGGGACTTGCCATAATTTCAAAGATTTTTATTTTTTCTACACAATTAAATTTTATTTTTTAAACTTAAAATTTGGTAGATATGATTATTTTAAAGGTTAGAAAGCTATAATTTGTTTTATATTTTTCAAAAAAAAACTTTTTTATTATTTAAACTTTTTTTACTTTTTTGAAATTTTGTGAAAAAAAATATTTGAAAATGGTGGTTATGATGCATATTAAATCAAAGAGAATAAAATTATTAACAAAATTGGACTGGCTATAAGTTTTTAAGTAGTACAGTTCTGAGCAGTGTTCCCAACGTGGGGCGCACGCTCCATCGGGGGGCAATATCATTTTTTAGGGGGGAAATTTGAAAATTTTCAACCAAATTGCCCCCAGGTGGGGCCAATCCAGGGGGAAAATTTAAAAAAACTTTTTAAAAAGAAGTTTATCAAATCTGATCCTATTATCCTATCTGAGAATGTATGTTTGAAATCTGGACCAGTATGAATTAAAACCAAAAAACTAATTAATTAAAAATTATTGCTACCTAAAGAGGGATGATAGAAGAATGGAAACTAAAACATTTATCTATAACTATTTTAGTTCCTCATAATAAAATCATAAACAAAATGTGAGCGTTTAATCCTTGTTTTTTTAGTTGCTTTTTTAATTATTATTTTTTTACTCTAAGGTCCTTACATTCTTATTATTGTCTGAATGAACTTGAATATTGCATACATTACTATTTTCTATTTTGATGTACAACTAGGGGGCTTCACTAATTGAATTCCTAAAAAAAATTACCATACAAATGAGGCCCACCCTAGAGAGCAGTCGGGTAAAAGTACGCAGCGGTTTTTTATCTTGTTGGCAACAGTGTAAAGGGGAGCAAGTACACTCAAACCTGCTTTTGTGCAATCCTTTTTTGTTTGATTTTTTATGTGTGTGGTCTTTTTTTATGCGATTTTTTTTCGTGCTGCATATAAAAATCGCAGAAAAAACTACTGCACAAAAACAGGTTTGAATGTCTGTATGGTTACATGTTATCATAAGCTATTCTAAAAGACTGTTATTATTTTCAAACATTCGGTAATTTATTTATAAGGTAAAACATGGTTTTTTTGAGTTAGCATATAATTTTTCTGCGAATGAATCTTAATTTTTTTACAAATAAAGAGCTAAGGGTTGCTTTCAAAGTTAATACCAATGTGAGGTGAACATCCTTCTCAGCAATTTGGTATCGTTTGAAGTGACAGTGAATTTTAGGGTTGATTTTAAGGACAACTTATATAACTACAGCCAACTCCGCTTAATGTGATCACATTTGTCCAATATTAGAATGATAACAATATCCGATTGATAATAAAATAAGCGATTCTATAATTAAAAACGTCAAACAGTGTAACACGAGTATTTGCATTAAAATCACAACTGTGTAGTCCTAATTAACGTATTTAAAAGAATTTTCTAGTATGTATTTTGCAACTTAAAAATTTTAAAAGAAAAATTTTAGAGCAAATCATATCACTACTACATTAATAACTGGTTTTACATGTTTATGCATTGAAATTGGCCTTCCAACGGAAAAAAGGAAGTTTTTAAAGGATTTTACCAAATTTTGATAACATTAAACGATATACTGATCATAACAAACGATACATTTTACGTTAATTTAAATAGGAGCGATCGGGACCAGTTAATTTTGATACCATTATCCGATTGATAACATTAACCGTGATCCCATTAAGCGGATTTGACTGTATATACTCCCACGTTGGGTAAAAGTACGCATTAAATTTTTTATTCTTTTGTTAATTTTATAATATTTTCGTTAAAAAACCAAGGATTTCATTTTTCAGGTTACTTTGTTAGTTTATAAACTAGCGTTAAGTGGACCCTAACTTTAAAACTCTCGATATTACTGCCCCAAATTAATCTTTTGCATATTCTTACCTTCCTTTCCGTTAGATAGTTGTAGTTTAAAATTTAAGCACATTTATAACCTGATGCTCTTCAAAAGTTGCATAACATTCCTCTCTTGAACATCAACGTGTAAAAAATGCTATAATAAATAATAACTTTTGAGTCAAAACAAAATGTTATAAATAATTCCATTTAAAAAAAGTACATAATAATGACAGAAACACAAATCTGCTCTCAGAAAAAAAATTATTAATACATAGAGATACTATTAGGTAGAACATTTTCTGTTCCTGAATAAGTATATACTTTCATAGTAATACAAACTAAATGCACCTTAATTCTAGCACTTTGAATGATAACTTAAAAATTTACTTTGGCAAACATGTTTTTCCAGATAGAATAATTTACTTTCTGGAAAACTTCATTACATTTCGTAACATAAGTAAATGTTTTTACGCAAAGTTTCAACCTTTACAAGAACAAAAAATTATTTTATCATAAATTTCCACTTAATTGTGTTTTTTAAGATTTACCATCCTTTTGTTTATTTTACATGGAGTAGTTTCATTTCATAATTGCATTTTTCGACTGTTGCGTAAACTGTAAACTCAGTTTCTTTATTTACAAGGCAGTATGGCAGTTTATTTGCCCCATTTACATAATGACCTTTTGCCAAACTCATTTTTTTAGATTGTCAGTTAACCAGTAATGTCAATTAAATACAATGTCTTTCAACACTATTAAATTCTCGTTATTGACCATTTGGTTTGTAAATGGAACTGTTTGCCAATGCGTCAGTTTTGTAAAAGAGAGAAAATCAAACAGAACAAAGCTTTAAATGCTTTTTTCGTTGTGTTTTTTTATCATCGTATTGCATTTACAGTTTTTTTAAAAAAAGGGGGTATCTAACTGTTAATACAGGTCAAGAAATGATGACTGTTACAAATTCTCTTTAAAAAATATTCCATGAACTAAAAAGCTTATCCTTTTTTAACTACACAGATTTTTTATCACATTTATCCCAGATAAACAAAACATTAAATATAAGGTATTAAAAAGAATAGAAAAATTGGTTATTTTCAAATAATACTTTGTTAACTTTTTTTGTTATCAATGAGAAGCTAATCCAAAGTTTGAGTTTTTTTATAGCAAACGTTACTTTACGACATAAGTTTTAAAATTAAAAAACATTTCGTTTAAATTTATTTCTGATTTCTGAACGAGGTGTCTCTCATCCAAACTAACTCTGAACAGTAAGATTCCATGCGTGAAGTGCATAAAAATCCAAATGACCACACCTTTAAGACTTCTTTCCTTTTGAAAAAAATGAAACGTCATATATTTGGTAACAACTATCTTATTTCCTTACACGGGGTGAGCATGTATATACGGTGAATGTTTTAACTCCTTATTTTGCAAACATGTGCAAAGAACTAAATTTCGAGTTTTACACAAATTTTTTTGCGCAAACCGTATATGACGTCAAACGTTTTTTCTGTCACAATTTTTTAAAAAACTTTTTGCGTCATAGGGGTACAGTTCTTCGGGAATTTCTTGTACTGCATGTTTGGAATCTCTCTGTGCAGAGTTTGAACGGACTTTTGTTGAAACACCCTGGTCGTACTAAATTACTTGTGTTTCCTTATTTATTAGAAATATATATGCAAGTTACATTTAATCTACTAAAAAAATTTCTTAATTTCTTAAAATTACTTTTAAAACCCCTTTTTTAATTCCTTAATACAAAATTTCATCCTTTTAAACACTTGTTCAACAACCTTCTATTTAAAGAAATCTTAAAACAGTTGGTTTTAACGTTTAACTGCAGTCTGAAAAACACACCATTTATCATGATATATGAATATGCTTCACTCGGGTAAACTTCCTTCAAAAGCTTTCTCTTCTATTTTCAAGAAATGCACAGCATGAAAGAGATGGTCTAGACTTCTATTATTCTCATGCTGGTGAGATGGTGCATTTGAGTCCTTCTTTTCAATCTGGCATGCAGCAGATTTATCTTTTTGATGCCATGAATTCCTGTATTCCTTTCGAAGTAAATGTATTTTTTATTGAAAATTCTTTCTGATCCAAAGTATTCCTGACACACCAAATATATTTTCTGATATAGGTATTATATTTCAAAACATTTTTGATTTGTTTGGATGTATTTCTAATAAAATAATCATTGTGATATTTTGCATCTGCTTATATTTGTGTAATGCTTCATAACAACTTACATATATAATAATACTAGCTGTTATACCCGGCCTTGCACGGGTGGGGTGTATAGATTTATTTTTTTTAAAGTTTTCTTAAAATACATTAATAATTTTGTAAATTAGCAATATTACAAATCATCCCGGTATCCCAGGCGCCTCTTTCCTAACCCGGTGTTCCCGGTAATTTTCTAATCCCGGTGTTCTCGGTAATTTTTCCTATCCCGGTGGTCCCGGTAATTTTCCTATCTCGGTGTTTCCAGTAATTTTTATATTCCTGGTGTCTTTATGGTGAATATCCTATCCCGGTGTTCTCGGTAATTTTTATAACCCGGTAATTTTTCCTATCCCGATGTTCCCGCTAATTTTCCAATCCCGGTGTTCTTGTCACTTTTTACAATCCCGATGTTCCTGATAATGTTAAATATCTCGGTGCCTTTATAAAATAACAAATTTGAAACTATAATAAAAAGTCTAGTAAATGAAAAAGTCTAGTGATCTGTCTCATTTGAAACAATGTTTTATTTTTAACTCGTTTTCCATGAAAAAAATTGTATTTTCAGTAAATATATTTATTTCAAAGGAAAAAATCTTGAAATGGAGGAAATGTCCAAGCCTTTGGTGTGGTCTAAAAAGAGATGCGGAACACGCATACATACACACACAGCCACAAACGTTTTTATTTATATAGAGATTAATAAAATTGCCTAGTAACTACAACATTGGCACTACTAAAGTTTCTTATTATTGGCTTGCATGACTGGTAAAACAGGTTTTCAAACACGGAAAAATAAGTGAAAAAAAAGCAGGAAAAATGGGAAAAAAAGAATGAAGGACCGATTTTCTCTTTATAAATTATAGCCTATGTCCTATTCTGATGTATAAGCTACATTATTGTAAAATTTCAATAAAATCCATTCAGTAGTTTTTGCGTGAAAGAGTAACAAACATACAGACAAACATTCACAATTATAATAGTAGTAGGATTTTTATCATTAGTATTAATATAATTTACTTTTTTTTCCAATTACTAGGGGGCTACCGCCCCCTGCTCGCTATCGCTCGCCAACCCCCGTTAACTGCTGACGCAGTAACTTTTGGACCGCTTCACAATTCCCCACAAAACCCAGCTCACTGCACTTACTCACTTTATAAAACATTCTTAACACAGGGGTAGTAATTTATTCAGTGGTGGAATTTTATCATTTCCTTTAAGGTAACGACATGAATTGGCGGATCGCTTTATAATTCCAAGAAAGGTTCATATATAGTTCCCGCTAAATATGAACCTTCCCTTAATGTTTCAGTTAATGTATCTGTTGAATTCCGTTATAGTTCCCGCTAAATATCACTAATCTCTTTTGGACACTATAAAGTATAAATATTGCTAAATTGTTTCAAATTCATAGATTAAAGTGTTTAATTAGATCTATAACTATTCAGTTTATCATTAAAAATTAGAAAAATTGGTTTACATTTGAATATTGAGCGTTCGAAAGAGATTGGCGATATTTAGCGGGAACTATAACGGAATTGAACCCCAAGAAAATTAACAACAAAGCAATGTAAACATTCTTTTACCCATTTCCCTAAGGTAATGTTTTTTCACAGATACATTAAGGGAAGCATTGAAATATCTCAGGAATAAATTTAACTTTCTTAAAATTTGTAATGATTGACTGTTAAAAATGTAGTAATTATCTTAAACATCGCGAAAATTTAGAATTTTATCTTCATGAGAAACAAACTTCGAAGTTGTGTCATTTTCATAGCAACGACACCGAATGTCAAGACTTCCAACATTTTCATCCTTATTTCTAAAACATTCACCCGTGTTATTTAGTTGTTTGCGTTTTGTCATTATGAAATAAAGAGTTACATTTTACTACCTTAAAAACATACTTGCAAAAGGATATAAAAAATAAATGCAAAATTCAAAATTTCCGAAAGCGAGTGTATATTTTATTGTAAATATAGTAATGATTAGGTTGCCACAACTACAAAGATAAATATAAAAATATTAATTTGTTATTTAAAAAATAAATTAATTATAAATAAGTTTAAAATATAATGAAAACCGTTTGAATAACAATTATACCCTTTGAACAACAAAAATATAAATATTGTTAAAAATAACACAAAATATATTTTTAAATTCGTGTTATAAATAGAAAGATGATTATTTGATCTATTTGAATATTAAAAAACCAGTGAAATATGTTTTCAATTGTTTTAAAATTCATAGTTAGCTTTGTAACTGCGACCTTATCCGAAATCTAAAAAAATGGAAATATTTTAAAATTGAGATTTTTTTTAGAAATTCTAAAGGCACTTTGCACATCCTCAAAAGAATCCGGACAGTTTGATACCAAATATGTGTTATACGGATCAGTAATTAAAAAGCCTTTCTCTGGAAACCGTTCACCAAAAACTTTTTTTTAGAATAGAGAGATTCTAAGCATATAGCATATCTAATAAAATATAACAGTGCAAATTTATTAGCAAACTAAAAACCCATTCATTGGTTTGAATACAAATAGAAGTTTTTAATTTACTGCCAAACTACAAAAAAAAGACCCTAATGAATTTAAATAGTTGCTATACCCGTTTAACGTTGCTTCCTAAACGTTTTTGAAGAGGAGATAACTAAGAAAATTGCAAAGAAAGTATTCAGATTTGAAGATAATTTTTCCAAAGTGAATACTAAAACATTTTTAAAATTTAAATGGATGAGATTACGACAACTTTCTAGAATCAAAACTTTCAAATTCCTTTTTTTCGTAATTAGCTATATATTTTTTGTAAATTATGAATTTTTAGAATAGAATAGATGGTTGGGTGGTGGGGATAGAGGTATTTGCTGTTACTCTTTGCAAGGCTCTTAACCTTTATATTGCCAAAAATAGAAAAATGAAACTTTCTACATATTATCATATTATTCATATTTTACTTTTATTTTCTTTTTTATGTATTCTTATTAGACGGTTTAATTAATTGCTTGTTATGAAGGTTTACTCTATTTTTACACACCATACTAATATTTTCAATGCCTAACTGTTATGTGAATATTTCTTGCACTTTCACGATAAACCAAATACTAGTAAAGAACGTGAAATATTCCGGGGATTTTACTCTAGTGTTCATTTTGTAGTTAGTTATATTTGGAAATATGAGACAAATCTTACAATAAAAAGAAAGAAAGAAAACTACACTAAATCTGCTGAAGAAATCAAAATAAATACAGAAAGTAAAATTTATCTTGAATGAATGTTTGAGAAAATCGTAAGGGCACCTTTTTATTATTGCATATTTAGGTTTCTAAACATTAATTTAATAGGAATTTATAATTGAATATTGATTGGATAAGTTAAGAAAACTAATTTCATTTAAGCTTTCTATATTTTATGATGATGATGACGATGATATCATGCCAATGATAATGTCGACGATAATATCGTGTAAAGGGTACTGCTACTGATAGCAATTCCTGGTATGATGTTGTGGAACTACTTTGATATACACCCCCAAATCGGAAATTTGGCTACTTTTTTTCTCGCCAAGCAAAATACCTGTTTTAAACGCTGATGAAATCGCTGAAACGTTTTTGGAATATAACAGAAAAACTAATCATAGTAAAACTTTGATATTTGAACCAAGAACAAAAATATTTTTTATAAAAATATTGTAATTTAGTTTTTCCGAAAATTCTCATTAGTTTTGGAATTATTACAGTTCAAAATTTCAATTTTTTCCAGTAATTCACTAGGCTACACATTACTACTACATATACACAAAAAACAAGAAACAGCAAACCTAAAAGGTCCGTAGGGAGTGCCAGATTTGGCGCGTAATTTTTGGGGGGGTATATCAAAGTAGCACCGATGTGGTCTTGGTAAAGGTCTACTTTTGTCTAATTTATTTGAAATTCATAAGGATTAAAGTGTAGGAAAAGAAAGAAGTTATTAAAACCCCTGAAAGTAAAACGGTATTTCCATAACCTTTGTAAGTTGAATATTTCCCAAAACTGACAAACGTTGAACAGCTTTGGTTGGAACCGAAAGGGTTAAATTGAAGTTCATTTCCATAAGCACTTGTGAACCTTATCACGTTTTCCTTGTTTACAAATGGTGGTTAATCTGGATGTTTTTCTAGCGTTTCCATGGTAATCAGAAGCCGTTGTTCTTCTATGTCTCCTACTATCTTTTTTCTTCATTAAACATAGAGCTAATGCATAAGATAACTTTTCTACTAAATTTTTACAGGAAAAGAAATAAAGTTAATATTTTTTAGCAGGAAATTTAGTAGAAATTTCGGTTAAACTTTACAAGCCGGGTCCCTATTCGTTAACTCTGCTATAAAATTCCCAATATTACCCATATCGCCAAGGAAGTTTATGGTAACCCTATGGGGGAAATCGGTGAATTCGCCATGCTGCTATGTCTATGGAGCATAAAAACTTACTTTCTTGACTTCTCCCGTTATGTATATCTGTTCAAGACTGATAACACTGTTCTTGAAACTCAAAAATCAAAATCAAAGAATCAAAATTTTTTTATTTAACACAAAAAGACCTTTCGGTCCAATTACATTGTCCAATACAGAACAAGTCTCAAAAAAGAACCCTCAACAACCATCAAAAGCCAGACAACATGAACAAAAGAACATAATAAACAAATGCAAAAATCAGAAAATTAAGAAACTGAAAAAGACATAGAAAAAATATCCAAACGATCCGTATACAAATTACAGAGTGAGCAAAATTTATTAATATAAAAATTTTTATCTGTGACAGTCCTAATATTAGTTCCAAAAATTTTTAAAAATTTATTTCTTGCAGAATACCTTGGAACTATTATAAAAATATTTTGAGTTAAAGTATTGCTGTCAATGTTTTTATTTAAAAGTTAATGAAATAATAACATTAACAAGAATTTACGCCTGGATTGCAGATCTTTAATTTTAATTTTTTTTCTCTCAATATCTAGCTTGGCATATAAGTATTACAATATCCATTTTCAATCAAAAAACAAAGTGTCTTAAAAAAATATTCTTAATTTTTTCAATCATTTTAATATAAATATTATTAATTAAATTAATTATTAATATAAATATAATATCATTTTAATATAAATAAGGATCCCAAACTATACAAGCATATTCTAATTTGGATCTAACTAAGTAATTGAAAATTGAAATTTTGGAAGCTGAATTAAGTTCCCTGCATGCCCTTAATATAAAACCTAAATTCCTGTAAGAAATTGAAACAATATTTGAAATATGTTCAGAAAATGAAAATTTACAGTCATATTATACACCTAGATCAAGAACACTATTACACATCCAGAGAAAAAAATATTATCCATACAGTAGTTATAGAATAAATTTGAATGCTTATGTGAAAATGACATGATAGAAAAATTTTTTTAATTTAGAAATAATCGATTTACCAAACACCACGTGTTCAGTGATATTAAATCATCCTGCAGATTGAAGCAATCATGAAGATTATAAATGTGCTTATAGATTTTTGCATCATCAGCAAACAAAAGGCATTTGAAATATTTATTAAAAATTCTTCCGGGTGTAAGGACCGTGGTCTATGAGTAAAAACGGACGTTTCGTCTACATCTGCGGTAGACATCTTCAGCGAGACTGAAATGAAAAAGTTAAAGAACGCCAAAGCTGACAGTGTTACGTGGTAGATCCAGAGGAGAAGAGTCTCATTGGTCAACGTCACTGAGAGGCTTGATTCTAGATTTCCGGAGGGCTGGGTACCAAACACGTGGAATAGTTAGCCCCTCCTCCTTGCGATTAAAATTATTCTGGTGTTTGTGAATCTCAATGGCTTCTCTCACAAGTCGGGCTTGGAAATGTGTCGATCTGGATAAAACATTAGTGTCCTTCACAAAACCAGTGTCAAACCACGGTCCTTACACCCGGGAGAATTTTTAATAAATAACTCTGAATCTGACCGTGTAAGCCTACACTATTTCATAGAGCACGGGAAGGAGATATATCATATGACTCGCCGCTTTGAGATCCTGCGCAAGAAGTTCGCCAAGCTGATGTGCTCACTTACTTTCCTCCTTAGGGTGTCTCAAAAAGTGCGTTTTTTTGGAAAAAGTTGAAAAGTGATCGGGCCGTTAGCTAAAAAGTTTCCTTTTGGTGTTAGAAGGTCAGTTGCAAAATTAAAACTAATTCTGTTCACTCTAACTATTGCCTCAACGAGAGCGAAATCTCTATAATAAGAGGCAAGCAATCTCTACCACTAAAACACTTACGCATCGCAATGACCTTGAAAATCTGTCACTGTTGACCAAATTTTCAGCTTAAAACATCAGCAAATAAAAAATATTTGGATTTCATGGGAATACCCCAAAACACGAGGTTAAGATTCCAATAATGGCATTAAGATCCAAACGAAACGTTGAAAAAGTAATAAAAACAACTTCTGAAAGAAAACACTTAATTAGACATCTACTGCATGATATATAAAATTATTTTTTCTACGGTATCATATTTTATTCGTATCTTGAATGTAAACATTCCATAACACCAGGGGAAAGTTAGGAGTGGGTTACTTCTCTGCGAGAGTGAGACATTAGGGTGTTTCAAAAGTCTATGGGGAATTCTTTTTGTCAAATTTCCCAGATGCCCCCTCTTAAGTTGTTACTAATACTTAAACATTATTACCTGCAAACTTTCAGGTCTTTAGGACAGTTTTTGACCCCCGCGCCCTTCAAAAGTAGGTTTCGTTCAAAATATCGTCATTTTTGGTTCTTTTCAATTTTATGAGCCTGAACGCAGTCAATATCTAATTAAATCCCATATTTCATCTTTGGGACGTCCTTGTCTCAAGATCCTATTGGAAAAAACATTCAAAAGAACCTACTGGGGGACATTCCATGGGGGTTAAAAGAGCGCTTTGACCGAAAAAAGAGAATGCTCGCCAGCGCTTGCGGCGGGAGCTGGATGAAGGCCTCACATAGAGTTTTACTTCCTAAAACTGAGATACAAGACTATCAGATGATGCCAGCTGAAGTAAAATAGGAAAAATATTCAATAAAACCCCCATGTGAGGCCTTCATCCAGCTCCGCAAGCGCCGGCGAGCATTCTCCTTTTTCGGTCAAAGCGCTCTTTTAATCCCCATGGAACAACTTAACTTTGAACTTATTTCAAAGATTTGGATTGGATTACCTATAAGTTTCATTTTAAAGTCTCCTACTGAATAGGAAAACTTAGACGAATTCAAGTGGTGCCGAGATTTTTTCAACAACTTGGCGGTCACCATAATGATGTCGCAGAGCTAGGAGTGGCCCTAACCCAAGAGTATACCTCCCTAGATTGAAAACTGAAGCACAGAGGCAAAATCTCCAACAAACTGTCAATAAATATCACGCTAAGTTTTCTAAGACAGATAAGACTACTTTAGTTCAAGAATTTTAAAATTATCATGGAGCATAAACATAGAAAGTGTATATTTTAGTGCAATAAAAAACTGTGACAGATTAAAGGCATGTATTATATGAATTATTATTACATTATCTCAATCCAAACAGTCTAAAAATGGCATAAAAAAGGTAAGCAAAAGCAAGTAGTTGCGTAATAGGTCTCGTTATGAAGTAAAACTAGTGCTGCAGCCTAGACCAGGCTTTTCTCGTAACTTCAACCGCTTTGAGGCAATAGTTAGGGTTGTACCACAACTTTAAAAATTTCAGGGAAGTTTATTGGTGCCAAAAGGAAACTTTTTGGGACACGGCCCGATAAGATTTCCAAAGTTCGAAAAAATGAGACACCCTATTCCTCCTACGTTGCCGTGACACCCGTGTTATTCCTCGGTTCTTAAGGCATAAACGGCATTTTTATACTTTGGCTGCCCATCGAATATACGACAGATTGGAGAGGGCTCTTCTGAGGGAGCGAATTCATCAACACTGATGTTTTATCCAGATCGACACATTTCCAAGCCCGACTTGTGATACTGATAGAAGCCATTGAGATTCACAAACACCAGAATAATTTTAATCGCAAGGAGGAGGGGCTAACTATTCCACGTGTTTGGCACCCAGCCCTCCGGAAATCTAGAATCAAGCCTCTCAGTGACGTTGACCAATGAGACTCTTCTCCTCTGGATCTACCACGTGACACTGTCAGCTTTGGCGTTCTTTAACTTTTTCATTTCAGTCTCGCTGAAGATGTCTACCGCAGATGTAGACGAAACGTCCGTTTTTACTCATATACCACGGTCCTTACACCCGGAAGAATTTTTAATAAATAACTCTGAATCTGACCGTGTAAGCCTACACTATTTCATAGCATTTGAAATAATTTAAACACTCAGGCAAATCATTAATAAACAAAATGAACAACAATGGTTCCAGGGTTGAGCCCTGGGGTACCATCGATGAACTGGTAAAAACACTAGATAAAAAATTTTTATGAGACAACTAAGTGTCTATTAATTAAATAAGAATAAATCCACTTCACCAATCCACCACTCAATCCAAAATCAATAAGTTTCCTCATCAAAATGCCAAAATCAACAGAAACATTATTAACAGACATCGTGATTCTTGTGACTTCAACGGTAAGTAGAGAGTCTTGGCTACACTCTTTCGGAATAGGAAAATTATTGGGAACACCGGGATATGAAAATTATCGATGACGCGAGGATATGGAAAAAAAAATACTGGGGACACATCGGGGTGATTGGTGATTGCTGATACTAAAAATCAGACACGTAACTTGACAGAACTTTAAAAAAGGAATTACTACCCTCAAAACCCGTGCAAGGCCGGGCAAATCAGCTAGTAACAATATATAAATTATAAAGTTTAAGTTCAGTCCCAAGTTTCAAAATATTTGTTTTTCATTTTTCTATTATTTGGACCCAAATTACATGAATAAGGCAAAAAATTATTTTTCCATAGTTATTTTTTATAGTAGCTTTTAGAAGGTTAAAGAATAAATATCACAAATCCGTTAACTGTCCCGGTCAATATCATCAAGTTTCCCAGTTATTTTGGACACCAAATATAATAAATAATTTTCATAGTTGTTTTTGTTAAAACTATTTTAATAGGTTATTTAGGAATTTTTAGCTATGTTTCTAATATTTGGCGTTCAAAACAACTTTAAAACGAGTTATATTTAATTAGAAAGTTAAATGAAAGTGAACCGAGGAATTAAAGCCACAACCAGAAAACCTTACTTTATCTCGAATTTTCCTGGAAATTTTCTCAAACGTTATCATCATTGGGAGTTTAAAGGCTTCTACCGCAACGTATTTTTAGACTCTACAGCCCTACTAATGCACCAGCTCACTCAAAAGTATCCCGGGGATACAGATACCCCAGTGCATCGATCTCTATCTACACACGCCTCAATCTTAATGAATCGGCACACTTTATACGAGCCATCAAAGCACTTTCAGGCAAGTATCCTAATGCATTTAGCCCCCGCTTCGTCTTTATGATTACCGCATTTATTTTGTTCCCTCAAGGTTCGGGGAGTAGAGGTGCAAGATTAAATGAATTACAGGGCCCATTCATGCAGCCCTTTCTTTTTTTTCTCTCCTCTCTCAGAGGGACACGCCCTGGAAGTTGTCCATATCAAGCCAGAAGGGAATATCGATTTAGAGATATAGAGGATTCTAAAGTTCTGTTTTGTGTTAAAAGTGATATGGAGAGTGATTAATTTCGGGAGGCAATATTGCGACGGGATTGTCTAGAGGACAATGAGACTCGTTAAGATGGCAAGGCTGCGTTTTAACGTGTCTAAGCGAAATGAAAGTAATGTCTGTGAGAGCGGTGATTGAAGTTATCCGTAACGGTAGCTCGGACTTATTATTGGATTCTTATGGACGTTGAAGTCCTTTTGTTAGGAGAAGTTTAGGGTTGTTGATGAAAATTCAGGTCGAATTTATTTGCGTTTATTATACAGTTTTAAACACGCAAGCCACTTAGGGAGCCTTGTCAATAGTAGAATATTATACCTACATTGAGTTATGAGAAGTTTTGTTGAGATACACGACAGTTAAACAGCTCTTGTTGATTTTATAATATATAGTTTATCTCAAAAAATTGGTATGAATACGAATGAGTGAATTTTTTTTTAAGTTTTTTTCAAAGTTCTCTTAATTTATTACCTAAAATAGGTAAAAAAATTTATTACCTTAAATTTATTACCTTAAATAAATCCATGTGCATAAATTTTGTTCAGGTGTTTCTACTTAAGTATTACGTAAACAAAAATAAATACTCGTCCCATTACTAAGAATTTGCATGTGCTACATAAATCAGTTGTTCCTAAGCGCTCTGCAAATACGCATGTTTATAAAATAAATGATTCTGTAAAGACCCACTCATAGTAAAAACAAAATATACGTTGCTTTATCTAAATATTTATTTCTCTTTGGTTCCACCAAAATATTAAAAACCTATTAGAACTTCTAACATTTGAATATAAAACATTTTCATGCATAGATTGGTATGATAATCTATCTGTTGTTGTTCTGTTCGATGCCATAAATAATAAAATCGTTCGTTTAGCAATTTTTCATCTTGTGATAAAGTATTTGATTACTTATATTGATTTCTTACATAGAGGTATAAACAAGAGCGTAAAAATAGAATAGATACTTGTTTATTTCTAAAAACCCTTTTCAAAAACTTTATGTATTCGATATCTATCTCATGCACTTATTCATTCCTTTCAGGGCAAATATTGACCACGAAACTTTACTTCTTACTACTATTTCTAAAATGGTACACAAGTGGCCTCAACTCCCAGCGAAAACATCAGGTCCCGAAAAGACAGAGCTTACTGCATTTCTTTCCTCAACGGATCGCGCAAGCAACAACGACGTCCCTCAACGCTAAACAAGCTCATGCGACTACGGTCGGACACTAGTCACCAATCCAAAACTCACCCCTACAGGTAGCCGAGACTCAACTCAACTTAACTCGAAACCCCAAATCCACCATGGTCTGCCACCACACCCGACTGCACCAGTCCACGGTGAAGCGGAAGCCAACCGTCTACAGGCGGCGATGGCGCAACCCACTCCTGGTGTTGCTATCGGTGTTCGTAGTCATCGGATACTTCTCGATGGGCCAAATCACAGCCTTGGGGACCTTCCTGTACTCCCCCCAGCAACCCTCTTCCCTCAGACACCTGTTGGCAGAAGGGGAGGAGGAGGTCGCGGTGTTGGAAGAGAAAAAAGCAGCACAGTTCCCAACAGACCTCTTCACCCTTGAGCAGCGCAAGAACGGAGCAGTCATTTTCCACGTGCTGGGCCTCGTGTACATGTTCGTCGCTCTGGCCATCGTCTGCGACGAGTTCTTCGTCCCCTCCTTGGACGTGATCACCGAGAAGGCGGGGATATCGGCGGACGTCGCCGGAGCGACCTTCATGGCGGCCGGGGGGAGCGCCCCCGAGCTCTTTACCTCCATCATCGGCGTCTTCATCAGCTACGACGACGTCGGCATCGGCACCATCGTCGGATCCGCCGTCTTCAACATCCTCTTCGTCATCTCCATGTGTGCCATATTCAGCAAGACCGTGCTGGAACTGACCTGGTGGCCCCTCTTCAGGGACGTCAGCTTCTACGCCATTATCCTCATTTTACTCATGACGTTCTTCCAGGACAACGTCATCTATTGGTGGGAGGCGCTCGTTCTCCTCTGTTGCTACTTTTGTTACGTAACGTTCATGAAATTCAACGAGCACTGTGAAAAATTCATCAAGAAGCTTGTGAATCGTAATAAGGTTACTAGAGTCGGCAGTGCCGACAAACTTATGCCTCATGTAAGTACCAAACTTTTTTCATTCTCAAATTTACACTGCTAGACTGCAATGTTACTTGACCCAGGAAAAACCAGCTGAGAGAAAACTAAGAAAGTAGTTCCCGTCGCGGTGTCTGAATTTTGAGTGAAATTTTGATTTGTTTTTAAACCTATCCATAGCGTCTTTTTTATCAAAATTTGCGTTCCGAAACTCCTCCAAAACCCGACAGACTTTCTGGGTACTCAGTATTTTCTTGGGCGTAGTGAGTGACGTTCATAGTGTCAAGAAACATTGCTAGTTCAGACTGTCTTTTCTCGCTAGGTGGTTTATGCAACCCTAAAGGTGTCTTCCTCAATGCAAGATTTCGCAAAGCAAAAAGCATTCATACATTCATGAACGGTTGTTGGCAAACAAGTCTTAATATCAGAGAATTGTTTCCTTAGTTAAGTAATTAGTAATTTTTGTGTTGGTGGTTTTGTTTAGGTAGGCAGTAGGTAAAATTAACTGATTTCCCTACCTTAAAACTAAATCTGACCTAAACTAAACTTTTCCTACCTTAGAACTAAATCGGCCTAATCCAAGCTACTCAGGGTAAATTAACCATGAATAGCTTGGAATAGGCCGATTTAGTTTTTTTATCTTCTTTTGTGGGTGTAATGAGTATGTAATATTTCACTCCGGAAGCTAAGGGAGGTCGTAATTTGCCCAATACTTTGAAGACTGGTAGACATAGTTTGAAAATTGGATGTTTTTATAAAATATTTCTGCCACAAATAGGCTTAAACTAAAGCGCATTGGTTCCCAACATTATAACGGTAGGATAAGATGAGATTTAAATATCATTCCAAAAGAGATCTTACATTGTGATAAGATTTAGTAGTGCTTTCAAGCTGAACAAGCTACAGTTTTTTCTATAATGTGGCTAGGTACAATTGCGTTGAATGTCCAGTTAAATATCACCGAATCGTTATAGAAGTCAAACAGGTTCAAATATTACGATTGATATTTGTTTGAAAACTTTAGAGATATTTCTAATATTAGACGTCCAATACAATTTAGAGATATGTAACGCTACAGTTAATAGAAATACACCTGTATTAAAATAAACCCCTATGGTATAAAAATACAATACATTTGCATTCCCCGTTTTACTCTTTCCCTTTTTTATAAAACTAAGTGTCTCAAAAACGTAATGTGAAAAATATAGTTTTACTGACATAAAAATTTACGATTCTCAATATCATGTCCTTTAGCTGCATACAAACAAGAGGATATTAGTTCAATGAACTCTTAAGATAATCCGTGTGCGTGTCATAACAACCAAGCCTGCATCTTAATATCAGGAGGAACAATGTTCTCTATGGGGGAAAGGAAAATATTTTCATAAAGACACCCATAAAGGGGACATACTCTTATTTTTAAAAAAAGGTTGAATAATCACTATTTATCACACGGAAATTGTTAATGTTTCATTAAACACCGTTATAACACCCTTCTAGTAAATGAGTGATTTCGACTGATGACTAGAGTATAATACCGTTCTCAGCTTCATTATACTCTTAGTCTAAACAGAACGGATTTTTCTTTTTACCGTTAAACGGATTAGCGCTTGTGCTGCTTCGTGGGATTTTTATAACTACCTCACCGTCTTATCTTTTACCTATGCTTAGCTTTCATTTGGATTTCTTTCATGTGTGTATGCATTACTGTTTATTTTATTTAGCGTAAAAGGCGAATGCTTAAATATTTTACTATTTATTATTCTTCCCATTCATGAATTTAAATTCGTTTACCGAGACAAATTGATGAGCATTTTATTTTCCACTCCAGACATTAAAAAGCAAAATCATCTAGCTTTGTCAATGTGAAGAGCATGCTTTATTACAAAAATATTATTTAAGTTTACTGATTTTCCCCTATGCATCTATAGCAAAAGTAAATTTAGTTAAACTTTTGCTAAAGAAATCAAAATAGTCGTTAATTTAAATTTTGAGAGGGATACCACAACAGGGTTTTGCCCTACAGAGGAATACTATTCGTTTTAGTTTACAGTAACCTTTAAAAGATACACTTTATTTCAGGCATAATTTATATTATGATTTAAATTTAGAATACAACCATACTTTTCAAATTTTTCTTGGTATATTAAATTTTAAATTTTTTGTGGTATTTAAATTTTAAGATAAGTTTAATACGATAACGCATTTTTGATGCAGATATTTTTTTTATTTAATGCTTATTGAAGCAATCTGCAAAAACGATTAAGTAAAACACAATTTCTCTCAAAAACTATCTTTATAAAACTAAATTCGGATTTAATTTTTTTACTATTGCCTCAAGGTTGGCAGGTTGTTTTCTGCATGCTTTTTTAAAAATATGTACTTAACTTATTACCATATAATTATAAAAACAGATTATTTTAAAACTATTTCATTGTTAGAAAAGTGATATTATAGTGATATAAGGTCCATTTAGATCAAGCCATTTTTTAACATAGTATTGAGTGCTACTAAGTAAACTTTAGCTCCATGGGGTGGGGAGATTATTATTATCATATGGCAAAGCCCTTTATCAATCATAATCTATCAAATCTGTAAACGTTGAGTTTATTTTACTTAAAGTTTGTTAAAGCACTTTCATTTACAGAACACCATAAATGGTTTATTGGAAAAAGTTCTTTAATATAAGAAACCAATGTTATAATGCTCGTCGTTGTTAGGATTGACTTCAAAATATTTGTGAATGTACTCTTACTTATTTTAATCATTGTTATTTTAAAAACTGAAATATTCAAAACAGCTAAAATGTTTTCAACATATTGTTTTTATGGATAAGTAATTTTTTAATTACATACTTTTCATCTATAGATAGACAAAATGAAATCCTTTTAATTTTAAAAGTTACTTTATAATGTTTTAGAACTCAATCATTCTGATAAAAAATAAAAAATGATTGATATTTTTTGTAATCCTCTTACTAAAATAAGACATAAAATTTAAGATCAGTACTATTTTGATGTGTAATCAAAATGAAAACAGCAGTTTATTATTTACTTTCTAGGCACTCTTTTAGAAAATTTTAACATTTAGTACAACTCTAAAAACACGCACTTTACAGGGGTAGAATCAGGGAATAAATCCTATATTTTCAAAAACCTTGGAAAAAGTGTCCAAATCCTACCTATATTTCAAAAAATAATCCTATATTCTACCAAACGACCCTGTACTTTTAAGTTCAAGTATTCAAAATTAAAATTTGATGTCTTGAATGTCCTTGAAAAATATTTTTGATACTTTCTAACCGCCTAAAATTTTAAATTTTAGATGGCTTTATAATTATTACAGGATGTTTACTGATCATTCAGAAGTCCTAAAATCGTATCACGGTCTGGATTTCTTCTGAAAGTTTTCATTCTTTGAGCTTTTGCCTATAAGGTGGTTTTTCAAATTCGATGAGGACAGAAAAAACAACTTTATTTTCTCACGATCGCAATTTTCTTGTCTCTTGTCTACAGGGTGTCTCAAAAGGTCTAGTACAAACTTGGAGGGATGATAGTACTCATCAAGACGAACAAGAATTGGTATAGAAAGGGGGGTCGCAGTTACACCGTTAAAGAGCTAGGTCCTAATGTAGTGCGAGAGCGTTTCAAAAGGACGTTTTGCCAAGGCCCGTTTAACGAAAAAAAACCAATGAAATGAAAAAATTTATTGCATGAGGTACAGCAGTATCCGTATTACTTACATCATAAATTTGATAGAAATCGGACCACTTTCAAAACCATGTGGTGAGTTTTAAAACGTGCTCTTAGTCAAACAATGGAGTTCCATTAATGGTATTTAGAAAAATGATGATCGGGGAAGGAATTTTCAATGATCAAACAGTTTCAATGATCCATGTTACGATCATTGAAAATTCCTTCCCCGATCATCATTTTTCTAAATACCATTAAGGAATGTGATTCTTTGACTAAAAGATTAATATTGCACTTTTGAAACTAACTCCGCGGTTTAGAAAGTGGTTCAATTTCTATCAAATTTATGATGTAAGTAGTATGGATACTGCTGTACCTCATGCAATAAATTTTTTCATTTCATTATGTTTTTTTTCGTTAAACGGGCCTTGGCAAAACGTCCTTTTGTAACGCTCTCGCACTACATTAGGACCTAGCTCTTTAACGGTGTAACTGCGACCCCCCTTTCTATACCAATTCTTGTTCGTCTTGATGAGTACTATCACCCCTCCAAGTTTGTACAAGACCTTTTGAGACACCCTGTATATTCCTGACTTTAAAACTTGTTAGCGGCCATACTAAAAGATCAACCACTTAAATTGTTTGCTATTATGTAAGAAAGCAAAGTAGTTTAATATTATATTCAAGAGTTTCTTTTATCAGGAAAACAATTAGTTTTTTTAAACAAAAAAGAATTTTTTAATATTTTCCATTCATGCATTTTTACTTTTTTCGTTATATATTAATTTAACTATGGTTTTACAAAAAGTATTTTTAAAATTAAATACCTAAATTTTGTTTTCAAAGTTCACTTGTTTGAAAAATCATGAAAGTATTTAGTTACAACATAGTTTGACTCTTATTCTAGACAATTTTTGGAGCCAATTTAAGTAAATTTGTGGTTGTAAGCCTAAATACCAAACACTTTAAACTGATACAAAAGTGTCATTAGTCCTGTTACCAAAAATGTGTGAAAAAATTATGTGAAAAAATTATTTTTGTTCTACATATTTTTTTTGAAAAATCCTATATATTTTTATTTGGTCACTTCTACCCCTGACTTTATACAATTGTTCCGCATTCGTGCTTAAAAATACCAAAGTTGTACTAATAGGAAATTTTAAGAATAACAAAACACTAATTCTTCAAATCTTCCTTTTTGTCGTAAAAGTAAGGGATGCTTTCATAAGAGTTTATAACTCTTCCAAACGCTTACACTCATAAAAACGTTTCTTCAAAGAAAAATATTTAAGAAAGGAAGCCTGTACTGTTTGTTTTTAAATTTCATGTTTGAAAGTAATTCGTTTAAAATTCAATTTCCGTTGAAACTTCCATAAATATTTCTTTTATTACAATGACAGTAAAAACGTCATAAAAATAAAAATGTTTTTGAGTTCCCAGCTGTTGCGAGTTATGATAGAATATGTTTTATTCAAACGATTTTGTATCTTTTAAACAGGATCTATTATTCTCCCTAGAGAGCACAGATCAGCTTTCACATTGTCACATTAAAAAAAATAAAATATATCTCAAACCATTTAGTTTGAACCATTTCGTTTATAAGAAGCTTTTTTTACAATGGATTAAAAATTTGGTAGGACTAAATATAATTAAAACTACCTTATTTAAATTAAATTATCTCAAATTTTTCATGGAAGAAACTTAAAAATTCATTTTTAAATTTAGCACACTTATAAAAGGAGAATAATTTAAAGTTTATTTGAATATACAGCTTATAATTTGCATGCCAGTAAGACTTTAACGTGTCAAAACGTAGTGTTTAGCATGTTTTTTTAATATGGCGTGCATTAAGTATAAGGCTATAAATAACTTATTAAACTTACAGTGTTAAAAAGTATTGACTTAAAGGTGAGAACATTTACCTACTCACTTTTTTTTAGATGTTATGACTTAAAAACAAGTATACGTTTTTCTCAATATTCAGTACTTTAACGTACTTAAAAATGAGAAAAATTGCAGAAAAGTTACAGAAAAAAGAAATTATTGCATCATTTGAGTCTTATCAATTGAAAATAGAAACAGTATCCGAATAATTTGGTTTTTAAATGAGATTGTGAAAATATAATAGTATATGCTAAACAAAACCAAGGAACTATTTTCCACAAGCGCATAAAAACACTGAGAGAAATGATAGTTTCAAATTTGAGTAAATCGATGTTCTCATTTTGGTATGAGAATTTTCGGTTCAAATACGAACCAGACATACTCAGTTTCAAACGATTTAACCGTCACCTCTCCAATTATTTTTAGTTTTAGTTTATATATGAAAATTGTTATTTGTAACATTTTGAAAGTAACATTAAGTTGGTGTGATAACGTGTAACACAACGTTGTGACGTCGCACTCAACATACTGGTCTACTTCCCACCTCATAGTATACGTGGCTATATGGTCATCATAACTGTAACACATTGCATCCTCTTTATAAGTTCTCGATTTTGAGTAGGGAAAAGTATAAAATGAGTACTTGGAAGATAGCTTTAAGCAAAATATACAGGGTGTCCCATAAATAGTGGGTCACACTTTTAGGGGGTATAGTAGACACCTAGACGAGTCAGAATCACATAGGATTTGGGGTCCCAGACCAAATCCCTGGGAGTTAAAAATGGAGCGACACCCCAAAAAAATCATAGACAATTTCAATTTGTAGAAGAACTGCTATTGGTAAAAATTTAATTATAGTCTCAAAAATTGGGATTTAATATGATCTTTAAAATTATCTCAAAAGTCTTCACCTTAAAATTTTTTTATTATGAAAAAAGTTAAAAAACCACAAAAAAATGTGAAAATTCTGCCCAAACCTCATTTTGTATTTCGAAATCCTTTATTTTGATTTTATAATCTGAAAGATCATAGTTGTAAACCCTTAAGTTCAAAGTGTCACGTAAAAATCATCAATATTCAATGCTTGAGATCCTGTTAAAGCACGGTATAAGTCCGTTTTTTTCGTCCGCAGACTGTCGTTTTGGAAACGGCTATAGGAAACCAGTTTTCGCACGCAAAAAACGAACTTTAACAGGATATCAAGCGTTTAATATTGATGATTTTTACGTGAAACTTTGAACTTAAGGGTTTACAACTATGATCTTTCAGATTATCAAATCAAAAGGGAGGATTTCGAAATACAAAATGAGGTTTGGGCAGAATTTTCACATTTTTTTGTGGTTTTTTAACTTTTTTAATTATAAAAAAATTTTAAGGTGAAGACTTTTGAGATAATTTTAAAGATCATATTAAACCACAATTTTTGAGACCATAATTAAATTTCTACCAATAGCAGTTCTTCTACAAATTGAATTTTTCAATAATTTTTTTGGGGTGTCGCTCCATTTTTAACTCTCTGGGATTTGGTCTGGGACCCCAAAATCCTATGTGATTCTGACTCGTCTAGGTGTCTTCTATCCCCCCTAGAAGTGTGACCCATTATTTATGGGACACCCTGTATACTCAAAAATAAGACCATATCCACCTACTCGTTTTTTAGTAGGTGGCGAGTTTCATTTTGAGTAAACAAGTTCTCAATTTTGAGTAAAAAGTCGTCAATGTTAAGTAAAAATGTCTTATTAATAAGTACAAGCTATATCTCAAAAATGAGAACATCCGTTTCTTATAGTTGAGTAGTTTTGACTCGGAGCTATATCAAGTATCTCATGCACTCAAAATTGAGTAAATTTGTTTCATTTTAAGTACCTTGATTTTACCGTGTATTAACTATAAATAACTTATTATAACTTATTAACATCCTTATAGCAGATTTTATCACACGTAAAGATTTAAATGCTACCTTGTGTGGTTAGAAACTTGAAAAGCATTACAAAAGCAAAGTCAAAACTCGGCTTTATTTCTAAGCTTAAACATTAAACTCTATTTATAAAATGTATAATTACCTATATAAATACATATACATCTAAAGCCCTACATATGAAATGGATTATTTAAGTGAAAGAATGTTAATATGCCTTATTCACACACAGAAAACGAGTGTGGGAAAATAATAAAACTCAAACAATTACTTTTAAGTTTTAAAAATAATTTTGTCAGAAACTTCTTAAACAACATCTAACTAATCAGAACATGACATCAAAATTCTCTTCCAAAAGTCCCATCCTTTTCTTCAAGTAATTCTTAGTTATTTCTTCAGTTATTCTTCGAATGAACTTAATCCCCGTAAGTATCCCTGTATAGTGTGACTTAAGCGAGGGCCTCAATGTAATCCTTCGGTTGTAAATTTTAAAAAAAGAATGTCGAATATTCCAAGTCTTTCGGAAAGCTTTGATTTAATGTTTGAATTATTCATATATATTTTTTTATTCGAAAGCGGTGAAAATGACTGGTGAAATTATCTAAAATGAATAACAACTCATATTGTAAGGAATAAATTTTCTTAGACGCATTTATCTTCACCAAAAGTCAAACAGTTTTCTTAGTAAGGCTAAGTTATGCATCTTTTATGCTAATCTGTGACCTATTTTAAAATTATTTTTATTTAAAAGGGGAATTTTTTCGTGGTGGATTTTTAATGTGATAGTCAAGAATCAACAATTATCATATTAAAAACAAATTGAATGTTTCGTAAGTTTAGTCAGTTTTTAAAGAATCACTAACCTTCAAGTCAAAATTTTTTATCTACATTGGACTAAAATTGGTTTTATCAAGTAAAATTTAAAACTTTATTATAGAGGGAAAGCTTATATTGCGCTTTAAGTTGGGTGGGCTTAAGAGATTCTTTGAAATAACGATTTTTTTTGTACCTAGGGTTACTTAACTTTATTTGAATAATATTTGGTTCTGAGTTTTATTTGTCAAGTGGTTAAAAGGCATCAATATATCATGTTAGCAACTATTTTCAAATCATACAAGAGAAGGAAGTGGGTATTTATTGGTTAAAATAATTTATCTTAGGTCAAAATTTACATTTTGTGTGAATCTTTTTATTTATTATTATTTTTTAATATAGAGGAGAGGAGGGTAATATGGAACACCTGAGGTAATATGGAACACCTGCTCCCCCTCGTGCTGCTATCACGTGGCAATGCCACGAAAGTTTTAAGAAATCCCCCATGATGCTGTGCGCAGAGTTTAGCTTCTCGTTGTTGCCTGATCAGTCGCAGCAAAGAGTGTTTTAGGATTTTCGAAAGTTTTTGACGGTAAATGTTCAAACATTTTAACCTACCAGTAGCTATGAGACTTTGATTTTGTTTTTAAGCATAATGTACACTAAAATATCAGTATTTTCTTATACTGCAGTCGTTTTTTAGCTATCCATGTTTTATCGGTCAGTAAAAGGGTTCGTAGTACAAGCTGGTGTGTCGGGTATTATGGAACACTAGGTCCATTCTGATGTGTCCTATGAAATTTACTTCCTGCCATCAACTAAAGGACAGGAAAACAAAGATGCTGAAGCATCTTAACTAAGATCTTTTGTAATGAAAAATTTTCCGAAAATCAACGAGGAGAAATTTGGATCCAATGTATTAGCAGTTTATCTTGACTGTACTGGAGAAAAAAAGACGATTATGTTTGTGACTATTGCAAATAGACTCATGAACAAAACTTTTTGAACGTAAATTGTTAAATATATTTTTATAGTTAAGATTAACTATATTCTCTAAGGTTTAATTAATTTTCAATAGCTGTAAATCCAACTGTTCCATATTACCCGACTGTTCCATATTACCCTCCATTTGTAACTTTTTCTTAAAGTAAATTTTTTGATTAAAAAAAATAAATGCTGATTTATTTGACCATTGGCCCTTCATTGTCATTAGTTATAGTATGTACTTAAAATGATTCGGCGGATTTCTATTAAAAACCAATAGAGTTATTCTTAAATACAGGGTGTCTCAAAAGGTCTAGTACAAACTTGGAGGGATGATAGTACTCATCAAGACGAACAAGAATTGGTATAGAAAGGGGGGTCGCAGTTACACCGTTAAAGAGCTAGGTCCTAATGTAGTGCGAGAGCGTTTCAAAAGGACGTTTTGCCAAGGCCCGTTTAACGAAAAAAAACATAATGAAATGAAAAAATTTATTGCATGAGGTACAGCAGTATCCGTACTACTTACATCATAAATTTGATAGAAATTGAACCACTTTCTAAACCGCGGAGTTAGTTTCAAAAGTGCAATATTAATCTTTTAGTCAAAGAATCACATTCCTTAATGGTATTTAGAAAAATGATGATCGGGGAAGGAATTTTCAATGATCGTAACATGGATCATTGAAACTGTTTGCTCATTGAAAATTCCTTCCCCGATCATCATTTTTCTAAATACCATTAATTGACTAAGAGCACGTTTTAAAACTCACCCCACGGATTAGAAAGTGGTCCAATTTCTATCAAATTTATGATGTAAGTAATACGGATACTGCTGTACCTCATGCAATAAATTTTTTCATTTCATTATGTTTTTTTTCGTTAAACGGGCCTTGGCAAAACGTCCTTTTGAAACGCTCTCGCACTACATTAGGACCTAGCTCTTTAACGGTGTAACTGCGATCCCCCTTTCTATACCAATTCTTGTTCGTCTTGATGAGTACTATCATCCCTTCAAGTTTGTACTAGACCTTTTGAGACACCCTGTCTATAAAGGGTGTTCCATAATACCCTCCTCTCCTCTAAGTCAAATACTTTTCTTTACATTTTTAGTCAATATTTTGCTTCTTCTTCTTGCTCTAAAATTGTACCTTCCTAGGCATATTTGAGGAGCTGAGAGCCAGAGTGGACCAACCCACAAAAAATTAAAAAGCGTTTTTTTATTTTTCAGTAGAATGTAGAGACATCTATTGATTTAAGTTAGAAAACAATGCATTTTTTTAGTTCCCAAAAGATGGCATCTTTTTTTCGTTTGATCTTGTAATTAAAATAGCACAAAAATTTAATGCTAGAACGGATCAAGCCACTTGGTCCATTCTGATTCCGACTTTCAACAGGATCCTCTAATTATTGATCACGAGAAGATCAAAACTAAATATTAAATACTAACCTCAAAAAAAGTTTAAATATTACTACAATTTTGTAAAGCGTTTTTCTCGAAATAACAGCTTCTGAGGTTGGTCCACTCTGGCTCTCAGCTCCTCATTTGTAGACATTTTTTCCAATAAATCCTTTTATTTTGATCAATTTCTTATGAATTTTTAACGAATGGTTTTTAAGGGTAAGTAAATAGTATTAAGATATGGGAATATCTTAATACTATTCTTACTTTTTAATTACAGTACTGCTGTTTCTTCTGTAGACAATAGTAACAAATGCATTTTATATTTATCACCGAGCCTAAATTCATTTGTATTTCTGCCTTTACAAGATTATGAAGTTACTGACAGTTTAAACTCTTTTACTAATATTGACTCTGTGGATTATGATGGTATAAACTTAAAACTACTTAAAATGTTTGCAATAAGTAACATTAATTTTATTTCTAACTTTATAAATCAATCAATTATATCATCTGAGTTTCCCGATTCACTTAAAAAAGCCACCATAACTCCAATATATAAATCAGGTAATAAAAATATATTGTCTAATTATCGCCCAATTTCCATCTTACCTTCCTTTTCTAAAATCATCGAAAAAACTTTATCCATTAAAATGTATAACTTTCTGAATCATATTGAGTTTTTTGCATCAAATCAGCATGGATTTATTAAAGGTAGAAATACTGAATCGGCTCTTTTAGAATTCAACAAATTTCTCTATAATAGTATTGATAATAATAAAAAAACTGTTGCACTTTTTTTAGATATATCCAAGGCTTTCGATAATGTTAATCATTCTTTATTAATTTTGAAATTGGAACACGCAGGTTTTAGAGGAAATATATTAAATTGGTTCATATCATACTTGTCCAATAGAAAACAACGAGTAAAAGTGAGGGACACACTAAGTAGTTATTCTATTTCAAATCGTGGCGTGCCACAAGGATCCATTTTGGGCCCCCTTTTGTTCTTAATTTTTATTAACGACTTCTGTAAATTAAAACTTTTTGGTAAAATTATAACTTATGCCGATGACTCCGTGTTACTCTATTCCTGTGAAAACCTTTTGGAACTTCAATCACAAATTGAAACTGACCTTATAGAAATCAGAAAATGGTTTTCTATAAATGACTTAACTTTAAATTCAAACAAGACTAAATATATTTATTTTAATCTTAGACTGACATCAAGTAATCTTAATATTAAATTTCATTCCGATCTCTGTCATAGTTATTTTAATTGCGATTGTGAAACACTAGAACAAGTTCATAGTATAAAATATTTAGGCTTAATAATAGATTCAAATTTAAAATGGAAAACTCATATCAAAGAGCTGGTAACAAAATTGCGTTTTGTTTTGTGTAAATTTTACCACCTCAAAAATAATATTGGTGTGTCTTTTCTTAAAACTATTTATTATTCTTGGTTTTATTCCTTAATTAATTATGGTGTTATCATTTGGGGTGGTGAATATAGATCCAATCTTCAACCAATAATTTCAATTCAGAACAAAATATTTAAAATTCTAAATACTCAAATCAGCCCCAATAATTTTAGATCCCTTAATTTGCTCTCCTTTCGACATAATGCATACTTCCGTATCATACTTTATATTTTTCGCCATAGTAATTTGTGTGATTTTAGAGAAAGAACATATAATTCTAGATCAATTCAAACTTATCAGATTCCTAAATTTTCTAAGGATATCTTTACTAAACATTTCTTTTACCTAGCTCCCAAATTATTTAACAGTTTGCCTCTAAATTTAATTAGTATAAATAATTTATCTTCTTTTAGACGAAATTTATTTAATTTCTTAATAAATATGGACGATCCTGATCTATATTTTCACCTCATTTGAAGCAAAATCATTTAAATTTTGCCCAGCTTTTTGCCAATTTTTTAATTTATTAAATTGTGTTTGGTTTTTTCCTTCTTTGTTAATCAATTCATGTAAGATTTTATTTTTAGGTAGCCTGAACGGGATTTCTGAATTTATCCCCTTGGCTACTAATATGTTCTTAATTTCTGTATTTGTTTTTCTGCCCTTGTGAATAAAGATTATTATTATTATTATTATTATTATTATTATTATTATTATTATTATTATTATTATTATTATTATTATTATTATTATTATTATTATTATTATTATTATTATTATTATTATTATTATTATTATTATTATTATTATTATTATTATTATTATTATTATTACTTAATACTATAAGTTTCACAACCTAAAACAAGTTTGTGGCCTAATTTTTCGAGATTAAAAAAAAGCCAGCCCTAAGTATACAGATCTCCTCTAAATGCTGTTTGAGGAAAGTTTTGTACCCGTAAATCCTTTTAAATAATAAATTTTTGATCAATATGCGAGTATTTATAGAAAGCTAATTAATGCAAGTTTATAAAAAGGTAAAGTACTAATCTTTTCATAGAAAATAAGTAATAGTTGAGTTTAACTGTAATATCCCATAAAAAACTTCCTTTATAGAATCTTAATTTTGAACATTTTTACTCATAACTATCACTTGATTTACTAATATATGTTTTTATACTTTTTTGGTTACTTCTTAAATTATGTTAGTACTTCTCACCCCTTACTTTAGTTACATACATAAAAAGTCTAAATTAAACTTAAATATTCTCAATTTAAATTACTAAAATTTATGTTCATAAAAACGCTTCCACAGCTAAACCTTAAAGGTTGAAATTACCCAATTAAAACCCCTCCATTACTTTACATTTCCCTAGGACATTAACACTATCCCCTACCCTTTGGCCTTTTACCCTTAATTTCTCTAAACGACCCCCAGAACATTAAGCCGTTTGCGTATATCATGCAGAGCTCTAAAACGTACGATAAGACAGATGCCCTACTTCTCGACGCACCCTCCTATATCTTTTTTTAAAGGTGAAAACTGTCACTCTAAATTTTTGTGTGAATAAAACCCGGCGCACTTTTTCGCTGACTGAACTGAGCAGATAACTTCTTTCTCTGCCGAACGGCGAGAGACCCTGCTATAAATTTAATGACCAGAAGATTGTATCACTTATTTTTTTTCTCTCGCCATTGCACATGGAAACAGTGATTGAGGGAGGTAAACTTTTCCTAAGTAGAGAGAGAAGTGGCTCGCTTAGATTGGATTTAGTATAGTGGAAGTCGGGTTTGGGTCTTTGGATTTTTAATGCTACTAAAAGTGGAGGAGAGAAGTTAAATAAGGTTGGGGTTCCTGGGGGGAAAGCTTACCAGTGTTGAGACGTTAAAGGGGAAACGCGTAAAATACTTTTTGTGTTAATAAAGAAACCGATTCAAGGTGGAAAAAATTTTTAATATTCAATTTTAGTTTTGTTTTAGAATGCATAGGGGAAGGGTGTACCTCGGGCCTATTTTTACTTTTAACCCTGTAATTGTTTTTTATTTTTTGAAAATAAACTGATGAAACAACTTTTGCTCGATTCTTTATTCTTTCATACACAACAATTATTTTTTGCGGAATTTTAATTGAAGTATTTAAGTAAAATGAAAGAAAAAAATTAAAAATAAGTTTAAATTTTTTTTTAATTAATGAAAGAAATAAAACGAAAATAAGTTCAAGGTACAACACCGGTGTTGTACCTTGGACCTATATAAAAAATTGTAAGTTTATTTCTTATTTAATCAATATAAGCCTTCTTTCTAAGAAATTTGGAATTACCTGATGAAATCTAATCGTGTGAAGCCTAATTGGAATGATCTCCGAGCTCTCTGGAGCACTTTTTAGCATAAACTTTTTAAAACACTTATTTTTATCACAAAATTATCGATTTCACTTAGTTGTAGTCATGAAACTAAATCTTACCCTGCTTTTAAACTAGATACCATAGAATAAAAGTCAGCAGACTGATTTTTTTAGTCATTCATTTTAGTCATTTGGGTAGGTGCAAGGTACAACGCTTTCCTTTGTCCAAGGTACATCACTTGATCATTTACTGAAAAAAAATGTTTGCGCACCATGTTCAGTTTACGCCCAGCCCCATTTTAAACACACAATATTATACCTGAAACAATACACTTTAAGATATAAAATTAACTGCAAAATAGAAATTGTATTTTTTAAACTAATAGTTTAGAAGTGAAACTTCTCAGAAATCAGTTTGTAACCTATATTATCTCAAATTTTAAACTTTTTAAATAAAAATTTAGTAGACTGAGAGCTTTGGTTGTAAGGATACTAACTACATGTGTTGCCATACCACAAAAAGTTCAGCTAGAAACCGTGTAAAAACCGAGGTACAACTCTTTCCCCTATATATTTTGCCCGAGTACTACAAATTATACTATTTAAAAGAAATAGCATAATACATATTAATGCAGTATAACATGAAATATAAATAAATGAAAGATTACAAATATTAAACTCCTTGTGTGCATGCTTACATCATATAACCTTTGTGATTTAATTATTATTAAAATTATAATATTAACATTACATAATAATTTTATTGCTAAATTATTTAATTGTATTTTTACAAAAATTCCCAGAAAATTACAAGCATTTCGTTCAACAGAAATATTTTGAACACTCCATAACATAATTATCATAATCCATAACATTATAACATATCCATGCATAATTACCACCCTACTTAACTCATTACATTTTCAATTACCGTAAAATGGGGTGAATCGTATTACTTTTTAACTTGGAACTTTTTAACTTGGAAAAATTTCAGAATTGGAATGCTTTAAGAATAATATTTGAGTCCCAATTAATACTTAAGAACCCGTTTAAAAAATTCACCTTGAATGGTTGACTTTATACATATTCTAAAGTGCAATTTTGACATATTTAAATGATAAAAGGATCCTAAAGTTAGGCTTTAAATAACTTATGTTAATGAACTTTTTATCTTAAAATACATGCATCATAAGAACGGCTTTTCTCCTATAAAAATAGGAAATAAATAAATTAATTAATTTATTTATTATATTAAGTATTAATTATATACGAATTAATTATTACGAATTATATTAATTCGGGGAATTATGCTCCCTCATGGCCCCTATTAAATCGAATCATGACTGTATGTGTTGATAATAACCAACAGAAGTCAGAAAAAGGACTAAAGGCAGAAATCCAAACATTTTTAGCCAAGCATTAATCCCGCATCATAGGCGGAATGGACTTGTTTTTACTAAAAATTTCAGTAAAAATAATTATTACAACTTATTTAAAATTTGATTGCAAATAAATCTTTGCAAGAATTGGGATCATACGAGAGTCGCCAAAAATTTAGGTAAAGAGGTTTTTTGTTTTGATGAAATTAGCAAAGTTTTGACAGCCAAGTTTTTGTGGCCTTTTTTGCATTCATCTTCAAAGCCGTGGTGGACCCAAGATATTATAGCAAACTAATTTTTTATCACTGAAATAACTTCTAAGCAACGTGTAAAATAAGTCAGAATTTCTCCTGATTCTACAACTCTCAACTGGAGCTGTTATGGTTTAAAAAACTTCTTTCAAAAGTGATCCGATTTACCCCATTTTACGGTACATAGTTTTTTTAAAAGCTATGGGAAATGCTTCTCTTTTTCAAACTACGTATGGAAATAGTTTAGTACATATATTATGGATACTTTTCATGAATCCCTTCATTTCGATAAACATTGGAGATTTGTTAGTGAATTAAAAAGATTGGGATAATAAAATCAAACAAAATTTTTAAATTAAAAAACGGAGGACAATAGATTAGAATGATTGTACAGAATTGGTGAATGACACACCTTGTCCTAGTTTCCTAATCTTCTTTTTAAAAGGAAGAAAATGTCTCCTGGGAAAAGCATTTGGTTTTTATACTGAATAATAAATTAGCCCAAGGTGAAACTCGCACGTCCCCTAGGAAACTATCCTTTTTTATACAGAAAACATTCATTACGACTTCAATGTCAAGTATGGAATTACTTTTAAAAACAGCCCTTTTTTCCCACAGAAGTAAGAAAAAAGTTGTAGTATGGGAGAAATATATTGCAGACTTTCTTTTAGGTGGCTTTAATTTAAAAAATAATAATGATGTTTTAAAAATGATTACAGATAGTAATATTGAAATCATAAAAGGAAAATCTTGGATACGAAAATATCAAAGTTCTAGTTTTTAATATTTTCTTCTTAAGAATATATTACAGTAAACTTAAAAAACAAACAAGAAAGTTTTTAATTAATTAAAATTTCGAATTTTTTTTGTTATATTTTGCAATTTTGTGATTTTTTTCAGCCAAGTATCATTTTGAAAGGAGTATTTCACTAATTATTGCTGGTTAAGCGGACAATAAGTGTAAACTCACAACTCTCAAGCGTCACCTCCAACCGTGGACCGGTTTCGTCCCTGTTAGGACTCATCAGCACGGTATAGTCGGTTAGACTAGTTCTTGCTATCCGTTCTCTTGCGTTACCTTCCTATACCGTGCTGATGAGTCCTAAAAAGGACAAAACCGGTCCACGGTTGGAGGTGACGCTTGAGAGTTGTGAGTTTACACTTAAGTATCATTTTTCTTTTTTAAAACAAGGAAGGATTTTTAAAATTGCATAAAGTAAAATAGACGTTTCACAAAAAAGCATCTGAATACCGTTATACCGTGTCAAATTAAGTTGGTTAATTATTAATTGGGTAGGTTATTAATTTTATTGGTTGTTCTTCACACGAAATTGTGTTTGTCAGTTTTTCACCACTATCTTGATATATAGATTATGATAATTAAGGTAAAGTTTGAAAATCTTTTTTTCACAAAATATATTCACATTATTTTATCAGCAAAAAAAGTTTCAACGAAATCCTAAGCTTTATTTCATTTCCAACTTCTAGGTATCACAATAGTTTTACTATTTAAATTTTTTTTCCAGATTGAAACGGTACTTTAAAATTGGGTGAATCAGATCACTGTTGGGGAAAGTTTTTTAAACTATCACAGCTCCAGTTGTGTTAGAGTTGTAGAATCAGGAGAAATTCTGACTTATTTTACACATTGTTTAGAATTTTCTCACAGTCATATAAAATTATTTTACGATAATATCTTGGGTACACAAAAAATATCTCCTTTACCTCAAATTTTGGGGCGTCCCGTATGCTCCCAATTCTTGTAAAGATTTCTTTCTAATCAAATTTAAAAAAAGTTTCAATCATAATTTTTACTGAAGTTTTTAGTAAAACAAGTTCATTCCGACTACTGATGCTAGAAACGGATCAGTCATAAAAATGCTTGGTTTTCTACATTTAGTCCTTTTCTGGTTTCTATTGGTTATTCTTATTATCAACATCTACAGTTATGAGTCGATATAATAGAAACGATGAAGGATCATAATTCCCCTCATTAATATCTTCCCACAAATTTCTTTCGTATTTCGTATAGGAGAAACATTCTTATTATGCATATATTTTATATAAAAAATTTCATGAATTTTAGTAAAGTTTAATCATTTTACCTTATTTAAAGCCTGATTTTAGGATCCTATATCACTTAAAGGCGTCAAAGTTGCATTTTTTCGACAAAAACTGACAGTGATCCGATTCACCCCGCATGGAGGTAAATATCCTTTAATTATTATAGCATAAAGACTTCCGTTTGATTTAATTATATAAAGCTGTTAAGAGTGTTAAGGGTATTAAGAAATGTTTTTTTTTCATAAAACTATTCCAGGCGTACTTTAAAGTACTGATATAATTCACGAACTCTAATCGCCATAATTGCATCTCCTAACTAAGATTAACTAGGAGCATTTTTCTACTTATTTCCCCATTAGGTAATTTTTTCAATGTTAAATCCATTGTTTTATTACAAGAAATGAAAAAAAAACACGTATTAAGATTATACCCTAACAAGACTAGAACATACAAAAAGTATGATATAAATGCAGTATATATTCTTTATTCTCGATGGAGATATCATCATAATTGGAAGACGGCCAAATAGCTTAATTTATGAGCTAGAGGTTACTAAAGAGCATATATATCGAGGGCATTTTTGTTTGCTACTGATCCATTTTTCAAGATTTATGTGACACACCAGATAAAATCGTGTTATTATTCACAGACAATATACCCCGTCTTATTACCTTATAGACAATATAATAGAGTTAGGTCTTAGACACCATTTTATATTTTAAAAATCAATTTGGAAACTAATGCATAAAATTTCAGCAACATATTCCATCCTTTTCCCATTAAAAGCGTATCATACACATGAGGTGCTATCGATTCTACTTGCCCTTTTGTTGACCCAGAAAACCCCTATCTGATGATGAGAGTTGCTTGTTGGCAATCACCCAGTGTATTTCAGCCCTTAGTTTCGAATCATGTACCGCAAGTTATGATGATATAAATATGTTACACCAAGGCTTGAGAACGCGATGCTGAGAATAAGTTTGTTGCTCTCGGAATATTTATGAATGGCTATCAAAATTCAACTCCTGGCATCCCACTTCATTCATCCCTTTGTGGAATCCACTACACGGTTTTTGGCAGGAAATGGGTTGATGCAGTATTCTTCTCTATTGAATCAAACATTGAAATGCCATAGTAGAGAAGTTGTTTTGAAAAGAGAGCGTTTGTTATTTGTCCCTATACACTGTTCGGTTCCTAGCGTTAATGTTGCTGCTGAGTTTATACTCCAGATGGGGTTTTTAGTATAAGTATCATTGAAGAGGGACTACAATTCGTAATTTATCATGTAAAAAATAATATCATTATATATTTTTTTAATTTATTACTATTAATTTTTTGCAAATATTTAACTTATACAATAACTTTTTAATGCGTTTATATTATTAAGGGAAAACGCGGAAATTTGATTCAAGGAGCACTTTGATACACTTTCAACATCTCAAAAACTATCTTAGGTCGTGTTTTTACGAAAGTTGCCTTTATATGCCCAAGCATTACGTATAAAACCGTTAAGCTCTGTAATAAGTCTATAAATTTAAGTGAAGGAAACTAAACTTTTTTCGTCAAAATTTTCCAAATCTAAATTTGTAAGTAAAATCCAAAATCTTCCTGAAGCTATTTTACTTGAAATACAGAGATCTGTAAATTCAAAGAACAAGTTTATCCCTGTTACCAATATGGGGTATCCTTAAATTTTAAATAACCTTTGCCAATTTTTTAAAATAAAGGTTTTGTTCAAAAACAACAAAAGGGGCAAATTGGTACACTTAGATGTGGGGTACTTTGATAATCTCGTGGGGCACATTGATCCACATAAAAGTTCCCATATATTGCGTAGGGAGATAAATATCTCTCAGCAATTTTAAAAAAATAAGTTAAGGGTAAGTTAGATCTACAAAGAAAGATATTTATGTTAATTTTTAAGTCTTTGAGTTTTTTAAGTGTTTAAGATTGAAAACTGCTTGCATTGTAGCTATGTGCATTTATAAAAGAGAATGCAATTGATAAATACATGACCAAACGATGGAATCAGGGATTCTGAAGCATTATGAGAAGTTATTTTCTCTTTTTCAGGTAACAAACAACTGTATTTAAAAAAACAGTGAAAAAATATAATTATAAATGGCCAAAAACCTAACCAGTTAATTAGTGTCATATTTTTCAAATTTCTGGATGATTTTCGACAGATACCTTTGAACTTTATTCAACTAATTCCGAAGCAACTATACCCATGAAAATTAGCACATTATTTAATTAGGTATTTGTTAAAAATGACCATTTTCTAAATTCTTATATTTTTTATCCTTGAATGTTGAATGGAAAATTTGTGATTTATAAATAAAAAACGGTAATGTAAAATTATAGCTTAAGATCTCTCTCAAAAAAATAACGCTTATTATTTTCAAAAAATTTTTAATTAGTTACTATTTTTGAGAAAATAAATCACTGTATCAAAATAACCCAGTTATGTATCCAATTGGCCCACCGGTGGGGCATTTTGATACAAAATTCATTTTTACTAAGGTGGTTATAATTTAATTTTAATCAAATTTATATTCTTTTTTCTAGTTGGTCTCATGAAATTGAATTATTGAATGATCTGAATAAGTAATTTTTATATTGAAAAATAGATTTGAATTTTGCTATATCAAACTGCCACACTTTCCCCTACCCTATATAATTAAATGAAAAAATTATTTATATCCCTGGAACATGAGTTCAACAGGATGAAACCAGTTGAAATATTCTATGAACTAATTATGCTTTACTTAATGAAAATAGTGTTTTAGTTTGATTAACGCTTTACAAAAAAGTTTTTGAATTGCAAGTATAACTTTCCTATCATAGATTCATATACTTTTTTTCTTTATTATTGCTCTCAAAAATAGTTTTTTGTACAAACCCATGCATAAGGTACATGTAAAAGTCAGCCTACATGTTTTGAAGAAGTTCATAGAACATAAAATTAAGAAATTATCTGTCTATTTGAAAATTAAAAGAAACAAAATAGTTTGTAATTCGCTGGTAAATATTTCTAAAGTAAGGAAGAATTCTATTGAGAACTCTTTAAATTTATTTACCCAAACAAGTATTATAGAATAGAATAGAATAGAATTTATCACAAAGAATTACAAAAATACAACACAACACAAGGAATACACACATAAAACCAAAAGATAAAAATGGGGACCAACAAAAACATACATACAAAAATATATAAATAGTTATGAGTACCAAAAGAGCTCATAGCTCGTCCATGGTACTAGGACTTATAATTTCTTTGCTTTGGCAACGAAGCTGCGCTGACTCTATTTGGTTATATTAAATAATTTATCAATGTTATTTTTTGTCTTGATATAAAATCATAAAGCCCATTTTTAAATTTAGTTCTATAATTAGATGTTTTAATGGTTTCGTTTAATATATTAAATAAAAAAGGACCTAGAAAAACATGAGACTTATGAAAAATTTCTTTGTTATAAAATAATTTCCTTGAATGTTTCTAAGAGAATAGTTATTAGTTTTTAATTGATAGAAAGACGGAAAGACCTATTATTGAAAATGAAAAGTAGTAGTCGAAAAATATAGAGAGTTCTCTTCCAGTCAAAATAGGTTTTATTAAAGAATTACCTTTTATGTGAGATAATATTTTATTTTGAAGGTGTGGTATTCTACCACATTGGAAAGCAGCCCTTGTATGATATTTATAAGTTACGATTTCTCCCTCAATATAGCCTACTTTCATGTTATAGAAGGTTTTTTTATCTTTCCAAAGTGTCATATTAATAAATATTCACTGGACATTAACAGAAAAGGAATTTTCCACAAATTTCTCATAAACTTTCCATTAATTTCTCTGCCCAAAGATCTGACAAACACAGACAGGAAAACAATTCAATATGACATCTATCAACGAAAATATCCCTCTTAATCAAGCATATAACTCTTTACGTAACCATACCCCAACACATTCATTGGTGCATTAATAACCCATGTTAATCTACGGAGAACGCCACTAGTTTTATGTATTTCCAAAAGGGAATAGATGGCATTGCTCTAGAGATATCGCCTTGCTTTGGTGATAGCTTCGATGAGACGGGGAAAGTGATGTAACACTAATTTTGCAAAATCTATTCTCCCCCATTCATCCATCTGCTTAATTAGGAAAATCGAATTAGAGCCTCTTCTAATTTGCAGTTTCCCTTAAAACGCTTAATTACGAAAACCTTTAAATTAGGAACCTGGCAAAGGAATTCTGTTTCGCGTCCGCTGTCTCCAAATACTTGTAAACAAGATATCCCAATTTCGGAAATTAAGATTTAATGAAATAAGTTTTGGACAGAGGTTGCACGTTAATAGCTGCTGTAACGGTGTACTTGGGTAGAATTTCAACCCATATTAATTGTTAGATTTTGCAATGATTAATTAAATTCCACAGTTTTTAATTACTTTCTTTTTTCTAATTAAAATTCATACTTGTAGTCAAGGGCGGATCCAGGATTTGGGTTTTTTTTGGGGTAGGTCTAACAATTTTCATGATCCAATTGAATCTTCTTGATGATCTTAATATGGAAAAGGTATTAAATTATCCTGCTCCAACTACTAAAAGAGGGGTCCTCCTCCTGCAATTTTTTTAAAATTTAAGTAAAAAACCCACTTTTTCAACTCGTTTTGGTACGCTTCATCCGAATTTCGGATATAGATTTTATGGTAGAGTTTTGAGTTTTCACAAACTTAATATGTGTAAAATAAAGTTGTAATAATAGAGTTACAATAGTACCAAGGGCAGGGTTGGCAAAAACCCGGGTTTTTCGGGGGGGTTTTCAATAAAACCCTGAAAAAAAACATATAAAACTGGGTTTTTTCGGAAAAAGTGTGGGTTTTTTTCAAAATTAAGTGGTCTTCTCTTTTAAAATAAGTGGGTTTTTTCAAATTTTAGTGAGTTCTTTTTATGTTAAATGTGTTCTGTTAAAATAATTTCAAGATTTCCGCAGTTAAGTGGGTTTTTCAAAGTGAAACTTTTACTTTGAAAAAACCCATTGTAATTATAAAAACACCCCTTATTTACTGAAACCTGGTTTAAATTTTGAAAAAAACCACTAAAATTTAAAAGATATCTTAAACTTTGAAAAAAATCATTCAATATTGAAAGAAATCTATTCAACTTTGAAAAAACCCACTGAAATTTTAAAAAATATTCTTTATTTTTCATATATAGTTTGAACTTTAAACGTCCTAAATTTTGAAAAAACACCATTCAATAATGAAAACCCACTTAATAATGAAAGAACCTATTTAACTTTAAAAAAACTCCCTGAAATTGAAAAAACACCATTTAATTTTTTAAACCTAGTTTAAATTTTGAAAAAAAACCCCATTAAATTTTTAAAAATTTGTAGTTTCTAAGTAGTATTGCAGTGTATACTCCATGTTTGAGAAAAAAGTGTATTAAAGACTTTCAGAAGTTTTATTTCACAGGCGAAAAAAATTTTAATTAAATAATGTACCCATTTTTGTAAGTTAGACTCAATTAGCATTTCAGTGAAAGAATTTTCAATCTAAAACAAACTAAACGATAAGAACCAAAAATAAGAAGAACTTTGAAAATTTTACTTCAGCAGTTAGTGAAGGGTAGAGGGTTGTAGTACTTCAAGATAAAGAAAAGAAAATTTTAAAAACTGGTTTATCTTACAATAAAACCTTAGTTATGCTTCTCAATTATCCGAGTCTCCGAAATTTTCGAATCAAGTTGGTAGGAAGTTTCGTTTGATTTGACAGATTTGTTGACGCCACATGTGTTTAACTAATTCTTTGTTAAGAAATTATGCAAAAAGGTATTTTTTAGTTTTTAAAGTCCAAGCAATTCAGTTTATTTGTTACAAAACTGTGTAAACATGTGTATTTAAGAAGTTTCTCTGCTTATTATCCGGTTTTCGATTTTCCGGATTGCCTTTGGTCCTAGTTAGTCTGGATAAATGAAGTCATAATGTAGTTTAGAATAAGAAATTTTGTATTATTTTATTTCAATGATTTTCAATCATAAAATGATCTCCTAGTTTCTTGAACTTAAAGTGATATACCTTTAGAAGCGCAAAATAAGGATTTAGGCATCGTATAAAAGGAAATTTGCTTCAAAAGTAGTCACCATGGAAGAGTAGTCATGGAAGAATGTTAGCTATAAGTTATATTTAGAACTAAAATTTAAGAATCGGGAGTAGGGGAGAGAGAGGATACTTTAAAAGTCTCATTTTTTTCACTGTATGGTAATTTTTCGCTCCAACATTGGTGGCATGTGAACATTTATAGTGTTGCACGTAGAATAAAGAAGTCTCATATCTTGGTACCATTTTGAAAGTGTACAGTGACCAGTAGATGCTTTTTTTCTATCTAAAGTAAATACTTAAAAGTGCGTTTTTACACTTTTTTGTAATCAAAGTTTTGTTTTAAACTTCAACAGCATAGATACATAGAATGGATTTTTTTAATATCAGGTTTATTTTAAATCTAAGTTCGTTAAAAATTTGCACATGCATTATTTAGTAAAAGCTCTTAAAAATATGGTTCTGGTGAAGATACTTGGGCTATAACATAACTTGGGGTAAAAAGTTATACATAAATAAAAAACTAACTTACTTCATTATTTCATTTTACTTGATAAGAAATTTCTTCTCTAGCTTTATTTAACCTTCCTACCATCTTCAAAAAATAGCAACATATTCCCCCTCTTGGGGACTAATAGACCCCTTGCGTAAAACGTGCTTATGACTCTATTAAAGTGTAAAAATACCTTAAATTGCAAAGAATTATAATTTTTTACTTTTGTAAAGATGCTTTATAAAATTTGGTGGGTTTTTTTGTCCTTTTTCGGTGTTATTTATTTTCATTTAATTTACGTTATTACAACACCTGAACCTTCAAACAAAAATTAAATTACAGAAATGCACCATAATGAAGTTGTTTTACTTAAAATGTTTATAGTAATTACTTTGGTTAAAGGATACTAGCCGATATACCCGGCTTTGCACGGGTAGAAATTAATACTTTATGTTTAATGATTTATGAAGCTGCATATATTTTCTTTTCTGCATTATCATCTACCTGTCATCCCAGATTAATATACTTAGTATTACGAAACAAGACATGTGAGAGAAATGTGGTTCAGATATGTTTGTGAAATCAGTGTCTGGCTTGTTTTCAACGCTAAATTTTTCTTTTTCTTAATAGTTCTTCGAATTATCATTCTGAATATCATTAAACACTTATAAATCATTGAAAGCATTCTTATTGATAAAATCATGTATCAATTGAATAAAATCATGTTTATAAGGCATTAAATTTATGTATTTTTGTGACGAGTCAACTGCCACCGGAAATATTGGTGCCAGTTGTCTGAGTTTTTTCTTGCTTCCGCCATCAGTTCTAAAAAGAATTTCATTGAAAAATTATTTTCATATACGGAAGGAAGTATATGAAAGAAAATTTTACGATATAAGAAGCGAATCAATGCACGAAGTCTTAATCATCTTTTTGTAAAAAAAAAGTAAATTTCCTTCTAATAAACCTAAATGCCTGAAACAAACATAAAAACATAAAAACCATATTTTATCAAGAATGAGACAAAAATAAAAAAATAAAACAGTATGCTTCATTTGTTATTGTTTTACCACGTTCGTGCTTTGGTTCTGTTCTAAAACACCCCAGAGTGGGAATATCTCACAATTTCTCCCACGACACTTAAAAACTGACACCACAAAATTTTTACCCATAGTAAAACTTTGCGTAATTAAGGAATACTAGCATTGGAAATTGTCAAAACAAAAATACATAGGAGATATCGGGCGTCAAAGTGCGTTTGGGATCTAAAAGACCCCATGCGGGGTAGGAAGGTTAAAACTAATTTTTGAATGTTTAAATAACATTGTATTTAATTGAAAATTGAAGCAATATTTTTAATTTTATAAATATTAAATTATCAATTTATTATTTTTAAATGTTATTTTTAAAAAATAGAAACTTTTCTTTAGTGTATAGTTTCAAGTATCCCCTCGCATCATGGTTCATGAATATCCCTCATGGGAATGCTTGAGCCACGGTGTAAAGGAAAAGGCAATTAGGTTTTTAGACATAGAAAATTAGTTCAAATAACCCCATGCATGCGTGTAATATTTCACATGCATGCGTGTACCGTGGAATGAAATAATTAGGTTTTTAACGGGTATGGCGTCACATTTTTCGAAAAACAAAAACCGTCGTAGAGCGTATAGGAATAACTATTTGGGAATTTACTATTTACTCCATGCAAGGAATCTTCCCGTGCAGATTTTGGGCGGACTTGAGCGGAAACACCCTGTATAAGTTAAAGTTTACCTGATTAAAAATTTAAAAAATGTATTGAGTCTAATGCCCTTTGTCTGGTATTTTAATAAAATATGTAATATGCATGCACGTATATTCTTTTCAAAACGGCATTTTGAACACATTTTGTTAAACAAAAATGATTGTATAAAAATATCTTTGTTAAAAATTTTGTCATAACACTTAAATTATTCGATACCATATTTCCTTTATATATTTTGCCAAAAAATATGTTTCAAAAACACGCCCTTCAAAAAGGAGAATCAATAAGAGAAGGCGTGAAACGTTCGATAAAATTTGGTATCATGCCATGAAACGCGCTCAAATTACCACAAATCTTCTGATCGGATATAAAGTAACTTTTTCTTTCGATAAATGCTCATAAAAACTAGACGTCATTGTAGTAATTGACTTTATGGGCCCCCAAAATATAATTTGTTTAAGGTTATCAAAAACTTGAACTAAAAGAAATTAGCAATTTTTTCAGTAATGGAAGAAAACAGAAGGACTAAGTTCAAAAGAGATTATTAACACTTAAGTCATTACCTTAATTAAATTATCCTTTCTTCTTTTTACTTAAAAATCGATTTTTCCGTTGTTTTTTCATCATTGAAGGTTTAATTAGAATGACAGTTTAATTTGCGTTGCATACGCTTCATCATTTTACACGCCACTTCTTAGATAAAGGGAACTTTAACTTCTTATTGAAAGTTTAGTAATCCCATTTTTGGTATAACATTAAATCTAATTATAAATTCACACATAACATGTATGTCCATTCCAATTAGTTTTAAATCAGCAGTATTTTAAAGATGTGTCACGTGGGGGACAGATAAGGGGCACTTTTCATGGAATCACCCCTTAGAGCAATCTTTTAACATTTAACTAATTAATACATTTTCACTTTGCATTCCTTTTAATAATGGCTGAAAATCAGAGATAACTGACCGCTCCTAATATAACATTGCGCATACATTTCCTACCCTGAATTAAAACTTACAAATCCCATCCGAACTGAAGACATTAAAATGGTTAATTATAAGCCCTTTGGTATAAATCTGAAGCAATTTCAGCACAATGCTCGCCAATTAATTCCTCCGTTGTTGCAAATGCATCTCTTTAGTGTGTTCTATGTACTATATTGCATTAGCATTGTCTATCAAGACAATGCGAACGTCGTTTGAAAGACAGGTTGAAGGAACCATTAGCTGCCCCCATTCTCTAGCTCTGGGTTTAATCGGAAACAGGTAAATTTAAATTCATTTCAATATGTTCTTTTCTCTGAAATAACAGCTCCTCATCAGCATTAAGATTCACCAGCATTGTGAAATGTACTGGAAAATATTTGTGCTTTATAAGTGTAAAGATATTTTCCACCGGTAGCACTAAAAAGGAAAAGCTTCTTGGAAGTGGCAGAGTTTTGAAGGCAAAAATACTGTAAATTTTTTGGGGGGGACTGGGGGTAAACCCCCGTAAATTTTTTTGAAATTACCCCTTTAAACTAGTGTTTTATATCTCTTTTTCAAACTTTTTGGGGAGCACTATAAAGGAAAAGCTTCTTGCAAGCGGCAGAATTTTCAAGGGGAAACCACTGAATAACAGACATTAAAATTTAACAAGGGGGCTGGGGGTCCTCCCCCATAAAAATTTTTGAAATTTGACCCTTAAAGGTAGTGTTTTAACTCCTTTTGAGACTTTTTGTGTTTCACCCAAAGCTCCTTGGGAAAGTTACAGAATTTTCAAGGGACTTGCAGCTATTTTTCACATAACAGTGGAAAGCTTGGGGGGGCGGTTGCCCCCTATCCCAAAATGACGCCAATGTATTGTTGTATACTTGTAAGTATCATGACTGATTGGCCATTGGCCAATGATGCCACATTTTTCCTAAACCTTCGCTGAAACTATAAAAGAAAACACTAAAATTTTCTAATCTAAAAGTTGACGTGATACACTGTAAAAAATAATCCTGCAAAAAACAGAAAATTTCTGGCAGCAAAAGTTGCCAGAAAAAATTTGTAAGTAGAAAATTCCTGTAAACAGAAAAAAGCTGTAACCTACAGGTAAATTCTGTAAAAAGGAACTTTCTGTCAAGTGAGCTACAGATTTTTCTGTTGCCTCTCAGTAATTTTCTGCTTGTGCGCATGCGTGTGGACTTATTTTAGTTGAGTTTGTTTTTAATTTTAATCAATTAATATCCGGGGATAGAACCCAGGACCTACCGCATGCTAAGCGCGCACGCTACCACTGCTCCAAAGCAGATTCAGTATAATGTTGCCAATAGCTGTATTGGTTTTCGATGCAGTAAGTTTCTGTTTAAGTACAGATAAGCTAAAAAACTAAAAAAAAGCTGTTTTTTTACATAAAATAAATAGAAGTGCGGTGGGAATGTTACATGACAGAATATCTCTGTAAACATAAAGTCACTGTATTGAAAATTTCTGTTTTTCTACAGTTTTTTTACAGTGTATTACGTTGACTCCTTCCCCTCTGGCAAGATTTGGGGATATTTTGCTGGATCCTCTCTTACCCTAATTAATCTCTCGTAATTTATGAACGTAAAGAAATCAATAAATTACGTTCTCAATACCGTACGATAAATAAGTAATACAGAACAATAACACTAGTCGAAAAAATTGAACTTTTTTCCCTAACAAAAATGAGATTAGGTATTCCCGACTAATTTCAGGGTGTAGAATTCAGAAATAGTTGAGAAACAGCTTCAGCACGTACAGTTTTTTTTGTTGCAAATGTAGCACCAGAACTGTAAGAAAGGGACAAAAGCGTTGTAATCATTCCTTTTTTAACAGTTACTCTCTTTATTTTAGCATAAAATACTACCATAATTGAGATGATATACATGTTTCAAACAATATAAAACTAAAAACCATTATACATTTATTGAATACCGTGCGATTTTATCACTTTTTGTCTCTTAAAGGGCGTCAAATCTCCAACCAAGAATCTGAACCAAGAGCTGTAGCCCTAAATTGCTATTTTTCAGTGACTTATGTATCGAGTCAATGTCTTAAGGGAATCTTTACCCTTGTTTATGATTAACTACAGTGAGATTTTCCGGAAATAAATGAAAACGTTGATGCGAAATATGAATTTTGGGTGATGTTTAACATCCTATGGCTTGGTAAGACCAAAGGGAACCTTCTATTTGGATTGAAAAATTTTTATCTGTCCTATTTTCTAAGAATCATCTTACCACTCTCCTAAAAACCATTTATAAGTTGATAGTGCGTTTTTATTAAACTTTCCTTTAAAAGCAGGGTAGTGAATCTTTTTTAATCAGAGGTTCATGCTGACTTTGAGTTTGCCTTCACTTAATGGTGAAAAAAGTCCCTTTAAATACTTTTTTAAATGTTTTTGTATTTGTTATTGATATAAAATAACCAAGATAACTTAAATGTCTTCCCCATACTATAGGGATAGTCGGATAGTAATTTGCATAGAACTACTGTTGACTCTTAAGCACTTAAAAAAAGGGCCACATTCTAACGTCTCCAACACACTTGAGGATCCCAGATTTAGTTTTAGTCACCTATTCGAACCCAAATCAGAAGGAAAAAACCTTTTCCCATTTTTTCTGTTAAATATTACCGTTGAATTGTAATTTAAACCGTACCCAAATTTAGCAAAACGTATTGTATATAAATGTGCAAACACAAAAACATAGGCACACTTTTAAAAGAATGTCTACATACTGAGATATTAGGAATAAATTAATTGGATGGGATCGCATTGTTTCTAATGGACAAAAATGACGCTTAAAGCGCAAAAATTAAGAAAAAAAGCAGAAAATCGAAAATTTTTGTTGCACAAAAATGGGACGTTGTGGAACTTTTTACTTGCAGATATATTTGAATAACTATAGGAATTAGTTACAAAAACAGTAATTTGGCTGTTGTTAGGAAACAAATGTCGACTAGTGTAATTAATATGATTGCATTCACACAGTATTAGAAACTTTAAAAAAGGAGTAATGCGATTGTTCTATTTTTACAAGTAACTACATGTATATTTATATATGTTATGTATATTTATATATGTTATACACACAATGAATAATATGATATACTTTTATTCTTTCAGATGGCCAAACGAAAAATGAGCACTCCAATGCTTCATGCTGGTAGCAAATTTAGGTCGGGCTTATTACAATTAATGATTCATACCATTGATCCTATGCATGACGGTAAGAACCTTTACATACTCAAATTGAACAATTTATATTGATTTCTAAAACTTGTGGGTAACGTTTGTATTCCAAAAAGATCTCTTTTGTCTGAAACAGATAATCCTAATTTCATTAAGAATAATTTCTCCAGAATGAAAATTGTTAAGTGAAAAATGATTTTATGATACAAAGTTAATACAAAAAAAGTATTTTCATCTGTCTCACTGTAATCCGTCTAATCGGGCTAACAAGATGCCATGCTGCAACAAGATCGAATAGGCGAAAAAGCTGTTAAAAGAATGGTTGCAGCTTAAGGAAAACCCGTAGATACTGACCATTTCTTGGGAAAAGACACGGCATTGTCAGTTTTAAACAGTTTACTTCTTGTATATTTCATTAGTAAGGATAAACTGGAGCCCTGAGAGAACGAGTCTCGCAATTAAACGTTCCCGGGCTATACACAAAAAAAATGGACGAAAATTTTACAGGGGTTCGTAAATGTCTCAAAACCCTACTGTGAAAAAATTAGCTGTAGAATATTACAATAAAAAAGCTGTAAAAAATCCTTGAAATAATCCTTTTTAACCCCAAAGGCAACCCTACTAGGCGAGAAAGCAGAAAACCCCCAAATTCTTAAATGAACTGGCCGCGTTTTCCCTGAAACAGTTCAAATCAACCAATCAAAAAAGGTTCATCAAATGCACGCCAGGTCACCAAGTGGTGCTAACTGAATGTGTTCGGCAACTTATAACCCAATTTTCAATATAAATCTACTCCTCTCCTAATGAAATTCCGAAGCTAATTTTTTCACCGAAGTGTATATTTGGACGGCCAAAACGGCCAGTGGCGCATGCGCTGTAGGTCTCGTGATGACGTAGCAGTCTCGGCGCTTAGTGATGGAACCAATGGTACGCCTAGCCGTGGAAGTTAGAGTAGAGTTTAGTTGAAAAATGGCCGTGCAAATATACAGTGCCTTTTTTCACAGTAAGTGTGTTTGGTCATCTTCTTATATTCCTGTAAAACTTGCGCCCAAATCTGAGAGTTTAGACTGGGAACGTTTCCTTGCCAGATCACACGTTTATCTGAGCAAAACGTGAAGTTGAATCCGGCCGTTTCGTTGTAGGCAAGCTGGACGACAAGGCCAACCAGCTTCACGCCATGGCTTCGCTGCGCGTCCTACTCGAGGCTCAGAAGACGAACGGGGCGGTGCAGCAGGGCAAGGGTGTCCCCAACAGCATGTCCTGCCCCGCCTGCTCTGACTGCCCCGACTGCACCCACGGCGGACACCCCTCCATGGTGGACTCCCCCAGCGGCATGCACATCGTGCCCTCCAACGTAGCGGGAGAGACAGTCTTGGAGAACCACATGCCCCCCGTAGAGTCACCCACGAGCAACGTCCGGGTAATTTGGGTCAGCTTCCGCTTTCTGTCTCTCTATCTCGCTCTCTTTAACTCTTTTTTTATTCAGTTTTCTTTAAGTAGTTTAGCTTATTGTGGATAGTACTTAAAGTTTGTATTATTGAGAAGATACTACCGGTGCAAAAGGAATCGTTAGGTCAACGAATTCAGTTTTAAAAAGGCTGGGGTATGTTGCACCGATAAAGAGGGGTATTAAAAACTTACTATCAATTGTATATATGAAGAAACTTCATTTGTATAAGTAAGACATCCTGAAATTGGAACAACCCAAGTAGAGGTGTTTGAATGGTCTTAGAAAACCCCCTCAAACTCACTAAATCAACAGGATCTCACAGCAATAGCTTATTTGAAAAGTTTATTAAAATTATAGCCCTCTTTGATATTAGTATAAAATAAAAATAATATAGATACACTGAAAAGTTTTAGATATTACAATACAAACGTCTATTTTCCATAAATAATAAAATGTTACTTGTGCTTGATAGTTTGTTATTGTGGGCGATAGTTTTACGGTATTCAGTCTTCAATTGAATCGTCAGTTTGAAGAAGGGATTAAGTTCAAAAAATGAAAAATTGACTTTTTGTGCTCAAAACAATCTCCAAGCTTTGCCCTACACATGGGTGAAAAGAGGGGGAAAATAACTAACCCCTATAGGGAGATATCGCCCCTTGAAGTTGTGAAATCGATGTCCATACAATGAAAATTCCATTACTTTTTTTTCGATTTTCTCAAAACTTGATTTTTGGACTTATTCCCTTCTTCAAACTGATGATTCAATTGAAAGTAAAAACATATCTAAACACTGCTTTGTGTAAACAACAAACATATCTATTTTTTTACCACAAACTAATTTAATAACACAAATACGTGAACAAAACTGAATATAGTTATGTATAAGATATAACAAGATTTATTTTAAAATTGAATACTGTAACAGTAACCTTATCACTACTACCCTTCACTCTAATAACAATATTACATTCCTTTCCAAATGGTTTTGGAGAACGCATAACAAGAACCATATTTTCCAGACAGCAAATAATTCCACGGGGACCTACATGACCCGGAGCATACGCAGCGATCCCGGAGAAGGAGCCGTTCTGAGAACCGATTCCGTGAACAGCATACCCCAGAGCAACACCGACTCCACTCAGAACGTTAATATCGTCATGCCTTCGGAATCCAAGATTCAAATAAGCAATTCCAATCAAAACATTCCTGCTTCAAACTCTGCAGGCTCAATAGTAAGTATCTTCGCATTGACCATTTTTATATCGTGTTTTGTTATGATTGTATTCCTTTCTATAACGGTGGTATTGGTTGACTGCTGTAGAAAGTTGATGCCCTGCCCATAGATAGATATTGCTTTTCAATTCTATATAAATATTGGACAAAAAGTGTGAAATTTTAGTATAAAATGGCGTACATTTAAGTTTTTAGAATAGGTTTTTATCAGTATTTGAATAATAATTCATTAAAAGGTGAAAAACATGTATGTTTCATCTTAAAATATGGCGTCAATCGGTCGTTGTGATTGGATGCATAATAATTTGATTGACAGTACTTGCTTTGTAACTGCGACCTTATCCATTATCTAAAAAAATGGAAATATTTTAAAATTGAGAATTTTTTTTGAAAAATCGAAGGGCCTACTCGGAAATCTGGAAAGAGTTCGGACATTTCGATACCTAATACGTGTCATTCGGTTCAGTAATTAAAACGCCTTTCTCTGGAAACCGTTCACCAAAAACTTTTTTTAGAATAGAGAGAATCTAAATTGCAATGTAACATAAATTAAGATAAAATAAAAGATAAAATATTTTTGCTTCATGGGAAGAATATTTAGTCTGCCTCTGTATTTACTGTATTCTCTAAAATCTGTAGTCAAGCATTCCACTCACAAGGTGTTCTAACTTTAAAAAAAAACACCCATTTTTGTAACTATTCAATCCTTTCAATACTTTATGTAGTTATTTTTATAATACTATGAGGATAGTGTTTATGAAAACGCCCTGTTAAGATTTTTTTCTAAATTCAAATGACTCGTAGTGTACTGATACACAAAACTGCAGCTACGAGTCATTTGAATTCAGAAAAAAAATAACTACTTAGTCATTAAGGCTATAGTATTTACGTATCCACGTCTTTAACTGTATCTGTCGTGCATTTTAGGCACCTGTCGCGAAATTTATGTGATCTTAATTTCCATAGAATACCAAAACAAAAAGTCCCTGGCCATAGGCGATAATGGAAATCGAAAAAAAAAACTCAGTATGCCTTGTGAAAGGGACTTTAGTGGCGCTGGCATTTATTATACACATGAAATTTGCACCTCCCTTCTCATGTCAATGAAAATAATCTCAATCATCTGATACTCTTCCGAAAGTGACAGAATAAATGAACAATTCAGAACTAATCACAGCTGCGACCTCTTAATGGACTATATCCGTCTGACGTCAAATAGAACCAACATGTAACCTACTGAGCTTGCAATTGGTTACCACAGATACTACACTAGTAGAGTTTGTAGTGAGATATGATGATATTGAGATATGATTTGATAGTGATAGTTTGTTTACCTCCATCACGTGATTTTTATAGTCTCGAACCAGATAGGCGCATATAGTCCATCGCTTACCTCTGTCAATCAGATATTTGCCGTGCTGCCCTCTACCATGAGATGGCATTTGATAATAGAGCTTTTCACATCACGTGATTTGGCCCAAGCAACAGCCCAAACAACCGCCTAACAACAGGTTTGCGCATGCTCAGTGCATGCACATGAAATTGTTTTGCCCTCCACCCGTGAAAATAACTGGTCGTGACGTCATCACGAAAAGCTCTATAAAACGTTTTGGAGCCTCGGTTAGGCTTTTTCTGTATGTTAAATACACAGTTAGTTCTCCCTTCAAATATAGTAATACGGTATTGGAAATTAAATAAAAACGTGTTTAAGATAATTTTTAGGAAAATAAAACAATCGGTTTCCTCTTTCATAATCTTGCCAAAACTTTCGATACGGTATCAACGATTTTTTCTTCTTCGTGCAAAAAATAAACCGCCTTTAGCTAATGATGATACATAGTATCAAAAGTATAGCCCATCTCAGAAACAAACCCACACGCACCACAGCTTCTCTCAGAACATCTGCTACTAGTTCCCAGGGCAGACGGCTCCAGGATAAGAACAAATCACCCTTCCGTGTATACGGAGCGAATTTCTTACTTCACTATTAAGTGCTACTTGATACCTGGCTTCGTGATACGCTTAAATACGCTCCGCAACAGAATGGCGGTTACCCTTGCCAATCGTCAAACATTCACTTATCCCTTGACGAAAGAAAAGCGAGAGCTGAAAGCTTTTCCGTAATTGTGCCGTTGCCTCCTCCATTACGTACATTGTCCTTCCTCTCCAGCCTTAATGGCTCCGTCGTATAATAGAAAAAAAAAGGGCATTCCGTGGAGGGAGAACCTCTATATATCGTTACAGCGTACTCCCTTTGATTTACAGGGTGATAATTTCCGCTAAGAACTGCATATCGACCGACGTAATTCAGGGAGGCGGATATTGGGTTATATGGAATTGTAGGGCGGAGGGTCCGTTCGTGCCGAGGAAGCGGGGAAATGTCCAGCCAGTGGACTCTCCCCTTTCCTGAACGGAGCTCAGCAAGGGGATTATTATGATTTCGATTCATACTATACACTTTTTTAGATGTATATGGTTAAAGTTACATTTGCCTTTTGATACATAATGCATAAATGTTTGGGGAAAGTATGAATCAGTAATTACTAGTGGTTTAAGGTATATTTTCCTAACTAGAAACATGAAGGCCATGAGGAAATATTTGAAAAAAAACTCTAGTGACACGTTTATGTAACTGCAACTTGAAGTAAACGAAATTTGGCCATACATAACAAAAAAATTGGATGAATATTGAACGTTTGTGCTGATTGAGAATAAAAGCCAAGCAAATGAGGTCAAATTTTTAAATTTTTCATTTTTTGAGTAGGGGTTTACACATAAAATCATAAGAAAAAAACTTATGCGTATTACATATTGAAATGCAAAAATAAAACTAAAAAATATATTTAAAAAAAATATTTGAGATCTTACTCAATTTTGAAGTATTATAAATGACGATGAAATGGAAGACTGTAAAAAATAATTATTCAAGGACTCCTTAGTTTTGAAAAGATCCATAAAAAACATTGTAGGGAGAGGAAATAATTCCTGTAAAACTATTTTCCCTTGATAAACATAAGGCAGGAAAACCAACAAGTGCAGTGCTTTTTCACTCAAATCCGATAGTGGTATAATGTTGTAGAATTTAACGAAAATTTCCCAACAGAATAAGCAGTTTCAATTTTTATTTTTTAAGCAGTTTCAAGTTATGTGATGTAGTAGGCTCAAACAAGAAAATTATCAGTTAAGGTTTTGGTGTTAGTATCTAACAACACTTCGACTCAACAAAATAGAATAATTTTTCAAAAAATTTAACAAGATATTACTTTTCGTCTTCTAATGTATATTTTTTTTTCATTTAGCCAGCAGCAGAGCCGGCCGCAGAAGAGGAAGAAGAAGATGGAGAGAAGCCTCTTGACCTGTCATGGCCAGACACTTGGCAAAAGCGGCTCAACTACATTCTGTTAGGACCAATTGTCTTCCCCTTATATCTCACTCTTCCCGACACGAGAAAACCGGTAACGTTTCTGTAATGTGTTAGCCCTCAGTATCAAATACCCATAAAACATTTTTTAACCAACCTATGAGAGCTATTATACTGCCGTCCTAAGCGAAATTGCACATAAACGAGTTTTCCTAAAACTTCATTTTCTTTCTCCGTTTGCACGTTTTTAAATTGGCGGGAATGTATCTCGCTACTTCCAAGCCACTAGAATGGTTGGCAAGATCATGAAAAAAATCCTTAATTATCAGAATTGAAAGCAAACTAATATTTTTGTAAAATTGAAATTAACATCAATTTAAATTGAAAATAATATTTAAACTAAAACGGAATAGTTTTAAACATATTGTTTTATTGTTTTAAGAACATATAATACAGGGTGTATCTGAAATGGTGCAACAAACTTTCAGAGATGATAGTAGATACCTAGACTAGTCAGAATCACATAGGATTTGGGGTCCCAGACCAAATCCCAGCGAGTTAAAAATGGAGCGACACCCCAAAAAAATCATAGACAATTTCAATTTGTAGAAGAACTACTATTAGTAAAAATTTAATTGTGGTCTCAAAAATTGTGGATTAATATGATCTTTAAAATTATTTCAAAAATCTTCACTTTAAAATTTTTTTATTATGAAAAAAGTTAAAAAACCACGAAAAAATTTGAAAACTATGCCAAACCTTTATTTTGTATTTCGAAATCGTATCTTTTGATTTGATAATCTGAAAGATCATAGTTGAAAACCCTTAAGTCCAAAGTTTCCGTAAATACAATCAATATTAAACGCCTGAGATCCTGTTAAAGTTTGTTTTTTGCGTGCGCAAACAGTTTTCTAGAGCTGTTTCTAGAACCGTTTTTTTTTCAAATTAAAAAGGATGAACAGATAGAAAAAAGGTTATTATTTGTGTTTAATATAATTAGGAAAAATTAGGATAAATTGAAAACTTGACTTCAAAAACAATCTAAGTGCCAAAAAGTAAATTTTCTGTAATTGATCATTTTAAATTTGATTCACCATAGGAATACACATAAAAAGACATCTTTCGGGCTAATTTTAAACTACTAATAATTTTTGTGGCGCTAAGCCGACTTTATAGGTTGTTGGCAATGGTACTTAGATTTTTTTTTCGGGTTTAACTCACATTTTTTTACTTTTGACACTTAGCATCTTTTTGAAGTTCAGTCTTCAATTGTAATTTTGATGCTTATCAGAAAAAGTAAGCATAAATAAGTAAAAATGAAAATTCTTTATTTGGTGATTATAAGCTGTATGTCTTAAATCAAATCACAAGCAATTTTTGTACCTAAACTTGAATGATTAATACTTTTCCCATTACGCGCTTGGCAGAATATCAATTTCTAAAATTTTAGTGCCAAAACACTTTTTTTTCAAATTTTTTTATTACTTTTTTCATGAATAAATAATGTAATACGCAACTTTTGAGCTCTTTTATTAGGAGCCGATATTCATAAATTAATTTTTCGCTTGTTAGCCAATTTTAATGGCATGGAGCCCTTATATCGGGCTTAAAAAATGGTAAATTTCATCCTTTTCAAATGCATTGAAGGTCTTAAACTGTTATTTGGCACCCTAAGAATATAAACTCAATCAGCTATGGTTTGAAAAGGGAGCTAAAATTGTGTGGGAATCATATATAACCGTTTTTGTGTAGAATTTGATGAATTTTCTAAATTTCAGCGTGAATGTGAAATCTGAAGATATTAATTGATCGAGCTCAAGCCTGAATTTTTGGTTTTATCGTAAATGGTATACCTATTACCACCCCAGCAAAAAAAAACAGCAAAATTTGTTCAAAAAAGGGAAGGGAATTTAGACACTTTCTCTGCATTCTTTATGGAATCTGCAGTTTTCTTTTGAAACTCTGTAGTTTTTAAGACCGCTGAAATGCCTTTAGAATGTATTCAAATTTGCTATTTGCTGTAAAAAAACTGCAGACTTACGTGCTGAAGTCCTATTGCTACAAAATAACTACAGACTTCTTAGAAAAAACTGCACTTTTGACGCTTTTTTGAAGGAATTTTGGACATGGTTTTTTGCTGGTGCCACAGACGTTTTCAATTCCCGAAATAACGTTTTTCTCTACACCCTACCGTTCATCATCTGTCCGCAACAACTTTTTTAAGTCTTAAAGTATTACAGATAAATATAACTACAATATGTTCCGTGTACTAACTTTTTTATCAAGCAATCACTACACTGATTCTATAGCTTTATACCTTCAAAAAAAGTATCCCTCAAATATAACACCATAATATCTTCAATACAAGAAATAAAATTGTAATTATAATTTTTCGTTGGTAGTTTTTTTTTCAATGTAAATTTCTGTACCGTATTTGCATCAAATATATTTATATTTAAAATTCTATTTTTTACTTAAAAATATTGTTTTTAGTGAAGAAAAATTAAATTTTCTACCCTTTGTAAAAAAATTTGTGTGAATCATTCCTGAAAAAAATAGAGACTGTAATATTATATGAAACTGTAAAAGGTATAAAAAAAGAGACTAAAGTATATTTTATACATTGCAGGAAAAAAGAAAATACTTCTATGTTAGTTTTTTGGGAAGCATTGTTTGGATTGCTATTTTCTCCTATCTGATGGTTTGGTGGGCTTCCTTAGTTGGTCAAACAGCGGGTATTCCCAACGAGGTAAGCTGATTACTTTATAAGTGAAAATGCATTTCTGTTTTAAAAGAACTATGCCAAAAATTATACCCTTTAAAATATTCTTGAATGAGAACGGGTTGTTTTTGCCAATTTTCAGAACGTATGTTATGATATAGTTGCTCGAGAATAGTTTTTGTTGAGAAGAAAGAGGTAGAAAATAATAGTAGAAATGTACCACAAAAACACTTTTGAGAACAAAATAAGGATTTTTTAGGACAAGACTACTCTTAAAAGCTTTCCTATACACAAGGCTCCTTCAGCTTTGCATTTGAGTAAACTCGTTTCTGCAGACACCTCTTATTTACTCGTGCATATCTGAATTTTTTTACTTTTGTTTCATTTACAAAGATCCACCAACTAAAATTAATAGTTTTGATGGTATAGTTTTAGTAGGATTACAATGATAATACAATTTAAAATTTTCGTATGGAATGATAAATAACATAATTTGTTTTTTAATTTTAAACAAATACAAATACAAATTAAGTCGACCAACTACAGGCAAGCGCCCAACAAGGTTGGTCCGGTCCATTTAACTCAAACCACCCGATTCCCAGTATCTGTCAATTTTATTCTTGAACACGTTTACCCCATTTGAGTTGATAATCGTTTCAGGTAACCCATTCCATCTGTCCACTATCCTTTTAAGAAATAATACTTCCTACAATCCCGATTAAAATTTGCCTTGTTCAATTTAAATCTGTGACCCCTCGTTCTATTACCCGTATTGAAATCTAGTCCCTCTGTGTCCCCTTCTTTTATCATCTTGAAAAGTTGAATTAAATCCCCTCTAATCCTTCTTTCCTCTAGAATGAACATATTTAACTTACTTAATCGTTCCTCATAACTTAAACTGGATATACCCTTGACCTTTTTGGTCGCCCTATGCTGAACCCTTTCAATTGAATCAATATCTTTTTTCAAGTATGGAGACCAAAATTGAACAGCATATTCTAGATGAGGCCTCACCAATCCCCTATATAATGGCAAAATAATATTCCCGGACCTTGAAGAAACAGTTTTTTAATGTACCCCAATATCCTATTAGCTTTCTTACTAGCAGCTGAACACTGTTGGTCCATTTTGTCATACATTATTTGGTGCAAAATTAACAGAATGTCGCAATGAACCCATGAAGATTTCACAACCAGGAGAAAGAAATCCCAAAAACCTACAAATCACTGATAAAATGAATTACATCCCGTACAGAATACCACAAGAATTTTTACATTAATCAGAGTAAAATAAATTGTTCCTATCAAGTGCCCCCCTTTGAGTCTAATAAAATTTGCACAACCTCTGTCCATAAAACATCACACCATGATCTTTTCGACTGGACTCGATTACACCCTATTCCTAAAAAAAACCCAGATTCCAATTCCATTCTTAAAAAGAGTCATAAACGTCTGTTCCGAAGTCTTCGAAAAGATAACAGCTCTCTTTCGTCAATCGATGGGAGCAGACGGTGCCGAAGGGCGAGACACAGTCCTAATGCGACATCTGAGACTTCACTCGAGATCTCGCTAACGAGACTTTACTCCTCAGTTCCCGAGGATAATTATCAAGGCAAGATGCAAAGTACTCTTTCGAGGAAGAAATCACGCGTCGTAAAAGCCGTGTGAATGGAGGAGGGTGGATATGAGGACTTTTTCGCCTGAAAACGAAAGGAATGCAACTTGGTTGGTTTTGTACTTATAACGCCTCGTTTGGTGCAAGTGTTTCCCTGAAAAGAGGATTTGTTGGAGCTTGATTAGCTACTTTTAAACGAACAATCTCGCTTTATTTTAAAATTAATATCTTTCTTACGATTGTAGAATAAAATCTGTTCTAAGAAGATGTACTTAACTGCATAATGAAGGATAATATCAAGTCGCTAGATGTTTATGAATCAGGTTTGGTTATGAAAAAGTGTTATTCAACTTGTATATACTTTAGAAGTGTTATTAATTCTCACCTTTGAGGTTGCTTTATGTGCCATTTAAAAATCATTTTTATAGGTAAAAAGTTTATTGTTGACATTCTAGAGGCAAAGAAAGAGCTCACAAATGTGCAATTTTTTATGTTTTGTCTTTATTTTATTTTCATAAAAAACAAAGAATTATCTAGCCATAAGCTACATACATACAAACATAACATAAAACTACATACACACAAAACAACATACTGAAAACTTTTTCTTTTTTGAGGCATGAAAAAGTCTATCCTAAAGGCTATTTTCCCATTGTCACGTATGCTGCTGAAACGTGGTCAATAACTGAAAGTGACAGAGAGACCCTGGCTGCTTTTGAAAGAAAAGAACTCCGTAGCATCTTAGGAGAAATAAAATTTATTGTAGAGAAGAAGAACTAATTCAGAAATCTATAGGGTATACAATAGGGTGGGCCGAAAACACACTTTATTTTTTAATTATGTTATAATAGCGCGGAAAGGGTGCCACTTGGGTCCAATAAGGACGGTGTAAAATATTTTTTCGATTGGATAAAATCTTAGGCTCCCGCATCGCACTTAAAGTTCGAAAAAATGGATGGCTTTTTTACAAAACAACAAAAAAAAAGAAAGATTAAACTCTCAAATATTGTTCATGATTTTTATGAGGAACTAATATAGTTATAGAGATAATGTTTCAGGTTCCATGCTTTTATCATTCTTGCTTCGTTAGATATAATTTTTTAATGTTCAAAGAAAGCTTGTAAAGTTGTTTTTCTTGCATTTTTAAACAGCTATTAACTCTAGAACTATACAACTTAAAAACCTGAAATAAGTCCCATTCGGTTCGTTAATTTTTTGTCTTTGATTTGATGTGCCTCATGACCATCATTTTCAAAATATTTTTTTAATTTAAAAAAGTGTAAAAAAATTTAATAAAATTTTTTTTTTAATTTTTGAAAAAAATTTAAAAGCCTTTTGACTCATAAAATGAACATTACTACTAAATTTCAAGTTGAAAATAAAATTTAATCATGTGTAAAAAATATAAATTTGAAATTTAGTCAAGTCCCTAAACTATCCCTAAAATTATACAGCAAGAGCGATTCACTCATGGAAAATTCATAAACTCGCGTGAGGGTGTTCGTATGACTTAAAACATGCAAAAAATGTCACATAAATTTCAGAAAATACGACAACTAATAGATACGGTACAAAATCTTACAGTGCTAGTTCCCAACTTTAAGTTATTCAATTTGCATGAATTTTACCTGAATATTCCTAAGAATTATGTTTATATCTAATTTTTTTTACTTTTAAAAAGTCAAATCAAAGTAAATTCAAAGTTTTAGAACATAAAAAATTGGATATAAACACATTTCTTAGGAATATTCAATTAAAATTCATTCAAATTGAACTAACTTAAAGTTGAGAATTAGCTCTGTAAGATTTTGTACCGAATCTGTTAATTGTCATATTTCCAGACATTTATGTGACATTTTTTACATATTTTAAGTCATGTGAACACCTTCAAGCGAGTTTATGAATTTTCCATGAGTGAATCGCTCTTGCTGTATAATTTTTGGGATTGTTTAGGGACTTGCTTAAATTTCGAATTTTTATTTTAATACATGATTAAATTTTATTTTCAACTTGAAATTTGGTAGTAATGTTCATTTTATGAGTCAAAAGGCTTTAAAATTTTTTCCTAAAAAATTTTATTAAATTTTTTTCACTTTTTTAAATTTTGAAAAAAAAAATTAAAAAGATGGTCATTATGCACATCAAATCAAAGACAAAAAATTTACGAACCGAATGGAACTAATTTCAGGTTTTTAATTTGTATAGTTGTAGAGTTATTAGCTGTTTAAAAATGCAGGAAAAACAACTTTACAAGATTTCTTTGAACATTAAAAAATTATATCTAACGAAGCAAGAGTGGTAAAAGAATGGAGCCTGAAACATTATGTTCACTGTATTTCAGCTGTATTTCAGAACTGTATTTCAGCCGGAACGGCGTTCCGGAACCTCTTTTTCGGAAAAAAATTATATTCTATTTTAGAGGTCTCCTATAACTACGTACGGCCCGCGAGACCCATTCATCAGGCCAGCGGATACCTTTCTAATTCTATGTACGAAAAAAAGTCCTAAAATGAATTAAAAACCGTGTTTTTACTGTTAAATCTCCAAACTTTTTCTACCCCAGGCCCCCCTTTTTGTACTTAGAGCTCAACTTATCAGATATATTTTCAGATTAAGTTCATAATAGTAAGAATCCTACCAAAATAATATAAAAAAGGCATATTTCAAATAAAAAAAAACATTATTAATGCATTTTTATCTTTTTTGCAAATAACAATATTTGTGATTTGATTGTAAGGTTGTTACTTAATTGTACTTTTAAAACATAATTGTGAACCCCCATTTAAACTACCCACAATCCGCTCCGGTGTTGATTCTTTTTTTATTTCAAATAGATTTGTCAGATTGCTGGACAAATTTGCAAAGAAAATTTGCGACATCTTAAATTCTACCATTTAAGGACTTTAACTACGCCTTATATTCCTTAAATTAGCAAAATGTACAGCACTATTGGTTCATTGATAATCAACACTAATAGTTCATTCACCGTCCCTCCTAGAAGAGGCACCCAGTTGGAATAAAAGTAAAACTCACTGTAAAAAAGGTGTATAAAGAGTTCATCGCTTACAACAATAATTAAGTTAGAACACTCTTCCTAATCTAGTACAACACATTTGAATTTATTTTATAAATTTAAATTTGAAAATAAATGCTTAAGTTTAGGTATTAAAAAATATTGGCTTTTTCAGTTTTAATACCAATAATTTTACCGTTCTCTTTTTTTAAAAATCGAGCCCTGTCTATAACTATATTAGTTCCTCATAAAAAAATCATGAACAATATTTGAGAGTTTAATCTTTGGTTTTTTTGTTGTTTTGTAAAAAAAAGTCATCCATTTTTTCGAACTTTAAGTGCGATGCGGGAGCCTAAGATATTATCCAATCGAAAAAATATTTTACACCGTCCTTATTATAGATTCAAATGGCACCCTTTCCACGCTATTAGAACATAACTAAAAATAAAGTGTGTTTTCAGCCCACCCTAGTATACAAGGAGCCAGATATCATAAAATACATTTCCGTACAGAGATTGAAATGGGCAGGACACGTGATGCGGATGAGTGATGAACGAGCCACCAAGAGGATCTTCGAGGCCAAACCATTGTTCGCCAGAAAAAGTGGAAGACCGAGGATTCGGTGGATTGACTGCCTCGAAGCAGATTTGAAAACCCTTAAAATTAAAAACTGGAAGAGTTTATCAGAAGAAGAAGGGCAGAAGAGAAGGGCAACCTGGAGATCGATTCTGCGGAAGGCTTTGGACCACCCTGGTCTGGTGCGCCACTGATGATGATGAAAGGCTATTTTCACATGCAATCTCTACGAATACACACGCTATTTTTCTGTAATTTTTTAGTGAGTTTTTCATAACATTAGCTTTAGCTGTATAACTCTCATTGAGGTTTTTGCTTTTCTCCTTTATTTTTTTTATAAATTTTTAAACTTTTATTTTGCCTCTAGGGGCACTGTAAGTCATCTCAATGGATTTGCCAGGGACACTTACCAGGGGTAGATCATACTTCCTGACCCTAGGGGACGTTGGTTCCAAATAAAAGCTGTGAAAGGGACTTTTGAAACACCCTGTATAGAGTATACCCTCAACCTCCATCTACAATTCTATACGTGCGTCATTGTAAAGAAACTGAGATTCGAATAAATTAGTGAATTGTATGCCTAAAAAATATTTAAAGTTTATAAAGTGATATTTTACTAAGAGAATCATACAACAAATCAGAATCAGTAGTTGAATCCGTAAATCTAGAGCTTCTTTGTAATTTTACGAACAACATAGCTGAGTCTACCCAAACCCAAGAAAGATCAAGCTAACAAATTAAACTTTATTTTGTTCTTAAAATTATTTTATATTCATATAAAGAAAAATCAAGGTTTCAAGTCCTTTTGAAAGGAAACAGCTTGATCGTTAATTTGTTTAAAAGTGTTCCTAACTTACAAATCAGCAATTTATTAAACATATCTTATTCTCATTAATATGTATTTTAAAAATAACCGTATCTTAATTATTATTTGAAAAAAGAATAGAACAAGTGTCTTTATGCAAATTTCTAGCAAGAAATACGTGTATTTTAAATGAAAACTTTATTAATCTAAAGTTAGAGTGCGATGGTTAAGCTATTAGGATAAAAAGTGTTTAAACATCGAAAGCAAGCAAATATCTGTTCTGTGGATCATTTTATTCAGTTTGCCAGTACAAAAAAGGCTAAGAATAGTGGAAGAAAATGCTAGTTAACGTTAAAATCAGAATTATCTAGGATTAGAATTATTTTAGAGTAGAAAATAAAATTTTATTTTGAATTAATTCTTATATGTTTGCTTGTCCGAATATTTTTACATCTTAACTAATGACCCTCTACAATTAGATTTTATTTGAAAAGCTATTTAAGTAATGAGTTAAATTTTGTGAAATGCATAAAATTGCACTATAGTTATTTTTCTGAATACCTCCAGCTAAATGGGAGTAAATAGCAAATTACTTTCTATCTCGTTACTAACAAAGAGTTTTGATACTTAATTCAATGGCAAATTCTTAACACACCCTTGAAACTATTTTAAACTGTCAAATTTAGGGAACAGTTTGTAACTTCTAAAAGCTGTTTCAAGGCTCTTAAGTTCCTATATTTTTCCATGATGTATCATTGTAGGTCATGGGTTTGACGTTCTTGGCAGCTGGTACAAGTATTCCGGATCTCATAACCAGTGTACTGGTGGCACGGAAAGGCTTCGGCGACATGGCTGTTTCAAGTTCGGTCGGAAGTAATATTTTCGACGTTGCTGTTGGGTGTGTATCTCATGATGTTTAACGTTGAAAAAAAAATTTTCTCTTAAAAAAGTCATTACTCTTTGAATAGTTGAAAAGCGTGTTTCGATGCATATTTTTTCAAAAGTTTTCGATATTTTTCCCAAACGCCGGAAGAAAAATAACAGGAAATTTTTAAAATTCAATTAAATTTAGGGAATTTCTTATAATATAATCTGTTTATAAATTTTAATTTTTTAAAATACATTCTTCTGTTAATTATACATATTTATTACAAGTTTGGTCTCCTCCAAGGAAACTTTGATGTAGAGAGAAAGAAAGACATGAATATAGATGAAAATAGGAGATAAAAAATTATCTATTATAGTCACTTTTCATATTTTTAAAGTCATTAATTTTTCTTAGTAAGTATTTATTGTATAACAAAACTAACGTTTATTTGTACTATAAAGTACATTTATGTAACAAATCAGTATTTAAATGATGAATTATTTTCTTTTTGTGTACAATCCCTATTGATTTAGAGGTATTTTTACCAACAGCGAATGCCTTGGGAAATTCATCCCTTTTCAAACTAAAAACTAAAACTTCAGCAGGTAATTACTTAATAATATAATGTAATAACTAAACTTCAAAACTATTAATTAAAAACTTCTACAAAGTCTTAAAAATTAAACTCGTTTATTTTAACTGAATGACAGGAAATGTTGAAACCAATTTCGGAGGTGGTAATTGCTTGAATTTTACTCATCAATACCTCTGGTCCTCATAAGATGAATAAATGCTCGCAACGGCTTTGTTTGCAGAGATAATGTAATTATCCAGTTTACGAAAGCAAAGGCGATGTCTCTTTCTCTAAGCACGCTTCGTTCCAGCCATATAGCCACGGGGTGCCAGAGAGAGAGTTCTTATCTAAAAGACAGGGATGGGGTGACCTAATAACAGTCAGCTTCTTCCCAGAACATAATAATATATACCAGAATATTGTTCGCCCTCAGTATCAGACCTTGACCTATACTACTACTAAATGCGCTATCCATTAGTTCCCCGAGAACGAACATGTCACGTACTACAATGGTATCGATTGATTCCGTTGACAAAATAGGTTGTGTCGCTCTTTTACCGGCAATGCTTGCGGTTTTCCGGATTTATTAATGGTTCTTTTCAAACTTTCCTGAAAGGTTTTTTTTACCGAGGATTTCGAGGGTGGGATGAATTAGGCCTTCGAGACCTCTTCGGCTAAATTTTGCAGAGGAGAACGTGATAGCGATGTAAGGGTGGCTTGAAATTGAATGTGAACGTAATTGCAGCAAAGTGCGCATTTGAAATGTAATTTAAGCTGAGATGGTATTGGGAAATGTATTGAAAATATGGGGGCACTTCCGTTGAATAATACATTGGCTTAAAGTTTTATTTCGATTATGCCGTGTTCTGATGGCTAAAACTGGAGCAAATTTTTCTTTCTCATTCACAAAACGTATGTATAAGGAGCTAAACGTTTTTCTTGAAATATTTTAGCTCAGTTTATTGAGGTTATCACATCTAAACAAATAGTCCCCATTCTGTTAAATGAAATATAATCAAACATTTTAAACTATTTCTAATAGGATTAAATATTTATTCAAATAAGAAACAAGTAAATATTTAAAAATGATAGCTTGAAACAAAATGTAAATTCCATTCCCTTGAATAATAAAGAATTACTTTTATTTCAATAGAAGGAATAACTTCAAAAGAAATCTAATTACGTATTTTCCAATTATAATTTAACCGTTTAAAATGCGCCTTTTGAGTCGGTGACCCCTCGTTCTATTTATCTACACTGAAGTTCAGACTTCCTGTACTTCTTTTCCTTATTTTAAAAGGTTGAATCAAACCCCCCCCCTGATTAATAAATAATCCCCCTTTTAAAGTAACAAAGAAAAGAAACAAGCTGTGCATGCATGCGCGCACCGTGAAATGAAATAATTAGGTACTTATCCGATGACGTCACATTTTTCGATAATAAATGTATTTCTAGAGTCTTTGTGCATTCGGAATTGTTGAAACACCCTGTATTTATTTTACTATCGTTCAGACTGCCGCTGCCGTGGTTCCTGTCGTGCATGATCTTCGGCCCAGTGCAAGTGAGCAGCTCGGGCATGGCCTGCTCTCTGCTCCTGCTCTTCCTCATGCTGCTCTTCGTCATCATCTCCATTGCCGCCTTCAAGTGGAAGATGAACGTCGGGCTGGCCATGGTCATGTTTTTCCTCTACTTCGTCTTCATCGCCTGCTCCCTCCTGCTCGAGTACGGCGTCGTCAGCTGCGACCAGCTGCTCGGAAAATCATAGAGGAAAATGAACTAACTCTCAATGGGTCAACAAATAGAGGGCAGTTCGCATGAGTTCTTTCGTTTTCTTTTCTTTTGAATTTGCTGTGTGGAGATTGTGGACTGTGCGTTCGAGTTACCTGATAGGCAAATATGGAAGGCGAGTGAGTTCCTCACTGGAGAACTGTCCGCTATTGAGACGATGTTTTTTTTTATTTCTGTCGAAATTTAATTTTTTCGCTGGTTTTGTTTTTTGTATTTGAAAATTCTATATAGTACTTTTTAATACTGATGTAAAATATTACACCGTTAAATCGATAATAACTTATTATTCTGTAGGAACTGAGAAGATTCAAGATAGGTAAGACAAAAATGTATAAACTAATGTAAATACTTCTTCGACTGAAAAGGCAATAAGTAGATCTCAAATTTATGTGAACTTGGGTTGGTTAATATAATAGAACAGCACAAATACGAAATGCCAAAATTTCATGTCATTCATTTTATCACTACCCCATACCATAAAAATTTTAAAACTAAGTTTGAATAATTTACTTTTAACAGCATGTATATTTATAATTCTAAATAATTTTTTTCAGGCATTTTATACTAAATTCGTAATGCTTATCATAAAGCACAGCCTAATCGTTTTTTGCAAGTAATATTTAATTAAATTCATTTGTTCTTAATGTGGGGAAGCTAGAACTTCACCACATACTCTATGTAGTGAAGTTCTAGCTTCCCCACACTTATAGCCATATTCACAGCCATCAGTGTCGGAGTTAAATCCTTGATCAAAGAAGGATTCAACCAATCAGGGTCAGCGGAAAGTTAATTTTTCTTTCTTTAGTCTCTGGTTAACACCGACACTGATCGATGGTTATGAATATGGCTGTTAATTTTCTACTTATTGTTGTATAAAGAAATAATTGTTTCGTATCTCGTGTAGTAAAAAACTAATTTTGTTAATAGTTCGATGCAAAATATTCGGGGTTTAAAAAACCTATTACATTATTTATGTTTCCAAAATATTATCATCAAATTTTTTTATGTTTAACAAATTAGAATGTAGGATGTTTTCGGAAGGAGTGTGAGTGTGTAAGAATTCATTCATTGGTCTTTTGTGTTACTTGCATTTAATGTGCTGTAAAGTGCGAAAACATTTTGTTTGGATACGCTTCGTTCATGTTTTCCTACACAATTGCATGTTTTATCATACCTGAATATAAAATATGAATTTGCATGTAATAGAATTTATTACCTTTGAACTGGAGATATATTTTCTTGAAATTTACATTACTTTGTATTTTTATCGATGCCTTTTTTTATTGTGCACTTGTGCTTTTATATAAAAAAGTTATTTCCCACTTAAAAACGTTGTTATCTACGAATTTTGATTTCTGTATGTGTGCATGGGAAGAAATTAATCTATTACTTGTTGCTTAACAGATAAGAATAATACTATGTAATATATGTTGTAACAAAAAAGTTATAGTTATAAAATATTCGACTCAATGAAAAAGAAACTTACTCTTATTCTTGACTTAGGAAGTTCCCTGTCTGTTACTGTGCTGTTTTTGTCTTCGAGCCATAATTTACAATGCGTCGTATATGTCATGTACACTATGAGTACAAATATTGGGTCTTCCAGAAATGTCTATTCATTTTATGCCTTAGCCGCTCTTGCCATTGCTTTCTTGATGCATTTCTTTGAAAGAAAATGTGTTGAACATACTAAACTAACTATATTGTATTCATAAATAAACAATCCATGATATTGTCCTGGTACCTCTATGAAATCTGTGAATCTGTAAATGCGCTTATATCTATTTTTTACAACTATTTTATACACAATTATTATAAAATTTAAGAATATTATCTCAGGTTTATATTAAGGATTACTTGAAACTAATATTTGCTAAAAATTGGATATCTACTTTATGAAAATACCATTAATTGCTTTTAATTGCTTTCCAGCAAATACTTGTTATGAAACTCATTAATTAATTTAACTTAAAACGGGCCCAAAATATTAAAAATAAAATAAAATGAGATTTTATGATACTTTCCGATTTTGCGATACGAATTGATATCAAAATCAAAACACAATATCATATTTACTAATATCAAATAGTGTACATATTGTTTGAGTTCCTCATTAAAACACTTTGGAAAACAGAGGTGAAATATATTTATTCTTACATGTGAAGTGCTTTTTTTAAACTAGTGGTTGATCTGTTGAAAATGAGTGGTATTTTCCTGAAGACCCTACAATAAGAAAAGCTCGCATACGGAGATTTGAACATTTATCAGAAGAGTGATAGTTGTTTATGAATATATCCAAACTTTATACATAAGTTAACGAAGTAGACTTAACGCTGTTCTTGTAAAAAAAAGTTTTAGAGTTTTGTATTTTTGCATACAACTAGAAAAATTAGATAAGCTCTATAGACTGAGAATTTTTTGCAAGAGGAGTAAGAACCAAGTGTTTGTTTTATAGAAGAGAAACGAATGCCCTTGTAAACTATACTTCTTCCCTTAAGACGAACCAGATCAAGTCTGTCTATCGAACTTTATCATCGAAGCAAGAGTTTATTGCTGCAAGTAAATTATTTTATCGCATGAAGAGTTTTCTAGCGACTTTTAGGCGAAGCATTGATTGTTTCTCTGTGTCACGCAGCGTTAGCTAATAAACAGAAGTATCCTAAATGAGATATTGTCCTAACTCAAGCAACTAGCGAATTATTTTGCTGTTTGTCTGTACTTCATTAATATATACTTTTACTATCTTTCTGAATGCAATAAACTCATCCTCCATAAATTTTTTAACAGATAATATATTACTTATTTAATAGTATGCTTGAATCCTAGTTTCCGATGCAATAAAAATTTGACTTTCATTATGATACATTATAAGAAGGTATCTACTACATATAACCTTTCGTTTCCTTAAATTATTACACATTTATGAATTCTTACTACTATTTTTACCCATTAAAATACAAAAACAATGTTTAACTCATAATTTGTTATTTGACTGTTTATCTTTAGTAGAATAACTTAAGCCTCGCTTTCATTATTAAAAATATACTTAAGAAATCGCTCTTTTTAGGTAGGAAAATAATGTGTCGCCATCATACCAGCTTCTTTGAGAATTTTCTTTAGAAACTTAGACATTTTAGGAAGTAGTTCAACAAATAGACCAACTGACTGTCAACACAATACAAATATTTCGAATCTAGAATAGAATTACTTTTTATTTGTTAGTAAAATATTTTTGTGTGAGTGCCTTGTTTTTAGAAAGAAATGTATTTTTTAAAATAATTCAATAATATGCGTTTCAGTCAACTGAATTCAATACATTAAATTAGATCATGCTTTTGCTAATAACAATAGTTCTTGGTAAAAAATTATAGTTTTGAAACCTTTTTATTGTTAGAAAATCTTATTTCATTTGAAAATTGTAACAAAAAAACTTTTAAAATTCGTTTTAACTATGAGTGAAATAAATTTTCTTTTTCAATATTGATTCGATTTAAGCAGTAGCATTTGAACTAGTATGCCATTCTCTGCTGTCATTTCCATTAAATTTTAAATATTTATTCACGATAAACTTTCACTCGTCCCTTAAGGGTTCATAAATTCAATTAATATTGAACGTATATAATATGTTCTCTTTAACCTATCATGTTCTTGAATGATAAGCTCCTGTGCTCTATTCTTCTTGAAATATAGAAACAATCTTTTAGAGTTTTTTGTCATGGTTTGAAAATATTGTGAAGAGTATCCTAACTAATATAGAACTTTAGAACGAAGAACAATTTTAGAAAACCAAAATGACTTTTAAGGACCTCACTTTGAAACAAACTACATAAAACGTGTGAAATTTATACGCTTTCTTTTTTTACCTTGTGCTATTAAACAACCTAGAGTTCCTTTACATAACCGGATTTCACACAAGTAGTATGTAACTATAATGTAAAAATTACATTAACACTTTCCAAGATTTAACAGAGTAAGTTTTAAGAGAATACAAAAACAACCAGAATATTCAATAGAATGTTATTTTTAAAAATTAAATCCTGATATTTTTTTCAATTACACTTGCAATCAAATGTCGAAATGCGTATTAACTGCTTAGATTAATGTCATTGAAATACGTTTCTTTATGAAATTTTAATTAGCATAAAACTTACTTTGTAAGCATCAAACTTTTAAGATGTTTTTATTCATTAGTTTAATTCCGCTTCTACCCATAAATATTATTTCAGCTGTTTTCTGAGCTACATGTTGTGTGTGTGGTTTGGAAAAAAAGACTTAGCAAACTAAAATTTATACATAGTGGCCTTAAAATACATCGTGATACTAGTAGCTTTTTTTAGTAAAAGTTTCATGCTTACAAAGCTAGGTGTCTGAGATTTTTTTAAATTTATCTTTGGCAAATTAAACAAATTTCGTGCAGAAAACGTCATTGCAATAAAATCTTTATATTTAACGCAATCTTTATTTAATATACGCAAGCCACTTTAATATAAAAGTTCTTACTTCATTTTTCAAGACAAAATGCGTGAAACTTTTCATGGTTCCCATTTTACGTTTGTGTGCAACATTGAACGTTTCTCTAAAGGGGTATAGTTATTTTCTAATGCTTGCAATTTTATAATTATACTCTTATGTTGACAGTTTCACTGTATTTTATACTCTCATAAACTTGAATATCAAGAATGATTTGTAGCGTGTATCTGATGGCCTTCCTCCATATTTCTTTTAAATTGATACGTGTGTCAACTTCAACGGACGGTGATTAGGTAGGAAAAGTTTGAGTTTTATGTACAAAAGCACAGTGTTAAGCATTTGAAATGGCTGTTTAGCTAAGGAGGTTTGCCTGAAAAATGCATGAAATTCGATGTCTTCATTGTAAAGCAAGAGGGCCGTATTGTGGTTATGTCAAGCGTAAAAATGTATAAGGATAAGTTAAAAAATGTTGTCGAGAATGTAAACAAAGGATGTATTTATTTCATACCAGTGTTTCATACATGTCCACCAAAGTGAATAAATGTTGAAAAGAAATTACAGTTAATGTAGTAATTCTTAAACCAAAGGCTAATTCACACTGTTTCACTTTCACTATTCACCTGAGTGATTCACTCATGTGAATCATGTGTTCATTCATGTTTGCATAAAAAAGTGAAGGGGTAAAGAGTGAAACACCCAGATTTAACGTTGAACGATTCCTCCATAATGAATATCAAAAGTGATAATTCTGAGATCCTTAAGATATTTCAGTTATTGAGATAATAGCTGTTTCATTTATTATTTAATCAAGAATATTAAAACTTTTGTTTTTAGCCCATAATTTTTGTTTCAGTGTTGAAAACTGTATAGGAGCACAAATTTATTTTAGGTTGAAGGTTCGAATGTGAATTGAAGCAAATTTATAAAATAGCATTATTATTTTCTTTAAAGATAGGATTTGAATTCTTTATTATTCTTTTTTTAATAAATAGAAATTTTTCCGAATTTTGAGTACATTTAAAAGTTAATCCACGGAGCTGGAAAACGCATGAAGCAGAAAGAGAGAGTCCTGCCCATATATTTATTGAATGAGTTGAGTGTATTGGATGGAATATGTAAGTGATAAAGAATAATGCTGTGATTCATGTACATTTTTAAGAGCTGAAATTCTATTTTGTGGAATCGTCAGAAATGCTGAGTAGTTATCTCTAACTGAAATGGAGATTGCTGAAATAAACGAATGAGTAAAAACTAAGCAATTTCTCACATATATACTTAGAGTAACTAGTGTTCTTTATATAAAATTTTCTTACCCAGTGAATGATTTGTAAACGTGGTAAGATTTGGAATGTTTATATTTTCTTTACTTCATTTGAAGAAACCAGATGTTTGATTTCTTTATGTAAATATAATTCTCTATTTACATAAATACTATATGCATATGATCTTTTGGTTTTTGTCTTCAAAATAATTTATATGACAGTTAAGTTTTTTGTAAAAGGATTTTTACTAACAAGGTGGTAGTAATCTAAATTAAAACTTTTCAAATCTTGCCATGGTAATTTTAAAACAAGTGTAGAAATATATTTTTTCTCATGACTGTGCAGCTATAAACTAACATAAACTTCATTCTATAATCTTCTTAACATCTTGGTGTCTTAGATTTATTAAATGCTATCTAATACAATCCTCAACCCAGTTGGATAATGTTTAATAAAAATTGACTTATAAACTTTTCTTTCGTGTAATAAATTTTGTTTATTTAAATGGTATTTATTTTTGAGAGTTTGTTCATTTCCTCTTTTGTGAATAAAATAACATTACACTCCGAATGGTACACATTTCCAAAAGACTATCTTATGACCTCAAAATTACCAGCACACTTTTTACTCTATTTGCCTAAATTATTATCATAGCAATGTAAGGTTTTTTTAAGGTTTTTTCAACCCTGAAGTGCAACCCAAAAAAGATGTTTTTAAGGTTTTACTAGAAAACCTTGCAACCCAAGGATTATCTCAACAAAACCTTTGGCGGAGGTGGGCTAGTTGACGCTTGCAACCTTTTGCGTAACCTTGCGGAAAAACCTCAAATTAAGGTTACAGGCATAGGTTTTCGTGACGTTGGTCACATTGAGGTTGTTTTGAGGTTTCTTATAAACCTTTTTACAATATTAGAGGGAAAGATTTTTGTAACGTTGCTTACATGGAGGTTGATTTTAGGTTGCTAATAAACCGTAAAGCAATGGGTTTTTTTAGGTTTTTGTTGGGTTTACAAAATTTTTTTCCAAGTTCTAGGTTTAGAATCGTTTTATATATTTTTTTCGAAAGTTCTTAGTTGAACTATACGACGTCGAAAAATTATTCCTGAAATTATGCGCTACACTTAGTACATATTTTCAGGAATATTTTTACATCATATAATTCAACAAAGAAACTATGAAAAATAAAAAGTGCTATGCTTAACTACTCTGACAAAAATAAAACTAATTTATTCCAAGTTTTTATAGTTAGGTCATTAAACCCAATCTTTTACAAAAATTAACTAGAATTTATTCACAGTTTAATTACAGAACAGTGTCTATATAAAATTAAGATTTATACAGTATTAAAATTTTAATTTAAATAAATTTAAATTGTTTAAAATATTTTTTTTTAAATTTCTACAATAACTTTAATTTAGGCTCTTGAAGCTCTGATAAAAAAAACTTACCTTTTAAATTTTTGATCTAGAAGGCAGAGGAACAGGCAAATTTTCATTCCAAAAAATTATTTCAATACTTTGAATGCAAGAAAAATCCTTTAGTTCATTGAAACATTTTTTTTTCAATTTCTACAATAACTTGGCTTAATTTAGGCTCCTAAAGCACTGATAAAAAAACTTACCTTTTTAATTCTTAAATCTAGAAAGGAGGAACAGGCAAATTTTCATTCCAAAAAATTATTCCAAGACATTGAATGCAAGAAAAATCCTTCAGTTTATTGTACTGATTTATTTACAAACAAGGATAATTTTACAAACAGCCTTCAAGCACTACAGGACTCAAGGTAAAAGTGAGTCATACAAAAAAAATATAGATAAAATATAAATTTAATCAATTCCCTAAATTCATCAAAAATGAAGGGAAATATACTATGAAACTTATTAAAATTACAAATATGATACCTAAACATTATATATATATTTATGGAAAATTAGTCTACAAAAAGTGCTTCAAAGAACAATTTTAAAGGGACATTGTAACCAGACTTGACAGCTCCTGCAAAAAATACAAACAATTTATTTAACTATTTAAAAAAGTAATTATGCAATAACCTGTTAAACGTGCCACTTCATAGTAAAACATCTCAAGAGATAAGAAAATACTTGAAAGTGCCAACAACAAATGTTTAAATTAACAGTAGGGTAGAGTGGGGCACCTTGGGACACACCACTTTTCAGACTCAATTTTATAATTATGAACTTGTGCTAAAATCTATTCATCAACGTGTTTTGGTTTATTTAGTGTGTCTAGATAATTATTTCACGTTATCTGGTTTTGTGCAATACAAAGTAACAATCACATTTAGTTTTTAAAACATTTTTTAAAATATATGAAGTGTATTTATGTTATTACAATTAAAATGAAATTAAAATATGTGTATTCACTAATATTTTAGAAAATAAAGAGAAAGTTTTTGTTCAGGGTGGCTACAGAAACTTAGAAAACAAATTCCCTGACTTTTCCCTGATTTCCAGGATTAAACTTACAGCTTTTCCCTGATTTACAGGAACTAATTCTATTAATTTTCTGGCTTTCTCTGTACTTAGAACCATTACATGCATACAAGATAATTAAAAAATCACTACTTTTTACTTAAAATGAAAAAAATTACACATAAAGTATTAAAACTTAATTTGGAATTTGAGTTATGCTTGAGTCCATGCAAGTATAAGATGCAGAATATTTTTCTCAATGAGCTAATGAAAGCAAAAAATAATCATCACAAGGTATCAAAGCAAGAAAAATCTCATCCGGAAATTTCCCTGATTTTAACTTATTTTTAAGAATTTCCCTGACTTATCCCTGATTTTTCCAGATTAATAAAATTCCCTGACTTTTCCTTGAAATCCCTGATTTCCAAGTTCTGTAGCCACCCTGTTGTTAAATATAAAAGAGTAATTAAGCTTAACATTCAAAGTGGGGCACCAAGGGACAGTCAGGTGTGGGGCACCGTGGGATATAATGTTAAAAGACACCTAACTCATGTGAGCAAAAAATGTTTTTATAAAGAATTTAAGAAAGTAGATATTTGTAATTTGATGCAAAAAATCACTTGAAGTAAACAGAAAAACTGATTTATGTCAAGACAAAAATGAGGATATCCTTGAATAATTTTGATTTTAAAATATGTTGGATGTCTAATTTACTTAACATAGCTTTATCATTATTTATGTTACTTTTGTATTTTTCAAAATAAACTAATATTTTTGTAGTATTACTGAAAGAGTCCAAAGGTGGGACACTACTGAGGCACCTTTGGACATTAAGAGATGTTTTTTAAATTTGTTATTATAAATTCCCAAAAAGATATAGGAAGCACCCAATAGCTTAAATAAGCAAATTTACCACATTATTAAGAAAAAAATATAGTAAAATCAAATTATTCAGCTATTGTAATATCCTATGGGACATCCATAAATTACATGAGGTGTTTTTTCCAAAGTCTTCTTCCCTTGGCAAGATTTTGCTGGACCCCCCGTGAGATTTACCTACAACCTTTAAAAATAATTTTCTATCCTATTCGTTTGCATTTTGTGCTTCATAGCACCTAAAACTTTTACATTATTAACGATGTGGGGGAAAAGGACATTATGTTATCATCAGGTTTTCTTTATTATAAAAATCACACAAAACTATTTAAAATTTTACAATAACCCACAGACATTCATTTACACCAGAAAAACTGCCAATGAAGTAAAGAAATTATCTACTAAATTTTAAATGGGTTACAACAAGGTATTCTTATCTCCACAATTAATTTAAAATATTGATGATTAAAAGATTATGTTGGACAGAAAAGTTACGACTAGTCAGGTGACAGAGAGGAGGAATCGAATAGTTCAAGAAAGGCTGGGAGCGTTGAAAAGAGGAACAGACAAACGGCCGCGCAAAACAGCATAATTTTGATTGAGAAAATTTATGACATGTAAAAAGAGATGGAAAAAGCCAACAGTTCGCTCAAACTGAGAAAGAAAGAATTCCACCTAAAAATCACCACAGTATCTTATCTGTGTGTATTCCTTTCTCATACTTAAAAAATAAGAAAATCATAATTTCTAACACAAAAAGTTGACGCGAGATTTTAATCGACCCCCCCTCTCCCTTGGGTAGATTTTTCCAAACCCTTCCCCCCATTTTGACCTCATGTAATTTATAGATGTCCCCTAACAAAATAACACAAAACAGTAATCACATTGCATTATATATACTGGCATGCATTGGCGTTGCCGGCTACTGAAAATGGGGGGACCCAAATATTTGGGATTCCACAGATTGTGTACCACGGCACCCTGGGGTGCCACGCCAATAATCAAGAAAAATTGTAAAACATAGCGAAATTTTTAAGTATGGAACGAAAAACACTTTTCTACAGAACAGTATTACCATTCACAGTTCTAAATATGATCTGATGACACAATAGGTTTGCACAATAGGCTTTTGAATATGAATCTTCAAAACTTCATTGAGTATTAAATTAAAAATTAAACTACTCACTGGGACTCTGGATTGCTGTTCTTTTTCTTGAACGCGCCAAAGGTTTCCAAATTATTAAAAATTTCCGCTTCTTTTTCGAAAGGGGCTTTAGCTGGACTTTTGCAGGGGTTTGAGAACCAGCCAAACGGAACCAAGGAATCTTCTTTATGGCGTTATCCTTAGATTCATGCTCATCTACAGTTTTCTTCGATACAGACTTTATTTCCTTATTTGGTGAGAAGACCTAAAATTTATTATTTTCATAAATTATTCTAAATAAAAACTAAGGAGGAAGAAACAATGCAAATTTTGCAAACTCAATTTTATGGTGAAGAATGGATTGCTTTTGCCAAGAATTAAAACTAATTAACATTCACAGTTCTAAATATGATCTGATGACACAAGAGGGTGCACCTAGAATTTTATGATAGCCAGTTTTATGATCCCGCTTACTTGGGGTTTCAATTAGTGAACAAAAGAATTCCCCCCTCTGAAGGGGCTGCTAGGGGAAACTCCCTAACCACACAAATAGACGGGGGAGATAAAAGTGAGATCTTATCCCCCCAAACCGCCCGAAGGAGGGCTGTCGTGCAGATTCTAAGCGTGCATGTGTAGTTTTATACCAACGATGATGATCCTTCGGCTTTCTGTGGTGATTAGTGACATTGATAGCCTCCCCCATCTCTATGTGTGGTTAGGTAAAATTTTTAAGTATGGAAAGAAAAATACCTTTCACAGAAGAGATAAACATATGCCAAATAAGTGGTGGAAAAAAGGGGGCATGAGCGGCCCTGCCCCCCGAAATTCGGGACTGCAGTACCAAAAGAGGTTAAAATCCTAAAAACAGAAACTTACAACGGAATTGGATGGAGCAGATTCAGAGGTGGTCTCAGCATTGATGATTACTGACATTTCTGGAACTGCGGCAGCTCTTGCTGCTGAAAAAAAAAAGATGAGTTAAAGCACGATGCTAATCTGTTCCCAGACACCCTTTTTCTTCATAAATCAGCAACAAAAATATTTAATTAGAGCATCTAAATATTGGGTTCAATTCCTTTAACATTCATACTAAATACCGCAAATCTGTTTTGTATGCCATACATTCTAATATCAACAACAATTTTTTTATATTTTTAATGATAAACTGAACATTTATTGATCTAATCTAAATAAACATTTAAATAGTGAGTTTGAAGTATTTTAGAAATATTTCTACTTATTGGTGTCCATAACAGCATGGCGATATTTAATGGGAACATTAACTGAATTGAAATGCACAAATTGCTTTAAAATATTGGTTCAATTCCATTAACGTTCCTACTAAATACTGCCATGATCTCAGGAACACCGAACAGTGGAAATATTTCAAAATAATTTCAAACTCATAAATTAAAAGATCAATAACTGTTCAGTTTATTAATAAAAATCAGAAAAATTTGTCATTTTAATACACATGGTGTTCAAAAGAGCTTGGCATTATTTAGCGGGAACATTAACAGAATTGAACTAAAATATTAAACAAACTTTGTGCTATGTAAGTTGTTGAAAACTCTAATAATTATATCATTTGAGTGACAAACTGGAATAGATTTCGCTGTTAATAGGGAGATGGCCAAAAGATGTACAGCAGTCATCACGTAGACCTGTTTCAAATCCATTCCAACAAACTTTCTTAGTACGATTTACAAAATAAGTAAACAGTAAATGGCAAGTGAAATGACTCGCTATTCTTTTTTTTTTGCTAGGCAGTTAGAAACAGGGAAATCATAGTTCGAGTAGGGATGCGGGAAATCAAGGTAGCGAGCTAGGCTACTGAAGCGCAATCTTTTTTGAAGAGGGAAAGGGGTTAGTGGTGAAAAGTAACCGATTTTACCCTCCATCTCTACCTCTACAACCTTAGGAAGAGAATGGCCTTGACTTGTTTCGGATTACACTAACCCATGGCAAGAAAAGGCTAAATGATATTTGTTGACTGATTAGGTCCAATTCCGTTAATGTTTCCCGCTCAATATTGCCAAGTTTTAAACGCCATACATTCAAATATCGACAAATTTTCTTGATTTTAATTGATAAACTGAGCAGCTATTGTGTGTGATCTGACTAAACATTTTTATCCATGAGTTTGAAATTATTTAGTAATATTTTTACTTTTTGGTGTCCAAAAGAGCATGTCAATATTCAGCGGGAGCATTAACCGAATTGAACCACTGATTAAACTTCAGTCGAAGGGATGCTAATACTTATTCAAGACTGAATTGAGAAACGATTAAACATGTCATTAGAACACTAGTCCATGAAGAGCAAGGCCAACAAAACTCACTCATCGGGGATCTGTGTCCAGGACAAATTTACTACTGTTTTTCGGTAGCTTCAAAAATTCGCTGATCGTTAAAACGGTAGCTTCACAAATTCAAAATTTCTAATTTTCATAATTTATTGCTAAATTTTCACAATTTATAGCTGAATTTTGACAAATTATTACTTAACTAATAATATTTGAAAACTTTAACTCCCCTTAAAATGTAAATGTAAAGTGATTTTTACATTTGTCAATTAGTTTTAATACGCGTATTTTATTTTCACAAATTAAAAATATTTTTCAGAAATTACTGTTATATTTTTACTTAATAGGTAGTTGGCAAAAAATCCTAGACAGATCCCTGCTAATTTCCGTGACCAAGGTATGTAAGGTACAGCTTAAATCTAGAAGTGGGTTCAAACGCCAAGCCAAGAAGTAGCGACAAAGTATCAAAGTGAAGTTAGCGATTAAAAATGCACCAAGAGGCGCCAACCCAAACCCACTTCAAGATTTTTACCGTAAGGTACGATGTCCAAAATGAATGATCAAATACAAGCCCCAGTATTAATTCCCTCCCAATCCTGCCCTGTGACTCTGAAGAAAATTCTGTCGCTAAACAACCAACCAGGCAACAAAAAATTAAATCAAAGCTTAAAATTATTGAAGGATATAACACAGCATACATGTAACATCTATAAAAATCAGATAAACATATAGGACAATAACATAACTGTAGAATACACGGTGAACCTAATGTTATTTAAAAGTACGAATAGCATTAAACATACCTTACAATTAACTTACATTTTCATCATAGGGATAACAGCCACTTTCAGAACTGAAGCTGAAAGAGAAAGAAACCTTAGATCAATAAAATAAACGAATTTTGCGAACAAAGTATCGGTTGAAACACTTGCTGAAAAGGAATTTTTACAACCGAGGACATAGCGTAAACAAAGCAATACATCTAACCCTAAACACATAGTAAAACGTAAACATGAATCGGAATAATCGAAATCCAAAGAAAGAACATCTGATCATCATACTAAACTTATCAAATCAGTATCATGTCTTCTAGAGCTGAAAAAAAGAAACTTTAAAATAAAAGAGAAAGATTAGGTGGGATTATACGCCTAAATCGGAACTTATGGTAACAATGAATTAAGCCTACTTACCGAAGCCAGCTAGCTTACCACTACTACGGAAACTCTATGTAATCGATTTTAACGTAAAAATCAGAATAATTCAAGAAATCGCAGTACAAAAATAAAAAACATTAAAAAATTTACTTACCTTTTTAATTAAATGTGTGAGCGATCGGATAGTCAGGTCAGCTAGCTCCAGCATGCAGTTGCAGAGTCCAAAAACAATGACGCCGCGCATGCGCAAGTAACGTGCGCATTCTCTTATTTCCGGAAAAGGGTGAAGATGGGTTGTGTTGATATTGAGTCGAAAGAGGTTTTAAAAAACCGCCGTTTTCTAATGTTAAAAAAAGGCTTTTTGCTAACCTTTTTTCTGGCAACCCAATGACAATAAAAAAAAAAGGTTAACCGTAAGGTTGCTTGCTAGATTCTAAAAAAAAGTTTTTGTAAATGGTTTCCAGAGAAAGGCTTTTTAATTACTGATCTTCATAACATGTTTTTGGTATCAAACTGTTCGGATTCTTTTGAGGATGTGCAAAGTGCCTTTAGAATTTCTAAAAAAATTCTCAATTCTAAGATATTTCCATTTTTCTGGATTACGGATAAGATTGCAGTTAACAGCAAGAAACTGTCGTACAATTTATTATACCTCCAATCACAATGACCAACCGACGCTATTCATTAATGATGAAAATAATTCCTCTCACGCTTTAAAAATGCGCTTAAAAATATGTACTTTCTAAATAAAACATTTTTTAAAGACTGATAAGAGTTTTCCAGAAACTCACAGATCTACTATTCAAGTATAGAATTTCACACACCAAAATTAATTGTTTGTAAACATTGAGTGCAATGTAGATTTTGTCTCTTTTTGTTTTTAATAGCTTAAATCATATTGTTTAAAAAGTCTGTTTTAAAACTAAAACTTGAATGATAAAACACTAGATATTTTGACGAGTTACTAGGTACTATATTAAATTTAACAGATTCATTGCTGAACGTTTTTGTAAATATTGAATAACAATAGCACGAGCAGACTTGATGGATATTTTCAAGGAAAACGTGTTAATTAAATTATTGATAATTTAACCAATAAATATTCTAACTTTTAAGAGAGTGTGCTTCTGGAAAGTTGGTTGACGTTTTTTCTACTAATTGTTATAACGAATGTTTTATAAATAAATAATTTTAGTGAGCAGGGTTTTGTGGGGATTGCGAAGCGATCCGAAAGGCCCTGCGTCAGCAGTTAACGGGGGTTGGCGAGCGATAGCGAGCAGGGGGCGGTAGCTCCCCAGTTTAAATAAAAATAAACTTGAGTAGTAAGAACTATCAATTTTAGTGTTAGAGTATTATTTTAATATTTCAGAGTTCTGTTCTACTCTTATTGCTATTAAAATCACTTTTAACCCTCTAATGCCCACTACAAGAAATAACTATGGAAAAAATTAAAGTCTTAGCTTAAGGAGTCTAGGACACAAAAAGCGTGAGATTTTCAAAGAAAAAAGAAACCCTGTTTTTCTACTTAAAATTATGTTTGAATGAGGAAGTTGCATGATTTTTTTTTATTTTTTTAATCGATTCCTCTTGCAAAAATAAGCAACTACCCAAAATTTGAGACCGATCGAGAAATTTTTTGATTGCCAAAAAAATTAACAAAAATCCCCTTTTTAAAAGCGCGCGAAAACGCCAAGAGTTTGCATGTGACGTCATCTTATATTAAACATTGTTGTAAAGCAATGGAGTTGATGGTATTATTGTTGACGTCATCTTATAGTTTAAACAATAAACGTTTTCAGTCACGTGTTTTTTTCTCGACTTTTAAATTAAAATATTTAATTACCTGTACATTTTTTTGAAAAACTGACTAGATATTTCATTTTACCATACAAAAAACCATACGGTACACTTGTTTGTTTTTGAAAATCTGACACGTGCAACTTCCTTATTATGTTTCTATCATAAATAGAACCGGAGATACAATCCTTTGTTGCAGGCTGCTCTGGTAATCAAGCATTATATATAAATTGATGAAAACTTCCACGACCTGAAGATACATTTATTTGATTTTCCGGGATAGATGGCCGTGTTTGAATGGAATTTCCAAACGTTTCGCTCTCAGCTTCGGAGAGCATCCTCAGTGGCAAAAAATCAACTGATTTTTTGCCTGAACTGTTGATTTTTTGCCACTGAGGATGCTCTCCGAAGCTGAGAGCGAAACGTTTGGAAATTCCATTCAAACACGGCCATCTATCCCGGAAAATCAAATAAAAGCATTATATATGTTCAACATTCAAATCCGGTTTTCTCTACCATGGTTTTTTTCACTGTTTCTTATATTTAAATTGATATAAATCAAGAACCGTTCAAGATAAAGAGTTGAAATTTGAAATACATACTTTTTAAACATTTTACTGTAGATAATTTAGACTCGGGAAATTTAAAAATTTTATTTACTTTTTAAAATATTATTTTTTTAAGTGGCATAAAAATTTCAAGAATTTTTTACTTAATTGCTCATATTTTTTCAAAAAATTAATATTTCTTAAAATGCCGATTCTAAAACAAAGATAATATGTTTCTGTTTGATTTAGTGAAAAAACTTAAATTTATCAATAATCTTTTGAGTTATATCACTTTTAAATGACCCCATTTTTTAATGAAATTTCGATTTATTTTTAAAAAACTTCTTGAAACTTTTTCTAAAGTTATTTTGCTAGGTTGTTAGATGGTTGATAAGTAATTTTTAAAATTCTAAGTTAGTTAGTAATTTTTTTTACAAAATTGTGTCCCCTTTACAAAGGGGAACTCAAATTAGAACTCAAATTTACTCTTATACAGGGTGTTTCAAAATTGCGTTGCACGGCTTTTATTCGGAACCAACACCTCCTAGGGTCATGGAAGAAAGGTCTACCCCTATACAAGTGAGTCTGGAGAATGCACTGAAGTGACTTACAGCGCCCCTGGCGGCGAAATTAAAAAGTAAAAAAAATTAATTTAAAAACTAAGAGAGATAGAGCAAAAACCTCAGTGAGCGTATTGTTGCCAATGTCATGAAGAACTCACTGAAAAAAAATTATGAAAATATCTTGAATATTCACCGAGATATTAGCATGTGAAAATAGCACTTTTTCAGGGATCAAAAAGGAAAAAGTTTGAATATTTGCAAATTATTTTGATTTTTTAATTAAATTTTGTCTTCTTTTAACTAAAAAAACACAAAACTACTCAATAACACTGAAAATTTTGGAAATATGTGAACTTTTTCTTTTTTGACCCCTGAAAAAGTGCTATTTTCACATGCTAATATCTCCGCGAATATTCAAGATATTTTGATCAAATTTTTTTCAGTGAGTTCTTAATGAAGTTGGCAACAATACTCTCACTGAGGTTTTTGCTCCATCTCCTTTAGTGTTAAATTAATTTTTTTAACCTTTTAATTTAGCCGCTAGGGGCGCTGTAAGTCCTCTCAATGGATTCTCCAGGCTTACTTTACTAGGGGTAGACCTTACTTCCGTGACCCTAGGAGGCGTTGGTTCCAAATAAAAGCCGTGCAACGCAATTTTGAAACACCCTGTATAGTGTATATGTTACCGCTAAAGTTGAAAATTAGTTATTCTAAAGAATACCTAGGTAAACTTTAGATTAACTGATTTCTGTCGTTAATGTGCGGATATCAGAGTTTTTCGCATTTTACCTAGGGAATCTACACTATAACGGCCTCTTGATAGTTAAAGTTCAAAATAGTTTGTTCAGCTCAATCCTTTCTGTTAAAATGTTGAGGTGTTCACTGCGCCATGAGCTTACCCCTGCGCAGTCGGGTTTCAATACGTAGTTTGTTGTCATATTGGATGTTTTGATTTCAAATTTAGTGCGTATCACTGGTAGTTGTCGTGTTGAATGTGAAAATAATACAAGCAAGTAAGTACAGTAAATTTACATGATTAAGTTCAGTAAATTACTACTAAAACGGGTATTTTAAAACAATTGTGTTGAAGCTCCGACTTCAGAGTGACAGAGATTTCTTTTAACGAAAGCAAATGTCCCAGTTGTTGAAATATCTTTTCAACAAACGTTAATTCAATAATCGCTGGAACCTGGGCAAGGGTTTAACATATGTAATCGATCGCGAATCCTAGCAATAGTTCAGGGTAGGCTGGCAGCCGATTACACCGCGCTTTCATTAAGATTTGCTAGTTTAAGTGCTCATTGAAATACGCTGTCAAATCGAGATCGAAAAACCACAATTGATACAAATCTCAGTTGGTTCTTTAATATTCTATTATTATTGCTTTTATATTCTAGTATTAAAATTGCTGTTTCATTACTATTTTTGTGGGATTTGCGTGTTTTGTGTAATATGAAAAAGTACCGATCCCCCCTTTTTTGATTCGTCATTGTTACTGTTTACCCCCAAAACGAGTTTGGTTATAGTTAGGGCAGGGGGGTTTGGGGGGGCGGCAGCCCCCCCAACCACCTTAAACTTTTTATAAAAATAAAATAAATTTTTGTACTTTAACGGATCACCCTCGTTAATATGTAAAATAACTGATTACTGGTAGTATGCAGATTAACGAGTGTCTAGTCGGTAGGATGCAGAATACCTAGGTAATTTCAAGATTACCTAGGTAATCTTAGAAATTGAAAAAAATTTCGCTCTTTAACGGATCACCCTCGTTAATCTGCAAATTACCTAGGTTATCTGTAAAATAACTGATTTCCGGACTTTAACTGTAACATATATACAAGATATCTCAAGATAAAAGTGTCCATCCCCTTTAACTTTTAAACCCTTACAGATATAGTCATAAAAGTGGTGTCTCTCTAGGTATAGCAGGCGCGAATCCAAGGGGTGGGGGCACTTTTTCAGACCATCACCTTACCATTAGACGCAAAAAGTCAAAATGTTGTTTTTTTTAAATAAGTAGTACTTAAGATCCCCTTGTGGTATTTTGCTCCCCCCCTACGTATGTGATAAAAGGTATAATCTAGGGAAACAATATGTGTCACAAACTATCATTTTATCAGCTTAATTAGCCTACAACCGAAGTCAAAGCAATTCAATCACATTTAAGCCGCAGAAATCACATTCAATCTCAAAGGTGAAGGGGGTTTGAAGGTCCTCTTGCAGAAAATTTTTTGAAATTTCACCTATAAAAGTAGGATTTAAACTCATTTTGAGAATCTTTAAGTCCAAAGGGGGGCACTTTGGAAACTGTCCCTCCTGTCCACTCCCTTTAACTTTTGAACCCCTACAGATATTGTCACTAAAGTGGTGTCTAGGTATAGTAAAGTGACCATGCTCTGATGCGACAACTTTAAATGCCCCCTAGCGGCAATGTTGGAAATTAAAATTTTTACATTAAAAACACTTTTAGAGATTTGCTAAATTAGTCCTTTATAAAGTTGTAGAGCAGTATCGGTTTAGAAAAAAAAATACCTTTTGCAAAGAAATACCTTGAATAAAATCCCTATAACGCATGTTAATTACGTAGTTTTTAAGTCCTATAAAACTATCCTCAAGCGAAAATGAGAAATTTTCCATTTGGCTCATTCCACGCCAACTCGACAAATGGCATGTGCTCTTAAGTCATGGATGTGCATGGATGGCATGTGCTCTTAAGCCTTTTCCGCCATTTTTTGATTGATGAGTTACAAAAAGGGATGTTTCTCAACTTATTTTCAAGCAATTTAGCTGATTCTGGTGCCAAATTAAATCTTATACTCTACTCTTTCTAGTAAAATATAAAAATCTACAATTATTTAACTTTATTATTATTTTGTTTCGAAAAATTCGTATTTTTGAAAAAATTGAATAACTCCGAGTTATCTTAAAACATACACATACTGAGGTAAGTTTTTCTTGTGAAAAATTAAGTTTTGCATCTTAATGACATTGGGAAGAAAGTTACAAAGCTGTATTGACCACTTAACGAATTTTAGAAAAAAATGATTTATTTTTCATCAACCCAAAACTATGGAAATTATGGAAATTGCTATGGAAATTATGTGTCAAGATGATTTATTTTGTCGATTTGGCATGGAATGAGCCATTTATGACTCAGGTAAATGACTAAAAGTATTCTTAAATCATAAAAATAAAAATTTCGTGAACATCGTTTTAGGACGTAAATTCTACCTAATTGAACGTGAGTTGTAGTGGTTTATTCAATGCATTTCTCTGCACAAGGTGTCTTGTCTTTTCTTAAAAAATCGATGCTTTTCTACAACTTATTTAATTCTCTGTAATTGACTGATTTAGAAGATCCCTAAAAGTTTTTAAAATAAAAATTATAACTCCTAACATTTCCGCTAGGGAGGGTTTAAAGTTGTCGCATCGGATAGGGCATAGTCACTTTAATGACAATATCTGAAAGGGTTCAAAATTTAAGGGGGTGGACACCATGGGACACCATGTATAAGGGGAGTTATAAAGTATTTACAATATTTAATCGAGTTCGTAGATTACAACTTTGCCCCTTAAAAATTATGCAAAAAAATTCTTGAAAATATTTTCAAACGTTTTTATATTGAAATAAACATAAGCTTATATATACAACATTCGAAGAAAAAGCATGAATAAATTCAACTTTTTATAACATTAAGCAGGGCCGTAACAAGGGGATTGGCTCCCTATTTCGGGAGTTTTTCCGGTTTTATTGGAAAACTGTTATTGGGCGTCACGTCCTTAATTTTAGAGGTAGGATTCTCAAATTTTAGCATATGTACCTCCTTAATATTTCCTATTAAATGATGTATGACACTAAAGGTCTGGACCCATATTTAGAGGTTTTAGAACCACATGCTCGTTTTTATTTTCACTTTTTAACGCCCCTAACTCCTTTTCTCCAGAAGAAACGGCGTCTATCTAAAAAAGTTCAAAAAGTTATTCGAGAATATGGTTATTAATAAGTTCTACGACAATTATTTTTGGAGAAATCCTGAAAAATCGTCTTGAAACACTAAAAAATAAATTTTCTAGATTGCACAATTTTTATACCACGTCTTAGTTGAACCTATTGTTAGAAACAACTTTTCTTACGCTTTCAGAAAATATAAACCACTAAGCTGGGATTCAAATATATCCGGAGCTATTCAGCGTCAAAGTCAGAACATGTAGGCTTAACATGGCATGACCACGAGGCACCCGTTCCCGTTCGATCAAGGTTAACCTACCATTCAATGCTATGAAGGTAGCTTGAAGATTTAAATAAGCATTGAATGCTGGTACATATAGCATTCCTTGCTATATTTCTTTCTTAGGTATACCTACATAACATGCATGCTATGAAAGTGGCTAATTAACAGCTTAAAAGCATTGGATGCTTGTTACCTAGCATGTCATGCTATTTTTGCGTAAAGACTAACCAGGACTCTTAAGTACATAAAAAGATTATCTTATTTTCGAATTTTAATATTGCACAAAAACTAAAATTTGTAGAAAATTGAAATTTTTACTTCCTTATAACAATATATCAACACATAAATACTCAAAATTTTAAAAGGTTTTTATAATTTTTTATAAAAGTAATCAAAAGGAAAAAACTTCACAACTTCTTCACTCTGCGCAAGATTTTTCAAAAAATATTGTAACTGTACTTAATATTTTAATCAGAGTTTTTTTATTTAAATTTTTCAAAAAAGTTATTTTAACTCAATTTTTTTGGTTCAATTCAATGTTTAAATCTGAGGTATAATGTTAACGTCTGAGGTATTTGTACGCAATTTCATATTTACTAAAGTATTATTTTTTCGTTTGCTAGCTAAATAGCATCCCATGCTGGCAAAGTATATGCAATAGCAAATCAAATTACCTAGCTCTCTATACTATAAAGATAGCTAAAACTGCTAAAAAGCATTGGATGCTTGTTACCTAGCATGCCATGCTATTTTTGCGTTAGCTAGCTACATAGCATCGCATGGTAGCTAGCATAAAAAAGCATGAAATAGAATATCAAGGTACCTAGCTCTCCATGCTATGAAGACAGCTTGAACTGCTAAAAAGCATCGGATGCTTGTTACCTAGCATGCCATGCTATTTTTGCTTAAGCTAGCTACATAGCATTGCATGGTAGCTAACATAAAAAAGCATAAAATAACATATCTAGGTACCTAGCTCTCCATGCTATGAAGACAGCTTGAACTGCTAAAAAGCATTGGATGCTTGTTACCTAGCATGTCATGCTATTTTTGCGTAAGCTAGCTACATAGCATCGCATGGTAGCTAGCATAAAAAAGCATGAAATAACATATCAAGGTACCTAGCTCTCCATGCTATGAAGACAGCTTGAACTGCTAAAAAGCATTGGATGCTTGTTACCTAGCATACCATGCTATTTTTGCGTAAGCTAGCTACATAGCATCGCATGGTAGCTAGCATAAAAAAGCATGAAATAGAATATCAAGGTACCTAGCTCTCCATGCTATGAAGACAGCTTGAAGTGCTAAAAAGCATTGGATGCTTGTTACCTAGCATGCCATGCTATTTTTGCGTAAGCTAGCTACATAGCATTGCATGGTAGCTAGCATAAAAAAGCATAAAATAACATATCAAGGTACCTAGCTCTCCATGCTATGAAGACAGCTTGAAGTGCTAAAAAGCATTGGATGCTTGTTACCTAGCATGCCATGCTATTTTTGCGTAAGCTAGCTACATAGCATCTCATGGTAGATAGCATAAAAAAGCATAAAATAACATATCAAGGTACCTAGCTCTCCATGCTATGAAGACAGCTTGAACTGCTAAAAAGCATTGGATGCTTGTTACCTAGCATGCCATGCTATTTTTGCGTAAGCTAGCTACATATCATCTCATGGTAGATAGCATAAAAAAGCATAAATAAGCATATCAAGGTACCTAACACTCCATGCTATGAAGACAGCTTGAACTGCAAAAAAGCATTGGATGCTTGTTACCTAGCATGCCCTGCTATTTTTGCGTAAGCTAGCTACATAGCATCACATGCTAGCTATCATAAGCTAGCATAACCTAGCATACATATCTAGCATGCATAGCAAAAACTAGCAAAACCTAGCATATTTCTATGCTAGTTCCAGCATAAAATTTTCACCTGGGTTCTCCCCTAGAAAAATTTTGAATTTTAAAAGTAGGGGTTTTATGCATCTTAAGACGAATTTTTAAGGATAAACAGTTAGTAAAAGATTGACGTTGAAATTTCGGGGGGGATGAACCCCCCTTGGATACGGCCCTGACATTAAGAAACAAATATCCATGTTTCGCACTCTACCAAAATCTCAAAAATACTGTACACACACAACTCCATAGTGATACTCCATAAATATTTTAATATGGTTTGCATGCTAAATTTTATTTTTTATGCTCAATTTCCAATAAAGTAGTCTGTTAACTAGACTAGACATTACCGTAGAATCTACTAAAATCACGCCAATACCGTAAAATGGCTCAGTAGTAGTGTGTAAATATATCAGTAGTGTGTTTACATGCTAATTCTCATCCTAATAACTTTTAAAACTAGTACGCTTTACATTACCATCTTAATTTCCCTTTTATTGAACAAAGCTGAATCGATAATAAATGGAACTGAATAATTATTTTCTTTTAATGTTTTCCAACTTTTGACTCAGCGTCCATTTCTCTAATTTTTGATAAACTTAATTGGATACGCCAGCTTTGAGGTTAGAAGAGCAAACGACGACTTTGAGACCAAAACTTGTGGAAAACAAAATTACCTGCTCAAGAAATTCGATGCCACCAAACTACTACTGAAAACTCTGGAAAATCGATTTGAATTCGAAAACAAGTGTGTATCGATATCTCCCTGGAGGGAGGAGCAAATATACCTACCCTCCCATTCCCTTCCTTTATCCCATTTCATTCAAATTTTCAACAGTTGTTGTTCCTAGAGCTGAAAAATAAACCAGCCTTTTCAGGATGATACCAGATGATGCGATGCAGATAAGAAACTTTGTCTGTACATGTATTATTTTGCTTTTGATTCTCCTACAACAGGTTACACTGGCTGAAGAAAGGTAAGATTACTTCATTCACTTGAGGTTTAAAGTAATCAATTAAGCAAAATCAATCTCAAAAATAGCATACATGCTATCCTATCGACAGACTTTAATTTTTCTTTATAAAATTGAAAGTTCCTTAAGGTGTCTTTGATCATTATAGCCTGTTGTTACAGGCTTTTCTTGTTAAAACCATTCAAAATGATTTTCAATTGTTTAAGGTGATTTTTTTCTTTTAAATTGGTTATATTTTATTTTACTGTAACTTTGATTTGATAATTAAGATTAGTAATTACAATTAGCCGGTGAATTATATCTTCTACCTTAAAATTTAATTTTTCGAAAGAAAAATTCTTTTTTGAATTAATTACCTATTTGTTTCAACTTAATTGCAAACCATCACTCTTGTTTTATATTCTCAATTTATTAAATTAGATTAATGTTATTAATTTCAGAATAAATTTTGGTAATGTTTCTTATGAAACAGTAGAACGGTAGATATCTGTAGGGAAATCACCACAAAATTTTTAAACTCGATTTGAATAAAAAAATATCTCGGCCGTACAAGGGAAAATCATAGACTAACTTCTTTTAAGAAACCAATTAAAAACCTATGCAATAAAAACCAATAAAATATCGTGTTCTTCAATTTTTAACATTTATTTAATTATTTATTTATTTGTTTATTATTTATTTATTTATTATTTTATTTTTTTATTATTTATTTATTTATTTATTCAGCTTGTTGCTATTCATTTAATATTGCAGGGGATTGCTATTTTCAGTAAAAGTTTTTGCTTTGAAAAGTTTTAATTTGATTTAGATCTTAAGAAAATTGTTAAAAAAAGGCTGCACCTGAATTTTTCAACCGTTTTTAACCTCTACAACATTTTCCGAAAGACGGTAAATTAATACTTTATGGGTTAACTGTACCTAGTGAATATTTTGAGGTAATTCAAATGAGGTCGAATTTTTATTCCCTACTAGCGCTGACGCGCTAGACCCGGGCCTTGCCCGAGTTTCAGTTTTTTAATAAATATCATCTGGTGCGTTACATATGAGCTTCGCCAGTCCATTTTTAAAGAAAATTATTCTGGTGTGAAACAGATGGGCTTCGCCAGTCCAAATGAGGAAATAGTTAAATAAAGGAGCCATTTTTATGTTTATGCTACAACAATGGATTTTAAACTACGAGGGTTGTTTTTTAATTAACTTCCGTTTTTCTCCTGAAAAAAAAGTAGTAAAAATTTTGAAACAATTTTGGTGCTGGTAGTTAGATACATCCTTCAGGCTCAATTTGCCACCTTACTGAATAAAATCGGACATTTTTTCTATTTTTTATCGATTTTACAAACGCGCTCCTCGAACTATTTTCCCGCCAACCCATAGAGAATTCGGCTTTTTTCTCCTTTCGCTCCGTCCGCGATCACCTGCCCACCCATTGTTTAATGTTAATGCCTGCTCGCGGACAGACGGAGCGAAGGGAGAATAAAAAAAGTAAAAAAAAGATTTTTTATAAAACGCTTTTATTGAAGTGTTCTAAAAGGTCAAAAATAATTATTTCGGTTTGACAAATAATTTATTGGGAAGTAGAAAATACCTTTTTGGTAAGTAAATAATAACTGATTTTCTAATTACTAAAAATAAAAGCGTGGGCGCTAGTAATTTATATATATTTTTTAATTTAAAATTTTGCTTATTTATTTTTTAAAATTTGTACAAAATCACCTGAAGGTAAGGACCCGTATATGTAAATTCAAGTTCAGTAACACTAACATCTATGCCGAACGAGGGTTCGGACCCCAGACGTACGGCTTTGCAGTCAGATGCTCACCACTAGGCCAATACGTCGGCATTTATGTATAATTTTACATAGAACATAGAATAAACAAGTTAGAATAAATAGTGAATGTGAAGAATTACTAGCGCCCACGCTTTTATTTTTAGTAATTAGAAAATCTGTTATTATTTACTTACCAAAAAGGTATTTTCTACTTCCCAATAAATTATTTGTCAAACCGAAATAATTATTTTTTACCTTTTAGAACACTTCAATAAAAGCGTTTTATAAAAAATCTTTTTTTACTTTTTTTATTTTCTGCTTTTTAGTCATGTTATTTTTTTTAACAAAAACTCACAAGAAAAAATGTATTTATTTCAACCATATTTAATCTGATGTTAGAATGGAATTTTAGTTTTCTACAATATGATGGTGAAATATAACATCGGCTCACTCGCCGATAAAATCCGTCCATATCAAAAAGATTCACAAGAAAAAGAAAAAAAAAGCATCCCATTCAGACTTTTCAGTAGTCCATAAATTATAAAAGTAGCGTATTTTTCTGCTCTCGCGATGGGCACCAATTTTCGGCGATTTCTCGCTCTTCTGGTGATTTCTCGCTCTTCTGGCGATTTCTTTCTCGCGGTTATTATCTTAAATCGCTAATTATCTTAATTGTTAATTGGAAGGTAAGAAATCACGTTTTGAAGATAAAATATTGCAGTGATATACCTAATATATTATCTTACTGGTTTTGGGAGCCATTGGCTTCACGGAAGTGTCTCAAATTTGAATTAAAAGGATAACTAAAAACACTCGTTAATTACCTTAATTACGGAGGTTTTGACCAGTTGATTATTGAATATTGCATTGTCATCGAGTTTACACCAGGGTGCAAAGTTTTAGAACTTTATATCGTTTGGAAGTGCCTGAAATTTTATGTACAAGATCTTGTAAAAAAAAAGTGATTAATCGTCCATAAATATTGTAATTACTGGGCAATTCTCGTTTTGACTTTTGATTATGATGAAGTTATGCCTTATACAACATTGTGCACGGTTTAGGGAGAATAGTCCCTTGGGAAAGGTCTCAAAATCTGGTTTTTCTGTTAATTAAAAATACTCGTTAATTAACTTAATCCTTTGGTTGTTTGACTAGAGAATGGTTGGATATTGGAGTATCATGAGGTTTACACCTATGTTCAAAGTTTCGGGGCCCTAACATATCGGGAAGTGCCCGAAAATCGAGTTTTAAAATTCCTCCCGTAAAACGCCGCCAAAAGCAAGTAGAATAAAAGCGTTTAAAAAAAGCCGAATTCTCTATGGGTTGGCGATAAAATAGTTCGAGGAGCGCGCTTGTAAAATCGATAAAAAATAGAAAAAATGTCCGATTTTATTCAGTAAGGTGGCAAATTGAACCTGAAGGATGTATCTAACTACCAGCACCAAAATTGTTTCGAAATTCCTACTACTACTTTTTTTTCAGGAGAAAAACGGAAGTTAATTAAAAAACAGCCCTCGTACAACAATCGATTTCAATCTACAACAATCGATAATATTCCTATAACAATTAAAGTTACACCTTCTCTTATTATATTTACAACAATGGGGGTTTCCTTGAAGTTTGGCATGAAGTTTGGCATGAAGTATGGGTTTTAAGCATAAAATGGACCAAAAACGTTATTAGGATGCATCTATTTTAAATTAGTTTTATTTGTAAACCTTCCCGGGAGCGAGTAGAGCAACGTGGTATAGTTCAAAAGTTAATGTAGGTTCGAAAACTTTAAAACTATAGAAGACATACAGACAGAAAAACATTGATTATTATATAGTATATAGATGTAGTATTACATTCAAGTCCATTCTTTAAATTCAGGGGCGTCATTTAGGGGGGGCAGGGGGGGGAAACATCCCCCCAAGGTTTCCACTGTTATGTGAAAAATAGCTACAAGTCCCTTGAAAATTCTAAAACTTCCGTCAAGGAGCTTTGGGTGTAACCCAAAAAGTCTCAAGGAGTTAAAACACTACCTTTAAGGGTCAAATTTCAAAACATTTTCTGGGGGAGGACCCCCAGCCCCCTTATTAAATTTTAATGTCTGTTATTCAGTTGTTTTCCTCTTGAATATTCTGCCGCTTGCAAGAAGCTTTTCCTTTTTAGTGCTCCCCAAAAAGTTTGAAAAAGAGATATAAAACACTAGTTTAAAGGGGTAATTTCAAAAATATTTCCGGGGGTATACCCCCAGTCCCCCCAAAAAAATTTTACGTCGGTTTACAGTATTTTTGCCTTCAAAACTCTGCCACTTCCAAGAAGCTTTTCACTTAAAGAGCTCCCCAAACAGTTTGAGAAAAAAAAAACACTATTTTAACGGCAGATTTTTGTGGGGTAGAACCTTGAAACTTTGACGTCTTTTAACAACTCTTTTCCCAAGAAAATTCTGTGGTTTACAAGAAACTGTTCTCTTTGAAGATGTAGCCCAAAGGATCTCGAAATGAGTTAAAATACTACTTTAAGAGGCAAATTTTCAAAATTTTCCTGGGGGTGAACCCCAGACCCAAGTTTTTTTGTCGTCAAATTTTTACATTATAATTAATATTATTTAAATACTACTTTTCAGGGCTCATATAAAATTGTGTTCGTTAGGGGATACCTTAAAAATGAAGTTGAGGCAACCCCCCAAAAAATATAGTTACGGCGCGGCGGGGCCCAGACCCACTTTAAAAAAATCCTTGCCCCCCCCAACCAAAAGCTGAAATGACGCTCCTGTTTGAATTCAATGTTCAGTCTTGAAAAGGTCCCTTTCACCACCAAACGTTTTGTACTATAGGTAACAAAGCTGTTTATAAACTATGTACTAGAAAGTCAATACCAATTCAAGTCCTTATTGTTGGGTCTCAAGCACTAAATAAATTAAAATCTTTATTTATGCAATGCTATGTATTCTGTATTGTAGTCTATTTACTATTCTTAAGAAAAATTAAATTCGATAATTTTTTCCTGGAGAGAGAAAAATGCAAAATTGATTTCCGAATTTCGTGGATAAATGCCTATTATTGGTAGGATGTAACAAAACAAGATGTTTTCATACAAACGTTTATCGACATTTAGTTGAAAAATTGATATTGATCTGCATTTCACTCATAGTACGAACCACTTTACAATCTAGTGTCTAAAGATATTATCCCCCTTAACAGTGACATTTATTTCAGAAAAATTGACCAAAAATGGAAATTGTTGTTGACTGTTTAATTTTGTTCTTTATATCCTTATTAGTGTTATAAAATAGATTTTTATAACAAAAATCTAAATTTAAATGAAATTACAAGTGTATTAATTATTTTAACATACACATAAAAAAGTATTGGATTACAAACACATTTTATTCAATTAGTAGAAAGATTATCCAAACATGATGTCTCTCAATCTCTAAACGAAGATAAATCACTATCATCATCGAAACGAACTCAGTTTGGGCTTCACAAAACGGAAACGTTAATTTTTCTCCAACCCGACATTCTATTAATTAGACAAAAGAACAACAATTATAAACAATGAAAGTCTCTTAGCTGTGAAATCTGTAGTTATCCACTGATCTCAAATGAAGGACACTATACTCGAACGCAACTTAAGTTGAGCCTGACGTCATAGCCACGCGGAAGAAAATCTGAGTAAACAGAAAGCCTGCTGGGTTGCTAGAAGCTCTTATTGACTGGCGAGTTTGAGAGCGAGTTGTACTACTACGCGCTACGCCACTTTAAAAAATAACAATACTGAACATTTTATGCATATCGGGATGAAAAGATTCTTAATATACGTGGATTTAAAAAACTAATCATTATTCGAAATTGAAGTTCTAAATTTCACTCAAAACTACTTTCTTTGGTTGCTCTCAGCATATTTCTACAGGCTCAAATTAAGTTGCAACTGAGTATAACATTGATTTTCAGAAAGCTTGGACATAATTTGGTATCGTTATCATAGAACTTTTTGATAGAGATCAGAAAATGCGGTAATACTTTTAACCACTTCGTAGGGATAGTAACTTTCAAGTTTTATGCCACTTCGGTCTACCAAGCCCCCTGCACTAGCAAAACAAGGGGTTTTTCCCATTTACCCCTGATTCCCAATTACCCTACCTAGCCCTAAATATCTTTTTCTTTGCCGTCCTGTGTTATTATAAGGTTTCCTTATGATGAAAATCATTTGGGCTCTATTCATAAAAGAAAATACAAAATAAAATATCCTAAGAACCTTAAATTTTTATACGGCCTCGGGTTTTTACACTGAAATTTTTTACAGATGTTAAAACATCCACTCTGCATGCGTGCGCGCTTCTTGGAATGAAATAGTAAAATTTGTTTTTTTGTCGGATATGACGTCATATTATTCGTAGCATTCATAAAAGTATTCGTAGAAGAATAGTCCTTTGGGCATTTTTTATCTACACCACTAAAGGAATTTTTCTATATGCAGAGTTTGGGGGAACTAGTCAAAACACCCTATAGTTCCATTGAACAGCATTTTGATTTTAAATCAAACTAAAAGGACGTTTTTGTATCTTCTCTAGACCTATAGAAATTTTTCCTCTCGACTACAACAAGCATGAATCTCCATCTCAAAAAGGTGAGACTCTTTGTTCTTACGACTTAATTAATTATGAAAAGATAATTTCACCATCATTATCGCTGGTTAAGCGGACAATAAGTGTAAACTCACAACTCTCAAGCGTCGCCTCCAACCGTGGACTGATTTCGTCCTTGTTAGGACTAATCAATGGTCATCACTTTTTTCAGTTATAGTCGGCTGGACTAGTACTTGCCCTCCGCACTCTTGCGTTACCTTCCTATACCGTGCTGATGAGTCAAGGACGAAACCGGTCCACGGTTGGAGGCGACGCTTGAGAGTTGTGAGTTTACACTTAATTAATTATATTGGTAATTTCAACGTATTGCTTTGAACTTTGTGATGGAATGCTTTATTGTGTTTTTTATATGAATCGAAGTTATTATATATGGACAAACACTTTTCCCTAGGATCGAGTCGAGCAGGTTTCACCATTATTCAGAAAGCGCTAATTGAAATTTTGCAAATATTTGACGGTGGCCAAAAATTGGTTTTATTCTTCAAGATTATTCTTCAAACACCTATATCTCCTCAACAGAATATAAACTTGGAATCTCTCCAGAAGAAACCTTTTGGACGCAATACAAAGCCTGAATTTGTTCATTTTGACAGATTCAGAAGATTATATGGCATATGGCATGCACAGTAGGGTGGGTCATTTTCCTATGGCGAAAAAAAATTTTGCAAATTCTATTGGGCACAGCAAGAAAAAGGTGCCAAATGGTCTCAAACTAACATGTGTAAAATATCATTTGATTATAATAACTCTTTTTGCCCCCGGATTAGCCTCAAATAGAACAAAAATATGTAATTTTTAACATTTTTAAAAAATTTTATGAATTAAATTTTTTTTGTTGAAAACTAATTAAAGCTCACAAATAAGGGTATTTAAAAGCAATTTTAATCACATTAGTCACCTTCATGCATTATTAATACAAAAATAACTGCCAAAGTGGCAATATAATATGCTATCATATTAACAAGAGCCGTAGAATATGAATCTCTTTTTATAGTGGATTTTCAGTGGTACAGATTTTAAATATTGGTATTTCATATTCAACTGTTTCTATTTTAAAAAATTAAAAATACAGTTTTATACTGACCAAACTTGAGGGAGAATGTATATGAATCATATACATTCTCCCTCAAGTTTGGTCAGTATAAAACTGTATTTTTAATTTTTTTAAATAGAAACAGTTGTGTTTTTCATAAATATGCCGCGCTTTCGAAATTCAGCGGACAGTTATTTCACTGGCTGGTCTTGGGATCCAAATATGATCGCAAAAATATGTTGAAACAATTGTCGAATAGATATTTCGTTCATAGGCAATATCAGTTATGATTCGCTCAATCATGATTTACCTAATTTTTTACTATAGCAATTGACTGAAACCCAGGCCCATGAAATTATACTTCTTTGAGGATTGACTCAAAATAGCTTCTTAGCATTCCCTTATGCGTTCATAAAAGTTAAAATATAGCAAATTTAACTGTTAAGGATACAAGTAAGTTTTGAAAAGTAATGTAGCTTATTTAAAACCTTAAGGGATATAGTACTGAGCTTTATGCTGAAAACGGGGATCTACCGCTCTTCTTAAGAAAATATTTCAAAATTTGTCTCTTAAAATGTGGTTTTAATTTATTTTTGGACATAAGGGAATCACATGGGGACACTTGGGATGGACTATTACTAATATGCCAAAAAATTTCAAGGGAATCCCAACTTTTAAACTATTATCCAAATGTTTTCCATGGGGTTGAAACCTATAACCCAAAAAAGGTATCCACCTTCTGACATATCCATTTTTATTAAAATTTAATGTTTATACCATCCTACTCATCCGACAATAAAGGTTTCGCACATTTTTATGATTCCAGCAAGAAATTTTTGATTGCCAGTTCTAACCATTGAGATATTTCAAAATATGTTGTATTACAAGTCAAATATTTCAACTTTGGTTTCATTTTTAATGATTTTATAGTCTTCAATGATGATTTTTATACCATTGTGCTCATTTATATTCATGACGAATTTGTGCAATCGAGGTAAAAGCTTGATTTTCGTTCGTCCATTTTTGCATGAAATTACAATATTAATCGAAACTTTAAGGCCAATCTGGAGGCAAAAAGAGTTATTATAATCGAATAATATTTTACACATGTTAGTTTGAGACCATTTGGCACCCTTTTGTCACTGTGCCCCTAGGAAAATGTGAAAAAAATATTTTTGACCCACCCTAATGCACAGAAAAGCATTCTTTATAAATTTGCATAATCATACTTTTTTCAACTGTAAATTTATATTTGATATTTGGACATCAACTTGTACAAAACTAAATTTTAAAATGTTTAATTTTTAAAGAGTATTATCTTTCAGAAGCATCAGACCTTTTTAGCAAACCTTTATTAAAGATTCTAAACTTGTCTTTCTACAGGAATTCCAACACATGTTTATTTAGATTTGTCTGTCATGGATGTTGATAGAATTGATGAAGAATTAATGGTGAGAATCACTCAATGCTACTTACGAACATTTTTTCCTAATTTTAGGGGACTTTTTCACTGCTCCCTGACCAGCTGTTAACCCTTAGTTATACAACCCTTAGTTAGCAGCTTTTCGTTAACTCTGATTGGCGGAGTCCTATGGCTACTAGGTAACTGCTGGTTAGGTAGCAATGAATTAGGCCATTAGTGTTGGATGTGTACTTAGGTGGGTCAAAAAAAACGCTTTTTTCGAAATCCGATTACGGGCAGCGCGGATTTTTGGCCAAATGCCTTCAATAACACAAAAAAATTCAGCTCGATACAGCAATTCCTTCTGCTGGCACATTGCTCCCCAAGTTTGGAAAAACTCCATTTTAAATCATTTTTTTTGAAAAATATTTTTTTTCGAAATCTGCTTACGGCTAGAATATAATTCTATGCTAGTAGCATGTGTAGTCGAACCGGGAAAAGTGAAATAATTATTTTATTTAAATATTCGACAAAAACACCTCTAGGGTTAGGAATTTTTACTCCTACGTTCCTTTCATCTAAATCTGTCTGTACTCAGTGCATTATAATCAGTAAAATCATTGTCCTGTTTTCAAATGAGTGGGTAAGCCAAAGAATACAAGTGAGGAGGGATTATAGATTTTACTCTATGGGTGATGAATAGAACTATAAATACTTAGAAATCAAGGTTGGTTGGCAATGGTTATTTGGATTTATAAATATGTCAACCGACCCCCATACACAGAAGTTATCCAATATTATAAACTGTACTCTTATATACCGTCCCTTTTCCTATGACCTTTCTAATTGATTTTTTTAAAGGAATACAGCATCCAAACTTACATGTCGGAGTACTGGACCGACTTTCGCTTAAATCTAACCAAATACGCCAATGATTCTGAGGAGAATACTTCGTTCCCCACGGTGTTGGTGCAATACCTTTGGACACCTGACTTGGTATTCGACAACGCTAAGTCTGGCATGCTCTTCAGCCTTTCTCTCCCCAACACTCATGTTAGAGTTTCCAATAAAGGAGTCTTAATGCGTTCCACAAGGTAATCAAGCAATAAAATATAATTTATTATCATTAATTTAAATCACAGAACGAACTTTAGAAATTAAACTTTTTTAGGTATAACCTTGTCATAGGCTGTCGGATGAACTTTCATTACTACCCAATGGACACTCAGTTGTGTTTCTTCAAGATTTGCACTCGTAAGTTTGCTTTTGCTCAATGTCAAACAAAATTCAATGCAAAGAATCAAATATAAAAAATAAGACCATAATATTTTACTACTGACAAATGCTTTTCAGTACTGAAAATGCATAATGTAATGTAGACCTTACAGTAAGTTTTTACCATGACTCGTTTATGTTTACAAGTTTACATATATCATTCATAAACAGTTTCAAATCCAGACCACAAGGTAATATTGCACTGGGCCGACGGAAACACAAACCCCACCGGAAGGAAAGACAGCATCAGACTCACAAATGACGTCCAGCCTTTAAAATATCTTCTTCACCAGCCCACTCCTTATCAAGCTCGAGAAACTTGGTCTGCTGGTAAGAGAACACCTACTAATAAAACCATGAAAGTTAGCTAGACTCTTAAAGTGAAATCAAAATCGAAATACTCCTTAGTCTATACTCGAATGCAACTTAAGTTGAGCCTGACGTCATGGCCACGTGGAAGAAAATCTGAGTAAACAGAAAGCCTGCTGGGTTGCTAGAAGCTCTTATTGGCTGGCGAGTTTGAGAGATAGTTGTACTACTACGCTCTACGCCACTTAAAAAAATAATAATACAGAACATTTTTGCATATCGGGATGAAAAGATGCTTAATATACGTGGATTTAAAAAACTACTCATTATTCAAAATTGAAGCTCTAAATTTCACTCAAAATCAGACACCTCGCGGAGAACTACTTTCTTTGGTTGCTCTCAGCATATTTCTACAGGCTCAAGTTAAGTTGCAACTGAGTATAGTCAAATAGCATTTATTTTGGGAAAGTTTTGGTGTATTTGAGACTTTTTTTCCTTTCTGTACGTTTTTTAGGGTGCTGAATCCGAGATTCGAGAACTAAATTCCGTGAAGCAAAACAAAAGGAAATTCGAAAAGGTTTTCCTTTTTTTCGTTTTCTGCCATAAAAATGCAAAAACAAATTACAAAAAAAGTCAATTTCAACTATTTTCTCAAACTAATAGCTAAGCCTCTAGACGCTTTGAAAGTGAGGCAATTTTCGTACGATTGGTTGAAAACCAAAAAAATAAACTAATATCTCCAAAACGTGACATGTTTCGAAACAGGTTACTATAAAATCTGCTCTTTATCTCTTATATTTTACATGAAATAATTATTCAAAACCTCAATGATGACAAACTAAATGCACTTTTGTTCGGAAATTTCCATCAAGTTCGCAGAACGCAGGTGGATATTGTCAAATTTTTTAGAGTGCTCTAGTTGCTATAAACTATTAATCTGACAAAAAAATGGTTACTAACAATTTTTCATCCACTTAATTTTTGCACTTAACATTTTCATGAGAAACCCATGATTTTCGTTCTATAAGCTAAAAACCAAAAAATAGTGGGAAATTTTGGCGTTTTTTCGAATTTTCACCAAACTGCCATTCGAAATCCTACTACTATTATAATTGTGAATGTTTGTCCGGATGTTTGTTACTCTTTCACGCAAAAACTACTGAATGGATTTTAATGAAATTTTACCATAATGTAGCTTATACATCAGAATAACACATAGGCTATAATTTATAAAGAGAAAATCAGTCCTTCATTCTTTTTTTCCCGTTTTTCCTGCTTTTTTTCACTTATTTTTCCGTGTTTGAAAACCTGTTTTACCAGTCATACAACGAGTTAAAAATAAAACATTGTTTCAAATGAGACACAGATCACTAGACTTTTTCATTTACTAGATCTTTTATTTTAGTTTTAAACACTGGTTTTATATTTCTTAATTTGTTCACTAGACTTTTTACTACGGTTTCAAATTTGTTATTTTATAAAGGCACCAAGATATTATTAAACATTATCAGAAACATCGGAATTGTAAAAAGTGACAAGAACACCGGGATTGGAAAATTAGCGAGAACATCGGGAAGGAAAAATTACCGAGAACACTGGGATAGGAAATTTACCATAAAGACACCCAGAATACCGGAATATAAAAATTACCGTAAACACTGAGATAGGAAAATTACCGGGAACGCAGCCGGGATTAGAAAAATTACCATGATCACCGGGCAACGGGATAAGATTACCGGGAACACTGGGATAGGAAAGAGGCGCCTGGGATACCGGGATGATTTGTAATATTGCTAATTTACAAAATTATAAATGTATTTTAAGAAATATTTTAAAAAATAAATTTATACACCCCACCCGTGCAAGGCCGGGTATAACAGCTAGTTTTGTATAAATTTAGATTCGGATCCAGCACCCTCGAAAACGTATTATAACCACTGAGAAAAAACTTCTGTATTTTTTTTCCTGAAACCCTTTTTTTACACCTGGTTACTGAACTAAATGGCATGTAAATATGTACATACATGTAATATGTTAATGTTAATATGTCAAAATTACATTTAAATATGCAACCTCTCAAATTACATGTAAATATGCCTCTTTCGATCCTTTCACCAGGCAACTACACCTATCTGTACGCCAACTTCACCTTCTCCCGCCGCCTGAGCGGCAGCCTGCTGAACGTGTACGTGCCCAGCCTGCTGGTGGTACTTCTCTCCTGGATCTCCTTCTGGCTGGAAGTGAGGGCGGTGCCAGCGCGGATCACCCTCGGGGTCACCTCCGTGCTCACCCTCGCCACCCAGATGGTGCAGGCGCGCAACGGCCTTCCCGCCATCAGCTACATGACGGCGCTGGACGTATGGCTCTTCTGTTGTCTCTCGGCCGTCTTTGCTTCCATCTTGGAGTACGCTTTCGCCTACCAACTCTACTTCAAACGCCAGCAGGTGAGGGTTTTTGCGTAGTGTTCGGCAATTAGTGGTCGAAATATACACCCGTGTCAAAAAAATGAAGGATAGTTACTTTTGGGGGAATAATGACACAAATTTTAGTTCCTGTAAAGTAACTCTCAGGGTCCACAAACATAATTCTAAACTAACATACGAGAGCGTCAAAAATATGAATACCACCTGCCAATGATGTATCCAGAAGCTAAAATCTGCCCAAATGAAGATTGAATAGATGTCGATGTCACTTATTATCGACTCAAAATCATATTGAAAGGTATTCAATGTGCATATAGGAGTTTGGATCCATCCCTGCGTTTAAGTCATCAAAGATTATGTATTTGTCTTACTCTGCAGTATCTATGATCAGTTCCTAAAAGTATTGATTTTGCCTATCCCCCTCTTAAACAAAACATAGAGAAATTATATTTCAGTGCGAACTGTTTTGGGGTTTTGTTGAGAATTTAGATTGTAGTAAAGTTTGTTTCATTGCACACTTAGTATTTGAAAGGAAAAACTCGTTTTACAGGATGTGAAAGCTATGCGGAAAAACTTACTTGTCGAGGATTCAGATCAGTAAAGTTCGTTTCATTGCATACTAAGTACCGTCAAGGAAAAACCTGTTTTACAGGAGCCATGAGCTTTGCTGTAAAGCCTACTAAACTTTAAGATAATGTGTTTTTATGGTATTTTTCAGTTATTTCAGTTTTAAAGAATAAAAAGAAACTTAAGTACAAGTATTATCAATAACCCCTTTTTTTAGAAAAAAAAATCTTTTTGCTCTAACCTAAGCCGGATATCTTCTGAAGTTTAAACCTCTCATCTTAAATGTATAATGTATTATATTGTGGTGCTTTTCCTCTTGTATAATTTCAGTTACTTTTGAAATCCCCGTGTGATACAATTTGATACACAGGGAGGAATACTTACCTAAGAGGCATATTTCTACTACTTCAAGGCCTGCTTTATTACACTAAATTTATTTGATAGAGAACACCTAAAAAAAATAAGGAGGAAATTTTAGAACTATTTGCCGTTCTTAGGGGCCATTCATTAATTACGTAAGGATCCCGAGGGGAGGGAGGTTGGAAAAATCTCTACATACCCTTACTTGGGGGTGGGGTCAAACCCATTCTTACGTAAGATTTTCCAAGTTAATGTAAAAAAATTCCAATTATTTTAATCAAATTTTACTATTGAATAACCCCAGAAAAACTTAAAAATGCTGAAGATCTCGGTATATTATCCAAGCTTTAATTTTTTAAAAATGAAGGTGTATCAAATGTATCTTTTTATTGGAGTAGCATTAAGTTAAGATAAAAAATAAAACTGTTGAATCCATCTTCCAGTGGTCAAAAGTCGAAACAAAACAAAAGCAAAAAGAGAGAGAAATCTTTATTAGTTTTGGTTTCAACTTTTTTTTGTTAATCATTTACGTCAAACTGATAGTTTTAGATTAACTGATCCTTTTCTAACATTTTATTATTTTGTAAAACGAAATGGAATCTTACGTAAGAATAGGGGGAGGGGTTTGAAAAATCTTCGTACCCTTACATGGGGGTAGGAGGGGGTCAAAAATTGCCAAAATCATCCTTATGTAATTAATGAATGACCCCTTAAGACTTACAAACAAGCAGAAAACATGCGAATGGTTAAGCATACATTTATTTGCATGAAGTGACGTATCTGAATCCGATACTTAATCTAAACCAATTAAATACTTAAGTACTTTTCTATTGAGAAATTGGTGGGTTTTTTTCACAAAATTTTCTTGAATTTTTGACGTTTGTATACATTGCTATGTTCTCTTTCAGAAAGAAATCTGTCCAAATACTCTTTCTAGAGGATCACGACCTCGAAAGTCACCGAAAAGCCTTGTATTGCAATCATCCCTGTTGAAATCAGAAGTGATAGATTCTCAAAATTCAGTTTGGGAAATCTTAAAGGAACACTCCTTGGATCACTACAGCAGGATATTATTTCCCTTGCTCTTCACAGTTTTCGCAGCTGCTTATTGGATTTTTTACTTGTCTATCAAATGAGAAGGGAATCTCATAATATTCTGCTGATAAGTCTAAAGAAATTTTCATAAAAAAGACTGAATTGAAACTTGAACATTTGTGACAGGGGAACGTTCACAGTATTCATCCAATCCATAGGATTGGGTTTTTTTATAAGTCAATATTGGGTTCGCAAATTAATGTAAGCTAGTATAAAGTTAGCTTAATTTTTAAGTTAAAATAGCTTATGGTATTATTTTAGCAGCCCCCCTCTAGTTTGACCCTTAATTTCAATTTACCTGGCACAATTAAGAGGGAAAGAATATTTTGAAGTTGTCGATTTTTCATGCAATATTGTGGAAATGATAAGTTTTGATAAAATCACAAAAAATACTTTAAAATTTTTGAAAGTAGAAAAAGAAATCAAAGAATTTAAAAGTACCATGTTTATTCCACACAATATTTATCCATCCTGTTTGAAGACCAGTGGCGTAGCCATAAATGAGAATTTGAGTTTATATCCCCCTGAAAGTGAAGTTTTCCTATTTTAAATATAAAAATGAACTAAATTTAATTCATCCCATAGCCCCCAAAATCTCAATATTCCCTCCGAATATTGTCCGGTTACTACACTTCCAAAGACTACCGGTTGAGACCACTGACAAAAGGAGGGGTCAGGTGTTTTTCTCCCCGAAAATACTTTTAATTTTAGCACGAAAAGGTGATTTCACGCTATTTTGGAGGGGAGATATTCTTGAAAGGAGCATGGCCCTCCACACACCTACCAGTTCTATTGCTCTAGAAGCTTTTGACACTTTCTCTATCTTTACCAAGTAGTAGAACTGAATTTTGTGTTAAACGTCGATTTTTATCAGTTTTTACAGCTTTTCTACACATCCTATCCTTTTCTATCACATACGCTATTTCTATTAGTCGATAAGAACTTTATAACTTTATTTGTGTCTCAGTTTATACAGCCAAATCCTTCAGAACGATATCCACATTCTAAAGAGTACAAAATCGATGTTTTTTTATTACAGCAAGGAAATTTTGTCAAATTTAATTCACCTGCTCTCGTATTTATATCCTAATTATATAACAAATTTCACTGAGCAATAATTTATGAAAAAGTTGTCATTAGTGTAATGAAAATATCCTTTTCCTATTATTTTTAAGAGCTTAACAATATTGCCATAAAAATTCTTGTTTGAGAAAAAAATACAATGGAGTGATTATAAGTATACTGAACTTATGAATACAGATCTGAACATTGCTTAAATATTGTAACTTTAAAAAAAATTGCTATGAATAAATTCCTAATTAAGCTATAATTGAGTTTTATATATATTTTTAAAATACCTTCAAACGTGCAACATGAATAAAACATGATACGATATGCATAGTATTTCCTCGCTGTCATACGTATCTTTTTATTATTATTATTATTATTATTATGCTAAAATACAAAAATTTTATGGGGAAAATGAACTCAAACGATGCAAATAAGTAGCATCTTTCTAAAAATTTATCTATCATTATAGTATTTTCTCAACTTAACAAATTGCAATAATAAAACAATATCAAATTTTAATTTATATGACCTTCCTCAAGATTACATTATACCGAGTTTCACCACCTGTGGCTTAGTTTGAGAGGAGATGTAACACCACCCAAATAAATATATACTTTTGGATATAGAGATTGGACTATTTCATTGGTTTTGTGAAATTATTTGGTCCAATGAGATAATTTACTATAACATGTTTGACTGTAAATATATTTGTCTCTTCATTTCAATTAAACTAAATCTATAAGTAAAAGTACATGAGTCCACCAAAAACATTTGGGAGAATAGTATGCATGATAGTTTTATCATTTTTGACATTGATAGTTTATATAATTTAAAACAAATATAATTGATATAGTATATGAAAAATCTGTAGTAGTATTTTATCATTTATGAGATAGTAAGATGCAAATCAATATAATTGCATAATACAGTTATTATAATTGTTTATATATTGTTTCACATTCAGCAGCATTTTAGTAGAAACAAGGACAGAAGTCATAGCCAAAAGGCTAGTTCATTAAAAAAACGAGAAACTTCATTAAAACTAATGCCTTTTATTTTAAAAACACATAAAAGATATGAAAATATAAACAATACATTCAGTCACCATAAAAGGGTAAATACAACAAACAAATCAATATAAAAAAGTTGCTACACAGTGAATTTCCATAAAATTTAAAAAATAAACACTGGTACCAAGTATCACAATCAAAGGCCCCAAGTGGACGGAATGGATTAAATGGAATAGTTTGAGTTCGGACTAAATACAAACAATCAATTGTGAAACTCGACAGTTTTCAATTACAAAACCCAGCTAAGGAGATCATATATAGAGCTAGAGATGGAAAAACAGTCAAGGTATCTAGGAATACATGGTATTAATACACAGTAAATAAATACTAAAACAGTGGAAAAAATCACAAATTAAAATCAATTTGCTACACAACCTTGCGACCAGCATATCTGGCAAGAAAAGTGTGCTAAAAATCTGAGCTCACAAACTATTTAATACATAATTAGCTAAAATTTTGTTTACATTCCAAATTTTTAGCATTATTGTTATGCCTTAAAATCCTGGAAACCAAACATTTGAGGTATAATTTTTATCACCGGTTAAAATTCAGACAATTCCATACTTAACTCTATACTTAGTTAAAATGACATAATAATATAATAGATTACTTTTTGTTAAATATGAAAACAGCCTGGTGTTAATAAATAATCTAAATGCATAATTTAATCTAATTACATAACTAAAACATAGCCAGACCTGAACTTATTTTGATCAAACTGGTGCTTTAATTTTATTTTCACCTTCTTCACTAGATAAGGGTATAATTACTTTATAAGAATTTCCATTAAATAGCCAACTAGATAGTAAAAATCAAAACAATTAACAATTTTCTGCACAGCAAATCAAATAACAGAATAAACATTAAAGTAACAACTTTGTATGGATTGAATACATACATGAGTAACAAATAACAAATGTTCATATTAGATTTACCTAGTAAACAAAGATGGATTGAATGTGTTGGAGTGATTGAAACAACAAGATACAACATAGAACTTAAAATTTGGTATTATATTGTAAAAATTATACTTCCAGGGAGTTTTCAAACCAAAGAAATTATTTTGCCCTGAACACACATTGCAAACTAGGGCGTTGCAAAAGCTTATGGGGAAAAAATTCACAGATGCTTCAAAACATGACGTGCAAAATCAAGGATCACTGACACTTGAGAGCAGGAGGTGTATAAATGCCACCAGGGATTTTTATTGAATCTTGTTCCTATTTTATTATAGCTGGAATCATCTTGGCATCATAAACAACATTACATATTAGTCCACCTCCCACTTGCAAGCTTCTTTTCTCAGTCATAGAGCGCTTTTAACCCCTGGGGAACATCCCCCAGCAGGTGCAGGTGGCATTGAATGTTTTTCCTATAGGATCTTGGGAAATTGATATCCCAAACTTGCTGTATAAGTTTTTAACTAAATATTGAAAGCGTTCAGGCTGACAAAATTAAGAACGACAAAAATTGAGATATTTTCCCTATGCATTAACAGGGAAAACTACCCTTAAGGGGCGTGCGGGTGAAAAATTGTCTAAGAGACCTGAAAATTTGCAGGTAATGTTTCAGTATGTAACAACAAAGAATTCGAAAAGATGGATGCAACAAAAAAACATTCAGATCTTTTCACAATAAAAACATAAATCAATAGAACAAAAAAACTTGCAACTTAAAAAAAGCATACAAAATTTACCTGTGCAATTGATTTCATTACCCCATACAACAAAATTAAAGGTGAATGTTTCCCAAATTTGATTAAATTAACTCATACAAATATGATCAATTATTGCATGCACAAGCTCAAAAAATAAACAGTTCAAGCAAATGTAAGTGTTTAAACACAATGACAAGATCATATACTTATTAAAATCATCAGTTTTAGCAACACAACAAGTTCACAGTTGCTTGTAAAATGCAAACCATACTTGAAAAACTTAAGAGGTAGGTTAAAGTCGCCAAAACAAATGATTCAATGATAATTGCAGATCATAATAACAGAAAATTGCAGTCCAGTTACAAATACACATCAATCAATACTCAGTCTTTAAAAACAAATGGGTGGAACACCCATCTAACTTCACAGAACCAACATTATTATGGAACTGTTGCCACCATACACAATAAATGCATTGTAAAGAAGTATCTGAACCTTACAAAGGATAAAAAGTGTAGAAAAAGATTTTGGAACAGCGTGGAAAACTAGTCTCCCCTGTTAGAGAACGGGGAAGCTTGGACCATGTGGGGTAGATGCTCTGGATTGAGCTCCGCCCAGCATGTTCACAGAGTAGTGAGAGAGACTGTGAGACGTAGTGTTCAAGCTACTCATAGTTCCCATCTGAAAGAAAAAAATAAACTGTATAACATTGCCACCTATGTAGTTGGAACATTTGTTCAATAATGTTATACAAGGGTGTTCGGAAAAACCGTGGACAAACTTTGAGGGGTGGTAGAGGGGACCTAGACAAGCATATTTGGAATAAAAAGGGGGGGTCGAAGATGCACCGTTAAAGAGCTAGAACCCCTAATGTAGTACAAGGCAGGGTTGGCAAAAAACCGGGTTTTTTAAAAAAAAAACAAAAAAACCGGGTTTATTTGGTTTTTTTCGGTTTAAACCAGGTTTTTTTGGTTTAAACCAAGTTTTTTTAGAATTTTTTTTCAGAATAAGTTATTTTAGCCGTGATGTTTGAAATTGAGTTGTAAATGAGACATTTATTTCAGGCGTTGTTTATAATTGATAAATGATTTGTATATTTCAATTAATTAATTAAAATTAAATTAATTTGTTTTAAAAATAATTTTTGTTTTTAAAATATTCCAATTTGAATATATAATATTATTGTAGTGAATAAAAATCAGTGTTAATTTATCTTGGATAAATGACTGAAATAATCAAATAATTTATCTTAATTATATATCGATTAATTTATGAACTTAAGAAATTTCTTTAGAAAGAGAAAATTTTATTTTTTAAATAAATAAAAGGGAAATGTAAGCAACTAATGTTAATTGAAATTGGATAAATGATTGAGATAATTAATCCGATTAGGGAAATTAACGTTTTTATTAATTTAGTAAAAAATCCCAACTGGTTTTTATCTGTTTATAAACAAACCAACTGGTTTTTAGTTTTTATCATTAAAGAAATCAACGGTTTTTATTAATTTAGTAAAAAAACCAACTGGTTTTTATGACAGACAAATAAGACAAATTGGTTTTATCAATTAATTAAAATCCAAGCCATATTTTATCAGTGAAAAACAGATAACTTTTGTGTATCTTTAGTTACTCTTTGAAATAATGCTTCATTTTAAAGGAAATTAATAAATGAACTATCTCTTGCAACATATAAGTTTAACTTAAACATTTAAGGTTAATATTAGAGAGAATTCAATAATTAAAACCATTAACTTAAAAGATTTCTGATTTTTAATCACCTTAAAATGTCAATTTTTTGATAAATCTGACCTTTTAATTTTGTGCAAAAGATTATACTTAATAACACTTTCTTTAAAAAATCCTGAAAATATTTTATAATTTCTAAAAAAACCAAAAAAACCAAGTGGTTTTTTTGGTAAAAAAAACACCATAAAAAAAACATGGTTTAAACCAAATGGTTTAAACCGGCCAACCCTGGTACAAGGGCATTAAAAAATGTCGTTTTCCTAAGGTTTGTTTTACGAAACAAAACATAATAGAATGAAAAAAATTATTACATGAGGTACGGCAGTATCCACACTACTTCCACCATAAATTTGAACAAAATTGGACCACTTGTTAGAGCCCATGGGGTGAGTTATGTTTTTTACGTCTATTATGTTTTGTTTCGTAAAACGGGCCTAAGGAAAACCGTATTTTTTAACACCCTCGTACTAGGAGGGTTGTTTTTTAATTAACTTCAGTTTTTCTCCTGAAAAAAAAGTAGTAGGAATTTTGAAACAATTTTGGTGCTGGTAGTTAGATACATCCTTCAGGCTCAATTTGCCATCTTACTGAATAAAATCGGACATTTTTTCTATTTTTTATCGATTTTACAAGCGCGCTCCTCGAACTATTTTCCCGCCAACCCATAGAGAATTCGACTTTTTTTTCTCCCTTCGCTCCGTCCGTGAGCAGGCATTAACATTAAACATAGGGTGAGCAGGTGATCGCGGACGGAGCGAAAGGAGAAAAAAAGCCGAATTCTCTATGGGTTGGCGGGAAAATAGTTCGAGGAGCGCGCTTGTAAAATCGATGAAAAATAGAAAAAATGTCCGATTTTATTCAGTAAGATGGCAAATTGAGCCTGAAGGATGTATCTAACTACCAGCACCAAAATTGTTTCGAAATTCCTACTACTTTTTTTTCAGGAGAAAAACGGAAGTTAATTAAAAAACAACCCTCGTACATTAGGGGTTCTAACTCTTTAACAGTGCATCTGGGACCCCCATTCTTATTCAAAATATGCTTGTCTAGGTCCCCTCTACCACCCCTCAAAGTTTGTCCATGGTGTTTCCGAACACCCTGTATAAATTTTAAGAGTGGATAAAATCTTAAAACTATATCTTAAATATTCAAATAATGATCATGGTAACTATTGCTGGTATAAACTGACACAATAAAATGTCTAATAATTTAAATGTCTTCAGATATGTGCATGCAATTATGAAAATTATTATTCAATTATTAACAATTATTTAAAACATGATGTTATTGAATTATGCAATTTAATATTTTAACATACACATGAAATAAATTTTTATTATCATATAAAGTTAACACATTAGTAAGTGTAAGAACAAGCTAGAAAAGAAAATCAATTGAACTAATCAAGAAAATACTTTTGCTTAGTAAGCTTACAGGTTACTATAATAGCCATGATTCCTGAATTAATTCAATCACATGAAACAGAAATCATGATTCTCAATATGTGTAAATTAAATAAAAAGATGTTTTTTAAAACAATTTTCTTGAAAAAAAAATTTCTGCATGCATTTTAGGTTAATATCTTTTGTACGACACATGAATTGATTATGGTTGAAAATGGGTACTCTTTTTATGAAGATCTAAATAATTGAATAAGATGAATGAGTTTTCCTAATAAGTTTTTTAATAAGTTTCATATTTTACCTCTATGTTTAAATTAGTTAGATGTTTCTGTAAAAGAAAAATTAAATGTTGGTGTAAAACATTGCAACATTTCAAGGTTTCAAAAGGTAGCAAACACTTCTGATACTATAGAGTTTTGAAAAGTTGTCAGACGCAATGAAAGATGGGTTATTGTGGGAAAACTGTTAGGTCGAAATTATATTTTAAAGCAAATTATCATTCTTTAACTTCTTTTTAAACACTGAGTAAAGCTTTTTCTCTTTTTTAAAGAGGTTGACATCAAAATGCATCAATAAAAAATATAACAAAAGTAAAGTTTTTATTGTCATATTTTAAAGATAAATTTTAAGGACACAAAAGCTGAAACCAATTCTGATTATGAAGTGTCTAAATCCACGAAAGTTGACCCATGCTAAAGTATTAGCGAAATTCGTTAGAGTTGAGATGTTACTTTCGTGGATTAAGACAGTGCCTTCTTATTAACAAGTTTAAACATAATTGTCACTGAAATTTCATTACTACCCCATCCCCTTTGAATACAACATTTTTGTTTCCATATTTTATTACATAAACCAACAAACTCTACATAATCAAGCCCATATTTGGGGCTTGTACCATATTTTTTAGACTAATCTTCTCTTTCCTTTTGTGTATTAATTTTTATATTTAAGTCTACAGGGTCTAATGAAGGATTAACAAGAGTAGCCTATTAGTATACTGTAAAGACTGCTTTTTATACAGGGTGATTCAGAAATAATCATCAATAATTGAGGGGAGGTAGAGGGGCCCTCGACGAGCATATTTCGAATAGGGATGGTGGGGCGCTGCCTTACTGTTAAAGAGCTAGGACCTAATGTAGTGCGAGCACGTTTCAAAAGGGCGTTTTTAGAACGCCCGTGTGACGAAACAAAACATAATAAAATGAAAAAATCTATTGCATGAGGTAAGGAAGTATCTCTACTACTTACACCCAGGGATGCAGAAAATGTTTTTACTTCCAAGATTTCCCCCAATCCATACAAAATTTCCCCAAAACTTTTTAAAGTGATAAAAACCTACAAAAATTCTGAATTACTGTTGGTATCAACATCTGGTAAATTTTTATTACTTTACTGAAATTCAATTCAATATTATACTTTTCCTCGAAATTTCCCCAGATGGCTGACATTTCCCCTGATCCTAGATCGCCGGATCGGACATATTCTGCATCCCTGCTTACACCATGAATTTGATAGAATTTGAACCACTTTCTAAACCGTGGAGTGAGTTTCAAAAGGGCAATATTAATCTTTTAGTCAAAGAATGAAGTTCCCTTAATGGTATTTAGAAAAATTATGATCGGGGAAGGAATTTTCAATGATCGTAACATTGATCATTGAAACTGTTTGATCATTGAAAATTCCTTCCCCGATCATCATTTTTCTAAATACCATTAAGGGAACTCCATTGTTTGACTAAGAGATTAAAATTGCACGTTTTAAAACTCACCCGTCCAATTTCTATTACATTGAGGATTTAAGTAGTAAGGATACTCCTGTACCTCATGCAATAATGTTTTTCATTTTATTCTGTTTTGTTTCGTCACACGGGCCTTCTAAAAACGGTCTTTCGAAACGCCTTCACACTACATTAGGTCCTAGCTCTTTAACTGTAAGGCTGCGCCCCACCATCCCTATTTGAAATATGCTTGTCTAGGGCCCCTCTACCTCCCCCCCAATTATTGATGATTATATTTCTGAATCACCCTGTATAAATGCAATATAAAAGGCGATTTAATTTTTTTTTAAATTGGAACTGCTGAATGTTGAAGCAAATATAGAGGGTTAGGCTACAGAATAAACCTATTCAATCATAGAATTTGTTTTTATCAACAGGGATGATATTAACAAAAAACAGTCTGAAAACCTGCATGAACAACATTTTCAATATTGTTTTCCACTATATATTTAGGTAGAATTTGCATGTTAATGAACTTAATTTTAAAAAGATTTGAAAAATAGAGTTCCAAGTATAAAAAGGGGGTTTGGGGATCCTCCCCCAGATAATTATTGTAAATTTGATCCTAAAACTTGAGGTTTTAGCTTATTTTAAACACCTTTTTCGAATTTTTTGCGGTGGGAGGTTTCAGGAAAAAATCTGAAAATTCTCAGAAAAATCTTAAAAAGTCGGAAAATCCGACAAAAATAGGAAGAATCTCATGCCTGTGTCAAGAAACTAAGCCAGAATAATTAAAAATAATCAGTATACTAGTGTACCCAAAAATTCCAAATAAAATATTTTGTAAATAAAATATAAAAAAATATTTGCAAAATAAATTAAGGAAGCATATTGCTTTTTTTATAGCTATGAAGTACAGCAAAACTTAAAATTAACAATCATTTATAAAAATAGATGCCATGAAACAAACAAAATGATAAATACATACCTTAAGCCTTGCCATGTCTTCTAGCCTAGTTATATCAGCCAATTCTTGAAAATTAGAATACACCACAAGCATGAAAAATACCTGATAAAATTTAATGAAATGTAAAATGAGCAAATTTTATTTTTTAAAATAAAAACAAATTTTATACAGAGTGTAAAACTTACATTGCAAGAGAGCAGTAAAATCCATATAATTAGCATGGCTTGATGATACCCATAATAAAGATCCTAAAATACAGAGGGCAAATTTATTGAATGTTATGAAAAGTCTGTGTGTACTCTTGAAGAATTAAATTGTTAATTTCAAATCTTATTTAAATACTTTTTTGATTTTTTGTCAAAGGGATCATTGTAGGAACATCTCATATTCTTCATTTTGACAACTGACCTCTGATAATTAATATTGGATGTTGAACAAAACAGAGCTTAAAATTTAACCTTCCTCTTTACTGAAGTTACTAATAATAAAATCAGTAGATTTATGAGTCGAGAGAGTAAAATAGTTATGTATGCATCAATAACATGTGAAAATTTGTGCTAATGTGCATGGTTATTGTACAGTTAATTTGGCAAAATTATGTCCCAATTACACATACACCTTAAAGTATCCATACTTTGTTTAATATTCTGATAATAGTCTTATATTTGGTTGAAATGTTTCTTAACCCTATGATGTCACTCTGGGGAACAAAAAACTGAGTAAAAAGAAAGTATGTTAGGTTGCGAGGATGCGTTTTGGAACGCAAATTGTTTCTCCAAGGTCAAGTAACATTGCAGTATAGTATAGTAAAACTATAAGCCTTACAGGAGAATTAAATAAATTTTGAAGGGAAGAAAATAGAATAAAACTCACATTTGCTAATGATCGGAACAAAGTATTGAAGAAACTCCATGAAGTAAATACCAGAACAGATATAAGCCAAGGCTTAAATTTTTGCTCCAGTTCCTAAAAAAGTATTAAAAGAATTAAAAAGAAAATACTGTAACTGCAAATTAAGTGATTTTATCCCTCAAACTAGCTCATACACTACTGTTGCATGAAATTTTAAATTAAAGAGACCCATAATGAAATCTATTAAGGGCCTCTCCTTGTGATGGACTTCACTCTGAGTCTGGACTGGTTAATCTTATTTGACTTTGTCAGACAAGCAATGGATAAGTAACAACAGCAGAAAACTTAACATAGCTGGCAACCTGATGGAGGAAAAAATAGGAGTACTTTCATGGACTACACATGGAAGCATACCCACCTTTTTTTCAGTCACAATTTAAAATTTAAGCCGCCTTTTTAGTTCATAGTAGAACTACGAAGCACAAATAATTTAGATAAAACCCTAAAACGATGTCTATGAAGAAACAAAAACACCCCCCTTAAAGTAGATGAAAACAAAATAATCCCTAAGCTACAACCAAAGGCGTCCAAAACGATTAATCATGGTTCCTGCTCTATAACCAAAATAGAAATTAATGCTTTTTTGGAAAAATACAACTTTAAAAGAAAATGTACTATTTAATTAATATATTTCACTCATCTTACTCTTAAAAACTTCTTACTTACGATTGAAACATAGGTTTATTTTTTTAAATCGGAAAAGCGGATTTTTTAGGGAAAATCGGATTACCGGAGAAGAAACCAAAAATAGGAGTAACTCCGATAAAATCGGAGTACTTGGCAGCTATGCTTTATACGAATAACTCTTTGCTAAACATAATTACTCTACTGCAGAAAATGCATGAAGATTTTTAGCAGTAGTTATCAACTACTAGAAAATAAAAAAAGACTTACAGATTATGAAAACAAATTAAGAAAAATGGCTTGGTACTATAATAATGTAATGTCCATCTTTTTTCTATGATAAATTTGATGGCAAATTTAAAAGTCAGTACTCAAAAGAATATCTATTTAACATGAATAAAACTTACAATTAAAGCAGAGCAAACTTGTTTTATAATTTTGAAATTAATTATTGTACAGGTATAAAGCATAAATATTACTATCCAGTCCCCAACTAACACTAAAAATGGCCGAATTTTTATGTAAATACGAATTTAATAGTACATGATAAGAGTAAAAAACTTTTTATATTTACTTTGCGAAGAGCTCTCATTAAGACAACAGAAACAACCAGCATGTAAACTGCCAGCAAAAATGAAATAACTGAACACAGCAGCAGCAAATTTCTAACTGAAAAAATATAGGAGGTAAAATAAAAGATAAATAACAGGATAAAAATGTATTGAACTTTATAACCTTTTATTTATTCATAAAATAATATAAAATGAAATAACTAGAAAAAAAAGTTTTTAATAATAGACACAAACTAAAAAGTTGCAAATATTTTAAAGGTAATGTATAATTAATTACTTAAAATAGATCATGCTTATAGTTACTTACAGAAATATGTTGTCAAATAACAAATTATAACTTATAAAAAGGTGTTTTAATTCCTATTTAAATTACATTATTTTTATAGGATAAAATTGTCAAATACATGAAAACTGTTTTAAAACCTACTGTGTTTGTTACCACTGTAGACAAACATGAAGTTTATTCCAAAGTATCGATAGTGTGTTGATCCAGGGCTAGCTTCTATGAGTGTGTAGATATCAAAGACTGCCATGATCTGAGTAAAAATACTTTGTACCTGTAAAAAAATAGAATAAAATAAAAACAGGGACTTGAGAAATGTTCAAAACACATTGAATAAACAAAAAATTATAAATATAAATAAAATAGGAGATTGAGTAAAACAGGGTTCTCCATCTTTTAGTAGGACCAAAAATAGGGCCTTTATAAGGCTTTTTAGGGCCTTCCATATGAATTTAAAGGGTTTTTCATTAGCCAACTTTATTTAGAAATCTAATTAAATTTAAGATTGTACAAAAATGTTAGTGAAATTATATAACATATATAAATTAAAATGATTATTCACATTTAAGTAAGTAGAAAAATTAGAAGCAATAGGGCTTTTTGGTGCCCGAGGGAACCCTGGTAAAAATAAAATGGGGTGAGTAAATCAAATCTCGTCTTGAAATGTTGAGCTTCAAATCAAACTATAATTCACTCAACCTAGCCTGAATCCAGTATAAAAATTTTGGTCTGGCTAGTACATTTAATACTGAAATTTCATTCTTTTATCGATAATTAATCTGCTTCTCTGAGCATTTATGCAACTAAAAACAATTTTTTATTCTTACGATTTTTGATATTTAAAGAGGAAGTTGCATGATTTTTTTTAATCGATTCCTCTTGCAAAAATAAGCAACTGCCCAAAATTTGAGGCCGATCGAGAAATATTTTGATTGTCAAAAAAATTAACAAAAATCCCCTTTTTAAAAGTGCGCGAAAACGCCAAGAGTTTGGATGTGACGTCATCTTATACTAAACATTGTTGTAAAGCAATGGAGTTGATGGTATTATTGTTGACGTCATCTTATAGTTTAAACAATAAACGTTTTCAGTCACGTGTTTTTTTCTCGACTTTTAAATTAAAATATCTAATGACCTGTACATTTTTTTGAAAAACTGACTAGATATATCATTTTACCATACAAAAAACCATACGGAACACTTGTTTGTTTTTGAAAATCTGACACATGCAACTTCCTTATTGTTCAAGATAAGTTAAAGGTAAGAATGAGGAAGTTGCATGATTTTTTTTTATTTTTTTAATCGATTCCTCTTGCAAAAATAAGCAACTACCCAAAATTTGAGGCCGATCGAGAAATTTTTTGATTGTCAAAAAAATTAACAAAAATCCCCTTTTTAAAAGCGCGCGAAAAAGCCAAGAGTTTAGATGTGACGTCATCTTATACTAAACATTGTTGTAAAGCAATGGAGTTGATGGTATTATTGTTGACGTCATCTTATAGTTTAAACAATAAACGTTTTCAGTCACGTGTTTTTTTCTCGACTTTTAAATTAAAATATTTAATTACCTGTACATTTTTTTAAAAAACTGACTAGATATTTCATTTTACCATACAAAAAACCATACGGAACACTTGTTTGTTTTTGAAAATCTGACACATGCAACTTCCTTATTAACTAGGAAGATAGATTGTGAGTGAGAAAAAAATTGAATAATGAAAATAAAAATTCTCTTATCCCTCCCTTCTCTTCTAAGATCTTGATACCATGTATATCAATATCAAAATAATATTCCATTTCTTTATTCTACTCTTTCACAAGTAGGTAGCTATGAAAAGAAAAGGTCATACCTAAAACAATCAGGATCTTAGTTTATAAAATCTAATTCACGGCTAGGTTAATTTAATTAAATAAAACTGAAGAAAGAACCAGAAAACTTTACACTTTACTCATTCCAGTCATTGATGGAGTAAGAATTTTGTATATTGGTATCAATTTAAAAGCAATCCATACATGATGCTTAACCCGGTGCTTAATTTTTAGATACAAAAATCGCCTTTAAGGAAAAAGCAATGCCGCGGTGCAAATGGGCTCCACCCCACCTCAGGTTCTTCCGGCCCATTTATCGGTCATTATTCCAGGGTCTTGCAACACCGGAACCAGACTCTAAAGGGCGTAGGTGAGGGGAAAGTCTCCAGGTGAGTCTGCAGTAAGACGATTTTCGATGCTATCGTCAAGGTTGCGCAACACGAATGAAAACCAAGGACCCTTGAAAGAGGAAAAAGTCAAAGGATCCGAGAGTATTACTCATCTTATTCTTACTCACTTAATGAGACACAAAGATCCTTGTGGTTTCAGATTATGTCTTGCTTTCTAATTTAAGTAAATCGTACTCCTTTGAGAACATGAACATGTAAAAAGAACGCATGTTTCATGTAAAGGGACTTTCCTTTTCGCTCGGCTCAAGATCTTTTTACTCAAACAAAAATAGTTCCAGAGTTCCAGTACAATGTATTCCATTCTCCAAGCAGGGACGTTAAAGTCAGCCGAGTTCATTAGCACAAAGTTGATTAGTATATAAAATTACAAGTTAACCAAGTTAGAGTGATTGGTTATCTTTTAATATTACACAGACTATTTGGAATGAAATATCCAACCCATGGTTCACAGAACTCCAAACCAGTTTACAAATCAAACACGAATAGACAAGAAACAAAAGAGATCCAAAAATAAACCGGAACGTCATTTATCAGATGGCAATGAAAAAAATTCCGTCGAACTCGAAGGGAAAGTAAAACCTACACTATGTATAGGTAATAGATAATTTTCGATGACACATGTCTTCAATCTGAACCTAAATGCTTAATGATAGAAGTTTTCGTGAACTCTGCTCCGAAAAAAATGGTCGCGTCTAGACCACCATTGTCATCGGTCGAAAAATCCTCTTGTTTCGACGCACTCAAGCACATCAGGAACAAGCAACTCGATAATACCGAAAACAATGCGAGAGCAAAGCAGAAATACGACTATGAATCAAATATATCACGGGTAGCAAATAAGGCTGACCAGCAAGTTTGCAAAAGTTCCCATATTTCCCATTTCTCCATTTTAAGAAATTTCGAAGTTTGTGTTTTACATTAAGATTAAGACTTCTTTGAAAAGAGGGAATATTAGAATCAGAGTTGATTCAAACGCTATTTTATTACGATGCATTGCTATCGGGGTTTTTATGTTTAGAAACAGTTAAATGAGAAAAGTATTACATCTCTCTGTATTAAAAAAAGTAACAGTGACCGCCGCCGTCCCCGCTGATTTTGAAAATTTTATTTTTGAACACTTTGAACTATCACTACGCAAAAACTATTTGAAGGAATATTATGAAATTTTGACCATTGGTAGACAAATGTATGAGGGGCATTTTAGTTTCCAAACCTAATTAATTAGATAATTAGTTCTGGAGTTATTTAATGTCAAAGTCGAAAATTATTTTTTTCGGCTGCGAGTTCGCCCCCAGCAAAATCTATTTACAGCAGAAACATGATTTTTTGCAGACACATACTCTTAGGTATGAAGTTTTGCACCTCGTCGCCCTTTTTTCGAATTTCGAATTATTTTTGGAGTAATTAAATTCTAAAGTTTCGAAATTTTTTACCCTTTTTCTGTTTTTTCGTTATGACAGAAAAACTAATCACAGTAAAACTATGATATTTTAAACGCACATACAATTATTTTTTATAAAAAGATTGGCGTTTTGTTTTTTAAAAAATTCGAATTATTTTTAGAATTATTAAGATTCAAAGTTTCAATTTTTTCATCTCTTTCTGGTCGTTCACTAGAGAAACAGCCGATTTTTATGAGTCTGATTTCTTGATTTCTTTTACTTTCGACGATTCACTAGATACACGTGCATTTTATAAATTTAAAAGATTTTAATGGCATGCTTTTTTTCTCTTAGATGGTTTGATGATAATTAGTAGACTTGCTGGATATTTTTTAAAAACATTTCGATTAAATTATTGACAAGTAAAACAAGGATTATTGACAAGGATATTTCAGTTGCAGTTTTATTTTGATATTTTTGTAGTAATGGTCCGAATTAAGTTATTGATAAGTTAGAGAGATAAAAAGTTTCGATATTAAATGATGATTAACTAAGCAGCCAAGTTCCAGGTTTTACCGGATAGTTAAGATGAAACAATCGCTAAGATCGCGAAGCGATCTTCAAAGAACTGCGAAGCAGTTCCGGGGGTTGGTGAGCGATAGCGAGCAGGGGGCAGAGCCCCCTAGTCATACAAAACATGAGGAAAATTGATTCAACAAGTTATGGTGCACTTTATGAATACTTTTTGTGACTCATTTATAAAACGGAGAACGCGTTTTAAATTTAATACCGAATTCAAACAAATGTTTAGAAATCTTTCGAGGTTTGTTAATTGTATTGATGATTGAAATGATGGATTGAAATTAATAATTGCCAATATTGAAAGTGTCTCAATAAGGAAGTTGCATGTGTCAGATTTTCAAAAACAAACAAGTGTTCCGTATGGTTTTTTGAATGGTAAAATGAAATATCTAGTCAATTTTTCAAAAAAATGTACAGGTAATTAAATATTTTAATTTAAAAGTCGAGAAAAAAACACGTGACTGAAAACGTTTATTGTTTAAAGATGTCAACAATCATACCAACATCTCCATTGCTTTCCAACAATGTTTATCGTAGGATTACGTCAACATATACGATGATCCCAGACTCTTGGCGTTTTCGCGCGCTTTTAAAAAGTGGATCGGCCTTAAAATTTTGGGTAGTTGCTTATTTTTGCAAGAAGAATCGATTATAAAAAATAAAAAAATCATGCAACTTCCTCATTTCCTTGGCCTTAACATAAACTAAACAGATTCGACCAGTATTTGCACGATTGGTGAAAAGTTTGGGAAAAGCTCACTAGAAAACATGGTAGAAGAAAGTTGGCTAAAAACGGGTGTCTGTCTGGGTATCAGCTGTTTTAGGTAAATTTAGACAGCAATCTATGAAACAAGTTAAAACCGAAGTCGCTCACATTTTTTAAATTAATTAATGAGTTTCATAATTGCTATTTGTTAAAAAATGCATACCATGAGAAACACTTTTTTTTATCAAACGAAATACATAGTATTAATTATTTAAATGGGGCCAAAATCCATAAATGACGTCACGCTCTGAGGGGGGAGTTAATCAATTTGTGACAAGGGGGAGGGAGGGGTTTAAAAGTTGTGACATCACATCCCACAGCTGAAAATCAACGAAAAAAACTTAAATTGTTAAAACGACCGTATATTGTTCTCTCAAAAGGCATCTTAAAGGTTGATAGAAATGAAACTATCAGGACAGGAGGGGTAAAATTAAGATCAAATAAAAAAAAATGGTTCCGGGCCAGAAAATTTCATAAGATTATTTTGCGCATATTTACAAGACGTTTGGAGAAGTGTAAAGAATAATTAGGTCAGTTGTTACGGGAACAGGTCTGTATACAAAGAGGTTTTCATGGAAAAAGTAGAGTAGATTTCATGCATAGAATCACCCAGCCGTGAAATATTTCCGAGAATTCTAGGCACACTTGAAGATGATTTATCATGGAGCTATAAGCCGGAGAAAGATTAGGTTGACATAATGCGGAGATACTACCAGCAGTTTGGGGCACATAAAACGTAGCATGCCTTTGGAAATGAGCACAATAAAGAAAATGAGAATCGCCATTAAAAAATTATGCATCTTTTTCTTTGTGTCAACCAGCGATTCTCACCCTTTTCGGACCAGACCAGACACTTTTCCAAGTTAATAAAACTTGAAATCCTCTCACAGACCACACGTCGAAGTGCCAAATAATCTTAAGTAATTCTCAACCCTTTCATTTCCAAGCATCACTATACTTTATCAAATCAATGAAGCTTGTAATGCTACCGTGGACCACAGGTCACTGGTGTAGAGAAACAGATGCTTACAATTGGAGAAGAAACATTACCTCTATTCTATTTCACCTCTATTTTTATCACTCTGAGAATTATCTTTGGACTAAAACACACAATAACGACGATTAAACATATTTAGTACTGCATGGAAAACATCGTTTAAAATTTTATCTTCCCCTAAAATGTATTTATTGCATTAAAAACACACAAACCAATAGATTGCTTTTGTACTAACATAAAACTATTGTAACAAAAACAACTTTGCCTGTAAAAACTTTTATTCTGGTTTATCACGAGAATTACATTTATTGCTATGGGAACATGAAAAGGGAAAGCAAGTTTCTAAAATAAATATCAAATGTATTTGAAATGACATTTTTTTTACCAGAAATCAACCAATGATTGAAGCAAAAAAAGTTTTTGATGGTACGTAAAGGTATAAGTACTAAGTAGTATAATAATCCCAATGTCCTGAACTATTCATTGAGTGTCATTTATCAAAGAACAAATTTTTATCGTAATTATGTTAAAACTACTCTGATAAAATTGTCCACAAGTGTCAAACAGAAGTCTGCCAATAACTTATGGGTTTGACAATAAAAAGGATATTTAAAGGCTCATTTCCTAAATCACCCACAAAAATAACTTGTTGCCACCATGTCACGGATTTCCCGGAAAATTTTATCTGGAAAATAGGATGATAAAAAAAGTTTTTTTTCTTCAAAATTTTAGGATCAAAACTGACGTTGTGGGGGCATTTTTAAATTTGACTGAAATCCTCAAAATAGCTGCACTATATAGACAAAGTGATATGCGTGTTTGTAACTTCAATAACTTTCTTATTTATCATCTGATATAGATAAATTTGGTGTCATTTTAAAGATAAAATACCAACTAAATGAGTCAAAAAAATCTAGAAATAGGATTAACTTTTAAAAAATCCATTGAAAGAATTTTTAGTTGAATTTTTTAAAGAATTTTTAAAGGTAAAAAACCCCACCTTTCACCCTCTCGATTTTTTCTCAATGTTGCAAATCTCATAATTCCATCACAAAAAATTTCAGGAAGGTGTTTTTTTGTTAATTTTTTTAAAATAAAAAAGGTGAAAATAGAAGTTATTATCTAACTTTTTAGGAATTTTTGTAAAGAACCATAACAATTTTCACCATTTTGATTTTTGACACAATATTGCAAATTTTATCTTCAACATAAAAAAATATCATAAGGATGTCTTTTGTACTTTGCCTTAAATAGAACAATTATATAAATTGTATTACATCCATAAATCTACCCCTTTTCTCCCTCTTTCATTCAATCAATGAATTTTCATCGTTGTACTTTTGAAACAGTTGATCCTTCTGAAAAGTGAATAGACGGGTCATTCCATGTCAAATCAATGCCAAAAAGGCAATGTTTGGACCTTGATATCGTACATTTCCAAAATTTTTTGTTTTAAGGTAGTAACCATGGAATACATCAGGAAACCAGTTTTTAAAAAATTTCTTAAAAGTTTTTTTAAAGAATATTTAAAAATACGAATTTATTAAATTTTTTATTAAACTCAGATTAATTTTTTTGTGATAAACATTCACCTTTTACCTATTTATTTCTCCGCCTAAGATCTTTGACCAGTGTCTTAGTTCATATATATTTTTTTCGATGTGTGTTGGTGTGTTTTTATCTTTCATTTAAATTGGGTTGTATTTTGGTTGGAGGCATATGAATAATGCAGACCTGCCAACTTGTTAACTTCAAAAAACCTGAGATATTTTTATCGCCATAACGGCATAGAAAATTGCACTTGAGGGATTATATTTTGATATATGAAAAACATACAAATATCAATATACAAAAAAGGCATCTTAAAAAATACATTTAATACAACCACGTTTAGCAAAAAATATGTATTTATTGAAATTAAGTTAAATAAGATTATTTAAAAATGATACAGAGGTTGCAGACTTGGCATTTCTTAAGAATTTTTCACTTAATACTTTTTGGAAACAAGGATCTTTTTGGTTTGCTCTCAGTGTTACCAAACTTTCTAGCTTTTGTCTTACAGAAGATCTGAATTGAGTTAATCTCCTTGAGTTAATCTATAGAAGATCTGATTGAAATTAACATTTCTTACATAGAACGGAAAAATGTTTCTTTCAAGATCAACTTGGTGCAAAAGGAAAAAAACGGAGAAAACACAAGAAAAGCCGGAGGCCGGAGTTTTTGCAAAAAAACATCAGGCCAAAAACCTGAGAGTTGGCAGGTCTGATAATGTAATTTTTTGCTCGTTTCTTGTGTGTGCAGTCCTTGCCAAATAATTTGTTATTATTTGTATTTTTTATATTTATGTACTTCATTTTTTTCTCTTCTTTATTAATGTATGTACAAAGTAAAATTTTTGTTTCACTTGGAAGGGCCAATTCGAACCCTTAGTGAGATAATAAAACCTATGAAGTGATACATCATTTCAAAGCTTAATAGTTGAATTTTCCTAAAACATCCTTTAAATATCGAAAACTAATTATAAATAAGAGTTTTAGCCCAAAATAGTGGAACATTACAAGATTGAAAATACTCCATTTAAAAATAGTAGTAAAGTTTGACTAGTTAGGCTTGTTGATTTTTAAAATAACCTATAGAAATTTAATCGGGGCTAGGTTTTATGTCTGACTATTCTATAAATAAGTAATGTAATAAAATTTTTAGATATTTAAATATAATAATAAATTTTTAATTCATTATGTTATGTCCCTATGTTACGTCCATAACATAAAAATAGATAATAGTAGGTAGTAGGTATACTTTCTACAAACTCACTAACTCACTAGTAATCTCAATGACATTTTAACTTTATTTTCTCTTTATAAACCATATAAACATGCTTTTCACACTTTTATATGAATTTTTAATACTTTGAGTAAAAGTGCAATGACGACAGTTCTGTGAGTTACGTCCGTAACAAACGCTTGGTTTTTAATTTTTTTAAAATTATAGAACCATTTTTCAATTTTCACCAATTGAATATTCTATTAATCTACCTCTGATAACTGTAGAAAAAATACCATAGTTTACAATTAAATTTTACATTATTTACAAAGCCTCAAAAGTTTGTTTTTTACATCTGTAACCATGGAATGGCCCAGGAGTTTCTGTTCTCCAATTATATCTTAAGTCTAAAACTTTCTGGCAGCCCTTCATGGTCACCCCTCAAAGTCAGAATTCATTAAATTCCAAGTTTATAGAAATAGTGGTTTATGAACTTTTTTAAGGAATTTTTCTTCTTGTAGTTTTTATATTTATACTTTCAACTTCATCAAATAGTTGAGAATAATTTTAACACAAGGCTTTTAAAACAACATAAGAATTATGAAGAACTTTGAAACCTAACTTATTAGATTTATCATGTCATAGCTGATTTGAGATTGGTTTTCTTTACGCAATTCACTTTTTTTGTAGTAAGGGAGAGCGGGGATGAACAGGACAGCTCCATTTTTTATACTTTAACTTCACTTTAAATTTTTGTTATTTCATCCATAAGATAACCTAGCTTATTCAAAAAATTGTGTTCATTGACATCAGCTTCCATTTTTGTATAAATAGGACAACTAAATGTGTTTTCCCATACCAAAAGTAACTTTTATTGTTTTACTTCTATAATTATTTATTAAAAATAATTTAACTAAAGCTATAAATTTTACAGTGTGTTGAAAGAGTACTTATATTATTAAAGTTTCCAATTTAAATGGAGAAAATCCATGGATTTTTTCCTAGTCTAATTTTAGTTTTTCAAAAATAAGTGGGTATGGGGATGAATGGAACAAGAGTTGCGGGGATGAATGGGACAGTTCCATCATCACTTCATTTCCTGTTTCCAAAACTTTCCATCAATAGCTTGCTATATTCAACTCATTTAAGTAATTTCTGATTAAGTAACTAAAGTAGGGAGCAAAATTTTATGTTTAAACTTGTGTTTTATGTTCCAAACTAATGTGTGAATATGCAAAGTCTTAATGAGCGAATACTTGCAACTTTCATCTCAAATATGTTATAGTTAATAACCCATTATTCAAACAAGTTAGGTTCATATGCTTAATTTTTATGAAAAATTCCTTCCAAATGGTAGGAAAATGTAACAGCTGGAAAGGAAAGGCTTTGGAGGTTTGGTCCAGGCGCATCAAAAATACTCTATTTCAGAGTTTCTCAAACTGTGGGTCGCGACCCACTGGTGGGTCTCCAGTCAGTTTTTGGTGGGTTGCGAGAAGATTTTGAATTTTTCTGGTTATGAAGTATCTTTTTAAAATTTTTACAAACGTGTTATTGACTTTTGAATTATAAAACTACTATTTGAACTTTTGAAATTTATCAAATTACCATATAGTAAAAAGAATAAAAATTTAAGGAAAAACCACACAACTTGGTGTCGAACGGAAAAGGAAATTAATGTAAATACGTCCTATGTGAGTCCCTTTAATGTGCCGATAATGCAAATCTAGTCGGTTATTAAAATAATATTTTTAAAAAATATTCAGTGTTTCTCCCCATCCACACCGGGTGGGAGCAATGCAAATTTTAAGATTTTTTTTAGGAAATGATGCAACTGCAATTTATCCCATATTGCTAAAAAAACAAGTTAAAACCATGTTTTTAAGGGTCAAATTTTAAAATTTTCTCTGGGGGAGGACCCCCAGACCCCCCTTTTTATTGTGAGGATTATTGTTAGCCCACAATTCAACTATTACATACGCTCAAATTCAAAAATATTTACTTTTAATTTTCTAAAAAGTTAATTTCTCTTCTAATACGTGTATGTAATAATTTATTGTTTTAACTAAATAGTTGGGGAACACACACACAGTCAGACAACTTAAAATTATGTGGGGGAGGTATGCGATAATTATCTCAGTTCAGTTAATTAAAATTAACTGAAGTCGTTGGGTCGCGTTAGATTTTGTTTCTCAAAAGTGGGTCGCGATGTTAAAAAGTTTGAGAACCCCTGCTCTATTTCCAATGCTAAAAGTAAAAATGCATAAAAAGCAAGTAGCATTAATAGAAATAACACCAGCCTCAACCTCTCAGCTGAAAGAACAAAAGGACTTGCTTCAGTTTTTGTGTTAATTTTACTCGTCATTAAGCTGAATAATGTAGGCTGGTGTTTTGCCCTTTAACCCTTTATTTACCGATGGTACTTACAAGATCAGCCAACTTTAAAATTACATAGAATAACCAGGCCCGTGCTGGCCAGGGGGGACAGGGGGACGTGTCCCCCTGCGCCCTTTGCTCAGGCGCCCTTTTAAAGAGACTTTTCTACAGTAATTTACTCGTAAACTTCTCAATGTTTTTATGGGCTCCTTTTTTACCAAACTTAACCAATAGTGGTTTTACAATTCATTCTGGGTTCATCAAGTCTGAAGCACGAAGGCATCTAAAAGTTTTTTAAGCCTCCCCATTTTTACCTTACCATCAAATTTCGTCAGGAATTTATATTTTTAGGATGCCTTTGTTTAAAGATTAACTATAAGGTAAAGTGGTCTATATTCAAGGCGCCGAATCCGTTAGTTAAACACGTTGAAATCGCTAGGGGCTCTGGGCGCTTTCATTTAAACTGTCAAATGGAGACCCTCTTACTTCAAAAAGAATTAGTTTTCCATTAGGACACCCTAATTGAAAAAATTAGGGGAAGACAGGGGGTGTTTGCAAGGCGCCCTTTTTTATGCAAGCAAGCTATTTTAAAAGCTTCGCCCAAATTTTGACGACTGGCCACGCACCTAGGGCTTCTTGACTAAGGGCTGCCCTTAGTCAAAATAATAATTACCTTTGAAAATGTAAATTCCGGGAGATTTTTTAGCAATCAATCCCTGAAATTCTGACATATTTTTTAAGCTTTATTTTCTTTCCAATTTTTTTCCTTCGAGTGTAACTCAAAGGGTCTCAAAATGAGTCTAAACACTACTTTTAAGATTAAGAATTCTAAAATTTTTCTGGGGGAGGACCCCCAGACCCCCCTTTTGAATTTCTTATTCATTTATGTACTGTTTCCCTTGAATATTTTGACTTACAAGGAGTGGTACAAGAGTTTTTGGTGAAATCATCCACACGGGAGGGGCTCAAAATGAGCTAAAATACTCTTTTTTAAACAAAAGTCAAATGTTGAAATAACAACAATAAAAAAACACAAGTAGCAGTAGTATTGCTTTGTAATTTTTAAAATGCCGTTATTCTTTAAAAAAAAACTTTTTAGGTTTAATAATCATTTATGTGGTTGCGCCCTTACACCCTTTGTCCACCGCCCTCTGAAGGTACCCAGCACGGGCCTGAGAATAACCATCCTTGCAAATATATTGGACGATAATTTGCAGGAACACTCTTTCAGTTATCCTCTTCCAGGATAAAAAGCAGCGAAGGTTCTAAAAAGAGTATTTTAGCGGGAAATGCGAATAGATTTAACTGAAGTTGTAAGATTAGCTGCCATTTCGATCGAATTCACACGATTGTCATTATTGTTCCCGCAAAAAAGTAGTTAAAGTCAAAGTTAAGTGTATTATTTTTTAAGACTTATTACTGCGATAAAAAAGCTATGTTTTTCTTGTATTGTGAGAATATTTTAGCACTCCGTGTACTGACAGTACCCAAAAGTATCAATTTAAGTAATTGGCTCTAAGCGGATTCAATTTTCCAAAGATGATTATTTTATTTATGTATATCCCTTAATTTTCAATTTAGTGACTCAAAAAAAGTATTTGCACGAAAAAAATTGCAGAGAATCATAATGCGGTAAATAAAGGGTTAAATGCCAGGGTGGGAAAAAAAACTGTTTTTTTTTAAAAAAAAACGGGTTTTTTTGGTTTAAACCAGGTTTTTTTTAAAACCAGTGATTTTTTAAAACTTTTTTTTCGTACCCGCATAAATATAGCTACTAAGTTTTTCTATTATAAATCCATTGAATTAATAGTCAATCAATTCAGCTATAAACCAAGTGATTTAATTAACTAATTAAAATTAATTTCTTAAAAAGTTAAATTTATACATAAATCAGGATTTTTTGCTGCATATAAAAACCACTGGTTTTTATTGCATCGGAAAAGTGTTTAAATGTGTACATTTTAGAAAGATTTTTATTTATTAGAAATAAAAACCAACTGAGGTTTTTATAATGGATTCAAATAAATGGGGTTTATATGATAAAAAAACCATATTGGTTTTTATTTAAAAAAAACAATAGTTTCTTTTCAAAGTAATAAAACCCAAGTGGTTTTTATAAGACATACTACTTAAATAGCCGGTTTTGAGTGAGTATAAAAAATTGTTTTTTTTGGTGCTTTAAAATATCCTTTTCTTATTGAACTAAAAAAACAAGAATTTCTTTTCAAAGCAAAATATCAAGTGGTTTTTATTATTGGTGCTTAGTGAGTTAAAAAATCCATTTGGTTTTTATTAGTGATGGGCAGGTATCGATACCAAATACTTAAGTACTCGATACCTATAGGTATCGAGTGTATTCGATACCCACAAAAGTATCGATACTTTGACATATTTCTTTTTAAATTTTTCAATGAAGTAATCTTTATAATACCTGCTGTAGATCAAACGCAGCCTGTTTCCGTTTTCATTTTGCAACGCTCAAACCCAAGTCGTTATCATCCGCGAGAGAAATTTGACGCGGCTAGGTTTTTCCCCCTCCAAATCCTTCGCCTCTATCCACCTCCAGGCCCGTAGCTACAGGGCTTTTTGATGGATCGCTTTCAGTTTTTTGAATATTAGTCTGATTATGGATAAGCCCTAAAAAAATTGTCCCTTCAGGTTCATTTCCCGACATTGAAAAAAAGTACTCGATACCTAAAAGTACTCGATACCTATAAGTATTCGATACCAAAGTATTCGGTACCTATAAGTATTCGATACCTAAAATTATCGATTTTGCCCATCACTAGTTTTTATAGTGCAAGGTACAATAAAATTTCTTGTTCTTAATAAATTAAAAAAAACATACTTGGTTTTTATTGAATAACACCATGGAATTTCTTTTCAAAGCATAAAAAACAAGTTCTTTTTTTAATATATTAATATATATTATAATAAATATATTTGTATTTATGAAAAAAAAAACAATATATTAAGACACAATATTTTAATAAATAAATTGCTTTAATAAACCCAAAAGTTTTTCTTTAAAAAATTGCATATTTTCTGGAAAAAACCAAAAAACCATTTTGGTGGTTTTTTTGAAAAAAACCATTTGGTTTAAACCATGGTTTAAACCAAATGGTTTAAACCATGCCCACCCTGTTAAATGCCTATTTATTTTTTCTTTAGAAGAGAGAAGGGTGTTCTTCCTTTAAAAAGCTAAACATTGTGCAATATTTAAAATAAATTTGTTATTTTGTAAATTCCTGAACTTTTTTTAACTGTCCCATTCCTTCCCCACTCAGTGTCCTATCCATCCCCACCATGGGGATGAATGGGACAAAATACATGCATTCATAAAAACTTTTCTTGGAGTTTAAAAAATGGTTAATTGATTGAATACACGCATTTATAATGTAACCAAGAGTTCAATTATTGGTTTTAAACTTGTTACAGGATTGAAAATGTATATTTTCTTCAATTTTAGCAAAAATGTGAAATTTGTCCCATTCATCCCCGCTCTCCCCTACTACTACTTATTTTTGTTCCAATCAGTTTGTTCCAATTTTGAAACTATGCAGATTTTCTACAACAATATTAGCTTCAATGTTAGGTTATTTAGGTACATATAAAGTTGTAGTTAAACTTGGCCTGCTAACAACATCAATAAGAAATAATAACACTATCACTAAAACTCAATAAGAGCAGGTGGGGAGCTTGGGGCAGTGAGTGAGGTAACTTAAAGCATTGTTAACAAACAAGGAGACCTACTGTAGTTCTAGTTCCTAATGCTAAAAATGAGAAAAGCTATAATCCTTGTAAATAAAATTGGTGGCTCATCAACATGGCAACAACGTGGAGCTGTGATGCATTGTGACTAGTGGGAAACGACTAGTAATTAGCCACCAATTTCATTTACATAGACTAGGGCTGCCCAACATCCGGCCCGCAAACGAAATTAGAGAACACCTTTTATTACTTTATTTTCCGGGTTTTTTTGCTGAAAAAAATTTTTTTTTTAAATTTACTACACTCAAACTATGACCACATATTTCACCGATTCCAGATATTCTATATTGTGTTATTTTTGTCAAACATTTTTGAACTTATTTTATGCAATTATTTTTCATTTAAAAATGCCAAGTTGCAAACATACTGTAAACGAAAAGTTATACAATGTATTCTTGTAATTAAGCATCAGTTAGCGCTTTTGCTTCTACTGTAATTTCATTTCTGGCCCTCCATACCTCATCAAATACCCTGAGTGGCCCTCCTCTAAAAAAGGTTTGGCACCCCTAACATAGACTATAATGCACATTCATCTTGCAGCACGAAATATGTCGTATAGCTGCTTACCATTTTGACAAAATGGTTTATAACTCAAACACAAGGAGAAGTAACTCTTGTTTTGTTTTTTACATATTACCTCATCAACCTTCAGCTGCACAGTTTATGAGGTTTGACAAAAATGCTCTTTGGATTGATCGGCATGATCAACAGGATAATACGCAAGTACAATACCATTTATTTTCCTGGTGGAGTGGTCTGTCTTAATTTTTTATCAATTGGTAAAAAATTTTGGGTGATCGTGATATTCTTATTATTTGGCATTTAAAACAGTAGATGAAGTTTAACATGAAAAATATAGAATTGTATGAAGTGCTTGCAAATTTATTGAATAGTAGGTGCAATGTTCTGTAATTTTTCATTCATAAAAAATGTTAGTACAATCATCATCAAATATTACTTGTCATCAATATGCTTTATACAGTGTAATTTTATAATAAATGCAAAACTGCAATTTTAATCAGCTGGTTTGCAATTTTTGGTAAAATTTCTAATCTTAAGCATAGAAATGTTTGAAATTTATAGCGAATTATATCATGCAAAAAATAGATTTGGGGAATATTAAAGAGCAAATTTTTTAAAACTAAACATAATATTTTTTAATATGAAACAAGATTTTGAAAGCTCTCTCCTTATGTTTTTATTTTAAATAGTTTTTTAGATATGTATCATGCCAACTTCTTTCCAGAAATAAAACTGAAAAAATGAAACCTTAACCTTTAAGTAAATTTTAAAGCTTTAAACATCTATAGTATATCAAACCTATAAACCAGTTTCATTAATGAAAATTTAGGTTTTACACTTCATCAACTTCGAAATTAATTTTCTCATAACAAATTTAATGGACATATTGCCAAAAAAATAGCGAAATAGTTGAAATCCACTATATTTCTTTCAGACAAACCAATATAATTTACTTACTAAAGTGTAAATAGAAGCGATGTAGCTGCCATTCTGCAAGTCAGTAAACAGGGCGTTTCTAAGCAACGGCCGGCGGTGATACCATCTTCGTTTTTTAAACACATCGTGCTTTGAAGAGAGTGTGGTTGAAATAGTTTTTACACTATTGGCCATATTTGACAAATCAAAATGTTAAGAATAACAATAAAAGCACCCTGTCCCCTATGGTATGCTTTTTGTCAACAAAACAATAACTGACCTACGCACGACTTCCGAAAATGAAAACTTTTTTACTTTCTTGTCTGTTTGCTTTTATTTGAGTTGTTTCTGTACTTCTCTCCATTTGTTAACAGGAAGTTTGAAGTCACGTGATACGCTATAGCCAATAAAAACCGTTTTCCCAATTTGTAGAATATAAAATCTGAATTTTTAAATGTAAACCTGGATTAAAACATAATCTGTGAAATATAAAACAATTTTTCCAGGGTATGTTCTACATCTACATCTGTTTTTTTTTCAGAGTGATATGTTTTCTTTGGCGATTCCGTTTTTCCATTTTCCTTTACCGACAAAAATACATGAAGCTTTGATGTAAAAATACGAACAAATCGACTCATTAACACAAAAAAAGAAAACAAAAAATTTTATTTACACTTTTTTTACCACATAACAACAATTTAAAATATTTTAAAATTTATTCTCTCCTTCCGATGTCATTAAATTCTAAAGGATTTTCTCACACCATTATTCTACACAGAAATCTGAAATAAAGAGGATGAAAACATCTGTACTGTAATGTAATTTTTTGAATCCAAATTGTTTTGTGTACGAAACTACGAAACACATAAATATTATTGTGAAATAATTTTCAGTTTAAATTAAAAGATGACGCCACCACAAAATTAAACGAAGAATCTCTGCAAGAGCTCTTGAAATAATTTATGCAATGGACTGTCTACATCAGTAGCGGATTTCTAAATAGGCTAGCTAGGCTATAGCCTACGGCGGCAAATTTTAGTAGGCGGCAAATTTTCGGCAGCAGAATTTTTTCTGAATAAAAAAGGAGAAGAGAAAGGAAACACTAAACATAAGCTCTGGAAAGAGGGAGAACGTCCTTTCAGAAAAGCAGTTATGGGGTTTACAAGGAACTGTTCTCTATGTTACCCAAAGGGTCTCAAAATGAGACAAAACTACTTTAATGGGCAATAATTTCCAAAAAAATTCTGGGGGTGAACACCCAATTCCCCCTCTCAAATTTTGATATGCGTTACACAGTGTTTTTCCCTTGAAAATTACGCCGCCTATAAGAAACTTTTCGCTTTTTGGTGCTCTCTCCATAAAGTTTGAAAAGTAGATAAACACAAGTTCGGGGGGAATTTCCAAACATATTTTCTGGGGGAGGACCTCTGGCCCCCAGAGCCGTGCTAAGGGGGCGGCCGCCCCGGGTGCCAAATTCCCTAAAGGGCGCCAAATTCATGTTTGAGAACTATGGGGTTTTTTTTGTATGAGTTTAGTTGTTATTATTAAAAATGTATTCCTGATTTCGTTTTGCCTTCCACTTGAGGCTCAGGAAGGGAATAGAACCATAGAACACGGACACTCAAACTCGTTTTGGGAGAGACGCCATGGGGGTCGCCTGTTTGCGTCTCCAGTTGCGATGAGTAAAAGAAAGAAGCACGGCACGCTTTTTGTTAGGTACACGCCAGATGTGTCCACTTCCAGTCTTCGGTTGCAATGTTGTTTTAAGACACAGTAGGGGTGACGATTGACAGAGAATGTGGTAGGACATGTGAAAGATTTATGGACCGGACGGACTAGGAAGGTTTTGTGCTGCCTGGGGCTTACTTCAAAGGGGGTGCTGTTGTGATAACAAACATTTCAGGTTTCTTAACCAAAGAATTCCAGGAAAATCTTGAGTGCTAAGGGATGGAAAGAACGTTCAATTAGTTCCATTGCCACCTGCTCAAAGGGGTCATAAATAAATCGAAGATAAAGGAATCCGCTTCTTGAGCTCATCATCAGCTATTGGTTCATTCTACGAAAAACTAATCATGTGTACTCGGGGGTTGGTTTTCATCCCCTTTCATTGAATGTGTTCACGAGACCGCTTCCATATAAGCTCTGTTTTGCTTCTCAATTGGCAGTATAGAAGAGTTTAGCCTTGAACAGAGAGAGACCTTCTAAATTTGTGTAATGTAAGTTCAAAAATACAAATTGGAACATCGTTTTCTGGTAAGTTCCTATTTGTTTTTCGTATTTTATTGTATTAATCAATAAATTTCATAAAAATAATTGGATATTCATACTTGCCAACTTTTAAGGTTTGTCCGTAAAATGTTCGAATTTTCGTTTAGTTTACGGTCTTACTGATGGATCGGAAACTTCTGCGGTTATTGCGTTTCTTTTCACTTCAAAATCAGATTCCTCTGCTAATCCCTGTCCATTTGATTTTCACAATTTTGGTCTTTTTATTAAATTAATTTTTGACTTTTTTGTAAGTCTTGGATTCGCTCGCCAGTCTCCCGAGTCTTGATGGGCCCTCTCCGGGTAAGTAAGCGAAAAGAACAACTTAACCGAGATAAGACCCTGAAAGATGCTTCGATGCATGAAACTTTTTTTCAATCAATATTTCAATGTCAATTATTTCCTTACCTTAGTAGTAGTTGATACGAGTGATAATTTATGAAAACATTTACTAGAAACTAGTTGAAAGAAAATATTTGTTTATTTCTTAGAAACTATTGCAGATTTTTAATTATATTTTATGCAATTTTACATACTGTTTTATAATTTCAATTGTTTCCTTGAGTTAGAACACATATTTCGAGGATCAAATTTTTTAAAAAAGGAAAAAAAATTCTGGTAGAGAACCCCCAATCCCCAAAATTTGGCATAGGTTTTAGGTAGTGTTTTTCTCATTAAAAATTCTGATGCCTAAATGAACAGGCCTACTTTAGGTGTTTCCCCAAAGTGTGTCGAAATAAAGAAGACTTCCAGTTCCCCTCCAAAATTTGACGTCTATTTATGATTATTTTTCTTTAAAATTCAGTAATTTTTATGGTCTCAAAATGAACCAAAATACTTTTTTCCGAGACATTTTTCAAAATTTTCTGGGGGAGACCCCCCAGATTTACTTAAGCTCACATTAAAAAATTTTGACAATTTGTACAACACATTCAAGAGCTTCTTTCAAGTCATTAAAAGCTTAACGCATAAAATGAAATTTCTATAAAAGGGGTGGTTTCAAAAATAAAGGGGCGCCAATGAGCCATCTTCACCCCGGGCACCGTTTTACCACGGCACGGCTCTGCTGGCCCCTGTTAGACGTTTTTATTATTTCCCCCCAGAAAATTATGTGGTTTTCATGGAACTGAAAGGGTCTCAAAATGAGCTGAAACACTACTTTAAAAGGCAAATTTTCAACATTTTTCTAAGGGTGATGCCCAGACCCCCCATTTTACTTCAAGCTCACATTGTAAAATTGTAACATTTCGTGTAAAATTTTATTTTTAAGTTATTTAACACTTCAGTGTTCAGGTATAAATACACTCCGGACCATAAGAAGAGGTTTAGTCAGACCGCCCCCCCAAAAGAAAAATAAGAAGCCAAAATCAAGTCACGGCGTGTACCAAACCCACTTAAAATCTTTGCCCTCCCCCAGGGGTGAATCCATAATGGGGCTGTGGGGCTGCAACCCCCCCAGGAATAAGACATTGAAGTTTTGGTAATAGCAATAAGGCCAAAAAAGAAATTTCAACACGTTGCGGACATTCGGTGGTGTTACCCAAAGGGTCTCAAAATGAACCGGGACCCTACTTTTAAGGGTAAAGTTTCAAAATTTTTCTGGGGGAAGACCCCGAAACCCCCTCGAAGTTTTGGAATCTAATAAGTATGGTTTTCCTTTAAACTTTAGGGATTTACAAAGAGTGATCCTCTTTGATGTAACTTAAAGTGTCTCAACATGAGTTAAAATGCCACTTTCAGGGGCAAAATTCCAAAATTTTTCTGTAATAGGAACCCCTAGAAATTTTCCAACTCATAATGCCATAAACTTTTTCCCTTGAAAATTCTGCCGCTTACAATGAGAGGTGCTCTTTGGGTGGAATCTAAAAGGCTTCAAAATGAGCTAAAACACTATTTTAAGGGGCAAATTTTCAAAATTTTTCTGGGGGAGGACCCCCAGACCCCCCTTTTACTTGGAGTTGACATTTTTACACAATTTTGAAATTTAGTACCCCAAAATTAAAACCTTACGAAGTCATCTCACCTAAAACTTCGTATTCCTAAGATTAACCCTCAGAAAAGATGTTGAGTAACCCCCTAATCTGGCTACGGCACTGGCAATCCAACCCCCCTTTCAGTTGCTTTTATTAATATTTGAACAGCCCATAGTAGCAATTAAGTTATTTGTGAAACTCAGCCCCCCAGAAAAAATCCTGGATTCGTCACTGCCTCCCCCCAAACAAACCAAAAACTAAAATGACGCCCCTGCTTAGTTTTGTACGTATAGTTATAGCATATATAGGCGGCAAATTTTGGTTCAGCCTATAGGCGGCACATTTGGAAATCCGCCACTGGTCTACATATCTAAAGGACGAATCCAGGGAGGAGTCAGGGATGTCAGCGATTCGATCTCTCCCGAGCATAAATAAGAAGGGGACGAGGAAGACCGCTTACCCCTTCCTAAATTCAAGGTGTGCCAAATCGGGTTAATAGTTATGTTATAACATCACCTTGTATTTGCGTTAAATCTCCAAAAATTTTGTGTGGGAGGGCCCACAGATCCTCTTTTGTTCTTGGAGCCCCATTAAACCCATGGCTTCGCCAGCAACTGAATACTGGGACTGGGACTTCTGAATACTTCTCACCAGAATTTATAAAAAACTTATTGAAGAACAAATACTTTTTATTTTTTCGTATCAGGTTCCCCTTCAGTGATTTTAAGGTTTTAAATAATTTAATTGACTTTGGTCCAAACGTTGTGCTGATTGTCTGCAAATTTTTACTAAAGAGAGGATCCCCCTCCCCAAGAAAATTTTTTATCCCCAGTAAATTTTTGAAAATTTGACTTTTAAAAACATCAGGAAGGGTCATACTCAATTTCGGTGTTATATAAATATATAATTTCATAATAATAATTAAAACTTCTATGCTTTAATTAGTACTGAAGTTGAGAAAATATATGCGGCATTCTCGCCATTTCTTAAAAGGGACCCTGAGACTTTTTTGAAATTTCCCTTTTAAACTAGTGCTTTATCTATTTCACAGAGTATAGAGCTTAACAGAGTGTTCATCTCCATAGACGCTAATGGCAACTTTTTTAACATGGCTTTTCCCATTGAAAAATTTTAGGCCAGACGGACCCGCCTCCTTTAATACCACGCTATTCCTGCTAATTCTGTCATTCGCCCACTGAAGCTGTCACTCAAATCCAAATAGCCTATAATCAGTGTTAAAATCAAATCAAATACATTTCGCGTTCTCTGATTGGCTGCTAGTGAACTGAATTATAATATGCGTGCTGAATTAAATTATTGACCTAAAAGAGGAAAACGGCTGTTTGGTATCTCTGTTAAGCTCTCTGTGATCTACTTCAAACTCTTTGGGGAGCTCGTAAAGGGAAAAGCTTCTTGTAAATGGCAGAACTCTTAGGAGGAAAAATCTGTATAATTACCACCGACAAATTTTAGAAAGGGGCTTGGGATCCTCCCCCAGAAAATTTTTTGAAATTTAACCCTCAAAAGTAGTGTTTTAATTCCTTTTGAGACTTTTTGAGTTGCACACAAAGCTCCTTGTGGAAGTTACAGAATTTTCAAGGGACTTGCAGATATTTTTCACATAACAGTGGAAACCTTGGGGGGTGGTTGCCCCCCCCTGCCCCCCCTGAATGACACCCCTGTCAGAATTTAATGAACAATAGCACTTATCAGCCTCAGTTAATTATTTAGGCTACTTATGAATATATACGCTTGATTTTTTTTTCAAATGAAAATTTTAATATTCTGGTTGACATGAAGTCACTTCTTAGAAAGGGACTGTAGGAGAAGCAAGCAACGGGAACAAAGATCCCGGTGGTGGCCATCAGTGACCGAAGAAATCAGCCGCTTTTGCAATTTTTGGCGCTTTCTATTGCAACGCCATCTGTAGGAAGTTCTGTCGTTCATCGAAAATGTCGTTTTTGCCTGATTCGCAGCATCGCTGTAAATCCTCCATTAGACAAACACATGGAATAAGTGTTCAAAAATATATTTTGATTTGATCCATCTACCCCAGCAAAAATTACTTTTCTTAAATGTTATTATTATTTTATTTATTTAAAGTACTTATTGCATCTCTTGTTAAAAATGAAATAGTCAAGAATCAAGATCGTTTCCAATAATACTTATTATTAAATACCACGGACGCCACGGACGTAGCTATAGCTTTTCCAAGAGTTCAAAATTTTTTACAAAGAAAGTTTTCTATTGGTTTTTTTGGGAGGGGAGGAATTACTGAACTTTATTTTTAAGGTACCCCTAATGAGTGCTTTTTTATACATTAAGTGTTAGATCACACATATAAGTAGTATTTTAATGACACGTTGCTTATAATGTAAAAATTTTGAAAATTTGCCTCTTTAATACATGTTCTAGCTCATTTTGAGACCATTTTTTCAAAGAGAACAGGACGTTGTAAACCACATAATTTTCAAGGGAGAAAAGTTAAAACGTCAAAGTTTTAAGGGAGCCAAAGGTCCTCCTCTAGAAATTTTTTTTTTAAATTTTCTTGATGTATATCTCCTTTTCAAACTCTTTGGAGAGCACCAAAAGGGAAAAGCTTCTTGTAATTGCCATATATTCAAGGGGAAAACACTGTATAATCGACGTTTTGCATAATCGACACTGTATAATCGAAATTTTGACGTCGACGACGTCAAAACTTTCTTTCAAAGGTGGTTTGAGGGTTCTCCCTTAAATAATATTTTGAAATTTGGTTCTTAAAGTAGTGTTTTAGCTCATTTTGAGACCTGGGCAAAGAGAACAGTTCCTTGAAAACTACAGAAATTTCAGGGGAAAATAGTTATAAATAAACAAAGTTATAAGACGGACTGTGGGTCCTCCCGCAGAAATTTTTTTTGAAAAATGAATTTGCTTACGTCAAAATTTTAAAGGGGATTTGGAAGGTTCTTTACCAAAAAAAATTTTAACCCCCAAAATAATGAATATAAGATTTTTTAACTTATTTGAGACTTTTCGGGTTACACCCGTTGTCCGGGAAGTCCAGTAAGTCTGTCATCTCCCATTTTATTTCTAATGAAGATTTAAGCCTCTTTTATAGTGCAGGCGGCTTTGCTTGACTGTGCGCAAGTTTTGAAAATATGGGTATTCAGCTAAAAAAAAAAATTTGCATTAGGCTAAGGGGGGTTCAGACCCCCTAAACCCCCCCCTTATATACATCCGTGTTGAATACACTTACATGGTCATCCCTGTGGGTTTTTTTCTTAAATACGTAGTCGAAGTACACAACAGGGTAAGCATTTTCACAGCAGGCATAGTGTTTCTCAACGGTATGAACAGAAACAGAATCAATAGTCCACTTTTCATGATTGTCCAAGAAATGCTGTCCAGCGTCCTGGGAAAGTAAATAATAATACTATAATATGTTAATTTTAAAAATTTAAAAGAGTTTCAAACTGATCCATCTTCTTGAAACCAAAATTTGGCATTTTTAAGAGTTTTTAAGAGATAATTGGAAAATATTATGACGGAGAATAAAAATGAATGTCATAACACTAATTTAGCATTTTTGTTGAAAAAAAATTAATTATGTTAAATGAAATTCATATTGATAGATGTTATTCATAAGATGAACAAAAATATAAAAGGGAAAATATTTTTTTTATTTATTTAATTGTTGGGTATCTATTTTCACATGACTCAATATTATATCCATACACACTTGATATAAACAGTTAATACATGTAATAGGGTGTTTCAGTACAAGTCCGCCCAAACTTGAAGAATTCCTTGCGTAAAAGCAGATAAATTTCTCAAAAAGCTATGCATGTTTCATAAAAACTTAATTATTTCATTCCACGGTGCTCGCATAATTCTAACATCTTACTTAGTGTTCAAACATAAATAACCATGGTCATGTTTATCATAAACAATTTTAGCGTAAATAGGATGTTATGTCATACCTATTTCTGTAGCGATTTTCTCGAAAACTATGTGTGGTATAAATATAGTTCTCCGCGGCCATTGTTATGTCCCCCACGCTAAAATATGGCTGCGCAGAGTTTGGGCGTGCTTGTTGAAACACCCTGTATATTTTCTTCAGTAAAGAAAATTCAAAATGCAGCTTACCTCCAATACATTAGGAGTCTTCTCCTTAACGTCGAGCAAGGTACTGTCATAAGTCCATGACCCAATAAGAAGGGAGCACTTGAAGGTGTCAGCTGTCGCCTGATCTTCAATAGGTGGGCAGTTCGATTTGACAGTGAACGGGGGTACCCAGAGGACTGTGCCATTGCTGTACACCACTACATTAGTGCGCACTGTAGGTTGGAGGTCCTCATCAGATATACTAAAAATAAAACACTGTTTAGCAAGCAGTATATTATGTATTAATCACTCTTCTAAATATATAAAGGGAAGAATTTACTCAAGGGAAGTTTCAAGAAAAATTGATCACTTACGCGTAATACAATGAGATATCAGGAATCCATACTTCTGAAGCAGGTAGCCTCAGTTCAGAGAGTCCACCATATTCACTGGGATTCCAAGTTAAGTAACTGTCTACCCAAGTCTGGAAAGGGGAACAGACAATAACTTTAAAATTTAGTTCAAAACAAAGTCAGAATTCGTAATTAAACCAGAGCGCTCGAAGAAATAATCTAAAATTGGTCACATTTGTTTGCTCAGCACTTTTAAGACTATAAATTATCATTTAGTTAATATTAGTAACTACGCACAAAAAAGTAGGTACTTTGTATTACACTCATTGCCATAAAAAATAGCGCACTAAGAAGACAAAGGGATATCAAAGCCAAATTTATTTCCATGATTACCCATAGTATGAAGGTTAGATTATAAAAAATTCAGCCTTCCTCGATAACAGGGGGCCGAGAAAATCAGTAAAAAGTGTTGACTCCATAGGTGTCCATAACCGCCGCCACAGGCCATGATATTGGGTGAGAGAGAGGGGATCTAAAAAGGCTTTTGAGGGTTGGAGGACCATGCTGCCTCCCCACATAGTCAAATTTCATCTGGTGCACCATCGGACTTTGCATATTTTTCCTCGAGACCGGACTTGTTTTGTGAGCATTGGTTCTAGAGAACGGGAAGGCTGGGGTAAAAATGCAACATAGGGGGTATAATGAAAGCTTGGACATTGCGTGCACATGTGTTTGTGTATTTTTCTCTTGAAACTTGTCCGCAGGCCAGGTATGAAGGTAAAGAGGGACAACCAAAGCTACAAAATCTCAATAGCGCACGTGTGGTTGGTAAATGTACTGGTAAATCATACTCAGGAGTTGCAGAAAGGGAATCCAATGCACCACCACTCCGTTACTTTGAATCACCACTCTGTGTGATGATTAGAACATCCACAGCTAAACGCGCTCTCTCCATAGTGTCTTCGAACTCATATCCAACCATCATGGTGCTGCAAAACGAAGCGGAATTCTCTCATAAAAACCAATTTCATGAAATTGAGATGATCATTTCCTTATTTGGTGCACTATTGAAAACAGATTAAGGCATATGGTCAGTCCCATGTTTATAGGCAAAGATGTACTAAGCTTGCGGACCAAACGCACAATTCACAGTAATGCAAACGACATCCATTCGACTGCCGCATCTCCTCAGTATGATTTACCGGTACATTGACCAACCAGAGCTGAATGGTTGATCTTTTACTGCTGGTTGTCCGTCCTTACCTTCAGGCCTGGCCTGCGGACAAGTTTCAAGAGAAAAATACACAAACACATGTTTGACGCAATGTCCAAGCTTTCTTCATACCCCTATGTTGCATTTTTACCCCAGCCTTCCCGTTCTCTAGAACCAATGCTCACAAAACAGGTCCGGTCTTGAGGAAAAATATGCAACGTCCGATGGTGCACCAGATGAAATTTGACTATGTGGGGAGGCAGCATGGTCCTCCTATCCCCAAAAGCCCATTTAGATCCCCTCTCACCCAATATTATGGCCTGTGGTGACGGTTTTAGACGCCTATGGAGACAACACTTTTTACTGATTTTCTCGGCCCCCTGATATCGAGGAAGGCCGAATTTTTTATCAACAACCTTCATACTATGGGTAAATATGGAAATAAATTTGGTTTTGGTTTCCCTTTTTCTTCTTGGTGCGCTATTTTTTATGACAATGAGTGTATCTTCTTCTTACTTCCACTCTTCTACAGACTTCAACCAACATTTGAACCTAGGTTCTCTATTAAAAGAATCCTTATTGGTCAAATTAAAAATTTCCAATGTTTTTAAGGCCATGTTTAAAGACAAAAGTAATGCCTCCTCCTCAACAAAAACTTAATAATTTTTGTGTGATTTATAAAACACTTACCGTAACTAACCAAGAAGTGATCTTTACTTGTTTATCATCAACGTCCTGAAAGTAAATAAGTAAAGTACGTGTTGATAAATCATAAGTAAAGGTGGAAAGGGGTATACATAACGTGACCAGACGTCCCGTTTTGAACGGGACTGTCCCTTTTTAGAGTTACGAGTCCCGGTGTCCCCGAAATTAACTCTGGGACGCAAAATTGTCCCGTTTTCTGAAACCACGCGAAAATTTGAGTGTTTTTGACGAATTTTTGTTAACTTGCAACTACATTACATCGCAGAAAGTAACCAAATAGAATAATCTAAATATTTCCACGAAAACTCGTTGGGTTGGAAGTATTCAAACACTTTCAAGCCAACAATCTTCAGCATGAAAACTTTTCTATTTTAATTGAATATATTTTATGTTTGCCTGCTACAAATGCACCAGTAGAAAGAGTATTTTCTATGATGAGCAAATTGTGGCCATCTGAGAAGACCCAGTTACAAATTTCAGTTCTAAAGGCGATGTTGATAATTAAGGTGAATATAAAAAACGTGCCCAGAGTTTCATTCTTACTTAAAATCATCACCAGCTAGTATATTAAAGCAAATTTGTTCCTCTGATAAATATAAATATAACTAAACGTTTCGGGTATATTTTTTAATTTATAACTTTTAAGCTAACTGACTTTTTCTGAATAAAAAACTTTTAAAAAAAGTGTTTTTTTATTGACTACCTGTTATTAACCTAAATAAACTAATGTCCCGTTTTGAGTCAAAAAGTAAATGGTCACATTAGGTATACACAACCAGGTCAATTTAATCTAATATAAATATGTAAAAAATAATTATGATTTTACTTACAACACTCTTGATGTTGACAGGGCTGAGGTTGACCCTCACGGGTATCGTGTCAGTAGGGGAACGGACGGGTCGAACACGCTTGTCGTAGTGTTGATCCTCGAACAGAGCCTTCCTTAGATCAGATTCAGTCTTAGTATCTACAGCACAAATTTTAAAAGAGAAATTAAACAGGATCAATCTATCGAAATTATCGAAATAAGAAATTGGGGGAATAAGAAACACTTAATTTGCAGCTTTGTGTGCGGGTATAAAAATCTGAAAAATCACAGAATATCTTCAAGACATGCTCTATATCCCATAAAAATTTTATCGTTTTAGATAATTATTTCAGTGAAAAATTTCCATTTGAAATAATCAGGTCAGCAAAATCATCCACCTAAAGTCATGCTTTTTCAACTATTTCAATTTATCTTGTTTTTGCTATTAAATTCTTATAGAATTTTATTAGTGAACTTTTAAGGAGGTTAAACGGGCTTTATAATTCACCTTTTGTTCTTCAATTTAGGGTTGTGGATCATTCTTAAAAGTGCCCTGTTTCTTATTACCCCATTTAATCAAACCTATGGGGTATAAGAAACACTAGCATTTTATGCATGGATATTAATTTATCGAATTTTTATCTTTATTAGATTAATATTTTATTGTTCTTATTTTATTTATCAAGTTAAAACTTTAAATTCAATTAATTTTATTTCTACTTAATTTTCCTGAAATAGGTGGGTTGAAAGACAACTTTTACTCACCACTTTAAAGTTTGTTAAAAAAAATTTATAAGTAATTCGATCGACAGTTTATATTAATTTTACGTTTTAATTGAAATTATGGTGAGTAAATTAAAATATTAAGTCAGTATTGAAACGCAGGGGGTAGGGAGTAGGTTCGAGGGTGTCTTCATAAACTTCCTAAACAATTCTAACTTGAATAAATGGGGTAGCGCTGAGTTTATACAGAGGAAGAAGAACGACCTTAAAAAACTGAGCTTGCAAAAAAAATTAGTTGATTTTGGGGGAGAATAACCAATTGGTATCACAAAATGAAATAAGAGAAACACCATTTGATTAATTTTGTCATGATTTTCAAATATTTTGTATAAAAATATAGCGTTGTTTAAAACTTTCAACTTGTACTTTACTTAAGACTAATTTTTAACTAGGCATAATCGAAAGGTTTTTAATGAAAATTTTTGAAAATTACTGGGGTTATAAAATACTCTTTAGAGATTATATTAATTTCATTTCATTTTTAATTGTTTTAGTTAGCAAAATAACTAGCTTGTTTCCTATTACCCCAAACGGGGTAATAAGATACAGTCGCTTGGGGTAATAAGAAACAAGTAAAAACTCCCCTTCAACTTTTACTTAAGAAGTTCATTATTTTTTCAAAGAAAGCTATTAATGATGCAAACATTCTGTAAAAAATCAGCTTCATAAACTTAAAGGAGAGTCTTGTGAAATTTTTAATGTTTCTTATTACCCCATTTGAATCTTATTACCCCACTCTCCCCTAGTTAAAATACTGTAAAAAATCGGTCACTGAAGTTGCGTGATGAGCGTTATTAGGCGTTTTTGAGCTCTTTTGATCCTGTTTCAGGCGCCAATTCTAAATGAACAGAGTATACCATATGTTAATGACCTTCAACCGTCTCTCTCCAGAAAAATTCCGTACATAATATACTTCCTTAGAAAGTGTTTTTCATGAACATGAAAAGAGCTTGATTATCATTACGGCCTGCCACTAGACTGCGGCCTACCACCATCCCTGATACAGAATTCTGTTGTAAAATTTGAAACTTTCTCAAAAATTTGAGGATTAATAAAATAAGATGTATAGGGGCGTATTATGTTATTATTATACAAATATATTGAGAAATACAATAGTTATTATTACACAATATTATTATACAAATAAGCATGTTTTTGGTCACTTTTGACCCCCTTCCCCCTTATCAGCAAAGATAAGCAAACCGCAACTCCCCCTCATAATTACGTACGAAAACTCTCCCCTTTGTTCTTTTCCTTGTGAAATCAAAATGCTTCAAATGTTTTTCTTGGATCAAATTTTTTGTAAAATTTATTTTTGGTTGAATTTTGAATTATTTATGCAAGAAAGAAGATTTTCGAAAAGGCAGGGTTTGTGACATCTTACATAAGCATCATTCCCCCTTCTCAGGAAAAATAAGCAAAGAGCAAACCCCCTTCCCCCTTAGGAGCTTACATAATATTTGAACGGCCCCTAGAGTAAGCCTAAATTTAAAAAAAATAACTATTTAATTAAAGAATTACCATATTTTAATGTTTAAATAATAAGACATTTGTATGCTCAAATGAAATATTTTCTATTCATTTTGCTTATTAACTGCGTTTTTAGCAATTTTTCATATTATCCTATCTTTAAAATGAAAAAAAATATGCTTGTAAAAGAATCAAACTATCAAAAATGCAAAATAAAAGAAAATTTATTAATGTTGAAGTTAATTAATCACTTGAATTCATCCAGGGCCATATTTAGGAGCGTGCAACATGTGCCCAAGGGTTTTTCCCAAGGGAAATTTTGAACATTACTTTAATTACAGGATTTCTTCCCTTGCGTAGCAAGACAGGGAGTCCGTCCAAGAGTCTAATCTCAAAATTAGGTGAAAAAATATTTTTCTGTGTCACATTTTAAAAATTTTATGTGGGAAATCCCCCAGACCATCCACAATATAGGCTGCACGCCCAAATTTAAAAACTTAATGGCTCCCGGTTTAAGTATTTTTCATGTCTTGAAAGTATGGAAAGCTGCTTTTCGGTCTGCTACTATTCGGCGCGGCCGTTTCGGCGCGGGCCGTTTCGGCACCAGAAATAAAATGAAAGTAAATAGAACTCTTTCATAATCCTTCTAAAAATTCGAAGAAAAAAATTTTGTCTCGCGCCGAAACGGGCCGGTGCCCAAACGGCCCGCGCCGAAACGGCCAGCGCCCAAACGGCCGCGCCAAATCGGCCGCGCCGAATCGTCCCATTCCGCTTTTATCCCTATGGGGAATGTAATTATTATCTAAAAACTATACTAGTTATCAGGCCTGACGAGAGGGGGGCAGGGTGGGGTACAATCCCCGGGGACAGAGATTTTTATATTGAGAACTAACAGGGATATCATTTTGAATACTTTGGAAACTAATATATGTTCACCTGGGAGGCCAAAAATGAGAAAATTCCCAGTTTTCTAGGGGCATATTTTCAAAAATTTTCTGGAGGATGCCCCCAGACCCCAAAAAGAATTTATTACGAGAAGGGGATAATAATAATTCTCTAAAATTTCTCATGCATAAGATAAATCATCATTAAAGGCCTTAATTTCATTTCAGAAAAAATTCAGATTCCCCCTGAACCCCTTTAGTGCTTGTTTTTAACTCGTCGTTTTATCAAGAAAACGAAATTTTTAAGTTCATCAAAATTCAAATCTTGCCTATATAGAAATAGTCTAAAAACTACATTAAGCTTATACATGGGTGGAAAATTTTCGTCTCCTCCCTTGAAATGAGTGCATGTGACTGGGGGGCCTGCTTCTCAACTTTGTCCCCGGGGCTCGGCTTGGCTCTCGACGGCCCTGCTGGTTATCTATCCCTTGAAACTTAAGTCTTGTAAGGGGTCGCAAGCAGATGCGGTTTTTTTCTTACTTCAAGTAAATCTGCTTATGAAATGATAATTTTCCAGATTGTGGCTAATAAAAATTAAATACAGCCTGCATTCTTGCTTGTTTTTTATAAAACCCAACTCTTTTAGCCTAAAATCAGTAAAATAATAAAAAACATTGACGTCTAATAACAATTAATGACAAACTAGTTACTTTTACAAAAAAAAGTGATTTAGGAGGCGGTAAGATAATTATAGCATAGGGTGGTAAAACCCTTAATACGGGCAATCATTCAAAGTGAAAACATATTTAGAATTTTCAAATTTATTTTAGTTAAAATAAAACTTAAACTAAAAAACAGTGCTCTTTCTACTCATTTTAGCACACCTGACCCTAATTAAATTACTAATACAAAATCTGGTTTTAACGCATCAACAGTAAAATATATGCAAACTAATTAAAACTGAGAATAAATATCTTGTGTGTGTGAGTGTGTGATTCTTCTAAATTACTAAGTTAAAAGAAAATTTCTATAAAAAAATTAAGTAGCACAATTACGCATGTTTTCTAGAATTTATTGGAGTACGAAAAGTAATGAAGAGGCTTAAAATTAATAATCAATCAGTAATCTATAATTTACAAGGAAAAAAATCTGTTTGTACAAAAATCACATCTAACTCAAAAAGAATTTTAAACTTACGGTCTTGAGCTAATACAGATGCCAAAGCTAGGTAGGCACAAAAAAATACTGCTAGAGTCTTCATGATGTTCCTTTTACTTATTCAAGGAAGTCAACTATCAATAATCTAATCTCGGTATATATAGTACCAACAACAAGCTGCTAAGCCCCGGGTTATCTAGTTAAAAAGCCTGGAACACACCAAATTTCACTATCGAGGGTAAATATTTATTTCAGGGATAAGATCACATCTTATCAGGAGTTGTGAATGATTTTTTCCTTTAAGGGTTCTAATCAAATTATTAAGTGGGCAATTGGAAACTCTTGTAAGGTATTTAGCAAAAGCATTACTGACAGACAAGATTATCCTTCTAGAATGGGCCGTTTATAGATTAGAATTTTTTAAGTATAATGGCTTGTTTGTTTTTTATAAGTATGTAACTTAAAAGCTGTTTGTTTGTAAATCCAAGAAAGAGACGTGAGAGAGGTATATTGGTTTAAGTTTACAGAATCATTGCATTACCATTGGTAAATATTTTTTATATAAAAAACAAGGATATATCTATTTATTTGAGGCTTTCCCCGTTGCAATAGCATTAAAATCATCTTTAATTAATATTTCTTAAAATTTGCTCTTGCACCACGTGTTAAATTAAATTTTAACAACTTTACAATTGAATCGTCAGTTAGAAGAAGGGATTATCCAAAAACCAAGTTTTGAGAAAATCGAAAGAAAAACTGTAGGGTCACTTAGGGTAAGTGGGACCCCTTTTTGGCCTAGTGCATTTTTGGAGCTCAATAGAAGAATTTTGAACGAGTTAAATTTGAACTTATTGACTATCTTCGTTAAAGACACTATCCATAAACAAAAATTTATTAGTAGTTTCTAAAATAAAGCTTCACATTTTTCTTAATTGGCCTTTGTTTAAAAAATGAGATGGGTGTCCCACTTACCCCAAGTGATGGGGTAAGTAGGACACCCCCTATTCATTTATATGGGAAGTGAGCAAAACTTAAAAAAGGAAGTAAGTGGGTCTTACCTGATAAAGTACAGAAATTTTCATCACAAAATATTTTATTGTAAGGGGCCATTCATTAATTACGTAAAGATGATTTTGGCAATTTTCGCCCCCCCCTAACCCCCATGGGCGGATTTAGATGGTGAACCTTGGGGGTGCATATTGGATTGTTTACATTAACTTGGGAAATCTTACGTAAGAATGGGTTTGACCCCCCACCCCCCAAGTAAGGGTATGTAGAGATTTTTCCAACCCCCCTCCCCCTCGGGACCCTTACGTAATTAATGAATGGCCCCTAACTGTAACCATGAGTGAGAAATCTACTTACATTAAAATCAATATGACAAGATAAGAATAGAATGAAAAGCAAAATAAGTATTTTAAAGAATGTTTTGAAAGGCCAGAGGGATATTTTTTACTTTAACACATAAAATAATGTTAAAAAACAGAATACGGTTGATTAAGATTTATTTTGGCACTTTAGTAAACATTGCAAGATAAAACAGAAATCGGACATATTAAATGAGAATGAACACTATTGATGAGATATTTCACTTTACTCACCATAAATTAAAACGCAAATTTGATATAAATGCCGATCAAACTATTTATATTTTAATGAATTTTGAAGTGGTGAGTAAAAGGTCTTGCTACTATAAATCGAAATTTGCTGAAAATATTGGGGTAAATTGTCCCTATAACCCCCTTTGAATCCGCCCATATCTTCAGCAATAGTCCCTATATCATGGGACCCTCTTCTAGAACCACTTACATAATAATAAGGGGTCTCACTTACTAGACAAAGAGGAGTCCCACTTACCCCATACTGAGGGGTCCCACTAACCCCAACCATGCTATAACTATGGGGTAAGTGGGACCCCCTATTAAACACTTCAAAATTAAAATTTTTGAAACATTTCAAATTGCAGTATGCATTTAGGTCAAACTCTGCAAAGCAGTTCAATAAACATTAATATGTATTGAAAACCTACCTGGAAATACGTCTTTGAAAATGTATCTTGAACTCTCCAAAAAATCCATTCTGGGAATCTATTTTAAATTAGTTCCATAATCTTCAGGCTATGGTGGACACCAAAAACATGTAATTCTTTTTTTGTAATTCTTAACCTTCCTTCCTTCCTCAATGGCCAGACAGCCCAGGGTGGGCCCTTGCCTTCCTCAGAATCGAATTCCAAGCTCTTCTATCCCTGGCCATGGACTTCCAGTTATTAACTCTCAAAACTCCCATGTCAGTCTCCATAATCTTCAGGCTATGGTGGACACCAAAAACATGTAATTCTTTTTTTTGTAATTCTTAACCTATATTCTTAAAATTTTCAGTGTTTGTTTATAAGCATGATCAAACACCACTCACAAATTTTCAAATAAAAAATTAGTTAAATTTTTTAATTTAAATTTTAAAATAATTAACTAAATTTCAAAATGTTCCACGCGGCTTCATTTTAACCCGATAATTTCAAAACTTCCCTAAAACATCCTTCTGTTGTGTAAATTAGACTCTTGTAAAAATCATTTGGTTAGTACGTGTGTGAAAAAAAAATATCCGTCAAAATAAATGAAATTTTTACAATTTTTACGATATTTCAACAAAGAGTGCGTAAAGGGCCATACTTTTAAAATATATTTTATGTCATTCCCAATTCTACAAGAACATATAAACTATTAATTATTTATATAAAATCAAGTAAAATTTTGAAAATTTTTTAAAAAACAAAGCCGCGTGGAACATTTTGAAATTTAGTTAATTTTTTAAAAAAAATAAATTTAAAAAAACTAACCAATTTTTTTATTTGAAAATTTGTGGACGGTGTTTTATGCTTATAAACAAAATCTGAAAATTTTAAGAATGTAGGTTAAGAATAATGAAGTTGCATGTGTCAGATTTTCAAAAACAAACAAGTGTTCCGTATGGTTTTTTGTATGGTAAAATGAAATATCTAGTCAGTTTTTCAAAAAAATGTACAGGTAATTAAATATTTTAATTTAGAAGTCGAGAAAAAAACACGTGACTGAAAACGTTTATTGTTTAAATTGTAGGATGACGTCAACAATAATACCATCCCATTGCTTTTCAACAATGCCTATCTTAAGATGACGTCACATCCAAACTATTGACGTTTTCGCGCGCTTTTAAAAAGGGGATTTTTGTTAATTATTTTGGCAATCAAAAAATTTCTCGATCGGCCTCAAATTTTGGGTAGTTGCTTATTTTTGCAAGAAGAATCGATTAAAAAATTTAAAAAATCATGCAAGGTGTCCACTAAGGTTATAATTTTTTTTTCAAATTTAAAATCCTGTGGTGGCAAATGATGAGTAGGGGAGAGTGGGGCTATTTCGCACATGGGGCACATTCGGACAGACGGCATTTCCCCTAGTAATTATTAATTTAAAAATCTGAAAAAAATACCAATAGATGGAAGCATGACTACAACCTCATGCATGAATTTTCAAAGCTCTGAGCCATTTTGTTGTATAGGTACTAGAAATTTGTGAGCGTTAGAAGCAGCAAAGTAAATTTTCTTGTTATTTTGTTGGTGTAAAATATCAAACAAAAATAACTCTCAAGTGGACATTCAGCATTTTATTCAGTAGAGGCACTTCTAAAGTAAGTTTCTAGAAAGGTTTTATTTCCCTACTTTAATTATAAATATCTTGTTGGGACGTGGTAAGCTTGAACTGGTAGATGGGGCACATTCGTACACCAAAAGATGGGGCAGATTCGGACAGTGCGAATGTGCCTCATCTTTCCCATTTTTGATTATGAAAGTGTTTTTTGATTTATATGTTTATAAGTGCAGTATATTTAATAACTTGAAGTTTAATTGTTTTTTATTGTAATTGTTTCAAAATTTGGTGATAATAGAAAATAACATCTTAAAGAAAACTTCAGTTTTAAGAAATTTAGAAGCAGATTTAAACATTGAATAAATAAATGTCCCTGATAATTGTTTAATACCGATTGACTTGAACTTAGGTGATTTTATTCTAGTAGAATTTGCTACTAAAAAGAAAATTTTGTTATGTTGGTCAAATAAAAAATTTGGAATTGAATGGTGCTTATTTAAAATAATGGTGAAAAACTTTAAAAGTAATGACGAAACTTTTATTTTCCCAGAAAGTAATATAATACATTCATATAAAAAGATAATATCGTATTACAATTTCCCCAACCGTCAGTTTCAGGTGTAAATAAGCAAGCTGTTGGTTCACTTTTCTTTTCGAATTAAACCTAACAGTTAAAAAATTGGTTAAACTTTTTCTAACTAATTATATTATGTGAAGTATGTCAATGTGCAATATACTCTTCATTATAGCCATTGTTTTCCTCATCAAAAACTTAGATGTTCAATATTTTCTGAAGCTGTTTTCTTTTTGTAAAAAAATCTTCAATTTAGGAGAAAATATGTAAAAGTGCCAAATATTTTGTTTAATTATCCTTACTTCAAAGTGCCATAAACTTTTTAGTTCGTAAAAATAATTATTGTATAATTTTTGCATGTGTACGAATGTGCCCCACACGTGTGCGAAACTGCCCCACCCATGGGGCACATTCGCACGAAATTTCTCGTTTTTTAGATTGATGATATAGGTTAGAAATTCTAGATGAATGCGACCAATTATCGTTCTAAAATATCGGGAAGGTCTTAACTTTTATTTGAATCCGAGTTTGTTTCAATATCTCATCTAGATCCAGAGAAATATGCCGTAATGCACTTTTTGTGCGAATGTGCCCCGTTCTCCCCTATTGGTCCATAACTCTCGAAAATAACTTTCATTTTTGAAAACTGTGAAAAAAGCTTGCGTGCCTAATAAGATTTTGCATAAGGCTGAAGCACTAAAAGGCAGTTAATAAAATCTTTTTTGAAGCTGAATGTAACATAAATCATAAAAACTGTTTAAATTTGTAAAAGGGCTTTTCCTATTTCTTTTGGTCCCAAAAGATAGTGTGTGAAGTTTCAGTCCCCGAAGTTGACTTCTAGAGTTTGCCTATAGAGCCCCAAAGTTAGAAAAAAGTGGAAAAATGACTAATTTTCAGAATTTTTAAAAAGTATATTTTGAAATTTATATCGTTATAAAACTGGTTCAAATCTGTTATTTAGGACATTTTAGATGGTTTATATTTATTTAAGGTTATTAACTGTATCTATAGTGCCCAAATTTAAGAGAAAAAGGTATATATACTTACTATAAGAGACGTTGGATTCATCAAAGCTTATACTATAATGCACTACAGTGGTAGAATGTAATTAAACTCCAATTTTCTTCAAAAGAACTCTCTCAAATGATACCCTTTGGTGTTAAATTGATGTTTTAAATTATAAAGGCCAATAAAATAATAGTAATTAGGCCTTCTACTGAACTTTTTATGTAAAAAATGTTTTTCTACGAAAATGCTTGTTCCTACATCATCAAATCCAAAATTTATTCTAAAAAAGAGATTAATTGTACTTTTTTAGTTCAAAACTTTCAAATACCATTATAAGTTTCATTTTTACGTAGAACTTATTTTAAATCGAACAGATCGGAATTGACTTCGGTTATTTCTTTACCAGAAGAGAAAATGGGATTTCTTTATTAAAGTAAAGAAAATTGTTTGATATTTGTAAATTTCCCCCTAGTATGTTGTTTTTTTCCACTTTTTCTCAAATTTGGGGCTCTATAGGCAAACCCTAGAGTTAACTTATGGGGCTGAAACTTCACACACTATCTTTTGAGACCAAAAGGAATGGGAAAAGCCCTGGGGAGTGAGGTTTTTGGAAAAAGTTTTCTCCGAGACACCCTAGTGATTGCTATATTAGAAAATGAAATAATGTTAGGCGCGCAAGGTTTTTTTCTCAATACAAAGAAAATAATACCATAAAATTAACATATGGGCAAAAGTTCATCGAATGCAACATCAGGTTTTTAAATATTTTTTAAAAAGTCTCAGAATCATAACCCTAGTGTCCACCATAGCCTTAAAAATAAATGAAATAAATCTCAAATATATGCAATACTCATCGGTGTGACAAGCTGTAACCTAACAATGCGAGTAAGTGTGAAATTTCCAATACATATTATAGTTTTAGGGGGTGTCCTACTTACCCCAAGTAATCCTATATAGAGAATGGAATTTTGTTGTATAACCATCAAATTTTTACTGGAAATTCAGGATCTTCCAGATCAGAAATTGGAAATTCATGATCTTAAGTAAAAAGGGAAATCTTTGGAAAAAAATAAGTTCATTCAAAAGTAGTATTTTACAGTTGAAAAAAGTTGATGGACTTTTTCAACCTTGTGAAGGAAAATCTTAAAAAAAACCTCTTAAATCCATCGTTTAAATTATATTTCTGCTTAGTTCACAGCACAAAAGGGAGAAATAGACAAACCAAGACAAACAAAATTCAAAATTATTATGAAACTGGGTCGTTAAGGCATTAGAGTAATGAATGGAGTCAAACATTCCCTTGATAAAAAAAAAGTTAAAAGCAGTTTGAAATTTTATTTTGGCTTAGTTTGTTGCACAAAGAATAAGTACAGAAAGACAAATTAACTTTAATTCCAAATTAACTGAAAAAATACAATGAATGAACATCGATGTCGCAACTTCAAGGGGCTATATCTCCCTATAGGGGGTAGTTATTTCCCCTCTTTCCACTCATGTTCAAAGCTTGGAGATGGTTTTGAGCACAAAAAGTCGATTTGTCATTTTTGGGATTTATTCCTTTTTCAAACTGACGATTCAATTTATACCAAACTTATTAATAATTGATTACTATCGAACTGTAAGTACTACAAACTTTTCAAATATATTCAACTTTTCTTAAATTTTTTTTATAGATTTTTATCAACTACCCCTCATAACCATCTATGAATAAATTTCACCTTTAATGATGATAAAATCTGCTGAACTCTACTGAGGAATTAAAGATCCTAAAATTTTCCTCTCATATTTTTAGTAGATATAAATAAAAGCTGATATATGCAAGGAAATGCCATCATTTCAGAGAGTGTGCGAAGAGAATTAAAAAATTTCTACTCTTCAAAACTTTAAAACAACCAAACAACACTCATAAAAATTACGATTCAAATAAGAGTTTTCAAAAAATTTTGAAAAAATTTGATTGTGTGTGAAATGTTATTAAAATTAGAAGAGGATGTGAATATATTTACAAAAAAATTCACGAAACCCTTGGAAACCCTTCACGGCGCCCCAGGGCCCCCTTAAGGGGTCGTAAGGGACCATATAATTAATGCAACAGAAGACCATATTAATAAATACATAAAATAATGAAAATAAAAAGAAACATCAAGAGGTAACAAAAAATACGGGATGAAATTTTATATTAAGTGATATATCCATATCCTTCGTATACAGATGAAAACAAATAAGGCTAGGAAAAAGTTCAATTGAATCGTCAGTTTGAAGAAGGGAATAAGTCCAAAAATCAAGTTTTGAGAAAATCGAAAAAAAGTAATGGAATTTTCATTGTATGGGCATCGATTTCACAACCTAAAGGGGCGATATCTCCCTATAGGGGTTAGTTATTTTCCCCCTCTTTTCACCCATGTGTAGGGCAAAGCTTGGAGATTGTTTTGAGCACAAAAAGTCAATTTGTCATTTTTTGGACTTATTCCTTTCTTCAAACTGACGATTCAATTATTTTAAAACATTAGGTAAATATTTAGTAGTTGGGTCACGTAAGGGTAGTGGTCACTGCAAGCATAAAGCGACTGCAGAAAAAGTATTTATGTTTTCATATTTATTTATTTATTTTTCATATTTATTTATTTTCTAATGAACCCTCTCCCTTTTTTTATACATACGATTTATCGTAAATTATCTATCGGTTACAAACAGATTTTTGAAAATTACACTATTTTCTATAGGAACTGCATTCGTAATATTCCTCTGCTTTCAGCATGGTGTGCCCACTCTTGCACACGTCAGTTACAATATTGTTTGTTGCAAATTTTTTTGCAATATCATGGCTTTAACAGGAAATATATTGAGTTACATAGTTAGATAATCTTTATTCTGAAGTTGATATTGCTTTTGAACTGAGCACGTGTATAGATGAAGAATCTCCACTCAATCTAGGTCGATGAAGTAGGCGATATCAAAAATTATAAATACGTGCTAATCTCTTGGAAATCTAAGTCTTTATTTTTATCTTTGCTTTTAAAGACTTTGAAGTAAAAAAATAACATGACATAAATATATACAAGAAAAATTTTTTTTGCTTCTTTTAGCCAGTTTGAAGACACTCCTCTTCAGAAGTAAAGGAACTAACAGTTTTTCGTTATTGTATCGAATTAACTTCTTCAACGAAAATCATGCATACCAATAACATCCTCAATTGGTGGAAATATAGGAAATATGATCCAATTTACAGTTTGATATAAATTCATCTAAAAAATATAGTATGGGAAACTTCATGAAAGTCATCTACTAAAAAATGGGGTCAACCTGTAGTGAGCGTTAATTCCTCAAAAAGTGCGTGTGAGTTAACTGTTCCTCTCTTTGAACCAGGACACTCCTCAGAGCATAAAGCCATTAAATCAAAACCATACTGGTTACTGGTTATGGATCAAATCAAAATTTTGTAACTAATCTTTGAATGTTATCATACGAGTAGTTACCTCAATTAATCTCCAAAAGTTCTGTCGTCATCATCACTTCTAAGTTAAGAGGTCTTTTTTTAAAGTAGAGTCACTTGGGGTAAGTGGGTCACCCCCTTAAAACTTAATGAGGAAGTTGCATATTTTTTAAATTTTCGGTTTTGAGGTGTATATTATCTATATAAGTTGTGAAAAATCGAAATCTGCAATCCAAATTTTCCTCAAAAATTTATTTAATTAGATATAGAAGAAAAAAGTCGTAAACAAATGATGCAATCGCAACCGCTTAAAAATCAAATTTGACGCCACTCGACAGTAAACAAAATGCATTGTTGATGTTTATTCATTATTATAATAGAAGATTTAATAGATTTAAAAGTCTAGTGAACTGTCTCATTTAAAACAATGTTTTATTTTTAACTCTGTTTCCATGAAGAAAATTTACAATTTTCCATAAACATTTTTATTTTAAAGGGAAAATCTTAAAGTATAGAAAAGTAATGTTTGAAAATAAATTATTTGAATTTATTTTGGTGTTTTCATAGCTGATAGTTATTAAATAGGCAATTACAAAGCTTTTCTTGTTAAAAATATTTAATTCTGAGGTTTTCATCTCATTTAAAAGAGTGAGTCAAGTGTCCAAGCAGATCCACTCTAGTAGAGAAATGGAAAAATAAGCGTTTTCAGCCTTCAGCCATAAAATCGTTAATTACTCGTAAAATATTCGATTTTTTGAACTTGGAAAACTTGGTAGTGATCGTTCTCGCCTCGAGATACGCCTATATACCGAGTTTTGTCCACGACGCGACGGTGGCGGCGTAGTATAGGAGGAGATGCGAGTTGTAGTCAGTTTGACATATCGAGTGACGTCACAAATCTGAAATCGCTGTTTGAGAGCGCAAACTTTAGGAGCAATAAAAAAATAAATAATGGTCAGAATAAAAAAATACCTCGGTTTTAGGGTTTTCTCGAAAGGTTGAACAGATTTAAAAAATTAAAAAATACGCAACTTCCTCATTATCTACAGGAAATTTCACATTTACTCGCATTTATTATGTTACAGTTTGTCACACTGATGGGTTTTGCATACATTTGATTTTTGTTTAATTTATTTTTAAGATTATAGAACTAATTTAAAACAGAATCCCAGAATTTCCAGAATAATTTTCAAAGAAGTATTTCCAGCTAAGTTTTCATTATATTTTGATATTTGGGGGGTACCACTTACCCTGTAATTTTAACCTATTGGGGTAAGGGGACCCCTCTTTAATTGAGTAAGTGAGACCCCTTATTATGGTGAAAGTGATTCCAGAGGGTCCCAAAGGATATAGGAACTATTACTGAAGACATGGGCGAATATAAGAAGGGGGGTTAGGGGCAATTTCTCCCAACATTTTCAAAAAATTTCGATTTATAGTAGCAAGACCTTTTACTCATCACTTCAAAATAAAATTTAAAAATAATTTGATCTACATTTTATATCAATTTTGCGTTTTAATTTAAGTTATGGTGAGTAAAGTGAAATATCTCATCAATAATGATCATTCTCATTTAGTGTGTCCGATTTCTTTTTTATCTTACAATGTTTACTAATGTGCCAAAATTAATCTTAATCAATCATATAATGTTTTTTCAACACTGTTTTATATCTTAAAGTAAAACATATCCCTTTGGTCTTTAAAATATATATTTTGTTTTTCATTCTATTCTTACATTGTCATACTGATTGTAATGTGGGTGGATTTCTCAAACATGGATACAGTGTACTATGAAATATTTTATATTGAAATGTTCTGTACTTCATGACCCACTCACTTCCTTTTAAGTTTTGCTTGCTTTAAATATAAATAAAGAGTAGGGGACCCACTTACCCCATGCCAATCTCTTGGGGTAAGTTGGTCACCCCTCTCACTTTTTAAAAAAAGACCAGTTAAGAAAAATGTAAATCATTATTTTAAAAACTAATAATAATTTTTTTAATGGAAAAAGTCTTAAATGAAATAAATCAATAAGTTTATTTTTCTATTGAGCTACAAAAATGCACTAGGCCAAAAAGGGGTCCCACTTTTCCCAAGTGACCTTAATCACTTTCTTTTCATCGATTGACTTGTAATCTGAAACATTAATAGCATCTAAGTCTGTAAGGAAGAATCCTTCCATCTATTTTTGCTTGCCTATGATCTTAAAGAGCTCTTTCTAGATCCATCCTCTTAAGATCCATAAACCCTCTCATTTATTTCAGCATAACAAATTTGAAATGTCTGCGAAACAAAAAAAATAAAGTTTAGAATTTTACTGCATTTTTTTATGTATACCATAGTTCTAAGAATCCCTTAAGAAAGTTGAAGAGAATTAATAGCAAGAAAAATTTTCTAATATTTTATTGTTAATGTAACTACGATATGGAAAGCTTGTTTTATGCTGAAAAAATTACAGCACCATGCTTGCTTAGTTCTTTAGATAAAGGAAAGGGAGAGAATCCATGAGAAGGGCTAGAATTAATAAACTTCTTCCAATTTTACTACAAATTCCTTTAAGAATTTGTGACCCCCCTTTTCACGAAAACAGGTAGTAATAGGAAATTTATAATGATACTATAAGAGAAACCCTTTAAACTTTGAAAATTAAATCCTTTTAAAACGAAATTCATGCTAATTTTCAATTGTTAGGTACCTATCAGCCCCCTAGTAAAAATCCTGGATTCGCTTAATTATAGTTCTTTTTGATTTTGAAATATTGGAGCTAGACGTTCATTGTCCTTGACTTTCACAGCCTTGAGGGGATGTGTGTCTCGCCAAGAGGAAAAACACATGAGGAATCAGGGTCAATGAAAAACCGACGGTCATTGGCAGAATTCCTAAACCAATCTAACTTTATAAAGAGGATAGGCAGAAAAAAATATTTTCCATCAGGCAAATGAATGAAACTAAAGAGTGTTTTTAGTTCCCTTATCTGCATATAAGTGTGCTTGATCTTTTGATAATGTTCTTGTAGAATGCTACTCACACATCTTCTGATTTTAAGTTCAAATTACGGGAGAACCAGTATGAGATGGATTCGAGAGTTAATAGTTGATTTTAATTTACCACTGCTTATGCACCAAACAAGGTAGTAAACATTTCCTTTAAGGATGATTGAAAATAATTGGATTAAGCTTGAGAAACTTACTTTTTGCGCATATAGCATGCTAAATAAATCTATTGATTGTCTCAAATCTTGTAACTTTGGGCTAACGCCACTGCGCCATTCACCTTCATCAGAATTTATTTTGGAGGCTGTACTACAGTTGATCCTCGCTATACAGTGAAACCGAATTTTAGGGATAGATAGTCGTTATAAAGATATTTATATTGGAATTAAAAGGGTCACGAAAATAACGACCAGCTGAACCCTTCAACTCATTCCAAGGTCCAATTGAAAATGATTGAAGAAAAAATATATTCGAACCTCGTGATGCGCGTTGCAGGCGTTGACGATGGAGAGACAAATTGGAAACTTCCCGTTTAAGAATTGTCATTCAGGACATAAAAATCAATCGCCACCTCTCTTCATTTCCATTTCATATCGCTTACCATGTGGTACCTCGCTTGCATCTTTGTGGCTATGGCCTTAGCCACCAGTGGTGAAAAAACATCAGGTAAATATGTCGCAGTAGTACTGGATTACCTTTAGACAAATTGTTAATGTTTAATGCTAATTACTTTATGGTATTATTTGGAGAAATAATTCCATGTCAGATTCTCTTTTTTAAAGAGAGTTATTTGGAACTGAACTCACCGGTACAAAGTTGCAAAAAAATTTTATGTTTTTCAATGCACCTCATTTTAACTTTCACATTATGTTATTAGTATTTTTTATTTCACAATTATTTTTTAGAAATTATTTCATTTAGGATAGAATATTTAAGTTTGTCTTTATGAAAATTTACTCTTTTGCTTTAAGTTTGTAATTTCAGAGACTTTTTTCATAAAAGTTTAGAAAAATTGCTGCTAAGAGATTAAATTCTGGAAATTTTCTATTTCTTCAACAAATTTTTATAACACATATAGGTAAAATTCAAGCGGTTTCCAATCTCAAACTTTCGAAAAGACCCAAAGATACGAAAAATGGCATTTCAGTTCCAATTTATTTAACCTTCACCGTAGCCTTTCATCCATGTAATTTTCTAAAAAAATTATGTTGAAAGTAATTTTCCTGCATGCGTTGAATGTGGAGCGTATAAAGTACCCCACATCAAAGTTTATAAATTATCTCAATCCATTATTTTTGAACAAATACCTACCTTTATTTAAAAATTTAAGTACACTCACTTCACTTCCAAAAGTTAAGCACGGAATAAGGAACTTGCATGATTTTTTTTTATTTTTTTAATCTATTCTTCACGCAAAAATTAGCCACTACACAAAATTTGAGGCCGATTGAGAAATTTTTTGATTGCAAAAAAAATTATCAAAAATCGTCTTTTCCGAAGCACCTGAAAACGCTTAATTGCATGCATAGTGACGTCACAATTTATCGACATTGCCTAAAATGTTTGCTTTGGATTTCTGAACGTCACCAGAAGTGTTTAGAAGGTAAATATTTATTAAAACATTCATATCGGACACTTCAGAAAAAAGAAATCATCAACTAAAACACAGAAATTCAATTTTGATTGCAATTTTGCCCGATGGAATTCTACGTCACTATATGCATGCAAACACACTTCGCGTTTTCAGTCACGTGTTTTTTTCTCGACTTTTAAATTAAAATATTTAATTACTTGTACACTTTTTTGAAAAATTGACAAAATATTTCATTTTGTTTTCCAAAAAACTATACGCGGAACACTTGAAAGTTTATGAAAATCTGACACATGCAAGTTCCTTATTGTTTTTTCAACCTAACACCTAGTAGAATTATTTTTCATACATGAAAATCATACCACAAGATGTTCAACTAGTGGGAATACAGGGCCCGAGAAAAAATTTTCCCTACCAATAATTTAAGGGGGTAAATGGGCCCTCCATTGATAATGGAGTTCCATTTCACATTTGGAGCAGTGACAGAAACGTCTATGTAAGAGGTATTTAATGGGAAATTTTATGTTTTTTCTAACGAATATTGTTATTCCTAAACTCAACGCATGTTTTCAAACGTGTGTGCTACCTTTAAATGGCATTTTTAAGGTTTTATTGAGAGATATCGGTCTAATCATCATTTTTAGCAAGTTTTAGCCTCTGGGTCATTTTTGGTAAGTGGTATCAGACCGTCAACTATGTTATTTAGTAGCTCTTACATGTGCTTGAGGGCGTTTAGGTCTGGGGACCCAGAAAGTACCCTTTTTCTTTCAATATCGTTACTTATGAAAAACTTTAAGAAAGCCAAATTGTGATTTTTTGCAGCTTTTTAAAGATAAATCCTTGACCCAAAATGTCTTCTAAAAAGAGGAATGGGACATGAGAACACATTCATACAATTGTAGACATAAATGAGATGCTCTGTAGCATATAGGGGGTGTTGAAACGGCACAAAAAATAAATTGTAGGGGAGAGTGTTGTACCTCTGGACAAAAATCAATTTTTAACAATTTTTAAAATCCCATTTTTAAAGTGCCCAACCTATAGTCCTAACCTTAGAAAAGAGGGTAATATTTTTTATTAGCTAAAATCTTCAAAATTGGATTTTTAATTAATTTTAATAGCTTGACGAAATTTGTGTCCATAGGTACAACAATGTGCTCTCCCTATGCACAGACCCAGTTGTACCTGTGGACACCCTTAAAAAGGAAATTTTTAGTTGATAAAAGCTTAAAATTAACATTTTAATTGGTGTATTACCTTTTAATAAACTATTTCAAGCATTTTTAAAATTGAGAATAGGTTTTTAAAGTAATGTAGTTTTAGATCGTAAATGATCATTAAAACGAAGTTGAATGATAAAAGTCTTGCTTTTTTACCAAAAATACATAAATCACATGGGATTTTCATATCGAAGTTTGAGGTAATAGTTTCATCAATCATGCTGATAGATCTGATCACTTCACTGATCCATAAAAACAATTCGATCGACACTTAGGTGTGCAAGCATTTGGTGGTAATAACATTCGCAAATCTTCTTCGCTGGAAATTTCAAGTTTTTTGTAATCATCATACTTAAATGCGATAGGGTGCTTAAGATTTTATACCATATTTTATAATAAATGCAAAGTAAAATCAAAAATCTAAAAAAGTAGTTTAGATCACAAAATATTTGATTTTTCATCTAAAAATCACTTGAAAATAATCACCGACAAATGGATAACCATTTAGAATTAATTTAATATACATTAAAATGCATTTACTTTAATGAAACCTGATTCAAAAACGCCGATTATCTATAGACACCCACAAGAACGTGTCCGTAGGTACAACACGTATGGTGTCCGAAGGTACAACACCAGGTGTTTTTGCATTTAAAGTTCTATAAAAAATAAAAGAATTGAGACCTGACAATTTCTAATATCAAAAATAAAAAGTCAAAATCTCGGGGATTCGCCTCTTATATCACATTTTATCGTATTATAATTTAAAGGGAAGAAAAATATTAATGTAGTGATGCACTAAAAAAAACTTTGAGCACCTAAAACCAGTAAATTTTTTATATTAAATATAAATATTATTTTAAAGAGTTGATTTCACGTTAGCAACTAGATAGCATCTGTTTACATTCAAATTCAACCACAAATTCAAATTTCCATTTTTTCCCGAATTTTAAAAGGCGGTGGCTGAAGGTACAACCGTCCTTAGGTACAGCACTCTCCCCTATAGTTTTACAGGATCGGCATCTGTTATTAACGTTCAAAAAAGGAACATGTTTTAGTGTTTATGGACGTATACATGTCTGAAGAGAAAGAAATATCTCTAAAAATATCTCGATTCTTTTTTTAAAATTGGTTTTTAAGAGATAAAATTTCTTCCCTGAAACTATTGCCGTTTCAACACCCCCTATATGTCTCAGAGCTATTCACTGATGTCTGCAATCGTTTACATTTGTTCTCATGTCCCATTTGCTCCTTTTAGAACACATATCGGGTCAAGGATAAAACGAAGAGCGAAAAAGCTGCAAAAAATCACAATTTTCATAAGTAACGATATTATAAGAATAAGGGTACTTTCTGGGTTCCCAGACCTAAACGCATTCAAGCACATGTGAGAGCTACTAATTAACATGGTTAACGGTCTGATACCACTTGCAAAAAATGATCCAGAGGCTAAAACTTGCCAAAACTGATGATTAGACCGATATCTCCCAATAAAACCTTAAAAAGCCATTTAAAGTTAGCACACACGTTTGAAAACATGCGTTGAGTTTTGGAATAACAATATTCTTTAGAAAAATAATAAAGTTTTCCGTTAAATACCTCTCACATAGATGTTTCTGTCACTGCTCCAAATGCGAAATGGAACTCCATTATCAATGGTGGGCCCATTTACCCCCTTAAATTATTGGTAGGGAAAATTTGCTCTCGGGCCCTGTATTCCCACTAGTTGAACATCTTGTGGTATGATTTTCATGTGTGAAAAATAATTCTACTAGGTCAGGGGTCGGCAGCCTTTTGAAAGGGAAGAGCCAAAAGTAACAGTTAACGAAATTTCCTAGTTTTTAAAGAGCCACTATTTTTTTCCTTCAATGTAATAGAATATGCTTGGTATACGTATATTTAATTTTAGATTGGGAGGGTGATTTTAGTAGTGGAGCATTTTAACCCAACATTTTTTCTGTTGGGTAAATATGCTCCTGAACTAGAATCACTATTTCCTCCTTTCGGGTAGTAATACTTATTACATGAAAAACTAAACCATCGGCGCAACAGCCCTAGTGGGCCAAGGTCTACGATGCCCATCTTCGTTTTCGTGACCGTTGGGCCTGGGGTGCTAGGCAAATGTCCCGGTTAGGTGGTCAGCACAACGGGAGACCCCCAGTGTTTAGTTCCCAAGCATGCTTGGTCCTCAGTTTATCGACCCCACTGAAGGGATGAAAGGCTGAGTGGACCCTGCCCAGCCCGGGATTTGAACCCCGGACCTGTGGCGTGGAAGCGCGATGCACTACCACTATACTTATTACATACTACATAATACTATGTACTTATACTTATTACATAGCAATAGAAAATAAAACGTTTTTTAAAGTTTAAAGATAAAGTTTTTGAGGTATTGAAACTATGTATCAGTATACACTCCTTATAACAAATCGATCTATTTTCCTCTATAGAAAAATGTGCTTTCATTTCTGTAAATTAACAACGCATGACACAAAATATCAGGTGAATCTAAGCTCAATATAAAAAAAGATCGTACTTAATGAATCATATGGGTTTTTTTATTTTTACATTAAATTTCTACATAACTCTATAAAAAATGTAGTATGGTTTTATCGTGTCTTTATTTGACTGCAAACTCGAAAACATATTTTTTAATCCCTGTCGAAATTATTATTTACGTGCGTCCAGTGGGTATAAAAAATTGTGGTAGCACTTCGATCTTTTTATTTAATAAAATTTACAGGGTGTCCCAAAAATAAAAAAAGATAAATCTACGCGGTTTGTTAAATCCTATTACTGGGAGTCTTAGGAGTAGGATGCAAAAAAACGCGTACTTTTATCTTGTTTAGTTTTCGAGTAATTAGTAATTGATTTTTAAAATGTGTCAGTCTTTTTTGGGACACCCACTAATCACAAAAGTTCATCAGCAGGATCATTTCTTTTTTAATTAAATGAACAAATATTATATTATTTTAATCTACATTATCTTTGTAGTGAATGGCAAGAATTTGAGGACCGAAAGTGATCTTCGAAAAGCTTTATTTCAGAACTATGACAAATTGGTACGGCCTGTCAAAAATATAAAAAGCAGCGTAATGGTGAATGTCTCACTAGTACCCATTGCCATCAAAGAAGTAGTAAGTAATATCAATTATTTATTATTTAGCTACCTTTTTAAATTAAAACTTTTCAGGAAATTTTGTCTCGCATTTTCTTATAAGTTAGATCGAAATTTTGAGCGCAGGAATGATATCAAATTACTTATTATTATATTTTAGCAATTTGATTATACTAAAAACAGTTTTAGTCTATATCTAATTGTCTGATCCTAGAACAAATGTTTTATTACATATTATTTCCTTCTATTTCCATTTTACGTAAGAATACTAAAATTACTTTAAATGTCTCTGGGTAGGATTTAAAATTGTTTAAAGGCACGAAGATCCGATGCTAAAATTAGCACTCGCAAAATTAAGTCACTCACAAAAAAAATTTTAATAATGAAAAATACTATATATGCCTATTTTTTAATTTAAAGTATAAATCGAGCTACGAAAGGAATGGAAAATCCCATCTCCTCTCCTATAGATAAGGATGCCATCAATGTAAGCATAAAAGAAAATGAAACTCAACAATTTCACACTTTCTTTTTTTTTCCAAGACAAATTTCAAGACTAAATTTAATAAGGTACACCAACTTATTTATCATTTCTTATAAAGATATTTGATTGCTGTTCAAAACTATTTCATGGAAATTATTTCACCCCATTTGATTACGTTTAACATGGGAAACACAAGGAGTTATTCCAGTTTAAAAAAAATAAAGGTAGAGTAAATATTCAAATATAAGCAATATAAGCTCTAGTCCATTAAAACTATGTGACGTTTATATATGTTTTTTCTTCTTCTTCAGGATGAAAAAAATAATATCCTTGTTATGGATTCCTGGATTACAATGGTAAGCATCTCGTCATCAATAATTACTGTTAACTATAACAAATTTTAATCAATTAAAAACATAATTGGAAAATATTCAAATAGGACGAAATTAACTGTTCACGTTCTAAACTTCCTAACCTGTCACAGCCTAATCCTACCTAACAATGTGCTAAAAAGGTAATAAATTAAACCTATTAAATATGCATGAGAGGGGGCTTAGTGTAATTTTAGCTCTCTTCCCCGGTCAAAAATATAACTTTGAGCCTGATAATGACTCAATTTTCTTAAAGGATATATTTAAAAGTTTCTTAAATGCCATGTTTTCCCCCTTCCATAAATAATAATAATTGTGAGTTAATTTTAAGGTTGTTACTTGATTGTTCTTTCAAAACATAATTGGGATGGGAACCCCCAATTGAACTACCCACGAACCACCACATGGTTTTGATTTTTTTATTTAGACATCGAGTATAGTCGCCTCCAAATTGCTGTTTAATAATTAATGCGGCCCTCGGGCTAAAAATTTTGGAGAACCTGGTCTACGTCTACGAGTTATTGCTTTATGTTTTCTTATTTCTAGAAATGGACAGATGATTACTTTAAATGGAATCCCAAAGAGTTTGACAACATTAAGGTTTTGAGATTGCCTTCGACTGAGGTTTGGAAACCTGACTTAGCTATTTACACTACGTGAGGAAAAATCTTCTTTTTTTTTCTGTAACAATAATATATTTCTGTTAACCTCTTTTCCTGTTAAAATCACAATGTTTAATCATCATATAATATGAATATTTACATCCGTAAACGTTTAATATTTCAAAATTTTATAGTAATGCCCGCCTAGAAACATTTGCCACAATTTCCTCCCTTCTAAATTTTGACTTGTAATGTTAGTTTTCCTCTAAGTATTTAGTTATGGCAGTGAAGAAAATATGACCCATAAAGGTTTTCCCTTAAGAACTTTTATATTGCAGTGAAACCAACATTCGAGTATATTAAAATGTCCACCAAGTACCAAAAAAGGGTATTTATAGAAACCTTTTTTGGAACTAGGAGAATTAAGTTTTTCAATCGATATTTGATAGGAATAAAGATGGTGCAGAGAGTCAAAATTAATTTTGGAACGGAATAAATTATATTGTTCTTTTATTTTTTGTTAAATCGTCTATTTTAACCTAGAGTTACCCAGTTTACTCCTATTATCAAAGTTTTACAAAGTACTTTTCTTAAGGAAGAGTGCTACTATGTGTATTTGAATTATTGGTGTAGGGATTATACATATTGAATTTTTTACAGCACCCCAGACTCGGGTCTGTTCCCTAAATCTCAAACTCAAGTCCTGATCTTCAATTCTAAGGAAGTGATGTGGGTACCAATGCATACCATCAGCACCCGCTGTCCTATGATCAATAGGGATGACAAAAGCACTATTGTATGCAACATCAGAATTGGTTCCTGGACATACAGCGGCTATGAACTTAACCCTGACCTGGCGTCTTCCGAGGTAAGAATCAAGGCTATAAATTTGACGGTGTAACGTATATAAAATCTTTGAATTTTTTTAATAGTGTCAATTTTATTATACATAATTTTTTTCAATGTTTCAAATATTTATATCCATTAATTCTCTCCGTAAAGAAGTACTAGATTTAGAGACTTCCACATTGTAATAGTTTAATATTTTTTGTTAAAATTGTAGTTCTAAACTGCTGAAATCTTTTTTTTAGTCGTACCACATTAGATTTTAATTTGTATATTTAAAAGTATAAAAGTCTGTGTCAAATCCCCGCAGCCCCTAAATATCAAAATGGCTATATAACACCCCTCTCCCCCTTTAAGTTCCAGGCGCGGATCAAGCACGGCTCCAAGGAGGGGGGTACTTTTCCAGACCATTACCTTTACTTTTTGACACAAGGTGTCAAAATATTGGGTATTTCCTATAAAATATCCCTTAAGATCCCCTTTTGGTATCAATGGGGGGCATAGGGGCCCTCCTCCAGAAAAAATTGGCCCTGTAAAAATATGGTTTTAACTCATTTTAAGAACCATTTTTTAATCCAAGGGGATGGACACTTTTCCGGACCATTACCTTTACTTTGTGACACAAAATGTCAAAATATTGGAGATTTCCTAAAAAGAACAACACAAGATCCCCTTGTGGTACCAATGCGGGGTATGAGGATCCACCCCCAGGAAAAATACGTTTTGGGGTCCAAGGGTGGGGACTGTCCAGAGTGCCCCTCTTTGATCCGCGCCTCTTAGTTTCTCGTGTAATATTAGAATGACCCCATACCTATTTTTTGGTATCTGAAGAGAGAGAGAAATTAAAACAAGTTTTAAAAATTATACTTTAAATACTTAAAAATTATGGGACTTTAAATTTTAGGTTGACTTAAGAGATTTCCAAGATATCCATCCTGATTGGACACTTCAAAAAGTTGCATCAAGTCGAGAAAATAAGTTTTACCCATGCTGCGAGGAGCCTTACCCGGTACTTCACTTCAACTTTACTCTGAAGAAGAGGGAAACAATTAAACTCAAGGACAAAAGTTCCGAGAATTATCTTATTATAGGCCTGTGAGAAGGCACTTTTGAATGATTGATATTATTTTTGCTGGTTGGTTTTCTTACAAAGCTTCTTTTTTCCTGTAACTACGTGTGAGGTCTTTTTTTGAATAAAAAATTATTTTTAAAGGTGAACTCTTGAGTACTTCTAATACACACAGGGTGTTTCTACTAACTCTACACTACACAACCAAATTCCTAGCGTGGAAATGCGTAAAGAATTGGATCTCTTCAATGTTTTCGAACTGGAAATGTCTCGATTGGAGAAAACGGAAAATTGGAGACTTCTCCGGAAAAATCTCACTAAATTTCGTCAAAGGGGATAACACCTCAAAACAAACTAGCAAGTAATTTATGGACGTCCCTTGAGGACAGGGCCGTATCCAAGGGGGGGGGTCAGGGGGGTTCACTCCCCCCCCCGAAATTTTGACTTCAATATTTACTTACAGTTTTTCCTTAAAAAAATTCGTCTTAAAATGCATAAAACCCCTATTTTAAAGGTTCAAAATCAAAATTTTTCTTGAGGAGAACCCCCACCCCCCCTTGAAATTTTGAAATCTATTATTATAGTCGTTCCTTGGAAATTTTGGGACTTACCAGGAGTGGTCCTCTTCGGGTTGCTTTAACCGCCCCCCCTCAAATAGGAATAAGCACTAACAGTGAGAAAGAGGGGGAGTGGGAGCTCGGGGTGGAAAAAAGGAAAAGCGACTCCAAAACAAGTTAAAATCCTGCTTTTAGGGTCAAATTTCCAGAAATTTTCTGGGGGAGGACCCCCAGACCCCCTATAGAATTCTATTACTTACAACTTATTTTTAAAAGTTCGTCAAATGCAATAACCCAACCAAAATGGAAATTAAATTATTGAAAATCTATGTCCGAAATCCGGATTAGGTGTACCAAAACGAGTTGAAAATCTGGTTTTTAGACTTAAATCTCCAAAAATTTTCTGGGGGAGGACTCCCAGACCCCCCTTTAGGACATTTGAAGACGATCCCCCCTAAAAACCAAATACTGGATCCGCTGCGCCGCTGTCTAACACTTACCTGATGGTCACCAACAAAATCGTACTAAAGTTTCGAGAATATTTTTGCAAAACCCCCCCCCGAAAAAAAATGTCTACTTACGGCCCTGCTCGAGGATCTCCTATTCCTATACGATAGAAATTTGTTCTTTAAGTGTTGAGGTGTTTTATTTTCAGAACTTAACTTCTACATCCCGTTTACTCTTATCTGTCCCAGTTTATTTTGGTAACGGATATTTTCCCATTCTCTGATTCCAGCTGAACCTTTCGTTCACTGTGAGGGGTTCCGATCAAACCATGACATTCGTCCATTCAGTCTTCTTATATAGGTAAGAGGGAACGATATTTAGTGCTTCTTTTTTTAGATTTTCTATTTGTTAAATATTTTTGAATTATTTAACAGCTTCTACGTTTATGAATTTGAATATTTCTACTTCTTTTTTCTAAAACTACTTTCCATACAATTACTTTCTGAAATTCTTAATTTCCTTTTATTTACTATTCGGATCATTGTACAATGTACAATTAGATTAGGAGGTATGGAATCCCACACCGTTCGGTACTTAACTTCTTCCCGCTCGTATAAAGGTTTTTAAAAGGACGAGCGAGGTAAGTTTTATATAGAGGTAAGTCGGTATAAGGTAAGTTTTGCAATTAAAAAGCTTAATAACTATAGCCGAGCTGTGCTTGAAATGAACCAGAGGTGATCACACAGTTTGTCAGAGAAAAGTGTTTTAAAGAGGTTAAACACATCATAAGAAAATTTTGGGGGAAATCTGTTTCTAATGTGCCATAAGTCCTCTTTCTATAAAAACTATTTATTGTAATAAATCTCAAATTTAATATTTTGTTAGGTTTAATTTAATTTGAAGGGAGGAAAATTGAATCGTCAATTTTAAAAAGGGAATAAGTCCAAAATCCTCTAGGCCCTAGGCATATACAGGGTGTTTCAAAATTGCGTTGCACGGCTTTTATTTGGAGCCAACGTCTCCTAGGGTCACGGAAGTAAGGTCTACCCCTAGGTAAATGAGCCTGGAGAATCCATTGAGAGGACTTACAGCGCCCTTAGCGGCGAAATTAAAAAGTTAAAAAAATTTATTTTGAAACTAAAGAAGATAGAGCAAAAACCTCAATGAGAGTATTGTTGCCAACGTCATGAAGAACTCACTGAAACAAATTTGATCAAAATATTTTGAATATTCGCGGAGATATTAGCATGTGAAAATAGCACTTTTTCAGGGGTCAAAAAAGAAAAAGTTCGCATATTTGCAAATTTTTCAGTGTTATTTTGTGTTTTTTTAGTTTAAAAAACACAACATTTAATCGAAAAAATTTGAACTTTTTCTTTTTTGACCCCTGAAAAGTGCTATTTTCACATGCTAATATCTTGGCGAATATTCAAGATATTTTCATGAATTTTTTTCAGTGAGTTCTTCATGACGTTGACTGAGGTTTACTCTCACTGAGGTTTATGCTCTATCTCTTTTAGTTTTTAAATTAATTTTTTAACTTTTTAATTTCGCCGCTAGGGGGTGCAGTAAGTCATTTCAGTGCATTCTCCAGGCTCACTTACCTAGGGGTAGACCTTACTTCCATGACCCTAGGAGGCGTTGGTTCCGAATAAAAGCCGTGCAACGCAATTTTGAAACACCTTGCATAGCCCCCTAAATAAAGCGAAATAGATGCCCATTTACTGTATTATTCTATTAAATTTGAAATTTAATTTAATTTGTATTTTTTTTCTTTTTCTTTGTGCTGTAAATTAAGTAAAAACAAAATTTATTTTAATTTAAAATTTAAAGTACTGTAAAACGGGGTGAATCGGATCACTTTTGAAAAAAGTTTTTTAAACCATGATAGCTCCGGTTGTGTTAGAGTTATAAATTCAGGATAAACTTTGAGACTCATTCTACACATTGTTCAGAAGTTGTTTCAGCCATCAAAAATTATTTTGCGATAGTATCTTAGGTCTACCACCGCTTTGAAAATGAATACAAAAAAAAGGTCACAAAAACTTTGTCAAAACTTTGCTTATTACACCAAAAAAAAATTTTCTCAATTTTCGATATCCCCCGTGTGCTCCCGATTCTTCCAAAGATTTCTTGGCAATCAAATTTAAAATAAATGGTAATTCCGATTTTTTCTGAATTTTTTAGTAAAACAAGTCATTCCGACTACTGATGCGGGTGAATCGGTGCGTTTGAATTTTTTTTTAAAAAAACTGGTAAAAAGGGGAGATTTAAAGCAAAGGGTATTTTGGTTTATGTATATTTAAGAATATAATGGTTTTGGTTGGAATGGTATGGTTTTGGTAGTTCTGGTGGTATTATTTCTTTTCAAAACAGCGGTTAGAAAAGAAGACCGCAAACGACGATATTCATTAAATTTTTTTCGACCGCTTCAAAAACTGGGAAGATAGCATGATTCATGGCTAATAAAAATTTGTATGTATGTTTACAATTTTTACATTAATGTATCAAAGTTGTAAGGTTAACCGATAAGTTTTAGATGGAAAATTTCGATCTCAAACATAACATCGAAAAACTTTTCTCAGTATTTGTTGGTCATTCGAAAGAAATTTTCACTAAAATGACATCAAAATCAACAAGAAAACTTACATATAGACTAGGGTGGTCCTTATTTGTATGGTAAAAATTTTTTTGAGGAATTCCGTTGGTGACGTCCCCTAGTTTTGTGTCACTATAGAAAATAATAATGTGTGCAAAATTTAAGCTCATTCGAATAATAATAACAAGTGCCGCAAAAGCCTTGAAGTTTCAAAAAAAATACTGATTTTTTCACAAAACATCAAAAAAACCAAAAGATTAAACACTCCCATCTCCCACCATTGTATTTTCTGAAATTTCAGAAAATACAACTATTAGCCGATTCGGTTCAAGATCTTACAGAGCTCGTTTCCAACTTAATTCACTGTGCCTAATTTCACCTGAATTTTCCTCAGAATTAAGTTTTTACGTAATTTATGATTTTATTTTATTATTTTATCTTCAAACACTTTAAATTTACTTTGATTTGACATGTAGGAAGTGAAAAAATTATGTAAAAACTTAATTCTAAGGAAAATTCAAGTGAAATTAGGCACATTGAATTAAGTTGGAAACTAGCTCTGTAAGATTTTGTACCGAATCGGCTAATAGTTGTATTTTCTGAAATTTAAGTGAATTTTTTTGCATGGTACAAATCGTATGAACACCCTCAAGGGAGTTTTTGAATTCCCCTTGAGTGAATCACTTTTTTTGTTAAATTATATGGAATGTTTAGGGATTTGCCAAAATTTCGAAAATTTTTATTTTTTTCTACATGATCAAATTTTATTTTTAACTAGAAATTTGGCAGAAATGTTTATTTTGGGAGTTGAAGAACTTTAAATTTACTTAATAAAACTTTTTTTCAGAATTTTTTTTATTTAATTTTTTCCCATTTTTTTTAATTTTGAAAAAAATTTTTAAAGAAAGGCAGTTATGTTGCACATCAAAACAAAGATAATAAAATTACAAACAAAATGGCATTAATTTCAGGTTTTTAAGTTTTATAGTTCTAAAGTTATATGCTGTTTTAAAATGCAAGAAAAACAACTTTACACGAGTTGTTTTTACTTTAAAAAATATTTACTACCGAAAAAAGGGTGATAGAAGAACGGAATCTGGAACATTATAACTAAACTATATTAGATTCTCATAAAAAAATCAAGAAGAAGATGGGTAAGTTTGATTTTTGGTTTTTTGATGTTTTGTAAAAACATCGTGGAAACTTTAAGGCTTCTGCGGCACGGGTTAAAATTTTTTGATTGATCTAAAATTTTGCACAAATCATTTATTTGTATGATGGAACAATTTGGGGGGGGGCGTCGCATAAAGATTTCCAAACTTTAAAAATAAGGACCACCCTAAATATAGACCCATCTGTTTAGTAATATGGCGTTGGGCTTATATTAAATTATCTTTGAATATAGGTGCAGAAACCTGTGCGATATTTAAGAGTGCATTATTTTAGCTTCAGATAACTGCATTCGCTTAACTTAAGGCAGAGTGAACGAAGCTATTCTTTTCTTCATATGAAAACACTTATTGTTCGAAACTGGAAACAGATAAAACAATAATATGGAAAGACTTTCAATACTTATTTCAGAAAAACATCTGTCTTGATTTTATTTCACACTAGCGCTGATGCGCTAAACCCGGGCTTCGCCCGGGTTTCAGTTTTTTTATAAATATCATCTGGTGCGTTACAGATGGGCTTCGCCAGTCCATATGGGGAAATAGTTAAATAAAGGATCCATTTTTATGTTTATGCTATACAACAATGTATTTTAAACTACCACAATCGATTTCCATCTACAACAATCGATATCATATCTACAATAATTAATGATACATCCTCTCTTGTTTATTTACAACATGGGGGTTTTCAAGCATAAATGGACCAAAAAAGTTATTAGGACGCTTCGATTTTAAATTATTTTTCTTCGGAAACCTTCCCGGGAGCGAATAGATCAACGTGGTATAGTTTAAATGTTAATGTAGGTTCGAAAAGTTTAAAACTATAAAGGACATACAGACAGACAAACAAACAAAAAAATCTCCATCTCCACCCGTGCAAGGCCGGGCCTATCAGCTAGTCTATATATATATATATATATATATATATATATATATATATATATATATATATATATATATATATATATATATATATATATATATATATATATATATATATATATATATATATATATATATATATATATATAGACTGGCCCGGCCTTGCACGGGTGGAGATGGAGATTTTTTTCTTTGAAATTTTTAATTCATTTTCTACCTTCCAGCTTCCAGGCGCAGATCCAGGGGATATACAAAAAAACCGTTCGATGCAAAAACCGTTCAACAAAATTATTTCAATGTAAAACAAATTTATAACATGTGTAAAGCTATGATTTTTTTGTTTTTTTGAACGGTTTTTGTCTGAACGATTTTTGCATCGATCCAGTGGGTAGCACTCTGGACAGCGCCCTCCCAAAAAGGTTGTCAAAATGAGTAAAACCCTACATCTACTATCGGTCTAATTTCCAATTTTTTTTCTCGGGGAGGACCCCCATACCTACCATTAGTACCACCAGGGGATCTTCATAGATATTATTTTAGGAAATCCCCAATATTTTGACATTTTGGGTGAAAAAGTAAATTTTCTAAAAGGAGAGTCAAATTTTTTCTGGGGGAGGACCCCCATATTGGTATAAATGTTTTAAAATGAGAAAATAATAAAAATATTTTTAAGTTGGTAGTTTTTTTAAATTTACTTCAAGGTATATTTTCATGATAATGATCGAGGCATTTGCCATGATAATTTTTCCACAAATATTACAGTTGAAAAATGTTCTAACAGAAAAAAATTTAATTAAATCATTAGTTAATTACAATTAATCTATCTGTAAATTTGAAAACTGAAAACCCAGGAAAAAAACCTCTAAAACAAATTGGAAAGTTTATACTTTAAATATACCTGAATTTTTAAAATAATTAAAATATTTTTAAAAATGTGTGTTAAGCTTGTGATCACTAGTGGATCCAGGGGGGCTAGGGGGCTCACAAGCCCCCCTCCAAAATGAAAAGTTTTACTCTATATAGTAAGACATTTTATGCACCAAAATGAGTTAAAACCCTGTTATTTTAAGGTCGAATTTTAAAAAAATTTCTGGGGGTGTAACTGTTATTACAACTATATTTTATTAAGTTCGTCAAAACGCAAAAAATCTTTATCCGAAATTTGGAAGAGGCGTACCAAAACGAGTTGAAAAAGTGAGGTTTTTGACTTAAATTTCCAAAAATTTTCTGGGAACCCCCAGACCCCCCTTTTGGTAGTTGGAGCAGGATAAAATTCACTACCTTTTCCGTATTAACATAAAAAAGAAGATTCAATTGGATTATGAAAATTCTTAGCCCCCCAAAACCAAATCCTGGAACCGCCACTGCTTGTGATACATGACTATATGGGCTAAATTTTAGTGAAAAGGTCTAATTTTAAACCACACCTTTGCATTGAAATTTAAAAAAGTTAAAAGTTCAGGGTGTGTACAAAGCCCTCAAAACCTTGAAAGTTCTTGAAATTAAGTTTGATTTTCAAGTCTGGAATATCCTTGAAAAATGATTTTTTTTTGGTACTAAAAAGTAAGTTTGGTAAAGGTTTAGAAAATCCTTGAACTTTTATTTCTAGAAATCTTAAGTTATTTCAAGGTTCTTCTGATTATCTCAACAAAGTCCTGAAATCTGAAATCATAGGGCAAATATCACGAATTTTCATTCTTGCTTCCCTTTTGCCTGTAAAGTTTTTTTTATACTGCGTAGCGTATTTCGGCGTTTGACAAAAAAACAACCTAAATGTCGGATTCACTAAAATGAAGCACAGATGGCGTTTTTTATTGTTATTATTTTTTAGACTTTAGAGTAGAGTCAATGTCCTTTGCCTTTGCTATAAAAGATTGTTTTTGAAGGCAATGTTCACTTATTTTTATCAAAATGTGAGCAGTATTTTGCTGGAAAATTGAAAGGTTTAACAGAATCTAAATATTTTAATCGGAGATTTAATATTAAACTAAGAGTTACAAAAAAAAGAATTTAGATTTAGTAAAAGGGAAAGTATGTCCATACCCGTGAATACCAATGTGAAAATATTATGGTAAATAATATTATTCTAGTGTTATTTATTTTTTTAAAAGAACGCGTCATGAACAAAAATCTCTTCTATTGGGTATTTTTTCAGGACTTTACTGTTTTCAGTGTTTCCTACATTTTTTAATTGTAAAATTTCTAATGTGGTGAAGTTTCCTATGAAAACCATCTTTTTCCTTTTTGTTAGAAAAAACTATTTTAAGTGTTAAAATATATAGTGTAAACGTATCTTAAATTTAATTGAAAATTCCATTAAAAATAAAATATTATTTCTTTTAGTTTTTAAAATAAATAAATTTCAGAAATGCCGGATCCCCAGTGGCGCAATTGGTTAGCGCACGGTACTTATACGACAGTACTTGTGAGTAATGCCGGGGTTGTGAGTTCGAGCCTCACCTGGGGAATGCCTTTTTTGCCGCCTTTTATCGTACTCTAATATTAATTAGTAGAATAAGAGAAGGAACTTATAAAAATAATTTTTAAAGCGCTCTTAACAATAATTTTAAAAGATAATTATAAATATCTCAGGAAGACTCCTTTCTTTAAACAAAGTAAAGTTTCAAGATTGCACGTTATTTCTATGTGAAAAAGAGGCATTAAAAAATTTACAAAATAAAATCCCTCAGAAATAAAAGTTTTTTATAATATAGTAAATTATTACGTAATTCAAAAATAAAAACCTAAAAGTACTGAAAGGATAAAAAGCTTCAGGATTGTTCTCAGTTGTTAGTGGTGCCATCTATAGGTAAGAATAGACTTTTTTAACAAACAATCCAGAAAATATTCATTGATGGGAATTATAGATTGAAATGGGGCGATTTAATTTATCATTATTTTTTTAATTTTAACCTTTTTTTACCCAACCTGAAATCCTCAAAAAAGCAGCTGGTGTAAATTTCAGACGCCTATTTAACAAAGTATAAAATATTTAGTGAATAATCTATTTATAGGCAAAATCCAACTATCTCCTTCATTATTCATATTATTTAGGATTTATGGTTCAATTATCGTTAAATAAGCTATACATTTACTGTTACTGAATCTATCATCGGTTTTTAGTGGTCTTCCTAGGGTATATAGTTAACATTTTATGGCTAGTGAGGATTTCTTAAAATGTTTGGCCTGCAATATTTAATTTTTCAATGTGTTTCTTGCAAATTAATTTCATTGCGTTGAGAGTTTGCAGAGAAGGGAAATCTTTTTGTTGCAAAATACTTAAATATTTTTTTGGGGAAAAATGTCTAAAGAACTATGTAAAGGAATTGTAAAAACAAATAGTTTAATAAATAAAACAATTATTTTAAAAATATGTCCTGCTATCATAAATGAAATTATGTATTTAACGGTTTTGACGCCTTTTCCACTAAGGATGTAACGTATGGAACTAGTCATTATTTCTAGGATAGCTTTTATAAAGTTAAACACAAACATATTGTTTAGTATACCCACAGAGTATAGATTAACAGAGTGTTCATCTCCAGATGCTATATAATATTGAAATTGAAAAGTATATTTTCATCTTTTCTAGGATACCAACTTTTAAAATTTTTATGAAAAAAATATGAAAACAAAATTTTTTAGAACTTGGTCATGGGCGGATTTCAGTGGCGTAGCCAGAAAAAAATTTCGGAGGCGGGATGTTGATATTTCGGGAAGGGATATGGGGTATTTTTAGTGGTTTCTATGGTCAAAAAGAAAATTTCCTGAGTTTCGGGGGGGGGATATATCCCCAAATCCCCCCCTCTGGCTACGCCCATGGCGGATTTAGATGGTGAACCCTGGGGGTGCAAGCTGTCCCTGATGGCATTGAAAACATGATTTTTTCCCCTATAAAAATGGAATTTTCTCAAAAGGTTGGGGGTGCGTTGCACCCCCTTAAATCCGCCCATGCACTTGGTTAAGTTGACCCATGTGCAAAACTATATATCCTCTTTCTTTATAATGTAGGATGATACATTTTTCTAGGCCTTATAGAGCTATTTATTCAATATTAAAGACCCAAAAATTATTTATATTTTCAAAAAAAATTTTTAAAAAATTACCAAGACATTTAAGTATATCATAAAAAACATTTTCTAATTTATATCATAAGAATAAACAATTCCTGAAATCTTCATTGAAATCAAAGTTGGTTGGGTTAAGTGATTGATCAATTTAACACGGAATGACCCAATCAAATCATCCTTGGGGTTTAAACTAACCCAAATACTCAAGCAGCATGGATATAAAAACGAAATAATTTCTGGAACTTGTAAAAAAGGAAAGCAGCATATTTTATTAAAGGGAACGTACCCATACTACGTGACCCATTTTTTACTATTTTTGACCCCCTTCCCCCCTTGGTGACCATTTGTAGTTTATGCCAAGACCCCCCTCCCCCTCTAGTTTTCACCCAGTAATTCATAAATACAGTTTTCAATATTTTTTTGCAAACAGAAAGCTTTGAAAGGCTAATTTCAATAATTAATTTGGCTTAAATTTGTTGTTTAACTAGAAGAAATTGACTACGTGATGAAACCCTAAGCCCCCCTCTCCCCCGTAAAGACCCCCTGACAGGTCACGTAGTATGGGTACATTCCCTAAATAGGGAAGAATGGAGATCCGAGGGTCCCGGTTCGATTCCCAACACCGCTCAAGACCCACCGAGTGTATGCGGAGTACATGCTCGTTAAATCTGTGGGTCCGAAAGTCCTGTGAACCGTCATGGTGCAGTTTACCACGGGTCCAGATGTCTGGAGACTATTTCCCTCCCCTTCAGAGACATGGCAAAACTGTGGAGGTGGTGATAGATAGTGGCAGCATCTATCATATCTCATGAGGCGAAGTCTGACTCCTGCCATTTATGGGCCTCATTTTCTCAGGAGCCACACCCCCTATGCCTTGAATCCCTATGGAGCTTGGGTATTCCAAGTGGCACACAAAAACAACAAAAGTAAAGCATAAATTTGTTTAATCTATATTTTAGCTTAAATTATTACTCATTTATAAAAATGGGTAAACAAAGTTCTATTGAAAGCTGCATAAGTATCAATCAAAGTAGTGTTTTCAATAGAAACTAATTCAGCCTATTCTTTACTGTGAATTTTAAATTTGTAGTGTTTTTTCATTAAAAATATTGATTGGTATATTGTATGTATACTTAACCTACAAATGAAAGATACAAGTGCATTCGGGAAATTTTTTTAATGAATAGAAAACACAATGATAACTATTTACAAACACACAGTGATACTACTGTACATGAGATAGTCGCGATCACTACAGCACATTGAGTTGATGAAAGTATTAAACATATATAGATTTTAAAAATTAGATTTTGGGTAAAACAATTTGTTCATCCACAACAATAATGCACTGTGTTTTCTTTCTTCAGTTATGTACAAAAACACATTTCCAGTGAGCTAGAGTCTGCCCAGTGTCACTGCTGAGGAGACCTCAAGATCTTGGCATACGTCATGCCCTCCGAAGAGATCTGGGGATAACGAATCGGAGACTCAGTCGTCCGAAGATTTATGTCATATCCAAAAGGAGACGATGTGACTGAATTCTCCGATGACCTAGGTATAGGCTTGCGGATAACCTTCAATGACTCATCATTAGATGGTAAGAGAATATCTGGGATATCTGGATAAGACATTGATAGTGGTCCAGCTGTGATGGTACCACCCAGATTAATATTATCGGTTGGGGACTTTAGCTCACCCTGTTGTAAATCGCAGGTAAAGCTATGATTGTTTTCACTCCCGCTACCCTCAAGAGAATTTGAAATGCTTCGCAGTCGACTCAAGTAAGAAGTGTGGGAACTAGAGTCGTGAAAAATGAGAGGGTTGTTCTTTGGCCACCCCTGCTCAATGGGCGAGACTTTTACCTCGGATGAAGAGGACCACATGCGCCTCATGTTATCTTCCGATCTTTCAGGCTCAAACCTCCGCCTGCTGTGGAAAGGGCTTGATACATTAGGGTACATTTCTCCTCCATTGTGCAAAACCTCCCCATTGATTCTATTCTCAAAGAAATTCCCTAGGGAGAGTTTGGCCATGTCAAAAACAGGTGGCTCTTGCGGAGGACCCCTCATGCCCATGTTATTCTCTGAGGGCCAGTGATGACTTGGGGAGTTGTTCATGCTCATCATGTGCTTGGGTGGCATGTCGTGCCTTGTCTGCTCGCCATTGCTGAAGAGGCCAGATTCAAATTTATCAGTGGGGAACAGCCTGGGCATGGAGAAGGGGGTCATGGGGTTCTCGATAGGGAAAGGGTCAGAAGAATTGAACATTGAGGGGGAATTTCCCACCAGAGGCCTGGGGGGAGGGAAATTTGGAGTATTTCTGGGGACATCGGCGACAGTACGCGGAGACGAGGAAACAAACCTGCGGTTAAAAAAAACCTGTGGCTTTTTATGTGCATTCACCTGCTCTAGGAACAGCTTCTGCTCTTCTTTAAAACTATTTAAAGTAAAAATGAATTGCTTAGCAGCAGCTTGGCCTTCTGTTGACAGCAAATGTTGCACAACAGCCTTGATTTGCTCATCCGTATCTATCATAGATATATCAGTACCTTGGGGCAGAAACTTGTTGAGCATGCTCAGCTTCTCAAAAATGGAATTGGGGATAGGTTGAGGGAAATTGACAAGGGGATTTTCAGGGGGAATGTTTTCATTTACACTGTTGTGCCACTTCTCAGCAGGCTGCATAATAAATGGGGAGTGTGCTTGAGGTTCGAACATTGCCCGATTTCGTTCCATTTCGTTTATCACTCCATTCATTTCATTAAATGGAACTGCCCTCATCATACCGGGATCTTCAAAAGAATTCATGGGGGGATTTGGAATTTCGGGCTCAAAACGAGGCTTAGATTGCAAAGAGTTCCACATGCCACCACCATTCACATGCATTTTATTGCGAGCAGGGTCAGACGAGAAAAAGCTAGCGTTAAATTCATTATTTACAAATCCATTCTTCAAGTTGTGCAGCTCTTCATTTTTCAAAGCTCCCAGCATCTTATTCTTCTCCTCAAAATTTAACATATTTTGCATGCCATGGAAGTTAGGAACATTTTCAGTTTCATTAGCTACTTGAAAGCAATTCATGGGTTCCATCCGATTCAAGAGCATTCTCTTTATTTCTTCACTTGGCTCATTTTGGTTGGGCTCCTCTAGGGGGCTCACAATCGGTTGCTTACCAATACCCATTGGGAAGGGCAGGTGTCCTTCCGTTCTCTTTATGGGTCGTCCGACATTCTCAACAAATTCCTTAGAGATAGGCAGGGGCTCCCCCAAGGGTCCTCGGTTGTTTAATATCTTGCGCGGGAACGCAGGGATGGGCATTCTGGGAATATTGGAGGGCCTCTGCTGAGGGGGCATAGCTGCAGGAGCATTGAAAGGGGGGTAGTTCTGAAAGGGATTGGGCTGAGCTGGTGCTAGCAAAGGGAGGCAGTTGACAACATTATTTATATAGGGATGTGGAGTGGAAATCATGGGCATAGGGGGAGGCTGGATCAGGGGAGTTCCTTGAAAGGAAGAAAAGAACATCATGTTTTGCATGGGCTGGTGAGGAATGTTGGGGTAAATATTTTCATTGGATGGTTGGGGATTGGCAATATGGTACATGCGGCCTGGAACAAACTCAGCTGCTAAAGGATTTAGACTGAAATTATTTTTGAGTTCCATGCTGTCTAGCTGAGTTCTTAGAGAGTCCCATGTTATTCCAAAGAGGCTGCTTTCTTTGTGACAAGTCAGGATAAATTGTTCCCATAGTTTTCTGAAACAAAGAAGAAAGTGAATATGTTTCCCTTGAGTAATAAACTTAAAAGACAAATACCTGAAGAATAAATTTGCATCATTAATTCTTTTTGAAACCTTTTAAAAGGTGGCAGCAGAAACTTTAGAAAAAAACTTCCCTGACTTTTCCATGAATAAACTTATTCCTTGATTAACATGAATTCCTTGATTAACTTTCCTTGATTAACATGAACTAATTTTATTAATTTTCCGGCTTTCTCTGTACTTAGAACCGTTATATGTGTAAGATACATTTTAGATAGAAAATCACTACTTGTTACTAAAAATTAAAAAATACACATAAATTAATGAAATTTAGTTTTAACCTTGAATGATGCTTAAATCCGAACAAAGCAGGTGTTGCAGAATATGTTCCACATTGAGATTAGAAAAATAAAAAACATTCATAATTAACATCAGATAAATCTTGTGGGAATAGTAAAACTAGTAATGTAAAAACACAATTCCACAATTAAAAACATTTAAAAAGCAGACAATTGTTTCGGGGATCAAAGGATCCCCTTCATCAGTGCTAAAAGTAACAATTGAAGACAGGCAATCGGTATAAATACAAACAGAAAGCGACCTCTAGACAAGGAACAAGAGAATTAATTTCAAGTTTAAGTTACAGTTAAATCAAATTACCCAGAAAAAACACAAATAAAAAGGAACAAGGTTAAATTACGAACATCTAAGATTTCCAAACAGGTGAAAAATAAGGTACACTATTTAAGTCATTCAGAATATTTATTGATATAATATATGCCTCGAAAAAATCAAGATCAACAATAGAGTTGCAATTCTTAATTATAACAGCTGAAGAAAAATTAAACTTATGATTTTCACCCCAAACATGCTTAGCAATAGAAGGTTTATCGAACTCCTGTTTTCTTACATAATTTTCATGCTCTTTCACTCTAAATTTAAGAGCTCGTTTAATTTGACTAATATATGATAAGTTACATGAACAAAAAATCCTGTATATACCACACCTGTTAAAAGTTTCGATAGGATCTTTAAGATTAATAAAAGTGATCTTGTTTAGAAGCCCAGTGGTGCAGTGGTAGTGCATCGCGCTTCCACGCCACAGGTCCGGGGTTCAAATCCCGGGCTGGGCAGGGTCCACTCAGCCTTTCATCCCTTCAGTGGGTCGATAAACTGAGGACCAAGCATGCTTGGGAACTAAACACTGGGGGTCCCGCGTTGTGCTGACCACCTAACCAGGGCATTTGCCTAGCACCCCAGGCCCCACGGTCACGAAAACGAAGATGGGCATCGTAGGACTTGGCCCACTAGGGCTGTTGCACCGATGGTTTTTATGTTTTAGTGATCTTGTTTACAGGGGAGAAAACAGTATTGAAACCAAATTTTTTTAATTTTTTAAGTTAAAACTCTTCCAAAATGAAGAAAAATGTCAAAATACTTATGAGCGCTACAATATCATAATCAAAAATTCTGCCATCACAGATGGGCAAACACTTACCTGCATTTGCCAACTGAACACAGAGACACTGGATCACCAACAACAGCAACTAGAGATTGAGCTCTTGTGATAGCCGTGTTAAGTAGTCTTGGATTGGATAGAAAACCATGATCTAAATCTGATTCTCTATCCCTAGTCCCACATGTCTGTCTTGTTCGCACAGCACTGAGGAAAATGACTCTAAATTGTTTACCTAAAAAATACAAATTTTAAATTTATTTCCTGCAGTTTTGTCTTTTAAACCAGTTTTTTTTCTTTTGGTAGTTATAAAAAATGTCAATGCTTGTACAATAAATTAATAGAGGTTGCAGTATATTCTTATAACAGGGTTTATACTGTATCTAATAGAATAAACTTCAGAAGTTTTTAAGGAGTAAATTTTTTTTTAAAAAACATGAGGCAACACCAATAAGTATAAATCTTATACTACATTACATATTATAAGCAGAGGTTAAGAATTAAATTTGAAACACAAAATTGTTCAGAGGTTAAAATTTCAAATTCCAATGGAATTTTATGAAATTAAAAAACATTTCCTATAAATTGATGTTAAAACTTTGTTTTGCTTTTGGATAGGTGTTTTTTAGGAGTTAGAAGGAAAATTTTGGAGGAAAAACAAAATAAACCCTATTTTAAGGAAAGCACAGGGATCAGTTTGTCCAAATTTGAAAAAAGAAAAAGCGTGCGAGCTTAATTATGTATATTTTTAACATGAAATTAAAAATTTTAATTTTAAAAATGAACACATTTTAATTCATCTGGCTTATATTTGGGAAGATTTTAAGAACTTGAAACTTTATGTATGACTACTTTATACATAGAAGAATACATAATCAAGCAATCTACTACCGCATTAAAATAATTAAAATGTAACTAATTGCAAATAAGAATTTAGGAGATTAGTTAATACTAAAATAATTAATTTGTTACTTAAACAATAAATGACTAAATTTTTTTACTTATATTTTAGCTAAGGAAAGAAAAAATAAGAATGCATTTTTAGAATATAAATATTATCAGGTATCTAAAACAAGTTATAATCTGACATGATTTTTTAAAAACACTGTATTATTATAAAGTTGCTTCACACAAATAGACCTTGCAATAAAAATTTACAACCCAGAAAGCCTCATAAGCTGATTATACAGACTAAAATGGAGAAAAATGCAATTCTTAGAGATATCCCTACACTAGACTTATTAGGCTGCTCTGACCACAGTAAAATTTTTTTCTGCATCGCAATTATTACGTTAGAAGTCAATTTCAACAGGCCCCCTCGCCCGTAATAAGCAGTTGAGGATAGCAGAGAAAATGGAACTTTCGCGAAAAAAATCGCTTTTTTTTACTTTTGGAACACCGGACTTTATGGCTTCTGACCAAAGTAAAGTTTTTGTTCTACAACGCAATCAATTCTGAAGAAGCCGACTTAAGCTTGACACCCGTGGGCCATCCAAGAAATCACTTGGTGAGCAAAACAAACTTTGGCAAGATTTCGCGATTTTCCAACTTTTTTCCACGATACCTTGGGATTTTTCACAGAAATCTGGAAATTTAAAAAGGTAAGGATCATCTGAAAAAATCAAAATTAGCTCGCGGGCCGCAAACTTATGAAAATACAGAAAATCAGAGAAAAAGCCGAAAATTGCTATTCCAAGGAAGAAACTCATGCCTGAAAGCATAGGTGAAATCCTGATTTTCTAAGTTTTTTAAATTTTGTTTCATGAAGTTCAATCATTTGGTTTGTAAATAAATTGGTTGTTCAATAAAAGTTATTAATTCAGTAAAAATAATCTTGCTTATATGTAATTCCAAAAATTGCAATTTGCACATAGTAAATTTCAGATCAATTTTAACCCTCTTGCCCCCCTGGGCCTCATATGAGGCTCCTACTTATGAGCTCAATTTTTGTATGATGTAAACACGCAAATTTATTTTCTTTTCATCAGTGACTTCACTGATTCATGTAGATCACATGAGACTTCTACATGGTTTCTGAATTCGTTCCTAAATGGCAGCACGATGATTTATACCCCAATGTTTACATTTTAAGCTGTAATGCTTGTGAAGAGAAAATACTAGCTTCTGTAGAACATGTTTTATAGCAGTGGTTTGCAACCTGGGGGCAATCGCCCCCAGGTGGGCGATTTGTGTTATCAAGGGGGCAATAAATAAGTGGGGGGCGATGAGTATTCAAAGGGGGAAAATAAAATTGTACTGTACTGACAGACTGTATTCAGACTTAAATTACCGAAACAAGTTAAAACTCTGTTTCTTAGGGTCAAATTTCCAAAAATTTTCTGGGGGAGGACCCCCAAACCCCCTTTTGTCCTTGAACTTAATTTTTCAAAATTTTTATAATTAGTTCATTTAAATAAAAATCCTACCTAAAAATATATGTCTGAAATTCGGAAGAGGTGTACCATAACTAGTTAAAAACCTGTTTTTTGGAGTCTTATTTACAAAAACTTTCTGGGGGAGGACCCCCGGACATAACATTGCTTTGTTAATTACATTTTACTTAGAATTAAAATTAGACATACGATGAAAAGGGGGGCGTTAGGTGAAAAGAATGAAAAGGGGGGCGATAGGTGTTAGTCAACCCCTAGAAAGGGGGCGATGGGCCACAAAAGGTTGGGAACCACTGTTTTATAGGTTGGTAGATATTTTCTTATTTCGTAACCTTCTAATATAACTTTCGTAACTAGGGCTGTGATTTATATGTAATTAAAAATTCAAAATATGTACAGATAATATGTGTTTATTTTAGCAAAATATGTATTAAAAAATGCCAAATATGTAATAATAAAAAGTAAATTTTAAGTAATTTTTTTAAAGGAGCTCTAAATATTATGGCAAGCACATAGTAGGGAAGGTTAGTTTTCGCTATTTGCTGACAGATCATGTTTTTTATGCTGTCTTGTCATGAGAAAAAAAACGAAAACCATGTGTCTACTTCTCTTCTCGGCGCGCCTGACACATTTCATCGAATAATCTCGACTTTACAACCTTTTCAAAGTTAAATTCAGCATTGGGTGCACTAATTTTAACTGCAATCTGAATGCGCATTTCATTTCATGGGTTACTTAAATTTGAAAATCGGTCAAACGTGTGATTATTTTTGAAAAACTTGAAAAATGGATAAATATGTAATAAAAATATGTAGTTATAGGTTGAATATGTAAAAATATGTAAATAAACCAAAATATATGAAAATATGTAAAATAAACATGGTCTTAATCGATTCAAAATCTTTTAAAACGTATAGAATTCAAGAGCACACTTTAATATCAGATTCCTGAACAAATATGTAATTGCATATAAATCCTAGCCCTAATTATGACCATGTCTTTTAATAAGTTCTAAACCAAGTATTTTCTGTTAAAATGAAAAAAATATGGCTTCATGTGAGGCTCATAAAAATAACTAGGAAGGAGTGCACACAAGAAAAAAAATTTCCAGACAAATTGTAGGGGCATTTTGGATGTATCGAGAAGAAAAAAAGTTTTTTCACTTTTTTGATGTTCTAGTGCCGAGAGGGTTAAGTATATTGGAGTCATTGTAAAGAGGTTTTAATACATTAATATCTTAATGATGGGATATTGTATGATCAAAGTATACTGGTAAAATCCCCTCTCAGTTTAAATTTTTTAATCCAAAAATAGTTTTAATAATAAAATACATGCTATAGCAATGTTTCAATTTAAAAGTACCCAAGACAAATAATAAAATAGGCCAATAAAATTTAGTAATTTCCCCTAATATTTTTTATCAATTGATTTTGCATCCTAACCACAATACTAGACATAATTATAAAGACATGTAATTAGAGATGCAAAAAACATGTTTCTTACCTTGAACATTGAGAACTCTCTCAACTGAAACTCCATGTAACTTTTTCTTTCTTAGCTCAGCCCTTATTCTTACAACCTACAAAATAAAATAAAAATTATAATTAGGTTAATTTTTTATTATTTTTAATCATTTGTTTTTGATATCTTTATCACTATTAATTTACTATTTTTAATAAAGTTTAATATATGTTTATTAAAGGAGATAATCTGAAAAAGTTATAGCATTTGTGATCATACAGCATGCAGAGCTAGAGTGCACAATTTCTATAGATAAAATAGAATAATAAGTTTTTTTAAGAAAAAGAGGTTCTGGAACACCGTTTCGGCTCAAATCGAGCCCTTATTATTTGTATTGTTCTATATATGTAATATGGTAGTCTAGAGGGGTTTTCCCCAAAAATGTGGCTTTCAAAATAATATTTCAACCCATTTTCAGTCATATGGGACCCCTTGGGTAACACTGGAAGAAGACTGCTCCGTTTGCACCACTCAGAGGTATTCTATACTGTATTTATTTTAGCAAGAATTTTCAAAAGGAAAGACCAGACTAACAACCACTGGAAGTTTTATTATCACTGACTGAAGTGACAAAAGTGGATGGGTGATACCCGACTCATGGGCCCAGGATTCCTGAATCCAGAGTGAAAAAAAAATTCCAGGTAGTGGATCCCAACCACGGGTGGATTTTTCTGACTGTATTTGCGAGTCACCAAAACGCTCATTTACAGGGATGAGATTGACAAAAAAGCAAAAATTCGGAAAAACTGCAGGAACGAAGTTTTGTGAAAAAAAACCCTCCTTTTAGTTTTATGGGTTCAATGTATCTTTTAAATAAATTTTTAGTTTCATTTTTGGCATATAAATGACAATAATACGAAAAATTGGGTATAATAAAGTTCCATGTACCAAAAGGGGGTCTGGGGGTCTCCCCAGAAAAATTTTGAAAATTTGATCCTAAAAACCAAGGTTTTAGCTTATTTTGGAACACCAGCAAAATTTTTTAAGTGAGGGCTTTGCCTCTCTTTTTTCCTTTCGCGACGGGCGGCCCCTATCGAGCTGCTCCCACGGGCCGGGGGCACTTCCGAAAAAAGTTTTTGCCAAGTTTCAAAAAAAGCTTTCCGTAACCAGAGCTGTTGTACGATTTAGTAACACCGGACTTGTTGGCTTCGAACCACGGTCAAGTTGTTTTTTCTACATCGCAATAACAACGCGAGAAGAAGCCGACTTAAACCTGACGTCCGCGGAGTTCCACGAAAGCATCGCGGCAGAAGCGGTACACTCCGCGAATTAAACAAAAACGAAACTTTCACGATTTTCCGCGAAAACTCGTGATTTTTCTTGAAAATAATCCGGAAAAGTAAAATCTGAATTACAATTAGTTCGCGGGCCGCGAAACAATGAAAAAGCGGGACGTCTCGATTTTCTGCGGAAGAAACTCATGCCTGGAAGAAAGGTTCAACAATCCGACCTCCCTCAAACAAAACAAAAACATCGATGTCCGTAACACCGTAATTTTCTATCGAATCCGTAAATATTACGGTCAAATCGTAATACTTGGCACCTACTTGCGTCTAAGATGATGAACATCAGTAAAAAATCGTAGAAATTAAAATTGTGGTCTAAAATACCTAATTTTTACCATATGATCAGCATAACACATTCAAAGTAAATGCTGAAAAAATTGTACTGCTATCCCACTATTTTCTTTGAAAATTTTTAAAAACAAATAATGCTTAAAAATTCACAATTCCATATACCCAAGATGCATAAAACTGAGGAAAATGTCGTAAAATGAGGAGATATTTATCACAAGTAACTTATTCATGAAGATAAATAAAATTATTTAGAACAAAACCTATTTATATCTTCTTTCACTTAAGACCCGCAAAGCGCGCAGCTACTTTTACCGCACAGAAATCGTTTAAGCATCTTAAATTCTGAATATATATTTAAAAAAATATCTATTTCCATCTCCATTTCAACTAGACACTTAAACACATACATGTTTTCTGTTTTAGCAATAAATAATTCCATCCGAATGCAAGCGAAATCTTGAAGAAATAAATAGTAATACAGGGTGTCCCAAAAAAGACTGACGCATTTTAGAAATTTTTAATTAAAAAACTTAAAAAGATAAACATACGCGGTTTATTGCATCCTACTCATAAGACCTAAGAATTTTATGACACAAATTTTCGTAAATCATTGTTCCCAAATCCCCCGAAAGGGCATAAAAGTATCAATCTCCCCATAGGAGATAATGGAAAATAGTGCTCCCACGTGTAGGGGGATTTTTGAACTACGATTTACGAAAATATGTGTCATAAAATTATTTGGTCTTCAGAGTAGAATTCAAAAAACCGCTTGTTTTTATCTTTTTTAGTTTTTGAGTTATTGATTTTTAAAATGTAATGTGTCAGTCTTTTTTGGGACACCCTGTAACTGTCATAATAAACACTCCAACTCTCCTTGAGTTCCAATAAAAGAAAAAAAGGTGCTGAAACCAGCTGAAACACATGCTAAAGTTTATATCAGCTAGGGAAAAAAAGATCACTTCTCATTCCCATTAATTAAAGCTGTTGATGCATTATGCATTAAATCTTGCTATATTCCTAAAAAAAAACCTCAGATATTAAAAATATTACATGGTGATGAAGGCCAAGATGTTCTCTTTCAAATTAGTATTTGACTATAACGGCGATATCTAGTGAGAAGGAAAAAATCAAATAAAATATGAAGATTATCTTAAGTCATATTAAGCAGTAGGCAAATCCGGGTTTACTGATTTTTCTTATGGATTCTTGAACGAACACGCCATCAATTTTTTCTCTAGCCAACTCCAGCTGTTCTCGATTCCTTTGTCTATAGCTCGAACATCAGTTCCATCCAAACGGACAACGATATCGTTGCGCGAGGTCGTCATAACTAATCAGGTTCTTAACTAATATTCCATCTTAATGTAACAATTAAAAAATTACGCGCCTACAGAAAGAATGAAAGCAACTGGGCAAGGTCAACCGAAGAGCGATACGCGCTGTCCGGAACGATGGGGAACGGGTGCTGATAAGGGGAGGTAGAGTTCTAGTTTTTACGTTACTTGAATTTTTCTTTCAAAAATTTTTTGAGGATGTAAAAAAATTAACATTTAGAAACGCTTAATTTTCAAAATGTCTGAAAATTTCGGAAAGTCTGAAAATTTCGGAAAAAGTCTGAAAATTCTCAAAAAAATCGGAAAATTCGGAAAAAGTCCGAAAATTCTCAAAAAAATCGGAAAATTCGGAAATTCCGGAAAAATTCGGAAGAATCTCATGCCTGCATTTAGGACCATATGAGTCTGCTATTTACCATGGTTTTGTGGCAATTAGAAAGCAAAAAATGGATTAACCACTTAATAGTATACCTGGTCATAGTAAGGTGTGACGACTCCAATACTGGTTTCATCTTGAACTCCCCAGGCTTCTGGCCAATGTTTTTTCAATTCTATGACTCTTTCAACAATTTCATATACCTGGTAAGTATTTTAAAAATGTTACATTTTATAGTAATAAAAATTCCTGCCTAGAATCCATAAAATAATTTAAATAACTTTTGAAAAAAGATGACCAAAATTACATTACAATACTGGAAAGATGAAAGGAAAATCTGAGATATGGACAGACAGAACATTGATTTATGACATAATACGGAGATAGGATTTTAGAAAATATTTACGCCTTATTAGCTACAAAATAAAAGTAGATAATTTATAAACTTGTTGTAGCTTTATTTTTTTACCAAAAATACTTAGGATGGCTTTCAAACAAATAATCAGCTCCTAATAAAAGTGGCAAAAGTCCAAAAATACTAAATTTGATATTATTGTGGATTTAGATTTCTTTTACGGTCCTTTATTTACCTAGTATGGTAGTCGGCTAAGTCAAAAATTCAATAAGCAACCTGTAAAAACTGTCCAAAACATGCCTTCTTCATAGGAACAACACAGACTTCAATATAAAATTTAGTTCAAGCAATGCAGATAACTTTAAATTACTCAAAACTATATTCAGTGGACTTATGCCGCTTTCATTCTAACCAGCTCAAATGCTAAACTATACCCTGAGAGAAGAGTTTAAAGTTTTGATTTAAAAATAGAATGGGATATTAACAAATGACCATATTGATCCAAGATCATCTTTTCTGCATAAAAATAATACCGTACTTGCCAACTTTTGAAAACTTACATCTGTAAAACTTTTTGCGTAATATTACAAAGCTACAACTTGAAGCTTTCCATGTTAAAAAGCCTGAAAAACATCAATGCGGTAAAGTGTTTTTTTTCACATTGTGATGGTGGGTGGTAGTGGGGCTAATCCCCATCTGGTCTAGTTTCATTCATCCATCATTTTTGGCCTTCTGGATCTGGTCTAGTTTCACTAGACCAGATCCACAAGGCCAAAAATGTTCAGGTAGTCTAAAAACAGCAGTAGATCAGCCCCAGCCTCTTCACAGGAAAAACGGAACAAGCAAACTTTAGGGTAAGAGAAAGCGGACCTGGAAAAAGTGCCCGAACCTGCGAACCTGGTTCGGGGGAAGCCACTGCCAGCTTCCATAGGTGCAAGGTGCAATACATAAGGTTCGGGTAAATTTCGGTTAGGTTCGGGGGAAGGTTACAACTTTTTCCAGGTCCGAGCAAACGAGAGTGTCAAGATTCACAGGCAAATCCGAAAAAGACTTGCAAAACAGCCAAATTTCGCTCAATAAAAAGGTCAAAATTGAGAAAATCGTAAGGACAGCGATTAGTAAAGGAATCTGGTTTTGAAGTAAAAAGATACAATTAGATAAAATCATTTACATTGTGAGTGCTTTGCGTTTTCACAGATGAGATAGTTCAGTGGGCAAAATCTATAATATTTTTCAATCAATCCGTAAAACTAGACGAAAATCCGTAAATATTATGGACAATCCGTAAAAGTTGACAAGTATGTAATACATAGCTGCCAACCGTTCCGATTTTCAATTCTTGTAACGAATATAATACAAATTACAGTACAATTTTAATAATACAATCGTAGAGAATAGACTACAGCTATCTATCATTAAATTGTTCCGAATTTAAAAAATGGAAAACCGGGTTGAAAATTGAAAAAGAAACCGTAAAAATCGGAACAGGTTGGCAGGTATGGTAATACCAGGGCTCGATTTCTAAAAAAAGAAGTACCGGAACGGTAAAATTATTGGTATCAAAACTGAAAAAGCGAATACTTTTTAATACCAAAACTTAAGCATTTATTTTCAAATTTAAATTTATAAATAAGTTCAAATGTGTTGTACTAGATTAGGAAGAGTGTTCTAACTTAATAATTAATTGTATAAGACGATGAACTCTTTATACACCTTTTTTACAGTGGGTTCTGGGTTATACTTTTTTTAAAAACAGGGTGCCTCTTGTACGAGGTGAGACGGTTTCTCATCAATGAACCATTAGTGTTGTATATTTTGCCAATTTAAAGAATATAATGCGTAGTTAAAGTCCTTAAATGGTAGAATTTAAAATGTCTCAAATTTTCTTTACGAATTTGCCCAGTGATTTGGCAAATCTGGTTCAAATAAAAAAGAATCAACACCAGGAGCGGATTGTGGGTAGTTCAAATGGGGTTTCACAATCATGTTTTAAAAGAACAATTAAGTAAAAACCTTACAATTAAAACACAAATATTGTTATTTGCAAAAAAGATAAAAATGCATTAAAATATTTTTAAAATTTTAAATATGCCTTTTTTATATTTTTTGGTAGGATTCTTACTGTTACGAACTTAATCTGAAAACAAATCTGATAAGTTGAACTCTAAGTACAAAAAGGGGGTCGGGGGTTCTCCCCCCGAAAAAATTTTGAAATTTGACAATAAAACCGGGTTTTAATTCATTTTAGGACTCTTTTTCGTACATAGAAAGGTATCCGCTGGCCTGATGAATGGGTCTCACAGGCCGTAGTTATGAGACCCCTGAAATAGAATAAAAAAAAATTTCCGAAAAAGAGGTTCTGGAACGGTGTTCCGGACCGTTCCGGCTGAAATCGAGCCCTGTGTAATACTATTCAATAAACATGCATAGTATTTTCTTTTATAACCCAAATGGGCAAAACATTCTGGTAATCTTATTATTTTATCTCAGAGATAGAAAGATAATTTTACCTCAGCATAATTATGGAATGCAGTACTATTGCAGTCTTGAACATCTTCACCTCTTGCAGTGAAGAAGGTCAGAGGATAGTATTTGTTGTGGCGAGGTTGCTTCCCACTAGCCTGTAAGTGGTTTTCATAGAAATGCTCAGAGGTGTACTGGATGATGGCTTCATGGGAGCGGTAGTTCTCGCAGAGTAGCACCTTGCATGGAAAGTCTTCAGGGTACAGGTCATACAAACGTTCCAGCAGAGAAGTGTGCAGGTTCTTGGCACGAGCAAAGGCAGAGTAGATCTCTGGACTAAGCTGAAAGCACATAAGGAAAGAATTTTAGAACTATCCAGTTAAAAGAGGTTAGTTAAAACATAAAATTTTAACAGGTGTGAAAAAAGTTTTATCACTCTATAGAAGTATTAAAAATAATTTATTTATATCAGAGCTATATAAGTTTTTTTTTAGAAAAACTTATTACAAATTACACTGGGGAATTTTTTGTACAGCTAATTCAAATCTACTATTGATTTCTCTCTTTATTTATTTTAAAAAATATTTTTTAAATGGATTCAAATAGCTGATGTTTATATGGGATTTTAAAAAAGCAATCAGTGTTTAATATTTTTAAAATACAAGAGGTTTACAAAGCCTTAAAATCTAAATTGTTTTTATAATATATATTTAAATACCTGGTGTTTAATGGATTATAAAATAGTTTTTGTGGTATATTCAAATATCTAGACCTTAATATCTAGTTTATAAATAAAAAAATTGGTTTTTCATTAAAAAAACCTGTTTTTAAGTGCATAAAAATACATGATGCTTATTGGATTAATAAAACCAATTTCAAAAAGGAAAAATTTGTATAGTGAATTATAAAATGTTGCTTTCTAGAAAAATTTCAATTTCCTAATTTTTTTAAATAACTTTTTATAAGTAACTTTTTACATTTTGTTCAAAGGACAATATTTTAATGGATAAACTACTCTAAAAACAAAATTTTTTACTAAAAAAATTCTGCAGTTTTTTTAAGAATCAAAATTGATTAAGATTAAATGCAAATTTATGAAATCATACCTGCATATGATCCCCAGCTAGAACTATTCTTGTATTTTCATTTGCTAATGACAGAGGCATTATAGCTTCACACTCCATAGCTTGAGCAGCTTCATCAATGAGTATATGAGTAAAAAACCCTATTGAATAAAAAAGACAAAGTTAGAAGTGCAACACATTAAACATTTTTGCAAGCTTGATTACATATAATTTTTTGTCACCTTACAAAAAGCATAGTGAACACTATAATAAGTATAGGAAAGTATCAAATGAAGTCAATGAAGAACAAATAGTTCTCACCAATCATTTTAAGAACTAATTAGAAGCATGGCTAAACAGATACAAAACCAGTAAAATTTTTAAATTTAAATACAAGAAAAATAATTTAAAATTACTTAACTCATAAAGACTTAGTCAACTTTTATTTTTTTAACCAGATAATTTTTTTAAGTTATTGGAATTACCTTCAATAATTTTTTTAACTTCCCAGGTAAAATTCTGACAAGTTGAAAACTGTGAGAAACAAGTACATCATAATAGGTCATATAAGCATACCTTTTTCTAATCCTAACTGAACTAGATATCTTGCAGTACCAAGGGTTGTCACAATAACCTTATGCTTTTTCACATCTTCAATTGTAGGCATTAGAAAGCATCTGTCAGTTCCTTCATAGCTTATCAAACAGTACTGCTGTACTGTTTGGTGCACGGTTGCAACCCATCTATGACGGTAATAGATACGAAGAGGGGTGCATTCTGTTTTACCTTCTGCAACACACGGATGAAGATACTCCCGAATATATATGTCAGCAGCACTAGAATGTAAGAGTAAATTATGTAATGAAATAAACTAAATTTGTGTATAAAAATAGTAAATTGTAATAATACATTTAATTTATAACCAGATATGAAGGAGTTGGAAATGTAAGCCTATAGGTTAATTTGCAATCTAGTAGTAACAAAATTAATTTACTTAGAAATACACACTGAGGAGTGCTATTTTAATTACCAAGATGACAATTTTGCACTTAAGTGTAAATTTTTGGAATAGTTTAAAGAATTTATAAAAGGAATATGTTCCATCAATTCAACAGCTCATAATAAATGCAGCAAAACTTGGGTAAAGCTTGTCTTTCTTCTGAAGGCGGCTGAGAACTGTGAAATCTAGTATTGAGGAAGGCATGTTTTAGGGTTGCACTAACTGCCTTTTGAAAAAAAGACAAGCTATATGGTCTTCAGAAGCTCAGTGGCTTAGTGGTATCACCACAGATCCGGGGTTTAATTCCTGGGTCCCAGGCTGGGCAAGGTCGACTCAGCCTTTTATCAGTGGGTCCATAAAATGAGAACCAAGCATGCTTGGGAACTAATCACTGGGGGTCTCCTGTTAGGTTGACCACCTAACCAGGGCATATGCCTTGCACCCAAGCGCCCCACGGTCAAGAAAACAAAGATAGGCATCATAGGCCTTGGCACACTAGGCTTGTTACGCCAATGAGTTTAGTTATAAGTTTTTCAAAAATCATTTTAAAAGAAAAAAATTAGGAGTGAAATAATTTTTTTAACTTTTAAAAATTAAAATATTTTGCAAAACTATGTAAATATTGAGTTATTTTTCAACATCATCAACTTATATAAATCTATAGTATTGATGACTTTCATACAAAAAAATATTTTTAAAAAGTGGCATAAATTTTATGGTATTCTTGAACAGAAATAAAACACAGCAAATAAAACAAATGTATGTTAAATATAGCCAACTTCATACCTATTGGAATGAGTACAGACTAGAACTCTTGTGTTTGGTTGATCTAAGATTATCTTTACTGCTTGAGCTAGAGTGTAGGTTTTGCCAGTCCCAAAAGGTCCAATGATAAGTACTGGAGGCAAGCGAGTAGTTAGGGGAGTAGTGATGGCCAAAACAGCTTCCCTTTGCTTAGGGTTGAGATTCACTTCCAGATTTAGATTGGCTTGACTGAGGAGAAAAATTGTGAATATTACATAACAAATTCATGTAAATATATATAGATTATCAAGCAGCCTTTCTTGATAATAACAGTAACAAAATATTTGAGAAAGAAATTATTCTTTCTGAGAATTTAAGAAAAAGTTGAAATAGTTGTAATCTGAAAGTCTCAATTAGTTCAGTCCAGATCAGATCATAACAGTGCATTAAAAATCCTTGTACTTTCAAGTTTAAACTTCATTACCTGTTACTCCACAACTTTGGGTAAACTTTGACCTCAGGAAAAATCAAAGAAGGCGGATGAAGTCTGTCTACAGCAAAATGCATTTCACAGATAGGCAATCGATTTAGTTGGAATTGAACCTATAGTCCAAAAAAATCAGTAAATCAAGTTGAGTTCATAAAAAACTAGAATCAACCTAGCAAGATTGCATAAGACATTCTAAATACAAAAAAATCACACCTCTGCTTTAAATTCCCTATCAGGACTTAGACCAAGTTCTTCAACACATTTCTTTGACAATCTGATATAGATCACAGTTTTTCCTTTATCTTCAATAACTGCTTCATACACCTGTAAAATACAATGGAGTGAGCAGTTGGACATGGCAAAAAGTTCTTGGCGTAACAGTGATAAACAAACTTCAAACTTATAAAAAAAGTAAATCTCATCGAAAACCCACCTTTCTGTTTTTTTCTTTCTTGGATGAAATGGATGCTATCAGCACAGTGCTGCAGTTAGTCAGCACCAGCCTACCAGCAGAAGAATCTTCAGAAAGGACTGAGGTTAAAGTCATATTGGCAAACAGTTCACCACCATGAGCATACTTTGCAGTCACTGCAGAGTTTGGAGTTAGGAGGTAACAGTCAGCTACGTTTAAAATGGCTTCCACATTGTATCTAGAAGTATCCAAAATTGAAATTTTAAACACATAACAAAAAGCAAAAGCATTTTTAAAATTTTAGTAAACTTTGTAAAGGATGATTTTGAAAATGCATGATGGAGCAATCATTTACTAAATAGCAGGAGTTTTTATTTTACCTTGTATAATGAATTCTGATTTAAATGACTTTGTTTTTATCAATAAATAATGCTCAAGATAACCCCTTAGAATTGTCTATTCATGTCGCATGAATTCGGTTAATATATGCTCGACATGGACATTTTATAATGAACTTCAATTTTGCTCCGATATTGAAAGAATATTAAAATTATTGTGCTGCTGATAGTAAAATATATTGCAGAGAACCAATCAGCCTCATGATAGGGAAAATAAGACACTTTTCTCCTGGTTATTGTTTTTAAAAGTAGGCTCTATTCTCTTCCTTGGAGTTAATCTATAAAGATTGATGCCATGATAAAAGAAAGTCTTCAAATTCCTTTAAAAAAATTTTCAAAGATGAAAAAATATTATCTGTATTTTTTCAACTTCAAAATAGTGAAGAATTAACAGCAATTGATAATAAAGGGGCATAGCCAGGTCTGACTAGACATGCCAGTGTGTCAAAAACTTTAATTGTACTGTGTATTTCATATACCATATTATTTTAAATTATGGTGGCAAGTGATTTTTTAGGGATGATTTTAGTGTTGAAACAAAATAAAAATCATGCTTTCAAAGTTTGAAGGCAAATTTTAAAAGCCTTATTTTTATTTTGTTAAGTTGAAGTTTTAAGGTTAAATTTTTATGCAAAATTTAACCTTTTAAATTAAGTTAATAGCAAAATTTTAAATTTTGTGCATCTGGACCCTGTTTGGCACTGATGTTTCTTATTTAATTTCCTAAAGACATACATATACTTGCTATTGGAAAAGTTCATTCTTTTCAGGTATGGTCCATCAGGCCAAAGTAAAATCCTTATGGTTTAATATTTTAAAGGAATCAGACATTTTGATAGTAATACTCACAACAATATGCATGTTTGTGGGAATATAATAACTTCATGACAGATTTTGAACTATGAATCACTATTAAAATGGTGGATCAAATCTCTACCCCATATCAGATCAGAACATTTAATTGATTTTGAAGGCCTGTAAAACAAAATTGTTTTACTCTCCTTAAAATTACAGCTTAAAAATATCTAATTGACCAATGAAGGTTTTCTAAATTAAAATTTTCAACTTGCAGACCACTATTGTTGAAGTGTTCAGTTGAAAAAGTTTTTATGAAAACAAGTAGCTTCTCTCCACCAACAAAGAAAAAATAATAATTTATCAGTTAGTACTGATAATGGTTAATGTTAGGTTAATGTTGTTTAAAAAATTTAGATTTAAAAAAAATATCCATCTCCAGGCAATGTGATCAGAATTCCAAAAATTTCTGACAATAATTTTAAAATTTCCCCGATTTACATCTAAATAGTTTCCCAGCTTATATCTACTCTAAATATTAACTAGTCATTTCAAACTAAGAAATATTTCTATGGAATGGGATTTAAAATATCAATTGTAACTATGAAAAATTTGTACTTATATATGTTACAGTTAAAGTCCGGAAATCAGTTAATTTACAGATAACCTAGGTAATTTGCAGATTAACGAGGGTGATCCGTTAAAGAGCGAATTTTTTTTCAATTTCTAAGATTACCTAGGTAATCTTGAAATTACCTAGGTATTCTGCACCCTACCGACTAGACACTCGTTAATCTGCATACTACCTGTAATCAGTTATTTTACATATTAACGAGGGTGATCCGTTAAAGTACAAAATTTTATTTTATTTTATAAAAAGTTTAAGGAGGTTGGGGGGGCTGCCGCCCCCCCAAACCCCCCTGCCCTAACTATAACCAAACTCGTTTTGGGGGTAAACAGTAACAATGACGAATCAAAAAAGGGGGATCGGTACTTTTTTCATATTACACAAAACACGCAAATCCCACAAAAATGGTAATGAAATAGCAATTTTAAAACTAGAATATAAAAACAATAATAATAGAATATTAAAGTACCAACTGAGATTTGTATCAATTGTGGTTTTCGATCTCGATTTGACAGCGTATTTCAATGAGCACTTAAACTAGCAAATCTTAATGAAAGCGTGGTGTAATCGGCTGGCAGCCTGCACTGAACTATTGCTAGGATTCGCGATCGATTACATATGTTAAACCCTTGCCCAGGTTCCAGCGATTGTTGAATTAACGTTTGTTGAAAAGATATTTCAACGGCTGGGACATTTGCTTTCGTTAAAAGAAATCTCTGTCACTCTGAAGTCGGAGCTTCAACACAATTGTTTCAAAATACCCGTTTTAGTAGTAATATACTGTACTTAATCATGTAAATTTACAGTACTTACTTGCTTGTATTATTTTGTTTTAACATTCAACATGACAACTACCAGTGCTACGCTCTAAATTTGAAATCAAAACACCAAATATGACAACAAACTACGTATTGAAACCCAACTGCGCAGGGGTAAGCGCATGGCGCAGTAAGCATCTCAACATTTTAACAGAAAGTATTGAACGAAACAAACTATTTTGAACTTTAACGATCAAGAGGCCGTTATAGTGTATATTCCCTAGGTAAAATGCGAAAAACTCAAAAATACGCACATTAACGACAGAAATCAGTTAATCTTAAGTTTACCTAGGTATTCTTCAGATTAACTAATTATCAACTTTAGCGGTAACATATACAAATAAATAGAAAATTTCAATAAAAAAATTGATTACATATGAATGCTCTTTTCTTTTGTGTTTTTTTAATTGGAAATAGAATTTATTATTTTAACTTTATTTATTTAACCCTCTACTGCCCATGGTATCAAATACGCTACCATAAATTTGTTAAATTTTTAGCATGAAATTCATAAATACATACTTTTAAGTTATTGCAGAATAATTGCATTTTTAAGAGAGATAATCTAGGAAGTTGAGATTCCGTCCCTTGTTCCTTTTTTTTAATTTTGAAATATAACCTTTGGCCAAAAAAAATGGCATATGGCTTATACAAGGGTTGAGATTACAGCTATTTTTTTCTTAAATATATTAATAAAATAAAAATGAATGTATTTATAGGAAGTATTATCATCTGCTTATAGGGTAAGTTAAGGCTTATACTATCCTCTGCACAAAAAAGTTCCATGTAAATCATAGTTCCTACTCTTTAGTGAGGAAAAAATAAAGTACTTTTCAAGGTCTTTTTAAAGCTCACTATAAGTTTTTCATGGACTAACATAGTAAAGTGAAAAATCCATTTATGAGCAAAAAACGAACTCTCTTTAGTACCCCTACTCCTGAAGACAACTACTCTCAAAAACCTATACTATAATTCACTAGTTTTTGGACAGTAACACAGAAAAATTTAAATATCCAAGTTATACTTCTGTTCAACAAGATTAATAATCAGAATTGTGTTTAAAAGAAGCTATTAGGAATTGAACTATTTGAATCAAAAATAAACCTTTTCACATTCAAATTAAAAAGTATTCCAAACTTTGCACTAAATTTAAATACTTTCCAGGGCCCTTGAAAACAAAAATGAATTCCAAGTACTTTTCAAGGCCCATGGGAACCCTGTAAATGTTTTTTTCATTGTAATGTTATTTCATTTCATAATTAAAATGTCACCATATATGCTACCATGGGTGTATTTCCTGGTGTTAGCTGTTTGCTTTAGTTTTTTTATTAGTAGAAATATAAAATACATTAAATATTTTTCTAATTTTATTATTAAGTCAATTTAATTATACTTCAAAAATGTTTTAAACTTTTTTACCTTATCTTTATCACAACTAACCTTGAGTGTATTAGGCAAGTCTTAATATATTTATTCTTTTTCATTTTTATACAAAGATGTTTTTAAAATTTAATAAATATTTAATTTTTTACAATTTTTTTATTTTATATAAAACAACAAGAAATAATTTTTAAAAATTAAGTTAATAGTTATGATGTGGTTCTGAAAAAACACTCCCTCTGTATTCCTTACAAAGAAAATATTTTTATAACTTAGAATTTTGTAAAGAGGCTTATCTGAGGAGTAAAATTAATTTTATAGGCCTTAAAATCGTTCTATTATATTCCCAGAAAAAAACCTTCAGCATGCATTGCATACAAAATCATAAGTAAAACATACATAATTTCTTTTAAGTTTTTATTGCGCAAAAATTAAATAAATAATGGTTAAAAAATAAATTAGAAGAAAAATCAGTTTAAATTTATAAAAGAGGAAATTTAAATATTAACAAATTAAGGGTTTTTTAGGTCATTCCCCTGAAAAATATAACTATTATCTCAATAATTAAAAAAATTTAATTGCTGATTGCTTAGCAGGTAAAAGATCATCCATATGTTTCTTAATTGTTGTATAACTCTGGCTTAATGAGGCCGTTTTCTTCTTTTTTTCACTACATGGATGGTCTTTACAAGTGGAAGGATTATTTCATCTATCAGCAATAGAGTTCCATCCAAGAAAATTTTTTCGACACCTACATTTAGAACTTTCCAAGCCATTGAATTCCACAAAACTTTAAAGGAAAATATCTTTAAAGACAGTACAGCGACCTCATGAAATCAAATATCTCCTGATAAGTAGATCTTACACCAGCTTTGAAGGCATAACTTACAGCATCCAATCCAGAAGAACACATGTTGAGGATTTTGGAATCTTCAGGTGCTTCCTTGATGTGTGCGTGTGCAGACAACTCCTTATTTAAATTTGTATTCAGGTCATTGCAAATGCTCAGAACAGCTTTCACGCTTTTACCAAGAAATACTGAATTCAGATTTGGTCTTTACTTGGCAAATTCCAATATCTAACATGAAACATCATCCATGACATGAAATATTTCTTATTTTCTGGAAAAACAGCAGGATTAGGTCGGTGATAAATCATTGATGACTGCAGGACTTCAGAAACACTATAGAGGATTGAATTTGACAACCCAAAATCTGTACCTCAAATTTATTTCAGGAACTGCATTTAGATTTTCAACTTAATAACTTGCAAAAAAAATTTAGAATTTTTGGAGCCCTTTCTCTTCTTTTCGTTTATACCCAATGGTACCTTGATGAATGGCGATAGCTGCTTACCCCATACTGCTTGAATTCAGTTTTTTGTTGCACAAAGAACAATAGGATGAATATTTATCATTAGGTATTTATTTTACGCGCGGTAGTGTAGTGGTCAGCGTGCCTGGCTCCCAGCATTACCGACCCAGGTTCGATGCCTTGCGGCTTCTCCTTGGGTAGCTGGTCATGGGTCAACTCAGCCCTTTATCCTTCTGGGGTCGATAAATGAGGACCAAGCTTGCTTGAGGAATCAACTGGGGGTCCAGCTTCGGGCTAGCCACTCGGCCTGGACACACGCTAGTAATTAGCACCCCAGGCCCAAAGGCTACAGAAACGGAGATGGGCACCGCCTGATGGGCCATTAGGCCCGGGCAGACTTTGACTTTGACTGATTTAACTCAACCGCAATTCTTCATCCACATACTGTTGACGCAAAAGCACTTTGCCATTATTTCAATACACCTGAAAAAGAAATACACATTAAAGACACATAAAAAAGCACAGCTCTAAAAATCAAGTACAATTTGAGGACTTAAATTATTAATAAGTTAGCTCTTAGCTTTAGTAAGAGAGAAAGTAATTAGAATAAGGAACTTTTACTGTCTCAAATTTGAATTATGTTATCAGAGCCCCAATTATCAGTTTTCACATTAACCAAGCTATAAAAATTTTTTAGAATCCTGTTATTTTTTTTCTAAATTGCAACAAAAAAAATTCCTCAATAACAAACAAAACACAGGTTTGCTTTTTAGAGCAAAAGAACTACCATAACTATACAAGGGGGGATACTTGAGGGAGTACCTAGGTTGGTTAGACCTTCAAACTCCAGTAAACCAGCTTTACTGGGTGAGGCCATGAGCAGAACTTTTCAGAACTTGTGATTGAAAGTCAGTCAGCTGAGGCAGGGTTGCCAACCTGTGATAATAATGAAAATTTCTCATTTTCGCCTTGTGAGGAGGGTTTAATGACTGAGTAAATTACTAAAAGTATTCTTGGTTCATTAAATTGAAAACTTTTTTTTCGCCTCATAAGAAGCGTTTTAAGACGTAAAATCTAAGTAAATTCAACCTAATTGAGCGTGCGTTTTAGGGGTTTATTCAAGATATTTTTCTGCTTAAGGTGTCTTTTCCTACTAAATTGATGCTGCTCTACAACTTAGTAATTGACTAATTTAGCAAATCTCTAATATTTTTTAAAATAAAATTTATAACACCTAAAATTTTCGCTAGAGGGCGTTGAAAGTTGCTGCATCAGATAGGGCATGAACACTTTATTATACCATAATTGCATAGTTTTAGCAATTTAATTCAGGGTAAAGGGACTTCATTATGCACCCTGTATGACTGCATATGGAACTTAGTTTCTCCGTTATCCAAGTTAGCCTTGGTCCACATTAACTCAGGTAATTGGGACTCTACTGTAACATTTGAGAACTGAACTCCGGAATATGTAGGATATTATAAAACAATTTTTTAAATTCAAATACTGATATTAAAGCTATATTAAAAATCTAAAAATATCTAAGTTTGAAATTAGTATAAGCTAAATAAAAAATTGATGAAACAAACTAAAATACAAAGCACGTTGAATATTGGAAAATCAGCTCAAAGTTCAATAATCATGTCATAAATAAATTAAAAACTTAAAATTTTATGAATCATGTTAAAAATATATAAAAATTAAAAACAACTAAAAACTGCTACCTTAAAACGAAAATTATAATATAGATTATATAGAAATCCTATAAAAAGTTTTTTTAAAAACTGAGCCCTGACAGAATAAATAAAAATACCGTAAAACGAGGTGAATGGAAAACTTCTTTTAGAGAAAAAAAATTCTCATAAAGCGATTTGTTTAATTTTTATTTTTCCTGACAGTCAACATAATAAAAAGTTCAGGAAAAGTTTTGTCATGCTATCAAAACGACTAGCTTATGAACAAGACTTAATAATGGGACCCAAAAATTTAACAATTTTATTGTATAGGAAACTGTTTCCCCGTTCATATTCTAACAAAAGTGTGGAAAGTTTTTACTAAGCATACGTTTATACAACAATATTCTACATTAGATTTTTGGTATTTATAAAATTATTTTCAGAAAAATTAAAATTTTCATGTGATGTCACAGGTTTCAGATTTGTGGGGTGAATCAGATCACGCAATTTTTACTTTCCAGATTTCTCAGCAGATAAATATCATGGTTCACAAAGTAAGCTTTTTATACTAACTCTTAATACAATCAAAGCAACTTGCAAGCAATGTCTTTCAATTTAATTAGTGTCTCTAATTTTTAACAATAATTTAATTCTTGAGTTGAACCTATGAGTTGAGTTGACAAGATAACCTATGAAATATTTACCGAATTTACCGAAAACAAATTATTTGTAGGACAATAAAGTTTCGAGGGTGAATCCCTAGGAGTTGAATATGTGACTACAGCCCCTAAAAAGTTCCCTCTTCTCCAAAGAGTTCCAACCTTTTGCTAGATTTTATTAAAAATTTCATAACCAATTTAAATTCAATTAATAACCTATTTAAAATTATAAAGTCATGATACTAAGTTTTTTGGACCTTAGTGTTTTGGATCTTGTTCTAATTAACCCCATTTTACGGTATTGAATTTATGTACCCAAAAAGTAGTCAAGAATAAAGCTTTAAAAACTTACCATACATCATCAAGGATATCCATGAAATCTGTCTCCAACCACATGCTCTTTTCTGGTTCATATACAGCCTCAGCCAGAAACCAACACAACAAAACAGAATGCAAAGAATGAAAGAACGTGTTAAAGAAGAAAAATGTCCCCATTCACGGACGCTTTGTGTTGCAACATCCCATAAAAACACATGCTTTCTGGAGTGCGGCCTCAATTTAGATTAATATTTATGTAAGCTTAAATAAAAAGAAAAATACTGTCAAATATTATCTCCAAAAAATACCTAATAGCCCAAAACATAAAGGATTAAAATAGGCACAATTACACAGACTAATTTTTAAAAGTTGGAGAACTTAATCTTTTTTCCCATGCTTTTGTTTGTTTTCAATAATAAATATTTTTACTATGAGTTTAAGGGTAGAATCTAAGAAAAACTGAGGGTAATTATTATACCCAAGATTAATAAGAAAAATATTCATGAATCACATGCTTGTTTTAGGCCCTTTTTTAATAAATTAAATGTAAATCTTAAGACTAACAAAGCAGAATTTAAGAGTGGTTTAAATATAGTTATATAACAAGACATCAAGATATTGAAACTTTAGAATTCAAAAATAATTTAACAGCACATTCTGTTACCATGGGTAAGTATATCAGTTATTGTACTCTAGGTGCCATGGATGAGCTACATGCTCTATCTCAGGGGTCGGCAAGTAATTTTACTTGGGGTCCAAATAATTTTGAAAATTTTTCATCGGGGTCCGGAGAAAAAATAGGCTACTATAACTAGTTTAAATTGTTATCTTCAGTTGCACATAAATTTTTACAAAGATGTAATTTGAGTATGCTACCTGCTAAATAAAATTGTAAAATTTAATATGATTAGAAGTTTTAACATTAAAATGGGGGTCTGGGGGCTTCCCCCAGGAAATTTTTTCAAATTAGACCCTTAAAAAGCATGTCAAAGCTAATATTTAATCCGTAAAAGTACAAATAAATTATTTTCAAAATGGTATGGCGGTCCAGGAAATAACTTCACGCGGTCCGGATGCGGACCGCGGTCCGCCAGTTGCCGACCCCTGCTCTATCTAATGATTCCACTCCACATATTTAATTTTCCTTCTTTTTTCCTTCCATTTTTGTGTTCCCTTTTGTGTTCATTATTGTCACTGTATGTGCGTATTTCAATAACATTAAACTAAAATATGAACACAAACTTACGTGGATAGGAGTTCATACTGTGCTACTTCTTCAATGGTGAGTAATTCATGCTGTCGAGCACAGTAATTGTCCTTGGTGAGAGGCTGCTCCATCACATCATGTGATAGAGACAATTTCATACCATCTGGATCTGGGTAGCATTTCATAAGGTTCCTTTCCTGTTCTCCGATGGGAAAGGGACGATTTTCGAAAGGGACTATCTCCACATCACTGGTACTCCATCGTTCCGTAAAGGATATGAGGTTTTCTCTGGCCTGCTGAAGCTTTTCCATTTCTGACACAGATACTACATCAACTCTTAACTTTTTGACCAGGACTGGTTCATAACCAAAATCAAAGACTATGTCCTGGCGAAATGTGCCATAAATAGCAGTCAGAAATCTCACCTAGAAAGAATATGACAAGAAAAACATAATTAAAACTTAAGCAAATTAACATTGTTCTTTAAATTGGTCAGTTATAGCTTTTATATTCTTATTGATAAACCAATTAAAATTGAGGTGCTTGCAGCAACAATGAGCTATGAGTAACTCCAAGGTAAAATTATGTAGTTAGGGGCCATCCATAAATTACGTGAGGCGTTTTTTCCAAAATCTGGACCCCCCCTCCCCCCTTGGTGATATTTAATGATATTTTGCTGGACCCCCTCCCCCCAAGTGAGATTTACCTACAACTTTTTAAAATAATTTTCAGTTTCTTATCCTTTCTCATACTTAAAAAAAAGAAAATCGTATAATTTCTAACTTAAAAAGTTGACGTGAGATTTTAATCGACCCCCCCTCCCCCCTTGGTGAGATTTGGTGAGATTTTTCCAAACCCCTCCCCCCTTTTTGACCTCACGTTATTTATGGATGTCCCCTTAGCTCATTGTTGAAGCCAACGCCTTACTGGTATCCTTTACAAATCAAAGCTATAAAGGAGATTCAAAAAATGTAAAGCTTTTTCAACAATATTTTCATTTTTTTTAAATATCATTTTGCAGTCATTCTATGGTGTTGGGTGACATTCAGACATAATTTAAAATGTTAATGTGTATTTAACCCTTTCAATACGGTAAGCTAATCAGTTAACAGTTAAGTGCAATATTGGCACTTGTTTGATCATATGGGGGACAACTAAGATGAGAAATCCATTGAATCATGATGCATATGGCAACTTGGCATTACATCCTGTTCCTAGATGTTTTCAGTAACTGGTACATAATGATACCTCAGCCACAATTTCAAAATTTTTCCAGCTTGGGACATCATAAGTCCCATCCGGTTTGAAAGGGTTAAGTATAGTCAATACGTTGATACATATTTAATTATCTTTTATCCTAAATAATTGACAAAATATTATAAGCTTATATTATGTGCAAACTATTATCTTCAATAACTATTAATTTTCTTTTTGTAAAAACTTTAAAAATCCTGTATTGGTAGGAAACTCTTAAGTAATGAGTGTTGATTTGCTTACACACAAGGGTGGCTTTTATATTTCAAATTTCAAAAAGTTAAGTTCCTACTTTCTGTCATGTTCCCATCAAAAATTTTAAAAAGGGATTTGTAAAATGTTAGCTTAAATGGACAGTTGTAAGGTATAGGCAACTTTCAATGTCTTGAAGTTTAGGAATTTAAGCATACAAAGCCATTTTTTGGATTTTAAAAGACAAAAAAATATTTATAGGTATCGTTTTTTACCTGATCCAGTGTGCCACACTAGCTATTATTTCTTTCATACTAAAGTAGAGATAAATTACAGTAAGAATTCAATTGGGCAATTCAGATTCCTCAATAAACATTAAAAAGTAAAGGAGAATAGAAAGACAGATTTCTAGAGAAATAGCATAATCAGAGTCCAACCTCCAATGAAAAATTTACACAGTACCCTAATGCAGTGGTCTCCAACCCCCGGTCCGCGGACCGGTGCCGGTCCGTGGATCAAATGGTACCGGGCCGCGGGCCAACCATTTCATTGAAAATAAATTTAAATTCCTAGGTTTATACTCAAAATTAATGAATGAAATTAATTTTAAATCGCTTAATATTCATTTTTTGGTGTAACTGTATTTTATTTTAAAGCATGTTTAAATACAATTAAATTAAAATTAATAAATCAAAATAATATAGAATGTAAACAATCAACGCCCCCCCAGCAGGCCGCGGTAAAATTATCAAACGTTGACCGGTCCGAGGTGGTAAAAAGGTTGGGGACTACTGCCCTAATGTACCTTTTTTCCAGAAAACTAAAATCCAAAATTGCACAGTGCGGCGTCTTTTTCTGCTCTCTCAACAAACTAATATTTTTTAGTTTATATTTTACTGTAAAATAATTTAACCAAATAAAAATACTGCAAATACATGTGAGCTTCAGAATATTTACTTAAACGATCTGTACCAATTTGATCATCAACATCTACAGCTGCATTTGTTTTAAAAGCGTCTTTGTCATGTCTGCCAGTACCTGTTTGGCTTGTGAGACCCAAATTTTGGATAAAAGTGAACAAGTTTCTTGTGCTGGAACCTGTAATAAAGACTTCCATGGTTGCTGTGTGGGCATTTACTTAAAACTATCAGAAAAATGAAGATTGATCAGAGTTTCGACACCTGGAAATGCATCGCATGTAAGCACAACCAGCCTGCTACCAGCAAACCCAAATCTTCAATACCAAAACAGACAAAATGGGCAAATCTGACAATAACAATGAACTTTAAGTTTCTTCTGACATCTCAAGCAGCAACCAAGACCTGGCAAGTTTTCTTAGAAAAGAAATAAAAATCCTTAAAGAATACATTCAAGCACAATTTAAAGAATATGAAAAGAGTTGAGATCAAAATAGTCTGCTAATAAAGGACTTGAACTCGACAATATCAAGCTTGTCATCAGTTACAACTGCACAAAAAATAAAAAAGAAGAATTAAAGAGGGAAAATTGCCATATTGTAGCTGAATTGAAATTTGTAAAAACTGATATAGCTGACCTTCAACAGTATTCAAGACGTACAAACCTTGAGATTACTGACCTCTCAGAAGTAGAAAATGAAAACAAACGATGTCTTAACCAGTGTGTTTTCCTGCCTAGAAGTAGACCTGATGAGTCAAGTTGCTACAGCCCATAGGGTTCTTACTGTTAAAAAAGACAAGCCAAATCCAATCGTTGCTCAATTCATCAAAAAGCAAGACAGACATCTGTTTAAAGGCTGCAAATGTAAAGAAAATTACTGGTTCTCAAATAAATACAAGATTCCAAAACAAACCAATATTCAACAATTCCTAAATGAACACTTAATATATAGTCGAAAGGAACTATTTTACCATTGCCGAAGGTTTAACCCTTTCGCACCGGCCGGGACATGCTGTCCCAGGCTGGAAAAATTTTGGAATTACGGCTGAGGCAACATCATGTCCGAGTTATTGAAAAACTTCAAGGAACAGAATAAAACACCAAGTTGTGCCGCCAAACGCATTATGATCCAATGGATATTGCTGCTGATTCCTTCTGTGGCAAGTGCGAGCCACGGGGCGATACCAATCCGAAGGTCATAAGACTCAAAAGTATACTTCGGAGTTATAATCGCTTCAGTTGGTTTTTATAGCCCATTTGAATTATCTGACTATTGTACTGGTGACTAAGTTCGCCACAATACTCCTCCTTCAGAAGGCAGCATGGCTGGATTCGTCGGTCAACCTGGCTCTCGGTGAATTGTTGAGTGAGTTGTGGCCAGTGTTAGGCTCTTCCACATGTCGTGGAGTGTTGTGATCCGAGAGCCATGGCACAGCTTATAGAAGCTCAACCACACTGAAGGGGAATGGTAGTGAAGATGGTGAAGGTGATGGAAGGTGCGTGTTCATATACTGGGTCACCAATGTGGCAAGTGCGAGCCACGGGGCGATACCGATCTGAAGGTCATACGACTAAAAAGTATACTTCGGAGTTATAATCGCTTCAGTCGGTATTTATAGCCCATTTGAATTATCTGACTATTGTACTGGTGACTAAGTTTGCCACACTTCCATGAAAGAGTTTGATTTCAGACACATAAAATACCAAGGTCGCTGAACTACATTCCTACTGTCATTTTTTTTCTTTTTTAACAGCTGAATTATACGCTTTTTTCTGATTTTCTTCTTCCATATTTTTATGCAGTTTTCTTTGAAACGTAAAAAAATACAAAAAAGTAAATGTGCTGTTGTTTGTAGCTTCTATTTAGAAATATTCAATTACTTGAGTTTTGAGAAGTTTCAAGCGGAATGAGTAATAAGCTTACCGACTTTTTTTCACCTTCGGGTGGAAATAAAAGACTGAAAGTAAGTCATGACGATGGACAATCGAAAGACTGTGTCCTTCCGAATGATAAAGACACACCACCGGTTGAGTGTGACAGTTCTTTGCCAGATTGCTGTTCGAATTTGCAAAGAAAATAGTTTTGCAGAAAGTGTGACTGGTTGTTAATTGAAAATGGAATGCTAGGATGCAGTGTGTGCAAAAAAGTTGGAGTGTTATCCGTCTATATAAAATCAGGGATGAAAATTTCAAGAGAGTGGGCAAATGGAGAGATAAGTTGCTACGGGGACACTAACGACAAAAAGCAAACTTCTTTAAGGAAAAAATGTACGAGCACATAGAGTGAGGATCATAGAGCTGATATTAACATTTTAAAAGGTGAAGCCAGAGTAATAGAGAATGTTATTTTGAAACAGCTTGCGCAAGAAAAACAAGCTACTGAATATGTATTCCGTACTGCATATAAGGTTGTTAAAGAAATGAAATTTGAAACCAAAATAAAATTTTGGACTATATTTTAGATGGTGACTTTCAGCTTAGTCCATTGAAATGTCTTTTTTAATTGTTTTATTAGGAAGAGCTGTGTAACTTAAAACAATTCACATTTTGTTTTAATGAGAGTTATTTAAATTAGATTTAAAATTTTTAAAAATACATTTATAAATAGCTTATTTTACTAGTATATTTTTAAAAAGTTTAGTCCGTTTGAAAATGAAATATTGAGTCATTTTATATCAAATTTACCAGAATGTGTTGTACCTTGCAAAATCTTAAATTCTACCATTTAAGGACTTTTAAGTACGCATTCTACTCCTTAAATTTGACAAAATATAAAACACTAATGGTTCATTGATGAGAAGCCGTCCTGCCTCTTACAACAGGCACCCTGTTTGTTCAAAACCAATTTGGATTCATACCAGGCCTTAGTACTAAAAACGCACTATTAGCATCGGACCTGGAAAAAGTGCCCGAACCTACGAACCTGGTTCGGGGGAAGCCCCTGCCAGCTCCATAGGAGCAATACATAAGGTTTGGGGAAATTGTATTAGGTTCGGGGGAAGGTTCCAACTTTTTCCAGGTCCGATTAGCATTTACAAAATATAATTTTAATAGTATAGACAGAAATTACAAATCTGCTGCTGTATTCTTAGACATCTCCAAAGCTTTTGACAGTGTCAATCATGATATTTTAGTTGATAAACTATACTCCATTAGAATTCGTGGCGCTGGAATTAATTGGTTCATTTCTTACTTAAATAATCGAAAACAGTTTGAAAAAGTTTTGGTGATTACAAAAGTAAACTTTTAAATATAAAATCTGGTGAACCACTCAATCTTTGGACCTCTATTCATACATTTGATTACTCTGACAGTAAATTGGCTGAAAATATTTAGCATCCCTGGAGGATAATTTGCTATATGAAAAAACTAAACCCCCTCAAAACTTACAAAAACATCAAAAGGGATAAATTCAATTTAATTTAAAATTAATTAAGTGATCAGTAAATTTTACAACTTGGGAAATCCTTAAGAAAAATTAGTTGAAAACACTGACTGAAATCGATAAAAATGCAATCCGAGAGGTATCACTAGACTTATTAGGCTCCTTTGATACACTTAAGATTTTTCTGCATCGCAATTACAATTGAACCCAGTTTCAACTAGATGCCGGAAAAACGGTACTTTCACAAAAAATCGCTATTTTTCGACTTTTCCCGCAGAATGTGTGATGTGTGTGTGTGTGAAAAAGTAAGCACTTTTTAAGGTTTTTAAGCACCGTACGAACCCTGCAATTGGCGGAATAATCACATGTATGATTATTATTCATCTTATACATTAATTATTTTTGCAAATTAAAAATAAACGGTAAAATCATAACCTATGCTAAGCTAATTTTACTGGTCCTCAACCAAATTGACTGGTCTGCCAAATTAACAGGTTTCAATTTTTTTTAAAGTAACTCTTAATTTTATATTCATGTTCTAACTATGGAAGTTAACATTATCATATTAAAAAAAATATTTTAGCAATCAAACACTGGTTTAACATCAACAATTCCTGGATTCCTGGAAGAACCCAAAATTTGAGGATCAATGAAAGCAAGCATTGTTTTTGCATCAAAAAATTTATACACAGATATAAAATACTAACCTTCACTGTATAGGTATCTTCATTAAATATTGGATTTTCAATATTGCTCCATTCTTGGCAGTGTGGTCCTAGTTCGTACTCTTTAACATCAGGAGGATGACCAGAACGAAGTTGTGATATTCGGAAGTGACTTCGGTGTGTTTCATACAGCAATGCTACATGTCGTAGAGTAGCCTTAAAGAAAAGTAATGATAAAATATTACACATAGCTTGACTAAAGACAGAAATAAAGGCCAATGGTCAGGCCATTTTATCTTCAGTAAAGGTTTCTTTCATTACAGCAACTTTTTAAGCATGATATTGAAAATGCATCTTAATAATTTAATACATAGAAACACATCACAAAAAAACTCAGTAAAAATTTAAAACTTAAATTAAACAACTTAAAATCCCTCTTTTGTGATTGAAAAGGAGATAATTACTTGTAATAGAAAATCTTGCAATAATAAAAACTAACAGTTTTAAGACAAACTCTAAACATGACAAGAAAATGGTTTTCAATGTGATATTGAGTACTATGTGGAGTACTTGTATTTAGTTTTTTAAAAACATTAGGAGGGGAAAAGAAACAAAATTACTTTTACAAAAATGCTTGTTGTTAAATGTAATTTATCACTACTGAGTATTTAAAAACATTGGTATCGCAGCAAAAAAGAGTGATATTAAAAATACTCACTTTAGCAGATAACTGAAAAACCCATTCACGACAACAATTTTTATCAGATACTGTAAGGTAAGGTTCAGGATCCACCGATATATTTATGTTCTCCAGGCATTCACTCATAACCATTCTGGGGTTGGAGGACCCCAACCATCTTTCCAGTAGTTCTTCTGAATAGTGACGACCTTGCATCTTACATTCTTTGGCCCTTTGCAGTTTCATTTGCCTGTAGTCAAAGCGCTCTTTCCATTCTTCCAACTCTGCTTCTCCGTGAGCATCGCAACACTGGGCACCAAGCCTACATTTCCCAGTTGTAGAAAACCTGGAACAAAAACCATCAAGATGCAGCACATGCAGTCACTTCTATTTAGTTGTATATTTGATGAAAAAGTTCTGTTTCACATATATTTTCTTTGACTTGTCGCAATTGTTTATCTACAGTGAAACCAGTGGCGGCTCGTGAGTTTATTAACAGGGTGTTCACACCCTTTGTAATATGAATTAAAATTTACACAAGAGCAAGAAAGAGAAGGGATGTTGGACGAATACATAAAGAAAACTTGTTTTCGAACAAAATTATTTATTTCAGGGGAGTTATTTTAAGTTTCCAAAATTTTTCACTGCATTTTTTTAAATATGCGTTTAATGGAAATAAACAAAACTTATGATAAAGAAGGCCTTTATTTTTTATAATACCCCTAGCCTATAACATAATACCTCAAAAACAACTTTTATGCATGATGTCCACTAGGGTGTATCGAAAAAAACTTTTTTTGAGTTTGATGATGCCTTAGTGCGGAAAAGTTGTCTAAGGTGGCAGATAGTACCTGTGAATTTTTTCAGAATTTTCGGATAATATCTTGAGGTGACGCCAAGGCCCTCAAGGTCATCATGTTAATGCAATGGAGCGCGCAAGCCAAAAAGGCCGAAAATTGGTTTTTCGCCCCTCATTTCAACTCTAATCACACGGCAAATGTCTTCACTCGAGTTATGGACCCTATATGATCTAGGCTATCCGACAAAACTTGAATAATAGCCTAAATCTCTATATTACGTTTTTTTGTAAGCTCCAATTTCGTCGAAAATCGCGTATTTCTTCGTTCAAATCAGAGCCCACAATCAACATAATATAGAGATTTAGGATATTATTCAAGTTTTGTCCGATAGCCTAGATCATATCGAGGGTCCATAACTCGAGTGAAGACATTTGTCGTGTGATTAGGGTAGAAATGAGGGGCGAAAAACCAATTTTCGGCCTTCTTGGCTTGCGCGCTCCATTGGATTAACATGGGGACATTCAGGGCCTTGGCGGCACCTCAAGATATTATCCAAAAATTCTGAAAAAATTCACAGGTACTCTCTGCCACCTTAGACAACTTTTCCGCACTAAGGCATCATCAAAATAAAAAAAAAGTTTTTTTCGATACACCCTAATGTCCACTCGTCTAACCTTTTTTGAAGCAAACAAATTTTTGCCACTTTCATTAAAATCATACATAATACCTAATCAAAATTTTTTTAATTAGGAGCATGACAAGAGCACTGGGTCTGTCTACTCAAAGTGCTTGTTATATATGCTTAATCGAACAGTTTATTGTGAAAAATACAGGTGATGTGTACTCCAACGTCACTTTAAAAAAAAACTAATAACAAAAGAATTAATTATTACAAATTAGCTGACGTGAAAAGTTTAATGATACTTTTAAAAGGTTCTTATCTTGTTTTCCAATCCGGGAAAAAATCCAGACCACAAAAAAGCAAGCTTAACCTCAAAACCGTAAGCCTCGGCACACAAAATCTGTGCGCACGGGGATCTCCAATGTGTTGCCGTAAGCCCAAATGTTCTCCGGCGAGAAGTCGAGGTTTCTTCCGACTCATTCAGTTTCTTCGCTCACACGTGCGTATAAGGAAAGAAAAATAAGAATGTAGTTTTCTCTTTATTTGATAAACACAAAACTTTCGCGTTCCCGGCAATAATTTTTTTGCTGACAGGTGAAAGGGGGGGGGGTAGAAACTTGATTCGGAGTGAGTATGAAAAAGAAATTGAGAATGATTTATGTTTTGTTTTCTTTTGATATTTGTATATCTTTATATTTGGGTTTATTTCTACTTTTTCACTGGGTGTTCACGTGCTCCTGTGCTCCTATGGACGAGCCGCCACTGAGTGAAACAATAGTCTACAGAACAGTTATCAAGAAAAACTTAAAATTATACTTTCTATATATTATTTAAATTTTAATTTCTACTTTTTTAACTTTGATGATTCATAGCTATACGCTAAAAAAAATATTTATAAGAACTTCAAAATTTGACTTGTTTGGATTGATTTCATAGATAGTGTTGCATCTTATTTTTAATTAAATGTGTTTAATATAAGTGTGTAAAATTCAGACTTAACTTTGTTTCCTTTTTTAAATTTAAAAATTTTTTTGGATGAAATTCATTGTTTTTCAGTGATTAAAATGGGGATAGTATGTTTTAATCTCAGTGCTTCGTAATAAATAATTCTGGTATTCTTAATTTAACCCATTCAATACGGCATGGGAATCGGAAAAGTGCAATTTTTGCACTTGTTTGAGCTCCTGGGGGCAACTGTGATGAGATATCCATTAGATCATGATGTGTTTGGAGTAGGGATCCCGGTTTCCCGGGATCCCGTAGAATTTTTAGGCCGGGACACGTCCCGGGATTTCTCAGTCCGTCCCGGGATTCCCTCAAAGTTTTAAATTTCTTTAACGCTGCTAAAACGCTTGAAAATCGTTCCTGGTGGCATGGACAAATATTTCCTTTTCTTAGAAGATACTTTTAACATAGTGAAAGTGAGGTGGTTTAAGTCAATCATCTGCTGAATTAAATTATCTCCCACTCCTAGAACTTTTCAGTAAGCAATAAACAAGGAACTTGTCGATTTTTTATAATATATACAATGCTCGCATGTTGGCATAAATGGTGAAACTTGGTAACTCAATACTCATCAACGATTTTTACTCATTAGTATGTTAGTGATAAGAGATACAAATCGTAATAACTCCCAGCACGAGGCCATTTTCAAACACAAAGCATTGATAGTAATTCTAATAGATATGTTAGAAACTAATAATCTTTATTCATGTAATGAATAATTATTTATGAGGATAGTTTGAACCTTATTTCCGAATGAATATAGTACTCGTGATCTCAATAAGTCGTCAGCTTTTAAAGAGGTTATACGTTTTGAAGATCGGGCAGAGAATATCTTTTGATTTTGTATTATGGCAGAAAAAGCTAGTACATTTGCATGGGAGCACTTCATAAAAAGACCGAACTGTGATGCAAAATGCAAAAAGTGTTCTTTGATAATTAAGTGTAAAGGAGGTTCCACGAGTGGTTTGCTCCGATATTTAAAAGACGTACACTCCATTGAGAAGCCGTTCCTTGCAATACATATATATCTATAAGGGAATTCAAAAGCATTTTTAGGGTAAGTAAACTTTTAACTTGAGTATTTTTAAAACAAATTTAAAATATTAAGTTCGTGTCATTTCATAAGGTTTTAAGGGATATATGTGTATACTAGGGTGTATCGAAAAAAACTTTTTTTCGATTTTGATGACGTAATAGTGCGGAAAAGTTGTCTAAGGTGCCAGAGAGTACCTGTGAATTTTTTCAGAATTTTTGGATAATTTCTTAATGTGCCACATTGGCCCTGAAGTTCCCCATGTTAATCCAATGGGGCGCGCCGCCAAAAAGGCCGAAAATCGGTTTTTCGCCCCTCATTTCTACCCTAATCACACGACGAATGTCTCGTCTCGAGTTATGGACTCTATATGATGTATGCTACCCGAAAAAACTTGAATAATAACTTAAATCTCTATACTATGTTGATTGTGGGCTCTGATTTGAACGATGAAATACGCGATTTTCGACGAAATTTGAGCATACAAAAAAACGTAATATAGATATTTAGGCTATTTTTCAAGTTTTGTCGGATAGCCTAGATCATATAGAGTCCATAACTCGAGACGAGACATTCGTCGTGTGATTAGGGTAGAAATGAGGGGCGAAAAACCAATTTTCGGCCTTTTTGGCGGCGCGCCCCATTGGATTAACATGGGGAACTTCAGGGCCAATGTGGCACATTAAGAAATTATCCAAAAATTCTGAAAAAATTCACAGGTACTCTCTGGTACCTTAGACAACTTTTCCGCACTATTACGTCATCAAAATCGAAAAAAAGTTTTTTTCGATACACCCTAGTGTATACACTATTATAATAAGTGAATATAAAATTGTAAAAAATATTTTAATATCATTCAAGAAATTTTAAAGGCTAGAACTGAAAAATTGTAGCATTAAAAATTAATAATTTCTCCCCATAATTTTTTATAATTTCATCTTTATGCAAGTTTTGATTTTACAGCCAAAAAATATTTTTTTTCTTGAAATTCTGGCATTAATTAAATTTTCGGGATTTCCCGGGATCCCGGGATGATGTCGAATTTTATCCCGAAATCCCGAGATGACCAAAATGCCCTAAAACGACAATCCCTAGTTTGGAGGCACAGAGGAGCATCTTATTCTGTTCTTTGAAGTTTTTCAGCAACTGGGACATAATGTTGCCTCAGTCGTAATTTCAAAATTCTTCCACCATGGGACAGCATATGTCCCAGCCGGTGCGAAAGGGTTAAAAAAGTATAATAAGGCTGATAAAAGTAAACACTAGTATTTGCTTCAAAAATCTGGTTTTGCTATAGTACTATTTTACTGCCAGAAACTAAAACTTATTGCTCATGTTTTCAAGTTTGGCAAAAAAATTTAACACTTCACTGGCTAAAAAATTAAAATAAAAACATTCCTGAGCAAGCAATTGAGCATGTACAACAGTAAAGGACCGAATAAAAATATTCTTAAAACCAACCTATTTGTCTTGCTTTATCAAATTACTACAGTAAAGCACCATTTATAGTAGTTATATAGTAGTTTGGATATCCCGTTCCGCCCCGTATGTTCGGGGCACTCGGGCAAACGCTACTTCGCTTGTAGCGATCTCGCCCGTTCTCGTAGGATTCCGAGCGAGGTTTTCTTTTTCTTAAGGTTGAAATCTTCTTCGAGTTTTTATCATATTAATATTGTTGTTATTTTGAAATTAATATTGGGCTATTGGGCAGTCTCTTCCAACATTCTTGCCGTCCTTCTTTTCATTATTTTTCGAAGAGCATCACGGGTCCTTTGCTCCGAGAGAAGAGCTTTTAAGTTCTTTCCTTGGAATCCGATGCGGTGGTGGTCGTCGTCCGCACATTCCCAAATGGCGTGTTCCACGGTATCCTCCACTAGACATGTTCTGCAGTGACCTTCCCTCTGATGGAACATATGCTGGTATGTTCCGAAGGATCCATGACCAGTAAGGACTTGGTTGATATGAAAATCACCGCAGACTCTGTGTAGATTGGGGACGCTTAGGATGTCGAATGTCCTCCTTCCCTTCTCGGAATGAAGCCATTTTTGCTTCCATTTATCGATGGCATCGGCCATAAGTGCCCTGCGCACTGCGCTGAGTGGAAGCGCAACTTCGTGGGTCACTTGATGGAGAGCGGTGGCTTGTTTAGCAGCTCGGTCGGCTGCTTCGTTACCCTCATGTCTCACATGGGCTTTTACCCACATAAGGGCAACGGTTTTCCCTCCATCTTCTAATTTTCTTATTTGATTTCTTATTTTTTGTATTTTCTTGTTTCTTATTGGTCCCGTGATGCTCTTGATTGCAGCAAGCGAGTCTGATATAATGCTGAAAGTTCTTTCAGAATGGCTCTCAATTTCCTTTAGGGCTCCCGAGATTGCCTGATATTCCGCTTCGTATACGGTGCAGTGGTCAGACAACCTCACTTGGATCTTTTTGTCTGGTTGTTTAAATGGGGCTTTACTGTACTTAACAATCAAGTGAAATAGAATTTAAAAGCAAAGATAATTACTCCATTTTATGCAATACATTTTTTTCAACTTCAGTTTTGCATCTGGAGATAATACAGAGGAAATTCCAGAATAATTTCTCAACTGGTAGTTGGGTACATCTGACAATCAATTGGTATCATAACCAAAGAAAAATTGTACCTTTTTCAATTCGCTATTGTGTCTATGAGCAACTTTTATTTCATTCCCACCAACTCATCGAGATTATATGCAATGACGCTTAGAATCCGATTGAAAAATTTATTCACTGTTAAGAAATTCTTTTAAAGATCTTTATTAAGTTTGGAAAATAAGTTTTTAGTTTTTAAAATAACAATTTTTGACTTCACAATGATGTTGTAATGTAAGATTTAGATTCAAATCTAATTGGTGTTTTTCAACCTCACAGGAAGGTCTGGTCAGACAAGGGCGGGTCCAGACCAGATTTTTGGGGGAGGTCATATCGGATGGCATGGTACTTTCCAAATTTTTAGAGCCCTCAGAATTGTTTTTGAATTTTAGCATCGCAAAGAGTGCTTTCAAGCAGATAATATTTGTGGAAATGCCAAGTTTTAGAGAGAAAAAAGGAAACAGAAAACCGGACGAAATAATTTGTGAGGGCCATAACTAGACAAGAGGTGTTTTTGTTCCCAAATTTTTTAAAAGGTATTTTGTGAGATAATATCTCTAAAACAATAGGGGGGTCTGGGGGTTCTCCCCCAGAATTTTTTTTAAAATTTGGCTTAAAATAGCCTTTGATAACAACTAAAGAGGATCACTTATTGTACTCTTTAGAATTTCGAAGAGAAAAAAAAAGTACCATCATGATATAATTTCGGAAAGAGGGGAAGTCCCCCATCCACCTTTGGATTCTGCTCTGCTCTTTTGAGTACAGCTCACTAGGACTGTAACCAGACTTAATTTTTAGTTATGGAGGTTGACTCAACATTATTTTACTTCTAAGGTACCCCCAAGTACATTTATATATAAAGTTTTAGTTCAATTCAAATAAAGAATTAACTTAAATGAATTTTAAATGACTTTTGAGTTTCAAATTTAAATTTTTTAAATGAAACGTTAACTTTAACGAAACTTCAAATATTAAAAAACCCTAATTTTTATGCACAAGTAAAAATATCACATAAACCTGTACTAAGAAGCTAAGGGGAAGTGGGCCTCAGCATTCAAATTAAGTTACACATAAAGGCCATATTCTACAATTTGCGCTCCAAGTAAAATTGAAGGTTAGGGGGTCACCCCCAGAAAAATTTGCCTCTAAAAATTTAAGTTTAAGCTCCTTTTGAGACCTTATAAACTGTAGAATTTTTAAACCTAAATCTCCAGGGAGCTGGTGGTACTTATTCAAAAAAAATGTTGCCCCTCTATATAAACTAAATAGTGTTTTACATATTTTGAAACTATTTGTGGAACACCATAAAGAAGACTGCTTCTTCCAAGACGCAGAATTTTTAAGGGAAAAACACAGTAAACTAGGAACCTACAGGGAGGGTTGGGGGTTCTTCCCAACAAAATGTTTTTGAATTTTAGCATAATAAAGTGGTTTTTGAGCTATTTGTGAGGGTTTCTCAGGGGAGGGGGGGCATGGCCCCCCTGGACATACCCATGTGGTCAGATCTGGTTAAATCCCATTAATTTCTTTTGTATTTGATTCTTGGGTATTCTGAATATGAAAAAGGTCTAGAAAAGGTTTTTCATCAGATGAGAAACTTATCACTTAAAGCCTTACCTCATTGCATTACATCTTTATGGGTTAACAGGAATGAATTAAAAGTTGCTCACTTATAAACCATAACTAGGAAGAAAATATATGATTTTTCCAGTTAAAGATACGAATTGAATTTCAGGGATGTACTAACTAAATTAATTTTCTACATAGTTGTAGCACTATTTAGCCAGGTGATGACTCTGTGGTTAGACAGAATTGTCTTGTGACATTTAAAAAAAGGTAAAGGGCCCACAAAAGTTATTTAAAATAATCTGAAGACGTGACCATTTCAGGAAAAATAAATATTTTGAATTACAAGCTAAAAAACATGTTTATGTTAAAAAAATCAACTAAAAAGTTTTTAATGGAAAATATTTAAGAACAATTTTCTCTAAATGAAGTTTGTTGTTCATGTATATAATACAGGTACAGCTGCCACACACTCAAATGTATGAAGATTAGGGTCACTTATTTTTAAACACGTACTGGCTATTTTTTTTAATTTGCTATAAAACCCTCATCCATATAATTTATTATTTGGAGCATGTTAACCCATGCTGAATCACAACAAAATTCCCATAGATCCCACAGAATTATAAATGCACATTAGTACATGCTCACAAGGTTGAAACAAAAAAATTCCATGTTACATAACCAGTGGCGGATCCAGGATTTGGTTTTGGGGGGGGCTAAGAATTTTCATAATCGAATTGAATCTTCTTGTTAATGGTAATACGAGAAAGGTAGTGAATTATCCTACTCAAACCACAAAAAGGGGGGTCTGGGGGTACTTCCCCAGAAAATTTTTGGAATTTAAGTCAAACACCCCACTTTTTCAACTCGTTTTGGTACGCCTCATCCCAATTTCGGATATAGAATTTTTGCGTTTTGACAAACTTTGTAAAATATTAGACGTTTTGGGGGGGCTTCAGCCCGAAAGCCCCCCCCCGTAGATCCGCCACTGTACATAACATCATTATGCAAATTAGCAAATTTGATTCAAGCAAAAAGGTTTAATAATTTGTAAAAAAAAATCTATATATTTCATTTATGCAGAAATGTTACAGATGTTAGTACAGTGTTATCCAATTATAAAAAATTTCACGGGACCCTAAAATTTCTTCATTGTATTTCAATGCTTCAAATAAAACGGTTGGGGACTTTCAGGACTTTCTTAATAACAGGATATTCGTGGTAGTGGGATTTCACAGTAGTTAATAACATAAGTCAATAGGAAAAATATTTTCAGAATAATTTTGGATGATTTTTGTGTAAAATAATCCCCTGGATTCGAATCCCCAGACCAGCTTTAGAAAGAGTCTTCCAGTCACATCATGTTTACCCACAGCTCAAATGATGACTAACAACAGTTCTTAAGTATTATCCCGTCGACCGTACCGCAGAATTCCAAAACGTTACCAGACTGTTGTATAGCTGTGACGCTGAATTTAACGGCTGCTGAACGGTTGACGGTATAAGTACCCTAACAACAATAGAGATCTAATCGTTGATATTATTATTAAATCCTAAAATAATAATCTACTAATTATTATTTTAGGATCTAATAAAAATAATTAGATCTCTATGGTTGTTGATCATCATATGAGCTGTGGGTAAACATGGCAGAGGGAGGACTCTTTCCAAAGCTGTACCAAATCCCCTAAACCATCACTCTTACTTTTCTAGGAAATGCCCGATGCCCTATTTTTAATGCTCTGTAATTTCATGGCTGTGTAACATAGAGGATTGAAAAATATTATTATGGAAAAACCTTCTTCAAAATGATATTAATGCTTGCTTGATTTCTATCAAAATAATTATAGAGTTCAGCCAAGCAACAAATAGAAAAAATTAAAAGATAAAAGCTTTCAACTTACGATGCACAAAGAGTATACTGGTCTCCACCAGAACCTCTAGCAGGTGCTCTAAACTTCCACTCTCTTCCTTCATCACTCATAATTAGAAGCTGGTGTCCCTCTGTATTACAGTGGGCAACCATATCTGCTTCATGGGATGCAAAGAATGCACAGTAGGAACAGTAGTGCTCCATCTAGAAGAAATATTATTTGTAAACAAAATCACTTTTACTGTGTTTTTGCAGAGTGAAACAATAGAGAATTTTTAAATAGAGGTAAATCTATCAACAGGATTAAAGATCTTATAAGAAAAACATTAGGTATATTAAAAAAATAGTGGACATGGGTGTTTGTGCCCCTCTTTAAAAAGTGCAAGGTTGAACTTTGAATTATTTAACCCCATCTAGGATTTTTTTAAATTGCAGAAAAACCTCTATATTATATGAACAATTCTAGGTTTTTAAATTTTAGGTTAAACCTTTATCTGTGTAAAACAGGCTTATTTCCATGGGTGCCACTCTTTAAAAATTGCAAGACAACTTTAAACTATCAATTTCTCCCAGTCTAGCAAATTTTCAAAAACTGCAGATGAGCAGTTAAATAGTTCCTTAAATTTTAAGTTGAAGCTGCTGTATCAGAGTAAAAGAGGCTAAATCACTCACATAAGTGGACCAGAACACTCTAAAGCAGTCATACTGGAAAGGATACCTTGAGTCTGGTACCTTAGAACGATCTGCCATTTGATCTGCCAGTGATCTAAAACTTTACGTACTCGTGAGGTGGTACCTTAGAAATAATGTTCAAATCTAACTCCCTTATTTAACTCCCAACATTTTAATCTATGAGTTTGAAATTATTATTTAGCAATATTTCTAAATATTTGGTGTCCAAAAGAGCATGGCTGTATTTAGCGGAAATGAACGGAATTGAACCAAATAATGGAAAGGTTTAACAAATTGTGTTTAATATCAAAAGATTGTTTAGGTTATAAATTGAGGCTGTATTATATAAACACAATAGCAAATCAATTTCTGTTGGCTGATTTTTCCCAACATAACAGATTTAAGTCAATAGGCTGATTTACTAGCATGGCCAATTTATAACCTAGCTATATTTTTGTTCTCTGTTACTTACTAAATGTTGCATGTAACTGGATGTTCTTGAAAATCCGCTCCCTATAATCTACAAAATTTTCCTTTATGAGTAATAACTTATTAAGCCTTCCGAATATAAAATCAGTGTGTTTATGATTTAAATACAGACGGTTGATTACAAGTTTTAAAACTATTGACCCTGATACACCACTTGCATTATGTCTTGGATTGGTACATATAGTTATTCATAACATTTTGATGTACAAATTTACAAAGTAAGTAAAGAATGCAGAAAAAATTTTAAGGATCATTCGCATTAAATGTCCCCCAATATTTAGCTAAAATATATATTTAAATCCCTTTTTAATAAACTAATTTTTAATAATAAGGAAAAGCAATTCAGAAACTTATCTGTTCATTCAAAATCCAAAGAAATTCAATTTTAAAACAATGAAAATAAACAGCTAAAAATGCTACTATTTTAAAATACAAACAGTTCAATTTTTAAAAACTGGCCTGCATAAAAAAGAAATGGGATGTATAAAACGTAAGAAAGAATTAGAAATAATAAAGAATGAAGTATTTAAAGGATTTTAAAACGTTTTTACTTTAAGCACTTTAGGCTTTTGAACCTTGTCTAAAATGTGTAACCAAAACCATACAACTGAAAAAAACTTCAGAAAACATGAAATAAGGTTTAGGTAAAGGAATTTTTTGTCATTAGAATACAGTTTTTTCCAGTCTTAAAGGCCTTAAAAGATAACAAAACATGTATTTATACTACATCATGACCAAGAAATGTTAATAAAAATTTACGACATTATAGCGTGCATTAAAAAGATACCTTCTTATAGTTCTTTTCTTCTATGTGACCGTGAGACATTCTTATTATTTCTTTTAGCCCTCACATACTTAAACAGAAAAATTTGGTAAATAAAAACAGAGAAGATGAGTATAACACTTCAGGCAATACTACCGCAATTGGTTCCCAACCCAACGCAAATAATAGACTAATCCGTGAACGAAGTATTGCCACTAAATTTGTTCGAAATCCCAACTATGGAAAAACCTTATGACTAGAAGGAAAATCCCAAAATCGCACATCTACTTTTAAATCGGAGTGGTATTATGTGTTTATTAATTAATTAAACACATCTATAGCTTATTGATATAATTATCAAACATCTTGTAAAATGGAAAAACCGTGCCATTGCGACGGTGGGTGGTGGGTGGGTGACAAGAATCCCGACAGATCGGAGGAGGCCGGACTGGCTCGCTAGGCTAGCACTTGGCTAACTTGGCCCCGGCGGGCAAACTTCATGTTGGCCCCCTTTTTTTTATCTTAACATTTATACTTTTTTTAATCAAATAAATTTTTAGGAAGAATTTGCATCTTGATGCACTTAATCGGAGCAAATTTTGTATCAGTGTTCAATGTAAAAATTGGGGGATCTGGGGTTCTCTTCCCAGAAATTTTTTGGAAAATTGACCCTAAAAAAGTTTTGGGTACTAGTCCAAATATGCAGGGTGTATCTGAAATGGTGCAACAAACTTTCAGGGATGATAGTAGACACCTAGACGAGTCCGAATCACATAGGATTTCGGGGTCCCAGACCAAATCCCAGGGAGTTAAAAATGGAGCGACACCCCCCAAAAAATCATTGAAAAATTCAATTTGTGGAAGAACTACTATTGGTAAAAATTTAATTATGGTCTCAAATATTGTGGTTTAATATGATCTTTAAAATTATCTCAAAAGTCTTCACTATAAAATTTGTTTTATTATGAAAAAAGTTAAAAAACCACAAAAAAATGTGAAAACTCTGCCAAAACCTTAGTATTTCGAAATCCTTTCTTTTGATTTGATAATCTGTAAGATCCTAGTTGAAAACCCTGAAGTCTAAAGTTTCATGCAAATACAATCATTATTAAACGCTTGAGATCCTGTTAAAGTTTGTTTTTTGCGTGCGCAAAGAGTTTTCTAGAGCCGTTTCCAGAACCGCTGTTTGCGCACGCAAAAATCAAACTTTAACAATTAACAGGATCTCAAGCGTTTAATAATGATTGTATTTGCGTGAAACTTTGGACTTTACTTTAGGGTTCTCAACTCAAAAGAAAGGATTTCGAAATACAAAATAAGGTTTTGGCAGAGTTTTCCACATTTTTTGGTTAGTCAGGGTGCCAAATGGCAAAAAGGGGGTCAACCATGTATTAGAATGTGTATGAAATTTTATTGCTGATTTTGATAGGTTATGATGTCTAGATTGAAGAACCGATTGATGCCACCTCGTAAATGTTGAGCATTTTGAGGAATTCAAGATGGCGTCCATGATAGCCACAAAATAGGATTTTCAATTTATCTTTAATAAAATATGGCATGTGGGGTATCATTATTCTTGTTTTTTAATAGGGAAACATTTATTTTAAACAAAAAAAGTTTAAATTGATTTGAAATACCTTTATTTTGAAAATAATTATAATGGAACCGTAATTTGCTTACAAAAGATCCGTGTTTATTTGATATTGGAGGAGTTGATTTTTTTCTAAAAATATTATGATCCAGTTAACAAATTACGTATGATAAATACTATCCTGTTTTAATTTTAACTATTATTTGTTCAATTTTCATAAATTTTTAAAGAAACCACGTATACAGGGTGGGCCAAAAGTCAGTACACTTTTGAAAATTCCATAAAAACCGGAAAAAAATCGGAAAAAAAACGGTCTTCACTCTCAGCATCCTGAGGTCACGGGATTTTTTTTAAGTAAATAAAAAAATTAGTTTGAAAAAAAGTTTATAGATGTCACCACTAGAAGCTATTTGGTATTTAGAACCTTCCGGATTCGAACATTTAACTACTAGCAATAAAGACATGATGGTCAAGTTAATGTAATGAAGTGTAAAACTTTTAGGAATCCAATTTTAACGATTTACAACAATGATTTCACTGTGGATTAGGAATACCTGTTCTTATTAACCTCCCATTTGCTTATTTCCACTAATGTCGCTTATATGGGCATGATCATGGTTGTACATTTTCCCAAAAGTTTTACACTTTACTACCTTAACTTGACTATCATGTCTTTCTTGCTAGTAGTTAAGTGTTCGAATCCGGAAGGATTCGAACACTTAACTACCAAATTGCTTCTAGTGGGGACATCTATTAGCATTTTTTCGAACTAGGATTTTTTTATTGGCTTAAAAAAAACCCGTGACCTCAGGATGCTGAGAGTGAAGACCGTTTATTTTTCCGATTTTTCCCCCGGTTTTTATGGAATTTTCAAAAGTGTACTGACTTTTGGCCCACCCTGTATAATCCAAAATTTAATACTATGCTTTGCCTTTGATACTTAAGTAACATTTAATAGCAATTATTACAATCTAATTCATTTCATAATTTCAACAATTTCAGCTACCTAAATCAAAGTTTCAATTCAAATTTAAATTTTGGACCGCTTGCTCCCACCCTTTTGGTGAGATTATGGTGGACCCTACTCCCCTTGCCCCCACCCCCCCTTAAAAAAATTAGTTTCTTTGATATTAATATTTGTTGTTTGTTTATTTATGTGATACATATTTTAATACAATTACGTATTGAAATAAAAAATCTGGTCTAAACTCGTAGGTAATTAACACGGATTAACTGCTGGCGCTAATAATTCCCTGTTTTGATTCATCTGCACATTTTTCCTAAACTTGTGTTAAAAATATAATAGAAAAGGAGTATATTTTCTGAACCATAAGTTGACATGAGATTTTAGTTTACTCCGTGAGAATTGATGATATTTTGCTAGACCCTCTCACCTCTCTTTTCATTCGTAATTTATGGACGCCCCCTTGGTTATGTCGCTCTCTATGCGGCCAAATTTATATAATCCTTTCCCAGACAATTATTTTTTCTAAAACAAATTAAAATATTTTAATTGTTTTTTATAGCTACATTAAAATATAATCAGAACATTTCCTCCAGATGGTACATTCTGAATGAAATAAAAGCAGTGTATTATTTTCTTTTATTACTTAATTACTCCTTAAGGTTTTATTGTAATTTGTAATTATTATAAACCCAATTTATTTTAAATTAATGCAAAATATGAATTTATAAGCAAAATATAGACATTAAAACACAGTCAAATATAGATGGCAAACTGTGCAAAATAGGATAAAATTGAAAAACGACGTTTCATTTGCACATAATTTATTAAAAGATATTAAAACCAGACATGTTTCGAGGGTATACTGAACCCTCTTCGTCAGTGAAATGACGATGTAAGAAAAAATACATTTCCATTTCGTACATAATAATTTCTTACATCGTCATTTCACTGACAAAGAGGGTTCAGTATACCCTCGAAACATGTCTGGTTTTAATATCTTTTAATAAATTATGTGCAAATGAAACGTCGTTTTTCAATTTTATTAAAACACAGTGTTAAAAAATCCCGCTTTTTCAACGAAATATGTTTGTTTAATTAAAAAACCTATTCCAAACTTAATTAAAGTAAAAAATAACGTTTTCAACTCGTTTCAACGTTTTCAACTCGTTTTATTACACCTAATCCGAACATACATTTCCAAGAATTTAATATACGTATCTATAGGGGAGAGTGCTGTACCTAAGGACGGTTGTACCTTCAGGACCTTCAGCCACCTCATTTTAAAATTCGGGAAAAAATGGAAACTTGAATTTGTGGTTGAATTTGAATGTAAACAGATGCTATGCAGTTGCTAACGTGAAATCAGCTCTTTAAAATAATATTTATATTTAATATTATAAATTTACTGTTTTTAGGTGCTCAAAGTTTTTTTTAGTGCATCACTACATTAATATTTTTCTTCTCCTTAAATTATAATACGATAAAATGTGATATAAGGGGCGAATCCCCGAGATTTTGACTTTTTATTTTTGATATTAGAAATTGTCAGATCTCAATTCTTTTATTTTTTATAGAACTTTAAATGCAAAAACACCTGGTGTTGTACCTTTGGACACCATACGTGTTGTACCTACGGACGTTGTTGTGGGTGTCTGTAAGCTAATCAGCGTTTTTGAATCAGGTTTCATTCAAGTGAATGCATTTTAATGCATATTAAATTAATTCTAAATGTTATCTATTTGTCGGCGATTATTTTCAAGTGATTTTTAGATGAAAAATCAAATATTTTGTGATCTAAACTTCATTTTTAAATTTTGATTTCACTTTGCATTTATAATGTAAAATATGGTATAAAATCTTAAGCACCCTATCGCATTTAAGTAGTATTACTTATCTATCACTGTGATTCTCATTAATTTAAGACTGTTGTTTTAGTTCTATTTATAATGTATGTATATTAGGGTGGTCGCTAATAGCATGGGGGAAAATTTTTTTGGTTCAATTTTTAGCGGCACCCCCTCAAAAGGTGCCATTTGATGTCAAACTATTATTCTGAAAGTTACAGACCAAAAAAATAATATTTTGACCCGGCGCCCAGCCCTCAAAGTTTCGAGAAAACGCAATTTTTCACTAAAAATTGCGCGTTTTTCACCATAAAATTTGAACCAGATACAGTAGAAACAAAAATAAGGATTCATTCTTTAGATAAGTTAATAAGCTTTAACTTTTCTAATTGAAACTTTTTGTGTGACCCTTAGATCAAAAGATACAAAGGGGATTCCACACCCCACCCCCAATATCAATTTTTTCAGGAGACACTGGATTTTTTCTTTTATTCATTAGATATTGTTTGCTGGTTTAATAACATGAAAGCAATAATTTTTCAACCATATAGCAGTGAAATTTGAGCATTTACAGTGTTTTTTACGAGGTTATTTTATAAAGGTGTTCTTATTAAATGCATCATAATTTATAATATGTGATCCTTAGATAAGTGTAAATGGTTTAAAGGATTAGGATGAAAAACTCATATGCAGTAATTAACTTTCTAATTCCTTAATGTTTCCTTAAATGTGAAATTGTACACTGTCATATAATGGAGTATAGCAACCGATATCCTTTTGTACAAGACCACCCTGTGTCTAGATAAGTTATCTATAAGTTAGGACCACTATAAGAATCCGCAGACAGAAATTTAGAGAAGAAAGAATGCAATTAATTTAAAGTAGGTTCGAAAATTTAGAATTGAAAGGAGCTGTGTTTTGCACTGGAATGGGAAATTGCTACCTCATCTATTGAATAAAGAAGTAGAAAGATTAGCAGTTTTAATTAGTCTAAGAAAATTTAGAGCAATTAATAGGAGTTCCACTACTAGAAAATGGTAAAGGATCTATCAAAGCTAAAGCTGTATTTTCAGAATTGCAAAAATGGGGAGCTGCAGAAAAAATTGAAGCTATGTGTTTCGACATAACTTCTGTAATACTGGCCGTATGAAAGGTAACATGCGTTTTGTTAGAGCAAATGCTCGGTAAAGATCTCCTGTATCTCGCATGCCGTCATCACATTTTATAAATAGTGCTTAAGGCAGTTTTCGATATTAAATTGGAGGCAACTACAGGTCCTCAACCTGAAATTTTTAAGAAGTTTAAATTGAAATGGTCTGAAATTGATAAAAACAAATATAAACCTGGAATCGAAGATGAAAAGGTTAAGAAAGAAATAAACGACGTGGAAGAGGTCGGGAGCTTCATAACCGGGTAGTTGCAAAACTCAAAATATCTTCCTAGAGAAGACTGCAGGGAACTGTTGTGTTTGATATTTATTTATTGGATTTTCAAAACCACATCAAATATCCTTTAGAGCTCCTGGTGCTATGCATCACGCTAGATGGATGGGTAAAGCAATCTATTGCTTAAAAATTTTCATCTTTAGAAACGAGTTTCCTTTAACCCTCCAAGAGAGGGAAGCAATTAGAACTATCTGTGTTTTCATCATAAATATTTATGTAAAAGCGTGGTTTAACGCTCCTAATCCCCCATTAGCTCCGAATCAAGTTTTAAAACTAATTAAATCATTAATTTATTATAAAAAACAGATGCTGAAGTATCAGATGTTTCACTTACTAAATTTATAAACCACTTATGGTATTTAAGTCCTGAAATAATTGCATTTGGTTTTTTTGGTAAAAGCCTAAATAAAAATATAAAAATTAACATGTCTTTAAAAGTATTGTCTTACAAAAATGATGTGGACCAAGACTATAATGAAGAAAATAGAACAGTGAAGTTGAAAGTGCATTAAAATGACTGTCATACTTTTTTTAGCAAAGAACTATAGATAGCTTAATAACTCCTTTTACATTAAACTTTTTTAAAAGGTTTAATATTTCGACACAGTTTTTAAAGTATGATCCAGATGAGTGGTGAACTAACTTGGAGTTAACAAAAGGATTTGATATTGTAAAAAATTTAAAAGTGGTTAATGATGCTGCTGAAAGAGGTATTAAACTAGTGCAAGAATTCAATAAATCAATAACTAAAGACGAAGAACAAAAGCAATACCTTTTACAAGTTGTATCTGGGTGTATAAAATTATACCCGCGGACGTAAAAAAAACTACTCTTTCGAAACACTTGCCTCTTTAATTTTGCATTATATTTTGTAAATTTTAAATGTTAAATTCAAATGTGTAGTTGTTGTGTGAATAATATTCCTAATTTTGTATGCTATGTGTGCTTTTGTTAATATATTTTGTAACTTTAAGTGTATTTTTTATTAACTGTTATCTGGAATAAAAAAATTAATTCTAAAAAATTCTTTTCACTTTACATCCTAAAATTTCACACTTGTGTGGTTGAAAAATGATTGTTTTTATGTTATTACATCAGTAAACAATATCTAATGAATAAAAGAAAAAATCCCGTGTCTCCTTAAAAAATTGATATTGGGGGTGGGGTGTGGAATCCCCCTTGTATCTTTTGATCTTAGGGTCACACAAAAAAGTTTCAAATGGAAAAGTTAAAGCTTATTAACTTATCTAAAGAATGAATCCTTATTTTTGTTTCTACTGTATCTGGTTCAAATTTTATGGTGAAAAACGCGCAATTTTTAGTGAAAAATCGCGTTTTTTCGAAACTTTGACGGCTGGGCGCCGGGTCAAAATATTATTTTTTTGGTCTGTAACTTTCAGAATATTAGTTTGATATCAAATGGCACCTTTTGAGGGGGTGCCGCGAAAAAAATTCGCACTTTCATTTTTAGCGACCACCCTAATGTATATATTGTAATCTTCGTAAATGGGCTTCGGCCTAACACGATTAAATTTCTTCTTTAAAAAAAGAAAGAATTAGATAGTTTTAACCTGCTACTTATAATAGCGCTCACCAATCCCCTTCAATGCTTCACGATCACAGCGTCCAATAATCCAGCATTGCTTTATCTCAATAATCCAGCCAGCACAGCCTTCTTGTTGACTAAATTAATGATAATATAGAATTGGAAATTGTGTGCAAATAGCCAGTAGCTAGTAACTATATCACACAAAAGCACAGTAACAGTAACACACACAGTAGTAACAAATGGATTTGTCGTTTATATTGCCTTCCCTAGATGGCGCTCTAACAAAACTCGCCCAACTCGCCCTTAGATAGCTCAAATTGAACTAATTCGCACTTTCTTTTCGGGGTTTCAATAAATGGGAAAATCAATTTTACGCCACTAGATTTAAAGCATAACTTTATTTTTTTTAAGGTATCCGACTAGTTTTAGGAGAAATTTTTCTTAAATATTGCTTAAATGAATTATTAGAGGTTTTTCTAATAGAATAGGATATGTTTCAAAACTAAAACGCAATTTTTTAAATAATTTTTTTAAACATTAACACATTTGTACGAAAAAAAAGGCAAATTTTCACGTTAAGCCTAACACGTTTATAAAACTTCGCAATAAGATACAGACATGTTATTTTGCAGAAACCAGAAACTGAAGTTTATGCAGCTTGTCCCATAAATGTTGAGTCCCACTTCTTGGGGGGATAGTAGACACCTAGACGAGTCAGAATCACATAGGATTTGGGGGTCCCAGACCAAATCCCAGGGCCAGGGTGGTAAAAATGGAGTGACATCCCAAAAAAAATTATTGAAAAATTCAATTTGTAGAAGAACTACTATTGGTAAAATTTTATGGTCTCAAATTTTGTGGTTTAATATGATTTTTAAAATTATCTTAAAAGTTTTCACTTTAATTTTTTTATTATGAAAAAAGGTAAAAAACCACAAAAAATTGTGAAAACTCTGCCAAAACCTCATTTTGTATTTCGAAATCATTTCTGTTGATTTTATAATTTGATATATTACAGTTGAAAACCCTTAAGTCCAAAGCGTCACGTAAATACAATCAATATTAAACGCTTGAGATCCAGTTAAAGTTTGTTTTTAGCGTACGCAAATAATTTTCTAGAGCTGTTTCCGCACGCAAAAAATAAACTTCTAGGACACGGGAGCCGTATTGAATCACTTAATTCTGAAACGTGTCAAACGCCACTTTTTTCAAAAATGAGTTATTGGTGTCATGGGATACTCAGGGGTAAATGCACATTTTAGTGTAATAAAAATAACGTGATTTTAAAATAGTTTCCCCAGCATGTTAAGTTTCGGCTTTAGTGCAGAAACATGTCAAACGACGTCGCTTGACAGGTTTCTGCATTTAAAATGCTGGGAATTTTGTTCATCGCGTCTTATCTGCAGCTTGTTTGGGACTGCTGTTTTTTTTTCATTTAATTGCATACAAGCACTATATGCGATTGGAAAAGTCATTCTTTAGAGGTTAAGTCCATCAAGCCATAGGAAAACCCATATTTTTAAAGTTTTTGTACGAATCTCAAAACTAAGGACGTTTTGTAGCTATATATTTAAAATTTCCATGCTTGTGGCCCTTTATTACGTTCATGTGATTGAGATTTTGGATCTATGAATCATTTTTTTAAAAAGGGGGCATCAAATCTATACCCCAGATCATAATATTGAACTAATTAACTGATTTTGTAGGCTTCTAAAGCAAAATAGTTTTACTGTCCCCAAAGATATATCTAAACAACTATCTAATTGACTTCGAAGATGTCTATATTAACATTTTGAATTGGCTGACCACTATTTTTGAGTCTAGAGTTGAAATCATTTTTAAAAAAAGGTATTTATACATCTACTAACCAAAAGAGAAAACCTAAGAATTCTATAATAATTTTATTGGTTAGTTTTTAATAAGGAAAGGTTATTTTCAACAAATATTCCCACTTTTGTTTACAAATCCTTAAATAAATTAGAGTCAAGCTATGAAAATAGACCTGAATACTCTGTTCATTGAAGAAACCAGTCAAATGCAAATATTTCAATAATTTTTTTGAAAGGAATAAAAACATTAAAAGAATTATTTTTGTCTTTAAAATATCCAAATGAGGCCTACTTTAAGAAAAAATTTACTAAACATCTTCATAGAAATGTAGTGAGCTTCTATACAGTCTTTCTCGTTTATCTCAAAATAAGAAAAGGGGCGTTTGACATGTTTCAGAAATAAGCTATTCAATTCGTATCAAGAGTGTACCTTTATATTCTTTATTATGATATGGAGCACCGAGTCCCGCACAGACCAGTCTCCTTACAGGAGGTTAACCGAGATCGAATCATGAATGTCGTTAAAATAATGTAAACAAATTATTATAGTAATAAATAGTTGTGACAAATAAGTTCTTTAACATCCATGATCGGAATTCCATGAGAACTCTTGTTCTGTAATATCATCTTCTCCACGGAATGACGTAGTATAAAATAACTCCCACAACAACTAGAAGAACCAAACTGCAGATCAAAATGCCGATCAAACCTTCGATAAAGACGCTTTTCTGTACACCTAAAAAATAAAAACGTCAGAAAATGTCTTACTGCTGTAGTAGCACATTTTTATCCATCAGTTGCACCCCTTCCGTCGAAATCCATCATCGACCATCGCGAATTATTGATTTGAATTTTTAATAAAGACTTGATTTAATTTGTTCTTTTAAGAGCTTAAAGACCATCCCATTATCCAAATGTAATATTGGTGTGAGGCTATACCTATTGTGGGAGAGGTTTAGATTGTTATTGCATTAATAATAATAAATCATAATTAATTAGGAACAATTTAATGAATTAATTAATTAGATTAGAAATAACGGGATGGTTTTTAAACAAGTTGAAATTGGTAATACTTTAACAAAATCGTAAATAATAGAAAAAAATTGAAGTTAAGTTTTTAAAAGAACAAATTTAATTTATTTTCCAATAAAAAAGAACGAGATAAAATTGCATTGTCATCCAGATCTGATCTGTGTTCAAAATTTCAAGTCTCCAAAGTTAAAATCGATTTCTAAATTCCACCCGAACAGGCAGACAGACAGACAAGAAAGCGGTATAAAAGTGACAAGTCTGAATGACCGTTTACTTTAATTGTCTTCTTTCCGGTGAAACTGAAGGATACTATTTGTAATTTATATTGATTTCCAATTCAATGATAATATTGATGAGATGTTCTAAAATAAAATCGTGAGTAATCATATTTATAAAAGAAGGTATTTAAAGTTTCTTACTGTAATCCCGAATAAGTTCTGCATCATCTTCTGTGTTCGATGAATTGAAAAGAATTACTGTGAAAGAAAAAAGTATTACTCATATATAAAGTCTCAAAATCAGAAAACTTCTGTGAATTGGAAAAGAGTTATCTAAATTTAATAGCTTTTTTTAAAAATCAGGTTATGGCGGAGAAGTTACAATTTTGTGTGATTTATTTTTTGTTAAATTACAGAAAATTAATGATGGTGATGGTGTTTAATCAGTTTTAATTATCAACTTCGAATTTTAGTTATCTTAGCAGCTTTGTTTATCAAACATCAAATGCAATAACTCTTGGATCAGGATGCTCGTAAAAATTGCTCTATTGTAAATGATGTTTGAATATGGGAAAAATAATGTTTTTGTAAATTTTAGAAAACAATAAAAGATAGATAACCATTTAGTTCAAGGTAAAAAATATTTTTATGAATGAAAATTAACATTAAATATTTTCTTTAAAAATCAAGAAATGTTTTTATGTTGCATAACATTTTCTTTCATACAGCTTTTCCAATTTTTTTCATTATAAAATGATAATTTTTAATTCTAAATGGTTTCAATTCTATTAAAACTTCTAAAATTATTTTTGTAACACAATTCTGTAGTTTAAATTAAAAACCATTTTTAACTCTATGGACTGAACTCCCCTCAGTAAGATTTTAGAATGTAATGTATAATGCTTCTTACAAGTAATGAAATTAGTTAAATAATTTTAATACGTTGCAGACATTATTTGCTACCTACTTACCTAATGCGCTAGTATTCATCTCACATGTATTATGGTGCCTTTGATTCTTAATGTCTTGTCATAAGATTCTTAACTGACTGCACATTTGTTTGATTCGATGAAGGAATTTATAGAGCTCCTAGTCATCTTTCACCAAAACAATGATTAAAGGACACCTAATAAATATATCAGCAATCAGAAGAAAAATATTTTCAGCCACAAATAACTACAACTTTAAAATTGACTGTCAGAATGTGTTCAATCACAATAAAAGCAACTCAATTAACAGTTAATATTGACAACATAACACAACTTAAAATGTTCTCAGAAGCACAAATGTGTGGAGTTCAGAAACTAACACCGCTGAAGCCCTACGCCGCGCCGTAGGAAGATTTCTTTCCACGCAACTTTGAGAGGGAGACAATTTATGTTGTGTCACAGGGTATACCATTCTTTTAAAACACAGTCAGTAGTGTTCGGCTGTAATGTCACAATCCGTATTGTTCCCTTCGTTGAAAAGTCCAAAATGGAAGATTCGAAGACGACGAATTTAAGGCCGTTGGGACGCATCATCTCTCTTTAATGTCTAAACGATCGTAAATTGAATCTTTTCGTCTGATTTATTTTACAACTTACTATTTATAGTAGATTCTTAAATAAAAAGGAATTACATAGTGTCGGAGGAGATTGATTCTGTTATTAATACTACAACTAATTGAGTCTCTATTATTAATACGGCCAACCAGCCAGCTGAGCGTTATTTATGTGATCAGCAACCAAAAGTTGTGTTTCCCCTCTAAGAAAGGGGTAAATGTAATAATTTTCTGAGGCAAAAAAGGGGAAAATTCTGACTTGCAGGGGGTGCATATCCCCCTCCTTTGCTACGCCCCTTATCTTGGAGCACGTACCCAGAGTGCAACCCCTCCTCTACGAGTCCATTACAGTTGAGACAGTCTCAACTGAATTAAATTTAGTTAAATTCCTTACTAGCCATATGGAAAACGAAGAATTAGTGTTACATAAGTGTGGATAAAGAAGTTAAGAAGTAAATGTCCAGACGAAATGTGCGTTTCTGTAGGATCCAATCCATCTGAAGGACTTTTTAGTTGGGATAAAGCACTATTTTGTTCTGAACAATTGAGTTAATTTGAAATAAATATTACAAACATAAATATTTGAAAATATTTATTCCCTCCAAACAAAGAAAATTTATTTTTTATAGTCTCCATAACATTCTCTACCTCTCCGTTTTCTAAGTCACCCAAAATCTTCAGGCGACTCTTATCAGGAGCGCTATATGGAAAAGTCCAGAGAACGCGATAGAAGATCCGGGAAGGAAATGACATTGGAAAGCACTTCCGAGTCTCGTCGCTTGTATTACACAATTCAATTCTGTGAGACTGGGCAGCTACCATACCATGGAGGGACAAGGCCGCATTCTCTTAGCTGTAGCTACTTGCTTCTGCCTGTTCAATGGAGGTAGGCCAACGTCATTCTCATTGCTATTGATTATTCTCAATCCAACACAGGCACGGATCCAGCACGTCTCCAGGGGGGGGCATTTTTTCAGACCATCACCTTTACCATTTGTAAAAAATGTCAAAATGTTGGAAATTTTCTAAAAAGTATCACGGAAGATATCCTTGAAGTACCCCTGGGGGTAGTCCTCCCCCAGAAATTTTTTTTGAAATTTGACTTGTAGAAGTTGGGTTTTAACTCATTTTGAGAACCTCTTTGGCTCCAAGGGGAGGGGCACTGTCCAGAGTGCCTTCCCCTGGATCTGAAGATCTTGATTATGAAGTGATGCTGTTGGGACACATGTGAGCACTGTCATTGTCTATGGGGTGATACACCTGTCTACCTAAGATATTTCCCCTTGGTGTTGGTGGGATAAAAAACCAACTATGTCTGTACTAAAACAAGGGATCCCAAACTTCTTTTGAACATTGAAACCCACTTTTTATCAACAGAATCTAAGGCACCCACCTTATCTTCAGTTAATTTTCCAATCCTCCCCTCTCTACTCTGTCTACAGGATGCTAACAAAAAATTCGTGCACGGTCAGCTATTTTCGGTGCAACAATAAATAACATGCATCCATTTGAGGTTAAATGTAACTTTTTAAAAAATTAAATGGCCAGTTTAAGATAACAGTCCAATTTGAAGACAACTGATAGTTTTAGCTTGATACCAAATGATATTAATATTCACGAAAAATTCTTTTGTTTACAATATGCCTGGGGTTTAGTATAAATTCATTTCAATTTTCCTCAAAATGATCAATATTTCACAAATTTAAATTGTTACATTAAAAATCTCAACTTTTTTTATTCATTTTGCATCTACTTGAAACCAAAGTTATTTTTTTTAAAATTCAAGTTTTTAAAAAATTTAGTTCCGAACATAGTCAGTGACCTTAAAATATAAAAAGGTATAGTCCTAATGTTTAACAATATGCTCAGCCGACCGGTGTTTTTTTTAATAATTTTGTTTTTAAATTTTCTTTTGAAGAATGTGTATCATTTTTAAATTGAGTTGAATTTCCTTCTTTCATTAATAATAAAAAATACACAATGGAAAACTGTTGAACGTACCTCTGGGGTTCTCTCTAGAACTTGATTGAATATCGTAGATTAAAAAGCTTGAGAAACGCTAGTTTACCATTTAAATTGAGTCGCAATATTAACCTTTTATTTACCACATCATAAAAAAATCTGTAAAAATGCTATTCTGAACTTATTAATACTAAATAAGGGCTCTAACGCTCTAACTAAGATAAGTGATTTTTTAAAATGGTTCATTTTTTTAATTATGCAATTTAAAATCTTTAAAATTATTTTAAATATAAATACTATAAGCATAAATATTCCTTTGTTTCTGATCAGGAATAAAGTATTGTAATTTGTTTAATTCAGGGGCGTAGCGAAGGGGGGGCGACCAAAATGTTTGGACCTTTTTTCGGCGTTAAATGTTCCAGTGGCTACTCAAAAGAGGGCGTCTATATTCCTTAAAAGTGCCTAAAATCCTCTTTCTTGCATACCAAAATAAATCTAAAATTTTCCGGGGGAACCCCCGGTTCACCCTTAACAAACGTATTAATTGAGGGGCGATATAAGGGGGAGGCGACATAGGGTACCAAACGAATAAACCCGTTTTTAAGGTCAAATTTCCAAAAACATTTTGGGGGAGCACCCCCACACCCTCTTTGGGACTTGGAAGTCCTTTTCTACTTCATTATAGATATTATGAATGGACTTATATGGACATATATGGACTTTCTTGGAAAAATATGGACTTCCTTTTCTTGGATAATTACAACTTTTTTATGATGAGTTCGTCAAAATACAAAACTATTAGCAAATAATAAATTCCTGAAAATATAATGTTTGAAATTCGGATTAGGTGTACCAAAACGAGTTGAAAACCTGCTTTTTAGACTTGAATTTCCAAAAATTTTCTGGGGGAGGTCCCCCAAGCCCAAAGCCCAAAGCCCCCAAGCCCCGTTACGGTAATTCAAACACGATTATTTTTAAACTTTTTAATATTATAATCGTTTAAAAGATTGAATTTGTTTTTCAAAATTTTTAGCCCCCCCAAAACCAAATCCTGGATCAACCATTGCCTCAGAAATTTTGACGTCAGTTTTTCTATTTTTTCCTTAAAAATTCTCTAGAAGCGGTGCTCCTCGGTTATCACCTCATAATGAAGTAACAGACTCCTTTTAAAAATTTAATTTCCTAAAGTGTTCTGGGGGTGGACCCCCAAACCCCCCTTTTAATATGGAGCTCGAGCTACTGAAAACTCTTAATTTGTTGTTTGATGTTGTTTGAAGCCCCTGATTATTACACTAATTACTAATAAATTATTAACTATTAATTAACATTGATAAGAAATTAAAAGTTATGTGAAAATTATAACTTTATTTCACTAATTGTGGAAACTTTTTGATATCCAATTCCAATAGTAAATTTTTCCCACTGAACCCCCCCCCCCCAAAGGAAAATCCTGGCTACGCGACTGGTTTAATTAATATTGATCTCAGGTTTGTCCAAAATTTCCTTGGCAATTTTCTCAAATATTAAATAAAAGAAACCAATATATTTTAAATTTATAATTAACACATACAATTAATTTAAGTGTTTGCTGTTTGCTCAATTATTAGACCCCAGACACTGCAACTCATATTTTCAACGGTTTTCGCTTGAAGTCAGTGGCGTAACTAGAGTTGACTCATGGGGGGTGTTAATCCCACCTGTGAACCACTTCAACATATACCTCCCTTTCAAAAATGATTTCTCATTGTATAGGTATACTATAATCAATAGTTTTAAATTAAATAAATAGGTTATAATTTTTCATTAATTTTATTTTTGAAAGAGCAAACGAGAAATAGCTTTTAAATGTACCATTTATATGAATTATAAATTTGCAAAGGTCAAAAATTCATTTAAGAGGCTGAATTTTCAAGAGTAAAACACAGTATAAAAGACATAAAAATTTCAGAGGGGGGTTTGGGGGTTCTCCCCTAGAAATTTAAAAAAAAATTTTCTTTTAAAACAGTGTTTAAGCTTATTTTGAGGCTCTTTGGGTTCAATCCGAAAAGAAGGTTCCTTGAAAACCGCACAATTTTCTAGGGAAAATTTTCAGTTCTTGTTTTAGAACAGGGGTTTCCAACTTCTAAGTCCTTGAGGACCGCAATCAAAATTAAAAGTCAAGTGGTGGGCCCAAAGAAATCTCTGGCTTCTTTTTATCCATGATAGATTTTTCGGGGGTATAGAGTAGGGTGGGCCGAAAACACACTTTATTTTTTAATCATGTTCTAATAGCGCGGAAAGGGTGCCACTTGGGTCCAATAAGGACGGGGTAAAATATTTTTTCGATTGGATAATATCTTAGGCTCCCGCATCGCACTTAAAGTTCGAAAAAATGGATGACTTTTTTACAAAACAACAAAAAAAACAAAGATTAAACTCTCAAATATTGTTCATGATTTTTTTATGAGAAACTAATATAGTTATAGACATAATGTTTCAGGTTCCATTCTTTTATCACTCTTGCTTCGTTAGATATAATTTTTTAATATTCAAAGAAATCTTGTAAAGTTGTTTTTTCTGCATTTTTAAACAGCTAATAACTCTAGAACTATTCAACTTAAAAACCTGAAATTAGTCCCATTCGGTTCGTAAATTTTTTGTCTTTGATTTGATGTGCATCATAACCATCATTTTCAAAAAGATTTTTTCAAAATTTAAAAAAAGAGAAAAAAGATTTAATAAAAAAATTTTTTTTGAAAAATTTTTTGAAAAAAATTTAAAAGCCTTTTGACTCATAAAATGAACAATACTACCAAATTTCAAGTTGAACATAAAATTTAATCATGCATAAAAAAATAAAAAAATTCGAAATTTAGGCAAGTCCCTAAACAATCACCAAAATTATACAGCAAGAGCGATTCACTCATGGAAAATTCATAAACTCGCTTGAGGGTGTTCATATGACTTAAAACATGTGAAAAATGTCACATAAATGTCTGAAAATACGACAATTAACAGATTCGGTACAAAACCTTACAGAGCTAATTTTCAACATTAAGTTAATTTAATTTGCATGCATTACTCCTGAAACTTCCTAAGAATTATGTTTATATCTAATTGTTTTTACTTTTAAAAAGTCAAATCAAAGTAAACTAAAAGTTTTAGAACATAAAAAATTGGATATAAACACATTTCTTAGGAATATTCAGTGAAAATTCATGCAAATTGAATTAACTTAAAGTTGAAAATTAGCTCTGTAAGGTTTTGCACCGAATCTGTTAATTGTCGTATTTTCAGACATTTATGTGACATTTTTTGCATGTTTTAAAGTCATATGAACACCCTCAAGCGAGTTTATGAATTTTCAATGAGTGAATCGCTCTTGCTGTATAATTTTGGGGATTGTTTAGGGACTTGCCTAAATTTCGAATTTTTTTATTTTTTTATGCATGATTAAATTTTATGTTCAACTTGAAATTTGGTAGTATTGTTCATTTTATGAGTCAAAAGGCTTTTAAATTTTTTTCAAAAAATTTTTCAAAAAAAATTTTTTTATTAAATCTTTTTTCTCTTTTTTTAAATTTTGAAAAAATCTTTTTGAAAATGATGGTCATGATGCACATCAAATCAAAGACAAAAAATTTACGAACCGAATTTGACTAATTTCAGGTTTTTAAGTTGAATAGTTCTAGAGTTATTAGCTGTTTAAAAATGCAGAAAAAACAACTTTACAAGATTTCTTTGAATATTAAAAAATTATATCTAACGAAGCAAGAGTGATAAAAGAATGGAACCTGAAACATTATGTCTATAACTATATTAGTTTCTCATAAAAAAATCATGAACAATATTTGAGAGTTTAATCTTTGGTTTTTTTGTTGTTTTGTAAAAAAGTCATCCATTTTTTCGAACTTTAAGTGCGATGCGGGAGCCTAAGATATTATCCAATCGAAAAAATATTTTACCCCGTCCTTATTGGACCCAAACAGCACCCTTTCCGCGCTATTAGAACATAATTAAAAAATAAAGTGTGTTTTCGGCCCACCCTAGTATAGAGTCTTATAGTATGGAATTTTTCCAGCGGAAGAGGGACATATTATTACACATTGTGAAGCTACTACTTTGTATATTTTCAAAAATTTCTGAGGATATATTTAACCCTATACAACTTGTAACACTGAATATTACTTTAATTGGGGGTCTTCATCAAGAAATTTCCCTAAGAATATCATATAATTTTTGGATACTCCATTTTGTCCCTCCTCGACATAAAGATTGACGTAAGCCCTTGCTACGTTCCGGGGAGATTTCAGGTTATATTCAACCTGCCTCTCGAAATAAAAACTTTTAATTTTTCACCATAGAAAACAAAGTTACAACATAACCTATGAGGTAAAATTAGTGGGGGTTCGGGGGTCCTCCCCCGAAAATTTTTTGAATTTTTGCATGCTAAAAAGTGTTTTGAAGCAACTTGGGGGGTTTTCAGGGAGCGATGCAATGGGGGGGTTACGTCCCCAATAACCCCCCCTCGTTACGCCTATGCTTGAAGTTTCAAGTTTCATCCCCTTTAGCCTTTAGCTTTAGCATACAAATAAATCGTTCAAAATTGGTGTATGAGAAATTATTCCTTTTAATAGTAATTGGGTGAGCGGGGGTTTCAAGAATAAAAAACAAATAATAAAGTTCAGTGGCGAATCCAGGATTTTGGTCTGGGGGGGGGCTGAGTTTCACAAATAACCTTATCGCTATTATGGGCTGTTCAAATATTTATGTAAACAACTGAAAGGGGGAGGGAGTTGCCAGTGCCGTAACCATAATTTTGTTACTCAACATCTTTTCTGCAGTTTAATCTTAGGAATGCCAAGTTGTAGGTGAGATGACGTCGTAAGGTTTTAAATTTGGTGCACTAAGTTTAAAAATTGTGTATATATGTCAACTCGAAGTAAAAGGGGGATTCTGGGGGTCTTCCCCCAGAAAATTTTTGAAAATTTGCCCCTCATAATAGTGTTTTTAGCTCATTTTGAAGCCTTTCAGGATTCCACCCAAAGAGCACAACTCATTGAAAGCGGCAGAATTTTCAAAGAAAAAAGTTTATAGTAATTTGAATTGGAAAGTTTCTAGGGGGTTTAGGGGTTCCTATACCAAAAACATTTTTGAGTTTTGTCATTAAGAGTGGCATTTTAACTCATGTTGAGACACTTTAGGTTACATCAAAGAGGATTACTCCTTGTGAATCCCTAAAGTTTCAAGGAAAAACCGTACTTATTAGATTCCAAAATTTCGAGGGGGCTTGGGGGTATTCCCCCAGAAAAATTTTGGAATTTTTACCCTTAAAAGGTAGGGTTCCGATTGATTTTGAGACCCTTTTCCTTTTGGTAACACCACCGAATGTCCGCAACGTAGTAAAATTTCTTTTTGCTTTATTGCTATTACCAAAACTTGAATGTCTTATTCCTGGGGGGGGGCTGCAGCCCCACAGCCCCCCCTACTGGATTCGCCACTGCAAAAATTCAAGAGTTAGAAGAGTTAGGTGGAAGACATGCCATGTATCTATTTCTAGCACTGCAGACACAGTTTTGATTACGACTTTTAGTTGCACTATAGGAAGATAGATGGCAGTTTTCATTTGTAGCTATCAGCATGCACAAGGAAAAGAAGTAACAGCATAGTTTGTTTCAACTTTTTATGAAATGACATTTCATGGAATTTTAGACACACTTTCAAATACATTTAAAGTTTTTTATATTAATAACTGACAATTGTTTGAAAAATTTTCTGTAAATGTTTAAATCGTAACTGAGAACAGATTGAATTCAAGGAGCATAAAGCCTAACTGTTCTTTTTCAATTTTTCTAATGTTACATTCTTCTTTAGTCTTAAGTATGGAAGAAATTATCCTTTCCTTATCTATTATACCATTTTTAAAGGATTCTGAATTGTATACGGTAAAGACACGAATATATTTATATAGCATAAAAACAGATGTGAAAGCTGTTGTTACATGTTATTTACATGTTCACATTGTATATGAAGCGCTTGTAAGGGAAAGGAAAGTTGTTGGAAGTATTTCTTACATTGGTAGATTGATTTAATATCCACATTTTATACAAAAAACCTATTCACTTCATGTGACCCTTGTTAATTCAAAAGCTGACTTTATCAGTTTGGTAGAACCTGTTCTTGTTACTTTTTATTTAGTGCAGTCATTGAGGTGCTTGGCCGAGGTAACATTGAGGTAACTTTAAGTTAATTCCGACAGCTTTTCTTTGGATTTAGCTATTTTTCTCTTATCCTCCACTTTTAACAAGACCAAATACGATTGCCTGAATACTTTTCGATCTTCAAGATACAACTGCTCAACATCATCGGCACTTTAAATTCTTAAGATCACCACTCTTTTTATAACGTTTTTATATTATGTAAACTTTTGTACTTTAAATAAAGTATAGTCATTGCGCATGCGTCTCAAGTACTAACGTGCCACTAGGCATTGTTAATGTTACTGGTTAACAACAGAAACTGAACACAATTAAAATTAGGAGTTAAAATTCACGGAACTTGGATTATTTATAATTCTTTCAATCACAAGTAGTTCACAACATTTGAGTCTGGCAACCCTCTTTACACTTGGAAAATCAAAATCCATTGCGACTCACGTCATCATTGGTTCACAAACTAACTTGACTGAAGAAGAATATTTAAACCAGTGCAACTCAACCTTTTTTCTCTCCATGCTCCTCCGTTAGTCCATCTACCAAACTATTTTTGTTTATCACGCGTTGGAGGTCAAATACAGCTTTTCAGAGGATTAAAATTAAAAGATAGGATTTGAACTTCAGCGTACCGAATTGTTGAATTTTGTCCGTAACAATGACTTCAACAGGGGCGTAGAGAAGGGGGGGGGGGTCCGGACCCCCCCCCCCCATGGGCCAGACCCAAAATTTTGGGAGGGGGCGATAAAGGGTACTAAACGAGTAAACCAAAGTCCAAACCCTGTTTTTAGGGTCAAATTTCCAAACATATTTTGGGGGAGTACCCCCAGACCCCCCTTGGGACTTGGAACTTTATTATAAACACATTTTTAATGATGAGTTCGTCAAAATACAAAACTCCTAGCAAATAATAAATTCCTGAAAATATAATGTTTGAAATTCGGATTAGGTGTACCAAAACGAGTTGAAAACCTGCTTTTTAGACTTGAATTTCCAAATATTTTCTGAGGGAGGTCCCCCAAACCCCCTTAGGGTAATTCGAGCACGATTACTTTCAACCTTTTTAATGTTATATTCGTTGAGAAGATTCAATGTGATTTTCAAAATTTTTAGCCCTCCCCAACCCAAAACCGAATCCTGGATCAACTACTGCCTCAGAAACGTCAGATTTTCTATTTTTTTTTCTTAAAAATTATCTGGCTTACAAGGAGCGGTGCTTCTCGGTTATTACCTCATAAATGAAGTAAAAAAACTCCTTTAAAAATCAAATTTCCAAAAGATTTCTGGGGGTGGTCCCCCAAACCCCCCTCTTTAATATGGAGCTACTGAAAACTGTTTCTTGACGGTCTCTGTACTTAATAAAAAAATTATGTGGATCAGAACTTTCAATCGAAGTAATACTTAATCTTAATTATTACACTAATTATTAATAAATTATTAACTATATTAATTAACACAGAGAAGAAATTAAAAGTAATGTGAAATTTATAACTTTATTTCACAAATTGTAGAAACTTTTTGATATCCAATGGTTAATTTTTCCCACTGGACCCCCCCAAAGGAAAATCCTGGCTACGCCACTGGACTTCAACGTTGTAAAAGGAAGGTTCTGGGGATCCACCCCAAAAATTTGATGTTTTAAAATTTGGTGTCAAGTTTTTGTTATCTGAGGTAATACGCAATTACAAAAGAAAATTATCAAAATTTATAAGTGTTCCCCGGTTTTGCGTTAGCCCTACACTTAGAAACACAGATTTGAATTATTTTTAAATCTTATTTGAACAACCAACAAATTTTGCATCATCAGCATATTATAAATGCATTTATATTTTACTGTCCCTCTGCTTTTCACACCAAGTAAGTTCTTTTTACGAATGGTCTGCTTCTGCTATTTTTAAAGCCGTATATTCGTAGTAATTTTATATAGATTTAGACATAAATTCAAAACATTGTCGCGGCCCACCAAAAACTGACTCACAACCCTAAAGGATTATTTAATTAATAACTTATTTTAGGCCTTGACTGAGAACTTAAGATTGGGCTGAAAGAAATAGTGTTTTTTAGACGTTTTTAATCACAAGGAGAAAAAATCATACTGATCGCAATTTTTTTACCTATTATAAAAAAAGTTTCTCTGCTAAATTAAGCATTAATGGAAACATTTTGAATTTATTTGTTTTAGCCCTCGCTTGCAATCCAGAATGGACAGAAAACGATGGGAAGTGCTACCTCATCGTCGAGTTTCGCTTCGACATCCGAATGGCTAGAAGATATTGCCAGCAATACGGCGGTGGAGACTTAGCCTATGTGGGATCCAACGAAACATTCCAGTTTCTGCAAAGTTTAGAGAACTATGGTGCGTTTATGTAGAAAATAAAATATTTAATTTCTAATAGCCATAGCCGAAAGCTTAATGAAAAATAACCTCGTATTTCGAATTAGAACTGTTCTCTGTCTTTTAAAAACCGGTCAATATTTTAGACCCCATGCAACAGTAATTCAAAATGACCATATGCCATTGCTAAATTAAGGAAACCTTTTTTCTTTGCAGGACAATCTGTTTTTTGGATTAAGGAAAACAGCATTCTTGATAATTCCACATCAGAAGAATCCAACGAATGCCCATTTTTAACAAGGGAGGTAGGTATACACAGCATACAGAATGAATTATTGTCTTCAAGTGGAAAATCTCCCAAATTTTCGAAAACTGTTGTTGTTTTGATATGAATTGGTAGATTGACTATAGAAAAATTAGCTGCGTTTTCTAAGTAAAAAGATCATTAAATCATATAAAAACAATAACAATACATTATTGTTTCCCAAAATAGGAATTTGCATGCGAATAATATCGTGAACTACACTTTCTATTAAAACTTTCCAAGTTACTTTAATGTAATGCAACCTTATTTCTCCTAGCGTATGGATTATAGTAATTGTGATGATCAAAAGGCGTTTATCTGTGAGCAAATTGAAGCGGATACAACCATTGCATGTCCTAGGGTAAGTGTACCATTTTCAGCATATTCATTACTTTACCATACTTTTGATATGCATGAATTTAAGTCTGAAAATCCTTAGTTGACATCTTTAACCTTTAGTTAGATTCTTATAATGCATATTGTAATTTTTGCCATCTGTAGATAACTTATGCTTATTATAACTGACTTAAAGTTACTGTTTTAGGATCTTGTATGGCATAGTTTGCATTTTAAAAATTATTTCATATTGCCTTTTTATAGGTAGTAATCTTTACTTTACTTTATTTCTCAAAGCCAATTTTAATCTTTTTCAGACCTGGCATCTCTATGGAACATCCTGTTACAAACCTATGAATGAAACCGACACATTTGTGAAGGCTGTCGACGCATGTGCCGTTCAACGGGGTAGCATTGCCATTTTAGACGACATGTAAGCCTATCTTTTCCCTCATTTCCTTACATCATTATAGGAAATCATCAAGTTACCAAACAGTACTTTCAATAACCTCACTGTATTTGTTTGCTGGGAATACGTTTTCTTTAATGTTAAGTTCAATTAATATCCTTAAGATTATAATAAAACCTTACTTTTCGAATTTTTTTCAAAATGGAAAAATGATTTCACAGTTAACTATCAAAACTCACTGTTACAGATCTAAAGAGCACCATGCAGCGGCTGTAATCCTGGGTCGAAACATAACTTTCATAGTTGGTGCAAAAAGAGTTGAAGGATCGAATAACTTCGAGTGGGTTAACAGGAAGCCATTTGCTCCTAGTTGTCCACAGTGTGTCTTAAACTCTACAGGTTAGCTCAAATTCCAGAAATTTCAAAACTGAGTTGTCTTTACTACTGTCAGAAGCGTGCGATAAATTTTCTCAATGTTATTTGCTTTTTTCAGTAAAGTATCTTATTTATAATCTAAAAAAATATGCAACTTAAACCATTTTAAAATTCAGTATAAATGATTAGAGTAGGGGTGTATATAGAATTGTTTATTTCGCGGGAAAGAGTCCATCACAATTGAGTAAGAGTGAGAATAACGTTGAGCTATCAAGAACAGAGTTCTCAGGAAATATTAAAAATCTTCATTCATTCAATCCATCCAAGAGACATCTCTGCAAGGGCAAAATTTCTTCTCTTAAGTCCATTTAAATATGTAAAATATGAACCTAAATATCTACAGGTATCTAGGTTATGGATCGTATACACTCTTCTTATCCAAAAATCAAGAATAACTTGATTTTACAAAAATAATGACACAAATATTAGTTCCCGCAATATGAATTTGAGGGTTCCTTGATATAAGTCTAAGCAAACACATATGAAAGCTCCAAAAAATACGGTTACCCTTCGCCACTAAATTACCCAAGAGCTAAAGGGCCGTATTCAGAAACTTTAACACGAGATGGAAACGAGACGGGAACGAAATGGAAACGAGAACGAGATATTTCTACTCCACAGCTATCGTTCGTCATATTGTTCTTAGTTTCGAAGCGCATTCCGATTGCTTTTACACTTTTTGTGGCCCGTTTAATAGTTCCAAAAAATCTAAAACATTTATTACCAAAATAAGTCCTCAGACATTAATATATTACGAAAGTAATGGACATCTAGTGCCTGTAAAAATTTGTATTATCAATGTATAATTACTTGTGAGGTTTTTCGACAGATGGCAGCATGATCACTCGAGCTCTCGAAACGGTACCTTCGGAGTGGCCGTCGATTTTTCATCGTTACCGTCTCGTTCCCATCTCGTGTTAAAGTTTCGGAATACGGCCCAAAATGAAGATTGAGGAGGGGTCAATATCTTCTAAAATTCATACTGGCATTCCCCGCACTTAAAATCATTTGCATGGAGTTCAGGAATATCGTAAATCCCCATTTACAAATTACAGACAATCTTTTGCTAAATGATTCCCACATGAACGTTTCTGCAACCGTGTTCCGAAAGTATATGGGACTCCCTCCATTATCAATAGTGGACCTCTATATTGTTAGAATTACTTGATCCCGGACCACATATACTTCCACTCTTGAAGGATCCTATGGCATGGATTTCATTCATGAGGAACTAAGATTTCAATCATTATTCCCTAAAAATAAAACTATTCCTTTTTTTTGGACATGAGTGTAGTTCGAGTCCACCCGGGCCACTCCCATAAAAATGTGACTATGGCAAATAATACGAATATACGTGTGTGGTCAAATGCAGCTGATAAACCACTTTTAAAACCGACACAATCGTTTGATTTCAGGTGATTGTCTGGGATTCCAGTCCCCCTTCGACCACCCCCTCCAGTTGCGCTGGGTTCACCTCGACTGCAGCGCCACAAACTACTACCTGTGCGAAATTCAGCCGTATCTGAAGACCACCACTCCACGGGCGCTGACCACGACACTCCCTACCACGACTTCGACAGAAGTGCCTCTCCAGTGTCCCCATGGCTACAACTGGAAATCACACGAGTCTAGCGGATTCTGCTTCTGGGTTAGATAGGTCACCCTTCATTTGCTTTTAATATATGAGAATTTCTTTTTTTTTTGGAAACACACACCTCATTTGAAATCCTGCTTGGGATGTATGATATCCATTAATGGGGTACTACTTCCGAAACATACACAGAAAAAATATTCGAAATTCATATATAGTTTTTAAGGGGTTTAAGTTTAGGCGTTGTAATTTTACTATCCTGAAAAGCTGCATCAGTTAGGTAAAATACTATGCTATCATATTCAACCCTCGACGTTTATTTTTTGGATAATTTATCTCCCAACTGATCATATTAAACTTGCTTCTGAAGGAAAGCTAATACAATTTCTCCTGTGTAAGTTAACGACCGTGGAATCGTTTTCGAGAAATTGGAATGAAATTTGCACTTTTCAGGAAACTACCTACGAAACGGAGAGGCTCAACTGGCACCAAGCAAGGGTGTTTTGTCAAGCTTTTGGAGGTGATTTGGCTACGTATGCGGATAGTAGTCAAGAAATTGCAGGATTAGGGTAAGAATTATTGTACTCACACTAGGATGCGTCTTTGTATCTTCCTCCCCTATCCTGCTTTTCCGATTCTTCTCTTTTTAATGTTTTAACTAGTGCATGTTTTTAATCAACTGTTCTTAATAAGTTTGCTAAGACGTCTCGTGTAGGTAACACAGTTTCCCCCCTAACTAAAAAAGTTTCTCTTTTCGAATGTGTTAATCTTTTTTTACAGGGGTGCAAAAGGCCATTACAGAGGACTTTGGTTCGGACTCAGCAGGAGTGAAGATAACGGTAAGCTAAGTTTGAAAACATATCGATCATATCATATCAGTCTAAAAAAAGTCAAGTTTTTCAAAACGGTCAGGTTTTCCTATACGCTTAAACATTATGATACGCGCCTTTAACACGCTCTGCGAATGTATGTGTACAGTTTGCTAAATTGTAATATACAACCAGGGCCGTATTTAGGCACGTGCAACATGTGCTATAGCACAGGGCGGCAAAATTTTGGGGGGCGGCAGATTACAACAAGTGCATCAAGGCAGTGTCTTATTTAACGGGGGGGCTGAGGAGGTCCTGCTCTCCTCTCGAAACCGGACTTAGTGTTCCAAAACAAGCTAAAAACCTGTTTTCTAGAGTCAAATTTCCAAAAATTTTCTGGGGGAGGACCCCCAGGCCCCCCTTTTGCTACTTGGAACTAAGTTACTCACCACAACTTTTTTGTATTAAGTTCTTTTAGATGTAATTTCAAACAAAACATTCTTAGAAAGCTAGATTGGACGCTATAAATTTGCTTTGGAGGTATAAAATAATTTATATACACGGCACAGTATCAAGGACAAACGGATAGAGAAACAAGGATATTTTATTTTCTTAATTAAAAAATTATCCTACAATTTGCATTTAAATAGATGATGTTTTGAAACCCCCAATTTGTTATCTGTAGAAAAGTTAAACCCTAATTAATGTTAAATAGAGTTAAATGCTAATTTCACCCTCCATTAAGCAGTATAGACTTTTAAAAGAATTTAGATTTTCTTGAAACAGAAAATGAAAAAGGGGAGGCGGCAATAAATCGATATGCACAGGGCGGCAAAAACCCTAAATACGGGCCTGTATACAACCATTAATGAGCTGTAACACTAATCACAGATACTGCAGGACATAGCAAACTAATCAGAACAAGTTGTTCCGCTATATTGGAGGAAATGGTTAAATTTATATTCTCCTGCCGCATTCAGTTCATGCAGTTGTTACTAATTTTGCGATACCACAAAAGCATCAATTTTCCTTGTGTAAAATTCGCCACCATTTAATAAATTGCGGGTTACTGTGTTAAGAAAATCGGAAATCTACATTTATTGAATGAGTCCTATTTGCCCTGTATGTCGGTCCGACTAATCAGGTTGTTTAAATAGAAGAAAGTGGGTGACCATTCAGTTGTAGCGCAGGTTTACATAGGAACCAAAATATGCTCCTATTAGCTAAAAATAACAGCCTTTACGTAATGTTTGCTATAAATGCTGGTTGTGCCTATGTAATTTCCTGTCTTGCAGTGTTCTCTTGGGTTGATGGATCTCCCTTGAACTACACCAACTGGGAATACGAACAACCTAACCTGGATAACCCTTATCAGTTCTGTGCTGTGCACGGAGCTTTCAATTCCATGTGGGAGCTAGACTATTGTGGAGTCAGAAGGTGGTTCATCTGCAAAGCACCCAAAAGTATTTATTTTCATTGCCCTCATGGTTTTTATAAAAATCTGTTAAGCATTCATTTCAACTTAATTTCAAACTCTTATACACTTTACTAGGAAACCAGTAATTCCATTTTAAATACAGCTTGTCCAGAGTGCCCCCTTAGATACGTGTCTGATTTCTACATACCTCCCCAACCCTGAATGGCCTGGTTAGTGGGGTTGCACTCACCGCCTAGCCAGATTAGACAAACTGTATAAATATTCTGGCCTAGCAAACATACCCAATAAAGTCCCTAGCTTGACACCCGAGGAGGTCTCTTCAACCTAAACTTCCCTTACATCTATAACCCTTCAAATATATTTCTTAATTAAACCCTTTCAGCGCTAGACCGCTCGAGATTGCCCTTGAATTCTGTGGAAATAATCGTATATTTTTATTTAAACAAATACCTGAATCACACAAGGCGACTTTTTTTACAGCTAGAAACGTAGTGATGCCCGATACAAGTAATCTATTTAAAAGTAAGTGCCTTTGAGAGTTCAAATTCAAAACTCTTAATTCTTTGAAAGATGATACATCTTGATACATTCTGATGCAGAAACTATGTGCAACATCACGACGCCCGGCAGGAGTAATCGAGTGTGGTACTACTTCGAAGATCACTGCTACCTCGCTCATCTGGAACCGCACTACACTTGGCACATGGCGGACACGTTTTGCCGGGACAACGGGGCCCACCTGTTATCCGTGCACTCCTTCGAAGAGACAGATTTCGTAATTTCGCTTTACTCTACGGTGAGTGCCATTTCATTTCTCTTCATCCATATTCGTATTGTTGAAATTAGGCCGTAGAGAGCCCAGATCCACTAGCATCTCCTGACAATGACAACTTTCAGTTCCTATGGAAGTGGGTCATCCCCAGAAATTTTTTTTAACATTTGCCTCTAAAAGTAGAGTTTCAACTCACACTCTTGAGACCCTTTCAGTAACATACGAAGAGAACAGCTCTTTCTAAACATCATAATTTTCAAAGAAACCCCTAGAAAAACTTATAAATTTATACCTTTTAATCAGTGTCTAATATCATTTTAAAACTCATTAAAAAAACTTACCCTTCTGGTAAGCGGCAGAATTGTAAGGTTGTATTTCAACAAAATTTTTTCCATTTTGGTCATCATACGAATATCCGTTTCGGACGATAAAACGCTGCCGGGTCAATCCATATCGAGTGATCCAGAAAAAAACAGAAACGGTCGCTCGACCATTTTAGAATAAAATAATTTTTTAAGGTTGATTCTTATATCATTGGAGAGTCCAAAAACACTATCTTTAATTTTTTATCTTTGTTTAATTTTTTATGGCAGCCGTCGAAAAAGCTGATTTTTGTGTTTGTAAGGGTTTCTGTTAACTTTCGTTACTCCTGACTGGTTTAACTTAAATTCATGCAACAAAAGCCATTGTACTCAGAGAGATACATCCTTTAAAATTTTTGGTACAATTGTTTGGAGAATTGTGTCCCAAACACATAGAAAAACAGCCCAAAAGTAGAACTTTAAAAATGATGATTCTTCAATTTTCAAAGGCGTAGTATTCCCAAAAGATCTATATTTTCCCAATGTTTTTTGTAGACAATGTGTAGCCTACTTACTGGACTATATTCTGAGAAAAAATTCAACTCTCGTATTTTGTTCTTTTTTGTAGTTATAGGCCTCCAAAGTTGGAACATTTATAAAAAATCCAAACTTTGACCCTTAGTGGAGGCGCTTAGGGGCCATTCATTAATTACGTAAGGATGATTTTGGCAATTTTTGACCCCCCCTCCCCCCATGTAAGGGTACGTAAGATTTTTCAAACCCCTCCCCCCCTATTCTTACGTAAGATTCCATTATGTTTTTCAAAACAATAAAATGTTAGAAAACTCTTCGTTTGACGTAAATCAAAGATTTTTATTTTTCAACATATAAGTAATATTCTTGCTGTCAACTACATATTACTATTATATTACTATCTCTTGATTAGAATAATTGGAATTTGTTTATATTAGCTAGGAAAATCTTGCGTAAGAATTGGTTTGACCCCTCCACCCCCAAGTAAGGGTTTGTAGAGATTTTTCCAACCCCCCCTCCCCCTCGGGACCCTTACGTAATTAATGAATGGTCCCTTATGTAAATCTGTAAAAAGTTCGTGTAAATTTTTGGCACCAAGATTATTTTGGTTCTTTAGAGTATGGAGAATCAGAAAATCTTTGGTGCCAATTTTTCTTTTCACTTTCCTGATCTAGAGGTCACGTCAAAGGTCAAATATAGAATTTCAATATTTTGAGTTTTGAGCTGGTTTAATTCAGTAATTTACCTGTTTAAAGTTGGTAAAAAGAAGGATAAGCATGTTTTTAAGCATATACGTATTGAAAAAAAATTCTAAAACAGTTTTAATAGTCATTTTTAGACTCTAAGGTCAAATTTCGATATCCTTACGTGTTTTGTTATGTAGCGAAATATAATTTGGTATTAAGTACTGCCAATTTTCTCCCTTTGAGGTTAAAGTAAAGATAAATTATAAAACAGTTGGTTTTATTTTAAAACATTGTTTACTTTGTCGCGAGATAAGACGAAAGAGTTAAAAGCGGACGCCGCGCCGCCCCGCCAGAACGAAAGGGTCAATCTCAGTCAGCGGCGTTAGCTGCATTTGGAAAATTCACAGTAGACCTTGAAAAAGAAATTTCACATCGAAAAGTCTTAAATTTCCTTAAAAATACAGACTAGATAAATCAGATTCAGAGAAGAAAGTGGAGAACTTTTGAATGTCGTCACACATCCCATAATGATGCCTGATAATGTAAAACATGTTGTATGTAGACGAGATGATGAAGGGAAGAAAGCTTTGGCGAATTTTGTGAGCGATAGAATACAAAAATAATACAAACTTTACTGTCTAAATTAACAAAAATTAAACTATCACGGAATTCAACTGGAAAAGCTGTTACAATGGATATTAACCGTAAAGTTAAAGAATTACAATCTATGAGAGGTGTGTAGCGGAAATGCGCAAAGTAAGCGCCAGAAGAAAGAAGATTTTAGTAACTGTAACTTTAACTTATTATTTTGTATATAAGCCTGTACATATTTCATTTCTCATTGATGAATTGATTTGATTATGATTGATTAAGCTTTAGCCATTAGATTCTCTTTTCTGTTATATTTAATAAACCTTAGTTAGATTTTACTGACTTTTTGTTCATTCTCTTGGAGTCCTTTACTTCTTTGGGGGCATTTAGATGATAAGATTTACAAAGAAAATGGTGCCGAAACCCGGGAACCCCCTTTAGATGATTGGACAAAATAATTTTGAAGAGTAAGTTGAATTTAGGGAATGAGTAGGAAGTCTGAAGAATCTAACTAGATTGAAAACTCTGAAGAATCTGATCCAGAAGATTTTTTGAATAAGATCGAGCAATCGGAAGAATCTGATTCAGAAGAAACAGAAAAGAAGATGGCGAGTTTAGATGAATCTAATAGGAAGAAAAGAGGAGTGGTACGATCGAAGGTAACTAATACTATTAAGAAGATTGACGATCTACTACAAAAAGACGATTTGCATCACGGAATTGTATCCGATCTGTTTGATTTGCTTTCGGATTACAAGAATGATTTGCTGAAGTTGGATTCGGTGATCGAAAAAGAGACTACGTCAGATGATTTAGAACAGGAATTCCAAGTGACGTTTGACTATCAGGAAAATATTGATCTCTGCTTAAAGCGAACGGATAGAAACTTGAAGAAACTTAAATCTAAAGAAGATGGTTCAAAAAAGGAAACTGAATCTACAAAGGATTATACAAGACTACCTAAAATCGAAATTGGTAGATTTCAGGGTGACGTCTGCAGATTTCAAGAATTCTGGTCCCAATTCGAAGCAGCCGTTCACAATAACTCAACTCTCGAAGAAATTGAGAAGTTTAACTACCTGAAGAGTCTGCTTGCAGATACAGCTGAAAACGCTATTAGAGGTCTACCGCTAACAGCCGAAAACTACAAGAAGGCAGTGGAAATTCTGTTCGAGAGATTTGGAAGGAATGAAGTTTTGGTCAACGCCCACATGCAGAAGTTATTAAATCTGGGATGTGTTCGAAGGTCCAGTGATGTTTCATCGCTAAGAAGATTTTACGACGAGCTCTCAGTTAACACCAGAAGTTTAGAAAGTCTCAAGATTAAAGCTGAAAGTTACAGCTCTTTATTGATTCCCATTTTGTTCAAGAAAATTCCTCATGATTTGATGTTGCAGTTTAATCGAGAAAATCCAAGAAGTCAAGCCGATTTGAATTCCTTCATGGACTTTATTAGAAAGGAACTTGAAGCTAGAGAGAACACCGCATTTTTCTCTTTGCAAGAAGAAAACGAGAAGCGACCCTATGAGAAGCGATCTTCCTTTGGCAAAACTGAATCTCGACCAATAAGAAGCTCAACGGCTTACACGATGGTAGCAGCCGGAAGAACCGATTTGTGCCCCTTCTGTGCGGAAAATCATGACCTGAAGGACTGCCAGCTAACTCTAAATCAGAGAATTGATGCATTGAAAAGGCAATACAGATGTTTCAAGTGTCTTAAGAAAAACCATCGAAAGTTTGAATGCAAGGTAAAAGTGAAGTGCACCTTTTGCTCAAGTAAAGACCACGAAGTAGCAATGTGCTCGAAGTTCTTGAAAAAGGATGAGAACAAAGAAGATTCTAAAGAAGCAGCTACAAATGAAAATGTCTTAACCTCAACAATCCAGGAATCTGCCGAAAAGACAAGAGGAAGTGCTGTTTACTTTCAAACCTTAAGATGCAAGGCTATTGGAATTGGAAAAGGGAAAGCTGTTGAAGTCAGATTGCTGTTCGACACAGGCAGCGCAAGAAGTTTTATTTGCAAGTCACTGTCCCAGAAGCTACAACTGAAGACGATTTCCAGTGAAAATTTGAAGATTTACAGATTTGGAGGTGGCTCCACAGAAGAAAGAAGAAACTCAGTACAGATCTCACTGAAAGGTTTGAAGTTGGACTCTTGTCTGAAATTTGATGTTTTAGAAACCGAGAAGATTTGTGCTGACGTTATCCGATGTCCGAGTGAATATCTCAGAAGAGAAATTGAAGGATTGGGTATTCATCTATCAGACTACTCAAAGAGTGAAACCAAGGAAATCGACGTCTTAATTGGAGCAGATAACTACTGGAGAATAGTAACAGGTAACATTAAGCGCTTATCAAAAAACTTAGTCTTAAGTGAAACCAAATTAGGATGGACATTACTCGGAAGCTTTTCTTATGTAAATAGACCCAATAACTTAGTTAGCGCTATGCATGTTTCCATTTTGGAAGAAGATGATAAACTTTCTAACAGTTTACAAAGGTTTTGGAATCTTGAAGAATTAGGGATTAAAGAATCTTTAGTTAGCAAAGCGGAAGAAGAAGCAATTGAGCAATTTGAAAATTCTATTAAGTTTAAAGATAATCGATATGAGACAAAATTGCCATTTAAGTATGAAGGTTTAAATATTTCCGATAACTATGATGTTGCAAATAGGAGACTTACGAGTTTGGTTAAACGATTTAGAAATGATCCGTTGTTATTTAAAAGTTATAAAAGTGTAATCGATGAGTATCTTTCTCTTGGAATGGTAGAAGAGGTTAAAAGTAAAGATGTTTGTTCTTCAGAGGGAAATGTTATTTTCTATTTACCCCACCACCCAGTAATTAGAACTGATAAAACTACAAGTTTAAGAGTAGTGTTTGATGCATCTTCTAAAACACCTGGAAACCCTTCTCTTAATGATTTGCTATTACCTGGTCCAAATCTTAACTCAAATCTATTTGACTTATTAATCAAGTTTAGAAGTCACAATGTAGCGTTAGTTGCCGATCTTGAAAAGGCATTTCTTCAAATAAGTTTAGCTAATTGTGATAGGGATGCAGCACGTTTTTTGTGGTTTGAAAACATTCCTGAGACTAATGAAGTATCTGTAGAACCAAAAGTCCTGCGGATGACCAGAGTTTTATTTGGAGTAACATCCAGTCCTTTTCTACTTAATTCAGTGATTAAATATCACTTAAAATTGTGTGAACCCGATTACCCAGAAACCTGTCAGGTTTTAAATAAATCACTGTATGTTGATGATTTAGTAAGTGGTGCCCCAAACCTAGACGAAGCTTTAAAACTAGCAATCGAAGCTAAGGAAATATTTTTAAAAGCAAATATGTCTCTAAGAAAATGGCAGAGTAACTCTAATGAGTTGAAGGAAAAATTAAGGGACTTGGGCTTTATGGTTATTCCTGATAAATTAGACCAAAGTGCAGTATTCAAAATTCTAGGTTTAATGTGGGACACTGAAAAGGATAAGCTTGGGATAGAGCAAAGAAGCCTTCTAGAATTTGTAGCCGATCCTGATGTTACAAAAAGAAAAATAATACAGGTAGCTGGGAGAATTTTCGACCCCCTTGGATTTATAACCCCCTTCACAGTTTACATCAAAATTCTCTTTCAGTCACTCTGGGAAAGAGGTTTAGATTGGGATCAAAACTTGCCTGAAGATCTCAAAAAGGTTTGGGAGCGTTGGCGAATAGAACTACCTAATATTCACAGAATATCTATCCCTAGATATTATTTTGAGGGTTTAGATTATTTAGATTTTGAGGAAGTTGAATTGCACTGTTTCACTGATGCCAGTGAAAAGGCGTACGGAGCTGTTATTTATCTGAAGTTTAGATCAAATGACGGAAAGATTAATTCAGCTTTTGTAACTTCTAAAAGTAGACTTGCTCCGATCAAAAGGTTAAGTTTACCTAGGTTAGAGTTGATGGGTGCTTTAATTGGAGCTAGACTTAGTAATAGGATTGTTAATGTTCTTGGGATAAAAGTTCTGAATACTTATATGTGGACTGATTCAAATATAGCTTTACATTGGATTAAGAGCTCTGCTAACTCTTGGAAACCTTTTGTAAGTAACAGAGTTTCAGAAATACAAAACTTAATTGACCCTATCCAGTGGAAACACTGTCCAGGTCGAGACAATCCAGCTGACCGATTAACTAGAGGTCTATCGATTCTTGATCTTGAAAAAGATAGACTTTGGTGGTTTGGTCCACATTGGTTAATTAAGAATAAAGATACTTGGCCAGTGCCAAAGGAAAGTGGGTTAGTTCTTGATTTAGAAGAGAGACGTAATCAAACGCCCCAAGGATTAGTAACATTAACGAAATTAGAACCGTTAATAAAGTTAGATAATTTTAGTTCTCTAAAAAGAGCTATAAGAGTTATAGCATGGGTTAAAAGATTTTGTTTTAATTCAAAAAACCTGAATAAGCATTCAGGATGTTTATCAGCTATAGAATTATATGAAGCAGAAATTTACTTAATTAAGCTGAGTCAAATAAATTCCTTTGGAGAAGAGATCCATGAACTTAAAGAAGGTTCACAGATCAACCGAAAATCAAACATAGTTGATTTGTGCCCATATTTGGATGAATTTGGTTTACTTCGGGTGGGAGGAAGGCTTAATAAGTCTAAATTTATACTTAATGAGAAAAACCCTTTAATTATCCCCAAGGATGATAGGTTTACTGAACTTCTTGTAAAGCAAGAACATTTTAAGGTTATGCATTCCGGAACTATCGAAACCCTTAATAAAATAAGAAGTAAATTTTGGATTCCTAAGGGGAGACAATTAGTAAAAAAGATCCTCCGAAAGTGTCTGGTGTGCAGAAGATTTAGAGCTAAACCAGCAGATCAGATGACCGGACAGCTTCCAGAGGACAGAATAGCCGAAGCTCCTCCATTCAGTATAATAGGAGTCGACTTTGCTGGACCCATCTATGTGAAAACCAAAGAAGACCCGATGAAGACTTATATAGTACTGTTCACCTGTGCAGTCACGCGGGCTATTCATCTGGAGTTGGTAAGTGGAATGTCAACCAAATGCTTTCTTCTAGCATTCCGAAGATTCATTGCCAGGCGGGGTACATGTAAGGTTGTGTACTCGGACAATGCCAAAACCTTCAAGGCATTGAAGGAAAGGAACAAAGAGCTTCAACGCCTAGCAAACGTTTTCAAGGATCAAGAACTCCACGACTACATCGCCACAGAAGGTATTACCTGGAAATTCAACGTGGAACGAGCCCCTTGGTGGGGAGGTTTTTTCGAAAGAATGGTGAAGTCTGTAAAAGAGCCGCTCCGGAAGATTTTAGGAAGAGCGAACCTTACTTTCGAGGAGTTGGAAACTCTCCTGTCTGAAGTGGAAGCCGTGGTCAACATGCGGCCTCTAACCTATACGTCAAGTGACTCAGGTGATCCAGAACCTCTAACTCCTGTCCATTTTTTACAGTTTGGAAGAAAAGATACAAAGAATCCTCTACATTTTATTGAGCTATTTAGCCGTACTAAAATTTCAGATAAGAAAAAACTCACAAGACGAAAGATTTACCAGACAAGTCTTTTAAAGCGAATTTGGAAGACATGGAAAGAGCAGTATCTACTGCAGCTCCAAACAGCATTCCATCTCAAGAATCCGCAACGACAACAGAATCTGAAGAAAGGTGATGTCGTGCTTGTGGAGGGATCTTCAAAGTCGAAACTTCTATGGGACCTAGGTATTGTGGAGGACACTTACTTAGGAAGAGATGGACAAGTACGTTCATGTATCATAAAACCCCCCAAGGGAAATTTACGTCGTCCAATCCAGATGTTATACCCCTTGGAACTGTGCTGACTTTTTTTTATTTCTTTTTGGACTTTAGGAAAGCTCCAGGTGGGGAGTTTGTAGCGGAAATGCGCAAAGTCAGCGCCAGAAGAAAGAAGATTTTAGTAACTGTAACTTTAACTTATTATTTTGTATATAAGCCTGTACATATTTCATTTCTCATTGATGAATTGATTTGATTATGATTGATTAAGCTTTAGCCATTAGATTCTCTTTTCTGTTATATTTAATAAACCTTAGTTAGATTTTACTGACTTTTTGTTCATTCTCTTGGAGTCCTTTACTTCTTTGGGGGCATTTAGATGATAAGATTTACATGTAATGTACATGATAATGTCATGATAATTTACATGATAATGTAAAACATGTTGTATGTAGACGAGATGATGAAGGGAAGAAAGCTTTGGCGAATTTTGTGAGCGATAGAATACAAAAATAATACAAACTTTACTGTCTAAATTAACAAAAATTAAACTATCACGGAATTCAACTGGAAAAGCTGTTACAATGGATATTAACCGTAAAGTTAAAGAATTACAATCTATGAGAGGTGTCAACAAGTCACCAGTCATTGATTTAGGTCTAACTTCCGCTTTAAGCTGAAAACTCCGATTACTAGTTGACTAGCTCATTTAAAATCTTAAATAAAAGTAAATAATATTTCGAATTAGTAATTTTGAAAATTATGACACCATTCATCTAGTTTCTGACCATTATTCTAAAGATACATCACTAAAAGCAGCAAACAGCCCCTCGTATCTTCGCCGTCAAGGAAAGAAAATGGTCAACAGAGCATTTATTCGTACAGATATAAGTCCAATTAAAATAGGACTCTCTAATGTAACCCTAAAACTAAAGCAAACCTTACTGAATATCTTTCAATAGAAATACTCCATTATTACAAAGAATTAGAGAAATAAATCATTGTATCCACAGAAACAGCGGTTCTATCGAATAACAAGATTTATAAAAATTTAAAAACCAACCATAAGGAAGCTGACACAAGTTATATATACCATGAAAAATTTCTATGCTTCAAATTTGGGGGTTCACATTTAGTCAACAGATACAGATGGTAAAGGAAAATTATAATGTGCTGTAGAGCTTTTAAAGAGGTATATTTCACGTCTTTCAAAGCTAAGGCTTTATATCACTGGGAAAGAAGAACAGTTAGTGGGTAGACACTTCATTGCTCTGGAAGAATTTGTTTGCAAAGAATACTATGGATCTACGTTAGTACCTTTTCAAAAGACTGCTAGCTGAATCAGAGAGCATAGCTCTAGTTTGGGCCAAAGATGTTGAATCAGCGCAAATTATTCCTACACCTGAATTGCTTGGTTGGAAAAAAGAAAATTATTGTTTTATTCCACCCCCGGCTCCTAAAGCTGTAATAGAACTCGCATCCTGTGGTTGTGACACAAGTAAATGTCAAAGGAGCAAATGTGTGTTCCCAGTACTGCTATATCTGCATGCTGTAAATGAATTGAAACATGTTCTTATCATTTTAGGGTGAAATCAATGTGTAATTTACAACTTAAATTAATAATTTTAATGAAAATCTTTTACCGAGAGAGTGGACCTTGAAAAGTGCTTTTAGTAAGGTTTTGAAATAAACTGGATTTAGAAGACAAATGAGATGTTTTTTAATTATTAAGAGGTGATTAAGACTTTTTATTCAGGGTAAATATGAAATACTAATAAGTATTTGACTAATAATTTACATTATTTTAGACAATATTTTCTAGAAAGGAATACCTTAAATTGTTCATTTCCTGACTAATGAAAGTTTTTAATGAATTAATCCTTAATTACTACTTTATTAAATTCAAAAATTTGATCAATAAAGTTTTAAGTGTTTTTAGATAACTAGTAAATAAGAAAATGTAAATAAAAATATGAGACAAAAAAAACCCGAATTTTTATTAAAAAAATTAATTATTTTTTAATTATATTAAAATTTTAAATAAAAATTCGAAATCTATTTTAAGTATGTATTTAGTCTTGCTTTTATATTCTAAATTTCTCATTTTTATATTAATAAATAAACATAATATTAAAAAATTCCCATTTCTCAAAAATCATTATTTCATCTGATAATTACCTTAATTAAACCTAAATGAGAATTTAAAACTTGGCACCACACCTTTTTAAGTTTCTTATACTATAAGTTAACAAAAAAAACATTAATTTACATGATTTTCAAATAGTTTTTTTAAGAGCCTTTTTTTGACATAAGCAACTCCACTATAATGCCTAATTACTACTAGTTTTACTACTAATTAAATTCAATAACACATTAAAAATTTTGTTCAGTAAGTGTTTTCAGATAGCATATCAGTAAATAATAAGAAAATCTAAAAAATATCGGTCAAAAAATTAAATATCCACTTTTTATTAAAAATTTTATTTTTTAAAATAAATTAAAATTAAAAATTTTTAAACGGAAACTCAAAATATATTTTAAGTTCTTATTAAGTCTTCTTTTTATCTTCCAAATTTCACATTTTTATGTTAATAAGTAAACATATAATGTTAAAAAATCCCCATTTCTTAAAAGTCATTATTTCATCTTATAATTAGCTTAATTACACCTAAATGTGAATTAAAAAATTGCCACCAAAACTTTTTAAGTTCCTTATACTATAAGTTAACAGAAAAACATTAGTTTACAAAATTTACAAGAAATTTTTACAAGAGCCTTTTTTTCGACATAAGCGTCTCCACTACCTCTATATCTCTGTTGGAACAAAGTTTAAAAATCTGAAATTTTTACAGGTAAAGCCTCACTAGGGTATCATCCAACTGTAAAAATTTCATATTAGTATTTGCTTTCAAGTGGAATTATGAACCTTCAAAATCTGATGATTTCAAAAAAATCATTACTTTGACCCTCTATATCTCTGGTGGAACAAAGTTTAAATGTTTGAGAATTTCACAGGTTACGCCTCACTTAAGCATTATCCTCCTGTAAAAATTTCATCTTAGGTATTTACTTCTATGTCAAGTTACAGGACCATAAAGACGTTATGTTTAAGAACATTAAACTGAAGAATGAGGTTACATTAATGAATTTTATCATGTTCCCAACTAAGCGTTTTTACGGTCCTGTAACCAGACTTAGAAGTAAATACCAAGGATGAAATTTTTACAGGAGGATAGGATAATACCTAAGTGAGGCATAACCTGTGAAATTTCAAACATTTAAACTTTGTTCCACCAGTTATATAGAGCGTCAAAGTAAGGATTTTTTATAAATGTTCCAACTTTGGAGGCCTATGACTACGAAAAAGAACAAAATACCAGAGTTGAATTTTTTTTCAGAACATACTAGTCCAGTAAGTAGGCAACACATTGTCTACAAAAAACATTGGGAAAATATAGATCTTTTGGGAATACTACGCCTTTGAAAATTGAAGAATCATCATACAATTGTACCAAAAATTTTAAAGGATGTATCTTTCTGAGTAACAATGGCTTTTGTTGCATGAATTTAAGTTAAACCAGTCAGGAGTAACGAAAGTTAACAGAAACTCTTATAAATGCAAAAATCAGCTTTATCGATGGCTGCCATAAAAAATCGAATAAAAGTAAAAAATTAAAGATAGCGTTTTTGGACTCTCCAATAATATTTGAATCAACCCTCAAAAAAATATTTAATTCTAAAATGGTCGATCGAGCGACCACCTCTGGATCACTTGATATGAATTGACCCTGCCTTATCTTTATGAGTGGAAAACATAAAAACGTTATTTTTATTACCAGTATTAAAGAATAGGTTATTTACATAATATTTTTTTTGAAACTACCAGTTATCTAATCCTGTCGACTGCGCCAATATCGTGAATTAACGTGAACTGTAATAAGGTCACGTGAGTGTAAAAATCAGGTAAAAGAACAAGGCACGACTCTCTCTGAGTAGAGAACCGAAATACATAATTACTAAATTCCAGCTCTTCGCTTTAACGCAATGGCTCAATGGTAGGAATTTCGACGACCCCCTCTAGATGGCGCTATCATCATATTCCACTTCTGCCATGGGGATTTATGCTTCTGATTTATCAGCTTTTGCCAATAAAAAATATTAATCTTACAAAACCAAACTGCTTACATAACCTGACTAGTGTTTCGGGGGAGGGTTGACTCGTCCCCCAAAAAAATTGTGAACATTTGCCTCAAATTAGTGTTTCAACTCACTCTTGAAAAAACCCTTTGAGTTACATCCGAACAGCTCTTTGTAAACTTCATAATTTTCAAAGGAAAAAAAATATAAAAATTTTGATGTGGGGCTGGGGGTCCTCCCCCAGAAAAATTTGTCTTTTTGTCTCAACCCCAGTGTCTTATCTCATTTTAAAATTCGTTGGGGAACACCTTCTGGTAAGCGGCAGAATTTTCAAGGGAAAAACATTGTAATTCAACAACATTTTTCCATTTTTGGCCGTCATCCGAATATCCGTTTCGGACGATAAAACGCTGCCCTATCTTTTTAAGTGGCAAACATAAAAACATTATTTTCATTACCAGTATTAAAGAATAAGTTATTTACACAATACTTTTTTGAAAACCTTTCATTATACTACTGTCGTACTGTCTCAGTATCAAGATCGAACGTGATCTATAATAAGTTCACGTTAGTGTATAAGTAAAAAGAACCGAAACACACACTTATTACAAATGTCCAGCGTTAAGGAGTTTCGCTCTCCTCGCGCCACCGCTGTGGCTCAATGGGAGGAATTTTGACAAGATCTCAGTAGATGGCGCTATCATGCTCCACTTTTGCTATGGAGATTTTAGCTTGTCAGCTTTTGCCAAGAAAAAGCAAATAAAACATATTAATCGTACGACTGAACCAAACTGCTTACATAACCAGACTATTGTTTCGGGGGAAGGTTGACTCAACCTTATTTCTAAGGCGCCCTCAAACGAGGGGTCATCCCCCAAAAAGATTTTGAGTATTTGCTATTGCTTTAAAATTAGTGTTTCAACTCACTCTTGAAACCCTTATTTGAGGGGACGCAGTACTACCATTTTTGCCAAAATCTTTAAAATTATAGTTATTTACTACTTCTTTCTATCATTATATGTATTTGTCTTATGTTAAACATATTCCAAACTCAAAACATCTTTGAATCAAAATTTTATGAGTTTATTTTAAAAATCTTCAAATTTAAGAGGTGTTTTTAAAATGCTACTCCTCCTACAATAATCGACATACATTCTTGAAATTTGGTTTTCAAATACATCAAACTGTGTTAAACAAAAGTTAGCATCGATTTCAAGTTTATGGTGCTTTGAATTCTAAACATAGTGGTTTTTCTTGAATCACTAGCTAAAAAAGCCCTAAAATGCTAAAATTCTCAATTCAGTATTTTTTTAAAAACAATATACAATGTTTAATGATAAAACAAATGCCAACTTTTGTTATACTACTCACTTCCAACAATAGTCAGAAAAAATTTTAAGAGATTTGGTCCAATAGATAAAAAGCCTTAGCATTTTAAACAATGAAACAGTGATTCTGAGAAAAAGGACTTTGAAGTTTCTAAGCCATTCTATTCTATTAGCCATAGAGACCTTAACACTTTCACATATGAAATCAACTACAACTTAATTTTTTATCAATGAAAAGTTTTGAAAATTCGTAGGAGATAGAAAAATGCATATAGATTAGTTTAGAAGAAGAAAATTTTTTTCCAAATTTTGACAAAAAATGGTACTGTGTCCCCCTGAGTTACATTCAAAGAGAACAGCTCTTTGTAAACTTCATAATTTTCAAAGGAAAAAAATTATAAAAATTTTGATGTGGGGCTGGGGGTCCTCCCCCAGAAAATTTTGTCTCTTTGTCTCAACCCCAGTGTCTTAGGGGCCATTCATTAATTACGTAAGGATTATTTTGGCAATTTTTGACCCCCCCTCCCCCCATGTAAGGGTAGGTAAGATTTTCAAACCCCTCCCCCCTATTCTTACGTAAGATTCCATTATGTTTTTCAAAACAATAAAATGTTAGAAAACTCTCCGTTTGACGTAAATCAAAGATTTTTATTTTTCAACAGATAAATAATATTCTTGCTGTCAACTACATATTACTATTATATTATTATCTCTTGATTAGAATAATTGGAATTTGTTTATATTAACTAGGAAAATCTTACGTAAGAATTAGTTTGCCCCCCCAACCCCCAAGAAGGGTATGTAGATATTTTTCCAACCCCCCTCCCCCTCGGGATACTTACGTAATTAATGAATGGCCCCTTATCTCATTTTAAAACTCGTTGGGAACACCTTCTGGGTAAACGGCAGAATTTTCAAGGGAAAAACACTGTAATCAGTCCTCAACATTTTGAAGGGGGTTGGGGGTTTTCCCTTAGAAAAAGTTTTGAAAAAGTTTGACCATCACAAGAGCATTTTAACAAATCATGACACCCGAATTCATTTATGGGCGTCACTTTCACAGGAGCCGCCCCCCTTTGCTTTAAATCCTATACACCTTTGAGAAAGGAGCTTGGATATCTCAAGCGGCATTAGAAAAACTAATTTCTTTCACGAAACTTCCAAAGGGAAAACTTCATTTAAGAGGCTGAATTTTCAAGGATAAAACACAGTATAAAAGACGTCAAAATTTTAGGGAGGGGGTTAAGGGTTCTCCCCAAAAATTTTTTAAAAAATTTGTGTCCTAAAGTAGTGTGTAAGCTCATTTTGAGGCCCCGATTTCATGTAAACCGCGCAATTTTCTTAGGAACATTTTTCAGTTCTTCATGTTTTAAAAACCGACGATGCAATAGGGGGGGGGTCATCCCCCCTCGGTACGCCTATGCTCCTTGTAAGTAATAAGGGAAAAACATAATACAAGTTTATATCGAAATATCGGGAAGGGTTTGAACACAAACTAAGAATCCTTGATGATGATATATGTTTTGTCAACGACGAGTCTAAATCAAATATTGCCATGGACGAGAATCCTATCCCTTCTATGATGAGTTCAGAATCCTAACAATTTATATTGGGGGCGATATACAGGGTGTATCTGAAATGGTGCAACAAACTTTTAGGGATGATAGTACTTCTCAAGACGAACAAGAATCGGTATAGAAAGAGGGATCCCAGACCAAATCCCAGGGAGTTAAAAATGGAGCGACACCCCAAAAAAATCATTGAAAAATTCAATTTGTAGAAGAACTACTATTGGTAAAAACTTAATCATGGTCTCAAAAATTGTGGTTTAATATGATCTTTAATTATCTCAAAAGTCTTCACTTTAAAATTTGTTTTATTATGAAAAAAGTTAAAAAAACCACAAAAAAAAATGTGAAAATTCTACGAAAACCTCATTTTGTATAATCCTTTCTTTTGATTTTATAATCTGAAAGATCATAGTTGTAAACCCTTAAGTCCAAAGTTTGACGTAAAAACAATCAATATTAAACGCTTGAGATCCTGTTAAAGTTCGTATTTTGTGTGCGCAACAGTTAGCGGACGCAAAAAACGGACTTAAACCATGCTTTAACAGGTTCTCTCTCTCTCTGTCTCTAGAGAGAACCTGTTAAAGCATTCTCTCACGCAACCATGATATTTGATATTTGAATCTTATAGAATGTTGGATTGTAAAATTATATTTAAGTCAATTACTTTGAAACTGCATTTTAAAGTACTGATGGAGAAAGTTTACAAAATTTAAGAATATTTCATTTTTATTTTCCTTTTTAAAAAAAATTCTAGGCACTGTATATTTGGACGGCCTTTTTTCAACTAAACTCTACTCTAATTTCCACGGCTCGGCGTTCCATTGGTTCCATCACTAAGCTCCGAGACTGCTACGTAACCACGAGACCTACAACGCATGCGCCACTGGCCGTTTTGGCCGTCCAAATATACACTTCGAAAATAAATTTCTAATGCTTGATATCTTCAATCTCTGTTGGGAAACAGTTGTGTAATAGTTTCTATCCTCCAGATGGCGCTACAAAGGATCCCTCCTCCCTCCTCGTCGGCTAGGGGCTAGTTGAACCTGTTACCTGTTATTCACAACTGTAGTGAAATGATTACTTTAATTTGTACTTTTTTTTAAGTAAAAGGTAATATTTAATTAAAAAAGACCTTATAAACTTCAACCAATTCCTTATTTGTTATGAGTACCACTTCCTTAAAAAGTCACCAATAGCTTAAAAGAACATATTGATAGTAGTTAGTTGTTCTTTTGGCTTATGTTTGTTACTTTACGTATTGAAACCGTACAAAATGCCTTTAGTTGAGCTTGAGGAGCTTTTGGATTGGTCTATCAATTTCAAGATTGGATGACGAGATTTCAAGCTGGACAGATGGGAGCCCCCTGAATTTTTTGTACTTGAAGGACGGAAACCGATCAGTCAACCAAATGAACACCTGTGTTTCTTTTGACTCCACGAAAGGTAACCTTAATTCCATATGAGTATTGCAAAAATGTTAATTTAAAAAAAAATATTTATTTAGTGTTACAAATTAGGGTAGCGGGACCATAAGATTTGATATAAATAAAAATATTATTCCTTACTAGCAGATTATTCTGTTCAAAACACAATATATAGTTAGCGTAGAAGACAAAATAAAGTTAGAATATGCTTTAAATTTCATAAAACTTAATAGAGGCAAGTGTTTTTGGGCTGTATTGTGATCTTTAATTTTCGAACTTGATTTTAATTAGGATTTTCTTCGTACGAACACTGCAATACTTTTAAGGCTGTATTGTGCAAGAGACCAGTGAACACTAGTTCCGAATTTAATGTCCCTGAACCCACGCCTGTTCTACCTGGAAATTGTCAGCCAGATTGGTACCAATTAGGTAAGAATCTAGTCTTATAGTATTACTAACCATAACCAAACCAACTAGTTTTTTTCATCTAATTACTGAACTTGTTACTTTCGTTGGTTCTCAACTGGTGGTTAATAAGAGCCAAAAACATTTATAAACAATTTTACTCCTTTACCAACAATGCATAAAAATCTTTCCTTTCTAATATGAAAAGAAAACTACTTTTTAGCCAGACATAAGAACGGGTTCCACGCATGAATATGAAGTACAAGGGTGCATAGAAATATATCCCTTTAACCTGAAAATACTTGATAGTTACAGAAAGAGCTACAGCTATGCTACAGTTGGATAACAGTATAGTAAAGCTACTACGCCCGACCAAACACAAAAGACAGCAGCGACCCTTGTGACGAAACAAGAAAATAAAAACAACTAATTGAAAAAATAAAGGAGATAGTAAATAAGGTACTTACGTATCATCCCGTCGACCGTTCCGTGACTGTCAAATTCAGCGGCACAGCCATAGAAAAGTCAATGGGTTGTTTACCGTTTTCAGATTCAGCGGTATGGTCGACGGGATAATAAGTAAGAACCAAAAATAAACTTAAAGAAATTTTTTTCAAAACTACCAGCGTTACAGTACGACGTGTTGAAATCCTAACTAAAAAAAACTAATATTTTCAACAAATTAGAATTTCAAGTAATTGGAAAGTGAGGAATTCGACAGAAAATCATAATCATTATTTCATAACCTCATGTTTAAGAAGATAACAACTTTTATTATTTGCTTTCCCATAGTTACTTAGATCTAATTTCTTATTGTTCGTATTAGGTAACAAGTGCTACAGGGTCTTTGGAGCAATGCGTTCTCAGAGACTGGATTTTGAAGATGCCCAACAGGACTGCAGAAATCAAAGTGGTGACTTAGCATCTATTCATAATCAAGAAGAACAAGGTAAGGAAAAATCTTGCTTGTCCCCCAAATAGTCAGATGACGTCATTTATGACATGAAAAACAGGTAAGGTAAAATCCTAGGAGAGCCCACACCCTTGGCGATATACCAAAATAAAGCGCCAAACCAGAACAAGATGGCGCCAAACGCCATCTAGAGTGTTAAAGTAGGGTTACCAAGATGGCGGAATTATCGCCATTTTTGGCAGGGTGTGGGCTCTGCTAGGATCCAACCAACAGGTAATATTTTTCTATATGACGTCAATTGGGATACACGTCAACTATGACGTCTTTTTCACAAAAAAGAATGACCTATAATATTGATGAATGGTGATAATTTGGTCATTTTTAAGTCATTTAAAATAACGTAATTTGTAAAAGTCATTAATTTGGGAATTTCCACATCCTTAATGAAATCGAAATGACGTCTTCAAAGTGGACATTCGACATAAGAGGACGTCAATAGTTTAAGCATAATGTAACGAACGAAAAAATGGCGTTATAAATCACGTCATACGTCTCAGGCCCGCCGAGAGCCAAGTCGGGCCCCGGGGACAAGGTTGAGAAGCTGGCCCCCAGTGACATACTTAACCTATACTTCTCATTTCGAGGTAGGGTGCAAAATTTTTCTGAAGTACCCTCACCCATGCATTCAAAGGCTTAATGTAATTTTAAGAATAGACAAGATCTGAATTTTACTTATCATAAAAATATCGTTTTCTTTTGATAATACGATGAATAACAAGCAATAAGGGGGGGGTCTGGGGTTCCCCCCAGAAAATTTTTGAAAATATGCCCCTAGAAAACTGGGAATTTACTCATTTTTGGACCTTAATGTGAAAAAATTAATTTACAAAATATTCAAAATGATATCCGTCTTAGTCCTCAATATGAAAATCTTTGGGTCCCGGACCCCCTACGGGCCCGGGCCCGGGTACCCCCTCGCCCCCCTTCTCGTCAGGCCTGCGTCTACTTGGGTTTTTGTAATTATATCAATGCCTCATCATTCAGTTTGCTACAGATGAAACGAAAAGTCCGAGGACATTTTTAAAATTTATAAAATCTAGAAAAATTACCGGATTCGGATTAAAAAAGGGTCTTCAGTTTCAGCATCGAATGGTCGAGGAATTCTTTTAAGGCTAAAAAATTTTAGTACAAAAGGATAATAATAGATGGCGCCAACATGAATCACGGAGTTCTGTGTTTGATGTATTCTATGCTTATTCCAATATTTCAGAAATTTAATTCCTCTTAGATTTTCTGACTGACTTAACAAGTATCGTAGCAGCTGAAGCATACATTGGTCTTCACAAGCTGTCTTCCTCCATATTAGAATGGACAGACAGGTCCCCGATAGACTTCACCACTTGGTCAGGAGATGCTTGGTCGGCTACATCAGAGAGGGTGAGTTACTAGTTGTTTTTAGTCCAGACTTTTACTTTACAGAATATCGCTTAGAATTGAGAAATCAAATGCAGAACTGGATAGAAACAAACTGAACTTGTTTGACCACTTTCGCTTATGATGGTGTTTCTACAAGTGCACTATTTCGTTTCGAGACAGCATTATATTTCAGTTAGTTTTGACAATTTTTTATAAGGTTTTGCAAACTGATTTGATTTTAAGAAGTCTAAGGGAAATTTTGGAATGTATGTATCTCTTGTCGAGTAATTTCCTTCCATGAGGATTCAATGATATTTATAACAATACTTTCGGGCATTTTTTAAGATGAGTTTAAAGAATTCTATCACCTTTGATTTACTACAAGGTTTCCGATTTTATGATCTTATTTTTAGGCTTGTGTTGTTCTAACTAACAACGAAGTTGAATCCAATTGGCGGTTTGATGCATGCTCCAAAGTACAACCGTATATTTGTCAAAAGAATAAAGGTATGGTATTTTTTTTCTTCGTACTTAGGTTTACCAAGACCCTCTATATAAAGGCCTCCCAACTCGGCCGTGCAACGTCATAACTTTCACTCATCTTTGACGTCACTCCATAGACTTAACATGGCAATTTTCACCCACGTCTGACGTCATCACCTGGAGTTGGATGGCCATGTATATAGAGGGTCTTGGGTTTACTCGTCATGACAAGAGAAAGATGGACAAATAAATAACTGGATAAAAAAACTATCAGATGTAGCTCTGCTTCCATGATCTATGGGTGATTTTATGCATGAAAAAAATGCTCTATTTTTATTTTGAAAATTTCTCCGATTTTATAGCTGAAACTGTTTTTAAAATATTGCCCTTTTCTCCAGAAATCAAACCTGGATCTACCCTTGTGTAGATGGACTTCAAGGCCCGCCCAAATGAGCAATATCCAAATATCAAGATATTGTCACTAGATCACTTTTTTAGATAGATTATCTAAAATAGTACCACACAAGATCCCTTTGTGGTACCGATGGGGGGTATGGAGGTCCTCCCCCAGAAAATATTTTGAAATATGATATGACTAGTAAAAGTGGGGTTACAACTCATTTTTAGAACTTTATTGGTCCAAGTGGGAGACTTTCCAGAGTGCCGCCCCCCTTGGATCCGCGCCTGCCCAGTGCAAACTGCAAATGTCCAGAAATACAGCTCTGTCTGTCTTCCAGATCCGAGCATCACCGTCCCTCCTCCCGATCCCTTCGCCTGTCGCAACGTCAGTGGTTGGTTGTCGCTGGGCAACACGTGCTTCGGGCTCTTCGAGGACCAGGAGCTGGACTGGGTGTCGGCACAGAGGAAGTGCAGGGATTTCAACGGGAGTCTGGCCTCCATCAAGAGTCACTCATTCGGGATATTCATCAAGAAGAAGCTCAAAGTCAAGAACAAGTTTCTGTGGATTGGAGCCAGAGAAGTGGTAAGAGTCAAGCGATGGTGGTAGGGTGTGGTGTCACAGAGTACCAGTAGAGAGAGTCCATGGCCATAGGTGATGATGGAAATCGAAAAAAACTTGGGGTATGCCATGTGATAGGGGCCTTGCTGGAACTGCCCCCCCTGACGTCCTTTTTTCGTCACAAAATGCTAATTGACGTCATTTATGACGTCGAATGTCTACTTTGAAGACGCCATTTTCGTCGTCATAAATGACTTGAATTGGAAGTTTTATACGACGTCGAATTGACGTCATATATGCGTGATTAACAAAATTATTGACGTCTTAAAAATGTCATTATAACTGACGGGAAAATGACCAAATTATCACCATTCATCAAAATTAAGTCATTGTAGCTGACTTAAAAATGACGTCTAAATGTCGTGTTAAACTGATGTCATTTTTGTGACTTGAAAAAAGACGTCATAAATGATGTGATTTCTTCCCAAATGAGACATGGGACAAATTGAATGAACACGTCATTGACAATCATAATTATGAGCTCCAAATTGTACTGCTAATTCTCCTGTCAAGTCAATGTCAATCATAGATACTTGCAGTGCTGCCCTCTATCATAAGATGGCATTTGAAAATAGCCTTTTGGACCCTCTGTTTGGGTTTTTCTCTGTGGGTGGTGTGGTATTATCAGAGACTGACGTCTGCCATTTATGTGTCTTACTTTCTCAGTAGCCGCTCCCTTTGCTTTACCCTTTACTTTATTATACCCGTTCGGACCTATGAATGCGGACCTCTCTCCTCTAATTTTTAAATTGCACCTCTAGAATAGTCTGGATTATTTATTCAATGTAACCGAATTCTCGCCTAATGTAGTGTTTTTCTCACTTTAACAGTCTAAATTCCAAATTTTACTACCAACTGTTTCATCTCTTCACTAACTATGCTAATAGTGATGTAATCAGGATAGGAGGGGCATTTAAGAACTAGTTATCTTCCAAGTACTCCCTAAAATCTTATAGGTTAAGTTATTGACACAAATTCTTTTAGTACGATGAATATAATAACTTTTGTATTTTTTTTTAGAAACCCAATCAGTACGGACTTTTGAGTGGTGAAAAGCTGACTTATACCAATTGGTTGCCACTTCAACCAAGGAATGTAGCGCCGTCTTTGGAAAACTGTGTCACGCTGAACGATAATAGCCAATGGGTGGTGAAGTCTTGCAAGGAACCTCACGGGTTCATCTGCGACTTGGTTGAAAGTAGGAAACATAACCAAATTGAATCGTCAGTTTGAAAAAGGGAATAAGTTGAAAAATCAAGTTTAGGGAAAATCGAGAAAAAAAAACTGTAAAAGTGATGGAATTTTCATTTTATGAACACAAAATTTGTATTGGAAATCTAGGACCCAATTTAGAGTACAGAATAATCATCCAAAAAGTATAATGTTTAAACTATTTTATTGTTGAAAAAAGTTGATAGACTTATTTTCTTTTTCAACCTTATTGGGAGATATTTCTAATGAAAAAAAAATATAGTAAAAACCACTTTACTCGACAACTAAATTATATTTCTGCTTAGCTCACAGACAAAAGTGAAAAATAGAAAGATTACGACGAATAAAATAGAAAATAATTGTGAAAGTGAGTCAGTCATTAGGCCGCTATCAATGAAATAGTGAATATCAATGGAGTCAAACATTCATTGGATGATAAAAAAAAAAGAAAAACACCTTTAGGGTCGTATTCAGAAACTTTAACACGAGATGGAAACGAGATGAGAACGAGATGGAAACGAGAACGTTATGGAAACGATGAATTTGAAACGATATTTTCCCGAAACACTAACGGGAGTTTCCGATTCTTTCCCTCATTGGATAAAATCTCCTACGTCACCAAGCAGACCAAGACGAGATTTTTTTTTCAGCCAATCAGAGTCAGCTAAATTTCTCGCTTTTGAAGAGACGGGTGCTCTTGAACGACCATTTCCAATTTATCGTTTCGTGATCGTTACGTTTCCATCTCGTTCTCATCTCGTTTCCATCTCGTGTTAAAGTTTCTGAATACGGCCCTTAAATAAACGCACCAACTCGTCACTCACTTTTAAATAAATTATCCAAAAAATAGAATTTTATTTGGGCTAAGTTAACACAACAAAGAATAAGAAAAGAAAGACAAATAACTCAAATTTAATAAAAAATACAGTGAATGGACATTGGTTTCGCCAAATTAAAAGGGCTGTAATATATCTGCCTATAGAGTTATTTATTCCCTCTTTACACTCATGTGTAGAGGGAATTTATCCTTTTTTTAAACTGGTGATTCAATTATAAATTTAGTGTTTTGTTTGTAATAACTTAGCAAAGGGGTCTCCAGCAGAGTACCACCAGTGACCACACCAGCTAACCAAATGTGGCACATTATAATAAATTTTGTATCTCATTGAATTTTGGTATGTTTTCGAATTATACATGTTTGTTAAGATTTAGTCTAGAGTCCAACCCGCGAGTCCAACCCCTGGGGGAGGACCCCCAGATCCCCCTTTAGTACTAGGAACTCTATTGTTCGCAACTTTTTTAGGATATTAGTTCAGTCAGGTGCAAATCCTAAGTAAAAATATTTTTTAATTTATGCATTGAATCAATTAAATATGCATGGGGGCATGAGAGAAAGATTTGGGTGTACTTTTTCTCGATGCAAAAATCTAGCTGCAATTTTTAGAGAAAATTTGGGTCCTCCCGAAATAAATTTCTGTAAGCGCCACAGGCTCCTTATAGTTTCGAGTGATTCCAAGTTTCAATTTACTTCACTGTCATTCTGTGCACCTAATATTCTAAAATTTTATATGCGGCCCGCGAGAGTATTGTGGTTTTCCAAAGTGGCCCTCAACAACATTTGGGTTGGCCACCCCTGGTCTAGAGCTTTAATTGGTTTTTCTGAATTTAGAGAACCCTGACTAATAATAAGCAAGTTTCGAATCTTTTTCACATGCAGTTTTTCAGGTGAGAATCACTTGGATTCCGAATTTCTGAAAGCTGGAAACTCTTGTCCACTCCTCGGTTGGGAAGATTTGGGCGGAGATTCGTGTTACATCTTCGAATATGAACCATTGTCTTTTGCACAGGCTTGGAACTACTGCTTTAAGCGAAGTAAGTGAACTTGGTGTTATTTGTGTTGCCTTACTTATATAAATTATTATTATCTGCCCTTAAATATATTTTCAGGTAAATAGAAAATTACATCTTTACAAACAATATGTAAATATTAATTGTCAATCATAAATGATTGCAAAGGTATAAAAATAAAGAGGAAAAGCAATGTTACGAAAAGTGTCAAGGGAACATCTTCCAATACATCTCGACTGACAAGCTAATGGAAGATTATTTTTTTAATTGAAATAGCTTTCCTATTCCACAGATGGTAATTTGGCAAGTTTTCATTCCAAAGAAGAAGTGTCTCGTGTCGAAAACCATTTTAAATCCAGGAATGGAACTTTCATACCAGATTTCATGATTGGATTGGCTGAACGACATAATGGTGAGTTCAATGATTTTTTTTAAATAATAAGTTCACCCAGAAAGCTTTTTCATTATTTTTAATCACTTTCGTAAACATTTGTATCAACTTCCTAATCAGGCGTGGATCCAGGACGGCTCTAAGGGGGGCACTTTTCCAGACAAGATCCCTTTGTGGTACCATTGGGGGTATCGAGGTCCTCCCCCAGAAAAAATTTGTAATTTGACGTGTAAAAGTGGGGTTTTAACTCATTTTTAGAAACGTCGAGTCTAAGGGGTACACTTTTCAACACTATTTCCTTTACTTTTTGACCCAAAATTTCAAAATATTGGGGATTTCCTAAAAATTATCACTGAAGATCCCCTTGGTGGTATGGAGGTCCTCCCCCAGAAAAATTTTGAAATTAGACCTGTAAAAGTAGGGTTTTTACTCAAGGGGGGCACTGTCCAGAGTGCCACCCCCTGGATCCGCACCTGCTTCCCATAAAAGATCAGTAAATTTCAATTCTTTGTGATTGTTTTTTCAGAAGAACTCGCTTGGGTGGACAACTCCCCGGTGGACTTCACGAACTTCGGGGGTACTCCTCCCCCAGAGAACATCTACTCCGAGCGGCCGTGCGTCGTGATGCAGATGAGGACTGGACAGTGGAGGAGGGTGGACTGCGGGCCGAGGCCCTTCATGTGCTCCACTCCCAAGATTGCAGGTTAGGACCTCAATACTCATCCAGGCGTACCCGAACTGAGTAATATCATCAATTCATAGGCGATAATGGTAACAGCCCTACTGGGGCTGATGGGATCGCATCTAACTCGTCACGAGGGGCGGAGAAATGGAATCCTAACCGTCGAATAATCTAATATCCCTTTTTGAGAGTGACAGATTGAAAGAACACGTCACTGCCAATCACAGCTCTTATCCCCAAATTGTACTGCCTACCCTTCTGTCCATTTGCAGGGCTGCCCTCTATTATACGATGGCGTAGCGTTTTGGGCCATCTGTTAGGGGACATCCATAAATTACGTGAGGTGTTTTTTCCAAAATCTGGACTCCCCCTCCCCCCACGTGAGATTTACCAACAACCTTTAAAAACAATTTTTATCCCATTCGTTTGCATTTTGTGCGTCAAAGCACCTAAAAGTTTTCCATTATTAATGATGTGGGGGAAAGGACATTATTCCAATTAAAAATCACCACAGTATCTTAACTGTGGGTATTATTCCTTTCTCATACTTAAAAAAAATCTTTTAATTTCTAACTTAAAAAGTTGACGTGAGATTTAAATCGACCCCCTGGTGAGATTTTTCCAAACCCCTCCCCCCCTTTTTGACCTTACGCTTTCCTCTGTGGCCGTACCCTAGTTCTGGTAATGGATAGCTCATTATTATTGAAACAAAATATCGATATTCCCGATATACAGGTTGTCTCTAAAGGTTGGTACCAAACTTAACATGCAGGTCTGTCATGGCCTGACAACTAAGATTTTCATAGAAACTCATGTCCGCAATATGCTAACTGCATTCGGTGGAAGACAATGTTTAACTACTGTATTCTACGGAAAACATCAATTATTGTTACATATTCGGAGAGATGAGCATTCCCCAAAACCATATTTCATAAAATTATGACGTTATTAGCAGAGTGAATCAATCATCTTAAAATCTTACTTTTCAGGTCCAGCTCAGGATGCATGGAGTTCCTACTCTTCCATAGAAGAACACGAAGGTATGAAACAAATTTTAAAGATTTCAACCAGACAAGCAAAGCTTTAACTAAATGTTTGAGTGTCAAAACTAGAAGTTATGCCAATACGCTTATTAGGGTGGTTCTTATTTTTAAAGTTTGGAAATCTTTCTACGACACGCCCCCCCCAAATTGATCCATCCTACAAATAAATGATTTTTGAAAAATTTTAACCCGTGCCGCAAAAGCCTTAAAGTTTAAAAAAAATACTGATTTTTTTTACAAAACATAAAAAAACAAAGATTACAAAAAAAACCCTGCAGGCTATGTAAATATGCGTGAAATATACTCCCTAATCTTTTCCCAGAGGTGGGGATCCAGCACAGCTTTAAACACCAATATTCCAAACCAAATGATATTTTTTAAAAAGTATTTCTCAAAGTTTCCACTTTAGGAAATTAAAACCATGAGTAAAGTTTAGGCATTTTTCCCTTAAGCAGCAATTTTCCATGATAAAAAAAGGAAAATTTGAGTTACAAGGGGGTTATATCCCCAAATCCCTCCAGAAAATTGTATTTAATTTCCAGCATATTATCTTCATATCTGAACCTTGATATCCCCAACAAATTCTTGTGATGAAATGTATATGTTACAGTTAATGTTCATAATCTGGTAATGTTCGGAATACCTAGGTAAAGTATGAAATATTTTTTACTTTACCTTAGGTAATTCTCATTTTACCTTAGTTTTTCTGAACATTACCGAATTTCGGACATTAACTGTAACATATATACTCTTTATTATAGTGAAACATGGATAAGTGATTACTAATTACTTATGTATTTCTAGATATTCCAAGCAAGATGACAGCGGGGGCTATTTTGGGTATAGTCATTTGCTTATTGGTGATTGTAGCAGTAATAGCTGTTACAGCTTATTACATGTGCCTGCGCAAAGGAACGAGAATTCCGTTGGAAGAGACGGATTCTCTATGAGACTTAATCACAGTAGGCCTAGTCTAGGTTTTGTCATAAACTTGAAATGTCAAAAAGACGGCTACTGGAACTTCCAAGATCTAGTTTAACTTAAAATGGAAATTTCTCATGCCAGTGCTACAAGTGATAGAGGAATCCTGTACTCTACCTCCTATTTCAAACCAGATCATTATTCTTGGTGAGATAATAAAATGAGACAAGCAAAAAGGTGAAATGACTACTCATTTGTAAAAATATAAAACTTTAATTTAAATCTTCAAAGATAAATACAATAAAATAGCAATCACATTTTAACCATTACTCATATACACAATCTGTACAATTTACATCCATTAAAAACTCTTATATGGCAGTGACAAGAGGTCACCAGGCAAACGAATGCCTAGCTACAAACTGTACAACCATAAACTTGTATACAAATAAAATAAATAAATTCGTTTTCTGATTAAAATGTGTGTTGCTTTAAAACATAGTTCCTTTCAAAATAGTGTTTGAACAGACACTTAAACCTAAATATAGGTTCATTGAGATTTGTACTTAATTATATATTTACAGAAAGTTACAAAGTATGTACAAGTTCCCTGAATTTAATGAGAAGAATCTCATCTTCTAAAGAAATAAATAGAATAAGATAAGTATTTATTTGTATCATTCCCTGATGATTATAAATATTACCCATACTTCATACAGACATAACATATGCCCAACATATAGGGTTTTCTGCCTCAAACCTTTCCTTTTCAACATGAAGGTTAAGAGCTAAAACATTCATTTATGATTTAACTTTTAAAAACATGATTATAATGATAACAAATAGTTTTTTTTAAGAATTCCATGCTTGAAGACAAGCAAGATATCATTTCTTGTTTATTGAAATTTTGACAAACATGAAATATACGCCTAATCTCAGGTCTAATTATTTCAGTCAATAAAAAAAATAAGAAATTTTAGGTGACATTTCCTACTGTAGGTAGGAGAAATATTTTCAGCCTTTCGGCTTGTACTTCATGAACATGGAATGTATTTTATGCAAATGAAGCAAAACAGATGATATTATTGCAGCAATAATGACTCTCCATTTCTCTCGACTAACACTAATAGCATAGGCTTGGAAAGAAGACAGACCCAATCCTCATAATCCACATTCATACAACCCAAACACGCTTCCACTTCTCTTATGTACAACAAGAGAGAAATAAATTAAGAGTACAAAAGGAACAGTCTAGTTAACTTTGATTCCCCACAATATTGCAGGTAGTGTCAAAAAAGTTCTTGAGTAGAGTTGAGCAATGAAGGAAAAGTGTTTAAAGGTTGATTTGGCTTTTTAAGTAAATATATTCTATTTTTTTATTTTTTGTGACAAAATTTCTTATTCCCTCTTTAAGTAGTAATAAAAACAAACATAAAAGTTTTTCAATAATATGTACAGACTAGCGTCGCATTTTGATTTGAAATAGCATTAAGGCATGTGCCTTTGACAGGGTACGTTTTTCCATACACAGCCATCTCTTTTAAATCGCCTGCCCACAACTGCCAAATCAACCTTAATGGAAATGGGTGTAAAAAAATCTGCCATAGATATCAGCCATTTGTAGCAAAAGCTGCTGCAAGCATCACATTAGACATTCACCAGAAGATTCAGATCATGTTCTATAAGATAGACCAGAAAATCTTCACCCAAAAAGTAGTCTAGCCACACTGTGGTAGCTACCTTCAAATATGTTGGTGAGACCCTGTAAGAAAGAGGGGAATTAGAGAACAATTCATTATGTTTGGACAAACATACAAAATCTGTTATTTTTTTTAAACTTGTTTACACTTAAAAAAGCAAGATGTCCCTTACTAAAGTCAATAGCTGCCAACTTTTTTTTAACTTGCATCAGTAAAACATTTTGCACCATATTAACACCTTAATTTTGGTTACTACAAATAATGTGTGTAGAGTCAATTCATAAATTCTTAACTTAAACCTCTATTCTATTATTAGCTTTCATCAAATTTTTAAACCTTTGCAATTTTAATTTACCCGAGATTATTAGGTCTAGTGATATTTCACCTAAGTGATTATTTCTGATCATAGTAAAAGTGTTTTTTCTGCATTGTATTTACAATGTGAAAAGAAGCCAACTTCAAATAGCCCCCGTAGGAAGCAGTCGAGGATAAAACAGAACTTTCACAAAAAATCGATATTTTTCAGCTTTTCTACATTCTGAACATCAGGCATGTAGGCTTTTTGCTGGGTCAAAGTAGTTTTCCTACATCCTAATAATGGCATGAGAAGAAGCAGACTTCAACTTGGCACCCGTGGCCGTCTAAGAAAACAGTTGTCAAAGGAACAGAACAAACAAAATTAATCTTTAATGAAAAATCTCGGTTTTTCCAGCAATCTTCCGGTTTCCAACCACCTAGCAAAGGCAGACAAATTTTAAGATTCCGTAAAATTTTGGGTTGATCCATAAAAACGTAACTTGGTGGAAATCCGTAAAAGTTGACAGCTATGTAAAGTGTTTTTTGTTTTTAAAATTGTGAAAATAAAAATTAATTTTTAAATTTGTAAAAATAAAAATTAATTGCTTTAAAAAATCTCAAAAGTATAACTTCTTTAGTAAGCTTCTGTATTTATACAAAAATCATCAATTAAAATTTTTTCTGGGGAAAATACACTTGCTTTACTTATTATTTTAGAAATTTAAGTATTTATTAAGTCGAGTTAGTACTTACCAAGTAGACATGAAAGAAATTTAAGTAGGAGAACTACGAGCACTGGAACTACGAGATGAAGAACTATCTCTTCGCTTTTTATACCTATAATAATCCACATTGCCTGCTGAAATAAAAGAGTAAAAGTTAGGCAGTTGTAATATACAAAAAGAATAGAACAGATCAAATTAAAACATCCTATTAAGAACGTTAAATCTATATTATTATTATTTATAATTTTATATCCTAAAAACTATGTAATAAAAATTAAAACCTTATTAATTTTACTTTTGACTCCATAAAAACTTAACAGATTAACCATAACAGTAACATACAAATGAGCCGTGTGCTCTTAACAACAATTTTACAGTCCTTAATAAAATAATCATTATATTCAAATTTTTAGAATTTATCCTTTTACTATAAAGAAAATCTGAAAACATTAGCTGCCATAATTCTCATGCAGCAATTTAAGGGATGCAACCGGGACGTCATTGGGAAAACTGTTGAAAATTCCCTATCTTGTTCCTCATCACTTTAAAACTTTGTCCTGCCATTGGTGATTAGTGTTAAGACTTAGTTATGTCATCATTTGTGAGGAATATATAGGGAAATTTCTAATAGTTGTGGCGGTTGCATCTCTCAAATCACAGCATGTAGAACCAGCTTAATAGTTAGTATCTTATAATTTAAATAAACTTGTTTCTTTTATTGAAAATAATACCACTGACACATAATTATTGACTTGTAGAACATACTTCTTTTGTTATGGGTAGCTGATTTGAAACATGTTCATCATAAAATGGAATACAAAGCTTTCTCATTCCATGTTAAATTAATTGTATACACAACTCAGGTTTTCATTCCTTCATAAGCCTATTCAGAGTATGACTCACTTGCTAAGGGTGTGTGAACTTCCACTTTCACCTTAGAAGTTGCAGTCACTCGGGTTGTAACAGCAGTAGCGCCACTTGCCTGCCTTGTGATGTTGGACGTAGAGGAGATATTTTCGGTGCAAGGGGAGTTGCACTTGGAGCTGTCCTCAGACTGACTGTCAGTGTTCTGCAACGAAAATGGTTGAAGTTAAAAAAAATGCAGACCTATGTATTTATCTAGAAAAAAGCACAGATCTTAAGAGGAGTGTTAACTCTTAACAGTTGTAGTCATTTTAAATTTTGCTCAGTTGTTGGTTGAAGCAACTTATTTAAACTCATCTATCCAATATCTCAAAACAACTATGTTTTAGTCATTTAGTCCTCTAACAAAACCACGAAGAACCCCCTTTATACGAGGTAGGGTCAAAAAGTTCCTGGAATAGGTCAATCACAAATTATAATACATTTAACACAATACAATTATGTCCATCACAAACAATAATTTTACCTTATCGGTCTTCAAAGTACTTTATACTTCTTACTTCATAGTACTTTACTTCTTACTTCATAGTACTTTACTTCTTACTTCATAGTACTTTACTTCTTATTTCATAGTACTTCTTCCAGTATTTGTATAACTCTTCAAAGCACTCCTAAATTTCCATTTTCAAAAGGTCTTTCAGCTGCATAATCAATCACTTCATCTGAAACCACATAACTGTCCCTTCCATTTCATTTTCAGTCATGGGAACAGGTAAAAATTCACTGGTGCTTGGTTAGAAAAATAAGGAGGGTGTTCTAGAGAGGTAACACTGGGCAAGGTGCTTTTTTACAATCAGAGCGACGAGCACACGATTTCTTGAACCCCTTCAAGATCTCGATCTGCAGGGGAAGAGGAGGGGAACTCCCAGTTCGAGGGCCATCTTTAATGTTTGTGCAACCTTTATGAAAATGCTTATGCCTTCTTTTCAAGGTATCCTTTTCGTATGATTCTTTCAGCATCTTGAGCATGTCAGAAGGTGATTTCTTGTGCAAAACGCAGAATTTGATGTTTGTATGCTGCCTCAAAAAGGATAGTTCAAAATCTGACAAATGAGTAATTCGCTTCATCTGAAATGATCTCCAGAGCTATGCCAACTGAACCGGAAATGAATTCCAAATGGCTAAATTTTCCTTACAAGTGCTGCCAAGCTTGAAAAAGATATTTCCCTTCCAAAGAACACCTGTGTGAATGTATACAACCATTCCAGGAATTTATTGACTACCTTGTATCCAAATAAATGCCATCATTTGGAAGCAAGACTAACATATCTATTAAGACTGGAATTTGAGTTTTCTTTGTCCAATACTAAATTATTTTGTTAAAGGGAGCTAAGTACTTTTGATTCTAAGGATACCAATGAAAGAAACCACATAATTTTTAAAGCTAAACTATCCTTTCAAGAAGAGACAAATATGCTTTCTATGTTTAAAATACATTGAAAAACATGTATTTGCTATGTTATTCCCCATTTGTATGAGAAACAATTTTGAAACAATTAAACCAAAAAGCACACATAAACATACAGGCATGCACTGTCACTCATTCTAAATAATTTATTTGTCATAGAACTGAGGTTCTTATGATATGTACAATTACAATGGATTGAACTAGATGATCAACTCACCTCAGAGGAACTAGGGGTGATGTTGACAGTGGTGGAACCATCGCCTGTGATAGTGGTAGTTTCCACCACCAGTTCCTTTTCAAGCAGAATCTCGTGAGCTGAGTGACTGGACTGGCAGGACCCAGATTCTTCAGTGATGGTAGAAAGGGATATCTCCGACGGCACACGTGGATAAGTGCGACGAGGAACAAAGTGCCGCGAAGATCCCCGAATGCGCTGCCGCAGGGGTGAAGCATCAGGGGTCGGTGTAGCTAGACGATCAATGTTGTCAACAGGGATAACCTAGAAGATGATAAATATTCAGTAATAGATTATAATCTTAAAATTGTCAGTGTAAATTTTTTATTAGTATTAAGTTTAAGTCTTTAAAAACTACATTTCAAGATAAAAATACTAACATATACCATGTACTTTAACATATTAAGTCTATTAATTGAGTAGTAGCCTTGATTTAATAATCATAATGATTAGATGCAAGCTTTCATAGCAAAATGAATACATAGCATAGAGATGGATAGAATATTAACATTTATACTTTATAAATTCTTAAAAATTACACTTACCTCAGCAGGTGGCCCAAGAATTGATAGCAAAATTGGAAACAAAATGAATCCATTGAACAAGCCAATCATGACGAGAGCACACAGAACAATGAAGAAATACCTAAAAAAAATTAATTTTAATATTAATTTATACGCAACTACAGCAAACACTTCTACAACTCGTAAGAACGTGATATCAAACATGAACCCCAATGTTAAAATTTCTTATAGTCCCTTAAATTTTAAAGTTAAAATAATTTAGTTTAGTTCTGGAAACCTTTTTATTAGTTCCTTGAGCTCAGTTATAAAACTCAATTTGCACTGTACATTTTTTACAATCAACAATATTAAATACATTAAAAATTTTCACAAGCTTCAAAAAGGAAAAAAGATATACTAACCTGAAGATGAAATCAAATTCTGAAAAGGACAACATGACCACACCAATCAAAGTAGAGATAGCTCCATTTAAGACCGGACAAAACATTTGCTCAAAAGCCATAACCATTCTACGTTCTCTGTTGCCCAAGCTCGTTAAAAAGCCCTGTTAAATGCAACACAAATTGATTAACATACATTAACTTTAAACATCAGTAAAAGAAATTTGAAAATTAAGTATGGAAAAAATACTGTATACTTCAATGTGAAGTGCTTTAAATTATTATTTGAGAGCTCAGTTTATGATCACATGTTTATTACAATTTTTACATCATAGAGAACAACATTATTAAAGTTCTAAAATTATAGTTCATTAGAGGTGTTGACAGAAAAAAAAATTCTGAGCATGATAATGAAATTTGGGAAGGGGAAAATAGGATACCTAAGGTTCTATTTTTATAGTAAAAACCTGCATATTAGAGTTGATGGAACTTGAAACAACTTACCATTAAAAGATGAACAGCGAATTCAACACCCATGCCCACAGCAGCAACCAGAATGACAGCAGGAACGGCACTGAGCTTGATGCCAATCAAACCCATGAAGCCCCAAAGCTCAACAGTTATCACAATTAAGATGGCCGTCTGCAAAAATAAAAAGCAGCTGTTAACAACTGCATAACATGTGCTAAAGGACTGCAATCTAAAAGACTGTTTCAAAGTGGATTTTACAATAATGAAATGAAATATTTTAAGTTAGTTAGCATATAAAAAAGTAGAAAACAGTACATATTTCATTAATTTATACAGGGGGCTGTCCAGACTTTTTGTGAAGAGTCTGGTTTTTGCAATAATTGTGAAAATCTACTCATGATTTTGTGAAAGTGAAATTAGCGTTTAATTAGTTTTTTCAGCCAAGATGCATTTTTTGTAAATTTATGAAAAAAGGTCTCATATTTGTAGTATTGTGAAAAATAATGTCCTTTTCAAGGCTAAAACAAATTGCATGGTTTTTCTGCTTCCTCATTTATTGCATTTGACACATAGGATATTTATCTCAATGAATCGCGAAGTGTCCATTTTTAAGGTACAATAATTTGTGACGAGTACGTTTTTACAATGAAATATATTTTGTGAAGGGTCACAAAATGGACCCAAATTTCTTCTAAACAGATGACCCCTGTTATAACAAGATTAGCGTCTTCTAAGTAAAGTTAAGGGTAATGATACCAAATATTCAAAAAACAGAAGACACAAAAATGTAGTGCTTAAAGGAGATGGGTAACAAGAATACACTTACCACCACAGCTGCAGCCCAGACATTCAGCAAGAGAGCCGCAATAACCAGGAATATAGCCAAGAAAATAATGCCCAGCGCCATCAACAGATGCATCCTCAAGTAGATGTACTGCTCCCAGTATATGAAGGGCAGGCCTGATGGGAAATTGGGCAACCCCCGCTCTTCAAACTTATCACAAATGGCTCGGATGCCCCGGATAGTTTCCGTTATCTCCTCGGTGCTGCCCATCCGATTGAGAAAGAAGGGCATCTGGGCATAGACGAGCGGCTGAGACTTGGGCATCTTGAGTTCATAGTCCTGGGGATCGTGGATCCATCGCCGAGGCTCGGGAACAAAGTTAGCTTGCGAGGCCGAGTAAGCCAAGGCATCGTTCGACACCCATGCTGATAGATAGTTGTAGAAAGCTTTCGGGTTGATGATGCCATTTTTGTCAACCAGTCGCATAGTCATTACCTGGAAATTAAAGACTTTAGTACCCACAAAATGAAACAAGAGTAAGCTATGTACTAGCCTATCCAAAAAAGAGAGATTGCATACCAGTGACTTGTCAATTGGATTGTCCATCCGACCAGTTTGAACCAGAAGCTTGAATGCCATAATACCATCATCAGTGGCATTTTGACACCACCCTTCCTGAGTAATGCAGCCATTTTCCCAGTGTTCATCAAATGCTTTTTGCAGACCTGAAAAGCATAGGGAAAAACATTACAACAGATTCAATAAGATATGCACACACACAATACAGATATTCTTGGTGCAATTTCATTTAAAGTAAAATTGCCCGAGTGCCCCGAACATACGGGGCGGAACGGGATATCCAAACTACTATTTAAAGTAAAATTTCACCTCTGATTCTATCAACTTACCAAGCAGCCAGTCTCTGAACATAGACAGCCAGAAGTCAGGCAACCCTCCATTGTCATTTTTTATTGTCCGCTCTATCCGAGTGAAGGAGTCGTGATATTCATACAGAAGCTGCTGGTTGGTGGGATACTCAAAGTTTCCTTGGGTTACTGCAAACATGCTGAAAAATCCAAAGTACTTGGCTCGTTGGCTTAAGAACTGATACTCGTTAGTGTTTCTGGGAACCACATCAGTTAGGTCAAGTCCGTCTTTAACTTTGAATATTCCCCAAACTCCTGCTATTAATAGGCAGATGCAAATAAGCACAGAAATACCCTGAAAAAGAAAACATAAGGATTAACCTTTTATTCAGAAGTTTTACAATAGTTATAACTAATAAAAATTTTAAAAAATTATTAATTCTACACTTAAATTCACACATTACAAGCCCAGACTTGGGAGGTTGTTTAATAGATATAAAAGAGCTTAAGGATTTAGCATACCTTAACTGCAGGCTTTTGAAGAAGCGGCCCTAGATACTGGCTCAGAAACCATGTCAGAACAGACCAATCACTGCATTTGACAGAAGGAACACACGACAAACCAAGTTCAGGATCTTTCATTTGGATGTCTTTGAGAGAGCCTTGAATGGACACATTCTCAACAGACGAAGCTATCAAGGAAGAAACATTACCATTATTAATATGTAAAGCTGAAAATTCAATTAAAGAAACTGATTTACCAGAACTGAAGTTTCCATCATAAATTAAAGACACTTACCAGGCGTTCCCATAGAAGATGGCCAAGATTCTTGCTGCATAGATGGGGCCAACACTGTAACTACTCTACCATCTGGAGGCAGAGCATGAGTTACAGTCTGCCGGATGGGAATAGCTACTGAATTGCTTGGCGGAACTTGTTTTAATGGCAAGTATTGGGAATCATTTTCACTATCCTTCTGAGTGCTAAAATCACAAAAAATTCAATTTAACGGATGGCCACAATCATTACAAACACAAGGGGGTGGAAGAACTATTTCCAACCTATCAGATTACAACAAATGTTACCTTACCGTTTGAAGCAGCAGAACAGATCGATCCTCCTTTTTCTCCTTCTCTTAATATCCATGCTGACAAATGCAGGAAAAATGCCCAACACCGACGCAGAAGTGAATGCTATGAGTATTCCAGTTTGGATGACAAAATTCCTCAAGGCAGGAATAGGGATCAGGTAAGCGACAAAGAAGGCTATTACGGAACTGAAGGTAGAAAGAGCAATGTTGACACCAGTTCTTTTCAAAATTTCTCCAACGATATGCTCCTGAAAATATACATAAAAACAACATTTTACAAAAGGAAAGTCAAACTCAGAGTTTTGTATCCAAGGTAAGAGTTAATGATTGAATATCAAGATTACATAATATGCTTTGAAATAATATGATCAATAAAAACAAAGTAACTCTTTATAGAACTTAATGCAGCTCGCTCAAGTAAAAAATAATAAGAGAAATTCACAGAACAAACAAAAAATATTTATTACCTGAAGTATATTCTCTGACTGACAAGTTAATGAATACTGATGCACAATGAGGAACATACTGTTTAATCCCATACCCAAAGCAAGGAATGGAGTAACCTAAAACAAGAAAAACAGTTAAACACAAAGAAAAATCATGACCACACTGTGAAACACATGTAAGCATATGATAGTTATCTCTAAAAGCGTCCATAAAACAATCATTACTATTTAACAGAAAAGCAAATTAATTTAGAACTTAACACGTACAACACATGCAATTAAAAACAAATAAATTTTGCAAAAAAGCAGTAACTATGTTTAAATTTCACAAATACAAAAACTCTAATTGAGCCAATTTTATTACTTTTATGAATGTTGCAAACAGGTGAATTTAAGAGGACAGATTAGTACTCAGGAAACTGTTTCTATAATATCACAAAACTTACGAAGGCAGTAAAATTACTTTGCATTCTTACCTGTGTAGTAGCTGCATTAAATGGAATTCCAAGAATGGCACAGAATCCTAATCCAGATCCAACAGAAAGACTAATAAGTGCAACTCCAAGACATCCCAGTGTGCACTGAGAGTTGACTGGGTCCATAAATTTAGTAAGGGAGAAACCAGTATAGATGAGCTGAAATTAAAGTTTTATATCAATAAAACACATTGAGAATTATTCTTTTATTGTGAACAATTAAAATTAGATTATAGGAGAACTGTTTTAAGTTTTAACTTAAGTAATTTCAACTTACCATAGCCAAACAGCCTAAAGCAATTCCAGTGATGTTGACTTCTGAGAAATCCTTCATGATATCACCCAAGGAGGTTGTGGAGAACACATTGACGGTGTTTTTCTTAGTTATGTTGGGAGCTCGAGCTTCTTCCATGACCACCTTGAATATAAACAATAATTCAAATGTTGCACATTAAATCTTAACCATATAAGTATTAGGTAAAGGATGTTGTTGAATGACTAAATACTTACAAGTATCCTTTATGAGGCATAAAAAACAAAACACCAGTAAAATAAGAGAATGCTCAAACAAAAAAATATTTCTTTTTTAACAGCTTTTATTAGTGAAAACTTTTCATTCCCCCACATAAGTATTAAATATTTTTAAGTTTGTAACCCTATTTTGAAAAACCTAGCACCTGTTTATAGTTTGCATACAAGTTGGTTATAAAATGATTTAAATTTGTATATTAATACTGAAGCTTTTGAACTATTTGGAGAGAACAAGTCTTACCTCAGTGAACTTCCTCTGCCAAGCTTCCAAGACTTTTTTGGCTTTATCCACATTCCAGTCCAAATTGTGAACTTTCATGTGATCTCGCCAAAACTCAAACATTTCTTTTTCAGCCATAAGCTGAATTATTGTTTGTAAAGCTTCAGCTCTGGAAAAAAGAGAAAATACGTAAGTTAAATTTACCATTGCCCAATTATTATTCGTTTAAAAATCCTAAAAACCAATAGGTTAGTTTTTTTGGAGAAAATTAAAAACATCCTGTGATTATGAGAAATAATTGTCACATAGCATGACTTCACTAAAATAGGCAATGAAATATTTACCTCACTATATGTCCAGTTTTGTTTTTTGTCACTCCACCCACCAAGACATCTTCAGGCCAATGCATGTACTTGGTTGCAAATCCGTAGCATCCCCCAGTCAACTCTGCACCTATGTCAGGACGCTAATAAAAAAATACCTTGTGAGTCATGCCGCAAACACTGAAACTTACAAAGATATCCAATACTGGCAGCAAACTGCATTTTATAACTAGAAAATGCTTTACCTGTAAAGTCTTTTTGTTAGGAGCAGATGCTGGGCAATGCTCATCAGATGGTTGTAAGCATGGCTTTTCCTGGTAAGCAGTAGTAATCCCCGCCTAAAAATTGAAATTAAGTTTTCAATTTATAGCATTCGATATGGAAGACAAAGGAGCATCAATAATGTATCTTATCCAAGTGTAACCTAGCACAAGAAGTTTCCTATTTTTTAAACAGAAAACATTAAAACAAAATAACTCCCCATCAAATAAAGAAACTGAGGAGAGTGAACTCAAAATACGAAAGAATAGCAGAAACAAAAAAGTATCCTTTATAAACCCTTTTCATCCCCTGGTACGTTTCTCCATCGCTACTCGGCCGTTTCCGACCACAGCCGAAGACCCAATTAATCCGGTCATAAATCCGGCAGGCAACGGTTAATAATTCCATCGGCGTGGCGGAGGGGGGGAACTGCTTGTAGCGGACCACACACGAGGACCTGGCGCGGCGCCCGACAGCACATGCCGCTCCGATTGCCATCCTAACGATTGAACTGCCCGCTGGTAAATTTCGCGAGGTTCTCCTTACCCCTGAATTTTCCTGTGGTACATAACATCAAAATCGTAGAAACGTTGAAAGGCATTAGTCAAGGTTAAAGAAAGCAAACTTTTAGACAGGACTTAACCCATAGCGCATTGAAAGTATAGAAAAAAGAATTAAAACTACATACAAGCGTATAACTAAATGAAATGGTACTTTCAAACAAGACTAAAACAATCATTATTTGTTGCAAAAGAAATACTGCCTTGATCGGGAGGATTACTAAGAAGATTGCCTTCAATCAATTCTACAACTGGAAATCAATAACATTAAGGTTTATCTTGAAGTTTTCTTCTTGGATATACAAAGACCGACCACAAATGAAAGAAAAAACCTTCCTGCTTGGCAATAACTAAATGAAAAATAGACAGAAATGCCTTGCGTCGCACCATAAAAGCAAAAGCTTCGCGTGAGGTCACCGCAGGGTGTTCGTTTTCCGGGGGAGAAAAGGGGCTCACGCGTGGGAGGTATCATTCCTCTGGCCCCATGTCAGTTTCACACTGAAGAGAAAGGATTCAGAGGGAGAGAGAGGACCAGTTTTTCCTGGTAGATGAATACGATTTCCAACGCGAATCATTCATGAAGAATGTTAAATGGGAAAAGCTATCAATGGGGAAGAATAAAACAATCTTTAAATATTTTTAAATGAAAATGAACTTTTTACTTCAGTTACATACACAAGGAGAAAGAAGCAAGACTGTAAAATAGAGAAATTGAGAAACTGGACGTACAAATTTTTTTTTGTTTTTTACTTCTTCATGGTTGCATCTATACAACATTTCTCTACCCTATATCGTACAATTAATAGTACTTTTTATTGTTAAGTAAGGGAACATAAATTAAAACTAAATGATTGAGACATTAACATTCAACGAAAGTTTGGTACGATTTTTGTTTCTCTACAGTAGTTAAATATGTTCCACTGTAGTTTTAGCACTTCAAACAATGGGGAACACTTCCCAGTGTAGTCCCAATAATTAAATTCATTAAAAACCTATTAATGAGAGGAATTATTTTTATTCTTCAGTACCTTTTTTCCTTATATTCTCAATGGCTTAAATTTTTGTAGCAGGATTTGCATTCAAAAAATAAAAGTAGACAAAACTTGAGTGTCAATATTCCATTTGATAAAACCTAGGCATAGTAAAGTCATTGCCCTCTTTGCTTCTAAAGGTTTGGAATTTACTTTACCTATTCCTAACCTTACTCTAATCCTAATCAAAAGAGTTTATTACAAGAAATAATGGACTCTAAAGGGTAGATTCACGTAAAAGTTTACGGTACCAACCAACAAAAGCTACCAAAAAGCAAACCAACGAGCAGAAAAATCTCCTCTTCCCCTTCGAGACCACCACCTCACCATTCCGACGCACATCACTCATCAAAACAACTGCAAAAAAGAAAAAAAAAACCTCCACTACGGTCGCAGTTACGACTCCGACACAACACAAAAACCCCGCGAGGAGAGCAGAGAAGAAAAGAAAGAAAGAGGAAGGAAGCGGTGTGCAGTGGGCCCACACCGGCACGAGGATGCCGTGACGTGGCCCGCGGACCACCCCGGCAGTGCGGCGGGTGGCCGGCCGCTCTAATGAAATCTTTGTTTTTTGCTGCCCCATTCAAGTGGGTTACCTGCTTTTTTACTACTACGGCCTCGCTCGCTCTGTTTGGATCGGCGAGAGAGAGTGGAAAAGGAAAGTCATCGCAGAGAGAAGAGTACGATGGAGTAAACGTATTACTCGCAACATATTTATTTGGGTGGAGCATTTATTTTTTGCATGAAAATATTATATAGATAAGACTCTTACTCACCCTCTTCATGAAAGACTCGATAGTAGACATTGGGAAAGACGAAGAGATGAAGGATTTGAAGCTTTTCACTGCCTCCAGGACCCACAGGGGGTTTAGGTTGGTCCACTGAACGTTGATGTTCAATGGTCTGAAATGAAACGAGCGCATCATTACTCGACCTGCAGGCACCGCAGCGCTCCTGTTTTTCCTATTTTTCCTGTTTTTTTCACATTAGCTCCTTTTTTCCTATTTTTACGGTCCATTTTATTTTTCCTCCTTTTTTCAGCTTTTTTATCCTTTTTTTCCTATTTTTTTAACCCTTGGGATCGACTTTCTTCGTTTATGTTTTGTTGTATGTATGGATTGATGTCAATACTATCGGTCAGTTGTTAACGCTTTGGCATACGAAATGGAGTGATTCGTTTCCTTTCAGCGGGACGCGGCGTGGCCACCGCGGAGCTTCCTCTCCCGTTGAGGCAAAGCTGTCCTCCGTTGTTTTTAGCCCAGGAAAACGGTAGTTTTTTCAAAAAATTTCTGCTAGAAGTTTTTTTTTTCGACGGTTTTATGTTTTTGAAGGCGCTGATTACGAATCTGAAGTTTGCTCCCAAGTGGGGGGCGGCTTCATATCGAAAATCACAAAAAATTGATAATTTTTTGCTCTTTTTTCGATTCTTCGCCAATATTTAAAAAACTATAAATTTCTCGCAGAGAATTTCCATTACAAAGTTAAAGTAAACAAAATTTCCTACAAAATGTGCTCATCAACTTTGATTTTCTGAAGAGTGGTTTGGCCGCTAGAGCGCGCTGACAAACATCGATTTTTTGGCCTTTCCGCAAAAAAAAGGAAAACACGTGCTTCTACCCTCTAAAAAATGAAAATTATTCAAGTTATCAACAAAAATTTTATACCACGTGAAAGAGCATTTAATTTTCTATAAAAAACGTGCTTTACATGATCATTGTTTGAGAAGGGGGGAGGGAGTGAAGCAAAGATCGATAATAAAACTGTTGCGGCTCTCAGACCAGACGGACTTTTGCGGTTGTTAATCTGCGCTTTATTTCCGGTATATTACTTTACCAATAAAATGGGTTGTTTTGGATGAATTGATGACTACGCATGCTTAAAAAAATAAATTTTTAAATTTATTTATGAAATATTGGGTGTTTTAGGCGGAATTTAAATAATTTTTTTAAGATTCTTATATTAAATTATGGGAGTGTTTAATAAACGAATTTATATGTTTTTTGCATCGCTTAATACGAATTTCAAGTTTATTTTAATTTTGAAAGTCATCTTCACATCCAAAATTGCAAAAAATCTCAAATTTTTGCTCTTTTTTTCCGATTTTTCGTCAATTTTCTGAGAAAATATTCATTTTACGAAAAATAGCATGCAACCAAATTAAATAACGTAAAATTTCTTATAAGATGCACTTGTTCATTTTTATTTTTCGAGGAGCGTTGTACATTTTATAGCATTTTGAAGAACAGCAATTTTCATGTTTTTGTGTAAAGTCAGGAAACAGCTCTAATTCAGCGCGCTCTTGCGTGAATAATTAAGCCGTGCATTTTGTAGGAAATTAAATGTTCTTTCATTTAGTATAAGCTATTTGTCGGTAACTAGAATTTATTTTAGAGCTGTAGTGGGCAAAATCGTTCATTACTTTTTTGTAGAAAAGCAAAAAAATATCTTAATTTTAAAACGCTATAAAACGTACACCGCTCCTTGCAAAATAAAAATGAACCAGTGCATCTAATAGGAAATTTTAGGTACTTTAATTTGGTTTCATGCTATTTTTCGTAAAATAATTAATGTTTTAGAAAATCGATGAAAAAAAATTGAGATTTTTTGCAATTTTTGATGTGAAGATTACTTTCAAATTAAAATAAACTTCAAATTCGGATTTAGCGATGCAAAAAACATAAAAATTCGTTCATTAAAACACTTACATAATTTTACATAGGAATTTTAAAAATTTATTGAAATTTCGCCTAAAACATCCAATATTTCATAAATTAATTTTAATTAATTTTTTTAAGCATGCATATACGTAGTCACCAATTCATCCAAAACAATCCATTTTATTAGTAATATACCGGAAATAAAGCTCAGATTGCAGATTAACAACCGCAAAAGGGCGCAAGTTCAGAGGTGCGGATGCGCCAAGTTTTTAGCGGTAAAGATGACTAATATGGTAACCCTAACTAATGTTAAGTGAATGATTTGGCTTCTAAATGTGCCGCTAAACAGCCAAAATTCGCCAAGCATCCGCACCTCTGAACTTGCGCCCGCAAAAGTCCGTTTGGTCTGCGAGCCGCAGCAGTTTTATTATCGATCTTTATTTCACTCCCTCCCCCTTCTCAAAAAAATGGCAATGGAAAGCACGTTATTTATATAAAATTAAATTCTCTTTAACTTGGTATAAATTTTTGGTAATAACTTAAATAGTTTTCATTTTGTAGAGGGTAGAAGCGTGCGTTTTCCTTTTTTTGCGGAAAGGCCAAAAAATCGATGTTTTTCAGCGCGCTCTAGCTTCAAAACCACTCCTCGGAAAATCAAAGTTGACTAGCAAATTTTGTAGGAAATTTGGTTTACTTTAACTTTGTAACTGAAATTATCTTGAAATTTATAGTTTTTGAAATATGAGCGAAGAATCGAAAAAAGAGCAAAAAATTATCGATTTTTTGCGGCATCGCGGCAGCACTCTATACGAAATGGGCGTCGGCACAGGCACAGGTTGGCATCCTTGTTGTGTTATTTTAACTCAAATTTAAGAAAAATATTCCTTTTTTCTCCTATTTTTTTAAGAAAAATAATCCTTTTTTTCTCCTATTTTTTCTTAAATTCTCCTATTTTTCCTATTTTTTTTACGAAAAATCGGCTGCGGTGCCTGGACCTGTCAAATGCATTAAGTATATGTTGTCATGGAACAATGATATAACAATACAAATAATAATGCTTTTTTAAGAACAGGGAGAAAGCAGGATTAGGGTGGAAGGAGGCTGGTGGGTGACATTCGAGTTTTATACCACCGGAAGTCCCTTATAAGAAGAATAAGGGCTTCCGCATAGTGGATCTGGATTTGGCTGAAACTGGGAAACTATAAATCACTGAACCCCGGCACGCTTTCCCCCACCAGCCTTTCCAACGCAAGGAGAGGGGGATGAGATAGTGTTGGACAGCCTTGACACTCGAGTAAACAGATTCCCTCTTGGACGCTTCCACCCCCCTCTTTTGCATTGCGAAGGCTGCAAGGGGTTTCAGCCAAATCCAGATCCACTATGCGGAAGCCCTAAGAAAATGAGCCACGCAGTTGGCGATTCCATCCCGTTGGGTAGACTGATTAACACCAGAAGATTAACCTGGCGGTGGGGGTCATTTACAATGCAGCAAAGGGTCAATTTCCTCGGCATTCCGATTCCCGCCACCGCGTGTCAATCCGCGGGCCTCCCGGGGTACGAATTCCTAGTTTGGTTTGAGCGAACCCACACAGCGCCCGATTGTGCAAATCGAAGAAACTATGATAGGGGCGACCGAAAAAAGAACTCTCGGCAGAGAGAGAGAGAGAGAGGGAGAAAAGAAGATGCAGCTGACTGTCACAAATCACCGATCCGCAGAGAGAGGAAGAACTGTCAAAAGAGGGGAAGAGATATGACAATTTTTTTTCTCCAAGCGGACGGACGGATCCCTCCTGTTACGTAACACGGTTGGGGCAGGGCATAGGAGATAAAGCAAAGAGAAATAGATGAGAGGATCCAAGTGGGTCGTTTTAAGCTATTTCGGAAAGGCATGCCCAAGTGATGAACCCAAAATTCTAGACTGATGATGATATTGAAAACATTGGTAAAGATAATGCTCATTGCAGGTCGTTGACCTTGTTCAGAAAATCCAGGTCTTAACTATTACTACAATCCAGGTCTGTTTCTCAAAAATAGATTTAGGATACCAAGATTCTTTAGTAGCCCGGACTAAAATATAGAAAATTTTCTTTTGGCACAGGTTTTCTTGCTAGAACTAGGGATGGTACATAGAATAAAGAGAAATTATACCAAAGGACTTATCTTGAAATGAAAAGCAAGACCATTTCATATCAAATTGTGTCTATTACATAACATGAAAATTCAACCCACAGCACAAAACCAGGGGATTTGAATAAGAGAATTTCTTAATTTCTTATTGAGTCTTGAAGAAATGAGTGCAAAAAATATCCAGGAAAGGCAATACACATAGTACAGGTAAACATAATAAAGGCTTCGGTACGATAGTTTGCCGATCAGATCTTTAGATCATACGAATACGTCTCCGTCAAACCCATATTTCATTCTATAAAACCGACTACCGGACCACAGTTTGTATAAATCACGACATAGGTCTGAAACCAGAACAGTGACGCTATCAGTCAAAAATCTAAGTGTGCACAAAATCCTGATCAACCTTTTTGTCCCATCCTTCTGGAGACAATTTTTCAAGGCGAAGGGTGGCGGCACAAGTGACAAATGGTTCCCTTGCCACCCAGAGTGCCATTTATACACCAACCTTTCAGACACCCCCCAAGAGTCCACCGGAAGGAGTACAATAGGAAACTGCCGTGACGTTTTGACGTCTTTAGGGAGTCGAGAGGATGTTTCAATCGAACCCCTGGGATTGAGACTTTTTTTAGTGAAGTTAACCCAAATTTATAGAAAAACCTAAAACAATACATTTGCTACGGGAAAGTGATAAACCGGACAATTTTTTAATTGTCCAAACCAAAGATTGGTGAGCAATGTGATAAATTCAATGACATTTATCAATGAGTATTTATCTTTTTTTCTCAGATGGTTAAAAGGTGCCTTGGGATCATTTTAAAAAATCGGACCTTTAGCAACAGTAAGTGAAAATATTTTTGGACTTCAATGGATCACAAAACCAACAAAAATTGTTACGGAAATTGGCCATTTCTGCATTGCCCTTCCTGACCTTACCCCACTGTAGTGTTTGTCCAGTTTCAAGATTAAACGCAATACAATTAATTTTCAAGAAAATGAGCTACCCCACAACTGGATTTAAAGGTACGGTCCTTTTATTAATACGCAGTGACACCGCTCAGAGCAAATAGAGGCCAAATCCAAAAAATATAACTCAATATTCATAACCTAAGGTCGCGAGTAGGGAAACTCGATGCCGTCGAAAGGGAAAAAACTCCGTCGTCCATTGACATACATCTTATCGTGCTTGCACAATGGGACCACCCAGCCTCAGAACCGAGAGCGCAAGCCGTTAACTTCCAAGAAGCCCACACATTCCAACAGGTGGAAAGTGGAGGGAGAGTCGGGCTGCTCTACCGGAGAGAGCTCTCGCAAGGTCCTCAACCTTGATCAAAACAGAGTTGTTTTGGGATGGGGGATCGCGGTGGCTCAACAAATACACAGGGATGTCGGGGCTTTACTTCCTACGATGGAACAGCAATTCAGGAAAATGGGGATGTTTTTTTTGTTTAAATTAATTACGTCCTAGATGTATTGTCTGTTCTCAAATAGCATTTTTTTATTTATATACAATAAGATTATCAAAAATAACCTGAGAGCTAGTTATTATGTACCTACTAATTAACACTCGGGCCTTATTATAGTTATTAGTATAAGATAATAAGAATGAATCTGTCGCCATAATAGAAAGCAGTTTTAAGTTCCCGAGTATTAATGAGTCGGGCAGAAAAAAAGCTCGGTACTTACGGTATTTTCACTGGGTATTCTGGTCCTAGGAGCTTTGATCCCTCCCAGAAGCAATCCAAAGGAGTAATAATGGCACATGGAAATAAATTTTCTAAAGTCTGCAACAAAAAAAGGGTATGAGAAAATCGGAAATGAAAAGATGAGAAATTATTAAATAATATAGAATTCTGGAAGTACACATACCATATCTAAATAATGCTTTTCAAAAACAGGAAAACTTGGTGAATAGCACATATCTTTTAAGCTCCATGGTCTAAAAGAAACAAAATGCTTGATTTTACCACTAAGAACTAATGAATATTATAAGGAAGAAAACAAGTAAGAATAAATATATAGAGTATAAGTTAAAAAATGCTAGCTAAATAAGTTAAAAATGCTTCAAATTCAAAAAATTAAAAACTTGTTATCAACAAGCAAAAAATCAAGGAAATTTTAACATTGCAGAAGAAAATACTTAAATAGATATAAATTTGTAGGGAATCCATATGAACATTTAACATCATTTACCCGTCAATTTCAAAGAAAAAAATTGCTCCATATTCGGGTCATGCATGCCTCAAAAATAAATCCGTATAATTAAACCGGCCAGATGATGCCTGTCCTGCTTTCAATACCAAAGAAAATCTCACATAACCATGGGAAAATTAATTGACCTTACGCGCGATATCCATGAGATTCATATCAACCAATGGTGAAATAGTATGAAAGAATAATGCTATTTCCCCAATCAAATCGTGACAGAAAGCGACTCCTCATTTCTATTTCGGCCGTGAAAGAGAGAGAGAGAAGGAAGACAGCACACTATACTCACATGTCAAAGACCTCCACCGAGACTTGGACCGCTGCCTTGAGCACTTGCAGGTGAGCGAGCAGGGTGTCAGGATGGAGGACGTTGGCGCCCTCTTCCTTGGGCGTGTGGATGAGGATTTGGTTGGCGCTGCCCACTCCCTCGCCGAGGGTCCGCTGCGTGTAATCCAGCTCCTTCCTCAGGCGGCCGCCTTCTGCAACACACAACCACCAAGGGTCACTCAAAAATAAATCACTACAAAATTAATCCTATGCCGCCCGAGATTACTATTGAATCCTATGGAAAATTTATGATGGCTAGGACTGAAAAAGCTGAAAAGCACCATCGATTTGGTCATCTTTACTCAAAGGGCTGCCCTCAGCTTGTCTTTCTTTAGGAAGGCGTCTGAGAACTGCAGACAGAAGATAGAGAACTAACTACCAGAAGATTTCTAGGCTGTTGGATCCAATGGAAGATTTCTACTTAGAAATTGATCCATTGCGGGGAAAAAAAACATGATCTTTAATAATGATCTCAAACCCAGCAGGGTTCGAGCGGGATTGAAGCTTATGTGAGTATTTCAAGTATTTTATGCTTAAATTACAAGTATTCGATACCACGAGTAGATCTTGTTCACCCCCTGATTATCATTTAAGTGTATATGAATTTTAAGAAAAGAGGTGGTCATACAGGAAATTATGATACCACTTTATCAACTCAACAACCAAATTTGCATTGGGCATGATGGAAGACTTAATCCAATTTTGTTCAATATTAATTAGCACCTTTATCGAAATATTTTCAATCGAACCGAACTGTACATTGTTTCTATTAGCTTAAGCATTTTCTCTCTAACAAATGTCACTTATTGTAAGCGATATCTATGCTTTGAATCTGCTAAACCAAGACTAGGAATTTCATCTACATGATAGTTATTAGGATTTTTTTAGAAACAATAATTACAGCACATCCAAACACCGTTACATGACACTGGTACTGACACAGAACGTCTCCAGAGCATGGAAAGCAATGATTCTCTCCAGACTTTTATTGTTCAGCGTGTGGTGAGGTCAGTGACTGGCCATCAGAACGACGACAAAACAGTTCTAATGGTACGAGTTGATTGAGTTTTAATGACTCACGATGGGGTTCATTAGTGGGCAGGGAGGAACGGATACGAAAAATGTTTGACTATTTGAATGTCGATTTGTCGGAGTTTTTAAATATATCGAAACGTTTCAATCGTCAATAAAAGTGACGCCAATTGGTTTCTCCAGTTTCAATCGCTGAAGTCACGTTTCTCAAGCGGACAGCAGTGCTTATTCAGAGCAGCACAATTAATGCCAGAACAGTATTTATTCAATTACATCTGGTTTTAAAAGATCGCTTTTTCAAACAAAAGCTTCACACGTTTTTAAAAAACCAAGAACCAAGGATACAAGATACAAGCTGTACTCTTAAGTAGCTTTAGTAAAGAACATTCTTCAACAAGAAGCTACCAGATATCTATGAAAATCCACTTCAATGGGTAGCTTGTGATGGACAAAATGGATATCTAGTTTTGTTATTTGCGACAAATTATCACCCTTTCGTAATTCGTGGTCATCCCACGACATAAAAAGGTCCAAATCACTGTTCTTCTATAATTTCAAATCAGATTAAATTGCCCTTAATTCGGAGGTACGGAAAGGTCGAGGAGAATTTACAAAGAAAACGTTTTTTTCAACATTAATACCGCATCACCTACAAAAAGGGGTCAGTTTCCTGCATTTCAAGAAAGGAACAAGAACGATAACCAAGACTTCACACACACACACAGCATCCAAAGGTTTTGACTCGAAAGCCTCAAGAAAAAAGGCAAAAGACAGCGGTAGGTGCGGGCTAATGGCTTTTCCAGAGACGATGTCATTTGCCACACCAGACGAAGATCGAAATGGACTGGCGTTGCCTACAGTAATGGAATATTTTATACGATTGAAATTGAGCCAGTCAAACGTGGATCCAACACACGGGATATATTTTGATGTAATCGTAGTTCCCAAAAGGACTCAAATGACGGTTCAAGTTGTTCCAGATTGATCTAAGGAAGCAGGCTTTGCTCCTTAATACTCTTTAATCAAACGAACTAACTAATTTTAAAACAAACTAAAAACGCTTTACATCTACTCACAACTACTGAAACTAAAAATTATATAAACAAGGACTTAGAGCAGGGTATGTATCCCTGTTTGATGTTCTGTTCTGTGTCATCAGGGTAGTACTTCAGTATGACCTGTGGTAGCTAGCTGGATTTCTCCGAATGGGTATATGCAGTTAACTCCCACGTAAAAGTTTTATAGGATCAATGTAAAAGATTAAAAGTCGTTGTAAAATATGGAATACTTTTTTTCCAGTTTAAAGAATCCTAAAATTATTTATAAGAAAAACATCAACATTATTAAGCAAAAATATTCTTTAATTTTAAAACTAAACATTCTCATATGATAATACTTTGGCCCTCTACTTTTGAATTTTAGTTTCAATCTGGCCTTAGGGACAATATGAAGTAAATATGGCCCCTAAAGAGAGATTTGGAGACATGTGGACTACGTGACAAAAAGCCCCCCCACGCACACACAGTTAAGTGGCTGGAAGAAAATTAACTTCTAAAGCAATTTTTTCAAAACATGCAGCGTACTAAATGAAGGGTTACATCCAAGAAATGAAGGGTTACATCCAACCACCCAAGGTCAACACATAGCACATGCCTCACCTCTTTGAAAAATGCCACGAAACGAACTCAACATTCACGGCATTTCCCAGGCATCTCCATCAAAACGACTGAATACGAATCGAAACGGCGGGCCCAGGTCGAGATCACCCCAACCGCTAATCAATTAGATAAAAAGGAACAAAAAGGAAGCGTTCTAATCACCCATAGCGAACCAAGCAAGGCCCCAGGGTCTACCTAATGACACTGCCGACCGCACACACGCCGTAATTAGTGTTCCAGCCACCCTTTCCATTCGGCCATTTTATTAACGCACGCCCCGAACATGACATTTCTCTCTTCGTATTATTCGTGGGCCCGAGATTGAGATTAGTTTCGGTGTGGTAAGAACAAGCAGAAAGAGTTGTGTGTGGGGGAACCTTCCTATTTGTGTTGGTGATGGAGAACCTTGACGGGAAAGAGTAATTTGCATAATGGAAAGATGAGTCCAATCCACATAGAGAAATATCTGAAGCATACGGATACATGGAAACAATCATGTTAAGAAAGGCACCGTAAAGTACTCTGAATACAAAAAACATATGTGCATTCAAATAAAAGACTAGTTCATCATCATTGAGCACCGATGGTCATTTTTGGAGGATCATAGAGAAGTCCTCCCTTAGAAAAATAATCTAGCTCTTGTCAAATGCGTTGACCTATCAGCAGTTGTAAGATATGATATAGTGAAAAGGTCCATACTTAAATCATGGTTCCCACTCTTTAAAAACATTGAAAATCAAGGACTTTTCAAGGACCTCAACAAAATTTTTCAAGGACCTTTTTCGCAGACATTTAAAAATTAGTCGTATTTCAAGACAAGTCATTTTTCCCGCATGCAATCGGAACGAGAGAAGTCGCTCTTCACTGTCAGTTAGTAAAACTGGCCGCAAGTTATGTTCATAAGAGTAGTTTGAAAATTTCTAGAAAAAAAACAAAGATCCGAAAAAATTAAGTTCGATTAGTGGCTGAGTGAAAATTCAAGGACCTAAGTCATTTTTCCAGGACCTAGAACGTTTTTCAAGTACCTAAATTTAGCCTTATTCAAGGACTTTTAAGGACCGTGGGAACCCTGTAAATATTGAATTTTTTAAAAGTTCTACAACACTTACAGAAGTTGCAAAATTTAACACAAATTTAATTTAAAAAACAGCCATCCTTACTCAACTTTTAAGTCTTAAGAAAGATAATATTATCTCCATACTATTTCCAGAAACAAGGATGCTGTCTCCATCTTTTGGGAAATGCAGTTTATCCTCCAACAAGAACCCAGCAGCACTAGGTTTTTGACGTTATCGAAATTAATATCAAGAAAAAAAGTAGCAAAAATCAACGCAATATCAAGAAAAATAACTTATCGTCAATTTATAATATCGACTCCATAAATCTATCACAGACTAGAGATTAAAAAACTACCAAGAAACAGTTAATGCACAATCAAAACTTTTTTCAAGACAGAAAAAAACAAGTTTCATATAAACAAGGCGTTCATTTAAGAACTTTGAGACAAAAAGACACAAGGCACTTAATACCACTGTTATGCAATTTAGACAACAAGAATTAATATTTTTTTACGGGCATTAAGAATTGCATAAAATGAGGGAGCTCAATATTCCTTTAAATAAAATTATTGAACAATATTTCAAAAAACTTGCAATATCATAAAATTCTTACCTGAAATTCGGTATAAGAAAAAAAACATTTTATTAACTCTTTCAATCTTCCTTGGTTTTTTTTTTCAATAAATTTCTTAGCAAATTATATAGACTAACACCATTTTATAATTCGTTTTGTACAAAAAAAATGGTGAAGTAAATTCCATTGGTGTACTTGATGCGAAACATAACTCCCATTCTGTTATCGAGACATTCGATCACAACCAAGGGAGGCTATCTTCTCGTATTTGATATCCCATGGAGAAAATCAAATAAGGGTCTCAAGAGAGGGAAAAGTAAAGGGGATGGAAAACGAAATCCGGATTACATCAGAGAGCGTCACAATAGGGATTCATCTATCGTGACATCCAAGTACAGCATGATGGGAGGTCGAGTAAGACCTCCGCCTACTCCTTCTAGCAGGAAAGCTATCCGTACAGGTAGCGTACGAGTTGAATCTCAAGTTAGAATGAATGCTATAGAAATAAAGAAGAGGCTATCCAAGAATGAATACTTCGCTTTCATAGCTTGTTAAGCAGAAATGCAAATTTCGTGGAAATTTGAATTTTATAATTGGAAGTTAATATTAAGCAATGAAAAATGGGTGGCCGCGGTGGTGTAGTGGTCAGCGTGTCTGGCTACGAACATTACCGACCCAGGTTCGATGCCTTGCGGCTTCTCCTTGGGTAGCTGGTCATGGGTCAACTCAGCCCTTCATCCTTCCGGGGTCGATAAATGAGGACCAAGCTCGCTTGGGGAATCAACTGGGGGTCCAGCATCGGGCTAGCCACTCGGCCTGGACACACGCTAGTAATTAGCACCCCAGGCCAAAAGGCTACAGAAACGGAGATGGGCACCGCCTGATGGGCCACTAAGCCCGGGTAGACTTTGATTTGATTGATTTGAATGAAAAATGGACCTTTAAATATTTTATGTGCTTATATGATAGTCAGCAGAGAAAAAGAGATGAAATGAATATCGACAGAAAGCTTTTTAAGACTATTAGAATTTCGGTTCCGGTACGGTTAAAGTGAATTAATCAATGTCCGACTTCAGCTATAACTTCACTTTCTTATAGGATTTTTCAGTTTGGAAGTCGAAAGAGAAAAGGATGTCACTAAGTGTTAATCGCATTCGAGATCACATTTTCTATGAAAGAGACTATAAATTTTAGGATTTGATAAACTAAGACAACATGCAACAATAATAATCTATAAGGGAAGTCATCAACCCCAGCAGACTTCCATCCACGCGACGTTGAACACACACACCGCCCGCGAGAGAACCATCACAAAACCACCCTCCAAAAACATCACTCAGCCCAACACCTCCAAACCGAAAAAAAATGCTCACTCGGCAAAACCAACACCTCCGACTTGGAGCAAAAACACACTCTTGCAAATCTCGGAACCCAACTTCCAGCGAAAACCTCCGTTATTTGCACGCGAAGGGAGAAAAAGTAGATCTCTCTCGTGAGGGAGGTCGAGAATATATATAAAAAGAGATCAGAGAGAGAGCACACACCGCGCGGGCATTTCCTGCCCATCCCACAATGGCGTCTCCTCCGCCCGGTGCGGCAAGGGCTCCGTGTGTGGTCGACATCGCCAGTGTCCTATATCGGGGAGAACTCGTTTCGCCCGCCCCAAGGACACCGCGCCATCATCTCGGTGCAAAGCGAGTGCAACTCAAGTCGAGAGACCACCAAAACTGATCGAATTTGAAAAGTAAATTTCATTTCATAGGAAGTTTGAAAGACGTAAGAGCAGAAAAAACCCAGGAACCAAGAAATTAATCTTCAAGCTAGTGCGAGGAGTTACGCAAGATGAAACTGCAAAGCTTGACCAAAGCAAATATAATTATTTAGCTGCCTCAGATTGAAAATTTACCATAGGAAATATCCTCTAAACCAAGATCATTCACGAAAAATGAAAAAGATGTAGTTTTTAGTTGAATATTTCAGTTTATAAGACGATTCCTTTTTACTTTTAAAGACTGAAAATTTTGTGGAAAAGTTTCAAAAAGTCTGAAAAATCTCATCTCTGCACTTAAGCACCAAAAGATTCTCTAAAATGAGCACTTGTCAAACGTTAGAATTGGTTTTCTCTGGGTTGGTCGCAGAAATTAAACTTTCTAGTGAGATCGTGGGCTGGACACAAACTTAAACAGAAAACAAACTTCACAAACAGACGATTCTTTCTAGACAGAACAGACAGTGCTAAAAGCCAAATTTCCAAAATAGAGAAAACAGCATATTTCAAGAAGAGTCTGCGAAATTCCGTCATTAGTACTTACTACACCTCCACAACCACCCAAAAAAATCCTTCAAAACTCACACGCAAATCCCCCTATAATCCGAAATCCTACCAATACAGAGATCAAGTCCACATCAGTGACACACACCCATGCAGCAACCCATTAATCACGGGGTGGCTTTCAGGGCAAGAAAAGGGGTGCACACATTCCGTCTAATTTACGGCCACGCTCCACCAAAGAGGAGGAGGAGGGCCCGAAAAAGGAAGGAAGCGGCGGCGATCCCCAGAAGAATGCGCGGGGGCCCGAAAATAAACGCAACAAAGGGGACCGCCTTCCTACTCCCCCGATTTGTGCCGAGTCCGTACAGCAAGCAAGCAACAACCATTTGGGAAGGGCCTTTGCAAAAGTGAGAAGCTATATCATGACAGGGAATTTGACCAATATATATTTTTAAAAAGATTATATAGAAGGAGAGAAATCTAGAGGGCAAGGAATCTTAACAAAAGGTACTATAATCAAAGACGTAATATATACAGCTTCTGAAAGAATTATGCATTACGAGCTAAATTTAGGTTGTAGCTAATATAATTTTTAAAAATGCGGTACAGAGATTGGTTGATACCTGCAAAGCTTAATTAAAAACTTATACCACAACTTTTGAAAGAGTCTACAGTGACTCAATATTGCTTATTGACAACAAGGCGGCCCGTTGTACGACAAAACATCGGGAAAATTAACCAATAAATGTTAGTTTGGAGCTTTTTCTTCAACACTTTCAGTCTCAGTTACATTAGTAAGCGTTCGAACGTAATTTCAAAAGCCTTAAAATCGTACGTTACAGAAATTTGTTTTACATTTTTAACAATACTTAAAGGTGGATGTATTTAACAATAGAAAGATAAAACAAGCCCAACCCCTGAAATCGTACCAAATGCAAAAGAGATACAATTCCATATACAAAAGGGCTCTACACAAACATTCTACGTATAAAGTTTCTAAACGAGTCGCACCCCCGATGCAACAAGGTCTATGTCGAGGGTTTATTGGGTGGAAGACTGAATTAAGGTTGACTTTTATGTGCCCAAGGCTGCTGAAATAGGTGTCACGGTATGACTTCCACGGAGAACAATGGGGATGTGTACACTTAAAAGCTGTTGCGAAGGAATGCAAAAACACACTAGGAGATTAGTAGCTTCCGTTTGTCAAAGCGGTCTCTTTCCACAGAGAGACAAATCGTTCTCACCTGTGCTGAGGTGAAAATACCCTGACGGAGAAAGTCTTCATTATCGCCAAGAGGAGTTAATTAGAACTACTCAGGGACTGGATAATGGTTTTGATATAAATAGACATGAGAGTGAGAGCCACTAACAAAAGATTCCAACTTTCAATGAAAAGCTAAGATAAGTGCTTAAATATAAAATTATTTACAAAGGGATAACCATGAATGTTCTTACTTATTTGAACACATAATAGTCAGGCAACGTATGGGGTTTCATATGACCCTCAAATTACGAGTTAAACGAGTTCAACCACCTACACTCAAATTCTAATACCACAATTTTAAAAAAATCAAAGCACAGTGTGTGTGTTTTCATGAAGAATAATAGTGTTTGGTAATAATTAATAATTAAGTGTTTAGTAAAAAAAGAATAACAGTAATAATTGTGTTTTCATGCATTCATTTTTTTTAATTTATGTAATTTTTTTTCAAATTGATCAACAAAATAAATAAATTAAGACAATTATCTCTCTTATATTTCTTCTATATCATTACTTAAAAGAGTACATAGTAATTATAATCACCCATAAGAAGCACCCATCATTTTAATTTTCAATAAAAACCAATCTACGTGCACAAATGAAAAAGGATTAAAAAATTCGATAAAGAATTTCACCCCAAATTGACTTCACGGATGGATAAAATAGAGAACTAAAGGAACCACAAAAAACTCGTGCGAAAGTTGCGCAATTGGAGGGGGAAATCCTCCAACCTACCATAAATAAGTCGTCCTAACTACCTGTTCCTACTACAGATGGATGCGAGATGCCTCCCCAGCAGGAGGCAGATTTAGGGCCAACGCAAAGTTTTATTACAGCCAGGCACTGGCTGTAATAAAACGATTACTGCCAGGCGTCCAGCACTAGCGGTTTAGGGGGAGATATCCCGATATCTCCCCCTAAACCGCAAGTGCTGGAGCCTAGCAGTAATCGTTTTATTACAGCCAGTGGAAAAGTCTACGCTGCACCTTATTCGCTGCAAAGAACGAGTCGGGGAGGCCCATTCCGACGTTATTTAGTGGCTCGCCCCCGAAAGGGTCATCAATGGCCTTCAAAAGGGCCGCCCGGCGCATTAGGGATAGCAGAACACATCTTTATTATAGGTATCTCCGGCGGATGGAGAAGCGGAACCCGCAAGAGAAAAAACGGCTAGTTAGGAGGAGAGGAAAATGGAAATGTGGCCACACGTTGATGTCTCAATTGACAGCAGAGTAGAAATGAACGCGGGCCGTGTTTGTAGGTCACGCGGGACTGATTTTGTGATTCCGCGGAAAGGAAAGGATTGTGTATTTTTATACTACATGGACAAGTTTTCTACCCATTTTTTATCTAATTATTCAAAAGCAAGGATCACATGGTCAGAGTCCGAATAACGATGTTGGGACAGATTTCCATTGATCAGCAAGGTGTTAAATGTACGAAAACTGTAAAACTTTGAATTATCTAGATTTGAGGAAAAAATAGGAAAAATCACCGAATTTGAGGCCAACAGTGAAAAGAAAGACAATGTGTTAGGCTACAATAACAAGTTCTCGAGATTCTACGCAGAACCCATATGGATTCATAAGTTTCTATGGTAGAAAATGTCTTTTTAAGTAGTCGCTGCGTTGTGACCACGGATGTTGTTCACATTTTCGGCTTCAGTAGTAAACTTCTAAAAGCTGTCAGCCTGTAGAAAAATTTCCAATGCCTTTTTTAAGTGAATCCAATAAGTTTTTTTTCTATCAAATTAAGAAACATTCGGCCAATCTCACTAACACTATTGAACTACATTTCACCAATAAGTATTTAACGGTAAATATTTAAATTTCAGGAGCAAATAAAACGCATACATTGATATATCTTTCCGAATTCTTCACCACTACCTACATTACCCCGAGTCAAAGAGGGCCTTCATCACGAGGTGCGAAAAGAGGCATTTCAACGCAGCAATTAATTCCCGGGCCACCCTGATACCCCGAACGCGCGAAACTATTTCCAGAGCCGTGAATAAAAAGGGTAATGCATTCCATAGTGCCACACCAAGTGTTGTAGGATTGCGCAAAAGACATGTAGTATAAGTAATGTGGGAAGCGGCACACAACAGAGTCTGTTTAGTGGAGCCGCTATCTGCAGCAGAAGCCTTCCAGATACTACGTTATGCGTGAGAGGCATCTTCCATCGGGCCACACACGTCGGCCCGCACAATGCAGCCATTGACAGCAGCGGTTTTGTTTCGTTTTTGCTCCCGCCATTAAACGATTCTTCATTTAATGACATCCGTATGGCAGCGGCCGGAGTAACTGCGACCGCCCGATGGATGTTGATTCCGAGGGGAATAGAACCACGGGATTTGAGGACACAAAATGGTTGGAATTAGTTGTAGAGGAAACAAAATATAAAGTTCACTATTCAACTTCACTTTACTAACACAGTAGTACATCCTTGATATCACAAAACCTCGGGGGGGAAATATCGAGATAACAAGGGAAAATAGAGTACTTAAGTTCAAGGGGAGGATATTTTTCGATATAAAAAAGGAATTTGGAGATATAAAAGTTCGAGATATGAGGGTATACTGCACGCACATGACGCCATTTCAGGAATTTTATATAAAAACACTCAATGCCTATAAAATTTACATAAAATTCGAGTAAATCGTTTTTTTAATAAAAAGCAAATACAGAACATAGAATGGTTAAAAACAACGCATGAACTCTTCATGAAATTTATAGACGACCCCAAACGTATCGTATACAATACCAAGAAAACTCCATTCCATTCCCAAAGAACTGCACTCAACACTCTGACCAGTCATTAGCAGGAAGGTCCATTCAATCTACAGAGTGGGGACTCAACTCGACAACAAAGCTTAATGAAGGCACTCACTACCGACCTCTTCCGTATCGTGGCTCAATCAATCTGAAGCCAGGATCTCTCCAGATGCAGTCCCTCGTTCATTACACGAGGGGCAGAGGGATCATTAGCAGCGTGTGAACCACCTTGATATACGAAACCTTGTGATGGAGAACTGTCAAGTGATAACAGCGGTCAACCGACCTGCACAAGAAATACGAAACTTAACAAATAGTGTCTACGCATTCCCCGCGGCTTCCTGCATAATGATCTTTTGAAACGTCATTATAAGGACTCTCAAAGCCAAGATGTGAACAAATACGCTTAGAAACCATATAAAAATTCATTTACGAGTGTAAGATTCAATAGCAATCATACAAGAAAAGGTAACAAACATATATATAAACTGATGTGAGATATAAAGATAAACATGTATAAGATGATTCTGAGAACGATCGTGGACAAGTAGGTACCTCTTAAATTTGACATTATAGATTACTATCAATACTTATTTTTAAAATCACCATACGTTTACTTTTCCATCGTGAACACAAATTTCGTTATATAAACCCAGTAATAAAAAAAGACTACTTATTTATATTTTAGCTGGTTTAAAATAAAATAAAATATTAGTTATGAAATAGGAGACCGGGGTACAATGGACAACGGGGCACAGTGGACCACCCCCTGTTTTTTCTACTTATTCTGTGTATATGTTTCAAATAATGGCATTTTTACTGTCCTTAATGAGTGTTTATAGTAAATCAAAATTATGATATCAGTAATGGGAAATTTTAATTAATTATTAATGTTTGAAATGTTACCAATGAAACCTAAAGAAATGTTATGAAAATAAAATATTACTGATAAAAATTTTCTGACACCTATTATATGATGTGCAATTGTTTTCCATATATATTTCAGCAATGCGGATTTTCATTTGCTGGATTTAATATTCGTTAAAATTAGCATCATATGTGTGTATAAATTATGTAACCAAAATAAACCAATTTATCATTTACTATATGTTTTGTATCATTAAAAAATGTATTTACTTCATTTATTTCAAAACAGTCAAAGTGGTCCATTGTGCCCCGTGCTGTGGTCCATTGTAACCCGATACCGGGGTACAATGGACCACTTTGTCACTTGCCATTTAAAAAATTTTATAAGAAAAAGTAAGCATTATATTTACTTTTCAGTGGATGTTTTATAAACCTGAATATATGGTTAATATGTATGCATGTTATCTAATTTTAAAAACATTTGGAAAGGGTCGGATATAACCTCATTAGCAGAGAACGTCACCTGGCGATAGCAATACGAAACCATCCAAATGATGTCAAATCTACCCCCCCAACATCTCCCTTTTGATAGGTGAAGAAGTATCGCTCCATTCACTCCTTCTACGGGTCGATTCCTACGAGAATAGATTGATACACAACAGTCCCTTCAAATTCATTGACGCGTTCTAGATGGAAGATAGATGACGATTCTCTCGAAACGAAACGGGACACCAGGCAGAAGAGAGCAGCGAACGACTCAATTAGGAGTATAGAAAAGGGGAGGGAGGAACCTCCGACGACGAGGGGGCAGAGTTTCCGGCGACAAAGTGAGTGTCAAAAGATTTCGGAGAGGAGCCTACACTAGAGGGGAGAGATGTTGAGGGGGTGGAAGAAGACGACCCCCCCTCACCTTCCGAGAAGAGGGGAAGACCAGCCGGCGGGAATGTGGAAAACATTGTTGGATCATGGATGTGGGCTGCTGCTGGTGGCAGCAGAAGAAGAAATCGCGCTCGGAAAGAACCCGAGGCGGTTTCTGAAGAAGGGACCTCCCTGGAATACAGCGAGGTAGGTTCGAAATTATCTTCGTGGTGGTGGAGATGGGTTCGGCCTGGAAAGCTATGAGGCAACAGGTGAAAGAAAACCCAAATCCTCGAATACAATCGGAAACCAGATGCATGTAGGTGGGATTTATACCGGGCGGGGAAAATAAAAGCGGATTACCTGCGGGGGTGGGGGGAATTCGGGATTGTTGCTTGTTTTGTAGAATTCGGGTTGGAAAATTCAGTTGAGAGCGTCTGCCCCCCTACTAAGCCTTCTTAAAGGAGGTATATCGCAATGGGTTGGTTTGAGGAGGAGAGGGAATGGTACCTAACGAGCTAGACATTAAAAAACATGAATCAAGAAAATAAATTCAGAATCAAACATCATGAATCGAAATATAACGAGACAGTTAAGGACTAAATTTAAAAGCAATTAAGTAGTCATGTCCATTACAACTTTCACCCTAGAACGCTTACTATACGCCTCTTTTGATCCCTTAGCCAAATTCCAGTCAATTAATTAAATTTCAAACTAAAATCTCGAAAATTCAACTGAAAGGGAAGCTATTAATCTACACACGTCGTTATTTACCCGAGTTCCCAACTCCTCAGAACCAATGAGATCGCTGTAATTTACAAGAGATCTGGAATTGTGACTTTTCATTGGATCTTAGAAGCTGGGAATTAGGGTATTTAGGCATTGTGTTAATCTACAACCATTGACATACGAATGGCAATCGAGAAGGGGCAACTCCCAACCCGCGTAGCACGCCGATTCCTACCTACAACGCGAGCCGAGGTTTTTATGGAGATTCCATTCAGGAAAAGAGCAGGGTGGCCGAGGACAATTAAACGAAAATAAAAAAAGTGAATGGGAAATAACAAAAAAAGCGAAGCCGACTCCTCAGGCTCCGCCCCGGTTGATTCATTATTCCAGCAGCTAAACTCACGAGCAGCAAAAGAAAAACACCACACACACACACACTACCTTCGTACTACTCTTAATTCAGAACCAGATCAGACGGTATTCATCATCAGACGCTGTTTATTTAAAGGCTGGAGAGCGGCCAAAACGTCCGGGTAGTATTCGACGGGATTATTAGTGCTTTTTTCGAGGGTGTCGCGCGACAATGAGATCCTTCAGGAGAGCGAGATAAGTTGGCGGGATGAGCACTTGTGAATGAGGCATAATTGAATCGGCGGGCGGTTGGTGCAAATTGTCACGTATGCAAGAAAGGTCAGTGGTTCTTCTGATGGGGAAAGATGGGCTCTGCGGGCATTGATTCATTTAAGGTGACTTCCCTCGCACATAACTTCAGTGTTGGAAAGAAAGGGGAAATGAAGATTACATACTAAATGAGATTTTACATCCCAAACTTATGAAGTTAGAGGAATTAAACAAGTTTTACCAATGAATCCCCAAGGGTACATAACTTAACTAGGCTTTGATAAGATCAGCAATTGATTGTTAGAAAATAAAAAAACATTCTTATTTGTCAGAAAAATTAAATGAATTTTAGTACATCTTATTTAATTATTCTGTGAAAAATTACCAAGCATTGGAAGCCAAAGATAAAAACATTGCCAATTTATTGTTGTTGCCATAAATAAAACTATACTTAAAAGAGCTGTTATTTTTGGCAATATTTTCTATTTTAGTTGTCCAGCACAGTTTGACAATGCGAATTTATTTCAGGGTTCCCACTCAATTTCAGAAATAAAACTCCCCAACTTTTCTAGGTCAATTTTTAAGATTTTTCGGTAAAAAAAACTAGTAATTCACAGCATTTTTTGGATACTTGTTGCATTTTAGAACACATAATTTTCAATAAATTGACTACTTTTTCACTTGGTGCAGCCGAAATTGACACGCAAACATTAAAAGTTTTCCAGGTATTTTTTACGATTTTCCAGGTTTTGGGCCAAAATGAGCAATTTTCCTGGACTATTCCCTGACTTTTTAGGTGAAATTTAAATTCCCTGACTTTTCCAGGTTTTCCCTGACCTGTGGGAACCCTGTTATTTTTGTTGTGATTTTATTTTTTTTTCTTTAGTACTGGGGGCCAGGTGGAGGGTGAAAGGGATATTCAAAATGCATCAATATTTTATTTTAACAAGAGCATAAGTGATTTCAGCAAAACTTCAATTCCATTAATATTTTCAAACTCTAGATATCCATAAGCCCAGGAGTACAAAAAATGTTTAAAAGCCCAATATTTCCCTAGAGGTTTGTTTAGAGCTAAATTTTGTTCACTTCTGTTTACTGACCAGTCAAATATCACCTTAAGTTTTTTTAGATGCTAAATATATAAATAATTGCTAAATTTTTATATAAAAGAAATTGATGTGATTAAACTTAACAAGGATGGCGATTTTAGCGGGAAATACAGATATTGTCTCATGTTGTTTTTTCTCCACATCACTAAACATGCAAGGAAAAGCCACCTTCTAGGTATTCAGCAGGGAAACTGCTATTTTTTATGTAGATCCATAGTTTTAACATTATCAATATCCCCATATTTTTCACCACAGAATATCTGTTCTTCACTAATAACAATTTTATTTGTTGAGTTTTTTTCTTTAAAAACTTGGGCAAAAATTTCTCCACAGCCTCAGGAATTTCCTTGAAACTTTGTTTGAGCTTTAGGACTTTGGCGGGACATATTCTGCACCCCTGTGTTAGCCTTATTTCCCTTTGCTAGGGCCCATTTGAGTATTTCGAAAATTCTCAGCTTACACAAAAGGGAACATACCCATACTACGTGACCCATTTTTTGCTATTTTTGACCCCCCTCCCCCCCTTGGTGACCATCCGTAGTATATGCCAAGACCCCCCCCCTCCCCCTCTAGTTTTCACGTAGTAATTCATAAATACGGTTCGCCATCATTTTTTGCAAACAGAAAGTTTAAAAATATTAATTTTGCTTAATTGGTCTAATTTTAATAATTAATTTGGCTTAATTAGTCTTAATTTGGCAAATTTCAATAATTAATTTGGCTTAATTTTGTCGTATTGACTAGAAGAAATTGACTACGTGACGAATCCCTAAGCCCCCCCCTCCCCCCTGTGACCGAGCGTGGTATTTTGAAGACCCCCCTCCCTCCCCTGAATGGGTCACGTAGTATGGGTACATTCCCAAAGATGGAAATATACATACATGGAAATCATATTGTAAGTTAGTCCTTTACTTATTGATTGGTAGTAATATTTAACCCTCAGTGAACCAATAAATACCCGCTATTTTACAACACAGAAGAATTCGTATATGAGCCGACTCCAACCTCCAACAAACAATGCATTCCTTGGCTGTAGTGGGGGACATGAAAAATGGATAAGGGGTGAGGGATTTTTTCATTTTTAAGTTAAATGTTTTATTACAGGGTGGGAAAAAAACCTGTTTTTTTTCAAAAAAACTGGGTTTTTTTTGGTTTAAACCTGTTTTTTTTTTTAAACCAGGTTTTTTTGGTTTTTTTAAAAACCAGTGATTTTTTTTTACTTTTTTCGTACCCGCATAAATATAGCTACATAGTTTTTTCTGTTATAAATCCATTGAATTAATAGTTAATTAATTCAGCTATAAACCAAGTGATTTAATTAATTAACTAATTAAAATTAATTTTTTAAAAAGTTAAATTTATACATAAACCACTGGTTTTTATTGCATCGGAAAAGTGTTTATATGTGTACATTTTAGTAAGATTTTTATTTATTATAAATAAAAACCAACTGAGGTTTTTATAATTGATTCAAATAAATGGGGTTTATATGATAAAAAAACCATATTGGTTTTTATTTAAAAAAACAATAGTTTCCTTTCAAAGTATAAAAACCAAGTGGTTTTTATAAGACATACTACTTAAATAGCCGGTGCTAATCGAGTGAGTAAAAAAATTGTTTTTTTTGGTGCATTAAAATATCATTTTCTTATTGAACTAAAAAAAACCAAGAATTTCTTTTCAAAGCAAAATATCAAGTGGTTTTTATTATTGGTGCTTAGTGAGTTAAATAATCCATTTGGTTTTTATAGTGCAAGGTACAATAAAATTTCTTGTTCTTAATAAATTAAAAAAAAACATACTTGGTTTTTATTGAATAACACCATGGAATTTCTTTTCAAAGCATAAAAAAACAAGTTCTTTTTTTAATATATTAAAATATATATTATAATAAATATATTTGTATTTATGAAAAAAAACAATATATTAAGAGACAATATTTTAATAAATAAATTACTTTAATAAACCCAAAAGTGTTTCTTCAAAAAATTGCATATTTTCTGGAAAAAAACCAAAAAACCATTTTGGTGGTTTTTAAAAAAAAAAACATTTGGTTTAAACCGTTTGTAATTTTTTGAAATTTGACCTGAAAAAGTAGCTTTTTGACTCAATTTTGGTCATTTAGCAACCTTTGAATGACAGCCGAAAAGAATGTTTCCTGTTCGAAGAGAAAAATTGGATATACGTAAATATGGTTACATAATTTCAAGGGGGGTGGTATGAACCCCTGAATTCTGTTTTCTGTCCCGTTAAAAATTGCCAAAATATTTTAGAAGCCCAACATTAAAATATCGCCAAATTTTCATTGCTGTTATTGATATGCTTATTTATTTTAATTGGTTGGTTTGTAACTTACAGCAATATTTCTCATTTTTAGGGTTTAAAACAGGTTGAAATTTATCAGGACAGGGGACAAATTGAACCAATTCTCTGTATATAAGCTGACATTCCTACTTGCTGGCTCCTTTGGGATATTAAAAAATATATTTCAGTGTTTTTTTTCTTTATCATTTTCTTTCCTGTTGTGTACTGCGTTTGTGTGTTGTTGTTGAATAAATTTGAAATAATATGGAAATATTTCCATATAATATTTATAAATTTGCAGCTTGTACTTCAAACAGTATACAACCAGTATACAACAGGATACAGTCAAACAGTATACACAGTATTAATTCATTGTTTTTTAAGAATAAAGCTTTCAAAAATAAGAAATAGACAAAATTAAACTTCTAGTACAGAACACTTAAAAACACGGAAAGTTATAACAAGCGCACAACCTAGGAAAAATATGCTAATCTAATACAGTAAAACCTTAATAGAATAACACCATTGGGGACCAGCAAATGCAGTAGTTATATTCATACCATTTTAAGGTGGTACTTTTATTACTGGTTTTTGAAACAAATAGGTAGCTATATCATTGGGTAATCACTTGTAACTTGGGGTGGCCCCTCCCTCCCTCTGTCACATGTCACGCTCTTAAACCAACAATATGTCTAATACACTAATCTGAAAGTGCCCAGAACCAAGGTTTTTTTCGTTGATTTTCAGCTGCAGGATGTGATGTCGCAACTTTCAAACCCCCTCCCTCCCCCTTGTCACAAACTGATTAACCCCCTCCCCCTCTCTGAGCGTGACGTCATTTATGGACGGCCACATATGAAATATTATATAAAATAAGTATCATATTAAATGAAACAGCATTTGACACACTTTACATTATCCAAGATGATTAGCAATTCTTAAGTATTTCAGGAACAGATTTGAAACAGGTCTTCAAAGGTGAATGTCAATTGGTCAACTGCTCTAAAGCAGCGTCTAATTGTCCATCTCCCGTTTTCGTCGACCAATCACCCTTTTATAGCCATGGAATACCCGTTTTAAATCTGTACCATACTTCATAACACAAGAGTATTAAATAGTGGTTTTGAAAATAATTTTGGGTTCTTACGTATTATCCCGTTGATCAAAATGCTGAATTTGAAAACATTATCAAATTCCTTTGACTGTACAGTCAAAGCTATAGAGCTGGGCTGAATCAGACAGCAGCTGAACCGTTGACGGGATGATACGTAAGTACCCAATTAGATGGCTGGGAAACAAAAAAACATTTAGATTACATACCTTCCACCCAGAGTTTTTCTACATCCGTCTCCATAGTAAGAGATTTTAGTCCAACAAGAGACACTGATAACACAAGTAGTCCTACAAATATTATTTTTCCTGGGTTCCTTTCTTCCAGGCACCCCAGAGTAAAAAAATGTTTTTGTTGCCATCTTCGAAACCGAAGTGACTGTTTGTTTCCCTTGGCTTTGCCCTGGAACACAAAACACAAGATTACAAATCAATCCTCCCTATATTTTCAAATGAAAAACAGCACACAAAAAAGTGTATTACGCGTTAGTTTATAAATGATTAAGCAACAGTTTAGAAATGCCGTACAAGTTGCAAATCACAAATTTTTATTGTCAAAAAAACTAAAATTAACCAACCTTTTTAAGAACTATATACAAAAAATTTGGCACAGCTTCGATTAGAGTCAACCAGCCACCATGTTTACCCACAGCTCAAATTAAATCTCTACATGGTTGAGTGTCATCATTCGAGCTGTGGGTAAACATGGTGGCTGGTCGACTCTTATCGAAGCTGTGCCAAAAATTTAATATATTACTGTAAACAAAATACAAGGTGACTACATTCGGTTAAGATGTAATGGTAGAATTAGCTAAATTACTACAGTTTATAACTAAGATTGATAGATTAGTAAAAAACAAATCAAATCGTAAAGATTTCATGATAATGTAATCTGAAATTTATAACAAATAGTTAAATTTGGAAATAAAAATGAGTAATAAGTATGATAATCAAGCTTAATATTAGAAATTAACACATAATATTCTTCACAACGAACTTTCAAGACACTTTCGAATAACTTAAAACTTCAGGGGAAAACTTTGGTATGGCAGATACACGATCCAAACACCGGCGTTGATGCATCCAACCGCCGATCCCATGTTTACATTTTGGTGTACATCCAGATTTAGGCTTAGCACGTTGTTTGATGTGATAGCTAACTTCCAAACAAGTCGGACATGAAAGATATAGTCCAAATATATTAGCTCACATCACCGAAACTTCAGATCGTTAGCGTAGACTGATGAATTATCCATTTCTGAACGAAATTTTCACGAAATTCCGCTAATAATAATCGAAAATAAAGGCATCAGCACGAAAACTCACCTTTTTCACCTGAGCTACTGCAAGATCGGCATCGGCCCAACTAGTCCTTGTCAAAATATCGCTATCGGGTCGTAGAGAAACCTTGCGATGCGGAACTCTAGTACCCTGAATTTCCGAGTTGGATTTTGTCATTTGACTCATTTTTCCACTGAGGCCATGTTGTGGGCCAGCGACTGCCGCTGTGTTTCAAGCGAGCATCGAGCTGGACGCGAAGGAATGGACGATTCACGGAACACTCGGTGTTGTCGATGATCGGAACACAACAAACACTTATGTCCTCGGCGCTGTACCGAATGCACTTTGCTGAATGACAATTGAACCTGCCATCACATCCACGAGAAACACATGATTTGTTCGGTAAGCGCGATGCCTTTGCTGCAAAATTTCCTCGAATGGGGGTTGCCGACGCTCCGGATTGCGCCAAGGCGCGATTTCTGGGGTTGGCTTGTTTGGCCGTATATCGCCTAATCTGAGACGAAGAAAAATCTCTTTTCGAAGGATTTTAAACAGGGTCTGTTTTATAATTTTCTTTTCTCTCTCTAAAACTTTATTTTTTTAATTTAGTGTTGCTTATTTAAGCCAATTATTAGTATCTCAACACTAAAAAAAGCAATTTATATCTCAAAGTTTCTAATAAAACATATTATTTAATTTTAAATATAAACTTTTTACTTTCAAAGAAAATTTTCATTATTGTTAAATCTTCTCACACAATATTAAAATAAATTTCAGGAAATAGTTTTTTGTGTTATGGAATTGGGAGGAAAATAATTATGCATGTGCATGTATGTATGGCTACAATTTAAAAATCACGTTTTTATCTTAAAATTATGGCTCCATGAATTTTTTCTCAAACAATTTTAACCACTTTTAATCACTCTTTAAGCTTCAAAACTTTTACTTTTTAAATGAAATGTCGATATTTTTTTCAAGGAAATAAATATTTCAAATAATCTTGAAAATATATGTGAGATAAAGAAGTTTGATGAAATTAATTATTTGGTAGATATTTTTAAAAAATTCAATTGAAAAATTATTTTGACGTATCATAACCACTTACTTCTTCCAGCAAAATTTTTTTACTTAATTTGTAATTAAATATTTCTAAAAGAGGACATAGAGATACGATCAATTTGACCTCTGTTTCTATTTATTAGGGTTTTTTTTCAAATAAGTAATAGACTTAAATTTGATTTTAATTTTACATGGAAAAACTTTCAAACATTTTTTTTATCTAAGCTAAGTGTTAAATATTTCCAATTTTCCTGATTATTAGATATGTCCAGATTCAACTTAAATACTTAAACTCACTGGTGGTTTTCCAAAAAAAAAAGTAAGAGAAAGCAACATTTTTAGTAAAAAATTACTTAATTTTCCTTATTAATTAAAAATGGAAATAAATTCTTACTAAATAAATCCTTAAGTATCCTACCTTAATTATTATAAGTTCCTCATTCATTTCATTTCAGCCATTATTCATTTCCTGATCATTCCTTATTCCTAATTCATTTTAGTAATTATGAAAGAACAATGTGTTCTTAAAAATGTAGCATTATTAGAAATAGTACCAATATATACTAAGAGTTGATATTTTTTTTTGTTTCCCAATATTAAGAGAAGAGAAATATTAATGAAAAGTCATTCCACGTCAAAGGAAATACGACCTCCACCGCTCTAAATCTCGCCAAAATATTCAAATGCACTTAATCTCGCCAATAAATATTGCCAACGCAAATTATTTGGGCACCAGAAAAACCGCCATAAAGACGCCAATCTGGTGGATCGAATCTTTTATTTGCATGCCAGGCTCCGCCCTTCGAAACTTCTGTCAAGATAGATGAAACGCCATAAACTTTTCTGATTGGTCGAAGGCCATAACAACCCTCTAATAGGGGGATGCGATTGTATTAGCATCCAGGCTACGAGTCACCAACGTCGAAGAGACCACACACGAAGATTATGCAAAAAGGAAAACTTTTTCCCCCTGCTTCGCTCGTTTTTGTTGTTTTTTTGGCGGGGAAAATACTACACTCTGTTCTAAATACGATGAGGCGAAGCGAGAAAATGAAAATAATAAAACGCTCAAGAACATCCACCACCGGGTTCACGACGTGTCAGGTGAAAATAATACGTTTCTGTGTTTTTCTTTTAATTGGAAAAACATTGATCGCGTGTAAAACACACACAGACTGCATTTTTGTTCAAGATAACCTAATGGGCAAGGTAAACAATGAAAATTACCCTCTTCAAACGTGGCACGAGTTTTATATTATATAAGATAACTAGAGCGTGTTGCCAGAAAATAAACACTGCGAACAAGACCCTCTTAAGGAGGAAATTAATGATCTGGAGTTCTTGTTAATTTCAGTGTTTCGACGCATTTTGGGGAGGCTATCTGCATGCCTTGTTATTTTCCCCTCTTAGCATATCTACTAGTTACCCCTATCTTAAATTTAATATCACTTTTCGAAACTGAAAATATATTTTCCTTACCTCGAGGGGGGATTCGAAGTGGCCCAGGTGGACGTGCGCACCCAAGGGGAAGATGTCCATAAACTGTTTAATAAGTACTTCTAAAAATTATTTTAATGAATTTTTTTGAATCTATATCCTCTCTCTTTAATATTTTTTTAAATAACTCAAATTTTATTGGGAAAACGTTTAGATCCTAATTGAATCGTCAGTTTGAAGAAGGGAATAAGTCCAAAAATCAAGTTTTGAGAAAATCGAAAAAACTGTATAAGTAATGGAATTTTCATTGTATAACCTCCAAATTTTTACTGGAAGTTCAGATCCCTAATTAGAAAACAGAGCAATCATCAAAACAAATATAAGTGTATTCAAAAATATTTTACAGCCAAAATAAGTTGATGGACTTATTCCCTTCTTCCACCTTATGAAATTTTTCTGATGAAAAAATCTTTAAAAACCCTTAAAATCACATTTAAATTATATTTCTCCTTAGTTTACACCACAAAAGGGTGAAATAAAAAGAATAAGACAAATGAAATTCAAAATTATAGTGAAACTGGGTTATTAAAGCAGTATCAATGGAGTGAGTGAATATGAATGGAGTCAAACATTCCCTTCATAAAAAAAAGTTTGAAAAACATTGAAATTAAGAGAAAATTTTATTTTAACTTAGTTTACAGCACTAAGAATATGAGGAGTAAGAAAAATTAACTTTAATTCCGAATTAGCTTAAAAATACAATGAATGGACATCGATTTCACAACTTCAAGGGGCGATATCTCCCTATAGGTGTTAGTTATTGTTCCCCTCTTTTCACCCATGTGTAGAGCAAAGCTTAGAGATTGTTTTGAGCACAAAAAGTCAATTTGTCATTTTTTGGACTTATTCCCTTCTTCAAACTGACGATTCAATTAGGGTCCCTAATTTCCTTTGTGTGTATATCCCCAAAAATGTTTTTTTATTTAAATGGTAGTAAAAAAGTGACATTTGTTTGGTTGCATGGGCGTAGCCAGGGGGAGGCAGGGAGGGGCAGCTGCCTCCCCCTAAGTCCTGAGTAATTTACTTTTAGTTAAGTTAAAACCCAGTTTTTTAGGGTCAAATTTTCAAAATTTTTCTGGGGGAGGTCCCCCAGGCCCCCCTTTAGTATTAAAACATTTATTATCCACACTTTTTATAAGTTCATCAAAATCGAAATTCTACCTAAAATATGATACCCAAATTTGCGTTTATATGTTTGAAACCTTGTTCTAAGGGTTAAATTTCCAAAAACATTTTCTGCGGGTGGAAAGCTAGCCCCCCTTAAGTATTTAAACCTTTATCATTCACACTTTTTTATAATAAGTTCATTAAAATCAAAATTCTACCTAAAAATGTTAAGCCAAATTTGGGTTTACGTGTACTATAAAACAGTTTAAAATCCTGTTATTATGGTCAAATTTCCACAAATTTTCTGGGGGAGAACCCCCAGACCCCCCTTTGAAACCTGAACCTTTATTACTAAAAACCTTTCTTATATGAATTTTTCTTGGACGCAAATTCTCCCTAAAAAAGTTTTGAAAAACTACATTAAACCTATGGATGAAAGAGACCTCTTTGTTTCTACACTACCCACAAAACCTTTTCATTAAAGGTCAAAAGCACCTCGAAAAACAATACTGGGGCTACGGCCCTCTCTCATGGGGCTTTAAAATTGTTCTCCATAAACATAAAAAAGTCGACCCGGCTTGCCCCCCCCCCCTAAGTGGAACCCTGGCTACGCCCACATGTTTGGTTGTATAAAGAATCTTGATTTTAAGATCTTGGATATGAAATTTATTATTAAAATTTGAAATCCTCCAAAATAAATGTTTGTTTTCCCTCTAAAAATATTTTAAAGTTTTTTTCACGATTTAAATTTTATGTTTTCTCTTTAGGAAATGTAAAGGTGGGTGTTTTCTAAGAAAAAAAAGATCCCTTTCCTAATTTCTTCTGTGGATTTTCATCCCATGCTCATTTCCTGTAATCTTCCAGCTGAAATCATTACAGATTGAATTTACGATCGAATTAAAAACCGTGAGAATAAATACAAATACAAATTAAGTCGACCAACTACAGGCGTAAGCCCAGCAAGGTTGGTCAAGTCTTTTTAACCCACACTACCGGAATCCCAGTATCTGTCAATTTTCCTCTTGAACTCGTTTACCCCACTTGAATTTACAATTGTTTCAGGCATCGCATTCCATCTATCCACTACCCTATTAAAAAAATAATGCTTCCTACAATCCGTCTTAAATTTTCCTTTATTCAATTTGAATTTGTGACCCCTTGTTCTATTACCCGTATTGAAATCTAGTCCCTCTGTGTCCCCTTGCTTTACCATTTTAAAAAGTTGAATCAAATCCCCTCTAATCCTTCTTTTCTTTAGAGTGAACATATTTAGCTTCTTTAATCTTCCCTCATAACTTAAACTGGATATACCCTTGACCATTTTAGTAGCCCTATGCTGAACCCTTTCAATTGAACATAGTATGAACATGAAACATAGTTTCTATCGTGTTTACCAATTAAAACGAAAATTTTTCAGCCCCTGACTCAAAATAAAGTCAAACTGATTTTTGAATTAATGATTTAAACAACTTGAAGCAACTAAAAACTCATGATTCAACGAATTTATATAGAGACATATAACTTCGATAAATAAAACAATTTAATTTTATGTGTAGAGTTCACTTAATTTGAAGCTGCTGAGAGAACTAGGAAAAATATAACTGACTACAACTGGGAAATATTGATAATTGATAAAAAATGTATTTAAATATTAGGGATAAATAATTATTTAGCAATTGTACTAAAAACGTGAATGTAAATTTCTGAAACTCAATTATTGTTTACTCAGACCTTATTTGCCCATTGAGCGTAAATTATGTTCAAACCCAGGAAAACCGAATTGAATAAACCATACCCTTTTTGTTACACAGCAACAAATATATTTTCTTCAATATAGAATAATTTAAAGAAATTGGTGAAAGTAGATGTATAGTATAGTCCCTATTAATTCCATAATCCGATTTGAAACCTTCTGAAACGCCTTAGAAGAAAGAAGGGAACCGTCGATTCAAAAGAGGAGATCTGAAGAGATTCCATGAACCCTAAAGAAGTTTATTCATCGGAGTATTAACGGGAACATAAATCCATAATCATTTCTTTGAATCAACGCTCTCTGATCCCTTGTGAATGAGTTTTCTTGACTCAGGAAACATGATAATAACAGATTGGGGAGGTTTGATTTGATAATCCGCAAAGAATCTCTTAAAACATAATAAGTTCAACTTTGACTAGACTTTCTCACAGGTTTAATGTATGTGTAAAAAATTATTTTGTTGAATTGGAAGTTTCAATAAAATTTTTTTTGAAAAATGCTATTAACTTATGCGAAGTCAGATATTAAACAACAATTTAATTTCTGAAATAGAAAGTGTTTACTAGTTTTATCAGGTACTATCTTAAATCTAAATAAATAGTTGTTTAGAATCTTCCATGTTCAGACAGAGCAAATATCAATTTCATCAAGGGAATAACAAAATAAAACGAGGTTCTTACTCGATCAGGAGGTAATCCTTTGCTCATACATTTCTTCAGGCATCCATCAGACATTGCCATAAAATGATACGTAGCAACAAAGTAAAAACGTAAAAACAACTCCATAAACATTAAATATATTAACATTATACAGCCCTCCTTTCTGATCCATTCTCCACTCATTTCAGGATCCGAGAAATTGTGTCGGGAGATCTTTTACATGGAACTCCTCATCACTGGTTAGTGAACTTGTCTGCTACCACATGCAAATAGCGCTACCAAACTGAAGAACTGAATTTTCCGGCCCTCCGCTCTTATATACCTATCAACACCCCCCACATGAACAATAAAGTAGGAAACCAATGGATCTTCGTATAAGGTAGACGACATGTGCTGGGCTAATCCATCTGTATAAAGCAAGCTCATCCAGATTGGGTTGAGTGATTCTTCAAAGGGAGTAAGTTATCTCTTATTTATATTCCAGGGGATAAGTAGATGCAAAACAGCTTGATATCTTTTCTGAATATAAATCTCACTGGAGGTCTTTCTTTATTTCAAAGAAGGGTCTCTCCTCAACAAAGGACGTATCTAGAGACTTACCCAAGTCCCCAAGACCTCACAAATTGTTGTGTGAAGGGGTTTCTCATATTTACATCTCTAACGTTTCTAAAATGCATCGCCTATATGGATTTACGTTTTTCCCACGGGAAAATCAAAATGTATGTTTGGATTTTAACTTTGCAACAAAACAAATGATACAATTATTTTAAGTCAATGACAAGATATTATGCCTCGAATTGTTTTGCAGTACTTTTAGAGATTAAAAGGAGAATCAATTGCTCACTCTAAAGCTTAGAAAATAACACCATCCTATAACCATTGTTTCGTCATATTTTGGAAAATAACAGAAACAGTTATCTGCATTTTATGAAGACGAAGAATTATCTTATACATTTAAGTTTGGTAACAAAATAGGATCTACCAGGAGTCTAGGAGCTAACTGATTTAATTCCCCAACATTTTAAATAATTAATTTGCGTCAAATATTTGAGCTTCAACTCCTCTTTCACAACTAAATTGATTTTGTCATAAATATACAAAACCCCTTCTCTCCCAAAAACTTTGATGCAATTTGAGAATAGCCCCTCACAGATATTATGTATTTCTATTCTACACTTTAAAAAAAAGTATGAAGGAACATACTAAATTTTTATGGAACCATAATCTAGAAATCTTCAACACTTCAACACAACCCTCCGTTCTTTCTGGCACATTCCTGAACCTCCAGTTATTACACTCATAAAACTCTTCTCATTTACACAATGGCCCTATATGCGGTTTTCGGAGAAGCAAGCAAGTGGTCAGAAATACCTTTTCCAGCGGGGTATATCACCTGCCTCCTCCATTAAAAACCTGGGAGAGTGAAATTTTTCCCCATATAGGCCATCAACTAGCCTGCAGAAATAAAAGACTGACCGAATAAAAAATCAGTTTATTTTCCTATAAAGGTAAAATACGTGGTTTCACTCAACTAGCCATTCAGGACATACCACGGTTCAATTGACAAGTGTCCAAAGAAGGCAGTATAACGCTCCCTTCTCTTTTAAGGCCATTGGCAATCCCATAGGCTATGAATGCTTTGTGCTTAGTATGACCCGCCGATCGAAATTACCCACACCTATAAAACCAGAAAGCGTCTTCTATTGTAGTTTCAATTATTACCTCAGGGAAGGTTAAAACTCCTCCATTCATCTGCTTGGAGAAGTTTGAATCATGCAATCGGTTAAACTCTAAGTAACTAAGAGTAAGGCAATCTAAGAGAAGATGTAGATCAGGGGTGACCATGACCAGCCTATTGCATGCCATCAGTGGCGGATGTTCACACTATAGATAAATTTCAATTTTTGAAAAATTCAAAATCCTTTCAAAATTTTTTGCAGCTTTTTTACATTTCAAACGGTCCAAAGAGCTTTATTTCGTAATCATTAGTAATTAGCCCATTCAAAGATCTTTAGTCCCTTAAAATTTGTAGAATCAATGCACAATTAGGAAAAAGTGAGTTTTTGCTCTTTATACTATTTTTGTAGAGAATTAATTCACTAATATTTAAGGAGTTCACTAATATTAGGATTTAAGATTTTTAGCCCCTACAAAGCGTATAGTCCCCTGCATGTTTGTAGAATTAATTTGCGATTTAAGGGATTCAGTGAGCTTTAGCCCCCTACAAAACATCCCATTTTATGATCTTTAGCCCCTGCAAAACTTTTATCACCTGTGTATTTGTATATTAAATTGAGAATTTAGAGGCCTTTAGCCCCTACAAAGCATTAGTCCCCTTGAATTTTTATATATTTAGTTCACATCAACTTGATGAGCTTTTAGCCCCCTCCTAGATAGATGAGCTTTAGCCCTCTCTGCTCTTTTATAAAGATGGAATTCATAACTTCAAAAAAAAGGTGTAATGAGCTTTAATCACTACAAAATCTTAAGCCCCCTACATTTTTATAGATTGTATTCACAATTTAAATAGAACAATGAGCTTCAGCCTTCCTGTGTTTTTAATTTAAAAAGCTTTAGCCTTTAGCTCGTTAGCGATTTATAGCCCCCTGCTTTAGTATTTGCAGATTCGATTAACAATTTACAGAGGCTTCTTAGTTTTAGCACATAAAGAATTAGCCCGTCCACAATTTAATGAGCTTTATCCTAAACTCAGCATAAGCCCCCTGGCCCCCTCCACTAGCGGATCCAGGGGGGCTAGAGGGCTCAAGCCCCCCCCAAAATAAAAAGTTTTACTCTATATATACAGGGTGTACGGTAAATGGTGCAACAAACTTTCAGTGATGATAGTAGACACCTAAGACGACTCAAAATCACATAGGATTTAGGGGTCCCAGACCAAATCCCAGGGAGTTAAAAATGGAGCGACACCCCAAAAAATTATTCAAAAATTCAATTTGTAGAACTACTATTGGTAAAAATTTAATTATGGTCTCAAAAATTGTGGTTTAATATAATCTTTAAAATTATCTCAAAAGTCTTCACTTTAAAATTGGTTTTATTATGAAAAAAGTTAAAAAACCACAAAAAAATGTGAAAACTCGCCACATGTCTTCCTCCACCAAAATCCTTAAAACTACTCTTAAAAATGTAATGGAATATTTTTTAAATTCTTTCAAAACATACTCATTTGACAACCATTGCCCCTACAGATCCTTGACTGGATATTGTAAAGCCCTGGATAGCAAAGCTTCAAGGATAGCAAAGTTTCTGGATAGCAAAGTAACGTAGCTTCATCCAGGGCTTTAGATATTGGTCTTCTGAAAAACGATGTTGTTGAAAATATCTACTCTTTAAATTTTTAAACACTTAAAACATATGTGTATATAAGTATAATTTACCTTAGCCTCACATAGGGGCATAGGTGGGATGACCGTCTAAAAACATGTCCCAGTTTGGACAGTGGTGGATCCAGGGGGTGGCACTCTGGAAAGTGCCCCCCCCTTGGAGACCCAAAAAGGTTCTCAAAATGAGTAAAAACCCAACTTTTACCGGTCTAATTTCAAAATTTTTTCTGGGGGAGGACACCCATACCCCCCCATTAATATCAAAATGGGGTATACAGTGTTTATTTTTAGGAAATCCTCAAAATTTCGACATTTTGGGTCAAAAAGTAAAAGTAATAGTGTTGAAAAGAGCCCCCTAAGACTCAAAACGTTTCTAAAAATGAGTTAAAACCCTACTTTTACACCTCAAATTTCAATTTTTCTGGGGGAGAACCCCCATAACCCCAATGGTACATCAAGGGGATCTTGTTTGGAAAAGTACCCCCCCCCCCTTGGAGTCGTGCTGGATCCTCGCCTGAGTTTGGAGCAATTTCAATTATTTAAATCATCCTCATCACTTACCATTCCTAAATTAAATTTTAAAGGTTTTGACAAAGATCGCGGTGCATTGTAAATTCAGAAAATTCACAAAAAAACCCTGGAGATTTTAACAAAACCCGAAGAATGGCGAAGTCGCAAAAGACTTCCTGCATCATCATCATCATCATCAGAACAGAAGAAAAAACATACCTCCAGTGACGAAACCCCGCATGTTTTCGTTACGCAATTAGCGAAAACTGCCTCCAATTGAATGTTAAACCTCGGTGAGCTATTCACTTGAATCCCATAATTTGCTGACAGGAATTTGAGCCAGGCTAATGAAACAGGTTCTATTAGTTAATAAGCGAGCGCCTTAAATGCCCCGTTCTGATGTCAAAATGACCCGAGCCTTTACTGGAATGTGCATAAGCACACACGAGCATTTTTCCCCTCTGTTTGTTGGTTGCTATTTAGTCAGAACAGGAATCATCTCTGAAGGAGAGAGAACCCATGAATAATGGATGAAAGGAGGACAAGAGTTACGCGCGCTAGAGAGATGAAGTAATTCGGAGGCTCGGGATGAAGATCGCTTGGAGGGATGGAATTGAACTGATGCGCGACAGGAAGTAGACGGACGTCGCGAGTCTGTCCTGCTGATCGATCGTCCATTAGTAGTCCAGATCGTTCGACTAAAAATGTAATTCTTAATATTAAACATAGAAGAAAAATACCTCAAAGTGATTTTTCTCGGAACTAAATTTTTCTTAAAATCATTTTTTTGGAAAATTTTCCCCTTGGATCCTTCGAATTTTTTTCTATTTCGGTACACATATTGAATAAGACTATAAAAATGGCATATACTGGGTTAAAATCTTATATAACTTACCGATTTTGATTTATAGGGTCTCAAACTTTTGAAAATTTCGGTTGAAAAAGCTTTTTAAATTCCCTTATATTTCAATTAGAAATCATTGTTCAGTAAAAACATTGATACTATTTTAAAGTCAAATTAAACAAGCTTTAAAATTATGTAGGTTATAATAGTGTTGGTTTAAAGTTCGGTTGAAAAAAATTTTATTTCAAAATTTTAAAGCTAATTAATTAATTTAAAGATGTAATTTTAAATTTTTAATTGCTAAACAACTATGTAACTTAAAATTTTCAAAAAAAAAGCTGCAGTCCTTTATTTTTGCTCTCTTATGTTTTCTGCTAATTTCCAGAATGGAAGTTCTATAGGATCATACGTTTAAAAATAAACTGTTAGAATGAGGTATTCTCACGTTTTGAGATTAAATTTTATTAAAATAGTAGATAAAAAACCATGAAGAATGACGTTTACATCAAGTATTTTCGTAGCCTAGTTTCTGAGTTATAAATTTTTGAAATTTCGTTTTTTGTTTTGGCGCGAAAACACTTTCGAATCACAAATCATGCGCTGTGAGGTCACATCCAATAGAAGCCCGTTTTCTGATCTCGTGAAAACAGAAAACACAATGGTTTTCATGCGCTGTGACGTCACATCCAATAGAAGCCCGTTTTCTAATAACGTGACTTTTCTGACGTTTCGGCAAAATAAAATTGAATTTTAAATTATTTAACACATTTTTGAACTTAAAAATCAGAAATTTGGGAGTTTTAGACCATAATGTATCGAAAAAGTATAAAATCAAGCAAATCCCTCACTCATGCAAATACCTTTTAACAAGAATAAAGATCTTATAACATGATACTTGGATTTTTAATTAATAATAACTTATGATTAACAAAAATTAAGGTAATAAAACGGTTGTTTTTTTGGGGGTGTCCCCCTCTCCCTTTCAAATGGTGGTTTCTAATCGTTGAGGTGTCATATTTTTTACTCCACTGAAGGGATGATCTCCACTGGGGCACATTGGAACAGAGTGGTGAAAGTGGTGAATAAATGAATAAAATAGTTTTTGTTTTAGTAAATATTTGGGAAATAGTTTAAAATGTACTTTTTGTACAAATGTGCTCCCCCATTCTCCTGTTTAGAATTTTTTTGTCCGCGGAGCAAGTTAACCCAAGCAAATACACACGCTTATAAACATATTGAACGCCATGCGTAAATATTACATTTTTTTGGAAGTCAACAAATTCATTACACATCAAAGTTTGCATTTATATATAAATCCTAACCTATAAAGATAACATATAGATTTTCAGCTTATTAAAAGAATTGAAATTCATTAAATTGCCGATTTCTCTTTTTAAAAAATTCCTTAGTATTATATATTCTTACATGTTCTACCCCCTTTCTTGTCATTTATTGTACACAATGTTTTATTTAACTATAGGTGCGTTAACATTCGTAATAAAAATACGTTTTTCCATCACATAACAATAAATTATTTAACAGTTTTTTATTGAAAGAATGGTACAGTTTTCTATTTTCCGGGTTTTTAAGGATTTTTCCAAACATCAAGGCGTTTGAGGATCGCCTTCTAACTCTTCAATTCAACTGAAATTTCGCACAATCTGTTGTTTGTTTATTCGAACAATATTAGGGTATGTGAGCGGAATATTTTCAACTACTTTAAAATCCCCGTATTATAAATAAATATAAAAGGGCCAACCCTTAAAAAACAAACATATACAAAAAAACAGCATTTATAAGCAGAAATAGTATCTCAATTGTCTTATCCATCCACTTAGGATTAGTTACATTAATTTTTTAAATGAAAAAAATATTTGAAACAATATTTTGAATACTGAGGAGAGCCAAAAAGCCTTGAAGTTAGAAAAAATCCTCAATAAACTGAAAACTTGGAATTTAAATTACTTCTTTCAATATCAAAACTATTTTTCGTTAAATGGTATAGTATAAAATATATGAAAATAATTCTAATAATTTTAAATCCTTTTAATAATTAATTAAAAAAGCTTTCACCTCGATGCTAGAAACTTAAGGATTTTCAAATATTACTAGTTTAAAAATGCATTTCATCTGATGTGAGTTAAATGTTATGCATGTCTTTGCGGATTAAATAAACCCTTTCAAGGGATCTTTTTTTGAGTTTATCATTATTTTACTTGTTGGTTGTTGTAGAAAATGTGTAGTCATTTTTTTCTAACGTGGTCTAATCCAATTTACGACTTGATATTTAGTAAAAATATGTATTTTAAATGTTAAAGAGCGATAAAATTTTTATGTTCTAAAAACTTCTTTGAAATATAACATTTTTTAAAACACTTTTTGATTTTTTTCAAACCTTGGAAAATTTTTGGGAAGGAAGTTGTTTTTAATGCACATAATTTCGAGGAGGATAAAACTACGAGCACAATAGGAGCCCAATTTCATGTGTTTAAGTTTGAGCGGTTGTAGAGTATCAGTTGCTTAAAAACTGCAGGAAAAACAACTGTACAATATCTGCTCTAAATATCTGTACAATGTAATGGGGGTGGTAAATAAACGAAACCTATGACAATATATGTCTAATGGTAGTAGTTTATCCTTAAACAATCGTGAAGAATTTATCTTGGATTTTTGTGTTTTTCAAAAAATGGCCAAAAACTTCAAATATAAAAGCGGGTCGCATCCAATATTACTTGATTAAGCTTATATCAAAAGTTTTGAAAATAACGGCCATCCTAGTATGCCTTCACTCTCTAAAATCTGAAATTCGTTAATTTTTAAAAACTACAACCGAGAAAAGGAATTGAAAACTGAATTGGAAAGTTTCATCGAAGGCGGAACATTCAACATTAAAGGTATATACAACATACAACTTATATACAACATAAAGGTCTTGGTCTTACGTAACCTCTGGAGGATTCAATAAATATACTGTCAGGTCTTGTTATGTTCCCCCAGTTCGGGACAACAAACATGTTCGGTTACAAAAAGGAAGCGATGTCGAAGGGGTGTTAAACCCAACAACCGTGTGGCATAATAGGGATTATCTATGGACGGTAGGCCCATTCTTGTGGACACAGGTGTCCGACACCCGACACTCATCCTTTACAAGGGGTCATTAGAGGTGGGAGAGCTCAAATACAATTCAGGTAGGTCTAGTTCATTGGAATCCTTTTATGATCGCCGACAATTCTTCTTTAGGTGAGTAGAAAATTATAGATATTTTCATTATGACTAAATGACATAATATAGAGATAGGATTTCCCAAAATTTTTATAGACATCTAGATACCATTATTACGCCATTACCACCATCAACCAGGGGGCACTTTGGACAGTGCCCCCCTTGGACCCAAAAGGGTTCTTAAAATTAGTTAGAACCCTATTTTTACAAGTCAAATTTCAAAATTTTTCTGGGGGAGGACTCCCATACCCTCAGCCGTAGCTCAGGGGATCTTGGGCGATACTTATTAGAAAATCTCCAACATTTTGACATTTCACATTTATGTCGAAAGGTTAAATTGATATTCTGGAAAAGTGCCCCTTTGGAGCCGTGCTGGATCCACGCCTGCCATTCAACGCAACAACTATCTTCAAGACATAGCTTATTTTCTGATTTATTTTTTATTTTCTTATTTGTTCTTACTTGTGTTTAGATTTAGATTAAAACTATACAACCGCTTGTAGGTCAATTATTTATAAGAAACGAGATTTTCTCAATTTGAAATAATATCGACAGTGGTATCTTTTTAAACAAAAATAAGTTGACCGAAAAGTGTCTTAATATGTAATAAAAATAATAAAATTACTCGTCTACAGTTTCTAGAGCATATAGTTGTATATTAGGGTGTCCCTTATTTGGGCGTTTTTTCAAAAAGTCAGGGAAACTTTTGCTCCACCTCTCAATTTTTTTCCATTTGGTACCCTAAGACTGTGTGCAAAATCTTAAATCGATCAGATAATATTAAAACGTGCCCCAAACGGCCTAAAGTTAGAAAAATTTGACTTTTTTTTCCAATTTTTTTGAAAATTTTCAAAAATATGTTTAAAAAATCCATTTCCGAATGATAGGGCTCTAACACATTTAAACAATCATATTTGACCGCTTTTCATTACTAGTTAGGCCAAAATGCCCAGTTTGTAACCTAGTCATCACTCAGAAAATCATCAAATTTGTCCATTTTATACTGAGAATAGAAGAATCAAAACGCAGTGGTAAACGAATTAAAACCGCAAAATTCCATGGCTTAACACCATTTGTAGACCATATTGATGTGGATATAAATTTTTTGGAGCTCAAATTAATTATGGGCTGCTTAATTACAGACGCTATATTGGATTGCATTAAAACTAAAAAAAATTCTGGAAAAAAGGTATGTGGGCCTGTTTGATATCGGGTAATGGGTGTTTGAGGTTTCTAAACTCTATTAAGACTAATAGAATTATCTTAGACAATTTTTTAAAGCTCTTTACGAAATTGTAAGGGCCAGCATATCTCCTAATACCAGTGCAAACCATGTTTTCAGAACTATAGATATGGTATTAAATTCTAAACACATGAAACCGGCAAGAGAAATTATGTAAGTATTATTAACATACTTACAAAAAGACAGAAGGAATGATTTTAAGAAACTTTTGATAATACTATTTATGATAGTTAAATAGCCATCAATATAAGTGTCTTAGATTTTAATGACTCTAATTTGTTGAATGGCAGGTATTTTTTATGTTAACGAATAAAATTATGATAAAATAGAAGAACAGTCTCTATAAACAGGGGTTAATTGCTTACTTTTTGATAGTTTAACTCAATTATTATGAAGAGCGGGTTAATTTTGTATTATCTTCAACTTTTCAGCTAACTTACGGAATAAAATACTTATGGACACATTGGAGTCTGATTTTTAACTTGTTTCCAGAACTTCTCTTGACAGTTTTATATGTTTAGAGTTCTGTTCTATAGTTCTGAAACCATTGTTTGCACTTGTATTAGGAGATATGCTGGTTCTTATAATTGCGTATTAAGAGCTTAAAAAGTTGTGTAAGATAATTTTATTAGTCTTAATTGAGTTTAGAAACCTCAAACACCCATTACCCGATATCAAACATGCCCATACCTTTTTCTAGAATTTTTTTAGTTTTAATGCAATCCAATATGGCGTCTGTAATTAAGCAACCCATAATTAATTTGAGCTCCAAAAATTTATATCCACATCAATATGGTCTACAAATGGTGTTTAGCCATGGAATTTTGCGGTTTTAAGTCGTTTACCACTGCCTTTTGATTCTTCTATTCTCAGTATAAAATGGACAAATTTGATAATTTTCTAAGTGATGACTAGGTTACAAACTGGGCATTTTGGCCTAACTAGTAATGAAAAACGGTCAAATATGATTGTTTAAATGTGTAAGAGCCCTATTATTCGGAAACGGATTTTTAAAATATATTTTTGAAAATTTTCAAAAAAATTGGAAAAAAGTTAATTTTTTCTAACTTTAGGCCGTTTGGGGCACATGTTAATATTATCTGATCGATTTAAGATTTTGCACACAGTCTTAGGGTATCAAATGGAAAAAAATTGGGGGTGGATCAAAAGTTTCCCAGACCTTCGATTTTAATACACCCTATATTGTATATTCTTTCATATTTTTTTCTCTTTGTATAGTTTTATATCTTTCCTTTCTTAAAAAAAGCAGTGGAAGGAAATAAATGTTGCTTGCATCTTATATTACATTTCCACAACATTTCAACAAAATTCCTTTTTTTTAGATTTGTTCTGGAGATGGAGCAAAACTTACACTCAATAATAGTTTTAAACCCTTGTTTGTTTGATTACCCTTGTCAAACAAAGGGTTTGTCAAGGGTAATCAAACAAGAGAATTTATTTTCCCTGTACTCTTCCCTCAAGCATAATAGAAATTTTATGTAGGAGGCGTTTGCAAAAATGCAACTAAACAAATTCAATAATAAGTAATGTAATGAAATCGAAAGATAACATTGGATATTAAATCCATATAGTTTTAAGAGCCTCGAAAATAATGGCCTCAGATACACCCAAACCCCTTATGGTTATCAATAACTCATAGAGTAACTGATATAAGGTGTAAAATCAATCATTTTTCAGAGAGACAAATGATTTTCGCTGTCTCAAAGGCCGCAGAGTCAGGGAAATTTGGAGAGAGGAAAACAAAGGGGCGGTATACGCAATGCTGCCCCGTCGCCGCGGGATGTCCAATGGGGTTTCATCGCATTTTATGGCCGTCCCCTGCGTTTTGTCGCAATTGCGGGGCCCTCGGGCAGCTTCAGATGCGGCGGACCACCTAGGTAGTTGGGGCCGCGTGCCGCACCGGCTCTGGCCCATCCCATGCTACTCCGTTCGCTCTCTCTCCCTGACGTGACGTTTCAATTGTGGAAAGGGAAGATTGAGGTGCCGTTTTGGCTTTCTTATCGCTTTTTTGACGCCTTCGCGTTGAAATAAGATCCCGAAAGGAAAACCTCCAAAATAGAAGAGAGAAATGCGGTTGAAACTTTTATCTAGACTAGATAGAGCTCAGTGTTTTGTTGTTCAGATATATTTCCTATGTGAAGTAATAAGCCGGGATTTTTTGAACAGTTAGATTTTGGAGACGAAAATTTAAGAATACAAGATTTTGAAATAGGGCCAACGCAAAGTTTTATTACAGCCAGGCACTGGCTGTAATAAAACGATTACTGCCAGGCGTCCAGCACTAGCGGTTTAGGGGGAGATATCCCGATATCTCCCCCTAAACCGCAAGTGCTGGAGCCTAGCAGTAATCGTTTTATTACAGCCAGTGGAAAAGTCTACGCTGCACCGTAGGGGCGTCATTTCAGTTTTTGGTTGGGGGGCAAGGATTTTTTTAAGTGGGTCTGGGCCACGCCATAACTACATTTTTTTTGGGGGGGGTGCTTCAACTTCTTTTTAAGGTATCCCCTAGCGAGCACATTTATAGTGGGTTAAGCGTTAGAACACTAAAAAGTAGTGTGTGAAGGATATAACATATAATGTCAAAATTTGACGTGAACTCCAAGAAAAAAGGGAGGTCTGGGGTTCACCTCCAGGAAAACTTTGAAAATTTGCTTAGAAAAAGTAGCTTATAAAAAGTAAAATATATAAGCTTATAAAAAGTAGCTTATAAAAGTTTGCTTATAAAAAGTAGTGATTTAGCTCATTTTAGGCCCTTTGGGCTGCATCCAAAGAGAACAGTTTCTTTTAAACCACAGAATTTTCTTTGGAAAATAGTTGTAAAACGTCAAGGTTTCAAGGGGGCTAGGGGTCCTGCCCCAGAATTTTTTTTAAATTCCCCTTTAAACTAGAGTTTTATCTATTTTTCAAACTCTTTGGGGAGCTCCTGAAGGGAAAAGCTACTTGTAAGTGGCAGAATTCTAAAGGGAAAAACTGTATAAACCAACGTAAAAATTTTAGAGGGGGCTGGCTGGGGGTCCTCCCCCAGAATTTTTTTTTGAAATTACCCCTTTAAACTAGTGTTTTATCTCTTTTTCAAACTCTTTGTGGAGCACTTAAAAGGAAAAGCTTATTGAATGAGGCAGAATTTTTAAGGAGAAAAACACTGTTCAACAGAGGTCAAAATTATAGAGGGGGCTGGGGGTATTCCCTAGAATTTTTTTTTCAAATTTTCCCTTTTAACTAGTGTTTTTATCTCTTTCAAATTCTTTGTGGAGGTCCTAGACTGAAAAGCTTCTTATAAATGGCAGAATTCTAAGGGGGGGAAATCTGTATAACCGACGTAAAATTTTTAGAGGGGGCTGGGGGTGGATCCTCCCTCAGAAAATATTTGGAATTACTACTTTAAGGTATACGCCTACCTTTGAGACCATTTTTTTGAAATACTTGATTTACAAAAATTATTTTTAATTTTTAGTTTAAATGTACATCAAAACATTGATCAATGCTAAAAAAAACAAAATTAATTATATTATTTTCTAAAATATGGGGTAATTAGTGTAAAATTTAAGTGAATTTTATAAAACCCCTCTCACTCTTGCCCAAAAACTATTACCCCTATATAAATTTCCTTTGGACACAAGTATCGTATAACACTTATCTTCAGATTGGACCATTTTCTAAGACATAAATTTCTACAACCCTTTAACAAAAAACATCAATAAAAACAAAAATAATAAACTTACATAAAAATCTGTGGTCCATCTGGTTAATAACAGTATGATTAATATACTGTTAAAATTTGGAGTGAATATCTTGGATAGTTTTTGAGTAATCATGTAAATAGTGGAGGGTTTTTATGCAAAACTTAGTTCTGAGAAAATCAGCTTTAAAGTTTATATTTGTATACGATCGCACACGACTATCTGTTTTAATAATGCTGTAATGAGGTATTTGCATGAGTGAGGGATTTGCTTGATTTTATACTTTTTTGATACATAATGGTTTAAAACTGCCAAATTTCTGATTTTTAAGTTCAAAAATGTGTTTTAAATAATTTAAAATTCAATTTTAGTTGTGCCAAAACGTCAGAAAAGTCACGTTATCAGAAAACGGGCTTCTATTGGATATGACATCACAGCGCATGAAAACCATTGTGTTTGCTGCTTTCACGTGATCAGAAAACGGGCTTCTATTGGATGTGACCTCACAGCGCATGATTTGTGATTCGAAAGTGTTTTCGCGCCCAAACAAAAAGCGAAATTTCAAAAATTTATATCTCAGAAACTAGGCAACGAAAATACTTGATGTAAACGGCATTCTTCATGGTTTTTTACCTACTATTTTAATAAAATTTAATCTCAAAACGTGAGAATACCTCATTTCTTTTCTAATTCACCTACAAGTAAAATGAAAACAGTTTTGGAAAGATAAAAGTCTAAACTACCTTGAAAATGCAAGAACCAAATTTTCGACGAAAAATTCGAAACTCGTCTTTTTAAGGGTAGGCGGATACCTTAAATTAGTGTTTTCTCTTTTTCAAACTCGAGCACTAAAAAGGAAAAGCTTCTTGTAAGCGGCAGAATTTTCAAGGGGAAAAACACTGAATAACAACCGTGATAATTTTAGAGGGGGCTAAGGGTCCTTCCCCATAAAATTTTTTGAAATTTAACCCTCAAAAGTAGTGTTTGAACTCCTTTTGAGACTTTTTGAGTTGCACCCAAGCCCTTTGTGGAAGTTAAAGAATTTCCAAGGGACTTGCAGCTATTTTTGACATAACAGTGAAAACCTTGGGGGGGGGTTGCCCCCTGCCCCCCTTAATGACGCCCATGTTTTGAAGTATTTCAATTCATGGCTTAAGATATTCATTTGCTCTTCTGCTTACATCATCTAACATGACCACTAGACCACTCCTTTTGCAAGTTTGAGAAAAATCAATGGAGATCATTATTATCTAATTATTCAATTCGAAAAATATTATATATTTCGGTTATTCAATTACTTATTTTCTTTTTTTCACTTTCTCCTTTTTATTCCCTTTTCCCCTCTTTTTTTACTTTTGAAGGTGAACTTTTACCGCTTTACCGGATTTTTTTAAGTCTTTATAGTGTTTTAAAATATGCTTTCTCCTTTTCTCTTCTTACACTTTTCTCTCCTTTCCCAAATTATTTTGACATTTCCCGTCCAAAGGTAAAGGTGTGGTAAATGTAGGTAATGGTTAAGAAAGGTAAAAGTTGACCCGCATCTGATTTCATTTAATCCATGAATTTCTAAAAAGTTTCTTTGATCTATGTCCAAGATAGGAACTAAAAGAAAAAGCACACATAACAAAACGTTTTATTAATCCATTTTGCCCTCTTTTGGCGGTAAAAGCATCCACTCTCGCCAAGGAAAGGTTTACCACACTCACCAAAATCTCCCGCTGAAGAAAAATGAATAAAATCAATATTTTTTCCATGGAAGTTTTGTTTTGCTTCAGAAGCCTCTCAATCATTATTATTAGTCTCGTATTATTGATTTATTTTACCATCTGGCCTTGCAGTGCGATTGAATCAACATCGAAGTTGTTTTGGGGCAGCAGGGGGAACAAGCAAAAATAAGACCGCCGGGAAAACTGTTCTTTTATATCCTCTGAAAGGGCTTTCAATTTTATACGCAAAATTATGGTAATTTGCTTTATGTTTGAACGGTTATCATTGTTCACTAATGTATGGATTTAACTGAGCTTGATTGTTTTTTAAGTGTTTGGAATCATTAAATGGATAGTTGCGCAGAAGAAATCGATAATTGTTTTAGCGGTTAGGGAATTTCTTTTTAGTTTTTAAAAATGTTCTTACGGAATTATATAGTGCAAATTAAATTATATAAAATATTTTTCTAATGATGGCCATAGAAAATATTAAATATAAATTTTATTCCTGGTACCTATAGACGTCTGGTTTGAAGCCAGATATCCATGACTTTTTTTGTGTAACGTTATATTTATATGTGGTATTGAATGGAACATTATTCTGTGTGAATCAGTTTACCCATTTGGTACCGAAGAATGATAAATTTTATTTTTAAAACATAAAATAATTATCTTTATAAAGAGATGGAAGACCTGGAGGTCTAAACTCTCTGATCTTCCCCACTGCTGAGATTGTTTAAATATTTAATATAAGCTGGGATAGAAAGTTAGATTTTAGTGATATTCAAACAACTTCACTTGATTTGAGTGTAATTGTGTAAGCTTATTCAGATAAGCTTAAAAATAAATTTATGTGTCACCCCCAACGTTAATAATTTTATAAAACCTTCATATTTTTTCTCTTAAAAATTCGCACTTTTAAAGCCGAATCTGTTGATTCAAATTCAAATAACCTTTATTTCTGTATGAGAAAAATATTTAACTGTCCAACTGTTTATTTAATCTGCAGTTCTTTTTTTCATTTGTTTAAATTTTCAAGTATGCACTGACTATATCATTGAAAAAGAACTTTCTTCTTAAATATTAGAATTAAAGAAAAATACGCTTAATTTTACGGAAAGAACTAGTTCGAAACAGCAAAATAGGCGACTCGGTTCAAATTCTGGTGCAAACGGGGGAAAGGAAAGAAATGAGGAGACACACCAACAACTGGGTGGTCTTCGACTTTGGCGACCGAAAACGCTAAATGGCCATTGGAACTGCCTTGTGATGGTCCACGCCTTGAACAGATAAACGGAATTTATGGCCCTGTTCTGAATCTTGACAAATTGCTCTTTTATTGGTACTTGGGGACCTTTTCTGCAATGCAACATCCTTTTGTTCGAACTCCCCTGCGGTTTTCAGAGAAAAGACGATATTCGATTCCGACAACCAGCGGGGTGTCGCCAAGTGTCCGAGGAGCGTGCCACCTTTTTGTCGCCTTGGGTAAACTTCATTCCAACGATCACTGTCACCAAAGTTTATCTCGTGGGCGCCAGCACTCCAGGAATTATGGCACCAATTACCCAGAGTGGACACGGATGGAGAATTCCCCCCAACCCCCTCTCCTCCTATTTCATATACTTTTTAATGAGAAAATCAAGAGCGAAACTTACTGATTATTTTTGTGATTTATTGCCACACGACATAATTTCTAATTCTTTTGAAGACACGATTTCAACCGATATTAAATCGATATGTTACCGCTAAAGTTGAAAATTAGTTATTCTAAAGAATACCTAGGTAAACTTAAGATTAACTGATTTCTGTCGTTAATGTGCGGATGCGGATATTTGAGTTTTTCGCATTTTACCTATGGAATCTACACTATAACGGCCTCTTGATAGTTGAAGTTCAAAATAGTTTGTTTCGCTCAATCCTTTCTGTTAAAATGTTGAGGTGCTCACTGCGCCATGCGCTTACCCCTGCGCAGTCGGGTTTCAATACGTAGTTTGTTGTCATATTTTGTGTTTTGATTTCAAATTTAGTGCGTAGCACTGGTAGTTGTCAAGTTGAATGTTAAACAAACTAATACAAGCAAGTAAGTACAGTAAATTTACAAGCTTAAGTTCAGTAAATTACTACTAAAACTGGTATTTTAAAACAATTGTGTTGAAGCTCCGACTTCAGAGTGACAGAGATTTCTTTTAACGAAAGCAAATGTCCCAGTAGTTGAAATATCTTTTCAACAAACGTTAATTCAATAATCGCTAGAACCTGGGCAAGGGTTTAAGATATGTAATCGATCGCGAATCCTAGCAATAGTTTAGGATAGGCTGGCAGCCGATTACACCGCGCTTTCATTACGATTTGCTATTTTAAGTACTCATTGAAATATGTTGTCAAATCGAGATCAAAAAATACCAATTGATACAAAATCTAAGTTGGTACTTTTATATTCTATTCGTATTAAAATTCCTATTTCAATACTATTTTTGTGTGATTTGCGTGCTTTGTGTAATATCAAAAAGTACCGAGTCCCCTTTTTTGATTCGTCATTGTTACTGTTTACCCCCAAAACGAGTTTGGTTATAGTTAGGGCAGGGGGGTTGGGGGGCGGCAGCCCCCCCAACCACCTTAAACTTTTTATAAAAATAAAATAAATTTTTGTACTTTAACGGATCACCCTCGTTAATATGTAAAATAACTGATTACAGGTAGTATGCAGATTAACGAGTGTCTAGTCGGTAGAGTGCAGATTACCTAGGTAATTTCAAGATTACCTAGGTAATCTTAGAAATTGAAAAAAATTTCGCTCTTTAACGGATCACCCTCGTTAATCTGCAAATTACCTAGGTTATCTGCAAATTAACTGATTTCCGGACTTTAACTGTAACAGATATATTAAAAACGTCGTAACATTAAACAACATCCATCGTGTAGTGTGAGGGGATAAGAGCGGATTTTCGTCTGGGTGCACACCTCGCTCGTAATCGTGGTTTTAAAATCCAATAATTTGATAACTTCTCTATTTCTATCTTTTACAAATGTTATTATTATTAGGTCGCTTTCAATCTTGTCTGTCTGTCGATCTGTTCGGGTGGGATTTAGTAATCAATTTTAAACTAACTTCCCGATGAGCTAGAGATTCGAAATTTTAAACATAGTTCAGATCTGGATGCAATATTATTTGTTTAGTTCGGTTAAACTTGCTGCCCCTGTACCCCCAGGGGGAAATAAAATTTAGAAGTTCAACCATAAGACCTTATTGTTAAAAAATAATTGTTGTAAATGTGCAGATTGTCTCTCGTTATTAATAAGATGGCTTTAAAGCGTTGTTTAAAAACATGAGTAAAATGAAAAAAAGAAGAAATAAAAGTAATACACAGTACATTACTTTATACAAGTTGTATGTTAGTTTTTACCTTTAAAGAGGACATTAAACAATAATTTAAAAGTAGTGAACGCCCTTTTTACTCTAATGAAGCCATCCCTCATTAGAGTGGTCCTTATTTTAAATATTTTAAGCGACACCCCCTCAATTTGTTCCTTCATACAAGTAAATCATTTTTGCAAAATTTTAGCTCAATCAAAAAATATTAACCCGTGCCAGCTTTAAAGTTTCAAAAGAATGCTAATGTTTTTCAAGAAACAACTAAAAACCGAAGATTAAATTCACACTTATTGTTCATTATTTTTTCATGAAGAACTAATATAAGTTATTGATGTAATGGTCCAAGTTCCATTCTTCTATCATCCCTCTTTCGGGAGTAATAATTTTTTAATATAAAAAGAACTCTTGTAAAGTTGTCTTTCCTGCATTTTGAAACAGCTTTTAACTCTAGAACTATACCACTAATAAACCTGAAAACAGTCCCATTTTGTTCATAATATTATTCCCTTTGATTCTAGTGCAGGGGTTCCCAAACTTTTTTGGCCCGTGGACCCCCTGACGACATTTTTCGTACCCCGTGGACCCCCTGTCTAAGGGACCGTTCAAAAAGTAGCTAAAAATATTTTGCTTTTCATATAAATTTCTAAACCACGCATAAATTTTGTAATTTTTTTCAAGTGTTTTTTCGTGCATTGATAAGCATTTGATTTCACACTCTTTCCCATTTAAAAAACCCATTTTTTGAATTTTTGCCTTCACACGATATTTTTAAGGAAATTATAACAATCAAACATTTAAAACAAAGTTAATGGCTTATGAGTGAGTTATTCATTTGCCAAATCATAAAAGTTCAGAAATAACTACAATTTATAAATGGCATGTTAACAAATAATATTTAATTGAGTTCTATTAAAACAAATCAAATTGCCATTGATATGGTTACACAACATTTTTAATGAAATTTTAAAAATCAAACATTTAAAAACTTTGAAACTAAAAACAAATCTAAACTTTTAATATCATTACATTTCAAGGCTCAAAAACTTTTAGCTTTAACACTAAAAATTTTGGTTGTGAACTTGTCACAGTTAATGGCTTATGAGTGAGTTATTCACTCACCCACTCATAAAATTTCAGAAATAATCACAATTATTTTATGGCATGTTAACAAACAATAACTAATTTAGTTCAACTATGAAAAGAAGTCAAATTATGTAATACGGAAATTGAGTTTTAATTTATGAAAGTGAATTATGCACGGCTGGTCGACGGCTCTTCACCACGATAAGAGAGATTCCATCGCCCCTGCTAGCGTTGCGAGGACTCGGTGATAACCAACTTTTCATATTATAGTACAATTTGATTATAAAAGGACACAATTTTTGAAACTTATCAAAGTTTTCCATTTCAATGAAAATTTTTCCGTGAACCCCTGAAAGTTGATGTGGACCCCCTAGAAGTTTCTGTGGACCCCCAATTTTCATTATCATGCCCGTGGACCCCCTGGAAGTCGCTGTGGACCACTGGGAGTCCATATGGACCACTTTGGAAACCGCTGTTCTAGTGCATAATAACCATCACTTTCAAAAAAAATTTTCAAAACTTCAAAAAAGTGGAAAAGGCAAAGAAAAAAATTTTTAAAGATTTTTTCTAAACTTAAAGACTTTTGGGGCACGGGTTAATATTTTTTGATTGAGCTAAAATTTTGCAAAAATCATTTACTTGTATGATGGAACAAATTGAGGGGGCGTTGCAAAAAATTACTCCAACTTTTTAAAATGAGGACCACCTTACCCCCTCATTTCCTTTCAACTCTTCCCCCCTAGAATTCTGCAACGCCCCCAAGGGGGTGGTACCTCCCACTTAGGGAACAACTTCCCTAAAGTATGACAAAGGTTCCCTCCATAGACATAACATTGAAAATTCACTGAATTCGCCCTACGTTTGACGTCACACGTTCGAGTTGTGAGGCCTAATACATACATAGAGGGTCTTGGTTATATAGCGAAAGGGTTGGAGGCTGATTGGCATGCGCGTCGAACCCGATTAGCCCGCCGCCACCCAGCAACAAAAGCCACTCATTGCGGCCGCCGATTCTTCTGATGGGTACTCGCCAATTAATGTCCCCTTGCGTGCCGTTTTTCCGGTAATTAGCCGAAATTCTTGCAGTTCGATGATTTTTTTCTTTCTTTTTTGACGGGGCCTCGTCTTCTTCCGAGAAGAGGATCCGGAGAGTGAACTCGGTGAACTTCTGGGAAAAGCCGTTTCCGCGAGTCTGGTCGTTTTTTGTTGAAGTTCGATGAAATTGTGGAGATAAAGGATAGGTTGGGAATTGGAGTTTTTAATGGAAGCTAGCCGTTGTATATACTAGTAGCATGTATTCAAGTTTAGATGTTAGATCTTACTGATTAATTATCTTTGAAGTTTAACTAAATGTTGTAGCAGTTTTGTAGAAGGTGGCATTAGGAGAGTCAATCTTCTAAGGGGACATTCATAAATTACGTGAGGTCAAAAAGGGGGGAGGGGTTTGAAAAAATCTCACCAAATCTCACCAAGGGGGGAGGGGGGGTCGATTAAAATCTCATGTCAACTTTTTAAGTTAGAAATTATACGATTTTCTTTTTTTAAGTATGAGAAATGAATACACACAGATAAGATACTGCAAATTATTTTTAAAAAGTTGTAGGTAAATCTCACTTGGGGGGGAGGGGGGGGTCCAGCAAAATCTCACCAAGGGGGGAGGGGGGTCCAGCTTCCAGATTTTGGAAAAAACGCCTCACGTAATTTATGGATGTCCCATAACAAGATCGTAGCTGACGGGGAGGATTTCAGGATACAACTTCCTGAATGTAAATTTTTTTTCCGTTTTTTTATAACATAATGATTTTAATTACCTGACATACCCCACCCCAAAAACCTTTTCTTACTACTCGACTGTCTCCAACCTACAAGAAACCACATCATAGAAAAATATATGGGTAGGTTTTCTTTCATGTAGATTTCATTATTACAGTAGTAACTCTTTTTCAATAGCCGGTATGGCTATGCCTACCTGAAATTCAGTGGCATCCTTTCTGCTTGGGGTTGAGGTAATAAAACTCAGTTTTGGTTAGTTTTTTTCATTGGATGATTATATTGGTTTTTAGCTCCTTTTTTCTCTCTTCTTTGAAGAACTTTTCAATCACCTTTACCTTTTCACTTAAGAACAGTGGTCCGCTACTGGAGAGTCGATCAAACAAGAGATGGAAAAGGGAAACGAGAAGAAATTACACATTTTAAAATTTTAATACAGGCAAAACATGCTTATTTCAACGGCCGAACATTTATTTTGAAGATTCTCTACTTCTATTAGAAGAAGACGCATTTAACTTGAGAACTTTCAACTAAAGTTATTATACCTACTTTTTATTCAAGGTTATATATTTTTACACACTATTTTAATGATTTTATAAATGTTAATATTTATTAAATTGAAATTTCAAAAATTTTTCCTTGTTTTATCAAATTCCATGTTTGTATTAAAAGGAAAATTAGTCCAAAGAGCTTTCTTTGAAATGAAAGGCAATTCACAACGCTTTGAAAATAAAAAAACAAACAACTTAGTGTTTAATATTTTAGGGATTTTCAGATACTATATTATTGCTAAATTAATTAATATCCAAAAAAGTGTTTTTTATTGGTTAAGAATGATATATTGAGATATAGACCAGACAAAGCGCATCCACTTGCATAGTGAAGATTTCTGACATTTGACAATGCCCACTTGAAGAATAAATGTTAATTACAATACATAGCATCTATTGATTTAATGGATTATCTTTTTATTTTGAAGAATACTTTTTTAATCAAAGCTATTTTAAGTTGCCAAAATGTTAAATCATTTACATGCTCTCTCTCTCTTTAATTTTAAATTTCTAAAAAATATAAATGTTATACGCTATAATTACGCTATATCTTACGCTATAATTGAACTTTCTTCACTTCCCTATACCTACCTATCCCTAGAAATTTTTGATGCACGTAACTGCTTGGTGAAAAATTCCCAGTACAAGTACAAGGTTTTTTTAAATTTACCTTCCCCTTTTGTTAGGTCTTATTTATGCAATGCAAGTCAAGTGTGCCATTAGATGTTTCCAGCAAGCTCTAAAATTATTACTATTAGCTTATAAGTTGCATAATATTGCATTTTATTCTTATCTCATTCATGATTTCTTACTCTGGTACGTTTCTGTTTGTTGGAGGGTGGAGTTTGTCCATTACTGGAGTACCAAACTGGCATCGTGGGCAAGCACCTAATTGGGCAAGCACAGGTAATGCGTTCTTCCCCTGAAGTCACATTCCAATACGAAAAAAAGGACTCAATAAATAGTTCTTTACCGGACCACCAAGCCCCTTGCCGAAATGACCACCCCTCGTCGGTCATCGCCGCCCCTTCCCATAAATCCCTTGTCACATTTCGCCATGGTCAGTTACATCAAGAAGCCATTAAACAATTAGTGACGCGGGTGGTGCACACACACAGAACAGAAGGAAACCGACGTCTTATAACTTTTTAACGGGCCATTTTGGAAATCTGGCCCGCTTTGTTATTCATCGCCGGCAGTTGTTGCGGTTTTTAGGGAGTTTTTTGGTTGGCCGTAACGAATCGGAGATATTCTGGGAAGTGTTCTTTTTTTTATTTCGGAATTTGGGCTCGGAGGTGAGTTGGTGGAGTCACGCATTGGTGAAGATTTCGGGTTATTTTGTGTGAGTTTGGCAGGTCAATCGGTTGGAGTGAATTGTGAATGGAAAGAGTAGGCTTCATCTGTGGAAGAATTTGTTTCTGTTTTTGCAACAAACCCTTCCGAATTATTAGACAGACAGTGGTTTGGTTGTGAAAATATATTTCATAATGCATTTTTTAATTTCAGTTTATTTTCATTCTCAAAACTGTTACTTAAATGAGCTCGTATATGATAAACTTCAGGTTATGTATTCACCTTTTGAGGAGAAAAAATGTAATAGATGAGGGTCGTTCAAATATTACGTAAGCATGGTTTTTGTCATTTTTGACCTCCCCTCCTCCAATAAGGAAGTTGCATTTGAAGTTTTTTACTATCAAAAAATTTCTCGATCGGCCTCAAATTTTGGGTAATTGCTTATTTTTGTATGAAGAATCGATTAAAAAAATAAAAAAAATCATGCAACTTCCTCAGCAAGGATAACTTGTCAGCAAGGATAAGCAAACCGCAACCCCCTCATAATTACATAAGAAAACTGCCTTCCCCTTGAAAAATCATAAGGCTTGAAATTTTTTTCCTAGTTTAATAGTTTTGAAAATTTATATTAGTTTGAATATTGAAATTATTTATGCAAGAAAGAAGATATTTTCGAAAATACAGTGTTTGTAACATCTTAGGTACGCATCGTTCATATCACCTTTGTTAGGAAAAATTAGAGAGCCTATATACGAGAGAGAGACGACAACTCGCTTAAAAGCGTCTCTGCGCATCCAATTCTGTCCAAACTGTATCATGCCGCCCCACGCTAATCCTATGGAGGGAAACCTGTGGCGAACAGAAAACCTGTTTACCGATCTGCGCGCGCTATACTGAGTTGTCGCCTCTCTTTCACATACAGGCTCTCTAGGAAAAATAAGCAAAGAGCAGACCCCCTTCTCCCTCAGGTGCTTACATGATATTTGAATGGCCGGCCCCTTATACAATTACATTGGTTAACTTTTCAATAAAAAGATATTTATAAAACTTTTAGATACTTTTGAATACCCCTCTTTGTGCATTCCAAACCACTGTACTCCTGATATCAAAACAGTTGTTTTTAGTCCCAGGGAAGCTCAAAGTTAGACATTTCCCCAAACCGACACAGGTCAGTACCTCACACCTCACTTCACTTTCTTGCCTCCAGCGGTACATAACTTATCGAAATCAATAAAAAGACCCATGTGACAGTCACTTGAGTCTTGAGTGCCCGCTAGCGCGACATCGAATCTTCCCCTATCGAATGTTACTGTCGACATTCGCCGTGTTTCTATGTAGTACAGAGTTAGAAATGGATTCGGAACTTTTTTCTCGTGTTTTCGGATGTGCCCAATTTACTGGATGAGGGATCGGATGTTGCAGCAGTAGATGGATTTCTGAATCCGATGTACATTTTTTTCTGTAGAGAGCGAGGCAGAAAGAAGGTGGAGCTCTTGCTTTGTGATTTTGGTCATCCATTCCCTAAAACTGGAAATTAACTACTAATGAGCGTAGTCAAGATGGAGATATACCCCCAAAACTCATTAAATTTCCCTTTTTCGATCATAGAAAACAACTACGGATATCTCACATCTTCATCCATGGCCGTATCCCAAGGGGGGTTGGATTCAACCCCCTTGAAATTTCGATATAAATTTTATACCATGTTTTTCCCTTGAAAATACTGTAACTTACAAGGAGCAATCCTCTTTGGCTGTAACCCAAAGGATCTCAAAATTCAAAGTTAGTTAAACCTCTTTATAAGGTTAAATTTTCAGAATTTTCTGAGGGAGGATCTCTAAACCCTGCTCTAAAATTTAAATCTGCTATGGACGGTATCAACTGGTCACTAGTCACTCCTTGCCGTTTAAGAAAACTCCGATTACTTGTTGACCAGATCATTTAAAATTTTAAACAAAAGTAAATAATATTTCGAATTAGTAATTTGAATTTTCTGATAACTTCTATTATTTAATAAATATAAATTTATGTTTTTTTGTCTGAAATTTCGTTGTAAATTTAAGATGTTTTGAAATAAAATTTATCAGTGAGGCAAGACGTCACCTTAAGACGGAGAAATAACCCTTCAATTTATCAGGCGCGGATCCAGCAAGGCTCCAGGGGGGGCACTTTTCCAGACAAGATCCCCTTGTGGTACGTTTGGGGGTATGGGGGTCCTCCCCCAGAAAAAAATTGAAATTTGACTTGTGAAAGTAGGGTTTTAACTCATTTTTAGAAAAGTTCTGAGTCTAAGAGGGTCTGTTCTCCTTTGCCACTGCAATTTATGCATTTCAACAACGCAATCGGAGTTTCCATCGGTAAGTTACTTCCGGTCAGTGGCCGATCCAGGCCCCCCCCCTTGTAGACCCAAAAAGGTTCTCAAAATGAGTGAAAACCCAACTTTTACAGGTCTAATTTCAAAAATTTTTCTGGGGGAGAACCCCCATTACCCCTATTAGTATCAAAATGGGGTATTCAGTGCTTATTTTTAGGAAATCCCCAAAATTTTGACATTTTGGGTCAAAAAGTAAAGGTAATATAGTGTTGAAAAGTGCCCCCATTAGACTCAAAACGTTTCTAAAAATGAGTTAGTTAAAACCCTATCCTATACTTTCAAGTGCCCCGCCCCTGGAGCCGTGCTGGATCCGTGCCTGCTTCCGGTTGACACTGTCCATACCGTTTTTATTCCTTGAAAATTTTGCTGATTAAAAATAATAGTTCCCTTGATTTCCAAATAGTTTCAAGGGGCAAGTTTCAAAAAAATTCTGCTCGCTAGCTCCCCAGTTTTACTTGAAGTAATGCAAAATTGAAACATTGCGCAGCATAATTTAATACTATACTACTTTGGTCTAAAACGTAATGTATAAATGTAATTGTTTGGGAGTATCTTAGGAATAACGTTCTGTTTAGGGCCCTGTCCTCTGTTCTGGATATTTGCATAAAGTAATTATACGAACGGAAACACAGAGAACTCGTAAAATATTCACCAAACAGCCTATGCTTCCTGCAGTCGTGACTAAGGGCGACTGTAACATCCTAATGTCCCACCTCCGACGCTCATTGTCCGTTGTTTATGGACGGCAAGATGCTAATAAACCTTTATGCTCAATTAGCGTCTATTGAAAGGGGGCTCAAGATGGAAATATCTCTGCTCATAAGGAAACGGAGAGGTTTTATTTTCTAGAGATTAAGCAAATAAGTGACATGAAATGGCCCTTTTAGGGTGAACAGTAACGACCCCTCTCGATCGTAAATATTTCTGAAAAGAACATCTTTGGTTTTACCCCACGTGAGTTCTTTTGTTCTTTGGCACGAATTTTGTGGTTCGATCGAACAGGACAGTGTGATTTGTTGCGCCTTTTGGGAGGAGGGCGTTGCCCCGGTGCTAAAAAGTATAATTCTTAGTACGGATGGAAATTATTTGGTTGTTTGCATTTACATATATGAATATGAAATATTTATTTCATCTCTTTTTATGCCTGAAGTTTTCGTTTTGTAAGACAAGTTGCTCTCAAACTGTGGGCGACCAGAAGGGGGCGTGACATGGACTCCTCCCGAAATTTGGACTGATTAGACAAAAACAAGTAACAACCTTGTTGTTAAGGTTCAAATTTCCATAAATTTTTCTGGGGGACCCACAGACCCCCTTTTTTAGACTTGGAACTCTGTATATCACTCACACTTTTTATGTATATTAAGTTTCCAAAAATGTAAATCCTACCTTATGGTTTCTAAAAAAGCGAGAATTTTGGAAGAATTTGGAATTATTTCTACCTTTACGGATGGAAAATCTAGGTATAAGAGACTTAAGATATAAATTAAATTCATACTGGGTCCATCCAAGAAAAATTTCTTAATACACCAATGGGGTGTGGGGCTATATGACTAATATCAGTTCAAGGGGTGTTATGTATACCCGAAAATCCCGAAGAAATAGCTTTATCACACTAAAATTTTTGAAAATTATAAGAAAGGACCCCCAAACCACCTCATTCCCCTTGGGCTGCGGTTCATAACCAGTTTTCTTCAGGTATAAGCTTTACCGTAAAAAGTATCATTACTTTGCATACCCATACAGTGTCTTTGTTAAGAAAGAGGGATCTCGTGATGAAAATTACGTAAGAAGAGGGGGAAATAAATAATCAAGAGACAATTTATTAGGGATTTAATACAAAATACAAGAGAGGATAAACACTTGAGGATAAATAATGAAATAAGTGAGAAACATAATGAAGAATTGAAGTAGATCTAGTAAAGTAAATAGTACTAGCTAATTAGTAAAACATTTTTGCAAAGCTATCCTATAAGTAAACTCAAGAATAAACACTTCTAACCAAAAGTGTCTTAAATGTGTTGTGATGATTGTATTGTGCGAGAAAAGATAGTAACGTAAAAATGTTACTAAAAATTTCAGAGATGGAAAATGGGTACTTAAAGTGTTTCAATTCAAATAATATAAGAACACTTTCACATTTTAAACATAATTTATGATAATTTTAGAACACATTTGGATAAAAAACATTTATAACACTTTTCAAACATTGTATTCAGAACGCGAGAATGCTATGGCAATACAATAAGGTGTTTAAGTGTTCTGTTTAACAACACAACTAAAGTGTTGTGGATTTGAGGACAAAAGAGTGTTTATAGACTAAGATAAAAGAAGTAAATAGAAAGTACTGATAGAAAAGAAAGTTAAAGAGATGAGAAGGAAAATGAATAAGACTTGTATGAAATATCTAATATAATAAAATCAAGTGTGGCTATGTATGTATGTATGGTTGTCTTTTATACAAATCCACAGTTTACTTCCGATCTGCACCAAACTTGGTATACCTACGTAAAAAAACCCAAGGAAAAACATAGGCTATGTTTCGAAAACTTTTAATGACCCCTTGACCCTCTTTCGACCCTTTTTATGGTCACTTTGCTGAAATAGCTTTATTTCTCCTCAAGAAGAGATCTGCTTACTCCATTGTTACAAAGAAAACTTAATGCTAAACAACAAGTTTTTAATAGAAACACTAGGTACAAGTCTATTTAAAAATTATATTACTAATTTAAAAATCTATTTCCATGAAATTTAAAAGTTTAAGTATAGTTTAACATACTATTTTTATTTGAGAGTTTATCTAATTTTTAAATTTTAAAAGCTTTATGGAATATCATTGTTGTTAAAATGTCTCCATGGAAACGAGTAAGTAAAATCAAAAAGTGATAATATTTTAGCTTTTAAGAAAGTTGGTTAACAAACCAAAAACTACTAAAACTCCCTTTCAACTAGAGAAGATTGATTTATTTTCTTAAATTGCAAAAAGGGAATAAGCTTTAATTATTGAATAATTTCATCGAAAACGTTTATTCTTAAAGAAATGATTAATTAAGGAATCTGAGAAATTTAAAATAATTTTTAGAATATTTTTTTCCATGTTGTAAATGTGGAAATCATTCAAAAGTTATATTGCTTGAGTACTGAAGGAATTTTAGTCCATCCGGGAACACCGGGATAAGAAAAATTACTAGAAACAAAGGGATAGGAAAAGTTACCGGGAACACCGGAATATGAAAAAGACGCCTGGGATACCGGGATGATTGGTAAATGCTGATTATATAAAATTAGAAATGTATTTGGGAAAACTTAAAAATCAGGCGTTTGCTATCAAAACCGGCTTATTCCATTTTTGGAAATTTTACAAGAGACAAAAAACTTCTCACGTCCACAGTTCTAAAGCTAAATTTGTTTTTTAAACTTTTAATTGTAGGTAAAACCAAAACCACCTAGAATTTGATTAGTTTTTCACTTTCATTACAGTTGCATTACCTTGGGCGTAATTACACTAATTAGGTTGGAATGAGCTGATTTTTATGCAAAAACACGATTTTTCATGCTTTTTTTTTCAGTTTTTTTGTTCAATTAAGTGTTGTGAAATTGGTTTTTTCCAGTTTACCAGTTAATATTTGTGTCTTTACGAGTTTAAATAAATGACATTCACTTAACTTTTTCAAATGATCTGAAATTTCACAGTTGAGATCATAGTTTTCACCCTTTAATCTAATTTTGGGTTGGAATACGCTAGATTTGAGCTATATCCCTTTGCCAGGTCATTAAGGGACCCTCTTCCTCTAAATTTTCAAAACATGGGAAAAAGGGGATTTCAAAAAAATATGGAAAGAGCTGGTTTTGATAGCAAACGCCATAAATAATAAATTTATACTCTTCACCCGTGCAAGGCCGGGCATATCAGCTAGTATGTAATAAGGTGAGATGAGGGGTTGTGGTTATATATGAGAAAGTGGGGGGGATGAAAAAGAGAGTAAAGAGGGAAAGAAAACGTAAGACAAATTATAATTATTAGTTGAAGATCGAAACAAATTAAGCGTAGAAATGTTTACCAGAAATTACCGTATAAATCGTTTTTGCATAAAAAAGCTTTAACTTTAACTTCATAATTTAAACTTATTTTAATTTTAAGTTAAAAATGAAGACATTTTAAAAATCGGATGGTCAATTTTCATTAACACACTCAATCATTTTCATTACTTCACACTCATTCAATTTTCATTAATTTAAAAAACTCTTTTTCATGTCGATTCTTCTACAGAAATTTTCAATTAAAAACACATCTTTGGCTTCATTCGAAACGAAGCTATATATCTTGTTTTATATTAGTTTTGTCAATTATGTAACTATTTAACAGTTAATCTTTTTGTTAGAGCAGCAGATTTTGTTGAAATCTTAATGTCAAGGAATTACATTTCAAAGGAAACCACATATACATTTTATTTGACGTTTTAAAAGTCGATAACAACGTAAATTACTCACCATTCGATGGATTATCTGCCTCAATCTTATTGGAACTATATTTCCACATTTATTCAACAGGAATTTGAAATTCCATCGCTGAGTCAAATATAAATCCATTGTTAGTGACGTTGAACGATAGCTTCGCTTACAGACTCTATGAACCTATCTATCTATTCGCTGGACGGACGTTAGTATACTAAGCTCTATGGAGCAAACCTTCATGGGAAAATCAGTCTAAAACGGACGGAACTACACTTAGAGCAGTGCTAATTTGTTTTTAAAGCTCTTTTTCGGTAGGATATAGTACCAGAGCAAATTGTCGGGCCTTTATCGTGTAGGAACAGGCTGAAATAGGAATCCAAATGCTTGAAGTACTCTAAGTGATGTGAAGACGTGGAGACGGAGGGGCAATTGGACACGGCGCAAAACATGCAGAACAGAACTAATATAGAGTATAGAACGGGTGTAAAAAGGAGAATAACACAGTTCAAAGGGTACGTGTTCATGGGAAACTGCTAGAAATTTGTTGAAAAGGGTAAAAATAAAAAATTTCGGGTTTAAGATCTTACTTTCCTTCATTATTATTGTTAAAACATATTAAAGGATTTCGAAAAGCCACTACTAGTGATACGCAAAAATTACCTATTACTCTCTGTTTCCCGAATACACTGGGGAACAATTTTTGACAAAATTAATATGAGAATAATATAAGTATAGCCATTTCCTATTGATTTTTACGTGCTAGACACGAATATCACCATGAAAATTCTGGTTTGGTTCTTGTTTCTGAAATACAGAAGGGTCATATACCGTGCTTAGTGCTGAAATATCGCAATTTAAAAAAATTTCTAAGAATGAATTTATAATTTGGGCATGAAATTGAGTAATACTTATTTAGAATACTTCCAAGCATACAAGACATGGATAAAACATGGTACTTATATTAAAAATATTTCGACGCTGTCATTCGAAATTTTATCGTTATTTTGATGGAAATTATGGAATTGGGGTTCGTTTAGAGATACAGATGGTTGATAACATAAAAATGAACTCAAACGATGTAAACAAGTAGCACTTAGCAAAATACTTGTCAGCAGAAGAATTCTGAATACCCCTTCTTCACTCTTAAGATGTATAATCTTGCCATCTAAACACATAAAATGTCATCCATAAGGTTTTTAAAAACTATTTTGGGTGCGTTTGATTGGAATAAATCAAAGGTCATGTTCAAGACACACGCACTAACGCTTTTTTTAATGAGATATAGAGATGGTGAATATATTTAAAACCACATATTCTATAGCTTGATAACACTACTTTTGGGTCAAAATGCCACTGAAACTTTGAAAGCAGACTCTTATGTAAAATGACCCCCTGATTCCGAATCCGACCCCCGTTTTTCTCCATCAGCCTCATGATTTCGGAGAACAGCTTCTCCTCTTTTATACATTTTTTCGACGACTTTATAACTTTGAACTCGATTTTCAGGGTCATAAAGCATCATTGCTTTAATCTTCAAATTACCTCCAAAGGGGACAAGAAAGGTTCAAACAAATAAAATATGAAAAAGTGGTTCTAGACCACGAATTTAAGGGGGGTTATAGGGGCAATTTCACCCAACATTTTCAGAAAACTTCAAAACATAGCAAGACCTTTCACTCACCAGCACCACTTCAAAGTTTATAAAAATTAAAAATAGCTCAATCCACATTTTATATAAATTTTGCGTTCTAATTTAAATTATGGTGAGTCATGTGAAATATCTCATCAATAGTGTTTATTGTCCTATTTCTTTTTTTATCTTACACTGTTTACTAAATATGCCAAAATAAATCTTTATCAATAGGTTGGTTATTTTTTATTTATGTTCTAATAGCACGGAAAGGGTGCCACTTGGGTCCAATAAGGACGGTGTAAAATATTTTTTTGATTGGATAATATCTTCAGCTCCCGTGCTCCCGCATCGCACTTAAAGTTTGAAAAAATGGATGACTTTTTACTAAAAAAACAAAGATTAAACTTTTAAATATTGTTCATTATTTTTTTATGAGGAACTAATATAGTTATAGACATAATGTTTCAGGTTAAATTCTTCTTTCACCCTTGTTACGTTAGATAATTTTTTAAAGTTCAAAGAAACTGTGTGAGGTTGTTTTTCTTGCATTTTTAAATAGCTAATAACCCTAGAACTATACAAGTTAAAAACCTGAAATCATCCCCATTTTGTTCGTAAATTTTTTGTCTTTGATTTAGTGTGCATCATGACTATCATTTTCAAAGAGTTTTTCTCAAATTAAAAAAAATGCAAAAAAATTTAATAAATTTTTTTTGAAAAAATACTAAAAGCCTTTTAACTCTTAAAGTGAACATTACTACCAAATTTCAAGTTAAAAATAAAATTTAATCATAAATAAAAAAAAATATTCGAAATTTAGGCAAGTCCCTCAACTATCCCTAAAATTATACATCAAGAGTGATTCACTCTTGAAAAATTCATAAACTCCCTTGGGGGTGTTCATAAGTCTAAAAACATGCAAAAAATGTCACCTAAATTTCAGAAAACACGACTATTAATAGATTAGGTACAAAATCTTACAGTGCTAGTTCCCAACTTTAAGTTAATTCAATTTGCATGCATTTCTTCTGGAAATTCCTAAAATTTATGTTTATATCTAATTGTTTTTACTTTAACAAGTCAAATCAAAGCAAATTGAAAGTTTTAGAACATAAAAAAATTGGATATAAACACATTTCTAAGGAATATTCAGGTAAAATTAGTGCACATTAAATTAACTTAAAGTTGGGAACTAGCACTGTAAGATTTTGTACCGAATCTATTAATTGTCATATTTTCTGAAAAGTGACATTTTTTGCATTTTTAAAGTCATATGAACACCTTCAAGCGAGTTTATGAATTTTCCTTGAGTGAATCGCTCTTGCTGTATAATTTTAGGGATAGTTAAGGTTTAGTTAGTAGGTTAGTTCAGGCAATTTTTTAAGTCAGAAGTTTGGGGCCAAATGTCCCCGCAGTGGTCTATTTTGCCCCCGCAGTGATAAAAGTTTGCCCCCCAAAGCCTAAAATGTTAACTGATAGCTGCACCAAAATTTGTTTCAATCAATATTTGATCAGACCAATATAATTTCATTTGGTGTATGCTGACATTTTAAATGAAAAACCTTTTCCCTAAAATTTTTGCTTTCTCAATTGGGCCTAAAAAACACCATTTTTCTTCTAGTTTTCAAAATTTTCTAAGGGGAGATACCCCCAGATCCCCTTTTAACTAGTATGGCTTTAGAGGGGTCCCTGCATCACTCTCGATATCCCCTCAGTGTCAATCTAAAAGAACAATAGAGTATTAACGAAAAATTTATGGACTTAAGCCCCTGCAGTGAAAATTCCTTAAAAAATGGCCTGGGTTAGTTAGGTTAGGTTAGTAATAGTAGTTAGAATTTTCGATGATCAAACAGTTTCAATGATCAATGTTACGATCATTGAAAATTCCTTCCCCGATCATCATTTTTCTAAATACCATTAAGGGAACTCCATTCTATGACTAAAGGATTAATATTGTGACGGAGAAAGAAGATGCAGACCAAATCCAAAACACTTGATTTATTATAACTTTAAAAACATTTAAGAAGTTTAAGTTTAGGGTTATTAATAAAAACCCTAAAATCTAACGAATAAACAGCAGGAAGGAACTAAGCAGCAAGACTGAAGATCCCCCTTCTGGAAGAATGACAACAAATATTTATTTCTCCAAGTGATGCCAAAACCCATTCTGCCAATCATCAACTCCAATCATCTCCCGAACGGCACACCTTCCAGCAATGGGACTCGAACCCCTCGAACCCAACACTGGACTCGAACCTCGTAGCAATATTGCACTTTTGAAACTAACTCCACGGTTTAGAAAGTGGTTCAAATTCTATCAAATTCAAGGTGTAAGTAGTAGGGATACTTCCTTACCTCATGCAATAGATCATTTCATTTTATTATGTTTTGTTTCGTCACACGGGCCTTCTAAAAAAATCCTTTTGAAACGCGCTCGCACTACATTAGGTCCTAGCTCTTTAACGGTAAGGCTGCGCCCCACCATCCCTATTCTAAATATGCTTGTCTAGGGCCCCTCTACCTCCCCCCAAATTATTGATGATTATTTCTGAATCACCCTGTATAACATATTAACCTTAAATCTATACATGAATTAAAATGGAAGTTAATCCACTAATATTGGGTTTTCTAAAATCATCTTATTTATTCTTATCTTTAACCCGTTCAAAATTTTTCTATTGAGCTACAAAAATGCACTAGGCCAAAAAGGGGTCCCACTTACACCAAGTGACCCTTAGTTAAAAAGCTGTTTTTTTATTCATGGAAGGTTTGGGATATCTTTCAACATGTCTCAAGGTGCCCCACTTGACGCTTTGGATATTAAACTCAATTAATCTTTTAGGTTTAGCAAAAAAACTATTCTAAAATATGAATGAGTACACGTATTTTAATTGTCTCAAGGTCCTCCAATCTCCCTATAGATAGGAATGAGAGGATTTATGGCAATAACCCCCCCAAATTCCGTTTTATACCCCCAGGATCAACCACCTAAATCCGTCCCTGTAGATAGGGTGACCAATGACCATATCTATCTCTATATCTCGATTTTTGCGGGATTTGCCTCTTTTCCTGGAAAATTTTTTTGCGTTTTAAGCCCTATTATAGAGAGTCAAATTTAAAAAATTTTCAGTACCGATCATTATTCACTTGGATTTTGAGTAGAAGGTCAAACAAACTTTAACCACGAACTACGAACATAGACTGAAGGTAATCCCTACTAGCTTAGCACACTAGTTCACACCACAAAAAGAAAATCCTCTGAACTCCGAAATTCCCACGGAAAACTCCATCAGAAGGGGGTCCTCTTCGCAAAGCGTCATCTGAGCACACACACAACAAAAAATGGATCGCAAAAACCACCCAAGCTCCGATCCGATCCGCAGGCTAGAATAAAAAGAGATCGCATTTGTCACAGATTCGCAGAACGTGGAACCAATCGGAGGTGTATGCGACCGCTGGGTGGTCTGAGAGCGGTTCCTTTGATCTGTGCGACGCGAAATGGAGATATTAGCAGGCCACAGGTGACACGAGGCTCCCGTTGGAATAGCCCCGAAATTAACCCTTCTTTTTTTACTTACCATCGAGTCTTGTTATAGCGTAAAAGCTCCAAGGCAAAGCGTGGCTAAAAAGTTGTACTTTTTCAGACTTCCATATTGAATGTAAGAGTTTTAAATTTGTTCACTTATCTCTAAAAATATCTCGCTTTATTCAGCTTTTTTACTCCATTTGAAATACGTTTTGCTAATGTTAAAAAATTATAGCTTGTGACCCTTGTGAGTTGTGAGAGAGAATTTAGATTCTTAATTAAGTCCAAAATCCAAGTTTGAGAAGTAAGAAACACTGTGCTGTATAACAACAAAGGCTTTCACGAATTGCCCGGAAGAAAACTTTTATTCTGATTCAAACTAACTGCTGTATTCACCACTAACTTAACCTAAGGTTAACCTGGAATCAAAGTTTTTATTGGTTGTTGAAAAAAGAGAATACATTTTAAGCCAATCAGAGTTGTGTTGTCGAAAAAGCTTGATTCCAGGTTAACCTTAGGTTAAGTTAGTGGTGAATATAGTGGTGACCATGAGACTAAGATAAATAAATTAAAAAGTATAATGAAACTGGGTCATAAAGGGAGTTAGTGAATATCAATGGGAGTCCAACATTCCTTGGGTAAAAAAGGTAATTTTCCCCCTTGGCGTATCACATATATTTTTTGTATTCATTTTATATTTTCTTTTACATTTTGTTAATAAAAATTGATTGAATTGATTGAAAATGGAGCAAAATGTAAGGTACAGTGCAAAGAATAAGAATAGAAAAACTAAATAGCTTAAAAGTCAAATTAAATGCAAAAATGCACGATGAATGGACATTGATTTTGCCAAATTCAAGCGGTTTTATATATCTGCCAGAAGTTAGCTATTTATTCCCTCCCCCATTTATGTGTACAGCGAAGCTTGGAGATTTTATTTTTGAGAGCAAAAAGACAATTTGCCATTTTTTTGAACTTATTCCCTTTTTTAAACTGACGTAATAATTCAGCAATTTCTATGAAACGAGAAAGTTGTTGGGAGTGTTCACACACATCTGAAATATTATTTCTCTCCTTCTATTTTCACTCACATAATCATATTTAATCAAAATATTTATTAGTGTGGCACATTTGTTGATAGATAAATGCAAATGTTCATTCACATGAATCAATCCAGAGAAGGTCGAGGTACCCTACCCATGTGCTGTTTATACTAGAGAGCCTGTATACGAGAGAGAGACAACTCGCTTAAAATGTCCTAATCTCCAATTTTGTCCAAACTGTATCATGCCGCTTGTCAAGTGGTTTTATATTATTAGCGGATTATTTTATATTATTATATTATTAGCTCCAATGCCAATCCTATGGAGGGAAGCCTGCGGTGAACAGAAAACGCTGTTGACCAATCAGCGCGCTATACAGGGTTGTCGCCTCTCTCGTATACAGGCTCTCTAGTTTATACTAGAGTGCCTGTATGAGAAAGAGTGGCGACTACTAGTACTTTTTTCACCTTTTAGCTAGCACCTCACCTCTTGATCAATCGCATCCCATATCTATCCGGAAGTGAGTCGAAACGCAATGGAACGCGTATCTCTAATATTTCTTCTTGCTATCTCTAATAATCTTCTCACTCCCAATCAATCGCATCAATTTCTATTTCATTATCACTCAATCTTTCGAATTCGTTCAATTTTATCTTCACTTTTTACACAAATCCTTTCAAAAAACAATCGTAATTGGAAAGCTACTGACTCTAAATTTTATCTTATTTGATGGCAATAGGTAGGGGGAGTTTATGAAATAATTTTATTTAACTAAATTTATATAAACCCGCCACACCATAGTCCAGAGATGATGTCTTTTTCAACATGGTTAAAAAATACGGCCAGATTCCATCCTAAATAAGAAATTAGTAATAATTTGAAATAAAAGTTGTGAACTAATTTTTGGAGGGAAATAATTTTCCTAACAGTAGTTTTTTATGGGCACAAAAGTTAGAATACAATTTTAATTATAAAAAAAATTAAATGCCATCTTATTTTTTTTTAATTTTTAATCGCCAACTAGAATTGATGAAACATTTAAACTCTCTATATTTCATTAATAATTAATAAACAATTTTAAATTTTAATATTGAATTTTTAATTTGTTTGAAAGTTTAAAATTATTATAGGTACGTTTAATTTTTGTTGTTGTTTTAACTTAGTAATGATTAAAATACGTTTAAAAAGTATTTTTTTAAAATTACTTTTCCATTCAAGTTCAAAACATTAAAAATTAAAATACTAAACATGGATTAAATGAATTTAAAATTATTGAAATTTGGATTTGGGGAAAAATCTGTATTTTTCATGAAATGTGACCTGCCAAGTTTAAAATGAACAAGTGACCCAGAAATACAAGGATCATAAAACGCAAATGAAATTAATTTAAACATGCGATACCATCTATCATCAGCAAAATACTTTCTTACAAATTCTGCAAAAACTTTATAATTTATTCTGTAGTACAATTTTCAAATCTCAAAATCGAAAGGACCCGAAAAAATTTCGAGGTACCGAGATTTCGAAACAACAAGGGGCCATTATATTTCAATGGGAGAAAATATTTTTTCGAGATATCCAAGTTCGAGATAACGAGATTACGCTGCATTTATCCACTTTTTAATCTAGTCGTACTTGGTACTTAATAATCCAGTGTATACAGGTACACCTCCCTGTACTTCCATTGTCCGATGATAAACTCAATCCTTTGGCAAATATCGGTCACAGCCAACCGGCCGTGGCCTTGCAAGGTCCCGGGCGACCTCCTACGCCGCCTGGCGATGTGGGTGGTCCCGCGACACGTGCTGCCGACAGGTGTGCGGGTGAGAGGGGGTGCAATCTCTTCTTACCGCTGATATCGAGTTGGTAGCCCCGATACCAATTTGGGGGCTCCGTTTACGCGGATCCGATCACGCGTTTCGAACAACCATAGACAAGATTTCTGTTGCGGAATCAATTCCTGTTGCGGGGGATTTGGTTTCTGATGACATACCTTTTTCTAGGAAGTTTTTCGAATTGTATCTGATTGAAGGGGAAGTTAGTGACCTTTCTTATGATGAAAATGTGCTGTTAAGTAATGTCGAGGAATATCTCGAGTTAAAGTCGAATTACGCATAAAATGGTCTATTTTTTGAACCGAGTTTCTATCAGCTCGTTTTCTTTCTTGTCTGTCTGTTTGGGTGGAATTTAGAAATCGAATTTTACCTACTTTCCTGCTAAAGCTGATAGTGCCCCCCCTGGAACCCTAAAAGGTTCTGAAAATGAGTTTAAACCCTACTTTTACAGGTAAAATTTCGAATTTTTTTCTGGAAGCGGAAGGACCCCCATACTTCCAGCGGTGCCACAGAAAATCCCCAACATTTTATGTAAAAAGGTAAAGGTGATGGTCTGAATAAGTACCCCCCCCTTGCCCTTGGAGCCGTGCTGGATCCGCCCTTGGGTCTAGTCAAAAATGATCAGAATTATTTAAAATTTCCCATGAAGGATCCTTACTACTATTAGTGTCTTCAAAAACATTTTTTTATTTTAATACATTAAGATAAACCTCATCACCATCCTCACCAATTGAATAATTAGCAACTTCTACTCTAGGCACCCGAGAAAATTTCTTGGGGTTGAAAGAAAGGGTCGAGTGAGCGAATGTGTGTGTGGCGCGGGTAGCAGTACTCAAGGCGCAGAATATTTAAGACAAAATGGGATGATTTGATACAAGGGACGTATTGATACAATTTCCAATGTCTCAAGAACTACTAAGGTTATTAAAGTCAAATTTTTCCAGAAAAAGTTCCCTTTACTTACATTACATGCAAAAATATTATATCTGAACTGAAGCCTATGCAGTAATTTAATGCAATTTAATTAAAGAAACTTTTTCGTAAAAAATTTTCAAAAATAAATTTCTAAGTAAAATGTAAAACGCTATTCTATTTTACTTCCTGACGCTATTTTACTTTGAATGCAGAAATCTGTAAATTCCAAAGCAAGTTTATTCGTGTTACCAGTAAGGTATGTATTTAAATTTTAATAACCTTTGCCTACTTTTTTTAAAAAAATAACCATTGGGTCAAATTGATACATTTTGATGTGAGGTACTTTGATACACTTGTGGAGCACATTGATACATATTAAAGTTCCCGATTTAGCATTGGGGGAAGAACATCTCAAGAACTAAAAAAATTAAGTGTTAGTCCGATCTACAGTGAAGGATATTTATCCAAATTTTTGAATCTTTGAATTTTATTAAGTCTTTAGATTAGAAACTGCTTGCATGCTCGCTCAGTGTATTTTTAAGTTTTCTAAAAGAAAAGAAAGTTGATAAAAATACATGACCAAACAATAAAATCAGTGACTCTGAACTTTTACATGTAACTTTTTATTTACATGTCACTTACATGTAACATGTTTTTGTTACATGTAAATTATGTTTACTAGCACTTTTACATGTAACAAGGAACTGTATTTTCAAAATATTAGTAAAAAAATCAGTACAGTAGTAAACCAGTACAGTGACTAACGCCCATATTCACCGGTAACTTGACCGGCGGTTATACAGCAGTCAAACTTCTGATTGGCAGTTAAAAAAAGAAACCTAATTTTCCACCAATCAGAGGATTGACACCCGGTTAACCACCGGTCAAGTTACCGGTGAATACGACCGTAAATAATACTATAAATAGCCAAAACTAATCACTTAAATAGTAGTGTCGTATTTTTTAATGTACGAATATTTTTAATACGATTTTTTACAAATTTTATTCAACAAATTTAGCAGAAGTTAAACTAATGAAAATTGCATCTTACTACTACCTTAGTTAGTTTTTTTTATAAATGACTATTTGATAAATTCTTTGATTTTTTATCATTGAATGTTAAATGGAAATTTGTGATTCATATTTAAAAAAACGGAAGGATATAAGAGGGCTTAGGATGTGCCTCAATAAAAAGACGTTTATTATTTTCCAAAATTTTTCTTGTATTATTTTTGAGCAAATTAATCACTACTACAATTTTCCCCAAGCAATGTATCCCTGCCCCACCGGTGCTAAAATCGATTGGGCATATTGATACAAAATTATTATTTTTTTGTACAAAAGTTGTTATAGTTTAATTTTTATTAAACTTCTATTTTTTTCATATTTGGTTTCATAAAATTAAGTCATTCTGAGTTATTTTTAGAGAAAAAAAGCATTTCAATAAGTCATTTTTCTACTCAAATATAGGTAGGGTTATTTGGGGTGAGTGGGTCACCCCCCTAAAACTAAAATTTGTACAGGAAATTTAACACTTCCTCGCATTGATTATGTTACAGCTTATCACACCGATGAGTTTTGCATATACATATTTGAGATTTGTTTAATTTATTTTTAAGATTATAGAAAAGAACTAATTTAAAATAGATTCCCAGAATGGATTTTTTTGAGAGTTCAAGACGTATTTTTCAAAGAAGTATTTCCAGGTAAGTTTTCATTACATTTTAATGTTTATTGAACTGTTCTTTAGAGTTTGACCTAAAACACATACGGCAATTTGAAATTTTTCAAAATTTTTAATTTTTAAGTGTTTAACATGGGGGTCCCACTAATCCCATAGTTTTAGCATGGTTGGGGTAAGTGGGACCCCTCTTTATTTCGTAAGTGAGCCCCTTTATTATGATATAAGTGGTTTTAGAGGGTCCCATATGATATAGGAACTATTACTGAAGACATGGGCGGATTTCAGGGGGGATATAGGGACAATTTCCCCCAATATTTTCAGAAAGTTTCGATTTATAGTAGCAAGACCTTTTACTCACCACTTCAAACTTCATTAAAATTTGTAAATAGTTTGATCGAAATTATATATCAAATTTGCGTTTTAATTTAAGTTATGATGAGTAAAGTGAAATATCTCATCAATAGTGTTCATTCTTATTTAGTGTGTCCGGTTTCTTTTGTATCTTACAATGTGTATTAAAGTGCCTAAATAAATATTAATAACCTTATTATGTTTTTAACACTGTTTTATATGCTAAAGTAAAACATATCCCTTTGGCCTTTCAAAACATTCTTTAAAATACTTATTTTGCTTTTCATTCTATTCTTACCTTGTCATATTGATTTTGATGTGAGTATATTTCTTACTCATGGATACAGTTACAATAAAATATTTTATGTTGAAATTTACTGTACTTTATCAAGTAAGACCCACTAACTTCCTTTTAAGTTTTGCTTGCTTTTTAATAAATAAAGAGGGGGTGCCCCATTTACCCCATCTCTTGGGGTAAGTGGGTCACCCATCTCATTTTTGATAAAAAGACCAGTTAAGAAAAATGTAAAGCTTTATTTTAGAAACTACTGATAAATTTTTGTTTATCGATAGACTCTTTAACGAAATTAGTCAACAAGTACAAAATAAACCCTTTCAAATTCCAAAAAAGGGTCCCACTTACCCCAAGTGACCCTATTAATTTTGCTGAATCAAAAATAGCCCTGCTGTCCCTAACTTGTTATGCTATTTCATGGGTGAAGGGTGACTAATCCAAGCATTAACCGTCCATTGGTAAAAGAATTTGAAATCTAAGAAGTTTACTACAGTTAATGAATTTAAATTTTTTTCTACATTTAATGGTGTTTTCCTGTATGTCATGAGTTCTTTTATACTATTTTAATAATAATAATAATAATAATAATAATAATAATAATAATAATAATAATAATAATAATAATAATAATAATAATAATAATAATAATAATAATAATAATAATAATAATAATAATAATAATAATAATAATAATAATAATAATAATAATAATAATAATAATAATAATAATAATAATAATAATAATAATAATAATAATAATAATAATAATAATAATAATAATAATAATAATAATAATAATAATAATAATAATAATAATAATAATAATAATAATAATAATAATAATAATAATAATAATAATAATAATAATAATAATAATAATAATAATAATAATAATAATAATAATAATTTATTAACAATAAAGAAAAGAAAATGTAATTAATGAATCATAGATCTGATCTAGCTGTTGCTAGATCGTGAAGATTAGCAACAACAACAGAAAAGAAAAGAAAAAGAAATAATACATATTGTTAACTAAGGGGCCAAGGGCCCTTCCAAGTGAAAACATTTGGTTTCTTCAATACATATATGCTAAAAGAGAGAAAAAAATTATAAAAAGAAAGATTTATACACCAAATAAGAAACCAAACCACAAATAAACACACATAAATATACATACATTATACATACATATTAGGTATGTACGTAAGGGGCCATTCATTAATTACGTAAGGGTCCCGAGGGGGAGGGGGGGTTGGAAAAATATCTACATACCCTTACTTGGGGGGTGGGGGGGGGTCAAACCAATTCTTACGTAAGATTTTCCTAATTAATATAAAGAAATTCCAATTATTCTAATCAAGAGATAATAATATAATATTAATATGTAGTTGACAGCAAGAGTATTACTTATCTGTTAAAAAATAAAAATCTTTGATTTACGTCAAACGGAGAGTTTTCTAACATTTTATTGTTTTGAAAAACATAATGGAATCTTACGTAAGAATAGGGGGGGAGGGGTTTGAAAAATCTTACGTACCCTTACATGGGGGGAGGGGGGGGTCAAAAATTGCCAAAATCATCCTTATGTAATTAATGAATGGCCCCTAACTCAAACTCAAGACTGATACTCACAACTGCTTTACAATTGATCAATTGATGACATCGTAGTCCAGGCAACGAAGGGTTATAGAGGGAAGTTCTTGGAACACAATTTTTGACTTTAGAACTTTGTTCGGACTAGTTTGGAGGTAAACATATCAAAAGTCCCCGACCCTAGCCCCTGAGCTTAATGTAGGGGGGGCGTTTAAAAGTCTCATTTTTCAGTTTTTGGCTTATTACTCTTAGAAAATGCATCCCCACGAAAAAGTTTCAATTATCTTTTTTAAAGTAGATAAAATTACCAACAATTTAAGACCATTCCCAGGTTTATAGGTCCGATAGATCCCGAGTTACATCTCTTCAAAAATGGAAAATTTGTTAAAAAAGTTCGAAAAATTGAGTAAAATTCGTATTTAAAGCAATTTATTGGCTATATTACACTTCTAAGAGTGAAGTAAGGACTAAAACCTTATAACGCAATTATTTAGCTTTAATTTAAGCCCTGAACCAAGTCTACGAGATCAATAGTTCTTACGCTATCTGAAAAAAAAACCAAAAATTGGGAAAATGGGATTTTCCCAGAAAGGGGACCTAGAGGTTTGAGAGTACAGTAAAAGAGAAGAAAAGTGGTATAAATTAATATACCAATATTGAAAACAGTATTTATTTGTTTGAAGTATTCCATTTTTACCTTATAAAATTTATTAATTACCTATTTCTTAATTATTAATTATTTTCAATTTAATTAATTTTTTGTTCTATATTTATTGAATTTAAAAAATGATCGTCATATTTATGAATTTTGCATACTTGTCATATATAAATTACAGCTTATAACATTTAGGAGGCATAGGTTCATGTTGGTATAACGGTTAAGAGGAAATTTCGAGAGGCTTTTGTCCCCTCAAAAAGGAACGGATAGGGCTATGTTGGTGTAAAAAAGGAAGAACACTGAAAAAACAGCAGGCTACAGGTTTGTAGGAATACAGTAAAAGAGAAGAAAAGTTTTAAAACATAAAGGACATGACCACTCTATACAAAATGAAAGCTGATTAAATTTGCCCCAAGTTTTACTCAGTACAAGTGTAGGCCCGATGACCAGGTTCCTCACACTTAATTAAAGAATATCTAGACATGGGAAAATATTTTGCTATGACCATGTTTGTGCATATAGGATAGGCATTGTGATATTTTTACAAAACAACCGTTTAGTGAAAACGAAGTTTATTGGCATTGAAAAGTAAACATAATACATTACAATAGTTCAAGTAGGTATCATTCAGTTAATTTCTTGCTCTCTTAGGGCGGGGAGGACCTTGATCCTCGATTTTGTTTTCATCTTCTGTGTCATCCTCTCCATCGGATCCCTGTAGGGAAACAGTTAGAGGATCCTCCTGTTCTTCTTCACTTTCGGAGTCAATTTGAGAAACCCCCTTCAGGCAGTTCCCCTGGCAGTTTTGGCATGCTGGGGAACATTTGAGGCTTGCTTTTTTACAACCACACTTCGCGCTGGCAGTCTTTCACGCATCGACAGAAAATTGTTTTTAGGATATCGTCCGGTGCAGCTGCTAATTCACTATGCACTGGGACCAGGCAGTTATTCTCCATCTTCCATCCATACATCTAATTCCAGCCCGAATTACAAGTTTGGGGGGGCAGGACAAAAGACTCACTTGGGGCCTTCGACATGTCTTAAAGTAAAATTTAAATTTATTAGACTTGGAATATCACAGCACAGACGACATTTAATTTACAGAAGAATATTAAATTTAAGTAAAAATGCTAAAGGGTTTCGATTTGTTCAGCAAGGAATCGAATCGGAATGGCGCTCCCGGGAAAAATCAAAACATGAACAGCATCAAAAAAGTTATAGAGTAAGAACTTTTGATCTCACAGACTTGGTTCAGGGCTTAAATTAAAGTTAAATAATCAGCTTTCATTTTGTATAGAGTGGTCATGTCTTTCATGTTTTACGACTTTTCTTCTCTTTTACTGTATTCCTACAAACCTGTAGCCTGCTGTTTTTTCAGTGTTCTTCCTTTTTACACCAACATAGCCCTATCCGTTCCTTTTTGAGGGGACAAAAGCCTCTCGAAATTTCCTCTTAACCGTTATACCAACATGAACCTATGCCTCCTAAATGTTATAAGCTGTAATTTATATATGACAAGTATGCAAAATTCATAAATATGACGATCATTCTTTAAATTCAATAAATATAGAACAAAAAATTAATTAAATTGAAAATAATTAATTAAGAAATAGGTAATTAATAAATTTTATAAGGTAAAAATGGAATACTTCAAACAAATAAATACTGTTTTCAATATTGGTATATTAATTTATACCACTTTTCTTCTCTTTTACTGTACTCTCAAACCTCTAGGTCCCCTTTCTGGGAAAATCCCATTTTCCCAATTTTTGTTTTTTTTTCAGATAGCGTAAGAACTATTGATCTCGTAGACTTGGTTCAGGGCTTAAATTAAAGCTAAATAATTGCGTTATAAGGTTTTAGTCCTTACTTCACTCTTAGAAGTGTAATATAGCCAATAAATTGCTTTAAATACGAATTTTACTCAATTTTTCGAACTTTTTTAACAAATTTTCCATTTTTGAAGAGATGTAACTCGGGATCTATTGGACCTATAAACCTGGGAATGGTCTTAAAATGTTGGTAATTTTATCTACTTTAAAAAAGATAATTGAAACTTTTTCGTGGGGATGCATTTTCTAAGAGTAATAAGCCAAAAACTGAAAAATGAGACTTTTAAACGCCCCCCCTACATTAAGCTCAGGGGCTAGGGTCGGGGACTTTTGATATGTTTACCTCCAAACTAGTCCAAACAAAGTTCTAAAGTCAAAAATTGTGTTCCAAGAACTTCCCTCTACACCCTTTTTTGAGCATTCGTTGCCTGGACTATCGGCAGGAAGCGGAAAATACCGATCGGATTCGACAATACAACAAACATGCGCCCCTCAGTATATCCGCTCTATTCAAACACAGCAAAATCTGTCAGAGTGATCCACGACAACAAAAAACACAGCCACAGGAAGTACTTTAAAAGCGAAGACACTTGACAAATTATCTTTTCTATTCTATTATGTACTTGATTTATCGAGTACTGTCCACGTGGATGCCACGTGGTCGAATACCCGGTAGGATGGGAAATATATGGGGATGGGTAAAAGGGTAAGGGGACCCCGTATTGATATTGAATACTTCACGCTGAGTTTGTTTCCTATGTGATAAACGATTTTACTCTTGTTAATGCAGTTTGCAATGGAAGAACCTTCACTGTCACAATTTTTAAAATACCTACCAGGAAAGATGTACTACGAGATTGAGTATAGATTTGTAGAATTTATGGTTACATAACTCCTTCTTATAAATGGTTTAATTAAAGAGAAAAATGTCTGATTGTCAACTGACGAAGTCTTTCAAAAATTGACTTTCCAACTTCAAAATTTACATGTCAGCCAGTAAGATACAAAGAACTGAAAAAGGTGAAGTTACTATATCAAGCATTAGGTTATGTTTGAAAATGAAAAACTATTTCGCTCGTTTTAAGTATAATTTTTACTACACTGAATATTAGGGTGGTCCTTATTTGTATGGTAAAATTTTTTTGGGGGAATTCCGTTGATGACGCCCCCTAGTTTTGTGTCACTATAGAAAATAATAATGTATGCAAAATTTAAGCTCATTCGGATAATAATAAATAACACGTGCCGCAAAAGCCTTGAAGTTTCAAAAAAATACTGATTTTTTCACAAAACATCAAAAAAACCAAAGATTAAACACTCCCATCTTCTTCTTGATTTTTTTATGAGAATCTAATATAGTTATAGTTATTATGTTCCAGATTCCATTCTTCTATCACCCCTCTTTCGGTAGTAAAAATTTTTAAAAGTAAAAATAACTCTTGTAAAATTGTTTTTCTTGCATTTTAAAACAGCTAATAACTCTAGAACTATACAACTTAAAAACCTGAAATTAGTGCCATTTTGTTTGTAATTTTATTGTCTTTGCTTTGATGTGCCAAATAACTGCCTTTCTTAAATTTTTTTTTCAAAATTAAAAAAATGGGGAAAAAATTAAATAAAAAAATTCTGAAAAAAAATTTTATTAAGTAAATTTAAAGTTTTTCAACTCCCAAAATAAACATTTCTGGCAAATTTCAAGTTAAAAATAAAATTTTATCATGTAGAAAAAAATAAAATTTCTCGAAATTTTGGCAAGTCCCTAAACATTCCATGTAATGTAACAAAAAAAGTGATTCACTCATGGGGAATTTAAAAACTCCCTTGAGGGTGTTCATATGATTTGTACCATGCAAAAAAATTCACTTAAATTTCAGAAAATACAACTATTAGCCGATTCGTTACAAAATCTTACAGAGCTAGTTTCCAACTTAATTCAATGTGCCTAATTTCACTTGAATTTTCCTTAGAATTAAGTTTTTACGTAATTTTTTCACTTCCTACGTGTCAAATCAAAGAAAATTTAAAGTATTTGAAGGTAAAATAATAAAATAAAATCATAAATTATGTAAAAACTTAATTCTAAGGAAATTCAGGTGAAATTAGGCACAATGAATTAAGTTGGAAACTAGCCCTGTAAGATTTTGAACCGAATGGGCTAATAGTTGTATTTTCTGAATTTCAAGTGAAATTTTTTGCATGGTACAAATAGTATGAACACCCTTAAGGGAGTTTTTGAATTCCCCATGAGTGAATCACTTTTTTTGTTAAATTACATGGAATGTTTAGGGACTTGCCAAAATTTCGAGAAATTTTATTTTTTTCTGCATGATAAAATTTTATTTTTAACTTGAAATTTGCCAGAAATGTTTATTTTGGGAGTTGAAAAACTTTAAATTTACTTAATAAAATTTTTTTTCAGAAATTTTTTTATTTAATTTTTTTCCCATTTTTTTTAATTTTGAAAAAAAAAATTAAGAAAGGCAGTTATTTTGCACATCAAAGCAAAGACAATAAAATTACAAACAAAATGGCACTAATTTCAGGTTTTTAAGTTGTATAGTTCTAGAGTTATTAGCTGTTTTAAAATGCAGAAAAAAACAACTTTACAAGAGTTATTTTTATTTAAAAAAATTTTTACTACCTAAAGAGGGGTGATAGAAGAACGGAATCTGGAACATTATAACTATAACTATATTAGATTTTCATAAAAAATCAAGAAGAAGATGGGTAAGTTTGATCTTTGTTTTTTTTCATGTTTTGTAAAAACATGAGTATTTTTTTGAAACTTTAAGCTTTAAGGCTTTTGCGGCACGGGTTAAATTTTTTTGATTGAGCTAAAATTTATCAAAAATCATTTATTTGTATGATGGAACAATTTGGGGGGGGCGTCGCATAAAGATTTCCAAACTTTAAAAATAAGGACCACCCTACTGAATATCTATGAGGTTATAAAAAACTCATTAATGCTAAACATTCTAAAATTTACTTCTTCCCTAAAATGTACCTTTACTATGTCCCTCTTGGAAGCTGATGGGGGTTATCAATCTGCTTGATACTTTGTGTGACAAGACGTTTCAAGAATTGTAACATCCCACATTGCAAATCAATTAAAAACCAAAACAACAAACTCTGAAAAATACTCTATGGAATTGGATAAAATTGTTTCTTATCTTTATGCAAACATGGAAATCTGTGGTATAAGTGGGTGCAGCAGTGTACCACCTTGGATGATTTGGCGTGGAATCACTCATATTCAGTTTCAAACAATTCAGTTTAGTCACCACTAAAATTATATTTTTTTAAACTTATGATTGAAAATAGTATATAGTGTGTTGAAGAAACTATTAAAAGTTATCTTATTAAAGTTGGGATAGCATGTACCACAATTCACCTCGGGGGAGAAGTCTCGCCTGAATTAGAAATCAACTTGACATTCCTCTCATTCAGATAGATGAGAATGCCATGCACTCTCACTCGCAACTGTGACCGTATATCTGACCTGAATATTTTCAGAACCGAGAATATTCAGGTTTCAAATTTAAGTAAATTTTCGAAACTTGTGCAAAACCACTTGGATATATCACCTAGATAAGAACAGCTCAAATTTTATACCTATTTCGGTGCCACCGAAATAGGTATAAAATAAGACACATAGAGGGTTCTTATTGTTGATTACTCACCAAGTTGTTAAAAAATCCATGAGCTCTAAAGTTGTGAGATTTCCTTTCTAGCTTAAAACATTATCGCGTTCTTTTTTATATCTCAAACTATTTTCTATAGATTCGAAAAGTCTGTATGATTATAGAATTGTTAACAACTTCCTCATTCAAACCACCATTTAACTGGGAGGTAAATACTAATCTACGATAAAACATTTATAATCCTTTTTTATTGCGTTACAAATATTTTGTTAGCCATTATGCAACGGTTAGTACTACCATTATGATCGTCTCTAAATTACAAAAGGAAGGCATAATTTAACCTCAACGGGTTGAACAAACAGTTCTGAACCAAAATGGTTGATTAGCAAACATTACTGATGCACAAATGTGTCGCCTCCAGCTTCTGTGTTTTTCAGCGTCTCGTTTTCCTCATTATCACGATTCAAATGCAAAAATAAATATCCCAAAACAGGGGTCAAATGAGTACAAACGCGGATCTCCTGTATCCAAATGCCTAGAAATTGCATATAATAGCAAGCATTTACATTCCTTTCCCAGAGGATTACTACTCAATTCCGTAAACAAACTTATGAATGCGTCTGAACAAAATACGTAAGAGTGTCAAAAAACCAACTAAGAACCAACCACATTGACCACCTTGATAGAGGGACTAGTTCATATGTACTGCCAACTCCTACGTTTCCTTTGTAAAATAAGATGGTCATTTCCGTTCTTTGTGTTTGGTCCCTGATCTCAAAAACCGTATTCAATACTCCCCATGCTGATCTGGAAGTGCTTAAGGGCACGAATTCTAGACGTCAGACGCATTTTCATGTCGCGATGTTATTTAATACCAATTGGTGATGTTCTTCTTTCTCTTCCCTAATCATTGTCTTTGACAACCCCTCATAGATTTTTGAACGATCACCAATTGATGGAGGACCGATATACATCTCCTCTCACGCTCTGCATTAATGCAGTAGAGCCGAGATCTGTAATTTTTGGTGGTCCGAATGGTTTATTTCCAACCTCATTGATACATTGTAGCAGCTTACTTCTGCTTTGCTTCTTCTATGTTTGCTTTATGTTTCCGGTTATAATGGCTTTATAATGAGATTTAATCAGCTAGCATCGAAATTTCATATTCCGATGATAGGGTTACTGAATGAATTACTTGGCTTTATTTCATTAAGTGATGGCTAAAGTGTCGCCTACTTAACACACAGGACGTGATGCAAATAATGCAGGTTCAACAAACTGGAAGATCCTCTTTAAAGCTGATCTCATCCCTAAGAGGCAAACAGATCCCTTGGGTTAGCTCTCTAAAAACCAAAAACTAATAAAAATTTCAATATTTAAAAGATTTTGGTTTAGACTACCGAATGTGACTGAAACAACTTCTATCACCCTTAATGAGAAGAGAATTATCAACATGAACAAATTAACTACTTTCGTCGTTATAAAATCTGAATTAGTTTTGATGGAAGGAAATTGGCCAGGAGTAAATTCTTACTGATGGTTCCACTCTTCAAATTGAGAAATAAAACCCATATTATCAGTGTTTTTATTTTTTAAAAATTCAATGTCCGCTTAGGGCACGACTTTTAGATGTCCGCAACACGTCCGCTCAGAGCGCGACACCGTTTTATCTGTATTTTGCTTTAAAGTTGTTTTACTGTTTTCTTTGCAACAATGTGTTTTAGCAGGTATTTTCCATGGGGAAAGAAATAGGTTATTTAAGCAACAAAATGGTCAGTAGGGGTGGTTCTGGGAATTCAAAATCTGAGCAGACGTCTTTTTCTTGTTCCGATATACCACAGACCTTTATTTTATGTAATTATGTATCAATTCGCGTTACCTCTAGGTTGGAACTAATAAACACTTTTAAATGTGTTTTGTTAAAGTAATTTTTAAATAATGTCATCATGAAGGTCTCAGGCATTTCCTCATTCTCGGAAATATGGTCCTTAATATTGTAGAGAAAGGGTAAAATCGAAACCTAAAAGTTAATAGTAAAAGTATTTATTTTCCAAGTATATTTAGATTAAAATTTGACATTTATATAAAATGGAGAACAATATTTAATATCGATATTAAGTATATTTCTTCTTCAAATCATGATAATGAGGGTTCAGCTTCACATTTTAAAAAAGCTTGGTGATGGAGTTATTCACAAGAGGCTGTTCACGAAAGAAGAACTTAGAAGCGTTCAATTTCTCTTTTTTTAATGAGGATTCGAAAGAGAAGGTTTCCATAACTTTTTAAATTTGTCACCTGCATAATTTTTTTATAACAGCCCCTACTGCCAGTTTCCGCTTTATCTCCCATCAGGGGCGTCATTTGGGGGGCAGGGGGGGCAACCGCCCCCCCAAGTCCCAAGGTTTCCACTGTTATGTGAAAAATAGCTTTAAGTCCCTTGAAAATTCTAAAACTTCCGTCAAGGAGCTTTGGGTGTAACCCAAAAAGTCTCAAAAGGAGTTAAAACACTACCTTTAAGGGTCAAATTTCAAAAAAATTTCTGGGGGAGGACCCCCTTGTTAAATTTTAATGTCTGTCATTCAGTGTTTTTCCCCTTGAAAATTCTGCCGCTTGCAAAGAAGCTTTTCCTTTTTAGTGCTCCCCAAAAAGTTTGAAAAAGAGATATAAAACACTAATTTAAAGGGGTAATTTAAAAAAATTTCTGGGGAGGACCCCCAGCCCCCCAAAAAATTTTTACGTCGGTTTTACAGTATTTTTGCCTTGAAAACTCTGCCACTTACAAGAAGCTTTTCCCTTAAAGAGCTCCCCAAACAGTTTGAGAAAAGATAAAACACTATTTTAAAGGCAGATTTTTTTGGGTAAGAACCCTAAGCCCCCCTTGAAACTTTGACGTCTTTTAACAACTCTTTTCCCAAGAAAATTCTGTGGTTTACAAGAAACTGTTCTCTTTGGAGATGTAGCTCAAAGGGTCTCGAAATGAGTTAAAATACTACTTTAAGAGGCAAATTTTCAAAATTTTCCTGGGGGTGGACCCCACACCCTAGTTTTTTCCTTTTTTCTGTCGTCAAATTTTGACTTTGACATTATAATTAATATTATTTAAATACTACTTTTCAGTGCTCATATAACATTGTGCTCGTTAGGGGATACCTTAAAAATGAAGTTGAGACAACCCCCCAAAAAAAATAGTTACGGCGGGGCCCAGACCCACTTTAAAAAAAACCTTGCACCCCCCTACCAAAAACTGAAATGACGCCCCTGTCTCCCATTCATTGCACTCACCCACCATCACTAAATAATAAAATCATGTTAAAACATAGCTATCTCAACTTTACTATGCATATTTAAACTGGTGAGCATGGATACAATAAATCACTTCAGAACATCATGGAGACCGAATGGGCAATTTCAGAATTTTTATTTTATTTTTTATTCGATAGAGGTATCCAAGATAGGAATATACGAGCAAAATTTGTTTTATTACGTTGATTATTTGTTTTTTAATTTAATTTCAAAGTTTGACTTTATATAGAAAAGGGGTGACAAAACGTCAAATGTCAAATTGTGACGTACTTCAATCCTAAACATTTGTTTTTAAAGCGATCGTTGATTTTCAGTTTAAGGTAAGGCCGAAACAGATCTGACGTCATGCAATCCTAAACAAATGCAAAAGGATTGTCGATTTTTATTTTAAAATACTGAATTAACAAATTTTGTTAAAACTTTTCATATTGATTTTTGAATTTAGATCTACTATTTTTTTTAAATTTTAATTAGTAGTATTACTTTTAGTTTCAAAGCTGTTTTGAAGTAATTTTTCCTTTAGAAAAACATGAAATTTATTGTTTTTACTTAAATCTGCATTAAGAGCTTTAGAAATCTAATAATCAAAGATGTTTTTAAATATACAAATTTTCATTTACGTCGGTCCCTTGAAAGACGTATAAACGGTGCTTTACTGTATTTCTTTAACTGGAAAATGCACTTTTTCTGTTTTCAAAAAATGCAGGTATTGCTCATTCCTTTTTCACGGGAGGGTCGCCTCGCATAATACGAGCTTCTTATTAATGACTTATTCGGGAGTGGAATCGAATCGCATGCCACAACCCATGCATTATCCCTACGACTTAATTCCCCCTGAGCGCGGTAGGTAAAGCAAGCCGCCATCAGCGACGACACCTCTCACTTAAATGGCCGTCATTACCTGGCTTAATGAAAGCGAGATTTCCGTCATCGGGGCTAATGAGCCCCCGCCCGGGATTGTCTTCTCACAGGTGGGTGGGGGAGCCAGAGGTGGGCGTGGGTGGTCCCGGACAGCCACCCAGGTGGAGGGGGCCAATCAGCACGTTCTAATTGCTTTCTCTCACCGAGTGGGATGACGTGATTCGGACCGTTTGAGGAGTTTTTCGATTGGTCACACTCTTTGGGTTGAGTGCAGGTTGGCTGGAATCAAGCAGGGGGGGCATTTCGGGATGTGCCCCTCTCCTTGGGCTGAAAATTGGGAAGGAAAGGAAAGAGAGATTAGGTGTAAGAAAAATAAAGAGTAGTTTCTGAAAGACCAAAACATTTTTAGTCATTAAAAAAATGAATCGTCAGTTTGAAGAAGGGAATAAGTCCAAAAATCAAGTTTTGAGAAAATCGAAAAAAACTGTATAAGTAATGGAATTTTCATTGTATAACCGCCAAATTTTTACTGGAAGTTCAGAACCCTATTTAGAAAACAGAGCAATCATCAAAACAAATATAACTGTATTCAAAAATATTTTACAGCCAAAATAAGTTGATGGACTTATTCCCTTCTTCCACCTTATGAAATTTTTCTGATGAAAAAATCTTTAAAAACCCTTAAAATCACATTTAAATTATATTTCTCCTTAGTTTACACCACAAAAGGGTGAAATAAAAAGAATAAGACAAATTAAATTCAAAATTATAGTGAAACTGGGTTATTAAAGCAGTATCAATGGAGTGAGTGAATATGAATGGAGTCAAACATTCCCTACATAAAAAAAAGTTTGAAAAACATTGAAATTAAGAGAAAATTTTATTTTAACTTAGTTTACAGCACAAAGAATGTGAGGAGAAAGAAAAATTAGCTTTAATTCCAAATTAGCTTAAAAAATGCAATGAATGGACATCGATTTCACAACTTCAAGGGGCGATATCTCCCTATAGGGGTTAGTTATTGTTCCCCTCTTTTCACCCATGTGTAGAGCAAAGCCTAGAGATTGTTTTGAGCACAAAAAGTCAATTTGTCATTTTTTGGACTTATTCCCTTCTTCAAACTGACGATTCAAATGTACTTTATCTTTTTTTTATTTTTTCCTTTCTTGACCCCTTTTTAGCCCAGTGGAGTCACTATCTCCAGATGGTTCAAACTTTTTTGTTCATTCCCGAACTGTGTACTTTTTCTTTTTTCTCCTTATTTTCTCTCTCCTATCTTTTTTTCCGTTTTCCCATATTTATAGTTCGGGTGGAATTTTTCCCAAATTACTAAATTTTAATTAAATTTATTATTAATTAAATTTAAATTTAATTAAATAAGTAAATTTTCGGTATTTTTTAAAATATTAGTTAAATGAAGTAAATTGTAATTTTTTTCTGCTGAAAACTTTATTTTCTGATTCTACAACCAGCATCATAAGTAATTTAGAGATAAATTGACAAAAAACTTTTCGTCTAAAAAAACTATTTAGTTTCATATTCCCAAATTTTTTCTAGGGGAGAACCCCCAGACCCCCTTTTATTGTTTTACTCATCGTCAAAAAAAATTAGAATTTTTTAAGATGGTTATAAGGTTCAGATTGAGATTATAGGATCAGAAATATTGTTTCAATTACTGTTTATTAAACGGGGGTTTGCAATAGTAAATCTCGAGAGATCGTTATGGGGGGAAAGTAAAATTTTGACTATTACGTCTGATAGTATATAGGTCAGTGGTGCCCAACCTTTTTTTTACCGGAGGGTCAATTTGCTTTTGAAGATTTATCTCGCGGGCCACATAAAAAACACTTTTAAGGATTTTTCTAAACATGAAGAAAAATTACAAACCCGTTTTCAATGAGTAGTTTTGCACCTGTTTGGAGGATACTAGTTCTTGTAAATTCGGCTCCAAATTTGTAACACTCATCCTTAAAACTGAATTAAGATGATTTGATTATCTGTTTCGTTTCTCTATAGTGCCTCTTGATATTGTGTTCTTTAAACACTGCCACAGTCTCTTGACATATAAGACACAACGGTTTATTTTCTCGCTGAATGAAGAATTATGAATTTGTCCACTTTTCTTGAATGTTTCGGTATTTCGAGTGAATCTTCAACTTTTTACGATCGGACTTTTTTCGAAGTTTGGTTCTAAAAAGATCCTTATAAACTGAATTCAAATGGCTAACTGATACTGAAAAACATTTATCTAATGGCAAATTTCCCATCTAGAAAAAAAACAAAAAAGTAAAAAAAAATATTACCGAATGTTGAAGAATTCCTTTTTCATCATCGTTTTTTAGATGGAAGTGCCATAATATCTCGCACGATGTCTTGGTTTTCTTGAAAGATTTCTGAAAGTGGTTTTTATTTTTAAGATTTAACGAGTCCGCGGGCCACATTTGGCCCGCGGGCCGTAGGTTGGGCACCACTGGTATAGGTGACTCTTCTTGGAACCCGCCTGGATCTGCGCTTGTTTGGAACAAGCACAAGAAAGACCCTCTCAAATAAAATATACTTGGGATTATATCACTAATTTATTTCCCCTTTACCATTATTTTTCTTATTCTCTTTAAGATCCTCTCCATCTACTAATTTCCTTTTAATAATCTACCTCCTTACTTATTTTCTCTTATCCTATCTTCTTTCTTTGTCGGCCCTCCCCCTCTCTATATTCTTTTCCAATCTCTTTTCTAATTTTCTACCTCGCATTTTCTTCTTAATCCTTTACTTTCCTTCTTTTATTCAGCCATTCCCATTTTATCTCTTATTCTCTTATCTCTTATTCCCATTTTATCTTCGGTTTCTCTTCTCTTTCTAACCTATCTCTCGTACAATCTTTCCATTTCTCACAAATTTCTTCCTCCTTTGATTTGACTTAATTAGAATTCTTCAACAGGTTAAAAATTAAATATTACACTGTTCAACAATGAAAAAATTTCCTTGATGAAAATAGTCATTTCTTATAGATTTTGGGTCGCTGAATACGAAAATCACCATTAAAATTATCAATTGACTCATGATTTTCGGGGAACAGCCCCTCCCCCTTTTTACGTTTTTCGACGACTTTTAACTTTAAACTCGATTTTCAGGGTCAAAAAGCATTGATTTAATCTTCAAATCGCCTCCCAGGGGACAAGAAAGGTTCTAATTAATAAAATGTGATAAATTTATAACAAATGGATAGGTTTAAGGGGTAATTACCCCCCTAAAAATGCAAAAAATTAGCTAAAAATTATAGAGATTTTAATACGCTATTTTTTCCTCTTATTTTTTACGCGATTCCCGTTTAAAGGGTCCTAACCCTTCCCTAAGGACACAAATTTGATGGCAATATGCAGCAATGGTTTTTACTAAAAGCGGTTGAGGTAAGAGCGCTCCCAAAGCACCCACGGAAGGGTTCAATGTTGCACTTAGAGTTGAACTGTGCTGTACAAAAAAAATTTAATCCACTAACTGAATTTCAGCTGATTCTTGTGTAAAAGGATCTGCTGAATTCAAATATGACACCCATTTTCCTCCATCACCCTCAGTTTTTAAGGGGATGCCCCCTAATTATTATCCACAGCCGTGCATCTATTAACATCTTGAAACATGGAATCCTCACTCCCTAAAACCGGTCAGTTTTTAAAGAACGGGATAGTTTCTACTTAGGATAGACCCAAAATATAAGAAAAACGTCATTTGTAATCTTTTCAAAATCATCAATATTAATTCCTGAGCTCGCGAGCACCTTCGCGATTCTGGAAGTCTTCCGAGCTCTTCCGCAGGGGCTTCTGGGAGGCTAACACCTCAGCCGCTTTTAGTAAAAATTATTGCTGCATATTGTCATCAAATTTGGGTCCTTGGGGAAGGGTTAGGACCCTTTAAACGGGAATTGCGTAAAAAATAAGAGGGAAAAAATAGCGTATAGAAACCTCTATGATTTTTAGCTATTTTTTTGTATTTTTAGGGGGGTAATTACCCCTTAAACCTATCCATTTGTTATAAATTTATTATATTTTATTAATTTGAACATTTCTTGTTACCTGGGAGGTAATTTTAAGACTAAAGCAATGCTTTTTGACCCTGAAAATCGAGTTTAAAGTTATAAAGTCGTCGAAAACGTAAAATGGGGGAGGGGCTGTTCCCCAAAAATCCCGAGTCAATTGAAAATTTAATGGTGATTTTCGTATTCAGCGACCCAAAATCTATAAGAGATGACTATTTTAATCAAGGAAAAAATTTTGAAGGTCAAATTTGTTGAGCAGTGTTATCAAGCTTTAAGAATATTTGAATTTAATTAATGTTTGGATTTTTTTGAATGCTGTAACACATTACGTGGAGATACATTTGTTAAAAACTTAATAAAGGGCTTTTGAGAACAACACATCGTTGGGAAATCAATACCATAATTTAATTCCTTATTATACAGGTCCTGATTCTTGTTTTACATATTCACAAATGCTAATTGTATATCACAATTATAAACGTATTTGTTTATCTGGATTTTCCCTAAGTCGTATATTAGACTCAAGTTACATCACTAGCAAAAACACACAAAATCATGATTAATTTAATTATCAAAAATAAATTTATTTTCATGAAAAACATATTCTTCATTTGAATTTCAAATAAAACCCATTCCTATGGTTTGATCGAAGATGTCCTCTAAGAAAACTCATTAATAACCCATGTCTAAAACAATTTCGCATTATTTGGAACAACTAATTAAAATCCAATATAATTATGATGGATGTCTTCTTCTTAAAACTGCTGTCGAAACTTCCAAGAAAACGGAACGAAGAAAAACTCGGACGTTCGCATAACTTAAAAAAGCATCTGTCGAACGAAAAAGACTTCACTTTCACAAGTCCAATTCTTCTTTTCAGGATATTTCCAGTTCATGCTTTGACTTCTAAACAGGATGACGGTTCAGACCAACCACTGTGTGATCTACAACACAGTAACATCCTCCGAGCGGTGAGATACCCAGACCATCATCTCATCCACATTTTATTCTTCATCCTCATCCAAGTCGGATCCATCACAGGCCTGACAGTAACCCGGGTTGAGCCAATTACCCTTCCGGGATAGAAGATGATGGATGAACATCGTCCGATAGGGTTGGATTCGGGACGAAATTCCTTATTATTCTTCTTATTTTCTTTGTTCTTTTATATTTTTTGGGATGGTCTGTTTCCTGTGGGGTCACTCATTATCGGACCTTGTATGCATTCGAAAAGATACACTGTTGCATGGGATTGTGTGTTAAACGGGTTTTAATGGGGGTAGTTATTATTAGGGGCGTTTTATCTCAATGCATCAAAAGTTGACGCATGAGGATATTAATATAGAAACGGGAATACCTAGCCTGGATCAGTCATTGGCAGATCGTCACAAAACTGCTTTTGATGTAAGGTTATTTGTGTCTAATATCAGTGGAATCGTCAATTGCCTTATATATTTAAAGAGTCGAAAATTATCCAGATCTTGGATTAAAATGGAGAGAATGTAAAGAAGATGCATGGGAAAACCACCGGAGGCATCCTATAAAATGTGCACCCAAACCTGTCTTGATACTTAAGAGTCAGACACTTAAAAAGAAGAAAATTTTCGTCCAGTTTTGTGATTGGGGGTATTGTGGGTAAAAAAGGGGGATGTGTGATATAAAGGGGAGGGAGGGGATCGAAAATGTGGTATGAAAAGTGTGGCATCATTTATGGACAGCCCGCCTTGCTGTCCCAGTTCACAATTCGACAATACATTACATAAAACTGAAGATTAAAAGTTTTCGGGCATTAATACCATGGTCTCGTTTAAAAGTTGCGTACGTTTCAACCGAATGTGCCGGACATCATCGGCGCTGTAAAATTCTTGAATCGTCTTAATGACATAAAACTGCTTGGCCCAGAGGATCACAAAGTGCCAAAAGAAATACAAACCCATTTTGAAGAACATGTTTTAAGCTTTCTTTCAAAAGTTGTCAAATTAAAAAAATAATCATCCAACGGGGGATCTTCACTCCAAAAGTTCTGAAAAATAATTCAACTCTCCAAAGCGAATTTCCAACACATTTCAAAACATTCCTTGAACAAAACCAGGAAGACTTGGTTAGATGAACCTCCATTGTTCCAATCACAGAAAAGCCGTTTCCTGACGTCGGAGGTGGTCCCGCAGGTGAGCCGGACGGAACCCCCGAATAAACAGCGCAATTAATAGTGTTTCCTTCTCTCACCTCCGGTTCCCAATTACCATCGGTTTGTTTCTCTTCTTCTCACCCGCGGCTGTGTTTCCTTCCCGCCGCAGCATTGTGGGTGGTGGCGGCCACCCGCTGACGCCCAATTAGGCTCAGCGGCCGTTCGTTGTGGCCTCTTCCTCGGAAATATATTATAAGAAAGGGTTGTTGTGCTTGTGTGTGGGACTTATTAACCCACATTTCGGTGTTGATTAGTGCGGTTGTACTGTGTGGTTCGCAAATTTTTTTGAGCAGCGGCGGAACAAGGATTTTTTATGGAAATATTTTATTTTGCAAGTTTAGGGGTATAGTAGGTAATAGTATCTTAATAAATACTAATTTACATTGTTTCACTTTCGGTGTTCATCATAAGGGATCCTCACTGATGTATAACTTACTCGTGAAAGAAATAAGAGGAGTGAAGAGTGGAAATGCAATTTGTACTTTTCACTATAAATGATTCATCCAAGTTGACATAGGGAACAAAAACTCTAAATGAATCTTTGACGAGTTCCGAGTGTTCCTTAGGAAATTAAAGGAATCTCTTCTAGAAGAATAGGGTCGTAGTCGCGTCATATAGGTAAGGGTTGAGTTCATTGATTTATTGTATTTTCTTGATTAACTTTGACGATGTATAAAAAAACCTTTCTGCCTACAGGTGGAGGTAATATCACTCAGTTTCGGTTTGGTTCAATCATGACTAGACGTTTAAAATTCAATAGATGACTAGCACCAGTTAAACCCAGGCGCGGATCCAAGGGGGGCACGCTGGACAATGCCCCCCTGGACCAAAAAGGTTCTTAAAATTAGTTAAATGAATGTGCTTCTACAAGTCAAAGTTAAAAAAAAATTTCTGGGGAAGGATCCTCATACGCCCCAGCGATACCACTTAGGGGATCTTGCGTGATACTTTTTAGAAAATCCCCAACATTTTGTCAAAAGGTAAAGGTGATGGTTTGGAAAAGTGCCCCCCCTTGGAGCCGTGCTGGTTCCACGCCTGGTTAAACCAGGTTACGGTTTGTGAGTTTAAGGGAAACCCCCTTTTACCCCTTTTTAATATATATGTTATGGGCAAAGGGATTAATTGGGCATTATTAATTATGCCCGTGGCCGCGGTGGTGTAGTGATTAGCGTGTCTGGCTACGAGCATTACCGACCCAGGTTCGATGCCTTGCGGCTCCTGCTTGGGTAGCTGGTCATGGGTCAACTCAGCTCTTCATCCTTCCGGGGTCGATAAATGAGGACCAAGCTCGTTTGGGGAATTAACTGGGGGTTCAGCGTCGGGCTAGCCACTCGGCCTGGACACAAGCTAAGTAATTAGCACCCCAGGCCTAAAGGCTAATGAAATGGAGATGGGCACCGCCTGAGGCCTGGGCAGATTTGATTTTGATTGATTAATAATGTCCAGAGTGGAAGCGGGCAAAGTGATAAATTTCATTCATAAATTTCGTTGAATTTATCACATTGCCCGGTTATTATTAATAATGCCCAATTAATCACTTTGCCCGTAACATATACATAAAGGATCTCGGTTATCAAAAGTAAGCCCTGTAAAATCTCAAATAAATGACCGGATATAAGGAATAGGCTTGCTGGTTAGCAGTTGCACATACAGGTGGATAATTTTCCTTCTCTGTATAGGGGTAGAGTAGCAGTGCAACCGGTGAGAGCAATATGCAATTTTAAACCCATAATTAAAGAGACAGTCAGAGACCGTTGAAATCAGAATATCTCCTCTTCTGTTTCCTTTCTAACAAAATAATGAATTGCAACAGAGTTCACCGCATAAATAAAAAATCTTCCTTATTCCTTCCCCTTCATATACTTTTGCTTTACTTCGTACAGAAAGGAAATTTTTTATTCTGTTTTCTATTTATTATTTTCGTACGAACAGCTTTTTATCGTACGAATGAAAATATTCACGAAGGATATGTTGGTTAGAGATAGAGGCATATGAGACCTCTACAATTTTAGGAGGTTGGAGTTCGCCCTAAGAAACCTAGTGACGATGTGGGCATTTCTGAATCAGCCGCATGCTCGCCTTTTCAACGCATTGAGTTTGTGCTTACTTACGTTGCTTCCCACAATATATTTTTTCACTGAATCTTACAGGACCACCCAGGTAAATTTTGACTTTTCCCGGGACTATATACCAAGCCCTCTCATATTCCCACGCTAAACGTATACAAAATCACTTTAAAAACTATCAAACTCGATCTCCTCGCCCGGCTATAGGTGTCTTTTCCACCACTCTTCACGCTCGAGTACTAATGGCGAGCGGAATAGAGACATCGGATCCTTGAGTAATGACCTCTAATACAGACATTATCGAAAGAGCGCGGCATCTCTCTATTATTGTCAACCGGTAATCGCAGGTTGTTGGAGCAAAAAACATAGAATTGCCTTCTTCACTCCCCTCAAATCTGGTGTTCGCCTTCCCTCACTCTCCATGGGAGTACCAACAGGCATGCGAGTAACTGCCCTGTGAGGACAGAAGCTCGCATGCTATTGATAAATTAATTTATTTTCAATGTAGTTTCGTTTTATGGGATATCTTTATTGGGATTGATCAAATTTTAGAACTGATCAGGAAATTGTTAATAACCGGGAATGTAGTTAATTCAGGGTCATTCCACGTCAAATCAACCAAAAAAAGTACAATTTTGGACCTTTGGGTCTTAGATTTTCGAAATTTTTTGTGAGCTTGTTGTACTCATCCATAGGAGTATAACAAGACCAATTTCAGATTTTTGGGGCCAGTAGTTTTTGAGAAATCCACTTTTAAAGAGGCAAAAATCGAGCAATTTCGAAAAAACATGACATTTTTAAACAGCTGATGCTCAAAACCTATTTGACCCAAAATTATGAACAAGGTGTCGTTTTCTTCTGTTTTAAACAAGCTTTTAAATTATGTAAAGCATGAAAATTAAAAAAAATATTTTTATTATTTTTTTTTAATTTGAAAAATATTTTTTTTGCTAGCAAAAATACATCCCCCTTCGATTTTTTTTAAAAAAATATATGTTATAAAGAAACTATCCAACTACATCTGTGCAAAATTTCAGAATGGGACCGCCATGGGTTCTTAAGAAAAAAATTATTTTGTAAGACGGAAATTTGAAAAAATCGTTTTTCATGTTGAAACCCTATAAAAAATCAAAATTTTTCTGTTATTGTATTAAGCTAACTGGTTGAGACGCTTTGAAACTGCATATTTATTAAATTTACAATAATTATGAAACAATATTTCCCTATCTATAACAATATTGGGTGGAAAATATCTACAGGGTGTTTCAAAGGTCCCTTTCACTGCTTTTATTTGGAACCAATATCTCCTAGGATCATGGAAGTAAGGTGTACTCCACCTAGGTAAATGACCGTGCTGAATCCATTGAAATGGATTACAGCGCCCCTAGCGGTGAAAAATTAAAGTTTGAAAAATTAATTAAAAAACTAAAGGAGATAGAACAAACACTTCAATGAGAAATTAGTTGCCAATATCACAGCCAAAAGTTTCATAAAGATATTTTAAATATTCGAAGAGATGTTGAAACCCTATAGAAAATTGACATTATTTTGTAACATTATTTAGCTATCTGATTGAGGCACTCAAAAATTGCTAATATATTTAATTTGCAAACAATATGAAGCATACATTACAATCAATATGAAAACTGAACATTATAATGATAACTAAAAAAATTTAAAAGCACATTTCAGAAAGAACATATATATTTGAAAAATAAATGTATTTGTATTGAATTCACTTTCAATCATGATCTTTAAGTTTTCATAAGAGGAGATCTGGCACCTATTAAGAGATGCAGCCTTACACAAGATATAAATGTTCTATTTTTATTTAACTTTAACTTTTGACTTTACTAACTTTTTATAAACAGTTATTTTAAAGAGTCAGTTAAGTTATTTTAATAGTTTCAAATATTTAAAGAGAGATAGAGAGAAAACATATGTTAACTTTGTAAATTTTAAATAGTATTTGCAGTACACTTTCACATTTAATTTGTAACTTTTCGTTAAAATTGTTTATACTTACGTACTTAGTAAAACTTCATTTCTGAATTTTCAATATCTGTTCCAAACGAACTGAAGAAGTGAAGGCCGTATTTTGGAGGCAAGTGAATTACAGAAAGAAGCCCCCCTTCTTCTTTGGGCCTGAGGTTTTACTAATAGGATTCGGATAAACAAAACAAACAAAAAATAATCTATGGATCCTGGTATCTGATTGGTTGTCTGGGGGTGTGGCTGAGATTGTTTGTTAATATAAAGTGTGAGGGTCTCTCCACAGTTTTCAACCCGATCTCCGAAGAACAAGATCTTGAAAGTGACAGGGCAAGGGTCATGACCGCAATAAAAAACGGCGAGACAGCTCTTTTAAGGGGTGAGAAAAACCCTAATTTTTACTAGGAAAAACAAGAAACCCCTATAAATTTTATATCAAACTGGGCTAAAATTTTCCAACAATTCCGAATCCGTTTGAATTATCTCGCTATCTTAATTACTTAAGATTTTGCATCGTTTGAACCCACAGGGTCTAGTACCCGTGGGGGAGAAGGAGATTCTTATCTTGTGGTGGCGTGTGCCGGCCTCCTGTTTGGATTCAGTGCTTGATGGTTTGTACTGAATCATCCAGAACTCGTGAACTATAAGGGCCGCGCCACATCGGACTTCTTATAGCAGCCGCTCCAATAACTCAAACTGTCAAAGGGAGGAGCGATAAGGGGAGGAGAGGAGGGGACTCGAGGGACGATGTAGTAGATTATTCCTGCAGCGGAGGAAAACAGGTGTCATCTTTTATCATCAGGAGTTATCTACTATATCGCCCCCTCGAGTCCACTCCGATCGCCCCTCCTCCTGGTACTATCTTAATCGTTTTTTAATGGTGATGGATCGATGTCACGTCTTAAGAACGCCACGTATGACATGACCCTAAATGGGACCTGATTCTCACCAGACACCCCCAAAAAGTGATAGAATAGCGCCAAAAGAAAATTTTGAGGAGTAGGGAATCTAATGGAGACAAAGGCATGCTAATATCTCCTCGAATATTTAAAATATCTTTATGAAACTTTTGGCTGTGATATTGGCAACTAATTTCTCATTGAAGTGTTTGTTCTATCTCCTTTAGTTTTTTAATTAATTTTTCAAACTTTAATTTTTCACCGCTAGGGGCGCTGTAATCCATTTCAATGGATTCAGCACGGTCATTTACCTAGGTGGAGTACACCTTACTTCCATGATCCTAGGAGATATTGGTTCCAAATAAAAGCAGTGAAAGGGACCTTTGAAACACCCTGTAGATATTTTCCACCCAATATTGTTATAGATAGGGAAATATTGTTTCATAATTATTGTAAATTTAATAAATATGCAGTTTCAAAGCGTCTCAACCAGTTAGCTTAATACAATAACAGAAAAATTTTGATTTTTTATAGGGTTTCAACATGAAAAACGATTTTTTCAAATTTCCGTCTTACAAAATAATTTTTTTCTTAAGAACCCATGGCGGTCCCATTCTGAAATTTTGCACAGATGTAGTTGGATAGTTTCTTTATAACATATATTTTTTTAAAAAAAATCGAAGGGGGATGTATTTTTGCTAGCAAAAAAAATATTTTTCAAATTAAAAAAAAATAATAAAAATATTTTTTTTAATTTTCATGCTTTACATAATTTAAAAGCTTGTTTAAAACAGAAGAAAACGACACCTTGTTCATAATTTTGGGTCAAATAGGTTTTGAGCATCAGCTGTTTAAAAATGTCATGTTTTTTCGAAATTGCTCGATTTTTGCCTCTTTAAAAGTGGATTTCTCAAAAACTACTGGCCCCAAAAATCTGATATTGGTCTTGTTATACTCCTATGGATGAGTACAACAAGCTCACAAAAAATTTTGAAAATCTAAGACCCAAAGGTCCGGACCATTGGTTGATTTGACATGGAATGACCCTTATTAACAATTTTCTGATTCGTGTTAGTGGTGTGTGGACCATCCTTTCTCAATTTCCATGAATTTTCATGTAGTATTACAGTTAGAATTGGTACTTATATTGAAGTTAGGTATTATTCATTTAACAGTACTGGTAATAAGAAAAATTGGTGTAGCTAATTTATAATTTCTTTGATGGAAGTTTATATTAAATACTTATTTAAGCTTTAATTGAACATATTTCAGCATAATTTTAATTAAATATAAACAATTAAAAATGTAAAAATGTTGTTATGGATAAAATGATGTTAACTTTTTTAACTGACAACACGCTATTATTTTTTTGCTTTGTAAAAAAATGGCTAACTAGAAAAAATCAGCAAAAATGTTTAAAATTTAAGCTTTGAGTTTGAAGTTTAAATTTGAAGTTTGAAGTTTTTAATTTGAAGTTTGAAATTTGAATTGAATAAACAATATTAATTTTTAAAAAATACTCTACATAAATTAATTTTATTACCAACCAGTCCTGATGGTCCTGATTGTGATGGAAAATTAACAAGTGAAAAAGAAATCAAGCCTTTAACACTATTTATCGTACCTGAAGTTAGCCCAGTTACTGGTATTGCCTACTGGCAAGTGAATAATGCAAAGCAGCCCTCAAGGCACAATGAGGGGATTTCTCCCCCCGAAAAAGATAGATCTGTTTCTGTTCTTCGCAGGTGGTACCGCCCCTCAACTCAGCGGCCCCGCTTAGGAGGCCCGACACAGGGGGAGATGACTCTGTTAAGATAGAAATGTCTTCATTGTTTCGTCTAGGGAACGTGTTAGATGGCATACTCTTGCCTTGTTTAATTCTAAAGAGTAACGGATTTTTTTTGGAAGATTAAAGGGGATTATTTTTATAAACTACTAGCTGATATGCCCGGCCATGCACGGGTGAAGAGTATAAATTTATTATTTGAAGCGTTTACTATCAAAACCAGCTCATTCCATATTTTTCTGAAATCCATTTTTTTGCATATTTTGAAAGTTTAGAGGGTCCTTCATAACCTGGCAAAGGGATATAGCTCAAACCCAGCTCATTCCAACCCAAAATTAGATTAAAAGTGAAAACTGTGATCTCAACTGTGAAATTTCAGATCATTTGAAAAAGTTAAGTGAACTTAAAACGTAAAGACACAAATTTTAACTGGTAAACTGGAAAAAACCAATTCACAACTTAAGTGAACAAAAAACATTGAAAAAAGCATGAAAAATCGTGTTTTTGCATCAAAATCAGCTCATTCCAACCTAATTAGTGTAATTACGCCCAAGGTAATGCAACTGAAATGAAAATGAAAAACTAATCGAATTCTAGATGATTATACCTACAGTTAAAATTTTTTAAAAAAAATTTAGCTTTAGAACTGTGGACGTGAGAAGTTTTTTGTCTCTCCTGTAAAATTTCCAAAAATGGAATAAGCTGGTTTTGATAGCACACGCCTCATTTTTAAGTTTTCCCAAATACATTTCTAATTTTGGATAATCAGTATTTACCAATCATCCCGGTATCCCAGGCGTCTTTTTCATAATCTGGTGTTCCCGGTAACTTTTCCTATTCCGGTGTTCCTAGTAATTTTTCTTATCCCAGTGTTCCCAGATGGATTAAAATTCCTTCAGTTCTCAAGCAATATAATTTTTGAATGATTTCCACATTTACATGGGAAAATTAATCTAAAAAGTATTTAAAATTGCTTAGATCCCTTGATTAATCATATCTTTAACGTTTTCGGTGAAATTAGTCAATAGTTAAAGCTTATTCCATTTTGCAAATTAAGTAAAAAATCAATCTTTTCTAGTTGAAAGGGAGTTAATATTAATAGTTTTTTGTTTGTTAACCAACTTTCTTAAAAGCTAAAATATTATATTTTACATCCTCGTTTCCATGGAGACTATTTTAACAACAATGGTATTCCATAAAGGTTTTAAATATAAAAATTAGATAAACTCTCAAATTAAAATATGTTAAACTATACTTAAAACTTTTAAATTTTGTTGAAATATATTTATAAATTATTAATATAATTTTTAAATAGACTTTTACCTAGTGTTTCTATTAAAAACTTGTTGTTAAGCATTAAGTTTTCTTTGTAACAATGGAGTAAGCAGATCTCTTCTTGGGGAGAAATAAAGCTATTTCAGCAAAATGACCATAAAAAGGGTCGAAAGAGGGTCAAGGGGTCATTAAAAGTTTTCGAAACATAGCCTATGTTTTTTCCTGAGTTTTTTACGTAGGTATACCAAGTTTGGTGCAGATCGGAAGAGAACTGTGGATTTGTATAAAAGACAACCATACACATATATATACACATTCAATTTTATTATATTAGATTGTATCAAGAAATTGACCTGGACTTTGACTTCGAAGATCGAAGGGGAGGTGTGATCTCCAAATATTTCACAGACCTTACCCCCAACACCAGTGTAGGGTAGGGTAAAACAGTTTTTCCCAAAAAAAAATTTTTTAAACAAAGTTTTGCTAGCACAAGTTTGAAACTTTCATATAAATAATACATAATTTGAAACGTTTTAACATAGTACAAAAATATGAACTAGAGTATTCTTATTATTTATTGTATAAATCGACAGTTATTTATCTTATACTTCAATCAAATCAAAGTCTGCCCGGGCCTAGTGGCCCATCAGGCGGTGCCCATCTCCGTTTCTGTAGCCTTTTGGGCCTGGGGTGCTAATTACTAGCGTGTGTCCAGGCCGAGTGGCTAGCCCGACGCTGGTTATCTTATACTTATTGAAGTCTAAATCAAAATATGATTGTTCCTGACTAGTGCCCACCCATCATTTATCTTACAAGCAACTTTGTGCAATTATATTCTGTTCTTCAACAGTGAACATTCCATTCCCCCCCTGTGAGAAGAAAAATATTTTCTTCATTTCCTTCTTCTGACTCAAAGTCACGGTGTCCCCTCCAACTCCAAGAATAAAACTTTTCAAAAATGGGTTCTACAAAAACACATGACTTTTAAGCTTAATTCAACTGTTCATTCATAAAGGATATATTGTGTTCACGAAACACAAAAATAATTAAAATAACAAAACACTATGATATTGAAAATTTACATCAAAAGTCGGAGTATATTTGACTTACATTATTAATAAAACAATCTTGTTCATTCAAAAACTCATCTAGGTGCTTGCAATAAAATGATAAACAGCAACAAGTGTGAATCAAAATGATATCTCTAACTGGTGTAAGACTCATAAAGTAAAAAGATGTTATTTTTAAGTATTATTGAGGGTGTCCCACTCTACCCTGATTTTCGTGGCGTTTGAACCTTAGTGTATTTAGTACTAAATTTTTGAGTAATATTAGATTTAAAGCAGAAAGGGAGAGTCTAAGATTTAGCATTGGAAATTTGACCTTAAAAGTAGGGTGTTTCTTTCTTTTCTCTTTTTTTTTTCATTTTTCATTTCATTTTAGGATAACAGGGGTTGGCCTCGACCACCTATTATATGCCACATAATTTTAAAGAAAAAGTAGTACATCAAAATTCAACATCTTATCAGTAATAATCATCAAAATTTTATGGAGTTGCTATAAAGGGTTGAAACCTTTAAAAACCCCATTTAAAAATCTTAAACTCTACTTTTTGTAGAGAGAGACAGTACATAATAATTCATTAAAAGAAGTTTCACAAAAGTTCAAAAAAGTAGCGCACGGATTCTTGTGGATATTCAAAGGTCCCCTTTAAAGGTCAAAAAAGTTTTAAAAAGGGTTGAGGTTGATGTAACTATAAATGGTGAAAAAAAGATTTATGAAGGTTTAAAGTTTAAACGAACATTTAACGTCAAGTTAAATAAATAATACAAATACAAATACAAATTAAGTCGACCAACTACAGGCGTAAGCCCAGCTTACGCCTGTAGTTTAAGCGTTTTAAAGCTGAACAACTGTTTTTATCTGGTATGGTACACGAACATTACTAACAAATTTCTTAAATTTATTTTACCCATCTGTTAAGCAGAATTTTAGATTTATCTTTCAAATTTTGTATGGAACTAATAAATTTGTCCAAACCTACTCAGACCCAGTATCCGAATATACATTCGACACACATTTGAAAGTGGAAACCCAACCAGTAGTCCATAAAAATGTTATTAAAATTTATTAACATTTTAATTTCAAACATAATATTTGTAACATTTTTAAAACTTAAATTTTAATTAGTTCTGTCCATGAAAGTATAGAAATATTTCTAATCCACGAGGATTTCATTTCAAGATAGCATTGCTTTTCTTACCTTTGGAAATTTTCTCTACGATATTTTGTGTAAGTAATAGAATACTGTTTGACTATGAATTCGAATAAAATTTTCTAGACTTTTCAAAAATAGTTTTTTTTATTTTTCTTTTAAATAAATTTTGGTGTCACCCCTCCTTTGTAAGAGAATTTTTTCTAAATTTTTATTCCAAAAAATAAAAATTTAGAATATATAATTAATAATGATCTCTCTATTATAAGAAAATGGTTCATGGCAAATAAATTATCAATAAATATAAATAAGACAAAGTTCATCAATTTTAGTATTTATGGTCCGTCAAATAGTTTAAAATTATACTTTCATAAAAAGGAATGCAAAATAGTTGATTGTAATTGTCCCTCTCTTAAACAAGTTTCAAATATCTTGGTCTACACGTTGATGATAATTTGAAATGGAAATTTCATGTAAATCATATTTCTAATAAATTACGCTTTATTCTTTATAAATTTTATTATCTAAAAATATTATAAATAAAAGTTTTTCAATGCAGCTCTACCATTCATGGGTTAATTCAATAATTAGTTACGGTTTAATAATTTGGGGTGGGGACTATCTAGGAAATAAATATAAATCCGATTGTAAAAATTCAAAATAAAATAGTCAAATTTCTAAGCAATAATCAAATCCCTAACATAAATATAAAAATTTAAACGTTCTTCCTATTCGTAATTTATTTTTTTATCAAACAGTTGTTTATTTTAATACGCATCGTAATAGTAATGAAATAAGAAACATAACTTATAACTTGCGTTCAAAAAATAATTACCTAATACCCAAAACACGGAAAGAAATTTTGCACAAAAACTATGCTTACTTATCCCCAAAATTTTACTATAGCCTACCTATTCATATTAAAACAGAAATATCTCCATTAAAATTTAAAAAATTATTAAAATTGTTTATATACTCCATAGATAATATCGAGGATCATTTTTGATTATATTCTCTATAGCACATTATCCCTGAAACTCACCCAACAGCCTTTTCACTTGCCACATTTTTCAGTATTTTTTTGATCTATTCATGTGTATTTTTTTTGTTCTTGTATTTTATTTTCTATGGTAATTTTTTTGTTGTATATTGTGTTTTTTTATGTTTTTCATTTTATATAAAATATATTATTTCACCCGTATGAGGTTATCTCACCTCCTTGGGGATTCAAAAGAAAATGTCTTCCCTTTTTTGTATTCTTTCATTCTTTGTTTAAATTGTAATGAAGTTGTTTGTTTGTTTGTTAATTTATCAAGGTTTAGTTTACTATAAAATTTGACTATATTTTTGAAAAGTAAATTTTTTTCTTAAATTTGTTTGAATAATTTTTAAATATTGTTTTTAAAATAAAAGATAATTTCACGAGATTTGTTTTGATATAAAGTTTGACTGTTTTGGAAAATATTTTTTCCAGATTTTATATTATACATAATAAATTTTATATATATTAATTTTTTAAATAAAATATTGGTTTCAGCCCTTGTTTGTGAAGAATATCACAAGGTTTTCTTTGATGTTTAGTGTATGAATATGTTTTCGAAGAAATATTTTTTGCTAGACTTTTTACGTGATTTTCTATATTAAGTTTTTAAATAAAATATTCGTGTCACCCCTGGTTTAAAGGGAATTTCACAAGGTTTACTTTGATAAAAATTTGGACTGTTTTTTGAAAAAATTTTTCCCCTAAATTTAATAACATACTTTTCATTAGGTTTTTAAAATAAAATATTGGTGTCACCCATCGTTTTAAAGATATTTAAAAAAATATTTTTAAATCATTTTAAAGAAATTTTATTTTAGTAATTTTAATGTAAAATATCTGTTTTCGATAAAAAAGTTCTTTTCATAAATTGTTATGGTAATTTTCATACATTAATTTTTTATATAAATTGTTGTTGTAACCCCTGGTTTTAAATAGAATTTCACAATGTTTAATTTGATGTAATGGTTGATTATGTAATCGAAACTAATTATGTCAAAAAATTGAAAGAAAAAACATTCCAGTGATAGTAATACATGTTACATTATGCTAGGTTATAATGCTTAATACAAATATTTCATTTCGTAAAATATATAAAAAAATTAAATAAAACGAAGATAAAATAAAGATAAGATAAAATAAGAAGGTCTAAAAATAATAAAGATCTGAACTTTAACAAATTAGCAACAAAGACAGTTTTAACAGTTTTAATTTAAAATGACACAATAACACTTAAAAGCACCCCATTTTAAATTTTAGTCATTTTTTTCAAACAAAAATATTTTTATTCAAATTATTTATGTTGTAAATTTCAATCGTTTTTTAGGCTATTTTTCCCAGGGGATCTTGAGTTACACGTAGCTTTGATTTAAATAATAAGCTATGAAAACGATTTAAAAAAACTTTAATTGGAATATTTCTGTTCGTAGAATAAATTTTTATGCTTCTTATTTATAATATTGAAATGTTAATAGTGGATATTTTCAAAAATTTGTATGCAATGAAATGAATAACACTCATAGGTAACATTGAGCACATAGGTAAGATTCACAATTTCAGAAATTTAAATCACTTATGCAGAATAATTTTTATGGTCATATCTAATAGTATTTAATTATTAAAATTTTTATTTTTAAAATTTAATTGGAAGTCGAGGATTTTCATCGTTTTTGCCAACAGCCTCGGTACACAGTGCAAATTTACTCTTCAAAATCGGAAATGTCTTGCATTTTAAATCTATTCTTTTTTATTAAACTTACAGGACCCTATTGATTGAATTGTATAATTTGTCATGAAGTTTTATTATGTTAAACAGTGTATCATTCAATACTAGAGTAATAGACAGTCAAAAGGTCGGAGAAGACTTAGTAGGGGAAAACAGGGCAATGATACAGCAAAATTCAAATAAATTTTTTTAGTAGAAAAAAGGACTTATCGAGATATTTTTTATAAAAATATATAAGAATGACTCAATTTTATGAAATATAAGTTTAATGGAATTTAAAATATAAATACCTTTGTAAAAAATCAAATTAGTATCTAAGTGCCCCACCCCACCAGTGTGGGGTATTTTGGTACAGTGATTAATTTGCTCAAAAATAGTTAGTAATAGCAGCCTAAACTGAAGTACTAGTTAAAATACTGTAAAATAATCGGTCACTGAGGTTGCGTGATGAGCGTTATTGAGTGTTTTTGCTCATGTTTCACCCGCCTATTCTAAATGAACTATACCTATACCGAGGATAAACTTGTTGTATGTATTCCAAAGAGAATAGGGAAGATTTTACATTTTACTAAAAAATTTACTTTTGGAAATTTTTGACGAAAAATATTTATTTTCTTTCATTAAAATTTATGGACTAATTACAGAGCTTAACGGTTTTCTACGTTATGCTTAGGCATATAAAGACAACTTTTCGTAAAAACACGACCTAAATAACCTTGATAGTTTTTGAGATATTGAAAGTGTATCAATATTCCCCTGGTATCAAATTGCCCCGTTTTACAATACATTAATTCTATAACATTGAAAGTAATTTTTCTAAAGGAATTAAAAGAAGGAATTTTCTAAAGGAAGTAAAATTAACCAAGGGTTCGGTATTCTTGGTAAATCTCGAAAAAATGGATAGTTGATTGGGGAAAATTGTAAATGTTAGATCAAAATATAATAAATAGATCAAATAAAAATTAATTGATTCTACATAATAAACTGAATGTATTTGTTAGTGACCGATTAGTGTTATGCATTTTTTTAGATAGAATTATTCTAGTTCAAAATATTGAAATTTAAGGGATATGTTTTGAAAAAGTAGCGTATTTTAAAGTTTCTTAATTTTTAAGAAATATTAACTAATTTTTTAAAATTGTTTGATTAAATAGCACAAAAATATAGTTACATAATTGGAACTTTGGAGTTTTAAGAAATATTAACTGACAAAAACATTTTCAACTCTGAATCTTTAATGGTTCTTGACTTATAACAACTTTAAGACCTAGAATGAAAAATATTTTTGTGTCCAATTATCAAAAAAAAAGTATTATTGGAAAAGAGTTTTTCTTTTTAAAGTAAAGTCACTGAAGGAAAGAAACTTCGTGACCGGATATAAAAAAATTAATGAAAATGCGCGCTTGAATTATACGAACTTGTTAAGTTTTCTTTCCTGCAATAAAACAAACCTAAAGGAAAAACCGGTTCTACAGGTATAGTTTAAAATAATGCCATTCGGGACTCGGGATTGAAGAGAAATCTTATTACTATAAATATATAATTCATGAAAACATATAAATCGAGATGATTGTTCAATATTTATAAATAAAAGCATTGTATTGATTGGAGGTACAGGTTTGCTTTTGTTCTTGGTTCTAAAATATTAAAAATATTGTAATCATTATATTGAATAAAATTTGACTCAATATTTATTTATTTATTTAAGACAGAACAGACCTTTCGGTCCAATTACATTGTTCAATACAGAACAAGTCTCAAAAAAGAACACTCAAAAACCATCAAAAGCCAGACAACATGAACAAAATAACATAATAAACAAATGCAAAAATCAGAAAATTAAGGACATGCAGATTTGCTTAAAATTAAAATTACAGATTTGTTATAAAAGTCATACATGCTTTTAGTTTTTGTAAATCATTCGAGAATCCTTGTAACGTTAGTACTATTTAGAATTAAAATGAAAGGTTAATTTCAAAATATTAAATTAATTTTAAATTAATCAAAATTTAAATATAATGTAACACCACAAGAGCGGGTAACAAATTATAAAATTGTCGGAAATTCAAGAGAAATATATTCTTATTTTCTTCTGACAATTGAACTTTTCTGTTATTGTAAATTATTTTTAGTTGTAGTGTAAATTACCACTTAATCTTTCCTTAAACTGAACATTTTAAGAATTAAACTTCTCAAAATTTCCATATTTAGTTAATTTCTGATTATTTGGAACCGAGTAATTAGGAACTCCTGTAAAGCATTATTGACTGAATGAATATTAATAAAAAGGTTACCGAATGTGAGGATTAAGATTATTCCGGATTATGCTCAAGAAAAAAAACGTACCTGAGGTCAATGGCATCCACAATAAAACAATTAATATTTCCATAACACAAATTTATCTTAATAATATAGTTTATTTATCGATTTCCTTAGGGTTATTACCTATCATTTATAAGCATTCCATTATTAACACTCCATACAATTGAATGCTGAGAAGCCTCTTGCCTCCGGGTTATTTGTCACAATAAACGTTAAGCGCATTAAAAGCCATAAAAACTTTAATAATCAGTAACGCATGAATACTTTGTTGCTTTTCTCACTTTTAGGGTTCCTAGCGCAGTTTTTTGATTCCATTAGCTGCAATTTAAATCTCATCAAAGATAGATTTTCATCTGGAAGAAAAAAAGAGCTAATGGCATCAAAGCCGATGTCCTTGATATTTTTGAATCCTTTCCCAATATCATGCCTTAGTTGGACCCTTTCATATAATATTGATAGTAATTTTTACTATATATATACTTTTTTGTGCATTTGTATCTAAGATAACTCAGAATTATGGATATGTTTAATAGTAATAATAATGAAGGAATTTTGAAAACCTAAAATTCTAATACATATCCATAAAAATATTTCAATGTTTACATTCCCTAGTGTCCCCACAGCTCATACCAAATATGTCACGTTTACGTAGCTGCTACTTGAAAAAAAATAACATTTGCCATACATGAAAAAAAGTGGACGAATCTTGAACGTCTTGGGTTATTCAAACCTAGTTTTTAAATAGACAGGTATATGGTTTCAGAATAGAAAATTATTTTGAAAACTCGGGGCTCGAGCTTTTTTGGTACCCTTTTAACTTTTATTCATCAGATATTCAGATTTTTAAGTTTAAATCTAAGAAGCACAGTAATTTTTCCCTGTTTAAAATATCAATAGCCATATTCATAGCCATCAACTTCGGTGTTAACCAGAAGAAAAAGACAGAAAAACTGCAGACTCTGATTGGAGGATTCTTTCTGACCAAAGATTTAACACCAACGCTGAGGCTATGAATCTTAAAGTATTGAATGTGAGACTTGACCTGACACTGGTAATTGTAATTGGAACAATAGTAGTACATTATAGGCTTGATACGTATTGTATACTTCCTGTGACTCGCTGTGGTGCAGGAAAATCCCATGTCTTGACTAAACACGTGAAAAGTCACAAAAAAAAATTTTTCTCTTCAGGAATTTCCCTTGAAAGTACCAATCACTCTTCATCACATAAACTGCCCAACATTTTCTCACAGCTTTACATCAGACTCTGAACTATATCCCAAACCACATGAGATCAATTTTGGCCCCTAATCCATACATCCGTCACTCTTGTGCAAGGAGATTCATATATAAGCCAAAATACGAACCTCTTCAGTCAGATGATGTTGAATTGATGGATGGTGGACATGACAACGTGACAGTCGAGGTGAAATTGAATTAACCGCGTGTGTCACGAGGAGAAAAGTGTAAAAATTGGATCAGATGGATCGGTTGTGTCGCAGGGATGTGTGGAGAAAAAGAGCGGTCTTTGAAGGGTGTCTGTTTTCTTGTTCGTGTAGTGGTTACGACCTCTGAAAAATAACTAGTGTCAAAGTATCAAAACGTAAGGTATGTTCTTGAGTCAGTTTGAAATGGACGTTCTTCCACACAATTGATGAACAGTTTAAAAGTGTTTTTTAGCATTTTAATGGGTGTTGAATGTTGGTTGACATTTACCTTAACTGATTATACTTAAATAATTAGTTTCTATCTATGCCACAAAATATTTTTACTCGAGTTTGTGAAGCAAGGATTTCAATTGGCGGTAAATCAGTAATTTATCAGTCATCAATTAATTATTTATTTCAGCTATTAGCACTCAAAATTTAGAAAAAAGTTTTTTACATCAGTTTTTGTCATTTCTTAAGATGTCACCAAAGAGTTGACGGAAATTGGTTAACTTATTACTATAAATTTGACCAAAACCTAGATTTCATAGGTAAGTTCAGATTTTGAAGATTCAGTTCAGTTCTTCATTTTTCTCCAAATCCTTAAAGGACTGAAGCCTTTTATTGAGTGTTTCCGGTTTAATAACTAATCCACGGCAAAACCACGTTTCTCAAAGGTGATTTCTAATCTTGTAAATATTTTTTAAACGCCTTATAAAAACACATTTATAATCGGTAGTTTTTCTGTAAAAAAAGGTTCAATTCCGTTATAGTAAATATAGTTCTCGCTAAATATTGCCAATCTCTTTCGAACGCTTAACATTCAAATATAAACAAATTTTTCTCATTTTTTATAACAAACTGAACAGTTATAGATCTAATTAAACATTTTAATCTATCAGTTTGAAATTATTTAGCAATATTTATACTCTATAGTGTCCAAGAGAGATTGGCGATATTTAATGGGAATTAAAACGGTATTGAACCAAAAAAAGAGTCATTCCAGTTCTTCCCAATAAAATTTTTCAAAAATTGACTCTCACAACAGAGTAGATAGCATAATTTATTTTTAGTCACTTGGGACACATTGGGTGACCAAGAATGATGATACCTGGGGATATCGGCAGATATAGTGCGGCGGGTCTACAGATAAAATAGAATTCTTGAAAATGTTCTAAGGGCATTACAGTCTTACATCTTTCATTCACCTATTCCTATTCCTTGGGCGGACAACATCTTTTCTACCCACGCCAAGAGAAATGCTTACCTATTATTGATTTACCAAAATCAAAAATTCCTGCAATGCAATAGTCAATAAAATATTATTATGTAACTTTGAACTGTACTGAAACTAAATCTCTTCTACGAACATTCGGTTCGTCGAATTTCAGACGACGACACCTTTGAGACGCAAAAAAGGAGCCGAGTATCGGGCGTCGCATCGCGCGGTGGAGAGAGAGAACCCGTTCGTTCTTCGATTGCTGTGACAAGCATAAATCATTCGGACAGCCCGATTCATCTTAGTTTTTCACAAGGTATGTTTAAGATTCGACACACAAATATGAAAGAATAAAAGCCGCGAATTGTTCTTGTGATATTAGTAGTATTATTTTCGAGATAGCGCTATCGGTGCAAAGCTGGTGTGGGTAAAGTATTGTTTCCTGTTCTCGTTTAGGAACTATTAGGGAGATTGACTGGCGGGTTCAGTTGTAAATTGCGCGATGTGGGAGGTCAATTATACCGCCAGTCGTTAAATGACCTTTTTGACACGCGTCCGACGTGCCGTATCTCGGCGAGAATTTTCCTATTATTCCTAACAGTATTTTATTCACATTTGGGTGTTACGACCGAAAGGGATCTTGATCTTCTGCATTTTAACCTTTCTCAGCTTTCAATTTAAGACTGCATCTTGTATGCCAAATAGAGAAGTTTTTAGGATAGTTATTTTATAAATTCTGTTATTTATTAGTCGACATTTTATAAATTTAGTGCAGTTACTTTTATAAACTACTATGCTTTTATGAACCATAAACTGTGTTAACTACTATTGTAAATTTCCAACTTTACTAAATTTACTACTTTTTCTAAAAACTTTTCTGCAAAAAATTAGATTAGAATTGTCTTGATTTGGAAAGTATGATTTATTGAATGAGTTGGAGTTAAAGTGAGTATGAGTTAAATCGCCAATGCAGAAAAAACAACTTTGGGAGAAATCTCTCCATGGATTTGAATTGGGAGACTCCATATTAGGGTGGGTCATTTTCCTATGGCGAAAAAAAATTTACAAATTCTATCGGGCACAGCAAGAAAAGGGTGCCAAATGGTCTCAAACTAACATGTGTAAAATATTATTCCATTATAATAACTCTTTTTGCCTCCGGATTGGCCTCAAATAGAACAAAAGTATGTAATTTTTCATACTTTTTTAAAATCTCTCTATTCTAAAAAAAAGTTTTTAGTGAACGGTTTCCAGAGAAAGGCTTTTTAATTACTGAACCGAATGACACATATATGGTATCAAAATGTCCGGATTCTTTCCGGATTTCCGAGTAAGCCCTTCGATTTTTCAAAAAAATTCTCAATTTTAAAATATTTCCATTTTTTTAGATAGCGGATAAGGTCGCAGTTATAAAGCAAGTACTGTCAATCAAATTATTATGCATCCAATCACAGCGTCCGATTGACGCTTTACTTTAAGATGAAACATGTTTTTTCACCTTTTAAAAAAAGTACTTTCTTGATGAAATATCACTCAAAGACTGATAAAAACATATTCTAAAAACTTACATGAACGCCATTTTATACTAAAATTTCACACTTTTTGTCCAATATTTATAATTTTTATTCTGATTTTATCGAAATTAATTGTAAACATAGTGATGTTTTGTCTCTTATTGTTTTCAATTACTTAAACGGTATTGTTTAACAAGTCTGGGTTTAAAAAAATATGAATGATAAACACTAGGCATATTATACTATCGAGTTACTTTAAAATAATATTTTTTGTTTGGTCCGAATTTTGATAAACAATTAGAATTAGTTATTTTTATAATCATAGATTAAAAATAATTAAGATGAATATTTTTAAAAACATTTCGTTTAAATTTTTGATAAGTTCGAGTTAATATATACTCAAACTTTTAAGAGAGATTTATTCATGGAGGGGATTTGAAGTATTTTTAATAAGTTGGTTGACGTTTTTTCTGTAAATTGTTTAATTGTTTTATAAAGTGTGTTAAGTTCAACGAGTTGGAATTTGCTAAGTTGCGAGTTGGTCCTGCGTCAGCAGTTTACGGGGGTTGGCGAGCGATAGCGAGCAGGGGGCGGTAGCTCCCTAGTTATATAAATTAAATGTTTTTTGTCGATAACTTCTTAAAGCTCACAAATAAGGGTATTTAAAAGCAATTTTAATCACATTAGTCACCTTTATGTATTATAAATACAAAAACAACTGCCAAAGTGGCAATGTAATATGCTATCATATTAACAATAGCCTTAAAAAAAGAAGGATCTTTTTTGCCAACGAACAGTGGATTGTCAGTGGTACATATTTTAAATATTGGTAGTTCAGATACATTTTCCCTCAAGTTTGGTCAGTACAATGTGGTATTTTTAATTTTTAAAAGTAGAAATAGTTATATTTTTCATAAATATGCCGCGCTTTCAAAATTCAGCGGACAGTTATTCCACTGGCTGGTCTTGGGATCCAAATCTAATCACAAATTTTTTTTGAAACAATTGTCGAATGGATAGTTCGTTCATTAGGCAATATATCAGTTATGATTCGCCTCAGTCATGATTTACCTATTTTTTTGCTATAATAATAGACTGAAAACCAGGTCCATGAAATTATACTTCTTTGGAGGGAGAATTGATTCAAAATGGCTCCTTAGCATTCTCTTATGCGTTCATAAAAGTTAAAATGTAGCAAATTTAACTCTTTGAGATAATTACAAGTAAGTTTTGAAAAGTATTGTAGCTTATTTAAAAACTTAGGGGATAATACTGAGCTATATGCTGAAAACGGGGATCTACCGCTCTTCTTATGAAAATGTTTCAAAATTTGACTCTTAAAATGTGGTTTTAATTTATTTTTGAACATTAGTGAATCATATGGGGTCACTTGGGATGGAATATTCCTAATATGCCAAAGAAATTTCAAGGAAAACCCCAACTTTTAAACTGTTATCCAAATGTTTTCCTTGGGGTTGAAATATAACCCAAAAAAGGTACCTACCTTCTGACATATCCATTTTTATTAAAAATTTAATGTTATTTAAAATCCTACTCAACCGGCAATAAGAGTTCCGCACATTTTTATGATTCCAGCAAGAAATGTTTGATAATGGATGTTACGTTGTATGAGGAAAAACAGAATAAAAATATTTCCAAACTATAAATTATTTTATTTATCTTGTGCCAGTTACTTATTCATGATTTTAAAATAAGAAAAACTCTTTGTTCTTCATCCACTTATGGATATTGAAAGACGTCGTGATGATATATTTTTCATTTTGATTAAACAACTGCCTTAAATCAAAATCATAGATTCTCCTCCTTCTAGTAGGTAGTTTTTAAAAATTTACTTTGGTTAGAATGTCCTGGGATAAATCATATTTACAAAAAAATCAGTTTGTATATTCGTACATTGGATGAACCCAATATTACATAGTTTCATGTAGTCAAGTATGGGTTGAATATATTTGCAGTAGCACTCATAAGTATATTGACAAACGCATTTTTTCTGGAATACATGCTGGAACTTTTTCAATAGATTGTAATACTAAATCAACTCAGCAACTCTAAAAACCAGTGCTTTGAAATTTAAATCAAGTATCAAGTATCATAAATTTTTTTTATACCGGATTTAAAATGGTATTCCATTACGTTCAAAATTATTTTGAAAAAGTATATTTTCGCTGCACATAAACAAATCATGATACGAATTCCTTTCTTTTTTATGTATTTATTTTGCTTTCATCTTTATTTAGTGCATAATATCTGCATCATTATGTTTTTATGTATTCTAGTTTGAACAAATGCTTAATATTTTTTGTGGAAAAATAAATGCAGCATTACAAAAAATCCAATTTTGCCATTCAAGACAAAAAAATTTTAAGAAATAAATCTGCAATTTATCCTCAAGACCTACACCGCATATGATAATATTTAAAGTAGATCTTAAAACACCTTTTATGATTGATTAATTAGATCTAAAGAGTCTTTGTAGAGTAGCATCCCACTTTACAATAACAGTCTGCAAAATGTACAATTTTTCGGAGAAGCAGGTAAAGGGATTCTTATAACATCGTCTAATACCACGATCAAAACTGGAGACATTTTGGCTTAAATTATTAAATATTGTCCAAGATGCAAATCAGAAACTTTGCTACTCTTGACTCCATTTCCATTACAGATCACCATCCCTGCATCATCATCTTCCCGACACTGGGTAAACTGAAGGAAAAAAATATTTTGAATCTCACCACTGCCCATTCACCTGTGACAGAAGGACCACAAGAAGGAACCTACCTGCAATCAATCCCAATAACCAAGGCCTACCACACAGGCCCATCCTTCTCCATTGTGGACAACTACAATGACTTTTCCTGAACGGAAATGGAAGCTCCTTTCGATTGTTATCGAAAGGTGGGCTCCCGAGGAGAGGCGACGTCTTAATTGACTTGCCTTCGGTCACTTTGAATGCATGATAGAGGGCCCGGAGTGTGTTTATTTGGGAAAAAGGGGATTTTTCCCCCGATTGGGATCACTTTTTTGAAAAGTTGGATGGGTGCGGCACCTCTTTGGGGTGTTTTGTTGGGTTACTATGGTAGGGGATGTATCAATCTTGAGGGCTCGAAAAAATAACGATTTTGAGGATTTTTATTTCGGTTTTTATCTAGCATCTGAAAGAATTCAGAAAGAATTCTCATTCCTGAAAGAATTGAGGTTTCTCTCTATTTTCATCTCTTTTATCATCAATTCTCTCCTTTATATTCTCACTCTCTTTTGTTCTCTCTTTCATCTCTTACTCTACCTTTTCCAAAAATATCCTTTTTTTCTTTCTTTCGTACCAAAACAGAGATCCTTCAATTTTCCCCTTCAAGATATATTTTGTATTTCCAAAGGAGTTCTTATAAATAACATTATTCAAACCTTTCGTACCATAGAAAAACTTAAATGTAAAATAATTATTCCTGACTATATAATTATTCTGTTGTTTCTTGATATTGTTGAATTTTGGTCATTACATGTTCGGTATTTGTTAAAATAATAATTGCCCACATTAGAACATCATTGCATCTGTTTAAATTTGAAGAATTTTAAAAAGTAAGCATTTTTATTCCTTGATATTTGATATTACATACAGTTTAAAAATGTAATATTAAGTAACTACTATCAAAGAATCAAGTTTAAGTTATGGAAACAAAGCTCAATTTTTATATTTTAACTATCTTCTAACCCCAAAAGTTAAAAACCTTTTCTTTAATAAGAGTTACTTTCAAACATCCCACAGTAACCCTAAAAGGGGACTGAACAGAAAAGGGGTCAAAACAGCACTTCCCTAGTTTTGTTAGTTTTCCTGTCAATCCAAAAGTTGTTTGACTTTGTGTACAAGATGTCAAAAGGCAAAAGCCTTCTGACAAAAAAGTGTGTTCGAAAAGCGTACACCTTCACGCACATTGAACTTGTTGGCGTTCGGAAAGTCGCGATGCCGGGAATCGGTGATGAAGTGTCAGATTGTGTGGGGAGATTGCAGATTCCGAGATGGATAACCGTGAATATCTGTGTCAGGGTGAATAATGGATTGTAAAATGCTCAGAACTACCCCAGTGAAGTCGCCTTTGTGATGCTTGAGCTGTTTGTTGAAATTATTTGGGGGTACAAGGCTATGCAAGTTGATAATGCAGGGATTTTTTAGGCAATTTAGAGATTTTCCTAGTAGAACATTCCTGTTCTATTTGTTTTTCAGTAATTGAAAACTCAAATACTTTGTATGAAAGAGCAAAATGAGAATGCAAATTTGTCTGTATGCATTTTTTAGTTAAAAATACTTTATTTTTTACCTGTTATTTAAAGACAGGCAATTTGTTTTGTGCTGTCTTGGAAAATTTCCTGTTAATCCCTTTTATAAACTTTGTTATTCAATGTTAAAATTAAAAGAATTAGAGTAAAAGAGAGCAGTAAGAAATTATCCTTATTTAAAACAATATTTTTAAAATGATAATATTAGAAGATACAAAATCTTAGGAATGAGCAAAACCGTGTGTTCACCAGGAGCTATTGCTTGATCCTTTAAAAATGGAATATGACTACATTTTCTCTCGTATTATTATTATTATATAATTAGCAATGCATTTTAACATACTTAAACCATTTATATTTAAAAAATTAGCAAAATAATTGTTAATTTTTTATATTATTCCCTATATTTAAAGATAATAATTCTTTCACATATCACATTTCTTAAAAAATCTTCCAAGGCATTCTTTATGACAATACAAGCCAAAGAACTATTCCTTCAACTCAATAAAAATGTTTTACAATTTATTCATTAAAACCGTTTCTAAATTACATAAAACTAATTCTTCAAAGCATCTTTCCCATCATCATAAATTTCTCCTTACAATACCAACTACTCTCTTTAAATACAGGCTTTGTCCTTGATATTGTGCCCAACCGATTATGAGAAACACTTAACATGATTTCATTCGCCGTAATTACTAACAACACATAAAAAACCACTAATAACCCTCAATCAGAAGAAAAGACGCTTAAAAATATCTCGCGATAAGCGAATGAGCTCAACGCGAACAAGTCTTGGTCATTCTATCATAGAAGCAAGAAAAACAAAGAAAACCCCATACCAGAATCTGCAGCCACAGACCCTAATATTCAGAAGGTAGGTAATACGTGCGTATAATTAAGGCCATCCCCATAATTATATACATTTAGGACGAAGAAGATCGTAATAAAATCAACCGTTTAAAAACGCTTCCACCCTTTGCTTCGAACCAAATCATCAAAAACTTAGGCATTTTTCTGTGTGGATGGACCAAGTCAGTGGCGAGTTGTCTGTCATTAAAAAATAATTAAACTAACTTTGATTCCATGAAAACTGTTGTAATATTTAATATTTATTTTAGATGGTGCTTGAAAATACATTAAATGCCATACATTAAATTAGATATTCTGTAAATTTAATAGTACACAAAAACTTATTTATATATATTATTATTAGTATAGAAGCATAATTAAAGTATCTGCCACAAAAATTATTCACTGCTCACAAAAAATATTACTTATTTTTATTTTCTATACTGAGAATAGTTTGAAAACAATTTAGAGGTATATTTAGGTGAGATATAGGTATAATTAATATCCAAATTGTATCTATGATGGAGTTTCCCCCAGTTTTTAAAAATATCTAGGGTCACTTGGGGTAAGTGGGACCCCTTTTTGGCCTAGTACATTTTTGGAGCTTCATAGAAAAAATTTGAAAGGGTTTATTTTGTACTTGTTGACTAATTTCGTTAAAGAGTCTATCGATAAACAAAAATTTATCAGTAGTTTCTAAATTAAAGCTTTATATTTTTCTTAACTGGCCTTTTTATCAAAAATGAGATGGGTGACCCACTTACCCCAAGAGATGGGGTAAGTGGGGCACCCCCTCTTTATTTATATTTAAAGCAAGCAAAACTTAAAAGGAAGTAAGTGGGTATTACTTAATAAAGTACAGTAAATTTCAATATAAAATATTTTATTCTAACTGTGTCCATGAGTGAGAAATATACTCACATCAAAATCAATATGACAAGGCTAGAATAGAATGAAAAGCAAAATAAGTATTTTAAAGAATGTTTTGAAAGGCCAAAGGGATATGTTTTACTTTAGCATATAAAATAGTGTTGAAAAAACATAATAAGGTTGATTAAGATTTATTTTGGCACTTTAATACACATTGTAAGGTAAAAAAGAAATCATACACACTAAATGAGAATGAACACTATTGATGAGATATTTCACTCTACTCACCATAACTTAAATTAAAACGCAAATTTGATATAAAATGTCGATCAAACTATTTATAAATTTTAATGAATTTTGAAGTGGTGAGTAAAAGGTCTTCTACTTGCTACTATAAATCGAGATTTTCTGAAAATATTGGGGGGAAATTGTCCCTATAACCCCCCCAAAATCCGCCCATGTCTTCAGTTGTAGTTCCTATATCATATGGGACCCTCTAAAACCACTTATATCATAATAAAGGGTCCCACTTACCCCACACTGAGGGGTCCCACTTACCCCAACCATGCTAAAACTATGGGGTAAGTGGGACCCCCCTGTTAAACACTTCAAAATTAAAAATTTTTTAAAATTTCAAATTGCCGTATGTAATTTAGGTCAAACTCTGCAAAACAGTTCAATAAACATTAAAATGTAATGAAAATTTACCTGGAAATACTTCTTTGAAATATACGTCTTGAACTCTCCAAAAAATCCATTCTGGGAATCTATTTTAAATTAGTTCTATAATCTTAAAAATAAATTAAACAAATCTCAAATATATGCAAAACTCATCGGTGTGACAAGCTGCAACATAATCAATGCGAGTAAGGGTGAAATTTCCTGTACATATTATAGTTTTAGGGGGGTGACCCACTTACCCCAGTGACCCACTTACCCCAAGTAACCCTATAAAGTTATATTATTTATGAAATCCATACACACATTAATTAGGCTACAAAGAAGAGTATTTTGTTTTGGATAAAATATTGGAGTAGTTGAGTGTTGCAATGTTACATAGTATCACCAATATTCTACTCTGCATTCTTATGATGTACACTCACTTCCAAAAGTGAAGCACGGAATTGTTTTTAACACCTAGTAGAATTATTTTTCATATATACATGAAAATCATACCACAAGATGTTCAACTAGTGCAGGGATGGCGAACCTTTTTCGATTAGTGTGCCATTTATATTAAGGTTTATGATTTTCAGGTGTCAAGTGTGGCACTTGTTATTTTTTTAATAAATTACCTTTAACCCCTTAACAGTGTCGCCCGAACTCAGCTCGGGCAACCACTACGTGCAGAAATTGTAAATAACGTAAAGAAATTGACGTTTCCCTTTGTGAAGCCCAAACTGAGTTCGTTTCGATGATGATAGTGATTTTTCGTCGTTTAGAGATTGTGAGACATCATGTTTGAATAATCTTGTTCCTAATTTAATAAGATGTGTGCGTAATCCAATACTTTGTTATGTGTATGTTAACATAATTAGTACACTTGTAGTTACATTTAAATTTTGATTTTTTTGAAAAAAACTTTTTCTATTAACATAAAGAACAAAATTAAACAGTCAAAAAAATTTTCCATTTTTGGTCAATTTTTCTGAAATAAATGTCACTGTTAAACCCTTGGAAAATGAAATCCGCCTTTGAGGGTCGATAGAGTTTAGAACAGAAGTTTCCAACTAACCCAACTTACAAGTACTCAAAGACCCCAATCGAAGGCATAAGTCTAGTGGTGGGCCGTAAATAAGTCAGTGGTGTATATAAAAATTTATTTCGGAAGTGGCCAACAATTATTCCTCAGTGCCTCCCATGCATCTTTAATGGTGTAATGCAGCTTTTTAATACATTTTTGGTAGAATTTGCATGTTCTAGAACAGGCATGGCCAACCCGCTGCCCGCGGGCCGCATGCGGCCCTCCGGGTCATTTTGTGCGGCCCGCGAAGCTCTCTGAAAACTCTCCAAAAAGCAGCTTCAAAACACTTTTTAGACCACTAAAATTCAAAATTTTTTAGGGGGAGAACCCCCGATCCCCCATATACCTCTTAGATCAGGCTTTGCCAACCCGCGGCCCGTTTTGAAATAATTTTGTGGTCCGCAAGAATTTTTTTAGTCAAAAGTTAACGTTTTAGGGTAAGTTAAGTCCCCCCAAATTCGGACAAAGGGTACCAAAACACGTTAAAGTCTGTTAATTAGAGTCGTATTTCCAAAAAATTTTCTGGGGGAGGACCCCCAGATCCCCCTTTAGTACTAGGAACTCTATTGTTCACAACTTTTTTAGGATATTAGTTCAGTCAGGTACAAAACAAAAAATATATTTTAATTTATGCATTGAACCAATTAAATATGCATGGGGGTATGAGAGGAAGATTTGGGTGTACTTTTTCCCCATGAGGTGAAAATTTGGGTCCTCCCAAAATAAATTTCTATAAGCGCCATTATTGTTCCTTATTGTTTCGTTTCGAGTGATTCCAGGTGTTTTTATCGGCACCTGTTTAGTTCCTATGGATATACTACAGAAGGTATTCTTGGGGTTGCTCCTTAAGGTAAATTTAAATGAATATTTTATTTAGGAATCTGTCAAACTAAGCAAAGGATCTAAGAAACTCCCTAATTTATATACCCAATTTATTCAATTTACTTCACTGTCATTCTGTACACCTAATATCCTAAAATTTTATATGCGGCCCGCGAGAGTATTGTGGTTTTCCAAAGTGGCCCTCAACAACATTTCGGTTGGCCACCCCTGTTCTAGAATTTAATCTAAGGGACCTTCCATAAATGTCACACTTTTGTCCCTTCACTTTCACTGTCCTTTCACGACAATTTTTGTTTTCTTGACCCTAAAAACATGGTTTTGAACTAGTTTTTGGTGCATCTAGTCCGAATTTCGGACATACATTTTTAGGTGGGATTTTGATTTTCATGAATATTGTAAAAAAAATTGTGAATAATAAATTTTCAAGTGGGAAAGGGGGGTTTGGGGCACTCCAGAAAATTTTTGAAAATTTCACCACAAAAAACTGGGTTTTAACTTTTTTTTGGTATACCTTGTCCGAATTTCAGAGGGAGGCAGGGCCCCTTCGCCCCCCCTTATATACGCCCTTGCATAAAATTTTCAGGTTCCTTTTGCATACATGATTTTGTTTTCTAACGGCCTAGTGTCAGTTTCCTTATGTAATTATAAGGGTGATTGTGATTTGCTTGCCTTTGCTGACAAAAGGGAGGAGGGGGTCCAAAATGACCAAGAAAATGGGATTGCGTAATATTTGAACGGCCCAACGGCACCTAAGCGGTGAGTGGGGGTCCTCCCCCGAAAAATTTTTGAATTTCTGCAAGCTAAAAAGTGTTCTGAAGCTGGTTTTGGGGAGTTTTCAGGGAAGAGAAAATATCTGGTCCAGAACTTAAGTTTTTTTGTGTCATTTTTAGTGAATTTCGCGTGCCACCGAAATACCGGTCGCGTGCCACCCAGTGGCACGCGTGCCATAGGTTCGCCATCCCTGAACTAGTGGGAATACAGGGCCCGGAAAAAATTTTCCCTACCAATAACTTAAGGGGGTAAATGGGCCCTCCATTGATAATGGAGTTCCATAACACATTTGGAGCAGTGACAGAAACGTCTATGTGAGAGGTATTTAATGGAAAATTTTATGTTTTTTCTAAAGAATACTGTTGTTATTCCTAAACTCAACGCATGTTTTCAAACGTGTGTGCTACCTTAAATTGGCATTTTTAAGGTTTTATTGAGAGATATCGGTCTAATCATCATTTTTTCAAGCTTTAGCCTCTGGGTCATTTTTAGTAAGTGGTATCAGACCATCAACTATGTTATTTAGTAGCTCTTACATGTGCTTGAAGGCGTTTAGGTCTGGGGACCAAGAAAGTACCCTTATTCTTTCAATATCGTTACTTATGGAAAACTTTAAGATAGCCAAATTGTGATTTTTTGCAGCTTTTTCACTCTTAAAGATAAATCCTTGACACAAATTGTCTTCTAAAATGGGACATGAGAACACATGTATACAATTGTAGACATTAGTGAAAAGCTCTGTGGCATATAGGGGGTGTTGAAACGGCACAAAAAATTTTATAGTTTTACAGAACCGGCATCTGTTATTAACGTTCAAAAAAGGAAAAATTTTTAGTGTTTATGGACGTATACATGTCTGAAAAGAAAGAAATATCTCCAAAAATATCTCGATTCTTTTCTTAAAATAAGTTTTTAAGAGATCGAATTTCTTCTCTGAAACTATTGCCGTTTCAACACCCCCTATAAGCCTCAGAGTTTCACTGATGTCTGCAATCGTTTACATGTGTTCTCATGTCCCATTTGCTCCTTTTAGAACACATATCGGGTCGATGATTTATCTTAATGAGTGAAAAAACTGCAAAAAAATCACAATTTGGCTATCTTTAAGTTTTTCATAAGTAACGATATTATAAGAATAAGGATATTTTCTGGGTTCCCAGACCTAAACGCATTCAAGCACATGTTAGAGCTACTCAATAACATGGTTGACGGTCTGATACCACTTGCAAAAAATGACCCAGAGGCTAAAACTTGGCAAAAATGATGATTAGACCGATATCTCCCAATAAACCTCAAAAAAGCCATTTAAAAGCAGCACAAACGTTTAAAAATATGCATTGAGTTCAGGAATAATCATATTAATTGCAAAAAACTTAAATTTCTCGGTTAAATACCTCTTACACAGACGTTTCTGTCACTGCTCCAAATGTGTAATGGAACTCCATTTTCAATGGACGGTCCATTTACCCCCTTAATATATTGATAGGGAAAATTTGTTCTCGTGCCCTGTATTCCCACTAGTTGAACATCTTGTGGTATGATTTTCATGTATGAAAAATAATTCTACTAGGTATTAGCCTGAAAAAATAGTTCCGTGCTTAACTTTTGGAAGGGAGTGTATATCCAAACAATTTATATGTAGGTTTTTTTTAAACGAAGGAAAGGAGTACCTTATTTTATAATGAGACAGCTGGTATGAAAATAATAATTGTCAGAGGTCAGCTTCAGCAACAATTTTATTCTTGGTAATAAATGACGTCCTTTAATTTTTCCAACATCGCATATTAAAACATGTTAAGAAAACACTCATTTTTTAAAATATTTAAAATTTTTTATTCGAAATCTGATTTTAGGATATTTTACAAAAATTAAAATCTACAATGCGCAGAAGGGTTCTTGGTTTGGTGCATGACGTCACTTCTGTCTGCACGTCACACTTGTACGAAAGCGTATTCGGCATTGGTTAAATCCCTTCCTTTGAAAGTATTGATTGGTTGAAGATTCGGCAAAAGCAGAGGTGACGTCACGTGGGTCACACCTCCGATTCTAGCGAGCGTAATTTAAAAAAATTAATTTAAAAAACTAATGATAAAAAAAATTAAAATTTGAAGAAATGCGATTTATACCCCATAATCAATTACTTCGAATAGTCGAAATCTTGAATTTCCACAAGTGTGGTGTATGCCCTATTCACCATAACTCAGGCTAAATTTTTTTCAAAATTACAATTTTAAGTAATTTTTAAAAATAGAAACTACTATTATTTTCTTTCTAAAAAAAGTCATGCACATTGCAATTTATGCTATTAATTCAAAATAAGTATTGCGAATCTTCTAAAAATGTAAGTTTTTTAATATTAATTAAAATAGAGTCGTAATTCACGCTACAAGAAAAAGATATAGGTTTCTGCTTAAATTGTTTTGTGGGCGAATTTTAAAAGTAATAGTTTTTATTGTATTAATTGTTTTTGAATATACTGAAATAAATTATCCCAATAATAGTTTCTCCTGCCCTGTAATCTTGGAAAATTAGTTCTTATCTGCTTTATACGAGATTCTGATACTTTATCATTAATTTCAAAGGAATAGTAGTTGAGAAAAAATTGTTTTCCTGAGTATAGTTCAATTTTCTATATTCAGGTCTTTCAATTCACAATCCTCAGACTAGATAGATAACGCATGTTTTCATTATAAATGCTTTCTTGTTTCTTTCTTAACCTCCTTCCATATTGCTGTGGGATAAAAGAGAGAGAGAGAGAAAAGAGGTGCGGAGAGAAAAATTTTAAAACGAGAGAGAACGAGAAAGGATGAAATGAAAGAGAGAAATTAGGCAGAGAGAGAAAAAAATGAGAGAAAAGATTGAAAAGGAGGAAAACGAATGAAAGATAGGTACAAAATCCAAGTACCAATCTATCACTGTCAGTAAAAGAGAAAAGCGAATGTAAGCTCAGAGCCTGACTGATATTTTCGTGGGGTCTTCAATTCCGCGGTCACAGATACAAAAACTCTACTTTATAGGTGAACCCTATATTTAAAGATGACAATTCTTTCACATTTCATTGTATAGTAGTGCTGTGTAGATGAGATGAGCGTTCGCCATAACAAAAACGCGTTTTATTAATTCAATTTTGACACCAAAGTTGCCATTCGCTTTCACCGCTAGATGGCGCTAGGCATCGGATTGGGGAGGAGAAAGCTTAATCAGTCGAAATCAACATGGGGAGGGGGAAGAGGGAGGAAGCAACAGAAGTCGGAGACCACCCAAGGAGTTTCGACGGAACGACTTGCTTGGTGGCGGGACCACCCAAGACGCTCGCAAAACGTTCCAAGCGACGTCCTGCGCGCGCGCTCTCTTGAACACAATGTAACCACCGTTCGAACGAAAGGGGGACTGGGCGCTCTTTGGGGAGAAACGTGAGGGTTGGTGGTGGAAATAAAAGGGGGCCTTTATTTTTTGAGGGTCCTTGAGGACCGGCCGATTTGATTTGCGGATTCGCCACGTTCAGCGCGTGAGGAAGCCAGTTTGCGGGCCGCGTGGGAAATTTCGGGACGTGTTTTGGATGAAGGAAGGCTGCTGTATGATTTATTGCCCCGTAAATGCGACTCTGCTTATGATTGTGTAATTTCCGTGACATTGTGATGTATGTGTGTGAGCTGACTAATAATTTTATGGTTTTTTTTCGTTGTTTTGTATTTATGGATATTACTCGGGTAAAGGCTTTGAAGGAAAGAAAAATAATCTCCCAGTAAAGCCAGGGCCTGATTTACCATTAGGCTTACTAGGCCCTGACCTAGGGGCCCCACAGTTCGGGGCCCCAAAAATTTTGAAAAGTAAATTAAAATTTATATCAGAAATAATTTTTATAATTCCTAGAAGGTTTTTTCACTACTTGTAGACCAAATAAAGCCTAATATAATGCAATCATGTGATTATATTACTACATACATTTAATGCACGTAAACCATTATATTTTTGCCTGTACTAATATAATCCAAATTACCCAACTCCTGCATGGGGTTGTGATAACACAGGGGTTTCCAACTTCTAAGTACTCGCGGGCCGCAATCGAAAACACAAGTCAAGTGGCGGGCCGCAAAGTAATCTGGCTCCTTTTTAACGATGATAATTTTTTGGGGTGAGAGTCTTCAATATGAAACTTTTCCAGCAAAAGAGGGACGAAGGTTGTTTACATATATGTATGCACTACTGGTATTTTCCGAGATTCTAGAGGATATATGTGTGAATTTTTTTACTCTTATGCAACTAGGAATACTGAATATATTTAATATTCTGAATATTATACTTAAATGAAAGGGTCTTCCTCAAGAAATTGTTTGTAAATTTTCCTCAGAAGTATGTTTTTCCTAATTTTTTGATACTCCATTTTGTCCCTCCTTATGATAAAGGTTATATAAAAGCCTTCATACCCCCTTGCTACGCTCAGGGCGAAATTCAGGTTTTACAAACCACCTCTCGAAACTTCAAACTTTTAATTCTTGCACCATAGAAAACGATCGAAGTTATCCATAATCAAAGAGGTATATGGGGGGGGGGTCGGGGGTTCACCCCCTAAAAATATTTGAATTTTAGTGTGCTAAAAATTGTTTTGAAACTAATTTTTGGAGGGTTTTCAGAGAGCTTCGCGGGCCGCCAGTTGGAAACCCCTGTGATAACACATAGGTACCGCGTAACGTGGGGGCCCCTTCCTGAATGTTGGGCCTAGTGTTACTAATTTTCTAAATCGGGCCCTGAGAAAAGCTAAGGGCAGGCTAGAGTGTGTTTCATCTTTCTTCTATTTAAATCTGAGTAGCTATATTCTATTGATATTTTTTAAAAATAATTAATTGAAGTTATAAAATTTGTAACCTAAATTGAAATAAAAAAAACATTAATCGTAAAAGCTTAAATATTTTTTTTATTCCAATCCATAAGTAATACAAGGTATAGGATAGTTCATTCTAAATCCCCACGTTAAAATATGCTTTAAATACTAGTTTTAAAATTTATATAAAAGTTATTGAAAGTTACCCATAGATTGAAATATAAGGATGCTTATGAATTGTTTTAAAATTTTCCCTAAAGCATCTTCCAAGTGTAGTTTTTAAAACTTTAAATATAAGAAATTTTAAAAATATTTAGTGGTAAAAAATAGCTTAATTTAGTAAAGTTGATTTAAAAAAGAGATGCAAAGTTGAACACACTCTAACTATACACTAATTATAAAATAAAAATTATTGTTATACAGGGTGACAAGTCGAAAAATGCGAAATCGCGTCATATCAAAACTTTCTTTATGGTTTCCGGTAGAGATAATAGTGTAAATTTCAAAACCAGTTGATGCCACTCTGTAAAAGTTGAGGATTTTTAAAAATGGCCAAAAAAATTTAAAAAATTAATTTACTAATAGTTATCGAGATTTATGATGCATGTTTATGGGCTATTTTTCAGTGCTGAATACGAATATTCCATTAAAGTTTTAAAAAATTTAAAATATCAATTTTTAAAAAATTATTTCAAAAATTGGATAATTGAAAAAATTAAAACATTGCTCAAAACCCCAAAATAACTACAAAAGAAGTAACTCAAACTGTTTTTCCTTAGGAATGGTTTAAATAATAAGATGCGAAAATTAGGAGAAAATCAAACAATAAAAAGTTTTTTCTTCTTTTTTTTTAAACTTCAAATTTTTTGGCCTCAAAAATCGATCTTTTAAAAAATTCTTGTAAAAAAATTTGAGGCTGAAGCCAAAGTCGTGTTTTAATGGATATTGTAGCAATATAGATATATAACATAAAAAACTGCAATTGATGATTAAATCATTAGTTAATTAATAAATTTATTAAATTGAACTTTGAAAATACAGGTACAATCCACCGATCATGTGAAACATAAAATTTTTTCCCACATATGGTAATAATAAATCATCTAAAAACGATTATATTTAAAAGACGAAAAATCCTTCAAAGAATTTAAATTTTAAGCAAATTCTAATTTTTAAAAAAAAATTTAATTTTAATTTTTTTTTAAAGTATTTAAATGTTTAAGTATAGGCATGTGATACATTTTTACAAACTATATTTTAGTTCTGTTTACGAATATCAGGTCAACTTATTAATGCAATTTAGAATAAGAGTGGAAAAATTAGAGCATTTATCTGAATATTTTTGTTTTAAATGCTTCAATTTTTCCACACTTATTCTAAATTTTATTGAAAAGTTGACCTAATATTCGTAAACAGCATTAAAATATAGCTCATAGACATTTATCACATGCCTACACTTCAAAATTTAAAAATTTGTTTAAAATTTAAAAATGTGTTGGAAATGAATTATTTTTAGATTATTTATTACCATATGTTGTCCAAATATTTTATGTTTCACATGATCGGGGGATTTTAACTGTATTTTCAAAGTTTAATTTAATAAACTTATTAATTAACTAATGATTTAATCATCAATTGCAGCTTTTTTATGTCATATAGCTAGATTACTACAATATCCAAGAAAAAACGACCTTGGCATCAGCCTCAAACGTTTTTTACAAGAATTTTTTAAAAGATCGATTTTTGAGGCAAAAAAATTAGAAATTTGAAAAAAATTATGCTTTTTATTGTGTGATTTTCTCCTGATTTTAGCATCTCATTATTTAAGTCATTCCTAATAGTCCAAGAAAGTTAGCTCAAAAAAGGGGTTGAGGTGGAACAAATTGTAAAAGAAAGTTTGATGGGTGATTCTTATAGGAAATTTTCCGTAGAAAACGATGGTGAAACGTATACCAAAATTAACCTCGTCCTTTAGCCAATATGGCGGATTTTCCAAAATGGCGGACAATCGTTTTTAACTTATAACTTCCTAAAAAATGTTAATAAAATTATAAATTTTGCAGTAAATGATTAGAATTTAGTAGCAAAAACAATGGGACACAGTTTTTTTTCTCTTACGATTTTTCATTTATCCAATATGGCGGATTTTCCAAAATGGCGTCCACTAATGTTTATAATAAAAAAAATTATGATGATAAATTCGTAATTTTTTCAGGATATGGTAAGAATTAAGTCATAATAATATTCATATCAATTTCCTTTCCCCAATGTATCAAATATGGCGGATTTTTCAAAATGGCGGACAATCGTGTTTTACTAATATGCTAAAATTCGTTAATAAAATAAAACTTTTGCTGTAAATTATTAGAATTCAGTAGCACAAATAATGTGGAACTGTTTTTTGTCTCTTACGATAAGTCATTTATCCAATATGGCGGATTTTCCAAAATGGCGTCCACCTAATGTTTAAAATAAATAAATTATGATAATTAATTCGTAATTTTTACAGGATATGGTAAACATTAAGTCATAATAATATTCATATCAGTTTCCTCCCCCTCAATGTATCAAATATGGCGGATTTTCCAAAATGGCGGCCACATATTTAGATCCTTTTTATTTTTAACGTTTTTACATATAAATAAATTTTATTTTGGCATAACATAAGTATTTATATATTAAATTACCTATAAAATAGTATATTAACCAAGATTTTGTGATACATAGAAATAATTTCCAAAAAGACGGCCCCATATTTCAAACTTAGTGGTAAATGGTAATTTTTGAATTTCTACCTACCTTAAACATTATTTACCAGTAAATTTTAGTAAAATATAAGTATTCTGCTTATATTTTACCAAATAACATTTAATATTTCTAATTATTAAGAAAAAAATTAAAAATTAAAAATGCTCAAAATAAGTGGCCGCCATTTTGGAAAAATCCGCCATATTTGATACATTGAGGGGGAGGAAACTGATATGAATATTATTATGACTTAATGTTTACCATATCCTGTAAAAATTACGAATTAATTATCATAATTTATTTATTTTAAACATTAGGTGGACGCCATTTTGGAAAATCCGCCATATTGGATAAATGACTTATCGTAAGAGACAAAAAATAGTTCCACATTATTTGTGCTACTGAATTCTAATAATTTACAGCAAAAGTTTTATTTTATTAACGAATTTTAGCATATTAGTAAAACACGATTGTCCGCCATTTTGAAAAATCCGCCATATTTGATACATTGAGGAAAGGAAATTGATATGAATATTATTATGACTTAATTCTTACCATATCCTGAAAAAATTACGAATTTATCATCATAATTTTTTTATTATAAACATTAGTGGACGCCATTTTGGAAAATCCGCCATATTGGATAAATGAAAAATCGTAAGAGAAAAAAAAACAGTGTCCCATTGTTTTTGCTACTAAATTCTAATCATTTACTGCAAAATTTATAATTTTTTAACATTTTTTAGGAAGTTATAAGTTAAAAACGATTGTCCGCCATTTTGGAAAATCCGCCATATTGGCTAAAGGACGAGGTTAATTTTGGTATACGTTTCACCATCGTTTTCTACGGAAAATTTCCTATCAGCCGTATTAACCAACGCGAGCCGATCCACAGATTATTCACTAATCGTACAAACCATGGTCGAAGTTTTTCCGATGACGAGATTTGGACCTTATCAACCAACATCCAACAATCATGGTTTCTTCAAACCACAGTTTTGTATGTAACGCCACTTCTGATTGGACCGCGATGACGCCAGGCATCGAGCCCGGCTGTCCGCGCTTTTGGCTGAAAGTTCATAGTTCAGTGTAAATTATTTCCTGTAAAATTATCTACCTGCTTTAAAACATTTCTATCGCAACTAATAATAACTATACAACCAATTACAGAAAATGACTTGAACTGGTGTTCTATATTTCCTGCTTTACATTCGAAATTGTTTTTACAATCCTCGTAATCTTATGGCTACACTGAATGGGTTTATTTCAATATTATTTTTAAAATACTCACACGTATCTAAATATATTGATTCACCTATCTAAAAATAGACTATTTTTGAAAGAATTTAAAGGAATTAATAGTTAAAAGGGGAAAATTTTGAAACTTAAGTAAGAGCCGTGCTAAATATTTAAACCTCAAGTATTTTAAGAGCGCCATCTATCAAAACGAGAGCGAACTCTAAAACTTCTGGTTCATGACTTTTTAAACAATTTTCATGAGAACCTTTTCTTTATTATTACACTTTAAGCAACCATTATTTTGATGATTAAAGCACATATACTCAAATATAAATATAATTTGTGATCAAATTCTTCTTAAATGTCCATTTTCGCAAAAATAAACCACGGATAACCCACCAAAGTTGGGTGGTCAGATTTTGGGTGAAAAAACCGATGGTTATTCGTTAGTTGGGGCTGGTTGATAACGTTTTACTTAGGATCAGCGGATAATCCTTCAATCCATGGTTGAACCACGATGGTTAATACGGCCGTATAAGAATCACCCATCAAACTTTCTTTTACAATTTGTTCCACCTCAACCCTTAACTTTCTTGGACTATAAGGAAAAACAGTTTGAGTTACTTCTTTTGCAGTTATTTTGTGGTTTTGAGCGCCAATATTTGATAAAAAATTGGATAATTGGATAATTTTAAAAAATTAATATTTTAATTTTTTTAATTTTAATGGAAAATTCGTATTCAGCACTGAAAAATGGCCTATAAACATGTGTCATAACTCTTGATTACTATTACTTAATTTTAAAAAAATTTCAGCCATTTAAAAAAATCTTGATTTATTTTTAAAAAAATGATCAACATTTGTAGAGTGGCACTAACCAGTTTTGAAATCTACACTGTTAACTGTATCGGAAACCATCAAAAAAATTTTTGATATACGCTATTTCGATGTTGACCCCTTTTTCCATGCCCTGACAACACAATTTTCATTTTGTAAGATAAAAAATTGGTATATGGTGTTTAGAATTGTTCCAATAAAACACAGAAATGATAATACATCTTCAAAACATTTCTGTCAAAATAAACCTAAAATAATTCTTTGCCTCAAAACGTTTGCAAAATGTTATTTCTTAAGTTGTTTTTTCTGTATACTGACAGCTCTACAGGAAAAAACCGTTTTACAGGAAAATGTTAACCATAGCAGGAAAAAAAAGTAATACCAAGCGTATAATATAAGAAGAGATTTGACAATTCAGTTGATAATCTTAAAAATGCCTCGTCTAATACTTGGTGGTATACAGGGAACTTTTTGTGCTTTTAACCCATTAGCGCCCCCAGTGATATATTTCTAGATCACTAAATATAGGGTCATAAATGTTCTCTTAAATTATCTTAAATTCACCCAACAGTAACGAAACTGCACATATGGCAAGAGAAAACATCCCTCAATCCTAATACCCTGTGTTTTTTACGTTTGCTCCATTTATTTTCTAAAGTTCGAATTTTCTTCTTCGATTGAAAATAATTTGGGCGTTAATGGGTTAATAATAAAATTTATAAAAATGAGTTTTAGGTACATTATTTTACTTTAGTCATTAAAATTTGCCATACAAATATTTAACATTTTCCATTTCATAAGGATTTTTTAAGAAGTTAAAAAATAAGGATAAATGCTATATTACTTAAAAATAATTTAATTCCCTTCTTTTTAATTGCTTTTATTAACTACATCATTGATATTGAATTAAATAAAATACTTAATACATAATGAAAATACTTTTTATTTCATTCCATGTTTACTCAGGATCTTGTTTCCAGAAAAATTGAAGGATCTTTTAAAAATTAGATGGTTTTAAGTGCCCTAAAAGTGTTTATTTGGTTCAGATTGAGAGTCCAAGACTCTTCGAAAGCCAAACTAGCTTTCATAGTTTGCTGCAAGCAATTTTCAAAAGAGTTAATGAACTTGTTTTCTAAAGCTCGCATCCCTAAATCCCTTATTATTATTTTTTTCTTGAATCATGAATATAAGTAAATGAAATTCAAATTAATCAAGGAAATTTAATAAAAATATGAAGGATGGTTTAATTTAAAGGGTCAAGCTACAGCTCCAAAGACCCTCCTCCTGAACCCATCCTTGAATGGATAAGAGAGTGATCATGTCATTTAAAAAGTTAACATGTTTCAAAAAACGAATTCCACATCATTTTCATAACTTTTTACAAATAGAAACACAATACAATACTGTGACTAAATACAACACAGAATCAATCTGCACATTAGAATACTTAGAGAGGAAAATATTGCGAGGAATTTTTATAAACTATGAACTAACTTATCTTTAAACCGAATTCTTTTATCCTAGAGTAGACTAACTCAAGAATTTGTTTAAGTATTTTGCTTACGAAAATTTGCCATTAGGAGAAAACCGAGAGAACTCTCGAAATGAATTGGATCCGAAAGAAGAACAGCGATAAGACTGATGTAAGAGATCGCATGTCATGTTCTTGTCAATGTCTTGAGTGGGAGAAAAATGAGACTCATCGAAGGACAACCTAGATAAGGTCAGGATCGGAGTCACGTAAAAAGACTGTTGGACACACAGGATGAAGAGAATTATTGTGAATTTAATCAAGTTTATTTTATTACCTAGAGGAACTCATTTACTTCGGTCTGAATCGGACCTACGATGCTCGCTCTATTTTTCATACCCTTGGAAAATATAAATAACAATTAAAAATCGTTATATCGGTTCGGTTAAAGCCCTGGATACTCTACCTTTAGTAGCGACATCAAGCTCAATCGGCCGCCATTATGGGGAGAACTCACTGCTAGTCTGGATAGCTTATCGTCGCTAGTAGTAATGGCGGCCGATTGAGCGTGATGTCGCTAATTAAGGTAGAGTATCCAGGGCTTTAGGTTCGGTCAGGCCTGGATAAAATTCTTACTAAAACTAATTTTTTTGCCAGTTCTAGCAGTTACGGTCTTTTTTTTAAAATCAGGATTGTGGTAACTGCATCAACGTAAGGCATGTTGAAAATTGTCAAATACTCATATATGAAAGTTAATGGAGTAAAAAATAGTTGAATTTAAAAATCAATATTTGAGTATACCAAAAAGGCAAATATTTTGCATTAAAGCTATTTGAGAAGGTTATATTATATTTCTTAAAGAGATAGAATATGGTATGCATATGTTTATTTTATTTTACATTTATTTTGTATGCGAGGAAAACATTCAAATATTCCTAGATGTCATGTTTTTTTTTACATTTTAAGTTATTTTTAATTTATTACTTTACTCTTATCAGTTGGGTTGACACTGACAAACTTACCAAAGACCCTTAAAAGACAACCGCATTATCATTAATGAACAATCTTTAAATACTAAAATCTTTTTAATACTAAATTGCTGTTTTTCCGCTATTATACTATCTATAAAATAATTTTTCCATTTTAAGGCAAGATTTGTGGTCATTTTGCCAATATGCATAAAATAAAATAATAAAAAGATTTAAGATTCACATATTTATCTATTCAGTTTTACAGTTAAACTAAAATAAAAATAAAGCAATTTGCTCATATTTCGTTATATCACCATCATGTTCGAATGATGAGCTTTGGATTTAAAATATGTAGTCCAGTATTAGTATCATCCGTAAATGATAGAGTAATAAATGTGACCTGAAAACTTCAAAGACTCAGGCATATGAAATCAATGATTCTGACAAAACCTGGAAATGAACACCATTAAATGTGTTATTGATTTCTATGAGAACGGAAATGCACATTTTGGATTGCTAAGCCCCGTCACGCACTCCTGTTTAAAGATAAAATCGCAATTAATTATTATATGCATGTTGATCGTAAAAGCTAAAGTCCCAGGTAACCGAAAGAAAAGCCGGACCACACACAACTGGGTTGTTAGACGACTAGCGTGCTTTTTATGGTCTATAAATTCATTTTAAGTGGTTACGGAGGGAGCGAAAATAAGTGTAGATAAATATTCAGTGTTTTGAAACTGTCAGGGTTTTCCCGCGGGAAGAAAAAGGCTTTTCTTTCTGCATTACGTGTTTTCTCTCGTGAGTGTGTGAGAGAAAAAATGTTTTTGACAACTCTAATGGAGGGTGTTGTAATTTACCGTCAATGAAAAGTGTTCAGTCAGTGATATCTTGAAAATTCCTGTGATCTTGTTTAATTTTTTAAAATATTAAATAAGCGACAAATAGGGGCAAAACCTAACTAAGGTATAAATTTAGATTAGGGGACATCCATAAATTACGTGAGGTCAAAAAGGGGGGGAGGGGTTTGGAAAAATCTCACCAAGGGCGGAGGGGGGTCGATTAAAATCTCACGTCAACTTTTGTTAGAAATTATACGATTTTTTTAAAATTTATGTATGAGAAAAGAATACACACAGATAAGATACTGCAAATTTAAAAAAGTTGTAGGTAAATCTCACTTGGGTGGGAGGGGGGGTCCAGCAAAATCTCACTAAATCTCACCAAGGGGGGAGGGGGGGGCAGATTTTTGAAAAAACGCCTCACGTAATTTATGGATGTCCCCTTAGCTGCTGAGGTGTAATAGAAAAAATTGATGTCTTTTCGCCTACAAATTACGCTTAAATATGGTTTAAACTGAGTCAAAAAGTTCAAATAAATAAAAGACTACAATGATAGAAAAATGTTAGAAAGTTACAATGTTAGAAAGCAATTTTTACAATTTTTGTGCATAAATTCTTCAAAGAAATAATTGAGAGGAAACAAACATAACAGTTTTGAAAAAATAATTTAATTATTGAATAAATCCCTAATTCTGGTTTAGTAGTATTTGCAATTCTAAACATCCTAAAGTAAGCCTATACGACCAACTTTAACTCTTGTACTGGTTGTTATGCCAACTTTTAGCTTACCACTGTCCAAAAAATATGAGATATCTCAAAGATTAAAAAATCGAATAAATTTTCTTTTTTGCCTGTTCATGAAATTAAGAGTAAATAAAAATAATTGAATATCAGAGGATAACATATTACATATACAGGGTGTTTTAAAAGTCCGTTTCGCGGCTTTCATTTGGAACCTACGTGTCCTAGGGTCACGGAAGGTCTAATCCTAAGTAAGTGACCCTGGAGAATCCATTGAAATGACTGACAGCGCCACTAGCGGCGAAATAAAAAAGTTAAAAATTAATTTTAATTATAAAGGATATAGAGCAAAAAGCTCAATGAGAGTATTGTTGCCGACGTTATGAAGAACTCACTGAAAAAATTTCATGAAAATCTCGAGAATATTCGCGGAGATCATGCCTCAAAAAAGAAAAAGTTCAGAAATTTGCAAGTTTATTTGATGTTTTGAATATATTTTACTTTTATTCAGCTAAAAAACTCCGAAACTACACAATAACACTGAAAATTTTGAAAATTTACGAAATTTTTCTAATTTGAGGTCTGAAAAAGTGATATCTCCGCGATTATTCACGATATTTTCATGAATTTTTTTTTCAGTGAGTTATTCATAACGTTGGCAACAATACTCTCGCTGAGCTTTTTGCTCAATCTCCTTTACTGTTGAACCAACGATAGTGAAAGGGTCACGTGATTTTGACAACGCTGGAACTAGTATTTCGGAGGGAGACAGGTGGAAGTTGAGGGGCAGTTGATCGAAAGGGGAAGAGACATTAGCTTGTATACGGCCGTATTAACCAGCGCGAGCCGATTCATAGATTATTCACTGATCCTACAAACCATGATCGTGGTTTTTCCGATGGTTGTTATCGACGAACAACCGACAATCATGGTTTCTTCAAACAGCAGTTTTGTAAGTAACGCCACTTCTGATTGGACCGCGATGACGCCAGCTATCGAGTCCGGGATCGCACGCTGTTCACTCAAGTTCATAGTCCAGTGTAAATTATTTCCTATAAAATTCTCTACCTGCTTTAAAACATTTCTATCACAACTAATAATAACTATACAACCAATAACAGGAAATGACTTGAACTGGTGTTCTATATTTCCTGCTTTATATTGGAAATTGTTTTGTTGATCTAATGTACACTGAATGGGTTTATTTCAATATTATTTTTAAAATACTCACACTTATCTAAAAATATTGATTCACCTCTCTAAAAATAGGATATTTTTTTAAGAATTTTAAAGAATTAATAATTAAAAGAAAAAAATTTTGAAACTTAGGTAATAGCCGTGCTAAATATTTAATACCTGAATAAATTGTAAGAGCGCCATCTATCAAAACGAGTGCTAACTCTAAACTATCTGGTTAATTTTAATGCGTGTTTTTCACGATCAGATTTCTTTATTATTATACTTTAATCAACCATTATTTTGATGATTAAAGCAAATATACTCAAATATAAATATAATTTGTGATCAAATTCTTCTTAAATGTCCATTTTCGCAAAAATTATCCACCGATCCACGGATAACCCACCAAAGTTGGGTGGTCAGATTTTGGGTGAAAAAACCGATGGTTATTCGTTAGTTGGGGGTGGTCGATAACGTTTTAGTTAGGATCAGCGGATAATCCTTCAATCCATGGTTGAACCACGATGGTCAATACGGCCGATACAGAAGCAAGACCCCAACTATCACCGGTTACCCAACTATCGACCGTGCGAAGTCTGTAAAAATCAAGTGACCCTTTTACAATCGTTGGCTGATCAGTAGTTTTTAAATTAATTTTTTTACTTTTATATTTCGACGCTAGGGGCGCTGTAAGTAATTTCAATCAATTCTCCAGGGTCACTTACCTAGGGGTAGACCTTACTTCCGTGTCCCTGGACGCGCACGCGCGTTGGTTCCAAATAAAAGCCTCGAAACGGATTTTTGAAACATCCTTTCTATGTTCAAAAAATTCTGCAAGCTTGTACTTGAATTAAGTTTAAAATTTTGATGATTACAGGTTTTTATTTAATCTTTTTTATTGGTAGGTTGGTTAAATAAACAGGTAAACATTTTCAATTGGGAAATTATTTTACAAACCTTCTATTAAAAAAAGGTACACTTTCTCCAATTTTTTGAAATTTTAGAATTTTTAAACCTTTAATGAGCACATGAGCAGGCTTGACAGCTCAAGTGGTTTATTTTCCTTTCCAGAAGCTTTAAACTGATTCGTGGGTGTTTGCTTTATAATTTGCACATTAATAGTGAAATAGATAGTATTCCCAGAATGGTCTTAAATATATTAAATCGCCTCCTGGCATCAGCTAAAAAAAGTTAGTATTTCTATTTCGGAAAAACTTAAATTTATCATCGAAAAAGTCCGCGAGAAAAAGTTGAAGGGGATTCTTTGATGAAGTATATGAAAAACGTTTACTTCAACATTAAGCTCTCGGAAAAGTTTAATTACAATAGTTTTAGCGACTCACACACAGTCGTGAAATAAGACGTATCTCAGCACAGCACAGCCGTGTGAATTCAGACTTATCGGAACAAGCATCGCATTAAGAATGCATAAATAATAATCCATCAAGTATCTCTTCCCAGAAAGGTTTTATATGGGAACCTTATTAAAATATAATAGCTGCATTAGCCGGATCTTTCATCAACCTTCGAGTCAATAAGGAATTGATCAAGCTATTAGCCGCGTGTGCCATTTCTCCCAATTTATTCACTGATTAAGCGTCATAAAACGATCAGCTACGAAATAACTGATGCCCTTGCTTTTATCTTGAAAGTGAAGCAAGTCAATTTTCACGAAATACGTTATGACATTGGGAGGTTCGCTGTGCTACAGGCGTTTATGAGAAGAAACTTTCAGAGAGAATTCACAGTTTTCTTGACCGCCCAAACGACCATGGTTGTTAAGTTTTCTATCATAATTGCTCCATTTATCACCACTTTAAATAAATGTAAGTTTTTTCTTATTAAGAACATTCTATGAAATTTGAAATCATTAGAACATTAGATCATAATCCTATCTTCACGAAATTGGAGATAACGACAGCGTTCCTTCTAATTGCAGCATGGTTGACATCCCTGACAAAGCAAAATGTCTGTCTTGACAATCCAAGATACTTTGTTAGTCAGGAAGGTTCATATCATAATGGAGATATAACAGTTTCCTCTCTCTGTTATATCTCCTCTATGATTCATATATCTCAAAGAGAGAACAATGAAAAGAGTAAAGAAAATGTGAAGGCGAGGGCTTAGCCAGAAAAAAATTTCTGAGAGGGATATTAATTAATAAGAGTTTTTGGGTATACAGGGGAAATTTAGTTCTTTTCTGTGGAAAATTTGTGACTTTTGGGGGTATATCCCCAAGTTCTTCCCCCTGTGAGAGATAATGGAAAAGAAAAGAGAAGAGAGAGAGAAAAAAAAATACTATATGACCCTTAAGAGGGAGAAAAATTTTTCTCTATTTTTTGGAACGTAACGTTGCTTCTGTGATTAAAATTAAAAAATTGAAGACCTATCTTCCATCATATTTTAACCTAATAAAATGTACTCCTTTTTTATTAAGTTAGGAAAATTCCAATTTTTTTCTATCAGATTCTTTTTAATCTCTTTTTATGTAAGTACTTTTGGTTTGGTCTGGGTTGAGTTAAGGTAAAGCTTTGGGTTTTAGGTATTTTATTTCGCTTTCTAAATCGGAATAGTGGAATAATAGTGGAATCGGATAATCGGAATTTATACCTTTAGGCTCACCCGGAAGGGCCGAACCCCTTCGTGAGCAATATTGTATTTTTTAATAAATTCTATACATACTGCAGATTCGAGACTCCTTAGGTCCGGCTGATCTCCGAAGCCTGACTTAGCCCATTTTCAACATTAATGAGAGATGTATCCATCATCTTCGATAAGGAATTCAGGGAAGCTTCCCAAAATCTCGAACGGTTATTAAGAGCACATATCGGCGGCAAGTAAATGTTTATGGGGCCTGTCATCGTCATCTGCGAAGCGTCGTTTCGGACAAAGAATTCGGTGTTTGTCTTCTGTGCAGATCCGAGAGATCGCGCTGATAGAACTGCGTGTGGTCCACAGAGAGAAAAAGAAAGGACGGACGATAAGCTTCTTCGGAAAAATGATTGAAATCATCAATAGCGTATAATACATCGAAGTTTTCAATTACAGATACGAATCGATACTTACATCGAATTGGTCGGGGATGTCCGATTAAGGCTTATTGTGTACACGCTAAGGGGTTCAAGACTCAATATGTTCCGTAGCATTTTCCATCGCCTCATCTAACTTTTTTAAATATCGTCGGAAGAATTAGCATGTTATTGTGTAATGATAGGAAAGGAAAAAATAAATAAAAGGTTTGGGGTGTTGTGTTAGAACTCCTTCCTATGAAATGTATATCAATATGCCCATTGTTGCAACAGTGTTGCCTGCTATGGTACTGCTTTAAACTTAATATCTCATATCAAATAACTTATTTTTCACTTTTGAAATCAATAGATTTCCAAACGAATCACAGTGTCTTGAATTTTTCCCTAGCTGTTAGTAATTAGTAACCAAATAATCTAATTAAATTAGATCTCATTTGGTTTAAAAGTATTGTAGCCAACAACGTTTTAATTTGCATTAAAACGATTGATCAGTTATGTAAAAAACTTCATTGACAAAATAATCCATTAATTCAGGGATTCTCATACGTTTTAAAACATAGCAACCCACTTTTTAATTTATAAACACTCTTTTTGCAACCCACCTCATCTTCATTTAATCTTCCCATACCCCCTTCGTGCCACACTAGCGTCTTGAAGAAGCCAAAGCCATAAAAAAGTCGTTAAGATTCTTGTCAAGATAGGGGAGACTGAGGCTCAAGTCCATGCTTTTTTCGACAAGAATATTAACGACTTTTTTATGGCTTTGGCTTCTTCAAGACGCTAGTGTGGCCGACCCTTAGGGCTGCGTCAAACTAAGCTGCTTGAAGACGCGAAAGCAATAAAAAAACTCGTTAAGACTTAAGCAAGAGAGGGGAGAAAGCATGGAGTTGAGCTTCAGTCTCCCCTCTCTCGAGATCTTATCGAGTTTTTTTCATTGCTTTTGCGTCTTCAAGCAGCTTAGTTTGGCGCGGCCCTTAAGCTTCATGCGTATGGGGGGGTTGACCACTTTTTTGTTACAGTTATAAATAACATTTGTGTGTATTAGAGATTGTACTAACTTTTTCGAAAATTAAAAAGAGACTTGAACCTGAGCATATCTAATTGTTTGTAGGAGCAACAGAAAGCTCCACAATAAGGGAGGGGGTCCTTTCCCAGAGATTTTAGAAATTTGACATTAGTAATCTGGAATAAATTGAAGTTACATCCTTTCCTAGGATAATTCTTAAATTTAAAATCTTGTCGTGACCCAAAGTTTGAGAACCTCTGCTTTAATTTATCCTACAAAAACCAGACAGATATTTAGAGTAAAACCATTGAAGTTTCTTTTTAATTATATGATAGAAACAATGCCTTTTGTGGTTTGATAACCATTTTCCTGAAAAAATTCATAACATAAATTACTTAAAACTAGATTCAATAGATGCATTTTCATAGTAATTCCATATATTTTATTTTCAAGTCCTGTGAAGTGTAAAATTACAAAATTGCTTTGAAATTTTACATTTTCATTGTTTGTTATTCTGAAATGAAAATGAAACTTTAAAATTAATCTTAACTTTTTGTCCTTTTACAACTTTGTATAGTTAAACTTTGATTATTTGAGAAGCTATAAAGGGATCACTACAAAACTCCAAACTATCCACTACTTAATATCATAGAAGTTACCTAATAAAACCTGTTATTTCTAGGTAAAGCTAGAAAATTTGACAGGGGAGAACAGGACAAAACTTTTTCAATTACTTTTATTTCTTACTTACAATTTATGGTTTAAAAATTTTACCAAATATTTTCTGATAAAAATTATTAAGTTTTGAAAACTCCAATCCTTTAGACCTTTTTTAAATCAAAAGGAAGAAGTCTAAATTAGATTTTTTAGACATTTTTTACGTAATCTAAGGCTGTTTAACCAGACTTGTTGAAATACTGATGAATTAACACTTTCTATAGCTTTTTCATTTAAAAGAAATGTTTTTACAGTTCTCAAATAATTTAAATTTTACACAATTTTTTTACAATTTATAGACTAATGAGCTTTAATGAGCTTAGAGTTACTTATTAAGAATAATTGTAGTTTAGTGTGATACATGAGACAGCAGTGAGAAATCAAGACAACAATTCAAGTCAAGAACTAAGATTTTATTTTCCGATTTAGATTAATTAGAGAAAGAACAGGTCATGCAAAAACCACACTAGAAGTCAGAACCAGGAGAAAAAAGTCGTCAACTAAAAGACATAAATTTATTCTTTGGATCACAGATTGCTTATGTACAGTATCACAACTTATTACAAGTATTAAAATATATAACAAATATAATTTACATTATTGTACACAGTGCTGAGAGTTCTTTCCCTCGTTCAACCTTTGGCAGATTCTGAAACCTAGGATCAGGGGTGGGGGGATTAAACTCATCTTCGAAGCTATCGGAATCTACGTCTGAACTCAGGAAACTTTCTAGAGGGGGAGGTGGGGGAGGAGGTTCTTTTTCCTTTATAGACTCACTCTCGCTAGGCACAAGTGTACTTTTGGACACCTCCTCGCCCTCTACCCTAACACAGACCTCCATACCTGATTCGTCAGATTCCTCTGGTTCTTTTTTTACATCCACAGCTTCAGTGGATTCTGACTTGACTTCACTTGAATCGTTTTCTTTTACTTTCATCTCAGCAGCAGCAGCAGCAGCAGCAGCAGCCGCCTCTTCTTCTGCCTTGGCCTTTTCAGCAGCTTCCTTCTCAGCTTCGGCCTTTTCAGCAGCTTCCTTCTCAGCTTTGGCCTTTTCGGCAGCTTCCTTCTCAGCTTTGGCCTTTTCGGCAGCTTCCTCTTCCAACTTTTTAGCCAACTCCTCGGCTTCTGCTTTGGCCTTAGCTTCTTCCATTCTCTTTTGGATTTCTTCAGCCTTAAAAATAAAGTAATTTTGAGTATGTGTGTGTGAGCTTAAAATCAATCATTTAATTAAAATTATTATAACTTTACTTTTGAAATTACCGACTTATTTGTCAATGGGTTCTTAGACATGGTCTGATACACAATAGAAATTACAGATTATATGCAAACTTTATGGGATTGAGAATTATAAATATGCTGTTATCTTTAGAAGTATTTCGTTCAACCCAACAATGATTACTTTAAATTACTGAGAATATTTTAAGATTGTTATAGTGTTTTATGAATATGAAAAACAGATCTATCAGATCATTGCACACAACTTGTGACAAATAAAATTGCGTAATAAAGACCCACCTTCTAAGCTAATTAAAAAATATTATTCTATTTTAAGACAAATAATCCTTTAAAAAACTTTTCTTACCCTTGTAAAGTCTTCATAGCACATGGGATGATAAACCTGAAAAAAACTTAATTAATACAAATAAAGTAAGAAGACTTTAGACAAGGAAATATGTAAATAAATTTACTCAACATTTAAGTTACAATCAAATGAAGTTAAATAAAGTTGTCTACAAAAGTTAATTTTTAAACTTATAGAATAAAAAAATTTATTTTAATGATGCGGCTGAAAACTTGTCATCAATAGCATACCTGCCAACATTGGGATTATGGAAAAAGGAAGATTTTAAAATTCAAGATACCCACAGCATTTTTTAATTCTAAGTCAAATAACTTAATCTAAGGCCATAATTATACCATAGTTACTAGATGTAAGTTATTAGGTAGCATGAATGGATATTTTAGTAAAAAAAATCAAAGAAAAATATGCATTTTTAATGAAATACGAATGTTTTTCATTTCAAATATTATTCTCAATGTTAATTTTTAAGGCCTGATATGTAAGATTTAGCCTTTTTCAGAAAATTGTTATCAAACACAATTTCAAACACTTTTGTCCTTTGAAAAAATAGTCTACCTCAATTATTGGGACAACAAACGGAAGAAATTGATTAAAAACAGATGATGGAAGATTCCCTAAAAAAACCGGAAATCTTCCAGCTAAAACGGAAGAGTTGGCAGCTATGCAATAGCTATCTCAAACTAGCTTTGCAGATTTTAAAATTACTGTAACAAATAAATCAAAATTATTAAAATAAAACTTTTCAAAAAACATGCCTTTAAAATGGACTAAATTTTTTAAAAAAATAATTTACCCCTAGCTTTCTGTAAAACAAAACACATGGAGTGCATGCTAAAAGCGATTTGAACTGGCATGTCACTTCTTTCTGCATAACCAAAAAGGTTTTGACAACAGATCAATGAATACCGCACAAGATGAAAATACTCTTACCTCTCCATCATGCCTAACAGCATGTCGAAGATGCCACTCTTCTTCCTCTTCCACCCAAAACAACTGGAACTGCTCACTGCATACAGCACATTTCTTTAAGAAAAATAATGCCCATTAAGTTAGCATAAAAAGCCTTATTATAATAATCAAATATAAAAGCTTTTATGTATCTTTAATGAAATTGAAATTTGATAAGTACAGTGGATTACGCTTAATAGACATTGGTTTGTTGGGAAGTCTACTTATCAAGTCTTCATCTCATTTTTGCTCAGTTGAATTATATGGCACTCAGAAAGAAACAAAAATGTCTAAGCAACATGTTTTTTTGAGGATATAACAGTAAAATATGCGAGATATTTCATGTACTTAATACTTTGGTCCCAAAATGTTTTTATCAACACAAAGCCATTGCATTTATATTTTCCTGAAAATTTACATTTTAAATATTTTGAAAATTAGGAATAACATGAGAAAGAATAAAGGATCAATATCTCATCAAAGCTTCTACCATGCAGTGTGTATTATATAGTTAAAAAATCATACTATATCTAAGAGTATGTTGAAACTAGAGCACTTATACGAGGGTTGTTTTTTTTATTCACATCCGTTTTGCTCCTGAAAAAAAGTAGTAGGAATTTCGAAATAATTTTGCTATAGGTTCATCCTTGAGGATCAATTTCCATCTTTACTGGAAAAAATCTTAAAATTTTTCTATTATTTATCGAGTTAACAAGCACACTCCTCGAACTTATTTCCCGCCAACCCATAGAGAATCCTCTTTTTCGACATTTTCCCTTTTTTGATAGTTTAAAAATAAAAACAAATGAATATTTAAAAATTAGGTTATTACAGAAGGTTACAAACATCTTTAGTTACTTTTCAACAGGGTTGCTGATTTTTAAAAAAAATTAAAAAAATCTGATTTATTTGATTTAAATCAGAATTTTTTTATTTAAATGAATAACTAGGTCTGAACTTCCTGAAACTGGTTAATAATATATTTCAAATGATTTAATTGATGATAATATGATTAATGATTTAATATGATTTAATGATTTAATCCTAAATTATTATATCACATTTCAATGTGATATAATAATTTAGGATTACTTAATATGCAAATTTTGATATATTTTATGCATTAATTAATTGAATTAATTAAGGGGAGCGGTTCGCTGCCATTTCATAGTTCATTTTAACCAATCTTTGAATCATAATAATTCAGTTAAATTAATTTTACTAAAATTATTATGTATACTTATTTCTTTAAAATATAATTAGTAATATAAATAAAATAAAATAAACAACTTATTGACAGTCATGTACATAGAGAATAGAACTCTATTCTCTGTAGTTATGTAAAAGAAAACAATAGTTTGGAAAACATGACTAACTATAAAAGCAAGCTTACGATAAAAATCATTCACGTGCTTGTATTTTAAAAAGTTGATGTACCAGAGAAGAAAATTAAAATATTTAAATTCTTGTTTAGTTTATCACAAATATTGATTCCAAACCCTGCTATTTACCCCTTTTTGTCATAAATATTTTTTGTTATTGGTAGTAAAATTTGTTCCTGAAATTGCAGACCCAGTTACATATCTAGCAGAATTTAAAAAAAAATGGTAAAATGCAAATATAATCTTGCAAACCATTTTAAAGCACACAACTAATTTTTTATTTAAATTGTGGAAGTTTAACATTTTTGATTTAAATCAATGATTTTTTTAAAAATCAAGTGATTTAAATCAAGCAACCCTGCTTTTCAATGTAATCACCTTAAAATGGACCATTCATCGTGCCTTTACAGAAGTTTTTCGATCCCTCTTCATGAAAAGTTAGATTTTTCGTTGAGCTCCGCATTGGTTCGGACAGCCGTTTTCCCTCTCAGCGCACACTTTGCCTGCGAATTTATCGATGTTGCTTCGTTTATTAAGGCTGTAACTCAAGAATCCCCAATACCTGAAACTTGGCAGATGCAAAACATGATTTTAAACATGCACAATAGCATGCTGCAAAAATCCCCTGCCTGCCAATTGTCTATTGTTAATGCGAACAGAGTTTAAAGAAAGAGAAATTCTCTATGGGTCAGTGGGAAGTAATATCGAGGAGTGCGCTGGTAAACTCGATAAATAAAAATGTCATATTTTTTTCCAGTAGAGGGAAATTGATCCTCAAGGATGTACCTATCTTCCAGTAGCAAAATTATTTCGAAATTCCTACCACTTTTTTTTCAGGAGCAAACGGAAGTTAATAAAAAAACAACCATCATATAATGAATTATTTCATTAGCCACTTACCTCAGAGTCACACTCACTGGCAGGAACACTTTGGATCTTTTGTTGTTCTTCAGTTTTTGAGTCACCTCCAGCTTGGAGTTCAAAATAACTGGGAGCTAGAGAATATTTGAAGAAACATTAAGTATGCTATGCGGTTAAAACTAATTGTCTTTAACTGAATAGTAAAACTTTTCATAGTAGGCTGTATTTTGCTTAAGGTTAACTAGAGATGGGAATGGCCGGAAAAAACCGGAAACTTTGGGAAAAAAAAGTTTTTTTTTCTGGGTTTTTTTTCCAAAGGGTTTATTTCTTTCCGGAAAAATTGAAATGTTAATTTCAAATACTTGTTTCAGATTTGATTATTTATGTCAAATTATGTTGATTATTTATGTTATTTTACTTATGTCAACTAAAAATGTTTTAGATGATATTCTTATACAATATTTAAAAATGATTTTTTAAAAATATATTAAGCATTTTCTCCAAAAAATTTGGATTCCAATTGGGAAAAAATGAAAATTTTTAAGTTTGTAATAAAAAAATGTTTTTAGAAACATTACAGTTACCTTGCAGTGGTTTTTCTATAGATATTGAATATCATGCATAAAAATATTTAACTTAATCCAGTGCTTTAAAAATGAAATTTGAACCTTATAATTATTTTTCCACGTTTTTATCAAATTGGTTTATTTTTAATTGAAAGATTGAAATTTCATTTGGGAAGAACTTTTAATTAATAATTCTAATAATAATTAAGATTAATGACTATTGATTTATTTTTATACAATTATAATTAATGATTATTTAGTTTCCAAAAAATATGTATACAAAAACTGCTCTTTTCTATGCAAAATGGGTCAATTTTCCCAACTTTTCCGCCTTCCCAAAATTTCCGGAAATTTTCCATCTCTAAGCTTAACACAGTTAACAGAAGCTAATTAATTTAAAACTTACTTCTCTCTTCTTTTTCTTCAATTTCTTTAAACTGGACCCAATTCTAAAGTAATAATAATTAAAACAGAAATTAAGATGAGTTCATAAAAACCTAGGTTTTATCCTTATAAAATCAAAAATTTTACATCATTACATTAACCCACATTTAAAAATCCTTCAAAACCCAAGCATTCAAAAGCTAATTTTTACAAGTTCAAGGTGGCCACAGAAAACTTATTCCAAAGTTGAATTGCTTTGTATAGGTAAATAAATTCCCACACATGAAAAATAATAGGATTTACAAAATTTTATATTTTTAGGTAGGAGCATGGGAAATGCACTTTTAAAGATATGAAAACCAGAAAAATGTTAAATTTGTTTTCAAAATTTCCCTGATTATAATCAGATTTTTGACCCTGATAACACCAGGTTTTTCAGGTCTATGGCAACATTGAAGTTAATTTTCTATGATTAAAAATTTACTGTGCAAAAAAGGTTAAAATGAGTAAAAAGGCAACGTTTATAATATGCACATATTTATTTGAGTTTAAAAAACGATTCATACGATTGTTTCGGGGATGCATGGATCCCCCTCGTCAGTGAAAGATGACAAATGCAAAAATGACCACGACATATAAACATTTCAAAACACAAAAAATGGGTGATGCCAAAGCAATTTTTTTTTGTGTTTTGAAATGTTTATATGTCGTGGTCATTTTTGCATTTGTCATCTTTCACTGACGAGGGGGATCCATGCATCCCCGAAACGATCGTATGAATCATTTTTAAACTCAAATAAATATGTGCATATTATAAACGTTGCCTTTTTACTCATTTTAATTTTCTATGCTACTTTTCTAATACAACAAAAGAAATTTAGAAGCAAAAACATCTTGTAGGGCAACTAGAGCTTACCTTAACATCATAATACGGCTTTCTTGAGTATGCCTTTTTAGCACCATCCTTTTCCCTCCTGTTCATTCTAAAATGCCAATCCAAGTGCCGACTGTATTGTTCACTTTGTATTTCTTTGAATCGCATCCCACAAGTAGCACACTGGGATCCTTTATACATGACAGAAATAACAGAAGGATAGTGCCTGAAAAATAAATTAGCAATTGAGTGATATGAAATAATCATTCTTATACATTTTAAAGGAGGAAAAATAGACAGCTCAACGTTTTCTTTTACTTTAATTGTTTGCATTATATCTTCTGATATTTTTAAAACCAAAAAAAGGAAAAAGTTTTGAAAAATTAGAAGGTTACTTCCAGAGATAATTTTAATGCCTTTACGAGCGTATTTCACGCATTGAAAATCGAATACTCTTTAAAAAACTTGCCAGGAGTATTTCTTGCTTTGAATTTTCAACATAGGTTTAGCTTAAAAAATGCATGTACTAAAGTTTCCCTACCGAAAACAACTAATATTTTTTGTCTACTCAAAACACCAACTTTTATATTTTCTACTAATTGTTTGTTTGGATTGTTTTGCTTGTTATTTGGTTTAATTTATTCTAATTTGTTTAACATTTTCTACAAATACTTAACATATTCTTTAATTGTTAAAAACTAAATAGCATACTCATTTTTTTCTATTTCATTTTTTGTTCATTAAAAAAGTAAGTATTTTTATAGAAAATTTGTATCTGCATTTGTGGTTTATGTTATTTCTGTATTTCACTCCTCCTAATAAAGACAAGGAGTATTTTTACTCCTCCTAAAAAATCCTAGGGATAACACTGGTTACTTCAGATAGTAAGGATTAATGTATAACTGTATCTATTTTCTTCAAACAATTCTTTACAGTTTAAAAAAAATACTTACACCCTCAAAACTTTTGAAGACAAAATTATTTCAGGTTCAGAGAGATCTTTGGATTCTGGTTCCTTTTTAATTTCTACTTTCTCTTCTTTGACAGGATTTTCTGGTTTAGTGACTTTGGCTTGTTCTGTTGCTGCACTTGCTTTAGGAATAATTCCAGCAGCAACAAGTTTATCAAAAAAGGCTCCCACATCAGGCACTACAGGCTGAACTACAGGCATTATATTGGAGTTACCTGGAAAGAAATTATCAGAGTTTAGAATTTATGATGGTTTCATAATTAAGTATCCAGTTAACATCATTTGTGGAATCAAATAAGAAACTGCAATTTTAAAGGATGAATAACAAAGGGGATAAAGGTCAGGGCTCCCATTGAGTTACACTTTCAGAAATAGTAGCAACAGTCTCCTCAAATATGAAAAATAGTCTCCCAAATTACGAAAATTAGTCCCCTTAAATAGCCTTCCCAAATAAAATAATCTAGCAAGATTTTTTAAAAATACTGCATTAAGCTTCAGAGTGATCCATCAGTAAAAATTTACAACTTGGGAAATCCTTAAAAAAAATTTGTTGAAAACACCTACTAAAATCGATAAAAACGCGATCTGAAAGGTACCAATTTTTGAGAGCTTGCATCAGTAAAACTTTTCGTACGACATGAAAATCATATTTTTGATTACGACAAATAATGTGCGTGTAGATTTGATACATAAATACTTCTGAAACCTCTATTAATTCATCAGCTCTTATCAAATTTTAATTCACCTAATTAGTTCTGACCATAGTAAAGTTGTTTTTTCTGCAATGTAAATACAATGGTGAAAGGCAGGCAACTTCAATTAGGCGCCGGTAGGAAGCAATCGCGGATGAAACGGAACTTTCACAAAAAATCGCTATTTTTCGGCTTTTCAAGATCGTGGTTCTAACCAACGGACATGTTGCTTTTGACCACATTAAAGTAGTTTTTCCTGCATTCTAATACTGACACAAGATGAAGCCGACTTCAACTTGGCGTTCACGGCCGTCGACTTTAATTTGGAGCAACAAGATTTGTTTATGTTTTCGCGGAGGAAAAATGCAAAAAAACATAAATTCCGTAAATATTTCGGGTCGATCCGTAAAACCGTAAATTTTGGTGCAAATCTGTAAATTTTACGGACAATCTGTAATACTTGGCAGCTATGTGAATAGAAGCCCTCTTCAATACCCCGCAAGCAGAAGAATACCTTGCAAGCAACACGATACCCCACAGAGTACGATACCCGATCGCTCGCACCCTGTTTTATGTAGACTGAAAATATCCTATAAATAGAGCATAATTGGGAAAAAAAACTTGATATGATAGATTTCCGATTTTCCGTAGCTTTTTTGATGTTATCCGTAGTTTAACGACGGCATCCGTAGAAACTACGAAGAATCCGTTGTAGTAGTCTCTGAAAATGGCGCAGTTTTGGCGCAGGAGCCGGTAAAATAGGCAATTTGTAGCAGTATGTAGCAAAATTTTGGTTGCAAATGGCGCAGACGTGTGAGAGGCAAAAACTAGAAGGCTATTGGATCATCCATCTGGCAACAATATTGATTCTGATTGACGATTAAAAAAAACGGAAATAGTCGCCCAAATTTTAAAAAAGTAGCCAGAATCTATGAAAATCATTGAAAATAGTCGCTTTTGGCCCTTTTTTGCTTAAAATAGTCGCCATAGTCGCCCAACCTTGAAAATAGTAGCAATAGTCTCCTTTTTAGTCGCCTATGGGAGCCCTGAAAGGTGATAATGTTTTCCCTCGATGTAACTGCCACAACTATTTATCATAGTCCTTATAAGAGAAGTGAAATTCAAACTATATTCCAATATCAAGTTATTAGGGAAGTTAACATTATAAGCAGAATACTATAAAGAGGATTTTATAAATATGGGTTAATTTTGAATTCTTCCATATTATTTTAATAATAGCTAAAAATATATATAATAAAGTACAACACAACTGTAAAACATTTCCTTTTGTCAGAATTTTTTTCACTTTGACATTTACGGTACCAACAAATTCAAGGCCAGAATGAATGGCCTATTTAAAAAAAATTGTCTAAAGAGTTCCACAAAAAAAAATACATACTTGAAACAGGAGGCAACAAAGACGATATGGTAGTAGGGATTGGGTCAGGAATTTGTCCTTGGAAAACAGGCGGTGGGGGCAAAGGATTCCATGTTGGTGGAGGTCTGCTAGTGTTCATTGGAGGCAGAGACTGCACTAGGTTTGCAGGAATTTTAGGAGGAGGGGGCATGTCCCACGTATGAGGAGGACTAGGCCTCATCGGACGCTCATGCTGCATCAACGGACGGAAACCTGGACGAGCCCAAGGACCATCCATGTTCCTGTTCGGTGGTGGACCTCGATCACTGGAAGAAAATGGTGCATTTTAGGTTTTATGACTTGAAAAAGAGCATTTCCTACAAATTAAGATTTTATAAGGAACTTTTCAAAAGCATGGAAAATTCTAATATATCTAATTTAGTAACAGGTAAAGCAGATGCTTGAAAAAACTGAAGAGTGGAATTCTAAAAGTCGTAGATGGTTTTCAAACTCAAACCAATAGTTGAAAGCAAAGTTTTGGATCAGAATACTTCCAGCTGAATCTGATTTCATGCTCCAACTTCAGATGAGTGCTTTAAGTTCCTAAAGTTATGAAGAAATTTGCAGAGTTTTTAAAAAGTAGGACTCAAAATCAAGGAGTTTTCTAAGTGTTTGAAAATTAATAGTTTTCAATGAGTATGAGAAACACGAAATCAGGAAGTTTAGAACATGGCTGAAAGCTAGCCATGGGATTGGCAAGCCTAAGTAAAGGGTTTAACAAGGATGTAATCAAACAACAAAAAACTTAATCAACACAGTTAATTCTTTGAAGATTAGTTATTGGCATGCAGATAATAATTTAGTACCTGCATTTTTACGCGACAGAAGTGGATTAAACACCTCTTAATTAAAAATGTTTTTACAGTAGAACCTTGATAGAGCAAACTCTTCTGGGATAGACAAAGTTATGTCTTTAATGAAAGGTGAAAGGATATTATGATGAATATAATTGTCATTGTGATAAAGAATTGGCACTTTAATTAGCAATCATTGCAATGAGGTTCTACTTTATTACTCCCAAATTACCAGTACATTAATTTTTCCTTCCTTCATTGCAATTTGTAGAAAATTGCTAGGACAAATTTCTTTCCCCGGACAAAACCTTCACCAATGGTTTGGAAATTCATAAACATATCTATCAAGCTAATATAAATTCTAAACAAATGTTAATAACTGAAAAATACTTGCAATTACTAAGACACACACAAATTAAATGGTTTAGAAGATGTGTTCTATTGTGCCAAACTTTGGCACAGCTCCAAAGAGAACTAAAAATAAATACCTTATTAGTCTGCCATTGCCTTCATTCCATGGGCCATTAGGTGCCTATGAGAGAAAAAACAAACTCAACTATTTTATATTTATTCAAAACTACTTAGATTCTATACAATGATTAAGGAATGAAATAACAAAGCCTCCCAATAAAATATAAATATTTTAACTTTTCTTGCTTTAAAGGCTTATTAGATGTATAAAAAATTAAATAATTATAAAAAAACATAAGATGTTAATCAATACAGATTCATAATGTGATTTATTCTAATAACTAGTCTAAATTAATATTAAGAGGTTACTCAAGTAAATTCCTTTTCCAACATACTTTATTTTCATAATTAACTTAAAATAATAAAAATGTAGTAATGTTTTCAAAAAACTGGAAATTTTACCATAGGAGGATTCTGATAGTCCTGGAAATTTCTCCCATTCAGAGGAGGCTCATATTCATTATAAGGTTCTACTGCAGCATTTTGGGGGCCTTCCCAAGCAGGAGGTGGAGGTAACTGCGATGGAAGTTGGCGCCAATCAACGTCCTTTGTGCTCTCAGGCATAATAGTAGTCTGGACGAGAGGATGACTGGGTTTCACTCGCATGTCCACATCTCTCATTTCCATACTTGGCTCAGGCATGGCACTCTTCACTATCCCTCTGCTCATTTGGAACTTGTTGTAAAGATCCTTTGAGGGGACATTCAGAATGACCTGAGGCACAGGACCCTCCACCTTGATCCAGTGAGGCTTATTGTCATTCAAGATCGAGGTGAAGGGCGGCCCTCCAAATTGGGCCTCGTATGGAATGTCGTTGACAAACACCTCTTTGGAAGGAGTGCCGAAACGAATCGTGTTGCGTTTTCCCTCAGTGTCAAACTCAATAACTCTTCCATCGAAACCCAATAGAATCGGTTGATGCTATGGAGGAAAGATTTTGTCAGTTTAAGAAACTATAAAGCACATAAGTTAAAATAAAAGTAACCTTGAATTTGAGTTCTATAAAATAATAGATCATGAGAAAATTATCCGTTCTCAGACATAATATAGTAACATTTTCCTCTATATTTAAAAGCCGATATATTATTAAAATTTTGAGGAAAGTTTCAATTTCCTGGGACAACTCAGTCATATTTACATCACTATAAAAATTTAGGATCATCAACAGCAATTTCAGTACTTGTGCCATTTTCATATTAGTTAGCTCAGTGTGTGTGAACCTTGAAAATATTTCTTTAAAACCATGACATATTCAGGTCAAAGATAAAAATCACTAGAAATAAAAATAAATATATTATATTAAGACTTACTTGTCCTTCAATATGAATAAGCCTGGGTGGTCCTCTAAAAATAACTTCTCTGGGTTCATTGTTATCCAATACAACAAATGCATGTTGGTCAACAAAGTACAGGGTATAACTAATGCCATCCAATGTAAATTGCTTTGTTGGAGGCGGGGGAGGAGAAACCCTCAAACCTTAAAAACAATAAGTATTTTGATTCACTCAATGAGATGAATTGCAGTATGAAAAATTTATAACCTTAACATGATTCTGGAAGAACTTCAATAGGTAATGGACTAAACACTGCTACCAACTTTATATATTGAGTATGTTTAGAGATCACTTCAGTACAAATCCATTAAGCGCCATATTCACGAACTTTAAGACGAGAGAGACACGAAACGCAAACGATGAAAAATCTTACGTTTCGTACTCGAAACGATTATTTTGGAAACGTTCGTCCCGGAGCTCCCGTCTCCTCAAAAACGTGTCGTCCGCCATATTGATTTGAGATTCCGAAGCGCATTCCGATTGCTTTTACACTTTTTGTGGCCCGTTTTAATAGTTTCAAAAAATCTAAAACAGCTACTTATTACCAAAATAAGTCCTCAGACATTAATATATTACGAAAGTAATGGACATCTAGTGCCTGCAAAAATTTGTATTAACAGTGTATATTACTTGTGGTGTTTCTTAACAGATGGCAGCACAAAGGAAGCGATGTGGAAACGATTGATTGAGACGACTCGTTAAAATTCATCGTTTGCCTTTCGTGTCTCTCTCGTCTTTTTGTTCGTGAATACGGCCCTAAGGGGCCATTCATTAATTACGTAAGGATGATTTTGGAAATTTTTGACCCCCCCACCCCCATGTAAGGGTACATAAGATTTTTCAAACCCCTCCCCCCTATTCTTACGTAAGATTCCATTTCGTTTTTCAAGACAATAAAATGTTAGTAAAGGAAAAGCTTGGAAAACCTCTGGTGCCAAGGCAACCATCAATGCACGAAATGATTAGCAAAAAAAAAGTTTAAACCCCAAAACAAATAAAGATCTCTCTCTTAGCTTCTGTTTTGTTTCGACTTTTGACAACTGGAAGATGGATCTAACAGTTTTATTTTTCATCTTAACTTAATGCTACTCCAATAAAAAAAGATACATCTGATTTACCTTCATTTTTTTTAAAAATTAAAGCTTTGATAATGTACTGAGATCGACAGCATTTTTCAGTTTTTCTGGGGTTATTCAATAGTAATTTGATTAGAATAATTGGAATTTGTTTAGATTAACTTGGAAAATCTTACGTAAGAATTGGTTTGACCCCCCCACCCCCAAGTAAGGGTATATAGAGATTTTTCCGACCCCCCCCTCGGGACCCTTACGTAATTATTAAATGGCCCCTAACCACGCACATTGCATAATGTTAACAAACTTTCAGTCTTTGATATTTTAATTTTCATTAGTGTAAGAAGAGGATTAGTTAAAACAGGTAATACAATCTTCTCATAAAACCTTTGAAATAAAAAAAGCTTTACTCTTATCAACCTTATTATAACTAAGCTTGGCTATGCAAGACAAAAATTTAAATTCTGAAGAAATTCAAAGAAAGAAGATGTAGCAAGTTTAAAACCCCAAGCATGCTGAAAACCAAATACCATCTAGCTCAGCTCTTTTAAAAGCATTCTAATTAAGAAATAAATGCACAGGAAAAAATATCTTTTCCAAGATTAAAACTAATAAAAACAGTAAACTGGGTTGGGAATTGAACCATTAAAATTTTTAAAGGCATTTAAGTCGTGTCAGTATTTTAAATTGATTGATTTCTATCCAGATCTATACAAGAGCATAACATTAAAACAAAAATCTAATGCAAACTTACTTGGAACAGGTTTTGGTGCTAAAGAATAGTTTTGTTCAGGGATTTCAGATTTTAAAACAACAGAACTTGGTTCATTTATTTTCTGCAAGGAGTTGTAAAGCATTAGTACCACTGGAAATTTTAATAGTATGCTCTAAATTGGTAACAACAGCATTAACTTTGCTTAAAAGTATTATTCTTAACCATTAAAATAAAAGAAACAAAAATTTAATATCACACTTGTAAAAAAATAAAAATTAAATGTTTTCTTGTGTCTCTTTCCAACTAAAGAATAACTAAACTTTTATGTAACTAACTTTTATGAAATTCGAACAAATATATATATATATACAAATTTAAGAATTAAAAAGCTAAATAATAAAAAATCATATTATTCCACCAAAAAGGGTATGGAAGTACCTTAACAATGTTTGTTTCGGAACGAATAAATTGGTCACATTCCACCCTATCAACATTATATGGAGCTTTTGCAGTCTGATAATTGTCTTCAGGTATTCTCCTGGTAACTGCAGGAGGAGGCAAAGTACCATCTCGTCGGAAAAAATTATCATTAGGTTCACTGAAAAAATAAAAATCAATTATTCAACCAGGTTCACATGCAGCAGTATATAAGAAGTAAACTATAAATGTAAAGAGAAACATAATTGAATTCAAAATACCATGTCTGTTTGTCAGGTACTTGGCTTGGATAAAATGGTTCTTGGGGAACTAAAAAAATTAAGAAAAGTAGTTAGTATTGAAAAAAATCAAACATAAAACAGATAATCTATTTAAAATGCTAAAAACACTTAAAATATCTACTATAGAAAATCAGATCTTGAAAACCATTCTTATAAAGTGGAAACGCTTCAGTAATAATTGGAAACATGGGAAAATGGAGGAAACTCTGGAGGATTGATAACTAAAAGAAATACTATGGTAATAGCAAAAACTAAGCTAACAATTTGTTCTAGCTTACCTCTAGAATTAGGCTGAGATGTAATGTCAGGAGCGGTCCACTGCCTAACTGGATTGGAAGCTGGTTTTTGACGATAATCTTTGTCTTCTGAACCAAAGAGGATTGGAGTGTCTACCCTAAATATTAAAAAACTTTAATTTTTAGTTCAAAATATCTAAAAATAAAGTGATAAGGTTTACAAAAAAGCAAAAAGTCAGCAAAAACTGTTTAAATGAAATTTGAGCAAAGTATTTATGATTTTAGCAGACTTAGTAATGATAAATATTATCATTACTATGTATAGTTAATTCATATACTATTTTAATGTACAAGTTTTATAAAAAAAACTAATCAGAAATACCTATCAAATAAAATTGACTTAAAAGTAAAATTAAAAATTCCTCCACTTAAAATGTACAATATTAAATACAGATCTATACTACAATTAAAATCAAAACAAAGGCAAGTTTATGGGGAAATGAGATAGAAAAAACTAGATAAACACAATTTTGGGAATGTATATCCTTTTTCACTGGGGGTCTCGCGTTGTGCTGACCACCTAACCGGGACATTTGCCTAGCACCCCAGGCCCCACGGTCACGAAAACGGGCATCGTAGGCCTTGGCCCACTAGGGCTGTTGCGCCGATGGAAAAAAAAATATCCTTTTTTCCCTTTACATGACACACATGAACATTTGTAAAAAGAAAAATTCAGATGTCTTATATGAAGTTTAAATGGTTGCTCAGAAATTATGAGGAGTCAAAGGGAACTGGATACCATTGATTTGATGAGAAAGCTGGAAAGGGGGCAGCTCTTGAGTTCAACAATGCAAAAAAAAGGCAAAGTACAACTCGCAAGAGTAGGCAAACGTCCTTACATAGCCGATGGCTTACAATGAAGATGAAGGCAAAGTAAATTCCTTCAGTGCAATGATGATAAATTTAAAAAAAAAGTCGAAGCAGTGGGAAAAATAAAATCAAAAAGAGAAATAACACCTCAGACCTGTGGAAGAAATACATCTCTCATTAACAGAACATGAGTTATATTGTACCTTGTTTCAGGAACAGGGGCTGGAGCAGAGGTTGGGACAGCATCATTCTTTGTAGGTTGCTTTGACTTGTTTGCTGGCTTACAAACCCTTTTGGGAGCTGACACTGGTTTTTCATCAGCACTCAATGAATGTTTCTTGCTTGAAGCTTTATCAGTCTTGTTCTGATGATCACGATTCACATTTGGGACATCTCTGGGAGTTTTTTCACTAACCCTAGAGTTATCCACAGCACCTTTAAGGTTTTTTTTAACTGAATTAGCAGTCCTACGATTTGCTACAAGAGGCTGCGGAGCTTCAGAATGGAATGTCTTGTTGCTCGGTACAGTCTTTTCACTTTTTGAGCTTGGTTTTTGAGGTGGTTTTCCACTACCAGCATTGCTAACTACTTCATTAGCAGGCAGTTTCACACTTGGCACAACAACTACTGACTGGAGAGTTGTCGGACTAGAGTTTGACTTGTCATTTGTCAGTGGAGAAGAGTTAGTTTTCTTTAGTCGGGGATCTCTGGGAGTATTGATCTTAACCTAAAATAAATACACATATTAAAACTTTTTAAAAAATTAATTCCTTAAAATGCTTTAAAATATAAAAGGAGCCTCATTGAAGATACTGTAATAAAATAGCATAAATAATACAACATTGGAAATGGGCTAAGAAATCATGAGTGTGAAATAAGGGACAGAAATAAGAATAAAATCCCTACTTGAGCATTTTGTTGAACAAGAACAGAGGAGTTTAAGTTCTTTTTCTGTTTGGCGGCCATTTCTAATTTCTTCATCTCGAGTGCTCTCACTTGCTCTTTCTTTTCTTTCAGTTGTCTTCCCAACTCCTCCTTTTTCTTTAAGATTTCTCTAAATTCTTTATCTTTTATGGAAACCTATAACATCCACACATTTTATTTCATTACATATAATGTATATTTCCCAACTCCCGTTATAGTAATTTTTACTTTAAGGAGAAGGGTGTGTATATATATATATATATATATACACTCATTGACATAAAAAATAGCTCACCAAGAAGAAAAAGGGATATCAAAGCCAAATTTATTTCCATGATTACCCATAGTATAAAGGTTAGTTGATAAAACATTCAGCCTTCCACGATGTTAGGGGACCGAGAAAATCAGTAAAAAGTATTGACTCCATAGGTGTACAAAACCGCCGCCACAGGGCATGGTATTGGGTGAGAGGGGCTCTAAATGGGCTTTTGGGGATTGGATGACCATGCTGCCTCCCCACTTAGTCAAATTTCTTCTAGTACAACAGAGGACATTGCATACCGGACGTTGCATGCTTTTCCTCAAGACCAGACTTTTTTTGTGAGCATTGGTTCTAGAGAACGGAAAGGCCCGGGTAAAAATGCAACATAAGGGGGTAAGAAGAAAGCTGGGACAATGCGTGCAGCATGTGTTTGTGTATTTTTCTCTTGAAACGTGTCCACAGGCCAGGCCTGAAAGTAAAGTCGGACAACCAGCTACAAAACCTCAACCGTTCAGCTCTGGTTGGTCAATGTACCGTTAAATCATACTAAGGAGATGCGGCAGTGGAATGGATGTCGTTCGCAGTACTGTGGATTGTATGTTTGGTCCGCATTGCTTAGTACGTCTCTGTATATAAACATGGGACTGACCATAGGCCTTTCTGTTTCCAAGACTGCACCAAATAAAATAATGATCATCTTAATTTCATGAAATTGTGTTTATGAGAGAATCCCTCTTCGGTTTACAGCACCACCACGGTTGGATATGAGTTTGAAGACACAATAGAGAGAGCGCACTCAGCTGTTGATTTTCTAATCGTCCCACGGAGTGGTGATCCTGAGTAATGGAGTGTTTAACATAATCTGGTTATGTTATAATTAACCTTTGTAGGTTTATTTATGAAGAGAACAGGCGAGCTTGTAAAAAATATATCTTGTGTTTATTTACATTCTACATACTCTAATCCAAACATTCTGAAATTAAATATCTTTAGAATAATACCTCTATAGTAGAAGTTGTTTTCTTTAAACAATGATACTAGTTTAATTTAAGTTGTGACTAGTAGATAAATTCTAACACTAGTAATATATTAATATGTAACATGCCCTTTTTTTTTTTTTTAAAGAAAATTTAATATTAAAATTTAGTGTCCATATCTAATAGGTTTTACTATTGTCCTTTTTGGTCTATCAGGAAGTATTGTATTCTCAGTAAGTCCATTATCAGGTGCATTCTCAGTAAGTCCATTCTCAGGTGCATCGTCATCATCATTGGGACAAGTTTCATCAGTTTGTTCACTACTGGAATTTTCGGTCTCTCGGGTCTCTTCAAAGTTATTCGTATCATAAAGGTCTTCAACTGTTGAGGCAGCAACAGGGATTATATCGTCATCTTCTTGCGAATTATCCAGTCTAATGTGGTACCTGTTTCTTCTAAAGTAACTTCCTTCATTTGCTTTTATGAGATAGGATCTAGGCTGAGGTCCGACGTGCACAATAGTACCTTTCTTCCAAGGATTGTTACTCTTGTGTCTAAACCAAACTTTTGCACCGTTTGGTAGTTCTGGGAGATGTTTTCCTTGTCTGTTAGCATACTTGTTTTGTATTTCTTGCCTTTTCTTCAAAGATCTCTGTGCTTCTTCTATGTCAAATCTTGGTTTTAGACGATCTGTATGGGTTGGTAGAAAAGATCTTAATCGTCTTCCCATTAGTAATTCAGCTGGAGAGGGGAGATCTTTTGCTGGTTGTATTCTATAATCTAGTAGGACTTCATAAATATCTCTCCTTTCCTCCTCCGCTTTTTTAAGTGAATTCTTGATGGTTTGCACGGCACGTTCTACTTGTCCATTTGCTCTTGGGAAACCCGGTGATGTGATTTTATGTAGAACATTCCATTCTTGGAAGAATTTCCGGATTTCACAAGAGCCAAATGGGGGTCCTCCATCACTGACAATTTCTTCTGGCATTCCATGTGTTGCAAAGATGGATTTCAACACAGGAATGAGAGCTTGAGCAGTAATATTTTTTAGAGGTTTCAATTCCACATATTTGGAAAAGTAGTCAATAAGGAGTAGATTTTGTTGTTTCTTAAAGTAGAAAAAATCACAGCCTACTTTTTGCCAAGGTCTTTCAGGCAAATCGACATCCATTAAAATTTCTTTTTGATTTTCTCTTTGATACTTTTGGCAAATTTTGCATTTAGAAATAAATTTTTCAACATCTCTGTTTATGTTTGGCCAATAAAAATATTCTCTTGCTTTGTTTTTAGTAGATACAACTCCTTTATGAGATATGTGCAACTTTTTCAAAATATCTTCTCTAGCAGCCATTGGGACTACAAGTCGTTGTCCTCGACAAATTATACCATCTTGCGTTTGGTGTAATTCTTCCTGGCAATGCCAATAAGCTTGTGCAGCCACTCTAGTTTTGGATTCTTGTAATTCTTCATCATTAGCTGAGAGTTCTGCTAATTCAATCCACTTTGTAGTTGAAGCTTGTGTCAAAAGGTTGATACTGGCATATGTCTCGTAGCATTCTTTCTCATCAAAAATTTCTGTAGTTGATTGTGCTCTTGACAAGGCATCTGCAATGATGAGTTGCTTTCCAGGTACATATACAAATTTTATATCATATTTATTCAACCTAAGCAGCAAGCGTTGGAGTCGTGGTGAGATGACATCATATGGCTTTTTACTAAGTCCTAGTAGTGGTTTATGATCAGTTTCAACCACAACAGTTCTTCCATACGTGTAGTAGTTAAAATGTTCCAATCCATAGACAACTGCCAAGAGTTCTTTTTCAATCTGAGCATATCGTTGTTGTGCATCAGTTAAAGTTGCTGATCCATAAGCAACAGGTTTACCTTCTTGAAGAAGTGTTGCTCCCAAACCATTTTTACTGGCATCAACAGACACAGTTAAGGGTTTCTTTTCATCAAAATATTGTAGACATGGAGCTTTAGTAATTGTTTCTTTGATACGTTCAAAATTTCGTTGAATATTGCTGTCCCACAACCACTTAACTTCTTTCTTCAAAAGTTGACGAAGAGAATGTGTCAAATTCGATAAATGTGGTGTGAATTTAGCTAGGTAAGTAACCATGCCAAGGAATCTCTGTAGATCTTCTTTATTTTGGGGAATTGCAAATTCATTTATTGCTTTTATCTTCTTAGGATCAGGATTAATACCTTTATCAGACAATACATGGCCTAAATAATTAACCGATGTTGAAGAAAGTTGAGTTTTATCTTTGTTAAACTTCAAATTTGCTTTTCTTGCAATTTCAAGAGTTCTACGCAGAAGTTTGCAGTGTTCTTCAATTGAAGATGAACCCAAAGCTATATCATCAAAATAGGGATTTATCTGGGATTCATTTTCAAAAATTTCATCCATTGCTTTTTGGAATTCCTCTGGAGCATTATTTAATCCAAATGGTAGTACAAGAAATCTATATCTACCCCATGGGGTAGTAAAAGTTGTCAGACATGAAGATTCTTTATCCAGGGGTAACTGCCAAAAACCGTTTTTTGCATCAAAAATTGTGAAAATTTTACATTCCTTCATTTTTGAAAGTAGGGAATCTGCAGTAGGTATTTGGTAGTGAGGTCTCTGAATGGCTTCATTTAAAGGTCTGGGGTCTAAACAAATCCTTAATTTATTAGGCTTGTTAATTACAACCATATTACTGACCCATTCTGTAGGTTCATTTACCTTGGTTATTATACCATTTTCGACCATTCTTGCTAGCTCTTCCTTAACTTTTTCATGCAAGGCAAGGGGAATTTTTCTCGGAGCTGCGACATGAGGGTTAGAATTCGGTTTTAATTTTATGTGCACAGCTTTGTTTATGCGACCAGTACCCGAAAACACATCAGAAAATTCATTTAAGACTTTTTGGGGTGAATCGACCAAGTTTGTATTCTTATTTATTAAATTCAACCTTTGTATCAAACCCAAACTTTTACAGGCATTAAGACCTAATATAGGACAGGAATCAAGAGTTGTGACTAAAAACTTAAATTCATTTTCACTTTTATCAGTTTGGCATTTTAAATGACACTCACCTAAGACAGGGACGATGTTGTCACTAAAGTCCATAACTCTTGTGTAACTTCTTCTCACAGTTGGCTTTACTTCCCATTTCAATAGTTCTTTCTTTGGAATTATATTCACTTGTGATCCGGTATCCAACTTAAATACTACTTCATGATTATTCACATTCACTTTCTGGAGCCAAACAGATTCTTTCTCCGAATTCAGCTCATCAAGTGATTTTAATTCACCAATGAAAATAACATCTGGATCTTGTTCTTCAATCACGTTGACCTTTTTAGAACTATGATCTCTATTTTTCATTTTTGTTTTGCAAACTACAGCCCAGTGGTTGCTGTAGCCACACTTTTTGCATTTTGATCCGTATGCTGGACATTTTCTTGCTTCATGAGAAGTTCCACAACATCTGCAAATTCTTTTCAGATCCCGATTGAAATTTTCTTGAGAAAGTTGGTTGGGTCTTGAAAAATTCTTTTTCTTTGCAATTGAATTCACTGTTCTGTTTTCGTTCATTTCTGTGACTTGTGTTCTACTATGTTCTGCAGCTTTACATTCGCTTATTACCTCAGGAAGGGTTTTCTCTTTTCTAGAAGTTTCTCGAATTAGGCGTTCTTGCAAGGGTTTATCTATAAGCCCATGAATTATTTTATCTCGCAACATTCTATCTTGCGATGTTCCGTAGTTACAGTCGACAATAGCACATCTAAGTCGGGAATAAAATTCTGAAAAAGCTTCACCTTTCTCTTGCTTCATTTCCAAGAATTTAAAAGATGCATAGACTTCATTTTGGTAGTCCTTGAAATACTCATCAAATGATTTGATTATTTGTGCCAGGGTTACCTCCTTTTTTCCTTGTTCTGGTTTCAAGTCAAATGCTCTTAATTGTTTCTTTAATTCTTCTCCACAAATGTGACGGAATAGTGCAGTCTTCGTTTTCTCCTCTTCCTCAGTGTATTTGACGGCTTCCATATAATCTTCGAAGTCTTGCTTCCAGTATCTCCAGGCCTCTGAAGGGTTAGCTGTTGAGCTAAACGGTGACACTGTAGGTAGATTTGTAGCCATTCTCATTTAATTTTAATCAAAAGGAAGATTTGCTTTTTGACTCTGACACCATTTAACATAATCTGGTTATGTTATAATTAACCTTTGTAGGTTTACTTATGAAGAGAACAGGCGAGCTTGTAAAAAATATATCTTGTGTTTATTTACATTCTACATACTCTAATCCAAACATTCTGAAATTAAATATCTTTAGAATAATACCTCTATAGTAGAAGTTGTTTTCTTTAAACAATGATACTAGTTTAATTTAAGTTGTGACTAGTAGATAAATTCTAACACTAGTAATATATTAATATGTAACAGAGTGGTGATGCATTGGATTCCATTTACGCAACTCCTGAGTATGATTTACCAGTACTTTTATCAACCTGAGCTGTGTCATTTAGGTTTTGCAGCCGGTTGTCCGTCCTTAGCTTCAGACCTGTCCTGGGGACAAGTTTTAGGAGAAAATGCACAACCACATGTTACACGCAATGTCCAAGCTTTCTTCTTACCCCCTAGGCTGCATTTTTACCCCGTCCTTCCCATTCTCCAGAACCAACGCCCACAAAACAAGTCCGGTCAATGAGGAAAAATCACCTTGCCCTGTATGTAACGTCCGCTAGTGCACCAGATAAAATTTGGTTACGTGGGGAGGCAGCATGGTCCTCCAATCCCCAACAGCTCATTTAGATCCCTTTTTTAGTTATGGACACCTATGGTCCAACACTTTTTACTGATTTTCTCGGTCCCCCAACTTCATGGAAGTCTGAATTTTTCATCAACCAACCTTCATACTAGGGGTAATCATTGAAATAAATTTGGCTTTGATATCGCTTTTTCTTCTTGGTGCGCTATTTTTTATGGCAGTGAGTGTATATATATATATATACAGGGTGTCCCATAAATAATGGGTCACACTAATAGGGGGGATAGTAGACACCTAGACGAGTCAGAATCACATAGGATTTGGGGGTCCCAGACCAAATCCCAGGGAGTTAAAAATGGAGCGACACCCCAAAAAAATTATTGAAAAATTCAATTTGTACAAGAACTACTATTGGTAAAAAATTTAAAAATGGTCTCAAAAATTGTGGTTTAATATGATCCTTAAAATTATTTAAAAAGTTTTCACTTTAAAATTTGTTTTATTATGAAAAAAGTTAAAAAACCACAAAAAAATGTGAAAATTCTGCCAAAACCTCATTTTGTATTTCGAAATCCTTTCCTTTGATTTAATAATCTGAAAGATCATAGTCGAAAACCCTTTAAGTCCAAAGTGTCACGTAAAAACCATCAATATTAAATGCTTGAGAGCCTGTTAAAGCATGGTTTAAGTCAGTTTTTTGAGTCCGCAAACTGCCGTTTCGGAAACGACTATAGGAAACCACTTTGCGCACCCAAAAAACGAACTTTAACAGGATCTCAAGCGTTTAATATTGACGGTTTTTACGTGGAACTTTGGACTTAAGGGTTTACGACTATGATCTTTCATATTATAAAATCAAAAGAAAGGATTTCGAAATACAAAATGAGGTTTTGGCAGAATTTTCACATTTTTTTTGTGGTTTTTTAATTTTTTTCACAATAAAGCAAATTTTAAAGTGAAAACTTTTGAGATAATTTTAAAGATCATATTAAACCACAATTTTTGAGACCATTTTTAAATTTTTACCAATAGTAGTTCTTCTACAAATTGAATTTTTCAATATTTTTTTGGGGGTGTCGCTCCATTTTTAACTCCCTGGGATTTGATCTGGGACCCCCAAATCCTAGGTGATTCTGACTTGTCTAGGTGTCTACTATCCCCCCTAGAAGTGTGACCCATTATTTATGGGACACCCTGTATATATATATAATAGAGTCCGTCCAACATTCACCAATACTTTTAAAAGAACTAATTTTTTCAGACTTCAAATTCTTTTGAGGGAACAAAAATGACAATCCGATGGAATTAGCACCTGAAAGCCCAACTTCAGTTTTATATCTATTCGCATTTTACACTTAAATACTTGATACTCATCACAGAACCAGTGCTGAATTTAGTTCTGGAAGAGGAAAACAAAAAGAGTGTTCCTGCAAAGTATCAGCAGTATATTTGCAAGGATGGTTATTCTCTGTAATTTTAAAGTTGGTGGGACTTGTAAATACCATCAGTAGATAAAGGGTTAGAGAAACATTTTATCTCACAAGATCAGGTTTGGGAGAAAGAGGCACTAAGAAAATTGAGGGGGACTCTATTTGTCTCTGCACTGGAGGGCACTTTGCATCTGCAAAGTGCCCTCCCCTTAGAGCTGGTCTGGATCAGCGCCTGCTTCACTGAGGTGAATCATTACCAGTTACACATTCAGCTAGTAGGGGAAGCATTTATAATTTCACTATCCTGTTTTTAACAAATAGTTTAATCAGATATTTTCTCAATAACACATGTTTCTTTATAATTTTGCAGAATTATCGATCTTCTACTGCTTTAAATTAAATAGTACGATAATAAATTTGAAAATTAACCACAGTAAAGCAATAAATTTAACATTTCAATCAAAATGTTAGAATTGGAAAGTTGAAATCAGAAAGAGGAAATGGATAATTGACTGCATCTAACTAAAAACCTGACTATGCCCAATGCCCATGTACAATCAGTGAAATGAAAAGTTTATCTTACATCTATGTTGCTGAGGTTGTTTTTCTTGAGCAGTGAAGGTTTAATGGGATTCTGCAGAGGTACTGAAGCCTAGAAGTAGTTCAGAAGTAATAAGTTAAACAGATTGTAAAATCAAATACAGTAAAATACTTAAGAGGAATTATTAATGGGACATTCTTAGGGTCCCATTCAAAGTACAATAAAACCTATTGTAAGCAACTAGCTTCAACTCCAAGAAAACTTGGTGGCTAAAAGGAGTGGTTGCTCTAAAACAGTGTTTCCCAACCGGGGTTCCGCGCCAAATTTCGAAAAAATTTTAACGTTATATAGTGTTTTTCCTTTGAACATTCGGCTGTCTCACAGAGGTGTATATGTTACGGGCAAAGTGATTAATTGGGCATTATTAATAATGCCCGGGCAATGTGATAAATTCAACGAAATTTATGAATGATTAATTAATTAATTATCCCCCGAAATTCGGACTTGGCGTACCAAATCCAGTTAAAATCCTTGTTTTGGGGGTCAAATTTCCGAAACTTTTCGGGAGGAGGGCCTCCGACCCCCCTTAAGTACTTGGAACTTCATTATTCAAAACATTTTTATAATATGTTCATCAAAATCACCTCAGAATGTCTGAAATTAAGACTAAGTGTATCAAAACCATGTTAAAACTCTGTTTTTAGGGCAAAATTTCCCTGGGGAGGGGATGACCCCCTTTTCTACTATTATTTACAACTTTTTTACATTAAGTCCAGCAAAATGCAAATATTACCTAAAAATTTAAATCGAAAAATCCTGCCAAGGTTACAAACCTAGTAAAAAACCCGTTTTTAGAGTCGAATTTCAAAAAATGTGCTAAGAACTACATTGGATCTATTTAATATACATGGGGGGCCGAGGAATAATTTTGGGCCCCTCTTGAAATAAATTTCTGTATTGTCTCAAGAAGCTTTTCTCCTCAGGTGTTCTACAAAGAGTTTGAAAAGGAGATACAACACTAGTTTAAAAAATTTCTGAGGGAGGACAAAATAGCAAGAAAAAATAGTGTTTCTTGAACTCTTGAGTTCCCTGGAACTTGGACATTCTCAAAAGGGTTCCGTAAGAGTAAAAAGGTTGGCAAACGCTGCTTTTAAAGATGGAAACATAAAATTGTTTTAAAACTTTAATAAAATTTTTTTGCTTATCTAAGCACTAAAACATTCCAATTGCATATACAGTATACACTTGTTATTACAAACTTATTTAAGCCGAAAACCTCTATTTTTCAAAAAAAAAAAATTCTCCCTAAAACTATCTAACGTTAATTACCATTGCATTATAATGTCAAATATTTTCTCCTAAACTCTTGTTTTAACAAAAAAATTTCTGATCTATAAAGGAATTTTTTCACATACAAAGCATTATTTGACTTAATAATTATAACGATATATTCTTCTTCTCGTGTCCATGGATACGTGCACGGTCCAGACACCACCGAAGGTGGCAACAATTGTGGCAGCCAATCATGGTAATGATATATTAAGTTTACAAAATGTGAATTTTAAATTTTTATATAACAATTCTTGGCCAAAATATTGAAATTTTTTTCCATCCTCGAGAAGCTTCTTAAAATATGTCTGCAATGAATTTTAAAGCATGTACCGATGCCCTACACCTTTCGAAATTGTAGAATGGGATATTTTTTCATCATTGGGTCCGGCGGACTAGTAAGTTTTTGACCGTCGTGGTCTAAGCCGTCTTTCCATGGCCAGCAGACCACATCCAATTTTAAACGCTGGTTTAAACCATGCTTCAAAAATTTTGACAACTTTTTTCTCTTCAGGTAAAGAAGAAAACCTTTATTTTTTCACCATTATGAAAAATCTTTCAAAAGATTAGTGTTATAAAACATTTAAACTACATTCCACGTTTAAAAAACATTGTAAGAGCTACAGCTCATTTGATCATTCCCTACAAACATTTCCAAGAACATAATTTGATTTAGAAACATCATATAAATACAGTGAAATTTATTTTGATAGTAAAACACAAAAATGGCAATGCATTAGGGTGATTCAAAAAACATTTTAAGCAAGAGTTCAGGCAACCTTCAGATTTTTTTACTCATCAGTAGTATAATGCTGAAGAAGTTCTGGATTCTAAATCAAATTCGAAGCAGGCGAGGATCCAGCATGGGTCCAAGGGGGGGCACTTTTTGCTTTTTTCAGACCACCACCTTTACCTTTTGACACAAAATGTTGGAAATTTTCTAAAAAGTCACGCAAGATCCCCTTGTGGTAGCGTTGGGGGAGGGTATGGGAGTCCTCCCCCAGAAAAATTTTGAAATTTGACTCGTAAAAGAAGGGGTTTTAACTCATTTGGGGATCATTGTGGGTCTAAGGGAGGCACTGTCCTGAGTGCCACCCCCTGAATCCGTGCCTGATTCGAAGAGGGTGTTCCATGACACATGACATTTACCTTTAGCATAATAGTATGTATATAAAAATTTTTTGGGTGATTAATTCTGATTTAAGATATATAATAAAAAAATTAATGTTGCATATTTTAAAAATTTCTAGTAAAGCTATGAGCAACTACATTATTTCTAGGGAGATTTGTAGGTTAAGCACAACCTTGAAGTTGAAATTCTACCATGATACTGCTAACTACCAAGTCTAAAAAATTTAAGGGATGGCTTGATAGGTTTGCAAATGTTTATATTTTACATGTATGGTTAAGCTCACTACAATGCATACAAATGTCATTACAACACAATAAGGCTGAGCGCGCACTGGAGACTTTTGTCTCGGAGACTTAAAACACTAGTCACTCGAGAGCAATGCATTTCTATGAAGAAATTCTTGGCCTAGTGATCTTGGTCTCTTGGCTAGATCACTAGGCCAAGAATTTCCTCATAGAAATGCATTGCTCTCGAGTGACTAGTGTTTTAAGTCTCCGAGACAAAAGTCTCCAGTGCGCGCTCAGCCTTAACCAATTTTTTAAATAAGAAGGGAAAGGTCAGTAGGACTCCTATTACCCAAACATTTTATTCAAACATGGGAATGACTTAAAATTGTATATAACTTGATGCAGATGTTGGGAAGGCATAACTTGTTGGCAGCTTGGTCATTTGAGTAAATAAATGACTCAGTAACCCCAGGGGTAGAAGTGACCAAATAAAAATATATAGGACAAAATAATTTTTTCATAGTTTAGTAACTGGACTAATGACACTTTTGTATCAGTTTTAAGTGTTTGGTATTTAGGCTTACAACCACAAATTTACTTATATTGGCTCCAAAAATTGTCTGGAATAAGAGTCAAACTATATTGTAACTAAATACTTTCATGATTTTTCAAACAAATGAACTTTGAAAACAAAATTAAGGTATTTAATTTTAAAAATAATTTTAGTAAAACCATAGTTAAATTAATATATAACGCAAAAAGTAAAAATGCATGAATGGAAACTATTAAAAATGCTTTTTTGGTTTAAATAAACAAATTCCAATAAATTTTAAAATTTAAAAAAATACTCAGAAAAGTTGTTTTAAGGTTGTTTTCCTGATAAAAAAACCCTTGAATATAATATCAAACTACTTTGCTTTCTTACATAATAGCAAGCAATTTAAGTGGTAGATCTTTTAATATGCCGCTAAAACTGTCCATATTTGGGACACATGTAAACACTTCTTCCAAAGCCAAGTATTAAAGTCAAGGATATAGACATGAGACTAGAAAATTGCGGTCGTGAGAGAATAGTTGTTTTTTCTGCCCTCATCGAATCTGAAAACCAACTTTATAAGCTCATAGCTCAAAGTTATATAATCTCATAGCTATTATAAGCTCAAAGAATGAAAACTCATTAACTTTCAGAAGAAATCCAGACAGTGATACGATTTTAGGACTTCTGAATGATCAGTAAAGATCCTGTAATAATTATAAAGCCATCTAAAATTTAAAATTTTAGGCAGTTAGAAAGTATCAAAAATATTTTTCAAGGATATTCAAGACATCAAATTTAAATTTTGAATACTTGAACTTGAAAGTACAGGGTCGTTTGGTGGAATATAGGATATATAGGATGCTTTTTCCATGTTTTTTGAAAATATAGGATTTATAGGAAATATAGGACGACTTCTACCCCTGTAACCCCCAATGAAAATTTAAATTGTATTGTCATAATTGTGTAAAGTTCTAATTTAGATAATTGGTGTTCTACCTACAATAAAAACAGCCTAATCCCTTACTTCTTTCAAGGATAATTCAAATATAGCTTGAAATAAAAATTTATCATGCTTAACATCTTACAATTTTGTGATAATTAACATGTGACAATATTCTGACAGATTTTAATCAAAATTTCCATGTCTTCTTCCAGGTTAGTGACTTTTGAAAAAATAAATGACTATTTTACTTTTGATAGCATTAAATTGAAAAAAAAAATTAAGTTTTCATGCAGCCAGAAAAGTTTTGTAATTACTACTGAAATTGAGTAATTTTTTCAGACTGCACTGCAGGAATAAACTAGAATATCTAACTTAAATAATTACTTGCTCAGTTAAAAATATAAAAAATTTAAACATTTACAATTAAAATTTAAATATGTAGGTTGTATCAAGGCTATTTTAGAAAAGTTTTGGGTACTATAGGAATATATATATAATTCAGCAAATTAAAACTTACTTTGTGAGGGTAAAGAAGCAAATAAATTAGGCTGTTTCTATACCTCCCCAGGATCGAAGTTAGAAAGTATATCTTACCTTTGTTGCTGGAGAACCCAAAAACTTAGGATTGACATGAATAGAGCTCTTTTGAAGAGGTGGTGTCTGTACAGGTGTAGGAACTTTGGCCGTGATTGGCCACGCTGGATCTATGAGGTTCACATTGCAATCTATGCCATACAATATTTTCTTGGGCAAGATATCATTCCAGGTTTGGCGCAATTTATAAAGCTGGCTCCTAGTTAATTCTTCAACCTAACCAAAGTAACACAATAACTCTTTAAAATTGCTTAGAAAGTTATCTTGCTTCAAGAGGAGATCTTGGAGCAGGTGCCAGGAAAGAACATGGAATCATACAAGAACATTAAAACAGCAAAAAATGAACACTAATTTGAAAAAAAAATAACCAGACTAGATTATTGTGTAACAAAGATTTTTCTTTGAAAGCTTTCACCTGAAAAAAAAACTCAACAAGATTACAAAATTGGAAACGTGTACTCTCATTACAACACTAAAACTGCAAAACTTACCAGATACCTTCAGAAATAGAACAAATATTTATATAGATGATGTGATCAACCTTAAATGCACACAATTAAAATACTAAAGAATTCAGATATTTTTCATCAGTCCTAAAAGGCGAGCTGATTTTTTTCTCTCTTAATTTTTATTTATTAACGTTTATCACACACACATTATCATCTTGATTTATCCTTACATAAATGTTTCAATGCTTATCGGTTACAACCTAAACCCTTATGTCTGACACTTTATAATCTCGCAGCATCATTGAAAAACACTGAGTTAGAGCCTACAATTCTAATGTTTTTGGACTTGGCCAGATGTTCCATGCCAAATCATTTTGCAAATGAGCCTGGTTCTGGTACTCTTAAAGACATCCCCTGATCAATGTGACATGGTAGCCAGATTTAAGGCATAGGTTGTAACGTATACAAAATGTATAAATACTGAGCTGCTCCAGAGGAGCGTTAAATGCTATTTTTGACATTCAAGACAGTTTAACATGAATCATTTGATTACAAAATATTTCAAAGTCAAACCTCATTTAGTAAGTAAATTGTGACATGAAAATGTTTTGAATACTTGGACATAAATTAAGTTTATAGCATAAAGTGTTTCATGAATGTCCAGCAAAATTTCACCAGGAAGGAGTCATTTAAGTTTCATGTGAACTTTCAGTTTAGATAATTGTTTTTTTTTCTTTAAGTTCTTTAGCTTAAGTTTAGAAAAATGCATACATTAGTCAAACAATGAATCTTTAGCCAGTCACATGTGATTACAAACACAAGGCCATGGTTTTTGACTTCAACATGGAATTCTATCAAAACTCTTGCAAATGTCATGCTGATAAGGCAAAACAAATATTGCTTTAACATATAAAAGATAAGTTAATGTTCTAAAAGTTTATGGAGAAAAAAGAGAGAAAGGCAGGGTGCGGGAGAATAGCCAACTCTCACCAAGGGGAGGGAGGAGTCCAAAATATGGGAACATCTCCCATATTATACGGACATCCTCTATTGCATAACATAGTTGGCAACATTGAAGAATTTGATAGATTTATCGGTGGTTTAATGGAATTAATGAGTAGAATTTAGAATGGAATCATAAGAATCTTAAAATCAAAGAAGTACAGAGAATTAACAAAAGTGATTACATGTAAGAAATAAGAACAAATACTCTAATACAGTTAAAAAGAATATTCTTTACTTTCAGATTTTCCATTTTATACACCTGTATTCTTACTAGAATTCTTATTTACAATACAAAAATATTGTTCATAAAAAAAACTTATTTTTGTGAAATTCCTCTTAAGTGGGGAGTTAGAGGGAGAGTATCCAAATTCTGAAGTCACCCTAGATAATTCAGAGGGTTGGCAGTTATGCAATGAGCTACATGTGAACAAAAAATTATTACATAATTATCAAAATAAATTAATACATTAAGAAGAGCGCATAATGTGCACAGTGCATTAAAAATGCCCTAAGAACTATACTTTTATAGAACTCTTATTTAAAAAAAGTAATTTGTAATGTTAATACAATAAACTTAATACCTCAGCATGTGCAGAGATGCACAGCTGATAACTTCATCATTTTATAGAGCTAGCTTTTTTCAGAAGGTAGTTAATGTAACCTTAAAACATGCCACCTACAATTAAAAAATGAGCAATATTCACACACTATCCGAGGAAGACAAGCAAGAGTCTGAAAATATGCCAAAACCCAATGTTCTTGTTGTTTTTCCTATTTTACCTTTTTTTGCATGAACTAAATTAACTTATCCATTTTTCTTAACCACTAAAGGTTATAGAGGTAAAGTTCTTAGCCCCTTTCGGGTCAGACTTGTTGAAACAACCTCTTAATGTTTAGGATGCAAAACTGCTAACAAATTGGGTTCAAATTTGTGAGAAAAATGTTAGTGTTATTCTAAATAGCACAAAAGTCACAGAGCTACATTCTACAATGCAATGAGATAATTTGAAATCACGATAAAATATACTGACAGATAATAGATCTTTCATAAAAACCTGATAAAGTATAAAGACATTGATCAGGACATTAACAAAATAAATTTTATGCCAACAAGAGAAGCATTTTAAACTATCGAAAAAGATAACAAAGATCTTATTGTGCCGAAAATATGCACAAATAATTAAGACAGAAAACCAGGAAACACATGAATAAATGTTTCATACACAGTAGAAACAATCTTCAGAAAGTAGTGATTATATTTATGGAATGTTTAATATTGTAATATAATCTCTCTCTCCCTCTTTTTCCCATAAAAAAACTTATGCTAGCAACTATAGTTCAAAAATTTTTCTTAACCTTGTAGAAGATAAAATAATTTCATTAGATATGCAAACTTATTTTAAGAAATCTTAAACACAATAGCTGAAAATAGGTATGTATACATAATTATAGTCATTTCAAATAATATTATCTAAGGAATCACAAAGCACATGTATTCAATAAGATAAACAGATGTTGGTCTGTTGTTATTGATTAAACATGCCTCGATTATCTTCACAAATGTTGTTTAGTTTTGCATAAGATTGTTTAACCCTTTAGAGCAGTGGTCCCCAACCTTTTTACCACCACGGACCGGCCAACGTTTGTTAATTTTACCGTGGCCCGCTGGGGGGGGCTTTGATTGGTTTTTCTACATTATTTTGATTTATTAATTTTAATTTAGTTGTATTTAAACATGCTTTCAAAATAAGATACAGTTACACCAAAAAATAAATGTATAGTGATTTATAATTCATTTCATTCATTAATTTGGAGTATATAAACCTAGGAATTTAAATTCATTTTCAATGAAAATGATCGGCCCGCAGACCGGTACCATTTGATCCACGGACCGGCACCGGTCCGCGGACCGGGGGTTGGAGACCACTGCTTTAGAGCATGGATTCTTTCCCCTTTGCATAAGTGGAATGGGTGCACAAAAGGGTTAAAAGCAATCGAAATTTAATTTTCTTTAGCCTCAATAGAATTTTAAAATTATTGAATTTTTGTGTCTACAGTAAAATGTTGCTTTTGGGAATTAAAATTTATCAAGAAACCTAGTTGGGTTATTAAGAATGTGTTGATATATTCTTATCATTTACCAAAAACCCATATTTTGGTTAGAAACTTAAGATTTTGTGATGATCTCGTCAGTTAAATTTTAGTATATGCAGGGTTCCCATTTTATGGCATTTATTTAACATTTTCCAAAAAACCAACTGTTTATCATCTGCGTATTGGTAACTGCTTAAAATGGAAAAAAGTACAATTTATATTTTATACAATCAATACTGAGAACCCTGCAAAATATTCTTGAAATTCTAACTCGTGTTTGTCAATTAATCTTAAAATGTTTTTTTTTGTTCAACCCCTAATATATCTAACTTCATGACCTAATTAAAATGGCTTAGTTATGCAGCTTTAGAAATTGTATCTTTGATCTCATGGTGTGAGCATTTATCATATTGGCATTTTTTTATTAATGGGACTATTTAACTTTTAAACAATACATTTATTCCTAATTATTGAAACTATTAAGTGTTTTTACTGCATAAATTAAGTACACTAATTAAATGGCATTTTAAAATCTTCACTTAAGACTGAATCATTTAAAAATTACACTTTTTTCAGATAATGTTTCTTCTTTAATTAATTCACTGATAAAGGTTTTTAATGTGACCAGTTTTCCAACACCTACATATTTGAATTCATAATTAGAAGCCAAAAGTGCATCAACCTAAATATAAAGCCATTGTATAAACCAAGAGGCCACTGTTCTTGTGCTCAACATACAAAATGTAAGGTTTACAAAGAAATTACTACGATCAGCTCTCGATTCTAAGCATGCTTCACACAAAACAAATCAAATTTTGTATCTTAAAGTTCTCAAGTTTCAAAAAATTCACTTGTGATTACAAAGTTCTTGGCACAGTTTTTCTCTAGCCTTCATCATGTATTACAGTGTTCATAGATTAATACAGATAGTAATAATAGGCAGTTACTTGTAACAGCTAAAAAGTTAGCAATATTGTTTCATCAAAACCAAACCAGCCCAACAGAAACAGCTGATAATTAAAGTTAACACTTTTGTATGGATTAATTTACTATTAATTTCAAGCATATTAAAACTTGAAATGTCGCGAGAAAAATAGAATAGAAAAAACACAGCATTTGGCAATATATTTTATTTCAAAATATTATTAACCTACATCTGTGTAGTGAAACATAGGATACATCTTCAATGATACAAAGGAATGGCACTCGCAAAAAATCTCCTCAGGAATATAGAAATACCAACTTGGACAGCATAGCAATAATTTTTTTTGAAACACACAAAAATACAACCTACTACTACTATAAAACTGCTATTCTAAAGAATAACCTAGGTTATCACTAACATAAAGCTATAAGCTAATACTCAAACAAGTAATCTTAAAAAATGTAATTCACGTAACTTAAATAAAAATCAGAAATCAATTCAAATCTTTGATTACAAGAATATTTCTCTCAAATCTCCAAAATTTAAAACTTTTGACTTTAAAAAAATTTTTATAGTATACTTTTGAAGGGAAAAAGTACTAGTTATGAACCACCATTGGTCTTTGCACCACTAGTTAGGAACCCCTGCCTGATGGGAGAATTTTTCCCCTGAAAACGTGATTTTTGGCATAAAATTTTTTAAAAAGTAATTCCTCTAGACTGGCCACTGAATAGAAGGCTACTTAAGTGCTATCTTTTAGAAATAGAAATCTTATGAGCAGAATCAAGTACAAAAAAGTTTTTTAATTCATAAATTTTTAAGAAAGGAAAACTTAAAATATTAATAAATGAGAAGTATGATTCTTAAGAGTTATCCCTCTTCGCCTCCCTAATAGTCAACATCCAAAATATTTTTTTAGTGGTGAGTTTTGAATCAAAACTTAAACAGTATGGTAGTCTAAAAGTTTTAACACTTTTTTTGGAAAAAAATATCCCTCAAATTTACATTAACTAAAAATTAAATAGTACTAACTTAATGTAGGTAAAATTATAAAACCTAATTATTATATATAGGGCCAGCAAAATTTACTTTGTTTTAGCTTCTAACAAAGCAACAACAATGGGACTTACTAGGTGGAAACTTTCTGAAGAATTGTCATAAATCTTTGGTAGTTATAAAAACAGCCGTTCATTTTTGGAAAAACATTCGTAAAATTTTTTCAAAGACAATGGAGGGATGTTTTAAATGTGTTTAGCATGGAATGCAGAGGTGTTCCTCTAATCATATGCCAAAAGGACCACAATTTTATTGTCTATGATTTTTTCTCTGAAGTTCGACCTAGACGTGCAAAGTGCCCGTCCCGTGGGTAATCCCTTTAATTCAAAGGTCATTAGTTTTGTTTTAACCCCCTTACAGGTAAAAGAATCTATAAAGAAGTATATTTTTTATTATATAAAGAGTAGAGAATATTACAAGAACCATCATTAATTATTTTTACGATTATTCACTTTATCTAGATATAGGCTGGCTTTAATTAAAGCTTTACCAAAAGGTCACTAATGACCTTTTTGGAGATGTCATTCAACTACATAAATAGGAAAGTTTCATAAGCAAGGAATTAAGAAGAGATTCCTTTATTTCTATGGCTAGCCCAGCCTTTTTAAAGCACACCAAATGAAGTATTTTTTGATAGATTGATATATATTGATTTGTAAATATTCTGATGTTTTAACAGGGTGGCTACAGAATCTGAGGAACAAATTTCCCTGATTATAATTTTAAAATTTCCCTGATATACATCTAAAGGGTTTTCAGCTTTTCCTAATAATTTAAAGACTTTTAGCTAGTTACTTCACACAAAGATATACTTCTATCAAATAGATGTTTAAAATAAAAATAATTATATCACTTTTAAAAAATATTAATTATAAGGATATAATATTTTTTATATGCAAATAAATAAAAAAAAACTACAGTAAAGCACCGTTTATACGTCTTTCAAGGGACCGACGTAAATCGACGTATAAATGAAAAAACGTATAAACGAAAATGTCCTTAATTATTAGGTTTATAACGCTCCTAATGCAGATTTACAAAAATACATTAATTTTTAGGTTTTTCTAAAGAAAAAGTTACTTCAAAACAGTTTTTAAACTGAAAAATACTAACTAATAAAATTTAAAATAGTATTAAATATTTTAAAATAAAATATTTATCATAAAAATTAAAGAAACCCTACCTTTATGGTGATAGGGTTTTACAACGGCAGTTTATGGTCCCGCTTTCTTTGTGGGGTCATTTAGCGATCAAAAGAATTCTTCTTCTCTGCAGGGGGTGCTGGCGACCCCCTAACCATAGATAAGGGCCATAAAACTGTAGTGTAGCTCATCCCGTTATCAGTTCAACAAACTGCCCTTTTACTCACCCCCACTCCATTGGTCATGCCCCCCACGACGGCCAAGGAATGCAGTGCTCTTCAACCTTTCCTGGGGAAATTTTCCCACGAAATGGATAATTTTGAATTTTAAGACAGCTGAAAACGACGTATAACCGATATTGCGCGTCGTATAAACGAAGAATTTTTGTATTAAAATGAATAGGAATGAATTGGGACTTAGCGAAAACGACGTATAAATGATAAAGTCGTATAATTGAGAAACGTATAAACGGTGCTTTACTGTACTATCAAACGATTAAATATGAGTGTTTTTTTCTTTTAAATTTTCAGCTATGAAAAGTTAAATAATTAATATATTGTGAGTTGGCCGTAACCTGACTTTGGTTTAAGGGGGGTTACCTGACGTTTTCTTAGGGTACAATTGTACGTCAAGTTTTATATGACTAGTACATCTTACATTAATTTTGGTGATTTTAATTTAAAAATTTTGTAATGTAATTTGTTGTAATTTTTTACCCCACAAAAAAGCATTTCTTAGCTCATTTCAAGGAATTTTTGGACTACACCACAAGTGCACCGCTTAATGAGGAGCGGCATAATTATCAAAGCAACCCAGCAGATAATAATAAACAGCAAAATTTTGAGGGGAGTTTGGGGGGTCCTATTTCAAAAAAAAAATTATAATTTTCCCCCTTATAGTAGAGTTTTAATTCATTAAGATCCCTCCTCATAAGTCACAGAATTTTCAAGGAAAATCAGATCATAATATAATTTATTTGAAAATTTTGAGGGGGGCCTGGGGGTCTTCCCCCAGAATTTTTTTTTAATTTTACCCTTAGTAGTAGTGTTTTGACTCATTTTGAAACCCTTTATATTACATTGCTTCTTGTGAGTCAATTATTGAAAATTTCCCCGATTTTTAAAATTTTTTTAAGAATTTCCCTGTCCTTTCCAAATGAATGAAATTCCCTGATCTGTAGCCACCCTGTTTAAGTTTAAAAAAACATCATTACTTAATAAATTTAGAAATCCTTACAAGCAGTCACTTCCCAAAGCAAAAGTAACTTAAGATTAGCTTATTTACTGATAGATAAATAATGCCTACATAAAAGTCTAACTGAATATGATGAATATCACTAATTTAAATGGTATCCAAGATAAATCTTATCACATCAGTTGTCTTAGTATTTAAAAAAACTAAAGTAACTAACCAAAACCTCTTAAATGCAAGTAAATACTAATCTAACCTACAATCTAAACTTAAATAAACTAGCCCTACAAAAAGAGGAACTATGACAGTTACATTACATTAAGAACCAAGTACATATGTGGGATTAACTGTTTAAAAATTGTGTATTGTGAAAATGCAATGAAAATTATGGTGTTCTGGACAGTTTAGACTGGTAGCACAAGCACAATATACGGGTATAGAGTGCCAGACAAGACATAATACTAAAATTTTTTTAGAAAGCAATATGCCTTGAATAATGACAATTCATGAAAATAGTATCAATAGTAAAAAGATGGTCTATTTCAAATATACTTCTTATAAAATTTGTTTATATCTAATTTTTATTAATAGATATTTTAGTTGTAAAAAAATCTTTCACTTGGAAGTAGGAAGACAGGGAACTGCCATAGTCTATCTTGCTCATGGATTTCCCAGGCACCAAAGATCGTGACGTCTGAGGGCGCCACTTAAGCATAAAACTATGGGTAGAGACATATGCTTGCTAACTAAAAGCTGGTTTGTCTTTGTTGTTTTTATGGATATTGATTGGAAAAACTGAAAATATAGCAATATAAATCATGCGGAGCGACTGAAATGCTCGTGGAATAGGCTTAAAAAGAAAAATAAACCACTTTTACCAAACAGCATTTTTTATACCGCATATTCATTTTCTCAGCTGTTATATTTCTGTGAATCGGGAGTTAGGACGACGAAGCGGCTATTGTGAGCAAGCATGTCTCTAATATGCTGCGCACGTTGCTACCCCATGTGTTGCGATCATTGGCGCCTGGCAATCCTTTTCACGGCAGTTCCCTATCTTCCTACTTCCAAAGAACTCATTGGTGAACAATATTGTATTTGGTACAGCTTTTAGAAAGAGTCCTTCAGCCACCATGTTTACCCACAGCTCAAATGATGACACACAACCATATAGACTACAGTAACGGACCCTTTATCCGGGAACCCAAAATCCGGAAGGACCCGAAATCCGGCTCGCGTTTAGAATTTTTTTTTATATTTTGAAGAATTTTCAGTGAGTAAATGCTGTTACGACGCGGCCGAATCGTATCGTCCCCGCGCTTAAACGGCCGTTCCAAAATCGGCTGCTGCCTTGCTATCGGTTCTTGCCGCTACGACCCACGTGCTTTGCCAAGTGTTTTTGCTGGATCCATTACGATTGGAACGGGCTATGTCGTTTCAGCTCGTATTTTGGTTTTACTAAACCAGCTGCGTCTTTAATGGCGTTTTTTCCGGAAGGGACCCAAAATCCGGAAAATTCCGAAGTCCGGGATGATGTTGGCCCCGAGCTTGCCGGATAAAGGGTCCGTTACTGTATATTAATATCATTATTATTGGATCATAAGATAATAATAATTAGCAGATTATTATTTTACGATAGAAATGCACAACCTTTTTGGGAGGAGGGTCACTTACATAGTTGATTGAGACATGGAGGGCCGCAAACAAAGAGTAACAGTAAAAATAATACAGCTAATACAATAGGCAGGTGTAGCTTTTTATAAAACTTTAGAGTTTGGGGTCCTCCCCAGAAAATGTTTGGAAATTTGAATCTTAAAAACAAGGCATAGACTAGTTGAAAGGAGAATTTCACAATTTATCACTGGTTAAGTGGACAATAAGTGTAAACTCACAACTCTCAAGCATCACCACCAACTGTGGACTTGTTTCGTACTTGTTAGGACTCATCAGCACGGTTTAGGAAGGTAACGCAAGAGAGTGGTTATCATACATGTGATTCCACAGACAAAAAATTGGCGGAAAATAATCAAAAAAATTCAATGGCACCTAAATTTTTCTACATTTTAAGTAGGCTTTTACTTCCCGAGATCTAGGTTGGGTTTTTATGGCGCATGACCCAAGACAGGATAGCCCTAGATCTAGGATTCGATATGCTACAGCCAGATTCCTATTTTTTAGCTTACATCTTAACTAATTTTCATATTACTTTGATATTTAAAAATTTTTTCTTTCGATTTTTCTTAAAATTTAGCACTAGGCCACACTAGTGGTACGAGTTTTCAGTATAAAACGATAGGAAAATAAGAGTGGAATTTCAGTTTTGCAAATCCAATTGTCAGATTTTAATTTTGCTCAGCGAATTGGCAGATTTCCGCCAATTGGCGGAAGAATCACATTTATGGGTTATTTGCCCTCTGCTCTCTTGCGTTACCTTCCTATACCGTGCTGATCAGTCCTAACAAGGACGAAACCGGTCCTCAGTTAGAGGTGACGCTTGAGAGTTGTGAGTTTACGCATAGACTAGGTTTTGGTTTTGCACATTTAGCCCAAATTTTGGACATATATTTTTAGGTAGGATTTGCATTTATCAAAAATTGAATTGTGAATTATAGAGTTCCAAGTGTAAAAGGTGGTCTGGAGGTCTTACCTAGGGATATGGGTCGGAAAATTTTCCACTATGTTTTTCCAGAAAATTGAATGCTATTTTTTTCCCGTTCCATTTTGCTTCTCTTTCAAAGAAGTAAAATTAACTTGATATAACTTTAATGTTATTGTTACTTTTTTGTATTGAAATTGTCTTTAATGACTTTCTTTGTGGTATATTGGAACTCAGAAATGTAATAGTTATCATAATCTTTTTTTTGTGAGAAATGTGTCCCTACCAGTAATTTTAGCATACTACAAGATTTTTTTTGGAAGGACAGGTCCTCAGTCTTCTTTTATCCCCCTTGATATCATATCTTAAACAAGTTATAATCAAATATGAATTAAAAAAAACCACTGCATTATTATCTAATTTGGCTTCAAAGTGATCTTTTGGTAAAAGTTTACAACTTGAGTAATCCTTAAGAAAAATTAGTTGAAAATACTCACAAAAATCAATAAAAACACTATGTCAGAGGTATGACTAGACTTATAGGGCTCCCCTGACCTAACTTAAGTTTTTTCAACATTTGAATCACAATGTGAAAAGAAGCAAGCTTCAACTAGGTGCCATAAGAACTACTTTCGTGAAAAATCGCTATTTTTCAACTTTTCGGCAGAACATGATCCTAAACACCGGATTTCCTGGCTTCAAACCACTGTAAAGATGTTTTTCCCACACCATACCAACATCAACAGCAAGAAGCAGACTTCATTTAGTGCCCGCCGCCGTCCAAAAATTGCGGGAGGAACGGAACATCCACGAGCAAAACTAAACTTAACGCCAAAAATCGAGATTTCCTTGACTTTTATTCACTATAAATCGTCATTTTTCTTGGTTAAAATATGGAAAGTTACAAAAGTTAGGGACGATCTGAAATATCCAAATTATTTCGCGGGCCGCAGGTGGTGCATCACAAATTTATGATCTATACTCTATTCATTTAGAATTGGCGCTTGAGAAATAGTGCTTTCCCCCACGCTAGAAGCGTAACCATAGTTACGATCTTTGAGCAGCCAATCGTAAGCCTTCTTCGTCTCTTTGACGAGGATAGTTGCTATGGTTACCAATCGGTGGTGGGGGAAGGAAATATTTTCAAGCGCCAGTTCAAAATGAACAGAGTATAAAATGATGATATTTATAGTTAGATCTCTATGGTTGTCAGTCATCATTTGAGCTGAGGGTAAACATGGCATCTTTTAAATTCTTTAGGTAGAAAAATTTCATCGAAAATATTTTGTTCTAGAAAAGCATACTACAGTTAATCCCACTATATTTACATGATATAATAGGTTATAACAAGGTAAAATATTTAAGAAATAAAAAAGAACTTATAAAAACTTTTAGCAAACCTTTTCAAATACAGAAGAGAATACTGTAATCAAATGATCGCAAAAGAGATCAACATATTGTCCTCCAATATTTTTCATGATGGAATCTACTAAGTAAAGAGTTGGTAACTTTAAAGTAGGAGGAACCTGAAAATACAGAAAACAATAAATATTGCAAAATCTCATAATTATTTTTTATTAGAAAGACACTAATTAAATATGTTTTGTTTTCATATTCATACCACTCAGTATTATTTTTTAACTTATAGAGGTTAACCACATTAACATTTACCCATTTTTAAATCTAATAAGGATAGGCACATAGATGGCGGTTAAACTTTACTACTCGCAGCCCCGATTTTTGGCGCCAAGAAAATCTCGCCAAGTGCGCCAAACGCGTTTCCCAAAGAGAACCAAGTTTTCATCCAATCAACCAACCACCAAAATTACTTTCATCCACCATCCACCTCAACAATCATGCCATTTAAACAACCTTTGCAACTTTAACGTTATTCCAATCATCCGCGATCTACATCCATTCCATCCAAGCTCTCAAATCTCATTCATGCTCCTATACTTTTGAGTCCGAAAATACTAAAAACCATTATGAATCATGATTAAATATCTCCCGTTAAAACCGCGATCCCTCACGCACACTGAATCGATGTTCATTCTCTCTTTTCTTTCGGCAACTGCATTCAAACCCATCACTCACATTGTTATGCTTTTCAACATTCACACTTCCTTACAAACGCAAATAATCACAAATAAATCGCAAAATCAAACTCATTCATTCTTTAAAAAAAGATAACTTACGTTAGCGCAGCAAGCTTCAAAACGGGTTGAAAGAAATGCAACGGAAACCAACGGGACCAAAACGACTGCATGTCATCACACAACGAGGAGCAGGAACCAAAAGAAAGAGACGCTCAAAACTGAACTGACCCCCGCGAAAACGCCTGGAAAGTTCTAGAAGATCAAGATAAGTAAAATCCCCCTAATTGGTCAAGGGCGCAAGTTTGGGTGACGTAACCCGAAACCCGATCCTCCCGGTTGGGGATGCGGCGATCGGACCCCCGTTAGGTCCGGGGATGCTCCAGCCGAAATAGTCAGTAGGGTTGCCATAACTCACTTGGCGACATAGGGTTGTCATATTGGAAACTTTATCGCCAACTTGGCGAAAATGGCTGCGAGTAGTAAAGTTTAACCTAGATGGCCATCAAAAATACTACATATACAACACGAGTACAAGAAACTTTACGAAATTTAATTTACACTATGTAAGTAACCAAGAATATCACTTTGAAGCTGAAACAGATTGTTAAACCTCCAAACAGAGCGGTAGCTCTCTAAAATATGTTACTGTAACATAGCTACATTTGTACCTATGATGGCGTCATGGAAGTAACGTTTCGATTATTATTTAAAAGTATCGCAAAAAACTCAATTGAACTTACCTTTTGCACATGCTCTACTATTGTTTTTACAATAACAGCCGCATATTTCACATTTTCTTCAGCTAACATGGTTAGCATATTGATATGAGGCTTGCTATTGAAATTAAGGTCACATAAGGAGGATCGATATTCTTCAGCAATAGCTTCAGCCATATTGAAATAGAAAATTGAGTACCACTTAGAACTTCAGATTAAACTATAATCTTCAAAACATTATAACAATATCAACATTCACAATATCCATATGCACAACACAGTAGACAGTAGTTAATTGCACCATTTCATTCCCATTCCATTTTCAACTCCACAACCATGAAATAAATAAAAATAAAATACGTATCAAATTATCTTCACTTCGAATCTCTTCGACAAAGCGTTACTCTTCGAATTCAAAATTTATGATTTTTTTACTGTGAAATATGAAGAAAGAGAGCGTAAGAAGTGAAAAAATTATTGTTAAGTAGATTAAGTTTATTAAGTAAATTATTTTCTTGTATAAAGTTAGGTGCTGAATGCAAAAAATTCAAAAAGCTCATGAACCAAGTATCAAATCCTGACATTCCAAAAATTGAAGCCTCAAACACTGTCCGCAAACTAACACATTCTGAACATTAGATAAAAAAATAAAATTTTTTATTTAAATCGCTTGAAAATAAAAATCAAACTTATTTAAGAGAATAGATGGCAATATGTATATATATATTTTTATTTTGATCAATTTATTGACAATGGCATCAGTTCTAGAACATGCGCACGCAACTCTTTTACACTCTTTTTGCAAAGTAAAAGGCCCATGAGCTCGATCCAGAAATTTCTACAAAATACTCAACTATATTAAAAGGCAAGATTCTTTAGTAGGAAGTTCAGTAAGTTGCACCTTCACGTTGTAGTAAACATTGGATATTCAGTCCTTTTAATCTAAGAAATCTTTATTATTGGGTTGGATTTAATGGCTTACCATTTTTGAGTAAGGTACATTTTCCCCGTCCTTTATCCTTCCTCATGTTTTATATATTATTTAATCATGTATCACCCTTTCTTAATCGTCAGTTTTACTTTAAAGAAAGCTCTGTTATATCTATCTTGGGGTATTTTAAAATAAACTAAATATCTATATCATGATGATTCCTTTGTTGCTATACAGTTTGAACTATTGTTTATTATGACCGTAACACCTAATTTTTTTATTGCTTAAAGACGTAAACTAAGCATAGTAAAAGTTATTTTTTCAGTCTAATCTGAAGTTATAATCAAATTTTAAATTTTTTCCCTACTGGTGGATGATTGTAAACTAATATAAGTTGTATGTGAGGTTGAAATTTCGAGATCAGTACCGATCATTCCATGGAAATAACTCATTGTATGGCATACCTGCCTTTTGCTCTTTCTCATTACAGTCGGCTCAGTCCTAGAAGTGGGTTCAATCGCCAAGCCAAGTAGTAGTGCCAAATTGCACCTTGGTATCAATGTTAAGATGGCAATCAAAAAAATTGCCAAGAGGCGCCAACCCGAAAAAGTCAGAGGTTCACCTGGGTAACATCCATACCTGTCTCGAAATTTTTATTGTATGTTTTTTCGGAACTGATTAAATGCAGGGTTCTTTGCGCCAAGTGCTCTAAACAAGTGTTTCTCAAAGAGAACCAACTTTCAGAAAACCATTAAAATGACTCATCCAGCTCTACAATCATTCCCGATAAATCCAAAGAATCGGGCTTGGGGTGATATTTGGTGTTGCCAATATAGTTAATCGGCAAGTAAGCAATTCAACTTAGAACTGGGTTGACAGAATCCTCTATTTTAACACTATTTTTTTGGTGCATGCCCGGATTCTTTGGATGATCCATCAACTTTTGCAACTCTATTCCAATCATTCGCAATCCTTCTACTCCATCCAAGCTCTCAAATCCCATTCGAACTCCTACACTTTTAAGTCCACATTTATGAAAAACATACAATCATGGTTAATGGCTCCCGTTAAACTATGATCCCCAGGATCATAGTGACATCACTCAATTAGGAACAGTAATGAAAAGAGAGAAACTCTCAAAACTTACCCCAGAAAGTTCCAGATGAAAAAGATATGAATAAATCCGCTATTTGTGTGGTCGCTGACGAAAGTGTGACATAACACGCTCCTCTCAGCTGAGAGCAAGGGTGTATGGGATGGTGAAAAACAACGGAGGGCCCCATATGGAAATTTGGACTAAGTATACAAAAACAAGCTAAAACCATTGTTCTTAAGGGTCAAATTTCCTAATATTTTCTGGGGGAAGAAGCCCCAGACTTGCATACTTTACATAAGTTCATCAAAATGTAAATTCTACCTGGTACATCCAAAATTCGGTCTAAAAGTACAATAATTAGTAAAAAACCAGACCCTAGAGTAAAATTTTCTGGGGAAGGGACCCCAGACCCCCTTTGCAGGGGTGCAGAATATGTCTGAAAACCCAAACGAGGTTCAGGGGAAATTGTGGCAGTACTGTGGAATTTTTTCCCCAATATTGTATAGAAAAAAAGCTACAAATCCAAGGTGTTATTGGTAACAAATATCCAAATATCTCGGCTGTTGACAATAACACGCCTTCTAAATTCTACGGAAATTGGGTAAAAATACGGATGATAGTCAAGAGCTAAGGATCTTCACAAAAAAAAGAAAAAAAACCAAGTTTCTATAGTGAATTGATGACAGTTGACATTTTCTTGCGTTTTTATTGATAATGCAAGAAAAACAACCAATCCGTGACGGGATTAATAGGTTTTACTAAACATCTCTCTTGTTGAATCGCATCAATGTTTTAGAACTATAATTAAATTAGAGAGTTTAAAATAACTATTTTAAGACCGGATATATTTTTAAGCTGAAGTGACATATAAAAAAGTATAAAATTAATAAAAATGGAAACTAATAGAATATTTGTACTTAAGAGTAGTTATATAAACTAGAATATAAACATGGAGACATTTTTAGGGGAAATTTTGGAAAAAATTGTGTTCTGGGGAAATATTTTGGGACTTAAAACATTTTCTGCACACCTACCTCTTTGGTACTTTGAACTCAATTATCACAACTTCTCTTATATTTAGTTCTCTAAAATGCAAATTTTACCTACAATTTATTACTAAGAAATTTCAGTAAACCTAAGGGTAAATTTATGGGAAAGCTTAGGGTAGTGATGCACAACCTGCGGCCCGCGGGCCACATGCGGCCCGCGAACGAATTTGGATATTTCAGATAATTCCCAACTTTTGTTACTTTTCTTATTTGAACCGAGAAAAGTGACGATTTATAGCTGAAAAAAGTCGGGAAAATCGCGATTTTTCGAGTTTTGTTTTGCTCGCGAAGTGTTCCGTTCCTGCCGCGATTTTTGGGCGGGCGCCAAATTGAAGTTGGCTTCTTCTTCTTGTATTGTTTGTCGTTTGTGCGACAGTGCGATGTGGAAAAAACAACTTAACAATGGTTTGAAGTTTTGAAGCCAGTAGTCCGGTGTTAAGGATCACGCGCCGCGGAAAAGTCGAAAAATAGCGATTTTTCGCGAAAGTGCCGTTTTTACGGTGCCTAGTTGAAGCTGGCTTCTTTTCACATTGTAATTGCAATGCAGAAAAAATTTAAGCGTGGTCAGAGGAGTCTAATAAGCAGGGTTGGGTTTTTCCCGTCCAAAACTAGTTTTTCCCATACCACTGGGAAAAACTGGTAAATACCGGGAAAAAGTGGGAAAAACTGGTAAATACCGGGAAAAACTGGTAAATACTGGGAAAAAGTGGGAAAAACTTCCAATTGACAAAATAATGGAAGTATTAGGTTATGGCCTTTTTAATCATACTATAAAAACTTTTAGTTAAAAATGACTTATTTGGGAGGGGAGTTAAAATTATTAGGTGGGAAAAATATAAGTGAGCAAGAGAATTATGACATTTAACATAAAAATTGCATATATTTTTTAATATTAATGAATTTCATAAAAATAGAGAATATTTTAAAACAAATTTGCTTATAATATCTGTGTCTTTAAGAGAAGCATTATATATAGTTTTTTTAAATGTAAATAAAAACCTAATTTAAATTATAAAATATAACGTAAATGTAAATCTTGATTGCAAGATAACTTTTTTGAAGTTTAACAAGGTATGATAGATAATCCGATGAACAGGGCATAACCATCAAAAGATGACATTCCTCAGACAAATGATAAAACCCATATTCATAACATAAGATAAAGCTTATTTCAGGTCATTTTTCTAAAAAAAGGCTGTAAAAACTTTTAAAACATTCATTTTGAACAGAATAAATTCAATAAATAATCAGTTTTTCCCACTTTTTCCCATGTGGGAAAAACCTAGTTTTTCCCAGGACGGTAAATACCGGTTTTTACCATGGTATTTACCGGGGGTGGGAAAAACCTTGCCAACCCTGCTAATAAGTCTAGTGATACCTCTGACATAGCTTTTTTTTTATCAATTTTAGTATTTTCAACAAATTTTTCTTAAGGATTTCCCAAGTTCTACATTTTTGCAAAAATATCACTTTGAAACAAGATTAGATAATAATGCAGTGTATTTTTTTAATTCTTATTAGATCAAAACCTGTTTCAGATATGCTATCAAGGGGGATAGCAAAAGGCTGGGGGCCTGTCCCCCCAAAAAAATCGAACTTGATTTCTAAAATAAGTTAAAACCCTGGTTTTTAGGGTCAAATTTCCAAAATTTTTCTGGGGTAGGACCCCCAGACCCCCCTTTACATTTGGAATTCTATAATTATCATTTTTTTATAAATATTAAGTTAAATCAAAATGCAAATCCCATCTTAAAATATATGTCCAATATTTGGGCTAAATGTGCAAAAACTAGTCAATGCTTTGTTTTTTGGGGTTAAATTTCAAAAATTTTCTGGGGAGGACCCCTAGGGCCTAACCGCGATCGTGTCGCCTATAGTTCCTATCCACAATAGGCGATACGGAGTAGGCGACAAACATCTCTTTTCTTAGGCGATACGTGCATTTGGCCCGACCGCGAACCGGTTATCCACAAGGAATTTCTGGCGCACTTCGCTTTCGTGGGGAGAAGGGAGCTGGCCAATCAAAATAGAGCAGCCTATTCGAAAACAGTGTAGCCATCCGCGCGATCCGATTGCTTTTACACTTTTTGTGGCCCGTTTTAATAGTTTAAAAGATCTAAAACGGCTATTTATTACCAAAATAAGTCCTCAGACATTAATATATTACGAAAGTAAAGGACATCTAGTGCCTTACTTGTACTACTTGTGTTACAAGTAATTACTTGTCATGTTTCTTAACAGATGGCAGCACAAAGGAAGCTATGTGGAAACGATTGAATGAGCGGCTCATGAGATTTAATCGTTTGCGTTTCGTGTAGGTTCCAGGCATAATGATTAATGAAAAAGAGACTTCACATTAACTATCCAACCATTATCGACCAGACGCCTTGAGGTAAACAAAACACTACACCGCATCACTCCTCTACCCAAAGTAAACCGTGCGCATACATAGATAAATAGTTCTCACACAAAATACTTTAAAAAGTACAATAGAAGATTTTTAAGTATACTATAAAGTATGATAAGGTTAAAAACTTAAAAATAACGCCATAATGGAATGAAATAGTAGCGAAAAAAACAATACATAACGTAAAGGACACTATGGACAAGAGCTTGGGGATAGCTCCCGAGGTATCCCTTCGTAGGGGAGGGCGAATCGGCAGTAGGCGATAGTTCTCTAACTAAGCGATAGCTTCGCGGTACGACCATTTGCCTAACTGTCGTTATGTGACGTCACGAGGTCGCCTAGACTGGTATCCTCTACTAGGCGATACGATCGCGGTTAGGCCCCTAGAACCCTTTAATGGTACAAACAAGTTCCTTGAGATGCAAATTCTACCTTATTTTTACTGTTACTCTGTTTGCGGCCCTCCGTGTCTCAATCAACTATGTGAGTGGCCCCCCTCCCAAAAAGGTTGTGCATCCCTAGCTTAGGGAATAATTTTGACCCCTCCTGAAATAAATTTCTATATACGCCACTAGCTGAGGGTCCCTTTAGACCAGGGGTGGCCAACCCAAATGTTGTTGATGTTGAGGGCCACTTTGGAAAACCACAATACTCTCGCGGGCTGCATATAAAATTTTAGGATATTAGGTGCACAGAATGACAGTGAAGTAAATTGAATAAATTAGGGAGTTTCTTAGATCCTTTGCTTAGTTTGACAGATTCCTAAATAAAATATTCATTTAAATTTACCTTAAGGAGCAACCCCAAGAATACCTTCTGTAGTGTATATCCATAGGAACTAAACAGGTGCCGTTAAAAACACTTGGAATCACTCAAGACTATAAGGAGCTTGTGGCGCTTATAGAAATTTATTTCGGGAGGACCCAAATTTTCTCTAAAAATTGCAGCTAGATTTTTGCATCGGGAAAAAGTACTCCCAAATCTTCCTCTCATGCCCCCATTCCTATTTAATTGGTTCAATGCATAAATTAAAATATATTTTTAGTTGGGATTTGCACCTGACTGAACTAATATCCTAAAAAGGTTGTGAACAATAGAGTTCCTAGTACTAAAGGGGGATCTGGGGGACCTCCCCCAGAAAAATTTTGGTAATACGACTCTAATTAACAGACTTTAACGTGTTTTGGTACACTTTGTCTGAATTTGGGGGCCTTAACTTACCCTAAAACTTTAACTTTTGACTAAAAAACTTCTTGCGGACCACAAAATTATTTCAAAACGGGCCGCGGGTTGGCAAAGCCTGATCTAAGAGGCATATGGGGGGTCGGGGGTTCTCCCCCGAAAAAATTTTGAATTTTAGTGTGCTAAAAAGTGTTATGAAGCTACTTTTTGTAGAGTTTTCAGAGAGCTTCGCGGGCAGCACAAAATGACCCGGAGGCCCGCATGCGGCCCGCGGGTTGGCCAGGCCTGCTTTAGACTTCAATGTATTATTCTTGTATGGAATAATAGATTATGCTGGCATGTGAGAATGAATAATGAACATTTTATAATATTTCTTGTTTGAAGGTCTATTAAAAATTTAGCTTTAATTGTTTTTTTACAGAATACTCAATCATGGTGAAAGAAACTACATACTATGATGTGTTGGGTGTGAAACCCAATTGTACGGTAGATGAGCTAAAGAAATCCTATCGAAAACTAGCTCTCAAATATCATCCTGATAAGAACCCGAATGAGGGGGATAAGGTATTATTTTAAATTTTTCTTTAAGTAATTTAATCTCTAGCATAATTTTAAAAATACAACCAAGTCTGTCCAAGGAAATTTTACTACAGTTTTGCAGTACCTTCATAAATTCACCAATTAATAAATAGGTACTTTTACAAATTCAATTTTAGTAAAAAAGGTATCTTTACAAAATAATTTTTGAAAGAAAGTTCTCTAGGAAGCTATTCTTAATGGTTAACTTTTTTACCATTTAGACTTAAAGCACTTTATTATCTTTAGCACTAAATTATCATAATATAAGTACCTCTTAAATAAACTTAGACCCATGGTTAGGCCTTCAGGTGCTCTGATATCCTTAAAGTTTCGTTTTAACCACTGTACATTCTTGGATTAAATATTTCAATTAAGAATTTAAATTGTATTTTGTACTGAAAATTTTAGATTTCTCTTTAAATTGCAGTGTTTTTGTAAATGATGTATTATACTCTCTTGCAGTTTAAGCAAATTTCTCAAGCATATGAAGTTTTGTCTAATCCGGAAAAGCGCAGGATCTATGATCAAGGAGGTGAACAGGCTATTAAAGAAGGAGGCATCAGCAGTGGGGGTGGCATGTCTTCACCCATGGACATCTTTGACATGTTCTTTGGTGGTGGTATGCGAAAGAGAGAAAATAAGAGTGCAAATGTAGTGCATCAGCTTGGGGTTACAATGGAAGAACTGTATAATGGTGCAGTGAGGAAGTTAGCTGTACAAAAGAATGTAATCTGTGATAAGTGTGAAGGTTAGTTTAGTTAGAAAGATTAATATATTAAACTAATATTCCTCATAATCCGTCTTAATACTTAGCAGTGCCAAGAATTAACCTGAACTTTAAATTATTATCTGCCTTGAAATGCTTGATCTTGATATCTCAACACACATTATTTTAATTCATCAGGGGTCTGTCCAGACTTCTTGTAAAGTGTCAGGTTTTTGTGAAAATCTACTCATGGTTTTGTAAATTTGAAGTAGTTAAATTAGGTTTTTTTTTCAGGAGCCTGTTTTTGTGAAAATAGGGTCCATATTTGTAGCATTGTGAAAATGATTGTTTAAATCTAAAATACTTTGAAGCGTCTGTTTTTTAAGGTTAAATATCCCAATGTGAAGGGTCTGAAAACAGACCAAAATTTCTTCTGAACAGACCCCTGTTCATAACATAGTAATATTTTCATTCTATACTTTCAAATAATGATTTGGAGTTCTATGAAATCAAAGTAGTACTTGCAGGAATTTACAAGAAAATCATTGCTTATGAATTAAGGCGTACGTATACACTTGAAATCACGAAAATCGGACAAAATATCCAAATATTTTTTGTGGATTAAAAGTATTCTACAATTCTTTAGCTTTAAAATGATACCAAGATCAAGAAAATGTGTTCAATACTTCTTATTTTATGAAGGCTTAAATATCGCGCTTATCATAGAAACTGCATGTTATCAACATCTTTAAACTCAGTTTTTGAAGAATTGTGTTTTTCTCATACTATGGTTCATTCAAAACATGATTGCACATCAGTAAATTGGTATATCGTGATTATTTTTTTATCATCATAATCTGTATAAAATAGCAGATGTTTTGACAGTTTTGTTTTTTCTTTAAAATTAAAATTTATTTTTTTATGTATTTTTAAAAGTTAAAATTTCAGAAAAAATCACGAATTTTCATGCTTCACTGATACAAAAAATCATAAAAAAAGAACTAATAGGTTTATCAAAAAAATAAAACTAACAAAACATGAAGAATAGTGTAAGGATTGAGTTCCAATAGAAATTATCTGATTTTAATAATTTGAACTTGAGTAATCATGTTTCAAAAATGATGCTAATTAGCTCATTAGATGCTAATTAGCTAATTATATAATGTATAAATATAATTTTTTTTGGAAAAATTGCCTAGTTAAGGTGTCTTGCATATTTTGTGCAAAAATCAGATTTTTAAAATGAAAATTAAAAATTTTTTTGTCAAGTGTATACTAGGGTGGGTCATTTTCCTATGGCGAAAAAAATTTTTTACAAATTCTATCGGGCACAGCAAGAAAAGGGTGCCAAATGGTCTCAAACTAACATGTGTAAAATATTATTCCATTATAATAACTCTTTTTGCCTCCGGATTGGCCTCAAATAAGAACAAAAATATGTAATTTTTCATATTTTTTTAAAATTATATAAATTAAATTTTTTTGTCGATAACTTCTTAAAGCTCACAAATAAGGGTCTTTGAAAGCAGTTTTAATCACATTAGTCACCTTTATGTATAATCAATACAAAAACAACTGCCAAAGTGGCAATAAAATATGCTATCATATTAACAATAGCCGTAGAATAGGAGGATCTTTTTTGCCAACTTGTCAGTGGTACATATTTTAAATATTAGTAGTTCAGATACATTTTCCCTCAAGTTAGGTCAGTACAAAGCTGTATTTTTAATTTTTTAAAAGTAGAAATAGTTATATTTTTCATAAATATGTGCCGCGCTTTCAAAATTCAGTGGACCGTTATTTCACTGGCTGGTCTTCGGATCCAAATATGATCGCAAAAATTTGTTGAAACAATTGTCGAATGGATAGTTCGTTCATTAGGCAATATATCAGTTATGATTCATCTCAGTCATGATTTACCTATTTTTTTGCTATAACAATAGATTGAAACCTAGGCCCATGAAATTATACTACTTTGGAGGGAGGATTGACTCAAAATGGCTCCTTATGCGTTCATAAAAATTAAAATATAGCAAATTTAACTGTTCAAGATAATTACAAGTAAGTTTCGAAAAGTAATGTAGCTTATTTAAAAACTTAGGGGATAATACTGAGCCTTATGCTGAAAACGGGGATCTACTGCTCTTCTTAAAAATTTTTTTAAAAATTTGACTCTTAAAATGTGGTTTTAATTTATTTTTGGACATTAGTGACTCATATGGGGTCACTTGGGATGGAATATTCCTAATATACCAAAGAAATTTCAAGGAAAACCCCAACAATTATCCAAATGTTTTCCTTGGGGTTAAATATAACCCAAAAAAGGTACTCACCTTCTGACATATCCATTTTTACTAAAAATTTTATGTTTTTTAAATCCTACTCAACTGGCAATAAGAGTTTGCACATTTTTATGACTCTAGCAAGAAATTTTTGATTGCCAGTCTTAACCATTGAGATATTTTAAAATATGTTGTATTACAACTCAAGTATTTCAACTCTGGTTTCATTTATAATTATTTTATAGTCTTCAATGATGATTTTTATACCATTGTGCACATTTATATTCATGACGGATTCGTGAAATCGAAGTAAAAACTTGATTTTCGTTTGTCCATTTTTACATGAAATTACTATATTAATCGAAATTTTGAGGCCAATCCGGAGGCAAAAAGAGTTATTATAATCGAATAATATTTTACACACGTCAGTTTGAGACCATTTGGCACCCTTTTGTCGCTGTGCCCCTGGGAAAATGTGAAGAAAAATTTTTTGACCCACCCTAGTGTATACGTACCCCTTAAAAGCGGCAGTTAAAACCCTGTTTTTCTGACACCCTAACCTTGTGATTTGTCTTTTGCAATCAAGCTCTTCAAATCATTCTTTTTCAATCCCTTATTCCTCATTACCGTTTTATTCCCTGTAGGACGTGGTGGGAAGAAGGGAGCATTAGAAAAATGTTCTAAGTGCAATGGCAGTGGTATGCAATCACATGTGCAAGCGCTTGGTCCTGGAATGGTTCAGCGAATTCAGACAGTTTGCTCTTCTTGTTCTGGTGCAGGAGAGTATATCAACCCTAAGGACAGGTGTAAGAACTGCCATGGAAAGAAAGTCATCAGGGAGAGGAAACTAATTGAAGTGCACATTGATAAAGGTAACTATTTTAAGTTAAATGTTTTGTGTGTATAAGTTTTTTGAATGGAGGGCTGAAGAAGCTTTTTAAGTTTACTATGTGTCTAATTCACAAGTGATAAAGATAAAAGTTCTGAGAATGTGGAAACAAAAACCTCACAGTTACAGAAATCAATGCAACAATTATTCAAATATGATAGCCTTGCCTATTGTGAAGTGATAAGACTATCTACTAAGTAAAACTATCTACCACACAAAGATTTAAAATCCGTAACAACTGACAATTAGGCCATTTATTTCATAAGTTGGCCAAGAGGGGCTCAATTTATAGATAGTTTATTGAAGTGATCTAGATCAGGGGTTCTCAGACTTTTAAACATCGCAACCCACTTTATGAATACCAAATCTAACTAGACCCACCTTGTATTCAGTAAATTTTCACATTCCCATAGCATGAGCTTTGGGACAAGGGTTTGGTCACAAATAATAAACTATATGCTTATGTTAGTGGTTTTATGAACTTTTTAGGAAATTAAAGGGGAATATTTGAACCTCAGTGTATCCAAATGTTTAATTGTAGGAACAACAATGAGCTCTAAAATAAAAAGGGGGATCTGGGGGTCCTCCCTCAGAAAGTTTTTAGAGATTTTACTCTTTAAAACATGGTTTTACCTCATTTTTAGCAATTTGAGACAGGGTTGGGTTTTTCCCGTCCAAAACTAGTTTTTCCCATACCACTGGGACAAAGTGGTAAATACCGGGAAAAGTGGTAAGTACTGAGAAAAAGAGGTAATACCGGGAAAAAGTGGGAAAAACTTCCAATTGACAAAATAATGGAAGTACTGATCAGCCAACGATAGTAAAAGGGTCTCGTGATTTTTACAGACTTGGCACGGCCAATAGTTGGGTAACCGGTGATAGTTGGGGTCTCGCTTTTATATACAAGCAAATGTCTCTTTCTTATCAACTTCCCACCTGTCTCCCCCCGAAATACTAGTTCCAGCATTGTCAAAATCACGTGACCCTTTTACTATCGTTGGTTCAGCAGTATAATGCTTGATAAAGAGCATGATGCTGTGAAGAAAACTTACAAAAATCATTTAAAAGAACAAACTGTTTGTGGTGTATTTAAAAGTATAGCTTTATTAATCTAATTTTGATTTGAAAAGTCAAATTTAAATTTTTAAAAATCATGGATTTTTTTATCATTTCTTTGTTACGGGTAAAAAAACAAAACAAACAAAAAAAACACGTTTAAAACAAATAAAACATGTTTTTTATTAAAAAACATGTTTTTTCCAACCCTGGGTAAAATATATGGTTCAATTTATAAAGATTCAGCTGTAAAATTTTCTAATTCATTTAGTTATTTCTTGAATTTTTTTCTTGTGTAAAACAACCTATCTAGTCTAGCTTCTTATTTTATAGCTTTTTCTTATGCTTAACATTGATTTCAGGTATGGAAGATGATCACAAAATTACCTTCAGTGGTGAAGGAGACCAAGAACCAGGAATGGAGCCTGGTGACATAGTTATAGTTCTTGATGAAAAGCCACACCCTGTGTTTAAAAGAAATGGCAATGACTTAGTCATGAGAATGGAACTGACTTTAACTGAAGCTCTGTGTGGCTTCCAGAAACCTATTAAAACTTTAGATAATAGGACTCTAGTAGTTACCTGTATTCCTGGTAAGGATTTTTTTCCTTTATTTTTGGTTGCTATCAGGGTTGTTAAGTTTAAAATGCATGTGCTTTTTAGCAAGTTGGCCGTTTTTGTGTGGGGATCACCCATAGTTTAAAATTTAATGTCAAGTATAAGGCCTGAGACTCCAACCTCCAATGAAAGTTTTGCGTTGTACTGTAATGAAACCCTTGATCCGGAAATCTGGAGTCCTAAATCCTCCTCCCCATTCAGCAGGTTTTCTAGTTTTTTTAAGTAGCTTAATATTTGTCTTGAAAGAATCACACTTTTTCCCCTCTTGTGATGGGGTTGTATGCCATTCCCGATAAGTTCGAAACTCCATGAATTTTAATTACCATGCCATATGATCTGAAAAGAGATTGTTTAGGGATTAGTTATTTACGCACACTAAAGTGCTTATTATTGCCCCTTATCAGTGCGAACACAGTTTTAAGAAAACGCCCTATCCGGTTAAGTGTGATATGTTTTAAAGGGTCTTTAGAGGCAGTATGAACAGGGTATAAGGTGTCCAAGCTTCTTATAATTCATTCTGTTCAAGGATTATACTGCCCCTTAATTACCAGCTAGGAATGTTTTATCATTGAAGTTATATCTTACATTTTTAGCTAAATTCATACATTTTCATGAGAACTGGTTCTGAACCATCTTTCAATATTTTTTCCTTACAACACCCATTGATCTTCCATTAAAATAAATTCCTTTATATACCATTTCCATTCAGTGCCATTTTAAAAATTGATTGAATTTATAAACATACTGATTCTACTTTATTTGTTCCCTAGGTGAAGTGGTAAAGCACCATGATATTAAATGTATCTTTAATGAAGGAATGCCCCAGTACAAAAATCCTTTTGAAAAGGGTAAACTTATTGTTCAGTTCGTGGTGAATTTTCCTGAGCAGCTTAATGATACCGCCATTGCTCAGCTGGAAGAAATCTTACCCCCTCGACCAGAGTACATCATCCCAGATGATGCTGATGAGGTAAATTTCCTTTCTTACTATTGCTTTGTTCAGATTGTAAAAAGTAGATTCAATCCACTTTTGAAATAACTTCTACTGTTTTTTTAATTGGGGGTAGAACTTAAAATCTATTTTTGCTCTACATGCGTTTTTAATAAAAATGAAGTGTTAATTTTTTATAAGTAAAAGATATTTCAGATTTGGATTGAAATTTCCAAAATAAATGTGGAGCATTAGGTAGCTTTTATTAAGTTTTAATTTCATAGTTCTCCCCTATGCCTGTAATTATATCAATTTATATATGTATTGGTGTAGAATATAAAAATTCAATTCCATGTGCCCTTCTTAGGCTTCATTGGTAGACATCAGTGGTCAGAATGATCCTGGATATCAAAGACAAAGGTCTAGGCAAGCGTATGATGAAGATGATGACCGCTACGGTGTTCCAAGAGGTGTACAGTGTCAGACACATTAGGACTGATTGGTGCTGTACCTGTGTGATAACTATACATAACATATATATACACAATATATATATTTATTCCCTCTCCTTCACTTGATTGTAATCATTTTGGTAGAATGGAGGATGTGTTTGATTGTGGGTATCAAAATTTGTTCTGAACTGTCCTGATTAAACTGAACACTCCAATTTCTTTTTAGCTCATTGTTTTTATTTATTGTATATATTGCCTTCCTGTCCTCTTGTAGAAGGGGTTATGTTTTTCGCCTTCATTAGGTTTATCCAAGTATTAATAATTGTAAATTAAGTACAGTCTGCCAACCTTTTACTTTTAACAGTGAGTGGTGTAAATGTGTGTTGCAATTTTGTAGAATGCATATTTCCTGAAATTTTATGTAAAAAGCGCAATGTAATATTCCTTGACAGTTTTCCCATTATTTTTAAAATGTGTTACTTATGTTTAAATGTTATGCAGTCAGTTTCAACAATGAGTTCCATAGCAACATTTCATATTTGTTGTCTAAATGTTTCTTGTGAATAGGGTTCACATTCAGTGTTTATTCTTTTGTTGGCAGATGGGTATCACACACAGGTAATTACTGTAGAAAAGTTCTAGCTTTAAGTTATGAACACGTTATACAAATTAAATTTACTATTACATATTGGAATCAGTTTCTAATAAAATAGTTGAGTCTCCACTTATTTTGTTTTATTTATTTGAAATCCTTAGAGTTAAAAAACATGTATCATCTTGTTTCTCAATGCTTAGGGCCTTCATTTATAGGTTGCAGAATGTGGCAAATGGGTGTTGTAACGAAAGTTTCATGAAGGAGCTGAACACAAAATGCTGTAGCAAGGAAGAACTATCCTTAATGTTAATTACACCGGTGCACTCTTTATGGAATTCTGTCTTTTTAACAGTCCTGGGTTTAATATAAATTGTAAAATCAACCAATCGATTGGCACTGATTTGTGCTAAATTTCTGTACTTGCATCACATTTTTTGCCAAGAAATGGATGTTTTGAAAGTAGTCCTTTTCTATACGATATTACAGAGAAGATGCCTGAATCAACAGAATATGCTCCAATTTGTTTGTCGACATACATAACTTAAAATACTAATTGCCAGCTGGTTCAAAACATTTTACCCTACCCTAGGGCAGGTCCAAGATTTGGTTTTTGGGAGGCTATGAATAGCCAAGAGGGGGATTTGACATGAGGGGTTTTAAAAGTTGTGACATCGCATCCTGCAGCTGAATATCATCCAAAAGAACCCATTAATATTTACTTAAATATTTTTTGAAAACAAATTTAAGCCCATGAGCAGATTTGGATGATATAGAAGTGCATGCTGAGCACAGAAAGTTTTAGAACTTCGCAGAAAATGTTTTTAAATAACTTAATTTTTATATATTTTTTAATGTTAATTATGAAGTATTTAGGTGAACAATAGGACTGTCATTGTTTTTGAAGTCAAAATTCAAAAAACACCGGGCCCTCAATTTGTTTGCAGAAAGCATTTGAAGAAATCTTTTTTTCGAATTAAGTTTGTTTTATCCAACTATGGCCCATGAATGAGGTACTCAGATTATAATGAAAATGGGAAAAAGAAATGATCTTACTAGTTCGTTTAACTGAAGCCAATTTGTTGGAGTAAAAAATCCATAACTTAAAGTGCTTCTCCTTAGTATTTTTATTAAATTTAATTATTCTAGTCATTTTAAATGTGAAACTCTTAATATCTGACAAAAATGTATAAAAGCCACCAAGCTTAACTACATACTGGTAAGTATTTGCTTCCTTGTACAAATTTCTTTTGATGTAATTTTTCCTTAGGGGACATCCATAAATTACGTGAGGTGTTTTTTCCTAAATCTGGATCCCCCCTTGGTGAGATTTTGCTGGACCCCCCCTCCCCCCAACGTGAGATTAACCTACAACCTTTAAAAATAATTTTCTATCCTATTCGTTGCATTTTTTGCAGAAAATCGTAAAATTTCTAACTTTAAAAGTTGATGTGATATTTTAATCGACCCCCCTCCCCCTTGGTGAGATTTTTCCAAACCCCTCCCCCCCTTTTTGACCTCATGTAATTTATGGATGACCCCTTATCAGTCACTATTTATTACACTAGGCAATAGTGAAAATGTCAAAATATTTGCAATTATTTTGCTATACAAAAGTTATTTGAATTATAAGTAGTGCGGAAGTTAACTAGGTATTTTTAATTTATTTTTGATCCGATTGTATTTCTTAACTTATTTCTGACTAGCTGATAGGATAATCCTAGATTTTATCAACCTTTGCTATTCTCACCTTCTTATCTATCCCATTATCTCTGATTTCAAAGAAATGTGTGAAGATAACACAAGAATCTCCTAAATGAAATCTATAATTTTACTAGCCTGTGTAGAGTGTAAAAAATATTTTTGAATCACCAGTAAAAGTATCCCTTAATTGTAGTCTATACTGTGCCTCTGCCTAGTATCTTTGATAAGGAATTCAGGGTATACTTGAAATTTAAGAGAGGAAACTTCAGCAAGGTATGCTTTTAATGGGGGATATTGAGCTGGGTTTCTCTCCATATTAGGTTCTTTAAAAGATATTTTTTAAGTTTAAGTTATAAAATTATTTAAAAATTTTTGGTACATTCGTATTAGCCCGTCCATTTGTCAACAGGGGCAATAAGTCGCCAAGTCTGGTAAACCCCACAACATTACCGTTGATTCTGGTAACCCTGGAAAACGTAGCGAAATCGCGCTAGTTCCGATCACTGGCGCATGCGCGCGCAATTGAAATCGGTAAGCCCATGGGTGAAATAATGTGTGCGCACCGCGCAGGTTGTTTTGAACGTAAATTCAACAGTGTTTACAAGGTAAGAACGAAGACTGCATCTGAAAGGTAGGAGTCTAAATGCTTTCGTGTCGTTCCACGGTGAACTTTGTTGCGCCATTTTGCCGAGCCCCAGAGTCTTTCAATGTTTTGCGTATGCACGCCGGTGGTAGGATCGACCATTTTGCAAGTAAGTTAGTGCTAAAAAAGTTATTTTTATGCTCTTACCGAGTGATATCCGTAGTTTTGGTTCATCCAAGAATACTGATTCCCTTTTTTCTGAATCCTTACTGTGTCTGATTACCCCCACAACGAGTTTGGTTATAGATAGGGCAGGGGGGGGTTGGGGGGGGCAGCCCCCCCCCCCAACCACATGAAACTTTTATTTTTTATTTTCTAATGTTATAAAGATGTTTCTGATGTTAAAAAATGTGTTTTTCGGCGATTCTGATGAAATCCCGAATATTAGCGCGATTTGGCGAAGTTGGCGAAACGATGGACGGGCTAATACGAAAGTACAGTAGCGGATTTCTAAATAGGCTAGCTAGGCTATAGCCTACGGCGGCAAATTTTCGACAATTTTTTTCTTAAAAAAAAGAGAAGAGAAAGGAAACACTAAACATAAGCTCTGGAAAGATGGAGAACGTCCTTTCAGAAAATCAATTATGTGGTTTACAAGAAACTGTTCTCTTTGTTACCCCCAAAGGGTCTCAAAATGAGCCAAAACTACTTTAATGGGCAATTTCCAAAAAAATGTCGGGGGAGAACCTCCCAACTCAAATTTTTATCTGTTACAGTGTTTTTCCCTTGAAAAGTACGCCGCCTACAGGAAACTTTTCCCTTTTGGTGCTCTGTCCATAAAGTTTGAAAAGTAGATAAACACAAGTTCCGGGGAATTTCCAAAAATATTTTCTGGAATTTCCCTTGAAACTTAAGGGTTTTACAAGGAGTGATCCTTTTTGATGTAACCTAAAGTGTCTCAACATGAGTTAAAATGCCACTTTCAGGGGCAAAATTTAAAAAATTTTCTGGAATAGGAACCTCTAAACCCCTTAGAAATTTTCCAATTCATAATACTATAAACTTTTTTCCTTGAAAATTCTGCCGCTTACAATGAGTGGTGCTCTTTGGGTGGAATCTAAAAGGTTTCAAAATAAGCTAAAACACTATTTTGAGGGGCAAATTTTCAAAATTATTCTGGGGGAGAACCCCCAGACCCCCTTTTACTTCGAGTTGACATATTTACACAATTTTGAAATTTAGTGCACCAAAATAAAAACCTTACGAAGTCAACTCTCCTACAACTTAGTATTCCTAAGATTAGACCTCAGAAAAGATATTGAGTAACCCCCATAAACAAAAGTCTAGCTACGGCACTGGCAAACCCCTCCCCTTGCAGTTGCTAACATTAATATTTGAACAGCCCATAATCATAATAGCAATTAAGTTATTTGTGAAACTCAGCCCCCCCAGACAAAAATTCTGGATTCCCCACTGCCTCCCCCAAACCAAAACTGAAATCGGCCGCCCCGGGCGCCAAATTCATATTTGAGAACTATGTTTTTTTTGTATAACACGGACACTCACACGCCTTTTGGGAGAGACGCCATGGGGGTCGCCTGTTTGCGTCTCCAGTTGCGATGAGAAAGAAGCGCGGGACGCTTTTTGTTTGGTAAACCAGATGTCCAGTCTTCGGTTGCAATGTTGTTTTAAGACACAGTAGGGGTGACGATTGACAGAGAATGGGGTAGGACGTGTGAAAGATTTATGGATCAGACGGACCAGGAAGGTTTTGTTCCGCCTGGGGCTTACTTCAAAGGGGGTGCTGTTGTGATAACAAACATTTCAGGTTTCTTGAGCAAAGAATTCCAGGAAAATCTTGAGTGCCCAGGAATGGAAAGAACGTTCAATTAGTTCCATTGCCACCTGCTCAAAGGGGTCATAAATAAATCGTCTATAAAGAATTCCCAACGCTTCTTGAGCTCTTCATCAGCTATTGGTTCATTTTACGAAAAACCAATCCTGTGTATTCGGGGGTTGGTTTTCATCCCCTTTCATTGAATGTGTTCACGCGACCGCTTCCATATAAGCTCTGTTTTGCTTCTATATTGGCAGTAGCCCTGAACAGAGAGATGCCTTCTAAATTTGTGTAATGTAAGTTCAAAAATACAAATTGAAACATCGTTTTCTGGTAAGTTCCTATTTTTTTTTTCGTATTTTACTGTATTAATCAATAAATTTCATAAAAATAATTGGATATTCGTACTTGCCAACTTTTAAAGTTTGTCCGTAAAATGTTAGGATTTTCGTTTAGTTTACGGTCTTACTGATGTGGATCGAAAATTTCTGCGGTTATTGGGTTTATTTTCACTTCAAAATCAGATTCCTCTGCTAATCCCTGTCCATTTGATTTTCACAATTTTGGTCTTTTTATTAAATTAATTTTAGACTTTTTTTGTAAGTCTTGGATTCGCTCGCAAGTCTCCTGAGTCTTGATGGGCATTCTCCGGGTAAGTTTGCTTATCTTACAACATAACCGAGATAAGACCCTGAAAGATGCTTCGATGCATGAAACTTGTTTTCAATCAATGTTTCTCATATTATTTCTCTTAGTAATAGTTGATACGAGTGATAATTTATAAAACATTTACTAGAAAATAGATGAAGGAAAATATTTGTTTATTTCTTAGAAACTATTGCAGATTTTTAATTATATTTTATGCAATTTTACATACTGTTTTATAATTTCAATTGTTTTCTTGAGTTAAAACACTAATTTCGAGGATCAAATTTAAAAAAAAAGGAAAAAAAATTCTGGTAGAGAACCCCAATCCCCAAAATTTAGCCTTGGTTTTAGGTAGTGTTTTTCTCATTAAAAATTCTGATGCCTAAATGAAGAGGTCTCCTTTAGGTGTTTCCCCAAAGTGTGTCGAAATAAAGAAGACTTCTAGTTCCCCTCCAAAATTTTACGTCTATTTATGATTATTTTCCTTTAAAATTCAGGGATTTTTAAGGTCTCAAAATGAACTAAAACACTTTTTTCCGAGACATTTTTCAAAATTTTTCTGAGGGAGACCCCCAGATTTACTTAATCTCACATTAAAAAATTTCGACAATTTGTGCAACACATTCAAGAGCTTCTTTCAAGTGATTAAAAGTTTAACGCATAAATAATGGTACTCGTTAGGGGTTCATTAACGTTAAAAACGTTGAGTCAATCCCCCCCGAAACAAAAGTCTGGTTATAGCCCTAAAATTTCCCCACATAAAAGGGGTGGTTTAAAAAATAAAGGGGTTGCCAATGAGCCATCTTCCTCCCGGGCGCCGTTTTACCACGGCACGGCTCTGTGTAGGCGGCAAATTTTGGTTCAGCCTATAGGCGGCGCATTTGGAAATCCGCCACTGCGAAAGTACCAAATTTTTTAATCGCAGTGGAATGTGATATTAGGTCATCCCTAAAGTTTTGTCGCTCTTGGGAGCATCTGTTTATAAGATATTTTTGATACTTTTCCATTATGTGATACCAATATAAACTGTAACTTTATCTACAGTCAACTTGGCATCTTGGCTTGATTTTGGGAACTGATTGACAACTGGGCTTTCCTTAAATCTATGATAACTTGTTACTTCATTTCTTTTCTGCTCAAAATTTTGCACTTTTCCTAAAGTTAAGATTTTAAAATTAAAATTAACTGGCTACTTCCATAAAACAACTAAAGTTTTAAGTATTTTTAACAAGTGTGGAAAATTTAACTTAGATTTAAGTTTTTTCTGGGGAGTTTGATCACAATCATCCATATTAAATTGCTGGATTGCTGCCCCTAACCCTCTACTAGAAAAGATCCGGATGATCATTTGCAGGAATCTAGATCGCTTGAAATTCAAAAAGTTAAATTCCTTTGAATTTTAATTTTGAAAGTTTTCAATTAATGGCAACTTGAAGTAAACAAAATCTTATTAATCGTAGCAACTAGGAAAGCTGGAAAAGTGAGCTAACAAAAAAAGAGCCAAAATTCGCTAAATTGGCTTTAGATAGAAGTAGAAGTACTTTACTGGTTTACCGTAATGGAAAAGTACCAAAAAATACATAGTATACAGATGTTCCCAAGAGCGACAAAACTTTCGGGATAACCTAATAGTGATGACACCACAAAGTTATTCGAGAGGGGGGCCAAGCACAAAATATTTTCAGGGATGGGTGAAGAAAAAATAAATTTGAAATTGAATCGTCAGTTTGAAGAAGGGAATAAGTCCAAAAAATGACAAATTGACTTTTTGTGCTCAAAACAATCTCCAAGCTTGCCCTACACATGGGTGAAAAGAGAGGAAAAATAACTAACCCCTATAGGGAGATATCGCCCCTTGAAGTTGTGAAATCGATATCCATACAATGAAAATTTCATTACTTTTTTTTTCGATTTTCTCAAAACTTGATTTTTGGACTTATTCCTTTCTTCAAACTGACGATTCAATTGAAAAATCATGATATAAAAATTAAGAAAACAGTTAAAATGTAATTTTTAAGTATTGCGAGAAAAATAGTGATCTCCGGGGTTGGTGTTAGTGCATGCGCGATAGACTGTCTCATGCAGACTTCCTAGTTAAATAAAAAAATATCAAAAAAAGTATGTTATGATATATACAAGTACAAATTAAGTCGACCAACTACAGGCAAGCGCCCAACAAGGTTGGTCCAGTCCATTTAACTTAAACCACCCGATTCCCAGTATCTCAATTTTATTCTTGAATTCGTTTACCCCACTTGAGTTGATAATCGTTTCGGGTAAACCCATTCCATCTGTCCACTACCCTGTAAAAAATACTTTCTACAATCCCGATTAAAATTTGCCTTGTTCAATTTAAATCTGTGACCCCTCGTTCTATTTCTATTACCCGTATTGAAATGAAGTCCCTCTGTGTCCCCTTGTTTTATCATTTTGAAAAGTTGAATTAGATCCCCTCTCATCCTTCTTTCCTCTGGAATGAACATATTTAACTTACTTAATCGTTAGTTACACAATTAGTTTTTATGAAAAAGTTTAGTGTCAAAACGTAGTTAACGTCAAAAGATAAACGTAGCCCATCCAATAATGTCCACAAATTGACCCTTAAGTGCGGAAATGTTCGAAATTCACAGAAACTGCTTTATCTTGCTTCGAATTTTCGGTGTTTATCACCTTTATTTGTGTGTTTAGTAATGAATCACCGGTCACACAGGGAATGTAATAATATGTGCCTGAGAATGAGATATGTTTTCTGCTTGAAGGGACATGATAAGATAGGGGACTGGGGGAATTCAAATTCCGAACACCTTTAGTGAACACAGGAAATCTTCCCATTGGGGAAATAGTGCCTTACCGTTCTGGGGTTTTGCTTGATTGGTAAAGATGGCCAGTGAGTGATGCCCGTTAATCTACGGTAGCCGAATTCGACAGAAGAAATAGCTTCTTGAGGGGTCTTTTTCTTCAGGTAAGTTGACATGACATAAATTCTTACATTAATTCTTAAAATTACAATTTGTGATAGTTTTGTATACTGTAAAACGGGGTAAAACGGCCCCCCCCAACCACATGAAACTTTTATTTTTTATTTTCTAATGTTATAAAGATGTTTCTGATGTTAAAAAATGTGTTTTTCGGCGATTCTGATGAAATCCCGTATATTAGCGCGATTTGGCGAAACGATGGACGGGCTAATACGAAAGTACAGTAGCGGATTTCTAAATAGGCTAGCTAGGCTATAGCCTACGGCGGCAAATTTTCGACAATTTTTTTCTTAAAAAAAAGAGAAGAGAAAGGAAACACTAAACATAAGCTCTGGAAAGATGGAGAACGTCCTTTCAGAAAATCAATTATGTGGTTTACAAGAAACTGTTCTCTTTGTTACCCCCAAAGGGTCTCAAAATGAGCCAAAACTACTTTAATGGGCAATTTCCAAAAAAATGTCGGGGGAGAACCTCCCAACTCAAATTTTTATCTGTTACAGTGTTTTTCCCTTGAAAAGTACGCCGCCTACAGGAAACTTTTCCCTTTTGGTGCTCTGTCCATAAAGTTTGAAAAGTAGATAAACACAAGTTCCGGGGAATTTCCAAAAATATTTTCTGGAATTTCCCTTGAAACTTAAGGGTTTTACAAGGAGTGATCCTTTTTGATGTAACCTAAAGTGTCTCAACATGAGTTAAAATGCCACTTTCAGGGGCAAAATTTAAAAAATTTTCTGGAATAGGAACCTCTAAACCCCTTAGAAATTTTCCAATTCATAATACTATAAACTTTTTTCCTTGAAAATTCTGCCGCTTACAATGAGTGGTGCTCTTTGGGTGGAATCTAAAAGGTTTCAAAATAAGCTAAAACACTATTTTGAGGGGCAAATTTTCAAAATTATTCTGGGGGAGAACCCCCAGACCCCCTTTTACTTCGAGTTGACATATTTACACAATTTTGAAATTTAGTGCACCAAAATAAAAACCTTACGAAGTCAACTCTCCTACAACTTAGTATTCCTAAGATTAGACCTCAGAAAAGATATTGAGTAACCCCCATAAACAAAAGTCTAGCTACGGCACTGGCAAACCCCTCCCCTTGCAGTTGCTAACATTAATATTTGAACAGCCCATAATCATAATAGCAATTAAGTTATTTGTGAAACTCAGCCCCCCCAGACAAAAATTCTGGATTCCCCACTGCCTCCCCCAAACCAAAACTGAAATCGGCCGCCCCGGGCGCCAAATTCATATTTGAGAACTATGTTTTTTTTGTATAACACGGACACTCACACGCCTTTTGGGAGAGACGCCATGGGGGTCGCCTGTTTGCGTCTCCAGTTGCGATGAGAAAGAAGCGCGGGACGCTTTTTGTTTGGTAAACCAGATGTCCAGTCTTCGGTTGCAATGTTGTTTTAAGACACAGTAGGGGTGACGATTGACAGAGAATGGGGTAGGACGTGTGAAAGATTTATGGATCAGACGGACCAGGAAGGTTTTGTTCCGCCTGGGGCTTACTTCAAAGGGGGTGCTGTTGTGATAACAAACATTTCAGGTTTCTTGAGCAAAGAATTCCAGGAAAATCTTGAGTGCCCAGGAATGGAAAGAACGTTCAATTAGTTCCATTGCCACCTGCTCAAAGGGGTCATAAATAAATCGTCTATAAAGAATTCCCAACGCTTCTTGAGCTCTTCATCAGCTATTGGTTCATTTTACGAAAAACCAATCCTGTGTATTCGGGGGTTGGTTTTCATCCCCTTTCATTGAATGTGTTCACGCGACCGCTTCCATATAAGCTCTGTTTTGCTTCTATATTGGCAGTAGCCCTGAACAGAGAGATGCCTTCTAAATTTGTGTAATGTAAGTTCAAAAATACAAATTGAAACATCGTTTTCTGGTAAGTTCCTATTTTTTTTTTCGTATTTTACTGTATTAATCAATAAATTTCATAAAAATAATTGGATATTCGTACTTGCCAACTTTTAAAGTTTGTCCGTAAAATGTTAGGATTTTCGTTTAGTTTACGGTCTTACTGATGTGGATCGAAAATTTCTGCGGTTATTGGGTTTATTTTCACTTCAAAATCAGATTCCTCTGCTAATCCCTGTCCATTTGATTTTCACAATTTTGGTCTTTTTATTAAATTAATTTTAGACTTTTTTTGTAAGTCTTGGATTCGCTCGCAAGTCTCCTGAGTCTTGATGGGCATTCTCCGGGTAAGTTTGCTTATCTTACAACATAACCGAGATAAGACCCTGAAAGATGCTTCGATGCATGAAACTTGTTTTCAATCAATGTTTCTCATATTATTTCTCTTAGTAATAGTTGATACGAGTGATAATTTATAAAACATTTACTAGAAAATAGATGAAGGAAAATATTTGTTTATTTCTTAGAAACTATTGCAGATTTTTAATTATATTTTATGCAATTTTACATACTGTTTTATAATTTCAATTGTTTTCTTGAGTTAAAACACTAATTTCGAGGATCAAATTTAAAAAAAAAGGAAAAAAAATTCTGGTAGAGAACCCCAATCCCCAAAATTTAGCCTTGGTTTTAGGTAGTGTTTTTCTCATTAAAAATTCTGATGCCTAAATGAAGAGGTCTCCTTTAGGTGTTTCCCCAAAGTGTGTCGAAATAAAGAAGACTTCTAGTTCCCCTCCAAAATTTTACGTCTATTTATGATTATTTTCCTTTAAAATTCAGGGATTTTTAAGGTCTCAAAATGAACTAAAACACTTTTTTCCGAGACATTTTTCAAAATTTTTCTGAGGGAGACCCCCAGATTTACTTAATCTCACATTAAAAAATTTCGACAATTTGTGCAACACATTCAAGAGCTTCTTTCAAGTGATTAAAAGTTTAACGCATAAATAATGGTACTCGTTAGGGGTTCATTAACGTTAAAAACGTTGAGTCAATCCCCCCCGAAACAAAAGTCTGGTTATAGCCCTAAAATTTCCCCACATAAAAGGGGTGGTTTAAAAAATAAAGGGGTTGCCAATGAGCCATCTTCCTCCCGGGCGCCGTTTTACCACGGCACGGCTCTGTGTAGGCGGCAAATTTTGGTTCAGCCTATAGGCGGCGCATTTGGAAATCCGCCACTGCGAAAGTACCAAATTTTTTAATCGCAGTGGAATGTGATATTAGGTCATCCCTAAAGTTTTGTCGCTCTTGGGAGCATCTGTTTATAAGATATTTTTGATACTTTTCCATTATGTGATACCAATATAAACTGTAACTTTATCTACAGTCAACTTGGCATCTTGGCTTGATTTTGGGAACTGATTGACAACTGGGCTTTCCTTAAATCTATGATAACTTGTTACTTCATTTCTTTTCTGCTCAAAATTTTGCACTTTTCCTAAAGTTAAGATTTTAAAATTAAAATTAACTGGCTACTTCCATAAAACAACTAAAGTTTTAAGTATTTTTAACAAGTGTGGAAAATTTAACTTAGATTTAAGTTTTTTCTGGGGAGTTTGATCACAATCATCCATATTAAATTGCTGGATTGCTGCCCCTAACCCTCTACTAGAAAAGATCCGGATGATCATTTGCAGGAATCTAGATCGCTTGAAATTCAAAAAGTTAAATTCCTTTGAATTTTAATTTTGAAAGTTTTCAATTAATGGCAACTTGAAGTAAACAAAATCTTATTAATCGTAGCAACTAGGAAAGCTGGAAAAGTGAGCTAACAAAAAAAGAGCCAAAATTCGCCAAATTGGCTTTAGATAGAAGTAGAAGTACTTTACTGGTTTACCGTAATGGAAAAGTACCAAAAAATACATAGTATACAGATGTTCCCAAGAGCGACAAAACTTTCGGGATAACCTAATAGTGATGACACCACAAAGTTATTCGAGAGGGGGGCCAAGCACAAAATATTTTCAGGGATGGGTGAAGAAAAAATAAATTTGAAATTGAATCGTCAGTTTGAAGAAGGGAATAAGTCCAAAAAATGACAAATTGACTTTTTGTGCTCAAAACAATCTCCAAGCTTGCCCTACACATGGGTGAAAAGAGAGGAAAAATAACTAACCCCTATAGGGAGATATCGCCCCTTGAAGTTGTGAAATCGATATCCATACAATGAAAATTTCATTACTTTTTTTTTCGATTTTCTCAAAACTTGATTTTTGGACTTATTCCTTTCTTCAAACTGACGATTCAATTGAAAAATCATGATATAAAAATTAAGAAAACAGTTAAAATGTAATTTTTAAGTATTGCGAGAAAAATAGTGATCTCCGGGGTTGGTGTTAGTGCATGCGCGATAGACTGTCTCATGCAGACTTCCTAGTTAAATAAAAAAATATCAAAAAAAGTATGTTATGATATATACAAATACAAATTAAGTCGACCAACTACAGGCAAGCGCCCAACAAGGTTGGTCCAGTCCATTTAACTTAAACCACCCGATTCCCAGTATCTCAATTTTATTCTTGAATTCGTTTACCCCACTTGAGTTGATAATCGTTTCGGGTAAACCCATTCCATCTGTCCACTACCCTGTAAAAAATACTTTCTACAATCCCGATTAAAATTTGCCTTGTTCAATTTAAATCTGTGACCCCTCGTTCTATTTCTATTACCCGTATTGAAATGAAGTCCCTCTGTGTCCCCTTGTTTTATCATTTTGAAAAGTTGAATTAGATCCCCTCTCATCCTTCTTTCCTCTGGAATGAACATATTTAACTTACTTAATCGTTAGTTACACAATTAGTTTTTATGAAAAAGTTTAGTGTCAAAACGTAGTTAACGTCAAAAGATAAACGTAGCCCATCCAATAATGTCCACAAATTGACCCTTAAGTGCGGAAATGTTCGAAATTCACAGAAACTGCTTTATCTTGCTTCGAATTTTCGGTGTTTATCACCTTTATTTGTGTGTTTAGTAATGAATCACCGGTCACACAGGGAATGTAATAATATGTGCCTGAGAATGAGATATGTTTTCTGCTTGAAGGGACATGATAAGATAGGGGACTGGGGGAATTCAAATTCCGAACACCTTTAGTGAACACAGGAAATCTTCCCATTGGGGAAATAGTGCCTTACCGTTCTGGGGTTTTGCTTGATTGGTAAAGATGGCCAGTGAGTGATGCCCGTTAATCTACGGTAGCCGAATTCGACAGAAGAAATAGCTTCTTGAGGGGGTCTTTTTCTTCAGGTAAGTTGACATGACATAAATTCTTACATTAATTCTTAAAATTACAATTTGTGATAGTTTTGTATACTGTAAAACGGGGTGAATCGGAACACTTTTAAACTTTCAACGTTAAAATAAAAAAAAGTAAAAAAAAATATTTTTTAAAAACGCTTTTAGTGTTCTAAAAGGTCAAAAATAATTAATTCGGTTTGACAAATAATTTATTGGGAAGTAGAAAATAACTTTTTGGTAAGTAAAGAATAACTGATTTTCTAATCACTAAAAATAAAAGCGTGGGCGCTAGTAATTTATATATTTTTTTTTAATTAAAATTTTTTATTTACTTTTTAAAATTTGTACAAACTCACCTGAAGGTATAGACCCGTATATGTAAATTCAAGTTCAGTAACACTAACTTCTATGCCGAACGAGGGTTCGAACCCCAGACGTACGGCTTTGCAGTCAGATGCTCTAACCACTAGGCCATTACGTTGGCATTTATGTATAATTTTACATAGAACATACAATAAACAAGTTAGAATAAGTAGTGAATAAAGAATTACTAGCGCCCACGCTTTTATTTTTAGTGATTAGAAAATCAGTTATTATTTACTTACCAAAAAGTTATTTTCTACTTCCCAATAAATTATTTGTCAAACCGAATTAATTATTTTTGACCTTTTAGAACACTTCAATAAAAGAGTTTTTTAAAAAATATTTTTTTACTTTTTTTATTTTCTACTTTTTAGTCATGGTATTTTTTTAACAAAAACTCACAAGAAAAAATGTATTTATTTCAACCATATTTAATCTGATGTTAGGATGGAATTTTAGTTTTCTACAATATGATGGTGAAATATAACACGCATCCGCTCACTCGCCGATAAAATCCATCCATATCAAAAAGATTCACAAGAAAAAGAAAAAGCATCCCGTTCAGTCTTTTCAGTAGTCCATAAATTATAAAAGTAGCATATTTTTCTTCTCGCGATTCCTCGGGATGGGACACGAATTTTCGGCGATTTCTCGCTCTTCTGGCGATTTCTTTCTCGCGGTTATTATCTTAAATCGCTAATTATCTTAATTGTTAATTGGAAGGTAAGAAATCACGTTTTGAAGATTAAATATTGTAGTGATATACCTAATATATTATCTTACAGGTTTTGGGAGTCATTGGCTTCACGGAAGTGTCTCAAATTTGAATTAAATGATAACTAAAAACACTCGTTAATTACCTTAATTACGGAGGTTTTGACTAGTTGATTATTGAATATTGCATTGTCATCGAGTTTACACCATGGTGCAAAGTTTCAGAACTTTAAATCGTTTGGAAGTGCCTGAAATTTTATGTACAAGATCTCGCAAAAAAAAGTGATTAATCGTCTATAATTATCGTAATTACTGGGCAATTCTCGTTTTGACTTTTGAATATGATGCAGTTATGCCTTATACAACATTGTGCACGGTTTAGGGAGAAGCCTCTTGGGAAAGGTCTTAAAATCTGGTTTTTCTGTTAATTAAAAATACTCGTTAATTAACTTAATCCTTTGGTTGTTTGACTAGAGAATGGTTGGATATTGGAGTGTCATGAGGGTTACACCTATGTGCAAAGTTTCGGGGCCCTAACATATCGGGAAGTGCCCGAAAATCGAATTTTAAAATTCCACCCGTAAAATTTTTATTAAAATTAACCCGTAACGATTTTTTAATATAATTTTTAATACAATATTTGGTCTTGCTATTTCGTGCCAAACAAAGCTTTTTAACTTTTTTCCCCATTTAGTAGTTCTATTGAGAAAGCTAAAATTATAACAAATACAAATACAAAAATTCCAATCATAATTACAAAAATAAACTTATTTACTTATTATTATGCAATAACAAATCTAATTATGAGATGTAATAATTTTATTATTGGAAATAAAAGTGAAGGCGTGTGTTGAACAGAGTACTTGGAAAACAGAAAAAAAAGCTTGAGCAAAAGTTTTCAAAACCGAAAAATTTTATTTACTTATTCATCAGATTCACTGGAGTTTATATCCAATATAATTAATAGAAAAACAAAAGTAGTCATGTAATGGGATACTTGATCCCTGGGATCATGTATCCCCTTGGAGGGAAGGATCAAGTATCCCTAATATGATATTCATACAAAACATTCATTTTGAATAAAACAACTAAAGGTTGTTCACTAAAGAAATTACTTAATTATGAAAGACAGTCTATACTTTAAAACAATTGTTATTACTATGTTGCAAAGATCAGTTACTACAAACATTAACATTGCCTTGAAAGAAGTTATTTGCCACTTTATCAATTCTTGAGGAAAAACAAAAAGACTAATTGTTGCTAGTTGTATCAAAGCTCTTCTAATTGATTTTGGTACATTTTTGCTAAGGGAACAAATATCCCTATGGATCAAGTATCCCCAGTCCCCCCTATATGTTGTTCTAATTTTCTTAAGGTAATTGTTTCGTATCGTCTTATCCATAAGGATGGGGATCCTCTCCAGAAAATAGTTGAAAATTTAACCCTTAAAAACGAAATCCAACTCATTTTTGCTATTCTAGGAATGCACATTTTCAAAATACTTCAAATTCAACCGATGTTGTAGTTGGGGAAAATATTTGAGGTACTCCCCTTTTTGTGCGAGTTACTAAATATTTTGTGGGGACGGTTAAAAGACGATGACCCCTCAATCTCATCACAGGCTACAAGCTATTGAAAATTAAATCGGATTCCAAATCATGAGATATAGGGGATCGTCCTGACCCTCTGATATAATGGATGCCATTATAAAACTGGTTCTCTCACATTACTCACCAAGGGCCGGATTCAACTCCGTTTTGTTACGTTCTAAAGAACCGTATTTCACCGTCCTTTACCGTACAACGGTAAAGTCAGGTCAGGAGCAGGCGTCGGCCGTTTCATCCGCTGCCGTTTTCCTCTGATTGGTTGAAATGCCCGATGACGTAGCTCCATTTATTTATTCCAACCTATAAGCGGCAAGCTGGGCAAATGACTAAAGAAAACGACGGTTGAGTTGTTTGGAAGTAGGATTCGACCAGCTTCAACCGTCAACCAAATCGTCGTAAAACGGAGTTGCATATGGCCCCAAGTTTGTAGAGACAGAGAAGTTTTGGTTTCCTTAAAATGTTAAAAATTCAGTTTTTATATAAAATGATCCTAATTGTTGGATAAGATGCATCCTCTTGGCCGTGGCGTGGCTATGACCATTATTTATTTATACATTTTCTTCGCAGAACTATACAAAATGGTTGTAGAGACGTGGTATTATGACATCTTTGGAGTGGGACTTGATTTCACTCCCGAGGAACTGAAGAGATCCTTCAAGAAACTAGCTCTTAAATATCATCCTGACAAGAACCCACATGGGGGTGAAGAGGTACTTGATCTTTTTCTCTACCTTTATTTTTCTAAAGAGATGGCTTTAGTGGCACATTTAAATAAGATTCACAGTCACGATATGAAAATAATATTTACAAGTCCATTTCTTTTATTCATTTCTCATCATTATGAGCTGACAACCAAAGGGGGAAAGTCGGGTAGTTTTATGGTAAAAGAGACATTATTGATAAAACCGTTCGACCAAAGCATACAAGATACAAGCAATGTTAACCATGCGGAATCTGGTTAATGCTGTAAAAAATTATCTCAATAAGTTTATAGTTTTCTTGTGATATGCAAAATAGGTGTTTAAAGTATTATGTAAAAAGTAATAGGTTAAGAATTTTCGACCATTTATTTGCATTTTTAAATAAACTCATAAAAACCCACACAATATTAAACAAAAAAATTACACATATTTTCTTAATACTAATTATTAAATAACATTGAAAGCTTAAAACTTCTAACCTCAAAACTAACAAAAAATACGAATTGACAAAAAAAACCTTAATTATAAAACATCAAATCTCTTTGTCTGAACATCTTAACTGCATGTATACAGCACAGGAAAAGGGGCCTTTTTCGACCTTATTTCTTATTTTAAAAACTAATATCCATAAAATTTTCGTTGTAGTTTAAATTCATTTCCAAAGCCTATACGGTCCTCTCTAATCCGGAAACAAAAAGGATTTATGACCTAGGAGGGGAAGAGGCCATCAAGAAAGGTGGTGTTCAGAGAAAAGCTGACAAGGCCCCCGAGAAGAACCCATCGCCCTCATCCGTTGGTGAGAATTATAGAAGGTTTGTCGACAGGATCCTGAACAGAATTGAGATTTCACTTACACTGGAAGAACTATACAATGGAACCATGTGGAATGGGCGCATTATTAGGAAGTGTAAAACGTGTGCAGGTAGGTTCCTTTAAAACAACTGATGATATGTTGATTAGATCTACAGGCCCGTAACTAGACTTTTTTTGGGGGGTTATTTCTAAGCCCCCTTACACGTATATTATGAATTAAATGTAGCCTTTATAGGTTAGTTTTTATGTTTTGGTGTACTTAATGTGAACGAACGTTTTGCCTATAATACTGAGTTCAAAGCAAAGATTAATCATTTTCCCTATCCCGGAAGGTTTTTGAAATTTGACCTTTTAAAGCAGTGGTTCCCAACTCAAATATGTCTGCGGACCACTTCACTTAATTTGAACCTCCGCGGACCATCTCTATCCCTTACCTTCAAAATTTTAACTTTTTTCAGTGCATTCATTCCTCATGGATTGTCTAAAATTTTGACTTTTTTTTGAAGTAAGGAAACCGAGTCTTACAATGTTTCTAAATAGAACTTGGAAAATCAAATAATCTATTAAACTTAAAAGAAAAATTAACATTACATTAATTTATATCTTTTTATTTAAAAATATACCTTTTGTAAAAAACATTTTACCATTTTTATCAAGCCTTTTTATCTATTAACCCTGGAAGGGTTCACACCAACACAAAAGTTACAGGTTTAAAAAAAAGCAGTATAAAATAGTTACTTTTCTTCTTTTTCTTAACCAACAATTAAGGAAGTATATTATTAGTAGATTTAAATTTGAAAGAAAGTACTTAGCTTTAAATTAAACTGCAAGACGAATGAGATAACCAGGAATTCTGTTGTTCACAAAAAAGCAAACTGGACAACATACATTGACTGTGAGTTGTATCAGAGGAAATTCTATAGGCGAGGCGGGCGAGGATGATGTTCTCCCGAAAGAAACCGCGTCAAAAGTCAATAATTCTTTCAAAGGAGCGATTAAAATAGAAAATAATTTATGTGTTCAAAATTTCGGCATTAAATTTTTCTCATATCTTCGAACAAACCAATTTCACGTGTATCTCAGAATTTTCTACTTTTCATACCACGATTTCTAGAAGACCCTGTGTCTGATCTGATCATAGCGTCCCAGTTTGAAGTATCTTTCAACACTTCCAAGCTTAGCTTCGTATCAAACCAAGTATAAGTCCGATCATTCGATTCTTTATTAGCCCCACCCTGACTTGTTCTTGTTCTTGTTGATTGGATGGAGACATTTGCTGACTATTAAAAAGTCGCTTAGTCTTCTTTTCCTATCCCACCCTGACGCCTCTCAGTTTTAATTAATCTGATGCAATACTTTTCCCCATCATCACATTTCGTTTCTACTCTGTAATAAACTACTGTTGAATAAAACTGTGCAAAATAATAGAAATGAACAAATGATTCATAGGAGAGAAAGAGAACATAAAATTTTTTATTTATGTTTTTACTTATATTATGTATCTGTAGTGTTTTTACTATTTCCTGGAATGTGTGATTGGGAAAACTATTTTTTAAAATTTTCCGCACATTTTTTGGATAAGTTATTTAAAATCTTCTCACGGACCACCTCTGAAGGCATCACGGACCACCTGTTGGGAACCACTGTTTTAAGGTTTAAAGTAATGTTTTGAATAATAGTTGGATATTTGGACCCTTTGAGTAATTCCCGAAAATGAACTCTCTCTAATTTTCAAAAGAAAAGGGTATGCAAATTAGTCATGAAAATTTGAGGAGGTTTTGATCCTCTAACCTTCCCCCTAGGATACAGATTGTATTTCTTTTCAGAAAATATTGTCATTCTTAGCTACGATCTGGTGCAAAGATTCTACCAGGGCATTAAGAAAACCACAATCACTTGGTTTGCATTCTCCCTTAGTTACAATTTTGTTATCATGTAAAACTTTTAACATGGCACTTTAGCTGGTTTCTGATATGATGGAAGAAATTTTTCTCTTAAGATATCATCCCATTTTAAGAATTTTTGCAGGATAACAAAATTGTATTTTCCAGGAATTGTAACTAAGTGAGGAACCAAGTTTGGGTAAATTTCGATTTTCCTTTTCTTTTTTCAAAATCAACTCGGATTACACAAAAAATTACTGGAAAGTTTGTCATTACTAGCCTGACTTAAAATTATAAATAACTGATTAAAATGATAGTGAATTTAAGTGGGAACATACTTAATTTAAAACAGACCTGATTCAATTCGTCTTAAAATATGTTAAGAAGAAAACATTCTTTTTCATAGGTTATATACGGTGTCGCGAAAAAACTGTTGATAGTAGTGCGACACTTTGTAGTTGTGAAGTTGGTTTCTTGCGCATTAAGTTTACTAAAGGAAAAATCGTTTTACAGGTACTCAGTTATTGCAAGAAAATCAACTTATAGTGACAACTTTAACTCGTAGTTGGTTCTCTTGGTAGATTTGGTGTTTTATTGAAGTAGTTTTCTATACTTTAAACAACTGAGACAAGTACTTACTAATATCTTATAAAAATTGTTTTATTTTTAATTTTACAGCTTTTTGTTTTTATATAAAGTTAGCAAATTATTGATTTACATAGCTGTTTGTTAATTAAAGTATTTTCAAAACTAAGATTTCATTTCCTGCATTTAAATTGCGAATTTAATTACGAGAATCAGACAGAAAGTAATTAAACACAATATATACACTAAAAAACTACTCGGTTACTTATTTAAACCTTTTTTCACATCTCGTTCACAGGAAGAGCATGTACTTTCATTGAAATATTTTTCGTGTCTGCTTCAGATTATTTAAAATTTTTAAATACTTTTCTGCTGCCAGATCACTTATTCTCTTTTTAATGACAAATTGATTTCGGAGAAAAATTGTTCAGTTTCTTTCAAGTTGCATTCTAGAAATGAACTCATCGTGTATGATTTGTTATGTGTAAGGAAATTGTAGAACTTTAATTTCAAATGAATATTAAGTAAAAGTTGGGCATTGATTCTTCTACTCCAATTCATTCAGTATATACTAACTTAATTTTGTTTCGCATGAGTAGTGAAATTAAGCTATAAAAGTACCAATGGAGAACTGCAGCAAATCTTAAAATTCTAAATATTGAATTTTAATTTATTAAAAATTCTCTCCTGATTCCGAAAATACGCTTGTCTTTCCCCACAAATTTTTAAAGGTAATTATGTCATATTTTAATACAGAAAGCTCCTAAAAATGTGACGTCACATGTGCCAGTGGAAATGTGGGAAACACCGTTTTCATCGATACACTAGTCTGTAAAAAACTAGTGCTCATTGTTTCACACTGAGCTACAAAACAAACTAGAGTGACTAGTTAGCGTGCCGAAACCGCATCACACCGCGGAAAGGATTCCCATCTTCTTTTAAATTTCTCCATTTGTCAGCACAGTTGTATGCACAGAATGAAACGACCATTTTAAATATTGCTCATATTTTGAAAAACAGGCATGGGCGGATTAAAGGGAGAAATGCTCTTCCAACTTTGCTTTCAGCTTGCCCCGATTGCTTAAGCAATCGGGGCAATTTAACCTTCCGCGCTGGCACGATCAATCGCTTGTTATAGTATCGGAGGTTGTCACTCCAGTTTGTTTTATAGCTCAGTGTTGTTTCAAAGCGGGATTATAGCAACAAGCGGGAACAAAGCATATTTCACGTCACAAGCTGTTTCAGCTCAGACACAAAAGAGGCTATTTTTAATTGAAAATAACTTAAAATTTAGGGCTTTGAAAAGCAAATGAAAACATTTTTTGTAGGTTTTAGACCATTCTGAACACATTAAGATTAAAAAAATTTGATTGCAATTACCCATTATGTGTAGAGAGTGATTTTGTTTTGCTATTTTTATTAATTTTAATTTCAAATTATTTATAGTAATTTTATTCTCTAGAGAAAAACAGTTTAATTAAAAAAGATTGTGTGATTTGAAGGGGATACACCTGTTTTTTTTTACATAATAATTTAATAAAGTAAGTCTCATTGTATATTTTAGGAGAAGGTAGATGTGAAATGAAAATGAAGTGTATCATCTGTCGTGGAACTGGCGCGATATATGATGATACACATTTTGACGGAATCCCCAGAAAAACTTGTCCTATTTGTTCAGGGAAAGGATACAGATACAGAATGAGATATTGTATGAGCTGCGATGGAAGAAAAATTATTCAAGGAAGAAAAATTACTAGTGTGTGGATTGACAGAGGTGAGATGGTTTCAGAAATCGTTATCTTTAAAGGTCTTATTTTGACAAATTGTTATGCGAAATGCTCTGGGACAAGGACGAGAAAATGACTGGAAAATATTAATGTATCCATGAAAAACACATGTTTTTACCATTAGATTTTATTATAAATGGTATACTGTACGGGGTTAAGATTTTATACGTTCCTTATATTACTTAATTTTTTAAAATTTTCACCAATGAAAAAAGAAATGAATTTGGTAAGAATGTTAGAAAATAGTTCATAATAAAGTAGACTACAAGTGATAGGAAATATCTTCTCCAAGACGGGCTGGGAAATAAAAAAACTTGACCCTTTAATTGATAAAATATCCTTGTAAGTTGGTGTAGATTAATGTCTCTCCATGACTAATTAATTTACCTAAGTGGTTAGGTTCAATAGTAAGGTGCAAGTATAACTCGACTTTTGCCCCCTTTCTTTGTAATTTCTTGATCTTTTACCTAAAGGCGGAAAATTGGAGCCGAGCGGCGTAAGCCGTAAGCGAACAGCCACGAACACGCTCTCCGCTCACGAAAGATTTTTTCCCTTTCGACCATACACAATTTTGTTCACATGTTTTTCGCACTACTCTAATTATGCCAATGAATTTTAGTAGTAATTAATTCACACACTACGCAAACTATTATTATCATTAAACATTGAATTATGGTATTTTACCAGTACAAGTTAAGTTACGTTTACGAGTTTGACTTTTGAGAGTATAACTGTATTATTAATTAATCGATTGGATTCTTTCTATAACCCTTAGGGATGAGAGATCTTCAAGATATAACAATCTGTGGGGATCACAACAATGACCCATATCTTTCTGGATCTGGATATATCGACTTTTATATCATTGAAGAGAAACATCAACTTTTCGAAAGGAAGGTCCATGACTTAAAAATAAACATTGAACTTAGCTTAACTGAAGCCTTATGTGGATTCAAGAAAACTATTAAAACTTTGGATAAAAGAACTCTTTTGATTGCATCTAGCCCAGGTAAGATATTCTAATTAGGCTTATTTATCTTACATTTGACATTTAACAAGTTCTGGTGTATATGTATGAACAAGGCAAGGCTATGCTTTCATATTAGTTGTCCCATCGTATGGGAATATGTCGATCTCATTTTATTGTAAATATCACGAAGTTTTATATTAGCTCAACATAATTTTGTAACGGGTGACGGGTCTTTCTTTTAAAGTAGTGAATCTGAAAATTTTGTCCGGGTCATAAAAGTTTTACCTTTCGTGAAATTTGAGATATAAAAAAATACATTGCCTTTCTCAACTATCATGTTTCCTTACTTTTTGCATGAAAATATGAAGAAAAAGTTTAAATTGGCAAAGGGATTGTTGTTAAGATAATAAAAGTATTCACATCGTTATAACTCCCGGGGGAACTGAGTTTCCCCGTTAATGATTTGTCAAAGCTTAATTATAATCCTCAAAATACCACATATGGTGATTACAATCGTCTTTTTGGCATAAGAAATGTACATAATTGTTCTTTTCATTATATGCATTCCAGTTTATACTAAATTTATTTTGCTACCATTGCTGTCATAAAAAAATATGATTGTTAACAAATGTATACATTTTGCTGATTTTATTTTTTTATCTATGAGAATTATCACAGGGTTTTAGGTACAAAAAAATCCCTTCGTAATTTTTATGCCAAAAAATGAATACTTAAATTGGTATCGGTGTAGAAGTTTTTAATGAAATTTTTTTTTAATTTTCCATGCATAGGTGAAGTGATGAAGCCTGGCACTTGCAAATACATCCCAAATGAAGGAATGCCCATGTACAAGAAACCTTTAAAGGGGAATCTAATTATCGAGTTCTCCATTAAATTTCCACCACAAATTAATGTTGCAGGAATCCACCAAATAGAGGAAATACTGCCTCCTCGACCGAACCGCATCATCCCAGAAGGTGCTGAAGAGGTAGGTTTATTTATTATAATTTGAAAAATCCACATGTTTTTTGTTTTCCTTTATTTAAAATAGAGATGGAAAAACCTTCAACCATTACATAACTTTTAACATTAATATAATTTAACTGTATTAAACAATATTTGAAAAATAATCAAAGATTGTGCGTGTGAAAGAAGAAACTGATGGAGATGATATTGAATAAGTTCAATATTTAAAATTGATGGCATAGATAAATGAAATGTTTCATACGATATTCGAAAATCATTAAATTTTTTTATAAAATTAAAAATGCTGGTATTAATTCAATTTTAATTCATTGTGTTTTTCCTTTTCAGAAAATTTTATAAAATTCGAAGAGCAGAAAAGTTTGAAGCAGAATATGAGAACTTCTTTTATTAGTCTCTAATATAAAAGCATAATTCATCTGTATGCAGAGTGTTTAAACAAGTCCACCCAAACACTGCATACAGTGGCGTCATTTCAGTTTTTGGTTGGAGGCAAGGATTTTTTAAGTGGGTCTGGGCCACACCGTAAATATTTTTTGGGGGGGAGGTTGCCTCAACTTTATTTTTAAGGTACCCCTAACGAGCACATTTATATAGGAGCACAGAAAAGTAGTATTTTAATTATATTAATTATGATATCAAAATTTGACAACGTGAAATCCAAGAAAAAAGGTGGGTCTGGGGTTCACCCCCAGGAAAATTTTGAAATTTTGCCACTTAAAGTAGTGTTTCAACTCATTTGGTAAAAAAAATAAATCAGACGCTACTCTTAAAAGCTAAAAAGAAGAACGAAACTTCCATGCGTCTTACTCTCTCGGTGGTTCTTTATTCTCTGAAGGGAAAATTCCCGTTCGCGTGGTTACAGTTACACAAATAAGACTTACAAATAAGACATACAGATTATTCCACACTCCCCACCGAACTCTGTTTACAGAGTTCTATTACTAAAGAATACACTTAGATCAAAAACTAAACACAATACATACACCAACAATCAAAACACAACCAATTACTAAATAATACCCCTTTTTTTTAGAGAGAAAGTTTTAATACTTTAGTCTTAAGTTATCTCTAGTGGATACAATAGCTGTACTGACCGTTTAAAAGTACCTTTGGGGGTTTTAACTAGGCAAGATCTTACTAAATTATCTCTGCCTTTGAAAGTCTCCACAACAACACCAAGTTCCCATAAAAGTTTCGATTTTGATTGTCCTTGCAGTAGAACAACGTCTTTCACTTTGATTTCTGCCTTAGGGACAGGAGTCGTAAAATTGTGCACTGTTTTTAGGGTCAGTAGATAATTGTCCTTCCACTTTCTCCAAATTCTGCTCAATAAATCAGTCTGATACCTCTTTCTCCTTGTTAAACTGTCTCTAGATGACTCGTCGTTAATCAGTTGCAAGAAGTGTTGAGGATACACAAAGCTGTTTCGATCTGGGTACAGAAAATGAGCCGGGGATAGAGCTTCAGGTTCTCCAGCTTCGCTGTAAACGTAACTCAGTGGACGATGATTTACAACCAATTCCACTTCTGAGAGAACGGTCGTCATCTCTTCAAAACTTAGCAGCGCTCTCCCAAGGATCTTCTTAAGAGGATCTTTAATGGTCTTCATCAGGCGTTCATAAAATCCTCCCCACCATGGCGAGAGCTCCATTATGAACTTCCAAGTTATTCCCTCGGATGAGACGAAATCTTGTACTTTAGACTCCCTGATTATCTTGTTAAAGGAAGATAATTCTCTATTGGCACTCTTGAAGGACTTAGCATTGTCCGAATAAATAATTTTACAGTTTCCTCTTCTGGCAAGAAATCTACGAAACGCTAGGAGAAACTTCTCTGTTGACATGTTGGACACGAGCTCCAAGTGGACTCCTCTGGTTACTGCACAAGTGAATAGACTGATGTAAGCTTTTCGTCTCTCTTCCCCTTCTCTGACGAAGACAGGTCCAGTGAAATCTACTCCAACGACGCTAAAGGGCGGCGTCATGGCCAATCTGTCTCTTGGGATTGGTGCAGTCATCTGAGTCGCTGGTTTCGCGCCAAATCTTCGGCAGATGAGACAACGTTTGATGAGTTGTTTGATGCACTGTCTCCCTTTGGGAATCCAAAACCTTTTTCTAACTCTGGTCAGGGTGTAGTCAACTTCAGAGTGAAAAGATCGTTCATGCTCTCTCCGGATTACGAGACTCGTCAACGCTGTCTTGGCCACAAACTGTTTTAACTTGAGTGGTGAAGACTCGACCCAACAAAGCACAATTAACGAGTCCGTCCAAAGGCATACTCTGTCCACACGAATTGTAGCACTGAGGGAGTTCAATACTGTCCTACACAGTCTAGCTGAGAGAACAGCCCCCATGAGTTCAAGGCGAGGCAAAGTTTGTTCGAGTTCATGAGTCTTAGATTTCAATGGCGATACTCTTCCTTTCGCCGAGATCAATGATGTCACTATTTTACCATCACGAGTTATGACTCTGAAATAGGATACTGTTCCAAAAGCCTTTAAACTGGCGTCAGAAAATAGGTGAAGTTCAATACGATCGACTACCCGATTTCCTATCTCGAAAAAATAGTAACGTGGAATTTTCAACAAATCTAATTCTCTAATATCGTCACACAACTGTCGCCATGTTGACCCAATATCCGAAGACAGAGTTTCATCCCATTCTACGTTTGCCTTCCATAACGATTGGATCAACATTTTTATCCTAATTGTAAAGGGACCAAGAAAGCCTATGGGATCAAATATCATACCCACTACCCTCAAAATATGACGTTTCGTCAAAATTGGCATTGCAATAACCGTGATCAAATTCCTTATATCAAAATAAAGAATGTCCTTTTCAGGATTCCAACCTAATCCCAAAACTTTAAGGGGGAAATTACTTTGACCTAGACATTTATTCATGCTTTTCCCGTTTTCTACATGGACACCTGAGTTTTCCCACAATTCACAAAGTTTTTTACTGTTGCTTTGCCACTTCCTTAACTCCATGCCTGCATCTTTAAATACTTGTGTACATTCAAGGCTAGTCTTTAGCGCCTCTTCTACGGTCTGTCTGCCACTAATTAGATCATCAACGTACAGATTTTCATTTAAGATTTGGAAGGTAGATGGTAAGTTCTCAGCATAATTTTTTATGTGTTCTTTTATAGTGGCAGCTAACAAAAATGGGGAACAATTTATACCGAACAGCACACGGCAAAATCGGTAAACTATAGGGTTCTTCTGGCTAAGCTCATTAATCCAAAAGAACCTAGATACATCCCTATCAATTGGATCTAGCTCTAACTGCAAAAACGCTTGGCGTATGTCTGCTGTTATTGCAATAGGATTCTCCCTAAATCTAAGCAACAAATCCAAAATATCAGGGTATAGATTAGGGCCAACATGAAGACAGTCATTTAACGACAACTCATTTTTAGCATGGCTAGACGCATCAAATACGATTCTTAACCTACTGGTCACTTTATCGTTCCTGATAACTGCTCTATGAGGTAAATAAAACTCAACCCCTTTTTGACCATTTTCCTCAGGGACCCTCTCTATAATACCTTCGCGTTCATACCCCTCAATTACTTCTTTATATTCATTAAAGAGATCCAAATCGTTTAAAAAACGCAGACGCAATTTGCGAAATCTCTCTGACGCCACTTCAAAATTGCTTTTTAACATATCCTTGGCATTATTTTTCCACAACAGATTTACTGTATACCTGTTACCATCAAATTTAAGATTAGACTTAAATTGCTTTAATTGTTCATTTTCACATGAAGAATCATTTTTATCAGTTATACCTAAAGTCTCTAAATCATGAAATTTAGATAAATCATTTAACACTACAGCATTACTGACAGAAACACTTGAGCATAAAATTTCATTTTCAAATTCACATCCCGCCACGAGCCATCCAAATTGAGACTTTATTGCCGTTAAGTGTGGCGTTATTTCAACTCTTTCGTTCAGCACAGTTTCCCAAAAAACATCTGCACCTAACAAAATATCGCACTCGCATATTTCTCCTTCACGCGCGCTAACATCTGCAAAATCCAATCCAAGGTCTTTCATTTTCTTTATTATTTTCTCCGAGGGGGGGAGAATCGGAGCCGAACTTATAGTTTCGGTTATCAAACAGTCCACTACTTTTTTCTTTCTACTTTCTTTTTTGTTTTGTAACTCAACGCGAACTACAGGATACGCTTTTTGTTTTGCACTTTTGGCTCCAAATGAAAACACAGAAAGGTTTTCATGATTAATTGGTTTCAAATCCAAACTCCTAGCTAATGATTCACTAATGAAAGATCTATGCGACCCTTGATCAAGGAGAACACGTATATGTTTAGTTTTGGTTCCGGATTTAGCAATTACAGAGCACGTTTGCAACAAAACTCTTTTCTGTCCGACAATGTTATTATGACACTGGGAAACGGAACTGAACGACTGAGCCTCACCTTTTTGTTCTGATTCTGATACACAATTACAAATTGACTCATGGTGAGATCTAGAACCACATTTACAAAGGGTTTTGTTTCTGCAAAAACGCCAAACATGATTTTTATTGAAACACTTTAGGCATCTATACTCTTTTTTTAACTTTTCTAATTTTTTATCAAGTTCAACATCACACTTATACTTATCATGAGACTTATTACAAAACAAGCAACCAGGAACAACAGTGTTAAATGCAGCAGCTGAAGCTTGATAGTTATACTTACGATTGCCTGTGGGTGGGTTATCAAGTTTGGTTTTTTCTCTTTGCAAATTATTGTTTTGACCCGTCAGCGTAATCGCTGATTCTCTGCATTCCACCTCAGTTCGAAGGTACTCAACTAGCTCATTAATGTCGAACTCGTCACGCGAACTTTTCTTACGGTTATATTCTAAGCCCATTTCATCGGGTATTTTTGCCAAAATAATTGGACACAATAAACTACCATAAGACCCCGATGTCACCTTCAAAGAGCTTAAACTTCGAATATGTATTTCACACGTATCATAGAACTTGCGTAAACCCTTGACATCACGAACATTTTTAACACTAGGAATGTCGAGTAACTTTTTCATATGGGCACTAATTATCAAGTCAGTACGACCAAAGCGATCCTTCAATAATTTCAATGCTGAGTCGTAGTTCTCAGCTGTCAAAGCAAAACCTGAAACGGCACTTAATGCCGACCCACCTAAATAACTTTTGAGGTATGTGAATTTTTCAACTTTACCCAAACTAACATTGCTGTGAATAGCATTGTCGTACTGGTTAAAAAAATCAAGCCAGTTTAATGCATCACCATAAAATTTAGAAATTACCAATGTTGGTAGCTTAAACTGCTGAAATACACTGCTGTCACAAGATTGCACATTAGTAATCACTGGTTGACTTTGCAATACAGTTTCGGTATTTACGTTTTCAGTATTTGTGACAAAGGATTGTACATTAGAAATTACCAGTTCACTTTGTAAGGCAGTTTCAGTATTGACATTTGCAGGGTTTGTGCCTGGGATGGGAGCAACACTCTGTTTTGTTTTACAACTAGCTTTTTTCACGAACCTATCTATTTTCCCAATAAACATCGCTATTTTCTCATAATACTCCTCACTGGCCAACACATCACCCTCTACTTCTTCCGTTTCCAAATGAACCAAAATCTTGTTATCTAGGTCTTTTAAAGAAACGCTTTTATCCTTTAGCTGGTCAGAGTAACTAAACAATTCCTCACATTGAATTTCAAAAGTGTACTCATTTTCGTCAACTTCGGCTACAAGCGTATTTTGAATTTTTGTTATTAACTTGCTTGTAGCCGCTCTGACCGCAGTTCTTTTCTTTTTCATCAAAACAGAGTCTTGCTCTTCATCATTCTTTTTATTTTCATCAGACATTGCAATCCAACACAGAAAACGAAACAAGAAACAAATATCAACTACTCACGTTTGAACTTCAACGGTCAGTACCTTATATCCACACAAACAACTTATTTTCTTTGCAACTTACTCTACCACTGTTCATCAGTCCCTGCTAATAATCGCCGTATTAAAAACACATCCTTTTCGGCCGTTATGCACCATAAAAAAGAAATAAAACAGACGCTACTCTTAAAAGCTAAAAAGAAGAACGAAACTTCCATGCGTCTTACTCTCTCGGTGGTTCTTTATTCTCTGAAGGGAAAATTCCCGTTCGCGTGGTTACAGTTACACAAATAAGACTTACAAATAAGACATACAGATTATTCCACATTTGGAGACCCTCTGGGCTACATCCAAAGAGAACTGCTTCTTGTAAACCACATAATTTTCTTGGGAAAAAAGTTGTAAATAAACATCAAAGTTTCAAGGGGGGCTAGGGATTCTCCCCCAAATTTTTTTTTCGAAAATTCTTATTTAAACTAGTGTTTTTATCTATTTTTCTAACTCTTTGGGGAGCTCCTAAAGGAAAAAAAGCTTCTTGTAAGGCATAATTCTAAAGGGAAAAACACTGTATTACGGACTAAAAATTTTAGAGAGGTGCTGGGGGACCTCCCTTGGAAGTTTTTTGAAATTACCCCTTTAAACTAGTGTTTTATCTCTTTTTCAAACTCTTTGGAGAGCAGTAAAAAGTAAAAGTTTCTTACATGAGGCAGAATTTTTAAGGGGAAAAACACTGAATAACATATATTAAAATTTTAGAGGGGGCTGGGTTTTTCCAGAGAAGTTTCCCCCAGAAAAAGTTTTGAAATTTGACTCTCAAAGGTAGTGTTTTAACTCCTTTTGAGACTTTTTAGGTTACACCCAAAGCTCCTTGTGTAAGTTATAGAATTTTCAAGGGACACTTGCAGCTATTTTTCACATAACAGTGGAAACCTTGGGGGGCTGCCCCCCTGCACCCCCTAATTAAATGACGTTCATGACTGCATAGAATGATTCTTTGCGTGGACCAGATAAAGAAATGCCCATAGAGCTATACCTCTACAACGACTTTTAATTTTCGAATAACATGACGTCATTTACATACATGGTCTATCCATGCTTACCCAGTGGATATTTTTTTACTTCTTAGTCTGCAAACACATCCAAATGATTTTGTTCACATTTACCATAAACCGTTTTTTTAGTGTAAACCGTATGTATCGTCACACCCTTTCCTGTTGCGATTTACTCAAAAACTATAGGTCGTAGAGGTATAGTCCTCCATGCATTTTTTATGTTCTCTACGCAAAGAATCTGAATGTGCAGAGTTTGTGGGAGGACTTTTTAAAACACGTTTTATATTGATTATAGCATGATGAATTTATAGGTTAGCATTTATTATTATTTATTATCAATTATAGGTTGAATCAACCTGATTTCTTAAAGAGATATTTAGTTTTTTTATTGCCTTATATTGTTATTGCCTTATTATTGTTTCTCCTCTCCTGGTGTAGGAAAGCCCTCACTAGATCCCACTGAGTATATAATAACCTGGTGCCGAAATTAACACTGTGTCATTACGCCAAAGATTTATGCTTGGATTTTAACAGAATCCAACTTGACAAGTTTATTTATTTGATGAAATGGAGCACAAGAGCGACATATTTACAAAATGTCTTTGGAACAACAGATATAAATAAATGTTTAATGAGTTTTTTTAAGGAACTACCTTGTTTTAGCGCTAGTGTTTTGCCACCTTGAGCGGCAAATCACTCACAAAAAAACGGCACGTTTTTCATAATGTTAATGTATAAGGAAATTTGCACTCCAGGTTTATAAAAAGCAAGCAGGTCCAAGATACCAAACCTCAAGATTAATCCTCCGACATCATCCTGTTCCTTCGACAGCCGTCTCTCGGAGACTCCAAAGCAGGAGATGCTTGAAGGCGGCAGGAGCAACTAGCAAATTCCCTCCTCCAACGATAAGTGGAAGTGTTCTAAATCCGGTCATTGCTTCCTGGAGGGGTCATATTATAATAATAATTATTATTATTTTAAATATTTTATGTGATTTAAATGCAAAAAAAAAATTAATTTATGTATAAATGTGTGCATTTTTATTTCTTTTAAAAATGTTTATTTATTTATCAAAAATTTTAAGAATCATTGTCCCACAAATAGAGAAACTTTTTTTTCCATGTATTCCATTAGAATTTAGAAGATTAGTTTTTATCACAAGAGGGACAGATTTGAAACTTGCATAAATATCGATCTTATTATTAAAAAAAATGAGGAAGTTGTTCACTAACAAACTTTATGTTATGAACAACTGAATCACCAGTTTTAAAAAGGGAATAAGTCCAAAAAAATTACAAATTTACTTTTTGTGCTCAAAACAATCTCCAAGATTTGCTCTACACATGGATGGAAATGGGGGAAAATAACTATCCCCTATAGAGGGATATAGCCCCTTGAAGTTGTTCTTATTTTTTGTGGTGTAAACTAGGCCAAAATAAAAATTGCGTTTAATTTTAAAGTGTGTTTTTTTAAAACTTTTTTAAATCCAGATAATGCTTAACTTCATTCATATTCACTTACTCCATTAATAATGCTTTATTTTGACTCACTTTCATAGTAATTTTTAAATATTATTTGTCTTGATCATTCTGTTTCTCCCCTTTGTGTTGTGAAATAAATTTAAAGATTAAAATTTAAAAGAAATACAGCAGAAAGAAGAAGTATAGCTTAGCCCAGGTCTGCACACATTATTAATCTATATATTTCCTTTAAAAAATTATCATGGTACACAAGGGTGGCCCAAAAAACTTTTTTTTCAATTAGAGTTCTGGGCACCCTCTACTTTTTTTCGAACAGCTAATAGAAGCTCAGTCAAAATTTCAACTCTGTATTCGAATTAGAAGTCGATGACCAAGAGGAGTGAAAAAATCGAAATTCGAATATTTTTATGCAAAACAACTAAAAAACCAAAGATCAAACCCTCTCATTTTGTTCATGATTTTTTATAAAAAACTACTAACGTTATAGATATAATGTTCCAGGTTTTGTTTTTTATCACCTTTATTTTTGTTGTAGTAATTTTCTTATGTCCAAAGAGCCTTTGTTAAGTTGCTTTTCCTTCATTTTTAAACAGCTAATAACTCTAGAACTAAACAACTTAAAAACATGAAATTAGTCCCAAATTGTTTGTTAATTTTTTGTCTTTGATTTAATGTGAATCATGACCAAAAAGTTCTATCATGATCAAAAATTTTTTTTCAAAATTAAAAAAATGAAAAAAAATTAAGCAAAAAATTTTTTGATTTGACATTTTTTGCATGTTTTAAGTCATATAGACACCCTCAAGCGATTTTATGAATTTTACATGAGTGAATCGCTCTTGCTGTATAATTTTAGGGATAGTTTAGGGACTTGCCTAAATTTCAAATATTTTTATTTTTTATGCATGATTAAATTTTATTTTCAACTTGAAATTTGGTAATAATGTTTATTTTAAGAGTTAAAAGGTTTTTTATATTTTTTCATTAAATTTTGTTTTCACTTTTTTTTTAATTTTGAAAAAAACTTTTTGAAAATGATGGTCATGATACACATTAAATCAAAGACAAAAAATTTACAAACAAAATGGGACTAATTTCAGGTTTTTAAGTTGTATAGTTCTAGAGTTATTAGCTGTTTAAAATGCCAGGAAACAACTTTACAGAAATTCGTTGGACATTAGAAAATTACTACTACAACCATAATAAAGGTGATAAAAAAACAAAACCTGGAACATTATATCTATAACGTTAGTAGTTTCTTATAAAAAAATCATGAACAAAAGGAGATGGTTTGATCTTTGGTTTTTTAGTTGTTTTGTATAAAAATCTTCGAATTTGGACTTTTTCACTCCTCTTGGTCATCGCTTTCTAATTAAGGTACAGAGCCCAAGCTTTGCCTGAATAGTTTTCTGTGTAGGATTAAAAAATTGAGGGGGTGCCGTGGCAATTTCATAACACTTTGTTTTTTCCCATAGAAAAGTGGGCCACCCTGGTACACTGGTACATACTTGCTAACTTTTACGGATTGTCCGTAATATTTACGGAATTTCTTTGGTTTTTGGATTGATTGAAAAATAATACGGATTTTGCGTCTTTGTTCACTTTTTTCTATCCATGAAAACGCAAAACACTCGCAACGTAAACGATTTTCTCTAATTTTATATTTTTACTTCAAAACCAGATTCCTCTACTAATCTCTGTCCCTTACGATTTTTACCTTCAGTCCTTATTTCAGTCCTTTTTACCATCAGTCCTTTTATACCTTCAGTACGATTTTACCCTGTCCTTAATATTTTTACCTTTTTATCTTCAGTCCTTTTACTGACTGAAATTTGGTTTTCTGACAAGTTTTTTTGGATACGCCATCGCCGGCGAGTCTAGACGCACACTCACCTGTAAAGTTTGCGTCTTCTCGTGTTCCATTCGCAATGCAGAAAAAACAACTTTACCGAGATTGGAATTCGCGTTGATGTTTTTCAGGCTTGTTAACGCGGAAAGCTTCAAGTTGTAGGTTTTTAATGTTAAGCAAAAAGTTTTACCGGTGTAAGATTTCAAAAGTTGGCAAGTATGCATGGTAACTCTAAAAGGAAATCAGTTTTGTGAAAGAAAACAGGTTTTATTGCTTGATTTTCTTATTAGGGGTCATCCATAAATTACGTGAGGTCAAAAAGGGGGGGGGGAGGGGTTTGGAAAAATCTCACCAAATCTCACCAAGGGGGGAGGGGGGGTTGATTGAAATCTTACGTCAACTTTTTAAGTTAGAAATTATACGATTTTCTTTCTTTTTTAAGTATGAGAAAGGAATATATAAGAAGGAAGGAGAAAAATTATTTTTGAATAATCTCACGTGGGGGGGAGGGGGGGTCCAGCAAAATCTCACTAAATCTCACCAAGGGGGGAGGGGGGGTCCAGAATTTGGAAAAAACACCTCACGTAATTTATGGATGACCCCTTAGCAACACATCTAGATAGTTAAGCATTGGCAAAAAGTAACTCAATGCCTTAACTTTTGGGTTTTTGAGGTCTGGGCCAAAGTCATCCCAATTCAGGGAAACTTTGGCCCAAAATTTCAAAAAAAATTTAAAATATTTAAAACTTAAATCCACATTTTAAAACCGGTTTATATTACAGTTGAACATGTTAAAAATAATATAAACCACTTTTTCAAATTTGTTTCAACTACTTTTATTTGCTTTTAATATGAAAAAAAAACACTAAGGGCACAAAGTTGTGAATTTTTACTAGTTAAGTCAAATACAACTATAATTAATTTATTAACTAATGCTTTGTAGGGGCTAAAGCTCATTGGCCTCTCTAAATTCTTAATTTATTATACAAAAACGAAGGTGCTTAAAGTTTTGCAGGGGCTTAAGATCATGAAATGGGTTAATTCTTTAGGGCAGTGGTCTCCAACTCCCGGTCCGCGGACCGGTGCCGGTTCGTGGATCAATTGGTACCGGGCCGCAGGCCGACCATTTCATTGAAAATGAATTTAAATTCCTAGTTTTATACTTCAAATTAATGAATAAAATTAACTATAAATCACTTTATATTTATTTTTTTGGTGTAACTGTATTTTATTTTGAAAGCATGATTAAATACAATTAAATTTAATTTAATAAATCAAAATAAACTAGAATGTAAACTATCAACGCCATTACTCAGCGGGCCGCGTTAAAATTATCAAACGTTGACCGGTCCGTGATGGTAAAAAGGTTGGGGACCACTGCTTTAGGGCATAGTGGTATTGAAAACATACCACATATTCAATGATTTTCTGGGTTTTAATAACACTAGTCGACAGTGGTTTCCTAACAACAACCAAATTACTATTTTTGTTACTAATTCATATAGTTATTCAAATATCTGCAAGTAAAAAAGTTCCACCACGTCCCATTTTTGTGCAACAAAAATTTTCGATTTTCTGATTTTTTTCTTAATTTTTGCGTTTTAAGCATCATTTTTGTCCAATAGCAACCCTGCAATCCCATTCAATTAATTTATTTCTAGTATCCCAGTATGTAGACATTCTTTTAAAAGTGTGGCTATGTTTTTGAACTGCAGTTCATTTTGAAAATTGACGAGTTTTCAGTGTAAATTTTGCACATTTATGCACAATGCATTTGGCTCCATTTGGGTACGGTTTAAATTACAATTCAACGGTAATATTTATCAGAAAAAGTGGGGAAACGTTTCTTCCCACTGATTTGGGTCCAAATAGGAGACTAAAATGAAATCCGGGCTCCTCAAGTGTGTTGTAGAAGTTAGAATGTGTCTCTTTTTAAGTGCGTAAGAGTCAACAGTAGTTCTATGAAAATTACTATCCCTATAGTATGGGGAGGACATTCAAATTATCTTGGTTATTTAATATCAGTGACAAATACAGAAAAAACATTTCAAAAAGTATTTAAAAGGACATTTTTTCGCCATTAAGAGAAGGCAACTCAAACTCAGTAGGAGCCTCTGATTAAAAAAGAATTCATGACCCTCCTTAAAGGTGGGCACAAATTGGAGCCGAACGGCGAAGCGAACAGCCACGAACGAGCTCTGCGCACGCGCAACTCGGAGGCGCTAAGAGCGGCGCTTGCGTAGAGCGTGTTCGTGGCTGTTCGCTTCGCCGTTCGGCTCCAATTTGTGCCCACCTTAAGAAGGAACATTTAATAAAAACACACTATCAGCTTGGAAATGGTTTTTAGGAGAGTAGTAAGATGATTTTTAGAAAATAGGAACGATAAAAATGTTTTAATCCCAGTAGAAGGTTCTCTTTAGTCTGACCAAGCCAAAGGATGTTGAGCATCACTCAAAATTCATATTTAACATCCACGTTTGAACTTATTTCCGGAAAATCTCACTGTAGTCAATCATAAACAAGGGTAAAGATTCCTTTAGGACATTGACTCGATACATAGGTCACTGAGAAATAGCAATTTTGGGCTACAGCTCTTGGTTCATTGAAAGAGGATATTTAACCCCACTTCAGAGACAAAAAGTAATAAAATCGCATCGTATTTAATGAATGTTTAGTTTTATATTATCTGAAACATGTACATAATCTTAATTATGATAGTATTTTATGCTAAAATAATAAGATTAACTGTTAAAAATGAGTGTTTTCAACGCTTTTGTCCGTTTCTTACAGTATTGGTGCCATATTTGTAACAAAAAAACTGTACGTGCTGCAGCTTTTTCACAACTATTTCTGAATTCTACACCCTGAAATTAGTCGGAAATACCTAATGTCATTTTTGTTAGGGAAAAAAAGTTAAATTTTGTCGACTAGTGTAATTGATAATAATTTATTTATAAAGCCACCTTAAAATCACTGTGCGGGGCTTAAGCGAAATAAAAGACTTTTTTAGGGTAGATAATGAAATCATGGTTTCGTAAAATCCCTCTGTGGAGGAATCCCAAATCCTTGGGTCGTCCCCCCCTATTTTCAGCAGCCGCCGACGCCAATGTTTGTGAGTGAAACAAAAATATGTGCTAGTTTCGAGTTAAAGCTCATTAATTCCTTTAAATTGCAAATTAAAGCAACAAACTTGCAGGGGGCTAAATGCTTTGTATGGGATCTAATTCTTGAAATCTTTAAATATTAGTAAATTGATAAATCTATTAAATAAAAATGTAAGGAGCAAAAATCTACAAAAACGCAGGGGCTTAAGATCTTAGAAGGGGCTAATATACTTAGGAAATATAGCTCTTTGAACCGCTTAAAATGTAAAAACGCTACAAAATTTTTTGAAACTTTGAATTAAATTTTTTTTTACAAAACTTCAATTTTATCTCGTGTGAACTTAAGTCTCATGATTGATCCGTTACTGTAAATCAGGCAAGATAAATGAACCTTAACTGAGATTGAAATTTGTGATTTTTTTTCATTCTGGAACAAAAAAATGGATTTTTTTTAGAAAACCCTAAACTCCGTAACAGGGGAGGTGAAAAATTGGAACATACAAGGGGACGTGGGGTCTCAGAGACTCCGCAACTTTCTTTTTAAAAATCGTCTTATTAAGATACGATTCTGATATTTCAGTACATTGTTATTTTAACATTTATCTCTTGATAGAAAAATATTTTCTTTGACTTTATGATGAAATAAGCATTTTTCCAGACAATTTTCCAATAGACTTAAAATTATCGATGTTATCAAATTATCATTGCGGAGTCTGGGAGACCCCACGTCCCCTGCTACGGGTTAAAACCCATCTTAGAGCCTGAAATGAAAATACATGTTGCTTCGTACATAGCCGTATCCAAGGGGGGTTTAAACTCCCACCAACAATTTTGGCATAAATTTTTGTACTGTTTTTTTCCCTTGAAAATTCCGTAACTAACAAAGAGCAATCCTCTTTCGCTGGGGGGGGGGGTTCAAAGGGCCTCAAAAGAGTTAAAACACCACTTGTGACACAATTTTGTTGTCTGTCATATGTTGTTCTTTTCTTGAAAATTGGTTTGCTTTGGGTGATCTCCAAAAAAGTCAAAATGAGATAAAACTAGTTTAAAAGTGAAAAATTAAAGAAAAAGAACAATTTCTGAGGCAGAGCATCCCCCTCGAAATTAATTTTTAATGATTTTGTACCAAATATTTTCAAAATATTTTATGTTTCACATGATTGGTGGATTTTACCTATATTTTCATAGTCCAACGTAATAAATAAATTAACGATTTAATCAAAAATTGGTGTTTTTTATGTTATATAGCTATCTAACTACAATATATCTACTACAGGGAAAGCATTACCTTGGCATCAGCCTCTAACCTTTTTTACAAGATTTTTAAAAAGCCGATTTTTGAGGCCAAAAAATTTGAAAATTTGAAAAAAATTAAACTTATTATTGTCCAATTTTCTTCCATTTTTAGTATGTTATTATTTAAGTCATTTATAATAGAAAACCGTTTAAGTTAGTTCTTTCGCAATTATTTTGGGGTTTTGAGCCATGTTTAAATTTTTTCGACTTTCTGAATTTTCAATTCATTTTAAATTGATATTCCTTCTCCTTCGAAAATAGAAGAGTGACAGCCAATCACAGATTTGGTCACCAAAATGTACTGCCCATAATTTATAGTTCCTCGTGGCGCCAAGACCCTCTATATACATGGCCATCCAACTCCGGGTGATGACGTCAGACGTGGGTGAAAATCGGTGAAATTCCCATGTTAAGTCTATGGAGCATAAAAACTTACTTTCTTGACTTCTCCCGTTATGTATCTCTTCAAGGCTGATAACACTGTTCTTGAAACTCAAAAATCTTTTGTTTAGAATCAAAATTTTTTCCCTTTTGTACAGATTTCTTGTATTTTCATTCAGTTTTTTTGGCTTAAGACTAACATGGATGTTTGTTTAGTTTGCAAATAATGAATGTATGTAGGTTTTTTTATTTAGAAAATAAAAAAATCACTAGTAAAATAAAAATGTGAAAATATTTTTAAAACAAAAAATCATCGAATTTTGAACTGTAACAACAGTAAATAATTTATTTGACCCCATTATATTCTTTAATTTATTATAAGAATTTAAACTGAAGATAATTAAACCTTCTATTTATAGTAAGGAAAATGAACTAGTGAACTAAGTTCTATTTAATAGAGGAGATTAGTGAAAACGTCACTTCCGGTTTCTTGTTTTGTTTGGAAACGTTGATTCGATCCGTGATTGGTTACATACGGATCCGTACTGTCCGTACAGTTCACGGAACCAATCACAGACTGAATTTACGTTTCCAAACAAAACAAAAAACGTCACACTAATCTCGTCTATTAGTTTGGTATTTTGGTATTCATTATTGCATTTTATGCAGATGGCATCACGTTTTTGTCTGTTGTTCCATCAATTTTTTTGAATTAAAAGACATTTTTGTTTTTTTTGTTTATTTCAAATTTCTACTTATTAGACTTTGATTTTCATTGCGATTGCCATAAAAATTATTACCACGTTGATGTTAACACTGTTAAATTAATGTTAAATAACAAAAACACGGATATTTCTTGTTCACTGTAAACAATTCAGAAAGCTTAAAACATGGCGTCGTGATGATAGTGACGTCAAAGGTGAGTGAAATTGATGACGTTGCACGGCCGAGTTGGATCAAGAACTCGGCCGTGCAACGTCATAACTTTCACTCATCTTTGACGTCACTCCATAGACTTAACATGGCAATTTTCACCCACGTCTGACGTCATCACCCGGAGTTGGATGGCCATGTATATAGAGGGTCTTGGTTGGATGGCCTGTTGTATAGAGGGTCTTGGTGGCGCCCTCATATCCATATATCGTTTTGGACCCTCTGATTTTTCTCTGTGGTCGAGCCCCAAGGTTAATAGAGTCAGTGGCAGCTCGTCCATAGGGGCTGCGGGGCTGCAGCACCCCCAATCAAAATTTCCCGAAATTCCAATTTTTATTTGCTTTACAATATTTAAAAAATTATCTATTTCCCCCTTTAATCTTTGTCCTTTATCATCTTTTTTGAATTAATAATTCTCTGCTATGCCGTCTCGACAACAGATTTCTTTCCGAGTCGGTCAGCCCCCGCAGATATACCAATCGTTAGGGTGTCTCAAAAAAAACTTTTTTTCGAAAAACCTCGCTCCCCAGGGCTTTTCCCATTCCTTTTGGTCCCAAAAGATAGTGTGTAAAGTTTCAGCCCCCTAAGTTAACTCTAGGGTTTGCCTGTAGAGCCCCAAAGTTTGAAAAAAGTGGAAAAAATGACCAATTTTCAGAATTTTTAAAAAATATATTTTAAGATTGATACTGCGATAAAACTGGTTCAAATGTGTCATTTAGGACTTATTTAGATGGAATATATTTATTTATGTGTATTAACTGCACCCTATAGCCCTTATAATTTAAGATTAAAACGTACTACTTAAGGACGTTGCACTCGCCAAAGCTTATAATGCACTACAGGTGGACGAAATGAATTAAATTTGAATTTCTTCGAAGGAACTCCCTCAAATGATGCCACTTGGTGCTAAATTGATATTATAAATTATAAAAACCCTTGAAATAACAATAATGAGGTCTTCCACTGAGCTTTTAATGTAAAATGTGATTTTCTTCAAAATTTCTCTTTTCCAGCTGATCAAACCCAAAATTTATATTAAAAATGATGGTTGTTGTACTTTTTTAGATACCAAACATTGAAATCTTTATAGGGGTTTCATTTTTAAGAAGTAGAATTAAATTTTAAACCGCACAGATCGGAAATGACATGGAACATTCCTATACCAGATGTGAAAATTGATTTTCTTTTTTCAAAGTTAGGAAAATAGTTTAATGCTTGTGAATCTTGATTTAAATGTTAAAGAAAGCAGTTTTTAATTAAAATTTTCCCCTGATACGTTAAAAGGATGTAATTTTCCAAACTTAAAAAAAGAAAATCGATTTTAACGTCTGGTATAGGAAATATCCATGTCATTTCTGATCTGTGCGGTTTAAAATTTAATTCTACTTATTAAAAATGAAACCCCCATAAAGTTTTAAATGTTTGGTATCTAAAAAAGTACAACAACCATCATTTTTAATATAAATTTTGGGTTTGATAAGCTGGAAAAGAGAAATTTTGAAGAAAATCACTTTTTACATAAAAAGCTCAGTGAAAGACCTCATTATTGTCATTTCAAGGGTTTTTATAATTTATAATATCAATTTAGCATCAAATGGCAGCATTTGAGGGAGTTCCTTCGAAGAAATTCAAATTTAATTCATTTCGTCCACCGGTAGTGCATTATAAGCTTTGGCGAGTGCAACGTCCTTAAGTAGTACGTTTTAATCTTAAATTATAAGGGCTATAGGGTGCAGTTAATACCCATAAATAAATATATTCCATCTGAATAAGTCCTAAATGACACATTTGAACCAGTTTTATTGCAGTACCAATCTTAAAATATAATTTTTAAAAATTCTGAAAATTGGTCATTTTTTCCACTTTTTTCAAACTTTGGGGCTCTACAGGCAAACCCTAGAGTTAACTTTGGGGGCTGAAACTTTACGCACTATCTTTTGGGACCAAAAGGAATGGGAAAAGCCCTGGGGAGCGAGGTTTTTCGAAAAAAAGTTTTTTTTGAGACACCCTAACCAATCGTGGTATAAAACTCTATGTATAAAACACTAGCTTTATCATATCAAATGAAAACATCAAGAATTTAGCATGCGAATCTGTTAGGAGAAAAGGGGCTGCTTTTCAGCAGCCCCGACCAAAAGAATGATAGCATTTTCTCTTGAGAGAGCTGTAAAAAACAAACTGAGGAAAGAAGAAAAATAAACGATTTCACTAATAAATCACATTGGCTTTTTGTCTTTTCTCACTCCAACGCTGTTTTAATTTTTTATTTATAGCTATTTTTTTTTTCAACAGAGAGAGAACAAAATATTTTCTGATGTTTCGGCAAGTCAATAAAGATTTATGTTTAATTTTTTGTAGCCAAGTTTTTATTTCTTTTTATGTGAACAAATTGAATTCGAAATGTTGATTTTAGTTTCATTTGCTTTTGAGATACTAAATGAAATAGACTTCATCTTTGATTCTTCGTATTCGTAATAATCAGCTAAATATAGGTAAGTGACAGTTTTTGAATGCTTATTAAGTGTGAAATCGATATTTTATATTGTTCCCATCTTTTCACGTTTTTGTGACATATTATTTGGAATTATATCGCTTAAAATACGTTGCCAAACCACCGGAGCAGCACCCCTTATAATTTTACCATCGAGCCGCCACTGAATAGAGTACTAAAGGTTGGCTCATAAAATATCGTGACGTCACAACATACTGAAAGTTGGTCTGCCAATGTTAATCCTATGAGAAACTATGCATAAAAACCGACGAAAATAACTAATTTCTACTAATTTAATTTGTTTTTTGGCGATTGTTACTGATAGTTGATAGTTCAAAATAATTTTTAAAAATGAAATAATAGATGTAACTAGATTAATTAAGTTTTTATAGGGTTTTAATTTTTACTAAAATCAGATCATTCACAATGGGAAAAGCTCATTTACGGCTCTTATCTAAGCATTGTTGAAATAACTATTGACAATATTTGAAGAAATTATTATTATAATTAAATTAATATTATAATTATAATTAATAATTATATTAATAAATTAAAGATTATAAATTTTAAAATTTATTTTTCTGTCACATTTTTCATGCATAAAATCATATTATTTTACCTTTAATAAATAGATTGTTTTTCATAAATTACCATAATACCATTAATTACCATCTCATCTTTGGAATTTCGTGAATTTCAAAATAATCGTTTGCAAATTTTCTAAACAAATGAATAGTTTTTTTTTCATTTCATATTGTTTTCTTATAAAATGCTTTATTAATTGTAAAACAAATCTAGATAATTAAATATATAAACTATAAAAAGAAAATGTATAATTGAAGATGTCTACTCAAGTTGATAAAGTCAGGAAAAAATATGTTATACAAATAACTTTAAAAAAATGCTGGATAGTAAATTTCTTATACTATTTTAATTTTCTAACAAAAATGTGGTATTAAAAAATTTGAATATTCTGTCTCTAATATGAATACTGAACTTGAAATGATAGCTAGATATGAAATTATAGTCTGTTCATTTAGAATTGGCGCCTGGATCAAAACAGGATCAAAAACGCTTAATAACGCCAAATAACGCTCATCATTCAACTTCAGGGACTGATTATTTTACAGTATTTTAACTGCATTAGGCTGCCTTATCATTTCCCAAGAAATTTTTTTCGTTGATAATTGTAAAATATTTTATAAGAACATTGAAACCATTGAAACTAATGCAAAATTGAAAAGAGACTATTGACGTTTAAAATTATTTCATAACTAAAACAATAAAAAATATCCAGTTATCAAGATTAAGGCTGAGCGCGCACTGGAGACTTTTGTCTCGGAGACTTAAAACACTAGTCACTCGAGAGCAATGCATTTCTATGAGGAAATTCTTGGCCTAGTGATCTAGCGACGAGACCAAGATCACTAGACCAAGCATTTCTATGAGGAAATTCTTGGCCTAGTGATCTAGCGACGAGACCAAGATCACTAGACCAAGAATTTCTTCATAGAAATGCATTGCTCTCGAGTGACTAGTGTTTTAAGTCTCCGAGACAAAAGTCTCCAGTGCGCGCTCAGCCTAAATAAACTAAAAAAATCATAAAAAAACTTAGGACGAGCGATTTATTTCAACAATGCTTAGATAAGAGCCGTGAATGAGCTTTTCCCATTGTGAATGTTCTGATTTTAGTAAAAATTAAAACCCTATAAAAACTTAATTAATCTAGTTACATCTATTATTTTATTTTTAAAAATTATTTTGAACTATCATCTATCAGTAACAATCGCCAAAAAACAAATTAAATAAGTAGAAATTAGTTATTTTCGTCGGTTTTTATGCATAGTTTCTCATAGGATTAACATTGGCAGACCAACTTTCAGTATGTTGTGACGTAGCGACCTCGCTTTGTTTACATTTTATGAGCCAACTAAAGTCTATGAATAAAAAGATGCGATCACCGTAGCGATCACAGCGCTGTCTATCCATTATCGCAAATCGATGGAGATGAACTATCTGTGTACTACTATTATAGCGTAATACTACCACCATTCCCTGTAAACTGTAACTGTGTTTCCAATTAACCAAATGTTAAACGGTGGAAGGAATATCGGATCCAGCAAAGTTCGTGTGACGTCACGGACCGGAAACAGCACATCGTTGATCTGGTTGCTCCTAGCAACCGAAGTATCCTCGTCCGTATTTGTTTTGTTAGGTTACTTATTAGAATATGGATTCTGCTAATTCTTTTGACGCTTTTAAAGATATATATATCCGAAATTTAATGTTTTTAAAAGGTCAAAAGGATTTTTGGATGAAAAACGAGAGTAGTTTCTCAGTATTAAAATTTTAGCCTATTAGAAAGGATTGAGAAAGATTCACATTTACTTCAAAATTTCCAATTATATGATTTAACTTCCTAAAATTTTTTTATGAACAACAAATTTTTATTTTATGTGGAGGTTAAAGGGTATTTTATCTATATTTGAAATAAAAACTTTTAATGATAAATTTGAAGACATAAGTTCAGACCCCTGAGCATAACTTTTCAACCATGAAATCACCTGTATTATACTGAATAAAGAGCAATAAGCCCACAAAATATTTTTTATTCTATATATAATTACATTGTATAGATTTCTTATTGCAATCTTGAAAATTTATTTCATCTCATGTAAATCTTACCCTGTTCCTATATTCATCACCTCCACATCGAGATGAAATTTCTGCAGATATGAATATCCACTGGAAAGATGGACTCCCTAATTTTCATTTAGGGTCAAGAATTTACACTTATCAAGGGAAATATAAAAATTGTGGGAAAAAGCGGAAATACATGGAAACAAAGCAAGGGCAGGTAGAAATTAGACTGATGCTAGTTGCGCTATATATGTTTACTTGACATTTATTTTGATAATGATATATTAACAGTATACAACATTAACATAGATGACAAACTTCATGGTCCTCATGTCTGGGTCACCAATGAAATAGTCCCACAAAATAATAACATTTTATTAAAAAACACTAAACCTTTATTTCCTTATCTTAAACCAAACTAAATTTTTAAACAATCGCAAAAGATGATGATGATATAGTTACCAGCAGTTAAAAGGGCAGGCCGTGCTCTGTGTTGCAGTCGTATTTATTTGAATTTTGATGACGAACCTCATGGTTCGCCACACACATAACATTGTTTCATCGGGTTGCCACTGATGAGTCCCCTTTTAGATTGCTTATATTGGCATTTAATACTATGAATATACATATTTCTGTATTAGCATCATACCAAAGTGTATTTAATGATTCTATCCAAACAGATAGGAGTTAAGTTTGTGAAATGGTCTTATAATTTTTTACAATGCGAAATAAGGGAGAAAACAATTGTCATTGTTTACTTCCAAAAGTTATGTACTTAATCATACCTGGAACAGGCCTTAGCTAAAATTTCAGGACTATTTTAGGATTTAAATATCACATTATATGATAGATAGGTTATGTTCTTAATCTACATTCAATCCAATAATTTTTTTAGAATCAAATTATAATAGGTATGAAAAGCAAAGCACTGTAACTATGAATATTTAACTTAGGTTCAATATCAATCTATATGAATTATATTCCTTTCTAATTTCCTTTGGTTCGGAAAAAGGTGACCACTGTTTTCAAAACACGTACAATTTGACCCAAACTACCAAGAAATTGGATTGTCCAGCATCGATAACAAATCCAGGTGCAAATAAAAGTCAGAAGCAGTATGGAAAGCTCAAAACCTTTGCTAAAAAGGGATTAGCAGGGAGAGTAGGAATGAAATTCCATGCAATGAAAAAGGCAAGAAAAGTAATTGTAACAAGGAACAAGTTAAAAATGAAAATTTAAGAAATTGTACAAATTGACGCTGCATTTATAAGATTAAAATAAATCTATTTTGAAACATTCTAACTATGCTTTTTCTAAATAAATACAGTAGAACTTACATAGTGCCACCCCTTCCGAGACCAAAAAATAGTTGTTTTAACTAATATAATTGTCACTGTTATAAAACAATTGGTACTTTATTACTATTTGTCATGATGCAGGGCACACTTTATCAAGGGGTTGTGTTGTTATATAGGTTCTACTTTATAACAAAATCACACGTAAATAAACACAAATCTGGTAAAATGATGTAAATTATATGGTAATGAAAGATTTAATTATCTTAAAGAAATAATTTTTAAAGGTAAGGTTTCCATAAAGATGATAAAACATTTGTTGTTATGAGTACTTAAGTATAATTTTTAATAAATTAAAGGTAATACTTTAAAGAAAAGTTTTTTACCTATAAATGTTTTTAGGGATACTTTTATTCGATCATACAGTTTCAATGATCAAGGTATGATCATTTAAAATTCCTTCCCCAATGATAATTTTTCTAAATACCATTACACTTGGAACTCCCTTCTTTGGCAAAAAGATTAATATTATATTGCACGTTCTAAAACTTGCCCCACAGTTTAGCAAGTTGTCCAATTTCTATCAAATTTATGGTGTAAGTAGTACGGATACTGCTGTTAATTATGCAATAAATTTTTTCATTTTATTATGTTTTGTTTCGTTAAACGTGCCTGGCAAAATGTCCCTTCGTAACGCTGTCATACTACATTAGGTCCTAGCTCTTTAACGGGGTATCTGCGTCTCCCCATTCCTATTGGAAATAAGCTTGCCTAGGTTTCCTCCCCACCAAATATTGATGATGAATTCAGAATTACCCTGTATATGTACTATTAAATGTTTCTTTAAAACAATTAAGGTTAAATAAACACCTGTAGTACTTATAAGACATACTTCAAAAGTACAATAATTATGTTATTCATGCAAATCGCAGTTATGCTGTCCCCCTTACTATATAATTGCATATTTTATCAAAGTATTAGTGTTCTACTGTTATGCATAAACTATTGATATCAGGACTCAAACTAATTTAAAACATACTTACATAAATACTAAAAAGCTTATATATTACAAGATTTTCCTATATTACTCATGGAAATGCATATGATAAATATTTGTGTTATAACATACCAGAAGTGTTATTCACATAGTTATGTAAAAGGAAGACATCGGCCAACTGATGGGATTTATTACGTTGAACAATAAAGCCTAAGAAGTGTCACTGAGAAATGTGAAGTTAAAACCACCAGCATTACCTCAGTGACATTTTTTGGGCCAGAAGACGTTCTTCAGATACCTAAAACAAATTAAATACTCAATAGACTTATAACTTTCGTTACTCGAAAAAAGGAAGTTACCAATTTGCGGTTAGGTTTAATCATTCAACAGTAGCACAAGAACATCGGAAAAACTAATATATAAATAGGCCAAGTGAAAATATTATACTTCCAAAAGATTACCAGAAGTACAAAAAAGCTTATAAAATTCTGACTAAAGACGCCATCTTCGTAAATGTCAACAAAAATAAAGCTATACACGGTAGGGGCGCCACGATGTGCTGTTTCCGGTCCGTGACGTCACACAAACTTTGCTGGATCCGATATTCCCTCGACCATGTTAAACAAAATAGAAAAAAAATGTCCGGCTGCCAAAAGGCAAGCGATAGGTCAACAATCTGATTAAAAACAACCAAGTCAGATTCTCACATACCATAGTTTGTGGAGCAATATATTCTATACTTATTAATCAAGCTCTTGAACTTTCCACAGTGAGCGATAAAAATTTATCTCCCTTAATCAGATCTCCTTATCGCACCTATCTTAATACTCTATTGATATCCGGTATAGCCTTAACATAGCGATCACTTCTCGGTACTGACTGTAGCTGAGCAGGAAGATTTCGAAATGAGCTCCACCGTTGCAGCTCCTTATTCCTTTTGGTAATCCGCAACCTTACTTTTTTATATCTTGATTTCTATTATTATTTTGTGCTTGCTTTAATTCTTGTTTGAATGATTAAACGAACTCAATAAATTATTTAATGTGTGTTCGACACGCCTCAAAAACCACCCATAAAAAAATTCAGTTAAGAGCATAGAGGGAAATGGGCGTAGCCAAGGGGTGGAAGGGAGGGGCAGCTGCCCACCCTTAAGTCCCGAGTAATTAACTTTTACTTTACTGTTAGTTAAGTTAAAACCCAGTATTTTAGGGTCAAAATTTTTCTGGGGGAGGGCCGCCAGGCCCCTGCACCCCCTAGATACACCATGTACCTCAGGGCACAGTGTGACTGGCATTAAGTTAAAAGTTTTAATATAAAGAGCTGAAAAGTACTTAAATTTTTGCTAAAAAATATTGAAAACTATTTTTTGTTTTGGTTTAGTCTGATTTTAAATAGAAGTAATCCCTAATTATCTTGTTTTTGCTATATTAAATATTTTAATTTTTAGGAATTCAAATCCTGTGTTAATACCCCACAACTTTGATAATGAAAAGTACAAGTTCGACTCAATCGTAATTGTATCCCAAGATATATCTAAAGTTAATGTTCCTGAGTCAAGCTACCTAAAGGGATTTGTGAATTCCCTTAAAATCCACAAGGAGGTAGGTAACTTGTTTTTTGTAGATACAAACCTTATAATCATAGATGTTTACAATTATGTCATTTTACCAGGGTTTTTACGTTTAAAACACTATGTTTTAAACATGTTTTAAAGCAAAAAAAAACGTAGTTTAAACTACATGTAGTTTTTAGCAAGTTGATCCCTTTATATAGGCAACAAACTCACTATTTTCATGTATGGATCACCTAGAGCCTAAAAAGATGGTGCCAAGTATAAGGCTTGGGTGAAAATCACCATGATATAGGCAGTACATTGCTTGATAAAGAGCATGATACTGTGAAGAAAACTTACAAAAATCATTTAAAATAACGAACTGTTTGTGGTGTATTTAAAAGTATAGCTTTATTAATCTAATTTTGATTTGAAAAGTCAAATTTAAATTTTTAAAATCATGGATTTTTTTATCATTTCTATGTTGAGGGTAAGAAACCCAAATAAAACGATGTAAACAAAAAAACACGTTTAAAACAAACAAAGCATGTTTTTGTTTTTTTATTAAAAAAATATTTTTCCACTGCATTTTACGTTGGTCCCTTGAAAGACGTATAAACTGAGCTTTACTGTATCTATAAAGTAAGAAAACCAAGGTTGGGAACCGGAATAAAATTCCAATAAACTCACACTATCTTCATTAAATTGCTCATTTGAACTTATTTGAAAATAACTTAGTTGAGTATTTAAACTTTCCTTGGATAAATATTACTTTTTTATTGTCTCAACAGCCCTGGGTAGGTTCTGGCCTAGATTTTATTTTTAGGCAGCTATACTTTTCGGAACTGTTCTACAGTTTTTAACTTAAAAAATGTTAAGGTCTTTTTTTACACAATTTATCCATAGAAGTTACTACCCACAACTAGTTTAAATGATCATTCTCTCTGGTTTCTGTCGAGATAGTGTTCACGAGATATCATTATTGAAGATTTTACTTCTATTATCTTATCTTTTAAGTACTGAGTCATACTTATCTGACTAAGTCATCCTTACGTCAAAATGAAACTTGATAGCATGTCTTGTGTCTATCATTGACAGTTTGCCTTAGTTTAGGAGCTGATAATTTAAAAAATATATTAGGTTAATTACTTAGTTTTAAATTTTCGTATCAAGAGTTTAGTTTTGAATCAAGAATTTGGTAACCTTAAAAATACTTGTAGTAGAAAAGATTATGATTCGGAAAATTTAAAAATTCAAATGCTTTCATAAATTGCAATAATTTTTATTATTTTTTCTTTTATTAATTTAGTTATTGGTAAGTAATAACTAAGGTAAAATAACAGTTATAAATGCACCATAATGTTTTACTTGATGTTTTTAGGTTGATGCAGCTTTTGATGAAACAACTACTTTTGTTGTCTCTAAGGTGTCTGGGTATGAAGGCATTAAGAAGTTGGTTAGTGTGATTTCTGTATCATTTCTCTGAAAAATTAATATGTTCATAGAGCATAAACAAATAATAATAAAAAATTAACAATGAATTAAGAGCATATTAGAAATATACTGAGCTTTACAATGCATGCAATACCCCCTCTTCAACTGGTCAGGGCAGTTTTCCTGCCCTCACTGGACTCGACTGTCTTTTCTATTCTCCTCCTAGTGCGCCTATTAGGGTTAACTTTACAAAATATCCAAAAAAATAAATTTATATTTAAAGTTAAATTAAAAGTGTATGGCTATATTTTAGATAAAACGGGAGGTGAAACCTCCATCCAAATTTTTTTTAAACTAACCATATCTTTTGTAGGTTCATAGTCCAACTGGTCCATTAGACAGACATTATGATGATGTTAGAAGGTTTGCCGATGCTGCAAATCATGGTATCGAAAGGTAATGGAAATTTTATCTATATTTTTTTAATTTGCTGTTGTATTTTAATTTTAAAGTAGTATTATGGCAACATTAAATTCATAATTCTATCAATTTGAAATTGATTACTTATTTCATAAAATACTATTTTTTGTAGCCTGCATACAAGCTTGTGAATTTCAATGGATGATACACAAAATAAATTATTTATGTTGCTTGACACTTCGATTTATTATGGAATCCTAAGAACCAGAAAAAATACTAGATAATCTTAAATACCAAGCATTTTATACTCATAACAGGGTTGGCAAAAAACCGGGTTTTTTAAAAACAAACAAAAAAACCGGGTTTATTTGTTTTTTTTTGGTTTAAACCAAGTTTTTTTAGAATTTTTTTTATCAGAATAAATTATTTTAGCAGTGATGTTTGAAATTGAGTTGTAAATGAGATATTTATTTCAGGGGTTGTTTATGATTGATAAGTGATTTGTATATTTCAATTAATTAATTTAATTAATTAAAATTGAATTTGTTTTAAAATAATTTTTGTTTTTTAAATATTCCAATTTGAATATCTAATATTATTGTAGTGAATAAAAATCAGTGTTAATTTATCTTGGATAAATGGTAAAATAATCAAATTAATTATCTTAATTATATGGATTAATTTATGAACTTAAGAAATTTCTTTAGAAAGAGAAAATTTAATTTTTTAAATAAATAAAAGGGAAATGCAAGCAACTAATGTGAATTGAAATTGGATAAATGATTGAGATAATTAATCCGATAAAGGAAATCAGCGAATTTTTGTTAATTTAGTAAAAAAACCCAACTGGTTTTTATCTGTTACAAACAAACCAACTGGTTTTTAGTTTTTATCATTAAAGAAATCAACGGTTTTTATTAATTTAGTAAAAAGACCAACTGGTTTTTATGACTGACAAATAAGACAAATTGATTTTATCAATTAATTAAAATACGAGCCATATTTTATCAGTGAAAAACAGATAACTTTTGTGTATCTTTAGTTATTCTTTGAAATAATGTTTCATTTTAAGGAAATTAATAAATAAACTATCTCTTTCAACATATAATAAGTTTAACTTAAGCATTTAAGGTTAAGTTTAGAGAAAATTCAATAATTAAAACCATTAAATTAAAAGATTTCTGATTTTTAATCACCTTAAAATGTAAATTTTTTGATAAATGTGATCTTTTAATTTTGTGCCAAAGCTTATACTTAATAATAACACATTCTTTTAAAAAATCCTGATAATATTTTATAATTTCTAAAAAAACCAAGTGGTTTTTTTTGGTAAAAAAAACATTTGGTTTAAACCGGCCAACCCTGCTCATAAATAAGGACTAAATTCATCTTTCTCCAGAAAAATTTCTAACATTTACTTATGCATGTTTCAAATACTGGCTTAAATCTTAAATTGAAAAAAAAGTAATCAAATTCAGCATCTAAGATGAGCTATTAGCTTTTTTACAAAGAATTTTATTAAAATTGGAAATTTCTTGGTTTTTTAACCTTATAGATCAGTGATCTCCAACCCCTGGTCCGTGGATCAAATGGCACCGGCCCGCGGGTCGACTATTTCATTGAAAATTAATTTAAATTCCTAGTTTTATACTCCAAATTAATGAATGAATTATAAATCACTTAATTTTTTGGTGTAACTGTATTTTATTTTGAAAGCATGTTTAAATACAATTAAATTAAAATTAGTAAATCAAAATGAACTAGAATGTAAACAATCAACGCCCCCCCAGCGGGCCGCCGTAAAATTATCAGACGTTGACCGGTCCGTGGTGGTAAAAAGGTTGGGGACCACTGTTATAGATGGTACCACATGTATTTATAAATATCTTGAATATCATTCATAATATCATTCTAGGGTTTTAAAAAGAAGTACAAAATGTTTGAAATAAATAAACAGGGTGTCCTAAAAAAAGAATGACACATTTCAAAAATCAATAACTATTAACTCAAAAACTAAAAAAGATAAAAATAAGCAGTTTGTTGCATTCTACACCTAAGACTACCAGGAGTAAGATGTATCAAACTGTGTATTTTTATCTTTTTTAGTTATTAGTTATTTATTTTTAAAATATGTCAGTCTTTTTTTGGGACACCCTACTTAGTTGTGATGTAGAAAGTATTGTAGTTGTAGAAAGCATTATTTTTAAATAGGGTAGTGGATAGATGGAATGCGTTGCCTGAAACAATTGTAAATTCAAGTGGGGTAAACGAGTTCAAGAGGAAAATTGACAGATACTGGGATTCCGGTAGTTAGGGTTAAAAAGACTGGACCAACCTTGCTGGTCTTACACCTGTAGTTGGTCGACTTAATTTGTATTTGTGATGTGGTGGCCCATGAATTTATAAATATTTTGAATAACATTGTTAATATCGTTCTAGGGTTTTGAAAAGTGGTGCAAAACGTCCTATACTTGCTGTTCTGTATGAAAGTGCCAACTCTCCAAATGACAAGTATGGTAGTTATGCATTAGCATCAATTTTAGGAGCTGCTGAGGCAATATATGTGGTAATTATATAAACTTGTCCAAGAACTTTATTGACCATTATTTTTAATGTACCTAATGTATTTTATTGAATAAAAATGAAATATTTCTAAAATGAAGCTATGAGCTTATGTTTATTTTCCCATTAAAGTAACTTTTATACTATTTTATGACTTTTTAGTTTTTTATAAATGTCTCTAGGATGTGTCTATTTGCATCCTTAAATGCCATGTAACAACTATAAGTGAAGTGTTGCATTGACAGAAATAATTGTAATTAATTATACTACTTTACTACTCTAGCCTTTGGAAATTCGTGAAGATGTTCCTCAGAAATCTGCAAAAGTTGAGATTTTGGGTTTCACTACTTTGGGACAAAATACTGTATTTGTGCCCCAGAGTTCTGCTATTGAGCTGGGAAGGTAACTTGATCAGAATATTGAAATAGAAATTTTGTAAATTCAAATACAAGGCTTTATTTTAACAAGATAATCTTTTTAATCTTTCTGAATATTTGAATCTAAAACTTGAGCAATATATTTTTTGAATAATTCAGAAGTATTGTTGTAGCCCAAAATAATTGGAAGTCAAAAGAAGGTCTTTGGTTTCATGTATGTAAAAAGGATATTTCACATGTATAAAATTGTTTAGAGGATTATATTTGTAAAAATTAAAGTTCATCAAGTTTATGTATTTTTATACATTTCCCCAGGAATTATCAATCAAGCAATACCCATCAATCTTCAGTACCATCAAAATGAGAGAAAAAATAGTCACACAAATTTAACTCAGTGGACCAAATAAATGAAACATTCTAGTTATACTGGAAACTGTAACTAAGATAATGTAACTTCATAATCTCACACAAAGTAAAGAGAATTACTCAGTTTAAACTAAACAAATCTTTATGAATGTTTGATTTTGTGTTTGCTATGATTTTGTGGATTTTCCAATGTGTCTAAGTATAGCTATAAAAATTATAAAGTTAGGAAAACATTTGCAAATTTGAGTCAAGTTTTAGCTGAGTTAACTTCTACAGTCAATATCTCCTCTTTCATTTTAGAGTAACATGCAGAGACATTGGAGGTTCAGATCCTGAGCGCATGGCAGCACCTTATGTTGCTATCTACGTTAAAGAAATGTTTGCAGACACTCCTGTTAAAGTAGATGTTGTGGATAATCAGGATTTTATAGATAAAAACTACCCTTTGTTAGGTGCTGTCAATAGAGCTGCTAAAGGTATTTATTTGTCAAAGGTCGTATTAAAATTGTTTTTTTTTACTTATTGAAGTTTGTTCATTAAATGGTAAAAATAACTTATAAGATCTTAAAGAATTACAGTTGTCACTGTCTGGTGTTGCTGCAGTTTTAAACCAGGCTTTTTTTTCTTGAAAAATGACTACATAACTTTTCTTAACCCTCTTGCCACCCTGGACCTCATATGAGGCTCCTACTTTGGAGCTCATTTTTTGTATGATGTAAACAAGCAAATTTATTTTCTTTTCATCAGTGACTTCACTGAATCATGTAGATCACATATGAGACTTCTACATGGTTTCTGAATTTGTTCCTAAATGGCAGCAAGATGATTTATACCTCAATGTGTACATTTTAAGCTGTGATGCTTCTGAAGAGAAAATACTACCTAGATACTAGCTTCTGTAGAACATTTTTTATAGGTTGGTAGATATTTTTAATTTGTAACCTTCTAATATTATGACCATGTCTTATAATAAGCTCTAAAATAAGTATTTTCTGTTAAAATGAAAAAATATGGCCTCATAAGGCTCATAAAAATAACTAGGAAGGAGTGCACACAAGAAAAAAATTTTTTCCAGACAAATTATAGGGGCATTATGGATGTATTGTAAAGAAAAAAGTTTTTTCACTTTTTTGATGTTCTGGTGCTGAGAGGGTTAAAAAAGAAACTGGTGTAGGGTTTTGAACTTTCTATCAAGATATCCATTTAGGAAGAAGAAAGCAGTTATCAAACCTGTGTGCATTTTGTTTGCAGTCTAAATATATATTTTACCAATTTGTTTTTTTATTTATTTTTGCATAATTAAATAATTATTTCCAATAGTTTCATGGAAGTCTATTTCTAGGTGTGAAAAGACACAGTGCCAGGGTTATCTTCTTAACTTATGAGCCTGAAGGTCCTTGTAACAAAACATTGGTGCTTGTTGGAAAGGTAATTCTTAAATTTTGAAAATACTGGTATAGTTTGAATAATTTAAATACCTCTAATTTAAAGTCATTGATAAGTCAAAGATTTCTCTTTGTCTCTTAAGATTCATACTTTATTAATTTTACTTCTTTAATTCAAAATTTTGTATAATTGGCTAGTAAACACTTTTTCAAATTTAATTTTTAACAGATATTCATAAAAGAAGATCATGGGTGGAGAAATTTTTTCAAATCTGATCATTAGTTAATTTTTAAATAAATAAAAACTACATGCGCAGTAGCTCAGCACATTACGTCAGAGTTGCGGAATACGTCATCCTTCGGAAGCAGAGGGGGAAATTTGAGCAGCTGACTGGTTGGGGCAGTTCGAGCAACCGCCTACTCCTTTGTGCTTCGCAACTGTGACGTCAATTTTAGTCACGCCCAGTTTTTCTTGATTGGAACTTTTAAATGAGGATTGCAAATTAATTGGTGTTTTAAAAAATCTGAAAAAATTAAAAACTGGTTATTTAGAGCCTCTGTGATGCAGGGATGCAGAAAATGTTTTTACTTCCAAGATTTCCCCCAATCAATAAAAAATTTCCCCAAAATTTAAAAAGTTATTAAGTTCTACAAAAAGTCAGATTCATGTTTACAAGTAACGATTGCAAACGCAAACCGAAAGCGAACCTTCTGTGATGAAGGTAAAAATCACCACATAAATTTTGATGAATGTACTGAAATTGAGAGTTCCATATTATTCTTTTCCACAAAATTTCCCCCGATCCTAGATCGTCTGATCGGACATATTCTGCATCTGTGCTGTGATGATGTACAATAGTTAAAATCATTAATTTCAATAGGTTTTTACATCCCATTCACTAACCTTTTTGGTAGTCCCCTCAGCTTTGATTTGCATTGTAATGAGGAAGTTGCATGATTTTTTATATTTTTTTGATCGATTCCTCTTGCAAAAATAAGCAACTACCCGAAATTTGAGGCCGATCGAGAAATTTTTTGATTGCCAAAAAAATTAACAAAAATCCCCTTTTTAAAAGCGCGCGAAAACGCCAAGAGTTTGGATGTGACGTCATCTTATATTAAACATTGTTGTAAAGCAATGGAGTTGATGGTATCATTGTTGACGTCATCTTATAGTTTAAACAATAAACGTTTTCAGTCACGTTTTTTCTCGACTTTTAAATTAAAATATTTAATTACCTGTACATTTTTTTGAAAAACTGACTAGATATTTCATTTTAACATACAAAAAACCATACGGAACACTTGTTTGTTTTTGAAAATCTGACACATGCAACTTCCTTATTACTCAAAAACTTTTTAGATGGTACTTTGTATTTATTATTCCTTTTTTTAAAGAATAGATTAAATTGTTCAGTCTACTTGATTATGAAATGTTGTTAATATTGTAGGGTGTAACCTATGATACTGGCGGAGCTGACATCAAAGCTGGAGGTCACATGGCAGGCATGCACCGAGATAAATGCGGGGCTGCTGCTGTCGCTGGAATCCTTCAGGTTTGTGAATCTCTGAACTATTCCTGTTAATCCCCCTGTTATCCACAACTTCAGTTAAATCTATTTGCATTTCAAGCTAAAATACTTATCATGGAGCCTTTGTTGCTTTTTATCCTGGTAGAGGAAAGCTGAAATAGTATTCCTGCAAAAAGTGTTGTCAATATAATTCGAAAGGAAGGTTATTCTATGATATTATAAAGTTGGTGGAACTTGTAAATACTGTCCCCCCAGTAGATAAAGGTTAAATGATTCAATGTATTTTCCAGTTCTCTATGTGAAACACCAAAGGATCTGGTGAAGTATAAGTGAAGATAAATTAGTAGTAAAACATAATTTACAATTAAATTGCAAATCAGCTTAAGTCAGGAGATAACCTATCATATTTTTTTTGAAAATAAGTTCAACTTTACTTAACCCATTAAGGAAGACTTTAAAATAATGAAAATAAGTAACTTTTTCTTTCATATTTTGTTCATTTGGACCGAATATAGTAATAAATGCCCATTTTCAGATTTTTCAAAAAATGATTTTTATGATTTTTTAACTGGCAACTTTTCTTGCCAACCGTCCTTAGTGGGGTCAAAATTCTGACAAATAAAAAGTCGAAAAAACTAATTTGAATGTTTACGATATTGATAATAATATGTTTTCATATATAATTTAGAGAAATAATGCAAAAATAAAAGGGAATGGGGACTATACTGCTGATAGGGGGTCCAAGAAAGGGTATTTCACCCCTAATGAATAGGACCTGTTCAGTCCGAAGTAATGATATTCACCTAATTTCAGGCTTTAAGAATAGCTGAACTAGTACTTTTTAAGTTGAAACCCTTTGATTTCAGCACTTTAGCTAACTTTCAGGGTAAAATAGTTTTATTTATATCTCCCAGTCTGGGACATAGGGACTTTTTTAACTTGACAGTCTTATATATTCTCAACTTTCGTTTTTTATACCTTTGGTTAATTTTTTGGCCTTCCGGAGCTTTTTCTCTTATTGGAATTCTATGTTCTTGTAAATCATTCTCTATCAAAAATACATAATTACAATATTCATATTTATGGCTCCCAGATTTCGCATATTCCCTACAGAAAATATTGAAGATTACTCATCAACTCGATAAAAACTAGGTATTGGCCCATTCAAAATATGCTAAATAACTCCAGTGATATTTTATTTTATTTTTTGACGACTGTAAGTTTCCAGAAAACCATTTAAAGGAAAATAAATGTATCCAGAAATGATTTAGTATGACATTGAACCAATAAATATGTTAGGAATCGGTAAAAATCTAAAATCTACAAAAAAACCACTAAAATTATGATCCAAGGGATGCACTTCATCATGCTAAAGTATCAATAAGATCTACTTTTATGATAAGAACTCAAAAAAAGCATTACAAATAATTAATTTGCAAAAGCTTCTTATGAGTAACTCTTAAAAGTTTAGACCACATATCGGACGATTGGCAACAGAAGTTGCCAGTAGAAGAAAACTCTTGCTATTGGAAATTTAAATACCCTCATTCCAACTGTAATTGGTAATAATATTTAGAATGGGATCTTGTGAATATGCTGCAATAGAAACAAGTCACAAAAATAACCATAACATTAGATTATTTTGGCGTTTTCCAAATGATCACCCAGCTATCTCCAAAATGTAGTGAAACGCTCTCATTCTAACAGCGATTTCACCACCAAAACAGCATGGAAGGTATAAATTTCTATTTTTATCTGAATAAATACATTCTTCAGAAGCTGTGATCATGCATTTAAACTTTTAATGTCCTCTATTAGAGTCAGTAAAAAATGAAATGTCCCTTGGCAACTTTTCTTACCAACCGTCCTTAATGGGTTAAAATTGATTTTTAGACTGCAGCTAAACTTCGTCCTAAAGGAATCAAAATCATTGGTGCTATGTCAATGGTGAGAAACAGTGTTGGATCTGGTAAGCACTTTAAATTTTAGCTCTAGTTCATTATCTAGTACAATACCTTTCTTTTTAACGAAGGCAGGCTCTTTCTAATGAACCTGTTATGCTTAAGCAAATTTAACTTGATATTTGCCTCTTTCTAGCTAAATTTGTAAAGGAAAGTTTATTTAAGTAGTTAATGGTTATTAATATAAATAAATTATTAGTTTATTACTTTTTGTGTTGGATGCTTGCTTTGAATGTAACAAATGGAAATTACTCATAGTTAAGAAGCCAAAAATTCTTTAATTTTGACCTTTTTTTATGATAAATGAAAGAAATTCAAGTTATATTAAATTCTTATGGAATTAGATGTTGATAAAAATATCTAAAGAAATCATTAAAACCACCAAAATTAGTGAGGAAAACTCACGACGTGATCATGTTATTGTTATGATCATTTTTCTTATTATTTTCTTCATAAAATCGTATCTATATAATTCAAAAACATTTGTCAAACTTTTCTAGAGTGCTATGTTTCTGATGAAATTGTCACTTCTCGTGCCGGTGTGCGTGTTCGAGTGGGCAACACTGATGCTGAGGGACGAATGGCAATGGCTGATGTTCTCTGCCACATGAAGGAAAAAGTATGCATTGACTAAGAAATTAAAATACTGTTAGTCACAGACTTAAAGTTTAACTAGTAATCTGTTGTTGATTATTACTTTGTAATGTGATAAGGACCTAAGTAAATAATATCTTAACAATTTTTGAAAGACTCCTATAAAGAAGTTCTAGTTCTAAAGAGTTGAAAATAGCTCAGTTCCTTACGATTCCTTCCCATTGAAGGTCTCCTGACCCCTATTTGATTTCACTTTTTAATAAAATGAATATTTAATGTTAAAATCCTTGTAAAATGTGGCCTTTTCGACTAATAAGTATTCAATAAAAAATAAGGAACATAACATGTGATGTTTTATAATGTGGTTTGCCTTATAGCCATTTAAAAAAATGCTTTTAGGTCCTAAGTGAGGGAAGCCCAAATCCCCATTTGTTTACCCTTGCCACTTTAACTGGACATGCCTGCTTAGCAGTAGGAGATGGTTATACTGTAAGTAAATTTAGTTTAATTTTCTCAGTCACTGTTCCTTATTTATATTTTTGAGGTTTTGACGTACCTTAATACTTATTTTTGCTGAAATTAGATTGTCATGGAAAATGGTGCTGCAGCAGCTGGAGACATTGGCCCTTCTCTTCAGAAATCAGGGGCGAAAATTGGCGACAATTTTGAAATTTCCACGATTCGAAGAGAGGTAAAGAATTTTGACTCCCCTTTAGCAAGTTTTAATTTAATACGTAAAGTTGCAAACTCTCAAGTACAATGAACTCCTTTTTGCATGTTGTCCAATAAATAGTCTGCATTAAACAACTGGAAAGCAACTAGTTTTTATAAAATGAAGTAAACCATCTGTTTCTTTCAAGATATAAAAATAAACTGGTGTCTATAGCTTTTTTAAAACTTTGGTTTTGTAAAGGAATAAAATAAAAATAAAAAAGTAATTTATATTTTCATAGATTAAAAAACTGGCATTTCAAGCAAAAAAAAATATTGTAATAAAATAAAATCTGGTTTCATGAAATGAAACAATCACCTGGTTGCTACAATGTATGAAAAACTAACTTGTTTTTGTTACATTCAACTAATAGTATCTTTCACAGCATAAAACAATTAACTGGTTTTAAAACATGAAAAAACTTTGCATTTGTTTTGAAATAAAATAAAATTTATTATTGTTTTTACATTAACTTATTTTTCTAATATGGATGAACATGGTTTTAAACACAGAAAAATCCTAACAGAGGGTCCAAAACGATGTATTCAAAAGTTGGGTGGATATGAGGGCGCCATGAGGAACTATAAATGATTGACAGAGAGATCGGCAGTACATTTTGGTGACCAAACCTGTGATTGGCTGTCACTCAATCTTCTATTCTCAAAGAGAAGGAAAAAGTTTTTCTCAACCAATCAGGCTTTTCCCCCACCTCTCGTGACGTAGATGCTTGCAGCGCCAAAATAGCCCCATATCCATCCAACTTTTCGATTTCCATTTGCCCCTATGGCGACGGACTCTCTGTTCTAGTACTCTTTGGTTTTAAATAGAAGAAGAAAAGTAATATAAATAAATAAATTAGCTTAAAAATTAAAACTTTTGTTTTGAAAAGAACCACTTATATTTATTGTAAAAAAATTGTTTAACTGCCAAATGTATTTAAAAAGTTATTGACATAACTTAACAGGAACATTTGACATGACAAGTAAAATATTCCTGGTATGCCAAGCCAGATAAAATGAAAACCTTTCTGCAAACTTAATTTTTTTCACAAAATTTTTCTGCAGGAGTTTTACATAATATCAGATACCAACCCCTTCTTATAAAATACTCTAATTGTTTTCACACACACTATTTTTTATCAGTGTTGCTGTTTGATCAATTTTTAATTTTCTTTCAAAAATCCTGAAAATATGGGGAAATAAAAAACAAAATGTCCTCTACTCAGGAGCACAATTTTCTATGAAGGTGGTTCTCACGTTCATGTATATTATCTGGCTCTGCTGTTATGGAAAATCAAAAATACATTTATACTTGATGGTAATGTTTTCTTGTGCATCCTCAAGCCAAAATTTGTCTGAATCCATGTATTGCATTTAGCAGTAAAAACCTTTCAAATAGGCTAAAAAAATAACTTATTTTCCACTTATATAAATATATTCTATAAGGTTGAATCTAATATATACTTTTGACATTTCACAGTCTTAACTGGATTTTTTTAGATGCAGCTTTTGTTTAAGTTTATGGATGGATGATTTTGTAAACTCTAGATTATCTACTTTTTGTGTACACTGCAATTTTTAATTCTAATTTAATTTTATTAGGATTACGAATTCCACAAGGGAAAGTCCGAGTATGAAGATCTTTTGCAGTGTAACAATGCACCATCTTCTCAAACTTCTCGGGGACACCAGAGCCCAGCAGCCTTTTTAATTATGGCTTCAGGATTGGACAAAGTGAGTTGCAATTGTCTGTTTAAAGATGCATGTGACTGAATGCTGGATATCCTTGTACAGTCGAATCTGCTTAATATGATCACGGTTAATGTTATCGAAATCAACAGGTCCCGATCATTCCTATTTAGTTTAATGTAAAATACATCGTTTATAATGTGATCATATATGAATCATCACTCCGCTTAATATTATCAAAATTTGTTCATATTCCCTTTAAAACGACCACTTTTGAGTTCGAGTTTCATTTTGAAGGTAAATTTTTACAAGTAAACATTTGCCCCATGAGAGCATCTGGTGCCTCTTTTTTCTGAAACTCAGTATGAGTAAGAAAGAAAACATTCCACATATATTGAAAGAAAATGGTTATGGGGGGTCCGAATCCATGCTTGTGATTGGTTAAAGAAACCACCAAGATCGACACTTTGCAGATGTCTGATAACATATTTGAATTTTACTTTGTGTTTAATAAATAAGTGGTTTATTGGAGTGGAAGGATATAATGTAGTGGAAAAAAGAGAGACCTTTCTATACAAATAAAAATACAAAGTAAGCAATTATTTTACTTTTATTAATTGAACTACTCTTATTTTTCCCCTTAAAATTTTACCTAGTTTAAAAATAGTGTTTTAAATACATTTATTATGATTACATTATTTTGATTTTAATACAAACAATCTAGTTATACTGTTTGCTGCTTTTGATATGAGATCACTTATTATTATCAATCGGATAATGTTATCAGTTGAGTCTCGGACAATAGGCTAGTTTCCCATTTTCTAAATTATTTTTTTCCAGGTAGAACACGGTGAAAAAAGTTGTTATCAAAAATCCCAAGGTCGCTACGAGTTTAATATATTTTTTTATTAATTTTTAAAGATGATGCGCATTCGCAGTGCTCTAAAACGCGCAACTGCGCAGATACGTCATTTGGTAGTAGCCGAGTTTTCGCCGCTAACGCGCGCTTAGTTTTCAAATAGAAAGCACGTGTGCATCGGTAAAAAAGAATGGATTCCGAAGTGAAAAAAGCTTAATAATACTGCATTGTATGAGGATGCACTTCATTGACTGTAAAAACGCCAAGTAAAAGATTCGTAATCGTTCCAAGAAACGAAAAATTGAAGAAGAAATGGTCAAAGCCTGTATGAAGGATAAAATGGGCTCCGCCACTACCAAACTGTACTGTTGTGAAGACCATTTTAAATTAAGTATCCATTTAGCACTATATTAAAAAATTATAGTGTAGTAAACATGTAGTGCATCTTATTTATTTCATGATTAAAAGTTCTTTTGAAAAAACAAATCGCTCGCGAAAGATAAAAGGTTGTCCGAAAAGTTCTGACAGTTTTTACTAAGTTTTGTTTTCGAAAAATTTTTTTTTGAAAAACTGGTAATAGGTGGAGATTTCAAACAAAGGGGATTGTGGTTTACGTATATTTAAGAATGCAATGTATGGTTTTGGTAGAGGTATTATTTCTTTTCAAAATTGCGGCTACAAAAGAAGACCGCAAACGACGCTTTTCGTAAAATTTTATTTGGCCGCTTTAAGATATGGGAATGCATGATTAAAATGGCTACTGAAAGTTAAGTTGTATATTTTCAATGTTTATATTAAGATGTCAAGATTCAATAAGTTTAAGATGAGAAATTTTTATCTCAAACAAAACATCTATTGGGAAAAACTTCTCTCGGTATTTGTTAGTCATTTGAAGAAAATTTTCTGTGAACTATATCAAAATCAACACAAGAAAGCTTACACATAGACACAGCTATTTAGTAATATGTTGGAAGTTAAATTATAGATCCAGAAATCAGTGCGATATTTAAGCACGCATTATTTTAGCTTGTGAGAATTGCACTCGCTAAATTATGGTAAAGCGCGAATGAATATTTTTGAATAAACTAAAAATGCAACACTTATTGTTCGAAACGGGAAACAAATAAAACATTGATGTTATGGAAAAGACTCAGCTCTCAATGTTCAGAGAAACATCTGTCTTGATTTTATTTCATGCCAGCTGCTCAATGGAACGAGGGAAGTGCTATAGAACTATGGACAATTACCAGTTTGTGCAGTTTTAAAGCCAAAATTACTATCTTAAACTTATCGAATCATCTCAAAACTTTGACGTATTATTTTAAACATTATTAATACACAGCAATCGAGCATATCGAGTTTACAAGTGCGCTTCCCGAACTTATTTCCCCCGGCCAATATAACACAGGAATTATGATAAAAAAATTTTTTTCGAGCTGTTTGGACTATTTCACCTGAACCTTATTATTTTTGGTGCGCTGAATCCAAAAATGACCTCCATTTTGCCCAGGGACGACACGTTTTTTGACAATTCGGGTCTTTAGGTTTTTTTTGGAAATGCCTTAAAATTTTGAAAAATTGACTCTTAACACTAAATTTTTTATTCAAATTTTTCCATAAAATCTTTAATGTTTTTTGATGTGCTGAATCTAAAATTGCCCTCCATTTTATCATAAGACTTCACCTTTCTTCACAATTTAACAAAAATGCCAATTTTTTTAGAAAATGAAAGTATCTTTTAAAAAAATTATTTTTTGACTCAAATTTTATCTGAATATCATTTTTATGTGTTTTGGTGTGCTGAATCCAAATATGACCTCTTTTTATTTTTCAGACATCGCATTTTGTAACAAATTGAGCAAATATAACATTTCTCAAAAAAATGTAAATACACTTAAGTAGATTTTTTAATCCAAATTTATTGATGAGGTGAATTAGTTTTAATGTTTTTTGGATCCCTGAACTCAAAAATGGTCTCTGTTTTGCCCTAGAAGGGCATGTTTCCAGACAATTCTGGTATGATTGTAAAATAAGTCAATATTTCAATTATAATAAAAAAAAGCTTATAAAATAAATTTTTTATTACATATTCTTCATGAAAATCATTATATAACTAAAATAAACTCATTTACACACTCTTCAGCCAATTTTTCCACCTTATGAAGCTCTTCTTCGTAAATTTATGCTTGTGATTATCAACAAGAACGTTTCTTTGAACTATACAACAAAAATCCTTCATTATTGCACGATTAAGTCTTCCCTAATATTTTATTTCAATATCTATAATTATCTCTAAATATCCTGATGAGATAGTTTACTATGTTCATCATTCACAGCTCCTAATTTTTAAAAACAGAGGGGCTAGAAATGTTCAAAAACTATAAATAAAATGGGAAAATTCGAATATAATTTTGCAATTTGTGAAAAATCCTGGTGTATAGGATTTTTTGAATATTTTGTTCGTCATCAGCACACCAAAATACATAGGAAATTGTAAAAATAATTCAAACGTCTTTTTCATTGCAGACCTGTGTAATTTCTATTCTTTCAAACTGTTCGCATTAACAAAAAACAATGGGCAGGCAGGTGGTTTTTGCAGTATGCACTTGTGCATGTTTAAAACCATATGTTGTGCATCAGCCAAGTTCCAGGCATTGGTGATTCATGGAGCTACAGCCTGCGAATCAACGAAAAATCTAACTTTTCAAGATGAGGGATAGAAAAACTTGTGAAAAAGGTGCAATAAATGGTTCATTTCAAGGTGATTACGTTGAAATGTAACTAAATATGTTTGTAACCTTCGATAATTATCTTATTTTTAAATATTCATTAGTTTTTTTTTGTTTTAAACCATCAAAAAGGGGAAAATGTCCAAAAATAAGAATTCTCTATGGGTTGGCGGGAAATAAGACCGAGGTGTGCGTTTATAAACTCGATATCTAATACATAAAAAATGTCTGATTTTTTCCAGAAAACATGTAAACTGATCCTCAAAGATGTAACTAGTTACCAATAGTAAAATTATTTCGAAATTTCTACTACTTTTTTCAGGATCAAAACAGGAGTTGAAAATAAAACTACCCTACCACAATGCTGGAGTGTACTCGAACTAAAAATGCTCTTTATTAATAAATATAATAGATATTTAAAACTTTAAAAACAGAATACGAAATAGTACTCATCTTGCTTGTTTAACTCCTCTATTTCTGGTTTATTGAACCGTGTATCGTTTCTAAGGAAATCAACCGAAGTTAAAACCGAAATTTTCGGCGAATTATCTGCTCGAATAAAACCGGGCTCAATTTGAAAACCATTCCTGTTTTGTGTACAGTAATGATGTAAAAGAATAATAAACGAAATCTTAGTTTAAAATATTTATGATAAGCAAAGCGTAAGTACTCAGTTCGAAAACAAAACAAATGCAGGCAAGAGGCAAGGAAAAAGATGGGTACTTTTCGCCGGTTCATACCATATGACGTCACAGCAGGCCACACCTCTTTTTTTGCGGCTCCAAATTTTAAATGCTTTTAACTAATTAACTATTTAGTCTAAAAATTTTTTGAGCGTGGATAAATTATTCTTTTGCATTTCTCTTAGTGTTTTTGGTGTTAAAATGATCAATTTCAGTTGAAGGAAACAACCCTATTGCGATCGCATTAAGTGGACTCAACTGTATAATGAATGTTGTTGAAATTTAATAACAGAATCATGCTTTTTTCACATCACTTTAACTGGGATAAATAAATCGCATTATATTTATTGTCTATTTCTCTAAACTGGTATATTCTAAAGTATCAAAGTAATTTCTTCCCGACAATGGGCCTTAAAGCCTGCTTAAATCTTAAGCATTGTATTGGCGCTTTTTGTCTGAATTTTTTTGGACCTCGCGCCATTAAACCCCAACTAACCAACCAAATAATTTCTTGGAAACTAATTAAAATAAAAAAATTTGGATTAGTGTGGATATGTATGGATTTTTTCAAAGGTCCTTTACTTAGTGTGATAGTCTCCTAAGTCAAAAGTTCAATAAGCAGCCCATAAGAGCTGACTGAAGAATGCCTTCTCCATGGAAACAACAAAGATGCTGTTAGAAAAACCTTCATTTACTCAAAACTATCTTCAGTAGTGGACTTGTAAATATTGACTAAAAGAATGGGAACTCAGTTTACTTCTGTCCATTTTAATTGACCACTGTCTGGCCAAATTTCTGATTCAGTAATTCATCCCGATCAATTCTGAAATCATATCAGGTTCAATTACAACTTAAAATTGCTTTTAATTGGTCTAGAAAACTGAATTAAGTATTTTGCATTCTCTCAATGTCATTTCTCTTTATAGCACGACACCAATTCCGCGTCTCCTCTGAAGTATTGCCATGTGGATATTGCTGCTTCATCAGGTCCATTTCCAGGCATTCCAAGTGGATCCCCAGTTCCAGCATTCTCTACCCATTTTTTGATGGAGTAAATTGTTGATTCAATGTGGATGAAAAAAAAATTTCAGCAATTTTTTGATACAACTATGAAACTTGATTTGATGGAGTTTTGTATGAACTGGTAAAATATAATAATGGTTATTAAAGTTATTTTTAAAATGTATCATAGTTTTTACATTGCTAGCTATAAGTTAAAACATGAATGAAATCATAGAATTAACATAAAATAGTGGAATAAATCCCTGGAATGAAATATGATATAGAATACACAGAGCAGCAACAATGAAATTTTTGAAGCATCTTCATATGTCATAGTGAAAACATTACAAACATCAATATTTGAAGTTTGCCTAACATATTAAGATGTTATTGTAATTAAAAATAATAATACGAATAATTATATAATACGAATAAACAATTTCTTCAATCTATATAAACTTTTATTTAAAAAAAAGTTCAACTAAGATATAGAAAAGAAGTAGAAAAATCCTTAAGTTTTACTGTTTTGTGTTTCATTTGAAGTAAGAAGCTTGGATTTTTTAAAAAACTTATTTGACATGTTCTATAAAATATTCAATGTTTCCTAACAAATTTTCTGCAGGAGGACCCACAACTTAAGTTACACCCACAGCAACATTATACAATTTTATATAACACTAGCGGAAATGCCCGGCCTTGCACAGGTGGAGTGTATAATTTTTTTTTAAATTAAATTTTCTCAAAATACATTTACAATTTTTTAAATCAGCAATTGCCAATCATCCCCCCAGGTGCTTCTTTCATATCCCGGTGGTCCCGGTAATTTTTCTTATCCCAGTGTTCCCGGTAACTTTTTCCTATCCAGGTGTTCTCGGTAATTTTTCCTATCCCGGTTTCTCTTTTCATCTTAATAAAGTAAAAAATTTGAAACTAATAAAAAGTCTAGTAAATTAATAAGTCTAGTGAACAAAGAGTAACAAATTTAAAACTATAATAAAAGATCTAGTCAGTTGAAAAGTCTAGTGAAGGTCATTTGAAACAATGTTTTATTTTTTAACTCGTTTTCCATGAAAATAATTTACACTTTTCCATTAATATTTTTATTATAAAGGAAAAAATCTTAAAATAAAGAAAAATAACGTTTGAAAATAAATAATTTGAATTTATTTTGGTAGTTTCTCCTAAAAAAACTAGAGAAACTAAAAAAAACTTTAAATTAAACTATTTGTAATTTAGATGGATTCTTGGCTTGCATTCTTCTGATTAAGGCAGTAGACTACAGATTTTCTCCTCATTTTTCAAGCTTTCCAATTTTTACTGAAATTTTCTCGTTTTATTGAAGATTCCTTAATTTTTCCAAAGCGATTTTTACCTATTAAGACTTCGAATTAAATGAAGATAAGAACACATTTCATTTGGCTTTGCCGCGAGTTCCCTCGTGTATCTCTCTATATTAAAAAAAAGTAACAGTGACCGCCGCCGCCGCCGTCACCGCCGCTGATTTTGAAAATTTTATTTTTGAACACTTTGAACTATCACTACGCAAAAACTATGTGAAGGAATATTATGAAATTTTGACCATTAGTAGACAAATGCATGATGGTTATTTCAGTTCCCAAACCTAATTAATTAGATAATTAGTTCTGGAGTTATTTAATGTCAAAGTCGAAAATTATTTTTTTCTGCTGCGGGTTCGCCTCCAGCAAAATCTATTTACAGCAGAAACACGATTTTTTTGCAGACACATACTCTTAGGTATGAAGTTTTGCACCTCGTCGCCCTTTTTTCGAATTTCGAATTATTTTTGGAGTAATTAAATTCTAAAGTTTCGAAATTTTTTACCCTTTTTCGGTTTTTTCGTTATAACAGAAAAACTAATCACAGTAAAACTATGATATTTTAAACACACATACAATTATTTTTTATAAAAAGATTGGAATTTCGTTTATTAAAAAATTCGAATTATTTTTAGAATTATTAAGATTCAAAGTTTCAATTTTTTCATCTCTTTCTGGTCGTTCACTAGAGAAATAGCCGATTTTTATGTGAGTCTGATTTCTTTTATTTCCAACGATTCACTAGATACACGTGCATTTTATAAATTTAAAAGATATTAATGGCATGGCATGCTTTTTCTCTAAGATAGTTGATGATAATTAGTAGACTTGCTGGATATTTTAAAAAACATTTCGATTAAATTATTGACAAGTTAAAACAAGGATATTTCAGTTGCAGTTTTATTTTGATATTTTTGTAGTTATGGTCCGAATTAAGTTATTGATAAGTTCGAGAGATAAAAGTTTCGATTTTAAATGATCATAAACTAAGCCGACAAGTTCCAGGTTTTACTGGATAGTTGAGATGAAACAAGCGAGCTCTGCTCGCTAAGATCGCGAAGCGATCTTCAACGAACTGCGAAGCAGTTACGGGGGTTGGTGAGCGATAGCGAGCAGGGGGCAGAGCCCCCTAGTTGCAGTAAAAAAAGTAAAGGGAGAAAGTTCGCCGTTTTTACAAAGAGTGGAAGGATTTATTATATCAAGAAGGTCACATTACATAAAAATCCAAATTAAAAGATTAGCAAAAATCAAGGGAGTAGAGGAATTTTTGTCTTAAAAATTGTGTATTAGTATTATACCCTCGGAATTTTAAACATTGAGTAGCGATTCCCAACATTTCAATTATTACCTCTCAAGTGTTCTAAAAAGCTACATTCAACCTACAATGGACGCACGAGAAGGGCTTAGAAGTAATATTGAGCCAACCTCCCCACCAAAAAACTTAGTTCAGTTATTTGAAGTGAAAATGAAATCTAGAAGTTATCTACATCACTATTATTTCAAAAACGAGTGATTTCTTTACTGGTTCTCTCTCGTACCATTCATTCCAAACGGAAATATCTGCAACCCGATCAAGTGCATATTACAGTACCAATCTCTTTCCCTTAAAAGCACCTCCAAGAACATTCATTGATACGTACGACGGACTGACGAACCTCTTGATGCCTGAGTTCAGATCCTGCGCTCGGCGGTACCAATCTTGATACGAGGGTTCAAGGGTGACACTGCGTGAGAAAAATCCAAAAATAGCCCCTCCCATGCAATGTTTATAATTTGATTGATTCAATACCCCGGCTTGTTTGTTGAGTCGATGTTATGCATTGAGTGATGTTTCAGCTCTTTAGGTTATGCGTAGTATAGTTCATCTTGTGCTTTTACTAGTTGGTGTTTGTTATGGTTAAACAGATCGAGCGGGGTGATAGGGGTTGTTGATGGTTGGCTTTGAGAAACATGATAGTTGGTTACATAATTTGTTTCAGTCAAATTGAAGTTTTTAAACTGACAGCTATATTTTGTATTCAAGCTACCACAAGTAAATCTTATTACATTTAATTTATAAGATTTATTTTGCCATGGGTTGTCATGCCTTTTTTGCACAGCGGAAAAATCACCAGGGACAGTATCTGAGGGGGGTTAGGGGTTCAACCTCCTCCCCGAAATTTTGACTTAAATTTTTATAGGTTTTTTTTCTTGTGACTTGCAAGAAGCGGTCCTCTTCGAGTGTAACTCAAAAAGGGTATAAAAATGAGTAAAAACACTACTTTTAAGGTAAATTCCAAAATTTTCTGGAGGGGGAACCCCCAATCCACCCTCGAAATTTTGAAATCTATTATGCACTGTTTTCCCTTGAAACTTTTGTGACTACAAAGAGTGGTTCTCTTTGGTGACTAAAGGATCTCAAAATTAACTAAAACACTGTTTGAGGGGGGGATTTCCAAGATTGTTCTAGGACCCTAAGACCCATCAAGTTTTACTCATTATAAGTCTAATTTCCAATTTTTAAGGTCCAAGGTGTAAGTCATCTGAAACTTAACGTAAAAAAGCACTCGTTAGGAGGCACCCCGTAAATAATGTTGAGAGACAACCCTCCCCGAAACAAAAGTCTGGTTACGGCCCTGGAAATCTCCATTACAGTAAGAATTCAAATATGTCTGGATTCAAACTATTTTTAAGTCCAATTGGGTTAGTAAAAAACTCAAACGCTCAAACCTGCTTTCACCGTGCGTTGACATAACCCTCGCATCAACATTACTAGCCTTTGTTATCCCAACGACTTCCTGGCATGAATCGGCTCTTTTTGGTCGAGCAGACTATAAAATCAATCGGTTGTCCTTGTCATTCCGAATCGGGGGATTCTTTCTCCTAGAAAAGAGAGTAATATAAATCATCTTCGGAGATACGTTCACATGCCGGTTTGTCCTTGATAGAAGCTTCGCTTTCAATGTGAACTGTCCCCCCAGGGTCTCTTTAACTTTCCCTTTCCCGAAGATAATGTCTGTGAAAAGATGATCATTTAAAGAAGATTTTATTAAAAGGGGGTGAACAGTTCTAGACGTATAGACCGGATTTATCTACTGGAGAAATAAATCCATTCTTATTTTTTCTAAAAGCTGTATCCAGAGGCATGTGTCTTTAGCTATTTAATCATCACCAAAAATTTCAGAGTATTAATACTTGGGAAGATAATGGAATTTTGCAAAATTCGCAAATTTTGAGTAAACTATTTAGTCTTATTTTTATATTCATCTTATTTATTTAAGAACCTCTGAATTAAATGTTGCATGTTCGACATAGAAAAAAAGTATTTTTTTCTTTCTTCTAATAACATAACTCAGTATGTTTATGCAAAAAGACGTTTCATGGTTTCATTGGCCCTTATCACAATAAAAATCACGTCATTCCGAAAAGCCCTTGAGAGGCATAACTCGTCAAATTTAGAACTCGGAAGCGATTCGAATATCGGTCAGGCAAATCTTCCATGACGCGAGAAATCACCCATTCAAAATTTGACCTCATCGAAATGTAAACACGATATTATTTCTAAATTTAACATCCTTCGAATCATTACACAAACACGTAAACTTGCGTCTCGATTCCCACTTGGACTCATTATTACCATATTTTATGCGCAGTACTCTCATTTATCGCTGATGTAACTGCGAAAACTCTTAGGAGTCATCAAACACACTCCCACAATTCTTGAGTAATAAATACATTCGCCACAAGTCCTGAATAATTCTTTTTCCCATTGGATTGAAAGGAAACAATGTTAAGAGATAACTCTAGATCAGACCGAGCCTGCGCAACTTAAATTAATGGTTATGTTGACCAAAATATATCATAGCAATTTTCCGCATAAGTTACAATTAAATTACATTTAACAATTTTAATGGCTAATGTACCTGATTTTCTCTTGCTTAATACAATTTAAGAATATTTATAAACAATAAAATGGAGAATATATTATTCATTCATATTCATTCCCAGGCCTTCTAAAGTTTAAAAAAAAGGTTTAGTAAGGATTTTGTAAAATTTAGTGGAACTTTTAACTTGTTTCACCATTTTATTGTACACCTTACCTTCCCTTATCGTTTGAGAAATCTTTTATTGATTAGAATTTATAGTTTAAATATAATTTGTTAATTTTTTGTTAATATATTCTTATTAATGTGAAATCACTTTGACTTAGTATCATATTTATAGTATAGTAAAATGGTAGGTCTTATAATATCCCATAAATGACCCTATTTTATGTATTTTTATTCAAATTTTTTTCCCTTCCTTATTTTGTAAAATAACTTTAAAGATGAAATATATTTGCTTTTATTTTTTTATGTTGGCTAAAAAAAAGGTAGCATCCCATATAAAAAGCTTAGTTTTTAAGGCATTTCAATGTGTCAGTTACTGGTGCCAAAAATTTCCCCGGTGTGTCAGTCATGCCAACTTAAAATATTTAAAAAATAGAAAATAGTAGTGTGTTTTTGAGAGTTCTAAATAATTCGAGGGCGAGGGCGAGGGAACCTTATCGCTTGAAGTTATGCGTTGAGATAAGGATTGGAGTTGAGATGTTTTGCTGTATAGGGGGCGCTGTTGATGTTTTGCTGTATAGGGGGCGCTGTTGATGTTTTGCTGTATAGGGGGCGCTGTTGATGATGGTAACAGTTAAGAAATGTTATATTTAACCGCCAAAAAAGACTGATGCAGCCATCTAGCGGTGATAGTTTAAGTTTTTTGTTAGAATAATGTTTTGTTGTATAGAGGGCGCTGATGATTATGGAAACAGTTAAGAAATGTTATATTTAACCGCCAAAAAGACTGATGCAGCCATCTAGAGGTGATATTTTAAGTTATTTGTTAGAATATATTTAAATAATTATTTTTAAAGATAATATTTAAAAGAAACAGTAAAAGTTGGGGCTCGAACCCGTGATCAGCGGATGCCGAAATATAACCAGGGCTCGTTGATACGCGCGTTTTTCAACTGAACCGAGGCTACATTTCAGTTTGGCTGGTTGTTTAGTGAAGAGGGGATTTAATGCATGGTCGTTAGAGGTGACTGCCATTTGCAATCATGTTATCACGATAATTGTTTTTAATGATATTATTTAAAAGATTTTATTTTAAGAGTGGGATTTGAACCTGCGATCTAGCAAAAGGTAATCTTGGCCAACCGATTTTACGACACTAACCGTTAGGCCAAGACCACCTGATTTGTTAGCATGTAGTATAAGTTCTCAAGAAGGAAATATTTCCCTGTAAAGGATAAATAAAATTAATTATTTAAAAGTTTATAATAAAATTATATTTATATATTTCATTCTATAATTTTATAATGTGTAAAAAACTCCTAAATATCAAATTCTACCATTGCTCATAAAAGTGGTTCATGAATATTTTCGTGAGGAATAGATGTTTGAAAAAATTATGTAAAAAAATTTTTTTTAATGTTTTAGTTAAAATGTATTCATAAAACTCAGTATGTGTAAAAAAAAACGAAAATAATAACAACAGTTTAACTAGAAAAATATTTTTTATTTTGCATACAAGTAATACGTAATTAATTTATAGTGAAACACATAGTGTTAACTTTGAAATCATCTTTATTTAATCGATAACCATTTTGTGGATTTTTTCCTACTACGTTTTGCGGGAGGATTTTGATACTTAATTACAGCTGGTAACTGTCTAATATTTTATTTTTAATAATGAGGAATATTCTTATTACTAATGTCTTTAAAAATTGCTCCTTGCCTTTGAGTTACAAAATTTTGTGAAAATTAAATTAAATAAATCGGCTAATCTAGAATTAGATAAAGATAGTCGTTTAATTGATACTTCTCTCTTTTCATTCGAATTAAAGTTTTAAAGAACTTTTTTAATTAGTTGTAACCAAGAACTAGCCTGCTTTTTTCAATGAAGTTGGAGCTACATTTAAAATTACACTATTATAATCGAACAATTTCTATTTTCCCCGCCTTCTTGATAGGAATTTTTTCGCAAATGGAAGATATCAACCCAAAACATCCAGAAATGTGTGATGTAGAAAAACGCCTTGAGACTTTGAGAAAATGGCCCAAAGAAAACCCAAATATTAAGAATATGGCGGATTCTGGATTATATTATATTGGCGTTGAAGATATTGTAGCTTGTTTTACTTGTGGTGGATTATTGGGAAATTGGAAGCATGATGATGATCCAATCGTTGAACATAAAAAGTTTTTTCCCGATTGTGAATATATTTATTTTCTGATGAAGAACAAAGGTAGTTTTCTCCTTCAAACAAGGAAAATCTCTCCCAAGTATGAGACGAAGAAAAGTGTTTCAAAGACTTTTGGTTTTGTAGAAGACGAGCATACTAGTAGTAAAATAAAAAATCAACCTGTTGTAAAATTTTCAAAAAATAACTTTCATAAAAGTGAGAGTGAATTTCAAAAGGAAAATTCATTTTTATGTAAGATTTGCTTGGATCGAGAAATGTGTATTGTATTTCAACCTTGTGGTCATCTTGTTGCATGTAAAGAATGTGTGAAAGAATTATGTAACTGCCCTGTTTGTCGCAGGGTAATTTCTTCCAAGATAGTAACTTTTATAAGTTAAAATAAATTTCATTGAAAACACGAAATATTTTTTCCTGAGTTATATGTATACGTATGCTTGAAAAAGAAATAACATTTCAAGTGTTAGAAAATCAAACTCCAATTTAAAAAAATATCTTAAAGGTAAAATGTTCTCATAGAAGCTATGTTCTGTGTAGATGAAAGTAGAAAAATAAAATACAGAAATATATTTTCACTGAAAACAAAAATTAAGATTTTACTTTTATTTTCAACATATGATTATAAATTTCTTATGGACTTACGTTATCATAGTAGTACTTGGACAAAGGATATATAGATAGTCAGATGGGAAAACGACATGATTTGGAGACAGGGGTTATGGAATGTTAATCGTTCTATGCTTTGATAAGATTAGAATAGTATGTTACGATTGATAATGGTTAAACAAAATTTTTGGTAAACAAACTTCTCGAAGACTTTTAGTCTAGCCATACATTATCAACTAACAATCACATGCTTAGAAATGTTATCATTTGTTTTCAAGACCACATATAAGGGATCGCAACGATATTCATTTAGTACAAAACGTGCACTGCTGCTTCTCTGAAGAGTTAGCTAGTAATATAATTCTAGTATTTTTTATACAAATATCCCAGCACTAATAAAATAACTATCAAAATCTATTATTTTCCCTTTGTTTCAATTTATACCCTTAGTATGTCTGGAATGAAGCGTGGATTTAACTTCCTTGAGGTAAGATATTTTTTGTATAGTAAAATTTTTATTTTCTTAATCTGCTGCGGTTTATGTTTTCTATTTTTAAAATATTAAATTTTTATTTTTAGGAAAAACATAATTCATCTAAACAAAGTGATTTAAATCCCTCAAAGAAAATGCATGTTGAAAATATTGTTTTAGAAAAGTATTGCAAGGACTCTTTATTTTATGAATACGGTAAATTGTATTCGGATTGTGAAGGGTGGAAATATTTTCGCTTGTTAGAAAAAGAATTAATTTATTTAAAGAAAGAAGATGCGATGATTAAAATTTATAATAAAAAATATTTCATTCCTCGTAAAGTTGCAGCTTATGGAGATGAGGAAGTAAGTTATAAGTTTAGTGGAACAACGATACCAGCGAAACCATGGATCCCCTCATTGCTCGAAATCAAAAGGAAGGTTGAATTTATATGCAAGGTTTCATTCAATTTCGTGTTAATAAATCGTTATGAAGATGGTTCCGATTGCATTGGTGCTCATAAAGATGATGAAAAGGAGTTGAACTTAAACGCTCCAATAGCAGCTGTTTCTTTTGGTCAGAGAAGACAATTTATATTTTCAAGGAAACATTTCCAGACTAAAACTTTATGTTTAGAAAATGGAAGTTTGTTACTAATGCATTCGCCTACAAACTCATTTTGGTATCATTCTATTCCTAGAGAGAAAGTTTCGTGTGCTAGAATCAGTTTGACTTTCCGTAGTATACTTAACTGAGTAATATAATTTGAACAATGATAGTGGAAGGACTTACAAAGATGATAACTGTTACATATTTATTTGAAACTAACATGTGATAGTAAGTTATCAGCTATTTTCTCGAAATCACTTGGCTCAGCTGCTCACTATATTGAAAACTAACTTTCAATTTAGATGAATATGAATTCAAGAGAAACTTTCGTCAAGGATCAGCCTCCTCCATTAAATCTACAATCTATCAATCACACAATCTTTAAAAAAAAGAAAGGGATCTCAGAAGATGTAAGTTGTTTTTCATTCAACATTATCATTTTAAGATGTGTCCTATAACGTACGTATGCATATTACCATTACATTTACTTGTTTTATTTCAAATTTAGAAGGTATTTTTCTTTCAGGATGTCAGTGAAGTTTCTTGTGTTGAAGAATTCAGAAAAGACATTCTTTATTGCTCTATTACCCCCTCCTATACAACTTATGATTCCACTAATCAGATACGAGATGAAAAGAATAATCAGAATTCATTAGAAGTATGTTATTTTTCTACATGAAAAATTTTCACAATCCTTACAACGTTTGCTTTTTTTTTTCTTCATCATCAAATCTTATTACATGAAAATATCTTAGTAACTATTTAAAGAAACTTATTATCTAATTTCAGTTGAAAACCTTAATTTTATATTAATTTTATGATGTTTCTTTATTTCTTAATATTAGAACACTAATTTGTTTCGTTCTTTCAGAGTACAAGGGGTTCATTCTTAGTACGAGAGATTCCTGAAAACGTATTTTCTGTTGGTAATGACATTTTTGTAAGCTGCAACAAATTCTGTGAAAGAGTTTTGATAGACATAAGAAAGTATAGAAAGAACTCCGAAACCTTCCACCCTTCACGTGATGGAGTGACAATATCTCCACTCCAGTTTATAACACTGATTGAAAACTCCCAACTCAAGAAAAAGCAACTGGATAATGAAGAGGATAAAGGTGACTTTCGGGAACTTCTGACTACAACGAATTCTTTTCCTAAGCGAAGGGACGCTATCACCATTTATTCATGCACTTTAGCTGGAATTTTTGACGAGGAGATGGAGGAGGAACTGATCATTGACTTTGAAAACTCTAGTTGTGTTACTCTTAAAAGAGGGTGGAAAAGTGCAAGAAAACATAGTACAAGTAGCGTTACTTTAAGTATCCAACAATGGGAAAATATTTTTACATTGAAAAGAAAATTAATTTCTTGCATATTAAATGTAAAGTTTGAAAATTTCTGCATCTACCCTTTCATTGATTATTTGGAATTCCGTTTAGGGTGCAAACTTCATGAAACCATACCAACTCCACAAGGAGTGGACGAGGATATTATTTTTGTACTCTTACGTTATACTTTCAAAGCAGCTATAATAGAGGCTATTTGTGAATATGGAGAGTTGCATAACCCTCTCATTGATCCAGAAAGTTTGCTTAGACGCAATTCATCTAAGAGACTCTATGAGTCTTTGATAAAGATGAACCCATTTTCAGTTTTCAGATGCTTATTTGACAGTATGATTAGTGAATCTGTACATCCTCTTTTAAAGTCTAAACTCATAAATTTTCTTTCCAAGAACTTTTTCTTTAACATCAATTTTGTAAAATGTGTTGAAAATGCTGTAATAGAATTTGAACAATACTGGTAAAAAATAAATTAATTTTTTTATACTTTTATGTGTTGTGTTTTTTCATGTAAATTTATTACAACTTAAATTATTCACCATGTATTAATCAATCAACTAGTTGGATTAGACTTTGACTAAACACAATCATGGCCATTCAAGTTTTAAATATGCGACAATCATTTACCTACAACTATTTTAAGTTCTTTTAAAGCAGAAAAGTCAAATACTTGAAGAATTTCATATAATCTTAATTGAAAATTGGAAAAATAATGATATCAATGTTTAGTTTGAAGTACACAATTACAATTTAGAAATCATTTGTGGGAGAGAAATGTATTCAAGTAAGGGGTTTCTTTAAAAATACTTTGTGACTAAATACGAAAGGTTAAATATTAGTACATGAAAGTAGATTTTGAGGTTGTTAGATACAATTGAGGAGAAAATTTAGAATTTGTAAAGTCGTGAAATTCATCTTATGGTCTAAACGTATTCAGATTATATTTCGGGTAAGTAGTTTTTGAAAATGAAAAAAAAAATTTCCCAATTCATGCATTAAAAGAAATTTTAAAGAAGTTGAAAAATAATAATATTTATGATTTAGGCATTAAGGTTCAAAATAATTTTTATTAAAAACTTTGAAATCTCATGCCTTTAATAAGCCCTTCACACTTCTTTCACAAAAGTAATTCAGAGTAACATATATGTAAATGGAACGCCTATTCTTAGAGTTTGTTAAGTAGAATAGCTATTTTTGTGAGAATTCCTTGATTTTGACTCTAATTCTGGGGAGGGCCGCGGGTATGCTTCCTGCATACCCAGGGTGCCCTCTTGGGCACCCGCGGCCCTCCCCAGAATTAGAGTCAAAATCAAGGAAATAAGCATCTGAAAACTGAAAATGGGTTCATCTTTATCAAAGACTCATAGAGTCTCTTAGATGAATTGCGTCTAAGCAAACTTTCTGGATCAATGAGAGGGTTATGCAACTCTCCATATTCACAAATAGCCTCTATTATAGCTGCTTTGAAAGTATAACGTAAGAGTACAAAAATAATATCCTCGTCCACTCCTTGTGGAGTTGGTATGGTTTCATGAAGTTTGCACCCTAAACGGAATTCCAAATAATCAATGAAAGGGTAGATGCAGAAATTTTCAAACTTTACATTTAATATGCAAGAAATTAATTTTCTTTTCAATGTAAAAATATTTTCCCATTGTTGGATACTTAAAGTAACGCTACTTGTACTATGTTTTCTTGCACTTTTCCACCCTCTTTTAAGAGTAACACAACTAGAGTTTTCAAAGTCAATGATCAGTTCCTCCTCCATCTCCTCGTCAAAAATTCCAGCTAAAGTGCATGAATAAATGGTGATAGCGTCCCTTCGCTTAGGAAAAGAATTCGTTGTAGTCAGAAGTTCCCGAAAGTCACCTTTATCCTCTTCATTATCCAGTTGCTTTTTCTTGAGTTGGGAGTTTTCAATCAGTGTTATAAACTGGAGTGGAGATATTGTCACTCCATCACGTGAAGGGTGGAAGGTTTCGGAGTTCTTTCTATACTTTCTTATGTCTATCAAAACTCTTTCACAGAATTTGTTGCAGCTTACAAAAATGTCATTACCAACAGAAAATACGTTTTCAGGAATCTCTCGTACTAAGAATGAACCCCTTGTACTCTGAAAGAACGAAACAAATTAGTGTTCTAATATTAAGAAATAAAGAAACATCATAAAATTAATATAAAATTAAGGTTTTCAACTGAAATTAGATAATAAGTTTCTTTAAATAGTTACTAAGATATTTTCATGTAATAAGATTTGATGATGAAGAAAAAAAAAAGCAAACGTTGTAAGGATTGTGAAAATTTTTCATGTAGAAAAATAACATACTTCTAATGAATTCTGATTATTCTTTTCATCTCGTATCTGATTAGTGGAATCATAAGTTGTATAGGAGGGGGTAATAGAGCAATAAAGAATGTCTTTTCTGAATTCTTCAACACAAGAAACTTCACTGACATCCTGAAAGAAAAATACCTTCTAAATTTGAAATAAAACAAGTAAATGTAATGGTAATATGCATACGTACGTTATAGGACACATCTTAAAATGATAATGTTGAATGAAAAACAACTTACATCTTCTGAGATCCCTTTCTTTTTTTTAAAGATTGTGTGATTGATAGATTGTAGATTTAATGGAGGAGGCTGATCCTTGACGAAAGTTTCTCTTGAATTCATATTCATCTAAATTGAAAGTTAGTTTTCAATATAGTGAGCAGCTGAGCCAAGTGATTTCGAGAAAATAGCTGATAACTTACTATCACATGTTAGTTTCAAATAAATATGTAACAGTTATCATCTTTGTAAGTCCTTCCACTATCATTGTTCAAATTATATTACTCAGTTAAGTATACTACGGAAAGTCAAACTGATTCTAGCACACGAAACTTTCTCTCTAGGAATAGAATGATACCAAAATGAGTTTGTAGGCGAATGCATTAGTAACAAACTTCCATTTTCTAAACATAAAGTTTTAGTCTGGAAATGTTTCCTTGAAAATATAAATTGTCTTCTCTGACCAAAAGAAACAGCTGCTATTGGAGCGTTTAAGTTCAACTCCTTTTCATCATCTTTATGAGCACCAATGCAATCGGAACCATCTTCATAACGATTTATTAACACGAAATTGAATGAAACCTTGCATATAAATTCAACCTTCCTTTTGATTTCGAGCAATGAGGGGATCCATGGTTTCGCTGGTATCGTTGTTCCACTAAACTTATAACTTACTTCCTCATCTCCATAAGCTGCAACTTTACGAGGAATGAAATATTTTTTATTATAAATTTTAATCATCGCATCTTCTTTCTTTAAATAAATTAATTCTTTTTCTAACAAGCGAAAATATTTCCACCCTTCACAATCCGAATACAATTTACCGTATTCATAAAATAAAGAGTCCTTGCAATACTTTTCTAAAACAATATTTTCAACATGCATTTTCTTTGAGGGATTTAAATCACTTTGTTTAGATGAATTATGTTTTTCCTAAAAATAAAAATTTAATATTTTAAAAATAGAAAACATAAACCGCAGCAGATTAAGAAAATAAAAATTTTACTATACAAAAAATATCTTACCTCAAGGAAGTTAAATCCACGCTTCATTCCAGACATACTAAGGGTATAAATTGAAACAAAGGGAAAATAATAGATTTTGATAGTTATTTTATTAGTGCTGGGATATTTGTATAAAAAATACTAGAATTATATTACTAGCTAACTCTTCAGAGAAGCAGCAGTGCACGTTTTGTACTAAATGAATATCGTTGCGATCCCTTATATGTGGTCTTGAAAACAAATGATAACATTTCTAAGCATGTGATTGTTAGTTGATAATGTATGGCTAGACTAAAAGTCTTCGAGAAGTTTGTTTACCAAAAATTTTGTTTAACCATTATCAATCGTAACATACTATTCTAATCTTATCAAAGCATAGAACGATTAACATTCCATAACCCCTGTCTCCAAATCATGTCGTTTTCCCATCTGACTATCTATATATCCTTTGTCCAAGTACTACTATGATAACGTAAGTCCATAAGAAATTTATAATCATATGTTGAAAATAAAAGTAAAATCTTAATTTTTGTTTTCAGTGAAAATATATTTCTGTATTTTATTTTTCTACTTTCATCTACACAGAACATAGCTTCTATGAGAACATTTTACCTTTAAGATATTTTTTTAAATTGGAGTTTGATTTTCTAACACTTGAAATGTTATTTCTTTTTCAAGCATACGTATACATATAACTCAGGAAAAAATATTTCGTGTTTTTAATGAAATTTATTTTAACTTATAAAAGTTACTATCTTGGAAGAAATTACCCTGCGACAAACAGGGCAGTTACATAATTCTTTCACACATTCTTTACATGCAACAAGATGACCACAAGGTTGAAATACAATACACATTTCTCGATCCAAGCAAATCTTACATAAAAATGAATTTTCCTTTTGAAATTCACTCTCACTTTTATGAAAGTTATTTTTTGAAAATTTTACAACAGGTTGATTTTTTATTTTACTACTAGTATGCTCGTCTTCTACAAAACCAAAAGTCTTTGAAACACTTTTCTTCGTCTCATACTTGGGAGAGATTTTCCTTGTTTGAAGGAGAAAACTACCTTTGTTCTTCATCAGAAAATAAATATATTCACAATCGGGAAAAAACTTTTTATGTTCAACGATTGGATCATCATCATGCTTCCAATTTCCCAATAATCCACCACAAGTAAAACAAGCTACAATATCTTCAACGCCAATATAATATAATCCAGAATCCGCCATATTCTTAATATTTGGGTTTTCTTTGGGCCATTTTCTCAAAGTCTCAAGGCGTTTTTCTACATCACACATTTCTGGATGTTTTGGGTTGATATCTTCCATTTGCGAAAAAATTCCTATCAAGAAGGCGGGGAAAATAGAAATTGTTCGATTATAATAGTGTAATTTTAAATGTAGCTCCAACTTCATTGAAAAAAGCAGGCTAGTTCTTGGTTACAACTAATTAAAAAAGTTCTTTAAAACTTTAATTCGAATGAAAAGAGAGAAGTATCAATTAAACGACTATCTTTATCTAATTCTAGATTAGCCGATTTATTTAATTTAATTTTCACAAAATTTTGTAACTCAAAGGCAAGGAGCAATTTTTAAAGACATTAGTAATAAGAATATTCCTCATTATTAAAAATAAAATATTAGACAGTTACCAGCTGTAATTAAGTATCAAAATCCTCCCGCAAAACGTAGTAGGAAAAAATCCACAAAATGGTTATCGATTAAATAAAGATGATTTCAAAGTTAACACTATGTGTTTCACTATAAATTAATTACGTATTACTTGTATGCAAAATAAAAAATATTTTTCTAGTTAAACTGTTGTTATTATTTTCGTTTTTTTTTTTACACATACTGAGTTTTATGAATACATTTTAACTAAAACATTAAAAAAAATTTTTTTACATAATTTTTTCAAACATCTATTCCTCACGAAAATATTCATGAACCACTTTTATGAGCAATGGTAGAATTTGATATTTAGGAGTTTTTTACACATTATAAAATTATAGAATGAAATATATAAATATAATTTTATTATAAACTTTTAAATAATTAATTTTATTTATCCTTTACAGGGAAATATTTCCTTCTTGAGAACTTATACTACATGCTAACAAATCAGGTGGTCTTGGCCTAACGGTTAGTGTCGTAAAATCGGTTGGCCAAGATTACCTTTTGCTAGATCGCAGGTTCAAATCCCACTCTTAAAATAAAATCTTTTAAATAATATCATTAAAAACAATTATCGTGATAACATGATTGCAAATGGCAGTCACCTCTAACGACCTTGCATTAAATCCCCTCTTCACTAAACAACCAGCCAAACTGAAATGTAGCCTCGGTTCAGTTGAAAAACGCGCGTATCAACGAGCCCTGGTTATATTTCGGCATCCGCTGATCACGGGTTCGAGCCCCAACTTTTACTGTTTCTTTTAAATATTATCTTTAAAAATAGTTATTTAAATATATTCTAACAAATAACTTAAAATATCACCTCTAGATGGCTGCATCAGTCTTTTTGGCGGTTAAATATAACATTTCTTAACTGTTTCCATAATCATCAGCGCCCTCTATACAACAAAACATTATTCTAACAAAAAACTTAAACTATCACCGCTAGATGGCTGCATCAGTCTTTTTTGGCGGTTAAATATAACATTTCTTAACTGTTACCATCATCAACAGCGCCCCCTATACAGCAAAACATCAACAGCGCCCCCTATACAGCAAAACATCAACAGCGCCCCCTATACAGCAAAACATCTCAACTCCAATCCTTATCTCAACGCATAACTTCAAGCGATAAGGTTCCCTCGCCCTCGCCCTCGCCCTCGAATTATTTAGAACTCTCAAAAACACACTACTGAAAATAATTACTTAATCAAACAAATTGTACTCTAAATTAATGTTGAAATTTAAAACAGTTTTTACTCGTTTTGGAAACCTAGTCCGAGCCCACGGGGGGAGCAATTGACCAGTTGCCTCCCCCCTGTGTCCTCCAACTTTAAAATTACAAAGAATAACCATACTTACAAATGCACGGACGATTCATTGCTGGAACACTCTTTTAGTCTACCTCTTCCAGGATAAAAGGCAGCACGGGTCCTGTGATGAGTATTTTAGCGGGAAATGCGAATATAGATTCAAAACTGAAGTTGTGCTGTAAGCTGTGTGCCATTTCGATCGGATTCCGATGATTGTCATTTTTGTCCCCTCAAAAGTAGCTTAAGTCAAAAGGAAATTGTATTATATTTTAAGACAAAACTGAGACAAAGATCCTTGTGTTTTTTTATTGTGAGAATATTTTAGCCCTCAGTGTACTATCGGTAATCAAAAGTATAAATTTTATTAATAAACTCTAGTGGATTAAATTTCCCAAAGATGATTATTTTATTTATGTGTCCATTAATTTTCAATTTAGTGACTAAAAAATATTTGCACTAAAAAAATTGCAGAAAATAATAATGCAGTAGATAAAGGGTTAATTTTTAAGGGGGACATGTCCCCATCACGGGATCGATGCCCGTTGTCTTAAAAGAACCGATAGTCCAATGACTTAGGTATAGATAGTTATTCACTTTAAGCTTGGTAACTAGAAATAAGATAAAAAAATATTTTCTCCTAAAAACAAGCTAGTAAACACCACCCCGTTGAGTGGAATTGTGCGAACTTCTTCGAAAACATTTATGTTTGTGTGAGTTGTTGTCATGTGTTTTGTTATGCAGTTATTTTTATATAGAACGACCTTGTCTTTCCTCGAACGTACAGAATTCAGAATGGTGCATGAAACACCACTCTATCAGATCTAGGGAGTTTTCATAAACACCAACACAAGAAATTGAGTAGCTCTTGCTGATATTTTTTAGTTCTTGGGAGAATGCTGTCTGCGGTTTGTCTGAGACGATTTTTTTTGAGTTCGTGTGAAAATTGGGTTTCTTGAAAATGAAAATATGTTAATGGATAAAAAAAGAAAGGTTTATTTGTTTTGAGAATTCAGAAAGGAAATATAAGAATTTGTATTGTTATTTTGAGGCATATTACTGGATGACAAGGGGATTCTTCATTGCTCACACCTTGATGACTTAAAAAAGGTCACTCGTGATATTTTTCTCAAAATATTCAAGAAGAAAAGTGTCTGTTTTCCAGAATATGTATTTATGTGAAAAAAAAATTTTAATTAGGGAAAATATATGTTTATTAAGTAGTGTTTGGGTTATTTATACTTACATTGAGAAGAAAATGCGAAATGATTCTTGATTTCGTTTTAAAGAGTACACATTTAGAATTTCCCCACATTTAAAGAATATTTAGTTTTTAAGATAGAAAATCTTTAACTAATAGCAAGTAAAGTCGGATATATTTGAAAATAAATAAATTTTTAAAACAAACAATAAAGAGAGAATTAAAGATTGTAAAAATTTTTCTTAACAATTATTCCGTTTCACTAGCCGTAATGTTCTCCCCTTGTCTGCCAATCTTTGTAAATATGAAGGACTCAAAAATATTGTGAAAATTTTTTAGTAAAAAATTTATACCTTTATTAAAGACCAAATGAATTTCTATTTTATTAAAATTTTTTATAAAAATAGAAATTAGGTAAAAAAACAATTCATTTCATTCAATTCATTACAACAATTCAATTCATTATAAACAACATTTTGTAAAAGGGGGTTACAATATAAATAATATTAAATTGGGTTAAATTGGGACAAATTCTAAGAACATTTCTAAGAATTCTAAGACAAATTCGAAAATATTCTTTATACTATTAAATAATAGTCAAAGATTAATTGATAGCTTACATTAAATGAAATAAGCTTTCTCCAAGAAATCCACCTATTATTTAATACAATGTGTGACATTTATTTCCTTATTATGTTTTTCTACCTTTTACTTTCCTCTTTGACATTTGCTATTTCAAACACCATATTGACTACCTAGTTATTTAATATTTCAATAAACCATACGTTTTTTAGATTTTTGTGGATCCTTGTGAGTTTTATACCTCCTTATGCAGAAAAACATAACAATAATACATCCTACTTTATGTTTTTATTATTTTTTTACAAGAGATTACGGAAAACCTATAAAAACATCTCATAAATTAACAATTTTAAGGTAAAATATTAAGAGAAATTATTCACAGTAACCCTACAGAGTTTGATGGTATCTCAACTTTGGTAAAAAGTCGTTCATGCCCTTTTAATATTGTGAGAAAGATAATGATTCTCCTAATATTTTTTATGATTTTATGAAAAAATATGTGGAATTTATTAGTAAAAGAAAATTAAAGTCCCAAAATGAGTCAAAACCATTTAGTGACTGTAACTTTGAAAAGTTTTTGTACAAGAGGAAGCTGTCGTATTGATTCTGTACGTAAGGTAGCTGTAGTATTTAAAAGTTTGGTATTGTAATTTCGAAGTGAGGGTGATATAGGTGATTAACCTATATTATTCTAATTTCAGTTTTTATAACATGAGGTATTGAATCATTATTCGTGTGCTTTCTATTTGTGGAAGAATAAGTTTAGAATGTAGTTGAGGTATGGACGAAGTCCATCAAGGAAGTTCTGTGTTTTCTAGTGATAAATTTTCATTCTCAAATGAAACTACTTAAAACGTAGAAAACCGGTGTAGTATGCCTTTGCATATAGATTGAGCTTACAAAAGGTTTATAAGAATCAATAGCAGTTAAACTCTTGACGTCACTTAAATTAAACGATTTTTTTTCTTCAAATCAAAAAGCAGTACTTATATTTTATATATCCCAAATGTTTTTCTCACTGTCTATCAAACCAACCACAAACATTCCCTCTTGCATTCTGATTTTTCACTATGTACGTCACAGAATCATCTTGAATGAAGACTCCATTCTATCACAGGCTTTTATAAAAAAACATGAAAAGGAACATTTTGAACAAATAGCAAAACTCATTTCGGGCGTATTCGCATTCAAAGGAGGCTATTTGCGAGAAAGTAAATGACCAAGTAATCACCTTTTGTGCATATTATTACATTCACAATCTCTGTTACTTAGAGGGGAGAGAGACACGTGATGCGTTGAAATGTTTTCGAAGCTATGTTGTTAAACTGGAAATTGGAGTTTGTGGTGACGTCAATCGCTGGTCGCAAAATTTTCCAGAACGTTTAAAAAACAAGTATCATTCAAAGACAACTTAAAGATGCGATTTTTCATTTTTATGACTGGTTAGAAATCTTTGTTATATACTATAAGTACTGTCGTGAAAAAGTTCTGGTACGTTTGAAAATAATAAGTAACATAATTACTTGTAGAGTAAATTCTAAAACGTTGTTAATGTAATATCACTACAAAAGAATTTCTTATTCGCTTTAGACCAAACACATGAATTTTAGAAGGAATTTTTAAACTTGATACCCGAACTTAACAAAAATTAAAGTTATCTTCTGATTTTCATTGTTTTTAGTAATTAAGCATCTTGTTTCTTTTTTCCTCATATTTTTACCTTAAAGATGCAATGAAGAGTAAAAATATAATTGCACACAAATGCTCGTTTAAAATCACTTTCCTCTCAAATCTTTTTTAATTTAATACTTTGTATGCTCGGTCAAGCATAGTTTGTGAGGAAGGGAGTTACACTATTTCCTTTTCATCTTTCTTGCGGGCTTCTTCATTTCAAGGAGAAAGTAAAAACTCTTAGCTTTGTTAATTTGTTCAACCATGACCAGACCAACAATGCATGTTTTTACAACGTTTTTATTAGATCACTTTCAATCTTGTGTAGATCTGGATGGCAATGCGATAATATCTCGTTGTTCTGGTTAAATTCGAATTCCCTGAACCCCTAGGGGGCTTAAAGTTTCGAAGTTCAACTAAAGGACCCCAGTGGCAAAAAAATCATTGTTGCGCTATTTTAGCAAATTGACCATAAAAAGGGTGAAAAGAGGGTCAATGGGTTAATTAAAGTTTTCGAAACATAGGCTATGTTTTTTCTTGAGTTTTTTTACATAGGTATACCAAATTTGGCGCAGATCGGAAGTAAACTGTGGATTTGTATAAAAGATACACACAGACATCACACATTTTCACACATTGACTTTTATTATATTAGATTTAATTTCTTTATTTAGAATAATGTGTGAGTGGTTGAAAAAATACTGCCATTATTCATTACCGATGAAGTTTTATACCTTATTATTTTTGGAGTTACTAAAATTACAATATTGTGTAGTACTAATATATCACGCCGGATCCCGTCAGTGGCGTAGTAAAGGGGACAAATTTCGAAATATGTTTCTGAAATTCAAGAATTTTTAACTATAAAAAATGATTAAAATACCCACATATCCCCTATAATGTCTTTACGTCTACGCTAGTGCCCAAAGGCATCATACTCCACCCAACCCATACTCAGCAATCGAGAAATATCCACGTGATCAGAGAGTGTTAACTGATTCTTTCTTTTAAGAAAGGGAAATTTTTTTTGCCGGATCTTCAACAAGCACGAGTAGTATTCATAGTAGTATTTGCCTTGTCTAGTAGGACTATCATTCACTGAGCCATTAATGCACAACCGAACATTCATCAATGTATCAAAAGGGTTTACAAGACAATGCGGTTTTTACATGGTTTGAGCGACGAAAATTAATCATGGGATTGTACTTTACCTCTTCCGCTGCTTTTTCGGGACGTTTGAGTAGCGATTCCTTGAGCAATAATTCGTGGCCATTGATGGGTATCGTTGGCTAATGTGTCCATTATGCTTGAGAACATTACGTCTCAAGGGCAGGTGGGAAAGTAGTGAAATATTTTCTTCTATAATGTTGTATGTAGTTTTTAAAAATACGGCCATATCCCTTGTCTTGTGGTTTCTCACTTTTTTTATAGTACGCCCCCTCCTTAATTGAATCGCTTAGTTCTGAAACATGTCAAACGCCACTTTTCTTGTTTTGAAATAAGCGAGAAAAACTGTATAGAAACTCACTATATTTTTATGAGGATGTTTAGTAATTTTTTTCTCAAAGTAGACATCATTTGGATATTTTAGAACAAAAAGAATTTTTTAAATGTTTCTGTTATTTAAAAAAAATAATTGACATATTTGCATTTGACAGGTTTCTGCAATAAACAGAGTATTCAGGCCTGTTTTCATAGCTTAACTCTAATTTATTTAAGGATTTGGTAATAAAAGTGGGAATATTAGTTGAAAATAACATTTCCTTATTAAATACTAACCCATAAAATGATTATAGAATTCTTATTTTTTTCTCTTTTGGTTAGTAGATGTAAAAATACCCTTTTTATAAATGATTTTAACTTTAGACTCAAATATAGGGGTCAGCCAATTCAAAATATTAATATAGACATCTTCAAAGTCAATTAGATAGTTGTTTAGATGTAACTTTGTGGACAGTAAAACGATTTTGCTTTAAAAACTTACAAAATCTGTTAATTAGTTCAATATTATGATCTGGGGTATAGATTTGATTTCACCTTTTAATAAAGTGATTCATAGATCCAAAATCTTAATCTCATGGATGTAATAAAAGGCCACAAGCATGGACATTTTAAACTTATAGCGAACAAAAAGTCCTTAGTCTTGAGATTCGTACAAAAAACTTAGAAAATATGGTTTTTACTATGGCTTGATGGACCTAACCTTTAAAGAATGACTTTTCCAATCGCATATAGTGTTTGTATGCGATTATAAAAAACAACAGTCCCAAACAAGCTGCAGATGAGACGGCATGAACAAAATTCCCCGTAGTTTAAGTGCAGAAACCAGTCTAGCGACTTCGTTTTACAAATTTCTGCACTAAAGCTGAAATTTAACATGCTGGAAAACTATTTTAAAATCGCGTTATTTTTATTACTCTTACACTAAAATGTGCGTTTACCCATGACACCAATAACTCATTATTGAAAAAAAGTGGCGTTTGACACGTTTCTAACACGAGTGGAAAATATTGATGAGAATTTATAGTTTTACTTCTATTCTAGGATTTCTCAACCCATTATTTCCATGTATTTCTCCACCATTGAAAATTGTTCGGTGCCTTTTTGTTTTTATAATATAAGAAGATAAAAGTCAGTTATTGAAAGAAAAAGAAATATTTGCGTACAATTAATTTCAGTTAGGTAAAAAAGTAGCCACTTGAAATTATACAAAAAGTGTCTTATAGAACTAAAACTATAAAAGTGTGAAGGATACTTTTTTTATTACTTTAACAAAAAGAATTCTTCAGAGAAAAAAATGTTCGTAATAAATTTAAATTGTTTGAATAAAATAGACAGTGGAACATCAATATCAAATCTTAATCACTTCGGAAAGAACAAATTAAGGGAAAGCGGGGCAATTTGATACAACCGAATTCAAATCCATTTTTAATAGAAAAAATAATTTATTCAGATACTTTTTTTTCTAAAAATAAGAATGACTCAATTTATGAAATCAATTATAAAAAATATAAATTTAATGAAAATATAATCGTCAGTTGGACGAAGAGAATAAGTCCAAAAGATGACAAATTGACTTTTTGTGCTCAAAACAATCTCCAAGCTTTGCTCTACACATGGGTGAAAAGAGGGGAAAAATAACTTATCCCTATAAGGAGATATCGCCCCTTGAAGTTGTGAAATCGATGTCCATTCATTATATTTTTTAAGTGAATTTGGAATTAAGTGAATTTGTCTTTCTTTTCCTATTCTTTGTTCTGTAACTAAGTTAAAATAAAATTTTCTTTTAATTTAATTTTTTTCCAAACTTTTTTTATGCAGGGAATGTTTGACTCCATTCATATTCACTCAATCCATTGATACTGCTTTAATAACTCAGTTTTACTCTAATTTTGAATTTTATTTGTCTTATTCTTTTCATTTCACCCTTTTGTTGTGTAAACTAAGGAGAAATATAATTTAAATATGAATTTAAGGGTTTTTTAAAGCTTTTTCATCAGAAAAATTTCATAAGGTGGAAGAAGGGAATAAGTCCATCAACTTATTATGACTGTAAAATATTTTTGAATATACTTATATTTGTTTTGGGGATTTCTGTGTTTTCTAAATAGGGTTCTGAATTTCCAGTAAAAATTTGGTGGTCATAAAATGAAAATTCGATTACTTAAACAGTTTTTTTTTTCGATTTTCTCAAAACTTGGTTTTTGGACTTATTCCCTTCTTCCAACTGACGATTCAATTATAATAAAGCTACTTTTGTAAAAAATCCATTTTGTGTCAGAGTGCCCACTGGTGGGGTAGTTGGCTACATTGCCTGGGGTATTTCCATACGGTGATTAATTTGCTCAAAATAGTAATTAATAACAAAAGTTTTGGAAAAAATAATAGTTATTTTATTAAGAGATATCCTAAACCATTTTAATTACCATTTTTTGAATATAAATCACGTATTTTCCATTCAACATTCAAGGATAAAAAAATATGAAATTTAACAAATGGTCATTTTAACAAATATCTAATTAATGAAATTAGATGCTTAATTACATAGGTATAGTTGCTACTGAATTAGTTGAATAAAATTAAAACGTATCTAAAATATTATCTGAAAATTATCCAGAAATTAAAAAATACGACATTAATAATTAACTGATTAGTTTTTTACTTTTTTTTAAATACAGTTAAGTTCATTTTAAATACCAATTTTATGTAAAAATAATTCACTGTTTTTTTTACTTACGGAGGTCTGTACCTAAAATTTAAAATATTTTCTGATTTATTCCACTCGAAAGGGCTTCGTTTTATTCTCAGTTAATTTGGTATGATATTGAAACAGTAGAGTTTGTATGCTGTTCCTAAGTGGTAATTTACCCTTCAATGTATAAAAACATTGCATGAAAAATGCTTGATTGAATTTAGTTAAAAAAATACAACTAAATTATAATATAATTATAATGTGGCTATAGAAAGGGTCTCCTTCTGACTGTATTACAATAAAGTAGTTACGCAGCGAGAAAGGAAGATTGAAAATATCTTCAATATTAAACCTATTCACCTCCAAAAAAGGAATACTTATAACAGACATTTTTCCCATACCCTATCAATCAATTTTTATATAACCTATTATCTAAGTATTGAACTTGACTAGAAAATTTATGTGATCATTGTATCTCTGTTTATAATAATATACCTACTGACATACTTAGTAATCCCTATGGGAAAAAAGAAATGACGATTACTGCAGATCCATAATTCATTGTTTAGGAGAGAAGTCCGATGTCGACTATTGACCTTTTGAGTAGAGAGTAAACCTAAATGTAACGTTGGTAGACTTTCAGCGCTAGTGATAATGGGGAAATCAAAAAGTTTTTTGATGTATGGTTTTCAATTTTCCCCATTGCACTTCTGAAACCTCTATTGATACGTAATTACAAATTTCTGTATTCGTTGTAACTTCTATATTTTCGAGATCAAGTGTCGTGAAAGCTATTTATTTGTTTGCCATTTTTAATTTGCTGATAGCAAAACGCTTCTTCAATTACATTATTTCATATTTTAAAATTCGGAGAATTCACATTAATAATTAACTTTTTAACATTGTATTTTAGAAAGTAACCAATGTTTTGGATTATCAAACTTTAAGATTTTCCCTCATCATTTCGTAAAAATATCTCACATCCAAACTTTATTCATTTACAAATATGTAATCACTATGGGAAAAATCCGTCAAATGATTATTAAATATGTTAATATATTCCTTAAGCTTATTTATTCAAAATGTTTGTTGATTTCATAGCTATTCCATTATCAAAAATACATCCTCAATGACAATAGAAAACTTTAAAAATGAAAATCTGACAAACTTGTTTTAATGAACTTTATTTGTTTTATTGAAACACTTTATTCATTCCCACAATTGATTAAAGCAAGGATAATAGTATAAAAATACATTTAAAGCGTTTACTAAAATCATCGTACAATTAAAAGTTAAACTGTTATCAGATTTAGCAGAAAATCTAGCACGCTCTACTTGCATCATCTTTAAAAACCATCGACTACTTGGTGGTTATCTTTTCTTCATACTACAGTCGAATCCGCTTAATGTGATCACGGTTAATGTTATCAATCGGATAATGTTATCGAAATCGACAGGTCCCGATCATTCCTATTTAATTTAATGTAAAATACACCGGTTAATGTGATCAACTATGAATCATCACTCCGCTTAATATTATCAAAATTTTCCATATCATCTTTAAAACGACCGCTTTTGAGTTCGAATTTCATTTTGAAGGTCAATTTTTACAAGTAAACATGTGCTCCATGAGAACATCTGACGCTTCTTTTTTCTGTAACTCAGTATGAGTAAGAAAAGTAAAACCTTCCCCTTATTATATTGAAAGAAAACGGTTATAAAGGGGGGGGGTCCGAATCCATACTTGTGATTCGTTAAAGAAACACCAAGATCCACGCTTTGCAGATGTTTCTAATAAGAAATTTTGATTTTCCCTTGTTTACTGAAACTTAGATTATGTTATAAATAAGTGGTTTATTGGAGTGGAAGGCTATAATGGAGCGGAAAAAAGAGACCTTTCTATAAAAATACAAAGTAAGCGATTATTTTAATTTTATTAACTCTTATATTTTCCCCTTAAAATTTTACCTAGTGTAAAAATAGAGTTTTGAATACAAATATTACGTTTACATTATTTCGATTTTAAAGCAAACAATCTAGTTACACTGTTTGCTGTTTTTTATATGAGATCGCTTATTGTTATCGATCGGATAATGTTATCAGTTTAGTCTCGGACAATTGCGATCACATTGAGCGGACTCGACTGTATTAGTGGAAAAACAAACTGTCTTTGTTTAAAATCCTTATCTTCCTCCAAGCTCCCCACCGCCCCAAGGAAAATTTCCAAGTTTTTGAAGACAGGGAGAAAATAACGTAAACAACCTTCTGAAATTCATGGAAAGGAGGTAAGAACAAGTTTTTAATCTAGAAGGGTTTTTTTGCCTTTTCTAAGAATTTTGAGATAATTATAGGTAAGGATGATATGAGACGCAAGGGCATGAGACGATTTACTCAGTTTTCACAGACTGGGACAAGAATTATGGATCACTACGGAAAGGTCTCATAAGCAAACAAAATGTTCTTTTAAATCGAGTATTTCCATGAAATTTTGTTTGGTATTCAACCTTTTTTATGTTCTCTTACTGTCTTGTCCGTAAAAAGCACTATTCCTCTACATTTTTTTCAATCTTTCAAGATTAACAAACTGTGAAAATTCAAAAAGGAATTAGTTTATTTTCTATTTTGACTACTATTAATTAAACTATTGAATTTTCAGAAAGCATAGTATTTTATCCTCAAATTTGTGTACTTAAATTTTTACTTAGTAATTATACTACGCAAAATACTAAACAGTTCGGAATGAGGGTGAGTTGATTTTATACCCTTCTAAAATAAACAGCACAAATACAGTCGATATCGTTGAAAAACTATGTTTAGCCGAAAAAAACCCAAAAGGAGTGTAATGAATTATTTTCTTGTATTTGACCATTAAAGAAGCACACTCACCCTCTTCCATAAAATTTCTCTACTATTTAACCAAAACCAACTGAGAATTGTTTATAGCAGAGTTTCTCAAACTGGGAGTCGCCAGTTTTTGGTGGGTCCGCGACAAGATTTTGAAAATGTAGAATCTCTTTAACATAATTTTTATGAACGTATTGTGTAATTTTGAAATTTATCAAATTTTTATATGCGTAGTAAGAAAATAGAAAAGGAATAAGAATAATACCATACTTGGTGCTAAAAGCAAAAGACAAATTAAAGTAAAATAGTTATGTGTGTATCACAATTTAAATGTGCTGATGCTGATAGTGCAAAATTGATCAGTTATTGAAATAACGTTTTAAATCAGTGTTCTTAAACGTGGGCTCCCTACTGGGGGACGCATTACAAATATTAAGAACTTTCTTAGGAAATGTTGTAACTGCAATTTATCCCTAATAGCTACAAAAAATTTAAAACCCTGTTTTTCAAGAGTGAAATTTCGAAAACATCTCTGGGGACCCTCAGACCCCCTTTTTACTGTAAAGCTCATTGTTGTTCCCCAATTAAACAATTGGATACACCGAAGTTCAAATATTCCCTTATAGTTTTCTGAAAGGAGTTAATATAACCACTAATATATGCATATAATTTATTATTTGTCACCAAACCCCACCCACACGAAGCTCAAGTCTTGCTGGGAGATAGAAAAATTTACTAAATATGAGTTGGTTCGAATTAGATTTTGTATGTTAAAAGTTAGTCGCGATGTTCAAAAGTTTGAGAACCCCTGGTTTATAGTTATCAGGCAAGGGTGTAGCCTGGGGAGTTCAGTAAGGGGCAGTTTCCCCTCTTAAATTTTTTTTAATTATTTCGTATATTTTACTTTAGTTTTAACTTTTTTTTTAGTTTTTAGGAGACACATTTTGAAAACATTAATCGCTTGCTTGTTAACCAACATAAACTATCAGGGTCATCAACTACTATTATCATTCATAATATGGTAAATTGAAGTACTAATAGAAAAGTGAACTGAGTTGTAAAAAATGAAGAATTAAAGACAACTGCGAGTTCAAACACCCACAACCCAGTTTTCTTCAAACATAAAACGCACCAACTCAATCAGCATCAACCATCATAAATGTGTTTTCTCCCGAACGTCAACTCCGTAGTAGAATAAACGGCGGACTGTCGTTTTCTTGAGCCACACTCGCCAAGTCTTGAATGAACGGCTGATGGCCTTTCATTCAGCTTCGTGCCTCCGCCGAGAGCCCTAATTACGCTATCAACGCCGATTTCCTTACGACGAAACAGACGCAACTGCGACACGGAGCTTCTACGTCACCCTTTGGGTTCCCAAACACCCCCGTAATCGGTTTCCTTCGAATTGAATGTCTTTATCGTCCGCTGTGACGTCGCGGTGGTGTGGATGATGGAAGCACGCTACGCGAGAACAACACAGGATGTTTGTGGACTGACCAGGACCTTTGTGCCAGGATGATGTTATTTTTCTTTTGCACGGAGCAATAATAACATTTTGACCGTTCTGGTAGGAGTGATTTCGGGGTAAGAGTCGCCATAAAATTAAGATATTTTGGAATTAATAGATGGCGTCATAAAATGGGAAAATTAAAGGAGTTGAAAGGAATAGTTAAATTAAGTAGAGCTCCCTCTTAGATCACTTCTTGTGTTGATTTTTGGAAGAATCATCCAAAGTGAAAAACAAGGGAATTGGTGTTTCACTCTATACTCCTTCACTTTTCTATGGAAACTGGCGATTTACAGAAGAGAATCACTTAACAGTGAAAGTGAAGCAGTGTGAATGAGCCTTTTTTTGGACTTGCAGGAAAAACGCCTTGGAATCGGCATTATACAGTATTTTCACTATCGCACTAACAAATTTCTTAATATCAGCTTGTCTAGGAGGGGAGATTTGATTCAGCTCTTCAAGCTAGTAAAACAAGGGGATACAGAAAGTTAAAACTTTAATAGGGATAACAGAACAAGGGGATATGGGTACAAATTGAAGACTCATTTTAATCGGGATTTAAGGAAATATTACTACTGTAATAGGGTAATTGATATATGGAACGCGTTGCCAGAAAATATAGTAAATTCAAAGGGTGTGTATGAGTTTAAGCTAAAATTAGACAGTCAGTGGAATTTGGTGAATGAATAAACAATGGACCAACCTTGTTGGGCTTCGAGCCTGTAGCTGGTATACAATATTTGTATTTGTATTTGTATATTCATATTCAGGATGGCGGGAAGGCATAAATTAGTACTATACATCAACGACATAAACTTTACACCTTACAAGCTCACTCTTATATTTATTTATACCAAATCGCAAGGAAAATAACTCCAGTGTATTATTTGCATTAGTTACTTTACCCTATATCCAATTAAAATGGTGCTTGCATATCATGTAATGAATGAATTATCATAAAATTTAATTTCAAAACTTTTTATAATTGAAAATGTTTTATGAGTATACCTAAGTCGTCAAACTTTAGGAGATTCTTCGCGAAAGACTTCCGCCCCCTACATACACAGTGCGTCTATTTTCCTCTGTATTTTTTCCAATCGTAGACAAAGTAAACAAACGGACTGACCGCTTGATCAGATGTCCATGTGGTCAGTGAAGGTCAGATTACGTCTCCGTTTATGTAACATTACGGAGACCTTGGGATAAGACCACCCGACAGAAATATTGCTGCGTTTCGTGCAATGATGGTTGCTTTATGGAAAACCGGGTTCGGGAAAAGGATGCCCGTGATTCTTTCTCTTTTCGAATGAGTTAGATGACCCTAACCTTCACGACTTTAAATATTTTAGGAATAATTTTCATTGCATTTCTCTCGTTTAGACGTGGACTCGTGTGTTGCCTTACTTTTCTGTTTACCTTGTTTCTTAGTGCTGGAGAAGGATTGAAATTAAGGAGATTCTGTGAGGGATCTTAACGCTTGCAAGAGGAAATGAGTTTTCAAAATCGATTGGATGTGACTCTAATTTATAAAAAAAGGCTGTTTTATTGAAATATTTAATAGGGGAAAATAGAAAAAGTAGTATGTTTCATTCTAGACCTCAAGACAATGTTTAGCTTATTATTTTAAACTTTGTCTGATGCAAAGTACAATACTATCCTGTTCTATTCAATTAAGAATAAAGTTTCTTACTTTATAGATGAAGATCCCAGAGCCCCCAGACATTTCTTATTTTCTCACAAATAAAATATATGGGATAATGTAGTGTTAGTATAAACTTAGAGTGTGTGCATACCCGCTAACTTGGCCCGCCGGCCAATTGACAGGTACCAGGTGCTAAAGGTAGGTAATAACAGTGCTCACTTTTCTCATTTTCTCAAGAATGATTTTTACATATGATACTCGGTGAACTATTTCAACATTTTTTGTAAGCAGCCAGACCAATCGGATGGGCCAAACATCCCCCCAGACGCACTAATAGTGTTGAATAGTGAGAAATGCAGCCAATCCCACCAACCCTTACGATCGCATAAAGCTGCAAACAAAATTGTAGGTTCACTACTAGTCATTTCTCACTAGTTACAATGCACTTATACAGCTTTATGTGATTGTTAGGGTTGGTGGGATTGGCTGCATTTCTCGCTATTCAACACTATTAGTGCGTCTGGGGGGATGTTTGGCCCATCCGATTGGTCTGGCTGCTTACAAAAAATATTGAAATAGTTCACCGAGTATAATATGTAAAAATCACCCTTGAGAAAATGAGAAAAGTGAGCACTGTTTTTACCTACCTTTAGCACCTGGTACCTGTGAATTGGCCGGCGGGCCAAGTTAGCGGGTATGCACACACTCAAAGTTTATTCTAACACTACATTATCCCATATATTTTATTTGTGAGAAAATAAGAAATGTCTGGGGGCTCTGGGATCTTGGACTATTATTTTATATGGATATTAGTTTATTTAATAAATTGAGTTTTTTTTTAATAAAAGAAATTATTATTATTTTTTTACATACTTGTACAAAAGTTAAGGAAAGAACATTAATAAAAATCCCAGTTCCAACTATATCAATGACATTCATGTCATAGAATCTTCTGGAGTAGGGAATATATAACATCACCGCGCCGGCATCAATTTACTCTAACAATAAAATAAGGGGGATGCACTAGCCCTCCACTGATGATGGAATTCCAGACACATTTGGAACATTATCAGGATAAAATTGTCTTTGTCATTAAGCAAAATGTTTCCACTTATTTGTAAAGAATTTGATAATCCCCGATATTCCTGGAATCCACGTGCATGATTTTAAGTGCCTGAAGTATGATTTTATAATAATGAAATATATAATATTTTGAAATTTGATTTGATAAATATGATTTTTCCAAATGTGTGTGGAACTTCATTATTTGGAGCTCCTATTCTAAAACTATTGTTAGGTAAAAGTGATCTTGGGGCATATATTCTTACTCCTGGAAGATTCTATGACATTAATATTATTGATAAAAACTGACATTTGTTTCATTATTTTTAAAATTAAAAACTATCCATAATTTTTGGATACGAGTTTATAAAAATATGTGGGGCAGTTAATTAATTCAGTTCAAAAGGAAATAACATGCAATGATTTATTTATGTCTGAACATATTTAAAAATACAGTAATAAATAAGTTTGGGGGGCGATGATTATTCAAAAGGGGACACATTAAAATATTACTGTTGTGTGAGGGGGCTTTCCAAAGAAAACTGTTTGCGCCATTTCCTGAATTTCTCGACAAGCCTGATCCTGTTTTAAGTGAGAATTTGAAGCAACACATTGAAAATCCATTGAAAAGGTAAAATGAAATATTAAACAAAGTCTTATTATGTTTTCAAATTTTAACAGTCAACTTTCTTAATTTTTCCAGATTACAATTTAAAAACGAAAACAGGTAATCCTGTTTTTAAAATGAACGTCATAATCTTAGAAAATCTTTAAAGAATGGATACATTTTAATTTTTTTCTATTTTATTTAAGAGTTACCAGATAAAACTGCTTTGTTTGTTTTTATATACGTTAATAAAATTTCTTAAATAATAAAATTGTTATTATATTTACACTTTACAATGAGAAGGAAAAGGGGGCGATAGGTGTTATTCAACCACCAGAAAAGGACGATGGGCTACAAAAGGTTGGGAACCATTGATGTATCACCTGCCTCAAGCAGTATAAAAAGAAATTACCCTATTCAGTCTTTAAAGGAATTAAATAACTTAGAAACCAAAAAGAAGTATAAAAATCCAATGTTTAACTTTTTTTCGGAGTAAACAGATTTCTTATGATAAATTTAAAACTGAAAATATTTTGAATTCATATGAAATGAAACTGATGACATTATTTTGTAACAAATGTGGCGTTTTACGTTTAATACTTGTTTTTACGAAAGAAACCAGTAATCATTTTGAACAATATTTTTAAGATTCGAATACGATAAAGAAACTCAATGTACTTCCAAATTGAAAATTTGCAAAATGATTTTCCATGTGGCGTCTAAGACGGCCACACTTCAAAACAAAGCGCTCGTTTCATCATATTATAATTTTCACTTGTTTATAGTACGTTAGAAAAAACGATAAGATAGCAGTCATGAACTACGCTTCACATAATATAGCAACTTTTTGTCACTTCAGTTTTAAAGTAGTTTTTTTAAGAATCATTGAAAAACTATTTATTCTGTTTTGTGAATTTTCTGTTTTTTCTTACATTTGATTTTTATATTGACAGGTTTGCTGAGAAGATAACTATATAGTATTGTAAGGTAGTGTTGTTGTGTTGTACCAAGTGAACTTCTCACTCATGGCGGCCTGTTACACATTTTATATCGGAAATATTGTATGTCTAGAAAACATCTAGAACAATATTTAAAGAATTAAAAGGCTTATTAATATAGAAAATCCTTTCATGATAATTCCTTACGCAATACAAAACTTAAATATTACGACATGGGAAAGCCAAGATTCAATCAAGGTTTCGAGACCAATTTTTTTAACATCACACAAGCAATAAATTTTGTTCCTTTTTACTGAGCATTAGTTTTAAAGTAGCTATAACTAAAGAACCATCAGCAATCAATTTAAATTATAATCCTCACTAATACCTTTCCCCTTTAAAGAGTTACAGGAAAGAAAAGGTACATGAAAAAAAATATTCGTTACTTAACAAGCCATCAAAAACGCAATGTCATTTTCCTGTTAAGTAGCTCTTTTTCTTTGCCACTTCATACTTGCGGCTTGCTAAGTAATCTTGCGACACTTGCGTATATCTAAATCTTCAATAAAAATACTAACTGGAGGAAAATATCGCCAAAATATCTGAATTTTGCTTCGCTCTTTCAACACGGGAGGAAAAGGAGCTTTAGCACAGTTCTAGCTTAGTTCCGGATTAAGCCTCCCTAAAACCTTTTCCTATGCCTTTTCAATAACACTGACTAGTGATGAGTGGATGAATAGTGGAAGTATGACTTTGCCGTAATAAGTCATTTGATTCAGAGATTAGGAGTGATTAATTAAGTGAGTCATGTTATGACATTGTAATGGAAGTCATGACTAAACCACGAGTCGTCGTAATGTGAGGTTTTATAAGACTTGAGATATTTAAAATGTATACAGAAGATGAGAAGAACAATATAGTATGGCTGAGTTTCGTTCTAACTTCCATTTATACAGGGTGTTTCAAAATTGCGTTGCACGGCTTTTATTCGGAACCAACGGAAGTAAGGTCATGGAAGTAAGGTCTACCCCTAAGTTAGTGAGCCTGGAGAATCCATTAAGATGACTTACAGCGCCCCTAGTGGCGAAATTAAGAAGTTGAAAAAAATTAATTTAAAAACTAAAGGAGATAGAGCAAAAACTTCAATGAGAGTATTACTGCCAACGTCATGAAGAACTCACTGAAAAAAATTTGATCAAAATATCTTGAATGTGAAAATAGCACTTTTTCAGGGGTCAAAAAAGAAAAAGTTCACATACTTGCAAAATTTTCAGTGTTATTGTGTAGTTTTGTGTTTTTTTAGTTGAATGAACACAAAATTGAATCAAAAAATCAAAAAAAATTTGCAAATATGTGAACTTTTTCTTTTTTGACCCCTAAAAAGTGCAATTTTCACATGCTAATATCTCTGCGAATATTCAAGATATGTTCATGATTTTTTTTTTCAGTGAGTTCTTCATGACGGTGGCAACAATACTCTCACTGAGGTTTTTGCTCTATCTCTTTTATTTTTTAAATGATTTTTTTAACTTTTTAATTTCACCGCTAGGGGCGCTGTAAGTCATCTCAATGGATTCTCCAGGGTCACTTCTTACCTAGGGGTAGACCTTAATTCCATGACCCTAGGAGGCGTCGGTTCCGAATTGAAGCCGTGCAATTGAAAAGCTAAGAAGTAAACACAATTAATGGAAAATTTTAATTGAAAAGCGCTTTGATTGTATTGGGATTGTGCTGTATGGAAAGAAGATAGTGTAAAATTGTTGCTAAAAACTACAGAAATATAAAACGTTTCCTTATAGCGTTTATATAGTTCCAAATTTGAGAACATTTTCAGACTCCAAACAAATTTTATAACACTGTTTTTAGAACACCCTATCTAAACGTCGTTAAAGTGTTGTTCCTATAACACCTAACAATAAAAATAAAGTATTGTTAATTTGTGTGTTTATTTTTGTTTGAGGCCGTTTACAGAGTAGTTTTTACATACAATACAGGGTGTATCTGAAATGGTGCAACAAACTTTCAGGGATGATGGTACTCATCAAGACGAACAAGAATCGGTATAGAAAGGGGGTCCCAGACCAAATCCCAGGGAGTTAAAAATGGAGCGACACCCAAACAAATCATTGAAAAATTCAATTTGTAGAAGAACTACTATTGGTAAAAACTTAATTATGGTCTCAATAATTGTTATTTAATATGATCTTTAAAATTACCTCAAAAGTCTTCACTTTAAAATTTGTTTTATTATGAAAAAAGTTAAAAACACAAAAAAATGTGAAAACTCTGCCAACACCTCATTTTGTATTTCGAAATCCTTTCTTTTGATTTGATAATATGAAAGATCACAGTTGAAAACCCTTAAGTCCAAAGTTTCACGTAAATACAATCAATATTAAACGCTTGAGACCCTGTTAAAGTTTGTTTTTTGGGTGCGCAAGCAGTTTTCTAGAGCTGTTTCCAGAACAGCTGTTAGCGCACGCAAAAATCAAACTTTAACAGGGTCTCAAGCGTTTAATATTGATTGTATTTACGTGAAACTATGGACCTAAGGGTTTTCAACTATGATCTTTCAGATTATCAAATCAAAAGAAAGGATTTCGAAATACAAAATAAGGTTTTGGCAGATTTTCCACATTTTTTGTGTTTTTTAACTTTTTTCATAATGAAACAAATTTTAAAGTGAAGACTTTTGAGGTAATTTTAAAGATCATATCAAACCACAATTTTTGAGACCATAATTAAGTTTTTACCAATAGTAGTTCTTCTACAAATTGAATTTTTCAATGATTTTTTTGGGTCCATTTTTAACTCCTTGGGATTTGGTCTGGGACCCCCCTTTCTATACCGATTCTTGTTCGTCTTGATGAGTACTATCATCCCTGAAAGTTTGTTGCACCATTTCAGATACACCCTGTATAAACTCCTATAATATAAAAAATATATTCTATGTTTTTGAAGGTAACATAGCCTGAACAGAATTTCCAAATGAAGAATTTAATATTTTGAATGGGAAATAGGTTCGTTTTTGTCGTTATAATTAGTATTTTTAAGGGGTTATCGTTCCTTACAAAATTTGTTCATCCATAACAGAAAATGCACGAGTAATTCAATTTTAACTGGCTAATCACAATTTGATTTTAATTTCAAATTTAAATTTAATCTAGAAAAATAATTTAAAAATTATTTGAGAGAAGTTATAAATAAAAAATCCGCAGAAATATTTTTATCCACTTTTGAGGAATTTTGGAGAGCATTAATCAATGGGCCATCCCTTCAGTTTCTAGTGTCATTTAAAAAAACGAAGGAAAAGTTTAATTACTAAAACGACAGAATAGCTAATTACACTAGTCGACAGTGGTTTCCTAACAACAACCAAATTACAGTTTTTGTTACTAACTCATGTAGTTATTTAAATATCTGCAAGTAAAAAAGTTCCACTACGTCCCATTTTTGCGTAACAAAAATATTCAATTTTCTGCTTTTTTTTCTTAATTTTTGAGTTTTAAGCGTTATTTTCGTCCAATAGCAACCCTGCAATCCCATCCAATTAATTTATTTCTAGTATCCCAGTATGTAGACATTCTTTTAAAAGTGTGGCGATGTTTTTGTACTGCAGTTCATTTTGAAAATTGAATAGTTTTCAGTGTAAATTTTGCACATTTATGTACAATACGTTTTGCTTAATTTGGGTACGGTTTAAATTACAATTCAACGGTAATGTTTTACAGAAAAAGTGAGAAAAGGTTTTTCCCCACTGATTTGGGTCCAAATAGGTGACTAAAATGAAATCTGGGCTCCTCACGTGTGTTGCAGAAGTTAGAATGTGGCTCTTTTTAAGTGCGTAAGAGTAAACAGTAGTTCTATGCAAATTACTATCCCTAAAGTATGGGGAGGACATTCAAATTATCTTAGTTATTTAATATGAATGACAAATACAGAAAAAATATTTCAAAAAGTATTTAAAAGGACTTTTTTCGCCATTAAGTGAAGGCAAACTAAAAGTCAGCATGAACCTCTGATTAAAAAAGAATTCACGACCCTGCTTATGAAGGAAAATTTAATGAAAACGCATTATCAGCTTAAAAATGGTTTTGAGGAGAGTGGTAAGATGATTTTTGGAAAATAGGACCGATAAAAATGTTTTAATCCCAATAGAAGGTTCTCTTTAGTCTTACCAAGCCTTAGAATGTTGAGCATCACCCAAAATTCATATTTTACATCCACGTTTGAACTTATTTCAGGAAATTATCACTGTAGTCAACCATAAACAAGGATAAAGATTCCCTTAGGACATTTACTCGATACATAGGTCAGTGCGAAATAGCAATTTTGGGCTACAGCTCTTGGTTCATTGAAAGAGGAGATTTAACGCCACTTAAGAGACAAAAAGTGATGAAATTGCATCGTATTTAATGAATGTTTTATGATATTTGGTTTTATATTGTCTAAAACATGTATATAATCCTAATTATGATAGTATTTTATGCTAAAATAATGAGATTAATTGTTAAAAAGGGGTGTTTTCAACGCTTTTGTCCGTTTCTTACAGTACTAGTGCAATATTTGTAACAAAAAAACTGTACGTGCTGCAGCTTTTTCACAACTATTTCTGAATTCTACACCCTGAAATTAGTCGGAAATACCTAATTTCATTTTTGTTAGGGAAAAAAAGTTGAAATTTGTCGACTAGTGTTATCAACTTAGTTGTGCAACTCCAACCGATAAAATCATAATTAAGCAGCAATGTTTTAAAAGACTGGTATCAAACTAAAAGAGGCATAAGAAGCCTCTCAGCAACATTGACCTAAGACACGGCAGCATTAAAAAACCCTGTTGCCACACTTGTAAAACAAAAAGTGTATTATTTGCTTTCCGATACAATGCAGCCTTGAGTCGAGTTTCGTAACGGGCTGTTTTGTTATTCACTGCCCTTTAAATACTTTTCACGGTACCTGAAGCTGGAGTGTTTTCCCCCATTTATAGATTATCGAAAGAAATGCGAAAGTCCTTGTGTCCCTCTGTGTGTGAAAGTAGTGATTTGTTACACGTCATTCGAACGTATGTCGAACAACGTGTTTGTCGGAACAAAGGAATCGGCTGTTCCAAAAATGCTCTTTTATGTCCCAGAGACATTTTATGATGTTTGTTGTAAATCTAGTAATTTTAAAATGCTACGTATTCCCTGTTCTTCTGTTTGTTTTTAGAGATGCAGTGTATCGAGTTTCCTGTAATCATTTCTGTTGCAATGCTACACGGAGGGCTAATAATAATGAAATACGTTATAGTGTCAAGCGTGTGACACTTTCTGATTATAGATATTAAGCGTTAACATTTTACACCTGTTTGTCGTTATAGGAAATCTGATCTTGATGTTACACATGACGTTAAAGGTGAGGTATTTCGTTTGAATCAATTTTGGATAGAAATTGTATACATCGTATATCCATGTTGTATTGGATTGCTTGAGTACAGAAAGCATTATTTTCAAAAGTGCATAAAAAGACCGTTTAGGCACTGTAAATTATTTGACTTTCAAAATGATAGAAGATATCTTTGACAATTTTAAAATGCAATAAAAGGTATTAAAAGAGTAAATTATTTGGGGAAATATTTCTGTTACCCCTCTATCGACTAAAAGATATTCAGAAATTCGATTAAAAGGGATTTTTAATTAAGATTGCAATAAGTCTTCCATGAACTATTTGAATCAACCAATTTTTAATCCAACCAAAGGATTCAATGTCCGCATTTCTTTTAACTCTCAATTCAGTATGTTTTTAAAAACTTCCACAGATCTGAATGCTCATTTATAATTTCACTTTGCATGTTGATTTTGGAGGAATCATCCAGAATAACAAATGTAAATTGTCGTTTCACTCTTCACTTCTCCCATTTTTTTATCCAAATGTATGATTCCTCGGTGAGATCACATTATAAACATGAAAAGCGAAACAGTTTAAAAAAGCATTTATGCAGTTCAAACACAGTGCTCATTCTTTGCTTTCATTAATTGTTTTAAAGAAACACGACGAAAGTTTTCTTCAAAGATGGTTAGTGGTTACAGACATATATTGAGATATGTTTCAGAAACATATCAGACTCCCAAATGCTGGTAAACTTTGTTGCACTGTACAAATTTATATTTTGTACTACTAAAAATCCAAGGAAAACTTCCAGTAGAAGTTTCAGTAGATAGTTCCCTTCTAAAAAAGTTTTTGGTGAACGATTTCTAGAGAAAATTTTTTAATCCGTATAACACATTTTATGTATCAAACTGTTCGGATTCTTTTGAGAATGGGCAATAAGCCATTAAAATTTCTAAAAAAAATTCTCAATTTAAAAATATCTCCATTTTTTAGATTACCGATAAGGTTGCAGTTACAAAGAGAAAACTGTCAAACAATTTATTATGCATCCAATCCTAATCACAACAACCAATTGTTGTCATATGAAACAAATTTAATGAAACGTTTTAAAAATGAACTTTAGAGTATTTTCAAATTAAATATCATTCAAAGACTGATAAAAATATGCTAAAAACTTACATATATGCTATTTAATACTAAAATTTCACACATTTTGTCTGAAATTTATAATTTTTAGTCTGATAATCAAAATAATTGTAAACATTGGGTGTCATATAGTTTTCTATTATTTTCAATGGCTTGAAAGGCCCTAGTAGTTAAAAAAGAAATGTAGTCATAGAAAAATCTCCGAAGTAACTCTGAAAGCAGACTTAATATCTAATGAACTTTGTTGCACTGTAAAAATTGATATTTTGTACTTTACTAAAAAATATTCAAGGAAAACTTCCCAATATATCTCTATTCTAAAAAAAGTTTTTGGTGAATGGTTTCCCGAGAAACTAAATGGAAGTCACTTTAGCAAGAAGTCATAAGATAGTCTGATTTATAAATTTAAAATCTACTTGGCCAAAGATGAGAAAAAATTCTTCTATAAGAACATATTTTTACGAATGTTTTATAAAGTGAGTAAGTGCAATGATTTTGTGAGGATTGCCAAGCGATCCGAAAGGACCTGCATTAGCAGTTAAAAAGAAATAGTATGGAAAAATCTCCGAAGTAACTCTGAAAGCTAAAATAGTATACATAATATCTATATAAACTTAAAAATCAATCAATATTCACTTCTCTTTTTAAACTTGCAGTGCTTGTTAAGCATAAACATAAACAATGCTCTTGAGCTCTATCTAGAAGTGAATTATCTGGAACCAATTACGCGACACAACGATTAAGCTTAAGAACATTATTTCATTAGTTTTCATCTCTAAGCTGCGTTGTTCTTTCCTCAATGCGTTCTTAAAGCGTCATCTTTAAACAAACCTTCCTCCCCCTTATCTGTGCAGCATACCTTAATTTCTATTTTTAAACACAATTCGTGAACTGAGGCATAAAGTAAGGATAGTTTGCTCTAGTTGGTAGTCTGATAAATTCTCATATGAAAATATGCAGAGGCCTGTAAATTATCGTTTCTCACAACACAAATGAATCCCAAAGAGAGAAAACGAATTCCACTTTTCGAACAAATGGTTGGATCGTTGCTTGATTTATGGCCCAAGGACCATATTAGGTCATTTAGAGTCAACCTAGATTGTATTTTGGAATACATGGATAAGGATCATCTTCTAGTAGTGATATCATCATCTAAGTATTCTAAGTGATAGGTATTCTATTGGATTCATGTAACAGGATTTATTAAGGCAAACCGTCTTAGAAAATGAAAACACAAAAATTACAAAATACAATACAAAACACAAAATATGTAAAAGGGAAAAATAAGGAACATAACATATAACATAAAGGAAAGAGAAAACGGATTTGTTATCAATGTGACACCATAAAAGCAAAAATCTCGTACATGATACCTGAAATGCAATTTGAATGCGATTACTGACAACGCTTCTAATTATTTTATAGATAATTTCTATTGGTTCTTGTGTCTGTTGTAATTTTATAATATACTAGTTTTTAAAACTGAGTAAGTTAGTATGTAATTATAAGTTAGCTTCATTTAATTTATTGAATTTAAAGAAATATACTTATAGACTTTTCTTTATATTATTTAGGCGTTGAGTAATTGTATTTTGTATCTCTTGATTGATAGTTTAATGCTTTTTTGCATTTAAAAATAAAAGTTTATAACTTACTAGCTGGTATGCCCGGCCTTGCACGGGTGGATATGGAGATTTTTTTCCTTAAAATTTTAAATTAATTTCCTACCTTCCAGGCGCGGATCCAAGGGTTAGCACTCTGGTCAGCACTCCCCCTTCGGAAACCAAAAAGGTTGTCAAAATGAGTAAAACCCTACTTTCACCGGTCTACTTTCCAATTTTTTTCTGGGGGAGGACCCCAATACCTCCCATTAGTACCACCAGGGGATCTTCAGGTATAATTTTTAGGAAATCCCCAATATTTTGACATTTTGGGTGAAAAAGTAAAGGTAATAGTGTTGAAAAGTGCCCCCCTTAGACTCAAAACGTTTTTAAAAATGTGTTCAAACCCTACTTTTACACGTCAAATTAAAAAAAATTTCTGGGGGAGGACCCCCATACCCAATGGTACCAATGGGGATCTTGCCTGGAAAAGTGCCCCCCTCTTGGAGCCGTGCTGGATCCATAACTATATTTTGATGAGTGAAAGGTGTCGAATCCAGCCTTTTAAATTTTGAACGATTTCTGCATTTACCACATGATTCCCATAAAAAACAACAAAATATTAGAAAAGTATTCTTCCAGAAATCACTTAAAATTCTCAATTAGAGCCCTTAATTAATCGTATTTTCATGATTTTATTATATCTTTGGTATAAAATTTAATAAAACATTCCTGCAATTTAAGAAAAAATACAATATTTCCACTTAAGAGGTTTTGAATACTACTCTAGTTTTTTGGTCTATTATAGCCAACTTTATTAAAAGCAACAATATGATCTTCATTTGATTTTTCATCCTCGTTTCCATGGAGACTATTTTAACAACAATGCTATTCCATTAAACTTTTCTCTCTATATTAAAAAAAAGTAACAGTGACCGCCGCCGTCACCGCCGTCACCGCCGCCGTCACCGCTGATCTCTCTATATTAAAAAAAAGTAACAGTGACCGCCGCCGTCACCGCCGTCACCGCCGCCGTCACCGCTGATTTTGAAAATTTTATTTTTGAACACTTTGAACTATCACTACGCAAAAACTATGTGAAGGAATATTATGAAATTTTGACCATTGGTAGACAAATGCATGATGGTCATTTCAGTTCCCAAACCTAATTAATTAGATAATTAGTTTTGGAGTTATTTAATGTCAAAGTCGAAAATTATTTTTTTCTGCTGCGAGTTCGCCTCCAGCAAAATCTATTCACAGTAGAAACATGATTTTTTGCAGACACATACTCTTAGGTATGAAGTTTTGCACCTCGTCGCCCTTTTTTCGAATTTCGAATTATTTTTGGAGTAATTAAATTCTAAAATTTCGAAATTTTTTACCCTTTTTCGGTTTTTTAGTTATAACAGAAAAACTAATCACAGTAGAAATATGATATTATAAACACATATACAATTATTTTTCATAAAAAGATTGGCGTTTCATTTTTTTAAAAATTCGAATTATTTTTAGAGTTATTAAGATTCAAAGTTTCAATTTTTTCATCTCTTTCTGGTCGTTCACTAGAGAAACAGCCGATTTTTATGCGAGTCTGATTTCTTTCATTTCCAACAATTCACTAGACACACGTGCATTTTATAAATTAAAAAGATATTAATGGCATGCTTTTTTCTCTAAGATAGTCGATGATAATTAGTAGACTTGCTGGATATTTTAAAAAACATTTCGATTAAATTATTGACAAGTTAAAACAAGGATATTTCAGTTGCAGTTTTATTTTGATATTTTTGTAGTTATGGTCCGAATTAAGTTATTGATAAGTTCGAGAGATAAAAAGTTTCGATTTTAAATGATCATAAACTAAGCCGACAAGTTCCAGGTTTTACTGGATAGTTGAGATGAAACAAGCGAGCTCTGCTCGCTAAGATCGCGAAGCGATCTTCAAAGAACTGCGAAGCAGTTCCGGGGGTTGGTGAGCGATAGCGAGCAGGGGGCAGAGCCCCCTAGTTATTTAAAAATTAAACTATCAAATAAAAATATTCTGCACTTTACTTACCAGTTTTAAAATTTAAAATTTTGTTGAAATATATTTTTAGATTATTAATATAATTTTTAAACAGCTTTAGATATAGCTTTTCTTTTGAAAACTTGTTATTTTGCAGTATGTTTTTTTTTGTAACAATGGGGTGAACAGATCTCTTCTGGAGGAAAAATAAAGCTATTTCAGCAAAATGACCATAAAAAGAACAAAAAAGGGGTCAAGGGGTCAATTAAAGTTTTCGAAACATAGCCTGTGTTTTTTCTGGGATTCTTTTACGTAGATATACCAAGTTTGGTCCAGATCAGAAGAAAACTGTGGATTTGTATAGAAGACAAACACACAAACAAACACACATTGACTTTTAATGAGAAAACTATTTTTTTTGTGAATGAAAGTAATCAAATTGAAAATAATTATCAATTTTAATATTTTCCGAATTTTAGATTAAAGAGGAGAATTAAAATATAATTTTTTATTATACATGGATACGATTAAGATACGAATTATTAAACGATGGATGTAAAGAATTTTTTTTTCAAGAAAAAAACGTACAATATATTGTACAAATACTGCATTTTTTGTGGAGTTTGTTTTGTAATAGTTATGAAAAATTTACCACCTTAAATTTATTTTTTCTCATAACATTTCTCAAGCAGCTCTTTTTTACCAAGTACATCTGTTACAATTCCTCCGCCCAGATTTCCAAATGCAGTAGTTATACAGGGTGATTCTGAAATGGACCGCCAAACTTTGAGGGGTGATAGTACTCATCAAGACGAACAAGAATTGATGCGGAAAGGGGGGTCGCAGTTACTCCGTTAAAGAGCTAGGTCCTAATGTAGTGCGAGCGCGTTTTAAAAGGCCGTTTTTAGAAGGCCCGTGTGACGAAACAAAACATAATAAAATGAAAAACATTATTGCATGAGGTACAGGAGTATCCGTACTACTTAAATCCTCCATGTGATAGAAATTGGACCACTTTCTAAACCGTGGGGTGAGTTTTAAAACGTGCTCTTTGTCAAACAATGGAGTTCCATTAATGGTATTTAGAAAAAGGATGATCGGGGAAGGAATTTTCAATGATCAAACAGTTTCAATGATCCATGTTACGATCATTGAAAATTCCTTCCCCGATCATCATTTTTCTAAATACCATTAAGGAATGTGATTCTTTGACTAAAAGATTAATATTGCACTTTTGAAACTAACTCCGCGGTTTAGAAAGTGGTTCAATTTATATCACATTGAGGATTTAAGTAGTACGGATACTCGTGTACCTCATGCAATAATGTTTTTCATTTTATTGTGTTTTGTTTCGTCACACGGGCCTTCTAAAAACGGCCTTTTAAAACGCGCTCGCACTACATTAGGACCTAGCTCTTTAACGGAGTAACTGCGACCCCCCTTTCCGCATCAATTCTTGTTCGTCTTGATGAGTACTATCACCCCTCAAAGTTTGGCGGTCCATTTCAGAATCACCCTGTATACAGGGTGTTTCAAAAAACCTGTAACGATAGGCTATTTCCTAAAATATTTCCCCTAGACCCATACTTCCAATGGCAAATTTTCTTCAAATAAGGTGAAGAATTATATGAGACCAGTTTCAACTCCATGGGGGGTCTAATTTAGAACATGCAGAAAATAACTTTTTATACGGCCCCCGAAGACTAAAACTTCCATTATAAAAAATTTTTTCCATTCACTTCTCAATAAGATAGAAAAAATTCTGTCTCGATATCTTCAAAATTCACTGAGATATGCGGGTTTATATTTTTAAGGGATCGTCCGCAAGTTAAAAAGCGAGTCATTCTAATAAACAATAGAGCAGTGTTTGGCTGAATCGGAACTTATAGGTATTGATTCCTGAGTATCAAGTGTTTCTGGAAGTCACACACTCGTGCTACAATTATTTTTTACGTAGCTAATAGGTATGAAGGAGTACCTGATTTCGGGGCTCCAAGAAATATTTTTTATAATCTTTTCGATAACTCAAGGTAATTTATAAAAAAGTATTGATTTAGGTATAAGTATTGATTGGTAGGAGGGTTACTTTCAAACCAATGACGTCACAAATCTGAACGCGAAATGAGAGCTGATGGGCCTCCTCTGGGCATCGCTGATATGAGTAGCAATGACAGGTATCTGGATTAGCGTAGGTGAACGAGCTCAACACCATGGCTGGTTGGAGGAGTTTTTCATGTAGTCCTTGTCACCTCAAATAAAAAAATCAAAGTTATACGGTAGTTTGGTTTCTAAAATGTTCAACTGTAGTTTGTGGATGGCCCCTATTTTGCAGTAAAAGCATGTCACTCATAGGTATGATAAAGTGGTGTAAGTCACGAATTTTAGCTTTTAATATCTTGGTGAATTTTGAAGATATCGTGATGAAATTTTTTGTATCTGATTAAGAAATGAATGGAGAAAATTTTTCTCATTGGGGGTTTCAATCTACGGGGGCCGTATAAAAATTAATTTTCTGCATCTTCTAAAATAGACCCCCCACGGAGTTGAAACTGGAGTCATATAATTCTTCACCTCATTTGAAGAAAATCTTCCATTGGAAGTATGGGTCTAGGGGAAATATTTTAGGAAATAGCCTATCGTTACAGGTTTTTTGAAACACCCTGTATACAGGGTGTATCTGAAATGGTGCAACAAATTTTCAGGGATGATAGTACTCATCAAGATGAACAAGAATCGGTATAGAAAGGGGGGTCGCAGACCAAATCCCAGGGAGTTAAAAATGGAGCGACACCCCAAAAAATCATTGAAAAATTCAATTTGTAGAAGAACTACTATTGGTAAAAACTTAATTATGGTCTCAAAAATTGTGGTTTAATATGATCTTAAAATTACCTCAAAAGTCTTCACTTTAAAATTTGTTTTATTCTGAAAAAAGTTAAAAAACACAAAAAATGTGAAAACTCTGCCAAAACCTTATTTTATATTTCGAAATCCTTTCTTTTGATTTGATAATCTGAAAGATCATAGTTGAAAACCCTTAAGTCCAAAGTTTCACGTAAATACAATCAATATTAAACGCTTGAGATCCTTTAAAAGTTTGTTTTTGGGTGCGCCAGCAGTTTTTTAGAGCTGTTTCCAGAACAGCTGTTAGCGCACGCAAAAAACAAACTTTAACAGGATCTCAAGCGTTTAATATTGATTGTATTTACATGAAACTTTGGACTTAAGGGTTTTCAACTATGATCTTTCAGATTATCAAATCAAAAGAAAGGATTTTGAAATACAAAATAAGGTTTTGGCAGAGTTTTCACATTTTTTGTGTTTTTTAACTTTTTTCATAATAAAACAAATTTTAAAGTGAAGACTTTTGAGGTAATTTTAAAGATCATATTAAACCACAATTTTTGAGACCATAATTAAGTTTTTACCAATAGTAGTTCTTCTACAAATTGAATTTTTCAATGATTTTTTTGGGGTGTCGCTCCATTTTTAACTCCCTGGGATTTGGTCTGGGACCCCCTTTCTTTACCGATTCTTGTTCATCTTGATGAGTACTATCATCCCTGAAAGTTTTTTGCACCATTTCAGATACACCCTGTATATACAGGGTGCAAAGGAAAGTCCCTTTACCCTGAAATAAATAGCTAACGGAGCAAGAGCTAAAGCTATGCAGTTAAGGTAACGGTATAGTAAAGTGACTATGCGCAACCGAATGCACAACCGAAAAGACACCTTAAGCAAAAAAATATCTTGAATAGAACCCCTAAAACGCACGCTCAATTAGGTTGAATTTACGTAGATTTTAAGTCTTAAAACGCTTCTCACGAAGCGAAAGTGAGAAATTTTCAATTTAATGACTTAAATAAATGAATAAAAGTATTCTTAACTCATTAAATGGATAACTGCAGCATATCTTTAATTTTCTTTATTTAGTTCGTTCTTAGTTAAATTTAGTCTTCTGAATCCGAATATCAAATTATTAAATCTCAAAAATAATTAGTTCTTTTATTATTAACAATTAAAAATGAGCGAAAAGTGATGCAATCAGAAACGCACCATGATTGGTTGTTGCCATCGTGACGTGCCGTGTGCCGACTCGCTCAGACACATGGCTTTGTTTATATAGTAAGTGTGAGACTTTCTGCTTTGCTTTTTATTTTTATTTAAAAGGAATTCTTAATTCTAACAAGAGGTGGAAGATTTATTTCAAAAAATTAAAACGGATCATTTGCCACAAATTTCCGAAATTATGTCCGCAGTTCTTTACTGCTAATCCAGACTATTTTCTGGGGAAATCAAAGGTAAAATATTTTTATCCCAAAATAAAGTATTCTTAATATTTGTTTTAGAATTTTCTAAACTTCTTGCAAATGAATTCTAGATGAAGGAACAAAGATAGTTCCAGAAAATGTTATTTATATCTAATAGCATTTAGCAAGAAATGTGGATAAACATACTATAGTGGCATATTTCATATATTTTTAAACAACTTTATAGAACTTGTGTGTTTTAAGTCGTATTTAACAAAACTTAAATTATTATACTGCTTAATATTGTTGAGCTTAAAAAGTCATGCATTGATTCCTTATTCTACTTAAATATAAAAAGAGGTGTTATCCTTGAAAAATTCTCTTATAAGCAAATTATATAAGTATACTCATAAATTTTTTTAAATGTAATGTACAGTATATGGTGTTTAGTGTTTTAACCTTTTTTGGGGCTAAGAATGTTTGTTCTAGCTATAAGTATTTTCTAATTTTATCCAGATTCTTGTGGATGATATAAAATTTTTAGTTTAAATGTAATTTTGACTGTGTTATTAATTAAAATATTACATGAAACTTGCATTCGTCCAGATCGCCATATTAATCCACAGCTCTCATGCCTTACAACCATATCTAATGATATTAATACGAGGGTAGATAAAAAGGTTTTCGGACTGACCATGAAAATGATAATTTATGGTTTAAAAAACTGTTTATTTTTCAACACTGCTTCCTTTTAGAAAAATTGTTATTTTGTGGGAGAGATAGAAGATTGAAGATTCCAAATCTGGGTGACAGGATGGTTGTTTTTAAAATTTTTAATCCCAATCCCAAAATTGCTAAATAGGTATTTTTTCTCGGAAAATCTTAGCAACCGTTTAGTTAAGTATTCTCCAATTATATTCATAGCCTTCCCCCTATAATTCATTGACAGAATTTTCCTGAAATCATAGAGTTATTACGCCATGACTTTGCCAGCCGATAGGACTTTTTTTGTGCTGAAAAACTGACTATTATCCATTGAATTGATTATTGTTTTTCTTAAAAGTTCAAAGTTATGTCCATGTTTGCCTGTAGACGCATAAAATAGCTTTTATTTTATGAAAATCGCGTTAAAAATCGCATTTAAGTCGTCATGTCAATGCGTTTTTGTGCCGCAGTTAGGATTGGCGGCACCCATCTTGAGCAGTGTTTTCAAGTGCAATTCCTCATGCAAAAAATAATTTGCGTGTTCCTTTGATACCCCTAGATTAGACAATTAGAAATGTTCCCCACCTTCCTTCATCAATCTTCTAAAATCATACGGGGGACTTTTCGATGATTTCCGGCATGTGTGTGTGTGTGTGTGTGGTCGCTCTTTTTAAACTTTTTCCTCATGGTTCTTAATGAACGCTCTCACACCCAAGTTAAATCTTCGACGCAAATTTTTTCACCGGCAAAACAAAGTTTAAGAGTCCCTTTACACATTTATGAACTTAGAATTACTTTAATTTGGTGACATCGCTTCTTTTTAAAAGAATTTTATCACAGCTTGATACTTGCTTTTTCTCATTGTTTAGAATAGGCTCACCTAATTCTTAAAATAAATTGCCGACAGCAGTATTCCGATCAGAACAACACAAAAAAATTAATTAGGCTTCTTTGAAGAGTTTTTGAGAAAAAATTCGCGCCAATTCTGGGTGAGAAAAACAGGAAGAAATAGTTCTAAATAATAAAACACACTACACGCTATGGATATCTAAATAAAACAAACGAGTAATCAGCACGTGTTACGTCACAGGCATTCAAATCACATGACTGCCTTTTCAAAGTGATTCCGAAACTAGGTGATTTTTAATTGCAAATAATTAATTATTGGGCGCGTAAATCTAAGAAATAAAATGTTTTCTAGAAGTTTTAAGACATTCGGAACACATTAAAAGCAAAATTGAAAATTGTTGCAGTTATCCATTGAAAAATTTTCATTTTCACCTCGTGAGAAGCGTTTTAAGACGTAAAATCTACGTAAATTCAACCTAATTGAGCGTGCTTTTTAGGGGTTCTATTCAAGATATTTTTTTGTTTAAGGTGTCTTTTCCTACTAAATCGATGCTGCTCTACAACTTTGTAACTGACTATTTTAGAAAATTCTTAATAGTTTTTAAAATAAAATTTATAACTCTTAAAATTTCCGCTAGAGGGTGCTGAGGTTACTCGCATCCGGTTGCGCATAGTCAGTTTACTATACCGTTACCTAAACTGCATAGCTTTAGCTTGCTCCGTTAGCTATTTATTTCAGGGTAAAGGGACTTTCCTTTACACCCTGTATATGTTTGTTCATTGTACATTTTTATAGTACATTCGCATTTCGTTATTTATGAAATCTTTTTTATATTCGAAGAATTTTTCAATTCTTAAAATTATATTCATTACAGAAATTAAATAATTTTTCGTTCAAGAAATATTTAAATTTTCAACCATCGTTACAGACAGGGTGTTTCAAAATTGCGTTGCACGGCTTTTATTCGGAATCAACGCCTCCTAGGGTCATGGAAGTAAGGTCTACCCCTAGGTAAGTGAGCCTGGAGAATCCATTGAGATGACTTACAGAGCCCCTAGTGGTGAAATTAAAATGTTAAAAAAATTAATTTAAAAATTAAAGGAGATAGAGCAAAAACCTCAGTAAGAGTATTGTTGCTAACGTCATGAAGAACTCACTGAAAAAAAAATTCATGAAAATATCTTGAATATTCGCCGAGATATTAGCATGTGAAAATAGTACTTTTTCAAAAAAGAAAAAGTTCGTATATTTGCAAATTTTGTTGATTTTTTTATTAAATTTTGTGTTTAATATCTCCGCGAATATCCAAGATATTTTGATCAAATTTTTTTCAGTGAGTTCTTCATGACGTTGGCAATAATAATCTTACTGAGGTTTTTGCTCTATTTCCTTTAGTTTTTAAGTTAATTTTTTTAACTTTTTAATTTCGCAGCTAGGGGTGATGTAAGTCATCTCAATGGATTCTCCAGGCTCACTTACCTAGGGGTATACCTTACTTCCATGACCCTAGGAGGCGTTGGTTCCGAATCAAAGCCTTGCAACGCAATTTTGAAACACCCTGTATAGTTTGGAATTTACATTTTTAATAATGTTAAAGGGTGTGTTTTTCAATTTAAAAAAAGCTTTTATAATATTTTAATAAAAAAAGGTATTAGAGACGATTAAGAAAAATGTGATATCTTCGTTTTTCGGTCTTCTCTAGTAAAATTTAGAAACATCTCTATGATCTATAAATTCTTTTTTTCTCTAACTTTTCTCCCAAACCCCAAAGAATGTATTCCTTGCTGCTTTTTTGTACTTTTTGTTGAAATTTCCTTTCAGCCCACAATTTTCCCCACTCAACAAAAGTATTTCCATCCCCATACATCTAAAATTCCATCCTCTGTGGTAGACAGGATCCCTTGACCATACGTCCATACGCACAAATTTCACACGGAAATCCAACAAATGCCTCACACAGTAGCCTGTTCCCAATTAAAAACTCAACTGGAGACTGACTGTCGCTCGTTTAGAATAGAAAACTGTTGCTTTTTATTCGATGACAATAACACCATCGAAACCGAGTCAGCAGGAATTCTGTCCACTGCCACCAGAGGGCATCTCCGGTCAGTTGCGGCGACGGAACTGGGTCAGAAGTGAGGAAAGTAGGGTTACCACCGCAGCCAACTGTCGCCAAGGTAGAAAGGAACTGAAACCTGATTTTGGGTTTCGGTTCTGCGACGCCAGTTTGTTATTTTGTCGTAGGAGGAAAATTGTAATTATTTATTGCCCGCTGTGAATTGAGTTTCTGTCGAGTTAAGTGATTAGTAAACTTGGTGAAGTATTTTTTTAAGGATTTGATCTCGAACAGTCTTTTTTGTTGTGAAAGTCAACCGCTTCAGGGAGCAAATCGGGTCTTGTTCGGAACGTCTAAATTTGGAGTTTTTCGTTTTAAGGTAAAGTGAAGGTTTTTCCTAGAAAAAACTGCTTTTCACAGTTTAAGTTATAAAAGGGACGTTCCAATTTCTATTTAATTGGAAGTAATACAATACATGGTAGACACAGAGCGGTTTAATTTCATTCTTCACTAAAAAAATATTTCACCTATTTCAGGGTGATTAAAAAATACATTTGGCTAAAGTTATCTTTCCTTCATACAATTTTTCCGAAGCATATCTTTATTTTTAAGATATAAATACAAAAGGACCACAAGTATTAATGAGGGGGAAAAATCAAATCAAATCAATTTATTGTTATATCTCTGTATAAATAAAAGGCTAACGGGCGATGTATGTGTGTGGGTATGTCCGGGGTAATCTCTTGAAATAGGCCACGGACCGAAACCAAACTCGACGTATAGACGTATTCCGAGTCGGGGAGTAACTTGGGATAGTTTTCGAAGCTCGAAAATCGAATAATTACGAGTAATTAACGAATTTATAGCCCGAAACGCTTATTTCTCCATTTCTCAACCAGAGCAGATCTGCTCGACTCACTATTGTTAACGAGATGAAAACCTCCGAAAATCAAATATTTTAACAGGAAAAACTCGATAATTGTCCATTTAAAAAGGATATAAGTTGTGAAAACGCTAAAATAAATTCAAATAATTTATTTTCAAACGTTACTTTCCCCTATTTCAAGATTTTTTTCCTTTAAAATTTAAATATTTATGGAATTTGTAAATTTTATTTTCATGGAAGAGGACTTGAAAATAAAACATTGTTTCCAATGAAGCGGTTCACTAGACTTTTAAATTTACCAGATCTTTTATTATTGTTTCAAATTTGTTATTTTTGTTCACTAGACTCATTAATTTACTAGGAAACATTACCGAGAACACCGGGAAAAGGAAAATTACCGGGAACATCGAGATAGGAAAAAAAAGTACCGGGATTACCGGGACATAAAAATTACCTCGATCAGCGGGATAGGAAAATTATAGGGAACATCGGGATAGGAAAAGTACCGGGAACATCGGGATAGGAAAATTACCGGGAACATGGATAGGAAAAAGACGTCTGGGATACCGGGATGATTGGTAATTGCTGATTTAAAAATTATAAATACATTTTTAAAAATTTAATTTAAAAAAAAATATATATACACTCCACCCGTGCAAGGCCGGGCATATCCGCTAGTATACACATATATTACACAAAGAATGAGCAAAACAAATTATGATTCGCCTGAAGGAAACAAATACCTGTATAGGCGAAAGAAAAATTAAAATTTTTACAGAAAAAATAAAAGGTAACATAATATGGTGAGATAAATAATTAAGTTTAGTAGGGGAAAACAATATGTCTAATAACAGAATTAGAATAACTACATATATACACTTAATTGAATTAAGTAAGGAAACTAAAGGCACAGCAAGGCTTAAAAATTTTATGCTTCTGGATTTAAACGAAAAAAAACATCCAAATTATCAATGTTACAAATAAAATTAAATAATGATCGCTTGAAAATATTAGGAGATGGAAAACTCTGAAATTCTATAGGCAAAAAATTATATAATTTAGGAGCAAGATAAAAAAAATGTTTTTTGAAAATATCTTTATGAAAACGGGGAATATTAAATATTATTGAGGGTCTTCTATTTGAGGTATGAATTTTTAAGTCGCAAATATTTTTATTGTGATGTAAAAAAAGTAACATTCGATAAAATGCAAAATGGCGAATAGGTAAAATTTTTAAATTTATTATTAAGTTACAGGGATGATCAAATTTATAGTTTAAAACCAACTAAATCTAATTTTGTATTAAGTGCAGAGTGATTACAGGAGCTTTAAGTAGCATAAAAATACTTTGATAGTCACTAAACAGTTTTTTTGATGAAAATATAGTATGTTCTTTCTTTTAAAATTATGTTTGAAATTAGCTGCTTTGGGTTGCGAGATTGGATTAAGGAAAAAGTTTGGACTAAAATACATTCGTGTTCCCTTTTGTCACATTACAAACATTACTATCATGCACCGACAAAATTGACCAAATAATTTTTTGTTCATTTATTTCTCACTCATTGATAAAACATTTTCTTATTATATTTCTTTATTATATATTCTCTTTCAATCCGTAAAGAAAGTAGCGTTTCTTTTGAACACAAAAAACTCCTCTTAAGAGAAAACTTTTTCTAAGCATTCAAAAAACATTGATTAAATATAAAAACATTCAAGCATTCGGTATATTTTTAAGTACGAGTGTGCTTTACATTCTAACCTTCTCAGCTATTCTATTACCTCAACAATTAACTTCTCGAATCAACAGAAGCGAAAAGACATTAATTACAGGTCCAACAATCGATTGCCAGAGATCGTGACAAACAAAGGCATTTACTGATTAGGTTCGATGTCCTCGTACAAGTGACAGTTATTTCTCTATCTCGTTAAAGAAAAGAGATCCAGATCTCACGTTTTTCTCTGGTCGGATATGGGTCACTGGGTAAAAGTCTTCGAAAAAAAAACGTCGTCGGAGATTACCGTCTCCTCATGGTTTTTTCTGTTCCCGGAAGTTCCAGCAATTCGTTCGTTCGATTTTGTGTTCTTTTTCGGCGTTCGATCAGGTCAGGACGTCGTCAGGTTGGGCTTGTCCTCAGGTTCGAGAAGTTTAGATTCTTTGTCCCGAGGCCGTCTCGTGGGGACTCGCACCGATGGTTCGCCAGAAATTAAATTTAATCGTTCCACCGTAGGGTGTTGGGATATTCTGGTAGGGCAGGTATGTTGGGGTGGCTAGGTTAGTCGTTCAACTTGCATCCGGTACGTTTTCGAATTATTTCTGAAAGATTTCTTTCGACCTTTTCTACCCTGTTAGAGGGGATCTTCTTTTCTCACGTTTATTCTTCATACTTGTCCATTAAAATCCTTTTTTACGTATTCATTTTCCTAAGGAGAAGCTTTCATATCTTGCATTACCTTTCTAGTTTCAAGAAATTATTTTCAAACAAAATTACAGATTCACATTTTTATAATGTGTTATAATAAAGATGAATCGATGTATTATATTGATTTTCTGGTTCTGAAGTTAAAAAGAATGAAACTTTTTCTTTGTTAACTGGAAAGTAAAAAAAAACTAGTCATTAAAAAGGCAATGATTCGAAAGAAAAAAGAATATAGTTTCAAATTTTTAATGAAAAATAAATAGTATCCAATTTGAAGAAATTACTTTAACAATTGATGTAGTTGGAATGCTTTTGCATTTAAAATTTCCATTTTGAGTAGCATGTAAGAACTCGTGAATTTTGACGCCTCCAGACGAAATTTATAAGAGTATTTCTACATTTAAAAATAATACAGTGAGGCCTATCATTCAATTTGTTGATGTCACAAAAATTTTGTGACTATTTCATCCTTTCTCTTCTCTGTCATCTCTTGCTTTAACTCAACTATTAATATTGTAAACTTGCTTGAACCATTGAATTAATTTAGAAATTCACCTTAACTTAGAAAAACCCAAAACTAAATCCACAAAATGTATCAATATCTCTCACCTATTTTTACACTGCGAGTATACATTCTTCTCCTCCCTTAATTGCTTTTGAGTTAGCTTCTAAACGAGTGGTTACTTTTCTCATTTTTACGAACCTGAAACTCAGTCGTCTGTTAATAGCCGCTCTAAATTGAGGAGCTGTTTCAAAGAACGAAATCATCAAAACTTTTTCCATCATCATGTGATCCAGGCGAAAGATCAAGGATAGCTCGGTGCTTGAACTTCCAGGGAAACTGTTGTTGCGTCTCCCATGGCAACGGGGTGCCTCCTCACCAGTTTCAGTTTCCAGTTTTCTGTACCATATCCTTCATCTGTCGCCATATTTCCAGGTCGGGACTATCACGAGTGACGTCTAGAACAAGCAAGTGACGCATTAGGATGTAATGTGTTGGACATGTTTGATTTTCCTCCTGGTGTCATTCCATTCTCATCCATTTGATTGAATTTTTTGGGTTTTTTTTTATTTTGTCTAGTGATTACAAAGAATTACTGTAACATTCTCGTCAAAACTTTGTGAGAGGCAACTTTTCAAAGAAATAGACAGACATGCTGTGGCTGGGATTTAAATTTAAGATATTGACTATTTTAATTTAATTAGTTTAAAACAAAAAATGGGATAGATTAAAAAAAATTTATATCTCTAATGCTAAAACTAAACTATCTAGACGTGCCTAATATAAGAGTAGGCATGTAAACTTGTTAGCTAACCCATTTTAGCTAAAGCTGTTGTCATTTTGACATGGTTCAATTTCATTCGGGGTGTTAATGTAATTTAAGTGGTTTTAGTTTAATGTCGTGTAATGTCAAGGGCCTCCATTATTTAAAATGCAGTTTCAAAAGCTATGATAAAGTTAGCTGACTCTATCATATATCATGAGGCTTAAGTCAGATTCCTGCCATTTATGGTCCTCACTCTCTCAGAAGCCTCTCTCCCTTTGCCTTGAATCCTTATGGAGCTTGGGTATTTCAAGTGGCACACGACAACAACAACGTTAGATGGTACATGAAAATTTATAAAAAGTCATTAAAGGCTTTAAAGAATGAATAAATTTAAAACATGTTCCCATTGAAAAAAATTACTATTTTATTTAAACTATTTTTCCCACTTAAATCACAATTTTTCTTTTAAAATAAAATTTAGTGCTTCAAAGAAAAAATAAATAGATCACATAATAAAAAGTGTACGACTGTTTTTTTAGTTTTCCGATGGTATTTTAATAGAACAATTTACTCTCTCTCTCTCTTTTAACTTATCTCTTAGTCATACATTCTGGCACAAATGTTGAACTTAAAAATTTACTGCTTTTAAATCACTCTTAGCCATAAAATTCCGAACTTGAATTTTCGCGTTTGACTGAGTTTTTCAACTTTTATTTTAAAACTTCTCTCTTTTAGTTCAATTGATAGTCACCACCAAAAATACCTAAAATATCACCAGAACATTGAACCCCAAAGCTATGCGAACATCCTCGAGCTATAACGTCATTTACACTTTGCGATGCGTGTCCACTCACAATCGAACTCCCCCTCATACTTGAAAGCGATACCTTATTTTCGATTTTTCTTGGGAAATACATCTCAACTTAACACGCGCGCGGCGTTACGTTTCACGGATGTCTGACCGAAACCTTCTGGATGATGAGTTCGGATACAGCTTCCGTAGTGGCGTTTGTTGCATCTTTATTGACGTCTAGTTAGTCCCACAGAAGTTCAAGTTCACGTCTTCTACCTTGTTATTGGGGAGTTTACTTTCACATGCCACTCACCATATACCGAAATGGTCTTGGGAAGAGATGGGACATTTTTATATTTAGTGTTTCGAATCATGCTGGGTATTTTGTTCGAAACCATGTCATCATCAAACTTCAGGTTGCATCGTTGCATGATCAAAGGAATTGGATGAACAATGGTTTCCAAATCAGACTAGACGGATCAGAGTTTGTTTTGCATAGAGGAAACACTTTTTTTAAGTAATTGAAATGCCTTTTACCAATACTATTGTTTGATATACTAGGGAGCTACCGCCCCCTGCTCGCTATCGCTCGCCAACCCCCGTAAACTGCTGACGCAGGACCTTTTGGAATTGCTTCGCAATTCCTACCCATTCCAACTCGCTGAACTTAATACACTTTATAAAACAATTTACAGAAAAAACGTCAACCAATTTTCCAAAAATACTTCACTAAATCCCCTCCATAAATAAATATCCCTTAAAAGTTTGAATATATATTAACTCAAACTTATCAAAAATTTAAACAAAATGTTTTTAAAAATATTCATCTTAATTATTTTTAATCTATGATTATAAAATTAACTAATTCTAATTGTTTATCATTATTCGGACCAAACGAAAACCATTATTTTTAAGTAACTCGTTAGTATAATATGCCTAGTGTTTATCATTCATATTTTTGTTTAAAACCAGACTTGTTAAACAATACCGTTTAAGCAATTGAAAATAAAAAGAGACAAAACATAACTCTATGTTTACAATTAATTTCGATAAAATCAGACTAAAAATTATAAATATTGGACAAAAATGGTGAAATTTTAGTATGAAATGTTGTACATGTAAGTTTTTAGAATATGTTTTTATCAGTCTTTGAGTGATATTTCATCAAGAAAGTACTTTATTAAATGGTAAAAAAACATGTTTCATCTTAAAATATAGCGCCAATTGGTCGTTGTGATTGGATGCATCTTAATTTGATTGACAGTACTTGCTTTGTAACTGCGACCTTATCCGTTATCTAAAAAATTGGAAATATTTTAAAATTGAGAATTATTTTGAAAAATCGAAGGGCCTACTCGGAAATCCGGAAAGAATCCGGACATTTTGATACCATATATGTGTCATTCGGTTCAGTAATTAAAAAGCCTTTCTCTGGAAACCGTTCACCAAAAACTTTTTTTTAGAATAGAGAGATAATTTTGTTTTTTGCTTTTATGGTATTACAGGGCTCGTGCTTTAGGTAAGGAAGCTACAGTATACTGAGTGTTCCAAAAGTCCGTTTCACGGCTTTTAGTTGGAACCAACGTCTCCGAGGGTCATGGAAGTAAGGTCTACCCCTAGATAGGAATAAATGAGAATGTAGAATCCAGTGAGATGATTTACAGCGCCCGTAACGGTGAAATTAATTAAAAAACTAAAGGAGAGGAGCAAAAACATCAATAAGAGTATTGTTGCCAATTGCTATTAAAAACGCACTGAAAAAATTTCATGAATATATTCGCGAGATATTAGCATGCGAAAATAAAATTTTTTCAGACCTCAAAAAAGAAAAAAATTCGTAAATTTGCAAGTTTTAAGTGTTATTGTAATTTTGTGTTTTTTATTTAGATAAGGAAAAAATGTAATAAAAAAAACTTTGCAAATTTGCAATTTTTTCCAGGGTCATTTACCTAGGGGTAGACTTTACTTCCATGACCCTAGAGACGTTGGTTCCAAATAAAAGCCGTGAAATGGACATTTGAAACACCCTGCATTTTCCCTATTAGTATTTGGATTAAAGTTTATAGCAGCTATATAGATCTATGATTATAGATCACATTAAAGATCTATAATGTGATTTAATTATGTCTTTTCAAATAAGATTAAAAAATCCCAATAATACCAATAAATGAGTCCTTCTTATATATCTAACTAAAATTGGCTTAGTTTTGAATACCACAATAGTAATGAAATCAGGTAGGTAATTCTTAAAAACGTTTTATGAAAATCTATAAAAGTTGAATGTTTAATAAAATGTCCTCCATTCTTACTTTTCTCCTTTTCTATAATTAAAAATATCCGTTTATACATAAATCGGTGCTTTCTATGGAAAAACATAAAATGAGTTTTCTAATATCTTCGTAGGAGAAAATAATTCTCCAATCTAATACTTCCCCCTAATACTTTACCTTCTTCTCTAATACTTACCTCCAGGTCCAGATTTCTCTCTTTGAAGAAAGAGTCAAATTTTCTCTTTACGCCCCATTGGTCTCACTCAACAGCACAGCCGTAGCCATTCCGTTGGAGAGAAAAACTGACTTTCTCAAGAGTTATCATCATTAACTCTACATGTGTGGAATCTTGTTGTTTAATTAGCCGGTTATCGTGGATTTCGATCAGGGGATAACGTTGCATCAGTTTCAACATGGTCTGATTGCCAGAGAATTTGAACTCTCATGGATACCTTGATAATCATGATTGCTCGTTGGTTGATGGTTTGATCAAATCATGTTTACTGAAGGATAACTTTTCGGAAAATTAAACTTTATTTTGGTTGCATAAATCTCGTAAGAGAAGTTCTTGTTTAAAAAACTGTAAAACTACAATCCTTATATGCGGAGTTTTAAAAAAACATGGTTTAGTATACTTTTATTCAATTTATTATTTGAAATTTAATTTGGTGTTATAAGTTCTTAACTTTTTTGATACATTTTAAAAACGTGATTTATTCTTTTATTCAATTTAGTATTTGATATTTTAATCTGGTTATAAGTTCTTAACTTAATTGATCATTTTCAAAATTTGCTCACATTTCCTGTCCCGAAGGTAAAAAACCAAAAATTAAACAATTAGTAAGTAAAATTTCCGTTAGAACTTTGATTTACGTAAAGAAGATCAAGTTAAATACTTAAAAAGCTTTTATTAAATAAAAAAGAAGCTGTCTAATTTTGTAAAAAAAATTAAACTTGTCCCTAAACTGTCCCCTGTAACTTGTCCCTAACAAGTTTTATGAAATTTAAAGTACTGCTTAACCAACGATAGTAAAAGGGTCACTTGATTTTGACAGACTTGGAGGGGAGAAAGAGGGAGATACATTTACTCCCTCTAACCTTAGACCATCTATATACATAAAAAATCAGTATCTCTCTATTCTAAAAAAAAGTTTTTGTAAATGGTTTCCAGAGAAAGGCTTTTTAATTACTGATCCGTATAACATGTTTTTGGTATCAAACTGTTCGGATTCTTTTGAGGATGTGCAAAGTGCCTTTAGAATTTCTAAAAAAATTCTCAATTCTAAGAATGCCTTTAGAATTTCTAAAAAAATTCTCAATTCTAAGATATTTCCATTTTTCTGGATTACGGATAAGGTTGCAGTTAACAGTAAGAAACTGTCGTACAATTTATTATACCTCCAATCACAATGACCAACCGACGCTATTCCTTAATGATGAAAATAATTCCTTTCACGCTTTAAAAATGCGCTTCAAAATATGTACTTTCTAAATAAAATATTTTTAAAAGACTGATAAGAGTTTTCCCAGAAACTCACAGATCTACTAACTATTCAAGTATAGAATTTCACACACCAAAATTAATTGTTTGTAAACATTGAGTGCAATGTAGATTTTGTCTCTTATTTTTAATAGCTTAAATGGTATTGTTTAAAAAGTCTGTTTTAAAACTAAAACTTGAATGATAAAACACTAGATATTTTGACGAGTTACTAAGGTACTATATTAAATTTAACAGATTCATTGCTGAACGTTTTTGTAAATATTGAATAACAATAGCACGAGCAGACTTTTCAAGGAAAACGTGTTGATTAAATTATTGATAATTTAACCAATAAATATTCTAACTTTTAAGAGAGTGTGCTTCTGGAAAGTTTGTTGACGTTTTTTCTACTAATTGTTAAAACGAATGTTTTATAAATAAATAATTTTAGTGAGCAGGGTTTTGTGGGGATTGCGAAGCGATCCGAAAGGCCCTGCGTCAGCAGTTAACGGGGGTTGGCGAGCGATAGCGAGCAGGGGGCGGTAGCTCCCTAGTATTTTAAATAAAATAAAAAAATACTTAAGCAAAAACTTTTACTATCGTTGGCTAAGCAGTAGTTGGTTTGTTATTTAATTTTACTCTTTTGAAAGAAAACACACTAAATATTAAAAATATGAACAAATAACATTTTGTGATAATTTTCAGAACTTATTTAATGAGTTTTATATTTTTCAAAACAAATAAAATATTTTGTCCATTCCTTTATGTTAAGTTCCCAGTCAAGTAAGTCCCTTTACCGTAGCATTATTTTTTAAAAATTAATAATACTTCTGCTTTAAAAATGGCATCGCATCCGTTGTTTTTATTCTTCTGCGCAGACAGAATTATCTTATTTATTTATTATTATTTTCAATAATTAATAAACATTTAAACAAATTTTAAACCTGTATAAATATTGTTAAATCGTAATATTAATAATATGTTTGTAGATTTATTTGAGTTTCTTTAAACGCAAGCATATTTTATTCGAATATTTTATTAAAATGTCCCATTACCATCCATACTGATTCTTTGATGATATTTCATGTCTTTTTTAAGCAGTTGATTCGGAAAGTGGAATGGATTCATTTCCCGTTATTTCGAGATACCCAAGGTTTTTCGTCTCATTTATCGTTTTATAATTTGAAATTGATAAAAGAAGTAAAAATAAATTATTTTACTTCAAAAATACATTGGATTAGTTTAGTTTAAGTAAATTATTTAATTTTTATGGTACCAGGGAAATGATATTTTGTAGTGGAGTATCAATTTACTCGTAATTTTGGATAAAAAGTATGGCTATCGCTATTTCATACACTCTGAAATTATTTAAAACACTTCTTACAATTTGTTAAGAATGAAGTTTTTCTGGACTAGCTGGTTTAATATGAACCCTTTAGAATTTACAGTATATTGGCGTCTAAAATAATGTGTATTGACAATAGTAAATACGTATTAAAGTATATTAATACAGATAATTAACCAATGGTACTTTTATACAAAATTAAAATGTTTTTAGTTAAGTTAAGGTTCATGGGGATTTTTAACTTTCCCCCATTTAAATATAATAAAACATACTGCTAACCCCCAAAAAGTATTACAAAAAATATATATTTAAATTGAACTTCTTCCCAGACTAAAAAGTACATTCCATTTCAAATATCAGAAAACTTTTCGAAATCAGACGAACGCTCCAAAAAACGATTTCATCTCTTAAAAAAAGTTGGGAATTCCCACTGGTTTCGATTTCTTTTTTGCGCTTCACGATCATCTTTGGCAACGATTAAAGAGCGATAAAGCGCCAAAGGAGAAGTCTTCTCTCCACTGAACCGAGAGAGCTCGTCGGATCGTGGATGCTTGTCTTATATGAATTCTGTCTCTTCCAGCTGATAGAAGTGTGCTTTCCTCTCTATTCAAGAAGGATAGAACATTGTGGATTGATATATTGGACCGAGTGTTACCAATTCGTTAGAATTTTTTTCCCTTGCTTATTAGGAAGACAACAGACAGAAAGTAAGTGCACATTCTAATTTTCTTTTTTTAAAAATTTCGATTTTTTACTTGTTTTTAGAACTGGACTAGAAAACTTGAAAATTTCACATGGGAACATTTGTTTTATTCATATCATCATAATGATTTTGATGGTAAAAAAGCCGGTTTGAGAAAGTATTTAAAGATTCTCTTACAAACGATTAATTTTTAAATTATCGTCTGGAATGAACTTTTCCGTATTTTAAGGTAGTTTTAAAGTATTTATTATTTCTATTTTCTTGAATTTTTCCTTTTTGACATATTAAAGCTTCAATTCCAAATTCATTTATTATCTTATCCTATTTTGCCTTTACTGCAATCACGTTTTATATTTTTATTTTTCCAATATAGTATCCTTCATAAAAAAGTTGTAAATTCATTCTAATTTTTATTTAGAGGTAAGTGACTGTGTTCTTTTTAAATCATGAAAAATATGTTTCAGTTATGAATCATTATATTACTTGTATATAAATGCTCCAATTTCATAATAATAGTATGAGATTATTTATTACTACATACTATAATTCACTTAACTCTTCTTCTCTTTAATACTATATCTCAAGATTATCATTATTTTCCACATTGTCTGAAGATGGTTAATTTATATAATGTAGCATTTTTCATTAATAATGCTAACGATATATTTTCACAACTACGATTAAAATTAATTTAATTCCACCAGCGGCCTTAAAACTTAATTTATACAAAGAACCTGTTAAACAAAGACGTACCGGTTTCTGAACTCGAAATTCAAAAACACGACATCATCATCACTCTCAACACATCAGTAATTATTCTTATCAATTAAATCTAGAAATTACTCTGAAAAACTGCAATATTCTCTTTTAGCCTCAAAAACTTCTCTAATCTCATATTTCATTCCTACTCCTCGTTTTCCCTAAGCCAAAAGCGTCAACCCTCCCTCTTTTAGAAACCACTTGATAAAATCACGTACAAACCATGCGGATGGTGTTTCTTATAGTAACTCCGTATACCACATAATCGGCACTTCGTGATACCTTCAGGCGGCAAGCAGTTTAAAGAGCCGCATCTTTCGCTTTGTTGTAGTATTATCAGCGGAGAGGATAATAGTTCTCGTGATTCTCACCAGGATCACGACGTGAAATCTATACATGCAGATGAGCTACTCTTGAGTGGATGTGTGTAAAACTGCTGGGATGCGGTTTTTATACAGCCGGTGTGATTTTAAATGAGGATGTGGTTTTTTTGTGTGGTTTAGTTCTTTCCCAGTAAGGATTTTTCAGACATCTGTATTCACAAATGCCATTCGTATTCACATTTGTAAGAGTTGACGGGTCTCAGCTGATGCAAAAAAGAGCTATTAAATTTTTAATTTAATATATCACTGTTTTGGAATTATTTATTGAATGTTCGTTCTGACCTTACTTTAGAAAACTATGTTTACATATCTTTTAATTAAATTTTTCGATTTCCTATTTTTTATTTTGATATTTTTTTCGATAAAATATCATTTCTCAAAACTAAGCCCATTTTAATTGCTTCGGCCTGTTATTTTAATGCCCAAACATTGGCATCGTAAAAATATTTGTCAGATTCAAGTATTTCAGTATTTGTTCAATGCAGATTCAAGTATTTGTCAGATTCAAGTAAGACCCTTCCCTTTAAAGACCGTCGAATAGAGTACAAATATAATTTTTTTCTTGAAAGACCTCACATTAGGAGTGTCAAAAAGGTCGTGGGATCAACCCCCTTTTTGATACAAAGCTATTTTTGAGATTTTTTTCTCCTAAAACTGTTTCGCTAAGGCTTTCTTATTTGTGTTTCTGATTTTTATTTAAATATATTTGCTGTGACTATTTTGAAAGTTGTGGGTTTTCCCCTTTAATTGCAAAAAATTAGTTAGTTAAAATTCCTTTACTGGATTGTCTCTATTGTTTCTCTTTATATCTTATTTATTAGATACTGTTTTTGATAAGCCGTTCTATTGTATGTGCTCTTTTTCTTATCATCATGGGGTTTAGATTCACTGTAGATTTTCTTCCTGATATGTAAAAGATTATATCTTACACTAGGCTTCACATTTCAGCAGTAATATCTTGATTGTGCCTTGCTTCCGTATTGTTTATTATTCGAAATGATTATTTACTGCCTAAACACTTCCTATTATTTTAAACAATTCCTATTAAAATACCATCGTATTTTTTTGTATTGCAAGAAAACAATTTCCCTTGATATTTTCGGTAGGGTTTTAAGCTTTTCTGCCTGAATAGCCTAACCTTAGGATTTTGAAATTTCTTTGAGATCCTTCGAGATATTGAGAGAAATGAAGTTTATTGGATATTTATTTATTCTTATTTTTCATAGTGGAGAATACTGAAATCTCGATTTTTTTTATCCCTGATAGTTTTTTCTTAAAATGATTTTTATGAGTTGTGTGAAGTAAAACGCTTTAGTACTTTCAAATCATCGTAAACAGAAATAGCACTTAGCGAAACCTTCTACTTGTATGTCAGATGTCACTGCGTAGAATCTTCTCCAACTGCGCTTGCGGTATAGTAACTGTCATAGCCTCCTCCGCCTTGAAAACACCCAAGGTCTATTAAAACAGCATTAGTTAAGCACCAACAAGCCTTTCCGACCCACTTTACCTTGCGGTCTGTTTGCTCTTCTGGACCCACTTTGTCGGAAGTTAAGCGCGCACGCTTGTTGCCAATTCCAAATGCAATAATTCCGCTCGCGTGCGGGTTTTAAATCTGTTAAGCGGTGGTCATTATTTGAGCTTGTGCTTTGGGGTATCGGGCAGAGTTAATATGTTTATTGCTATGGAATATGAACCGAGGGAAGTAAATGGAGTATAACATTTAGGATTTATTTGAACTTGGGTGAAGATTCGTATAATGGGTGTGCTAAATATGTATTATATTTCTAATGCAGATAACTAGTACTAGTATATCTCCTTTTAAACAAATATACTCATGTTGAACAATTACAAAACTATGAACACTCTTTTTTGCTGTTTTTTTATAAAAGAAAGAATTATAGAATTCTATATAAGAAGGAACTATAATGTTTCCTATATGGATAAAATTATCGTTTATTTGCTTTTAAATGACATTAATTAAATCTTGCATTGGAGATTTTATATAAATACAAAACTAATAATATAAACTCTTAATTATAGTAGGTCCGTGGCTGCTAGTAAGAATGGAACAGTAATTGTAAAAGAATGGTGCTACGTTAAAAAAAATCAAATATCTTATAAGTTGTTAAATTTTAGAGCAAAAGGAAGCTTAAAACTGACCTCATAGAACTAGATAACTAACTAAACACTCTAGGTAGAAAATTTAGAGATGATTCCTTTAATTACAGTTCCTGACAAACACACTTTAAAGTTATTATTATTACCCTAAAAAATTTAAATAGTTTTAAGCATTATTCGAATCCTTCGTTTCTCAAGGACATTTTCAAATATTAGCATCCGATAAGCATCAAATTTTTGCAAATTTTCTAGCTTTACACTTTCAAGGTTTTGCATAAATTAATTTTATCCATCGTACCCGACACTTGATGTGTTTTCAGTAGCAAAACTCAGTGTCGACAAAATTTTCGAACATTTCTGTTTTTAAAAGCAGAAAATGAAACCAATATCACAGTTAATAAGGCGATCAGAATTCGTATAGGGGACTTAAATCACCCGAACGGCTACTTAATACTTAAGATTACTTGTCCTATAAATCTTGACATTTTACGACACTTTCTCGCAATTTTATGGCAGGTAGTAAAGTCTTGAAAGAGGTGTCTTTTCACCACCTGACCCCAAAAGCTCTGCTATCCTCCAGGCAGTGCTTATGATATTGCGAAGTGCATACCAATCGAGCACCCACGGATTCTCTCTCTCTCTCTCTCTCTAGCACTAGCTTTATGCGAGTTTCTGCTGTAAGGTTATTTTCATTAACTAAACATATCTTCTGCATTTCATCCCATATATGGTATATCTCTCCTGGGTGACAGTTTCCAAATAGCTATGAAAAAGTTGCATCTAATTTGTGGAGGGACATTTTGGTAGTATCCAATGTCAAATGGACTATATCCGTCTTGACGTCACATTTTACCCATCATGTGACCTACTGAGCTTGCGATTGGTTACCACAGAGATAGTTTGTAGTGATTAAGTGAGATATGATTTGATAGCGAGTTTGTTTTTCCCCATCACATGATTAAACTGGGCGTGGCCGAATATAGTCCATTGTGAGCTGAAAAATACAGTATAACCTAGTTATCTCGAAAACCTTATACATCTTAAATAATACCCCCTTGAAATTAAGTATTTCTCTACTTTTCCATGTCATATTGAAATCTCGCTATCTCGAAATTTTTTTGAGTTTCTTCGATTTTAAGATATGGCGGCAGGTTGTACTGCAATAAGAAGTTAAGAGCATTTTAGATATATTTTGCTCTGAGGAGATTATTATAAATAAATTGTTTTTATAGGAGAAAAACGATGTTATGTTTCATTGAGAGAAATGGCGATTTCAAATCTGAGTACATCGATAGTTTCCTTTGGATATAAACTTTTGTTTCAAATATGAAAACGCACTTCTTTCCATTTTAAAATACTAGAAATACACAGTTTCAAGCAATTCAATAGTCACCACTCAAATTATATGTATTTTTGTTTAATATTTGCAGTTCATGAAGATAATCTTTTAGCAAAAATGGAAAATATATTTCGTGATAGCCCAGTTGGGGTACCACTCAAATTACTAGTTTGTTTCTTCACTTCTCGGTGCCATTTCATTATGGAAAAGTCACATTCTGAACAGATAATGGGTACTGCACCATCGAAGGGCCGTTATTGTCAGAAGGATACTGACCAATGCTTTATATTCTTGAAACAAACACTTGCTTAAAAATGAACATATGAGGTATTATTTTGAGTACCTGTATATTTTCAGAAATGAGTTTATACATGTTTCAAACTTGAGTAACTTTGATTTGCAGCCAGCTTGAGTTTAAGTAATATAATAGCTCTCCTCGTGCCTACGTGGCACATAAGGCCTTCAGCCCCACCCGCCACCCTCTTTGGTCTGCCGCAGCAGCCCTTGCCTGGGACCAGCTGGTCCATCCCGCCTGGCCTCTCTCCTCCTCGGCCATTCTTTGCCATGTCAAGGCCGGTCTCCCCCGTCTCCTCTTGCCCTCAGGTGTCACACGAGTATTATTTATACAGCTTTGAAAATGCCCCTTTAAGAGTATTTCATTCAACACCGCTTTCCTCCTAATTAGTATATGAATATTAATTGCCGGTTAATATTTACAAGCTTCCTGATTTGATTAAGAAACTACGCTATTATTTTTCTTCTCAAGCGAGATAGGTGCTTTAAAATGATCTCAAAGCATCCCGAAATCGCATCTCTTGCTAACTTTCGAGCTTAATAAATGCTTACATTACAAGTCAGTCTGAATAAAAGTTCAGTATCCCGCATCTTGTCACCGCGGCAACATTTCCGGGTGCGCTCCTAACCAATTAACCGAGCTTTTACTAATTTGATGCACGATGCACGCCATTATCTATCGCTTATCTATTCACCGAGAATTACAACAATCCATTCAAATGGGGCTTTTTATCTATAGCCCTTGCGCAATAAACACCAATGAACCAACCAACCAACCATTCAAATAATAGACATGCAACTCATGTTCAACTTTCCTTCGGAACAAGTTCTTGATTTTCACTTTTGTGTTTCTGATCCCTTCGTACCTGGCACCGACTTCTGCGGTCGTATCACGAGGTGAGGAGCACGTGATGATGCTAAGGGATTAAAATCATTGGTCGCGATCGTGGCTTGTTAGCTAAACGGACTGTCGAGTTGTGTGCATACAGAGTTGTCAGTTCGTTAGTACTTCGTGTTTGATGCCGTGTTTGTTCAGGGATTTTGTTAGGTTAAGTCACACTCGAACAGGATGTAGATAAATACTGATGAGGCAAGTTATACATAATAATTAATTGAAGGTTATTAATTTGTTAGTGATGTAAATTCTAAAAAAATATAAAAGGAAGTTAACAGGCAGTTTTAGTTTCAGTAATATTAATGCGCTACAAGTAAAATAAATGAAGTAATTTTTTTGTGATTGAGGTCAACATTTGAAGTGTATAAATATATAATTAATATTTGTCCTACCTTTAAATCAAGGAAATCCACACATTTTCTTCTATGAATACTTGAAATGAACTTAAGTATTACCTTAACATAAGAACACCTGAACAGTGATTACAATTTTACAGATGTAGTTAAGGATGAACACAATTTAAGTACTCGTACCCCACCAAAGGGATCAGTTAAAGGCATATATAATATCCATGTATTCCCTTACTAAAAGTACTCGAATATTAAGAAGTTTTGAATATTTATCGCACCTCACTACCCACTTCATCGAACTCCGGCAAAACTATGTCCTTCCCATGTGAAAAAGATAAAAATAGAAAATTTTTTTCTTTTTACTAAGATTTACATGTTTTAGACCAACGATGGGCAACCTACGGCCCGCGGGCCGGATCCGGCCCGCCTCGTCATTTGGTCCGGCCCGCGGAACATTTAAAAAATTGTACTAAAAAATCACTGTTTTCGTTAACAAGAGCGAAAGAGGGGAGACAGAAGTTTCCCCCGAAAAGAACTTAATTTTAGCAGTTAAAACGTGCTGTACTACTATATTTTGTTCTTGGGAGGTGTCTATAAGCGTGGGAGAGTTGTTACTTCACGACGGACGATCGCCGACGGTTGATTTTCCGATTTTAAAAACGTAGATAGCTTGTTCAACCATTTTCCATCTCCCTTGAAAAGTAACGTCGAGGAAGCTCCGATACACCTTCAAATGGAGTTGATCGAGCTTCAGGAAGACTGGCATTTAAAATCAAAATTTGAAGACGTAAAGCCCAGTGATTTCAACAGCACATACCTTGCTGAAGAAAATTTCCCCCATCTTAGAGCATTTGCAAGAAAAATGATCTGCGCATATCGAAGTACATGTAAATGTGAACAGTTCTTTTCCAGAATGAAAATTAATAAATCGAAGTATCGAACCAGGCTTACGGAGGAAAATCTGGACTAAACTCTCCGCCAATGTATAAGTGAGATAGAGATCCCAATGTTGACAATCTTGTAACTCAGGTTCAGACTCAAGTACTCCCAGATTTTTCTAGATTTTCCAGTATAGATTTTTGTAACTTTAACATTAAATTTTTGTATGTATGTAATCTAGATATTATTCTAGTCCAGATTAATGTTTAACTTTAGTACTAAACTTCATAAATGTATATATACAACTAAACGACTCATTTTTTACTTAAAAATATTACCTATTATCTACTCTATGGCCCTCCACGTCATTATAATCTTGGAGTCCGGCCCGCGGACTCGAAAAGGTTGCCCATACCTGTTTTAGACTAATACTAGAGTTCATTCATGTTTTGTAATCTATACTAGAAATTACGAAAATTCATTAACAAGAGAGGATGTAAAATTGAAAATATATAAAACTTGTTGACATTCTTTTACGTCTTGCTTTCCAACAGTTATGAGTCAGAACCCTTTAAACCAGTCGTGTGAATCCTTGAAATCCAAATGCAGGTCAATTTTAAAAGACAAGATTAGCATAAGAGGTTATTTTAAATTTGTTGAAAACTTGTTTTAAAGTCATGGCTTCAAACATTAGATGTTCTTATTTAAAAACTTTACATTACAAGACAGTCTTTTTAAACGATTGGCTTTGATAAGTATTTCTAACTTTATTAAATCAACGTATTAAATTTTTTGACACACCTTTTCTTTAGTAGCTCTAATTTAATATTAATGTTGACATATATTGTTATTTGTGTATCGATTTATTTTTTTTTCATGGAATATATACCTTAATATCACAAAGAACTATCTTCTTTAAAGTGTTTTACTTTTTTTAAATATTTTACATTATCCATCGTATGAATTAAAAAAACTGAATACCAATAAAAAAAACTTTTTAAGGTAGTAATTAAAAAGAAATATGTTGTTTGGCAGTAAATTGTGTGTCCGACCTTTTTTTTCTGGTTCAGACAAATTTTGCCAGGGGTTATTTATTCATTTTCATTTACTTAAAAAAATTATCATTGAAATATCTACTACTCACATAAGAAGAGAGTTAAATATGATGCTTCACTTCAAATTATTTCTTTTTTCACAGACCCCACAGCAACAATATTCTTCCTTCAGTACAATGCTACCGGATCTCTCTTCTAAATTATCGCAAGAGATAAACTCCTTGTTTAGACACCATCAGTAACAGTAGCCGTAAGAAAACTAACAACGTTTTGTATAAAATCCTGCATAACGTGTTCAGGATAACATTCATTCGTTTCCTTCAGCGTTCTGCTGGCTACGTTTAATAAACACGTTTGTGCCACGCTTGGCGAGTGAAGTAAATCCGTATTTGTATACCAACCCAAAGTCAGCCCTACACACAGCAAAGAAAGCATTGTTCTATAGTGACTCGAGAGTCTTGCTCTAAATGCTGCAGTTTCGGTAAAAGAAACAAGATCTTTGTCATTTAAATTTTGAATTGCTTAGTTTTTAGTCATTTAGTTGGAATCTTTTTTTATCATGCGGCATCACACTGATTTCGCATCCGGTGTTCTATGTATTCAATATTTTGTAATTTCCTTTGGGTTGTGCCTCAATTTCTTAGAAGAGCTGTTTGTTTCAAGATATAGATAACCCTGTCCACCTTAGGTCAAGAACATGTTTTCATTATAGTTAACTATTTAAGGGAACATATATAAATTACATCAAACTGTAAAGAGGTACAGAATCTGAGGCACAGTTAATAAATAGGATATTGGCGAAATGACACTTTTAAGTGTATTAAAAGCATTTCTGATTACATTTAAACGCACCGTTTTAATAGATCCTAAGTTATTTTTGCATTGTATAGCTAAGCAGTCATAATATTAAAATGAGATTCCAGTTAAAGCTTACTTCTGCAAAGAATTTCGATAAAAAAAAGCTAGGAGGAAATTTCCGATTTTAAATTTCATTTTTAAGCACACCGGAACTAATATTGCTCAGGACTTAAATAGCTAATCTTTGTTTTTTTTTAAATTTAACTCGAAAAGTTTGTTGAAAGTTTTTCTTGAAATATCCCCACCTTTACTTTTCATTTTAGTTCGAGGGAAATTTCAATAGCAAATCAAACTTTCCCTAAGAAAATTTCAAAACTATTCTTAAAAAAGTTCATTCGATGATTAAGTTTCCTGCATTCAATTATTAAGCTTTCCTGAAAGGATAGAATAAATAAATCAAGAAGAAAATAGCTAATTCTTTTATAGCTGAGAAAGTTTCAGATGTAGTAATTTTAAATGTTACTGGATAGTTTTGAAAGTAATTCGTTTGAAAACAGTGTATATCTTTCTTGTCCTTGAAATTTGTATGTATTTGCATTAAAAGAATGATTCTGTTCTTTTATTCGGCCTTCAAGTTAAGTTTGAAGACCTAATCTTAAAGACATAGCCAGATATAACTGGAATGAATTCAGTGTTCTTCGATGGTTATTGCAAAAAATAGATCAATAACCTAAAGCTAAAGCGTTATGTTGATGTTTACCACGATCAAGCTGTTTCACACGTATACATCAATATCGGTCATTCCGGTGATGATGTTTGAAGATTTCTCTCTCTTCGCCCATAGCAACGTATTCTAACAACACATAAATGGAACATCTTTCATTCGGAAGGCGTTCTATTTACCTACAACTTTCCCCTACGTCGCTACCTGCGTCGGACGTCCGAATTCCTATTCAGCTCGCGTCCACACCAACTATAGCCACCGGCTGAGAATCCTAAGAGCAAATAAAAAAAATGGAACGCGTTAAATCCGACCTGGGAAGACCCCCTTTCACCCCTCCCCACAACACAAAACGTCACGTGACATCGGCATGCTTTTAAAGAAACGCACCTGCAAAGTTTTTGGCGTGGTCCAGCTGACCTTGAAAAGAGCTATGCAGTGAAATCACTGCGACAGGTCGGACAATCTTCAAGGAAATCTTTTTTGTTTCGTTTAAATTTATACCCGAAAGCGAGATGATAAGAGGTGGGGTCAAATGAACCGAAGGTGGTCTTCACCTTCAGAAAGACTGGGATTTTGAGGTTGATTTCTGCGCTCTTAATGGTTTGGTCGTGAACTTCCCTCTAGTGTTCTTGGAACGATCACTTTCACCTTGCGCGTGAGAAATGACAGTGTGATGTAATAGTGAATTTTTGATGTTGGCTTAATGCTGCTTTGTAGGCTACTGGGTGTTTCTGAGTTGTCAACAAGGAAGTTTGAGGATTGTCTGAAGCATATTGCGGAGTTTTTTTTTTCTTTAAGAAAGTAAACTAAGTTAACCTTCAGTTTCGCATTGTTTAAAATGCGAGTTATTCTTGGGTTGTGCAAACTTTATTTAAGGAGGTTTACGTATTTGCATTACATAGTTTTGTAAATAATGATGGTATGAAAGAGAACTTATGAAAGATGAGGAGAAATAAAAAGTAAGTAGAAATGAAAGCAATAAAGGACATCATGGAAAAACCCTTTAAAAAACTGGTTATTTATATTATTTACTTTTATAAATGAAAGAACAAAATTTTGTTGAAGGTACCCTTCAAATTTTTTTTCCTTATTTCTCAAATCAAATTACGTGTATTAGTACTTATAAAAACCTTCAGATTTGTAGTTTTTTCATGATATATTTCTAATAAGGTAATTGTTGCTACTTCCTAAACTATGATAGTAGGTATTCATAAAATTGATTGATATAAAAATTATATGAAAACATGGAGTGGATGACACGATTAGATATGGATTGAGGTATTTTCAAAATATTTTTGTTATGTACTTTACTTTCGTATACCGGTTTAGAAGACTCAACTAGTTCTACTTAATGAAAATTTGATTAATATGTTGCACTCTTTCTATTGTGTCCAGTTTATGAAATATTACTCTGTAAGTAGCGCATTGAACTGTTTGGGCTTTATTCCGTTATCAGGTTACACCCATTCTATAATCAGCCATGAGGAAGCATCAGACTGATTTAACTACTTGGTGTACTCTCAAGATAGATTAGAAAATAGTTTTTTTATATTAAAAGTAATTTATTACGATTTATTTCAAAGATTGAAAATTTTTGATTACCAAATAGTTAAGAATATTATTTCCTCATTTTTCAAAATAATTCTTTGTTTTCGAATTCCAATTTTTCTTGTTTTAATTTTAATTTTGAGTACGGTAGGAAACCATAGGAATTTTAAAACAGTACCATTTATATATCTAATATAATAAAACTAAGTGTGGGTATATGTGTTTGTCTTTTATACAAATCCACAATTTTCTTCCGATCTGCACCAAACTTGGTATACCTACGTAAAAAAACTCCAGAAAAAACATAGGCTATGTTTCGAAAACTTTTAATGACCCCTTGACCCTCTTTCGACCCTTTTTATGGTCATTTTGCTGAAATAGCTTCATTTCCCCTCAAGAAGAGATCTGCTTACTCCATTGTTACAAAGAAAATTTAATGCTAAACAACAATTTTTAATAGAAACACTAGGTACAAATCTATTTAAAAATTATATTAATATTTTAAAAATATATTTCAATGAAATTTAAAAGTTATGTATAGTTAAACATATTTTTATTTGACAGATTATCTAATTTTTATATTTTAAAAGCTTTATAGAATATCATTGTTGTTAAAATAGTGTCCATGGAAACGAGGATGTAAAATCAAAAAGTGATAATATTTTAACTTTTAAGAAAGTTGGTTAACAAACCAAAAACCATTAAAACTCCCTTTCAACTAGAAAATATTGATTTTTTTTCTTAAATTTCAAAACGGAATAAGCTTTAATTATTGAATAATTTCACCGAAAACGTTTATTCTTAAAGAAATGATTAATTAAGGAATCTGAGAAATTTTAAATAATTTTTAGAATATTTTTTCCATGTTGTAAATGTGGAAATCATTCAAAAGTTATACTATTGCGCTTGAGTACTGAAGGAATTTTAGTCCATCCGGATAAGAAAACTTACTAGGAACACCGGGATAGGAAAAGTTACCGGGAACACCGGAATATGAAAAAGACGCCTGGGATACCTGGATGATTGGTAAATGTTGATTATATAAAATTAGAAATGTATTTGGGAAAACTTAAAAATAAGGCGTTTGCTATCAAAACCAGCTTATTCCATTTTTGGAAATTTTACAGGAGAGACAAAAAACTTCTCACGTCCACAGTTCTAAAGCTAAATTTGTTTTTTAAATTTTTAATTGTAGGTACAACCACTTAGAATTTGATTAGTTTTTTATTTTCATTCCAGTTGCATTACCTTGGGCGTAATTACACTAATTGGGTTGGAATGAGCTGATTTTGATGCAAAAACACGATTTTTCATGCTTTTTTCAGTTTTTTTGTTCAATTAAGTTGTGAATTGGTTTTTTCCAGTTCACCAGTTAATATTTATGTCTTTACGAGTTTTAAGTAAATGACGTAACTTTAACGTAATAAGTAACTTTTTCAAATGATCTGAAATTTCACAGTTGAGATCACAGTTTTCACTTTTAATCTAATTTTGGGTTGGAATGAGCTGGGTTTGAGCTATATCCCTTCGCCAGGTTATGAAGGACCCTCTAAACTTTCAAAATATGCAAAAAAGTGGATTTCAGAAAAATATGGAATTAGCTGGTTTTGATAGCAAACGCCTCAAATAATAAATTTATAATCTTCACCCGTGCAAGGCCGGGCATATCAGCTAGTTTATAATAAAAGTAGGTATGGGAGGAATCATTTTTGCATCATGAATTGGAAAAAAAACAATTGCATAAATTAATAATATGTTATTTAAATAATTATTAGGGGACATCAATAAATTACGTGAGGTCAAAAAGGGGGGAGGTGTTTGAAAAAATCTCACCCAATCTCACTAAGGGGGGAGGGGGTCGATTAAAATCTCACGTCAACTTTTTAAGTTAGAAATTAAACGATTTTTTTAAGTATGAGAAAGAAAGAAAACCCACAGATAAGATACTGTGGGGATTTTTAGGCGGAATATTGTCCTTTTCCTTCACATCATTAATAGTGGAAAAGTTTTAGGTGCTGTGAAGCACAAAAGGCAAACGAATAGGATAGAAAATTATTTTTAAAGTTAGTAGGTAAATCTCACGTGGGGGGGAGGAGGGGGGGTCCAGCAAAATCTCACTATATCTCACCAAGGGGGAGGGGTTCCAGATTTTGGATAAAACACTTCACGTAATTTATGGATGTCCCCTTATTGACATAGAATTCATTTACACTAATAATAAAAGTACTTAGCTACTATTTTAAATTTTTATTTAAATAAATTAAAAAATAATGGAGAAACAAATTGCATTTGAATAAGCCTAGTAAATAATAGTAGCTAAGTACTTATAATATTAAAAAATACAATTAGTAGATAGGATTTCAAAGGAATTAAATTGTTTAAAAAAGCATTATCAGTTCCTCTTCCGTGACAAAAAACAAAGTATTTTGGTTAAGCCGAAAAAAAGCGATAAGCATTTTAATAAGGGGAATTAAACATGGCCTATGCCTATAAGATATCTCTATTGGATATATATGATGTTTTGGATAGTTTCTCTCTATTCTAAAAAAAAGTTTTTGGTGAACGGTTTCCAGAGAAAGGCTTTTTAATTACTGAACCGAATGACACATATATGGTATCAAAATGTCCGGATTTCCGAGTAGGCCCTTCGATTTTTCAAAAAAATTCTCAATTTTAAATTATTTCCATTTTTTTAGATAACGGATAAGGTCGCAGTTACAAAGCAAGTACTGTTAATCAAATTATTATGCATCCAATCACAACGACCGATTGACGCTATATTTTAAGATGAAACATGTTTTCTTACCTTTTAAAAAAGTACTTTCTTGATGAAATATCACTCAAAGACTGATAAAAACATATTCTAAAAACTTACATGTATGCGATTTTATACTAAAATTTCACACTTTTTGTCCAATATTTATAATTTTTAGTCTGATTTTATCGAAATTAATTGTAAACATAGTGATGTTTTGTCTCTTATTATTTTCAATTGCTTAAACGGTATTGTTTAACAAGTCTGGGTTTAAAAAATATGAATGATTCGGCATATTATACTAACGAGTTACTTTAAAATAATGGTTTTTGTTTGGTACGAATATTGATAAACAATTAGAATTACTTATTTTTATAATCACTAGGGGGCTCTGCCCCCTGCTCGCTATCGCTCACCAACCCCCGGAACTGCTTCGCAGTTCTTTGAAGATCGCTTCGCGATCTTAGCGAGCAGAGCTCGCTTGTTTCATCTCAACTATCCAGTACAACCTGGAACTTGTCTGCTTATAGTCTGTTCATTTAGAATAAGCGCCTGAAACAGGATCAAAAACGCTCAATAATGCTTAATAACGCTCATCAGACAACTTCAGTGACCGATTTTTTACAGTATTTTAACTACTTCTGCTTAGGCTGCCTTGTCATTGCAGAAGAAAATTTTTTCGACGATAATAAGAATAATAGCTGCTTCTAATACATTACGTCTCAGGCGCTAATTCTAAATGAACAGAGTATAGTTAATGATCATTTAATATCGAAACTTTTTATCTCAAACTTTTCAATAATTAAATTCGGATCATTACAACAAAAATATCAAAATAAAACTCTTACTGAAATATTCCTTTTTAAATTATCAATAATTTAATGGATAGGGGGCTACCTCTCCCTGCTCGCTTACGCTCACCAACCCCCGTAACTGCTATGCAGCTCTTTACAGATCGCGAAGCGATCTGTAATATCTGAAATCGATCTTTAGCAGAGTAAAACCAATTTATCGAAAATCCTCTACCTTTCATCGGCATAAATAGCACTCAAAAAAGCTTAATTATTTATTTCTCTAGTAGTTCAAAAAATATCGAAGTACATATCTTTAAAAGATTGTTAACCAAGTCTATACTATATCTCTAGCAAACTTAGAGCAAAAATGTGCTCCTCAAAACTTTTAAATTTAAATATCCGTGCTCGCGACAATCTAGTGAACAGGCAAATATAAAATTTAAAAACATTAAACAAGTCTGATAAAGACCTACTAAAACTATGAAAAAAATGAAACTTTGATGCTTAATAATTCCAAAACTAATTAGAATTTTTTAAAGAATTAAACGCCAATCTCTTTCTTCAAAGTAAGAATATAAGTGTTTAAAAAATCATATTGATACCGTGATTAGTTTTCATTTTAGATAGAAAAAACCGAAAAAGTGTCAAAAATTTCGAAAATTAAAAAATTAATTACTCTAAACCAAATTCGAAATTCGAAAAAAGGGCGACGTAGTGCACATCTTCATACTTCAGAGTATTAGGCTGCAAAAAATCATAGTTCTGCTGCTAATAGATTTCGCTGAACTGGATTACGCGGCGAAAAAAGAAAAACTTCAACTTTGACCTTAAAAATACCCCAGTATTAATTATCACATCAGTTAGCTTTTTGTTCGAGAATGTGCCCCAAATATTTCTCTACAAACGTTTCAAATTTCATAAATTTCTATCAAGTAGTTTTTGCGATATGAGAGTTCAAAGAGTTGAAAAATTAAATTTTCTGAAACAGCGGCGCCAGCGGCGGCGGCAGCGGCGGCAGTGACAGTAACTTTTTTTTAATATAGAGAGATAGATTAAAAATTATTAAGATGAATATTTTTAAAAACATTTCGTATAAATTTTTGATAAGTTCGGGTTATATACATTCAAACTTTTAAGGGAGATTAATTCATAGAGGGGATTTGGTGACGTATTTTTGGAAAGTTGGTTGACGTTTTTTCTGCATATTGTTTAATTGTTTTATAGTGTATTAAGTTCAGCGAGTTGGAATTTGTAGGAATTGCGAAGCAATTCCAAAAAGTCCTGCGTCAGCAGTTTACGGGGGTTGGCGAGCGATAGCGAGCAGGGGGCGGTAGCTCCCTAGTTATTTAAAGTAAATCAAACGGATGATTTTATCTTGAAATCAAATCAATAAAAGGCGTAAATAGCAGCGAGACATGTAAAACTATTTCACCGCGAGGGTAGTCTTATCGCAGTAAAAAAACTTACGAGATTATAGTATAGTGACTAGAATAAGGTTATTAGAATAAGTTATAACTTATTCTAGTCACTATAATTATAGTAACGAGATGTGACTACGGGTAATGTTTTTTTCTCCTTCTTGTGCCGATACATCTCAGTTTTGCAAATTTATAAGAGTCATAATTGTAGATTTAATTCTTTTCTGTAACTAATTCGTATTACTTTCTCGTTTTATTTATTTATTTTTTCTTTTTGTTTTTAGTGTAAATGTATTGATATTTCATTACTTAATTAGTGGTAGTCTAGTACTGGTAATCTATTTGAAAGTTTCTACATGCAGTCAGTCAAAAAGGACACACATTAATTATTTCTTAGTAGGGCTAGAAATCTCCTAGTAAAAACAACTAATGAAAAAATTATTTTTAAACCTACCTGCACATTTGATCTTTCGTGTGAAGATATTAGATTTGATTTAATTTATTGTATTAATTTCTTTATAAGCGAAAAAAGTTTTATCTATTATAATCATGTTTTTATTCTTATATGACCCTTTAAAAATTTATATTTCTTTTCAGTCCATACTGACATATCTTATAAAGAGTATCAATTGATCAATATTTTAAACTTAAGAATAGGACTAAATGCATGACTTCTCTGACACCACAGACACTAAATACGGTTCTGTATGCATCATTACAAACTTCAGTATCCCCATTTTTTGTGGAAGCTGACCCAAATGTTCAAGAAAGAATTCCTATAAAAAGCCAATGTCCATTTTCCAAAAAAAAGTAGAGGGAAACTCCTTTCTTTGTGGATCAGGGTCGGCTGTAGAATTTTCCTTCATAGAAAGTACCTAAGTACTCATAAAACTGAACGAAAATGAATAGCTCTAGCTGTCGGGGGACGAAAAGAACGAAAACGACTGGCCATTCAAAAGAGTAATTGAGAATAACCCCACGCACCATTGAGTTTTGCCTCACTAATATAATTTGAAGTCGCTAGTTTTGCATCTGTTTGACCATTATCTCGGCAGGGGAAGAGTTGTATAGCTAATCAACCTCATCCTTAGTTTTCTTCGAAATGAATTGGGAGAATTGATGGCTCAATAAAATTAGCATTCGCATAATTAATAGTTCTATCTTTTTTCCAATGTCTTGTTTCTGCGTCGTTTTTTCTATTTTGGAATAATTGAAAGACTCTCTATATAGTGGTTTTTGAGTACCATCTGAGGTAAAAATATTCGCTGTGATAAACGTAGTACACTTTTAAGATACTTGTAGCAATCGAATTCTTCATTTTATTAAGTTATATTTTCCTTATACTCAATGATTTAAATAAAGGAGAAGGATGTTTCGTCTCTTCAAATTATCTTTTCTTTTTATAAGCACTTTCTCCTTATTTTCTGAGGGGATGGAAATTGAAATTCGTGACTCTATTTTCGACTTACCTTCTCATCTTAACTGAACTTCCCAGTTTAAAAATAAAATCCTTTGTTCCAGAATCAATCATAAGTGCATAAAATTAACTCATTGATGATTAAGTGCATAAAGTTTTCAAAATTTCCATCTTTGTTGAAGAGATTTCTCCTTATAGACTTTTAAGTTGCATAATTCTACGCAGCTTTTCAATGTAATTATATTTTATGGTATATTTTACTGAGATAGATACTAATTGCATCAATTCAAAGAGCAGATGGGTCTTAATTTCGTTGATGATTACATGTCTGTTATCTAAATGATGGTTCCTAGAACTTGAATTGTTTCAGTGAAATACCCTGAATGCTCAAGTAATAACTCGTACAGTAGGAGGTCATCTTTAATTTATTATGACCAATTAGTTCCACTTACTTATGAAGAAACTCTTTCGCAACTATCAGTGACTTCTTTTTCTTTATTGCTGAGACATTTTTTCATACCAGGCAAATGAACCCAGGTGGGAAGTAATAGCACTTTCCACTTTCTATTTATTTCCACGGTAGATGTGGAAGTTGCAGTTCGGAAGTTGTTCGTTACGGAAAGATGATTCCGAAAATGTTTTGAACCCAACGTTTTTCGGTCGAGTATGACGAGGCAAACAACCTAAACAAAATATACCTGGAATAAAAACGCTGACAGCCGTAATCAAACGGAGGAATATCAATAGAATTCCACTCATAAGATGCATAAAAGTGCTTTGGAGGGTAAATAAAACAGAAATCAAACCTTCTTTGGATTCCGAATCGGCTCTTAAAAACAAGTTTTTCCCAGAGTAGATCTAGATTTGAGTTGGAATCTTTTATTTCGCTATCAAAAAGTAATTTACCTCCCAGACATTTGAGACTCAAAAATGTTTTTCTGTATAATTTTTTTCCTTGAGCTGTAAAAATGAGAGGGAAATGTAATTCAAAGGAGAGTGCGTTGAAAAAGTTCAAATAAATATGGTAGACTTAAGGGGGAAATGGCAAAATTCTATGCAAAGGCACTGATGACACAAATATGTTTACAAATTTTGGAATTTTGATTGGGTTAGTAATGTTTGATGACTCTGATGGAAAAGAGTCACGAAATTCGTGTTCTAGATTGTAATTGAACTTGAGTAAAAAAAACAATGACAGGGATATACGTATGCATTCACTGTCAATGCATGCAATTGCTTTCACGTCAGAAATCACGTTTCAATTCCAACTTTCTAAATGTCTGCCAACTCTTTGTTCAAATACTTTTATCATACCAGTTTGCATACGTAGATTATGCATGATTTTTCAGGGGTGTTTCATAAATTGTGTATCAAAAATTTGGTATTTCAATCCCTCTGAATCAAGAGTGTTCGAATTCAAGTTCGAAATGGTCTTGCTACGTTAATTTTGGCCGTTCTGATGATTTTTTTTAGATGATAATAAAACTTGAGTATTTTTATTAAACTTTCCTCAGAAATAATACGATAAAATAACTTTTCCTCCAGTTATAGCTACGTCATAGTTAATTTTTTGTGGTAATCATCATACACTGGTTTCTTGTAAAGTCCATTTTTAATCCCTTAACATAATTTTTTATTGAGGTAATTTGAATTGGGAAAAACTGGGAAACAAGAAAATTAAGCTGAAATGAAATACTTAAAAGTTTAACCTTTAAGTTGTATACTTAAATGATTTTATTGCTTCAAGTTAATAAAAAATACCACAATAAAAATCTACTTATGTCAAGAAAAGTAATATTTCTATAAAGATAAGGTCCATAAATTTTAACCCTATACAAAAACTACAAAAAATGAAGTCTAGTACATTTGTTCCATTTCGTAAGTACAGTTGATATTCTTCAGTTCTATATCTTTCATGCACATCATCTTACCCTCTTGTCAAATTTTTTTTTGTGGGGAGAACCCCTCCTCACCCCTCAGAAAACGTGAAAACTCGACAAAACGAAACTCATACATAATCCCTCGTCATTTCAACTCTACAAATAAACCAGAATGCATATAAGCTTTTGGGGTGCATTGTTTACCGTCACGTCCTCCGTGGTGGAATTCCAGCTGTTCAGCTTTTTGACGAACCCGTGGCGTCCGGGAAACCAAGTTTCGCTTTATCTATTTTCCCGACAAGTTCCTCCTATTTATCCACTCTGATGGGACACAATGCTCGCGTTATATCGGCCAACAGAAAACGCTCCATGTCGTATTTATTACCGAGTGACCTTCAAATGAGCTATTTGAGGCTGTGATTATGATTTTTGCTGTCAATCATGGTTATTATTGCTATTATATGGATCGTCTCAGGTATTTTCCTTGTGCGAGTTCTTTTACTTTCACTTCCCGAAATGGTTTTTCCGAGGAAAAAAAAGAAACTGCATCTCCTTAACTGTGGTGATGGATGTTGTGGTTAGTCTATTCCCGTTGGGAAAACACTAGAGCTATCTTATCTGCCATTGACACCAGTTGGGAAGAGAAACCTCATCGACCATCTCCTGTTTCATTCGTTTCATCTACCATATTCTATTTTGATTCAGATAAAAATCAGGCTTTCAAAAATTTTGTTTTGTGATAATGATCTTCACCGTGTTTTACATAAAGTTGTCATTAACAACGAAAAATACCCTCAACTATAATAACTATTAATTTATGTAAACTATTAATTTTTTTCGTAAAGCAGTTTCAGTATCCTCTTGAAATGCACTTTGTGGCATACTAACTTCAGACCTGCCAACCGTCGGCTTTTGGCCGGAGTTTCTGGCTTTTATTTTGAATCGCCAGTCTCTATTTTGATTGGGAGTTTTATTAGGATGTTTTTCGGATTATTATCAGGCACACCATCAAAAAAATGAAGCCGGAGATTTGAATTACAGTTAGAAAACTCAGTTCAAAAGCAGGGGAGTTGGCAGGTCTGCAACTTGTAAATGTATTAATGATGGTTTTGTTTTAGAGACAAACTCATTTAATATCAAAATTTAATCATAATATAATGTCATTATCACATTTAATATAAATATATAGTGTAAATTTTTTTATCCTTAATATCTACCTACCTAATAGCAGATTATCTCCATTTAAGCACACCGAAAAATATTAAAAATGGTACTATGTATTTATAAGTAAAAACAGATAACAAAAAATTAATAGTTTATTTTAGAACATTTGTATTTTTCTATATTAAGGTAAAAATTCTTTCTTGAAGGCGTGAGAACGAATCTAATTAAACCAAAATCATCCTTCCAAAAATATAAAATCTGTTGCCTTCCTGAAGAAGATATACTGCTCGACTATAACTCTAAACCCCTCTCTTCCGGCACAGCCCTTGCATTTTTCTCGTGAAAACCCTGCACTATCAAACGAAGCGTGAGACAGGCAATCTTAAATCAAGAACGCGGATCCGAGAAATGGAGAAAAAATCTATCTAGCACCAACCTGCAACAAAAGCAGTGACCATCTTCCCATCCCACTCCATCGTTTCTGGAGCACAGCTACAGTCACAGTTGCCCTATCCCCGCGTGACCAATGATTCCTATCCGAAAAAGAAAACGGCCCAGAAAAAGAATGAAAGGGTTCGAGAGAGAAAAAATAAAAAGAAAGAAGGGATGACCCTTAGAATGAGTAACTTCACCGGGGTGACCTAAAGAGCAAGATCTTGGGAGTAGGAAGGACTTGGTGAGTTTTAAGATCAAGTTGTGAGTGGGGAAATAAAAACTAGGTTATGATAGTATGTAGTATGCCTGACCGGTACTGGAGTTTTTATGGCGGTTGGAAAAGTTCAAGCTAAGATTTCCACTTTTCTTAAGCTAAAGGTGGTTATAAACCTATTTAGGCTAGAGTTGTAATAAAAGTTTATCACGGTTTCTTTCATTATGTATCATTCTGGAGAAATTACAGACATAGTTTGGTCTGACATAGAAGAAAATTGAAAGTTTTGAAGATAGTATATAAAAGGACTCATAAAATTTCTAAAGATAGAAATTATTTTTATTGATTTTTAATGATGTATCAAGCCTTGTTTTTAAATGATTCTTAAATTTTTCTAAGATCATCTAATTTGTTGGATCTAAATTATTACAAAACTTTAACGTAAAAATATAAGGATGATTAATTTTAAGGATAAGTAATTTCCTTTAAAATGTTTAAAAAGTATTCATCAACGCTGTAATTTTCTCTGATAATAGTAATTATTGTTTTTCTAGAAAATAATCCTTACTTTAATACAATATCCTTGATTTCTTGAAAAAATTCTCATTATTTATTCGCTGATAAAACACACCATCAAAATTATCTTACTCGTAAAAAATAAGCAAAAATAAGTAATTCATGGAAATGGTCGAGTGCTTTATTCGAGTCGCTCATGATGAAAAATGTCTGCCCATAAGATTTCCAAGAAACTCAGTTCTTAGAACATATTAAAAGTTTTTGTATCTAATTTCATGGTAAAATCACTTTTAAAAATATTTTAATCCTAAAAATAACTAATGCTGCAACTCACAAATTATCATCCCTCAAAAAGCATGTAATCTGAAAAAGTTTTTATTTCATCATCAGGGTAATCGGCGATAATTTTGGAAAAGCAAGTAGTTGTCTTTTACAGGCTATTACGCGCTGTGTACTGTAAATCCTCCTTGATGTGTTCTATGATGAACTTGGACAGAAAAAACGTTGTGCAAGAGCCATGGTATTTCTTAGAATAATTAAGCTCCTCGTGATGTTAGAGAGCAAAATAAAATCATCGCTCTTTGGGCGTTGGTGCATAACATCCCTACAGTGAAGATTGTCGTGGAAGATTTCGTATTAAAACACCCTGGATGTAATTACCTGTGTGCGCATCTGAAAAATCTGGGTGGGTATTTTTAGCATAGAGAACATAATTGATGAAAGTAGATGTCTAGTTAAGGGTGAACAGAACAGGTTGCAGCTTTATAAAAGTATTTCACATATCCTGCCTGTCGCAAAGATATGATAGAACCTATCTTTAAGGAACCATTTTCTTGAAAGTAATAGTAAAACATAAAAACTCCTCACACACATTTTCTTAGTAAACATTCTTTTTCTTTCGGTTTAGAGCAGCGGTTCCCAAAGAGGTCCATATGGACCCCCAGGGGGCCACAGCGACTTCCAGGGGGTCCACGGGCATGAAAATGAAAATTGGGGGTCCACAGCAACTTCTAGGGGGTCCACAGTGACATTCAGAGGTACACGGCAAATTAATTTTTAAACTAACTTTCAAAATTTAAATATCAGTTTGTTAATATTATAATGTTGATAATCGCTTTTTACAATTGAATAATTGAATATTTTCATTATGATTCTACTTTGCTGAAACTTAACTATCAGTATTTTTTTCTGCTATGGAAAAACTCATGAAGTTATTTTCAAAATTTATAAATGCTGTTCATCATCATATGTAAAGGCACATATTTTTTAATGTACGATAAAAAGCACTTTCTTTTTTTTTTCAATTCAATTCAATTTTATTTGATCACATATACACTATTTACAAATGAAGCTATTTACACTTTGGGGATTTAAAAATCCCATTAAAGTGAAAAAAAATATTTGCATATACATATGTAAAGGAAAAACAAAATTTAGGATAATACAAGAAATAAAATAAGAATTATAGATTGGCAAAGGTGTCAGTTGTACATAAACACCCAAAATAACTAAAAAGAAATACCTGGAAAGTCATAAGAACATCTACAATATAAAAAAAAGAATATTTGTACAAGACAGCACAAGGAAATATTAAAAATTTTTATTACAAAAAATTTTTATTAAAAATTTTTATTGCAAAAATTCTTTTTCAATGTCATAAATTAAATCTCAATTTCTATAAGGTATAATTTAATTTCTTTTCATAGTTGAACTTGAATAAAAGTTGTTTGTTAACATGTCATACATTAATTTTAATTATTTCTGAAATTTTATGATTTGTTGATTTGGGGGAAAAACTCACTCTTAAGCCATTAAATTTGACACGCTTGCAACCAAAACATTGTTAAAATAAAGTTTTTGTGTCTTGAAATGTAGTGAGTGATATAGGCTAAGCGCGCACTAGATACTTTTGTCACGGCGACAGAGACAAAATTATCACCCTGGCTTCAGAAAACCATGAAGAGGTTCAAAATTACCGCCTTTTTGTGTGAACAACAGTTAATTTTTTAAAATGAAACAACACTTAATTAAAAAACTAGCTCTCTGAATTATTTGAATGTTCTTAAACCATTGATAGCTTATTTTTTGCTGTACAAAGCCTATATTTAACTCACTACAAATTATATGACGAAGTTTGTCTTTCAATAAGGCCCTTAAATCGTCCACCTGTACGTTACACATGTTTAATACTGCAAAATAATTCACCATAAGCAAGTCTTGACTTTATTTAAGTTTATAATACAACAATTTCCTGTGTTCTAACATCATTACAAATTATTAATTTTTAAAGCGTTTAATTTATCACCTATCGTCCATTTAGAAAATAACCTCAAAATTTAAAATCAAAGCAAAGAATGTCTCAGCTCGGCTAGCACGATCTTAAAGAACCGACAGTGACATAAAAGCCCAAAACATCTCCATCGTCCTCCACCCAATTCATTATTGTGAGATCCCGATAACTCAGAAACAAAGGTATATCAGCACGCCCATCTTGTCCGATTATGATTGTTTCCTTTCGAGCATTTGTCCCGATTAACCCGTGGCTCCGTATCTTCTCTCTCGACTTTGCTCGGTGGGCGGAACGGGAAACAATGTCACTGGTTTTGGGTTAACTAGGGAGGGCAAGTTCACGAGGCCCCTGGAAGGTTGGCAGACTGATGGGTTGGAAAAAGAAATGTCAGACAATGATGCTCTAGTTTGTCGCTGCAAAAAGAGGAATAGTTAGGATCTGGTTTTGGAAGAAGTTTGTTATTGTTATTTTTAGGAGGTACTAAGAAAGTTTCTTTTTATTTTAAATTAGGGTGCATGCTTTTATGACCTACAAATAGAGGATGATTGAGAATTGTACTTTTTAATTATTTATTTTCTTCTTATAATTGTTTACTTTAAAAACGAATTATTTTTATCAGTTTCTGGATGTAATTAATTTCATTTTATTCCACATGTCCATTTCTAAATCACTTTAACTATTGTAATGTTGATAATTTTAAATTTTTCGTTTTGTAAAACATCATTTGGACCCTACCCATTTTCTTTTCTATAAAAATGAGGGGGTTTTGAATGTACTAGAGATGCTACTTCGCAGATTTGATGTTTTGCCATAGAAACAAATAGAAAGGAATGTATTATTTTAAATAATTTGCTTCTTTGATGCATAGAAAAAAACGGGAAAAGAATTATTTGTCTCATGAAATTTTAAAAAGTTTTCAGATATTTCATCTTTTTATAAGAAAGGTTAATGATAAATTTCTTGGACAGATAAATGTTTTAACCATTAAGTCTACACAATTTCATTGAGAAATTGCTGTTTCAATTTTTCTTCGTAGAAGTGGTGGAAAACTATAAAGGTAAATCCTCAAAATAGAAAAATTGATATCATCGTCTCTGCTTAACTACCTAACATCGACTTTCTTCTACAATCGCTTTTCACAAACCCGTATAAAACTTCATGCGAATCCACAAGGGTTCTCCTCTTTTTTGACTTGACTACCCACAAAAAATACAGACTTAGCATTCAGACTAAGTCTCACACCTGCTGAGAAAGTACAAGTATGTAAACAAAAACAAAGCAGCGGGACATAAAACTCAAGGCGAGCAAGGCAACCTCCGTGCATATCAAATGACTGCCCACCGCTGCCAAGTTAATGATGCATATCATCCTCTGTCCGGCTTTTCCATTTGCAAACGGCCTCGGCAGACCAACCATTATGAAAGCATCTGGGTTGGATGCCTTGCCTACGGAGAGTATCTTGTGACTTTATGCAGACTTTCTGGAGACTGATGAGTTAGTTAAGAGTCATTCGGCATTTTAATTGGTTGATGATTAGGAGATAGGGCTGTTCCTATCGACCATCAAGGATTTGTTGTAGGAAGTGAGCATAACCTTGTCTGATGGATAATAGAGTTAAAATCTCCACAACGCTTTTGTTTATTCAAGCAATGGTTTCAGTGGCCGATCACAAACCTCGCAATATGTATTAATTTTTATAGCTTTTGAGTATTTAGCCGTTTATACCCCAAAGCAATTTAATTTTGTACAGAAATGTTTGGTGAAACAGACTTCCCTATGTTAAAATATAAGTGGATAGGTTCACTTACAAAGATAGAAGAGGTTATTAATAACAGCAATACTCTAACCCTGATTTTTAAAATTCCTATCCACCTCGTCAAAATTTCAGAAATCTTTTAGATTTTTTGAATGGTGGAGCAACAAAAAATTAATTTTTTGGAATTTAGACTAAATTTTGCAGAAGAGAAAGTAAGAGAATTAAATAGTCTGCACTAGAGATAATTAAGGATTTTTCCTATGGTATACTGGGAAATATTGTCGGACTATATTCAAATCGAGGCACTCCTATGTCATTTTCTATAAAACGTTTCAATAAAACGTTTTCTATAAAACGTCATTTTCTATCTTCACTTGAAACTTCAACCAGAATCCAAATCCTTAACTACTTTGGTAATAAAATAGTTTGCCCACAGCATATCCTGCCATGAATCCACATCCTGACCGAACTAAGAATAACTCCTTCAGCTAGCTATTAGCTGATGCAGCCCTCCCGTGTCTCCCCAAACCTACAAACCTAATTCCTGCAATTACCGTATTCCTTCAAATTGGCAAATCAGTGTGGGTGCAGCATCCAGGGGTGCGAAGGTTCACCAGGAACATTATGGAAATCGTGCATCAAGGTGCTTGTCCTTGAACTCTGGCGATGGGCAGGTGCATTGGCGAGCTATTAGCCGCGCTTTTTTGGCGAGGCCTTGACCTGCGACGACTGTCTCGTTTTGGTTTTCACTCTTCTGTAATTTGAATAATTATTATTATGACGGCCAGATCTGGAAAGAAAGTTCTCGATTTAATTTTTCGATGCGAGGTGGTGTAGTAATGTGTTGGGTTCAATGAGATTATGACGCCATTTATGGTACTATTATCAGAGTGGATGTAATATTTTTCTTTCAGTTTTTGAAACTAGTTCTTTTCAGCAAGAAGTGTGAAATTAACGTATTATTCTATATTTCTTTAGGTGAAATGTCTTAAACAATGGGAAAAAACCTCTTTCATAAATCTTCGTTTCGGCCTCTTTAATTACGTTATTATTAGTGAGTTAGAAAATTGGAATGGATTTTTACCAAGAAAAAGCACAAAAGTGCTTTTCTTTTTAATCTAATTTAAGTTCAGTTTGGTTTGGTGTTACTTTTTGGCTTTAATCTATGATGTGAAAAAAACACCATTGCTTTATACCTGTAACATTTTCTTGGAATACGGTTTCGATAAATGAATTTAATTTTTAAAATGACCGTAAAAAATAAATCTTACTGAACTACGCGCTTCGATCTCATGGGGCACACGTATTTTACAGTGTTTGATATTTATTTCTTGTTGTTTCTTATGCCACTTGGAATATCCAAGCTCCATCCGCAGAGCGACAGGATTCATGGCAAAGGGGGTGCGGCTCCTGAGAAAGTGAGGCCCTATGATATTTATTTAAAAAGGTAAACTTTTCCTGAAATTGACCAATTTTTAACTAATGGGTAGAACCCCGAAATCTGTCTGTGGTTTTTACCCTTCGTACTTTTGTTAGTCTCGACGTCAATGATCTGGACTAACGCATTTAATCCTCTTTGTGAAAAGCAGTTGCTAGCAATTTAAGGAGTAGAAAGTTTGATCACGATTTCTTCTGCAACATCGCAGTTCCTTTTAACAGTATCTCAAATTGCACCAATTTCAACCTCTCAATTTCTTTTTTATCCTATTTTGATCTTTCTCTGTCCAAACACTCATCCCAATCGTTCTTCTGAACACAATAAGTGAGTAAAACCACTGAACTGGCAGTAGGTAATTTACGAAGCTAGTGCCATTGCCACCGTTAAGATGGAAAATTGTACCATGAAATCCATGTCAGCGATATAATCTCGATCCCCCGCTTTCTCTGCTGACCTTGGGCTATTGTCGACTCCGGACAGACTCCAAACAAAAGATCTTATTTTCTCCAATGACATGCTTCAGTAGACTCTTTTCTGAATTCTACCGTGTTCGTTAAACCGTGCTTTGGAAACTGTTCAGCGTTAGCCAACAACGGGCTCAAAATAAGCGAGAGTATTTTTTTTCTTTGGATAAGTTTCGTTTTGCTGCTTAAAGCATGTCAAGGATTCCCTCCTCATGGACAGAGATCTTCGGGTCTACTCGGCTGCTTCGGGACTTCCTTGTGAAAAGCTTTTTGTAAGTTATCCTGTCTTTGATCATTCACTGCTTTTCATATGCATATGCAAGTTCAATTAGAGCTGAATGAGTGTAAACATGAATAATTGCGAATATTAACCATCCTTAACTCTAAAATTTGAAATGCTGCTTGTTGTATATCAACAAGAAACTTACTTAGAGTCCTGGGAAAATAATCATGCCGATTTATGGGAAGACAATTCTGGACAGACAACAAAATGCCTTTTATTGCACAAGGGACACTTGTGCCTAGATTTACACTGATTTGCCCTATGATAGTAAATGTGGGATATTATTAGATATGAATGCGGAACACCCCCGCAATGTACTTTGATTTCTCTGTACTTGGAGTGGCATGCCATTCAGCCTAGAGATCTCGAATAAAGCTGCTGTTCTGGTTACCAACGTATCGGCATGATTATTTTCCCCGGACTCTAAGTAAGTTTCTTGTTGATATACAACACAAATGTCCACAGACACTAATCAAAGACATCAGGAATTAGCAATCTGATTCTAAGAGGTACAAGACCGATCATTTTCTGTTGTTTTTACGTAGTCTTTTTTTAGGTTTTTTTCATCTTTTTATACCACATGAAGAACATTTTTCCCGATTTCGTCATTATTATAGTTCGAAATGCGAGTACGAAAAATCATTGTGTTGAAATACTTAAGGTGAACTTACTATTTTCATAAGGTGAACATAAACCTAAATTTACAATTTTTTTGGACTAAATTTCTTTTGTATTTTAAGCATTTTCCTTTAATCGAAAAAGTTTATTTGTTAGCTTCTACCTCTAGCTTTAGTTAGTAGATGCTTCTCTAACCGGACGACAAGAATTCTCATGATATTTTAGTGTTAATTATTACTAGAATAGAGGAAACCTTTATCCTTGCTCTTGGAATGTCAGTAAATTTCAATTAAATGGATTGTGACAGAGGCAAATTTTTCCACCATCTCCAATTTCTCACAATTCCAAATAGTGAAACATGCAAATCTCAGCCTATCACCGTGACTAAACTATCCGAGGAATTACGGTGATTGGGAATTCCGTCTACCAAAAAGCCAATTCTATAGCATATCGAATGATTTCCTAAAGAGGATTTCACCATTTGGAATTCAAATCATCACATAACTACTTGTAAAAACCGAATACCTTCTCAAACTTAATTGCCCGCTAATAGAGCCCAATGGTAAGTTTGATTTCTCACAGAAATCCATCATGAAGCTGTTTGCTCGCTTTATTGCTGCTGCTGCAGGAAGCTACAGTCGAAAACGGTTAGTTGTGGATCCATATTAAATAAGCAAAGACGAGCAAATTGTTTCCCTCATATTTACCCGGTTGGGTGGGTCTCAAATAGAGCAAAACTTGTTCAACATTCATTCCGTTGATTATTTTCCCTTCTTCCATTTTCTTCATGTGGAGTGGAACGAAGTTATAGTGGTTTTGGAAGCCGTAATTTTGTTTCAGTTTCGCCTTGAAATTCGACGCGCCACATATTGTGTGGAATATCATCATTTGCATCAATGTCAATCATTGTAGTATTCGAGTCTAAAATTGAATTCGTCTTTGTTGTCGTTTCTTGCCCTCTCGAAGCTTGAATCGGTGTAAATGAGTGTTGTTAAATTGTGTTAGCCTGACTAACTCTGCTCAATGCACCTTTTGAAGTCAATGAGCAAAACATTTTTTGTGAGACGCATAGTTGGTGAAATAAAAAGGAAATGAAATCGACCGTGATTCAGCTAACTTTACTTTTCGTATATTTTTCTTGACGAATGAAGGGAATTTCCTTACTGCATAATCAAGTAAAATTACTCCCTAGTAGAGTACTGCTCCACCATCAATAATTAAACAATTAAAAAATATCACGACGACCTAAATGCCTGTCAGTTTCAAAATATAAATAATTTTTGCTGTAGAAATATTGAAAGAATTCGCATGGAAAATTATTTTTGCGGGTTTAGTTTTGAAATTGAAACAAGTTCAAAATGACAAACTTTTGAAAAGGTTCCTTTTGTGATAAGGGATGCCTGTTTCCTAAATGTGACACTAAAATTTTGTCCGTGTTTTTTATTCCATCTTTCATTTTTATTTCAAAAAGTAATAGTATTTAATTTATCCTCTTGTTCAACGTTTCTGAACAGTCTTAAATGTTAAAACCTTAAACAATCTCAATAAAAAATAGTATGGAAAAATTCTGAATTCCGTAAAGAAAAAAAAACAATCTTAGAATAATTTCATAAACTTTTTACTATTCCTTTGGACAACAATGTTTTATGCTTGTAAACATGCAATGTTGAACTTCTGACGTGACGTGATATTCATGATTTACTTAATCCTTCCATCCATACACCACTGCTCATCCAAAAAATTTTATGATACTTTTCTTAAGATGACCAGAACGAATTCCCTTATAATCTACCTCTGACGTGCCATTTTTGAAAGATCAGTTTTGTCATTCTCCCTATCATTGTAAACTTCTCTTCCGCGGAGAAACTTTGAGAGCTGAAAGTTTGTTTCTCTGCATAAAAGCAAGCCGCGATGAAAAACATCGAGAAAAGGGTTGCAAAATTCGCGTCTTTCATCCTTTTTTCTTTTACACCAGTGAGAATTTTTCTCATTCCTAAAATCCTCATTCTCGGGATTCTTTTCTTGTTTTCAGTTCCAAAGAACGAAAGTCGAACGATAATTTTATATTTGTTGGTTTCAGACAATGGTGTTTTGCTTACTCATAGACACATTTGCAGATCTCCGTGTTCCTTAGAGGTATGTCTGGAACTTTTTTTTTGCTCAAAATTTATATAAGTAAAACGCGTTCTCTGAAAGATATTTCAAATATTTGGATGATATATCTTTAAAAAAAATTTATGGATATTTTCGTGTTTGAATTACGAGTTTTTAAGAATACCCTGAGAAATGTTTTGAGCTGTTTTCCAACGTTTCTAAGTGCTTTTTATAAGTAGTATGCATTCATTTTCAGAAACAAAAATTTTAAGCTATAAAATATGGTTGTACTTATTCTTAGGACTTAAGAATACGTTATTTGAGCCTAATGCTCTTTACTTTTGAACAATCTGTGACATTTTTTATATGTAATTAAAGCTGGTCTAAATTTTCTATTAAAGTTTCAAAACCTACTTTTAGTACCAAAGACGACATAGAATGAATTTTAAGAATGAAGAAAAAGTATTCAAATGTATGAATGCAAGAAAAAATAATAGAATTTTTTTCTGTATTTACGTATTATCCGCATGTCATTGCTCAGCTTTTTCAAAAATCGCATACAATCCAATTATCACTTAGTACAGGGTTTAGAAAAACACAATCAGAACTAAAAATTTATAAACACAGTAAAATCTTTTTGATTAATCTAAAGATGTTCAATCATTTGAAAGAGAACTTGTTAGAAGGAAGAAACATGAGATGTAAGGGAAATCTAATCGTGTTTACCACCTTCAATTATAGTTGCAAATGGAGCAGGGAAGACCAAAGACCCATTTAGAAAAGCGGGGTGTGGATGAGTTGAACTAGGAACATTCTGATTGCTATTGCCAAGCATGAACATTGAACATACTAATACTGAAGATAATACACATGTTGGGATGATCGATATATTTTTTACATAAACAATGCAACAATTTGGACTATTCTAACGTCAAGATTTGTTGACTTCTACATGAAATGATGGGATGCATTTTGGGTTTGGTAAACTCAAAATAATCACACAATATTGGGTTATTATGTGTTCTATTGATAAGTGTTTTGTAGATACTCTTCAGGCTATTGAGAACAAATAGTCTGCCATAAATTACTTTTCTGTGTCCTTAAAAATGAATAGGGGAAAAGGAGCCGTGTTTAATTTTACGGCATGTATTTCATTCGTAAGTTGCGTTTATTGATTTGGAAAATGAGGAAGTTGCATGATTTTTTAATTTTTTTAATCGATTCTTCTTGCAAAAATAAGCAACTACCCAAAATTTGAGGCCGATCGAGAAATTTTTTGATTGCCAAAAAATTAACAAAAATCCACTTTTTAAAACCGCGCGAAAACGCCAAGAGTTTGGGATCATCGTATGTTGAAGTCATCATACGATAAACATTGTTGAAAAGCAATGGAGTTGATGGTATGATTGTTGACATCTTTAAACAATAAGCGTTTTCAGTCACGTGTTTTTTTCTCGACTTACATTTTTTTGAAAATTGAGTATATATTTCATTTTACCATACAAAAAACCATACACAACACTTGTTTGTTTTTGAAAATCTGACACATGCAACTTCCTTATTCCCAAATTATAATATTTATGCTTCAAAAATAGCCTGCTTTAAACGTTCTCAGGGAGTTTCTTCTAAAAACTGCGTCATCTTTTATTTCGTGAAGAAATTCGTTTGATTTTTTTTCAAATCAAATCAAATTTATTACAATAACCAAAATACAAAACAGTATGACAAGAAAATATACAAAAAAGAAAATAGGGGGAAATACATTGATCCATAAAAATCCATTTTTTTCCAAAATAAAAAATGATAAAACAACACAATCATATCATTTATCAAGAAGTATCTCAATTCAATTAACTAACTCAACTTTCTATGTATGATTTATTTATTTGCTTCATTAAATCACAATCATGTGGTTTCAGAAAACACCAGAAATGCACTTTATTGTAACTTTTTATGACGAAGGCTCATCTTCTTAATGCCCGAGATTCCTGAACCCTTAATATAACTTTTCATTAATATTCATCACAGAATAAACTATATATGTATGAATAATTACTTAATCATTTTTATACCAACGATAGAGATAACTATTAACTATATCAGCTTTTTAAGTAGCTATTTTTAGGAACAAAGAAACTTTTTTTGAACTGAGCAAATTATCACCGAAGGTTTTTGTACTGTCCCCATGCAATTCAGAGGTTCACTTTTACAGTCCTGGCTCTATTTATCGTCACATACGGCGAATATTGTGGGAGATCTTAGGTGAGAAATCGGTGTTTGCGAAACAATGGTCAAAGGACTCGTAGGATGGAAGAGCCAGAGTAGATGTAAGATTAACTCCCTGCCATTCTTTGCGTTCGAATTGGGTAGTAAATACGTGAGAAACCAGTTATGTGATAAAATGCATCACAAGACATGTTTCTAACCTTGACTGCTTGTTACAATGCCTACATTTATTTTCCTAATCACCTGTTCTTGTTTCTTACTTAAGGCCCATGCCGTGGTGCTTTGTATCATTAATTTCAATTCTTGTTTACATAAAAGAATGGACTAATGCAATTATTTCAAATTAGATTAATTTTTATTTACAATAGCATTTGTATGACAAAAAATATCACATAAATACTCCTATGTAACTTATATATGAATGTTCGATCCTTAATATTAATTGAAATATTCATAGAAATGTCTTATTTATAATGATTAATATCATTATTTTTCTTAAGAGCATACTTAATCTATTAGCTAGTTCGTGGGAACGTACTCTTTGAATCAAACAAGACCGAAAATTGGAATTAGTTTTAAACGTAACGCTAGTGAAAAAAGAAGAAATGGCATCTCACACTATAGCTCCGAGACACCAGTTGTGCTCTCATCACTATCGTTAACCTCTCGGATATCTGTCACTTTTCTTACTCTGGAAGGTGTTTATTTGTGCGTGTCTGTGAAGTTCACAGGTTTTTTGAGAGAAATAATGCAGCGTCACAACACCTCTGCGCACAACTGAAGAGTGAACGTTGTTTTCGGGCCCTGAGACGCGTGAAGAGGCAACAAGTGGTTGCGTGCCGCTTTTCTCTTACCTATGTTATGTGAAGAGAGGATGTGTTTTCTTTTTTTGAGTGATGAGAAGATGAGAAAGTGTAGCGTGGAGGATGTAAGAGTGTTGGTTCTTTAGGTTGCTTTCTTCGGGACGATAATTGGAGTTGTTTTGTTATCTTTGATAACTTGGAATTGTTAAAAGAATCAGTCAGACTAACTAGACCAAATTAATCTAAGATTTTTTTTAAATAATGTTTTTCATTTTGTATCAAAGAAGTAATTAAAGGAGTGTGAAACAAACGTTAGGTCATTTGATCTCAATCTAAATTATTTTGATAATATGATAATCTAAATCAGGGGTTCCCCAACTTTTTTGACCCGTGGACCCCCTTACGACATTTTTTGTACCCCGTTGACCCCCTGTCTTAAGGACCGTTCAAAAAGTATCTAAAAATCTTATGTTTATGATATATTTCTAAACCATGCATAAATTTTGTAGTTCTTTTTCAAGTGTTTTTTCGTGCATTGATAAGCATTTGATTTCACACTTTTACATATTAAAAAATATTTTTGCCATTCATATGGTTACACGGTATTTTTAAGGAAATTATAGCAATCAAACATTTAAAACGTTTGAAATAAAAAAAATCTGAACTTTTAATATTTTTACATTTCAAATCACAAAAGTTTTTAATTTTGACAATAAGTTTTGGTAACAAACTTGCCAAAGTTACTGGCTTATGAGTGAGTTAATCATTCACCAAATCATAAAATTTTATAAATAATTACTATTAAAATAGGGCATGTTAACAAACAATATTTAATAAAGATTAACTATGAAAATAAATCGTATTATACATTATAGTCCAGTAACTTTGTCGCCTGAAAGCATGGGGTCGTATGCGTCAAATCCGGTAGTTCTGATTTTTTGCAGAGTTGTTTATGATGTTGGCCTAATGAATAATCCAAGTTTTAGACCTCGAGCGCCAAACGCAACTTTGTCAAAAATCGAAAAAACCGCGGAAAAATCGAGTTTTTTTCAAATTTTGGTAATTATAACCCAAAAGAACTAGTTTTTGAAAAAACTTTCTTAATACAAAGTTAAAGAAAACAAAATTTCCTACAAAATGCACTAATCAACTTTGATTTTCTGGAGAGTGGTTTTGAAGCTAGAGCGCGCTGAAAAACATCGATTTTTTTGCCTTTCCGCAAAAAAAAGGAAAACGCGCACTTCTACCCTCTACAAAATGAAAACTATTCATGTTATCAACAAAACTTTTATACCACGTGAAAGAGCATTTAAATTTCTACAAATAACGTGCTTTACATTGTTATTTTTTTAGAAGGGGGGAGGGAGGGAAGCAAAGATCGATAATATAACTCTCGTGCCTCGAAGATCCAAACGGACTTACGCGGTTGTTAATCTGCAATCTGCTTTTTATTTCCGGTATATTACCAATAAAATGGTTTGTTTTGGATTCATTGATGACTAAGAATGCTTAAAAAAATAAATTTTCAATTTTATTTATGAAATATTGGGTGTTTTAGGCGGAATTTCGATCAATATTTTAAATTCATATATTAAATTATGAGGGTGTTTTAAGGAACGATTTTATATGTGTTTTGCATCGCTAAATCCGAATTTTAAGTTTATTTTCGTTTTCAAAGTCATCTTCGCATCAAAAATTGCAAAAGATCTTAAATTTTTGCTCTTTGGTTAGATTTTTCATCTATTTTTGAAACAAATGTTCATTTTATGAAACCTACCATGCAACCATATTAAAGTACGTAAAATTTCCAATCAGATGCACTGGTTTATTTTTATGTTGCGATGAACGGTGTACGTTTTATAGCGTTTTGAATTGTAGCGATTTTTTTGTTTTTCTACAAAAAAGTGGTGAACGCTCGATTTACCCCACTACAGCTCTACATAAATACAAGTAACCGGCAAATAGTTTATACCACATAAAAGTACATTTAATTTCCTACAAAATGCACTATTTAACTTTGATTTTATGATGAAAGGTATTGATGCTAGAGCGCGCTAAATTATTGCTGTTTCCTGACTTCACACAAAAACAGGAAACTTGCTTTTTCAAAACGCTATAAAACGTACACCGCTCATTGCAAATGGAAAATGAACCAATGTATCTGACGGGAAATTTTCCGTTCTTTAATTTGGTTTCGTGATATTTTTCGTAAAATGAAAATTTGTTTTGAAAATCGATGAAAAATCTAACAAAAGAGCAAAAATTTGAGATTTTTTGAATTTTTGATGGGAAGATGACTTTGAAAACGAAAATAAACTTAAAATTCGGATTAAGCGATGCAAAAAACATATAAAATCGTTCCTTAAAACACCCTCATAATTTAATATATGAATTTAAAATATTGATCGAAATTCCGCCTAAAACACCCAATATTTCATAAATAAAATTAAAAATTTATTTTTTTAAGCATTCTTAGTCATCATTGAATCCAAAACAAACCATTTTATTGGTAATATACCGGAAAAAAAGAGCAGATTACAGATTAACAACCGCGTAAGTCCGTTTGGTCTGCGAGGCGCGAGAGTTTTATTATCGATCTTTGCTTCCCTCCCTCCCCCCTTCTAAAAAAATAACAATGTAAAGCACGTTATTTATAGAAATTTAAATGCTCTTTCACGTGGTATAAAAGTTTTGTTGATAACATGAATAGTTTTCATTTTGTAGATGGTAGAAGTGCGCGTTTTCCTTTTTTTTGCAGAAAGGCAAAAAAATCGATGTTTTTCAGCGCGCTCTAGCTTCAAAACCACTCTTCAGAAAATCAAAGTTGATTAGTGCATTTTGTAGGAAATTTTGCTTTCTTTAACTTTGTAACAAGAAAGTTTTTTTCAAAAACTAGTTCTTTTGGGTTATAATTACCAAAATTTGAAAAAAACTCGATTTTTCCGCGGTTTTTTCGATTTTTGACAAAGTTGCGTTCGGCGCTCGAGGTCTAAAACTTGGATTATTCATTAGGCCAACATCATAAACAAGTCTGCAAAAAATCAGAACTACCGGATTTGACGCATGCGGTGATGTATAAAGTTACTGGACTATTACGGATATTTTTGTTTTAATTTATGAAATGTAAAAAATGTTTTCGCTGTGAACCCCTTAGAATTCGCTGTGGACCCCCAATTTTCATTTTCATACCCGTGGACCCCTGGGGGTCCATATGGACCACTTTGGGAACCGCTGATCTAAATTATATTCTCAATATAATTTAGATTATCATATTATCAAAATAATTCTCTTCAAATATGAAATTCAAAATATGAAGAAGTCGAAGGAACGGGTAAAGAATTTCGAGATAAGGTTTTCAGCATAACTAGTAAATCTAAAAAATACCTAACGTCTAGGGAAAAAATATTTTCTCGACATAACGAAGTTCGTCTTATCGAGATAATACTGAACCATAAAAAATACACTTTCTTACACTTATTTTTTCTGTTTAAATTCTCACCTTCTCTCCGTATTCATCGATATTACGTCTTCAGTTCAATCCAAATACTACTTCCATAATAACTTTCTTTTATCTTTAAATTCAATTTGAACTGGATAACTCTTACAGAAAAAAATATTGAAGAATATCTGATAATTTTGACGGAAAATATTTCTTATTCCTGTGGTAAGTTCACTCACACCACTCAAATAGTCATATATTATTAAATTGGGGCATAAATCTCGACTGAAACGAATAAGACTTCGGAGATACTTTTGAATCGTACGAATTTCGGATTGGTATCTCCACTTTGCTCTTATCTATAGATATCTATAGATCTATAGATATCTATAGAAGTGTAGTATACTACACTTCTTTTAATTACCAAATTCCCTTCTCAATACCATCATCCCCTCTCCCTTATTTTTTTCACTTCCCTGTCAAAACTCAACTTTTTCTCGGCCATTCAGGTTCTTTTCCCTCTATCTCTTCGAAGAGTTTGAATCCCCCAGCACCGACCACAAAACGGACCTCCCTCAACCGTTCCATCCCATTCCTTCACGCCTCTGCGAGCACTCTCGGCCCTTTTTCGAATGTCTGGTCACGTTCTCTCCGGGGCGTGTCGCTAATTGGCCTCCCGACATCTTCCGGTGTGTCCCCGGTCATCGGTGACACGCTCTGACCACGCTCGAGACCGTGTCATCTGATTACGGATTGCGTTATGCTGATCAAACAGTGTTTGTCTTATTTGGGATCCAATGGAGAGGAATGCAAGTATTGTTCTTGGAGTTGCTTGACTAAGGAGCGAAGATTGTTCAAGGTGCTTTGTGAAGGCTAATTATTCATTTGTAAAACTCAGTGATTCATTATTCTATGACTGTCCAAAACACTATGCCCTCCTTTTTTCAATTTCTGAACTGAACAGTAGATGTTGTGGTGCTGGTGAGTCTAGGATTTTAGTATGAGAGGATTTTAATGTTGTAAAACTTTTGTATTATCGTGACTTCTTCCAATTTAATTCAATATGTTAAAGATGAGTAAAAAAGGCTATTCTGAATGTTGTCATTCATTACTACTGAACTTAACTTTTTCGTCTACATTTAACTGTTTTGAATTTGTCTACTTCTACTTACACCGTATTTTTACAAGTACTACAACCTATCCTGATATATCTTCGAGAACCCGACAGAAGCCTTTGTACTAATTCATTAATATTAAGTAAGTAAAGTAAAAGGTTGTCAATATAAGAGAAAAAATGCTTTTTACAGCACATTCAAAACGATACTAAGAAAATGCTAAACTTTCCCATTCCTACTGCATGAAAAATAAATCGTTCGAGCCTGTTGGACATAATAACAACTTTCTTGAAACGTATATGAAACATTTCAAACATCAACTACCAACGAAATTGCAAAAGTGAGCAATACTTTGAATCAACCACTTTAAAAACTATCGGGATTCATTGATGCCTTGAACTTGGGAATCACAGTCAATGAAAAACTCCCCCAATCACGTGCCAGCACATGCGTTCTCGGCAGAATGAAAATTGACGTCTGAGAGAATTCGAAAACGATGAAAATTACGCCCCATTTTGACAATAGGGTAGTTTCCCATTTTCTGTTTTATTTTTTTCCTGGTAGAATATAGTGAAAAAAGTTGTTATCAAAAATCCCGAGGTCGCTACGACTTTAATTTAATTTTTTATTAATTTTTAAAGAGGATGCGCAGTCACAGTGCTTAAAAACGCGCCACTGCGCAGATACGTCATTTGGTAGTATCCGAGGTTTCGCCGATCGCGAGCTCTTATTTTTCCCAATAGAAAGCACGTGCATCAGTAAAAAAGAATGGATTCCGAAGTAAAAAAAGCTTATGAATACTGCATTGTGCCAGGATGCACTTCATCGACTGCAAAAACACATAGTAAAAGGTTCTTAATCGTTCCAAGAAACAAAAAATTGAGGAAGAAATAGTTCAAAGCCTGTATGAAGGATAAAATGGGCTCCGCTACTTCCAAACTCTACTGTTGTGAAGACCCTTTTAAAGTATCCATTTGGCACTATTAAAAAACATAGTGTAGTAAACATGTAGTGCTTCTTATTTGTTTCATAATTTATAGTTCTTTTGATAACACAAATTGCTCACGAAAGATATTAAGAAAGTTGTCCGAAAAGTTCTGACAGTTTTTACTAAGTTTTGGTTTTGAATTTTTTTTGAAAAACTGGTAATAGGTGGAGATTTCAAACAAAGGGAATTGTGGTTAACGTATATTTAAGAATACAATGTATGGTTTTGGTAGGGGTATTATTTCTTTTCAAAATTGCGGCTACAAAAGAAGACCGCAAACGACGCTTTTCGTAAAATTTATTTGGCCGCTTTAAGATCTGGGAATGCATGATTAAAATGGCTACTGAAAGTTAAGTTGTATATTTTCAATGTTATTAAGATGTCAAAGTTTTGAGATGATAATAATAAGTTTAATAAGTTTAAGAGGAGAAATTTTTATCTCAATCAAAACATCTATTGGGAAAAACTTCTCTCGGTATTTGTTAGTCATTTGAAGAAAATTTTCTGTAAACTATATCAAAATCAACACAAGAAAGCTTACACATAGACACAGCTATTTAGTAATATGTCTTAAGTTAAATTATCTTAAGTTAAATTATAGATCCAGAAATCAGTGCGATATTTAAGCACGCATTATTTTAGCTTGTGAGAATTGCACTCGCTAAATTACGGTAAAGCGCGAATGAATATTTTTGAATAAACTAAAAATGCAACACTTATTGTTCGAAATTGGAAACAAATAAAACATTGATATTATGGAAAAGACTCTCAGCTCTCAATGTTCAGAGAAACATCTGTCTTGATTTTATTTCATGCCAGCTGCTCAACGGAACGAGGGAAGTACTAAAGAACTATGGACAATTACTAGTTTGTACAGTTTTAGAGCCAAAATTACTATCTTAAACTTATCGAATCATCTCAAAACTTTAACGTATTAATTTAAACATTATTAATATACAGCAATCGAGCATATCGAGTTTACAAGTGCGCTTCCCGAACTTATTTCCCCCAACCAATATGATAACACAGGTCCGCAAAAAAAAATTTTCCGAGCTGTTTGGACTATTTCACCTAAACCTTATGATTTTTGGTGCGCTGAATCCAAAAATGACCTCCATTTTGCCCAGGGACGTCACGTTTTTTGACAATTCAGGTCTTTAGGTTTTTTTGGAAATGCCTTAAAATTTTGAAAAATTGACTCTTAACACTATTTTTTTCATTCAAATATTTCCATAAAACCTTTTATGGTTTTTGATGTGCTGAATCTAAAATTGCCCTCCATTTTATCATAAGACTTCACCTTTCTTCACAATTTAACAAAAATGCCAATTTTTTTAAGAAAATGAAAGTATGTTTTAAAAAAAATTATTTTTCGACTCAAACTTTATCTGAATATCATTTTCATGTGTTTTGGTGTGCTGAATCCAAATATGACCTCTTTTTATTTTTAAAACATCGCATTTTGTAACAAATTGAGCAAATATAGCAACATTTCTTTAAAAAAATGTAAATACACTTAAGAAGTAGATTTTTTAATCCAAATTTATTAATGAGGTGATTAGTTTTAATGTTTTTTGGATCCCTAAACTCAAAAATGATCTCTGTTTTGCCCTAGAATGGCATGTTTCCCGACAATTTAGGTATGATTGTAAAATAAGTTAATATTTCAATTTTAATAAAAATATGCTTATAAAATAAATTTTTTATTACATATTCTTCATAAAAATCATTATATAACTAAAATAAACTCATTTACACACTCTTCAGCCAATTTTTCCACCTTATGAAGCTCTTCTTGGTTAATTTACCCTTGTGATTATCAACAAGAACGTTTCTTTGAACTATACAACAAAAATCCTTCATTATTGCACGATTAAGTCTTGCTTAATATTTTATTTCAATCCCTATAATTATCTCTAAATATCCTGATGAGATAGTTTACTATGTGCATCATTCACAGCTCCTAATTTTTAAAAAGGGAGGAGCTAGAAATGTTCAAAAACTATAAAAAAATGGGAAAATTAGAATATTATGTTGCAATTTGTGAAAAATCCTGACGTACAGGATTTTTTCAATATTTTTTTCGTTATCAGCACACCAAAATACATAGGAAATCGTAATAATTGTTCAAACAGCTTTTTCATTGCAAACCTGTGTAATTTCTATTCTTTCAAACTCTTTTCGCATTAACAAAAAACAATGGGCAGGCAGGTGATTTTTGCAGTATGCAATTGTGCAGGTTTAAAACCATATGCTGTGCATCAGCCAAATTCCAGGCATTGGTGATTCATGGAGCTACAGCCTGCGAATCAACGAAAAATCTAACTTTTCAAGATGAGGGATAGAAAAACTTGTGAAAAAGGTGCAATAAATAGTTCATTTCAAGGTGATTACGTTGAAATGTAATTAAATATGTTTGTAACCTTCGATAATTATCTTATTTTTAAATATTCATTAGTTTTTTTTATTTTTTAAACCATCAAAAAGGGGAATATTTCGAAAAAGAAGATTTCTCTATGGGTTGGCGGGAAATAAGACCGAGGTGCGCGCTTGTAAACTCGATATCTAATAGTTAAAAAATGTCTGATTTTTTCCAGAAAACATGTTAACTGATTCTCAAAGATGTAACTAGTTACCAATAGTAAAATTATTTCAAAATTCCTACTACTTTTTTCAGGATCAAAACGGGAGTTGAAAATAAAACTACCCTACCACAATGCTGGAGTGTACTCGAACTAAAAATGCTCTTTATTAATAAATATAATAGATTTTTAAAACTTTAAAAACAGAATACGAAATAGTACTCATCTTGCTTGTTTAACTCCTCTATTTCTGGTTTATTGAACCGTGTATCGTTTCTAAGGAAATCAACCGAAGTTAAAACCGAAATTTTCGGCGAATTATTCGAATCTGCTCGAATAAAACCAAGCTCAATTTGAAAACTAATCCTGTTTTGTGTACAGTAATGATGTAAAAGAACAATAAACGAAATCTTAGTTTAAAATATTTATGATAAGCAAAGCGTAAATACTCAGTTCGAAAACAAAACACAAATGCAGGCAAGAGGCAAAGCAAATGATCGGTACTTTTCGCCCGTTCATACCAAATGACGTCACAGCTGGCCACGCCTCTTTTTTTGCGGCTCCAAATTTTAAATGCTTTTAACTAATTAACTATTTGGTCTAAAAAATTTTTGAGCGTGGGTAAATTATTCTTTTGCATTTCTCTTAGTGTTTTTGGTGTTAAAATGATCAATTTCAGTTGAAGGAAACAACCCTATTCGATTCACGCGTGTTGTTATCCACAACCACGCGTGCCGAAGAAAAGAAACTTTCTTTTTTTACGAGCCGTAGGAACTTCCAGGTTTCTCTCACGCCGTTTATTTAACTGTAAATTCGAAGGCGTTTTTCTCCATTGTATTATTTGTTTCTTGTTTGCAGAATTCCTCTCTCTGTCATGCTTCGCGGGATTTAGTCACATTCGCTATTTCACACTTTTTTAAAAGCATGGTCCGGTCACATTTCGAAGCACGTGCTTTGCTGGTGATGATTATTGGGAGGTGAAACTGTTTTTTTTTCTGTTTATGCAATACGGGTAATGGATGAATGTTAATGGAAGAAGGAACGAACGTTCTTAATGAAGGTATTGGGTTGTCCCATAAGTTCTGTTACTTTTTACGAAGTTTCGTGTTTGAAAATTTTTTATGAAAAACTGGTAATAGGTGGAGATTTCAAACAAAGGGGATTTTGATCTATGTATATTTATGAACATTATGTGTGATTTTGGTAGTTCTCGTGATATTATTTCTTTTCAAAATGGCGGTTTGAAAAAAAGACCGCAAACGACGATTTTCGCGTAATTTTTTTCTTTTGTTTAAAAAACTAGGAAGAACGCATAATTCATGGCTAAAAAAATTTTTACTGTATGTTTGAAATGTTTATATTAAGATGTCATAGTTTCAAGATAATTCGATAAGTTTAACTTAGGAAATTTCGGTCTCAAACATAACATCAATTGCAAAAAACTTTCCTCAGTAATGTTAGTCATTTCAAAGAAATTCTCACAAAAAATCATCAAATACAATAAAAAAGCTTACAGATAGACCCCAGTATTCAAAATATGCAGTATATTAAATTATCTCTGTAATTAAGTTAAGAAAGTAGTGCGCACTATTCAAGCGCGCAACATTTTAGCTTATCCGAATTACACTCGCTGAACTTATACGCTATGCGAACAAAGCAATTATTTGTTTCATACGAAAACACTACAATAAAAACAACTCGTTGGAATTTAGAAATGAATCTATTCAACTATAATATGAAAAGATGCTTTCAATGTTTAAACAGTGTAAAAAAGCATTATGGTTCAAAAAACATCTGCCTTTTATTTGCTTCATACCAGCTGCTTAGAAAAACAATGGGCGTGCTTTAAAAACACGTGAAATTAGCAATATATGAAGTTTTAAAGCCAAAATTTCCTATCTTAAACTTATCGAATCATCTTGAAATTATGACACCTTAATCGAAACATTTCAAATATACAGTAAAACTTTTTTTAGCCATGAATTATGCGTTCTTCCTAGTTTTTTAAACAAAAGAAAAAAATTACGCAAAAATCGTCATTTGCGGTCTTTTTTTCAAACCGCCATTTTGAAAAGAAATAATATCACGAGAACTGCCAAAGTCACACGTTATGTTTATAAATATACATAGATCAAAATCCATTTTGTTGGAAATCTCTACCTATTACCAGTTTTTCATAAAAAAATTTCAAACACGAAATTTCGTAAAAAGTAACAGAACTTATGGGACAACCCAATATTTTTTTAACGGATGAACAATCCAGATATTCTCACGTGAACTATTAATTAACTTAATCCATTAGTCAAAAATAATGGTGCAGTGTTGTTTTTAAAACAAATAAATTACTTTTCTACTTGCTAAAAAGAAGTTATTACTTGATTTTTGGATATTTTTTATTTTGACAGCTTAAACCACTGAAATCAGTTTAAAAACAACTACTTTAGTTTATATAATTTAATCATTTAATTTGTGAAGATTATTTGGCGAGTTTTAAAGACAATCTTATAAATAAACTTAAAGTTTCCCGTTACTCTATAAATGAAGATATTTTGGAAAAAATACTGATATAAAACTAACTTATACATTTTTAGACAGTACCAACATATAGGTACGATTCCTTTTTCCTAAATCTTTTTAAACTGCATTTTAAGTAACTCTTTTTCTGAATCAACTAGCTTCTCCAAAGCCTGTAAGTGTCTATTCTTAAATTATCGGTATTTTTTGTAAACTAAGTAAATCATCTCATCCTCTGGTCACGGCTGTGACTATCCTCGAATGAAACCCTCGATTCAATGAATCACTGTGAGTGTCAATATCTCATCTGTGCCCTTGTGTTTTATCGCCATATCCTCCCTTTGCTTCACAATCCCATTTTCAAACCATGCCGCTTCCAACACTCTAAACCCATTCTAACAAAGGGAATCTCGGAAGCCGATCGTAAAATGGAATATCTTTAACCTGACATTGACAGGGAAACTTTCTGAATCTACTGGTTTAAACTTTAGTTTATTTGAAAAATGTTTTTGCATGAAATAAGTGACTTAAAATTGAATCGTCTGTTTGAAAAAGGGAATAAGTCCAAAAACTGGCACAAGATTTTTCGTGCTCAAAAGAATTTCCAAGCTTTGCTCTACACTTAAAAGTAAAGAGGGAAAAAATAATTACCCCCTATAGGCAGATATAGCTCCTTGAATTTTGCGAAATAAATGTCCATTCTTTCTATTTATTGAATTCGAAATTTAAGTTAATTAGTATTTCTTTTTGTATTCTTTGTTTTAGTGCTGTTTTTTTTCTTTTAGCGGTGATTTTACTAAACATAAATTCTTTAAATAAATAAAAATACATTTATAAAAAAAGCTCTATATTAGAGTGAAAGTATTCAATAAAAACCTCTTGAAAAATAGGAGGATGAAGATCGACAAATGATCAAAATTATTATTGATCAAAAAAATTATGGCTTATAAAACAGTTGAAAAAGGTTACTAAATTTATCGTTATATTTTTTTTCGTTACAATTGTTTCGTAGTCGAAATTTAATTAGAAAATTTTAGTTTATTAGATTTTCGCTTGTAAGCATTCATATTGGAATTTTTCGTGTCATAAGGGGAAAACCATTGTTTAGTTCTTACTTAGCCTCAAACCCCAACCCTAAAAACAAACCTTATTCTTCAGTGACATGGCATTGGAAGTAACTGGTCATAAAAAGGAATTTTTCTCTTACATTCTACTAGCGTCATTGACGGAACCTTCAGATATCCATAAGAAATTTTGAAAAATTCTTAAAAAACATAATCAACAATGTCTCTCAAACAGTTGGAGATCCCTGGTTGGTCAGGATCTGTGACGTCAGCAATGCTATTGTTCAGTGAACATAGCGTGCTGCGGAATATTTCAGCTGGTTTTTGTCCTATCCGTACCAGTCGGGAATATTTTTATTATCCACGATAACTTGCATGTCGGGATATATTTTTATTCTACCATTCTCCAAAGCACTGTGAAAATAGACATTTTTAATGCTAATTTTAAAATTCCTCATAAGTCTAAACAAATTAACTGCTTGAATCTTATAATCTAAAGTCTAAACCTAAACCTGGAATCAAAATTGCCCTTACCTTTTAAAGTTACGTATGCACTTTAAAGTAAAATAACACGGAGAAAACTTAATGACCGTAGCTTAGGAAAATTCAATATAATATTTTATTTTTAAATGTATACTATTTGCTATATTGCTAAATGTAAATAATATAGAGAAATAATTTTATGCTTTATACAGCAATAAATTAATACCTAATATTTCTTCATAAATTCTTATTTTACGAAGCTTTCGAAAATTTAAAACATGGACTATTTAATTGCAAATAGTAAATTTCTCTTTCAATTCATGAATAATTTTATTACCTTTACAGTCTCTTGAAAACGACTAGAGTAATTAAACTCTTGTCTAAGTAAAGTTAGATATCCTTACCATAAACTGAACAAACTCTAAAAAAGAACACAAATAAAAAGTTCTGTTACCTCCGGTTAGTAGTAGTACATTCACCTTCAGTTACAATAGAACATTTACATTTTGAAGAAGTTTCTTTAGTCAGGTGCATTTTGTACCTGAAGGCATAACATTGAAATTTATAAATGGCTGGTAAAGAAGAAAACACTTGAAAAATTAGTACATAACATGGGGAACATTACTTGCATTGCCACATTGGATTGAAAGAACGAACTCTGTACGAACTATACAAACATGTGCAATACCTTCTCTGAAATTTGTTAAGTTTTTTTTTGGTAGGGGATATTTTGTACTTTTCAATTCTACACTTAAAAAACTAGGGTTAAGTCTTGTAATTTTTTTATTTCAAAGTTACATCTTGGTTAAAATAAATTATAAGTAAATAGAAACATGTAATTAAGGTATCACAACAATGGATCAAAGAGATAAACATGATTTTAAAAAAACATGCTTAAAATCAATAGCCTTGTACAGGGCTCGATTTCTAAAAAAAGAGGTACCGGAACGGTAAAATTATTGGTCTCAAAACTGAAAAAAGCGAATACTTTTTAATACAAAATCTTAAGCATTTATTTTTAAATTTAAATTAAAAAAATAAATTCAAATGTGTTGTACTAGATTATGAAGAATTTTCTAACTTAATTATTGTGTAAGACGATGAACTATTTAGGCAATTTTTTTGTTAAACACCTTTTTCTACACAGCATTGTACTTTTTTTTCCAACAGGGCGGCTCTTGTAGAAGGCGGGACGGTTTATCATCAATGAACCAATAGTGTTGTATATTTTGTCAGTTTAAGGAATATAATGCGTAGTTAAAGTCCTTAAACGGTAGAATTTAAAATGTCTCAAATGTTCTTGGCAAATTTGACCAGCAATCTGGCAAATCTGGTTCAAATAAAAAAGAATCAACACCAGGAGCGGATTGTATAGGTAGTTCAAATTGGGGTTCACAATTAAGTTTTAAAAAAACACAATTAAGTAATAAGCTTAATATTAAATCACAAAATTATTGTTTTTTGCTAAAAAGATAAAATTGCATTTAATTTAAAATATGCACAAATGAATCGTTGAAAATAAGATTTAAATAGTAACAACAGAAAATTGTTTTTTAACACATCTAGGATCATAGTGGCGTATGTAGAAATTTATTTCGTGAGGGGCCTAAATATCCTTTAAGAAAATTAAATCATTATCAGGCCCCCAAGTTTAATTTTTGCACAGGGGAAAGAAACTCGAAATTCCCTTTAAACTCTTTTTACGCATGTTTACAGGTTTAACTTGTTGTTTTTTTAAATATTTTTAGTAAGATTCGCCCTTTTATGAACTTAATCTGAAGATAAATGTGATAAGTTGAGTTCTAAATACAAAAAGGGGGGTATGGGGGTCCTCCCCCATAAAAAATTTTGGAAATTTGACCCTTAAAGCAGGGTTTTAATTCCTTTTAGGACTTTTTTTCGTACATATAGAAAGGTTTTTCGCGGGCCTGATGAAAGGGTTTCGCGGGCTGTAGTTACAGGAGACCCCTGAAATAAAATTTAAATTTTTTAATCGAAAAAGAGGTTCCGGAACTCCGTTCCGGACCGTTCCGGCTGAAATCGAGCCCTGGCCTTGTAAGTTGTAAAGAGGGTGAGATTTCCAAATTTAAAACAACTTGAGGTAACTATTTTAAGAAATCCAAAAGGATATTCTTTATAACGTCATTTATTAGCTTTTATTTATTCTATTATTCAATAACTTTTTCATTCGTAAGTATATAACTAAAAGTTCCTTTTTTTTATACCTAAAAATGTTATGCGCAATTTATAAGTTTCAGTTTCTTTAATTTCTGTTGTGTTTTTCTCTTCAAAACAGTTTTTTGACAAATTTTAATCGTGTGCTCTATGAGTAACTCTTGGTGCTCTATGAGTAACATTCTAAAAAAGTATCACATTCTAAAAAACTCTTCTTAATTATCTGATTTTAAAAATTTCACGGAACTGTGATTCACGTTAATGCCTCTAAAAGAGAATATAATGTGATTTTTGTTCCTTTTTCCTCAAGGACTTAACAACAAAGCTTTCTGCATAGATGAATAGAGGTCAAACGAATTTGTAATATGCTCCCCAGTTGTAATTAGCAGTTTGTAAAAGTAATTAGCTATGAATTACGTACTTTTCACTAACGCCGTGTTTCAAAATTCCATGTAATACAGACAGAAATGTTCCATTACATAAAGATGGTATAGAGCTGTGTGCACTTGGATTCGTCTTTCAGTGATATTTTGTATTAGTTTTACCCTTAAAATTGGTTGCTAGGTGTTTGAAAGGTGTTTGGTGCTAGGTGTTTGCTAGGTAAGAAAAGGATAATTTCCTAGTTTCAAAATGACATACGTAACTTGATATTTTCACATCCATGCGTGATATTTGCGGATAACTCATACTTTAAAGTATAAAATACTTCTGACTTACTTTTATACTTATGTTGGGTACAAAATAGTTTTTTATTCCGTGTTAAAAATTTTAATACTATAGTATTTTTAAAAAGTTTTATCAGCATATTTTAAATACTTTAATGCTTTTAAAAATGTCATTTAAAAGAAGGATTATTATTAGTATTTTTATTATTATTATATACCTAAAAAGCTACTAAAGAAAAATCAAACAGGGTTTATTTGTATAAACCCACAGGTCTTCCTGTGTTGATTGCAAATTAAGAAAAAGAAAGTGAATAACATTCACTCCATTGATGAAACACTCGTAACAGTAATATTTCAATTTTTCATTTCGCTTCTTAATTCCACGTGAGGTTGGTTATCATGGTATTCCCACCAAAAAGAAGCATTCCCACTTATCCAGATCCTCGCGTCTGGGCAAGACCAATGGACGAATCACAGAAAGATAAAATTATGAAATTTCAAGAGGTCTTATGGCTTGTCCAATCGAATCGTAACTCGAGACTCTGGATAAATGGAAACGCTCCTTGTGTCAGCTTCAAACATCATGGATTTCTCTTCGCTCTTCTTACCCATTAAAGCGCGCCGAAATCGAGTGGAGAGAAAAAAAATCCTCCAATTTCCTACAAGGGTCAGAGACAAGGACCGGTGTGATTCAGTCATCAAGCAAATGGAGCAAAAAGCTGCATGACTCAGATCCAAACGGACGAATAATGAAGGAGAGGGATGACATTTTCCCGTTCTGTCCCATGCTTGGCAAAGCGTGGAGCAAACAAACATCCCTTGGGTAGTTGTTGATTTTGGAAAACTGCCTGTTGAGTTTTTAAGAGTAAAGATGTTGTGAGGGCTATAGTAAATTTATTTTAGGCCCCATCACTTCTAAATACGCAGTTTGGTGACCGTCTTTCGTTCTAAAACATCATTTATATATCTTCCTGCTTAATTTTTGATAACTTCTGGAACTGAGTTAATTTCGACTAACTTTAAATTATTTTTGCACAATCTGATTTCCTTATTTCATAAACCGATTGTTCTTTTTTGTTAATCGATTAAATGGGGTTTTGAAAAATGGTGCTAATGTACGTCTGGATTTACCCTTTTGAGTGAATAGATAATGAATAGATTTAATGAATCGTCCTTTAAAAGGGTAAGAAGCTTACACGCGCAATGCAAAAAATTATATAAATAATCCAGGGCAAAGAAATATTATTTGATTAGAATTAACTAGTCTAAACTAGACTTAAATAACAAAAGTTAGTAACATACCTTAAAAATACAGCAAGCACTAATTTTTCTAGATATAGATTAGATTCAACCGAATCTATAATATCCATAATACACTCTATAACAATATTTTTACAATTAAGAAAATGTGAAGTAATTGAAAAGTAAGTTTTTTTAAACAGACAATTGGTAAAATAAAACGATGTTATGTAAACTCACTTCGCTTGCTAAGTGTAATAAAATTTTATTTTTAAATTGCTTACTATGTCAAACCCTTGTTTTTGAAAATCGAATATAATTCCAAGTTCAGACCAAATAAAGATACGGAAAATAAGGTATGCTTCTTACTTTAAATTGAGTTTACTGTCAATCTCTTTAAGCAAATGACAGTTATAAAAGTACTGATAAAAATGAAATGCCCTAATAAATTCAGGCTGTTTCTTTTGCTATTCCAGACCAGTATACTCGTTTGAGTTGGCTTATTCAAGTCTGTCATTAAAATTTCCCTTCTGTCACCAATTTGTTTAAATACTTAATTTAATTAAAAATAGGAATTTTATACACCAGCAAACATTTTTTTTGTGAATTTGTATAATGTTTAATAACTGTAATCAATGCTTTTAATTCACGTTTTATTACCTTTTGCACAGTAATGGTTGAAAAAATGACAATGTTATGATCGAAATAAAAAACATTGACGATTCAGATAATTGACCCATTAAAACTATGCAATAATACTTTGTAGATACTACACCATAACGCCATTAATATAAAACGAGCCTCTTACAATTAAAAGGTCAAGAGATAACTTGATTACTCTTTAGACCTCATCTAAATATTTTGCAATCATCCCCAAAAATGATTTAGTTGTACCATTAGTACCATTAGCACCAAACTAATAGTGAATAACATCATGTCAATTGCATTAAAAAACTATTAAATTCTTATGTATGGTTTGTTTTTATAAAATGTGCACAATTGCATGATTCTTTTAACAGGAAAACACATTATTGTTGTTACATGTTTTTTGTAAAATGCTTGCACAACTGAACACGGATTTACCAAACAACCTTTTTTTTTGTGTATGGCAGATTAGAAAATTTAGTGTAATTTGTATGTATAGTAATAGAGGTTTTCAAATTTAATCCTATACCACCTCTGTAAACGGGCACTCCCCTATTGCAATGAAATTTTGGTCTAAATTCCATTATAACCAATATTTATAACTTTTTTGTCAAATAGACTCTTTAGGCCTTGTTTTGAATATGGTATACATTTTATAAACATTTTTTAACGCACTTTTTAAAACAAGGTTAACCAAAGACGAAATCTTAAAATTGATATCAAAATTGAACAACAGTGGGGCAACCAAGGAAAATAAATGGATGAATAATAATTATATTTGCAACCCAAATTTAAGGGTTTTTTACTTAATATTTAAAAAAATTTCCCCTGTTCTTTCTAGCCAACTATCAAAATTTTTCATATGGTAAACCACAAATGGGAAAGAAGATGGTTCAGAACATCCATTCCTTCCAATTCAAAACTCCCTCTTTCACTATTCACCAAAACACAACCCCAAAAAACTCCCTCGAGTATTCTCTTTCGCAACAATCCCAAGAGAAGTAGCCTCAATCCCTTACATACTCTTCCTGGAGGATTAAGGACCCCCAAATGGCGAGCTATATATAAAATGAGCATGGCCAACACCGAAAGATAATAGAATACCGCAAACACAAAGACACCGGCTCTCGAAATTCACTTAACAAGGAGAACGGGTATAGACTTTAATCCCGAAGTACTACTGTGACACGAAATCCCAGAAAACAAAAGAAGCTGTGTGGCTGTCGGGTAATTACGATTCTGAAATGGAAATTTGGACACGCCGGTTAGATTGTACTTAAATAGGGCAAATATCCACTCCTTTCTGATGCGATAACACTGCCTAGTAATCACATTCACGTGCAAATCGGTCACACCGGTGTGTAAAAAAGTTTTTTTATGCATTGCTTTTGGGATTAGATGTATATTTACTTTTGGGGTATAATTATCTCCGTGTTGTTCGGAAGGGAAATGAAAGAATGAAGTAACAGGTGGATGTTTTTTGTGTGGTGTTTCTCAAATGAGGTGTGGATTCCTACGTAAAAAAAGGGAGAGAAGTTTTATTTTAGGTTTTTATGGTTGTCCTCTTTTTAAAAAAATATTTTTTGTGTAAATGAGATTTTGGGATTTAGGATGAAAAATGGTATGAGAAATGAGATTCGGATTCATAACTTGAAAAATGTTTCTAAGTTCTACAATATCAAGTTTCAATCATTGCATGGTTAATTGGTTATTCTTAAAAAACTTAATAATAATTTGGTTTGTTTTTATGAGTAGTAAATTATATAAAGTAGTATTTTTATTACGAAGTGAAACTTCCACTTATTTCAAGTACTAAAAACAATACAGTTGGGATGAAATATCCGGAGATTCTATAAATCGTAATAATTTGAATAAGGAAGTTGCATGTGTCAGATTTTCAAAAACAAACAAGCGTTCCGTATGGTTTTTTGTATGGTAAAATGAAATATCTAGTCAGTTTTTCAAAAAAATGTACAGGTAATAGAATATTTTAATTTAAAAGTTGAGAAAAAAACACGTGACTGAAAACGTTTATTGTTTAAACTATAAGATGACGTCAACAATATTACCATCAACTCCATTGCTTTACAACAATGTTTAGTATAAGATGACGTCACATCCAAACTCTTAGCGTTTTCGCGCGCTTTTAAAAAGGGGATTTTTGTTAATTTTTTTGACAATCAAAAAATTTCTCGATCGGCCTCAAATTTTGGGTAGTTGCTTATTTTTGCAAGAAGAATCGATTAAAAAATAAAAAAAAATCATGCAACTTCCTCATTCTATATTTTCTTTTAATATATCTGTTTGAAAATATAATAGTTTATTCCAAGGTATATAAACTAAATTTAATAAATATTTAATATTTGTAACTACATTCAATTGTATTAAAATTTGCATTAATAAACAAAAAATTCTTCAGGGTTTAATAAAAATACTAATTCATGCTCTTAAAAACTATTTTATTGTAATTGCTGATTTAACGACTTTTAAAAACAATGAATTTCCATATCTTTCCCCGTAAAAGATTTATTTTTGAACTTCACATCCTTATTGAAACTGCTTTCACAATTTTCTGAAATGTTTCCATATTACTTCTAAAATTATTTGGAAAAACTCTTAACCAGATTCATTCACCTATCTAAATCTCTTTAATGGATAAATATAGTATGACAGTGTTGCGTGTCATTATCTTGAACCTTCATTTTCACTGATAAAGTGTTCCATTGTTTCTGAAACTCTTGTTTTGCAACTCTCCCATTAAAATATACTGCATTTCAAAATTAAGTTAGCTCTGGTCAATGAATGAATGTATTGCTAATAATAGTTTGTTCAAACAAAACCGAATTCTGAAGTTGGATATTCAATTATATAAGATTTAAAAGTTGGCGTAATCTACGACAAACTAACATTTAATTATGTAATATGATGAAAAATAATTTTGGTGTAATTGTTCAGCTTTTGTAAATGAACTTTTAGTAATTTTAAAATTCAGTGTCGAGAAATTTCTTTAAATAAGAATTTCATTGCACGCGCAGAGAAAGGGATGATAATAAACCTGACAAAACACTTTTTTATCATTATATTTAGAAATTATTCTCATATTGTATATATTGTCAGTTTTTATACTCAACTCACGATCTTAACTTTTTTATAAAGTGAATTTTTAAATGCCCTCTTAAGTGATTTACAAGTATCTATGGAATCTATGGCAAAAGCGGATAGAGCTTTAGTTTATGTATCTTCTTCAAGTATTTCTTAACTTATTTTGAAATATTGTCAGTTTTTATACTCAACTCAAGATCTTTACTTTTTTACAAAGTTTTAAATGCCCTCTGATGCCCTATTAAGTGATTTACAAGTATCTATGGAATCTATGGCAAAAACGGATAGAGTGGTTACAAGATTTAAGATTAAAAAGACATGCTTTTTATGTTATTGAATAAAAATCATGATATCTTAAATTTAAAAGATATATTTAACATAACAGAGACTTCTTTTATTTCTCATACAATTTTAAATGTATACATCGGTAATTTTTAATGTAAATCTGTGGGATTATCTGGAGAGTTTCTTCATGGCATAGCTGTTACATAGCGTTAATTTGACTCTTCCTTCCTCAAAGCAGCGATTCGGAACAACGCTTAATAAGCCGTTATGACGGTTACTTTCCTCACAGCTGAGAGTATCTTCTGAGAATCCACAAGTCTGCCTGTTAGACCATAAAGAGTAACAGTCACGGGTACAGTACCGGAGATATGCCTTTTGATTTTATGCGAAATTTATTTGAGCTGGAATAAAATTCCGAAATTCTTTTACTTTATAATTAATTTCACCTTTTTATTACCTTATTTATAGTCTGTTCATTAAGAATTGGCGCCTGAGACAGGATCAAAAACACTCAATAATGCTTAATAACGCTCATCACACAATTTCAGTTACCGATTTTGTTACAGTATTTTAACTACTTCTGTTTAGGCTGCCTTGTCATTGCAGAAGAAAATTGTTTCGATGATAATTACAACAATAAGAGCTTCTAATTCATTACGTCCAAAGCCCCAGTTCTAAATGAACAGAGTATAATGTGAGGTATTAATATTCTTGAATAGATGTTATCGATGAAGATCATCCTATAACGTTACTTCGGTAAATAAAGAGCAATAAAATTACTTCCTTAAAATGTTGTTTTACTTCCAGAATTCGTTCACATTTAACTCTTTCCTGTAATTTAAATCTGAATTCCGATGACAAAAGATACTGCCGAAACTTATATCGATTTAAATTCATTTTTTAACATGCGTACAAAATACCTGTATTCTTCAGAAGAAAAAATATATCTTCCAAAGATTGGTACCTTCCTTCCTTCCTTCGACTAAATCCCGCATTAAATATTTTTGATTTCAATGTACGTACTTCGCTGATTGTCTGATACTATGGAAAAGTATCTGAGCATTACTCTGACTTCACAGTGGATCTTCCAGTAGATAAACTGATTAAATCAGTTCTTTGTACTGTCAATTGTTAATGTAATGACGCTCAAGGACAGGATTTTAGAGAAGATATCCCGTTAGGGGGGTAGCAATGCTCTTGAAAAGCTTCCGGGATATTAAAAGAATGCATTTATAAAGAACCCCAGCCTCTTTTCCTAGCATTGTGTCGTACGAACCGACCTTCGATTAAATTTTGGGAATAGATAGCGGCTATTTGTACCGCTAGATTCCCTACAGCTGTTGTGGCCAAAGTGCATTGACCAGCACTTTCCCATTTGTTTTGCTACAATGGCAACCTGCTTACTCTGCCCGCGTTTTGGAGTTGGGTGGTGGCCAAAAATGTTCGAAACGCATTTTTTACAATGCTTTCATTGTTCTACCTCTGGCCTCTGTGGTCCATTAAGTTTTATGTACTTAATCATTCCATAATAAACAGTTGTTGGGGGCTGAATCGCTTTTGAGCAGTAAAATGTAAATCATATGCACCGGGGGATTCTTTGAAAGTTGGTGGACTGTCATTTAGAATGAAGTATTACGCTTTCACTTGTACTATTGTTGGGTGGTCCCCCGTTTTTTTCAAAGATAAGTTATGTTATAGTAAATGTTATTTTTTAAGTTGCTTAATTCATTTTTGGAAATTATTTTTCCTTACTTTGAGTGAGGAAACAATTTCTTATCATGCAGCTGAAATAATCAGGAGGGGTGTGCTACTGGGGTTCTCAGCTAAATGTAGCATTGATCTGTTACTAGACGATTACATAAATTATTATTATGAGAACTCTTTACTTTATAATTGAGAGAGAATGACATTTTGTTGTTAAAATTATAAAAGTTTAATAGAACTGTTTATTTATTGGCACAAAAGTTTTAACAAAGAGTATAAAGGGTGTCCCACGAGAAGTGGCCCAACCCTTTAACTTTTGAACCCCTACAGATATAGTCATGAAAGTGGGGTCTAAGTATAGTAAAGTGACCCTGCCCTATCCGATGAGATAACTTTCAACGCTCTCTAGAGGAAAATTTAGGAGTTATAATTTTTATTTTAAAAACTATGTGAGGTATGTAAAAAAGTCAATGACTAAGTTGTAGAGAAGCATCGATTAAGTAGGAAAAGATACCTTAAGCATAAAAATATCTTGAATAAAACCCCTAAAACGCACGCTCAATTAGGCTGAATTTACGTAGTTTTTACGTCTTAAAACGCTCCTCAAAAGGCGAAAATGAAATTTTTTTATTTTATGACTTAAGTAAATGACTAAAAGTATTCTTAGTTCATTAAATTGAAAATTTCTCTTTTTCACCTCGTGAGCAGAGTTTAAGGACGTAAAAACTACGTAAATTCAACCTAATTGAGCGTGCGTTTTAGGGGTTTTATTCAAGATATTTTTCTGCTTAAGGTGTCTTTTCCTACTAAATCGATGCTTCTCTACAACTTAGTCACTGACTTTTTTCACATAACTCAAATAGTTTTTAAAATAAAAATTATTACTCTTAAAGTTTCCAATAGAGGGCGTTGAAAGTTATCTCATCGGATAGAGCATGGTCACTTTACTATACCTAGACCCCACTTTCATGACTATATCTGTAGGGGTTCAAAAGTTAAAGGGGTTGGGCCACTTCTCGTGGGACACCCTGTATATACCTATCTAACCGGGATGTTGGAGTGGAAATTTTACAGCCATTTAAACGGATTTGAGAAAAATAGATGGTGCCTCGCCATAAACATTTGGAATTTAGAGCATTTGGGGACTTGTCCACGATTATCTTGAGGGACATATCTATGACATCAATTCCAATGAATTCAATCTCTATTGCAAGTACATATTGCAACTTCATTATAATTTCTTGGCCTCATTTTCCACCAAAGAGGGAAAAAGACTCCTCTGATTAAAAAAATTATAACAAAAAAACCTTCTCTTAATAGTTCCGCCACTTTTTCTTCTTTGTAATGGTCCTTCCGAGCGACAGAACTGTTGCCAACCTGCACCGAGAAAAACTTCCTCGGAATTGGGTCAGGATGCTTGTACCCGGATACGCGAACCTGTCTCCGCCCGTTCTTTCAGCACTGGTGGTGATCGTCTGCAAAAGTCCGTCTGTCTGTTGGACAGACACCACCCCAACTCTTATGAAGTCTTCGGTAACAGGATTAGATGACATTGGGAAATAATTTCAGGGGATGAAAGTTGCGGTTTGGGGAATAAGTAGGACTTAAATAGATTATTGCAATCTCTCCCTCTCTCGTTCAGGAGAAAGTGAAGATATTTTTAAGGAGGGGAGATAATCTTAATAGAAGGGAGTGAATTCTAATAAACCCTCTGAATTTAATTGAAATTCGTTCTAAAAAATATTTTTCTATTAAATCACCATAAATGCAATAACGGCAAAAAGAGTACAATGCGTAATAGTACCTATAGCTTAAATCTTCATAAGTATGCTGCTGATGCTGTCATGCAAAACGAATAACTGTAAAAACAAACCTCTTGGATTGGCCATGAATTATAAATTATTTACGCTGCATCTCATTGATCTTTATTCCATTTCGTTATTCATGTAACGATATTCAATGTGGTTCGTTTTCTCTTTGGTGTTTTTTACATAAATATCTACATTTACTTCACATAATTTTTCCTCTCTTTAAATTAAAGATGATTTCACTCGAAATAATTTTAAGAACCCCAAGTTTACATTCTTAGAAAAATAACTTTAGTTGTACCTCATTTTCCTACCCAATTTTTATTACATCGTTTCATATTTCATCGTTTTTATACCAATTTTATAATGTTTTAATTATTTTTTATTAATATTTGGTAATGAAAATATTAAATTCAATCAACATTGCGCTCTAAACAAAACCTACAAGAATAAACAAATAGAAAATTTCTAGGAGAGAATAGCTGGTTCACCATCATGACTTATACTTGTAAATAGAATAACTTCTTAAACTCCCTGATATCATAAATTGTTCTGTGTGATGCTATTTTATAAATCATGCTTTTATTCCACGAACGAGCGTCGTTTTCGCAGTTAAGCGCAAGGACAAATAATTCCGTTTCACCTTCGTTCAAAAACACCGACTCAGGAATGCAGCCTACAAATGGCATTTGTCAGCGTCGTCAACTCTTTCTTATACTTGTTAGTACAATGCTTGTTATCCGTCCAGACGACAGCAGGAGCCTTTACATTAGGCCATCATTCATCTCCCAGCAGAGGAATACAATCTACCCCTTTCACGATCTTCCTGTTCGAAATAGGTGTTCTGTATCCGGATTCTTCGGCATTTTTAGGAAAAAGAGAGGACATTCCCTGAATCATTTTTCTTTCCTTCCATTGAACGTGTCTATAAATCGTTTTTTTTATGTTTAAAGGTCATTTGCGTTTGACAAGGTCAATATCACAGCACTTTCACGAATATTATGACAATCAACTGAAACTTCGTATACTTAATTGATGCCTATATTTGATATTTCATTGACAGACTGTTTTGAAATGTATGGATGAGGTAATAGATAGGTCCAACTTGCGGTTAAGAAGGTCTAAATATTCTGTCCCCTTGTAGAAATTTGGTTCTTTTACGAACCCTGAGATTGTGTGAGTTAGTGGAAGATAACCAAATAGTAGGGCATTTGTTTGAAAAAATGTTGCGCTTTTAGCAAAGGAGAGGCTTAAAAATTCATAGAAGAGTGTTAACTCTAAATTGAGATTTTATTGAATGTTGGGTCAAGCCTCTGTGCTGCATCATTACTCAGTAATTTAATGAATTCCTAAAAATATTTTTCAAGAAAGCTTCGCTTCAGTTTGAAGGTTCTCTGAATGATTATATCTCTTCCCATATTGTAAGAACAAAATTATTTAATTTTTCAATTGATACTATTGAATCATTTACACCAATTTATCTGCTTCCTGTCTTAATCTCTTAGCTTCTTAGCACGTTTCTTGGAATGATGAAAACTGAAAGAGAAAGGAGAATGAGGAGAGAGAGGGGGAAGTGTATGAGAGAGCAAAGGAGGAAAGAGATGGTGAAGGAGGAATTGAGACAGAAAAGAGAAAATTATTGAAGAAGATAAAAAGAAAGAGAAATCAGAGAAAGAGGAAAGCCCAATTCATTGAAGAGAGCGAAAATTCAGTTACAAACAAACCATCTCCTTCTCCTCCAGATACTTTTTTTCGGAGTAACATTTGTTCACTAGAAATGGCAAAAATGGTTATACATCCACATAAGAAAGCTATAATAAAGTACTCTTCGCACTTATCTCTACCAAAGAACCCATTATTACTTCCATTCTCTCCCGGAAGCACGCTGAAAAAGACACTTGGTTTAAAAATACTTCCGACAGCGACACAGAGTGTGAAGGAACGCCCGCGACCTTAAATGTATCAGGAATTTATGCAAATGGAAATGGCAACTTCTGCGAAGCCACCGATGGACCAAGACAATGCGTGGATGTTTATGGACTCGGAATTTTTTTCCGTTTCTCGAACGGTTCGCGGGACAAGGTGGTAAAGTGTCGCACGCTGCCTCTGTAACGGTCGAAAAGGTTTCTGGTTTATGCGGTTTAAATATTCAGTGGGTTGACCAGATGGTATTCTTGAGGGCGCTGAAAATATTGCGATATAAATAGTGGCGTCTGCGGAATGTGAGAACAATGATGTTTTTCTTAAAATAACGTGTGACACCGAAGTTGTTTTGGGTGTATTTAAATGTTACGTTCTATATACTACAAGGATTATGAGGTAGTGTGTATGGGTAGTTTGTAAATCATAAATTCATATTTTTATGACTTAGGTAAATGACTAAAAGTGTTAACAAAAATTTCTCATTGTCGCTAGGGGGTGTTGTTGTGAAAGTTCACCCCCCCCCCAAAAAAAAAATATGTACGTAGTAAAATAAAATCGGTGAATTGATGCATTTGACTGAAAATTCTTAAACTTATTCAAGTTGTTTAATATCCACAAGTAATACTCCCTGTCTCTGGAGCAAAACTGCTGTTCCAACTTTCCAGAGTGAATATTATCTGCCTTATCTTCTGCCTTTTGAATATAAATAAATTAAAAGGAACTAAACAAATATTGAATAAGAAACAATAAAAAAACTACTTAGTAAAATTTAAAGAAAACCTCTTACGTCCACCCTTGGGCATTTTATAACAGTTATCCAGGCGCCATCCCACGCCATTATCTCATTAGGAAAGCAACACCAGATCCCCTTCCGAATACACAAGTACCTCCAAGAGAAAGTTGAAACCAAATAAGACATTATCCCTCCTCTGGAGATAAAAAAAAGAGAACACAATGATCAAGTTCCCAGTAGTAGCAAGTAGCGCTCAGATCCGAGATGCTATCAGCACCTCTCCTGGTTATTGTTGAGACATGGACTGCCTGCCGCATATATGGCTTGCAGAGAAGGAATTCTCAGCGTTCTTGAACGTGTAATTATCCCCAAAGCTCATTCTTATTCATGTGCCTTTTCTCACTTTTGCCTTCCCGGACCTTTTGGTGTGAGAGAGGTAGAAGTGGGTCAAAGGCACTACTTTATGACTTGCCTCACAAAACATGCACCGTGATTTAGTTCCCTGAAGACACACTTTCGGGCTCATTTTCGATTGTTGACTTTCTTTCGCAGAAAGTATTGTGTCGCCGGTGTGTGCAACCTTCGGGGGAGAATCTTATTTCGTGAGGTTGTAGGTGTATTATTTTTTCCCCTTTTCCGTTTTATTTCCAGTGCCTTAGTTGAGTAACATCCTATTCGAGTAGCAGACTTCCACTGTTACCCATCAGTGAGAAATTTTTCCATAAATAGAAATTTGAGTGCCTCTAAGGCATCCTTTTACTTAACTCTTCGTCTTTGCGTTGCGATATTGTTTTATCATTTGCATACAAACAATGAATAATTTGCAATGTAATATTCTTCATGGCAAATAAATAAATTTACTGATTGACTACGGACTACTTAGCCAGTGTCCCTAAAATTAATTGTATGAGAAAATATAACGGTATTATTTTGCCAGCAATCTCAGTTTTTATACCTCGTCAGGAAGGAAACAATCTCAAGTTAATGGCGGTTTTTTCATAATTCTAGTCTGAATCGTTTCAGATAAAGTAAAACTGGTGACTGAAAAAAGTCCCCAATGCATCTTTATATTTTTACTAAATGAGTTTCAAAATAATTTTGAGTTAAAAGATTTAAAGTTAATTATTAAACTAAAGTAAAAACACCTGTAAGCCTTGGCTATGTCTTCTGAAGGGGGGATCGTACTTTTCCCATATGTAGATACAATGGTGGCTCCCCATAGGTCCCTTATAAACCACATTATTTTCCCTTGTTGATAATATTGTATATATTATAGTTTATGGAATACATATTTGTGAAGAAGAAGTGTTTTTATGAAAACCAAAGGTATTAAAGCAGGATACTCGCAGAAAGATACGAAGTAAGCTTCTTAAGAAAAATATATCGTCATCTATCAGAATCCTGTGCCCTTCTTATTAATACTTCAGGAATCAACATCGTAATACTGTGGACAATCCCGGAAACTGCGTGACGCATACAAAGCTGAATCATACCTATATCCACTTCCCGTAAACACGTGAATGAACTTTCACCCAACTAACACCTTCATTTCTCCTAAACACGGCCTATTGCCTGTATTCGTATCAAATCACACGTGCCGATACATTCGCCTACTCCCGATTTCGCTTCCACGTCACGTACGAATTCGTCCACCATCATCGATGAACCTTACCTTAATAAGAGATGTTTATAGATTCGATCCGTTCCATGTTCTTTTATGTAGTAGTTTCACCGTGGCTTACAAAAGGATTGGTCATTGGTCAATAGGGTGTATCGAAAAAAACTTTTTTTTTATTTTGATGATGCCTTAGTGCGGAAAAGTTGTCTAAGGTGGCAGAGAGTACCTGTGAATTTTTTCAGAATTTTCGGATAATATCTTTAGGTGCCGCCAAGGCCCTGAAAGTCCCTATGTTAATCCAATGGAGCGCGCAAGCCAAGAAGGCCGAAAATTGGTTTTTCGCCCCTCATTTCTACCCTAATCACACGACGAATGTCTTCACTCAAGTTATGGACCCTATATGATCTAGGCTATCCGACAAAACTTGAATAATAGCCTAAATCTCTATATTATGTTGATTGTGGGATCTGATTTGAACGAGAAAATACGCGATTTTCGACGAAATTGGAGCATACAAAAAAACGTAATATAGAGATTTAGGCTATTATTCAAGTTTTGTCGGATAGCCTAGATCAGAGTTTCTCAAACTGTGGGTCGCGACCCACTGGTGGGTCGCCAGTCAGTTTTTGGTGGGTCGCGAGAAGACGATTTTTAATTTTTCACAAACGGTGTTATTGACTTTTTAATTATCAAACTATTAGTTGAACTTTTGAAATTATCAAATTACCATACTATAGTAAAAAGAATAAAAATTTGAGGAAAAACTACACTACTTGGAGTGGAACGGAAAAGGCAATTAATGTAAATACGTACTATGTGTGTCATTTTAATGTGCCGATAATGCAAATCTGGTCGGATATTCAAATAAGATTTGAAAAAATATTTACGGCCGTATTCTGAAGCCTCTGGCAACCTGTGATCAGGATCTCTTAGCACAAATCAGCTTGATTTGGGTATTCCGAAGCACCTTGAATCAGTTGACCACTGTGTGTTAAGTAATCAACGCTCAGAGCAGTGATCTGGGTTGGATCACCAATCAGAATCGAGTCTGGCCGGAGCTGCGATTACGAAACAAAAACATGGCGTCGTCCGTCATCAGCTATTTACTTAAATACACACTTCACGTCAATATGATCGAAATTAGATTAGTATATTAGAAATAAAATATTATTGATTCACAGTATCCTTGAGGTGTGTGTTGTCGAGTCCAATGTTTATTTAAATGATTATTTCTGGTAATTAAAATATTTTTCTCTATTGGTTTTATACTTAAAATTTCTCTCGCGACCTCCGCTCCTGTAGCTTGGTGGTATAATACTCGGCTATCATACGAGTGGACCGGGTTCGATTCCCGGCGGCCGATACAATTTTTGATTAAACTTATTAAGATTTCAATTTAATTTTATTCATCATGGCCATTTTTTTAAAGGTAGCTAATTATTATTACTAAATTAAATTATTTACCGATCTAAGTACAAAACTGATTCAATATTTTAAGTTCCCAATGATTGCTTAATTTATTTTATCTTTTTACCTAATCTAAAGGTTAGTATATAGAACTCCAGAATTGTGTTAATTAAAAATAAAAGATTTTTTTTATTATTTTCATTCAAATGCAAAAATAAAATATCATCAGCTAACTAAGGTGCTTTATTTTTTTTATTTATATTCAAATCTAAATTGGATTCCATGAAGCAAATTTCGGAAATGCGAATATTCTGATTACACGTGTTATGTTTATTTTCTTTAATTTGTATTACTCAAAACTTCAAGTTTCATATTCTTTCATTAATTTTTATTAAAAATCATTGACTTTTAAAGTACAATCCGAGTGCTTTTTATGTCGTACTTTTTAGCAAATTTCTTTCCTATCAAATTCATCAATATAAACGATCTCAACCAATCACGATTGAGCTTTTTTTATCGCCATCGGTTTCGCTTGTTCGCCAGCTCTGGTGTTTCTGATTCACTTTTATCAATTGATCCAGGTGCTCAGACTATCAAATTTTACAGATCAGGGCTTTGCTAGTATTTGTGAATCAATTGATCGGCTGTTCAAGTGATTTTAATCCAAAAGCACAGACTACGGGCGTTAGTGTTTCTCCCCATCCACACTGGGGGGGGGGTCAATGCAAATTTTAAGAATTTTCTTGGGAAGTGATGCAACTGATGTAATTTATCCCATACTGCTAAAAAACAAGTTAAAACCATGTTTTTAAGGGTCAAATTTTAAAATTTTCTCTGGGGGAGGACCCCCAGACCCCCTTTTTATTGTAGGGATCATTGTTAGACCACAATTAAACTATTTCATACTCGTAACTTAACAGTTGGTGAACACCCCAGTCAGAGAAGTTAAAATTCTGTGGGGAGGAGGCATGAGATAATTATCTCAGTTCAGTTAATTATAAATAACTGAAGTCGGTGGGTCGCGTTAAATTTTGTTTCTCAAAAGTGGGTCGCGATGTTAAAAAGTTTGAGAACCCCTGGCCTAGATCATATAGGGCCCATAACTTGAGTGAAGACATTCGTCGTGTGATTAGGGTAGAAATGAGGGGCGAAAAACCAATTTTCGGCCTTCTTGGCTTGCGCGCTCCATTGGATTAACATAGGGACTTTCAGGGCCTTGGCGGCACCTAAAGATATTATCCAAAAATTCTGAAAAAATTCACAGGTACTCTCTGCCACCTAAGACAACTTTTCCGCACTAAGGCATCATCAAAATCAAAAAAAAGTTTTTTTCGATACACCCTATTGGTCAACTACCAGATCTTGTGAGATTGAATGCGAGTATGGTAACTTGTGATACAAAATATTTCATTGACAGTGGAGACTGATTTGTACTATACTTGTGTTTTTGACATACTACAGGAAGTTCTAATGATAAACGTAATAGTAAACTGTGCATTGAATTATTATTTCATGGGAGGGAAATTATTTCTATAATTTTATAGATGATGCAGGGTATGAAACATGGAGAGAACATAATGGAGGAATAACGTGATCTAAAATAATCAACTGGTCAATTTAATAAGTTAAAATCTTGGTGAAATACAATTTGCGTAATGAAAGAAATGCAGAAGAGACATACTCCTTATGATATTGGGAACAAATACTATTAATATTTTTTTTGGGGGGGGAATGGTTCTACCTCTTTAATCTTTTTTCACTCCCTTTTCTTTATTGTTCCCTTACAAAGTAGGGAAATATAATGGAAGCTACACTGTTATAAATATCCCTGCAAAACGGTCTAATAACCATATATTTAATATTTAATGGTCAGTTTACCGTTTTCAGACAAAACAGTCGAATAACCATTAAAAAGATAATATTCAACTGAACATGGGTGAAAAACTAGTACTAATCCTAGTATACCTGATTTAAACTGAATCTCTATAGAAACCTCTCTATATTATGAGCGTAACTATGGGGTCTAGAGACAGACAGTTGCTTCACACTATGCTAAGACATTTTCAGAAATGAAACAGAGTTTTCCGAACTACAATACATATAAATTAATAAATTTCTGTACGGGTTCCTTTAATTTGAATGCAGTAAAACTTAACTATTTCACTGAATCAAGTCTTGAACTATATACTTCCATCTTCCGAACTGAACAAAAGCTTATCCAGTAATACATATTTTTTCCAAACTCAATGTCATCTCAGCTTCTTCTTGAACTTCCTGCACTACAGTCGACCAACACTTGACTGCATCACACACCGCGCGTGCCACATCGCCTCCTCCATACCGTATTCCAAAGGTATCGTCGCGTGTCCCCGCTTTTGTCACAGGCATGACCTCTCTCTCTGCCCCCGCACACCAATGACCGCATCACTCTTACTTCCTGTGCCGCCTATACCTCTATTGTTTTCCTCATATACACAGCAGCAGGTAAGAAGAGCAACGGGAGACGACGCTAATAGAAACGCATTAATTGCCCATTGGCGGCTATTTCGGATCGTGTCGCCGTCGTCTCAACCGTGGTCGGCATTTTTATTCTAGTTAGCAGAGGATTATCTTTTTTTTTGGAGGTGGAATTTCATCCGCGGCTTTGCGCTGCTGTCTGAGGTTTGGGTTTCACTCTCGTTCGGCGTTATCCGTTTATATTTTTATCCTTTTTGTTTTAATTTTGTAGGTGGAATTATGTATTTGGAGACAATGGGCATATCCTTCGGTACTTATGATCGCACTTGAAGGAATTTTAGTGTTTTGAGACACCTTTAAAGAACGATTAGTTCTCTCTTTACATGAAAACAAAAGCAATAGTCGATTTAAACTTAAAGTTCTCTATTTAATAATGTTTTTATCGGTAATATGTACTCTTTTGTAAATCCATTTTGTTTCATTGCTAATTAAATTAAATTAAATTCGATAATTTAAACTAGGATATTCCTTAGTAATACTAAAAGGTGAGTTCATAGGAAATCATAGTAATTGCTTTGAAGGATGACACTATTGTAAAAACTATGTACATTTTTCTAAATTTAAAATATTCTAATATACAAGCAAAATAACGTTTTAACTATAAATATTACGTTGTAATGCATAATTTTATAAAAACATAGAAGTCGAATTTCCATAAGTATCAGTCTGTATATACATAAGTAAATATCATATCTTAAGTATCTTATTAAGTAAAGCTGATCATATTGCTTTTCATGTTACAAGTTGTCTCAATACCTTGAGAGAGCATAGCAAGACTACTAAGACCTTCTGTAATGATTTTTTCTTAGGAAGCAATGTGAAAGTTGTAAATAATTATACAGAACCATTACTAACCCATTTTTTTTAATTTATCATAAAAGTTAAGAAAATGTATAGCATATCTTGCAGAAATAATAATAACGGTGAAATCTGATTCACAGAAACTATATTTCATGATCTAATTGTTTTCAAGTCTTCATTGAACTGCCCTTTCCAGACGAAAAAAAGTGCAATACTTCACAAGTTCATTGTTTCCGGTATTCCAAGAGAGATTCCCCCAGTTTAATCAGCCGTTCAATGACTTAAGGGCAAAACCTCTATAAAAATCGCACATGAAAATTCTCCTAACTCCCGTCCTTGAAGACTCTCCAACCATTATTCCCGCTCATATCGTCCGCTCGTATCTATGTAAAACAGTAGAATGCCTCACAGTTCTGGTGCAGATTCAATGGAACAATAAGGAACCGAAATAGCGAAAAGAACAGTATATTGAACGTCAGGCACGCGTTGGGCATATTGAGTCCGATTCGATTGTGATAGAGATAGCCTGCATGCCTTCTGCTGAAAACAAATTGTATTGTCTTCCGTTCGGCTGCTCGTCTATCTGCTTTATCATTCCGTTTAGCGAGGTGATACAGACTGTAGTTCACAATAGGGGTATTAAATTACAGCTTAATGTGTTATAGATTGCTAAAGAGTCGGCTGCAGGGCTTTGTTACGCTTTTGTTTTTTCTCTTTTGCAATGTTTTGGATATAGGTTTATTGTATGAGGTGTTCTTTTAAGTGGTTTAGTTAGTTTTAATTGAATAAAAATTTTATTTCTTGCAAACCTGATCTAAGGTTGTTAGCTTCTTAATAAATTGTCGTGATTATCGTTTGTTTTCAATACATATTTATACTAATCTAATTTAGCATAGTTTTATTAAGTGTGTATTTCATTGTTACTTCCTGCAAACAAATTCACATGTGGAAAAGTGTTTATTTAGTAAGTTATACTTCATCACTACTTTAATAAGAAAATTTCTCTCGCATTTCTCACGACTTTTTCCTTATCAACCGATTTTTTAATAACCTATGACACCAGTGATCAGACCAATCATAAAAATTATTGTAGCAATGAACTAAAGGGTACAGGATATTTTTATAAGTATATTTTTATTAGCGTCATAAAAAGTAAGTTCCAAAAAAGTTTATGACAAAAAAGATTCTATGGCAATTCTTCCAACCTTTTTAGAAATTGGATCAACTTTCGAATCTTTCACATCACCTATTCTAGGCTTTATTTTACTCTAAGTTGTTTTATTGGATCCAAAATAACAATCAAAATATTCTGAAGCAAGAAACCTTAAGTAAACTTAATACCATAGCTAAATATTGCAATTTTTGGTGAGAGAAATTTTTGAATGCAATGCGTACACAAGGAAAAACAACTTCATTGTATAATAATATCAGTAACCAATCTCTCGGACCAACATGCATTCAATTACTATCGGAAAAACTACAGACAAGTTAATGGAACGCATCCATTACAAAATGCGTCCTTTGCAACAGCACATTAGCCAGATCAACGGCCCTCATCATTTTTCCCATTAGTTCCACTCACACACCCATTGTGTTTGCCCAAAAACTAGGTAAAGGCTCACTGGGAAACAGATCAAGAAAATAGACCAACTGTTTGGTCAGCCCATTTAAGCTCACTCTCATCCATCTCAATTCCCCATTAAAAGCTTCTAAAAGCAGTCGACGACACCCCGAATGTGGGCCCCTCAGTCGCGAATATATCTGATGTGTATCCTGTCGGTGTCATCTCGGCCCTTGACATGGTCAAGCGGATCTCGATGTTCGAATCAGGATGTCCCTCTCTATTGGAATACGCTCGGTGAATGGTCGCTGATGCGTGGATTGACAAGAGTGGAGAAATTCTTATAATTACCCTAAATTTAAAACTTTTTTTTGTCAAGTAGGATATTTTTAGGGGCGTCGATATAGAGGAGGAGTTAGAAGCTAAATGACTAGAGGTCGGGAGTCAGATACTAGGGAACAGAAGCTTAGTTTAGGGCGGATATATATCTCCTTCCTTTTTTGACCATAGAAAACGACTAAAACTAAACGCGCTAACACCTAAAACCTTCAATATCCCCTCCGAAATTTGTTTCTGCCTACGCCAGTGCTAGGGAAGAATTCTTAAATTCATAATTATTAAAATTTTGACAACTACCCTCTTTTCACCCTAATAAGCACATTAGAATTAGAATGAGAAATGTTATCTTGCTTTAAAGTGAGAATTGGACGCGTTTGCTTGCTCACTTTCTTTCCTATTACGATAGTCATGGTCATGTCAAATTCAGTATAGTTGTCTGAACACTATGTTTTAAATGTTCGGGGCCAACGCGTTCCCCTTAACCGATAAATAAACCATAAAGTGTTAGTTAATAAAGGCTATAAACAGTGGAATTAATTTACGTAAATGCTTCATGCTCCATACTTGTTTTAATTAATTCCGGCTACCAACAATAACTTCCATGGTATTGATGATACGATACAAGTCAAAATTAGAATGAATGTTTCTGATAAAAAGGACAAGAAAACGGTATGATAGTTTACCTATTCTACATCACATACTTGAAAAATAACAATTTCATTTAACCTGTATCTGTTTTCGGCATTTTCCCACGCTATTTTGTCCCCTTCTTGCGTAGGTGTTCCGAAAAACACGAATTTCCTCACATTTTCCGAAAAAAAAGGACCAAAACCTGTGACTGAATACGAATTGATTATGTACCGTTGCATTCTGAGGACAGAACCCCTCTTTCGGATGAACCGGAAGTGTGAAACCCACACAACGGTGGCAGTGACCGCTGATTCGCTCTGGAACAATGGTGCCCGCGTCTTTACAAAGGGAAGTGGTGCGTGAACGCAAAAATTAACATGTTTTATTTATAGCCACGTTTTATTATTTTATTCCATGAACAGAGTTGTTTGAAGAGAAATGGAAAGGTCGGTCCTAAGTTTGTCTTTTTTGGGAAAATGGAGAAACTGTGGGAAAAGCCCTGGTTTTTGTGGGAATTCGATATATTTGTCTCTTAACAATGACCTGATTTAGATTTTGTTAAAGATTTTTATAGGAGCAGTATAGTGGATATCTCAACTAGTCTCTTCTGGCTCAACTACTCTCCATGACGTTACGCCAAATTATAGAGGATACTACCCGATAGTTTTCTTTTGCACCAAAATCAATTTTATCAACTCGCCTGCCTATCTCATGATCTGGGCAATATTTGAGTATATGCTAGAGGCGCAATTCTACCTCTTTTTATAAAAATATTTGCCAAAAGTGTCTTCGTGCCTTTCTCCTGTAAGCCGACGATATTTTAAAATAATTTAGGTTACAGAATTTTCAACAATTCAGGGTCATCTCGAAAAATTTAGCTACACAACATACAAATCTTTTGGGGATTTCATAATAGCATAGACTTTAATTCTGATGTTATACAAGTCTAATCTGAGAATTAGTATCACTCCATCTTTGATAATGAGGCTCTTTTTACGCAACTGAACTGCGCTCAGCTGAACCTGTTGTTCGTGTGGAAGTAATTCAGGTGTATTTGCATGAGATTGTAATCCGAGGTCTTTTCTAGGATTTTCTTTGTTCGCCGTCTTTGCTTTAGCTCTGCCACACCATTCATTACAACTCGGGATTGTTAGCCTTAGCATTCGTGACACAACTTTCTTGAGCAATAAAATTCTGATTTATGATGAACTTTATTTTATGTATATTTATTAATATAATTTGATTATAGGGGAAATTAATTTTAAGCTACTTTCTTTTATTATATTAAAAAATTTGAATTCAGCAGTCGGAAATTGCCAAATGATATAAAAGTTGTATTTTTAGAATGGAGACGATAAATCTCTCAGTCGATAAGTTACGGACAATGTGATAAATCCGGGCATTATTAATGATACCCGCGTATTTCGGGCAAAGTGATAATACTCATTGATAAATTCAATCGAATTTATTAATTTGCCCGGGTTACTTCAGGCATTATTAATAATGCCCCGTTTTTCACATTTCCCGTAACAGATACATAGGACGGTAAAAATTCAATCAATACCTTGTAATTTGTTTTATCGTAGAACCCTATAAAATCACCAAAACAAAATGTAATCGTGTAATTACTTCTCAATCTTACTACGTAGAATAATATTTGGGAGAAAAAGAGGGTATTAATAAGTATTAATGAATAATAACTCTTTAATTTAATGATTTAAAAAATAGTCGTCTGGCAAAGAAAAAACAATTTTTGATCAAAATGAATTTTAAAGTCCTTTTGGCTCGCTGCAAAAAGTCAAATGCCTCAAAATTGTATTTAAAAGCCCAGAACATTTCTGATATTGGAAAATTTTTATACCTTTAAGATATTTGATAAAACATATCAAGATCTATATTATTTCATATTTGTGCCCACCCACATTTTGTTCCTCTAACATAGTTTTCTCGATGTTGAATGATGATAAAAATATTCTGCTTCGTAATCGTGACATTTCGCTCGCGAAGTTCATTCTCGTGAAAGGCATTCGTTTGAATCCAATTCCGATGGATGACTTACTACAAAGTTGACCTAAAATAAAATACTCGAAGATTACGAAATTTATTGCCTTTTCCCCCTAACCTACTAATAGCTATTTTGTTCTCTCGAATTTTCCAGAAGGATGCAAAACACCATAACAAAATCTTTCAGTTAACATAATCGATTATTAAATGTCGAGTTATAACGCATGTTTGTGTGTCGTGCAGTACTGATGATACTCATCTTCGAATCTTTAAGCCAGTTAACTTAATGGTTTTGAAAATAACGTAATAGTAGAAAACTTAAAGTGTTCATTAGTTCAGAAATTACAACAGGTAACTGAATGCTTGGTAAAGATAAAAGTATAGCAAAGTGGAAATTTATATAATTCCTAGGAACTGCGCTTCAGTTACTGCATTGAAATTTGATAGATATTTTTAATAGAGATAAATTTAACACTCGGAATTTTTTGAGTTGTATAAAAGGTATTTTTCTCCTTGCTGCCACTTACTTCGAGTAGAATGGGCAGGGTACCGAAACCTTTTAAGGAAATTTATCTATGTATCTAAATATTTTATTTGAATACCATCAAAAGGATGAAGATAAAAATACTTTTTATGGGTAATAACCTAAATGTACTTACTAAAGAAAAGAAACTAGACCTACAATTTCCTCCGGACTTGAAGCTCAAGATAGCGTTTTAGTCAAGTGTAATTGAATCCAATCACCTCGAGCTCGAGTTCCTTACATCAAAATTATCTGCTCCCTAATCAATAGTGTGTAATAGGAATTATATGAAGTTATTGTTTTTTGTTATCCTAGATTATTTTTCTACAAAACATTACTTGTTGACCTTTCCTTTTATAAATCACAGTCCCCTTGTGCAGACTGGTTTACTTTCAAAGTACTCTCATCTTAAGAAAATCTCAAATTGTGTCAAACCCGACCATTTTTACCGTTTCTAATTCGGTCAGAGGGAGGGAAAGTTCAGTTTCTTATTGAACGCTTAGACCGTATCCTATCTTATACGCTTCCGTTGTCACACGAAATCCAGTTTTCCACTCTTTTTTTCTGCTTTTGTCGGCAGACCTAGTCGCAACAAAAACAGAATATTGTTCGAAAAGTTGGAGCTTTGGGTCGCCCTTTTTTCAAGGTTCTTCTGCGGAATTCTATACATCCGCCGGATTCTTTTCCGTGCTCACGCTTCCAGGTTTTCTCCATTTTAGCGGAGAATGAAGAGGAATATGATTAAGAGAGGGGAAGAGAAGAGTTGATTGTGCTGAGTTGTGTCTGGTATATTGTGTTTGATGATGAAGAAAGTTTTGTTTGTTGGAGGTATAAAGAAACTCATTGGAGTCTTTCTGAAAGATATGGTTATGGTACTTAGTAGTTATAAAAATTTTTTCTGGTTGAAAACTATAATTACTGAGGAAATTGATTAGAAAAAATAAAGGAATGAAGTAGGGGGAGTTGCATAATCATTACAATGGATTTTAAAGTTCAAAGAAAAATAATATAAACTAAAGAAACAGAATTTTTTAAAAATAAAATTTCTTCAAACCAAAAATGTACATTGTTTACTTAAATAATGATACCAAAAAAAATAAGTGTGATTTTCTTCTTCAAACATTAAAATATTCAATGCTCAAAATCAGATTGAAGCATTACTTTCAACTACTCATACATTAATTAAAAAAACTATGTTTCGAACTAGTCTTTGAACACAATGTTTATTTTTAATTAAAGAATAAAAAATTGTTTTTTGTCAAAATCTCCAACGCATTCATTTTTACATTGTGAATTGCAAATTTTTGCATTGCAAAATAAGTATAATCGTTTAAATGTTAATCTTGGTAACGAAACAAAATAGAAGAACTATTACTCCTTTTTGAAAAAAAATTCTTACGTTTTTTTACTGGACCTAATGGGAAGTTTTTTTCTAATACACAATAAACCCATTTCTAAGATGAAATAAAATCCATCGGCAGTCTAGATTGAAATACCTGCCAAGAATGAAAAAATCAATAGTATCTTTTTGATATGATGATAATAGAGTAGGAACAAGTTTTTCTAATGTTAATTAAATTCTTCCGAAGATGTCAGTATTACGAAATCGACAGAAACCGGTCCACTGGAGCAAGACAAAGTGAAAATATTAGGTTTTTTGCGAAGAAAAGAGACTATTTAATTAATATTACATGTTCATTGTTTTTTGACACTTTATAAGATAAGTTATTTTTTATATTCCAATGTTAAAATAGAGCAATTCATTTAATTTAAAAACGTACGTAGGTATTGTAAAATTATTTTCAAATTCCATTTAATGGTTAAAAATATATATATTTTTTAATTTAAAAGAGAAGACATTATTGACCTACAAGAAACTGAATTTAAACTAAAACACCTGATGATTTGACACGAATGAATAGTTTTCATAGATGATAATTAGTATTTCTTAAAATTATTAGTCATATTTGTTCAAATACCTACTATGCCTACTATAAGATCCATTGGAGCTCATTTGTTTAAATTCAGAAGTTTGGAATAAATGTTTAAATTTGAGAAAATGGTTTTAAGGAAAAAATATCAATATAGGTAGCGTTTTAAATTTTTAAAATAAAACATTCATACAAAAAAATAATAAAGTGAATATTTTCCAAACATTCCGTGACTAGGTACCTTGTCCACCTTCGTTGCTATGTTCATTAAAACATTTTCCCCAAATCTACCACATTAAAACGTACCCTTAAATTTCAATTAAGAAATGAATGAACAGTATCAACTTCGTTTATGAAGTTCATTATCCGAGAACACATTCACTTATTACAGTAATTTACTGAATAAACAAGTGGAATTTTGTTAACGCACGAGACAATTTCCGTCACCACACTTCGTGGAAACCATCACACAATTGAATCTAACCCGAGTAATTACTTTGCGTTTCTATTGTTGTCTGCAAAAGATTGAGAAATTTGGTTCCGCTTCATTTACCCAACAAGTTATTATTTTGTTGATACTTTTAATAAAATCTGTCTCTTCTCCATGCCCTAAGCAGGTGCCGCCTGTCAATGTCACAATCAATATTCGGTCGGAAGGTGCATATGATTGATGGCGGTTGGTCGTATTTGTTTCATGAATGATGAGAGTTTGAGGATCGTCAAGGCCGTTTTATGAAAAGTTTAATGGTTTTGTGAAAGAAAATGCTTACTTTTGTCTTAGCGTTTATTACCACGCTTGTATGCAATAGTCAATAGTATCCTAAGTAGCTTGAAATAATAGTAACCTTTAAACTTAATAAAAGATAATTTTCTACTGTGAAAGGTATGAAATTCAGCATAACTCTAAAGAATTTAAAGGTATCTATTATTAATAAATTCTTTTTGATGCATCCAATATAATATGTATATCGTGATTTATATTTACCATCGAGTGAGTTCAAGTATTCCCTTGAAATTCGGCATTCTAAGTATGGGAAATGAAAAAATATAAATTACTATTTAAAACTTCTTAAACTACTAATTTTAACTTGTTGTGGAATTAATAGAGATTAGATATGTGCAAAGGGATAAACGGAATTTCTATAATCTTGCAAAAGATGAATTAAAGTGCTGTTTGATAAGAGTTTTATATATTGAAGTACAATGAATACTTTGACCTTTTCTGTGTCTTTCTTTTAATCAGAAGAACCAAGAACGATTAATTTATAAGGAATAAGAAGGCAATATATTATTTATCAATGTTCTTTTAATTAAATTTCATTCTTTTTGTTTCCTTCAAGAAAAGTGAGTTTGTGAGTTACTTTTTACATTCTTTTTGTAACTTTACATCAATTAAAAACAAAATACGTAATTTAAAAGGAATTATTTTTGATCTTCTTAATTTGAAGTAAATATCAGTTTCGAATAATCTTATTTAAACCTTTATTTTACCCCTTATACAAATGAATCAACTCCTAATTAAGAAATAATACCCCCATAAAAAGCTTCGACTTTTCTTTAGATATTACTTTCATGGGAGCGGAAACTTTCACCCAAAAAATCCTCTGAAAAAATTTTAAGTCAAAATTATAAAACTAAATATTTGGTTCAGAGTTTATACCTATGGTCTTTTAATACGGTGTTTTTTGGACTGTAGATTTTTAAAATACTCCTTCTCTTAGAACTCATATATTTCATATTCCTCCTGAGCTACTATTTATGCCAGTAGGTAGGTACAAACCGTATAAACAAACAAAAAAGTTGCGAAGTAAGTAGGGTAGTAACAAGACAATGAATCAAAATCTAGTACGTTCTAGTAATAGTTCTAAAGAAGTTTTGGTGGTTTTTTTTATTCACAAAAATTCAAATTGTTAGTTCTGTTGAAATTATGGGTAAAAAATTATAAAAATATTATACTTAGCATCCATATGATTTTAAAACGTCTAACAAGAACATTCATTTTGTCCTAGTTAGATAATGACTTCGGATTATTTGAGACGTAACGCTTTTTCTATTATATGATACGTACTTGAACTTACTGAAATAAGAAAGTAGACTACACGGAAATCCCCCAAGATTGACCTTACACCGCAAGATACGTCTAGCAGTACATTTCCTGTTTTCTTTTCCAGCTGTACAAATACCTCTCTACTTCAGAACACCACGCACTAAAATAAGCTATTCCTCTTTTAATGGCACTTAACACGCCAAATTAGGTCGCAACTTTCGCTTAACATGAAGGACGAACTTACCTTTCAAAGTAAACTCTTTCTTAAAAGGTTTGTTCTTTCTTAAAGCATATGTGTACGTAGATAGGTACTTTATTTAACTTTTCGAAGGAGCTCACACGTCTGCATTTCTTTTAATTTGTAATTTTACGAAACGATACAGTGAAACACTTTTTAGGTGTCATGGTCTCCTGTCGTGGGAATTTATTTCATCACCTTACTTCAAGGCTAAATATTCTCTTTAGGTCCTTTGCTGTGATGACACGCATTAATGAAAATGCATCTTCTGAAATATTCTTTCGGATACACACGTGTGTGTTACTGTTACACATTTTTTCTGTATATTTTATCCCTTTTTTAATGTAGGACGAACCCTGTTATTACAACTGCATGAAAACGGTAACCTGTCATTATGATGTGGGACCGGTTAGGATTTTTATGGCTTTTTTATTTGAATAAGCTTATTTGTTTATTAATTACCAAGAGATAATTTTCTTGTGGGTTTGAGTTTAATGATGTAATAAGTAAGTTAAACTTAGTTGCATTTTGGATCAAAATGATACCTGTATTAATTAAAACTATTTTTTTTGCGTGATTTGGATAATTTACTACATATTATTATGGTACTTAGTGTTCATATAAATCTTTATAAATAAGCAAATATCAAAGTAATAACAATTTACGTATCTTAACGAACACTGTTGCTTTTAATATTTTGAGTGTTTATGTGTAATTTGCAAAATGATTGCCGAGATCCAAATGTACCCATATTGTTCATAGCTATTTACTACATTGATTGGTGTATTAACTTGGTGCTATTTTCTTTCAGAAGGAGGTGTAGCCCAGTGCCTTACGCGTTGCTTTTTCTGACCTGAGCTCTCGGCCATGCAAGACAAAGAGACGGTGGACGACGCTGAAGAGGCCTTGACCATCAAGACCGAAGTTCTCAGCGATCGCCAGCCCACCACCCCAGATGCCAAGAAGGACTCGACCAAAGACGGCAAGTTCGCCTTCAGAAAGATGAAGCAGCCCAAGAAAGGTACTCGCTTATTCAAAAATAAAGATGTATGTTAGTACATAACTGTAGCGGAAAGTGGGGACTAAGGGAAAATTTTTAAATAAATTCTATAAAAAAGCATACATGCAGTTATGATAGTAATTTTTATGGATTTAAAATGGTTTTACATTCTATAGTTTATAAAAATGTTTTTGGAAAGTAAAAAAATGTGTATAATGTTATATCAACTGTAAAAAATGTTATATCAACCTTTGTAATGTAATACTACTGTCCACATCCCCCCATACGTGATGTGTATTAGGACACAGTGCAGGGCTAATCGGACATGCTATAGAATTCAAAAATAAAAGTAATTTATGAATTTTAAGTACCTTTTTTTATGAACATATGCATATTGAATATACAAAAATTGCTGTGCTGTTGCACAAATTGCAAAAATTTCCACTATGTCTTCTGCAGTGTTAAGTTTCACTAATGCAGGGTTCGTAGTTGTCCTATATTTCTTTATTTTTGACCCCTGTCCTATATTTCCCCTATTTTTCTACTTCGTAATTTGCATTGTTAATTCGTATTTATTTATAAACGAGAAAAATCTAAAAATTTTAAAATTTTTCTGACATGTCCTATATTTTTGTTCCAAATTTCCTGTATTTTCGACATGAATCTTGCTATTTTATTTATACCCATTTCTTCACTACCCACCCATTTTTTTTAGTTATAGGGGAAAGTGGGGAAGTTTGATACAGCAAAATTCAAATATATTTTGAACAGAAAAATGACTTATTCAGATACTTTTTTTTCTAAAAATATCTAAAAAATAATTCAGTTTTATGAGACCAATTAGAAAAAGAATAAAAGTTTGATTAAAATTAAAATATAACATTATGATTGTACTAAAAAGGTGGTATTTTTACCCAATTCACTAATAATCACCCCAAAGTAATTAAACACTGTACTCTAATTATCTATTAATTCATTTTCATTTAAAGCAATAAAAAATAGCATCACCGAAAAATATTTTTAAAATTCACTAAGTATTTGTATAAGTGTATTATGAGAAATATACTACTATGCATTAGCTAATTTCAATAGGTATTTAAAAATTAGTATAATTTTCAGTACTGCCGAAAATTTATGAAAACATTATGATTGTACTAAAAAGGTGAGGCATTTTTACCCATTCAAAAAACAGTTAAGTCAATTGACACGTTAGCCAAGTTTACTTTCCGGCTGTACATTTTTATAGAATGAATGTTACTATAGTTGTTTTTTATTTTACATCCTTATATAATTCGAAATTGTGCTAGGAAGTTGAAATGCATAGAATTTTCTGTAGAGTAAAATTTATTTGAAAAGCATAATTGTTCAATATATTTGAAGCTGCCCTGCCGAGTAAGTCTCTGTAAAAATGGTTTTTCCTTCAATGGTGACAGTATACAGGAAAACCAACTTTGTTAAGATTATTTCTTCTGCGTATCTGATGTGCACCGCCGTTAAGGTCGCCTTATCGATAGTCCTGGTCTGCTCCCTGGACGAATTAGTGGACCGGGGATCATATTTTACAAAATTATAAAAATTTAATTAAATGCTTATGCTTGCATTGTGACAAATCGCTAAATGACAAAAATTCAACTAATGATAGACAAAAGATCGGGTATTGTATTTACCCCGTCTTGTTTATATTCAAAGGCAACTTAAAAACTGTTATATAGTATACTAGCTGATATACCCGCAGTTGCTCGGGAAAAAAAGGATTTTCAAATTGAGTGATTAATTAAATAAGGATTACTTTCTACCCTACTTAATATTTATCAACCCCCCTTCATCCCGCTGTTTTCATAAAATTCAAAACAAATAAAAAATACTTTGCTGAAATCTAAAACAAAACAAAAAAAATTTTAAATTAAAATTTAAAAAGGTCAGGGGGAGACCCCCTGAACCCCCCTTGGTTGATTGACAAATTTTCTTTTTGAAATTAAAGTGTTAGTAACCTATTTTTAAAATTAAAAAAAAGGTCAGGGGGAGACCCCCTGAACCCCCCTTGGTTGATTTATTACCAACTCATTCATTTAAGAAATCGTCTTCAAACATGAAATAAAAGTAGACATCATTTGAATTATTGATATCAACTATCTAAAATGCTTCTGATGAAATATTGCAATTTTAAATTTCTATTGAATGGAAAAAAGTTAAAAACTTTCGTTTAAATAGTTTTAATTTATTGTACAAATTTATTTTATCACAATTTATTTCTTTATCAGATTTTTTTTAATTCTACTCGCTATAAAATATTTTTAAATAAATATTTCTAACAATAGAGGTTTTGCGTCACTTGGAAGGAGCAATAACCGTTATCAATTTAACATTGAAGCTACGCATAAGAATTTAGAAAAGGGCCGAAAAAGACAGCTTAGAATGGTTTGAATTCAAAAATTCTTTTTTGAAAACCTTCCCGATTGTGTGAGGAACAGCATGCTTAAATTTCATACCAATCGCATTAATAAGGTGGGCGATAGAAAGCAAAAACTAATAACCGGAGTAAATATTCAAACCCCCGTGCACCCCCTCCAGAATGAAATATCGAAAAATCCAGAAATTACTTTCTTTAAAATATTCTTAAGAAGATAATACCAACCGGTCGCTTCGAAATAACATATTATTAGTATGTTTTTCTTCTAAAATGTAAAACTTTGTTTATGCTCAGTAAAATCGGGTTTTTGAAATTTTTAGACCCCTTAAAATTCGAATATCGAAAATTCGAAAAATGCCTTTCTAGATATTGTGGCTAGGTACCTTCCTGCAAAGTTACGAAGATCTAGGGTCATTTGGGACGGTGCTAGGCTCAAAAACGTAGAAAACACTCCAAGCACCCCTGTGGGTCAGAAAAAAAGAATTTCGAAAAATCCCTTCTTAGTGCGCGCATACACCGTAAAGTCTACCACCACACCAAGTTTCGACTCTTTAGCCCCGGTAGATTTTGCTGTGCGTTGATAGGTGAATCGATGAATGAATGAATGAACCGTAAAGCTCTTTTATTATTATAGATTCGAAAAATGCCTTTCTAGATATTGTGGCTAGGTACCTTCCTGCAAAGTTACGAAGATCTAGGGTCATTTGGGACGGTGCTAGGCTCAAAAACGTAGAAAACACTCCAAGCACCCCTGTGGGTCAGAAAAAAAGAATTTCGAAAAATCCCTTCTTAGTGCGCGCATACACCGTAAAGTCTACCACCACACCAAGTTTCGACTCTTTAGCCCCGGTAGATTTTGCTGTGCGTTGATAGGTGAATCGATGAATGAATGAATGAACCGTAAAGCTCTTTTATTATTATAGATTATATTTTATGTGACTTACGAACTCTTTCACGTATCACTTAAGGTCCATCGGTTTAAGTTTCCGTCTCTTAAAAATATATATATTTTTAAGCATATTAATAGGTAAATTGAGCATGAAATTTTTTGGCTTATAAAATAATGTTAAAAATAGTATTGAGGGTTGGAAATGTAATTATTCAACATTCCACTATTTAATTCATAGCAAACTATCTCATTAATTAATTATTAAAACATAAACAGAAAAATTCTAAATTTGAATGGCATCACAAAGCGATAGGGATTTAAGAAAGCGGTACATTAGTTAAAATTCGTGGGAAGTAAACTGAGTAAACTAAAAGAAAACATTTGAGATGATTCTCCAAACCATGCGCATAAAATTTAACATTCAACTCGTTGGACTGTATTATCAACATTGAATTTAGCTCCTTCCTCTTTCCTTTTCGCATACTCTTAGAATATTAATTCTATATGCTCGCGGTTGCATGCATTAGAGCTTAAATGAGATCCTAACAAGGAAACACTTCTCTCGCATTTCTCATGTGATCTAGCTATTAATATAATATATAACCCTGGAGAAAAAATGCTTATTTATACAGAATTTAAATACATTAATTTAGGTTCTGGTTAAAACTTGAGGAGCTTGTCCTTATTTTCCAAGCTGGTTCCTTGAAAATCTTATTGAACGTTATATACTTGATAAAAGTATTATGCTACACATCATGTTTTAATTCAATTTATCACATTGTTTTCAAATGTTATTATATTGTTACAATTGATACATGATTTGATACATAATTTATTCACCTCATGTAATTTAATTTAACTGCAAACTACTAATAAAGAATCCGATATTTTTAATAATAATCTTTATTAAAAAATAATGGGAAGAAACACGTAAAATAAATACAAATAAAAACATATGATACGCCCAGGGGAAACAAAATGTCTCATTCTGGCGTAATAGAAATTGATAATTTAATCAATTTAATGTCCAGTTTCTAATTTAACCCCCCAATTACATCGAAATTTTTAACTACAAATTCATACCCTATTTTAATAAAACATTTCTGGTGGGTCATCATTACTACAATAAGATGAAAAAGAAGATGGTCTGAAAAACACATAAAACATGTTCATTGGAGAATTTTTGATCTGAGTACAAAATACTGGTAAATTTTTTAAAGTTATGGGTTTTATGTAATTTAATGACGTAATTCCTCACCTGAAGAAGAATTGTATATCAACTGACAGAAATCTCATACAGATCACGTCTTGAAGCATTCACCTTGACACTGTTTGAAAGGTTTTCTTCCATGACAAAAATTCTGGAAGAGACGCGGATCGAAACTACGTGGAATATTTTATGAAATCATCGAGATTAAATTAAATTTATTGAACTGAAAATCGAAAATTTCTCTTTAATACAATTGTTTTCAAGATATTTCGTTTCAATAGCATTGAAATTTAAGAACTTCGGAACTTGTTTCCTTAGAAGAAACATTAAATAATTTTCTTATTATTCTTAATTAATAAAAGGACATCAATGCTTTTTAGATTAAGAGTAGTCAACCTTTTTATACTACCACTAACTTTCGTATCTTTGTGACTTAAGTTTCTAACCAACCACTGGTTCCACAAAAATAAATAAATAGTAACATAATTAGTAAGAACGTAACTTTAAAAAACGTAGCTACTGAAGGTTAAACACTTATAATAATTATCTACTAAATGTCCAACTTTCGCTACATTTAGCAGCATAAATATTTAAATGGCTAAAGTATTTAAAAATCTTACCTTAATTTACCTCAAGTTACCTTTAAAACCTCCAGTTTTATTAAAATAATTTAAATATATGTAGTAAAAATATTAATGCTATAACTGAAAATAATGCTAAAAATAATAAAATTTGGCAGAGGTCAGTTTAAAAGAAATTTGGGTCCGTTTAAGAACTCTACAAACTATTTTATCAGGGAAAAAAATTACCCATCACAAAATATTTTCTTTTCATGCTTCTCTTTCATAAGTTTACCGTGTTATTCTTTTTAAATTTTACAATATCGCCAAAATAGGACTCTGATCGTAAGAACCCAGTTTAACTTGAATTTTAAATTCACAAAATTATCAATCGATTTTCACAAAACAGGCCTTTCCCCAAAAGCCTCGAAAGTCCCCTGTTTAGAAATTTAAATTATTTACGGATGATTTGGCTCCTAGTTAGAGATTTTATATAAAAGTTTCCATTTCATCGTTCTAAAAAATTCAGTTTAACAAAAAACACTGTCTCAAAGTGCGTCAATGTCGGACAAATTCTTTGTACCGCTCCAAAGTAGGCGGCAATAATTAGGTTTACAATATCCTACAAAACGTTTAAAAATTTCCATTATAAAAAACTATTTCACACAGTAACTTCAACGTTGTTTTCAATTTCGGGAATTACCTCGATAGGAGTTACGGTATGTTGAATGAATCCAACCCATATTTATTGAATCACTTCTATTTTTTTATAATCATCTGGTAAATCTTTTTTAACAAGTGTTATTTTTTGTTAACAGTCGAAATTATTTTTTTATAGAGAAAACTCCCAAAAAGCCAGTCTCTCGCTTCGAGGGCGAAGGGATTGTTTTCAAAGCCAAACTCATTGGTGTAGAATCTGTACCAGATCCAAGGGGAGACAAAATGTGCCAAGATGCCATGCAAAGACTAAAGGTAAGGTTATTGAAATAATACCATTCCAAACTACGGATCGTTAGTGGATATTGAATGTAAGCCATGCATATTTCCTCACGATTTAAACAAAAACCTTATAGTATTGCTCTTCATATCTTTTTATACACAGTACTGAAGTTTTGCTAAGAAACCAGGTATTTTGTTAGAAAACAAGAATTGTTCTACAAAGTCAATACGCTACAATGGGACGTTATAGATTAATTATCTGGAAAATAGTCACAACGTTTGAATGTTTCATAACCTCTGTAGTTAACTATTAAAAGATGTATGTAAAGAAAATCAAACCCTTATCATAAATCAATTGTCAACGCAGTTGTATGTAATGGAAATCGCATTATTCTATTAACCATCGTTTATACCTAAGAATTTTGAAATTCTTAAAAGTGAAAAATCCGATTCTATTCTATTTTAGACAATATTAAATTAAAAACTATTTTCTCTTTCGGGGTATTTATTTGTATAATTTTTCTTGCAGCTCAATGTTAGAAACACAGGGCCACACAAGAGGAAAATCAACATTTGTGTTTCCATGCAAGGCATCAAAGTAAAGGACGAAAAATTTGGAGTAAGTATATCAGTTAATCATTGCACATCGCGCTGGAAATATTTGCTGTAAATTTAATGTGATTATTAACTATTTATAACATTCAATTATAAATGCCTATTTGTAACAGTTTTTATGTTGTGTAACGGATTGTAATTTCCTCAGAATGTGATTTTCCACCATCCCGTCTCTCTCATATCCTTCATTTCGCAAGACATCACGGATGCGAGAGCATTTGGATACGTGTTCGGGTCTACAAGCGAACCTCACCAGTTCATTGCGATCAAAACTGAAAAACCAGTAAGTTTTCGACAAGTAAAACGCCCCCATTTTCATACGTCGCATTAAAATTATGGCACTGAACATTATAATTTAACACTAAAAACTAGTATTGTCGAAATTTAAAATAATTCAGTCCGACCCCGATTTACAAATCAGATCTAAGAACCAGAAAATCACATGTTTTACAGATAAATTCTGCTATTGAAGCAACCAAATAAATACTAGTTACTTTTTGCCTTTTTTTAATGATGATTTTTCAGTTAGAAGCAGTGAAAAGGTCTATTACAATTAAGAGTTCAGTACGGTATAATTAGTTTAATTAAAAAAACAACTCTAAGAATAAATACGGTAAGCACACATTGCAGCATACCCTAAATAGCTTTTAATGTACCAATTTTTAAAATTATTTTTAATATATTATTGACATGCTTGTGACCTCCATAAAGTCACATTAAAGCTCATAATTTCTTTTCGTTTTAGGCATTCCACGTAGTTTTAGCACTAAGAGATTTATTCCAAACTGTGCTAAACCACAAACAAGTGGAAATTCAGAACGCTAAGGAACAAACAAATGACACTTCAAAAGAAAATGGAGCTTCATCAGAAAACAAGGTTAATTGAGTTTTGAGAATATTTTTGAAAAGTTATTTTTTCATAATAAAACATTCGTATAATCGAAACGTACATTTTTGTTTTCAGATAAATCAACTAGAAAGTTCAGAAGTTACAAAAGCCTTTGAGGATACTAAAGTAAATGAAAACATCTATTTTGTAAGATTATCTTACTTTTAAGCATGTTAACCATTTATGAAAATCGTACAAACCATAGAGGAGATATAACATATATATCTCCTCTATGGTACAAACTATTGCAACTACTACTGGGCGGACCTGAAAAAAGTGCCCGAACCTGCGAACCTGGTTCGGGCGGGGGAAGCCACTGCCAGCTTCCATAGGTGGAATGCATAAGGTTCGGGTAAATTTCGGTTGGGTTCGGGGGAAGGTTACAACTTTTTCCAGGTCCGCTACTGGGTTTATAGCTTCTACTTCCTTCGCTCCGTATTGCTTAGTTTTAGTTATTCATGGTCATTATATTCATACGAGAGTTTCTCCTAAGCATAACTTCAGCAGCAAATCCAGGATTTTGGTCTAGGGGAATGAGGATCCAAAACCTTTATATTCCCATAGCTTTTCAGATTATCGGAGGATTAAAGAAGTTATATTTTCTTAAAGTAGATATAAATTATTTTTTATTAGCATCTTACAGGAAAATGGGTAAATAAATATCGAATCGGTGAAGGAATTAATAGCTAAAATCGGAAAAAAAAACTGTTTAATTGTAGAAAGGGGCTGCAGCCCTATGGATCTTCTCCTTAGATTCGCTTTTGCATGACTTGATTTATTAGAATTCATTATAACCTGTTCATGAATCGAATGACTTATTCACTTTTTTGTCTTACAGGAAGTTCTGCTCACAGAACCGATAGTTAACCAGAAAAATATTCAGGAGGAACCTCTTCCAGAACCTGTAAAAACAGTCGATGATCTAATAGGCCTACAAAGTGAAATGTATAAACTTCAAGAGGTATAAAAATTAAACTGATGAATATTCTTTATTATTTAAGTTAAAGTATCTTAATTTCTAACTAAATTATTTATTTGAAGAGAAAAAATAAATTTAAAATGTTCCCAAGCTGATAAGATGACAACATTGATGTATGTTCCAGTTATTGAGCCCACCATTGTTTCCTACTTTTTCAACTAAGAGGACAGAATTTTAAAAAAGTAGAATCCAATATTATGAACATTTTTCAATTCAAATTCGTTAAAAGTATAATGGTCTATGAGTTGTGCTATTGGGAGAGATCTCTCACAATAATCTTGGAAGTATTCCCCTTTCTTTATCAGCAAACCTGATTTTCAAATATGCAGCAATATTTCAAAACAATCTTAACTGTAGAAATGTTTATTTTTAGGTTCTGTACTAACTTTTTGTTTTTTTTAAGGGAATAAATCAAATGGACACGAGTATCGCAGCTGTTGTGACATTTAATACAGAAGTTCCAGTGCCCGAAAACGATCCTTTTGACACTTCTTTCGTTCTGGGTCCTAAGAGAGTAAGTGCTTTTTTTAAATATCTGCTCTTGTGATTGAAAATACCATTAATCTTCCTTTTATTTTCGTTTAGACTAGGAGGTAAAAACTTGGGAAATTCTACCTAATTGAGTGAGCATGCGTTTTAAGGGTTTTATTCCCTCTCTCAAGGTATTTCTCTGCACAAGGAGTCTTTTCGTAATAAATCGATGCTGCTCAACAACTTTGTATTTGACTAATTTAGCAAACCCCTAAGAGTTTTTAGAATAGTAACTATAACTCTTAAAATTGCGCGTTGAAAGTTGTTGCATCGGATAGGGCATGGTCACTTCACTACTTTTATATATCTAGGACCCAGAACATTTATGACAATATCTGAAGGGGTTCAAAAGTTAGAGGGGAACACTTATATTGGGACACCCTATACAGGGTGTTTCAAAATTGCGTTGCACGGCTTTTATTCGGAACCAGCTCCTCCTAGGGTCATGGAAGTAAGGTCTACCCCTAGGTAAAAGTGACCCTGGAGAATCCATTGAGATGACTTACAGTGCCCCTAGTGGCGAAATCAAAAAGTTAAAAAAATTAATTTAAAAACTAAAGGAGATAGAGCAAAAACCCCAATGAGTGTATTGTTGCAAACTTCAAGAAGAACCCACTGAAATTTTTTTTTATCAAAATATCTTGAATATTCGTGGAGATATTAGCATGTGAAAATAGCACTTTTTCAGGGGTCAAAAAGTAAAAAGTTCGCATATTTGCCAATTTTTCAGTGTTATTGTGTAGTTTTGTGTTTTTTAGTTGAAAGAACACAAAATTTAATCAAAAAATCAAAAAAAATTGCAAATATGCGAACTTTTTACTTTTTGACCCCTGAAAAAGTGCTATTTTCACATGCTAATATCTCCGCGAATATTCAAGATATTTTGATCAAATTTTTTTCAGTGAGTTCTTCTTGACGTTGGCAACAATACTCTCTCTGGGGTTTTTGCTCTATCTCCTTTAGTTTTTAAATTAATTTTTTTAACTTTTAAGTTTCACCACTAGGGGCGCTGTAAGTCATTTCAATGGATTCTCCAGGGTCACTTACCTAGGGGTAGACCTTACTTCCATGACCCTAGGAGGCGCTGGTTCCGAATAAAAGCCGTGCAACGCAATTTTGAAACACCCTGTATATAAAAAGAGCACAATTCATCTCCTTGGAATCACATATCACTGTCTGCTATCGGAATATTTGGAATTACAAGCGGAGAAGCTCATTTGATTGATTCGTAAGCACTGACATTATCTAGCTGGAAAGATCAAAACCAATCAAATGAGTAAGTTGCCAAGGCTAGGGATTCCCAACCTTCGCCAAATGGAGATAGTAGTGTTTGATATTAAGATGACGAATTTAAAAAGCTATTATACACCTGTTGTGCTAATAATTTTAAAAATAGATAAAATTTAGCTTATAAGAGAAGAAGCAAATAATTGATTTTCTAATCCTTGTCTATTTTGCGGACTTTTTTCGATGTAAACTACGTTGAAATTAGGGAAAAAACCCAACTCTGAAATTTTTCAATCAGTCTTCTCCTTTCCAGGATTCGTTCCCACTCCCCATGCCAACTCCAGTCCCGGCCCCGGTGAGCACCGCACCCGCCACTAGCAACGAAGCTCCCCTGAGCGACCTCAGCACGGACAAGTACGCCATCTTCAGCGCCATCGACTCCATCGCCCCCACCGTCTTCCAGGAGACCCCCGCAGCGGCGGACGAGAACGGCAAAGACGAACCCGAGGAAGAAGACGAGATCAAAGTCGCTCCGCCCAAGCCCCCCAGGCTCAGCAAGTCGCCGGACATGTCCATATTCGCCGACCTGGACCCCCTCGGCAAGGACCGGCCATACAAGGACAAGACGGAGTTCTTCCAGGATGTGAAGAACCCTCCCAAAAAGGTCCTCAACGATCTGGTCGACCCCAACAGGGAACCCAACCCATCCTCTGTTCCCTTCCCTGTGGATTTTGTGTCCATGTCCTCCCCTCCTTCCAACGGCATCAAGCAGCAGTCCTCATTCCCCAACCCCTTCAAAGACAACGGCTTCCCTCCTAACCTCAACAACACCAGCTCCCCCATCCCAATCCCTACCACCAACAACGAGACCCTCTTCCGCGATAGGTCCGTCTCGAACGGCAGCAGTGCCTACTACAGCAACACCGACGGGTCTCTCTCACAAAACAGCCTGTACTGCACCACGGACGGCTCCTTCTCCAACGGCAGCGTCTATTCCAAAAGCCCTCACCAGGAATCAGACTCCGACTACTACATTTCCAACTACATGTACCTGGAAGGCAAAAACGGGAACGTCTCTCCCAACAACAACAACCTTACGAAACAGAACATCAACAACCTGTTGGGTGGAGTGTCTCGGCCCAGACCTCGGCCATCCCTGTCCAAAGGGAACTCCATTCCAAACGGTGGTCGCACTGTGTCGTCGCACTCTCTCTCCAGTGACTCGTCTTCAGACTATGAAGCTATCAGCCGAGAGAGCATGCAGTCCATCGCTAATGTTCTGACCAATGGCCGACTGAGGGCTCAGTCGCTATGCTTAGAAGGAGGGAGGCTGAAGTCGCAGAACGGGGACGATGCAAACATTTTTGCCAAGAAGGCCGATCCCTTTGCAGATGATGACTTCTTTTTCTCGCTACCAAAGAAAAACACAAATCTCCTATTACAAGCCAAGACAGAAATCCCAGAGTATGTGTAGGATACTTGTGCTCTTTATGTAAAATGAGGTATGTACTGTGTGTAAACCCTTGTTCTTCCTTGTTTACGTTTGTTCTCGATACTTGTTCTTGTACAGGAGAGAACCATGCTCTTGTCTGCTTACTACCATTTGTAAGAACTATCCTTTTAAAATGCCGATATGCTTTTGTTAACACAACTTATCCAATCCTTTTGTGTTAAGATCTTTATCTTTGTTTATACCAACAGTTATTTAATCCATAGTTTCTTAAATAGAATACAGTTTTTTTTATTTAAGTTATAAAAAACACAAATTAATGGAAGTTTTAAGATTTATTTTAGACTAAAATTAAACATTTTTAATTTTAGGAAGTGGAGGAGGAAGAATCGCCATATGCTACAATAGTCAAAGTGAAGAAAGATGTAGCAGAAGAAAAAGACATGTAAAGCATCTGCTTCTACTAGTGATAAGTCAACTAAAAGTTGTTTTAATTCTTATCATAATTCATTTTGTACATACAGATATAAAATATTCCACTACTTTTATATTGATGTTTTTTTTTTCAAATTATATTCAGAAAATTTTTTAAGACAGTCTGTATATTTGTTTTCAATACGAAAATGCTGAAGACAACTACTTGGATCTTTATTATGCTGACTGTCAAAATTTATACTTATTAATGTTAAAGCTTTTTTTGTGGTTGTCAAAGTAGCATTGCATGTATAGATGAGTGAATAAGACTTTGAGAACTAAATCAATGTTAAGTTTTTTATGAAAAATATTACACGTTGTGTGAATAAAAAATATTGTATTGTCAATCTGACTTTTTATTTATAAAACATTATTCCAGACATCTAAGTACCACTTTCCCAGCAAATGGACTTATTAACAATTGACAAAAACTTTATAAAACTTTTAAACTCTTAATTTTTTCAAAAATAACAAGCATTTAAGTATACAAAGCAAACATTCAAAATAATTGGGCAAAATTATTGCATCTATCACTCTCATTTAAGTATTAAAACAGGCTTAACATTATGCTCATAAAATTTACGCCTTGTCATTTCCAAAGCTTTGCTAACAGCTTCGACATCCTGCCTTGGGTCTCTGTAAGACAGCCTGGGGCAATTACATGCTGAACGCAGTTTCATTGCCTGAATTTGAAGAAAAAACACCATATAGAAAAGATTTGCCAACAGTAATTAGAATGAACAGTAAATATATCAGATTATACATAGAATTTTTGAACTTGAAAATTAAGTAGTTTACATTACATTTTTAAAAGGGTTTAAGTTCAATTACTTCCCTTATTACCTACTCACAATGTTTTAGTTCACTCAAATTTGATATTGTCAATGTTTGCAGTCAGTGCAGGAATTTCTCTTTTAGTTTGATTCATAGAATTTTCATGGTAAAAATAAAATGATGAAGAAGAAGAGTTGGACATGAGAATCCCAAAAAAGGGATTGGAATCCCCCAAAAAAGGGTCTATAGGGTTCTTAGCCAGCCCATATGTGCTTTAAAGTATTAACAAAGCTTTTGAGCTAAATCTTAGCTTTTTCACAAAGAATTGGACCTTTCTCATTGAACTTTGCTGCAAAAAACAATAGAAAAAGGCATCTTCTAAATCTTTGTTGCTGCCTTTATAAATTTTCTTAAAGAACTTTACCTTTGTTAATAAGCACTAACATGAAGTTCAAGAGCGAAAGTTTGAATTCTAAAAGTAATTTAGGTAAACAGAAATTCAGATGTTCGGATAATTGGAGTTCTACTGTAGGTACATAAATAAAAGGAAAAATAATAATAAACCAATAATTGTTATATTTTTAGACTCATTCAGAACTATTACTACTCAAATTGTGTTCCTATAGCTTTCACAGAATACTTGACTATTATTATTCTTGACTAGACAAGATAATTCTTGCCATAAAATAATTTTCAGTACGAATAACTTAAAATAAAACATTTTCTTAAAAAAACTAACTTCTTCCATAATTCTGTCTAAGTGCTCAGATCTAGATTCATGACTAGGATGAGTGGATAAAAATTCAATTTCTGGACCATCCCCCATAGTTCGATTAAAGAAAGCCATCTTGCTCCAAAACGCACTGCTTTCTCTTACATCGAAGCAGGCCTGGATTTTAGAAGAGACAAAAAATTATTTATAAATCTTTTATTACATAAATACTGGATACTTTTTTTACAAGACTACCTTTTGAGCACAAGCATTATGAACTGAAAATCATAACCTCAGGGAGATTTATGTTTCTTAAATAATGTTATATTGTAACTTCACGTTTATATGTTTTACAATTACTTTTAAGATTAAGATAATTCATACTTTAAAATTGTGTTGTAAAAATTGAACAAGACTATGATTAACAATAAGAATTAAAAAGTTTGAATTTGAAGATTTATGAAAAATTTATCTCTAGCTATACTGTATTACATTTTGCAGCATAAATAATGCTTAAAAAATAAAAATATATCTTACCAACACACAATATTTGATTTTAAATTGTTTATTTTACATTCAGCACTGCATTTTATGAAAGCTGAGAAATTCTTTTTAATTAGGTATATTTCAAACAGAAAATAAGAATAGCATGAGTTAATCGGTTATGATAAAGTAACTTCAAAAGTAAAAATATAAAATTACTTACTTTTGCAGCTAGCTTCAAACCAACTTCATCTGCTTCTCTCTCTATCTTTCTGTTATATGGAAGCTCTAACAAAAGCTGATAACAAAAGTTACCGAGTTAGAGAGGAAGAGAAAAATATAAATTCATGATGAAAAATACAAATGGCTATTGAAAAGTTTTATTCTTTTAATATTCAATTTATACAGTATAAATTTAGATTATTTTGCGTTTTTTCTTTTTCTTTTAAAAAAATTTTAAGGAGAAAACTGCATACAGTTAAAGAATAAAATGTCCACTGTAATTTACAATGTTCATAATATAATTTTAGCTATTCAGAATTTTATCAATTATTATTACTATGCAATGATGTTACTGTAATGCATAGTGTTGAAAACTTGTTTGAAATACAAATAGTCCAAGATCCCAGAACCCCCAGACATTTCTTATTTTCTCACAAATAAAGTATATGGGATAATATAGTGTTAGTATAAACTTTGAGTGTGTGCATACCCGCTAACTTGGCACGCCGGCCAATTGACAGGTACCAGGTGCTAAAGGGTGGTAAAAACAGTGCTCACTTTTCTCATTTTCTCAAGGATGATTTCATCATATGATACTAGGTGAACTATTTCAATATTTTTTGTAAGCAGCCAGACCAATCGGATGGGCCAAACATCCCCCCAGACGCACTAATGGTGTTGAATTGCGAGAAATGCAGCCAATCCCACCAACCCTTACGATCGCATAAAGCTGCAAACAAAATTGTCGGTTCACTACTAGTCATTTCTCCCTAGTTACAATGCACTAATACAGCTTATGCAATCGTAAGGGTTGGTGGGATTGGCTGCATTTCTCACTATTCAACACTATTAGTGCGTCTGGGGGATGTTTGGCCCATCCGATTGGTCTGGCTGCTTACAAAAAATATTGAAATAGTTCACCGAGTATCATATGTAAAAATCATCCTTGAGAAAATGAGAAAAGTGAGCACTGTTTTTACCTACCTTTAGCACCTGGTACCTGTCAATTGGCCGGCGGGCCAAGTTAGCGGGTATGCACACACTCAAAGTTTATACTAACACTACATTACCCCATGTATTTTATTTGTGAGAAAATAAGAATTGTCTGGGGGCTCTTGGATCTTCATATAAAATGAGACAATTGTTAAATTAAAGTATACTTCACTCTCATTTTATGTGGTTCTATGGAGTTTGCATGTGAGTGAAAGCTGTAATTTAAACTTACAGATAATTAATTTAATTTTTATTCAGTTTATATAATACAAATACAAAGTACAGCTGTCCCAAACATTTAAATAAGTGATCAAGATAACTTTAAGATAAAGGCAACAGGCGTGTTACTTTTAAATAAAACTTACATTGTCTGATAAAGTTGTTAAAAACATAAGAAAAGGGATATTAACAGTTAAAAAACCTACTAACACTTTAAAATAAAATTAAATAGTATGCATAACAAATATTTATCATTACAAAAATCAGATTCCCAGAATTAATTGTAGTGTTATTTTGAGTAGGTCAGGATAAAGATCCTAGGGTTGCAAATGACGCGTGTCATACTAAATTTAATAAGTTAAGCATGGTAGATAGAGATAAAATTGTAAATAGTACTTAAAAATTTAGTTGAACTAATTTCTAGATTTTAATGTTCAGCTCTGTTTTCTAAACTAGATTTGAAACACAAGGGAAGGTGAAACACCTTAACAAGAGCATACATGGTGTTGAAAAATATTAACAAAAACACCTCAGAAAGTTTTTTTAACCTACCTCATTCACAGAAGTTATCTCTTGTTGTCACTTGCAGCAGTTGACTTCTAACCCATTTATTTATTAATTTTTTAATACAAAAATAGTTCTTTTAAACACATGCAAAAAATTCTGAACCAAATCTGTTAACTAACCTGCATCATTTTATGGTATAACCATTGTGTTAGCAGAGAAACAGTATCACTAGGGAACACAGCCCAAATTAAAGTAATGATGGCAATGGAAATAAAATCCAGGAGTTGAGCAAAACTGACATTCTCAACCTGTTGATAAAATTTTTAACATTAATATGGAAAAACATAAAACCATGTTAATTTGTCATTCAATAAATTATTTTACCCAGCAAATCAATTTATATGAAATAATCTTCAAGCAAGAGATAGAATAATTGATACATATCAATCCTACAAGCATTATAAAAGTAAAGAAAATGATATTTTAATTGAAAACACTTTAATATCTCTAGAAGCATAGTTTTTAAGTTATTAATACTTTACAATTTAAAGTCTACAATTTAAAAGAGATTTGCACTTATAAGGAATGCATTTAAGAAAATAGTACAGGGTCATTCCATGTGAAACTAACAAGCCACTTAACCTGACCCTCTTAGATTATAATGAAACTTTCAGGAATTGTTCTCTTCTATGATATAATTGAGAAAATGTTTTAATTATTAAACTTTATCAGTAATTTTGTTAATTAAAAAGTTTTGAAAAAAAGGAAGAAAATGCTATTTTTTGCACTTTAATGTATTATAACTCGTTATATTTGTCCGAGAAAAATCTATTATGCCTCGTTTTAAAGATAATTTTGCAAGCATTAATTTGATATAAAGTTTGACAATTTCCATGAAAAAAATTTACTTTCATGATTTTTAAATAAAAAAGTTTTTAAAAAACAATGTTGGTATCCTTTAATTTCTTTGAAAATTATACATACACTAGCTGTTATACCCAGCCTTGCATGGGTGGGGTGTATAAATTAATTTTTTTAAAGTTTTCTTAAAATACTTTTATAATTTTGTAAATTAGCAATATTACAAATCATTCCGGTATCCCAGGCGCCTCTTTCTTATCCCGGTGTTCCCTGTAATTTTCTAGTCCCTGTGTTCTCGGTAATTTTTCCTATCCCGGTGGTCCCGGTAATTTTTCTAATCCAGGCGTTCCCGGTAATTTTCCTATCTTGGTGTTTCCAGTAATTTTTATATTCCTGTATTCCCGGTGTCTTTATGGTAAATTTCCTATCCCGGTGTTCTAAGTAATTTTTATAACCTGGTAATTTTTCCTATCCCGATGTTCCCACTAATTTTATAATCCCGGTGTTCTTGTCACTTTTTACAATCCTGATGTTCCTGATAATGTTTAATATCTTGGTACCTTTATAAAATAACAAATTTGAAACTATAATAAAAAAGTCTAGTAAATGAAAAAGTCTAGTGATCTGTCTCATTTGAAACAATGTTTTATTTTTAACTCGTTTTCAATGAAAAAAAATTATATTTTTCAGTAAATATATTTATTTCAAAGGAAAAAATCTTGAAATGGAGAAAATGTCCCCGCCTTCGGCGTGGTTTAAAAGGAGACGTGGAACATACATACATACACATTTCCCTATTTTGACAAAACAATACAATCTACATTTTTATTCACTATAAATGTGCACCCAAAAGTTTAATTTCACATTTAGCCTTAAAATAAAGCATAGTAAGAGAAAATACACTTGAAATTAATTTAATTTTAAAATGAACTAATAAAGTGCTCTTACTCCATGCCCTTGGATGCAATGAGCAATCTCATGAGAAAGTATTGTTCCCAGTTGGTCATCATTTGAACAAAGTTTCATCATACCCGTAAAAACAAACACATGACCAATCTAAAAAAAATTTCCACAAAATTTCAAACTTTATTAAACTTATTTTACAATACTTAGATACACAGTCAATACTCAGTTAAACTATTTTACTAAATGAAATGTAAACATTTGTAAGAAACCCTTCAACCCTAAATGACCCTATTTTTAGAAGTTAAAACATGAGCCTGAAAGTACTCAAATGATCATTGAAAACATTGATTACAAAGTTAATAGTTTTGATATTTAGTCACATACAAATGACTTCACATAAATAAGCCTTGGATATTTGAGAAAAAGTCAATCTTACATAGATTATAGTGTTTTTTTAGAACTTGCAAAACTTCTTTTATTTTCGCTCTTAACATTCTGAAAAACCTATTGCAAAAATATTAAAATCATTTAAATGAAAATTTAAAAGTATTAAAAATTCAGGAAGTATTGAGTTTTTTTAATAAAAATTACAGTTGAAAAATTGTGAGTTATTTTATAATCATATAACCATTCATAAAATGAGAAAATTAATACTCACAGGCAATACAAAGGCATTCTCAATTGAATTGTCAATAACAGAAACTCCAAACTTTTTGTCTTTGATCTCTTTAATGTCAGAATTGGCAACAATTATGCGGTGTACTAAAGCAGCAACACGGCGAGTGTATGGATGATCAGGAGGGAGAATGTGTGGACCCAACTTTTGGAAAATCTAGAAACAAATCTAAAATAAAATTGTGTGATACAAATATACAATTGGGTGGATTAGAAACTTAAGAGATACATATGAGAATTTATAATATCTGCATACAAGATGTTTATCAAACTTAACAACCTTTTTTCACTATGAAGGTCTTTGATAAAAAGTTTTACTTTCCCTTGGCTTCCACAGAAGTTTAGAAGCAGTGATTAATCAGATTATCAAATATCAAAATCCACAAAAGTTTGTTAAATATAATTTTCATATTTATATTTTACACACCAAACATGGTAACCTTTTCACTAGTTGTTGTTTGTAACCCTATGCTGCTATCCTACTCAAGAAATGCAATAAATTTTAAACTTATGTTGCGAAAATATTTTCTTTGCATTTTTTTGTAAAGCTAGCCAACTCCTCTCTGTTTTCTTAGATTTCAGCTTCTTTAAAGCCCTCTTGGTGTTACCCTTTTAATTTTTATTTGCCATAATAATTTATAAAGTAAACCGTTTTGTTACTAAAAACACTATTTATAAGTTGGCTCAAACCAATTAACCTTCGATCAAAGATAGTGAAATATCAAAACTCTGAATAACAAATTTAATCAACCAATTGCGTAAGAAAACTTACACTTTTTACCAATATTTCTGCTGTACTTACTTGTTCAAGTTCAAATTCATTTATTTTTTCCATCTGCTTGGAATTAAATGCTATGAAACGTTTTCTTTTGGTGATTGGTGTCTCCTCTAGATGAGACGCATAGTAACCCAGTGACAGCAAAATACTCATGGACAAGAAAACTGAATACAAATGATTTCACAATAAACATATAAGTTTATTCCAAAGAATGCATTACCAGGGGTTCATCTAGGTTTTTCTGTCAGGGTCCTGTTTTAGGAATTTTGGGTAAGTTAAATGGAATTTTATGAAAAACCAAAGGAACTTTGTGAAAAACCAAAAGAATTTTGTGAAAATGAAGGGATGTAATACAACCACAGCATTCATAATTTTTGAAAAGTGCCCAAAATTTGGCAAATTCCATTCCAAAATGATGGAAACTCATTTTAAAAACAATTTTCAAACCACTTTTGATCTTAAGAATTTTGTGAAGGGTCCCAAAACGGACTCATTTTCTTTCTGGATAGACCCCTGATTACAAACTGATTGTTCATTCTAATGAAAAAACGGTTCCAATAGCTTACAAAAGATTACTGTAATATTTAATCTATAAGACTTAAAATAATGGATGCAAAAGAGTAAATATTAATCACCAAATTTACTGATTGATAACGTAAATGGATAAAGTCAAGAAATGGGAAGAAGACTTAGAAAAGGATTATAAAGGTTTAAATAACTTTAAAGTCTTTGAAACTAACTAAACTAAACTAACTAAAGTCTCAGTCCCTTAACAATAATGCTGAGATTAAAGTGATGACATCCCCTGGAATGCATTTTCCTGAGTATAGCACTGATAAAAAAACAATTTGATATGATAATTGGGAATGAGCCGGGGAAAAGCACTAAGAGTTCTGATAAACCTTCCCAAGATCAAAAATTAAAATAAGAGATAATCAAACTTTTTTACCCAACAATATTGTTTTCAAGGGTTTTTATCTTGATGAACAATATGTAATCTTCACTTTGTGATAGTAAATTATTCTTATTCTATTTTGTTACGTGTAAATTAATAAAACAATGTTAATAAAGTCCTATTAGAGAGATTTGCATCCAACCAGATTAATAATACCATAAATTTCTACCCTAAACCTCATTAAAACTCACAATAAATCTAGAATATTACACCAATTCAATCAATCATAAAAGCTAATTATTTTATATCCAATCTATTTTATTCTTCACTGAAACTTACTTCCTATCTTTTTTTTATTTGCCTTTATTCTTTCAATGAAGTACTTTTTTTTGTTGGGTGGTAAATCTTTCCACCATTTTCTAAATGTTCTGAAAAATTATACAAATTATTAGTAAATATGATACTATTCCAGAATCCCGGCACAAGCGATAAAGTCGCCAATTATGATGCAACCGCTGATAACCCTTGTTTCTGTTTCGGAAGGTCATGTGTGAACTGTCGCCAAAAAATCTGCTTGGCAAGATTTGCACTGGTATTCTAGAAGAGTACCGTAAATATGTATAAAAAATTAACAGATATTGCCCATATTGGTGAAATAAATATTAAAATTAAAATTATTCAATTTATGTTACAGATAATTGGTATGTTTTTAGTAAGTATCAAATTAAAACTTTGGCTGTTACAAGGTTCACACAGAAAGAATTCTAAAGTAACATTGTGCCCATTAAATTTAAAACACTGGTTTGTTCTATCATGGAGGATAATATGTTTGACTTTTAGTGATTATGCTGAAACTATAACAAAAATGGGGTATATTGTATGGGCTTATAATTACCCTGTTGACCATTTAGCAGCACAGCTGTAGAACAGTCAATGGGTTTTGATTTAGGATTTTAGATTTAGCGTCAGTCTATAGAATAATACGCCGAAACCAAAAAATTAAAGCAATTTTTTTACTAATCACACAGAAAATTATCTGGGATATTATCTGGGATATCAGCAACAATATATTTATTGAAATTTTAACTAGAATAACCCTTTAAAAAGAAGGGTGGCACCACAATTTTCAAAACTTTTCCAACATAAGGATACATTTCTTATAATCCAGTTAAATTATGCCAAATTTGAAATCAATATAAAGAAACTGAATGGTAACACCAGAGAACTTATGAGGGTACTTGTTACATATTTTTTGCATGCCACTAATTTATTCTCCAAGATTTCACAGTGTTTACCAAACTAGGTTCAATCAGTTAACTGTCTCATCAGTGGCGGATCCATGATTTGGTTTTGGGGGTGCTAAGAATTTTCCTTATCCAATTGAATCTTCTTGTTAATATTAATACGGAAAAGGTAGTGAAATATCCTGATCCAACTTCCAAAAGGGGTTCTGGGGGTCCTCCCCCAGAAAATATTTTTGTAAATTTAGGTCAAAAACCACACTTTTTTAACTCCTTTTGGTACGCTTAATCCGAATTTCGGATACAGATTTTTTGAGTTTTGACACAATCTTTGTAAAATATAGTTGTAATAAAAGGGTTACAAGTGCCAAGGGGGTCTGGGGGTCTTCCCCCAGAAAATTTTTTAATATTTGGCCTTAAAATAACAGGGTTTTAACTCATTTTGGTGCATAAAATGTCATGTTATATAGAGTAAAACTTTTCATTTTGGGAGGTGCTTGAGCCCCCTGGATCCGCTAGTGTGTCTCATTAAACATTGCCATACTGTTTGGTCGCCAAATATTTAGTACCATCCAGGGTTGGCAAAAAACCAGGTATTTTTAAAAAAACCAAAAAAACTGGGTTTATTTGGTTTATAAACCAGGTTTTTTTGGTTTAAACCAAGTTTTTTTAGAATTTTTTTTATCAGAATAAGTTATTTTAGCATTGATGTTTGAAATTGAGTTGTTGTAAATGAGACATTTATTTCAGGGGTTGTTTATAATTGATAAATTATTTGTATATTTCAATTAATTAATTAAAATTAAATTAATTTGTTTTAAAAATAATTTTTTTTCTAAAATATTCCAATTTGAATATCTAATATTATTGTAGTGAATAAAAATCAGTGTTAATTTATCTTGGATAAATGATTGAAATAATCAAATTATTTATCTTAATTATATATGGAATAATTTATGAACTTAAGAAATTTCTTTAGAAAGAGAAAATTTTATTTTTTAAATGAGAAGTAAAAGTGAAATGTAAACAACTAATGTTTATTGAAATTGGATAATTGATAAAGATAATTAATTTGAATAATTATTAAATGGTAAAATAATCAAATTAATTATATGGATTATTTATGAACTTAAGAAATTTCTTTAGAAAGAGAAAATTTAACTTTTTTAATAAATAAAAGGGAAATGTAAGCAACTAATGTTAATTGAAATTGGATAAATGATTGAGATAATTAATCCGATTATGGAAATTAACGGTTTTTATTAATTTAGTAAAAAACCCAACTGGTTTTTATCTGTTTATAAACAAACCAACTGGTTTTTAGTTTTTATCATTAAAGAAATCAACGGTTTTTATTAATTTACTAAAAAAACCAACTGGTTTTATGACTGACAAATAAGACAAATTGGTTTTATTAATTAATTAAAATCCAAGCCATATTTTATCAGTGAAAAACAGATAACTTTCGTGTATGTTTAGTTACTCTTTGAAATAATGCTTCATTTTAAAGGAAATTAATAAATGAACTATCTCTTGCAAAATATAATAAGTTTAACTTAAGCATTTAAGGTTAAGTTTAGAGAGAATTCAATAATTAAAACCATTAAATTAAAAGATTTCTGATTTTTAATCACCTTAAAATGTCAATTTTTTTTATAAATCTGACCTTTTAATTTTGTGCAAAAGATTATACTTAATAACACTTTCTTTAAAAAATCCTGAAAAATGTTTATAATTTCTAAAAAACCAAAAAGACCAAGTGGTTTTTTTGATAAAAAAAAACCATGGTAAAAAAACCATGGTTTAAACCAAATGATTTAAACCGGCCAACCCTGGTACCATCATAAGATGTTTACAGAACTGTTTAGGGCACAGCTTCAATAAGAGTCGACCAGCCGTCATGTTTACCCTACAGCTCGAATGGTGACACACAACCATTAAGATCTAATTTGAGCTGTGGGTGAACATGGCGGCTGGTCGACTCTTATTGAAGCTGTGTCCTGTTTAGACATATGCTGCCTGAGTGAGGTTCTGGGATGTTTCAAATTAAAAGGCAAAAAAAACAGGCTTCCAGTGTTTACCCTGCATATATCTGACTTTACCTTTGATAGGACATTTTGTAAAAAGTAGGGTAAACTCTTACTAAAGTTAATCCCACAAAAACCATGCGGCATAGTAAATATGTTACTTTACTCCTTTACTATATCTTACCTTCCAGTGAGAATGGCAGTTAGTTTTAAAATAGGGTTCACTACAACCCATAATATTGGAGGTACATTTCTAGGTTTTGAAGTTTGGATAGGGCGAAATATTACTAAATTAGGTCTGGCACCATAAGAATTGTCTTTAGTAACAATTTTTGAACGAAAAACAGTTGAAGAGAGGTCATTTTTATTTGTGATAAGCAGTCGTTTGATGTCTAAGTTCTTCACGAATTTCAAGCCTGGTGAAATCACCGAATAAATATTATTCCGAGGTACATTCACACAAGACTTCAACATTAGGGTATTGTAGAACATGGCTGCAAGATTTTTAATTTTTATTTTGAAAATTCTATGAACTCAAACATATCCAATTGACTTTTACAAACAAAACACCAACAAGATTTCGGATTCTCCAATCCAAAACCAAAACACGTTCAAACAAAGCAAGCAAAACATAAATAATAAAGCAGGAAAGCAGGATCTTTGTTTTGATGCCATACCGAAGAAAAAAATTCATTGTTTTTTGGAACTCTAAAACGTTTTATTGACCAAAATATATTTGATTGAATCTTATGTGTGAAAGTTTAAAAATTAATAAATTTTAAGTATGATATTTTCCTTTATAACAATTTTTAAAAGTAAATAGAAAAATTAACTTCAAATGAAATGAAACCCATGAAACCTAAGTTTGGCAACACAACAACACATTCTCGTCGAAATTAATGGCAGACATCAGACAGATTTGTTTTTCTTTCTATTTCGCAGTAGGAAGACAATAACATCTTTGATTATAATAATCTTTTGCTCATTTGAATGAAATTCTAAAGATTGGTCCAAAATCAACTAATCGCTGCAACAACGATCTTTGTTCTACTCTTGTTGTCCATGCGTACGCCTTAACTCTAGGATCCTACTAATTAAGGTTAATCTAGTTTATACCTCAGTATGGGTACCACAAGCTCTACAAAACGTGATCGAGCGTATTCCTCGGACAACGAAGGCCCCCCAGCCTCTTGCAAAGAAGGAAAAGTTTTCGAATTCAGCGCAGGCAACCGGAAAGAAAAGTTCCTGTGCCAGACATCACTGGATGAGTATGACGACTTCTCCAACCTCTCCCGGGACAAATCTGACGAATCAAAGCTCAACGAAACCACTGGGTCTTACGATCGCAGCCTGCCTACTGTGTTCAAATGGAATGGGGGTGGAAAGGAAGTGTTCATCAGCGGCTCTTTCTCAGATTGGAAGCCCATCCCTATGGTTCAAAGTCACGGTGATTTTGCTCTTATTTTAGAGATTCCCGAAGGTGAACACCAGTACAAATTCAAAGTTGATGGTCAGTGGCATCATAACCCTAATGAGCCTGCGGTCGACAACGATCTGGGCACCAAAAATAACCTCATCTCGGTCAAAAAGTCTGATTTTCTCGTCTTTGAAGCCTTGGCTGCTGATAGCATTGGTTCTACCTATACTGGATCTCCCCCAGGCTCCTATACCCAGGAAGTTCCTCAACACAAGCCTAATGAAAAGACTGTTGGACCTCCAGTGTTGCCACCCCATCTTCTTCAAGTGATTCTTAACAAAGATATACCCATGTCCTGCGAACCAAATCTGTTGCCTGAGCCAAATCATGTCATGTTGAATCACTTGTATGCTTTGTCTATCAAGGATGGGGTGGTAGTTTTGAGTGCTACTCATCGTTACAAAAAGAAGTATGTCACTACATTGTTGTACAAGCCAATATAGTCAGATTATTTAGCCTGTTGCAACATACAAGGGTGGTTTGAAGATTAAAACAAAACTGCTTTTTACTATTATTAAGTGAAGTTCTTAATTTTTTCCTACCTTCTGTACAAAAGCCAAATTTATTAACTCAAAAAATGAGTTTCCTATATGATAGTTTTGTTTTTCAAATTATATTGCTTCCATTCTTTTTTCTAAAAAAGATTGTATTGCATGAATGATGCCACTTCATTCAATGATATGACTACAGGTATAGCCAAGGGATTATTGGAATTAAGTTCCACCCTAAAATTCAAAAATTCCATGTTGATCTCAAAGTTTTATCAATTACCTAGTTTTTTTTATTTTTTACTGAAAATTTGATTATTTTTGTTTATACCATATATACTATTGTATATTGTTTATACCATTAATATTAGGTTACCATATTTGCATTCTTTTGAATTGGTTCAAATCCGTTATGTTGTCTTGTTAAAATCGCCAACCTGTATAAATGCACGATTAGCAATATCATCAAAAATTGCAAACCAACCAATTAAAATATCAGTTATGTCAATAAAAAAAATTTTTTTGGCCATAAATGACTTCTAGAATATTTGGGCAATAACGGGACAAATATCGGAACGTCCACGTCAAAATTTGCATCTTGATAATTGGCTAGATTCTGCTATGTTTGCAAAACATCTATGATGCTTAAAAGCAGAATTTATATGGTAGAAATTATTTCTAAAATAATTTTGGTGGTATTGTTCTAGTCTATCTACCCTTTTATGTGGTACTTTTTGTAAGCCTCTTTAGGTATTTGTAAAGCTTGATTTATTTTTTCTACCCAAGATCTGAAAATGCTGATACTAGATATTTAAAAAAAATCTACCAGTGAAAAAAAGGGTCATGTGTGTTGTCTCTGTAATGGTTATTTCCATATTTTAAACATGATTAGCTCTTTGATATATGATGTTATGTACACAAGCAGCTAAAACTATCACATTTCTAAGCAAAAATAAATCTTTATGAAATAACCTATTAATTCTTAATTACTTTGAAATTTTCAACCCGTTATTACTTTATTCTAAAATTATATTTTTTGATATTAATATCTAGATTTTAGAAACGTGAGTGATAGTTTATCACTTATAGTTGTGATAGAAGTATTAGCAAATTTTAAATACTTAGTGCATTGCTTATTCTTTTACGCAACTTTGTATCACATGGTAGTGAATTTTTATTTTAATGCAAATTTTATCCTTAATTTAAATTTTGTTTAAAAAAGTTTGTGTGATGGTAAAAAAATATTTTATTTGTTAACCATTTGGTATTAATGTTTAAATTTAAATTGTTGTTATGGTTTTACTTTTTATCAGATATTATAAAATCCATGTACTAGAATAGAATTTGGGTTTTCCTTGTAGTTTTGTTGGTATTATTTATGTATGTGTACTACCTATACATTTGCTAAACTTCAATAAAGTTATATGGAATAATACACAGTATGGTTATCTTAGAAATATCAATTTAAAAACAAGCGTGAAATATTACTCTACTTCTGCAAATGGGGGTAGGAAAAGTAATTGTGACCTATAGTAAAATATGAGGAAAAATTTCCCAGAAATTGGACTGAATTTTCCAACATATCCTCAAGTTTGTTAGACTATATAATTTTGGGTCTACATGCTTATTAAGCTGTCAACCATTCAGCAGCCATTAAATTCAGCGATACAGCTATAGAACAGTCAATGGGATTTTAAACGTTTTTGGATTAAGCGGCATAGTCAACGGCATAATACATAAGAACCTATGTTTGAATTTAATAACATTGTTTGCCAATTGTTATTAGAAAATTGGATATTGTTTTCAGTTTTATCTTGGGCAAAGCAATCACAGTAAGCGGTGTTGATTGTTATCTTAAACAAAACAATAACTCAAATTTTGTACATTTAAATTATTTAATGCACTTAAATAACATACATCTTAACAATCAAATAGAAAACTTAATCATTGAAATTTCTAATAAACATGAACAAATAAACATCCAACAAAAACTATATGTAAAATGTGAAGTTCGAAATATATTTTATGTAAAGTTTTAATGAACGATTAATATTTTAAAATAAGAATTAACCAAAAAATAAAAGCTCAAAGACGAAATAAACCAATAGGATTATTGGGCCTTCCTACATTTGATGACGATGGGGAGAACAGAGAATATACTCATGGATGGGTGGTTTGATTACATAGTGGGAAGACAATGTAATACTGACAATTGTCACAATGATTAATAATGATAATTATGTTAAAAACAAGCTTTAGTTATAAGCATATATAAAGGGGTAAACAGGTTATCTGATTCTTCCCTTTACACAAGAAGTGATAAATTTTAGAAATATATTATATTGAGAATCTCCCATTTTTAATGAGTAAATTAAAAGGTATTGAAATGAATCAATATTTGTTGTAGCAATTGTTAGACTATATAAACCTTAATTTCATACCATAAAATATAAAACTATTATATTTCAAGCATGACCCAAGTTTCCCTTATAACCGGGTTTTTAAAATTATACTGTATTTCATACAGGTGTTAACCTCATTTTAAGACCTGATAATAAAAGAAAAAACAATAATAAAAATAAAAAATAAATTTTGTTCTTTAAATACAGTCCACAGATGGAGAAACAAGATGAAAATGAGTGCATGGTCCACAAAATTATGTTAAGGTAAAAACATTTTGGAGGTGCTTAAGGAAATTATCATAGAAAAACAAAATGCCTTTAAGATTGTAATCTGCAGGAGATGTAAATTAAAAATATTTTTAAATGTAGCTCATTAATTTGCTTTTCAATGATGCACTAGAAAAAATAACACTTTCACAACTAATTAATCCATCTTCAGAAAATAGCTTAAAAAGTAAAGATATTGTTACTCATTATAATAGGGTTTATAAAAGTAATAGGGCTTTATACAGGGTGTCCCACGAGAAGTGGCCCAACCCCTTTAACTTTTGAACCCCTACAGATATAGTCATGAAAGTGGGGTCTAGGTATAGTAAAGTGACCATGCTCTATCCGATGAAATAACTTTCAACGCCCCCTAGCGGAAACTTTAGGAGTTAAAATTTTTATTTTAAAAACTATTTGAGGTATGTGAAAAAAGTCAATGACTAAGTTGTAGAGCAGCATCGATTCAGTAGGAAAAGACACCTTAAGCAGAAAAATACCTTGAATAAAACCCCTAAAACGCACGCTCAATTATATTGAATTTACGTAGTTTTTACGTCTTAAGACGCTCCTCACGAGGCGAAAATGAGAAATTTTTATTTTTATGATTTAAGTAAATGACTAAAAGTATTCTTAGTTCATTAAATTGAAAATTTCTCTTTTTCGCCTCGTGAGGAGCGTTTTAAGACGTAAAGTCTACGTAAATTCAAGCTATTTGAGCGTGCGTTTTAGGGATTTTATTCAAGATATTTTTCTGTTTCAGGTGTCTTTTCCTACTAAATCGATAATGCTCTACAACTTATTCATTGACTTTTCTCACATAGCTCAAATAGTTTTTAAAATAAAAATTATAACTCCTAAAGTTTCCGTTAGAGGGCGTTGAAAGTTGTCTCATAGGATAGAACATGGTCAATTTACTATACCTAGACCCCACTTTCATGACTATATCTGTAGGGGTTCAAAAGTTAAAGGGGTTGGGCCACTTCTCGTGGGACACCCTGTATAAGATTTATTTTACTTAAGTTAAATTGCTTCTCATTCACATTTTGAAGACTAATGGCTGTATTTACCACTAACTTGACCTAAGGTTGACCTGGAATCAGGATTTTTCAAGAGCCAATCAGATGTTTTTATTCAAGGTTAAGTTAGTGGTGAATAATAGTAGTAGTGGCCGTAAAAAAAAAATTATTCATTAGTATCAAAGCAAAGAGCAGTCTCTTAACCATAACATTTCTAATGTTAAAGATTATTTTTTAACAGTACTAGCAAAAATTTAAAGAAAATGGTAATTTATTCTAAATGTATTTAATCTAATGGTATCTCTATTCTAAAAAACGTTTTTATTGAATGGTTTCCAGAGAAATTACAGAACGGAATGACACATTTCTGGTATCAAAATGTCTGGATTCTTTCTGAATTTCCGAGTAAGCTATTGGACTTCAAAAAAATTATTAATGAAAAAATATTTCCAATTTTTTTTAAATTACAAATACGGTTGTAGTTACAAAGCAAGAACTGTCAAACAACTTATTATAGTAGGGGAGACCGGGCAAGGATGGGACAAATACAACAAGGAACAAGCATGATAGCAAACAAAACTTAGGATTTATGAACAAATTAAAGTAACCTCTAAAAGTGTCCCATCCCATCCCGGGGTGGGATGGGATCCCTATTATATATATATAGGGGAGAGTGTTGTACCTCTGGACAAAAATCACGTTTGGATTTTTCTAAGACAATTAAAATCACATTTTGACCATTTAAAGTGCCCAACCTATAGTTCAAACCTTTGTGAGTACAGAGATATTTTTTACTAGCCAAAATCTTGAAAATTGGATTTAAAATCATTTATAATAACATGGAAAAATTTGTGTCCAAAGGTACAACAACCTGTTGTACCTATGGACAGACCCAGTTGTACCTGTGGACACCCTTAAAAAGGGAAATTTTAGTTGAAAAAAGCTAAGAATTAATATTTTTATTGATGCATTACCTTTTAATAACCTATTTAAAGCCTTTTTAAAATTGAAAATAGATTTTTTAAAGTAATGTAGTTTTAGATCGTAAATGATCATTAAAACGAAGTTGAATGATAAAAGTCTTGATTTTTTACCAAAAACACAAAAATCACATGGTATTTTCAGATCAGAATTTAAGATAATAGTTTCATCAATCATGCTGATTGATCTGAACACTTCACTGATCCCCCCCCCAAAAAAAACAATTCGATCAACACTTAGTTGTGCAAGCATTTGGTGGTAATAACAATAATAATTTGGTGGTAAATCTTCTTCAATGGAAATTTCAAGTTTTTTTAATCATCATACTTAAATGCGATAGGGTTCTTAGGATTTTACACCATATTTTACATTAAATTCCAAGTAGAATCATCAATTTAAAAAAGTAGTTAAGATCACAAAATATTTGATTTTTCATCTAAAATTCACTTGAAAATAATCGCTGACAAATAGATTACCATTTAGAATTAATTGAACATTTATTAAAATGTATTCAGTTAAATGAAACCTGATTCTAAAACGCCGATTAGCTACAGACACCCACAAGAACGTGTCCGTAGGTACAACACTTATTGTGTCCGAAGGTACAACATGAGGTGTTTTTGCATTCAAAGTTCTATAAAAGATAAAAGAATTGAGATCTGACGATTTCTAATATCAAAAATAAAAGTTAAAATCTCGGGATTCCCCCCATGTATCCCATTTTATCATGTCATAATTAAAGGGGAAGAAAAGAGTTAATGTAGTGATGCACCAAAAAAACTTTGAGCACCTAAAAACAGTAAATTTATTATATAAAATTTAAATAATATTTTAAAGAGATGATTTCACGTTAGCAACTAGATAGCATCTGTTTACATTCAAAATCGACCACAAATTCAAATTCACATTTTTTTGCGAATTTTAAAATGAGGTGGCTGAAGGTACAACCGTCCGTAGGTACAACACTCTCCCCTATATATATATATATATATATATATATATATATACAGGGCTCGATTTCTATAAAAAGAGGTACCGGAACGGTAAAATTATTGGTATCAAAACTGAAAAAGTGAATACTTTTCAATACCAAAATTGAAGTATTTATTTTCAAATTTAAATTAATAAAATAAATTCAAATGTGATGTACTAGATTAGGAAGAGTGTTATAATTTAATTATTAATTTTATAAGAGGATGAACTCTTTATACACCTTTTTTTTACAGTGGGTTATACTTTTTTCTAACAGCGCCTCTTGTAGGAGGTGAGACGGCCTATCATCAATGAACCATTAGTGTTGTATATTTTGCCAATTTAAAGAATATAATGCATTGCTAAAGTCCTTAAATTGTAGAATTTAAGATGTCGCAAATTTTCTTTGCAAATTTGTGCAGCGATCTGGCAAATCTGGTTCAAATAAAAAAGAATCAACATCAGGAGCGGATTGAGGGTAGTTCAAATGGATGTTCACAATCATGTTTTAAAAGAACAATAAAATAATAACCTTACAATTAAATCAAATATTGCTATTTGCAAAAAAGATAAAAATGCCTTAAAAATATTTTTTTCAAATATGCCTTTTTATATTTTTTTGGTAGGATTCTTACTGTTATGAACTTAATCTGAAAACAAATCTGATAAGTTGAGTTCTAAGTACAAAAAGGGCATCTGGGGGTTCTCCCCCCAAAAAATTTTGGAAATTTGACAAAAAAAAATAGGGTTTTAATTAATTTTAGGACTTTTTTTCATATATAGAAAGGTATCCACTGGCCTGATAAATGGGTCTCGCGGGTCGTAGTTAGGAGACCCCTGAAATAGGATATAAATTTCTTTTTCCGAAAAAGAGGTTCCGGAACGGCGTTCCGGCTGAAATCGAGCACTGTATATATATATATATATATTGCGTTTTTTTATTTATGTGATCATTACATCATTTAATGTTATCAAAATTTGGTGGAAAGCCCTTAAAAACCTCATTTTTCCCCTTTTGAATTCCAATTTAAATAGAAAAGCATACAAAATGAATCATTACTTTAGTATTCAGTTTGATTTGCTCTTATAGTATTCTTTAAAAAAAATTTTAAGTTGGAAAATACATACTTAAAAATATATATACCTAGTGACCTTGATTTTTTTGAATCGTTTTATATAAATAAATTTTCAGATTTCCTTGTTAATGATTTAAATAGTATTCCTTATTTCTCACCCATCTGGTTACCTTTGTATTGATTCTGTAATTTATACATAACCATTGCTTTTGTATTTTTAACTCAAATCGTTTTCCCTCTATTGTATTTTCACTTAAACTGTAACTTTTTGCCTTTATGTTATGTTTAAATTATTGATTTGATGTTTATTTTCGTCTTTTTGTACTGAAGAAGGGGATCCATTGATCCCCGAAACAATTGTCTACATTTTTAAAAAATTTTATAAATTGTGTAAAAATAAACGTTGTTTTTCAATCGATAGTTTTAAATATTTCAATATGGACTACACTCGTGTTACAGTGTTTGCATTAAAATATTGTTGTAAAGTATTGTTGGGATAAAAGGCATCCCTCTTCCTGGATGGTGCAATATGATCTAACTTTATTCTTGCTTCATAAGTCATGTAGTGTTATTACTTTCATTTACTAACCTTTTAAGAAAATTTAAACATTAAAACTCACTTTAAATTCAGGAAAACGCCCATTTGTCATAATACTTATAAGCGCTACTCTCTGTAAGTCCTAATTTATTTATTTGAAATACTATGGCTCATTTAAGGAGCAAGCAGGGTCTATATCAGGTCTGGTCAGGCAGTGGCGTAGCCAGGAAAAAATTTCGGAGGGGTATATTGGAATTAGGGGGATATGGGGTAAATTTGGTCCTTTTCTATGGTCAAAAAAGGAAAATTTCTGAGTTTCGGGGGGACCCCCTGGCTACGCCCCCCTGGTCAAGTATAGCATTCAATAGTGAATAAAACCTTAATAGCATCTCCTTAGCCAGAAAATACTTGACTTGTTATACAGGGAAGTAACAGAATGATTACAACTCTCTGCTTTTTAATATGCTAGATTGAAGCATATTCCTAAATAGCCTCATCAGATTTCCAAAAATTAAGGTTTTAGTTAATTTAATATAGTATACAATCATATAACAGCATCAATATTCCTTAGAAAATATTCATTTTTACAAGTGACATTTTCAGTAATCTACTGTACATTTTTAAAGTTTTGACTAGACTCACTCTTAATTATTCTAGTAAATCTAAATTTTTGCTTTAACTGGTAATAAATAACTCGAACACAAAGTAAAAATATAGCTAAGTTATGCAAATTTGACTTTCAATCATACAAAAAAATTCATGAATATTTAAAACTTTTTTTTCAAATTATATGAATTTGAGATGAATTTACAATAAATAAATATTACTTTTGACCTATAAGAGTTTTAAGTCGACTCTTATTTCTGCTACGTAAGAGGGAGTCTACCGTATTCTAATAAAACTGCTCTGTTAAAAGCACATGACTATTTTATTTACGATACAAAATATTTATACTTTCATCCTTGAAACATTTTTTAATAGAATGTTTTAAAACATACTCTTAAAAGCTCTTTTCACAGTCATCACAAATAATTTGAAATTATTTTTCAGATCTTTTATCAACTATATTCAAAATCTTAGAGGAATCAATTTTTTTACAAACTAGACCTTTGCAGGAACCACTTTTAACCCCCTTACTTAATACCTTATATACATAAAATTACTACCTAGCATTCCTAACTTTCAACAAAACTATAGGTTGGATCAAATATGATACAATTCAAGTGAAAACAAAATGCTAAACTATACATTTTTTACAAGTTTTTAACATTTACATAATATAACTACAATTTACATCCATAGTTTAAAATACCTTGTCACTTTCAAGGAAAGTGAGAATCCATAGCAAAATATGTGTAACATTCTTAAGAATGAAGATTAATGTAGGAAAGGACAAGAATGTCTATGTCTCCTAAACTATACTGCATAACTATATAAAAAAGCATGTAGATATTAAAGAATTCACAAGAACTGGCAAACGGGGAAAGGGAATTAATCACTCTCCATCGTTATCATTAGCAGATAGTCAACTATACTTAACATTACAGCAAACCCAGTTTTTTTATTTTCAAGGGTTATTGTATTTAAAAGAAATAAGAGAAAACATTTGCAACCTAGTAATTGAAAAATAATAATTAAAGGGAACTAGAGTTTATTTTGTTCCATAAATTTTCTCAAATTTTTCAATATATGAAAATAAATTCATGCTCAAACCATTTATCACACATTTTATAAAAAAAATTACCTTATTGGAAAAACTTTGATTTTCTGGGGCTGCCCCGGGCAAGCATATTGCAGTAATTTTCTCCAATATAAACCAGTTTGATTTTCAGAGTTATACAATGTAGTGAAGGAGCATAAAATTTGAAAGTAGATCAAGATTTCAAACACTCTAATCACTTTTCAGGTAAGTTTTGAGTGAGACTTGTAAGAGCTTTTTGAATCTCTGCATTTATTTCAGATGATTCAGGAATCTCAGGAGTGATCCATGAGTCATCATTGTCCCCAATTTCAGCTCGGCAAACAGGACAAGTCTTATTTGACACATTCCTAAATACAACAAAGATGAAATGCTGTAATGCATTCAACAAAGTTCATACTCATGCTATGTGTAATATTAAAATTTCATTAGTCAATTATGTAGAAAAAAAAACATTTAATCACATGAATATTCAAGGAATATAAGTTTGGAAGAATTAGCATACTTGCAAACATAATCACAAATATCATGTATTCTTTCGTCTAATTCTTAACTTTTAACTGCAGAAAACATTAAGCTTTTTTGAGTCTCAAATTGTACCCAAAATGGGTGCTGTAAAGAGATGCAGGGGTGCCACGAGGACCTCAAAAGGGAAGATCAGAGGTTTTAAAAAAATCTAATAAACTATCCTGTTTCAGTTGCAAAAAAAGGTTTTCAGATAAGAGTTGTCTATCTAAAAACTGAACCAGCGGTAGATTTTAAAAAATTGTCTCTCGGAAGCAGAAATAGAGAATTTATAGAAATTATACATTTATTTGATATTTACATTTATTTGACATTTATTTGAGACATTTATTATTATACATTTATTTGAGTATTTAATTGCCAGGGCTTCGGCTGTAAAGATGGAGTTCGAGTTAGGGATACGTCCTACTCTTCCTTTTTTAGAAGAGTCATTCCAAATGGCCCAGGAGGTAAACTGAGCTGTTTTGGATCCATCCGTCGCTAGTAGTATACTATTTGTTGGCAGGTTTTCTCTAAAATTTTCAAATAGTTGTCTTATGGTCGTGTCTGGAAGATCTCTATCTTGAAATGGGAAGGAATTCCAGAAGATGGTTATCCTAGGGGTTTTCCACGGATGTGTGGGATATGTGTATTTAATTATATGGGAGTTAGAGAATCTGTACATGGACATTAGGTTTTCTAATATTTTTCCGTAAGGAGGTGAGTTTCTGAGAACTTGATCCTGTAATAATAGGGGGGACAAATTGTCCAATACTAGTTGGCGTAGGATGAATTTATTTCTGAGAAAGTTATGTCTCGTACGAAGTGACACTGTGATTGCTTCCTTTCTTAGAAGCGGTAGTGGCGTGAATTTTGGTAGGCCGGTGGCTGTTCTGATAGCTGAGTTATAGATTATTTCTAATTTTCTTCTAGTAGTTTCAGGGGCAAAGGATGTAACTTGTACTCCAAAGTCTAACAGGCTTCTTATAGTAGCATTCACGATTTGCAGTAGGTGATGAGATTTCACCCCCCATGATTTGCCAGCAATGACTTTAATTGCGTTCATCCTCCTTACGCATTTCTTTTTGATATATGATACATGATGGTTAAAGTTACAGTTCTTCTCGAAGAAGATACCAAGGATCTTGATTTTTTCCGTCCAAATTATGTTTGCACTGTTCAGCGAAAAGGTAAAAGTTGGAATATTTCTTTTCCTTGACATGTTGATTGCCTGGCACTTGTCCTGGCTGATAGATAGATGCCAGTATTTCGTCCACTTCACTATATTGTCCAATGATCTTTGTAGGCTCAGGCACACTGCGTCAAAGGAGGTATTTCTTGAGATTAAAAATATGTCGTCGGCATATATAAAGCATTTTGTGTTTAAGTCAATGACCTCAAAGAGATCGTACATGTACAGTGTAAACAAGATGGGAGATAGGACACTACCCTGGGGGATACCTCTGTTGTTTTTTTCTTGGCCGGATATTGTGCCTCTCCATTTAACCTTGACTGTTCGTTCCGAGAGGTAATCGTATAGCCAACTTAGGAAAGTTCCTCCGAATCCTATCTCTGAGAGTTTCATCAAAAGCCTGTCGGTCCAAACAGAATCATATGCTGCCTTAATATCTAGGGATATACAAATTATGTGCTGTCTTTCACTTTGTGCCTGTTTAATTTCCTTTAGTATTCTGGCTTGGCATACCTGAGTATCCCTAAATGGGATAAACCCCATGTGATTTTTATTGAGGATGGTCTTTTCGAGCAAGATCCTGGTGATCCTTTTGCTAAGGACTCTTTCAAACATTTTCCCTACTACTGAGGTGAGTGCAATGGGTGGGTATGATGTAATTTGGTTTTTTGGTTTGTTCCTCTCCCAGATTGGTACGATTAAAGATGATTTCCAGCTTTCTGGAGGTCCTTCTTGATACACTTCGTTAAAAATCGCTGTAAGGTTTTCGATGCTTTGGGCTGAGAGGTCTTTGAACATGCGGATAGAAATTTTGTCTTCTCCAGGGGAAGAATCCTTTCAGACTTGTTGAAACACCTTGTATAATTAATTATACACAGATAAGTTTTGCCTTTTGATAACCAAATATGAAGATAAAGCAACATTTAACTTCTATACATTTTCATTAATCATTTTTAATTGAACTTACCATTGTTCTATGCAAACCATGCAGTAACCATGAGCACATGGAAGGGTAACTTCAGGCTTTCTTTCCATGCAGATAATACATTCCTCAGTATCAGCTTTATCAGTAGCATCTATAGTATTTGTATTAGGGTCACCTATAATTCTGCAGGGAAAAATAAATTTTTACACACTTATATTTTATAGTATTTACGTGATTAATTTATCTATTAATATGTTATGAAATCTATGGTAAATAATATATGAGAGAAAAAACTAAAATATACTTTTTTATTCAAATTGCGATATTTTTCTTTTTGGAAAATATATTTTGTTTAGTGTTTTCAGTCAGGGTTTATTACATATACATATTACTATACATTATATTACTTATACATTATGCCTTTCTGTTTAAATTTTTTCTCTTGTTGACCCTTAAATAGTTATTTTAAAAGTATTGCATACCATAGAGTTCATACACTTTTTTAAGAAAATTCAATGATTTCCAAAGACTTTTCCAGGTTATCAGATGAAACATTTAAGGCTGGGCAATAATTTCTAAATGTATATTTTTTTTAGTACTTCTGTTTCATTTCATGCAATTTTATTTATTAAACAGTTTAATAAAAGCTGGTCTCCAATTCTTTGGAACTATCATCTTTTTTGTTTTGGAGGACCTACATGAAATCTGTTTCCATAGTTTTTCCAGTTTCGGAAACATGTATGCTATTTCCATAATTTCAAAATTTAAGGCTAAAATTCAAAATTATTCCACAAAATCTGGTACTTTGGCATCTCTGCTGATGTGATATGGTTGGTTTAGAACAGGGATGGCAACAATGTGGCCATCACCAGAGCCTCACCAGTGGCACATATAGGTATTTGGGAAAATAATGTTTTCAGGCGTCATCAATGACAGATGGATATGGATTGAGCGCAGTTTATGTGGTGTAACTCTATGTGGTAAAACTCTATATGTGGTAAAACTCTTCATACAAAAACCGTTTAAAAAACAAAAAAACTCATAGCTTTACTAATGTAATAAATTTGTTTTTTATTGAACGGTTTTTGCCGACTGATTTTTGCATTGACTGAATTTTTCGTATATCAGTTGACTTGCTTTGGCGCCATCATGTCTTGGTTTTACTCTTTGGAGAAAAAGCGTCAACCAGAAAAAAAGTTTAGTTATGGATAAAAAAAATTTCTGGTTCGCTGTACTTCCTGTCTGGCTCAGTTCCCTTTTATCTTCCAAGTAAATGTTCAGCTTTTAAAATTTTGTTTTCGAGTGTTGTTTTAAAAATTTAAATATGTCCTTGAGTAAACCTTCGTCATCGAAGAGAAAATATGAAGAGGATACCTCAATTCATACCTTTAAAACTGCCTGCACTATTCTAATTGACATGAAAAACTTATGTGTATAAAAATCCTATTACCAGCCTATGAACTTTTGTTTTCAATTTTTTATATTTTTTGGTGAGGTAGAAAAGTAGTAATTGGCATGCCTAAATTTCCCCCCTCAAATAGTGGCGCTCTTCCAAAAAAGGTTGGCCACCCCTGGTTTAGATTGTTAACTAGATTCAGGAAGCTTAGCTAAATGCCAATTGCCCACATTAATATAATTAACTTACTTATCTAAAAGCATAGATGTGGACATAGGTATATCTGTTCTTTGCTCTGCTTGTGCTAAAGAAGGTAATCCACCAGCCTGAATGCAATCAAAATGGTATAGAATCATACGGTATGCAATTAAAAACTGTCTCAAAGAAAGGAGTTTGTAAACCTCCACTTGATCTTCTCCTGATTCCAAAAGCTAAAAACACAATGCAAAAAAAAACATTCAAATTTGGACACCAAATTACATATACTTGTAAACAATAGAAGAACAAATTCGGTTAAAACTTACTTCGTTGATTGTTTCATCACAAATAGTTTCAGATCCATCTGCAACAACCACCTTGAAAAATGTAAAACAACCAGTAAAAATTTGTGAGAAACATAAGAACTGATATAGAGAGCACAACCCATGGGAGTCATTCTAAAAATATCTCTAGAAGGAATACCTTCACGGATGGCTTATATACCAGCAGATTGTGTTGCTGACTATTTGACTGGTAACCCTGGTCATCGCATATCGATAAAATAGTTTAAATTTAGAATGCAGTACTAATTATAGTATGCTTTTAATGTTATGAACCTGGGTATTCTTAAAAAAAATTACAAAAAAACTAATTTTTCAAAAGGTTTAAATCATAACATGAAGCCATCTTGATAATGAGAATATGCTGTTGCACATTTCTTTAAAAAATAACATGAAGCCAAGTGGCAAAGTGATAGCGCTTCATAATTAAATACTACAGGTCTGGGGTTTGATTCCTGGGTCCTAGGCTGAGAAAGGTCTACTCTCATCCTTTTATACCTTCATGAGATCTATAAAATGAAGACCAAGCACGGTTGGAGCTAAACACTGAGGTTAGCGGACCTGGAAAAAGTCGTAACCTTCCCCTGAACCTAATAAAATTTCCCCAAACCTAATGTATTACTCCTATGAAGCTGGCAAGGGCTTCCCCGAACCAGGTCCATAGGTTCAGGTACTTTTTGCAGGTTTGCCCGTTAGACTGGCCTCCTAACCAGGACATATGACTAGCATCCCAAGGCCCCTTGGTCAAGAAAACAAATATGAGCATCATAGGCCCTGGCCCACTAGGGCTATTAATGAGCCCTATTTTGCTCTCTTTTAGATGTTAAATTAATTTTTTAACATTTATTTCACCTTAAGGTGCAGTAAGTAATTCAATGGATTATTTTAGAAGGGGCTGGGGTGGATCCTCTCCCAGAATTTTTTTTGAAATTACTACTTTAAACTAGTGTTTTCTGTTTACAAACTCTTTGGGAGCACTAAAAAGAAAAAGCTTCTTGTAAGCGGCAGAATTTTCAAGGGGAAAAACACTGAATAACAGACGTCATAATTTTAGAGGGGGGCTGGGGTCCTCCCCCAGAAAATTTTTTGAAATTTAACCCTCAAAAGTGAAATCTCCTTTTGAGACTTTTTGAGTTGCAACCAAGCTTGTTATGGAAGTTAAAGAATTTCCAAGGGACTTGGCTATTATTGACATAACATTGGAAACCTTGGGGGGGCAGTTGCCCCCTTGCCCCTCCTAAATGACGCCCATGAATGGTTATCATCAATTGTTTCATCATCTAATAATACAATATTATACATAAAAATAGAACATATTTTCAAATTGGTCTATTCAAAAAGCACTACAGTTATAAAGATTATTTTACAAATACACTAACCCGTGTGCAGGTGATTCTGACAGTCTGCTTCCATAAAAAGGTTTTGTCTGTGTTTCTCTTAACGAAAAAGTGAAGCTTGCGATTTTCAGACTCCAGTGATTTCCCACAGCTGAAAAAATAAATTGTAAATACCATCTTTCAATTTTAAATACTTTTAGAAAAGTAAATTTTAATGCTGGATGGTATAACAAGAATACAAAATTTAACTTCAAGCAAGAAAAGAGGCATTTTGAATCTGGCACTTTCATTAGAGAAGTGGTAAAATTTTAGAGTTTCATACATTCTGTTCAGTTCTTTCACTTTTTCGAGGAATTCCTCATGAGTGATTTCTAAGACTTCTTTTAAGTTATGTGCTTCTTTAACACACCCATCTTTAATATCTTCAAACTGTCCGGATATGGCTTGGCCCATGCTCTAAAATATATAAAAGCAAATTAATAAATTTTATATTAACGTTCTACTTTAGGATTACCCAGTCCAAATTTTTCTAATTAGACTATATTAACAATGTTTACAATACTCATAAATCCACCAAAAATTACTTTCAATAATTATAAAAAATTAGATTAACACTGGTAGCTGAGATATTAAAATTTACTTGTTCAAGAACCTTTGGAACTTGTGCCTAACTTATCTTAAAGTACCAAAATTTTGAAATAAAAGTTAAATATTTGACATTAATATTAGTACTACTACTACGTTGTTATGGTTATGTATGTGTTACTACAGGTTGAAATTAATTCACTTTGAAAAGTGTAATACTTAGTTACTTTTGCTACAGTGAAACCATCTTTTTCATTCAGAAACTTGTAGGAGCTTGCAACTAAACATTAGGTTGTTGTTTAAAACACTTTGTTTTAAACTTGTTTAAAACAGAGCAAAAAAACATTGTTTAAAACACATGCAGTTTTTAGCATGTTGCTCCTTATATTTAGGCAACAAACTCACTATTTTCATGTATGGATCACCCAGAGCCTAAAAAGATGGTGCCAAGTATAAGGTTTGGGTATAAACCACTTACCGCAATGACATAGGCAGTACATTACTTGATAAAGAGCATGATGCTATGAAGAAAACTTACAAAAATCAAAGAATGAACTGTTTGTGGTGTATTTAAAAGTATAGCTTTATTACTCTAATTTCAATTTGAAAAGTCAAATTTAAATATTTAAAAATCATGGCTGTTTTTATCATTTCTATGTCGAGGGTAAAAAAAACAAATAAAACGTTTTAAACAAAAAAGCACGTTTAAAACAAATAAAACATGTTTTTTTTTTCCAACCCTTACTACATAGTATTAACATCAATACATTATTTTGTGATAATCTATGTGCTATGAATTTTAACTTAAACATCCCTTTGGGTAAAATTAATAAAAAACTTGATTAGGGGAGACCGGGGAGGGATGGGACACTTTTTCCAAGAATAATATTTTAAAAATTTAGTTTTCATTGTTTAAATTTGAAACTTTCAAACTAACATCTTGGAACATATTAACATAAAATATAACCAAAGTTATAGCAAACAAAACTAAGGATTTATGAACGAATTAAGTAACCTCTAAAACTGTCCCATCCCACCCTGGGTCAGGGTGGGATGGGATATATCTTTATAATTAAAATTTATGATTACTTTTTAAATATATGATTAAAAACCACAGATGGAAGTATTTTACACATTTTAAAGATTTATTACAAAAACATTAGTTATTTTACCCTATATTTACTTTGAAAAATCTAACTTAAAAGTGAAAAATAAAGTAGTTAAAATTCTTCTTTAGAATTTCTCTTTGTCGACGTATTGGCGTAGTGGTTAGAACATCTGACTGCGAAGCCATACGTCTGGGGTTCGAATCCCCGTTTGGCATGGGTGTTAGTTTCTGTCCTTGTGTGTGATGAATGAATGTGGCCCCCCTGTAAAAAGGGGTTGTGCCTGTGAATGTGTGTGGCGTGGGCAACAGTACTTCACCTCCGCGGCTTCGGTCCACAGGTGCCCACTGGGTAACTCGAAGAAAGTACTAATTATGGCATGTCTGTTGGTCAATGAACTCTGTTATCCGTAACTGTTCAATTACCTGCCATTAGAAATAAAAAAAAATTCTTCTTTAATCTAAAAAAATATGTTTTCAACTGCAATACTAATCAGTTTCAAAACAATGGTATCTAAAGAATTGTATGCAATAGCTTGTATTTAGGTATTGAGAGGAATTGGGCATGTCCCATCCCAACCCAGTAGCAACTGTTTTAAAAAAAATAGGTTCTTTCATAAGAACTGTAGCTTTTAGGCTTAACTCAACTATGTATTCATAAAGAATACATTATTCTGTTTAGAAAACAATATAAACCATTAAGAAAGCAACCAAGAATAAGATTGAAAATTCACTTTGAAAAGTGTAATACTTAGTTACTTTTGCTATAGTGAAACCATCTTTTTCATTCAGAAACTTGTAGGAGCTTGCAACTAAAATAGTAAGCAGCAACAAGTATGAAGCCATGGTGGCTTTACCTGGTGGAACACTCAAAAACTAATTTTATTTATAATTTTAAGATTTATTGAAGGTGTCTCATCCTACCTAGCAGGGTTGGCAAAAAACCGGGTTTTTTTTTAAAAAACAAAAAAACCGGGTTTATTTGGTTTTTTTGGTTTAAACCAGGTTTTTTTGGTTTAAACCAAGTTTTTTTAGAATTTTTTTTTATCAGAATAAGTTATTTTAGCATTGATGTTTGAAATTGAGTTGTAACTGAGACATTTATTTCAGGGGTTGTTTATAATTGATAAATGATTTGTATATTTCAATTAATTAATTAAAATTAAATTAATTTGTTTTAAAAATAATTTTTGTTTCTAAAATATTCCAATTTGAATATCTAATATTATTGTAGTGAATAAAAATCAGTGTTAATTTATCTTGGATAAATGGTTGAAATAATCAAATTATTTATCTTAATTATATATGGATTAATTTATGAACTTAAGAAATTTCTTTAGAAAGAGAAAATTTTATTTTTTAAATGAGAAGTAAAAGTGAAATGTAAACAACTAATGTTAATTGAAATTGGATAATTGATAAAGATAATTAATTTGATTAATTATTAAATGGTAAAATAATCAAATTAATTATATGGATTATTTATGAACTTAAGAAATTTCTTTAGAAAGAGAAAATTTAACTTTTTTAATAAATAAAAGGGAAATGTAAGCAACTAATGTAAATTGAAATTGGATAAATGATTGAGATAATTAATCCGATTAAGGAAATTAACAGTTTTATTAATTTAGTAAAAAAACCCAACTGGTTTTTATCTGTTTACAAACAAACCAACTGGTTTTTAGTTTTTATCATTAAAGAAATCAACAGTTTTTATTAATTTACTAAAAAAACCAACTGGTTTTTATGACTGACAAATAAGACAAATTGGTTTTACTAATTAAAATCCAAGCCATATTTTATCAGTGAAAAACAGATAACTTTTGTGTATGTTTAGTTACTCTTTGAAATAATGCTTCATTTTAAAGGAAATTAATAAATGAACTATCTCTTGCAAAATATAATAAGTTTAACTTAAGCATTTAAGGTTAAGTTTAGAGAGAATTCAATAATTAAAACCATTAAATTAAAAGATTTCTGATTTTTAATCACCTTAAAATGTCAATTTTTTTATAAATCTAACCTTTTAATTTTGTGCAAAAGATTATACTTAATAACACTTTCTTCAAAAAATCCTGAAAATATTTTATAATTTCTAAAAAAACCAAAAAAACCAAGTGGTTTTTTTGGTAAAAAAACCATGGTTTAAACCAAATGGTTTAAACCGGCCAACCCTGCTACCTAGTGTCCCATCCATCCCCAGTCTCCCCTACATACTGGATGTTTTCTACGAAATTTTGTCCAATTTATAATAAAACTCCTAAAATCTTTCTAGTTTCACACTTGTTTCATTACACAGTTGCTTCTCGACTATTTACAGATATGGCCGTATTTAACATTGCAGCTAGGCAATAATATGTTCTTTAGAACTGACAACTAAAATCACACCCATGCTGGGAACCTTCAGAGGGCGGTGGACAAAGTCTGAAAGGGTGCCGCAATAATATAATAATTAATAAACCTAAAAACTTAATTTTCTGTTTAGAATGGTGATGTTATACAAATTACTTTTCTCAATGATAAAAATAAAGCAATCTGCTATTTGAGATATTTTGATTATTTTTTCTTTTGTAAATAGAGTTTTAGCTTATTTTTAGACCCTTTGGAGTCTCAAAAGTATTGCTTTTATTTATCGTTTTTTATTTAGGGTGCCCATTAGACAGTTTGGGAAAAATCTAGAAGTGGGTTTGGGGTCGAGGCGAATTTTTAGTCGCCAACTTCACTTTGATACTTAGGCACACTTTGGCGCTACTACTTTGCTTGGCATTTGAACCCACTTCTAGATTTAAGCTGACAGTTTAAATAAGAGCTCTGAAATAAAACACCCTGCCTAAGCAATTTTAAAACTGAAGGATTTGGCAACAAGAAAATCAACCACCTTGCCTAGTTAATTCATGCTTAATCTTTAACTAAAGGTGCACTAAAAATTAACAACGAAATATGATGTTAACCCTCTCGGCACCAGAACATCAAAAAAGTGAAAAAAACTTTTTTCCTTCTTTTCAATACATCCAAAATGCCCCTATAATGTGTCTGGAAAAATTTTTTTCTTGTGAGCACTCCTTCCTTGTTATTTTTATGAGCCTCATATGAGGCCATATTTTTTTTTCATTTTAAAAGAACATACTTGGTTTAGAACTTATTAAAAGACATGGTCATAATATTAGAACATTATGAAATAAGAAAATACCTACCAACCTATAAAAAATGTTCTTCAGAAGTTATTATCTAGCTAGTATTTTCTCGTCAAAAGCATCACAGCTTAAAATGTAAACATTGAGGTATAAATCATCTTGCTGCCATTTAGGAACAAATTCAGAAACCATGCAGAAGTCTCATATGTGATATACATGAATCAGTGAAGTCACTGATGAAAAGAAAATAAATTTGCATGTTTACATCTCATACAAAAATTGAGCTCATAAGTAGGAGCCTCATATGAGGCCCAGGGTGGCAAGAGGGTTAAGATTAAATTGGGGGTCAGGCTTAAAAAAATCCTAGATGCCCTCATGCTTCAGACCTGATGAACATGAAGTTTAAAATCACTATTGGTTACTGTTTAGAGTGAAAAGGAGCCCAGGAAGGATATTAAAAAATATAGAAAATGTTTCATCAAAAGGGCGCAGGGCGACACATCCCCCTGGGCCAACACGGGCCTGACTAACTTGGCCTTAGCAGCAAACTATCTAAGTCAAATTTAAGGACTTTAATTAGGAACACCCCATCCCATTGCCCTTCTTAACTGGAGTATAAATCTGTTCTCCTTACACTTTTAATTTGGTATTGTTAATGGAAGGATTTTAGGACTAAAATCACATCCTGGTGGTGCCCTACAAAACTACCAGTACATTTTTACCAGAATTTGTTGATTGATATGGATTGTGTAAAATGTAAGTTTGAAATATATTTTTAAGCGAACCGGTGGGTATTTAAGTGGCATCAAGGATGTCTGTAAGTATCAGACTTTTATATTACCGAAAAGAAATTTTAAATGTCAGAGTCAGTGGTCTTTAATATGCGACTTGGAGGAAAATAAAAATAAACAGTTCAATACGAATCTTCATTCTTTTAAAATAATTTTTTTAAAAATGGTTCTTAAATCATCAATAAGGTGGAAAATTCTGTGTTGTAAATATAAGTTTACTTCGTATTTACTTACGATTTGGATGAAATATTTTATTATCACACTAATCTTGAAGGATGCTACTGTAAGAAAACACAAAATGAACTCTTACAAGTTGACAAAACTGCAATATTTAAAATTATAGAAAGATGGCTCATTTCTTTTAAATAAAATTTCAATTTCAATTCCCAAACCTTTTCAGCTACATTATTTAATCCTTCGTTTTCAATTCTATTTAATGTTTTGTTTACTTCCAAATGACATGTTGCGTTGTTTTTCTCCTACTTCATATTGACACCGAATTCTTAGAGGCTTAGTAGATAGAAATTTCCAGCCACGGGTTTCACGAGGGGCACTGTATATTTGGACGGCCATTTTTAAACTAAACTCTACTCTAATTTCCACGGCTAGGCTTTCCATTGGTTCCATCACTAAGCGCCGAGACTGCTACGTCACCAGGAGACCTACAGCACATGCCCCACTGGCCGTTTTAGCCGTCCAAATATACACTTCGTTCACGAGGGGCACTGTATATTTGCACGGCCATTTTTCAACTAAACTCTACTCTAACTTCCACGGCTAGGCGTACCATTGGTTCCATCACTAAGCGCCGAGACTGCTACGTCATCACGAGACCTACAGCGCATGCGCCACTGGCCGTTTTGGCCGTCCAAATATACACTTCGTTCACGAGGACTACAGAAACCAGGGACGTACACGTGCCAAGGATGGCCATCCAACTCCGGGTGATGACGTCAGACGTGGGTGAAAATTGCCATGTTAAGTCTATGGAGTGACGTCAAAGATGAGTGAAAGTTATGACGTTGCACGGCCGAGTTGGGAGGCCTTTGCCAAGGCCAACGTTTCTAGTGGGGGAGGGGCGAAACATTTTTCGTAGGGCCATTACCAACATTTTTTATTCCTTGCCCCTTGCCTCACATAAACTGAGGGGGGCGAGAATCTCCCTACCCACTTGACAGTCCGTTTCTGGCTGTGGCGGATCGCATTTTCACACATCCCAACGGTTTGGTCCTGACGAGCTTAGTGAGCTGGTTTTTTTAGAAATTTTAATAAAACAATAAATCGGGGACAGAACCCACGACCTACCGCATGCTAAGCACGCACTCTACCACTGCACCAGCGGGGATTTATTAATGATAGCAATTATCCGAAGAAGATCCTTTTTTTCTCCCCGAGCATGCGCACTAAGCTCGTCAGGACCAAACCGTTGGGATGTGAGAATATGCTGGCGGATCCGCCTATTGCACCCCCTGGGCTCAGGCGCCTTTTTTAAAATTATGGTGAGAAAAGGAAAAAAAATGGTTAGTGGGAAGAGAAGATTGAAAAATCAAACACTAAAATAGGTAGCATCATAAAGATATTAGTCAATGTGGGAGGACTGGCACTCTGACCTAGAAAGGGTCAGTCCAAGAATAAACACCCCCGTAGATAACAACCATTGGATACACATTCCACACAGTGGCGTAACTAGAGTTGACTCATGGCAGGGCAGGGGCGGATCCAAGGGGGGGGCACGGGGGCACGTGCCCCCCAGACTATAAAATACCTGACAGAGGACAGAGGACTATAAAATACAGAGGACATATAAAATACAGAGGACTATAAAATAATATACAATAATAATATACAGAGGACTATAAAATACCTGCATAAAAAGGCATATTTGGAGGTAATTGGCACTTTTTTCGTGCTTAAAATCAAAAATTTTCTGGGGGTGACATCCAGACCCCCCTTTCTAGAGTGTTCTCAACTGATAGTCATATTAAAACCGCAGGTGATGAACCGAAAGTTGGCTGCATTGGTCTATTGAGAGAAGTTGAGGGACATGATCACCAACACGTTTTTATCACTAACTTCAGCTACTTTTAAGCAGCCTATTATTATCAGTTTTATTCGTATGGAAAGAGAAGAAAGAGAGAGAAACATGTTCTATAGGCATATTAATGCGTGGGAATAAAAATTTTTATTTGGAAGGAAGGGGGGTTGCCAAGTCCCGAGTTTAACAAATTTGGTCCCTAAGTTTTAGTTTACTAATATCGGGTTTACTAAAAAGTACTTTTAATTTTAACTAATCGCTAATTCTATAATTTTTTTTATTGGAGGGGGCGTTGAAAAGTTTTACGCACAATAAGAGGGCGTTTGCTTTAAAAAGGTTGAGAACCACTGGTTTAGAGTTTCTTCTGTCTTAAATTATTATTTAAAATTTAATGCTCACAGTTAAACTAACTCTGAAAATGAAGGCCGCCGAGTACTAAAAGACACCTATTCAAGATACGTTTGCTGAAAAGTTATAAGCAATTGAAAGGCTATTTATTCTTAATCATAAGTTGTTTCATGTTAGGAATATACTAAATTAGTCATAGTTTTTTACCAATAATTAATGCTATTCTTTTAAGTTTTTGAGTTACGTTTTCTTTACACGAGCACAACCAAGGGCGTATGCAGGCAGGGGCAGGGGGGGGGAAGCTGCCCCCCCCTAGAAAATTTCAATCAGTGCAATTACAAGCGCACTAATGCTAATACATCTACAAAGTAACCTCGCTAACGCATTTTATCCCCTCACGCCGACCGTTTGCTGACCGGAAATTACCCCCAACACGAGTATGTGAAATCCGACGAAACAAATCTCGGTCAGGGGGGGGCAGATACCCTAGAAAGAAATTTGTTGCCTTCCCGAATTTTCTGAGAACTGATAGTGGGAAAGAGGGGTGGTTGGAACTAATTGCTTCCAAAACGAGAAGAGAGAGGGGGAGGCTGTGTTTGTTTAAATAAGATTCAGGTTTCTTCCCGTCTTTTCGTGGCCACTTGCAAACCAGATGTCTTATCTTTCTTGGACATCCAAAGAGAGGACACTGGTCACAAACTTTCAGTTAAACATTCATACGAAATCCCAGAACGACCTAGCAACAACTACATACTTCGACAGTTCAGTTCGTGCTTCGTCAGTTTATGCGTTTCTGCAGGCTGCAATTTTAATTTTGTTTTACTTATAATGAAAGAAAGTTCACTGATTATTTTAACCGAAAGGCGTGTGAAAACGGTGAAAATGAAGGACCACCGAACGTTAAAAAGCCAGCTCCTGAGACTTCTATGGAAAAGGTAAGTGCTTGAGCTGATAAAATCAATGGAATAATACATATTGATCAATGTTTTTGTGCCATCTGGGACTTTTATATTAGGGTGATTTGAAAAAAATTCTTTTTGAAGTAAATCCACTATCGGATAGACCCCGTGAGTTACCTTGGAGAACACTCAAGTTGCCTAATTGAGTGTTCCCCAAAGAGTTTCAAAATGAGATGAAACACTAGTTTTAAGAGGCAAATTTCAAAAAATTTCTGCGGGAAAACCCCCAGCCTCCATCTAAATTTTGACTTATATGTGAAAATTTTTCCTTGAAATTTATGTGGTTTAGTGGTTTACAAGGAACTGTTCTCTTCAAGTGAAAAAAAAATTTTCAAAATTTTTCTAGGAGAGACCACAGACCCTCCCAGACTTGGAGTAACTCAGGGGTGTGTATAAGAGGTGTATTAGTGTACCAAACCAGTTAAAACCCTGTTTTTTCGGTCAAATTTTCGAAAATTTTCTGGGGGAGGACCCCCAAACCCCCCATTAGTACTTGGTACTTAACTATTCATATATTCTAAAATACATTCATCAAAATTGAAATCCTACCTAAAGAATAATATGTCTGAAATTCGGATTGAGGGTATCAAAGCCAAGTTAAACCAATATGTTTTTAGGGTCAAATTTCCAAAACTTTCTGGGGATGAACTCCAGATCCCCTTTTGAACTTAAAACAATTATTAATTTTTTTGCATTAAGTTCATCAAAATGCAAATACCTAAATATTTATATCCAAAATTATAACTAGGAGTATCAAAATCCTGAATCCGTCCGCTGATGACTTTTTACTAGTGTCGCAACCGGATAAACAATTCGGTGTGAGATAACAGAATTAGGAGGGGGAGAATATTGAGTATTTTTGATAGTGATGTATGGTAATAAAATGAAAATTTTCAAGGGTGGGGGTAATTTCCCCCCCCTTGGCTACGCCCCGGTGGCCCCCCCCTAGAAAAAATCCTGCATACGCCCTTGAGCACAACACTTTCTCTAGCTCTTTCACTATAGGTCTGTCAGTATATCTGGCCAATTACCTAATAATTTTAAAATAGGAAAAAAATTTTTTAAATTCAAAAATCGACACGTAAGTTGAAAAAAAAATTTCAAATCCCCAAGTCCGTATTTGGACATTAGGGTGTATCGAAAAAAACTTTTTTTCGATTTTGATGACGTAATAGTGCGGAAAAGTTGTCTAAGGTGCCAGAGAGTACCTGTGAATTTTTTCAGAATTTTTGGATAATTTCTTAATGTGCCACATTGGCCCTGAAGTTCCCCATGTTAATCCAATGGGGCGCGCCGCCAAAAAGGCCGAAAATCGGTTTTTCGCCCCTCATTTCTACCCTAATCACACGACGAATGTCTCGTCTCGAGTTATGGACTCTATATGATGTATGCTACCCGAAAAAACTTTAATAATAACTTAAATCTCTATATTATGTTGATTGTGGGCTCTGATTTGAACGAGGAAATACGCGATTTTCGACGAAATTTGAGCATACAAAAAAACGTAATATAGATATTTAGGCTATTATTCAAGTTTTGTCGGATAGCCTAGATCATATAGAGTCCATAACTCGAGGGGCGAAAAACCGATTTTCGGCCTTTTTGGCGGTGCGCCCCATTGGATTAACATGGAAAACTTCAGGGCCAATGTGGCACATTAAGAAATTATCCAAAAATTCTGAAAAAATTCACAGGTACTCTCTGGCACCTTAGACAACTTTTCCGCACTATTACGTCATCAAAATCGAAAAAAAGTTTTTTTCGATACACCCTATTGGACATCAGTATTTATATTGTTATAATCTCTCAAGAATTCTACAACTTATAAGGAGAAGTCCTTTTCGGCGGCAACCTGAAGAGTCTCAAAATGAGTTGAGACAGCACTTTTTAAAGTCAATTTTCAAAAATTTTCTCGGGAGAGAACCCCCAACCCCCTCCAAAACCTTGACGTCTGTTAACATTGTTTTTCTTTGAAAATTCTGCCGCTTTCTAAAAGCGTTCCCCTTTGGATTTTTCCCAAAGAATTTCAAATTAATATAATTTTTTTTTATTTCCAGGGCAAGACCCCCAACCCACCTCAATTGTCTATTTATAATTTAGTTCCTTCAAAATTTTGTGGATTTAAAGGAGCTGTTCTCTTTGATGTAACCCAAAGGTTCTCAAAATATTGAGCTGAAACACTACTTTTAGTGACAAATTTTCAAAATTTTTCTGGGGTGATCCCCCAGTTACTTTTAAGTGAGTTAAGTTACTTTTAAGAGAAAACATTTTTTAACGTGTACTCGTTTGGGATACCTTAGAATTAACGTTGAGTCAACCCCCCAAGTAAAAGTCTTGTTACTGCCGTGTCCCAGGTAGGACTAAAATTTCAGTGGTGCCTCCCCAAAAGAAAATCCTGCAAGATCCCTTATTTGTTTAAAAACTGTATGATCTTTGAAAATTCCTTCTTCGATCATAATTTTTCTAAATACCTTTACACTTGTAAGAGGGAACTCCATTCTTTGGCTAAAAGAATTATACTGCGCGTTTTAAAACTCACCCCACGGTTTATCAAGTGGTCTAATTCCAATAAAATTTATGGTGTAAGTAGTACGGATACTTCTGTACCTCATGCAATAAATTTTTTCATTTTGTTATGTTTTGTTTCGTTAAACGGGCCTTGGGAAAACCGCCTTTTGTAACGCCCTCGCACTACATTAGGCCCTAGCTCTTTAACTGTGCATCTGCGCCCCCACTAGTTTTTCAAAATATGCTTGTCTAGGTCCCCTCTACCCCAATGAGAAGTTTGTCCACATAATTTCCGATCACCCTGTACATAGATAGACACAGAAGATTTTAAAAAAGTTATTCAAAAATAAATTTTATTAATTAAATTAAAATTTATTTTAAAAAATAAATTTTATTAGTTTAAATTTTAAATTTAAATTGAAAATTTGCGGGTTAAGTAACTGAAGGAAGTCTTAAATATTTTTCATACACTCTATTTGTACTCTATTATTTAGTTACTTTTTGGGGGTATTTGTATTTAATTCTTAGTTACTTTTTCTGAAATAATTGTATTTATACTCAAATACTATTTCAAAGTAACTTTAACAACCTTGAAAATTAAAAACTTTTTTTGGCGGAGGATCCTTTGACCCCTCTCCCATTCCCATTGGACAGTGATTTCTAACAGATTTTCCTTAGGTTAATTGTAGCTTTAGCATCAAAAAATATTTTTATTGCTCTGCATATGTTGTTACTGTATGAAAGGAAGGCACACGCGATTGGAATAATAATTGAAAATTGTATCACCAATATTGGTAATTGAGAATCATACCTATAAACCTACATTGTTTTTTGTGAGACGTAATCTAAAAAGAGTATTGAAATAACATTGTTTCTTTTTTAAGTAATTTATAACTTTTAGTTATTAAAATTAGTACACTCACTGCCATAAAAAAATAGCGCACCAAGAAGAAAAAGAGATATCAAATCCAAATTTATTTTCATGGTTACCCATAGTATGAAGGTCAGTTGATAAAAAATTCAGCCTTCCTCGATGTTAAGGGGCCGAGAAAATCAGTAAAAAGTGTTGACTCCATAGGTGTCCATAACCGCCGCCACAGGCCATGATATGATATTGGTTTAGAGGGGCTCTAAATGGGACTTTGGGTGTTGGAGGACCATGATGCCCTCCCAAGTAGTCAAATTTCATTTGGTGCACCAGTGGACGTTGCATACCGGACCTTGCATGCTTTTTCTTCAGACTAGATTTGTTTCGTGAGCATTGGTTCTAGAGAACGGGAAGGCTGGGGTAAAAATTCAGCATACACTGTAAAAAATATCTGTAAATTTACAGATATTTTCTGTATTTTTTACAGGAAAAATCTGTTTTTAAGAAAAACAGTTTTTTTCTGTACTACATCTGGTTGGCTTTTGTCCCCAGAGATATGACGCTGCAAAACCTGAAGCAAAAAGCTTTGATTTTTTTTTATTTACAGAAAGAAAGAAAGAAAAAAAACAAATACATATGTTGTTCACTAAGGGGCACAAGCCCTTCCAAGTGAAGCACTAAATTAATAAATAAATATTTAAATACTAAGAACAAAATAAAACAAATAATCGAAATACACATACAGTCATGAACAAAATACAAAATATACATACAAAATAATGCACACTAAGTACACACCAGAAAAAAAATAATTTGGCTAACACAGAGCAACAAAATATAGTTAAATATCAGGCTCATCTTCATTTACAAGACCTTTATAGATTTGTGTCTTTTAAATTCAATAAATATGTAGACAGACCCTTTTTAAAAGAAAATTTATTTGAGTTAGAGGTTAAATAAGTTGGCAATTTGTTATAAAAGAACGGACCCTGATAAAGAAAACTTTTACGCAAGATCTCTTTGTATGGCTGTGGGATATTTAATATAGGTGGTAATAGGTTTTACAAATATCTTCCCTAATTAATCAAGAATTTGGTTTTAGAACATTACAGAGAGGTTCTAAATACGTCTGACTGTAACCGCCTTTATGTTAGCGGTCAATTTCAGTTTGGGTTTTAGAATTAGAATTGGAGATAGAATTGGCTTAAAACAAAAGTAAGTTTTATCTAACTTCATCCCTTCTTGTATCTCCATCCTAGACTGAGAGAAATGAAAGTTTCAAATTCGAGTAAATCGATGTTCTCATTTTGGTATGAAACGTATTGTCTCAAATATGACCACTCAATGCTTTCAATTTTGAAACACCAGACACTCAGTTTCAAACAATTTAATAGTCACCACTCAAATTATGCTTGTTTTTAGTTTATATATAAAAATTGAATTATTGGAGTATATCAAAGCAAGACTGAGTTGGTGTGATAACGTGTAACACATCGTTGTGACGTCACACTCAACTTACTGGTCTAGTTCCCGCGTCATCAAAAAAAATGAAACACAATGCACCCCTTATGTTATTAAAAAAAGTAGGAAAACTTAGTTAAAATAACAGAAATGCTCTTTAAAAACAGATGAAACCTGTATAATAAACAGAAACAAACTGGCACAAAAATTGACAGTTTTTTTTTCTGTAAAATCGATTACCTTTTTTTTTACAGTGTAGGGGGGTAAGAAGAAAGCTTGGACATTGCGTGAAACATGTGTTTGTGTTGTTGTTGTTGTCGTGTGCCACTTGGAATACCCAAGCTCCACAAGGATTCAAGGCAAAGGGGGTGCGGCTCCTGAGAAAGTGAGGCCCATAAATGGCAGGAGTCCGACTTCTGCCTCATGAGATGATAGATGCTGCCACTATCTATCGCCACCTCCACAATTTTGCCATAAATCTGAAGGGGAGGGAAATAGTCTCCAGACACCTGGACCCAAGGTAAACTGCGCCATGACCGACCTCAGGACTTTCGGACCCACAGATTTAACGAGCACGTACTCCGCTTATACTCGATGGGTCTTCAGAGGTGTCGGGAATCGAACCCGGGACCCTCCGATCCCAAGGCCGATGCCTTAACCACTAGGCTCCCCACGGCCTCATGTGTTTGTGTATTTTTCTCTTTAAACTTGTCAGCAGGCCAGGCCTAAGGGTAAAGACGAACAACGAGCTGCAAAACATCAACCGTTCAGCTCTGGTTGGGTAAATCATAACTGAGGAGATGCGGCAAAGGAATGGATGTCGTTTGCAGTACAGTGGATTGTGCGTTTGGTCCGCATAGCTTCTTACACCTTTGCCTTTCGGCTCGGGTAAAACTCCGGCACTACATAAACCCTATGATTTATAGAAATTACGCATTGAAATCTTCATATGCTTTACGATTTTTCTTTTGCTTTTTCTATTCAAAAACATTTTTATCACCTAATAACAATTAATACGAAACCAAATTTTTAATTGGTGTTTCAAGGGAAAAAATGTTATTATGCCTTTCCTTTAATGCAGTTAGAGAGGGTCCCAGAGGGAAAAAAAGAACCATAAAGTTGAAAAATTAAAAATTTACCAGTGGTCAAATGGGATTGACTAAAGTTCAGGGACGCCCAAAACAACAAAGAGACAAAAAGAGAAGGTCAGGAAAGTTATATAGGGCTAGAAGAAGTAGATTGACCACTGGTCAAGAGATAATGACCAGTGGTCAAGACCAAAATGTTACCCGTCTCAAGGCGTTTGGTTTGAGCCCATAATGACCTTCTTCAGTGCCTAAGTATAGAAGTAGCAAAAGGTTGACCCGACTGACCAATGGTCAATAGGGTGGTCCACATTCCTATGGGAAAAAATAAACTTCGTCCTAGACACAACGTCGCCCCCTCATTTTTTTACATCTACCTATAGTATTATTCTGGCAAAGTTTCAACTTCCTACTTCAGTTTTAGGAGGGTGCTCAATGGCCCTAAAAAAACTGCACTTTTTAATTTTTTTCGAAATTTTGGCTAAATTGGCTAAAAAATAAGTAAAAGATAAATTATTTTGACACCTATTTTATTTATACACTTAATATATGATAATAAATTGAAAATAAAACAGTTAAAAGCATCATTTTTTTTAAGTATGAATGTTTAGAAACAATATTGACGAGTTAGTTTTTTGTTGACTAGGAAGCAACAATAGCAGAGCTGTTGAAGGGAATAATTGTTCAGATTGCGCAAGAGTCACCAAAATTGGTGGAAATATAGTTTAAAACATGCTGAATTTAAAATCGACCAGAAGCACTCTGGCGGAAGTGCCGTTTGGGACTTCCGGTCAAAAACAAAATGGCCGCCCGCGGGCCTATTTTCGGTTCTTTTAATAATAGAAAGACACTTTTGGGGGTCAAATATTATGCTTTAAGGGTCAAAAAACATGATTCTGGTTACAAAATATGCAATTTGTTTTAAAAAGTAACAAAAATTCAATAAAAGCTCAAAATAGTAATAAAGTCCTATGACAAGCAGTTGCTTCAAAAAAAAATTTTTTTTATTTATTTTCTTCGACGGTTTTATATGTTTTTTGAAGTGCTGATTCCAAATATCTGGTTCACTTTCACGTGGAAGGTCGACTTCATATCAAAAAACGCAAAAATATGTGAAAAAATTGCAAAATTTTCACTTTATCTCCGGATTTTTTCGTATATTTAAAAAAATATTAGTTTCTCGAAAATTACTTGAATTAAAAAGTTAAAGTAAACAAATTTTCCAACAAAATGCACTATTCACATTTTATTTTTCAAAGAATAGTTTTGCTGTTATAACGCACTGAAAAACAGGATTTTAACACAGATGATTTTAACGCATTTTGCGGATCCAGAGAAAAGTTTTGATAAATATAAAAATTAAACTAAATACAATATAACAAGGCATATTGACACTTAGAAACATCAGCCTTTACGAAAAAAAAATTGTTTTTTAAGCACGGGATGTCTAAAAGCAAATCCATAAAATTTTTAAAGTGTCAAAAAGAAGGGTCATTGAGCACCCCCTAAAAATAGGAGTAGAAAGCTAAAATTAAAGGAGGATGATACTATTGGTAAATGTAAAAAAATTAGGGGGCGACGTTTGGGCTAGCTTGAAAAAAGTTTTTTTGGACCACCCTAATGGTCAACCGTAACCAAAAATACATGTTATAACAATGGGGGATACAAAATATCAATTTGAAACTCCAACATTTATTTTATAATGATTTTTAGCCATATAGAGTAACCTTGACCAGTGGTCAAGCAACCCAAAATATTCGTAAACTACCTACACATCAAAATCAATTGAACAGAACAATAAAATCAAATTTTGTACAAACCAGTCGCCCGTGAAGTTGTATTTACTACATCCCAATAGCAATCTTCCTACCGAAACCGCCCAATCTGTTAGGATGAAAATGGTCTAAGTCCATTAAAGTCAGTTTAAAGCACTTGCAGTTGAAATTTGATAAAAGTTGTTCCGCAGCAAAAATTGTATCCATGGCTAGAGACAAATCCACCCCAGAAAGTAAAAATATAAGCAATCCTGAATTTTTGGAGATGTTTTTAGAAAACCTTCAATTACACAAAACGAAGTTCAGTGGACTTAGACCACTTTCATCCCAACCAGCTCAAATTTGGATTTAATATCTCTTTTTCTTCTTGGTGCGCCAGGGTCGTAACTAGACTTTTTTCTAGGGGGGGTATTGGCAGAAGATTTTCTTGAAACTTTAGTTCGATTTTGTTGGTAAGAAGACAGCGGCGGATCCAGGATTTGGTATTTGGGGACTAAAAATTTGCAGTATACAAATCCTCTTCTAATATCCTGAAAGGGGGGTCTGGGGGTCCTCCCCCAGAATATTTTTGGAAATTTAAATCTAAAAAGCAGATTTTCAACTCGTTTTTGGTACTCCAAATACGGATTTCGGACATACATTTTCAAGAATTAAATTTACTTTTTAGTAGGATTTTTGCATTTCGACGAACTTTTTAAAGAAAAGTGGTAAATAATAGGGTCCCAAATTCCAAAAGGGGATCTGGGGGTCCTCCTACAGAAAATTTCTGGAAATTTGACCCTTAAAACAGGATTTTAACTAGTTTTAGAGTCGCTTTTCCCTTTTTTACACCCCTCAGTTCCCACTTCCCCTTTTTCTCACTGTTAGTTCTTATTCCTTTTGGGAAGGGGGACTTAAGTCACCTAGCCACCCTGGATCCGTTAGTGTGAGTAGAACTCCTAACTCACCTTGGATACTTCCCCTTTATGATTTCACTCATTTTTACACTAACCCGAAGAGGACCACTCCTTGTAAGTCCAAAAATTTTCAAGGAACAATTTATAATAGATTTCGAAATTTCAAGGGGGGGTTGGGGGTTCTCCCCAAGAAAAATTTTGAATTTTGAACCTTAAAAGTAGGGGTTTTAAGCATTTTAAGGCGAATTTTTAAGGAAAAACAAATCAAATCAAATTTTATTATACACATACAAAAAAATACAAAGATATAAAGAAAAAATCATATCACCTGGGACCCCCAAATCCTATGTGATTCTGACTCGTCTAGGTGTCTACTATCCCCCCTAGAAGTGTGACCCAACATTTATGGGACACCCTGTAGAAATACAAAATAAAAATAGTTATTTGAAGGATGCTAATGTTCATAACTACTACATACAGTTTAAAAAATATTTTCAGAAAACAATATTTCCAAAGGAAAGGAGATTAACAGTAAAGTAAAAAATGGATGTCAAAATTTCGGGGGGGGGGGGTTGAACCCCAACCCCCCCCCTTGGATACGGCCCTGTGGTGCGCTATTTTTTATGACAATGAGTGTATTATGTTTGTTCTTAATGTAGGTAGAAAATTGTTAAAAAAACTCTATACTCCTTTTAAACTTTAAACAAACAACTTTACAAAGGTTTTATCAGTTTTCTCGGTCAAAAATACACATTGTCTTTACATTTTCACCTCGTCAAGTATGATGATTGAAAATTAATAAGTTACTTAAAATAATTATTTCAAGAGTTCTGGATGATTCCTATTTTTATATCGATATAAAATTCAACCAGCTTATTACTCCACAACCTATTCCGTTCCGAACAAGTTACAATAATATATTTTAAAAAGTGTGAATATACAAGTTATGGTAATTTCCTTTCCATTGGAAATATTATTGTTTTCTGAAAATAGTTTTTAAACTGTATGTAGTAGTTATGAACATTAGCATCCTTCAAATAACTATTTTTATTTTTTATTTCTACACAGGGTGTCCCATAAATGTTGGGTCACACTTCTAGGGGGGATAGTAGACACCTAGACGAGTCAGAATCACATAGGATTTGGGGGTACCAGGCCAAATCCCAGGGAGTTAAAAATGGAGCGATACCCCAAAAAAATCATTGACAAATTGAATTTGTAGAACAACTACTATTGGTAAAAATTTAATTATGGTCTCAAAAATTGTGGTTTAATATGATCTTTAAAATTATTTTAAAAGTTTTCAGTTTAAAATTTTTTTTATTGCAAAAAAAGTTTAAAAACCACAAAAAAATGTGAAAACTCTACCAAAACTTTATTTTGTATTTCGAAATCCTTTCTTTTGATTTAATAATCGGAAAGATCATAGTCGAAAACCCTTAAGTCTAAAGTGTCACGTAAAAATCATCAATATTAAATGCTTGAGGGCCTGCATGGTTTAAGTCCGTTTTTAGCGTCCGCTAACTGCCGTTTTGGAAACGACCATAGGAAACCACTTTGCGCACGCAAAAAACGAACTTTAACAGGATCTCAAGCGTTTAATATTGATGGTTTTTACGTGAAACTTTGGACTTAAGGGTTTACAACTATGATCTTTCAGATTTTAAAATCAAAAGAAAGGATTTCGAAATACAAAATGAGGTTTTGGCAGAATTTTCACATTTTTTTGTGGTTTTTTAACTTTTTTCATAATAAAACAAATTTTAAAGTGAAGACTTTTAGATAATTTTAAAGATCATATTAAACCACAATTTTCGAAGCCATAATAACATTTTTACCAATAGTAGTTCGTCTACAAATTGAATTTTTCAATGATTTATTTGGGGTGTCGCTCCATTTTTAACTCCCTGGGATTTGGTCTGGGACCCCCAAATCCTATGTGATTCTGACTCGTCTAGGTGTCTACTATCCCCCCTAGAAGTGTGACCCATTATTTATGGGACACCCTGTATAGTATTTTTTCTTGGGGGAAGTCGTATATTTACATTTTTTTTATTTAATCAACATTTTCAATTGTTATGATTGCATTGTTGCACAAAAATGAGTCGCAACAATTACTAAATATATAAGTTATCTTTTTTATTGTTGCAAATCATTGTTGGTTTTGCTTAGAGAATTTCTTTCTCACAACGATAAAAAACTTTTGCTTGAGCGTACTGAATTTTCTACGAGCGATTTTACCTTGAGCTAATTTGCGAATTTCATTGATTCTTGAAAGCTTTTTCTTTTGATATAAAGATTTTACGCACCCTTTTGAAAATGGGTCTACTTTGTTGCATACGAACCAAAACGTAAGTACTAAATCTTGTTTAAACTATTCACTGACTCAATGTTAATACTTAGATGAAAGTTTTTTAAGGCAAAATTTAAAGGAAGGTTTATCTTAACATTTAAAGTAATAAGTAGTATTATCATATTATACTTATTTGAAGGTTTATCTAGTAGCATTTTACTTTAAATTAGCGAATTTATGCCGTAATTCAAATAATGGGATGTACCTATTTGTGTAAAACATTAATATTAACTGTCAGTTGCTAATACGTATTTGTAATGTTTCTTTAAGTTTTTGTAAGGTCATCATGTTTAACAGTTATTTCTCCATACGAAAAGATTAATCAGAAATTAAGAAAAATCTAGTAATTATTCCAGTAGTAATGGTTATCTTTCTTACTTGTTAAAATTTGTAATTCGCGGTTTCAAAATTTTTTACATCAAAGTAATCTAAAAGTGTCGACAAAATAATCGTATAAACATCTTAATGATTTCTTTTATTAAAATTCCACTGGTAAACAACGATACCAATATCATTCATAAGATATCACCGACATTGGTTTCATATACTACCACCAGGTTGTAATATACAAAAACTACACTATCTTAAAAAAAGTCATAGAGTTTGAGTCTTCTGGAACACTTTATCGCACTTTTAATTTGTTATTTCATATGCGAATAGTATTTTACCAGAAATATAAACAAAATTGTTCTTTAGGATAAATAAAGAATTTGTATAGGGGGAGATCCATGAATTACGTGATGTCACAAAGGGGGGAAGGGGTTTGGAAAAATCTCACCAAATCTCATCAAGGGGGGAGGGGGGTCGATTAAATTCTCACGTTAGCTTCTTAAGTTAGAAATTATACGATTTTCTTAAGTATGAAAAAGGAATAATACCCACAGATAAGATACTGTGGTGATTTTTAGGCGGAATACTGTCCTTTTCATTAATCTCACGTGGGGGGAGGGGGTCCAGCAAAATCTCACTAAATCTCACCAAGGGGGGAGGGGGGCAGATTTTGGAAAAAACACCTCACGTAATTTATGGATGTCTCCTAGCGTTCACCTATAATTGTTTTCAAATAACGATCAATTAATTAATCGGTGATTTAAATCTTCAATATTACGTTCAAATATTACGTAAGCACCTAAGGGGGGAGGGGGTTTGCTCTTTGCTTATTTTTCTGACAAGGGGGGAGGGGGTATATGAGTGATGCTTACATAAGATACTTATTTTTTGAAAATCTCTTGTTTCTTGCATAAATAATTTCAAAACTCAACCAAAAATAAATAAACAAAAAATTGAATTAGGAAATCTGACGTAAGCACTTTTTTTTGTGGGATGGACCCCCAAACATTTTGAAATTTTAACCCTGAAATGTAGTGTTACGACTCATTTTTGAACCCTTAGGGTTACAAACGAATAGGACAGCTTCTTGCGTATAAGTCACCTAATTTTCAAGGAGAAAAAAACAGTACTTACTAAATGGGATGTCAAGATTTTTAAGGGGGGCGGCGGTCTGGCAGTTTCTTATCTAATTATGGTGGGGGGTTGAGGTTTGCTTACCGTTGCTGACAAAGGGGGAGGGGGGTTTAAAAATGACCAAAATAGTGCTTACGTTCAAATCGAATCGTCACTCAATCTTTGAGCAAAAATATAGAATTAATTAGACTAAAAACAGTGTCTTGTCGAATAAAGTAATATAAACAATGTTTTCTCTTACAGCCGTCGGACCAGGACTTCCAAGAGAAGAACGTACTGGTACGAGCACATGGTCACCATCATTAGAGATGACGTGGAACCCATCTTAGAAACCTTTGACGACTACAACATGTGCGGACTCTTCGATCTGGTGGAAGGCGACTTGAGCGTCTTCGGAGCTGTGGATGATCCCATCCCCACACCTGCCGAAGTCCCCGATGTCTTACAAGACCCCTCGGACAGTCAAGATGTCACCTTGGAGCCTGATGACGATGGATCTGTCTACTATGACTGTTATGAGGACTTCTTCGACGGCAACTCGGAGCTTTACTTCGACTGTTCTGAGGACTTCTTCGACGGCAACTCGGAGCTTTACTTTGACTGTTCTGAAGACTTTTGAACCACCTATAGTTGTTACAGTCATCGTTGCCGCTTCTGATGACAGCTTCAAAGAGGATGAAGTCCTCTGGATGCAGGCGACATCCAGGAGGACTAAGGAAACCCAAAGCATAAGGTTTACCGTGCCGAGATGCGAAGGCAGAGAGGGTTGTAAAATAAACTCTGTCGCTAACGGTTTAAAGACAATAGTTATCGAAAATTTCAAAAGCATCTATTCGGGTAAAATTTCTCTAACTGATATTTGGACTCTAAATTTAAAACACACTATTTTGGCTTTTGTAACTTTCTTAATGTATAATGCATTAATGTAATGATTGTCAAATTTTAAATGTTATTATGCTTCTAATATAAACTGTTTTTGATTTATTCCTAAATTATACAACAAAATTAGTATTGTATTTTCAATTTATATACTTCAATTGATAAACTTAGAAGTAAAGTGTGCATTTCATTGAGAATTTTTGTTATGTGCACTAAGGAAACCCAAAGCATAAGGTTGACCGTGCCTAGATGCGAAGGCAGAGAGGGTTGTAAAATAAACTCTGTCGCTAACGGTTTAAAGACAATAGTTTGCGAAAATTTCAAAAGCATCTATTCGGGTAAAATTTCTCTAACTGATATTTGGACTCTAAATTTAAAACACACTATTTTGGCTTTTGTAACTTTCTTAATGTATAATGCATGTAATTTAATGATTGTCAAATTTTAAATGTTATTAGGCTTCTAACATAAGCTGTTTTTTATTTATTCCTGAATTATATAACAAAATTAGTATTGTATTTTCAATAACAACTTCGATTGATAAACTTAGAAGTAAGGCGTGCATTTTATTGAGTTTTTTTGTTATGTGCACTAAGGAAACCCAAAGCATAAGGTTGACCGTGCCTAGATGCGAAGGCAGAGAGGGTTGTAAAATAAACTCTGTCGCTAACGGTTTAAAGACAATAGTTTGCGAAAATTTCAAAAGCATCTATTCGGGTAAAATTTCTCTAACTGATATTTGGACTCTAAATTTAAAACACACTATTTTGGCTTTTGTAACTTTCTTTATGTATAATGCATGTAATTTAATGATTGTCAAATTTTAAATGTTATTAGGCTTCTAACATAAGCTGTTTTTTATTTATTCCTGAATTATATAACAAAATTAGTATTGTATTTTCAATAACTACTTCGATTGATAAACTTAGAAGTAAGGCGTGCATTTTATTGAGTTTTTTTGTTATGTGCACTAAGGAAACCCAAAGCATAAGGTTGACCGTGCCAAGATGCGAAGGTAGAGATGGTTGTAAATTAAACTTTGTCGCGAACGGTCAAAACACAATAGTTTACATTGTATAATCGAAACTCTTACGATGTTATTTGTGCAACTTCATTGAATATTTGGACTCTAAATTGTAATATCCTTAATCGATATTTAGCTTCCAATAGAAATTGTTTTCGATCAATTATAAATTTAATGTTATTGTATTGACACTTTAAATTCCATTATTTCAATTTGACTTTAAATATCTTGTGTTTTATCCATTTTTGAACATTCTTCAATTGTAATTTAAATAAGATTTACTTATTTTTATATTTGATGAGTTAAATTCACTAGATAAACTTGTAATTTTTACTGTTTCAATTTGTTCACAAGAATCTTTTGCCTTGCATAATATTTCTGTACAACTATCACTTGTAATTTAGCGAAACTGTATCTATTTTTGGGCTAATCAATAAACTGGTTTCTTCCTTCATTTGTGTTTTTATTTATCTTGCATTTAGTAAAAAATATAATAGGGTTAAGATAGAAAGTACTTTTTAAGTTGCCTATATTAGTGATCTCAAAATATTCAGAGAAAGGAATAAATTTGCTAACCTAGAATAAAATTCAATCGTCAGTTTGATAAAGGGAATAAGTCCAAGTTTTGAGAAAATCAAGTTGCATCCAACCAAGTTTTGAGAAAATTGAAAAAAATTTCTCTAAATAAGGGTATTTTTTGTATAACTGCCAAATTTTTACTGGAAATTTAGTCCCTATTTAGAAAAAAAGCGGCGGTGATCAAAAAAATATAAGTACATTCTAAAGCATTTTACTGTTGAAAAAAGTTGTTGGGCTTATTCCCTTTTTTAACCTTATGAAACTTCAAGTGAAGAAAAAATCTTCTTAAATTGACGTTTAAATGAGGTATTTGCATGAAATAGGGATTTGCTTGAATTTATACTTTTTTGATACATTATAGTTTAAAACTCCCGAATTTCTGATTTTTAAGTTCGAAAATTTGTTTTAAATAATTTAAAATTCAATTTTATTTTTGCCAAAACGCCAGAAAAGTCGCGTTATCAGAAAACGGGCTTCTATTGGATGTGACATCACAGCGCACGAAAACCATTGTGTTTACTGTTTTCACGTGATCAGAAAACGGGCTTCTATTGGATGGAAGTCACAGCGCACGATTTGAGATTCGAAAGTGTTTTCGCGCCCAAACAAAAAACGAAATTTCAAAAATTTATATCTCAGAAACTAAGCTACGAAAATATTTGATGTAAACGTCATACTTCAAGGTTTTTTTATCTACTATTTTAATAAAATATAATCTCAAAACGTGAGTATTATATAAACGTCATTATATTTCTGCTTAGTTCACAACACAAAAGTGAGAATTAGAAAGATTGAGAAAAATAAAATTTAATAATTATTATGCAACTGTGTCATTATAGCAGCCTCAATGGAGTGAGTGAATATGAATGGAGTCAAAATATTTCCTAGATAAAAAAATTAAAACTAATTTTATTTTGACCTAGTTTACACAACAAAGAATAAGAACAGAATTAATTCAAAAATAAATGGACAGCGATTTCGCAACTTGAAGGGGAAGTATCTCCCAATAGGGGGTGTAGCTATTTTCCCCCTCTTTCAACTCATGTGTACAGCAAAGGTTTGAGATTGTTTTGAGCACAGAAAGTCAATTTGTCATTTTTTCGCTTTATTCTGTTATTCTATTGGGTTGTCCCATAAGTTCTGTTACTTTTTACGAAATTTCGTGTTTGAAATTTTTTCATGAAAAACTGGTAATAGGTGGAGATTTCAAACAAAAGGGATTTTGATCTATGTATATTTATAAACATAACGTGTGACTTTGGTAGTTCTCGTGATATTATTTCTTTTCAAAATGGCGGTTTGAAAAAAATACCGCAAACGACGATTTTTGCGTAATTTTTTTCTTTTGTTTAAAAAACTAGGAAGAACGCATAATTCATGGCTAAAAAAGGTTTTACTGTATATTTGGAATGTTTCGATTAAGGTGTCATTATTCCAAGATGATTCGATAAGTTTAAGGTAGGAAATTTTGGCTTTAAAACTTCATATATTGCTAATTTCACGTGTTTTTTAAAGCACGCCCATTGTTTTTCTAAGCAGCTGGTATGAAGCAAATAAAAGGCAGATGTTTTTTGAACCATAATGCTTTTTTACACTGTTTAAACATTGAAAGCATCTTTTCATATTATAGTTGAATAGATTTATTTCTAAATTCCGACGAGTTGTTTTTATTGTAGTATTTTCGTATGAAACAAATAATTGCTTTGTTCGCATAGCGTATAAGTTCAGCGAGTGTAATTCGGATAAGCTAAAATGTTGCGCGCTTGAATAGTGCGCACTACTTTCTTAACTTAATTACAGAGATAATTTAATATACTGCATATTTTGAATACTGGGGTCTATCTGTAAGCTTTTTTATTGTTTTTGATGATTTTTTGTGAGAATTTCTTTGAAAAGACTAACATTACTGAGGAAAGTTTTTTGCAATTGATGTTATGTTTGAGACCGAAATTTCCTAAGTTTAACTTATCGAATTATCTTGAAACTGTGACATCTTAATATAAACATTTCAAACATACAGTAAAAAATTTTTTAGCCATGAATTATGCGTTCTTCCTAGTTTTTTAAACAAAAGAAAAAAATTACGCGAAAATCGTCGTTTGCGGTCTTTTTTTCAAACCTCCATTTTGAAAAGAAATAATATCACAAGAACGACCAAAATCACACATAATGTTCCTAAGTATACATAGATTAAAATCCCCTTTGTTTGAAATCTCCACCTATTACCAGTTTTTCATAAAAAATTTTCAAACACGAAACTTCGTAAAAAGTAACAGAACTTATGGGACAACCCAATATTAAACTGGCGACTCGATTAGTACCATCTAAAAACCTAGATTTAAAAAAATTGTTTCTAATTTCCGTTAAAAATCATCGAGACAATCTACCAATCAAAATACACTATAAGTTAAATCTCTAAGGTTAGGTTCAACAAATTTTACCTTCAAAATTTTTTCCGAGATGGAAATAGTCATTTTTTATAGATTTTGGGTGGCTGAACACGAAAATCACCATTAAAATTTTGAATTGATTCAGGGTTTTCGGGGAACAGCCCCTTCCCTTTTTCACGCTTTTTGAGGACTTAATGACTTTGAATTCGTATTTCAGAGTCAAAAAGCATTACTTAAGTCATTAAATTACTCCTAAAAGGACAAGGAAGGTTGAAATTTCTAAAATATGAAATTTTGTAGCAAATGGATAGGTTTAAGGGATTATCACCCCCTTAAAATGAAAAAAAATGACAAACTTATACAGGTTTTGTTACGCTATTTCTTCCTCTTATTTTTTACGCAATTCACCTTTGAAGCGTCCTATACTCTTCCCCAAGGACCCAAATTTGATGACAATATGCAGCAATGAGTTTTACTAATAGCGGTTGAAGTGTTAGCACCTCCAAAGCACCCAACACAGGGTTCAATGCCGCACTTCAGAGTTAAATTGCTGTACAAAAAAAATTAAAGTGCCACCGAATGAACTTCAGCTAATTCTTGTGTAAAATGACCTCCTGAATTCAAATATGACACCCATTTTCCCCCACCCCCCACAGTTTTTAAGGGGACTCTCCCTAATTGTTATCCCCAGCCGTGCATCTATTAACAGCTTGAAACATGGAATCCTCACTCCCTAAAACCGGTCAGTTTTTAAAGAACTGTTGAGTTTCTACTTGAGACTGTTGTTGAGAACTTGAGAACTACTTGAGAACTGTTGATGGATAGACTTTAAATATAAAAACAAAGTAAATTGTGTAATCTTTTTAAATCAGGGGTTCCCAAACTTTTTTGGCCCGTGGACTCCTGACGATATTTTTCGTACCCCGTGGACCCTCTGTCTAAGGGACCGTTCAAAAAGTAGCTAAACATATTATGTTTTAGATATAAATTTCTAAACCACGCATAAATTTTGTAATTTTTTCAAGTGTTTTTTCGTGCATTGATAAGCATTTGATTTCACACTTTAACATATTAAAAAAACTTTTTTTTTAATTTTTGCCCTCACTCGATATTTTTAAGGAAATTATAACAATCAAACATTTAAAACATTTAAAATTTCAAACGTTCAAAAACAATTATAAACTTTTAATATCATTACATTTCAAGATGCAAAAACTTTTAATTTTAACAGTAAGTTTTGGTGGCAAGCTTGTCAAAGTTAATGGTTTATGAGTGAGTTATTCATTTGCCAAATCATAAAAGTTCAGAAATAACTACAATTTATATATGGCATGTTAACAAACAATATTTAATTGAGTTCAACTATTAAAACAAATCAAATTGCCATTGGTATGGTTACACAACATTTTTAATGATATTTTAACAATCAAACATTTAAAAAGTCTGAAACTAAAAACAAAACTAAACTATAAATATCATTACATTTCAAGGCACAAAAACTTTTAGCTTTAACAATAAAAATTTTGGACGCAAACTTGTCACAGTTTATGGTTTAAAAGTGAGTTAGTTATTCATTCACCCAATCATAAAACTTCAGAAATAATCACAATTAATGTATGGCATGTTAAGAAACAATATTTAATTAAGTTCAACTGTGAAAGAAAGTCAAATTATGCATTACGGAAACTGAGTTTTAATTTATGAAATTGAATTATACGCGGCTAGTCGGGGGCTCTTCACCGCAATAAGAGAAAAATGATTCCATCGCTCCTGCTATGGTTGCGAGGACTCGGTGATAACCAACTTTTCATATGCTAAAATTTGATTATAAAAAAGACAAAATTTTTGAAACTTATCAGTTTTACATTTTAATAAAATTTTTCCTGTGAACCTCTGAAAGTCGCTGTGGACCACCTAGAAGTTTCTGTGGACCCCCAATTTTCATTTTCATGCCCGTGGACCCCCTGGGAGTCGCTGTGGACCACTGGGGGTCCATATGGACCACTTTGGAACCACTGGTTTAAAGTGAAAATTTGCGGGTTAAGTAACTGAAGGAAGTCTTAAATATTTTTCATACACTCTATTTGTACTCTATTATTTAGTTACTTTTTTGGGGTATTTGTATTTAATTCTTAGTTACTTTTTCTGAAAAAATTGTATTTGTAATCAAATACTATTTCAAAGTAACTTTAACAACCTTGAATATTAAAAACTTTTTTTGGCGGAGGATCTTTTGACCCCTCTCCCATTCCCATTGGGCAGTGATTTCTAACAGATTTTCCTTAGGTTAATTGTAGCTTTAGAATCAAAAAATATTTTTATTGCTCTGCATATGTTGTTACTGTATGAAAGGAAGGCACACGCGATTGAAATAATAATTGAAAATTGTATCAGCAATATTGGTAATTCAGAATCATACCTATAAACCTACATTATTTTTTGTGAGACGTAATCTAAAAAGAGTATTGAAATAACATTGTTTCTTTTTTAAGTAATTTATAACTTTTAGTTATTAAAATTAGTATTATGTTTGTTCTTAATGTGGATAATTGTTAAAAAAACTATGTTCCTTTTAAACTTTAAACAAAATACTTTACAAAGGTTTTATCAGTTTTCTCGCTAAAAAAAACGTTGTCTTTACAGTTTCACCTCGTCAAGGTATGATGATTGAAAATTAATAAGTTACTTAAAATCATTATTTCAAGAGTTCTGGATGATTCCTGTTTTTATATTGATATGAAATCCATCCAACTTATTACTCCACAACCTATTCCGTTCCGAACAAGTTACAATAATATATTTTTAAAAATGCGAATATTAAAGTTATGGTAATCTCCTTTCCATTTGAAATATTATTGTTTTCTGAAAATAGTTTTTAAACTGTATGTAGTAGTTATGAACATTATAGCATCCTTCAAATAACTATTTTTATTTTTTATTTCTATAGTATTTTTTCTTGGGAGAAGTCGTATATTTCAACATTTTTGTTATTTAATCAACATTTTTCAATTGTTATGATTGCATTGTTGCACAAAAATGAGTCGCAACAATTACTAAATATATAAGTTATCTTTTTTATTGTTGCAAATCATTGTTGGATCGCTTAGAGAATTTCTTTCTCACAACGATAAAAAACTTTTGCTTGAGCGTACTGAATTTTCTACGAGCGATTTTACCTTGAGCTAATTTGCGAATTTCATTGATTCTTGAAAGCTTTTTCTTTTGATATAAAGATTTTACGCACCCTTTTGAAAATGGGTCTACTTTGTTGCATACGAACCAAAACGTAAGTACTAAATCTTGTTTAAACTATTCACTGACTCAATGTTAATACTTAGATGAAAGTTTTTTAAGGCAAGTTTTAAAGGAAGGTTTATCTTAACATTTAAAGTAATAATTAATATTATCATATTATACTTATTTGAAGGTTTATCTAGTAGCATTTTACTTTAAATTAGCGAATTTATGCCGTAATTTAAATAATGGGATGTACCTATTTGTGTAAAACATTAATATTAACTGTCAGTTGCTAATACGTATTTGTAATGTTTCTTTAAGTTTTTGTAAGGTCATGTTTAACAGTTATTTCTCCATACGAAAAGATTAATCAGAAATTAAGAAAAATCTAGTAATTATTCCAGTAGTAATGGTTATCTTTCTTACTTGTTAAAATTTGTAATTCGCGGTTTCAAAATTTTTTACATCAAAGTAATCTAAAAGTGTCGACAAAATAATCGTATAAACATCTTAATGATTTCTTTTATTAAAATTCCACTGGTAAACAACGATACCAATATCATTCATAAGATATCACCGACATTGGTTTCATATACTACAACCAGGTGCCACTTGTGTTTTTTTTTGCGTTTCCAACTAGGGCGATAATTCATTTTCTAGCTACCCGGCGGATATACTGGATAGTGGATTATGATTCCAAGGGTAGTGCCAAAAAAAGTCCCCAAGAAGAGCGGCATCAGGTTGTAATATACAAAAACTACACTGTATCTTAAAAAAAAGTCATAGAGTTTGAGTCTTCTGGAACACTTTATCGCACTTTTAATTTGTTATTTCATATGCGAATAGTATTTTACCAGAAATATAAACAAAATTGTTCTTTAGGATAAATTAAGAATTTGTATAGGGGGACATCCAAAAATTACGTGAGGTCACAAAGGGGGGGAGGGAATTGGAAAAATCTCACCAAATCTCATCAAGGGGGGAGGGGGGTCGATTAAATTCTCACGTTAGCTTTTTAAGTTAGAAATTATACGATTGATTTTCTTAAGTATGAAAAAGGAATAATACCCACAGATAAGTTACTGTGGTGATTTTTAGGCGGAATAATGTACTTTTCCCCAACATCATTAATAATGGAAAAGTTTTAGGTGCTGTGAAGCACAAAATGCAAACGAATAGGATAGAAAATTATTTTTAAAGGTTGTATAGGTAAATCTCACGTGGGGGGAGGGGGGTCCAGCAAAATCTCACTAAATCTCACCAAAGGGGGAGGGGGGGCCAGATTTTGGAAAAAACACCACGTAATTTATGGATGCCCCCTAGCATTCACCTATACATGCTTTCAAATAACTATCAATTAATTAATAGGTGATTTAAATCTTCAATATTACGTTCAAATATTACGTAAACACCTAAGGGGGGAGGGGGTTTTCTCTTTGCTTATTTTTCTGAAAGGGGGGAGGGGGTATATGAGTGATGCTTACAAGATACTTATTTTTTGAAAATCTCTTGTTTCTTGCATAAGTTATTTCAAAACTCAACCAAAAATAAAAAAACAAAAAATTGAATTAGGAAATCTGACGTAAGCACTTTTTTTTGGGATGGACCCCCAAACATTTTGAAATTTTAACCCCGAAATGTAGTGTTACGACTCATTTTTGAACCCTTAGGGTTACACACAAAAAGGCCAGCTCCTTGCGTATAAGTCACTTAATTTTCAAGGAGAAAAAAAACAGTACTTACTAAATGGGATGTCAAGATTTGGGGGGGCGGTCTGGCAGTTTCTTACGTAATTATGGTGGGGGGTTGAGGTTTGCTTATCGTTGCTGACAAAGGGGGAGGGGGTTTAAAAATGACCAAAATAGTGCTTACGTTCAAATCGAATCGTCACTCAATCTTTGAGCAAAAATATAGAATTAATTAGACTAAAAACAGTGTCTTGTCGAATAAAGTAATATAAACAATGTTTTCTCTTGCAGCCGTCGGACCAGGACTTCCAAGAGAAGAACCTACTGGTACGAGCACATGGTCACCATCATTAGAGATGACGTGGAACCCATCTTAGAAACCTTTGACGACTACAACATGTGCGGACTCTTCGATCTGGTGGAAGGCGACTTGAGCGTCTTCGGAGCTGTGGATGATCCCATCCCCACACCTGCCGACGTCCCCGATGTCTTACAAGACCCCTCGGACAGTCAAGATGTCACCTTGGAGCCTGATGACGATGGATCTGTCTACTATGACTGTTATGTGGACTTCTTCGACGGCAACTCGGAGCTTTACTTCGACTGTTCTGAGGACTTCTTCGACGACAACTCGGAGCTTTACTTTGACTGTTCTGAAGACTTTTGAACCACCTATAGTTGTTACAGTCATCGACGCCGCTTCTGATGACAGCTTCAAAGAGGATGAAGTCCTCTGGATGCAGGCGACATCCAGGAGGACTAAGGAAACCCAAAGCATAAGGTTTACCGTGCCGAGATGCGAAGGCAGAGAGGGTTGTAAAATAAACTCTGTCGCTAACGGTTTAAAGACAATAGTTTGCAAAAATTTCAAAAGCATCTATTCGGGTAAAATTTCTCTAACTGATATTTGGACTCTAAATTTAAAACACACTATTTTGGCTTTTGTAACTTTCTTAATGTATAATGCATTAATGTAATGATTGTCAAATTTTAAATGTTATTATGCTTCTAACATAAACTGTTTTTGATTTATTCCTAAATTATACAACAAAATTAGTATTGTATTTTCAATTTATACTTCAATTGATAAACTTAGAAGTAAAGTGTGCATTTCATTGAGTATTTTTGTTATGTGCACTAAGGAAACCCAAAGCATAAGGTTGACCGTGCCTAGATGCGAAGGCAGAGAGGGTTGTAAAATAAACTCTGTCGCTAACGGTTTAAAGACAATAGTTTGCGAAAATTTCAAAAGCATCTGTTCGGGTAAAATTTCTCTAACTGATATTTGGACTCTAAATTTAAAACACACTATTTTGGCTTTTGTAACTTTCTTAATGTATAATACATGTAATTTAATGATTGTCAAATTTTAAATGTTATTATGCTTCTAACATAAGCTGTTTTTTATTTATTCCTGAATTATATTACAAAATTAGTATTGTATTTTCAATTAATACTTCGATTGATAAACTTAGAAGTAAGGCGTGCATTTTATTAAGTGTTTTTGTTATGTGCACTAAGGAAACCCAAAACATAAGGTTGACCGTGCCAAGATGCGAAGGCAGAGATGGTTGTAAATTAAACTTTGTCGCGAACGGTCAAAACACAATAGTTTACATTGTATAATCGAAACTATTACGATGTAATTTGTGCAACTTCATTGAATATTTGGACTCTAAATTGTAATATCCTTAATCGATGTTTAGCATCCAATAGAAACTGTTTTCTATCAATTGTAAATTTAATGTCATTGTATTGACACTGTAAATTCCATTATTTCAATTTGACTTTAAATATCTTGTGTTTTATCCATTTTTGAACATTCTTCAATTGTAATTTAAATAAGATTTACTTATTTTTATATTTGATAACAAAATTGTATTGAATTGATAGTGTTAATTTCAATAGATGAACTTGTAATTTTTACTGTTTCAATCTGTTAACAAGAATATTTTTTACCTTGCATTATATTTCTGTACAACTATCACTTTATCTATTTTTGGGCTAATCAATAAACTGGTTTCTTCCTTCATTTGTGTTTTTATTTATCTTGCATTTAGTAAAAAATATAATAGGGTTAAGATAGAAAGTACTTTTTAAGTTGCCTATATTAGTGATCTCAAAATATTCAGAGAAAGGAATAAATTTGCTAACCTTGAATAAAATTCAATCGTCAGTTTGATAAAGGGAATAAGTCCAAGTTTTGAGAAAATCAAGTTCCATCCAACCAAGTTTTGGGAAAAATGGGAAAAAAACTATAAATAAGGGGATTTTTGTTGTATAACCGCCAAATTTTTACTGGAAATTTAGGACCCTACTTAGAAAAAAAGGGTCGATGATCGAAAAAATATAAGTACATTCTAAAGCATTTTACAGTTGAAAAAAGTTGTTGGGCTTATTCCCTTTTTGAACCTTATGAAATTTCAAGTGAAGAAAAATCTTAAAAACCACTTAAAATTGACGTTTAAATTATATTTCTGCTTAGTTCACAACACAAATTAAGTGAGAAATAGAAAGATTAAGAAAAATAAAATTTAATAATTATTCTTGAAACTGTGTCATTATAGCAGCATCAATGGAGTGAGTGAATATGAATGGAGTCAAAATATTCTCTAGATAAAAAAAATTAAAAGCAAATTTTATTTTGGCCTAATTTACACAACAAATGAATAAGAATAAAATTTATTGAAAAAATAAAATAAATGAACATCGATTTCGCAACTTCAAGGGAAAGTATCTCCCGATAGGGGGTAGCCATTTTCCCCCTCTTTCCACTCATGTGTAGAGCAAAGATTAGAGAATATTTTGAGCACAAAAAGTAAATTTGTCATTTTTTGGACTTATTCTCTTTGTCAAACTGGCGACTCAATTAGTACCATCAAAAACAGATAAAAAAATTAAAAGCAAATTTTATTTTGGCCTAATTTACACAACAAATGAATAAGAATAAAATTTATTGAAAAAATAAAATAAATGAACATCGATTTCGCAACTTCAAGGGAAAGTATCTCCCGATAGGGGGTATCCCCCTCTTTCCACTCATGTGTAGAGCAAAGATTAGAGAATATTTTGAGCACAAAAAGTAAATTTGTCATTTTTTGGACTTATTCTCTTTGTCAAACTGGCGACTCAATTAGTACCATCAAAAACAGATAAAAAAATTAAAAGCAAATTTTATTTTGGCCTAATTTACACAACAAATGAATAAGAATAAAATTTATTGAAAAAATAAAATAAATGAACATCGATTTCGCAACTTCAAGGGAAAGTATCTCCCGATAGGGGGTATCCCCCTCTTTCCACTCATGTGTAGAGCAAAGATTAGAGAATATTTTGAGCACAAAAAGTAAATTTGTCATTTTTTGGACTTATTCTCTTTGTCAAACTGGCGACTCAATTAGTACCATCAAAAACCTAGATTAAAAAAAACTTAACAATTTTTATTTTTAATTTCGGTTAAAAATCATCGACACAATCTACCACCAATCATAATACACTATAAGTTAAATCTCTAAGGTTAGGTTACACTGTTTAACAAATTTTACCTTCAAAAATTTTTCCGAGATGAAAATAGTTATCTTTTATAGATTTTGGGTAGCTGAACACGAAAATCACCATTAAAATTTTGAATTGATGCAGGGTTTTCGGGGAACAGCCCCTCCCCCTTTTCACGCTTTTTGATGACTTAATGATTTTGAATTCGCATTTCAGAGTCAAAAAGCATTACTCAAGTCCTTAAATTACTCCCAAAAACACAAGGAAGGTTGGAATTTCTAAAATATGAAATTTTGTTAGAAATGGATAGGTTTAAGGGGTTATTACCCCCTTAAAATGAAAAAAAATGGCTAAAATTATAGAGGTTTTGTTACGGTATTTTTTTCCTCTTATTTTTTATGCAATTCACCTTTGAAGCGTCCTTACTCTTCCCCAAGGACCCAAATTTGATGACAACATGCAGCAACTAATAGCGGTTGAAGTGTTAGCACGTCCAAAGCACCCAACAAAGGGTTCAATGCCGCACTTCAGAGTTAATTTATTTCATAATTTTAGGGATAGTTTAGGCTAGGTACTTGCCTAAATTTCAAATATTTTTATTTTTTATACATGATTAAGTTTTGTTTTCAACTTGAAATTTGGTAATAATGTTCTTTTTAAGGGTTAAAAGGCTTTTAATATTTTTCAAAAATTATTCATTAAATTTTCATTAATTTTTTTTCACTTTTTTAAATTTTGAAAAACATTTTTGGAAAATGATGGTCATGATGCACATTTAATCAAAGACAAAAAATTTGCAAACAAAATGGGACTAATTTCAGGTTTTTAAGTTCTAGAGTTATTAGCTGTTTAAAAATGCAGGAAAAACAACTTTACAAAAGTTCTTTGGACATTAGAAAATTACTACAACCAAAATAAAGGAGATAAAAAAACAAAACCTGGAACATTATATCTATAACGTTAGTATTGTTTTATAAAAAAAATCATTAACAAAATTAGAGGGTTTGATCTTTCGTTTTTTAGTTGTTTTGTATAAAAATCTTCGAATTTGGACTTTTTCACTCCTCTTGTCATCGCTTTCTAATTAAGGTACAGAGCCCAAACTTTGCCTGAATAGTTTTCTCTGTAGGTCTAAAAAATTGAGGGGGTGCCGTGGCAATTTCATAACACTTTATTTTTTTCCCATAGAAAAGTGGGCCAATTCTCAAACTGCGAGCCATGGTTCAAGTCGCGCCAGAAATTCAGATTTAGCGGATAAAAAATTAAATAAAACCCCGTTTTTAAGGGTCAAATTTCCAAATTTTATTTCATTTTCCAATTTCGGGCTCTGCAATGAAGGATGGATTGATATCCTTCATGGCCATCTATAACACAACTAGCATACATAGTTATTTTACGAAAAAGGGGTGTAACGAAAATTAATTGATTGAATATTGGGTCACAAATACTGAACGATTTAGAAGCACTACTATAAAGTCTATAATACTTTGACAAATTTTCGGAACAAAAATTATAGAACTTGATAGGAAAACTGTATAAAGAAGAGAGATCATCTCATTTGTCCACAAAAACTGGGAGACCTCACTCACAGCTTGTCTATTTAGTGTCACATTATAGGAAACACTAAAACAATGAATTTCTAGTTCATATTTTAATGGGGATCTCAAGTAGGTATTCTATTTGTTTCAATGTACTCAATAACCTAATTTTGACTTAACTGGATTTACTGAATTGGGATAAGATGTAAATTTTTATATAGGTAGAGCTCATCTTATTAATATTCTAAAACTAGGGACCGAAACACAAAAGAAGTTCTCACCCATAAAAAAATTATAAACCTGGAAAAGATTAAGGCACCTCATAGCAACTCTACTGATTGCAAATGAATTCTTTATTGTAGTCTAAAAGAATAAATAAATGGAAGTCTGGGGGTTTCCCAATAAAAAAATACTAGTTCACCCCAAAAACTGGAGGGGGAGTGCGAAACATAATTACCACAGCTCCACTTAGATTTTACACCCCTGTTTTTTTTCTAACATTTAAAAGCATTTATGTCATCTGAAGCAGGGGCGTAGCCAGAGGGGAAATCGGGGATATATCAACATCCCCCTCCGAAATTTTTTTCTTGCTACGCGCTGATATGAAGAGTCATTAAAAAAAGGTTCTTTCCTTTAATTGCTAATTTGCTGATGAAGACGCATACGCGAGTCTATTGAACACCCTTGAACCGTAACAAACCAAACAAGCTCTCTTCTCAAATTTAAGTAGATCTGTCAGCTGCCTATCATCTCTAACAAAATTGATTTATCTACCCTTGGAGAAAAAAATTCTCACAGCAGCGCTAACAAGTACTACTATGTATTGAACTAATAATTCCTACTTAACCTTGCCTCACTCCCGTCAAGAGTGGCGTAGAAAGGTGACGGCTGTAGAGTTTCGAATTCTCCTTAACATTCCAAAACGCAATCATCACATTCAACTTGCGCAAGTTCCATTCACTTTTATCGTCTGATCAATTTCGACTTGGTTATCGAGCGAAATGAATCCTCAACTCATCCGATCTTCAGATCTGTCAGAAATCTATGGCTGTAAAAAAATTAAGCATTTCTTGCAGTTTCTGATTATTAAAACGCAGTACGTTAAGCTTTTGTGTAGGAATATTTTGTGAAAAACATGCTGATCTTTCATATGTATAAAACTTATGTAAGAGGATAGAATTAGCTTTATTCAGAAGATCTCTCACATTTTTATCAAATCGTTTCTATTTGGTCGATTTCAATCTTGTCTGTCTGTCTGCTCGGGTGGAATTTAGAAATTAATTTTAAGCTTTCTTCCCGATAAGCTAGAGACTTGAAATTTTGAACATAGTTCAGATCTGGATGACAATACGATATTATCTCGTTAGTTTGATTAAATTTGCTGTCCCCCTGAACTCCCAGGGGGACTTAAAGTTTAAAAGTTCAACTATAGGACCTTATTGTTAAAAAATCATTGTTGCGCAGTTTGCCTCTGGTTATCAAGATGGCTTTAGAAATATAAATATCTCTCTATTCTAAAAAAAAGTTTTTGTAAATGGTTTCCAGAGAAAGGCTTTTTAATTACTGATCCGTATAACATGTTTTTGGTATCAAACTATTCGGATTCTTTTGAGGATGTGCAAAGTGCCTTTAGAATCTCTCTATTCTAAAAAAAAGTTTTTGTAAATGGTTTCCAGAGAAAGGCTTTTTAATTACTGATCCGTATAACATGTTTTTGGTATCAAACTGTTCGGATTCTTTTGAGGATGTGCAAAGTGCCTTTAGAATTTCTTAAAAAATTCTCAATTCTAAAATATTTCCATTTTTCTGGATTACAGATAAGGTTGCAGTTAACAGCAAGAAACTGTTGTACAATTTATTATACCTCCAATCACAATGACCAACCGACGCTATTCATTAATGATGAAAATAATTCCTTTCCCGCTTTAAAAATGCGCTTCAAAATATGTACTTTCTAAATTAAATATTTTTAAAAGACTGATAAGAGTTTTCCAGAAACTTACAGATATACTATTAAAGTATAGAATTTCACACACCAAAATTTATTGTTTGTAAACATTGAGTGCAATGTAGATTTTTTCTCTTACTATTTTCAATAGCTTAAATTGTATTGTTTAAAAAGTCGGTTTAAAAACTAAAACTTGAATGATAAAACACTAGACATTTCGACGAGTTAGTAGGTACAGTCGGCTGCAAAAAAATCGAAACAGAGACGATTGTGAGTGATTGATGATGATTGAGAGTGATTGGAGTGATTGTGAGTGATTGGGGTTAGAAGGATACTGTAAACTCCAATTTTCATGATTTAATGTCCTCTTTAAAACAAGCTATAATTTAAGTCCTTAAGGGGCCGTCTACATATTAAACAAAGCACCAACTTTCGTTTTTCCTATGGGTGACATCAAATATTATTCCTGTTTCTGAAAGAACACCCTCTAAAACCCCTAAAAACCAAGTTTTGTGGTGTTTAACCCACAAACAAAACCAGGAGATGGGGGTTGAAGTTCGTCGAATTTACGTTGAAATCTCGTTCTTTACGTTGAATTCTCGATTTTGATCCTTACAACCATCAATCCCGCGTGATCAAAATCGAGAATTCAACGTAAAAAACGAGATTTCAACGTAAATTCGACGAACTTCAACCCCCACTCCTGGTTTTGTTTGTGGGTCAAACACCACAAAACTTGGTTTTTAGGGGTTTTAGAGGGTGATCTTTCAGAAACAGGAATAATATTTGATGTCACCCATAGGAAAAACGAAAGTTGGTGCTTTGTTTAATATTTAGACGGCCCCTTTAGGGCTTAAATTATAGCTTGTTTTAAAGAGGACATTAAATCATGAAAATTGGAGTTTACAGTATCCTTCTAACCCCAACCAATCGCTCACAATCGTCTCTGTTTCGATTTTTTTGCAGCCGACTGTACTTAAATTAAATTTAACAGATTCATTGTTGAACGTTTTTGTAAATATTGAATAACAATAGTTACGAGCAGACTTGATGGCTATTTTCAAGGAAAACGTTTTGATTAAATTATTGGTAATTTACAACAAATAAATATTCTAACTTTTAAGGGAGTGTGCTTCTGGAAAGTTGGTTGACGTTTTTTTCTACTAATTGTTATAACGAATGTTTTATAAATAAATAATTTTAGTGAGCAGGATTTTGTGGGGATTGCGAAGAGATCCGAAAGGCCCTGCGTCAGCAGTTAACGGGGGTTGGCTAGCGATAGCGAGCAGGGGGCGGTAGCTCCCTAGTTAGTAAAATGAAAATTTGTAAGAATAATAGTAATACACAGTACATTACTTCATGCCAGTTTTGTATTTGTAATACATCTAAGTGACTGACTCAATTAATTAGTTTAATGACAAATTTGTCACCAAAACAAATTTTTTTTACATTACTAGTTTTTAAAAAAAATTTCTAACGTCATCTGAATAACTATAGGAAAAAACTGAGTAACAATCATAGAGGAGGTAAAATACTCTCCGTATGTATAACAGTTATATCATATCTCCTCTATAATACTATGGGAACAATGATCAAATCAAAAATCAAATCAAAATTTATTTTTTTACTATTATACATAGTTAAGGTCAAAACAAAAAATATAAGGGAACATGACAAAAATACACGTATGGGACACCAAGGAGTCAAATTGACTCTTACAGGTGACCGAAAATTTTACATCAATGGATTTTCAAGAAAAAGAAAAGATAGAAAGAAAGGAAGAAAAAAAGTTTAGATGAATAATTAATAAAATACGGGTAATCTCAAGGCATAAATCTAATTGTGATTATAAATGATGGTGAGGTGCGGTAGGGTGAGCTTCAGATTATCTTATTTAGTGAGCATATGTTTTAAAAATATTGTTCAATGTCAACTATTGAGTATAAAAATAATTTTAAAAGCTTTTTAATTTTTAGAGGAGATTTTTCTGATTTAATGTGATTAGGCAAGCTATTGAATAGTTTTGGGGATAAATAGGTGAAGTGTTTTCTAAAGATTTCTTTTCTAGCTTTAGGAATTAAATAAGGGCTATTAGAACGTAAGCTATAGTTTAAGTTTCTGATTTCGGCAGTGTTATTAGAGAAAAAATATACTATAGTTTTGAAGAAAAACAGGTATCTGATGGGGAAAATATTAAGATGTTGATAGGAAATTAAATTAGACGTGTGATTATTGCTTAGAAATTTAACAATTTTATTTTGGATTTTTATTACTGGATTTAAGTTACTTATGTAGTCTCCGCCCCATATTATAAGGCCATAGCTAATTAATGAATTTATCCAGGAGTCATATAATTGTAATAAAAACCTATTGCTAATGATACTTTTTAGGTGATAGAATTTATATAGGATAAAACGTAGTTTTTTTATGATTTTAACAAAAAGACCACCACCACCACAAAAAAGTAAAGCCTTGTGTTATTATAGATAAACTTTAAAAAAAAGAGTTTTTTAGTTTTACCAAAAACAGAAAGGAATCATATTCTCGGAAGGCGTTCAGGTCGTGAATTCTAAACTTAACACAACAAAACTAAAAAAAAACTAAAAAAATTAATGAAAAAATCTTTTTAAGAACAACGTTTTTAAAATTCGCTAAAAAAAAGTATAACATAATTTTTTGTTACTCCTCTTGTAAAACGAAAAACTTGAGGAACATGTAACAACATTAACAGTTTCAACATTTACAGCTCTTGGCCCTCTATAAACCATTAGTATATCCACAGAAAAATGAATGACGAAAGCTGATGAAATGAAGTTGAATTAAATATCTAATGATCCCCACGTTTTTCTTTTTACAAGGAGTTACAAAAAAATATTTTATACTTTTTAGTGCATTTTAAGAATGTAAGGGAGAACAAAGTAAAGTAAACACACATTTACAAACATACATTTGGAGAACGATATAGAAGAACTGAAACTAACTGTACAGGGAGAACTTTTCTAAAACCCTTAAGTAGACAATTTACCTTAATATCTTTATAGTGTAAATGTTTTAATTCTTAAGTTGTAGAAGAGTAAATTTATACTAACCAACATCATTGAGTAGCAGTACTAATAGTTCAAAACTTTTCAGATGCAAAACCTTTTTAGAATCACCTCGGAGTCAGGAAATAGTATTTGAAAGTTAAATGTTCTTCTGTTAGTATAAGAAGTATAGATGTATAGATTACCAGAATGAGGAATGAAGAATTTAATAGAAGTTCAACTAGGTTATTTAAAAGAAATACTTCGATCATTTCCTTTTTTCAGTGAATTTTTCCTTTATTTGGTTTGCTTCCACTAAAGGACTGGGTATAATAGTAGAAATAGATGTGTTTTAACTTTTTTTATTTTATTATTATTAGAACAAACGAGAAAAATTATTAATTTCATCTTTCCGAGTACACAATGCTAAAAGCACAACAAAATATATCTAAATTAAACTTTATTGGATTGGTACAATCTTCTGCAAGCTTTGGTATACTATAACCTAGATTGTTTGGTACTAGTTATCATTTAACAGCGTTATTTAACTGTTAAAAAACTAAGTTCATTAATTCCATTACCTAACAAGGCACGTTTATTTGTACGCGTGATGCAATACTCCGACCTATGCCAAGAGCAGTGATTTTTTCTTTGAATCTTTGCCAAATTCTTGGATAGTGGATTGTTCTTTTCTCTAAGTCTAAAGATTTAAGTTTCTTGTTTTCATCTAAAACTAATGTTTAAACTTGTGTAGGGGGAAAATGTTTCTTTCAAGTTCGCAATTTCCAAAGAAGTTCAGTGATTATTTTCCAAAGATTTTTGAGAGTTCTTAAGCTATTTATAGATATATAAAAATTACTGATAATTATGTACGACCAAGAACGTGTTCTCCGATACAACCTAGTCATTATAAATTTAAATTTTAATCATTCCCCCCATTATAATTCCTTCGTTTCTAAAAGTCAATTTCGATTTTTAGACACTCTTTCTACAGGGTGTTTCAAAAGTCCGTTTCACGGCTTTTATTTGGAACCAACAAGTGAAGTAAGGTGTACACCAAGGTAAGTGACCCTGGAGAATTCATTGAGAGGACTTTCCCTAGCACAAAATTTAAAAAAAAATTAAAAATTAATTAAAAAACTAAAGGGGATAGAGCAAAAACCACAGTTATAGTATTGTTGCGAACGTTATTAAACTCACTGAAAAAAAATTCATGAAAATGTCGTGAATATTAGCGGAGATATTAGCAAATGAAAATATTACTTTTTCAGGCCTCAAAAAAGAAAAACTTCGCAAATTTGCAAGTTTTTTTTAATTTCATTTTTTAGTTTGTCTAAAAAAACACAAAACAATTAAATAATAAATAACGCCCAAAAACTTGCAAATTTGGGAACTTGTTCTTTTTTGAGGACTGAAAAGTGCTATTTTCACTTGCTAAAATCTCTGCGAATATTCATGATATTTTCATGAAAGTTTTTCAGTGAGTTTTCCATAACGTTGGCAACAATACTATCATTGAGGTTTTTGCTATCCCCATTTGTTTCTTAATTAATTTTTTTAACTTTTTATATCGCCGCTAAGGGCGTTGTAAGTTATCTCAATGAATTTTTCAGGGTCACTTTATCTAGGGGAAGACCTTACTTCCATGACCCTAGGACACGTTGGTTCCAAATAAAAGCCGTGAAACGGACTTTTGAAACACCCTGTATAAATTACTAAGGCTTAGAAGTATAAAAACAATACAAGTAGACTTTTTGTATTGCCTTCCTATATTAATTCCTATAATTCCAATTAAATCTTCGTTATTAAAATTCGTATTATCAATCACATAGAGAGAAGGATTCAGAAATATTCTTTAAGTAAAATTTATTTCAAATGCTTAAACAGAACTAAAATTTTATGCTGTAGGTGTGAATCACATAGTTTTTCCAGCGAAAGAATCATACTTTTATGTTAAAAGTGTTAAAAGATTTTAATAACTATAATCTTATGCTCAAAAACCGCTGATTCCTGCGATTGACAGAACTTGGAAAATAAAATAAAACTCGATAACACTATCATATCTTATTGAACGCTTTACCGCCGTAGGACAAACAAAAGTAAAAGATCACTCGTATCAGTTATTCAATGAGTTATGTAGATTAGATGGGCAGACTGTTTTATAAACTAAGTAAGTGAAACATTGTTATCAATGCAAAGAGTGCAAACTGATAGGTTTGATAAAGAAATGCTAAGAGAAAATATGTAAGTTTAGAAATAAACATTCCTTAAAATATCAGAAAAAATTGGACATAACTTGTTATCGTTATCATGGAACTTTCTGCTAGAGATCAGAAAATGCAGTAGGGCTATGTGGGGTAATAGGGAATCAGGGGTAAATGGGAACAAGCCCCTGTTGTGTAGGGCAGGGGTCGGCAACCTTTTGAAACGGAAGAGCCAAAAGTAACAGTTTACGAAATTTCCCAGTTTTTAAAGAGCCACAATTTTTTTTGCTTCAATGTTATAGTATATGCTTAGTATATATTTTATTTTAGATTGGGAGAGTGATTTTAGTTGGGGAGCATTTTTACCCAACGTTTTTTCTGTTGGGGGTAAAAAATGCTCCCCAACTAAAATCACGATCTCCTCCTTTCGGGTAGGGTACTTTTTTTACATCAAGTTTTAGTTGACTTACGTACACATTGAAATTAATTTTAGTGAACTTAATTTAATAATTTTGTATAAACGATGTGAATTCCTGGAAAAATAAGGGGGTCTGGGGGTCCTCCCCCAGAAAATTTTTTGAAATTTCCCCTTCAAAATCGCGTTTTATCTCATTTTTGCCTTTTTCGATTGCACACTAAAAGCACTTCTTATTATTTAAGTGGCAGAATTTTCAAGGAAAAATTGCATATTTATAATAAACAGCAAGATTTCGAGGGGGTGTGGATCCCACTTCAGAAAAAGTTTGGAAATTTGCCCCTAAAATAGTGGTTTAATTAGTTTTTAGAACTTCTATAACGACTAAATAAGGATCACTCCTCATAAGTCACAGAATTTTCAAGGAAAATCAGCACACATTCCAATATTTTTAGGAGTGTTAAGGAGTTCTCCCCCCCCCCCCAGAAGTTATATGGAATTCTTATCCTTGAAAGTAGAGTTTTGATTTTGACTCATCTTGGAACTTAAAAATATATTTTCTGACTTTTTAAAAGTTTTGATTAATAAATTATTAATTTTTTCCAGGGTTGGAAAAAAACTGGGTTTTTTTTAAAAAAACCAAAAAAAACCGGGTTTATTTGGTTTTTTTGGTTTAAACCAAGTTTTTTTAGAATTTTATTTTCAGAATAAGTTATTTTAGCAGTGATGTTTGAAATTGAGCTGTAAATGAGACATTTATTTCAGGGGTTGTTTATAATTGATAAATGATTTGTATATTTCAATTAATTAATTTAATTAGTTAATTAAAATTAAATTAATTTGTTTTAAAAATAATTTTTGTTTTTAAAATATTCCAATTTGACTATCTAATGTTATTGTGAATAAAAATCGGTGTTAATTTATCTTGGATAAATGGTTGAAATAATCAAATTATTTCTTAATTATATATGGATTAATTTATGAACTTTTGAAATTTCTTTAGAAAGAGAAAATAACATTTTTTAAATAAATAAAAGTGAAATGTAAGCAACTAATGTTAATTGAAATTGGATAAATGATTGAGATAATTAATCCGATTAAGGATATCTATGGTTTTTTATTAATTTAGTGACAAACCCAACTGGTTTTTATCTGTTAATAAACAAACCAACTGGTTTTTAGTTTTTATCATTAAAAAACAACGGTTTTTATTAATTTAGTAATAAAACCAACTGGTTTTTATGACTGACAAATAAGACAAATTGATTTTATCAATTAATTAAAATCCAAGCCATCTTTTATCAGTGAAAAACAAATAACTTTTGTGTATGTTTAGCTACTCTATGAAATAATGTTTCATTTTAAAGGAAATTAATAAATAAGCTATCTCTTGCAACATATAATAAGTTTAACTTAAGCATTTAAGGTTAAGTTAAGAGAATTCAATAATCAAAACCATTAAATTAAAAGATTTCTGATTTTTAATCACCTTAAAATGTCAATTTTTTGATAAATCTGACCTTTTAATTTTGTGCAAAAGATTATACTTAATAACATTTTCTTTAAAAAATTCCTGAAAATATTTTATAATTTCTATAAAAACCAAGAAAACCAAGTGGTTTTTTTGTAAAAAAAAACCATTTGGTTTAAACCGGCCAACCCTGATTTTTTCGTATGGAACTGGAGAGCCGCAACTTTACATCGAAAGAGCCGTTGAAAGTTTGTATCCTTACGAAGTTGTTAAAAGCATTACCGCATTTTCTGCTGTCTAGCATAAAGTTCTTTGATAAAGATAACAAGTTATGCCCAATTTTTTATAATCAAAGTTTTGTGCCCTTCATTCAAGATCTACTGGTTACTACAGATTTCGCAGCTAGGATACTTTCATTGTTAATAATTGTTGTTCTTTAGTTTAATTAATAAAATTTGTTGTGTTTTTTGCTCAACACTTTTCTTTACTACCGTTTGTACGTCTGTTCTCAATTACCCCTGAGATTTTTACCTCAGGGGTAATTGGGAACTGAATTTCAAACTTCTTTTTTCCAACTTTTTATAAATATTGGACCAATTTTGCTTGAAAGAAATTAATTAACATCTTTGTAAAATAGTTTAAATAACTCCTTTGAAGATTTAAAACTATAAATATTTAAGTTATTACATACTTTATTACATTCATATAATATTCATTATACAAGAGAATTTACTCTGTGTTTAGACTTACCATAAGCTGTTGGATTGTGGAAGATTTCTTTAATTTGTTACTCCTTTCTTTAAATCAATTTTATTGTGTAATGCAGATTATTTTGTAAATGGCCAAATTTAATAGTAGAATAAGCAATGGAGTCCTTAGATATTGATATTGATTATTGTAGATAGATATTGTAGATTGTCCTTAGATATTGATTGTTGTAGAGATCCAGGATGCCCAAAAAATACTTATAGGGTAGGTGGGGGTAAAAACCCGCACGGGGCAAAACCACGCACCGCGATTTTTAATTGTTAATGATCGATTCAAAAGTTGAAAACCAGGTGGTTGGTTTGTCTTATTGTAACCTACTGTTCTACGAAAGTTCGTACCCCTAAGTCGCTCCTGAGTTTAAAAAATGCTGAAAGTTTGTTTTTCATCATTTAGGAAGGTGTAATTTTTCTGATCTCTTACTTAAACATTACATAAAATAGGGCTTGAGGAGAAATACAAACAAATAGCCCAATGATAAGATAGCAATTCAACTTCAGTTTCATTTTGAAAGAATTGCCCCAACATGTCTCTAAAAATAATAAGGCTTGTTTTTCAAAATAAAGTAAAAACGGGGCAAATCCACGCAGGTGTTTTGGGACAAATCCACGCAGCTTAAAAAGCTCAAAAATTCGTCCCAAAAAAGGAAAATGGGACTACTTGATCTCTAAAGAGGTTAATAAAGGTGTCCGAGATGCCAACCATCTACCTGAAACCGTCCTTTCTCCGTTTTGAAAGATATCTGGGCAATCTGAAATGAATTGCTACAACAGGTTGACAATTTTCATTAAAACTGATTATATTTATATTTAATGTTGTTGATTGGCTTAGAAATATTAAAACAACATTATGAGGATTATTTCTAGTGTTTCTATAATGAAAAATTCTGGTTATCCATGTTTATTTCACTTGGGCACCAAGTGCGGGTCTTTGCCCCATTTTGCGAGGCAAAGCCCCGCGATTTTTTTTTCTACTAAATTTTAAATTTCTCCTAAAATACCATCGATAAGAGTTTAAACATGGATTGGTTTTGTAGGTAGGATCTCAATCTAACACCTCCAATTGAAATTTCGGGATTATCTACCCCCTTTCGACGACAATGTTAAAAACACTAAAAATGAGGTATTCTCACGTTTTGGGATTAAATTTTATTAAAATAGTAGATAAAAAACCATGGAGAATGACGTTTGCATCATGTATTTTCGTAGCCTAGTTTCTGAGATATAAATTCTTGAAATTTCGTTTTTTGTTTTGGCGCGAAAACACTCTCGAATCACAAATCATGCGCTGTGAGGTCACATCCAATAGGAGTCCGTTTTCTGATCACGTGAAAACAGAAAACACAATGGTTTTCATGCGCTGTGACGTCACATCCAATAGAAGCCCGTTTTCTGATCACGTGACTTTTCTGACGTTTTGGCAAAAATAAAATTGAATTTTAAATTATTTAAAACACATTTTTGAACTTAAAAATCTGAAATTTGGGAGTTTTAGACCATAATGTATCGAAAAAGTATAAAATCAAGCAAATCCCTCACTCATGCAAATACCTCATTGCGTGGCTTTGCCCCCACCTACCCTACATAGTCGATAATGTGACCTCAGCTGTCTAAGACCTAAGATATTCTAACTCCCCACAGCGCAGCTGCTAAGGAGTTTGGAGTCCCCAAAAGTGTTTTTCCCAACGCATCAAATGAAGCACTTAAATTGTGGTAATTGGGAACCGGCCGCTAGAAATCTCAAAGTGTAAAAGGCGTAAAAGGCATTGAAAATCATTGCTACTGAAGGTTTGTTTGGGTTCGTCTAATAGACTTGGGGCAAAAATTTAGCCATTTCCAATTACCCCCTACCTAGAGATGTGGGTTTTCCGTAAAATTTTCCAAGCCACTAAATTATAAAAGTATTGTTAAATTAAACTTCCGATCACTGGAAGCAACAAATTAACAAAACTGGAGTATTTTCATCAATTCTGGATGATGCTCCTTTTTGAAATACATCCTAAAATAAAACACAATCAAAAACTAATTAATAAAGCATTGAACTCACGATTTAATTTTTAAATCATATTTAATGTTATAATATTGAAATAACTATATATGTATATAAAAAAACCTAAGCCTTTAAAAAGCTCAATTTTTATCTTTGATACGTTAGGAAGTTCAATGAGATCTGGTACAACAAGTGTATGCAGAAAAAAATTTTTAAATGCTTTTACTTTGTTCCAGTGATAATGAGAAGTTAAATTAGCGAATTTTGTTCCCAAATTACCCCACTTAGCCCAAAGGTTTTTAACCACTTCGTAAGGATAAAAAACTTTCAAGTTTCATGTCACTTCAGTCCACTAAGCCCCTACCTACACCTACACTAATGCTACTAGGGCTTGTTCCCATTTGCCCCTGCGACTCCCAATTATCCCACCTAGTCCTACAAAAACATTAGGGTGTCTCAAAAAAAACTTTTTTTCGAAAAGCTTCGGTCCCCAGGGTTTTTCCCATTCCTTTTGGTCCCAAAAGATTGTGTGTGTAGTTTCAGCCCCCTAAGTTAACTCTAAGGTTTGCCTGTAGATCCCCAAAGTTTGAAAAAAGTGGAAAAAATTACCAATTTTCAGAATTTTTAAAAATTATATTATAAGATTGATACTGCAATAAAACCGGTTCAAATGTGTTATTTAAGACTTATTTTGGTGGAATATATTTATTTATGTGTATTAACTGTACTCTATAGCCCCTATAATTTAAGATTAAAACGAACTACTTAGGGACGTTGCACTCGCCAAAGCTTATAATGCACTACCGGTGGACGAAAAATGAATTAACTCCGAATTTCTTCGAAAGACATCCCTCAAATAATGCCATTTGGAGCTAAAATGATATTATAAATTATAAAAATCAGTGAAATAAGTTTTTAACCCTTCCACTGAGCTTTTCATGTAAAAAGTGTTTTTCTTCAAAAATTCTCGTTTCCAGCTGATAAAACCCAAAATTTATACTAAAAAAGGGGATTGTTGTACTTTTTAGATACCAAACTTTGAAATATTTACAGGGGTTTCATTTTTAATAAGTAGAATTAAATTTTATAGCGCACAGATCGGAAATGACATGGATATTTCCAATACCAGACGTGAAAATCTATTTTCGTTTTTTAAGTTTGGAAAATTACTTCCTTTTAACGTATTAGGGGAAAGTTTTAATTAAAAACTTCTTTCTTTTACATTTCAACCAAGATTCACAAGTATTAAACTTTTTTCTTAACTTTGAAAAGAGAAATTCGATTTTCACGTCAGGTATAGGAAATATTCATGTCATTTCCGATCTGTGTTGTTTAAAATTTAATTCTACTTGAAAAAATGAAACCCCTATAAAGGTTCCAATGTTTGGTATCTAAAAAAGTTCAGTAAACCCCTTTTTTAGTATAAGTTTTGGGTTTCATTAGCTGGAAATGAAACATTTTGAAGAAAAGCACTTTTTACATTAAAAGCTCAGTGAAAAGGCTCAAAACTGTTATTTCACTGGTTTTTATAGTTTATAATATCATTTTAGCCCCAAATGGCATCATTTGAGGGAGTTTCTTTGAAGAAATACGGATTTAATTCATTTCGTCCACCGGTAGTGCATTATAAGCTTTAGCGAGTGCAACGTCCCGAAGTAGTACGTTTTAATCTTAAATTATAGGGACTATAGGGTACAGTTAATACACATAAATAAATATATTCCATCTAAATAAGTCCTATAGACGCATTTGAACCAGTTTTATTAGCATTATCAATCTTAAACATAATTTTTAAAAATTCTGAAAATTCGTCATTTTTTCCACTTTTTCAAACTTTGGGGCTCTACAGGCAAACCCTAGAGTTAACTTAGGGGGCTAAAACTTCACACACTATCTTTTGGGACCAAAAGGAATGGGAAAAGCCCTGGGGAGCGAGGTTTTTCGAAAAAAGGCTTTTTTTGAGACACCCTAAAAAACATGTTTCACATTGAAATAAAGAAGAGAGGAGATTTTTTTTATTACAAAGGGGGTTTTGAGAGAAGAATGAAAATTTAGACTCACTGCACTCCATTTGGAATACTTTGAGCCTTTTGAATGGAAGAGAGCGCTTTTTTAATACGAATATGACAGTTTTTTCAGAGAAAATATTTAAAATATCGTTTGGGAAAAAAAGTTTATTTTAATTTTTACCAAATTTTTTTTTCATTCTTCACTAACAATTTGATTGTTTTTTGTCTTATCCATGAAAAGTTTCGTTAGATTTACACAATTTAATAATTTGAATAAACTCTCTTTTGCATGTTTTTTTATTTAGGAATTTCTCATCCAAAAAAAAACTTCTCTAAAACTTGTGAAAGAAATTGTTTGTATGAGATCCTAATCCATTTGTATTACTTCAGTTTTCAAATTGACCCTCTGGCTAAAAATTTTTGAGACCCCTGATTTCATAGATAAAGCTGAACTGGAGAGAGCAGCAGGTTTAAGGATTTTTTTGCAGATCAGATCCGTTTATTTAAGCGTTCCAGTGTCAAATTTCAAAAATAGTGTTAGATTGATGTATAACTCAACTGTTTACTGCTAAATATTAAGGCTTCGGTATTCCTTTCGTTAGAAATTAAGCGCCGTGCGAAAAATAAGAGTTTAGGCTTAAGTGAAAGAAAACTTAGAAACAGAGGATGGCACATGTTACACACATCCTTGATTCACTTGTCATAGAGTCCGTCCATTCTCCTTAATTTATATTTTCTTTCCCGAGTATCTATTTGCGAAACATTTCAATGCTGAACACTAGTAAACAGCGGACGTATAAATAACAGCCACTCGAAACAAGCTTACCAACCAACCACCTCGAGAAAACATCGCACTCTGATTCAATAGCGAGAATCGGACTCGAAAGAAAAAGCGTGACCTCTTCAATTACCATAAACACTGATTAGCAACAAGGATCATTCTTCGCATCTCAATTATTTGTGTATACGTTCCAAGCCCCTTCTCGATCGTCTCGCGATGGAGAGAAAGAAGAAAACGCAGCTTCAAGGTTCGTGTGCCAAAGCCCTCTCTGGCTTTGGAACCCGCGCAAAATAAAAAGCGACCAATGGCACCATCTCGCTCGTAGTGACGTAAAAAGAGTGGTGAGGAAAGAGGCGCGCGGTTCAACTTGCCGTATAAAAAAGAGCACGCTGTCGCTGCTCTCCAGCCTTTTTCGATTTCATAGAGGGGCATCCCGTTCATTGGAAGAGGATTCGTTCCTTGACTTCTTCAGAAAAAATTCCAGGAAACCATTCTGTTGAAGAAGGATTTGCGTTAACTATTTCCTTGAACGGAATTTTTTTTAATTACTCTTGTTATGAGTGAATTCGGTGAATATTGATCCTCTCAAAAGAAGAAAGGTAATATCTTTCAATGAAAAAGAGTTGAGTTGTGTCTTCTAAGAACAGAACTGTAATTAAAAATTTCCGCTGCAAATCATTTATAAAAGTTTATTGAGATTACTTTCTTGGTGAACGAATTCGGAAGAATCTATAAAAGATCAAGGATAAAACTATTTCCAGATTCAATTCGCACAAGACCAGCTGATATTCGGTCTTCATCTTAAAAAACAGAATTTTCGGAATCAAAATATCCAGGAAATATTTACGTGCCTGCTTCCAGTCAATAAGAATCAAAGCAGTTTAAATAAGAGTTCTTCAAGATATACTTCGACTGGCACAATGGATTTCGAAGATATCCTAAAAGATGTCGGGGACTTCGGTAAGTACCAGAAGTCTCTGTTGTTGAAGTTCATGGTTCCGACAACGTTTGCATCGGTGTTCTACGTCCTAAATATTATTTTCATGGTGGCCAGTCCAGAACATTGGTGTGCTGTACCAGAATTGATGTCCCTGAATTTGACCGAGTCCGAAATAAAGCGGATAGCAATACCTAGGCTGAATGATGGAAGTTTCTCCAAATGCACAGTCTATGCTCAGAACTATACGGCCTTGGTGGAGCAGTACAAGTCCACCGGAATGTTTCCGGAGTTCAGGAAGCAAGGGAAAATTATCTCCAAGAGACCAGAGAGGAAATGCGCCAATGGATGGGTTTATCAGAAGGACTGGTATGAAGAAACTATCGTGTCAAAAGTAAGAGATTCAATTCTATGCTATCTATTTGAAGTTTTTTAAAATTTTGCTCTTGAAAATTAGCACTATATATTAAGTTCATTTAGTTAAATTTCATTCAACGTTTAACATTGGCAACACTACTAACTGTCAACGCCATTACTTTGCATGCAATTAATACTTTTACACTTTAAAAAATTATAATTTTCAGTAGGTAGCTATAAAGCAAAAATTTTGAAATGCACATAAACATTATGCATTAGGTTATGTAAAACTATATATAATCATCTCATACTTAAAAACGAACTATAATGAATAAGTAAAATTTTAATTTAAGTTTAAATCCTAAATGATATTATGATTGATACTTGCATAAAAATTATCTCTATTTTGCTCACAATTTTCACATTCCAGAATTTATTCTTATTTCTAAAAGAAATAATAATAATAATAATAATAATAATAATAATAATAATAATAATAATAATAATAATAATAATAATAATAATAATAATAATAATAATAATAATAATAATAATAATAATAATAATAATAATAATAATAATAATAATAATAATAATAATAATAATAATAATAATAATAATATAATATTGTTAATGTTATTGTTATTATTATTATTTGATTGTTATTATTATTACTAGTATTACTATTACTATTGTTATTGTTATTGTTATTATTATTATTATTATTATTATTATTATTATTATTATTATTATTATTATTATTATTATTATTATTATTATTATTATTATTATTATTATTATTATTATTATTATTATTATTATTATTATTATTATTATTATTACTATTACTATTACTATCGTTATCGTTATCGTTATCGTTATCGTTATCCTTGTCATTGTCATTGTCATTGTCATTGTCATTGTCATTATTATTATTATTATTATTATTATTATTATTATTATTATTATTATTATTATTATTATTATTATTATTATTATTATTATTATTATTATTATTATTATTATTATTATTATTATTACTATTATTATTATTATTATTATTATTATTATTATTATTATTATTATTATTATTAATAATAATAACTCTCTCTCTCTATGACATAGAGAAATAGTTATTTTCCTATCTCATATAACTTTGGAAGGAAGATTCAAAGGAATGACTATGACTCTTTGGACATAGTGATTAGTGATGTAGTCATTTTAGAGTAGTATTAACTTTCATCTGCAACTTAGAGGATAGATAAAAATTAAATTATTATTGGTGCTAGTTCTTTCTAAAATGTATATTGGATATTTTCTAGGGAAAATATAAAGAGGAAGAAAAAAAAATTTATAAGTACTCCATTTTTTGTTTTTAAAAAGTCCATTTGCCCATTGTTTGTTTTGTTTTTTATTCTCAATTCCCAAGAGAAGTAGGGGAGAGTGTTGTACCTTTGGACAAAAATCAGTTTGGGTTTTTCTAAGACAGGTAAAATCACATTTTTACCACTTAAAGTACCCAACCTATAGTCCTAACCTTAGCAAAGAGGGTAAAATTTTTAATCAGCTAAAACCTTCAAAATTGGATTTTTAATTCATTTTTAATAACTTGACGAAATTTGTGTCCATAGGTACAACAACGTGCTCTCCCTATGGACAGACCCAGTTGTACCTGTGGACACCCTTAAAAAGGAAAGTTTTAGTTGAAAAAATCTTAAAATGAACATTTTTATTGGTGTATTACCTTTTTATAAACTATTTCAAGCATTTTTAAAATTGGAAATAGATTTTTTACAGTAATGTAGTTTTAGATTGTGAATGATCATTAAAACGAAGTTGATTGATAAAAGTCTTGATTTTTTACCGAAAATACATAAATCACATGGGATTTTCAGATCGAAATTTGAGGTAATAGTTTCATCAATCATGCTGATTAATCTGATCACTTCACTGATAAAAAAAGCAATTCGATCGACACTAAGTTGTGTAAGCATTCGGAGGTAATAACTTTCTCAAATCTTCTTCGGTGGAAATTTTAAGTTTTTTGTAATCATCATACTTAACTGCGATAGTGTGCTTAAGATTTTATACCATATTTTACATTAAATGCAAACTAAAATAAAAAATTTAAAAAATTAGTTTAGATCACAAAATATTTGATTTTTTATCTAAAATCAATTGAAAATAATCTCCGACAAATAGATAACCATTTAGAATTAATTGAATATGCATTAAAATGTATTCACTTTAATGAAACCTGATTCAAAAGCTACAGACACCCACAAAAACGTGTCCGTAGGTACAACACTTATGGTGTCCGAAGGTAAAACATCAGGTGTTTTTGCATTTAAAATTCTATAAAAAATTAAAGAATTGAGATCTGACGATTTCTAATATCAAAAATAAAAGTTAAAATCTCGGGGATTTGCCCCTTATATCCCATTTTATGTCATAATTAAAGGGGAAGAAAAATATTAATGTGGTGATGCACTAAAAAAACTTTGAGCACCTAAAAACAGTAAATTTATTATATTAAATTCAAATATTATTTTAAAGAGCTGATTTCACGTTATCAACTAGATAGCATTGTTACATTCAAATTCAACCACAAATTCAAATTTCCATTGTTTCCCGAATTTTAAAACGCGGTAACTGAAGGTACAACCGTCCTTAAGGTACAGCACTCTCCCCTATTGTTATTTCTCTTACTTTTTATTTAAATATGAAGAATGCTACATATTTTTTCGAAATCAAAAATGTCAAAATGATTGTCAAAAAGCTATTTATTTCTCTTTTCAGTGGGATTTGGTGTGTGACAACAACTACCTACCCCACCTCGTTTTGACCTTAGCCAATGCAGGAAGCGTGATTGGAACCTTTTGTTATTCCATCACAGCAGACAAGTAGGTGTTCTTTCGTGCCTTTTTAGTTGTTTTTCCAGCTTGGCTCTGCCAAATGATGAAAGTTAGATCAATTTTGTCTCAGAGTGTAACAGTGTTACAACTTGGCAATACTGTTCCACTTTCGAATTCAGATTCCGAGTTAAAATTAGAAGGGTTGTAAGAAAACTAAATGACAAGCACACAATAGAACTCTTTGTATTTGTACACCCAAACGTAATCACAAAAATTCAAACTCCTATCGAATAGCAACTATTTTTGGAATAGTCTGTACGGTTTGGTTCCCAAGAAGGTTTGAACTGAGAAGTTTCCTTTGGAATACTCCTCTAATGGTCACTGAAGAACCTGCATCATTTTAAGATAAGTGCTTGTAAGTAACATAAATTAGGAAATGAGGTAAAATGTAAAAGTTTTTGACTAAATTTAAGACAATTGCTTTTTAAATTGAAATATTTTATGACATTTTATGAATTAAGAGTAACAGATCAACTTGAAAGAGTAGAGTTACACTCTGTGGGAAGGGAAAGAAAGGGTACTTATTTTAGCTATAACTCACAAAATACAGTTAGGAAATATTACCATCTTAAAAGAAGATAATTTTTTACCATTTTCCACAATCTATTCCAAATCTTTTGATATATTTCGATGTATCTCTTTAAATTTCCGATTTGAGGTCCGTGAAAAATTGTCGGACATCTTTACGATGACCTCAACATGGGGAAATTTAAATAGGTAAATTAGGAATTAGGGGTTAGGGGAACACAGCTAATTAGGTAAATTTGGGAAACAGATAAACAAATGAAAGACGCCGATGTATTAAAGAAATAAGCTGGATTGTTTCTTAGAATCATAGAATCAAATTGTCGGACATCTTTACTGGACACGATGACTACAACATGGGGAAATTTAAATAGGTGTTAATGGAACAGCTAAATAGGTAAGTTAGAGACACAGATATACAAATAAAAGACGCTGTTGTATTGAGAAATAAGCTAGATTGTTTCTTAGAATCACAACAAAGATTTTGGCTACTTTTCCACAAAGTGACTCCCACCCAGAAGACAGTCTCTTTCACAGTCAACCACTCCTTGAACCCTACCTTAATTTAACCTATTCATATGCACGATTTGTTTCAAGAGAAAACAGTCTATTTTTAACCCCTTGCCTAGGCCCGGCCTTCGCCAACACCCGTAAACAACATCGGGATGTTCCACAGAGAGGGAAAGTAAAAGAGAAAAGAGTCCTCGCAACAGCTAGACGGCGTATCTATCTTTCTTCTCTTGTTTACACGAAATTTACTCCGATTCCTTTTTTTTTTCAATGGAGAGTTTGTAAACAGATAGAAACTTCTATTGAGAGGATAAGGAATAGAGTTCATGAGAAGTGAACTTTAAGAGGTTAATTGACCTGCCCCTTGGATGTGACAAAAGTAAAAAATAGATGTTAGTGGTATAAGAATGAACGGAAGTTAGATAAATTTATCATTTCCTTAAAAATAGCTGAAAGTTCTTGTTTTTTTTGTTTTGATTTTCTAAATATACTCATCACTTTTTTATTCAATAAATTTTAGGTATAAAATAGATTAATTTTAATATTTGTAAACCTGTTAACATTTGTTAAAAATTCTTCAAACATTTTGAAGGGAACAGAAATAGATGGAACAAGCCTTACAAACTTTGAATTTTTATAATCTACGAAAAAGTAGCTTTTAAGAGCATATACAGTGTGATTCTGAATTCATCATCAATATTTTGGGGGAGGTAGAGGAGAACTAGACAAGCATATTTCTAATAGGAATGGGGGCGCAGCCGTACTGTTGAAGAGCTAATATATCTAATGTAGTGCAAGAGCGTTACAAAAGGACGTTATGCCAAGGCCCGTTTAACGAAACAAAACATAATAGAATGAAAAACTTAATTTCTATCAAATTTATGGTGTAAATAGTGCGGATACTTCTGTACGTCATGCAATAAATTTTTTCATTCTATTATGTTTTGTTTCGTTAAACGGGCTTTGACAAAACGTCCTTTTGTAACGCTCTCGCGCTATATTAGGCCCTAGCTCTTTAACGGTGCTGCTGTGCCCCCCCCCATTCCTATTCGAAATATGCTTGTCTAGGTCCCCTCTACCTCCCCCCGAAATATTGTGATTAATTCAGAATCACCCTGCATAAAATCAAATTTTCAATTATAGAAAACACAAAGCTAGTTTTAAAACTAATTACTCCATGACTTGACCCAAGGGGATATTTACTATGAAACGGAAATTTTAGGGGTATGAAAACAGTATTCATGCTGTTTGTTGAGCAATCACAGCATTTTGGAGGGAAAAGCCATTGGGCAATAATTAGCATTATTCAAGCAATTTACTATTGAAAAAATTTGCAACTTTTAAGTAAATTTAGAAATTTTAGAATTAAAAAAAAGATCTGATTTATTTTAATCTTCTTTTAGCTTCATATTTAGTTCATTTATTCATATTTAGTAGTTTACAAAACTTTATGAAAAAGTTGGAAAAAAATTAGGGTTGAAAAACACTAACTTGGGAGACGGTCAAATCATTAATTTAATTTTATAAATTTATATTAAATTAACAAAAATAGGCATATTGATTTGTTTTTATTTAATAATTAACAACATTTTGAAACATTTAGGGGGGGAGAGTTCATATAATTTCCTAAACAATCCTAAACAAGCACGATGTATCCTAAAAAAGCACTAGATATCCTAAAACAAGCACGATGTTACACTTTACTACGTTTGAAGTTTTTGTTGTTAGAAGAAAATTAGACTCCTTAAGACTAGAAAAATATATATACTAATCGCTCATTTTTTTAACATTATTTCCATTTTTGCACTAATACGAGTATCTCTTCATCAAGTGTGTTTATAAATTAATGATTAATTTCATTTTTTGAACATAACCACTATAAGAAAAAGAAAGGCGTAGATTTTTAATTACTTACACTTATTAAGTTACTAGATAGGTTTCTCTCTAGTCCAAATTCATACCCCTGGTCTTAACAATGGTATTTGAATTTTTTTATAATAAAGTTTAATTAGAAGTATTTTTCCATATTATATTAAATCCTTTCCAATCTCCATGAAATTTTTTTAACTAACCAAAGATTGTTCAACAAGTCCCAATAAAGGACAAGGTGCATCCAGCAACACCTTGTCACTTCGTATTACAAAAAGACCTCACCAACATCCCAGTGAAAAAAAACATCAGGAAATGATCGGTTATCTCTCTTTTCAACATTCGCCGAATCCGCGTGATAACAACCTACTTCACCGAGCCGAGTCTTCTCGAACTGAGCACTATAGCTGCACATGTCAAAGCCGTCTGACTCACTGATTGACCCGGTGATATTCATTAGAGATCTCCGATGAGATCGCCACTGAATCAGGATATCCCAGGCCTCTTCGGACTTATCGCTCGGACCAATCGAATGCTTGATAAGGGATGGACACCGTCAGAAGTTTCAATCAATGCGAGGAGATTTGGTGGGTCAATTGTGAGGTTTTTTTCCCCGTCCTCTTCAAAACTATGGTTGAAGGTTTTGGATGAGGCAGACTGTTTCAAGTGGTTTGGTTTCAAGTGGTTAGAAGTTCAAGGTGGTTTCAGGGGACAAAATTATGATGCGAAATTGTTGAGAGTTTCTGGGAAGACTATCACGTTTTAAAATGATTGTTAAGTGACTTAGATAGCTTTTGATACTTTCTTATTCGCTTATTATTGTTGTATGGGCTCAACAACTCAGTTAATGCACGTTGGAAGGAAAGGAAAGAATGTGATGAATTTCTATTTGGGACAGAAAAAAGAACTTAAACAACTTGTAAAGCTTACTTGAAACTTAAAAGGTCTTAATGTGAAAAAAATATAAAATCTAAACGAATTAATTCCTGATAATCTGATTTTCACCAAACTTCTATTGTTTTTATGTTAACACCATCAAAAAACATCCTTTAAAATTTTTAATGGTATTCTATAAATATTGGTATTTGAAGACTATAAAACTGTTAACAAGTATTTTAGGGGGGAAATTTTACCAAAACCATTTTAATTGTATGCTAATGCATAGTTCATAAAAGTGTTCAATGTAAAATAAATATGTAAAAATTACAAAGCATGAAATATGACTATACAGGGTGATTCAGAAATAATCATCAATAATTTGGGGGGAGGTAGAGGGGCCCTAGACAAGCATATTTCGAATAGGGATGGTGGGGCGCAGCCTTACAGTTAAAGAGCTAGGACCTAAAATAGTGCGAGCGCTTTTAAAAAGGCCGTTTTTAGAAGGCCCGTGTGATGAAACAAAACATAATAAAATGAAAAATATTATTGCATGAGGTACAGGAGTTCCGTACTACTTAAATTCTCAATTTGATATAAATTGGACCACTTTTGCTGAACCGTAGGGTGAGTTTTAAAACGTGCAATATTAATCTCTTAGTCAAACAATGGAGTTCCTTTAATGGTATTAAGAAAAATGATGATAGGGGAAGGAATTTTCAATGATCAAACAGTTTCAATGATCAATGTTTTGATCATTGAATATTCCTTCCCCGATCATCATTTTTCTAAATACCATTTTTTGACAAAAAGATTAATATTGCACTTTTGAAACTCACTCCACGGTTTAGAAAGTGGTTCAAATTCTATCGAATTCATGGTGTAAGTAGTAGGGATACTTCCTTACCTCATGCAATAGATTTTTTCATTTTATTATGTTTTGTTTCGTCAAACGGGCCTTCTAAAAACGACCTTTTGAAACGCGCTCGCACAACATTAGGTCCTAGCTCTTTAACTGTAAGGTTGCGCCCCACCATCCCTATTCGAAATATGCTTGTCTAGGGCCCCTCTACCTCCCCCCCAATTATTGATGATTATTTCTGAATCACCCTGTATTGGTAAAAACATTTGTGAAAGTATTTTATATTAATTAAATATTACTTCTAAAAATATTTTCTGTACTAAATCAGCATTAAAAAAGGAATTGTTTCCTGTGGGTATTCAATAATATTCTAATTATACTATACACTATAATTACCAAAAGTTTATGAAAAGTTGGCATAAGTTGTAGCAAAAGGTGTAAAAAGGTCATCATAATTTGAAAATAAAACTAAAGTAATTTAAATTTATCAATAAAAAATGATTAAAGTTATTGAAAGTTACTTGAAGTTTTAAGTATTCTTCTTTATTCAAAAGTGTTTCACAGAAAAATATAGACTTCGAATTTATTTGTAAACTAGCTTTTCTGTGGCAAATATGAACTCTGTAGAACTATCTTTACTGCTAGCATTCTTATATTGCAAAAAAAACAACTAACAGTGAATATGCGTCTGTATCTGTGTAGCCCAAGTGTGTGCAGTAAAGCAAACAGTACAAATTGCAACAAGAGTTTATTTGTTATCTTTTCGGCACAGTTCATTTACGGAATGGGCAATTCCCACATTTTTTTAATTTTTTTTATTTGAAAGAGATATCTAAAAAATACACTCGCTTTTTAAAAAAACGATGTTTATTTTTTTTATTTAATTTTAAAGTTTAACTTTGAAAAAAGGGGTGAAAACAGTATGTGACATCATTTTATTCAAAACAATGATTCTAGGATTCGAAGAGTTTACCTATTTTGCCTTTAAAATATTGAATTTAATATTTTTTTAAACTTTTACTGTAGATTTTTGAATTTAAAACCATTTTTTAATGGGAAAAAGTAATTTTTCTGTTTAAAAAAATACAGGAATTGCCCATTACTAATTTACTATTTCGTCTTGTAGATTAAAGGTGTCACTTTAAAGATGAATGTAAATCTAATTTTTTTTAACAAATTGTATTGCAGAAAAGGAAGGAAAGTGGCATTTCTAGTCAACTTAACGGTAGCCCTAGTGTCTGGTGTCCTGTCTATTTTCTCACCCACCTTCACTGTTTTTGCCATCCTCCGTTCTCTCACTGGATCGACAGTTCCTTTCAATTTCCAGATTCCTTACATCATAAGTGAGTCGTGTGTTTTGATTAACCTTTTGATTAACGATTTCTAGTTGTAGAATCACTGTGTTTTTAATTCCTAACGAAACCTAAATGAGGGATCAGTTTTTAAATCATGCATCGAATGTACTTTTCAGCCGTGGAACAAGTGGGTTCCAAACAGAGGTCATGGCTCGTGTGTATCTCGTGGATAATGTGGACTTTGGGAGCGTGCACCCTCGCACTTGTGGCATATCTGTCGCGACACTGGAGCACCTTAGGCCTAGTCACTACAATTCCCATCGTTTTATTCTATGCTTACAAACGGTGAGAATATTTTTTAACTAGTTATTTGATACTTATTAAACTTCAAAGCTTTAATCTTATTTATGAGGAAAAGTGACGTATTTGATGAAAAATCTGTATTATACATTAAAGAACTATTTTCGTCACATTTTATGCCATCGATAAATTATAACAGACATTTTAAGTGAAAAGATCTTATTAATTTCTTGCTCATTATATTTTAATATTTTCCGTTCTACAATTTCTTTATGTCCCTTTTCCCTCTCATATTTTATCTCACGGAAAAAGGTACTTTTCTCTAATCTTGAAAAACGAAAGAGCAACTGAATGATAATGAAATAGAAAGCTTTTTTTAACTTGTTATTATTACTGATATAAAATCTTTTTCGCGTGAATGTTATCTGATTAGGTTAGGTTATTAATTTATATGCCAGAATTTTCATAACTCAAAAATAAATGGGTTAATTAAATCCCATTTTTATGCTTTAATTTTGAAATGATAAGATAAAAGTAAAATGGTGTATTTTAAATAATAAATAACTTTTTTGCTCCAACTTATTGCACGTAGTAACGTCGCAGGAAATAACCTCGACAATTAACATTCAATCCGCTTTATTTCAAGCGTATTCCGAACAACAATCAAACGAAAAGAGAACAGCTTTTAAATAGCAAAAGAAAACAGTTAAAATTTAAGACTTGGGAATTCAATAAAAGTTTAAGTAGTTTATATACATACTAAATAAAATAAAATTAAAAGTTGATGTAAGGATCTTTGCTATAACGTTTATAGAATATTTAAATTCTGTACAAATGCAATATTGAGGGCTTATGTGACATAATAGTATAAAATGTTTTTATTGCAAGGCATAGTTCTGATCACAATGTCTTTTCAGTTATCTCAATCCCTCCCCGAGATATCTGATGTCTCAAGGACGCTGCCAAGAAACAGCTGAGATCTTGCAGATAATAGCAAAAAGAAATGGAACCAAACCACCTAAAGAGCTACTTCCAAGACTACAGGTAATCATTTATTTATCTACAGGGTGATTCAGAAATGATCATCAATAATTATGGGGGGGTAGAGGGGCCCTAGACAAGCATATTTCGAACAGGGATGGTGGGGCGCAGCCTTACCGTTAAAGAGCTAGGACCTAATGTTTTAGGCCGTTTTTAGAAGGCCCGTGTGACGAAACAAAACATAACAAAATGAAAAACATTATTGCATGAGGTACAAAAGTATCCGTACTACTTAAATCCTCAATGTGGTAGAAATTGGACCACTTGCTAAACCGTGGGGTGAGTTTTAAAACGTGCAGTATTAATCTCTTAGTCAAACAATGGAGTTCCCTTAATGGTATTTAAAAAAATGATGATCAGGGAAGAAATTTTCAATGGTCAAACAGTTTCAATAATCAATGTTACGATCATTGAAAATTCCTTCCCCGATCATCATTTTTCTAAATATCAGTAAGGGAACTCCATTCTTTGACTAAAAGATTAATACTGCACTTTTGAAACTCACTCCACTATTTGGAAAGTGGTTCAAATTCTATCGAATTCATGGTGTAAGTAGTAGGGATACTTCCTTACCTCATGCAATAGAATTTTTCATTTTAATATATTTTGTTCCGTCACACGGGCCTTCTAAAAAATCCCTTTTGAAATGCGCTCGCACTACATTAGGTCCTAGCTCTTTAACGGTAAGGCTGCGCCCCACCATCCCTATTCGAAATATGCTTGTCTAGGGCCTCTCTACCTCCCCCCAAATTATTGATGATTATTTCTGAATCACCCTGTATATTAAGTACTAATACTACACTGCTGTGCAAAAATTAAGGACGGGACTGTTTTTTCAACACAACACCTAGTAAAATTATTGTTCATCCATGAAAATCCAACCAAAAGATGTTCAATGAGTGAGAATACAGGGCCCGAGAACAAATTTTCCCTATCAATATATTAAAGGGGTAAATGGGTCCTCCATTGATAATGGAGTTCCATTACACATTTGGAGAAGTGACTGAAACGTCTTTGTAAGAGGTATTTAACCGAGAAATTTAAGTGTTTTGCAATTAATATGATTATTCCTGAACTCAATGCATATTTTTAAACGTTTGGGCTGCTTTTAAATGGTATTTTTTAGATTTTATTGAGAGATATCGGTATAATCATCATTTTCGGCAAGTTTTAGCTTCTGGGTCATTTTTGGTAAGTGGTAACTTAACGTCAACCATGTTTTTAATAGGTATCCTATGTGTCTGATTGCGTTTAGGTCTGGGTACCTGAAAAGTAACTTTATTTTTTCAATATCGTTACTTATGAACAACTTTGAGATAGTCAAATTGTGATTTTGTGCAGCTTTTTTCACTCATAAAGAGAAATCTTTGACCCGAGAGGTCTTCCAAAGGAACTTAAAGATACATGAGAACTCATGTATGCTATTTCAGATAAAAGTGAAAATTTGTGTGCTGTCTAGGGGTGCTGAAACGGCCCAAAGAAATTTATTAGTTTCACAGAAAGAACATTTGTTATTAGCGTTAAAAAAAGAAGTATTTTTACTGTTTATGGACTTATACATGTCTAAAATGAAAGATATATCTGTAAAAATATCTCCATTATCTTTAAAATGAATTTTAAAGAGATCGAATTTCCCCTTTGAATCTGTACTATACTTATAGAAATTTCAACACCCCCTATACTCAAAAGAGATTTTCCCTGATGTCTGAAATTGCATATCTGTATTCTTAGGGCCCATTTGGTTCTTTTAGAAGACCTTTCGAGTCAATAATTTCTCTTTATTAGTGAAAAATCCGCAGATAATCACAATTTGGCTTTCTCAAAGTTTTCATAAGAAACAATATTGAAAGAATAAAGTTACTTTTTGGGTCCCCAGACCTAAACACAATCAGATACACATGAGACCTACTAAAAACATGGTTGACGGTAAGATACCACTTACCAAAAATGACCCTGGAGCTAAAACTTGCCAAAAATGACGATAAGACCGATATCTCTCAACAAAACCTAAAAAATACTATTTCGTCGTGGAAGATGCAATACAGCACATCTAACATCGGAAAAAGACACAGTTTGATGTAGTTGTCGATTGTTTCAATTGGCAGTGAAATAAATAGCCAAATATGGTTTCGTATGGTTGCTGCTTAAATCGAGTCTATACCAACACTAGCATATTTATTCATCACCGAAGTTAAGCACTTCCAGGTACGGACAATACTTGGGAGGGTGACTACTTCGGAACATCGCTTGCTAATAGAATTTCTTATTCTCTTGCGCACATCGAGCATTTTTCTGCTTTTCAGAAAAGAATATCCATCATTTCTATTAATTTTGTCTCAAATCATAGATATATAAATACACATTATTCATATTTTTTGTAAATAGGCACTTTTTCTTTTATTATCAGAATTAATTGTGTGATAACTTTATTTTCAATGGAATTCTTATGGGAAAATTTTTTTCTTGCCTCTTATCGACGTATAAACCAAAAAAATCATAGGAATATAAAAAATTACAAACCTGTATACATTTTCCTTACATTTTAATCACAATAAGTTTGTAGCAGGTAAAGTGCCACGACATAAAATTAAGCATGCTTTATTTGCATTATTCGGGAACTTTACAAAGATAATTAAAGGAAAAACAGGTACATGTAATAAAAAAGTAACACATAATCGAAGAGCCAGTAATATCTTTTTTAAATTAAATTCATAATATTCGGAGGAATAGTCAAAACAAAATCGCACTCAAAATAAACCAATATCTTTCATGTTCTCAAACGGTTTGATCGAGATTGATTCTCTTAATTAATACTATGACAGATCATGAAAGATCGGCAACTTTTTCTGACCAATGTGAAAATGTGTCAAATCACGGCTTACTAGAGCTATAAAGTATAAAGATGTTTTAAAAATGCTTTAAATACTTTTAGGTGCGAAGCCTGATTAAGTAATCAAATATCTAAGCATCACTTTCTGAAAAATTTTTGGTTTACAAAAAAGCACAGCCATATTAAAGCCGCCAAACGAAGTCGCGAAAAGTGTTTGGCGAGAAAGAGGATTGGCATCGCATACTAAAGGTGCTTCAAATGTTAGATGTGCTGTATTGCATCTTCCACGACGATTTAAAGGTAGCACAAACGTTTAAAATAGGTATTGAGTTCAGGAATAATCATATTCATTGCAAAAAATCTTAAATTTCTCGGTTAAATACCTCTTACACAGACGTTTCTGCCACTGCTCCAAATGTGTAATGGAACTCCATTATCAATGGAGGGCCCATTTACCCCCTTAAAATATTGATAGGGAAAATTTGTTCTCGGTTCCGGTATTCTCACCCATTGAACATCTTTTGGTATGATTTTCATGGATGAACAATAATTCTACTAGGTGTTATGTTTAAAAAATCGTTCCGTCCTTAATTTTTGCACAGCAGTGTAATTCAAAGCAACAGGAAAAATTCTGCTTTCGTATGAAAAAAAATCTGAAAAATGTCATATCCCCGAAAATGTTTTCATACTTATTACAAGGAGAGAATCTTTGTTACTTAAAATAAAAGATGCCTTTGGGTAAATATTCATGATTATGCCAGTAAAGGTATTGTTGTTATTTTCTTAAAAGTGTGTATTAATTACTTATTGCCGAAACAACTCAAAAACAAAATCATGCAATCTTTGAGGATATTGTGTGCTTTAAAATAGATAAACCTAAGGAAAATCTTACGATACTATTTTTTAGCTATTATTAAAAATTACTTTTATGTAAATTTTCCCCCATTTACTTTTTTTAAAACAAGCATAAGGATAAAAATTGAAAACAGATAAAAAAATATTAGTAACTATTTATTTGGAAAAAGATAAGGATATCATTTAAAAAAGAACTTGTATTATCGACTAATTAAGATAAATACTAAGTCTTAAAAGGTTTTTCGTAAAAGCTTTATAGTACTAATAGAAATGGTGAAGATAATAGAATGGTAGTTCCTGTCATACGTAACAGACATAAAATGATCAATACAATCATATGATGAAACATGTGAAGTTACTTATGACATGGAAAGAGCAATTTCCTGTAAGAGATAAAAAGTTTGACTCGGAACTCCTCGCAAGCAGCATAAGGAGAAAAGTGGAAAAGCACATTTATTTTTCATCTATGTGTGCTAATAGAAACGGAATTGTGCAATTTTGTGGTTAGGTTAGAGCTTTGAGAACATCTTATCCGATACATTATTTTAACTCAAGAATAACGATATAACATTTTTCGTTAGCTACAAAAACAATCCATGAGCTTCAAATAAAAAAAATTTAACTAACGCCTGAAAAAATAGTAGTTTACGAATTAAAAATTATACAAAATTTTAATTTCTGAAAAAAATAGGATCTTATTAGCTACTATACTAATAAAGTGAAAGGCTACAATACAAAGAAAGATTGTCTTAAAGTAACATTATTTTTCTTTTCCCCTCTAGGCTATTATTGAAAAAGACAAACCCGTCAGTGATGCTAACAACTCAGGTGTATCTATACTCACTATCTTCAAGTATCCTCAACTAAGGAAAAAATTGTTCATTGTCACTCTTAACTGGTAAGATTTATGAACTTTTAATGAAAAAATAGGTCTTTTTTTCATTATTTATAAAAAGTTAAATCCTTAAAGAAGAAAAAAATGAACGACTCACATTTTAAATTAGAGTTTTTTTTGCAATTGAAAATAAAAATGAAAAAAAAAATAAAGAAGCCTAAGAGAAAGCATAACTATTGAGACAGGAGACTACTACTATAACAGATGAATTGTGCCGATTTTAATAGCCAAAAATCAATGTTATTTCAACCCGTTATAGTCTTAATATAAGGATAATCTTTTGAGAACTGAGCAGATTAAGGAGGAAACCTCCCGGGGTGGGAACCTAGAGAATTTAGGGAATCATGCTGTCTATTATTTTTCTCTGGAAACATCATTTAACATTAAAATATCCTAAAAATAGTTGGGGGTCATTGCCCTCATGATCCCATCCCTCTAAATATGGGCCACGGACCCATTATCTTTTCTATCAATTCACCATTATATTTAAAAAGATTTCTAATTGCGATACTGATGATACCAAATCTCCAACCAAAACCCATTTTAGTAAATGAAATAAGGATCCTTCCGTAAAAGATGTCACACTTTTCTCCACATTTTACCCCTCCTTCCCGCATGTCACAAAGTGTCACCCTTCACCATGGCCTACTAGACGGCCACAATCTAGTAGGCCATGCCTTCACCCTCCCGTCTTATGTCACTCCCTTCTAACATCAATATATCTAACACAAGGTTGGCAAGAACCTGGAACCCCACATTTTCACTAAAGGTGAAGTGTGCCCTTCTCTCCCTTGTCACCAAGTATCACAGATTGGTAACCCCCTTCGACATCATTTATGAACAGAACAGCCCTAATCGACAAGAGTTATAATATCTTGGTCGAACAGAACAGGACATTTGGTTTCTGAGAGTAGTTTGATGGGGCTGGTTTTTCCTTCTGCAGGACGGCCATCGCAGTGGCCTACTTCGGGCTGACGCTGAACTCGACGAACCTGGGGCGCAACGACTTCCTCAACTTCTTCCTTCTCTCGGCCGTGGAGCTGCCCGCCTTCCCCATCGCTCTGCTCATGATGGACCGGCTGGGGAGGCGGTGGTCCAACACCATCTTCGTTCTGCTCACCGGCACCGCCTGCCTCGTGCCTTCATTCCTCACTAAAAGTACGAGCCTTTTTTTCATGCGTCCTAATCCAGTATCTACAGTAATATAAATTAATGGTGGGCAAGTATCGATGCCAAATGCTTTAGTACTCAATACCTAAAAGTATCGATACTTTATTTACGAATTCTTTAAAAAATTTGCAATGAAATTATCTTAATTATATCTGCCGTTGATTTAACTCAGCCTGCTCTCATTCTGCAGCTTAAAAACTCTTTTTTTTCGCATTGAGTCACGTATGTCCCACTTCACCCAAAGTATCGGCTCTTGAGGTGTATCGCCGGAGATATTGCTCATACGGTTCGATGCTTTTTTTTCCATACAAGTACTTTGGTATCGAACTTTCCCCATCCGGATATCTAAAGTAGTATACTGTAATTAAAGTGAAAATTTACACTTTCATAAACAATATTTTTTTCTTATCAACCTTCCACATGCACCAAAATGGATTGATTTTAGGTATTTGATAGATTTCTCATATACATTGCATTTCTTTCTACAGGCATGGCTTCTTCGGCCATTATAGCATCGATGGTGGGCAAGTTCGGGTCTGCGGCAGCTTTCATGATCATCTACCAACAAGCGGCTGAACTCTACCCTACTCCGCTCAGGGCGCTCGGAATGGGCATAGGATCCGTTGTTTCTTCTTTGGCCGTCATATGCATGCCTTACGTCTGCTATCTGGTAAGCTATTCACTTGATTTTGCAATGAGATCATTTCGAAATTAAACAGTTCAGCTCGAGTCTTAGGCCCAATTTACACGATATCAATTGCTAGTTTTCCAGCGTGGTGACTTGACTGGAGCTCGGTCACGTCGTCCAGTTCTTGTCAGTTTCATTCTTTTGAATTTCTTCGTTTAGAAAAGAATGTCTTCATTTTAACATAAAAATAAACATTATCATACGAAATTGAATGATTGTTACCCTTTTTGGGAGTAAAACGGAAATTTCGTGAACTTCCTCAATGAAGTGTATTCATGTTGGCTGGAACTCCCGCAGCAGCTGGATACCTTCACTTCCCATTCCAGTAATTATATACATGGTGTCCCATAAATAATGGGTTACACTTCTAGAGGGGAAAGTAGACACCTAGACGAGTCAGAATCACATAGGATTTTGGGGTCCCAGACCAAATCCCAGGGAGTTAAAAATGGAGCGACATCCCAAAAAATTGTTGAAAAATTCAATTTGTAGAAGAACTACTATTGGTAAAAATTTAATTATGGTCTCAAAAATTGTGGTTTAATATGATCTTTAAAATTATCTCAAAAGTCTTCAAAGAAAAATTTGTTTTATTATGAAAAAAGTTACAAAACCACAAAAAAATTTGAAAATTCTGCCAAAACCTCATTTTGTATTTCGAAATCCTTTTTTTATTTGATAATCTGAAAGATCATAGTTGTAAACCCTTAAGTCCAAAGTTTCACGTAAAAATCTTCAATATTAACGCTTGAGATCCTGTTAAAGTTCGTTTTTTGCGTGCGCAAAGTGGTTTCCTATAGCCGTTTCCAAAACGGCAGTTTGCGGACGCAAAAAACGGACTTAAACCATGCTTTAACAGGATCTCAAGCATTTAATATTGATAGTTTTTACGTTACACTTTGGACTTAAAGGTTTTCAACTACGATCTTTCAGATTATTAAATCAAAAGAAAGGATTTCGAAATACAAAATAAAGTTTTGGCAGAGTTATCACATTTTTTTGTGGTTTTTAAACTTTTTTCGTAAAAAAAAATTTTTAAATGAAAACTTTTAAGATAATTTTAAAGATCATATTAAACCACAATTTTTGAGACCATAATTAAATTTTTATCAATAATAGTTCTTCTACAAATTGAAATTTTCAATAATTTTTTGGGGGTGTCGCTCCATTTTTAACTCCCTGGGATGTGGTATGGGACCCCCAAATCCTATGTGATTCTGACTCCGTCTAGGTGTCTACTATCCCCCCTAGAAGTGTGACCCATCATTTATGGGACACCCTGTATACGATGCTATTCTCTATAGCAACTAGTGACTGAAAACCTCAATATCAGAAGATAGACCGTTAACGGGTATTAATTGGACTTTATAATGAGAATCCCCCAATAAGCAAGTATCCTAATAAAACTGAAACTGGCAGGTTAGCATCAACTGAAAAAGAAAGGAATTATGAATTACAACGATAAAAGATCCGTTTTTCTTTCCATCAGGGCACCTACAACAAAGCCATTCCGTTCCTTATCATCGGGGCTCTGTGCGTGAGTGCTGGCTTGATGGCTCCTCTGGTCCCGGAGACGCTCCACCGGAGGCTGCCGCAGACTATCCAGGACTCGGAGGAGATCGGGACTGGGCGAGGATGCTTCCCTTGCTGCAGGTAAGAAGGAAACAGCCATAAAATAGTATGCCAGCGATTTTGAGTTAACCAGCATATATGCATGGTTATCAGGCTGCATCACTATGTTCATCATTGGTTCAATCAGCACCTGGCTAAATTAGCAAATTTAAACGAACAAGGTTTTTTTTTTTAAAAAAGGGGGTTCACTCCTGGTTTTTTTTTCAGAACGATATGTTCTATACTTATGGTGCCCGGGCCGTGGGGAGCCTATTGGTTAAGGGTTAAGGCATCGACCTCGGGATCGGAGGGTCCCGGGTTCGATCCCTGACACCACCAAAGACCCACCAAGTATATGCGGAGTGCGTGCTCGTTAAATCTGTGGGTCCGGAAAAAGTCCAGTAGTTGGTCATGGCCCAGTTTCCCATGGGTCCAGGTCTCTGGAGACTATTTCCCTCCCCTTCAGAGACATGGCAAAATTGTGGAGATGGCGATAGATGGTGGCAGCTTCTATCATCTATGAAAAAAAATTAAAAATGTCTCTTAAATTTCAAAAGCATTTATGGTGCCCGCTCCCAGGAATCAAAGATTATCTCCTAACTAAACGAAAAGACGTAGGGATTAGGGAAAAGGTATGTGATGACAAATAGCTTATGCTAGCTTGGGGTTAATGACATTTCATGATCTTATGAAATACCTTGAAATATGAACCCGTTACATTACTACTTATTCCAAAAGCACCTTCTTTGAATATTGTGCCTAAAAATTTTTATAAATTCCTATAGATGGCCTTAAAAAGAATGTTTAGTGCAAGAGAAGCTATTTGCATTTCTCTTGAACTAATATTAAAAGAATGAAAAATATATTTGAATATGTGATTTAGGCATATATTCTTCATAACATCTCTTTTTCCCTTTCAACAGCTCTGAATCCGCAAAAGAAGATGATGAAGTAGAAGAACCTGAAGGAGGGGCCTAAAATTTCGTCATACAATGGTAACAGAATATTGAACAATAACTTTCAGATGCACCATAGATTCAGATGCAAGTTTTCACAAATGAAATTGAAAACAAGTGTCGGTTCGTTGCTGTGTACCTGAATGGGAAATGGAACGTGGAAGTGACATTCCTGATTCCATAGTCTTCCGAATGTGAATTGCGAACAATTTTTTGTCAGTTTTTATATTCAGCTTCAGGTCTTTTTGAATGTTTGCTGTTAATTGCATTTCAACTCCAGTGTTTTTGGGCCAAGAACAAAGTCTAAGACATTGAAGCTATGTTTTATGTATTCTCAAAAATGAGGTTTCATAAACACTGGTATGATGAGGCCGGAAAAGACAATACAAGAATCACACGAAATCAGTGAAACTATAAAGTACCCTGGTGCTTTTATTTTTATGTTATTAGTGAATTAAAGTTAATATCTGAATATAGTATTTTAAATATATGGAAATTTCAATAATATTTAAGGATAATGTTGATTTAAGAATATGTAAAATCTTTTAAATTTGACTAAATATTTTGTTCAATAGAATAAGTAATGTCCCAACACATTTGAATACATACGAGTTAATTACAAAAAAGATTAAAACGAGATCTATGGTAAGAAACTTAGAATTCCTCTTAATTTTTTTTGTAAAAAGAACAGCGTATACACATTAGCATGTATTTAATACATGTAAAGTAACATTTGATTCTTACAAACTAAAGCCCTGGATACTCTACCTTAAGTAGCGACATCACACTCAATCGGCCGCCATTGTGGGGAGAACTCACTACTAGTCCAGGATAGTCTATCTTATCGTCCCTAGTAGTGAATTCTCCCCATAATTAAGGTAGAGTATCCAGGGCTTTATTACAAACTAGAGTAAATAAAACTGTGAAGGCTTATAAGGCCAAAGTTACAATTAAAACTAAAACCTTCCAGGCTTCTTGTCATAGTCTTGCAAAGGTAAACACTCCTTACAAGCTACCTCTACAAGACTACTGCCAAGAAGCATGGAAGATTTTAGTTTTAGAGTAAACAATTTTGTAAAACTTCTGTGCTCTCTAAGATTTTGCATTACAATAGTCAGTTCATTTAGAATAGGCTGCAGAAACAATAATGTTAACCATAATAGCACACTCCTTACTCAGCGTCAGCTACCAATTCTTTAATGGTATTTTTCCAACTTCAGTTTAGGCTAGCTATCGCCCAACACAAATGACTCAATGAGCGTTTCTATGGTTAAACCTTCTATTGCTTTTTGTCTCACTGGCCTTTTCTGAATTAAAAGACTATAAGAAAGGTGAAAGAGTTAAAAATTTAATCCTGTCATAAAAACTATGAATTATTAGTGCCTATAAGTATTATATTTATCATCATCACTTTCAGCTTGTTAAAGAATCAAAATTCAAAATAAAATTGTTTAACATGTTTTGTATGTTCTTTGTGCGAGCTAATTTATTATTAAAAAGTACATTCAACTGTCTTTCTTTATTGAGTAAAACACGTGTAAGAATTTTCTTAATTTAACAAAATTTGATTTTACTCCTTCATTTAGATAAAAAGAAATATATAGTAAAAAAGTATTTCTTCAATACTAGTTTAGTTTAGTATAATATTTTTAAATTAAAAAAATCAGTTTTAAAATATTAATAGTCTATAAATACTGGTATGAGTAAGCTGGTAGAAGTTGAATAAAGAACCAATATCAAATTATCACAAAGAACTTTATTTGTTTTAATTCCTCATAAAAGCCTTACTTATATATTTATCAATTTAAAAAATTCATCTATTTTTCATAAATACAAATGGAATGCAGGGTAAGCTGTTTATACTATCACAAGGCTTTTGTGTAGAGTAATACTGAATAACTAAAAAAACAAGTATTGCAAACAGCCAGACAGTATTTGTACTGAAGAAAAGGGACATAGTCATGACAGTGTATTTGCTTATAAGATACCACCTTAATTATTTAAAAATATTTAAGTGCACACATAAAATTAAGTTCAATAAAACTTTTAAAAATATGCATTTACAAATTTCAAAAGGGTGTATACAACACTTTTAACAAAATTTATGTGATGTGATGATGCTATAATGTTTCTAAAGTAATAAAATATATAAATTTTTAAAATAGGTGGTTTACAATAAAGTTTTAACAAGGGTGCATGTCATTCAACAAAATTTTAAGACTATTAAAATCTAAATAACATTTAACAAATATATTTAACAACATTGAAAGAGAAACTATGGGACTTCTTGAAAATAGGTAAAACAGTGTTATTTCACAGTTAGCACATTTAACTAATCACAAAACTTCCAAGGCCAGAAGGGACCTACAACTATAAACTCAAAATACTTAAGACATTTCAAAATTAAATTAAAATATTATTGTAGTAATTTTTTAATCAATTTTCAATCTACATTTATGTTTGTATGTTTTTAAATCCTGTATTAACAACAGGAAACTTGTCTATTTTTAACATTAGTATAGATTCCATGCAATTCCTTACACCATTTAATTTCTAATATATATATCCTAACATAAATATTCTAATATTGATTGCAGTAGTAGCATAAGAGCACTATCCCTTAAAATTTAAGAAAAGGCACACAGCCAAATATACTATATAGTTCATTTGGCAAGACTAATTTAAACATGACTTTTAACTAAGATTGAAAATTCTCAAATTTTACATTTCAAAACTTTCGTAGATAAATTGAAGCATACTTTCATTCAGCCATATGAAATTTAAAAAATCTTTATGCATTGTAAAGTGACACAAATTTTAAAAAGGGAAGACCCGGACTAGTTTAACTATCAAAATACATTTTTACTGAAGCAAAAGAGAAAAATATTTTAAGCTATTAATCAGAAATCAATACCTTAATTGCATGAAACTTTCAGTTAGACCTTAAAATTGTAAAAGTAATAGGTTTTGTGGTTAATTAGTAATAAAATTTTAAAAACACTTATAATAAACAATTAGAAATTTAATTAAGCATGGGATAAATATTTCAGGTATGCTAAATGGATATATTCAGCTATATTTGTTTTGTTATTACTATATACCTACATCAGTGATTTTTTAAATTTAACATGTTAGTTCTAATGTCATGTAAATGGAAAATGTGCTGAGATAATACTTTTTTTTCCATTTTGCACAGAAAAATACTATGAGCTCTGAATACAGGACTTCATTGAGAAAAAACACTAAGAAGTGCTAGTAGTAAAACTTGTAACGTTTCAATACCAAAATATACCAGAGGAATAGGTAACCTCATACAAACATTCAAATATTGGACAGCTTTTTTAAAACCACAGAAAAAATGGATAAAAGGAATAAATAAACTGACTTCCAAATGAGAGAATAAATAAAAAGAAAATTGGTAAAATAATCAGGTGGGACATTAAAAGTAAATAAATAGATAAGGGGCAAAGATCATTTAACAGTGAATGTAATGTATGATATTGAAATAACACTATCAGGTAGTTGAAAATATTGGCTCAAAAATAATTTAGTATAATGAAAATTGAAATCATCAGAAAATGAAACTAAATAAATAACACCAAATTGTACCAAGATGTGTTAAACATAGAAAAATAACAGTTGGTTCAATTAATAAATATTTAAAGCAAAACATCTAACACTGATAAAGAATATTATTTAAAATTACAAGTATAAAAATCAAATTCATATTTAGTGTAAATCCTGTACTTTTTACCTTTTAGTAAAGTAATAGCAAGAACAAAATCAAAACAATAATAGAACTTTAAAAAAAACATTTTTCAATCATTTGATATAATTCTATCCTTGTAGGATACATGACTCAATTAATGTTATACTTTTCCTTAGAAAATTCAAAGAAAAATGAGCTAGGAATACCAATCCTAATAAAAAAAATCAAACACATGAACAGGCCTAAAAATACACAAGTCAAAAACTAAAGTTTAGAACCTTTAGCTATAAGAAATATAAATTGACTTTTACTTATAATGAGTCATGAAAAAGGATTAACAAACTAATAACGTAATTCAATGTGAAAGTAAACCTAAGTTACACAACATCGAAGAAAAGAAGGCAAGAGTATATATCTTTCACACTAGCGATCAATAGACTTTTGCTTTTTTTTACACTTTATACACATTGGAGTACAAGCACACATTAATAAGCATATATTTACAGTCTCACTAAAATCCTTAGTTTACCTCCAATAATTTCAATAAAATCACGAATAAATCTTGATAAACTTCACAGGTTTACTTGGTCAAAGGAGGTAAGAGTTTGATAGCTTTAGAGTGACAGAGCTCGATCAGTTCAGGCCATTGGTGACAGATCATAACAATTATAATAATAAGAACCAGAGTAGTGAGAGTTCGAACCCTGCAAGTAAAGAGAAAGCAATTACTGAGGAAAAAGACACAGAAAAAAACTAAAATTGCTTTTAATAGTTTTGTGTGTATCAGACAAACTATTTCTTGTTTCCCCCCTACTCTTGAGTCCTTCACAGACCAATTTTATAGCTCTCAGAGTAGACCAGTTAAAAACCACTGATTTAAATCTTTCAAAAATAGTATGCAGTATAATCATTTATAAAATAAAACTCAATAGCAATAACATTTTGTTAACAGTCCTACTTGTAAGTTAAATAAATTGAAAGCAAATTATTAAATTGAATAAAGTTGACATTAAATGAGTCAGTAATTCTTTTAATGTATCAGTAATTAAAAGTTTCTGACACATCAAAGGAATGCATTTAAAAAAAGTTTTTCTTTAAAAGAGAGATCAATTTTAGGTACATTGAGTAGCAGTCAAAAGTTGTTAAGTCAGGAAGTTGAAATAAGGTATGAAAAATGAGGCACTGTGGTTTAAACTAGCAAACCAAACTTTGAAATAATTTCATTTGAACAATAAAGGAAGATGCTGTTGTGTCCCCTCACTCAAATAAACTTGAAATATCGTAATCGTGGCGGTGCTTTTAAACAATTTATTGAAGATACCCGAACCGTCTCTTACCTAGTTCGTAAGAAAGGCATGATTATGTTGGAGAGTGTGGCAACCAGGAGTAGGACGACCTGCAGCATGGTGAGGGCAACATTGATAAGCTTCAGCAGCAGAGCACGGGCCTGAGAGTTCTCTACGGCATCCAGGGTTACCAGCTGCTGCAGATGCTGGTGTTGCTGATGTTCCATTCGAGATATCTGTGAAAGGATTCAGTTTAAGAAATAAATAAACATAGTTCCCACTCTTTTGTGAGAAAAAAAATCATGGGCTATTCCATATGAACAGGGACATGATCAAGAAAAATGAAAAAATAAAATAATAAAATTTTCTTATTATTTTAGGGAATAATTATGCAGTATTGATCTAATTGTGTTTTGCATTGCTTAAATTTTGTGTAAAATTATTTTTATCGGAATGTCAGCATCTAAAAATCAATATTTAGAACTGCTTGTTTTTTTGTTAATTTGTTAATGAAAATATATGTTTTATTTAGAAAATTAAAAATAAATTAATTAGTTTTTACAACTTTTTTGTTAAATATACTCATAAACTTTATTTTATAGTAAGAATGAAATAAAGTGTTTAAATCAATTTAATTATATTTATATTCATGAATAACTGAATGCTTATACACATGTAGCGTGAGTTACGAAGTACTGTAGCGGGAGTTACGAACAGCTTTCTATATTTTATTTTATTTCTGATTTTCTTAAGTATTCCCAGTAAAACTGTTTGCTATTTTAGAATAAGGGAAGTATATTCAAACCCCTGACAAGCATATAGAATTATTGAAACACTATTTAAGCAGAAAAACAAATTTGAATTTTATACTCATAAATCCATGTCTTTTTCTTGTAGCGTGAGTTACGACTCTATTTTAATTAATATTTAAAAAACTAAAATTCTTAAAAGATTCGCAATACTTATTTTAAATTAATAGCATAAATTTTAATATGCATGATTTTTTTAGAAAGAAAATAATAGTTATTTCTATATTTAAAAATTATTTTAAATTGCAATTTTGAAAAAAATGTAGCGTGAGTTACGGTGGAATTGCCCTCATGTGTTTTTCAAGGTCTTTTTAAGTTCTTCATGGACTAACATAGAAAAATGGAAAATCCATTTATGAGCAAAGAAACTTACTCTCTTAAGTACCCCTGCTCCAGAAAAAAAATTTGCTCAAAAACCTTTCTTATAGTGAAAAAGACAACATTACATTACCATTCATATATTTAACAATTTCGAGCTATTACTAAAATTCACTTGTTTTAGGACACAGAAAAATTAAAGTAGCCCCATTTGTGTTTAAAAGAAACTAACCGGAAATGAACTATTTGAATCAAAAATGAACTTTTTCACATTTAAATCGAAGAGAATTCCAGATTAAAATATACTATTATAATTAAAAATTCAAGGACTTTGCACTAAATTCAAGTACTTTCCAGGGCTCTTGAAAACAAAAAAGAATTTGAGTACTTTTTTTTAGGCTTTTCAAGGCCCATGAAAACCCTGAACAATAGATAAAGGCCAAGCAATTGACCTAAATGTAAAACTTTGAAATTATCTCGAATAGAAACAAAATATAGCTATTAGAAAAATATTGTGTTCAACATGAGAGGTTGGGCTGCCAAGGATTTCTGCCTATCGCCTACCAGGCATAAAGAGACGCAGGCCAAGAAACAAAATTACAATGAATATACAAATCATCAAATATTTTATAACATATCTTAAGAGAACACATGAAAATAAATATCAAAGAACCAAAAGGACCAGTAAAAAAACCTGATCTGAAAATTTGAACTAGGCTTTGCCTAGTTCAAATACCCCTGATTTCGGATGGATGGATGGATGGTTAGCCATTTGGCTATGTAGGGACATTTGCCTACTCTTTCGAGTTGCTTCGTCCTCGTCTTCTTCATTTGTTTTCTGTTTTATTTAGAAAGATTCCATAATTTGGTTTAGCTTAGCTGTTTTTCTATGCTTTTTAGAAACTCTGATAGTGCCTTTATTTTTTTGTCTTTATTTTCGTTATTTATGTCAAGTATATCCGAAACAGCATTTGATTTGACGTTTATGTCTTCCATAAGTTTTTTTCTTTGTTTGTTGTACTTTTTGCAGTGTAGTAGTAAATGGTCATTTGTGTCTATGATTTTGCATGTATTGCATATGGGGTCTGGGACTACTTTTACTTTGAACAGATTTGCTTTTGTTGGAAGGGTTTTGGTTCTTAGTCTGGCTAATAAAGTGTCTATTTCCCTATTTTTTGCTATAAGTTTGTCTTTGTGTGTTAAATTATCAATATGTTTAAAGCTATTGTAGTATTTGCTTTTTCTCCAATATTCGTTGTTTTCTTCCTTAATTTTTCTTGTTATTTCCTTTATTAAATCTTCAGGGGAAATGGATTTTCGTATGATGTTGTCAGGTGCGTTTTTTGCTTTGTAGTCTGCTTCCTCGTTTTCTTTTATCTCCATATGTCCTGGGGTCCATACTAATTCAATCTTCTTGCCCATTGCTGCAATTTTGATTAATAGGTTATTAATTTCCACTATTATCTTTGGGGAATTCTGTCTTATTTGTTCTAGTGCTTTGAGGACTGATAAGCTGTCGGTTAGAATGGCATAATTTCTTTCAGTTTCCCTGTTGAGTTGAATGATCTCTTCTAGTGCAATACCTATTGCCATCGCTTCTCCAGTGAATATGCTGTTGATGGGATTTATTGCTCCGGATTTTTTGGTTTGATCTTTTCTGTTTATTGCTGCTATCTTGGTGTCAGTTTTAGTTTTAGATGCATCTGTGGTGTATATTATTTTATTCTTTAATTCATTCTCTCTGTATTCGTTGAAATAGCTTTTTATTTCATCTTTAATTTTTTTTTGTCTTGAAACTCGTATCTATCCGTTATTATCTCGACATTTTTCCTTTTGGTTTAGTCCATCTTTGCTGCGACTATTTCATTGCTATTTATTTCGTATCCTTTCATTATTTCCTGAAATGTAAATGTATTGGGTGGATGTCTCTTTAATCTTGTTTTTTTTGAGATTTTGAGGAATTTCTTTGCTAAATCTGACTCTTCTCCATTGGCAATCTGTTTTATGCCAAATTTCAGTAATTGCCCTTTGTATCTTAGAACTATAGGAAGTTGTTCTGATTCTCTTAACAGTAATGGGATGGGTGTCCATTTCGGTAACCCTGTAGCTATCCTTAGTGCCTTATTATATAATATTTCTATGTTGTTTAGTTGTGTTTTGCTTGCCGAAATCAACACTTGACTTCCGAATTCTAGATTGCTTCTGATTGTGCTGTTTACGATGTTAATTAGATGATATGATCTTGCTCCCCATCTTTTTCCTGAAATCTCTTTTAGTGCGTTTATTTTCCTTGTCACTTTCTTTTTTAAGTGCTGAAAGTGCTCGTTAAAGGTTAAATTTTTTGTGAAATATACTCCTAATATCTTGATACTGTCCGTCCATGGGATTTCCAGTTGATTTAGCTTGAATTCCATCGTGGGTCTTTGTTTTTTATTCGAGAAGTTTATTGCGTATGATTTCTGCGGTTTTATTTCCAATTTCCAATATTTGCACCATCTATTTATCCTACCTAAAGTGTTTTGTATATTTTCTGTTACTTTGGCTAAATTTTCGTGTTTTGCATAAACGTATATGTCGTCTGCGTACGTTAGTATCTTTGTATCACTGTATGCTGTTTCAAAAATGTCATGCATATATATTGAGAATAGGTAGCTACTCAATACGCTGCCTTGCGGTACTCCTCTGTTTGTGCTTATTTTTTCCGATATGCAGTTTCTCCACCGGACTTGGTGTTCTCTGTTGTTTAGGAAGTTCATTATCCATAGCGCTGCTTTTCCCCTTATACCAAGCTTTAGTAATTTCTGGATTAGACCGTCATGGAATACGTTGTCGTATGCCGATACTATGTCTAGATTTATTAATATAATGAATTTTTTTTCTTCCTTTGCTTCAGTGATGTCGTTGAAAATTATCGACTGTACATATGAAACACCTTTGCGGGGAATGAATCCTGCTTGACATTTATTAAATTTATATGAGGTCTGACTTTTTATTCTCTTGAGAATCATTTTCTCAAACATTTTGCATACCGTCGAAGTGAGAGATATTGGTCTGTATGATTCTATTACTTTTGGATTTTTTCCTGGTTTTAGTATCGGTATTATTGTGGCAATCTTCCAGTCCTCTGGAATGATCCCAGTGTTCCAACTATTATTTATGATGTATAGAAGGACGACTCTTTGGTTTTCTGACAACATTTTAATAAGCTTGCTGTTTATCTGATCTGGACCTGGAGAGGAGTTCTTGAGCGTGGAGATTGCTTCGTTAAGTTCGTCTATTGTGAAGTCTTTGTTGTAAATTTCTGAGCCTTCTGGGCTGAGGTCGAGAGGGATTCCCTCTTTTATTTCGTGCTTTCTGAAATGCTCCGCGAAGGCTGTAGCTTGTTCTCGGGGTTGTGTTAATGTGCCTTGTACGCCTGATAGTATGTTTTTAGATGTTTCGTTGTGTTGATTTCTTGTACTTAGTGATTTTAGAATTCTGTATATACATTTCGACTCTTTTTCGTTTTTGCACAGGTTGTCCCAATAGGTTCTTTTGCATTCTTAAATGATTTTCCTGAGTTTAGCCGATACTGCTTTATATTTTATCCAAAGATTTTGTGATAACTTTAAAAGTGTTCGTTTTTGTTGTAGCAGCACTTCGCATTTGATATTCCACCAGGGTTTGTTTTGCTTAGTCATTTTTATTTGTATCGTGTTTTTATTTATGGTTTTTTTGCATTCATCTAATAAATCTTCTTCACCAAAATTTTCCTTTTTTATGTCTTCTTTGATCTTTTGCCATAATATCCTCTTCCTTGTTGACTTCCCTATATCTCCGTTTCCTTTTAGTGTTATGCTGACCGGATAATGGTCGCTTTCATATAGGTCGTTGCTAACCTGATACTTGGCTACTGGTGCCAGATCTTGTGATACTATGGATAGGTCTAATAATGATGAACTTAAATCGACGAGCTTTTGAGAGTCTTTTGACTCTTTTTTTGCTCCAATTAATGGGTGTTTTATATTGAAGTCTCCTACTATAACAAACGGACTTTTATTGATTTTCTTTAGCTCATTTAGCATTTCGTCTTCAAAGTGACCTTTGGGAGAGTATATATTATATATTTGCAATTTATTTTTCTCGAATATTACTTCGATTGCCTGGATTTCGTTTTCAGCGATTGGTATTGAGCTTAAATCGATTTGTTGAGACGATAGGTTGTTATCTACTGCTATTAATATGCCTCCTCCTCTTCTAAGAGTATGCCTTTCTTTTTTTGTATATTACTTTGTTTTGAATTTTTATGTGATCTTGGTTTTTCAAATATGATTCCTGTATTGCTATAATGTCTGACTCTTGGAATATTTGATCTTTTAACCGGTTTCTTTTATTTTTTAGACTGCGTGCATTCCAGTGTACTATGTTTAGCATTTTCATTTCTTTGTACGAGGTGATTGGATGGGATCAATTACTCTTGATATTGTTTCCTTATTTATAGCTTTTAGTTTTCCGCAGTCTCGGCGAGCTTACTTTATCTTGATGATTTATAGTTTTTTTATTCCTAATACTTCTTGCGTTCCATTGAACTTCCTTGAAGATTATTTTGATTTACATTCCTTGTGTTCTTCATAATAAATTTTTAAAATATAAACACTGATTTTTTTGGGGTTGATCTTTCTCTCAGGGTCCGGTATTTTACTGTTTAAATTTGTCTAGTAGTACATTCTTCTTTAGATTTTCTAAAGAGATAATTGGTTGATTGCCATGTTCTTTCATATTCTGGAGCAATGCTTCATTTCGCTTATTTATTCTTTCATCTTTCTTTGTTTTCTCCATTAGTGTTGACATATTATGATCTGGAGTGTATGATTCTGTAATTTCCATCTCAGGATCTCTTTGATCTATTCTTGGTTTCTTGTTTGAGATCTCTAGATCCGGGCTTGTTTCATTTTCTTTTTTGTTTTTTGTTGATTGCGAAATTTCCTTAGGGTTTTGATGAGTCCTGTTGATCAGTTTTAAGACCATGACTTGAAATTTCGAGAACATATCGATGATTGTGTTTGTTATGAATTCTTTTTTGTCATTTTCTAGGATCTTTGTTACCTCTTCTTTGGGAGCAGTGTTCTCTTCCTTAGTTTGTTTTACAGCTTTAGCATAGTTGTATTTACTTTGGGTGCTCCTAAATCTTTACCTTGCTTCTATGAACGATAACCCATTTTTTTCTTTAAATTGTAGGAATTCTTCTTTTTTGTAACTTTCACAAATTTCATTGTTAGGATAGTGACCTTCTTCACCACATACAAAGCATTTTACCTGTTTGGATTTGCATTCATGGTCTAAATGTGGTAGTCCACATTTTAAACATTTCTTCTGTCTCTTGCAAAACTTGGTTGGGTGATTGAATTTATGGCAGTTTTTACATTGTCTAGGTTTTTCCACATATTCTATAGTGTCTTGTCTAGTCATCCATAATTTTATTTTATTAGGTACTGTTCTTCCAAATACTGTTATAAGGATAGTTTTTGTTTTCACTATGTTTTGGTCTATTTTTTTGGTGAATCTTTTTATGTTTTCTATTTTGAGGAAATTTTCTAATTTAAAATCATCTTTTATCTCTTCAAGGCTAAGTTCAGTTGGGATGTCTTTTAGTATGATCTTCTTCGTGTTACATTCTCTTTGGATGGATATGTTAACTCTTATTCCCAAAATCAACCCTTTTGTAATTAGTTCTTTTGCCGTTTTGAGGTCCTTTGTTACTGCTAATAATTTCCCTTGATTCGTTATAATTAATTCATCGATGTTCTTGGCATTTGACAGATTTTCTGTGAAAAAATCCTTCATTGCTTTGGGATGAGATTTGGGAATTTTCTCATCTACTGGAGAGTACACTATTACAAAAAGCCTTGTTCCATTGTTAAATCCAGCTTCCAATTGGTCTTCTAAGTCAACTTTGACTTCTAAAAAGTTCCCGTTTTGCGTGCCCATGCTTAAAGGGTTTGGGCTTCCGCCTGTGGGCGTTCCCATCCTTAAAGCTGATCACCTTCTCTCAGACTCTTTCCAAGGTAAAATCAAAATAACCAAGAAAGCTTAATAATTGAAATTCAAGTTATAAACAAAGTATAACTAAACAAAGGTAATGTTAACAATGTATTATCGTATGCGATGTTACAGGCGTAAATGCTTGGAAAATACCTTTTGGATAATTAAAGTGCTTCTGATTGAGGATGGCGGATTTTAGATTTTCGGTGTTTGCTTAACCGCTGAATAGTTGAGATATTACCACCTATTTATGTATTTGCATGAAATATCACTATTAGAAAAGTTTAAAGACAGGAGCTTATATTTTACCAACTTCATCTATTGCAACAATCACCCCTGATTTCAATATGCCTCTTGTAAAACTACATACAAGTTTTGGCAACCTCTGAGTAGTTCTACAAGTGTACCAATTTGCTTCAAAAGGGGAAAATGGCACAAATAACAAAAAATACAATGTGATACTATGTACCAGTTATAAATTTTCAATGTATAGTTTTCATAATCAGCTTAGTAGATCATAAACAATAAGGTTTATGTATGTTGAAAAGATGCTTTGAGCTATGATCTACATAAACTTAACTACAATTTTGAATAGAATTGATGCTCATTTTCATTTCCAAAAATTTAATTAACACCACCAATTTCATAGCCATGCATTTGCTAAACTATTTTGTTACCTATTCTTACTGATAAAACAAATACTTAGGAGATAAGGGACTAAAATATTAATATTATATGATTTTTCTAAATTTAAAAACTTAAAAATGCTTACTCGAGTTTGGCAGTTGTCAAGGACATCATGTACGTCCCTCAATCTTTCTTCACTCTGATACTGCACCTTTTCTTCCATATCAGCAATCCCTTGTTTCAGATTTTCAATCTCATTCTGATGCAGCTCTATTAAATCATTCATTTGTTCTTCTAAGCGCTAAATAAGAAAAGAAGCAATTGTCAACTAAAGTAGGTGACCATAATTATGCAGAATTAAAATTATTAATCTGCTAAACCTATTAGAATTAAAGATAATGAGAAAAATAAGCTTTATTTAAATTTCCAAGAACTTAATTTGCACATTAAATTAAAATACATTCTTACATTGAAATTAGAACAACTATTTATCAAAGTGAAATCACTCTACTAAAATGGTAGTTATCTAGGCAATCTCATAAAATTCAGCTAACTATGGATATTTAATTTACATTATAGTTCTATTACTATTTTGCTAAGACTAGGCTGATCCACCTTAGGGCCACCAACCTCAGACCTGGAAAAAGTGCTCAAACCTACGAACCTGGTTCGGGGGAAGCCCCCGCCAGCTCCAAAGGAGCAATACATAAGGTTTGGGCAAATTTTATTAGGTTCGGGGGGAAAGTTACAACTTTTTCCAGGTCCGACCAACCTTAATTGAAGTTTATTCAGAATATTAATGTCCAAACATGACAAACAAAACAGCCCCATTTCAAGATAGTTTTATCTCAATAACTAAAAATAGTTTAGAAATAAACATTTTCAGTTATGACTTAAAATAAAACACCTTTTCTTTTAACTTTAATAACACAATGAAACTATTAAATATAATTGGAAAAAAACTACAAAGAAATTTAAAAATGCTAGTACAGTCGAGTCCGCTTAATGTGATCGCAATTGTCCGAGACTAAACTGATAACATTATCCGATCGATAACAATAAGCGATCTCATATCAAAAGCAGCAAACAGTGTAACTATTGTTTGCATTAAAATCAAAATCATGTAATCGTAATAAAGGTATTCGAAACACTATTTTTAAACTAGGTATAATTTTAAGGGGGAAATACAAGAGTAGTTCAATTAAAAAAAGTAAAATAATCGCTTACTTGGTATTTTTATTGGTATAGAAAGGTCTCTCTTTTTTCCACTCCATTATATCCTTCCACTCCAATAAACCACTTATTTATTAAACACAAGGTAAAATTCAAATATCTTATCAGACATCTGCAAAGCGTCGATCTTGGTGGTTTCTTTAACCAATCACAAGAATGGATTCGGACCCCCCATAACCATTTTCTTTCAATATATGCAGAATGTTTTCTTTATCTCTTACTCATACTGAGTTTCAGAAAAAAGAAGCACCAGTTGCTCTCATGGGGCAGATGTTTACTTGTAAAAATTGACCTTCAAAATGAAACTCGAACTCAAAAGCGGTCGTTTTAAAGGGAATATGGACAAATTTTGATAATATTAAGCGGAGTGATGATTCATAGTTGATCACATTAAACGATGTATTATACGTTAAATTAAATAGGAATGATCGGGACCTGTTGATTTCGATAACATTATCCGATTGATAACATTAACCGTGATCACATTAAGCGGATTCGACTGTACATAAAATTTGGTTAAATTCAATAAGTAAAATGCTTCCATAAATTCCTAATAATGCTATTCGTGAAAACATACCTCATAACGATATCTTTCGTCTTGAAGTGCTTGGCTAAAATAAGTAGATTCTTGTTGAATTTGTCCCTGAAAGTAAGATAACACTGAGTTTTAATAAATTATTAGAAACCTTCAAATATACAAAAAAAACTAAACATTTTTAAAACATAAAAAACTTTTTAATTAAAAAGTAAATTGGTTAATGCTTATGCTATAAAAAATATGGAATTAAAACAAGGATTAAAAATACTTATAATTTAAAAAAAACTAATTAACCAACATCTTTATTCCACTTATCCAGGTATAACAAGCCAATTTTACAAAATTGGAGACAGCTAAAATGGTAGACTCTCACCTTGACTGATTCTATCTCCTCCACCAAATGCTGGTATTCGTCCCTCTGTGACCTCAGCTCTTGCAAAATGGGATCCAGGTCAAATGACCCCTGCCCTACAGAATGGAGGGTGCTGGACTCAGTCCCTGAAGGGACACTTTGAACAGGGTTGTGGTGAGGGCTGGGGACAGAAGAGTGTCCTTCCCCTGACCCTGCTGCCCCTGCATTAGGGTTCTGGCCAGACTCAGATGTGATGCTCGAGTTCTCTTCATCAGATGTGTATTTGGTACTGTGAATCAAATATGGACGTTGAAAAAGGGAATTTTCAACACATTAGTACATAAAATAAAGTATTTTTTAGATATTTTTTCAGTGCTAAGATCCAGGGATGCATTTGAAATCTATATCTTTGATATTATTTTTCAAAAGAATGCAACTTTCAGTAAGCAAAAGGTAAAATAGCAAGTGGTCTCTCATTTCTACTACTCTCTGATAATTTTCGCATCTCACACTTAAACACTTTCATAAAAGCAACAAGGTTTTTAAAAAAGGCTAGTTTTTTTCTAAAGAAAAAGTGAAATTTCCATTGGTTGATATTTTTATGAACTAAGAAATTTTTCCTATTTATTTGTAGGTTTTCTCAAAAGAAAATATCTTTTTAAAGTAATTTAAAAAACATTAAGCTTTCAATTAGTGTAAAAAGCTCAATCCAAGAATTAAAGAGGTAACAACTGTTAAGTTAAAACATATAAATCAACAAATAATTTTTCAATCATAAACTTAACTCAAAGACTAATCTGATAATGTGTATAAATGAATTATATCATGGTAACAGATTACCTTTAAAGAATAGAATAATTATTTTTTATAAATAGCTTTTTAAAAAATCTACCTGTGAGTAGAAAGTGCACTACCATGAATATTCAGTTCTTGATCATCACTGCAGTCTTCCGATTCTAAAAAAGAGTTAGGCGAACATTGAACAATATTTTGTGCTCTGAAGAAACTACCATATAAAAGCAAGGATATAAAGTTTGTTTCTATTTTTGCTAAGGAGCCAGTTCAAGAAAGCAGATATTAATTGTGGGCTGCAATTTTAAAATGACTGCATTCACAAATTAAATTAGGATTTCAGATAAAATGTTAATTGCAAGCATTTTAAGATTAAGACTTTTGTTTCAGGGATGTTGATCCAAATTCCTAAGGTTCCTCACTCATACATTTTAGTTACATGTTTTTTAGAACACTCACAGGTAGAATTTGAATTTTGGGGTACTCAATTTGAAATTTTGTGAAAGATCTTAAGACTTGGATAGGGGGTCAAACAAAGATAAGGGACCTGGGATCCCACAGAAAAGTTTTTGAAATTTGACCTTCATGAGTACTGATTTTTCGGACATATGGAACCAACCCTCTAGGTCAGTGATGGTGAACCTGTGGCATGCGACCGATATTTCAATGGAATTCAACATTCACTAAAAATAACGTAAAAAACTTTTGTTCTAGACCAGAGATTTCTTACTGGTAGCCCGCAAAGTCAACTGAAAACTCCCCAAAAGCAGCTTCAGAACACTTTTTAGCTCGCTAAAATTCAAAAAAATTTCAGGGGAGGACCCTCAAACCCCCACCTTATTCACCTCTAAGGATATAGAGTAGTTTGGTAGTTTTCTATATTAAAAAATTAAAGTCTGAAATACAGGGAACGTTGTATACCCCGAAATTTCCCCTTAGTTCAACAAGGGATTATGGGGCTCAGATTAACTTATCCAGGGATGGATGAGATTGACAAAAAAGCAAAAAGTCTGAAAAGCTCCTTGGACGACCATTTCATGATAAAAAACCTCATTAGTTTCATAGGTTCATATATCTTTAATAAATTTTTAGTTTGATTTTTGGCATATAGATGACAGTAATATGAAAAATTGGGTACAATAAATTTCCTAATTCCAAAGGGGGTCTGGGGGTCCTCCCCCTGAAAACTTTTTGAGATTTGACCTAAAAAACATGATTTTATTAGTCTTCTTACACTCAGCTTGAATTTTAGGAAGATTAGAGAGGACTTAAAATTATCTTACTTAAGCCCCCATGTATAGTAATTAGGTTTAATTTAGTTTCCAATGCGGTTTTAGGTAGAATTTGCATTAAAAAGATTTGAAAAATAAAGTTCCAAGTACTAAAAGGAGGGTCTGGGGGTGTATTCTCAGAAAAAAGGTGGAAATCCCGACAAAAATTGGAAGAATCTTATGCCTGATTATTATAAGGGGGACAGTACCCAAAAGTGAGGTTAACTATTATGTTTTTAAGGAAATGTACAATCTAAAAATTTTTTTAACTAAGGGCCATTCAACAATTACATAACCATTTTCTTGGACATTTTTGACCCCTCCTCCCCTTTTGACAGCAAAGAGAAGCAAACCACAACCCCCTTATAATTACGGAGGAAAACCGACACATGAAAATCATGAACCGTAATATAAATGGCATTCTAATAATAAAAGGTTTGCCATCACTGCTCTAGGTAAAACCCAGATGACTGTTCCTTGTATTCTGTATATGATGTGGAGTAAAAACCTGGTGAGAAGCAACATCTTGCAAAAAGACCAGGTAAAAAATACTAGGAACTGGCACTTTAACTACAGCCAACCAAAGTGACCACTTAACAAGCAGTAGAGGGGGATATCTAAATGGTGTTGCAAAAAAAACGTTCAAAGCAAAAACAGTTCAGACAAAAACCGTCAAAAACAAAAAACTCGTAGCTTTACACATGTTATCAATTTGTTTTTTATTGAACCATTTTTGCTGAACGGTTTCTGCACTGAACGGTTTTTTTGTATATCCATCTAAATCATAGGCTCGGGATCAGTGGCAAATCCAGAGGGGGGGCTGTGGGGCTGCAGCCCCCCCCCAGGAATAAGATATTCAAGTTTTGGTAATAGCAGTAAAGCCAAACAAGAAATTTCAACACATTGCGGATATTTGGTGGTGTTACCCAAAGGGTCTCAAAATGAATCTGAACCCTACTTTTAAGGGTAAAAATTCCAAAATTTTCTGGGGGAAGACCCCCAAACATCCTCGAAATTTTGGAATCTAATAAGTCAGTTTTTCCTTGAAACTTTAGGGATTTACAAAGAATGATCCTCTTTGATGTAACTTTAAGTGTCTCAACATGAGTTAAAATGCCCTTTTAAGGGCAAAATTCAAAAATTTTTCTGGAATAGGAACCCCTAACCCCCCTAGAAATTTTCCAATTCATAATACCATAAACTTTTTTCCTTGAAAATTCTGCTGCTTACAATGAGTGGTGCTCTTTGGGCAGAATCTAAAGGGCTTCACAATGAGTTAAAACACTATTTTGAGGGGCAAATTTCCTAAATTTTCTGGGGGAGGACCCCCATACCCCCCTTTTACTTGGAGTTGACATTTTTACACAATTTTGAAATTTATTGCACCAAAATTAAAACCTTACGAAGTCATCTCACTTAAAACTTAGTATTCCTAAGGCTAGTCCTCAGAAAAGATGTCGAGTAACCCCCTAAACAAAAATCTAGCTACGGCACTGGTAACCCCTTCCCCCTTCAGTTGCTTACATAATATTTGAACAGCCCCAATAGCAAATAAGTTATTTGTGAAACTCAGCCCCCCTCAGACAAAAATCCTGGATTCGCCACTGCTCGGGAAGCATAAGCAAAATAAAAAAGTTGAAAAGAAAACCCTGATATTGTGAAACTCATAACCACATATAGATTTTTCTGACTACATTGTTAGGTCTAAGCCACTAAAAATTTCTCTGCTATTTGCCCATCTATGATCTAAGTAAATGTTTCAGATAAATATTTTTAAAATGAAGATTTTATATCTTAAACTATTATATAATAAATATCAATGTAGAGAAATAGCTACTAAATTTCATGTTATCAGAAATACTTACTAGATATAGAATTTATGTTGTCGGCACTGCCAAACTTATTTTTGATAAGATGCGCAAATTCCCGAGGCTTGGACATAACACTTCTGAAACAAAATTAAATTAACTAAGCTGAAAAGAACAAAAATAAATAATGCTTAAAAACAAAGAACTCAATTTTGACAACATCTATATAACAAATTCAAAAGCCTGATTTAGAAACACCTGCAACCAACATAGCTCTATTCACACAGATTAATTTACTTATATAAAAGCTTTTTTCTAATGTACTTATTGTGTGCATTCAGTAGTGCTTAGAGCAAACAAGAAGAGAGGATAAAAGTTTTAGGTAAACTATAAGCAACATGAAGTGTAATAATAAAAACCAGTGAAGTCTATTCTAAATATATTGTGGTGTGTAAGAGTCAACAAATTCTCCACATAAGTCACATCTTGAACAGTCCTCTTACAGCAGCTTGTAATCATTATACAGTCAATTTTCTAAGTACAGCTTCTATAGTAGGATTTTCTTACAGTTTCAACCAAGTTGTGTCATCTCACATGCCTTACCTCATTGATAATGAACATATTAAAAAAATTCAGTTTATCTAACAACTTATCATTTTGTTTATAACTGATTACAGATCAGTTATAAACAAAATCTGCAGTTGCTTAGATAATGTAAGTCTTTTAATTTTTTTCTTTTAAGGCTGGACTAGTTATTTATGAAATCTGTAAACTTTGTTTGGAAGGAAGTTAATCTATAGTTGATGATAGAAATTCTTCTTCTAAACTTATCATTTGTTTTTGTTTTTTTTATTCTGAGATACTGTTTTTCAGGAATAAAAAAATACAAGATATAAAGAGTGCCTTGAATTTTCATTTTCCTATTAGGCTCATAGTTCTTGTGCAACGACAACCAACAGTTAATACAATAACTCATTCTCATATCCAAGAAACATAAAAATGCAAGAAATTTTTCAATCAATCAACTTATCAATCAATGTTATGCAAAATTGTGAATGAAATAACAAAAAAAACAGTAAGCAGTAAAACTACACTTTTTGGACCTTTAATTTAAAAACTCAACCAGAAGCGAAAGCGCAGACCAACAGGCAGAAGAACAACCTCTTGAAGCGAAAAAGACGAAACGAGAAAGTAGAATGCGCTTTAATCGACAAGAACACAAGCATATTACAAAACAGATTGGGTATATATAGCACTTACAACCAATAAGAGAGAAGCGGGAAAAGCGTTGCCAAAATGATACAACATAAAACAAAACATCACACCTCTACGGAGGCTCTGGCAAACCTTTTTCATGGAATGACACGACACCAACCAACCAACTCCCCAGTGAAGGATTACTTCACAGTTGGAGTCACTGTAACTTGCTATTTTCTCACTTCAGATATTCTCAAGGCTTTTTTAGACAATTTCTTTGCAACAAGGTCTCTTTCCAAACAGGCTTTTCATCCAAAGTGAAGTGAAAATACCCTAAATCTCAGGAGTTGATCATTTCACAGCTTCATTGATTTGAGAAAAAAAAATAGTAATATTCCCGGTTATTGAACAAAATTTGTCTCACGAATGAATAGTCTACAGTGAATGAACAATGAAAAAGCCTTGTAAATTTTTGCATATCAGTCTAGAACCTATAAAAATTTTTTCAAAAGTAGAAATGCTGAAATTCAAATCTTAACTAACCAGTTTCTTCTCTGATTCACTGGATTATCAATAAATTTCCACTGTTACAAATGGAAGGTTATGTTTGAGGAAAAAAATTATCTACCTATATATTAGATCTTTATGGGCTATTCAGAGAGCCGGACATTCTCAGGTACCAAAAGATCCAACGCATGAAATGGGCTGGACACATTATTAGAATGGATAACAATCGAACCACAAAGAAAATCTTTCTGGCAAAGCCAGAAGAAGAGGCAGACCTAGACTGAGGTGGGAGGACTGCCTCCAAAAAGACTTTGTCTTCAACAACATCAGAGACTGGAAAGCTGTGGCGCGCAGAAGGAGGGACTGGTTCCGCACTCTTGAGAAGGCCAGGGTCCAATCAGGACTATCGAGCCACTGATGATGATGATGATGATGATGATGATATTAGATCTTTCAGAAACTACTAAATTTCAGGAGGAGCCTTCAAAGTATTTAATTTCCTTATAATCTTAGATTCTGAGGTGAACTGTTCATTTACTGGGAAATTCCCCTTATCGTCATCATAAAATTAGTAAATAATAAAACAGAATTGATGAAGATCAAGAGATTATTTAAAACTAATATTATTAAGACTATGCTATTTTATGGAACTTGGTTTCACCCAAAAAATTTTTAAAGCTGGACACTTTCAACAACATTAAAAAAGATTTGATAATATTGATGAAGACATTAACTGACCCTATGTTGCTTCAAAGGAATATTATTTTTTAAATTCCAGTTCACACAGAATATTTTACTCACCTGTGAAGTGTGAATATTAAATTCAGTTAAATAAATGCCAGTATCTAATTTGGAGTTCTTAGATACAAACCTTTTAAATAAGATAATAAACAATATTCTAGTTTTCTCATACACTTAGTATTCATTAGACTAGTTTTGGACAGATTAAATATCATTTCACCAGTACAGAAATGATATTAACTCGACATTGTAACCAATTTTTTTCCGTATTTTCTTTCTTTAAAAAAATTATTCACAAATTTTATTTGTGGCAGAATCCCAACCTTCCTTTAAGATTTCTTTGATTTGTTTGCTCCAATAAATGATGTTAAAGATGCCTTCATCTTTTACATATCACTTTTTTACACTTTTCATAAAATCAGAATAGCAGATTCTTGTTAGGGGATTTATCTGTAACCCCCCAAAAAATTAGCATCTATTACAGATAAACTGTTCCTCAAGCAAAGCAACTGAATTTAGGACAGAACACAGCAAGCCACACACAATAGCCATACTGCATTCACAATAGCAGCCACAGAAGGAAGAAACAACACTGTGAGCAAAAGCAGAGGTGGGCAACGAAAATGACTTACTCCGCAGCTGCGTGGGTAAGAGAAGCACGGCCTAAGCGTCCTCCCTTCAAGCTGCCAACTACTCCTCTGTTGTAGCATAATGTAATTCATAATAGCACTCATTAATCTCATGGAATTGGATGACAGCAGAAAATATGAAACAATTCTGTCCTTTGGTAATATTTATAAATTAAGCTACATCAAACCCCCTCTAGATTAAACCATCAAGTTTCTTTTAAGTGTTAAGTCTCAGGAACGATCATACATTCTTTTTTAATTGATAAATTTGTCTCTCAAACACACAAGCTTTGTTTTTTTATTTTTATTAGGAAATATTTCAAAATTTTCATCTGCTGAGAAATATTTTTGGAAAATATTTTGAGGTTTATAAATCACTTTGGTCACACTATACTAGAACTTTTTACCACAATTTACACAATTTTTTGCATACTTCTGTTTTATTCCCCCTTTAGTCTTCCAATAAAATAAGCCTTTCAAATGAAAAGATAGAATGAAACAACTATAGGGGCCACTTTTCCTTTTTAAATAAATTCATAAGTAACAAGAATAATCCATTTAAATTATTTGAAGTAAGTTATAATTCCTTAAAACAATTAAATCTTTTGAAACAAGATAACATGATTCAAGCAAATATACTTACCCAGAAAAACCAGAAATGCCACCTTTAATGTTTGCTCCAACATCTCTAAATCAAGTAAACAATGAGGGAAATGTTAAGGAACCATTTGAGAATAACAATAAGTATACTTAAATTCTACAAAGTGAGTTATTATAAAAAAATGTCATTTGAAAAATAAACATTTAACTTACTTTAAGCCTTGTCCCATATCTCTTAATACACCTCGAGGTAAGCCATGAATTTCTAAATCTCTGATTCTCTTGTTATAATTTTCCAGCTTCTTTTGCAACTGAGTAATCAGTTGGGCAGATTTTTGATTCTTCTTTTCAAAAACATTTTTGATTCGCTGAAGTTGTTGTTTGTCAGCATTTGTAGCAAGTTTAAGATATTCATTAACATTATCTAAAAAAATTAAAAATTCCAATTCTGACTACATTCAGTTTTTAAGTTATGGAGAATACTGTAAAATATGTATTTATACACTTATGAATCAAATGAGTTTTTATATTTATCTCATAAAATGAGACTTTAGCTTTCAACTGTTTTTATAAAAACTAACATGCAAAGAAAAATTTGTTACTGAAAACCACTTATAAAATAATTAGTTTTAATGACACAAAAATAAATTAAATCATATAATAGTGTTAATAGAAATAGAGAATGAAACTAGTATTAGAGAATTTCGACAGACGCATTTTCCAGTTTTGTATTTAATTTTTCTTCCATTGTGCCCTCCAAGCTGTTTTTTATTACTCCAAAACCAAATATTTTGATTATGTAAATGGTTAATTTAGTCAGGTCATTTAAACATTTCCAGACAAACAATTTTTACTGCAACAATGTCAGAGGCAATTAGATTCCAATGAATTTTTTTGACATAAAACTGTTAAGTCAGACTGTTAAGAAAGACTTTAAAACAGGGATGGAAAACCTTTTATCAATAATGTGAAATTTATGTTACAGTTTATCATTTTCAAGTGTGCAAAGTGCCACTAGTTATTTTTATTTATTAAAAACAATCTTTAAACCCTTGTACTGATTTTAACTATTGCATTATACAGGGTGTTTCAAAAGTTTGTTTCGCGGCTTTCATTGGGAACGTGTCCTAGGGTTACAGATGTAAGGTCTACCTCTAGGTCAGTGACCCTGGAGAATCCATTGAGATGACTTACAGCGCCCCTAGCGGGGAAAATAAAAAGGTTAGAAAAGTTAATTTAAAAACTAAAGGAGACAGATTGAAAATTTCAATGAGATTATTGTTGCCAATGTTATAAAGAACTCATTGAAAAAATTTCATGAAGATATCGTGAATATTCGCGGTGAAAAAAGCCATTGAGCATGTGAAAAAAGCCATTTTCAGGCCTCAAAAAAGAAAAAATTCATAAATTTGCAAATTTTTAAGTGATATGGTGTAGTTTTGTTTTTTTAGTTGAATAAAAACAAAATTTAATCAAAAAATCAAAAAAATTTAAATTTACAAACTTTTTCTTTTTTGTGGCCTGAAAAGGGGCTATTTTCACATGCTAATATCCAAGGAGTTTTTTAATGTTGTATTTAGTGAATGGTCGGGTGCCATAGGTTTGCCATCACTGCTTTAAAACAAAGAAAATAAATCATTTGTTTTTTATTATATCTCTTATTTTATTAGATAAAACCAATAGTGTTGATCCATTAACAATATGAACAGGAAAAAGTTAAGTTTATCATTCAATTCTAGATACTGGATATAATTAAAAAAGAAGCATTAAACATAATTTGCCAAAACCAGTTAATAATGGCCCTTGAAAAAGTTTTGAATACACCTTGGGCAATTGGCAGGAAAAGCTGACCGTAAAATAAAATTCTAGCTTTTAGCAATACTAAAACTTAGTTCACAGTAATAACAATATTTTATAATAAACATTTAAAGTGGATCATATAAAATAAAACTTTGTAATTATTCTCCAATAGAAAATTATCACAAAATTTACAGTAAATATTATTATAATTTTTTAAAGATAATTTTCGAGCCATCTTCAAAATGTGGTAAATTGTTCACTAGTAATTAAACAGTAAACAGAAATTTCACCATAAAAACAGCATAGAAGTAATAAATTTCTATTTTGATCTAGCACATCTTTAAAAAGGGTTATCAATTATCTGAACTTCTTGCTCCTTTTATTAATAGCAATAAAAAATCCCACAGCAGCTTTTCCTTAAAACTAACAACATTAAGAACAGTATTTTATCATTTATTTCAATTGGGCTCATAAAAAATATCAACCCTTACCATCTCGAGCATTTTGTTCCACTTTAATCAATTCTTTAGTTCGAATGATTTTTTGCTGTATGTGTTCAATTGCAGCTTTAGTTCTTAAAAGATCAGGAGTGTGTGATGAGTTAAAATCTGTTTCATCAAAACCTTCATTGCTACCTAAAGAAGGTAGACTTCCACTCAATCCATGAGCTTCCTATAAAATACAACATTTGATAGTTATCAAATCAGTATTTAAAATGCAGCAATTTTCAGCTATTGATCCTGTTAAAAAGTAACAAGGCATTATACACTGCTGTGCAAAAATTAAGGACGGAAAGGTTTTTTAAACATAACACCGAGTAGAATTATTGTTCATCCATGAAAATCATACCAAAACATGTTCAATGGGTGAGAATACCGGGCCCGGGAACAAATTTTCCCTATCAATATTTTAAGGGGGTAAATGGGCCCTCCATTGATAATGGAGTTCCATTACACATTTGGAGCAGTGGCAGAAACGTCTGTGTAAGAGGTATTTAACCGAGAAATTTAAGATTTTTTGCAATGAATATTATTATTCCTGAACGCAATGCATATTTTTAATCGTTTGTGCTCCCTTTAAATGGTATTTTTTAGGTTTTATTGAGAGATTTTGGTTTTATCGTCATTTTTGGCACGTTTTAGCTTCAGGGTCATTTTTGGTAAGTGGTATCTTACCGTCAACCATGTTTTTAGTAGGTCTCATGTGTATCTGATTGTGTTTAGGTCTGGGAACCCAAAAAGTAACTATTCTTTCAATATTGTTTCTTATGAAAACTTTGAGAAATCCAAATTGTGATTATCTGCGGATTTTTCACTAATAAAGAGAAATTATTGACTCGAAAGGTCTTCTAAAAGAATCAAATGGGTCATGAGAATACAGATATGCAATTTCAGACATCAGGGAAAATCTCTTTTGAGTATAGGGGGTGTTGAAATTTCTATAAGTATAGTACAGATTCAAAGGAGAAATTCGATCTCTTTAAAATTCATTTTAAAGATAATGGAGATATTTTTACAGATATATCTTTCATTTTAGACATGTATAAGTCCATAAACAGTAAAAATACTTCTTTTTTTAACGCTAGTAACAAATGTTCTTTCTGTGAAACTAATGCATTTCTGTGGTCCGTTTCAGCACCCCTTAGACAGCACAGAAATTTTCACTGTTATCTGCAATAGCATACATGTGTTCTCATGTTTCTTTAAGTTCTTTTTGAAGACCTCTCGGGTCAATGATTTCTCTTTATGAGTGACAAAGCTGCACAAAATCACAATTTGACTATCTCAAATATGTTCATAAGTAAAGATATTGAAAGAATAATGTTACTTTTCAGGTCCCCAGACCCAAACGCAATCAGACACATGGGAGACCTACTAAAAACATGGTTGACGGTAAGTTACCACTTACCAAAAATGACCCAGAAGCTAAAACTTTCCGAAAAGGATGATTAGACCGAAATCTCTCAATAAAATCTAAAAAATACTATTTAAAAGCAGCACAAAGGTTTAAAAATATACATTGAGTTCAGGAATAATCATATTCACTGCAAAAAATCTTAAATTTCTCTGTTAAATACCTCTTACACAGACGTTTCTGCCACTGCTCCAAATGTGTAATGGAACTCCATTATCAATGGAGGGCCCATTTACCCCCTTAAAATATTGATAGGGAAAATTTGTTCTCGGGCCGGGTATTCTCACTCATTGAACATCTTTTGGTAGGATTTTCATGGATGAACAATAATTCTACTAGGTGTTGTGTTGAAAAAACAGTTCCGTCCTTAATTTTTGCACAGCAGTGTATTTGGGGAGTAAATTATTTGAAATATCCCATCTAGCAAAAACTGATCAATTCACTCTTTCTTTGATGGTGACAACAATAATTTAGCTATGTTAGTATTTGTTATTCATGTAGAAAATTAGCAATATTCAATCGAATAGTTCCAAAAATACAAATAGTATTTTATAAAAATAGTAATAAATAAAAAAAATAATAAATATTATAAAATAGCAATAGTATTTTAAATAAATATTATTTTATTAAAGAATATTACAGTGGCGGCTCGTCCATAGGAGCACAGGAGCACGTGAACACCCAGTGAAAAAGTAGAAATAAACCCAAATATAAAGATACACAAATATCAAAAGAAAACAAAACATAAATCATTCTCAATTTCTTTTTCATACTCCGAATCAAGTTTCTACCCCCCCCCCCTCCTTTCACCTGTCAGCAAAAAAATTATTGCCGGAAAAGCGAAAGTTTTGTGTTTATCAAATAAAGAGAAAACTACATTCTTATTTTTCTTTCCTTATACGCACGTGTGAGCGAAGAAACTGAATGAGTCGGAAGAAACCTCGACTTCTCGCCGGAGAACATTTGGGCTTACGGCAACACATTGGAGATCCCCGTGCGCACAGATTTTGTGTGCCGAGGCTTACGGTTTTGAGGTTAAGCTTGCTTTTTTGTGGTCTGGATTTTTTCCCGGATTGGAAAACAAGATAAGAACCTTTTAAAAGTATCATTAAACTTTTCACGTCAGCTAATTTGTAATAATTAATTCTTTTGTTATTAGTTATTTTTTAAAGTGACGTTGGAGTACACATCACCTGTATTTTTCACAATAAACTGTTCGATTAAGCATACATAACAAGCACTTTGAGTAGACAGACCCAGTGCTCTTGTCATGCTCCTAATTAAAAAAATTTTGATTAGGTATTATGGGGCCGTTCAAATATTACGTAAGCACCTAAGGGGGGGGGAGGGGATTTACTCTTTGCTTATTTTTCCTGACTAGGGGGAGGGGGGATATAAAAGATGCTTACGTAAGATACCGAATTTTCAAAAATATCTTGTTTCTTGCATAAATAATTTCAAATCTCAACCAAAAATAAATTTTACAAAACATTGAAGTAGGAAATCTGACGTAAGCACTTTTTTCTGGGGACCCCCAAACATTCTGAAATTTTAACCCCGAAAAGTAGTGTTTCGACTCATTTTTGAACCCTTAAAAAGGACAGCTCCTTGAATAAGTCACCTAATTTTCAAGGAGAAAAAACAGTACTTACTAAAAGGGATGTAAAAATTTCGGGGGGGGGGGGGGGGGGTCCGGCAGTTTCTTACGTAATTATGGTGTGGGGGGTTTGAGGTTTGCTTATCTTTGCTGACAAGGGGGGAGGGGGGGTTAAAAATGACCAAAAAAGTGCTTACGTAATATTTGAACGGCCCCTATGTATGATTTTAATGAAAGTGTCAAAAATTTGTTTGCTTCAAAAAAGGTTAGACGAGTGGACATCATGCATAAAAGTTGTTTTTGAGGTATTATGTTATAGGCTAGGGGTATTATAAAAAATAAAGGCCTTCTTTATCATAAGTTTTGCTTATTTCCATTAAATGCATATTTAAAAAAATGCAGTGAAAAATTTTGGAAACTTAAAATAACTCCCCTGAAATAAATAATTTTGTTCGAAAACAAGTTTTCTTTATGTATTCGTCCAACATCCCTTCTCTTTCTTGCTCTTGTGTAAATTTTAATTCATATTACAAAGGGTGTGAACACCCTGTTAATAAACTCACGAGCCGCCACTGGAATATTATTTAAATTTTTTCATTAAAAATATGCCTAGTTGATGCAAAACCATAGAAACCATCCAAGAGAAACTGAGGAATAAACAAAAAATACAATTTTCAAAAAGAACTATCAATCTCCAAGTATAAATTGAGATCGCATTCTAGTTTTTATAGTTTAAAACACAAGTGTCACAATTCGATTGGGAGAAATCATAGAGGACAGGGCACAGCAGCAACTCACAAGCCTACTAGTCGTGTCTGCTCCATCCTCATTATTCCAATCGTCACTAGAATTGTTGACTGTCAGATGAGAAGATGCAGAGAGTAGACCAGGAGAGACGTTGACATGGAAGGGAGGAGGGTGAAGAACAGCTGGACTGGATGTTGAGACAGATGCTGTGGAGTGTGGGGTAGATAGCTTGGTGGAATCATTGCTGTCGGTGGAAGTTCCTCCTCTCCTGTGTTGGAGGGGGCTTTTTTTACGCTTCATAATTAGTACTTTAGCTGGAAATTAAAAGCATATCACACTAGTTCCATTCCATTAACTAGATACTTTCTTCTGTAAATCTCATTACTTCTTGAACACTTCACACTTATATAAATGTAAGATGAATTTACAGAATAAACAATCAAAGTTGTTAAAAATATGGTGACTCAGGAATTATAGCATTTTAAAATCTGAATCCTACCATTCTAATGATTTATGATTAAATGATAACCTACTATTAAATGGTAATGATACTTTTAACCTACCATTCTAGTTTTTATTTGCATTCCCTCTCATTAGGATATAACGCAATAAAAATTTTAACTCCTAGATAATGGGCATAGCCAGGGTTCTGCTTGGGAGGGGGGAATGTGCTTCCCTAATAATATTTGAATATATATTTTAATTCCATTCAAGACTCAATATCAGAACACAGTATATAACGGCAGCGTTTCCCAACCAGGGTTCCGCAGAACCCTGGGGTTCTGTGAAGAACTCTCAAGGGCTCTGCGAGCAATATGAACACTCAATGACGAGTCTAGTTAGTGGGATGCCATTTACCCCCACAAAAAGTACTATATATAATACTTTTTTTGGCAAGTTATAGTTTAAAATTTTAGAAGGGGAGGACCCACCGGCTTCCCACTTACCTAGGGCTTATGATATGGCGTAGTTGAAATTGTCTTTTTAAAGGTTTAAAAGGAACTATAGTAAAGGACCGGTTATACTTACACCTTTCAAGGAACCAATGTATAAAACGACTTAAATAAAAAGACGTATAATTGAAAACATCTTTGATTATTAGGATTCTAGTTTGAGTAATAAATTTGAGGTTTTTCTAAAGAAAAATTACTTTAAAACAGTTTTTAAACTGAAAATAATAATCAAATTTTAAAATATTAAAACATTTAACATAAAAATGAAACAAACTCTACCTTTATAGTTCATCCTAAATACTTATTTATTTTTCATATCTTGAGTACTATATCCTTAACACCATATCAGATTACATTGCATTGTAGTATCTGAATATCAATATCAAATCTTCAATTTATTACCGGATGTTGAAATTTCAGGGGGGTTTGAACCCCCGACCCCCCCTCTGGATACAGCACTGCCCCAGAAGTTAAAAATTTACAGGTTATGAGAAAATCAATAATTTTGATAACTTTTAAGAAGAATACAGAAAATTTTCAGTAGGATATACCAAATTCCCTTTGGACATAGACAAAGATTTCAGTTCATTTAGAATTAGGTAAGGAATCATTTTTAAATCAAAGCTTTTAAAAGGGTAGAGTCTTATAAAATGTTGAATTATAAGAACTTTAAAATAACTTTTTATATTAGAAATTTAGAATTATAAACTTTTTAACCTCATTATTTCCAATTAAATTTAAGGGAGCATAGAAAACTTAGCTTTTGAATATTGTCTATATCAGAAGTGACCAACCCACGGGCTGCATGCGACTTGTAATACTTCTGCAGTCTGCAAGATTTTTTGAAGTCAAAAGTTATAGGTAGCATACCAAAACAAGTTAAAAACCTGTTAATTAGCCTGTTATATTAAGTTCATCCAGGAACAAATCCTGCCTAAATTTTTAAAAATATATTCATATTGAACCTATTGCATATGCATGATGGGGAGGCTAAGGATGATTTAGAAGTTTCCTTTCCCGGTGCAAACATCTAGCATAAATTTTTAGGATCATTTGGGCCCCTCCCCAAATAAATATCTACATGCGCCAGAGGCGGTGACCTAACTTAGTTTTGAGTAATGCATAATGTTTTATAACAGCACCTGTTAAGTTTCTATAGAGAAGGTGTTGCTCCTAAAGGTCAATTTAAATGAATATTTTATTTAGGAAACTGTCAAACTAAGCAAATCCCTAATCTATGCCTAGTTTTTTTCCAACTTACTTAATTGTCATTCTGAGCTGCTAATTTCCTAAAATTTTATATGCGACCCGCATATAATTTTTTAAGCGACCTGCGAGATTACTGTGGTTTTACAAAGTGGCCCTCAAGATCGTTTGAGTTTGCTACCCCTGGTATAGTATACTAGACTTTACATTTATTTTGTTTGGTTATAAATAACAGTCAATTTATTACAAAATGTTTGTATAAAATTCTATAATACTATAAACAAAGTGGAAGCAAAAATTTGTAGGGGGCATTGGAAAACTTTCTTCTTGAAAAGGGGGTGGTGGTCCCAAAAAGTTTGGGGTTTGGGAACCTATGTGTTATTATACCTTTGTTAACCCTTCGTCGGTCGCAATATTAAACCGACGTGTTAGGTCGCAATGTGCCAAAACGCAATCGAAAGAATCGCAATTTTCTACCTTTTAATTTCAACGATAGAGTCTTAAAAACAATAAAAGATATTAAAAGTATTATTAAGACATAAAAAATTTGATATTTGTTTTAAAAAATTAAGAACAAAAATTAAAAATAGCATAAAATTAAACTTACATCAGCGGGATAAATAATTCAATATCTTAGTCAAAAAATATACTTAATGATGTAAAACCGGAGGGATATTAATTCTAAATTATTGTTTTTGAAACTCATGTCCAGATAATAACCATTCACAAACAAAAAATGTACAGGCAATACTTGCAGATCCTAAGCTGGGCAAATTGACCGCTTACAGTCCCTGTAGCTATTGTAAAATAGCTCCAAAATACCTTATTTTAGCTATAAACTGTGAACTTTCAGGTAGTAAACGTAGATTTGCATTTTGCACAACATTGTTTTTGGCGAGGTAATTGGCGAGGTACGATTTTGTAGGTGTATGTTCAACCACAGTAAACCAAAAAATAATTAGAAAATTACATACATATTAAGGAAAATTAAATGATATTGATATGTAAGCACTCAGAATTAATAAAAAAGCATCAGATATTAAAAAAAATAATACTACGTACCTTACCATCACCATCGAGCACCATCGGTTCAACACCATCGAGCGCAATGTGTAAAAATAGTAAAATTATGATGAAAACGAAACTGAACAAAGCGCGAGAATTTAATGAATTGGTTGGCGCCATACATCCGGTAAAAATAGGAGACTACCATAAATTTCAGACTTCTACCTCCCATAATAACGGAAAGGTGAACGAAAATGTATGAGGTGTGCAAAAAAGTACAGTTGCAACCGATGAAGGGTTAAAAGAGGTTTACAATACAGAATAGAGAAATACAAGGTTTAAAGGAGAAAAAAATTAGTTTCAAATTATGAAATTCAACAAAGGCAGTAGACCTTAAAATTTAGGAACCTTAGAGATATTTTAACAAAAAGGATTGATGAGATCAGAAAAAAATCAGAACTGAATCTATTAATACTATTTTTGCAAAGTTTGAATATTATATATAATTGAAAACTGACACATTTTTTAAATTTAATAAGGTGTTAAACACACACTATCAATTTATTATTTATCATTACCACTTAACTTTAGAGACAAAATATCACAATTTTCATTTTTGCTGCAAATTAGTTTCAAGAATTATAAAATAATAAACTGTAATAAGTTGCTCAAGGTATCCCCCAGTCTTCTAGTCTCCCTTTAATCTTTGCTTTAATAAGAAAACAATAAAAGCATAATTCACTTATTCTTTCTTCACACAACAAGTTTAATTTAAAATTATAATATGCAGTTTTGACAACAGGAACTATAATTTTTACAATTAGTTAAATAACTTAGTGCTAAAATCCAAGATGGGATTGGAAGAGGTAATCAATTCAATTCTTCACATCGAAATATCATATTTTTGAATTAGGGTTATTATAAGATAAAAAAAATTAGAAATAACTTGAATTTTTCTTACATTTTACAATCTATTCACGCACAGATGCAGTATTTCATTGCTGTAATACACCATAAAATCGAAAATATTTCAACAAAAACATTTCAGGCTTTGACTTTAGGTGGTCTTCAAGAAACTTTAAAACATTCGTTTTAAGATATATACTTAATAGTTTGTAGTAGTCATCACATAAAAATTGGATTGTTGCGTTCGTTAACGTAATTTTAACATATTTGTAACAAAATATTTCTTCCGCAACCAAACCAAACAACAATCATAAGCACACATTCCTTGAGAAATAACTTACATTTTTTTTAGTTTAAAGCATTCCTCAATCCAAGGAATGACAAAGAATAACCACGCATTTATATAATTTGAGTTTATTTATTGTAATGTTTTTTTAATTGAACCCGACACAGTTTCAGTGAAGAACAGTCGTCTGTCTGTCATCTAGTTTCGTTTTCCAAAAAAGTAAAATTTGCAGATGGTCGTCAAGAGTTTTACAGCGTCACCTAATATAAACAAAAAAAATTTAAAGGTGTGTTTCTTCCACTGTTTGGTTTTTTAGCAAAAAAAAAGATTATTTCCGTCAAGGGACGAATCGGATTGATCCAAGGACAGTGGCGCAGCCCAAAAATTTCTTCTAGGGGGGGGGCAAAATTGAAAAGCTCTGCCGTCCCCCCACACAAATAGGCCTGGTATATTTCAGGCAAATGCAATTAAGTGCATTTGATGTAAAAACTTTGTGTACCTACAGAGGTGAGCCCGAAGAAAGGGGTTTCTGGGGGCTCTCCCCCAGAAACACTTTGGGGCCATCCATAAATGATGTCACACTTTTTTGGCCCATTTTTGACCCCCTCCCCCCCTTTGTCACAAACTGTCACACTTCCCCATTCCCTCTCCCCCCCTCTGTCACATGTCACGCTCTTAAACCAACAATATGTCTAATACACTAATTTCAAAGTGCCCGGACCCAAGGTTTTTTTCGTTTATTTTCAGCTGCAGGATGTGATGTCACAACTTTCAAACCCCCCTCCCTCCCCCTTGTCACAAACTGTCACAAATTGATTAACCCCCTCCCCCCCCCCTCTGAGCGTGACGTCATTTATGGACGGCCCCTTTAGAAAATTGCCTCCTAAAACCAGAAGTAGTATTTTAGCTTACTTTGAGATATCTTGGGTTAAAAATATTAAAGAGGGCCGCTCCTGACTAGACTCCTGATAAACCACAAAATTTCTTACAAAAAAAACTGTTTATAAATATAAACATGGGCGTAGCCAGGGTTCCGCTTAGGGGGGGCAAGCGGGGTCGGGAGCAAGCAGGGGGGGGCAAGCAGGGTCGATTTTTTTATGTTTGTGGAGAACAAATTTAAAGCCCCGTGAGAGAGGGCCGTAGACACAATGGACCATATCCGTCTGACGTCACATTTTCCCCATCATGTGACCTACTGAGCTTTCAATTGGCTACCACAGAGATGGCTTGTAGTGAGATATGATGATAGTGAGATATGATTTGATAGTGAGTTTGTTTTCCCCCTTCACGTGATTAAATGGGTGTGGCACGAATATCGTCCATATTGTTTCAAGAAGGGTTTTTGACCTTTAATGAAATTAATGTAAAAGTTAAGTGGGTAGCGTGGAAACAATATGAGGGTTTGTTTTTTTAATCCGACACTTAAAAGTAGTTTTTCGTCCTACCCCCCTTGGTGGGAGAGGTAGCTCTTTTATTAAATTTTGAATGAGTGATGGCGAGTATTATAGAAATCTATTTCAGGAGGGGCCTAAAAATGTTTTTCAGCCCCTTTTATCCATATTAATAGGTTCAATGCAGATTTTTAACACTTTTTTAGGTAGAATTTGCTTCCAAGAAAAACTTATATAAAAAAGTCTTTAGCAATAAAGGTTCAAGTTTCAAAGGGGGTTTGGGGGTTCACCCCCAGAAAATTTTTGGAAATTTGACCCTAAGAACAGGGTTTAAAACTGTTTTTGGTACACGTAAACCCAAATTTGGACATACATTTTTAGGTAGAGTTTTGATTTTAATGAACAACTTATTAAAATAATAAAGGTTTAAATACTAAAGGGAGGTCTGGGGGCTCTCCCCCAGAAAAATTTTGAAAATTTGACCCTTAAAAACTGAGTTTTAACTTAACTAACAGTAAAGTAAAAGTAAATTCCTCAGGACTTAGGGGGGGGGGGGCAGCTGCCCCTCCCTGCCTCCCCCTGGCTACGCCCATGTGCGTGTGTGTGATATTAATTTCTATATTCATTGTTCAGATATAACCCTGGTGGTAAGAAGTTTATACTAATACACAAGTTTTCCAGCTTAACTCTTTTTAAATACCTAAAAGTTGTTTTTTGTATACTAGGGAGCTACCACCTCCTGCTCGCTATAGATCACCAGCAAGGACGGATTAAGGGGGGGGGCGATGGGGGCGATCGCCCCCCCTTGCCCTGAGACGAAAAAATTTTTTTGGTTTCATATAACAAAATTTGTTCGTAATAAATTTCGAAGAAGTAAAATAGCTTTCAGTAAACCACGCAAGTGAAGAAGCTCCTGTTGGATGGGTTAAAAAAGGTCACCAAACAGGCCCCCTTTAACCTTGGCTGTCACCTTGAAGAGGTCATTCAAACAAGATAACCTGACAGTCGTGGGGATAGATGGCAAGGAATGCAGGGAATTCTCGGTAAGGGGATATCGCCCCCCCTTCTAGTGAAAATATTCACGTGAGGTGCTTCTCAAACACCAGTGGTCACTGCCTAATAGGGTGGTTACAAAAAATCAACTTTCGAAATTCTTAGGTCTTACCCCCCTAAAATGTGCCAATACGCTAAAAAATGAGATTGGCCAAGTTTCAGCTCAATCCGATAATATTAACCCGTGCCTCATCGAGGTCAAAGTTCAGAAAAACAGCGAATTTTTAACAATTTCCGTAGTTTTCGCCCCATAAAACTTGAACCGTTTGTCCCAGAAATCTGGTTAGGGTGTCATTTGATAGGAAATTTCATACAATTTAACTCTGAAGTTACGTAATTTTATTTGCTAAAACGGATGGGGCGCTATTTAGCATTTTCATAGTAAAGGTCCGTGAAAAAGCGACTTCATTGCTAGAAAACTAGAACATTGCAATGTCACAAAAAACTTTATCCTCCGGGCTTTTTCTATTACTTTTGGTCCCAATAGATAGTAAATGAGTTTTTAAACCCCCTAAGGGAATTCTAGGGTATAATTTCAAACCCCCTAGTGTTTGAAAAAAGGGAAAATATATATAATTTTTTTTTAATTTTTAAACACGCATTTTGGGACTGAGAATGTGATAAAGTAGGTCCAAATACATTATTAAGAGCTTAATTAGATAGAATACCAATGGTATAGGGCCTTAACCTTTCCCTATAACCCCTATAATCTAAGCGAAAGAAGCGCGACTGCGAGGTTTTGCCAAACAAAGGCTTTAATGGCCATTAAATTTTTAAACAGATCCAAATTACAAAATTTTCACAAAAACATCTGGAGATATGTCATTTGGTGTCAGAAATGACGTTTGAGATTATATATGTGGGTAAAATTATAATAAAAGAGTCCTTCCGACTCAAAATGTTAAAAAAAACTATTTCTACCAAAGTTACATGTTTTCAGCTAAAAGTGATCTTAGAAAAATGTATAAATTTATTTTACTGTACCTCGAAATTCATTTGCCTATCGTTCAAGGAAAACGATGTTCTTGAAAAGTATAATAATGTTTCATTATATGTTTGATCTATAATCTAATTACTTAATATTTTGTTCTTTATTCGTGAATTGTTTTTACACCTGTGTGAAAGGAGACAAAATATAATGTTAGAAAATGAAATATTAAAATATATTTTTGATTTCACAGTAAATGTTTCTATGCTTCTCATAATTAATTTTTGTAAAAAAACCATAAACAAGATTTCTCGGGAAAATATACTTAAAGACACTCCAAGAGTATATTCTCTGTAGTTTTCACTTGATTTTTTTAAGTGCAACCAAGTTAAAAGTTAGAATATTTATTGGTTCTTACTCCTTACTTATAAATAATTTAATCAAAATGTTTTCCTTTAAAATATCCAGTACATAAACAACAAAAAAACGTAAACCAATGAATAATTTAAATATATTATTGTACATATTAACTAGTTATAGTATACCTAGTGTTTTATTATTCACATTTTTGTTTTAACCCAGACTTATTGAACAACTAGCTGATATGCCCGGCCTTGCACGGGTGAAGATGGAGATTTTTTCTTTAAAATTTTTAAATCAATCATTCATTTCTACGTTCCAGGGGTAGCGCTCTGGACAGCACCCCCCCCCCTTGGGTACCCAAAAAAGTTGTCAAAATGAGTAAAACCCTACTTTTACTGGTCTAATTTTCCAATTTTTTTTCCGGTGGAGGACCCCCATACCTCCCATTAGTACCACCAGAGGATCTTCAGTGATAATTTTTAGGAAATCCTCAATATTTTAACATTTTGGGTGAAAAAGTAAAGATAATACTGTTGAAAAGTGACTCCCTTAGACTCCAAACGTTTCTAAAAACGCGAGTTTAAACCCTACTTTTACACGTCGAATTTTTAATTTTTTCTGGGGGAGGACCCCTATACCCCAATGGGAATCTTGTCTGGAAAAGTGCCCCCCTCTTGGAGGCGTGCTGGATCTGTGCCTATATTTTGATGAGTGAAAGGTGTCGAATCAAGCATTTTAAATTCTGAACGATTTCTGCATTTACCACATGATTCCCATAAAAAACAATAAAATAGTAGAAAAATATTCTTCCCAAAATCATATCCTGACGTGGATCATGTGCCATAAAAAAACAATCAAAATAAAAAAAAAACTTTCCAAAATCACTTAAAATGCTCAATCAGAGCTCTTAATTAATCGTATTTTCATGATTTTAATATATCTTTGGTATAAAATTTAATAAATAAAACATATTCCTGCAAAAATACGATATTTTCTCTGGTTTTTAATATTAACTCTAGTTTTTGGTCTGTTAACCAACTTTCTTAAAAGCTACAATATGATCATCATCTGATTTTTCATCCTCGTTTCCATGGAGATTATTTTAACAACAATGCTTTGTGTTCCATGAATTTTTTTATTTAAAAACTAACGGATATGCCCGGCCTTGCACGGATGGAGTGTATAAGTTTATTTTTTCAAGTTTTCTTAAAATACATTTATAAATTTGTAAAGAAGCAATATATTACATATCAACCTGGTATCCCAGGCACCTCTTTCCTATCCCGGTGTTCCCAGTAGTTTTCAAATCCCGGTTTTCCCGGTAATTAATCCTATCCCGATGTTCCCAGTCATTTTTCCTATCCTGGGGTTCCCGGAAATCTTTTCTATCCCGGTGTTCCCGGTAATTTTTCTCTATCCCGGTGTTTCCGGTAATTTTTCCACTTTCCCAGTGTTCCCGGTAATTTTCCTTTTTCCCGGTTTTCCGGGTAATTTTCCTATCCCGATGTTCCCGATAATTTTCCTATCCCGATGTTGGAGGTTATTTTTATGTCCCGGTAATCCCGGTATTTTTTCCTATCCCGATGTTCCAGGTAATTTTTCTTTTCACGGTGTTCTCGGCAATGTTTCCTAGTAAATTAATGAGTCTAGTGAACTAAAATAACAAATTTGAAACAATAATAAAAGATCTAGTAAATTGAAAAGTCTAGTGAACCGCTTCATTTGAAACAATGTTTTATTTTTAAGTCGTTTTCCATGAAAAAAAATTTACACTTTTCCATAAATATTTAAATTTTAAAGGAACATATCTTAAAATAGGGGAAACTAACGTTTCAAAATTAATTATTTGAATTTAATTTGGTGTTTTTACATCTGATATAGTTTTTAAATGGACAATTATCGAGTTTTTCCTGTTAAAAAATTTAATTTTGAAGGTTTTCATCTCCTTAACAATAGTGAGTCGAGCAGATCTGCTCTGGTAGAGAAATGGAGAAATAAGCGTTTTCGGCTATAAATTCGGTTAAAAGAGGGTCAAGGGGTCGTTTTAGAACTTTGAAACATAGCCTATGTTTTTTCTGGGTTTGTTTTACGTAGGTATACCAAGTTTGGTCCCGATCGGAAGAAAACTGTGGATTTGTATAGAAGACAAACATACCCATATACCCACACTTTACTTTATTATATTAGATTAATTCCATTAAGGCCTTTGAAATAACAGAAGTCAAAACCTACATGGCACTCAATGTTTACTATTAATTTCGATTATCAAACCAGAAATTTCAAATTTCAGACAAAAAGTGTTAAGTTTTAGTATGAAATATCATATATGTAAGTATGTAGAATAGCTTTATCAATCTTTGAATATTTATTTTGGAAAGTACTGTGAAGTACATTTTTAAAACGTGAGAAATTAGAAACCATCGTCAATTTGTCATTGTGATTGGATGCATAATAATTTGTTCCACATTACTTCTTTCTATGTGTGGTATTTGGAGTGATAAATTGATAGAACATGGAGAACAATTAAAAATTTGGTGAATTTTCTAAGAAATCACAAGAGTAAAGAGTTTATCATAAGAAAGAAGCAGCAGTGCAGAGGCGGAAACTACCTAAAAATGAGATTAGGAGAAGTAGTACAGCTAAATTTAATTTAAAATAACATAGATTTATTGAAATGACACAATGATGGAAGACAACCTCTGAGCAGCAAATGTTTCTGGCAGTAAAATAAACGAAAATCGAGTGGATATTAAAATAATATATCTTGAATGAATTTTTTAAAAATATTTCATTCGTAATGTTATTTAAATGGGACATAGGAAAGCAAAAAGTTATGTGTGAAATACAAATTGATTTACCAAATAGGATGTTGAATCCAATATCCAATGTGGGTTCAAACTTTTTTTGAAAGAAAAATTTCATTGAATCAAATTGGAATATGTGAAGCAAATCGAATAATCATTTCTATTAGATAGAAAAGAAATTTAATTTTTGTTCCTCAAAAGTTTCAGCAAGATTTAAGGGAACTACTTTGATATACACCCCCAAATCGGAAATTTGGCGACTTTTTTAAAAATCAAATGTCCGGTCAGTTGAACCGATGAAATCGCTGAAACGTTTTTGGAATATAACAGAAAAACTAATTATAGTAAAACTTTGATATTTGAACCAAGAACAAAAATATTTTTTATAAAAATATTGCAATTTAGTTTTTCCGAAAATTCTCATTAGTTTTGGAATTATTAAAGTTCAAAATTTCAATTTTTTCCAGTAATTCACTAGGCTACACATTACTACCTTACTACTACATATACACAAAAAACAGCAAACCTAAAAAGTCCGTAGGGAGTGCCAGATTTGGCGCGTAATTTTTGGGGGGGTATATCAAAGTAGCACCGATTTAAGTTATGATTAATGTGACCATTTATTTTCTGACTCAAAACGGGACATTGGTTTATTTAGTTTAATTAACAGGTAGTCAATAAAAAACACTTTTTAAAAGTTATTTATTCAGAAAAAGGCAGTTGGCTTAAAAGTTACGAATTAAAAAATATATATACCCGAAACGTATAGTTATATATTTATATTTATCAGAGGAACAAATTTGCTTTAATATAGCTGGTGATTATTTTGGAAAATCATGAAAAATACCTGGAAAAAGAAAATTTTTTATGTTTGCGTGTCAATTTTGGCTCTGGTTAGTGAAAAATAGTCGATTTTTTTTAAATTATGTGTTCAAAAATACAAGAAGTATCCGAAAAAGGCAGTGAATTGCTAGTTTTTTTTTCCCGAATAATCTAAAAAAATTGATCAGGGAAAAGTCAGGGAATTTTATTTCTAAAATTGAGTGGGAACCCTGATATTCGCCTTAATTATCAACATCGCCTTTAGAACTGAAATTTGTAACTGGGTCTTCTCAGATTATTCCATTCGGGTTACTTTCTGCGATGTAATGCAGTTACAGATTAACGAAAATTCGTCAAAAACTTCTGCATCTTTATTAAGTCAATATATTCCTTTACAATTAAACGGGAATTTTCAGAAAACGGGACAATTTTGCGTCCCAGAGTTCTTTTCGGGGACACCGGGACTCTTAACTCTAAAAAGGGACAGTCCCGTTCAAAACGGGACGTCTGGTCACGTTAGTTATGATCCAATTATAAATAATCCAGCCCTCGAGTGGTTTTCAAATAAAAGTGATGGATCGTATTCTGTTTTAAAAATTAGGTTTATATAAAAGGAAACGTTTTTAAGTTCTTTTACTCATTTATACTCCGTCACTTGATTGTGTACCTACTTTATTTTACTTCGGTTTGAAATTTAAACGAATAGCTTTAAAATATTAATGTAATTATTGTTAGTAAAGATTTTTATACTCGTAAATTTAAAAAAAATTACAATGTTACCATAAAACTAAAACTTGTCACTAAACTTCCCAGTAGATAAGGTTAAATAATTTAATGAAAAATGCAGTAAGTATATAAAAATATCAACTTTTATCTATAACCTAAATACGGAGCAGAGATTTCATGTCATAATATGAAAACATCTATTCATCATTCAAAAGGTTTGAGGTATATTTATAAATCACTTTAAACTGTAATTCAATAATTTTTTACTAAGCTATTCGTTTTTGAATAAAACAAATAAACAGTACGTGTAAGTTACAGGATGGAATCTAGAGGTCACTATCGGACAACATGCCTTTAGGACACGAAGGGGAACCGGTTGACCCCCTGGACACCCCACACAAAGGAATTTTCATTTCGTTAGCTGTCCGTGTCGCACGTGTCTTCGTCGTGTGTGTTACATACAAGCTCCTGTAAATTCTCAGCGTTAATATTTGAAGTTCATCTAAGTGCCTTCTTCATTCATCACCGAGTCAAGTAAGTGAATTAAACTTATTTTAGCTTAGATTTAAAGTTTATAGTTTTGTTCAACTTCTAACATGCTGTCCTATACGATTATAACACGTGTTTTAAATTTAAAGTTTATTTCGTAGTTATTTTTTATTTTTAAGTAAAAATCATAATATGTTTGTATACTGCCTTACTATACTTTTGTTACATTCTAATTTGTGTTTGATTGCATGTGATACATGTTTGATGTCAGGGCCGTGTGGTGGTATGAGGCAAAGAGGCGGCTGCCTCAGGCGGCATTTTTCTAAGGGCGGCAAAATCCGCCTAAATTTTTGATTTCCCCCTTTTTTAGACTATTTAAAACAAAAACTAAGTAAGGATCAAACCTTAATACTTAAGTCCTTTTCAAAATAATGTTGATTTTAAAGTTTTAAAAAAGTACATATTTTATTGCATGATGAGCAAGCGCAACCAAATATTATACAAAAAATCGAACTTAAGTTTCAAGAAAATTTTTTGCCAAAACCCCCCGAAAAAAAGTCTAGTTACGGCCCTGAACCATGCGTTTTCTTAGTTATATTCAGAGCTGGACTGGGAAAAAATTTCGGCCCGGGCATTATACTTATTATTACCGCCAATTAATTATATTATTTAATAACTAATTAATTATCTATATTTAATTACTAATTAATTGTGACTAATGCTTATTAATTTTTTATATTAATTAATCTTAATTAATTTGAAGTATTAATTATTTAAAGGAAAAATACAGAAGGGGCGGCATTTCTAGGACTTGCTTCATACTGGGCAAATCTACCGCACGGCCCTGTTTGATGTTACATTTACCCGTTGGGACTCGCGGGGTCATTTTATAACCCCAAGCTCACACAAACATTCCATTTAACGGAAAACTAAACACCTGGGGATTCTTTACTTCTCAGTAGCTGGGTTTCTGACCCTTATCTACATGCCTGAGAAGTTTCGTGGAATTCGGATTATTTTTCCGCCCCCCAGACGCATTTTGTTAGCTTTTGGGGTAATGGAATGACCCCCGCGAGTCTCTTCGTTAGTGCTGCACATCCGTTTTTCGTACTCCGCCTTCTATACAACCCACTGATAAGGGCCCAAAACATGTGTAAACATATTTAAAGAAATACTCAGGGGGTTCTATTTCATTTTAGTACAAAGAAAAGGAAGATACAGGTGTGGGTACTTTCAATACTGGTCCCCGTGACAGTTTTATGACTTGTAATTCACCAGACCACTGTATCCCGCCCCTTGCTTTTGTATTGAATGGGAAAGGAGCTAGGAAAGTGTATTGAGGTAACAAGTTTTCGAAGAAAAGATACCCTAGTTTGAGTGTTGGGAAAAAATGTTGGAAGTAGGATAGAAAAACCACTTGTGTCTGTAATTTGTGTTTAAATTTTTTTAGCAAAGACCACGTTAATACCATTTGTGATAATTGTCTTTACCAAAAGAAAGCTTTAAAAAATTCATTATACAGGGTGTCCCATAAATAATGGGTCACACTTCTAGGGTGGATAGTAGACACCTAGACGAGTCAGAATCACATAGGTTTTGGGGGTCCCAGACCAAATCCCAAGGAGTTAAAAATGGAGCGACACCCCAAAACAATTATTGAAAAATTCAATTTGTAGAAGAACTACTATTGGTAAAAATTTAATCATGGTCTCAAATTTTTTGGTTTAATATGATTTTTAAAATTATGCTGAAAGTTTTCACTTTAAAATTTTTTTCTACGAAGAAAAGTCAAAAAACCACAAAAAAATGTGAAAAATCTGCCAAAACTTTATTTTGTATTTGGAAATCCTTTCTTTTGATTTGATAATCTGAAAGATCATATTTTAAAACCCTTAAGTCCAAAGTTTCACGTAAATACCATCAATATTAAACGCTTGAGATCCTGTTAAAGTTTGTTTTTTTAGTGCGAAAACAGCTCCAGAAAACGAACGTTCCGGGAGAATCTACGAGTTACGGATAGATAATCGCTAACTTTCTTTTCTCTCCCAGTTTGGCGAAACATACCAAGCTCCTACAGATCGCCAAGACAGCTTGGGCAATCTGTTGTTGGCGAGGAATCTCGTATCGCAAATAATGGCGAGAAATTTAGCGAGCATCAATCTGTAATTCGTAGATTTTCCCTCAACGTTTCTTTTCTGGATCTGTTTTCGCAAGCAAAAATCAAACTTTAATTACATCTCAAGCGTTTAATATTGATGGTATTTACGTGAAACTTTGGACTTAAGGGTTTTCAACTATGATCTTTCAGATTATTAAATCAAAAGAAAGGATTTCTAAATACGAAATAAAGTTTTGGCAGATTTTTCACATATTTTTGTGGTTTTTGACTTTTTTTTGTAGTAAAAAAATTTTTAAATGAAAAGTTTTAAAATGATTTTAAAGATCATGTTAAACCACAAAATTTGAGACCATGATTAAGTTTTTACCAATAGTAGTTCTTCTACAGATTGAATTTTTCAATAATTGTTTTGTGGTGTCGCTCCATTTTTAGCTCCCTGGGATTTGGTCTGGGACCCCCAAACCCTATGTGATTCTGACTCGTCTAGGTGTTTACTATCCCCCCTAGAAGTGTGACCCAACATTTATGGGACACCCTGTATAGTGTTTTGCAGTAATTAAATTAATTTTTACGTTGAAATGATTTGTGTTAGTTTGTTAGATATTTATGTGTGTATTGTGTAATAAGAAAAATTAATATCAAACTCAAAAAATTATTTCTCAGCGTAGAAAATATTGCAGATTATAAGTTTTCTTAATCAGTTATGTTTTAAAGTCTAAAAATTTAATGGTTCCGACTAAAAAAAAATATTTTTAACGATGTAGAAAAGAGCGAAAAGGTTGGGGCTATTCCATAACCCCCGCGAGTCTCAACGTTCGCCCGGGAGGCGCGAGTCCCACCGGGGACTCGCGCCTCATTACCGCCTCATCGCCGACATTAAATATGTTACCGTTGAGTATTAACTAAAACGCGTGTTTTAAATTGAAGTTTCGAAGTGGCCCAAGCCCTTTAACTTTTGCACCCTTACAGCTATAGTCATGAAAGTGGGGTCAAGGTATAGTAAAGTGAACATGCTCTTTAACTCATAAACTTTAGGAGTTATAATTTTTATTTTAAAAACTATGTGAGGTATGTGAAAATAGTCAATGACTAAGTTGTAGAGCAGCATCTATTTAGTAGGAAAAGACATCTTAAGCAGAAAAATATCTTGAATAAAACCCCTAAAATGCACGCTCAATTAGGTTGAATTTACGTAGATTTTACCTCTCAAAACACTCCTCACAAGGCGAAAATGAGAAATTTTTATTTTTATGACTTAAGTAAGTGACTAAAAGTATTCTTAGTTCATTAAATTGAAAATTTCTCATTTTTGCCTCGTGAGGAGTGTTTTGAGACGTAAAATCTATGTAAATTCAACCTAATTGAGCGTGCGTTTAAGGGGTTTTATTTAAGATATTTTTCTGCTTAAGGTGTCTTTTCCTACTAAATAGATGCTGCTCTACAACTTAGTCACTGACTTTTTTCACATACCTCACATAGTTTTTAAAATAAAAATTATGTATAACTTTTCGTAATCATTTTTATAATCATAATAACTTTTCGTATTTTTTACTCACACATTCTAATCTAATTTATGCATTAACTAATGAAGTTCATTAACTATTAATGAAGTTCCTTAATTATGGGAAGGCGTTTACTTCCCTCCCACCGGTGCCTTAAGTTGTATTGATTCTGTAACATTAATTTTAGTCTTCAAAGTAGTATTAATGTAGTACATAATTAAAGTAATAATTAGTTAGTGATACAAATCTCTCTATATTAAAAAAAGTTACTGTCACCGCTGCCGCCGCCGCTGTTTCAGGAAATTTAATTTTTCAACTCTTTGAACTCTGCTATCGCAAAAACTACTTGATAGAAATTTATGAAATTTGAAATGTTTGTAGAGGAATATTTGGGGCACATTCTCAAACAAAAAGCTAACTGATGTGATAATTAGTACTGGGGTATTTTTAAGGTCAAAGTTGAAGTTTTTCTTTTTTCGCCGCGTAATCCAGTTCAGCGAAATCTATTAGCAGCAGAACTATGATTTTTTGCAGCCTAATACTCTGAAGTATGCAGATGTGCACTACGTCGCCCTTTTTTCGAATTTGGTTTAGAGTAATAAATTTTTTTATTTTCGAAATTTTTGACACTTTTTCGTTTTTTTCTATCTAAAATGAAAACTAACCACGGCATCAATATGATTTTTTAAACACTTATATTATTATTTTTTAGAAAGAGATTGGCGTTTAGTTCTTTAAAAAATTCTAATTAGTTTTGGAATTATTAAGCATCTAAGTTTTATTTTTTTCATAGTTTTAGTAGGTCTTTATCAGACGTGTTTAATATTTTTAAATTTTATATTTGCCTGTTCACTAGATTGTCGCGAGCACGGATATTTAAATTTAAAAGTTTTGAGGTGCACATTGTTGCTCTAAGTTTGCTAGCGATATACGAGGGTTGTTTTTTAATTAACTTCCGTTTTTCTCCTGAAAAAAAAGTAGTAGGAATTTCGAAACAATTTTGGTGCTGTTAGTTAGATACATCCTTCAGGTTCAATTTGCCACCTTACTGAATAAAATCGGACATTTTTTCTATTTTTTACCGATTTTAGAAGCGCGCTCCTCGAACTATTTTCCCGCCAACCCATAGAGAATTCGGCTTTTTTTTCTCCTTTCGCTCCGTCCGCGATCACCTGCCCACCCATTGTTTAATGTTAATGCCTGCTCGCGGACGAAGCGAAGGGAGAAAAAAAAGCCGAATTCTCTATGGGTTGGCGGGAAAATAGTCCGAGGAGCGCGCTTCTAAAATCGATAAAAAATTGAAAAAATGTCCGATTTTATTCAATAAGGTGGCAAATTGAACCTGAAGGATGTATCTAACTACCAGCACCAAAATTGTTTCGAAATTCCTACTACTTTTTTTTCAGGAGAAAAACGGAAGTTAATTAAAAAACAACCCTCGTAGTATAGACTTGGTTAATAATATTTTAAAGATACTTTTTATTTTACGATATTTTTTGAACCACTAGAGAAATAAATAATTTAACTTTATGGAGTGTTATTTGTGCCGATGAAAGGAAGAGAATTTTCGGGAAGTTTGTTTCACTCTGCTAAAGATCGATTGCAGATATTACAGATCGCTTCGCGATCTGTAAAGAGCTGCATAGCCAGTTACGGGGGTTGGTGAGCGTAAGCGAGCAGGGGGCGGTAGCCCTCTATCCATTAAATTATTGATAACTTAAAAGGGAATATTTCAGTAATAGTTTTATTTTGATATTTTCGTGGTAATGATCCGAATTAAATTATTGAAAAGTTTGAGAGATAAAAAGTTTCGATATTGAATGATCATTAACTATACTCTGTTCATTTAAAATTAGCGCCTGAGACGTAATGTATTAGAAGCGTTATTATTCCACTTATCGTCGAAAAAATTTTCTTCTGCAATGACAAGGCAGCCTAAGCAGAAGTAGTTAAAATACTATAAAAACAATCGGTCACTGAAGTTGTCTGATGAGCGGTATTAAGCATTATTGAGCGTTTTTGATCCTGTTTCAGGCGCCTATTCTAAATGAATAGACTATAAGCAGACAATTTCCAGGTTTTACTGGATAGTTGAGATGAAACAAGCGAGCTCTGCTCGCTAAGATCGCGAAGCGATCTTCAAAGAACTGCGAAGCAGTTCCGGGGGTTGGTGAGCGATAGCGAGCAGGGGGCAGAGCCCCCTAGTATTATTAAATAATCTAACTATTGAGTGTTAATAATAAATATTTGAATTTGACGCGGGGCTGTAATAACGGCTTTAGGATGCACATCGTGTTCAAATTATTTAAAATCGTTTCGAAAATAGGTTTCAGAACTTTCTTTTACCAATTTAGAGCCAAACTTTAACCAAAAAATCCAAATTTATGTAAATATAAGGATGAAATCAAAAGGTAAATTTTAATACAGTTTTCATTTTCATAGTGTTTCAAATTGAAAATAAGTTGACTGAATAATAAGTTAACTGAAGAATTTTTTGACAAAAGATGAAAATTTTCCACATGCTTATCTTTATATTGATGAAAGTTACAGCCACCTGCCGCTATTTTAATACATTTTCATGTTGTGATCAGAGCTTCACCCTCTCACAATTTTATGAAAATGTCAACAATAGTAGAAAAAAATGTTTGACCACCATTTTGGGTATAATAGTTCAAGATAAGTATTTAATGACAAAATCAAATATTATTTTCCAATTTGTCCTCAGCGAAAAAATTATAGGCTGCAGAGTACGCGTCCTTTTTCATCCGCATCATACACTACTAGCTATAAAACATCAAGTTTCGCACATCGTCAGCTTTTTTTTATCGTAAATTTAGTCGTAATTAAATTTGGCAGTTTTAAAATTATTGACATTTTCTCCTTTCTGATAAAAAAAAAGAAATTAATTACTGTATATAGAATGGTAAATTTTTACAGGCTATGCTTTTATATTTTTTTAATTAAAGGTGAGATTGATTGTTTTTAATTAATAATAAGTTCCAAAATTTTAGTGTTTCCCTTTCTTTCTGACAGTTCACTAGGTTAACCGGGGACTTTCATCCATTCATATGTGATTGATTTCTTGGAGTGTATTGAATGAATTCTCGGCATTTCCGCATTTCATGAATCAGGGATATTCAATCCAATACATATAGTTGAAAAAATATCCAAAATATTAGGACTTTTTTTTCTGAAAAAAAAACAGTAACTTAGTTAAAAAGGGTTTAACGATTGTTAGTTGGGTGTTGTAAATATTATTAAGATCTACTATGGATAATGGATTTTCTGTAGCTTGTCAATATCCCTTCTAGATTATTTTGACACATGCGTTAAGACCAAGAAAAGTATCGTACTGGTGAATTTTTTTGTGTAAATTATAGAATAGTATTATAAATAGTTCTTCTTTTATAGAATGGACCCCATAACTGAGGCTGCCTTCTTTGTTGCTGGTTCGTCCGGGGACTGTGAATTGGTATCACTTCCATCTCCTACACCAGTCCGAAGGGTTGCAGAACCGCGGTCAGCCGCAAAGAAAAACGACAAGTCCGGCACAAAAAATCTACTTTCTACTTTGGTGAAAAAGGGAAAGTCCTTCTGGATTAAGAAAATGAAGTCGGATCCCTCGGTTGAATAATCAGTTCCATCGATCAGTTGTATGAGTAAATTTCCATCTGTTCATGTGAGCTATCTAATTGAATGAGAGGGCAATATATGAACTTTACGGACAACTGTTTGAAATCTCCATACTCAGAAATGTAGATCGTGAACCTGTTATAGTCCACTGTCTTCTGTAAAAATATGTACTCTTTATGTCCCTTCATTACTTGTTTTTATTACAATTTATAAAAATACTGCATTTTGTGTTAATAAAACAAAAATATTGCGGGATAGAAAAATGTGATTTTTAAGATTTTGTACCATTGGAATATTTTCTAATTCGTAAAATCACAAAACCGCATCTTCTGTCATTCAGAGGGTATCATTTATTGATCGAGGATATACACTGTAGACGATTGTTTTTCAAGAGATGTGTAAATTGTAATCCGGTGCTGTGTTTTTATATCTTATATGTTGTGCATATGACAAATGCAACCCATCATGGAGCAAAATGTTAGTATTTAAATAAATATTTTTTATTTGTTGTTTTTATATTTCTGCCTTTTTGTCAAGATTTTTAATGTTAAATTAGGTTAAAGAGGTTTAAAAGTAAAGACCAAGGTTAAAAAGAATTATGATTAAAGAAAAAAATACGAGTTGTATAGGTGATCCTACTCCTTCTATTTTTATTGTGTAATCATTAAGTGAGAAGAATAAAAAAGTTTAAGTTAATTGAATCGTCAGGCAGGAGGAAATAGGGAATAATCCAAAAATGACACAAGTGGAACTTTGCACTTTTCTTACAGTAACTATTTGTTTCTGTAATTACAAGTTAAAATGATTTATATGAAAATAGTAACCCATAGTTTTAGAGAAAACTGAAGAGAGATATTACATCAGAAAACAAGAAAATAGAAGTACAAGTAATAAATAAAAGAAGTAATAATTTTTTGCAGTGGTTACCTTTGAAAGTCCTACATTATTGTATTCAGTGTTAGGCCAAGGGTAAAAAGAATTAGGATTAAAAAAATACGATTTGTATAGGTGATACTACTATTTTTATTGTGTTATCATTAAGTTTTTCTAAATTTTAGAACAGGATGAGTAATTGAAAAAGTTTAAGTTTATTGAATCGTCAGGAGGAAATAGGAAATAATCCAAAAATCAAGTTTTGAGAAAAACTAAGTATGTTATTTTTTTCGTAAAAGAATTCATCAAATTTTTTTTCTTAATTTGAAACTGTTACTCTTAAATGGTCCATTAGAATTTAAAAATTTTCAACTCAAAAAAGTTGTTTTCTAAAATGGCAACTCTCAATGTTATGAGTTTTTATACAAATAAATTTCCACATTTCAGGACACTAGTGAAACTGCACTTTTCTTACTGTCACTATTTGTTTCTGTAATTAGAGGTTCAGGTTAATATGATTGATATAGAAATAGTAACCCATAGTTTTAAAGAAAATTGAAGAGAGAAATTATATCAAAAATCAAGAAAATAGAACTACAAATAATGAATAAAAATGGGTTAAAATACTGTTTTTAAGGGCTCAAAATTTTCCTCGGGAAGGAGCCGCAGACCCCTCTTTTGTACTTGTAATTCTGTATTAACACAAATATTTTACATTCAGTTAATTCAAAAACAAATTATAGCATAAAAAGGTTCTTAAAAAAACAAAATCATTTTACCTAATAAGAAAACATGAAAAGGCTTGAGGGGACTTTTGAATGGTCCTAGCCATCTCCTCAGGGGAAGAAAATCTAGTTGTGAGCCTGACGATGGAGGATGGATATTTAAGCCAAAAATAATTTCTATATAAGTTAAATATGGGTAAAGTGGGACACGGACACTGTACCAATAGTGGCCACCTAGCTGATTAATTTTAAATAGAACGAGTTAGAGGCATCAAAAAGCGTCAAAATTCATAGGCATAGTAGATTGTACAATCAGTTAAGCTGGTAAATTACCACAGATAAGCATGGGAAGGATATTTAAATATTTGAAAATAACAACATCGGTCGAGTGACTGAAATTTGATTTTGCTTATTGAATCGCGTTAGGAAACGAGTATGTCGGAACTGATTTTTTTGTATTTATTACTGCTTGATTGACTTTTAAATTTATATCAAGATAAAGAAGAGTGTATAAAATAATACTGAAAAAAATTATTTTAAAATGTTGATTTTAACGAGGATTTATGGGAGTGGCCACTTTACCAACACATAATCTTAGATTTTCCAATAGTGGCCACAGTAATGGCGTCTAATAGAAACTTAAATAATATTTAATTTGAATAAGTTTTTCTTCATAAACTGTTGATTGGGCTTTAAAATGAGTACTGTATGAATTTGGTCCCGTCTTCAGGAACCAAGGTTTCTAAAACATTGAACTACTTGCTAAATTCCTTTCAAATCAGCTACATCGTTCGTAGGCTTTAGGCCGGAAAAGTCTGAAAAAGTCTAAATTCAAGTCTGTTATTCTAAATTATAAATAAAGCTAATTTTATTTGATCTAAAATATATTTCGTTGGGGAAGGAAGATTTAACTGGAACTAAACGACTATACCTACTCAATTTCATGCATAAACCCCCTCATAAAACCTCATATAGGCTGAAAAAGAGAGGTCTTCACTTTAGATACAAGATATGTCCACCATAGAAACAACCACAACATCTAGGTGGCCACTAAAGATGCAATTTGGAGTACTTTTAAAAAATTAATTAAAAATATTTTACCCAATCCAATTAAAATTTTAAATGGTAAAATCTAAAGAACACGATCCAATTAAACTAAAAATAGGATGATAACCGTTTCCAAGCAAAAATTTTCCTTAAAGTGTCCACTTACCCACATTTACCTTACGCCACTGCACAACTTCAGAGTATCTCGTGCGCAAAATAGGAACTTCAATTTGCTATTTTTTTCTCTTCTCTTGCTTCGATTTGCTTCCAAAAAGCTTTATGAAAACCTTGCATTCAAACTAGTATTTTTTAATTAGTAGTTTAACTTCCCCGGTTGATATTATCGCAGATATTGGTTTTAAAAGTGCATGAATGTATGAAAGCTTATAAATTTACAGCCATATGGACTTTGATAAGTGGCTAAAAAGTGGATCATTTAAGAAAAAGTCCCTTACTTCCGTCGTGACACCTATAACAGCTAACAGGTAGGGGCAATGTAATTTTATGATGTTGTCCAGTTTTGTTTAAAAATTAGACCACATTTTATCTTTCATTTCGAATGTTTTTTTAATAATATAAGGGGGCTTTTTTTGATGGAACCGAACAATGTCTTCAAAAATGTGTTCGAGTGCAATTTTTTGTGGTGTCAAAAACAATTATAATAACGTAAAATGGGTTAATTTATTAATTAATACAGATTTATTACGACTAATATTAGAATTTTCATTGAAAATATACCATATGTAAAATTTAGGAATTCTATTTTTATAAGAAAATGTCTGGAAACATAGTTCCAATTTTCTACCTGACTGAATAAAAATAAATCAATAATAATTAAACGGATTCGTTGTTGATTTAATAGCGCATGGTTATATTGAGGTTACTTTGGGATTGGGGTACGAAATAAGTTTGATCTTGATAATAAACAACATGGGATGCTTTCTAATGGATTGACAGGGAAAATTGCGGTATTTGTGTAAAACCCTGCTATTTCACGGTTTATTTTTCATCACAGGTTAACTATAACACTCCATTGTGACTGCTATCCCGAAACTGCTAAGAATAATATAAGCAGCGAAGTAACCCGAGTGACAGTCACCAGTTTTAAAGATAAGTTTCGTTTAGTTGGGATTCCGCAGTTGCGCTACTAAAGCATACTTACCTGGCACTGGGGATGCCTTGATCAACAAGGAGGCTCCCCCGAGTGGAGGCTCATCATTGCACTCCGATGGGTTGAAGCTCGCCACATTCTCAAAATGAGATTGCTTGGGGTGCACAATTTTTGGTAGCCGGGCCTTGCGCATGCGCAGGCCCATTATAATCTGAAATAAAGAATTTAGGAACCATATGAACTATTTGGTGTTCTTATGCTGTGGGTCGCGAGATGTGGTAGATCGCAGGCCGCTACAAGATATAAAATTTTTGTTTTTATAATTTTATCGAAAGGGCTGTTGTGCCTTAATAAGATAATGTATATTGAAAGTAAAGGAACACTTTAAATGATAGTGATGCAAAATATTCATACAAATAATATAAAGATTCAAAAGCCTATTCAAAACACTGTTTCTACACGTAGAGCACCTCTATACCGGATACCAATTAAGAGTTTCTAATTTTTTTTAAACAAAGGTAACTTCAAATAATAATTACCATCAGATAACTAAAAAACGAGTTTAAACGCTGTTTCTACGAGTCAAACTTCAACAAATTTCCTGGGGGAGAACCCCCAGACCCCCCTTTTAATCGTCAGTATTGCAGTTCCAGACAAAACTTAAAAGTATCATGCCCTGAGGTTCAAATTTCAATGTTTCGTTTTCTAGCAAAAATAAACAATAGTTAAAAATTATATGTTCATAAAAAGTGGGTCGCGATGGTCAAAAGTTTGAGAACCCCTGCGCTAGGATATCCCTGGAAGGGGAGATGGTGAACGTTGCTATAAATAGTGCGAGGTAAATTTTTAGAGAGGAGGTCACTTTTTTAAAATAAAAAGTATATATCAACAAAATGAATATGACGAGAGGGCTGATTAGAGTTCTGATCAGATTTTTTAATAAATAAAATTACTGCACGATTCCGAAGTTGCTGAATAAGTTTCTAGCATTTCTATTATTCTAGCATTATTAATTTGATTTCTTCAATGTTGGAAACTCAAATTCACAGAACTATAATTATGATAGGAGTAAGATCGTAAATTTTTATAGATCTTATAAACCCTTATTTTAAGAAAGAACAAATTAAGAAGTTTTAACAATGGATTTATAACCTTTTTATCAATTTGTCACTGGAAATTATAATATCAGCAAATCAGCATAGTTTTATTGCATTAAAAACTGATTCAAATTACTGAAATTTATGTTTTCACAAATCAAATTTTAAATTTATTCCCTGAACGCATGAACGTGTTACTGCAGCAAGGTATTTTAAGTAGTTCAAAGGATAAATAAGAACATATAATAATTTCGAGAAAACAATTTTTTTGAGGGTGAATTATTATTAACGTCTCATAGCATCAGCCTGGATACGCTATTTCTGACACGATTGCTAGTGGTATTTAAACGTGAGAACTTTTAGTTCTTTATAATACTGATAGATGTCAGTATAAGCTTTTAGCCATTCAACTACTGTTACAAGAAATAACGGCGTGGTTAAACTCACTTTACTATCTATGACTTGAAGTTTGTTTACTACATCAGTTTAAATAAAATTAAATTTATTTGACAAAATTTTAAAATTCGATTTTCTGTACTATCTTTTCTAAAATTCTATCATTAAGCATCAGAAAGAGAGAAAAGAGCAGAAATCTGATAAAGAGCAGAATCTTGATTTTCGTTTTTTGAATGTTCTTTCACAATAATTTCCAATTTCACATCTTAATTTTCGGTTTGAAAGAGTTTCTTATTTTCTATATGTTCTAATTCTAATGAATCTATTTATGGAACAAAATAATACATTGATTTACCAATTAAGAACATATTTTGAAACTGTTATTTCTTATGTTATTAGCAAGTAAATAACTTCCTTGAAAGTGATTTCAAAAAATCGTAATAATGTTTTAACTCTGATATCATATGACTTATGATAAGATAAATTAAAATTCCTCGAAGTTGCTTTTCACAGTTTCATAGCTAAACTTAACCCTACAGTGCATACTGATGCCATTTGGCAACACGACATTTTTCCCCATTTACTACTCGAACTTTCATTTCCAAACGGCAACACCATGCAATAAGTACAATAGATATAACATTTCATTGTATTAGCACTTTAGATCGCCAGTAGATCACAGCAGGGGTACTATTTTGAGACATTTGTTAGTAGCTAGTGAAACGAAAGTCAAGACACAGAAAACGCCAAAATAAAAGGACCATATAAATTAAAATAAAAAAATTTTTCAGCTTGAGCAAAAAATGTTTTGAAAAGATAAGTTGTTTTTTTATATTTTTAGAGCATTTGGTTTTATTTCACTTCACAATTAATTTCACAAGAGACACAAATTAATTTCACAAGGACAAAGTTTTTTGCCAATAAAAAGTAGAAAAAAATTAAATTAAATTTTTTTAGTATTTTTTTACTAATGTACACCATAATAGAAGTCACATAAATGATTTTCAAGTGAATTTAAAAAATCATGCATTGTAGGGTTAACTTCCCCATTCAATAGAACAAGCTTCTTAGCTAGTGTTATTTTATATCATTATATCAAAGGTCACATCCCAAAAACCTGTTACTTTCGTTTCAATTCAAATATTACTAATAGTCAGGGTGCCAAATGGCAAAAAAGGGGTCAAGCGTAATGTGACCATTTATTTTCTGACTCAAAACGGGACATTGGTTCATTTAGTTTAATTAACAGGTAGTCAATAAAAAAACACTTTTTAAAAGTTATTTATTCAGAAAAAGGCAGTTGGCTTAAAAGTTACGAATTAAAAAATATATATACCCGAAACGTATAGTTATATATTTATATTTATCAGAGGAACAAATTTGCTTTAATATAGCTGGTGATTATTTTGGAAAATCATGAAAAATACCTGGAAAAAGAAAATGTTTCATGTTTGCGTGTCAATTTTGGATCTGGTTAGTGAAAAATAGTCGATTTTTTTAAAATTATGTGTTCAAAAATACAAGAAGTATCCGAAAAAGGCCGTGAATTGCTAGTTTTTTTACCTGAATAATCTAAAAAAATTGATCAGGGAAAAGTCAGGGAATTTTATTTCTAAAATTGAGTGGGAACCCTGATATTCGCCTTAATTATCAACATTGCCTTTAGAACTGAAATTTGTAACTGGGTCTTCTCAGATTATTCCATTCGGGTTACTTTCTGCGATGTAATGCAGTTACAGATTAACGAAAATTCGTCAAAAACTTCTGCATCTTTATTAAGTCAATATATTCCTTTACAATTAAACGGGAATTTTCAGAAAACGGGACAATTTTGCGTCCCAGAGTTCTTTTCGGGGACACCACTCTTAACTCTAAAAAGGGACAGTCCCGTTCAAAACGGGACGTCTGGTCACGTTAGTCAAGCGTGTATTAAAGTGTGTATAAAGTTTTATTGCTGATTTTGATAGGTTATGATTGAAGAACCGATTGATGCCATCTAGTAAATTTTGAGCATTTTGAGGAATTCAAGATGGCGTCCATGGTAGCCACAAAATAGGATTTTCGATTTACCTTTAATAATGGCATGTATTTAATAATGGCATTATCATTATTTTTGTTTTTTATTAGGGAAACATTTATTTTAAACAAAAAAGTTTAAATTGATTTGAAATGCCTTTATTTTGAAAATAAGTATGATGGTATTTAATTTGGTTGAATTTGGTTAATTTGGTCCTTGTTTATTTGATATTGAAGAAGCTGATAATAATAAATAAGCCAATAAGTTACATTCTCTTATGATATTTACAACAATGGGGGGTTTCCATGAAGTTACGCATGAAATATTGGTTTTTAAACATAAAATTGACCAAAAAAGTTATTGGGATGCATCGATTTTAAATTATTTTTATTCAGAAACCTTCCCTGGAGCGAGTAGATCAACGTGGTTACTTAATGTAGGTTCGAAAAGTTTAAAACTATAAAGAAAAAAAACTATTAAGTTTAACTAAGTTTAAAACTATATTCTATATTTATATATATAGAAGATGAGTTACGTAATCTTTTAACTGGATCATAATATTTTTAGAAAAAAATCAGCTTCTCCAATATATCAAATAAACAAGGATCTTTTTCAACCAAATTAAATACCATCATACTTATTTTCGAAATAAAGGCATTTCAAATCAATTTAAACTTTTTTGTTTAAAATAAATGTTTCCCTAATAAAAAACAAAAAGAATGATATTGCCATTATTAAATACATGCCATTATTAAATACATGCATTATTAAAGGTAAATCGAAAATCCTATTTTGAGGTGGCTACCATGGACGCCAAAACGCCATCTTGAATTCCTCAAAATGCTCAACATTTACTAGATGGCATCAATCGGTTCTTCAATCATAACCTATCAAAATCAGCAATAAAACTTTATACACACTTTAATGCACGCTTGACCCCTTTTTTGCCATTTGGCACCCTGACTATTAGTAATATTTGAATTGAAACGAAAGTAACAGGTTTTTGGGATGTGACCTTTGATATAATGATATAAAATAACACTAGCTAAGAAGCTTGTTCTATTGAATGGGGAAGTTAAGTTTAGCTATGAAACTGTGAAAAGCAACTTCGAGGAATTTTAATTTATCTTATCATAAGTCATATGATATCAGAGTTAAAACATTATTACGATTTTTTGAAATCACTTTCAAGGAAGTTATTTACTTGCTAATAACATAAGAAATAACAGTTTCAAAATATGTTCTTAATTGGTAAATCAATGTATTATTTTGTTCCATAAATAGATTCATTAGAATTAGAACATATAGAAAATAAGAAACTCTTTCAAACCGAAAATTAAGATGTGAAATTGGAAATTATTGTGAAAGAACATTCAAAAAACGAAAATCAAGATTCTGCTCTTTATCAGATTTCTGCTCTTTTCTCTCTTTCTGATGCTTAATGATAGAATTTTAGAAAAGATAGTACAGAAAATCGAATTTTAAAATTTTGTCAAATAAATTTAATTTTATTTAAACTGATGTAGTAAACAAACTTCAAGTCATAGATAGTAAAGTGAGTTTAACCACGCCGTTATTTCTTGTAACAGTAGTTGAGTGGCTAAAAGCTTATACTGACATCTATCAGTATTATAAAGAACTAAAAGTTCTCACGTTTAAATACCACTAGCAATCGTGTCAGAAATAGCGTATCCAGGCTGATGCTATGAGACGTTAATAATAATTCACCCTCAAAAAAATTGTTTTCTCGAAATTATTATATGTTCTTATTTATCCTTTGAACTACTTAAAATACCTTGCTGCAGTAACACGTTCATGCGTTCAGGGAATAAATTTAAAATTTGATTTGTGAAAACATAAATTTCAGTAATTTGAATCAGTTTTTAATGCAATAAAACTATGCTGATTTGCTGATATTATAATTTCCAGTGACAAATTGATAAAAAGGTTATAAATCCATTGTTAAAACTTCTTAATTTGTTCTTTCTTAAAATAAGGGTTTATAAGATCTATAAAAATTTACGATCTTACTCCTATCATAATTATAGTTCTGTGAATTTGAGTTTCCAACATTGAAGAAATCAAATTAATAATGCTAGAATAATAGAAATGCTAGAAACTTATTCAGCAACTTCGGAATCGTGCAGTAATTTTATTTATTAAAAAATCTGATCAGAACTCTAATCAGCCCTCTCGTCATATTCATTTTGTTGATATATACTTTTTATTTTAAAAAAGTGACCTCCTCTCTAAAAATTTACCTCGCACTATTTATAGCAACGTTCACCATCTCCCCTTCCAGGGATATCCTAGCGCAGGGGTTCTCAAACTTTTGACCATCGCGACCCACTTTTTATGAACATATAATTTTTAACTATTGTTTATTTTTGCTAGAAAACGAAACATTGAAATTTGAACCTCAGGGCATGATACTTTTAAGTTTTGTCTGGAACTGCAATACTGACGATTAAAAGGGGGGTCTGGGGGTTCTCCCCCAGGAAATTTGTTGAAGTTTGACTCGTAGAAACAGCGTTTAAACTCGTTTTTTAGTTATCTGATGGTAATTATTATTTGAAGTTACCTTTGTTTAAAAAAAATTAGAAACTCTTAATTGGTATCCGGTATAGAGGTGCTCTACGTGTAGAAACAGTGTTTTGAATAGGCTTTTGAATCTTTATATTATTTGTATGAATATTTTGCATCACTATCATTTAAAGTGTTCCTTTACTTTCAATATACATTATCTTATTAAGGCACAACAGCCCTTTCGATAAAATTATAAAAACAAAAATTTTATATCTTGTAGCGGCCTGCGATCTACCACATCTCGCGACCCACAGCATAAGAACACCAAATAGTTCATATGGTTCCTAAATTCTTTATTTCAGATTATAATGGGCCTGCGCATGCGCAAGGCCCGGCTACCAAAAATTGTGCACCCCAAGCAATCTCATTTTGAGAATGTGGCGAGCTTCAACCCATCGGAGTGCAATGATGAGCCTCCACTCGGGGGAGCCTCCTTGTTGATCAAGGCATCCCCAGTGCCAGGTAAGTATGCTTTAGTAGCGCAACTGCGGAATCCCAACTAAACGAAACTTATCTTTAAAACTGGTGACTGTCACTCGGGTTACTTCGCTGCTTATATTATTCTTAGCAGTTTCGGGATAGCAGTCACAATGGAGTGTTATAGTTAACCTGTGATGAAAAATAAACCGTGAAATAGCAGGGTTTTACACAAATACCGCAATTTTCCCTGTCAATCCATTAGAAAGCATCCCATGTTGTTTATTATCAAGATCAAACTTATTTCGTACCCCAATCCCAAAGTAACCTCAATATAACCATGCGCTATTAAATCAACAACGAATCCGTTTAATTATTATTGATTTATTTTTATTCAGTCAGGTAGAAAATTGGAACTATGTTTCCAGACATTTTCTTATAAAAATAGAATTCCTAAATTTTACATATGGTATATTTTCAATGAAAATTCTAATATTAGTCGTAATAAATCTGTATTAATTAATAAATTAACCCATTTTACGTTATTATAATTGTTTTTGACACCACAAAAAATTGCACTCGAACACATTTTTGAAGACATTGTTCGGTTCCATCAAAAAAAGCCCCCTTATATTATTAAAAAAACATTCGAAATGAAAGATAAAATGTGGTCTAATTTTTAAACAAAACTGGACAACATCATAAAATTACATTGCCCCTACCTGTTAGCTGTTATAGGTGTCACGACGGAAGTAAGGGACTTTTTCTTAAATGATCCACTTTTTAGCCACTTATCAAAGTCCATATGGCTGTAAATTTATAAGCTTTCATACATTCATGCACTTTTAAAACCAATATCTGCGATAATATCAACCGGGGAAGTTAAACTACTAATTAAAAAATACTAGTTTGAATGCAAGGTTTTCATAAAGCTTTTTGGAAGCAAATCGAAGCAAGAGAAGAGAAAAAAATAGCAAATTGAAGTTCCTATTTTGCGCACGAGATACTCTGAAGTTGTGCAGTGGCGTAAGGTAAATGTGGGTAAGTGGACACTTTAAGGAAAATTTTTGCTTGGAAACGGTTATCATCCTATTTTTAGTTTAATTGGATCGTGTTCTTTAGATTTTACCATTTAAAATTTTAATTGGATTGGGTAAAATATTTTTAATTAATTTTTTAAAAGTACTCCAAATTGCATCTTTAGTGGCCACCTAGATGTTGTGGTTGTTTCTATGGTGGACATATCTTGTATCTAAAGTGAAGACCTCTCTTTTTCAGCCTATATGAGGTTTTATGAGGGGGTTTATGCATGAAATTGAGTAGGTATAGTCGTTTAGTTCCAGTTAAATCTTCCTTCCCCAACGAAATATATTTTAGATCAAATAAAATTAGCTTTATTTATAATTTAGAATAACAGACTTGAATTTAGACTTTTTCAGACTTTTCCGGCCTAAAGCCTACGAACGATGTAGCTGATTTGAAAGGAATTTAGCAAGTAGTTCAATGTTTTAGAAACCTTGGTTCCTGAAGACGGGACCAAATTCATACAGTACTCATTTTAAAGCCCAATCAACAGTTTATGAAGAAAAACTTATTCAAATTAAATATTATTTAAGTTTCTATTAGACGCCATTACTGTGGCCACTATTGGAAAATCTAAGATTATGTGTTGGTAAAGTGGCCACTCCCATAAATCCTCGTTAAAATCAACATTTTAAAATAATTTTTTTCAGTATTATTTTATACACTCTTCTTTATCTTGATATAAATTTAAAAGTCAATCAAGCAGTAATAAATACAAAAAAATCAGTTCCGACATACTCGTTTCCTAACGCGATTCAATAAGCAAAATCAAATTTCAGTCACTCGACCGATGTTGTTATTTTCAAATATTTAAATATCCTTCCCATGCTTATCTGTGGTAATTTACCAGCTTAACTGATTGTACAATCTACTATGCCTATGAATTTTGACGCTGTTTGATGCCTCCAACTCAGCGGTTCTCAAACTGTGCTCCGCGGAGCCCTTAGGGCTCCGCCAAGCATTTCCAGGGGCTCCCCAAAGAAATTTGAAATAAATACATTTTTGATAATTTCTAATTTGCTTTTCTCTGAAATGTTATATAAATAAATTTCTGGTAAGGTGTTGGTAAGGTCTGCTGGTTTTTGCCTTTTCTGTCATTTTTGGTTTACCAAAACAAGTTAAAACCCTGTTTTAGGGTCAAATTTCCAAAACTTTTCTGGGGGAGGAACCCCCAGGATGGGACGGTTTGGCGCTGGCCGTTTGGGCGCAGTCCCGTTTCGGCACCAAATTTTCTTCTTCTAATTTTTAGAAGAATTATGAGAGTTCTATTTACTTTCATTTTATTTCTGCCGCTGAAACGGCCGCGCCGTTTAGTAGCACACCAAGGAACCCCATTCCCCCACCTCTCAAATTGATTACTCAGCACCTTTTTTTATAAAGTTCAGCAAAATCATAATCCTACTTAAAAATGTATGTCCAAAATTCGGAGTAGATGTACCAAAACCAAGGGAAAACCTGTTTTTAGTAGAGTCATATTTCCACCCCCCCTTATAGCATTTGGAACTTAATTACACAAAACGTTTCTTATATTAAGTTCTTTAAGATGCAAATTCTGCCAAAAAATGTATAAAAAGATAACATTGATCCTATGATGGGAGGGGATAAGGAATGATTTTGGGCCCATGTGTAAATAAATTTCGATATGTACCTCTGACGTATATGGTCTAACAGCCCCCCAAAACAGCTCTCGATTTCAAAAGAAGTAACTTTTAGGAAAACCAAATTTACAGATGTATAGATTTCTGTATGAATCCTTTGTTCATGCATCTCCGGCATAATTAAAAAGTTATAGCTTTAATATTCAGAAATTTAAAATAAAGATTTACATTGTATCCAATGTTAAAATATAATTGGTAAACAAAATATTCCATATATCCCGGGGTGTATATCAAAGGGGCGAGGGGGCCCTGCCTCTCCCCCGGAAAATCGGACTACGTATAACAAAACAAGAGTTAAAACCATGTTATTTAGGGTCAAATTTCCGAAACATTCTTTTGGGGGAGGACCCCCAAACCCCCCTATTGTACTTCAAACTTTATTATTGTCAATTTTTATAGTAAGTTCGTCAAAATTAAAATCCTACCTAAAAATGAATGTCCAAAATTTGGACAATTATGTACCTAAAACGAGTTAAAAAACTGTTTTTAAGGATCACATTTCACAAAATCTTCTGGAGAGGAAGGACCCCCAGAACCTTCTATTGTACTTGGATCTTATTTCGTCACAATTTTTCTTACAAATAAATGATCTTAGATGCAAATTTTACCTAAAAATGTTTTTAAAAGCTACGTTATATTGTTAAATATGCATGGGAGGGGCTGAGGAATAATTTTGGACCCCTCCCGAAATAAATTTCTACTATGCTTTTATTTCTAGAAGCAATGGGTTTTATGTAATTTGCTTTTATACCTTGAAAAATTTATTTCGGAAAAGGGCTCCGCGAAGAATTTGTCTCTTGAAAAGGGCTCCGCGACATAAGAAGTTTGAGAACCCCTGCTCTCTAACTCGTTCTATTTAAAATTAATCAGCTAGGTGGCCACTATTGGTACAGTGTCCCACTTTACCCACATTTAACTTATATAGAAATTATTTTTAACCCAAATATCCATCCTCCATCGTCAGGCTCACAACTAGATTTTCTTCCCCTGAGGAGATGGCTAGGACCATCCAAAAGTCCCCTCAAGCCTTTTCATGTTTTCTTATTAGGTAAAATGATTTTGTTTTTTAAGAACCTTTCTATGCTATAATTTGTTTTTGAATTAACTGAATGTAAAATATTTGAGTTAATACAGAATTACAAGTACAAAAGGGGGGTCTAGGGCTCCTCTCCCAGGAAAATTTTGACCCCTTAAAAACAGTATTTTAACTCATTTTTATCCAACCTAGTCCGAATTTAAGGGGACCCCTTCCCCCCTACACTTATATACGCCCTTGTGCCGATCCCCCCTTTTTTTTTTTTCAAAAGAAACAATATTTGAAGTGGTAATAATTTTCAGGAAAGATTATTAAATAAATCTCTCCACCCAGTTTAATTCAATAAATACAACAGGATTCGTAAAAGTATACTCAGTTGCAACTTAACTTGAGCCTGTAGAAATATGCTGAGAACAACCAAAGGTAGTAGTTCCCCGCGAGGTGTCTGAATTTTGAGTGAAATTTAGAGCTTCAATTTTGAATAATGATTAGTTTTTAAATCCATGTTTATTAAGCATCTTTTCATCTAGATATGCATAAAATGTTCAGTACTATTATTTTCAGTAGTAAGTGGCGTAATGCGTAATAGAACAACTCGCTTTCAAACTCGCCAGCCAATAAGAGCTTCAAGCAACCCAGCAGGCTTTCTGTTTACTCAGATTTTCTTCCGCGTGGCCATGACGTCAGACTCAACTTAAGTTGCATTCGAGTATAGCATGGAATTTTTGGAAGGTAGCGAAATTCCCGGGAAGTTGAGTGATCTATGGCAATTGAAATGTATTTTATTGCTTCTTTCTTCCTTACTTTCTATCTTTTCTTTTCTTGAAAACCCATTCATGTACAATTTTCGGTCAACTGTAAGAGTAATTTGACTCCTTGGTGTCTCATATGTATATTTTTGTCGTTTCCCCCCTTTTTTTAAATTTTTTATTTGACCTCAACTTTGTATACAGGGTGTTTCAAAAGTCCGTTTCCCGGCTTTTATTTGGAACCAACGTGTCCTAGGGTCACGGAAGTTACCCCTAGGTAAGTGACCCTGGTGAATCCATTGAGATGACTTACAGTGCCCCTATAGCGGCGAAATAATAAAATTAAATTTAAAAACTGAAGGAGATAGAGCAAAAACCTCAGTAAGAGTATTGTTGCCGATGTCATGAAGAACTCACTGAAAAAAATTTGATCAAAATAACTTGAATATTCGCGGAGATATTAGCATGTGAAAATAGCACTTTTTCAGGGGTCAAAAAATAAAAAGTTCGCATATTTGCAAATTTTTCAGTGTTATTGTGTAGTTATGTGTTTTTTTAGTTGAAAGAACACAAAATTTAATCAAAAAATAAAAAAAAATTTGCAAATATGCGAACTTTTTATTTTTGACCCCTGAAAAAGTGCTATTTTCACAAATATGGCAAGTGGGGTATTATTATTTTTGATTTTTAATGGGGAAAAAATTATTTAAAAAATATTTTTATTTAAAACATAAAAAGTTTAAATTGATTTGAAATACCTATTTGAAAATAATTATGATGGAACCGTAATTTGGTTACAAAAGATCCTTGTTTGTTTGATATTGGAGGAGCTGATTTTTTTCTAAGAATATTATGATCCAGTTAACAAATTATGTATGATAAATAATTTCCTGTTTGAATTTTAACCAATATTTGTGTTCAGTTTTAATGAACTTTTTAAGAAAACCTGTATAATCCAAAATTTAATACTATGCTTTGCGTTTGCCTATGATACTTAAGTAACACTTAATAGCAATTATTTCAAACATTTTAATTATTATCTAAAAACAATTCCAGCCACCTAAATCAAAGTTTTAATTCAAATTTAAATAATCTAAAAGTAATCTAGTAAATAAATAAAAAAGTAATTTTAAAAACTTCTTCCCGTCTCACTTTCATTCAAAATCTCCGAAAGTTTTGTGTGAAGCTTGTGCAACATTTCCCCTCGTCTTTGTAACAATGACATATAAAGCTGCAAGAAATGTTACTGGAATGATAGCCATTTCGAATAGTTGAACAGGGGTCCTCAGCTCTGCAGAGTATTCTGCAATATTCAGGAATTGGAATTGGTATATCCTCCTTCTCTTAATGTTTTTGCCATCCAAATAGTGTTGGATCCATAGTAGGTAAAGATGGACGTCTAACTGACAGCCTATTACAGCTTGAAAATGAGCCCGTTTAACATTCAGTGCTGAATACTCATCTATTGTTGGTGAAAGGGTCTGGGTCTGAATAAGAGAAGGTGCGCGAAACTGGGCTTGTAGTCCTATTTTCTTTCTCCAAAGTTCAAAACAAGTTTTAATCCTATGGGGTTTAACTTGTTTCTGAAATAAACGATTCAATTACCTTGGAGGACGTCCAACCATAAATGATAAATTACATGAGATGTTTTTTTTTCGAAATTTCGAACCGTCCCTCCCTTTTGGTGGACTCCAACAGACAGGGGCGGATCCACAGAGTAAAGATTATTCAGAGTCCATTTCCATAGACGCTAATGGCAACTTTTTTAACATGGGTTTTCCCATAGACGGTGGCGTTTCTATGTGATAACGGTGGAACTAACCAGAGAAGATGACGTAACGTTGTTGACTCTCTACAATCGAGCTACAGCCGCATACACTCTCTCAATTAACCCCGCCCACTTTCAAATCGCTAAAGAGGGGGAAAAAATATATATTTTCCCGGTTATTAAAACAGTTGCGTGTATCTTTCTTTCGAGCATGCGCTGGGGATAATTTCTTAGACATTACAAGTCTCTCCTGATGTCACGATCTCCAGGGACTCACCCAATGTTCTGGCCAGCTGAGATCTCTCGCTGGCTTATATATCGTCGTGGAAGATGCAATACAGCACATCTAACATCGGAAAAAGACACAGTTTGATTTAGTTGTAGATTGTTTCAATTGGCAGTGAAATAAATAGCCAAATATGGTTTCGTATGGTTGCTGCTTAAATCGAGTCAAAACCAACACCAGCACATTTATTCATCATCGAAGTTAAGCACTTCCAGGTACGGGCAATACTTGGGAGGGTGACTACTTCAGAACATCGCTTTCTAATAGAATTTCTCGTTCTCTTGCCCACATCGAGCATTTTTCTGCTTTTCAGAAAAGAATATCGATCATTTCTATTAATTTTGTCCATCATAGATAGATAAAATAAAAATTTTTCTTTTTCTTTTTGTAAATAAGCACTTTTTCTGTTATTATCAGAATTAATTGTTTGATAACTTTATTTTCAATACAATTCTTATGGGAAAATTTTTCTTGTCTCTTATCGTTGTATAAAGCAAAAAAAATCATAGGAACATAAAAAATTACAAACTGTGTACATTTTACTTACATTTTAATCACAATAAAATTGTAGCAGGTAAGGTACCACGACAAAAATAAAGCATGCTTTATTTGCATTATTCGGGAACTTTACAAAGCTAATTAAAGGAAAAATAGGTACATGTAATAAAAAAGTAACACATAATCGAAGATCCAGTAATATCTTTTTTAAATTAGTTTAATAATATTCGGAGGAATTGTCAAAACAGAATCGCATTCAAAATAAACCAATATCTTTCACGCTCTGAAACGGTTTCATCGAGATTGATTCTCTAAAAATCAGATCATGAAAGATCATGATCTTTGGATCTATGACAGATCATGAAAGATCGGCAATTTTTTTCTGACCAATGTGAAAATGTGTCAAATCACGGCTTACTAGAGCTATTAAGATGTTTTAAAAATTCTTTTAATACTTTTAGCTGCGAAGCCTGATCAAGTAATCAAATATCTAAGCATCAATTTCTGAAAAATTTTGGTTTACAAAAAAAGCACAGTCATATTAAAACCGCCAAACGAAGTCACGAAAACTGTTTGGCGAGAAAGAGGATTGGAATACTAAAGGTGCTTCAAATGTTAGATGTGCCTTATTGCATCTTCCACGACGATATATATATACTTGATCTGCCCGTGACGTCACTATCTCGCATCTTCTTTAAAGTGGCGATGGATCGGGAGCTACTCTGGAATCGAACTCACAACTCCAAGTCCACATTTAATACAATTTAAACAAATAACTTCACATTTAATGATAATTTCTGCGACCCCAATCACTATAACGAGATATTAAACGACAGAACAAACGATATCAATGTTTATAATAGGGAAAGTTTAGTTACTGTCAGGGAAAGTTTGCAACCATAAGGGAAAAGTTTCATTGATCAGGGGAAAATAGCAGAGATTGAGAAATTCAAATACAGCCTCCATACAAAGTTCTAAGTCCAATGAGAATCACTCGTTTCCTTTAGTCCCCGCCCACACCAATGATTGACAGCTGGAGGGTCGAAACGCCACTATGCGATAACTGTAGAACTATTTTAGTAAAATCGCGTTTTGGACTCTCTGAATAATCTTTACTCTGTGGGCGGATCCAGGATTTTCTTTTAGGGGGGGGCACCACTGAAATTTTAGTCCTACCTGGGACACGGCAGTAACAAAACTTTTGCTTCGGAGGGTTGACTCAACTTTAATTCTAAGGCCCCCCAAACTAGTATATTTAGGCGTTAAATTTTTTTAATCACTTAAAAGTAACACTGGGGTTTTGGGGATCACCCCAGAAAATTTTTCAAAATTTGTCTCTAAAAGTAGTGTTTCAGTTCAATATTTTGAGAACCTTTGGGTTACATCGAAAGAGAACAGGTTCTTTTAATCCACAAAATTTTGATGGAACTAAATTATAAATGTCTAAATTGCTAGGAGGGTTGGGGGTCTTCCCCCGGAAAACACGGAGAAAATTTTTGAAATTTGACTCTGAAAAGTGCTGTCTTAACTCATTTTGAGACTCTTCAGGTTGCACCCGAAAAGGACCTCTCCTTGTAAGTTGTAGAATTCTTAAGAGATAAAACAATATATAAATACTGATGTGAAAATTACGGATTTGGGGATTGAACTCCTAAAAACTTTCGGATATGGCTCTGACCTAGAAAGCTATGATACCCTCAAAAACTGTTATGTATACTTATTTTCAAATGATGTTTTAAATTTTACTTTGAAAAATGATATTTACTAATAATAAATTTACAGCATTATTTTCACAGTATTTAAAAGGCCCTGGTAGAAACAAGAAAACTGGTTAATATTTTCCCACGGGACATTTTGTATGATTTAAAATAAGGTAAAAAACAGTATTTTGATGAAATAAACCTGAAAGGTTTAAATCTGACGCCCACCGAATAAAAAATTATAGAATTTAGGGCATAGGGTAGGGTGATTCTGATTAGTTAATATTAAAAGTAATTTTAAGTATAGTAAACCCAATATTAGTAAACTTAGGCAACAAATTTGTTAAACTCGGGACTTAGCGGCCCCCTAATATCCTTCCAAATAAAAATATTTATTTCTACACATTAAAATGCCTATAGAATGTTTCTTTTTTTGTTCTCATTCCATACGATTAAAACTGATAATGGGCTGCTTAAAAGTATATAAAGTTAGTGATAAAAATGTGTTGGTGACCATGTCCTTCACAACTTTTTAATTGGACTTATGCAGCCCACTTTCAGAGCTCTAAGGGTTGAGAACACTCTAAAAAGGGGGGGTCTGGGGGTCACCCCCAGAAAATTTTTGATTTTAATTACGAAAAAAGTGACAATTGCCTCCAATTATCCCTTTTTATGAAGTGTATTTTTTAGTCCCCCCTGGACCCCAACTCTTTTATAAAAGTTAGTTTCTTTGATATTAATATTTGTTTATTTCTTGGATACTTCTTAATATTACAGTTACGTATTGAAATCAAAAATCGTCTTAACTCGTAGGTAATTAACACGATTGACTGCTGGTTTGATTAATCCTCAAATTTTTCCTAAACGTGTACAAAAAATTTAACCGAAAAGGCGTATATTTCCTTAACCATAAGTTGACACGATATTTTATTTACTTCGTGTAAATTTGGCGATATTTTGCTAAACCTCCTCCTCTTTTTGGACTCGTAATTTATGCAGGGTTCATACAAATTTTCAGGTATCAAAATCAAGGAGTATTCCAGGAGTTTTCAAGGAGTACTTTTAAAAAATTCAAGGAGTACCTTTTTATATAACTTCAGAAAGACAAAAATTTATTACATGGCTTTAAACACACACTTTGCCAATTACATTCCCAAATCAGCAAGGTTGTTAAAGTTTACTTTGAAATAGTATTTGAGTACAAATACAAGTATTTCAGAAAAAGTAACTAAGTATTAAGTACAAATACCCAAAAAAAGTAACTAAATAGAGTACAAATAGAGTATATGAAAAGTTTTTAAGACTTCCTTCAGTTACTTAAATTTAATTTTAATTAAAATTTTCAAAAGACTTTAAATTTAAACTAATAAATTTATTTTTTAAAATAAATTTTAATTTAATTAATAAAATTTATTTTTGAATTATTTTTTAAAAATTGAAATATAATTTTAATAAATATAAAATTTGAACTAAAACTTAATTGAGAGAATGATGTCTTCTTGACTGGAAAAAGGTGGAAGCAACTGATGCTCCAAATTTTTGACTACATAATAAGTTAATAATTTAATTTAAACCACAGAGACTCCAACCTCCAAGTAATTTTTCCCGTAGTACGCAATGAACCCTTTATCCAGAATTCTAAAAACCAGAATATTCCTCACCCAATTGGCACATTTTTGGATTTCGAAAATGGGAGTTAATAATAGAGAGAGAAAGATCTTATTTTTGTTACATTAAAACATTTGCAGGATTAAAAGCCTGCACAAGACCATCTATTAGCAATGATGTGCTAGCTTTTTTTATGCAATGCAATTAGATTTACACCCCAGTCTGTACCGTAATACCACTGTTGCTGCATCAATATCAGCATTTTTTTCTGAAATGAACCCCACCAGATCATTGGGAGACTTTCCGTAGTTTCCTGCGTGATTTCCGTAATCCGTAGTATCAGAACAACAACCGTAGAAACTACGGAGAATCCGTAGTACAGGGTGCGTCAAAAGACTGGGTAAACTTTAAAAATTAATAATAAAAAAACTAAAGGAGATAAAAATGTGCCGTCTTCTGCTATGTGCTCAGGGGGAAGGCGGATTTTTTGTCACCAAATTTTGAAAAATCGTAGTTCCCTCACCTCTGGGTAGATGGAAGCACCGATTTTAGGGATTATCAGCAGCCAAGTTCCCACTTTTATTTCGAGTAGGGATATATCAAATACTGCGATTGTATCGATTTCAGAATCGAATGAAACTCGATTTTTTGTAATCTAATCGCCAATGCCGGTTTTGAGCCAAGTTGATCCGTGTTAAACTTTTAATTAGAATGAAAAATGGAGATATTTTATAATGCTTACACTGTTTCTTATCAACATTTATCCTTTTCAACGCAATTACGAGTGAATTACGTTAAATTTGAATCTTTTTTTCTGTCCTTAAGAAAGATATCAATCTACTCTAATCTTAGGAATTTTCCGATTCTTTCTTTTCTCTAGAGTTATTTTCAAATTATTTTATGAAGTTTTAAAACACAATGTTTTTAATCAGGATCAAGTTAAATCATAACCTTCTTTTTTGCGGATCCTTGAGATCAAGCACACAGACCTGAAAATGTATGTCTCCAAACAAACAAACAAAAAAACCTTTTTTGGTAATTGGTTTTGAATTACATCGCTATTAAGGCTAATCTAGAGTTCAGTTTGAGGGAATCATTAAAAATGACAAGGGTAAATTGTCTTTTTGAGGTTTTTCACACCTCCGATTTCCCATGTGATGTGATTCCTTTCGGTGAGGATCACTGTGATAAATTATGGAATGTGAAACGATTCAAATTAGCCTCTACATCTATAGTTACCAATAAAGATAAACACTAATCAGTATTTTTCAAATGCCCTAAGGATCTTCAGATTCTATTTCGATTTGCTTGAATACGATCGGAGAGGGAATAGAGGGGCACCCAGATCATGGGTTTATTTAGGTGGTAGGTGGTCCCTTGGAAGGCATAGTGGAAACCTTGAGGGGACAAGCTGTTGCTGATGGATTTTCTGAAACATGATTATCCCTCATGTTAACGGAATTTTCTCAAACAGTTGGTTGGTTTATTACCCCCCATGAATTCTCCCATGATCTAGATTTCCTAGATCCACCCTTGGTTATAAGAGAAGTAACTTTTTATGCATAAAGATAAATATTTTTTGTCTCGAGTGACGTATTCACAGAGGAGGATAGAGATTGGGATGATCGTACCCTTTAAACAAATGCCAGATAAATTTCTGCTAAATAATAAATAAAGGTTCTACAAAAAAAGTTGAAATAGATACCTTTTTTAAATTTTTCTGAGGGAGAAAACCATCATCCCCCATCTTAGCTCGTTGTCGTTATAGAGCGTTTATTCACAAAATTGTAATTTTAATTACATCACCAAGATTCAAATTATTCCTGTAAGTGTTCTAAAAATCTGCTTTATTGATGTAATCAGGCACTCTTGAGGGGGGGGGAACTTCAGAAATAATTTTGAAGCAACCCCCTACATTCAAAACAATAGATTTTGGCCAAAATATTACCCCCCTCTGAATCGATTCTATGGAAACACCACTTGATTGTCTCTCACTTGCAAACCAAAATTTTATCTCTGCATTATTAATTTTACCCCCTCTACAAGATATGGGATCAGATCATCTAAAACCCTTAGTAAAATTCGATCATGAACAACGTGTTTTTAAACCTTTAGAATAACTTAAAAATAACTAGAGAAAAAGATAAATTTTAGAACCTTCTTTAGATTGAATATTCCATTAAAGACAGAAAAAAAATAAAAGTGTCATCATATAAATAAAGTCCTGTATGCGATCGAGCTAAATTCATCCGTAATTGCGTTGAAAAGGTTAAATGTTGTAAAGAAACAGTGTAAGCATTATAAAACATCTCCATTTTTCGGCGCAAGTTCAGAGGTGCGGATGATTGGCGAATTTTGGCTATTTGGCGCAATATTTAGAAGCCAAATGAATCTTTTAACATTAGTTAGGGTTACCATATTAGTCATGTTTACTGCTAAAAACTTGGCGCATCCGCACCTCTGAACTTGCGCCCATTTTTCATTCTAATTAAAAGTTTAACACGGATCAACTTGGCTCAAAACCGGCATTGGCGATTAGATTACAAAAAATCGAGTTTCATTCGATTCTGAAATCGATTCAATCGCAGTATTTGATATATCCCTACTCGAAATAAAAGTAGGAACTTGGCTGCTGATAATCCCTAAAATCGGTGCTTCCATCTACCCAGGGGTGAGGGAACTACGATTTTTCAAAATTTGGTGACAAAAAATCCGCCTTCCCCCTGAGCACATAGCAGAAGACGGGACATTTTTATCTCCTTTAGTTTTTTTATTATTAATTTTTAAAGTTTACCCAGACTTTTGACGCACCCTGTACTTGGAGTCTCTGTTAAACCATAATGTAAAAATATAAGGAAATTTAACTAAGCATAAATTGTTAAAGTAATTAATTTTTTAAGAAGTTACATCTAAATTTAAGGTTACTTTTACTTTAATAAGATGATAGAATGGTTTCCTCCTTTCATAATTATCAAATTCTTTAATAAAACAATTATTTTCATAAGCTAGTAAAAGTTATTTCATTTTCTTTCCCCTCGTTCTTATGAAATTTAATTTTATTTAAAAATTGAAGCATTTATAATATTAATACTTTTGTCTTAAATGCTTTAATATTTCCAAACATATTATATATTTTATTGCAAAATTGGCCTGACAATCGTAAAGAACACTAAAGTATAGTCTAGTGATGGGCAAAATCGATAATTTTAGGTATCGAGTACTTTTTTTCAATGTCGGGAAATGAACCTGAAGGGACAATTTTTTTAGGGCCTATCCATAATCAGACTAATATTCAAAAAACTGAAAGCGATCCATCAAAAAGCCCCGTAGCTACGGGCCTGGAGGTGGATAGAGGCGAAGGATTTGGCGGGGGAAAAACCTAGCCGCGTCAAATTTCTCTCGCGGATGATAACGACTTGGGTTTGAGCGTTGCAAAATGAAAACGGAAACAGGCTGCGTTTGATCTACAGTAGGTATTATAAAGATTACTTCATTGAAAAATTTAAAACGAAATATGTCAATAAAGTATCGATACTTTTGTGGGTATCGAGTACACTCGATACCCAGTCTACTACTATTCGGCGCGGCCGTTTGGGCGCTGGCCGTTTCGGCGCCAGAAATAAAATGAAAGTAAATAGAACTCTTTCATAATCCTTCTAAAAATTCGAAGAAAAAAAATTTTGTCTCGCGCCGAAACGGCCGCGCCAAATCGTCCCATTCCGCTCGATACCTATAGGTATCGAGTACTTAAGTATTTGGTATCGATACCTGCCCATCACTAGTATAGTCTATTGCTACTATACACATAAAATTTTTTTCAAAAAAATTCAATTTGCTTAAAATTTAAATTAAAAAAAATTTTTTTTTGTCTGTAAAATTTAATTATTTTTAGATGATTTGTAACCAAACATTGTCAAAATATTTTCATTTTTTATAAATAATTTCATTATAATAAATTAATTAACTAATAACTTAATCACCATTTGTGTTTTTTATGTTAAGAGAGCCAACAATATTCATGGAAAAATAACCTCGACAAATGCAAGTTTTAAAAAAGGTCGATTTTAAGGAAAAAATTGAAAAAATAAATTTTTTATTTGTACCATTTTTACCAATTTTAGTGTGACACTATTTAGGTATTTTCTAAATGGAAAGACATGAATTACTTCTTTTGCACTTATTTTGTAGTTTTGAGCGATGTTTTAATTTCTCCACTTAGTCACATTTTTCTTATGCAAAATTGAAATATGATTAGTAATAATTCAGAACTAATTTTTACAGTAGAAAGACAAGGACCACTAGTTTAAAAATGATTTATGAATAATGAATGACTTTACTTCATGCATTTTTTGTATACATAATGTAAGAACAAATGACTACATATGAAAAGAAGTTTTCAGTTCAGAGAAGATAAAATGAGTTAATATCCAGGATATGTAGTTGGCATCATATTCATTCCTTGACCAGGAGATGATTGGTAACTGTTGTCACCAAATAGCTTCCCTGAGCCGAAAAATTCAGACTCTGTGCGATCATTGCCACCTGCAAAGTTACCATGAAAAATTCAATTGTAAAAAAGTGATATAAAACAATCCTATAAAAATATTCTTAATTCTACAAGAACCAGGTCGCATAACAGAAGTTGACCGATGTATAACTATTAAAGAAATGAAATCTGGATTATTTTGTACTATTAAAATATACAACTGAAAAATCTTAAAAGATTATTTATAATCAAGGGAACAATGCACCTATTTGAAGTGCAAATAGGCAATTCCTGTATTTTATGAAAACTGAAAATTTTCCAGTAAAATTTTTTTCGAAATTTCAAAACCAAACATTAAATGTAAAAAAAGTAAATCTATTTTAAGTAAAAATAGACAATCTCTTTGAATTCAATAACACTGTTTCGGACAATGTGATATCAGACTTTTTTCGTACATTTCTTCGAGTCAAACTTTATTTTAAAATTCTTACACACATTCCTCTTAGATAACTCTATAGAAAAATAAATAAAAACTGGGGAAATTGCCCGTTATCACCAAATGCAATTAGAAAAATGCATGCCAATCACATAACTAACATTAAAACAAGGTTCATTTAAAAAGAAGCCCACCAGAATTACAGGGGTAGAAGTGACAAAATAAAAATATATACGATTTTTCAAAAAAATATAAAGACAAAAATAATTTTTTCATAGTTTAGTAACACAGGGGTCGATCCAGGTTTTAATTTTTGGGGCCTGTTTTTTTTTAATTTTTGTGAAAATGAAATTATTTTTTGTGAAAATGAAGTTATTTTTGTGAAAATGGAATTTTTTTTGTGAAAAAAATATTTTTTACGTAAAACCTAGAATTTTTGATTTGCTATTTTATCTTTACATTTTTTAAATCGATTTGATATAATACCAGAAAAATTTTTAGTACTCTTCTCTAGTACAGTACTTTACTCTAGAAAATCCTCATTAGTTAAAATACCGACTAATATCGCGATAACGCATGTGATTAGTACCAATTACATCGCGAATTATACGCTGAGGCCCGATGGAAGCAGTCGCGGAAAAAAAGGGACTTCCACGAAGAATCGCAACTTTTTAGCTTTCAAGATAGAGATTCTGAACATCGGACATGTTGGCTTTTGTCTATGTTAACGTTGGGATTTTTCTTTCATTACAATACGGACACGAGAAAAGCCGACATCTCTTGACGCCCGTGGTTGTACAAGGAATGGGTTGCAGAAAAAAAAATGGAAACTTTCTCAAAAAATCACGATTTTTTAGATTTGTAAATGTTTCCGAGAAGGATAAATGGGAAAAAAACGTGCATTCCGTAAAAATTTAGAATTGATCCGTAAAACGCCACTGTAGTAAAACTTAGCTGAAATCCGCAAATTTTACGGACAATCCGAGAGCATAGGGTTGCCGGATTGAAAACGCAAACTGCTGTTTTCGTCGATCTATGGATTGTATGGTTCTTTCCATAGTTCTTTCTCAACCGAGAATCGCGTTAGTTTCGGAGAATTTGAAGGGTTTCGTTTGAAATTTGGAAGTGGTAATTTTTTGTCACTAGAAATTTTGTGAAAGGGCCGTTCTTCCGAAGTTTATTTTTGTGAAGGGGCCGTTCTTCGGAAGTTTATTTTTGTGAAGGGGCCGTTTTATCGAAGCTAATTTTTGTGAAGGGGCCGCAAAACGGCCCCAATTTTCGCCTGGATCGACCCCTGTAACAGGACTAATGACACTTTTGTATCAGTTTTAAGTGTTTGGTATTTAGGCTTACAACCACAAATTTACTTATATTGGCTCGAAAAATTGTCTGGAATAAGAGTCAAACTATATTGTAACCAGGGCCGCCCATAGGGGGCAGCAACCCCGACAAATGTCGGAGGGCCCGGAGCTTTAAGGGGCCCGGGCCCACGAGTTCCACTTTGTTTTTTTAGTCAGAGTCTGTACTAGATGTTTTTTTTATTTTCCAAATAAAAATTGAACTCGCTGAATTCATATCATTTAGCATATTCAGTTCCCGAAACGGACGGGCCCGTCAAAAGTGGTCGGTCTCTTTTTCAGAAGTTTCATCTCCAATCAAATTCTGAAACATGGCATGAGATAACACAACCCCTTCCCAACGTGACCACTTCCCGCACACTGGAAAAAGCTACCAATATTTCTTGCTATGGCACTTTATGCACCAAAATGAGTTAAAACCCTGTTATTTTAAGGTGAAATTTTGAAATTTGACCCCCTTGGTACTTGTAACTCTATTATTACAACCTTATTTTATATTAAGTTCGTCAAAACGCGGAAATTCTACCATAAAACCTATATCCGAAATTCGGATGAGGCGTATCAAAACGAGTCGAAAAAGAGGGTTTTTTTACTTAAATTTCCAAAAATTTTCTGGGGGAGGACCCCCAGTCCCCCCTTTTAGTAGTTGGAGCAGGATAATTCCACTACCCTTTTCATATTAAAATCAAAAAGAAGATTCAATTGGACTTTGGAAATTCTTAGCCCTCCCCCAAAACCAAATCCTGGATCCGCCCCTGCAGACAGAATTTAATGAAATTCTGTTTACAGGGGTTTTCGAGGGTGCTCTCTCCGAATCTCTAATAATAAATGAAGTTTTCAGTAGAATAAAGTAGTTATAAATGCTACTCCTTCGCCGGCAAACATTGTCCTCTAGCGGACTTGGGTTCCTATGAAAATCCTGTTGGTCATGGCATGACAGACATGCATGCTAATTTTCTACTCGACCTTTTGAGATACCCTGTATATTTTACTTAAGGGATGCTTTGTGAAATGTAAATTCCTTATTATACTTCAAAAACTTAAAAAGTTAGGGGGCCCGTGAAAAATTTTGTCGGGGGGCCCGGTAGAGTTATGGGCGGCCCTGATTGTAACTAAATACTTTCATGATTTTTCAAACAAATGAACTTTGAAAACAAAATTAAGGTATTAATTTTAGTAAAACCAGTTAAATTAATATATAACGCAAAAAGTAAAAATGCATGAATGGAAACTATTAAAAAATGCTTTTTTTGTTTAAATAAACAAATTTCAATAAATTTTAAAATTAAAAAAAACTCAGAAAAGTTGTTTTAAGGTTGTTTTCCTGATAAAAAAACTCTTGAATATAATATCAAACTACTTTGCTTACATAATAGCAAGCAATTTAAGTGGTAGATCTTTTAATATGCCGCTAAAACTGTCCATATTTGGGACACATGTAAACACTTCTTCCAAAGCCAAGTATTAAAGTCAAGGATATAGACATGAGACTAGAAAATTGCAGTCGTGAGAGAGTAAAGTTGTTTTTTCTGCCCTCATCGAATCTGAAAACCAACTTTATAAGCTCATAGCTCAAAGTTATATAATCTCATAGCTATTATAAGCTCAAAGAATGAAAACTCATTAACTTTCAGAAGAAATCCAGACAGTGATACGATTTTAGGACTTCCGAATGATCAGTAAAGATCCTGTAATAATTATAAAGCCATCTAAAATTTAAAATTTTAGGCAGTTAGAAAGTATCAAAAATATTTTTCAAGGATATTCAAGACATCAAATTTAAATTTTGAATACTTGAACTTGAAAGTACAGGGTCGTTTGGTGGAATATAGGATTATTTTTTGAAATATAGGATGCTTTTTCCATGTTTTTTGAAAATATAGGATTTATAGGAAATATAGGACGACTTCTACCCCTGGAATTAAGACCAATTTTCAGTCCATACTCAGAACCTTGTTTAACTCACCATATCCTGCATCACTTCTCATACTATTGGCACCCATACCGCTCCCTTGCATGCTATTTCCATTTCTGTAGGCATCATAACCTCCCCTTTCATCCATCCTTCTATCAGGAGCGCCTCCAAATCCTCTTCCAGGAGCTGCGCCGTAGCCACGATCAGCCCCTACCCCACCATAACCAGCTGCACGCTCAGGTCCACCAACAGCTGGATAGCCACCTCCACGTTCAGGGCCAGCACCTGCCACAGCAGGGCCATAACCACCATACGCTCCTCTATCAGCTGCAGCCCCGGGGACTGAGGGATCCCTGTAGGGTTTCTCGGCACCGCCACCAAAACTGCTGAAGTCGCGGCCACCGTAGCCGCCACTGTGAGGAGATCCGCCACCTCCAAAACGGTCAGGCTCGCCAAAGCCCCGACTACCTCCAAAACCACCGTAGCCCCCTTCTTCTTCGGGCATAAAGGGTCGTCGGTTGAACTGACCAGGTGGACCACCGCCATAGGGACCCATGCCATCCTGATAAGGATCAGGTTCAGACTGCAAGAACAGCTCGATGTAGCGATGCTCTGAAAAAGACATTAGCCATGGTTTAAGATTTAACAACTTGCATCAACTTCAGTGGATATAGATAAAATTAACAAAGAAAATTGTAAAATAACTCACGTATCTTTTCTTTATCTTTTTTCATGGCTCTGAGAGCATCTTGATGGGTTGCAAACATTGCATCAGCTTCCCCAGAAGATCGTCCAGACGACTCATACTTAATTCTCACTGCAACTGGCTTTAGAGGAGCAAAGAACTGAAACAGAAATATTTATTAGCAGGAACAGATGGAAAACTTTTAGTATTTTTCTACTACCAAAGATTTCTGCAGTAAAAACTTCAAGATACAGTTGATATTTTTTGGAAGGCAGGCAAGTCTTAAGAAAGAAAACTTTTTTTTATCATAGACAATACAATCTACATTACAAGCCTAACAAGTCACTAAATAATTCTTAAGGAATTTAGCTATAAAAACTATTTACAGAGTTCAGTTTATCAAATTTTTTAAATGTAAATTTCAATCTCCGAAATTAATACGTACTTCAAAAATATCTCTTTCAACTGCTCGGAAAGGAAGACCTCTCAAATGTACATTGTGTCCAGTGTCTCTTACACGCTCTCCTGGAAAGCCTCCTCGATCACCAAAGTTTCCACCGGCTCCACCCATTCCACCTCGGCCACCGCGACCTATAAATACATGGAATAAAATCAAAATAATTCAACACAAACTTAAATGGGCAATTCCACGGGTAACTGACTGACATTTCTTAAGAAAAACACTTAGTGTTTTGTAATTTTCTTCCCAAAAATAAATTATGAAAAACACTTTCCACCCAGTTTATTGCTTTCTTTTTAGCTTAATCTAATGGCACAATTAAATTTTCAAAATTTGTTTTTATTTATTTAAAAAAAATTTTAAACACGGTAACTGACTGACATAAATGTTTCACAAATGTCAGTCAGTTACCATGTTTAAATTTTTTTTTAAATAAATAAAAACATATTTTGAAAATTTAATTGTGCCATTAGATTAAGCTAACAAGAAAGCAATAAACTGGGTGGAAAGTGTTTTTTATCATTTATTTTTGGGAAGAAAATTACAAAATACGAAGCGTTTTTCTTAAAAAAACGTCAGTCAGTTACCCGTGGAATCGCCCAAATAATGATAAAAAATTTATCAACTAGTCAAACTTTTTACAGAAAAGCCCATTTTGTTTTGGAATTTCTTTAAAACAGGGCATAGAGACAGAGCTTTAGTTAAAAAATATTTAGGGGTATACCTGTTTTTTTCTCACTTAATAAATATAATTTAGGTAAAAAACATCACTTGAATGGATGGCGCAAACATTTCAAAGGACAGCATCTCCTCCAATTCCAGCTCTACGAAGAGCTATCTCTATATCTTAAGATTAATCAAACCGAAGGAATTTTAAAAAACATTAATTTCTCACCTCCTCTTCCACCTCGACCAAACCCTCCAGGCCTATCGTAAGGACCAGCTCGATTGGAACCCATAGACCTGCCCATGCGCATGGGACCCATGCCCATAGCAGTACGAATTTCTTGCAAGCTACTCTTGAAGATTTCAATGTATCTAAAAACAAAATAACTTTAAGAATGCAACGCAAGGTGTCAGTAAATACTTAGATAATGCTTTGAAAATGAAGTTTTATCTCCAGCATTAGAAGTCATACTGCTAAAAATAGCTGCATTGTTATCATTATTCAAGAAAAGTACAAGGTTTAGGAGTATTTTAAAACTACAATAAGAATAAAAGAGTGCTGCAAGATAGTTTCCATGGAGGTATTCTTATTATTAAAAATGAAAAACTGCAGGAAAATTTATAAAATTAATTTAAGTATTTAAAGTCAGAAAAAAGTTGGGATTTAGTATTGTGCATTAAATAAAGTGCAAGTGTTCTGTATACGTAATGCACAATCCATGCTCTTAATCATGACTTGGATGGTACAACTAAAATACAACCAGACCTCAAATCTAGAAATTGTTTGAATATATATTTATTTACATTTATATTCAGTTTTGGGTACAAAGAATAACAAGAAGGGAAAAAGCCAGGCAACCTCGAATGAAGTTCCATGGTGCCATTTTCGCTTTAAAACATTTTTTAACTTGGAAAAATCCACCGACAATTAACAGCTCATAGTAACTATTTTTAAATTTAAAAATGAAAATTTTACAAAGGAAGAACTGAAAAAATTTTATAATTAAAAAAGAAAAGGTTGTAGTTATACTTCATACCCTTTTTGCTAAATATTATTATATTTTCTCAGTCTTTCAACACTAAAATATAAACTTAATTTATAGATCAAACTGAATCTGAATGAAAATTCTAGGGTGAAATATAGTGAAACTCTTAGAAAAAAAACTCAAACTACCCTTTAAGGTTCACAATCCTTAAAAACTGCAAATATGAAATAAATACCCAACTCTAAAAATGCTTGCCTTTTTACTCTTCATTAAGAAGGGCAAAGTATATATTTAGGAAAATCATCAACTGGTTTTACTGTATTTTAGGGACACCATCTCTAAAGCTGCTTTTCCATGCGACTTTTTTTAAGCGCCGAATATGCGTATTTTTGGCGTGGCGACCTCTTGGCGCGAGAAAAAATCCCCATACCGAATGCCGAACACGCGCCGATTTGGTCGACTCTTTTCTGTGGTCACGTGAGTCCTACGGACCAATGGCTAGGCGTATTCAACCAGCACGCCGAAGCCGGTTTTTGGCCTGGCATGGATGGACTTTTTCTCGGCGCTGGAAAAACGTAAGCGTCCGCCATATTGGATCTGAGTTTTGAAGCGCATTCCGATTGCTATTACACTTTTTATGGCCCATTTAAAAGTTCCAAAAAATCTAACACAGCTATTTATCACCAAAATAAGTCCTCAGACATTAATATATTACGAAAGTAATGGACATCTAGTGCCTGTAAAAATTTGTACTATCAGTGTATAATTACTTGTGACGTTTTCGACAGATGGCAGCATGATCACTCGCGATCTTGAAAAGCGTTTCTTATTACTTTAAAGATTTTGTACTAAAATAGTTTTAGGGCCGTATTCAGAAACTTTAATACGAGTTGGAATCCAGACGAGAACGAGATGGAAAGGAGAACGATATATTTTAAACGAGATATTTCTACTCCACCAGGCTTTCGTCCGCCATATTTTTCTGAGTTTTGAAGCGCATTCCGATTGCAATTACACTTTTTGTGGCCCATTTATTAGTTCCAAAAAATCTAAAACAGCTATTTATTACCAAAATAAGTCCTCAGACATTAATATATTACGAAAGTAATGGACATCCAGTGCCTGTTAAAATTTGTACTATCAGTGTGTAATTACTTGTGACGTTTTCGACAGATGGCAGCATGATCGCTCAGCTGAACTAGCTAGATCGGAGCACGCTGCGTGTTTTCGGTACCACAGCGAGTTTTTCCGCGCGTCTTTGGTTGCCAAAGTTTATCCCTTTTTGATTGAAAAAAGGGACTACGTCATCCGCGTGCTGATTTTCGGCGCTGAAAAAAAGCACCATGGAAAAGGGCCTTAACAGGGGTTTCCAACTGGAGGCTCGCAGGATCCCCGAAGTACCTCTCGAAAATAGCCTCCCAAGCCTTTTTATCATGCTAAAATACAATTTTTTTGGAGAAAGGATCCTCAACCTCCCAATATTTATGTCTCTTAGTATGGAGTAGTTTTGGTGTTTCTAGATATACCCGGTTCTAGTATATAAAAATGAGGAGACACTTTTGTTTTGAGAAATTTACCACTATTATTTGGAGTTATATCCCCATTTTATAGACTTTATATGACATTTGACCTTCTCTCGCAAGAAAAGTTACATATTAAAGAATAATGTATCATGAGGCTAATTACTTTGCAGCCCACCAATCAACTTAAGTTTTCTATTTCGGCTCTGGAGTACTTGTAAGTCGGAAACCCCTGATTTAAAATCTAGTCAACCAAGCAGTGGATTGTCTTATTGAAAGAACATGAATAGTTAATTAAACATAATATTTAGACATAAAAAGCTTGGATCCAACTAAGTTCTTCTAAATCTAGATATAAAAGTAATCTTAATGAATATGTACTTCTAAAAAATTAAGAAAAATAAAGAAGGCAGGTTGAACAGGGTTTGCAGCAGGAAAATAATGTAACATAATATGCATTGACACCTACCCCACAAATTTAAACCAGACCCTTACATTTAATCCTTTAAGTATTTTATACCCAGACTAAAAATTAGTTCTTTTCTTTTACAATACATACCCCCTAGAAATTTGTAATTACCATATTACTTTAGTTTCCAACTTGTGTCAATGAATATTGCACAGAAAGTAACATCACCAATTTATTATAACATCCCAGTAATAAAAATAATAACGAAATCTTCCACTAAATATTTTCAGATATTAGTTTCAACTAGTGAGGATATATTAAGTTTTAGTTCATGGAAGTCTAAAAAGGGAAACATACCCTCAAGTTTAAAATATGTCCCCTATAATATGGAAATAATTATTAACTGAATTGTCTACACAAACCAGATAAGCCTGTATGGGCGTATTAGATCAAAACCAAATTCGAAATGAATAGGTCATTTAAAATGAGAAAATCAATCTAAAACTGAAGCAACTCTTGTGTTTCAGTATGTACTTGATTTAAGAACTTAAGATTCTTGATGAGCAATTGCAGCTAACAGCATTTGAACATTGATTCTAAATTATGCAATTCATATTTAAACTTAAAGGTGCAGAATTTACTTAGAAATTACACTTTTGGGGTTAGTGACACCATAGGACACCTTGGGTTCAGGAAAATTACATCTTGGAAAGATCATAAAACCCAAATAGATAAGTGATGGAAAGGACCCCCTGCCCAGCCATTTCCATCACCATCATTAACTACAAATATCAGACAGAAACTAAGAATTAATGAATAGAAGTAGAAAGAGCCCAGTCGAAGGACCACAGTCCCGCCCTGGAATTCTCGAAAATACCTATGTCCTATTTTTTCCTTGTGCTTTCCCATGGCCTTTTCCGCTATCTCCTGTGATGCAAACTGTACATAAGCCTCCCCTGTCGAACGCCCCTGGAGATCAGTAGGTAGGGTAATCCCATTTCGGACAATCTCCAACCCTTTGAATTAAAATAATAATCCAACCCATCATTACACATAACACACCAACAAATACTGCACAGTCAGCTTGCTTATAGCTTAGCTAGAATAAAAACTTGGCAAACATTATTAGAACATAAATAAAAAATCCCTTACACAAAAGCACTTACGAATAGATGTATTTTTAGATACTTAACTAATAAATTTTAAATTAAAAACCATTTCTTTCTGTTTATTAAAAAAACACATCATGCCAATAATTATTTTACCACTTAATGAAAAGGAAAGATCTTTTAAAAATCTTCACCAAAATAATCTAGTCACTTTATAAACTAGATAATTGAGTTTAAAAATTTAAGGCAACTTAATCTAATGAAGTTTATCAACCAAAAATTTCAGAAAATTATCATTATCAAAATATGAATTATTTGTTTATAAAGTTTGAATTCAACCAAATCAAGCCAGACTTAGAAACTGCTTTAAAAACTACATATTTTAAATGAAAAAATAAAAATAGACATCCGTGCTATAATGGAACCTTGTCTTGTATTTCTCAATAAAAAAGTTAAATAGTAAGACAAAATTTAGGTTGCTATTATTCCAAAATGCTATCTTAGTGCTAGACTAATTTTAAACATTTATAATGTGCATCAATATATAACCTGTGAAGAATTGAGCAATTTCTTCTTTAGAACACCCAAAAGGTAAGCCTCTGAGCCTCACACAAGCATCCCCAAAAGCTTCTTCTCCATCTAGACCACAGCGGCGCAAAGCCCATTCCATTTCATTTTCTTTTGATCGAAACACTAAAAAATAAAACAACATGTCAGGAGAAGTCTTCATGAACAGGACACATAACTGGTTTCTCAGAGTATGGTAAAAATTGTTTCTTCATGTTGACCAACAGAGCTATATATCCCAGTAAGCTTTAAACAAAAACAAGTACAATAAGTTTTCAGCTTTTTAATAACTACCCTAATTCAACTTATATTTATGCTATGCAACTGCTCATTTACAGGGTTGCTTGATTTAAATCACTTGATTTAAATCAAAAATGTTAAACTTCCACAATTTAAATAAAAAAATTAGTTATGTATGCTTTTAAAATGGTTTGAAGATTATTTGCATTTAACAATTTTTTTAAAATTCTGCTAGATATGTAACTGGGAGATAGGTTTAGATTACTCTACACAGTGTTTCCCAACCTTTTTCGGTCCATGCCCCACCAAAGCCTCTCTAAATTTTCCATGCCCCCTCCCAGTCTTTCTTTTTTCGAAAATCCTTCATGGAAAGTAAATGAAACATGGTGGTTCATGTGCATGGAATTAGGAATATAGGGAACTGCCGTGGTCTATCTCTCCAATGGATTTCACATCTGCCAAAAGTAAGTCACATAGAGGGAGCTACGTGTGCATATTTGGTTGATCAGAGGAAAGAAGTCTATGGGTAGAGACATATGCTTGATCACTAAAAGCCGCTTTGTCTTAGTTTTTTCATGGTGCTTGGTTGATAAGCAGGGGTGCCACTCTTCAAAATTTACAAGACTGAACTTTTTTGTGAAAAAATTACATGGTTTAGCGTTATTTCAAAAACTTCCCAAAATTTGCATGTATATACACTTTACCAAATTATTATCTCTTTTAATGTATAATAATATTTAATATTATTTGTTTAATAATATTAAATAATTAAAAATATATTCGGATACTTAATAATTTTCTCTTTTTCAATTAAAAATATGCAGTACTTGTACTTTCTCTCATTCTGAATAGTGTCGGACGCTTTATCCGGAAACCCGAAATCCGGCTCGCGTTCAGAATTATTATTTTTTATTCTGAAGAATTTTTGGTGAGAAAATGCTGCTATGACACGCAATGGTTGCGCTGTGTCTTTTGTGACATCGTCTCTGTGCGGAATTTGACGATTCGGCGCGGCCGTTTTAGCGCAGGCCGACGCAGCCGAATCGTCTCCGCGCCGAAACGATCGTGCCAAAATTGGCTGCTGCTTCGCTATCGGTTCTTGATGCGATGATCCACTCGCTTCGCCGGAATTTTTTGCTGAAACCGTTACCATTATTATTGTTCCAGTTTCAGCGGGTATTTTTGTTTTACTAAAGCAGCTGCGTCTTAAGAGGTGTTTTTTAACAGACCCGAAATCCGGAAACTCCGAAATTCGGGATATCGGATGTCCGCCCTGAGCTTGCCGGATAAAGGGTCCGTTACTGTAATACTAAAATCTTCCTGACTATATATACTTGGAAAGTAATCACACTTGATTAACTAAACACCATTGATAATTATGGCGCCAGGATTCACGGAACTCTTCTGTGAAGGAATTCCCTCTTCTTTCCTAGAGGAGGGAAAGGGTAGTCCCGGAGATGCAAGTATAAGTTGCGGACATCGGCGTTCGGGATGTAATTGGCCTATTTCAATCACAAAAAACCAAAAAATATTCTTCTAGAAAAATCAAAAAATAATTTTTTCCGAAATTTGGCAGACGGAATTCCGTCCCCCGAATACTTCAAAAGACGGAATTCTGTCCTCAGTACTGAAGAGTGGCAGCCCTGTTGATAAGTTTACATGCGGAGCGGAGGGGGAAACAGCTTAGTGAAGGAAACGAACTCTCGCGCGTTCTTAAATTACCTGAATTTTATCTAAGCCGCGACCTCTGGAAGAAAAAAAGATGCTGTTTCAGCATCTTTTTTTCTACCTAGCGATTTCACTTTTTCTGCTGTTTTATTTCAAGAAGACGAAGCCGCGGTTTAACCAATCCAACCAACTAACCGTGCACGTGGCACCCTCTATTTGTCTTTCCACTGGCGCCTGGCAAAGTTTAATACGGCAGTTCCCTATCTTCCTAGTTCCATGTTCATGCCCCACCTGGGGGGCAATTTAATTAAAAATTTTCAAATTGCCCGCCTAAATAATCATATTGCCCCCCGGTGGGGTGTGCGCCCCACGTTGGGAAACACTGCTCTACATAAAATTGCCTGCAATTTCAAGAAAAATATTAATGACAAAAAGGGGTAAATCGCAGAATTTGGAATCAATAATTGTGATAAACTAAATAAGAATTAAAATATTTAAAATTTTTTATCTGGTACCATCAACTTTTTAAAATACAAGCATGTGAATGATTTTTATCGTAAGTTTGCTTTCATAGTTAGTCATGATTTCCAAACTATTGTTTTCTTTTACATAACTACAGCAAATAGAGGTCTATTCTCTATGCACATGACTGTCAATAATAATTCTAATGAACATGACTGTCACCCCCAGTCAGCTCGGCTGGGGGTGACCTCTGAAGAAGTCCTCAGTCGGGTTAACCATTAAAAAATTTTAAAAAAAATTCCAAATTTTGAATTTTAATGTTTATATCTTTGACTGTCAATAAGTTGTTTATTTTTATTGCTAATTATATTTTAAAGAAATAAGTATACATATTACTTTTAGTAAAACTAATTTAACTGAATTATTTTAATTTAAAGATTGATTAAAATTTTTACACAAAAATGAGGCATAGATTTTATTAGAAATCATCGTCACAATTTCTTTTAAAGCTATTATTGATTTCACAATTGGGCAGAAATAATTAAGGATAAAAATTTTAGTAACTGATAGTAAATTGTTCATTCACCATTTTAGGATGGGCTTGGGCATTTAATCATGAAATGTCAGCAAACCGCTCCCCTTAATTAATTCATGCACAAAATAGATCAAAATTGGGATATTAAGTAATCCTAAATTATTATATCACATTGAAATTACAATATCAGTATATTATTAACCAGTTTCAGGAAGTTCAGAGCTAGTTATTCATTGAAATAAAAAAAATCCTATTTAAATCAAAGAAATCCGATTTTTTTGATTTTTTAAAAAAAATCAGCAACCCTGCTCATTTATTTAATGGAAGATTCATTTGAAATTGTTATTCTACTTTATCATCAATAAAAAATACTGGTGGCAAAAGCTTTGTCTTTCATTCAGCTCGTATTAATTTTTTATGCACAGTAAGTAATGAAAAGCTAAATACTAAAGAAATAATATAATTAAACTCACCTTCAATATATCGACTACCAAGATGCTCATTATTTTTTTCTAAACCTTTAGTAGCATCCTCCGGAGTTTCAAACTCTACATAAGCTTCACCACTTGGCCGACCTTCTCGAGACATGGTAAGGTGAATACCATTTGGGCCATTCTTTAATTTACAACCTGTTAAGAAACAAAGAGTCGAGTTCCATTATTTTTGAATGGAATTTGTCAAATTTTGAGAACATTTCAAAAGTGATTTTACTACAAGCCCTTCATTTTCACAAAGTTCCATTTCCATTAACACAGGATCCTGACCCTCAATATCATGCAAAAAAAAGCAAAAACTTTATTTTTAAAAAAGGACTGAATTAAAAAAAACAAATAAAAGTAATTAAGATTTGTGTTACTTGTTTAAAGGCTACTTTTCAATGACAAATACAAATATTTTCTTTCAATTGAAGCAAATTCAAAACATAAATTAATTATATGATTGAAAAAATGAAAATATTGCAAAACCACAAAATAACTGAATTAATAATTGAAACAGTTTCCATTAGAAATAACCTAAATAACAACTGGTGATGCCAAATTTTCGGAAGGAAAAAATGTCCCCTACCGGTAAAATAAAATCACCGGTACAGCAAACAATAGAACAGATTTTATTCACACATAATTTTAGAAACAAAATATCTATTCATTGTTTAGTTCCGAGAAAGAAGTAAACCCTTTTGAGTGTAATAAAAACTTGTGTTTTCTCTAAAGTTAACGATTTTGTTGCAGCCATTTCCATCCCCAGTACATAGTTGGATTGCCATGCTCTTTTGGACACTAAATAGTAGAAATATTGCTCTAAATAATTTCTAACTCATGGATAAAAATGTTTAATTAGATCAATAACTGCTCAGTTTATCAATAAAAATCTGAAAAAAAAATTGTCCATTTTTGAATATTATGGCGTATAAAAAGCTTGGCGATATTTAGCGGGAACGTTAAAGGAATTGAACAGATTAAAATAACAAATAGAAAATTTTTTAAAGAAAGTATTAGTGAAAAACTTACTTTTGAGGGTAATGTATTTGAAAATCGAATAAAAAGGTATCCAAAAACAAGTTTCCTAAAATTTTACTAATATCCCTTGAGCTAGAATATTTATCCAAATACCAAACCAAAGAATCCCAATAAGAACCAAAGGTTTTATCTATAATCTAAAATTCCAAATCCCATCCATTATCCATTTTATTTTAAACACTAGCAAACCATTGGTATAAAGGAAATAAATGATTACAGTGTTAACATATGTAAATGTTCTCAGGGATGCCAACCTGAGACAACGCTTATCCGTTATCGCCACTGCCCGCAGAAATAAAGCTGACGTGACACGTGGTTTGCAGACTGACGCCACGCCTTCTGCACGTAGAAAAATGACCCAATCTTTTGATAAGTTTTAGAAAAATCCTGAAAAGGCAAATATTTCAGAAAAGGCCTTTCCTCCCCATGATTCAATCATCCATGCAGATTAGAATATTTTGAATTCCGATTGATTCCCCCTTCTCATCAGTTACTAGCCCCCGACTAGCGCTGTCGTGTTTATTCCAATTCTTAGTAAAAAAAATATGTATTGAAAGGATTGAAGCTAAAAAAGAGAATTGAGAAGAAAAATTTAATAAAATGTCTTTAAAATATAATTAGCGTAGTTTCCGTAGATTTTCTAGCTTTATCCGTAATTGCGGAATTCAGGGCTGAAATGCGGAATGATTCCACAAAATCCGAAATGTTTGGCATCCCTGTGTTCCAGGGTTGGCAAGGTTTTTCCCACCCCCAGTAAATACCATGGTAAAAACAGGTATTTACAGTCCTGGGAAAAACCAAAAACTGATTATTTATTGATTATATTCTGTTCACAGATGAATGTGTATAGCCTTTTTTAATAGAAAAATTACCTTAAATAAGCTTTTTCCTATGTTATGAATATGAGTTTTATCATGTGTCTGAGGAATGTCAACCTTCGATGGTGATGCCCTTTACCTCTGATTAACATACCTTGTTACTTCAAAAAAGTTATACAGCAATCAATAGAGCGTAATTTAAAAACTGAATGGAGGACTTCAGGTGCTAATCATTTAGCATACATAAATAAAACAAAATTTTAAATTTAGGTCTACTTGAAATGACGTTTTTTTTAAAGTTTTTATTTACATTTAAAGAAAACTATATATTATACTGCTTCTCTTAAAGACACAGTTATTATAAGTTTAAGTAAATTTGTTTTAAGATATCTTTCCCCTTATATTTTTAACCCCCCAAATTTTTTTCGCTTTTAACTAAAAGTTTATATAATATGTTTAAGAAGGCCATAACATAAAACTTCCATTATTTTATCAATTGGAAGTTTTTCCCAGTGGTAGGGGAAAACTAGTTTTGGACGGGAAAAATCCAACCTTGCTGTGTTCTGAATCCAGAACCCTTCAATTTATAATTTGTTGCTTTCTACCATCCTTAGGGGTCTGTCTAGGATTTTTTAAGAGGTACCAATTTTGTGAAAGTTAAGTGCTAATTTGTGAAAATTTGGAAATTCTGTGAAAATTTTTTCTCGAATTTGTGAAAATTTAAGTCCAAATAATAAAACAAGTAAATAATTTTTAAACATTAAAAAAAGAAAATATAATCTAGAATGGCTAAAAATTTAACTATTTAGAGATCATAGCTTCAACAAAGAGAACTTTTTTTCAAAAATGTATTTTGTGAAGGTACCGTTTTTTCTAAAACAGAATTTGTGAAAGTACCTATTTATCAAATGGTGAAATTGTGAAGGTACCGAAAAACGGTAGTAAAATTGCCTTGGACAGACCACTGATCTTAAATACTTATACCTATATTATCTAAGTATGCTCCAGTAAAATATTAATTTAGCAGGGGTCTCTGTCCAGACTAGGGATTATTTCCCGGGATCCCGTAGAATTTTTAGACCGGGACACGTCCCGGGATTCCCTCAAAGTTTTAAATTTCTTTAACGGTGCTAAAACGCTTGAAAATCGTTCCTGATGGCATGGAACAAACATTTCCATTCCTTGGAAGACACTTATAACTTAGTGGAAGTGAGGTGGTTTAAGTCAATCATCTGCTGAATTAAATTATCTCCCACTCCTAGAGCTTTAGAGCTAAAAGGCAATAAACAAGGAACTTGTCGATTTGTATAATACATACAATACTCGCATATTAGAATAAATGGTGAAAACTTGGTTACTCATCTTCATCAACGTTTTTTACTCATTAGTATGTTAGTGATAAGAGATACAAATCGTAGGCCATTTTCAAACGCAATGTGATGAATAATTATTTACGTGGATAGTTTGAAGCTTATTTCAGAATGACCACAGTACTCGTGATCTCAATAAGTCGTCAGATTTTAAAGAGATTATACGTTTTGAAAATCAGGCGGAGAATATAGTGATGTTGTATTATGGCAGAAAAAGCTAGTACATATGCATGGGAGCACTTCATAAAAAGACCGAACTCTGAAGCAAAATGCAAAAAGTGTTCTTTGATAATTATGTGTAAAGGAGGTTTCACGAGTGGTTTGCTCCGACATTTAAAAAACATACATTCCATTGAGAAGCCGATCCTTGCAATACATTATCTATAATGGAATTCAAAAGCATTTTTAGGGTAAGTAAGCTTTTAACTTTAGTATTTTTAAAACAAATTAAAAATATTAGATTTGTGTCATTTCATAAGGTTTTAAGGGATATATGTGTGTGTACTATTATATTATAATAAGTGAATATAAATTGCAAAAAATATTTTAATATCATATAAGAAATCTTAAAGCCTGGAACTGAAAAATTGTAGCATTTAAAATTAATAATTTCTCCCCATATTTTTTTCTAATTTCATCTTTATGCAAGTTTTGATATTACATCCAAAAAAAATTTTTTTTTCTTGAAATTCTGGCATTAATTAAATTTTCGGGATTTCCCGGGATGATGTCGAATTTTATCCCGAAATCCCGGGATGACCAAAATGCCCTAAAACGACAATCCCTAGTCCAGACCTTTTAGGAAGGGTGATGTTTTTATAAATATTATGAAAATCCATTTCCAAAATAATGAATTTGAAGACTGCTGTAAAGTGTATTTTTTTCAGCCAGGAGCCTGTTTTGGAGAAAGTATTAAGGTCCAATATTTGTAGTACTCTTGTGAAAAAAAGTCTGTGCAAAAGCTTAAATATTTTTTGGAGAGGGTCTGAGAAAGGACCCACATTTCATTTTTACTTAACTCCTGGATTAGACTGTAAGGCACGTGCCACATTACAGCGTAACTACGTCAGTCTCATTAATCAAGGGGGGACAGGACATAAGATAGGGGAGACAGGGTCAACTATGCTTCTCCCCCTTGATTAAAAGGACTGACGTTATTACACTGCAATGTGGCCGTGTGCTTCAAAAGGAGGTTCAATTCCATTTATGTTCCCTCTAAATAACGCCAAGCTTTTATTAACACCATGGTCATATTTAAATGTCAAAAAATTTTTCTGGTTTTTATTGATAAACTAAACAGTTATTTATCTAACTTAATAATCAAATCTGAATTTAAAAATTATATAGCAATATTTCTACTTTTTCCAAAAGAGAATTGAACTAAAACCAAGTTTGCCGTAACACTTACTATCAAAGAACTTGACAATATCATCTTTGGAAGCTGACCAAGGAAGTCCACGGACTCTTAGAACAAATGGATCATATTCTGGTTCCTCTTCTTTAATTCTAAAATGGACAAAAAAACCCCACATTTACAATTGTAGGTATTCTAAACAAACATAGTTTTAAGTATAAAATCACTTCACAGTTTCAAAGTGGGAATATAAAAGTTTGCATTGCAAGGGTTCATCTAGAGAGAAAATGGGTCAGTTTTAGGACCCTTCACAAAATTCTATTCACCAAAACAGGACCCTTCCACTAATTCAAATTCAACAAAACAGAATCCTTCACAAAATTCCAATTCCCAAAACCTGACTCTTCACAAAAGTCCCAAGATCAAAAAGTGGAGTGAAAAATGGTATGGAATAACATCACTGCAGCTATAGATTTGGCGGTTTTAATTAAGATTAAAGGTCTAAATTAATGAAATGCAACAATGGTCAGGACATGAATTTAACCCGCCCTTAAATAGACAGTTATGCAGTATTGTCCAAAGTTCAACGTAAGTGTCACAATATAAATACATATTGGTGTAATTGCAACTCGCTCATTAAGGCTAATATAGAATGTGTACCTACATAACTTGATGACAAGAAATAAAGCACAAATGATTAGATTTATTAGTTATTGATTTCAGGAATTAGGCACTGGCGATGCCAATTAACTAAATGAAAAACAACAACAAACCAAATTATTACTATCCTCCAATATAAACAGATTAGAGGCAAACATATCCCTTCTTCAATCACTCAAATCTAACAAAGGGACATCACGACATCAATACACATAAAACAAACATTACTAAGATGATTTTACATACCTGTCCATTTCAGACATCTTAGAATGACCAGGGTAATACAAAGGAATAAAAAAGAGATCTTTGTACAGCAAAATTAGAGCTTTTCTCAGATGCAAGAAATGGCGGCGATCAGACCGGCAAAATGGTCAATAACAAAGCCGTCGCTGAATTCTATACTTTGGTGACCAATCATATTGCTGGGATTCAATGATGCCAAGCCAGCGCAGCTGCCAAATTTAGAAAAATAATTTACATCAATTTACAATAATCATTTTTCCCAAATCCATTTATACCTTAATTACATAAATTCAATTGTAAAATAATAATAAAATGAGAGAAATATTTTTTCCGAATGGAATATGTTTTTTAGCTAAATTTAGAATTTAAAAAATTCATTTCAGTGTAGGGTTACTTTTTTAAGACAGTTAACCACAATGTAGCATATCCATTTCATAATCGTGTGTTGTGTTTCCCAGTGTTTTACAAAAATATTCACCCTAGAAGCGGTAAATTTATGATTAATATTAAATTTCATTGAATTAAATTGAACTGCAACATATAGAATATGAAATAGTTTGACTCTCTTGGTAGTATCTAAGCATTTGCGATTCCAAACTTTTGTTTTTGTTTGAGAGTAGAACAATAAATATTTCAGAAATTCAGTTTGTTTACATCTATGGGATCGTTCCTAGTTCACTATGAGTGAAAAAGATAAATTGGAGGACCCTTCGAATGAAAACCTGAATTTAAGTGATGATCAGGGCAGGGGATGTAAAAGGAAGCTCCTTGAAAAGAGCCATGGAAGAAAACGGATAAATATGCAGAATTCTCCTGAAAAAACTTGCCCCAATGCAGAAACTGTTGAAGAAGTGTTGGAAGATATGGAGGAAGAAATAGATCTAGCTCTTGAACACCGGGAAAATAAATCTGAACTGACAACTACAAGCGTCAAAAATATCTTAAGGGTATAATGTTTACTTTTACTAATATTCTTATAACATCTGTTATTTGTCCTACTTGTGTATTATTCCGTCAACTGTTCAATTGCCATCTAATTCAGGGACACAGCTATAAAACAGTGGAACAGCTTTCGTCTATGGGTACGGCGACTTTCAACCCACTTGGCGCTTTTAGAAGACGCCAAGTGGCCATATATCAATACTACGTATCCAAGGCGTACCACGCCATTGGCGACTTTTATAAATCACTGTACCCGTAGAAGGCTGTTCCAAAACAGTCAGGCTTAAATCTAGAAGTGGGTTCAAATGCCAAGCGGAGTAGTAGCGCCAAAGTGCGCCTAAGTATCAAAGAAGCAGGGTTGCTGATTTTTTTGATTTTTTTAAAATAAAAAAATCGGATTTATTTGATTTAAATCGGATTTTTTTATTTAAATCAGATTTTTTTGATGTAATTGAATAACTAGCTCTGAACTTCCTGAAACTGGTTAATAATATACGGATATTGTAATTTCAATGTGATATAATAGTTTAGGATTAATTAATATCCCAATTTTGATCTATTTTAAGCATTAATGAATTGAATTAATAAAGGGGAGCAGTTTGCTGCCATTTCATGGCGAGATGCCCAAGCCCATCGTAAAATGATGAATGAACAATTATGCTATCAGTTACTAAAATTTTTATCCTTTCTATAACTATTTTTGCCCAATTCAGGGGTTCATCTAGAGGGGAATTGGGTGGCAGAAAAACCTGGATGAACCCCTGCAATTGTGAAATCAATATTAGCTGTAAAAGAAATTGTGACCCAAAGATTTCTAAAAAAATCTATGCCTCATTTTTGTGTAAAAATTTTAATCAATCTTAGAATTACAATAATTTAGTTAAATTAATTTTACTTAAAGTATGGGAGAGTGGGAATGATGGGACAAATTTCACATTTTTGCTAAAATTGAAAAAAAATGTAAATTTTTCAATCATGTAACAAAACAAGTTTAAAACCATTAATTGAACTCTTGGTTACATTATAAATGCGTGTATTCAATCAATTACCCATTATTTAAACTCCAAGAAAAGTTTTTATGAACGCATGTATTTTGTCCCATTCATCCCCGTGGTGGGGATGGATGGGACACCGAGTGGGGATGAATGGGACAGTTAAAAAAATTCAAAAATTTACAAAATAACAAAGTTATTTTAAATATTGCACAACGTTTAGCTTCTTAAAGGAACAACACACTTCTATTTTCCAAAGAAAAAAATTAAAAAGGCATTTAAAGGGCAAAAAACAGCCTACATTTAATCGACTCTATGACGAGTAAAATTAACACATAAACTGAAGCAAATCCTTTGGTTCTTTCAGTTCAGTGGTTGAAGCTGGTGTTATTTCTATTAATGCTACTCGCTTTTTATGGGTTTGCTGCACTTTTAGGAGTGCAAATGAATAATTTTTGATGTCTGGACCTAACCTCCAAAGCCATTCCTCTCCTGCAGTAACATTTTCCCTGCCATTTTGAAGGAACTTTTCATAAAAATAGAGCATAAAAACCTAACTTGTTTGAATAATTGTTTAACCATAACATATTTGAGATGACAGTTGCAACTATTTGCTCATTAAGACTTTGCATTCACACATGAGTTTTTAACATAAAACACAAGTTTAAACATAAATTTTTGCACCCTATTTTAGTAAACTTTATTAGAAATTACTTAAATGAGATGAATATGGCAAGTTATTGATGGAAAGTTTTGGAAACAGGAAATGAATTGATGATGGAATTGTCCCATTCATCCCCATTGTTGTTGTCGTGTGCCACTTTGAATAGTACCCAAGCTCCACAAGGATTCAAGGCAAAGGGGGTGGGGCTCCTGAGAAATTGAGGCCCATAAATGGCAGGAGTCCGACTTCTGCCTCATGATATGATAGATGCTGCCACTATCTATCGCCACCTCCACAATTTTGCCATGCATCTGAAGGATTCATCCCCGTACCCACTTCTTTTTGAAAAACTAAAATTAGACTAGGAAAAAATCCATGGATTTTCTTCATTTAAATTGGAAACTATACTCTAATATAAGTACTCTTTCAACACACTGTGTAAAATTTATAGCTTTAGTTAAATTATTTTTTAATAACCTAATTATAGAAGTAAAACGATAAAAGTTACTTTTGGTATGGGAAAACATTTAGTAGTCCTATTTATACAAAAATGGAAGCTGATGTCAATGAACAAAATTTTTTGAATAGGCTAGGTACAGATCAACCACGAAGTTTTGTCGCTTGACCTTTCCTGACCCGGGAAGAGCGCGCCGCTCCCGGGTTGCTAGATTTCTCCTTTTGCGCTTTTCTTGTGAAAAGCAGATCATCACCCGAATTCGGGCTTTTCGTTTTCCGTAGAATAAGATTGTACGCTTGTTTCGTGGGAAATGAAGAAACTTTAGTTTTTTTGGTGAGATAAGGAAATAACTCTTTGTAATTAAGATACAAAAAATTACTTTAATCTCCAATATTCGATCATGTTTACCCTAATCTTATTTTTTATTAGAATTCCACGAAGCAAGACATTGTTGGTGTTAATTGTCAAAACTTATTTGCAGCAATTTCAAAATATGTGTTACAGGAGAAGAAATGGTGTCGCATATTAATTTTTTTAGGTATCGGATTTAACCTCTGAAAAAAAAATAGCATTGCCTTTCTCCATCTAAGATATTAATTTTTGATTAAAAATCCATTTACATTGTGTTAAATTTTTCTGTAATAGGATTTCTCTGAAGCGCCATTTTCCACTAAGGAAAGATTTAAGATTTTTGTTCGCATCTCAATTTCTAATGAGATTTATTACGTTTAATTCGTTTTATTTTATTTAAGAGAGGATTAATTTCACTCATGCTGAGGAACCTGATATAACATAACATTTATTTGACAAGATTTAAATTGAATTACACACAAGATTTAAATTGAATTGTAAAATTGAAATTTTATAAAAATAAAGGAATTTTTCAAATTGTTCAACATTACCCATAGTTTATATAGAAAAACCACTCCCTAACTTTCCGAAGACACCCAATATCCTATTAACTTCTTTGTACAGTAAAAATTGTTATGTAAAAAGATAAATGTATTATATCCTATTACCCTATACCTAACTTTCCAAACATATTGTTCTAATATGTACTTAAAATGACTGAGTCGAGTGAACAAATTTATTAATTTAATTGAAAAAGGTTGTAGTTCTACACGGTCCAAAACTTTTTTTAAACATTTTTTCGGACTTTTCCCTTCTACACAATCTCAATTTTTCCAACAGTGTTCCAAAGGTATTAAAATAATTTGCATTAACACATAACGCTGAGCATTTTTCATACACTTAATCTGGCAAGCAGAAGATTTTCATGCATTGATACGGTCCTCCAGTCAAAGAGCCCTGCTCTATGGTGATAAATAATAAATAGTCCATCTTTTTAAACTAAAATCCATTTCGGACTTCGGAGTAAGAGAAATGCGCGAAACATCAGCAACTTAAAGTCGTTAATTGCCGCCACTCCTTGGCGTGGTTTCGGCGAGGAGGAAATGGCTTGGCGCAATCTCTCCCCACCCGAAAAAAAAAGATTTTATGTGTTTTTGGGGTTGCCCAAGCGACAAAACTTCGTGGTCGATCTGTACTACTATCTGATGGCTGAAATAACAAAAATTTAAAGTGAGGTTAAGGTATAAAAAATTAAGCTGTCCCGTCCATCCCCTGTCCCATTCATCCCCGTTCTCCCCTATACTTATTTCTTTAAAATAATACTAAGTAATAAAAATAAAATCAAATAAGCAACTTATTCACAGTCATGTACTAGAATAGTGCTTTATTCACTGTAGTTATGTTAAAGAAAACTATAGTTTGTTGGAAAACATGACTAACTATAAAAACAAGCTTACGATAAAAATCATTCACATGTTTGTATTTTAAAAAGCTGATGGGTACCAGATTAAAAAATTAAAATATTTTAATTCTTGTTTAGTTTATCACAATTATTGATTCCAAACCCTGCTATTTACCCCTTTTCGTCATAAATATTTTTGTTATTGGTAGTAAACTTTGTTCTTGAAATTGCAGGCAATTTTATGTAGAGTAACCTAAACCTATCTAACAGCTAAATATCTAGCAGAATTTTTAAAAAATGTAATGCAAATAATCTTGCAAACCATTTTAAAGCATACAACTAATTTTTTATTTAAATTGTGGCAGTTTAACATTTTTGATTTAAATCAATGATTTTAAAAAAAAATCAAGTGATTTAAATCATGATTTAAATCAAGCAATCCTGAAGTGAAGGTGACTAAAAATTCGCCAAGAGGCGCCAACCTGAACCCACTTCTAGATTTTTACCAAACAGTCTATAGGCTTTGATAACATTTTCAAAATTCAGTGGCACTGTTGATGTAATGGGTTCCATTCCGTTAATGTTCCTCCTAAATACCGTCATGCTCTCTTGGACACCAAAAAGTAAAAATATTGCTAAATAGAAATTCATGGATTAAAATGATGGGTTAATGAAGCGAATCCGACCCGCAGATTTTCATCACCAAATTTGGTGTTAACAATTCAATCCCCGGATGCCATCAGTTTTCCACTTGGCAACAAAAAAATCGCCAAATTCAGCTGGGGGCCGGATTTGCTTCATTTACCTTAAAATGTTTAGTTATATCAATGACCTTTCACCTTATCCATAATAATCAGAAAAATTTTGTTGATAATATTTGAATGTATTATGTTAAAAAACACTTGGGAATATTAAGCAGGAACGTTAACGGAATTGAACTGATGTATTAATAAGCGGTACTTACGTATTATCCCGTCGACCGTTCCGTGACTGTCAAATTCAGCAGCACATCCATTGAAATGTCAATGGGTTGTTTAATGTTTTCTGATTCAGCGGTACGGTCGGCGGGATAATGCCTGGCCTCTCTCTTCCTTCATTCGTCTCCATTTCAAGGCCAGTCTAAAAAATGATTAATTTAAAAACTGGTTGAAACATTTTTTAATGCAAATTTTTCCTGAAAGGTCACTTTAAAGTGCAACTTAATAATTTAGTAATAATGTAATGCTTTCTTAAAAATCTCACCTAACAACCTGTGTTAGGTTATTGATATATTTTATATCAGTGGTGCCCAACCTTTTTTTTCACGAGGGCCAATTTGCTTTTGCAAATTTATCTCGCGGGCCACATAAAAAACTTTTAAGGATATTTCTAAACATAAAGAAAAATTACCCGTTTTCAAAAAGTTTGCATCTGTTTGGAGGATACTAGTTCCTGTAAATTCGGCTCCAAATTTGCAAATTTGTCCTTAAAACTGAATTAGGATGATTATCTGTAAGTCGAGATCGAGCACTAGTTCTTTTCAGAACAGATAATGTTTTTTCTCAAACACACAGTTTGTCCACAGTCTCCTTACATATAAGACACCGGTTTATTTTCTCGCTGAATGAAGAAATATGCCTTTGTCCACTTTGCTTGAAAGTTTCGGCATTCCGAGTGAATCTTCAACTTTTTACGATCGGACATCTTTTCGAAGTTTGGTTCTAAAAAGATCCTTATAAACTGAATTCAAATGGCTAACTGATACTGAAAAATATTTATTCAATAGCAAATTCCCTGTATCTAGAAAAAACCAAAATAGAGAAGTAAAAAAATATTAATGGTTGTTGAAGAATTCCTTTTTATATCTTTTTTTATATGGAAGTGCCATAATGTCTCGCACGATTTCGTGGTTTTCTTGGAAGATTTCTGAAAGTACTTTTTGTTTTTAAGATTTAATGAGTCCGCGGGCCACATGGATCAGTCTCGCGGGCCACATTTGGCCCGCGGGCCGTAGGTTGGGCACCACTGTTTTATATAAAAGTTCTTGTGAAAAAATGCTTTTGGGCAAATGCAAAAATTAATTGGCTTTTTTGTATGTATCAAAATTTCCCCCATTCACAAGACAGATTTTATATGATATATCGATGCAGTGTATATAAATTTTAAAAAGCTTCTGTTATTTGAAAAACTCAGTTGGCAGCTATGGGTTATATGTCCCATTAAGGGCTAAAACATAATTTTTCTTAACAGAACATGAGTAATTTAGCTGAAAAGTAAAAACATAAAAATACCCTGAAACATTTCTGAGACACAATCTTTGATGTTTTGATGGGTTTAAATTTTAAATGTTACTTACTCTTGTATTTTTATTTCCAGCATATCATAGCCAATGAATATGTGTTGAATATGGTGCGCAACACTATGCAAAACAGCGATGGAGAACTGGGAGATAACTCTTATGAGCCTAAATTAACAAGATCAAAAGCACAGGAAATGAGGAACAAACAGTGCTCGGCAAGTGGAATTCTGTCTTACTCTAAAATTTTTAATTTTGGGTTAACCTGTGCTGGGTTACCCAGAATTCACTGTATTTTTTATTTTTATGTTCAATCCCTGTGCGATAGATAGACAAGAGACAAGACAAGAAACTTTATTGTAATGGGCACTGCCCGTTTACAAGATGAAAATTAAAAAGTAGCAGTAGGAGACTATATGAAATAAATAAATAAAAAAAATTTACAAATAACAAATTTAACACAGATAAATTAACATTAATATTTTAACAGATAAATTAACACAGATAAACACATTTTTAACATTACACAAATTTTATTGCACTATTTTTACCAAATTATTCAAAGAATGACTATTAAGTTGATTCAAATAATATATTTCGGCGAAGTTTTAAAACAGATATAGTAAAAGGAAAATTAAATTGTAGTTTATGCTTTTCTGCTTTAGAATATGAGGAAAAGGTTTTAAATTTTGTAAATGTGTTAGTCTATGGTGGTTATACAGAGGACAAGAGTTAAATATGTGTTGCCAAGTTTCATTCTCTTCCAAGTTACAAAAAGAGCAAAGGTTAGTATTAAAAATTTCGAAGATTTCGCCTTTATAATATATCCGGGATTGATTTAATCGCAATTGGAAAATGATTCTCTTTATGGCAATATCAGACTGAGTCAATATAATCTTCAAAAAAGGAGGAGCTTTTTTAAAATTTGTAATGAGGGAAGTGAGTGCTTCTTTCCATCCTAGAAATATCATTTTGAGTAGACTGATCCCAAACAGTCCTCAGTAGGGAAGGAAGGTAGTATGAGGGCTGTACCGGGTCCTGTGCATTCCAAACAAAACTAAACCCAAGATTATCAAGAATATTTTTTATGCATTAAGTCCAGTTATATACTGGGTTGGTAGAGAATTTGGAGTTATACAAAAATTTTTTACAATAAATTATTTTCTATCTAAAGTCCGAAAGTTACTGAAATCGGAGGGCGACCCAGTTCTAGTCTTAAAATGTAACCCGGGGTGTTTCTGGAAAGCGTGAACAGCTTTTTAACGAAAAAGCAAAAACACTCTTCCAACTCATAAACATTGCTTGCGGACCATATAACAGAACCATATGTAAAAACAGACTGAATAAGAGACTCAAATAATTTAAACCAAGATTTGATTGAGTTGAATCGCGGTCCCGTAAAAATAGGCCAAGATGCACAGATATAGTAAAGTAGCTTTTGCTTTGGAGGTAAAATTATTTTTTGCATAGTTAAATTTGCCAGTTGAAGAGAAAGGTATTTCTAATCAGATATATTCCCTGACGATTTCGAGTTTTGTACCTTGGTAGACAAATTTTTCAGATTTAGAAAGTTTACCACCCTTCTTAAAAATCACAATTTTCGTTTTATTTATGTTAACATTTAAATAAAAGTCTGAGCAGAACTGTTCCAATAAGTTAAGCTTTTTCTGGAGATCAAATCAAATCAAAATTTATTTTTTACTAATATATATATATATACATAGTTAAGGTCAAAACAAAAAATATAAAGGAAAATGTCAAAAATACACGTATGAGACACCAAGGAGTCAAATTGACTCTTACAGGTGACCGAAAATTTTACATCAATGGATTTTCAAGAAAAAGAAAAAGGAGAAAAAAAGTTAGATGAATAATTAATAAAATACAGGTAATCTCAAGGCATAAATCTAATTGTGATCAATAGGGGATTCAGCCAAAATCACTGCATCGTCTGCGTGAAGTAAGATATGAAGATATGTATCAGATGAGATAAAAATACTGGGGACACTAGATTCGTTAAGGCGATGAATTAAGTTATTGAGAAACAAATTAAACAATATAGGTGAGAGTATTTCTCCTTGTAAAACTCCTATATTGATCTCAAAGGGAACGTTGGCCCTGTTGGAGTGCACACTCTTGCTTTAGCTTTAGCATACACATAGGCGCCGACTCCATAGGGTTTGAGGGGGCTTGAGCCCCCCCAATGTTGGAAGAAGGGGGGCTTAGCCCCCCCAATATTTTTAGTGAAAATCAACCTATTTTCTTTCATGAACTAAAGAAGGCAATGTATTGGACGTCGCTCTTTTGGTTCCGTTCTTGGTCTTCTCAAAGGGTCTCAAAATGACTTAAAACACTACTTTCAAGGGTAAAAATTTAAAAAAAAATTTGGGGGAGGACACCCCCAAGCCTCCCTCAAATTTAAAATCTATTTTGTACCGTTTTCCCCTGAAACTTCCGTGATTTTTGAAGAATGATCCTCCTTTTGTGTAAAATAAGAAGAAAGAATCTACAAAGTGAATTTAAACACTACTTTTAGGGACAAATTTACAAAATTTTTATGAAGTAGAACCCTCTAAACCCCCTTTAAAATTTTCCTGTTTATTCTACTATATTTATTATTTTATTCTACTGGGTTTCTTTAAAATTTCTGCTTCTTTAAATGAGCCCTGCTCTAAGGGTGTAACCCATTAGGCATCAAAAGGAGATAATCGCTATTTTGTAGTGGAAATTTTCCAATTTTGGGGGGAGGACCCTCAAATATCGCTTCGGTTGGAATTTTTGATGTTTATAAAATTTTGAAATTAATTTCTACGAAATTAATATCAAATGTGCAAGTCATCTTACACTTGAAGTAAAAAAGTACTCGTAAGTAGGTACCTCAGAAAAAATATTTTGTCAAAATCCCTCCCGAAACTAAAAACTAGTTATGGCTCTGTGCCGTTGATTTTAAAGGCGGTATAAATCCACTTTCATTCTTCGCGATAGGTATTCAATATTTTGTGTTCGATTAAATTTCTTTAAAAAATATTGCGCTGCTTTTTATTCGAATTTTTTATAGCAGTGGTCTGCTGACCTCCGAGGGTCCCCAGCACCTTCCTAGGACATCCGCGAGTTACCTTTTGAGATTTTCAAAATAAATAACACTAGTTTAAAGAGACAAATTTCAAAATTATGTCTGGGGGAGGACCCCAGCCCCTCTCGAAATTTTGACGTCTCTAGTTGAATATTTTCCTTAGAAATTCTATGTTTTACAAGGAACTGCTATGTTTTGGTGGAACCAAAAATTTCTCAAAATAAGCTGTAACATTACTTTTTGAGACAAATTTTCAAATTTTTTCTGGGGAGCCCCCCAGACCCCCTATTATACTTCGAGTAATGGTAAAATTTAAGCATATTGTGAAATATAATTTGTACCTCCTTAGGGGTACTTTAGAAATAAGCCTTTGGATGTTCAAAATCTTGGGGGGAGATGTCAAGCATTAGTGACGATTGAAAGTTTAAGGACCGCTGTTATATGGAATAACTAATATCTTCATTGTCTAGTACTGGCCCCCCCAATATTTGATGAAAGTCGGCGCCTATGAGCATACATGTCCCTCAATACATTAATGAATTTTGAACTGAGTGTTAGTTTTCGCAAAACTGACCACAATAGAGAATGGTTGATGCTGTCAAATGCAGTTTTCAGGTCAATAAATGCAGCATACAATTTCCCCCTTTTTTTTCCGGAGTTTATCTTGAATGATTGCATTTAAGACAAATGCTTGGTCTATACAACTATATCCTTTTCTAAAGCCTGCCTGTTCTTCATATAGCAAATTTCTCTGGTTTAACCATGTGTTAAGTCTGCAGTTTAAAATTGAAGTAAATATCTTACTAATTACAGGCATTAGAGAAATCGGTCTATAATTTCCTGGATTGGCCAGATCTCCCTTCTTAAATACAGGAAGAATTAATATTTCTGTGCGATAGATATCAGTAATCATTTTTGTACGACAGGCTTGTTTTCTACTGCAGTAAAAATGGGATTTTATTATAAAATAGTTTTATAACGAACAACTGAAAATGGTTAAATACTCTTAACCTTTGAACATTTTTTTCTAGGTCTGATTTATTTTATATTACAGTAGAACTCCAATTATCCAAATTCTGACTATCTGAATTGCTGATTATTCTTATCACTTTCAGAATTTCAAAAAAAAATTAAGAAGGAAACATTGTCATTTGCAAAATATTGATTCTGTTCACATGCACTATTGTCTTTCCCTCAGCGAAGCTAGTGTAAATGCCACACCAACATTATTGGGACGATGAGTCACTATCTCATAGTGAAGTTCTACTATTATCTGTTAATTTCTTTTCATTGAATTAATTAAAAGCTCTTTTTCTTTAAAAATAGTTTTTCTCATTTTTCAACATACTTACAGTAATAATTTAAAATAGACCCTTTTTTTTGGAAATCAGAGATATACTGTAGTTAAAGTTTTAAATAGGCTGTGGGGAGCCTAGTGGTTAAGGCATCGGCCTTGGGATCGGAGGGTCCCGGGTTCGATTCCCGACACCGCTGTAGACCCATCGAGTATATGCGGAGTACGTGCTCGTTAAATCTGTGGGTCCGAAAGTCCTGAGGTCGGTCATGGCGCAGTTTACCTTGGGTCCAGGTGTCTGGAGACTATTTCCCTCCCCTTCAGATGCATGGCAAAATTGTGGAGGTGGCGATAGATAGCATAGCGGCCAACTCTCCCGATTTTTTCGGGAGACTCCCGAATTTCACTGTTATCTCCCGATATCCCGAAAAAGTATTAAATCTCCCGAATTTCTTTATAAATCAAGTTTGAGGATTTTCTCGGTAATTTTCGTTTTTCCGATTGCGAGTGTCTAAGAAACCGATCGATAATAGCCTAGGGGCAAGTTTAAAATGTGGGCAATGTTTAAAAATGATGTTGGCAAGCTTTTTTTGCAATGTTTTGAATGATAAAAATTAATAGTAAAAGGTAATAAAAACGTTTAAGTAGTATTTCTGTTGTAAGAATCCTTACATAGTATTATTTTAATTTTTTTTTACTTTTAAGTCTCTGTATTTCTAACAAGGTTAGAAGTCGCAAAAATCTCCCTAATTTGTTTACAAAAATTAGGGAGATTTTCTCACGATCTCCCTAATTTATGTTTTCAAATGTTGGCCGCTATGAGATAGTGTCAGCATCTATCATCTCATGAGGCAGAAGTCGGACTCCTGCCATTTATGGGCCTCACTTTCTCAGGAGCCGCACCCCCTTTGCCTTGAATCCTTGTGGAGCTTGGGTATTCCAAGTGGCACACGACAACAACAACAACAACAAAGTTTTAAATACATTTTCAGTATCTAGATGAATAAATGTTTTTCTTACCTATTCCATTTTAACCACGCTTTAATTTTTCCCATCCATAAAATTTCATAGCTATGCCTCTGTTTTAATCTGCTTGTTTTATTTCTTAGCTTCCATGGCCAGTATCTACTCCAGCAAAGAAAGCTCCCAATGATTCTCAGAAGCTTCTAGAAGAAGAGTTTCCTGATGAATGTTCATCCGATGAAGATTATAAGCCTACTGAAGAAGAGGTACTCAAAATTAGTTCATCTTTACTTGACAAAAATCATTACAAATAGTTCATTTTTTAAATAAGTCAATATTCTTTATCACTTTAATATCCAAACTAATGTCTGAATGTGGGCAAATCCCCCCCTCCCCAGCCTATTATAACTAAGCAATGTTTAAAATTTTCAATTATCAAATTTTAGAAATTAATTTTTTAACTAGACATTTTCAATTTAAATGAAGTATTTGTTTGAAAAATAGCATTATTCATGCATTCTAAGTCTCAATTACTATTATTTGATTTTGGGAAAAAAGTATCTGCTATTTTTTAAACATGTAAAGTAATTAAACTTCTGGCAGACCGATTTCATGTGATTTAAAAAACATAGAAATGTCCAATAGGGGAGAGTGAGGCACATTCACACAGAAAGTACATGTTTGTCCATTTCTCCATACATTTAGTTTATATTTTTTCAACTAAACCTGTTTAGTTGGAAGTAGGCAGGGGTGCAGAAAATGTTTCAGGCCCAAAAATTTTCCCAAAACACAATTTGTTTTCTCCAAAATTTCCCTCAATATGAGATTTCTTTAAAAACGACTAGAGTTTTTTCAATTATTAACTTCTTTCAGATTCAATTAATTCATAATTTTCATTAAGATTATTCATTAGGATTACTTTAACTTATTCCATAAATTTCAATTATAATGTTCTTTATAATACAGTCGAGTCCGCTTAATGTGATCGCAATTGTCCGGGACTAAACTGATAACATTATCCGATCGATAACAATAAGCGATCTCATATCAAAAAGCAGCAAACAGTGTAACTAGATTGTTTTCTTTAAAATCAAAATCATGTAATCGTAATAAATGTATTCAAAACACTATTTTTAAACTAGGTAAAATTTTAAGGGGAAAATGTAAGAGTAGTTCAATTAATAAAAGTAAAATAATCGCATACTTTTAATTTTTATTTGTGTAGAAAGATCTCCCTTTTTTACACTCCATTATATCCATTCACTCCAATAAACCACTTATTAATTACATAATCTGAATTCCAGTAACAAGAGAAAGTTCAAATCTCTTATCAGACATCTGCAAAGCTTCGATCTTGGTGTTTTCTTTAACCTATCACATGCATGGATTCAGACCCCCCCTTAAAACTGTTTTCTTCCAATACATGCGGAATGTTTTCTTTTTCTTACTCATACTGATTTTCAGAAAAAAGAATCCCAGATGGTCTCATGGGGCAGATGTTGTAAAAATTGACCTTCAAAATGAAACTTGAGCTCTAAAGCGGTCGTTTTAAAGGGAATATGGACAAATTTTGATAATATTAAGCGGAGTGATGATTCATAGTTGATCACATTAAACGAAGTATTTTACATTAAATTAAATAGGAATGATCGGGACCTGTTGATTTCGATAACATTATCCGATTGATAACATTAACCGTGATCACATTAAGCGGATTCGACTGTACTCTCGTTTTTAGTCTTTCCTACACACTTGTAATCTTAGCTCAGGAGTGCCTCTTTTCTTAAAATTATGAAAAATTGTCTATTTTCTCAAATTTAAGCTACTTACCTATAAAGAACATTGTTGTGATTAAAAAAGATTGTAATTTATAGTGAAAATTGCCATCCTACCACGAATACGTTTTTTTTCCGGCATACCAATGGAAAAGCAAGGAAAAGCTAACTTTCAGGTATTTACCTTGACATCTAAGAAAATTGTTTGCGCAGATCTGTAGTTTTCCCACTACATTTGTAACTCTACAGTTTTCACCTGATTTTCGTTGGAATTGGAGGTTATATCTGTCTATGTATGAGGAATATATGTTTGTCAGCTAATGATGATTGGATTTTTTTGTTTTTCTTTCTATCTTGGGCAAAAATTTCTCCAGAGATGCTTGAATTTCCCCCGAACCTCCTTTGGGTGTTAGGACATAGTTAGTCATGATTTCCAAACTATTGTTTTCTTTTACATAACTACAGCAAATAGAGGTCTATTCTCTATGCACATGACTGTCAATAATAATTCTAATGAACATGACTGTCACCCCCAGTCAGCTCGGCTGGGGGTGACCTCTGAAGAAGTCCTCAGTCGGGTTAACCATTAAAAAATTTTTAAAAAAATTCCAAATTTTGAATTTTAATGTTTATATCTTTGACTGTCAATAAGTTGTTTATTTTTATTGCTAATTATATTTTAAAGAAATAAGTATACATATTACTTTTAGTAAAATTAATTTAACTGAAAGGGATTGTAAAAAATATCGGGAGCACAAGGATCAGAAAATTAGCGAGAACATCGGGATAGGAATAATTACCAGGTTTTAAAAAATATACCGAGAACACCGGGATAGGAAAATTACCCTAAAGACACCGGGAATACCGAAATATAAAAAATTACCCGAAACACCGAGATAGGAAAATTACCGGGACTACCGGGATTAGAAAAATTACTGGGAATACCGGAATATTTAAAATTTCCTGGAACATCAGGATTTGAAAATACCAGGAACACCGGGATAGGAAAACGTACCGAGAACACATGGAGAGAAAAAATTACCGGGAACATCGAGAGGGGAAAAATTACCAGGAACACCGGGATTGGAAAATTACCGGGAAGATCGGGATAGGAAAATTACCGGGAACATCGGGATAGGCAAAATTACCGAGAACACCGGGATTTGAAACACTGGGATACTGGGATAGGAAAAAGGGACCTGGGGTGCCAGGATGATTGGTAATATTTCTTATTTACAAATTTATAAATATATTTTAAGAAAACTTAAAAAATGAATTTATACACTCCACCCGTGCAAGGCCGGGCACATCAGCTAGTAAGTCTCTAAAACCTTAACAGTGCTAGTTTTAAAGATATCATTTTAAAACATTTTATCTCCCACGAAGCCTTACTGTAAATTGAATACTCCATCTATCCGCCCCCTCTCACAAAATTGCATTAATCCATCGCTGATGGAAGGGGCTGACAAATATATTTAAGTCTTTCCCTAAAAAAATTTCTAAATACGCCACTGGTATTTTTAAGCTTATTTATATCAGTTTTATGTCTCTAAACAGCTTAACAGTGCTAGTTTTAAAGATATTATTTGAAAAAATTTTACCACCCAGGGAGGCCTTACTGTAAATTGGTTATTCTATCTATCCGCCCCTCCACAAAATTGCGCTAATCCATCGCTGCTGCATTCCTGAAAATAAGTTGATAAAGTTATACCAAATCATCTTTAGAGGCAAAGAAGGTCAAAGTGGAACTAAAGTATTGAAATCTTATACTGTGTAAAGTTAATTGAATTGACTTTGAATTTTCTTGAAATTTTTCTGGGAAACCTAAAAGTATGAAGGTTTTACTTAAAAAAACACTCAGTATTTCAAAAAGAGAAGTAAATAAGTAGCTATTAAAATAGAAGTTTGATAATTAATTTTTTACCCAATTTTTATTTTTCGGTGCCTGTCTTGTTGGTGTGGTAAAGTTCTACAGTGAAAACGCTTTTTAAAATTAATCACTTTTATTCAAGGTTTTTAAGGTGGTTGCTTTTGCCTACCTATGGAGGCTTTTTTTAATAATTAAAATGTTGACCTAATTTGTGATTTATACAATTAAATGCATCTAAAAACTATGAATAATACAAAAAATAATTAAATGTTAATTTAAATTTTCATATTATTGAAGAATTTATGCATAAAAATCACAAGAAACAGCCTTTCTGCAAAACATCATAACTCAAATTTATATGAAGATATTTTTGTTTTATAAACTTTATTATCTTCGTAAACTAAACACATATTTTAGGAGGCCTACTATTTTTATGTATGAATTATTTTAATATCAAAAGTTATAGCGCTAAACTTGAAAAATTATAAAAACACACCAAAGTTCAGTAAAGTTTGAAGTTATACTATTCATAAAATAAAAAATATTACACCCACAGCCCACAGCCAAAAAAATAGTAGGACTCCTAAATCATATTATATCAAGTATTGTGCCCAAGTTTTATAGAAATTCACTTATAATATTTTGAGTTATGTAGTTTTGCGGAGAAGGAAAATATCAAAAATGTGATTCTGAGAAAAACGCAAATTTCTATATCTTTTCCTTAATAAAATGCGTTTTTAGTTTTAAGTAAAATATCTGTAACTTTGGTTCTAGGAAAGATAAAGACAAAATTTAAACTGATTTGGAAAGCTAAAGATGTGTTTTTGAAATAAGATAGTAAATTTGTTTTAGAATTTTTGGTCCGAAACGGCATTTTTAGGTAGGCAACCACCTTAAGAAAATGCATTGCTTATGCTTAAATGCCTGAAGATCCACCTTATCAAATAATAACGATGGTATATATAAGTTTGTTGCAAACTTAAATTAACATAAATTAAATTTGCACGAAGTTAAAGTTAAAATAAAAAGTTCAACCAAGCATTTCTTCTCTGAGGCACATCATGAGATTTTTTAATAATTTAACATTGGACAATCCTAAATGACTTTTTTTATTCTCCTATCCAACGCTTTTACTGTTCTGTTCTGCATACCCCTTTTCTCATAATGGATGGTAAAAAAATAGGTTCTAATGCAACTGTTGAATTTTGATTCCCAACTGGGTTTAAAGTTAAAACCAAAATTTAAATTCATTAGTTTCCTGAATTATTTTCAGATACCCAGTGATGATGATGATGATGAAATGCTTTCTCCTAAATCCAGTGAGAGGAAACAAACGCTAACTCCAGTTCCTAAGCCAAGCGAACCTTTTTCTGATGATGAAAGCGCCCTTGTTATAGAGTTTCCTGATTTCTTCACTGACAGTTCTGAGGTAATTATATTTCAAAATTATTTTCCATTTATACTTATGCATCTTAAGTGTACTGTGGACAGGTCTAAGGTACACTAGTTGATCATTGCTGAAAAATGGCTTATCACCATATTCAGTTTACCCTTAGCCCCATTTTAAGCACATGCTACTAGAGCTGAAACAATACACTTAAAGGTATAAAATTCATTGTAAAACTTAATCTGTATTTTTCAACTATAACGTACTATACATAACGTAGAATCCCAAAAATTTCTAAAAAAAAACATTTTTTGTAGTTTTTCTGCAGATGGCAAAATTTTCTGCAAACTCGGTATATCATTCTGGACTGTTAATAAGCTTTACAAAAGTAATATTTTTTCTAGGCTGATAAAATAGCTCTAAGGACACGTTCAAAACTTCCTTTGAATGATACTCCCTTAGAAGCCATTGAAGCCTCATTCATTGCTCCTGATATCACTTTGGACATGTATGAAAATTTGATTGATGATGTGGAATGGCAAGAATTTTTGACAGAATTAAGTAAACCTATAGGTAAGAAGGCAATATAATGGAAATTTTATAGCATAATTTCAGTAGAAAGTTATGAAAAGTGTAATTACTTATGAACATGCTTGAAAGAGAAATGAAGGATTATTGCAGCCTAATGTAGTAAAAGTAAAAAAGAAGGAAGTGCATAATAAGAAAAGAAGTGTAAACTTTAAAAAAGATGGAATATTTAAAAAAAAGTTCTATATCTTTCCCTTATACATCTGGAATTAATAATCTCTCTTAATTAAGGAATTAAAATAGTAATTAAAAGATTCCATAACTATTGAGCAAGAAATGTAAATCCAAACATTTATATTTCAATGTTTTACATGGTATTTTTTTTGTGGTTACAGATACTGTTATGGTAAAAGAAAGCACTGCCGAAGAAGTTGATGATGGAGATGATCCAGAATACAAAGTTGTAGAAGACGATGTCCCTGATTACAATGATTTACGATATGATAGCTCTGTTAAAATTACAAGTGTGTATGGTTTTAAATCTTCTATGTAAGATTTGTTTCTTTTATTCAATTGCTGTAGGAATAAAGGTAGAAATTTTTTTTCGTGTAACAGTTAACAAGTGCTTATAAACAAAATTATCCAAGCAATTTAATGATTGCTTTCTGGGTATAAAGTTAAATCATTTTTCTTTTCAGTTACTATGTATTAGTAAAATTTACTGAATAGGTTTAAGTACTATTTCTGTGCTAAACAATTTAGTTAAATAGTAGTTTGCTGTGTGTTATTAAACTTTTGTTTCTTAATTTTACAGGAGATGAACTCAATGCCCTTATGGCTGAAATTTTAGAGTATGCCCAAGATTTATCCAATTTAGAGGATGTAGATGAAAGCAGAATACTTGTAGAGTAAGTAGAAACACAATACAAAAATTTTGTATTTGCTTAATGGCTTGATACTTTTGTAAAGGGAAAAAGATGGAGATATTTAAAAAAGGATTTTAAGTTTTGCTTTTTTTAAAAACAAATATTGAATGTGCATCTTGAGTTATAAGCAGAAACTATTACTCAAGTAACTGCTTTTAGCACTTTCATTTTGAGGTTTCTAATCACACCAATCTTGAAGTTTAATTGATTTGGGCTGAACTTGTGTTTTTTTTCATGAAGTTGATGTGTACCCTATGTATTTGTAATTTATTTTTTTTTAAAGACTTTATTTCAATTTGTTAATCCTAAATGAGTACAAAAATTATACATTTAAAAAGTAATTTATATTCATACAACTCCATAATGTCTAAGCTGTAGTTGAAATTTCTCTTGCAATATGCAGATTAACTTTTTCTCTTGGTGTTTTATGTAGAAGTTTAGTTTAAAACATGAATATCAATTGCAGTTGGATCACCAAAAACTGATTTCTCAATTGTACAATGGTTGCATACTTTTATGCTAACATTTTATAAAGCATTTTCTTGTGTTATGTATTCTACTGATAGTTAGTAAAACTTGGTGGCGTTTATGATCCTTCCTTCCTTCCTCCTCGGCTCTACAGTCCATGTAGGACCTTGGCCTCCCTCACAAGACAGTTCCACTTTCTCCGATCCCTGGCCTTTATCCTCCAATTTCTCACCCTCATCTTCCTCAAATCTCCCTCAACCTCGTCCAGCCATCTCTTTCTAGGACGTCTGATCTTCCTCTTACCCTCTATTTTTCCTCTGTAGACCTTCTTTGTAGCTCTCTCGTCACTCATTCTCTCCATATGTCCAAGCCATTGTATTCTTTTAGATTTTATTATATTGACAATATCTTTTTCTTTATATAGTCCACTTAATGTAATAAGTTTTTTCTCTTCATTTTGAGTGGTTGTCCAAGTTTCTGCTCCATATGTAACGATAGGTGGCGTTTATGATCATGTATATTAAAACTTCATTTTTATGGAGGTTTTTCATGCAACATTAGTTTATTACCAACAGCAGTCCAACTCCTTTAGTGTGCAATGAAACCCCAGTGAAATGGATGAGTGAAGAAGAAAGATGCCAATTAGATGAACAGATGAGAATGGTAGGATGACTTTTTTCCAATTTAAAAAAGTTTCAAAACAAGCTTTCAAAATTTTTAAAGTAAAAAATGGCGAAGTGGATATTAATGCTAAGAAGTGGTTATGGGGCAGTGAAAAAGCATTCAATTTCAGTTGCACTAATATTAACTGAAACTGATTGATAAGACTTATGCACAATTTAATTGCATTTACTTTTCTGCTGTTAAATGGAAAAACATGACAAAAATAAAATACTAAAAAATTATCAAGACAAAATTTTTTTGAAGTTAAAATAGTTTATCATTACACATAAATGGCTTTATAAACATGACTATTGCCTTTAAATGCTTTACTTTGTATTGAGTAGTTCCATAACTTTCCAGTCTATCAATCAATTTGCCAGTATCTTTAAATAAGTTATAATTATTTACTTCCAGTTTTGAGTAATTTTCCATAAACCCGTTTTTCCAAAATTGTGCTCAACTATGTTTTGTGTATAATGTAGTCTAGAGATAATATTTCAAATAAAAATATTCCAAAGTGCATCTATGATAACCTTTTCTTTCAAAAAGGTGGAATAATAGGAACTTTTAATCATGTACAATAGGGTGGAGTGAAACTAGCCAAAAATGACCAACTTTGGAAAATTAAAACGCCTGATAGAGGAATAGGTGCCATTTACGTTGATAAAACTTAAAGCGACCGGCTAGCGACCGAAAAACAAAATTTTTGAATATCGGTGCAAAATAAAGCTCAAAAGTAGCATTTTACCCTCCATAAAGTCTTAATAAATCAAATTCAAGTTTTAAATCTTCTAAAAGCTTACAGTTCTCTGTTACAAGCTCTTTGTTACAGGATGATTACTGGTGTTCCCAGTGGAATTGATTTAACCCTTGTTTTGGCGTTAATGACTTGACACTCGCAACTTAATTTGGTTGTAAGTAATTCCTCATTGTCACCTTTGACGCAAAAGCACACACTCCCCAATCTAGAATACAGCATCTGTCCCGACTGCGATTTTACAGGATTTTACGAGGTTTTCTCCTGATGCCATCAATATGAAGTATCTTAATATTGTACTGTTATTCCTTTCCTGTTTCTATGTACGGTCATTCCATTAATAAAATCCATTTGTTTTACAGTATGTCCAGCTTCTAACTCAGGCGTATTTGCTTTCACATGGTAGCTCCAAGCTAAACTTCATCAATATATCCGCTAAGTTGTTCCTGGTAAATATTATTTTACTCATAACAATATTTTAGATGAGAAGGATGATTTTTATCCATAATTATATTTATTGCATAATTTAATTTTTAAGTCCATGTCTAAAAAGTTCTGAAACTTAAGTTTTACATAAAAAAATTTAAGTGTTAATTTTTTTTCTTTACCAAAAATATTACTTCCCATTAAAAAAGTAGTGTACGTCTTCTAAAACTTAAAGTTCAATTAGTTGAAGGTTTTTTGACACTGCTGTGTGCCAGTGCCTATGACATTATTGGAACTGTACTTAAGATAAGGTATTGTTTTGGGGGTTACTGTTTTTAGGTCATAAAATTACTTTATTAAATAGGACAGAGAAAAAAATTCAAAATGTATGCTTCATTCATGAATGCTTCATTGGGACTCGGTAACAAATCTAGATCTATTAAACAAAAATTTCTTTAATAGCATTCGTAGTTGGTTGCTACTTATTCACTCAAACTGTTATTTTATTTATAACTGTCAATAAATGCTACTTAAATTTAGTTCATTATTTTTTTATCCCCCAGGATGAAATCAAAATGTTTGCTTCAAGAGAAATGGCTAGTGAACAAAAGTCTGCTTTTTATGCTCAGAATCTGGATGGAGCTCTAGAAATCATTGACCAGTTTGAAAATCAAAAGGATAATAAATTCAAGCGCCATAACTTTAGAGGTGTTGTTTTGATTTATAATAATTTATGGATTGCTTAAATTTTTTCTGGATTCTGTTAATATTGATTCCTGGATTCGTTTATTATATACTTAAAATACCTAATGTTAATTTAAGTCTTAGTTAAAAGGTTGTAAATTTGTTACTCAATAATATGAAGTGAATGAACCTAAAACGTTTCAAATCGTACAGTCATTGTAGCAATTAATAGGTTTCTATATGAGCTAAGTAGTTTCTTTAAATATTTTTACTTATCACTCTCTAGAAACTAGATACAAAGAACTCTTAATTGAATCTTTATGCCAATAAATCACGAATGTTTATATGACAGTTTTCAAATTGGTTAAATCAATTGAAATTATATCTTCTGTTTAATTTTTATTTTGCAGTTGTTCCTCATCACATAAGACATGCCATGGCTGAAAGTAAGGTTTTTATATATCCAGAGTTATTACCACTCAATGGCTTTCGAGACGTGTTTGTGAGAAATAAGACCAAGTTTTCACCACCTGAGGATAAGTAAGTAAAGTAAATGGGTAAAAGATAAACATTTACTTTATTAAATAATTTTCTTTTTAACAGTATTTTCTTTTTTGGCAAAAATGCAAAATGAATTTCCATCTGTGTTGTAAAAAATATTAAAACTGAATTTTAAAGTCTCCTCATGTTGAGAGATGGTTACTATATTCCTAATTACCATGGGTGCCGCTTTACAGTACGGAAGACGGAATTCCGTCTTTTGAAAATTTTGGCAGACGGAATTCCGTCTCGATAAAATCGTTGATCAAAATTCAAATTTCCGTCCGAGAATTTTTATTTCCTAGCTTTATTTCCCGGTCCCGATGAATACTGAACTACATTGACTTCTTGCATGTACGCATGCTTCTTAGCCGAGGGGAAATCCGCGAAAAAATCGCGATTTTTCGCGAAAGTTTGGGTTTTTTTGCGGGAGTGTTCCGTTCTTCGCGCGACTTCCGTGGACGGCCTCGGGTGCCGATTAAGTTGGCTTCTCCCTACACGTCTGTTGAAGTTTGCTTCAATGGCGGTGCAGAAAAAACAGCTTTACTTTGGTCAGAGCAGCCTGATAAGTCTAAGATTATTTTTTTCTCTATTTTAGTCAGTATTTTCAACTTGAGAGGATTATCTAAGTTGTAAATTTTACTGAAAGGTCACTTTATATCAACTTAATAAGATAATACAGTGTATTTTTAATCTGTTATACAGAGGTCGAAGTTGCCCTATATATCCTATATTTTTCCAAAAACCTTGAAAAGCGTCCTATATTGTCCTATATTTTTGAAAATGTCCTATATTTCTCATCTCAGGCGAAGTTTTCTTCAGTTTCCGCCGTTGATTGTTGTGAGAGTAGTTGCTGAATAATGCCCGTAATCCGGCGTAATCCCAGCAATTTTCAGGATTCGCGCTTACGCGCTATAGCAGGTTTTCTACGTAAATTTGCGAATGCGGGACGTAACTCCGGCAAAATATTGGGTCCGCGGGACCCGGAAAATTTCGAAAGAAAAGACGCGAAAAATACGATTTTGGACAAGGAAGGAACGCAGTTTTGGCCAAACTAAATCGGACCTGTTGGCTTCTGACCACAGTAAAGTTGTTTTTTCTACATCGCAATAACAACGCGAGACTCGCGCGGCCGTTTACGAAAGCAGTCACAGGAGGAACAGAACACTCCGCGAGCAAAAATAATTTACGCGAGAAGTCGCGATTTTACGAGTTTTAACGCAATAACTTGCAATTTTTCTAGGAAATAATCTGAGAATTAAAAAAGTAGGGATTATTTGAAAAATTTTAAATTAGTTCGTATGCCACACAAATTGATGGTTCGCGGGGCCGCATTTGGACCGCGGGCCAAAGGTTGAGCATCTTCCAATTAGCAAAACTGGCTCAAGTTACTTTTAGTTATTTCAGTAAGCTCTGCTGGTAGAGAGGTCTCTCCTGCATGAAAAGAATAACAACAAGCCTAAGAAATAATTGGGGGGAAACTAAGATAAATATAATTTAATGATGATATTTTTGCAAGGGTCAGATTCAAAAGATGAAAAGAGTAATATAGTGCAAACTGCAAACAAAACAAAAATTTTAAATAGGTTAAATTTGTAAGAATAAATCAATCCTTTTTTTTATTTTCTAAAAATGTGTGGAATATTATTGTGTTCCTTTGAAGAGGGGGGACCTCTTAAGATAAAAATTTTTACAGTTTTTATAAATAAGTTAAAACATCATAATTTTATTTCTACCTCCAATTGTCTTCCCCCACAATAACTCATTTGACATTGTTTCTGGCAATTTTCATCAGTACCAGCTCCCTAGCTCGTTAGAATTGCTTCTTCCAGGGTCCTCCTTTCCAGGATAATTTTGAATTGTCTTTTGTCTTTGAGTATCCCCCTCTATCATTTTTGCCCAAGAGTTTTGAATCACCCTCTGATATTGACATGTTTCAATCTGAATTTCAGAAAATTTATGAATGTTTTAAGTTTTTGTTTTATGAAAAAAATACTTTTTAATTGTTTATCTAGTCTAAAAACTGTTACCTTTCAGTGAATTTAAAGTTATTATCTGGAAAAATGTAAATAATGTATAGTTAAACCCAGAGCGTCCTATATTTGTCCTATATTTTTTGTATAGAATGTCCTATATTTAATGAAGTAGTTGCTTCTACCCCTGGTTATATTATAACATGTTTTAGGTATATCTGATCTGATTTCAGATTCTAAAAAAACCTTCAAAAATACTAATTTCTTACTTTTTTCTCTACTTAACTGAAAGTTTTTGACAATATCGTTTTTGCAATTTAATTATTACTTAATTAATTATTCTATTAACTAATTTCCTTTTTTTTATTTGATTTTAGTTACATTTTGCCTTTTAAAGTGGTTTTAAAACCTGATTCGGGAATGTAATTGGCATAGTGTGTTTAAAGCCGTGTTATATATTTGTCTTTCTGAAGTTATATAAAAAGGTACTCCTTGAATTTTTTAAAAACACTCCTTGAAAACTCCTTGATTTTGATTTCTGAAAATTTATTTGTATGAACCCTGTATGCATATCTCAGAATATTTAGGTATCAGTTCAAGTACTTTTTGTGTATTAATGATATAACTATTGAAAGACTAACTTTGCTATATGCATACAATTATGCTTATAGTATTAGATAATTCTCTTAAAGTTCGCTAGACCGTGGTAGTTTTTTTTAAAGAAAGTTCAGTCTTGCAAAATTTGAAGAGTGGCACCCATGCTAATTACTTAAATACAAACTAAATTCTATCTAGTAATCTATCATTTTTAATTTTGTTTCAGTCTTATTGCTCTTGGACTTGAGCAGTTTAAAGATGTGAAGAACCCTATTGAATGCATTCAATCACTTTTAGTACCTGCTAAAACTGTTGATCAAATAAAATTTAGAATAAAGAATGCTAAACACAAAACAGATGCTGCTTCAAATCCTATAAAGGTTTGTTATCTATTTTGTTTCTTTATTTTGTGAATATAAAACTTTTATGTACTTAAAACTTAAATAAAATTATCCTTTTTGAGAAATGTTAGTTACATCTATGATTATTATGAAGATAAAATAAAACACATGCTGTATACCATAAAAGTTTGTTTCTGTTTTACTGAGTATGAATTTAAAGTAATAAAAGCTATTTGATTTCTCTTAATTGAAAGTATTATATGTGGCGTCTTGTATTGTTATAATCTTAATCAATGCATCATTGCAAATTTGTTATTTTTTTTGTAGTACTACTATGAATTTAAGAAAGCCCCTCGATTTCATCGTGTTGTTCGGATTTTTGACCCCAATAATATTAAAGCTCCTTCTGAATACCCTCCGGAAATTCTACCCAGATGGGTGGTGAGTATGCTTTGGTATTTTATTTATAATAATCCAAATAATATTTATTAAATTAACGAATGAGAAAGTAAATCAAGTTATATTGTTATATATTTTAAACTAAGGAAAACAGAATGGATGCAGTATCACTTTCCTCAGCCCCCCATGTATAGGACCTATGAAATATACATGGGGGGCTGAGGAATACTTTTTGTCCCCTCCAGAAATAAATTTCTATGTACGCCTCTGGAGCAATTGTAAAATTAATCTAAAACTCAAAACAAAAGTCTGGTTATGACTTTGGTGTTTAAAATGTTGGGGGTTCGCAATGTCTGGCTGCTACATAAAGGGGTCCGTGACGATAGAAAGTTTAAGAACAGCTGGTCTATGCAACCCATTCCTCGACATAATTTTTAGAAAACCTTATAAGAGGGATAAAAGTGGTTGTATTAATTGAGAGAGCTGGTCGCTCAATATTTTGATTAATACCTAAATGTGGGGGATTGGCTGGAGGGGCTTGAATGATAACTCTCGGTTGATATATGGAAACACGTTTAATTACACACAACTCTCTTTACACAAATTAGTTACTATATTTCTACAACACAGGGGGCGAGGGGAGCCGTGTCCCAGACACTGACAATCAACGAGGGCTCTTAGTTGTCCCAGACAACAAGGATAGAAACAAGGTTGTCCCAGACAGCCTTTAGCTATACGTGTGCTCGCTCGCTCGCACATCCAATGCTTTGGTTCAGCATTTGGAGTCTACATTCAAGCTAGCAACACCAATAGCAATTACTGCGAGTAAAACAAAGTACAACTACTGTGTTGCACTTTTGTCCCAAGTTGTAGCGGCTTTACCATAAAACAGTAATTCCTTCTTTTTTAGCACTCCTTCTGTCGTACAGAAGGCCACATTCCTATCGCCCCTAAAGCAGAATCGGCCAGGAAAGCTCCAGCCATCTGTCCTCCCCCACCTTCAATTTCACCTGCAGTGCCTGAGCCCAGACATCTACCTCCTCTGCTTCCTAGGATCTCCCCTTTACGGCACATCTCTCCCATTCTGAAGAAGTATTCCCAGCAACGACTGAGCAATTCACCAGTAAAGAGATTGAGACCCAAGCCTAGTCCTAGCAGTACTGGTGGTAAGTGTGGTACTGGGTTTATGCTCCATAAAACACTCTTAAATAATTTTCAGTTTTAGGTACCTGGTAAACTCCTTACTCAGAGACTCCCAAGTACTACGGATTCTCCGTAGTTTTTACGGCTGTTGTTTTCATACTACAGATCACGGAAATCATCGCAGGGGTAGATCCAGGTTTTATATTTTGGGGCCAATTTCATTATTTTTTGTGAAAAAGAAATTGTTTTTGTGAAAAATTGAAGCAGTGATACTTAGTATATCACGTACTGCGTAAACGTAAAATTGACTCACAAAACAAGAATATCATGAAAAATTCAAATATTTTTGTGAATGTTTTCTTGCAAATTATCCTTAAAGCTTATTTGAATTTCATGAAAGGGGCGTTTTTATGAATTTATTTTTGTGAAGGGGCAGATTTAAAGAGGGGGAATTTTGGGAAGGGGCAGCAAAAGGGCCCCAATTTTTGTCTGGATCAACCCCTGCATCGGAAAAACTACGAAAACCCTCCTGCAAGAAAAAAATGCAGATTTAAGTGGATCTGGATAAAAAACAAGCATTAGGGTTGAAGAGGGTTGGGACTTTAGGTTGACAAGGCTTATGACTTTGGGACATCAAGGCAGGGTTGGCAAAAACCCGGGTTTTTTGAAAAAAACCCAAATGGGTTGGGTTTTTTCGGGTTTTTTCAATAAAGCCATGAAAAAACCCGTGTAAAACTGGGTTTTTTCGGAAAAAGTGTGGGGATTTTCAAAATTTAGTGGTTTCTCGTCTATAGTAAGTGGGTTTTTTCAAATTTTAGAGAGTTCTTTCAAATTTTAGTGAGTTCTTTCTGTGTTAAAGTGTTCTGTCAAAATAATGTCAGTTTTTCCACAGGTTTCATAACTTTCTTTGTTCTATAGCTATGATTATGGGATTTAATATGTTGTGGGCGTCTGATTAAAACGGTGTATTGCATTAAGTTTTGCGGTCTTTATTACATATTCTATGATAGTCCGATGCTTTACCGAAAAACGTCGATAATTCTTAAATAAAGCTCAATAGTTTTTTAATAATGGTTTAAAAGGTGATTGATTCTTAAAATATCCGATTTTCATGAATATACCTTTTATATTTAATAATTTATTAGAGTTTGAAAAAAAGTCTTTGGTATCGTTAAAAAACACAAGTCCGCATTTTGCTTATAAATTGATAATTAATATTTAATTTTTTTATTTTACTTATGAGTAAAGGACCATTATGGAAAAGTTTTTCAGAATTACGGGTTGCCATGGTGATTATGACGTTTTCAGGATTTTTTGAAGCAGAATAGAGTACTTGTCCATAATGCCAATCACTCAATTTTTTCGGCGGATTTCGAGTTCAAAGTTTGTTTGCATTTCGTTTGAATTACAAGTGTTATACATCGGTGTGAAGGTAATTAAAAATGCTTTAGGAAAATAAAAATTTCTAAGGGGTGTTCTCCATATTTTGGACCAGAGTTTGAAAGCGTATAGTATCCTTTTTTTCCCAAGTCATTGCAGGTTAATGAAATTCTAGTATGTTGTTCGGGACATCGAGCTGATTACAACAATGTGTCGCACTAAGGGATCGGGTACATATTTCGTGATTTATAATAAGTTAAAAACGTTTCTGTAATACTTGAATAAAAGTTTGTACTTGAGATCAGTGTATGAAATTTTAATATGTTGTACCTGGCGTCATGTGGTTTAAAACGGCGTATTGCATTAAGATGGGCCTCATCCAGAAAGCACTCTACAGTAGTCCGAAGTTTCTCCATAATATTCAAATGACACTATATCAAAATTATTAAATTGATTGATAGTCGACATAATCTTGTAGTATACTTAAAGATGTGCATTATATTAAATTTTTGTTTAGAATTATGTCAAGAATTTCTTCCAAAATAAAGAACCTGTACTTGGAAGCGTAAAAAGCTAATTCAAATGTTTAACATTCTAATGGCAATAAAGTGCCAAATTAGTGTTATATTGAATATACCAATCCCCTAAACTTCATTCTTATTGGTGTTTCTACTTTTTACCAGCTTCTAGGCCAGTTTCCCCTGCTTTGCTCTCATCTCCCCCAACCGTTAAAGCAGCTCAGATCTTTGAAAAAGAACTGGGTGCAGAAGAGGAAAGAAAAGAAAGAGCTGGCTCAGATGAGGAGGCAGTTGCCATGGAAACAGTCACCTCAGCATCTGTTACCAGCCAGAAAAAGCCTGTTATCAGCAAGAAACGCAATCGCATACAGAGGGATATGGAAGCTTCCCTATCTCTGTTACAGCCTAATCTGCTTCAGAATGACCCTAAAGTATGTTGTTCCAAACTATCAGTCACTGCAATTCATATTTATAGTTAGAATTCAGCCATTCATACAGTAGCTCATATCACAATTAGTTTAAGGAGGACAATTGCTTAAAGTTTATGATCTTTTACAGAGAGAAGAACGAGAGGAACTTTTTGCCAACTGCTATTTCTTGAGAGCTATTGAAATTCTTAAAGGGGATCCAGAAGTTTACGAAAAGTTTCTAACCACTCTCTGCAAATACTATAATAGCCCGCAAGTAGTAGAGGTGAGTTTCTCATCATCCAATGGCGTAATCAATGAATTATAGCCCAATGGTGTATCAATGAATGTTATACACTGCGACACATAATTATAGGTCCACCGTAAATTCTTGGAATTTTTGAAGTTGAAGTAAAAGTTAATGTTTGAAATTTGCATATATGAAAAACACAGAGAAAAATCCTAACAGAGGGTCCAAAACGATATATTCAAAAGTTGGATGGTTTTGAGGGCGCCACGATGAACTAAATGATTGACAGAGAGATCAAACCTGTGATTGGCTGTCCCTCCATCTTCTATTTTCGAAGGAGAAGGAAAAAGTTTTTCTCAACCAATCAGGCTCTTCCCTCCCGCCTCTCGTGACGTTGATGCGATCGCAGTGCCAAAATAGCCCCACACTCATCCAACTTTTCAATTTCCATTAGCGCCTATGGCGACGGACTCTCTGTTCTAGTACTCTGTGATGAAAAAGACTTGTCTTTTTAAATTAAAAATATGCAAATTAACCTGGTGCCGTGCATGCGCAGTAGTAATTATGAATTTAGAACTAATTTATGCGTCTCATAATTATAGGTCCACGCTTAATTTTCTTGTTATAAAGGCATGCAAATGAATTTGATGCATTTAAATAGTTAGAACCAGCTATGGCCCGTGGTTTAAAGCTTTCTGAACGTGAAAAAGGATTAATTGAGGGATACGGTGACCGTGGATATGGAGTAAGAGAAATCGCCCGTAAAATAGGCCAGTCTCATAATGTAGTTGGATATTTTCTACGAAATAAGACCATTTATGGAACAAAAAACATCCTGGAAGCCCCTCCAAGCTATCTTCCCAAAATAAGCGGCAAATAAGCGAAACCTGGAAAAATATAAATAAGTTTACTCTGAAAAACATTTTTAAAAGTATGGGAAACAGAATTTTCGATGTCATTTGCAGAAATGGCCGTCAAATAAATTATTAATGTCAGTGGACCTATAATTATGTGTCAGTGTAATAAGTGATTTTTCTCAATTTAATGAAATTTGTTAAATTAAATAAATAAAAATATTATAAAATTGCTTTGGTTTTTCTCTAATGATGGTTAAAAATAATTTTAGCACTCACACTATAAAAAGAAATTGTTTTTGTTCAATTTTAAAGAAATTTTTAGGTGGACCTATAATTATGTGTTGCACTGTAGTCTGTGTAATTTTTTTTGCATTTATTTTCTAGCTGTATTGTAAGATGAAGGAGATCTTGAAAAATTACCCAATTCTTGTGAGAGATTTTGCTGTTTTCCTCAGACCAGAACAGGCTCAGGAATGTGGAGCTTACCAAGAATATACTTTACTGACTAAGTGGCGGAAATTCTTTCGAAAAGTTGAGGTACTTAGTGTTCAAGTTTTTTAAAACTATTTTTACTAGTGATTCCTGCCAAAATATTCTGTGTTAGAGCTAAAAAATGACACTATTGATGTTTACAATTTTTGTATGAATGATAATCACACATCTGTCTGTCTAAAACATAGGTTCCCAAACTTTCTGGGACCACTGCCCCCTTTTCAAGAAGAAAGTTTTCCACTGACCCCTACAAATTTTTGCTTCTAATTTGCTTATATTATAGAATTTTATGCAAATATTTTGTAATAAAATGACATTAATTTATAACCAAACAAAATAAATATAAAATCTAGTATGTGGACAGTATTCAAAAGTTAAGTTTTCTATGCAACTTAAAATTTAATTTAAAATAATAAGGTAAAAAAGTTAATAATTCTTATAATTCTACCTTTCATAAGACTACCTTTTTAAAAAGATTAGATTTAAAAATAATTCCTTGCCTAAATCTGAATGAACTGAAGTCTTTGTCTGCGTCCCAAGGGAATTTGGTATATCTTACAAATCATTTTCTGTATTCATCTTAAAAGTTATAAAAATTAACGATACCTCAATCCCTAGATAAAAGGGGGTCTGTGGATCCTCCCCAGGAAAATTTTATAATTTTAACAGGTTAAAAAGGAACTTAAGCAACTTTTACCTGGATTTGTTTTAAATGTTTTTTAAAAATGACATTAAGCAATGGTTTAATAGTAGACTACACCCCCTTTTACTCTAATAACGCCCCTAATTTCCTTTCAACTCGTCACCGCCCTCCTCTTAGAATTCTTTAATGGCCCCCAGGAGGCGGTACCGCCCACTTTGGTAACCACTGGTCTAAAACTATCTTTTTTTGAAGTTCCCTTCACCATCATTGACTTATTAACCATTAAAAATTCCTTCACTTATTGATTTCTTTAAACATTTTAATTTCCTATTTATTATTTTAGCTTCACTTCCGTGACCAGCCACAACACATTAGCCGCATAGTGCGAGCCTTCTCTCATCAGCAGGTAGATATTACCTCTGAAGATGTCCTTAGCACCTTGCGTCCATTACTGCGCAACCAGAGCCATCTTTTGGAAGAACTGCAGAGCCTGCTGCCTGATGCTGCACCTCCACAATAGTACATATTTTATTATATTACTTTTAGTGTTTGTCAGTGTTATGAACTACATAATTTGGACTCTATTTCTAATCATCCGTTCACTTAATCTCTATTTTAGACTGAATTTTTAGTTACGAGGAAGAAATTTTTTACTTTTTTTACTTCTATAAAAACTATTAGTTTCAGAATAAAAACATAATGTTCTTAAATTTTTCAAGTTTTTTTTAAGTTTGAGGAACCATTAATATTGACTCTTGTAAGAAAAATGATTAAAACTTTAAACCTATTTATATTTTTCAAACTTTTAAGTCAAATTTAATCTTGCTTTATTTGTAATGGAGAATTTTCATTTTATTTCAATATGCTTTTCCAACACTAGAAAGGTTTGGTAGGTTATTACTAGTAAAATTTAATTATATATAAGAAAAAAGGATTATTAAAAGGTCATAACTTCTGATTTTAAAAACCCGCTTAGATGTTAAGTGTTTATTTAAATATTGCGTTGCGAAGTGCAAAAAATCTTCCAGCCTGCTGATTGACTTTGAAGATGTGCGTTTGCCCAACAGTGAGGATGAAAATTCACGGAGTGCTGGCAGCAGTTGCGAGGAATTGGATATCCCTGACACCCCAGACCTTGTAGGGGGTAAAGACTGTCCCTGTCCTTGTCATCCCCCAGATACCAAGATGCTTAGGCACTGCAATAAATGTGGAGTCAAGGTAAGGGTGAATCAACAGGTGATATGGTAAACCCCTACTATCACCACAAGAAAAACTTTTACAGAAAAACAAAACTTTGAAAAGAAGTTCAAATCGAAATAATAATCACACAGATTTGACACAACGTTTTTTCAGCGTTTATAAATTACCATCAACCCCAAAATTGAGGAAAATAACTTGTTTCCATAACAATCGCCGCAATATTATATGACGTCAAAAGTTTTTCTCGTGGTGATTGGACTCTACTTATGCAATTTTTTACTGGTCCCAAATGGACTACCAACATATTGATATTCTGGTAATAGTGAACTATTCATTTAGTCACATAACTGTTCATAGTTTGACTGTACTTTAAAATAGTAGAGCAGCATCATTTTTAAACTTTGATGCTCATGAATGCATTGTAATATTCAAATTTTTGTTTCATCCTGTTAATACAAGCGAACAAAACAACACATATTTTTTGGAGAGTAGTAGGTATTTTAAAACTGCATCATGGGTAAGGTGTGTTGATTTCTGTAACATGCCCATCTACTTGGTCTGGAATCAACCAGCCTTTTCTGTATTATTTTTTCCTGTGAAGGGAAAAGCAAACAAAAAGACTGGTTTTAATATTCCTTAGACTCTGAGTTTAAGTCTGGGTATCTATTGCCTGTGCATTAGGGTGGTCCAAAAAAACCTTTTTTGGAAATGTTTAAGTGCTAACCCCTAAATTTTGTACCCACCCCAAAATAAGCATATACACAAATTTTCAGCTAAATTCAATAATATTTAGAGGTAGCTCAAGACCTTTGTGGTTTTACAATCAAATTGAATAGTCAAAATACAGAGTGTCTTCCTGTTCTTGTCACATGAGACATTGTAAAGAAATTATTAGGGGTTCCAAACTTCTGAGTGGCCCTGGGGAAAAAATGGCACATGCAATTATGGTAACACTCAATGAATATAAAGCTACTGATTCAATGCATGTGCTTTGATGCTACTTCCTGCAACACCGGAATTAACATTAAGGCATGTACCCTTTTAGAGCAAAAGCTGAGCTGGGAAGACACACTCTTAAAACGATTGTATCAAAATTGAGTAAAAAGTACTCAAAAAGGCTCCGATCCAATAAGTACTCAAATTTGAATACATTAAATATACTCATTTCTGAAAATGTGCATACTCAAAAATGAAACATCTTAAGCTTGAACTCAAAAATGAGCTCACAATGTATCATTTTTGAGTATGCACATTTCAGAATGAGTATATTCATGTATTCAAATTTGAGTACTTATTGGATCGGAGCCTTTTTGAGTACTTTTTACTCAATTTTGATACAATCATTTTAAGAGTGCAGCTTCTCAACTTGGCTTGTCGGCACTATATCTATGATATTGTAATTGGAGATGTATTCATTTCAATTTTTGGCCCTTCTAGTTGGCTAGATATTATTTTGTTCTAATTCTAAAGATTCCAAGCTAAATTTGATTTTATTGACAGAAACTCTTATAACTGTCTATGAGATAAACACAACCTCTGAATTTGTAAAATACTTAAAGAATAAGCCATTGAGTGTGCAATATTTCATTTAGATAGTCATACAAACAACTTAGCAAGAGATGACAACAAGGGATTTCTATAGTGAGCATTGATACCCTTGGGTAAAATTCCACAAGAAGAATTTTCTTTTAAAACACCTGGTGTCTTTCACTTTGCCAGATGGATGGCTAAGGTTATATATTGTCTTAAGATTTACTTGTTTAGGGAACAATTTCAGTTCACACAAAGAGAAGTTCAAGGTTTAAAAGAGTTAAATGACTTTAGCATTCTCATTTACATGATAGCTTGGGTCACAAGTCCAGTTGCAGTTGATGCACCATTTAATGATTTGGATTTTCTAAAAATATGTGTCATACCAGAATGAAAACAGAAAAGTTGCTGATGTTGCAACTCATGCAATCAAGATTCAATTGTGGTACCTTACAGGCGACTTGGTTATGCTTAGTTTAATAAGTGACCAAATAACTTGAGCAAAAAAAAGTTCTATGGTAGATGAGTTGAAAAAAGTGAATCTTGAAGACAATGTGCATTTTCCCAAGCGATTAAAGTCATGTGAAGTGGGTAACATTTCTCAAAAGTCGTCGCAGCTTTGTAAATAATCATTCATGGCTTAAATTTGAAGTTTTAAATATAAATAGAACTTTATAGATGGAGGATCCATCACAATGGAAAAGCTGTGATTTATTCATTAAGGGACAAAAGAAAAGAGTTTAAAAGTTATTAAAGATTGTGCGGAACGAGGTGTTTCTCTCATTTCTGATTACAGCCGACTAATAGCAGTTTTGCTGCAAGTTGTAAAAACTCGTAGAAAGGCTTTCAAAGACACAAAACGCTCTACCTTCTCTGAACTGCTAAAACCAGATATTTGTTTGTAATAATCTTTAAAAAGTATACAATAAATAAAATATTAAAACAGACAGAAATAAGAATTTGTACTTTTTTAAAATTTGCAAAAATCTACGTTAACCTAAAACTAAGTAAGCATTGAGCTACCTTTAAATATTATTGAATTCAGCTGAAATTTTGTGAACAAGCATGTTTTGGGGTTGGTACAAAAATTAGGGGTTAGCACTTAAAAAACAAATTTTTTTTGGACCACCCTACTGTGCATAATGCATTTCCTGCAAGATATAAATGGCCATTTCAGTCAAGAGAAAAAGGTTAGATTATGTGCGAAGACTGAAACATGTTAGGGTAACTTAAATTTTCCAATCATTTTATTTTCTCTTATAGTGCAAATTCTAGGGTCTCTATAAACCAACAAACAGTAGATATGAGGTTAATTTATTTCAGCAATTTAAGGTACAAATATAACTTCAAATTTACATTATTATTTGGACTGCTTTCATGAAGAAAAAATACTTTTTAAAAACTGAAGTTTCATTTAATTTAGTTCATTGATGGCCGTATCTACATTCAAACTGGGAAAGTGTTGAAACCTGCTCAAGTGACCTATCATGACATTCCTCCTCTGAATAGCTGTCTTGAAAAAAACACTTCTTCACAGCCCAAAGCAGTGGCTGAGGCTACCAAAAGTGCTGCTGCATCTACATCCACCGAACCAATAAATGGGAACAAAAATGAGGTAATACATGCAAGACATCTAAATAAATTAAATTTAGGGAAGTCTTTGAATAATGGACAGTACTTAAGTATTAATTTTTTAAAATCACAAACAAACACGAATTGAAAATATTTTGTGGAATTCCAAATGTGTGTGCACAAAATTAAGAATTAAGTTGGGGTTAAAGGTTTTACTTGCTATTTTGAATCATTTGAGTGTATTCTATCTATATTTAGTACTAGCTGGTATGCCCGGCCTTGCACGGGTGGAGATGGAGATTTTTTTCCTTAAAATTTTAAATTCATTTCCTACCTTCCAGGCACGGATCCAAGGGGTAGCACTCTAGTCAGCACCCCCCTACGGAACCCAAAAAGGTTGTCAAAATGAGTAAAACCCTACATTTACCGTCCACTTTCCAACTTTTTTTTCTGGGGGAGGACCCCCATACCTCCCATTAGTACCACCAGGGGATATAATTTTTAGGAAATCCCCAATATTTTGACATTTTGGGAGAAAAAGTAAAGGTAATAGTGTTGAAAAGTGCCCCCCTTAGACTCAAAACGTTTCTAAAAATGAGTTTAAATCCTACTTTTACACGTCAAATTAAAAAAAAAATTTCTGGGGGAAGACCCCCATACCCATTATTGGTACCAACGGGGATTTTTGTGTGGAAAAGTGCCCCCCCCCTTTTGGGGCTGTGCTGGATCCGCGCCTATATTTTAATGAGTGAAAGGTGTCGAATCAAGCATTTTAAATTCTGAACGATTTCTGCATTTACCTCATGATTCCCATAAAAAACAACAAAATATCAGAAAAGTATTCTTCCAAAAACCACTTAAAATTTTCAATTAGAGCCCTTAATAAATCGTATTTTCATGATTTTATTATATCTTTGGTACAAAATTTATTAAAACCATTCCTGGCAATTTAAGAAAAAATACAATATTTCCACTTGAAAGGTTTTGAATATTACTCTAGTTTTTTTGTCTGTTAACCAACTTTATTAAAAGCAACAATATGATCTTCATTTGATTTTTCATCCTCGTTTCCATGGAGACTATTTTAACAACAATGCTATTCCATTAAACTTTTTATATAAAAATTAAACTGTCAAATAAAAATATTCTGCACTATACTTACCAGTTTTAAAATTTAAAATTTTGTTTAAATATATTTTTAGATTATTAATATAATTTTTAAACAGCTTTAAATATAGCTTTTCTTTTGAAAACTTGTTATTTTGCATTATGTTTTTATTGTAACAATGGGGTGAACAGATCTCTTAAGGAGGAGAAATAAAGCTATTTCAGCAAAATGACCATAAAAAGAACAAAAAAGGGGTCAAGGGTTCAATTAAAGTTTTCGAAACATAGCCTATGTTTTTTTCTGAGTTTTTTTACGTATGTATACCAAGTTTGGTGCAGATCGGAAGTAAACTGTGGATTTGTATAAAAGACAAACATATATACACACATTGACTTTTATTATATTAGATAAGGTTATCTGAGAGTTCTGTTGGTTTTTTAAAGATATGTGTGTGTTTGTATGTAACTTTGAAGAACTCATTATTCAAGGAGATATCAAACAAAGGGGTTTTTGATTAAGATATTTATAAGTAGGGTTTACTGTTGTACCTTCATTCAACCATCATAAATCACATTTCGATCATTTAGAGCAGGGGTTCTCAAACTTTTTATGTCGCGGAGCCCTTTTCAGGAGACAAATTCTTCGCGGAGCCCTTTTCCGAAGATAAATTTTTCAATGTACAAAAAGAAAATTACATAAAAACCATTGCTACAAGAAATAAAAGCATAAATGCAGTAGAGCGTAAATAGAAATTTATTTCAATATTGTACCAAAATTATTCCGCAGCCCCTCCCTTGCATATTTAACAGGTTTAAAGGAGTTTTTTAAAACATTTTAGGTATAATTTGCATCTAAGAGCAAGTAAGAAAAATTGTGATTAATTAAGTTCCAACTATGATAGGGGAGTCTGGGGGAATTCAGTGAAATATGATTCATGATCCTTAAAAACAGCTATTTTATACTTGTTTTAGGTACATCATAGTCCAAATTTCGGGCATTCGTTTTTAGGTAGTATTTTAATTTTAACGAACATATTATAAAAAATAGATAATAATAAAGTTTTAAGTACAATAGGGGGGTCTGGGGGTTCTCTCCCAGAAGAATTTCTAAAATTTGACCCTAAATAACATGGTTTTAACTTGTTTTGGTAATCCAAGAAAGACTTGAAAAAAAGACAAAACCAGAAAAAAAACTATAATCAAAAGAGCTCCCCATCAAATCCACTTAAGTTATTTAAAGCTCTAAAAAATTTGGGTAGAAAGGAGCTAAAGTAAGTTCTTAACAAGAAACACATTGCAGAAAGTTATTTCGCAACATAGAAATTATCAAAAGATGTATTTATTTCAAATTTCTTCGCGGAGCCCCTGTAAATGCTTGGCGGAGCCCTAAGGGCTCCGCGGAGCACAGTTTGAGAACCGCTGATTTAGAGAACCTAACTTATAGTCACAACTTAGTAAATAGGGTAATATTTTTAGCTCAAATTTTAAAAATTGGGATTTTTGGAAATAATTAGCCCAGAAATATTATAAATGAAAACTGACAATCTTTACAAAAATATATTTTGCAACTTAAAATTCAGCTTCCTCAAGTAAATAATAAGATTAGCTAAATGGGCGTGGTATTAAAAGTGGAGTACTATTAAATGTTCTTTTTGCCACCCTTACTATGTAAGTATTTACGAGGAAAGATTACTGTAAAAGATGTAACCATTAGATTAGATTCTTATGGCAAGGGCCCATATTAGGGCATTTATCCATTAACATTGTGCAGCACATTGTGCTTGTCCTGCATGTTTGGTGCAATAACATTCAATGTTTTATCTGTGTTTCAGGTTCAAAGCAATGAGACAGTGCCTACTAAAGAGAACGAAAAAGATCCTAAATTACCTTGTGATGGAGTTTTGGAAGATACAGTGCTACCAGGTTCAGCTGATGGCCCTTCTGATTTTAGTGAGTTACGTCAAATACTTGCTTCAAATGAGACAGACTCTGTCAAGCCTCAAAGCACAGAATGGAGCAAGTGAGAACATTTTTGCAATCAACCTAAAGCTTTCTTAGAAATGTTTCATGCCTAATGACTATATTGATTATGTTGCAGGGATGAAGATACTTTTATTATTTACAACTGTCAACGTTATGGAGTTACCAAAAAAGCATTCACAACTTCGGCAGAGGAATTGACAACAAGAACAGCAGATGAGGTACTATTTTCTGTTCTAGTGTGTACAACATTGATACAATTGATTTTAGCGATCATTATAATGGTTGCTGCTGGTGGTCATCTGTTAACTATTGTGGCAGCCATCTTGCTTAAAGCTTTCTCTTGTCCGAATTTTCAATTAAAAAGTTTGTATGGCACATTTTGAAATGAAATGCATACATAGGTTTTGTGCTTTCAATTAACGGTAACTCAATAGGGGCCATTCATTAATTACCTAAGGGTCCCGAGGGGGAGGGGGTTGGAAAAATCTCTACATACCCTTACTTGGGGGGTGGGGATGTCAAACCAATTCTTACGTAAGATTTTCCAAGTTAATGTAAACAAATTCCAATCAAATAACTAATGAATAACCCCAGAAAAACTTAAAAATGCTGATGATCTCGGTATATTATTGAAGCTTTAATTAAATAAAAATGAAGGTATATCAGATGTATCTTTTTTATTGGAGTTTAAACTGGGTACCTGACTACGTTTAAAACCGATTTTCGACCAAAATTTCGAAAAATATTTTATGTGGTAATCTAAAAATGTAGACATTCCCCTTTCTAAAACAGTCTTTTGTTTGTCTCTAGACAATCTAGAAGCTGAGATATTTGGATTTGAAAAAAGCTTTTTGCCAGCTTGTTGCCAGCTTTTCCAACTTTAAATGCGTTTTTCTCTAAATGTTGTTTTTGTCCAAATTGACTCACCGTAACAATGATTACTTCAAATATAATTAATATATTTTCATGAAAATTGGTATGATTGTTCCTATAGATTTTTAGTAGTGGCTGAAGCAGGTTTTTATGTTTTACTTCAATAGAAAAAATTTTGGAAGACCTTTTCCATTTTATCATTGTTGTGAAAAATTTCGAAAATGCATTTAGTGTTACGTAATCATTTCAATCTTTGGGTAAAAAAAGAATTCAACTTTAATCCTGCTTCATCCACTAACATATATTATGAAGACTATAAATACACATTTTTATGTTAAATATTTGGAATATTTTGAAAATTTGAGCATTCTTCGTACATACTGTTTTTTGATGAAAAAATGACAGTTTTTGGGATTTAAAAAGAAAAAATAATTTTATATTTGCAAATTTTTTGGTTTACAATGTGTTTTTAAGTTCATTTAACTGTTTTATAGAGAAAAATTTGATGTGTGAGAAAAAGGGAGGAAAAAGCCCCCCGAACGTAGTCAGGTACCTTAAACTGATTAAACGAAATGGAATCTTACGTAAGAATAGGGGGGAGGGGTTTGAAAAATCTTTCGTACCCTTACATGGGGGTAGGGAGGGTCAAAAATTGCCAAAATCATCCTTACATAATTAATGAATGCCCCCATACCCTTTTAGGGATTTTTTTCAAAACTTCCAGGGGAGGTTCCTACCATATTTGGTCACCCACTGTGTTGTTCATCTAAAATAGGTTTGGTAAACATTGATAGATAGCTAGATTTGAGGTACCCCAGATTCAAATTTATTAGAATATTGGTAGAAGTTAAGCCCTTCAAATTAAAGCACTGAATCAAGCAACAATGACCAATTTTATCCATCCTCAAAATTTTATGGAGATTGTTTCCTATAAAAGCCACCAAAAACAGAACTAAATAACTTTACTTCCACTGACTCAGAATTTGAGCTTCTTAAGGATTAAACTTTCGACCCCAGTCATTTTTCTGTTTTACTAGTGCTATCTATAGGTCAGGTAAATGGGCAATACCACCATTTATTTTTTTATTCGATAGAGGTACCCTAAAGCATAATATACACACAAATTTTTTTTTAATTACAATGGTTATTTATTTTTTATGTAATTTCAAAGTTTGACTTTAAAAAAGGGCGTTAAATCGTCCAATTTCCCAATGTGACGTACGTTGATACATTGATTTTAAACAATACTTTAATTGTTTAAACAAATCAAAGTCATTGTTGGGTTTCTCGTTAAAGTCTATATGAATCAACATACTTCTATCCTAAACAAAGACAAAGGGCTTGGCGATTTTAATTTGAAATATTTAACTAACTAAATTTTTTGAAACTTTTCATGTGGATTTTTGGATTTAGATCTATTTCCTTTACTGGAAAAGTGCATTTTTTTCTGTTTTCAAAATTGATGGTATTGCCCATTCTACTCAATTATTGCCTTTAAAAAATCTTAACAATTTGTTACTTTTCAGTGTAAGAGATGATTAAAGGTTTTAATGTAATTTTTGAAACAAGGTTTTGAATTGATTTAAATAGGGTAATGTGATATTAAAAATGTACCATTTTAATTCTAGATTGCAGAAAGATTCTTTAAATTGATGGAATGCATTTCTAAAGAGTTAAAATCAGGAGGAATTGTACTTGAGAAGGAAAGTTGAAAAGAGGTGAGTCATTTTTATTATGCATCAGATATTCCATCTCAAGTTTTAACCAGACCAGCACTAATTTTTGCGAGGAAATTTTGATGATTTAGGGATTAGTGGAAAGGTAAATTATATTTTAAAGGGATGAAATTTAAAAAATTACAGGTTTCTAAAATTTAAAAGTCTTTGAGACATCACCATGAACTGTATTAGAGATAGAAACCATCCTCCTCAAATGTAGCTTAATTGAATCTCATTCCTTTTGTTAAATTATTTTTGTTTGACTGTAGATAATGTTACTCCAAGACAATGAAGAGAAAATAGGATGTTTCATATTATGCTTAAATTTTTTCTACATAAATAATTAATATGAATATATTTTTATTTATGTTTATTTCCTAATCTTATGTATGCTATTACATTTTAGCTTTTCTTAGACGATATTATATTGGCACCAGTCAACTAGCATTGTAAATATCATTCTGAACATCTTACAGGTGTAGTAAGTATATCAGACAAACGATAGTCATCTTTCCAAAGCATTGTAACACAAGAAAGAAAATTTGTTAATTTTGTTGTTAGTATGTACTTTTTTTATTGTCTTAAAATCTTGTAATTCATACAAGATGTGATATGTTTAAATCTTCAGTACCCAAAGAAAACAAGAACTTGTTATTAGTTTTATAAGTAGGATGTTGTTGTTTAGTTCAATAAGCTTTGTATATAATGTAAAGATCTACATTGTAAAAAATAATTGTATCAAATACTTAACACAGATCAAATTACTTATTGATAATGATCATTCACTCTTGATGCTTAATTTTCATATTTTTCATGATATATTTTTGCATCAGTTCATATTTTTCTCATTTTTAATGTATTTTAAAGCTCTTTTTTTGTATAATTTTAGCATTTTTCAAACCTTTTCTAGTTTAAATTTCTTGACTCCCTTATCAAGTTAGAAATATTTATTTAAAGTAGAGATTTAACCACGAGATCAGGGTTGCTGCTGTGCCAAGTTGGCACATGGATGGTTTGGATAAGGCCATGACTTTAATTAACATGTCTAGAAATACCAGAAATCAGCTAATTTGACATAAAAGAAAAATCACCATTTGATAAATATTGGCAACTCTGAACTTGTCAACATTTTTTTATTTCTCACATATTAAAACCAGTATTTGAAAATAAAGTATTTTCCATTATAACTGAGAAAATACATGCAAACTAAGTATTTTCTTGATTTTCTTTTTTACTATATACTATTTATATATTTATACAAGAGAAAATTATTGTTGTGTAGAAAAAATAATTTAACAAGTGCTTACAATCATTTCACTAAAATTATTCCTTCTACATTTAACTGAGCTCTGATTTATTGGTTGAAGATCATAAGTCCAAAGAATTTGATGGTTTGTTATGATTATAATTATTTTTGTGTAAATATACATTGTGTAAATTTATGTATATATACAAAAACCATAACTTCAATATTGACATTTGTGCAATGATGTTATGAATTAAATAATGTGCACTGTGTGCATGCATATGTTTAAATGAATTATTTATTGTTGGACTTATGTTCACAATAAGTAATGATCATTGTATATAGCAGTTTGAAATAAATGATTTAGTGCAAAGATAAAAATGTCTCGTGAAAAGTTTAATGTAACAATTAGATTAAAAAATACGAACCAGGAACTCCATCCATGCCTCGTCATCAGGGGGCTTGGACACGGATAGAGGGGTGTTTCTGAATGCCGACCATCAAAATGGTAACGACATCAAGCCCCAACACCCAGAAATGAATTTGGTAGCAAAACAAACAAGTTTATAATGCTATTATCAAGGCCAAAATTACAGTTAACACAGCAGATCAAAAATTGAAAAAGAAAATACTCAACTGGGATCGCGCACATGCAGCTTATCACCAAGTTGTAATATCATCAAGTATTCAAATCGAAATTTAAAGTTAAAACTCAATAGATTTCTGAAAACTGCGCAAATGCTGCAAGTCAGCTAGAATCCATCAATTCGATTTGAATACTTAATGTAACAATCCTTTTTTTAGCTAGAGTAATTAAGTGATGGTTAAAGTCACTGGTTAGTTTCACATTTTATTAATGCTCCCCAAACATTTATGAGTCCCTGTTTTTTCAAGATGCTCTATCAAAGCATAAAACTTCTTTGGCTAGTTCTAAAGGTACTAGCCAAACTAAAAGTTTTACTTTCCATTGTATTAACCCTTTCAGACCTAGCCGCCCCAAATTTCCCATGGGAATCTTGGGCGGCTTAGGATTGAAAGAGTTAAGGCACTAATCTGATGATAAATAAATCTTACAGTAAAATATTTTGCATGGATAGAGCATAAATAGCTATTAAGCCAAATTTTATTTAAAAAAGTGTGTGCCATTCTCCTATATAAACTGGTTATCGGTATCTTTTCAAATTTGAATGTAACTCTTCAGAGTTTCTATGGACTGCTCTATTAGTATTGCAGAAATAGCTTTGAAACAAATTAATACAATCAAGGCTCCAGTTTGTAAACTGCTTTAAGTTCTTCCACTATCCTTACTTCATCTTGTGAAAGAGTTGGTCCTCCATTCCTCATGTCCCAACGTCGGGAAAGCAGCTCACTAAAATTGGTCTCAGTCAAACCAAACACTGGTAAGTGGCTCAGGACTGATTGCCACTCAAGCCATGAGGAGCCAAAACTTATAACCTAGAAAGAAAATGTTCAAATATAAAAAGTTAAGAGATCATGCTTCATAACAATAGCCTTAAAGTCCCTAGGTAAGTTTGGACGTTAATTATTTCAAGAAATATCATACAGAATAATTAAAACAGTTGTGACACAATCAGAATAAAGGAATGAACTGTCATGGGGGTAGTTGGTATAAAAACAACAATAGTCTATTACATTACAGGGTTACTCAGAGTGGTCGATAGAACCTCAAGGGTCGATGAAGTTGAAGGCTTATGAAATTTTAGTAGTTCTATAGACATTTATAGAAAAACTAAGGTCTAATGAGCGTTTTAATGGCATAAAAATGCCAGAGTTCATTTCACCCTCCCTATGAATCTACTAAAATATTTATTAAAGATCCCTGTAATATTTTCTTAAGAATTAATAGTAAGAGGTTAGAGGTTGATGCCAGAGGAAAAACTAATATAATGGATCGACGCTAAGAATGGTTTGGGAAGCCCTAGTCTATTATGATCTATGCTATGAGGGAGCTTTGTATTTTTTTACTTTCCTGTTGAATAATTTTTGTTACATACCCACCTTTGTGTATGAACTTTCTCCCAACTTGTCATAAAGTTCTAGAGGGTTAAAACTAAACTGACTAGGAGAGATGGCATCTTCTACATCCAAACAGAGAATAGGTACTTTTTCTTTCAAGTCGCACGAGGTGAAGTCTGAAAATGGTTTCACTGTTCCTCTGTTACCTTCAGAAACGATGGAGTCATTTCTACTGTATTCAAAGGCAGGATTGGTGTATGCTAGGAGGAGTTAAAATTTCAACGAAAGTTACAAAGTTCTATTAAGTGAAAAATTTATGTAATTTTTTACCTTCATCAAACATACATCATATTATCATGACTTTTTAACACTACTAACTAAATCATAGCTGCTAATTCTTACAATTTATCCGGAAGATTTCAGTTTTTTATTTACAAATTCTTTACCTTTAATATCTTCTTTTCTTATTAGTCAAATTTCGTGCTTTTTACCTCAGACATTCATTGGAAAGTTCATTAAAAAAATGGAAATCCTATTGTTAAATTGGAGGAGTTGGCAACTATGGTATGTTTACTTGGGTTTTGCAAAAATCTGTATTTTTTTTAATTTCTTAGGTGCCCCCTCTTATGTTACAAATACTGAAACATTATTACCTGCAAATTTTCAGGTCTCTAGGACAATTTTTGACCCCTGCGCCCCTCAAAAGTAGTTTTCCCATGTTAATGAATAGAGAAAACATAGAAAATATCTCAATATTTGTTATTTTATAAGCCTGAACGCTTTCAATATTGAGTTAAACCTATATATCAGCTTTGGGATACCATTTTCTCAAGATCCTATTGGAAAAAAATTGAATTGATCCTACTGGGAAAAATTCCACTAGGGTTAAAACTGCACTTTGACCCTCTGACTGAGAAAAGAGGAAGATTGCAGGCAGGGGTGAATAAATGCCACCTGGGAGTTTTAGTAAAGTTAAGTTTCTTTTATGTAATAAAGTTAATTCAGAGTGCAATGAAACATACATTTTTTACCACAAAAGTACTCATATCTACTTACACTTCCCATAGGTCTGGAAGGATGAAGTTGGTTTTTCTGTAGAAACTTGTTTAATTTCACTAGGATCTGGCATCTGTTTTTCAGTGGGCAATGGGGAGGGACTCTGGAGGTTTAGTACCAGGTCTGATGAAAGCATACCAGAAACACCCAAGCTCCTTTGTATCCAAGACACATTCCGACACAATATGCTATGCAGATAAAGGATTATGCTCTTGCCTACAATAAAGGTTTATTTAATGTTCTAATGTACACTGTGATTGCTTCTGGTACCATGTATATCTTTCTAATAAGGATAGTATCTGAAACTTTTTAATATTATTTGAAATAGTTTCTAGCTTACCATGCTGCAGCTTTAATAGCTTGCTAACTGTTACATCTAATATTTCATCTTTAATTTCTTTTGTATTCATATTTTCACTCAATCTCTCTAGATCTTTTCTATAAAGAGAAAATATCAATTTTGTTATATTATTTAGAAAAATGAATTTTGCTTATATCCAGATTATTCATTTTTATAAAGTTGGTTCTAATAGTATGATAGTAACATCAAAATATCAATGTTATGAATGCTTTGTAGTAGTATTTTAATGATTTCAACTCATACTTCATGTCGTTAAATTTTCCCCGAATCGATGACATCAAATGAGGAATTATTTTTGGACAGTCATCATCAATCAGAAAGTCATCCGATCTTCCAAGCATGTCTGCAGTAATTGTTACTATTTGTTGTATCTCTGTAGACAATCTGTTTCTTACCATCAAATCTTGAAGGTAAGCAAATGTATAGGAAAGTAAAACCTGTAATATTATAGTAACTAAAATTATTTTAACTAATTATAAAACCAATAATATAGTATTAACTTTAATTTAATGAACTAAACTAAAGAGTCAAATTCGAAGTTCAGAAAAATGTAATGACATTTTGGAAAAAAACATTTTAAATTTAATAAAGTATGTATATTAGGGTGTATCAAAAAAAACTTTTTTCGATTTTAATGATCCGATAGTGCAGAAAAGTTGTCTAAGGTGGCAGAATGTACCCGAGATTTTTTTCAGAATTTTCGGATAATATCTTAAACCTCCGCCTCACCCCTGAAGTTCCCCATGTTAATCCTATGGGGCGCGCAGCCAAAAAGGCCGAAAATTCATTTTTCGCTCCTTATTTCCGCCCTAATCACACGAGAAATGCCTTCCCTCGAGTTATGGACCCTATATGATCTAGGCTATCCGACAAAACTTGAATAATAGCCTAAATATATATATTACGTTTTTTTGCATGCTCAAATTTCGTCGAAAATTGCGTATTTCCTCGTTGAAATCAGAGCCCACAATCAACATTTTTGAGATTTAAGTTATTATTCAAGTTTTGTCGGGTAGCATACATCATATAGAGTCCATAACTCGAGGGAAGACATTCCTCGTGTGATTCGGGCAGAAATGAGGGGCGAGAAACGAATTTTCGGCCTTTTTGGCTGCGGGCCCCATAGGATTAACATGGGGAACTTCAGGGAAGAGGTGGAGGTTTAAGATATTATCCGAAAATTCTGAAAAAAATCACAGGTACTCTCTGCCACCTTAGACAACTTTTCCACACTATCGGATCATCAAAATCGAAAAAAGTTTTTTCTATACACCCTAATGTATATATTCATATTTGTCAAATTAGATATTAGTGTTTTCTTACCTTAGAGCCTTGATTTTATATTGTCCCATCATTGGGACAACTTATGAAGCTAGTATATTTTTTACCTGCAATGGAAGGGACTGTTGGACTGCTTGCACCTCTGGTACATAGTTAGCTACATGCAGATCCAGAGAAAGCAAGAAACACTTGAGAGACTGGGGTAGGAGGATAAGGTTTTTGAGTAAGCTTTCAAACAATTTTCGAAGACATATAAAAGATATGATCTCATCAGATATAACTAAGTCATCTAAAAGAAAATAAGAGTGCTTTCAATCTGGTCTGGTTCAAGTTATATACAGCAAAATTTCAATTGTAATTTATAAAAGTTTTTTAAGAAAATATCTTACCACGAAGGAAATTAAATTCCTCTTTTGGACACACACAAACTACATGGTCTTTCAATTGGTTCTTAAGTTCATTTAACTTAAGTTCATTGCAACTAGACCACTTCTTTGAAATGTCGATCCAAATTGGCATCATTTCTTCAAAAACACTTAAAAGAAAGTACAAACTCATTTCAACATTCAAACCAAAACATTTCGGGTATGAAGTTTGATTTTATGAAACTCACTGTTTTATTTAGCTTATCTAACATTAAAAAACTAAACATATAGTTTTTAAAATCAAGCAGTATAAATTGATGTTTCAATTCACTTTCTTTAAAAACTTGTGTTAATTTTCTTTTACTTCACCTCTTAATACTTTTAGACAAGGGATCTGTTATGAAGTTCAAAAATGTACCTGTTCATAAATGGCCTTAAAGATCTGAAGAGTCCTTTGTACCACCAGGATCTCTAAAAGAGAAGGTTACTAGTCAAGCTACTCAGCTACAACCACATCTGGGGTCATTTATTAAGAAGCAGTGAAAGTGTCAGCTGACAAGTTACTTTTATGTCTTTAAGCTTAGTAAGGCCTGGCCATTAATTTGAGATCCATAACTTTTTCTTGAGTGAGAGATAATGTAAAAAATATCAAAAGTTAATTGAAGGTTTTTTTAAAAAAAAGCTTTTTTATTTATTTTCATATACCTCATCCAAACTTTTACAAATATTTGATTTATCAAACTCTTGCCATCCATTGGTCCTGCAACAAAAGAAGGAATGAAATTAAAATTATTAAACATGAATATGGAATGATAAAAAGGAACTTTTAGTAAAGTGAAAATAAAAACAGGTGGAACAAGATCCAATTAAAAATTAAAAGTTATTTACAATAAAATTTTAAATATCAAATAAACACATTTTATTTTATGCTTTTGCATTGGTCTACTATTTCTCCAACTTTTATGTTTTTGGGGGGATTAATCAATTGTTTTAACATCCATCAAAATGCTTTAGATAAATCATGTGTAAAGAGATGGTTATGTTGTAATATGAATATTGTTATGGTTAATGTGACAGTTTATTGTAACTAATATTATTAATTTTAACAATGGAAACCCTAAGTTAGTAAAATTTTCTGAAATGAGATAAAAATGTTTTTATTACTTTTCTATGACTGGTAAAAGAATGTCTTGAAGATGAGAATGACAGCCAAAGCAAATAAGAAGTTCCACCAAATAGAAGCACAAACGAACTTTGGAAGCTTCTGAGATGCAGGATGCAAAAGGATTTTGATCACTAGACATAGAAGATGTGGCTGCTTGCATCATTAGCATTATGGATAGAGTGCAGTTATGTTCAGTGAATGCCTATGGAAAAAGGTTTATTTTTCCAGTTATAAATGGAATTGCCATGATAAATAGTGCCTATTTTTCACTTAAAATGTCTTTCACATGTAATATGAACCAATTTTTTTATTCATTATTTAAATCCCTAAAATTTCTTATATCATATAGTTATTTCCCTCTTTTCTTCAAAAAGTAGAAATTTTATATTAAAAATTAAATCTTTACACACCTTAACTACACAAACCGGATCAGGAACACTCCACACAGTTCCTAGCCTAACAGCCAGCCACACAGAAACATTGGACACTATTTGCCTTTCTGAAAATTCTGAGAACAGTTCCCTGCGTATCCAGGGTAACCAAGGTGCCACTAATTCATACTTGGTCCTCAAAGAAAGTCGGGCTTGAGGGAATCCATCCTTGAAGGATCTATGGAGGTCATTTAGAGGAGCTGTGAGAACAACTGCAACTGCCAGGAGCAAACAACAGGAACTGTGGATCTTGGAAATAGCAGATGCCTGTGGATGAGGTAAATTTGATACTCTTAGTAATAGAAATTAAAAAAATAATAAATAGTTATTTCACACTCAACAGGAAGGGCTAGCAATTTAAAAATAAGATAACATTATTTTTTTGCATGCATACTTTTAAGTGATCAGAATACAGCAGCTTAAGAAAAACTATTTTATAATAAATGTAGTTTTATTTGAGGAATGGGATATTTCTTTATTTAGCTTTGATTTCTTGATGACAGCACTATAGAATTGTCATTTAAATGTGGCTGATAACTGATAATACGAGGGATTTGAAATATAGAGAGATTGAAATTTATGGAGCCAGCTCAAATGGAAAGTTGAATGCAATAATTATATAATTTCATAATCTGATTCAAGACATAAAATACTTACAATTAGCCCTTCATCCATTTCTTGTTTCCTTCCAATGAACTGTGCTACTGAAGCACATGCTGGCCAAAGGAGTTCACTGGTGCTCAGCAGAATGGCATAGATGTCACTTAAGATCTGTGGTGTTCTGGCTTCACTGGGACAGCAGTGAGAGTATCTTGAGAGAAAAAATTCCACTGAAGAACTCAAGATTTCAGCATAGATTTCTTGAGCAATCTTCTGGGGTAAGAAGTATTTCAAGTCATGTAGAAGTCCTTGCATAAAGAGGTTCCATGACTGGATGCTGAAGGACACCCTTTCACCCTAAGCAAAACAAAAGAAACATATGAAGGTTTGTAAGAATGAATCATTCTTAAAATGCATTTGGAGTTTCAAGCTTTGTTTTAAGTAAAGTAGTTTAGTAGTAAAAATAATTATGTTGAGGTTGTGCAAAGTGTTTTTCTGGATTACAATTTTTTTTAGAAAAGAAACTAGGAAAAAATTTCTGTTGCACTTACAGAAATAATATTTGATTGTATAGGAATAATTTACTTGTGAAATTCAAGGTTCCCATTCATTGATATGGAAAATTTCAACCTGTTTTAGTTATTCCTTTGAAATATCTTTTAAATTTGAAGGTCAATAAGTAATTGGTATAAGTAATTTTAATATAACTCACATCTAGTTAAAAAGTAGTCATAAATAAAAGAATCATCTGAATTTGGAACTAATGTAAAGAAACCATCTCTAGGTACTGTAAGATCCTAAATTACCATATGAAATTAGATCTTGCTTTATGTCTGACTTATTATAATAGCATGGAAAATGGGAAATAAAATATTACAATATTGAAAATAGTCTTAGCATTAGCATTGTTCGAAAAGGTTAAATAACTATGTTTTAAAGCAGTGGTTCCCAACCTGGGGGCGATCTCCCCCAGTTGGGCGATTTGGGTTATTAAGGGGGTGATAAATAAGTGAGGGGCGATGAGTATTCAAAGGGGGAAGATAAAATAGTACTGTACTGACAGACTATTCAGACTTAATGTACCAAAACCAGTTAAAAACTTGTTTCTTGGGTCAAATTTCCAAAAAATTTCTGGGGGAGGACCCCCAAACCCCCCCTTTTGTACTTGAAACTTAATTTTTCAAAACTTTTTATAATTATTTCATCAAAATCCAAATACTACCTAAAAATACATGCCCAAAATTCGGAATAGATGTACCATAACTAATTAAAAACCTGTTTTTTGGACCCTTATTTCCAAACATTTTCTGGGGGAGGACACCCGGACATAAAATTGCTTTATTATTTACACTTTATTTCAAATTAAAATTGGACATACTATAAGAATGAAAAGGGGACGATAGGTGTTAGTCAACCTCTAGAAAGGGGCGATGGGCCACAAAAGGTTGGGAACCACTGTTTTAAAGCAAATTTTTACCTCATAGAAAGGCTTTTGGTCTCCAAAATCATGGCTTTGAGCATCAAACAAAATGCCACATGATACAAACCTGAACAGATGAAGGTGAACAGATTGCTTTAAGTCATTTGTCATCTGATTGACAGAGTGGTAAATGTTGTTTGGAGAAGTTCTAAGAATGGAAAATCACTGATTAAAAGTTGATTATAAAAGAAACTTTTATCTAAGATCCAAGTTTTTAAAATTTGAAAATGAAACAAAAAAAATAGTCTAGAATTATTTTGTCAACCTTAAGGGGGGATAAATGATAAAAAGGAAAAACATGTAAAATTATTTTCACATGATATTGTCTTAGAAGGGGATCATTTCTGGATCTCCTCATTAGAAGTCTTGAATTCTTGAATTTAGAATGCAGAATATTTTTTTTGATAAGCTCATAGATTGAATTTTTTAAATGCTCTAATAACAGCTTAGAAACAATTATCTGGAGACAATGTGTTTTCAATGTTAATTTACATAACACTTACTCACTTACAGAGACTTGCAGAAGTTCACAGTAAAAATGAAGTCTATCTCTCAAGAAAATAGCATTGTTAAGAGCAATGTACTCAAAGAATACCAGGGCATTGTCTTTTACATGTTCTGCAATATCTCTCAAATGCTTCACCAAGTTTATGACATAAGTCTCCAGAGCATGATAAAAAGAAGACTTGAAGGAAGCAAATGATTCACAAGAGGTTTCCAAAACCGGCAAGTATTTTTCCAAAGTCTGTACTGTGCTATATACACTGCGTAGTATGCTATTAGTTTGAATGGACTCAGAAGCAAAGATGATTTCTTTATCAGAGCTCAAGAGTTCTCTCCATTGCTTGCATTTAAGAGCCTTTTTCTCTCTTTCAATCGAAGTTTTGACAGTCTGTTCAATGTCAATTTGAAGTAGTCTTTGAAGATTGCTTAAGTATCCATTTTCTACCAGAATTGACCTACAGATAAAATAAAATGTAATGCAATAGAAAACAATGCATAACATGGAAAACAAAGTTCCCCACATCAAGTTATGTAACAATATATTTTAATAGAATATAACTGCATGTATTTGTTTTTACAAAATCATTCATTTGTTTTCAAACTTAAAAATTTCAAAAGCTTAAGTGTGAAAACTGAATTAAAGCATTTATTTCCACAAAAACTTGAAAGATAAGCATATTAAACACTAAACAGATATTTCCTGATTATGTTTAGTTTTTTTACGTCTCTAAAATAAAAAAAGGTTAATCATAAGCTATAAATAAAGAATATCTCAATGTAAAGAAGTGAATTAAATTGACCTCCAATTCCAAATGAGGTGAATCTTTTCACCTTCTATTAAAGACAGATTCTTTTTAGCTGACTTCTGTTGAGATGCTTTTGAGAAAGGAGAAAGTTTTGGACTATCAGAGGCCAAAACAAGTTTAGTACCTAAAAAAGTTTGAACAAGGTGAGAATGAAAATTTATTGAATTTTATTGAAAAACACTTGATAATCCATCAGACAAAATTATTTGTATTAGTTTTTTAATGAGATTCAGAAGAACAAATCCAGTATAATCCATCTTTTGCAAGGTATTTTAACTGTCATCAAAATAGCCAGAAAATCATGGCTACCTGAAATCTTAAATTCTACAGGAAAAATCTACTAATTAGAATTATTCTCTACCGTAAATAATGGATAGTATTATATGAATTAAAATACACATAATTATTATTTTTTATTAAATCAAAATTGTTTGCTAATCATCCTGTGCAACCAATAATTGATGTTTTCAATGATGAAAAACTTAAAGAATTGTACAGAAACTATAGACTATCAATCAATCAAAAAATTAAAGAGAAAAAATTTGATTTAATGAAAAAGAGATTAAATTATTTTTTATTTACTTTACACAAGTCCATTATTTTGTGTCTGATGATAGGTAGATCTTCATAAGAAGTAGGTAACCTCTGTTCCACCCTAAGTTGGCAGTGTTGGGAAAGGCAGAGGATGTACCAATCCACTCAAAAAAATAGTACTAGCTTGTATTGTAATTTAAAATAAAGAATATGCAGACACATTTATAAAAATGTAACATACATTATAGTTTATTGTGATTTTTATCATAAAACTCAATTCAATCATATGTTAAAAGTCTTTAACCAAAGCGAATGAATATAGTCCGTATAGTTCGGGAGCTGGCGTTAAATTTCAAGAATTCATTGACCGTAGTTGATTTTAATCAGGGCTGGCAAAAGGAACTAAATTGGATCCAGAATTTGTGTTTTTTATCTATTTTGTTCAATCCTGAACTAAACTCAGTGCTCCTCGGCATTGTAATTTTGTTCCAGAGCTAAATTAACCGTAATTCTGACATTAAGTTTTATTCCCGAACCGAATTTAACTCCACTCAAAGCTTTTAATTTAATTCCAGAACTAAAACCCCATTCACTTCTACATAAATTCTGTTCCTGGTTGAAAGTCAAAGATCTTGAACAGTTTAATTTTGTTTTTGGAACGAAACTCAACTTCAGATAAACCGCTAATTTAAATCCGTGATAAAACTAATTACCCTTTCAACGATTTAGTTTCACTCCAGGATGAAACCCAAATCTGATATCAACGTTTAATTACCTCTCGACGAGAAACTCGAGGATCATGAGTGAATTTACTTTTCTCCTGAATTAAACTCGGCTGCTCTGCAACTGTATCGTTTCCTCCAGGAGTTTTATTCAACGCATCTGGTCAAGCTCACTTCGGATCTGGAGTTTCTTTCAAGGCTCCTGGTCGAGCTTCCTTCTGATCCGGAGTTTTATTCAACGCATCTGGTAGAGTACACTTTTGATCCGGTCGGAGTTTTATTCAAAGCTGCTAGCTGAGTCAGAGTGTAACTATGCTCCAGTGTGAAGGCTGATGCTGTTCGTAGAGAAAAATGTCATTTCTCTTCAGAGTTGGGCATTCACACGATTTTCAATCGCAATTGAAAATTTAATCTTTATTAATTTTAGTTGAATTTTTAATTGCGATTGAAAATTCAATCATCGGGGACAATTAACTTTAGTTGCAATTAAAATCAATCATGATTACTTTTCAGCCACAATTGATTCAATCGTGATTAAATTTAATTTTTGCAATTAACCACTTAAGCGACAGTGTTGAATCTCTTTCCAAAACTAAACTAAATTAATCAGTTTAGCTGAATTTAATTACGTTCTAAAACAAAATATATCTTTAGCTCCAGATGTATAATTTGTCCGTGAATAAAACTAATAAGCTCGGAAGTATTAAATTTTATTACAGAACATACTAGTGACAGGGTTGAATTATATTGTGGATCGAAATATTACTCAAAGTCAGAGTTAGATTTCACTCATGAACAAAACTAAATTGAATTATCACTTTTAATTTCATTCCTAAATAAAGTTTAACTCATCTCAACTGTTGATTTTTTATCTCGGAGTTATATTACAATCTATCCCAACCTTTGAATATTGTCCAAGAGTGAAATCAAACTCATTGAAGTCGTCGAACTCTACGCCGGAACAATAATAACTCGTTTCTTATCCATCAGTTCTACTCAGGAACTTTATTCCACTCAACGAACAGCTTCGCCGCTCCCGCTGGAGCAAAATTGCACTCGGCCAGCGGCTTTGAATAAAACTCCGGATCCGAAGTGAGCTCGACCAGCAGCGTTGAATAAAACTCCAGAAGGAACTTTGAGTCGATCTTCCACTCAGAGTTTAGCCTCGGAGTGAAGTACCAGCAACTAAAGCGTTGACTTAAGATCCTGGAGGGTAAGTAAATGCTGTTTCAGCAAATAATTTTGTTCAGGAACTTTTGTGCTTGTTGCTTAGTACTGAGTATGGGAACAGGAACAGGTACGCAAAAATCATTTTGCTCCTTTTGCCAGCCCTGATTTTAATAGCAGCACCAACTTAGGGTGGAACAGACTATAATGGTCTCTCAATCTCTTAGGTACTGACTGCACATGAAGGTGCTTAAATTTGGTGATAAATGTTAGTTAGATGTGCCATGTCGGTTAAGCAGGGATTGAAAGCAATTGGTTAAGCAATGAAACCATTTCTGGCAATTTATTTTGGCGAGAATAGATTTAAACATTGGATGAATGTTGCCTTCTTCCTAAACAACAATTTGTAATTTGAAAAGCATACCTTCAATCAAAGTTGGTAGATTATTAAAATGTGAATGATGCAAGATTTGTTTCTTGTGTAAAATGGAAAGTATCTGGTCTTCGAAACTTAAAAGAACTTGGATGGTGTTGATGACAAGGCCATTGAAGATGACATTCCATACACTTTCTGTTCCATAGCAATTTTCAACACAATACACTGCAGAATTCACTTCAAGCCCCAATCTCTTTCTAACAAAACAGTTCCAGCAAGCCTGCTGAGACATTGACCCCTGGAAATCAGATGGGCTCAATATCGATTTCAGTTCACAACTTAATGTTCTCCTCATGGTACAGCACTCAGCCACGGTCTTCAGTAGCCCATGAAATTTTTTGTTGAGAAAGTCAGTGTAACTTTCCAGAATACCAGATTGTGTTAATATGTGTGTATGAAAGCAGCCAATGTTGAGGAGGAACTTGTCCTCATAAATGCACTGTAGACACATATGGAGGAAACAGAAAAAGCAGGACCCTGATGGCACATTGCATGGGCAGCAATATGCATCGAGGCAATGTCTTCTAAAGTCTTTGTACTTTTCCCATACTATGTTAAGTGTGTAAATACACTGCAGTCTTAAGATGAAGCTTTTAAGTAAGGACACATTAAAATGATCATGAAGGGATGGGGATGTAATTGAAAATCTGTAATTTTCTTTTAAAAATTTTACAGCATACAGTTCTAAAGAAAGGCAAATCTTTTCCCAAAGGAGTTCAATATTTTGAGATGGCTCATCAGGTTTTGCATCCTCTTCTGGTATGAGGGAAGATTCAAACAAAGTGAGAGTATTTTGCTTTCGTATTTCTTCCAAGTGAGGAAATATGAACTCAGATAAATTAGGTGAATTTTCCAAAAGAATACTCTGAAATATAAAAAATAAGTATTCAATAAGTATCACACTATTGAAATACAATTTATATTTGTTTCTTCAAACATAAGTTTAAAAATAATCATGATATTCCAACCATTAATATTTTCTCTAACTGGGGGTTTATCCAGGTTTTTTTTGCCAGGGTCCTCTTTTAGGAATTTTGTGAAAAATCGAAGGGTTTTAGGACTAAAAACTGGCAAATTCCATTCTAAAATGATAGTATTCCATTTGAAAATCAATTTTCAAACTACATTTGATGTTAGGATTTTGTCAAGTGTTTGTTTTTGGGAATTGGAATTTTGTGAAGAGTCCTTTTTTGAATATTGGAATTTTGTGAAGGGCTCTTTTTTGAATATTAGGATTTTGTGAAGGGTCCCAAAACGGATCCATTTTCTTTCTAGATGAACCCCCGCTAACAAAACTTTAATTTAAAAATGCACTCTTAAAATTTAAAATACAATTATTTTGGGATCTACTTTTTTTATTTTCAAGAAAGCAGGACTCAGGTGCCATTTAAAACCCCCTTGAAGAAGTTGCAAATTTCCTTACCTTTCATAATTTATACAAATTGTAAAGAAAAAAGTTATAATTTTTTTGCCTGATTTTTAAAAAAAGTTTTTTTAATGACTTGGAATCAATATCATACAGAGTACCTTACCAAGTTTTCAAACACAGAAAACAAGTCTCCACCAAAAGCTTCATCAGAAATTGATATTTTTGAGACTTTATCAAGATTTTCAATTCCATCAAATAGATTTGATATATCATCAACACAAGAAGTAATTCTAAATAAAAGAACAAAGTTTAGTTTAGCTTAAGCTGCAAAATACCAATAAATAATTTTAAACACAAGTTGAATTTTGTTCAATGATGGGTAATAAAATTTTGATTTTATCCTTTTACTTAGCAAGGATCTCAGACATAGTTAGGAGGGGAAAATAGAACTTGCATTAGGCCCAAATTTTATTGAGGCAGCTGTTGCCAAGCTCACTAGTCACTGGAGCTTGTGGTTACCAGATTTGTCAATAATCCCAACCTTTCACTAAGTAGAATACAACAATACATATAGTTAACCATAGACATGCCAATGTTGTGTTCTCTCCTAAAATTTTTTTTTGAAATAATATGAACTTTCATGCTCAAAATAATTAGTTTTCACTTCCTGCCTCTTTTTTACCTTTAATGAATATTTGTCTAAGAGTTATAATGAGTTTTCCCATATAAAATTGATGTGTCTATGGGAGCTCCAATGTTAAAGAATTCTTTTTGCCTGGCATTTATGTAGGTAATGTAGGGTTGCATACCTTGTGACTCTATGTTTATTCTAGTCTCAGAACCATATGACTAGATTAGAATAAAACAAAAGAACGGCACAGATTTGATAGAGGTCCTCCCTAGCGACTGCTCTATAGCAGCAGGCCAGGGGCGTCATTTCAGTTTTTTCAAAGGATTTTTTAAGTGGGTCTGTGCCACGCCGTAACTACCTATACTTTTTTGGGGGATTGCCTCAACTTCATTTTTAAGGTATCTCCTAGCAAGCACATTTATATACGAGCACTGAAAAGTAGTATTTAAATGATATTAATTATAATGTCAAAATTTGAAGACGGGTTCACCCCCAGGAAAATTTTGAAAATTTGCCTTTTAAAGTAGTATTTTAACTCATTACCAGGCTACATCCAAAGAGAACAATTTCTTGTAAACCACATAATTTTCTTGGGGGAAAAGTTTTTAAAAGACGTCAAATGTTTCAAGGGGAGCTAGAGGTTCTTCCCCAGAAAAATTTGCCTTTAAACTAGTCTCTCTTTTTCAATCTTTTTGGGGAGCTCTTAAGGGAAAAGCTTCTTTTTAGAGGCATAATTCTAAAGGGAAAAACACTGTACCTGACGAAAATTTTTTTGGGGGGGACTGGGGTCCCCCCGGTAACTTTTTTGAAATTACCCTTTTAAACTGTTTTATCTCATTTTCAAATTTTTTGGGGAGCACTTAAAAGGAAAAGCTTCTTGCATGCTGCAGAATTTTCAAGGGGAAAGACACTGAATAACAGACATTAAAATTTTACAAGGGTGCTAAGGGTCCTCCCCCAGAAAAGTTTTTTAAATTTTACCTTTAAAGGTAGTGTTTTAACTCTTTTTGAGACTTTTTGGGGTACAGATTCCATAATCGAGGTTTTCGCCAGACTTGGCGAGATCGGATTTATAAGCAAGGAGGAAATCCCGCCAACATTAAATATTATATTGCATCATACATTAAAATGGTCATCGCTAAAATTTGGCAAAAACCTCGATTATGGAATATTACCCCTTTTTGGGTTACACCCAAAGCTCTTTGTGGAAGTTTTAGAATTTTCAAGGGACTTGTAGCTATTTTTCACATAACAGTGGAAACTTGGGGGGGTGGTTGCCCCCCCTAACTGACGCCCATGCTGCAGGCATTTCTTCGGTCTCCATTGCTTGGTGACCATCGTTTATTTCAACATAGAGGACCTTCATCAAATCTGTTCTGCAAGAACTGATAGAAAAAGGACAATCCAAATAATTCGGGTCTGGTGTCAAAAATAGCGAAAGAAGGGTATATTCTTGCAACCCAGTTCTGAATTGTTTAATCACCAATAAAAGCCATTATTCACAAACAAAATTTCGCCAAGCCAAGCCCCGAATTGTTTGGATTTACCAAATAAAGTAATATTACTTGTCATTCAGATTTTTCATTTTTTTCGAAAAATATAAATTAGAGGACATTTTGGAAACGGAAAGCTATTTCCTTGCATCCAGTTGATTAGCTCCAAAAGTCACCAGATGCAAATCACAGTCCAGTAAATGATCACCCCATTAAATGACCAAATATATTGTTTTATAAACAATAACACAGACAATGTTTATCTTCTGTTGCTAAGCAACCAACCCGGAAGGTAATGCCACAGGAGTTTAAATATAAATTTGATACAAAAATCATAAAATTTTTATGACAAATGTTCTCTTCCTCTATTATACAAAAACCCGCACATTCTCAATTACATTTTAATGTGTCATTTAAACAAAAAATAATGAAAAATCAACTTCTTAATTCCTACTGTATTGTTTACAGATCGAAAAGATCTTGTCCGCAACCGTAGTTGCTAAACCGGTGTGGGAAAAAAAATAAACAACAAACCAGGAAGAGGAACTGGAAAGGGCAAATATGAACATATTTAAATTTTAAATAATGGATATAGGAAGATATAATTTGCGAACGCTTCGGTTTCATTTTCGTATGATTTAGCAAAATTATGCCAAAAGTTCTGGATAACGTACAAATAGGTTTTGCTGCTTGTAGAATAGGAATGAGGAAGGTAACAATATTTTCTTTAGCTTCCTGTGTAACCCATACTCCAGTAGTTATAAAACTTTTTAAAGATTAAAACGAAAAATCATTCAACAAAGTATTTGCAAGTTTCGATAAAGTCTTCGGAAAAAGTTGAGTGTACAAAATTAGGATAAAAATTAATTTCAAAAATATTAATAGGAGACTGGGCAGGGATGGGACACCTTCAATAAATCTAATAATTAAAAATAAAATTAATTTTTGAGTGTTCCACCAGGTAAAGCCACCATGGCTTCACACTTGTTACTGAGTTAATTCTAACAATCCGGGCCTTGGCAAAAGTTAGACGATAAATGATTCGGCACAGCTGGGATAAGCGTCGACCATTTGGCGACCGCTTCGCGGTCGCCAACTAGTTGGCGCTTATCACGCCCGAGATGCCGATCGCCCATTCCGGCCGCCATGTTTTTCCGACTATTCAGAACGTTGTCATCGTCACTATTCCCGCATGATTAAAATAAAGACAAAAGCTGGTTTGATTAATTGTTTTTAATTATTAAATCAATTAAATTATACGAATAATAATGATATTATTTATAATATTCTTCTTCCTTTAATACGGATCATAGAATTTCGGATCTTGCAAACCATCGGAAATACGCATGCGTCAAATCTTAACGTCCAAAATATAATTTTGTTCTTATTTTTAAATTAAATAATTACTGGGGATTAAAATATGTATCTCCCAGATACAGAGCGTGCATCACAATACTGAAATCGTAATAACTTTTTATAACATCCTTCTTCTTTGGTTAATCTTCATTTGAGTGAGTCGTGGGGAAACATGGCGGCTGAAACGGGCGACCTGCCGCTCGGCCGTGATACAGCGCCAAGTAGTCTTCCATTTGGCGACCGCGTCTTCCATTTGGCATGGTCGACGCCAGTGGCGGATCCAGCGGGGGGGCCGTGGCCCCCCCCGAGAAAATTTCAAAAATAGTTAAAAACCCCTTTTTCAGAGCTAAAATTTGAAAAAAAAATCATTGTAATTCATAAAATGTCTGACAAGAATAAAAACAACGCAAGGGGGGGGCATGCTCATCCCGAGAAAATTACAAAATAGTTAAAACCCCTTTCTAGAGCTATAACTCAAAAAATGTTCCCCTTATAATTCATTCGAAGTCTTAATTCTTAGGTATGGTACGTTGCTCATATAGCCAGTGGCGGATCTATGGGGGGGCTATAGGGGCTATGGCCCCCCAGGGGACTTAAGTTCAGACCAGATAAAATTGAAGTTTTTCAAACAAATTTTTGAAAAATTTAAAACCTTTTCAAAATTTTTTTGTAGCTCTTTTTTATTTCAAACAGCCCAAAGAGCTTTATTTCATAATCATTAGCCCCTTCTAAGATCTTAAGCCCCTGAAAATTTGTAGAATCAATGCACAATTATAGGGAAAGTGGGTTTTTGCTCTTTACATTTTTGTAGACAATTAATTCACTAATATTTAAAGAGTTCAAGAGTTTTAGCTCCTACAAAGCATTTAGTCCCCTGCATGTTTGTAGAATTAATTTGCAATTTAAAGGATTCAGTGAGCCCCTTCGAAATGTTAGCCCATTTCATGATCTTAAGCCCCCTACAAAACATTAGCCTATTTCATGATCTTTAGCTCCTATAAAGCATTAGTCCCTTTGTATTTTTATATATTTGGTTCACATCAACTTGATGAGCTTTTAGCCCCCTCCAAGATAGATGAGTTTAGCCCTCTCTGCTCTTTTATAAAGATGGAATTCATAACTTAAAAAAAAGTTGTAATGTGCTTTAACCACTACAAAATCTTTAGATTCCCTGCATTTTTATAGATTCGATTCACAATTTAAATGGAACAATGAGCTTTAGCCTTCTTGCGATTTTAATTTAAAAAGCTTTAGCTCGTTACCGATTTATAGTCCCCTACTTTAGTTGTTGCTGATTCGATTCACAATTGAAAGGGGCGCCTTTGAGTTTTAACCCCTATAAAAAATCAGCCTGTTCACAATTCAATGAGCTTTATCTTAAACTCAGCATTAGCCCCCTCCACTAGTGGATTCAGGGGGAGCTCGGGCTAAAGCCTCCCCCAAAAAAAATGAAAAGTTTTACTCTATATAATATGACATTTTATGCACCAAAATGAGTTAAGCCTGTTATTTTAAGGTCAAATTTTTGAAAATTTTCTGGGGGAGGACCCCCAGACCCCCCTGGACCTTGTAACTCTGTTATTACAACTATACTTTACTAAGTTCAGGTCAAAACGCAAAACATTTGGTAAAAATCTAGAAGTGTGTTCGGGTTGCCGCCTCTTGGCGAATTTTTAGTCGCCAACTTCACTTTGATACTTTTGGCGCTACTACTTCCCTTGGCGTTTGAAACCACTTCTAGATTTAAGCCAAAAATCTATATCCGAAATTCTGATGAGGCGTACCAAAACGAGTTGAAAAAGTGGGGTTTTTGACTTATATTTCCAAAAATTTTCTGGGGGGGAAAATTTTCAAATGGCCCCCCCCCGAAAATTTGGTCTGGATCCGCCCCTGGTCGACGCTTATCCCAGCTGTGCCAATGATTCTTCCAACTTCACAATGCAACCATAAATTCTATTATGATGTTCGTTCTGAGAAGTGCTTGGCGAGCATTGGCGAAGAAGCATTTCGCCAAGAAGTCGCCAGGGCCCAGATACTTAAAATTTACCTGTTGCTGTTAACTATTTTAGTTGCAAGCTCTTACAAGTTTCTGAATGAAAAAGATGGTTTTACTTTAGCAAAAGTAACTATTATACTTTCTAAAGTGAATTTTAAATCTCATTCTTGGTTACTTTCTTAATGGTTTATATTGTTTTCTAAACTGAATAGGGGAGACCGGGGATGGATGGGACACTGGGTGGGATGGGACACCTTCAATAAATCTTAAAATTATAAATAAATTAGTTTTTGAGTGTTCCACCAGGTAAAGCCACCATGGCTTCATACTTGTTGCTGTTTACTATTTTAGTTGCAAGCTCCTACAAGTTTCGGAATGAAAAAGATGATTTCACTATAGCAAAAGTAACTAAGTATTACACTTTTCAAAGCGAATTTTTAATCTGATTCTTGGTTGCTTTCTTAATAGTTTATATTGTTTTCAAAACAGAATAATGTATTCTTTATGAATATATAGTCGAGTTAAGCCTAAAAGTTACAGTTCTTTTGAAAGAACCTATTTTTTAAAACCATTGCTACCGGGGTGGGATGGGACACCATGACTTGAGGCGGGATGGGACATGCCCAATTCCTCTCAATACCTATATGCAAGCTATTGCATTTCTTTAGATACCTTTGTTTTGAAACTGATTAGTATTGCAGTTGAAAACATTTTTTTTAGATTAAAGAAGAATTTTAACTATTTTGTGTTTTTCACTTAAGTTAGAATTTTCGAAGTAAATGTAGGGTAAAATAACTGATGTTTTTGTAATAAATCTTTAAAATGTGTAAAATACTTCCATCTTTGTGGTTTTTAATTATATATTTAAAAAGTAATCATAAATTTTAATTTAAAAAGATATGTCCCATCCCACCCCAGCCTGGGGTGGGATGGGACACTATTAGAGGTTACTTTAATTTGTTCATAAATCCCAAGTTTTGTTTGCTATCACTTTGGTTATATTTTTTTAACATGTTAAAATTTTCCAAGATGTTAATTTGAAAGTTTCAAATTTATGCAATGAAAACTAAATAAAAAAATATTCTTGGAAAAAGTGTCCCATCCCTCCCCAGTCTCCCCTAATATATACTTTAAGAATAAATAGTTGAGTTAAGCTTAAAAGCCACAGTTCTTCTTTAAGAACCTATTTTTTAAAACTGTTGCTACCGGGGTGGGATGGGACACCATGACTTGGGGTGGGATAGGACATGCCCAATTCCTCTCAATACCTATATTCAAGCTGTTGCATACAATTCTTTAGATACTTTTTTTATAGTTTCAGAACTTATTTAGTATTGCAGTTGAAAACATATTTTTTTAGATTAAAGAAGAATTTTAACTATTTTGTATTTTTTACTTTAGATTTTTTGAAGTAAATATAGGGTAAACTAACTGATGTTTTTGTAATAAATCTTCAAAATGTGTAAAATACTTCATCTTTGTGGTTTTTAAATTTATATTTATGAGTTAATCATAAATTTTAATTTAAAAAAAAGGCCCATCACACCCCTGCACCGGGGTGGGAAGGAACATTTTTAGACATACTTTAATTTGTTTATAAGTCTAAAGTTTTATTTGCTATTACATTGGTTATATTTTTTAAACATGTTGAAATGCTTCAAGATGTTATTTTGAAAGTTTCAAATTTATACAAGGAAAACTGATTTTTTAAAAAATATTCTTGTAAAAAGTGTCCCATCCCTCCCTGGTCTCCCCTCCCTTACTCCCTTACATTACCCAGACCTGGAAAAAGTTGTAACCTTCCCCCAAACCTTATGTATTGCTCCTATGGATCTGGCAGGGGCTTCCCCCGAATCAGGTTCATAGGTTCGGGCACTTTTTCCAGGTCCGTATCTACCCATGGGTGCAGATTTGACCTGGATTTTCCCCTGGGTGGTAGAAGAGAAATAAATACCTTCCGCGGATCAACAGGCAGAAATCCAACCTCCTCGGAGACTCTGGCAACCATTTTTCCGTGGGGGATCTTTTAAATTTTTGGGTACTATACTAACAGAAGAGTACCCGGATTTTTATTGATAAATTGAACAGTTATTGATCTAACTAAACATTTTAATCTATGACTGAAATTATTTAGCAATATTTCTACTTCTTTTTGCCCAATAGAGTATGGCGATATATAGCAAGAATGTTAATGGAATTGAACCATTTTGTTAATGCCGTTCATTGGTGAAAAAGCAAGATTCATCCAACGAATCTGGACCTGCACCAAAAATAGCGATGAAATAGAGGATTCTGGCAAGGGCAACCAAGTTCTATAGAATTTGAATTGCTTACTTGTCAACTAACAGCATTGTCAACACCTAATTTCGCAAAAAATGTCATCCTGGCCGGTATTTATTTATCAAAAATCATTCAATTTCTACTCAACCAGGTTGCCAGAAACTACTCTCCCATGGTCAATCATGGTACCAGGCCTGAATTCTTTTGACCATCTCAGGGGTCAGTGTAGAAGAAATTTTATTAAGTCTGTTTTGGGACCCTTCACAAAATATTTCATCATGAAAACGAACCCTTCACAAAATGTCTTACCTTAAAAACAGACCCATTACAAAATATTTTAGCCTAAAAACTACATATATAGGACCTTATTTTCACAAATTCCCTAAACAGGCTCCTGACTGAAAAAGCTAATTTAAAAATCAGTTTTTGAAATTTACAAAATTATGAGTAGATTTTTACAATTTCCATAATAACAAGACCTTCTCAAGAAGTCGTGACATAACAGACCCAGAAGTGACCGTGATCTTTTAATTTTAATAAATTTTATAATTGATAACATAAACCATGATCACATAAAGCTGTGTTGATTGTTTATCAAAGTCTGGTAATTAGGAAAATTCCAATAACTATTTTGTGGGATCTCACTCTAGACCTATGAGGTATTATGAATGCAATGTTGGAATTTCATTTCAGTGTTGGCAGTGGCTTAGTTGCTACCGTCCTGTTATCTTACTTAGAGATCAGTACCAAGTCTTGTGCTTGGGTTTAGAAGGTTCTGGGAAAACAACTGCTTTGGCCGCTTTAGTCGGAGAATCTGTAACCAACATAGAACCAACCACAGGTACATCTTTTTGGTCGGCTTTTTAACTTTTGATATACGTTTGACTAGATGTTAGAAATTTGCTGAAAAATAATTTCCATTGTCTAGTATCCTATTAGATTTAAAGAGTTTTCCGTTTAAACCTTCTTTCCTAAATTTTTAAAAAGTCAGTTCAATGTTTGGTACTTTTCCATTATATACTGACGCAAGCAATAAAAGCCAATAATGATGCAACCAATGCCAAACAGAATATCGCCGCAATTAACCTTTTACCACCACATTTTCAAAGCAATGCTGATGCTGAGAGCTCCGACCTTGATGTTGATCTTTCGATGTGCGCTAATCCTTCCATTCGGGCAGATGTTTGCTCTAATTCATTGCTACCAACTTAATAAAGTAAAGCAAGTAAGGTAATCAGAAATGCAGATGCGTCTCATTCTTTGATAAGTGTAAATTCTATCTCGTGTTAAGATAGTGTGTTGTGGCCAATAAAGTTTGCTTCGTTGTTTGATTTGTTGCAGCGACTGTGTGCTGTCGCCAAAAAGTCTGCTTGGCAAAATTTGCGCCTGTATAATGGAAAAGTATCCAATGTTTTCTTAGGAAAAAAACTATTGTGTTATAAATTAATTCTGAAATATGTTTGTATTAATGAAATATTTTATCTTAACTTAATACAACTATTTGGAATTTAAATGCATTGATTGGCATAATGACTTATCTTGAAATTTATTTATGTGATGTTTCTAATGTTTTAGTTATGAAATCTTATTATTGTCTCCTTAATTTTAAAATGCATGGTGTTTTCCTAGGGTTCAATATAAAAACACTGCCTCTGAAAGACACTATTCTTGACATTAAAGAACTAGGAGGTAATGTAATTTACTATTAACATAAACTCTTTGATTCATCTCTAATTTCCTTGGTTATATTCTTTTATTTTATATTATGATATTAATTATGTAATTAAAGTATCCTTTTAGTCTTAACAAGTCAAAGATTCTATATGAAAGATTAATCTCAGTCAATGTTGGTTGAATAGCATATACAACATTTTAATTGATCATACTTAGTTATTTTATATACCTACCACAGGGTACATAACCTGTAACCTGTAGCACAGGGTACACTACCCTGTGGTAGGTATTTTTTGTGGTTTCCCAGGATACCCCTGGAAATCTGTTTATTGGAATCCTGAAATTCTGAGTTTTATCCAAATTTTTGAAAAATCTTGAACTGAACAAGAAAATTCAAAATTAGGTCCAATTAAGTGCAGGGCTACAAAATTAACAAAATCTTTAATGAATAATCTGTCCTAAGCATTAGTTCTAAGCACAATTACATGGCAACTATGTCATTCTAAAAGAAATTTTTCGACACTATAGTTACGATAGATTTTTTAGATACGGCTGTAGTTAAAACATTCTCGATCGTTCTGTCTCATCAGTTCATTGGGTGCACTGTAAAATTAGTGGGAAAAAAGTTTCAAAACAAGAAATTTTTTTATATCTTCTAACGTTCTAAATTTTTTGGGATTCTGGATGAAAGTTATGTTGCTTTAATATTTTTCCAGGATTTTAAGTTGAAGTCTGTAGTACCCCTACTACAATTTAAGCTTTTAAATTTATATAGGTATTAAGTTAGTCTTTTTTATTGGATTGAATGTAGAACTTTTTAGATTTTTGAGCTGTGATAAGGTGTTTTGTGCTGATCCAAATCTCTCTAATTTATCACAGCAACATTTTTCAAAAGTGTTTATTGCATTAAATTGCTTTTTCATTTAATCTTTCTTGACAATTGCCAATTCATTTAATGCTCTAAATTTTTTTCAATTTATAATAAAGAAAAAATAGTTTTATTTTTGATAAAAATGTATATTCTTTAGTAAGTTATTCAAGTTAATCATTTTTTTCAAATTTTTGTTACTTTTCCTCATTCTTCCAAGTTTAATTCCTACCTACAGGTTCTGAGGTGATTCGCCCTTATTGGAACAAGTACTATGAGGGTCAGCATGGCATCTTATATGTCATTGACGCAGCTGCTGAGGAAACGTCTTTAAAAGAAGCAGTTAAAATTTTGCAAGATGTGATTTCCAACTCTGTATTGAAAGGCGTTCCTTGTGTGGTGCTGGCTACTCATCAAGATGTCAAAGGTGCCCGTAACTACCAGGAAGTATGTACTAGTTGGTTTTGTTGAGTTCATAATCACAATGAAAACAAAACTGAGGGTTGTGTGCTTGTGGTGAATGCCTGAAAATTCTAAGCCAAAATTCACATTAATATCACAAGCTGAATTTCAATAGTTTTCCTAGTTATGAAAAAGAATAAAGAAAGGGTGAACTTCTTACTGGTTGATTAAATTGTACTATTGTATTATATTAAATTGTAAAAATAATTGTGTGATCATTCATTAAAAGTTCATAAGGGGTCATCCATAAATTACGTGAGGTCAAAAAGGGGGGAGAGGTTTGGAAAAATCTCACCAAGGGGGGAGGGGGGGTCGATTAAAATCTCACGTCAACTTTTTAAGTTAGAAATTATACGATTTTCTTTTTTTAAGTATGAGAAACAGATAAGATACTGCAAATTATTTTTAAAAAGTTGTAGGTAAATCTCACTTGGGGGAAGGGGGGGGGTCCAGCAAAATCTCACTAAATCTCACCAAGGGGGGGAGGGGGGTCCAGATTTTGGAAATAACGCCTCACGTAATTTATGGATGACCCCTAATGTTATTGGTTTTGAAGAATTGACGTAAGTTCATACTAAATATTGCATTGTAAGGTTATCCTTTGCCAAAATTTTTTCCCATCTCTTTTATTTAATAAATTAATCTGGTCCTACTGATAGTTATAATTTCTCAATTTCATTTTTTCAGATTTCCAATTTGTTTGGCGAAGCTCTTCAGGGTCACAAATGGCAAGTCCACTTGTGTGGGTTTGGAGATCGTGATGGTGTTCAACTAAGTCTGGAATATTTGGTTGACCTGATGACTGGAATCTCATGACATCTAATGGTTTTATTAGAGCTCATTCTCATTAAATAAGTGTGTAAAAGGTATTGTAGATGTTTGATGTATATTACCTTTTCTTAACAGATAGATTTACAGGCATCATAAGACTAGCCATTGGTTCTAATTATTCTCGATATTCCTAAATTTAAAAACCTAAAATAAGTTTAAAACTTAGAAAATGTAAAATTATATAGTGTCTGATAATGTTTGTAACAATATTTCTCTTACTTTTTAACTGCAATATTTTATTGTAGTGAGAAATTAGAATTACTACTTTTTTCAACAACATAGGGTACTTTAATTTTTTTAGTTACCCTATCTTATGAAACCTATACTTACCTAGTATTTTTAAGTATTCTGTGCTTTCTTAATTTCCAGAGATGTGCAGATTGTTAGTGTCTCAAGGTGGAATTTTTACTATTATTTTTTGATGCAGTAAATCCTTGGCATTTCATAATATGAAATCAAAAACAATTGTGAACCTATTTTTGTAGGTTAGGTACAATGTATTTTTAGAAGTTAAATATAATTTTATAGTAATGCATTGAAGTATCATTTTAGGGATTATAAGATGTTTGTATTTTTATTTGCTCTTAAATTATATTTAGTGCAAAATAACAAAGTGAGATTTTGACAATTAATCAATTAGTTGTAACAATCTTTTACAGTTTGCACTTTGGGGAAAATCCTTAATGTATCCCTAATGTAATCCTTAATGAAGAAATCCTTAATGCCAGCAAGTAACAGCTTAAAAGTATAGCAGAACATATAAAATCTATCATTTTTAATAAAAGATACCTTTTGAAGTATTAAATTCAGTAAAATAATTTTTTATGAATGATTCAAGTTTTTCTGACTTTTATTCTAATAATTTGCATACCTCTGCTCTTATGTGTACACAATTTTAATAAATCACCCTGTCTCTTATAATTCTTCTTTCTTTTGCAGAAAAATGGCTCTGTGTTGAATCATAAAGTTCAGTTAGTCTGGAATAATCTAAGCGTGTATAATTTTGCATGTTTTGTTACTGTTTTTAATGTGATTGTTTTTAGTTAATTACAGCTTTTATGTCTTTATTCTAAAAGCATAAGAAATATACATTGATTAAGTGAGATTTCCCCGAATTCTGATGTAAAAAAAATGGTAAAATATATAGTTTTTCTTCTTTTTACCTATTGGATATAATACTTAAGAAATAATTAAATAATTTTTTTCTGTAGAATGCCTTTCAAATTAAGTTATGCTATTATCAATTACCATACCTAAAATCCAATCTCATTAAAATAAATGAAATGTTTGTAATAAAAATGAGAGCTTTTTTAATTTGAGGGTTTTCAAGTTATTTGCTTTATACTACCATTTTTTTGCATTTTGGAAACTTTATTTGGTTCTAATGTATTATACCGTCGACTGTACCGCTTAATCAAAAACGCTATCAAATCCCATTGACTTTTCTTTTGATGTGTCACTGAATTAGACTGCCACTGAATGGTCAACGGGATAATACGTATGTACCCTTTATTTTAATGATGTCACTTATGTGACTGAGCTTATGCCATCTGCAAAAGAGTGAATTCATAGAATGATTTTTGGCTACCTAAACTATTTCCACCTTTTTGGAGCAACTTTCATTCTGTTAAAAGATCAATGGTCATCTACTTATTTTTTTAGTTTAACTTTTTTTGACTTAATGGTACAGATTTAAGAATATGAATTTTAAATGTATGTAGGATGTTTAATAAAATATAAATGGTATAAAATATATTTGACAGTTTTCTAAAAATATGTCAAACATGTTTGTGAGGTAATATTAGGTAAATGAATGATTTTTCTTATTAAAAATAGGGTTTAAAGAATAATTATATGTAGCCTTATGAAAGCTGATTTTTAACCTGTGTAATTTTATTTGCCTTTTTAAATTAGAAAGATAACATCCCGGTGATGATCAAAGTTGTAGAAAATGAAAAACAAAATTCAATATTATTGGCCTTCTAAGAAATTGAAGATTAACGCTTAATAATGATTTAAGTTAGCTTTATTAGCTAAATAGCTTACTCAAAAATTATAGTTTAAACTATTGATTGCTATTTACATTTAAAAAAAGTTACAAAATTCTTATAATACCTACTTAAGTATAAAATGATAAGAAATTTTGATGGTCTAAAAACTTTATTCTAGAATAAAAATCATTAGTATATTAGTAATATATTAGTAGAATATTTTACTTAGATATTAAGAGCTTTCAAGACCTACTTATAAATTTCATTACAAAAGGACCAGTCATTATGAATTTTTTTTGCAAAATTACAAAAATTATTTTTAAAATAAAAGATAGAGTATTTAAGAATCTTTTTATAAAAACAAATTTTTTTGTAATAATGAGTTTATATATATTTTATTGCATAATTTTAGCTTTGTTACTAACTTTTAATTTCAATATGTACTGTTTTCTTAGGTATGCACTTTTGTGGATATGTAGTGCACATTTACTAGCTCCACAAATTTATCTAAATGTTTTTTAGTATTTAAACTTTTGCACTAATCTAGATATCTTTGATATGGGTATTATTTGTCATAATCTGTTGATTGTATTATGTTTATCTTGGAAACAATTCATTTATTAAGTAAATTTATATTAAACACATATTATTCACTGTTAATGCTAAGCATTTTTTGTGTACATAAATTAATATTAGAATTTATCTGTGATAAATGTTAAACAGTTCATATGTACAATTTGGAAAAACTGTTGATAGTTAAGGAATCGAAAAACAAGGTGTTAATGTGTGTGACATTATCTTGGTGTACTTTCTGCTGTTAGTTTAATTAACTATTTGGCAAAACAATTACTGAGTACACTAGATAACTGAATTATGTGTTGATTACTGATATGTTGCTCAACTATTCAACTCTTAAGTATATTGACTTTTTGTCCGATTCTTAGTATGTGTTATTGTTATTAAACATTTTAATATCATTTATTATTTTAGTGCCGGGGTTCTCAACCTTATAAACACAGTGACCCCTTTTTAGGTGGATTTGTTGCCACCCCCTCTGAATTATTCTGTTCAAATTTTTAAAAATATCTAATAGTTTTAATTTTGTTTGTTGTTAGAATCGCATGTAACCAATCAAGAAACATAAGTACTCATAACTTTAAATATAGCAGTCCTTTATACAGTCACAATAAGTTTATTAAAACATTCAAATTTATTTTTGTTCTCCCCAGATTTTGCGACTTCCCTAGACATGTTCTTCCAACCCCTGCAAAAGGGGCTGAACTAATCACTACAGCAGGGGTTAACCCTTTTAGACCTAGCCGCCCCAAATTTCCCATTGGATTCAATGGTAATTTTGGGTGGCTTAGGATTGAAAGGGTTAATAACCCCTGCTATAGTGATTAGCTCTGCTTAAGATTAATGTAATGCATTATTAAATTATGTAATTAATAATTTTATAGTTTGAAAGTTCCTTTTTACAAGCCCAAAAATGAAGTTTAAAAAGCAGCTATATTTTAAAACCATGATCATATATGTTACGGGCAATGTGATAAATTCAATGGCATTAATCAATAAAATGTATAAGTTTGCCCGCCTCCTCTCTGGGCATTATTAATAATGCCCAGTTAATCACTTAGTCCGTAACATTAAACTAAGTATTCATTATTTCCGTACCTAAAAATCCTACTCCTGTATTAATCCTTTCAGTCCTAACTGCCTGATATAGATGGAAAATTTGGGATAGCCAGGACTCAAGAAGTTATGGTACAAATCCTACTTATTATTACAACTTTTACTACAACTTAAGTGTGCTATATAAGTGCTTGGCTGCTAATTCACTAAAAAAATAGCTTGTTTAAACAACTGAAATTCATTCAATTAATATTGGATCAGCATTCATTACTGGATCATATGGATATTTTCAACTTTTAAGTATACATTTATAATTTTTCTCCTGAAAGTATATCTTTTTTTGTCTACAATATAATGCTAATCTTGTACAAAACAATAAATACTTTACTTTAAACATCATAGTATATATACTAAAAACAAACTTTTATCTTTATTGATGTTTATTCTACAATAACACTTTTAGTTTGCACATTGTTTAGTACTTTTTGTATTTAAGTTTTTACAGAAAATTAAGAATTTTATCCGATATTTCAAAGTATTTATGAACTAAAGAGTAAAATTTTTGTTCTTGTAAAGCCAAGTATTGGTAAATTAATATTCAACAACTGGAAACTGATTTACAAAAATGTCCTGAAAAATATATAAGCCCAATTATGTATTCTGATATAATATACCTATAATATGTATTTCCAATAAGTAATGCTTTTTACATGCAAAGCCAATTTTTGTGGTATTCTTTCTACAGTATAGCTCAATTGATTCAAATTTTTTAGATGCTTATACGTCTTTGTATTAGTATTTAATTATTGTACAAATGATTAATGATAATAGTCTTGTATATTGGGTCGTTTGCTGTTACTTCTTGTGAGTACTTGTAAGGTGAATGCCTGTATATGTAAAGATTGTCCTTTTCAACACACAAGTACTGAACCTGGATTTTAAAATAAAATTTTAAAATGTTTAACTAGTGTGTTTCATGTCTTATGATAATTTTTGTTTTTATTAGAAAAATTAGATTCATGTTTTTTTTCTTTTTGATAGTCTGCATTAACTTATTTAATTTTTCCTTCAAGTGATTGATATGCATCTTAAATCTACTTCACAGTATTCCCTAAAACTTTAAATTGAACTAAAAATATCTAGTTGAAATTCTAGTGAATGCTTTCAAGATCCTTCTTTATATATAGTCCTTTTTTAATTTCTATAATTCAAGTGATTGACTAGTTGTCATTCCTTTTTCACTTAAATTTATGCAAATAGCAGCTGCTATTAAGATTTTACCATCGACGAGGTGCTTTCCGATCCTCAGTTATTTAATTTTAAGTTAGATCCTCAGTTAGATTTAAGATTTTCTGGGAGCGTATGGCCTCATGGGTCTGGTTTGACTTTTATTCAAAACGGGGATCAGACAGAACAGAAAACATTAACTTTTTGTTCAATAATAATAATAATAATGTTAGGGGACGTCCATAAATTATGTGAGTTCAAAAAGGGGGAGGGGGGTCCAGCAAAATCTCACCTGGGGGGAGGGGGGAGTCAATTAAAATCTCACGTCAACTTTTAATTTAGAAAATACACGTTTTTTCTTTAAATTTTTTAGCAAAACTACTGGAAAAATGCGAAAATTAGTCAAAAAGTGATTGAAAAAATCTCACGAGAGGGGGAGGGGGGTCCAGCGAAATCTCACTAAATCTCACCAAGGGGGAGGGAGGGGTCCAGAATTTGGAAAAAACACCTCACGTAATTTAATGATGTCCCCTTATCAACATTATTTTGGATAACTTGTAAAAGGAATGAAAATATGAAAAATAGTTGAAAAAAATTTATTTTTCAATAGTTGTTTCAAACATTATATATTTAAATAACTATTTCAGAAACTCTATACACCTTAAGATGAATATTATATCCAAAATTATACACCTTAAATTCTTCATTTTCTAACTTTAACCAGACTGTAAATCTGTTATCTGAGTTAATTTAAACCTTAAAAGAATTATCAAACACACATAGATATATTGAGAAACTTTTTGTTGATATTTTACAAAAAAAAGCGTTTATCATTAAATTATTTCAATTCACCAAAAATTTTACCATTGAAATCAATGTGTGGATTCAGCATTTTTAATTATTAAAGTAATGGGCAAATATACACACACAATGTAAGCAATGGTGTGTGTAATATTTCAAATCAAAGAAAATATTTCTCAAACAATTCACTTTATTTTCTTAAAGATTTTGATGTTCCAAATGAATCAATTAGGAAAGTAAAGTCTAGTCTCATGATCTAAAGTTACCAATAAAATTAATTAAACTCTTTTATTCTAAAATATCTTGATTATTGGATTTTCTGCAAAGTATTCAGTTTGCATACCTCATTTTTAACAAGCTTATTTATTTCAGCATTTATTGTTATTAGCTACAATCAAATATGTACTACCTAATACCAAATACCGTTAAAAATGTTTATTCAAAATTGTAATAATTTTTTTATTAAAAAGAAGAAATTTTGTTCCCACTCGTATAATTTTGTACTCACAGCTGATACTGATTTACAGACCCAGATGATGTGCTCCATTTCTTAAAACCCTAATTTGGGATTTAAAATAAGATATATTGAATTTTTTATTATATTCTTTTGGAGCTATCTTTAAAACTAAACACTGGTAATTGATTTTTCAGTAAAAGATAGTCTGAGAAAATAATATCTTCGATATTATCAAGTGACACTTATATAATTGCACATAAACAAGTTTCTTGTAATAGTAACGATTTTTATAACTTTAACTGTAAAAGAGAATTCACTTTCGGAAGAAATCTCATTTAAATCAAGTTTCAATTCCATGCGACTGCAAATAAGGTCTTTCGTAATCCTAACCCTTTCATGGTAGGAAGCTCTTGGAATGTCAACAATATTTTTTTCACTGGTGTGTGTTTAATTGTGTTTTTAATGAACGTTTTCGTAAATTTGCTCAAGTACATCAGTTTGAATCTATCAGCCATGACCACCTCCATTAATGCCTCAGGCTTTGATTGGCTTTTCGTCGTCGTCTTCTTCTACCAGGGGCTCCTTGGGTTTGAGGCCAAGACACTTGGCACAGGGGTTGTTGCCTTCTAGGACGTAGAAGTCCTTTCGACGACAGTACACTACAAGGCCGAGGAAGCCCAGGAAACCAAATAGGCCACCCCATAGCAACAACTGGTCTTTTCTGAAAGCATAGGATGAAAATAAGAGATTTATTTTTCCTTATTTTTTGTACAGCTTTGAAAATCCCGACTGGTCCAGGATTTAAAGTTCGAAAATTTGCGAGTTTATAAAGACTATTGAACGCGCATCGCATAAAGGGAGTAAAGACATTTAAAAATTTAATTTGTTCATACAGAAGCTTATTTCCTTTTGTTATTTGATGAGTTTCGCTATTTTTGGAATTTAAAATTTTCCAGTTATGGGACTTTTCTAAAATTTATTAGGTTGTGACTGTTAAACTTTTGTTTCACAATACCTAAACCCGAAAGTATACGGGCAATTAATGGTGGTGAATACATTGGATTGTATGTGTGGTGAAGTAAGTTTTTAAGGAACACTTTAAAGCAGGGGTTGCCAAGTAATTTTACTCGGGGTCCAAATAATTTTGAAAATTTTTATTGCAATCCGGAGAAAAACAGTTACTTAATTAGTTTAAAATTATTATTTTCATGCACATATATTTTGCACAGAGGTAATTTGAGTAGTGTATTTCTTAATTAAACTGTTAAATTAAACAAAACTCTTCTTAATTTAATTAATCTTAATAAAATTTTCAGAAATTCGATTATTGGAAAAAGTTTTAACTAATTTTTTGAAGTATTGATTTTCAAAATGCTTTGGTGGTCCAGGATATAACCTCTCGCGGTCCGCCAGTTAAAAATGGACCCTGTCTGTGTAGTGGAAATAAATAAATGAATTGTTGTTAAATCCATTTCACATCACAGCATCCCTACTTAAACATGAAATTTAATTACAATATTTTAAAAAAGCATTTTGATAATGCTATCACCAAAACGAATGGATTTCATCTGCAAGATATTATTGAGGGGATGGCCTAAGATTCCTTAGAAGGAGTCCCAGAGTCTTTATTTATTAACGACAAAGATTTAAGAATAGGTAAGAGTTTTACATTTCAACATCCCCCCTAAATAATAAGATTCGAAACCATGAAATTAACTTTTGCTTTAAGTGCTTTAAAGTATTTGTGGAAGTGATGGGTATGAAAATTTTCCCAGAAAATTATCAGAAATTCGATTATTGGAAAAAGTTTCAACTAATTTTTTGTCTAAGAATGCATACTATTGATTTTCAAAATGCTTTGTTGGTCCAGAGGATATAACCACTCGCGGTCCGTATGCGGACCGCGGTCCGCTAGTTAAAACCGCCAGGTCCCTGCTTTATAGAGTTTTCGACTAAATTTCGACTAAAACTAATTTTGTGTGTTATATGGAGAGTATTTTTTCAAATACAGAACATCAAGTAAAATTAAAGTGATTTTTTAAAAAATTTGACAACTTTATTAATTTAAAATTTAATTATAATAGTGATCCAGTTCAAGAAACTTTTAAAACGAATCGGAAAATGCAAACATGTTTTCACAGCTTGAAAAAATATCTTAGGATCCATATTCCTCTAAACCAGTGGTTCCCAAAGTGGGTTCCGCGGAACCCTGGGGTTCCACGAAAAAATTTAGGGGTTCCATGGGACAAACTTTATTTCATTAAAAAAATTAGAATGGTGCAAAAAATAAGAATGGACAGCACCGCATCACTTTTATACCAGTCGAATTTCAAAATTTTTTCTGGGGGAGGACCCCCACACCCCCCACGGTATGACAAGGGGATCTTGCGCGTTACTTTTTGGAAAATCCACAACATTTTGACATTTTTTGGCAAAAGCTAAAGGTTATGGTCTGGAAAAATCCCCTCTTGGCCCCAAAAAGCTTCTTAATATGAGTTAAAACTCTACTTTTACAAGTCAAATTTCAAAATTTTTCTGGGGGAGGACCCCAATACCCCCCAGCGGTACCAGAAGGGGATCTTGCGTGATACTTTTAGAAAATCTCCAATAATTTGACATTTTTGCCGAATGGTGAGGGTGATTGTCTGGAAAAGTGCCCCCTGGACCCGTGCTGGATCCGCGCCTGGTTTCATTTAATATCATATATTAAATTTTGAAAAGTCGTTGATTAAAAAATATTCAGGGTTCCGTGATCATTGGTAACAAATTTGGGGGTTCCACGACCAAAATAGTTTGGGAACCACTGCTCTAAACCAAAACCAGTGTTTTCCAACTTGGGGCGCACGCCCTACCGGGGGCAATATGATTTTCTCGGGGACAATTTGAAATTTTTTAACTAAATTACTCACTAGGTGGGGCATTGTCTTAATTTACTTTTCTAGAAGGTTAAAAAAAGACACAGGAGGCATTGAAAATTTAGGAAAGCTGGTGGGGCACGGACTGAAAATGGTTAGGAAACACTGCTCTGAAATGTACTTCATGTAACAATTTTATGTCCCAAAATCTCAATCTTTCATTCTTTCTCCATCTTTTGTTCTCTCTTGTCTATCTTTTTCTATATTTCCTCATTCCCAGGATATTCCTCTCATTCTCTTTCTTAAATACCTTTCTCTCACTACCTCTCATTCACCCCAACACTTATTCTCTATTATTCTTACTCACTACTTTATCTTTTTTTCTAATTTGTTTTCGTCACTTATAAAAGTAGCAAGGATGTTCAAGGGTAAAAAAAATTGGCTTAAAGAAAGCAGTTTTTAAGAAAGATAATTTTCTAGTCAAGATCAAATAGACGACCAAACTACCTGAAAGCGATTAGAGAAACATCTAAAAGCGAAATGATAAAACAGATAAGAAACTGATAAAACTATTACTTACACTATTAGCCACGTGTTTTTCTCAGCACAACACGAAGGATTTCCGTATTCTTTGCAGCATCTCTGGTCATCCTCGCAAGTGTAAACATTATCCATGTCGAACCATCCTTTCTCGGCTTCAATCATGCAATCTTTTTTCGCTAAAACACAAGAAACATGATCTGAAGAAATATAATTTTTCTTTGGAAATTTTAAATTGTAAAAAAAGTATTTCAATTTGAGATACGTTTTCAAAGTTATATATGAATTTAAAGTAAAAAGTATATTGAAGAAATTCATTTAAAAGTTTATTAATTATTTCTTTTTGCGTTATCCATTCAAAAGTATATTAGACATGACAAATACTTTTTGAAATACATAGTGGAAATTTTCAACTTACTTATACTTCTTTAAAAATTTTGTTTCATAAGGGGTCGGCAAGTAATTTCATGTGATAGGCTCCGAATATTTTAAAATTTTTTTATCGATGTCCAGAGAGCAAAAACACAAAAGTATTATACGAATGATCACATGCTCGATATCTACTTAATTATTACGTTTTACCCAAACTGTTATTAGCTGTTAACTTTTTTCACAGCGAAGGCTATGTATCACTATTTAAAAAAACCAATTATGTCGTTATTACTTGTAAAAAACATTGATCAGACTCAAATATCGTTATTACATAAAAAATTAAAAATTTTTGGGCGGTTTAGGAAGTTACGCAGTTCGCCAGTTGCCGACCATTGATTATACTATAGGATTCTGAGAGAACAAATAACTCTTTCCCAAGAGATAAATAAATAAATATGTCGGGAAGGCGAGAGTCTATATGTAATCAAAATACCCATTGAAAATGTGTCTCGGCAATTTAATAATTAGAGAACTTTGAAGAAATCTACATACATACAGATAAAAAAAGTAGACAGCGAATATTACAACTTTGGTTATTCTTTAAAGTGAGGGTGGAAACAGTCGATTTACATGAGAAAGACAAAGTCAGAAAGGGCTAAAATTTACTATGCAATGTTATGGCAAGTTATAGATGATAAGTTTTTAAACGATATTACACTATTTAAAAATACTGCTAATAATCATTACACTAATAAAATTTAAGCTGCAAAAATAACTGTGAAATATTAAATTTTCTGAATTTTTCTTATATGAACCTACTAATATGAAATATAGGGAGTGTGGTTATTGGTAATTTAACAGTTTACAGTTTACTTGCATGACAATTTAGAATCGAGACATTATTGATACCACTCTCGGCACTTACAACAAAAATGTGATTCAAGGGTTTTCCTGAAAAAAAAACTGTTTGATCTGGATATGGGCTATTTTGTTTTGCTTTTTATGGTCATGATAAGAAAAGTTTTGAACTTCAAGGGGGAAAAGTTTTTTGAAAGTTTTTTCCGAGGGATGCAAGCAGAAAAGGGGGTTCTGAAGTTAATGGTAATTTGATGGATCCTTAAAACAGAATTTAACTCGCTTCTTGTCCGGATTTCGGAGGGGGGGGGAGAGATTAGCGCCTCCACTCCCATCATATTGTGCGAAGTGTTTTACTAATAACCTAAATTATAAATTATCCCAATTATAGGCCAATTAGTTCATTCTCAAACAGCTTTGTGCCTATGATGACAAATACACTTCTAAAACCCTAAGGTTCAAATGAACTACTGAAACAGCCTTGGAGATGTTGCCAACTCACCTTCACAACTCCAGATGCTGTAGGTGACAACACACACGGCTATTAACAATGCCAGCCACAGCGTTCGTGCAAAGAAGCTGTCTGCCATGTTTTTTCAATCGGTGCGATCCACCAAATGATGGTTCTGTGAAAAGTCTCGCTTCAAGTCATTTGCAAGAAAAAGCATCACCTTGACAAACATACATCCCATTAAATCTATGTTGTGTTACGTGTTGCTATAGAGATGGTTACATTGGATGATTCTGAGATTGATCGGAAGAAATAGCTTGCTTGTGGGGGTGTCTTTTGGAACATCGAGGCACGTAGACCGTCACGGTGTCTTGAGCCCCGGTGGCGGAAAATAGGAACTAAAAATATAGTCGGTGTAAAGGTATTTGTTATGGAACGCGTGTTTTCAATGGAGAGTCAAAGCTATATTTGATTTTATGAATATGATGACAAGATGACATGAATTGAAAATAGTTTCAGATGTATATCAATGATAGAAGGATAAATTATAAACTTACTAAGTAAATTTTGAACTAGTTACTTTTCTTGTATTACAGCAGTAGTTAATGCTTACAGCATTCATTACTCTATAGCAGTGGTTCCCAACTCAAATATGTCCACGGACCACTTCACGTAAATTTAAACCTCCGCGGACCATTCCTATCCCTACCTTTATCTTCAAAATTTTAACCTTTTTTTCAATGCATTCATTTAAGTATGTTTATAAATTGGAACTGAAAATCAAATAATTTATTAAACTTCAAAAGAAAATTAACATTAATTTAATTTTATATCAAATTATCTATAAATATACCTTTTATAAAAAAATATTTAACTATTCTTATCAAGTTCTCACGAAATTCAACAAATAAAATAAAATCCATTATTAATTACGATTGTTTATTTTATTCAGTAAACTAAATTAGGAAATTTTATAAGAAAATTCTTTTTTTCAGCAATATATTAATTTCCAAAGCAATATTAAAGCAATTTACAAATAAAAATTTCAATTTTTCTCATATGAGAGGCTTAACCATGTAACTTTATCTTGGTAACTCATCTTTCATGTAGTTGTTCAGGTGAGTGGAAATGATGATGGTTTTAATCCATCCCAGTGTCCGCTCATGGATCTATTAAACCTGGAATGGTTCACACCTACACCCAAGTTACAAGTTTAAAGTTTAAAAAACATGATTATAAAATACAGTAGAACCCCGATTATCCGCGAGCGGATTATCCGCGGTGCGGGTTATCCGCGAGTGCCACGAAGAACATTTTTTAACGATGAGGGCAAAGTTTAGATGAGATTAGAGATATTTTAGATGTAGAGCAAAGGTTTCTGCTGTACTGTACAGATTTTAAAAGTTTTACATATCATGTTTTTTGTACAATAAAACATAGTTTTTATGCTGAAAATTTTTTTTCGTGTTTTCACCTCATTTTTAGTCTTTTTTCGGGTTATCCGCGATTTTCGTTATCCGCGGTACCCTTGCCACCCAATTGCGCGGATAATCGGGGCTCTACTGTAGTTATTATTTTTTTCTTTTTCATAACCAACAACAAAAGTAATATTACGAATATTATTAGTAGATGTAAATTTGAAAGAAAGTACTTAACTTGAAATTAAACTGCAGGAAAGATGAGATGACTAGGAATTCTGTCGATCATAAAAAAAGTAAACTTGACATGCACTGGACTACAGGAAATTCTGCAGGCGAGGCTAACTGATGTTCTCCCGAAAGAAACCGCGTCGAAAGTAAGTAGTGGAGTGGAAGAAAAGAAAATAATTTATGTGCTCAAAAACTTTCGCATTTCCGACAATAGATTTTTCTTATTTCTTCGAACAAACTGATATTATTTGCATCAGAAATTCCCTCTTTCCATATCACGAGTCCGTCCCTCTGTCTGATCATTAAAGCATGCCAATTTCTAGTATCTTTCAACACTTTCACGCTTACTTCGTATTAAACCATGTAAAAATTCTATCATTCGATTCTTTATTTGCCCCACCCTGGTGCCTCTCAGTTTTAATTCATCTGATGTGTACTTTGCCACATAAATCACACACATTTCGTATCTACTATACATAATAAACTACTTTTGAATAAAGTAAGTGAAACGAACAAATATGATTCATAGAATAAAAGAAGACTTTTTATTTATGACACGGTAGGATTTTTTTATTTATGTTTTTTGCATCAATGGTTTTTTACTACTTCCTGAAAGGTTTTGTAATAAGGAAAACTATTTTTTTTAATTTCTACACATTTTTTTGGATAAGTTTAAAAATCTTCTCACGGACCACCTCCAATGGCCTCACGGACCACCAGTGGTCCGCGGACCACCTGTTGGGAACCACTGCTCTATAGGTTCCAGGCCCAAATTTGTTTTCATAAAATACTGTTAAAAAAAAAATCTGCTCAAATTTACAATCAAGCGTCCAATAATTTCCAAAGAATGAATTTTTCATTTTCAGCAACAAAACTACGTATCCCTACCCAATACTTTTTATCAGAGTTTAAGAAAAGGTTAGGAGTTTCAAATAAGAGATCTCATAATCTAAAAATATTCCAAATTATTAATTCATTCTACATAGAACTCCCACTGGACCCGCCTATGGCTTCTATACTTCAAACAGCATTAAAAATGAATGACAGTTTTATCACTTTATCACCTCAAAGAGCTTAAGAGATCTGAAATGAAGAAACTTAAAAATTTATGTTTTTATATTTCTGATTTTCGGGGATAATATAGATTTTTATTCGTTGATTTCGGAAATTCTTGTTGATTGGTTGGGGGGGGGGTACGTGTCCCCTGGTGTATCCTGATTACGATATATAGATAGTAGAGGGATGTTAACATACTTATTAATTAATTTTTTAATTTTAATATTTATTTACATTACAGGTTTAATACAAAATTTAAGAAAAAATTTTATTTGTCACCAAGAAGAAAAATATCTTGTTTAGGTGACAGTAAAAAATGAGTATAACATAATTAATATGGAACAAAAATTAAATTATTAAAAAACATTATATTACACAAAGCATAAAATAATAAATCAATAACATAAAACCTGCACTGCAATGCATAAACTTATGCACTATATAACAAAATAGATTCAGCTGAGGTAAAGTATAAGTAGTGTAAAAATGCCGGTTCTGCCGCATTGCGGAGGTGCGGAGGGGGCGTGGCACCTGCGCATTCTATTAGATTGCGGAGTGTCTGCTACTTTAGGAAGGTGCGGAGTATCTGCTACTTTGCGGAGTGTCTGCTACTTTGCGGAGTGTCTGGTACTTTGCGACTCAACCAATAAAATGCGGTTCTACCAATAATATGCTGCTCTACCACTAAATTGGGGCTCTGCCACTAAATTGCGACTCCAACAACAGCAAGAAGCTAAAATTAAAGTTATTTAACATCAATATATCTCCCAGGAGAGTTAGCCCAAGATATTCTTGGTTACCGAAGTACGCTTGGCAGAGCTTAACGCAAATCCATGATCAGTTTGATTTGGTAAGTTACCGGAAGCCTCTCCTTTGTACTTCATCCCCCCAACCCCCTAATTAAATATTTTAAAGTATTTTAAATTGAGGTCCCACCAACCACCCGACTTTCTCAATTAACAGTTACTATTTCAGTTACTATTAAATTTATTTACTATTAACAAACTGTAACTGCTGTTTAACTGTAATATGGATGAAATTAGCAAATGGCAGCTCTTCCTTTATATTGGGGCTTTACCACTATGACACCGCAGGAAGTTAAAGTTATTTTACTATTAACAGTTACTATTTAAGTTATTTACTAATAACAAACTGTAACCGCTATTTAACTATAATATGGATAAAATTAGCAAATTGCAACTTATTGGGACTTTACCACTAAGACACAACAGGAAGTTATTTTACAATTAACAGTTACTACTAAAGGTATTTAATATTAACAAACTGTTTAACTGTAATATGGACAAATTGCAGCTCTTCCACTATATTGTGGATCTAGAACACACGCAGCAAAAAGAAGCTAAATTGTGACTTTCTAAATTATTTTAAGATAACATTAATTGATAGTTAAAGTTATTAACAAAGGTTAATTAACAGTTTAAGTTATTTTACATAAAATTATAAGGTTAATGAACAAACTAACCGCTGTAATACATTACCTATTGAATGCCCATACTGGAATAAAAGACCAAGACAATCACAAACTCAAAAATGTAGACTGCACTACTCACCTGTCATTGAGACTCCCTTTAACAATGCACCGGCGAACCGACCCTCTTACCTTTCACAGAGCAATATGTGTGGCGATAACGGGGTAACCTCCATTGGGATTGGCAGCGATTGCATCTTTTCCCGCAATACCAAGGGGAGAGGGTTTTCAAAAGATATATATTTTTTCATTACAATCATTTCTATTTCGTTAAATTTACAGTTCAATATTCACTTTAGTTACAGTTTGACACAAAATGCTTATCCTATCACAATCCTTAACTTTGAAAATACAGTATTTTCACCAGAAAGGATGCTTTGAAAAATTGAGAATGATTGAACATTTTCAGACAACCAGACATCTAATACGTTATCCTATTGGTGGAATTATTTTTATTTTACTTTGATCAGGAAAGGATACTTTGAAAAATTGAGAATGCATTTTCAGTGCAAGCATTTTCAGACCACTTGACATATAATACGTTATCCTATTGGAGGAATTATTTTACAACTTCGATTAAAAATTACTAATTATGTTCATATTGGATAAGATCTTCAATATTTTAAGCATTTTTTTTTAAAAATAAAATATACTTTTATTACGAATTCTGTTCGAGGAGTTGATTTTTTTTCATAGAATGTTAGAATCATTCAAGTTAAAAATGATAAATCCATTAATTTTACTATAGTTCAATTGAAGATATTACTTATTTTATTCGCATAGTACCTTTTTCTAGATTTAAACGTGAGAATATATGATTAATCACCTAAACAAAAACTATTCCATTACTCTTTTTTCTGAAATCATTGTATAAATGAGAGAATTTTTAAATTTTTATACAAAAATTGAAAAATATATATACGATTTTCCCAACAGTTGAAAAAATTTCAATCATTAACCTTTTATTTAAAGTACGTTATTAGGCTACCACTACAGAACATATACTATATACATTCATTGTATTCATAACTTTTACTATATTTATTGAACATGTAATATTTTTTCTATACTAAAGAGAACTGCTTTGGTTATTTTTCAATTCATGGAATGGTTACGTTGATCATTTTCAACCTTTTTTTTGAAAATAATAACTTTTTTAACCCATCGGCTATACTTGCTCTACAAGAATTTTACCCTCTGCTGTACATTTTTACTATCAATTTATATTATTCACAAAAGCAAACAATATAATACATATAAACTAATGAAAGAAATCCTTTATGGATATAATGTTTTCTCTTACCTAAAGCCTTCTTTCATCTATAATCCATATAGAAAATTAAACTATTCTAATAAAAATTAAAGGGGAAACAAGACTTAAAAGGAAACATACATTATAAAAACCAAGAAAATTATTACAGAATCTAAAAGAAAAACTAAAAACTCTGCTAAAAATAAAAACTTAACTGAAAATTTCGTTAAAAATTAAGACACATGCAGAAAAATAACTTAATACTTTGTGAAAAATAAAAACGAACACAGAAAAACTTTCACTGAAAAACTAAAAGTTTTGTTAAAAATAAAAACTTAACTAAAAACTCTGCTAAAAATAAAAACTTAACTGAAAATTTCGTTAAAAATTAAGACACATGCAGAAAAATAACTTAATACTTTGTTAAAAATAAAAACGAACACAGAAAAACTTTCACTGAAAAACTAAAATCTTTGTTAAATATAAAAACTTATTCACTTCGAAACTAAAAACTTAACTAAAAATTTTGTTAAAAATAAAAACTTAACTGAAAATTTTGTTAAAAATTAAGACATGTAGAAAAATAACTTAATACTTTATTAAAAATAAAAACGAACACAGAAAAACTTTCACTGAAAAACTAAAATCTTTGTTAAATATAAAAACTTATTCACTTCGAAACTAAAAACTTAACTAAAAATTTTGTTAAAAATAAAAACTTAACTGAAAATTTTGTTAAAAATTAAGACATGTACAAAAATAACTTAATACTTTATTAAAAATAAAAACGAACACAGAAAAACTTTCACTAAAAAACTAAAATATTTGTTAAATATAAAAACTTATTCACTTCGAAACTTAAAACTTAACTAAAAATTTTGGTAAAAATAAAAACTTAACTTAAAATTTTGTTAAAAATTAAGATACATGCAGAAAAATAACTTAATACTTTGTTAAAAATAAAAACGAACACAGAAAAAACTTTACAAGAAATGAAAACTTATACACTGAAAAATTAAAATCTTTGTTAAATATAAAAACTTAACTGAAAATTTTGTTAAAAATTAAGACAAATGCTGAAAAATAACTCATTACTTTGCTAAAAGTAAAAATGAACACAGAAAAAACTTTACAAGAAATGAAAACTTATACACTGAAAAACTAAAATCTTTGTTAAATATAAAAATTTATTCACTTCGAAACTAAAAACTTAACTCAAAATTTTGTTAAAAATAAAAACTTAACTGAAAATTTTGTTAAAAATTAAGACATGTAGAAAAATAACTTAATACTTTATTAAAAATAAAAACGAACACAGAAAAACTTTCACTGAAAAACTAAAATATTTGTTAAATATAAAAACTTATTCACTTCGAAACTTAAAACTTAACTAAAAATTTTGGTAAAAATAAAAACTTAACTTAAAATTTTGTTAAAAATTAAGATACATGCAGAAAAATAACTTAATACTTTGTTAAAAATAAAAACGAACACAGAAAAAACTTTACAAGAAATGAAAACTTATACACTGAAAAATTAAAATCTTTGTTAAATATAAAAACTTAACTGAAAATTTTGTTAAAAAATAAAAACTTAACTGAAAATTTTGTTAAAAATAAAAACTTAACTGAAAATTTTGTTAAAAATTAAGACAAATGCTGAAAAATAACTCATTACTTTGCTAAAAGTAAAAATGAACACAGAAAAAACTTTACAAGAAATGAAAACTTAAACACTGAAAAACTAAAGTCTTTGTTAAATATAAAAACTTATTCACTACGAAACTGAAAACTTTGTTTGAAATGAACTAGAAAACGAAAAAACTTTACACAAGAAATGAAAACTTATACACTAAAAAACTAAAATCTTTGTTAAAAATAAAAGCCTAACTATAAATTTTGTTAAAATTAAGACAAATGCAGAAAAATAACTTAATACTTTGTTAAATGTAAAAACTTTTAAGCTACAAAACTAAAATATCTCTTTAAAATAAATAAAAACTTTGAAAACATTTTACAAAAAAAAAATTACACTAAAAACTTTACCAAAAAGAAATTATTACGAAAAACTTTAACAGAAAGAAAAACTTAAAAACCATAAAAATAAAACCTTTGTTAAAAAATAAAGGCAAATGCAGAAAATAACTTAATACTTTGTTAAATATTAAAACTTAGAAACTATGAAACGAAAAACTTAAACATAAAAAAAAACTTATACACTACAAAAAAAATATTTGTTAAAAATAAAATAAAAACTTTGAAAAAATTTTACAAGAAATAAAAAGTTACACTAAAAACTTAATCAAAAAGAAATACTTCGTGTTAAAAATAAATAAAAACTTTGAAAAATTTTTACAAGAAATAAAAATTTACACTAAAAACTTTACCAAAAAGAAATTATTACGAAAAACTTTAACAAAAGAAAAACCTAAAAACTATAAAACTAAAAACTTTGTTAAAAATCAAGACAAACGCAGAAAAACAACTTAATACTTTGTTCAATATAAAAATTTAGAACTTATAAAACTAAAAACTTTGCTAAAAAATAAAACTTTAGGAAAACTTTGTTAAAAATAAAGAAACCAATACAGAAAATTTCAAAAATAAATAAAAACTTCGAAAAAATATTACAAGAAATAAAAAAATAACTCTAAAAACTTTATCAAAAAGAGATACTTACAAATTATAAAACAAAAAAAAACTTTGTTAAAAATAAAATGAAATTGAAAAGTTACACTAAAAACTTTATCGAAATACTTCTTGTTTAAAAAAATTATACTTTGAAAAATTTGTACAAGAAATAAACTAAAAACTTTACCAATAACGCTCATATTTTGTTAAAATTAGAAGACAGATAGATTCACATCCTCCTTTCGTTGAGACCCTTTTTTTATTATGAAAACTAGGTGGGCTGAAAACTCCTTCTTAATGAAGGAAGTTTAAAAATAGTACTTCTAAATTTTTCAGCCCACGTTTTACATAATAATTAAAAAAGGGTCCCAATGAAAGGAGGATGTGAATCTATCTGTCTTCTAATTTTAACAAAGTATGAGCGTTATTGGTAAAGTTTTTAGTTTATTTCTTGTACAAATTTTTCAAAGTATAATTTTTTTAAACAAGAAGTATTTCGATAAAGTTTTTAGTGTAACTTTTCAATTTCATTTTATTTTTAACAAAGTTTTTTTTTGTTTTATAATTTGTAAGTATCTCTTTTTGATAAAGTTTTTAGAGTTATTTTTTTATTTCTTGTAATATTTTTTCGAAGTTTTTATTTATTTTTGAAATTTTCTGTATTGGTTTCTTTATTTTTAACAAAGTTTTCCTAAAGTTTTATTTTTTAGCAAAGTTTTTAGTTTTATAAGTTCTAAATTTTTATATTGAACAAAGTATTAAGTTGTTTTTCTGCGTTTGTCTTGATTTTTAACAAAATTTTTAGTTTTATAGTTTTTAGGTTTTTCTTTTGTTAAAGTTTTTCGTAATAATTTCTTTTTGGTAAAGTTTTTAGTGTAAATTTTTATTTCTTGTAAAAATTTTTCAAAGTTTTTATTTATTTTTAACACGAAGTATTTCTTTTTGATTAAGTTTTTAGTGTAACTTTTTATTTCTTGTAAAATTTTTTCAAAGTTTTTATTTTATTTTTAACAAATATTTTTTTTGTAGTGTATAAGTTTTTTTTTATGTTTAAGTTTTTCGTTTCATAGTTTCTAAGTTTTAATATTTAACAAAGTATTAAGTTATTTTCTGCATTTGCCTTTATTTTTTAACAAAGGTTTTATTTTTATGGTTTTTAAGTTTTTCTTTCTGTTAAAGTTTTTCGTAATAATTTCTTTTTGGTAAAGTTTTTAGTGTAATTTTTTTTTTTGTAAAATGTTTTCAAAGTTTTTATTTATTTTAAAGAGATATTTTAGTGTATAAGTTTTCATTTCTTGTAAAGTTTTTTCTGCGTTCGTTTTTATTTTTAATAAAGTATTAAGTTATTTTTGTACATGTCTTAATTTTTAACAAAATTTTCAGTTAAGTTTTTATTTTTAACAAAATTTTTAGTTAAGTTTTTAGTTTCGAAGTGAATAAGTTTTTATATTTAACAAAGATTTTAGTTTTTCAGTGAAAGTTTTTCTGTGTTCGTTTTTATTTTTAATAAAGTATTAAGTTATTTTTCTACATGTCTTAATTTTTAACAAAATTTTCAGTTAAGTTTTTATTTTTAACAAAATTTTTAGTTAAGTTTTTAGTTTCGAAGTGAATAAGTTTTTATATTTAACAAAGATTTTAGTTTTTCAGTGAAAGTTTTTCTGTGTTCGTTTTTATTTTTAACAAAGTATTAAGTTATTTTTCTGCATGTGTCTTAATTTTTAACGAAATTTTCAGTTAAGTTTTTATTTTTAGCAGAGTTTTTAGTTAAGTTTTTATTTTTAACAAAACTTTTAGTTTTTCAGTGAAAGTTTTTCTGTGTTCGTTTTTATTTTTCACAAAGTATTAAGTTATTTTTCTGCATGTGTCTTAATTTTTAACGAAATTTTCAGTTAAGTTTTTATTTTTAGCAGAGTTTTTAGTTAAGTTTTTATTTTTAACAAAACTTTTAGTTTTTCAGTGAAAGTTTTTCTGTGTTCGTTTTTATTTTTCACAAAGTATTAAGTTATTTTTCTGCATGTGTCTTAATTTTTAACGAAATTTTCAGTTAAGTTTTTATTTTTAGCAGAGTTTTTAGTTTTTCTTTTAGATTCTGTAATAATTTTCTTGGTTTTTATAATGTATGTTTCCTTTTAAGTCTTGTTTCCCCTTTAATTTTTATTAGAATAGTTTAATTTTCTATATGGATTATAGATGAAAGAAGGCTTTAGGTAAGAGAAAACATTATATCCATAAAGGATTTCTTTCATTAGTTTATATGTATTATATTGTTTGCTTTTGTGAATAATATAAATTGATAGTAAAAATGTACAGCAGAGGGTAAAATTCTTGTAGAGCAAGTATAGCCGATGGGTTAAAAAAGTTATTATTTTCAAAAAAAAGGTTGAAAATGATCAACGTAACCATTCCATGAATTGAAAAATAACCAAAGCAGTTCTCTTTAGTATAGAAAAAATATTACATGTTCAATAAATATAGTAAAAGTTATGAATACAATGAATGTATATAGTATATGTTCTGTAGTGGTAGCCTAATAACGTACTTTAAATAAAAGGTTAATGATTGAAATTTTTTCAACTGTTGGGAAAATCGTATATATATTTTTCAATTTTTGTATAAAAATTTAAAAATTCTCTCATTTATACAATGATTTCAGAAAAAAGAGTAATGGAATAGTTTTTGTTTAGGTGATTAATCATATATTCTCACGTTTAAATCTAGAAAAAGGTACTATGCGAATAAAATAAGTAATATCTTCAATTGAACTATAGTAAAATTAATGGATTTATCATTTTTAACTTGAATGATTCTAACATTCTATGAAAAAAAATCAACTCCTCGAACAGAATTCGTAATAAAAGTATATTTTATTTTAAAAAAAAAATGCTTAAAATATTGAAGATCTTATCCAATATGAACATAATTAGTAATTTTTAATCGAAGTTGTAAAATAATTCCTCCAATAGGATAACGTATTATATGTCAAGTGGTCTGAAAATGCTTGCACTGAAAATGCATTCTCAATTTTTCAAAGTATCCTTTCCTGATCAAAGTAAAATAAAAATAATTCCACCAATAGGATAACGTATTAGATGTCTGGTTGTCTGAAAATGTTCAATCATTCTCAATTTTTCAAAGCATCCTTTCTGGTGAAAATACTGTATTTTCAAAGTTAAGGATTGTGATAGGATAAGCATTTTGTGTCAAACTGTAACTAAAGTGAATATTGAACTGTAAATTTAACGAAATAGAAATGATTGTAATGAAAAAATATATATCTTTTGAAAACCCTCTCCCCTTGGTATTGCGGGAAAAGATGCAATCGCTGTCAATCCCAATGGAGGTTACCCCGTTATCGCCACACATATTGCTCTGTGAAAGGTAAGAGGGTCGGTTCGCCGGTGCATTGTTAAAGGGAGTCTCAATGACAGGTGAGTAGTGCAGTCTACATTTTTGAGTTTGTGATTGTCTTGGTCTTTTATTCCAGTATGGGCATTCAATAGGTAATGTATTACAGCGGTTAGTTTGTTCATTAACCTTATAATTTTATGTAAAATAACTTAAACTGTTAATTAACCTTTGTTAATAACTTTAACTATCAATTAATGTTATCTTAAAATAATTTAGAAAGTCACAATTTAGCTTCTTTTTGCTGCGTGTGTTCTAGATCCACAATATAGTGGAAGAGCTGCAATTTGTCCATATTACAGTTAAACAGTTTGTTAATATTAAATACCTTTAGTAGTAACTGTTAATTGTAAAATAACTTCCTGTTGTGTCTTAGTGGTAAAGTCCCAATAAGTTGCAATTTGCTAATTTTATCCATATTATAGTTAAATAGCGGTTACAGTTTGTTATTAGTAAATAACTTAAATAGTAACTGTTAATAGTAAAATAACTTTAACTTCCTGCGGTGTCATAGTGGTAAAGCCCCAATATAAAGGAAGAGCTGCCATTTGCTAATTTCATCCATATTACAGTTAAACAGCAGTTACAGTTTGTTAATAGTAAATAAATTTAATAGTAACTGAAATAGTAACTGTTAATTGAGAAAGTCGGGTGGTTGGTGGGACCTCAATTTAAAATACTTTAAAATATTTAATTAGGGGGTTGGGGGGATGAAGTACAAAGGAGAGGCTTCCGGTAACTTACCAAATCAAACTGATCATGGATTTGCGTTAAGCTCTGCCAAGCGTACTTCGGTAACCAAGAATATCTTGGGCTAACTCTCCTGGGAGATATATTGATGTTAAATAACTTTAATTTTAGCTTCTTGCTGTTGTTGGAGTCGCAATTTAGTGGCAGAGCCCCAATTTAGTGGTAGAGCAGCATATTATTGGTAGAACCGCATTTTATTGGTTGAGTCGCAAAGTACCAGACACTCCGCAAAGTAGCAGACACTCCGCAAAGTAGCAGATACTCCGCACCTTCCTAAAGTAGCAGACACTCCGCAATCTAATAGAATGCGCAGGTGCCACGCCCCCTCCGCACCTCCGCAATGCGGCAGAACCGGCATTTTTACACTACTAGTATAAGTTATGTATTGAGTGGAAAAATGTAAATTAAATTTTACAAATTTAAATTTTGGTTTAAGATTTTATTGTTTTGCTTTGAGAATTAATTCCTTTTAATAAATGTACAAATTAGGTAAAACACTACTGTATACTCGGAGTATCCACCTCATCCCAATAAAATAAACATGTATAATGGCTTTAAATTTTCACTTGTATATACAAAGATAGGGCACATTAAATCAATAAATATTCAAATTTTAACCCAATCATGGAGGTAAGTGTGTGATATTTTGCCCCGTCATTTAAGTTAATGTTTTTTTTCGAGTTTTTCTTTAATATAAGAAAGAACCTTATTTTCTTAGTTATTAAAAACTTGGATTATATATGAACTCAATTTTTTATAGAAGAAAAAAATGTATTTTTCATATGATATTTAAAGCGTTTGTTACCTAATTTTTACATATTATTTATGAGTCATTTTCAAAATTTGCTTACATTTGCTGTCCCGAAGGTAAAACATGAAAATTAAACAATTAATCATTATTAAAATTTCTGTTTAAACTTTGATTTAGGTAAAGTAGACTAAATGAAATATTTCTAGCTTTTAATTAATAAGAAAAGCTTTAAAATTATGTAAATAAAGATATTTAAAAATACGAAAATAGCCAAAAACGCTTGTCCCTAACGATTTTCACGAAATTAAAAGTAGTTTTATTGTTATTTAATTTGACTTTTTGAAAGAAAAAACGATAAATATCAAAATTATGAACTATTAAAAGGTTATTATAATTGTAAAAATTAATTTTTTGAATTTAATATTTTTATAAATCAATAAAATATTTTGTCCCTCACTTTATGTCAACTCCCGTTACAGGCGAATTAATTTTAAAAATATAATAATAATTATGCTTTAAAAATGTAGAAACACATTCCAAACGATTGTTTGTTTACTTTAGAATATATTTAAACCGTGTTTTTATTCTTTGGCTCGAAAACTATCGTGTTTTCGAAGAAGTTATCTGTCGTCAAGGTAGCGTATTTTTATTAATGTCAACTCCCGTTACGGTAATTTTTAATATTAAATAAACTTTTTTGGAAATTTTAACCCCAGAAATATAGTTATTTATTGATATAAATAGGATATATGGATATTTATTTCAGTTTCCAACCATGCATGTATATGTTTTATTCTGTCATTTTATTAAAAATGTCAACTCCCGTTACTATTATGTCATCTTTATTTTAGATAAAAGATAATCCTTCGAAAGATAATGAAAGTTTTGAAATTTTAACAGCTATAGACAGTTGTAAGTAAATGTTGTTATGCTTATTCGTTAAAATACACTTAAATTATATTATTAACTAATATTAAAAACATTTGTGTTAGAATATTTATGGTGTTAAAATTTTGTATTTCAGATAACCGTTCCGCTAAATATCTCCAAGCTCTTTTGAACGCCAAAAAGAAGAAATATTTCTAAATATTTTTTCATAGATTAAAATGTTTAATTAGATCGATAACTGGTCAGTTTATTAATAAAAATCATAAAAATTTGTTGATTTGAATCAATGACGTTCAAAAGAGCTTGGAGATTGAACACATAAGGTTGTTAAAATTATTGATGCCATCTAAAAGTTAAGAATTTAAGCAATGAGGAAGTTGCATGATTTTTTTTTATTTTTTTAATCGATTCCTCTTGCAAAAATAAGCAACTACCCAAAATTTGAGGCCGATCGAGAAATTTTTTGATTGACAAAAAAATTAACAAAAATCCCCTTTTTAAAAGCGCGCGAAAACGCCAAGAGTTTGGATGTGACGTCATCTTATACTAAACATTGTTGTAAAGGTTGTAAAGCAATGGAGTTGATGGTATTATTGTTGACGTCATCTTATAGTTTAAACAATAAACGTTTTCAGTCACGTGTTTTTTTCTCGATTTTCAAATTAAAATATTTAATTACCTGTACATTTTTTTGAAAAACTGACTAGATATTTCATTTTACCGTACAAAAAACCATACGGAACACTTGTTTGTTTTTGAAAATCTGACACATGCAACTTCCTTATTAGATGTCTTTTTGAATTTTTGGTAAATAAAAAAAAACCGAGTTTGGAGGACAGTTTTGGGTGAAATTTGGTGCGGCCAATGCCGTTATTGTCGAGTAACTGATTTAACTTTTATAGAAATGTTTTTTTTGGGTTGGGCCAGGTTGAGTTTGGGGGAAGGGGTTTTTATTTTTTGGTCGGTTCTTCTTGTACATAACCTGTTTTTTCTAGTTGTAGATGAAACTGAATCAGAAATAGAAATAATCCCGTTAGTACATTCGTCCTACGAAGCCATCAATATGATTTCTTCCACACTGGCACAGAATTTAATAGAGGAAACAGTTCCCAAAGTTTTCGACTTCAGTGAAAATTCCACTGATCCTGGATGTAACACCAATATGGATGATAATTCCGATGATGATTTCATCAAAATAAGACCTATCCAGCAGGACGTCATCGTAGTACAATCCGATGATGACTTAATTAAGATTACGAACAATAGTGCTGAAGATTTCGAAGTGGTTAGAAATTCTCCTTTGAAAGACATCTCAAGAGGTATACACCCTGAAATTGAAAACAGAAAGCCTGATGAGTCTGATGATGATTTCTCTGATTCTTTCTCTGAACAGTTGTCAAATATGTCTCATGAAAGAATGCAATCTGAAGTAAAAAAGGGAATCGAAAACCACAAAATGCACGTCAATGAAATGTCTGATGTAAATGTCTTACCTACCTCAAGCAAAAGCTTGACCAAAAAAAGAAGTTTTCATGAAAAATTAGTTTATCCTTCTGTGTTACTTACCGGTAATTCTGAAAACGAAAAAAGATTCAAAGCTCAGCGAAACGTTTCTGCCAAAAAAATATACAGTTTCGATTCCTTGGAAATTGTTCAAGTGACTTCTCTAAACGGCGAAGATTTAGACGCAGATGCTGTCAATGAACTTTTTAATAACACTGAAGATTTGTTTCCTGAAGTAAATGGAAATTTCAACGAGGAACGGTTTGCTGTGAACACCGTTTTAAATGGTTTAGGAAAGAATATCAGAAAATGTAGACCATTTCAAGCTCGCAATGGAAGGTATGTAAAAGACAGCTTAAACTTCCCTAAGATATTTTACGATTTTGGAACTGTATTGCGGCAAATACTGCCACAAATTTTGAAAATTATTTCGGAGGTATTAAACAATATTGTTACTTTTTAGGGAGATAAAGACGACAAGTTCAACTATAGCTTTCAGGTAAAGCAATTCTGTTTGTATGTAGTAGCTTAAGGGTTCACTAATTATGCAGGGTGTTTCAGATAAGTGTTTCATAACTTCTAGGGGGGATAGTAGATACCTAGACGAGTCAGAATCACATAGGATTTGGGAGTCCCAGACCAAATCCCAGGGAGTTAAAAATAGAGCGACAACCCCAAATTATGGTAAAATTTAATTTGTAGAAGAAATACTATTGGTAAAAATTTAATTATGGTCTCAAATTTCATGGTTTGATATGATCTTTAAAATTATCTTAAAAGTTTTTACTTTAAAATTTGTTTTATTACGAAAAAAGTTAAAAAACTACAACATATGTGAAAACGTTTCCAAAACTTTATTTTGTATTTCGAAATCCTTTCTTTTGATTTAATAATCTGAAAGACCATAGTTGAAAACCCTTAAGTCCAAAGTTTCACGTAAATACAATCCATATTAAACGCTTGAGAGTCAGTTAAAGTTTGTTTTTTGCGTACGAAAACAGTTTTCTACAGCTGTTTTCGCACGCTTAAAACAAACTTTTTTTAACCCCCGCTACCCCCCTCTGCACAATAATTGGGTTTGGCAACAACCGGACTCGTATTCCTCACGTTAATATCTTTCAGAAAAACTAACCCTTATATTTGCAACACAAAAATCGCACGGATTACCTTTTGCTCCTTTTGACTATTAATACTAAGATAATTCAGAATCATACTAGTTTGGGATGACGGCGAAGCAGTTCTGAGGTGCTTGAACACGGACAAAAGTTGTGAAAAGCAAGGAAAATGGGGTATTGTGGGCAAACGGTGAGAGTTAGAAATAAAATTTCAGTGCTCATTATCAAATTTATCAAACTTAATTAGGAAAACTGTGGGTAAAGTTTTATTTCCATTTCTTTAAAATGCGACAGCAAAAAGAAGGCAACACTAACGCGATTATTAATGTCGTATTTTAAAGATGAATTCTATGCTAAGTTATTTTGAAAAAAATATTTAATGGAATAATTTTTGTAGAAGAAATTCCAGTCGAGGAATCTGTGAAGCTATGTTTAATAGTGTAACGTTTTGCAAGTGGATTACAAAAAGTAGCTTGATAAAAAGGGTTATCGATACTGCAAAAGTGAGTATACAATTATTGTTATCAATTTATATACTATCTTTAAATTTTGCATTTAGTTTGACATGTTAGTACATTTTATGGTATTTACATATTCAGACAATTTAATGTAGGAAAAAACATGTGACTCAATAAGTTTTATCAGATATCTACGGTTGAAAACAGTTAACTCCTAATTATACGTTATTTGTGTTTGCCTATTATAGTAATGCCAAAAAGATTCAAGCTTTAAACCGTAGTTTTGTTTCAGGCACCCATCGAATATCTTCTAAACACCTTCGAAGACCAGTTAAATTGCATCTTAGGTATGTAGGTATTTGAGCTTTGAAAGAAGTTTTATTTAAGTAAAATAAGCTCTAATGTATATAAAGGATCGTAAAAATAAAAAATAATGTATTCAAAGGCGCGTTACTAAGAGTCTAAGTAAAAGAACATTCAAGATCGAACAATAAAACAAGCAGGCAATGAATTGTTTTCACGGGGTATGGGCGAAAACAGACCCCTTTATCAATCAACTTCTAAGATTATTTTTTCCCAAAAAGACCATTCCATCGCTTTCAGATGGTATAGGTATCAAGTAATTCTGAAAATTTATTCTCTTTTTTAAAAAAGTTCTAAAATTTTTTAAAATCGCAACTTAAGTCAAAATCACCCTGTATGTTAAAGGAACATTAGAAGAGTAGTTAGGTGGCCATAACATTTTTCTCTTTTATTGTCCAAGAACCTCTGTTTTTATGTGTAGTTCACTGAACATCATTTTTAGAGCTTTTCTTATTTTAAACAATTTCTGTTCCCAACGTTTTTTCTCTCTCTAGAAACTCCCCGAAAAATAACAGTAATCGAATATTTGGAGGTTGGCGGAGCCTCAATTTCAGAGGCAGTAAACAAAGGGTTGCGTAAGAACATGGGACATTATAAGTTTGAAACAGCTTACTACGGATCCGAAGAGCAAATTCTTTTCTATCCGCTCTTGGGATATGAAGCTGGAGAGGATGAAGTCAGGAAACGGATAAAAATGGTCAGGGCTTCTGGAGCTGTTGAACCGGATGGAATCATCGTGGCTCCTGTAATGGTGATTTTTGAGGACGATGAAGGAGGGTAGGTTGAAGTTTTCTTTTTAAAAGAGTGGGTGAGAGATAAACAGCTGTTATAAATTCAAATAACGGAAATTTCTTTGGCAGGTGGCAAATAGTGACCCTACTTTACCTGGAAGATCCAACGAGGCCAAGAGTTACTTTCCATGCTTTGACATCCAGTGAACCAGTTGCTTCGCACGATGGGAAAGTGCCGGCCCGCTGCTACATGCAACATGACTGTCGACGTCTGAGTGCCATCACTGCAGCAGCGGAGTTTTTGGGCAGGTTGCACGTCACCATGAAATCGCCTATTAAACTGGCATAGGACGCGTCTTACATAGTTGCATCTCAAAATGAATTAAAAAGTGGGATTGAGGCTGAATAAAATTTTGTGTTCTTAAAAAACGTTTTTGGGCATCAAAAACGTGGGACATGCTTGGATGAACACTTAAAAAAATTTGACAGAGTACAGCAATACAATACCTCAAAGTAGAAAGTTCGTATAAAAAGGTTTTATACAGGGTGATTCTGAAATGGACCGCCAAACTTTGAGGGGTGATAGTACTCATCAAGACGAACAAGAATTGGTATAGAAAGGGGGGTCGCAGTTACACCGTTAAAGAGCTAGGTCCTAATGTAGTGCGAGAGCGTTACAAAAGGACGTTTTGCCAAGGTCCGTTTAACGAAAAAAAACATAATGAAATGAAAAAATTTATTGCATGAGGTACAGCAGTATCCGTATTACTTACATCATAAATTTGATAGAAATTGGACCACTTTCTAAACCGTGGGGTGAATTTTAAAACGTGCTCTTAGTCAAACAATGGAGTTCCATTAATGGTATTTAGAAAAAAGATGATCGGGGAAGGAATTTTCAATGATCAAACAGTTTCAATGATCCATGTTACGATCATTGAAAATTCCTTCCCCGATCATCATTTTTCTAAATACCATTAAGGAATGTGATTCTTTGACTAAAAGATTAATATTGCACTTTTGAAACTAACTCCACGGTTTAGAAAGTGGTTAAATTTCTATCAAATTTATGATGTAAGTAGTACGGATACTGCTGTACCTCATGCAATAAATTTTTTCATTTCATTATGTTTTTTTTCGTTAAACGGGCCTTGGCAAAACGTCCTTTTGTAACGCTCTCGCACTACATTAGGACCTAGCTCTTTAACGGTGTAACTGCGAACCCCCTTTCCGCATCAATTCTTGTTCGTCTTGATGAGTACTATCACCCCTCAAAGTTTGGCGGTCCATTTCAGAATCACCCTGTATAAAGAAGTATAAAACCATCACCGTAATTAAGGGTACATGAGCTTTAATAAGCGTGACTTATGAATGTTTAAAACTTGAAAAACTTGATCGTTGCGGCTTATTTTCTAGAACGTCCTTTTTAAGGGATTCTGTTCTTGTGCAGGCAATAACTATTTAAATAGTTCAACTAAGAAACTCCTCTTTCCCTTTCATTCCAGGTCATTCATGTGCCCCCTTCATTCACGTTTTTCTTCCTACATTTTATTAATGAATAACTGCATAATAATTTTACACATTTTCTTCATATTTGTTTATGTTTATAGATTTTTTAAAATGTTACACAAAACATAATTATATTAATATGAAAAAGGAATTAGTTAATTGTTCAAATTTCATACCCTAGACATTTTTGCTGCGGTGGTCTTACAGGGTGTTTCATATAAGTGTTCTAGGGAGGGGAGATAGAGTAAAATTTTTCAGCCCAATAATTTTTCAGCTTCTGAAACAAAAAAACTTCAAAAAAAGCCCTTTTTGCTTTTTAACAGAACTATACACTTACAATCTTAATCAACAACATCAAAAGCATCTTTAGGATATAAAACAAATATAACTGGGTAATTCATGTTAGGAGACGTGCTCTATTTTCTCATGAATAAAGAGTTATGATTAATTAACGAATTTGAAAAGAAAAAAGTTGTTTTAATTAATTAGTTTTAATTAATTTAATTTAATTTATTTTTAATTAGTGTGTTGCCTATATTCAGTTTGGCTTATCACCACAAATTTAAGGGGGCGTAAAAATAAATATTTCTTCGGTTTTTTAGTTATTAAAATACCAGACATCAAGAAATTAAAAACTATATTCTAGAAAATTCTTATTCTAAACAAATTTTGAAAGAAAATTTTGATGCTAAGAGATTTTTAGAAATTCGAGTTCCAAATAATAATATCAATAAAAATAGCTAAAATGCCCCCTTTAAAACTATAAGAATAAAATGAATATAAATGTTATGCATTCTAATACTGCTTTTCAGGTTATAGGAGGGTTTCTATTTTACACTCGAATTCTTCCGTTTAATAGACGAAAAACTGTATCCCCCATTTTCCCTTTTATGGCACAATTCTTTCTAACTAAACTTATTGGTGTAGCAGTGATGGCATAAATACCCATATTCGTTTATGTGACCAACGATCTGAAACAATCTTTCCATACAAATATTTTATAAACTTTCAAGTTGACAAGACTTTTTTAAAAATAAAGGCTTAATTGGTTGTAAAAACCACGCAATTTTCTGTTTTTTATACATGTTTTTTTCTAATCACAGATAGACCTTGAAGGCTTTAAAGGCCTCATTTCTCCATTCCTCAAGTATTCATGTGTTGTTAAGTGTCATTACCATAGTGATATACTCTTAATTTAATTCAATTGAAAATAATTTTATGATTTAAATAAATTTTTCTTCAAATATTTAAATATTAAATCGGGTATGATGTAATATCTCATATTTTAGTAGATGTCAGCACTGAGACAACAGAGATGAAGAGGGACAAACAGGAGAAAAATTTCACTAAGCAGATCTAATCCCCCTTATCCTTCAAGTAAGGTTTTGAAAAAATATGAAAAATAGAAGGAGATAAATAGTAATACGTATAATTAATCGTGGTAATAAGTATAATTAATTCATATTTTTTGTAAAATATTTGGGAGGAACTCGGAAGTATTCGTTCCTTCTCGACTTCTATTATTGAAATCAAAAATTGAAACTTGCAATAATTTTTCTGAAAGAGAGATTTACTAGAAAAAATAACATGTAGAGAGAAATCATTCTAAGTATAAATAACACAACGTGTAATTGTATTAAATTTACCTTCGGAATGCAAATTTTCAAGAAAATAATTAATTCTTCTGTGTGATTGCTTTTTAATCTTTAAGTTACCTTTTAATTTTTTTAACGGCAGTATGTTTTAAACTTTAGGTAATCTTGTATGCTACAAAAGTATTTAAAGATCTTTGGCTAAAGATATTCATAGAGACCCTCTTTGTTCTTATTTATTTGAACATCTTTATGTAATTGGAAGATTCGACTGCTCTTTGAGAAAACAATCATAAAACGTCCCATTAAATAAATAGTAAGAATATTTTCTACACTTGTTGATTTATGATTTGACTTTTTTTCCATTGTAAATATCTTAATTTCGCCCCTGGAATTAACTGTGTTCTCTAACTCTCTTATAGAAAATAAAAATTGAAGCAGATATGTCTGACTATTTTTTATGATTTAAGAGAAGATGGAAATAAAAAAAATGTCAGAATATTGTTATGAGTTTATAAAAAGGCATTTGGGTTTTGAGTTTTAAAATTGAAAGGTGTCTTCCGTCTGTAGTTTTACTTACTAGATAGCGCCACAACTGAATAATCGATGTAATGAAATCTAGGATTTGTTTGGTTGCTTCAATGGAAGGAGAGCTGAGTAAAACCTCTTGTTAATCATGCGGATATTACCTTCGTTTTCGGAAATATCGAGTTCGTGTCATGATTTAAAAAAAAGAAAAACGGTATGAATAAACATCCGGTAATGCAGGTAAGCAAATCTTCCTATATTCCGTGTGCTGTTTATTTGAGTAAAACAAAAAAAAAAGCATTTGAATTTCATTTAATTTACTAAAGAAAAGCTATCTGTGTGATACTATGTGTAATTGGATATTTTTTTATTGTTTTTGCTTTATGGATGAATGGATTTTATGGATTATGGGTGAATATGAACGAATGAGATTTACAAAAAAAAGTTTCTTATAGTATTACTTTTACTTATTACTCTTTTATTTTTTAATTTAAATATAGCATAACCTTCTAACTTCCTTACACTCTAATAACTCTTTATCCTGACAAACTGTAATTTACCATTTTTGAACAAATTGTTTTTACGCGCTTTATATATTTTTTATGATTGCATTTTATTGATCATTTATTTATGATTGCAAAAAAGAGATTTTTTAAAGTTATATCTAGCTTTTACAAGTAGAATTATCTTAAAACTATAAAATGACTTTAAAAAATCTCTCTATTCTAAAAAAAAGTTTTAAGTGAACGGTTTCCAGAGAAAGGCTTTTTAATTACTGAACCGAATGACACATATATGGTATCAAAATGTCCAGATTCTTTCCGGATTTCCGAGTAAGCCCTTCGATTTTTCAAAAAAATTCTCAATTTTAAAATATTTCCATTTTTTAAGATAACGGATAAGGTCGCAGTTACAAAGCAAGTACTGTCATTCAAATTATTATGCATCCAATCACAACGACCGATTGACGCTATATTTTAAGATGAAACATGTTTTTCACCTTTTAAAAAAAGTACTTTCTTGATGAAATATCACTCAAAGACTGATAAAAACATATTCTAAAAACTTACATGAACGCCATTTCATACTAAAATTTCACAGTTTTTGTCCAATATTTATAATTTTTAGTCTGATTTTATCGAAATTAATTGTAAACATAGAGTGATGTTTTGTCTCTTATTATTTTCGATTGCTTAAACGGTATTGTCTGGGTTAACAAGTCTGGGTTTTAAAAAAATATGAATGATAAACACTAGGCATATTATACTAACGAGTTATTTTAAAATAACGGGTTTTTGTTTGGTTCGAATATTGATAAACAATTAGAAATAGTTATTTTTATATAATCATAGATTAAAAATAATTAAGTTGAATATTTTTAAAAACATTTCGTTTAAATTTTTGATAAGTTCGAGTTTATATTCAAACTTTTAAGGGAGCTTTATTCATGGAAGGGATTTGGTGAAGTATATTCGGAAAGTTGGTTGACGTTTTTTTGTAAATTGTTTAATTGTTTTGTAAAGTGTATTAATTTCGGCGAGTTGGAATTTGTGGGAATTGCGAAGCAATTCCAAAAGGTCCTGCGTCAGCAGTTTACGGGGGTTGGCGAGCGATAGCGAGCAGGGGGCGGTAGCTCCCTAGTATTGAAAACAATTGTTTATGTAAAATAGTGTTACAATTCTAGTAACATTAGTGGAAAGTTAAAGATGTCTTCAAACTTTTGTTTTTAAAATCTCATTTTCATCCAACTCTACAACTTGGTATTTTCTTATACGATAAAAAATAAATGATGTTAAAATTTTTTTTGTGAATACTGTAGAATTTAAGTGCAAGGACGATACCAAGCAAAAAAGTATTTGGGATACATAATACTAATAGTAATAGTAAATTACAAATAGTAATAAACAACAATTAGTAAAATACCACATTTAATGTCCCTGATGCTGTCGTTTGCGTAGTAGAATATTTTATACATTGATCTTGGGTATCTTTTGCATTCCCATTTTGAATTCACACGAAGAAAAAGTCTAGATTACGAAATCCATGGATTCACTATCTGCGAAGTACTAAATATTTCCTAGGGTCAAAGCCACTTTGGAGCGAATGTTCTCGATAAATGTACTTGATCACTTTCAATGACTGGTCTTAAATATGTGATGAAGCCTAAACCAGCGCTTAACCGGACCACCAATCGATGTTAGGCAATTTTCGGAAGCAAAAACCAGGAAAAAGTATCCGTTTAGTTCGTCATTTTCTTCGTATTTGGAGACGATATAAATTATTCCTTTTATTTAACTTTCGTATTGATGGGTTGCATGAGATTGATTAGAAAATTGGCTGGCTAGTTCTATCCAAGGATGTTTCTTTAGAAATATCTTTTTTTTTTGCATAAAAAGCATTAGTTTTCATCAAAGTTTTAAAAAAGGGTCTAAATTGTGTTTTTTAATGAAGCTTTTTTTAAAAGCTTCATTGGAGAAAACTAAAATCCTACTACTATTATAATTGTGAAATGTTTGTCCGGATGTTTGTTACTCTTTCACGCAAAAACTACTGAATGGATTTTAATGAAATTTTACCATAATGTAGCTTATACATCAGAATAACACATAGGCTATAATATATAAAGAGAAAATCGGTCCTTCATTCTTTTTTTCCAATTTTTCTTCTTTTTTCACTTATTTTTCCGTGTTTGAAAACCTGTTTTACCAGTCATACAACGAGTTAAAAATAAAACATTGTTTCAAATGAGACAGATCACTAGACTTTTTCATTTACTAGATCTTTTATTTTAGTTTTAAACACTGGTTTTAAATTTGTTAATTTGTTCACTAGACTTACTAATTTACTAGACTTTTTATTATGGTTTCAAATTTGTTATTTCATAAAGGCACCAAGATATTAAACATTATCAGGAACATCGGGATTGTAAAAAGTGACAAGAACACCGGGATTGGAAAATTAGCGAGAACATCGGGATGGAAAAAATAACCGGGTTATAAAAATTACCGAGAACACTGGGATAGGAAATTTACCATAAAGACACCGGGAATACCGGAATATAAAAATTACCGTAAACACTGAGATAGGAAAATTACCGGGACCGCCGGGATTAGAAAAATTACCGTGACCACCGGGATAAGGATAAGATTACCGGGAACACTGGGATAGGAAAGAGGTGCCTGGGATACCGGGATGATTTGTAATATTGCTAATTTACAAAATTATAAATGTATTTTAAGAAATATTTAAAAAAATAAATTTATAAACTCCCCCCCGTGCAAGGCCGGGTATAACAGCTAGTTGTAAATATTACCTTTACAATGAACTTTAAAGAAAGGAGGAAATATTTTATATGATGAATATAGATATAAGTACCTCTACCGGATAAATACAGCCACCTGGATAAGTGGAATTCCTCTTGGAACGAAAATTTCGGTCTCGACCTCAGAAGTGGAATTTTTTAGTGTAAAAGATAAAGCATATTATATTGCCCTATCTGTTAGGTATAGACATATTTTTTGGAGGCAATAGTAGCATTGAAGGTATCTATACGCGTTATCCATATGCATATATACATATTTGAGGTGAGAGAAATGCGAGAGAATTACCTGGGGAAGAGTGGAACGATACAAAATCACAAACCCGTGTAAGTAGAATATTGGAGTGAATCGAATTTAAGTGGAACGAAAACGTCGGTCCCGAGCGATTCCACTTATAAGTTTTGCTATATAACACTTTCAAGTCCACCTTGGCAATCCAAAATTTCCACATTTGTTCTTTTGTTATTTAAAACCTTTTCAGTGTATTTTTGTTACCATTCGTTGCCGCAAACTATGATCCAAATGTTTCTACACTTGTTGGTTAAAAAATATCACAATTTGATTTTTTTTCACGGTAAACCAAATAACATTGAGCTTAAGCGGTGTAAAACTTATTTATGCAAGAGAAAACCTGTTGCGTTTGACGGCTTTAGATGTTATGCTAAGCATCCCATAAATCAGATAGGGATAACTACCATTTTTGCTTTAAATAGAAATGTATTCTAATTTGTACTAAATAGTTAACAATTTTTAACTCGATTTTTTCTTTTATGTTAAATTAAATCCTTTAATCCCTTTTGCAATTTGATTCTTCTTTAAAGAACTTATCCGTGTTTTAATCCGTAGTAGTTTTCTAAAATAAATAGGTTTAAGTAATCTGTTAAATAATTCTGAAAATTCAGAAAATCTAAATTTAAGGAATTCTCTTCCCCTAAAACAATATACGAAATTTACAGAAAAAAAATCATCAAGAAAAATTATTTTTATTTCACATTGGGGTTGTAAGAGATTATAAAATAAAAAATATATATACAGGGTGTTTCAAAAGTTTCGCGGCTTTTATTGAGACGATTTTCAGCGCCCCTATCTGCGAAATAAAAAAAAGGTTAAAAAATTAATTTAAAAACTAAAGGAGATAGAAGAGCAAAAACCTCAGTGAGACTATTGTTGCCAACGTGATGAAGAACTCACTGAAAAAAATTTCATGAAAATATCTTTAATATTAGAGGAGATATTAGCATGTGAAAATAGCCCTTTTTAGGTCTGAAAAAAGAAAAAGTTCGAAAATTTGCATATTTTAAAAATTTTTTATTAAATTTTGTTTTCAGTGATCTTAAAAAAGACACAAAACTACACATTAACACTTAAAAATTTGCAAATTTATGAACTTTTCTTTTTTGAGGCCTAAAAAAGGGCTATTTTCACATGCTAATATCTCCCCAAATATTCACGATAGTTTTATGTAATTTTTTCAATAAGTTCTTCATAACGCGTTGGCAACAATTTTCTCACTGAGGTTTTTGCTCTATCTCCTTAAGTTTTTAAATTAATTTTTTAAACTTTTTTATTTCGCCGCCAGGGGTGCTGTAAGTTACTATCTCAATGACTTCTCCATGATCACTTGCCTAGGGGTAGACCTTACTTCTGTGACCCTAGGACACGTTGGTTCTAAATAAAAGCCGCGAAACGGACTTTTGAAACACCCTGGTATATTTATATCGGTTATTGGGTAAATTGCATAAAAAGGTATTTAAAGGTTGAATTATCAAGTTCCATTTAAATTCACGGTTCAACTTTATGAACTCCAACCCCCCACACACATTTCAAACGAATATGAAAGAATAAAAAAATTAAAGCAAAGACAAAACATGCTGTATTTAAAAAACCGTATCTATTTAGGGTATTAAGCTTTGTTCAAAGCTTTTGAAAGCTGATTTAGAATATAAATCTAAATTTGTTATTTAGTTGGAAAGTAGAAAGAATTTAAGAATATTTCTTAGAGTTATAAGCCGGCTAATTTATATCCTCGTTCCAAAAATGCTGAGTATTTGTTAACGAGATTTGTCATTATAGATAATAAAAAACTTTTCTATACTTTCTATCATGAAATTTCAGAACTACTGACCCTTGATGTCGTCTTGTTACTTGCTATTCATCTCTATTTGTGTAGATCGGTTGCTATGGCGATCAGAGAACGGAAACGTAGGGGTTGAATGAAAGTTTTTATGATGATGAGGGGACTCCCTCCCTTGAAAATAAGTTAAAAAGACGTCTTTAACACTTTTAATCTTATTAAATCTGCGAATTCTTCTACAGATATACGAAATAAAATTAAAAAAATTTTCCACATGAAGTAGAACTATAGGGATTTCATTTTTATTAGAATTGTCTAGAAAAAAAACAAGTTCCCAGCAGAGAGCGGAATGGATTCTAAAGAGTCACGTATTACGTTCAGTAATCTTAAATTGAGTATAAATTACTTTATATTTTGTCTGCGACTTTTTTATTGGTGTTATATACCAAAAAATCTTGATAAATATTTTAAAATGATATGTAATAAATAATGAGTGACTTAGAGTTAAAGAAAATCATATTGAGACGTATTTTTATCAATAAATTTTATGCGTGCTTTTTCATTTATATTCACGAAAGATAGACCCTGAAAATACTTTTTGAGAGAAACGCATTTTACCATGAAAATATTTTCCATTTACTTCATTATAAATATTTCAGTAATAAAGCTATTAAGAAGTTCGAAACTTTTCTTTGAGGAAAATTTCTACTATTTTTACATACTGGTTTTATTTCCCATTTACATTAGCATATTTATCATCTTTTTTGTATTATCAGACATTTCCTCAATGGAATGGTACAAATCACGATATAATTTCTATTTAATATCTTAAAAATTATTTAGATAGCGTTAAAAAGCTTTTAAGTGAACAGTTTAAACTTTTTGGTGTTTTTGAAGGTGAAAAATCAGATACTAATAACCATGAAGATTTTAACGATCAATCCTTAGTTGACGCTTCACCGCACACTATAGCTTATGAAGGAAAATCTCGTTTTACAGGGGATGTGTTGTAATGCAAGAAACACAACATCACATTAGAAATTTTATCACAGTTTTTTTTTGTATAGAAAAGTAAATATTCATAAAATAATGATAAAAATGGCAGTAGAATACTAAAAAATCCCACATAATTCCTTGAATTGTTATATATTTTTATAAATATTTTAACAGCATCACTCAAACTTTTTTAGTATGAAATTTACTTGAAAACAACACGTCTAGTTGCTATTTTTTTAAGCTTTTAATTTTAAATATCATTTTGTAACGCGTTTTGGAAATATATACCTCATTTCGCTATCTTAAGGCTTAACAAGGTATATTAACCTTTGCGTTTTCTCTTATCTATCTTTCCATTATTACGACACACCTCAAAACTATCGATTCTAGAGCAAGGTCATTCTGAGGTGTGTTAAGAATATTTGGAATTAATTAATATCTGTTCTTGAGTGGCTATTTTTTTCTATGGTGTACGCTGACCTTTTACGAAATGCATGGCCTTTTCCTGGAATATATATTTCCATTCAATTTGGCATGTAATGACCGGAAAGTTGGAAGTTTGAACAGGATCTCATGCTAGCTCCCGAGTTACAATGAGGGCCTTTAGGTTTATTATAAAAATGACCTTTTTTATGTAAAATATTAAAAAAACCAATAATATTTAACAAATATTTGGTTTAAAATATTTAGTAATTAAAGGATAGTCAAAATGAAATGAAAAACAAAAGCATAGTATAAATAGTTAGGCACTGTCTAGCTCCACGAAAGTAACAACTCAACTCTAACTAATTTCGCTATTAAAAGCTATGACATTGTCTAGCTCCTCAAAAGTAACAACTCAACTCTATCGTATTTCTCTAATACTTTAGAATGGTCAACTTTCTTGGATTAGACACTTCGAAATAGTTCTAGTATCAATTTGGTATATTAAAAAAGAAAATACACTTTAAATATATTTATGGATATTTAAAATGCATTTTTATTTGACAGAGTTTTCCATTTATTTCCCCTAGATCTGTATTAATCAACTGCATCCGTGAAATACTTTTTTTTGGTTTCAATTAATCAGAAAAATTCAGTTTTATGCATAGGGGTCTTATACTGAAATGTGCTTAATGATTAATAAGATCTCATTGGTTTCAAGCATTTTTAAATTAAGTACTAGCTAGTAAAATATCATGTGATGGTGGTTTAGATACACGGAAATGTTCCTCATTAATAAAAAAAGGTTTTAATGTTGAAAGCAGAATTTCATATTATCTCCAGGGAATATAAAATTGAGACAAACGCGGAAGCAACCAGGGTGATGGAGTACAAGTACTAGTGTCGCTTCACTGCCTCAGACAATGAACGGTACTGGGCTCAGTCTTTTATCCTCCCTAGCGAGCTAGACGTGGGATAGAAAAGCCATTAGGACTGCTTTTGATTTAGAGTGGTTATACGGTACTATAGTACTATAGATCCACACTCAAAGTATGCGGCAGTTATTCCGTCATAAAAGTATCAGAAAAGTTCTATCTGTGTTTATAGTTTGGTCTAAAAGTACAGATGAAATGAATTTTGAATAAAGCTAAAATTTCCAATGAATTTTTTGATGAAAATTTTGAACTAAACAGGTTATGAAATGGTCTTAATCTGTGATACGACAAAGCCTTTGGAAAAAAAATTAGTCAACTGATTAGGTGATTGTATCCTCAAAACTAAAGAACATGGTATGTTTTTTTCATAAATTTAATAGTAATTTCTTTTAAATATTAAATTAATGTATTGAAGATTATAGTGTTTATTCTATGCCATTTAACCATTTTTTATTATTTTGTTAATTTAACTAACACAATTAATTTATTCCTTGGTTAGACTGTTTTTTTATTAGTTTAGTAGCTATAAGATACTTTTTTGCAGGATTATTTTTATTAAATACTCCCTAACTTGGTTGACGAAAAACTATGTTTTCCTTAATATGTACGCCTATTTTATTTGTTTATGTAACTAATGTGAAATCGGCATAGGGATCAGGTTTATTGTTTGCGTAGAAGCAATAAATCTGATTTGAAATGTTAAATAAATTCAGAAGGGAGTTTTCAGACCATCTAACAGGGATAGATGGATATTACCCATTATATCTTGTTAACCATCTATAACCCACTACCAGAAATACCTATGAAAAAATATTTTTTTGTCCTATTCATGTAGTTTAGGGCCAAATAAATATTTTTTTATTTTAAAAATATTTAATTCAAAATTTTAAGAAAGGGGAGTGAACTTAAACTTTAAAATTATAGCACCTGGAGGTTCAATTAAAAAAATGCTGAACATTGCTACTTTATGCTGAAATTTAAGGTAAATTTATGGTTGCATATTTGATACCATGGGTAGTAAAGGGTTAAATTAGAAAACTAATAAATGAAACTCAGTAAAAAAATTAAATACGAATGAATAGTATAAATGAATATTTTCTTAATGGAAATTAACAAAAGTGGTTATTAAAAATAAATAACTCTCAAAACAGAGAATAGAGAACTAGCATTGACACGTCAGATCAAAATAAGTAACAAAAATATCTATCAAAAACAGTAGCCATGTTTTCCATAAAGTAAGCTTTATCTTACTTACGGATGGATTCGGGCAATTAATTCTAATAGTATGAAATTATATAGTAGGTATGAAATTATTCAACTACTGTAGCAATACGGTTGGGGGATTTTTTTACACATCATTAAGTTTAGTGTCTATTCTTGGAACTGCCGCTATGTTTTCGTTCAGTTCATGGAAATCATTTCTATGGAAAGCTATCTAAAGAGATGCGCAGCTCATGAATTGTAAAGGTTAGTTAATATTTTTATGTGTATAAAGTAGAGTGTGTGGTATTAATTTCAGACTATTTTTTGTTGCAGTTACTAATTTCAAAATGAACCAAAATTGTAATAGTAATAATGGAATATATGAAAGGGAACATTGTAATAATTATAAAATTAACAGAATGAAAGGTCAAATTTTAAAAGGTTATGTGTAGTTAGTTGTAAAATTTGTTAATGGTTACTTCGGAATATACTTCTAAGTGAGGAAAAAATAGTTTTTTAAATCCTGAAAAGTTTAGGTACAAGTAAATTTACTCCATTGTGAAAAATAATGCAAAATGCGCACTTCCTTGAAAGGATGATAGTCTAATTTATTATTATTACTTCATTGTATTTAAAATTTGCTTAAGACGAAATAATATTTTAAGAAAGGAATTGACATTAAAAAAAATTCCTATTAATATGGTTTTTGTAACCCTTATACACTTAAGCACCGGTAATAGCCAATAAGGAAGTTGCATGTGTCAGATTTTCAAAAACAAACAAGTGTTCCGTATGGTTTTTTGTATGTTAAAATGAAATATCTAGTCAGTTTTTCAAAAAAATGTACAGGTAACTAAATATTTTAATTTAAAAATCGAGAAAAAAAACACGTGACTGAAAACGTTTATTGTTTAAACTGTAAGATGACGTCAACAATAATACCATCAACTCCATTGCTTTTTAACAATGCCTATTGTAAGATGATGTCACATCCAAACTCTTGGCGTTTTCGCGCGCTTTTAAAAAGGGGATTTTTGTTAATTTTTTTGGCAATCAAAAAATTTCTCGATCGGCCTCAAATTTTGGGTAGTTGCTTATTTGTGCAAGAAGAATCGATTAAAAAAATCATGCAACTTCCTTATTTTCATGAAATCCGATTCCATGTAATTTTTTTGCATTCCAATGATTACAGATTGGTCATGTTTATTCATATAAATGTAATAATATGTTGTAGAAAGGTTGATAATGGGATCTCAGAATTTCTAAAGTAAATAATCCTTTTTTTCTATTGAACCATCACATCTTGGTGTCCGGTCCATTATTGTAGGTTAATGTAGTATTATTGTCAGAGCTTGTAAGTAATGCTGGTCATTAGTAAAATGAGGGATACAGCACATCTAACATTTGAAGCACCTTTAGTATGCCAATCCTCTTTCTCGCCAAACAGTTTTCGCGACTTCGTTTGGCGGTTTTAATATGGCTGTGCTTTTTTTTGTAAACCAAATATTTTTCAGAAATTGATGCTTAGATATTTGATTACTTGATCAGGCATCGCATATAAAAGTATTAAAAGCATTTTAAAAACATCTTTATAGCTCTAAGTAAGCCGTGATTTGACAAATTTTCAAATTGGTCAGAAAAAAGTTGCCGATCTTTCATGATCTGTCATAGTATTTATTTAGAGAATCAATCTCGATCAAACCGGTTGAGAACGTGAAAGATATTGGTTTATTTTGAGTGCGATTTTTTGACGATTCCTCCGAATATTATTAAACTAATTAAAAATAGATATTACTGGCTCTTCGGTTATGTGATACTTTTTTATTTCATGTACCTATTTTTCCTTTAATTAGCTTTGTAAAGTTCCCGAATAATGCAAATAAAGCATGCTTTATTTTATGTCGTGGTACCTTACTTGCTACAAACTTATTGTGATTAAAATTTAAGTAAAATGTATACAGTTTTGTAATTTTTTATTCATTCCTATGATTTTTTTGGCTTATTCACCGATTAGAGGCAAGAAAAAATATCCCTTAAGAATTGCATTAAAAATAAAGTTGTCAAACAATTAATTCTGATAATAACAGAAAAAGTGCCTATTTACAAAACATAATAATGTGTATTTTATGTATCTATTATTTGAGAAAAAATTAATAGAAATGATGGATATTCTTTTCTGAAAAGCAGAAAAATCCTCGATGTGGGCAAGATAATAAGAAATTCTATTAGCAAGCAATGTTCCGAAGTAGTCACCCTCCCAAGAATTGCCCGTACCTGGAAGTGCTTAACTTGGGTGATGAATAAATGTGCTAGTGTTGGCTATTTATTTCACTGCCTATTGAAACAATCGACAACTACATCAAACTGTGTCTTTTTCCGATGTTAGATGTGCTGTATTGCATCTTCCACGACGATATGCTTCGGTATGAAGTGAAGAGGTTCAAGTGAAATTGAGAGCAAAGTTTTGTTCACGGAGGTTAACCTGGCGAAATCCCGAAATTTCGATAGATTCTGATAGACTATGCCCAACTTAAACCTTTACGTCTTTTAGTACCTGTATCGTGTAAAATATTTTCACTCATACATAGAACATTCTCACACTAAACCAGTTAGAAGCTTTCTGAATTAAGAAAATTGAATAAAGGGGTGATTACTGAACTACAAAAAGATTCTATTTAGTTCAAAATCAGTTAATAGCTTGTTTTTAACCACCATTCTGTATGTCACGAGATTATATTTTCAATTTTGTTTTAATAAATTATTGTACCAGACCAGAATTTTTAAAACGTTCTTATAGATTTCCTGTGAAAAATGTGTTTACTCCATTTTTCCAAAATCTTAACTTGAGTTTGCTCACTATAGGAGAAAGAAATCTAAGAAACGTGTCTCAGATGAACATGTCCCCAGATGAACTATATTAAAGAAAAACCTTGCTTTTACAAAATTGTGATTTTTATTTAAATCTATTCAAAATATTCGATTTCCAACACAGTTACGCAACTTACTACACAACACAAAAAAACCTTAACAGGCATGACCTTGTGACTTACTATAGCTCCACATAATTCGATCGAGAGATCTCGTTTGACATCAGTCACGCAAGATTTTACGATGTCTGTGTGTGCGTCTCGTTTAACCAGGAAGACATAGGGACACGACAAGATATTTCATTGTCATGAACTGTCTTTTAATTAGGTTGAGAGTATTGAGTGGCAAGGTTTTATCAAATAAAATTCAAAGAGACCTTACAAGAAAAACGAATACTTTAAATTCTATGATCTTATAAATAATAGAACCTGACTTTTACTGGTGAAAAAGAAAGAATGTGTGTATGTTCTGATAATTTTTAACCTCTACGCCATTAGTGAATCCAGGGGGCTAGGGGGATTTATCCCATTAACTACATCATATGGCATTTTATGCATCAAAATGAGTTAAAACCTTGTTATTTTATAGTCAATTTTTCTAAAATTTTCTGGGGAGGACACCCCAGACCCCTTGGTACTTGTAACTCTATAATTAAAACTTTATTTTTTATTAAATTGCTCAAAACGCAAAGATTCTACCATAAAATCTATATCCGTAATTCGGCTAAGGCGTACCAAAACGAGTTGAAAAAGTATTTTTACTTATATTTTCAATAATTTTCTGGGGGAGGACCCCCAAACCCCCCTTTTAGTAGTTGGAGCAGGATAATTCACTACCTTTCCCTTATTAAGATCATCAAGAAGATTCCATTGGATTATGAATTAGTTCTTAGCCCCCCAAAACCAAATCCTGGATCCGTCCCGGCTCTACGCAGCGTTGACATTTATGGATTGTTTAATTTATAAATGCAAGAAAAAATAGTGTTGATATTTTCCCTCTATATGTATACTTTACTGCCTTATCCTTTTCTACTAATTGAATTTAGCATTAGGATACTTTAATACATTACATAATAATTCTTTTAACATGAAAAGTGTTTGATTTTTTACGAACAATAATTGGAAGGAAACAAGAAGATTAGAAGAGTAAAAATGTTACATAAATGTCTTATGCTTCCTAATATTCTTTCTGCTTACTTTCATAGATGGCAGCAGGATATATCCAGGGGTATCAAAATTCTATGCTGGGATTCTGAGTTCTGAAGCAAATGTTTCATAACTGCAGAATTGGAGAGACAACACAACGCTGGATAAATCAAATGGCATGTCCTTCTTCTTTCCTTTTCAAGTTTTTCGTTGTAAAATATGGAATGAGATTTGTACTTGTATAAAATGTTTAATCAAATTTGATATTTACGTAGCATATATTTTATTCAAAATTAATTTATAGTAATAATTCCATTAAAGTTTTTTTATTTGATATCTAAATTAAATTTAATGCAAAGCTTTTTCCATTTATTGTTACATTTTAGAGAATTGCATTTCAAAAGTTTATTTTTTATGTTTGCTTTTTATTATTTTAGGGACCTATTCAGAGCCTTCGGCTCTAGAACCTTCAAGTAATTTTCCAGAGGTCTACAACTTTTCTCCAGTTTATATCGAATGGTATTTTTGGTAAGGTAGCTTTTAAAAATAAAATATTTATGTTTTTAAAATTGTTCAAATGGTTCTCTCGAAAAATAACATGAGCGACTCTCACTGCTTACCTTAATATTTTGATGCCTAAAATTTTGAATACTTTTAAGGTTTTTATTTCTTAATTATATTTAAGAAAAAAGTAATTAATAATTATATTAGCAATTAATAACAATAAAACGAATCAAGAATCAATAACAAAAAAGCATTACAAAAGATTTTATTAATCTTGATAAGGTAATTTTTATATTTCACTAGTTTTACTAAATTTTGTTTCAATACGTTTTAGAAAATATTTTAATGATACTTGAATTTATTAATGGAAGCTCAGTTATAAAAATACAGCTGTAGGTATATAAGGTTTCAATCAATTACAAATCTATATTTTTTATTCTCTCTTTTAACTTTAGCGTATCCATCCAATTCTAGAGTAAGATAGGGTCATGTTATAATTGGCTAATTAAATAGGGATCATATTATGCTAATAGAATTTATACATTTTCTAATGACTAATGGAGGGTATTTTATTTTTTATAAGGTAATGGCATTTTAAGGTTCTTTAGTTATTGTTTTTATAGCCATAATATTGTTCAAACAAATTTTAAAACTATCAGTCTTTCAGGGTGATTGTATTGGTCATTGCTTGTTTTTTGGTGACACTTGTGTCTGCCTGCCTATTATGTTGTCGAAAGCCTTACAAGACTGCTGTCGTCAGGCTATCAGAAGAAATGCCAGCACACTTCCCTGGAACAGGTTCATTAAAAATTCATTAATTTTTATCACTTGTATTGTGGCATAGTAAGAAATTTCTAATTAATTCCATGTAATTTTGTTACATGATTTTAACAGAAGTTATGAGTTGGTGAAGTCGATATTTATAAGTGTTTAAAGAAACCCGCCGCATTTCAAGGGGTATTAGTTCTAAATTTCTCGCTGTACTAATATTAAAGCACAATTTGTTTTAAACCATCTTAATTGATTATAATATTGATAGCAAATGTTGTTTAATACTTTCAGTATTCCGCTGTATTCATCACTTAAGTTTAAATGATACGATAGTTCACATAATAATTAAATTCCAACAATTTGATAAAAAACATTTAGAAAATTGTAAACCATTGAATGCTAACAATATTTCAAAAATGAAGAGAAAAGGCCTGTAATTCTTTCTTAGTGATTAAAATCCTAAGTTGAAAAGCTTAGCAATTTTACATGGAAGCTCCAAAATATTTAAATTCCATTTAAGCAATAAAAAGCAACAACTAAGACAAAATACAAGTATGAGTCTTTTAGATGACATTGTGTTGTATCATCTTCTCTTTTTCGTTATATTTCAGTGATGGCACCAGAAGGAATCATACAGCCAGATGTATCCTTCTACACGCAGGTTCAGCCGTGCCTTCCTGGGCCTTGTCCCGGTCCCATTCGGGAACAAATGTCTCCAGGGACACCTTGTCGACCTCTGGAGCCTGCTTACCAGCCCACCCAGCTGCTAACCATCACCACAGTCAGGTTGCCATACCTCACTTGCGATCTTCCCCTTCCTCCAGGTTATGTGTCTTTTAGAGATTTGAAGTGAACTCTTCTAATTGAAGAATGCGAACTAAGTCACGCATTTAACTATTCTGCAAAGGGCCGTAAATTTCAAACACAGTTTGACTAAGCATTTATGGACATAATTTTTATAAGTGGTTCAAACAAAGGTTTAAAGTAGGATTGAAGAAACAAATTGTGATTGTGCTAAGACTCTTTGGATGATTTTTATACAATCGTAACCGGGACTTAAACATGAAGTTCTTTGTATCATAGTTACTGTTAATATCAAATTCAAATCCAAAATTTATTATTTGATTTCCTTACTTTCTTTCTTTTTTTATATTTCCCTATTGTTATTAGAAATTAATCTATCTGAAAATATATTTGACAAAGTTTTAAATAAGTGCATATAGTTTTACCTAATAGAATGCAATGTTGGTTTATTAAAGCATTTAACTTTGTCTTACTTATCTTACATGCTTTATGTATTAGTAATTTCATTCCGTAAAACATAAATTTTAAAAAGAAGTTTCTCTAGCCTAAATCACCATATAGTTTTGACTATAATTATGCAAAATAGACTTGGTTTCCTAGTACACTAACAAATTCTGAAAATTTAGGATTTTGAAAAGAGATAAAAGGTCATCATTCCGCTAAATGTTTGATGAGATGATGAATAGTTTAAATAAACTTAAAAAATAATTTAAAGATCAGAAATACTATCATTAAACTTATAAAATCAATTATTAGACACGTCTTATAGTCTTAGTTAATAAGCAACTAAATTTAAGTGAATACCTAATATCATGGAGGAAGAAAACTTATTACCAGCAATTTTTGTGATACATTGTAAAATATTATTTCAAAAAATTTTATAGAATTGTTTTGAAATATTTCCGAAGAACGTTCCGAAGGATGAAGTTTCAATTTACTACTGTTACAAAAGTATCTGAAGCCGTAACTATATAAAGAGATATAATAGATACCTCCTCTAATTTTAGGGTTTATATTATTTCTTACTCAACTTCTGTATTAAAGACTTTTTTTGTTCCTTATATCTTCTGGTAGATACTCTGGTGTCAATCAGAGAAAAAAGCTTGAAACTAAAATCTTTAAGATACGTCTACAAACCTCAAATAAAATAGATAGGAACAAAACAGTCATAAAATAAAGAAAAAAATATCAATAGAGTTATTAATTCTATTCATCGAAATTTTTTATGCTGTCATATTTAAAATGTAGGAAATTAAGTGATTATGATTAAAACGAGAGTGTAATTTAAAAAATATAATAATTTTAGAAAACTCAGTTAATTTTTCTAAAATAAAGGACACAGTTTTAAAGAATTTTGCATTAAGGTTAAAAAGTACTGATCAATAGCTATTAGACAATCATAAATATTACCAGATAAGGCTTTGGAAAATTTTAATCTCGTGATACTAATGAAGAAAGTAAGTGTTGAAGGTAATGAAGTTGAACATATCAATTTTAGATACATAAACAGACAAATGTTGACTTATTTTACCGATTAAAGTAAAAATTTTTAGTATAAGAAGGATCACATTATAACAAATTGATGTAACATAAAACTAATTATAAATAAAATGATATCTACGACTAAAAAAATACTATAAAAATTAGAGACACTAAATAAGGCGTAAAAGATAATACAGAAAGTTTTCTGAATTCATTCAATAAGATTTATTTTGCATTTAAAAGAAAGAAAAAAAGTAACACAAAGAAAAAATCAACAGGTCATTCATTAAGTTGTTACCCCTGATGATTGTCATAATGTTTTAATTTTTTTCTTGGAGATTAGATTTTTTTATTTTATGTAAATAAAATATTTATTTCATGAGATTATATGTCAATCAATTTGGACTTTGAAATTGTTGTTAAAAGTTTTTATTTATATCCTTGAATGCTACTATGTTAAAATGTTATATGAAAATTTAAAATAATGCAAATTTTATTGTATCAAATTTCATTTATACTATTTTCTTTAATTAAGATACCAACTCCTAATTTCATTATTTAAAGGATCAAGTCACTCCTTATAGTACAGTCAAATTAGGGTTTGAGGTAAACATTTAGAAATACAAGCAGAAACCCCCCTGGGAAGTGTTGAGGGGGGTCTGAGGATGCCTCACCTGAAAATCCCAAAAAATCCGGTGACGGGTTTTCCACCATTTTGAAAAAGAAGTCGGCCATATTGGATTTTTCCATAGTTCATAAAAACAGCTATAGCAGGTGAACTAATTGGTTTAAAATGTTAGTTCTTGTTTTAAAATGGGTAATTCAGTGCGTTCTTTAAGTTTCAGGCATCAATTATTGGTTCTAAACCATACATTTTTTAAAAATTAAGCTAAAATAGCAATTTTTTCGTATTTTTTTCGGTTGTAGTTCTTTCGTTTAATACTGTGTCGTAACTATTATAAATATCAAGACCGAAACAACTGGAACTTATTTAAGAGGGTTTTGGGCTATGCCATACCAAAATTCTAAGAACTCCCACCATTAGTTTTCCGCCATTTTGAAAAAAAACGATGGCCATACTGAATTTTCAATGTTTCTTATAAACTGCTATAACAAGCGAACTTATTGGAATAAAATGCTCAATTTTTTTTATAAAATGCGTGTCTAAGTGTACGTGTTTGAAATATCCTGCAGTAAGTTAATATTCTTAAAGATTTAATTTTAAAATCTAGGAAAAATTAGTAATTTGTCTGTCTTTTTCTGTTGTAGTTTTTTTATAGTCCAGCCAAATTAGACATTCAATATAACAGGCTGAAAATTGGTGGAAATGTAGAGGATAGTGTCCTTCTTGATATCCTGAAATTTCCAAAAAATCCCTCCAGGGGAAAAATCCGCCATTTTGGAAAAACCAACGCCATCTTGGATTGAGTTTTCAAGCATAGCGACTGAACCAAGGGGCCGATTAAGTTCGTTTTTGTCCCAAATTGTTTAATATTGTGCATTTTAAGAGAAAACATCAAAATATTCGAAATGAAAAACTTAATTTAATAATAATTAATTTTTATTTAATTACTGCTTTGCTGTCTTAAAATGTAGGTAAGCATTCAAGATAACAAGCTGAAAATTGTTGAAAATAGAGAAGGCAGTGTCCATATTAATATCCCGAAATTCTCAAAAAATCCCTCCAAGGGAAACCGCCATTTTGAAACAACCGTCGCCATCTTGGGTTGTACTTTTAAGCATAGTGACTGAACCAAGGGTTCGATTGAGTTCGTTTTTGTCCCAAATAGTTTAATAATACGTATTTTTAAGATAAAACCTGAAAAAGTTTGAAATAAAAAACTTAATTTAATTACAATTAAATTTACTTAATTAATGATTTGCCGGGTGAAAATGTAGGTAAGAATTCAAAATAAGAAGCTGGAAATTGATGGAAACGAAGAAGATAGTGCCCTGATCGATATTCCAAAATTCCCAAAAAATCCCTCCAGGGGAAAATCCACCACTTTGAAAAAACCACCATCATATTGGACTCTCAATTTAAGCACAGTGATAGTGGAGTTTTCTCTTTCCACAACAATGAAATTTCCCCAAAAAGGCATTATTGAAGCTGAAAAAAACTGCAATTTTATTGTCGAATAAAAACTATTCGCACGATTTAAGTAAATTTAGGCTTTAAATGTAGATAAATTATTCAATAAAAACATACAATTACGTGCATGGTCAAAAATATCACCGTTTTGTTGCAACTAAATCAAAAAGAATGGACAAAACGGTCAAATTGAAGAAAACAAACTATTCTCAAACGATATTGCAATCAAACGGTCAAATTTTTGACCATGCACTTAAATGCATGTTTTTCTTGAATAAATAAACTACATTTTAAGCCTAAATTTACTTAAATCGCACAAATAGTTTTTGAAATATTCGACTTTAAAATTGCAGTTTTTTTCAGCTTCAATAATGCCTTTTTGGGGAAATTTCATTGTAGTGGAAAGAGAAAACTCTACTATCACTGTGCTTAAATTGAGAGTCCAATTTATGATGGTGGTTTTTTAAAAGTGGTGGATTTTCCCCTGGAGGGATATTTGGGGAATTTCGGAATTTCGATCAGGGCACTATCTTCTTCGTTTCCATCAATTTCCAGCTTCTTATTTTGAATTCTTACCTACATTTTCACCCGGCAAATCATTAATTAAGTAAATTTAATTGTAATTAAATTAAGTTTTTTATTTCAAACTTTTTCAGGTTTTATCTTAAAAATACGTATTATTGAACTATTTGGGACAAAAACGAACTCAATCGAATCCTTGGTTCAGTCACTATGCTTAAAAGTACAACCCAAGATGGCGGCGGTTGTTTCAAAATGGCGGTTTCCCTTGGAGGGATTTTTTGGGAATTTCGGGATATTAATAAGGACACTGCCTTCTCTATTTTCAACAATTTTCAGCTTGTTATCTCGAATGCTTACCTACATTTTAAGACAGCAAAGCAGTAATTAAATAAAAATTAATCATTATTAAATTAAGTTTTTCATTTAAAATATTTTGATGTTTTCTCTTTAAATGCACAATATTAAACAATTTGGGACAAAAACTAACTTAATCGGCCCCTTGGTTCAGTCGCTATGCTTGAAAACTCAATCCAAGATGGCGTTGGTTTTTCCAAAATGGCGGATTTTTCCCCTGGAGGGATTTTTTGGATATTTCAGGATATCAAGAAGGACACTATCCTCTACATTTCCACCAATTTTCAGCCTGTTATATTGAATGTCTAATTTGGCTGGACTATAAAAAAACTACAACAGAAAAAGACAGACAAATTACTAATTTTTCCTAGATTTTAAAATTAAATCTTTAAGAATATTAACTTACTGCAGGATATTTCAAAAACATACACTTAGACACGCATTTTATAAAAAAATTGAGCATTTATTCTAATAAGTTCGCTTGTTATAGCAGTTTATAAGAAACATTGAAAATTCAGTATGGCCATCGTTTTTTTCAAAATGGCGGAAAACTAATGGTGGGAGTTCTTAGAATTTTGGTATGGCATAGCCCAAAACCCTCTTAAATAAGTTCCAGTTGTTTCGGTCTTGATATTTATAATAGTTACGACACAGTATTAAACGAAAGAACTACAACCGAAAAAAATACGAAAAAATTGCTATTTTAGCTTAATTTTTAAAAAATGTATGGTTTAGAACCAATAATTGATGCCTGAAACTTAAAGAACGCACTGAATTACCCGTTTTAAAACAAGAACGAACATTTTAAACCAATTAGTTCACCTGCTATAGCTGTTTTTATGAACTATGGAAAAATCCAATATGGCCGACTTCTTTTTCAAAATGGTGGAAAACCCGTCACCGGATTTTTTGGGATTTTCAGGTGAGGCATCCTCAGACCCCCCTAAACACATCCCAGGGGGTTTCTGCTTGTATTTCTAAATGTCTACCTCCGGCCCTTTTTTCGCCTAATTTGACTGTACTATTAAGGCTAAGCGCGCACTAGAGACTTCTGTCGCGGCGACTATAAACACTAGGTCACTCGAGAGCAATGCATTTCTATGGAGATGACTGTTGGCAATCTGCCAAGAGTCTTGTCGCCTGTGCACGCGCTCTAGCTTCCTACAATAGCCAGGGTGATAATTTTGTCTCTGTCGCCGTGACAAAAGTATCTAGTGCGCGCTTAGCCTTACTCCGAAGTAACCTACTAAGTCAAAAAACTATCCATTTAAATTTGTTAAATTGTTAACTCATACTTCATTTTTAAGTTTTAAAAAGGGTTTATAATTTCAAATTTGGTATATTCCTACAATTCTCAAAGCTTTAAATATTAATATCTATGATAATACTTAATCAAGTTTACTGAAAATGAGGAATGCAGATTTAAAACTTTATTCAATACACTATTTTACTCTTTTAATACCTTTATTTTTCAATAAATATCTATATTCACAATTTAACAGTTTCAAATGCTACTATATGCATCTATATGTACAACGCAAATAGGTACATTTCTCAAAATATACACACAAATATGCAATGACTGATTATACATATTTACAAAAGAGAATAATAACGAATCACTCATATCTCACCTCACAATCTGAATAAACATAAAAGTGGATTTTCCAGGATGGAATTGGGGTTTAAGGATATATCTAAAATTAACTATTCTACGCATGACTATGAATTTTTTAATGCGTATACTTTGAATGATGGTTGTCACCCCCAGCTTACAGCACTTTATCCAGAACAAGACACTACAGAAATATTAAAATTAATCAAAAGTGTGTACAGCGTTATGCTATATGTCTTTTTTTTTTTTGAAAAACTAGACATTATTTGCTATTTATGATTTCTGTGTCTTGCTTGGGTTCTCAATGAAAAAAGGAATGTAGACACAAAATATTAAGATTGATTAAGAAGATACCATGAAATATTTCACTAGAACATTTTAAAAGTAAACTTATTTGAAATTCTTTCTCATATATGAATAAAGAAACTTTTCATGTAAAACTAGGTAATATTTTTAGTGGTTTGGAAAATGCATGGACTTTTGAATTTAAAACCCTGCAGAAAGTTGCAGGTCACACATTTAGTTGTTTACAAAAAACTATTATTCTAGCTTATGAATGAATACAAAGAGCAACCAACTCAGAACACTATTTTTAATGAATAACCCTAATAAGGATATGTAACCCTTAGAAATTTTAGCATACTTAGAAGCATCTATTTCGGTTAGGCATTCCAAACCTAAGATCTGAAGAACTTTAGAAAGTGTCTTGCTGATTGAAGAATGCTGTAAACCACTTGTCTGCGGTAATTTCAAATGCCATAAGAACAATCATTCAATATACAAAGACGATAAAAATGGTTCGCTTCCAAAAGCTTGTTGAAAATCTGGCACTACTACGTTTCTTTGGGCTTTTCTTAACTCTTTGGAAAGCTCTATATTAGAATGCGCTCAATATTATTTTCAAAATGCAGTTAAAAAAGCGCACAAGAGCTCATGGGTATAAATGTTTGCGTAAAAGGACTAAGTAGTATACATGTTTCTATCTACATACTGAAAAACTAAAGAGTGTAAACTTTAGAGTAAAGAAGATAAAGAGGAATAGTTTTGAAGGTTTTTAGGTAATATTTCTTGAATTTTCACATTAAAGTTTTATGATTTAGATAGTGTTTCAAATATGGTATTTCTTGTAAATTTTCTACCAAAGAAACTATGTACATTTTTGAATATTTAGAGTTTTTTGAAAGAATTTATTGAGGCTTAGTTCTCCTTAAAAATGCTCCCAACAGACAACTATAATATAGTTTATAGAAAAATGTTTTAATATTTTAAAAAATTTAAATCAAGTTTCACGAAACAGGTTTTTAGATGAAAGTTTATAAAAGTTTTTTTAGTATAAGTAGATAATACATGAATTGAGTAGTTAAAAGTAGCATGAACATCAGGTCTTTGAATACAATATAAACAAAACCATTTTTCCGTACTTAATTAATAGTAGGATCTCTATATCTCAATATTTATTTTACTCTATAGTCTAAACTCTTAGGAAGGCCATTTATTGTGAAGTATCTAGGAAGTGATTTTGCTACTATAACATATAAAAATAATAGACTTTAAGGGTATTGCTAACTTATTGGTATACGAGATTTTACATTACGGGTCCTCTGTTTTAACACAATCAACATTTGAATTCACAAATTTGAATGCAGTTTAAAGGAATATTTTTTTATTTTAGTGATGTTTTTTAGATGATAATTGCCATAAGTTTCTGTTGATGTGATGACAGTTTCAAAGCTTAAAAGTTTAAAGGGTACATTTCTATAACAAAATCAGCAAAATTATTGAAAAATTCAAAGTCTGCTAAAACTAATTTAGCAATAATGAAAAGGATTTGTACTAGAAAGGTAAGAAATAATACTCACACATCGATTTTGTATATTTATTATATTGATCAATTAATTAATTTAAGTGAAAAAAATACAAAAATAATTAACATTTTTAAGTATTTATTAGTAATTATTTTTTAATTCTATGTCTTTGCAAAAGAATAAGATATTTTTGTGCACCATAAAATATTTTCAGATGAATAAATTATTGTTAAACAGCGTTATTTAAGAAGTATTACAATAAAGTATGCAAACTTTAATGTAGATTATAACTTCATGCATATGTTCATTTCAATCAAAATGGATGCTTTGAAATGAAATAAAGTTTACGGATAAAATGATTTTAAAATATGAATATATCTTTAGTAATGCTTTTTTACCATTAATACTGTTGATTTTTATAGTTTAAAACCAGAACTTACAAATTTTATATTTAAGCAAACCATTAAAAATAGTTTTTCAAAGGTAAATTTATTAGTTTAAAATTACTTATAAGCATCAAATTGTCAGTAATATATCCTTAAAATGTGCATTAAAAACTACGATAAATATTCATAGGAACTTTTTTAAAAAAGGCTTTGAATATTTCAGTTAAAGCTTCTTCATTTTAAAAAATGCATTAAGAGTATATGATTATGCAAAAAAATATAAGTGGTAAATGTGTAATGTAAAAATGCCCAAAAGCTGCTTAAAGGTTAGAAAATAGTTTTTCTCAGCAGTCAGCATAAATAAAAATGTAGCAGATGAAAATTTCTTTTTCATAAATAATATGCAATCAGAAGTTATATGTTACCACAAAATCTGTTGTGCTAACTTTCCTGAGTTCAACGTCTCTCCTGTGTCATATACAGGGGACATTAGAAATGTTAGACAGAAATGTTAGAAATGTATATGACAGTTTATATTTTACTGCTATTAACATAAAAAAGCAAAAAAGACCGTTAATACACAATAAAATATTTCTACAAAATAAATTGAAAAAATTTTGTTATTTTTTTAAAGAGTAAAAGAGAAAATACTGAAAAATTATTATGATATTCTATGTTAGTATTAAGCTGTTTCTTCTTTTCTCTTTGTGTCCATGTATTTGTGCTTATGCACTAGGGATAATAATAATAATAATAAAAACTAAACTGTTTATTTTTATAATTTTTGTAAATACAATTTTAAAGTCATTCAAAGAAGACTTTTATGAAAAATGTTTTACTTTCTGTATTTAAAAATGAAATAAAAAATAAGTTTTCACGTAGTGGGAAATTTCAGTTTTTTGACTTTAATTAATGTAAAAAATAAATTAGAAGCTAAAAAAAATAAGAAAAAGAAGTTTAAAAATATTTAGCCTCCAGATCACAGAATTACTAATAGGTAAAATTCACACACAAGTAAGTTGGCAGATAAAAAACCATCTTTATCTTAAACCCTTTCAAAATTAATAGTCCCACCTTTTCCGCATTAATTAACCTTCACATCAAACGAAAAGCAATACGACAGCCTCAGATGAGCTTCCAAGCCTGGTACAGCATACTCCACCTTACTCAGCTCTCACATTAAGCGCGAATTCAAGGCTATAAACATCTCCACCTCCACACTGCCTTCGCAAAAAAGAGTGCGTCGATTTTCCAGGTACATAGACAGGCACCAAAAGGCCTCGTAACAGGTCACAGGTCGAACACAAAGTACTTGTCCCTGGACAGCTCAGTGTCCGTGGACACGGCAATGGATACGCTCCGGTAGAGGCCGCCGCCGCCCTCCCTGCCGATGACGCTGCCGACGGAGGCGAAGGCTCTGTGCAGCCCCACTTGCTGCGCCAGGGCTGCGCTGGCGGACTTGGGGATGGCCAGGCGGCTGTGGTAGACGAGCTGCGTGCGCTTGGCGGCGTCGGCGCGCAGCACGCGCGCCGCCGTCACCACGAGGAGCAGGAGTGCGAAGCCGCCGGCCACAGGCGCCGCAACCACCGCCGCGCGGAATAGGGCGCCTGGCGGCGCCCCTGTCCGCCCTCCGCCGCGGGACAGTTGGTCCGCGTTGGAGAGGTAGCCTGCAAGAGACGTTGAAGTTGCTAAATCGTAACTTAGTAATGAAACAAAACAAATATGCAGGAGGTATATAGCACCTGTTAAACCGTGGGGTGAGTTATAAAACGTGAAATATTAATCTTTTAGCCCAAAGAATGGAATTCCTTAGTGTAATGGTATTTAGAAAAATGATGATCGGGAAGAAATTTTTAATGATGATACATTTTTTTAACAGCTAAGGGTCTCTAGGAGTAAAATTGGGACTAAAGGGTACCCAATTACTATTCATGACCAATTACCCTCATGCAATAAATTATTTCATTCTATTATGTTTTGTTTTTTGAAACGGGCCTTGGGAAAACCGCCTTTTGTAACGCTTTACAAGATTAGGTCCTAGCTCTTTAACGGTGCGTCTGCACCCCCCCATTACTATTCGAAATATGCTTGTCTAGGTCCACTCTACCCCCCTGCAAAGTTTGTCCACGTACTTTCTGATCACCCTTTATAAATAGTCTCCTTGGTCAAAGAATAATTCCACGAATAAGAGTAAGTGAAAAGCTAATTAAGCCATAGCTTCTGGCTAACCTCGATATTGATGGCTGTAAATTAGGGTGTCTCAAAAAAAGTCTTTTTTTTTGAAAAACCTCGCTCCCCAGGGCTTTTCCCATTCCTTTTGGTCCCAAAAGATAGTGTGGGAAGTTTTAGCCCCCTAAGTCAACTATAGGGTTTGCCTGTAGAGCCCCAAAGTTTGAAAAAAGTGGAAAAAATGACCAATTTTCAGAATTTTTAAAAATTATGTTTAAGATTGATGATGCTAATAAAACTGGTTCAAATGCGTCTATAGGACGTATTTAGATGGAATATATTTATTTATGTGTATTAACTGTACCCTATAGCCCCTATAATTTAAGATTAAAACGTACTACTTCGGGACGTTGCACACGCCAAAGCTTATAATAATGCACTACCGGTGGACGAAATGAATTAAATCCGAATTTCTTCGAAGAAACTCCCTCAAATGATTCCATTTGGGGCTAAAATGATATTATAAATTATAAAAACCAGAGAAATAACAGTTTTGAGCCCTTCCACTGAGCTTTTAATGTAAAAAGTGTTTTTCTTCAAAATTTCTCGTTTCCAGCTGATGAAACCCAAAACTTATACTTAAAAAGAGGTTTGCTGAACTTTTTTAGATACCAAACATTGGAACCTTTATAGGGGTTTAATTTTTTCAAGTAGAATTAAATTTTAAACAACACAGATCGGAAATGACAAGAATATTTCCTATACCTGACGTGAAAATCGATTTTCTTTTTTCAAAATTAGGAAAATAGTTTAATACTTGTGAATCTTGGTTGAAATGTTAAAGAAAGAAGTTTTTAATTAAAACTCTCCCCTAATACGTTAAAAGGGAGTAATTTTCCAAACTTAAAAAAAGAAAATATATTTTCACGTCTGGTATAGGAAATATCCATGCCATTTCCGATCTGTGCGCTATAAAATTTAATTCTACTTATTAAAAATGAAACCCCTATAAAGATTTCAAAGTTTTGTATCTAAAAAGTACAGCAACCCCCTTTTATAGTATAAATTTTGGGTTTTATCAGCTGGAAACGAGAAATTTTGAAGAAAAACACTTTTTACATTAAAAGCTCAGTGGAAGGGCCAAAAACTGTTATTTCACTGGTTTTTGTAATTTATAGTATCATTTTAGCTCCAAATGGCATCATTTGAGGGAGTTCCTTCGAAGAAATTCGGATTTAATTAATTTCGTCCACCGGTAGTGCATTATAAGCTTTGGCGAGTGCAACGTCCCTTAGTAGTACGTTTTAATCTTAAATTATAGGGGCTATGGGGTACAGTTAATACACATAAATAAATATATTCCACCAACATAAGTCCTAAATGACACATTTGAACCGTTTTTATGGCAGTATCAATCTTAAAATATAATTTATAAAAATTCTGAAAATTGGTCATTTTTTCCACTTTTTCCAAACTTTGGGGCTCTACAGGCAAACCCTAGAGTTAACTTAGGGGGCTGAAACTCCACACACAATCTATTGGGACCAAAAGGAATGGGAAAAGCCCTGGGGACCGAGGTTTTTCGAAAAAAGGTTTTTTTGAGACACCCTACTGTAAATATGTCTGTAAGAGTGACTGACTGACTAAATTTTCGTTAACGAGGTTGTGTTCTTTAAAGAATTGAATTGTTTCCTTTCTTCTGCTGCAGTATTTCTCCAAGTGTTTACCTGCCCAAGATCATTAGCACTGCATTAAAATTATGAAGAGTTTACGTTTCTCTAAGAAAATATACTATAACCTCGATACCTAAAAATAGAAAGGGCCCGAAAATAATTTCGAGATATAGTGTATAGTGAGTTTTGGAGATAACAAGGAAAAATTAAGAATGCTTAATTTCAAGGGGGGATACTTTTTCGAGTTAATGAGGGTATACAAACCATGACACAGAGTCTCCAAAATAATTTGTCCCATGAGTGTTCTATTTGAATATCCTTCCTGTTAGCATAACTTTATTTAAGAAATCAGAGATAACTAAATGGGGTGTGTTCAAAGCAGAACTGCAATTACCAGTCATGTAGCTGTGATTAAGATTATGGACGTCCTCTTGTTTGCTCTCCTCTTGGAAGTGGTTGCAGAGGTCCTCTGTGCAGCAGCTCCTTCCTCCGTTGCCGGGGGCTTCTTCAGGACAGGGGGACAGTGTGGAGGGTGGCGCCGTTTGCGGGGGCAGAAGCTCAAGGCAGGCACGGCGGAGGTTGTCGGAGACGCACACTCCGAGGGCGGACTTGCACATGTAGTTGGACGTGATGCAGGCGGGCAGGTTGCAGAAGCAGCGGACGTCGGCTGAGGGAGAACATAAGATATTTTGTGATTGAATGTAATGATGCTTGTTTTTCCTTACGGCCGTATTCCCCGCTACCGGTAACTTGGCCGGTTGTTAACCGGGAGGCAATCATCTGATTGGTGGAAAACTAGTTTTCCTTCTTAAACGGGCAATCAGAAGCTTGACTGTCGTTAACCGCCGCCCGGTCAAGTTACCGGTGAATACGGCCGTTTGTTGTGCCGATTTGTTCAGATTGTTATTATTTGAATTCATCCATTAAGAGGACTAGTTGCGACAATAACGTTTAACGTCAACTTTGAATTCCAGGTTGTTAAGATTTGTATGAGTAGGGAGTAAGAAACCTTTTTTGTAGCTGCCACATTTAGTAAAAAATCATCATTTCAAATGAATTGCGATAGTGATGGTTAAACCGTTAAAATAAATTATAGTTTCTGAAATATATTATTTTCTCCTCCATAAAAGAAAGATTTTAATCAATGAAATATCCTAAAATATATTTTCAGTGTTATGATCGGGGGGACAGTAGGGACCGTTCTCAAAAATATTAGGTTTCAGGTGGGAAATAAGTGGAAAAAATAAAAAACGAGTTCCCCAAATATATTTTGTTCCAACTTCAGACTAGATAATTTCTATCTGATGTTCTTAATAGTTTAACCATAAATACGAAATACACCAAACCAAAGTAACTCCACGGCCTCCCATCAAAGTAAAATGTTGTGCCGGTTAAATGCGTTCGTAAGATTCAAGAAAAAAGGAATCTTCAGAGAAACCCACTTCTTTAATCCTAATCAGGAATTTACGGAATATGCTAAAAATATTTTGGAAGATGAAGGTGCAAAACCCATATTAAAAGCCTTGTCCAACTGCACAGCAACTGAATTAAATAAAACCACCCTTCCACCAAATAATTTTTAATCTCTCTTCCCACCCAGCAGATGGCCCAGCAATCTCTCCCCCCCTCAAACCACCTCCTCGACTAACTCCACCGCTCTCCATCAGATGGCAGCAGCACAACGTCACCATCCGGACTCGCTCCGCATCTTCCGCCGCCCAGATTCCTGCCGTCTCTTGAGGGCCGTCAGTCGGGCGGGCGTCCCGTCCCATTTGGAAGCTGGCATGCCGCCCGAGAGCCCACTTTTGTGTGTCCCTCTCTCTTTCCTCTCTTATGAGAGGCGTTTTGTCTTGTTTTTATTTTTTATTTTTCGCTGTTGTTGGGTTGTTTTGTGGAGACGCGCAGTCCGACGCCCCTTTGCCTGTGCTGACAAGAACACGTGTAGTTGTGCGGGGGCGATATGAGTTATGAGGGGGTTGGGGTTTTTTTCTCTGAAGGGGAAAGTTCGGGGGGGGGTTGAATTATGGGGAAGAGTTCTAAGTACTGACCAGTACAGAGGAGAAGGGGGTTTTACAGGGAATTATAATGTTTAGAAATTCGATTGTAAAATGGAATCGGCAATGAGATTAATTCTAAAAACACACTAAAAATTAAGTCAGCAGTTAGACATAATGTGCACAGTATAAAAGCGAAGACTTTCACAGCCGGAATTATTACTATAAAACATTTTATTCGGGCTATAAGGCCATGGTCGAGTGTTGAAAGGTTTAAAAAATTAAACGTCGACTTTTAAACCTTTCAACACTCGACCACGGCCTTATAGCCCGAATAAAATGTTTTATCGTAATAATGTGTACAGTTCAGTGAGTGTCCGGATTGGGAAGTCAGTGTGATATACAACCACTGGTAGTTCCCAAAATAGTCTTTTCTACATTGTTAGGCGATACACACGCGCTTACATGTATAGCCTAATTATCAAAATTATCAATCTTTATTTTAAAATCAAATCAGGAAACTTGACTGACGAGTTCCACAGTTGTATGTTTCCGCTTGCCTTTCAATATAATAAAATCTTAGCTATTAGTCCAAAAGGGTGGACTTTTAGTGCCATAATGCATCTTCAAATTTGACACGGGAAATTTAATCAATGGCACTAGTTTGATCCCTTTTCCCTATTAATTTCATCATCTTTCTTTTAACTCCTGATTTGCGTGTGAACTCCATTAGTCAGACTGATAGCATGTAATTTAAAATGCCGGTTACATTTTTGCCTGGTTTTCTTCCTTTTCTAAGTTTACGGGTGGTGAAAATGAGTTTTATTTCTCAGATGCCCTTTTCATATTTCAAATGAAGTTAAATAATAAACGCTCTTAAGTCTGGGTGAACAGAAGTGAGAGTAGCGTGACTACAGTGTGCCCGGGTTTTTGTGATAAAAATGTTATCTTGAATTCTAAATTTTGTAAGCCTTTCAATTCATAAAAGATGATAAATTTCTAGAAATTAAAAATTTTAAATTTTTAAGCGATAGTACTCTCGTTTACAGGTATATCCTAGTTCAAAATTATTAACCTTTATTTTATAAAAGTATGAAAGAGTAAATTTTGTTTCTCAATAACTGTGTAAGTATGTCAACATTAATGAGTCATAGTCAAAGACAAACAAAACAATTTTATAGAGATGTTTGTATACGGATACTATACCTTCGGGGTTCAGTATACCCCAATGTTTTTCGGTTTAAGTAACCCTTTCGAACCATTTAAAAGTATCGTTATAAATATCTACTATATACTATTTTGTATTATGTACTTTTTGAAATAATCTACTGTTGGTACTATGAAGAAAAGTTTTAATAGTATCCTTCCTAATGGGAGAGGGAGAATAAAGGCATTGAATACTCGTATATTAGAGAACTAGGGATAACAAAAAAAAGTTAATTTTTTCACACGAAACTCTAGTTTTTTATGAAAAGATTTTCTCTCGAATTGTTTTTTTGCGCGCTCAGGTACATGTGGTGGTGACAATATTGTTCTCCATAAAGTAATGTATTTTCCAAGCTTAATTTTTTAATGGAAAGAAAAAAGTAATTAGTCACTTTCTCCTTGACATCCATTAGGGAGAGAGTTCTACTGAAATGCCTTAGTCTTAGGGCAACTTCTTCAAAACAAAAGGAGTTTAAAAAAAGTAAGTCTATCCTTATTTTCCACAGCAATTGAAATTGAGGACAAATTTGGGGTGCTTAGAGAGTAAAGCCAAGGAAGGTAAACTGCATACAAGTTAATGAAATATTCCATAATATAATTCCTTCTTAACGTTTTTCTTTTAGCATACATAAAAGAGGATATAACTTCTAAACGTTTTAAATAAGAAATTTTTATTCCTTGGCTTACTAGATATTATACAGGCTAACCGAGTTTTGAAATATGAAGAACTTCCCTCTAGGATAGCTACATACAGAACCTATAACGTACCATATAGGTTGTATAAAGATTTAATGCTTTGCCATAGGTTAGCTATTCCCATCTATATTTTTAACGATTTCCGCATCTCGGTTAGCCTGTACAATATCTAGTAAGCCATAGTTATTCGAATATTTTTTTTAAAGGAACACATATATTCTTACTAAGTAAATTAAAGCATTTCTTAAAAATAGGCTTTTATCTATCTTAATGTAAGTCGAAAAATAAATGTTATACACTGCGTAAGAAAGTGGACTTATTTTATACTTATTTACTTTCTAAAAGGTAAAAAAATGCGTTGCGCAGCTTTTTGGAGAAGATTGAAGAACATTCTTCTGTCATCTCTATTGAAATTTTGAACCAAAAGAATAATTCGCTGGAAGAAGAAAAATCACGCGATTCTACGATTAAGGTAATACTAGGAAAAGTGGTTTGAGACAACCATGGAAAAATGTTCTTCATGGGTTCATAGGTCCTTGGAATCTTCACGTAATTAACACACAAGAAGCTAAGAGAGAACAATGATGAATTAATTTTGTTATAAAATAGCGTTTTCGAGTGAAACTATAAAATGTATAGAATCTCATTAATTTTAAATCGGGATTAAATTCCCTCCGTTTGCTTAATTTAACACATGGTTTCTACTAGCTAATGACAATCTTGTAAATTAAATTTCATTTATATTAATTGCCCTGAATTTCATCACAGAATGATGCAGATATTTTTGACAGTATAAACATGAAGAAAAAAGTTGAAGGTAATAAGTGACTATCCTTTAAAGAAAATGTTCTTTTGATAAGGGATTAAGGTGATACGGAAAATTTATTCTCTTTTAATCGTAAACCTTTTGCTAAATCTCTCAGACTTAGAATTTTCAAAACTGTGTAAGGCAAAAAAGTTGCGGGAAAAATTTGGCAAATGTTCAGTAAGCAGCTTCTTTAATTTTGTAAGCACGTTTCATATAGTCTATTTCTATCGATGGAAGGATACTTTTCAACAGCTTTCAACAAAAAAAACAAGCATTTCCTAACAGACTGGTTAACACCCGAAAATTCTTATACGTAACTGTATTCCCACCACAAGCACGAATTCCAGCTAACTTAACCCTTTATATCTACTGCATTATGATTTCCTGCAATGTTTTTCGTTTGTTACTAAATTAAAAATTTAGGTATTATACATACATATACAAAATAATGATATCTTTGGGAAATTTTATTTGCTAGAGCTAATTAATTAAATTTTGAGTACTTCTGAGTACTGTCAGTAGTAAACTCCAAAACACAAAACCCTGGCACTGAGTAGAGAGCCTGTATGCGAAAGAGAGGCGACAACTCAGTATAGCGCGCGCAGATCGGTAAACAGGTTTTCTGTTCGCCACAGGTTTCCCTCCATAGGATTAGAGAGCCTGTATATGAGAGAGGCGACAACCCGGTATAGCACGCTGATTGGTCAACAGCGTTTTCTGTTCACCACAGGTTTCCCTTCATAGGATTAGCATGGGAGCGAGAGAAGCGGCATGACACAGTTTGGACAGAATTGGAGATTTGGACAGTTTTAACTGCGCGCAAGGATGCGCAGAGACGCTTTTAAGCGAGTTGTCGTCTCTCTCTCGTATACAGGCTCTCTACATAGGATTAGCGTGAGGCGGCATGATACAGTTTGGACAGAATTTGGACAGAATTGGATGCGTGCGCAGAGACGCTTTTAAGCGAGTTGTCGTCTCTCTCTCGTATATAGGCTCTCTAGCACTGAGGGGCTAAAATACTCTCACAATACAAAAAAAACATGTGACTATTTATCGAAGTTATAAGACTTAAAAAAATACACGTTCCTTTTGACTTATACTACTTTTTTGAGGTAAAAAATGACAATAATGGGAATCCGATAAAAATGGCAGCTGAAAGCACAACTTTTAAGTTAACCCTTTATGTCCCGACGGGACTTGTAAGTCCCACTTCCCAATGTTCCAAATTCGTCCTATTTTCGTCATGTAAGGCCAAATTTAGTTTACTTATAGTTACAGTTACATAAACTTGACATATTTTGGATGAGGACGAGGAAAATAATGTGGGGCATAAAGGGTTAAATCTATCGGCATTTCCTGCTAAAATACTCATCATAGAACCCGTACTGCTTTCTATCGTCAGTATATTCGAAAGGATGTTTATTCTACGTAATTTTAAAGTTGGTAGGACTAGTAAGTACCGTCAGTAGATAATGGGTTAACCCACTGGAATGCCAGCCACTGGAACCGAGCCACTCGGCCACTCTGTGTATAAACAATAAGCCATCTACCCTTCACCTTCATTTGCACGCTCAGCTGTGAAGGTTGGCCGGCGTCCGGCTGGCTGACACGTGATCCCTTCTCCCGGATTCGGGATAACAGACGCTGTCGAAACGAGAAAACAAAAAATAATTCCTTCTGAGAAGGGCACTCGTCGTCTGGAATCGAGGACAGTGATTTCTCCCTATTAAACTGTCACCCTTTCTTATTGGGTTTAAGGGTTGAGGGAGGTTTCTCAAAGGAGAAAAAAAAAACGTTAAAAAACGTTTTGATGTGAAAATAAAATGTATGATGTGTAGTTGAGAGTTCTTGGTAATTTTAGTTGCAGTTTAGTTTTTAGTTTACCCTCGTTATCTCAAACTTTGATGCTTTGAAAACCTTCATATCTCGAAAAAACATTTCCCTTCTGAAATTAGGTATTAATCTAATGTTAGTTTTTATTCTTATAAAGAAGCGTTTTTAAGAAAACCTTGATTAGTTGATTTTTTTAAAGTCGCGAAATAATTTTTTTGATAAAATGTCGTAGAAGTGCTCACGCATGGTGAGCAGTTTTTGATGTATCCCCTACATAATAGCCTTTAATTCAACGAGTACACTTAAATGTCTACAGTCCGATCTGATATCATAGAAAATCAACAAAGGGGAAGAAAGCAAATTAAAGTCAACCAACATTCAAACACAATATCGGATCAATCAAGTTCGGAATCAAAGATCGGACTGTGGACATTTTAAGCGCTCGTTTTCTTTCAAGTGATTTGCAATCGGATTTTACCTGATTCTGGTGCCATAAAACAATAGACAAACTTTTGGGGGGCTTATTCTATGAATCATTTTTATTTTTATTTCAACATACCAGAATTTTTATATTCCATCTAGAACAGTGGTTCCCAACTCAAATATGTCCGCGGACCACTTCACGTAAATTTGAACCTCCGCGGACCATCCCTATCCCTAACTTTATCTTCAAAATTTTAACTTTTTTTCAACACATTCATTTCTCACAGATGGTCTAAGTTTTGTCTTTTTTATGAAGTAAGAGAAACCGAGTTTTAAGTATGTTTCTAAATTGGAACTGAAAATAAAATAATCTATTAAACTTCAAAGAAAAATTAACATTAATTTTATAGTAAATTATTTATAAATATACCTTTTATAAAAATATTTAACTATTCTTATCAAGCTCTCACGAAATTCAAAAAATAAAATAAAATCCATTATTAATTACGTTTGTTTATTTTATTTAGTAAACTAAATTAGAAAATTCTTTTTTTTAGCAATACATAAATTTCCAAAGCAATATTTAAGCAATTTACAAGTAAAAATTTCAATTAATCTCATATGAGAGGCTTAACCATGTAACTTTATCTTGGTTACTTATCTTTTATGTAATTGTTCAGGTGAGTGGAAATGATGATGGTTTTAATCCATCCCAGTGGTCCGCTCATTGATCTATTAACCCTGGAAGGGTTCACACCTACATCCAAGTTACAAGTTTTAAAAACATCATTATAAAATAGTTCTAATTTTTTCTTTTTCATAACCAACAACAAAAGTAATATTACGAATATTATTAGTGGATTTAAATTTGAAAGAGACAGTACTTAGCTTGAAATTAAACTACAGGACAGATGAGATGAATAGGGAATCTCAAAAAAGTAAACTTGACATGCACCGACTACAGGCGAGGCTAACTAATGTTTTTCCAAAGGAGCGATTAAAAAAGAAAATAATTTATGTGCTCAAAAACTTTCGCCTTTCCGGCAATAAATTTTTCTTATTTCTTCGAACAAACTGATTTCGCCTGTGTCAAAAATTCCCTCTTCTCATATCACGAGTCCCTCTGTCTGATCATAATCATGCCAATTTCTAGTATCTTTCAACACTTCCACGCTTACTTCGTATTAAACCATGTAAAAATTCAATCATTCGATTCTTTATTTGCCCCACCCTGGCGCCTCTCAATTTTAGTTAATCTGATGTGTACTTTGCCACATCAATCCCATTTCGAAACTATGTAATAAACTACTTTTGAATAAAGTAAGGGAAACGAACAAATATGATTCATAGGATAAAAGAGATTTTTTACTTATGACACGTAGGATTTTTTATTTATGTTTTTGCACACACACATCCATGGTTTTTTCTACTTCCTGAAAGGTGTTGTAATAAGGAAAACTATTTTTTTTAATTTCCACACATTTTTTTTGGATAAATATAAAAATCTTCTCACGGACCACCTCCAAGGGCCTCACGAACCACCAGTGGTCCGCGGACCACCTGTTGGGAACCACTGATCTAGAATAACTTTCACACTACCATTTTTCCCAAAACGTTAAGCAATTATAACTGCTATACTCTTAACTAAATTGCGTAGATAATTTATACACATACTACCATGACTAATAGATTTTAAATTAGGCTCCTTGTTGTTTAAAGAGATTAATTTTGTTATTTGGAGTAACCTTGTTGTATAAAAAGCTGTCTACCTCGAATTTACTTTCGACCCCCCTTCGAATTCGAGATATCAAGGTTATAATAAGTTTTAAATCATACAAAACTTCGCAACGTATTGTGTAACGCGCAGATTTCTAAAAAAGCTAATGCCTAACAATTAAGTTTTTAAAAGCAGTGTTAAGGATTCAAGCTATCGATTAATATTCAAAACTACCGATAGTACTGCTTTTTTTTCTCCATCACAGCACGTAAAAATGCAACTAATAAGGTTTAGTAAAATGTATGCCAAATTTGACCAAGAGTTGTTAATAAAAAATACATCTTATATATGCTATTCGCGTACTATTTATTAAAGTTTGAGTTCTGTTTACTTTTTGTCTAGATGTCTAACACACAATGATGCCTGTTGGTTATGTTAGAGCTGTTTTCTACCCCGTATTCCGCTATCTAATAATTTTTTCGAATAAGCCCAAAACTTTCTGCTTTCTGTCGACAAAAAAATTGGGTAAACAAAACACTAAAAAAACCTTAGATGCATCGAAAACCGATAAAACAATCAGAAACTCAACAACCAAACCCCTGGGACATCCAAATAACAACTAACGTCAATGAATATGCTACACAACGTTGAAACATCCCGTTTCTTCTATAAAGAATACTTTCTTTCTACCTCTTCGATATTATTATTGTGTTCCTGTAAGGTCTGTTCAATGAAAAACATGTAGGAGTGCCTCTTAATTGTAAGGCTTGCGCTTATTTGAGTTATAGTTTGAAGGTAAGCTTTATTTGTGTTGTATTTTTTGGATCTAGTTGAGTTTAATCTGATCCTAGTTGGGAAAAGTGTAGAAAAAAATCGAAGGAAACTTTCGATCTGTGAAGAATTTTATTTGTTAAGGAGAATCTGGGAAAAATAAAAAGTAGCCTGCGGTAGGTTTGCATTTGATGTTTAAAGGGTCTGTTTATGTGCATTTTTGTGTAGTATGAAGGATGAATTTCTCCAGATAAATTCTTGGGAATAGAAATTTAAATATTTTTCTAAAAAATACTGAGGCTAAAAAACAATATTGGAAAAAAAGTTGAAAAAAAAATGATAATGTTGGAAAAAAGATAATCGATATAAGGTAAACTTTATGTTTTGGATTTTTATTATCTTCTGAATAGATGCTTCATGAAGTGTACTTGTGATTGTTTCAGAATTTTAAAACTTTAAATTTTGTACAAAACTTATAATCAGAAATGAACGACTTATAAAATCAGCAGTATAATTTAGTGTCCTTGTGTGAGACTGAATTGAAAATATTAGCTTTAATTTATGATTTTAAAATCCGTTTTATGAGAGTGGAAATATCATCTTTGTACAGAATCGCCAACTTTAAAGAGTATTTTATAGATATTAGGTATATTGTAGTAAAATGAAAGGGTTGATAATGAAAATATTAGGAATCCATTATAAACTCTATGCGTGTTTTTATTATGTAGTCAAAAGGTTTGGAGCAATATTATAACTTCGGACTATTCAACTGTGATTTGTCTATAGTTGAGGAATATTGGAAGCTTCATTTCCTTTCCTTGACGGTTAAAAATATACAAGAAATACCAATAAAATTGCTTAGCATAAAGATCTGACTTCCCGGCAGTCACTCATATGCATGTGGGGGAGTCCCATTTGAATATTTGAAACCAGAACAATAAATGCAAAAGAAGGCGAGGGAGAGCCCCGAAACCAAGAACTGAAGCATATCCAATGTTCTGCTACTTTTTTTTTGCATACCGTAACTGAGTTGCAAAACGGGGTGCATTTGTAAGAGAGTACTTAGAAGATTTCCAGACTACGACGTTCTGAAACAGTGGTTTTCAAAGTACTCGGGGGTATTTGAAGGGTCGTAAAAGTTATAGATTTGTGCATTTTGAGTTGTATCGTATCCTTAAGGTCTTTTTTGAATACCCGTTTCCTTAAAGATTATATTTGGAATTGCGAGCTATTATTTGGATTGTGGTCTTTAAACTGGAGTGGTGGCAGAGATTTAATAGTTTTATATAGACGGGAAACGTTAGTTATTGGGCCAGAATATGACTTTAATATCTTAGTCGAGTTTTCAGTTGTGTATAGTATGAATGCTTTAGTTAAAAAGAGTCAAGTATTATAAAACTAACATATTTAACTTGCCTTACAAGCTTATTTTTATGCCTATATATATATAAAAATGAATGTTTGTCTGTATGTGCGTAAGTTTTCCCCACCTACATTAACTTTTAAACATTACCTCGTTGCTCTACTCCCTCCCGGAAAGGTTTCTGAGAATAAAAATAAATAATATTTTTTCAGACTTCTATCAAATGGAAGCATCCTAACTACTTTTTTTGGTATATTTTATGCTTAAAAACCCATACTTCATGCCTAACTTCATGGGGTCATTCCACGTCAAAGTGATCCAATTTTCGGAAAATTTTTCCCTTGGGTCCTTCGATTTTTTTCAAATTTGGTACACATGTTGAATATGCCTAAAAAATAAGATTTGCCAAATAAAAATGTTTTATCTCTTTTAGTTTTTGATTTATGGGGTTTCAAAGTTGCAAAAATCTTGAAATTTTGATCAAACATGCTTTTGTAATTTGCTCATATTTCAGTAACAAATTACTTCTCAGCAAAAACATTGATACCATTTTAAAGAAAATTAAACAAGCTTTAAAATTATGTAAATTATAGTATGGTTTTTTTAATTTCGATTAAAAAATTTACTTTAAAATTTAATTTTTAAAAAAGTATATAATTTAAAATTTTCAAAAAAATTACAGTTCTTTATATTGGTTTCCTTATGCTATATAAAAATTTTCAGGTTGGGATCTCTACGGGATCATATGTTTAAAAAATAAAATGTTATAATTGTTCAATAATATTAAGCTTCACGGCACGACTTCGGTAAGTAAAATGAGCGTTTAAAAGAGAAAAAAGATCGTACCACCATGAAACTTGGGTTTTTGATTACCTATAACACATATTGTACGAAAATTAAGGTGCTAAAATTGTGGGGGGGGTTGGGGGATCCCCCTCCCCTTTTCCAAAGGGGGGTTCTAATCGTGTGATGTGTCATTTTTCATGACTTTTTGCACCCAAATAATCAAGATAATAATTATTGTCCACATAATTGTCCTATACAGGGTGTCCCATAAATAATGGGTCACACTTCTAGGGGGGATAGAAGACACCTAGACGAGTCAGAATCACATAGGATTCGGGGGTCCCAGACCAAATCCCAGGGAGTTAAAAATGGAGCGACACCCCAAAAAATTATTGAAAAATTCAATTCGTAGAAGAACTGCTATTGGTAGAAATTTAATTATGGTCTCAAAAATTGTGGTTTAATATGATCTTAAAAATTATCTCAAAAGTCTTCACCTTAAAATTTTTTTTATTATTAAAAAAGTTAAAAAACCACAAAAAATGTGAAAATTCTGCCCAAACCTAATTTTGTATTTCGAAATCATCTCTTTTGATTTTATAATCTGAAAGATCATAGTTTTAAACCCTTAAGTTCAAAGTTTCACGTAAAAATCATCAATATTAAATGCTTGAGATCCTGTTAAAGTTCGTTTTTTGCGTGCGAAAACTGATTTCCTATAGCCGTTTCCAAAACGACAGTCTGCGGACGAAAAAAACGGACTTATACCGTACTTTAACAGGATCTCAAGCATTGAATATTGATGGTTTTTACGTGACACTTTGGACTTAAGGGTTTACAACTATGATGTTTCAGATTATAAAATCAAAAGAAATGATTTCGAAATACAAAATAAGGTTTGGGCAGAATTTTCGCATTTTTTTGTGGTTTTTTAACTTTTTTCATAATAAAAAAATTTTAAGGTGAAGACTTTTGAGATAATTTTAAAGATCATATTAAATCACAGTTTTTGAGACCATAATTAAATTTTTACCAATAGCAGTTCTTCTACAAATTGAATTTTTCAATAATTTTTTTGGGGTGTCGCTCCATTTTTAACTCCCTGGGATTTGGTCTGGGACCCCCGATTCTTATGTGATTCTGACTCGTCTAGGTGTCTACTATCCCCCCTAGAAGTGTGACCCACTATTTATGGGACACCCTGTATAAAAGGGACAACCAACATTTTTAAAAACTTTCGATGGAGCGTGCGTGATTGTCTTTTTCACAGTAATTTCACGCAAGAAGTCAATTTAAAATTCTTTGGTATTTAAATATAGATATAGTACCATTTTTCCCTGTATGATGGGTCTTTAAACCCCGGCTAGAAAACTCAATGAACTCAAAAATTTACGGGTTGCTAAGGTTGGACGTAAAGGTACGCAAAGGCGTCGTCTGCACTCAATCTCCAAATATAAACAAACAACTTGTCACACTTAGGGGGTATCGCTTGGATTGAAATGGGAGGTGCTCTTTGGTTTCAGTACAAGTTTTTATATCGCTGAACCAGGTATCACTGTTCTTTTGTCTGAGATTTTATGGATATGTCGAGCAACAGTAAAAGAGCCTTATCTAAAATTTATTGTTGCAATCCCTTCAAAAAATATCGTCGTGAAAAATTAAGAAGACACTGATGAAAGTGTGAAAGAGGATGACGGTACAGTTGCTTTGATTTTCTAAATAAATCCTTAATATGCGTTGAAGCATCTCCAATAGTGAAAAGATAAATGCGTGATTCGAAATATTGTAAAAGAAAATTGAAGAAAGCCAAATGAGCATGATTAAAGAAGTTCACTAGTCAAGAAGACATTTCTGCAACTCCAGAAAATCAAGAGTCTCCTGATTCTTATTCTAAAATGATTCAGCAACTTAAAGAAAAGTTCCAAGAAGCAGTAAGTACAAGTGAAAATTTTCTTATATTGACTGTTTTTTCGAAAAATTTGTCCTGTGCAATGTGTGTGTGATATAAAGAGAGTTTTCTGTTAGTAATAGAATGGCAAGATAAGCCAAATCTTTGGTTTTAGAAAAGGGAATTTTATCTACACGTAATCAGAAACTTGGGACAAAATTAACTGCTAATGTCATAGATGAAGTCAAAAACTTTTATGTGATTTTTTATTTGTGATTGTTATTTTTTTAGTGAAGACTTAAGCAGACTGTGTAACTGTCAAAATTGATGAAACTCGCCTGAAGTTGCAAAAACTACTAAGATTGGGAAATTTTAAAGAAATATACCGTCGTTTTAAAGAGTTGCAATTAACCTTTTTCTTTATGTACTGCAATCCAAAATTTCTAATATTTATATAAATTTTTAACTGTCCCCTCTTACGTAGGACACCTTTGTGGATGATAGTTATTAATTTGATTATTTGGATGCAAAAAATCATGAAAAATGACACATCACACGATTAGAACCCCCTTTTGGAAAAGGGGAGGGGGATCCCCCACCCCCCACAATTTTTAGCACCTTAATTTTCGTAAAACATGTGTTAATGGTAACCAAAAACCCAAGTTTCATGATGGTACGATCTTTTTCTCTTTTAAACTCTCATTTTACTTACCGAAGTCGTGCCGTGAAGCTTAATATTAGTGAACAATTATAACATTTTATTTTTTTTAACATATGATCCCGTAGAGATCCCAACCTGAAAATTTTTATATAGCATAAGGAAACCAATATAAAGAACTGTAATTTTTTTGAAAATTTTAAATTATATAATTTTTTGAAAAAAAATTTAAAATTTAAAAAAATCAAAAATTTTTAATCAAAATTTAAAATAACCATAATATAGTTTACATAATTTTAAAGCTTGATTAATTTTATTTTCTTTAAAATGGTATCGATGTTTTTGCTGAGAAGTGATTTGTCACTGAAATACGAGCAAATTACAAAAGCATGTTTGACCGAAATTTCAAGATTTTTGCAACTTTGACACCCCATAAATAAAGAACTAAAAAAGATAAAATTTGAAAAAACTCCCAAGTGGTTTTTTAAGGTGTTCTTTTAGAGTACCAAAAATGAAAAGAATCAAAAATGGTGAGGAAAAAGTCATTGGTTCACTTGACGTGGAACGGCCCCATGGCCAAACCACATTATTGTAAAAATGATAAGAGAAGATTTAATATTAATTGTTGTATGTATAACATCGATTGTTGTATATTAAAATAGATTGTCGTAGTTAAAATCAATTGTTGTAGCATAAACATGAAATCAATCCATTATTATTTTTCACTCTTCCGGGCATTTATTGTCCGGGTAAAGCCTAACCTAGCACACGGTGTACACATTTGGACTGGCGAAGCCCAATTTATTAAAAAGCTGAAACCCGGGCAAAAGCCCGGGTCTAGCGCATCAGCGGTAGTATATTTATAATTATCCTTCTACACAATTAACTATCCTAATTTTTATACACAGAACATAATCTAGAGTCTAATAGCATCAATTAGAAACATTTTTTATGTGAATAAATTTAATGTTGCATAAAAATTATCTCAATATTACACACAATGATAAAAAGTTGGACAGATAAAAATAAACACTTTGTAGATTCCAAAACAAATTATACTTGTGTTAAAAAAATTCCATACATTTGATCATGGATCGATTTTGAGGCTTAAGAAAATGAAGACTTTTTAAAATTTACGAATACGTTAAATTATTTCTCTTATTCGTATTACCTTTCACATGTAGAGAAGGATAATGTATCTAAAGTATTTAATTATTTGAACTAAAACGTGAACATGAATATAAATACAATGAATTTTGGTGATTCATCCGAGTATTTTTTCCCTAAAATTGTCCGTCTATTCTACCTCGTTTCAAAACAGGACGCAATTTACTAACTCATTTACCTCTCATTTTAACTACACAAAATACTGATAAAATCTTTCACAGTAGATAAAACGAATTGCATGTTTAACTAAGCATGACTACCCTCCTTTTATCATAATGGTCGAAAACTTCCATGAATATTCATAGTGCAAAAGGATTTGCTACCTTTTATTTTTAAGAGCAATCTAAATCCTCCGCAATTATCCAGTGAGTAATTGATATCTTGAAGGTTTTCCTGTTTTAACTATTCCTTTTACTCTTTTGCCCTAATGCCATTCAAAATGATTCTTTTCATGGAAACTTTTCTGTTGAGCCTTACACATGTCTCTGGTTAATATTTAGTTCCTGCCATGCGTGGACCTAATGGGTGAGTTATAAATATTCATCTCATGCAATTGGTTGGATGAGTTTAATTTTGTGAATCATCACAAGCCTAATTTAACACTTGTGGACAACATGTTTGATGCTCAAAGTTCAGGAAGGAAGACGAGAAGATTGAAACTGTGTGAAGAGTGGAAATTTTTGAGGGAACGTAACAGGCAGAGTAATGTTTATGGAATGTAGGAATTCAATTAGTTGTCACTTTTTCTTTATTATTTTATACAGTCAAAAATTAGTATATTTATACTTTATTAATAAAAGTATAAAGCTAATTGACTGAAATGACCCTTCGATAAATATTGAACAATGGAAGTCATTCGTGTGCCAGAAAAGATATTTTTTAATTCACCTTTCGTTATTTGAAGAATTCCAGGAAATAGATCATGTTATATAAAGAACTTTTAAAAACAAAACCATTTCAAAAAGGAATAATAATGTTTCCTTACTAATTAAAAGAAGCACATTTCACACAAATATTTGGAATGTTCTGGATAACTTTTTCTAGTTTCTTGCTTGTTTCTATTTAATTCCGCTTACATGCTTACTGCTATTAACTTTTTCACATGGTTTCTTGATTAATCTTGATTACCTAACGCATCCTGAAATCCTTTAGCTGATTATCCCATTACTAACCAAGGTTGGGTAATTCCAAACTGATTAGAGAAAGTATGCTCTGAATTTGGACCGACCAGATATTTCCAATTAACGAGAAATTTTTACATTTTCGTGTGTATTAACTGAACAGTCGGATTAAAGGAAACTGGTGAAATGTTTGAGCAAACAATTGAACAATTTGGTGGTGATTATTATTTCTTGGAACTAATTAACTTATTTGGGCCAGTGAAAATGTGGTTAATACGAAATATTATATTGATCAGTTGTTCTATATTCCAAGGTTTTTCTGTTCCAGCAAATTGTCACTTATTTTCCATACTCGGACCCAAATCGTGATCGTTTTTGTATCACAATTTCCTTGTACCTTTATTAAGCATTACCAATTGACTTGTGATTGCTGTATAAACTTGTTTAAAAATTTTCTAAAGAGTATGAAAAAATTGTATGGTTTGGTTAGCGAAATGTCCGCTTTATCTAGAACAGATGTAGAAAAGACCTTTTTAAAAATTACAAATTTCAATTGTTTTAATAAGAATCTGTTGCAAAAAATATCCTTTACAATCCTAAAAGTCACCAGAGTAATTTTTAAAGGAATTACCTGTTAACCACAGCCAAAAAGTATTTAAAGTGGGGAAGAGGATGGATCTTTAAAAGATAAATCAACAGTAATTTATATTGTTCTTTGAAGAAAAAATTAAGACTTTATCTGATTTAGTAACTTTTTTAACTAAAATTTTCCTGATATCTCGTAAGGGGAAACTTCTTCCTTAATTCAAAGTGAAGAACCAGCACAAATTCATCTGTGATGGTTCAATACGCCATTAAAATTTCGATTTTTTTCATAATTATTCTAATACAGTTACGATAAAGCTGCGTAAAATGTGTTCTGCCTACAGTAAAAAACTCTTTGTTAAACTCTAAATCTAATCTTGTTTCTGAAATGCATCGGTTGTAAAAACTTTATCATGTTTTTACAAGGCATTTAGGATATCCCTTCTGTTGAAAGATAGTTATTTTCAAAAATATAATCCGCGTGTGAAGCAGAGAGAAAATGAACTCTAGTCAACAAATTCGCTTTCGCCATATTCCTTTCTCTTCCATTCTTCCTAACATGGGACAGAGTTGAGTTGAGTTGATTTATTCCCCTGGAAAGAGGTGCAGATTTATTCGAACGCGCAGGTAATTGAAGGGAAGGCTCTCGGGGAGCAGCATTTTTATTGTTGTCAGGGATGATTGGTGGGGGAGGATTCGATTCCAAACGATTTTTTTGAGGGGATTTAATGGGTTTATATATTCCCATGGTGATTTAGAAGAGCGGTGTTTGCCAAATCGACGCTGGATTGTCGGTTGGAAGGCTGATTGTGTAGTTTGGGATTGATGCAGGCACAGTTAGGAAGGATTTATTGCATTAGAATTTCATCCCTGCAAAAGAATTTTTTCTTTGGAAAGTTTTTCCTTGTAAATTTGGCAGAATTGTGAGTATTTAGATGCATAATTGCTCTGCTTTCCATCCAAACAAAAGTAGGTTAAGAGTTCCTGCAGCGTCCCTAATCTTTTTGAGGTTAGGGTAGAGTTATTAAGGTTTGGATATTGCAGAATCATTTTCGATCGATAAGTTCTGTCATAAAGCAAATAACAATTTTAAAGGGGATTGAAAAAGGTATTTTATAATTAAGGAGTTGCGTGCGTATAAAATAGGTGGAGAAAACTGAAGGAAAAGCTGGACGTATTTGAAAACTCATACAAACAGAAATAATAATAGATAGAATATGTTTTTATAAATGTAACTTTTTGAAATGTTTATGAATACTTTTTTTAGAAATGATTTTTGTAAAGCAGAAAAATTTTGATTATCCGTATGAAAGAAAATCTTTTTAGCTTTTCTCCTAGCCCATACATAAGATGAAAAAAATTAGTAAAATGAAACTTTTAAATTTGTCAACTATTTTGATCCTATCTGAGAGGGAAGCGGGACGCATATACAGTCGAATCCGCTTAATGTGATCACGGTTAATGTTATCAATCGGATAATGTTATCGAAATCAACAGGTCCCGATCATTCCTATTTAATTTAATGTAAAATACATCGTTTAATGTGATCAACCATGAATCATCACTCCGCTTAATATTATCAAAATTTGTCCAAATCCCCTTTAAAACGACCGCTTTTGAGTTCGAGTTTCATTTTGAAGGTCAATTTTTACAAGTAAACATCTGCCCCATGAGATCATCTGACGCTTCTTTTTTCTGAAACTCAGTATCAGTAAGATAAAAAAGAAAACATTCCGCATGTATTGAAAGAAAACTGCATAAAAAACTGTTATGGGGGGTGTCCAAATCCATGCTTGTGATTGGTTAAAGAAACCAACCAAGATCGACGCTTTGCAGATGTCTGATAAGAGATTTGAATTTTCACTTTTTTACTGGAATTCAGATTCTGTATTAAATAAGTAGTTTATTGTAGTGGAAGGATATAATGGAGCGGAAAAAGAGAGACCTTTCTATACAAATAAAAATACAAAGTAAACGATTATTTCACTTTTATTAATTGAACTACTCTTATATTTTCCCCTTAGAATTTTACCTAGTTTAAAAATAGTATTTTGAATACATTTATTACGATTACATGATTTTGATTTTAAAGCAAACAATCTAGTTACACTGTTTGCTGCTTTTCATGTGAGATCGCTTATTGTTATCGATCGGATAATGTTATCAGTTTAATCTCGGACAATTGCGATCACATTAAGCGGACTCGACTGTATCTTAGTTTTCGTACAAAATATGTAGCGGAATCTAAACTTCTCAGAACTTTTTAGTGTTTAATGGAACCAGGCTCATATAAAATGACATATAGTGCATAATTTTCTAGAATCGAAAGGTATTAATTTTATGAATGACGTTTATGTTCTCAAGGTATCCATTGAATTAATCTAGTGATCATCATGAATTGAAAAGTAAGGTTTACTTCCCCACAACTTAAAATATAATTTTATTAATATCCTATAAGTGTAAAATAAAACACAACTATTTAAAACACTTGCTTAAAGTATCGTGATCTAATACAAACATGTTAAAATGTCTTAAAAAATAAGTTCACAGCATGGTTTAAAGAATGCTAAATCATGTTCATCCTTGTAGAAAACACCAACTCACCATAAGAGTCCACTTTCCCTTCTAATACATCTAAGTACCCAAGTTAAAGTTCATATCAGACTCTCCGGAAAAAAGTTTCATATACTTTTATGTTCGATAAGCGACATTTGTGTATTATCTCCATGTAGGTCTATAAAGAATATTTGTAGTAATAGAATTTCCAGTCTGAGGGTCTCTGAATCCAGTTACATTTTGCCGCCCAATCACTTTCTACGGGAAAGTGGTCTCGCCTTTATAGAGAGATTGACGTGAATTTGGCCTTTATTGAAAGTTGCGTCCCTTTTCGAGACATATATATTTCTCAATAAAGATGCCCTTTTCTTCGAGAGTATTTATGAAAGACCAAATAAATTTTTTTGCCTGTAGAGGGTTAGGCATTTTCTAGATTCTTGTATGTCTATCACGCGTAGGTGCTTATGGTGGTGAGATAGCTCTTTTATTCGAACTAGTAATCTTTTGGTTACTGGGTGATCTCAGACTGATGTTGTTTTGTGCTTTCAGTTGATGAATTTGCGAGTTCAAATTTTTCATCGACTGATTTAAACTTTTAAGATGGTTTTTCAGGTTTTTCCAACTGTTGTTTTATTTGCAGATTTCCTTTTTTAAACTAGTTTTTGGTCAAATCTATACTATCACAAGTCTTTTTAAGTATATCGTTCCTTTAAATGTATATCTGTCTTTTCATATAATAACATATTCATTAAATTATAGTGAAAATTCCATACTTATTCACAGTAAGAAAACAATCAACTAGAGTCCCATTATAAAAGCAGGGTATCTTTAGATATATCTTATTACTTTTACATCTTAGGTTGTATGAAAATTTTAGAAAAGAAAAAAGTGCAGTTGAAATACCCTACATTTAACGAATAAATTTTAATGCTTCTATTCAAATGTGTAGGTTTATAGAGCTAAGCATCCACCTATCACCTATCCATTACAAATCAAAAGTTTTATTCTTTTAACCTCCAAAAAAAAAGGAAATGAGTGATAGGAAAGCTCCGTAAGTCCTGTTGATCAAATATTTTTCTCCCTACCTGGAAGAGCAACAGTTTGTTTTCGAGCTGCTATCCCAAACGAAATTTGGCCATGTTTGACAAATAAACGACCTGGGTTTTGCCGACGCTGCTGCAAGCGATAATCTGTCAGAGAATAGATTAAAGGCGTTTTCTTTTGTTGTTTTTTGTCTCTAAGAAAAAAGATAAAGAGTGGAAGGGTTAGGGAGGTAAACACGGATCTTTATTTTATCGGGAGAGGAATTTAGGTTGGAAGTTGTGTGGTTAGGAATAATGTGTAGGTTGAGTTCCCCCCTAAGGTTTGGAATTTTTTGGTTGGAGTTGGGAAAAAATCTGTAATGAAGGCATAATTTAGTATATTTTCTTACGAATTGGATTTCATTACGAATAGTGCAATTAAAGACCTTATTTATACAATGAGTAATTTAAAATGAGTTAACAAGTTATTTTATATGGTGATGACTATTGCGTGTATAGGAATATTTTACATTAATGGTAGTGGCTTAAGGGTGAGAAATTTTTTGATGTGCTTTTTCTCAAATTTATTGAAAGAAAATTACAATATTTCGATTATAAATTAAGCTTTATGCATTGTAAAATTTGGATGCAAAACAAACTGTACAATATAAAGTAGGATATATTTTAAATAATACGATATTAGATTTAGTTGATACTTTTCTTACGTTTTATTGAAAAAAATAAAGAACCAATGTAACATAAATGTATCAAATAATGATGTAATGAATTGTATGGAAATGGAAAAGAATCTTTGTTGGAACATACAAACTTTTATTTAGGTTTAAAAAGTTGGTAAAGTAAAAAGTTAACATTGGTTTAAAAAGTTTCTATTTTAGTGTTATTCAAAGAGTTTGAAGAAAACCGAAACTTTAAAAAAATTATCAACACGATATGTTTAGAATTAAACGCTTTGAACGGCAAATACTCAAATATTTTTATTAAAGAAATACCGAGACTCTATACCAAGAAAAGGTGTTTGCTATCCTAAGAAAGAAGAAAAAGAAATTGTAGAAAGGCGTCCTTTAACTTCTCAAATTAAAGTGTACTTTATCTACGAAATAAGAAAAACCTAAAACGGGAGAATCTCCGCACAAATGACATGGTCTTAGAAAATGTATCTCCTCCGACAGATAATGCTAGAGTCAACTTTTCTAAAGCGATTCGCCGTTTGAAATTTTAGAGTGGTGTTTTGAAGTACTTCGCGTTTTCTGTGGAGAGATTTCCTTGCTATGCATTGGACATTTAACCAATGGTTAATGCTTTAGCAGATTTTTTGAACTTTTTCTGTGTGGTTTAGTTTTTCTTAAGATAGATTCCTGTAAAAGGGTTTCGAAAAAAGCAAGTAGTTTACTACTGATATAGTTAAATTTGATTTAAATGTTAAAAAAGTAATCAATTGATATTCAAACCTTAGAGACCGTTTAGAGATTATATCTATTAGTCTTTATTTAGATTATAGTAAAACGGCTGTCAGAGGGATGCCTTGAAAACCGTATTCTTGTTTGAGAAGATTAAGGAGTTCTAAAATTTCTTCTGGAACTTCTTTATTTACATTTAAGAACATGATAATCCTCTATAAAATACTACCTATTATCTTTTTTGCTTGATTACATCTAATAGAAGGGTACTTAAGGAGAAAGATTCATTTGTCACTGAATTAGAATTAATTTATTCTGAAAATTTATCTGAATATACCTCCCCAAACATTATCTTAGACAATGCTATTGCACAGCATTTTCAGAGCGGTGCAATATTTAAGGAAAAACAATGGAGAATTGCAGCCTGTCTTAAAATTCTAAAAATTCAATTTTAATTTATTAAAAATTATCTCCTGATTCCAAAAATACGCTTGTCTTTTCCCACAAACTTTTTTAAGGTAATTATGACATATTTTAATACAGAAAGCTCCTAACAATGTGCAGAAAGCTCCTCCGTCACATGTCTCTTGGAAATGTGGGAAACACCGTTTTCATCGAAACACTAGGATGTAAAAAAACTAGAGCTCAGTCTTTCCAGTCTTTCAAAGCGGGATGATAACAACAATTGGGTTGGGAGCAAGGCACATTTAACGTCACAAGCTATTTCAGCTAAGACAGAAAATAAGCTATTTTTAATTGAAAATATCTCTATTCTAAAAAAAGTTTTTGTAAATGGTTTCCAGAGAAAGGCTTTTTAATTACTGATCCGTAATAACATGTTTTTGGTGTCAAACTGTTTGGATTCTTTTGAGGATGTGCAATAAGCTTTTAGAATTTCTAAAAAAAATTCTTAATTCTAAAATATTTCCATATTTCTGGATTGCGGATAAGGATGCAGTTAACAGCAAGAAACTGTCGTACAATATATTATATACCTCCAATCACAATGACCAACCGACGCTATTCATTAATGATGAAAATAATTCCTTTCACGCTTTAAATATGCGCTTCAAATAGTATGTTCTTTCTAAATAAAATATTTTAAAAGACTGATAAGAGTTTTCCAGAAACTCACAGATATGCCATTTAAGTATAGAATTTCACACACCAAAATCAATTGTTTGTAAACAATGAGTGTAATGTACGTTTTGTCTCTTATTATTTTCAAGCGCTTAAATTTTATTGTTTAAAAAGTCTGTTTTAAAACAAAAACTTGAATAATAAAACACTAGACCAGTGTTTCCCAACGTGGGGCGCACGCCCCACTGGGGGGCAATATCATTTTCTAGGGGGGCAATTTGAAAATTTTCAACCAAATTGCCCCCAAGGTGGGGCCAATCCAGGGGGAAATTTAAAAAAAACTTTTTAAAAAGAAGTTTATCAAAATCTGATCCTATTATTCCTATCTGAGAATGTATGTCTGAAATCTGGACCAGTATGTATTGAAATCAAATTGAAACCCTGTTTTTAGAGTCTAATTTCCAAACCTTTTCTGGGGGAACTAGCGGTACCAAACTAGTTAAAAACCTGCTTCCTAGAGTCAAATTTCCGAAAATTTGCTGGGGGATGACCCCCAGACCCCCTTGGTACTTAGAACTTAAATGCTCATAACTTGATTTAGTTCTTTAGCATGCAAATTCTACCTAAAAATGTTCTGAAAATCGTCAATAGACTTATTAAATATACATAGGAGGGAGGGGATAAGAAATAATTTTGGCTCCCCCTTAAAATATATTTCTATATATGCCTCTGAGACTGGGGGGGGGGCATGGCAAATTTAGAAAGGCTTTGGTGGGGCATGAACCGAAAAAGGTTGGGAAACACTGCACTAGACATTTTGATGAGTTACTAGGTACTATATTAAATTTAACAAATTCATTGTTGAACTTATTTGGGAATATTGAATATCGAGCTGACTTGATGGCTATTTTCAAGGAAAACGTGTTGATTAAATGATTGATAATTTAGATAATAATGTAAGAGAGTGTGCTTTTGGAAAGTTGGTTGACGTTTCTTATACTAATTGTTTTAACGAATGTTTTATAAATAAATAATTTCAGTGAGCAGGGTTTTGTGAGGATTGCGAAGCGATCCGAAAGGCCCTGCGTCAGCAGTTAACAGGGGTTGGTGAGCGATAGAGAGCAGGGGGTGGTAGCTCCCTAGTAACTTAAAATTTAGGGCTTTGAAAGGTAAATTAGAATGTTTTTTGGAGGTTTTAAGCCATCCTGAACACATTAAGATTAAAAAAAATTTTGACTGCAATTATCCATTTTAGTGAACCTTTAGTGAATTAGCTGTAATTAAGTTTTAATTACAGCTGAAATATTTGACTCTGCAGAATTATTTAAAATCGATTTTTGACTTATGGAGACATAAATCCTTAGTATTAGCAAAGCGTGAATCTAAGTCACAAGAGCACTAAAAGTTATTGAGAGAGATTATTGGAAAATGTTTTCTCCCTCTTCATTGTGTGTCAACACTCCAGAACAAAGCTTAGAAACTACTTCTAAACTCCAACCACTCGTATGGTTGGAGAGAGTGTCCCCTCTTCCATAGTGAACCCCATGTTCTTTTCTCTCACTCCAGCTGCTTTAATCCCGACAGTTCGTTAGCCTCGCCTGGGGCACCCATTTTCACGGGCCAACACATTTTAATTTGCTCTCCTTCCTAAGAGGTGAAAGAAGCATCCTGCCTGTGATGAGATAAAGGGTGACTTGTGGACAGAAGTCAAGATTTAGAGGTAGTAAATATGTGGTTTTAGTGGGGAGGAAGCTGAGCGTGTTTGCAAAACGTGGAAAAGTTTAAAATCCGGGGATATATTAATATATTGCAAAATTCATATGTAGATACTCGCTTTGTACAGTTCGGGCTTCGATACCATAGGTATTGGATTTTGTCCTCGTCCCAATTTTCTGAATAGTTAATATAGTTATATAATTGTATTCTTACTTTGGCAGTTTTTGTAATTATCTGTGTATTTTTAATGTAAACGACATGGTGAAGATGGACACGCCCCATGTGTTATTTTATTCATTCGTAGAAATCTATATTTCGGTGATTTTCTCGGCTTTGCCAAATAAAATCGATGACGTAGAGTTTGTTACGCGTGATTGCATTTTCTGTTTTAAATATATGCAACAGATTATAGAAGTTAATAATTTTTACCGACCCTATCAAAATTCTAAATATTCCGACCCTACAAAGTACATACAGGGTGTTTCAAAATTGCGTTGCACGGCTTTTATTTGGAACCAACGCCTCCTAGGGTCATGGAAGTACGGTCTACCCTTAGGTAAGTGAGCCTGGAGAATCCATTGAGAGGACTTACAGCGCCCCTAGCGGCGAAATTAAAAAGTTAAAAAATTAATTAAAAAACTAAAGGAGATGGAGCAAAAACCTCAATAAGAGTATTGTTGCCTACGTCAAGAAGAACTCACTGAAAAAAATTTGATCAAAATATCTTTAATATTTGCTGAGATATTAGCATGTGAAAATAGCACTTCTTCAGGGGTCAAAAGAGAAAAAGTTCGCATTATTGCAAATTTTTCAGTGTTATTTTGTAGTTTTGTGTTTTTTTAGTTTAAAGAACACAGAATTTAATCAAAAAAATCAAAAAAATTTGGAAATATGCCAACTTTTTCTTTTTTAACCCCCTGAAAAGTGCTATTTTCACATGCTAATATCTCAGTGAATATTCAAGATATTTTCATGAATTTTTTTTCAGTGAGTTCTTCATGACGTTGGAAACAATACTCTCACTGAGGTTTTTGCTCTATTTCTTTAAGATTTTAAATTAATTTTTTTAACTTTTAATTTTGCCGCTAGGGGCGCTGTAAGTCATTTCAGTGCATTCTCCAGGCTCACTTACCTAGGGGTAGACCTTACTCCCATGACCCTAAAAGGCGTTGGTTCCGAATAAAAGCCGTGCAACGCAATTTTGAAACACCCTGTATAGAGCACCTTACTTAATGTTTAAAACTGAAGTAGATTCTTCATCTTGAATGGATTATTTTGCATGTTTGCAATACAAATATACCAAATAAAAGCCACTTTTGTGGTGATCAGTTTTTCAATAATTTATAACTAATTTCCTAGAACGTAAGTACCTATACCTCAACATTTTTATAGAACATACAAGTTCAAAAGAAATTTGAGTATATTTTTAGATGTATCCTACAGAATAAATACATTTTTCTTAAGCATATATTTTCAAATTTCACTTTAGAATGGTTTTTTAAAGACGTTTTAAGTCCTAAAAACAAAAGAAGGCTACTTAAAAATTTTTTATTCTTATATTACAAAGTAATGATTTCAAAGCAGTTAATTTTTCAATTATCAAATCAACCTTACTATCAGACGATCTTCCATAAAGGCTACACAAGCCTTAAAATTGAGAGTGCGATGTTTAAATTTTTTCGAATTCTCTGAAGAATATTCTCCGTTTTGGAGAACACAAAAGCGAAATTTCTGCGACAATGCCTCAAAGCCCCAATTCTTCTTGAATACTCGGCTTCTATACTCCTTTAGATCTAATGGAACGGCAAGACATTCTATTTTGAATTCGACATTCTTTGGAGGGGGTGGTCAGTGCCAAAGGCGCCAAATGTTAGAATTGAGAGTTAATCGAATGCCGGAGGAGGTTGTCTTTCTTGTCACTTCAGGCGAATATCGTAGCTTTTGAGAAAATAGGTCTAGTAGAACAGAAGCGACACTTAATACAAAAGAATTCAGTTTAATATGGAAAGTGTCAGAATCTATCGCGTTTAGCAGTTGAATTTTGGTACTATACTTCGTTTCTTGGCTGATTTTAATGCTTACAAGCAATTATGACCTAGTAAAACTTATCATTAAAATTGTAGATAAATTTCTCGTAGACTTCTGAGGTTTACTGAAAAAAATTAAGAGAGAAGAAAATTGAATTGAGTAGTTAAGCATCCAGGAGTCGCGGATATATATTGCGGAATTTTTAATATTTTTTGCCTTTTTAGTTGAAAACTGCTGAAGATAATTGAAGAACTGCATTTTGAGAGAATTCTTACAAGGATTCTGGTTTTAAGTATCAAATTAACTGTTTAATAGCATTATTTATTTACTTGAAATAAATTTATTTAGTTATAAGTTTATAAATTTTTGATAAACGAGAATCTAGTTAGAAAATTTCTTTTGGACGTTTACACTTAAAAATACCCCGAGAAAATCTGTGAAAGTAAAAGAAATTTTTGAAAAGAAGTACAAAGCTAAAGAATAGCCACACAGATTTAGCAAAATTTTTTTCGGAGTTCATGAATTACCCTCACCCCCAAAGTGGGAGTGGAAAAATCCTTTTCTTAACAAATCACCACAATCTCGAAGCGGTCTTACTATGAGGATGTTAGTAAGGTTATAAGGAAGGGGTTATACGTATAATTACACGGTTATAACGGGTGGATAATGATTATCAAACATTTTTGTTGAAAATAATAGTCAAACCCCGTCATGAGAAAATTATAAATTTTGTTAGGGATTTAATGATAATTATTGCTTTAGAACTAACAATCAATGCTACATGTGAAAAATACTTACTCGTATAAGAAACACAAGTAAGCCATCATATCTGTCATTATTAAATTCCATAAAGAATGCATTAGTTTCTGAAACTTCAAGTGACATTCTTTCAGAATTAAAGAGGCATTCGAGTCTGATCTCATTAGTTTTTACCTTTATGTGTTCCATGTGTATCAGGGATATTTAATTATGCTTTCATTATTGTGTTTGAGAATAAAGGAAAGAATGTAGAGTTATGAAGGGTACAAATTTTTCTTACCAAAATAATCTCATTCATCTAATTGGTTTGATTAAGAAATATTTTAATTATTTATGGCAGTCGTTCGTCCTTAGTCCCATATAAATTCTATGTTCTGAGTTGAGAACCTGCAATCATTGTGTGGAAAGAGTTCTTTCCCCTTTTCAGTTGGTGAAGAAATGTGTGTGAAGTTGGTTAGAAGGTGGTGTGTTGTACATTTTGAGTTTAATTTGTACATTTATGCATTTTGAGACATTAAATACAATAATTTTACATTTTGTGTATTGAGTACATTTTGAGCCAGCCGACGTGCTGGCCTAGTGGTAAGTGTATCTGACTGCGAAGCCTTACGTCTGGGGTTCAAATCCCCGTTTGGCATGGCTGTTAGTTTCTGTCCTTGTGTGATGAATGAATGTGCCTCCTCCCCTGTAAAAAGGGGTTGTGCGAGAGAATGTGTGTGTGGCGCTGGTAACAGTACCTCACCTCCGTGGCACCACAGGTGCTCGCTGGGTAACGCTAAGTAGGTACTTCTTAGGGCAGTTGAGTGGTCAAGGATTATGTCCAGTAGTACCCACCCATTGGAAAAAAAATTTGCGGTGTTCATTTGTGGTTTGATTGAATACAGCTTTACTCTGTGGTTAAGAGTAAAAAACTGTGTTTTTTTAATTACTGGTGTTTTGAAACCATATTTTGACATCATAAGCAACAATTTAAATAAAAATCAAGGTGTAGTTTTGATATAGTTAAATTAAATCCATTTGCTATTTTAATAATATAAAAACTCCCACAAATGTTAAGAAATAGATGCGATAAATATTTTTTTTAATGAAATAAAAAAATTATAAAGCTCACTTCGAATACAATTTCATGATAAAATAACTGTCGGCATTCATCAATTCTTTGAATGTAGCGACAGTAGAGGGAAAGTTAGTTTTTGATTTTCTCATGTTTATTCGCTGAAGTCGTCCCTTTAATACAGTTTGTGATTCAGAAACAAATGCCAAATTTAATTTGAACTCCCATATTTTATATTAAAATTGGTTTTGAAGTATGAAAATTCCCCCTAAAAGAAAGTTGGAGCGAATTTTGAACGGTCTCTTTGAAATATGTTCCGAGGGAGTATGGGAACAGTTTGCAGTTTTACAGCAACAATATCCGACTTGGTATGAAACAATATGCAATTTTCTTGAGAGATATTTGAAAATATTCTGGATTTCAAGTAAGGTATTTATGACCAATGTTTTTTCTCCGAAAGTGAGTCTGAAATACAGAAATGTTCTTTTACATTTTCATTTGTTTTGAATTTATTTGAGTTCTTGCCTGTGACCAAAAATTTTTTAACTTATAATAGGAATAAGGACTTGTAACTGATAATGTCTTATTTGAACAGAAACTAGTTCACATTACCATTACTTTAAGAAATTTAAAATACTTTTACACTGTTTTGATGGGAAAAAACTCGTTCCCCTTATCTAATAACTCAGCCAACTGATGTGTCTTGAACCATGTATTTTTTTATATTTCTAACAGATGCACGTATTCCTTTTTCTGTTTTACACTATCCCGTTCACTCCATGAAGGAATGTTAATACTGGAATTTAAAGGATGTCAAGCCAAGCTTCAATTCATCCTTTTAGAAGGGTCGACTTAGAAAAGGCGGGATCCAGTAGAATAAAAGGGGCTGCTTTTTTGCAGAGGGATTACAAATCGCTTTGTCTCTTCTAGCCTCCCACCGTGACGGATTTACAATTGGGGTAGACAACATGACCCCCTAAGGATCCTAAAATTTCCTTCTCTTCATGTTTTTCTTTCCACAAAGAAATATAAATATGAAAGAAAAGCTTTTAAAAATATTTAAAAATAAAATTTGGAATATATGAACAGTTAACTCATACTAAGTAATGCAGAGAAGATGAAGTTAACATTTTCCTCATGAACATATGCTAATTTATTATTTTAGGGTTTGAGTTAAAGAGTAATTAGGGTTGTATTGTTTACTGTTACTGTGTTGTACATTTTATTTTGATAATAAATAAGTAGATAATTCTGTGCGAGAGTTTATAGAGATGTTTCTTATACAGAACTTAATTCTTTTAATCTAAAAAACAAAACATTTTTTCTTAATGTCCTTCTTTTTGAGGAAAAAATTGTTAATAGCAAATTAAATACTAGTGGGAAAGGGTTAATAATTTTTACGTTAACCAGCCGGGAAAACATTTTGAGGTAGAATCAAGAGGATAAATAAGGAACTTTTGATACAGACAACCATCATTAGAAAAAAAAGATCTATAAAGAAATCCAAATTCATTCTTATGCAATACAACTTTATACTTTGAAGCTGAAGGGAAACTTTGAATTAAAGAAGTTTCATTTTTAACTGTAATTCGGTGTCTACTAAATGATTAAAATAATAAGTCTTACATCCCGAATATGACATTGATGTTTACAACGGTTCAGCAATGGTTTCATTTTTGTTTGTGTGTTCACTAAAATTTTTCTTCACTATACTAATTACACTGTTCTACACTGAAAAAATTTCCTTGATGAAAATAGTCATTTCTTATAGATTTTGGGTCGCTGAATACGAAAATCACCATTAAAATTCTCAATTGACTCAGGATTTTCGGGGAACAGCCCCTCCCCCTTTTCACGTTTATTAACGACTTTATAACTTTGAACTCGATTTTCAGGGTCAAAAAGCATTGCTTTAATCTTCAAATTGCCCCCCAGGGGACAAGAAATGTTCAAATTAATAAAATATGATAAATTTATAACAAATGGATAGGTTTAAGGGGTAGTTAACCCCCTAAGAATGCAAAATTTTAGCTAAAATTTATAGAGGTTTTTATACGCTATTTTTTCCTCCTATTTTTTACGCAATTCCCGTTTGAAGGGTCCTAACCCTTCCCCAAGGACCCAAATTTGATGGCAATATGCAGCAATGATTTTTGCTAAAAGCGGTTGAGGTGAGAGCGCCCCCAGAGCACCCACGGAAGGGTTCAATGCCGCACTTAGAGTTTAACTGTGCTGTACAAAAAAACATTTGAAGCCACTTACTGAATTTCAGCTGATTCTTGTGTAAAATGATCTGCTGAATTCAAATATGACACCCATTTTCCTCCATCGCCCTCAGTTTTTAAGGGGATGCCCCCTAATTGTTATCCACAGCCGTGCATCTGTTAACATCTTGAAACATGGAATCCTCACTCCCGAAAACCGGTCAGTTTTTAAAGAACTGAAGAGTTTCTACTTAGGATACACCCAAAATATAAGAAAAACATCATTTGTAATCTTTTCAAAATCATCGATATTAATTCCTGAACTCGCGAGCGCCTTCGCGATTCTGGAAGTCTTCCGAACTCTTCCGCGGGGACTTCTGGGAGGCTAACACCTCAACCGCTTTTAGTAAAAATTATTGCTGCATATTGTCATCAAATTTGGGTCCTTGGGGAAGGGTTAGGACCCTTCAAACGGGATTTGCGTAAAAAATAAGAGGACAAATAGCGTATAGAAACCTCTATAATTTTTAGCTATTTTTTGTATTTTTAGGGGGGTAATTACCCCTTAACCCTATCCATTTGTTATAAATTTATCATATTTTATTAATTTGAACATTTCTTGTTTACTGGGGAGCAATTTGAAGACTAAAATAATGCTTTTTGACCCTGAAAATCGAGTTTAAAGTTATAAGGTCGTCGAAAAACGTAAAAAGGGGGAGGGGCTGTTCCCCGAAAATCCTGAGTCAATTGAGAATTTTAATGGTGATTTTCGTATTCAGTGACCCAAAATCTATAAGAATTGACTATTTTCATCAAGGAAAAAATTTTGAAGGTCAAATTTGTAGAACAGTGTTATTTCTTAAACGCTTTGTATTATATATATCTCCTTGTCGTAAAAAACGGGACTGAAGCGCCATACCGAAACAAAGCTCAACCCCCTCCACGCAAAGTCACGACTTTACTTTTGGATTGGCCATTTCGGTCACGATTTTTCAACAACAAAAGTGCCAAAAACTTGATATAATTTGAAAGATTCTCGAAAAACATTGATATTATATCTTCGATTTTTTAAACATGGATTTAATGAAAAGTTCAAGGGACCAAATGACTTTGGACTTGCGCCATCCTGAACAGCCCGAATGCAAGATCAATTCCTTCATAGTCAGCACTCAATGATGCCTTCATTACTACAATATACAATAGAGTTGAGACGAAGTGACGACCCTTCCGAGTAATGCTTTAATAACGCCAGTAGGGCTCTCTTCTACCCGATGCATGTCCGCTTTCCTGCATAGCCCAGCTGCATCCACTGGAGGCAAGCTCGTAACTAGGTTTAACTCTGAAGGCACAATTATGCATGCTTCATTCCTTAGTGCGAGCCTGATAGATTTTGAACGGTTTCGTAGTGATTTGATTGGTATTATACTATAGTAGATACTACGTTGTACTGGAGGGCTAGATAGGCATCAATGATACCTAGGAGGCTTTAAACCTATGTTGGGTATTATTAGGTACCAACTTCTCAGGAGGGAACCAACTGATAGGTAACTTGCGATATTTATATTTTTGAAGGTGGAAATAATGCCTTTTGGGCTAATAAAAAATATTAGGCCCTATTTTCTAAGGTTAGGACTATAGGTTGGGCACTTTAAATGGTTGAAATATGATTTTACCTGCCTTAGAAAAATCCAAACGTGATTTTTGTTCGAAGGTACAACAATCTCCCCTACTATTAGGTAGCACTAACAGTAAACTATAAGACCTTAAAATTAATCATATAAAATTTACTATTTTTTTATTTGTTTAAAAAATGGAAAAAAGTTTAAGCATGGCTAGTTTGAAAAAAAACATAAATTTGATCATTATTGTATGAACTTCTTTTGAAAGCATAAATTTATATTAGTTTTATGGCGTTTAATGGGTCAACACAGACAACTTTAAAAAATGCGTCTTCTTAAAAACCAGAATTATTTTATAATTTTTACTACAAATCTAAAGACACAATTCAAGTTAGGAATTATACTGTAAAAACAATATTTATTAACAAGTGAAAAAAAATAGTTTATAAATATTAGTCTGTTTTTGAAATCAATAAAAACCGGGTTGAAATATATGCCTTTGTAGTTCTATATTAAAAATCTGAAGCTCATCAAACTAACAAGTCTTACAAACCACCAACTTTCGAGTTCAATTTACTGATAAAACACTACACAACAAGAGTCCATCTAAAACTCCGATTTTGTGAATTTTCCTATAGGCCGAGGATTTTTCTACATCGAAAAACAATTAACGCTGTACAGTAAGGGGGAAATATCTCGATATTCCGTGCTATCGGTTAACGAAAGTGGATTTAGTAACCTTCTAACAATCGCCCAATCGATTTTCAACGGCAAGTATTCCAATGGTTTTAAAAGCAAGATGGAGTGGAGGCATTTTTCAACAAGCCTCATAACAATGAGAGGGCGCTTAATCTTTCATTGAAAAATCGCCTTTCGTTTTGAATAATACTCGAAAAGCATCTGAATGTAGTGTGGATGTTAGAAGTGATAGAATGTGTAGAAAAAAAGGAAAATGTAAAGATTATAATGTTATAAGGTAACCCTCGTTCTTGCCCTTTTGAAAGAAAAAGATAAGAGAAAAACAAATGAAGTCAATTTAATTCATTTTCCTAGTAGCCATGAAAACTATTATAAGCAAGATCTTTGTTCTAAAATCCTACCGTTTTTTTAAATTTTAGCGTAAGACTAGAAGGTAAATAATAAATTTTTTATAATTTCTTAGTTTTGTGGTTAATGCATATTATTTTAAACTTTTCTTTTAAAAGCTTCTTAGAAAGGATTTTTTTAAAAATCTGTATGGTGGATTAATCAATAAATAAATAAGTAAATAACAAAATAAGGTACTTAAATTAAAATAAGAATGGCTATCGTTTTTCTATAAAATTAATTAAAATATTAATTAAAATATTTTATGCCAGAAACTTTAATTTTATAACTATTGAAAATTTTGTTAAAAGTGAAAAATTGATTCTTTTTAAAACTTTCCAAAAACAAAAAAAAACTCTATTAGATCTCAAACTTGTTAAAAAATAATGTTGTAAAAATTTCACTGCATAGCAATAAGTAATTTAACTTGGAAGGATTAAATTGTAATAGTGTGTTTTGTTTTAAAGAGTAATGAACACACTTTTGTGTTACAATTAAATGACGAAGTTCTTAACATATCTGCTCATGAAAGAACGCTATAAAATATTAAACGTAATAAAGAACAAGAATAGGATAAAACTCCTCTCTTTTACAGGCACAAGACAGAGCATGCCATTCCTTTCCATTCTCAAACTTGCATAATATATCACACTTCGAAACGACACAGGTGCCAGAAAAGGGGGTGACCACTTGTTCAAAAATCGTGAAAAGGGACCTTCCACGTAAAAGAGGTAGACGTCACAGTCTCGAGGAGAGAGTAAATTTTACAAGGCATGAATTATGTAGAGATTTTCAAGGACGTTCAAAATTCGAACTGAACGCAGTGGAATATCGAGCTCGTACGTTTTTTTATTCTCGGCAGAATTGCGGATTTTTTTGTCAGAAACTTTGATCCGGGATTTGAGCTAGCATCCGTCTCTTTTTATGTATTCTCCGCTTGGAACGGTGTATTTATTTATGGGGAGATTAGGAAGAGATGGAGATGTTGTATTGGTCAGGTTTGGATTCGGGTCGCGTTCGGGAATTGTCGCTGTCCAGCTTTGTGATAGGGTGTTTTGCGATGGTTTGATTGGGGGAATGTTTCGATCTAAGTTTTTTGAACGTTAGAAGAACGATTTTTTTCTGGTTTCTGTCGGTTAAAAGGTGGAGTAAAATAGTTTATATATTATTTTAATGGTAGAACTTATGTACTACAATATCTTACATTTATTCGATTTTTGAGTATTTAATTTAAAATACTTTTTTGTTCAACTGAATCTAAAACAATTTAAAATACTATAAATTAAACTTTATATTTATAATGAGGATCTTATGAATTATACAATCTTACAAAGACTTCAAAACTTTATTTTGTACGATAATAGATCATGAACCTGGTAAAGTTATTTTTGAAATCCTACTCTTTTTTTCCTTTAAAAAATTAAGTCGAGGGAAGTGTTTGGGGTTCATTTTTGGAGAATAATCCAAAGTGAAAAGTGTAAATTATCGTTTAACATTGCAGTCCTTAAATTTTCAATACAAACGAGTGATTCACAGGAAAGAAATGTCTTCGGAGTACTCTTGTAAATCATAAAAATTATCGCGAAACTTACATATTTTTATCATTGGTAATGTTGAGTAGATTAGAGGTAAATTTCCGAATAGAGAATTGTTTCATAAAGCCTACACAATAAACTTCTCAACACCCTAATGCGACGCTGGTAAATTATGAAACTTTTACGTCGATGCCTTATAAACCACAAAATATACATAAATGCTGCTTGAGCTTTTTTTATTCCAATCCAAACAAAATTATGTACGATTTAAAAATATCAGGCAACCAAATTTCACGTCAACAGCCATATTCAGCGTGATTTGTCTCGCGGTTTTCTCTCGCAGCCATCTTGGATCCTCACAAATTTAAAGAACTTCTTTGATCTGACGACTCCACCACTGCTGCCACCGCGAGAGAAAAGTCTCCCATCGTTTGCGCGCGTCGGGGGTGCCGATGGAACTCCGAAGAAAAACGTGGAACAGCTGCGGCTGTCGCGGGGAGGGACAAGAGAGAGAGAGAGGAGCGTTCGAAAGAGGGGTCTTCGAACCTTTGTTTGCAAACGACTTCCGCCTTAAAAAAGGGATATTAAAAGAACCGATTCCTCCCTTCGGTCATTGATTCTAAAAGGGATGAGAAAGATTATCGGGGGGGGGAGAAGGGAGTAAGGAAGAGAAGGTTTAGAATAAGCGGCTCTAATAATCTTCAGTTGTGACATGGGTTTAGAGCAGTCAGACCATCTGGAGCTTTGTTTTACTTATTTGTAGATATTGGCTAAATTTGGTTCGTTCTTTAGCAACGGTTATTAGTTTTGATAAGCAATGATATAAATTTTCTTCTATACAGATGTGGATCTTAAGCACGGTTTGGTTTTGAATGGTCTAAGAATTTTTCCCTTTGGAAAAGAATAACTTTGAATTAGGACTTTAATGCATGGAATTTAATGTTCGGCACTAGTTAACTAAAAGTAGTTGAAAAGTAGTTAACTACTAGTTGCAACTACTAGTCAACTAGTAGTTCAACTACTTTTGGTTTAGAGTAGTTGAACTAGTAGTTTAACTATTTTTTTCACCAACTACTAGTTCCAACTACTTTCAAAAAGTTCTACTTCAAAAAATATTGAAAGATCAAAATTTAAAAAAATGTGTTACATCTACTAACAATGCCATTTTTCGTGATACATTTTCATATTTAACAACCTTGAAATATATTTCATCCCAGCAATTGACATAACAATAGCCCTTTCAGTATGGTTTCCTTTTTATTTTTTTATCTTGTGCTCTGTTTAAGTGGATACGAAAAAACCGTTCAATGCAAAAACCGTTCAATAAAAAACAAATAAATTTATTGCATGTGTAAAGCTATGTGTTTTTTTGTTTTTTGAAAGGTTTTTGCCTGAACGGTTTTTGCATTGCACGGTTTTTTCGCGACACCGTTTAAAGTAAATCATAGCATCAATGCATCATATCATAGAAGGAGGAGGGAGGAGAGGAAAAATTTTCAAATTAACACGTGCAGTGTTTTTTTCTTAAAGCAATATCGGGTGGGTAGGACCGGAAGAGAAGGATAAATATGAACGGATAGATTGTTGTTAAGGCTAAGGGGGTTTAGAACCCTTAACCCCCCTTATATACGACACTGTACTGACTAATAAAAATACAACTTAGAAAACTTTAAGACACCAAAAACCTGTATACCTATCAAAAATTGGCGAATCTTTAACCATGATATTTTTGCTTTAGGTAAGAAAAAGTAATCGCGAAAATTTGGGGGAAAATATCTTATGAAATTAAATAGACTAGTTAACTAGTAGTTAACTACTTTGGGAAATAATCAACTAAGGTACTTGTACCCAATATGGAAAGAGCTCTCAATATGGACACCCCTAATATCTTGAAAAGTAAGAAACTTGATCGAGAGTTGGCACTACATGTTCTTAAAGAAAAGCAGTTTAAAAGATAATTTAGTCTGGAAAGTGCAAAAAAGCGCGCTGTTCGCCATTTTGAAGGAAATTTGTGTTTTCATGGTGTGCTGATCGTAATTACAGGTTAAGTTTAAATTGTTATTTGATATGGTAAAATTACTTTAAATATTAAAAAGTGGAGTGTTTTAGAAAGCGGATAAAACATATTTTCGATTTCTATTGCGTATATTGCTTAAAAATTTTTCTTTGTTTATTTATTACAAGATTAAGTAAAACTACGCCCTGTTCCTATTATGGACACCTTATGTCCACAATTGGAAATACAGCAAGTGAATCTTCAGATTCAGAAATTTGTAAAATAATTATTTGTTTTATGTTATTTTATTTAGCTAATTCATAATAAATTAATGTTTATATGGATTTTTAATCTTAATTATACTATCCGTACATAACAACATTACGAAGTGCATGTTCTGAAGATATTTACTGTGCCCCCCTCCCCCGCAATACTTAAAGAAATATTTTTTTTATCCCCTCTCCTCTAAAATCCCTTAGAAGAGTGGTTCTTCCATACACCCTGTGTAGAAGGTCAATAAATAGCCACCTGTCCATAATAGGGACAGGTGGTTCCTAATATGGACACTTGCAAACATTTTTTGTTTTTATCATTGGAATAAAACCTGAATAATTACAAGGTCACTAATCTTAATAATGATAGTCAACAGTCCAGAGATAGTGGTCATACATTTTTGGAGTCCTATGACGTGTACAAGGGGGTGAAAAAAATACATTTTCCTTAGGGTGTCCATATTAGGTAGGGGAGAACGGGGCACATTCGCACAAAAAATGCATTTCGGCATATTTCTCTGGATCTAGATGAGATATTGAAACAAACTCGGATTCAAATGAAAGTTAAGACCTTTCCCGATATTTTAAAATGATAACTGGTCGCATTCATCTAGAATTTCTAACCTATATCATCAATCTAAAAAACGAGAAATTTCGTGCGAATGTGCCCCATGGGTGGGGCAGTTTCGCACACGTGTGGGGCGCATTCGTACACATGCAAGAAAATTATAAAATAATTATTTTTACAAACTAAAAAGTTTATTGTACTTTAAAGTAAGGATAATTAAACGAAATATTTGGCACTTCTACATATTTTTCCTCTAATTTGAAGATTTTTTTTACTAAAAGAAAACAGCTTCAGAAAATATTGAACATCTAAGTTTTTTATGAGGAAAACAATTGTAGTAATGAAGAGTATAGAAGTAAAGAAGCACATTGACATACTTCACATAATAAAATTAGTTAGAAAAAGTTCAACTAATGTTTTAACTGTCAGGTTTTATTCGAAAAGAAAAGTGAACCAACAGCTCGCTTATTAACACCTGAAACTGACGGTTGGGGAACTTTTAATACGATATTATCTTTTCGTATGAATGTTGAATCATTATTTACTGGGAAAATAATAGTTTCGTCATAAATTTTAAAGTTCTTCATCATTAATTTTAAATAAGCACCATTCAATTCCAAATTTTCTATTTGACCAACATAACAAAATTTTCTTTTAAGAAGAAAATTCTACTAGAATAAAATCCCTTAAGTCCAAGTCAATTGGTATGAAACAATTATCAGGGATATTTATTTCTTCAATGTTTAAATCTGGGTCTAAATTCCTTAAAACTGAAACTTTCTTTAAGATGTTATTACAACGTTTTTATTAGGTCGCTTTCAATCTTGTCTGTCCGTCCGTCCGTCCGTCCGTCCGTCCGTCCGTCTATCTGTCTGTTCGGGAGGAATTTAGTAATCAAATTTAAACATACTTCCCCATGAGCTAGAGACTTGAAATTTTGAACATAGTTCAGATCTGGATGACAATACGATATTATCTCGTTAGTTCGGTTCAATTTGCTGTCTCTGAACCCCCAGGGGGACTTAAAGTTTAGAAGTTCAACTATAGGACCTTATTGTTAAAACATCATTGTTGTGCAGTTTGCCTCCTCTCGTTATCAAGATGGCTTTAGAAGTATTGTATAAAATATTAGTAAAATGAAAATTTGTAAGAATAAAAGTAATACACAGTACATGCAGTACTTCATGCAAGTTTTGTATTTGTAATACATCTAAGGGACTGACTTTATTAATTAGTTACTGAGAAGTTTCTCACCAATATATTTTTAAAACACTTTTTTTATATTACTAGTGTTTCAAAAATTCCCAACGTCATCTGAATAATAGCTAGAGGCAAAAACTGTGCAATGATTTTAACAAAACAGAGTAAAGCCATGTGTTATAGTTAAAGTTCAGAAAAAAAACCCTTTTTAGTTTTATTAAAAAGAGAAAAGAATCAAATTCTTGGAAGGCGTTCAGGTCGCGAATTCATAATCTTTACACAACAAAACTAAAAACCAGAAAATAATTAATTAAAAAAAACGTTTTTAAATGCACTAAAAAGTATAAAATAATTTTTTGCAACTCCTTGTAAAACGAAAAACGTGGGGATCATGCATTAGGTATTTAATCCAACTTAATTTCATCATTAATTTAAATAATTTTTAACTGGATATAATGGTAAATAGAGTAACAAGAGTAGTGGCTGTAAATATTGCATGATCCCCACGTTTTTCGTTTTACAAGGAGTTGCAAAAAATTATTTTATACTTTTTAGTGCATTTAAAAACGTTGTTCTTTAAAAAGGTTTTTTTTCATTAATTATTTTCTATTATCACCAAATTTTGAAACAATTACAATAAAATACAATTAAACTTCAAGTTATTAAATATACTGCACTTATAAACATATAAATCACTTTCATAATCAAAAATGGGAAAGATGAGGCACATTCGCACTGTCTGAATCTGCCCCATGTTTTGGTGTACGAATGTGCCCCATTTACCAGTTCAAGCTTACCACGTCCCAACAAGATATTTATAATTAAAGCAGGGAAATAAAACCTTTCTAGAAACTTACTTTAGTAGTGCCTCTACTGAATAAAATGCTGAATGTCCACTTGAGAATTATTTTTGATTGATATTTTACGCCAACAAAATGACAAGAAAATTTACTTTGCTGCTTCTAACGCTAGCAAATTTCTAGTACGCATACAACAAAATGGATCAGAGCTTTGAAAATTCATGCAAGAGGTGGTAGTCATGCTTCCATCTACTGGTATTTTTTTCAGATTTTTAAATTAATAATTACTAGGGGAAATGCCGTCTGTCCGAATGTGCGCCATGTGCGAAATAGCCCCACTCTCCCCTACAGGTACCTTACTAGTTACAACTACTTCCAAGAAAAAGTAGTTAACTAGTAGTTACAACTACTTTTGCCCAGACAAGTTGGTAGTTGGTAGTTAACTACTTTTTGACCAGTAGTTGCCGAACACTAGGAATTACAATCATATATTGGTATCTAACGAAATTTGGGAAACTTAAATATTATTAAATACCTTAATGTGTTTCATACTTAAATGTGCATCCAGCAAAAAAATTATTTTACTCCTAATAACTGAACTCTACGTTCCTAAACTGAGTTCAAACTCTTGAAGTTTAGATTTACAGAAGAATTCGTGATGAACGCCTGATGAATTGCGTCAAATTTTGCCTCAATAACATCTTTATGGTTTCATAGAAAAACCACATTTTCTATATACTTATTAAAAGAAAGTAGTTTTATGGTTTTTAATGATCCAATTATATCATATGAAAGGGTCTTACGACAACCTTTGAACCAAAATTATCAAAGTTCTTGTAAATATTTAAACTGGTTGACTGATAGGTGTAAACTTACAACTCTCAAGCGTCACCTCCAACCGTGGACCGGTTTCGTCCTTGTTAGGACTCATCAGCAAGGTAGGATGGTAACGCAAGAGAGCGGAGGGCAAGTACTAGTCTAGCCGACTCGACTATAACTGGTTGACTGATATTTAAACTTTGACCCCTAAATTTTACAATCTTTCCTTAAAAAGAGCTAACTGATGATAACCTCCGGTCGCGTCCATTTGACAGAAATCCATCAGACCTAAGCGCCTCTTTCCCGATCGCCACCGGACCGAAAGACAATTTGCCTGAACGGAACGTTTGACCGAATGGGATGTTTAACTGACAGGACTTTTGACCGAACGAGACACTTACCCGAATGGGACGTTTAACCGAATGGGATGTTTGACCGAATGGGATGCTTGACCGAACGGGACACTTGACCGAATGGGATATTTGACCGAGCGGGATGTTTGACCGAATTGGACGTTCGACCGAACGGGATGTTTGAACGAAAGGGACGTTTGGTCCCGACAACTCATTTTGGTCTCTAGTTTTTAATATGGGCATTCTATTTATGCTTAATGTTGCTTGACCACTGGTCAAGATTGCTTTATGTGGCTAAAAATCGTTATAAAATAAATGTTGGAGGTGCTAATTGATATTTTGACCGAAACTTAAAGAATGCCTGTATTAAAAATTAGAGACCAAAATGAGCTGTCAAAACCAAACGTCCCGTTCGCTCAAGTGTCCTGTTCGATCAGGTCAAATATCCCATTCACTCAAACATCCCGGTCCTGTTCGGTCAAGTGTCCCGTTCGTTCAAAAGTCCCATTCGGGAAAGTGTTTCGTTCGGTCAAAAGTACTGTCGGTGAAACATCCTGTTCGGGCAAGTGCCTCGTTCTCAAAAGTACTGTTCGTCAAACATCCCATTCAGTCCAACGTCCTATTCGGGCAAATTGTCTTTCGGTTCAGTGGCGATTGGGAAAAGGCGCTTCTGGCTGATGGATTTCGGTCAAAGGAGACACACCCGATAACCTCCTCAATCTTTTTTACGGTTTTACTTTTTTTATCTACCTCTCTAATTGCTGGAATTCAAAACAGTAAATCGGTCTAAGATTAATGTTATTTTAGCTCATTAAAGAAACGAAATATTTAAACAGTTCTTTACTTTAACCAAAATATTTTAAGATCATTTAAGAACTTTCCAAGCAGTCCATAAGTGACACTTTTATTAACTTAATGTTCTTCAGGGTTAGAACAATATGAGATACTAAAGAAAGGATTCTTATTGAATATACCTTCTGACCTCCTGTTTTTCACTGCTCTGCTCTTATAGAGGAGATTTTGCTAAGCTAGAGAAAATGTAGATGTCGCAATCCGATTAGAAAGTCTTGGGGTTCAACCTAGTACGTCAAAGAAGCCTTGGAACTCTTTGTAATCCGTGAGTATTGGGAAACGCTGAGTTTTTGGTACAAAGTCCAAAATGAGCTTACATTCTTTTGGCCTTGACATCTAATTAAGGGGTGTCAATCTTTGTTACTAAATATGCCATAGAATTTACCCTTACTATATGAATGATAATAATTTAGGAATACTATTTGGATTTGTTACTAGAAACTATGTTTATCGTTTATTATTAGTAAATCCTGAATGTGTTGTTCATTGTCGTTTGTTTTATCTTATGGAAGCATTTTTTAGTTAAAAATTAAGTAATAAGTAAACTTAATTAAATTTTATTACTTTTTTGAACGTTTTATGGATATCTTTATGGCTATGAGCTTTCAGAGTCGCAACCGTAAAATTTAGAATTAAAAATGGCACATTTAAGTTCTCAAAATATTTATAGAACTTTACATAGCATGAGACCTTAAGAAACGTCACATAGATACTGGGCCATATTGCCCCGTCAATAAAATGTACGAAAACGAATCTTGAGAAAATCAAAGCATTCACATTAATCATCTTTATGACGTATATTGCTTATGCAAAACCTTTAGACCTTCTCTATTATTTCTCTTATTACTAGATATAAGTATAGGAATAATTTATTCTATTGAATAAAGCGTTCAATGGGTTCATAAGAAATTTTTATTTAATTCCATAAAGAATCCCTATTATCTCTGGCGAAGCGAAATGGCTTATTTTGAAAACATCAGAAAAGTTAACGAATTCAAGGAAAGAAATAAACAGCAAAGAGTCAAAGCAGTTCATGAGTTCTGGGTTTTATTTTAACTAGAGGGATCTTCTTTGTTCGCTTGTTAATTTTAAGTTATAAAAATTCATTGATCGACGTGAGAAGAAAAGGATTTCTGTTGTTAATATTTAACACTGAAATTCTTGTTAGGTTATTTTAAGAGTCTTAGAAATTCTCAAGACCGACAATAATACTTTAAAGAATAAGATGTCAACTCAATTCTGAAGTATTTTATTCTCTTGCCTGATTTCTTGCCTTTCGCCAAAATTGAGACTCAAAGAAAAGAGTAGAATGAAAAATTGGAGAATTAAAAAAAGATATATGATGCCATTCTGGAATAAGATGTTTCCAAGAAAACTATTCAAAGACTACACAAATGTCTCTTTGATTATTGATTAATTAATCCAAATATAATAATTTGAATTTCTGACAAATTTAAACGAAAAATATAAAGTTTTCTCTACAAACGTATGTTTTCCTAAAGCCCTGGATAGCAAAGCTTTTATTTTGCTTGGCAGAAAAAGTAAGGGAGTCAGCTTAATGTTTTCCAACCATAAGTAGTTAAAGTTAACTAGACACAAATAGTAGGGGATCTCAATGTATTTTTTGGGATTAACTCGAGCGCGGCAGATGAACATAGGAGGGATACCTTGCATGCTTCCGAGTACCTTCGCCAAATATAAGCCCTTTATGTGGTGACGTGCGTCTAGAAAAGTAAGTCAGATAAGTAAAAAATCCTGCTAAATTACAAGCTAAAAAGTGTACATTTAGAAAATCTGAGCGTAACGTAAGGGAGTGGAAAGAGTACAAAGTTGAAAAAAAAAGTTGTCTTGACATTCTCGAGCGCAGTTGATTTTTTTTATTTTGAAGGAAATGACACAAGAGTCACGAATAATATATAATCTGCCGGTTTCCACAAGCCGAAGCAATAAAAATTGTCTATGGAGATTAGAGCGTGCAGCTATTTTAAGTAGTAACTCGTCAATACACCTTTTACAATTCATATTTTTGTTGAAGTTTTTCGAAGTTCAAGATATAAGTATATTTTTTTAATTCAAAAAAGTACTAATGGTGGATGTTTTATATAGCCTTTGTGGGTTATAGAGACATGGTCGGTTATCAAAGATTCCTTATTACTTAAATGGATTTAGTGAAGCAGCCTTGTAACTAAAACACAATACTATTCCTTTTTGATGTAATGAAACTTTATTCAGATTGGTATCATGGTTTGGAAAAATATAAATACAATTACAATGATAGTTAGTTTTGCATCCATATTAATACAGCAATAACTTCTCTCCAGAGGCAAATTATTTACTCTTAGAAGGAGATCCCATAATGCTAAATGAGGATTTACTCCAGCGTCGTCGGGACGATGAGATTTTGTAGTTTAGATGAAAAAGGATAAAAAGTTATATAGTTTTTCCCCTTCCAGTGGTGAGGAGGGCGTCTACAGATTTTCGAAAATGTAAAAAAAACAGTTAAAAGAAAATACTTGAGCGTGTCAGATGTTAACAGACTAGCGGAAATAAAAATCCCAACACCAAGAAGGAAAAGAGATATCAAAGTAAAATTTATTTCTATGATTGCACATAGTGTTAATGTGAATTGATTAAAAAATCAGCCTTTCTGGATGTTAGGGGGCCGAGAAAATCGGTGAGGAGTGTTGTCTCCATAGGTGTCCATTACCGCCGTCACACGTCATGATATTGAGTGACAGGGGATCTAAATGACTTTTGAGGGATTGGAGGACCGTGTTGCCTCCTCAGGTAGTCCAAATTCATATGGTGCACCAGTGGACGTTGCATACCGGGATAGGTGATTTCTCCTCATTGACCGGACTTGTTTTGTGGGTGTTGGTTCTAGAGAACGGGAAAGACGGGGTAAAAAGGCAAACTAGGGGGTTAAGAAGAAAGCTTGAACATTGCATACAACATGTGGTTGTGCATGTTTCTCTTGCAATTTGTCCCCAGGACAGGTCTGAAGGTAAGGACGGTCTACCGGTTGCAAAATCTCAATGACGCAGCTCTGGTTGGAAAAATTACTGGTGAATCATACTCAAGAGTTGCAGAAATTGAATCCAATGCATCCCCACTCCGTTACTCTTCATCAACACTCCGTGGAACGATTAGAAAATCATCAGCTGAGTGCGCTCTCTCCATTGTGTCTTCAAACTCATACCCAACCGTCGTGGTGCTCCAAACCGAATCAGGATTCTCTCATAAACACAATATCATGAAATTGGGATTTTCATTTCCTTATTTCGTGCACTATTGGAAACAGAAATGCCCATTTTCAGCCCCTTGTTTATAGACAAAGATGTAAGAAACTATGCGGACCGAACGGACGATCTGCAGTACTGCAAACGACATCCATCCCACTGCCGCTTGTCCTCAGTATGATCTACCGGTATTTTGGCCAACCAAAGCTGCTTCATTGAGGTTTTTTAGCCGGTTGTCCGTCCTTACCTTCAGACCTGTCCTGGGGACAAATTTCAAGAGAAAAATGCACAAACACATGTTTCATGTACTGTCCAAGCTTTTTTCTTAACCCCCTATGTTGCATTTTTACCCTGGCCTATCCGTTCTTAAGAACCAACACTCACAAAACATGTCCGGAGAAAGAGGGGAAATCACCTAGCCCGGTATGCAACGTCCGCTGGTGCACCATATGAATTTGGACTACCTGAGGTGGCAACATGGTCCTCCAATCCCTCAAAAGTCATTTAGAGCCCCTGTCACTCAATACCATGACGTGTGACGGCGGTAATGGACACCTATGGAGACAACACTTCTCACCGATTTTCTCGGCCCCCTAACATCCAGGAAGGCTGATTTTTCAACCAATTCACATTGATACTATGTGAAATCATAGAAATAAATTTGACTTTGATATCTCCTTTCCTTCTTGGTGTTGGGATTTTTATTTCCGCTAGTGTAGATGCTAGAACGTGTCTCAGATACCAAAGTTGTGTTTATCTGCCGATTTTCGTGGTGGGGTTGGCCATCCGAAAGGGTAGAAAATAGAAAAAAAATCTCGAGCGCGTCATATATTCAGAGGGGATGTTGAATGAACCCTAAAAATGCTCTATTCAAAAGACTGACAGTTCGAAAATGACGCAAGCTCGTAGCGAAATTTTGAAAGTGCAAAAAATATCGCCATCTTGAAATACTAGGGCGTGTCAGATTTTTTTTATATAGAAGGTTCAGTTTGATGGTCCAGTCATGATCACTGAGCTATAAAACAAACTGGAGTGACTAGTGAGCGTGCCGAAACCGCATTACACAGCGGAAAGGATTTCCATCTTCTTTTAACTTTCCCCATCTGTTAGCACAATTGTATGCACAAAATAAAACCCATTCTAAATTTTGCTCATAATATTTTAAAAAACAGGCGTGGGCTGATTAAAAAGGGGTCGGCACGTTTGGTTGCTTGTTATAGTATCGGAGGTTGTCACTCCAGTTTGTTTTTTTAGCTCAGTGGTCATGATAGCCAAAAATCGAGGATCGGATAAAAATAGGATATTATTAGGCATTGTGGATGTGGATGCCTTGTTGATCAATTAAAAAATAATAGATATCAGTGTTGAGTCAACACTGATATCAATTATTTTTTAATTATTATATAGTATAACCACAATATCTCGAAATTAATTTCATGCACTTATTTTCATATGAAAAAATATTTTTTCCAGCTATCGAAGTTTGAGATAACGAGGGTATACTGCATTATATTTTGTATCATCGGCTCATTAAAATGACTTTCAATTTAAAATGACGTTTTTTCTTCACTCGCATTTTCTTTTACTTATGATGAACTTTTGACTGAGGTACTTATGATTTTGTTTTAAGAAGAACATTTTATTTTGAAAAAAACAACAATTCATACAAAATTAGACACATAAAAACAAGAGATTAATGACAAAAAATACAAAAAATTTTTATATATGAGTTGCCCAGGACTCAGAGACCCATATGGACAGCCTATAGAAAATTATTATGTGATTACAAATAAAATAAAAAACAAAAAAATACATATAAAATAAAATTAAAATAAAGAATTGAAAGTGATATCGCAGGGCAAACTTCAGATTTACTTCCATAAAATAAAGATCCGAATGAGCGTTTAATTACATTTTAAAAAAAGTCTTCGATATTTTCCATTGTGAAAATGTAGATCTTTAATAATTTTTTAAACTTAGAAGGGGACTTCTCGATTTTAGATTTTCGGGTAAAGTGTTAAAGAATTTAGGTGATAAATATACGTAGTTTTTATGGAAAATTTCTTTTTTGCTTTAGGTACTAGATATAAATGTTTTGAACGTAAATTAAAATTTAAATTACGTAAATCAGAGCTATTATCTTGCTTAAAAAATAACTGCTTTGAAGAAAAAAAGGTGCCGAAGTGGTAATATATTTAGTTTTTGTAGAGATCAAATAAAGGGAACTGTCTACGACTGCTTAAAAATTTAATGATCTTGTTCTGAATTTTAACTATTGGATTAATATTTTCTAGGTTATCTCCTCCCTAAGCAACAATTCCGTAACTCATTATTGAGTTGACCCAGGAATGATATAATTGAAGCAAAAAGCTCTTACTAATTATCTTTTTAATAAAATAAAACTTGTGGAGAATAAAGCGTAGTTTGTTGATTAAGTATTTTGCATGGAATTTCCATTTTAAATTAAAATCTACATGTAATCCGAGGTATTTTATTGAAGATACTTGTTGAAGGGGTGGGCAATTACAATTAGTATTATTACCATCTATTAAATGGTAATAAAGGTAAAGATGTTCAGACGGCCCGTAGATGCTGAAGTTAATAAATTTAGTTTTATTTATATTAATAGATAATTTATTAGCATAGAACCAGTGTTTGATGGTCAGAAGATCTTTATAATATTTTGTAATATGTCATAGTTTGAATGTGAGTACAGGATCACTGTATCGTCTGGGTAGGTAATGATTTTGCCATTTAATTTTAGTTTACAGAAATCATTGATGTATATTATGAATAGTAAAGGTCCAAGAATTGAGCCGTGTGGTACACCAGACTTTATATTTAAATTATTACTTCTAAAATCATTTACTTTTACAAGCTGTTTCCCGTTGTTTAGATAGGAAGGACCCATTTAACTTTTTTTAAACATTAAACTATTTTTTACTTGTGCTTTTCTTTACTTTTATTTTTCTTTTACACTCTCCTTTCTTTTCTTTTCTATATATATATATTCTTATCATCTGGTCTGATGATAAAGTTTTAAAGATAACATCAAGTGGCTAAAAATTACGAATAAATATACATTCAGACATAAATTCAAAATCTTGTCGGGTGACCATAAATTGACTCACATTTAGTAACAATCGACCGTAAACAACCAAGCATCGTAACAATCAAGTAACCAACCCTATTATTAAACGTAAACCAACAACCGTAAACAATCAAGCATGCCGCAACCAACCCTCCTACGCAAACGATCGGCCGGAATCCTCCCACGTGGCGACAAAGACCCCAAACCCCGTAAACAACAACGAACAGTCCATGCGGTCAACAACAACTCACCCTTCACGCTCGATATCCCGGTGTGGAAAACGGACACCAGCATCAGGGCGGTCTGCACGCATAGCGAGAGGATCTTGGCTGCCCCTTTCCCACTCCCGCTCTCCATCCTCCGTTGGATGATCACTCCCTTGTGGGGAAAACCGCGTGCGCTCGAGAGTGGAACCGGGAGTGATCACATGACCGCTCTCATCGGGGGCCAGCGGGCAACTGAGGGTGGAACGCCCCCTGGGGATGCTTTCAAGGGCGGATCTTTTGACGTCATGCCAGAAGAATGTGATGGATGAGGTAGGGATTTGTGTTGTGGTGAGGTTAGATCGGATTTGAATACATGCTTTGAGAAGTTGGTTGGTTGGTTGAAGTTTTTGATTAACGCTGGGGGGTTGATTTATTGTTGTTTAAAGTGTTGTGTTGGAGATGTATTGATGGTTCTCCTTTAACGGTGTTTGTGGAGTTGTTGGTTTAATTTGTCGAGGAGTTAGATTTAAGTGCAAGTTGTTGCGATAATTACTGTTTTATGAGGGGTGGTAAGTGGGGAAATGAATTTTAATTGATTTAACGCCTCCTATTTTGCTTTGAAATGATAGTTGTGTCTTGAAAAATAGTACCGGGTATGACGAACCCTAGAGAATACCTTGTTTTTTTTAAACAAATGTGGAACATCATTGCAATTTTGAATAAGTTTTGCTTTTATGATTAGCTCATTTTCATCTCTGTTAAATTTAAAAATATCTAGACTGTGCAGAAAGATTTTAAAATCGTTTCACAAAAAGAAAAATATGTACTGATATTCATAACTCTTTCAATCAGTAAATCATAAACAAATGTGAAATGTAACTTTTCTTCATTGTTTTGTAGTCTGGAAAGCAAAATATTTTTTAAAACATTTCAACCTAAAGGATTACTTAAAGAAATTTAATATTGAACGGAGAGTAAATCTTTTGATAAAAAATTTGCAAATAGACTTAGAGTAAAAAAATTTGAAACATCAGACTTAAAAAAATTTAAAATGAGTGATTTTAAACATCACCATACTATACAAGCTTTACTCTTGAAATGGGATATTAACCTCATTTTAAGTGGACAAAAACTTCGTACCTTACTATATAGAGTAGAAAGAAAAAATTTTACATTTTTATATGGTAAACATTTTGATAAAAAGCATTTGTACTGTCCGGAACCTCATTTTGGGAAAAAAAATATTTTATTTCAGGGGTTTCCTAACTACGGCCCGTGAGACCCTTTTCTCAGGCCCGCTGATACCTTTCTAGTCCTGAAATGAATTAAAACCATGTTTTTAGGGTCAAATTTCCAAAATTTTCTTCTTTTTGTACATAGAACTCAATTAATCACATTGGTTTTCAGGATAAGTTCAGAAAAGTGAGAATCCTACCAAAAAATATATAAAAATGAACATTAAACCTGTAAATATGCATAAAGGGGCTTAGAGGGAATTCCAAGTCTCCTCCCCCGTGCAAAAATCTAACTTTGGGCCTGATAATGATTTAATTTTCTTAGACGATATATGGGCCCCTCCCGAAATAAATTTCTGCATACGCCACTATGATTCTATATGTGTTAAAAACTATTTTCTGTTATTACTATTTAAAACGTATTTTTAACGATTCACTTGTGCATATTTCAAATAAAAAAAATTAAACGGATTTTTATCTTTTTTTTGCAAATAACAACAATTGTGAGGTTGAGTTAAGTTGTAAGGTTGGTACTTAAATGTTCTTTTCAAACATAATTGTGAACCCCCATTTGAACTAACCACGATCCGCTCCTGGTGTTGATTCTTTTTTATTTGAACCAGATTTGCCAAATTGCTGATCAAATTTGCAAAGATTATTTACGACATCTTAAATTCTACCATTTAAGGACTTTAACTACGCATTCTATTCCTTTAATTGGCAAAATATACAACACTAGTGGTTCATTGATGATAAGCCGTCCCGCCACCTGCAAGAGGCACCCTGTTGGAAAAAAGTACAACCCACTCACTGTAAAAAAGATGTTTTACAAAAAAATGGTATAAAGAGTTCATCGTCTTATACAATAATTAATGTGACTAGGCGTCCCGCTTTTTGTCTCGCTGTCCCGCCAGCCCAATATCCCACCTTAAGTCCCGCTTTTCCGTAAATGTTCCACCAAAGTCCGTCTTTTCCATTAAAGCTCATTCAAAAATAATTTTTTAACATTTATGCGAGTATTTATTTTCAAAAACCATAATGACATAAATAAAAACAAGAAAAACAAAATTGTGTAATTGGATTCTTAAACTAATGCAATATATTTTTCAAAATTAGTTAATTATTTTCATTCTACCTGAACTCTATTATCAGTTGAGCGGTTATTTCAACCTTTAAAATATAAACATTTTTTTGCTCCCCCTCCCTTACTCGTTATGTCTTGATTTTTGGTTGGAAAAATCTGGTCACATTAACAAAAATTAAGTTAGAACACTCTTCTTAATCTAGTACAACATATTAGAATTTATTTTTTAAATTTAAATTTGAAAATAAATGCTTAAGGTTTTGTATTAAAAAGTATTCGCTTTTTGAGTTTTGAGACCAATAATTTTACCGTTCCGGTACCTCTTTTTATGTCTACAACAATCGATAATATGCCCACAACAACCAGAAACCATCCCGGGCGCGAGCAGAGCAACGTGGTAAAGTTTAAAAATTAATGTAGATGGGAAAACTTAAAAACTATAAATGACATACAGACATACTACATAAAAACATTCAATTTTATATAGTATATAGACCGCCCGGGATTCAGTTTTTTTAATAAATATCATCTGGTGTTCTTTGCCAGTCCATTTTAAAAAAAATTTATTCTAGGGGGTTACAGATGGGCTTCGCCAGTCCAAATGGGGAAATAGTTAAATAAAGGAGCAATTTTTATTTTTATGCTACAACAATGGATTTTAAACTACAACAATCGATTTTAATTAGCAACATTCGATGTTATGCCTACAACAATTAATGTAATTTCTTCTCTTGTTATATTTACAACAATGTGGTTTTGCCCTGAAGTTAGGCATGAAATATGGGTTTTTAAGCATGAAATTGACCAAAAGAGTTGTTGGGACGCTTCGATTTTAAATTATTATTGATTCAGAAACCTTCCCGGGAGCGAGTAGATCAACGTGGTATAGTTTAATAGTTAATGTAGGTTTGAAAAGTTTAAAACTATAAAGGACATACATAAATACACACAGACATTCATTTATATATATATATATATACTAGCGCTGACGCGCTAGACCCGGGCTTTGCCCGGGTTTCAGTTTTTTAATAAATATCACCTGGTGGTTTACAGATGGGCTTCGCCAGTCCATTTTTAAAGATTATTCTGGTGTGTTACAGATGGGCTTCGCCAGTCCAAATGTGGAAATAGTTAAATAGAGGATCCATTTTTATGTTTATGCTACAACAATGGATTTTAAACGGCAACAATCGAGAATATGCCTACAACAATTAATGTTACATCTTCTCCTGTTAAATTTACAACAATGTGGTTTTTCTCTGAAGTTGGGCAAGAAATATGGGTTTTTAAGCATAAAATTGACCAAAAAAGTTGTTGGAACGCTTCGATTTCAAATTATTTTTATTCAGAAACCTTCCCTGGAGCGAGTAGATCAACGTGATATAGTTTAATAGTTAATGTTGGTTTGAAAAGTTTAAAACTATAAAGAACATACATACAGACAAACAAACAAACAAACATTGATTTTTATATATATAGATATATAGAAAATTTGAAGTAAAGAAATATTAAAATACATATTACGAATTAATTTATTAGAGAACACACCCTACGGGCACACGCTAAGTATCTTATCTGAAAGTTATATCCTCAGGGGAGAAAGATGTTAGCATCAAACTTTTCAAGCCCTAACTAAAGGTGAACCAATAGTTCTTGTAGTTCTTGACATTATGCCAATAAAATTCTTCATAAAGGTTTCAGGATAAAGTAGATAACATGCATTGTTTAGGCTAAATTACTTAAACTCGTTTTTATGAACGTTAAATTTTTATTTTTTTCTCATTGGAAGTGGGTTTCAAACCCAGAAAAAGTGACCGTTCCTGGTGTTGACTAAAAATATCTTATCAAACAAAAAAAGTGTTTAATAAATAAGAAACATAAAGGCTTTTGCCTTGATGGCATGTAAAAAGCACTCACCCAAAACTTATTGAGTTAGAAATCAACATCTTTTGCCCCAAGTTCTTCAAAACGTATTATTTACTTGCTTGAAACAGTAGCAATTACGTTTTCAGCCTTTTTTACGCTGACATCACTAGTTTATTTGGATGTCAGATTAGTGAGAATTCGAGGGCTTAAATTAATTCATGGATTAGTTAAACTAAAAGAAAAACATTATAATATACAGGGTGTTTCAAAATTGCGTTGCACGGCTTTTATTTGGAACCAACGCCTCCTAGGGTCACGGAAGAAAGGTCTACCTCTAGGTAAGTGAGCCTGGAGAATCCATTGAGAGGACTTACAGCACCCCTAGAGGCGAAATTAAAAAGTTAAAAAAATTAATTTAAAAACTAAAGGAGATAGATCAAAAACCTCAGTGAGAGTATTGTTGCCAACGTCATGAAGAACTCACTGAAGAAAAATCACTAAAATATCTTAAATATTCGAAAATAGCACTTTTTCAGGGGTCAAAATAGAAAAAGTTCGCATATTTGCAAATGTTTCAGTGTTATTTTGTAGTTTTGTGTTTTTTTAGTTTAAAGAACAAAAAATTTAATCAAAAAATAAAAAAAATTGCAAATATGCGAACCTTTTTTTTTGACCCCCTGAAAAAGTACTATTTTCACATGCTAATATCTCGGCGAATATTCCAGATATTTTCATGAATTTTTTTCAGTGAGTTCTTCATGACGTTGGCAACAATACTCTTACTGAGGTTTTTGCTCTATCTCTTTTATTTTTTAAATTAATTTTTTAACTCTTTAATTTCCCCGCTAGGGGCGCTGTAAGTCATTTCAGTGCATTCTCCAGGCTCATTTACCTAGCGGTAGACCTTACTTCCATGACCCTAGGAGGCGTTGGTTCCGAATAAAAGCCGTGCAACGCAATTTTGAAACACCCTGTATATTGTATACTATATACAACTAGACCGTGTGTCTTCCTATTTTATTTTCGAATGATTAACTGATATTGAGTAAATTTTCCCGAAATTTGTTTTGGAAAACAGATACAGTCATTATAATAAACGTAATCGTTAATTCATCGTCTTTAACTAATACTCAATTGGGAAAACTATCTGTTAAAGGTTAATTGATTTATAGATATTTGAAAACTTATAAACTATCGACAGAATTCGAATGCAATACTTGAAATGTTGTACACTTAATTCATTCACTAATTTTCCTATTCAATTGCCATTAAAATATAGTTTTGGTTGAACTCTTCCTTCTGTGTGACACTAAATCCATTCTCCTTTCTTCACACATCCTTTTGGATAGCTAACCTTTTTATTCCTGAAGAGACAATCCGACCTCCTCTTACCATGTTCTTCGTGAATGACACGGTCTCTTCTTATGTATCTTCCAATTTCACGGCCCGGAGGAAGTTTCTACTAGAACGTACTTCAGAAAGAACAGAACAAAGAAAAATGAATAAATATATGCACACAGAAACTTCTCATTTCCTTCTGCAAAATTGAACCTTTTTCCTGCAAAGTTGGGGCTATTATAGAGAATAATTGATTTTGGGTAAGACTTTCTATGGTCTGAGAAAACGTCTTTGAAACTATTTTTCTTTAACTGAAGCTCATACGCATTTTTTCCACAAATGGTATACGACGTTACCAATGCCTGATCCCCTGTATTTTTACCCCCGATAACTTCGATGAAATAAGATACTTGAATGTATTGTGTAATACTGCAAACGAGTGAAACAATTTTGTAACACTGCTATATTTAACTTAAAACATTTGGCAACAGCTGGTTGCTAACTTTGTTGACGTGTTTTTGCTGCTCCTTTGAAACTTGATATTTATTTATAATTATACTTATACAATTTAAAAATTTTTTATTACGAAACTTAAAAGATTATGATCCTGAGTCATTAGATATTATTTAATAGTTATTAAACTTCAGAAATAAGATGTCGTCAAACTGCTTTGCGTGTTCTTGATCACCAATGATGAGAACTGTACTGTGCATAAATCAAATTCTCATAAATAAACTTGGACGGCATAGAATGTTATTTTCCGATATAAAACGACCTTAATTATTACCTATTCTTTTTGGTTCTGAAATTATGCTTTAAACCAGTGGTGCCCAACCTAAGACCCGCGGGCCAAATGTGGCCCGAGAGGATGATCCATGTGGCCCGCGGATTCGTTAAATCTGAAAAACAAAAACCACTTTCAGAAATCTTCCAAGAAAACCACGACATCGTGCGAGACATTATGGCACTTCCATCTAAAAAAAGATGATAAAAAAGGAATTCTAAAACATCCTGTAATAAATTTTTTACTTCTCTGTTTTGGTTTTTTCTAGATACGGGGAATTTGCCATTGGATAAATATTTTCAGTATCAGTTAGCCATTTAAATTCAGTTTATAAGGATCTTTTTTGAACCAAACTTCGAAAAGATGTCCGATAGTAAAAAGTTGAAGATTCACTCGAAGTACCGAAACTTGGACTAATTCATATTTCTTCAATCAGAGAAAAAATAAACCGTATGTAAGGAGATTTATACATAAAGAGACTGTGGCAGCGTTTAAACACAATATCAAGGGACATTACGAAACGAAAGAAATAACACTAATAATAATTTGACCTTCAAAATTTTTTCCTTGATGAAAATGGTCATTTCTTATAGATTTTGCGTATAGAAAATCCCCATTAAAATTCTCAATTGACTCAGGATTTTGGGGAACAGCCCCTCCCCCTTTTTACGTTTTTCACTGACTTAATGACTTTGAATTCGATTATCAGGGTCAAAATGCATTACATTAGTCTTTAAATTACATCCAAAAGGACAAGGAAGGTTGAAATTTGTAAAATATGAAATTTTGTAGCAAATGGGGTTATTACCCCCTAAAAATGCCAAAAAATTGCTTAAAATTGTAGAGGTTTTTATACGCTATTTTTTCCTCTTATTTTTACGCAATTCACGTTTGAAGGGCCCTAACCCTTCAGCAAGGACCCAAATTTGATGGCAATATGCAGCAATGATTTTTACTAAAAGCGGTTGAGGTATAAACGTCCCCAAAGCACCCACGGAAGGGTTCGGAAGACTTCCAGAATCACGAAGGCGCTCGCGAGCTCAGGAATTAATATTAATGATTTTGAAAAGATTGCAAATGACGTTTTTCTAATAATTTGGGTTTATCCTAAGTAGAAACTCTCCAGTTCTTTAAAAACTGACCGGTTTTTGGGAGTGAGGATTCCATGCTTCAAGCTGCTAATAGATGCATGGCTGTGGATATCAATAAGGGGGCATCCCCTTGAAAACTGAGGGTGATGGAGGAAAATGGGTGTAATATTTGAATTCAGCAGGTCATTTTACACAAGAATCAGCTGAAATTCAGTCGGTGGCATTTTGACTTTTATTTTGCACAGCAGTTTAATTTTAAGTGCGACATTGAACCCTTCCGTGGGTGCTTTGGAGGCGTTAATACCTCAACTGCTTTTAGTAAAAATCATTGATGCATATTTCCATCAAGTTTGGGTCCTTGCTGAAGGGTTAGGACCCTTCAAACGTGAATTGCGTAAAAAATAAGAGAAAAAATAGCGTATAAAAACCTCTACAATTTTAAGCAATTTTTCGGCATTTTTAGGTTGGTAATAACCCCTTAAACTTAAACCTATCCATTTGCTACAAAATTTCATATTTTACAAATTTCAACCTTCCTTGTCCCTTTGGATGTAATTTAAAGACTAAAGTAATGCTTTTTGACCCTGATAATCGAATTCAAAGTCAATAAGTCATTGAAAAACGTAAAAAAGGGGAGGGGCTGTTCCCCGAAAATCCTGAGTCGATTAAGAATTTTAATGGGGATTTTCGTATTCAGCGACTCAAAATCTATAAGAAATGACTATTTTCATCAAGGAAATTTTTTCATTGTTGAACAGTGTAATCATCTTAATTTAGTTTTAAGGATAAGTGTTACAAATTTGGAGCCGAATTTACAAGAACTAGTATCATCCAAACAGATGCAAACTTGAAACTCAGATGAAAACAGATGAAAACTCATTGAAAACGGGTTTGTAATTTTTCTTCATGTTTAGCTTAGAAAAATCCTTAAGAGTGTTTTTTATGTGGATCGCGAGATAAATCTTCAAAAGCAAATTGGCCCTCGGGGGAAAAAGGTTGGGCACCACTGCTTTAAACTATTTAATGTTTTTATTTAAATGTATAGATGTTACGGGAAATTTAATAAATCGGGCATTATTAATGGTAGGGAATTTTGTAGATTAACGAGGGTGATCCGTTAAAGAGCGAATTTTTTCAATTTCTCAGATTACTTAGGTTATCTGGAAATTACTTAGATATTCTGCACCCTACCGACTAGACACTCGTTAATCTTCATACTACGAAGTAATCAGTTATTTTACATATTAACGAGGGTGGTCCGTTTAAGTGTAAAAAGTTGTTTAATTTTAGTAAGAAGTTTAAGGTGGTTTGGGGGGCTGAGAAAAACTCTAATATCCGCACATTAACGACATGAATAAGATAATTTACAGTTAATTTACAGTTTACCTAGGTATTCTGTAGACTGTAGAACAACTAATTTTCAACTTTAGCGGTAACTCACAAAAATATACGCGAATAAAATCCTTCAATTTATGAATTTATATCTATCTATTGAATGCATTCGAAATGACTACAAAATGTATTATATCGTCAGGTATCAGTACATCATTATTATTTCCTAAAACTGAGAATTTCAAGGAATAAATTTTAAAACATTATCCCCTTGAAAATAGTTTATTGTTTTTATTTTAAAGTATGAAAAAATTACTAAATTTCAAAATAAATAAATTGTAAATTCAATAGTTTAAACTAGACAAAGATAATATTTCCTCAAGCTTGTACTGAAAGAAAAACTTCTAGAAACTATTAAACTGCGTAATCACTTCTTTTATTGCTTGTCTGAAAAGTTAACAACTAATAGTAAGTAATAAAATAACTTATTTATTGAAAAGAACTAATTTGATTCACCGTGTTCGAGAATGTTTGCATAATTATAGTACCTCAAAAAGATTATAAGAGATCATGGAGAGGAAAATTTTCCATTTCCATTTAAATGAAAAGGAACACTTAGAAGATGATTGCTTCTGAAAAATTTTTTTCGCATGTATTCTGAAGAAATATCTATTCGAATATTTCCAATATTTACGAATAAGTTCATGAGGGTTTATTAAATTGGAAATTTGTAAAAAAAGAGCATCACTTAATTCTATAAAAGCATTTTTAATGTCTTCATGGTAATTCAAGTCAGTTAATGCCGTCAAAAATAGTTTTTAAAACACAAATATTTCTTGTTAAAGACGAAAATTAAACTTTGAGTGGCTTCATCAAGTAAACTGCAATTTAGATTATATTATATTTAATTCTGCCGCTTCTAAGTTTTACTCTCTTCCAATGGAGACTAATTTAGTTTTATAAAGCTTCTGAAAGTTTCGTATTCATTGCATTTTTAAAATTCTTTCGAATGTATTTCGAATATTTGGAAGCGAAAAAAAAATAATTATAAATTTAATGGCTAATGTATCGCTCGTTTAAAAAGAAGAGACTATCTTTTTGAACTTGATTCGTGGTGAGTTTGCTATTTCATTTTATTTTGTAGATTTTCTTCAAATAAATTTAATGTTAATAGAAGAATAAAAAACTGAAAATTTCAAAATTGTATTTATTGCTGTAATAGCTACTTAAATATTAAATCATATTTTTAAAGTGAATAAAAGGGCATAATAATATAAACGAGGACATTTCAAGAACACAGAAATTAAGAGAATTTATTATTAGAAGTGTAGAAAATTTTAACGAATAAGAAAAACAACTTATTACAGTGTATATTAGGTATGTAAGTTACAAATAAGTTTTAAAGAGCTTTAAGGGTAACTATAATTGAATTTATGAGGGAAGGTATGCATTTTTTCTTATAAATGTTAATAAAATATATGAAGTTTAAAATATATCCCAAAATATATAGAAAACAAACACAAATCAATGCACGTTTGTGTTTAATGAGTTATATCTTTCAAATACGATTCAGATGTTTCACGGAACATTTTGAACCCAAAAATCCATTCTAGTAGCTTCAAAACGTAATTTTAAATGGATTAGCTACACTCTATCTCTAAAACCAGCTTCGGTGTCTCTCGTTTCCAGAAAATTTCAACATTACTTCTTTTCAGAAGTCTTTCAAAAACTTGAACATAGTTGTCTTTCCTTTCAGATACTAATAATTGCGTTGTTTGTTTGATTTTGAGAGCTGAATTTCTCTAGTTAAACATGAAATGTTATACAACATCTTGATTCGTATTAAATTTCTTTGGTAATAAAAGGAAACTTCTTGAGAATAAAGACGCTAAAAAGGCTAACGATTGAAAGGGAAATTTTATCTAAAATTTTAATTTTAACAGAATAGGATGTTTTTGTTAAACTTTAAAAAATCTACAAAATATGATACTTTTGAAGTTTTAAATTTTAAGAATAAGAAATAAAAAGGGGTTAAAAAGTATGGAGTAACGCATTTGTCATATCTTAAACACAAGAGGTAAACAGTTTTGACTAAATTGGAAATACTAAGAAACATTGTTTATAACTATCCACATTCTTTAGAACATATTTTTGAAAATTTATTGATAACCTTTTTAGATAATAGTGGTGTTGCACACACATATTTATACTACTAAACAAAGAAATTATGAAAAACTAGAATACCCAAAAGTATTGCTATGGACTCAGCTGTGTGGGAGAACTATTTAATCTTTTTTGAAAAGTCAAGACAAGTAAGATTAAGGAAAAGATTGTCAACTTTCTGGACACATCTAAGATTTTACGTGACGCAAAGTTTTCCCAAAGCTGGGATCAACATCTTAGTGGGTTCTTGACTTTTAATGCAGTCTCAAGGTTGCTTTATGTGCGGATACAATGGTTTAGATTTCTATTTTAAAGAGTGTTTCGTTGTTAATATGAATTTATTAAAAATGTTTTTAAAGTAATACAATTTTAACTTTTTATATAAATTCTTAATAGAATTTTCATGTACTTAATAAACTTTTTAATAAAAAAAACTTTTCACAAAATTCATTGTATTAAAACTGCTTGTTTCTTTACCAATGTTTGAGATAATTTTTGTCACTAGAAATCCTCTTTTAGCAACTACTCTGGAACAAATAAAAAAAGCGTATTAAGAAAATAAATCACTGACTCCATTAAAAATTATTATATGGAGCTCGACAGAAATTTTGTTGGTTTTTCCAATAGCTCAAAATTTTCGTTCTATTGCCAATATTGGCAAACTTTAGGTTTGCGATGAATCTTTGATAAAAATCTCCTTCTCAAACATAAAAAAACCTGTAGTTAAAAAAATGTATCTAAAAATGACGTGTGTCGTGTAGAGGCTCTCATTGCACAGCGCGTATGGACTACTAAAAACACTGATTTTCAAAACTGTATTTTGAAAATTTAATCATTTATTTGCATCTACAAAGGTCACTTTCTGTGCAAATTTCAGCAAATATAACAAGTCCTTCATGGTGTTGTATTTTTAGGAACAGGAGTATAGTGGATAAATAAATAATAGTAGATAAAGAATCGTAAGTATCAAATGTTTTTCTTAAATGAAATAAAAATTTAGTTTGAAATTCTACTAATACTTTTAGCAAAATACCTTTCAACTAGTTCTAAAAGGGGTTGTAAATGCATCTGACTTATATTACAGAATATTAATACCCTATTTGTGTACTGAAAACCATCTAAAAAAAACAACTTATCCAAAATTTCTATCAAATAAATTAAAAGTGGAAAAATCTTAGAAGCTTCGATTTTTAATTCTAAAACTAGATAAACAGCTAACTAAATTTAAAACATATTAAAATACTATATTAAAGTATAAAAAAGGCGTTAGAACTAGAAGGGATTTTTGAAGTTCTCAATTGTGCTTTATATTCGATCTTAAACTTTAAGAGCAAAAAATGATTAATTGAAAACGGGAAATGAAACTTTTCGGGGCACAAATTTATTGACTCTACGATAGAATGAAATACGAAATTTCTACTTTAAAAACTTTCTTGATTGAATTTTCACACGAATAAAAGGAGAAGAACCTTTACTTTGCACCTTTTAAAGCAAACAATTCCAGAACATTAAAGGTTCCAATGGGTCCATCCACTGCCCTGAAAATTCGAGCAAAAGATGGTACTAATGCAACTACATATTGATATTTTTTTCAGATTTTTAAATTGAATTTAACATAGATTTAAGTGGGTTGTTCTGATGGGCCCCTTTCTCCCCTAAATAAAATTTTTTATCTTCTAAGTTTCTTTTGATTAGCTTTGAATTCGAAGTTTTTAAAAAATACTTTTCAGAGTTGGATGGTGTGACTGCGAGGTGGTTTAACATATTTCAATACTTGTAAAACATACGAAGAAACTAGATAAAAATTAAGATATTCCTTTTATATTACCTTTTCCTGCTTCTTAAAAGCTTTTCAGATTCCTTTTTACTATGCTATCTCATAGACATGTCACGAAAAGCTGTTTTTCAAATGAAAACTCATCACCGGAATAGTCAATAGCATTATGACTTATAAAGCAGGGTAAAAATTGTAAGCATTCAGTTACAAAAATGCCTGCAGAATATGTATACTGAGCTCTAAATGGGAGAATATCTTGTTTGTATACTGGAGGAATATCTTGGGTGATTTTCAGGATTTTTGTAAATCTAAAACATTAAAAAAATGTTATAAATTTAGCATTGGATTAGAGATAGCGTTAGCACAGAAACCGTAGTAAAATAATTATTATTTTATTTTTTCTCTGACCCTAATGATAACGAACGCAATTGAAATATTTTCTTATAAATGATTAACTAACTACGGAATTATCATGCATCACTCCCTCTCTTATTCCGTTGTAAAAGGTGGGCGTTTGATATATAACCTTTGGATACGAAACTCAAGTCTCCATGACCACTTGTGATGACGTCAGCCATTTTCGGTTCGTTAGGCCAGCAGAACTTCTCTCTACCGATCATCTTTCATATTTCCTTACGAAGTCACCCTAACTATGTATGGCAGTTGCCTTCCTAGGCTTACAGCACACTTAAGAATTGTATACATTTAATGTGAATGTTTTGCTTAGTGATATCACTCCCATAACCAGCGTATTTTTGGTTCTTTTACTCATAGAAATTACGCCTATTATCTATTGATAGATATCCGTTCTATAAAAACTTCGATAAATAGAAACTAATATGTGTCTTTCTAAAGATGTTAATGAATTTTTGTCTTCTATTTTTCCCAAATAGCTTTAATCGATTTCGGACTGGAAAATATGTTAGATATGATAACTAAATCATCTCAATTTTTCATTAACATAATATCACAATAAGAAATAACTTGTCAGCAAAACACACACACAAGATAAATTCATTTCTAGATGATCCTCATTAGATACAAATAATCCAAACTTAAAATGATTAAACAACTTTAAACTGATTTAGAATATGATAAATCATACGATTTCTGTATGATGTTTTGATTCAGAGTCATATCTCCTGGGTTGTAGAGAGTCTTGTTACCACAGCTAATAGTATGTTAGAAGACCATTTTGAAGTGCTTCATATTTTCTTTACCCTGAGAAGGCGGAATTCATCAGAATAAATTGTTCTCAAACGCAAGATAATCTGGTTTAAGCAAAATTGATTTTTTAGGTATTTGCTAACAGCTTTTTTATAATATTTTGTATTGTGGAGATTATTTTTTCAATTGCTGGAAGTATCTGAGGTAGTAGAAGGTAGATGTAGAAGTATTGAGTCAAGTATTTTCTTGAAAGAGATAAATTTTATTTTATTCTTATAAAAAGTTGTGATGACAGTAATTTTCAGTTTACTCTTTGTTTTGTCCCAGTGTGTAATAAATATTCCTTCTTAACAAGTTCATTTGCATTTAAATGGCTTTTGGTGTAGTACTCCTCCCGTACCTCTATAAAACCCATTTTGCAGCGAATGAACTTTTATTGCTGTAAAGTTAACTGTTCAGGACCACTTTTTAGGACAATATTACGTTAAAAAACCTTTTTTATTGCCATATTCCATTTGCATGAGTCATTTTTAAAGGTTCAATATGGCTTTTCAACGATTAAATTTGTTAAGTTATAGAAGTTATTCCTTGAAGTTTTTTTCTTAAATTTTAACAATTTTAGCATCAAACGTCTTCTTTCTTACTAAAAATAAATGCAATAGAGGGCACAATATTTACAGTCAAGGATGTTTTTAAATGAACTGGATTGATAATGAAAGTGGTGTTATAGTCCACTGATCGTAGTTCTGAGAAATTAAAGGTTTTTTCTAACGGTGGCGCCTGTGTTGTTCCTACGGAGAAGGCATTATTTGGGCGGCTCTTACAGGTCGCTGATCAAACTTTTGACTTAAGCGACTACTCCACTTGGCAATGGACCTCAAACGAAATCAAAATCTACGCTTATCTACAAATTTCGTGTTTTAAGACTTATACCACTTTCACCCAGAGCAGCTCAAGCATAAGAATTTATTCTAAAGTTCAAATACTCTGAGAAGAATAAAGTTATATAAAACCTCCCTGTGTATTGATCAGATATTTTTATATAAGTGAATCTAAGGAAGTCAATAATGCTTACACTTTATTCCTATCCATTTCTTGCCATCGGGTTTTCAACATAAATCAATATTAACATTTACCTTCCTCTTTTACTAAAATATATATACTATTATTCCATAGCAAAACTCAAAATCTGTAAACGTTCCGCCTCAACGAGTCTTGAAAAGGAGCAAATCCCAGAATCACCACCAGAGGAATATGCAACGAAAGTTCTAATTTAGGGATATTCTAATTGCCAAAATTGCCGATGTTCGAATATTCGACGCAAGCGACGCGTAAGGGAGGGTAGAGAATGAGTTCCGAGGGGTCGATGGAGTGTGGGGCAGATCCCCTGGTAAAATATTTCGGGGTCGGACAGCGGAATGTTCGAAATGGAACGATGGAAATAGGTGACCAATTTCCGATCAGAGTCCACGATGGAAAGGATGGGTTAATCAGAAAATGAGTTTCAAAGATAAAAGGTTTGGAGATTGGAACTTTCTATTTTGAGTTTGGTTACTAAAGGTTCCGAAATTTGAAGCAAAATATTGCTATGTATGTGCTTCAATTAAGTTTAATTTGGAGATTTCAAACTATGCAAAAAATATTAACCCCTTTTTAAGGAAAATACTCGAGAAAAAAGTTTTGCCCCTTACAGCTTTTTCTTGCCCTTTACAGCTGTTAACCAAAATATGAGATATTTTTGAATATACTATACGGTATTTTGTTGATAAAATAAATTTATAAAGCAACTGATTTTATCCTACTTGCATCCAATTAATGCACCCAAAGTCACGACTAATTTATATAAAAAGAAAATTTAGAAGTATAATGTTACATCATAACTTTTTTTAACGAATATATAGTTGTAATAATAGGCATATGAAATACTTCTGTATACAGTGATATTCTAAAACTGAAAATTGGATGGTAATTTTATTTATTTTAATAAGTATACATCCTAAAAAACACTTAGATAATATGACATTTTAACTAACTATATGTGTTTTTTTCTTGAAATTTTCATCCTTTCTCAAAAGGTTTTTTCTTAAATTACTCAAATTAGAAAATTATTTATTGCTATCTCTCTATATTAAAAAAAAGTAACAGTGACCGCCGTCACCGCCGCCGTCACCGCCGTCACCGCTGATTTTGAAAATTTTATTTTTGAACACTTTGAACTATCACTACGCAAAAACTATTTGAAAGAATATTATGAAATTTTGACCATTGGTAGACAAATGTATGAGGGTCATTTCAGTTTCCAGACCTAATTAATTAGATAATTAGTTCTGGAGTTATTTAATGTCAAAGTCGAAAATTATTTTTTTCGACTGCGAGTTCGCCCCCAGAAAAATCTATTTACAGCAGAAACATGATTTTTTGCAGACACATACTCTTAGGTATGAAGTTTTGCACCTCGTCGCCCTTTTTTCGAATTTCGAATTATTTTTGGAGTAATTTAATTCTAAAGTTTCGAAATTTTTTACCCTTTTTCGGTTTTTTCGTTATAACAGAAAAACTAATCACAGTAAAACTATGATATTTTAAACACACATACAATTATTTTTTATAAAAAGATTTGCATTTCGTTTTTTAAAAAATTCGAATTATTTTTAGAATTATTAAGATTCAAAATTTCAATTTTTTCATCTCTTTCTGGTCGTTCACTAGAGAAACAGCCGATTTTTATGTGAGTCTGATTTCTTTTATTTCCAACGATTCACTAGATACACGTGCATTTTATAAATTTAAAAGATATTAATGGCATGCTTTTTCTCTAAGATAGTTGATGATAATTAGTAGACTTGCTGGATATTTTAAAAAACATTTGGATTAAATTATTGACAAGTTAAAACAAGGATATTTCAGTTGCAGTTTTATTTTGATATTTTTGTAGTTATGGTCCGAATTAAGATATTGATAAGTTCGAGGGATAGAAGTTTCGATTTTAAATTATCATAAACTAAGCCGACAAGTTCCAGGTTTTACTGGATAGTTGAGATGAAACAAGCGAGCTCTGCTCGCTAAGATCGCGAAGCGATCTTCAACGAACTGCGAAGCAGTTCCGGGGGTTGGTGAGCGATAGCGAGCAGGGGGCAGAGCCCCCTAGTTTCTTAAAATAATATCCTTTGATTGAAGTTTTTGGAAGGTTTACTTCTTAAAATTATATTGTGGAGTTTTTATATCTGTTGAATAAATACTAGTTAACAAAAGAATACTTTTCCAAATTTATTTTTACTAAGAAAGCGAACCTTTTCGCCGCTTCAATACACATAACATTGAAAAACGTATCATTAAAATCATTAAAAGTGAACTGATTTCATAATACCACATATCTTAAATGGACGATGCTGCAAAACTAAAACAAAATGTCGAGCTATAGCATAAAAAACGCTTTCAGGAATCAGATTCTTCTGATCAGAACTCCCTCCACTTGTAAAATAGATCCCATCCCGCCAAAATCGGTTGCCTTCTAATGCTTCGAATCAGGATAGGAAAAAAGAAACTACATTTCCATTCCAAAGGAAAATCGAGACATCCCCTCCTCTCCCGAATATGTTCGAAAAAGCGCGCTATGGATGAAAAGTTCCTTCTTTTTCATCTTTTCTACCATTTTCCTTGAAGATCGATATAATTTAATTTGCGACAGATTCTAACCTCTGTTTTTTTTCTTAGACTTGTTATAAAATGTGAAATTTATTGTATTTTATATTTTTTTTATTTTCAGAGGATTTAGATAGTCTGGGGGTGGAGTTTTCTTATCAGGTTTAGAAAGGAAAAGTGAGGTGTGTCTTTTCTTATAGTGAGTCAAGATCTATAAACTCTTTTAAAAATTAAACTAACTGAAAAACAGTTTTTCTATATAATCTTGTTTTGACGAGAAAAAAAATTATGAATTATTCATTATCTTCCCTTTTTATATACTAACTCTTAAACAATAGTCAGAATACATACCAAAAGGTTGAATCAAACTTATTGTGTTCTAGATATTTATAACTAAGATGTAGCCTACTGTGAAATGACTGCAATTTCTTAAAAGGTCTTTCAAATAACCTTTTTATTTAGGAAAGATTACATTTAAAATTTTCTTTTATGCGATAAAAATTAAATGATTAGTAAAATTCGGACAAATTTTTGAAAACTGATTTTTTGAATGAAAAAACTTTATTCCGCTCTGAAACAAGTGATGTTTATGTAAATTATAGCAAATTAGACGCCTAATTGGTGCATCAATGGTGAATAATTGGTGAATAAATGAGCTATAGCAAAAACATAATGGTTTTATATTATATCTAAAAATCTCGCCACGCAAATAAATAGAAAAAAACGACATTTTTTTACATGATACATTATGATATTTAAAATGACGTGAGTATTCAATGCCTGCTCTATTTTTAATTTAAAATATTAAAAATATATTTATACCAAAAAGGTTATATCCTTTTCAGTTTTAATAAACCAAATTTATTTAATTTAAACCCGTTAAAGATTTTCCCACCGGTAACTTTGCTTTGTTCAAACTGTTCAAGCAAAGACAAAAGGAACTCAAACAAACAAAAGTGATCAATTAAAATTTATTTTTCAAAATCGCTTCAGGGTATCTTTACTTTAAACTGAAAACGAATAGATGGTCTCTTTTATCGTCATTGGTAAGAAAATCACTCGAGTAGATAAAGTAAGTTGAAAAAAAAGAATGAATATAATAAAATCATTTTTGATCTTTTTCTAAAGTTCATGGATGTGAAAAGATAATAAGAATTGCGTGAGAATTTAGCTGACAAAGTAAATACGACAGGGAAAGAGAAAGACTTGCCGTGAGAGTTTTTACGTAATCTTGATTGAAAAATTGCATAAGAAAGTTGTGAGTTCAGCAAAGAAATTGTCCCAAAGGGAGTTTTTGCATTCTAGTTAGCGAGAGTTTAAAATATTTTGAAAGAGGGGAATTTTTAAATGCTTATAAAAGTTAAAATTTCTTTATTAAACTGTGATAGTTTCCCTACTTTCTACGTCTATTCTATTTAAATGGTGTGAGTGATTCTTGAAATAACATTATTTTTCCAGAATTGTTCAATAATTTTGTTTGTTGTTGTTATACTAAATAGATTTTCTTGTAAGAAGTATAAAAAATGACATTTAACAACCTGTGTTGGTAGGTCATTAAATGTAAGTTTTTAAATATTTCATCTATTAAAACGTTTTATGAAAAGTATTTTTTATTTCATACACAAAATAGTTTTTGGACTAACAGATAGATTTTCTAAAGACTTTCAATGATAGGGGTAAAATATGTTCATAGAATTTCTCTTTTTAGTAACGCATTTTCCTAAAACAAAAAAAAGAAAGAATTTTTAAAATGGTATTATTTTAACTTTTAATGTTTTTTAATTTGTGTGAAACTATATTAATTGCTTACCAAGCATTGTATCCCAAATTTGGGGTTATGCTATTTGTTTTTAAATATTTATAACATATTTTCAGTTTTGTTGTTTTTTAACATTTTCTTTTCAAACTGTTTTGAAAATTGGCACAGGAATTCCAACAAAAAATAATTTAAAACAAAGAAAAAACTTATTATAGATTTTACTGAAGTTTTAAAATAAGGGTACTTAATTGAAATTACTCTTAAAAACTCAAAAAGTATACGTAACTTGGCTTAATAACAACTTCTAACTCAACAACGCTAACCCTTCTCCCCCAGAATACAATTCCAACAGTCTCTCCCGAAATTGAGCGCTCTCAATCAATTCAAAAGTTAATGGGTTCACCGACCACACAACAGAAAGGAAACCGACGATTACTTTCAGAAACCCGATTGGGTCAGATATCGTGCGCGCTGCAGGAAAAGTGAAAATGTATTAAAAATGTAATTACGCGTGGGACTGATAGCTTATGAATGGTGGAAAGTTTGCTCAAGTTTCCTCAGTTAATGAGATTTAGGAGAGGTTTTGCCCTCTCTTAAGATGTCTTCCCGTTTTGAGAATCGTATTGAGTCGAGACGTTTTCTGATGCGTTCAATTATAACAAAATATTGAATTATACATTTTAAGAGTTTTCATTGTTTTTTGACTGGATGTGTGAATTTTTCTTTGTGAAGCTAACAAGTTAAAATTTTCGATTTAGGAATGATTATAAAAATCATCATGCGTAGTGTCCACTCAAACATTTCAAATAATTGCCTCAACATCTTAAACATATCATATTACCCATTAAAACATCTCAAATAATTGCCAGATTGAGGGCAAATATAATAATTTTATTTATACTCAAATTTGATCCGCAAAATTATTTTACTGTGAACTGTTCACCTGTTTTCAAGCGTTGAAGGAATGCTTATGATGGTATTAGCCATCGAAATTTATTTAGAGGTGCATTATTGATTCTTCTCAAACTGCAATTACAATTATTTTGTAAGTAATAAATAACAAGTACTAATAAAGTAGTGTGTGGAGTAGGGTCTTTGGTCTTTTTTCAGGTAGAGTTCTGGGCACCCTCTACTTTTTTTCGAACAGCTAATAGAAGGTGACAGTCAAAATTTCAACTCTGTATTCGAATTAGAAGTCGATGACCAAGAGGAGTGAAAAAATCCAAATTCGAATATTTTTATACAAAACAACTAAAAAATCAAAGATAAAACCCTCTCATTTTGTTCATGATTTTTTATAAGAAACCACTAACGTTATAGATATAAAGTTTCAGGTTTTGTTTTTTATCTCCTTTATTTTTTTTGTAGTAATTTTCTAATGCCCAAAGAACCTTTGTAAAGTTTGTTTTCATGCATTTTTAAACAGCTAATATCTCTAGAACTATACAACTTAAAAACCTGAAACTCTTCCCTTTTTTGTAAATTTTTTGTCTTTGATTTAATGTGAATCATGACCATCATTTTCAAAAAGTTTTTTTTCAAAATTTTAAAAAAATGAAAAAAAAAATTATGAAAAAAACGTTTTTGATCTGACATTTTTTGCATGTTTTCAGTCATATGGACACCCTCAAGCGAGTTTATGAATTTTTCATGAGTGAATCGCTCTTTCTGTATAATTTTAGGGAAAGTTTAGGAACTTACCTAAATTTCAAATATTTTTATTTTTTATACATAGTTAAATTTTATTTTCAACTTGAAATTTGGTAGTAATGTTCATTTTAAGAGTTAAAAGGCTTTTAATATATATTTTTTAATTTTCAAAAAAACAATTTTCATTTAATTTTTTTTCACTTTTTTAATTTTGAAAAAAACTTTTTGAAAATGGTGGTCATGATGCACATGAAATCAAGGACAAAAAAATTAAAAACAAAATGGGACTAATTTCAGGTTTTTCAGTTTTATAATTCTAGAGTTATTAGCTGTTTAAAAATGCAGAAAAAACAACTTTACAAAAGTTCTTTGGACATTAGAAAATTACTACAACCAAAATAAAGGTGATAAAAAAACAAAACCTAGATCTAGAACATTATATCTATGACGATAGTAGTTTCTTATAAAAGAATCAAGAACAAAATGAGATGGTTTGATCTTTGGTGTTTTTAGTTGTTTTGTATGAAAAAAACCTTTGAATTTGGACTTTTTCACTCCTCTTGGTCATCGCTTTCTAATTAAGGTACAGAGCCCAAACTTTGCCTGAATAGTTTTCTCTGTATGTCTAAAAAATTGAGGGGGTGCCGTGGCAATTTCATAACACTTTGTTTTTTCCCATAGAAAAGTGGGCCACCCTAGTGGGGAGGGATATCATTAAAAATATGATCTAACAAAATTGTATAAACATTAGTAAAAGAATCTATTCCAAGTCTCAATTTACGCCCACTTAGTTAAAAAAATACCTGTACTCACAAGGTACATTTTTCATGGATGTGCAATTTGACTTAAAAGGATTTCTATCTAAAAAAACTTGAAAACATGATGTTTTATTTCTTCAAGGCTTCAGACATCACCGTCTAAACTAAAATGAGCAAAAAAGTTTTAATATTTACGCTGACGCAATCACTTAAATGGGCAGATGTTGGTAGCGGCTGGCATTTCTCTGTTCTGTTCTTTTTCGAACTGTAGATCCGTTTTATGCTACTTTTTTAGATGCGTCTGTTCGAAATACAGCTTTCTCTTTGTCAATTTAGTAGCTTTCGTTCGAATGTTCGATGCTTATTATTGAGTTGGGTGTGAGTGAAGTAATAAAAGTTTAAAAAGTTTTCCGTGTCGAGTTGTTATATTCGGAGCAAGTCTGAAAATGTAAGGGGAACGCATGCATTCGATTATTTATCCGGTTTTCTTTTCACTTTGAAAGGACTTTTATTTCTATTTTAGCTTAGTGATTTTGGATTAGAAGTGTAAATATCCCTTTATGTTATCCCCTTACGTATCCAAGTGTTTTGAATAAGCTATTTCATAATTTTTTTCTTAGTAAAAGAACGTAATGCATTTAGTTCCTTTCGAAATTCCCTATAGGATACATATATTGAAATTCTGTTTAGTTTTCTAATACCAAGTATAACCCCCTAGTAGTACATTACTCTAATAGCCGTTTCCACAACATTCAGCGTCGGAATTAAACCATTGATCAAAGAATGATTCCACCAATCATAGTAATAGAAAATCTAATTTTCTTTCTTTAGCTGCCAGTTAACATCGATGCCAAAGGCTTTGCAAATATGGCCGTAAAACTTTTGCATTGCTACGAATAAGGGTCAAATGACGCTTCATAAAACGTGATGAAACAAGCATAAACCAATAATATAATGTGAGAAAACTCCAGCTCTCAAGCGTCGCCTCCAACCGTGGACCGGTTTCGACCTTGCTCATCAGCACGGTATAGGAAGGTAACGCAAGAGAGCGGAGGGAGAGCTGTTAGTCTAGCCGACTATAACGGAAAAAGTGGTGACCATTGTTTAGATGTTTAGTCCTCCACTCACATTTTCCTCTAACCAGAGGTAGTGGTGAAGCACTCTCTTTTCAATAATATAATGATAGCGATGTTTTAGTAAAACGTTGTAATATCTTGGGAAAAAATAATATTTTAGAAAATATAAACTAAAAACCCGAGATTGATTCTCTGTGGTATAGTAAAATGTAACCTTTAGAGGTAGACCAATCGTTTTTTCAAACCTACTTTATTTGGTAGGCATGTTTTGTTTCTTAAATGAATGTGTTCTTTAAGGTTTGAATCTTAAGCTAACCCCAATTTCCTTGCAAGTATTAATATTTTACGGATGTCATGAAAGTATATTGTTAGGAATCAAATTATTGTTAAAAGACTGTTTTATAAATTGATGCATTCCTTAGAAATTTCGATAAAAAGAATTATTTTCTCGGAGGACCGATTTAATCAAAAAAGCAAAGTAACCTACCCAAAAATTTCACCTCACAGTAAATACTCCGTATTTTCAAATAGATAAGAAAATAATCATTACCTTCTTTAACGTTTTTATGACGACGGTTAATTTTTCTTCTTATTTGCCATACTCTCGGTTTAAATTTTCCTTAAGTGTAGGAAGGTTATTCTTGCATCTTAAAGAAAAGAAGCCAATTAATAATATGACAAGATTAACGGGATTTCCAGAAAAAATCAATTATTTTCGTCCGAGAGCGGTTTAATTAGGAAAGAGAGTACTTATGACGACAGTAAATTAACGAAGAACATTTGTCACGATAAAATTATGCGTCAAAATTGCCTAAATTGGTTTGGAAATGCTTACTTTAGAATTTGAAGATGCCCTTTTAAGTTGGATTTTTAATTAGTTACAATTGGAAATTTCTGATTTTGTGCGGATGGTTTTTAATTTTTGGAGGTTGTTATAAGAAACACATAAATTAATTAAAATTATATTATATACATTTTTTCAATTATTGACACTTTTTTATATCTTCGTTGCTTTCCGTATATGTGTTTTTACCAAACACACCAGCATGAAAATTTTAAACATGCTTTTTTAAATGAAATTATTGTAGTGGAATCTTCACACTGGCGTTTAGAAATGTATTTAAAAATAGAAGCTTCCTAAGGCTTCACCATAGGAGAAACACCTCCTTCGGATATTTTTATAAACTAGAAGCTCCAAAAATGTTCTTTCAAACTTTTCAAAGCTGTGTAAAGAAGTTAAATCAAGAAACACTCGTCATTTTAATTTCTACTGATGTATCGCATACTATAACATTTTCTGACGTTACAAATCATAGTGGAATTTATTTATACAAAACTTTTTTTGTAAAATATATCTTTATCAATGAGTAAATAAATAATTTCATTAGAATATATACAGAAAAATCTATTGAGTTTGTGATACTTACCAATAGCTATTCTCAAAAGTTGTGACTTTTAAAAACGTAGAAGTTAGCCACTTTATTTCTTTAACAATCACAATAGGGTTGGCATATTATTATATAAAGGCATTAACATAATTTTTTTTATCTAGATAACATGTTTTATCTATAAAATTATTCACTCGCGCTATTTCATTTTGAATGTAGGCTATATAGATGTCATCCTATTGGTGAAGTGAATCAATATAAAGACAAAGTATTCTGAATATCCCAGGTATTCAGGGAAAAAATAAATGAAGTGATATTTCTCACCAAATAGTTAAGATATAATCATTACCGATGTGTATTTCTCCTTATTTTTAGAGGTACACATAAGATTTGTCAACTTTCATGTGTGCAGATTTTATATAATTTGGAATTTACTTTGAATAAATAATGCAAAATTTATAAATGAACCTAATTATTTGTCTGAATTAAACCTAAAAAATAAGTCAATTTATCCTCCATTAATGAATACTTGAAACTTCTAAGCATTTTCAATAGATTAAAGCGATTCTCCAAAACCCCCTATTAGATAAGAAGAAGAAAATAAGCACTCCTGAACGGTCTTTTATGCAGTAAATATCTTAAGTGTTGACTACTCTTACGGGGCTCCTCCCGTCAAAGAAAAATGGATGAAATTTCCATTCTGTTTAAGTATGCGCAACAGAAATAGGAGAGTTTGATGTGAAAAATGAGGGCTTTCTTTAGCGTCTCTACAATTCCTTCCATAGATGAGAATTTTTAATGAAGTTTTCGGTTTATTTTTAGCTAGAGCTTCCTTTGAGGGGAATACTTTTTATTGTTCGGGAACACTAGATTGAAGCGCACGCTTTTTCTTCGAGATTGGCCCCGGTATAAGGACTATTATACGTGAATACTTTTTTTACCCTTGGCGATTTTGGTGGGTAGGGGGTTATTTATAATTTATTGAACATTTAGGAGATATAGAATGTTTTGAACTTAAGTTCAGTCGGAGTTGCAATTGTGACATTGATATTCTGTGTGGAATGTATACTTTTTAGAAATGGAATGTTTCATAATTTATAAAAAAATTCCTCAATAATAAAAGTTTTTGCTTCACACCTCAATCTTTTTGCCTTTCTTTGATTAGGTTAATTCTATAGTTTTATGATTTAAATATTTAAAATCAATTAACATTTAATAATTACCATAGAACATACAGAGTACCATAGTACTCTGTGAGTAATGTAAGAATGTGAAAATAGTAGTAAGAATGTGAAAATTCATAGAGTACCGTAGTACTCTGTATGAATTTTCACATTCTTTAACTAAGCCAAACAAAATATTCGGAAATTTTTCTCGTATTATAATTGGATTAAAGTTATTTAAATTATATAAAGTTTTGGGTAAATTTTCGGCCTAATAGGAAAACTATTTACATAACTTAAGGATATTTTTAAGAAAACTCTTTTTCCATCAGCAAGAGATATAAATTCACTCATCCGTAATTTTATCAGAAAAAGTTAGTGTTAAGTTAAATTCAAGTGACGCTAATGTACCCAAAACTTTTCATATTGCATATTTGGTTGTTTATCTATGGTAATTCAATGAGTAAATTAATTTGATTGGTTTATATAACAAATAATGTGAATATTTTCCTAAGATAAATATCAGTCTTACATCCGCGTGGGTGATATATTCATTACTCAATTTAATATAGTCGCTAAAGCACTTCTTTGAATTAGAATATTGGGTTTCTACCAAAATTTTGCCGACTAGTGTGTTATTTATTTAGTATTGGACAAGAAAAATCTATTCTAACTAATGGTCTAAAGCTAATGATATGAAAAAATTGATTATTAAAGTAAATAGTGTCGTGGGGGATTCTGTCAAGCTTCAAATAATTAATTGAGCTGAGTGGAACACTAGATTTGACTAAATCAATAAACACAATCTATTTACTTTGGATGTAAAGGGTATTTATTAGTTGGGGTATTATTGGACAAAAATAATATTTATGCAGGCCTCAAACTTCCATTTAAAAAATTGAATCGCCATTGGATTATCTGCAACTTTACAATCATTACAATTAAAAAAAAATTACATTTTTGGCCTTTTGACTGATACTTGACCCCATCTGTGAGTGTTGAGATAAAAAAGTGTAGCTTGTCTTATCTGCCTTTATAACATTTATTCTTGGTATTTTTTTATTCAAAAAAGGCAAATCTTATAGATAATAAGCTTTATCACACCCCATACAGGTGTCTGTAAATGTTATTCTATGCTTCGAAAACATAAATTTTTCCCCCGTCTATTCTAAAGGATATTTTTTTTTACAGATTTCATATTAAGCTGCTATTTTATTCTTCAGGTTGATTATAATGTTAACTGTATATTAGAGAAGAAATTTCAAATTGTACGATGTAGACTATTTCAAAAACTTAAATTTCTTTTAAAAGTTCCAGTTAAAAATTTAAAATTTGATAGTAAATTATTACAAATATTTATCATTTGTTTTTATTTGATATTCTCAAAATAATTCTAATCATACCATTAAATATAACATATATAATATTACAAAGGAAAAGAGTTTCATAAAAAAAATCCAGGCCTTTTTTTTACAAAAGCCTGATAACTTGGGTTTCCAACTTATAAATTTAACAGCACTAAGTTTCCAAACATTCAAGCTGGTTTAAAAATTTTATATTTATTTTGCTAAATTATTATTTGAATCCAAAATTAGGACGTAATAATTTAAGGCAACCTAACTTAATTCCAGTTAAAAATCTGTCAACCATATAGTCTGCGAGGTAAAAATTTAAACCTTGTCCTTGTTGCACGGTATTAAACTGACCAACTACCACAAAATTCAACCACGTTTGAACAAATTAACCAGATTTCTACTCTTTCAAAGGCATCTATTCTTAATCAGCCCTTGAACGATCTTTGAAACAGCTTTTTTACTACCGAATGCATAACAGGATTACGAAAAGCATCCTTCCTCTTTTTTCCCCAATAAAACTTCTGTTAAACGAATTTGGAAAAGGACATAAAGTGCATTTCGAAGAGATTTATTAAAGCTTTAAAATGGTTGTAAATTGTGGCAAAGAGAGTTTGATATAATTCAGGATATAAATCTCTGGAGATATTTCTTGTAAGTTGTAGAAAATAATTAATGGGTTAGGAGTCTCCTTGCTAATGGGTTTTAAATTGAGTTTCCATGTTTTGAAACGGATAAAGAACATGATCTAATAATCGAATTTCGAGAACGAAGAAAACTTAAGTGAGATGCTATTTAAAGTAATTAATACAAATAATTTTTATTATAACTGAAAAGGCAGGTAATGTGTTGTACAAACGCTTTTATTTAGTTTATAGTTAACAGGTATATACATTTTAAACAGTATGTAATTTCAGGTAAATTATAAGTAATTATAAGTAATTCAGTAATTAATTTCCGGTAAAGATAATCGGGCATATATATCTAAAATTTTTTATGGTCTCATGTGATGATTGTTTATTTAAAAAATAGTAGCTAATATTTTAAATATATTCAGACTAATATACAAATTCATTAAAAGGGTAGGAACATTACGAAACGATGTGCATGGGGTTTAAGGTAAAACAAACTCACTATTGAGAAACTGCAGCTCTCAAGCGTTGCCTCCAGCCATGGACCGGTTTCGTCCATGGCTGGAGGCGACGCTTAAGAGCTGGAGTTTTCTCACACAATCCTCTAACCAGAGGTACTGGTGAAGAACTATTCTTTTAAACTCACTATTATTTAAACAAAAAGAAAGAAAAAGATAAAATAGATGCCAAGTAACCGAAGTAAATAAATTTGTGCACAATATCATAAACAATAGCATTTGTGTACTACGCATAAATTTTTAAACTTGATAATTTATTTCCCCCTTATTTGATATTGCTTAGAATATTTTAACTTTCTTCATACGTATTAAAAATTTAGATTCTTATAGTATAACTTGAATATCTCGAAAACTTATATATTTTGAAAAATATCCTCCCCTGGGAATAAATTACAAATTAATTTTATGCTTGAAGTAACCATGTTATCTCAAAAACAAGTTGTATTATATTAATATGTTAAATTATTTATAATGAGGTAGATTTTAATTAGTATTCAAATGAAAATATATTACTTACGGCCGTATTCACCGGTAACCTGACCGGCGGTCAGGTCAGGAAACCATGGTTACAGCCTCTGATTGGTGGAAAAATAATTCAATATTTTCCTTCCACCAATCAGAGGCTGTAACCATGGTTTCCTGACCTGACCGCCGGTCAGGTTACCGGTGAATACGACCGTAAGTCTCCTCCCTTTTTTCAATCAGTCATTAAGTACAGATACCAATATGAAATAGTGATCATATAAAGCAGCTCAATTTTATAAACTTCCATCTATTTCAATCATCACAATAGGGCCCTTGAAGCAATAAAAGAGTTCATAAAAATATCCAGCCATCAGGGGGGAAAAACCTCCATCCGAATTCACCTGTGTTTTTACGATAGATATCCTTCCCTATTCAGCATCTCCTTTATGCTCCCTAACAACATGGGTTATAAAGCAGAAAGAGTGTAGATGGCGTCAAAGGTTTCCTTTCCCGGCGATCCTCGGTAATAGGGACTCCGGACAAAACGGGCAAGTCCATGTCGTTGACAGGTGACAATTACGGAGGGCTCGGGCATGTCTGCGTCTGTCGAAATTTGCTTTTTGCTCACCTTGTTTGTCGATTTCTGTAGATCTTTTGTTAGGAGTCGTCATTGGGAGACGGGGATGTTGTTAATCTGTGTAGGAACGTCAAAACATCTGACTTCCTACTTACCTACTTATCTCGCTTGTAGAATTAAAACTTAACCAGTAAAACAATTAACAATTTAATAACATAATGACAATAACAAGCGTGAGGAGAAAAGATAACAAGAGCAATGTAAATAGACACGACAGCGAGCGAGAGAGAGCGAGAGAATGAATTTTCTCCTTTTGGAGTTGAAGTTCCAGTTCTTATCGTGTCGAGTTGAGTTGTAGCACTACAGTACTCCCCCCCAAGTACCGGAGGTGCTGAACCTCACAGGTAGCGCGTGTTGAAGCGGACTACCCTGCCGGAGCGAGTGGTGATAGGACCCCCAGCACTCGGAGTGGTGGGTGTAGTGCTGCTCGAGGTAGGTGGGGGGGTGCACTCAGGTTGGTTGGCTGTCCGGGAGTGACGGGTGTGCTGGCACTGCTTGGAGACTGGTGGGTGGTAGGAGGAGGCTTGGAGACTGATGGGGATGAACTTGAGGGTGGGAGGGCGGGTGTTGTGAATGCAGGCTTTAAACGATCTACACTAACCACCGCCTCCCTGCCGTTGATGTTGATTTTAAATGTTTTTTCCCCCCGGGTGATGACCAGATGAGGGCCGGTGTAGAAGGGCTCTAAGGCTTTCCTGTAGCCGTCACTCCGAAGGAAAACATGAGTTGCAGTCTCCAGGCTGGAGTGACGATATGGTGTTTTATTGCTATGCCAGCCGGTAGGAACTGGTGCCAACTGGGCCATCAATGCCCTGAGGTGTTGCAGAAACTCAGAGGGGTCTGATCCGGTTGCGGCTTTTGGGCCAAAGAACTCCCCAGGGAGGTGCAGGGCCGTTCCATACACCAGTTCTGCACAGGTGGCATTCAAATCATCCTTGAGTGCTGACCTGAGGCCAAGAAGGACAGTGGGAAGGGCCTCGACCCAATGAATTGAGGTGTGGCACCGCAAAGCCTGTTTGAGGGAACGATGGAATCTTTCCACCAGGCCGTTTGCGCAAGGGTGATAAGGTGAGGTACGCACCCTGTGAGTGCCTAAAAACTTCATAAGTGAGCCGAAGAGCTGCGACTCAAACTGCCGTCCTTGATCCGTGGTCAGTTTTTCGGGGACGCCGAACCTGGAGACCCACACTTCATAGAACTTTCGTGCCACAGTCTCTGCAGAGATATCAGCCAGGGGGGTAACTTCCGGCCACCGTGTGAACCTATCGATGAAGGTTAGGAGATATGTGAACCCTTGGGATGGTGGAAGAGGGCCCACAATGTCCAGGTGCACATGGTTGAAGCGTTCGGATGGTACGTTGAATCTCTGCAGAGCACTGTTAGTGTGACGATGTGTCTTGGACTTCTGACACTGAGTGCAGGCCTTAGTCCACTCGGTGACGTCCTTCAGCATGCCTGGCCACACAAAGCGATGCTGAAGAAGTTGGCGAGAGGCTTTGATGCCTGGATGAGAAAGGTTGTGCAGTGTCAGGAAGACCCGATAACGGAATCTTGGTGGCACATAGGGTCGGACACGATTATGAGAGGTGTCGCAAAACAACTTGGATCCAGAAGGCAAGTCCATTGTTTGCAGCTGAAGACTATGTCGGTCGTTGAAAGCGACGAGGTCACGCAGCTCCTCATCTAGAGCCTGTTCCTCTGCCACTGCTTCAAAGTCAACAGGAGTTGGCAGAGTTATCTCCTGGATTCTGGACAAGGTATCCGCTGCAATGTTGTTATGGCCTGCCACATGTACGATATGTGTGGAGAATTGTGAGATAAAATCTAGTTGCCGTAATTGGCGAGGAGAGGCGTTGTTTGAGGGGTTTGTGAAGGCAAAGGTGAGAGGTTTATGATCTGTAAGAATCATAAATTGCCTACCCTCTAGAAAATGCCGGAAGTGCTTGATGGCGGCATAGACTGCCAGCAGCTCGCGGTCATAAGTGCTGTACCTCCTCTCGGTAGGCGAGAGCTTCTTGGAGAAAAAAGCGACAGGCTGGGGGCCGCTTTCAGCATGGGAATGGACAACTGCACCGAGGGCCGTGTCAGAGGCATCGACCATCAGCGACAGGGTGGAGGAAGAGGACAAGTATGCCAAGGTGGTGGCAGCAGATAAGTCCTCCTTGCAACGTTGGAAAGCCTCGCTGGTAGCTTCAGTCCACGGTACTGGTCTAAGGTCTTTCTTCTTGGCCCCTTTTAGGAGGTCGTTTAGTGGAGCTTGGGTGCTGGCTGCCCGGGGAATGAAACGGCGGTAAAAGTTTATGAGTGCTAGGAACCTTCTCAACTCTGACAGGGTGGAAGGTTGTGGGTAACTGCAGATGGCAGCAACCTTGTCGGGAAGCGGCTTCACCCCTTGGGGTGTGATCTCGCAACCCAGGAATTTGACAGATGATTTTCCCAGCACACATTTGGCAGCATTCAGCTTCAGTCCATGGGCAGCAAGGCTTTGAAGCACTTGGTTTAGGTGGTGCTGATGCTCTTCCTCGTTGGATGATGCAACCAGGATGTCGTCTAGGTAAGGGATGCAGAAGTCAAGGCCTCTAAGCACCTGATGAATGTGTCGTTGAAAGGTCTGTCCAGCATTTCTTAAGCCGAAAGGCATGGACAAGAACTCGAAAAGGCCGAAGGGTGTTGTGACGGCTGTTTTCTCAACGTCGTCAGGGTGCACCGGGATCTGGTGGTAGGCTCTTGACAGGTCTAGTGTGGAAAAGATGCACCTGTTACCAAGAAGCTGAGTGACATCCTGGATGTGTGGGAGGGGGTATCTGTCGGGAGTGGTGACTGCATTGAGTCGTCGATAATCACCGCAAGGTCTCCACTCACCACTGGATTTCCGGACCATGTGAAGGGGGCTGGCCCACGGACTCTTGGAAGGACGGATAATTCCCTGTTGTAGCATAAACTGAAACTCCTCGTATGCCACTTTGTAGAGTTCAGGGGAGAGGCGTCTAGGCTTAGAGAACACAGGAGGTCCGGTTGTTTGGATATGATGATGGATAGATGACATTGACGATGAAGTGGTAGTGTCTGAGGGGTTGATGAGGGAAGGATAGGATCCCAGTATTGCAGAAAAGACCGAGCAATCTGACAGGAGTGAAATTTCCGAGTCAGGGCATTGGAGTATCTGTCCGACAGAAGCTAGTTTGGTGACATTGTCAATGAGACACTTATTTTTTACGTCTACAAGCAGGTTGAAGTGATTTAGAAAATCTACCCCAATAATAGGGTGACTGATGTTAGCTATGATAAATTTCCAAGTGAAATTGCGTCTTAGTTTCAGATTAAGGGTTAAAATTTTAGTGCCAAAGGTGGGGATCTTAGTTCCATTAGCTGCAAATAAGTAAAAATCGGTAGGTGTAGCAGAAGTATTGTGGTTGGGTAGAACGGATACGTCGGCACCTGTGTCGATCAGGAATCTCATGCTGGTAGAAGGGTCTTTGAGAAACAACCTGTTGCTGCCGCCACTCTCTGTGGCCGCGAGGGACGGCGCAACTAGTTTCCCTGCTTGAAAGTGCAGCCTGGGAGGCACTTCTTGGCTTGCTGGCCAAATTGCTGGTGGTACCAGCAGTGTCCTGCATCGGTGGTTCTGGGTCTACTCCGAGTACGCTGGCGGAACCGGGGAGGGCTTCTGCTGTAATGGCGTGACCTGGTCTCCAGTCTGTCCAAACGGGCCGATATTTCGGCCAGCATGTTGTGGACAGGTTCGTCTGCGGGGGAAGAGGCTACTTCCTGTATACTGGTCTGGTTTCCTGCAGCCATGATGCCGTCGGCCATTTCGGCCAGTCGCTCCAAATCGTCCTTTGAGATGGCCAGGATCTGGCGGACGTGAACGGGCAGGCGTTGCAGAAAAAGGGATTTTAGCAGGTCGTCAGGGAGGCGCGTACCAGCCCTGATTCTCATCTCCCTCAGTAAGTGGGAAGGGCGTTTGTCACCCAGCTGCATCCCAGAGATGAGTTCTTGCAGTCGCTGTTCGGTGGTGTCTGCGTACTGCGCACAGAGTCGCTTGCGGATGACATCATACGCCGAAGTGGGCGGAGGGGAAGCAACGATGTCCCCGACAATGGATAGTTCCTCCGGCTGAAGAACAGCCACTACATGATGGAACTTCGTCATCTGCTGGGTAATGTGGGCGAGCGCAAACTGCGACTCCATTTGATGAAACCATAGCTCTGGGTTGCCGCGCCAGAATGGAGGTGCTTTCACGGCGACGTGAGCCACTTCCCTCGCCGGAGGTGATGCTGGAGTAGCGCCAGTAGAGCCGTCTCCGTTCGTCATGTTGATGTTGAGTGAGAGGATATCAGCCGAGGGAGAAAAAGTGCATCGGCGTCCTTGACCGGCGAAATGCAGGCGCGGCGGAGAGACACGTGGGGAAAGGCTTAGCGGTAAAGTTCAGTCCGGATCGCCACTGTAGGAACGTCAAAACATCTGACTTCCTACTTACCTACTTATCTCGCTTGTAGAATTAAAACTTAACCAGTAAAACAATTAACAATTTAATAACATAATGACAATAACAAGCGTGAGGAGAAAAGATAACAAGAGCAATGTAAATAGACACGACAGCGAGCGAGAGAGAGCGAGAGAATGAATTTTCTCCTTTTGGAGTTGAAGTTCCAGTTCTTATCGTGTCGAGTTGAGTTGTAGCACTACATCTGTTTTGATTTACTCGCGTGTTTGTTGGCTACGATTGGGTTTATGTTGGTGTGGATGTCTGTGTTGAGAGGGAATGGAGTTTCAGCTGCGTTTGATGGAGGATCAAGTGTTATTTATTTAAATTTAGAGGGGGAAAAACCTCTAGAGAAAAAAAATTAAAGGTTGTGATTCAATAAAAGGATGGGTAGCCTTAAAAACTATATTTGGTTGTTGTTGTTGTTGTCTCGTCCAGACTGTATTCAGTGATATGAAAGAATGAAATATGGTGTAGTTAAAAGGATCATTAGTGTTCTCTTATCCTGTCTTAATTTCTGTTTCTCAATTAGGAAAACTCTGAACAACAGGCATTTATAAATCAAAAACAACATCAGAGTGTTTCCATACTAAACGTGCTGAAGTCTTAAATATTTAAAACTAGAGGAGGAAGAGGTGAAATACAAAAATGTACCTAGAAAAATATTCACTTTTATTCCATGAATCTTTAAAGTTTAACTCAAAAAACCATGAAATATATCTGAAAACCATTATTTATCTTCTAAAGAAGACACCATTATATTCTCGTTCCTTCTTAAATGTATACGAAGAAGGTTTTAATTCTACGAATACGTAAATTATCACGATGATACAAAACACCTCCCAATACTAAACTTTTAAAGTCATAGTTAAATTTTATTTGGTACTACTACTACCTGCATACGCATAATCATGTAGATACTTACTTAAGTAAACCTTGCTCCATTTTAATGGAATGATTAAGTTTTTGTTTACTATTACATTTTTAATTGCTATAAGTCACGTTCTTGACAATACGGAAACCAATCCAAAAGATCAATGACGAGACTAACTAACTCTGAATAGTCCTATTTACATATCACTAGTTCAATTTCATTTCACGATCCAATTGGGACGGATCCACATCCCTTCTTCCTGCTGCAAGTCTCAATTTCCCCTCACCTAGCATGTTCCCTTCCGTTCAATTCTTTTGATCGCCCCCTATCCTATCTCAAACAGCCCAACCATCAAGAAAGGGTTTCAATTCCCCTCTCCACGGTTTCCACGCTAAGTGACAAGCCTCCTCATCTCACTTTCCGAGTCAAGATTTCTCTCGCTTTTATGGCAGCACTTCACAACCGTTATCTCACGCGTGTGCGAGATCTGGAGATTGGCAAAGTGGCTTCGAAATCCGCTCCGAGCACCATTGTTCTCCAATTTTTGCCGAGTCGGCTAGTTTTTTTATTTTAATGATTCGGGGAGATTTCAGGTTTTGTATTTTGAAGGGTTTAAAGGGTTTTTTTAGACGGTCAGTTGGAATTCAACGAGTCTTGAGTTTGATTGGGGATGTTAAATCTAATGACGTGTTTATTTTTTTGCGAGATAATTTAACTGTTTTAAGAGTGCTAACTCTAAGTAAGTATACTTGAAAATATACTTAAAAATGATCAAATTTAATGATTTTTGTCGCTGTTTTTTCTATTTCTACAAAAACTGACGGAATTTTTTAAGGTTTTTAATTTTTAGGTATCTTCATTTTTAAACGTAAAATTCTGCCACTCAGCTATTTAAAGGGTTATTTTTCAAACTAATTAAAAGACAGTAACTCATCATCGACTCTTTTATTTCAGCAGTGATAAGTTTATAAAAGTAAAGTCATTAGCAGTGTAGATTTCAAGATTAATTTACGATTTTGGAAAGAAAAGGACGAAATGAAACGAAGAAGAAGATATTCTTTATCAATGAAAAACCTTTGGTTTCTTATCATCTAATGAGCTTTGATGATCACAAGTTGGTAAAAAGATAATTTATTTGGACAGTTTAATTGAATGTATTGATCCAAAAACCTACTTAGTTATAGCGTGTAATGATATAAATTTTTGTATAGGTATTTAAATTCCATATAAACTTGGACATGAACGCATATTCATTCAAAAAAAATATACTATTTCTGAAAGTAATACCGTAGAACAATATCTTTCAAAAGTGATAAAATGTTCTTTAGCGAAAGTGTAAAGGGTAAAATGTTACAAAAAGTAAATTAGAAAAATATTGTGCTTAAAATGTTTTAATTATAATGACTTAAAGGTATCAAAATGAATTTTTGTGTATCAGTAAGGAGATAATTTAATTGGTGAGATGAAAATATATAATTTTGTTCGTACCTTATTCTATAGTAGACGATTACATTATTCCCACTTCTTCAACTCAGCAACACATCATTCTCCAAAAATCTTCAGATAGTGTTTTAGAAAAAAAAGTTAACTTAATTTTTGAGAAGAATGTAGAAAGAGAAGCACTTTTTTCTCTTAACTGTATTTCGAAAATTATCTTTATTATTCTAATGTTGATCAAATTAACTTTATTTTTACATTTCACTGTTAAAAGGTTAAAACTATGAATAACTATGATAATTTAATTCAATCAGCGTACTTTAGAGTTTAAATTTAACAAAATCGTTTCACTTACATATCACTTTTATTTGAATATTTTTTTTATCAAGCATGCTACCATTCATAAATTGTTAACGTATACAACAACTGGTCAAATATAAGATATTTAGAAGTATTTTGGTGAGTGTGAATTAAGCGTATAAAGAACGTTATACCTACTCAATAAATAATAAAGAGTAATACAAGTCAATCCTTTTTAAAGAGGTAAAGCTACTGAAATGATGGATGCTAGTTTACAACTTCATATCGCTAAAATCAAATTATTTTTAGCACATGTTCGAGCGTAATCGTAATCAGAAACCTTTTTCAATGGATTTAGGTGAACCAGATAGCATCACTGATATTTGAGTTCTCTGGAGGTATTCTCACAGAGTTAGGGATACGAATAAAGCCGGTTGACCCTAACATACGCTCGTTTTCATCACAATGGTACATGTCTTCCTTGTTTGTCTTCATACTGTCGTTAGCTGGTTCTAACGAGTAAGAACATCTCTGATGTATGACTTTAATTTAAAACTTGTGCCAAATCTAATTATTTGGATCTACTCGTTCTCATTCGAAGGCAATTTGGGATGCAGGAGGTCCTGGCGATCTGTCATCAGAATGGAATATTCCCAGTCTCTAATTAAGTGAGCGTCATAAATGATACGCTTTCACTCCAGATGGGCATTGTGTCAACTGGGATCGATAAAGCTTCCCCTTTTCCACCCACAGGAAGACACAGATGGACAGAGAACGTGACTATGAACCCACATTTACGTCGTAAAATCGTGTATCAAGATTTCTTAGAAAATCTCCATTATTATGTTTTTTCAAGCTTCTGATTGCTTTTAGAAAACTACAATGCTTTAGTAGTCCTGAGTCCTGTTCATTTACTATCAACTAAATAAAAGTTAAGAAGGAAGAAAGACAGGAGAGATTACGAGAGACAGATGTAGATAAAAAGGATGATAGGTGAAGAGGAAAAAAGATGTAGAAAATATAGGTAGGTATAAATAGACAGGATATAAATAAAGTAGATATAAATAAAGGACAGTAATATAAAAGAAGAGATAAAAAATTATTGATAGATAAGAGTAAAAAAAAGACCATAGAAGGATATAAAAAAAGAAAATTGTTTACAGAAATTTTCCATTTTTGTTTTAAAATTATTTCCCGAAATCAAAATTTTTTCTTCAAACTTTTTGGAAAATGTAGCCCAAAAATGGACAGAATTATTTAAAAACGAGAGAGCGATTATATCGTTTCATTTTTAAATTTTCAATTAATGTTTAAGGGGACCTCGGTACCAAAAAAAGTTAATTTTTATTTTTGAGTTTTTGGTGCCAAATTATCTGTTACCATCATGTAACGGAATATTAAACACAAAAAGTTAAAAAAAAACATTTAAACTATACCACGTTGATCTACTCGCTCCAGGGAAGGTTTATGAATAAAATTAATTTAAAATCGATGCGTCCTAATAACTTTTTTGGTCAATTTTATGCTTAAAAACCCATATTTCATACCTAACTTCTGGGCAAAACCACATTGTTGTAAATATAATAAGATAAGTTGTAACTTTAATTGTTGTAGGCATATTATTAAAGAAAAAATGGCGTGGCGTAGCCCATCTTTAACGCATCAGATGATATTTATTAAAAAAAGTGAAACCCGGGCGAAGCCCGGGTCTAGCGCGTCAGCGCTAGTTGAATATAAATACCATTTCATAACATTTGGTTCAGTAGAAAAAAGTCTTAGGGTTTTAAGTTCTAAAAAATAGTTTTGAGAAATATTTATTTAAAAAATATGTGGTAACTATGCTCAATAAACATTAGAACTTTGTTATCCTTAGAATTCGCGCATCACTATGAAATTTGCTACAATAAATTTACATCAGACGAGGTCAATCATTATACTAAATAAAATTAAATAGATCATTATCAACTAAAAAAACATAATTTTTCTTTCCGAAAAATTTCACATCTGAGGTCTACTGCCTCTCTTGGCGGTGTATTTGGAGGTAAAAGATCTCAAACAAAATACCAAAGTCTGTTTCACTATATCATAACTCGGTCATGCAATAAGTAAATCTGACGTATCCTTGATATGCATTAGAGATCGAGAGAACGTTTTAGCGAATTTGACAAAGGGTCCTCCACCCTTATCATTGTCCGGCTAAAACCGATCACGCCCAGCCATTTCACAATTACTTCTAAAGATTCCACATTGTGGTGCATTCGAAACTGGAGGGAAAGGATTCAATAGTACTATTCTAGAGTAGAGAGTGCTTTTTTTATTACCTAAGGCTGCTATTCAAATAGTGAAGAAGTGATTGTAACTGTTTGAAATAGAGTAAATAGAGTAGCTTAGAATTTTCATATCATTAGACTTCCAGGAAAAAGTGCATAAAATATCACACAATGAAATTTTAACTAACTATAAGGATTGTTTATTTCTTATTGCAAAACGGAATATGCTTTATTTATTGAATAATTCCATAGAAAAAGTTAATTTAAATCATGTATGATTAATCAAGGGTTCTAAATGGGTATATTTTAAGTAATTTTGGGATATTTCTTTTCTGTTTTTTATAGGGATCATGCGGTTAAATGTAGAAATCGTTAAAAATTTTTAATGCTTGACAACTGGACGTATTTTAATACTTTTCACCCTGTAAAATAAGGTACGAAATGTATTAAAAATTTAAAATATTTATGTAATTAGTAATTACTTACCAAACAATAATTATCTCTTAAAATATCGATATTCCCATTCATAAGTGTTGTACTAGTAAAACAATTTAAAAGGGGAATCACCAATCACTAGTTAGTGATTGAATAAAAAAACCAATAAAGTACGAATCAGTGGTTCAAAATGGCGGCACGGAAAGTGAGTTTGTCTTTAATCCATTAAACCGAGAAGAATCGGCTCCCCTAATTGGATTAGAAAAGGCGACCGCTCCTTTCCTTTGTTTCCTCGCCCCATCTCTATGCTAATGAAGACAGTCGCGGGTTAACCCTAATCAGCGCGTTATGGCTTGCGGTGAAAAAGAATCACTAATTAACGCTGGTATTTCTCAGGCCATGAAACGGCGGGCTGGCATTGTTTTGGGGCTGGTAGAATGTGTTCATATGTAGTATTGCCTGGCTGTTGCTTGGGATTGATGGGAGTTAATTATAATGATTTAAGTAATGAGAAGAAACTTTAATCAAAGTCTTCTGATTTTTTCCCCCTGTACGAATTCGGATTATGTTGTATGCCTGGGTATTGATAGCAAGGAGTTGAAAGTTTTGAATTATTTTTTATGGGGAAAACGAGGTAATTGTTGTGCAATTCGTATGTTAATTGTATGTTTAGTAATAATTGTGTAAATTTGTAAAACTAAGAGAGTGTGGCGCGGAATTTTCGGGTCTAGAAAACATAGATTCCGTGGGAACCTTCGTTCTCCCACACTGGCCGGGTCAAGAGGTCGAGAAAGGGGGAGACGGGACCAATCGCGACAGATCGTAGAGGTACTTGGGGTATACGACCTGTTAATGTGGTGGGGTGATCGTTGCCACATAAGACAACGAAGAGAAGGTGATTTAAGGAAGGGAGCCGAGGCGAGAGTGGCAGTTGCTGGACCTAATTTTTGGGGAGCGGTAAAGTTCCGCGGTTATTGATTCCTGAGCGCGACGTCTCCCGCGCTATTCCTTGAGAGTGGAAGCCCTGCGACGCCCCAGCATCCGTGATTTCCCTGAGCCAGGAGCCTTTGTCTGCCTCTCACGCTATTCCTTGAGAGTGGAAGCCCTGCGACGCCCCAGCATCCGTGATTTCCCTGAGCCAGGAGCCTTGTCTGCCTCTCACGCTATTCCTTGAGAGTGGAAGCCCTGCGACGCCCCAGCATCCGTGATTTCCCTGAGCCAAGAGCCTTGTCTGCCTCTCGTGTTATTCCTTGAGAGTGGAAGCCCTGCGACGCCCCAGCATCCGTGATTTCCCTGAGCCAGGAGCCTTTGTCTGCCTCTCACGCTATTCCTTGAGAGTGGAAGCCCTGCGACGCCCCAGCATCCGTGATTTCCCTGAGCCAGGAGCCTTTGTCTGCCTCTCACGCTATTCCTTGAGAGTGGAAGCCCTGCGACGCCCCAGCATCCGTGATTTCCCTGAGCCAGGAGCCTTGTCTGCCTCTCACGCTATTCCTTGAGAGTGGAAGCCCTGCGACGCCCCAGCATTCCGTGATTTTCCTAAGCCATTCGACCCGTCTGTCTCTCGCGCCCTCCCCTGAGTGAGCGACACCTGCGACGCCCAGCATCCCGTGGTATCCCTGAGTGCGACATCTGTTGCGCAATTTCCCTGAGAATAGTGGAGCACTGTAACGCCCCAGTATCCGTTATCATCTTGCGTGCGGTCTGTCCCGTGCTCGCTTTGACGGACGCCCCGGCACCATTCGCTCCATCCTTTCGACCGGCGTTGTTCTTCGCCGTCCCGCCCTGCCTGCTAGCGGAACTCTGGTTGTTACAACAAAACAGATAAGCCATTTATATTATTCTTTCTTTTCGGCCACACTCTCGTTTATTTTGCTTGTATTATGTGTAGTGATTCTTTTTAGTATTTTGTTGTTGTGTGTTAGATTCGTTGATTGTTAATTTGTTGGTCTGTATCTTAATTTTTGGGTTGATTAAACGTTAGCCTTCTTTAAAACCTAACTTACTCTTGTGTTCCTTGAACTTGTGTTTTGGTCCAATTATTACTCAGTTTCAGTGGGGACCTAAATATTGGGTTGTGCACCAACGCTTAACTCTAGCCATTAACGATCACCTCTGCCTTTTCAAAATTTAGTCTTAACAAGTTGGTGCCGTACTTTTCCACTGATTCTGGTTTAATTGGACTATTAAGAGTGCGGCCATTTCTGTATTTTGTGCTGTAATTTTTGGGGGAAAACACTATATAATAATTAATCGGAGAAATTGTTATCATGAATGGTACGGGGGGTGGTTCTGAGGATTTGCCTAACGCCACGGCGGTAGTGGAGAATTTTGTGGCTGATGGCCTCACAGACGATAATGGTTCTGAGGCTTTGACTAACGCCACGGCGGTAGTGGGAATTTTGTGGCTGATGGCCTCACAGCCGATAAGGTTCGTTTGCTACCTAGATATTCCTCAAGCGATATCTCAGGGAACGTTTCGGAGTTTTTTTTGGAATGCGAGGAGCTTGCTGCCCATTTTGGTTGGTCACAAAAAGACCTTTATGTGGCAATTAAGCTGCAATTGTCCGGGGAAGCGAAGGAAGTATGCAGGGAGCAACACCGAGCAATTAAGGATTATGCCTCCTTAAAAAAATATACTCGTTGAGAGATATGGCCTGGAAAAAGATACCTCAATAGCTGTGCATGAATTTTTTTCCTTTATACAGCCATCCACTATGCCAGTATCGGTATTCGTGGCGAAAGCTCAGGCCTTATCTTTTAAGGCATTTTGTCCTGGTCTCGAAGACGAGGCAACTGAGGATAAACACAGGAGGCAAATGCTTAAGGGCATGTTGATGACAAATTTATGCCCTGAGGTCAGGAGAGGGGTCATGACGGCTAACCCTCAAACTGTAGAAGAAATTAAAGCGGTAGCGCTGAGAGAGGAGAGGGCGTGGATTTCCTGTCGGGGGAATCCGAAACCACTATCAGAAGTCCCCGTCTACACAGCAAACCCCCAAGCCCCACCAAATCAAGAAATTGAGACTTTAAAACAACAAGTACAGCTATTAACTAAAAAAATTGAGGAAATCAACTTAAATAATACTAAAAGAAACAACGATTTTCCCGAACCAACGAGATTTCGAGGTTGCTTTTTGTGTGGACAGGACGGCCATTTCAGACGTGACTGCCCGCAATCAAACCGACGGGGGAACTTTCGTCCACCTCGTCAACCTTATCTCCCTCCCCGTCAGCCTGATTCTTATCGTCCTCCTAGGGAAGAATATCAGTTGCCTCACAGTAATCCCTATCCCTATTTAAACTAGAGACGGGCCAACAGCCGGCACAGCAGTTGGAAGAGTCCCCTACTCAAGTGTTTGATATATTATCATGCTACAATAGTCCAAACCTCCCAATAATTGATGTGAAGATAAATAATAACATTTATAAGGCGCTCCTTGACTCGGGGGCTGGGTTAAATTTAATTGGGCAGGACATAATCGAGAATATGAATATAGAGCTCACCGCTTGTTCGGTGGCTATAAAAACTATTGCGAGGCAGGGATCAATATTAAAGAACTCTACAGAGTTGTCTCTACAAATAGATGAAAATACATTCAAGGTGGGGTTCTATATAATGACAAATGAAATATCAAGTGAATTTTCCCTAATTTTAGGAGCACCTTTCCTGAAGCAAAATAAATGTACGTTAGATTTTGAGAAGAATTGCATGTTCCTAGAGGACTTGTTAATCCACTTTAGGGAAGGGCAGAGTGTAATACACCTAAGCATGTCAATAATTCAGAAGAGGAAGATATTTTTTATGCTTATGCGATGGTGAAGACCACAATCCCTCCGGGTTCACAAGCCATAATCAAAACCACACTAAAAAAACGTATAGTAGAGGCAAATATATTACTTGCTGAACCCCTTTGGCAGGTGGGGGAAAAAGATTTAGTGGTCGCGAGAGCTGTATATAAGAATGACAATGAACCAATCCCTGTATTAGTCTTAAATACTACTGATGCCCATATCCACGTAAATAAATCCACTAAACTCATAAAATGTCAACCCTTATTGTCTTCTAACGATTTCCCTCACTCAAGTATAAATTACTTCGCTCAGGACCCTGAATTCGGAACATGTGAGGAAGCAGATCTAGAATGGAGCAGAAAATTCGAACTGGAACATTTGGATGAACCCACGAAAAGGAAATTAGAAGAACTATTGGATGAATATAAAATGGTTTTTGCGGGAGCGGTACAAGAGTTACCCGGTTGCGACACACTTCTTCACAAGATAAACTTATACGACCAAGTTCCGGTAAAAAGAAAACAATACAGAGTTCCCTATAACCTAAGAGGAGAAATGGAAAAGCAAATCGCAATCCTACTAGAAGCTGATATACTAGAGCCATCTACCTCTCCCTATGCTGCTCCTGTTCTACTGGTCAAAAAACCCAATGGGGATTTCCGATTTGTTGCAGACTTCAGAGAATTGAACAAAAAAGTAATAGCTGATTGTTATCCCCTACCTTTAATTAATGAAGCGGTGGATAATCTACAAGGAAGTAAATATTTTTCTACTTTGGATTTAACGAGTGGTTTCTTTCAACAAATGCTTGACCCTGAAGACAGGCATAAAACCGCTATATCAACCAGTCAAGGTTTATTTCAGTTTAAGAGGACACCTTTTGGTTTAAAAACCAGTGCGAATTCTTTTCAAAGATTAATGGAAATAGTTTTGTCAGGCTTGAAACCTTCCCAAATATTTGTTTATGTTGATGACATTGTAATAGCATCCAGTTCAATAGACTCTCATCTTGAAAAATTAAAATTAGTTTTCAATAGGCTTTTACTACACAACCTAAAATTAAAACCTTCTAAATGCAACTTTTTAAAAGAATCCATCACCTACTTAGGCTTTGTCATAACAAAGGGCAAGATATTCCCAGAAAACAAGAATATAGAAATAGTAGAAAAATTTAAGACTCCAACCTGCAGAAAACACGTGAGATCATTCCTGGGTTGTGTTAATTATTACAGAAAGTTTATCCCGGATTTTAGCAGAAGGTCAATAAATCTCACCAATTTAACAAAGGAATCCAAGCAGTTTCAATGGACAAAAGACACCCAAAAAGAGTTTGAAGACCTGAAGACAGCTTTAGTTAAGAAACCATGCCTGACGTTACCCGATATGTCCAAAGATTTTGTCCTCTTCACAGATGCCTCCAATTCGGCGATTGGAGGTGTGATTACCAACTTGACGACGCAGGATTCCCCAAACCCGTAGCCTTTGCAAGTCGCAAACTGAACAAAGCCGAAAAAGTGTATAGCACGACTGAGAAGGAAGTGCTGGCTATAATATTTACAGTCGGTTATTTTAGGCCTTACTTATACGGAAAAAAATTTACCATCTATACCGACCACGCTTCCTTGACTCACGTGCTCAAATTGAAAGATCCCACCGGACGAATAGCGAGATGGGCGTTAACGTTATCCGACTTTAACTATGAAGTAAAGTATATAACAGGCAAATGCAACAGGGTTGCGGATTTCCTTTCACGGGGATTGAATCACGAAGAACAAAGAATAGAAGAAAAAGAAGTATTTGCCCTGCAGCAGGAACAACCCGTGGAAATTTCTTACCACCACAAATTACCCGAGAAACTGCTACACTACCAAAAGTTGGACAAGACATGCCAAAGCATCTCAAAAGACCTACAGGAAGGGAATTCCATAAAACCCCCCAAGTTGAGATTTTTCTTAGACCAAGGGATACTGAAATGTAAGCAGTTCGATTTGACAGATGAAAATGATCAAACAAGGATAGTACTACCCAAATCAATGGTTTATGAGGTACTCTCTCAGTTGCATGATTCACCTACTTCCTGCCACCCCGGAGTGAGAAAAACCCTCCTCAAGGTTAAAAGGCATTATTACTGGCCAGGTATGACCAACCATATTGTTAATTGGGTAAAATCTTGTAATAGTTGCATGGAAAAGCGAGGGCACAAGCCAAAGGCATTGGCACCACTCCAGAGATCAGAAATTCCTGAAGGTCCCTTTCAAAAAGTGGCTATAGATGTTGTAGGGCCTTTGCCAATCTCTGATCAAGGCAACAAATACCTAATAACATATATAGACCATTTTAGTCGGTGGTGCGAGGCTTACCCTGTACCGGAGATAGGAAGCAAGGACGTTGCTCAGACGCTTTTAGACTTTACATCAAGGTTCGGCTGCCCAGCTATTATCTTAACAGATAAAGGTTCGAACCTAATTTCGGAATCTATGCAGTCTTTATATCGTTCTTTGGGAATAAAAAAGGTCCAGACTACAGCGTACCACCCCCAGGGAAATGGTATGTTAGAAGTATACCATAGGAGTTTGGGAAATGCTCTCAGTCATTTAGTCAATGACAATCATACCGATTGGGACTTAAAGTTGAACTATGCCTTGCTAGCATATCGAACAACATGGCATTCAGCGACAAGACATACACCCGCATTTCTGGTCTATGGAAAGGAACTTAACTTGCCTTACCAAATGTTAGAAAATGATTGGCCGTTTTCATACAGGGAAAGTGAAAACTACGTTGAATCGCTACTGAAAAGGCAACATGCAGCATACAAAAAGGTCAAGATTAACTTGGAAAAAGCAGCGGAGGCTCAGGAACAATATCGAAACAAGATTGCACGTGATAAAGGACTGAAGGTCGGTGATATGGTTTATGTGTACTACCCACACACAAAGCCGGGTTTGAGCGGAAAATTCTCCAAACCAAATAAAGGAGGTTATGTGATTGAGAGAAAAATCTCCGATGTGGTCTTTGAAATTAAGGAAATCAACAACCCCCAGCGTAAACAAATAATAAATGTTGACCGCCTTAGCAAAGCAACCCAGAGATTACGGCTGCAGCTAGAGATCGTTTTCTGGCTTCTTGTCAACACGAAAGATTTATGTGCAGGGGGCCCGCTAATAGACCTCAGCTAACCACACAATGGGACCGGGCTCCTTCGGGCATTCGAGGGGAGATTCCGAGCATTGATAATATCACCTTCCCATTGTGTGGTTAGCTGAGGTCTATTAGCGGGCCCCCTGCACATAAATCTTTCGTGTTGACAAGAAGCCAGAAAACGATCTCTAGCTGCAGCCTACAACACGACGAAAGACAGGAGAACGACCTCCCCGGAACAACTTCTACAACCGAAGATAACCCTGACCCCTCTCCGTCCGCTGCAGTCAACCCCACAACAAAAGAAAAGAGAGGCGCCCGCCAAACACCTCAGGCAGCTTCCTCCCCACTCCGCCGTGATTACAATCTCAGGAATAGACAGCAGGGGAGGTTTATTAGAGAGTAGAATATGGCTGCAGCTAGAGATCGTTTTCTGGCTTCTTGTCAACACGAAAGATTTATGTGCAGGGGGCCCGCTAATAGACCTCAGCTAACCACACAATGGGAAGGTGATATTATCAATGCTCGGAATCTCCCCTCGAATGCCCGAAGGAGCCCGGTCCCATTGTGTGGTTAGCTGAGGTCTATTAGCGGGCCCCCTGCACATAAATCTTTCGTGTTGACAAGAAGCCAGAAAACGATCTCTAGCTGCAGCCTATATCTCCGTACTTGTTGTTTCTCTAGCTGCTCCATTTTGTATTTAAAAAAAAAAATTCGTGGAATTTTTTTGGGTAATTGGGAGGGCATTTGTTGTGCAATTCGTATGTTAATTGTATGTTTAGTAATAATTGTGTAAATTTGTAAAACTAAGAGAGTGTGGCGCGGAATTTTCGGGTCTAGAAAACATAGATTCCGTGGGAACCTTCGTTCTCCCACACTGGCCGGGTCAAGAGGTCGAGAAAGGGGGAGACGGGACCAATCGCGACAGATCGTAGAGGTACTTGGGGTATACGACCTGTTAATGTGGTGGGGTGATCGTTGCCACATAAGACAACGAAGAGAAGGTGATTTAAGGAAGGGAGCCGAGGCGAGAGTGGCAGTTGCTGGACCTAATTTTTGGGGAGCGGTAAAGTTCCGCGGTTATTGATTCCTGAGCGCGACGTCTCCCGCGCTATTCCTTGAGAGTGGAAGCCCTGCGACGCCCCAGCATCCGTGATTTCCCTGAGCCAGGAGCCTTTGTCTGCCTCTCACGCTATTCCTTGAGAGTGGAAGCCCTGCGACGCCCCAGCATCCGTGATTTCCCTGAGCCAGGAGCCTTGTCTGCCTCTCACGCTATTCCTTGAGAGTGGAAGCCCTGCGACGCCCCAGCATCCGTGATTTCCCTGAGCCAAGAGCCTTGTCTGCCTCTCGTGTTATTCCTTGAGAGTGGAAGCCCTGCGACGCCCCAGCATCCGTGATTTCCCTGAGCCAGGAGCCTTTGTCTGCCTCTCACGCTATTCCTTGAGAGTGGAAGCCCTGCGACGCCCCAGCATCCGTGATTTCCCTGAGCCAGGAGCCTTTGTCTGCCTCTCACGCTATTCCTTGAGAGTGGAAGCCCTGCGACGCCCCAGCATCCGTGATTTCCCTGAGCCAGGAGCCTTGTCTGCCTCTCACGCTATTCCTTGAGAGTGGAAGCCCTGCGACGCCCCAGCATTCCGTGATTTTCCTAAGCCATTCGACCCGTCTGTCTCTCGCGCCCTCCCCTGAGTGAGCGACACCTGCGACGCCCCAGCATCCCGTGGTATCCCTGAGTGCGACATCTGTTGCGCAATTTCCCTGAGAATAGTGGAGCACTGTAACGCCCCAGTATCCGTTATCATCTTGCGTGCGGTCTGTCCCGTGCTCGCTTTGACGGACGCCCCGGCACCATTCGCTCCATCCTTTCGACCGGCGTTGTTCTTCGCCGTCCCGCCCTGCCTGCTAGCGGAACTCTGGTTGTTACAACAAAACAGATAAGCCATTTATATTATTCTTTCTTTTCGGCCACACTCTCGTTTATTTTGCTTGTATTATGTGTAGTGATTCTTTTTAGTATTTTGTTGTTGTGTGTTAGATTCGTTGATTGTTAATTTGTTGGTCTGTATCTTAATTTTTGGGTTGATTAAACGTTAGCCTTCTTTAAAACCTAACTTACTCTTGTGTTCCTTGAACTTGTGTTTTGGTCCAATTATTACTCAGTTTCAGTGGGGACCTAAATATTGGGTTGTGCACCAACGCTTAACTCTAGCCATTAACGATCACCTCTGCCTTTTCAAAATTTAGTCTTAACATAATTGAAATGTGGTCATTTTTTCCACTTAAAAAATAAATTGGTTAATGTGATTTTGATTGCGTAATCTCTTAAATCGAGGGAATTTTGAATATCTAAATAAAGCGATAGGTTTCCAGACATTATGAAATTAATTGTTTGTAGATATTAACTGCACCGATTAAAATAAAGTAATTTGTTAATTTATTATTGTGTAAAATATCTTTTATAAATTGGAATGGGAGATCTTTTTATGTTAAGAAGCTTTTTAGTACTATCAGGCTGAGAGTTTGTAACCAGGAACATTTTTTTATTTACTTACTTCTCTCGTTTTTATGATAGTTTAGAGACAAAAACTCTAATAAGGTAACTGGGTATTATAAATTACATTGGACAATTTGATTGATTGATTAGGTATGAAATTTCTTTTTAATTTTATATGTTTTTTGTAAATGATCTTATTAGCTTTGAATGCATGTGCCATTTTGCGCTTTATAACAACCTCTGCATGACATTTGCAAGAAAATATAAGCTAACTACCCATTTATTAAAAGACCTCGACATTATTTTTTCAAATGTATGATATCATCTGGAAAAGAAAAATAAATTATAAGAAAAAAAATTGTAAAAGAAATATTATTTAATTATTTTCTATATTTATTTTGAAACTAATTGAAAAAATTATTTCGAAATGAAATAAACTGTAACGAATAATAGGGAATACTTCATTTATCATTTTGAAAAGTAGACTTAAAGATAGTTTCGAAATTAATGACAACTCATTATGTAACAATGCGAGAGGGAATATATTAGGTTTAATTATTTTCAAAACGTACGAAATAAATCCGTAAAAAACATAGTTATTATGCTTTAAATATGCTTTATCTCTTTTGAAAATGATTTTATACAGGGTGTTTCAAAATTGCGTTGCATGGCTTTTATTCGGAACCAGTGCCTCCTAGGGTCATGGAAGCAGTAAGGTCTACCCCAAGGTAAGTGACCCTGGAAAACCCATTGAGAGGACTTACAGCGCCCCTAGCGGCGAAAATAAAAAGTTAAAAAAATTAATTTGAAAACTAAAGGAGATAGAGCAAAAACCTCAGTGAGAGTATTGTTGCCAACGTCAAGAAGAACTCATTAAAAAAATTTCATCAAAATATCTTGAATATTCGCGGAGATATTAGCATGTGAAAATAGCACTTTTTCAGGGGTCAAAAAGTAAAAAGTTCGCATATTTGCAAATTTTTCAGTGAAATTGTGTAGTTTTGTGTTTTTTTAGTTGAAAGAACACAAAATTTAATCAAAAAATCAAAAAAATTTGCAAATATGCGAACTTTTTACTTTTTGACCCCTGAAAAAGTGCTATTTTCACATGCTAATATCTCCGCGAATATTCAAGATATTTTGATGAAATTTTTTTCAATGAGTTCTTCTTGACGTTGGCAACAATACTCTCATTGAGGTTTTTGCTCTATCTCCTTTAGTTTTTAAATTAATTTTTTTAGCTTTTTTATTTCGCCGCTAGGGGCGCTGTAAGTCCTCTCAATGGGTTCTCCAGGTTCACTTACCTAGGGGTAGACCTTACTTCCATGACCCTAGGAGGCACTGGTTCCGAATAAAAGCCGTGCAACGCAATTTTGAAACACCCTGTATATTTATCATGGTTAAAAGTTACTTAATTGCAGCGTTCGAAATTGCACTGGATTGCTTGTCCGGGACAACCAAAAAACAGCTCGGACTAGTAGAATCAGAAAATCACTGGTCCGCTGGACCAGTGGTGAAAAAATATCCCACCCTCCAATTTTAGCCTGCAATTTCTCTTTGCTTGGAATCGGGAGAAAGGCAAAAAAAAATTAATTTCCGTAAATAAACCAGATTACAACCAGTTTGTCAACTAACAATGTAAAACTAATTCGAAGTTATGTATTAATTTGTGTGCACTATCATTTATTCAAGAAAAGTTCTTATTTTTTGCAAATTAGTGCAATTGTATCCAATTTGTATGTCAAATAGAGAAATTTTATTTAATCAAGATTATTTTATTTGTATTTCAGTTAGTGGAATATTATTTAATCAAGAAAGGTATTTAATTAATAAGATATTTTTAAAATAATTGATTATTTGGAGCTATTGCTTATTTCTAATAAATTTATTTATTACTTATTTTATATAAATTTCATATTTACAGCTAGTAACTTAATAAATATGTATTAATTTTTAACATTACCCTATTTGGTACTCACATTCAGTGCAATAGTCACTTTATAATAATATTTAAACTGGTCCTTTTTAATTTGTCGGACCAGTAATTTTTGTTGCGGACCAGTAAGATTGGTAAAGCACTGGTCCGCAGGACCAGTGGATTTTTTTCCCAATTTCTAACGCTGCTTAATTGTAGCAGTTTTAGTGGAAGAATTAAGAAAATCATAACTTTATTGACATGCATTAAAAATTTTAAGGATGTGTTGAAATTTTAAATTGTATTTATATATGTAATGGTCTACTGTTCTTTAATTTAAATGAACTTAAATATATTTTAGTTCAGTTTTTATGATTTAGCTATCAAACCGTGCTAAGAGTAAACACACTTCTAGGGGTACAGATTAATAACTCCTTGATGTCTCCTTTGTAGTACATATTGAAAACCATAAAATAACCTTGTTTAAGCTAAATTCAAAGTCGTTAAGAAGATTCGATATAACTTTTGAACACAGCCTTATTAGTTTAAATACACAGAATCCATTTATTCAAAACTAAGCTAAAAGCACATATATTAATTACCACAACGAGACTATTTGCAATCTTTGACGCTATTGGCATTTACTAAACACACATTTTGAATAATGGAATTAGACTTGACAGCGTCATGTCATTATACAAAGCAGTTTAAGGATGTCCTTCTTTAGTGTTTAAACCCTACACCTCAAATAATTCTCAACTCAAATAGCTTTTGGGAACCAAAAGATAACTCAATTAGAAAGTATTGTGTAGGAAAAGATCATTTTATTAGCCTGGAAAAAGGAGAACTTTGTCGGAAACATTAACTTCTATGAGAATGTTTTCTCAGTAAATGCTGGTGAACTTCTGCTGTTATTGTAGGTTTGGGTTATCAAAACCTTTAAAACACATGGTTAATGGACATATTCACTAGGGTGTCCCGGAAAAAACCGAAATTTTTCTGATCTCTTAGCGGTAGTGCGGAAAAGTTGTGAACTACCATCACTAAGAAGGGTGAGAATTACCACCCTAATATTCACCCTTCGAAGTTTATAAATACACTATTATTATTGTTCATGTTGAATGTTTTAAGTTGGAGCTTTTTAAAGTTTTTTGAAGATAGAGCTAATTAAAATGCGAGTATTTCTCTAAAATTATTTTATTGTTTTACATTACTTTTTTATAAAAACTATTGAAAATTATCGGAAATATTTTTGGAAGAGAGATTCTAAGCAATTAATTAAAAATAATTTAGAAAAGAATGTCAACCTCAGAAATATTTTTTTTATGCAATACGAATGTTAAATACCGTTTTGATGCGAATACCCAAATTGATAATTAGTTTTTAATTTGAGTTCTATAGAACTTAAATTAGTATATAATGTCAAGATTTATTTATAAGATAGGATTTTTGAGTTAAGTTAATCAAATTTAGTGCATGATTGAAGAAAACTCCAATTTGATTGACACAGAAGTTTTATTTAAATGTAGAAATGAAAACATAACAAAGCACTTTCTAAAGGGGTATTGGAACCCAAAAATCTTCAAATATTGAGATCTTATGAGATTTTTGCGATTTTATACTCTTCAGATCTTTATCTTTCCAACGATATCTTATTTTTTTCTCCATGATAATTAGAAGTGAGTAGTTTTAAGTGAGTCAGTCGCGGCGGAAAAGAAAAACAAACCATCATAGGCGGCTCGGTTTTACATATAAAGTTTCCAAATCTTGTAGAATAGTAAGAAGAAACAAATATTTATTTTGCTCTAGCTGATAAGCCACACATTTTACTTTCTAGCCATTTTAAAGGTTGCATTTAACTGTATCTGTGTACGAACTGGGGATTTTAGTAATATAGCATATTTTACTCTCGACACCAACACTGCATTTCACCGCAAACAAACTTTGATATATCGGCGTTTCGAAAACAGCACAGTAGCGTCCAGTTTATCAAAAAGGCCTGCTAGAGAAACTTCGTTACGTCATGGCGTCCATAAACTGGGGGATCCCTCAATCAGCGGCGAAAAGTCCACACCGAAAGATCCTAAACTTAAATAAGCGCGGCAGGGCAAACATAAACTCAATCAGAAAAGGCATCGATTTCCTCAAGGAAGGCTTCCCATAATAATAAGCAATCACCGGCTTCCCGGAATTAATCCGCGCGGGAAGTCAATATTGACTCAGGTAAACGAAGTGGGATTCAAAAACGACTCCGGGATCAAAGGCCGGCCGGCCTTGAGTTCGATTCCGCATCCCCGAGGATCTCAGATGGAGTTCATGAAGGATTAATTAAAGTCGCAGTTGATGAGGTTTATGAGCAGATCAAACAGGCTGTGATTAGTGGGGGTATATAGAGGGTCAGAAGTTATGGGGGATAGGGAAAAGTTTTATTGGGTTTCGGTATGCAAAAGAGATGGTTAAAACTGATGGGGAGAGTTTGGGGATTGGAATGGTATATTAGAGGTTTTGCAATGGGAATCTTATGAAGAGTTGGGTCTAATTACTAACAAGATTTGGGGTGTCCCCAGAGGAGAAATCGGTCGTTAGTTGGTGAAGGTAGTATTTATAATTAAATTAGAGGAACGAGGAGGTGTTAGTTTCTCATAGTAATGCAAGGGCGGGAAAAAAACCGGGTTTAATCCCAGGAATAAACCCGGGTGTTTTGGTTTTACTCCCGGGATTAAGCCCAAAAAACCGGGTTTATTCCCGGGATTAAACCCGGTTTTTTCCCACCCTTGCATCACTAGTTTCTCCATAACTACTGAACTTTAGAAGTTTTGAAAACTTTTTTATTTACAGAAAAGAAACGTATGCAACTCAGTTATTACGTCATTAGTTATCTTCATCAACCAACTCAATATGGCTTACAACCTATATACATAGGTGGTTGTTGAGTAGTTAGTGTCAAGCAGTAAATAAAATAAAGCTTGATTAGCATGGAATGCATTCATTGTCTTATTACATCTGTGGGAAAAATAACAATATTTTTAAAATTCCTGTTACTTGTAGATATTTTGCCTCAGTCATTCGATTACCATAAACAAATATTTCACAAAAAACTTGTTTACATTATTTAAAGCTATTTTATTAAGAGTAAACTTAGTTTGACCTGAGATTTTATATAATACAATCAGACAAGGTTATTTTAATATTCATATCCTGCAATTTATGATAATTAATTATTTTGACCTCTTTCAATATCTTTAGTAAATAAATATTTTTCCAAGTCAGTTGGATTTTAATTATTCATTAGTTTATCTTTGGGAAACAATTTTTTTGATAATTAGCTTTCAGAAGAAAGTTAATGATTTATGAATTCTGAATAACAGATTTATTTAGGTTTTCTCATTAATCTCCATTTATATTTAAACAAATTATTTGAAAATTTTTAGCAATAGTTTTCTAAAGTACTAGCTTATGTAGTATTTTTTTGCAACTTACTTTAGCTGAATTGCAATTATTTCAGGTTTTATTCTGGTGGTTTGGTTTAATAAGTATTATATATCTGAAGATGAAAATTCGACACAATAAATTAACTTAGATGTATTAAAAGTATCCGGTAACTATCCGGAGTATAGGTCAACTATTCCACTACAGGTGATACAATACTTAATTAAAGTTTTATACTAATGTTCCCAGAACTTAACTAAATCTAAACCAAGCATCAGTCTTTAAAAGCATCCACATCTGGATTTGATATGCGTGCTCTGTCAACAATACAGCAGTAAAGGATATTCAGAGATGTTTAGATTAACATTCCTGGTTTAGATGCAAGGTTCTGTATGTTTACCTACAGGCTTAAAATCTGTCTTTTGTCACCGACTGGTAGAGGAGTTTCTCTGTACGGCATTCAAAATCATGGAAGTCTCTTAATTGAAAGCTGTGTTGAATACCAATCTAATACGATAAATAGCAGAGAGATACAAAATAGTTTGGTTTGTAGGATATCTATTCTTTAAAAGTTTTGTAACTTGATAATTTGAAATATTTAAATTCATAGATATTCTAAAAATCAAGTTATGGTTTTGTTCTAACGTTTGAAACTGTTTGTACTAACGGTCCATTTCACTTCTCATTGAAATTGTTATTTCATTAACTTATAGACAATTATAGTTTTATATTAAAACATGAGCGTTATAAGAAGTGATAAAATTATATTGTAATGTGTATGAATGGATAAAGTAAATTAATTTAAAGAGAAAGAGAAAGAGAGAGAAAGAGAGAGAGAGAGAGAGAGAGAGAGAGAGAGAGAGAGAGAGAAAAAAACTTATATCGCTTTTTAATTTTTGTTCATTTATATAGCAACCCCTCTTTTTGATAGCAGTCAATTCGGTGAAATTAGACCAACACATATTTACTAAAAAATTAAACACACTACTTTTAGTTTTTAAATATTTTTATGGGTTAAAATTTACATACATTTACTGCACTGAATCTTTTTATCCTTTTGAAATAACTCATCTTAATATAATGTAATCGTAAAGTGGTGCTTCTCTACTCTCTACCACAATACAAACTATATTTGAAAGGTCCCACATATATATTTAACAATTTAGTGCCCGAAATGATATATTATTATTATTTTCCACATTTTAAGTTTCTTGGCTTTCATGATACGTGTTTTTGACATCAACAAGTCTTCGAGGAGATGTCTCAATCCTCCCCCAGGTGAACCTCCCGTTCAATAATACGCTTTCATTTCCCTAAATGCTTTCTTCCTCGCATAGCTTCATGGCGGGTTTTTCTAACGTCGTTACGGATCGGGTCACTCTTTACAAAGAAAAGCAATCTCTCGACTTTACATCCCGTCGAACATTCCATCAATTCGAGACATCCCGTTCCGCCATTCTCAGACGATATTTATTTGCTCCATAAGAACTTTCCCTCGCTTCTTTATTCGCTCCTTCGGTTTCACAAACAAATGTTTCTATTTACGTACCCAAGATTCGAATGTTTCGATGATCGTGGTCATCCTCGCATACGCTTTCGAAAAACTCGTCGGGGGTGTTTTTATTTACCTGAATGAAAACATTTCGTATTTATTCAGTTAGAATTATTGTTCAGTTCACTGACATTTCTCGTGTGACTTTGTGATAGGTGGGAATTTCTAATTGCACTAAGTAATGGCCGTTTTACCACTGACCTGATGACCGGCAGTTAACCCCAGGTAGTCAAACTTCTGATTGTCAGTTAAAAAAGAAATAAAAAACAATCAGAAGTTTGGCTGCCGGTTAACCTCCGGTCAGGTTAGCAGTGAATACTGTTTATACATAACTTTTACCCCACTATTAGATATTAAATGAAACTAAGATATTAACAAAATTTCAAATCATTTTAAAGTTGTCGATAATCATTTAAGTTAGTCGTTTAAAAGTAGTTCACCCTTTAGGGGGGAGTAGGACGTTCTGTAAGTGTGACACTTGTGACAAGCGATGAGTAGATACCCAACTATTGTGACAACACATCTTTTAACTAAATTTTCCTCGGTGACAACTATATTTAAAAAGGAAGTTATTTCTCTTCTTGGTTTAACAGTAAAAAAGCGTTTCTAATCTTTATTTCAAAATTAAGCTTTATGTCGTCGGTATAGGAGAAACACTTTTAGTTACTTGTCCGAATGACGTGTTTTTGCCGCTAGGATTCTTTCGAAATTCCGAGGAAGTTTTTGAATTTTTTAAAAGTATGATTTGAAAAAATGCAATTTTAAAACAAATTATTTTACATTAAAGGAATATTTATACAGATGAGTCGGTTATTTAAGGGTTGATGAGGAGCAACAAGCGAGCTTAAATAGTCAACCAATCTGTAAAGAATTGCATAAACTTCGGATGTTGGTGAGATAGAGGGCTTTTCCCATTTTCGCTATTTCTTAAAAACGAAAATAAAATAAATTATAAGTAATGGCATACTTAGATTTATTAAAGTTACAAAATCCTGATATTACAATGGGGGAATGGGTCACTAAAATGTGATCGTTTTTGACGTAAGGAGAAGGAAAGGTGTAAAACATTTGAAAATTATTGCGTGAATTAATTATGATCAGGCCCTTATATCTGAGAGTGCTTAAGTCACATGAAGATATTTTATGAAGATATATTTTTTCCTCAGTAGATTTGGGTCTCATAACTTCTCCGTACAACCAATAGTGTAAGAGACTGAAATTTTCTACCGTGGTCATCTATGGACGCCAAAAAAACCCCACTGTGGCTGTAATTTTTTGCCTGAATAGAGTCTTTTTCTGTTTCATTGTGTCGAGTTCGTCCTCCTTGAGATTCTTTTGTTGTTCATTTCCTATTAACTTTTTGCCCCCACCTTGTTTCGTTCGAATTGTTGGAATTATCTTTTGGTTCGCACTTTCTGTTGAAAGTAAGGAAGCACGCTTGGGAGGTTTTCTTTTTTCGAACCCACAGATTGTTTTCTGTTTTCGGTGGTCGAAGAAAAGAGTCACTTGAGGAAATCCACTTTTAAGATCTGCGGAGAATTTTAATTGGTCATTGTGTGGAACTAAATTGATCGAAAATGTCTTTTAATAAAGAAGATGTCGACGTTTGGGAATTGTGGAATCGGAGAATAGTCCACTGATGGTCGTAATACCAAAATAAAATATGGTCTGTTAACTTTTTTGTATTTTTTATTTTATATTGATTATTTTAAGACTGAAATTTAAAAGCTTTTTCAACAATAAATTTTACCAAAAATAAACTATACGGTATTTAATAAGTGTGAGATGGATGTTTCTTAAAAATCATTAAGATAAAACTTATCTTGCGTATAGTTGAATCCAAATTTCATATTTTGTATAACTGAAAAGAAGACATATAGAAACACCGCAAAAGACCCACAAAAATAACTGCAATAAATAGTTATACTTATTAAGTTTAAAATGTAAAGTGTAGAATGTAATTTTATCTGTTGTTTCAGGAATTTAAATGACTGTTTACAAAATTTTTTTTCGAAAGATACGCGTACGGTAATTTAAAAATCCAAATTTTAAGGGGCATTCTTATTTAAATGAGATACAACGCATTTTAAAAGGGGGAAAATGAATCAAACGCATCATCCATATGTAAAGAGGATAAAAAGGGTATTAAAATGAATTTGTATTTGTAACTTGTTTTAACTTTTTAGGACTGACCATTGATTTCCATTGAATACATATTATATGTTATTTTAACACCCTGCCCAATATTATATGCACTTGACAGTTATTTCACTATTGAAAGAAATTAAGTTATATAAATTTTTCCATTTTTTGTTGACCTTCTCATACATGTATGTTAAAACCAAACACAATAAATAAAACAATCTAATGCTTAAAAATGGCGATCTGAGGGGTATTAAGTCTTCTCATGGCGTTTGCTAAGGTTGAAGTTCAAGACGTAAATCCCTCTTTTAAGTAGAAAGTCTCTATCTTAGGAGAGAATTTTTCAAAAATCGTTGTTTTAAGTACGAAGGACTTAGAAACAGGGACGTGTATTTGACGTTAATCCTGTAAATATTCTCTTCGCAGTTGACCGACTTTTAATTAATGCAAAATGATAATTAATCTTAAGAATGTTAGCAAAAAAGTGTCTTTGCCAGATACTTTTTTTAGAGACTTGCTGGATAGATGTGGATATAATTATAGATATTCTCTACAGTAAGTTAGGATAATACTGAGAAACAAATATTTTGATTTCCCTGATGAAATTATAGTGTTTTGTTTAAATATCGGGAATTAACGCCAAAGCTTTGATTTTAAATTATCTCATATAGTTTCACCTAAGACTATTCTTTGTTTTTCTTTAAAAACGTGTATTATAGAAAATAATAACTGCTTATGTGCAGTTTAACTGCAGCAATTTTATATTTTTCATCATACATCACTTTTTTGAGCATTTGTCTGAAATGCTGAAAAGTGAAGAATAGTTCAATTAAATTTATCAAAGCATTATAAAACCATTTTCCAAATATTTGAACGGCCTCCCCAAAGAAAATACTATTAAGATTCACCAATCTTATCTTAAAACTGAAAGGCCTATAATTTTCCCGATGTTACAATAATAATTTAATAAATAATAATTTGACAATAAAAATATAATTTGATGATAATAATATAATTTGATAATAATAATATAATTTTATAACTTGATAATAATAATTATTACTATCATTTGGTAGTAATTTGATAGTAATAATAATTTGATAATTTTTCCGATGAATTACTTGGCTAAAAGCCCGATACCCAATTACCCAATAGCACTATGCTTTTCTCTACACTACATGATACATAGTTACCAGTTACTTTTAAATATAAAGTTTGCCTATCATTAAGTTAAAAGCTATTTAGAAAATACCCTTATCATGTTTTTTAATTAAAATAAAACCAACCATTCAGCTAATTCTGGGTAGAGTGGGATATGAGTTTGGGTAGAACGAAATGAAAAAATTACCACTGTTCAAAATTGAACTTCGAAAAATCAAACTATTTTACAGACATTATATTCCCAAGGGTTTACCAGGCGGTCGGGTCGCGAGAAGCCGTACATCACTCTGTTATTGTATACACCCGATAAAATTGCCTATTACTTTTTAGTGTGGCGAGTGCAATCGTCGCTACAATTAACTCCCTTCAATCTCGACTCCCTCCATATGAATTCATTCGAATACATTTCCCCGCGCTTCTTTGGGAGTGTGTTGACGAATGGCTCTGGTCCAAGGGGTGTGGAGCCGTCGGTCCGGCTGCCTGACTGACCCCCGACTCGGAGTCTGGACTGAGGGGAGCCTCCCACCCCCGCTCGCGGAAGGAGTCGCTCTTTGCGACGGGTGCTAATTGTGCGGGAGAGTCATTCGAGATGCCGAATCGATCGAGAAAACTTTTTCAAGTTTTTAAGTCAACCGCTTCGACGTTGATTTTCCTCTCTTTGTACTGAGATATAGGGTTGTGTTTTTTCGCGTATTCCCTCTTGATAAATGATAAGATTGTAGAGGGGTCAAATTATCTTCTATGGAAAACAGTGTACATTTTGAAATAAACTGCGTTCTGAAGTTACAATTGTAAGCCTTTGTACAATTGAGGCCTTTGGTGCAAAAACGAGGTATCATAACTTTCAATTCAAGTTTACTTTAGATGATTTCTGGAGATACCTTGGGGACGCGCTTTAGAGTCGCTTTGTAAACTTTTGGTAGTTTAGAATGTATACGGGAGTAAGAAAACAACCATTTTTCTTCTTTGATTCCTCTGTGAAAAGAAAGTTTAACTCTATTATTGTGTTTTAAAAATTTCAAGCGGACGGTATCGACACCTTAGATTTTTTTTAGGAAAAATATAGTTTCTTATTGATTTCCCTCTCAACCTTGAATATCTGTTATAACACTATCGTTTTCACTCAACTTAATATCTCTATTCTAACTAGAAGCTTTAACTATATAATAACTAGTATTTGTTCTTAGAGTGGTGACTATGAACAAGGTAGTACAACAACGAGGATAATCCTTGTAGAAATTCAATTAAGAATATAAAAAATTATAACAGTTAATTTATGACTTGACTAACCAACTAGATAGTCGACTAGACTAGTACTTGATGACCTCCGCTTTCTTGTGTTGCCTTCCTATGCCGTGGTGATGAGTCCTTACAAGGACGAAACCGGTCCACGTGCTGGAGGCGACGCTTGAGAGTTGTGAGTTTACACTTATTGTCCGTTAACCAGGGATAATGGTGAAGTACTCCTTTTATTAACCGACTATCGGCCTAATCTCTAACTTGATCAAATGTTGACCAGACGTCAAACTTTTTCACATACTATGATTGGTGTAAAACCATAGTTTACCTTCTTTAACTGCCTATCGCACTATCGCTGGTAGGACTGCCGGTCAATCCCTGGCCATATTAGCGGTGAATACGGCCGTAAGCTTCTATAAACCTAATTGGGTCATCAGAGCTCGCAGTTACTATTAGTTACATACTACTAACCAGCATACCACCGTTGCCATAGATAGAATATACATTGTAAGGCAATGATGGAATTATAATCGTTGATTCGGATGAATCGAGTTTACTCACTGAAAAGTCTCACTTAATGCTTTTTAGAAATAATTTTCCTTTTTTATGTTACGGGAAAATTGATGCCCGTTTCCCCATTAGTAGGAAGTTTGATAAACTCAATGACAGTTATCAATGAGTATTTATCACTTTGCCCAAAACACGTAAGCATTAGCAATAATACCCAGATTTATTACATTGCTCGTAACATATTGGATAATTGACGTAGCATTTAGAAATTGACTTGAAATAAATGCTATCGAATTCCACCATGATTACATATTTGTACTAAGTTTGGTGTCAAATCTCAATTAGAAGTGTTTGAAAAAAATTGAGTTATAAGAATCCAAAATGGATATTCGAAAAATGCGAATAATATTTGTTAACTATCGTTATTCGTTTGAATTCGATTATTTATGATTGGATTTTTTATATATTATTTTATAATATAATTTTAATAATATTTAATATAATTATTAAAATACGCCATTCCTCTTAACTCTATTTCGTAAATTTGTGTTCATCATTTGATAGTGATTGATTTGATAATTTTTCTTAACAAAATGATCATTAAGACATTTATTGTAATTACTTGGTAAATGACTGGATGGCAAAAAATTGAATACCGTCAAATAGCGTAACTTTGGTCAATGCCAAAATAACATAGTTCTGTGCAAACTGACTTGGGCTTTTTAAACCAAAAAAGATTGTATTCTATACAAGGGGGATTTATTATAACAGCAATTGTAATTTAAAGTACATTTCATTTATATTTAAAGTACATTCAAACAAAAGGTAAAAATAAAAATGTATTCCTTTTCAAAGCTTATTTTATTTATAAACTTGTATAACTTCACAAATTCAATTACTCTCTTCTATTACATACTATTCATTAATAAAAATATATTAGCTATAATTCTGTAAAATAAAAACAGTTTCCATTGTTTAACCGGTTTTTTACTATATTTTTGAAATTGCAATAATACAACTTCTTTTCGAAAGAGGGTAAAACTATCAAAAGGTTAAAATAGCCATAGATAGAACCCCCTGCATTCATTATTCTACAAATAAAACCAATGAATGGAAATAGTGTGATGGATGAAGACCACTTATTCATTAATCACTTTGTATGAAAGATCTATTTCTTTGACGGCTTTATTCTGAATGAATTTTTCATACCCACAAAATATTCATTCTTTTTGTATCTCAAATTATGCATAACAATAGTTAAGGCATGTCATGTAAAATGACATGTTTTTTCTGATTAAAGTTAATATTATTCCGCTTAAAGTGTAAATCTTTAAAATCTTTTTAGTTATTTTATGAGTGCTTTCCCAAGCGGCTATTTCCCTAATAATCCTTGAAATGAACCTGAAACACTAATTTGCTATTATTTGCCGATTACATGTTGCTATAAATTGTCAGTTTCGGGTAAAATCATTGATTTATTTCTTATTATTTAATATCTTAGTCAATACAGGATAATTAAAATTGGACGAACTTAAAAAAATATTTCCTACTATTTTTCGTGAAATCCCTTTCTTGTTTTAAATGTATCTTAACATTTTAACAGTAGTTCGCATTAATTTCAGAAAGTTTTAGAAAGTGTTTTTTTTCTAAATTTAACACCAAAAGTTCCGAAATAGGATTTTACTTAAGGCGAGTAAAATGGGGTGTGTGAATGTTTGGTTTATGCAATAATAATTATAAGTATTATTTGCTTTATTTAAACCTTTATGAACACATAAGTGAATGCTAAGAAGCTATTTTGAGTCGTTCCTCCCTCTAAAGGAGTGTAATTTATTGGCCTTGGTTTTAGTCTATTGCTATAGAGCGCGACATTTATGAAAAATGCAACTATTTCTACTTTTAAAATTTAATAATATCGCTTTACACTGGCCATAATTGAGGGAGAATGTATCTGATCTACCAATATTTAAAATCTGCCACTGGCAATCCACTGTTTGTTGGCAAAAAAGATCCTAATATTCTACGCCTGTTTTGTTAAGTTGGACTTTGGAAGTTTTTTTGTATTAAAAATGCATAAATGTGACCAATTTGATTAAATTGCTTTTGAATACCCTTATTTGTGAGCTTTAAATAATTATTAACAAAAAATAACTTATAAAATTTTTTAAAAACATGAAAAATTACATATTTTTGCTCCCTTTGAGGCCAATCCGGAGGCAAAAAGAGTTATTTTAATGGAATAACACTGTTCTACACTGAAAAAATTTCCTTGATGAAAATAGTCATTTCTTATAGATTTTGGGTCACTGAATACGAAAATCACCATTAAAATTCTCAATTGACTCAGGATTTTCGGGGAACAGCCCCTTCCCCTTTTCACGTTTTTTAACGACTTTATAACTTTGAACTCGATTTTCAGGGTCAAATAGCATTGCTTTAATCTTCAAATTGCCCCCCAGGGGACAAGAAATGTTCAAATTAATAAAATATGATAAATTTATAACAAATGGATAGGTTTAAGGGGTAGTTAACCCCCTAAGAATACAAAAAATTAGCTAAAAATTATAGAGGTTTTTATACGCTATTTTTTCCTCTTATTTTATACGCAATTCACGTTTGAAGGGTCCTAACCCTTCCCCAAGGACCCAAATTTGATGGCAATGTGCAGCAATGATTTTTGCTAAAAGCGGTTGAGGTGAGAGCGCCCCCAGAGCACCCACGGAAGGGTTTAATGCCGCACCTAGAGTTTAACTTTGCTGTACAAAAAAAAATTTGAAGCCACTTACTGAATTTTAGCTGATTCTTGTGTAAAATGATCTGCTGAATTCAAATATGACACCCATTTTCCTCCATCACCCTCAGTTTTTAAGGGGATGCCCCCTAATTGTTATCCACAGCCGTGCATCTTATTAACATCTTGAAACATGGAATCCTCACTCCCGAAAACCGGTCAGTTTTTAAAGAACTGAAGAGTTTCTACTTAGGATACACCCAAAATATAAGAAAAACGTCATTTGTAATCTTTTCAAAATCATCGTTATTAATTCCTGAACTCGCGAGCGCCTTCGCGATTCTGGAAGTCTTCCGAACTCTTCCGCGGGGACTTCTGCGAGGCTAACACCTCAACCGCTTTTAGTAAAAATTATGGCTGCATATTGTCATCAAATTTGGGTCCTTGGGGAAGGGTTAGGACCCTTCAAACGGGATTTGCGTAAAAAATAAGAGGAAAAATAGCGTATAGAAACCTCTTTAATTTTTAGCTATTTTTTTGTATTTTTAGGGGGGTAATTACCCCTTAATCCTATCCATTTGTTATAAATTTATCATATTTTATTAATTTGAAAATTACTTGTTAACTGGGGAGCAATTTGAAGACTAAAATAAAGCTTTTTGACCATGAAAATTGAGTTTAAAGTTATAAGGTCGTCGAAAAACGTAAAAAGGGGGAGGGGCTGTTCCCCGAAAATCCTGAGTCAATTGAGAATTTTAATGGTGATTTTCGTATTCAGCGACCCAAAATCTATAAGAATTGACTATTTTCATCAAGGAAAAAATTTTGAAGGTCAAATTTGTAGAACAGTGTAATATTTCACACATGTTAGTTTGAGACCATTTGGCACCTTTTTCTTGCTGTGTCCGATAGAATTTGTAAAATTTTTTTTCACGATAGGAAAATGACCCACCCTAATGATTATGTCATACCATGCAAGTTTTCTTATAATAAACAATGTTTATTTAAAGTTTTTATGTTATTTTGATCCTTCTATCCAGTTCCCAGTTTAGAAATTAAAAAAAGTCTTATGGGAGTGTTTGTTTTGGATGTTTTTTCCCGCAAACTGATGGCATGGCTTATCGTAAAGATTATATAAACTAGAAAAGCCGAAAGGAAAGAATTAAAAAATAGACCCATTGCATTAAATTTGATTATTTTTTGTCAAATTCTTTAAATTTGTTATTTACATTATCTGTGTAACAAAAACCACCATATTAATTCCAATGTCAATTTTTAATTAATTAGCATAAAAATTATATCAATAATAAAATTTTCTTAAAATCTTAAGTAGCAATATACGTAAACACCTACGAGGGGGAAAGGGAGTTTGTTCTTTGCCTATTTTTCCTGATAAGCGGAGGGAGGGGGTATATGAATGATACTTACGTAATATACTACTAACACTGCACTTTCATATATATATATATATATATATTGTTTCTGGAATACTAAAAGAATTATAATAAAAAATAATTCAACTTAAAATAATTTAAAAAAAATTAAGTAGGAAAAAATTTGAAACATTTTGACTATTCGGGAGGGTTTGGGCAGTTTTCTTAAGTAATTATAAGAGGTGGTGTGGTTTGCTGATATTTGATGACAAGGGGGAGGGGGTCAAAAATTAACAAAAACATGCATACGTAAGATTTAAACTGCCCTTTATTGAAGTTTTTGATCTACTACTCTTGAAACAGAACCCCCAAAATAATGTTACAAATCCTATCATTAAATATTTATACTATTACTTTATTAAACCTAAAGGTTTTTACAAAATATTTCAGGAAGAATGAAATTCATACCACAGAAACAAAACTTTCCGGCCGTTCAACCAGACCAAGCCCCGAACCATCATTGATCTCAATAAATGCAATCCTCAAGAAACTTCTAAAAAACAACCGACTTTTCATCTCCAGAACACCCCCTCCTAGCTTCCGAACCAATTCATTCCAAAATCAAAAAACCCCTCCTACCCCCACAAAAAAACATCGCAATCCCCATCCCTCACCAGAAATGAAAACTAAACCCATGAAAAATAAGGGGGAAGAATGAATGCTAACTCAGAAAAGGACTACAGCAAATAAAAGAAATATGGAAGAAGGGTGTTTTCTCCAGCTTTCCATCATCTTTCAGAAGTGACGTCACGAAGAGATTTTTGAGAGGTCGGTGTCGGCCTAGATAGGGCGGCGCCCGACGCAGGGGCGACGCGGGGCGACCGCCGCACTAAAATCCGGCACCGAGGGTCTTGGAGCCGGACAGGAATAAAGTGGGAGAATTCGGGAATCGTATGTATACATGGGACAGTTCCTGCATTAATTGTTGGTAGCTGAGAGGAGGCTGGTTTGAGTTCTAGAGGACGTTATCTCTCTTGAAACTAGATGCTGAAAAAGTATTGCAAAATAATATAAATATATCGAAAACTAATCTATCATAAAACTATTTTTTTAACTAAACTATCTATCATAACCTATTCTATCTCTATAAATCTATATTTAAAAATTTCAAGACATTAAAAGAACTAATAAATAAAAGAACATGATCTACTCTTGGCCTGAAACATGCGGGCTTGCATGGAGGCCTTGATCCTGTCTTTTTGGTCCGATAAGTTTTAAAAGATTTTAATAGTTTCGAGAGAGATGGGTTATTCAAATAAAATAATAAGACCCTAATTTTTGTTAACTTTTTAACGTCAGCAAAATAATTTTCCTAATATGACTGGTTTTGAACAATTCAATTCACCTATTTACTAATAAAAAAGTGACTTGGAAATCTGTAATCGTGAAAATAATAGATATTTCGTAGTAATTATACAATAAACAAACTTAAAGCATCTTTTGAGCACAAATTACGTGATCTCTATTATTCAGTTGAAACTTAACTCATTGTCATTACCAAGCCAATATAAAATCAAGAGTGATGAAATTAAAACAAAAAAAAGTGTAATCATTTAGTAAAAACAAAACAATTTAAGTCATCAAAAGCTTCATAATTATGTGATGTTCTTTGGTTACCCTTCAACAGAAATAATTCACCCTTCCCTATTTTGTGTTACCTAAACTCTTTGTAAAGCTGCTAAATACATTCAAGGAACATAAGTTTTAGAAATAACTTTCCAAAAAATTTCTTCCCAAATTTTTAAAACATATAAAATATTCCAGACGCTTCTATTATTTCTATTTTCGAACTTTTTTTTTTAGCTTTTATTGTAATTTTATTAGTTTATCAGTATAAAATTGGTTTTGCATGGATATTACCATTAAGGACATCTCATTAGAAGATATTATTATCCATTATCATTCAAATATTTTATTTAGTTTATAACGTGATAGATTATAGGTACTACATACATTTTTTAAGATAAATAAAAATCTGTTCGTAAGCACTTCGTGTTGTTCGGTTAAAGTGTGAGACCTTTTTAAGAATTAGCATAATTTGAGGAAATTTCAGTAAATGCAACTGTTTTTATTACTGGTTACGGAGATGATGATGATCCAAGATGTACAAGAACACAATTTTTTTGTAGACAATTTTATTGAACACTACCCCATGTTTAATAATTGCGTTATAGAAAGTAAGGGTTAAGTGTGGCTAGTATAAATGACTTTAAAAGAGACTGAAATGAATTAATTTACAAATTTGCTTTAATTATATAATATTTTCTATGATACATTTAAGTATCGCACTGCCTAACCTTGCTTCTATCTGTAAAAGATGGATAAAAACGTAACAACTTAGAATTATTCTTACCTGAGTGCAGATATATTTTTAACGACTCTGGAAGCATATTTCACACATTCAAAATCTAAAACACGCATTTAAAAACCAGCCAGGCGTATTTTCACGCATTTAATTTTTAACAAAGATTTTGCTTGAAAAAATGCATAGCGCCCCCACCGAACTCGGAAAAAAAATATTTTGTCCTACTCAAATTTGTAATCTTAAATAAACATTTCATTTAGAATGTTTATTGTAAATTAATTTATTTTAGTTACATTGTTTAACATTTTCTACTAATATTTAACAGATGCTATAATTGTTAAAAACTAAAAAAGCATCCTCATTTTTTTATTCCATTTTGTCCATTACAAAAGAAAGCGGTTTTATAAATGACATTTCTCCGTATAAGCATTTTATGCTATTTTCGTATCTCACTCTTAATAAATTAATTTCACGCCTACGAAAAAAGTCAAGGAGTATTTTTACTCCTCCAAAAAAAATCCTAAGAATAAAATTGCCTGAGTGTATTGTATTGTCTGTGATATATTAAGCACAAGAGAGTCCAAGAATTATAAAGTTATTAAAATAAATATTAACAGAAACTATGAAGTAAAAAATGAAGAGGAAATTATGTAGAATTGAATAGAGATCTCATCTCCTTTTATTGTAAATAAAGTTTTTCTGTGTAGCGAGGAACTTATTGTATTGAAATAAATTTTGGGTAGGTAGGACTAATCCCACCTGGTGAAGGAAGTTTTCTTATGTTAATGAGATATTTATTATTTTAATTATTGATTAATAATTTTTAAAACATAACTGGAGGAAAAATAATAATAGGAACTAGGGAGAATAGATATTGTGTTGGTAGTGAATAAACATTCTTGGAAATTTAAAACATTAATGAAAAATCATATAAATATTTCTCTGTTATAAAACTATAGTAATATGGGGTAGTTACACATTACCAAGGAATATTTCTTTCTATTATTTGTACTCTGACGTGTTGCCGTTTCATGGTATTTATGCTATAAATCAATCAACGTTTTCAACAAGCTGAAATTTTTTTCTGTGTCAAAAACAAGTGACTATAATAATACCCCTTCAAATAAAAGCCTTTTCAAATATTTTTCTAATGATTTTTTAGAAAGTTTGATCCCATTATACTATAGATCCTTCCCTAAAACTCTTTTGTGTTATAAGACAAAGCTTTAAGGGAGCAGTATTTTTTACTCTTAACTTCAGATTTTAATGAGTAAGTTCGTAAAATTAAAAAATCCAAATTTGATTTAGTTTAAGTTGCTTTTTATCAAGCAATCAGATTTTTAAATCTTAAAGTATCCTCATATTTTAAAGAGGTACTACTTTGTCTTGAGACTTCATACCGAAAAGCTATAACTGCTATGGGGAAAATGTGTTAAAATTTTCTTCTTTTTAGTGTTAAAAATACTTTTAATTTATAGTATTTAGGGGCATGAAAAAGTGTCTACGTGCATAAAATAGCCTTACCTTTTTAAGGAAATTTCCCACAGTAGCAAAAATTAATCTTAATAACAATTATAATTTTAGAAGAAAAATGTTTTATCTTGTACCAACCCCTTATAAAGAAATATTTAAAAAGCATTTTGATTATTTTTCTGTTATTCTATTTAATGAATTGCCGTATGAAACTCAAATGGAACCAAACTTTAGACGTTTTAAAAATCTTTGTTTATTTTAAATTATTGTTTAAAAACTTTACTTATTTTAAATCAAAATAATATAGAAAACCTATTAAATTCTGTCAGGTGATAACTTACATCTAAATTATAAAATATCAGAAAAGATAACATCTAGCTAGTCCCACTAACCCCCTTTTTTAGTTTTAACTTTGTTTTTTGTTTTAAAGTTGTAAAAATGAGATGGTCGAGAATGTGACATATTTTTTTATTCCATATAAGTCTTCTTATTGTATTTTTATGTTGATTACATTTATTTTATTTTTCTATGTTCAATAACAATAGGAAATCTGTAACCCCATGGAAGAGCCTTTTTGGCTCCTTTGGGATAGTAAAAAAATCTTTCAGTGTTTTTTTTCGATTATCATTTTTTTCCTGTTGTGTACTGTCGTGTTATGTGTTGAATAAATTTGAATAAAATCATTTAAATGCTGCTGACGAAGTACAGTATTTTAAAGTTCCAATGTATGCAATATTTTTCCCGATAAAACGAGGTTAATAAATGAAATAAAGTTACATGTTGTAAGTAAATTTAATTTCACTGTAATTTCATTAAAAGTAGCTTATTAATTGTTAATTATGAGAATAAAAAAAATTAAGCATTAAATTTTTAATATTTCACACACCGTTATTTTGTTCATGAAACAGTTTGTGTTGTACGGATTTTCTATTGAATCAAGGGGTTGGAATTTTTTATTTTATATAAAAACCAGGGATGATTGTTTATAACATTTAAAGAGAATTTTACATTTCAAATGCTTTTATCACCAAGATATAATAATAAAAACGAGTGAAAACCTCCATTTGAATTTAAAATTGCAAATTTATATATAAAATTAATTTCTAATACCTAAATACTAAAAAAGTAGATGAGCTATAGTTCACGTAAATTCTTGTCTGAGAAGTCTTTACGCAGAAGAATATTTTTTAATTTGCATTACAGTAAAGTAATTTATTTTCAACATTACTTCATTTCCAACTACAGTCTTTTATTCTTATCGTTATCTTATTAACTTTCATTCTTTAACATGCTTTTATTTTTTATCGTGTATGAAACTGAATGCTATGAATTCATTAACAAGGATCAAACAGTAACGCGTTATTCAGTAATGAATGATTATTTGAGTATCAGAATTAACAATAATTGAATTGTTAAACCATTATGATAGCTTACACAACATCGATGATTATAGGACTGAGTTTCTCTAATTATTTCCTGACCTAATGGAAATTCTAATGGTGGCGATGGAGCACTATTACTCTATAGATTGGGTCATGGTTAAATGATCAAAATATCTACTATTAGAAAATGCAGTTAAAAGAATCATAAATTGAACAGTTGCTATTAATAAAAGATTTTAAGTAATTTTTTTGCTTAAAGTTTATGATTATTACACTTATAATACTTTAGATCTAATTTAAATGTGTATATAAATATGTGTATATGCCTATTACTCTTATGATTACGTATTGTTAATAATAATTTTTTCTACACTTGCTATTTACAACTATGGAGTTAAATAGGAGGAATAACGAAAGTATTCACTATCAACAGAGAAACCTTATTTCTCACAATTTTTATTCTAATTTCAAAATAAAAAAAATGTATTGCTGAGGTGTTATGCCAAAAAATTTTTAACAGTTTAACACCAAAAAAAACCAAGACATGAAACCCACACTTAGGTAGAAGGGGTCGAAACGTTTGGATTTCTTACCTCTATAGACTACGGCCTATAAGCCCGGAAGACTCCATTTTCATGTATAACTCCGGCCGTAGAAGCCTTCGTAGTGTTACCACACTTAGGTATTGGGTAGCTTCGAAGTTTTAAGAGATTTCCTTATATTCCATCGATAGTATTTTTGACTGTATATCTTGTAAATACAAAATTCGTAACCATAATGCATTAATCCGGTTTACACAGTAATAGTTTATTTAAGGCTACAACTACCTGACTATGAAGCATAAAATAAGTAAAACTTTTGAAGTAAAAACTTAAAATTTTAAATTTTATTCTAAATATATATTGGAATGTATTATTTTGTAATGCTTCTTCTTTTTGTAATTTGTACTAAACATATTCTTCAAATAAAATTTATAAACTACGTATTTGCATTTATTGTGAGTAAAATAAGAATAAAAACTAATTTGAAATGAATCAAAGTTTAATAAATTAAAAATCAACCTATAGTACACTACTTGTCATTTATACATTTGTAACAAAGATGTTTTTAAACACAAAATACACAAATATATACAAATAAAAATCTCTTCGTAAAAATATCAATAGATGATTTGTTAATCTAAAACAAGAAAAGTAAACATATTTTGAAAGGTAAGCACAATATTTTGAGCAAGTTTACAACAAAAGTTTGACAAAAACATGACAATATTTATTCCAGGAAAAGACTTGGACGTTAGTCAACTGAATAAATTTAGTTGTTATGCTCTACTACTAACAAATCCATAAATCTATGCATTTGATAAAAATAACAAATTAATGACTTACAACTAGGGATCTAAATTAATTTCACACAAAACGTATCTTTGATGTGTGTTCTTTCTTACTAATTTAACTCGTTTCTCGTTTCAGGAGTGATCATTTTTATTAAATATGTTCATACTTATAATCTAAACAAAATGTCAGCTTAACTTAGACAACGGATGGAAAAATCACAGCTTTATAAATGTTATATACAAATGAAAATGAAATAACATTTGAAATTAGTATACTAAGCTATATGATACTTTCTGGCAATTGTTTTCTGCTGTAATACTACATTGTATGTGCGCATTAATTGTGTAAATACATTACATTAAATGTAGAAAATTTTTCTTCAATCCACTCATTTCTGTTTTCATGCACTATTTTTAATGTATATTTATTGTGAATTTTCTAATAAGAGATATTTTCTCAATTTATTTATAATCCTAATATCTTAAGTAATTTTTTATTAGTGGTCTAAATCTTGAAGAATGACCATAGTTATTTCTCCGCAATTGTTATTAAAAATTGTAATCTAAGGGTTAAGTCGATAGGAGAGTCAGTCATTTTCTTTCTAGATAAGTTCAACTATTAATTTTTGATGGATAATTAGTCAGGACTCTTAAGAGGCCCACAGAGGAGCAACTTGGTCGTCAACCTGGTAACAACCAGGTTTATAGTTTTTCCACGGATCACTAAACTGGTTGACAACCAAAATGTAAATAATGAAGAAATAATTAATTAAATTGTAACAAATTAATATTTTTCGACACTTTCAATTCAAATTTATCTTTCATTTAATTTTTCTCTCGCGAGCTAAATTTAAATAATTTTTATTTTTAAAATGCTAAGTTTTTTATTTTCTTAATAACATGTTCCGATTAAGCTCCGCCCACCAAGTTGATCGTCAACCTTAAATTCAATCATCAACTTTCCCACAGACGGCCAACGTGGTTGCAAACATCGCAAATTGACAACCGGGTTGACGACCAAGTTCCTCGTCTGTGGGCCCCTTTACACACTGTAACAGTTGGCAAATGTTAAGATCCTGCTATATTTTAGATTACCCCAATGACGTACAGTCCATCAAGAAACTGGGCGTGGTAAATATCATCCGCATAACTTACCGTATCCATTGATAATAAATTCAAAAAACGCACAACGCGTGCATTGGCAGCACAAAATGTAAAGATACTCCAAGTTCTTGCTTAGTCTCTCTCAAGTGGGTGTGACGGCCCCGCAGTCGCATTGCCTGGGATCGTGCTCCAGGGCCCCGTAGTCCCGACCCTCCTTCTTTCTGAGCAAGAAGGCAGCCACAATCCCGATGACCGCCAGCCCGATCACTCCGAGGCCGACCACCGAGAGTGTGATGGGGCTGACCAGTTGGGGGAGGTAGGATGACCTGCGACGCACTGTGTAGAGGGGAGGGGAGGTGGAGGATGTCAGGTTGTTGGATTCTGCTGATGGATCGACGGTCGTTGTGTTCAGACCTGCAAGATAATAATGTTTGAAAGTTTATTAAAGAGTAGTACTCTGCGTGTTAAGAATAAATGTATTCCAGAAAGTGCGCGCCAATAAATGCGCTTTTTTGCCAGCGTACTGGTCTAGTGGTTAGAGCATCTGACCGCAAAGCCGTACGTCTGAGGTTTGAATCCCCGTGTGATATGGATGTTAGTTTCTGTCCTTGTGTGATGAATGAATGTGGCCCTGTAAAAAGGGGTTGTGCGAGCGAATGGTGTGTGGCACGGGTAACAATACCTCACCTTCGTGGCTTCGGTCCACAGGTGCTCCCTGAGAGACGCTAAGTAGGTACTTTTTAGGGAAGTTCTGTGGTAAAAAGGATAATGTCCAGTTGTACCCGCCCATTAGAAAATAATTATATATGTGCATTTTTAGCGGAACATATACAAAAATAAATAGCGCTTTAAAGAAATGGTTTGACGAATGAATTTAATGAAAGATGTAACCTCTTCTTTCAAAAATCCTTTAATTGAGCAAGCTATCAGTATAAGAGAGCTTATAGGAAGAAATAGATGTGGAAACTAACTGTATACCGTTGGGTTGTGCAAAAGTACACTGTAAAAAAAACTGTAGAAAAACAGAAATTTTCAAAAACAATGACTTTATGTTTACAGAGATATTCTGTCATGTAACATTCCCACCGCACTTCTACTTATTTTATGTAAAATAACAGCTTTTATCTAGTTTTTTAGATTATCTGTACTTAAACAGAAACTTACTGCATCGAAAACGAATACAGCTATTGGCAACATTATGCTGAATCTTCGTTGGTTCAGTGGTAGCGTGCTTGCTTAGCATGCGGTAGGTCGTGGGTTCTATCCCCGGATATTAATTAATTAAAATTAGAAAAAACTCTACTAAAATAAGTGCATGCGCACAAGCAGAAAATTATTGTGAGGCAACAGAAAAATCTGTAGCTCACTTGACAGAAAGTTTCTTTTTACGGCATTTACCTGTAGGTAACAGTTTTTTTCTGTTTACAGGATTTTTCGGCCTACAGAAATTTTCTGGCAACTTTTGCTGCCAGAAATTTTCTGTTTTTTTGCAGGATTATTTTTTACAGTGTAGGTATAGATTACCAAATTACATGATTTTTATCATAGGATCTTTAATGGAGAATCATATTTTTAGTACTAACTCGTAGAAAATTGGTTGGAAAACACTTTCAATCATTCTTTATCTTACCGACTTATTTTGTAATGAAAATTTGAGTGATGTTTTAAGGTAAACGCATAATTAATTTATCAATTGACTAAACGAACATTCTATCGCAGAGGAATATTGTATTGCATTGGCCATAATCCCTTTTAGATTCACAAACATCTTAAAAGAAAACTATCTAAAGCAAAAAATCCCTTTCTAGTTAGAAATAACGCTATCTTTGAAGATACTTATTTTTCCATGTACAATGAGTTTTTACGTCTAAGTCCACCCAAAATAAATAGAAGCAACATTCAGCAAAGTATGAAGCATGATGACTGATTGCTCAGAAGATAGTAAACCTATTAAAATACTATAGTAAACCTATAAAATATCCATAGTAAACCTATTAAAATATCTAAATCTTACCCTCCAAATCCACAGTGGTAAAGTTCCCCCGGTCGACCCGCTCCTTGAACCAAGGTGGAGGTGAAGGCACTGCCCTCTTATTGCAGAGGGGTCGGGCGCAGCAGAGCAGCAGGGGCCACCCTCCATGGACGGGAATGAGGGGCGCAGGGGGTCGGTTCTCGCAGAGCAGGGGCGTGCGTCCAGCAGTGCAGCCCCGCACCACCAGCCGCCCCAGGCGCTGCGCGAAGCACAGCCCCGAAGTCGTGCGGCAGCGGCGCTCGCCGCTCGCTTGGCACGCGCTCGTGGTGCACTCGCACACCAAACTGCCACCGCTTTCTGAAAGAGAGAGAGAAAGTATAAGGTGAGAATTGAGGTTTGTATATTCGGTAGTGCATTAAGTTTAATGAACTTTTTTTGTTTGGTATAGGGGTGTTCTGTAACTCCATCCCTTTTATGCTTATGGTTGCTCTAAGAGACCCTTTATGTAATGAGACAAAGACACATTGTGAGTGTAGTGTAATTTCGTCAATTGAGTTGTAACTTTACTATACTTTAACTGTATTAAAAAATCCCTTAAATTGCTTTAAAAGGTATGAAAAATCTCCGAAATCATTTGAAAAACTAAACAATTTATTGTTTAATCGTTGGTGTCCAAGATTTGTTAGCCACCTAATTTGGATATGAAATTGATAGCAAGGTAACTCTTTTAGAATTTGAGATGAGACCAGTTTTATGGTTATTAATCAATAAAATGATAATAAAATTAACTTGTGGCAACCCAACACTCAACAAATCTGATGTTTTAAAATGTATTTTCATTGATAAAAGTAATTACTAAATGACAAAAAATAATATTGGGTTTTATATAAACAATTAAAAATAGTTTTCTGTGTGATTTTGAAGCAATGAAAATAGTTTGAAGCGAATTGAATTAGCATTATACTCTATGAGAATCCAGCTAATTGAATAGTTCATTATCCAATACAGTCTCAAGGTTGCTCTTATACCACAGTCATTGCTGAAGGAAACTTAAACTTTCCTTGAAATAATGGACCCAAAATAGATTCCTTCTCAAAATTTGTCGACTTATTGGGCTTAGACAACTTTCGTTCAAAGCAATTCAATAGTTACTACTATTTATAGAATTTTCGACAGGGCAATAACAGTATAACACCTCAACGTGAGCAACAGTACCTTCGTTTTAGTCCACAGGTGCCCACTGGGTTACATGAAGTTACAGATTTCGGCATGTTTGGAGTAATGACCCCGGTCACAGTGTGTACGTTGCGCTCTGCCATTGGAACAAAAAATATTGACTTTGCAGGTATTTAACGATTTATTTAGTTGTTTACAATTTGAAATAATTTGAACAAAACATAAAAAATTAACCCCAACACAACCCAGATGAACACTGTGCCGATAGAGCATTTGATACTTTTGCATCCATAAGATGCAGGTATCCGGATGAGCGGAATCCTCTATGAGCAAACGGGGTCTAAAGCTCTCATTAGTCCAATTGAATTTCGATACTGTCTCCTCCTCCTCAAACACGCACGTATTGCGAATCGATTGAGAATATGAAATTTGATATACAGGGTGTCTCAAAAGTCCGTTTCGTGGCTTTTATATGGAACCAACGTGTCCTAGGGTCACGGAAGTAAGGCCTACCCCTAGGTAAGTGATCATGGAGTATCCGTTGAGATAAATTACAGCGCCCCTAACGGCGAAATAAAAAAGTTAGAAAAATTAATTTAAAAGTGCTATTTCACATGCTAACATTTCCGCGAATATTCACGATATTTGTATTAAATTTTTTCAGTGAGTCCATCATAAAGCTGGAAACAATACTATCACAGAGGTTTTTGCTCTATCTCCTTTAGTTTTTAAAGGGTAGTAGGGGCGCTGTAAGTTATCTCAATTATTCTCTATGGTCCCTTACCTAAGGGTAGGCCTTACCTCGGTGACCCAAGGACACGTTGGTTCCAAATAAAAGCAGCGAAACGGACTTTAGAGACACAATTGTTGTTGTAACACAATTGTGTCTCCAACAAGGTTATTCTTATCCTCCTCTGAACACAAATGATGCATTGAGAAAAGCAAACAATACATTTTCAAGATTTCAAAAATATGAAATGCTCAAGTAAGTATAAGAAAATGAAATGATAAGGATCGATATTGATATAAATTAAGCGTATGTTGCGTAATTTGTTTTTTTTTTGAGTAAATACAATGAATTCTTTTTAATAACAAACTAAAAACCCCATAAATTATAAAGCACTAATCTAATATGAAATAATTGCGGCACAAATTTTAAAGTAATAAATTTACTAATGGTGAATTTTCATTACATACCAAAAAAAATTAAATTGGAATAGCATTAGGGTCTATACAGCGAAGTCCCCAGCTGTGGATTAGGGTGTCTCAAAAAAAACTTTTTTTCGAAAAACCTCGCTCCCCAGGGCTTTTCCCATTCCTTTTGGTCCCAAAAGATAGTGTGTAAAGTTTCAGCCCCCTAAGTCAACTCTAGGGTTTGCCTGTAGAGCCCCAAAGTTTGAAAAAAGTGGAAAAAATGACCAATTTTCAGAATTTTTAAAAATTATATTTTAAGATTGATACTGCGATAAAACTGGTTCAAATGTGTATTTTAGGACTTATTTAGATGGAATATATTTATTTATGTGTATTAACTGCACCCTATAGCCCTTATAATTTAAGATTAAAACGTACTACTTAAGGACGTTGCACTCGCCAAAGCTTATAATGCACTACAGGTGGACGAAATGAATTAAATTTGAATTTCTTCGAAGGAATGATGCCATTTGGTGCTAAATTGATATTATAAATTATAAAAACCCTTGAAATAAGAATAATGAGGTCTTCCACTGAGCTTTTAATGTAAAAAGTGATTTTCTTCAAAATTTCTCTTTTCCAGCTGATCAAACCCAAAATTTATATTAAAAATGATGGTTGTTGTACTTTTTTAGATACCAAACATTGAAATCTTTATAGGGGTTTCATTTTTAAGAAGTAGAATTAAATTTTAAATCGCACAGATCGGAAATGACATTTAACATTCCTATACCAGATGTGAAAATTGATTTTCTTTTTTCGAAGTTAGGAAAATAGTTTAATGCTTGTGAATCTTGGTTGAAATGTTAAAGAAAGCAGTTTTTAATTAAAATTTTCCCCTAATACGTTAAAAGGAAGTAATTTTCCAAACATAAAAAAAGAAAATCGATTTCAACGTCTGGTATAGGAAATATCCATGTCATTTCTGATCTGTGCGGTTTAAAATTTAATTCTACTTATTAAAAATAAAACCCCCATAAAGTTTTAAATGTTTGGTATCTAAAAAAGTACAACAACCATCATTTTTAATATAAATTTTGGGTTTGATAAGCTGGAAAAGAGAAATTTTGAAGAAAATCACTTTTTACATTAAAAGCTCAGTGGAAGACCTCATTATTGTTATTTCAAGGGTTTTTATAATTTATAATATCAATTTAGCATCAAATGGCATCATTTGAGGGAGTTCCTTTGAATAAATTCAAATTTAATTCATTTCGTCCACCGGTAGTGCATTATAAGCTTTGGCGAGTGCAACGTCCTTAAGTAGTACGCTTTTATCTTAAATTATAGGGGCTATAGGGTGCAGTCAATACACATAAATAAATATATTCCATCTAAATAAGTCCTAAATGACACATTTGAACCAGTTTTATCGCAGTATCAATCTAAAAATATAATTTTTAAAAATTCTGAAAATAGATCATTTTTTCCACTTTTCTCAAACTTTGGGGCTCTACAGGCAAACCCTAGAGTTAACTTTGGGGGCTGAAACTTTACACACTATCTTTTGAGACCAAAAGGAATGGGAAAAGCCCTGGGGAGCGAGGTTTTTTGAAAAAAAGTTTTTTTTGAGACACCCTACTGTGGATATCAAAATGGCATTTTATTTTCTCCTTAGTTCAGCAATAATTTAGCACTTTAAGACATCTATAACCTAAGTATAGATGTCTTAACTAGTGATGGGCAAAATCGATAATTTTAGGTATCGAATACTTTGGTATCGAATACTTATAGGTATCGAGTACTTTTAGGTATCGAGTACTTTTTTTCAATGTCGGGAAATGAACCTGAAGGGACAATTTTTTTAGGGCCTATCCATAATCAGACTAATATTCAAAAAACTGAAAGCGATCCATCAAAAAGCCCCGTAGCTACGGGCCTGGAGGTGGATAGAGGCGAAGGATTTGGCGGGGGAAAAACCTAGCCGCGTCAAATTTCTCTCGCGGATGATAACGACTTGGGTTTGAGCGTTGCAAAATGAAAACGGAAACAGGCTGCGTTTGATCTACAGTAGGTATTATAAAGATTACTTCATTGAAAAATTTAAAACGAAATATGTCAATAAAGTATCGATACTTTTGTGGGTATCGAATCCGGGAATAGAACCCGCGACCTACCGCATGCTAAGCACGCACGCTACCACTGAACCAAAGAAGATTCAGTATAACGTTGCCAATAGCTGTATTGGTTTTCAATGCAGTAAGTTTCTGTTTAAGTACAGATAAGCTAAAAAACTAAGTAAAAGCTGTTATTTTACATAAAATAAATAGAAGTGCGGTGGGAATGTTACATGACAGAATATCTCTGTAAACATAAAGTCACTGTTATTGAAATTTCTGTTTTTCTACAGTTTTTTTTACAGTGTATTTCTCAAGCGCCAATTCTAAATGAATAGAGTATAATGTGTATTGTAGTTGTTTTTCTTGTTATATTTTAATTACTTCCGTAAGCCCCGTGTTATACATTGTGGTACACGGGGAGCTTTTTGTTTGTTTCAATAAAATAATTTCTTGTTTGGAAGTTTTATGTAACTGGTAAAGATTATTGTAGCAACAAATTATGCGTCGTCTAGAGGGAATATTTTATCACTATCTAACCATCCAATCGATGATGTTTACCTTATTATAGGCTAACATATACTTCATCTCGATATCGATAAATTATATTCTTTTTAAATGAGTTATAACCAGTCTTGCTTGCCACTCTAACATCCAGTTCTCTGTATGTTTGCTTAACCAAATTCCCGAAGAACAGCAAAACTTAAATATTTTTCTTTCGTGTCTTGGCAACAGTAGGTTAACTAACCAATGCTACAGCTAATGAATGCCCTCTGGCAGGCGTCAACGGAAAAACTGTTCTTTTAGCTTCGGAACAGTTTGAGGGCATTCATTTCAAAGGTGGTATAAGGGTGCTACTTTGAATAAACGCTTTCTAGAAAGATATAGCTTGACGGTTTGAAAATTTCTTCTCATTTACTAATAATTTGAAGTATCTGCGCTACATTAGCGTTAACTAATGAATTAATTTTTAACTAAACGATCCAAAAACCTTCAAGGGATTGTAATTAATTTAATAGTTTTTAAATTATGCTCAAATATTCTGAAATGAGGTATGGGGTCATCTAATTGGAAAATATCAATATATACTTGTGATGAGAAAGAAAAAAAAAGGTTCAATTATGCGATAGAGTAAAAAGCAAACTCAGTAAATTTTCTAATACATCATGAATTTAAAGATAACTGTTTTACGAAAATAATAAAAACAAAATTGGTAACAAATCAAAATTTAGAGTGACAAAAAAACTGAATTTCAAAGATATGTATATTTGTTTCCCTAACTTAACTTTGAAAAGAAAAAAGAAACAAGATATAGGGTAGGTTGGGGTAAAGTGGGTCTTGGGGTAAAATGGGTCAGTTTTAATTAACTCGATATAAATCAAATTTAAATTGAATTCATTTCGCTCAATTTTTTGTTTCATAAAATTTTATATGTTGGTAACATTTTACGACTGTCAAAAACTTAGATTCATGAATTTAAGAACTGAAAAAATATTTTATTTGAACGGTAAATGGTGTTGTCGAAAAAACAGGGTTTACCAACTTCCAAATATCTATATATTGTAATAAATTACAGCAGACTTGTGTAATATTTTTCCATAAAAGAAAGTCTGAGAGACATTTCAAGCCAATCAGCTTGGAAAAATATAACATATTTCATCTTTTATAGCAATATTTTGTACTTGGGGTAAAATGGGTCATAGTTAGGAGGCCTTCTGTATTAAGTAAAAACAATGTTTTTTACTTATTTCCTTCAAATATTCATTGAACTGTCAAACAAGTTTATTTTTTTCTCCAAATGAAGTATTTTAATTGCTACATTTGAACAATGTTCATTAACTTCGGACTTTAAAAATTTCATTAAAGTATAACTTAAAACAAATTTTTTCAGATAAAAACGGCTTAGCCGATTGCCTTTTTTCTTATTTTCATGTATATTTAGTAATAAATATATTTTTGACATTTTTGCAATGTGACCCATTTTACCCCAAGTTGGGGTAAAATAGGTCATTATTTTGATGCTAAGTTTCACCAACTTAATAAAATTAGATGAAAATGTTCTGAAGGATTGTAATGTCAAGATCCAATTCAAAGAAATCCTTAAAAAGTAATAGTTTTGATGAAATAAAACTTAGAATCTGAAAGTAGCTTAAAAGTGACCCATTTTACCCCAACCCACCCTATTGAAAACAAATTTTGTAACAAATATTTTGTTATTACTAATTTTATAAATCTCCAAGATGATTTTTAAAAGGTATTGAGAAACTGTTATAAAAACGTATAATATTTCATGTTGAGGAAAAGAAATAATCTCTAGTAGAAATAATAAAACATGCTTGCACCACTTTAATTCCAACTGCTACTTTTATTAAGTTCATTAACAGAGCTGTGGAAGAAACTAAACAAAAAGCTAGTAGTTGGTGAGAAAATAAGATGGGCAAAGTATTCAAGGTGTTTGTTTGTTCAATTAATCAGCTGCTCTTCTTACTTTTTAGAATGACAGCTCCAAAAAATAGCAACCTCTTGCACTCTTTATTCCACCCGATTTCGCCTAATTATGTTTAAAAATAAATCTTTCATGATATTTTTTAAAACTTCAACGCTTCTTTTTCAAAACGCTTTCTTACAAACACACCATGAAAAAAACCTAGATGGTACATGCAAATGATTTGGTCCAATTACATATTTGAATGTTACCCATCGTCGATGGTTTCAACAACAGGGTTTTTTGAGCTCTGTGTAAATTCCTTCCTAAAGACTACCTTTATAATCAGGGCATAGTCAGACCCTTCATATTTTTTGTAGCAAATGAATGTTAAAAAGTTCAGGATTAGTTAGTTATTCGAAGTCCAGCACAATCGTTCTCAACATCAAAAGTAAACAAGACGTCTTTTGTACTCTCGCTTTTTGTCTACCAACATTTAATAATTGCTTCGATTCATTCTAAAGGTGCATAACAACGTAGTTAAACATTCTGAGAACATTTTTTGCATGTTTTAATGAACAGCTTCTGAAATCCTGCAACGCTTTTTTTTATTGTGGAGAAATTTTTTCACTGAAGTGAAAGTTATCGTCGTATTCTTTTATGGAGGAGTTTTTTTAAAAGGTTTCTAGCGACAAATGAACAAAGGGCTTGTTTAATGTAGTTTGCTGGAGTTTTTATGTCACTTTTTTCTTTTAACCACTCAACTCATCTTTTCACAGCTGAGTTCATTCACAGAAATGAATCATTACTCAAATTAGATTACGTGTTTTCAGAAGGAGAGTAAAGGGAACTATTTTTGAATAATATACTGGGAGAAACATTTTTGGAAAATCTATGCTCTCTGTTTGTGGATTTTTGAATATCAAAAGGAACAATTTATTCTTCTAGTGGGTTTCTTAGACTTATAATTATGAATTTCTATGTGATGTTCATAATACCGATATATTTGTGTATGAAAGTAAAATTCTTTATCAGTATATTTTTTAAATGAGTATTTTTCCTTATTTTGTATGTTTTTAATTTTGGTTTTATCTCTCTGGCTTCATAAAATAAAAGTAATGGAAATTTTGGAACGGATATATATTTTTGCATCCTTATATTATTATACAGTAAAATCCCGTAATAACGAACTTCATGGGACCGTAAAATTTCTTCGTTGTTAACGGAAATTTCGTTGTAACCTTACTATCGCTAATTCAAATAAAAACGGTTGGGGACTTTCTGGACTTTCGTAATAACGGGATCACTGTATAATCAAATAATATAAAAAAGTTTTTAAAATACTTAACGAATTATTTAATGCTATTTATCACTGTAAATAATATTTTAGAATTAAGATCCGTTTAAGAATATTTGGGTAATCCTCCACTTTGCTCCATTCCATTTTGCTGAGCAATAAGGATGTAGAATGGATAATTGCAGCCAAGTTTTTTTTTAAATCTGTATTCAGAAGGGCTTAATACCTCCAAAAAAAATTTTAATTTACCTTTCAAAACCTAAATTTTAAGATATTTTCAATTAAAAATAGCTTAATTTCTGTCTGAGCTGAAACCGCTTGTGACGTCAAATCCTTGTTTACTATCATTCCGCTTCTAAATACTGAGCTCTAGTTTTTTTATGGCCTGGTGTTTCAACATTCCAAGAGGCCCATTTGACGTCACACTGTTAGGCGCTTTTTGTAATAAAATATCTCATAATTAACAGAAAAAAAATTGTGGTAAAATACAAGCATATTTTTGGAATCAGGAGAGAATTTTTAATAATGTAAAATTGAATATTTAGAATTTTAAGAGATGCAGCAATTCTCCATTAATTAATTACAAGCACTGTCAATAGCTACATAAAAATATATAGCCCATAGAGCTAAAGTTTTTTCAAACTATAGTATAATTCGTGATTTTGGATTAGAAAACTGAAATAATATTTTGTTTAAGAAAATTTCAAAAGTTTCAATTAGTTTCAACATCTAAAACACACTTTTAAAATAAAAGATGATCTAGCTAGACACACTCAAATCCCCTTCCTAAACCATAACTCAAAACCAAGAACCATGTAATTAACCCTAATCGCATCCCAACATTAGTCGGAAAATTTAGTAGCAAATGTTTCCATTTAAAAAGTCACTATTTTGCCAGGGATAATTAACTGAAGTGGAGTCGATATTAAATTAACAGGAGTTCATAACCAACCTATTATCGGTTTAGTTGATGTCTTAAGGCAAATGGAATAATTAAGGAGAACGCTTAATCACTTCATCCTTCATCCTCTCGGTTGGTTAATGGACAGATTAATTTTACGACACTTTAATCGAGACTTGAATAAAGACAGAAATGTCATTAAGTTTCTCCTCAAAAAATCCTCCTATCTTCTCAATATTTAACGTGGCGCCATCTTTTATGTAAGTTTAGCAGCTTTTAGAAAGAACTATTTCTGTAAGAACTATAATTTTTGTAAGAACTTCGCTTTAGAAATTTGGAACACAAGTTTTCAGCGTTGGAGGAAACTTTTTAAACCTTCAAAAAATTCGTTACAAATAGTTATCCTTGCATTATTTCAGCGTTAATAGGATTTTAATATTTTCTAAATAAGGGAACTAAATTTTTATCTTCCATTTTTTATCAATAAAGGTATAATATTTTAAGCTACATGTTGGTATTGTCTTTAAGTTTTCTGAATCTTAATGAATTTTTCTCCCACAAGAAATACTTTTACTTACAAGTTATGGTTAAAAATTTTTGAGGATCACTGTTAATTATCATTTCAAAATATACGTAATAAAAAAATTGAATTATAAGTACTAAAAAGATAGCTAATTATGAAACAAAATAAAGTAAAAATTGATATTCTAGTTTCTGAGAAAAGAAAATTAAGAACTTGTTTTTATTTTGAGCCAATAGATGGCAACAAAAGCAGATCGAAAATAAAACGCAGACATCAGGAACCGAAACCTAAACTGCAGTCAACATTGTAACATTGTAGCATTTTCAAAACGGAAAGAAATTTCAATTAAATTGTTTGTTTTATTTTTTTATGTTTGTTTGAGAATAAGTACTTTATTACACCTCATCTCTCTCTCATCTTAACATATCTTCTCATTTCATAATCAGTATATAGTTTAGGTAGCTAAATTAAAAAACCTCCGATAAGAATGAATTTATTTTTCTGATAAGGCAAACCTGATATTCAAAGAGAACGGTTTGTAAAATATTTTTTTGAGTTGATCAAATAAGTATATGTTGTAACGACGTCGAAACAACCAGACCATGAACAGTCAAATCTCTTTTATTAAATCTCATCCAACAAAAAAAAACAACAAACAGAGCAGCCTTTATATACAAAATAAAAACAGTTAAGATTAAAGTTAAAACTTAAGGTTTAGAAATCAAGAAAAATTAAAATACTATATACAGACTAAATGAAATAAAATTTAAAAACTGAAATGAGGAGCTACGCCAGCACAGCCTCCTCCCATCCCCGAGAGGAACTTTTCATGAAAGGAAAAGTTTCTGCCTCACCTAAAACACTTAAAGAATTATATTACAAGAAATATAAAACCAAAATTCACAGATTGTTTTACAAATAAAAACTTTTTCAACTTAACAGTTCCGGCATGTAAGGTGAACTAACAGTTCTCCAAGAAAGTCCAAAGTCTGCTGACTCTCACAGGATCACCTTAAAGAAGAGTTTTAGGCCGTAAACCATCAAGTTCCCAGATGATCTGATTCCATCCGAAATTTCATTTTCCCTCGCACGCTTGAATTCACGAATTCATGGGAGTACCAGCATCTAGGACGTCTTAGTTTCATACGTCGCCTTGGAATCAAAACAGCTCGCTTAAGAAGTGACTGGATAGACGATGCAATGATAGATAGGGCAATATCCTCCCTTCTGCCACAAACTTGACAGTGCAATTGTTCCCTCGATCCACTAGTCGATCGGGTTGACTCAATCGGTAAAATCTGCTTGGCTGTCAGGTTCTCCCCGGTTATTTCTTCCCTTTGATGAAGCGATACTTGATCCACATTGGCACTTTCACGTTCCGTCGAAGTTTCCTTCTTAGCCACTTCAGTCACTTCCATAGATTTGGTTGATTTTTCTTCGAACTCTCCACGTGACTTTCCCATATGATTGACCTCAGCAGCTCCGGGCCCCAATGAAGACAAAACGTCATCCCTGACTGAAGTCCCCCTCTCTCGTTCAACCTCTAAATCTAATTCAGCAAGAAAGGGATTTGGATCGGTCTTCTCAGATCCAGAGCCTTGAATCTGATGTTCAACTCTGTTGACGTCATCACTTCCTAATTTGTTGAGCAAGTTAGCTGTCCTGTTTCCCAATATGTACCTTCCTTGATTCAATGATTCCCTCAAAACTGCAGCCTTGGTTTTAACGTGGCCGAAAACACAATCTATTTCAACTTCAGCTAAGGGTAAACCCACAGCATGCTCCACTAGTGGTGTTCGGATCCAAACAGTTTCATTTGTATACATCGATGGATGTACATACTTTTTACAGACTAAATCCAGACTTGCACCTGTGTCTCTCAATATAGGCATTTCAATTCCATTTACTTTACCTATACTTGTAAAAGGCGCAAGAGCCTCCTCGAATCCGCTCTTCTCAGTTGTATTAGAGGCAACATCCTCATAATTCTTTTTCAACTTATCGCAATGTGATCGCAGATGCGAATAGGATCCGCACTCAAAGCAGCGTAGTTGTCTTCTCTTCTCATATCCCTTCATAGGTGACCCATCACTACCAGGCTTTTTCACCTTTGGAAGTTCAGTTCTGAAATCCTTTAAGTTATTAGTGCGGTCGATTTCTTGCCTTTCAAAGTTGGAATTCCTGGGGTACTCCCTGAAACTGTGCCGGATACTCTCGTATTCATCTAGTCGCTCAGCCAGATCAAAAGGGGTCCTCATCCCAATCCATTCTCTAAGAAAATGATCCCTGACATCAGCCGGGACGTACCATTTCAATTGTTCCGTGATCATCAGATCTGTAAGTCCTTGAAAAGTCTGGATCCGCAGATCACTTATCCACTCTGTAAAATAAGCTTTTAGTTCGTGGGCGTACTGCCTCCAAGACTTCTCTGGGGATTTTCGATGCCCATAAAAGCACCGCTTCAACTCTTCAGAATTTAGCCTGTATCTCTTTAGAATGAGGCCCTTAACTGCATCGTAATTTTCAGCCTCCTCGGGTGATTCTCTAGCCAGCATATTACATATGTCGGCAGGCAAAACGCTCAACAAGTAAGCCACCCAGTCCTTCTTAGGAACACGCGCCATTTTTGCTCTTCTCTCAAAATTTATCAAATATAGGCTCATATCATCCCGTTTCTCATCATACTTGGGGGTTATCTGGGCAAGTGGAATTCTGCCCTCCCGATCAGTCTCCCTCTTCACTGCATTCCCAGCCTCCATTTCCATACGCTTCAATTCAAACTCATGTAGCCTTATTCTTTCCCGCTCTTGTCTCTGACTCTCCTGTTCTCGTCTCAAATTTTCCTCTTCTCGTCTCTGACTCTCCTCCTCCCGCCTCCGATTTTCCTCAATTATTCTCTCCAACATCAGCTCGACCTCCTCTTGCTGATACGCCTTACTCTCCTTTACTATTTTCTTAATTTCTGGCACTGTCTTTGAGTCCTCCACAATCTCGCCCATTTCACTGGCAAGACTGATTAAGTCCTGTTTCCTTCCCTTACCAAGAAAAGCCATGACCCCTAAATCAACCGCACAACTCCAAAGAAATCAACAACCGAAAATTCGAATCCTAAAGACCTAAAACTCGGTCTGCAAATCACGAACACCACCCCAAACCCAAATTTAAAATTTCAAGCAACACAACGCAATCAATAAAACCGACAACTCTCAAAAAGATCACCTGCATCAAAAGTCTATCTCAGATACTATATTTACTACACATTCGACCTACCTCCTTGGCTACTAAGCAACTCCTCACAAAAATACACATCGAAAAATCTCAACCATCGTGACTTCCATCAAAACACCAAAAGCTAAATAAACCGCAATCTGCCCGTAATCTGGAACTCCTGTATACAAAAGATCATGAAATATCCAATCAACGCCTCTTGGCCGTAGGTTCGTATCCGCTAGCTGCCACCAATAATTATAGTCTGTAACGACGTCGAAACAACCAGACCATGAACAGTCAAATCTCTTTTATTAAATCTCATCCAACAAAAAAAAACAACAAACAGAGCAGCCTTTATATACAAAATAAAAACAGTTAAGATTAAAGTTAAAACTTAAGGTTTAGAAATCAAGAAAAATTAAAATACTATATACAGACTAAATGAAATAAAATTTAAAAACTGAAATGAGGAGCTACGCCAGCACAATGTTCAGGAGAAAACAATTATGTATACAGGGTGTATCTGAAATGGTGCAACAAACTTTCAGGGATGATAGTACTCATCAAGACGAACAAGAATTGGTATAGAAAGGGGGGTCGCAAATGAGTTTTAAGGGGTGAAACCCCGGGGTGAAAATTTGCCAAAAAACTTGCATATTTGTGCAGGAAGAAACACAATGGTTCGATTCCGGTAGTTATTTTGTAAAACAACTTCAAATATTACTAAGCTAGTTTTCCCGTCAGTAACACTTTTGCATTCGACAGGAAAAAAAACTTCGCCAATCCGTGATCGCCAAATACTTTTCAGTGATTCTTCGGAAACTCAAATTTCCATGTAGTAGAACTATAAATGATTAAATGATAGCTTAGTTGGTAGCATAACAGTCTTGCAATCGTAAGATTGCGAGTTCTGTCCTGCTGTGTGAAGTTGTTCAATTTTAAATTCATATTATTTTTTTTTAAAGATATATTTTGAAAGACATTGCAACATGTGTTAAAGTATTAAGATTTCATTTGGTCCCACTTAAATAAATTTTTTAGCTATACAAAATAAGTGTTTTTTTAAATAGAAACATATTGATTAATTAATATTGTATTAATATCGTACCTTTAGAAGTAAAATACTAACACAAAATGTAGAATTAAAGATAACCGCATTTTTAATTTATTATTAGTACTATTTATGCAATTCAGAACAATGCACAGCTTTTAAAGATAAAAACCTCCTTTAAGCCTTAGTCGGTGCAAGAAGCACTCCCTTCTCATCTGTGCAATTTCCCTCCGGCCTGGATGGAACAAGCGTAGCATTCGCACAAACCTTACGAGATTTGTAGCTAACTCCGTACGCAATGCATGAGTACTGCTATCGAGCTAGCTGCTGTGACACCGTAAGGATTCATAGCGATAATAAACAAGAGAAAAACACTCTAGCGATCTACACGTTCGGGGAAAAGCGTCCTCGCGAAAAAACCTATCCTATTGTGCCGCTAACTCTTAAAAACAAACTTGATCCAAATCAACAAATAAAGGTTGAATGTCTAGTGACTAACTTTATAGCCAATGTTAGTTTAAAGAAACCCTCAGAGGACACTTGGAAAAGGTTGAGTGAAAAAGGAATAATCTTGTCGGATTCTTTTTCAGATTGCAGTACCCGTTTGGATGTCTTGTTGGGGGCAGATTTCTTCTGGGAGGTTGTAAATCAACAAAGGAGAGTTAGTATTGGTGAGGGAATAGCGGTGATTGATTCATGTTTTGGTTACGTTCTGGCTGGGTCCGAGAATTTAGAAATGCAGACAGGTGAGTTTGTTAACTCTTGTTTGTTTATGAATTCTCAAGAGGTGTTATTTGATCTGAAGAGATTTTGGGAACTCGAGGAAGTTCAGGGTGGTTTGGATTGCATTCTCTCAAAAAGGGATGAGAAGTTAATTGAATCTTTTGAGAATTCTCTAGAATTTAATGGGGATAGATATGTTTGTAGGTTACCTTGGAAGGAGGGGTTAACTTATCCTGAAAGTTTGGGATCTAATTATGAAGTAGCTGAAAAGCGCTTTAGTAAGTTAAAGTGTAAATTTGAAAAGAATAAGGAAATGTTGGGAGAGTATAAGCAAATTGTAGATGATCAATTAGAAGGGAAAATTGTCAGTAAGGTCATAAAAGATGATCCTTTGACGGGGTATTACATGCCTCATAGGGCAGTGATCAGGAACGAGAAGGATACTACTAAGGTAAGGATTGTTTATGACTGTAGTAGTAAACAAAATTTAGATGGGAAATCCTTGAACGATTGTCTAGAATCGGGACCTAATCTAAATCCTAATTTGGTAGATATAATTCTAAAGTTTAGGGAGAATGAAATTGCCTTTAGTGGGGATTTGGAGAAGGCATTTCACCTGATTGAAATCAATGTACAGGACAGAAAATTCCTAAAGTTTCTGTGGTTTTCTGATGAAGGTAAAGATCAGAGGTTTCAAACTCTTTGGTTCAATAGATTGCCTTTTGGGTTAACTGCCTCGCCTTTCATTCTAGCTTGTGTGTTAAAGTATCACATATCAAAGTATAGGGAAGAAAACCCTAAGTGTTTTGAAATGCTTAATTCATTTCTTTACGTCGATGATCTTTACTATGGGGGTAAAAGCGTAAAGGAAGCCTATGAGTTGACATCTAACTCAATTCAGTTATTGAGGGAGGCGGGATTCAACTTGAGGAAACTTAGGACTAATTCTGATGAGCTTGATGAAATTTGGCGAGAAAATGGGTTTAAAGAAAACACTGACTTCGGTCAAGGTACTGGATGTTTGGGATTAATTTGGGACAAGTATAGAGATAAGATCAAATTGGATTTAACCTCTGTTAGGAATTCACTGGAATGTGTTAGAAACACAAAGCGTTATGTGCTTGGGGTTATTTCAAAGGTATTTGATCCTTTGGGTCTTGCTAGTCCATGTGTTATGATAGTAAAGATAATCCTACAGAAAATATGGCAACAGGGTCTTCTTTGGGACGAGGAATTGTCTCATGATTTGTTAGCTAAATGGGAAACCTGGTGTAAAGAATCGGTCAATTTAGAAACAATTTCTATTAATAGAAAGTTAATAGAGGCTGGTTATAGGGACGTTACGATGCATATATTTTCTGACGCAAGTCCTGCAGCTTACGGAAGTGTAGCTTACTTTCGATACATCGACTCTAAAGGTAAAGTTAGAGTTAGCTTTATCATGGCTAAGGGGAAAGTAGCTCCTCTAAAGAGTCTAACCTTGTCAAGGCTTGAACTCATGGGAGCGTTGGTAAGTGCTAAAATTGCAAGGTATTTGACAAAGGTATTTCCTGAACTCTGTAAAAGGGTCTGTCTTTGGAGTGATTCCAAAATTACAATTAGTTGGATTAAGGGAAATGCTGGAGACTGGAAACCCTTTGTGTGCAATAGGGTAACGGAAATTCAGGCGATGACTAATCCAAAACGGTGGTCCTACTGTGAAGGTAAGGAAAACCCTGCTGATTTGATATCGCGTGGGGTAAATGCTTCTAAGGTGGTGTCTAGTTCCCTATGGTGGGGAGGCCCTAGCTGGTTGTTGGAGCCTGAAGCGAACTGGCCATCGGACATTTCAGTTCAATGTGATGACGAAAGTCTCATGACCGAAAGGAGGGTAAACTGTGTCACTTCCTTTCAAATATCGGTCTTTGAGCCCCTGTTTGAAATGAATAGGGTCAGCAGTTTGCATAAGCTTTACAGGGTAACTGCTTATGTGATAAGGTTTATACAAAATTGTAAGTCTAAAACATTTAAACAAGTTGGACCGTTAACTTGTTCTGAAATTTCTAAGTCAGAAACTTATTGGCTTAAGTATGTGCAAAGAAAGTATTTTTCTCGAGAAATCGAGTCTCTAACAAACGAAGGTAGTGTGAGGAAGACTGCTCTGCTATACAGCTTGAATCCAATGTTGGATGATTCTGGTTTTCTCAGGCTGAAAGGCAGATTGCAGTTTTCTGATCTTGAATACGAAGAAATGCATCCTATTATTTTACCAGCGAAGGATAAATTTACAGAGCTTATGATAATGGACTGTCACAATAAAGTGCTTCACTCAGGAGTGGAGGCAACTCTGGCTCAATCTAGAGAAAGGTTCTGGATAGTCAGAGGTCGACAGTGTGTTAAAAGTGCTTTGAATAAGTGTCTAGTTTGTAGAAAGTACAAGGTACGTGCTGGGGTACAAGAGGTTTCTCCTCTGCCAGCAGACAGAATTCTGCAAACACCCCCCTTTTCAGTGACCGGACTTGATTTTGCTGGTCCATTTTTTGTGAAGGACAGTAATGTAAAGCATTATTTATTATTGTTTACTTGTGCCACTACGAGAGCTTTACATTTAGAACTGGTTCCTTCCATGTCTACTGAATCATTTCTGTTAGCCTTTCGTAAATTTATATCCAGAAGAGGTGTATGTAATGTAATTTATTCTGATAATGCTAAAAGTTTCAAATGTGCTAATGTTCATTTAAAAAGAATTTGGGATTCTATTAATCATCCTTCTGTTAAAAGTTTATTTTGTTCTAAGGGTATTTCTTGGAAATTTATTGTTGAGAAGGGAGCATGGTGGGGAGGTTTTTGGGAGAGACATTTTCGAACTATAAAAACCTGTTTAAGAAAGCTTATTGGTCGGTCTGTTCTTTCTTTTTTTGAACTAGAAGCTGTTTTTGTAGAAATTGAAGCAATGCTGAATTCCAGACCCATAACCTATTTGTATGATGACCCATCAGAACCTTCGCCACTGACTCCTGCTCACCTTTTGGTTGGTAAAAGGTTAATTGCTTTGCCTGTGTATAAAACTTCTAAAGATAAATTAGTTAGTTCCAGAGGTAATTTAGTTAAAAGGTTTAAGTATCAACAGACTGTACTCAATCATTTTTGGAGACGATGGAGAAAGCAGTATTTGTGTTCCTTAAGATCTGCTAATTTGAGTAAGCCTAAAAATGTGTCTAAAGACTTTAATGTAAACGACATTGTTCTGATCCATGACGATAACAGACCCAGAAACATGTGGCTAATTGGAAGGATTACAGAGACTATTGAAGGCAGAGATGGTAAAATAAGATCATGTGTGATCAAAACTAAGTCTGGAAGCCTCAGACGACCTGTTCAACTTCTATATAATTTGGAGATTAATAACTAAGTCAGTTATTGAACTGTTATAAAACTTAAATTTAAATAGTGTTTTGAAATGTATTTTTGAAAATTTGTAAAACTTAAAGTGCCTCCATGTAATTTTGATATTCATATATTGATTGCATAACTCTTTTTGTATTTTCTTGTGAACTCTAGTCGAGTTCAGGTGGGGAGTGTTGAATATTGTGGGGGCGCTGCGCTTCCGGTGTATTATTTGGCACTAGGTGGCGTGGCGCTTCCGCTCTATTCGGCACTCCGCCACTGCATAAATGTAACTGTTAAGCTATATATGATTTCTGAATGATTGTTTGATCTTGATTCTGATGTGATGAATCCTGGAGAATTGCAGTTGTACTGCCCTTTGAAATAACTTCCTATTTTAAGCTATACAATAAACAGATTTACTTTTATAAGTCGTTGAGTTGAATTTGAACAATAAACCACTGAACCACATGCACAACATTAACTACCCTCCCCTCCGTCAACACAGGAATACTAAAGTGGCCGAGCTCGCACCCCATCTCGACCGTGTATTTCTTGAACTTGTAATTTTCTTAATTTTGTCTTGTCATGAGAATAACAGTTATAATTATGTAGTCACATCTAGAATAAGATAATTTAAGTATAAAACTGTTTAAAATGCTTAGGTTTTTAAACTCTTTATTTTTTTAATAACACATAGCTATGTTTCATGCAAAATTTAGTCATCAATACATTTTCTTAAAGGGTTTTCACAAAGAACTCCCTAGTTTTAAAAACTAATAACAAATAGACAAAACAAGATAAAAATACCCCGTGATCTGTAATGTCTTTTTTTAGACCAAAGAAATTCTTAACACAATTTTTTTTAAATCGGTCGATCAAAAAAAATTAATATATGGCAGCACAAGATTTTGTGAAACGAAGGAAAAGCAGTCCTTGAAATCCTTATTATAGATTGTAGGGAAATAAAATTTACGGAAGAAACGATTTCTGAATCGAATGAGAATCAAATACTTTGTAATATAGTTGATCGTTGATTTAAAAATAGGGATTTCAAGGATTGCTTTTCCTTCATTTCACAAACATTTGTGTAAAAAAATTTTAAACACATGTCAAAGTTTTGCGTTGAAGACAAAATGCGAATTAAAGCATTGTAATTACCTGAAAAAAAAATTACCGTAAAGAAAAACACTGCAATTTAGAAAAATCCATAAAAATTCTCAAAATACTATTATACATCCTTTAATTTTGTCCGATTTTTGGACCTCACGCCATAAAACCCCAACCCACATCCTTTAATAGTACTCTTTCCATGTATTGCCCAAAAATTATTGACATGACAAAATCCACAATCTTACAATTGCGAGTTAGAACATTCCGGTTCATTTCTCTACCAACTGAACTACTGTTTTCACGATAAAATAAGAAACGAAAAAAATTGCGCCAAATAGCTAATAAGTTGCCAAATTTGGTTGAACATGCATTAAAAAAAGAGACTGATCGAATAAATCTTTCGCTACGCGAAGATAACTTCCTGAAAAGTTACAGTTAAAATTTCTTTTTGCAAGTACGAGTTCTATTTTTTTGGTGTAAAAAATTACGGAATCGAACAATTATGTCTCTTCCTGCACAAATATGCAAGTTTTTTTGCTGATTTTCACCCCGGGGTTTCACCCCTTAAAACTCATTTGCGGTCCCCTTTCTATACTAATTCTTGTTCGTCTTGATGAGTACTATCATCCCTGAAAGTTTGTTGCACCATTTCAGATACACCCTGTATAATTATATTAAATGTAATATCATACTCATCTAAAAAATAAATTCTTATTTCTATTAATAGTTTCAATTTTTATTACAAATTTATTAATGTTTAATATGCCAAAAAATTAAGCAATATGCAAAGTAAAAAGCTTACTATACTGCATTTATTTTTTAAACTTGCGTGCACAATGATTATAATTTATTCCTTCCCCATAAAACTACAACTCAAAATTTCTTTTAAAGCTTTAAAAATTCCTTATATAGGGAGGATGAGGAAGTAAATATATTATAGAGTTTTCTGCCTGCAATATTGAATAGGGAAGTACCATAACTTTTTCTTTCGTTTATTAGATAATCACTAGCTGATTTGCCCGGCCTTGCACGAGTGGAGGATAATTAATTCCTTTTTTGAAGTTCTATCAAGTTACGTGTGTGATTTTTCGTATCAGCAATCACCAATCACTCCAGTCCCCAGTTTTTTTTAATATCCCCGTGTTCCCGATAATTTTCCTATCCCGGTGTTCCCTGTAATTTTCCTATCCCGGTGTTCCCGATAATTTTCATTACCGGAGTTACAAATAATTTTCATACCTAGTGTTTCCCGTAATTTCCATATCCCGATGTTCCCAATAATTTTCATATCCCGGTGTTCCCGATAATTTCCATACCCAGTGTTTCCGGTAATTTCCATGTCCCAGTGTTCTCAAAAATTTTCATTACCCGGTGTTCCTGGTAATTTTCATATTCTGGTATACCCGATAATTTCCATATCCTGTTGTTCCCATTAATTTTCCTGTAATTTTCATATCCCGGTGTTCCCGGTAACTTTTCATCCCGGTATTCCTGGTGCCTTTTTCATCCCTGTAACTGATATCTACCGAAACCCAATCAGTTCGATGTTGCACATTTAATTATTATCAATTCAATAAATACAGTAATATAATAAATAAAACTTACAACAAAAGAAATTATTATAGCCATCTCAGACAATTTAAAAAATCTTCTAACCAACTTCTTTAAAAGCTACTTTGAAAAAGTAAAAACTTATTCCTAACAATAATCTATAAAAATCTATTAAATTATAAGTCTAGTGAACCAACACGCTGTATATTTATTTTTGAGAATATTAAAATAATGTAATTAATGTTTCAAAATTAATTATTTCCATTTATTTTAGTTTTCTAATCGCTGTTTTAACTTTTGATTAGACAATTACGCTGTTTTTTGTCTTGAACTCCGTTGTAAATTATACAATGTTTTGAAATTATATTTATAAAGTGAGGCAAAGCGTCGCCTTAAGATGGAGAAGTAAACCCTGCATTTATTGCATTTCAACAATGTATAATGTTATTTCAATGGGTAAAACGGTGTCGAAAAAGCGCCTAAAAACAGGGAAGGAGTCGTTCGATTTTAAAATCATTTCTTAGTGCGCGTCTAATAGCTGAGAGGAAGGTCTCTGTCAAATTTCAAGCCTATCGGTCCGGCAGTTTTGGAGATTTCGTGATGAGTGTATGTCAGTCAGTCAGTCAGTGGTATTTGTATTATATACACTAGCGGAAATATAAATCCCAACACCAAGAAGGAAAGGAGATATCAAAGTCAAATTTATTTCTATGATTGCACATAGTATCAATGTGAATTGCTTTAAAAATCAGCCTTCCTGGATGTTAGGGGGCCGAGAAAATCGGTGAGGAGTGTTGTCTCCATAGGTGTCCATTACCGCCGTCACACGTCATGGTATTGAGTGACAGGGGCTCTAAATGACTTTTAAGGGATTGGAGGACCATGTTGCCTCCTCAGGTAGTCTAAATTCATATGGTGCACCAGCGGACGTTGCATATCGGGCTAGGGGATTTCTCCTCTTTCTCCGGACATGTTTTGTGAGCGTTGGTTCTTACGAACGGATAGGCCAGGGTAAAAATGCAACCTAGGGGGTTAAGAAGAAAGCTTGGACATTGCATACAACATGTGGTTGTGCATGTTTCTCTTGAAATTTGTTCCCAGGACAGGTCTGAAGGTAAGGACGGACAACCGGCTAAAAAACCTCAATGAAGCAGCTCTGGTTGGCCAAAATACCGGTAGATCATACTGAGAACAAGCGGCAGTGGGATGGATGTCGTTTGCAGTACTGCGGATTGTCCGTTCGGTCCGCATAGCTTCTTACATCTTTGTCAATAAACAAGGGGCTGAAAATGGGCATTTCTGTTTCCAGTAGTGCACGAAATAAGGAAATGAAAATCCCAATTTCATGACATCGTGTTTATGAGAGAATCCTGATTCGGTTTGGAGCACCACGACGGTTGGGTATGAGTTTGAAGACACAATGGAGAGAGCGCACTCAGCTGATGATTTTCTAATCATTCCACGGAGTGGTGATGCAGGGTAACGGAGTGGTGATGCAGGGTAACGGAGTGGTGATGCATTGGATTCCATTTCTGCTACTCCTGAGTATGATTCACCAGTACTTTTTCCAACCAGAGCTGCGTCATTGAAATTTTGCAGCTGGTAGACCGTCCTTACCTTCAGACCTATCCTGGGGACAAATTTCAAGAGAAACATGCACAACCACATGTTGTATGCAATGTCCAAGCTTTCTTCTTAACCTCCTAGGTTGCATTTTTACCCCGTCTTTCCCGTTCTCTAGAACCAACACCCACAAAACAGGTCCGGTCAATGAGGAGAAATCACCTAGCCCGGTATGCAACGTCCGCTGGTGCACCATATGAATTTGGACTACCTGAGGAGGCAACATGGTCCTCCAATCCCTCAAAAGTCATTTAGAGCCCCTGTCACTCAATACCATGACGTGTGACGGCGGTAATGGACACCTATGGAGACAACACTCCTCACCGATTTTCTCGGCCCCCTAACATCCAGGAAGGCTCATTTTTTAATCAATTCACATTAATACTATGTGCAATCATAGAAATAAATTTGACTTTGATATCTCCTTTCCTTCTTGGTGTTGGGATTTTTATTTCCGCTAGTGTAGATATAGATTAAGGAGTAAAAATGTAAATTAAGAACTAAGATGAACACGCAAAATTAATGCTTAAAGTTAAATTTTCAGCATATTTCAGTTCAACTTGATTGTTGAACACGCTTTATTTATACTTCAATCATGAGACAATTGAGATAAAACTAGAAAGTAATATTTATTTTCAAACGGGCGCACTCAGCGATAAATATCTTTTCTAGCCACTCGAAAATCTATGAAAATGCTCTTGGCCTTATATTTTGAATTCGATAAAAGAGGTTATGAAAATTGATAAAAGATAATCTAGTTCTGATTATGATAAAAATTGGATGAGAGTATTGTTTTAGTTTATCTAAAAGGCCTCCTCCACAAATTCCCATAAACAATTAAGTTTTATGTTACTAACTTACCTGTTGCGTTCATGTTCTTTTCGTTTTTTTATTAATTACTTAAAAGGGTTATATAAATTTTAGTTTTACACTCTAAAAAATAATCCTGCAAAAAAACAGAAAATTTTTGGCAGCAAAAGTTGCCAGAAAAGTTTTGTAAGCTGAAAAATCCTGTAAACAGAAAAAAGCTGTAACCTACAGGTAAATGCTGTAAAAAGAAACTTTCTCTCAAGTGAGCTACGAATTAAATTCGGTTTTCGGAACAAAAAAAACTAATTATATTGATTTTACAAGTACTACATCTGCCTTTAAAACATTGTAAATTATATCTCGCAAACGAAACCAGTTTTTTTTTATTTTTAAAACTTTTAAAAGTTGTCTTAAACTCTATAACGTTATGAATATTACATGCCTTTACATGAATAACACTCGTATAAGAATATAGAGTTAAATGAATGAAACTACCAATCTCTATTTCCAAAAATTTCAAAACACATTTGCATCTTAATAGAAATTAAAAACTTTAATTATACCCTCCCTTATTATCTTAGAAAGAGATCGCCCTTGAAAAGCCTTTTGCAATGTCATTAAGACCCGTTTAAAAAGCTCTTATAAGATAACGGGAATTCCAGATAGGAAAAAAAATTCATTCCTGCCAGTGCGACCGTGGGAAGAAACGCCGTCTAACTTTTTCCAGTGTCATCATATCTACAACCATGTTAATGTTCATTTAAACTACCAATTGAAATTGGTTTTCTCAGTTAAAAGAATTAAACAAAAGGTACTATTTACTTTGCTTAACAAGCAAAAAATATCTTGGAACTTGACGTTTTTAGCTTTGTATTCTTAAAAATAATTTTTAAGTTTTCAGTTATATAATATTACAGTTTCATAATATGACAGTTGTTGCTGTAAAGTTGCGTAACTTTTATTGTATGCTTCAAATAGGTTTCTGTCTATTAAAAAATCACCCCGAAAGTTACCAAAGGAAAGATTTATTAAAGCTCTCCATTGCCAAATATTGTAACCTTTCTTCCTCAGTCGTGTATAATTAAGCACAGGTGGCTATAAGTAGCTAAATTATCTTTATTCACCTTCACTTCTCTGTGGAATGAACGGAATTCGAAAAGGGAAGAGGAATTTCTTGATTGGTGCCCCCAGGGGAAAATTATGTAGGTCCCCACACGAACATACTCAATGTAGGCTGTGTGTAGCGGGAAAACAAAAGGGAGCTTACAAGTTGTAACACGACAAAACCTGTAGAAAGGTTCACGTTTTTCAAATTTTCTACCGCGTCAAGAAATTAAGACAGATGCACTCAGTTTTTGTAGGTTTGAGTATCTCAAATTATTTTCCAAGTGTTCAGTAAAGCAGTTCGACTTTTTAACATAGTTTTTGAAGTTGAAAGACGTAAAATATTCATTCATACATCAAAATTTCAAACTTAAATTAATTAGTATCGTAACTTAAACACAAGTAAGTTTTTAATGTTTAAATAGATGTATTTTTACAGCGTAAGTTAACATTTTAAGTGTTTCTATTTCAAAATATAATTATACCAATTAAAAAGTAGTACATATTATTCCTTTTTGGAGAAATAAAGTATGTTTTAAATGAGTATAGTAATACGTTTGTAAGTTTTGTGTGATAGAAAAACATATTTGGTTTACTTTTATGTTGAACCATACTTGATAGATCTTCGAATTGTGAATATTTCACGTACAAACGGTTCATGAGTTATTCTAGCATCGTTTATAAAAAGGGTCCAAATGTTTTGATCTTTCGTGTTTGTTTTTCTGCTCAAGTTTAAAAGATGTCCCCAAACCCCATATGATATTTATGTTACGGGCAATATGATAAAAGGGGCATTTACACTCGAAAAACAATACAAAACTTAACATCACAAATAGTTAGTAAAATTACTTTTAGTTTAAAACGTATTGAAACGCTAAGGGACGAAGGCCTTTGCAATTTATCTAGCTTGTTTAATACCATTAAATTTAATTTATACAATCAAACAATATAAAAACGAGGATATGCATTCATCTCACTATTAGCCTCATAAACTGTAAATTTAATATATTTACCGGTGTTCAATCATCAAATCGCTATTAGAAACTGTGTCAAAAAAGTTAAATCTTGAAACATAAGTAATATACTCTTAAATACTTGACCTTTATTTACCGCTAATACTTTTGCTCCTTTATCCCTTGGGGTTCATTGGCCTCTGAGCAAGAATACATCTTAATGCGGTCAAATGAGTCTAAATTAATGAGAAACGCTCAACTCATCTCCCTTCCCAACTAAAGATTACTCCAGTGCAAATGCTGCCAAGAAAATTCAACCTAAGCCGTTCGAGATTAGCAGTTACTTGTGTTACTTATTTGCATTGGTTTCCTTATTGATAAATAAATGATCAAAAACATTTAAAATGCCCCATCTGTACTATAAAGTCTATGTGTTTTTGGGTACTCATTAGGGTGGTTTTTTTTAAACGAAAGTTCGAATTTTTTTCGGGGCACCCCCTCAAAAGGTGTCATTTGATATAAAACTAATATTCTGAGAGTTACAGCTCAAAAAAATAATATTTAGACCCCGCCCCCGAGCGTCAAAGTTTCAAAAAAACTCAAAATTTTGCACGTTTTTAGCTATAAAATCCAAATTAATGGTTGTAAAAATACAAAGTAGGTCTCATTTTGTAGATAATTTATTTAGGTTCAACTTTTATAACTGAAACTTATTTGTGAAGCTTATAGATCATAAGATACGAGGGGTTTCATTAACTCCCCACTCAATATCTATTTTTTAAGAAGTGCCAGGAAATTTCTTTAAATTTATCAGCTACCGTAAAATGGTTTAATAACATATAAATAATAGTTTTAGACAACATAGGTACAAAATTTAATATATTAAAGAGCAAAAAAAATTTTTTTCGTACATACCTGTTATTTTTTTCACAATCGTAAAACAATTCAAATAAAATATATAAAACATTTTTTTCAACTACTTGTTAAATGAATAAAATGTGTAAAAGTTGATAAACAAGCAAACAAAAAAATACGAATTAATATTATTTTTAGTTTTTTTCTAAAAAATAGAAATTTTATTTTCATCGCTTTGACAGTATTTTTCATAAGATCTCCCTATTTTAGAAGTAGTTTTGAGAGCAGTATTCGACACGACCCTTATCTGAAGTTCTTAAATTTAAATTGAACTGATGTAAATAAAATAGTACAAAGTTCGAGTTGATGATAAAGAAGTCAATTCAAAACTAATTATCATTAAAAATATTGGAAGTTTCATTTCTATGCAGTAGGAAAAATTCAGAATATCTTCTAAGAAAGGAATCTTGCAAATGCTTGGTATTTATAAGGCTTGATACATCAAACATCCTTGGGTACCATTGTATCATGCTAGATGTAGTGCAAAACTCCAATATTGCGTGAAAAATTTTCCTTTTTAAATACAATTGTATCTAGCCCTTAAAAAGGTAGCTGTAATCAGAAGTATCTGTGGTATTCTACTGATATATCAAGGGGGTTGGTAGGGGACCCTCCACTCCCTCCCCTCCAAAAAATCAGACTAGGTGTCCAAAACAATCATGCTACATGCTAGATGTAATACAAAAGCCCTCTGTTGTATGAAAATTTCAGTCTGTATTTTAAATAGCTTTATCAGACCTTTAAAAGTAGAATATAAATATTAAATCTTTTGAAAAAGTTCATTGTAAATGAAAATGAAGAGATGAAACTGTCGATTTCGTTGCTGAAAAGATAATTAGACACTTAAATTAACTCTCACTATTATTATTCTACTTTCACATCGTCTTCAGCTAGTTTTATAGTTCCTCCTCATAACACAAAAGCATGTTACCTTTAATTTATTTTTAAAGCTTTCTGAGAATTCAAAAGTCTCGAGGTGTAAGTACCACAAACTATTAAAAAAATAATGCTATTTTTGATATTTCTACATTTTTTTCGTAACTAACTACAGTTTTTACAAATTTAAGTTCTTGATATGCAACATTAGTTGCATATCAAGAACTAGCTCAGAAAACCAAACTGCAATGAAGGTGTGTAGTAGAATACCACAGATACTTCTGATTACAGCTACCTTTTTTAAGGGCTAGATACAATTGTATTTAAAAAGGAGAATTTTCACGCAATATTGGAGTTTTTCATTATATCTAGAAAGATACAATGGTACCTAGGGATGTTTGATGTATCAAGCCTTATAAATACCAAGCACTTGCGAGATTCCTTTCTTAGAAGATATTCTGAATTTTTCCTACTGCATAGAAATGAAACTTCCAATATTTTTAATGGTAATTAGTTTTGAATTGATTTCTTTATCATCAACTCGAACTTTGTACTATTTTATTTACATCAGTTCAATTTATAAATTTAAAAACTTCAGATAAGGGTCGTGTCGAATACTGCTCTCACAACTACTTCTAAAATAGGGAGATCTTATGAAAAATACTGTCAAAGCGATGAAAATAAAATTTCTATTATTTAGAAAAAACTAAAAATAATATTAATTTGTATTTTTTTTCTTGTTTATCAACTTTTACACATTTTATTCGTTTAATAAGTAGTTAAAAAAATATTTTATATATTTTATTTGAATTGTTTTACGATTGTGAAAAAAATAACAGGTATGTACGAAAAAAATTTTTTTTGCTCTTTAATATATTAAATTTTGTACCTATGTTGTCTAAAACTGTTATTTATATGTTATTGAACCATTTTACGGTAGCTGATAAATTTAAAGAAATTTCCTGGCCCTTCTTAAAAAATAGATATCGAGTGGGGAGTTAATGAAACCCCTCGTATCTTATGATCTGTAAGCTTCACAAATAAGTTTCAATTATAAAAGTTGAACCTAAATAAATTATCTACAAAATGAGACCTACTTTGTATTTTTACAACCATTAATTTGGATTTTATAGCTAAAAACGTGCAAAATTTAGAGTTTTTTTGAAACTTGGACGCTCGGGGGCGGGGTCTAAATATTATTTTTTTGAGCTGTAACTCTCAGAATATTAGTTTTTTATCAAATGGCACCTTTTGAGGGGGTGCCCCGAAAAAAATTCGAACTTTCGTTTAAAAAAAACCACCCTAGTACTCATATTGAGAAAATAAAAATTAAAAGAGGAAATAAAGCTATGCCGTTTAACCTGTTTTAAGAAGCATAAATAATATCCTGGGCTTTGAATAAACAGAAAAATAAATCATATGCGGTCAGTAAATCTCATAAAAGCGTTTTTTATCAATGTTAACAAGTGAATGTCAATTATCAACATTCACTTGTTTCAGATATTTAATTGAACTGTACTAACAAATTTAAACTGGACTTCAAAAACTATCTAAGTGCCAAACAGTAAATTTTCTGCAATTTATCATTTTAAATTTGATTCTCAATAGGAAAACACATGAAAAGGCATCTTTTGGGCTAATTTAAAATTACTTATAATTGAATCGTCTGTTGGAAGAAGGGAATAAGTCCAAAAATCAAGTTTTGAGAAAATCGAAAAAAAAACTGTATAAGTAATGGAATTTTCATTGTATAACCACCAAATTTTTACAGGAAGTTCTGAACCCTATTTAAGAAACAGAGCAATCATCAAAAAATACAAGAATGTTCAAAAATATTTCACAGTCAAAATAAGTTGATGGACTTATTCCCTTCTCCCACCTTATGAAATTTTTCTGATGAAAAAACCTTTAAAAAACCCTTATATTCACATTTAAATTATATTTCTCCTTCGGTTACACCACAAAAGGAGGAAATAAAAGAATAAGACAAATATAATTCAAAATTATAGTGAAACTGAGTTATTAAAGCAGTATCAATGGAGTGAGTGAATATAAATGGAGTCAAACATTCCCTGCACAAAAAAAGTTTGAAAAACAATGAAATTAAGAGAAAATTTTATTTTAACTTAGTTTACAGCACAAAGAATATTAAAAGAAAGACAAATTAACTTTAATTCCAAATTGACGTAAAAAATACAATGAATGGACATCGATTTCACAACTTCAAGGGGCGATATCTCCCTATAGGGGTTAGTTATATTCCCCTCTTTTCACCCATGTGTAGAACAAAGCTTGGAGATCGTTTTGAGCACAAAAAGTCAATTTGTCATTTTTTTGGACTTATTCCCTTCTTCAAACTGACGATTCAATTGTTGTGGCGCAAGGCCGAATTTAAAAGTTGTTGGAGATGGTACTTAGATTATTTTTTCGGGTTTAACTCATATTTTTTACTTTTGGTACTTAGCTTCTTTTTGAAGTCCAGTTCTCAAATATGCATTTATATAAAAATAAAAATTTAAATAGGAAAAATTTAAGAAAATATAACCTGCCTTTTGTGGTTTCTAAACCTTGAAGCAATTGCAACGTTTTCAAAACTTCAAACCAAAAAACTACACTGACCAAATTGACCCACCTGATAAAAAAATAAAGGTTATTTTAAAACCAGTAAAAGCAAACATTCCCAAGAAAATATCCTCTTGCCGTTACCTCGAAGGCAGACTCCAAATACGAAAATAAACAACCCTAATTTCCCAACTTTTGGTCACAAAGGTATTTAAGTCGCATTCTTTTAAACCGTTCACGCAAACAAGTCTTGTCAAATTTACCGGTCAAACGCCAAACAACTGAAACGAAAGAAAACTCCATTTACTTTTAATTACTACAAGAAGCCTGAACGGGCCTCCGGGTCTTTCCGAGTCAGGTAACCAACCTCCGCAGAGAGGCGATTCATCATTAGATGGGTTCATTTCCCGAGGGAAGTCAGGTTCACTTGTTTTGTGAAACGGAGCCTCGCTTGACCAGGATGTTCTGTCTTCATTGGAGCTCAGTACTTGGCCACCAAACAGAACTGACCCCGGCAAGTGGTCTCCAGAGATGAGGAGGTGTAGACAACAATCCAATGGAGATTGTCTTATTGAAAGGAGAATTTCACCAATTATTGCTGGTTAAGCGGACAATAAGTGTAAACTCACAACTCTCAAGCGTCACCACCAACCGTGGACCGGTTTCGTCCTTGTTAGGACTCATCAGCACGGTATAGGATGGTAACGCAAGAGAGTGGAGGGGAAGTACTAGTCTAGCCGACTATAACTGAAAAAGTTATAGTTGAAAAAGTTCAGTTATAGTCGGCTAGACTAGTACTTCCCCTCCACTCTCTTGCGTTACCATCCTATACCGTGCTGATGAGTCCTAACAAGGACGAAACCGGTCCACGGTTGATGGTGACGCTTGAGAGTTGTGAGTTTACACTTATTGTCTTATTGGTAGTGTTTGAATTTTCAATTGACTTTTTGACCCTGTTGTCACTCGTGAATATTTATGAGAAAATAGGAATATTCTGATATTTTTTCCATTTTCATCCTTGTCAAATTTCAATTCAAGTGCGTTTCATCGCTTTAAAAACTTCATCTTGTTATAAACCTAAATACAACTCTTAAACCGCATGCCATGCGATATAAAGTCATAAAATGTATAAACTTTAAATATTATTGAAATTGATTATGGAACGGAGGTGGTTTTTTTGTGGGAAACATTAAAAGTAACTCAAACTTTAGAGAAGTGTTTATTGCGTTTAACTATTATTTAGGACTTCCATTACATATTAAAATCTTCCACATCAGGAATATATGACGCTGAATAGTATATTTATTGTGTCAGTACTACTCTGGCTATTAGGATAGTAATTTTCTAAACTCAATTACGACTTCTCCGCTTCTTATTACGTGTCAACAAACGTGCGAAAATTCGTGCGTCATAAACGATGAGTGGCGTTTAAAATTCAAATTTCCTTCCTCATTTTGCTTCTAATTTCAATACGTGGCAACGCCCTGTTTGAATAATGCTCTTCGTGTGCCTGTATCAAGGCTGTCTCTGGTGATACCGTTCTGTGGATAGTCCTTAGCGGAAGGAAGCTATTCAGGTCGCAGGACTCCTTGTCTCCCTGTTGGCTCAAGGACGCTAAGGAAGAAAACAACCGACCTGGTTATCGGTGATTAGGTGGGAGAGACGGGACTAAACACAAATGAGCAAGAATTTGAAACGTTTCGCAACGGGCCCGGATTTAGACGGATTCCAATCTTCTTATTCAAGGGATTCTTATTCTCGTGGTTGTTGTTTTTCCCCTTTGTCGAAATTACAAAGCATGTAAATAACCAGGAAAAGGAAGTTTCTAATGATAGAAAATATCCTGCATTTGTCGTTTAAAGCCAAAGTGGGGTTGGGAATTTCCGGATCACTTTATTCTGATGGAAATGGGAGAGTTTTTGTGAGCACCGAGCACAAATAATTTCCACCAATGATTCATTTGGACAAGAATATCATTTAGGAAATTGTTTGTGTATTTTCTTCCACTCAATATATCCCCTTTTCTCTCTGTCATTGTGATCACACACTTGTCCCTTCTCTAAGGTAATACGGAAGCATCAATGCTACTAGGTCATTTAGGTCTAAATTTTAGACCTATACGATACAATGGTGAAATCGCTGAAGTATACTACTGAGACCTATGGACTGTTACGAAATCCCTGTACAAATTTATAACTACGAAGAACTTATACTACTAATTGCGACTATTACCAGGCTCGGACTGGCCATGCGGGCATTTGGGCAAATGCCCGGTGGGCCGCTACTCATCGAGGGCCGCCTACAACCAAAATATTTTACAGTGGTATGAATGAAAAAGATCCTGTAAAAATTAATCTGTACTCCGCAGGAATTTCCAACTTGCGGCCCACGAATTATTTTTGTGCGGCCAGCAAACCTTTAATTTACCAGCAATTAAATTCATTAATGATGGCATAAATTACTGAATTCAAACACATATTATATTATTTAAAATATTTTACGAACTTTCCTGGTTTAATCTTCAAAAATTCTACGGCATAGAAGGAGCGAACCTTTTCGGATGTCACCCAAAAGGGTCCCAAATGAGTTAAAACAGTACTTTTAAGAGTAAAATTTCCAAAATTTTTCTGGGGGAGGACCCCCACACCCCCTTTCTATTTTGAACAACATTGTTCACAATTTCTTTTAATATTAAGTTCGTCAAGATGGATTCGTCTACCTACTGAATTTACCAACAAAGAATTAAAAGTCTATATTGAGTTTGTAACGTATCCAATTAGGGACTTTCAAGGTGGATTTTAGACTATATTCTTAGAGGTCAATTTTCAAAAGAATTTCTTGGGGAGGTACCACGATCCCCCCAAAAATTTTTAATTCCATGAAGTTATATTTTCCATGAAAATTATGCGGTGGGCCGATTCAGACTTAAAATGCCCGGGCCGAAATTTCTTCCCAGTCCGGCCCTGACTATTACGAATCTTGCAATAGAATAGAACAACACTTTTCTCGTTTGTTTAAAAGCAAACAATATGTAAAGAATATTTAAAGAAGGGTCATTTTAAAAAAATGTATCCTAAAAGTTAAAATTTCAAGAGTTAAATGATAGCCAGTGCCACATTACCTGGCACCACCCCACATCGAAAACAGTCAACGTAAAACTGTAAGTTGGATTTAATCATTTCTTTCTAAAAGGGGTACGTACTACTTTTATTTGAAGAATATAAAACACAGTATTATATTTTCTGCATGACATGAAAAATTCTTTTACAGGATGTCCGAAAACCATCTTTTAGATTATGCAACATCAAAACATTCATCCTAATCATGTAATAATGAAACTCATTAGAAACCTCAAGAAGAGTAGTGAAAGATGAATGAAAACTTATCCACAAGAACAAGATAAAAGAAGCTTTCTTCCTTGTTGAAAATATCACAGAGGCTAGAGATAACAAGGATTTAACGGGGAGGGCCAAATGATTTCATGTTCTTACGGTAACATATACAAAAAGGTTCTCGAATAGACCCCCTCGGCGAGCTCGTTTCAGCCGATTTCTGCGAATCAGAGCTTCAAAATAGCAGCGCTGGCATCCGTCCGTCGTTGCCCGGGAAACGTGACGTCACTTTGTCGTGCGCTCGCCGATAAGATGTGGCAAAGTAAAAGGATTAAAATCAACAACTTTTGTGTTTAATAAGCATATTTGTAAGAGTTAATTCTTTTCTGATTGATTGGGGGATAATTTTGGTTTTGTCTCTTCTGGGAATTTTTCTGGAATCTTAAAATCTTTTGCGTAATTTTCTGATAAAAAGGGGTATTTGAAACTTTTTTATGTTGAAATAAAGCTAGGGCCACAAGTTTTTTTTTAGATATCTATCTCACGGTTACCTCCACTGCCACTGTTCCAGAAAATTTTATCTTTCAACTCCTTAAACTCATACAACACAAAAAGTACTTGATAGAAATTTATGAAATTTCAAGCTCTTGTAGAGAAATGTTTGGAAAATATTCTCGAACAAAAATATAGTTGATGTGATTCTGAGATATTTTTAAGGTCAAAGTTGAAGTTTTTGTTTTTCAGTTTTAGTGAAAACTAGTTAGCATAAAAAACTGTTTTCATACCTTCTTCGGTGCTTTCAAATTAATAACTTCTTACGGTCTTGTTTCTACGTCTTCTTAACCTAAAAAACTCTATTCGGAACAAAATTTTAAATTTTAGAATTTTTTAAAAAGCAAACGTTTTTTTACATGCATATTATATTTTTTAACTGAATAGTTTTAAAAGGTAAGTGGTTCTTTACTTTAAAAAATATGTTCGTACTCTATTAAATATTATCAGTTGTAAGCAATATTAATAATATAATATAGAGGTGAGGTAATAATGATATAGAGGTATTTTTCATAATCTATACTTTTTTCTTCAGTTCGTATCAAGCGATTCGTCCTATAAAAAGTTCTTCCTACGAATGCATTCACTTTCCCGATCTTGCACTTATATCTGATAATCTCGAGCAATGGAAATAAATGAATTTTCTGATTGATATGAAACTAAGAACATTTTACAGTTGATCTCGACTTGGTGACAAAAAGCTTCTGTTCACGGCTATCAGTCCTCATTCGCTCCAACGACCGCAGATTACAAATTCAGGGCTTGTAAACATCACGAGGCCTTTGCTCGACAAAATCATAACTCATTGATTCAATGAAAGATGTTAATAATGATGTTTTTGTTGCTAGTTCTGAAGGTTCATTATTTTTTGAGGTTTTCTAGCCAGCCTGTTTTTATAACTTGATAGTTGATATTTATTGAAGAAAAATATGAGATAAGCGGTGAAGTCACAAGAGTTGAACCCGCTTCCATAATAAAGTGTTTCACAGACATAAATCACTTTAAAAAATTTGGAATAGACTATGAATTCACAGTATTTAACCGCACAGTCACCGTTTAGAGAAGTGCAAAATAGTAACAGTAAGGTTTTTAAAAGTCAATTTATTTCTATAATATTTATTAAAATTTAGAAAATGATTTTTTATGCTTTTATTTGACAAATATTCCTTACGCAAAGGCCGTTTGAAATTTACTCTAACAGTTTAAAAATAGTTCGAGTTTATCAATATGAATTGTATATAGATGGTATATAGGGAAGTTTAGGTATAGTAGGGGAAATGTGGTTTATACTATGGAGCACTTTTTACTATAAATGATTTTTTGAATTATTTATAAAATTATTTTTATTCAACCACAGCTAATATATTAAATACACTACTTTGCTTATGCACTAATAAAATAATTTTCTGATCGATTATCTCTTTAACGAAGTTCGTAATAAATTAAAAGAGACTCTTTAAGGTGTCCCACAAACCCTCCTTGGAACACTTTCATAAAATAGCATAAACCATAAAAGTTATAATTGTTATTTAAAAAAATAACACCGATTTTAATGAAAAAGCTAAGTTCAATAATCTTGAACTGGACATCTATTTTTAAAATTCAAAATTTTTCAACGATTTCCTTATTTTTGTCATGCCATAAACCAGGGTGGTCCAACCTTTACTTGCCCGAGTGCCAAACTAACTTTAGTATATGAGAGTGAGTGCCAAAAGACATAAATAAAAAAAGTATTACATACAACTAATTTAATATATCACTATATTTTACAATGAGCAATGGTGAAATCAATGGAGAGGATTGACATTCTTTTTCTGATACAAGTTTATCGATGTTGACAGTGAGTTCAGTAAGGCAAAATCTCAGGCTAGATTCCAGAGAAATATTTTCCATTCGATTTCTTGCTTTTGATTGTATTTGTTTGAGAGATGAAAAAGCACTTTCGCACACATATGTACTCCCAAACAGGGATAACATTTTCAGGGAGAATTTAAGCAGTTCTGGGAAGCGTTCCTTAGAAACCATCTTCCAGAAATTTTCAGGGCCGTCGCACTTTCTAGCCTGGTAAAATGGGTCTGCTGATCACATATTTCCATTTAAATTTCACAAGGCACCTCACTCAATTCAATACCCATGGGATTGTTTTGTTGCCCCTAACTAAAGTTTCTAACTGATGCCCTTTTGAATTTTAAGCTAAAAATAATTTCCAAGGAGTGTCAGGGGTTCTCCCCTGAAATTTTTTGAAAATTAAACTCCAAAAACCAGGTTTTTAACACTTTTCTGCAATAAAAATTGAAATGTTGATTATATTCTCTGTTAGTTAGAATACGTATTTAATTTTGAGGCCGAGTGCCACAAAAATTTCTTCGAGTGCCACTCGTGGCACGCGTGCCTCGGGTTGGACCACACTGCCATAAGCCACTGATTTTTTTTCGTTTCCTTACATATACTTTCTTTGCACTAATTTCTAAATTATAATCTTCTAAATCCCTAAATTGTTCAATTGTTTTAATAAAAACACTCTTTTTATTCATGAGATTTTTCAGGAATTCTTGGACTTTACCCAATGTGACCCACTCTCCTCTATACATAATAAATGGTTTGTCACATTGAAAACAATTATAGTAACATAGAAATTTTTTTCATAACGTTAAGAGAGATAAAAGTTTTCAATATTACGTAAGATTGAAATGCTGGAAATATCCGCTGTACTTCATACATATCTACAAAATAAATATAGAGGATGTTCTAATTTTGTTTTCAACAGAATCAAGAGATGTGTGATATTCATACTAATCTTCTTTGGATTTCTCAGTACTTTCTACTTCTCTTTTATCTGCGTTCTACGAAATTCGTCCCCAAATTATGACCCCCTAAAGATCTCCTGGGTGGTTTCCAGCTTCAAGACCCTGCGCTGAACAAAAACATTAAAATTTCCCTTCATTTTTCCTCTAAAGCTCATTCATTATGACCTATCTGCATCGAGATAAGTACGCCACAATCAATCCTCTGTGCTCTAATCCATAAAACAGAACCCCGTACAGGGCGACCCCTGTTGTCAAATGAGATAAGGTGCTGACACAAGAACCCCGCGGATACCCCCTCGACTTTTGAGATGTTCGTTTTTTTTATCCGCTCACAAGATTGAGACATCAGATTAGCTTATAGAAGAAGGCAGGTTGAAGAAGTCTCTCTCCCTCTCTTTCAGTAAAAAAATAGGAGGATAATTTGTGTGCTTAAGCGTACAAAATTTCATAAATAAGGTATATTTTTGGTATAATGACACTTAAGTCCACGTTTCTTTATATAGCATCAATATCTTAAAATCCAAGGAACTCGAAAAATATTCGAGATCGATAGTTTTTAGAAGGTTATCCCAGAAAACAAAATTAGTTACTTACCAATAAGGAACAGTGCATATAGCATATTAGTCAGTGCTGTTCTGTTTGAACGTATGAATGATGCTCAATTTAGTTAAAAATATAGAAGTGATAAAATAACTGCTTAACGTTTTGAAAACATGGTAGTATTTACAAAGGAGACCTTAAAAATACAAACTACAGACGCCTTTTGCAGAATTTTTAACAAGTGTAGAGTTTTTTTAGTTTTTTTCTTGAATTACCTTGATACTACTGAATTGGATACTAGTAGATTGGTAAGAATATCTGTAGGTTACAAATTACAGTTAGAAAATAGCCCCTTTTCAATTTCAAACAGAATTCCAGTTTAATATGTCTCTTATAAGTTCCACTGTCTATTTTTGAAGAAACATCGGAGGAGGAGGAGGCGGTACACTGAGAGAAATGATAGTTTCAAATTTAAGTACATCTATGTTAAAAATCTTGGTATAAAACTTTTTGTTTCACATGTGAAGACTTGACGACCCAATGCTTTTAGTTTTGAAACACCAGTTATACTCAGTTTCAAACGATTCAATATTAGTCAATAGTCACCCCTCCTTTGCCTTGAATCTTGTGGAGCTTGGATATTCCAAGTGGCACACGACAACAACATTAGTCACCCCTGAAATTATAATTATTTTTAATTTATGTGTAAAAATGTGGAGTTTTTGGGAACTGAAAAATATTTCAATACTTGTTGTGGTTTCTCACAACCCTCACGACTCAACGTTGCGAAGTCACACCCAATTTACAAATCTACTTTCAATGTCACAGTGACACTCTGATTTTTTAATAATAGATGTTTCATTTTTGAGTTCGTGCATGTTTTCAAATTTGATTAAATGGATAATTGCAGTCAATATATTTTAATCTTAATGTGTTTAGAGTAGCTCAAAACATCCAAAAAACATTTTAATTTAGTTTTCAAAGCCCTAAATTTTAAGTTATATTCAATTGAAAATAGCTTATTTTCTGTCAGAGCAGAAACAGCTTGTGACGTCATATGTGCCTTGTTTACTTACTATCAGTCCGCTTAGAAACAATGAGCTCTAGTTTTTTTACAACCTAGTGTTTGGATGAAAACGATGTTTCCCACATCTCCAAGAGGCACTAACGTCACCCTGTTAGGACCTTTCTGTAATAAAATATCTCATAATTACCTTGAAAAAAGTTTGTGGGAAAAGACAAGTGTATATTTTTGGAATCAGGAGAGAATTTTTAATAAATAAAAATTAAATATTTAGAATTTTAAGATATGCTGGAATTCTCCATTGACTCGGAGCAAGTTTGAGTATGTGACCTTCTCAGATATGAGTAATTTTCACTCCGGTTTGAAACTTGTGAATGCTTGTTGATGTTATTTTAAGAGTGTATAAGGACCGGCATCGTGGCATCACTGCGAATCTTTCCCAACCTCTGCGGCCACCTTCTCCTGGCTGCAATCAGAACCGAGCCACATGTTCCCTTCTCTGTAATTTTCGCGATAAAACAAAAACCATAATTCTCATCTCCATGAAACTCGAGAAGGCCCCGTTCATTTCGCGGCAGTTGGTTCTGCGGTCAGATAATCCTCGAGAGTTATTAGCGCGATAAGCGCGTCTCTTTCGGAGGTTTATTTTCCCGCCTGCGAAAGATATAGGAGGTATTTTTCGAGGGATGAGAAGAAACTGGGTTTTAAACTGGAGATAACGGAACGGAATTATGAAGTTAAATTATCAATTTGTTTAACTTTATGTCCCTTCGCAGCATACTTTGCAGAAGGAATAAACTGCAACGTTTTCAAACATCACGTTGTTTATGTATAGTTCCGGTTAACTGCATATTGACTTGTTATTGAGTACGATTATAATAGTTTCAGAACTTTGTTTTAAAATTATTTTGCCGAATTTCTACGCCGAATTGTTTTGCCGTATTAAATGCGTTTTGCATACTAACTTGATGACTCCTATTTGACGTACTGGAACGAAGCAAAAATAATATGCTTGTTTCCAGATTAAAGTAGTAGTTTCATTAAAATTGGAATTTTTTTATAAACTGTTTAAAAAGATTCTTTGTTAAACGTAAAATTTGTGGAGATATTTAGCACAAATGGTTATTTTTAAACCAAAATTAATATTTATTCTTAAAAGAAATACGACATTATTTTATAGGAAAAACTTATGTATCCAAAGCTTGGAAATAAATCTCCTTATGCAATTTTATTTGTTTACGAAGATCAAGAAAATTGGAACATTATAAAAGCAGTCCTTTCCTGTATCCTGGCTCAAAAATACAAAGTTATCCTAAAGATGCTATTACGCAGTTTTGGAATTTCTGTTGAATCTTCAGACGATTTGAAGTGTTTACCGAACGCTTAACCATAAAACATTATAGATGTATTAGGGAATTTTCAAAGAAGGGTGTTTGCTAAATCAAGTTTACTAATCTGTTGTGAAAAATAAATTTGTATTTCAAATTTTATCAGAAAAGGGAACAGTGTATATAGTCATGATTTTTCAAACTTACTGTTACACTATTTTTTATTACTTACGAATTGATCATAAAAATAGACTACATAAAAAGTAATTAAAAACGTCTAATAACCAACTGGATACTTTTCAAGACAGGTTTTTTCCCGGATCTAGAGCTTTCTTTCGGGACTGTCACGAAAGGCCCAAGGCACACCAGATATGTGAGGATAATTTCAATCCACCCGGTGGCACAATAACAGATCACCAAATCGTTTTGGCATTGGATAGGAGTCTCATCCAACCCCCTGGTCACGTCGCGGAGGTAAACAAGTGGACATCCCTCAACGGTGAAGGGAAAAAAACTGCCCTTGAAATTCCTTTCTTTTTTCACTGCTCTCCTCTCTGCGGTTACTTCTTTTTGCGACAAGAAAAACGTCAACTCGACATGTCTTTTGGATTTTTTATCTCCCTGGTCGATTTGCTAGGGTCGTTTGTCTCGCTATATTTGCGACAGGGTCGTACGGAGGGAGACTTTTTAATGAGCCTTTTAAAGCGGTCAATAATCGAAAAGCATTTAGGGAATGGGGTGGCAATATAAATTTCTTACTCTTTGGATAATTATTTGGAGCACAAGAACAGAAGGCATGGGGTATAATTATCTATCCGGTTTTTATAAAAACTGGCGTTTGTAATGGCTATCATCCTCTCTTTGGTATTGTTGGTTTGCAATCATATGGTAAAAGTTAAACTCAGAAGCCACGGCGGTATACAAGTCACATTGCTGGATAACTTATCTACTATATGAGGTGGATAGGGAAACTAGTACAGAATATCGAACCCTCCAAAAGTTCGTTGAATTAAATTTTCAGTATCAGCAATTATCTACTATAAGGCTGGTAAACTAACTTTTCACTCATTGTCACTTTGTGCCTCTTCGCTCCTCCCTCATGGTTTTTAATTTAATGCCAACTGATTGATTGTGATTTCCAATTTTTTGTAGTTCTTTAGGTTCTCTAATTCAGGTTTTGTGGAACAAAACCTTTAAACGTTCTTAAGATCTTTTTTATTTAAAGGACTTTCATTTTGCAAAAAAAATATTTGCTTGATCCTTAAACGTAAGACTATTGAACAAAATTGAATAAGAATCTTTGAATAAGAATGAAAAAGAAAACAGATCAAACAAAGTTAAGTTATTTTGAATTTTGGAAAAATATTTATGCACTGTAAAATTTCAACCCATTAACTCCTTTTAATAATTTGTATAACTCAAAGAGTATCCCTGATAGAAAATGAAAATTCAAGTTAGTTTATAAACCGCATTTTCTCTCCCTCTTCCCAAGTGTCAATTTACCCCTATTTTTATCCCTTTCAGAGATTTATCTCTTCTAAACGTGAAACTGATGTGTGACATTAATCCACACATACCGTAAACACTAAACAGCCCTTAAATCCCATTCTTCCCAATTGTTTGTTACCAAGCAGTGCGCTTCAATCCGACAATGAGTGGAACAATCCGAACATCAGTCATCCCGCTTTTGGAACCTTTTTTTTGTTCGGAAAGAATCTTTTGGCCGCGATCAAAACCTCTTTTCCACCCCCTTTGGCACTGGGACAAGAGGGAAGTTGGCGTCACCGATTACCATGGCTGTTGAGAGCCTTTCAAACAGACATGGTGGGGGGTCTTGGCCCTACTCTGTGTTGCAACTTGTTTATTTATTAAAGCTCAAGAATGAGGAAAAACAATGGGGTTATTTTCGAATATTTATGTTTTCAAGTTGCGCGTTCTTGACCTAAATGTGTGAGATATTTGTAGTTGCAATAAGTACCAAAGGGGCAGGAAAATACAGATTCATCTATGGAACCGGATATTTTCAGTTAACAAAAGTTTTAATTTTGTCAATTTAGTGTATTAAAGTTTATTTCAAATTAGTGATTTTCCTAAATTTGAATTGGATATAAAATAACAGAAATCTTCAATCAAGATTATGATTTTTACACTAACTGCATGTGGATTAAAAAATAAGAAATTACTAAATTACTAAATACATAAAATATAATGATATCTATCAATTAATATTCAACTTTCAATATCTTACTAATAAACCCTCACAGTGTAAACACTTATGGCCTAAATGTTTTTTACATAGTGTATGGAATTTGAAAAATAAATATATTACTTCTCAAATTAAAAAAACCCATTAATTAATATTAAAACACATTAGAGTTGTTTAGTTTTTGTCAGGTAATTAAATTACCAATTTAATGACACAATCAATCAGAGTCGAATAAATAATATTATGAATTATGTTTAAATTTATTAAGAAGCACATTAAAATGCACAATTAAGTTAAGATAATCCTAAGTTACGATCACCTTTTGAGCTTTTTTTAAAGAAGATATAAACCATACTTAACTAAAATAATAGTACTACTAATAATACTTTTTTTGCATCCCATCATTTAAGAATATTTGTGTATTACAATAAATGATGTATTAAATGTTTATAAACATTTATCCATAAAGATACAATGATAAATCTTCTCAAGGGATTAAATTTGTTTACTGTAAATCTAAAAAACAAAGAAAATAAATTTTCACCTCTACAGCAGAGGGAAAAAATGAGGAACTCAATGTTACCTTTATAAACAGCATCCGAAGCATTTAAAGCCAACAGAAAAATGGTAATCCATAGCATCTTGAAAAATTTCACTTTTACACAGACAGTTTGCTAACTTTTCACGCGACACTGTATCAACAACCAATGCAACACGTGCTGCTCAGGGGAGCAGGCGGAAAAATCTTCTTGCTCCGCGTGAAGTTTTTCTCGCCAAGGGAGGTGAAGCCAAACAGCCAATCGGATGCCAGCAGAGGCAACAGGTTTCGTTTTCCGTTTGACGGGTTGGACTGGTCAAAATATAGGGCAGGGTTTTGATTTGTTTATGAAGCTTCACGGTCGAATATAAAGAAATATTTGGATGTTATTGATTAGGTAGTGGATTAAGACTTAACTCAGATAAATAAATATGAGAAGGTTATACAAGCAGGTAATGAACTGCTTTCCATTTGTGAATTTATTTTACTAAACAAATGCTGAAACTTCAATTCAGTGAACCTCCACAAATACAATACAATAAATGTAACATTTCTTTGTTTGGTTCATTTGGTTATTTCAGTTTTAAATATTTTAAAATTATGATTTATCTTAAAGTAGGAGAAAATAGATAATTTCCAAAAATTCAACTATTATTTAAGCAAAATAAATAGGAAAATATTATTCATACATAAAGTTAAAATATTTTATCATTTTAGCCTTAAACTAATTTTCTCAAGTTTATTGCACGTGCATCTACTAAACAAGATGGATGAGTTTAATCACCTAAACTTAATTTATTTATAAAAACTTATAGTACAGAATTTCACAAAAACCAAGTAATGAGGAAGTTGCATGATTTTTTTTATTTTTTTAATCGATTCCTCTTGCAAAAAAAGCAACTACCCAAAATTTGAGGCCGATCGAGAAATTTTTTGATTGTCAAAAAAAATAACAAAAATCCCCTTTTTAAAAGCGCGCGAAAACGCCAAGAGTTTGGATGTGACGTCATCTTATACTAAACATTGTTGTAAAGCAATGGAGTTGATGGTATTATTGTTGACGTCATCTTATCTCTCTATTCTAAAAAAAAGTTTTTGTAAATGGTTTCCAGAGAAAGGCTTTTTAATTACTGATCCGTATGACATGTTTTTGGTATCAAACTGTTCGGATTCTTTTGAGGATGTGCAAAGTGCCTTTAGAATTTCTAAAAAAATTCTCAATTCTAAGATATTTCCATTTTTCTGGATTACGGATAAGGTTGCAGTTAATAGCAAGAACTATTTATCGTACAATTTATTTCGTACAATTTATTATACCTCCAATCACAATGACCAACCGACGCTATTCCTTAATGATGAAAATAATTCCCTTCACGCTTTAAAAATGCGCTTCAAAATATGTACTTTCTAAATAAAATATTATAAAAGACTGATAAGAGTTTTCCAGAAACTCACAGATCTACTACAAGTATAGAATTTCAAACACCAAAATTAATTGTTTGTAAACATTGAGTGCAATGTAGATTTTGTCTCTTATTATTTTTAATAGCTTAAATCGTATTGTTTAAAAAGTCTGTTTTAAAACTAAAACTTGAATGATAAAACACTAGATATTTTGACGAGTTACTACACTGCAAAAAAAACGGAAAATTTAACAGCAAAAACTGCTGTTAATATTTTACGCATTTACTGTAATCTTAAAAAACTGCCTTTTAAGCTGTAATTTTGAAGCTCCACCTGCTATAGTTTACTGGCAACTGCCGTGCTAGTGATCAGATACAGAAGTTGTACCTCTTTTCCACTCCACCGCTCTCTGTTATTTACCAAACAGAACAAAAACAAATTTCAAATTTGCTTCAATGGTGCGCTTTGAATAAAATTTGAAGAAACAGGAATTTTGAATAAAAGAGTAAGTATTTCTTACGTTTTTTTTAACATTTCCTTTATATTTCATATGGTATTTTGTAATAAATACATGGTATTAAATATTTATACTTTCTTTTAGTATTAATTTAAGAAGATTAAAAAGCCCGTTTTGGATAAAAAGTAATTATTTCTTAAGTTTTATTTTACTATTGTATTTAGTATATTGTAATAAATGCGTTTAAGTATTTAAGTATATGTGAATCGAAATCACTTCAAAAATTGTGTAAATTTTTATTGCGTCTATTTCGGCCTCCATGTTTATCCACAGCTCAAATGATACCACACCACCATATAGTAGACCTAACTATTAATATCATTATTATTGGATCCCACGGTAATAATATTTAATATATCATTATTTTAGGATCTAAGATGGTATTAAAAGTTAAATCTCTATGGTTGTCCGTCATCATTTGAGCCTTGGGTAAGCATGGCGGCTGGTAGACACTTATCGTAGCTGTGGCAGAGCATTTTTTCTTTCTATACTAGGGGGCTCTGCCCCCTGCTCGCTATCGCTCACCAACCCCCGGAACTGCTTCGCAGTTCTTTGAAGATCGCTTCGCGATCTTAGCGAGCAGAGCTCGCTTGTTTCATTTTAACTATCCAGTAAAACTTGGAACTTGTCTCCTTAGTTACTGATCATTTAATATCAAAACTTTTTCTCTCTAATAAATAACTTAATTCGGACCATTACTACAAAAATATCAAAATAAAATTGGAACTAAAATATCCTTGTTTTAACTTGTCAATAATTTAATCGAAATATTTTTAAAAAAATATCCAGCAAGTCTACTAATTATCATCAACCATCTTAGAGAAAAAAGCATTCCCTTAAAATCTTTTAAATTTATAAAATGCACGTGTACCTAGTGAATCGTCGGAAATAAAAGAAATCAGACTCGCATAAAAATCGGCTGTTTCTCTAGTGAACGACCAGAAAGAGATGAAAAAATTGAAACTTTGAATCTTAATAATTCTAAAAGTAATTCGAATTTTTTAAAAAACGAAATGCCAATCGTTTTATAAAAAATAATTGTATGTGTGTTTAAAATATCATAGTTCTACTGTGATTAGTTTTTCTATTATAACGAAAAAACCGAAAAAGGGTAAAAAATTTCGAAACTTAAGAATTTAATTACTCCAAAAATAATTCGAAATTCGAAAAAAGGGCGACGAGGTGCAAAACTTCATACCTAAGAGTATGTGTCTGCAAAAAATCATGTTTATGCAGTAAATAGATTTTGCTGGGGGCGAACTCGCAGCAGAAAAAAATAATTTTGGACTTTGACATTGAATAACTCCAGAACTAATTATCTAATTAATTAGGTCTGGAAACTGAAATGACCCTCATACATTTGTCTACCAATGGTCAAAATTTCATAATATTCCTTCTGATAGTTTTTGCGTAGTGATAGTTCAAAGTGTTAAAAAATAAAATTTTCAAAATCAGCGGTGACGGCGGCGGCGGTGACGGCGACGGCGGCGGTGACGGTCACTGTTACTTTTTTTTAATATAGAGAGAAAAGATTTTTCTACTTAGATTTTTACCATAAAAAAATAAGTTGCCATAAAAGACAATTTCAGATCTTATCACCCAAAATTTTTTAAAAATGAATTTCTATTCAATTATAGCTTATTTCTATTTAGTTTATTGAGCAAGTTTATTGAATCATGATCAGATTCATGGCTAATTCGCCATATCAGGTGCGATCCTCAATGAGGGAAGAAAATCACCTGCACGCGGAAATCGCGGATGATCAGTCAGAGGATTAAAGTTTCTTGTAGCTTTTTATATTCCTTTCTCAGGGGTTTTTCCAGAAGTTCGTTTCGGCCGGTGACCGTTTTTGGAATTTGGAATAAGAAATCATGAAATTTTGTAAAAACAGAAAATTTTTAGAGAAAAAATTGTGAAAAATATTTTTGAAAAATTTTAGTTAACTTCAAATTGAAATCTGTGTCAGAGGGGCCGTTCAAATATTACGTAAGCACTTTTTTGGTCATTTTTAACCCCCCCTCCCTCTTTGTCAGCAGAGATAAGCAAACCTCAAACCCCCCCTCCACAATTACGTAAGACACTGCCGGGACCCCCCCCCCCGAAATTTTGACATCCCCATAAGTAAGTACTGTTTTTTCCTTGAAAATTAGGTGACTCGTACAAGGAGCTGTCCTTTTTGGGTGTAACCCTAAAGGTTCAAAAATGAGTCGAAACAGTACTTTTCGGGGTTACAATTTCAAAATGTTAGAGTGGTCTATCTCCAGGAAAAAAGTGTTTACGTTAAAATTCCTAATTCAATTTTTTGTTACATTTATTTTTGGTTGAATTTTGAAATTATCTTTGCAAGTAACAAGAAATTTCGAAAATGCATCATCTTACGTAAGCATCACTCATATCCCCCCTCCCCCCTTGTCAGCAAAAATAAGCAAAGAGCAAACCCCCTCCCCCCTTAGGTGCTTACGTAATATTTGAACGGCCCCAGAGTACCAATAGAATTAATTGCGTGCTTACTTTTAAAACTATTCGAGATTCAAAACTTAGGTGCTAAGAAAAAAAAAAAGATATTATGAGATAATTTTAAAGTATTCGAAAGTTGAGAATATTGTTAAGGCCCCGATCGCAATTTTGTGAAAGGTCCCTGAACTAGTCTAATTTCATCTTGAACACTAAGATGAACTTAGAATATCGTAACTTAGATGAACCCCTTATTTCTGTTTAGAAATGAGGGACTATTATCGCAAAGATTTTGCTATTAAAGTTAGTTGCTTTGAAAGTACAGGCTACAGGGTGTTTCATTAATAATGCTTATTCACAAAGCCAGCAAGGTTTTCATAATTTGACATAATGCGCGTGCGTCACAAAAAAATGACATGCTGTGCTAATAAGTTTTAGAGTTACTGAATCCCCTCTGGAGCAGTGGTAGGATGCCAGAGTAGCATGCGGCAGGTCGTGGGTTCTACCCCCAGTAGTTATTTTGTTAAAATTTCCAAAAAACAGCAAAAATAAGACCACACGCATGCGCATTGTTGAAAAATTATAAAAACCTTGTGGGCTTTGTGAATATGCATTAATAATGGTATAAAACTTCAAGAGGGGGTAGAAAACACCATCAGGAATCAGAATTGCATAGGAATCCATGGTCCATGTTAAATCCATGTTAATGTTAAATGTTTAAAAACACATACATAAAGCATTTTTCTGAGTTTTGCCCATTTATTGTGTAACACTTTTATCTTATAACTGAGGTATTTGCACGTTTTGAGATTAAATTTTATTAAAATAGTATAAAAATCCACGAAGAATGACTTTTACATCAAGTATTTTCGTAGCCTAGTTTCTGAGTTACAAATTTTTGAAATTTCGTTTTTTGTTTGGGCGCGAAAACAGTTCTGAATCACAAATCGTGCGCTGTGACGTCACATTCAATAGAAGCCCGTTTTCTGATAACGTGACCTTTCTGGCGTTTTGGCAAAATTAAAATGGAATTTTAAATTATTTAAAACACATTTTTGAACTTAAAAATCAGAAATTTGGGAGTTTTAAACCATAATGCATAAAAAAGTATAAAATCAAGCAAATCCCTCACTCATGCAAATACCTCATTGTTCATAATGCCGTTAATATTCTAGTAAAACTAAGATACCTCGGAAAATATGGAGTCATAGCTGAACTCTAATTCTTTAATTAGATAATTTTGAAATTTACTTCCTCTTTTTTTTATTGCCGTAAGGAGAATGTTGAATATTTACATTTAAATTATATAGTTTTTATGTAGCTTAATTTGTCTTTTATCTTTTCAGATTGGAAAGTTTATTACCCAAAAATATGAGAAGTATTAATTTTCATTGTTGTTTTCATTGCAGTATCTGTTATTTTTTAGTTGTTCATTAAAATAAATATTAAAAGAAAATGAAATTCTTGTTTATTGAATGCTTTTATAAATGTGACATTACCTTCACAGGATAATACTATAATCTGTATAACATTAACCTATGCTTAAAGTTATTAATTTGGTAAGAATTTTATATCATAACTAAAATTAAATGGAATTATAATGAATTGAATTCAAATTCCTCAACAATACCAATCTTAAACCTCCTAAAGCATTCAGCACCTCTATGTAGCAACATTTGGAGTAATTTTCATGTTATGTAACAAAACGCAGGAGATATAACAGGTAGTTTTTTTTAAAGAAATGTCAAACTATAGCAACGAAAATGTTGCATAATACATATTAAATTGCAAAATACAGGGTGTCCATAAAATAAGTAACCCGATTTAAGGGACTCTAAAAGCCAAACCGTTCATCGGAATTAAATGAAATTTTGATGGACAAGATGTGATGAAATTTGGATGGGGACAAGAATGGTATGGGGTGGGATAGTTTAACTATATCAGTTACGGTAAAAGTGAAAAAAATTTTGAAAATTCCCAATGTAACCCCCCTTTTTTATTCGCGCTACGTGATCCCAGGTGTGAAAAAACAATAATAGCGTTGAAACGGTACCTCTAAGTTGAAAACTCGCTCCTAGAGTGACAAATGAAAACAGCAATGAAACTTTTATTTCTGTTCAAGCTAGACTAGTGAATGGTTAAGAAAATATGACTAGTGTATCAGGAAATAGCAATAAAAAATAGCAATATACTTTGATTTTACTAGTTTTTATTGCTATTTCCTGATACACTAGTCATATTTTCTTAACCATTCACTAGTCTAGCTTGAACAGAAATAACAGTTTCATTGCTGTTTTCATTTGTCTCTCTAGGAGCGAGTTTTCAACTTAGAGGTACCGTTTCAACGCTATTAGTGTTTTTTCACATCTGGGATCACGTAGCGCGAATAAAAAAGGGGGGTTACATTGGGAATTTTCAAAATTTTTTTCACTTTTACCGTAACTGATAAAGTGAAACTATCCCACCCGATACCATTCTTGTCCCCATCACTCAAAACGCCTTCCATCAAAATTTCATTTAATTCCGATGAACGGTTTGGCTTCTAGAGGCCCTTAAATCGGGTTACTTATTTTATGGACACCCTGTAGTTGTAAAATAACAGCCTAAATTCACTTAAATGCTGTTAAAAGCAGGCTTCCTGTAAAATTACAGTATCGCTGTAAAGATAACACAAAAATCCGTAAAATTACGAAATCGCTGTTAAATTACAGTATCGCTGCAAAGTCAACACAAAAATCTGTAAAATTACAAAATAGCTGTTAAATTACAGTATTGCTGTAAAATCAACATAAAAATATGTGAAATTACAAACTCGCCGTTAAATTACAGTATCGCTGTAAAGTTATCACAAAGATCTGTAAAATTACTAAATCGCTGTTAAATTACAGTATTGCTGTAAAGTTAACACAAAATTCTGTAAAATTACAAAATTACTGTAAAAATACAGAATTGCTGTGTTTAATTTATAAAATTGCTGTTAATTTACGAAATTGCTGTTAAAGTCAAAAATTACAAAATTGCTGTAAAATCACTGCAAAAAGGGCTGGCACCCATATTGCCAGCGATTTTTGCTGTAAATTTACTGTGAAATTTTTTGCAGTGTAGGTACTATGTTAAATTTAACACATTCATTGCTGAACGTTTTTGTAAATATTGAATAACAATAGCACGAGCAGACTTGATGGATATTTTCAAGGAAAACGTGTTGATTAAATTATTGATAATTTAACCAATAAATATTCTAACTTTTAAGAGAGTGTGCTTCTGGAAAGTTGGTTGACGTTTTTCTACTAATTGTTATAACGAATGTTTTATAAATAAATAATTTTAGTGAGCAGGGTTTTGTGGGGATTGCGAAGCGATCCGAAAGGCCCTGCGTCAGCAGTTAACGGGGGTTGGCGAGCGATAGCGAGCAGGGGGCGGTAGCTCCCTAGTAGTTTAAACAATAAACGTTTTCAGTCACGTGTTTTTTTCTAGACTTTTAAATTAAAATATTTAATTACCTGTACATTTTTTTGAAAAACTGACTAGATATTTCATTTTACCATGCAAAAAACCATACGGAACACTTGTTTGTTTTTGAAAATCTGACACATGCAACTTCCTTATTATTCATTCTATATTGGCTTTATCAGCAATATAGAATGAATAATTATCATTATAATCAGCAATATAAAAGCAATCTTTATTGGATTTTATAAACCATATTCTTTGCTAAATCTTTTAAATTCTTAAGATAATTTAGCAGCTTAAAACTTTTGAAAACATTTGGATTAGTCATTAGAGACTAGGGGGTTTTCGCCCCCTGTTCGCTATTGCTCCCCAACCCCCGTAAACTGTAAGCAGGACCTTTTGGATTGCTTCGCTCACTTAGCTCACTGAACTTAACTCACTTTATGAAACAATAGAAACAATGAGCAAAAGAAAAGTCAAAAATATATCATAGGTCCTCCCCATGAATGTTCTTCTCCATGCTCTTTTAAAAGTTTGTATATTTATTTTCTCTGACATTAATAATTTAATCAAAATGTTTTCCTTAAAAATATTCAGCACGTCCATTAATAAAAATTGTTCATGATTATTCTGCAAGAAAATGGGCACCACAATGAATCTTTAATTCAATTAGTATACCTAGTAACTCGTTAGTATACCTATAGTGTTTTATCATTCATTGCAACCGAGGCTTGTCAAACAATACCTTTTGAACCAAACTATTGAAAATTATAAGAGACAAAATCAACATGACACTCAATATTTACAATTAATTTCGATTATCAGACTAAAAATTGTTTCAGACAAAATGTGTGAAAGTTTAGTTTGAAATAACATATCTGTAAGTTTTTAGGTTACTTTTATCAGTCTTTGTATGATATTTAATTTGGAAAGTATTTTAAAGAACATTTTTAAAACGTGGAAAAAAAACTTGATTCATCATAAAATATTTCTGTCAAACAAAGTTCTGGAGAGACTGTGTTGAGTTGTATCCCGCTTACTTATCTCTTACTCGGACAATTTTTTCCAACGATTTCATTGGCTGATGCGACATGGCATTCGATTTTTCGGTATGTTTAGAAATTGACATTTTGGCTAGTTAGCAGTTTAGTTCACTGAAAATAGCCGGAAAAGGGCTGAACCTCGGCCTAATTGCAATAAAAGAGGTTTCTCCCAGAGTTTTCTTTTCTTTAGAAATGACCTCAATAACAACAAACTAAAATTGGACAAATTCGTACAGTGGGAAATTTAATTGTTTTTTATTAAAACAAAACGGCTGATAAAAAACCAAAACAGTAATATAGACATGTAATACATGTTTATAGGTTATTTTTAAGTGTTGAAACCGAATATCGCCTATAGTTTGAAAAAAATTTCAATTTCAATTTTTAAAATTAATTTGAATAATATGCTATATGAAAAATTAAAACCTCCCTAAAAACCTCAAAAAATCTTCAAAAGAGATAAATCCAATGGTTTTCATTTAGAAATGACCTAAATATTAGCATACTACAATGTGAAAATTTTACGAGAAATTTTTTTATTTTAAAATTTTAAAGTTTTCAATTTTTATTGCAAAAATATTTTTTGATGTAATAGGATTAAAAATCAACCTATTACAAGCCTATATTATGATATTAAAATTTTAAATTTATAAAAAAATAATTAATTTGTTTACTATGGGGTCAATCCATATCAAGTGATCCAGAGGTGGTCGCTCGACCATTTTAGAATCAAATAATTTTTTGACTATCTTTAATTTTTTATCTTCATTTGAGTTTTTATGGCAGCCATCGAAAAATGCTGATTTTTGCGTTTGTAAGGGTTTCTGTTAACTTTCGTTACTCCTGATTGGTTTAACTTAAATTCATGCAACAAAAGCCATTGTACTCAGAAAGATACATCCTTCAAAATTTACGGTACAATTGTTTGGAACTTTAAAAATGGGGATTTTTTAATTTTCGAAGGATTTGTATTCCCAAAAGACAATGCTTTTTTTCCCCAATGCTTTTTGTAGACAATGTGTAGCCTACTTACTGGACTATATTCTGAAAAAATTTCAACTCTGGTATTTTGTTCTTTTTTGTAGTTATAGGCCTCCAAATTTGTAAAATTTCAAAAAATCCAAACTTTGACCCTCTATATCTCTGTTGGAACAAAGTTTAAAAATCTGAAATTTTTACAGGTAAAGCCTCACTAGGGTATCATCCAACTGTAAAAATTTCATTTTTGGTATTTGCTTCCAAGGGGAGTTATGAACCTTCAAAATCAGATGATTTAAAAGAAATCTCTATATCTCGGGTGGAACTGAGTTTCAAAGTTTGAAAATTTCACAGGTTACGCCTCACTTACGTATCATACTCCTGTAAAAATTTCATCCTTGGTATTTACTTCTAGGTTAAGTTACAGGACTGTAAAAACGCTTAGTTGGGAACATGATAAAATCCATTAATGTAACAATACCATCATTCTTAAGTTTAATGTTCTTCAAACATTACGTTTTTACCGTCCTGTAACTTGACATAGAAGTAAATACCAAAGATTAAATTTTTACAGGAGGATAATACTTAAGTGAGGCTTAACCTTTGAAATTTTGAATCATTTAAACTTTGTTCCACAAGAGATATAGAGGGTAAAAGTAAGGATTTTTTTGGAATCATCAGATTTTGAAGGTTCATAACTCCGCTTGGAAGCAAATATCAAAAATAAAATTTTTACAGGTGGAGGATATTTTATAGTGAGGCTTTACCTGTAAAAATTTCAGATTTTTAAACTTTGTTCCAACAGAGATATATATGGTCAAAGTTTGGAATTCTTTGAAATTTTCCAAATTTGGAGGCTTTAACTACAAAAAAGAACAAAATAACAGGGTTGAATTTTTTCATAATATAGTTCTGTTAGTAGGCTACACATTGTATACAAAAAACATTGGGAAAATATAGATCTTTTGGGAATACTACTCCTTCGAAAATTGAAAGATCCTCATTTTTAAAGTTCTACTTTTAGGCGGTTTTTCTATATTTGGGACACGATTCTACAAACAATTGTACCGTACATTATGAAGAATGTATTTTTATGAGTGCAATGGATTTTGTTGCATTAATTTAAGTTAAACCAGTCAGGAGTAACGAAAGTTAACAGAAACAAACAGAAACAGAACAAACCAAAAATCAACATTTTTCGATGGCTGCCATAAAAATTCAAATAAAGATAAAAAATTAAAGATAGTTTTTGGATTCTCCAATGATATTAGAATCAACCCTCGAAAATTATTTGATTCTAAAATGGCCGAGCTACCATTTCTGTTTTTTCTGGATCACTTGATATGGATTGACCCTATGGGTTCTTAATAAATATAGTTTTATTGTTAATAAAATAAATTCTGATGGAAATATGCCAAAATATTACCTGTTTTCACTTCTTTGGAAATCTGTACTACATTTTACCAATTTCAAATTTTTATATTAATTAATTAACTAATCAATTGAGAGTGAATTCCATCGGTTTTCCATTAAATAACTATCTGTGGACAATATCCACTGAAAAATGACCTATAAAAAAGCCTCAAAAGTTTAGGGCACAAATTTTTAAAAAATGCATTTTTCGAGAAAAAAAATGGAAAGTTAAGAAAAATTCAACTTCTTTTTAACTGGTAAAATTTAGTATGCTAATATTTAGGTCATATCTAAATTTAAACCATTGGATTTATCTCTTTTGATGATTTTTTTAGGTTTTTAATTTTTGACACAGCTTATTATTCAAATTAATTTTAAAAATTGAAATTTCACTTTTTTCCAAACTAAAGGCAATATTCGGTTTCAACACTCAAAAATAACCTATAAACATGAACTATTACAAGCCGATATTATTGTGTTGGGGTTTTAATTTATTTTTTTCGGACATTTAAAAAAAAAATTAAATTTCCCACCGTCCTATTTTTTCCGATTTTTAGTATGTTATTATTGAGGTCAAATCTGTTTGAAACATCTGAAGTTGCGGTCCCTTACACCAGAGCAGTATCCGCTTCTTTCAATCCTCAGCAAAAAAAGCAGGATTAAAAACTCCTTCCAACGTCGATTGAACTCTTTGTCCGAGTCCCTTCCGTCCTTTAAACCGGAAATTATTCCCATCTATTACTCGGAACCACCTTGGAGCTGGCCTGTTATCACGATTAATTTGTGTCTCCCTAACAACCTTAAAAAAAAGGATGATCCCATGGTCTTAAGACTCGAAGCATCAGAAATGATTTCAACACAGTATTCCGACCATGTTAAAATCTTCACAGATGGATCGGTAGACCTAGAGAATGGTCTTGCTGGAGCCGGGTTTTTTGACCAGTCAACTGGGGAGAAATTTTTTGTTCCTGCGAGCTCCAACTCTAGCTTGGATGCTGAACTTCTGGAAATTAATGCTGCTTTGGTGAGTTGCACATGCATGACTAATGTTCAAAAGGTTTGCATTCTCACAGATTCACAATCATCTCTGCAGGATCTTTCAAGCAATGACACCACAGTGCATATTCGTTCAGAATCTCAGAATTGCGACATCTTATCCTGAAAATTTAAGAGATTAGAATTACACTCTGTTTTCAATGGGTACCATCTCACTGTGGCATAACTGGCAATGAGATTGCAGACATAATCGCCAAAGATTCATCTCAATTATTTCCTGTTCAACAAGAGATCTCCTCATTGGCCCACTGCAAAAGTTCGAGTGGAAGATCCTTTAAGAGGCAATGGGCCGAAATTTGGAAAGCAGAAACCACTGGCCTTCATCTTTTTAAACTTTTACCATTTCCCGCGGAGGAGGATATACAGGGTGGTCCTTAATTCATGATACAAACTTCTAGGGGTGTTAGAGTACACCTAGACGAACAAGAATTGGTATAGGAAGGGGGGTCGCAGTTACACCGTTAAAGAGCTAGGTCCTAATGTAGTGCGAGAGCGTTACAAAAGGACGTTTTGCCAAGGCCCGTTTAACGAAAAAAAAACATAATGAAATGAAAAAATTTATTGCATGACGTACAGCAGTATCCGTACTACTTACATCATAAATTTGATAGAAATTGAACCACTTTCTAAACCGCGGAGTTAGTTTCAAAAGTGCAATATTAATCTTTTAGTCAAAGAATCACATTCCTTAATGGTATATAGAAAAATGATGATCGGGGAAGGAATTTTCAATGATCGTAACATGGATCATTGAAACTGTTTGATCATTGAAAATTCCTTCCCCGATCATCATTTTTCTAAATACCATTAATGGAACTCCATTGTTTGACTAAGAGCACGTTTTAAAACTCACCCCACGGTTTAGAAGGTGGTCCAATTTCTATCAAATTTATGATGTAAGTAATACGGATACTGCTGTACCTCATGCAATAAATTTTTCCTTTCATTATGTTTTTTTTCGTTAAACGGGCCTTGGCAAAACGCCCTTTTGTAACGCTCTCGCACTACATTAGGACCTAGCTCTTTAACGGTGTAACTGCGACCCCCCTTCCTATACCAATTCTTGTTCGTCTAGGTGTACTCTAACACCCCTAGAAGTTTGTACCATGAATTAAGGACCACCCTGTATACAGGGTGTCCCATAAATAATGAGGCACACTTCTAGGAGGGATAGTAGACACCTAGACGAGTCAGAATCACATAGGATTTGGGGGTCCCACACCAAAACCCAGAGAGTTAAAAATGGAGCGACACCCCAAAAAAATTATTGAAAAATTCAATTTATAGAAGAACTACTAATTGGTAAAAATTTAATTATGGTCTCAAAAATTGTGGTTTAATATGATCTTTAAAATTATCTCAAAAGTCTTCACCTAAAAATTTGTTTTATTTCAAAATAAGTTTAAAAACCACAAAAAAATGTGAAAATTCTGCCAAAACCTCATTTTGTATTTCGAAATCATTTCCTTTGATTTAATAATCTGAAAGATCATAGTCGTTAGTCCTTTAAGTCCAAAGTGTCACGTAAAAACCATCAATATTCAATGCTTGAGATCATGTTAAAGCTCGGTAAAAGTCCGTTTTTTTCGTCCGCAGACTGTCGTTTTGGAAACGGCTATAGGAAACCAGTTTTCGCACGCAAAAAAATGAACTTTAACAGGATCTCAAGCGTTTAATATTAATGATTTTTACGTGAAACTTTGGACTTAAGGGTTTTCAACTATGATCTTTCAGATTATAAAATCATAAGAGAGGATTTCGAAATACAAAATAAGGTTTGGGCAGAATTTTCACATTTTTTTGTGGTTTTTTAACTTTTTTAATAAAAAAAAATTTTAAGGTGAAGACTTTTTAGATAATTTTAAAGATCATATTAAACCACAATTTTTGAGACTATAATTAAATTTCTACCAATAGCAGTTCTTCTACAAATTGAATTTTTCAATAATTTTTTTGGGGTGTCGCTCCATTTTTAACTCCCTGGGATTTGGTCTGGGACCCCCGAATCCTATGTGATTCTTACTCGTCTAGGTGTCTTCTATCCCCCCTTGAAGTGTGACCCATTATTTATGGGACACCCTGTATATATAAAAACGTGCCAAGGATGGTGGCCACCTTTGCTGCAAGAGCACGTATTCATCTCGCCGAGTCTGCTCTCTGTGTACTGTGTGAGGGGGAAGAGGAGGGCATTAGTCACATCCTCCTCGGGTGCACAATGCACATTGCACATATCCCATATTCCATCAGGACATTCTTCGGGGAGTGGCGACCACCGTGGAGGAAATTCTTAAAAATAAAAAAATTTGGACCCTCGCCTGCCTTACATATCAAACACCGAGCCATCGGCCACAATTAGCCGGACCCTCGTAACAAGAAGTAATTAAGAAGTAAGTATTATTGAGGTCAAAGTCAAAATAGTTTAGAAACCTTTTATTGCAATTTGTCCGAGGTTCAACTCTATTTTCAGTGAACTAGTTTCTGAGGCGTATTAAAGGGAAGGTGGATTAAAGCATCTAAAAAAATTTCAAATTTTTACATAAAGGGACTAAACCAGTGTTTCCCAACCTTTTTCTGTCCATGCCCCACCAAAGCCTTTCTAAGTTTTCCATGCCCCCCTGGTCTCAGAGGCATATATAGAAATATATTTTGAGAGGGAGTCAAAATTATTTCTTAGACCCTCCGTCCTCTGTATATTTAATAAGTCTAATGAAGCTTTTCAGAAAATTTTTAGGTAGAATTTGCATGCTAAAGAACTAAATCAAGTTATGAGTAATTAAGTTCTAAGTAACCAGGGGGGGTCTGGGGGTCCTCAACCAGCAAATTTTCGGAAATTTGACTCTAGGAAACAGGTTTTTAATTTTAACTAGTTTGGTGGTACCCCTAGTTGGGAAATTTTGGATATACATTTTTAGGTAAGATTGGCATTTGGACGATCCTAACGTAAAAAAGTTTCAAATATAAGCAAAAAAACAAAGATATAACAAAAAAACAAAGATAAAACAAAGATATCTTGAAAAGATTCTAAAAACAAAGATATCTTGGATCATCCCCCAGAAAAGGTTTGGAAATTAGACTCTAAAAACAGGGTTTCAACTTGGTTTTGATACATACTGGTCCAGATTTCAGACATACATTCTCAGATAGGATAATAGGATCAGATTTTGATAAACTTCTTTTAAAAAAGTTTTTTTATTTTCCCCCTGGATTGGTTCCACCTGGGGGGCAATTTGGTTGAAAATTTTCAAATTGCCCCCCTAGAAAATGATATTGCCCCCCGGTGGGGCGTGCGCCCCACGTTGGGAAACACTGGACTAAACCAATAGTGTTTTCCCCTTCTCAAATTATCTCCATTCTTCATCAAATCTTTCTTCAGGCTTGGCCTCGGGGTCTTTTTTTCATTGAAAGTTCTCCAAGGTCTTCCCCTTTCATTTTCTAGTACAGGGTACAGGAGGTAGTTGATAGTGTTTTTATTAATTCCCTCTTTTCTTCCTTTTTCGTCTTTAATATTGGAAATAATTATAATATATTAAGCACACAGTTTATATGAAAGACTTCCCGAATTGATTTGAATTTGATTGATAACTAGTGAGCAAATTTCTTCAACACACACATTTTTAAAAGAAAACATGGCATCAGCTACCAATTCTATTCCGATCAGAGTGGAGGTAACTGGTTACCGTATACCAAGAATACTTTGTAGAGTTTCGCATGCCCGTATTTTCAAAATTTATTTTAAAATATTCCGTCTGCAACTTTCTCCCTATTTTCAAAAAATATACGATATTAGTACCCAAATATTTTCGAACAACTTGTCCTGTTAGTCCACTGAAAATAGCGAAAAAAAGGGCCGAACCTCGGACAAATTGCAATAAAAGGTTTCTCAACGGTTTTCACTTAGGAATGACCTCAATAATAACATACTAAAAATCGGCCAAAATCGGCCGGGGGGAAGTTTAATTTTTTTTAAATTTTTAAAAAATGGCCGAAAAAATATTTCAAAAAATCAAATTATAAAAATAGAGACTTATGATACATGTTTATAGGCTACTTTTCAGTGCTGAATACGAATATACCATTTAAATTTTAAAAAATTTAAAATTTCAATTTTTAAAAATTAATTCAAAATTTGGAAAGTCGAAAAAATTAAAACATCGCTCAAAACCACAAAATAATTGCAAAAGAAATAATTAAAACGGTTTTCAATTAGAAATGACTTAAATAATAACATACTAAAAATGGAAGAAAATCGGAAAGTAAAAAGTTTAATTTTTTTCAAATTTTCAATTGTTTTGGCCTAAAAAATCGACCTTTTTAAAAATTCTTGTTAAAAACGTTTGAGGCATTTACCAAGGTCATTTTTCCATGGATGTTGTAGGTATATACCTCTATAACATAAAAAAACCACAATTGGTGATTAAATCATTAGTTAATTGATTAATTTATAAAAATTAACGTTGAAAATACAGGTAAAATCTTTCAATCAAGTAATAAGGAAAATATTTAGACAATATTTGGTAATAAATCATTTTAAAAATAATTAAATTGAAAAAGGACAAAATATCTTTCAAAAAATTAAAATTTTAAATTAATTTAAAAAATTTAAATTTTTTAAAAATTTTAAATTTTGTAGTATAGGCATGTGATACATGTCTCTAGGCTATATTTTAGTGCTGTTTACGAATATCACGCCAACTTTTCAATAAAATTTAAATTAACTGTGGAAAAATTGAAGCATTTTTCTCAATAATTTTGTTTTTTATGCTTCAGATTTTCCACAGTTAATTTAAATTTTATTGAAAAGTTGGCGTGATATTCGTAAACAGCACTAAAATATAGCCTAGAGACATGTATCACATGCATATACTACAAAATTTTAAAATTTTAAAAAATTTAAATTTTTTAAATTAATTTAAAATTTTAATTTTTTGAAAGATATTTTGTCCTTTTTCAATTTAATTATTTTTAAAATGATTTATTACCAAATATTGTCTAAATATTTTCCTTATTACTTGATTGAAAGATTTTACCTGTATTTTCAACGTTAATTTTTATAAATTAATTAATTAACTAATGATTTAATCACCAATTGTGGTTTTTTTATGTTATAGAGGTATATACCTACAACATCCATGGAAAAATGACCTTGGTAAATGCCTCAAACGTTTTTAACAAGAGTTTTTAAAAAGGTCGATTTTTGAGGCCAAAAAAATTGAAAATTCGAAAAAAATTAAACTTTTTATTGTCCGATTTTCTTCCATTTTTAGTATGTTATTATTTAAGTCATTTCTAATTGAAAACCGTTTAAATTATTTCTTTTGCAATTATTTTGTGGTTTTGAGCGATGTTTTAATTTTTTCGACTTTCCAAATTTTGAATTAATTTTTAAAAATTGAAATTTTAAATTTTTTAAAACTTAAATGGTATATTCGTATTCAGCACTGAAAAGTAGCCTATAAACATGTATCATAAGTCTCTATTTTTATAATTTGATTTTTTGAAATATTTTTTCGGCCATTTTTTAAAAATTTAAAAAAAATTAAACTTCCCCCGGCCGATTTTGGCCGATTTTTAGTATGTTATTATTGAGGTCATTCCTAAGTGAAAACCGTTGAGAAACCTTTTATTGCAATTTGTCCGAGGTTCAACTCTATTTTCAGTGGACTATGTCTTTTTAATTGTTACAGGAAAATTTTCTTGAGACAATTCTATCTAAGAAGTGTCAAGACTCATTTTACATAGATGGCAGCACTACTTTCTCCAAACTGAACCTCTGAACACTAGAAAAACGACGACGGCCTTATTGTACCCAAAGTGTCTATAGGGAAAATCGAAAATCGTTGATTCTTTGGTACAGAAAAAAATTGAGTTCATACTTGACGTTTAAAGAATAAGTGGTCACTAAGAAAATTGACTTTTTTATGGTTTAGTATGAGAGACCTTTTTATATTTACTTGAAAAAAGTTAAGATAAATTGTTTTGCAAAGTAACTATTCTGACGCCCTTTTCAAGTCTTGGAAAGCCACTGTCAGCAGGAAAAGTTCCTTCCAAAAGCTCCTACTGCATTTATCGAAGAGGAGTTCCCCCCTTTTTTCTCTTGCTCTTTCTGATTCTTTTTTAATGACAGTAGAGTTCTCTCCATTTGAGGGAGACTCTCGCTCTTCTGCATCTTCTCTGAAGTGCATAAGGAGTGCTCCATGTCTTTTGTTTTACTTACAGCATGATTTTTAAGAATCGAAGGGCGCGCTTCATCTGGGGTCCATCTTTTCTGAATTCTCTCTATAGGACGGCCGGGAATACGAGGTCCTTCTGGGTTATATTGTAGCCAATATCTTGGTGGCCCAGAAACTGTGCTAGATAATTGGAGAGAGGAAAAAAGATCTTGAGTTTACCTTTGGAAAAGGGGTTGTAATATACAATAATAAAGGTCCACTTAGCCGAATGTGTCATATCTGCTTCTGCACATTCATTTTCTCTTCACCATGCCTTGCATATCTCTATTCTTTATCATCTCTTTGTTTTCTTGAGTCTCCATTTACGCTATCCATTAAGGGGACACAAGACATCTCGACAGCCGAAATACGTAAAATTTAGCTTTACCGATTTCTTTCAGAAATATAATTAAAAATACATTCCCATCTTTAAAATTTTTACAGAAAGCAGTCAAGATACCGTAGTTTATATACAACACAAGAAAAATAAAAAAATTAAATAATTTAATATTTAAATTTATACTTAAAATGGACTTAGTTTCTACGATACATATTGACTAAGTGTTGTTAAGGTACATTTAAAAAAAACTACTGCACATTTTACTCTAAAATTTGGACCAGCTATAGATTATAAGTTGATAGATAATAATAAGCACCCTTTTTGTTTTAGCTTTTTTTCCTGAATTGGGGTAATTTTGGCTCACGACACAAAATTAAAATTTTAAGGCATTGAGTTACCTTTGAACAATGATGTACTGTTTAGATGTATTGCTGCTAAGTTACCTATCAATAATAATTAGTTTATAATTTAATACCAAAATCAAGCAATAAAACATGTTCTCTTATACAAAACGGATTTCATTTTAGAGTTATTTTTTAGACTAGTAGAGGAATTTTTTAAGAAACAGACATAGATGAATAGTAAACAGCATTTCAACATCCTTGGTTTATATTTTGATGAATTTGTTGATTTAAATGAAGAGAAAATCCCCTTTTGAAAAAAAAAACGATATTTCTTCGAATACGATTTCATAATGATTATACCATCTACACCAGTGTTTCCCAACGTGGGGCGCACGCGCCACCACCGGGGGGCAATATGATTTTCTTGGGGGGCAATTTGAAAATTTTAATCAAATTGCTCCCCAAGTAAGGCATGGACGACCAAGTTTTATTTACTTTCCGAGAAGGATTTTCGAAAAAAGAAAGATATGGGGGGCACAGAAAATTTAGAAAGACTTTGGTGGGGCATGGACCGAAAAAGGTTGGGAAACACTGTTCTACACCATACAATACATTAAGGTTCGTTTAGTTATAATTTGGATGTATTTCGTATTTAGAATTAAATTCTCATCCATATCTGACCACTGCTTCAATAAACGTAATGAGTATTTCCCTTATTTCAGCACATACCATTGGTTACCCCAAAGGTTAAGTCACCCCAAATTGTAGGCCAAAGTTATCCCAATGTAATTGAACTTTAAGAATTATCATGAAGCTTTAAGTGAATCACACACACACACACACACACACATACACAAAATAGTAGCATTGAAAACTGTAAGAGGACTTTATAACCGACATAACAATATGATCTAGCTGTTTTGAAACATTTTCTTTATTGCTTTTTCAAAGAAAAGTTGTAAGGTGAACAAAAATCGACATTTTGACACAACTCTAGTTGGAAGACTCCTATTGATAGTATTTTTGGAATATCAAGACACAGCTTTAAGGATATCATAGCAACAATTCTACCTGTTTGCCCTAGCATTGGATAAGTGATAATTACATTCTTTCATTAGATACAGCACGTAGAAACTATTTCCGATGCTTGGGCCAAAGTTTCCCTTAAGGGCCAAAGTACCCCATTTTACGGTATTAAAGAATGTTGAAACTTTGATATGACGCTTCTGGATTACTCAGGTGTAATTTTTATCTAACTTCCCGATGAGATAGAGAGGTTTGAAACCTTACACATAGTTTAAATTTTAATAACAATTATGTTGGGGATTTTGGATTAATTTGCTTTCCCTGAACCATTAGGAAGATAAAATTGTTTCAAGTTTCAGTGCCTAATGCAGTCGAAAATGCTCGAAATTCTTTGAAATTTCACATGGAATATTTTAAAAGATTTTTAGGTTCGACTTTTAAGGGGGTGGAAATTCTCTATAAACGATGACTGTCATTGCGAAATTTAGCCTTTGGTACGATCAGAATAAGTGGGGATTGAGATTTGTGCGGGTCTAGTCTGACATAATCTTCATTAAAAAAGGAGAAAACTTCTTGGTTCAGGTTTCGTAATACACACAAACGTTATTTTGATCAATTTAAAAAGATCCAATACCCATTACTTTTTTTTATTTAAATTATATTAAATATTGGATTTCATTATTTTTTCAATATGCGATTCAAAATATCCTTCAATTTTTAAGAGTAAGATGATCTATAATTACGGGGTTATTTATTGTTTCTTTAAGAACCGTGACACTAAAGTTAAACCATAAATTCTCTCTTTGGGCTTTGTTACTGAAGAGAAAACCACGAGAAATAGTTCCTTTTTAAATTTAGGTCCATTAAGGCTGTCTTTGGAGCTTACTTACTGTGACGTTTATTTCGGACTTAGGAGAAACCGGACAGTCTGTGAAGTGTATTTATGGACTCCTCCTGGAAAGTCCGGATAAAGTCGTTTCCTGATAACTCGAATAAGCTCCTGCAACAGCTGTCTTTCGGTAAAGGGGGCGTTCACAAAATGAAAAGATCGCATTCAATGTGATTGCAATATCAGGGGTTAAAATACAAAAAATATAAATATATTTCATACTGAAATAATATCAACAAAAAATTTAAACTTGGAACAAATTAGTGTATAATTTCTAAACTGCAACTAGTTTTCAAATATAAAGATGTAAGTGGATAGATTGAAATAATAATAATAGCATTAAAGATGTATGCAATCATAATATTGTCAAGGAATCATTGTTACATTAATAAATAACAACACGATATTACTTTATTGTTTTCGATTATTTCCAACTGTAACTTGTGAAAATACTTCATGCCCAATTGAACTTAGAATTCAATGAAATTTCAGATTCCTTGTCTAAAAATGCCAGAGATCTCAATCAAAATACAGCACTAATTTCGCTGACCGATGCAAATGCTTTTGCAGGGTCAAGGCTTTTTGCCCCCTCGAGAATAAAAACCAAGGATCAAATAACTAAGGAAAATCAACTCAACATTGACCGGAAGACCGCCACGACTCTCGTCCTATTTCTCATGGACTCTCATTGACAAGACACCATAAAAATATGAAAATTTTAGCTGATGAGACCAACAGATATCAAAACTGTGGCAACTGTCCCGACGAAGAACTAACACCTCATCATGTTTTCAACTGCCTTGCAGTCGCTGCAGGCTTTCACAATCTTAACTATCCCACAGAGGAGGATTTATATTCTACCAACTCAATAGCAATAGCAAAGATGACACAGATATATAAAGTATAAAGTAATAGAGGATATAAAGTAATATATAAAGTAAGATATAAAGTAAGATATAAAGTAATATATAAAGTAAAATATAAAGTAATAGAGGATATGACACCACCGCCCACCAAAACAACTATAGTTTCACGGATTTTTCATGGATAAGAAAAATAAGAACTTTTTTTACATAAAATATGTTTTCTTCTTCTTTTATGAACTTAAATAGATAAATTCCCTTTTACTCTATTTTCTGTTCCCAAAAGATAACCGAAGGTAAAATTCCTTTGAAATTAAACCTTTTTCCAATAAACCTTTCATGCTGCGTCATTTCCTCGTCTCATTTCTCGCTAAAATAAGGTCAATACTAAAAATAGGTCCCTTGTTAAGGGCCTAATCTCTTTTAAAAATAACTTAGAATGATTTGAGTGAAATCCTTAATTTTTCGTTATTTAAAGCAATTTATTTCTCTCGAAAGAAGTTAATTCATCATGGCAGACTTGAAGAAGGTTCCTTTTAAAATAGCTCCGAAGCAATCACATGCTTTTAAAGATCTTCGGTTTATGAGAAGTTTGTTGACGTTAGTTTCAAGTATTTTCACTTCTATAGGAGAATTTAATTTTTTTAAATTTAATTATTTTTTGTAAAGGAATTTTTAGTGAATTTAATTTTAATTCTTTTCCTCTTTCTTAACTTGTACCTGATTCAATTTAAATTTAAATTAACTCAATGTTCCACTTAAAAATTATCGGCACAGCACATTGTAGCTTTTGTGTATTTATAAACTTTTTAAAAGAAAATGCAGATGATAAACACATGACTCTACATTCAGGGAGTCTGAAACATTTGAAAAGTTCTGATCACTTTAAGAGGTAATAAAGAACTGCATTAAAAAACAGTGACTAAGTAGTAGGTGGGGAAAGTAGAAAGTTTACAATTTGAGATAATAAGGTTAAAAATTGATTTCACCCATCAAAAGTAAATTTTCTAAGTTTGGCTCCTAAGCTATAGTTAAAAAATACAGATTCTATTTTGCAGTGAATTTTAAATGTTATAGTGTTTTTATTAAGCTATAATAGAAAGTGTTAAAATGGTGGGCAGACATTTTTCATGAAGTGATCAAGTTTTGTACCTTGGACCTAAGGAAAGCGTTGTACCTTGAACCTACCCAAAATACACTTAACTACCTTAATGCTCTAGGAAAAATGCTTAAAAAATGATCTAGGAAAACTTTTTTTCAGCATTATGATTTCAGAAGTAAAATTTTGACACAAGTTTAAATGTTCATAAAGCACAATGAATTTCTGGAAGTGGAAGATGGTACTTTCATTTTATGACCCTTGAGATTACACCCAAAGAGAACAGCTTCTAGTAATAAACATTACCTACTAAAACATAAAAACATTACCTACAGAAAGTGATGTCGAAATTTGAGGGGAGGGTAAACCCCTAACCCACCTTTGGATACTGCCAGCACAGCTTACAATTTTTTCAATTCCACCCGTGCAAGGCCGGGCATATCTGCTAGTTTTGAAACACAATAAATTAATAAACAAAGGACATAATAATGGGCTAATCACGCAAGTGTCGCTGAACGTTGCTACAGAAATTGTAGGATTTCCTGTCAGAAAATGTCTGGACGTCTGGTACAAGATTGACCAGACGGGAAATTCAAAGCCAAGAATCCCACTAAGGTCACCCCCTATAAAGACAATTCTTTACTGTGAAGAGACAGTCTAAATTGGAACATTTTCAGAAATCAGACTGGCTGAATTAGAAAACCTTTTATTATTTTTTTTTGCGTCTCCTTCGTGATAAAATTGCAGAATAATTTAGCAACAGTGGTTTACTTTCCCACTGTTTATAATAATCTAATTCAAGTTATTTTGTACACTTAATTTATAAATAAATGAGTTTTCTAGTTCATTAGGTAGAGTGTACTGTTAATATCTTGTCATTAACTACATCGCATTTTTTTAGTTAGGGAAAACACCTTTCTATCAGAATTTTTTTCTGTAGTCACGCTCGTTTTTGTTTCGAAAATCTGAAATCCCAATTTTTTTAGTCCCCTTGAGCTTTGAAATATTTAAAGAATTCCGTGAAACAAAATATACCGACTAATAAACTATTGTAATGCAAACATCAAACACATTTACTGTGCATAAAAACTTGACTTATTTTTCTGGAGAAAAATAAGAATTAGTAAATTAAAATTTACTTACATCATCATAAATTTTTTAATAAGATTTAGTGTAGGTTTTTAGTGTATTTTAATTATTTTATAAACAAAAGTTTGATTTTGTAAAATACTTAATTTAAAAATTGCCACCCTTTCTGCAATTAACAGAATAAATAAATGTTTATGTAGTCTCTAGAAGATGAAAAAAATTGGTAAAAAAAAGTCTAGTTTTCTCTAAATTAGAAATGAGTTTAAAAATTTCCAAGGGAAACATATTTTCAGGAAACATATTAGTAAGAGTTTTACACTAGTGGCTAAAATTGTTGCCTAACATGAAATATACTATAGATAAGCAAATTTGCTAGAACTTTATGCAAAGGTAAAACAAATTTGAATGTAAAAGATTTTAATTTGAAAATTTAATAAAGGGAACTTAACCACAAAAACCTATAAGGCTAAGCGCGCACTAGGAGACAAAGACAAAATTGCTCTCGGAGACAAAGACAAAATTGCTTCCCTGGCTATTGCAAGAAGCTAGAGTGCGCGCACATGGCGACGAGACCAAGATCACTAGGCCAAGAATTTCCTCATAGAAATGCATTGCTCTCGAGTGACTAGTGTTTTAAGTCGCCGAGACAGAAGTCTCTTAGTGCGCGCTTAGCCTTAAGGCTGAGCGCGCACTGGAGACTTTTGTCTCGGAGACTTAAAACACTAGTCACTCGAGAGCAATGCATTTCTATGAGGAAATTCTTGGCCTAGTGATCTAGCGACGAGACCAAGATCACTAGACCAAGAATTTCTTCATAGAAATGCATTGCTCTCGAGTGACTAGTGTTTTAAGTCTCCGAGACAAAAGTCTCCAGTGCGCGCTCAGCCTTAATGAAAGAGCTAAAACTTCTTAACACAGTTTATTCAAATGGAAAATCATTTCTAAATTTTTTTATTATTAACATGAAGCGATTATTTTGTAATTTAATTGTCATTTCTTTATAATTCCTTAGAAAATATGCATGCCACTCTTAGGGTATTAAAATGTTAATTTCGTGAAAAATCCTTTCACAGTTTCTAGAAAGTTCTCAGAAAGCTAGATACATTTTCTGTTCAGCCCATCTTGTTACTTAAAAAGAACAACGAAATATTAACCTGTGTTACGACATAGGAAATATGAATGTCTTGCTTAAAAAGCGGTCTCTCTTTGTTTCTTGGATCTCGGCTGTCATGGCCACCTGTTACGCACACAAAAGAGACGCTGGGTTCCAGGATTATGTACGTCATTAAAGAATTCGCTCCCTGGGCCGAGGGTATGAAAGGAATAGGATGAATATGGTTTATTTCTAAGCACAAAATGGCGTCTTTCTTTTTCTGCCTTCATTCAAATTTGAAAAGTTTGTTCTTTTAGCCTTTATGAGGTATTCGCAAGTGAAGACATGCGTATGAATAAATTTTATATAATATCTATTATTAATTTTTGAAGATTATGCTAGAGATAGTCACCGCATCCAATGGATTTTCTAGTATTTTAAAGATTACACCAGTGTACTTTTTTAATAGAATGACCCTACACTGTTAAAAAAAACAGTTCAACCTTTCACCAGTTTAGTGGTGAAAGGTTGGGAAGTTTCATCACAAACGTGGTTCAAATTAGTTGCATATGTAGCGAATATTTTAACCATGTTTTCGGTGCATGAAAGCACCGAAAACTTGATGAAAAGCACCAAATACAAGTTTTGTGTTTGAAAACACCGAAAATGTGGATGGAATTTCAGCAACATTTCATTTGAAGCACATTTGTGGTGAAAGTTTGAAATTTTTTTAACAGTGTTGTGAAAATTCATAACCTTTTATCTCATTTCCTTATTATTTTACATAATTTTCTTAGCATTACTAGGGGGCTCTGCCCCCTGCTCGCTTTCGCTCACCAACCCCCGGAACTGCTTCGCAGTTCTATGAAGATCGCTTCGCGATCTTAGCGAGCAGAGCTCGCTTGTTTCATCTCAACTATCCAGTAAAACCTTGAACTTATCTGCTTAGTAAATGATAATTTAAAATCGAAACTTTTTATCTCTCTAACTTATCAATAACTTAATGCGAACCATTACTACCAAAATATCAAAATAAAACTGTTACTAAAATATTCCTTTTTAGTTTACCATTAATTTAACCGAAATGTTTTCAAAAATATCCAGCAAGTCTACTAATTATCATCAACCATCTTAGAGAAAAAAATGCCATTAAAAAACTTTTAAATTTATAAAATGAACGTGTGTATCTAGTGAATCATGGGGAATAAGAAATCAGATTCATAAATTAATCGCCTGTTTCTCTAGTGAACGACCAGATAGAGAAGAAAAAATTGAAACTTGGAATCTTAATAATTCTAAAACTAATTCGATTTTTTTGAAAAAACAAAACGCCAATCTTTCTATAAAAAATAATTGTATGCGTGTTTAAAATATCATAGTTCTACTGTGATTAGTTTTTCTATTATAACGAAAAAACCAAAAACGGGTAAAAAATTTCGAAACTTTAGAATTTAATAACTCCAAAAACAATTCGAAATTCGAAAAAAGGGCGACGAGGTGCAAAACTTCATACCTAAGAGTATGCGTCTGCAAAAAATCATGTTTCTGCTGTAAATAGATTTTGCTGGGGGCGAACTCGCAGCCGAAAAAAATAATTTTCGACTTTGACATTAAATAACTCCAGAACTAATTATCTAATTAATTAGGTTTGGAAACTGAAATGACCCTCATACATTTGTCTACCAATGGTCAAAATTTCATAATATTCCTTCAAATAGTTTTTGCGAAGTGATAGTTCTAAGTGTTCAAAAATAAAATTTTCAAAATCAGCGGTGACGGCGGCGACGACGGCGGTGACGGTCACTGTTACTTTTTTTTAATATAGAGAGATAATTTTTTTCTTCTCAGTGCGATATTTTTTAATCTAGGTATTTTATTTAGAGTTTTGAGATTTGGTAAATGAATAATAACAATTTATAAAAATGTAGAAGTGTAAAACGCCTACAGAAAATCATAAAATTTCTTATTTTAAAGCTTTCGTATGGGTTAACGTATTTATTATACGAGGGTTTAATGAGGAGATTTCTCATGGTATTGACATTAAGTTTTCCTGATCATTCAGAGTTTTTGCTCAATTTGCTTGTCTAAGACATCGTTCTGATAAACGTACAGATCATAACTACACCTATTTAAGATAACAGTAGATTCATCAGATTACGCTCTATTTCAAACAAGAAATTTTTTACAGTCCTAATCTTTGTATTTTAGCCTTCTTTTTATGAAATAAGACAATTTAGATTACTAGTTCTCAAAAATTCGTCAATATTGTGCATATTATTTGCTATATACGTACTTTAAAAATATTGTCAAAAATAAGTTAAATATTTCTCTTTCCCAAAAGCTAACAGATGTTAGATTTCCCAATCCATTTCCTCCACTTTGTTATCCATTATGATAACCACCTACACACATTAGCTTTCATTTAATATACTGTTATCTAGTGTGTTTGGAGTTTTTATCTGTACCTAGGATAATGCATTAAAGTTCTTAACAAGTAAAAGTAATGGGATTTTGCATTTTGTTCGTATGCATTGCAAAAACTTCTGGTTTTAAATCACATTTAATAAAAAATATCTTAGTAAAAAGGATATTTTTGAATGATTTTAAATTTTCATGAAAGTCAAGATTACAAAATGATGAACTGTAGACAAATTTTTTTTAACTATGCGCAATTAAAAATATATTAGTTTACAACTTTTTCTACGTGCTGCGGTTTTAAAAAAGCACAGGGACAATATTTTTACAAAAATAGTCTTCCTTGCAGTACCAAATAAAGTGATATTTGTGATAGACTTTTCTTCAAAAAACTTCTTACGTAATGACGTAAGTCAACTTTCGATTACTGCTAAATTGTTTTTCAGATTTACTCCAAAGGTTTACTGAAGTAGTAAATTAAAGGTTAAAAAGATAATTAACTGCCCGTTTTCGTCCCTTCTCCTGTAAATGTGAAACGCCCACATAATGGTATTAGCGATTGAGTTCCAGGTTAAATGTACTTGGATTTACAGAGTAAAATGATTTTGGTGCCTCTAATAAAAGAAAAATTTCTACACATTTCAAATAAAGTGTACTATGAAAATAAATGTACCAGCTAGGTAATTTTTTTCAGAAATAATTTTGTAAAGTGCTCAAAATAGTAGTGTCAAATACGAGTCCAACACTCATATTACAAAAGGATTATGAAGGAGAGCCTTATAGAAACCTGGTCAGATGAATACAGTGGTTCAGAGAAGGGTGAATTAACAAGGAAATATATCCCGACTATTGGTCATCGTATGTCTTGTGCTCATTTCCATGCTAACTTTAAAATAACTCAATTTCTAACTGGTCATAGAGGGTTTAGGAGGTTTCATCGTTTTGGTTTGGCTCATTCTTCGTCTTGTGACTGTGGTTTTGGTGAAGAAGATGTCCATCATATTTTTTATGATTGCCCTAAATTTTCATCCCAAAGAAAAGTTTTGAGATTGGCCTTGAGAAAAATGCACATCAATTGGCCAGCATCTCTTTTTGCTATGATATCCAATAGAAAACTTTTACATTATTTGTTAATTTTGTTGAAAGTTTTTTTGATTATGTTGTTTTGTACTGATTACTATTTTTATTTGAGCTTGTAGCTTACTTCTGTAAGTCCCATGTTATACTCTGTGGAGCATGGGGAGATTTTAAATTTTCTTAATAAGAAAACACTCATTTTATAACCATTCTTTTTTTTAATTCAAATTTGATACATGTTTTTAATTGACTTGATTAAACCAATTTGACTTGTTCATTCGAAATTTTATGAAATATTTTTGTTATTTAATTTTTAAAAATATGTTAACTTTTAGGAATTTAAAAAAATTAACTGATTTATTTATTAGAACATTTTTAAAAATTACAATATTTTTATAGAATCTAAATGAGTACAATTTTTACGCCTTCTTCTTAAGGAACTTAACCCCTTAAGGTTAGACTTTAATATTCTTCTTATGTTTCGCTTCTTATGTACGCTTTTAAAGCTAGCTATTTAAACAAAATATTACAAGAAGAAATTAGTTGAACCGCGTTTCATTAAAAGTACAGCTTCCTAATTATGTGTGTTTTAGAGCTCAAGAGCTTACTAATTGCCAGTAAATATGGTAGATCGAAATGCACAGGAAAGGGGTTTTTGTTTTTTCTCTTTATTATCATAATCTCCTCTTTTTCTCCCTTTCTAATTCTCTCTTTTCAACTTTTTTCTCTCACTTTCTTATCCTCTCTTTCCATCTTTTCTTTTATGTTTTCGTCACTCCCATACTTTTTCAAACACCCATTCTTATCCATTTTTACTAATCTTCCTCCTTTTTCTTTTCCTTTTTTTACTCATACCTCTCAAGCGTAATATGCTTAATATCTCTTCTTCCTCCACTTATTCCCTCATATCTAATTCTACTCATCTTTTTCTAACAATATATCAGTATACTCTAACTGTTTTTCTCTCTCTCTTTCTCATACAATCTCTCCCCCCACTCTCTTAACTGAAGTGATTACCATACTTTTCGGAAAACGTTTTCCAATTAAATTACCCCACGTAGCTTTCAACTTCTACATGTCTCCCAATAAAACCTCTCCACCATAACTTCACTTATGGAGTTCTCCAAGTATCCCAGGACTAATCTCTAATCCACCTCCCAAAATAAAACCACAACACCATCCGATAAGCCCCCTCCCCCACAGCACAACGTCACAGTCGACGTCACGGCAGGAGCCCCTCCCCTAAGCGCAGAAAGTCCTCCACTTGTTGATATCGGCTCGCTCTTTTCCCAGCGCGCGTTCAAAGCGACCGGCCGCGCGACATGCGACTTCTGCTGCTATTACAATGCCTGCTGGGGCTAGTTACCCTGCGTGGGGTGCTGGCCCACGACGGGGATGGCCATTTCACCAACGACTGGGTCGTCAGGGTCATTGGCGACCCCGTGGAGGTGGATGAATTGGCAAGGGAGTTGGACTATGCCAATTTGGGGGAGGTGAGTGAGTCGTTCACAAACTTTTTCGGGTTCAGTGCCGCTACAAACTTTAATAGTACCCCTTTAACACTCTACTTCCCATGGTAGCAAATATGCTATCATAAGTTAAGCTTCAATTTTCAGCATGTTTTTGAGTTATTTCAGCAATAATTGTACTTTTAGGTGCTATAATATATAAGGTTTTGGTTCAGAGGGTAACTCTTTTTTTTTCAAAAAATAGCGTCTTCATGAATTTCTAGATGATATTTCTTTTCTTCATGAAAAGAAAACTTTTTAGTTGTGGACTGGGAAACTATTAAATGATAACCAGATGAAAGGTTCAAACTTCTAAATAACTAATGTTTTTAAAAATGTTTTTTAATTACTTTAAAAATTTAAATTTTCTTTAAGCTACATTTGCCCGAATTCTGCGTCTAGTAAAAATAAAATCTTATGCACTCTATTTAATAAAACAGAGCACTAGAATATTGCACTATTCTATTTAAGAGAGGTAAATAAACCAGAACCTGTTGGAGGGAAAGTAATATTTAAAAAAAATCCTGTTTCGTAACTGAAGAATCAAAATAATTTTAAAAAGGAAGTTTGGTGTTCTTCCTGATCCAAATATTACTTTAAAAAAGACCTAAGATATTAATTGGTTTGTGTATAGATTTTGAATTGTGGGATATTTTTTCAAGATTTTGACAGGGAAGAGAATATTTTCAAAAGAGTTCGCGGCGGCTCTTGTTGAGACACTTCTTGGGGTGCCGCAGGGCATAGTTTGGGATCCTTTTGTGTAAAGATCCTTTTTGTTTCGATTACCTCACCGCATTGTAAATTAAATGTTAGTTTTAGAACATCTACAAGTGGGATATGAATCTTGATTTTATAGTACAGTAGAACCCCGATTATCCGCGAGCGGATGATCCGCGGTGCGGATTATCCGCGAGTGCCAGGAAAAAAGTTTTTAATGATGAGAGCAAATTTTAGATGAGATTAGAGACATTTTAGATGTAGAGCAAAGGTTTCCGCTGTACTGCACCTATTTTAAAAGTTTTACATATCATGTTTAAGTACAATAAAACATAGTTTTTATGCTGAAATATTTTTTTCGTGTTTTCACATCATTTTTAGTCTTTTTTCGGGTTATCCGCGATTTTCGCTATCCGCGGTACCCTTGCCACCCAATTGCGCGGATAATCGGGGCTCTACTGTACATTATTAATATTTAAGAGGTGAAAGCTAGGTTAAAGGTAAAATATGAAAGTACGTGGGAAAATTTTTCTTTCTTCTCACATATTATAATTAGCATCTCATCCTCAAGTTGAATTAAAAAAAAACACAATTTTGAAAACCTGCTAATGTAGCACTACTACTATCTTAATGTTTTGTAACAAAAAAATTCAAAGCAATTTGAGTAGCATTAACTATAAACACAGTTAAAGTAATAGAGTAATGTTACATACCAATGCTTAAAATGTGGTATTTTTAATTAGTTACCCAATTAACTTTTATGTGCACAATATTAAGAACATAAAAAGTTTCCTCTTTCAAATTCAAAGTATTCAAATACGCGTCCTTACTGCTATCCTAAACGAGCAGGAGAAATGCATAGTAAAAACCATTTCGCATGAAATAGAAACTTATTACACTCTAATCATAATACCACCTAAAAGGTTAAAAACGGAGGGATTTTATAGTTATCTCTCTACTAAAAATGATGAATATTTTGGCATTAAATTGTGAATATGAAATGTAACTGCAGGGAAAAAATAATTGAATCACTTAATTCTGAAACATGTCGAACACCAATTTTTTTTCAAAAATGAGTTATTGGTGTCATATGATTCTGTAGGGGTAAACACACGTATATTAGAATAACACGGTACAGTTGAATAATAAAAATAACATGATTTTAAAATAGTTTTACAGCATCTTAAATTTCAGCTTTAGTGCAGAAACGTCGCTTGACTGGTTTCTGCACTTAAACTACGGGGAATTTTGTTCATGCCGTCTCATCTGCAGTTTGTTTGGGACTGCAGTTTTTTTTTATTTAATCGCATACATACACTTTATGTCATTGGAAAACTCATTCTTTAGAGGTTAGGTCCATCAAGTCATAGTAAAAACTATTTTTAAAGTTTTTTTTATGAATCTCAAGACTAAGTACGTTTTGGTAGCTATATATTTAAAATTTCCACGCTTGTGACTATTTATTACATCCCTGTGATTTACATTTTGGATCTAAGAATCACTTTTTTAAAAGGGGGCATCAAATCTATACCCCAGATCATAATATTGAACTAGTTTGCCGAAGTAACGGCCTAGTGGTTAGAGCATCTGACTGCAAAGCCGTACGTCTGGGGTTCGAATCCCCGTTCGGCATGGATGTTAGTGTTACTGTCCTTGTGTGTGTTGAATTTACCTATACGGGTATATACCTTCAGGTGAATTTGTACAAATTAAAATAAAAAAATAAATGATCAACTAATTTTGTAGGCCTTTAAAGCAAAATCGTTTTACTGTCCAGTAAGTTACATCCAAACAACTATCTAATTGACTTCGAAGATTTCCATATTAACATTTTGAATTGGCTAGCCACTATTTTTGAGTTTAGAATTAAAATCATGTAAAAAATTAGTATTTATACATCTACTAACCAAAAGAGAAAAAATAAGAACTCTATTTTTTATGAGTTATTATTTTAATAAGGAAATGTGTTATTTTCAACTAATATTCCCACTTTTATTACCAAATCTTTTAAAAAATTAGAGTTAAGCTATGAAAATAGGCTTGAATACTCTGTTTATTGCAGAAACCTGTCAAATGCAAATACTTCAATAATTGTTTTTTATGAAAAGAATAAAAACGTTAAAAAATTCTTTTTGCCTGTAAAATGTACAAAAAAGGTCTACTTCAAGAAAACAATTACTAAATATCTTCATAAAAATGTAAATAGCTTCTATACAGTTCTTCTCGTTTATCTTAAAACAAGAAAAGTGGAGTTTGACATGTTTCAGAAATAAGCGATTCAATCATGCCATACAGAAGGGAAAAATGTATTAAAACTTTAAAGTTGGTACTCGGATGATTTACAGTGTTTACTTGGTGATGAATAGGGCTAGGATTTATATGTAATTACATATTTGTTCAGGAATTTGATACTAAAGTGTGCTCTTGATTTCTATATGTTTTAAAAGATTTTGAATCGATTAAGACCAGGTTTATTTTACATATTTTCACACATTTTGGTTTATTTACATATTTTTACATATTTAACCTATAACTACATATTTTTATTACATATTTATCTATTTTCAAGTTTTTTAAAAAATAATCACACGTTTGACCGATTTTCAAATTAAAGTAACCCATAAAATGAAATTGTATTTAAAATTGGTGCACCTACCTAATGCTGAATTTAACTTTTAAAAGGTTGTGAAGTTGGAATTGTCAGATGAAATGTGTTAGGCGCGCCGAGAAGGGAAGTAGACACATGGTTTTCGTTTCTTTTCTCGCGACAAGACAGCAAAAAAACATGAGCTGTTGGCAAATAGCGAAAACCACCCTTCTTTACTATGTGATTGCGTATTATTTGAAAAGTTCTTAGGGCATTTCAGTGGTAAAAGGATAATGTCCTAGTACCCGCCCATTAGAAATAAAACAAATGTGAAAAGCCCTTTTGAAAAATTACTTAACATTTTTAGCCTGAGAGCTGGATGCAAATTTTGGGAATGATAAGGTGCACGAGATATTTCACCTGGAACAGATTCGATTGATGATGGGAAAACTTATGTCACCAACGCCAGAAGGCGGAGTGGAAGCTTTTAGTTCGAAAGGGGGGGGTCGAACATGCAAACAGCGCGCGGTCCCTTGCGACAGAGATTTTGAGGAAATCGGTTGAAAATTTGCACAGTTTAAGGAGAGTGTGAATAAAAGATAATGTAGCATTCTCAAAAGTATAAGTTGTGTTTTAAGGGTTGTACAAAACTAAACGAATTTTCGAATGTTTATATGAATGTTCTGTACGGCCGACGAGGTGCAAGGCTGGACATAGGCTTAATGTATTGAAGAATGTTAGTAAAAGTTAGGGTAACACTCCCAGAAGACTAAGTGGAAGACAAAGGGTGGCCAGAAGTCACCAAAGGTGCAGAAAAATCTTAAAACCCGAATCATTCGGAAACTTCTGGCTGTTTGAATATGTATAGCTGACATATAGAACAAACTATAAGCAAACAGACAGAAGTTTAAGTGGAAGCGTTCGGGAGATATTCAGGCGCGAAGTACAAAACCGAATAAAAGCGCGCGGTCCCTTGCGACAGAATTTAAGAGGAAATCGGTTGAAAATTTGAACAGTTTAAGGAGAGTGTGAATAAAAAATAATGTAGCATTCTCAAAAGTGTAAGTTGTGTTTTAAGGGTTGTAGGAAACTAAACGAATTTTCGAATGTTTATATGAAAATGTATTTTTTAAATTTCTAAAAATTTAAATTTTAAAAGCGATAAGGGAACGTACCCATACTACGTGACCCGTTTTTTGCCATTTTTGACCCCCTCCCCCTTGGTGACCATCCGTAGTATATGCCAAGACCCCCCTCCCCCTCTAGTTGTCACGTAGTAATTCATAAATACGGTTTGCCATCATTTTTTGCAAACAGAAAGTTTAAAAAAATTAATTTTGCTTAATTTGTCTAATTTTAATAATTAATTTGGCTTAATTTGGCAAATTTCGATAATTAATTTGGCTTAATTTTGTCGTATTTACTAGAAGAAATTGACTACGTGACGAAACCCTAACCCACCCCCTCCCCCCTGTGACCGAGCGTGGTATTTTGAAGACCTCCCTCCCTCCCCTGAATGGGTCACGTAGTATGGGTACGTTCCCTAACATGAATAAATGTATTCTCTTTTTTTATTCTAATCCGTGTTTGCATAGTTTATAGTTAACTGTAACGTCGTGAAGTGTCAACGCTATATTCCTACGCTATTATTTCCTCGTCTTGTTGAAAGGAACCGCTATCCGAGACGCAATTTAAAAAAACTTGTTAGTTGTAAAAGTAATTTTTCTACACATTATTAAGAGGGAAGCTGATACACCCACGCTTATTCTGATAACTTTATAGAGAGTTCCGAGTTATATCTGTTTTGAAGATGTAACATAAATAATGTTTTTAATTTGGTGAAGTGGGAAGGGAGGGTGAAATCTGTAGTACGACTGTATTGATTTCACTCTAAAAACCATTAACGCTTTTTATCATTCTCTTAGTTAATATGTTCTTGAGTGTGCGTGGTTACTACATTAGATTTTAATATAAAGGTTCTTTATGATTCTTCTTAACCCTTTCATCCCTATAATGACCGAGATTGCTTATTTTTCTCTGAAAATTTTGACCTGTTAGGAATGGAGATTCCAACGCTGCTTATAAGGGAAAAGAGGAATTACCACTGAGAGTATAAATGAAACCTGACTGTAAAAAGGTTCTTTTTCAGCTTAGAAAATATTCCTTTTCCGTGAAAAAATTTCTGCAGAGGGGCCCATCTATAAATGAAGTCCACTTTTTTGCCCATTTTGACCCCCCTTTTCACAAATTGTCACACTTTCCCCATCCCCCTTTGTCACACGTCACTCTCTTAAACCAACAATATGTCTAATACACGAATTGGAAAGTGTCCGGAACCAAATTTTTTATTTGATCCTTATTTTACCCCTCCTGATATTTTCATTTCTATCAACCTTTAAGATATCTTTTGAGAGAACAAAAAGTATAGTGCTGTCCTTTAAAAAAACCCACATTTTCATTTTTCCTTCATTAAAAGTTTAAAAATATGATAATTAAATCGAACAAATTGTAACGGCTAATCCTCCACACATTTTTGTGCTCAGTATTTTTGATTCCAACTATCCTTTACAAATTGGCAAACAATTAAGTAAGAATCCAAAAAAAACCCAATTTTCTTAAAAAAACCATGTACCCTAAAAAAACCACGCTTGAAAATACTCAAAAAATTAAGAAAAATATTATTGAATGGTTTATTTTGATAGAAAAGAGAATATTTAAGATATTTAAAACCAAAGTTTATTACAAATTATTTCAGAAATTAAAACTGTGATAAGTTTTTCTACTCAAGAATTTTGCCTTCAAAACACAACGACAATCGCGTTTTTATTGTTGTATTTTGATGAAAACGACCTATTAAATACAAATAATTAATACAATTTTTATAAAAAAGCTTAAAGAATGGTAATTGGCACTGATATTTTATTTTAAACCTCCAACTATTAACTCTCAAAACCTATTTTCGAGTAAAACTTGGTAAAATGCTATATTTTCATGGAAAATGGCTGTTTTGGTACCATTGAGGTTTTATCAAAAATACTGAAAAAAATCGAGAATTACTGAAACAACTATTATATTTGCATAATTTGTTGTATATAATGAATAATTTTAAATATTTTGCAAAATTTTTTATTTATTTTGTCATTTATTACAAAAGGAAAAATGGGTTTTTTAGACATCCTATGGGTTTTTTTCACCCCTCATTTCAATGACTACCGTAAGGTCCCTAATTGGAAGACTGACTGATTTGATTTTTTTATTCTTATAATAACGGGATAACACAAAAACACGTGAAAAATGCTTTTAAGTCTTTATAACATATATTTTTACAACATCAAACTCTGCGTAACTAAATCATATTTTTAGCCAAAAATCGACATTTTCTATTTATTCAAAAAACTAAATAAACGGTTCTTTGACTTGTTTTTACGTTCCCTGCCACTCTAAATGGTATAGAAAGACAGAGCACACGAGGATTTAAAATTATTTTAGTTATTTATTTAAAATATCTCGATGGGTTTTTTAGGGTACATTTTAGAGTGGGTTTTTTTAAAGGACAGCGCTATATACGTATAAGCATACGGTCATTTTAATAATTTAAGGTTTTTTTTTGTTGATTTTGTGCTGCAGGATGTGATGTCACAACTTTTAACCCCCCTCTCCCCCTTGTCACAAATTGATTAACTTCCTCCCCCTTTGAGCATGACGTCATTTATGGACGGTTTAAGAGTTTGGATTTAATAAAATCACCACTAAAAATGAATTTTAAAACCAAATATGTTCTACTAAGCCAAAATTTCTTTTGATCGTTTAGTTAAAAAAGAACAAGGCCAATCTTTTTTTAGCTAGGTGTATTAACCAATGACGTCATTTAAATAAATTCATGAATTCAAGGTATGGTTGATTGTTATAAAGGTCACCTGTAACTAGATATGTGTGTTTTTCGGAAAATTTTGAAACGGAAATATTTCCAAGCCACTAAATTATAATAAAGTATTGTTAAATTAAACTTCCGATCACTGGAGGCAACAGATTAATAAAACTGGAGTATTTTCATTTTGGATGATGTTCCTTTGAAATTCATCCAAAAATAAAACACAATAAAAAATAATTAATAAAGCATTGAAATTTTAAAATAATATTGTTAAAAAAATAAATACCTAAATAACTATATATATTATATAAAATGTCTCGATATTCACACAATTAAAAGATGCTACATAACCAAATTATTTCATTATTCATTTACTAAATTGACCTATGAATAACTGAAACTTATTAACACTTATTGCCCACTAACCAGCGATAATGGTAAAATACTTATTTCGTTCATGCTTAATATATCTTAATGAATGAGTTTCTTGAGATAAAACGTCTTCTCATTTTGGAATATATTTCCCCTGTTATATTTATCTCAGGTTTGTGGAAATGTTTATCACTTACAAATTATTTGTTTTGAAAAATTTTATAAGAAAATACATTGATAATGGTTTAGTTTTTTATCATTTATGTCTAAGGGGTTCCACTAATCATAAGTCAAAAATTAGATAATTTGAACCATAATTTCAATTCCTGCAAATTTTTTTCCCAAGTTCTTCTTAGACGCACTAGGTGCCCGTCCCCTAGGGTCCTTCTTGGGTTCCATCCTGTGAGAGCGACTCAGTGGCTGAGGTGCTCGGTGCGAAATGGTTAAATTAAATGGTACAGAAATTTACTGATGAAAAAATATGTTTCAAATTCAAATACATTTTTCAAGAAAATCACTAAAAAATTGCTTGTTTGACATTTTTCTGGAAAAAAATAGTGGAACATTTTCCAAAAACATGGTGAAAAATTTTCCGACCTGTAACTAATCTATCATCACTACCTGTAACTAATCTAGAAGCTGTAACTAATCAAGCTTCTTCAAATAACGGAAACACTCATTTGACTGAAAAGAAAATATGGTTATTTTCTTCATATTTTACTTTTAAGGCCAGAGAGCATTCTTAGTATATATCCATTAGATGATAAGAACAAGTTTATAAACGACCCTATAACGAAACTCCCAATATAATAGGTATTTAAATTTTTTAAACGGATTGAAGTGATTTCTTTTTTATCACTGAATAATTTTAAAATATTCCTTTTTTTGCAATAATTAGATATTTTAAAATTACAATTTGTACACTAAAAATGTTCTTTCATAACTTTTTCAGTAGTAAGCTTTTTCAATTCAATTCAAATTCTTTATTTGTTACGTACACAACATGAACATTTTACAATTGGAACAAACACATACACAATTTATATTTCTTTATACGACAGTGTCAATCCCAATTGAGCAAATTAAAGTAAAAGGACAATTTTAATATACGAAAAACCTGAGAATAAATTAATTTAATTATCAGATTAGTCTATTTGATTAAATTAACGGTTCAATCTCATATGAATCTTTTAATCCAATAAGTTATGAGGATTTTTTTAGTTGTTCCGTAGATTTTTTGGGGCTTTTTGACAAGAGATACATAAAACAATGTTCACTTTTTGACAGATTTAATTGCATTTCCGACCTTCTAATTTCTTTTCTTTTAATTACGCTTGGCCTTAAAAGGGGAGGATACTTTATGTAAAAGGATATTTTAAATAAAGAATTTCTTGGAGAAGTAATACATTTTTTAACTTCCTATAAAAATGAAATGAGTGTAACATATTTATTTCATAATGAGTCATATAAGTTTAAAACTTTAAACTGTTTTGTTGTTGTACGTCATAAAAAGTAAAACCTTATTTACTCTTATTAAAGCTAAAATAAAAGTTGCTCCCATTTCCTAGAACATAAAAATCTTTATTTCAAATTATTCTCATTCTAAATTGATACTTACAACTTACATGATTCTAAAGCCATTTCATTTACTGCCGAGATCAGATAGGGTATCCTTAATTACTTTTTGATGCATTCAGAGAAGAAATCCATCCAACCTTTTCTCCTAGCGTTTGATTTCTACCATAATTACTTCTTTTTCTCTAAAAAGAAAAGTAAAGTACTAAAAAAGATTCATATGGAAATATTTTTTGAAGGAGAGGCAAATTATTATCTTACATGTATAATTACTATAGGACTCTCAGAAGTATCTCCTTTAAATGTATTTATTTTGTATTGGAAGATAAACCTTTTCAGATATTTAAAACCAGATTAAAAACAATTACTACTTCATGTTCTTTACAATTTTTAAGGTTTCTGCCTCAGAATACTGGGAAGTACTAAAGAATAGCTAGCAAGTAAATTTTGACTTCACAACTAAGGTAAATGTGGGTATAGTGGACACTTTAAGAAACATTTTTGCTTAAATTCTCAATAAAATCCAACCTATTTGCTTGGAAATCGTTATCATCCTATTTTTAGATTAATTGGATCTTCTTCTTTCGATTTTACCATTAAAAATTTTAATTAAATTTGATAAAGTATTTTTAATGAATTTTTAAAAAGTACTCCAAATTGCATCTATAGTGGCCACATATATGTAGCTGTTGTATCTATGGTGGACACCTCTTGCATCTATAGTGGACACCTCTCTTTTTCTGCCTATATGAGGGGTTTATGCATGAAATTGATGTTTTTTTTGGTACAGTCGTTAAGTTTTAATTAAATCTTCCTTCCCAACAAAATATATTTTATATCAAATTAAATTAGCCTTATTTTTAATTTTGAATAAAAGACTTGATAGTTTCCGGCCCAAAGCCTACGCAGTAGCTGATTTGAGAGGAACTTAACATGTAATTCAATGTTTTAGAAACCTTGGTTCCCGAAGCCAGAATGAAACCAAATTCATAAAACACTCATTTTAAAGCACAATCAACAGTTTATGAAGAAAACTGATTCAAATTAAATATTATTTATGTTTCTATTAGAAGCCATTGCCGTGACCACTATTGGAAAATCTAAGATTATGTGTTGGTAAAGTGGCCACCCCCATAACTCCTCGTAAAGTAAACATTTTCAAATAAACTTTATTCAATATCCTTTTATACACTCTGCTTTACCTTACTATAAATTTAAAAAAGTCAATCAGACGGTAATAAATACAAAAAAATCAGTTCCGATATACCCGTTTCCTTACGCGATTCAATAAGCAAAATCAAATTTCTGTCACTCGACCGATATTGTCATTTTAAAATATTTAAATATCCTTCCCATGCTAATCTGTGGTATCGGTGGTAATTTATCAGCTTACCCGATTGTACAATCTACTATGCCTATGAATTTGGACGTTTTTTGATGCCTATAACTCGTTTTATTTAAAATTAATCAGCTATGTGGTCACTATTGGTACAGTGTCCACTATACCCACATTTACCTTAGGGGAGAGTGGGGCTATTTCGCACATGGGGCACATTCGGACAGACGGCATTTCCCCTAGTAATTATTAATTTAAAATCTGAAAAAAATACCAGTAAATGGATGCATGACTACCACGTCCTGCATGAATTTTCAAAGCCCTGAGCCATTTTATTGTATACGTACTAGATATTTGCTAGCGTTAGAAGCAGCAAAGTAAATTTTCTTGTCATTTTGTTGGCGTAAAATATCAATCAAAAATAACTCTCAAGTGGACATTCAGCATTTTATTCAGTTGAGGCACTACTAAAGTAAGTTTCTAGAAAGGTTTTATTACCCTGCTTTAATTATAAATATCTTGTTGGGACGTGGTAAACTTGAACTGGTAGATGGGGCACATTCGTACACCAAAAGATGGGGCAGATTCGGACAGTGCGAATGTACCTCATCTTTTCCATTTTTGATTATGAAAGTGATTTATATGTTTATAAGTGCAGTATATTTAATAACTTGAAGTTTAATTGTTTTTATTGTAATTGTTTCAAAATTTGATGATAATAGAAAATAACATCTTAAAGAAAGCTTCAGTTTTAAGGAATTTTGACCCAGATTTAAACATTGAAGAAATAATGTCCCTGATAATTTTTTAATACCAATTGACTTGGACTTAGGTGATTTTATTCCAGTAGAATTTGATACTAAAAAGAAAATTTTGTTATGTTGGTCAAATAGAAAATTTGGAGTTGAATGATGCTTATTTAAAATTAACGATGAAAAACTTTAAAATTAATGACGAAACTTTTATTTTCCCAGTAAGAAATTATTCAACATTTATACAAAAAGATAATATCGTATTACAAGTTCCCTAACCGTCAGTTTCAGGTGTTAATAAGTGAGCTGTTGGTTCACTTTTCTTTTCGAATAAAACCTGACAGTTAAAATATTGGTTAAACTTTTCCTAACTAATTATATTATGTTAAGTACGTCAATGTGCAATATACTCTTCATTACTACAATTGTTTTCCTAATCAAAAACTAAGATGTTCAATATTTTCTGAAGCTGTTTTCTTTTTGTAAAAAATCTTCAATTTAGAGGGAAAATATGTACAAGTGCCAAATATTTCGTTTAATTATCCTTACTTTTAAGTGCCATAAACTTTTTAGTTCGTAAAAATAATTATTGTATAATTTTTTGCATGTGTATGAATGTGCCCCACACGTGTGCAAAACTGCCCCACCCATGGGGCACATTCGCACGAAATTTCTGGTTTTTTAGATTGATGATATAGGTTAGAAATTCTAGATGAATGCGACCAATTATCGTTCTAAAATATCGGGAAAGGTCTTAACTTTCATTTGAATCCGAGTTTGTTTCAATATCTCATCTAGATCCAGAGAAATATCCCGAAATGCCCTTTTTGTGCGAATGTGCCCCGTTCTCCCCTACCACTTATTTTATGGATTTTTAGATAGATACTTAAAAGAGTCCTCAATATCTAAGTCATCTAATAGTCATCTGCCCGATTAAGGCTCGAAAGTGTTCAAGTGCAAGAAGGGGGCGTGGTGGCAGTTTTTTCTACCTGAAAACGAACTTAGATAGCTTGGAATTGACTGAACAAAACACAAATGGGGAAGAGCAGGTGTTTTTTTTTAGTATTCTTTTTATCAAACATATGTATTGGCTGCCATTTGTTGTACTTAAAATGACCTTGAATCTAATAAGCTTCTTGCATAACCAGCATTTCAATTCAGACAACTTCACATGAGTATTTTTAACTGTTTTTACACAGCTCAATCAATATTATGCAGTTTATTTTTTAGAGAAAGGAAAATTGATACTGATTTTTAGTATACAAATTATATTTTCGCGATGTAAAACTTAAAATGTGAAATTATACCCAAACCAATGTAAAAAAAAACAAAGTTGAACTACTTCTTATCTATAGAATGTACTATGCATTTTTTATTTTAAAAATATCATGTAACAAGCTAACCGATTTGGGGGGAGAGAAACATTCATCTCCATAATTAGGCAATTTTTAGAAATGAGTGAAGTGCCAAATTCCTCGGAAAAACTATAAATAAAGGTCACTTGGGGTAATTGGGTCACTGGGGTAAGTGGGTCACCCCCCTTAAAATGAAATATGTACAAGAAATTTCCCCATTTCTTTTTAAGATTATAGAACTAATTTCAAATAGATTCCCAGAATGGATTTTTTGAAGAGTTCAAGATGCATTTTTCAAATAAGTATTTCCAGCTTAGTTTTCATTATATTTTGATATTTATTGAACTGTAAGTGCAATGTTAAACTTAAAACACATACGTAAAATACATAACATAATCAACAGGGGGTCCCACTTACCCCGTCATTTTAGCCTATTATGGTAAGTGGGACCCCTCTATATGGAGTAAGTGAGACCCCTTATTATGATATAAGTGGTTCTAGAGGGTCCCAAATGATATAGGAACTATTACTGAAGACATGAGTGGATTTAACCCATTAATGCCTAACTTTTATTTTTCTCAAATATTTGGTAAAAACATAGTAAAACTCCAAAACAACTAGAAAAATAGTGAAAAAATCACAGGTTAAAATTTTAATTTTTACACCAAAATTAAAAAACGTCTCTAAAAAGGGACGCTAGGCACGAATGCCCCAGTGTTTTTTCACTATAGTAAACGCGTGGTAGAAAACTGTTTTAAAGCCTCAAAAACATTATCTATCTTATTAAGTGCAGCAAAAGTGATCGGAACTATACTGTAACAAGAAAATGAACAAAAAACATTAATTATTTATCCAATTAATAGTAAAATTAACCTTAATTGACGTAATTTCAGCATTTTCATGCTCTAAAACACGTTTCTGCCTCCCAAATCTATGTTAATTGCAAATTAATATTTTTTATTGAAAAAGGATTTATTTGCTTATATGTTACCTAATATTAAGTAATAATTACTTTCACATACCAAAAATCCATCAGAGTATCTCATTTTTTGAAGTTTAAGTCTGTCAAATGCCCATACTTTTTCATTTTATTTAATTTTATGGTGAAGAACACAAATTTATCCCCCAAAATCAAGCATTAGTGGGATGTGCATTAGCAAGACAGATGATAATGATTGATCTGCAGTACAGGACACAATGATTAGCGACATATAATTAGAAAAAAAAAGCCAAAAATTTATCAAAAAATCGAATTTTTTTGGCAGTTTTAATGACAAAAAGTCATTATAACTAATAATTATTAAATTTTAATTAAAATATAACCTGAATATATTTACATAAGTAATAAATATAGTAAAATAATTAATTTATTCCTTTTAATTAATACAAATTAATTAGTTTCTTATAATTTAAGACTATTCATTCCATTAATTTAGCAAAACTAACAGTTTTTTTCAAAAAAATTAAACAAAAATAATGAATTTATTATCTAAAATGAAAACAATTTTATAAATATCAGTTATTTAATTCATTTCATAAGAATTCAACGCGTTTTTATGAAATAAATAAGGAAACACTAGCATTTCACGACCGGGAAAAAACGGGGGCATTCGTGCCTAGCGTCCCTTTTTACGGACACGCTTTTCGAGGGTCCAAAACAAGGTCAAGATAAAATATTTTGGAAAAATAAAAAAAAACAACCCAACTGATTTAATGTATAAACAGTAATATATAATTTATGAAAAACTGGTAATAGGAGGAGATTTTAAACAAAGGGGATTTGGATCTATATATATTTATGAACATAACTTGTGATTTTGGTAGTTCTTGTGATATTATTTCTTTTCAAAATGGCGGTTTTAAAAAAAGACAGCAAACGAGGATTTTTGCGTAATTTTTTTCTTTTGTTAAAAAAACTACAAAGAACGCATAATTCATGGCTAAAAAAAGTTTTACTGTATACATGAAATGTTTCGATTACGATGTCATAGTTTCAAGATGATTCAATAAGTTTATGGTAGGAAATTTTGGCTTTAAAACTTCATATATTGGTAATTTAACGTGTTTTGTAAAGCACGCCTATTGTTTTTCTAAGCAGCTGGTATGAAGAAAATAAGGGGCAGATGTTTTTTGAATCATAATGCTTGTTTAAACGCTTTAAACATTGAAAGCATCTTTTCATAAAATAGTTGAATAGATTATTTCTAAATTCCAACGAGTTGTTTTTATTGTAGTGTTTTCGTATGAAGCAAATAATTTCTTTGTTCGCATAGAGCAGTGGTTCCCAACAGGTGGTCCGCGGACCACTGGTGGTCCGTGAGGCCTTCAGAGGTGGTCCGTGAGAAGATTTTTAAATAACTTATAAAAAAAAAGTGAAAAATTTTAAAAAATATTTTTCCTAATCACGCATTCTAGGAAATAGTAAAAACACTACAGATACAAAAACATAAGTAAAAAATCATTCGTCTCATAAAAAAAAATGTTGTATTCCCTTTCTCTCCTATGAATCATTTGTTGATTTCTATTATTTTGCACAGATTCAACAGTAGTTTATTACAGAGTAGAAGCGAAATGTGATGATGTGGATAAGTATTTCATCATATTAATTAAAACTGAGATGTGTCGGGGTGGGGCTAGTAAAGAATCGAATGATCGGACTTATAGTACTTGGTTTGATAACAAGCGAAGCGTGGAAGTGTTGAAAGATACTTCAAACTGGGATGCTATGGTCAGACAGAGGTAAATCGTGGTATGAAAAGAGGAAATTTCTGAGATACACGTGAAATAGGTTTGTTCGAAGATTTGAGAAAAATGTATCGCTGAAAATGCGAAAGTTTTTGAACGCATAAATTGTTTTCTATTTTAATCGCTCCTTTGAAATAATTATTGACTTTTGACGCGGTTTCTTTCGGGAGAACATTATCCTCTCCCCCCTCGCCAATAGAATTTCCTCTGCCACAACTCACAGTCAGTGCATGTCCAGTTTGCTTTTTTGTGATCAACAGAATTCCTGGTTTTCTCATTCGCCCTGCAGTTTAATTTAAAGCTAAGTACTTTCTTTCAAATTTAAATCTACTAATAATATATTACCTTATTTGTTAGTTATGAGAAAGAAGAAAAATAACTATTTTATACTGTTGTTTTTTAACCCATTAATGCCCAACTTTTTATTTTTCTTAAATATTTGGTAAACACATAGTAAATAGCCCCAAAACAACTGGAAAAATAGTGAAAAAAATTCCATGTTAAAATTTTAATTTCTACACCAAAATTAAAAAACGTCCCTAAAAAGGGACGTCAGGCACGAATGCCCCCGTTGTTTTTCACTATAGTAAACGCATTGTAGAAAACTTTTTTAAAGCCTCAAAAACATCTTTTACCTCTTTAAGTGCAGCAGAAGTGATCGTAACCATACTGTAACATGAATATGAACAAAAAATATTAATTATTTATCCAATTAACTGTAAAATTAACCTTAATTAACGTAATTTGAGAATTTTTTATGCTCTAAAACACGTTTTTTCCTCCCAAATCTATGTTAATTGCAAATTAATTAAGGTTTTTAATTGAAAAAGGCATTCTTTGTTTATATGTTACCTAATATTAAGTAATAATTACTTTTACACACCTTAAATCCATCACAATATCTCAATTTGTGAAGTTTAAGTCTCAAATGCCCATACTTTTTTCATTTTATTTAATTTCATTGTGCGGAACACAAATTTCTCCCCAAAAATTAAGCATTAGTGGGATGCGCATTAGCAAGCCAGATTATATAGATTGATCTGCAGTATAGAACACGATGATTAGCAACATCTAATTAGAAAAAAAAGCCGAAAATTTATCACAAAAGCTACTTTTTTGGCAATTTTAATGACAAAAAGTCATTATAACTGATAATTATTAAACTTTTAATTAAAATATAACCGGAATATATTTGCATAAGTAATAAATATAGTAAAATAATTAATATATTCTTTTTAATTAATACAAATTAGTTAATTCCTTATAATTTAAGACTTTTTATTCCATTTGTTTAGCAGAAATAACAGTATTTTCAAAAAAAAAAAATAATAATAAATTTAATAGCTAAAATTAAAGGAATTTTATAAATATCAGTTATTTAATTCATTTCATAAGAATCGAACGCGTTTTTATGAAAAAAATAAAGGAAACACTAGCATTTCACTATGGGGAAAACCACGGGGGCATTCGTGCCTGACGTCCCTTTTTAGGGACGCTTTTCGAGGGTCCAAAATAAGGTCAAGAAAAAATATTTTGGAAAAATAAAAAAACACCCCAACTGATTTAATGTATAAACAGTAATATATATCGGCATTGAAATTTTTTAAAAATAGCAACTAGGATTTTTAAGCTTTTTCTTTTAAAATTTTTAAAAAAGCACTTTTCTGAAAAATTCTATCTTCCAACTTTAAAAAAAGTGAAATTTTTTTAAAATTCTGCTTTCTTCTTGTGTTCTTTATGTTCTATAAAGATCAGAGATACATCAGTGCAAATTTTGATTCAAAGGAACAATTTTTGTAGAAATAGGAGGACTTTTAAAAAACGTCCCTAAAAAGGGACGTCAGGCAGTAATGGGTTAAACCTGTAACTTTTGTGTAGGTGTGAAGACAAAAGGTTTGATAAAAATGGTTAAATTCTTTTATAAAAGGTATATTTTTAAATAATTAGGTATAAAATTAATGTAATGTTAATTTTTCTTTTAAGTTTAATATATTATTTGATTTTCTAAGTTCTATTTAGAAACATTGTAAGACTCGGTTTCCCTTACTTCAGAAAAAAAAGTCAAAATTTTAGACCCTCCATGAATGAATGCACTGAAAAAAAGTTAAAATTTTGAAGATACAGTTAGGGATAGAGTTGGTCAGTGGAGGTACAAGTTTAAGCGAAGTGGTCCGCAGACATATTTGAGTTGGGAACCACTGGCATAGAGTAATAAGTTAAGCGAGTGTAATTTTGATAAGCTAAAACGTTGCGCGCTTAATTGTGCGCACTGCTTTCTGAACTTAGTTCAGAGATAATTTAATAAACTGCATATTTTGAATACTTGAGTCTATCTGTAAGCTTTTTTATTGTTTTTGATGATTTTTTTGTGAAATTTCCTAAGTTAAACTTATCGAATTATCTTGAAACTATGACATCTTAATCTAAACATTTCAAATATACAGTAAAACTATTTTAGCCGTGAATTATGCATTCTTCCTAATTTCACATCTTAAATGTGGTTGTAAAATTTATATTGTAGTAAGAATTATTTACTATTTAAAATTTCTATTTTCTTCTTTACACGGGAATGTAAGAGTAAAACTCTTAAGAAAGCATTGAATTCCCAAGAAAGCATTGAATTTGTAAAATACGTACAATAAATAGCATTTGTTAAAGGAATAAAACAGGTAGATATCAATCAACATTGATAAATAATTAAAAACTTATGTTTGAAACTTAAAATTAAAACACAAACACTGTATAGTATTTTTTCGTTAAATCTTCTAAAATGTCACTTATTTACTCGTCTTAAATATTGTTCAATTCATCAGAAAAATAAATCAATGAAAGATTCATCGCTCGGACGTGAAATAATGGAGTATTATGTAAAAAAATATACATCCTTTTAAAAGAATGCGAGCAATGAGGTATTTGCATGATTGAGAGATTTGCTTGATTTTATACTTTTTTGATACATTACGGTTTAAAACTCCCAAATTTCGGATTTTTAAGTTCAAAAGTGTGTTTTAAATAATTTGAAATTCAATTTTATTTTTGCCAAAACGTCAGAAAAGTCACGTTATCAGAAAACGGGCTATTAGATGTGACATCACAGCGCATGATTTGTGATTCGAAAGTGTTTTCGAGCCTTAACAAAAAACTAAATTTCAAAGATTTATATCTCAGAAACTAGGCTACGAAAATACTTGATGTAAACGTCATTCTTCATGTTTTTTATCTACTATTTTAATAAAATTTAAACTCAAAACGTGAGAATACCTCATTCGAGTTACACTTACGTAATTACTATTTTCAATTTTAATTTCTAGTTTTAGAGATTCTTTGTTTTTTATTATTTACGAATTTTTTTAATATAGTTAGTAAATGGATCTCTTAAACCTTTTTTTTCAATGAACACATTCATAGTTGTTAAGTTTTCCCGTTTTCCATAAAGTTTTCCCGTATTTTAAAAACTATGACATAACTAAACAAACTTACAAACAAAACTGACAAACTAAAAAGCTATTAACGTAAAAGACTATGCCATAACTTACCCTAAAATGTCTTATTGATTAATGATTTGTGACGGGATGGTTACAAGAGCCTTAGCACCGCGACCATTGGTCTATTGTACTATCCCCCTCGTTAGTAAAATGTTTTATTACACAATAACCATATGATTTATAAGTAGGTAATAAAAGAGCGATTCAGTCTGATCTACTCTTAGTTTTTAAATAAGGGAATATTTTCGTACATTTTCGTGGCAATTTGAATAATTCGTAAACTAAAACTTAACCACAACTAACACTTAATGCACCTAGTATTTAGTATTCTTTTAGAATTTAAAAACTAGCTTAATTAACATGATGATTGGGATTTCTCTTGTGCATTTCTTGACCTTATAACACTATATACTACAACTTCAGTCTCTATGCTCAGCTTCAAATCTCCTTTGACATGAATACTAAGACAACAAATACCGAGATTTCATCAGCCTCGTCAGCTGTACTTGAGACCTTCTCACCCACTTTCGCTTTGATTGACATCTACATCTTCTACAACACCTGTTGCTTTCCCACCAGGGTAAACCGATGCATGCACATACACAATACTTCCTCTTATTCTCATGAAAAGGACAACGTAGTCGCTAATTTACAATCGATAACTTATTGTAAGGCTTTACGCTAGTTAAAGCTATGTTTTATTTGAATGAGGTTTTCTAGGTTGTAATTAATTTATATTTAAGTGCTTTGTAACACAAGAAGTCAAGTGGCGAGTCAAGAGTTAAAATAATTAATGAAAAAAAAACCTTTTTAAAAAACAACGTTTTTAAAATGCACTAAAAAGTATAAAAATAATTTTTTGCAACTCCTTGTAAAACGAAAAACGTGGGGATCATGCAATAATATTTACAGCCACTACTCTTATCACTCTATTTACCATTATATCCACAGTTAAAAATTATTTAAATGAATGATGAAATTAAGGGGACTCGGTACCAAAAAAAGTTAATTTTTTATTTTTGAGTTTTTTTAATAGTTTTTGGTGCCAAATTATCTGTTACCATCATGTTATGGAATATTAAACTCAAAATGTTAAAAAATGTTTTTAGTATTATTAATATTTAAAAAAAACAACAAAAATTTCAAAAATTTCACTATATTTCAAAACGCTACTCCTCCTTCATTTTTCTCTTTTTTTACTAGCTTTTTTCATTTTTATGTTAAATATGTTCTGTAGTATAATTCTATGTGGGGGATTTTGGATAATCATAATAGTTTTTGAGAAAAAAACTTTTCGGTGATTCCCATTTAAAAAACGTGAAAATTCTATGATTTTTTCCCTATTTTTCATGATAAAAAAAATTCTGGGCCAAAATCATTAAATTTTGGAACATACATTTGATAATATTACCCTATTGAATATAAATATCAGGTTTCATAACATTTGGTTCAGTAGAAAAAAAGCCTTAGGGATTTAAATGCTAAAAAAGTAGTTTTGAGAAATATTTATTTAAAAAAATATTTGGTAACTATGCTAAATAAACAATGTAAATTTGCTATCCTGAGAATTCGCGCATCACTATGAAATTTACCGAATCTATTTATGAGCATAAACATCGATTTGAGAGCGAAATCCTTAAATTGATATTTTTACTGATTTGGAGGTACTGAGTCCCCTTAAGTTGGATTAATTACCTAATGCATGATCCCCACGTTTTTCGTTTTACAAGGAGTTGCAAAAAATTATTTTATACTTTTTAGTGCATTTTAAAAACGTTGTTTTTTAAAAAGGTTTTTTTTCATTAATTATTTTTTGGTTTTTAGTTTTGTTGTGTAAAGTTTAGAATTCGCGACCTGAACCCCTGAACGCCTTCCAATAATTTGATTCCTTTCTTTCTCTTTTTAATAAAACTAAAAAGTGTTTTTTTCTGAACTTTAACACATGGCTCTACTCTGTTTTGTTAAAATCATTGCACAGATTTTGCCTCTAGCTATTATTCAGATGACGTTGGAAATTTTTGAAACACTAGTAATATAAAAAAGTGTTTTAAAAAATATATTGGTGACAAACTTTTCAGAAAATAATTAATAAAGTCAGTCCCTTAGATGTATTACAAATACAAAACTTGCATGAAGTACTGCTCTGTGTATTACTTTTATTCTTACAAATTTTCATTTTACTAATATTTTATACAACACTTCTAAAGCCATCTTGATAACGAGAGGAGGCAAACTGCACAACAATGATTTTTTAACAATAAGGTCCTATAGTTGAACTTCTAAACTTTAAGTCCCCCTGGGGGTTCAGGGACAGCAAATTAAACCGAACTAACGAGATAATATCGTATTGTCATCCAGATCTGAACTATGTTCAAAATTTTAAGTCTCTAGCTCATGGGGAAGTATGTTTAAAATTGATTACTAAATTCCTCCCGAACAGACAGATAGACGGACGGACGGACGGACGGACGGACGGACGGACAGACAAGATTGAAAGCGACCTAATAAAAACGTTGTAATAAGCATGGATCTAGTGTTTAACCTTCTCCAAATTTTCCATAGGATTCAAAAGCAATCTCGGTCGGCGGGTTATCGTAACGTTGAAAAGGTTGAAAAACGTGGTGTGCTAACTAAAAATAGTTTTTCATTTTGAAGTAAAATCCGAATAAAAGCTATCCCCTCTCTTTTTTCATAGCATTTATTTTATATTAATATAAAATCAAAGAGCGAAATTACTCCCCAACAATTCTAGATTAAAGTTAGTCCAAAGTCCAAACTTGTTAGAACTTTCAACAGCTATCTATATACTTTGAAAAAATTAATTTAAACCAAATTTATGCATTTTCTCAGTAAGTCAAACGTTTCCAAAATTAAATCTCTTGAAGTGATTAGAAGTAAATAACGCGTTTTTAACTATTGATTTAATAATAGTTAACTCTTTTAAAGTGTATTTATTGCTACATTATATCAAATTCGATTCAAAGGAAAATGGTTTTCATCCATCGTTATTTCGAAAATGATAAAGAAATATGCAGTAATCATCAAAATGATATAGCATTTTTGAAATTTGATACTGTGTAAAAGGTTACCCTCACAAAGGTTACTCTCACTTCCTTCCCCATCCCTCAGCTGATATTCGAACATATTATGATCTCTCTTTCGTATTTGTAAGAGCGATATTATTTATTTCTGATCCTGAACAGCTGAGCCTTTTATCCATTCACAAAAGATCCCCCCTAGGGCTATGGGGAATAAACCATAGATTTAGAGGGGTAGATATGAATTCTGGTCGTTTGGATCCATTTACTCTTCATGACTCATTTTAATCTAGGGAGAGTACTCCACGTGTTTTGTTTATGCATCTCTAAAAATGTCATATTGCTGCCATCTTTTCGGAAGTATTGGGTTTCTTGAGTTTTTTGTGAAAGAGGAAGATTGAGAATGAAGATTGAGAATTCATGGATTTTATTAATTATAGGTTTTTTGTAGTGTTGAAGCAATAATTTTTTCCATTTATAAAAGGAAATAAGGGAAACATACAAGTGTATTTCCTTTTAAATATTACTTAAAGTTTTTTAATTATGGTTATTATTTCAATCAATGGGAGCATTAAAAGAAACATCGGTACTTTTCAGTGTGACCTCTAAACAATGATAGGAGCTAGTCCCAAAGATATGTGAAAACAAGAAAAAGAGGCCTATCTCTGTTAGCTCATACTTTTCCTTTTAAGATAGGTCTTTCATGTAGACGAAGAATTTTCTATTCTATCCTTGTCAATAACAGTCTTAATACTTGACAGTAATTGAATGATGCGGTTCAATTTCAGATGCTTGTTAAAATGCTTGAGATGATTTCAACTGAATAAGTTTGTGTAATAAAATGAAAGAAAAAGAGTATTTGTCAAAGTTCGTGTAAGACAAATATTATCCCAATTGAAGCTTTAACTGTAGCATCTGCAGGCAGTCAACCCTCACAGAGAATCAATATAATAGTAACAACCGAAGGTGTATTTGCTTATCTGTTTTCCCACCTGTTAACTGCCAGGGTTCGGATCACCCCTCCTAATCCAGGGGTGTTCTAACAAAGAGTTTAGTATTCTTATCCTCCCTTCTGGAACATTTGGTAGGGATTAGCGAGGCCTAGAAAAACACAGATAGAAGGGAGAGAGTGAATGTAGGGGGATCGTCGCCATGTTGTGAGGTGGTTGTGGTTAAGAGTTTCTAACATCCGATGAGGGTTCTGGCGAGGAGCTTTATTTGAATGCAAAATAAACTTCCTTTTTTCACTGGTTTGTTTCGTACTATACTATAAATTGGATGAAGTAATTAAATGAGATTTAATTTGATCCTTTTTATTACGAAATATTTTTCTTTAAAATTGTAAGGAGTAACCTTTCTTTTAAATAAGATTTTTTCATTTAACCCGGGATGACGCGCGCTACTTTCTGTTACAAGAGAACGCGTGCAGGGCCTCTTAGGCCCTTCAAACCGTTTTCCGTTCTAAACTTTCAGTGCATGCAAATTTTTATCACGGAGAGTTTAAATGCATAATTTAATCGTTTAAATTGCATAATAAGTTTACTGCTTTTCATTAAGATATAATATTAGCTCTCAAAATAGGACTGAACCATCCCAATGAAAGTAGGGTTACTTGGGGTAAGTAGGACCCTTTTTGGGCCTAGTGCATTTTTGGAGCTCAATAGAAGAATTTTGAACTGGTTAGATTTGATCTTATTGACTAATTTCGTTAAAGACACTGTAACTTCTTAACGAAAACATTTACAAAAATACTTCTATTTATTCAAAAACATCTTTTCACTCTAAATTAAGAATGGTACAATATTTTTCTTTTCCTTTTCAGAACAAGTTGAAGTCATTTCTTTTCATCTACTAGTCTAGTTTATTTTCCTTTCATTGTTTAGTTTTTCTCCTGCTACTAGTACTTCTTTACAACACTATCCATAAACAAAAATTTATTAGTAGTTTCTAAAGCTTTACATTTTTGTAAATTGGTCTTTATTTAAAAAATGAGATGGGTGTCCCACTTACCCCAAGTTATGGGGTAAGTGGGATACCCCCTCATAATTTAAATGGGAATTGAGCAAAACTTAAAAGGAAGTAAGTGGGTATTACTTGATAAAGTACATAAATTTTCACCACAAAATATTTTATTGTAACTGTAACCATGAGTGAGAAATCTACTAACATTTAAATCAATATGACAAGGTAAGAATAGAATAAAAAGCAAAGTAACTATTTTAAAGAATGTTTTGAAAGGCCAAAGGGATATGTTTTACTTTAACCTATAAAATAGTGTTGAAAAAACATAATAAGGTTAAGATTTATTTTGGCACTTTAGTAAACATTGTAAGATAAAAAAGGAATCGAACACACTAAATGAGAATGAACACTATTGATGGGATATTTCACTTTACTCACCATAACTTAAATTAAAACGCAAATTTCATATAAAATGTCGATCAAGTTATTTATAAATTTTAATGAATTTTGAAGAGGTGAGCAAAAGGTCATGCTACTATAAATCGAAATTTTCTGAAAATATTGGGGGAAATTGTCCCTATAACCCCCCTTAAATCCGCCCATGTCTTCAGTAATAGTTTCTTTATCATTTGGGACCCTCTAGAACCACTTATATCATAATAAGGGGTCTCACCTACTAGATAAAGAGGGGTCCCACTTACCCCAACCATGCTAAAACTATGGGGTAAGTTGGCTCCTCTTAAATACTTCAAAATTAAAAATTTTGGAAAATTTCAAATTGCAGTATGTATTTTAGGTAAAACTCTGCAAAATAGTTCAATAAACATTAAAATGTAATGAAAACTTACCTGGAAATATTTCTTTGAAAAATGCATCTTGAACTCTCCAAAAAATTCATTCTGGGAATCTATTTTAAATAAAAATAGGACTGAACCATCCCAATGATGTAAGATATTTTTCTTAGGAAAATATATGAAAAAAAATTAGGTAACAATTTAATTTAGTGGTTTTCACCTTAAATATCCTTTTTTGCGAGAAAAATTATTGATACAAGTTACTTTTGGAAACCTCATTGGTTATAACTCGTGCCAATCCTCACAATTTTTGAGATATTTCAATAAAAACAACAACCCAACTCGGAAAAAAACATACCTACTCTATTTAAACTTAAGGAGGTGATAGGTGGAAACCTTTTAGGCAGCTATACGGGGTTTCATATCTTTTGATTAAAAATGAGAGTTTCTATGAAGGTTTATTTAAGCGTCGGGGCCTCGCAGGCCCTCCGCGCGTCCTCGCGGGTTAAATTATTTAAAATTAGAATAACTTAAATTTAACATTCAAAATACTTTCATATGGATTAGGAATAGTTTTGATTGGAACACATATTTATATTCTTAATGATGAAAAAAATACGTAATTTAAATTGTGCTATTTTTATCTAATTATTTTAATTTCATAATAATGTATTTACTTAGGTATTCTAAATATGTTATTTATGATTCATTGAAGTTATATTCTTATTACTATATGAATTCAGGAACGTAAGGAAATGATTGCTAAAAAATTGATATTTTACGAATATTCCTAGTGGTTTTACATTTTAGTCTTTTAAGCATCTTTATTGTCTTTCTTTATGAGATTTATTGATTATCTTTCTTTATGAGATTTATTGTCTTTCTTTTTGGAACCTTTTCATCCGAACACACTGTAGAGGAGCATTAAAGTAACTGTTTAAAATTCAAATACTTTATTCTAATGGGCTAACATCCCTAATAACTCCTCATCCTAGTAGCAATGAAAGAAAAAAAAGACAAAAAAATTCAAGCGAGGCCATACAAGGAAAAAAATCGTGTGTAAATTTGTATTGGGTTGTCCCATAAGTTCTGTTACTTTTTACGAAGTTTTGTCTTTGAAAATTTTTTATGAAAAACTGGTAATAGGTGGAGATTTCAAACAAAAGGGATTTTGATATATGTATATTTATCAACATAATGTGTGATTTTGGTAGCTCTCGGGGTATTATTTCTTTTCAAAATGGCGGTTTGAAAAAAAGACCAAAAACGACGATTTTCGCGTAATTTTTTTCTTTTGTTTAAAAAACTAGGAAGAACGCATAATTCATGGCTAAAAAAAGTTTTACTGTATATTTGAAATGTTTAGATTACGATGTCATAGTTTCATGATGATTCGATAAGTTTAAGGTTGGAAATTTTGGCTTTAAACTTCTATATATTGGTAATTTCACGTGTTTTTTAATGAACGCCTATTGTTTTTCTAAGCAGCTGGTATGAAGTAATTAAAGGCAGGTGTTTTTTGAACCATAATGCTTTTAATGCATTGAAATGATGTCATTAATGCATTGAAAGTATCTTTTCATAATATCATTCCATTGATATATTTCTAATTGCCAAGGAGTTGTTTTTATTGTAATTTTTTCGTATGAAGCAAAGAAAATTGCTTTGTTCGCTGAGCGTAAGTTCAGCAAGTGTACCTGTGATAAGCTGAAACGTTGCGCGCTTGCATCGTGCGCACTATTTTCTGAACTTAAGTTCAGATATAATTTAATATACTGCATATTTTGAATATTTGGATCTTTCCTAAGCTTTTTTATTGATTTTGATGCTTTTTTCGTAAAAATTTCTTTGAAATGACTAGCATTATTGAGGTAAGTTTTTTGCAATAGATGTTATGTTTGGGACCGAAATTTCCTAAGTTAAACTTATCGAATTATCTTGAAACTATGACATCTTAAACTAAACATTTCAAACATATAGTAAAACTTTATTTAGCCCTGAATTATGCGTTCTTCCTAGTTTTTTAAACAAAAGAAAAAAATTACGCGAAAATCGTCGTTTGTAGTCTTTTTTTCAAATCACCATTTTGAAAAGAAATAATATCACGAGAACTACCAAAATCCCACATTATGTTCATAAATATACATATATCAAAATCCCTTTTGTTTGAAATCTCAACCTATTACCAGTTTTTCATAAAAAATTTTCAAACACGAAACTTTGTAAAAAGTAACAGAACTTATGGGACAACCCAATACAACATACTGAAAAAGTTTAATGAATTTTACAAATAATAAGGAATATTTGAGAGGACACTACCCCCAAGACTTATGTAAATTCTTTCCTCTGATTGGTTGGTTAGTTAATTAGATTTTCATCTCTTTAGGCCAAAGGCTAGGTCCAAATCAGAGCATATAGTGCCAGACAAGACAAAAAAGCTTACATCTTCTAATATCAGCCGAAATATACGTTGTCTAAGTCCTCTCTTTGAAGTACTAGAAAAAGATTTTTACTTATTGAATTAAAATGTATCAATATTTATATTAATATCATATATTTACATTATTTTTTACAAAATTTTATCAATTAACATGGCAAATTATTGAGCAATTTCTTCAATGGTAAGACATTAGAAATAAATAATTTTGACATCAACGTAATTAATCAACCTCATTCCATTCAGAGATTGGCCCGTAGAACAGCTGACGTTGTGAAATTAATTCCTTCCCTCTCCCCATCTTCTTCCTTTAATCCTGAGAAGGGGATGGCGAGGAGCATTCGAACCTTTGTTTAGGGAAGGAGCCGGAAATTTGAGTAGTAGATGGCGCCTCACCTCATTCCGACCGCACTAATTAAGAGACGCCGATGTCCGATTGTTCTTGAGAAGAATGCAATATCGAGTTCGTCTCGCAGCTCTGAGGGGGACAGTGGAATGAGATTTCTCGTGGGTGTTGTTTTTACCAAAAATTTCTTTAGGTTCTTCCGAAAGGAGCACATATTTTCAAGATACATCCAATTTTCGTCACGTATGGCCAAATTTCGTTTATTGCTAGTAGCAGTTCCATAAAATTGTCCCACTTGGTATGAGCTGTGCTGATAGGGTCTAAACCTGGTTTGAATTTCGATAAAAAAGTACAGCTCAGAAGTGCCAAATATTTTTTTTATATTGGAACATTTAAAAAGAGGGGGTGGATAGGTACATATTACTTTTGGAGAGATAATGGCACCAGATGATACTTTTTTCATGAGGAAAACTTATTTCGAACTTTTTCCGAATATATATTAAAAGACGCAAATAACTTTGTGTTATTAATACTTGTGAAGGTTTTGAGGAGCATATTTCAGGAACCGCCGGCCCTCAGAGGTAAAGGACTTGGACAGCTTTATATATGTATGATATTTTTTATTTATACTTATTCCTATCGCGAGAGAGTTTGGAAGAAAGAACTTATGTCCCTCCTACACGTGTCAACTTTGAACTTTTTATTTCAAATACGATCTTATAATTTTTAATGCAAATAATACTTACTTCTTACTATTAGCGTCCGAGACTGTTTGCCTCGATGGCTCGATGCCCCTCATAGGCCATCATAATGCAAAATAATCATTGGTAGAATTTACCCCCTACTATATTACTATACATATAATTAACTTACTTGTAATCCCTTTTTATAACCTGCGTTCACAATTTTACTGCAATAATATGTTAGGAATAATGAATGAATATTAAGATACCAATTAATTTATCTGAATAAACTAATTTTTCAAATATACTACAATATATTCTTGTTATTTCGAACTTTAAGACTCGAAAACCTTTCAATTTTGAAAAAAGGATTTCCCCCTTTTGTAATAAAGCACTAATTAGTTTTATATTGGAGAAACTTTACTACCTCGAAAACTCTATAAGTTTTAATTTATTTTCGAGTTCCTTCGAATTTGAGATATTTAGGTTATATTGTATTTCATCCGGGATTTCTAGTGGGGACTTAACCTTCTATGACTCTGATTTCTGCCAGACTTGTTGAAAGCGCCTTTATTTTGTTTGTCGTTGTGTAAACCTTATGACGCTTCTGATGATTACATGTTTTAAGATAGTAATATTTCAACATGTTGTCTTCGGGTTAGTTAATTAGCTGTAGGGTGTATCTTAGCAGTGAGTATAGTATAGAGTATATAATCAGTGAGAAAAGTATCTGAACAATGTATAGATTGTTTATCCCTGAAAATGTCAGTGTTAAAAGTTTAACAACACTTCCTTATACAGTGATATTCGTAAGTCACCTACAAATTTGAAACTACTTTTCTTTCTGTCTTATGGGGAATACTTACAGCCCCATAACTATGAGGAATACTTACAGCACCCTTAGGGCTAATTTAAAAAGTTAAATTTAAGATCACTTTCAATTCACTTCTGGTATTTGCAAGAAAACTATAACTCTAAATTTAAAAAAATATCATTGCCAGCTTAATTAAATTAGTTGAAAACAAGATTTTAGAGCAGGGGTTCCCAAACTTTTTTGGCCCGTGGACCCCCTGTCTTAGGGACGGTTCAAAGAGTAGCTGAAAATCTGATGTTTATGATATATAGTAGTATTTCTAAACCACTCTTAAATTTTTAAATTTTTTCAAGTGTTTTTTTTGTTAATGATAATAATTTGATTTCACACTTTTACATATTAAAAAAACGTTTTGGCTTTTTTTGTCATTGAAAAAGTTAACAATATTTTTAAGGAAATTATATCAGTCAAACATTAAAAAATTTTTGAAATAAAAACAAATATAAACTTTTAATATCACTACAAGCAAGCTTGTCAAAGTTAATGGCTTATGCATGAGTTAATAATTCACCAAATGATACAATTTCAGAAATAATTACAATTAATATATGGTATGACGTTTCATCAAACAATAGTTAATAAGTTCAACTATGAAAAAAATTCAATTTTACAATACGGAAATTAAGTTTTAATTTATGAAGTTGGAAAAAAACTGGTCGCTGTGGACCCCCAATTTTCATTTTCATGCCCGTGGACCCCTTGGAAGTGGCTGTGGACCAATGGGGGTTTATATGGACCACTTTTGAAAACTCTGTTTTAGAATATTAAAATGATCTTTGGCAAAATAAGTTTTATTTGGAGTGATGACATTTGAAATAGCCTTTTTTATTTTGATGTAAGATATATTTTGTAACAACACTAAGCGGTTCCTCAAATAAAATTAAAGGGAAGTAGTAGCATGCTATATTAGAGATTTCACACACAGATATTGTGTATTTTATTTGATTGTCTTTCCTATTAGGACTAACCATGAAACAATATACATCTATAATCATTATTTGAATTTAATAACCCAAAGATACACACCAAAAACAATATCTTCCCAAAAGTCTTTACAAAACTTTAAGAAGCTGCTCCAACCATAATTTGATGCATATGGGGAAAGGAATTTCTCTTTCTTTTGGATAACCAGACTTACTATTAAAAAGATTTTCTCAATTTACTTTGTATTACCTAACTTCTAGTATAGTGGTTGGATTGCGTCATTCAACACCAGAAGACCATTCTTTGAAATAAAGATGCAAATAAAGTTATAGATTAAAATACCTTCTAGTAGAAATACAGAATAGAATAGAAGTTTGTATTTGCATATTTACATACAACTCCATTTTCATTATTCTGAATTTATCAACGCGTCCTTCATTTACTATGCAATGCCATATTAAGAAGTCTTTAAAGAATACTTCCAAATCTACCTTTTATTGAAATCTCTAGAGTATTTTTAGGACAATGAAACTTTACTAGCCAGGTTATCTATGCAAATAAGGAATGATGCATTAAGTATTTGCGTGAATTTGTGGCCTATCTACTACATATTATCACTTCTTTGTTTTTATGGTATATGTTATGTTCTCAAATGTATACCATAAAAACAAAGTTTCTATGTTTAAGTATTCCATAATAGATGCATGGAAGTGAAATTTTTACAGAATGATTTTTAATGGTGTTCATTTAACTTGACGTTCATTCAGTGCTTATTGATAAAGTCATATAAATAAAGTTTAGAATGTGTTTTTAAATAAAAGGCTTAAAAATTAGTGTGAATTATATTTAAATGTTCGCTTATGACATGTATTTTTAAAAGCTTTTCCAGAGTGATAAACTTATACCTCCTCATAGCTTATCTCGGACGTTGATGGAAGTTTCATTGCTTCAGACATAATTCTCTTAAAGTTTCGCTCAAGACACAAGGGAAGGATTTGTAGAAACTTTCCAAATGCGATTATGTATCTAAGTTATTGATGGTCTTAAGGGATTAAATTCTGAATCTCAGACGGATTAAAATATTAACGGAAATAGAATTACGACAGCTAAATTAACGATTCCCCCTTCTTTTGTTTGAATTTAGAATACGCACATATAAGGGGTAGGATACAAAGGATTATCATTTTAAAGTGCATTTAGTTCATAAGGAATTTATTTTAAAAACTTACTAAACATTATTATAGAATCAGATGAATATTTGATCACACATATTATAGTTTGTAATTAAAAATACCGATCTGTATTAGATGTAAAGATATCGAATTTAAACTGTTAATTCGGTTAACAATAAAGGTAATGATTATTTGTATTGCCAAATGAGATTTTGATGAAGTTGAAAGGGGTGTTAAGGTATCACAGAGAAAATAGAAAATAAATAAATTTTATACCTGTATTTTTTTAAAAACTAATACGGATGTTGTAATAACTGTTGGGAAAAACCTGTCATAGAAAATTGTATTTGTATATTATCTTATTTTCTTGCACTTTTCCTGTTTTTACAAAGTATAAAACTAGATAATATTATGATGCGCAGACTACCTCTTCAACTTACTATAGGTTGTTAAAATGTATGAAGCAGAAATTTCTTATCAGAAACGTACTCGTATTCAACGCTGCTTAAGCGACATTTGTATTGACAAGAACATGTAGAATTAATATAAATAGTCTCAATATGGAACGTGAAACAAATTCTCTCTTTCTCATCAAATATTAACCTTTGATAGAACGTCTTTGTGCTTGAAAAGTTTGCGAGTTTGTTTGTGTTTAATGTTTAAGTTGCAGTAAGCAGGCTTGTTTCCGTAATGATCTGCCAATTCCTTTTAAAAATTTCGCTTCGGGGCTTGTGCACTTGAGCTAACTTCATGGATAAAGACCTTTTGTTTTACTTGAAAAGCATCCGCATTGAAATAGACTAATGTTATATTGATTTATTACGAAGGATAGTTTTGCTGTCATTTCCACCTTCAAACGGTAAACGAATATGTTTTGATCAATAGTATCAATTTTTAAAATTTGCTTGTTGAATGTGGTAATTTTTTTAAAACCTATTCCATTATCTTATATGTATCACACGGGTCCGTCACGGTAATTCACTGTTTATCGTGAAACCTATAAGATCTAAACAGTCCCTTATAATAGGATTAAAAAGTTTAAAAATCAAGTTGTGAGATCAAAAATTTTACTACATAGAAACAACACAGAATTATTAGGTTTTTAGCACTGTTCTCTTCTTTCTATTTATTTTACCACAGTGTTAATCCAAAGCTATTTCCTTTTTTCCCTAAAAATATGTTTAAAAGCTAAGTGAAATTTAAGTTGTTTGGAAAGGGAATTTTGTTTTGATGTTAGGCGCTGGCCATAATATATTTTTGTCAAAAGCTTTCAATTGTCAAATTATAAAGTCTCGTTTATACAAAATAAAGGAGGCACGTTTAGTAATACAGTAATTAAAAAATAGTCCTAGTTTTGAAAGAATGCCCTTTAAAAGATTTTTGATAATGGATCCAATTTATTTTAAGAAAGTTTTTACCTCAAAATATGTAAAATTAGAGAAAATTGTAGAAAAAATATTTATAGAGTAGAATATTTTGAATAGCTATTCTAAGAAAGTGAATTAATATCCAGTATACTAATTAAGATAGTTATAAATAGAGTAGTCGGTTATTTAAAATAATATATTAACTCTAGTAATAACTTTTATTCTTTCATTATAATATTAATTCCATACTCTTTGGTTTAAATTAAAGAATACTTTTATTTAATCCCATCTCTTATTACTCTTAATAAGTGATATCTTTAATTACCTCTCCACAAATTAGATTTCATCCATGTAGATTTTGTGGAAGACTTTTCTTCCATAATTATGCCACCAAGTTTCTTATTTGCATTCATTAAAATTAGGAAACACATATTAAGATGCATAAAAAAGTAGTTTTAGAAAATATAATATTTTTTTCCAATGATCCAAATATTAAATTAACTTAGGACATACATTTTTATTTGCTTGAAAGGAAACATATTACTCCATTCTTGCTATTGATATTGGAGTTTTGGGATAACTATTTGAAGCTATCGTTAGCAATTTTCATTGGATTAAATTTTAATTAGAAATTAAAATGAGTTAGCTTATCCTATTATAACCTTGAAAATATGAATCTTGTGAAAGTATTACCCAAATATAATTTCGAATGCTATAAGATGAAAACTACAACTTATATACTTTATAAATTTAGGTATCCAGGGTTTCCTGTTTTAAAATTTCTATAAAGAGGAGTAAGGGGATTTAATAAAGGATTCATAAAGGATTTTCTAATTTACTCGAGAAATTTAGACACAGTTTTACTGAAAAACCGCAAAGTAATTTTATTTCCAACTCTTTATTAAGTAAGAATACGCCTAAAAATTCTTGCTTTTTAACAGTAAAAAAACATTTTTATTTTAACTGAAATTTGTTAAAACGACCCCATACTCACTTTATCAATCTATAAAATTACCAGTTTTTATACAATTTTTATATGCATTGATAAACAAAAACATAGCACAGAACTTTAAAGTTTAATACTGCTAAGTATTGTGTATGTTCTAGGTATTCACTGCATATGATGATTTTAGAAGAAAAAACTCCCTTGAGAGAATCCTATGTATATTTAATGTAAAAATATTTGATATTCTGTGTACACCTAAAAGTATTTTATAGTGATGTATGTTCGGCATAATACTTGAAAGCTTGGTTTTGTTCCTCAACCTTTTAAAATGTTTCCCTCCTTATGTAAATGAGGAGCAAACAGTCAAAACGTGTTTTCTCAAAAAAAAATAAAAATGAGTTAGGGGCCATTCATTAATTACGTAAGGGTCCCGAGGGGGAGGGGGGTTGGAAAAATCTCTACATACCCTTACTTGGGGGGTGGGGGGTCAAAACAATTCTTACGTAAGATTTTCCTAAACAAATTCCAATTATTCTAATCAAGAGATAATAATATTTCCTGCCCTATTTATATTTATATATTATTATATAAATAATAATATTTATATAATAGTAATATGTAGTTGACAGCAAGAATATTACTTAGGGGCCATCCATAAATTACGTGAGGTCAAAAAGAGGGGGGAGGGGTTTGGAAAAATCTCACCAAATCTCACCAAGGGGGGAGGGGGTCGATTAAAATCTCACGTCAACTTTTTAAGTTAGAAATTATACGATTTCCTTTTTTTTAAGTATGAGAAACGGATAAGATACTGCAAATTATTTTTAAAAAGTTGTAGGTAAATCTCACTTGGGGGGGAGGGGGGGTCCAGCAAAATCTCACTAAGGGGGGTCCAGATTTTGGAAAAAACACCTCACGTAATTTATGAATGTCCCCTTATGTGTTGAAAAATAAAAATATTTTATTTACGTCAAACGGAGAGTTTTCTAACATTTTATTATTTTGAAAAACATAATGGAATCTTACGTAAGAATAGGGGGGGAGGGGTTTGAAAAATCTTACGTACCCTTACATGGGGGGAGGGGGGGTCAAAAATTTCCAAAATCATCCTTACGTAATTAATGAATGGCCCCTTACTGCTATTTTCTTGATCTGCACATTAAACTGCACAAAATAATGCTATTATCTTCAACTAAAACAAGTTTTAACCTATTCTAAAACTACTTAGAAAATTGATGTTTCAATCAAAAAGTGTTTCCTCTAGAGCCTGTTTTCAGTCAAACAGTGATTCCTCCAGTCACAGCCAATCATAGCTGTTCTTACTCGTCACGTGACCCACTCATTTGTCAGTGTAAAGTTGGTGATGTAAGAATATTGGTGGGGACTTTTTGATACGAAATCGCCTAATGTTTATTTTAAAAATTTACATTGTATATCAGAAATAAAAAGAATAGTTTTTGAGAAGAGTAGGATTAATTTTTTTCATTAAAAAAAAGTTTTGTCCATGTTGGAAACATTCAAACCATGTTTCCTCCTATGTATTCGATCAAAACGTGATATCTCCAAATTTAAAATTTTTTAATAACTAGGGGGCTACCGCCCCCTGCTCGCTATCGCTCGCCAACCCCCGTTAACTGCTGACGCAGTAACTTTTGGTCCGCTTCACAATTCCCCACAAAACCCAGCTCACTGCACTTACTCACTTTATAAAACATTCTTAACACAGGGGTAGTACTTCTCCGTGGTATTCTTTCAAAAATGGCGAATAATTATTCAGAAGTGGAATTTTATTATTTCCTTTATGGTAACATGAATTGGCGGATCGCTTTATTATTCCAAGAAAGGTTCATATATAGTTCCCGCTAAATATGAACCTTCCCTTAATGTTTCAGTGCTTCCCTTAATGTATCTGTGAAAAACACATTACCTTAGGGAAATGGGTAAAAAAATGTTTACATTGCTCTGTTGTTAATTTTCTTGGGGTTGAATTCCGTTATAGTTCCCGCTAAATATCACTAATCTCTTTTGGACACTATAAAGTATAAATATTGCTAAATTGTTTCAAATTCATAGATTAAAGTGTTTAATTAGATCTATAACTATTCAGTTTATCATTAAAAATTAGAAAAATTGGTTTACATTTGAATATTGAGCGTTCGAAAGAGATTGGTGATATTTAGCGGGAACTATAACGGAATTGAACCCCAAGAAAATTAACAACAAAGCAATGTAAACATTCTTTTACCCATTTCCCTAAGGTAATGTTTTTTCACAGATACATTAAGGGAAGCATTGAAATATCTCAGGAATAAATTTAACTTTCTTAAAATTTGTAATGATTGACTGTTAAAAATGTAGTAATTATCTTAAACATCGCGAAAATTTAGAATTTTATCTTCATGAGAAACAAACTTCGAAGTTGTGTCATTTTCATAGCAACGACACCGAATGTCAAGACTTCCAACATTTTCATCCTTATTTCTAAAACATTCACCCGTGTTATTTAGTTGTTTGCGTTTTGTCATTATGAAATAAAGAGTTACATTTTACTACCTTAAAAAACATACTTGCAAAAGGATATAAAAAATAAATGCAAAATTCAAAATTTCCGAAAGCGAGTGTATATTTTACTGTAAATATAGTAATGATTAGGTTGCCACAACTACAAAGATAAATATAAAAATATTAATTTGTTATTTAAAAAATAAAAAATAAATTAATTATAAATAAGTTTAAAATATAATGAAAACCGTTTGAACAACAATTAAACCCTTTGAACAACAAAAATATAAATATTGTTAAAAATAACACAAAATATATTTTTTAAATTCGTGTTATAAATAGAAAGATGATTATTTAATCTATTTGAATATTAAAAAACCAGTGAAATATGTTTTCAATTGTTTTAAAATTCATAGTTTCTTGCTTTGTAACTGCGACCTTATCCGAAATCTAAAAAAATGGAAATATTTTAAAATTGAGATTTTTTTTAGAAATTCTAAAGGCACTTTGCACATCCTCAAAAGAATCCGGACAGTTTGATACCAAATATGTGTTATACGGATCAGTAATTAAAAAGCCTTTCTCTGGAAACCGTTCACCAAAAACTTTTTTTAGAATAGAGAGATTAACTTTAAGTTTTTAGGTAAATTATGACTACTAATCTTCTCAGTTACTCGTTATAGAACTAAACAAATGATAATTAGGTTTTTAAATTAGTTATTTTTTAAGTTATTAGTTTTTTGTGTTTCCTGACAATTTATATTTGAAGGAGAAAGCATGGTTTGATTGTTTGCTCCTCAAATACAAAAGCGCTTACTTAGTGTAATGGTTGGTATCCGAATGTCTGATTTTAATTATAGATTTAATGTTTTACGTTTGTTCTTTTATGTTTATATCAAACTCACTTCAAGGCCAAACATATAATCTAGTAGATTGTGTCTTTGAGATATTGAGAGGACACTGCTATAACTTTGTTCGTGCTCAAAATTTTTTAGTTCCCAATAACATCCTACCACTTCCATAAACTTGAAATATCTTACCCTGGTTCATTGGACCCTATCACGTCCTGACAAATTATGTTGAGATCGATTGAACAACAACGTTTATTTTTACACAATTTATAAAATTTTTTAAAAATGTAGACAATTGTTTCGGGGATCAATGGATCCCCTTCTTCAGTACAAAAAGACGAAAATAAACATCAAATCAACAATAATTTAAACATAACATGAAGTCAAAAAGTTACAGTTTAAGTGAAAATACAATAGAGGGAAAACGATTTGAGTTAAAAATACAAAAACAATGGTTATATATAAATTACAGAATCAATACAAAGGTAACCAGATGGGTGAGAAATAAGGAATACTATTTAAATCATTAACAAGGAAATCTGAAAATTTATTTATATATACTGAAATTTATATAAATTTTCAGATTTCCTTGTTAATGATTTAAATAGTATTCCTTATTTCTCACCCATCTGGTTACCTTTGTATTGATTCTGTAATTTATATATAACCATTGTTTTTGTATTTTTAACTCAAATCGTTTTCCCTCTATTGTATTTTCACTTAAACTGTAACTTTTTGACTTCATGTTATGTTTAAATTATTGTTGATTTGATGTTTATTTTCGTCTTTTTGTACTGAAGAAGGGGATCCATTGATCCCCGAAACAATTGTCTACATTTTTAAAAAATTTTATAAATTGTGTAAAAATAAACGTTGTTGTTCAATCGATATTAACATTTGCACAAGATTCTTTTCGCTAAATTATGTTGAGGTAAAACTAGAGGAGTCTTCTGTCACTTTAAATGCATTCTTCATCCTGATTTTCAATTGCGAAAAAAACCCCAAGAAACGGCCTGTTTCTGTTTCCAGTCTCGTGGTCACTTAAATCCCCTAGACGGTAAAAAAATAACACCATGGACTCGAGGGAGGGAAGAGATTAATTGGATGACCCTATTGACGTCATCACTGACCATTGGCCTTAGGGGGACGGGATCTAAAAATAGGCCTCACCGGAATGGAATGCAGACGGATTATATCCACTTAATCTGGCAACATTTGTCAACTGCCCAGCGATGACGTTAGTTGTAATCTAGATTGTTCGATGGTGGGTTCTTTTAGTGGTTAATTTCAGATCATGCAATATTTTGTGTCTTATCCTTCACACCATGGGATGCTCATAACGTCTTCTTGAAATATTCTGTATGGACGCTCTGTAGGTGATATGGACAAATTTACACGCGGTTATTTTGAAATAAGTGAACATATTGGATACACACACACGAGCAACCTTTTGGATCTATAAAAGGTTTTTGAAAGATTTTGCATAGTTAGTTTGCAAGTTAACATGATATATTCAAGTAATCAAACTGAATGCAACAAATATCTGCGGAAAAACCTTCAAACAATCGTGTTCGTTTTTTGTTCAATATGCTAAAAAATCTGCCATGTATTTTAGTCTGTTTTACGGTAATCATTTTATTTTAATTTTTGGTGTAATAAAAGGCACATAATTCCTTATGTACCTTGTAAATTCATTCGGATAAAAGTACACATACTTTCATCTGAAGGACATTTTTCATGCTGTAGAGTGTTATTTAAAGCAGGTTTTAAATTTGAAAACCTGGTGCTTAAGAGTTACAGAAATATAGTGCTCTAATTAGTGGTATACAAGATGTTTCAAAAGTCCGTTTGGCGGCTTTTATTTGGAGCCAACGTATCCTAGGGTCACAGAAGTAAGGTCTGGAAGTAAGGACCCTGAAGATGAGACCCCATTGAGATGACTTATGCGGGTTCGTGTAAGATTCGGCAGTGCGGGTTCATGGTTCGAGTACGCTCTTTGGTGCCGTATGCGAATGTCGTTTATAAGGTGAGCACGATGAACTGATCGGAAGAGGAGATTGGTGTGAACACTTATTTATTTCGGTCGCTGTTGACTGAAGGACACACAGGAAAAACTCGCAGATGTTCTCGACTGCTGTTCGTCTTATTTATCCTTTTTATCCTTTGAAGCTGTTAATAATGTTAAGATTTATACCTTCTGAGTATGCCTTTTTTGGAGTCACTGTGAGGAATTTACAACACCAAACCCCTAGCTGCGAAATAAAAAAGTTAAAAAAATTAATTTAAAAATTAAAGGAGATAGTGCAAAAACCTCAGGGAAATTATTGTTACCAACGTTATGGATAACTCACTGAAAAAAAAATTCATAAAAATATCGTGAATATTCGTGGAGATTAAGAAAATAGCAGTTTTTTAGGTCTCAAAAACGGAAAAGTTCACAAATTTGCAAGTTTTTTTAAAAAATTTTTTATTAAATTTTGTTTGTATTCAAGTAAAAAACACATAACTACACAATGACACAGAACAATTTGCAAACTTACGAACTTTTTCTTTTTTGAGGCCTATAAAAGAGCTATTTTTACATGCTTATATCTTGGCAAATTCACGATATTTTCATGAAATTTTTTCAGTTAGTTCTTCAAAACGTTTGCAACAATACTCTCACTGAGGGTTTTCTTCTTTAGTGTTTATATTAATTTTTTAAAGTTTTTTATTTCGCCGCTGTAAGTCCTCTCAATGGATTCTCCAGGGTCACTTACCTAGGGGAAGACCTTACTTCCGTGACCTTAGAACACGTTGGTTCCAAGTAAAAGCCGTGAAACGGACTTTAAAAACACCCTGTATATAAAATGAATTTTATGCTTCTTCGTCGGTGTGCTGTATTCATTAAAAATTTCTTATTCGCATATGACAAAGACAATATTTTCTCATCTAATGAGAAGCTCTCATCTTTCATCTTTCGAGCCCTCTGACATTTAAGCTAATGTGTTTTCTAGAAATTTAACGAATTCCAAACCTTTTTAGTCCTAATAAAAGCACGAGAAGCATGACAGTTCTGGAGTGCGCTTGTAATAAGTAAGCGGATTGTAAAAACGTTTCCATCCTAAATATAAGCCAGAGCGAAATCTTTTCTCCGAACAGTTTTGAATCCAGGGGAAAGAAAATGTGAAATATTCATAAATGCTTTGCGGCACATTCATTGTTAGTTCGAAATTGAATATATACGATGTAACAAACGTTTTTATTGAAAATTCGTATCGCATTATCTTAGGTCATAAGTTATGAGGATCATTTTTGCATGCTTGTAAATTGCTTTTTTAAAAGAATTCTTTGCAGAAACGTGGGTTCAGAATATTATTAATTATATCGTTGCCGAAAATACCATTTTTTATAGGATTATCATAGATTATAACAAAAGTCATACGAATTTCAAGGTCCCTAATACACAATAAATATCAAATGTGAATGCACTCCTGGGAACGGTTTTTATTTTTCTAACCTCTATAAAATATTTTAGAGTAAAAATCTTTAAAAAAAGATGCATTTTCATTAAACAAATTTTTAATCAACAAATTTTCAATTTGGCTAAAAAAAAGTAGAGAGTATGATATAATGAGATAAATTAAAGATCTTGTATAGTTTCAATGCATAGTTTCAAATCTATGAATAAACTCATTTAAATGTTTAATTACATTTTAATGTAATAGTGATAATATTATATTTTCATTACAACTTAACAAAATATACCATAAGACATAAATAAAACCTTATCAAATTTTTGAAAAAGAAAATGTAGTTTTTAGAACTGGCATAGTAATAAATTTATATTTCATTCAACAGTTGAAGGGCTTTCCAAACACTTACCTCATGAGGAAGCTGGACCATCCTCAGCGATCGAGAAGAGATGCAGGACACTTGACAAAGAGGCTCTCAGATGACCATAGGGTAAGTATTTTATTGCTTACTTTTTAAATATATATAAAAAAATAATAATGAAATACCCTTTCTCTTTAATTGCGTTAACACCCGCAAAACACATACACAGGGTGATTAAACGATGATAAAAGTGTATCCTCTGATAGTTAACAAAAAGCTTGGATATTTCAAGTCGCATTACAACGTTAACAACAACAACGAATCGGTAAAATATGTTGCTTTAAAACTTGCAGGTAATCTTGTTCAAGAGAAAAATCCTCTCAAAAGTAGAAAATATTGAGTCGAAAAGAATTTGTTTAACTTATGTCAAAACACGTAGGGTTACTTGGGGAAAGTGTGGGTCACCCTCCTAAAACTAAATTATGCACAAAAAATTTCACACTTACATTGATTATATTACAATTTGTGACACTGATGGGTTTTGCATACAATATTTGATTTTTGTTTCATTTCTTTTTAAGATTATAGGAATAATATAAAATAGATTCAAAGAATGGAGTTTTTGGAAAGTTCAAGATACATTTTTCAAAGAAGTATTTCCAGCTAACTTTTCATTATATTTTGATATTTATTGAACTGTTGTGCAAAGTTTAAAAAACTTATCACCAGTACTGGCTCTGTAGCCTCTTGGTAATAATTTTTTATAGATTGTATTTTAAAAAAAATATTAATAAATACTCACTATTATTATTACTATTTTTTTATTATTAAAAAATACATACTCAAATTTGAATTAAAAAAATTACTTAAAAGTGTTTAAGAGGAGGGTACCCACTTACATTGTAATATTAGTGTAATAGGGGTAAGTGGGACCCCTCTTTCCTTTAAGTTTATGAAGCTGATTTTTTTACAGAATGTTTGTATCATTATCAGCTTTCTTTGAAAAAATAATGCCCTTCCTAAGTGAAAGGGGAAGGGAATTTTTTACTTGCTTCTTATTACCCCAAGCGGCTGTATCTTGTTACCCCACGAGGGGTAATACGAAACAACCCAGTTATTTTACTAAAACAATTACAAATGAAATGAAGGTATTTATTTAATCTTTAAGGACAACCTCATCCAACCCTCCCCTGTGTTTCAATATTGTTTTTAATTAATTTCTCGGAAAAATAAGTATAAAAAACGACTTAATATTTTACTTTATTCACCATAACTTAAATTAAACGCAAGGCTGGTATAAAATGTCGATCGAACTATTTAAAAATTTTCAATAAACTTTGAAGTGGTGAGTAAAAGTTGTCTTTCTACCGACCGTTTTCATGAAAATGAAGTAAAAATAAACCACACACAAAGCCGCAAATTAAAATGTTTCCTTCTATGGTTACCCGTCATACTGATTGTAATGTGAGAAGATTACTCAAACATGGATACAGTTACAATAACATACGAGGCTGTCCGTAAAGTAAGTTTCCCTATGAGCTGCAGATGCTAGGAACGCTGTTACGCGGAATTTGACCATACTGGCGTGTACCTTGGCTCCTTTTCTACAAATCCCCGACCCGACCATATATTTGTGATGATTATTATAGGTTTGGCAGCTGTTAGAGATGGAGCCCACACTCGTTTCTCCCTCCACGTTCTGAGATTGTTTTTTTGTGAGCGAAAAATATGGCGGCAGTGGACATTTATTCCAATATGTGTGAAGTCTTTGAAAAAAAGTGCATGAGCGAAAAAAAAATGGACGGAAATGGTACAGAGACGGGCGAAAAGACACCCAAGACGACGAACGCCTATGGGGGAAAGACAACGCGGTTGGCGGGAGAAGCGAGTGGAAGCTCCATCTCTAACAACTGCCAAACCTATAATAATCATCGCAGGCAGCTGGTCATTGCCGGAATTTGTAGAAAACAAGCCAAGGTACTCTCCAGTATGGTCAAATCCCGCGTAACAGCGTTTCTAGCGTCTGCAGCTTATAGGGAAACTTACTTTACGGACAGCCCATGTATTTTATATTTCTGTACTTTATGAAGCAAGACCCATTTACTTCCTTTTATGTTTTGCTTGCTTTAAATATAATAATTTAAACTTATGTTATGAATTCAATGGTAAAAAGGGTCATTGTTTTCCCTGAATTCAAGGCTAATTTCGGGTGGTCTAGGATTGAAAGAGATTTGAGAAAGGTAAGGTGTTAAAAAGAACAAATTGATGAAAATCTTGTTGCTTTATACATTTTTTGTATGAAAAAATTAATTTCGTAATAATTTTTTTAAAACATTGAAACAACTTTATTAATGTGAAATTATCTATGTGAATTATTATTTATGTGAAATCCTCTATCATATTTAACATGTATGGATAATACCATATTTTAAAAAGTTTCTTAATTACTTAAAAAAATTAAATAATTGAACAAATTGAATTAAATATAATTGAAATTGAATAACAATTTACGAAATAATTATTTGAAATAATGCTTTTTATGTTACTGCAAAAACTTTTTAATCGTAACCTTACTCTTCAAATATGTTTCAAAGGTTTAGTTTCCCTCCATTACATTCTTTCCATTCTAAACAAAAGAAACAAGCTTTAACTACGGTTGAATACAAATCACTTAACACAAAAATGACGCTAAATAACGAGATTTAAACCTAAATCCCAAGTTTTACCAAACCTCCACAAAACACAACTACGCATTCTAATAATCTCATACGTCATTTAAATTCAAGAAACCATTGCGCTAAATTCCCAAACCTAAATGTTTAGCACATCAAAGTAAATCCCACACGCATAGTTATGATTTCTCTTACCACAAAGATTTTCTCCAATCCTATCCATTCCAAGTTAGATCCATTAGCTATCATTTCGCTAGTTTCAAATCACCGTCTGATCCAACTGATCCGCGTGATAAAGTTCATTGTGCAGTGTTTGGCTAAATACATGGATGCCTCAGTAACTAACTCGTGATAGGAATATGAAGCTTAAAGTGATGCTAAGTACGCGGAGCTTAAATCACTAATGTGTTAACTATAACGAACCCTGAGGAATGCGTAATTGTTCTATTAATAACACAACGGGGAGAATATACTGGCAGGTTGTCTGAAGGTGTGTAAGGAAAATCTAGGAGTGTGAAACGTGGATTGTGTTACTTGAATTGAAAGCAGTTTTAGTATATACTAGACAGCAACTTAAGTTGAACCTACTACATCACTAACAAACAAAGTTTTTCCCATCGCGGTGTCCGAATTTCGAGTGAAACAAAGAACGCCAATTTTAAAATATGATTATTTAATTAAACCCGTGTATAAATAGTGTCTTTTTTATCATAATTCGCGTATCGAAATTCCTCCTATCAACCCAACAGGCTTTGTGTTTACTCACTTTCTCCTTCCACATAGTGACGTATACTGGGTTCAAGAAACGTTGCTGTGAAGTATAGTATTGCTAAGTAAATGCTTTTTCTTTTCCATTTGGATAACTTAATTTAGTCGTACCCCACATTTCATCTTTGTTTTTGAAGACAAATTATACAAAAACATCACTAAATAACTAGATGCGTGGGGATCCAGAAAAGCTATGTTGTCCAAAGTTAATTATATAAGTTTTCCACTGACTGAATTAGGATAATAATAGCCCAGTAAATTTAGGGTATTTTAGCGCATTAATTTATAACTCGCTGAAAATTTCAGGATAAGCTTTCCATATGATGTCTATAATCAACCCTGGAAAGTCCCCTAAAATCCCCCGCGGGCATTATACCAAAATCGAGGATCATAGATGGGCCAAGCAATCAAGCTTTGTGATCCATATTTCAGTTAAAAATGAATATTTTTGAATTCTGTAAAAAAGGATATACTCATAAATAGATCTTCTTGAAGTTCCGATCAAGTTTTTTGGTAAAAAGCTTATTTTTATTAAAAACGGTTTAATTGACTCCAAACAGAAAATTGTTTGCTTCTTTTTATATAATTGGCCCCTAACTTTACCCACTCTTAAGTCCCCGAAACCAAGCAAAATGTTTTCAAAAGTACTATCAATAAGGATCATTCAAAACAAATTTATTGAAAATCTGTTCAGAATTGGCTGAGACAATTGATTTTACGTTAGTCGTGTATAGTGTGGTTGAATGCCCTCGTCAATATATGCTCAAAATTGACGTTTTCAAAATTAATGGGGGAAATATTTGTAGCACTGGGTTTTTAAACAATTCTAATTTACCCTCCAAAGTAACCTATAGGTTGATTATTTTAATTCGTGTATTCATGCCATTATCTTACGTATATTCACGGCTTTTAGTTGATTATGAACTTAAAAATACTGTATATAGTAACTTACTTAAAACAACTTTATATTCAGAGAGAGCATAACTTGAAATCACATAGACATGTTGTTAGTACACAAAAAAAAGATCGCAACATTCATTTTGAAATGGAAACATTCTTGTTATTTTTCTCACGATGATAATGAAGAAAACAAATTATACAACTCTACTGATTTTGTGTGATTCGTAGGTGGAGTGGGCTGAACAGCTTGTCTCCAAGCAGCGCGTGAAACGCGAGACCACACCAGAGTTCCTCAGAAAAACATTCAAAGAAGAGGGAAGATTCAATGACTTCCTTTGGCCAGATCAATGGTACTTGGTGAGTATTTCTTAGAACCTCTCTTCCACATGAAAAGGAATAATGAATATGAGATTCATAGTTATTTTGAAAGGAAAATACTTAAAAAAAGTTTTTAAGAATATGTAGAAAAGTTTTATTTTATGGAGAAAGGTATAATTTTTGGAATTCTTACTCTTGTATTTTCTTGTGGATGAAAACTCCTCTTTTACGAATTCTGTACTTTTTTAGCATGATACAAGAAATATGGCGAATGTTCCAGAACTTGATATGCGGACGATTCCTGTTTGGAACATGGGGTACACTGGAAAGGGGGTTGTAGTGACAATAATGGATGATGGTAAGATTAAATTTAAACACTTAAAAAGGGAAATATTCATTCAATTCTGCTGATAAATTAGTATTTAAAGGAATAAAATTCAATTTTTATTATACAAACTGTAAATTTACACGAAATAAGATGTTGCAAATAATATAAACAAATGAATGTAATATGTAAAGTATGTTTTGAAGCTTGTATGGCAATAAATAGGATGTATATTTTCTCACCAAACTTGTAAATATCAAACTATAATAAATATATGTTTTATTTTTAAAGGTATACTATAGAATTTTGGGAATAGATGAAGGGAAGACAAATAAGAAAAGCGTAAAAGGAAATATAATTAATTAAACAATCATTACAATTATCAAATAGTCATATGATTTTTTTAAAATTATTTTTCCGACTTTAACCTAAAAAAATAACCGAGTAAAAATTTTGATATATTTACTTTAAATAAACAACACAAAATAGTAAAGATATATTATGGGAATGAATTGTTTACAATATCTGATCTATGGTAATTAGGTTTTTTCACAGGAAAATACGTTAAATTTTACAGATTGGTTACCACTATACCAATTGTATTACTATACCAACAATTGCTTGATACTTGACTAAAGTCAACAGGATGCCAACATCAAATGTTTTTATTTCAGGTTTAGAGTGGAATCACACTGATATTAAGAGAAATTATGTAAGTATTTTCAACTTCAATTGTGTTTCTGATATCATTGCTACCATTTGAAGAAAATTGAGATAAAGATAGATTCAATATGGAAATAGCTTCTGAACATCTAAAATTAAAAATATAATAGCTAATAGGAAAACTATTCAATTTAAAATATTTTAAAGCACATGATTTAACTTCTAATTTACTCATTTATTTTCCAGAATAAATCTATAGAAACTTTTAATTAGTATTTTTTAAAATTATACTTGATAGAGATAAGTTTTCATTAAAATATGACGTAAGTGATACGTAATTATGATAAGTGAAATGCATTTTAAAGGTTTGTCCTTTTTCCAATTTTAAATGGAAAAAAATTGAGTTATCGAGGATTGAGAAACAAAAATGAAAAAAACCCTATTTATTTGGCTTGTAACATTTAATGTAAACTTGAAAATAACTAATGATAATGTAACATTGGATTATTCAGCACTTATATGTGTGTGAACTGCTATTAGCTGAAACCAAAAAATATTGACAGAATCAATCAACAGCAGAACACTTTTAAAAACCAAAGCCAGATATCTTAACACAAACACACAACTTCTCCGAGAAAAACCCACTAACCAAAACGTTTCTTCAAACACTCTCTCGCAACATGCAGCAAACCGTGGCCATAAGACCCCAACGACCTTATTAAGGCAAGCCCGGGCCCTTTAAGAAGAAGGGAATAAAGTTTTATAACCCTCGTGGGAAGTCTTATATGAAGGAATGGGCCAACAATAAACGTTTCCATGAGGGTGCCTTGGGGATGAAAAGAAGCTCGAAAATGACCGAATATTCGAGAGGGGGAAGGGGTGAGGTAACTGCCTATTTTGGTTTGTTGATTCGAAGCATTAGAGTGAATGTGCTTTTTGGAGAGAACTCTGGTTTGGTGCATAACTGAAGAGGGGAGTGATACTAATTGGGGTTCTTTTGAAATGACTCGCCTGGAACTTTTTGAATAAAGTGAATATCGTTTGGGGACGCTGTGTATTTGAGATAATTTGAGAACTCGTGCTTAGTTTTTGAAAATATTATTTTTGAAGTGTATTCAGATTTGTGCTGATGGTTGCCGATTTAGACAATATTGCACCCATTCACTAACCAATAACACATACATGTTAGTTTAATTGATGATAATAATAACTGATAATATTGAACTGATAATAGCTGATGCATATTGAAGTTTTGTTTCGTGAAAAACAAGCAAAAAAGAATAAGATGAAAGGGGAAACAAATTTAAAGTTTTTCAAACACATATAGTGTCTTTCATATTTACAAAAAATTGGCTAAATTAATACCAATATTGATGAAAATAAGAATAATCTGTTTATAAATGATTTACAGTATTATTAAAGCCCAGTGGCGCAGTGGTAGTGCATCGCGCTTCCACGCCACAGGTCCGGGGTTCAAATCCCGGGCTGGGCAGGGTCCACTCAGCCTTTCATCCCTTCAGTGGGTCGATAAACTGAGGACCAAGCATGCTTGGGAACTAAACACTGGGGGTCTCGCGTTGTGCTGACCACCTAACCGGGACATTTGCCTAGCACCCCAGGCCCCACGGTCACGAAAACGAAGATGGGCATCGTAGGCCTTGGCCCACTAGGGCTGTTGCGCCGATGGTTTTAGTTTTTTACAGTATTATTAAATGTAAAGTTTGTTTTCAATGCTTTACTTTACCTCCATAATAAAAAAAGTTAGTAATCCGAGAAATTTCTATGAACTTAAGTGAAACAAATGTAAGTAAATTTGGAGATCAGCTATTTCCACTGACCTAGTTAATAGATAAAAAATCAAAAAGACCCACATAATTTTCTTTTTCTTCAGAATAAACATAAATTTTCATAGCGAGATATAGCGAATAACACTTTTCAACGGATTATCCATTGAACTATATAGTGTGTTCATTTAGAAAAGGCACCTGATAGAAGCAGTTACTATTGTAATTACACTACTCGACAAAAAAATAGGGTCAAAATGTAAATGACACAACAAAAGCAGATTCTTGTGTAAAATGGTCCCCTGAATCCAAATCCGACCCCCGTTTTTCTCCACCACGTCAAAATTTTCGGGGAACAGCCCCTCCCCCTTTTTACGTTTTTCGACGACTTTATAACTTTGAACTCGATTTTCAGGGTCATAAAACATTGCCTTAGTCTTCAAATTGCACCCCAGGGGACAAGAAAGGTTCAAATTAATAAAATATGGATATTCATAACAATTGGATAGGTTGAAGGGGTGATTACCCCCCTAAAAACGCAAAAAAATCGTTAAAAATAGAAGGATTTGTTATACCCTATTTATTTTGCTTATTTTTGAAGCAAATCAATTTTAAAGGGTCTTAACCCTTCCCCAAGGACCCAAATTTAATAATGATATGCAGCAATGATTTTTAGGAAAAGCGGTTAAGGAGTTATCGCCCCCGAAGCATCCGCGGAAGGGTTCAGAAGGCTTTTTGAATCGCGCTGGCGCCCGCGCGCTCAGTGAGTAATATCCATGCTTTGAAAAGTCACAAAATGAGAATTTTCTTATATTTTAAGACTTTACTTAGTGGAAATTCTATATTTTGATAGTTACTGGCCAGTTTTATGGAGGTATTCCAGCCGTGCATCTAATAACAAATTGAAATAACAAATTTTAGATTTTAACAAGCAAAAAAGGTGGTTTTTAGATACTTTTAAGGGACATAGACGCCCTCTTTTGAGTAGGCACTGGAATATTTAAAGCCTAAAAAAGGGTTCAAAAATTTGAGGTCGGGCCCATGGGGGGGTCCGGACCCGGGGACCCCCCCCTTCGCTACGCCCCTGAGTTTTTGATCCTGTTTCAGGCGCCTATTCTATATGAACAGATGATAATGAAACGATGCAAAATTTATTCATGAAAAACTTACGCACCAGAGCTTTAGGTTTTCTGAGAAACACACACTATAAATATTTACACTATTATAGCTTTTGTATTTTTCAATCTATTTCTTTATTTATTAACAGCATTGATAAAAGTAAACAGAGTGGCAATATTTTTGGATATTTAAAAAGCTTTTGATAGCGTAAACCATAATATATTAATTGATAAATTGCATTCAATCGGTATTCGTGGAACAACACTTGACTGGTTTAGCTCGTACCTAAAAGATCGAAAACAATTCGTAAGTTTAGACCATTTTGAAAGTGAGCTTCTGAACATAAAATCTGGAGTACCACAGGGATTAATCCTTGGACCATTGTTATTTATTATTTATATTAACTTATTTATATTGTCATTTATTATTTATTATGACTTTTGTAAGTTAAAGTTAAATGGAAACGACACTGTAATTTAATACTCATATCCAAAAAATAAAAATTTAGAAAATATAATTAATAATGATCTCTCTATTATAAGAAAATAGTTCATGGCAAATAAATTATCAATAAATATAAATAAGACAAAATTCATCAATTTTAGTATTTATGGCCCGTCAAATATTTTAGAATTATACTTTCATAAAAAAGAATGCAAAATAGTTGATTGTAATAGTCTCTCTCTTAAACAAGTTTCAAATATCAAATATCTTGGTCTACACGTTGATGATAATTTGAAATGGAAATCTCATGTAAATCATATTTCTAATAAATTACGCTTTATTCTTTATAAATTTTATTATCTAAAAAAATTATAAATAAAAGTTTTTCAATGCAGCTCTACCATTCATGGGTTAATTCAATGATTAGTTACGGTTTAATAATTTGGGGTGGGGACTATCTAGGAAATATAAATCCGATTGTAAAAATTCAAAATAAAATAGTCAAATTTCTAAGCAATAATCAAATCCCTAACTTAAATACTTATAAAAATTTAAACGTTCTTCCTATTCGTCATTTATTTTTTTATCAAACAGTTGTTTATTTTAATACGCATAGTAATAGTAATGAAATAAAAAACATAACTTATAACTTGCGTTCAAAAAATAATTACCTAATTCCCAAAACACGGAAAGAAATTTTTCACAAAAATTATGCTTACTTATCCCCAAAATTTTACCTACCTATTCATATTAAAACAGAAATATCTCCATTAAAATTTAAAAAAATTATTTAAATTGTTTATATAGACCATAGATAATATCGAGGATCATTTTTGATTATATTCTCTAGCACTTTATCCCTGAAGCTCACCCAATAGCATTTTCACTTGCCATATTTTTCAGTATCTTTTTCATCTATTCATATGTATTTTTTTTGTTGTTCTTGTATTTTATTTTCTATGGTACTTTTTTGTTGTATATTGTGTTTTTTGTGTTTTTTTTATGTTATTCATTTTATATAAAATATATTATTTCACCTGTATGAGGTTATCTCACCTCCTTGGTGACTCAAAAGAAAACGTCTTCCCTTTTTTGTGTTCTTTTATTCTTTGTTTAAATTGTAATAAATACATAAAAAAGTTGTTTTGGTTTTGGAATTTAGTTATTATTTATCTCTATGAGTGTTTGTTAGTTACATACCTTTGGTCTTAAACTAGTTATTAGCATGATGATTTAACAATATTTATTAAATATTTAAAAATCAGTAACTTCTCTAAAATGAACATTTTTATACTCTTACAATTCATATTTTGTATATTAATAGAGAGGAATACTTTCTAAAATAAAATTTACAGATTATATTTTTTATTTATATAGGATCCTGAGGCAAGCTGGGATACTAATGATGATGATCCAGATCCTTTTCCTAGATACGATAAATCGGATTCTAACAAGTGGGTGTTTAAATCTTTCTTTAAGATTACAATTTAAATACTACCGAAAACGATTACATAAGATAAAAAGACTGAGAAATAATAGGTCTGAAATTTATCATATAGCAATTAAAATAAATTATAAACTAGGTTCTGAATTCCCCGCTATAATTTACTGTAAATGATTGCATGTATTTTTATAGAAAATTTTATCACTCATTTTCTGTAATATTAAAGCTGTTAGTATAAGATGAAAGTTTTGAATTTCTTTGTAAATAAGGCTAATTATGTTTTAGTTGGATAGCAACGCTTAGTAACGTAGGTTCATCCAGGGTTTTGGTTTAATGAAACTATATCTTAAATAAACAATTTTAAATGTCAATCATGTTAATCAGGAAAAAGTATTTAGATTATGTTATAAATTATGATAAAAAAAGGTAAAATACATTGAAATAGGCTAAAAATAGTTGTGATTATTTTAAAGTCATGGCACACGGTGTGCTGGAGAAGTGGCCATGACAGCCAACAATATGAAGTGCGGAGTTGGAGTGGCTTACAATGCAAAAATAGGAGGTGAGTGTTTTGTTTTGTTGTCAATTAATTTCATAAATTTTAATTTATCGAATTTATACACTCTTTTTTTTGAAATTTCATAGATCTACATTCAGTACTCTGTTATAAGAAAGGACAATTTATTAATTATTTTTAATAACTTTAATTTTTAGTATACTGGTTATTAAACCAAACAAATTAGACATCCAATGAGAACTTAGTTTAAAGTTTTAAATATATGCGTGGAAAAAGCAGTTAACTTAAATGCTTAAATACCTTCTTCAGTTACATTCAATTTAACTTTCTGAACGTTACTACAAACAAATAAAAGTTTAAAACCTTTATACTTAAAAATAATTTTACATGACAGTTGCATATGAGTTCAGACGTAGTTTAAATTTTAATAAAGCATACAAAATGTTAAGCAATCATTTCACTTGAGCTCAAATACTTTATTTTAAAGTATATCATAAATAAAATAATCTGTTTCATTCGAAATCACTATAGAACTCAATATTTTAGAAACAAAATCGAAGCTAAACAAATTACATTTTTAAGCTGTTTAGTAGAGATAGATGAAAAACGATATGAAATATTACATTTCTTATTGAAAACAAATATATTTAGACTGATATTAATATTTATGACAAAAAATACCTTTTTAAAAGAAGCAGGCTATTGTTTCAAGTAATATTATTTATTGGATTAAGTTATGGAAAAGATAAATAAAACTTTAGTAGTTTTGAATCTATTCCATAACATTCGTTTTTCGAAATATATTCCTAGAAATTCAATGATGGTTCTTTTTTTACTATTTTATCCAGAAAAATATAAGTAAGCTTCACACACGATTGCTCTCCTGAAATTAATGGTTGTATAAAAAGTTGAAGGCTACATATAGTGTAGGCAAATTAGACAAAATATGGGCCGAACCCGGACATTCAATATAACAGGCTGAAAATTGGTGGAAATGTAGAGAATAGTGTCTCAATTGATATCCTGAAATTCCCAAAAATTCTGTGTAGGGGAAAATCCGCCATTTTGGAAAAACCACCGCCATCTTAGATTGCGTTTTCAAGCATTAGCGACTGAACCAATGGTCCGATTGAGTTCGATTTTGTCCCAAATTGTTTAGTATTGTGTATTTTAAGAGACAACTTCAAAAAATTTGAAATGAAACACTTAGTTTAATTATAATTAATTTTTATTCAATTTCTGCTTTGCTGAGTTAAAACGTAGATAAACCTTCTAGATAACAAGCTGAAAATTGGTGAAAAGATAGAAGGTAGTGTTCTAATTGATATCCCGAAATTCCCAAAAAAATCCCTCCAAAGGAAACCGCCATTTTAAATAAACTGCTGCCATCTTGGATTGCATTTTTGAGTATAGCGACTGAACCAAAAATTCTTTTCCCCAAATTGTATAATAATGTGTATTTTAAAGATAAAACATTAAAAAATTCAAAATGAAAAAACCCTAATTTAATTATAATTAACTTTTACTTAATTGATGATTTGCCGGATGAAAATGTAGGTAAGAATTCAAAATAACAAGCTGAAAATTATTGGGAAAGTTGAAGATAGTATCCTGATCGATATTCCAAAATTCTCAAAAAATCTCTCCAGGGGAATATCCACCACTTTGAAAAAATTCACCGTCATCTTGGACTCTCAATTTAAGAATTGTGATAGTGGAGTCTTCTCTTTACACAACAATAAAATTTCCCCAAAAAGGCATTATTGTAGCCGTAAAAACTTGAATTTTAAAGTCGAATATTTCAAAAACTATTCGAACGATATAAATAAGGTTAGGCTCAAAATGTAGTTGATTTATTCAATAAAAACATGCAATTACCTGCGTGTTCAAAAATATCACCGTTTGGTTGCAACTAAGTGAAATAGAACGGACAAAACGGTCAAATTGAAGAAACCAAACTATGCTCAAAACGATATAGCAACCAAACGGTCCAATTTTTGACCATGCACGTAATGAGGAAGTTGCATGATTTTTTTAAATTTTTTAATCGATTCTTCTTGCAAAATTTGAGGCCAATCGAGAAATTTTTTGATTGCCAAAAAAATCCTCTTTTTAAAAGCGCGCGAAAACGCCAAGAGTTTGGGATCATCGTGTGTTGACGTCATCATACGATAAGCATTGTTGGAATGCAATGGAGTTGATGGTATGATTGTTGACATCTTTAAACAATAAGCGTTTTCAGTCACGTGTTTTTTTTCTCGACTTTTAAATTCAAATATTTAAATATACTAGATATTTCATTTTACCATACAAAACACCATACGGAACACTTGTTTGTTTTTGAAAATCTGACACATGCAACTTCCTTATTGCATGTTTTTATTGAATAAATAAACTGCATTTTAAGTCTAAATTTACTTAAATCACTCGAATAGATTTTGAAATATTCGACTTTAAAATTCCAGTTTAGCCGAAAAAAAACAACTGTAATTTTAAAATGAAATATTTCAACATATGTGTTTTTCGGCAGGGATCCGCATGCTGGACGGCGTGGTGAACGACGCCGTGGAGTCCGTGTCCATCGCCCACAACGTGGAGCACATCGACGTGTTCAGCGCCTCCTGGGGGCCGAACGACGACGGCATGACCGTGGACGGGCCCAAGAGGCTGGCCGTCGAAGCCCTCGAAAAAGGGATCAAGAAGGTCAGTCGCTACACTCGCTTTCAAACTGCCAGGAGAAAATCTTTGGAAGCAAAATGATAGCCACACAAACATAGTCAACAAATGATAGTTCCCAATGTGGGATAGGTGCCTAATATGGAGATCCCCTGTATTTTCTCTATAAAGAATAGACGTTTTGTTTTAGTTGACGCCGTTGATGTTCATTCGAAGTAGGAAAGTAGGATGTACAAATGCATAACAATGTTAAAATGAAAGTGTAGCCGTATGAAACTATAGGAGACCGGTATCTTATATCAGGCACATTTTTAATTTTAATTAAAATGCATTTTTAGGATAATTTCATTTTGTTTTCATAAAAAAGGGGTGATTTTTTTCGAATCATACATGTAAATAATATACAAAATCACTTTTAGTTTGGCCAAATAATTTATCAGGTAAGCGTAAATTGGAAAAGCCAAAGTAGTATCCCACATTGGGGCTTTTTCCCCCATACTGATGCTTTCATTTTGATATGATACATTTTGTTTCAAGTATGATGGGCAGACACTTTTAATTGAAGGGCTTGGTGGTTGAAGGGGCTATGTTACAAGGCCTGTCCCAAAAGTAACGAGACTGAATTCCCTAATTCTGACTGGAATTCAGTCTCATTACTTTGGGGACAGTCCTTGTAATATAGCCCCTTCATCCACCAAGCCCTTCAATTTTTAAATAACAAAACGACCAACTTTCAAACAATACTATAGTTACTACCCAAATAATATTTATTTTTATTTCATGTTTAAAAATTGGCCAATGTTGGTAGTCGTTTAGACAAACCCACGAAAACTCTTGTCACGTCACAGTGATGTTAAATTAGGCCGCCCCACATGCTCCGATCATGGTCAATCGAGGGGATTATATTGCTGCTGAGAGAAGTTATCTAAAATGCCCCACATTTGATGTATTATTTTTTAAGTATCTGCACATTTTCGTAAATGAGTAATGCATGTTTCAAACTTGACTAATTTTGATCCGGTTTGACCATGGCTTGTACTCGTATTTGAATATTTTTTACTCAGTTCTATAAATATTATTTAAAAGATAAATTTAAATAAATTTTCATTTATATCCCTTTAAGACCTAGCCGCTCCGAAATTCCCATTGGATTCAACCATAATCTCGTGTAGCTTAGAACTTAAAGGGATAAAGGGTTTTTCTGCATATTTACTAAATTTAAAAGACTGATTTAAGATCCAGATATTGACAGTTTTTTGTGCTCTGCGTTTTTGCCAAATATTTTTCTTTTTTTATTTGTATTCTTTCTTGGGTGTATGTTTCTTTGTATTTTTTATGACTGTTTCTGTTATTTTTTTCTTTCAAGTCTCATTTATGAATATTAATTTATCAATTTCATGTTTCACTTGGAAGGGCTAAGGCCCCTTAGGGAACAACATTTGTATTAGTATCTTTTTTGTTTTGCTAATAATTAATTATTTAAAAGAGTGTAGTTCCATTCATAAACAGGCATATCTATCCAATCAAACTCATAACGTGGTCTTGTTTGTTGCAGGGCCGTGGCGGTCGTGGCGTGATTTACGTGTGGGCGAGTGGCAACGGAGGCTCCAAAGGTGACAACTGTAACTGTGACGGATACACAAACTCCGTGTACACGCTGTCCGTAGGCAGTGCCAGTCAGAGAGGTGACTTCCCGTGGTACGGGGAGAAGTGCGCCTCCACCATGACTACTGCTTACTCCAGCGGGGCCTACTCGGACCAGAAGATAGTGAGTAGTATGCTTTGTAGGGTGAGTCGGAAAAAACCTGCTGCCACATTGCAACCCCAGTGTGGAAAAGCATTGTTTTTAAGTAATTAATTTTTAAGATCCGCCTGCGGCTGGTGTGGAATTTTGATAATATAGTTTTATTAACCGTTGAAAAAATACAGCTCAATATTATAATTACCTCTCAGTACGCTACCAACTGATTGGATATAAACGAAAAAAAAATGTAATTAAAAATTATACAAAGCTCACATTATTTAAAATCGGCTTGCATTTAGGGGATAATATTTTTGGCCCAATGACTTTAGTTCAACGTATAAAAATTTAGCTCGATTCGACAGTTTTTCCTCTGTTGACCCGTGACTTTTAAGACTGAAAATCGACGAAAATTTAGAGTTTGGGCGCATGCCTAAAGAGCAAAAAATTGTTGCATGGAGTTAAATGTTTTACTTGTTTTATTGAAGCCATTTGGTCAAAAATCCTCACAACCCGTAAGCTGATTTTTAAAAAAGTGTTTTATCGACCCACCCCAATGCTTAGGTGTTGTTTTTCAAATTTATTTGTCACAGGTATTTAAAAAAAATTTTATACCCATTTTTAACTGAGCTGTGCACTTATAAATAACAGTAGCATGGTATAAAAATGGGATTGTATATTGGTATAACATATCAATAATATTTGATTTCCACTATGATTACTTTTCTTCTCAACAGGCAACGACTGATTTGCATAACCAATGTACCACTCATCATACAGGAACTTCTGCTGCAGCCCCTTTGGCTGCAGGAGTAGTGGCTCTTGTGCTTGAAGCCAAGTAAGTTGGAAATGATAAAAATAATCATTCTTGTAAGTAAATTATAAAGTAACATTTCTATATAATATGCTATTCACGCTTTTATTTTATTATTTGTTATTCATCAGCTTTTTTTGGTTTTGATTGAGCCTAACTAAAATCTAAAGATTAATTATATCCTATTGTTTCAGTGTGCTACCTATAAAGCAATATACGTAGGTTTTTAATAGTTTATTTAAGAAGCTTCTAAAAAGGCAAGTCATTTAAAGGATATTTTAAGTTATTACTATATTTTAGTTAGTAATAATCTTTGTGTTTAGATTTATAAATATATTATCACCATAAAAGGGAAGGCTATTAAAAATATGTAATATCGGAAACCTTATAGCTTCAAAATATTTGTGGGAAACTAATTTTCATTATAAGAGGAGAAAAGAAAGTAATCTATACAGGTTTTGCGTTAAAATTTCTCCCTTAATTATAAATCGATAATCTGCATTTCACACATCAAAATTACGACAGGATTTCAAGTAAATTGGAAAAGTTTTAATACACAGCGAAAGTTATTGCCACTCCCTAGAACACATTTTACTAACTACAGCAAACTTCACGAACTCTTAAAGCGATTTAATAACATCCGGAAGCATCAAAAAATAAGTCTCTAGTCTAAGTAAGTAAGAAAGTTTGTGGTTATTAGGAGTTGGGCTCCTATTGATCGTTGATTGATTATGCCTCTGAAGAGAATGTTAACCAGAATTACAATTTAATGTTTTGCTGATAGGGAAGGTTGGAATATTCCTTTAATAAGTATAGTTTAGTCTACAAAAATAATTTTAAAAAGGATTAAAAATTTATTCAGAAATAAACTAGAAACTTAAAGGTAAATATATTTTTGATAGCGTGCTGGGATTAAACTATAACACATATTATTCATTTTATTTAGAATTATGTTTCAAACTAAACTCCAAGCAGATTTTAGATATAACTCCTTGTGAAGAATCTAGCATACAATAATTTGAAACTTTTACGGAATAAAAAAATATTATTTTTATTTTACCTTAATCCTTTTTAAAGAACCGAAACGGGACATCCGCCAGAGAGCTTCTCATCGATTTTGGATTTAGCATGTTTAAAACTATATTTCCACCAATTTTGGCGCCTCTTTCACAATCTGAAGAATTATTCCATTTAACCTCCTCAAAGGGAAATAACATGCTTTTTTAACACGTTGTAGTGAATGAGATTGCCCAAAAATGGAGAAATAAAAAAAGAAATACATTGAACGTTATCCTTCAAAATACATCAAACCATAAACATATTGACGTTATAAAATCAATGTGCTGTAGGTCAATTCATCCATCAAATATTGACACATCGCGGATTCTGTTAAAGAACCTCATTTTTCTAGTCTCAATTTCCTCTCCATGATTATTATTCTGCCTTTGTTTTCCGTCAAATATATTCCTTTCTCTTTTTCTGCAGCAAGGAGCTCGGCTGGCGAGATGTCCAGCATCTGGTGGTCTGGACATCCGAATTCAAGCACCTGCGTCACAACCGAGGCTGGAAGCGAAATGCCGCCGGACTCATGTACAACAGCAGGTTTGGCTTCGGACTCATCAACGCTGAAGCCATGGTTAAGGCCGCCATCAACTGGACAAACGTTCCCGAAAAATCTATCTGCACTGTAGATAAGCCCAAAGCAAAGTAAGACATGTTTTTAATTTTCCCATATGGCAAAAAGAAAGGTTTTATAAACCTTGTTGTAACCTTACGGGGTAACCCATTTAAGGTTTTTGTAAGGTTGTCATTGACAACCACCTGTAACATTGTGGCAAGGTCAAAACAACCTGCGCGAGTTGAAGCCCATAAGATTAGCAGTAGCCTAACGAAAAACCTTAAAACAAGGTTGGTAACTGAGGTGGCGAGTTTTAAGGTTTTCCTAAGGTTTTTCCCTCATTTTTCTGTAACCTTGTCTTATTCAAACCCATGATCAAGTATTGCAAACAAATTTTTTGGACACCTTGTTTTGGAAAACACAATGACAATGAAAAGACAAAAGGTTAACCGTAAGGTTACATGCTATTTGGGTAAGTTTTAGTTTGGAGAAAAGAAACTTTTAAATGAAATGTGTCTTGAAGACATGTAAAAAACTTCCATTTAAAAAATTAATTGGATACCTTTTTCTTCGTTAACAGTTACCTTGCTTACAGTAACAGTTTGAGTAAGGCTTTTGGTAAAAGTATGTAATGAGGAAGTTGCATGATTTTTTTATTTTTTTAATTTTTTTTTATTTTCTTCTTGCAAAAATAAGCAACTACCCAAAATTTGACGCCGATCGAGAAATTTTTAAATTGCCAAAAAAATTAACAAAAATCCCCTTTTTAAAAGTGCGCGAAAATGCCAAGAGTTTGGATGTGACGTCATCTTATAATAAACATTGTTGTAAAGCAATGGAGTTGATGGTATTATTGTTGACGTCATCTTATAGTTTAAAGTTTAAACTATAAACGTTTTCAGTCACGTGTTTTTTTCTCGACTTTTAAATTAAAATATTTAATTACCTGTACATTTTTTTGAAAAACTGACTAGATATTTCATTTTACCATACAAAAAACCATACGGAACACTTGTTTGTTTTTGAAAATCTGACACATGCAACTTCCTTATTAGCGTTTTAAATGTTTCCATCTGAATTAGGTTTCCACTTAAATTGTCTTCACAAGGCCATCAGGAGGTAGAAGTGGAACTTCCAACTGAAGGGTGCTCTGGATCAGAGGATGAATTGAACTATTTGGAGCATGTTGAACTTACGCTTGACATCGATTATACCCACAGAGGTGCCCTTGATATCTACCTTTTCTCCCCAGCAGGTAAATATTAGTCATTTTGTGTTTTTAAATACTTAGAATAAACTCTTAGAGAGCATTTGGGAAATGGGGAGAGCAAGAATTTATTGCACGATAAGAAATATTCCAACGTCAAGGAAGTAATGTTTCTAGGGATTGTGATTCGTATATCAAGACCTAAAATATTCAATAAGATGCCCATTATAAATCGATTTAAAAATGTATTAAATTCCTTAGAAATTAAAATACATTCAATATGTTAATGAATTCATCAAACACCTATCCTTTTTTATTTTTTTAATATTATGTCTTCCAAATTTTTTTCGACGTGTTAGAAAGAGTGTATTTTTAAACTTAAATGAAAATGCATTTCCTCTCTCAGACAACCACTGATTTATGATTTTTTTTGTTTCAGGAACTGTTAGCATGGTGTTATCAAGAAGAGATCGAGACGAATCGGCTATTGGATTTAAGAACTGGACTTTTCTATCAGTTCACTTTTGGGGTGAAAAACCGCAGGGAGTATGGAGAGTACTGGTTAGGGATATGGTGAGTTTTCAATTCCCATTTGTACCATAATATTGTTTCTAGCTGTTAGAGTAGTTGAGATATAAATGATATTATTACCTGGGTGAATTAAGTACGAGTCCTACAGTTGTATTGCTGAACATGCTAAATGTACTTTTTTTTTGTCTTCAAAAGTAAATCACGAAACGCATTTTTTAAGAGAACCAGACCACAATGTGAATCACACTTGATTGAATTTTTGATTTAAAAATCAAAGAAATAAGGTGGATAACTGAACTTAAGCGAAGCATTAAAAGCGAAGAATTAAAAAAACAGTACTTAATAGTCATAAATAAATGTAAAACTTTAATCTGGACAGTTTTTTTACCGAAATGTTCAATTTCTCTTTCAAGATGCTTTCTGCAAAAAAAATTGTGAAGCATTCAAACTTATGCTCTTAGGGTAAAAAGTTATTACAAAAGGATTTTTCAATCATTATTTAGTAGTTTTTCTTATTCCACACATCCGTAACAGTGTTTTATTTTCCTTATTTGTCCTTCTTTCTTCACTCTCTAAAAGTTTGTAAGTTTAGTTTGAATTTCCAAGAGAACCGTCAATTGGATTTAACTCATATTATAGTTTATCAGTTTTCCCAACTTCTATTATATATAAGTTATAGTTTTCACATCGATAAGTCTCAAAAATTGATTGGAATGTCCAAACCCCTGAATCCTAGTACAAAACAAAATTCTCCTACCAGCAAACCATCTTTCTGAAAAGGTTATTTTTATACAACTTGAAATGCTCTTCAATTTATGAAACGTAGTACATGACATGCACTTGAGTTACCAATGCCATTAAACTAGCCTGTAAATCCGGAATCGATTAGACCTAGAGGCAATATCTTTTGTTGTTGGTTTCTTTAGATTTGTCTGTTCTACTTTTTGTTATCAACGAAAACTTATTTATGGAAGAAAAATGACGAAGGAAATAAGATAAAATATGTTTGATACGTTTTTCAACTTTTTTTCAATATTTAAGAATTGGAGCAGAAACTGGCTTATTCGGCCAAGGTTGAGATACATTTTTCTTGGCCTCCCTTTAATCCCTTTCATTCAAAAGAACATTGGAAACTTGCCATTCGGAGGTTGAGGGGTTTTGAATCATCGTTATTTGTAAATATAACAAATATTTTTTTACAAACCTGGACGTAGCACTTCTATGGATCACTTACTTGAGTGCCTGTATCAAACCCAGTTATTTTATCCTAGTTTAAAATTTCTTGCATAATATTGCAATTGAATCGCTTATTTCTGAAACACGTCAAATACCACTTTTCTTGTTTTGAGATAAAAGAGAAAAATGGATAGAAGCTCACTACATTTTTATAAAGATGTTTAGTAATTTTTTTCTTAAAGTAGACCTTATTTGGATATATTACAGACAAAAATAATTTTTTAAAAATGTTTTTATTCTTTTCATAAAAAATACTGGGATATTTGCATTTAACAGGTTTCTACAATAAACAGAGTATTCAAGCCTATTTTCATAGCTTAACTCTAATTTATTTAAGGATTTGGTAATAAAAGTGGGAATATTAGTTGGAAATAACATTTCCTTATTAAATAGTAACCCATAAAATTATTATAGAATTCTTATTTTTCTGTTTTGGTTAGTAATGTATAAATACCTTTTTTTATAAAGGATTTCAACTCAAGACTCAAAAATAGTGGTCAGCTGATTCAAAATGTTATAGATATCTTCGAATTCAATTACATAGTTGTTTAGTGAGATGTAACTTTGTGGACAGTAAAATGATTTTGCTTTAAAAGCCTACGAAATCAGTTAATTAGTTCAATATCATAATCTGGTTTTTTTGATGGGGGGATCATTTTACTATGACTTGATGGACCTAACCACTAAAGAATGGGTTTTCCAATCGCATATAGTGTTTGTATGTGATTAAATAAAAAATTGGGGCCGTCCCAAACAAGCTGCAGATGAGACGGCATGAACAAAATTACCCGCAGTTTAAGTGCAGAAACCAGTCAAGTGACGTCGTTTGACATGTTTCTGCACTAAAGCTGCAATTTAACATGCTGGGAAAACTATTTTAAAATCACGTTATTTGAGCGTTTATCCCTACAGAATACCATGACACCAATAACTTCCTTTTGAAAAAAGTGGCGTTTGACACGTTTCAGAAGTAAGCGATTCAATTTTGAGGAAGTTTAATTGCTCCCCTTTCAGAACATTCCTTCATCGAGATATTAAAATTTAACAACCTTAATTTTAAAGGTTGAGGATAGTGATGTAGTACACTCATTTTAACCTTTTCTATGTTCATTTATATTGAAGTAGATATTTATATTTAAGTAGATAATAATATTAGCGGTTTTATATTTAAGGAACTATATTAATAGTAAATATGATTTAAGCATTTTTCATTTGTTTTTTAGACCTTATTCAACCTGTGTTTTAATATACCAATAAAGTCGTTTGTAAAATGTTTGATTTTTTAAAAGGTTTTGACAAAATCACGTTTTCTAACTGAAAGAACAAACCAAAGAGGTGATTAAGAAAACCAAAAATGTAGGCAATTTAATTGAGTAAACTAATATAGGTTACCTTATAACTTATTACCTTATGTTTAGTTAAAGGTAACTTGCGTTTTGTGTTATAGTATGGATTATTGTACTAATAGTTTTTTTCACTTACTCATTTTATTCCGATGCCAAAGTTTGTTTCTAATCAACAATTATTATCCCTCTAAAAAATGTTTATCCATTCAAAATAAACGTGTACTTTAAATAGAGCTTTTTATCATCATTAGATTAAAGATAATACTTTCCATAAATCTCACATTTCGCTTCCGTTGCTATGGGGACATATTAACATAAGCATAGTTTGTTGACATTAGTATAATGAACGTTTAATTACTTGATGAATATGTTGAGATGAAGGAATATAAATTACTTCATTGTGTATATTTACCTGTTTTATGAGGTTGGTTTGACTTACTGTGCAAATTTATTTTATTTGTAACGATTTTATAGGTTTTCGAAGGTTTCTCTTAAGATGCCTGTGTTGTTCCTATCGAGACGGAACTTTTTTGGCAGCTCGAACTTAAGTGCTAATCAGGGAGCTTTTTACTTTAGCTATTATTACCACCCTATCGGCCGTATTCTGTGCTACTTTTTCAGCAGTTAACCACCAATCAAAGAAGGAATCACTGACTCTGATTGGTGTAATCCTTCTTTAATTGCTGTTTAACCGCTGGTCAGAAAGCACAGAATACCAGAATACGGCCGTGAGTGGAAGGAACATGGAAGAAATCAAAATCCATGCTTTTCGCAAATTTAATTTTTTTACTTATAACGCTTTATCATTCTGAGCAGCTCAAATGTATAACCGCTTTACTGGGGTTCTATCATCAGAGCTTTTTAGTATAAAAAGCTAATTTTAGTATAGTAAAATCCTTCGTTAATTTAGTATAGTGTTATCCTTCACTTATAAATATTTAGAACCACAGGGAATTCCGGGATACGCTTGTTCTTTTTTTTAAATAAAATTTCAAGAATTCACATTTCTCAAACTTGTCTGGGTTTTTTTGCATATAAGTAATAGGTATTTTTTTACTATTTTGTAGATTTCATTTTAAAATCATTGATATATTTAAGGTCAGTTTCTGACACTGATTCAAATCTTTAATTTCTAAACAGACGGGTGAAAGCTACCAAGGAACTGTGAATAGCGCTAAACTTACTCTTCACGGTACGAAAGAAAAGCCAAAGCATATGAAGTCTGGGCAGAAGAGGTACATCGATGAAAAAGCAGTCGAAATGTTTATAGACAAGATACCTGTAAGTGCTTAAGACCTTTAACAGAAAAGAAAGTAAAAGTACACTCGTAAAGAATTTTTTACTGAAATTCTTTTAGACGTACATTTTTCTCCTCTTCTTTCACTATGTTTCATGTAGCTAAATATAAGAACATATAACTTTTAGAAGTACAAATATTTTTGAAATTATGTTTTAGTTTAATGTCTAGTTCTTTTTTAGTTGCCTGCTATAATTTTCATCGACTTTTTTTCTATGAATTAATTATTTTGTACTAAAACAGCTAAACTAAATCATACTTTGAACTCTCGCTTCATCCTTAACCTAAAATTAACAAAGTTTACCTAAATTTACCAAAAATCAAGTCAATTACAAGCAGTTTGAATTCAACATGTTTTTTTTAGTTTCTTGTGAAACCATCTTTAAAATCTGAAAACCTTTAAAAACAATTTCAGATGTTCTATCAGTGCTTTGAAAAACCCTTTTAAAATTGGGAGCACTTCAAATATTAAGGTTTGGAGCAAATTGTAAGCTAATTGAAATGAGTAAGAATCCTTCCGAGCGAGAAAAAAAATAGTATTTTATTTGTTTTTCAGTTTAAGACCATGGGTGTAAAAAATAGTTTAAAATAGTTAGTTCACTGCTCTGGAATTTTAAATCTATCTATCTGGTATAAGAAATAGAGTTTCTAATATAATGTCAAAACAATTGTACTATGAAACTAACATAGCCTAAATCTTTATTTTACTTACTGAAAATGTTTTCTAGGAATATGAATATACTGATGAACCAGAGGAAAAGAACAGCATACGCGATTCTCTAGACAGCCTCCGATCCGCTGAACACAAGAAAAAACTGAGTTGGAGCGACTTGATTGGTAAAAACTTGCGCATGCTGCCGCCGAGGGCTCAACAAACTCTAAACTTTCATCTTCCAGATCTAAACCTTGAAGAAGACTTTTTCGATTACGAGAGCCCAGACCAGTATCTTTACTAGTAAGGTAGACTTAAAAGGTATCCAGGGGAGGTATCAAAACATATATAGAATATAAGATATTTACATAAAAATATCAAAGGAGTTAAAAAAAGAGGTAATGTTGCCATAAAAGAACTAAAAAAAAGAACATAATTTTTTCTAAGCTAAAAGTATTGAACTCCCCTTTGGTTTATTTTAGTTCAGTGGTATTGTGGTAAAACAATATATCTGAAATCAACAAGTAATTCTTTGTAGAGGAAACTATTTTAATTATACTATGAATATAAATGTAATTTAATTAATTACTTCATTTGAAAGTGTTTTTCAGGATAGTTTTTTTCCTCAAGATAGCTAAATGTATTATTAAAATTTACGTTTTTAACAAAAATGTAATTACTTTGCTTTAAAGTGAATTTAATAACTTACGTTTTGAAAGTATTGGTTAAACAAGAAATACTTTAAATCATAATACAATTATAAAAATAGTTTACGTTTACCTAAAGTAAGAAATAAATTATAAATGATTGTGAAAGCTAATAGCAAATTAAATTGTGAAAGCTATTTAGGAAGTAGGGATTCATTTAAAAATATTCTTTTAAATATTTATTCCACTAGCTTAATTGGACAATGATTTTTACGTAATCTATTATTTTAAGCAAAATTATGATTTCAAACTTGTACGTTTAATGGAAGTATTGTGGCATGCTGATTTTAATAGAATTATTCATTTTCATCACCTTCATCATAAAACCATAAAACATAAACATATTTTATGCTTATTATAGAGGGATATACAAATATTTAAACTCTAACAATATCCTATCCAATGATTGAAAAACCCTCCCCTGGTCTACACATGACTGAATAAAAAAAAGTGTCAAAAAGTTCTAGTCAAAGAAACCTAGTCAAAATATCTTTTTTTTTCCATAATGGTCGAAATGAAACAGTGTGTTTTAAACTGAAGAAAAGAAAGAAAATATTCAAACCAGCCTCTTCAGTGTTCTTAAAATGTAAATCTGTAGTTTTAATATGTTTAAACTTATGTATTATATGTATGATTTAAATAATTTATTTATTTTTGAAATGTGTCTGGTTATTTTATTGGTATGGTGAAAGATACATTATAAAACACAGATATGAAGCATAGCAAAATTTACACCAAAATTTGTTTCATGTTGGCACACCCAATCTTTTTAATTTTTGAGGATTTTAAAATGAATGAGCATATCTTGAATACTCATACGAAAGTTCATAATATCTTTATCACTAATTTTTCTCAAGCTTCACATAATGGTTAGTAGAATTAAGTGTGGTGTTTTCACTCTAACTCAAGTTCATAAGTCAACCGGATTATTTTATAAACATTTAATGTTTACTTCTTTTTATACTACATTAAACAGTACATTAGAATTTAAAAATCCATACATTTTAATGATAATAAGGGCATATAACAAAATTACCGAACCTAACTTTGTTGATATTTCATTGTACAATATTCATGCGTTTTTTCAGTGAATTCATTATAACCATAGCACATGTTAATTGAGATTTTAATTTGTCAATTTTAGTTTAAAATACTTAGAGAACTGGGTACACAACCTCAACTTACGTTTTTTTCTTTTATAGCAATCAAAATATTTTATACCAAATTGAAATTCTGTTTAAAAAACAGTCATTCTAAATTCGGCTATAATGAAAATATTAGAATAAAATTTATTATTTCATTCTGGTTATTAAAATTTGCTTGAATATATTATCAATTACAAAAAGAGAAAGCTTCAACTTTGAAAACTACCTAAACTATTTAGTTTGAAGTTCATTAATGTATTTGATACCTTGAATATACAAAGGATCATATATATGGGCCGAGCAAAGTTATTAATTGGGCATTATTAATAATGCCAGAGTGGAAGCGGGCAAAGTGATAAATTTCATTCATAAATTTCGTTGAATTTATCACATTGCCCGGGCATTATTAATAATGACCAATTAATCACTTTTCCCGTAACATATACAGATACACACATCTGCAAGTGAAACCATACATAAAAAATGTAATCCTTAAAAGTTTTTTTCTTTTCTACACGGGTATGTTTGTAGTAAAACGAGTTTTACAGGAAACTCTTAACTGCCTACTTAAACAGTTTTTTCATAAATAATTTTAAGGAATACAGCAACACTTTGTATAAACAACACTGTGTACACTTATTTTTCAATTGCTAAAATCTTAAATTCTACCATTTAATAATTCAATCAATCCCTTTGTTACATTCGTTTGTAAAGTTTGTTTCACTGGTAGTGCCCTCTATATGTATGTGACACAATCAAATTTCGAAAATAATAATTATACATCATCTTCATACCAGGTTAGTTTTTATTCAAATAAGTTATTTTTAATTTTGAATAAACACATGCATTAATGATTTTAGGAGACAGTATTGTCTTGGATAAAGGTCAATTTTTGAAGAAAATTGGCTGGTGTCGAATGTAGAGTAAGAAAAATTAAGAATGACTAATTTATTTTATTTTATGAAGATGGACGCATAATTATTTTATTCTTATATGATGAAATTTCTTTAAAGTTACTCTAAAATGTATTACTTTTATAACAACAGATGTTTTTTTAAGGTTTTTCAAACTATTATTAATTATAATTTTTATAAAGTCACCAATAAAAATTTTATTGCGAATTGCACTTACATTTTTGAAGCATCCTAAACTTTACGATGGTTTTGAATCTACGCATGAATAATTTAAAATGAATGACTGAATATTTTCAATGAAAATTGAATCTTCCTTTCTTCGAAATTACAGGCGCCATCTATTGTTACGGATAATTTTATTTCTGAGTAGCAGTTTCTAAGGAATAAGGTCATTAGATTAGAGCAGTAGTTCCCAAACTATTTTGGTCGTGGAACCCCCGAATTTTTTACCAATGATCGCGGAACCCTGAATATTCTTTATTCAACGATTTTTAAAAATTTAATATATGATATTAAATTAAACCAGGCGCGGATCCAGCACGGGTCCAGGGGGGGCACCTTTACCTTTTGGCAAAAATGTCAAATTCTTGAGCATTTTCTTAAAGTATCACGCAAGATCCCCTTCTGGTACCGCTGGGGGGTATAGGGGTCCACCCCCAGAAAAAAATTTTGAAATTTGACTTGTAAAAGTAGAGTTTTAACACATTTTAAGACGCTTTTTGGGGCCAAGAAGGGAATTTTCCATCTTTATCTTTTGACAAAAAATGTCAAAATGTTGGGGATTTTCCAAAGAGTATCCTACAAGATCCCCCCACAAGATCCCCCACAAGGGTCCTCCCACAGAAAGAATTTTGAAATTCGACTGATAAAAGTAAGGTTTTAACTCATTTTGAGAACATTTTTGGGTCCAAGGGGGGCGGCGCTGTCCATTCTTATTTTTTCACACCATTCTAATTTTTGTTACTGAAATAAAGTTTGTCCCATGGGAACCCCTAAATTTTTTCGTAATTTCCCCAGGGTTCCGCGGAACCCATTTTGGGAACCTCTTCATTAGAGTATTCAGCGAATGTTGTCAAAAGGAATATTAAATGTTATTATTTTAATGAAGTAGTGTGTGCTTCGTCTTAGCAAATCTTTTCTTGATACTTATCACATTATATTTGAGCTACACCCAACTGAAATTTAAACAACTTTTTCCATGTATATTATTAGTTCCTTGCCTTGCTAATATATTTAAAGTTTACCAGTAAATATTTCGTTTGTAGATTATGAACCCACGATGTGTGTTAAATATATTAAAAGTGTAAGACATTAAACATACTAAAGTTTTCAGGATGTTATTTATTTCTAAAATATACAATCCAAATCTATCTTCTTGCTGACCATCAGTAGTTTTAATTTTATGAATAAGTACTGAACCTTTTTTCATAAGTCTTAAAACTAAACTTATTCCGACTGCAGATACAATCCTTTATTTAGTGCCGAAACATATTTATAAAATTGTATTGTAAAAGTGTATTGTTTTGCCAAAAGTAACCACTTATAGAATGAAGAAAAACCTTTAAACCTTAGTCAAAAGGGTTCTGCTCGTTTTAAGAAGTAAATGTCTAGGCTACTACTGTTGAACCAACGATAGTAAAAGGGTCACGTGATTTTTTGCTTCAGTATTTTTTATTTTATTTAAAGTATGCTGATTTCTTATGTATATAGAGGGTATAACTAAGGTTAAAGGGAGTAAATGTACTATCTCTTTCGATCAACTGCCCCTCAGCTTCTTCCTTTCTCCCCTCCGTGTATGCCAAAATCACGTGACCCTTTTACTATCGTTGGTTTGACAGTAGAAGGTTTTTGCATTTATAATTTATTTGTCGTATTTCATAATCACCACTTAATGTATTAGGAAAAATATACTAAAATAATTTTTCCCTCATTCCTAGTGGCAAATGTGTTGTCAACTATTCTATAACCCTAACTTTTGACAGAGCTAGATCGTCGCTTAAGGCGCAACATGACATAAATGACATTATGGCCATTTTGAGTTATACATCGATCTTTATGTAAATTAAACCTTGGATCACCTGGCACAAACGGTTTGCAAAAAAACCAAAGAGCTAGGGAGGAAACATGGTCTGAAATCCCTGAAGCAAAAAAATCCCAACTTAACTGTGGTAAAGACTGGCGGCTATCTTGAGTAGTGCAGTGAATATTTATCAGACTTAAAACTTTTCTCACAAACTATTATTGGTGACTAACTTCGTATTCCCTGAAACTTTTACATGTTTATTTCGCGCTCTTCCGAAGACTTCTTACCTCTGAATAAAACATGAATAAGTAAGATGGATTAAAGGACAATAATTTAAAAGGGATGCAAATATTTTATTTGAAAACTTAGTTCGGTAATTTTATATTTTAATCCAAAATAAATAGTTTCATAGAACATACTAATACTCACCGATAAAAGTATTTTTTTCTTTGTTAAATATATGTTAGTTTCAAAATGCAGATGGCGGCAAGACTTCGCGGTTGCTTCAACTTGAATAACGAAATTCTATTTACGATGCTCCCTCCACTTACTCTTAGCTCCATGGAAAAAACGACTCAAATAGCTGAAATCGTATATTTTGTAATTTTAGCATAACTGCATTCGTAAGGGAAAATGACATAATTGCAGACCTATCATTGACGTCGTTAGGAATTCCGACACGGCGAAGCATTTCCTCTCAAACCCCGATCAAAAAGGCTTAAAATAAAGGTTTACACACTATTATGTACACATGCTTTTTATTAAGAGCTAAACAGTTTTTTTCGTCTCCTGTAAAGTTCTGAAAAGCAGTTATGACATGTTGCGCTTCAGGCGACTAGGTGTTAAGGGGTTTTAAACATGTGACTTTCTTCCAAATTATATTTCAATATCTCTTGTAAACACTCTCGTGAATGTGATTAGTAGTCATCGGTATACATTTAACTTATCCTATAAAAAGTAGGCAGATTTCTTACTTCACAGTGTTATTAAAAAACATTAACCATTATGCAAGTTATTTAACTGGTCTCAAAGCAGTTAATTTTCTGCTATCCACAATCATTCCATGAAAACATTTCGAAATAGTCGAAGCGAAGTTAGTTAATTAAAAAGATAACCAAATTTATAGGTCTACCAAGCAGAGAACTGTTCATTAAAGAATAAACCCTCCCAATGATTAGAATACTGGAAATAAGGTTATACCCGGTGCTATACATGGTTTCGGGATAGGTGTGCTCTTAAGCCAGTGACATCTACTAAGGGAAGCTTGCAAAAAAGAACGTTTTAAAAAGTGGTGAGTTTTGAAAAAATGCAAGTGAAATTTGAGTTAATTTTAGAAGGTTCAAAAATAGATCCTCGCTGTCGAAATAGGTTTCTTTGTAATTGATAAAAATATCAAAATTAAAAGTCTGGGGTAGTTCTATAAAGTTACAACAGCTGGTGGCTTGGTGAGCAGGAGCGCCTTGCTATGTAGCTGAAGTTCGTAGGTTCAAATCCAACGTGCTACTGGGTTGTATTTATATTTGAGAATTTATATATTAACTTTCAATTATAGAAGTAAACTAACGGTGGCAGGAACGAAGGGTATAGATGGTTAATGCACTGTTAGCAGGATTTATTTTGAATTTTTAAATGCAGACGTATCAACTTCAAATTAATTAAAATAACTAGTATGTTGCAGGGACGGATGGCTTGGTGTGGTAGTTCACCAGTATCCCATCCAAAAAGGCCCTCAGATCTAATCTGAGCCTCTCAGCGGGTATAGCACTCGGAAATAAATGCTAATAGGCATTTATAAATTTAGTTCCTGCCTATACAAGGGGGGACTTAACGATTACTTTTTTAAACAGTTAACTGTAACCGTGACAGTCAGATTCTTTGGAATTATTAGTATTTTTCAAAGAATGTCATGGATATTCGTTATATACCAAGTCTCTAGTCCTTCTGTCTTCGACGGAAACTAAATTTTGATCATGAGAATCTTAATGAGGTTTACCCAAGGGAGGGACCCACCACAATCCCCGACCTCCTTCCCCTAGCAGTTTCACTTAACAACATAAAATTTTCTTAATTTTTTGATTGGTGATTATAGTTTATATACCCCTTACGTTGAAAAGAAGGGTCCTTGAGTTAAAAACTTTTCCTTAATTATATAAGCGGTGACTGTGAAATTCCTCATAAAAAAGTATATGAATAAAATTTTCAACTATGTAATAATATCATCATTGACTTTAGCAAAGGAGTATAACAGTATAGTCCTTGTATCTACTGAATAGCGGACAGTCCATATACTGTTCGATGGATTGTTTGATCTGAAAACCCGGCAACTGAGATCCGTTATAGGCGAAAGGTGTTGATATATACATTTTTTTTAATTATTTAATTGGTGACTGTGAAATTCCTCAGTAAAAAATTTTTATAAAGGAAATTTTCAAATATGTATTAATCTCAAATGATTTCAGCAATAGAGTATAGCCCTTGCATATATAGAATATTGGATAGTCCAGGCACGGCACCGTTACATAGAATGAATGATAGATTGATCTGCTAACCTAAGGAGTACTTGGCCGTTAAAAGCCGTAAAACTTATATATTTTTCCTTAATTATTTAAGTGGTGAATGAAACTCCTTACTTGTATCCAAATGAATATTTTATCTAAAGTAAATGGTAATCGAAAGGGTAAGATGCTTAACTTGAAATATTTTTCCTAATTCTTTTAGTAGGGGTTTAGAAGTTACCTACAATTAATCGTTTGCCCAAATTTTTTATGTATATGTTGCCAGCAAGTATGAAATAGTAGCATTCATAAATGCCTGCGTTTCACAAACTTTACGGGTAAAATATAATTGTCTCTTTGTTTACTTTATTCAATGATCATTGTCTTTTAAATTTTAGTATACTTGGTTGTTTACTAAAGAGGGAATTAAAAGCAGATGCTTGCCTCAATCGTTTTCTTAATTTCTTCAGCAGTACCTTTAACGTAAAAGTCCTTTATTTAAAGATGCTTAAGTTAGCCCATTTTTCCTAATTTTCTGAAGGGTAACTATGAAATCCTTCAAAAATTTTTATTAACGAGTAGAAATAGAAATCCTTAATAGATAGCATTTTTTCCTGTCTTAAGGGTATGGTTAGCCCTAACGAAAAAAAAATTGGTAAGGATTTGATTTCATTGTCCAGACCGGCACGAAGAGCGGTTGTGAATATGAATGATATTTTTACTTTGAGTGGTGACGGTGATCTACTTCAAAAATTTTAATTTCTAGTTAATTCTTTTTAAACCCTTTGTTGCATACAAAGTAAAAAAATATACATGCATTTTCTCTCTTAAAAATAATTGTGCAGTTGTGCTGTCGTCTATGATTAACAGTTGAAAGCTCAAATAATGTAGAAGGTAAAAAAACTGAAATTAAATCTGTAAAGGCATTTACAGAATAGCAAAAAAATTTAACTTTTGTCCACTAGAGTAGACATGATGAAACAAAGGGTTAATATCCTCGCATCATTGATTTTAGCCAACGATCATAACCGTTTTGACGATTACATGATTATTGAAAGCCTAGAAACTGTTAGATTTTATATCAAAATTGGTCAGATTGTGGGTAGCATCAGCGGAAGCTGCACTTATATTGATTATAAGGGGAAGAGACATTTACAATATCCTTACAATATTTTTTCCTAACTTTTTGAGTGGTGACATCAAATTGCCAAAAAATCCATGTCACCTTACTTGATACAATAATGAACTTCGTTATTTACGCTTCTATCCAAATTAAATTACAGAAGAACATGTATGTCATTAGGGTGTCCCTTATGTGACAGAAAAAATTTTTCTTGCGAATTTGAAAACGGTTACCCTCGACTTTTTTCATAAATGCCTTGACTTATTCAGATATAAAATTTTATCCCTCTACGATGATATAAACCTGTGCAAAATCTTAATTAGATGGTCAATGTGTCTATTTTCGTCTCTTATACGACAGAATTTTTTTCTCTTTGCGAAATTGAAAAGAGATGCCCTCTACTTTTTTTTACAAATACCTTGACCTATTTAGATATAATTTCATCCCTCTACGATAATATTAACCCTTGCTGAATCTCAATTGAAGATGGTCAGACAAGCTAAATTACCGGCAAGCACCCGCTAATACTCACCACTTTTTTTCTACTTTTTTCAGACTTTTTTATATATTATTAAAAGTTTGGCTATAGAAATGTAATATAATCGATCTAAAATGTCGTCTACTGCTTTTAAAAGAAGTTAGCAAAGTGAAGGTAAACCAATTTACTTAGTTGGCGATTCTAGTCACCAGATTATTGGATCTAAGTTTTCCAAGTAATCGACAAATTTTTGCAGTGCTGTTTTTTAACATTCGGGAAATTTAACTTTAGCGGTAGACGACAATTAAGACCGATTAATATTACATTTCAATGGCCAAAAATAAAAATATACATGAAAAAGCTTGAAAAAAGTAGGAAAAAAGAAAAAAAAGTGGTGATTATTAGCGGACGCGTGCCGATAATTAAGCTTGTTTGACCATCTTTAATTGAGATTCGGCACGGGTTAATATTATCGTAGAGGGATGAAAATTATATCTGAATAGGTCAAGGCATTTGTAAAAAAAGTAGAGGGTATCTCTTTTCAATTTTGCAAAGAGAAAAAAATTCTGTCGCAAAGGAGACAAATAGAGAGACATTGACCATCTTTAATTAAGATTTTGCACTAGTTAATATCATCCTGGAGGGATAAAATTTTATATCTGAACTAGCTGATATGCCCGGCCTTGCACGGGTGGAGATGGAGATTTTTTTCTTTAAAATTTTTAATTCATTTTCAACCTTCCAGGACCGGATCCAGGGGGTAGCGCTCTGGACAGCGCCCCCCCCCGTGGGAACCCAAAAAGGTTGTCAAAATGAGTAAAACCCTACTTTTACCGGTCTAATTCCCAATTTTTTTCTGGGGGGGACCCCCATACCTCCCATTAGTACCACCAGAGGATCTTCAGTGATAATTTTTAGGAAATTCCCAATATTTTGACATTTTGGGTTAAAAAGTAAAGGTGATAGCGTTGAAAAGTGCCCCCCCTTAGACTCAAAACGTTTCTAAAAACGCGAGTTTAGACCCTACTTTTACACGTCAAATTTCAATTTTCTTCTGGGGGAGGTACCCCAGAAAATTGGGTATTTGGTACCATTGGTACCCCCAATGGTACCAATGGGGATCTTTCTGGAAAAGTGCCCCCCTCTTGGAGGCGTGCTGGATCCGTGCCGATATTTTGATGAGTGAAAGGTGTCGAATCAAGCATTTTGAATTCTGAACGATTTCTGCATTTACCACATGATTCCCATAAAAAACAACAAAATATTAGAAAAATATTCTTTCTAAAATCACTTAAAATGCTCAATTAGCGACCTTAATTAATCATATTTTCATGATTTTATTATATCTTTGGTATAAAATTTAAAAGATAAAACATATTCCTGCATTTTAAGGAAAAATACAATATTTCCACTTAAATGGTTTTGAATATTAACTCTAGTTTTTGGTCTGTTAACCAACTTTCTTAAAAGCTATAATATGATCATCATTTGATTTTTCATCCTCGTTTCCATGGATATTATTTTAACAACAATGCTATTCCATGAAACGTTTTATTTAAAAATTACTCTCAAATAAAAATATTTTGTACTATACTTACCAGTTTTAAAATTTTAAATTTTGTTGAAATACATTTTTAGATTATAGTTATAATTTTTCATTAGATTTATATCTAGTTTTTCTTTTAAAAACGTGTTATTTTGCATTATAGTTTTTTTTGTAACAATGGGGAAAGCAGATCTCTTTTTGAGCAGAAATAAAGCTATTTCAGCAAAATGACCATAAAAAGGGTCAAAAGAGGGTCAAGGGGTCGTTCTAGAACTTTGAAACATAGCCTATGTTTTTTTGGGGATTCTTTTACGTAGGTATACCAAGTTTGGTGCCGATCGGAAGAAAACTGTGGATTTGTATAGAAGACAAACACACACACACATACACATTCAATTTTATTATATTAGACTAGCTGATATGCCCGGCCTTGCACGGGTGAAGAGTATAAATTTATTATTTGAGGAGTTTGCTATCAAAACCAGCTCATTCCATATTTGTCTGAAATCCACTTTTTTGTATATTTTGAAAGTTTAGAGGGTCCTTCATAACCTGGCGAAGGGATATAGCTCAAACCCAGCTCATTCCAACCCAATAAACTGGAAAAAACTACTTCACAACTTAATTGAACAAAAAAAAAACTGAAAAAAAAGTATGAAAAATCGTGTTTATGCATCAAAGTCAGCTCATTCTAACCTAATTAGCGTAATTACGCCCAAGGTAATGCAACTGAAAGGAAAATGAAAAACTAATCGAATTCTACCTACAGTTAAAAATTTAAAAAACATATTTAGCTTTAGAACTGTGGACGTGAGAAGTTTTTTGTCTCTCCTGTAAAATTTCCAAAAATGGAATAAGCTGGTTTTGATAGCAAACGCCTCATTTTTAAGTTTTCCTAAATACATTTCTAATTTTATATAATCATCATTTACCAATCATCCCGGTATCCCAGGCGTCTTTTTCATATTCCGGTGTTCCCGGTAACTTTTACTATCCCTTTGTTCCTAGTAATTTTTCTTATCCCGGTGTTCCCGGATGGACTAAAATTCCTTCAGTACTCAAGCAATATAACTTTTGAATTATTTCCACATTTACAACATGGAAAAAATATTCTAAAAATTATTTTAAATTTCTCAGATTCCTTAATTAATCATTTCTTTAAGAATAAACGTTTTCGGTGAAATTATTCAATAATTAAAGCTTATTCCATTTTGCAATTTAAGAAAATAAACCAACCAATTGTTAACCAACTTTCTTAAAAGCTAAAATATTATCACTTTTTGATTTTACTTACTCGTTTCCATGGAGACATTTTAACAACAATGATATTCCATAAAGCTTTTAAAATTTAAAAATTAGATAAACTCTCAAATAAAAATAGTATGTTAAACTATACTTAAACTTTTAAATTTCATGGAAATAGATTTTTAAATTAGTAATATAATTTTTAAATAGACTTGTACCTAGTGTTTCTATTAAAAACTTGTTGTTTAGCATTAAGTTTTCTTTGTAACAATGGGTAAGCAGATCTCTTCTTGAGGAGAAATAAAGCTATTTCAGCAAAATGACCATAAAAAGGGTCGAAAGAGGGTCAAGGGGTCATTAAAAGTTTTCGAAACATAGCCTATGTTTTTCCTTGGGTTTTTTTACGTAGGTATACCAAGTTTCGTGCAGATCGGAAGTATACTGTGGATTTGTATAAAAGACACACATACACACACATATACACACACTTAGTTTTATTATATTAGATAGGTCAAGGCATTTATGAAAAAGTAGAGGGTAACCGTTTTCAAATTCGCAAGAAAATTTTTTTCGGTCATATAAGGGACACCCTACTGTTAGGTATTACATCATAATTGGTCAGATTGTGGGTAGCAGCAGAGGGAACTGCTCTTGCACCGATTATAAGGGGAAAATACACCGTTAGGCGTAATGGAAATATCCTTACGATATTTTTTCCTAACGTTTTGAGAGAGACATCAAATTACCAAAAAACACATATCACCTTACTTGATACAATGAACTTCGTTATTCACGCTTCTATCCAAATTAAATTACAGAAGAACATGTATATTACATATATTTACAGCCTTAACTAATCACTCACGATTTTCAAACTGTGTTTCTCGCTTAACAAAATTTGAGTCTGCATTAGTTTTTTTCAATATTCAAATTGGTGAGGTAAAAAAGATGTCGGGAGCAGTTTAATAAAAGAATAAACCAACCAATGAATTCCAACGTATTTATTTAGTTTTTATAAACATATAAATCATATTTTACACCGGTTTAAAACAAGCCTTGTCTTCAAACTAATATAACAGCACATTCCATCAATCATCAAACATCAATAACGTGGAAAAATCGTTTTAAGCATGCACACTTAAAAAGATTTTATTTACAAAGTCAATAAGAGAAACAAAATGTTACTAGTAAAAACTAAAAACGATGGTAAGTACTCAAGTACTCAAGTAAGAAGGAGCTCTAAAACCTTTTTTACCGAACACGATATGTAAAATTTTTTGATATGATATAACACTATAATTTTATTTTTTGTTGTAAAATGAGTAAATACTTAATATTTTATGCACAAATAATTTCAGATATGTTTCACAGTTAAACTTATTAAATAGAGGGGAACATTTTTATATGAAACATCATATTTTATCAACAAGAATTGGGCAATACCATCATTTTTTGAAAACAGAAAAAATGCATTTTTCCAGTAAAGAAAATAGATCTAAATCCAAAAATCCACATGAAAAGTTTCAAAAAAATTTAACTAGTTAAATATTTAGAATTAAAATTGCCAAGCCCTTTGTCTTTATTTAGGGTAAAAGTACGTCACAACTGACTCATACAGACTTTAACGAGAAACCCAACAATGACTTTGATTTGTTTAAACAATTAAAGCATTGAATTCATAAAATCAAACATTTCCGGGATATAAGGCCGTGTTCTATTTTTATTCGTATCAAACGTTTCGTCCCTCTCTGTGGAGGACATCATCAGTGAAAACATTTAAAAAATTTTTGAAAACAAATGTCCTCCACAGAGAGGGACGAAACGTTTGATACGAATAAAAATAGAACACGGCCTTATATCCCGGAAATGTTTGATTTTATGAATTCAATTGATAATTCCGGCCGTGAAAGCCTGAGAGTTTACATAATTAAAGCATTGTTTAAAATCAATGTATAGGGTAAAAGTACGTCACATTGGGAAATTGGACGACGATTTAACGCCCTTTTTTAAAGTCGAACTTTGAAATTACATAAAAAAATAAATAATCATCGTAATTAAAAAATTTTTGCGCGTATATTCCGCTCTAGAGTACCTCTATCGAATAAAAAAAACTAAAAAATAAACAGTGGTATTGCCCATTATGTTCATAATAATATCTATAATTTCTTTTATTTTAAGGTCGAGTTTCTTCCTATTAGCTGTACAAATTTTAATGGAAAAATCAACATAATATTATACATTTTTAATATAAATGCGGCATTTTGATGTTTAAATGTAAACTCATGGGAGCGAGCGCTGGGTTTGCGAGTCCAAGCCCTTCTATAAACATTCATAAGAACTCCCTTTTTCAACATAAATGGGTGAAACCACACATTCGTAGCTGCTCCTAAGGTAATACTCAATAACCACCTATAATTCATGGAATGTGGCCATCTTATTCTCCGATTTCAGTCATTTTTCGTTTTAAATATGAACTTAAAAAACTTGAGATTTGAAACCGTTTTGTCACTTTTTGACCTCGATTAGACATTCTATAATTTTGAGGCCCTGTGCGTTTTCCCGTGAAACGAAAAGGTGCACATTCCTCACGAGTTAAAAGAAAAGTATCAAAGTATCAGCTGCCTCAATTAAAAATGTAACATGATAAGGAATATACATTTTCGTTTAAATGCTTATCAATAATTCACTAAACATAAATATCACATTTCGAGATTATCTTTTGTTTTTTGGGTTACGGTCTATTCTTCAAGTAAAACAAAATAAATTTATGATTACTATAGTTTTTCAATGCAACCGAATATCAGAGGCTTAACTTTTCCTTAGAGCAATTTGAATAGATTTTAAAATAATTATAACGGTCATAATAAAACAATTTTAAATTAAATCTTCAAATGATCAAACCATAAAAGAATAAACTTTCATCAAACAAACAATCTAATTTAATTAACAATATATAACTAAATATTTTTTACTCGTAAATGAAACATGTCATTGAGTAAAAATACACTCCTTTTCCATTTAGTCTTTCTTCCATCGTTAGTGCTTCTCCTAGAATGTAATGGCTTAAATTACTCTCTTCTTTTTCAACATTTTATAGGAACTATTTGAAGAAAGTTCAACTATATTCATATCACTTAAAATACATACAAAGTAAAGAACGGATCTTACTTCTAATCAAACGTAAACATTATTTACAAACCTCTTACTACTGACACTAATAAAACTGTAAAATTTTTAATAAACTTTAAATAAAAGCAGGCCTTAAGCATACCACTTAAAACCACTTAGGGGCCATTCATTAATTACGTAAGGATGATTTTGGCAATTTTCGACCCCCCCCTACCCCCATGTAAGGGTACGTAAGATTTTTCAAACCCCTCCCCCCTATTCTTACGTAAGATTCCATTTCGTTTAATCAGTTTAAAACTCCAATAAAAAACATACATATGATATACCTTCATTTTTTAAATAATGATATGATAATGGTAATTTCATTTTTTAATAGTTATTTGATAAGAATAATTAGAATTTGTTTACATTAACTTGTGGGAAAATCTTACGTAAGAATGAGTTTGACCCCCCACCCCCAAGTAAGGGTACGTAGATAATTTTCCAACCCCCCTCCCCCTCGGGACCCTTACGTAATTAATGAATGGCCCCTTACTACATAGATCCGTAAATAGACTTCAAGTAAAAGCTTTGATGGAAATCAGATTACCAGCATTCTTCATTATAATTTATACGGAATAATTCACCTCGAATTTATTTTCACAATACGAGAGTAATAGATAAAAATTTTGCTAATTTGCTAAACTAATTTGCAATTACATTAAACACGTAATATGAAGCATCGGTCCGGCCGTGAAAACTAATTCAAAAGTAAGTATTAAAAAATGAAAATAAGATAATTTTAAGGAATCTGTACTTTATTTAGTTGTTTAAATATAATAATATATAACCCTTAAATTTAAAATAGCTGTATAAATATAAAATAATCTAAAAGTTTTAAAAATACATTCAGTTTAAAATTCACACTCAAGTTAGGAATTATCTGATATCTTTCAGAAAACCCGCTTCAACATTAGAATTTAAAGGATCACCTATCTAAATGAAAATAAATGCAAGAATAAAAGCACGCTTTATCAAATGCACGTAAGTATGGCAGTATCATTGCATTTAACACAGATATCTTCAAGAAAGGCGCCCAGCTTATAACGGTAACATTTCAGACGAATTTAGTTCGATCGGTTATGTACAGTCAGTAACTTTTAAAGCGGGCTTTTTTAAGGTGTTTCTCTTGCATGTTCAGTCAGTAGTTATTTTATCAACAGATATTCTGCACTCTTTCAATTTTGGTGTATTTCTAAAGGCAGAAGATGTTTGTAAAACTACAAATTTAACTCATTAGTGCCTAGCTTCCCTAAGAAAGGGACTTTTACCAAAAAATTACTTCCAGTTTTGGGTACATAATTTAGTCTCGGGCCATTTAAATAGAACATAAAACTGCCTCCAGAAAATAAATTCTGAAAAATTGAAAGCTGCCCCTAATTTTTCAACCTTTGCTTAATATATTACCATATATATTTGTTAAGATACTTAAGCTGCACAAATTGTACTGTAGTATATTAAAAAAATTTTAAGTTATGTCCTTAAAAACTCTTTCAAATAAAAAACAGGAAAGTCCTCTTTCCAGCGTGTGCAGAAGAAATGTCTGCCTCAACCAGCTTCCTCAGCTGTTAGTAAATATGAAAAGTAGAAATATTAGTAGTAATACCATCTTCAGCTAACAAACGGTTGCATGACAGGAAGCTAACTGCAATGCATTTAAACCTTGGATAAAGTTTTACAATTTACACATCATAACCATAAGCATTTTTAAAACACGTCTTATTTAGTCTGAACACAACCATTGGAAAAAACGTCTTCTGACATGAAACGCCTATCACTATCAACGCATTTACACATATTTTCCTTCCTCTTTAAGAAATTTGATGCCTAAAGGGTGATAATGGCATTAGTAAATCAGAGTTCACTGTTCAGAGTCACCCACCGCTTAAGAAATATTAATTTATGGAAGTATCACATCAGGCTAAATTAATCATAATTAAAGCCATCGAAAGGTACAAATACCTTATTAACAGTATTTATTGACTGTAAATTGTCAAGAGAATTAGTTCTGTATTTAATCATGTAACAGAATTCAATTGCACAATATTTGATGAAACCATTTCTCACCGGAATTTAAAATATTGACATATTGTCTGACTAAAAAACATAATTTCTCAGACAATCAATTAAATTTCTTTGAAAAAACTCATATACCATTAACTCTGTTTAACGTGTTTCCTTTTCAATAGATTTTCAAAAAGGTATCACATTGAAATATATAAAGAGACGGACTATTAATGTAAAGAAGTATTGATAGTTACACTCTTCAACTTCTTCTTTCCGGTTAGTACCAGAAATGACTTAGTATACAATGTCTTTAAAAGGAAAATTAAAAGTCATCCATCTCTTAATTCTACTTAGTAGCCTTGATAAAATCCAAACACCAAGCCCACATCATGGCACAGCACGTAAAGAACACAACAGCCACATTGTTATTTTACGTATGATTTTTTGAGGAGTACTTCTATGCTTGATGTTTCATTGCAAAACACATCTACCAAGCTAACATTGTGATTACAACTTTATCAATCAAAGATTAGGGTAGGCGTATATACTTGTCTTCCATGTATCCAAGGCGATTACCCACAATTATTTTTGGGGAGCACAGCAGTAACTGTCTCTTAGTAAAAACAACACTCTCATCAACAAAAAAGCTTTCAAGCTTGATGTGCCTAGGAATGCTATGGACACTTAATTTGAAGCATACCATTGTCACGTAGGCTTTTGCTTGAGATGATGATGATGATGATGAACATTGGCGGAGAACACAGCTATTCACATCGACACAAGCAAGGCCTTCTTTTATACATAAGGTGGCCGAAAACCGGCCACCGAGCAACGAACACAGGCGACTACACGGCAACCTCCCGTCAAAGTTCATCATCGCTGTCGTAGTAAGCCGTCACTTGCCTGCCGGGCCCGGCCCCGCCTAAGAAGGCGGCCGCAGACGGATCTCCGGGTGGTGGCGGTTCCTTCACCGCCCTGATTCCACCCTCCCTGCCGTCCCTCCGGCACGGCGGCGGCCACACGGCGACCACGACGTAAGCGGCGAGGGCCACGGTGATCAGACAAAGGCCCGCGAAGACCCCGGCCAGGGCACCGTCCCAGCGGGCCAAGGCGCGGGCCTCTTCGGCCAGGACCAGGGGCTCGCAGTATCCCTCGGTCAGGCGCGCGTCGGCGTGGCAGACCACGCACTGGTAGTCGTTGGGCCCGTGGCAGGCCAGGCAGCTGTAGTGGCAGGGGAGGCAGGCCGAAGGGGTGAGCTCGGCGCTGCGAGGGGCGCCCACCGCGCTGCCGTAGTGTCCCGACGGGCACTGCCGGACGCAGCGGGACTGGTAGCTGAAGTGGCCGCGCGGACAGTCTGCAAAAGGTAGACAAATCAGTGATGCACTGCAAAAATTCTTTATTAAATAAATTACACCGGCAAAACATTAAATTGGTGTAATAACGTGTTACATAACGTTGTGATGTCGCACTCAACTTACTGATCTACTTCCCACGTCATAGAAATTTCATTTCACCCTCTTTATAAGAATGTCACCCTCTTTATAAGAATGTCACTCTCTTTATAAGAACGAAATAAAAATGAGTACATGCATGTTTTCAAATTTGAGTAAATTTGGATCGGAGCCTGTTGCAATGCGTGACATACTCAGATTTGAGTAATTTTTACTCATTTTTGAGACTGTCGTTTTAAGAGTGTGGAGGAAATATATTTTTTCTCTGTGTCACGTGGAAGAATGTTTCCTTTATAACAGTGGTTCCCAACAGGTGGTCCGCGGACCACTGGTTGTCCGTGAGAAAGTTGTTTAACTCATCCAAATATTGAGTGGAAAATTTGAAAAAATAGTTTCTGTGAGGAATAAATGCATTGATAAAAGGTTAAAACTTTTAAGATAAAGTTAAGTAAAGAGATGGTCCGTACGAGGGTGAAATTTAAGTGAAGTGATCTGCTGATATATTTGAGTTGGGAGCAACTGCTTTATAAGAAGAAACTTCAGGGATCTTTTCGATTAATAACAGGCGACAGAGAGGCGACCTTTACAGCAAATAATTTAACTAATTTTTAGACCCTAATACCCTCATAGCTGAACTAAAAAACATATTACTCACCTAGATAAAAGAAGATAAATAAATCTGATATCAGAATACTTGTGTTTTTAAAAATAATATTTGTTTTCACCCTTTAATAGGAAGTTGTCTCCCAAGGTCTAGAAAAACGTGATCCTATATTTTAATAAATATGCAAGAATGGGTAAGAAATTTAGAGGGAAAATTGTATCATATTTAATTGTAACCCGTATTCGTATAATATACAATATGAAAAGGTAGTTTTTGTTACGATTCTTATGGATTAAAGTACAGTAGAGCCCCGATTATCCGCGAGCGGATGATCCGCGAGTGCCACGAAAAAAAGTTTTTTATTACGAACCTTGAATTTTGGAAGAATTATACTATTTTGGATAGAATTTACGATATTGTTTCGTAAAGGCGTAACTGAACACTTTTTGTTAACATTACAGTATATTGTTTTTTGTTTACTGTTCTATATTTTAGTGATTTAGATGTAGTAGAGCAAAGGTTTTCTGCTGTACTGTACATGTTTTAAAAGTTTTTCATATCATGTTTTTTGTACAATTAAATAGTTGTTATGCTGAAATATTTTTTTCGTGTTTTTACCTCATTTTTAGTCTTTTTTCGGGTTATCCGCGATTTTCGCTATCCGCGGTACCCTTGCCACCCAATTCCGCGGATAATCGGGGCTCTACTTAATATTTACTATCAATTTTAAAATTAAAATCTTTCGGTATAAGAGATGTAATTTCCTGACGTAGTTTATCTTGAAACACACCCCAAATTTATGTATCAACAAAGAATGCGACCCCGTTCCCACTTTTTTTAAATTATTTCTAGAGTTGTGATTTATAGACGGTGAAATGTAATATTAACTCATATTTTAGTTAAATTTTGATTCCTCTTGATAGTGAATTAACTTGTGTCTCACAAATTACTTTTTATAAGATTAAGTTTAAATGTAGTTTAATTTATTAATGAAGAAACAAATAAGTCGCAAATGCGAATTGCTGAAATTTGTAACAGAATAAATTTATTATTCTTTGGAAACAAATTTTTTTTGCTTTATTTGATGTATACGACGACACACTTGTTTTTACCCCAAAAAAGAAATTCTCAATGAAAGAATCATTTTATAAATGGGAGGATACAGTTTTAATTTCACAATCTTTGAATATTTTAAATTTTTGTTTTATTTGAAAAATTTTTCTTTTACTGTCAAGGGTATAATGTTTTTCCTAAATCTATGTTTAACATAAAGTACAATCATTTTTGTGTATAATTCTGGATAACTTATGAACTTTTTATTTTCTTTAAGTATTAAAAACAAAACTATCATCACACCATTGATGATAAAAATATAATAAAATCATCAAAATATTTTATATTATATCACCATTGATATAATATAAAATAATTAACAAACGAACATTTATGAAAGAATTTATAAATTCTGTCCAATTTAATTTGATAGAGTATAAAATTAACCTTGAATAAATATTATGTCATTTTAAATATTTTTTATGTATAAGTTTAAACTATCAATTTAAATACCACACTCTCAAAATTTTAAGGTGGCTTCTAAGGCAAAGCAGAATTTGTTTTAAAAGAAACGGAGACAAAGAAGAAAACCATTACAAAGAAAACGTTTATTTTATTTTACATACCACAAAATAAATTAAAGTATATAATAGTTTTGGTATCGTCAAAATAACATATATATTTGCTTTACGAAACACAAAATGTTCATAGTTCTCTAAAGAAGTGCAGTCCACTTCAATCTCACTTAGGAAATGTAAAAACGTTTTTCTCTAAACCGTTATATAAATACTAAATAAATGTGGCCTGTTTCATTGAGTATATTTACATTAAAGCACCAGGGTAGGAAATCATAAGTAGAATTCCATATTGTTTGGGTAATAGATAATAAATTTGTTCAGTATGATCTCTAAATAAAATCAAGTGCACCTTTAAGTACTAGAAAAAGGTTGCAATAAAAAGAACAAATTCCTTTTGTATGTTATAAATGATAAGTAAAAACCTAAAGACATTTAAGAAATTTTGTTCATTAAAATTAAACTCTAAAAAGATAATTTTTTAAAAATATAACTCAGAAATTATTTTAATTTTCCTCTCCTAATTGTTTGAAATAAAAATATACTAAGATTACAAACAAAATAAAGTTACTTTGTTGTTAACTCTATAAAGGGAGCCCATTTTGCTTCTTAATTACAAAAAATGTTAACTTAGAAGTCAGAATTACAAAAATAATTGTCATTAGTTCAAGTATGATAAAAATTCAAAACGTCAGATTTTCAATATGTTTTATCATACTCTAAATTATAAAAGAGGGCAGGAAATAAAAGGAATAATAAAACAACTAAGGTAAAAAAATTTAATTATTATTTTATATCTAATCAGAAGAATATAACACATAAACGAAAAACTACAATTATTTAATCTCAATTGAACAGTTGTAACTTAACTTCTATACTAATTTCGTATCTACAAGAATATGAAGCTTGTAGTTAATAAACCTAAATTAAAAACTATTTTCCTTAGGTTGTACCTGAGTTCTTAACTGACATTTGAAATGTCATGTTTATAAAAGAAGTAAATCTAACAAAAGAAAAACGAAATAATTAAATACTCTTTATAAGTTTAATAAAATTTACATCTTTTTATGTACAACTTATACACATTAAAGTAAACAAAACATAATACTGATTTCCCCGAAATACCTTACACTGGTCATTTGCTTAACCAAACTCAAAAACATATGAGAAACGTACTTATACGAACTTAAAATACTTCACCGGTTTCCTAACCAATTAGCCATCCACAAAAAATACCCCGAAAGGATCTTTTAACAAAAAATATTAATGATTTTAAACTAACCAGGTTTCTTTCGTTATTTTCTCTTTATTCTAACAACACCCAAGAACTCACCTAAGCTCCCTCAAAACTCAATATTTTCCGAACAGTTTATACTAAATAATTTAAACATCGTATTCACTTTCACCCGCAATTTAAGTAAACAACGTCCAATAAAATCATGTACATACAATACATACACACTAATAAATTTCTACTACAATAATTCTCATCGGCATAGAACACATCAACGTGGGTGTATCAAAAATATGATTGCATTTGTGAAAAAAAATATATGCAAAATGACTTTATAGTCTATGATTGTATTTATATAGATGACTTTATAATATGTGCTCACTGCAATCTATTTGCGTAAAGCTGTTGATAAGAGAAAAATTTAGGGAAAGTTCGAGTGACTAATGAATATGAAGTGTAGAATAGTTCACGAAAGGAATAAGTATTTTCACTCATAAAATCGAATATAATATGATATATAGGTGGAATGTTTTCATATAATGTGATGTTTTAATGTGAGATATATTTAAGTGTCGTTGCTTGAGTTACTACTGCTAACACATGGTGCTAGTGTGAATACCCCAATAAACTTATCGTGGGTATTAGTAAAGATACACAGCATATGAAATTTGGTTTACGACCAGAAAACAAGTCATTAACGTTAAGCTAACAAAAAATTTAACCCCCTTTTTTATCTAGGAACTAATACAATTTTAGTGAAATGCTCCTATCCAGATTTTTAAACCAATCCTTTAAAATATATAGCGGGTAAAAAATGGTTTTAATGAAACCGACTATTAAAAATCTTGCATAAAAACCAAATAAACTTAGAAAAGCTCAGGGTATATTAACTTAAAACATTAAATATATTTTTATTTGCATTTTCATTTGAAAGTACCTTATCTTTAACTTGTATTTTTTCTTTGAGAATTTTAATGGAATGATTTCAAATGGCATTGATTTTAGCTTGAAAACTCTATAAAATGAGGATATCGAAATAAAAAATTTGAATTTATGACTCACTACAAAAAATATCAATTATTTATATGAAACAGCCGTGCATGAAAACAAAGAACTAAAATTCTACAACAGGCACTACTTTTTAGGCACTACGCTTCCTGCTCTTTAGATCAAATATTAATAATCAGAGAGTATTTTCAAAAATTGGATTCACAGATAACTTAAAATTACGAGTTTCATTTTATCTTACTTATCCTTAAAAATATTTAACACTTAAGTAGTAAATTCCTAAATTACCATACACTGTAAAAAATAATAGTAACGTTCCGCACAAATTCCAAAAACGTTCCTGCTTTTTATGAGTTTTTACAGCAATTAAACACTTCCCTGGAAAATTCTAGTTATTTCTGAAACGTTTCTGAATCCAGTCGGATAGGGAGCCATTGTTTGTTTTTGTTTTCGCGTTCACCACTAAAAGAGTCAAATTATTCAGATGACATGTAAGAACTAAGTAAACTCTAAACGCGGAAGTATACTTAGTAAACTCTGATCAGGAGGTGTCAGACCTTCACGGATCGATACCTCCTGTGGATCATAATTGCCACGTTGGTACGTAATTCTATATTTACTGCAATATGCAAAACATGTAATAGCTGAGTTATAAAATCGTTCCATCCTTAATATAAAACCAAGGAGCATATCTGATACTTCAAAGAAAGCTTTCTGTGTGTGTGGTTTTTTTCGAAATGTTTCAGTATTTTACAGTAATGTTCCTAATATTTCACAGATACCTTACTGGTATTTATGCGGAAAGTTTCAGTATTTAACAAACGTTCCTGGTATTTTTCAGGAACATCACTTAAAAAACTAGGCAACTCAGTTCCCAGTTTTTTAAAGTAACGTTCCAGAATTTTTTTACAGTGAACGTATTACACGTACATACAATTAATGATTTTTCACAAGATAGCTATTGCCATCTATAGTTTTAAGGATTTCCGAATTAGGGTAAGCCTGTGTAATATTAAGTCACTTGTGTTTTTCCCACCACTACTATAGACACTCCACACCATGATGAACAATCACAAAATTAACCCTATTCAACGACTAATGCAGGCCAATCTAGGTACCGTTTATCGGCACCTTTACAAAAAATGTACTCACAAAAACGGCACCTTCACAAAAATTCTAAAATTATTTTTTAATGATAGACGAATTGTTTATGGTAAAATTAGTCTTTAAATTGCTATAAAACTGTAGCAATAAGTAATTTAATGCTGATTTCATTAATTTTATAGTTCCCTTTAAATAAACTTAAAAAAATTTCACACTAATTAAAAAGCTTTTACAATATTTCACAAAAATTGAAAGGATGTGTAAGTTTTTCACAAAAATGGGTGTTAAGTTTAAAATCCAGGATTAGTCCCTGCTATTCGGCCTATTTTTAAACCAAAAATATTTTAATTATGCGTAGCTGATGTGTGACGTTTGAACATAAATTATATAGCAGTTTCAAAAGCAAAGACTATTACTATAAAGAACAACATGAAAGATAATGGTAAATTGCAAGATAGTAAGTAGTAGGGTGAAAGCGGATAAATTTCAAATTCCTATGCAGAATAGAGCAAGTGTAGGCAACAACAATGGAGTGTGATAGTGTGAGGGCTGTGGGTGAAATAATAGCGTCAGCTATAAGGTAAGTGGTGTCAGCTGTGAGTGTGCTGTCAGGAGGATCCCCGAGTAGAGTAGAGATAGAAGGAAGAGGGTGCAGTCCAGATGACCGGCAGAGCTCGGTGGAAGGGTGGGTGGAAGGGGCCCTACAACAAACAAAAAGAATGTCAATGATGCAACGAAACTAAACCAAAACAATCATAAAAGAGCTCATAGAAGCTAACTAATAAAAGAAGGGAATAACCAAAGGATAAAGCATGCTGTTGGGGAGAGGGGGGGTACTGACAGAGGTTTCAATGTTTCTTGCACCCAAACCAGCTACTGATTTGTGAAAATGAAGTACCGGTGATTTGACGATATTCGGCGGATATCCATTAGGCTTTTCAAATGTGTTAATGAAAAACAAGTAACGTGATCGTTAATGTGTCAATATAGTGTGATTTCATATTGGCTGAATTGCAAACATAATTTTTAGATGGTTTGGTTTTACACGTAATTATACTGAGTATTGTGAAGGAAGTGGAGGTATATGGGAAATGTTTCAAACAAAATATTCACCTTCAGATTTCAAGAAAGAAAGGGTTGTTAACCATTGAAAAAGTATTGATAGAAATATATAACTGAAAAATCAAATAATCGGCCTGAATATTTATTTTGAAAATTCATAAAAGTTGACCAAGGTACAAGGAAAAAAGAAAAATGTTGAAACCAACACGTCACTAAAGTTTCATTTCATATAAAGATGAATTTAAAAAATCTAAAGCTACAGTCTCTACAGGATATTTTTTAAACAAACCATACTCAGAAGAATGAATCTGTTATTTGTTAAATGAAGAATTTAACACAGAGTATTACTGTTTTATGAACCTAAATTTTTTGAAAAAGTGAAAATGTTATTAATTGTGTTAAAGGAATAATAAAGGAAGTAATAAATAGTAGTTAAAAACACAATCGTCACACATCAGTTTAAAACTTGTTAAAAATATCACGAGAACTAAAATACTGAAATGTTATAATAATTAAATAAATACTTAAACATAATGAACTGTTTGGAACATTTTTGTGAGGATTTTGTTATTTTTTCCGTAATTACTTGGCTTTAATTTGGTTAGATTTCAAAAATTTACGGCAAGGGGAAAAGTGAGTTGTATACAGTGGATATATCATTTTCCAATGTATTAAAAAACTACCCCAAGCTTACTGCTAGTCATAACTTCTCCTATATACATTTATTTCTACTCTAAAATAGTTTTCATGGAATATTCAGAGTGGTATTTTATGAAGTAAAGTAATCAAATAATGAATGATTAAGTTAATTAAAAGAAATAGTATGTATAGTTATCATCAAATATTTTTAAGAAATACTATCCAACCCAAGATGAAAAGAATACTTGCATAGTTTCATTAATTCAAGCAGTGATGTGAAAACTTTCATTAGAAAACTAGCCGGCCAAAGAATAAATTTATCGACACATGCAAAGAAGTTTTGTAATAAAAATATTTTATTATTTTATTGATCTAAGATTCAGGGAAGGTTTATAACTATTATACAAACATGCAGGCTTAGTCTATTTTCAATAGGTGTTTGAAGGCAATGTATTCGAGATTATTTTGATCGAAAGCTTTGCTCAGAAAAGGAAAGAGTCACATAGCCACTTGAGTTGAAGATGGTTTAACTTCCGAAATGCCAGATTTGGACAGGAGACCCTAGACCCGTTTTCCTTGAATCTGTGAAGAAACTTAAGTTGTCGGCTTCCAATGTAAAATTCTTAGACAACTTAAGGTAAGTTATCTTATAATTTTAAATTGCTTAATAAGTTCTAATTACACTAGTCAACAAAATCGAACTTTTTTTTGCCTAAGAACGAAAATGAACGATTCTTATAGAACTTTTCATGCTAAATTCAAATATGCAAGCAGTTTTTCTCCATCACCCTCAGTTTAAAAAAAACGCATTTCAATATTTATGAAATGTATAATAGCATTCATACTAATAGGGTGTACCAAAAAAACGAAATTTCGTTGATAGCTTAATGGTAAAGCGGAAAACTTGTAAACTACCACCAATAATAAGGGTGTGAAATCTTAAAACTCTGGGTTGATATCTTCTGTTGCCTCATTAGACCTTAAGTTCTGAAAATTGGGCTAAAAATGACTTAACTTCAAAAATTCATAAAAAACTACGAATTTCAGTATTTGATTTGGGGTCGCGCTTAAAATGTATAATTGTTAACCAACTACAACAGCAAAAAATGTTTATACTTTAGGTTTATACGTTATTTTGCCTCAGAGAGCCCCAAAATTTGACAAATGTGACAAAATGACCAATTTTTTAAATTTTTGAAAAATATATTTCAATATTTATGTTGTGATAAAACAGATTCGAATGTGTTATTTAGGACGTATTCAGATGGATTATATTTATTTAAGTTCATAATTTAAGATTAAAAAGGAAAGAGACACCCTTGAAGTAGCAGTAGCAGACAGCTTATGCGGCAGCGCTTTTCTCGCAATAGCGTAGTGCCCTTTTCAACCCCTTAGCACTAAATATATCAACAACTGGAATTATTTTAGATGGCTGGTGTTTATTGGTCCCTTTCTGCTTCATCCCACCCACTTTGTGGGCGAACTTATTGATCTAGCACGTGAGGCGTTGGTGGGAACACATCACTTTTAAGAGAGGGAAAATTGAACTTTAATCATTGTTTATGGACCCAAAAAATTAGAGCCTATACAAAATGTAGATGTCTTTGTGTTCCCATAATATATTTAAATAAATACATCTATAAAAAATTAAAAAAGTGTTTTAAACATAGTTTCAAAATCAAAAATCAGTAAATCAAAAAATCTGAATTGTGAAAAATCTGAGGGTGATGTGATGGAAAAATTCTGATTGCAGATTCGGAATCAGCATGAAAAGTTGTCCTAGAAACACTATACCATGTTCTTGGTCCAAAAACCTTGTTTACCAGTGTTATATAACTGAAAAATAATAGCAACTTAACTATCAAATTATAATAATTTTAATTAACCCTTAATATGCTTAATGTTGTGTAGAAAGTTTCTTACATATTTTTTATTTGGTAAGTAAGCAGATATTACCTAAAGGATTTTGTTTTTTATCGGGGAAACTGTTTCCATACGTCATGAAAAGTATTCAGTGTAGGGAGTTGAATAACAAACTGAAGTTCTTCTCAAATTAGCCTATATGGAAAGTTTTTCTTAATTTTACTGTAACAACGGATTTTATTGCATCATAATAATTGTAATGCCAGTATTCCAATATTATTGGAATTGTATTTTAATGTAATTCAGGAATCTTTTGTCCTTTAATTTAAATCTTCAAGATGTCAATAACCAAATAATGATCGAAAAGGTTTCAGTAAAGGTATAATTTAAAAGTTAATTAGATTGGGTACTTTTTTATAAATAGCTGACGATGGACAGGACACTACATCTATTGGCCATGGCTATTCTACTTTTAAATTCAACTTTTATAATATTGCTGCTTGTGATCATTGTTCCTAGATATTTGAACTATTTTACATTCTCAAACACATACTACCCACAACCCGCTAATGGTGTTGATTCTTTTTTATTTGAACCAGATTTGCCAGATCACTGGGCAAATTTGCAAAAAAAAATTTGCGACATCTTAAATTCTACCATTTAAGGACTTACACTACGCATTGTATTCTTTAAATTGGCAAAATATACAACACTAACGGTTCATTGATGATAAGCCGTCCCGCTTCCTACAAGAGGCTTTGAATTAAAGGACAAAAGATTCCTGAATTATATTAAAATTCAATTCCAATAATATTGGAATTGAAAAGTTTTACGCACAATTAAAGCATAGGTTCCTAAACTTTTTGTCCTCCCCCAGGAAAATTTTTGAACTATAACATGTAAAAAAAGAAGTATTTAAAGCTACTTAAACTTATTTTTTTAATGTTTTTTACCCATAAACTAGCAGATGAACCCTGATGAACGCATTTAAAGTCCTCATTTACTATCACCCCTAAATCTATGTAGTATATGTTTAAGTTTCGTTCTTTGGAAAGAAGAGCAATTCCAATCTTACACACCTGTCAACTGAAAATTCCTAAATAACAATTTCTTTACACATTTTTTATCTACATACCAGTGGTTCCCAACAATTAATTAGTTATTCAAACTTCTCTATCTCTTCAAAAGAATCCAAGTTAACGTAGCATTACAGGTTTTAAACCATTGCAGATTATTGCATATTCTAAAAACTCTGAGAAATATTTACTATATTTTTTACTTAAGCATAGATCTCTTTAAAATCATCAAACTATTCTTTAGACTTTTCCCCGTCCTGTTTTAAGCTCTTTTACCGATTTAAATCAATTATTTTGATAAAATGTTTATAGATGTATTCCACTTATTATCAATATTAACATCTCGACAGTGTTAGAATGATTTATTAAATAAAACAGTTGGATAGGGAAGTATTTATATAACCTTTTTTAAAACTTTTAACTTTTTTGAATGTATGATGCCTTTTGAGTATTGAAATTTAAAGTATTAACTATGAGGTATTGACTAATTAAATTTATAGATGAAATTTATGCATGTCATACTTTCTCAAAACAAAGATGCGATATGCAAGGTGTTTTTCATGTCCTTATTTACGCTTAAATACTGTAATAATATAGGTGAGGTCTATTTAGAGAAAAGTATAGAAAGAAGAGAGGCACTATAACTACAATGTAAAGAGAGGTTTGAAGCTCGGATTAATTTTAATTAATTGATATCCGGGGATAGAACCCGCGACCTACCGCATGCTAAGCACGCACGCTACCACTGAACCAAAGAAGATTCAGTATAACGTTGCCAATAGCTGTATTGGTTTTCAATGCAGTAAGTTTCTGTTTAAGTACAGATAAGCTAAAAAACTAGGTAAAAGCTGTTATTTTACATAAAATAAATAGAAGTGCGGTGGGAATGTTACATGACAGAATATCTCTGTAAACATAAAGTCACTGTTATTGAAATTTCTGTTTTTCTACAGTTTTTTTTACAGTGTATTAGATCACCATCTACTACATTTACTACTACATTTATAACTACCTCAACTTTCATTTTTCACTCGTGCAAGGTAAACCTTGTTGTAAAAGGTAAAAAGGGAAGGAATCTGTGGGCTTTAGAAAAGCGCGGGAAACAGTACATATTAAGAGGACCTCTTGTACATAGTAAACCGTCTCGTTACATCGAACTTCAAAAATCTCGGAAAATTTTACATCCCCCCTTGAAATTAAAAATTCTCTATTTTTCCCTCGTTATCTCGGGAACTTGCAATCTCGAAATTTTTTCGGGTCCCGTCGATTTTTAGAAATACTGAGGTTATAACTGTATTCTTGAATCCCTGTTCATTGATTTTGGGAACCACTTATGAGCATAGACTCAGCCTCTTTGTTTATAACAACATACGGAACTCACCTGTATCAAGCTTCCCAGCCACCTCATTGGTAGCTGGCTCCACCAGCATGGCATCCCCTTCTTCCTCCAGCAGTGGGTACCTGTTCATCTGCTGAGGGGTGGTTCGGGGGTAGTACTGAGGGGTGGGCTTGGGGGGTAACCAAGGTGGGGCCTTCACCTTCGTGTTACGCGGTTTGGACGTAGGCGGCCGAGTGGTGGTGGTCGTGGTTGTAGTTGTGGTGGTAGTGGTGGTTGAAGTGGTGGTGATGCGATCGTCGGGGTCTTCGGTTGTGCCATATAGGTGGAGGTACCATTCTTTTAACGTGGCACGCCCTGTGAAGAAAGGTTTTGGTGAGCATTTGTAATATCAAGATGTAAGTAAATGAAGGAAATGTTTTCAAGAAAGTTGAAAATATGAGTCAAATTCACACACAAGGCGTTTTGATAAATCGTTAAAAACATGTGTTGTCGTGTTACGATTAGTGATTTTTCATGATCAATCTTAAAAATTCTTACAGCATCATGTCTCTAAAACATCTTAAACTATTTAAAATGTTGAAATATTTATTATTTGAAAGAATTTATTCAAACATTTATATTCGTACTGTGAATGTTTAGAATTATGAAATGCAATTACATTCATTAAAAATATGACTAGCATTTGTTAAATACAGTTTGCACCAGTATTAGAAGATGTACCCATCACTGTAAAAGAAGAATATTTTGTAAAATATTTATGATTTTACAACCACAAAATTCTTGATCGCTTTAAAAATATATTGCTGCTGTTTTTCACACATTATAATTTTCATAAATTGGTTTTAATATAAGGATGTAAGTTGAAGTTTAAAGCTGTTAGTTTGATACTTGTTTATAGATATGTTAATTATTATATTTAAAATTCATAGTAATATATCTTTAATTTTTAAACACTTACCGAGCATTGAATAAGGAAGACCATAAGAAACTATAGCAGGGGAAAGCATGAGAAGAGAGATATGGATTTGGATGAATCACATAATTATACATTTATTTTTTAGATTTAAATTATTGGATAAGTTGGGGAGATTATCGTAAAATATGAATACTATAATTACATTTAAAAATTAAAAATGCATTTGAAACAAACACACTCTGAAAATTTAAATGATAAGCTTTTCTAGAAATAGCAGTGTGTGTGAATTTGACAACTTACTATAGAAAAATTTAAAATCCATTGTATATTCCCAACATTTAACCACAAACACATTAATAGAAACACGCATGGAATAAAAAATTACGTTTCTAAATATTTATATTTATTTAAAATATCTAAAGATAAAGCAATTTGTAAAATTGATCTCACACAATTTTTTTTCTAAAAATGAGAATTAAAGAACACCTACAGAGTTTAACCTACAGAGTGAGGTAAAAATGTAAAGGCATTTTAAATTCTTTTCGTTGAGAATATTTTAAGAAATAAAACATTTCTAACACTTTCATTACATGAATTTACCTCCCAATTCTCATAACAAAAAGTAAGGAGGGTATAAACTTCAATCGATTAAAAACCCTATTTCTGAGTAAGCAAAAACACCCATTCATTATTATCCACTTTAGCCTGGATTGTAATCCGTAACTTAGCAGCTTCCTATTAGAAAATAACTATTTTTTATAAAGTTATGAAATCAAAAACATTTTTAGTTTTTTAAGGACTTAATATAGAAAATGCCTAATTCCTACAGGTCTGATCGCTGGGAGTCTCTTACCATAGAATCGGCCCTCGTTGTGCACCTCTAGCTTCCAAACCCCATCAGGGTTCTCTCCCCAATTGTGGACGGTCATAAAAGGCCAGGCCTGGAATCCGGCACGGGACCCATCAATGGGACGCTGAGCCAAGAGGGTCGACCTGCAACGAAATAAATCGACAGTTAAAAATTTGTGATCGATTTCTTATAATACTTCCTTTAACTTTAGAACCCCCTACAGATATAGTCATAATAGTGGGGTCTAGGTAGAGTATAAAATGACCATTCCCTATCCGATGGGATAACTTTCAACGCTCTATAGCGGAAATGTTAGGAGTAATAAATTTTAATTTTAAAACTATTAGAGATTTGCTAAATTAGTCAATTACTAAGTTGCAGAGCAGCATCGATTAAGTAGGAAAAGATAACTTAAGCAGAAAACGTCTTAAAACGCTCCTCATGAGGCGAAAATGAGAAATTTTCATTTTTATGACTTGGGTAATCGACTAAAAGTATTCTTTGGTCATAAAAATGAAAATTTCTCATTTTCGTTTTATGAGGAGTGTTTTAGGACGTAAAAACTACGTAAATTCAACCTAATTGAGCGTGCAATTGAGTGGTTTTATTCACGGTATTTTTCGGCCTAAGGTGTCTTTTTCTACTAAATTTATGCTGCTCTACAACTTAGAAATTGACTAATTTAAAAATCTTAAATTTCCGCTAGAGGGGGTTGAAAGTTGTTGCATCGGATAGGGAATGGTCATTTTACTATACCCAGACCCCACTTTCATGACTTTATATGTAGGGGTTCAAAAGTTTAAGGGGTCGGACAATCTTGGGACAATCTGATACTGTATAGTGTATATGTTACGGGAAATGTGATAAATTGGGAATTATTAATAATGCCCAATTAATCACTTTGCCCGTAACATACAAGGCGTTTCAAAAGTCCGTTTCACGGCTTTCATTTGGAACCAACGTGTCCTAGGGTCCCGGAAGTAAGGTGATATAGGAAGTAAGGTGCCCCTAGGTAAGCGACCCTGGAGAATTGTATTGAAATGACTTCCAGCACCCCTAGCGGTGATGTAAAAAAGTTTAAAAAATAATTTAAAAACTAAAGGAGATAGAGAAAAAACCTCTGTAAGAGTATTGTTCCCAACGTTATAAAGAACTCACTGAAAAAAATGTCATTAAAATATCATGAATATTCGCGGAGATATTAGCACGTGAAAATAGCCCTTTTTTATGCCTCAAAAAAGAAAAAATTCGGAAATTTGCTATTTTTTTAATAAATTTTACTTTGGTCAACCAATAAAAAAATAAATTCATCATTAAACAGACTTAAAAACCCCTATAGGCTACAAAGTTCAATAATAAACTCCAAGTAAATTTTCTCAAACAATTTGATCCTCATGTTTCCTGCATCAGATCCTGTTTATCCTATTTTTAACAGGAGCTTTAAACGCAAAGCACATTTATCCTCCCTTCTCCATTAAAGCCGTGAGTGAATAAATGGCTTTGAAAGCCCCGACTTAGGATTGATGTCTGATCATCAGGGATCCCGGGGAAAGAGCTTAGCAGGGCTTTGCGCGTAATTTGCGGCCAAGACACTTGTAGAGTCTTTACCGGGGGTGATTATAACTAGTCTCCGGTGCAACAGTTCGAGGGCTAACAGCATGAATATTGCCAGCTGGAATATATTGGTGAATTCTACGACAGAGTTGTAGGAAGGTGAATCCTGATAGACAGTTATTAACCGGTCAAATTTCATTTCCGTATCCATTCAGTTAAAGAAGGAAAACTAGTTTTCTGCCCAACAGAAGTTTTACTGTCAAATCTTTTTCAGTTATGTCATTTCAAATGTAGGGAGTTATTCCTGAAAGGCCTCACATAACTGCCACTGGTAACTTACCGTGTTCCCTTTGGTGAAGTGAGGTATATGTGGATATCACCTCTCCTTGAGGCTGTCAGAGTGAGTTTAGCCTGCACGTGTTCCAGGAAACGCACATGTTCACAGCGCACGTAGAGGGTTAGCTCCACGTGGCTCTTGGCAGGAATGTACCTGTAACGATAAGAATTTAATATAGTTTTCAAGACTTTCCAAATGATCTCAACACTTTTATTAAGATGTGGATAGCTTTTATACTCTAACCACTTCTTCTTGTAATCTAAACCATTCTCAATCATACTGTGCTTGAGTATCCTACAAAATTAACCTTCAAAAGCTTAGTTACATAAATTTCTGAATAATCTTCCACACTTTTACAGTGTCTGTTCTAAAGAGAAATACTTCATTCATTAAAAAATAATTTTTACCTTCTCCCAAAAGACTGAATGGATTGAAAACTTTTCAAAAATTCATTTTGTAAAGAAAACAAACACAAGAGTGTTTCAAGCTTTTATTTCAAACCTAGGGTCATGAAAGTAAGGTATACCAATACCCCTAGGCAGGGCTCGATTTCTTAAAGAAGCGGTACCAGAACGTTAAAATTATTGGTCTCAAAACTGAAAAAGCCAATACTTTTAAGCATTTATTTCCTTTGCAAATTTGACCAGCAATCGGGCAAATATGGTTCAAATAAAAAAGAATCACCACCGAGTGGATCGTGGGGAGTTAAAATGGGGGTTCACATTTATGTTTTAAAAGAACAATTAAGTGAACCTTACAATCAAATCACAATTATTGTTATTTGCAAAAAAGATAAAAATGCATTTAAAATTTTTTGAAATGCTCCTTTTTATATTTTTTGATAGATTTCTCACTTTTATGAACTTAATCTAAATATAAATGTGATTAGTGGAGTTCTAAGTACAAAAAGGGGGGTCTGGGGGTCCCTCTCAGAAAAATATTGGAAATTCGACAGTAAAAACATGGTTTTAATTCATTTTAGGACTTTTTTTCGTATATAGAAAGGTATCCGTGGGCCTGATGAAAGGGTCTCGCGGGCCGTAGTTAGGAGACACCTGAAATAAAATATTAATTTTTTTTCCAAAAAAGGGGTTCCGGACCGTTACGGCCCAAATCGAGCCCTGCCCCTAGGTAAGTGACCCTTTAGAATATATTGAGATGACTTACAGTGCCCCTAGCGGCAAAATAAAAAAGGTAAAAAAATAATTAAAAAACTAAAGGAGATAGAGCAAAAACCGAAATGAGAGTATTTTTGCCACTGTCATGAATAATTCCCTGATAAAAAATTTCACGATATATCGTAAATATTCACGGAAATATTAGAATGTTAAAATAGCACTTTTTAGACCTCAAAAAAGAAAAAGTACAAACATACAAATTTTACAGTCGTATTTTTCTTATATTTACGTTATTTTAATTAAATAAAGACAAAATTTAATCGAAAAATTAAAAAAAAAATCTTCTTTTTGGATGCCTATAAAAAAGTGCTATTTTAAATGCTAATATATCTGTGAATATTAGCAATATTTTCATGAAGTTTTTTTAGGGAGTTTTTCATATCTTTGGCAACAATAACTCTCATTGATTCTATCTCTTCTGTTCTATCTCCTTTAGTTTTTTAATAGTTTTTTTATTTCGCCGCTAGAGGCGCTGTAAATCATCTCAATGGATTCTACAGGGTCACTTACCTAGGGGTAGACCTTACTTTCATCACCCGAGACGTTGGTTTCAAATAAAAGCTGTGAAACGTATTTTTGAAACAACCTGTATACAATTGGCAAGAAAATTATTAAAAAATTTTTTTTAAACGAATTCCGTCTTCCGAAGCTTTCAACGCATTATAAATAAATTTCTTATTTATTTCTCATTTACCCTAAAAATGTTCCAATTTATACAAACTTAGTGAGACTATATTGCTTAAATTTCCTTCCTTATGAAACTTAGTTTAATGAACTTTCTAACTCCATACACTCATATCAACTAATTCCTATTAGTATCTCAGATATTTAGAACCCGATTCTAAATAAATGCTAGAAGTAGTCCCTTGCTAAAATATTTAAACGCTTTTCCCATTATATTTAAATTGTAAAAAAAATATATAGTGGTCACAAGGACAATCAAACAGTCAAGACAAATAAGAAAGCTTTGTGTGTGTAAAGCGCTTACTTTAAATCTCTTTAATCTTTACCGACACTTCGATGCATCCGAATCCTTAGCAAATTCGATTTAATCTCATTAACTCACTTCATTTTATATTCAAGAAACATGAATATTTATTTCTAAATTCGAGATCTCGTATAGATAGTGTATAAAGGGATTAAGTCAAAAATCTTATTAAGTAATATTTTTTGCAATTTCAACTCCCTTTATAAATGCGAAGCTAATATAAAAAACAGTTAATTGGATTTTTATGTTTGGAAAGTTTGACAAATTCGTTCTTTGAGCTTTTCAATGATAGATCGAAATGTTTTCAGTTGCCTGATTTCAAGTTTTTCTTTCGATTTGGTATAAAAGAGACGCATTATAAAGTCTAATTACAGGGTATCTGATGATAATTCTCCTATGATCCAACTTTTGCATCTACGTATAAATGTGCTTCTTACGTACCGATTAGATTTTGATTAATTAAGGAAATGTATTATCCTATTAGGAATTCCATTTCAAGTTATTACTAACGGACATGTGAGAAAGCTGTAATTTATAATTTTAATACTTTGTTTTTATCAGTTTTTTACTTAAAATGCTCACAAGTTTCATTTATAATTAGGAGTAATAGTATAAAAAGTGTATTGAGCACTTAAAATTATTTCGAAGTAAATAAATTCAATTAAGAATATCTTTTAATATATTTTCATAAGGAAATCATGTTTTTTGTTGACTGTAAGGGATTCTAGTCTGGAATTTATTTTCATAAATATACTCAAACATTTTGATACTTTTATTTAAAATTATTAGTTTGGTACAGTTAATAATCGTATTAATTTAAAATCATGAATTATTTATTGACAATAACTGTAAACTTATTATTAAACATTTAACTTTATATAAATAAGCACTTCAATTAAACTAAGTTAAGAAAACCTTGTAATTTAATTCTATATAAACTGTCTCTATCTCTCTTTTTTAAAGCAATCCCCCTTGATCTTCCCAATTTGCAAGAATATTCAAGATTTTTTTGTAGTCAATCGGATGTATGAATAAATATTTGACTTTAAAAAAATAAAGAAAAGCAATAGTCATGGTTTTAAAGCTTTATCTCGAAGGTCCTAAAATTAACTTTTTTCTTTTAATTGGAGTTATGTAACCTTACTTGTCTGCTTGGTTGGACCTTATTTCGCAGAGTTTTTGGACTGGCGCAGTGTTCCACATTTTAGCTAACCGCACCATGGCACCAGCATCCATTAGACCATACCCAAAAGAGTGACTAACTGAAAAAAAAAACAGAATATACTGAATTAAAACACTTATGTAAAAATTATTACGCGTTTTGGAAAAGTAAAATTATCTTTTTAAATTATTAAATTATACTTTAAAATTATCTTTAAAAATTTGTTTTTTAATAAATATGATGCACTTTTTAATGGGACCATTTTCATTCAAATGACGTTATAAGTAGTAAAATTTGCACAAAAAAAGCTCTTTTTATAATTATACAGTCTCTTTTAGCTAAAAAATAATGTACCACTTAAAAAGCATAGATAACTGAAAAAAATACCGAGGCCTCTCCAAAATCCCTTAAGCTAGACATATGAAAGAGGACAGAGCAAAAAAGGCACAGAAAATGACAAGTACAGTGAGAAGTTGTCAACTGTTGATCCTCTTTCTGGCTTAAAGTTTTGAGTTACGGAGAAATGACAAGGAGCTCAAATGTTGGGAGTGATTTTCAAGGAGTTCAAAGAAAAGACGCGCTATCTCGTTGAGCATAAAAAGCCGCAAAAATTTTCTTGTTTTAAGAAAGATGGTCCTTCAAGAATAAAGGGGTACTCTTGTCAACAAGATTATTCTATGAGAAGATAAAAGAGTGGAGTTAAATGTCATGCTTTAGCTGGTATATTATTTTGAATATACCTTATTTAATAGAAAGTATAGGGAAATATACTAGCCACTCTTCCAGACAAAAATGTAAATGTGTAGATAGGTTTCAGTTTCCTAAAGAAATGCGTGAAATATATCTATATATGTTTTTGTAACTTCTAAATAGTAAAAATTAACTTCATTGAATTAAAAATGCATGTTTGAAGAAACTGATTGAACCAACATGCAAAAAAATATTAATTATTTTTAATATATTATTCTTGTACAGGTTGTTTAACTAAATATTAAGATTTGGAAAAAACCCTTAGAAGCCAGATATCAGTAGAACTAATCTAACAATATTTAACATTATTTTTAATTGTACGTTCTGATCATGCTCAATAATGGCAACTGAATTGCCAATAGAGATTTTAGTTAAATTTCTAATTCAATATTGAAAGAAATCAACGAAATTTCTTCTAAATTACTAATTTTCAACTACCTTTTCATTACTTAAACAGTGAATTCAATCGAATGAATTCGACTAAAATTAATTTTCAATTTTAAACAGCGCAAAAACATTATTATATTAAAAAAAGTAAGAATTTGCGTTAAACACAAAACCGAAAGCTTAGAAATAGAAAAGGACTATTTACCATTTCTCCCCACACCATTTACACTCCAGTCTTTGGCACGAAGATTTGCTTTCCTGGCAGTCCGAACAACAATATGCTGCATATCCCGCCACGTCAGTTTCTTACTGAACAAACAAAATAGAATAGAATAAATTGTTTTTATACCTATAGGTCCTTAAACAACCTTCGATATCAATTAATGGTTCTACCCAATTAATTTCTCTACCCAAGTTGCTTGGAGTATTGATGTGAATACTTATTTTTTGCCCTTTTTTCACATTGTTTCAGAAATCGGGAAAATGTTTGATAAGAATAAATTACTCAGAGATCAAAGTACTAATGATTTAGCAATACTTTTATGGTGGAATACTGTTTGCAAGGCATAGCTGAATATGAGTATTTTGCAAGGATTTTTCAAATTTCATGTATTGCGGTTCGTGATGGGTATTTTATTGGTCATAATCCTATTTGTTAAAACTAACTTGATTCGAATAAAAATCATAATAGGCTAAGAAGATATTTTACAAATGCACGAAGTAATAAATATCCATTTAACTCAACAAGCCTCAAAAGTAACTCTTCTACAAAGTAACACACATTCAGACTAAACGTGTTTGAAGTAACTAGGATTTAAAACCAATTTTTGGTTTTTAATATAAAATTTCCCATCCACGTATCTTAACATGAGACACTTCTAGAGGTATGTGACACGAACATTTTATTTACTATATAAGAACTTTAAAAAACACTGAATTTTCATCAAAAAAGAAATTTACAGCGAGTCCCCAAAATAAGATCTGAAACTAACTATGGATCAACAAGAAAACTGACATTCAAAAGTGACATTAAGATCTACTCTACACTGACGAATACATTGTTCTACATCATGAGGGAATTTTTTTTTCACAAAGAGATCCAATAAAGTCGGTGTGTAATAAATACCAAATTCACACACACAATGAAGATTTCTACAAACAATAGATCTTCTCAAGAAGTGACCTCTATAGTTCGAGTCACGATTTGACCTATAACCTTGGACCGCAACAGGTATCTTCGAACAAATGAGGACACATAAACGAGTAGAGAACCGGTAAAATGCACCTGCCTGGATGCACATCTACCCTTGCATCCTACATTTATTTGCATGTTGGGTCTTCTTGAGAGTACATTTGCAAGAAGTTGCCGAGAAATATAAAAACAAGATATAAATTCTTCTTTGAAGACGAAAATTGATAATAATTTTGAATGAAGTTATGTTATTCTTTAAAGGCCAAATGGGTAAACAGAGCAAAAGCAAAAAGATGTTTAATGAGTGGGATAAATTTTTAAGGATCCCCAACATAAACTTGGACTGTTTAGGATTGAGAAAATTTAAATTTTATTTGATAACCCCCTAATAATAACAGATGGCAGCACCAAAATCTAAACTGAACACAAGAGGGAGAAAAGTGCAATTTTCTCTCAATCATCTCCATCTCATCTTCTCTTTCTCATACCCTCTTCTTCATTCGGTTTTCCATTTTATCTTGCTCTTTCATTATAATTACTATCACCTCTTTACCCCAGGAAAAAATCATCTCTCATCCCCTCCCCTTTTCTTAATTGTTCGCACTTCATCTCTTTTACTTGTTTAGGTAAATATAAAGAAAAGGAGGATGTAACGAATAAGTAAAGAAAAATTAGTATTATTATAAAAACACTGATTTATCTATCCAATGTGGACTCTGTAAGTTTGTGAAGTTAACATGATAGATTGGATAACATTTTTTCAGAAGTAAAATCAGGAGATGATAATAATTTAAGACAACACTATAGTGGAGAGATGGTAATGCATAAACTTTAAATTCTCATTTATCAATAATTGTAAATTTAATACAGGCCATCTTATATTACAATCCTTAATTGCATTATACTTAGTGTTTGAATTAAAATCAAGTTTTAACAACTGGAAAAAATACCACCAATACCCTATTAAAGATGCGTAGTAAATAACAGTAGTTTTATATCTTATCATATCATTAGTGGAACCTACTTGGCTTCTAGAGCGAGGGCACAAATTCCCGCAGCAAGAGGAGCGGAGGCAGAGGTGCCGGTGTGGGTCGAAGTACAACCGTGGTGGAGGTCCGTCGTCACCTGAGAACAAGAACGGCTCAAGCTTAATGAAAATCAAAGTTATCCAACTGGAAAATTACTTCTAACCTCTACTGAATTTAACTATTTGAACCATAATACGTATAGAGTACATAATTATAACAATGAACTGAAAACAGTGAAGATACTCACAATCTGCCTCTCTCCGCTTGAGCCGCTGGAATAGGTGGTGGCCAACGTAGAAGAACAGGCCTCGCTGTACCAAGGGACCAGTCCGTTCTCAGTGGCCGAACTGATGGACAGTGTCCACATGGAGTTGGTATAGCCGTCACAGTTGCAGTTGTCGTGCTCCCGCCCACCGTTGCCACTCGCCCAAACGAAGATGGACCCAAGGCCCTGACGGCCCTGAAAAGCGTGTCGAATATTAACTCATGAAAATCAGGCGTGGATCCAGCATGGCTCCAAGGGGGGCACTTTTCCAGATCATCATCTTTACCTTTTGACACATAGTGTCAAAATGTTGAAGAATTTTCTGAAAAGTATCTCCTTGCGGTACCGCTTGTATGGGGGTCCCCCAGAAACATTTTGAAATATGGCTTGTAAAAGTAGGGTTTTAACTCATTTGAGAACATTTTGGGGTCCAAGGGGGGACTGTCCAGAATGCCACCCCCCTGAATCCACGCCTGATGAAAATTGGCCTGATTCAAGACTTTGTAATGAAGGCATTTTACGGTGACTCCAGATTCTTTTTGTTTTATTTAAGTTGTATGAATTTGAAAATTGTTGTCTAAATTTTCTTTTCTGATACTAATATAACCTGTTAAAACGATATTACCATAGAAATTGTTTTAAAATTTTCAAATTTATGTTACAATAGACACAAAATAAATTACAGACACTAAAAAGTGTTACAAATACCGTGAAATGTCTCATGGAAGAAAATACTAATCCATTTGAACTCTTGTAAGCAAAGAAATCCATTTGTACTCTTTTTGACTTATTCACAGCTAACCTGACCGGTGGGTAACCGGTAGGTCAAACTTCTGATTAGCGAAAAAATAGTTTTCCTTCTTTAACTGCCAATCAGAAGCTTGACTGCCGGTTAACCGCCGGTCAGGTAGGCGGTGAATACGACCGTTAGTCAAGCTGATTTAAGCCTCTTTATAAAAAAACTCTACCATATAAGGATGAAAGTGTATAAAAGTTAACTCAAAATATTTCTCTTTTATGAATAAATATTTAAAGTGGACAGTAATACATTTTCAATTCAGAACAACATGGATTCAAGAGAAAAAAACCTTTTCTTTTTGATCCAAGCATCTCATTTTCACCGTTTTTTTAATATGATCATTAAAGATCATACAGTGGAGAGTTTAACAAAGTGTCCACGCACCAAAAAAAATTTCTATAATAAACATCCTTGAGCCCAGCTTTCATTCATATAAAACCCAACTTCATAATGGGTTTCCAAACTATCTCAGAGAGTCAACATCACGTCCGAAGGCCGCGCCGGGCTCATGACGGAATCGCGTGGATCCATTAGAGCAGACACCGAACAGAGGTATTCAGAAGAAGTATCGAACCGTGACGGAGCATGTACGGTATCGTGACAGCCAAATTTGGCGGTGACCGGCAGATTCAAGGGAAATAACCGGTACATATCCATGTGCGAATTGTAATGTAATACCAGAGACAAAGGATATTTGATCCTCCAATTGTTCGTCAATTTTACTAAGCGTTGCTTATTGCTAATGTTTTTATAAAATATGAAGTCACTAGAGTGTGTTCCATGAAAGTTGTAGTTAATAAATATTTTCATAAAAAGAAATTATTTAGCTGGGTTTTTAATAATAAATTTTTGACCACTTCTAGATCTAAACAAAGGATCATACACAAGCCTTATTTAATAAAAATGAAATATTGAACCAATTTTAAAATAGAAAGGATTAAATATTTTAACAATTGAGTAACATGTCTCCTCCAACTGATAGTAAGCCAACCTATATAAAATATTATTCTAACCTTTTTTCTATTTTAAAGTTGCAAATAAATTGAAAAATCCCTCACATGCAAATTACAACCTCCCTATTAGGGTGTTTAAAAAGTCTATGGGATTTTTTTTCCGAATTTCTTAGATACCCCCGCACTCAAGTTGTTACAAATACTAAAACATTATTACCTGCAAATTTTCAGGTATTTAGGACAATTTTTGAAGCCAAGCTCTTCAAAAGTATGTTTCCCATATTAAAGTATAGGTTAAATATTGAAAATATCGTCATTTATGGTTCTTTTCAATTTTATGATCCTTAACGCAGTCAATATTAAATTAAAACCTATATAGTGCTGTCCTTTAAAAAAACCCCACTTTTTCATATTTCTTTCATTAAAAGCTTAAAAAATATGATAATTAAATCGAACAAAATTGTGTAGTAACGGCTCACCCTCCACTACATTTTAGTGCTTAGCATTTTTAATTCCAACGTTCCTTTACAAATTGGCAAACAATTAAGTAAGAATCCAAAAAAAACCCAATTTTCCTAAAAAAAACCCATGTACCCTAAAAAAAACCCATGCTTGAAAATACTCAACAAATTAAGAAAAATATGATTGAAAGGTTTATTTTGATAGAAAAGAGAATAATTAAGATAATTAAAACCAAATTTATTTCAATTTATTTCTAAAATTTAATTTGTGATAAGTTTTTCTACTCAAGAATTTTTCCTTCAAAACACAACGACAATAGCGTTTTTATTGTTGGATTTTAATAAAAACGACCTATTAAATACAAATAATTAATAAAATTTTGATGAAAAAGCTTAAAAACAGTAACTGGCACTAATATTTTGTTTTTAACCCCCAACTATAAACTTTCAAAACCAATTTTCGAGTAAAACTCGGAAAAATGCTATATTTTCATGGAAAATGGCTGTTTTTGGTATCATTGAGTTTTTATCAAAAATACTAAAAAAAACATCGAGAATTACTGAAACAACTACACTATTTGAGTAATTAGTTGTATATCATGAATAATATTAAATATTTTGCATAATTTTTTATTTATTTTATCATTTATTACAAAAGGAAAAGTGGGTTTTATTTAGGCACCCTATGGGTTTTTTTCACCCCTCATTTCAAAGACTGCTGTAAGGTCCCTAATTGTCGGACAGAGCTGAAATTTTAGCATTTTATTCTCATAATAACGGGATAACACAAAATCACGTGAAAAATGCTTTAAAGTATTTATAACATATATTTTTATAGCATCAAAATCTGCATAACAAAATCATATTTTTAGCCCAAAATCGACATTTTCTATTTATTCAAAAAATTAAGTAAATCAACGGTTCTTTGACTTGATTTTCCGTTCCTGTCACTCTTAATGGCATACAATGACAGGGCACATGAGAATTTAAAATTATTTCAATTATTTATTTAAAATATCTCGATGGGTTTTTTAGGGTACAATTTGGAGTGGTTTTTTTTAAAGGACAGCACTATACATCACATTTGATATCATTATCTCAAGATCCTATCGAAAAAAAATTCAATGGCACCTATTGGGGGAAGTTCCACGGGGGTTAAAAGCGCGCTTTCGCCGAGAAAAGAAGAGGCTCGCTTGTGAACTCCGATAGATGGTTGGTGAGTATGGATAAGGATCTCTCACACTGTATACTTCCCAAAGCACGGATATCAGATCATGCCAGCAGAAGTAAAATAGGAAAAAGTTTCAATAAAACCCCCATGTGAGGCCTTAATCCAGGATCCAGCTCCCGCCGCAAGCGCAGGCGAGCATCCTCTTTTTTCGGTGAAAGCGCGCCTTTAACTCCGCAGAACTTCTCCCAGTAGGTATCATTGAATGTTTTTTCGATAGAATCTTGAGACAATGATATCCCAAAGATGAAGTATAGGTTTTAATTCCATATTGACTGCATTCAGGCTCATAAAATTGAAAAGAACCAAAAATGACGATATTTTCAATAATTTCCCTATACTTTAACATGGGAAACCTACCCCTATACTCCCTATAGGGACCAGTAACTTCATTCCGATAGCATTTTTGTTTAAGATCCTAATAAAAGATTTCATGTTCTTTAGTCTTTTTGTAAACAATTTCTTTAAAGGGCACTGTTTAAAGTCTGCGGTTGGTGATAGTAACAAGGTAAAAAAAGAAGAAAAACGAATGGTTCACATGTTGGCAAATTTTAGTCAAAATGTTTTGTTTTATCTTTCGCTGTCAAATGCTTTATGAAATGAAGAGTTCAATGGGAATATTCAAAAAATTACGCACATGCACAATACAAATTGTGCAAAGCTTTTAAATGAACGATGAAAGAAAGAAATGGAGCCGCTCACCTTGAGGATGCCCTCTTTGAAGGCGGTGGCCGCGAGGGGCCCGGGGCCGTCGACGGTCTTTCCGTCGTCGTCGGGGCCCCAGGAGGCCGAGTAGATGTCGATGTGGGTGGGGTTGAGGCTGAGTGACTGCGCCTCCACCGCGTCTGTCACGTCGCCGTCCAGCATGCGCACGCCTGCAAACAACAACGATATTCAATGAAACTAATACTTCACTTGGTTGTAATGTTTCTTGCCCCTATGACATCACTACGCGGAAGGAGTAATTGAGTGAACAGGAAGTCTGTTGGATTGCTAGAAGGAGATTCAGTACGCAAATCAAGATAAAATGACGCACATGGGTTTAACAAACCAATGATATTTCTAAATTGAAGATCTTAATTTCACTCAAATTTCAAGCACGGTGCTAGAAACTACTTTCTGTGTTTGCTCTCAGTCGGGGTCAAGTATAGTATGACTTTTATAGTATGACTTTTTTTTAGTATAGTATGACTTTTCAGCTTTTCCCTTGTAGTGTGGGGAACGGAACTACGACTGTTCATAAGGTGGGGAGAAGTAGACAGTGTTTCTCACGTATTGTGAAATTAAATGCGCTGAGTGTAAGCAAAGCATCGTTTTACCCCTTCCCTAAAAACATAGAGATAAATTATATTTAAGAATTCAAATGTCTTTCTAGCTTAACATTTTATTCACTTGAAGCTTATATTTGTTTTAGTTTTTAGTAGGAAAAAGTTGTAACTCCAAATACGGCAAGTCAAGAAATTTGGTTTTGTAAGATTTTTTATCTGAATTGTTAAAAAATGGCAAGAAAAACTTAAGTCATCCCTCAACAAAAAATATGGCAGTGTTTCCCTTAAAAGAATAAAATAAGTACTGAAGAGGGGTTTAATATCCACAAGGTATTTCATGCACGCCACCTAGTTTTGTAAAAGCCTGTACTACATGTTGCACATGATATGATAAAACTGGTTTTAACCCAAGGATGTTATAAAAATGGCGAATAATGAAAATTTCTCACACTGATGTAATATTCACATCCCAATAAGATAAAACTGATAATAATAAGATAAAACTGATAAAATATATTATTTATATGGTACACAAACAAACTAGGTTATCTTTACGATTGAAGCTATAATTTACAACTGCATTTTTAGGGAGTTAACTCGGTGATGCAGGAGAACTTCAATTGAACACTTCTAAACTATAAGTTTGTTAACTGTTTGAATTTTAAAAATAGGAAAAATATTTTTTTTTGTATAAAAGTGTCTTTTAACTTCGATTTATTGCAAAATCCCTCCTCTTCACATTCTCTCACTTCAAAATATACGACATACAAACAAGAAGGCTACTGAATATAAACTTAGACCTTACTTATAAGCGAACATAGTAACTAGGCCTTGTGTATGAACGTCAGGCGAAACGAATAAGAACTTACCCCCCACAAGGGCATCATAGGCTACACCCACAGAGCATATGCTGTTATTAGCGTTGGCTGCCACTTCACCAGCGCAACGGGTTCCATGCCTGAAAGAAATAAGCGCATTCATCAAAAACCTGCACTATTAGGTTACAAAGTAATAATTTTCAAATTATACCTCGACGATTTAATGATAGCATGGCAAGGTTACTGAGTATTCTCACCTGTTGGAATCTATAATATCGTATCTAGGCTGAGGGTCACCGTCATGGTTGTTGACGTCGTAACTGGCATCTTTGTCCTAAGAATAATTAGTACGAAGTTAGTTCAATATTCATAACTCAAAGCAACCTTTAAGTTCAGATACTATTCCCTAACAGCCATGTTCAGCGTCGGTGTTAAATCCTCGGTCAAAGAAGGATTCCACCAATCAGAGTCAGCGAAAAACTAATTTTTCTTTCTTTAACTGCTGGTTAAAACCAACACTGATGGCTATGAATTAGACATTAAATATGAATAATCAGAAATGAGAAGTTCACTACATTCAAGTTGGGGTAACTACTTACTGCTCTTTAAATTAATTTGAAATGGTTTGTAAAAATATAAAATTGGATTACTGGGCTCTTTCTACCAGTTTTAAAAAGCTATAGTATTATTGGGAGTGTGTAAATTTTTTTCTTCAAACATTTTTAGCGCTTATAGAAGTATAACCAAAAAAGGAGTCTTCAACAGTTCATTTGTACATATTCTATCAAAAAGTCGAAAGGAATAGGATAATCGATTTTATAATTATAAAGACCCGAAAATCTCCATAACTTACAAAAGTTCCTTCATTTCCTCTATTCTGAAACTTTCAACAAATAAAAGATTCACCTATATTTTCATAACTGCCCCCAACATTTTATTTTCATAATTGTCATATTCCAGCAAAAATCACATTCCATCAATTCCACTGATATAAATTCAAATAAAAGTTGATCATAGATATAGGTAAAAATATCATAAACAGGTAATGGATACAACACATGCAAAACCATAATTTTTCCACAAATAAACTCCAAATTACACTCTAACTTTCATTAAAAGAACAATAGCTCAATCAGAAACCAGATTATTCTTTTTAAACTGACCAAGACCATAAGAGACTCGAATTTCTGCTGGAAATCGTTTGTTCTCTCCAACACTCACCGCTATTCAGAAGCACAAAAAAGTAATCTCGCACAATAAGCTTCCAACCCAGAAAATAAACAAAAAGCAAAATTGATTTCTTTCAAAAACATGCGAATAAAAAAGAGCCGCTCAATAAATTGGGGGGAGCTGGTTTGCCGGGGGGCAGCAAATCGCGAGTTTTTGCTGACAAATTAAATTAACTGGAGATTCTTTCGGGTGCTAAAGCACTCCGAGAGTAAAGGAAAAGAAATTGAAACACTTATGGACAGACTTAACAACGTTTTTTACTCCTTGTCGAACGATTTTTATCAAGGTTCGATTAACTCCTTCTTGAAAATGATGATAATGAAGTTAAGAGAATGTTCTGAAAATGACGCTTGCTGCGAAATCGGATACGTTCTAATGGAGTTAACTTTTGTTTCAGGGATCTTGGAAATACTAGTAGTTTTTTAGAAATGAGAAAAATTGAATTCGAAACTCCACAGAACAGAATTAATTTATGTTTTAGTTTAAATGCATCAGTAAATCTGGGGGGAATATTAAAGGTATGTCAAATTTAAAATTAAATGAGCTATCTAGGTTTGTCTTTTGCTAAGAATATACTTTCTAAAGCTCTTACGTATCCGTCCTTATTATATCAATCGTGCATTTCTTATTACACTAAAGATTATAACTCAAACAGAATAATCCTTCATTTATCAATCAATGCCTATTGTAAATCCTAATTACAAATTTTTCATGGAGAAAAAATAATATTCTAGTAAAACAAAAATTCTAAACTTTTTTTTACCACAAACGCTGTACTCACGTAGTTTTTAGAAATATCCGGATGGTCTTTCTCTAGTCCGTCGTCTAAGATGGTGACTACGATACCTTTTCCGGTGACTCCTTGGGCCCAGGCTTCTTGCACGTTCATATCCAGACCATCACCGCGGTTCTACAAAAGAAACAAAGTATTTTGATTGAAATCGTTAATTTTTCCATTTTAACTCTACCAAATAGATTTAGATTTACCCTAACTTAATGATTTTCTATTCTCAGGCAAAGTTCAAAAACCCATTTTAGCAGAAGAGGTTAATGTAACAGACAACTTATGGCTCTGTTTAAAAATTAACAGGGTAAGAAAACAAAAATGGTTGAACAATTAATTATAACTCATGCTTCTTAAAAAGTGCCTTGTTTCTCTCTTATTTCTTCTGAAGTACCTAGTTATAATGAATCCATCAAACAACATTAAGTATCGAATAAGTCCTCAGTAATGTCAATCAATGCACTTGAACTAGAGCAACCATCGTCAATTCACACTATAAACCGTAACAGGGACGGCTGTGGGGAGCCTAGTGGTTAAGGCATCGGCCTTGGGATCGGAGGGTCCCGGGTTCGATTCCCGACACCGCTGAAGACCCATCGAGTATATGCGGAGTACGTGCTCGTTAAATATGTGGGTCCGAAAGTCCTGAGGTCGGTCATGGCGCAGTTTACCTTGGATCCAGGTGTCTGGAGACTATTTCCCTCCCCTTCAGATGCATGGCAAAATTGTGGAGGTGGCGATAGATAGTGGCAGCATCTATCATCTCATGAGGCAGAAGTCAGACTATTGCCATTTATGGGCCTCACTTTCTCAGGAGCCGTACCCCCTTTGCCCTGAATCCTTGTGGAGCTTGGGTATTCCAAGTGGCACACGACAACAACAACAACCGTAACAGGGACCGATTTATATCATACATTCCAATAAATCGATTTCCCCTTTTTCGAGGTAAACAACGAAAGAACCAAATAAAATCATAATAGAGAGAGAGGATGAGGCCAATTATTCTTAGGAGAAGCCTCCCAACCTGCAGGATTATATTATCTTCGTGTTTAGGGACTATCATAAATTACGTTCAAAGGGGGTCCTTTTAACGATACAGAATGTAACAATAGAGAGAAGAGATTAAATAGTTCGAGATTTATGACATACCACATTCAAAGCTTTTTCTTGATATAGATTTTACTATGTAACTATTACTTCTCGTAAATAAAAATTTATTTTCGTAGGTTGATATTTAGTACAGTAGTCATTATCACCGATAATTTATTAAAATCAAGTAAAATTAAGTCAACTTCTAAAAAAATACTAAATTTTTTGTGTCTAATAGAAACGTATCGACCCTAAAAATCACCGGAAACACTAATTTCAAGTAGCATAGGCTTAGAAATGCTATTAAAAACTTAAAGATGTTATGGGTAAACCATTTAAATTATAACGTTTACGACAACTAGGACTTTAATTTTCTCTCTTCAAGTACAGTAATTTTGTATAATGGTTAAGATTAGAAGCAGGTTAAATAATATTCAAACCACACTTAAATTATTATCCTCACAAAATAAAATCATAACAATTTTAAGGATATTATCAGACCCAAAAACATTTTCTGACCCTAGTAGATAGTTGTGGTTTTTTTTATTTATACATATACAGCAAGTTTTTAAAAATAATGTATAATTTTGATATCTATATTTATAGATTCTAAATATAGATCTCTATAGATTTATTCTATAAATTTATACCTATTTGTTCTATATTTTGAGATCTATGTGGGTAGATCAAGATTTAAAATAGTATGTACAAATTTTTGTTCGATTATCGTTTGTGTTACACAATTTATTTTCATTATCTAATTTTATTATTTTTTAAATATTTTACTATTATACTACTTTATTATTGTTATTAAATAAAAAATAATTCAAATGGTTAAATCAAACTACAGATATTTCTGTTAAATTGAGGTTCTTGCAGCAACTATGAGCAAACTCCACCAGTTTTACATTTGAGTTAGCTCATTGTTGCCGCAACAGTTCATTTCTAAATTCATTACAATAATATATTTCCTACTCTATAAAAACTATCAATTTCTTGAATACACTGTTGTGATTATTGGCTCACATTGTTAGGTATAAAAATTGCAACAAATGATTTTGTCAGTTTTGCCTCAACTTAAAAATGGGAAACCGTTCAAAAAATTTTATCTTGAAACACCCACAAACGGCTCAACATTTTATGTATCAGATATAGATAAACAGATGGAATTCACATATTGAGATACAAATAATTGTAAAACAGGGAAGTGTACGTAAGTAAAATAGAAGATAGAAAGTAAAATGAGAAGGGTAATTTAAAGTTCAGAGAGAGATCAAATTGTAAATTGCGATTATTTTTGTAAAATAATTCTGTCACACTTAAGGTATGTATACAAATGTTTTTTTGTTTTATGTATGACGCAGAAAAGAAATTATGCAGAGGCTGAATTCTTCAACATTTTTGAGTTACCTAAAACCCAGATGCAATATACTTGGACAAAGACAACTTTCAGATAAGTTTTCTATTTATATTTCAACTTCAATACTTAAATTAAGCTTTTTACCACATTTAAAGAAATCTTAAAATATAGGACTATCTTCCCTGAAAGTTTTTATACAGCCCTCTAATACAAGAAAATTTAAAGCTTTAATAATTAAGGATTTTTATATTTGTCAATTTACATTGCTTAGAAATTCCATAAACTTCTTTTATTTAGAAATTCGCGACTTTTACTATGAATTTAAATTATCAAATTTCTACATACAGTGAATTCGAGGTTGTAACAAACTCCTTATATTCCTAAAAGTAGATGGCGCCTGAAGCGCCTACCGTCACGCTCAATGCGGGGAATCCCCTCCGCTAAACTTTAATCTTGGACGATACTCCCTAAGAGAGAGACTCATTGTTTTTTTTTCTCCTTTTTATTTTGTGTATTTTGTTATGTTAGTGTTTGTCCCCTTTTTTGTAACCTTTAGTGCTTTTAATATAGTGATTCAAAATTTGTTCCCCGAGTTTTTATTCCTTTATCCAAAGGTTTATTTATTTGAGTTAGCTGGACGAATACAAAGTGGCTTCCCAACGCGGCCCTCTTTCTTTCGGAGTATAGGTATTTCCAAGATTCATTTCCTTTTCAGCTACTTCTAAAAACGAGGATCTGTTTAAACATAAACAGTTCGGATTAGCTGCTGAGGTCTTCAGTGTCTTACCCAAGGCATATTTATTAGTCTATCCAGACTCAAAGGGAAAAGATAAGTGGTATTTTTTTTCTCACTTGCGTGGATGAGATTTATCGTACGATTTGGTATTTTGTTATTTTCTTTTAACGTATTTACGATTGATGTTTTATTCGTACTTATTTACTATATGGTATTTATATTCCAATTTAATTCCAATTTGTGGTGGATGCTATATTAGTATTTTATTTACTATTTTTGTGCTTATTATAATTGATTTGCATTCCAATGGTTATAGTGAAACTTGGTTACTTGAAGTAACAATTTAATAGTTGAGTTATTTAATCACTTGGATAAGAAATAAGTTGTGAAAAAAAACCCTAAATAATTGGGTTGTTAGAAATAATTGAAAAGTGATTTTTAAGTGACTTTATTGTGTTTTTCTTGAAAGTAAATAACAAGTGAATGTGAAGTGTTTGTTTCAAGATTGATTCTTATTGATTTTTTATAGTACTATAAAGTTACTATTAAGAGTATAATACAAGAAATATTTTGTATTTTGGTAACGTTTGAACTTTAATACCTAACTATATTTTGCTTCAATATCTATCATCCGAGAACTTTAATTACCTTTAAGGTTGATTTTAATAATTTTCAGAACTTTAATTTAAATAATTAAATAAGACTCTTGTGTCGAGAAGTGAACTTAAAGACGTTTAGTGAACAACAAGGATGGCGTTCCTAGGAAAGGGCAAAAAGGAAGATTTGCTGTTAGTGGCAGTGGAAATGGGTGAAACGGTTAACGATGGGATGAAGCTGAAGGATCTTAAAGACCTTATTATGAAATCCTCTGCCTACGAAGAAGAGTTCGTGAAGAATTTACTTACAAATGTGATGGAAGATAGAATTGAAAATCAACAACGTGCAGAACGACAAAAACAGGAAGAAAAACGGGAGGAAAAAAGCGGCGAAATAGAGAGATAGAATTGAAGAAACTTGAGGCAGAACGACAGTTTGAACTAGATAAAATGCGTCTTCAGTTAGAAAACCAACGTCGGGAAAACCAAGAGACCTCCCAGCCTGCGACGTTGGATAGAGAACCGGATCGACTAGACCTGAAGAAGTTACTGCCTGTATTTGATCGTAATGGGTCAGGGAGCATGGTCCTCTTCTTAAATTTATTCGAACGCCAAGCTAAGTTCCTAAAAATAGATGAGACTAACTGGGTGTCGTATCTTCTTGGTGTTCTCCCTGGTGATGTAGCTACACTGATAGCGAGAGAACCAGAAGAAAAATCGAAGGATTATCAGTATATAAAAACGATGCTCTTGTCACGTTTCAAGCTGAGTTCGGAAAAACTCAGATCCCTGTTTTATTTACACCGAAAACCCCCTGAAAGTACGTGGAGAGATTTTCAATATGAACTGACTTCGTACTTTGAATCCTGGATAAAAGATTTAAATGTCGGAACATTCGAAGAATTAAAACTGCTCATGATCACAGAGCAAATAAAGAAGAGAACTCCACCAGAGGTTCGGGACCACTTCTTAGACTCCTGGTCTGAATGGATCACACCAAATGTGATAGCCGAGAAATTGGACAGTTACGAAAACACCAGAAGCCTTAAAAAAGACGTTCCTGATAACCAAAGAAAGGTTACCCCCCCTAAACATCGGGAATTCCAAAAGCACTCCATCAGTCCAAAAGAAATGCCAGTCAAGAGACAAGAATATTTTCATGGCGATGTCAAAACCGAAACTCGTCCGAGGCCATATTGCTATGGGTGTGGTGCCCAAGGCGTAATAAAGTCTAAATGTACAAATTGCAATCCTGCAAAGCCAAAATCTGAGGGTAGTCTCAACCACCTACTCTTCAACAGTTTTTCCGCTGAGGGTCACCCAATGAGCATCATTGATGTCACCATTTGCGACACCGCAGGTGCTGTGTGTGCAGATACTGGAGCAACTCACAATGTAGCTGGTGAAAAACTTTACCACTTGATGAAAGATCATGGATTGGTTTTTGAAAAGAAAAATACTCTGATGAAATTGGCGGATGGAGTAACCCGGAATGTTGATATCCTTACCACTACAGTCGACATTAAGGTCAAAGAAAAGACAATAGCTACGGAAATGATAGTCTTGCCTCATGCCACAGGCAATCGAACCTTGCTTGGAACTACATTTTTGAAGGACGCTGGAATCGTTCTTGATCTTCAACAAGGAAGATGGTTCTTTTCTGACAAGCCTCGTCAGAGATATGATTTCATCCGAAGTCCTCCTGATATCAACACCCTGTTGATGGTACCTGAAGATGTGTCTCCTGTACAACTTCGTTCCGATGAGGGAAATGAACTTAACCAAGTTCAGAAAGAAAAACTAAATGAAGTCTTGAAAAGGTATGAAAATTGCTTCAAAATAGGGGGAGAGGCGACTCCTTTCATCGAGCATAGAATTAATACTGGTGACCATTTACCTTTTGCGGTACCTCCGTACCGGATGTCCCCATCTAAGAAAGAAATTTTGAAACAAGAAATTGATAGACTTCTCACTGAAGGAATTATTGAAGAATGTGAATCTCCATACGCATCTCCTGTAGTACTGATTCCAAAACCGAACGGAACCTTTAGACTTTGCATCGATTATAGGAAGTTGAATTCCATAACTGTTCCTGACTCCTATCCTCTTCCACGGATGGACGATCTTTTGCACGAGGCAAAACCCACTCCTTACATGTCATCCATCGATTTAAAAGCTGGTTATCATCAAGTGAAAGTACATCCAGCTGACCAGGACAAAACAGCATTTGTATGCCCTTTTGGTACTTATCGCTTCAAAAGAATGCCCTTTGGACTTCGGAACGCCCCTGCCACCTTCCAGAGGTTAATAGACCGTTTCCGCAATGGACTAGAAGATATCCTTACTCTCGCTTATCTCGATGACATTATTATTTTGTCCGAAACGTTTGAGAAGCACCTGTCAGACTTACAGTGTGTTTTTGAGAGACTGTTACTGTTCAAACTTCAAGTTAATCGAGAGAAGTGTTGTTTTGCATCCCCTCAAGTCAAATATCTTGGTTTTTGGATAACCCAAAACGGAATAGAAGCTGATCCTGAAAAGATTGCCTCCATCCAGAACATCCCGACACCCAAAACGGTAAAGGAAGTCCAATCCTTTCTTCAAACCTGCTCTTGGTTTCGACGATATATACAGAACTTTGCCGAAAAATCGAAACCACTCAGCGATTTAACCAAAAAGAAAGCTCCTTGGGAATGGGGATTTCCCCAGCAGCAGGCATTTGAAATGCTGAAGAATTGTTTGCTGACTCCACCCATATTGACGCAAGCAGACGGCACCAAACCTTACATCCTCCGTACCGATGCAAGCAACTATGCTTTGGGAGCTGTTCTTCTTCAAGGACAAGGTGCTGAAGAAAAAGTTATTGAGTACGCCAGCCGATTACTTAACCAAGCAGAGCAAAATTATTCCACTACAGAGAGGGAGGCTCTCGCCGTCGTTTGGGCTTTGAAGAAGTTCCGCGGATATGTGGAAGGTAGCTTCATCACTGTAGCTACTGATCATCAACCCTTGAAGTGGCTCCTTAGTCTCAAGTCACCAACCGGTAGACTTGCACGATGGGCGTTGGAGATCCAAGCTTTCAACCTGAAAGTTATTTACGTTCCAGGAAAGGTGAACGTGATTGCTGATTTGTTGTCGAGACCAGCCGGACATCCTGCTCCGCCTGTTGAAGTAAACAACATTGTTATTGCCGATCTTCCAGCCAGAAGTCCGAAGGAAATAAGGGAGGCCCAACTTCAAGATGAAGATCTGAAGAAGATCATCGAGTGTTTTGAGTCTACAACAAAGACAGAAGAGTATGCCAATTGGACGGAACGAGGGTTCCTGATGGACCAAGGGATACTCTACAGATATGTACCCGATTCCGATTCTGAAGAGGCTCAGCTTGTCATCCCGACAAGTGAAAGGGATTCTATACTGAAGTATCACCATGACGATGCTACAGCAGGTCATTATGGAGAAGAAGGGACCTATGCCAGGATAGCAAAACGATATTACTGGACCGGTATGAAGAAATACATAGCTGAATATGTGAAGAAATGTCCAGAATGCAACCGTTATAAAGCTGGAAACCAAAAGCCAGCTGGTTTACTTCGAACACCTGTCTATTCTCAACGCTTCGAGGTCATCTCAATTGATTTGTTTGGTCCGCTTCCTGTCACCGAAACCGGCAAACAATGGATATTCGTGGTAGAAGACTGTGCAACTAGATGGGTTGAACTGTTTGCTCTAGAACGCGCTACTGCCCATGAGTGCGCTACAACTCTTATCGAGGAGGTATTCCTTCGATATGGACTTCCCAGACGAATAATTTGTGACAATGGACCGCAGTTCACAAGTGCAGTGCTTCAACAGGTGTGCCATACCATGAAAATTGACCATAATTTGTTACCTGTTTATTGGCCCCAAGCAAACCCTGTAGAACGTAAAAATCGTGATTTGAAGCCTCGCCTTGCCATCCTGGTAAGCGACGAACATGACAAGTGGCATGACAAACTGCCAGTGATACGTTTTGCCATGAACACGGCTAAGTGTTCCACTACTGGACAAACTGCTGCCTTTCTGCAGTTTGGACGTGAACTCCGAACTGTGGATGATGTGGTACACAACTTCAAAGCCGTAGTTTCTAATGACAACTTTGTGGCCGAGATCACCCCGTATCTCAAGCGTTTCGCTTCAATGTCCGAGGATGTTCAGGAGCACATCCAGATGAAACAGGACCAACGCAAGAAATATTACGACAAAAATCGTCGACAAGAGTATTTCACACCTGGTGACAAGGTGTGGGTGAGTTCTCATCCGATAAGTAAAACGGAGGACAAGAAAACTGCGAAGTTTATGCCCAAGAGAGACGGTCCTTACTTGATAATGACTCAGAATTCACCAACCACTTATACCATCTCATCTTTAGACGACCCCACAACATCCGTTGGACGTTATCACGTGTCGGCGTTAAAACCTTACGCCCCAGACAACGAAATCGCTCGCCCTGCATATCCACTCAGGAAAAGAGGAAGACCCAAAGCTAATCCTGCCACTAACTCAGATCGCCCTTCTCCAAGAAAACCACCACGCAAGAGATTCCTGGCTCCTCGTCGGGACGACGTCAAAGCCAGAGGGGGAGTGTAACAAACTCCTTATATTCCTAAAAGTAGATGGCGCCTGAAGCGCCTACCGTCACGCTCAATGCGGGGAATCCCCTCCGCTAAACTTTAATCTTGGACGATACTCCCTAAGAGAGAGACTCATTGTTTTTTTTTCTCCTTTTTATTTTGTGTAATTTGTTATGTTAGTGTTTGTCCCCTTTTTTGTAACCTTTAGTGCTTTTAATATAGTGATTCAAAATTTGTTCCCCGAGTTTTTATTCCTTTATCCAAAGGTTAATTTATTTGAGTTAGCTGGACGAATACAAGGTAATTTTTCAAAGCTCTAGAAAAGACTAGAGCTCTAGAAAACTCAATGTAAGACTAAATATAAATATTAAACCTTAATAAAAAATGTTAATATTTCAGCATTTTAAGTAAAAAACCGCCAATATTCCTATCATTGATTCGATATTATTGTGCCATCATCTCCTTCCAAGCAACGTTTAATTTTCAAGGGGTATCAATGCTTTGAGAGGGTTTATTCACCTACAGAGACACTTTCCTTTCCACTGAACTCCCCCACAAGTCTCCTAAAGAAAGCCTTAGAGACTATCCCGTAATGGCCGAATGCTCTTAGTGGTCACATAGTATCCTACCTATGAAGACATGATTTATTATATCTTTCATCCCTTTGGGTTTCGGTTTGGACACCCGTTTAGAAAGATTTCAACGTATACGGTACCGAAAACGTATTCAAGGCTTGCAAACAAGACTTCAAGAAAAATAAGAATTGCCTTAGCCATTTTAATTTTTAAAAATAAAAATAATTAATTCAAGAAGGAGAGGAAATTTTCAAAACACAACAGAAATGTTAAGATTAAGACTTCAAAGGTTGACAGTGAAATGTGACTACTGGGGTGGTTCTAAACCCATGAAAAAATTGTGTGACATCCTTTGTGGATGGCCCCTTATGAGCTCGTAAATTTTGAGAGGAACATCAATTTGATTAGAGATGATACTGATGCGATTTTCTAAGCTTTTTAGAACTAACTGGTTTCGGAAAAAGTACCCTATTTTGACCTTAGTTTATTGGGATTTAAAGTAAAAGGTCTTCTATTGGTTTCTTTTCTTTAAATCTTAGTCTTCTAGTCTTTCTTTCGCCAATTTTATGTTTTTATCTTTAAGAATCCAGGTAAGGGTGTCGAAGAAAATTAACTATGGAGTATGAAGGGTAGAAAAACAAAGATTATCTTAAGATTTGATAAAACCTTTAGCCAGCCAGAAAAGATTGTTAACGTACAAAAGGGACGAAGAAATTTAAGAATCCTACCAAACACAAAGAAATTAAAAACCTAGACAGGGGGTTCCCTAGAATCTTTTTATTGAATATTCTTTATGATTAAATTCGGGTGTCACCCCTTTTGGATCCCTGAATGTTCTGGGCTCCTTTGAAGAACATATTTGTCACAGCTAATGTGTTGGAAAGGCTTGTTGTTTTACTAGAGCGTTATATTTGAACACAGCATTAAAAGTTAAATGTTCAATAAAATTAATATAGAAAGTGATTGGAGACCTAATTTTCCAAAAAATGTTATCCACGTATTGATATTAACTTTACTTCCGATGCGCATGTTCAAACACAAAATCCTACAAGAAACTATACGAGGTAGGTTAAAACATTGTTTTGATCCCTTCCTTCAGAAGAATAAAAAGGGGAAACACCTCTCTTCGATTCTTTGACAGGAGAGAATCCCCGAAACGTTGTTGCACTTGATTAAATATGAAGATCGAGTTTCTCTCGTTCATCATGACCGTGAATGATGGAATGCGACACTGATGGATTTCGAACACAAAGTTGCATCATCCATCTTTTCCTTCATTTTCTCACTGGCCCTTCCTATTTTCTCGTGTCGTTGGAACTGGCGAAAGGGAGAAGTACTTTTTTGGAGGAATTGCCGAGGAGCATATACAAAATCACTCCTATAGATATTATTTTGTGTCGATGAGCAGTATTCCCATTATATGGATTAGAATACAAAAAAGTACGAGATATATGTTGGTATATTGTATCGATTTTGAATAAAAGTCAAATAGAGCTGTGTGTATGATAATATCCATTTGTTTGATTAAGCATAACTTTATATGCTTTAAGTATGCATGACCATTTGCTTAGATTGCAGACTCTTTGGTTACGTTATCCCAGTTACTTTCCACCTATTTTCCGGCATTCAGAATAATAAACCCGGTAGTTACCATGTTTATATAAAAAGAAAAATTGCTCTTGTTTGTTAATCATGTCACGCAATTTAAAAAAAAAGTGATAAAGTGGGAAAAAAACTTTGATAACGAATGAAATTGTAGGAAATATAATGAAAGGGGCGACTAAATTGCCGGAGGTAAAAACTCATATGAGATGTAAGTCCTCAAGATATATTTCAGATTTTTTAATATAACTTAGGCTATTTAAATAGTTTAAATTTTTTTCATAAAATTTCAAATAGAGGTTAATTCCCTCGTTCTTAAAGTATATTTAAATATTAGGAAAAATATTAACTTATTTTGGAATTTGTACAATTCCTTTCGAAGTTTATAGTTTTCCTAATTTTTTAACCCGATGAATACATAAAAAGAGAGTGGGGACAATTGTAACACGGGGCAATTGTAATGTTCGGCACTAGTTAACTAAAAGTAGTTGAAAAGTAGTTAACTACTAGTTGCAACTACTAGTTAACTAGTAGTTCAACTACTTTTGGTTTAGAGTAGTTGAACTAGTAGTTTAACTACTTTTTTCACCAACTACTAGTTCCAACTACTTTCAAAAAGTTCAACTACTTCAAAAAATATTGAAAGATCAAAATTTTTAAAAATATGTTACATCTACTAACAATGCCATTTTTCGTGATACATTTTCATATTTGGCAACCTTGAAATATATTTCATCCCAGCAATTGACATATAAATGCAACCCTTTTTTGTAATCCTCTCTAGAAATTAGGGGGTTCAGAGTTTTCTCTCCTGGAAATCAAGGGGCCTCCTCCAGAATTTTTTTTTAAATTCCCCTTTAAACTAGTGTTTTATCTCTTTTTCAAACTCTTTGAGGACTTCCTAAAGGAGACATCCATTAATTACGTGAGGTGTTTTTTCCAAAATCTGGACCCCCCACGTAAGATTTACCTACAACCTTTAAATTATTCTCCTTCCTTCTCATATATTACTTTCTCCTACTTAATAAAAAAGAAAATCCTATAATTTCTAACTTAAAAAGTTGACGTGAGATTTTAATCGACCCCCCTCCCCCTAGGTGAGATTTGGTGAGATTTTTCCAAACCCCCCCTTTTTGACCTCACGTAATTTATGGATGTCTGCAAAGGGAAAAGCTTCTCGAGAGTGGCAAAATTCTAAAGGGAAAAACTGTGTAACCGACGTAAAAATTTTAGAGGGGAGCTGGGGATCCTTCCCCAATTTTTTTTTGAAATTACCACATTAAACTTTATTATTCAATAGCTTGCCTAATCACATTAAATCAGAAAAATCTCCTCTGAAATTTAAAAAGCTTTTAAAATTATTTGTATACTCAATAGTTGACATTGAACAATATTTTTAAAACGTATGCTCACTAAATTAGATAATCTGAAGCTCACCCTACAGCACCTCACCTTCATTTATAATCATAAGATTCATACCTTGAGATTACTCGTATTTTATTAATTATTCATCTAAACTTATTTTCTTCCTTTCTTTCTATTTTTTCTTTTTCTTGAAAACCCATTGATGTATAATTTTCGGTCACCTGTAAGAGTCAATTTGACTCCTTGGTGTCTCATACGTGTATTTTTGTCATTTTCCCTTATATTTTTGTTTTTGTTTTGACCTTAAATCCTACTACTATTATAATTGTGAATGTTTGTCTGGATGTTTGTTACTCTTTCACGCAAAAACTACTGAATGGATTTTAATGAAATTTTACCATAATGTAGCTTATACATCAGAATAGGACATGGGCTATAATTTATAAAGAGAAAATCAGTCCTTCATTCTTTTTTTCCCGTTTTTCCTGCTTTTTTTTCACTTATTTTTCCGTGTTTGAAAACCTGTTTTACCAGTCATACAACGAGTTAAAAATAAAACATTGTTTCAAATGAGACACAGATCACTAGACTTTTTCATTTACTAGATCTTTTATTTTAGTTTTAAACACTGGTTTTAACACTGTTGTTATATAGCTCAGTGGGTTTTAAATTTCTTAATTTGTTCACTAGACATACTAATTTACTAGACTTTTTACTATGGTTTCAAATTTTTTATTTTATAAAGGCACCAAGATATTAAACATAATCAGGAACATCGGGATGGAAAAATTACCGGGTTATGAAAATTACCGAGAACACTCGGACAGGAAATTTACCATAAAGACACCCAGAATACCGGAATATAAAAATTACCGTAAACACTGAGGTAGGAAAATTACCGGGAACGCCGGGATTAGAAAAATTACCGTGACCACCGGGATAAGATTACCAGGAACACTGGGATAGGAAAGAGGCGCCTGGGATACCGGGAACACTGGGATAGGAAAGAGGTTCCTGGGATACCGGGATGATTTGTAATATTGCTAATTTACAAAATTATTAATGTATTTTAAGAAATATTTTAAAAAATAAATTTATACACCCCACCCGTGCAAGGCCGGGTATAACAGCTAGTATGTATATATATTAGTAAAAAAATAAATTTGATTTGATTTGATTTGATTTGATTTAAACTCGTTTTTTATCTCTTTTTCAAACTCTTTGGGGAGCACTAAAAAGGAAAAGCTTCTTGAAAGCGGCAGAATTTTCAAGGGGAAAAACACTGTTTAACAGAGGTCAAAATTATAGAGGGGGGCTGGGCGGGGTATGCCCAAGAAATTTTTTTGAAATTTCCCCTTTAAACTAGTGCTTTATCTCTTTCAAACTCTTTGTGGAGTTCGTAAAGGGAAAAGTTTCTTGTAAATGGCAGAATTCTGAGGATTAAAAATCTGTATAACCACCGAACCACCAACGTAAAATTTTAGAGGGGGGCTGGGGATCCTTCCCCAGAATTTTTTTGTTGAAATTTAACCCTTAAAGGTAGTGTTTTAACTCCTTTTGAGACTTTTTGAGTTGCACCCAAAGCTCTTTGTGGAAGTTACATAATTTTCAAGGGACTAGCAGCTATTTTTCACATAACAGTAGAAACCTTGGGGGGCGGTTGCCCCCCCTAAATGACGCCCCTGTATTTTTGCTACAGGTAAGAAAAAGTAATCGAAAATTTGGGGGAAAATATCTTATGAAATTAAATAGACTAGTTAACTAGTAGTTAACTACTTTGGGAAATAATCAACTACTAGTTACAACTACTTCCAAGAAAAAGTAGTTAACTAGTAGTTACAACTACTTTTGCCCAGACTAGTTGGTAGTTGGTAGTTAACTACTTTTTGACCAGTAGTTGCCGAACACTAGGCAATTGTAACACTTTGATTTCCTCAAAATGAGAGGCTGCCTGGGTGAAAAGCAAATGCCAGTACGTACAATGCAGGTGAATGAAAGAATATTAGATATTTCCAAGGCTGACATTTGATTTTTGGCTGTGTAATTGAGAAAAGAGTGTTTTTCGAGCATCGAAGTAAATTTCTACTTTTGGGTAACTTTCCTTCCCCTGCACTGCAGGTATGAAGAACAACAACATTGATTTTATGTATTGTATGTACATGTATCCTAGTTTTATTCTGCTTAGTTTCAATATGATAGTGTTGTTTGTTTGGTGGAAAACCAGGGTTGAATTAAAAATGGCGACGTAGGGTCGATTTTAACACTTCATCTGAGGACGATTGCAACATACCACAGGACCATTTTTAGTGCAAGAAATGGTCCCACGTTTGTTGTACTATAGAGGAATTCATATATAAATACCTTAATTACCTTTCTGAATAATTTTTCACTATTATTTACTCATACTCATTCATTATAATTTATAACTCATTATTTGAGTTGAAAGTTCATTATAGCCATTCTAGTTTATGTATTTAATTGTTATTTAAAAAGAAGAGATATATTGTTAATAAATCTCGAAGATCTTCTATCGATTTTTATGAATTTGTGTTGAATTTGTTGTGTGTTACAATTAACCCTTGAGGTGTGGTCGATTGTAACGATTTTCGATGTTTTATTTTCTTTATTGTAATGCATGTCCACCGGACAGCTTTCACAACAAAATTGTAATTGGGATGTATCAACCTTTTTTCACACCAATTTTCATAACTCTAACATAAAAAATGGCTTAGTTTGAGATCAAATAAAAATTTTTGTTACAATCGTCCCCACCCTCCCCTACTAGAATTACACAGAACTATTGTTGGTTCCTAAAAAAATAAAGATATTTTGTAGTGGGAAAATGGGAATGGACGTTTAATTATTACACTGCTTCCCCAATCAACAAACAAACATCAATTGACCCAGAATTTAAAAAAAAACAGACAAAAAGTAAGTTACACAATATCCATAAAAGTTTCATTACTAACTCCAATAACTGCCACTTAAGGCCTCCCAACGAAATCCCCCTCCCTAACAACCACAGCGCTTGTCTCAAACCCTCCAACATCTTAAGCACGGAGTCGAGAACTCGGAACTTCATCTTCGAACGTATCGATCGCTTCCGAAGACGTTCGAGTGAGGGAGGGAATGCTAATTACGATAAAATGATGCATCAAAAATCGCGCTCGGCTGGCTCGCTTAATGACAGCACCCCACAATTAATGACATTACCAGTACCGAGGGAGATCGACGTTCTGTCACTTCTTTTAATGGCCAGACGGAGGTTTTTGCCGGAGACCTTCTTCCAGAGGTTATTATCGGAGAGGGATGTCTCTTCAAAAAAGGGGTTGGATTAAAATTGATGGATTGGGGGGAATAACTTTGTTCTTAGAAAATATTTTATTGAACTATGAGGGGAGTTTAACCTTACCGTGTGTGTTTTAACATGGACTCGGAGTTAAGTACTGAGGTGGGGGATTTGGGGCCGTTCAAATATTACGTAAGCACCCAAGGGGGGAGGGGGGGTTTTCTCTTTGCTTATTTTTGCTGACAAGGGGGGAGGGGGGATATGAGTGATGCTTACGTAAGATGGTGCATTTTCGAAAATCTCTTGTTTCTTGCGTAAATAATTTCAAAATTCAACCAAAAATAAATGTAACAAAAAATAGAATTAGGAAATCTGACGTAAGCACTTTTTTCTGGAGATGGACCACCCTAACATTTTGAAATTGTAACCCCGAAAAGTAGTGTTTCGACTCCCAAAAAGGACAGCTCCTTGTACGAGTCACCTAATTTTCAAGGAAAAAAACAGTACTTACTAATAGGGATGTCAAAATTTCGGGGGGGGGGGGTCCGGCAGTTTCTTACGTAATTATGGTGGGGGGGTTTCAGGTTTGCTTATCTTTGCTGACAAGGGGGAGGGGGGGGTTAAAAATGACCAAAAAAGTGCTTACGTAATATTTGAACGGCCCCTTTAGAGAAAAGGTAGCTGCTTTAGTTTAAGCGTTTTTAGCATAAAAGCAGAATCAAGGAGAAATAACGTTGATTTATTGGATATTACAAAGAACCTCCTCTAGAAACAAAAAATATTCATACTTTGAAAGTGTGTAAGTGACATACCTACATTATGCACCTAATTTTTAAAAAAAAACTTCATAAGTTTTTATGCATTGTCCCTTAAAATATTAAAAATGATAAAATATTAAAATATTGTAAATATTAAAAAGGAGGGAGGAAGATAACCCAATAGTAATTTAAAGTACTACCGCTAGCCATCGCCCATTCTTGTTAATTCTCCCCTTTGGTGGTGCACCAAAGCAAAGATGAATATTCATTGACATCTCTGTCATTGTGTCCTCCAGCCCCAGACAAGTATTTAGAAAAACTAAAATTTTTCAATATTTATAATATTTTTTAAGTCACATTAGGGCATCCACTAGAAATTCCTATAAGATTTCAAAAATGAAAAATGTAGTCATTACATAGTTTATATTAATAAAATATAATTTAAATTAAATCGCTACAAACTCCCTTTAAACAACTTAAGGTAGGCTGAAGCAAAATCACAAATATCTTTGAAAACTTCATTACAAAGTAATTTTAGTGAAATTTTTTTAGCTTTGACCATTGCAACACTTAAATGTGCGTATCGTTTTTCTTTTCCAAAGTACACCCTAAAGAATGGAACTAATCCTATAAATCTTACGTAAAACCCAAACTATCTCTCGTCTTCCACCAAACATTTCCTCTGACCAAAACTATCGTCTAAGGGTGGCACACAATGGAAGTGCTAACAGATGGTTGTCGACACGGGCTTCTTGACCGCTGCCCCAGTCGGTGATTTCTCTTTCTTTGACGGCTGACAAGAAAAGACCATTCCACTGCCATTTTACTTTCCTTTTTTCTAAGGGGGTGTACATAAATTTAGGTGAGCGGAAGGAAGTAACCTCCCATAAAGTTATTGTTTATACTCCAGTTAAACCGAAAGATCTGTAGGTTTTTAACAAATAAAATGAGATGTTTCATTGCATTATTAAAGGAGAAAACATGTTACCTACTCATATACACCATTTATGTTTGAATATGTTGAGTTCATACGTGGAGATGTTTTTAGTTTTTTGAAACGCAGTAAACCACGAGCATGGTTTCTAATGGCAAATAGATTAAAAGGGTTTTATGCCATACCTTAAAATTAAGTTTTAATTTATGAAAAAAGAGAAGAGCAAAAATTTTCCCACAACATTTAATATTATTGGCTTTAAAATTTAAACTGCATTACTTTGAAAATGGTATTTTTAAGTCGATTGAAACAACATACGTGTGCATGTGGCTTACAGTAAAACCGACATATAGGAATCAAGAACAAGCTGCAGCAAAGTTTAAATCCTACCCTTAAAGTTCTTAAGTATACTATAAAGAAAGTGATGTTTGGATTATTTTTTTAAAGAGATAATTGGGAAAAATTAAAAGAAACTCTTTTGAAAACGCATAGTAAAAAAAGTTCTTCCATCTTAGAAGTTAAAAAAATATATAATAATAGAATATTATTAATGCTATTTAAAATCGCAAAAGATAGTTTCAAGTTTCAAATTTAATATTTTATAAAGATTGGAGTTTTTTTGGGAACTTGATAACGATTCTGGATTTTAAATTCGCTTATGAAACTCAAAATTTTCTAACGAAATAAACTTATAAATAACTTACAATTATCTATAAAATAAACGAGAAAAGTAAACATAAAGACCAACCACTCCCTGATTGGACACTATTCACAATAACCTCAACACATTCAGTACCATCTGCAAAAGGCCCCTTACCACGGTGGTGTAAACTCCCTCTAATTTTCCCCCACCGAACAACGGCATTAACTGCCTTCGCAAATCCGATTGGAAGTGCGGTTGTTCCATTGACCCACACACGGAGTGTCATGTCTGCCGGCACTTTGCGTCACTTTCCCGAGGGAATCCCTTCCAATCTTGTCTTCGCTCGCTAATGGAGCTGGCTCGCTCCTGATCCTGAATGACAGGTCCAGGAAACAGGATTAGGAACACTCTGCCGCAGTCCTGGAGGGAGGGAGGTTCTTTTATGCATTAGGAAAGATTGTTGTCGACAGCCATGGGGGGATTGTTTATTTTGAGACGTAAAAGTCGGTTTTTGCGATGAAATAACGTAAGTGAAAGTTAATGGACGGAATTTAATAGGTTCGTCGAGATTGTGTTGTTGACATCTCTTTTATGAAAACAAAATATAAAGGAAGGAGCTGGAGGGGTTAGTATTGAAGGGACGAGATTAGAATAGGATTTATGTAATTAAAACTTTGTAAGTTTTTAGTGTTTTTGAGAAAACGGATTTTCCCTTAATTTTCGAATTTAATTCTAGGGTATTTAATTTTTAAATATTGATGAGAGACTGATAAAAGAGCTATCTAACCTAAAAATTATAAAATTTTAAATTAGGTTTCACCGGGTACCATTTTAATATAACATGAAGCTAATTAAGGACTTAAAAATAACTTGAAGATTTGAAAACAATATCCTCCCTATTCCATTTCCATTCGATCCTACTGATAGCAATTTTCATCCATCCAAACTTATTATTCCAGAATTTCCCTTAAATAATACCCCTTCAAAATTCACCAATCTTCTCAAACAAGTTATCAAGGGGGTCATAGTTTTATGTTCATTTAAACCATTGGTTGCCTCACTTTTAATACGTCCCATTCAATTGAAATCCATGTTTGGTTATTAATAGCACATTTCGCTCACTCCTTTCAAGAACGTCCTATCTCAAAAATGAACGATATTTAGTTATGACTGTTTTCGGAAAGCTCTGAAGGAGTACTACAACCCTGCGAAACCCTCATATTTTTAAACTGAATAGTAAAGAAATTAACCAGATTCTTATTGTTTATTTTCAATACATTTCAATGCAATTCTAAACTTTCAAATGCCTCTCCTGAAAATTTAGGTTTTTTGAGATATGACATTCTTGAAAGGAGTGAGCGATTTTATGTTCTAAAATAAATAGATGTTAATTAAATAGAAGAAAGAAGAAGAAAGAGAGAGAGAGAGTTTAAAATTTCTCTTTAACTTGTATACCAGCACTCAAAGAAAATATTTTTAAAAGATAAATTCTATCTTAAACATTTATCTTCACAAATGTTCTCGAAAATTACACGCGTTCTTCCTTTTCAGCAAAAAGAACAAAATACAGAGGAAAAACCAAGTACCATTAAAATTTTGCATAGCAATAATTATTCTCCACAGCTTTTAAAAGTATCAAATGAAAAAAGTCCCCAAAACAAAGTTCATTTCCCAAAATCTAGTAACATCCTACGGGTCTTCCCTGCCAAAAGGGGCAATTCCGAGCCAAATGTATATCACAGCGGCTCTCCCGCTCACAGTCTTTACTGCCATACATGATGTTATCTTGGCCGGTGAATAACGATCCCTAGCGCGGAAGATGCGCCCTATCTTGCCGCTTTATTTATGTGGGCTCACTCTTGCTTATTCTCTCTCGTTCGCTTATTCTTATGTGTAGTGATAAATTAGATTTGCACTGACGCACAGCGGTAAGCGAGAGAATAATACCGGGCTTAATATGCACAAAGTAAAAGTAATGTAGTCGGGGCAGTTACGCTTCAGGAGGTTTTAATTTTATAAAACGGCACTTGATATGCTGTGCAAAACTTTGGGTTTTTTTAACCTCTTCGCGTTTTTCTATATATAAATATCTTCATAATCTTTGTATTAAGGATCATACTGTGGTAAATCCATAAATTACATCATTCATAAGGGTCTTCTCATTTCTCAGTGTCTTTCTTCTTTTTTAGTGGGTAAATTTCTGGTTATTTTAAATTTAGATTAGCTTATAGAATGGAATGAAATGGGATAAATTTACATTATTTAATCCAGATTTTTAAACATCTTCTACCCGACAGTAAATTACGTCGTACATAACCCTGTGGTTAGAATTAATTATAAATGAATTTTAAAGCCTTTTTTGAAAACTACTCAAATGGTTAGAACATATTAGAATTTATGAAAAAACAGACAGGGCTAACAACTTTATACTCGGTACTCCAAACACAGAATATCTAAATTTTATTTCTAAAAAACAGTAAAAGGGGTGAACCAGGAAAAAACTAGAGTCTGAGTCTCTCTCTCTCTCTCTCTCTCTCTCTCTCTCTCTCTCTCTCTCTCTCTCTCTCTCTCTCTCTCTCTCTCTCTCTCTCTCTCTCTCTCTCTCTCTCTCTCTCGGTGATTGATTGTGTTGTTGTTGTTTAATGGTCAAAAATGGGTACGTCCCATTATCTTCGCTCTAAAAGTTTCACATCCTTTTCATTCCTGCCATGTATATTATCATGTATTTTATTATATGGTAATTAATATATGGTATTACCATGTATATTTATTATATGGTAAATGTATATTATCTTTTTTAATGGACACCCACATATGGGTAAAAAAAACCTACTAAAATATCAACCGCAAAAGAGGAAATACTCAATAATAATCAAGTGGGAGGGAGTTTTTCATCCTTAAAGAATGAACATGAATTTGAAAAACAAATACTTGTATAACTGGTTATCCTGTAATATCCCATCACATTGGTTATCCCCCTAATGGGTTACTGTATAAAATAAACTTGATATTTTGTAAAAAATTTTCCACGTAATTAATTACAGACTTTTCTTGGATTTTATAAGAGATGAACACGTGATGAGATTTATACATCGCCATCAGAAAAATTACAATGTATTTCATAATCTCCGTGCAAGCTATCTACCAATTAAGGCGCTATTTAAAGAACCTCAGTTATAATTGGACCAGTCATGCAACGAACGACTCCTCACATAAGGCGTCTCCTCTTCTCCCATATCAGACGGAGCACACAATGCCAACAGGGATGGTCAAGACTGACCACAAATAACTCCTGTCCTTCAACCCTGATGAAATTATAGCCAGCCTTGACTATAATTACTAGTGAAGTTTCCAAGAAAGTTGTACCATACAGCCAAATATCGACTAGACACGAGTTTTGGAATTAATTATGCTTCTGATGCTTGTTTATTTTTCATTGAGTTGCTAGACTCTTATTGACGAATGTATTTTGCTGTTTTTACTATGTCCGTGGTTAAAACAGGGGTTTGTAAATGAACAGTTACATTATAAGATTCAAAGGGAAACAGTGAGAGTCTCTTACTTCATTCAAAGGAGGAATGTTGAAATCATCGATTTAGTTCTAGTACATCCTCACATAGTACTTGTTGAAAAGTTATGATGTAGTTTTGAGAGTGACTTATTTTGATGACGAAATCACACTTAAAATATTTAAACAAACGAATAAGACAAGACGAGAATACTGATGAAAGACAGTCTTGAAGAAGGAAAGTTTTTAAGGAATGTAAAGAATTACAGAGAGTAAAATGTAAAAGAAAATTATCTGTATCAGAAGATGGTTTACATTAGAGGGGGTTTGGGGAAATGTTTATTTCGTTTAAAAAGCAAGTGACAGACATGTTGCAGGACACTGAAGTGACACTGAGCAGATGCTTGGAAAATCCACTGATACTGTTGGAAACTGATATTACTCTCATGATTTAAATGCCATGCTTTTGATACCAGGGTTACTAACGATATGCCTTACAGGAATTAAAATCTGGGTGCGATACTTTATGACTTATATACTTATATGTATATTATTTTTGTTTGAATGAGAGATTGTAACAAAATCGCATAAATTCTTAAAATGAGTAGATACTTATGTGTGATTGTAGAGGAGACAATTGAAATTTAAAAATTTATATGCTACGAACATCCATATGTGAAAAAAACAATAAAATAAACCATCATAGTTGCTAAAAAATGTAAGAGATGAGAAATAACCGGTAAATTCCAGACACTTGAAAGAGGCAAAAGCAGATCCTTAATTCCAAACGCAATCTTAAATATTGCAGTGAGACCCGAGAAATTGAATAAATGTCCGTAGTAAGTTACGGCAAAGGGGTCTCTCCTACCCTTAGGAAATCCTCTCCAACTTCATCTGGCGGCCTAATAGCGCTTTAATCTTCATCATTCCCTACTATTTTCGCTCCATCGGTCTAATGGGACTTTAACATCCCGCCTGATTCGCCTTCATAATTCAAGGAAGGCTTCTTATAGGGCCTCACGGAGTATTTTCAACGATGCTGGGAAATAGCTCTGGCAGGAAGATTTTTGTTAATGTCATTCATAAGGGAGTTAGTTACATATTGGATTACATGAGTTAGCAGTGTTAATGGATGAAAGTAAACACATAGATGTTGTGGGGGAATACTGGGTTATAATTTAATATGATGGTAATAGGCTTCGAAGTATTATCAGAGTTAAGTTATTATGGTACACCAGTCACCTCCGCTTATTGTGATCAAAAGGTTGGTGTTATCAATCGGATAATGTTATCAAAATTGACCGGTCCAGATCACTCCAAATAAAATTAATGTTTCGATATTATAGTTTTATGTGATCAATATATCGCATAATGTTATCAATATCTAATGAAATTCCCAAAAAAATTCCCTTTTCCCGTTCGAAGACCAATTTTAATAGGTACTACATAATCATACAAAATTATAGTTATTTTTTACTCATGTTTTATTTTTCACTCTTACATTTTTCTTTGTAAAAGTTCCAATCGTTTAAACGGCAAATGTTTTAAATACTTCAATTGGAAGAACAAAGTTCGGATTTTAATGCAAACACTCGAGTTACTGTTTTTTTTATTTTCTAGTGTTAAATCGCTCATTATTATCAATAAGATATCGTTATCATTTAACTCTTGGACAAAAGTGATCACATTCAGCGAAGTCGACTGTATTAGTCGAGCCATATTAAGTCTACAAGCTACATAGCAAGCAACAAGCTACATAGCAAGCAACAAGCTACATAGCAAGCAACAAGCTACATAGCAAGATACAAGCTACATTAAGTCTACAATTTACATGCATAGCTTAAGACGAGCTATGCATTTGTTTAAAATGCGGCATTCAGTTACCAATAACGCCATGCAAATACGATTCCTCTTCTTGATTGGAAATATAATGCAGTATTAAACCTTACATCATAAAGTAAAACACAGTATAGAAATAGACCGTTGCCATAAATATAGTACGCAGAAAGAGAATAAAGAGGTTTATTCAACCTATAACGCATACTGTAACATGAAAGCATATGTTCGGAATAAGTGGTAAGGATCTGCTTGGACCGTTCCCAAACAGAACCGTCGAGCAATTAAGAGTTTCAAATGACAGCGGAAAGCGCTCTGTGGAATAAAATGCGGGTCAAGGGAAGGCTGGTCTTAATGAAGAGACACTTGTCCAAACATATCAGCATGCTGCGAACAAACTGAACACATAGATGGACACCATCTTTGAATGAGCTCGTTAGTAGTATTATAATTAGCAACGCCATGGGGTTATTTAACTCAAAACACAATACATTTATAAGACAGAAATAATGGAAGGAGGCAATCCAAATATTTAATTCTGTGGGACACAAGGCATACCCCTAACTTGAAAAAGTTTGTAATATATCAATCTAATGTAGAGTTTACTTTATATGTGAAAGGAATGAGAATAGAAAATGACACATGAATGATTTTAACACCATTTATTCACTAGAATGCAATGTAAACTTGTGTCAAGAGTTCACAGAGGATAATCATCTAAAATAATTGAATTATTTGAGATTTCAAAGGAAGAGAAAGGGAGAGAAAATATCTTTTTATTATCAAAACAAAATTCTTAAAGTTAGAGTAGGTTCATAATGCGGCTTACCCTTCAAAATAATGACAAAAAATCGTAAATTACAAGAGACTCAAATATGTAGAATAAATCCATAATTTTTATTCTACTTTGTCTAATGGGACCTCCAACTATAAACCTTTGCAATTGAAGAACTATTTTTTCAGCAAGAATATTTAGAATTTCCCCACACACCATTTCTGACACTATTGAACAACTGGGAGAATCCATCAGCTCTCGTAAAGTATGTAATGTAAGACTCTCCCCATGTGAGCACCGGAAAAGAGCATCAATTAGGAAGAGCAGTGCTCAGGAAGTCGGTAATTGTCGCAATTGGCTCAATGCACCAGGAAGGGTAGTGATGGACTAAATTTTGCTTTCCTACTCAGTGACCTATAATGGCCTATGCTTTTTACCAACGTCCGTCTAGTGTAAAAACCCTGGTGTCCTGAAGTGGATGTGACAATGCTTGAAAGTACACTGTAAAAAATTTTGGGCCGTGTTGCACCAAAATCTGGTATTTATTTGTTGGCTACAAAAATGGCTCATAATTTTACCATATTATGGTGCTATCATTAGCACCAACAATCAGAAGAGGTTGCACCATAATATGGTATTTTAAGGCACTCAAAATTAGAGAGGTGTTGCCCCATAATATGGTGTACTTTTTGCTGTTTTTTGGAAATTTTAATAAAATAATAATCACTGGGGATAGAACCCACGAACAGTCGCATGCTATGCAAGCACGCTACCACTGATCCAGCGGGGATTCAGTAACTTTAAAACTTATTATAATATAATTTTTCTCTGTGACGCATGCGAAAACAAAACTGAGGAGCGCAAACACAAACTCAACAACGGTCCCAGTTAAGAGAATTTTTACCAAACTTTGGTCAACCGATCGCACCATAAAAGTATTTTTCAATCATACTACCAATTTTTGGTATAATCTAGCTTTTTCACTGCACCAAAGTTTCGGGAAATTAAAAACTTTGCACCAAATATTGGTTTTACATTTACCCAGATTTTTTACAGGGTACGTTTAAATTGTTAAAATATACTACCTTAGTATACTTACAGTAATAAAGTTTGGACAAAACTACTAAGATTACAATATGAGAAAAATATCTTACAGCCGTATTCACCATAAACTCTAACCCAAACTTGAGTTAATAACCGAAGAAAAAGTCGTTTTACTCTGAAATTCCTATTCACCAGCGAAAAGTAACCACAGATTTCATTTTACTAACTCAAGTTAGAGTTTATTTCAATAACCGAGCCCAAAGTTGTGTTATCTTCAGTTAGAGTTAACCGCGCATGCTCAGAACGCGTTTTTTGTTTGCAAGCAATGAGTTCTCGACGCCATGTTTTTCCTGGGGCATATTGCTTATACTGTTGGAAGATTTTATATCTTTAGTAGTAGAATACGGATTTTAGACAATTAATTTCCCAATGAATCATTTTTATTATTTATTTGATTGAAAAAGAAGATACAGGATTCCGATTGTATGAAAGAATTCTGGTTTTCTGCTTGGAACTTCGGAATTGAAAAGGTAAATACACTCAATATTAATTTAAAGATTCAATGAAAGCTTTCTTTCTGAAATAATATTTATTTGAATTGTTTTGTTTTCTTTTATATTAATCTTTAATAATTGTTCGTTTTTAAAGTACTATTGCCTTTATTTCTATTGAGTATAAGGGATATTAATTTTTGCACAGATGTTTAATTTTGGTTTTTTATGTTATAGGTAGTTCTTAATTTTAACGAGATCAAAGATTTTAGTATTTTTTTACTTGTTCTGATACAAATATGTTTTTACTTGTTCATGTTATTAGGTAAAATAAATATTTAAATTCTTATTCTCCTCTCGGTGATTTCTGTAAATAAATCATTGTGATTACTCTAATGCATGTATTTTTTTATTTTATATAGAATGCTGTTCCTTGTGATTACATAAAAGAAATTTTGAAGATTAATTGATTAATTGAATTATGGAGACACAACTTCAGTGCCGACATGATGTTTACAAAATTGAAGCATAATATTTTGCAGTGTGTCCATCTTTTTAACTTTACTTCCACTAAAATTATCAAGTTGTTTTCTTCTATTAGTGAAAAAAACCATTCTGGTGGAAAAATGATGAATGATTTGTATGTTTTGAGTTGAACTTGATTTGTGTACTTAGTTTTAATGAAAAAAATCTTAATAGTGATTGTATATGTATATGTTACCGCTAAAGTTGATAATTAGTTAATCTGAAGAATACCTAGGTAAACTTAAGATTAACGGATTTCTGTCGTTAATGTGCGGATTTTTGAGTTTTTCGCATTTTACCTAGGGAATCTACACTATAACGGCCTCTTGATCGTTAAAGTTCAAAATAGTTTGTTTCGTTCAATACTTTCTGTTAAAATGTTGAGGTGCTTACTGCGCCATGCGCTTACCCCTGCGCAGTTGGGTTTCAATACGTAGTTTGTTGTCATATTTGGTGTTTTGATTTCAAATTTAGAGCGTAGCACTGGTAGTTGTCATGTTGAATGTTAAAACAAAATAATACAAGCAAGTAAGTACTGTAAATTTACATGATTAAGTACAGTATATTACTACTAAAACGGGTATTTTGAAACAATTGTGTTGAAGCTCCGACTTCAGAGTGACAGAGATTTCTTTTAACGAAAGCAAATGTCCCAGCTGTTGAAATATCTTTTCAACAAACGTTAATTCAACAATCGCTGGAACCTGGGCAAGGGTTTAACTTTAACATATATAATCGATCGCGAATCCTAGCAATAGTTCAGTGCAGGCTGCCAGCCGATTACACCGCGCTTTCATTAAGATTTGATAGTTTAAGTGCTCATTGAAATACTCTGTCAAATCGAGATCGAAAACCACAATTGATACAAATCTCAGTTGGTACTTTAATATTCTATTATTATTGTTTTTATATTCTAGTTTTAAAATTGCTATTTCATTACTATTTTTGTGGGATTTGCGTGTTTTGTGTAATATGAAAAAAGTACCTATCCCCCTTTTTTGATTCGTCATTGTTACTGTTTACCCCCAAAACGAGTTTGGTTATAGTTAGGGCAGGGGGGTTTGGGGGGGCGGCAGCCCCCCCAACCTCCTTAAACTTTTTATAAAATAAAATAAAATTTTGTACTTTAACGGATCACCCTCGTTAATATGTAAAATAACTGATTACAGGTAGTATGCAGATTAACGAGTGTCTAGTCGGTAGGGTGCAGAATACCTAGGTAATTTCAAGATTACCTAGGTAATCTTAGAAATTGAAAAAAAATTCGCTCTTTAACGGATCACCCTCGTTAATCTGCAAATTACCTAGGTTATCTGTAAATTAACTGATTTCCGGACTTTAACTGTAACATATATACTAACAACTATTAATGTATAGAAGTTAAAAGGTTTTGTATGTTAACATATTGAACAGATGTGGTAATATTTTATAGAGTTATTTGAAAAAGAAGTTACTCTTTTGCAATGAAAATACACTTTATTGTTAAGAATTTTGTTGATTCATTTAAAATTTCAATTTATATTTTCTTTAACTATTTATTGAATATATACTTTTGAATTCTTACAAGGGCAAATACACTCCAGGTAAGTCTAAATTAGTGAAATAAAAAGTAATGTCTTTGTAAAATATGTCCTACTCAATGTTGTAGTAATTTTGGTTATTATCAATTGTCTTTTGAGTGAAATTTTTAAAATTTCTTTAAAAAGATTGTCAATTTAGAATATAAATTTACTGTCTAGATTAATCAAGTGTTTCATAAGGGACACTGATATAAATAGTCAAATAAAAATATACGAGAATTTTTTATGTATCCTGTGAAAAGTATAAAAAATTTACAAATTGTTTTTAAAAAATTATTGGTTGAATTTAAAATTTTTTGTTCAATTTTAAAAGGTATGATTTTTGTGGATCAACTTAAGAGCCAGATTTTTGTTTTGTTTGGTGAAATGTTTTTGGAAAATGTGTTTTCCACAAATTTTAAACATTATGTTTCTGCGCAATGTTTGTAAATTGAAGTTAGAATGTGATTATATTTGATTTTCTTGTTTCCAATTTGCTCTCTACATATGATAAAACGTAAATAAAAAATTGTTTCATATCCAACCACGTGTTTTTTCTTACAGAAGTACTTACACCAGCTATTTTATTAGTAGTAATTAGGTAATTGAAAATTTACTTCCTTTCTCCTGAATATCTTTATTTAAGTGTTGATAGCTTTGCAAACATAGCAAATCATTCCGTTTGTAATCAACGATGGAAAAACTCCGCAAAATTTAATGTGTTGGGCGTCTTGAACTCATTGATATATATTGAATAAAAGAAAATAAAAAAAAATTAAAGAGAGAAAAGACTGTTTTATTAAATATTCTGACCTAGAATTCCAGAAAAGATTTCGACTAACTCAAGAGAGTGTAGTGGATCTTACACTTCTGCTACACTATAAATTAGTTTTCCCATAAGACAAGGACAATTGTGATGTCTATTTAAAAATAAATTTCAAGTTAATAAAATATTTTTAATCTAGCTTTTTCTTATAAACTCCAATCCTGGATGTAATTACAACCTATACACACCTTATTATACATTAAAAATATTGATTTATTAAATATTTGTACTATTTCAGATAATTATCTTTTGTTATTTATAAAGTTTCATGCAAGTAAGAAGTTTTTTGCGGGAATTTCGCCTTTCCCGCCTGTGTGACGAAAGCAATTGAGGTCACAAGGTGTTAGTTTCGACCAATCAGGATCGATCAGCAATCTGTGGTCAAGAAACTTAAGTTAGAAGTTATGTTAAGTAACCGGAGATGAAAAAATGTTGGTGAATAGGAAATTGAACTGTAGTTACTAACTCAAGTCATATAACTCAAGTTCCAGTTACATAACCTAAGTTATTAACTCAAGTTTGTTTTTATGGTGAATATGGCCGTTAGACACTAGGAAACTAATTTTAAAATGAGAAATTCATAATTTCGTTTGTAGGGAAGAGGGGTTGCGGTTATACAAATAATTTTTACAGGTGCGAAGAAACTAAATTTAGGTGAAATGAACGTTGTTGTCAAGATTATTGTTATTGATTTGTTATTAAGAATTTACAAAATATGAGACATAATTTGTTACTTTTACTAGTTAAGATCTAGTGGGACGCAAATCAATAAAAGCAGGTACTTCTGGATTTTTCACAATTTTATAACCAGCCAAAAGAGTTTCTCTTAAGATTCAAATGGACAATGGGGATACAAAGGTAAAATTATAAAAGTTAGAGGTATTTTTTAAAATTTATAAAGTATAATCATGATATAATAAATAAAGATGAAAATTTTTATTGTTGTTCAATAAACCACTATCAATTGCTTTATGCTGGTTTTTGAACAATTCGTGGTCCAGGACAACATTTCATTCAGAACCCTAGATCAAATCAGCGTGTGGACTTCTCATACATTCTATAATCAAACATATTCAACGTTATCTTAGCTTCAATTAGGGAGTACCATTTTCTCTAACGGAATAAGACCATGTAGATGTCTTTAACTATTTTGCACATCTAAGACTATTTCACCGTTCTAAGAAATTCAATCCTTTTCCAGTCAACTTTAACGGGTTTGCAATGCACTATTAATGTTACAAATTTCAATTTCTTCTCTGAAAAAAACCGATCAGTAGTGAAAGGGTTAACCCAGACGACGCAACTCTAATTAAAACTTTCGCTGGTACGCACGTGCAAGAACACAAGAATTCCGCTCCTTGAGGATCTCTCCGTGCCTTTCAACCACAACAACACCCTCTCAAAGCCCTCTACACGGCAACTCCTCCAGTAACATCCTCCTCCCGAAAGTCAGGAGAGACGCGCCCGCCCCTTTTAAGCGAATAAAGCCTCAATTAAAGCCCCTTTGATTTATCCCTCCCTTCTCGGTAATTAAGCACCGCCCACCCTCTAATGGGCCGTATTTCATCGACGCCGCTATTATTTTGATCGGGCTTTTTAATGGGGCGCAGAAGAAAGGAAGGGGTTGAATGGATCCCTCCCAATTAAGCGAAGATTCGAGCCTCGATTGGCGGGAGATCCTCGGCTTTCGCGTTTTGGTTATTAACTAATTGAGGAATGCCGGGGATTTCCGTAGCAAATAAATTGCACTTCGGGGATTGAAGAGGAGTTACTGCGGGAGGAATGACCAGTATGACAACTCATAATCATACTTTAAGGATGACAGTAAGGTGGTGAGGTTCGGTGAGAGTCATACGCAGCACGTTTATTGAGAGTTATAGGCTAAGTTTATTGTACTGAAGTTATTTGACGTCTTAGAACTCCGCTAGATGAAATATGAATTTATGTATACTGAGACTGTGGAAATCTATTTATCCTTTACTTTTTTCAACTATTGGTCAAATTTATTTTTCAAAGCTTCGACCTCCTAAATAACTATTTGTTTCTTTCACAAAACAAGTTGAACGCAATGGGATGGGTATGTCAGAAAGAATAAGTTATAAATACCTCCCTCTTCATCTCTCTAAGGACCTATCTCTCTTTCTCATCTCTCCTCAATCAAATCTTACTCTCTCTCTTTCTCATCTCTCCTCAATCATCTATCTTACTCTCTCTCCTTCACATCCTTATTATCTCTCTTATTCTGACCACCTTAATCACTCTATCCTAAGCATCCAAAAAAAAGTGAAAGGAGGGGCATTCGTAAAGAACAAACTGAACCTATACAAATATCGAAATTCAGGAAAATTATTGTTGGTGACTTCTTCCCCTCCCCTTAACCAAAGCATTTTTCTCTCACAACCGTGGATTAACATGGTTCCACAACATGGAGCCTTAAACTGAATCGCTTGCAGAAAACCATGTTGGAATGGAGTTCCTTCTACTTGGCAAGAACTCCGTGGCGATATGGAAGGGAGGTTTTGGCGCGTGGTTGAGGCAACCCCCTTATCAGCCGTTACGGTCTGATGCCCCCAGAGAAAGCCCACTTCGATCGATGGAATAGTATACTGGGTGTTCCTTCCGCACTTTCGATCATCCCAGCTACTGGATGTTCTGCCAAGAATTCATTCCAAAAGCCAGTTTTTCGATTTATGTTCCAGGCTATTTCGAATTAACGACTCATTTTGGATAGTTATGGGCTATTCGTTACGGTTCAAGACCTACCAATTTAAAAATGTTTGAGGATGTGTAAGATGGGAACTGCCTTTATGAGACTTAAAAAAAGCAATACCTTATCCGAAAATAAGTAAAAGCAAATTAGTGAGTTGTAGGTTTGGAGGTTGCTTAAGTGCCACAAGTTGATAGAATGCTTTAAATCTCCGGTTTGTTGTTGTTGTTGTCGTGTCCTTGGAGATCAGATGGAGTGGTGTGTTTGAATGAGTTCTGCTATGGCGACTACACTGATTCTGAATATAAGCCCTCTTCCGTGGGATATTTTGACTGTGCTGTGCATTGTTGCAGTAACAGCTGGTTAAGTAAATGCTTAATACGCTCGTTCGTATTAACTTAAAATGGAAGGGTTTCTATTTTTGTTGACAGATATTTTTAAAGAACATGATCTTTGAATTTTATAATGCTTAGAAAAATGTCTATATAACTATCTTTTTTCTCAAATCTTTAGTGATACAATACACATCGATACCACCACGCCAAAAATACGAATATTTTATATCTAGAAGTGGGTTCAGCCGCCAAACGAAGTAGTAGCGCCAATGTGCGCCTGAGTGTCAAAGGGAAGTTATAAGCGACAAGAAATTCAAGAGGTTCCAACCTGAACCCCCTTCTAGGATTTTACCTAATTAAGGATGCAGATTCGTGTTTTTGGCGTGGTGGTAATGATATTTCAGGGAGGTTACATCCTTTAATCTCAAAATGTAGTAAATAAAATTGTAGAAAATAATGCATGCATTTATATTGCTGACGCCGATGCTTTCTGTTACCTGTTTAATTCCTTTGAGATTAAAATTTATTTGCTAACTTTATCTAATATAATAAAAGTCAACTGTAACAAATAACTTATAAAAGGTAGACGTGGTTACTTACTAGATACCACATCTGAGGCCATCTTGGGTCGTTCAGAGATACTTTGGAGGATCCCCTGCTACTTTCGGGGTCTTCTTTAAAGTCCCTCTTCACTCGCCGTTTCACTATTTGCTGCTGGAACCACGTTACCTAAATATGAAATATTTATGTAAAAATATAGTAAATAAAGCTTTATAAATATATAATTTAAAAGATATTTGAAGTATACCCACATTTCGAATAAGTGTGGGAGGCATTTAGAGTTAAAAAAATAAAACTAATTTGATGATTGAGAAAAAATTAGGGGGATTTGAATATAGGAGAAAGAAGTTTTGTTTAATATATTGAAACATTTTACAGGGAAAATTCTGTTGGATGAATTTATCTCACAATCAGCATTCTCCTTATTCCAAAATACAGATCCTAAATAGTTATAGACTTCTTACACATTTTACCTTTTAAGAAATGTAAAATGACCGGTGTATAGTAAAGCCCTAGATCCTCTACCTTAAGTAGCGACATCACGCTCAATCGGCCGCCATTGTAGGGAGAACTCACTACTAGTGACGATAAGCAAGACTATCCAGACTAGTAGTGAGTTCTCCCCACAATGGCGGCCGATTGAGCGTGATGTCGCTACTTAAGGTAGAGGATCCAGGGCTTTAGTGTATAGTATAAAATAGCAAATCTTTACGTCTCAGTTTTACCTAAAACTAAAAACTATTATTTCACTACAACATTCTATTTTCTTAAAAATCAGCATTGAATACGCACATCCTGTTCGGAATTTCAAAAAATAAAATATATTACAGAAATACTATCCTTTTTTTTAATTTCCATTTTTATAAGTTAATATTTAAAAGATAGGGTTGCTCAGGCTCACACACGTCAAAATACAGAAATTCATTAAGTTCAAATATGTTTTCTGTTTAGGACTCTTCAGTTAAAGATCGAAATATTTAATGGATAGAGTTAGACAAAAATCATCATAATTATTTAGACCACTTCAAAAAATATTTCCATCTTACAGATATGCCAAGAAAGGAAAGGAATATGCAGAACGAAACACGCATTTCCTATGTGAAGATCACATGCTTTTCATCTCCAGAGAGCTTTGGTACTTTCTATACATCCCATTGTAAGGTATAATGAATGATTCAAATAGACAAGGATTAAGGAGTTCTTCCAAAAAATTACACAGTTTTTTACGAGTTTAAAAAGAAGTGTTCATAGCAACGTTTATACGCCTTAATGTCAACCGAGTTGAATGAAATGATTGTCCTCTTCCTCCTGAGAGGAAACCAGTCATATTATGAGCTTAGGAAGTATTTAAGACAGGGATAAAAGGATGATATAGAATATATAGATAAATGGTTGGTTTCAGAAGAGTTTCGAAATCTGTTTCTACAATCATTTTCAAAGAGAGTGATTCAAACTATGGGTTAAATTTGTATATTTTGACGTGTTTAAATAATGAGCCAAATCTCTTACCTGACTTTCGCTGGACAGTCCTGCATGGTGTTTTTCACTTCTTTGTAAAGATCTCTTTACCACTTGGTGATGCGTCAACAGATGGTAGTTGTCCATCAGCTGCAAAGGAAAATATTGAAATGAACAAAATGATTATTGTAGTTCATAATGGCACACAAATACATATTATTAAATAAAAAGAAAGTTGTGGGAAATAAATTTTTGATTTTTAAAGGTTCTCAAGGATCTTGTTATATTATGATATATTTTGGAAAAAGGGAGGAACATAGAGATTTACAGTTCAGAAAAGATCATTAGAATATAGTTATTCGGGATACGCACCTAAAGCATACAGAATAGAATGCGTTACTACAAAACAAAGCAGATAGCTATTAAGTTGTCTAACGAAAGGTCACATCCTGAAAAATTATTTTCCGTAATTATTTTATTCATTAGGAAAATTATTTATTCATTTTTCTTAAAACTCCTAAGAAATGCTATACATACCTCAATCATACACGCGTTCTTCCCATAATAGTATTTTTATTTGGAATTTTAAATTTATCCTGCTTTTTTAAAAGTAGTAAATGAAGTTTCCGAGTATGTTAGGAAATAAACAAGTAGTTACTATTTTTTTAATATTCAGAAACTATTTAAGGAACTTTTCGACGACAATAGGCTTTTACATTCTATTTTTAAAACATGTTTCATGAGATGCCGCATAAAAAGTAAGCAAAAATCAAAATTTTTGTTCTCATAAGGAAACAATGAAGCCCAGAAGAAAAATCATCTAGGGAGGTAATGTTCAAACCACAACATTAAAAATAATGCAGATTTTTCTAAGCACTATGGAAAATACGTACACACAAGAAGCTTTCATTATAAATAACAATGCATGAAAAAGTGTTTCTAAATTGGTTGCCTGAATTGTGGTGAAAATCAACTTTTGGAACAAAAAGAGATATTTCGTCAAACACCATCGATTTAATAATAATGATACCATCACCAGAATTAATTTCACATCCATATTAGACCACTGCTTTTTTTAAAATCAATGAGCATTTAACTTATTTCTCCAGATACTATTGGGTCAAAGTTACCCCAACGTAGTAAAAGTTGAATAATTGTCAAACACCAAAGTGAAACAAAATAATGGCATTGAAAACTGTTAGAGGACTTTATAACTGATAAAAAATATGACCAAGCTGTTTTGAATCATGTATCTTTTTGGCTTTCTAAAGAAAAGTTGTAAGGTGAACAAATATCAACATTTTGATACTACTCTAGTTGGAAGACTCCTAGTAATCTTATTTTAGGAATATCAAGACACCAATTTAAGAATCATGACAACAATTCTACCTGTTTTCTCTATCTCTGGATAAGTGATAATCACATTTTTTCATATTAATACAGATCCTTTAGAATCTCTTTCTGAAGGCCAAAGTTTCCCCATTTTACGGTATATTCCTGAATTAACTTTGTTATGTTTCAAAAATATAATTCCATGCTTTGATTTCTTTACATAATTTAGATAGTTTTAAATTGGCGTCTTAACAAAATCCTCCAGACTGAATTATCAAACGGAAGTTGACAATTATATTATAAGCATCGGAAGTTAATAGGAAGTGAGATTTCAGTCAAGGTCTGACGATTTATTCTAGAGCAGCCCAGACATTCCGATAGAATGACATTGAAAATAATTTAAAATATCTAAATAGTATTAATAGGAGGTGAAATCGAAAGATAGTTTTAAAATCAATTCACGAGGGGGGAATTCCGTTGTTTATATGTGTAAATATGATAAAGTATTTAACATGCATTAAGTTAAATTGAACATAAATCACGAAATTAAAAAATACTTTATTTTATTTAAAGGAGAGGGTTAAACATTTTATAAAAAATATAAACTTTTCTTTGAAATAATTAAGTTAAGAGAGGACTTTTTGCAAATCAACTTTTGATAAAATATGTAGACGTCCCTTTACCGCTAAAAGAAAATTATACTTTCATGTCTATAATAAGAGTTTTTGTCAATAATGTCTTTCTTGCCACCTTTATTTAAACTGTAAAAAATAATCCAGTAAAAAAACAGAAAATTTCTGGCAGCAAAAATTGCCAGAAAATTTTTGTAGGCAGAAAAATCCTGTAAACAGAAAAAAGCTGTAACCTAACAGGTAAATGCTGTAAAAAGAAGCTTTCTGTCAATATTTTTTCTGTTGCCTCACAGTAATTTTATGCTTGTGCGCATGCGTGTCGACTTATTTTAGCTGGGTTTTTTTTGAAATTTTAATAAATCAATAACCGAGGATTGAACCCACGACCTACCGCATGCTAAGCACGCACGCTACCACTGGTCCAACGAGGATTCAGTAAATGTAGAAATTATCCGAAGATGTTCTTTCTTACTCCACGAACTGAAACTTTCTGTTTAAGTACAGATAAGCTAAAAAACTAGAAAAAAGCTGTTTTTTTACATAAAATAAATAGAAGTGCGGTGGGAATGTTACATGACAGAATATCCCTGTAAACAGGAAGTCATTTTTATTGAAACTTTCTGTTTTTCTACAGTTTTTTTACAGTGTACTTTTAAATATGTTAGCATTGCATTTTGATTGTTGTAGTTTAAATGAGGAAGTTGCATGATTTTTTTTTATTTTTTAATCGACTAGGGGGCTCTGCCCTCGCTCACTATCGCTCACCAACCCCCGGAACTGCTTCGTAGTTCTTTGAAGATCGCTTCGCGATCTTAGCGAGCAGAGCTCGCATGTTTCATCTCAACTATCCAGTAAAACCTGGAACTTGTCTGCTTAGTTAATGATCATTTAAAATCGAAATGTTTTATCTCACTAACTTATCAATAACTTAATGCGGACAATTACTACAAAAATATCAAAATAAAACTGTTACTAAAATATTCCTTTTTAGCATACCAATAATTTAATCGAAATGTTTTCAAAAAATATCCAGCAAGTATACTAATTATCATCAACCATCTTAGAGGAAAAAAACCATGCCATTAAAAAACTTTTAAATTTATAAAATGCACGTGTGTATCTAGTGAATCATCGAGAATAAGAAATCAGACTCATAAAAATTATCACCTGTTTCTCTAGTGAACGACCAGAAAGAGAAGAAAAAATTGAAACTTTGTATCTTAATAATTCTAAAACTAATTCGAATGTTTTAAAAAACGAAACGCCAATCTTTCTAAAAAAATAATTGTATATGTGATTAAAATATCATAGTTCTACTATGATTAGTTTTTCTATTATAACGAAAAAACCGAAAAAGGGTGAAAAATTTCGAAACTTTAGAATTTAATTACTCCAAAAATAATTCGAAATTCGAAAAAAGGGCGACGAGGTGCAAAACTTCATACCTAAGAGTATGTGTCTGCAAAAAAACATGTTTCTGCTGTAAATAGATTTTGCTGGGGGCGAACTCGCAGCAGAAAAAAATAATTTTCGACTTTGACAATAAATACCTCCAGAACTAATTATCTAATTAATTAGGTTTTGGAACTGAAATGCTCCTCATACATTTGTCTACCAATGGTCAAAATTTCATAATATTCCTTCAAATAGTTTTTGCGTAGTGATAGTTCAAAGTGTTCAAAAATTACATTTTCTGAAACAGCGGCGGCAGCGGCGGCGACTGTTACTTTTTTTTAATATAGAGAGATTCCTCTTGCAAAAATAAGCAACTACCCAAAATTTGAGGCCGATCGAGAAATTTTTTGATTGCCAAAAAAATTAACAAAAATCCCCTTTTTAAAAGCGCGCGAAAACGCCAAGAGTTTGAATGTGACGTCATCTTATAATAAACATTGTTGTAAAGCAATGGAGTTTATGGTATTATTGTTGACGTCATCCTACAGTTTAAACAATAAACGTTTTCAGTCACGTGTTTTTTTCTCGACTTTTAAATTAAAATATTTAATTACCTGTACATTTTTCTGAAAAACTGACTAGATATTTCATTTTACCAATAAAAAACCATACGGAACACTTGTTTGTTTTTGAAAATCTGACACATGCAATTTCCTTATTAGCGTTTAATTGAATAAAAACGGAAAAACAGTAGGTAAAATGGAAATTATTTCTTCCGTAATAAATAAAGTAAATGTAATCCTATGAAATAAAACTAGAGATTGAATGATCATAGGGTCAACATTCAAACACCTTTGACCAAAGATTTATAGATCCTAGTAAATACGGTACTAACTACAGTTATTATTGTTTACAGATAGCTTACTGGAAGTAAACTACTTATAAGTAAAAACACTTCAGCTTTCCAAGTAAACTAACTTCCATACGTACAGGGAGAAACCTTCAATAGTTTAAATCCATACAAACTAAACTATCTTCTAGAGAATTCAAGAACAGCTATATCTTATTTCAGTGCGAAATTAAACTACACCTTCCAAGAACTTCTATTACTCAAAATACGACTAGTCTTATTGAACATCAGCTTTTAAGCACATTCCGTACCGAGATATACAGAAACGAAGTTAATTACTCGTTCCAAAAGCGAATCAAATTCAAATCTCCTCGGAGGGGAGTTTTCCAGCTCGGCCCCCCTAAAAGTCTATCACCGTTCGCTCATGAGAGCGCTATTAAGGCTCATTTGTAGTCCCGAAGGAAAATTCTCTTTTGAGTATTTCATTTCTCGACGGTACAGCTTGGAATTAGAAGCAGCAGAAGATTGGCTCGGGCCATCATCATTAGAAGTTAGAACTTGAATAATAATTTGGAACTAGTTTATACACAAAGGCAGTATTAGTTTTAATGTTTTTGTTACGTATTTTAGTACTATATAGGTAGAACTATATTACATATCCATACAGACTATTAAAACATAAAATTAACCGTCGTATTTAGAAGCTTTGTTGTTTGAAATTTCAAGCTTAAAAGATGCACGCTATGAGGTATACAGTCATAGTTAAAATAGTCCAAAAACCTAAACAACATAAAGCATCACATTTTGATTGTTTTTTTCCAAACCCAATATTTAAAAGAAAAGTAACTCTTTTTTATTATGGTTTCAAAGCGGAGTTTACAAGAAGGCATAATTTCAACTACTGTTCTTAATGTTGTACTAGGAAACAACGATTTTGGAAGGGGAGCAGTAAGTTTAACAGTCTCCATTTTTTTATTTGGTGGTTTAGTCCATCAGTTATCACACTTTTTTTAATTTGAGGGAAATAGATTTATGAAATAGGCTATTGTTTAATAAAGAATTGGTAAGATAAAAATCCTAAATATTTATCCACCCTGGTCAATCAAAATAAAAAAACCAAAATTGTCTAACCTCTTCCAAACCTGCTTTACCTCACTTAACAAAAATCCGTTCTAAAAAATACGCCAAAAAGCTACAGCCGATCGCCAAAACCTGCCAAATGAGCCATTTTTAAAAAAAACAACCTAAGAGACGCACATACAGCAGAAACTCTTGAATAACCCTATTAGACCATCCTGAAAAGAGTCCATTAGTGCTTTTATCACAAAAGGGGGTTATAATGAGAATCGCATTGAGAGAATTGAGAGAAGGGCCGTTTCCTCCCTTGTAATTGGCGGGGATGGAACTCCGGATCTGAGATCGTTTGCATCAGATCCTAAACGAAGTGCTCTCCATACAGGTTTGATTTGGATTGAATCGAATGGTGGAATGATGTGGTTCCTTTGGTTAAAACTCGATATTCAATAATGGTATGATATATTTTAACGAGGTGGTACCTTCTTTTTATTGTTTTTGATGTGGAAAAAATATATACTCATTATTTTTCTGAAAATAATAATTTAGATTAACAATAAAATTTAGATTTTTACGTTTGATGTCATAAAGATTAACTGGGTATTGAAGTAGTTCAGGAAAAATAACGTTAAAAAAACTTACTGGAAATATCCTTTTTTTCTAATTTGAACAAAAAATAAGTTTTTAATATATATCTAAGATATTTATAATATGTGGAGCAAAATGTTTCAAGTAAATAATACGTAAGTAGCTTTATGGTAATATTTCCAATACTCTCTGTAATTGAATTGATGTAAATTTTTAAGGCAAACATTTTTGTTACAATACTTTTTCACAAAAACAAAAAAAAAACTTCCGGATATCTCAATAATAAAGTACAATAACTCACTACTTATAAGATTTATATGCTTAAAAGGTTTAATTTTTGAGAGATTTCGGACAAAAATAAGCTTTACAAAGTGGCTGCCATTATAGGTAGGTTTTAATCTTCACAAAGAAAAGAAAGATATAGTAAGCCTTTAATTGTTTTTTTGACAATTCTATAAAAAAACTTCTTACTTGAAATAGTTTGATCTCATCCAGAGTGAATTATAAGCCAATAACTCCTTGCTCTACTAAAAATCCCCACTCCCTCATCTAAAGGACCGAAACTATTCCAGTAAGTCCCCTTTTCTGAAAGGGGACAGGCAATATTTGCCAAAGCTCCAAGATCAATCGAATCCTGGCCCGTTCCCTGAAGGCAGCTCCGTAATATTCGTTCAGGGTCAACAGAACACCCGAACTTTTAGGAATAAAAGTGTGATGTAAGGAAAAAGAGAGGGGGTTAGTGTGCCTTTTGGACCTTTAGGAGAGAGGTTATTTGGATCGATGGAATGGATAGCTGGAGATACTTATTTATGTTATTGAATAAGTTTTATATTATTATATTTATAACGCGACTCTTCTTTTATTTTAAATATACCTTTTTAAAAAATAATATAAATTAAGTTATTTATTTAGTGCTTAATTGAATGAAGTTAAACTAAAAAAATCTATCTTGAATATTGTTTTTTAACTTTCTTCTTTTAAAAAATTTTCATTTTGTTTTACATACTAGATTTTGAAAAGAGAGTTTAAATAAATGCTAGTTTATAACAGAAAACCTCTTAAGGACTTTATAAACCAAATGTTCTTGTGGTGTTGTTGTCGCGTGCCACTTGGAATACCCAAGCTCCACAAGGATTCAAGGCAAAGGGGGTGCGGCTCCTGAGAAAGTGAGGCCTATAAAAAGCAGGAGTCCAACTTCTGCCTCATGAGATGACCGATGCTGCCACTATCTATCGACACCTCCACAACTTTTCCATGTATCTGAAGGGGAGGGAAATAGTCTCCAGACACCTATACCCGTGGTAAACTGCGCCATGACGGACCACAGAACTTTCGGATCCACAGATTTGACGAGCACATACTCCGCATATACTCGATGGGTCTTTAGAGGTGTCGGGAATCGAAAAATCCAGAATAGATAAACGGACTTTTCTTTATTCTTTTTAGCCAAATTATTTAAAATTTAGGCCCTGATGCAAGTTTACTACATTGTAAGAGCATATGTAATTAAATAATAATGACTTCAGTGATAGTAATTAAAAGATAAATCCAATAATTAAAAACAGACCAATCGAAATCAAAATTTCGTATGGATAAAATACGAGTAAAAGATAAACAAAAACGCTGATCTAACTTTTGAAATTTCTCTTGGGAAAAGAAACCATTAAATTTGAACCCCTTGGCAATAAGATACGCCAGGCGCATAAACGAAAAAAAACATTTTTCAAGAAATTAAACTGTTGAATCACTTGCCCTAACGACCCTCGGATATTGCACTTTTCTTTGATCCTCTCCCCTAACTCTAGCAAAAAGTAAGTTTTTCAATATGCTAAAACGAAGTGAAATGAAATGGGCGTGGCTAGGAGGAAATCTCAACCCGTTTTGTTCTTTTCTCGAGAAAAGTAGTTACTCCCCCCCGGATATTGCCCGAACACACATGAGCGATCTCTCAAATCTCCGTGGAACACCCTGGCATTGTTCCAATGTTCCAAAAGAGAGGAGGAGAGTTCACGCCTTCCTAAATTCCTCATCCGAACACTAACTCCCTCCTTTTTTTAATTCTTTTTCAACAACACCCTTCCTCGGCTGTCGAGACTGTCCCTTCGGAACAGTTGCTTTCAATCTTTTTTTTTGGTCGGAACGTTTGTGATCTTTTTTTGGAGGGTTCTTTTCCATTGTCTTCTCTTCCGAGCTATAGAATTCCAATTTTCTGGAATCGAGTTTGGGTGATGAGGTGGGGGTGGTGTGAAAAATTACTTTCTTCGGATATCGTCTGCGGAATTGTCTGGAAAGATCGATTCTTTTTATTCTCTCTTTTCGTTCGGCGGTCTTGTTTACAGTTAGGGATTGTTCTTGGGAAAATTAGAAAATCGTTTTGGTGCGCTTTCTACATGTTTCTATGTGACTTTTGAGGCGGGAAAAGGGAGGTTATTTAGAATCTAATGGAAAGCTGTTCTTATTTTCTGATTTTTTGGAAATAGAGGGTATGTCTGCTCCTGTAAGTTATATATTTCCCTTTTGTCATATTGTAGCGATTCGGTTTTTCTTATCCCATAAATATCCTTTAAAGGAAATTTAGTTACTACTTTTGTTTTTTGCAGAAACTGTACTTCCTTTAAAAAATATTAATACATAATAAGAGGATTTTATAAACTCAGGGATAATTCACTACTACATGCATTTTACTTTAGAGTTGGAATATTATTTAATACAGAAATCAAATGGTTGTGTCATAGGCGCCGACTCCATAGGGTTTGAGGGGGCTTGAGCCCCCCCCCCAATGTTGGAAGAAGGGGGGCTAAGCCCACCTAATATTTTTAGTAAAAATCTACCTATTTTCTTTCATGTAATTGTAATCAACGTCGTTCTTTTGGTCTCGTTCACTTGGTCTTCCCAAAGGGTCTCAAAATGACTTAAAACACTACTTTCAAGGGTAAAAATTTCAAAAAAAATTTGGGGGGGACCCCCAAGACCCCCTCAAATTTTAAAATATATTTTGTACCGTTTTCCCCTGAAACGTTTTTGATTTTTGAGGTGTGATCCTCCTTTTGTGTAACATAAGAAGAAAGAGTCTACAATATGAATTTAAACACTACTTTTAGGGATAAATTTCCAAAATTTTTCTGAAGTAGGACCCCTAAATCCCTAAACCCCCTTCAAAATTTTGCTGTTTATTATATACTATATACTGGGTTTCTTTGAAAATTCTGCTTCTTAAAATGAGCCCTGCGCTAAGGGTGTAACCCAAATAGGCTTCAAAAGAAGATAAAGCGCTATTTTGTGGTGGAAATTTCCAAATTTTGGGGGGAGGACCTTCCAAAATATCGCTTCGCTTGGAACTTTCAATGTTTATAAAGTTTTGAAATTAATTTCAACAAAATTAATATCAAATGTGCAAGTCATCTAACACTTGGAGTAAAAAAGTACTTGTGAAAGTCCTCGGTTGATTTTCAAAGCGGTATTAATCCAATTTTATTCTTCTCGATAATCATTTAATATTTTGTGTTCGATTAAATTAAAAAAATATTGTGCTGCTTTTTATTTGAATTTTTATAGCAGTGGTCTTCGGGCCTCCGAGGGTCCCCAGCATCTTCCTAGGGGGTCCGCGAGTTACCTTTTGATAGTTTCAAAATAAATAACACTAGTTTTATATTTCTGGGGGAGGAGGACCCCCAGCTCCTCTCAAAATTTTGACGTCTCTAGTTGTAATATTTTCCTTAGAAAATCTACGTTTTACAAGGAACTGCTCTCTTTTTGTGGAACCAAAAATATCTCTAAATAAGCTGTAACACTACTTTTTGAGGCCAATTTTCAAAATTTTTCTGAGGGAACCCCCTAGACCCCCTATTATACTTCGAGTAATTCTAAAATTTTAACATAATGTGGAATATAATTTGAGTTCTATTTTTAAGGAATATAAAACTTAACGTATAAATGTACTCTTTAGGGGTACTTAGGAATAAGCCTTTGGATGTTCAAAATCTTGGGGGGGGGCGATGTCTAGCATTAGTGGAGATCGAAAGATTAAGGACCGCTGTTATATGGAATAACTAACATCTTTATTGTCTAGTACTGGCCCCCCCCCCCAATATTTGATAAAAGTCGGCACTTATGGGTTGTGTATTATTAATTTCTCCATTTCAATTATTAGTAACTAAATTGGGTATTTTAACGAACAAAATAATCATTAAATACTTTTTTTCATAAAACATTTAAATATTTAAAAAAATTAAATTATAGTTTAAGAACTAATATAGTTAAGAACATAGTTTAAGAACTAATAGTTTACATTTCAAAAAACATCAAATGGGGAAAACTTTTACATTCCTCATCAGCGGATTTCTGCTGTAGTAATTTGTGAATCAGAATCCACCCTAAAAGCCTTGATATCAGCCCAATCCAATACCCATTCATGACATTCCGTCTGTGTCAAATGCCATGTAAATAGACTTCAATAGATTAGAACATTTATCCCCATACTTAATTTTGGGAGCATTCGAGTGTGATTAGCTTCAGATGGGGGTTGATTCGACTTGTGTTCTATATTTTGCAATATGAAAGGTTCAAGGTGGTGTCTAACGTGTTTGTGTTTACTCCGGGGATCATTCTGTACATAAAACTAAATTATATTTATAAAGGATGTTTAGAAAGGTTTTTGAACGTACTGATGTAATTTCAATAATTTAAAAATATTACCTTTACTATTGCTTTATACACTAAACAGTTGCTTCTATCCTGCTTCTTTGCATGGTTGTATTTTAAAGGCAGTATAAAAAATTATAAAAGCTTATTATGTTACGTTGATAACACTGTTCAACAATGAAAAAATTTCCTTCATAAAAATAGTCATTTCTTATAGATTTTGGGTCGCTGAATCCGAAAATCACCATTAAAATTCTCAATTGACTCAGGATTTTCGGGGAACAGTCCCTACCCCTTTTAACGTTTTTCAATGACTTAATCACTTTGAATTCGAATATCAGGGTCAAAACGCATTACTTTGGTCTTTAAATTACATCCAAAGGGACAAGGAAGGTGGAAATTTGCAAAATATGAAATTTTGTAGCAAATGGATAGGTTTAAGGGGTTATTACCCCCCTAAAAATTCCAAAAAATTGCTTAAAATTGTAGAGGTTTTTATACGCTATTTCTTCCTCTTATTTTTTACGCAATTCACGTTTGAAGGGTCCTAACCCTTCAGCAAGGACCCAAATTTGATGGCAATATGCAGCAATGATTTTTACTAAAAGCAGTTGAGGTATTAACGTCCCTAAAGCACCCACGGAAGGGTTCCAATGCTGCACTTAGAGTTAAACTGCTGTACAAAAAAAGTCAAAATGCCACCGACTGAATTTCAGCTGATTCTTGTGTAAAATGACCTGCTGAATTCAAATATGACACCCATTTTCCTCCATCACCCTCAGTTTTCAAAGGGACGCCCCCTAATTGTTATCCACAGCCGTGCATCTATTAACAGCTTGAAACATGGAGTCCTCACTCCCTAAAACCGGTCAGCTTTTAAAGAACTGGAGAGTTTCTACTTAGGATAGACCCAAAATACTAGAAAAACGTCATTTGTAATCTTTTCAAAATCATCAATATTAATTCCTGAGCTCGCGAGCGCCTTCGCGATTCTGGAAGTCTTCCGAACTCGTCCACGGGGGCTTCTGGGAGGCTAACGCCTCAGCCGCTTTTAGTAAAAATCATTGTTGCATATTGCCATCAAATTTGGGTTCTTGGGGAAGGGTTAGGACCCTTCAAACGTGAATTGCGTAAAAAATAAGAGGAAGAAATAGCGTATAAAAACATCTACAATTTTAAGCAATTTTTTGGCATTTTTAGGGGGGTATAATCGTATAATAACCCTTTAAACCTATCCATTTGCTACAAAATTTCATATTTTACAAATTTCAACCTTCCTTGTCCATTTGGATATAATTTAAAGACTAAAGTAATGCTTTTTGACCCTGTTAATCGAATTCAAAGTGATTAATTCATTGAAAACGTAAAAAGGGGGAGGGGCTGTTCCCCGAAAATCCTGAGTCAATTGAGAATTTTAATGGGGATTTTCGTATTCAGCGAACCAAAATCTATAAGAGATGACTATTTTCATCAAGGAAAAAATTTTGAAGGTCAAATTTGTTGAACAGTGTAATGTTACCTTATTCTTACTATAAACGCTATTTTATATATAACATTGGATTTAATATAAAGGGATGCATTTTTTCATTCTTTTCTTCTTTGAATCAAGATTTTTTTACGAATACTTCCTTTCATCGGCTTAAGAAGCTTTCCAGTTTATTTTTCCAAATTTCAAAAGAAATATACCAAAGGAAGTAGCTCAATCGTAAGTGTATTCTTGTTTTAGGTAAAGGTATAGTAGCACTTCCACAAAAAGAGGTATTTTGACAAACACCTTTTCCTTAATTTGAAAAGAGTAAAAAAATCTTGTTTACAAATTTTATATATTTGAAGGAATGTTTAATGAACATAATAAAATCAACAAATAAGTGCTTCTTTCAAATACAAATTCAGCATTTTTTATGTATTGCACTTCAAAACGTATAAAAGAACACGAATAAAAAGGACTACAATATTTACAGCGTTTTAAACTTTGGGTGAAATAAGGGTTACGTAAATTAGATAAGTACATAAGGAAAAGGTAAATCGTAACTTGAATAGAGAATTTTTATAAAATGTTTTTTGGAAATTCTGTCAGAGAAGAAATACACTTTAACAAATTTTGGGCCGTGTTGCACCAAAATCTGGTATTTATTTGCTGGCTACAAAAAATGGCTCATCATTTAACGATATTATGGTGCTATCACTGGCATCAAAAATCAGAAAGAGGTTGCACCATAATATGGTGTTTTAAAGCGCTCAAAATTAGAGAGGGGTTGCACCATAATAAGGTGTACTTTTTGCAGTTTTTTATAAATTTTAATAAAATAACAATCGCTGGGGAGGGAATAGAATCCACGAACTGCCGCATGCTACGCAAGCACGCTACCACTACTCCAGCGGGGATTCAGTAACTTTAAATCGTATTATAACACCATTTTTCTTTAGAACGCATGCGAAAACAAAACTGCGGAGCACGCGAATACAAACACAACTAAACAACGGTCCCAGTTAAGAGTATTTTACCAAAATTTGGTGCAACCGATTGCACCATAAAAGTATTTTTCAATCGTACTACCAACCATCCACACGAAATAGCAAAAAGGAAATTTACATCACTACAAATATTCAGCTTGTCACAACTCCTAAAACAACGCTTAACGCCATAAGAACAGAAGAAGTAAATGGATATCTTAACCCTAAGTGCCTCTTCTCTTCGTTGTGAAATATTCAATTACTTAATCTGCTCTTCTCAGGAACACGGGGCTTGGAATTCGCTCCGCAATAAATAATTCTCAGCAGCACAAAACATTAGCGTAAATGTGCATTCAGGTTTGTTTTTGCTGGAATTTGTAAAGGCCGGGATCTGGATGAGGCCCAGGGGAGAGATTTAATTAAAGTTTATGTGAATGCAACGATTTTCTTTGAAGTAATCAGCCTTAGACTATCTTGTACTGTGTTAATTGTCAGATTCTTTGGCATGGTTAAGTAGTGCACGAAAGTAAAGAGACATTCTAAATTAAATAATACGGAGGAAAAATTATTTTGTTTACTAGTGTTAGATTTTCTGGGTACTAATTAAGTTCTGGAAGCGTAGTGGGGTACTGTATGGGAGTATGTGGTTAACATTTCAAAATAAATTAGAAATAATTATTCTGATAATTATTGCTGACAAGACCAAGAAAACTATCAAAACCAAATGAAGGTTTTAGATTAGTAAATTGTGAAATTGTTAGATTTTAGTAATTATCGATTAACCAATTAAATAAGCTTAAATATATTAATGCTTGATAATTTTAGTGTAATAGATAGTGAGAATATATCTTTTTATTTCTTTAGCAGGGTATGAAAATATATTGCATTTATCTTTAAACTATGCAAAATTTATGCTTTTTGTTTCTAAGAATGTTATCAAAATCGATGTTTTTAATTTGCTTCTTTTGACAAAAGACTACCATATGGAATAAGAAGGTATACACAAAAGATAAACAACACATAACTTAAAAGATCACGTCTTCCATAAAAAGCAGGGCAGAGGACATACTCATTGGTAAAGTGCTCTGTGCATTCTTCGCTCTCTCCTCTATACATGAATAATTAAGCAAACAAACTCTTAGAATATTACTCTGAAAACTGGCAACATCCCAGCAGGCGTTGTCGAAATTTAATAAGGATAGCGGCCATCTTGAGGCACAGGGTCATCTCTTGACAGGCAAATATATTCTGTTCCTCGACAAGGCTCTGTTTAGTGTTAGTTTTGATACAAGACAAGACCTGTTTTGTTATGATCTTCTATTTCATAAAATACGGTGCTGTAATGAGAAGTTACGATGAGCTAGTAATGTATATTGAGAAGGTCTTTCAAGATAGCACATCTGCAGAAGACTTTTAATCATGCATGTTTTAACTCACGCATTTTAGTATTTTCTGGCTTCTTCTTCATTTGAGTTATTAAAGACTCATTCACACTCTTTCACTCACAGTTCGCTTGCATTAAAAAATGGAGGAGTAGAGAGTCAAACGCCAATTCACACTCTTTACTTTGGATAATTCATCCAAAAGTAACTCAAAAAGTGGTAAGTCTAAATGATCCTTTAGTTTAAAGAACTGGAAACAAATGCAAAGGCAACATATTTACAACATGATATGTAGTAATCATGTTAATTTAATGATGTTTTGCCACGGTTTTTCACAATCTTAATACATCCCAAGGTATAAAAGTTAACTCTTGGGTTATCTGAAAATGTGTCTTCCATCAAAGCCACGTGATATTGAATAACTTTCATTGAAACAGCACAAAAAGCTCGAAGGTTACCATAAGTCACAACACCCTACATTAAAATGATCTTTTTGCACGTAACACGTAGAAATGAATGGGAGATTAGACTAAGGTTCTATCCCCAATTAAACTCCCCGCCCCAGGCAATTATCTCCCCTCATCCATCATCCATTATCCCTGACAACGCCCAACCAAACAATCAATGCGAAGAAATGAAAGGAGATTGATTATTTATAGCGAGTCTTGGTCAATTGGTCTTTACACTAACTGATCCTTAAAGATCGACTTGGGCCTATAGATTAATGGACTTGAATATGAGTATTGATTTTACTAACATATTCTCTGTCTCGTGAGGTGTGTGAAAACATGAACTTGGAAACATGTTATTTTTCTAGATTAAAAAGAAAAAATTCTGAACATAATGTCAAAAATAACAGAAAATGTAGCTGTTAAATGAAAACGTGAAATCTTCATTAGTATTTTAATTCGTTTGGAAGGATATTATATATAAATAATTAAATTTTTTATGAAGAGAAAATATGAAATTTAAGTTGCTGATATAATTTTGAATTATTAAACTTCGAATGTGTTAAACATTTTTTAAATCAACTTTAAATAAGTTATTCTGTATCTTCCATCCATTTGTTCAAATTCAATGAATTCTATTCAATTTTCAGTTCATAGAACTGGCAGTAAACAAATTTTAAATATTAATATAGATTACTTTAAAATTAGATGAAGCTCTAGAGATCTATTTTCCAAAGAAAAAAACATAACTTTACCTTAAAAAATACATTATCTTCTTGAGCTTTATTTTAAACGATTTTCTACTACACTCCGACCACCTCTTGAACAAAAAATTCTTATTGATATGATAAATTTCACTCATTTTGAATGTGATATGGACAGTAAATTCTAAATTTATGGTTAAGATTAGCTCTCTATTATTATTAAGATTACACGCTAAACTAGACTTTTTAAAAGAAAATTATGACTCAATAATCAGCACAATATTAAATCGCAGATCAAACCAAAGAGCTTCAACCTAGCGTTACTGATATTTTCGCCCATATTCCTAATCCTAAGTTAACACAATTCTTATCGGCCAAAATGTGCCTGTCTGTGCAAGAAAACCAATCAATAAAAACTCATTAATACGAATCGTTACGGAATTATCAATAACAAAAAATGATAATGAACTCAAAACCCTAATGAGCTATTATTAGCCTCGTTTCTTTAGGCAAAAGCATTTAAGCTAATTTCAAATCAATGTTACTCCATTAACGCTTGAGGACAAAGCTATTTGCTTTAAAAGGTTCTGGAGTAAAGTCTTGAATGAAAACTCAAGGAGACGAGGAAATATTTTCTTGAATGGAAACTTTAATGCTTTAAAACACTAATGATCCTCTTAGCAGGCCAATATTTCTAAAGAAAGCTCTGGGATAAATACGAAGTGACCAAGTAAAATTATAGATTAGTTTTTACATTTATAACAGCTCTTAAGAACTTATATACACTGCTCACAACAATTAAAGGATATTTGTAGTTTTGGTACATATTGGCAAGCAAATAAAATATTTGCAGTGGTTCAAGCATTTTTCATTAACTTAGGGCAATTTAAAGCTAAATCCATGCAGTTATCAAAATAAAAATTTTATTTTTACATTTTTTTGTCAAAATTGGAAAATGCACATTTTGTGTAGATAAGCAAAAAAAGTGAAAAGTCAATCAATACTTAATTGAAAACCAATTTAGCTTAGGGTATGCTTTCTCCTGACTTAAAACAACGTTGTGGGTCTGTTTACCACCAGGTTTGTTTGGTTTTTATGAGGGGCTGGGGTATTTTCTCCATTTCCCCCTTTTGGAGCATTTTTCAGCACCTGAACTGTTTGGGAGGTATTGGAAGGGCAGCAATTCGTTTCTCAAGCATGTCCTAGACTTGTTCTATTCAATTCATGTCGAGAGAACGTGCCGGTCGATCCCTTTCTAGCGATTTCTTCATCTTGAAGAATATCTTTAACTAGAGTAGCACAATGTTTTCTGCAATTACCATCCCTGAAAGTTAAATTATCCCCGATTTCTCCTGCATGAGGGGCAACCAGATGTGTAAGGATATTGACCTTATTACCCTGAACCACCAGAAGTGGTTCCTTTGGATGTGGGGGGTCTTAATTCCATAGATAGAGATGGTGCTCTAAATCATCACTCCACATATTCAAATCTGACTTCCTCATGCACAAAAAATGGGTTATTTTGTGTTTCTTGTACCCTCCAGGCAAAAATCAGAAGTTATCAGGATGAACTGATAGTCAGATTGAAGATATGGAGTAATGATATAGAGCACCATCTCTATCTATGGAATAAAGACCCCCACAGCCAAAGGAACCACTTCTGGTGGTTCAGGTTAATAAGGTCAATATTCTTACACATCTGGTTGCCCCTCATACAGGAGAAATCGGGGATAATTTAACTTTCAGGAATGGTAATTGCAGAAAACATTGTGCTACCCTAGTTAATGATTTTCTTCAAGATGAAGAAATCGCCAGAAAGGGATCGACCGGCACGTTCTCTCGACATGAATTGAATAGAACAAGTCTAGGACATGCTAGAGAAACGAATTGCTGCCCTTCCAATACCTCCCAAACAGTTCAGGTGCTGAAAAATGCTCTAAAAGGGGAAAATGGAGAAAGTAACCCAACCCTTCATATAAAACCAAACAAACCTGGTGGTAAACAGACCCACAACGTTGTTTTAAGTCAGGAGAAAGCATACCCCAAGCGAAATTGGTTTTCAATTAAGTACTGATTGACTTTTCACTTTTTTTGCTTTACTACACAAAATGTGCATTTTCCAATTTTGATAAAAAAAAGTAAAAATAAAAGTATTAAATTTAACAGGTTTAAAAAATTTATAGAGTCCTTAGAAATTTATAAAAGAATGTTAGAGAGATGTTAACCTCCTCTTTCCAAGTTTATACATTTAGGGTATCTTTTAAAATTCAGATAAATTTAAAAATACATTATACATTGTATGACGTATACTTTAAAGCTACTACTACTTGCAAAATAAATATCAAGAAAAAAAGCACCGTTTGACTTAATAAAACACCCTCGTAATATTAAAAAAATAAAACATCAAATGTCCTTCCGAGATTAAAAAAATTGATAAGGACGATACGGAACGATAAGGAACAAATTAATCTATTTTTCAACATGCGGCACAAACTTTCGCAACACACTAGATAAATATTTTACGACAAGTGTAAAAACATTGGCAGAGGTTTCAAACGATTTTTTCCAAATAAAACACACAACCCTTTTAACTAAGCATAAAATAAGAGTCCTCTTTCACATCCCAAAACCAAAACTTCTCAACCCCACCCTAAAACCTCCCCTCAAAATTCCCCGACCCGGGACCCCTCGTGACTGTATTTAGCGCAAACGACAGCTGTCTAGAAAGCCAGTGACACTTCAACTCTCCTTTATTTTTAGCCCCGTTGGACGGATCGATGTTTCGTCACAGCAGCCCTCCCCTGTCACGAGGGAGAGGGATGCTTTCTCTCCGCCGCTCTCTCTTTTGTTCTATTCGAACAAAATGGGGTGTTTGGAGAAGGAGCACAAGGTGACGCTTGTTCGATTCTGTTTGGGGACAGTTGTCGTCTGCTGGGAGGGATATGTTTATGGAGTAGGACGCGGAATTTCATAACTGGGGTGAGGGAATGGATATAGGAATGGTGTTTTTTAAGAAATTGATGGAGAAGAATGCATTTTGTTTATGGAAACTGTGTATGAAACAGTTTAGAAGGCGTATTGAGTAAAGATTGGAGCTATTTGTGTTGCCTAACCTTTAACTAATCTGGCTAACCTTAATGAGATAAACAAATTTATAGCATCGCGGTTGGTTTAACTTGTTATAATAAATAAATCCTTGTATTCTTTTAAGTTAGAAAAGTCTGTGTACAAACTACAAGTTTTAAACGTCATAGAGTAACAGTTGTTTTATTGCGACTTTTAACTCTAAAAAAACGTCTTTATCGTATAAAAATTTCTTATAGTGCCATTTTATCCTTTTTCTAACTAATGTTTTCATTGGGAAACTTCCTTAGATGGTTTCTGATTCGTCTTAAAAATATTTTTAAGGTGCCTGCCTACCTATAGAGGCTTTTTTTAATAATTAAAATTTTGACCTAATTTGAGGTTAATACAATTAAATGCATCTAAAAACTATGAATAACATAAAAAAATTAAATATTGATTCAAATTTTCATATTATTGAAGAATTTATGCATAAAAATCACAAAAAACGCCTTTCCGCAAATCATCATAACTCAAATTCCTATGAAGATATTTTTGTTTTGTAAACTTTGTTATCCTCGTGAACTTATATTTTAGGAGGCCTACTACTTTTATGTCTAAATTTATTTAATATCGAAAGTTACAGAACCAAACGTGAAAAATGGAAAAAACCCCACCAAAATTCAGTACAGTTTTAAGTTATACTATTCATAAAATAAAAAATATTACAACTACAACCAAAAAAATAGTAGGGCTCCTAAATCATATTATGTCAAGTATTTTCCCCAATTTTTATTGAAATTCATTCATAATATTTTGAGTTATGCAGTTTTGCAGAGAAGGGAAATAGCAAAAATGTGATTCTGAGAAAAAGGCGAATTTCTTTATTTTTTCCTTAATAAAATGCCTATTTAGCTGTAAGTAAAATTTCTGTAACTTTGGTTCTAGGAAAGATAAAGACAAAATTTAAACTGATTTGGAAAGCTAAAGATGTGCTTTTTGAAATAAGATAATAAAATTGTTTTTGAATTTTGGGTCCAAAACGGCGTTTTTTAGGTAGGCAGGCACCTTAAAGAATATACTTCATAAAATATAAAAGTTTGGAAAGTTCTTGAAACATTCATAATTTTACCTCATTCTTAAAATACGCTCATGGAAATGAGAATGTTTTAAAAGAAAAATCATAATCAGGAAACCATCTCAGATATTTATTTATTTTTGATGGATTATTAAGTCTATTCTTAATAAATCGAATCAGCAGATTAAAATACAAAAACAGAAATAGTTTAAAATTTATATCCTTAAAATTCCAAGAAAACAAAAATGTTATCTCATTAAAATCATACTGGCGGAGGGTATCACAGGCAGAACAGTCCCAAAAAGTTCTAGAACTGCTGAAATAACCCTAAATATTTTAAAGACAGACAAAAATCTCCCCTACATGTTAAATCTACGGTAGAAATAACAATAGTTCCTCTCATAAACACCCCTCTCAAGTAAATGGTCCCAATCTTGCACCCTATTTAGAGAAGGTTACATCCTCTCTTAGATAAATTTACCACATGGAAGTCTTTATTGGGGTCGATTAGGTCCATAGAACAACACGTGCTCAACAGAGATGGTCCCGACCGTTGCCACTCAGGGGACATAAATAAGGGAGGGTACAATGGGGGGAGTGATACTATTTTGAGACATCACTTGGGACGGCCGCTGGTAGAGGAAGGGACATCTTGAGGAAGAGGGGAACACGTGCTCAAAAAAAAGGTCGTGACTTCTACGAAAGCTGGTTAAAGAGGTTTTAATGACATCCGTAAAATCACAAGCAAAACCAGTTGGTTTGATATGAATAAATAACGATGGAAGGACAACCATGCGATGGAAAAAGAACTTAACACGTTAATAGGATTAGCTTCAAATGAATTATAATTTAAAAATTACTTAGGAGGGTTAAACTTAAATCAGAAAATAATAAAAATTCTACATAGAAACAAAAAGGCAACCAACATACAAAGGCTATTTTTCTAACCTCCTAATAGGATATGTGGGAATCCCAGGAACTGAACCAAACAGTACATACCTGAAAGAGAGAAAAAATTAAGTTATAATTACAGACTACTAAATATGAGACTATCCAATATTTCATTCTAGGTACATAGAATATAAAGCAAGGAACTACGTTTTTAATAATTTTTTATTTTGGACACAAATATCTCTATTCTTAAAATGGCCTAGTTATAAACTTCCATATATAGTTTAGTTTCTATTAATAGTATTTGAGAAAATTAATTGTTTGAAGCAATAATTATTGAATAAAATTGTAATAAATCTATAATAGTAATAAAATTATTTAGATAAATACATTAATTTTGCTTTTATAAAGTACTTAGGAGAACGTTTTAGCCATATTCTTCTAATACGGGAGTAACACTTTTTAGGAGTTGGTTCTTGTAATTTGCATAATAGTATTTACTCATTAACGCTTTTACAAAGAAAACCAGCCAAGAAGTCAACCGTCAAAATTGAACCAACTCTCTCGAACACACCAAAATAACTCAAACTCTTCACACGCATCGCCAGATTAAACGTTTCCCGCGGCTTCAACGATCAGGAAACACGTAATGCCCAAAGACAAAATACTAATTAGAGAAATCCTCATAAAACGGGCCAGTTATCTCTCATTAGGGCAGGAAAGCAAACCCTACAGGCGGAGGCAGCCATAAAGCCGCAGCTGCTCAGATGCCGCCCGATACTAAAAGTTGGCGGATTCTTCGCTTTATGAGCACTTGGATGGAGATTACAAGGGAGTGATGAAAGCAAATACATTTTTAATGCCGCGTTTATTATGTGGAGTGCGTAAATTTTAGTACCGATGACCTCGTGGTAGGAGATTATGAGACTCATAGACGGTTTAAAACATCAATGCCAGAATCAAGAGGCACAAATAAGAAATATAGTATGAATGGGAAAACTAAATTATAATGTAGCTTGAGTTCACACGAGTTATTAAATAATAAAACTTTTTTTTGCTGTTACAAAACATTTGAACTTGTGAATCAATTTCTGCCTGAGAACATTAGTGAAAGATGTTTCTGTAGGCTTAAGATTGATTTGCAGCCAATTCAATAAAAGTTTCAGAACAAAAATGCTTCAGAAAATCTCTTAGAAATCGAAAACATTTCTATTTTTAATTTTTAAATTACCTACTCGTACTCATGTGGGGTGACATGCCTAGGTTATCTCTTATTTTAGTGTCTCAGAATGTAAGAGCCTAATATACGGAAGATTACTACGGAGAAAGCTTAGACTAATTTGTAAAAGCTTGTCCCTTTAAAGTATGCTAAAAGAGTAGAATTGAATGTGCTTACCTAAATGAAACAATGAAGTAAACAACGAATTTAAAATTTGAAAACAAGGTGGATGAAAATTGGCAAACAATCTCCCTCAATTATCAATCATCCCTATTGAGTATTTAAATAATATGCTGCCGTGGTCCTGAGCCTAGTGGTTAAGGCTTCGGGATCGGAGGGTCCTGGGTTCGATTCCCGACACCGCTAAAGACCCACCGAGTATATGCGGCGTATGTGCTCGTTAAATCTGTGGGTCCGAAAGTCCTGTGGTCCGTCATGGCGCAGTTTACCACGGATCCAGGTGTCTGGAGACTACTTCCCTCCTCTTCAGAGACATGGCAAAATTGTGGAGGTGGTGATAGATAGTGGCAGCATCTATCATATATCATGAGGCAGAAGTCGGACTCCTGCCATTTATGGGCCTCACTTTCTCAGGAGCCGCACCCCCTTTGCCTCGAATCCTTATGGAGCTTGGGTATTCCAAGTGGCACATGACAACATCAACAACAACAATCCTATAAACGTTTAGCAAATTCGAGATTCTTTGAACCACTCGACTGGAACGAGAGTTATAAAAACAGCGTATGACGCGACGGAAGAAACAAACTCAACACAGCAAGTTACCAATCACGCAGTACTTCATACTCTAACCCCACAATTCATAACAACATTTGTCACACAACCTCAATAGTTAATACCCATGAAAATACTTAAACTAATCATCTAGTTCCATACATCAGCCTCCTCAATATCTTTCAACTAATTTAACCTCCCATCTCAACAGCGTCCATAGCGTGAAAACAAACCCCCCGTCGACCACCCCGCAGTCATCTCGACCCTCCTCCGGGCCAGAAATCGATGCCTCTCCCTCATTCCTTTTCCCATTTTCCCGTTTTTCTCCGGCACCACTCGGAGTAATGAAGTCAGCGTCTCTCTCTCCGCTCCGGTGAGCACGGCGGCCGATCAGCGCCCCCTTTTTCTTCCCGTTTTCTTCTCCATTTTGCCCTCGTTGTTCCTTTCTTTTTTTTCCTGGTTTTTTTCTTCGGGAGAGGGGTTCGATGACGCATTATGCATGGGGTGTTTTCTCTCCTGGCTTCAATTAGGGGGAATAATAGGAGGAGTTACTTTATTCGGTTACCCGGGAGTAATAGAGAATGGAATACGGAATGGTTTTATGGGGCTGACGGGGAAAGGGTCACACTCTTGATGGGAATTGTTGGGAATGATACCAAATGGGTGACCTTGGATGAAGAAGCCAGTTGGTTACGCATTTTTTACGAGTTGATGTTACTTAATTTTATAAATTGTTGTCATTTTATAATTGTTGATCGTTCATCGTCTTATTTTTCTTAAATTTACTTTTCTCTTACATGGGAAAAAAACATTTTAAATACCATAAGAGCAGAAATTTTTGTTGTGAAATTATAATTGCGTAAAAAGCCTGAATATGTTAAAAAGCCTAAATATGTAAATTTGCTGAGTGAATAAAGTTCAAGAGGATGAGACACTATGTGTAAACCTTGTGTACCTTGTAAAATTAGTTTAAAAATTAATAATATTCTAATCGACTCTACATCTGAACTCTGAATTAAACTTATTGATTAATTTCAAAAATACTTCTAAGAGTTTAAAGTGAATCCGTTCCTTTTCTTTTTAAATAAATCCGTTCTCTCTCTTTAATCTATTTCCTAACTCCGTGTATCAATATATCGCCAGTACATCAACACAAAATGATGATATTAAATGACTTGCCAAAATTTTGAATTGCTTGAATTAATATATCAGTGCAAAAAAGAATGAAAATAACAAGTTTCAATGAATTTATTAAAACAGCAATTCCAAGTGTCTGATTTTCTTCATCTAATAAAGTGAAGTATTTATCTCAAAGCGGTTCATAAAATTTAATAAAAGAAGCTTCATTACGGTTTAATAAACCATGTTATCTTATACAAATTTTAAACTTAAGTATTCCGCTTTTAAAGAGAGCAATGATCACTGGTCTACAAAAAAAACTTTTTTTCTGATGGCGGGAATATTAAAGCTTTTTTTGTATATATGTGACCTCCTGATTCCGAATATGGTATCCGTTTTTGCTCATCAGCTCTAGTTTTTAAGATATTCGAAAATTAAGTTTTTTTTTACTTTTGACCTACCTTTTATACAATATGGTGCTATAAAAATTACTTAAAAATAATAAACCTAACTACCCAAGGCTTTTCCTATTTCTTAGGATCCCAATAGATAGTGTATAAAGTTTCAGCCCCCTAAGTTAATTTTAAGGGGTACCTATAGGGTCCTAAATTTGAAAAAAGTCGAAAAATTGGTCTTTTTTTCAGAATTTTTAAAAAAAAATTTTTGAGTTTTCTAATTTGATAAAACTGGCTAATATATGTTTTATAGAACTTATTTAGACCGCTAAAAATATTTTTACTTGAAAAATTAATAATATTATCTAATAATATTATTAATATTATTAATCTAATAATATTATTTATATTAATAATATTATTAATAATATTAATTAATAATATTATCTCTTTAGAGCGATTTTTTAGTTTTAAGGCGAGAATAAGGGTCATTTCGCTCATAAACGCTTGGTACCAATAATGGTGGTTGAAACGAATAAATTTCGAATTTTTCAGAAGTAAGTCATCAAAAAAGATGTCCTTTGATGGAAAACTGAATTTCACATGATAAAGATCAGTAAAACAGTAGAAGCTCCTCTCGAGCTTTCAAGCCTAAAATTTGAAAAAATTGGAAAAAATGTTATTTTTTCACTGATCTGTATCATATGAAATTTCATTTTTACATCAAATGACATCTTTTTTGATGACTTACTTCTTAAAAATTCGAAATTTATTCGTTTCAACCACCATTATTGGTACCAAGCGTTTATGAGCAAAATGACCCTTATTCTCGCCTTAAAACTAAAAAAATCGCTCTAAAGATTTGCATTTTTCAAGAAAAATATTTTTAGCGGTCTAAATAAGTTTTATAAAACATATATTAGCCAGTTTTATCAAATTAGAAAACTCAAAAATATTTTTTTAAAAATTCTGAAAAAAAGACCAATTTTTCGACTTTTTTTCAGCTTTAGGACCCTATAGGTACCCCTTAAAATTAACTTAGGGGGCTGAAACTTTATACACTATCTATTGGGACTCTAAGGAATAGGAAAAGCCTTGGGTAGTTAGGTTTATTATTTTTAAGTAATTTTTATAGCACCATATTGTATAAAAGGTAGGTCAAAATTAAAAAAACTTAATTTTCGAATATCTTAAAAACTAGAGCTGATGAGCAAAAACGGATGCCATATTCGGAATCAGGAGGTCAAATATAAACAAAATGAGTGTTGAACAGTGTTATTTTAACAGGAATGATTGTTGAATAAGATTATTTTTACTGGTCAACTAACCATTTAGGGTGGTGAGTGTAGGGATCTAAAAAATCAATCGATTTGATTCCGGAATCGATTCCTGATGATTGATTCTTTCGATTCTTGGAATCGATTCCTGAGATTCGATTCCAACCTGGAATCGATTCCTTAGGGCCAGAATTGAAAAAGTAGAATCGAACTTATCTATTATAAAAAATAAAGATATATTATTATAAAGATCTATTATAAAGATAATTAGTAATTATTATTAATTTAATAACTAACCAGTAAAATATCAATTAATTATCGACATAATAATTAATTAGTGAAGTAAATTGTTAATTATCTGTATTAGAAAATTAATTACGATTCCAAAGAATCGATTCCTGCTGGAATCGATTCATTAAAGGGTTCAGGGTTCGATTCTTTGGTATCGATTCCAAGGTATTCGATTCCTATTCGGTTCCAGAATCGATTTTTTTAGAAATATTCAGAACCCTGGTGAGTGTTAAAACCATCTACTCGACAGTCTATACAGAATTGTTGTACGCTAAGCACCATCCATTTTAATGCGTTAATCGTTAATACTCGTTAATTCTTAACTCAAGTCACGTACTTTCGGTCATGTGTTCACAAAGTAACACCTAAGGAAAAATGTCCATTAAACTATAAATGACTCTTTCCAATTTGCATTTTGTATATGTCGTCTTTAGAAGTAAAAAGTGATTCCAGTCACGACTATAATGCATTAGATATTTTTCTTGACCTATCTTCCAACTTTAGCTTAACTAACTGCTTAACCCTTTATTTACGACATCAAATGGCAGGAAATTGCAAAAAACCTATTGTACAACCTGTACACAACGCGCAAAAAATATTTGTAGCTTAGATATCTGCTATTCCATCCCAATTTCTTAGAGGTAAAAAAGAGCAAAATGTGATTATTGTTAGGACACGAAGTTAATTATAAAGATAAAAAGCTTCTTAGGATCTTTTTCCCTTAATTTTAACCAAATGGATATAGGACGCTTAATTTAAAATACAGTAAAAGAAACACAAAATATTATCAACCATAATATTTTACATCAATAACTAAAATTTCACTTAAAACGCAGCCAAAAGTCATCAGCCAGAGTACGCTCCACATGACATCTTAGTCTCTCTCCAAAAACCATAAAAAGAAAGCACCTTCAATTTAAATATAATAGCCTCTGTAAAATAAATTCCACGCACGTATCTGCAATGTTCATGGAACAGCACCTAAAGAAGAGATTTCCATGAAAATGGCTAGAATCTCTCACAAATACACATTTTCTTTCGTCATTTTGTTACATTTACCCCACCATATATATTTATACACTATGCAGTGGAAGAGGATTCTGATCACGAGAAAAAGCGCTTGGGGACATTTTTTTTAAATCTCTTCTTTTGCCCCCAAAGAAAGGAGCTCGGAGCATGTTTAGGAGTAAAGAAAGGACGTAGATCACTGGGGTACATTTTCCACTTTATTTTTTCTAGTCTCAGGGGGTGGAAAGTCGACACTAAAGTGAACTAAGTCATATTTTGAGAATAGTTTTCGAAAATGAAGCCGCAATTACTACTCGAAAGTGGAAGGGTTATGTTAGTTTCTTTAGACTAAAGAAATTAAAATCTAAGATTATAGTTGACTTCTTTTTTCTAATGTTTGTATTTTTTGTTATTTACCAATGTAAAAACAAAGATTATTATTATTATTATTTGCGTTATATATATTCAAAATCAGGCAATTGGAAACTTCAGGAAGGATCAAATATTTAATTAATTTCAACTGAGTATATATTATTTAGTATAAACAAGCTTGATTTCTTTCATCGTCGCACATTCGTTGACAAAGATTTACCGAAAATCGAATTAACACCGCATTTCACTTGATTCAAAGTCTTTATAATAGGCAATTCCAGTATTTTTATTAAATTTTTTTATTCGATAGAGGTATCTAAGGGCCAAAATTTTCAGTTACGATGATTATTTATTTTTTGACTATAAAAATGGGCGCGAAAATGTCAAATGTCAAAATATGACATCATTTAATCCTAAACATTGATTTTAAACAATGTTTCAATGGAGAATTGCAGCATCTTTTAAAATTCTGAATACTCAATTTTAAATTATTAAAAATTCTTTCCTGATTCCAAAAATATGCTTGTCTTTTCCCACAATTTTTTTCAGTTATTTATGAGATATTTTATTACAGAAAGCTCCTAACAGTGTGACGTCACATGTACCTCTTGGAAATGCGGGAAACAGTGTTTCAAAGCGGATTGATAGTGAACAAGGTGCATTTGACGTCAAAACTGTTTCAGCTCAGACAGATAGTTATTTTTAATTGAAAATAACTTAAAATTTAGGGCTTTGAAAGGTAAATAAAAATGTTTTTTAAGGCCGACACAGATCTGACGTCATTCAATTATAAACAAATGCAAAGGGATTTTCGATTTTTATTTATAAATTTTTAATTAACTAAATTTTTTAATCTTTTGATTAACTTTTCATGTCGATTTTTTGAATTTAGATATGTTTCTTTTACTGGAAAAATTCTTTTTTTTTCTTTTTTTAAAAACTGCTGGTATTGCTAATTGTTTACTAAGCGCTAAAAATTATTTTGTTTTGATTCACTGTTAAGTGTTAACATCTATACTCATCATTTTCTTTTAAACTAGAACTTCATCATTACCCTTACTGAAAGAACTCTCATCTCATCGAAAAAAAAACCTTATAAGTACTCCTCGGAAGAAGAAGGTTAAGCGGCTCGAAAGGGCAAGCAAATACCTCAATCAACTTTCAATTCAATTCAATTCATCTATACTTGAATGCAACGTAAGTTGAGCCTGACGTCATGGCCACGCGGAAGAAAATCTGAGTAAACAGAAAGCCTGCTGGGTTGCTAAAAGCTCTTATTGGCTGGCAAGTTTGAGAGCGAGTTTTAGTACATACGCGTTATGCCACTTAAAAAAGTAATAATGCTGAACATTTTATGCATATCGCGATGAAAAGATGCTTAATATACGTGGATTTAAAAAAAACTAATCATTATTCAAAATTGAAGCTCACAAAATTCAGACACCTCGCGGGGAACTACTTTCTTTGGTTGCTCTCAGCATATTTCTACAGGCTCAAGTTAAGTTGCAACTGAGTATAATATATATTAAAAGTCAATGTGTATATGTGTTTTTCTTTTATACAAATCCACAGTTTTCTTAAAATCTTCACCAAACTTGGTATATCTACGTAAAAAACTCAAGGAAAAACATAGTTGATGTTTCGAAAATATTAACTGACCCTTTGACCATCTTTTGACCCTTTTTATGGTCCTTTTGATGAAATAGATTTATTCCTCTTCAAAAAGTATCATACTTAAAAAACTGAAAATATAGACAAAATAACTGATATGTTGCTTACATTATTTAAAATAAAAACTCCACCACATTGTATCATATATTTGGGTCATTCCACGCCAACTCGACAAATGGCATGTGCTCTTAGGTCATGGATTTTTTTCAAAATTTTCTATAGATAGATAGATACCCATGAGCAATACCAATAAAAAATTTTTCAGAATTTTTACTCAAAAGAGGACCCAAGGAAAAATTTCTGAAAATTGGATATTTTCCGCCATTTTTTGACTGATGAGTTACAAAAAGTGATGTTTCTCAACTTATTTTCAAGAAAATGAGCTGATTCTGGTACCAAATTAAAGCTTACACTCTACTCTTTCTAGTAAAATATAAAAATCAACAATTATTTAATTATATTATTATATTTTTCGAAAAATCTGTATTTTCGAAAAAATTGAATAACTCCGAGATATCTTAAAACATTCACTTCAAAATTATACCCAAGAATCATCTTGACATATACTTTCCATAGTATAAAAATTGGGATGTTGTTTTGGGTTAATAAAAATGAATAATTTTTTTCTAAAATTCATTTAGTGGTCAATGCAGCTTTGAAAAAGTCCACATAATTTCCTTACAATTCGAAACTTAAACTCTAGCACTCTTATATAAATAATAAATACATATTTAATGAACTTTATATTATTGGTATACTTAATTATGTACTTTTGGTACAAATTTAGTGTTTACTTACTCCATCTTTATAGCTAAAATTATTTCCATCCAAACACATATAAATCCTCATGGATAAGTCTTACGGGCTAAATATTTATTTTAAAAGTTATTAATAAAAAGGAAGTTAATTTTTTAAATGATATTTAAAGTAGAAACTTCAAATTATTTTATTTCATCTAAAACTTCCCTTTTTTATAATTCAAAATAAAAACTGAACTGAAGCAACTTATTTGTGTTTTAAATATATAAGTTTCACATTATAATCCTCTCTTTTAGTTACAGTCACAAAGATACATAGAACACTTATTGAATAATGTTGAAAGAAATTCTTTTTCAACACCCAAAACACTTTTTTCATATTTTTACTGTTGAAAATACACACTGAGGTAAGTTTTTCTTGTGAAAAAATTAAGTTTTGCATTTTAATGACATTGGGAAGAAAGTTTCAAAGCTGCAATGACCACTTAACGAATTTTAGAAAAAAATTACTTATTTTTCATTAACCCAAAACACCATCCCAATTTTTATGCTATGGAAAGTATGTTTCAAGAGGATTCTTGGGTAAAAATTTGAAGTGTATGTTTTAAGATAACTCGGAGTTATTCAGTTTTTTCGAAAATAGCAATTTTTCGAAAAAAAAATAATATAATTAAATAATTAAGGATTTTTATATTTTACAAGAAAAAGCAGAGTGTAAGCTTTAATTTGGCACCAGAATCACCTCATTTGCTTTAAAATTAGTTGAGAAACATCACTTTTTGTAACTCATCGATCAAAAAATAGAGGAAAATGTCCAATTTTCAGAAATTTTTCCTGGGTTCCTTTTTGAGTAATAATTCTGAAAAAACATGTGATGATATTTCTCACAGAGATCTATATATAGAAAAATTTTGAATAAAATCCATGACCTAAAGGCACGGCGATTATTTTTATTTTGTCGATTTGGCATGGAATGAGCCATTTATGAATTTTTACTCTGCAGTACAGTCCCTCTGTTTTTATCTCTCGTTCTAATTTTTACATATTAAATATATTTAAACGTGATGAATAAATATGACACCACCATCAAGTTAAAAACATTCAGAAAACATTTCTTCTCTACAAACAGCAACCGACTTCAAATTTCCAATTACGCAACCCCAACTGATACACTTCCAAACTAACCATATCCAGAACTCATCCCACTCTGGACTTAACTGCCTATCTCAAACCCACCCTCGACGAAAAACAAAACAAAAAAAAGAGTAAATTTCACCGATAAGCGAATCACGACAAAAACCGGGACGTACACACCGTATCCTCCGCGTTGCGATGAGATGAGGAAAAACGGGCCGAGTAGAAGAAGATCCAAAAAGCAAACATCAGAGGATCGGGATTCCCCAGATGGTCGCCATGGAAACGGCGTCTCATCTCTATGGCGGGCCGTGTGTTTTGTGTTTAAAAGACTGCTCGGCAGGGGAAAAAAGTCGAGAGCGATAAATGCCGAGTAGTCATGAATAAAGTGGGATAAAGAAAGTAATAAAGCCAAAGCTCCATTTTGGCGTGTTTGTTTCGAACGATAGGAGTGACGGGGGGACTTGCGTGATCGTTCAATGTCGATCCGAACTTGTTATTTCTAAGAAAGGAATTGCTGAGCACTTTGGCAATAAAAACCTGGTTTTACAACTTATTGTGCTTTTTTTACATTGTTGTAATGTTTAGTTATGCTTAGTTTTACTAAAAATCTCTCTATTCTAAAAAAAAGTTTTTGGTGAACGGTTTCCAAAAAAAGGCTTTTTAATTACTGATCCGTATAACACATTTCTGGTATCAAACTGTTCGGATTCTTTTAAGGATGTGCAATAAGCCCTTAGAATTTCTAAAAAAATTCTCAAATTTAAAATATTTCCATTTTTTTAGTTTACGGATAAGGTCGCAGTTACAAAGCAAGTACCTACTATCAAACAACTTATTCATCCAATCACAACGAACAATGGACGCCATATTTTATAATGAAACCTGAAACAAATTTTTTACCTTTTTAAAAATGTACTTTAGAGTATTTTCCAAATTAAATAGCATTAAATTACCGATAAAAGTATTCTAAAAACTTACAGTTACGATATTTCAAGCTAAAATTACACACATTTTTCTGAAATTTATAATTTTTAGTCTGATAATCGAAATTAATTGTAAACATTGAGTGTCGTGTAGGTTTTGTCACTTATTATTTTCAATGGATTAAAAAGTATTGTTTAACAAGTCTACAAGGTCTGGGTTGAAACATAAATATCAATGATAAAACACTGGTGTTCTGATGTACTAGGTACAATTAAATATTCATTGGAGTACTGTTTTTTTTTTCAGAATGTTGATTAACAATTTTTATTATTAGCAATAGTTAATTAATATAATAACATAAAATTAATTATGCTGGATATTTAAAAACATTTTGATTAAATTTATTAATAATAAGTAGATAATAAATATTCAAACTTTTTAGGGAGATTTATTCATGGAGATGGTCTTGTGATGTATGTTTGGAAAGTTGGTTGCTGTTTATTCTGCAAATTGTTTTTACGAATGTTTTATAAAGTGAGTTAAGTTCAGTGATTTAGATTTTGCGAAGCAATTCGAAACGTTCTGCGTCAGCAGTTAACAGGGGTTGGTGAGCGATAGCGAGCAGGGGGCGGTAGCTCCCTAGTATAATTAAAAAGTTTACTGTGTATATACAATGATGATTATTAAAAAACATCTTTTAGAAAACATGATAAAACCATTACACTTTATCATCACTTGTTTTTAAGAACTAATTTTGATAAATTGTCCTAGATTTTAATTTTTTATTGCTCTCTCTTTCTCACTTTTAGGAGTAATATTTTTCCCTGTTACAACAATTTTACGGAGTTTTTTTCCTGCATTTTTAAACGCCCAACGAGTGAAATATGGACGTATATCTTTATAATAACAGCAGTTCTTTCGATTAAATTAACAGCATAAACAAAATGTATGGTGTTTATCATATTTTTATCATATATACGGAAACTCAAAACCTAAAGACGTTTGCGATAGGGCAATAATATGGAAACATATACAGGGTGTCCCAAGATAGCTTAAGATCCAACTTACAGATTGGTTAATTTAGGAAATATCTAATAGTTTTTAAAATAATATTTATAACTCCCGAAATTTCCTCTAGGAACGTTGAAAGTTGTCGCATCGGATAGCGCGCGGTCACTTTACTATACCTAGACTCAACTTTCATGGCTATATAAAAAGTTAAACGGGGTGGACAGTTACCTTGGGACACCCTGTATAATAGTCTATTGTCGGTGCATTATGATCGGACTATCTTTGCTTTTTTCGTTCCACTCAATTATATTTAATTGAAGTGAAAATATTCCTATACAAACATAAAAACACTCATAAATATAAAAATTGTTTAACCATTAGTTAGGATAAATTACTCTTCTTAGAAGGTACCGAGGGTCATCTTATTCCACTAAAGTCTTGCATTTTTTCTTAAAATATGTCCAGAACGGATTTCCGATCCCGTTAAGTTGGCCTTAGATATTCGTGTTTATTCCGGTTCCTTTCACAAAAGGTGCGTAACTTCATTGAATAAGATTATAAAGGAAAATAACGAATTAAAACAATGGATTAAGAAAACAATATCCACAACTCAAACAAACTTCACTCGAAAAAAACCGGTAAAAAATAAAACAGTGCAACTGTAATTAAGATAATAGGGTTTTTCTTTATGTGTTTATTATTATGGAAACGTCTCTAAAATTCTAGAAAAGACCGAAATGGTAAATTAGCCGCAAATTTTTAAATGTAGATGATTATTATAGAAATTTTTTATCAACACTTAAATACAAGGAGGGACGATGAGCTAAGTTTTTGTACAAAATATGCTATTATGGACACTGAAAATACTTGCGGGTTTTTTTTCAAATAGTATTAAGAACACCTAAAAATAACAAAAAATGCTAAAATCATGTAAATTATGGTAATTTTTTTAAAAAATTTCATTAAACTTTTACTTAAAAAATTTAGAAGAAAAACCAGCGTATACTATTAACTTCATAACTTCATAGATTGATTTATATTTCAAAATAATTTGAGGTACAAACATTACAAATTATAATTAAACTTTCATGATAGTAGATCAAGTAGATTATCGAATTATTTGTTAACTTACCAGTTACATTTTAATTAAATAATAAAATAAATAAGTATTGGAATTCAACTTTATATCAATTTGAGGGTAAATACTTCGGTCAACAATAAATGAAAATTTTAAAAACTGTTTTTGAAATCAATCAACTATAGTTTTATCGAAAAAGGTAAATAACACAAAACGTCCATTTCCATTCATTATTCAGAGATCGTAAAAATCAAGATTGTGCAGTGAATTAAAATATTCGCACAATCGGTAATCAATCATTCTTTATTGTAAAAACTTCATTTAACTTTCAAGAGCATTATCACACTTTTAAAGCGCTATTGATTTAACGTCTCATTCAATGCAGATAGAAAAATTTAGCTGCCGCTACATCAATTTTCCTAGTAGCTACTCGAGATAAACTGCATTCAAAACTTCAAAAAACAGACCCTCCATGAAAAGTAATTATACAATTCTTTTATAACTATCCATTTTTGTGGCCCTTGAAAACTTTTAATAACGCGCAAGTAAAACCTTCGTTTGTCTATATTGATCACATCAGTAGAACACATTATTAATTTTAAAAAACTTCAAACAAGCCCATAAAATGCATTTAGTTCCTTGAGCAATGAAAATACCAATACCAATTCATCACGGCTGAAATTAAAAATAATCTAGCGAATGCTAAAGAACTAGAAAATTATTCCCAATCCATCTAATTTAAAAACAGACATTTCCTTCAGACAAAAAAAATTTCGTTTCGTGGCGGTCATTATTAATTACCGGAGGATAAATTCTTGTGAAATTATTTCGCATATTTCTGTTTATTTCTTCGCATTTCCTAAGTCTACTTTTTTTCCGAGAGCAGATAGCGCATTTTTCTGGAAATGAAAACGGAAAGACCGTCGATCAAAAACAAGGCGGAAATCATCTATTTCAAGCGCCCTGAAACTCGGCGGGTTTTCAATTAAGAATTGCGATACTTTTCTTTCCGAGTAAAGGAATGATGGTAATTAATTTGTTTTGAAATGTGCAGTCGAAACGGCGACATGGGGTTGTTTGGACTCGCGACAGTACACTCAAAGAGACTGTTTCCAGTTTTTATTAAGGTATTTTGAATGATTAATTACTTCAACGAGCACTGAGGGTTGGTAATTAATTAATTTCAAAGCATTGTCATTCCGAGTGTATGTATCGCACTGAAAGGATTTAAAAAGCGTTTTAAACTCTGGAACGAAAAGGTTTTAACATCTTAGGGGGTACTCCACAAATTACGTGAACACTGATTACATCTCCCAAGTTAACATTTATTTATTAACATTTACATGAACGGCAATTTACAAGAGATAAATAAAAAAGGAATCAGGAATTATTAATTGGACACTAATGGGATTAGAATCCCTTAAAAGTGCATTTATAATTTAAAATAAAATAAATTGTAATGTAATTTCTCAAACATTGATTACTCCTCGTTCTTGTTTGTATACTAAGGTTACTTTTTCACAAAATTACCTTTCACATAATACAAAATATAAGATACATTCACCACTTTCAAAATAAGTTTTTAATATGTAATATTTTTCAAGTGATATTCAAAGACAGACAATTTATTTGATTTTTAAATGACCCTCATACATTTTCACCCAATTCATGGGGGAAATATTTCTTTCCACAAATCGTGGGATACGAAATGATAAGAACGTGCGAATAAAACAAAGTTAAAGTTGACTCCTTAAAACTTATCTAATTGAAATTTAATGGGAAAGATATTTTTTAAATACAGTTTTTTATTCGGTAGTTATTTTCTTGGCATTCATGTATCTTAAACAAAACGGAGTATATTATTGAATTTCGAATTTGTTTGGAATATTATGATTTTATGGCTAAGGTGAAATTTTTATGTTTGAACATGAAAAATAAGAAAAATGATGAAATAATTACTATAAAAACATCATTTTCCCCTGGTATTCATATCTCCTGAACAAAAATAAGTATGTTATTCACATTCGGAAAAGTTGGAAGTATTATGATTTTACGTTTAATGTTAAATTTTTAGGCTTAAATATAAAAAAATAAAGGAATATCGAAATATTTATTTTTCTACGGTACCTATCCTTATCAATAAGCTGCGGACACACGGGCGCTCTAACTCGGAGCAAATCACGGTTAATAACTGGAAAATTTGGAAAGGAATTTTTTCTCATCTAAAATACTTTTAAATTTTACTGCCTCTTATTGGATATCAACTTATAATATGTGGTCCTCTAACATTTTAAAAAGTAAAAAGTTTTGAAAGTAGTTAACCTTCCAAAATTTTTTGTCTCAAATTTTCACATTTCTAACCTCCCTTAACCCATTACTGCCTGACGTCCCTTTTTCGCGACGTTTTTTAATTTTGGTGTAGAAATTAAAATTTTAGCCTGGAATTTTTTTCACTATTTTTCCAGTTGTTTTGGGGCTATTTACTATGTTTTTACCAAATATTTAAGAAAAATAAAAAGTTGGGCATTAATGGGTTAAAAAACTCCAAAAAATCCTGCAACATCACGCAAGAAAATCCTTAATTACCCCCTATAAATTCCAAAACAGATATGCAGCGACATTATTGCAAAACCACACTGCTTACGTCAGATTACGTGGTAGGAATGCATTGCTAAACGCGCCGTTAACGCTCACTAAAGTCAAAAAGTAAATAACACCTGTCGTTATAATGACTGAAACTGTTAGCTTTCCGCTTGGATAACAGTCAGCTGAAATTTTTATCGATATTTTAAGCAACACACGCGAATCTTCGTTTGTATTACTTTTTACGAGAGAGGATAGAACACAAAGAAAAATCCTAACAGATGGTTCAAAACGATATTTTAAGACGGATGGATGTGAGGGCGTCACGAGGAACTAAATGATTGACCGAGTGATCAAGCCGGTGATTGGCCACTATTTTCGAAGGAGAAGGAAAAAAGTTTTCCTCGCCCAATCAGGTTTTTTTTCTCCGCCTCTCGTGACCAACTTTTCGATTTCCATTAGCGCCTATGGCCACGGACTCTCTGTTCTAGTACACCTGTGGGGTAGAATGACTGAAAAATATCCACTGATTCACACTAACTTCTCTACATACAATTTCTATTACAGGGGTTTAATTCTTTGGGAAAATAATTTCCATAATTTGGGAAATCAATTGTTCATGGTTTAAATGATTATGCGTAAGTGAGATATTAATTTATTCAAAATATATGACAAAAGATATCATCATAAAATACCTTCTCATTCAAAATTTACTCTAGGAAATGCTGGATAAGTTTTTAAAAATTGTATTTAACTCATTATATTCAATTAACCATTATATGAGAATATACATTGAGATGATGAGATACAATCTGAAATTATATTTCATCTATAATAAACTACAATAAAACTTTTAAAGATTATTCTTTTTCAATGTTATCAAAAAGTTTGGATTTTGAACATATTCTAAAACACTAATAGATCCTTAAAATATCAATAGCGCCTCTATATTTTTAGCAAGTTATTTTTCTTAAACTACAATACGTGTATTTATTTAGATCCAATGTACAGAAAAGTATCGAATAACAACAATTATGAAATTCTACAGCCTAAGTACAAAGCATACTGAAGAAAGGTCTATTGAAAATAACATAAAAAAGTAAATCAACAATGAAAAAAATTTTATTTGGTACTTAGTATTTTGCAAAGGCCTGAATAATGTTCTCACTTTAAATTATTCTTATGTCACCTTGCTGTGCAGCAAAAATACGCTGTCGTAAAGGAGAATCCAGTTTCAATGGCCAAAGGGAATAACCCCTGAATGTAAATCAAACGCAGAGACGCTTCAATTTTGTTCTTGACACCATTTGGACCAAATCCAAAATGTTTCCACCGAGAACCATTCAACCGAAAGTTAAGTAACAAAACAATTTGACCGGCTTTATGTTTGGAGGGTATTAATCAGAATTGCCTTAAAGCAACAAAAAAATATCAAAATATATGTCCAAAGAAGTTTCAGTAGGTTACTATCAATTCGAAGTTAGGGGAGTTAAACCAATCTAGAAAACATAAAAAAACTCTAAGCTATAAATAAAATATGAAATAGAATTAAAACACAAGAAGAGGAAATTATCTACGTATATTAACATTATAGAACAATCAATAATAGGCATAATTTAACGATAACACGGGTCTACAAAATTTGCGCCTGGTATATTAAAGTTTTTTTAGCATAAATTTGACCCCCTGATTCAGAATATGGCATCCTTTTTTACATATCAGCTCTAGTTTTTAAGATATTCTGAAATTACGTTTTTAAGACTTTTGCTCTACTTTCATATAGATACTTAGGGGCTGAAACTTCTGGACTAATTGGGATCCAACGGAATAGGAAAAGCCTTGGAGAGTAAGGTTTTTATTTTTAAGACATCTTTGTATCACCATATTGTAAAATGGATACCATATTCTGTATCAGGAGGTCAAATATATACAAAAAAGCTCTAACATTCCTGGCACCTAAATGTGTGTTGATCAGAGTAATTACCTAGCATTTTTTAACCCAAAATTTTCAAGACAGGAAGTGTCCTCTTTGCAAAATCATGTTATGCAAAGAAATCTCTCTAATTGGAGAAACACCCTTCATACAAATGTCTCACGTAAGCTGATGGTGTTTGAAATACTATTAATATTTTTATATAAAAATTTAGACCTTTGAAAATACCTTTTAAAAAGTTTCGGACTAATTGATGAGATTTTTTTTGTATAACTGACATTTTTATATATAGTTAAGGAAAGTTTAATTAGGTTAATTATTAAATTAAAGTTTAATTTATTTTTTATTTATAAAATTGTACATTACTGAATACCAAATTTTTATAATCAAAATATTTAGGAAAAGTTAATATAATGTTGACACTAAAAACTGTTATTTCATAAATTACTGTTTTAGATTAATTACTTATAGGTTAATAATTACTGTTTTATTTAAACTGCTCAAGATTAAACGGAAAACAAACATTCAAACCGTGAAAAATATACATAATATTCAATCAGTTTCTAAAATTTTCTGAAGCAGAAAAACAAGAGATCTAGTAATACAAATTATTTTGATTTTATAACATTTTACAATAAACTCAGTAAAAATAGAACATGATACATTTTTAATACTTACAAGTATAATAGGGATGTCTTTTAAACACCATCAGTGTAATGAAAAGCAGGAACAATCGCGAATAAATATTCAACTCCCAATGATGCCATTCTCTATCATTCGCTTGTGTTAAAATTGGTCCCCGCGTTCTTATCCGGCTATATAGTAATGGATGATTTCCCTGTGCGTGCATCACGCTTTAACGGATGAGGATGAAAACAAAAGAACAGGCGAGCGCTTAATATGCACATCAATCAATGTGGGTGTAAAATATGAAGTTAGAGATTACTTCAATGCCTTTCATTCGGGGGTGAAATAAATTTATAAAATACTTTTACAAGGAGATTAATAATCGTTAATTAGATTGAAAGAACCTAGCTTTACGGGACTGGTTATATTTTAAGCTGTGTATCGAGTTTTAATTATAATTTATTGTTTGTATTTTCTCTCCAAAACATTTTTTCTAGTTCTGTAAAAACTATTTGACACCACTTTCCATAATCCAACAATTGAAGGGCTTGGTGGATGAAGGGGCTATGTTACAATGGCTGTCCCGAAAGTAGTGAAACTGAATTCCGTCCGGTCAGAATTAGGGAATTCAGTCTCGTTACTTTCAGGACAGGCCTTGTAACATAGCCCCTTCATCCACCAAGCCCTTCAATTATTGCCATTAAGTTTAGATAATTCTTGCTTTTTCGAAAATTAATAAAACTAAGAGGTCAAATCATAAATATATTCTGAGTGACGATGTTTTTTTAACATACCAGTCTCTTGTCTCAAAATCAAAAATACTGGGTTTAAGACTGGCTTGTTATACTTTACTTAAGCCTAATGGCAAACAAGATATACTACAGTTCTCTATATGGCACAAAATGCCTCCCTATTTCTTTCAAAAGGAAAAGTGTACTTCTCATCTCTCGGCTTTTGTCCCCACGAAGCTAAAAATCAATAACCCTAAATATCCTTTCATCCCAGTCGACCGTCATTGACCACTAACCCGGAATTTTCCCTTTCCAATCTACGTAATACGCTGACGTAAGGCAAGGGTTTCCCTGACAATGAAAGCGGAAGCCATTCATTTGCGGGAAAGGCCCCAAAAAGAACAGCAAATGGAACAGTGTGCGGTGGCAAGTGACCCGTTCTGGAATATTGATTTTCCAGCATGACATTCTGAATCTGTCTGTTCCACGCCTCCGAACATTCCCTTGCCACATTCCATTCCGATACGCCCGAGTGCTTTCCTCCCTCCCTCTTGGAGTCCCATGCATTTCCATACAAAATAGTCGCATCCCGTAAAATTTGGGAACGAACGGGGAAAAGAGAGGGTTTCTATCTAGATCCTCTCATCATGGGACTAATCGAAAACTCGGAAGCATTTGAGCTATGCTTGTTCTTGGAGAAGTTCAAGAGCTTTCTCAATTCTCCTCTTAGGTACTTACCATTTAATTGCAATGTAAATGCGATTTTTTTTTATTTTATCATGCCTACTTCTGGGATGTTATCTTTAAGATCATCAATGGATTAGAATTCGAGTCAATAAGTTAACTCTTATAGTAAATATATTTGAAACAATATTATAGGGTAACACCCACTCGATATACCGAAAAGAGTGTTTGAAAACTGCTTTTTAAATCTATTTATACAATTATCTTATGTAACTCTAAAGTTGTATTTCTTTTTTTGAATATCACAACAATGGAGAATTGCAGCATCTCTTAAAATTCTAAATATTCAATTTTAATATTATCAAAAATTCTGTCCTGATTCCAAAAATACGCATGTATTTTCCCACAAACTTTTTTAAGGTACAGAAAACTCCTAACAATGTGACGTCACATGTGTCTCTTGGAAAATAAATGTGGGAAACACCGTTTTCATCGAAACACTAGGCTGTAAAAAAACTAGATCTCAGTCTTTCAAAGAGGGATGATAACAACAAGCGGGGGCACATTTAACGTCACAAGCTGTTTCAGCTCGGACAGAAAATAAGCTATTTTTTTAATAACTTAAAATTTAGGGCTTTTAAAGGTAAATTAAAATGTTTTTGGAGGTTTTAAGCAATTCTCTGAACACATTAAGATTAAAAAAAATTTGACTGCAATTATCCAATGTCCTGATCAAGATCTTCCTGTTTAAATCTTAGTTTGTTGTTCATGAAAATATTAAATAATTTTTTTTATTGATACAGTCATGATAATAATGATTGGAATTCCTAATTTAGAACTTTCTTTACTCTGATTCATCCAAAATCTTACAGCAATTAAACATTTGTAATATGTTTTTATCATTGTAGCAAACTTTTTTAGCAACAGTTAGCAACAGTTTTTAAGGAAGTGAAATAGTTGTGTCACGCCGCACTTAATTTCTCAGGTAAGCTTAGCTAAGCTGAAAAATTTTAGCTAAGGGAGAGCGATAGCGAGCTGGGAATACTAAAATAGCCTCCAAGCCTATAGAAAAATGACAAGTTGACTGGAAAATGGCTCGCAAGTTTATTTTGCTGATCGACGAGAAAATTTGACAAAGCAAGCTTGTGTTATCAGTAGGTATATAGTTATCATTTACTAATGTAGATTTTAAAAATGAAATGTACGGATGAAAAGTACGGAAGAAAACAGGTGCAAAATAAAGCCCATCAGCTGTTTATGTAGTGATATTCATGGTTTACAGACGTATAAAATAGATATGAAACAAAAACCTACACTAGATATAGATATAATTGGTTAAATCTGTCTTATAACCAAGGTATGACCAAGGTATCATCAGTTTAAATTTTAAAGGATAAGAAAAGCCAACTAAGTAAGTTAAAATTCTGCAAATTCAGTGATTAGTACTGTAAATATTTGTAAATATACTCAGTATGCGTGATAGGGGAATTCTGTTTTTATCAGAAGAAAAACATAGGAAAGAACAGATGCAAAATTTATGCATAGCTTTCAACGCCTATCATTACAAGTACAGCAGAAATGAGAAATATATGAACAAATTAAATAGATCAGGATTTTGGATGCAAACCTAAGAGCTAAAATTTCAATTTAATAACAATTTAATAGATAAATATATGAGTTTAAGTTCCCGAAGGAATTCTTTGGTTTCGAATAGGAGTTTTCGATCAGTGTTTTGCAAAGATTTCTACAAATGAATCATACTATGATCACATCAAGAAATAAGAGAAAAATAAGATAAATGAAAAGATCATGGATAAGTTTTATCATTTATAAGCAACCAAACAAATCCTCAGAAACATAACATTGAAGAAAAGCACGAATATCCAAGGGCTCAACATTCTATCGGTTTTTTTTCCATAGAACATCATTCAAAAACAATAAATCACACGAAAGGAAGAACACAAAAAGAATTCTCGATCCTTATCCTCGCAGAAAAACCCGGATGAAACAAAACGAGCCCCGCTTAATGGAGTCACGCGAGATTCGAAACAATTTTCTATCCACTCCCACAATCTTCACGAAGGGAGAACGAGCAACGCTTTTATGACAGGAGACACCATTTGGAAGTCCAGTTATACCTGCGTAATCTCTTGCATAAAGGAATGAATTTGAAAATTAATATGCTAGTTTTTTTAGGGGGTACTGGGTCCAGAATACTGAACCCCCTTTAACTGTGTCTTCTAAAACTGGTGAACTACAATCATTTACACTCATACTGACAATGATTAGGTCTACTTTGTAGGAGAAATATTGAAAGGTTAATTAATTTAACGCTTGTAATAATACTTTGAAACACATTAAATTAAATTATTTGGGCCTATCGTTAAACATGGTAACAGTAAACTTTTCATGTGTATGAAACCGTTGTGTATCTAATATAATAAAATTGAATGTGTGTATATATACAGGGTGTCCCATAAATAGTGGGCCACACTTCTAGAGGGGATAGTAGACACCTAGACGAGTCAGAATCACATAGGAATCGGGGGTCCCAGACCAAATCCCAAGGAGTTAAAAATGGAGCGACACCCTAAAACAATTATTGAAAAATTCAATTTGTAGAAGAACTACTATTGGTAAAAATTTAATCGTGGTCTCAAATTTTGTGGTTTAATATGATTTTTAAAATTATGCTGAAAGTTTTCACTTAAAAATTTTTTTCTACGAAAAAAAAGTCAAAAAACCACAAAAAAATGTGAAAAATATGCCAAAACTTTATTTTGTATTTGGAAATCCTTTCTTTTGATTTGATTATCTGAAAGATCATACTTTAAAACCCTTAAGTCCAAAGTTTCACGCAAATACCATCAATATTAAACGCTTGAGATCCTGTTAAAGTTTGTATTTTGAGTGCGAAAACAGCTCCAGAAAATGAACGTTCAGGGAGAATCTACGAGTTACGGATAGATAATCGCTAACTTTCTTTTCTCTCCCAGTTTGGCGAAACATACCAAGCTCCTACAGATCGCCAAGACAGCTTGGGCAATTTGTTGTTGGCGAAAGTTGGCGAGGAATCTCGTATCGCAAATAATGGCGAGAAATTCAGCGAGCATCAATCCGTAATTCGTAGATTTTCCCTCAACGTTTCTTTTCTGTATCTGTTTTCGCAAGCAAAAATCAAACTTTAATTAGATCTCAAGCGTTTAATATTGATGGTATTTACGTGAAACTTTGGACTTAAGGGTTTTCAACTATGATCTTTCAGATTATCAAATCAAAAGAAAGTATTTCTAAATACGAAATAAAGTTTTGGCAGATTTTTCACATATTTTTGTGGTTTTTGACTTTATTTCGTAGTAAAATATTTTTAAAATGAAAACTTTTACAATGATTTTAAAGATCATGTTAAACCACAAAATTTGAGACCATGATTAAGTTTTTACCAATAGTAGTTCTTCTACAGATTGAATTTTTCAATAATTTTTTTGGGGTGTCGCTCCATTTTTAACTCCCTGGGATTTGGTCTGGGACCCCCGATTCCTATGTGATTCTGACTCGTCTAGGTGTCTACTATCCCCTCTAGAAGTGTGGCCCACTATTTATGGGACACCCTGTATATATATATAATATATATATATTTGTCTTTTATACAAATCCACAGTTTACTTCCTAACTGCACCAAACTTGGTATACCTACGTAAAAAAACTCAGAAAAAAACATAGGCTATGTTTCGAAAACTTTTAATGACCCCTTGACCCTCTTTGGACCCTTTTTATGGTCATTTTGCTGAAATAGCTTTATTTCTCCTCAAGAAGAGATCTGCTTACTCAATTGTTACAAAGAAAATTTAATGCTAAACAACAAGTTTTTAATAGAAACACTAGGTACAAGTCTATTTAAAAATTATATTACTAATTTAAAAATCTATTTCAATGAAATTTAAAACTTTTAAGTATAGTCTCTCTATTCTAAAAAAAGTTTTTGGTGAACGGTTTCCAGGGAAAGGCTTTTTAATTACTGATCCGTATAACACATATTTGGTATCAAACTGTCCGGATTCTTTTGAGGATGTGCAAAGTGCCTTTAGAATTTCTAAAAAAAATCTCAATTTTAAAATATTTCCATTTTTTTAGATTACGGATAAGGTCGCAGTTACTAAGAAAGCAACTATCAAACAACTTATTATCATCCAATCCTAACAACCAACTGACGCCATATTTTATGATGAAATGAATTCCTTTCACGTTTTAAAAATGTACTTTCCAAATTAAATATATTTCAAAAACAGATAAAAGTATTATAAAAACTTACATACATGCTTTTTCATAGTAGAATATCACACATTTTGTTTTAAATGTAACAATTTTTGTTCTGATAAATGAAATTGTTTGTAAACATTAAGTGTCATGTAGGTTTTTTTCTACTTATTTCCAATGATTTAAAAGGTATTGTTTAACAAGTCTGGGATGAAACAAAAATAATAATTACTAAACACTAGGTGTACTGACGAGTTACTAGGTACAAGATAGGACTTAAAAGATTAATCAGTGTAAGTTTTTTCAGAATATTAAATAACAATAGTTATATTCAGGGCTCGATTTCTAAAAAAAGAGGTACCGGAACGGTAAAATTATTGGTCTCAAAACTGAAAAAAGCGAATACTTTTTAATACAAAAACTTAAGCATTTATTTTTAAATTTAAATTTAAAAAATAAATTCAAATGTGTTGTACTAGATTAGGAAGAATTTTCTATCTTAATTATTTTACAAGACGTTGAACTATTTAGGCAATTTTTTTTGTTTTACACCTTTTTTTACAAACAATTTTTTTCCAACAGGGCCCCTCTTGTAGAAAGCGGGACGATTTATCATCAATGAACCAATAGTAATGTATATCTTGCCAGTTTAAGGAATATAATGCGTAGTTAAAGTCCTTAAACCGTAGAATTTAAGAGGTCCCAAATTTTCTTTTCTTTCTTCAAATAAAAAAAGAATTAACACCAGGAGCGGATTGTTTGGGTAGTTCAATTTTGGGTTCACAATTATGTTTTACAAGAACATAATTAATTAATAACCTTAATATTAAATCACAAAATTATTGTTATTTGGAAAAAAGATAAAAACTCATTTAAATGTTTTTAAAATTAAAAACATACAAAAAGGGGGGTTTGGGGGTCCTCCCCCAGAAAATTTTTGGAAATTTGACCCTAAAAACAGGGTTTTAATTCATTGTAGAACTTTTTTTCGTACATATAGAAAGGGTTTCACGGGCTGTAGTTATAGGAGACCCCTGAAATAAAATATAAATTTTTTAATCGAAAAAGAGGTTCCGGAACGCCGTTCCGGACCGTTCCGGCTGAAATCGAGCCCTGGTTATATTAATAGACGAGTTAGAAAAAACATTTTGATTAAATTATGAATAAGTTAGAGTTGATAAATATTCTAACTTTTAAAAGAGAGTTATTCATGGAAATGACCTATGACGTATATTTGAAAAGTTGGTTGATGTTTCTTCTACTAATAATTGTTTTTATTTATGTTTTATAAAGTGAGTTAAGTTCAGTTGATCTTGGATCTTGGTATTGTAATAATTGCGAAGCAATCTAAAAGGTCCTGCGTCAGCAGTTAACGGGGGTTGGCGAGCGATAGCGAGCAGGGGGCGGTAGCTCCCTAGTTTAATATATTTTTATTTGAGAGTTTATCTAATTTTTATTTTTTAAAAAGCTTTATGGATTATCATGTTGTTAAAATAGTCTCCATGGAAACGAGTAAGTAAAATCAAAAAGTGATAATATTTTAGGTTTTAAGAAAGTTTTGGTTAACAAACAAAAAACTATTAAAACTCCCTTTCAACTAGAAAAGATTGATTTTTTCTCTTAAATTGCAAAATGGAATAAGCTTTAATTATTGAATAATTTCACCGAAAACGTTAATTACTTAAGTAAGATATGATTAATCAAGGGATCTGAGCAATTTTTAGAATATTTTTTAAAATATTTTTTCCATGTTGTCAATGTGGAAATCCTTCAAAAGTTATATTGCTTTAGAACTGAAGAAATTTTTGTCCATCCGAGAACACCGGGATAAGAAAAATTACTAGAAACACCGGGATAGGAAAAGTTACCGGGAACACTAGAATATGAAAAAGACGCCTGGGATACCGGGATGATTGGTAGATGCTGATTATACAAAATTAGAAATTGTTTTTGAGAAAACTTAAAAATAATAAATTTATATACTCAGCACCCGTGCAAGGCCGGGCATATCAGCTAGTTGAATATAATTTGGCTTTATCAAGTTATTCCCATTTCGTGAAGGAGATGAAATTAAAGTGAAAAATCACTTTTTACGAAGATTCTTAAATAATTTGAGATATTATTAGGTTAAATTTAAATATTACCCGAGTTAATCTCTCCTAAAAGGTAAGCGCTTACATCACATAACAATTCGAATAATTAGTCGGTATCAGTTACACCGGGATTAATCTTTAAAAGCAGCTTTTAATAGTCTGAGATAAATAAGACAGTTTAAATCCAATTACACAGCTGAATTATGGTTATTATCTTTTTAAAACATCCAGAAAACTATTCTATAAGTGCATAGAAAGAATCAAGTTTTAAATTTTAATAACCACAACTATCTCGGGTTCAAAAACAATTCTCAGAAGAACTAAGCTACTTAACAATAGAATTCATTAAACTAGTGCTAAGGCTTTATTCTGATACTGTATATTTTATATAACCACAAACAAGAAATACGCAAAAGCATTAAATTACAATGATTCACCGACTATCTATCAAGGATGAAATTGTTTCGAATTAGTATGGAGTAAATGTATTGGGGTTTTGGGTTTAGTTAGACTACGCTAGTAATTGAAACTGAGAATTAAACTTTAGGTTATTTAGATGGTATAGGTTTAAGGAAAGTTCATTAGACTAGTCTTACGAACTTAAAGGTTTCAGTTAATTCAAGAAGGATTCACAAACTCAAATAGATTAAGTAGCCACCGAAGCAGGGGGCTCTAGTTTACTTGATTACTACATTTATAACGAATATTTTAATTATGCTTTTTTATGTTAGGAGTTATGGGATTTGTTAAGGAAAAACTTTTCAGATCTAGGTGTTTGATAGAGAAGCGTTCAATGGTAAAAGTTAATATCCATCTCCCATACTCTCTGATTTCTCCTGTGTTCGTCCACGGTCCGTTATGGTGGACATCGTCTATTGATTGAGTGACCGGTCATGAATCACAGCCTCGGGGAGAGCGGGCAGTCTCCGCACGAGCGATTGTGTCCGATTAGAGTAGATTCGCATGGCCGAAGCAATTGCTGGACGGAATAAGCCAGGGGAGCGTGGAATATTTTGTATCAAATCACCCTTCTGTTTTGATGCCACATCGAGGTGTAAGTATTCATGAGATCTCTATTTAAGCGTCACATAGCTCATCTATCCTGCAGAGCATGTGCCGGAAATCACTCAAAAATACAGACAGTAAAATATGAGGGAAAGTTCGAGGACATATGCAGTTAGAGTATTCAACGGGGCATAAAAAAATTGGAAATATATTTTTTTGCGTTTGGTGGTGTACACTGACTGTGACTATACTGGATTTCATTTCCACGGTTTGATAATTATATTTCTGATGTATAAAGTATAAGTACTAAAAATAGCTAGACTAGACACTATTAATCAATTTTAATCAGAGTTAATACTATTAGTACAAATTATGATAGAATTCACATTAAAGAACGCAAATTTATAATAACTTCAGTTTAAATGCATGTGTCAGAAAAACACTATCACAATAAATCAGATTTCAATTCTTATATTCGCTCCTAGGATTGAGACAGACAAAAATGTCATTACAATATATTAAAGTTACAGTGCGTGTTTTGTATGTTTCTGAGTTACTTGATGATTCGTGAGATTCTAAACAAACTGAAAACTTCAAAAGGGTGAAGAAAAGGTTTATGTCAGAAGCTGTAGTAAGAAAATATTATTCTGATGTCATAATTCCTAAACACGTACGAGACGAAATAGCGAAACGAGACTAGAAAAACTGGTAAGATAGAGAATAGAGGAAATATTAAAATATCCTTTCCTCAAAAACGAAGCTGAATTTTAAATGAAAAGTCAAGTCTAAAGTATGTTGAATTTTATTTCACCTTTAGCCTCAGAACTTATTTAGAACTTCAGTCTACGGCTTAAATTGTTCTTAAAAGGTTTGGGTAGCTTTTTTGTATTCAAGAAATACACGGATGTATTCATAAATAGCATTGTGAAAAATAAAAGTTTATTAAATTCCTCAAAAACTACAGATGGCCGTTTTATTTTTCTCACTGCAATAACGGCCGTGCATATTGACTTTGAGTAAATGATGCATGTAAAGCCTGGTGTACATTGACTGTTAAAACATGACTAATAATAATCCATTGTCCCCTTCCAATCAGTTCATAATAGGGTCGAACATGTTCAATCGCGTCTATACACTCTCTTTTCGCGGGGCTACATCCAGAATTCCGTTCCCAAACCGCCTCACGCGGGTCACGCATGTTCGAATCGAGATTTTGCATTCGACCGTGGAGGGAAAATGGATTTGTCATTCGGAATTCAACTGAACTTCTCAAAAAAAGAACGAAATCGAAAGTATCTCGGACGGAATCCATTTCATTCAATATTTATTTTGGAAAAAGGGCGAGCCCCGTCCTCTGCCTAATTGTTCCAAATTGGATCCTGATGGTTTTTGGAAATTGAAGCGCTTCCCTCAATTTCGGGGATGGGAAAGTCACGATGTTCTTTCCCATGATGCCTCAAGGGTGTGGCTGGAACAAGGTCGAACACCTTTTGAATTTTCTAGAGGCCCCTTTTTTGCGATGACTTGCATTATATTCCCTTTTTATATGAATGGACGGTATGAATGGATCAGTAGATTAGTAACTCAAAAATAATTTTATGCAATGTAAATATGTCATAATATTTATTAAGTAATAAATATTACTTAACAAATATTATGTAATTAAGTAATAAATATTACTTATTAAGTATTTAATACTGTAGGATGGGAGACGAAAGATTCAGGCCAAGGATTTAATAAATATGTTGATTTAAAAAGATTTCGTGGGAATAAGGGTTTTATTAATTAAAAGTAATTAACTAGATGTTTATCCATCACATTTTAATTCATGTTTAATTCTTTATCAAAAAATGTATTAATTTTTTTCTGATACCAACACCACGGATGATCAAACGAGGTTTTACGAGCCAAGCTTACACTTCAAAGATTAAAAATTTATTAATGTAACTGATGATTTTTTAAAAATTAAACCTTTTTATTAATAATCTAACACACACACACATCTATCTCTTCAAGAAATTAATGCAATCCACCAAAAATTTCCTGGTTTTGGAACTAAGGTAAATAATTTATTTTTTAACTGCCTTCAATAAAATAAACATATCTAGTACCTTATTTTGCAAAAAAAAACCGGAAATTTCTAAACGTTTATAAGTGAAAGTAAAACTTTTGAAATGCATTTTCACAAGTTTAAATAAGAAATGAGAAATAAAGGAAATCGATAATTAATTTGACGGTAAAATAAATAATTTAAAAAGGACCGAGTAAACGTGTTTTAACTTATAATTTCATACTTGAATTGAATAAATAATAAATATCAGAATTTTAATTATTAATTTCCTCAAATTCCTTATCCCGAGTCCAACGCAAACAAAGTCCCAATATCCCGAGAAAAGCAGTTAAAAAAATTCCGTCATCAAAAGAACAAGAACTCCGAACGCGCACGTCCCGAAAAAAAAGGTCCAACTCCCACCCCGTTCTCACATCCCTCACTTTATCTTCTTCGGAGAGAGCGAGAAAAAGATCGATAACAGTTCAATTTGTTCACGTTTCGCCGTTCTGGGATTTCCCCCTCCTCTCTCTCTCGAAGAATATATATTCGGCAAAAATGGACATTTCCCGAGACTTATGACTCCGGAGATATTAAAGGGAAAGGGACAAGTTCATTTCCTGACTCTGGAGACTCGGGGACTTACTCCGTATTTTTTCTTTTTCTTTTTTTTGAGGAGGAGAGAAAGTTTGCAATAAACGTCGTCGGCCCTGACGTTCCGTTTTCGATGTCACGTTCGTTTCTCCCGTTTCGTTCTCTTTTTTTTTCTCTCCCCTTCGGACGAATGGAATGAAAGATGGCGGATGTGTGTTAGCAGAGCGAAGGGCACCGCTCCGATTGGATTGATTTTTTTTGTTATCGGGATTGAAAAGCCAGGGTGGCTTTGTTAATGGAGCGAAGGGTGATCTCCGTCGAAATGGGGTTTTCTTATCTTTTTTTAGGTTCGATTAGAGGGATGAGCTAATGGACGGATGGGTTGCTTCCCGCATCGGCTGAGCATGGAGAAGTGACTGATGCCAAACTAGAAACGGTATGGAAGTGGTATGGGCTTGTGAGGATGAATAATCGACGTTATTTAACCTGTGACTGTTTGGATAACTCATGAATGTTGTGTGGAGACTTTAAAAATCTCGTAAAACGTTTTTGAATGGTAAAATGTCAGTGAGTTGGAAGAGAAAGAAAATAATGAGAAGGAAAGGAAAGGATGTATGAAAGGGGGGATAAGAACAGAAAGTGTAGATGATAAGAACAGAAAGAGTAGATGATAAAAAAAGAAGAGTTAAGAGAACAAAAGTAAGATAGAATAAGGTCAGATTTTAGAAAGAAACAGAATTCTAAAAGCCGGAAATAAGAGGGAATAAACAAACTACAGATTTTTATCCGAGTAAAATATTTTATAGTTAAATTTATGAATAGACAAGAAAAATAAAGGAAACTAGAAGAAAAAACGGTAGAAATATTTTGAAAAAAAATAGAGCTTTTAACAATGCGGATTTAAAAAAATAATTAATTCGATTAATTTTTCAGAAAAACATGTATTTAAAAAAATACACTGCTGGCCATCAAAAATGGTACACCATGAAGAAAAAAGATTTCAAACCCAAATTTATTTCTATGATTACACATAGTATTAATGGGAATTGATTAAAAATTCAGCCTTCCTGGATGATAGGGGGCCGAGAAAATCAGTGAGGAGTGTTGACTCCATAGGTGTCCATTACCACCGTCCCACGCCATGGTATTGAGTGAAAGAGACTCTAAATGGGCTTTAAGGGATTGGAGGACCATGTTGCGTCCACAGGTAGTCAAAGTGTCAAAGTTCACGTGGTTCACCAGCGGACGTTGCATACCGGGCTAGGTGTTTTCTCCTCTTTCATCGGACATGTTTTGTGGCGTTGGTTCTTAAGAACGGGTAGATCAGGTTAAAATTGCAACATAGGGGGATAAGAAGAAAGCTTGGACATTGAGTTCATCACGTTGTTGGGCATTTTTCTCTTGAGACTTGTCTGCAGGCGAGGGTTGAAAGTAAGTGTAGACCACAGGTTGTCAAACCTCAATGCTGCAGTTCTGGTTGGTCAATGTGCCGGTAAATCATACTGAGGAGGTGTGGGAGTGGAATCCTATGCTTCACTACCTCGTTACGGTGCGTAAAGAAGAAATCTGACGATTACAAAATCAACAGCCGAGTGCTCTCTTTTCTCGCTTTCGTAAAGTCATCTCCAATTACCATGGTGTTCCAGACCGCATTGGGATTCTCTCATAAACTCTGCGCCATCACATTGAGATGTTCATTTCATTATTTAGTGCACTGTTGCCAACGCCAAATCATGTGTTGAAGATTGGAATTTTTCTGAAGCTATGCTTGCCAAACGGGCAGTCCCCTGCACTATAAACGACACGCATTCCACTCCCACACCTCCTCAGTATGATTTACCGGCACATTGACCAGCCAGAGCTACATCATTGAGGTTTGACAACCTGTTGTCTACCCTTACCTTCAACACTCGCCTACGGACAAGTCTCAATAGAAAAATGCAAAACCACGTGATGAACGCAATGTCCAAGCTTTCATTTTATCCCCCTATGCTGTATTTTTATCCTGATCTACCCGTTCTTAATAACAAACGCCACAGAACATGTCCGATGAAAGAGGAGAAATTACCTAGTCCGGTATGCAACGTTCGCTGGTGAACCACATGAACTTTGACTACCTGTGGACGCAACATGGCCCTCCAATCCCTCAAAGCCCATTTAGAGCCTCTTTCACTCAATACCATGGCTTGGGGCGGCGGTAATGGACACCTATGGAGACAACACTGCTAACCGATTTTCTCGGTCCCCTATTATCCAGGAAGGCTGAATTTTTAATCAATTCACATTAAAACTATGTACAATCATAGAAATAAATTTGGGTTTGATATCTCTGTTCCTTCTTGGTGTACCATTTTGGATCACCAGCAGTGTAAAAAGGATGTAACAAAAGCTCTTTATTTTATGCTTTAAAATTTTTACATTATATAGAAGATATCCAAGAAAACTGTTTAAAGATGAATGTTCACGGACCTTTAAAAAATGCGTTACCATTGACCTTAGAATAGCGCACTTCATGAAGTAGTCAATAAACAGTTAGGAAATAATAATTCTTACGTAAAACCTTTAAATGTTAACCCCTTATGTCAAATTATTTCTCCTTCTGCCACAACCGACTGGGGTCTCAGGTGCGGTGTTTTTTAAAAAAAAAGAACCAAAAGAGTAAACTGATGCCCCACGAATCCGAGAAGGAAATAGTCGCGTGAGAGATAGATGCCCGCGTCAAGACCCGATCAGAAAATTCTCCAATTTTTTTTTGGCCGGAATCTCTTGCAAACGCCACATTGATTTCGAGACACGTCACTTGCGAAAAATGATGCTTATAAATCACTCGGGCGGGCTGGGAGAGAAGGATGACTTTGAAAAAATATCTCCGTCAATGATTTCTTGAAAGTAGACGGGTGAATTTGTTTTTTTCTGAATTTTCAGTTGGGCAGGAAGATCTTTTGAACCTAAACAAGGACTTTTTACACGTTGGGAACGCTTTTAGAAGAAGTGAAATACCTTTCAGATATAAAAACTTTCTAAAGTCTGTATGCTCTTTTTTATACAGAGCTATTTATTTATAAGGCACAAATGTTTTTGACAGCTTTAAAGACACACATTGGAGTCGCCAAAACCTCCTAAATAAACTTTTACCTGTTTTGACTTTTATTTCATGCTTTTAAGAGGTCCGAAAAAAATAGAAACATGATTTTCTTTCAAAACTGACAATAATTTTCTTAGCTCTTGTTTTACTCTAATGTGGAGAATTGTTAAAGTACTTTTCGATCATAATTAAAATGGTAACATTGCATGAAGTAGGTTTTCCAACCAAACTGGCATATGAAGTAAAGTTGACTATGATTTTTGGCAGCCTAATACTATGAAGTATGAAGATGTGCACTAGGTCGCCCTTTTTTCGAATTTAGTTTAGAGTAATTAATTTTAAGTTTTCGAAATTTTTGACACTTTTTCAGTTTTTTCTATCTAACTTTAAAACTAATCACGGTATCAATATGATTTTTAAAACCCTTATACTCTTGTTTTTTAGAAAAAGATTGGCGTTTAATTCTTTAAAAAAATTCGAATAATTTTGAAATTATTAAGCATCAAAGTTTCATTTTTTTTCATAGTCTTACTAAGGTCTTTATCAGATGTGTTTTATGTTTACTGAATGTTTTTAAATTTTTTTGCCTATTCACTAGATTGTCGCGACACAGATGAGCACGGATATGAAAAATTTGAAATTTAAAAGTTTTGTAGTACGTATTTTTTATCTCTGTTAGCGGTAGTTTTTAGAATACTTGCTTAATATTCTTTTAAAGATATCCCGATATTTTTTGAACAACTAGAGAAATAAATACTGTAGCTTTTTTGAGAGCGTTGTTTGTGCCAATGAAAGGTAGAGGAATTTTAAGATTTACCTTTTAATTTTTATTGATTTTACCCTGCTAAAGATTGCTGCTTACATTAATACTGCTTAGGTAATGTTTTATTGAGATAGTTTTTAGGTTCCTTTGGTTAATTATGCATTTTAAGGCGGTTTGTTGATGAACTCTGAGGTATTTAATATTTTTTAAAATTTTTTAGACAGTTTTTTTAAATATTTGTAAAATAAATTAGTGATAAGAGAAAAAAATATAAGGTTTTAGAAAAGCATTATTTATGCGGATAAGTTCTTTCGGACACAAATTCTACATAAAAAGGAATTGAAATACAACATGAAATATGGAAAGGGCTTACGAATATTTTTGGGCCCCTTCCGAAATAATTTTCTAAATACGCCACTGGTATTTTTTAAACTTATTTTAAATCAGGTTTAAGTCTCTAAAACCGCGTAACAGTGCTAGTTTTAAAGAAATCATTAGAAAACATTTTATCTCCCACGAAACCTTACTGTTAATTTAATACTCCATCTATCCGCCCCCTAGTACAGAATTGCATTAATCCGCTTGCATAATTTTGAGGGAGGTTTCAGTTTTCTTATCCCTAAGAAAGAGAGAGGGGGTCAAAAATGACCCAAAACAAGCAAACGTAATATTTGATGGCCCCTTACACGGATCAAAAATTTGAAATTTGGGAAAACTCAAGTTGTAATTTGAGGATTTTAAAATTCAGGAGTAAAACTTATTGAAAATTACTCGATTGTCCAATGCATATTAACGAGTCACATTGAGGTTAATTTTGTAGTTCAGTATTTAACTGAAGTATTTAATATACTGGCATGGAAATGATCACAGGTATACATACTGGATATTTAATTTGGTGATCTGCTTAAGATTGTGATTTCCTGTTATTTTCAATGAAACGTATTACCTATGTTGAATAATTTCATGATTTTTCCAAGACGCTCTTTTATTTATTGCTATTATCATATAATTTCTGAATTGTCATGGATGAGAGTACACGCAATAGCATTTGTAATGGATTATGTTGCAAAATTTTTTTAATTTTTCTTACGGGTATGGAGAGATTGAAATTCTCTTTCTCAATATCCCTTCGACATTTTCCTGATCATTTCCCAGCTGATTGTGATTACTTCAAGAACTGTACGAAGGTTGCGCACATGGCTCACCACGCGTATTCCCCCACACGAAAAAAAAGAACACCCATCGAATGAGCGACCCTCTGAATGAACTCTGTTCACCCCCATAATAAGCCAGCGAGAGCGAAACCGGTCGGTATGATCGCGCGTACCGGAGGAATTCCTAAAGAACAAAAAAAGCACGCGAAAGGAGAAAAAAGGAAGGAAGCAAAAAACAATGTTCCGTCGGCCGAAAGAGAGAATGAAGAAAGCCTCTCGTAGTAGTAAATGGATGTAGGTCGAGTTCAGGAGCACGGATTTTTTGGCTTAACCTTGAACCGCGCGGTTACAGCCGGGGCGCATGCTCAGTGGAGGATAAGGGGTTATCAGCTGTCGGGGGTCGGGGGCGATGTCTGGATGCAACAAAAAAGTAACGGTGCAATGTGCTTTTTGTTCTTTTAGAAAACACCGGAGAAATTCTATTCATGAGCAGATGCGTGTATCGTGAGGGTCGAGGTTAAAGTTGTCTTTCTATTGTCGTAAGAATACGGAAATATTGAACGTAGGTAATTGATCGTTTCTCTCCATAGACGTTTTTTAAATAGGTAACACACAGTAGCAGAGAATACCTATCACATTTTAAGAAGTAGGGAAGGACTGCTAGCATTAATAAGGAATAAGAGCTCGAATCATGGAATCACTATACTTTTTCAATCAATAAGTATTTTTAATATAAAAAATATCAAAGGGAAGTTCGAACTAAAATAGCAATATTTTTCAAATTGAAAATATATGGAGGAGTATTGAGATTTGACATAGGTAAATAGAAAAGTATCATTCAAAATAAGCTCACTTTTTATCAAACGATTACGCAGCGCTTTCTATTAATTTGTTAAATGGAAAAACAAATATTGAAGCAGTCATTAACATACCTATACGCCTCTTAGTTTCTGTTGTGGTGTTTTAACTAAGTAATCAACACAGAATGTTACTTTTTCATTGCTCCTAGAGAAGCTCTTGAACGATCGCATTATGAGTAAAACAAAGAGTACATACCTAAAAGAGAAAAATAATTTAGTTAATTACTTGCTTCAAACAAAAATTTAAACACATAAGAACAGTACAAAACTTGTGGTGAAAAAGATTAACACAGCGGAATTCCGGCAACTTTTAAGAAAATTCATAAAAACATTTAACGTTATATTTTATTAAGTGAACATATTTAATTCTTCACACTTTACGCTACAAGTGTGTTTTGCATTACATAACCATACATATGTGGGGAACGTTAACTGATCCTAATGAAAATTTTTCTTCCTCCTCTTTTTACAATACACCGAAAATAAAAGAAGTTCATGCAAAAAAAACTTTTCAATGAATGATTTCTAGACATGCAATTTCACTCTATTTTCAACAACCCTGTGCGTACCCTGCATTTTAGATAACAAAATCAGTTCGGTATACGCTCACCCACTCCAAATCAAAAAAAATTCCCTGCAGCATTCCACACCATCCCAGGAAAAGAAAGACCAAACGAAAAAAAAATTTTCGGAATCCTTCCATCTTTCATAATCCGAGTTGCAGAAAAAGCAAAGGGAGATAAAAAGTAGCGGCAAAAGAGAAAATCGATAATTTATTACAGGCAAAAGAGCGTAGGTAATGCATTTAGGATAGAAACGCTGAGTGATGAGTTTTCTCTCTCTCTCAAGAAAGACGAATTTTCTCCTCCAAGGAACTGACACATCTTTGGAAAACTGGTGCCTTCGATGAGGTGATTAGGGGGTGAGAGATTGTTCTGTTCGAATTTAGTAAGTTCGTTTGCAGCTGTGTGAGTTGCCCCATGTTGTAGAAGTTTTCCCACCGCTAATTTTGAAAAATGGCGCCTGGTCGAGTTTTGGAAGGGTCTTTGAGAAAAATCATTAGAATTAAAATTAACTCCTAAATGGATTTTTAATGTCTTTATCAGGTGTTCTAGGTAAGAAAGATGGAGATTAAACGAACGAAACCGGAAAAAATATTGGTATTTGCTTTGCACTAGAAATTACATCTTTCTGCATAAGTGAATTGCAATATCTTAATTTCATGTACTTATTCAACCCTACAGTTTATAAATAATGTCTTCTGTCATTTTCAATTAACTAATATGTTTTTATTAGTTATAAAGTTAACTAAAAACAACGTTAGTAATCCATGTCTCATTTGAAATCCAAACACATTTTCACTCTTTTTTTTGTATTTATTCTATAAGAAACAACGATTAAATAAGGTTATTGTTACAAAGTATAAAACCATAGTTGCTACTATGGTCCAAAAAAGATATTTTTTTCTTATTAATATCTTAATATTGCTATAAAATCAAATCTTTCGATAGCATTCACTTACATTTTTAAGTTGTAAAATGTAAAATCTACTTTTCAGTTTTCAACCACGACTATTTTAAGTACATATGCAATTAATTTTTTTGTACCCTAAAACCCCAAAAGTTCCTTCAATTGTACGTAAGGTATAGATGGTAGGTTAACTCGGGGTATTACAGAAAATCACAAACAATATTGCACTGTCAGAAAAAATATTTTGTGATTATTTCCAAGATCCTTAAATAAAAGGTTTCAAGAAATCCTGATCATTATTTATACAATGTAAAGATATTTATAGCTAAAATTTATGCAGTCAAAAAATAGTACTGAAATAAAAATATATAGGTACTAACAATTCAATTTAAACTTGATGTTTATATCACACACATAGTTTTTTACGATAAAGGTAATTGAATAAACCGTTTTTCTCATTCTTGTTTATCCCGAAAATACCAAATATTAGAGGAACAAAACAAAGTAAAAAATATATCCTTTAACAGTTCCTATTTCTTATCTCTGTCTTCCACACTGAAGATCCCCCTAAGGTAACCAGACGCCTTGTTTATTCTAAGATTAAAAACAGTGGATGGAACCGGGGGAAAAGATTAAATTCAGTAAATAAGAAATCAATAAGACTTTTAGAAGGGATAAGGTATAAATAAAGCAAGATAAGGAAGGATCAAATTAGCGTCCCTTTTTATAGCTCTAACTTGATGTAAAAAAGGATTTTTTAAAAACGACTATTCAAACATCGATAAAGGAAACTTCATTAATTTCTCAAAAAAAAAGTTATGAAAATTTTTTACAAAATTTCTTAGGATACTACTAAGCATTTATAACTGGCAGAAAATGTTTGGGAAGAGTTCAAATAGAATTAGGTAAATTCATATCCCAACGGTCTCCTCCCACATCGGATAACTCTTAAATACACACTGGATGTTGCAAATATTTGTATGTGTACACCAAATAGAAGTTAGTCGTCTTCACCCCGAGAGTTTATGCATCAGAGCCCTAACGTTTGTAACTTATTTACGAATCCTATGTTTTTCCCTTTTGAGATTCCACAGCTATTTAAAAGAGAAATAACTCTTTAAAGCTTTTTCAAGATCTTTAAATGTTTAATTAAAGGTTAACTCTAAATTTAATGCTTAATTAAACATTAAATTATTAGCTACTCATCTAAAAAGAAATTTCAAAAATGTATTTATTATCTTTTCATATAGTTGAGTTATTTATACTTCTTGGGGATTAATGCTACAAAGAGCTGGTTAATGCTAAACCCCTTAAAGATAACTGAAAATAAAAACTTATTCAGATGATTTTATGTTCTATTTTTACATAGTATATTATAAAGATCTAACGCCATTTTATTTGGCAAGTTTTAATATATTTTGGATTCAAAAAGTGTTTGAAATAAACGTGATTTTTCTAGAACAGAACTAAAGAAGATATTTTTTTTCTTACAATAAAGTATCTACTAGGGTGGGTCAAAAAAAAATTTTCACATTTTCCCTGGGGCACAGCGAGAAAAGGGTGGCAAATGGTCTGAAACTGACATGTGTAAAATATTATTCAATTATAACAACTCTTTTTGCCTCCGGATTGGCCTCGAAGTTTCGATTAATATAGTAATTTCATGTAAAAATGGACCAACGAAAATCAAGCATTTACCTCGATTTCACAAATCCGTTATTAATGTAAATGTGCACAAGGGTATAAAAATCATCATCGAAGGCTATAAAATAATTATTAAAGAAACCAGAGTTGAAATACTTGAGTTGTAATACAACATACTTTGAAATATCTCAATTGTTAGAACTGGTAATCAAAAATGTCTTGCTGGAATCATAAAAATGTGCGAAACTCATATTGCCGGTTGAGTAGGATGTTAAAAACACTAAATTTTTAATGAAAATGGATATGTCAGAAGGTGGGTACCTTTTTGGGGTTATAGGTTTTAACTCCAAGGAAAACATTTGGATAATAGTTTACAAGCTGGGGTTTTCCTGAAATTTCATTGGCATATTAGGAATAGTCCATCCCAAGAGTCCCCATATGAGGCCCTAATGTCCAAAAATAAATTAAAACCACATTTTAAGAGTCAAATTTTGAAACATTTTCTTAAGAAGAGCGGTAGATCAGCGTTTTCAGTTCAAAGCTCAGTATTATCCCCTTAGTGTTTAAATAAGCTACATTACTTTTCAAAACTTACTTGTAATTATCTTAAACAGTTAAAATTGCTATATTTTAACTTTTATGAAAGCATAAGAGAATGCTAAGGAGCTATTTTGAGTCAATCCTTCCTCAAAAAAAGTATAATTTCATGAGCCTGGGTTTCAGTCTATTGTGATAGCAAAAAAATAGGTAAATCATGACCGAGGCGATTCATAATTGATATATTGCCTAATGAACGAACTATCTATTCGACAATTGTTTCAAAAAATTTTTGCTATCATATTTGGATCCCAAGACCAGCCAGTGAAATAACTGTCCGCTGAATTTTGAAAGCGCGGCATATTTATGAAAAATATAACTATTTCTACTTACAAAAATTAAAAATACCGTTTTGTACTGACAAAACTTGAGGGAAAATGTATCTGAACTACCAATTTTTAAAATATATACCACTGACAATCCACTGTTTGTTGGCAAAAAGAGCCTCCACTTATACGGCTATTGTTAATATGACAGCATATTACATTGCCACTTTGTCAGTTGTTTTGTATTAAAATTGCATAAATGTGACCAATGCGATTAAAATTGCTTTTAAAGACCCTTATTTGTGAGCTTTAAAAAGTTATCGACAAAAAAAATTTTATTTATATAATTTTTAAAAAATATGAAAAATTACATATTTTTGTTCTATTTGAGGCCAATCCGGAGGCAAAAAGAGTTATTAAAATGGAATAATATTTTACACATGTTAGTTTGAGACCATTTGGCACCCTTTTCTTGCTGTGCCCGATAGAATTTGTAAAATTTTTTTTTCGCCATAGGAAAATGAAAATCATTCAACATGAATGAAATGAAAATCATGAAAAATCATTCAACACAAATTTAAGTTTCATTCTAAGGATATAAAAATATTCTAAATTCCAAGTACAAATTCTAGTGCAATAGAAGAGACCATAATGTGCGGTTCAAAAGAATTTCGCTACCACATTGGTGACATAGACTTATTAGGGAACAAATATCGCTCTTTTGCATCAGTGTTTGAAACATTTCTTCACGACTTATTATTAGTAAATGAGATATATATTTAATAAAGTCACGCCATAAAATTAGGAGGATATTTTCTTTTCATATAGTAATGACTAAATTCAAAAGGAAAACCCCACAAAATTTTAAAAATTAACCAAAGTTTTAGCCACACCAATTTCTTACTTTTTAATTATTTTTCCAAACTAAGCTTAATGAAATATTCAAAACTGGAACAAAGCCGGCAGCATTAAAAGTTCCTATCTAACCATCAAAAGAACCGCCTGGCATTCTGAAAATGTCTTCACGCCTTCTTTCGAGAAACCGCCTTCCCGTTTTTTGCTTCTTTTCCGGAAACTTCAGACCTGAGCTTTTTAGTCTTTTGAGGAAATTAGCTGACGTCCGGTTTCCTTCTGTGCGTGCCCGATATAACCAACTTACAGGATGAGCCTCTCCCAGGCAACTATAAACTTTTTTTTGCGTGTGTGTAAAAATATTAAATGTTTTTATTGCTTTGGATTTATAGGTTTGTAAACAACACTGGCTCTTTAAAGATAATGTGGTTGTTGCTTTACGACATTAATACTCAATAAAATTCTGTGTCTTAAAACCCCCTTTTCGAATTTCGTCTCTAGTTTCTCAAGTTTTAATGATGTGACTGAATCCTTTATTTTAAGAACACAAATTTTATTCTATAAGACAGATTTAAATAATATTTTGATTGCATATCCATATAACTGCTTTTATAAATACATATATTTATTTTGTAATATGATTTGAAATGTGTCAGAAAGGACACTGCAAAAGAACAACTAAAAGTCTTCCAGAGAAACTCTTGAGCGAAAATAAGGTGTAAGGGGACATCCATAAATTACGTGAGGTGTTTTTTCCAAAATCTGGACCCCCTTCCCCCCTTGGTGAGATTTAGTGAGATTTTGCTGGCCCCCCTCCCCCCACGTGAGATTTACCTACAACCTTTAAAATAATTTTCTATCCTATTCGTTTGCATTTTGTGCTTCACAGCACCTAAAACTTTTCTATGATTATTGATGTGGGGAAAAGGGCATTATTCCGCCTAAAAATCAAGACAGTATCTTATCTGTGGGTATTATTTCTTTCTCATGCTTACAAAAATCGTTTAATTTCTAACTTAAAAAGTTGACGTGAGATTTTAATCGACCCCCCTCCTCCCTTGGTGAGATTTTTCCAAACTCCTCCCCCCCTTTTTGTCCTCACGTAATTTATGGATGTCCCCTTAATGATAAATTCTTCCATTCCAGTGATAAAAACTATCAATTTTAAAGTACCGAGAAACATAAATAAAGTATTATTCATCTCTTATATGATTTTAAATTGATTAAGAGTATGACAGTTACGAACTATACGTCCATGCAATGAAAATGTCACGTACAAGGAGTTGTTTCTCGAGTCTTCGAAACACAAGGGACAATAAACACTTCTAAAAGACAGATATGTTTGTTTCAATGCCTCATAAAAATCAAACCGTACCTTTAAACAAAACTGAGCACGTTTTGTATCTATTATACCTTTTGATTCATCTTTTAAATCGTATGTAAAAAGATAGAACCAAAACTTCAATTGTAAGGCCCTTTAATTAATTTCTATTTTAAATAATTTCATAACTGTTTCTTTCATAATAAATTACCAATAAACAAAAAGTATCTATACCATGGAACTAAATTTGAATAGAACGGTTGCATATTAAAAATCTTGTTTTTCTTTTGTATGCGCGGAAAGAGTTATATTGTTGCTGATCGAATTAATTTCAACTGCAGTCATTGAGATTATCACTACACAGTGTTTCTTGGATTGAGCATTGCAGTCAGCTTTCTCATGGTCTTACTCGCTGGTAGTCTTACATAGTATCTTTCTCCTCTCATGTTCAACCAGATGTATAATAATGGCTTTTTCACACATGGTCTTACATGCTGACACTCATCCTTTATTAGTAACTATTTACCCAAAACTTAAAGTGGTAAGCAATAAGAGAACAGCCCCCTTGAACTATCTAAAATCTTTTTCAAACCTCATAGGAACTATTCCTTCTGAAGTCAACATCCAAAAAAAACTTTTAAATTGAAACCACACACATCGAATATCCTTCCCCCGTCGAATTGATTTCCTGACATCCCTTCTTCTCCAAAGCGATTACAAAATTTAAAAACTATCAGGAACGAATCCTAGCCAACCCTCCGGAGGAAAGAGCATTTTTCAGCCCTATCTCTCCTTTCATTAAATTATCCGCCATTAATTAAGAAAAATCGCACAAAGGAAGGAAGCCTTTGAAATGAAATATTTCTCCCTCCAGATAACATACGAAGCAATTTTTCTCGAGTACACTAATGAGATAACAGAAGCCATGTCGATCCGTCGAAATCATTCCAAAGATAGTGATTTCCTGTGTTGTTTAATCCATTAAGTTTTCCATTTCGAACCCCTTTTGTTCGATTCCGAATCCCATTCGGCTTGTTAAGGAAATGTAACCTTTTGGAAGAGGGGGGTTGGAAGGAATTCGGGGTTTGAATTGCTGCGTAATTTGAGATGGATGGTTTTGAAATCGTGTTAATTCGAAGTGGACGGAAACTGCGGTGCCATTTTAGCAATAGTTTTGGAAGTTTGAATTTTATTGCTGTGTGATTGATGGTTGTTTAACATTTTAGAATGTTAGAGAGAATATGTATTGTTGTAGTCTTGTAGAAAGTTCTCTGACTTGTAATTGAATTGTCAGTTAGAAGAAGGGAATAAGTCCAAAAACCAAGTTTTGAGAAAATCGAAAAAAACTGTATAAATAATGGAATTTCTGTTGTATAACCAAAGAATTTTACTGGAAATTATTACTTATTAAGAAAAAAGGGAAATATTTGGGGAAAAAATATAAGTGCTTTCAAAAATATTTTACAGTTGAAAAAAGTTGATGGACTTTTTCAACCTTGTGATGGAAAATCTTAAAAAAACCCTCTTAAATCCATCGTTTAAATTATATTTCTGCTTAGTTCACAGCACAAAAGGGAGAAATAGACAAACCAAGACAAATCAAATTCAAAACAACTATGAAACTGGGTCGTTAAGGCAGTATCATTGGAGTAAGTGAATATGAATGGAGTCAAACATTCCCTTTATAAAAAAAATTAAAAGCACTTTTAAATTTTATTTTGGCTTAGTTAGCAGCATAAAGAATAAGAAAAGAAAGAGAAATTAACTTAAATTCCAAATTTACTGGAAAAAAATACAATGAATGGTCATCGATTTCACAACTACAAGGGGCTATATCTCCCTATAGGGGGTAGTTATTTCCCCCTCTTTCTACTCATGTGTAGTGCAAAACTTGGATATTTTTCTGAGCACAAAAATCAATTTGTCATTTTTTGGATTTATTCCCTTCTTCTGACTGACGATTCAATTTAAAACGTATCTTTGAAGGTGTTTGATGTATGATCTTAAGTTTCATATTATATTTTATAACATTCAGTACAAAAAATTGTAACGATTTTGCCTTATTATGTTATTTAATACTTGAACCATATATTATAATTTTCTTTTCAATTGCTTTTATCAGTAGGTAATTTAGGCATTTATTTCCGTTATAATTGGTTATGTATTATGAAATAACCGAAAAGTTCAGGTTATCCTCTAGATTGGTTGGACTTATCAAATTAAAGTATCAAACTAAGTATTATTTTATTATAACTTTTATAAGGTATTTTCTTACACCATATTTATACATTATTTTATTAAAATTTGAAAACTATATACTCTTTAAAAAGGTATCACAAAGAAAAGGGAGTGAGAATTAGTTTTGGTACAATTAACTGATGAACCTGATTTTTATTTACCCACAAATATCAGCATGTTTTAAAAAACTGCCTCGAACCCGCAAACCACATTGGGGCCTTACAAAAAGAGGAAAATCCTAACAGTTGAATAAGAAACCTTTCAACAGCTGAAAAAGTCATCATTGCTCAATGATGCATGCGATACAAATATTTAAAGCCCTGTAAAAACCTCCTAAAGATCCTTTTTCACCAAGAATCCCACCAAGCGAACGAAAGAAAAACATTTTTAAAGAAATAAAAAAACCCGACGCCTCCCTCCCGTTTAATAAAAAGTCTGGAACGAAAAAAATGGAAAAATCGAACATCGAAGCCCGATCAGAAGAAAGCCACTAATGCAATCGAACGAAAATAAGACCCACACAAAAGAATAACGGAGATGGAAAACCCCAGAAAAAGAACGTAAACTTTCGATAAAAAAGCGGGGAAAATTCTTTTATTTTCCAGCGGAGCCTCTAAAAGAGAAAGACGTCGAGATTGCCATTTATGTTGCGAACGTTTTCGCCGTTCTTTTTGGGGCTTTTTCGTTCTTTTTCGGTGCATTTCTGTTTAATGGCGAACGAAATGAATGGGGTAATGCGACGAAAATGGGGGGTTCCAATTAAAAAGATGGAGATCTAAAATGGAAAGAACTGTGGGAGGGAGAGGGGCTTAAGAATGGCGAGGGCGAGAAAACAAAATTTATGGAAGGGGGTAGAAAAAATTGTAGTAGAAAAGGTTCGAGAACAATTTCAGAGTGATTTTTGCTGAAATAATCACATACTAAGAGTCAAAAAAATTTTATCGAGATCTGAGGGGAAATGAAAATTTTGCGATTTTATTCAATTTAATGTCGTTTAAGGGCGTTAGAAAAAAAGGAATGGGGTGATTTGATAGACTTGAAGACCATTTACGGAAAGCCTTTAGCAGTTACTTTCGTTTAACGTCGGAAATAACTTTTACCTATTTAGGAATTCATTTTGCGAAGGAGGAACACACGTTTATTTCAGACCAGAAGGAAACCAACCAGAAGGAAGGAATAGACCAACGCATTTGCACGTCTTAATGTAACATGGTAAAAAGTATGGAAGATGACAACAGTGTTTAAAACACATTTTGGGATCCTTATTGTGGAATAAATTATTTCCTTATCGGGGGAAAAAATGTCTCTGTCTAACAAAAAATGCACATAATTAGAAATGTATTTTCATTTATGATAATAAAGAAAACTATTTTTAGATCCCTTTTGTCTATTATATTTAAAAATTCTTTATGCTCAAAAACTTCAGCTTTTCAAATTAATGTATAAATCACATGTACATTCATGACTTTCAAGATATAAAATAAATACCCACGAATTCTCGATAAAATAAAAAATAACGCTCCATTAAGTTACTTAAAAAGGTGCCTCTCAAACTCAACTCTATTCATCCATCCAAGAAAAACATCCCCGGAAACCCAATTGCTTTTTGGCGTTATTCAATCTCTCTTCCATCACATTTTCCAAACTGTCATCGCAAACAAAACACCCAAATCGCAAAACATCACAAAACCAAATCGATAAATCCAGGGAAGACGGGCCTTAACATACCAACTACCCCCAAAAACTGCAAAACAAATAAACCCAAAGTTATTCCATCTTTTCCCCCGCCTTTTAATATTTCCGAAGTAGATGGCATTCGCCGAAAAGGTTCGTTGCGGTTATCTTTATTCGATCGAATTATCGATTGGGGGAAAACCAAATAACCCCCTTCTTTAGGCTTATAGCCTTTTCCTTAGACTTCAAGTACTATCTCGAAAGGAAAGACAGAGTGACACTTGAGAAGAAGGGCCTTATGGAAAGAAAGTCACGTCAAAATGTTTCGGCAGCACTACAAGATTTTTGGAAAGAGACTCAGGGAGAAAAAAGATGGGTTTCGGTGGAAAGGTTTTTAAAATCTAATGGTCTATTGAAATTCCCACAAAAAATTCCTAGACATCAAACAAAATGAAGTCTTTCGATGGAGTTAGTTTTCTTTGTCGTTAATACCATTCATAAATAAATAAGTTTAAAGGATCATAAATGTTGCACATGGTAAAACAGTGACTTTAAATAAATTATTAGTTTTCCATACCATCTATTTTACAAAGGCTTTCTCCTTGTATTTAAATGCTTCATTATTAACAGATTCATATAGAAAAAGGTTATGAGGAACATCAGGTGAACTAATTATGAAATGAAAACAAGAAATATACAGTTTGCATGAGTGTAGTAAGTTAATTTTTTTAATGCAATCAAGCAAGTATGCGTTAAAATCTCATTATATTCCAATTGACCTGGGTGACCATAATTTTAAAGCCTCGCAATGTGGTTAATCACAAGAACACAATCAGACTATTGACACCCCTAACAGCTACTAACGAGAAGTTTATTCAACTTTTCTTACTTAATTTTTTTAAAGAAGTCCGAACATTACAATCTCCCTTCATTAAAGTTGATCCCCTGAAACAATCTAATAGAATCTCCTGTAATTAACTAAGAGCTCAATTGCTTCTTGGAAGCCACTTACAGTATTAACGCTTTAAGAAATTAGATAAGCTGTGATTTCCGGCAAGATTAAGCCCAATCAAGAACTCCTTTAAGATCATTGTTTTTTTATAAAAATATCTATAGTACACTACTTGTAATGGAAGTTAAAAATCAAATTTTAAAAAATCGATACCGCAGTTTAAGCAATTCTTAAGCGCAATTAAGCAAAAATCTTGAGATATCATTGACATCTGATCTTTAATATGTTACCTATGTTCATGTTCATTCAAAGCATCTCTAATAGAGAACCTGATATAAGATGTATATAACCTGATATAAGATGTGCCCTTCGGCACAAAAATTTTACTTTTACATCGGTTAATTTAAAAGAGCCATATAAGAAATCTTAAACATTCCTCAGCAGTAATTCACTTCGAAGAACAAACTTTAATCACCATTTATTTCTTCGGCAATGTTGGTGATTTAGAAAACTATTACAAAAAGAAAGAATGTATATTAAAATTCTATTCTAGTGAGTTCACAAAAGACCCAATTAAATCAAATGAATCCCATCAAATATTTCATTATGAATTCTTTGCACGATGAGGAAGAAAATGCATTCAATTATAACTTTAAATTCACTATTATGAACAATTAATTTTAGAAATTATAAAATTTCACATTGTAACACTGCGATAAATAAAAAATTGAATAATAACTTAGTGAATAACAATGTTCGTTTTAAGAAATAACTAACTCTGAAGAAATATTTTCAATTAAAAAAAGGTAAGATAATAAGTGAACAAAAGCTTTTCAAAAATTCAATTAAAAAGTGCATAATTGAAAGTCATTTTAAATAACATTTACTTCTTAGCATGGTCGGATGAAATTAATGAGGAATGGTGTTAATATAGCTCAATTTTGCATTTGGAAAGTTATTTATTTATAAGTTAGATTACCAGTTTCTTTTCAAATAACACAATTTTTGTTTTTCACGAAAGTTTAACAGTAAAAATGTCTGTCTGGCAAATTTTATTTTTGTTTCCGTTTTATGTCAGCTGTATGAAAAATATTGATAGTTATTTTGTATGAGCTTTTAAAATGAACTTTTAAAAAATATTAAATTTAGCATAGTGAATTAGGAAAAAGCGTTTTTGAAATACCTTATAATCAAATTATTTAAATAAACTATTTTGTTTTATGCTCTTTGGATTATCTCTAAAAAATATTTTCTTGTAATAGTTTTTAAAATGGGAAGTATACTTGAAAATAAGATAATTTTTAGAAATGAAAATGAAAAATGTTTGCTTTTATGTATAAATTAGATAAAATAATTTTACTAAAAGTTTGAAATTCTTTTCAATATAAAACAGTTTAGGATTCTTACGAAACCAAATTTAAATTCTTGTTGATGTAAAACATTTATTGCATCAGTACAAAAAAGTTTAATTTATTAAATTATTTTTAAAGCTCTTATAATTTTAAGTTCAGTTTGGTCAGCCATGGTCATTCGTTTTACAGTAAAATGTGGTGCTTTAAAATTGTACTATACAGGAATATTCGTTTCATTCATAAGGAAAAATTATATATGTTTTCCCAACTAATGAAGATCCCTTATCAAGTCTCAAAGCCCAACCAAAATCCCACAAAGTTTTTCAATCATTCACACACACACATGAAAATAAAGCACCCAAAATCGTACATAAACAGTCCCTTATTGATTTTAGCAGCGAATACTTTCCCTCACCATTAATACCGATGTTTGGCAAAGTCATACTCTCCAAAAGAGCAAAATCCAATTCCCAAATGGCTTTAGCCGTTTCCAGATGTAACGGAAAGCTACCGGGATTGTTTTCAACAACATCCGAACTGGAATGGGGGTTTTCGTTTCTCAGTTATCGAATTGGATGTATTGATCTCCGATACAGGCTTGTTTTCACAACCCTCTCTCATTCACCCTCCCTGATGCCAATCCGTACTCTTTAAGCCGAAGCGTATTGCATGATGCATTCATTCATTACGGGTTTAATGCTTGGTTTTTAGAAGAAACCTGAAAAGGCGCAGCTGTTTGGACGAAAGAAGGGAAATTTCAGTTGTGTATTCCAAGTTAGGGTTCATGTCAATGAGTAGAGTGTTTTATTTATCTTTTATATTTTATGTTGTACGAATGCAAGACTTGAAACACGTTTTTTACAGAAACAAACGATACTACAAGAACAACAACTTTGAATGAATTTACCCTAGTAGCACAGCTCATACCAAATATGTCATGTATACGTAACTACAACTAGAAGCAAACGAAATTTAGCCATACCTACCACAAAATTTGAATTATCTTAAACGAATGTGCTACCTGGGAAATTTAAACTGACTTAGGCAAATAAACCAACTTAACTTTTTATAATAAATAAATCCAATTCAATTCAATTAACACCTCAATTCAAAACCCGTTGACACATTTATATTGACAAAATACGAATCAAATTTATCCAAGTTCTTTTATAAATTGTTTTCTTTTAATTGAACTTTTAAAGTAACACCCTCAAACCAGCAAGTTCTAAAAACATTATCTCATCCTCTTTACATCTATTTTCTTTCATCGATCATAATTTAATTTTAAGGTAAACCAAGACAACCAGTCAATGTTTCCTTCATAATTCTAAATTTTAAAGTTTAAGCTACGTAATCACTTTTTATCACATTTTTCTTTTTACATTTATCACTTAATAATGAACTGTAGACTTTGGTATCAAACATAATAATTTTGCATTTTGAAAGCATGGTTCCTCAGAGTCTTATTATGTGAAATGCTACACTTAACTCAAAAAGAAATAAATTTTATTACAGAAATATTATTTAAACTCATCCATTCAAGCGGGGAAAATGCAGTTATTTTGTTATAGAATGAAACATGACACGAAAGAGACTGAGAAGTGAGTGGGAGTTGTTTCATTTGATACTTTCAAACCGAATTACGCTAAAGAAATCATCTGGAACGGTATAGCTCTCTTAAAGTAAAATTTCGGGGAGGGAAAAATTATAAAATATAGCGAAAACAAATTAAAGTTTAGATGGTTAATTGATCATTTGAATTAAAAGGGAAATTTTTAACATACGATTAATATAAACTTTTACCGCAATCATGGATATGCATGCATGGTTATTTTTACCTGGCCATGAATTATAAATAAAAGAAAGATAGCTATACAAGATTAGTCCAATCATTGGCATCCAGACAATGCCATTTTTTACCCCACCTAGCTTGACAAACTAAAGCTCTGGAATAAATCATCCAAATCCCTAGACACCAGCCCCTGGAGAATCTGTACTCTTCAGAACCCGAAGAAAGTGCCCTCGCGAGGAACTCGATGACGGAAAGAGTTTCATTAATTTAGCGGACACTAAAAACAAGTTTTGTGTCGGATGGGGTTCGGAATGATTAACTTTTTTTTTCTTTTGAAAGTTTACTTTTCCTCATCATGAAGATAAAGAGCTAACACTGGTTAGGGAGAAAGAAGACAGATTCGAAAGCTCGGTTATCATTGCAAATTTGCCCAGAAAAGAGTTATGTCAAATAAAAGCATTTATTCTTTACAACAGCTGGTCTATCATCCGGGTAGTTTGTGATGATTTCTGGAATAAGTTGAGCAAAAATCCTGATACTGAAATATAAGTATGTCTATCACAGGGATTTTTTTTATATTCGACATCAACTAGACAACAATACAGATATGTTTAATTCGGGTCTTTTTTAATGGATCAAAAAGTTTGGTATTTTTTAAGATTTAATCAACAAGATAACTAAATTGTACATTTTTTATGCAATATTATAAAATTACCGAGTTCATATTCCAAAAAAATACTTCCCTTTTTCAACTACCTACTTGAAATTTTGATTCCCATATAACCTTAGGTTAGTGGTGAATATGGCCATTAGTGAGGGTGAGATAGCAGTGTTTAACATTCACCAAATTTTATCAAACTTCTTATTTCCAACTATTCAAGATCACATATTCATTAATAAATTCTGAAATGCAATCTAACCTCGAAATAACAAAACAACATTCGATAAATTCCGATTCCCTATACGGAAGTCCTCCGAGGTATATAAGTGAACAAACCAAGAAAACCACGAACTACTTCCACTGGGAGGGTGCAAAGGAGAACAAAAGAGTGGCACATAATAGGTCGGAACATGGCAGGGAAGCGTCATCGTCGGATGTCAAAGAGAACACGGAAACGTGACAAGGCTGGCACTGGGCCATAAATAACCTTTCAGTCGTGCTCTGATACCTCTGGCTTGTCATCCAATGAGCCTTACCTTATGGGTGTACTCAAAAGTTTTACCCTAATCTTACCTAAATTTGAACAATTTGTGAAAAAACCCAACTTGTTTGCGTCTTTTTTAAGAGATATAACTATTTTCAGCTTTTACTGTGAACAAAAATAATCTGCTTTTAGAAACACGCTGCCGTAAATTTTAATTAGTTGGTAAAATTTTGGAAACTGTATTCTTTCAAAAAACATTCAATTACCTAATAATAAACAATACAATGTCCGTGAATTACGATGCATAGAATTAAGATGTTAAGAATTTATACTAGAAGAAGATGTTAGATGTTAAGAATTTGTAAGAATGTTACAGGTATGTAAAACAAATTGTTAAATACAATTTATTTTATGAGTTCTCTTTAAGGTGAAGATTCGCTATTATTTTCATCACTAAAAATGAAGTATTAACTTGATTGGTTAAGTAATCCCTTTTATGGTAATAGGAAGTAATTTTCGCATATATTTAAAACTTCTTGTACTTTAAATTTTAGTTAAGTATCTCAAGTACTATAACACGAATTGAACGATAAAAAGAGTAAAGGCATTTTAAGATAAAATTTAATCATTTGAATCAGCATTCAAAACACAACGGAAGTTACAAAACTACCCCTAGTACCGTATTACTCTAGTACTTGTATACATGTTTTTAACTTAGTTTGACTTTGATAGCAAAGTTTTGTAACTTTAACTTTTTTTTGTAAAGATTATTTTGCTATGAAATTATCGTTTTGTAAGAGTGATACTGTTTTTGCAACACAAAATACATAGGTTATTTACATTACTGTTCATAATTAAAATATTTGGGTAAAAACTCAAAAACGGCCATAGCTCAAGCATGAGGACTGCAAAAGAGATGAACACATCATCTTTAGCAAAACAAAATCTGAACCCAATCACCTGGGGTCACGGCATTTCATCCTCCATTTTTAAATAGCCACGCTTTAGTCGAAGTTTCGCAACAAATTTCCGAAATGGTCAGGTCACGCAGCCGACAGATATGAGACAGCTGCCAATTAGGGACGATGCTGATGCAGCTTGAATCAGCTGCAAGTCACGGGTAAATAAATTCATGGAGTGACATCGGGAATCATCGGGTGATAAATCTCCCTTGTTGACGCAGCCTCACAGATATCACCCAAGGCAAAGAGAAACAACATTGCAGAACAGCAATAAGCGCTGGAGCAGCATATTTTGTGGGAATGCTGGTCCCATCATGCATTCGATCTCCGGAAATCTTCAGAAGAAAAGATTTAACGTGCTAGGTTGGTCTGCTAGTAAAATAAAGTGTCGAAAATTCAAAACTTAACCCTCCCCTCTACACTTCAAAGCATTTCCGTACTTTTCCGTACCAATTTAAATTTCTTCGTAGCCCTTTACAAAAATATTACGGTCTACATTGCATGCCTATTTGTTTATTAAAATTTAGTAATGCTTCCATTTTATTATGCTGTTCAGGTAATAAAAGGAAGAACAATCTTAGCCAAGTGTAATATCTTTGTCTAGAATATTTAAAGTTAATTTTAACATATTTTGGTTTCTAAATAAATAAATAACGCTAAAAAGGAAAATTTATCGAGTTAGTAAATTTTACCATTGAAAAAAATAGAAATTTGGAATATATAAAAGGAATGAAATTATTTAACAAAAGTAGGTAAGCCAATATTTTACTAAACTTCTTCCGTAAGAATGAACCACAAATGTATTTCATTCAACTACGTATATTTCCTTTATTTGGATTTACACTATTTTCTGTTTAATCTCAGCAACAAAAGCAAAACCACGTCACGAATTGAACGATAAAAAGAGTGAACGAACAGCAATTTGAATTTCCATACGAAACTACCAAAGTAAACCATCCCCATAACACACAATTGATTTGTTTTTTTAAGCTGAATACCCATATTTTCAAATCTTGCGTGCAAGCACAGACACAAGAGTCTTTGCACTCAATCTAAAACAGGTTAAAACCTACATTAGAAATAAAATGGGAGATGAGAGACAATGAACTTCCCGGACATCATTAATGCGGGCAGGGAACCCCCCTCCACCTTCCCAAAGGCTTTAACTTTCATAAGGAGCTTCGGGTGTACCCAAAAAGCCTCAAAATAGTTAAAAATCTTATATTCAATACTTTAGAAGGTAAAATTTGAAAACAATTTCTGAAAAGAACCCTCAATCCCCTTTAAAAGTTTGACGCCTGCCCTAATAACACAAAATTCACAGTGACGTCACTGTAACGTCACTGAGGGTCACACAAGTCATAGGTCACAGAGTGACTGAAATGCGTCTAGACAAAGAGGTCACATTGTGACCGCCATCTAATAGAACTTGTAAGAACACTCTGCAACGTCATTGTGACTCCTCGAGGTGACCGTCACCCGCCCTAAGTCACCTCGTGACGTCTCTGTGATTTCACTGTGTGACCGATTAGTGACGACATGTTTTAGTAGGATTATATTGAGGTATTTCTGATTTCAAGAAATGCACTTGAAATGCACTTAAAATAGCCTGAAAATACTTAACAATTTCAAACTTGAAGCAATTGTTAATTTTTTCTAATTTTAGAAAAAATACGTGTTACCAGTATTAAAATCTCTGTCTAAAATATATAAATATCTGTAATAAGTTAACCTTCCGCAGGACCTAGAAGCAAACCTTTTCTAGTAGCTCAAGCTATATTTTGTGTGCTAGAATATCGAGGTTTTTCTAAAAAGGTTCAAATTCAAGTCATTAGGTGACCACTAAAGGTTTTCTGAATGTAGACAAGTTAGCAATAAGATAAATAATTAATCTGCCATGTATATGAACGGACAAAATAGAAAAATAAAATGGTGAGTGACACTATTAGGGAGGAAATTACTATTTCATTATGAAGCATGGTATAAAGCAAATATATTTAAAAAGTTATGTAAGAGAAAGAAGATAGATTAATAATTTTTTTGTCATATATGCTTTAGGAAAATAAATAAATATTGTAACTTCACCGCTAGGCCACACTGTAAAAAATATCTGTAAATTTGCAGATATTTTCTGTGTTTTTTATAGGAAAAATCTGTTTTAGAGAGAAAACAGATTTTTTCTGTTCTAAATCTAGTTGGCTTCAATCTCCAAAGATGGCGCTGCAAATACTAAAGTAAAAAGTTTTAATTTTATTGCAAATATAATTCCTGAGTAATAAAGAAATTGGTTTTACAACTTAACAGAGAGGTTCTAATACGTCCGATGGTCTAAATTTCTGTTTCTTTGAGAGTTTTTAATTTATTGTGCTAGCATTTTTACCTTAGTACAGTCAAAATGTAACTGTAACCTTATTTATGTTATACCGCTCAATTTTAGTTTTGGTTTGAAGTCGTTTGAAGTCAGGCTAGATGTTAAAATTGTAAATGTAATTATAAATATAAAACAAAAGTAAGTTTATTTTACTTCATAACTTATTGTATCTCCATCCTATTCCATCAGATGAAAGTTCTTTACGTGTCGTTATTTTGCCTTGTGAATGAGTTATTCATATATTTAATTATACTTGAATGCTTTTATTATTAAGATGGTTCCCCCATTATTTAATTGTGTTCAGTGTTCATTCTCTACTAAATATTTAAAACTTTACCTTCTTCACTGTCGTTCTAAGAGGAATAGGCATAACTTTGAGTATCGTTGTGGTTATCGAAATTGTGTAAGAAGATTTAAAAAGTACTCTGCATTTATATCACATTTGCGAAGAGATCATGGTAATAATGAAAATAGAACGGTAAGTAACGTTGCATTAAAATGCCCTTTACCATTTTGCAACCATATTACATTTAACAAAATTAATCTGCTCTTTTCCCACCTTAAAATGCATATAGACAATTCTATAAAAGTTCCATGCCCATTTAATGATTGCTCTGTAAATTTTTCCACGAAGGCGTCTTTTTGCAGCCATATTAGTCGTTATCACAAAAATTGTTTCGCTGATAAAATTTCCGATACATATAGATGTATTAATGAAATACAAACTGAACAATCTAGTACTCTAGAAACGGTGCCTCTGGCAACTTCCAGTGACCATGATATTCATCCAATTCAGAATGTTGATTTGGCTAGAAACTTAAGAGAGAACACTGCATTATTTATCTTAAAGTTATATTCTAAACATCTGTTACCCAGTTCTGTTGTGCAAGATATCATTGAACAGTTTAATGTAATGAATGTTGAAATATCTGAAATATCTTCTAATAAATTGCAGACCACTTTAAATTCATTCTCAATTGATGAAGACATAGTTAAGAAGTCAGTAAATCTTCTTAATGATAATAGTATATCTAGAGAACTTACGAATTCTTTAAATTCACATTATAAAAGAATGCAGTATTTTAAAAAAGAATTGAATTTTGTTGCACCTGTAGAAATATACCTGGGTAAAAATAAACTGCAGCAAGATTGCTCGATTCAGTATGTACCTATTTTGAAAACTCTTGAAGTTTTATTAACCAATACACAAATTTCAAAGCACATCAATGATAATAGTAATAGACCTCTTAAAAGTGGAGTATTTTTTGATGTAATGGATGGTTCTGTTCGTAAAAGTAATCCATTATTTAAAAAAAGTCCCAATGCTCTGGGAATAATTTTATTCCAAGATGCCTTTGAAGTTGTTAATCCCCTAGGGTCAGCCAGGAAAAAGCACAAAGTCATTGGTGTATACTTCACCCTAACTAATCTGCATTCCTCATATCGATCAAACGTCGATAATATTCAGTTAGTTCTTTTATGTTTAGAAAATGATTTGAAGTTTTTTGGACATGAAAAAGTATTTTCGCAGTTGATAAGTGACTTAAAAATTTTAGAAACACAAGGTATAAAAGTTAATGATGCTGGTGTTCAGGGTACAGTAAGTGCCATTGTTGGTGATAATCTTGGTTCACACATGGTTGGGGGCTTTCAAGAAAGTTTTAGTTGTGAATACTTTTGCCGCTACTGTTTAATTACACAGAAGGAATTTAAAGAAACCCCTTATGCTCTAGGAATAATTCGCACTCCTGCAATGTATGATTCTACAGCTGAAAAAGTTTCGAATGATGCTACGGTTACATCATATGAAGGCATTAAATTTCCTTCTCTGTTTAATCAGCTGCAATATTTTCATGTTTGTAAACCAGGACTCCCTCCTTGCTTAGGGCATGACTTGTTTGAGGGTGTTATAGCTTACGATTTAGCTTTATATTTGAAGTATTTTGTAGATGTAAAAAAGTGGTTCACTTATGAATACTTAAATAATAATGTTGCTGTTTTTAAATATAAAGGTATGGATGGTCGAAATAAACCTAATAAAATTTTGAAGGGTAATAAAATAGCTGGTCATGCTGCTCAGAATTGGTCTTTACTACGTTTATTACCGGTATTGATTGGACAAAAAATTCAGGACGATACTGATCATGTCTGGAACTTATGTCTGCAGTTACGGAAAATAACTGAAATTATTTGTGCTCCAAAGATATCCATTGAACAAATAACTTATTTACAAGTTATCATTGATGAGCATTTAGATTTACATTCCCAGGCATTTCCAGGCTCTATGAAACCCAAGCATCACTATTTGTGTCACTATCCATCTCTTATTTCCCAGTTTGGACCATTAATTAGACTCTGGACGTTAAGATTTGAGAGTAAACATAGTTACTTCAAAAAGTGTGCCAGGCATTCATGTAATTTTAAAAATGTTTGCTCTACTCTATCTCTACGTCATCAGCTTTTGCAAACCTACATTCACTCGGGTAGCTTTTTTCCTCATGATATTACAATTAATAAAAGTATGAACTTTTATCCTACCATGTTTAGTACAGATATTCAAAATTCGTTACCAGTTACTCTGAGCTCTCTCGATTCTGTTGTATCAGATCATGTTCTAGTTAAAGGTATTTCTTACCAAAAAGATTTGTTTTTACCTCTAGAAAGGAATTCGGTTGGTATTGTGTTTGGTAAAATTAAGTTACTAATAATTCAGAATGGTACAGAGGTTTACTTTGTTTCTGAAATATATCAGAGTATTTTTTTGCATCAGTGGGGTGTGCATGAAATTCTACCTAATCCTTTAAAAACATGCTGTGTTCATATGAGTAATTTCTTAGATTATTATCCTTTACCTGCTTATGTTCTAAATAAACAAGAATGTATATGCTTACATCATGCTGTTTTGGAATAGATCAATTGAGTGATTTTTACTATTTATTTTTTATTTATCTTACAGTTTTCAAGATAACCATTTTCCACCCATGGTTTAAATAATTTATGTGTCATTATGCATTTGTTTTATTTTTAAATTAAGCAATAGCTGATGTTTTTATGCTGATCAATATATGCTTTAAAATTTCATTGAGGGGCATAAAAGGATCCCCTCCTATACTTATTAATTTTTTGAGGTTTGTGATCATGGGCCATTCCATCGCGACGGGTGTGACAACAGGATAAGGTAAATTTAAATATCTCGAAAACCAGGTAATTAAATTTTTTTTCTGGAATTGAGTATTTTATAAGATAAACAAAGTTGCAAGTAGGCAGCTATACAAAAATTCTGTGGCTTTTAATGCTTGTTCAGTCAGAATGATTGAAAAAAGTTCTAGGGCTCTGTCAAACTGAAAATAGCCTATTTTGCACACTTGAAAAGCCTTCAAATTTTCCAAACTTTGAGCCCCCAAAAACTATCAAAAAAACTTTTTCAGAACTTAGGTCTCTAGAATATCATATTGGTTGTATCTTTACCTTTAATTTCATATTAAATTTGAAATTTCAACCCTCATGTCCACTTTTCCATGGAATGGCCCTAATGATGCTAATAATCATCAATCTGTCATGTAAGAAACATGAAGCAACCCTTCCCTGCACACTTTGCAGTTGATGATTATTAGCAAAGTTTTTAAATCTTAATTCAAGTAACTTTTTGTGAAGGTTTCAGTATAGAGCTCTTCACAAATCATTTTCACATTTATTTAGAAGTGAGTTTTTGAGGTATATGATTCTAGATAACACACAGCCTGGATCTGTTTCAGAGACAATTTATTTTTTTTCTGTTGTATAGGATGGATGATACAATAAAATTGAGTATCAAAAAAGCTTTACCATTTATTGAAGATGGTACACTCGATGCTCTTTTAGAGCATCTCGAGTATCTGGGAGTTAATAACTTTGACGATTTAAAATTAATCGAAGAAAAAGATTTGACAGACGTGGTGAAAACTATTCAGGCTCGTATCCTCATCAAATGTTGGAAAACAACAGGTATGTTATGTATTCTTTAATTTTAACTGCAATCAAGCTGGTAAATAGGGGCTTGGTATATTTTGGGGACATTAACTAAAGATAATTTTTGTAGTTATTGTTAAGTAACTTAACAAAATTAAAATCCAAAAAATTTAATTTCAAATAAGGTTTCTTTATAATTATGAAATTGACTTATGTATTTACCAATTCCATTTTTTTTCAGCTTAATTTTTTGGTTTAATACACTTGACTATTAAACCATAATAATTGACCAGACTTAATATTTCATTCCTGTTTGCTATTTTCTCCGAAGAACCCTAGATTACCTGGAAAGTATTGTACTAAATTAAATGTGGTGTAAGATATGTGATAATGAACTGTAGCTTTTTTTGTCTGTAGCAGGAGTGTTTTGAGAACTCTTTCAATTCTTATGACCATTATATCTTATGGTCGAATAACTAAACAAACATACAAATCAATATCAAAATTTAATATTTGTGCATATATCTCATAAATTATTTCCTTCCTTGCAGAAGATGAGCTAAACACATTGGCAGAAACTCAACAAGAATTATTGCAAGTTCGAAAAGAATCTCCAAGAGAATTTGATAATCTGGATTGGGCCTACAATTATGAAATACCATGGGAGCTAATGCCAACAGAACTGCACAAGTTACTGGAAAAAAAGAAACGCCTTACTCCAGGTTTAAGAAGACACTTAATTCAAGTGGTAACTGACAACATCAGTAAGTCCTACACCAAGCCTGGAAGAAAAGCCCTATCGATAGTTGCTAGAAATATGGTGCAAAAGTATCCGGAGTCCCTTTCTGATACGCTATGTGGAGAAGTAGTTGGTGAAGGACACCTATCTATAGAGAAACAAATGGAGGTTAGATTTGACAACAAAAATAGAACTAGCCAATATAATACTCTAAAACGAAAAATGAGGAGCAATAATGTTGAGAAAAAAGTTAAGCAGTCAGACGCATACGGCTGTGTGAATTGGATGCCTGATTTTCCAGAAAATGAAACTGAAGAAACGCTCGAGGAAAAAAGAAAAAGAATGTTGCAAAAGCCCCCCTCCAAAGTTCTTGATGTTGATAGTAAAAAACTATTAAATGATACATTTTATTCACAAAGAAAGGAAATTAACAACAGAACACCAGTTGAAGAATTAATGAAAAGGTGGCCTTTATTATTTACGAATGAGGGATTGTGCCAGCACTTTTTGATTTTAATGGAAATTAACTTTTATGAAAAGTTCAATGACTCCTTATCCCGTAAAGGGTATAGAATTTTCAGCTACTTAAAAACCTTACCTCAGAAAAAGAACATTAAAAAGATGGAGTCTGTTTTGGAGACTTGTTCCAACAATAAGGAGACTGATATTCTCATGCTTCTAAGACTTTTAGCCATTTACTTTGATGAAGATGTAGGACAAATATTGTGTGCAGTTGATGTTAGTATTTTTTCTGATTATTTGGCTAACCATACATCATATTTGTGTTCTGCACATTTTATTTTTAAATACATAAATGGCCTTCAGTAAAATTTTATGCTCTGCTGAAATTTTTTAATACAATGTTGCATGTTTTCAGGTTGCCCTTGATGTGGATCAATTAGACCTTCCTAGTACGCCCACTCTAGTATATTATGGTGAGTTAAATTGATAAAATTATTTTGCTAATTTGTAGAAAAGTCAATAGTCTTCTTTTGCATTGGTTCAGAATAGTGTGCCACTCATCAGATAAGGAAGTTCAACTTGAAAACTTAAATTCATTCCATCATTCCATTTTATTTAATTTTCAGGAGATGATGTTATGTTATCGAAATCCTTCACAGTGTTCATTGACAGGAAAAAGGTTCTATGTGCTGACAATTTCTGTCAGGGATTCACTTTCTTGTTCATCACTTTTTATGTGTTTAACATTCACTATCCCAAAAGAACTGCTACAACGCTTGAATTTGTTCAGAGGTAAGATTACTTTCTATACCAAGACTTCATTATACTGGGTTTCTTAATTCTGGAACTACTCTTCTTACAGCCAATCCTTTAGTTTCCATTGCATTCACTCTAGTTGAAATATTTATTTTCAGATGTTTTCTTGGAATTAATCCTTGCAGAGGATCCAAGAATGATCCTGATTTCAAGGCTAAAGAAACAGTGAGCTCAAAAATCTTGAATTTGATAAACAAAGTATCGACACATGAGTTAATTGATTCGTAATTGATTTGCCAACCCTCACGATTTAGACTCTCTCCTGCCCTCCCGATTTTCACCTAAAATCTCGAGCAATGTTATGTAAAGAGTGGCATTTTGGAGTTATCACTGTCAAGGAATGATATGTATTGAAAAACTGACTGAAACTTTGGTAAAAAAAAATTGCGTTTTCATGTTATTGCTTTCACTGAGTTTAATTGGTGCATTGAGACTCAACATGGCCATTTAGAAAGTGTTCAGGTTTTCAAATATTAAAAATGTTAGCACCAGATCCTATCAATTTTGCTATAATATTTCATGTTCTAATAAACATGAATGTATGTGCCTACATCATGCTGTTTCAAATAGATATTTTTAGATCTATTTAAATTTTAGTTTATTTTGCTCATCAAACATAATCCTCAATCTCTATTTGATTAATTGTGTAAAAAGTATTTTGGTTTCATGTTTTTTTGTCTTTAAAATTTTTAGATTAGTTGGGAAATATTTTTAAAAACTTATCTAAGTTTTGTACTGCAATATGATTTAATTACTAAACATAAAATACACAAAGCTAAAACTTGTGTAAAAATTGTAATTTGCATTTATGTTTACTTTTGTCTTTATTATCAAATATGTTTGAAATCAGTGGAAAGGAACCTAGTACCTTTCAAGTACTTTTTTAATCAGCTTATTATAATTTAAATATCAATATCATTTCACTCCATTTTAATCATTATGTAGCTTCTTTAATTTAAAATGTTTTTAATGAGTATAAATCCAAAAATAACCCTATAATGCCACTCAGCACTCCATATTAATTTTTTGGCTGTTTTTTCTTCTGAACATACATTATATTAAAGTCCTTAATCTATAATGGATATGTACCGAGAACAAAAATTAAGACAAATTAATATTGAGTGAAGAGTGACATTTAAGAGTTATGACTCTTGTGAAATGATTTGTATTCACATCAATGATAATAGTAATAGACCTCTTAAAAGTGGAGTATTTTTTGATGTAATGGATGGTTCTGTTTATAAAAGTAATCCATTATTTAAAAAAAGTCCCAATGCTCTGGGAATAATTTTATTCCAAGATGCCTTTGAAGTTGTTAATCCCCTAGGGTCAGCCAGGAAAAAGCACCAAGTCATTGGTGTATACTTCACCCTAACTAATCTGCATTCCTCATATCGATCAAACGTCGATAATATTCAGTTAGTTCTTTTATGCTTAGAAAATGATTTGAAGTTTTTTGGACATGAAAAAGTATTTTCGCAGTTGATAAGTGACTTAAAAATTTTAGAAACACAAGGTATAAAAGTTAACGATGCTAGTGTTCAGGGTACAGTAAGTGCCATTGTTGGTGATAATCTTGGTTCACACATGGTTGGGGGTTTTCAAGAAAGTTTTAGTTGTGAATACTTTTGCCGCTACTGTTTAATTACACAGAAGGAATTTAAAGAAACCCCTTTAAAATTTTTATATTAGTTTGAAAATATTTTTAAAAACTTATCTAAGTTTTGTACTGCAATATGATTTAATTACTAAACATAAAATACACAAAGCTAAAACTTGTGTAAAAATTGTAATTTGTATTTATGTTTACTTTTGTCTTTATTATCAAATATGTTTGAAATCAGTGGAAAGGAACCTAGTACCTTTCAAGTACTTTTTTAATCAGCTGGATTATAATTTAAATATCAATATCATTTCACTCCATTTTAATCATTATGTAGCTTCTTTAATTTAAAATGTTTTTAATGAGTATAAATCCAAAAATAACCCTTTAATGCCACTCAGCACTCCATATTAATTTTTTGGCTTGTTTTTTTCTTCTGAACATACATTATATTAAAGTCCTTAATCTATAATGGATATGTACCGAGAACAAAAATTAAGACAAATTAATATTGAGTGAAGAGTGACATTTAAGAGTTATGACTCTTGTGAAATGATTTGTATTCTAAATTAACTGAAACTTTGGTAAAAAAAATTATTGAGTTTTTATGTTTTTCTTTCATTGAATTTAATTGGTGTATTGAGACTAAACATGGCTATTTTAAAAAAGTGTCCAGGTTTTCAAATATTAAAAATGTTAGCACCAGATACTCTCAATTTTGTTATAATATTTCATGTTCAAATAAACATGAATGTATGTGCCTACATCATGCTGTTTCAAATAGATATTTTTAGATCTATTTAAATTTTAGTTTATTTTGCTCATCAAACATAATCCTCAATCTCTATTTGATTAATTGTGTAAAAAGTATTTTGGTTTCATGTTTTTTTGTCTTTAAAATTTTTAGATTAGTTGGGAAATATTTTTAAAAACTTATCTAAGTTTTGTACTGCAATATGATTTAATTACTAAACATAAAATACACAAAGCTAAAACTTGTGTAAAAATTGTAATTTGTATTAATGTTTACTTTTGTCTTTATTATCAAATATGTTTGATTGAAGTTAGTTAAAGGGACTTACAAGGGGACGGCAAGACCTCGGAAACGGACTTCGGGTTCAAACTTGGTAGGTTTGTAGTACACCCCAAGGATATCCTATCCTGAAAATATTACGACGCACTATCCAGTAGTTTCCGAGAAAACGCCCCCCAAAGTTTTACCCATTAGTTTAAATATTTAAATACTCTGCCCCTGTCATGAGCCGAATAGCCCAGTCGGTAGCGTACACGCCCCAGAACTGAAGGACGTAGGTTCAAATCCACCTAATCACATTTTTGTCTTCTCTTTTCACTTCTTAAAAATTATTTAAAATCCATTTTTTACCATTACAGAAAACAATTTTTTACATTGATTTAAATAAATACTTTTTATTTTAAAATAATATGATAGTTAAATTAAATATGAATGAAATGAATATTTTATAAACCTTAATTATTTGCTACTATCCAATCATCGAATAGAAAGAGGCAAATATTAGAAAACTCTGGAAACTTTAAAATAACAACTTACAAAAACCTAATCATTTTCCTGTTACAGCTAGTTAACACTATTTAAAAGCACGAAATTTTCAAAATATCATTTTTCTTTATCCACAAATCTTTGAAATAAACTCGGCAATTTAAAGAACATTACATATAAAACAGCTTTTTCTTCTTCTAATAATAATATATCTTTTGCGCAGACGAAAACAAAATTGCAAGGAATAGTTTCTGAACTATTTAATTATTGTCAATATTAAGTAATTACTGACATTTTTAGCAGAATTGTAAATATACATTTTTTTAATAATGAGACTTGACGTATTGATTTGAAACGGCACAAAAATACAGAAATACATCATTAAAATCAATACAAGTACATAGATTTATTATTCTCAAAATTTTTCAATGTTGTTTTTAAAAGCATAAATATTAATAAGAAAGAAATTAAATTTAATTTATCAACCGAGAAAGAGGCGAGCGTTTTTTTTTAAATATTTTATTTCCGTTAGAAAGCGTTGAAGTAATCAAGTAATTTTTATAATACAGAGCTTAATTAAAATTTAATAATTAAAATTTAAGCTATTTTAAATATTAATTTGTGGTTTAATTTTAATATTTCTCAACTGGAATTTCATATGCAAACATAATTTTAAAAAATAACACTGTTTTCTGTAATGAATTTTAAATAATTTTTAAGAAGTGAAAAGAGAAGAAAAATAAAACGCCAACAGGTAGATTCGAACCTACGTCCCTCAATTACTGGGCGTGTACGCTACCGACTGGGCTATTCGGATCTTGTCAAGGTAAGAGTATTTAAATATTTTAACTAATGGGTAAAACTTTGGGGGCGTTTTCTCGGAAACTACTGGATAGTGCGTCGTTATATTTTCAGGATAGGATATCCTTGGGGTGTACTACAAACCTACAAAGTTTGAACCCGATGTCCGTTTCCGAGGTCTTGCCGTCCCCTTGTTAGTACCAATCAAATACTTTTTTAATCAGCTGGATTATAATTTAAATATGAATGTCATTTCACTCCATTTCAATCATTACGTAGCTTCTTTAATTTAAAATGTTTTTAATAAGAGTAAGTCCAAAAATAACCCTGTAATGCCACTCAGCACTCCATATTAATTTTTTGGCTTGATTTTTCTTCTGGACATATGATATATTACCATCCTTAATTGATATGTATTGAGAACCAAAGTTAAGACAAACAATTAATGTGGAGTGAAGAGAGGCATTTTAGAGTTATCACTTTTGTTGAATGATTTTTAAGGAAAATGGAGTGAAATGACATTCAGCACATCACATTTTACTCTTAGTATAAATTTTGAACAGTATAATTTTAAAGTTAAATATAAGCACAATAATAAATTGCTTTGTGTAAACATAATATAGATATGTTAATAAAAGATATTTTGCTGTGAAAGTGTTATTTAATGTGAAATATTTTGATTACTGTATCTGATGATCAGGTTATTTGAACATATTTTCAGGTTCATTGTTATTTGAACATATTTTAAATGTTGATTCTTGAAAATATGCTGTTCTTAAAAAACTAGAAAAACATAAGTTCAAGTTTAGGTTAATGGACTGAAAAATCAAAGAAGAAATTTGAATAAACAGATTGTATGTAAAAATTAACAAAAGAAACAAAAAAGCAGGTAGTCAGTAAAAAATAAACAAGAAACCTAATAAGCAGATAATCTGTAAATATTAACAGAAGAAACCTGTAAAATAAGCAGGTGGTCTGTAAACATTAACAGAAGAAACCTGTACGATAAGCAGATAATCTGTAAAAAATAACAGAAGAAACCTGTATATAAACAGATAATCTGTAAAAAATTAACAGAAGAAACCTGTATAATAAGCAGATAATCTGTAAATATTAACAGAAAAAACCTGTATAAAAAACAGAAAAAAACTGGCACAAAAATTGACAGTTTTTTTCTGTAAAATCGATGACCTTTTTTTTGCAGTGCAGTGTGACCGTGTAAACTGATTTGCCCCGTTGTGGTGATGCGGCATCGCGGTCACGGTGTGACTCGTCACACTGAGACTACACAAAGAAGTCAAATTCAAGTCATGAGGTGACCACTACACGGCAACGTGTCGAATACCAGTCACTGCGACGTCGCAGCCAAGTCATCAAGTGACTGCGACGTCACAATGAAGTCATCAAGTGACACTGCAACTTCACAATCAGGTCATCAAGTGACGTACACATCGTGACTACTCTGCGACGTCACATTCGCGTCACGTAGTCACAATCTGGTTGTACTGTGACTTCACAAGGACGTCACAAGTGGTCACAGATTTTGGTCACAAATTGCGGACATTAAGCTGTCACTGTAACGTCCTGGTGACTTCACGGTCATGCCCGTGACCCCAAAGTGAAAGTCACAAACGAGTCACATATTGGTCACCTGGCTATTAGGAATATTGGTCACCTGGCTATTAGGGTGTTATATAGTGCTTTTCCTAAAAATTCTACCACTTATCAAAAGCAAATTCATTGTTTAAAAGGAAATAAAACACTAGTGTAAAAGGGTAATTTTCCTAAAAAAATTCTGCGGGAGGACCCTTAGTCCCCCTTAAAACTTTGTTTATTTAAAACTATCCTCCCTTGAAAATTCTGTGGTTTACAGGGAACTGTTCTCTTGGGCCAAAGGGTCTCAAAATGAGCCGAAACACTACTTTAAGAGCCAAATTTCAAAATATTTTATGGTTTTATGGGAGAGAACCCACAAGCCTCCCCCACAAATTTTGACGTCGATTATACAGTGTTTCTTCCTTGAAAATATGCCTATTACAAGAAGCTTTTCCCCTTTTGGTGTTCTCCAAAGAGTTTGAAAAGGAGATATACATAAGGGGAATTTTCGAAAACAAATTATGGAAGAGGACCTTTGGCACCCTTAAAACTTTGACTATTTTTACAACTTTTTCCCCTCAACTTTTTTTCCTCAACTTTCCCCCCACGTATTGGCGTTGTGGTAGAGCATCTGACTGCGAAGCCATACGTCTGGGGTTCGAATCCCCGTTTGGCATGGATGTTAGTTTCTGTCCTTGTGTGTGATGAATGAATGTGCCCCCCCCTGTAAAAAGGGGTTGTGCGAGCGAATGCGTGTGGCGTGGGCAACAGTACTTCACCTCCGTGGCTTCGGTCCACAGGTGCCTACTGGGTAACGCGAAGAAAGTACTAATTACGGCATGTCTGTTGGTTGATGAACACTGTTATCCGTAACTGTTCAATTACCTGCCATTGGAAATTTAAAAAAACTTTTTCCCCTGGAAAATTCTGTGGTTTTCAAGAACCTTTTCTTTGCAAAAATGGTCTCTAAATGAGCTAGAACATGTATTAAGAGGCAAATTTTCAAAATTTTCCTGGGGAGGGTACCCCCAGACCCCCATTTTTACTTGGAGCTTTTTTTACATTATGAGCAATATGTCATTAAAATACAACTTTTAAGTGATCTATCACTTAATATATATATATATAAAAGCATTCATTAGGGGGTACCTAAAAAATAAGGTTCAGTCAATCATCCCCCCAAAAAAAACAACCAAAAACCTTCTCTGTAAAGGGAATTCTAGACCCCCTTGGAAAAGCTATAGCTATGTCTGTGGATTTGAATCCCTTTCTCCTCAGACTCAATGACCTTTACAACGCGTTGAACGATAAGAAAAGTACAGCTGAACTGCATTTGTTGATGCATTGGGATCTGCATCTGATAATGCCGCAGTCACAGCATAAATTGTGACGAAGGTAGCCTTCATTCACAAAATATCCGTCCAACAAAAAGTGCGCAGATGCTCCGATTTCCCAGACATCGGTGACGACATCGCGATGTGATCTAAACCCCTTATCGAAATTTCAATCCTTCGCGATGTGAAGCAGAAGATGAATTGCCCCAGATAAACAATCAGTGCGGAAGATTTTTGGGTTGAAATGAGATGCAAATGGCTTCTTTGCATGGCGTATTATCATTTTCCTTGAATCCAAGCTGGGGTTTTAAACTTTTGGATAACGTCATATTACGTGAAGATTTCTCAAGATGAGACTTGAATTGCTTTATAAATTGGAAATACAAATATTTGTAGCGCATATCCCATGCCATTTTCCTGTTTTTTATGCAATTTCAAATTATGGAATAGTATTAGATTTCATTTCATAGCATCGCTGTCTCTCATTGTAACTGATATCTAGATACACACCAGAGGTTGTATACAGGGTGATTCAGAAATAATCATCAATAATTGAGGGGGAGGTAGAGGGGCCCTAGACAAGCATATTTCGAATAGGGATGGTGGGGCGCAGCCTTACAGTTAAAGAGCTAGGACCTAATGTAGTGCGAGCGCGTTTCAAAAGGTCGTTTTTAGAAGGCCCGTGTGACGAAACAAAACATAATAAAATGAAAAAATCTATTGCATGAGGTAAGGAAGTATCCCTACTACTTACACCATGAATTCGATAGAATTTGAACCACTTTCTAAACCGTGGAGTGAGTTTCAAAAGTGCAATATTAATCTTTTTGTCAAAAAATGGAGTTCCCTTAATGGTATTTAGAAAAATGATGATCGGGGAAGGAATTTTCAATGATCAAAACATTGATCATTGAAACTGTTTGATAATTGAAAATTCCTCCCCCTATCATCATTTTTCTTAATACCATTAAGGGAACTCCATTGTTTGACTAAGAGATTAATATTGCACGTTTTAAAACTCATCCTACGGTTCAGCAAGTGGTCCAATTTACATCAAATTGAGAATTTAAGTAGTACGGATACTCCTGTACCTCATGCAATAATGTTTTTCATTTTATTATGTTTTGTTTCGTCACACGGGCCTTCTAAAAACGGCCTTTTGAAAAGATCTCGCACTACATTAGGTCCTAGCTCTTTAACTGTAAGGCTGCGCCCCACCATCCCTATTCGAAATATGCTTGTCTAGGGCCCCTCTACCTCCCCCCAAATTATTGATGATTATTTCTGAATCACCCTGTATAAAATTAAATCCTTACCTATTCACATTGATTGTGTCATTTCAAAGGGTTTTTATTATTTGTATTAATAAAAACTATAAGTTTAGGACCAAGGAAGGATCCAAGAAGACCAAGGGAATTATGCTTTGATTAAGATTCTTCATAGAAGAAAATGGTGGTACGAGCGGTTTTTTTAAAGAAAAATTATAAAGTTATAATTACATGGATCTTAAATGTTTCATTTTTAATATTAAAATCTTTAAGTTTTTTAGAAACGTTGGCCAAAATAATTTTAAGTACTGCTATTAGCAACATGTCTTTGAAGTGGTTCAGACCCCTAGATGATTGGACAACCAATCAGTTTACTTCGTACTCAATAGTTCTTAGTTAAAGCGGCTTCTCCTTACTTAACGATATTGTAAGTGCCTTAATACAAATGTATAGCAATATCATAAAAATGGCTACATTAACAGTTTTTATATGCAAATCTATGAACAAATTAGATTTCATTCTTGTTAAAATTGTTATGCCCCTTTGTAAACAGCTGCTGTTTAATTAACCATAACTTACAAGACCTAAGTTCCGTAACAAACCGTAATAATCACCCACTTCACAAGGTTGAAGTGCCATGCCTGAAGGCCACTCGGCCACGGTCAGGCAATTAAGAACACTCCAGTTCGAACTGTGTTGTCGAACAGTTATCACTCGAGACTCCTTCACGAAAACCAGAAGCACCTCTCGGAACAATGGAACAGAACTTCTCAAAACGTTCAAAACTAAAAGAATAAGAATAAAATCGAGAGCCGGCGAACCGATTCGACAATTGTTCGATTGTTCGGAGAACACCCCTAGTTTGGAACCGCAAGAGTGGAGAAGGTTCTTGGAACATAAGGAGGAAAGAAGAAATTATGAGAAGTGGTCACAATCGTAGATTATTGTTCTTTTTTTGAGCCAGATATTCCCGTTTTTGAAGTGGGTGTTTGTTTACGTTCGGAAGTCTGGAATCAACAAGTGGGGCACTCGAAGAGGGCAGACGTCTGGCAGTAATGATCGGAAAACATCGTTTGTGAGTTCAGAGAAGGTTACAGGAGACATCTTACTTGAAACAACAATGGAGCTTTCTTTTCTCAATGTTTAACTCGTGTTCGAGAACTTATAATAAGTGAAGGGAAGTCCATCGTTACAACATGGTCGGTTGACGGACCTTTCAGTAGGCGGAGAATTTTCGGGAGAAAATCATTTTACCGTTTGCAGGAGTGCCCTAGACTGATAAGATATTATGATATCTGATTATTACTCAAAATGGTTAAATAACATAACAAGTATCATACCCTATTCACTATTGATTGCCCGTTCAAAAGAGAAGAGCGAAAGACGTCCTAATCATACGGACTTGACGTCATTGAGAAAGAGAGTTCATTAGTCAATAACCGGAGTGCCCTATAGATCGTTATTTATGAACCGCAAAAAATTCTTCGTCTCCTTCATGGAGTGACTTAAGATTGGATTGCCCGATGATTTGTAAATCATTAAATCGGAAGTTTTGCAGGGGATAGTGGCAATCCGTAATTTTGGGGTACAGATCAGACATAGCAGAGGAATAGTCGCTGAAGGATGCCGCTGTTGTGCGAAAAGTAAATAACTGGACCATGAAATCTAGTGAACATTTACAAGTTCAATTATGAACAGTGAACACACATTTTGAAGTTGATATAGGAAAATATAAGGCATTTCTTTATCATATTTCTCAGAAAAAGAAATCCAATGATGACAACGGATATTCCAGAGAGAAAATGTTGCCAAAGTTTTTGACTCCCTGAAAACTTTTCGTCACAAAATTATATTTTAAAATAATTACTTTTTTCATCTTTTTAATAAGTTTTTAATAAGTTATTATAAAGTTGACTAATTTTAGTCAACTAATTAGTTGTTATCTAATGCATCTGACTAATTTTGCCTTAATGGTGGAAAGCAACAGTGTTTCAATCACAAAATACTCAGAACATTAGAAGACTTTTAATCGCAGGTATCATTTAATATATCCTTTCACCTATTAAAGAAAGAGAAAGCATGAGTGCACTATACATTTCTTTGAAATGTGTATTTTTCTACCTTCTCTTAGTATCAATGTAAAAACTGTGAATTTAAAAAACCTACATTTAAAAAAACATAAATACCTTCCCTAATTAAATCTTTGGGCAACTAAAAAGCAGATTCATAAAACAATGAATAACAACTGTTCGTATCATCCAGTAAATATATTTATCCATGCAACTGTTTTGCATAAGCAACTCATCTTTCTTCTTACTACACAATGACCAGAAATGGCGGCGGATGAGTTGGACTGGACCAAACAAGCCCCATTAAATCTCCTTTTAAAAAACTCCGGGGCGCTCCACTAAGTGGCTTTATTTCCTCAACGGATTCGAAAGAACCTTAGTTAACTGACTAGAAGGCACAGGCTCTAAGTAACTCGATACATGTTAGGGATTGGACCTGGACTTAGAACAGCTATTTAAAAAGAAAGATGGGAAGGTATAAAGGGAGAGAGCGATTTTTTATGGTTTAGAGGTGGGATCTTGTTATCTCTGCTTGAGTATACCGTAGATTTATTTATAAAGGTTTTTAATATTATATTATGGTTTTTAGATTGTATGATTATATTTATAACCTAAACTCTCTTAGTGTTACCAACAGCTTTTTTTATTTTTGTAATTTCTCAGTTACTTGGACCCGAAGTACAGTAAAGGATGGATGGATAAAACAGAGTTTTTGTTCTACTTTCCTGACTGTTCAAAGATTCTCTATTTAAGAGTCAATAACTACGGAATATTATAAAATAAAGAGAAAAAAAGCTCATAAACCTAATGAATGAACTATCTGAAGGTCTTAAGAGTCGAATTTTCGTCGAACACACACTCGAAACACATTTTGCAATTTAAAACTTTTCTGAGAAAAATATTATATCGTTACGTTAGAATATTATATTACATAGGAATAAAAAAGAAAAAGGTTTTACAGACTATAATATACTGGTTATAATACTAGAAACCCATAAATAGTAAGACAACTTAAAGCTATTGCTTAAAGACCCCCTTCACTGAATTCTAGATATGCAAGAGTTATTTCCTGCACGCAAGTTATAACCAGCTGACTCCCTGTATTCAAACATAATCTTCGAACGGCCGCCTCAATCGATATCGACGGTAAACCATATGAGGAAGGTCTACCACCGAGGCTTTTAATGAGGGCAATAATAACTGCGAAATATCGAGCGAGCTGACCAAATTATTAACAAGTGGGCAGAGAATCCTTAATGATTTCCAACAGGTTACGTTCCTTACGCTCAACTATCTATACCTATATCAATTCTGACATAGCGTAAGTGTGGGCGAGTGGAAAATCTAAATTATGGTTATATGGGTTACATTGAGTCATAGACAAAATCACTTCAAAGAATTTTTTAAAAGATAATACTATTTATGATCACCAGAAAATAATTTTAAAACTATATAAGGTTTTTATTTTGAATTAAATGAACTAGAAACATGTATTATATGATGAAAAAAGGTTTAATGCATGCTTTGACTCACTCTTTTGCCTCTCCATGCGCATTTGATCATTTAAAATTTAATTTCGCATCTTAAATTTTTCCATTTTGGATGTTTTGAATGTTATTTGTAATTCCATTTCTAAGAAAATGCAATTCTAAATACTTCGCAAATAAAATATCCCTCCATCTTAGATCCTTCAAAGTTTGTAAAATTTAACGAGTATTAAAACATTATTTTGTTTACAAAGAACATTGAAATAACAGACAAATTAAAACCGGAACTATAAGGATAAAAATTGAAAATTATACAGAGAAAATACATGACAATGAAAATCATTTAATTGAAATAAGATAATGAAAACAATTCGCTGTTTCAATCGAGAAGAAATTTTAATGGACATAATTCACCAGTTCCGAAAGAGTAACAAGAAATGAAAAGTTATATTTTCCTCAGGCAAATAAAATTTCATTCAAAGCCGCAAATTTATAAACCTCTTTCGTAACAACCTAGCAACTGAAAAACTAAATATTCAATTTCACACACTGAATTATATCTTAAACAATAAAATCCCCACACACCATTCAAATAAACGAAACCTAAATTCAAACAAAAAGGTTATTCAGATTGAGTTCGAAAACATTTTCCCATTCAAATTCCATTACCAAATATAAAAGTAAACTGGATTCCTTTATCGAAAACAATGTTAAACACAGAACAAAACGGAAGGTTGTAACCGTATTTGTTAAAAATCCTTTGAATGCATTGGTTCAAGTAGAAGTAATCCTTTCAGAATTGCCCGAATGAAATTCGAAAGGATTAGGTACCTCTCCAAAGTAACTTTTCTTACGCGGAAAGCTAGAAATTAACGATGTGTTAAAGTTTACAATGGTTTTCAATGCAATATATTAAAATCTTAAATACTTTCATAAGATTATTGTAAACCCTTTTCATGATCTAAAATACTTAAATCGATACAGTTTGCCCAACATAATACTTGATAAATTTTCAATAAAAAACCTGATTTAGGTATTGATAGAAAATAAGTTTTAAACTGTAGAAGTTTTCAATAAGACAATTAACATGCTACGCATTAAGAAAATAACAAAAATTTAACATTATAATGAAGAAATAAGAAAAATTCTTGAATCCAAAAAAGTATTGGTAGTAAAAAATATAGATGAATGATGATATGTATAGTAGGGTGGAGCGAAAAAAACGAAATTTGAATAATCAAAACGTAATAGCGCGGAAAAGTTGCCATTTGTGGACAGAAACAAAGTCCCAAAATTTTAGACCAATTAATTAATATCTTTTACCGCCGCAAGAGGGCTACAGTTTTGAAAAATCGGGAAAAACACGTATTTTGCAGAAAAAAATTAAAAACACCCAAATTTAACGAAACATTTTCTAATTTGGCACAATATGTTCAGCAATGAGTTATTTTAGTGTCCTTAAAATTCAGTTTCTGTGTAACTAAATCTTAATCCACAACAAGAGGGTCTAAATATCGAAAAAATGCAAAAATGTCAAATTTGGAGTAATTTTAACTCTTTTAGGATTTTTATATTTCTTAACGTTATTTTTACCTGCTTCAGACGTAATTACAAAAGACACTTAACTGCTGAAAGTATTTAGTCCAAATTCATCAATATTTAATCCCAATATCACTACAATTAGACTCTTATCCTTAACAGTCATCATAAATCAAAATTATCCAGAAAACCGTTACAGATAGATTTAAAATCCAAAATGGAAAGTATAAAAAGTGTTCAAGGTACTAAAACAGTTGACAATTACAAGTTTAGATACCATCTTAATTGTGCAAATCATGGTGGTAAATTGATTTTAATAATTATTAAATAATATATTGCGATTGCGACTCAGCGGTTGAATCCCTCATTCGTTGAAAGACTAACTTTTATTGCATGGTGCTACAATTTTCTGCTTATTTCCTTCATAAACATAGGAAACTGTTTTAGTTACAATCTTAACAAACTTTTAAACGTATATCGTTTCATATATAGGACTGACTTAAAATTCCTGAAAACAGAGGATGTTCGCAGAAAGTACTAGTGTTACAGAGTAAAGTGTATAACATGCAACATTAGACGCATAAGAAGGTTTTGTAGGTTTGAATGGTTGTTAGTTTTATGCTTTATGTGTTTTATGCACGCCTTATGCTTTCCTTTTTTGATTTTAAACCTATCTGTAACGGTTTTCTGGATAATTTTCAAGCAGTTAAGTGCTTTTTATAGTAACGCCAGAAGTAGGTGAAAAATAATGAAAAAAATATGAAAATCCAAAAAAGTAAAAATTACCCCAAAATTGACTTTTTTTGGAATTTTTCAATATTTTGACCCCTTTGCTGGGGATAAATATTTAGTTTCACGGAAATTCAATTTTAAGGACACTTAAATGACTCATTGCTGAACATATTGTGCCCAATTAGAAAATGTTTCGGTAAATTTGGGTATTTTTAATTTTTTTCTGTATAATACGTGTTTTTTACGATTTTTCAAGACTTTAGCCCCCTTGCGGCGGTAAAAAATATTAATTGATTGGTCTAAAATTTTGGGACTTTGTTTCTGACCACAAATGGCAACTTTTCCGCGCTATTACGTTTTGATTATTCAAATTTCGTTTTTTTCACTCCACCCTAATGTATAGTTCTAAAACACTGATTTGAGATATTTTATGTAAAACAAATAATATAAAGTAAATCAGTAGGTCCCTCTGAAATCAAATATTATTTGGAATAGAATGGAAAAGGTTTCATGGGGAACACTCAATTAAAATTTTAGAAAATACCTATAATATGTTAAAACTTGAAGATTTTAACTAATGTATAACAAACTCTTCAATAGTATTTACCTTCCATGTAATTGGTTTTTATTTAATTTGGTGGTCATTAAAATAACTATCTGAAGATGAAAGGAGAATTTCACCATTTATTGCTGGTTAAGCGGACAATAGGTGTAATCTCACAACTCTCAAGCGACACCTCCGACCGTGGACCGGTTTCGTCCTTGTTAGGACTCATCAGCACGGTATAGGATGGTAACGCAAGTTATTGTCGGCTAGACTAGTACTTGCCCTCCGCTCTCTTGCGTTACCATCCTATAAAGTCCTAACAAGGACGAAACCGGTCCACGGTTGGAGGTGACGTTTGAGAGTTGTGAGATTACACCTATATGAAGATATTTTAATAGTCTATTTTTATAGGTATGTAATATCTTTAGTCTCATTTTATTATTTTAATTATAATATCTAGATTTTAGTAAAAAGAAATATATCTTTGTAATACTGTTTTATTAAATGGTGCATTCAATTTTACTTAGCTGAATTATATAAAATGATACCATTTAAGTAGTTATAATTAACAATAACTAATTTTTTCAGGCAAAAGACCGCAACTTCCCAGTTTTACAATAAAACACTAAATCATAAAAGATTTAAATATTTATAGTGCATTTAATGGGTGCTCTTTAAAAAGATTTCCCACCGGAAGGCTCTAAGCACAATACTCCAAGCATGAAAATATACTAAACCCAATTTGAATAAGAAAGCAAGTTTAAGCGCTAATCTTAATGAAGATAAATTTTTACTTCAAAATTCAAAATCCATCAAGTTTTTTGATAATTCTGATTGCATTATTTCATTAAAATGACGGGTAACAAATTATATGTAAATGGACCCTTCTTCCTCTGCTTAGGACATGAAGATCTTGCATTAAGAAATAGCATACAACCAGATAAACAAGACAAACAAGGCAAAAGACTGCAAATAAAACCATTTTCCTAACTACCGTTAGGCACGAACTCTAACATCCTAATAACTCCAAGATAAATTCGAAGAGCTGATGAGACAATTCTCATTTACATTACAAATTACACTGAAGAATCCGACTTAATTAAAAGACAAGTAGGGTGCGATGTCTGAATGTTTGCATCAATTTCATTTCCGTCTGGTATTAATATAAAATGGTGCCTCGCGTTTCAGATAATTAAATTTTGGGACCTTTTCATAGTAAAGTAAAATTTCATGCTTTGGGATGGGAGCCATAGGGATTTAATAAAGGTTTATAGTTATTTTTTCGAAATTTGATTCCTTAATTCATAAATTTGAATTAGTAGAAAAAAGTTATTTGATTATTTTTGTATTGTAAACAAAATTGAAGTGTCATAAGCGAACATTACAGAGAAAAAGAGAATTGTCACACACTTTTAATTAAAAAGTAATAGTAATGAAAGTTATTCTTATGGTTAAAAAAACTATTTCATGAGAAAACTGTAAAATAAATTAACTTCGGTAAAAAGAAATTTTAAGCGTTTTCAACAGTGTGTACAAAAATATGTATCCCATTAAAATGTATTTTCTAATTTTAACTGAATAAGAAAATAAGCATATCATGTAACCAAATCCCAATCACTACTCAAGTTCACTGTCTAAAGGATTACTTCATTCATCAAATCCACAAAAAATTTCAGAACTCATTCACACGAATAGTTTTTCTAATCTTAATCTTCTTTAGGATAATTTAACTACTTTCCCAATCTGTGCATGTAGGTTAACCTTTTTGTCTGCTTTATCATTTTAAATTGTTTTTATATAGAATTCTTAAAATCTAACCCTGAAACTTCAGCCTGATTACTGAAGCTTCTGCCTGGAGCAAAAGATTGCTTTTGAAACCATCTCGATGCTTTTAATTTATCTTTTTTTCACTTTGCAAATCGAAATGCTTTTAAAAATTAATGGAAATCGCATTACTGATACGTTTTCGTCTTAAAAATATTTCTCACTGACGTGAAAGTGTATTACTCAATTTAATCCTATGATAGTTGTAAGAAGTAATAAGTTCTAAGAAAAATTATTCAAGTATTAAAGCATAAGGGAGACTGTTGTACCGTCGGAGAAAAATCACGTTTTAAGTTTTCTAAGACAGGTAAAATCACATTTCGACCAAATAAAGTGCCCAACTTATAGTCCTAACCTAAGAAAATATGGTAATATTTTTTATTAGCCCAAATCTTCAAAATTGGATTCTTAATTAATTTTAATAATTTGACGAAATTTGTGTCGATAGGTACAACAACCTTCTCTTCCTATGGACAGAATCAGTTGTACTTGTGGACACCCATTAAAAGAGCAGTTTTAGTTTAAAAACTAAAATAAACATTTTTTATTGATGTATTACCTTTTAATGAACAATTCCTTGCAATCGAAAATCGGTTTTTTAAGTACAGTGCATAAATGATCATTTAAAGGATCTTTACTGACACAAGTCTTGATTTAGCACAAAAAATACATAAAACCACATGGAATTTCAAATCGAAATTTAAGGTTAATAGTTTCATCAATCTAAATTTATTGATCTAAATATTTCACATAAAAAATCGATTTACACATAGTTTGGCCAGCGTTTGTTGGTGGTAACTTTCACGAATCTTCGGCAGAAATTGTAATGTAATTGTGGTGCTTAAGATTTTGTACCATATTTTACATTAAATTCAAAATAGAATAAAAAAGGTTTAAAAAAGTATTTCATATCACAAAATGTTTGATTTTTCATCGAAAAATTTCAGTAACATAACCACCGACAAATACATAGCCATTTAGACGTAATTTAACATGCACAATAAAATGCATTCACTTTAACGAAACTTGGATTTAAAAACGTCGATTAGCTACACAGACGTATCAACAACGTGTCCGTAGGTATAACATCTTTTGATGTCCGAAGATACACCATAAGGTTTTTTTTCATTCTAATTTATATGAAAAATAAAAGGATTGAGATCTGACGACTCTTTATATCAAAAATAGTCAAAATCTCGGGTATTCGCCACCTATACATTTATCATATCATTAAAGGGAAAGAAACATATTAATGTAGCGATGCACTTAAAGTAACTTCATGCATCTAAAAACCGTAACATTATATTGACTTTATATTTAAATTCCAGCTACAATAGTCTGTGCTTATAAAATGGGGCTGGGGTAAACTGAAGAGAACATGTTATTTGATATTTTCCAGGAAATGATCAAGGTTTACTCTGTAACCTGTGAAACTGAGATTCAATCGATTTTTGAAAATATAAATAAAAACACGCAAATAATACAATACAAAAAATTAATACAAAAAAACCTAACTCATAAGGGATGTCATCTTTAAAGTTTGTATTAATTTTTTTAGATCGTTTTAATCCGCTTCTTCACAAAAATAAATTGGCTTTACATCAGAGATTCAAAAGATGAATATCTTTAAAGCTATAATTCCGAAACTAGAAATTTAAAATCCAGACAAAGGAAACATTTTCAATAGGATACAAATGGGGTTGAGTAATATCCCAATCATAATAGTAATATGACGATTGAGTAATATCAGAGAACGAGGTCTAAGTCTATATTTGCAGTTGAGGACAACTTCTGGGTGGTATAAAGTTATAATAATGATCTTGAATATATTCAAAACAGGAAACTAACATCTCAATTATATTATGGAAAGGCCATATTTCATAATTTCAATATAGTTCTTCATAATTTTCATCAGAACTTGCACCATAACTTGCAATTCATTTAGTGAGTTCTAGTGCTTTCATCATACATAATATGATAAAATATAAATTTTTAATGCCCCATTAACGTTTAGCACGCTGGAAAGTAGGTATGTTCCAACAATCTCATAAATTTAATATTTTTGATGTTACCCAGTTGTGGGTGGTAAAAAACAGAGAGATAAAAAGGGGTGCATAAAAAGATTTAATACCCCTATGAATTAATATGCTAAATTAAAAATTTGAAGATGGTAAATTGCTGATATAAAGTGTATGGGAAATTGTATACCTCCCGAACAAAATGTTTGCCTTTCGAACATTTACTTTACACTGTTATAAGGAACAGAGCCGTTTAAAATTTGCCTGTAACCGCTTTGAGCAAAGCCCAACAAAGACGCTCAAAAAATGTTCAGAGAAAGCGAGACGGGTATTCAGTACTTTTCTCCTATACTCCTTCTTCTACCTCATCCCTTTCTTGTTGCTGCGTCTGTCTTTTTCTCGAGGAAGATATTCCACCGACCAAGAAAGAAATCGGCCCAAATCCCAGTTTTCGCTAGTCGCTCGAAAAAAGTCGGTCTTTCGAAATCTTTGCCCCAAGCGTCACAACTGCAGGGAGTAAATTTTTACACTTTATTTATTTCGTTATTTACATTCTTTCTTCCCATCTCTATTATACTTTATTTTACTTCATTTTCTTTGGAGTTGTAGTTTTTATTTTATTTTCCCGCGTTATTTATTTATTATTCTTTGGTTTTCGTCTGAAACTATTTCGATGTGATATGGCTGAGTTTTTTTGTAGGGGTGGATTTTTTTAAAACGTTTTTATGATTTCTGAAGTAGAAGGAGGAGTTTTACACTAGAAGAAGGCGCTGACTATCGATTTAAAGTATAACTTTGATAAGATATTCAAAAGGATACCCCTTAAACCACCAAATAAGTAGAAAAAGAACAAACTAGTACGAAGCTTCAATCTTTTTCTAGATTCAGAAAACTCCGTTGAGTAGAAAAGTTTCAATATTTTGCTCGTGGAGGGTATTTGTTGTTAAATATATTTTAAACAGGCTTGTTTTTAAGTAGAAAGGTAAATAAAAATTGGTAGAAATTAGTAGGGTTAATTGAGAATTAATGAGGGTTTTAAATACCCACATAATCGAAAGGATACATAAGCTAAAATATTAATTTATTCAGTATTACCTATAATATAATGTTGCAAACAGAAAATTTTATACTTGAATGAAGCTTTTCCCCTTAAAAAGTGATCAAATATGCAGGATAACTAGAAAACGAATTATTTGGATGTAAACAACATTAATATTTAATCACTAATACGAAGTCATGAGTTAATTACCTTTTACAAAAATAACATTTTAATTTTACGAAAGGATGAAGAAAGAAGGCAGTTCAGATAAATCAGGTTTCCTGTCTTAACTATTTCAATCAAAGCAAAAATTCTCTATGATTTAAAACTATTTTTAAACAGTACAGATACTATATATAATTTAATAATTAAAATAGTTTTAAAAAATGATGGTAAAACACCAATTACTATCTCCATATATTTATTTAGTAAAAATTGGCAAGAGTAATAAAACTTATTTCATAAAAAATCTCCACCTAGCTGTGTGTATCTATTCTCCTCTCCCCTATTCGTTTTTTTCCTCCCTACAGTTTTTTCACGGGAAACAATTCCTCGGGCGATCTGGGCTTCATTTCGACCAAAGCCTTTTATAGAGAAGAGAAACTGGTATTGGAAGAGCCAGGTCTCCATAAAACTGTTTTTATACCGTAAAATAACATTCTCCGCGAAGAAGTGTCGGCTCGAAAACGGTAGAAAGGAAAGTCCAGGTTAATCAGACACATCATTTTGTGCAATCGCATGTTTCAGACCGATTCGAATATTTTTTGAGCATGTTTTTTTAAAGTGGGGAATAAAATGCTCTATGACCAGAGTATAACAGTTGAGTTTTTCTCTGTTTTTTCATAAAGATTAAAAAATGCAGGCGTTCGTTTGGAAGAATTAAAATTGAAGGAAAGTAGTTTTAAGAGAAATTCTAAAAGTAGAGACACAAATATTTAAAGAACTGAACTTTTACACTAAAAAAGTTTTTAATATCCCTTCTCTAAATACAGGTTTTCTACATTTTCTTGGAAATTTGCATCGATTAAAATGTTTCCCCAAAATAATTCATCTAAATATTTATATTAAATTAATTAATAAAAATATTATTTACCAAAATTTCATTTAGTATGGTATTTTAAAATTAAAATTTACTTATATACATAATTGTTGTTTTTTAATAACCCGCAATGACACCTACAATTATTTATTTCATTTTCTGTTATCATTTCTAATAAGTTACGTCAGCTGTTCTTAAAATGTGGTCCGCGGACCCCTGGTGGTCCGCGAGTTACCTTGAGGAATTCCTCAAGTTACTTTTAGAATTCCCCAAAAAAAGTTTCAAAATTAGATGAAACACTAGTTTTAAGAGGCGAATTTCAAAAATTTTCTGGGGGAGAACCCCCAGCCCCCTCGAAATTTTGACTTCAGTGCATAATTTTTTCCTTGAAATTTCCAGACCCTCACCTCAGAGATTTGGAGTAATTCAGGGGCGTATATAGGAGTGGGTGAAAGGTGCCCTCTCCTGAAATTTGAACTTGGTGTATCAAAACAAGTTAAAACCATGTTTTTTGGATCAAATCTCTGAAAATTTTCTGGGGGGAGGACCCCCTGAGCCCCCTTTAGTACTTGGTATTTATTATTAAAAACTTTTTAAAATTAGTTCATCAAAATTGAAATCCTACCTAAGAATATAGTCTGTAATTCGGACGGAGTGTATCAAAACCAAGTTTAAATCCTACACTGTAAAAAATAATCCTGCAAAAAAACAGAAAATTTCTGGCAGCAAAAGTTGCCAGAAAATTTCTGTAGGCCGAAAAATCCTGTTAACAGAAAAAAGCTGTTACCTACAGGTAAATGCTGTAAAAAGAAACTTTCTGTCAAGTGAGCTACAGATTTTTCTGTTGCCTCTCAATAATTTTCTGCTTGTGCGCATGCACTTATTTTAGTAGAGTTTTTTTTAATTTTAATTAATTAATATCCGGGAATAGAACCCACGACCTACCGCATGCTAAGCACGCACGCTACCACTGAACCAACGAAGCTTCAGTATAATGTTGCCAATAGCTGTATTAGTTTTCGATGCAGTGAGTTTCTGTTTAAGTACAGATAAGCTAAAAAACTAGATAAAAGCTGTTATTTTACATAAAATAAATAGAAGTGCGGTGGGAATGTTACATGACAGAATATCTCTGTAAACATAAAGTCATTGTTATTAAAAATTTCTGTTTTTCTACAGTTTTTTTTACAGTGTATGTGTTTTTAGGACAAACTTATCTAAAACCTTTCTGAGGATGACCCCCCAGATATCTTTTTGTTCTTAAAACTCCATTATTATTAACTATTTTTTTACAATAAGTTAATCAAAATGTAAGTCTTACATAAAAATTTATATTCAAAAAATTCTAACTAGGGGTATCGAAACTAATTAAAAACCGATTTTTCAATTTGAATTTCCACAAATTTTATGGGGGAGGAACCCCAGACCCCCCTTTGGTAAGTAGAACTTAATTACTTATAACATTTTTGTATTAAGTTCTCTAAGGCGCAAATTCTACTTAAAAATGTACTAAAAATCCACTTGGACCTATGAAATAAAGATGTGGGGCAGTAGGATAATTCTTGTCCCTTCCCGAAATAAATTTCTATAAACGCCTCTGGAGAAGTTATAAAATTTATTATAATTTATATAATGCTTTTAATTAATCTTAAACTCAAAACAAAAGTCTGGTTACGGCTTTATGTTTAAAATGTTGGGGGTCCGCGATACCTGGCTGCCACATAAAGGGGGTCGTGACGACAGAAAGTTTAAGAACCGCTGAGTTACGTTATAATTAATCGATGTTTAAAGATGCAAATTAATTCGGTACCCTTATGAGGCAACAAGATATCTTAAGAAAAAAATTGATATAGTGGGGAAAACAAAAACTTATAAAACACTGCATGGTATTTTTATATGAGTGTGTCAGGGAAAAACTCATAATAAAGAATAACAACTTTCCGTTTTCAAATTAACGCCTTGAAAAAATTTTGAAGAACTGTTAGTAAATCTTGAATATTTCAAACAAGTCAATTTTTTTTATTTCTTCATCCAATATTGAAACATTCACCCGTTTATATAAGCTATTTTTCATTCAAAACTAAAAATATTTTCCATAGGCTTAAAAGGATGATTGCCTTGATTTATCTTTAAATGTATCTATCAGTACCACCCGAACAGTTGGAAAAACCTTTAGTGCATGACGAATTTTCCCTATAAAACTCTGACATACTTACGGAACAAAAATATCTTCAACAATCATACTAAGTAAATTTAGCCTAGCATACAAAAAAAAGTCGCATTACCATAAATACGATATTAGAAGAGAATAACGATAATAAATAAATACTAGGCATTGGAAAACCGGCCGTCTAGCTGCACAGAGATTGAAGTTGTAATAAAAATATAAATTTCACTCTAATCCCTAAACCCATAATATGTAAAATTTTATTTCAAGATAAAATTTGCATAATGAATCATGATGTTTTAGAAGTTTTAAAACCTTCCTTCAAATACTTCTTTTTTCAATCTAGGTAAATAGATTAAGGTTTATACAAAGTTGCCCTGACAGTTAAATTACTCTTTTAAAGTTGCACATCATTGTGAAAGATTAGTTATTTTTCAAATCCTTAAAGACAAATCTATAAATAGATCACCCATAGGGGATTTTATAAACAAGATTTATAAAATCATTACACTAGAAATATCTCATTATTCGTTTAAATTATTGCAACACAATGAAGTGGAAGATTAAAAGAATAAATTGAAGAAACATATAATTTTCATAGCTTTTGTGGGTAATTTTATATTTAAATAACTTAATTTCTCTCTTTATATAATAAGTTATAAGTAACATTAGGAATAAAAAAAAATCAAAGTCTGCCCGGGCCTAGTGGCCCATCAGGCGGTGCCCATCTCCGTTTCTGTAGCCTTTGGGCCTGGGGTGCTAATTAAACATTAGGAAAGCAGCAAATAAAATTGACTTCGTTGTCTTGGAAATAAATAACAATTAAAAATGTGAAGTTTAGAAAAATAGCCTACTCAAACATATCATTCCTCAATAATAATAACAGAGTTCTCTGCTTTTGATTCCCCGTTAGCTTATGAGAAATGATAAACGAATCGTATCATGCTTCTTCTTCAGATCCAACGGATTCCTTTCCTGTTTCACCGGACCGAGTCTATATCGGAACCAGTTCTGAAAGATGGTCCGTTCCCTCGCCACATTTCCTTCACAACTGGTTGCAACTTAATGGCACAAGGTCTACCCAGTCAAAGACTGGTCTTACTCATCATTGAGGTCATGACTCAGAAACTGGTGAGTTAGTTGGTAAAGTTACAGTAAGGTAAAGTAAATCATTGGGGACATTCGAGTAAAAGGAAAACAAATTTTCAATAGAAAGAATAGTTTTTTTGGTATGGAAAACTTGTTGTTGAAGTAATTGTTAGGTTATTGTTAAACTACAAAAAAGAAACCATCAGAGGGCAGATGCTTTAAGTAAAAAGATAGTTTATATCAAAACCCGGAAATATACGTCCTTTTTCATTCTTTTGTTTAGGAACAGGCAAGTTATTTACCAAAAGTATCTATCGATCCTGTCTAGAATATTTTGTCGTGTCTACTAAAACAGAAATAAAAGCTGAATGAAAGAATTTCAGCATACCATTAAGGGACAGAAAAATTCCGATAGAAATGTCAAAGAGTAAAAAGCTCAATTTTTCATATCACAATTTTTCCGAATTAAAGAAAGAGATACACATAATAAATGAAAAACATACACCTTAAAAATTAAATTTTTTAAATTTCAAGAGAAATTTTATGTACTTTTATTATTTCCGATTAAAAAAATTTAGTACGTAACCTAAAACAGGCTACAACACAATCAGATAATCTCACTTTTATGTACATACTCCCTCAGTAATTCTTAACGACTTCATTATCCTTCATCATTTCCTAAAACTTCTCAATTACTGAAATACTGTTTGTCACATCACTTAAACATCCCAACTAGGTAGGAGCTAATACAGCATGGTTCCCATAGCATTCCTAGTATACGTCCTATTTCCTTTCAATACCAGATTACACATATACACCGACATTTTTGAGACAAAAGGTAACACATTCCCCCACATTAGGCAATGCATAAGAGCCGACCCCATTCCAAACATTGCACGAATCGAAGAACAACATTCCCTGGCTTCCTATGTGTCCAAACAGGGCCCTGCTATAAAAGAGTGTTCGGAATTCGATCTTCCTTTCAGAGGCGAGAGGTTCATTCAATTTGCGACCCATCTTCCTTCTTGTTTGTTCGAAGGGTGGAATGGAATGTGCGAATGAAATCGATACCGATCCTGAAAGCCTTCCGGAGGGGGTTTTTTGTCACCCTGGAATTGAAAGAAATCCAGGACTTGTTGCCGTCTCCAGGATGCCGATCGGAATCGTTTTTCCAAAAATGGGAAATTCCTTGGAGTAGTATTGCTTTTCTTAAGTGCATTGCTGCTACTCATGCATAAATGACCTAATGCCCACTACTATTTTAACACTTTCAGTCCTAGACCGCCAGAGATTGCCATTGAACCCTTTCGTAAATTTGGGGCTGTTAAGTCAGAAAGGTAAATAGGCCCTGAAATTATTATAGTTTAGTTGTAAATTGAGATGGTAGTTTTTTCAAGTTTTTATGTATATCATGGTTTTCCACTAGAGGAGTTCTAAGAACTATTATCCACAGAATACTTGAGGACTGGACTTCAAAAAGAAGCTAAGTGCCAAAGGTAAAAAATATGAGTTAAACCCGAAAAAACAATCCAAGTACTATCCCAGCAACTTATAAAGTCGGCGTAGCGCCACAACAATAAAATAGTTTAAAATTAGCCTGAAAGATGTCTTTTTATGTGTATTCCTATGGAGAATTAAATTTAAAATGATCAATTGCAGAAAATTTACTTTTTGGCACTTAGATAGTTTTTGAAGTCCAGTCTTCATTTTTCAATTGTTATTTATCTATACCTACATTTTGTAAGATTGTTATTTTATAGGTCAACAATATTTAGAGGACCCCCAAATTCCCCTTGTTTTAGCATGAAACAACTTTGCACCACAGCTAACACTTTAGACTTTATTGATAGTAACTTAAAAATGAGAATTTTTTACCTCACAAACCCTGAAATTAAAACATTTCTAAGGCTTACAATTCAGTAAGTAACAATGGGTAGGTATTCTTTTGTGTTTTTTTTTCACCTTGAAAATTTGTGGAGTATAAAAGACGGTTTACCCTGGGTTTCCTTTAAGGTTTCCCAAGTTCCAAAGATGAGTTTATGAGCAATTATAAAAATTCTGGAGAAGAATCCCCAGATCCCTCTTTTGTCCCTTGTACTATCCATAAATTTTTATATTCCATATACTGTTAAATTTCCCAATACAAGATGTAATTTTTTCCTAAAATGCTATGTTTGTAGAAAAACTAAGAAATAATTTAAAGCCATTATTTAAAATCTAGCTACGGGTTTATATAGCATTTAATTTCTTTAGAGGACATTTGTGCTCCTAAAATATATCAATGTTGGTATACTCCACTGATTTATGCTTACCACAAACATAAATTTCATAAGCAGAAACTTTAAAGTTAGAAGTTCTAAAATAAATTCTTAAAATATATATAGGCATAAAAGTAGCAATTAGGTTTCTCTAAAGACTTAATGTTTACAAGCTTTGTCATGTAATCTGCGGTGATTTGTTCAGCTCGTTTATTAAATAGAAAATTCAAGTCTATTCCACAATGTCAACTTCAATTAAAACTAGCTTTTGTTGGAAGTTTAAATTGCCAAAAGTGCGGCTGGAGATTAATTTTGTGAAAACATTTCATACGAATTTATTAATGTTTAATTTTAGTTGTATTTAAATACTGCCTTATACGTTTGTATAGTAAGGCCCTTTTTGAACCGAAAGATCTAAAATATTCTTTCATCTTTCTCTGTCACAGGCAATACCTTTTCTTTCATTGAGAGCTTATTTCTATTTAAAGAAACCAACGAATATGCAATGAGTGCACTCAAATTTAAAATGCATGTCAGCTTTTTGTGACTGTGAGGAAGTACAAAATTGAGCGAACAATCTATTATGTACCACATGGTTTATGATGAATGCCTTTTGATTTAAAACTATCTTTTCCTTTAAATGAATTTGCGTTTATGAATGATTTATGTAAGACAGGTTAGGAATCTTTAGACCTTGAAATCCTGTTCTTCTTGTCAAGATAAACTAAAGATGGTGCATCATATCGTCTACAGGTGCTCACAATTTTTAAATCAAATCTTTGCAAAACCTGATTCCCCCGTAACCTATTGCCGAAAATATTAATAGACCTTGGAAAGTTGTTATTATTGCATTTAGCAATCTGTGGTTTCAGAGGCACACAGCAATTACCCAAAACGGGAAATAATTGGATTTTCCTAACATTGCAAATAAATTTTCCTTATTACTGTTCCTTGATAAAAAGCATTAATTGACGAGATTTTTATTTGTCCTAATTTTATACAGAAATAATCACTGAAGAATTTGTCTAAACATGAAAGAAAACACCATAACCGATATTATCATATCAATATAATCATTAACAGAAACAAAAACAGTATGAATGTATAAAGTGTGTGTGTTTGATAAGAAATATAAATAATAAAAAATAAAACGAAAGTGCGTATTTATTCATTGATCGATTGTATTTGGCTGATAAAACGAGTTAATGAATGAATTTTCAATGAAAAGTGCATTTAGATCATTTGTTTAGTTCTACTATGTGTGAGAATTTAAGATATTTGACCAAACCAAAGACTTATAAACCGGGAAACTTTTCCAGTTTTTAGTGGATGAGTAGTATACAGGGTGTTTCAAAATTGCGTTGCACGGCTTTTATTCGGAACCAGTGCCTCCTAGGGTCATGGAAGTAAGGTCTACCCCTAGGTAAGTGACCCTGGAGAACCCATTGAGAGGACTTACAGCGCCCCTAGCGGTGAAATTAAAAAGTTAAAAACATTAATTTAAAAACTAAAGGAGATAGAGCAAAAACCTCAGTCAGAGTATTGTTGCCAACGTCAAGAAGAACTCATTGAAAAAAATTTCATCAAAATATCTTGAATATTCGCGGAGATATTAGCATGTGAAAATAGCACTTTTTCAGGGGTCAAAAAGTAAAAAGTTCGCATATTTGCAAATTTTTTTGATTTTTTGATTAAATTTTGTGTTCTTTCAACTAAAAAAACACAAAACTACACAATTTCACTGAAAAATTTGCAAATATGCAAACTTTTTACTTTTTGACCCCTGAAAAAGTGCTCTTTTCACATGCTAATATCTCCGCGAATATTCAAGATATTTTGATGAAGTTTTTTTCAATGAGTTCTTCTTGACGTTGGCAACAATACTCTGACTGAGGTTTTTGCTCTATCTCCTTTAGTTTTTAAATTAATGTTTTTAACTTTTTAATTTCACCGCTAGGGGCGCTGTAAGTCCTCTCAATGGTGTTTTCCAGGGTCACTTACCTAGGGGTAGACCTTACTTCCATGACCCTACGAGGCACTGGTTCCGAATAAAAGCCGTGCAACGCAATTTTGAAACACCCTGTATATTTTTTCAAAGAAAATAAACGTAAAGCAGTTTATAAATAAAACCCGACAATCAAAGCGAAAACCCAATACATTTTACACGACACTTTCACGAAAAACATTTTTTCTTCATTGAAAGATACTCATCCAAAAATCGCCTTCAGTGAGACTCAAAAATTTCTGAGAAAAGGAGGGTGCGGGGGTTCTCCCGAGAGAGATCGATTTCGTTCGAAATTCCATTTGCTAGCTCTTCTCTCTTCGAACAAACATCGTGCGAGGAAGGGATGAGCGCAAATTGAATGAACCCACCTCCCTTGGCAGCTGCATTCAGAGAATATTGGATTCCGGAGGGGATCTCTGTGTCTTGTGCACTTTAAGGTGGTTATGTTGAAGGGGCTTATATGTAATTGCGGAAGGAGTGCATTCAGTGCAGCTGCATTCGCAAAGGCTTGCGTTTCTGTTCTATGTAGGGAGAGTGGAGGTTTAGAATCTCTTTAAGAGGGCTTGCTAGGCAAGTATTGCTGCGAAGCGAGGAGTTTTCATCGTGGGTAGTTCCTTAAGAAATGTGTTGTTGAAATCTAGTTTAGTAGGTGATTTTAAGAACTGTGTATGAAATATAACTACGGAAGAGTAAATAATTTGTAAAGGATAATATGTTCTCCGAAACTAAAAAGAACTCAATAGCATTTTAAAGTTATGGGGTTTTACGGAGAAACCCCAAAATACCAACACTCTTTTACTCAGGAAATATATTTTTAGACAGAGAGTGTAATTCTCTCCCCTTTAAGACTTCAATTATTCAAAGGTAGGTAGTTGAAATATATTTTTATGAAAATATTATTAATAAATATTATTCATATAAGAATTTATTTTATTTTGCATTTTTTTAACAAGCTGTGTATTTTAATTATTTTAAATAGTTTATCCTTTTTTATGATTGTTTTATTAAGAAGGGGGAAACGTAAAACTTTAGATGGCCTTAAAATGTCATTCTTGAAGCCATTGCAGAGACTTTTAGGTGTTAAGCCTTTAAATTTCCCCGATTAGCCTAAAGATAAAATAAGACAGTTTGGCAGTAACATCGAGACATTCATGACATTCATAAATTGCTGGACAGAACTGTTGTATGAGTTTGGCATCTGCAACATGTTAAGAACTCTTGATAGAAGAGATATATGAGACAGTACTAAAAAGTGTATGAATTATAATGAATGAAAAAAAATTAGAGTTATATATGACAATGATGAAGATTGACATACATATGTTTGGCAATTCCCTGGTAACTCGTGTCAAAGCAAAACGCAGGCATTTGTCTGACTGATACTAAAATCTACAATTTAAAGCATTTTAGATTTTAATAAAAAAACAGAAATTATGCGTGTGGTTTGGAGGCTAAAGGCAAGATAAAACTTATATTATGAGCAGGGAAATCCGTGCTTTAGTAATTTCAAAACTCGAAACTTTTCTAAACTAACTGTTCAAATAAAATTGTTTTTTTATCTAACATTTCCCTCTTGATAATTTCCTTTGTTGAAAACCAAGAAACGATTTATAAAAGTCCTGGTTCTTTAAAAAGAACCCGGAAGAGTCCCATTCTGTTTCAAAAACCAAAACACTCATACCAATTTAAAAATATGAATGGTGTTATTATAGTTGCTGTTTGGTTTAATTTGATAGTTAAAAGTGTTTGTTTTCATTCATACATTAAACCACAAGGGTTGAAACGTCCTCCCACTAACACACTTAAAAAAGACCTTATTGTGACACTTTATTTAATTTTTGAGACTTTATTAAACCAATACTGTTACGTGTTTTCTTAAATTAATGAAATTTTAGCCATCTCTTTTTATTTTATGTCTGGGTAAAAAAATAATGCATACTTCAAGCTACAATTCTGACTTTTTGTAGTGAGGCTAAAATTATTATGTCTAGATAAGAAAGCTCTACATTAAATGTTTCTAATAAATTTTGTAACAATATAATCCTTTTATCATAATAATTTTCTTTCGCATGACCTTCTTTCAAAACTTGTTTTGAATTGATTTTAAAAAATTAAAAAGTTTACAAGAAAGTTTTCTTTTCTTACAAAAAAATAGTTACATTTATCTCTCTAAGTCTTCAGACATATAAACTCCAGCTGTGTATTGGGATACAGTCTAATTTCCATTAACAAACGAAGAAAATATCTGAATAAAAGGTCAAGAGCATTCGTCATTTAGTTCGCCTCTTGTTGACTTGATCGTGTTGCCAGAAATCATTGCGTAACTTGATGACGTAATAGGTCATGAGATGGCATAAGGATCGTCTTTCAGATTGACACTATTTGGACGGAGAGGTTTGGATTAACGCCACTTATCAGAACTACTAGTCCTAAGGGTTTATAAAAATTAACTGTAACGCCAGACTTTCTATATGTAATTCCAATTTTCTTGTTTTTATCATTTTATGCATCACTGAAAAACAATAAACCAGTTTGGAAATAAATTACCGAATTATTAAATACTACGTTTCAAAAGCATTAATGCGTCCAACTTTTACTTTTAATGTAATCAATTCAAAGAAACTTGGGTTGATTATGCAAAATCTTGAAACATTTAAAATAATTTTTTGTTTATTGTTCTTCAACAAAGTTTTGGTTCCTAATGATTAGTAGGGATGAGGAAAGAACCGAGCTCTTTATTTCCTTAATAACATTTTAATGTAGTCATTCAAAGGATCAAAATAAATGTTCTTCTTATACGAGGAAACGTTTCATTAAATTATTAACGCGGCTATTTTGATAGATAAAATAACACACTTTACCATTGGAAATATTTATTGGCTAACTTACTATCTACTCAGGTATATTTAGTTATATAAATATTTTAAATTTAATGCACTTAAAATAAAGATAGCTTAGGAATTAAATTTACTTTGTTGAAATTCATTCCCCCCTTTGAATTTTTTTAACACTCAATTCATTCGTCTTGATTTTAAATGTATTAAACAACACAATTATCAGTAATTCAATACTAAGACACATTTATTCGAAAAAGAGGAATTTGTTTTCCCTTCAAAGAAGTTCAATCCAACAAATTATACCAAAAGTTTCCGGAAAAGAAACTAGAATTAAAAAATAACATTAAATGGTAAAACTTTTCAACGGATAAAATTACCTCATTTGACTTACTAAACAGGCGCAAAAATGAACGGAAAATAAATTTAACTCTTGAAAGTAAATCTTGGAGGATAGGAACAGAAACACTCCCGTTTTAGGTTAAAGAGCTCTGTAAATATTAATTTAGTTCCACTAAATTTAGTTTCTGTCCTGTGATGTTTATTTTCGTAGGAGGGGAAATCAGATAAGAAGATAAGTTACTCCTCACATCATTTTCGGTTCGGAGAAATCATATTTAATTTCATTTAAAGCTTGCGAAGTTTATATTCATTTTATATTTGCTTATTTTCACACCTCAGTTAAATAAGGTTGTCTTTTAAATGTCAAAATTTTTAGAGCTATTTAAAGCCTGGAATACATAAATTCGATTAAATGACAACAGAACATTTCCTTCTACTGATTGCTTTACGACTTCAATTCAACCGTTCAAATCAAAAACATTTTTTCCTTGTTTTTATATTACGGGACGGTTATTCCAGCAATTTAGGTTTCAGGAATTTATTTGACGAAATTCAAAATCTACAATTAAACCACTGTGGAAATACTTTATTATTTTATGTGGTTTATATCTAGATGCTAAAATCCGAACAACGCAGTGACATTTAATTTGAATGAAAAATGAAACAACACCAGAAAATTCCCAGTTTAGGTTGATAACGGGTTCTGTGAATATCATTCAATTTTAAGGAGCTCAGCGTTCATTTCTGTGGTAGAGATTACGTGGGTAGAGTAAAAATTAAGTCAGCGAAGCGAAATGGTGAAATGCCTTTATGGCATTTCCAATTTAAAGAGTAATTTACAACTCTGAACGTTCGAAGATATTTAAATTAAACTAAATCTGTTGTTTTGGCTCTCAATGATTTCATTTATACCAAAATAACCAATACTTAGCAGAGTAAAACCGTATCGCTTCTATTTAATTCTTAGTTTTAATCGAAACCATTAAAACTAAAAACTTAATCATGAGTAATTTGGCCTTAAACCTGACCGGATTTTTATGATTTTATTCAAATTTAATCAGGGGTCATCCATAAATTACGTGAGGTCAAAAAGGGGGGGAGGGGTTTGGAAAAATCTCACCAAATCTCATCAAGGGGGGAGGGGGGTCGATTGAAATCTCACGTCAACTTTTTTAGGTTAGAAATTATACGATTTTCTTTCTTTTTTAAGTAAGAGAAAGGAATATATAAGAAGGAAGGAGAAAAATTATTTTTAAATAATCTCACGTGGGGGGAGGGGGGTCCAGCAAAATCTCACTAAATCTCACCAAGGGGGGAGGGGGGGGTCCAGAATTTGGAAAAAACACCTCACGTAATATATGGATGACCCCTCATTAAAGATGGTTTTGGTGATTAAATTTGATCATTAAATTTAAATCCTGATTCTTACTCTAGTAGTATGTTTTGAACATAAATAATATGGAATCATCTTTGTATTATTCAATTATTAACATTTTTTTTTTGAATTTCATGAGCAAAAAAATTATATGACACCGAACTGTAATTTTAACATTAATTTGTGTATAAAGACTGAAATTTTCATTATTTATATTAAAGTAATAATAAGTTAGTCGACTTTAAGCTACAAAACGGTAATTAATTGTTAAGTACACATATAAACATAAAAATGGATATCTTAAAAATTTTCCGATATTTTAAAAATTAGGTTTTTTATTTCCTTTTCTCATTCTTAAAAGGGAATTTTTTTAATCAAAGCAGTCGATTTCATTCTGGTGTTACTTAAGTGGTTTCATGCATTAAATTTTTACTACCCTTTCCTAAGAATCAAACGTTTCATAAGAGAAAACTTTAATAAGGAAAGAACTCAGGATTAAAAAATAAATTCACATAGAGAAAGTCACAAGAGTGAAAAGACTTGGATACATCTTAAGCCAATTTCAGCTAGTTTATATACCGAGCTCTTTCAACACTCTGCTCCGTCTGGTCCGAAACTGACTGGAAAAAAAACTGTTTTTGTCCGCCTTGGAATATGATATAGCTTCTCAACATGGTCTGTTTCACTTCCATTGCAATGTATGGCTACAACACGAACCAAGAGACCGAATCACCAGAGTGTAAATAAAAAAAGGACCCTCACAAAAGGACAGTTTTGAAAGCGTGTGCCAAAGAGCTGAAAAGAAAGTGAACGAGTCCATGCATTTCGGCCTGTTTTCGATAGCAATATAAAGATGATAGGTGTTGGCGTTTTTTTTTTTCGATTGGAGGTCAGTTTGTGAAGAAAGGATATTCTGACGGAAATTCAATAAGGTTAGATTAGGAAACCTTTTGAAATTTAGTGGTGAAACTAAGGCTTAAGAAAGGAAAAGTTCAAAGGAACAATTTAATTATTTCTTCATGAAATGCATGTAAAATACTTGAGCAAGTAATATGTTCTAATATTTAATTTAGATACCAAACACTTTTAACGGTATTTGATTTTTTTTTTCAAAATCGAATGGACTTTTATGAAGCATATTGTTATCAACAGGTCGAGCATAGAACCGATGTAATTTATGTTGTTATTCATGAATTCAAATGAATTATCTTTCAACACTCGTGTTTCAAAGTTTACCATTATTTTTAGCTCCACGATTCTTTACTGAATAGCTAACCGAAAATACTCAAAATTAGCTTAAATTTGACTGATAAAATGTTGAAAAAAAATTTTTTTAGTATAGCGAATAGCGATATGGGAGATTCATTATTCGTTCCCCTGTCCTTAAACTAAATGCGCCATATGCCTGAGATTTAAAGATTTCCGGTTGTTTTCTAACATACAACTTTCATTTGAATATTGAAAACTGTTAAAATAACAGGTCACTATCATATTCGGTAAAAAAATTCGCATTTAACTGTCGTATTACCAAATGAATGTTATGTAATGCAAGACAATCAAAAGCGATGAATCTTTGACGTCTCTCTTTTTTCACGGCTCAGTTTCAGAATAAACTTTCAAAAAATCATTTTCGCTTGAGTCGCTTTCCCAGAAAACTGACAAAAGACGGTATTGTGCTTGGAATCCCACGCGCTTCAGGTTTCCCTTTTCTAGTTATTCATTTGCACGATTTCTTCGGAGGTCGAATGAAGCGAAAGACAGAAAAGACATGGGTTCAACGTCATGAGTAGAAATCAAGAACGTAAATTACTGACAAATATTCCAATACCCATTTTTTGCTTTCATTTTATGTCCTAGTCCATACTATCAAATTCCTTTCATAATTTTAGGAATGCGCAATCTTTCATTTAGCATATCACATTACCGAAAATTATTAAAAATAAAACTTCGAAATACTGAGTGGCTTTATAAATATTTAAAACTTTTGTAGTTTTGTTTTACTGAGATAAGTCTAATTTCTACATTTTCAGGAGTCAGGACCTCAGTCACTCTCCCAAAAAAGTTATCGAAAATATTCGGTTTCTAAATTATTATACTAATAATTATTTTGTCTAATTATAGTTCTAGTGCTATATAAAATCTACTTAAGATAGTCTCAGGTTTCCCTTAACAAAATACTATCGCAACAGAAATATATAAAAGGTTATTGTGTATCCAATGGTGTGTTTACGTCTTGTTTAAATACAGTTAAACACGTCTTCATAAGTTTATAGGGTATATTTCAAACATTTAACAAAAGTATGGGGGCTTCTGCCCCAAAGGACATGAAAATCCCCCCTTGAAAATCATAAATGATAAGATATATACGATAAATGTTTTCGATGCCGATGCTGGTCTCGCCCCATTCACTGAACCTCCAGCAAAAGAGGAATGCTACGTGACTCGGAAAGAATGAAAAAGAACAAAAGAGCCGACTAATGACCACCCGAAGGGGGCACCCCTCCGAGAGGGGAAACAACTCCAAAATCAAGTTACTCACTCAAGGTAATCAAACAGAAGAAGAAAGGCCACTGACCTGAGTTCTGTAGGTGAATCCATGCTTCCTAGCCAGCTCCCTCGCCACTCGGGGTCCTCCGTCTACTCGAATCACAAACTGGTCAGTGAAAATGGAGGGGTCGGTGGGTGTGACCGGACAGCACCATAGCACTAGCACCCACACGACCCAGAACGTCCGAGTCATCGCAGTGGTATCGCTAGCTGGACATCATTCCGTCGACGAAGCTTGGCTTCTGTATATCCCAATGGTTCTAAAGAGTTCAAAACGTGGGGTTGAGTTCTTGAAGGACTTAGAGAGGATTTTCAAAGCTTTCTAATGAATGAGAAGTGGAGTTTGATGTGTGATGGAATGTGCGGAAAACTTTCTTTTTTGGTGAAAATATTCCAATCAGTTTGCGTGATTGAAGTATTTGAACTAGAGTTTATCACAATTTGTATGGATTTTTTATAGGTAGCTTTGAAACTTCCCAGTAAAACTTATCCAAATAGCTTCAATAATTTTAATGAATGGTACAATTTTACACTTGAAGCTATTTACTACACTTTCAATCAACAATCCTTAACTTTCCTTTATTAAATTTTTCTTTATCCACACCGATAAAACTTCCACTCATGCAACACAAATCCCAAGATGCTTCAATAATCTCTATCAAATCTAGAATCGTTCTTTTATTTCGATCTAATCCTCTTATGATCTGATTTCGCACCTCTTTTTGGCTTGAAGCCGATTACCCAATCACAGAAGAGGTATTAGAATCTATGCGTATGTATATGGCACTAGTAAATGACTGACAGATGAATCGACTTCTACAACCAGAGTTCCACCTTTTGTTTTCTTAAAGTTTTTTGAATATTTACAATGAGCTTTGAACAGGGTATGGAGGTATATTCAAGGGAGAGGGATTTTCCAATTCTACTAAATCGGTGTCTGCCAAGTAATTCTAAAAGAGCTATCTACTCCAAATTCTCAACCACCACAATCAACAAACTATCTCCGAAAGTTTCCAACCAAAGTAGCCTTCCCGATTCGCACCTTTCGAACAATATTTACGTCGACAGACACGTCAAAACAACTCAATTAACGCCCGAGATCTTCACCCGGGAAAGCTTCCACAGAACTTCTTTCACAAACGATAATTTCCAGACGAAGTCTTTACTCCGCAGCAACAGTCAGTCTTAGCACACTAGAAAGCAAAGCCGCGCGTCTCGGCACTACATGCTGGTCCGGATCGTCTGCTAGAGGGGGAGAGAAGGAACGTTCGGCGAGTCGGGGTGGAACGTCGGGCCGCGTCGACCGCGCGCTAGAGACTGGAGAGGCCAACCTGTTCGGAGGACACCACCACGTCACCCCGGCGTGGCGCTGCTGTAGCCCGCCTGACTCGCCGTTTTTGACGGGGTTGGCAATTACGGAGAAATTACGCCGGTGATGTTTGTCATGTTTTGCATATTCTTGCAAACCTCTACGAAGTGAATGCGCAAAAACAAAATTTGTTTCTCGAATTCGAGCTAAAATGTAAAACTGTATTACATTACCTCAAGGACAAAACTTTAGTGGAGAAGTTTATTGGCAGGGGGAAGAGTGTTAGAAATTTTAAAAATATAAAATGTTATTTTAAATATGGTGGCAATAAACTCATTTCCAAAGGTTAAAATTTTTTGTAGTATTAATTTTACATTTATATAAGAACTAAAACAGCATATAAAAACAGACGGTTTACTACTGATTGAAAAAATTGATACCGATAGATAACAAAACTCAAAATTTCAAATAGTAAAAAAGCTCGGATGCTATAATACATGTAAAAAGTAAAATGGTATAATTACACATCTTGTGCTTAAAAATTACCATATCAATGAAAATTTAATATTCTCTGTACCAAAGTATCAACGATTACGACATAAAATAACGCTGAATTGAAATACAATGAAAACGCCTCACTGACTTTCAATTCCCTTGGCTTTAATTCTGCTTTGTGTTTCACCGATAGAGAGAAATTCCAAAAAGAGAGCAAACGATACATACAGATAATGGGGCTGGTCTTCGATGGCAATCTTATCGTCTAGAACGGCATCACTTTCAACTAGATCTATTTCTTCCGATTTTAAGGCGTATTACAAGCCCTTTGATAAAAATTAAATATGTCGCATAACAGGGTGTTTCAAAAGTCCGTTTCGCGGCTTTTATTTGGAACCAACATATCCCAAGGTCACGGAAGTAAGGTCTACCCCTAAGTAAGTGACTCTGGAGAATGCACTGAGATGACTCACAGATCCCTTAGAGGCGAACTAAAATAGTTAACAAAATTAATCTAAAAACTAAAGGAAATAGAGCAAAAACCTCAAGGAGAGTATTGTTGGCAACGTTATGAGAACTCCCTGACAAAAAAATTCATGAAAATATTCGGGAAGATATTAGCATGTAAAAATAGCACTTTTTTAAAAGCCTCAAAAACGAAAAAGTACGTAAATTTGCAAGTTTTTTATTTTTGATTAAATTTTACCTTCATTCAACAAAAAAACACAAAACTACACAATAACACTGAAAAATTTGCAAATTAAAAAATTTTTTCTTTTTGGAAGCCTAAAAAGTGCTATCTTCGCGAATATTCACATTTTCACTATTTTTTTAGCGAGTTCTTCATAACGTTGGCAACAATACTCTCACTGACGTTTTTGCTCTATTTCCTTTAGTGTTTAAATTAATGATTTTAACTTTTTTATTTTGCCGTTAGGGGCTCTGTAAGTCATATCAGTACATTCTCCAGGGTCACTTACAAAGTGACCCTGGAGTTTACTCCTGGAAAGTACTCCGTGATCCTAGGACACGTTGGTTCCAAATAAAATCGAACGGACTTATGAACGGACGCTAGACAGACTTTTGTGAAACACCCTGTATATATCAATTGAAACCCTAAGCTTTCCTTTTTATGCATATTTGTCGTTTTCAGTTTATGTGTGTTGAGGAACTACTGTATTATTAAATAACCCTATCAGACAACACTTTTATCTAATTTAAAATCACGTATCCGTTTTCAAAGTCCCCGCTTAAAATAAGTTTTAATTTACAAAACAACGCATTCATTTTAAAAATAGAAAAAAAAATTTAAACCGTTATCATCTTTGTTGCAAAAAACGTCCAAAGCTTTTTATGAGACTTTTATGTATACGCTTTTTATTCGTTCAGGTGTATTTCATTATTTTATTGGTTAAAACTGTTAATCATACATACTATTTGATATCAAATAAATTTTTAAGGTATGCGTAAGAATTTACGATAGTCTATTAGCTATAAAATATTCCCCTATTAGAAAATAAATAAGTTTTCATCCTTATTTTCAAAAGCAAATGATTTTAAAATGTCAAATGAGAGTTCTTTAATAATTTAATTAATCCTTTGTCACTAATGTGGTTTTTAAAAAATAATTTAAGTCGGTGGTTTTATTCAAATTCTTTGGAGTATCTTTTAAAAAACAATGCAAGGGAAAAAAGTCTTAAGCTAAAAAAATTAATAAAATAAATATTTTAAAGTGTAATGTTTTGAGGAAAATCCGATTATTTTAATATACAGGGTGTTTCATAAGTCCGTTTCGCAACTTTTATTTGGAACAAACGCGTCCAAGGGTCACAAAAGTAAGGTCTACCCTTAGGTAAGTAACCCTGAAGAATACATTGAGATAACTAACAGCGCCCCTAGCATAAATTTGCAATTTGTTTTTATTTTTTGATTAAATTTTGTCTTCATTCAAAAAAATACAATACTGCACAATAACACTAAAAATTTTGTTAATTTACAAGCGTTTTCTTTTTTGAGGCCTGAAAAGGTGCTTTTTCACATGCTAATATCTCAGCGAATATTCACAATATTTCCATGAATTTTTTTTCAGTGAGTTCTTTATAACTTGGGCAACATTACTATAAATCATGTTTTTGCTCTATCTCTCCTTAAATTTTTAAATTAATTTTTTTATACTTTTTCATTTCACCACTAGGAGTGCTGTAAGTCCTCTTAATGGATTCTCCAGGGTCACTTACCTAGGGGTAGACCTTACTTCCGTGACCCTAGGATACGTTGGTTCCGAATAAAAGCCGCGAAACGGACTTTTGAAACACCCTGTATATGATGATGAGTGTGATAATATTGTCTATAATATTAAAAGCTAAAATAAAAAACGTTTATCTTCATCATGAAGGAAAAACTCGTGATGATAAAAATTCGTATTCACATCTGTTTCTGTAATACATCACAATAAAATTCAAAACTATGTACCAGAAAAGGTATAAGCATTAAATGGAAATCTTTGTTTTCGAAAAGGAGGGACTCTCATAATAATGAAATTGAGCAAACGAATTAATGCTTTAAATTACCACCTACGTCGTTGTAGATTTATTTTAATGCAAAATGGGATAAAAATCTAATTAGAGAGGATGCAAGAAGAATGTTTAATGTTTCTATTTTATTTTAAAGTGAACTAAGTCATGATTAAAGAACATATGCAACACTTAACACTCGAATTTTCTAAACTTAAGAAAATGGATAAAATAAAATTATAATTAAAATTGCAAATTTGATCCTACACACTCTTTATTAATAGTTAACGAAGCAACTTATAATACTTAAATTATCTGAGGCAATGATAAAGTTAATTTAAATTTATAAATTTTTTCTGATTATTTATTTAAGACATTACTCTTTTACAAAAGCTTCACTTATAAGAACTACCCCGAGAACTATACATTTCAATTAAATTGTTTAATTGATCATTCCCTGTCCAGTATATCTCAGTTAACATCAAATCTGGTATCGCTAGAGTTCAACCGTAGATCCAGCACGGTTCTTAGGAGGGACACTTTTCCAAACCATTGCCTTTTGACAAAAAATGTCAAAATGTTGCGGATTTTTTTAAAGTATTGCGCAAGATCCACGTGTGGTACCGGTGGGGCGTAAGGAGGTCCTCCCCAGAAAAAAATTTAGAAATTTGACCCTTAGGTTTTAACTTATTTAAAAACCTTTTTGGGCCCAAGGGGACACTATCCAAAGCCCCCCTTGGATCAACGACTGCCAGATTTAATATTATTAAAAGATAAAGATAAAAGTTTTATATTAATAAATAATTTTAGAATAATGATTTCAGTTTAAAAGAAGGATCCATACCCAACATTATTAACTTTATGGAATACTTTTAAGAACAAATGGGAGTAATTATTTTATGCTATATTTTATCAACATGACATCAGAAATAAAACCTAGCAAATAGTCTTTAAATGTTTTTTTTCTCATTCAGCCTTAGTTACTTTCTAAAAATTACTTTAAAAAAAACAATTTGATCATTTTTAGCAATAGGGGATATACTTAAATTTTTAATAAACATGTTTTTTGATCTTTTAAATAAAGTTTTCCATTGAAAGATAGAAACCTGAAACGCCAATCTGATGGGGCTCTATGATACACTATGGTAGGGAGTACATTTATGCGTATCAAACTTTTTATTATGCGTATCAAAAACAAAGCGTTTTTTTTGTAGGAGAATATCGCAAAGCATATTTTGAACAAATCAAGAGAAAGTAAGTTATGTTCTGACTGAAATGCCAATTTTGAAAAAAATTTCGGTCCAATCAAATGTTTGAGATTCACACACAACGTCTTGTGTTGTAGCCATGTGTATTGCTAAATTATTTTGTAGTAAAAGAGAATATTTTCAAACGTTAATCTCTTTGCTTTAGTTATTCTAAACTGTCATTACGTTAAATTTTACCAATATGACTAAAGCAATTTGGAAGCGATTATCTATAGGGTAGGTGGGGGTAAAAATCCGCACTGGGCAAAACCACGCACCACGATTTTTAATTGTTAATAATCGATTTAAAAGTTGAAAACCAGGTGGTTGGTTTGTCTTACTGTGACCTATCGTTCTACGAAAGTTCGTACCCCTAAGTCACTCACGAGTTGAAAAAATGCTGTAAGTTTGTTTTTCATCATTTTGATGTAATTTTTCTGATATTTTACTTAAACATTACATAAAATGAAACGGGGCAAATACCCGCAGGTGTTTTGGGGCAAATACCCGCATCTTCAAAACTTTGGGAATTCGCCCCAAAAGGAAATTAGAACCTACAGGATCCCTAAAAAGTTGAATAAAGGTTTCCGAGATGTCAATCCTCAAACTGAAACCTTTTTTTCTCCCCTTTGAAAGATATTGGGCACTTTGAAATGAGTTGCTACAACAGATTGACAATTTTCATTAAAACGGATTATATTTATGTTTAATATTGTTGGTTCACTTAAAAATATTAAAACAATACATTAGAAATCCATTATTCGCGAGCGGATGATCCACGATTGCCACGAAAAAAAAATTCAATGATGAGGGTACATTTTAGACGAACATTAGAGAGATTTTAGATGTAGAGCAAATAATTCTACTGTACTGTACACATTTTAAAAGTTTTACATAATATGTTTTTGTACAATGAAACATAGTTTTTATGCTGAGATATTTTGTTTCGGTGTTTTCACCTCATTTTTAGTCTTTTTTCGGGTTATTCGTGATTTTAGCTATCCGCGGTACCCTTGCCACCCAATTCCGCGGGTAATAGGGGCTCTACTGTATTAAGATGATTATTTCTAGTGTTTTTATAATGAAACATTTTGTTTATCCAAGTTTATTTCACTTGGACACGAAGATTCAAAAGTGCGTGTCTTTGCCCCATTTTTCGATTCGCAATTTTTTTTCAACTAAATTGTCAATTTCTCTTGAAATACTATCAATAAGAGTATAAATTTGGATTGGTTTTGTAGGTAACATCTCAATCTAACACCTCCAATTGAAATTTCGGGATTATCTACCCCCTTTCGATCACAATGTTAAAAATAGTAAAAACTGCGGGGCTTTGCCCCCACCTACCCTATGTACTAAAGGCTGTTAATAAACGCATGATCAAAACAGAACTTTAAACATACCTGAAAAGGGCTACGCTCTTTGCTTAATTAATAATTTTATTTATTACCTATATTAAAAAAGTAATTTAAAACTGCTAAGGATATCTCTCTCAATTTGTTATTTTCCTACCTTTTTATTGTTAATTTTACTATTTTTTAGCAAACCTACCACTGTACATAAGCATTTCATCAGACTCTTCCAAATGTGGGGCACATTGATACAAAACTGAATTTTTATAAAGTCGTGAAATTTTAATATTTTTTAGACTTATATATATTTTCTATATTTTGAATACTTTAGAAAAATTAACTGAAGGATTAATTTTTTATACTCAAAAAATTGGTTTTAATTTTGTGTATCAAATATAACCCCCTATCCTCTATACTTTATATATTCTACAAGAAACAATGTTCAAGGAATAAATTACTTACATACCACTTTCCTTCCAACGAAACATAAATTGAAAAAACTTCATTTCTGCAGAATAATATTCTGGAGATTAAAATAAATAATCCCAGAAAGAAATTCTGTGCTGTTTTTTACGTTTACCTTTCATATAAAATACGAAATTATATTAACAAGTTGCGATGCAAAAACAATTTCAAAGCAAAGCAAGATTTTACATTCCTGCTTTAAAATTCCAAATACTGTGCGTAATAAATATGACTTTTCATTCCTCCGAAATAGAAATAAAAAAGAAAAGAAAACCTCTTCGGGATAGAAATGTTCATTTTAAAATTTATTTGTTGAGGGGAATTTCTTTGACAAGTCTTTTTCTGGATATAGAGATACTTGAGAAGGTACATTTTATGAAAAAAGTGTGCAGTACAATTTTGAAAGTAAATGTTTTAGAATTAAATTCCAAATCTGTACCAAAATATTATGAAACTGAAGTCTTTGAAATGGTCTCGTAGGTTTTGAATTTAAAAAAATGGAAGAACTTTTTCAAAATTTTACAAATCCTGAAATATTTAAAAAATTTAAGGTTAAAAAAATATTAGCTTATTATAACTTGTCTAAAATTTTAAATCAGAAAATTTAATTGAATTATGCATATTAATATGATTTCACATAAATATAAATCTTAATTTTTTAACGTATTTAAACACAAATAATGAATAAAGAAAAATAGTATATCACTCTTTCCGATAAATTTTCGCAAGCCCTTCATTCTTAAAGTATTAAAACCCATGATTTTCATTAAAAATATTTATTTTTCAAAGTTATTTAGATATGTCAATGCCTCCAAGTGCCTAGATGTTATTAGATGTGTCACTACAATGTATATGTCTCCATTGTATCTCACATATTAAGATAATCATTGGTCCAATTTCTCAACAAATAAGCACTCCATCAGTATCTAGAAATACCTCCGTTCAATTAACACCTTGAAATCCTTGTTTATGAGAACTTCCAAACAAAAAACAACACTTCAAACTATCGAACAATTCCACTTTTTCATCTCGTCCCCTTCCACAAGAACAAGTAACAACACCGAAAGAAATCTCCATCAAACTATCCTTCTGTAAAGATACTTCGAAACATCAACATAAATAAATAAAAAAGAAACTCGAACGAGCGATAGGAAGTGCACCAAGCGATAAGATAGGAGGCTCATCCACGCGACACCGATTCAATGTGCCCGTTATCTGACTCTATTGATGCAATTCACTTGGGTCTGTCCCAAAACACTGAGAGCTCAATTTGGGATGTATCTTAACAGAGGAGTGCCGACTGCTTGAGGATATCTTGCTCGTATAAATAAATTTTGGGCAAACTGTTTTTGGAGGGTTTTGAAATTGACAAGGATTCATTGCGAGGAAAGTTAGGGGTTCTTTTAAAAGCGTCCTGGTAGTAAATGTTTTGAAAAAGTTATATTTACTTTTAGATAGGATGTACTTGAATGAGTTGAAGTACGCATTTTTCCATTTATAGTATGTTCGAAACCTTTTTAATGGATCTATGTCATCTTTAACTATTCTAAATGTATCAATATTTTAAGGAGTTAAAATTAACAAGTATATTATTTTAAGTAACTTGTCAAATAATATCATAGTAAACAATGTGACACAGCTGGAAACTTTGTCACAATTTCCCAGCACAAAAAAATTGCAAAATTTCTTCAAACAAGTGAAGGGAATTTGGACACTTGGTCCGCAGTTTTCTTTAGAAAGTCTGCAGTTTTTTATAAGACAGCTGAAATGCCTTTAGAATGTATTCAAAACTGCTGCAAAAAACTACAAACTTACGTGCTGAAGTCCTATTGCTACAAAATAACTACAGACTTCTTTGAGAAAACTGCACTTTTGAAGCTTTTTTGAAGAAATTTGGGACATAATTAAACGATTTGCTCAGCATAAACTCAATAACGATGGTGTAATTTATTGTTGAAAATTATAACTAGACACAAAATATTTGTTATGTACGGTAATAGCTAATTTTCAATCACAGTAAAAATAGTATTGCACCAGAATTTTGTGTAAAAACTTTTTATTTATAGAAAAACTTATGGAATAGCCGTAAACATGTTAGCACGTGAATCCTTAATAGCACGATCAAAATCAGAAATACGAAAATTTAATAATGAATACTTTTTAGGATTTGTTCTATTCTCCAAAAGCCTTCCCACAATTTAGTTCCTTCTCATCTCTTACAAACTATCCAAGTATACTGAAACAAAGCCAAGGTTCTGTTAGCCAATCAGATGCAAAAAGACATCCAAGAAATTCATCACGAGCAAAGAAACTCTTTGATGATTTCATGCAGATTCAACATTCAGCAAAAAAAATATCCGCTTATTTCAAAACACAACACACTCCTCATGAATTCCAAGAAAGCACTATTTCTCAGAGATGACATTAAATTGCATGGCTCTCCATCCTGCCGATCGTTCGTCCCGAAGAATATCGAGCGATTCCGATCACGTCCAAAACGGAACACAAGGCAAGGCGCGGATTGAATTCGGATCTTCGCTTTGGCCGAGTTTATTGAATATGACTTCCCTATGCAAAACATCGCCCTCCCATGAATGGCACAAAAATATTCATGGCTTTGAAAAAGACGGAATGTTTTTCCGAAAAGAATGTTTTCCGTTTGCGTTTTCGGGTCCTAAGCGTCGCATTGAAATGCGTTTAGGGTTAGAATGTGGGATGGATTATGGGAGAATTTTTATAAGTCGTTTGCTTCATGCAAAGCACTATTGAAAAAATGATAAATTTTCTCCAGTATACTTTAAAATCTTGAAGCATAAAAATTTATCTACATATATGTATATAATTATAATAATATAATTGTTTGGCTAAAAAAATTTAAACTGATACACAGGTGTAAGGTATATATTTAACATAAAATATATTAATCTTCTATTCCTAATGTAATGAAGACCAAGCTTGCTTGGGAACTAAACATATTGGAGGTCTCGCGACTGACCACCCAACCGGGACATATGCCTAGCGCCCCAGGGCTTCACGGTCAAGAAAACTAAGATGGGCATCTTAAGCCTTTGCCCACTAGGGGTGTTGCGCAAATAATTTTAGTTTAATTTAGTTTAGTTTATTCCTAATACTTATCTCGTCCCCACTACTTCTTTAGATAATTAGTACTATTTCCTTTATAGTTCCATTCTTTTTTTTTATAAAACTTAAGTATTAACTTGCATTATTTTCAGTTTCCATTTTATTAAATTATTATTTTTTAGCTTTTATGGGAATGTAATAAAATATTAGTACGTTGGAAATCATGTTATTACTTAAAATATGCTCGCTACTTACTTAAAAATTAGTTAATTTTATATTTCTAAAGAATACTTACATTTTAGGCTTCTATTTTCTTGAATCTATTAAAATAGGAAACTACTCTAATTTATGGTCAAACTACTTGAGGCCTGTGAGAAAAAAATTTTCTGTTTAAAGTTAAAACATTTCTAAATCTTTTATTAACTGTGCATCATCACTATATCAATTAATGAAACTTTAAAAAAAAGATAAAATTTCCTTTTAAATTACTTATTATTAATAAATAAAGTATTTGTGTGATTAGAATATAATATCCCATTCTTTAAAATATTACTAAACGAGATAAAAGATAATCTCCCATAGTTCCATTGTATTTAATTTTCTGTAATTTAAATCCTTCTCTTTAAACCACACTATATTAATTCCAATATATTCTAGTTCCGATAGCTCAATTTATGAGCATTGTATTCAAGGTTTATTATAATGGTTATCAAATTAAGCCAATTTGGTTAAACTCTCCCAGTAACATAATTAATAAACCGCCATTGATCATTTAAACTAGACCTTTGAAATGGAATCATAATTTCCAAGAAGAGGGAGGTATAGTTAAAATATAAAAGTGGGTTATAAGCCAACTTTAGTGAAAAGAAGACTAACGAGGAGTTATGGAGTATCTGTGCAACACACAAAGAAATTATTTTCCTTTATCGAAGTTGGATTCTCGCCAGTACCGGTGCTTAAATTGATTGATAATACGTTTCCTTGGAAATAATTATTCAACTGTCTAACCCTGAATTTTCTTTCATTTGTGTCAGCTAGTACCTGTAGTTAATTGGTTTAGGTACCCTTAAACAAGAGATAAGATATTAATTGCATACTGAATATTTCAATGAATTATATGTTAATTAAAAAACGGATCCTTTTATTACTACTTGAAACATCTTAACAGTTTAAACTAATGTAAGTTTTTGATATGAATAGCTTAAAATAATTTTAATTACAAATATTATCTAGACTAGGTTATTTCATGTATTTTTAGAACTAATTTTAAAGCATATGGGACTATAGAAATTTATACATTAAAATGAGAGTATATCCCTATTTATTGTTCTTAAATATGTATATATAGTTATGTAGATATTAAGAACAATAAATAGGGTTTAAAAACAAAAGAAATACATAATAAAATTTCTTATAGACTATAGAATTATTTTTCACCTGGATAAATAATGAAGAAATTGCTTATATTTTATAACCTGAAATTCCTTTCACTTATTAAATGTTAGAAAATATAAAGTAAAACGAGATGAAAGGTTCCAAAATCTCAACTCTCAATAGAAAATATAAATAGGTATGATTCTCTCGCTCTTTATATTTCTTAGAAACGTAGTATAAGAATACAAACATAAAGATCTTGTGTGATAAAAAGCCCATGCTAATCTTACCGCATTTTTAAATATTGTAGTAACTTAAGAACTATCAAACCATAAATTCTGTTGTTTTTCCCTCTCAATTAAATGTATAATATTTGTTAAATGTATTAATATTTGTTTTCCGTTATTTACACTAAAAGGTTTTCCTCTGTGACATTCCGCTGACAAAATATAATGTCTTTCCTCAAAAGCTATAGTCGCCTAGCTTCGTCAAAACACATTTTAAAATTGTATCGAAAAGATAACACAAACTTAAACATTGAATTCAATATTGAAATTACGTCCAGACGATTCTTAAACACAAAATACAACACCAATCTGATAAATTCTAAATGTAAACCCTTTCTCTCCCTTACAGATCATTACATTTCCATCACAATAAGCCTTCCCATTAGGTAATTGAATGTAAGGAAAAAATCGATTCCACAAAAAGGGACGAAAGAAACTATCTAAATAACAACCGCTTGATCTAACATTCCATTTTTCGGAAAGCCTCATCAGAGACCGGTCCCTTGATTCGCGATTGCGATTGTCAACACTGCCTGCCCCCTAGAGGGTCATTTGTCTTGTGTCCTATCTCTTTTGCCCCGTTTAGACTGAGATGATAAAGGCACAATGCTGGGACCTAATGGGACGGCTATTGAGAGGTTGCCTAGGTAACAGGGGAAATCAGGGTTTGGGATAGAGCGTGAGTGATGCGTTTGGGAGGAATCCAACGAGCGGCCAATGAGGAGATATTTTGATTGAATTAACGTCGTGTATCAGCTGTGTTTGGATCAAGGGTTACAGAGACAGCCCTGGGGATTGTTAGAACACGCATAAACTCTTGGCAAACTAAACACCAAACTCAATTTGCACAAAACAGGCTCTTTAATAGAGTTGATGAAGAAAGAGGGGAAATAGGGTTGTAGTTCAAAACTAATCTAACAACAAAGTTTTCATAGTTTTTAAGGGAAAAATTATATGGAAGGTTGGAAACCAAATTGGGAACATTAAGGAATGAAGTAAAGTTTTGAAGCTAAGGAAGGAAGTTAAGTTTGTAGGTCATGAATGCCTAACAACACTTATTTGGATTAATCGATTGACCAGATTTGTGAAGAAAAAATATCCCTAGTGATTATCTAGTGATACAAAACCGTATAGTATATTGCCAAGAAAACGGGTCAGTAAACGGAATTGTTCTCATGTCATCTAGACTTTTTTCAGCCATCTTCCATGTTTTGGTATTCTTTTTTAAAATTTTGTTAATTTGATGTCCTTGCATCCCTCAAGACGCTCTTTGTACATATGTATAGTATCCCCAGCAATCTGAGAATTTGTGTTAATGTCCATCTAAATAAGTTTTCAAAAAGCTACTAAATGAACCCTTAATTAAGCTTCTGACCCAAAAATAAAGCTATTACTTTTTTAAATCACCACGGAGTAAAATATCAGTAATTATTATTAAAGTAAGCTGGAATTGACCACGTGCTGGTGATTTACGTATTAAGAAATTAAAAAAACTACTCTGAACTTTAAACGAATTACATAACACAAAGTTAAATGTTTATAACAATACATAAAAGATTTAATCGTATCATGATCAAAGTTGCTAAAAACATTTACCTAAATAATATACTTATTATAAAATTAATCTTACCTTTAAAATTATGGGAACAATAATTATTGGTTGGGGTCATCTAGAATACAATTTCTTTAAATTATAGTTTATTGAATTTTACTTTGTGATATTACTTTTTCCTATGAAATTGAGAAAAACAATAGATTGAGAAACCAAATGAGTTAAATTACACAGCTTGGAAAAAAATGTAACAACAAAAACTATTACACAACTTACAGTTATTGAAAAATAATTTTTGCAATGATAAATAGGGTTTTAACAAAAATTTTATAAAACCTAATTAACTAGTTTATAAATATAATGTAGTTAACTATTAAAATAAAATTTAATTATTTAATATATTCAACTAATAAAAATAATAAATATTCGACACTTTCGTAAAGTACTAGTGAATACATGAAATAAGAATAATGACTGTTGTATTACGGGGAGAATTAGTGACAGTCAGGAGGAGCCGTGAAATTTAAAAATGTTTCTTCTTAAACATGGGAAGCAAAAAAGGATACCCCGACCAAAGAGACTAGATTACGAAATTTTACACAGGAAAATGTTTGGAGGATGTTTATAATACCAAATTATTGCTTATAGAATAAGAATTATTTTTTTCAGATAAAAATTAATAAAAAATTTAGATTTTCATCTCGAGATATTTTGTTTTTAATTATACATCGCTCGAGATTCTTTTTTTTGTATTAATGAACTGTATTTCATTGTAATCTAAATGTTACGGGCAATCTGATAAATCTAAGAATTATTAGTAATGTCCGGTTTAACACATATCCCGTAACATAAACAATTCTTTCAATAAAGTTACTTTGTAATTGAATCGTCAGTTTGAAGAAGAGAATAAGTCCAAAAAATGACAAATTGACTTTTTGTGCTCAAAACGATCTCCCAGCTTTGCTCTACACATGGGTGAAAAGAGGGGGGAATATCTAACCCCTATAGGGAGATATCACCCCTTGAAGTTGTGAAATCGATGTCCATTCATTGTATTTTTTAAGTTAATTTGGAATTAAAGTTAATTTGTCTTTCTTTTCATATTCTTTGTGCTGTAAACTAAATTAAAATAAAATTTTTTCTTAATTTCAACGTTTTTCAAACTTTTTTTATGTAGGGAATGTTCGACTCCATTCATATTCACTCTCTCCCTTGATTTCACTATAATTTTGAATTTTATTTGTCTTATTCTTTTTATTTCACCCTTTTGTGGTGTAAACTAAGGAGAAATATAATTTAAATGTGAATTTAAGGTTTTTTTATGATTTTATCATCAGAAAAATTTCATAAGGTGGAAGAAGGGAATAAGTCCATCAACTTATTTTGACTCTAAAATATTTTTGAATATACTACTTATATTTGTTTTGATGATTGCTCTGTTTTCTAAATAGGGTTCTGAACTTCAAGTAAAAATTTGGTTGTTATGCAATGTAAATTCCTTTGGTTTTTGGACTTATTCCCTTTTTCCAACTGACGATTCAATTACTTACCTATGTAATTTCGAAGGTCTTTTTTATTTAAGTTCATATTTTAGTTGTATTCATCTAAAGCAGCGGTTCCCAAAGTGGTCCATATGGACCCCCAGGGGTCCACAGCGAGTTCCAGGGGGTCCACAGGCATGAAAATAGAAATTGGGGGTCCACAGAAATTTCTAGGGGGTTCACAGCAACTTTCAGAGGTCCACGGGAAAAATTTTATTAACCTTCCTACCCTCTTGAAAAAATAGTCACATATTCCCCCTCGTGGGGTCTATCTAGACCCCATGCGTAAAACTTGTCTTTTACTCTATTAAGATGGTAATTATATCTTAAATTGCAAATGTTACCATTATTTGTTTCAAAAATCCTTCTTCTGAATAATTTGTCGAATTTTTATTGAACTTCTCGATTTTTGTTCATTTTTTAGCGATTTTGTCTTTTAAACTTTTTGATATAAAATCTTTGTTAAAAATTAAATGTTATATTAATAAATAATTAAAACATTGAAACTAAAACTATCATTTGATTTCTGTTACATTTAGCCTTAGCCATTGATGGTCATTTTCTCATGTGTAACTTGTTAAACGTCAATAATAAAGGCGTGTTTTCAAGATTTGAACCCAGCAAGTACCTATTTTTAAACGCTTTTATTCTACTTGCTTTTGGCGGCGTTTTACGGGAGGAATTTTAAAACTCGATTTTCGGGCACTTCCAGATATGTTAGGGTCCCGAAACTTTGCACATAGGTGTAACCCTCATGACACTCCAATATCGAACCATTCTCTAGTCAAACAACCAAAGGATTAAGTTAATTAACGAGTATTTTTAATTAACAGAAAAACCAGATTTTGAGACCTTTCCCAAGGGGCTATTCTCCCTAAACCGTGCACAATGTTGTATAAGGCATAACTTCATCATATTCAAAAGTCAAAACGAGAATTGCCCAGTAATTACAATATTTATGGACGATTAATCACTTTTTTTTACAAGATCTTGTACATAAAATTTCAGGCACTTCCAAACGATATAAAGTTCTGAAACTTTGCACCATGGTGTAAACTCGATGACAATGCAATATTCAATAATCAACTAGTCAAAACCTCCGTAATTAAGGTAATTAACGAGTGTTTTTAGTTATCCGTTTAATTCAAATTTGAGACACTTCCGTGAAGCCCATGGCTCCCAAAACCTGTAAGATAATATATTAGGTATATCACTACAATATTTAATCTTCAAAACGTGATTTCTTACCTTCCAATTAGCAATTAAGTTAATTAGTGATTTAAGATAATAACCGCGAGAAAGAAATCGCCAGAAGAGCGAGAAATCGCCGAAAATTGGTGCCCATCCCGAGGAATCGCGAGAGAAGAAAATATGCTACTCTTATAATTTATGGACTACTGAAAAGACTGAATGGGATGCTTTTTCTTTTTTTTCTTGTGAATCTTTTTGATATTGACGGATTTTATCGGCGAGTGTTATATTTCACCATCATATTGTAGAAAACTAAAATTCCATTCTAACATCAGATTAAATATGGTTCAAATAAATACATTTTTTCTTGTGAGTTTTTGTTAAAAAAAATACCATGACTAAAAAGTAGAAAATAAAAAAAGTAAAAAAAAGATTTTTTTAAAAAACGCTTTTATTGAAGTGTTCTAAAAGGTCAAAAATAATTAATTCGGTTTGAAAAATAATTTATTGGGAAGTAGAAAATAACTTTTTGGTAAGTAAATAATAACTGATTTTCTAATCACTAAAAATAAAGCGTGGGCGCTAGTAATTCTTTATTCACTATTTATTCTAACTTGTTTATTCTATGTTCTATGTAAAATTATACATAAATACCGACGTAATGGCCTAGTGGTTAGAGCATCTGACTGCAAAGCCGTACGTCTGGGGTTCGAACCCTCGTTCGGCATAGATGTTAGTGTTACTAAACTTGAATTACATATACGGGTCCATACCTTCAGGTGAATTTGTACAAATTAAAAAAAATTAAAAAAATTAAAAAAAAAAAATATATAAATTACTAGCGCTCACGCTTTTATTTATAGTTGTTACAGTTAAAGTCCGGAAATCAGTTAATTTACAGATAACCTAGGTAATTTGCAGATTAACGAGGGTGATCCGTTAAAGAGCGAATTTTTTTTCAATTTCTTAGATTACCTAGGTAATCTTGAAATTACCTAGGTATTCTGCACCCTACCGACTAGACACTCGTTAATCTGCATACTACCTGTAATCAGTTATTTTACATATTAACGAGGGTGATCCGTTAAAGTACATAATTTTATTTTATTTTATAAAAAGTTTAAGGAGGTTGGGGGGGCTGCCGCCCCCCCAAACCCCCTGCCCTAACTATAACCAAACTCGTTTTGGGGGTAAACAGTAACAATGACGAATCAAAAAAGGGGGATCGGTACTTTTTTCATATTACACAAAACACGCAAATACCACAAAAATAGTAATGAAATAGCAATTTTAAAACTAGAATATAAAAACAATAATAATAGAATATGACTGAGATTTGTATCAATTGTGGTTTTCGATCTCGATTTGACAGCGTATTTCAATGAGCACTTAAACTAGCAAATCTTAATGAAAGCGCGGTGTAATCGGCTGGCAGCCTGCCCTGAACTATTGCTAGGATTCGCGATCGATTACATATGTTAAACCCTTGCCCAGGTTCCAGCGATTGTTGAATTAACGTTTGTTGAAAAGATATTTCAACAGCTGGGACATTTGCTTTCGTTAAAAGAAATATCTGTCACTCTGAAGTCGGAGCTTCAACACAATTTTTTCAAAATACCCGTTTTAGTAGTAATATACTGTACTTAATCATGTAAATTTACAGTACTTACTTGCTTGTATTATTTTGTTTTAACATTCAGCATGACAACTACCAGTGCTACGCACTAAATTTGAAATCAAAACACCAAATATGACAACAAACTACGTATTGAAACCCAACTGCGCAGGGGTAAGCGAATGGCGCAGTAAGCACCTCAACATTTTAACAGAAAGTATTGAACGAAACAAACTATTTTGAACTTTAACTATCAAGAGGCCGTTATAGTGTAGATTCCCTAGGTAAAATGCGAAAAACTCAAAAATCCGCACATTAACGACAGAAATCAGTTAATCTTAAGTTTACCTAGGTATTCTTCAGATTAACTAATTATCAACTTTAGCGGTAACATAGTGATTAGAAAATCAGTTATTATTTACTTACCAAAAAGTTATTTTCTAATTCCCAATAAATTATTTGTCAAACCGAATTAATTATTTTTGACCTTTTAGAACACTTCAATAAAAGCATTTTTTAAAAAATCTTTTTTTTTACTTTTTTTATTAAATTTTAAGTATCAGTTAGTTTATATTTTAATGTTGATAATCGCTTTTTACTATTGAATATTTTCAATAATGGTTCTCTTTTGGTGAAACTTAACTATCAGTATTTTTTCTTCTATGGAAAACTCATGAAGTTATTTTCCAAATTTATAAATGCTGTTCAATATCATATATAAATGCACTTATTTGAAGACCTCTGGGGAAGAATAGTTTTTGTCCATTTGAGCTCACAAGGAAACATTCTTAGGGTGAACTCGCAGAAATGCACGAAAATTTTACAGGCATAAGAAGATGACTCAAAACACTTACTGTGAAAAAATTAGCTGCTGAATTTCAATAGGAGTGGAGTTATTTAAATTTGAAATTTGGGTTCTGAGTTGCCAAACACATTCATTTAGCACCACTTGGCGACTTTCCAATCGGATGGAATGAGAAATTTGATTCGAAGTGTCTAAATCCACGAAAGTTGGCCCGTGAAAAAGTATTAGCGAAATTTGTTAGAGTTGAGTTGTTACTTTCGTGGATTTAAACAGTGCCATAAAATATAGTTTCCAATGCATTTTTAAAAAATATGCGGCAAACAGATAACTCCTAAAAATTAAATGCTAAATAGATGTTGGATTCTTTTTAATTTGCATATAATTTTGTATTGCTTCATGCGTTATTTATTTTAATTTTCCTTCTTTAATTAATTTTTATTCCTGTTTTGCATTTGATGAACTTTTTTTTATTCGCTCATTTATAAGTGGCAACAGAGAAAACACGGCCAGTTCATTCTACCATTTGGCGTTCTCTCTGCGTTTCTCGCCTTGTAGGGTTACATTTGGCGTTAAATATGACAATTTTCAATAATTTTTTGCAGCTTTTCTACTGTAATTCAGCAGCTAATTTTTTTACAGAAGGTGTTTTAAGTCATATACTAACCCCTGTAAAATTTTCGTCCAATTCTGTGAGTTCATCCTGAGAATGTTTCCTTGTCAGCTTTAGTATAGGTTGTCGGTCGCCATGTTTGACCACAGCTTAAACTTTTGGCCCGACGCCAAACTTGCTAACTCGTGTCGCGGCAGCCAATGAAATAATCGGAACACTTTTTTCGTTATAAAAGAAAAAACTAATCGTGGTAGAAGTACAATATTTTACACACATATACCATTATTTTTTACAAAAAGATTGTCGTTTCGTTTTTAAAAAATTCGAATTAGTTTTAGAATTATTAAGATTTTAAGTTTCAATTTTTTCCCCTTTAGGCCAGTGTGCCGGTCAGCTGTGGTCAAACATGGCTAACGTCAACCTATACTTAAGATGTGTTGAAATGGACAAAAACCATTCTTTCCCATAGGTATTCATTTATTAATGTATGCATAAAAAAAGCAACACATGTTTTATTGCAAAAACTTTTTTTTTCAATTTCATAAAAAACTCAATTTTTGTAGTGTATAATTTAATTTCTTTTCATAGTTGAACTTAATTAAATATTGTTTGTTAACATGCCATATATTAATTTTAATTATTTATGAAATTTTATGATTTGGTGAATGAATAACTCACTCATAAGTAAGCCATTAACTTTGAAAAGATTACAACCAAAACTTATTCTTAAAATAAAGTTTTTGTGTGTTGAAATGTAGTGATATTAAAAGTTTAGATTTGTTTTTATTTCATACTTTTAAAATGGTTGATTGTTATAATATCCTTAAAAATATTAAGTTAATTAACCATATGAATGGGAAAGGTTTAAAAAAACACACAATATTTTTTTTAAAATATGTAAAAGTGTGAAATTAAATGCTTACACTTGAAAAAAATTACAAAATTTATGCGTGGCTTAGAAATATATATCACAAACATAGATTTTTATCTACTTTTTGAATGGTCCTTAAAGATAGGGGGTGCACAGAGTGCGAAAAATGTCGTCAGGGGGTCCACGAGCCAAAAAAGTTTGGGATTGATCTAAAGTCATAAAAACGACTATAGGCTGAAAAAACAATATAGTTTAGAAAAGAAAATTAACTAGCCTTAAAACTTCCCTTACTCGTTCTCGTTCTGTGTTCATCAATTATGAGGTTATTTATATGTATGTGTTTAATCTGTATTCCGTAACTTAAGACAGAAAAATTAATATATCGAGCCAAGTAAATAACCTTTTTCAAACCTTAATTTTAACAAGTAGTAAAACACCAAATATTAAGTTCTACCACTTAATTGAATAAAATTATCAAACTTTTCAGCTACCTATGCTGAGATAAAAATCAAAGCATCTACTCTAACAAAACAAAAATCAAACACACTAAGCAAAATTGAAAAACATCATTAACTTAATAGCCAAACTTATCCTTGAATAAATTAAAATACTATTTTATAAAAAGGACCTTACTACTTCAGTATTATAGGCCCAAAAAAGTTACTTTAATTAATTACTTTGAATAATAAAAATGGGGAAACTCTAAAAGAATAGAACAATTGAAAAATGCATACTAAAAAATGCCTGAGTAGGAAAGCCCTATATTGCACAACGTTAATTAAAAGGACTATGTTTTTTGCGATTTCTAATTTATAACTAACAATTTTTTACCCACTATTCTTCGTATGTGGAAAAGTGAATTAATAAAATCATAATACTCTATTTCAAAACATTCTGTTACTCTTTACCAAATATTTCTGTTTTAGGAATCTTGAAAAATGAAATACTTCAAAAGCTATGAACCAAAACAGGCTGGTTTTTATAATTATTTTGCTATTGCCCTTTTCCCAAAGAATATTTTATTTTAAAGTTGAAAAAAAGCTAAATTTTCGTTTTGTTTTGCTGTTGTAAGGAATTAGAATTTTTCATATCCGTATTATACCTATCACATCATAAACACTTTCCTGTTTTAAATCTATGTCTTTTTTTTCGAAGAAAAAACGGTTGTGCAAAAGTAAAATCTTTGCGGGATAAACGGGGTAAACATTTTAAGAAACTAATAAGGTATGAACTTTATCTTTACTTTTTCGAACAGATACATAATAGCATATTAGTACACGATATAAAAACAGTTAAAAATACATCGGAAATGGATACTAAATTTTTTTTCATTGCATATATCACAATTGCATAAATGTATAGCTTATATAAATTTTGTAATTGCAAAAACTTTAAAGTAATAAAGGAGTCAAATGCATATTTTTAACATTGAAAAATAATTTTTATGGTATTGAATCGCATGTATCCCACTGAGTGTCCAAAATGAAGTGGAATAAAAAAATAGGGATTAAAATTTTTAAATACTTAAGTTAAGCTATTATACATGGAAAAAACATTTAAAACCAAAATCAGCTTTATATTATTACACGTAGTAGTCAGAAATCAGCGATGAATTTTATCTCATATGTGTAAAGGGTCAACCCCATAGGGAACACGGACCCCTGAAATTAAGCCTACACTCATTTCACACTCTACCAAATTCGATTTCTCGTGCCAGAGGACTAAACAGGTGGCTTGGGAATGATGGATGAGAATGAGGCAGAATGCATCCACGAGCCAAAGCTTATGGGTGTCATCAAAAGTTAAATAGATATGAAGGGGAGAGGGAAACCAAATGCTATAACTACTAGTGAAATTGCGGGGGGCGTTGATTATGACAGTGGTTACCCGGTGGTCTGCATACAAAAAGTGGTCCGGAGGAACTTTGGGATTGGTTCGCGTACGAATTCGAAAACACAAATGCATTAAAAGTTCCTCATGTGTATGGACTTTGAATGAATGTGTATGGACTTTGAATGTCCGTTCAAGAAAAAAATTAATGAATTTTATTATAGAATGATGAATTTTATATCTAGGATTGTTCGAAATTTAATTCTTTTTCTTTAAATTTCGATGATGGGTAGTGTGTAAAAGGAGTTTTTGGAACCACACATTTTCCGTTAAATTTAAAGTTTGTATTTGAAGCTAATTCTTTGACATTAAAGAAAATATATTGATTTTTTATTTAATTTAACAAAAAAAATAATGAAACTTTAAATTTCGTTCAGAAATTTATAAAGAATTACGAATTATGCCTACTGTTAATATAAATGTAGTGTTGCAGGATTCGATTTTATCACCCTTGTATTGGAATTAATAATTTTAGTGTTAAAGAAATAATTCTGTAATGCTATTTCTCTGCATTTGCAAACAGTTAAAACTCTGAAAAACTTAATTTGACTTTCTTTAATTTGATCTTGATCAAAAATGACTTTTTTCAAACAAATTCCAGAAACTTTCCTACTTTCACTTTTTATTATTAAAAATGGTCTGCCATATTCTAGACAGAAATCAAATTTAATCATCCAGAAAAATATATAATTTATGCAACTTTCGGTAGGCCCCCTAACAAATCCTTAGAGAATATTAGGTGTGATTAACTCATGGAACATTTGTAAAATTCCTGAAAGATAAAGGTATTAATATGATTCAAAAAACTTTAAAAAAATTAAAGAGTGTAAAAAATACAACTTTTAACAAAATCTTATAAAACTCTAAATTTTAGAGACATTTGATTCAATATTAAAAAATTTCATCTTAAAACTACCTATAATTAATTATATTCTTATCCCATTACTTTAACCTTTTCAGCTGTTAGGAGGTGAGATTCAATACAACAAATAAAATCAATGTTGTCAAATTGAATCATTAGCATTTTGATTTTCGATAAAAACCTGATTATTAAATTCAAACACCGGTGAATACTTTATCTATACTTTTCAAACATTGTGAAAAAACATGTTTGATAGGCAGAAATTTTAGGATCCTTAAAATGGAATAATTTCCTAGTAAAGCGTCGTACTTATTACTTATTTAAAAATTAATTGGGAGATATTTTTTTTGAAACATAAACAAACGAAACATTTGTATTTAATTAAGATAAACATCAAATTCTTTTGTCTGCAATTTAGCTGCAAAAGCTACATGAGTGTTCGGGGTATTTTACATTTGTTCTAAATGTGTGGAAAAAGTTTATGCGCAAGAACATTTACATACAACACTTATTCAAAACCATTTTGCATGATGACATTTCAAACAGCTATGTAAAAAATACTCTCCCTGTTAGCCATCCAGGAACCAAATTATTGAGAATTTTACCTTTACAGGGATTAAAATTACACGAACAGAGAATGTAATCTAAAATAACGGAGAAGTGTTTTACGTCATTGCAAATAACTCCTCGAGACAGTCCATTTATATCTCGCGTGTAATCCAAGTCGAAAAGCGATGACAATAAAAGTCAGACGCGCTCTCAAAACTTCACTTCCAATAAACATTGAGTATTCCCGAGGGTAAATAAAGGGATCAGATAGGAATTATTTGAGATGATGGAAAAATAGGATGCTCTTTATATATTTGAAAAAAAATTTACACGCATAGTGCGAAACCAAATGGATCATGAAATTTCTTACCTGCTGATATATATCGAATTAAATTAAATAAACTGTGGTATTGAGAACTAATATGAAATCATACAACAATATGGAAATGAAATTAGATCTTTTGAGTGTCTTCATCAACTTCATGAAGTAATATATACCACGGGGGCGTACAAGATTGATTTTCCTAGTCCAACATTCGAGTTCTGAGATAAACTGATATTAAATTTGTTGAGTAATGTTGACTATATCGGCACTTAGTTTATTACTTTTATTTCTTTGCAAGTACGAGTACTATTGATAATCAAAAAAAATTCTTTCGCGCCCACTGTGTGTTATGTCAAAGTTTATTTTTATTCATTAAAGAAACATAAGTGAGATAAAAAGTTGCATCAGTTTCGAGAGTTGTGTTATTTCGAGAGTTGTGTTGTGTATTCTTTTATTCTATTCTGTATACAATTCAAAAAACTTAATTTTTTAAATTTTCTCTCAACATATTTCGTAACTTTAATAAACTAAAAGTTTTTTTTGCTGTTAGAACAATTCTTCCAGAATTGTAAATTTATTCAGCTCAAAGAATGCATTTAAATCAAGCTGTTACAAGTTTTTAACCCAATATTCGTCTAAACTTTCCAAAATTAAATCAAAAGTTAAATAATATCCGTCAATCTTACCAAAAATTTCCCTTCGAAATCTTGTTGGCACGTTTTGACATTTTCACTTTGAGAAATACTAAAATTTCTTCTCAAAGAAATCGATTTTTTTCTCTTTGATCATTAATCATCCCACTTGACATGCACCCAGGCGCTAACACGAAAATCAGAGTGTGAGAGTGGAATTTTTCTGCGCAAATTATATGAGTGAAAAAGTACCTTCTTGACTTAAACCCTCAGACCCCATTTACTATTTTTAATCATCATAATTTATAAAGATCCTTTCAATGTTTGAAAGTTTTAAAAGAAACACTCCTATACTATGTTGTCAGTGTCCCTAAAAGCAAGGAGTACTATTTTTAAAAAGTTAGTAAGAAGATTTTAGAAAACTTTTTAGTTTGGCATAAGCTAAATAGTGAACACGTCTGTATAGTACATATCAGTTTCTTAAATGAAATATGTGCAAAGCGTAGTTAGCATCAATTATAAAATATTTTAAAGGTTTAAGATAACATAATTTTAGCAGGCAAAGATAATACATATAGAATATAATTTTGCCTAAATTTGTTACAGTTGGATTTTACTGTTTTAACAGTTTAATTACTAAAAGTATAGCTAGAAAATAAAAACAATTCTAGAGCTTTCATTTATTTAGTATAGACTTACTTTGTTTAATTAATGAAGAAACAAATTAAAACCATATTTTGTCATAATACAAATCAATAATAGGAAAGATAATCAAGACACAGTCATAAAGATTTTAACAATATTGCTTTTATTTTTTAATTTGGATCTTATTCTGTTATATTAATAAAAGTCTGATTCTTTAAACTCGTTTTTAAGGGAAGACACTAACGTATGTGAAAATTATAAATTTCTCTATCACAGATTTACTGTAATAACATTAGAAATAATCATTGAAAGTAGTTTTTGCGACTTGTGTAAACCTCGATTAGCATAATAAGAAATAATAATTTCAACTTATTAAAAATATTCAAGAACGCATTTAACTTTGCATCTCGGGATTTTTTTACTCAAATGGATATTTTTACAAAGATAGAGAGAACATATACATTTAACTGTGTCAGCGTGAGCCTGTATTCCAAGCTATTGAAAAGCATATAAAGTTAACTACTAACCATTGTTAGTTTTCGGGTCATGAAAAGAGCAGTAAATTTGAGAACCCCAGTTCAAAAGATAAAGAAAAACCTTCCCTTTCAAAACAATTTCACTCGGAAAACATTGCGAAGGATGATGAACAGAAAATTCCAGACTTTAATGAAGTCCCCCCGAAGATTTTAATATCAAATAATCACCCAAGAGTAACAACGTCAAGAAACATAAACACAGCAAAATGAAATCGCGTTTTTTTTATTTCATCCCGCGTATAAAAGAATCATCCGAAAAAACACGACCAAAAGCCAAAGGTAAAGAAAAGACGAAAAATGACGAAGACGAATTCCTTTTTAGACAATCGCGAGGTACATTAATTATGCGAACTTCATTTTTCATTCGAAGCAACGACTTCAGCACCCCTCGAAAAAATAAATTCGGAATGGGGAAATAAAAACCAAAAGCTCTCGGATTTGCGTTCGCAAAACAGAAAAACGAGCCAAGAGCCGCAGTTTTAATAAACTGTTTTTCAGGGTTTAATTAAACTGCGAACTTGACGAAATTGGGCTTTAATTACAAGAGTAATTACTGCCGGTTCTCAGTGAGTTTGCGAATTATTGATGTGTTTCCTGGGCTGGTAAACGTAAGATTTAAACTGCCATGACAAATCGGTAGTTTTTATTTTCTTCATCAAAACTCTCAAGTAAGGTTTCGGTCGAAGTTAAGCAGCTAAATAAACAAAATCTTTTAATTAAGGCAGATGCGCAGTCACACATTATGTGATGTATTCGAAAATAGCTGCAAATTAATTTTTAGATTGTTTGGATGTTTAGAAATATTGACTCATCTCAGCAAATTGAACCCTCAAAAAAATTGGTTTTCTATATTTATATACTGCCGCATTTTAAAATTTAGGAGATATTTTTCTCAAAATAAACAAATCATGAGTGTATTTACCCCCCATAACATTTTATCCATCATGTAAATTGTTTCGACTTTTTCTTGCCGATTAAAAATAACGTTCAACAGAAAACATCTATTCGAATGTTTCCCAACTCTCTGAGGAGATGTACACGGAGTAAACCGAATTCTTCTCCAGCCTCTCCCGTTCCCTTTAAAATTTATGAGTTTTATGATTAGTTTGGAGCAGTATGACACTTTAAATCACGTTCTTTGGACGTTCTAATACAGAATAAGAACTCATGTTGCTTCTTTCACTTTCAAGGGATTTGATTCCCTTTTAAACACAGACTCCGCTATTGAATTACGGGTGAAACAAATGAAAAAGTAATGGCCTTTCTATTGCGATGGCGTCTTAAGGTTTTTGTTTTCTCTGGATAAAAAGAGTTGAAGAAAAGTAGGATTTTTTGTTTTGGTGGTGTTTTATGGCCCTTCATGTCAGTTGTAAATCATAACAAAACAAAGTTAATTAAATGTAATTTAGTTATTGAAATAAAGTATATTGTATCTGAGCACAGTCTTAGTATAAAAATAGTAATTCAATAATATGTATTTGTGCACTATAGAAAAACACTGTTCAACAATGAAAAAATTTCCTTGTGAAACTAGTCATTTCTTATAGATTTCGGGTCGCTGAATACGAAACTCACCATTAAAATTTTCAATTGACTCAGGATTTTCGGGGAAGAGCCCCTCCCTATTTTTACATTTTTCGACGACTTTATAACTTTAAACTCGATTTTCAGGGTCAAAAAGCATTGCTTTAGTCTTCAAATTGCCCCCCAGGGGACAAGAAAGGTTCAAATTAATAAAATATGATAAATTCATAACAAATGAATAGGTTTAAGGGGTAATTACCCCCTAAAAACGCAAAAAAATCTTTAAAAATAGTAGGATTTGTTTTACCCTATTTGTTTCGCTTATTTTTTACCCAATTCACGTTTGAAGGGTCCTAAACCCTTCACCAAGGACTAAAATTTGATGGCAATATGCAGCAATGATTTTTACTAAAAGCGGTTGAGCTTTTAACGCCCCCAGGCACCCACGGAAGGGTTCAATATTGCACTTAGAGTTAAACTGCTGTGTAAAATAAAAGTCAAAATGCCACCAACTGAATTTCAGCTGATTCTTGTGTAAAATGGCCTGCTGAAGTCAAATATGACACCCATTTTCCTCCATCACCTTCAGTTTTTAAGAGGATGCCCCCCTAATTGTTATCCACAGCTATGCATCTATTAACATCTTGAAACATGGAATCCTCACTCCCTAAAACCGGTCAGTTTTTAAAGAACTGAAGAGTTTCTACTTAGGATAGACCCAAAATATAAGAAAAACGTCATTTTTAAACTTTTCAAAATCATCAATATTAATTCCTGAGCTCGCGAGCGCCTTCGCGATTCTGGGAGTCTTCCGAACTCTTCCGCGGGGGCTTCTGGAAGGCTATGACCGCAGCCTCTTTTAGTAAAAATTATTGCTGCATATATTGTCATCAAATTTGGGTCCTTGGGGAAGGGTTAGGACTCTTCAAAGAGGAGTTGAGAAAAAAATTAGTGAAATAAATTGGGTATAACAAATCCTACTATTTTTAACGATTTTTTGCGTTTTTAGGGGGATAATTACACCTTAAACCTATCTATTTGTTATAAATGTATCATATTTTATTAATTTGAACCCTTCTTGTCCCCTGGGGGCAATTTAAAGACTAAAGTAATGCTTTTTGACCCTGAAAATCGAGTTTAAAGTTATAAAGTCGTCGAAAACGTAAAAAGGGGGAGGGGCTGTCCCCCGAAAAATCTGAGTCAATTGAGAATTTTAATGGTCATTTTCGTATTCAGTGACCCAAAATCTATAAGAAATGACTATTTTCATCAAGGAAAAAAATTTTAAGGTAAAATTTTTTGAACAGTGAATTAATACTTGTTATATTTATCATAAAACTTTAATAAGTTTAACCCTACAGTGCATTCTGTAGCCATTTGGCTACACGACATTTTTCCCCATTTCCTACTCGAATTTCCATTTCCAAACGGCAACACCATGCAATAAGTACAATAAATATAGCATTTCATTGTATTAGCACTTTAGACTGTCAGTAAATGGCAGCAGGGGTACTATTTTGAGACATTTGTTAGTAGCTAGTGAGACGAAAGTCAAGACACAGAAAACTCCAAAATAAAAGGATCATATAAATTAAAATAAAAAAATTTTCTATAAATACCGGCTATAAATACCGACTGAAGCAATTATAACTCCGGAGTATACTTTTGAGTCGTATGACCTTCGGATCGGTATCGCCCCGTGGCTCGCGTATGCCACAACATTGTTTGTGGAAAACTAAAAGTTGCTCTTCTCAAGCCGCGTTTACACCAAAGTTTTCCACAAGTTGGGGCAATTTGTTGCTTTTTTTACAAAATACAACAACTTTTTTTGTGTTCCACTTGTGGAGAGACAAGTTTTCCACTAAATTTCAGTTTCTCGCGGAGTGTCGGTAAAGATCAAAGAAAGTTGACAACTAAAAGTGAAAGATTTGTTGCGCTAGCAACTTGTTGCTGCAACTTAACCGGTAAAAAATTGATACCTTTAGTTTTTCAACGGTTTTCACTTGAGAATGACCTAAATAATAACGTACTAAAAATCGGACAAAATCGGTTGGCCGGAAGTTTAATTTTTTTTTAATTTTTAAAAAATGGCCGAAAAAAAATTCGAAAAATCGAATTATAGTAATCGAAACTTATTATACATGTTTATAGGTTATTTTTCAGTGCTGAATACGAATATACCATTTAAATTTTTAAAAATTTAAAATTTTAATTTTTAAAAATTAATTCAAAATTTGGAAAGTCGAAAAAATAAAAACATCGCTCAAAACCACAAAATAATTGCAAAAGAAGTAATTTAAACGGTTTTCAATTAGAAATGACTTAAATAATAACATACTAAAAATGGAAGGAAATCGGACTATAAAAACAAATTTTTTTCAAATTTTCAATTTTTTTGGCCTCAAAAATCGACCTTTTTAAAAATTCTTGTTAAAAACGTTTGAGGGATTTACCAAGGTCATTTTTCCATGGATGTTGTAGGTATATACCTCTATAACCTAAAAAAACACGATTGGTAATTAAATCATTAGTTAATTAATTTATAAAAATTAACGTTGAAAATACAGGTAAAATCTTTCAATCAAGTAATACAGAACATATTTAGACCCTATTTTATAATAAATCATTTTAAAAATAATTAAATGGAAAAATCACAAAATAACTTCCAAAAAATTTAAATTTTAAATTAATTTAAAAATTTTTAAATTTTTAAAATTTTTAAATTTTGTAATATATGCATGTGATACATGTCTGTAGGCTATATTTTAGTGCTGTTTACGAATATCACGCCAACTTTTTAGTAAAATTTAGTATAAGTGTGGAAAAATTGAAGTCCTTTTCTCAATAATTCTATTTTTATGCTTCAATTTTTCCATAGTTAATTTAAATTTTGCTGAAATGTTGTCTTTATATTCGTAAACAGCACTAAAATATAGCCTAGAGACATGTATCACATGCATATACTACAAAATTTAAAAATTTTTAAAAATTTTAAATTTTTAAATTAATTTAAATTTTTTAAAGATATTTTGTATTTTTTCAATTTTATTATTTTTAAAATGATTTATAATCAAATAGTGTCTAAATATGTTCTGTATTACTTGATTGAAAGATTTTACATGTATTTTCAACGTTAATTTTTATAAATTATTTAATTAACTAATGATTTAATCACTAGTTGTGGTTTTTTAAGGTTATAGAGGTAAATACCTACGTACAACATCCATGGAAAAATGACCTTGGTAAATGCCTCAAATGTTTTTAACAAGAATTTTTAAAAAGGTCGATTTTTGAGGCCAAAAAAATTGAAAATTTGAAAAAAATTATTTTTTTACTGTCCGATTTTCTTCCATTTATTAGTAAGTTATTATTTAAGTCATTTCTAATTGAAAACCGTTTAAATTACTTCTTTTGCAATTATTTTGTGGTTTTGAGCGATGTTTTTATTTTTTCGACTTTCCAAATTTTGAATTTTTGAATTAATTTTTAAAAATTGAAATTTTTATTTTTTAAAATTTAAATGGTATATTCGTATTCAGCGCTGAAAAATAGCCAATATACATGTATAATAAGTTTCGATTACTATAATTCGATTTTTTGAATTTTTTTTCGGCCATTTTTTTTAAATTAAAAAAAAATTAAACTTCCGGCCAACCGATTTGGTCCCATTTTTAGTATGTTATTATTTAGGTCATTCGCAAGTGAAAACCGTTGAAAAACTAAAGGTATCAATTTTTTACCGGTTAAGTTGCAGCAACTAATCTTCCACTTTTAGTTGTCAACTTTCTTTGATCTTTACCGACACTCCACGGGAAACTAAAATTTAGTGGAAAACTTGTCTTTCCACAAGTGGAAGACAGAAAAAGTTGCTGTATTTTGTAAAAAAGCAACAAATTGCCGGAACTTGTGGAAAACTTTGGTGTAAACCCGGCTTTAGGTTTTCGCCTGATGCTTTCTCAATAACAAAATCATTGACTTTTTAAGTAACTGGAAGCATTCGTTCACAACATAAATTCCTTCAAATATCCGTGAGAGAAAATGTCACGATAGGCTTTGAACTATCACCAATTGAAGCATGGTTTGGTAATTCATTCATGCACACTTTTGGCCGATTACAAATCAAAGGGAACTGAATGAAAATTTTAAAGAGGGATTAATTCCGGATTCACACGAGAAATTCTGAATGTAAATGCTAAATGAGATTCGCCACTTCAATTTGGATTTAAAGCTTAAGTTTATCGTTTCAAGGATACATGATTTAAGACGCATAGAAAGTAAGGTAAAACGAGGTTATTTAATATAAGGGGCACATTGATACACCTTCAATATTTTAAAATCTGTTTCGGTTTTTTAGGTCCTTTTTTTTCTTCTAAAAGTTTCCTTTTCTGCCATAAACATTAAGGTGTCGCGAAAAATCCGTTCAATGCAAAAACCGTTAAAAAAAACTCATAGCTTTACACATGTAATTTGTTTTTGATTGAACGGTTTTCGCTGACCGATTCTTGCACTGACCGGATTTTTCGTATATCCAACTTTACATATGAAACCGTTAAACTCTGCAGTAAGTCATTAAATTTTATAGAAGTGTAAACAAAATTTTTTCCATCAAAAATGTCCAAAAGTAATTTTTAATTAAAATCTTCCTGACGCTATTCTACTATGAATACAGATATCTGTAAATTCGAAACTCAAGTTCATTCTTGTTACCAATAGGGGAAATTTTTAAATTTTTGAATAACTGCTGAAAATTACAAACACGTGTGATAATTAGTGTTAGAACGTTTAATAATCTTTAGGAATCAATTACAAATTTCTTGGAACATAGAGTGCCTTCCAAAAATATTTCTTTAATTGTATTTTTTTTTCAAAACTCCACAAAAGTTAATAAGGTAATAAATAACTCAGTTAAGATTAAGTTGGCGCCTCTCAATCTAATCTGATAAAATTAGAATATTTTTCAAAATATTAAAACTTACTTTAGTGAAGGGTTGGGCGAAATTCATGAAACAATGACTATGTTAAGCAAGATAATCTACGGCAGTAATCTGACGCTCTGTGACTGTTAATTTTTTAGATACCAACGTGGATTATTACGGAACAAGGGGATTTTAAAAGATTGCATTCTAAAAATAATAGCAAAATATTAGTTTAAATCCTTTTTAACGATCTCTTCCCACTATTTGTAAAACACAGAAAACACCCGTGCAAAGGTAAATCCAGCGACTTTTTTCACGCCAGATAAATAACATTGTTTACTCTTGAAAAAGTTTCAAAAAGCGTCACTTTCACCCTTCCTGGGAATGGAGCGTCGCAGTTTCTGGACAGCAAGCGTGGTTTGGGGAAAAAAGCGAAAAGACTATTTTCAGCTCCACTGACCATTCGTGAGAAGTTGTACTTTGCTTTTGTTTTGCGAAAGGCTGACAAAAACACGTCCCAAAGGGCCATTGACTTCATAAAGGATGGGCTGTGAGTAAAAGCTAAAATTTCTCTTTAACTGGTTGCATTGAATTGTGGGAAAAATTTCCTCAACCCAATTTCAATATTTTCCTTTTTAGGGATTTCCTAGAGGTATTCAAATTAAGAGAAGTGAGAAAAATTATACAGGGGAGACTGTGTGTGGGGAAACTTGGTACCAATACAGTTTTTAATTCCTCTGCTGCAAATTATCATATTTCAAAAATGTTTGAAAGGAACAATGGTATAATATCCTTCTCACAAAATAATATTTTTTATTTGAAATTAATCAAATAATTTTAGTGAAATATTTTTTTTTTATTTTTTACAAGGAGATTATGTATCCCTTGATGTGGTGATAATAATATTCATGAAAAATAACTATAATTCAGATTTTTTTCTTAGGTGTTATAACAATATGAACATAAAAATAGCATTTTTGTTTTAAAATGAATTATAACATGTGTAAAAAAATATGTATGTTTATGAGTCTTTTACACTCTGATACAGTTGTGCACACACAATATATATTTTATAAATAAAATTTTTTTCTTTTTCTAAATTAGTAGTTCTATAGAGGAAGCTAATATTATAACAAATAATGCAAAAACCCTCAATCATAATTACAAAATAAACTAATTTACTTCTTAATATGCAATAACAAAATTAATTAAGAGTTGCAATAATTTTTCTTATTGAAAATAAAATTGAAAGCGTTTGTTCACTAGAATAATTGGGAAAAAGAAAATATAGATTAGCAAAAGTTTTTGAAGCCTATAAACTTAAATGCAAACATTGAATTACAAAATATTATAATTATTTATCAGATTAACTACAGTTTATATACTATATTAATTAAAAGAAAAACCAAAGTAATCATGTAATGGAATACTTGATCCCTGGGATCATGTATCCTTCGAGAAAAAGGGATCAAGTATCGATATATTTATATAAAACCTTCATTTTTAATAATAATAAATCGAAGGTTGTTTACTGAACAAATGACTCAATTATTAAAGACAGTCTATACTTTAAAATTAAAATTAATTTAATTTTCAAAGTTGCATAGAACAGTTACTATAAAATTAAAATATTTGCCTTTTAAAGAAGTTTCCTTGACACATTCAGACAATCATTTTCTTGAGCTAAAACAAAAACATTTCAAACATATATTTTGAACAGGTGGTGTTTTTTTTAAAGATTTTTTATGTCATAAGGAAGTATAGCATCAGAGAAGAATCCTAGCGGGGAGGCAGTTGACCTTATTGTACCTAAATGACGCCCTGAAAAGCAGGGGTATCATATCAGTTTTTGGTTGGGGGTCAAGGATTATTTTAAATGGGTCGCTGTAACTAGACTCTTTTTGAGGGGGTTGAATCAACTTCATTTTTAAGGTATCCCCTAACGAGCACATTTATAGGTTAAATTTTAGAACACTGAAAAGTAGTGTTTGAATGATATTGCATATAATGTCAAAATTTGACAACGTGAACTCCAAGGAAAAATGGGGGGTCTGGGGCTCACCCCCATGAAAATTTTAAAAATTTGCATTAAAGTAGTGTTTTTGCTCATTTTGAGACCCTTTGGGCTGCATCCAAAGAGAACAGTTTCTTGTAAACCACAGAATTTTTTAGGGGAAAGAGTTGCAAATAAACGTCAAAGTTTAAAGGGGCGTCAAAGTTTAATTTTTTTTTAAACTCCTCCCCTTTAAACTAGTGTTTTATCTCTTTTTCAAACTCTTTAAGGAGCTCCTAAAGGGAAAAGTTTCTTGTAACTGACAAAATTCTAAAGGGAAAAACTAAGTAACCAACGTAAAAATTTTAGAGGGGGACTCGGGGTACTCCCCATAAATTTTTTTGAAATTATTACCACTTTAAACTCGTTTTTTATCTCTTTTTCAAACTCTTTGGAGAGCACTAAAAAGGAAAAGCTTCTTGTAAGCGGAAGAATTTTCAAGGGGGAAAACACTGTTTAACAGAGGTCAAAATTATAGAGAGGGGCTGGGGGTATGCCCTAGAAAAATTTTTGAAATTTCCCCTTAAAACTAGTGCTTTATCTCTTTCAAACTCTTTGGGGAGCTCGTAAAGGGAAAAGCTCCTCTTGTAAATGGCAGAATTCTAAGGTGGAAAAATCTGTACAACCACCGACGTAAAGATTTTAGAGGGGGGCTAGGGATCCTCCCCCTGGAAATTTTTTGAAATTTAACACTAAAAAGTAGTGTTTTATTCCTTTCGAGACTTTTTGAGTTGCACCCAAAGCTCCTTTGTGGAAGTTACAGAATTTTCAAGGGACTTGCAGCTATTTTTCCCATATCAGTGGAAACCTTGGGGGGGACGGTTGCCCCCCTGCCCACCTAAATGACGCCCTTGCTGAAAAGGAATATAGCGAAGAAAATAAACCTTATTTATTTTAACACTCAGTGCGAAAAGTCTTTTTCCCCCGGGAAACGGCGGGTATATCAGCTAGTATTTAATAAAATGATTATGAATAGTAGAGTTTTTATTGCTTATAGTGATCAAATTTCAGTTAATAAAATTCCATTGGATAAACACCATAGTATAATTATAAAAATTGAAAAGAATGAGAATTATTAGGGCTGTAATACAGCACGTGAAATAAATTACATAAAAAATATTTAAAGCCTTCATTAAAAACGGATAACGTCGTTTAAAACTGCTTACAATGTTTTATCAAATATCAAATTGGAAATTAACTCTACAATATTTATTTAGGATTTATGACAAAGTAGGCGACTGAAATTATTTAAATTGCTAATTTAACTAATTTAAAAAAATTAAGTTTTCATATATTGAATGGAATGAACCTTTTAAAGGTAAAATAAACAAATTGTGTTTATGATATGTTCTATTAAGTTCCTTAATTTCTTCTCTCTTGAAATATTTTACTTCCTACTTACTTTTAATAGGTATAGTAGATGGCAGCACATTTCTTTTATACTTTTAAGAAAAGCTGTGGTAGTTTTTGGAAATATACATAGATGGCGACATATTAGTCGGATAATATAATAATACAGCCAAATACACTAGCGGAAATAAAAATCCCAACACCAAGAAGGAAAGGAGATATCAAAGTCAAATTTATTTTTATGATTGCACATAGTATCAATGTGCATTGCTTAAAAAATCAGCCTTCCTGGATATTAGGGGGCCGAGAAAAACAGGGAGGAGTGTTGTCTCCATAGGTGTCCATTACCGCCGTCACACGTCATGGTATTGAGTGACAGGGGATCTAAATGACTTTTGAGGGATTGGAGGACCATGTTGCCTCCTCAGGTAGTCCAAATTCATATGGTGCACCAGCGGACGTTGCATACCGGGCTAGATGATTTCTCCTCTTTCTCCGGACATGTTTTGTGAGCGTTGGTTCTTACGAACGGATAGGCCAGGTAGCCCAGTAATTTTAGGGTTTGGTAGGGGAATAATTTATAATTAGCTGAATTTTTCAGGATAAGCTCTCTATGATGTGTACAACCCACCCTGAAAAGTCCCCAAAGATCCTCCGTCGGCGTCATTCCAAAATGGCGGATCCAAGATGGCCGCCTCGCATTTTTGCCTTTTCCGATATTTTCGCTCATATCTAAGTCAAAAATTAATATTTTTTAGTTCTGTAAAAGGATTTATACTCAGGATAGATGCCGTTTTTGAATAAAAGTTACAGTTTTGCGATAAAAATATAAAACATGGGGTGTAGAGGGATTTCATTCATGCCAAACTGCAAACTTTTCATTGTTGTTTGCATGCTTTGCCATATAACTGTACTAATTGAAAAATCGATCGGAAAAATACTATTAATTTTAGTGGTCCCATTATTTAGGATTATTTTGAAAAATAAATTTTTGAAATCCGCAGAAAATTGATAGAGATATTCAATTTTTAGTAGTGTTGTGGTGCGGATGGTATTGGGTAGTATACGTTAGTAGTAGGTTTCGCACTTGATTAATAATTGCTTTTTGGCCATTCTCTGCTTAGTTAATACCATTGTAGCGTAAAGTAATCATTATGGTGCATTAAAATTTTCTTACACAAGCATTTAATTATCAAAAAATTCATTAAAATTAATTAGTTCTTTTGGATTTTTTCTATATTTCGGACCCTATAGCTTCCTTTTAAAATGATTGGAATATTCATTCTAGTTTTCTGTACAGAGATATTTCAAAGGATTTTGAAGTGATCAAAAATAACTTAAATGAACGTTTTAGCTTATACACTGGGACTCCATTATTGTGAACTATCGCATAAAATATTTCAATATCACAAGAGGTTTAATATTATTGATTTTTTAATTTTTTTACAATGAAGCGGAGTTTGACTATATTTTCATGACGCAAAATAAGTATAATTTGAAATAAATGTATCAAATACTATAGAGAATTTTAATGTTATAGAGTAAAGGTTTATTCATTGTCATCATCATTGTTTTCGAATTCAGTAGAAGCTGAATTTTTACATGACTCACCAAAGCAAGATGTGCCAAATCCGGAACATTGGAGTCCTGCTTTTCTGCACTGGAATATTGTATCACAATCTCTTGTAGAATTTATTTTGCAGTTGCAAGAGATGAGCTGCAAGGGTTCTTCAGAAGCTGCTGGAAGTGGAAGTGTTGAAGTAACCGGATTCAACTTTAAATCCTTTTTGAACCATCCCCAATCCGTTGGATTCAGGTTGTTCCTCAGCCATTGTTGGAATTGCAGGTAACCTCGAAGTTAATGCTGAGGAGCTGCTGCACTTGTAGGAGAAATAACTGCTAGATTAAAATTTGAAGATGGAGTTTTTAACACTTCCTTATTGTAGTGAATGTAACGTAATTCATCGAGAGAATCAACTTTTTCTCGCCCAAAAAGGTATTTCAAAAATACCTCACCGATTTCAATAACTTTTGAGGAGTCAAGTGAAGGACTATTAAACTGTGAAACCATAGAGTGCAAATTTGGATTTTTCTTTATCAATTTGAAAGCTGAAGATTTCCCTTTTCTAAAAATTGCTGAGGTGGAATCGCATCCAGAAGCTGCATGTAGGAAGAGAATTGAACCTTTTATTGAGCCAAGGGTGTTTTGAATTTTAGAGGTGTCGTAGCACTTGTGTTCTCTAATAGTTGTTCGAGGACGCAAAAAAAAACAGTGACTCTCCTGGGGTACAACGCCCAATTAGAATAATTCAGAGATCTGTATCGGTCCCTATTACTGTGACTTGTTTGTTTAAGCTTTGACTAGCTTCAATAGCAGAAGAACAGATGAGTATCAGTATCATCCTTTGAAGTTATTCCTTCTGCCTGAAAGTAACTAATGAGCATTCTAATCAGTCTTGATTTGTTCTCAGAGTTGCGCAAAAAATTAGATTGTTTTGTTGTAGCCACCATATTTTCCTCAAAAAATCTATCTTCAAATTTTAATCTAGCAGTTCTAACTCTAACAAGTGCAGCAGCTTCTCATCATTCATTTCGAGTTTACCTGCAAGTTTAACAATGGCTGGGGAATAACCTGAATCCAACGGATTGTTCAAAAAGGATGGAAAGTTGAATCCAGTTACTTCAACACTTCCAGCAGCTTCTGAAGAACTCCTGCAGTTCAGCTCTTGCAACTGCAAAATAAATTCTACAAGAGATTGTGATAAATGAGATAAATGCCAGTGCAGAAAACCAAGACTCCAATGTTCCAGATTTGGCACATCTTGCTTTGGCGAGTCATGTAAAAATTCAGCTTCTACTGAATTCGAAAACAATGATGATGACAATGAATAAACCTTTACTCTATAACATTAAAATTCTCTATAGTATTTGATACATTTATTTCAAATTACACTTATTTTGCGTCATGAAAATATAGTCAAACTCCGCTTCATTGTAAAAAAATTAAAAAATCAATAATAGCAAACCTCTTGTGATATTGAAATTTTTTATGCGATGGTTCACAATAATGGAGTCCCAGTGTATGAGCTAAAACGTTCATTTAAGTTATTTTTGATCACTTCAAAATCCTTTGAAATATCTCCGTGCAGAAAACTAGAATGAATATTTCAATAATTTTAAAAGGAAGCTATAGGGGCCGAAATATAGGAAAAATCCAAAAGAACTAATTAATTTTAATGAATTTTTTTGATGATTAAATGCTTGTGTAAGAAAATGTTAATGCACCATAATGATTACTTTACGCTACAATGGTATTAACTAAGCTATTAAAGAGAATGGCCAAAAAACAATTATTAATCAAGTGCGAAACCTACTACTAACATATATACTACCCAATACCATCCGCACCACAACACTACTAAAAATTGAATATCTCTGTCAATTTTCTGCGGATTTCAAAAACTTATTTTTCAAAATAATCCTTAATAATGGGACCACTAAAATTAATAGTATTTTTCCGATCGATTTTTCAATTAGTACAGTTATGTGGCAAAGCATGCAAACAACAATGAAAATTTTGCAGTTTGGCATGAATGAAATCCCTCTACACCCCATGTTTTATATTTTTATCGCAAAACTGTAACTTTTATTCGAAAACGGCATCTATCTTTAGTATAAATCCTTTTACAGAACTAAAAAATATTAATTTTTGACTTAGTTATGAGCGAAAATATCGAAAAAGGCAAAAATGCGAGGCGGCCATCTTGGATCCGCCATTTTGGAATGACGCCGACGGAGGATCTTTGGGGACTTTTCAGGGTGGGTTGTACACATCATAGAGAGCTTATCCTGAAAAATTCAGCTAATTATAAATTATTCCCCTATCGACCCCTTTTTTCGCCTAAAATTACTGGGCTAAGGGTAAAAATGCAAAATAGGGGGTTAAGAAGAAAGCTTGGACATTGCATAAAACATGTGTTTTTGGATTTTTCTCTTGAAATTTGTCCCCAGGAGAGGTCTGAAGGTAAGGACGGCCGAGGGCAGTCCTGCGGATTGTCCGTTTGGGCCGCATAGCTTCTTACATCTTTGTCTTTAAACAAGGGGTTGAAAATGGGCCTTACTGTTTCCAATAGCGCACGAAATAAGGAAATGGAAATCCCAATTTCATGACATTGTGTTTATGAGAGAATCCTGCTTCGGTTTGGAGCACCACGATGGTTGGGTATGAGTTTGAAGACACAATGGAGCGAGCGCACTCAATTGATGATTTTCTAATCGTTCCACGGAGTGGTGATGTAAGGTAACGGAGTGGGGATGCATTGGATTCCATTTCTGCAACTCCTTAGTATGATTCACCAGTACTTTTTCCAACCAGAGCTGCGTCATTGAGGTTTTTCAGCCGGTAGACCGTCCTTACCTTCAGACCTGTCCTGGGGACAAATTTCAAGAGAAACATGCACAACCACATGTTGTATGCAATGTCCAAGCTTTCTTCTTAACCCCCTAGGTTGCATTTTTACCCCGTCTTTCCCGTTCTCTAGAACCAACACCCACAAAACAAGTCCGGTCAATGAGGAGAAATCACCTAGCCCGGTATGCAACGTCCGCTGGTGCACCATATGAATTTGGACTACCTGGGGAGGCAACATGGTCCTCCAATCCCTCAAAAGTCATTTAGATCCTCTGTCACTCAATACCATGACGTTTGACTGTGGTAATGGACACCTTTGGAGATAACACTCCTCCTTGGTTTTCTCGGCCCCCTAACTTCCAGGAAGGCTGATTTTTTAATCAATTCACATTGATACTATGTGCAATCATAGAAATAAATTTGACTTTGATATCTCCTTTCCTTCTTGGTGTTGGGATTTTTATTTCCGCTAGTGTATTTAGTCATTGGATTGTATGTGATATTTTTTCTTGATATTTAGTTTTGATTTTAAAAGTTTTAAAAATTGAGGTTATAAAAATATTTTTTCGAAACCTTCGAACTGGATATGACGACTAACATTGACTATCTCGTTCCATAGGAAGCTTTAGAAAGTTTTTGTATATTTATAATTTCATTTCAGTTTAAGTTTGTGAAGTTTTTAAAACGATAACTGTTATGACTGTTTACTGTCTTATAAAGACGTGATATATGTAAAGCCTGTTGAAAATCTTTTGTATTTATCATGCTTTTATTACAGTTATTTCAAGCATGAGGCCTTTTTATAAATGTTTGTGGCTTGAATGAATTTAGATTATATAATTTTTAAAAATGTACCCTTATTTAGTCTAGAAAAGCTAAAATTAGGGTAAGCGTAAGTTTCATCCGCAAAACAAGTTCTCTTGCTCTTTTATATTCTCTTTAAGGACTGTAGGGAGCGCTCCATCCTTGTTTCTATTTCCATTTCACTCAGTCAGTGGCGGCTCGTCCATCGGGCTGCGGAGCTCTGCAGCCCCCCCCCCAACCGAAATTTCCCAAAATTTAAATTTTTCTCCTAATACTTCTTTTAATTTACAATTCTTTACTATCAGCCATAATGCTAGTAATTATTCCCTCTCCTTAAGCACAACAGTTAAAAAACTCAGCCGTCTCGCCAAAAGATTTCTCTCCGGGTCGACAGCACCCGGAAATATACCGAAAGAGGTATCAAAACTTGAGAGTATTAGCTCTATCATAGAATCCTTTTTGAAAGGAATGGAATCTCAATAAATTAAGATGACATAAGAACAAGCAATTAATTAAAAACCTAGATTTTTTTTCTATTTCGGGGGCAATCTTTCAAAAGTTCTTTATAAGTAGGCTGAATTATTACTCAATTAAGAGTTATTTCAAAATTTAAAAACAATTGACTTAATAAGGGTGCTCTTACAATATTCAATAATGTTCTTATAATATTGTTCCATGTCTTCTATTTGATTTTTCAACATTTTTGTTTATTAGAAATTCTGTAGGATTAATCCCCAAAAATAGACTTCTGTGGCTGTAAGTGAAATTTTCTTTACTGTCTTATCATGAGAAAATCTTAGTAAAGAAAAGAGGTCCTTATCCATGTTTCTTAGATAAATTTAGCATTGTATCGCTTAAAATATAAGTTGTCAACTTGGTGCAGCTGGAACAGCACCCCCTATAATTTTAGCTACGAGCCACTTTTTTAATTACGCCACTGCTCAGTGTTTTATATATCCAATCTAAGAAGCGTATAGAGTGCTCCATCTCTCCATTCGTTGGCTTTTCTTAGTATTTTCTATTTTCGGTTGTACCAGTAAAGATTATCTCTTACCTACTTTGCATCCTCTAGAGTCTAGAGATCGTTTCATTTGGAGGTTTACTCTACATAAGGACCGTTTGTCACATTTGTAGTTTCTCTTGCACCTTTGCATGCTCTCTAAATATTGAGAAATCACATCCTCCAGAACTTCTTTTGCTCTTCTCTATCTTCTCAAAAGATCGTTTCATTCGTAAGCTTATTTTGCTCTGCTGCATTCTTTCTAGTGATCGTTTTAATTGAAGGCTTCTCTATCTCCTATGCATCTTCTCTAGAAATTTATTGTTCTCTATGGAGGTTACTCACATGGACGTATATAAGGGGGGTTAGGGGGTCCGGATTCCCCCTAGCCTAAAGTAGCAGTTGTTTTTTTTAAGCTGAATACCCATATTTTACATTAGACCCATATTACATTAGAAATAAAATGGGAGATGACAGATATACTGGACTTCCCGGACATCAGGGGACATCCATAAATTACGTGAGGTGTTTTTTTCCAAAATCTGGACCCCCCCCTCCCCCCTTGGTGAGATTTACCACAACCTTTAAAAATAATTTTCTATCCTATTCGTTTGCATTTTGTGCTTCATAGCACCTAAAACTTTTACATTATTAATGATGTGGGGGGAAAGGACATTATGTTAGCATCAGGTTTTCTTTAATATAAAAATCACACAAAACTATTTAAAATTTTACAATATCTAGCCTAAAATGATACATATTTACTCATTCCATAGACATTAATTTACGCCAGAAAAACTGTCAATGAAGTAAAGAAATGATCTACTGAATTACAACAAGGTATTCTTATCTCCACAATTAATTTAAAATATTGGCGATCAAAATATTACGTTGGACGGAAAAGTTATGACTAGTCAGGGGACAGAGAGGAGGAAGCGAATAGTACAAGAAAGGCTACAAGCGTGGGAGCGTCGAAAGATGTAATGTAGACCAAAACGACCGCGCAAAACCGCATAATTTTGATTGAGAAAATTTATGACATGTAAAAATCCAACGGTTTGCTCAAACTGAGAAAGAAGGAATTAAGCCTAAAAATCCCCACAGTATCTTATCTGTGTGTATTCCTTTCTCATACTTAAAAAAAGAAAATCGTATAATTTCTAACTTAAAAAGTTGACGGGAGATTTTAATCAACCCCCTTCTTCCTTGGTGAGATTTGGTGAGATTTTTCCAAACCCCTCCCCCCTTTTTGACCTCACGTAATTTATGGATGTCCCCTCATTAAAGCGGGCAGGGAAACACCCCCCTCCTCAAGGCTTTAACTTTCATAAGGAAAACTTTTTGTGTTTTTTTATAAAAGAAATATTTTTATAACAGTGAGTATAATAAATAGAAAATGAGGATTACAAAGTAACTTTTCTGTCGCTTTTATTTATTCCACCGACGCCACCTAAAAGTGGCATTTTAAACTCATTTTGAGACTCTTTAGGTTACATCAAAAAGGACCACTCCTTGTAAATCTCTAACGTTTCAATGGAATTAGATTCCAAAATTTCGAGGTAGTTTCGGGGTCCTCCCCCAGAAAAATTTTATTTTCCTTCAAAGTAGGGTTCTGAATCGTTTTGAGACCATTTGGGTGCCACCCGAAGAGGAGCGCTCCTTGTGACAGATAATTTTCATGGAAAATAGCAGTATAAAAATCTATTTCAAATTTCGGGGGCGGGGGGGTTGAACTCCCCCCCCTTGGATACGGCTCTGTTCTGAGCTATAATCCAGGGGTTCTCAAAAAGGGGTGTCGTTTTAAGGATGGCTAAGGGACTTCTTAATCCAAATTTGTATTTTCCTCACCTTTATCATTGGTAACTATAAGAAGTTATAAGTAAAAGTTTTTGGTTTATATAATTTTCTGTTTTGACCTAAGTAGGTTGTTTTTCTCAGTTATTTAAGGTAGGTCAAATGACCATATGCGTGACTCATTTATCCAAAGGAAAATCACAAGAAGTTATTACCGTCACACGCACGTACACATTTCAATAAATGTTCTTATTAGTACATGACATGACAACTTAATAAAGTATACCCTGTAAGTTAGGAGTAAAAATAACAGAAATAAGTTATACTACAAAGCAAATTAGTTTTTTTTTGGGGGGGGGGGTTGGATAAGAAATAGAACAGAGCAATGTGTTTTAAAAAGGACATATTTTTATTCCCTTTTGAGCTTGTAAATTAAGTTTATGACCACCTATTAAAATAAAAATTTCACGCCATATTTACAAGTAAATCATCGCTTACATATTTTTAAAGAATTATTAAAGATTGATATTTATCTTTCAGTAGTTATTTTTAAACAAAAGAAGGGAAATTTATATAGTAACAAGTAAGTACTACAAATTCACTCATTTCTTTTTAAATTTACTTCTTTGGCGGTAATACGTTGATATTGATATAAGTGTCAAATAAAATGTTATAAATTGAATTTCTGATTTTTTTCCTATTTTTTATAACTATGGTACTTCTTATTAATGAATTTTAAATACTTGCAGGTAACTTTAAAAAGAAACTTAAAATGTTATAGATTCCTTTATAGATTTAATCATTTTTGCATATTAGTAAGAGCGAGCGAACAAAATAGTAGTTTAAACTAGTATTTTTACTCTGAATATTCATTCGTATGTATAGAGGAGACCGGGGTTAGTTGGTTGATTGCTTTTTTTAATGTAAAACCCTTTTTGTGTAATACTTGGAGAGAAAGCGTTTTATTCAGTGGATTGGTTAATCTTTGGGCTAAAAAAATATGTCGGGTATGTAATTTATAACATGGGTTCGTGAGGCTAATTAGATTAGTCGAGAGCTAATTTTTAGGTTAATTGCAATTAACCTAAAAATTAGCTTTCGACTAATCTAATTAGCACCCACACCATGTATTTTATTCACTCTATCTACTCCCTGTATTACACACTATCTACGATGTACATTCCAGTTCTCTGTATTTTTCACGAAAAACAATTAAAGCAGAAAGTCAACTAGCTACGAGTGCCTACTAACCACGGTCTCCCCTACTTTTGTGAAATATTTTACACGAAGGAATTATTTTTATACTAACCAAACCACGGATTATAAATAGTATCCATAAAACCGTACCAAGCAAACAACTTTTATGTTCAAACAAAAATACGGGGGGTGAATTGAGAACATAAGGTTGTTTTTTATCAAGGTTATGAAGGTCGGAATGGGACGATTCGGCGATGGCCCGTTTCGGCAGGAAAATTTTTTTTCTTCTTCTATTTTTTAGAATGATTATGAAAGAGTTCTATTTACTTTCATTTTATTTCTCTCGCAGAATCGTCCTCGCATCGAATAGTAGTAAATCGATCAAGGTTTAGGTTATTTTTATGCTTTTATATCCCAAACCCTTTGTTTTCAAATAAAAATATAATCTTATTACAAAAAAAGTTTAATTTCATTCATATTTTCCATTTTTTACTTCATTATAATTCTTCAAAAATAGTAATAACAAACATTTTCGACTGTAAAAAACTGAATCTCTATGGTTGAATTGAATTCAAAATTATATACAAAATATTTTTATGTACAAAAATAAATATAACACAAAGATTACACAATTAAATATAACACAATTTAAAGTAGAAAATCCAAAAACAACAAAAATCTTTAAAAACCACGCTTCATTACAAAACGAAATAAATCTAAAAATAAACTCGTATTTTTGCAATGTGTCGCAAGTTATTTACATAAACTAATTAATATTTCAAAATGGTTTCACAAAAAATTTCAAAATTGTACCAGCTGAATTGTACGTGACAGCAACAAATCTAATTATAAAATTAATATGCAAAACATTATCCACTCAAATACAAATACAATAGAATCAAGACATAAGAAATGAATCATTTCAAATGAATTCAATACATACAGAAATGTGCCTTATTTTAATGCTTTGGAGAATGTCAGACATTTTGGCATAAAATTAAATATGACTCAAGAGTTACTCGAGATGTAAGTATGGTTCAGCTTCATTTATGTGCTTCATTATTGTGCCTTTTTTATTTTTACATCCATTGTACAAATAAATTTTTATGGTATTTCTGAATGAATTTGGATTTTATGAAAGCTAAAAATAACTCTTACATTTCTCATATAGGGATATACATTACACATGCTATGTACATAAAAATATAAGAAACTTCTATCCTTTTGAGATAATTTTATCACTAACAAATTTTAACAGGAGATATTTCAAATCAAATCAAAATTTATTTTTTACTGAAATATATCAATCAAATACTCAGTTATATACCTACTATATACCAACCAATATATAGGTCAAATAAAAAAAAGAAAAACGAAAGAAAGGGGATCTCCCACTTTTTTTATTTGACCTCAGCTTTGTATATTTATTTGAGTGAAAAATAAATTTTTCTTTGATTTTGATATTTTCTCATTAACAACGTTTTACCATGACATATTAACAAAATACCTCTTAATATTTTAAGGTAAAAATGTGAATTTTGAAGCGAAACATATGGAAGGTAATGTCATGAGTCCTTTACAATGTTTTTTCAAGTTTTTTGGAAATGAGGAAAGGTTCCAATCTTTAAAAATCATGTAACAAAGAAGGGTATTTTTATTTGCTTGTTTCAGGAGGTTTTTGCAATGAGCTACTCTTTTCCTTCCTTATTTAAATTTACAATTCCTTCTTTTCATCTCGAATTTTTGGTAAGGATCAGAGGCTTATAATAACAGCTCTATTTCTTACACGTCCATAAATTCACAGACAGTTGTTGTCTCCCTAGGAGGTTATTAACTAAATTCTTCAAATTTTTACACTTTAGAACTGAGGGATTTTTTTCCTCAAATGACTAGGATATTTATAACAAATTTTATCATTGATTATTATGTGTGAGAAAACCTTATTTTATAAAATCTTAATGAAACAGTTTGTAAAGGCTGGTTACTAATATCAGTTAACACATACCTAAAAATACAAATAAAGGAAGACATTTCATTCGGAAACGGAACCATAAAGGAGTGTCTTCCCTTAAGAAAGAAGTCAACTCAAAACAGTTATATACTTCCCAGTGTGTTTCACCTTTTTTCTTTCTCATAAAATTAATGTAACACTCATTTTCCTAACAAAAACTAGCTATTTGTGTTAAGATGAACAAAATCATTAATTAGAGTGATGCATATACGATTTATCTTGAAGAAAACTGAGAGAAAATAAGCACTAAAATATTAACTTTTCACTATCGGCAACATATAAATACTTTGATGATGAATTTCTGGCTGAAACATTGACACTTTAGTGAATTATTAGAAAAATGTTGAAGTCTTAGGCCTGTCTAAGCCAGTATTTTCTTTAGTGACTTGTGTTTCGTGTTTCTCCACACTTCAAATGGTGTTAAATGTCTCTCTTAATGATACATGTTAAGTTATTAAAACATCTTTAGTTTCCTGTTCCCCCAACATCTCACAGGCTATCACATTTATAATTTCATGAATTTTGTTTAGCAGAGTTTGCTATCTGTTTTGCATTAAAAACAAACTGGGTGAAATAAATATAACTTTCGGTCTCACACCCTCCACAAAATATTGAATGTCCCTATGTAGGATTTGAAAGCATCATCAATCCCTTACACTATCACTGGATTTTCTTCACATTCACCAGTTTTTAACATTAAAAGCAAACGATAAATGGGATATACCTGTAGCTTTCCCACACAGTTTGAAAACCTCTCAGTGAAACTCATTAAAAACGGTACTGAAATCAAAACACTGCTGCCAACAACAAAAAATATCACGATACGAAGTAAATCTTTCAGCTTTTATCACAAAAGCACTCGCACAGGTCCCGTTTCACGATCCAGGTCCATATGGATCTCACTCAAGTAAGTTCGCGAAACTTAAGTCCACTGCCCTCAGATGTGGTTAACGGACTTGGGAAAATGATGCTCGGCCCTCCTTCCGTTCCTGAAACGCTTGTTGAAGCTCTCATCATCCTCGTACTCCGGCTGTAGTGGCTGCACTTCGGGCGGCAAGGGCTGTATCTCGGGTAGCATTGGTTGCATCTCGGGCAATAAGGGCTGCATCTCGGGCATCACGCACGGCACGGCGGTGCTCGACTCGGTGCCGTTGCTGGGCTGCATGTTGGGATTCCACAGGAACAAGTAGTAGAGGGACAGCACCATGGCGGCCATGGACACCGAAAACACATAGGCCAGCACGGTGAGCAGCCGGACAAGCTTCTTGTTCCGCTTTTTCCCTTCGTAGATCTTGGAGCGGCTGGTCTCGCCGGCGAAGCGGATGTCACCCTCCGGGAACTCACCCTTCATGGGACCGTAGTTGTTGTCGCTCATCGTTGCTGCCCTAGTAGAACAGCTCAAGCTCCCACTAAATATGTCAAGTTTACGTAGCTGATGCAACTAGAAATAAGCGAAATTTGGCCACGTATGACAAAAATTGGACGAATTTTGAACGTCTGTGCTGTTTGGGTGTTGCGTTGTTTCGGCTGCTCTATTTTTGGGAGCAGTCGGCTGCTGCGATCGATTCGGGGGTGTGGAGGCAGCGCCGTCCGCGGCTGGGAGGACAAGGACTGTGACGTCACTGTGACGTCCGCGGGTTATTCCAGGTGGAGGCGATGTTTTAAGGAAAGATGATATTTTTTTTTGCAAAAATGTTGTTTTAAGAGGGCGTGCGAATCATCTCGTTGGAGGATGTTTTGGGAGTAATGAAATTAAAGAAAAAGGAAATGAAGAAATCAAGTTTGTAATAAAGTTTTTCAGAACTGTACTGTACTCCCTTTCAGTATGCAATAAAAAAACTAAATTTTAAATCTGAAAACGTTCCTCAATCTAATAATAAAAATATAATATTAGATAGTATCTTGAACTATAAACTATAAATTGATATATCTGGGGAAACCGAGCGTCTGAGCAATGCGATACATTTTTTAAATTTACATGTTCATCTCAGCTGAATTTTTTTCATCATTAATATAATTTTATAAATTAAATAAAATGCTGTTGCTCATATTACTAAGTGCACCGCCACACAAATATAAAAAATAAGGTTGCATTGTAAAACCATTCTTCCAAGTTAATTTATTCTCTAATAAAAGATAAATAAAATTTATAAGTATTACTGATTCATAAAAATGCAGGATTCCTTCATGTAAAACCCATTTTAGTGACGCAGACATAACAAAGGATACTAATGGAGGCGTACTACCTTGAATTAAGCATATTAAGAGCTGGGGTAAACCTAAGCCCTGAGAAAATGAGTGCCGTAAAACGGGTTGAATCGGAACACTTTTAAACTTTCAACGCAAAAAAGAATAACTTTTTTGTTAAATTTTTAAATTGGAATATTCGATCCTGTTCTGTTGTTTTAATTTTAAGAAAAAACAAAACATTTTTTAAATGTTTTTAAAATTGTTTATCTATGGGCCGTATTCTACTTTTTCGTGAACTCACCACACTGGCGAACTCCCCTCACCTCGGTGATTTCGCTGGTGAGTTCATTTCTTGTATTAATGGTGTTCCGATTGGGATTAATCGGACAGATCAATTTTTATTCTCATCAGTATTGATGAGAGACGAAAGCGAACTTGTAATAGTATAAGCTCATGTGTCATATGTCGAGGTGGGGGACTGAGATCCCATACAGTTAGCATACTGCAATAAGGGGTGAATAAGATCTCTTTTTTATTTTTTTTTATTAATAAAATTCTTCAACTCCTCATGCTCCACATGGTATAACATGAGGCTTACAGATGTAAGTAGCTAAGTACAAATTACAATTTAAAAGAACAGAGCAAATTTAAAAGCCTATACTATAAACAAAATTCCGCAGAGCGTTTACATTTTCAGAACACTTTACAAACAATGACAAAGCAGGTGGCCAAGAATACCCCAAATATATCAACTCTTTCTTCAATTTTTCTCTTTGTTCAGAATACAAACTACAATAAAATATAATATGTTCTACTGTTTCAATATCCTGACCACAGGAACAAAGATTACTACTTACTAAATTAAACCTGAATAAATAGCTATTGAAATTGCCATGACCTGTGAAAATTTGAGATAACTTAGAATCCGTGGAAAACTTTTACACTTTAACCTTTGAAAAATAGATGGAAAAAATTTTTTAGTCAAAATTGCTTTTGGCGAAGCCAAAAATTCATTATTCCACAACAAAACAGTTTTCTCCCATGCCGCATATTTCCAGTGAGACAAAGGGACCGACATCGCCCGATCAACCACTTCAAGGCAAGTTGCATCTTTGGCCAACTGGTCTGCTCTTTCATTTCCGAGATCCCCAACTCCGTCTTCGTAAATGACACAAGCCAGTCCAACTCTCCCATCCAATTTACTTCCATCCGTGAAACAAATAGTTTTATATTCAAGAAAGACTTCGCTGTCGTAAGTTATGAGCGTGATAGGTTTCCTCTTTGAAGGGTGAGGCAAGCATGAAACCGGAAGTTTCCCATCAAGGGTGCCAAGACAGTTTTCCAGATAGTTCTCCTTAACCTCAAGATTGTTCAGAATAACCAAGTCAAGAGGTGGTAAACCAGATATAACAAAAACGGCATCATAGCTAACAGTCCTGTACCCTTTAATTACTCGAAGCAAAAATCTCCGCTGTGTTCTAAGAAGTTTGCAATTTATTTTCTTTCTTAAGGAATGTCCCCAAGATCTCGATGCGTAAGATATGAGTGGTACGATTCCCTGTTTATAAATCAACCGAAGAACATCAGATTTCACACCAAATGTGTTGTTCGAAATTCTTAACAATCCAAGAAGAACTCTTTCACATCTACTGGAAACATGAGAAATATGCTCCTTCCACTGCAGTTTGTGATCAACAATTATGCCCAAATACTTAATATGCTGTACTTCTTCAATTGGTATACCTCCAAAATTTAAGTTAATTCTTTGATCAGTTAGCGATTTTTTATAAATCATCATTACTTTCGTTTTAAGTGGATTAAACTCTAACTTAAATAGTTTTGACCAATCAAAAATATAGTCAAGAATACTCTGTGACAAGACACAGGCTTCCCGAAAATTTCTACTCTGGACAATAAGAAGTAAATCATCTGCAAAGGCAATCTTATAACAATTCTGGAACTTTGAGATATTACAAAGAAGGTCATTCATAATAAGATTCCACACAAAAGGTCCCATCACTGAGCCCTGAGGGCAACCCTTTTCCAAAACAATATTTTTGTGGCATTACCCAAAGCAAGTTCGGCAGAGCGGCATTGCAAAAATCTCTTTATCAGGTAGAAGATGTTCTCAGGTACTTTGAAACTTCTCAGCAAATGCAAAACGCTCGGCCACCACGCATTATCAAAAGCTCCCCTAATGTCCAAAGAAACAAGAAAAGTCACATGATTTTTGCGTTTACCCTTCCCAATAATATCACAAAGGCGAATCAAAGCGTCTTCCGCTGATCTCTGAGGCGTAAAACCAAACTGATCATCACTCAAGAGGCAAGACTTTCCCAAAAAGTAAAAGTAGTTAAGTCTGTTAATGCAGAGTTTTTCCAGACATTTTCACAAACAAGGTAATAAACTTATACAACGAATATTTTCAATATGCGTCCTTAACAATTCAGTACTTTTAGGAAGAAGTACAATTTTCGCTCTCTTCCAAATCTCTGGAAAAACACCAAGTTTCAAACAGTTGTTAAAGACAGCCAAGAGAACCGAAGGACAATACTCATGGAACTTTTGAATCAATTCATTTGTAATTCTGTCGTAGCCAGGTGACCTATTTAAGCTTAAATTGCCAATTACAGAATCAATTTCTGTTCTAGAAAAAGGGACATCATCATCGTTTTTGTAAATTAGTTCAACCTCTGAACGCAAAACCCCATGATTAAAATAATCTTGATCTTTGTGGTCACGAGGGAAAGATTTCTTTAAGATAGCATCGATAGTATCTCCGAAAGACGTAGTAAAGCGTCCTGGAGAAGTCTCAATTCCCGAAATTTCAAGCCTTTTAGCAAAATTGGTTTTCACTCCATGAGTATAAATTTTCTTCCAAACATTCTGCACAGTGATATCAGCAAGAAAATTCTTCCAAGAGTTAAATTTACTTTCCTCAAGTTTTAAATTGTATTTCACTCTAATTTGTAGATATTTTTCTTTATAGACCTCCCTAAGAATAGAATTCTTAGTTCTCTGGTAGCGTCTTCTAGCGGCATTCAACTGCTTCCGCAAACAAAAAATTTCAACTGACCACCAGGGAACTTTGTGTGGACCATTCTTTTTTAAAGGAATTGATTTCCCTGCAGCAGAGATAATTAACTCTTGCACATCTTGAACATATGATTCAAGAGCATCAGGTTGAGTACAGTTTTCCAAAGCGTCTGAAACACTATTCTCGCCATTTGTACAGTGAGATCGAAAAATATTCCAACGCGCTTTTTTAGTATTAAATAGATTTGTTTCCACTGAAAAATCACACACTCTGCCTGTTTTGGGGATTTCCAGCTCAAATGAAATCATTCTATGATCAGACAGAGAATCATACTCAGGTATATACCATTTTACAATAAGTCCAAGCACTTCCTGTCCAACTACTGTAATATCAATATAGCTTGTATGTACCCTGTGTCCCACAAAAAGTAGGTCCATAATCTTCATTTATCGTAAACAACTGCCACGTACTGAAGAATTCGCTTAACTTGATACCTCTAGAGTCAGTCACAGGACTAAACCAAACTTCAGACTTACTATTAGCATCCATACACCAAATGAGTCTCTTTAAAACTCTACATGTAAATAAATGCTCAATTTATTAACGATCTGCATCGATCTTAACAGAAGGTTCAAAGTAATAAGAAAAAATTGTGAGATCGCAACCTTCAAAAGAAATGTCAATAATAACAGAATTATAATCAAAATTTCTAGGATCGGAAAACACAGTAATTGCCCTATTTCGGACAATAATAGCTGCCTTAACTATTTCAGATTTTGCATCATAAAAAATTTTGTAAGTATTCGGATATCCAGGAAGATTTCCTTTAAAGCAATGTGGTTCTTGAATAAGAGCCACATCAACATTAACACTTTCAAGATTCAGAATAAGCTGCTGTGTAGCCTTTTTTGACTTATGCAAGTTCAATTGAACAAATTTTAAACAATCTTTAATTACTCTAGTCATATTTGATTTGAGCAGTTATTTGACCTCTAATAAAATTATGACAAGAGCAGCTATTCGAAAAAGGCTTATGTTTAATATCCACTTTTTTAGCTTCACTTTTTACTTTTTTATTATATCTAATGCAATTTACACATACCTGAATATCTTTATCAAGGCAATCATCACTCTTATGTTCCTTGGAACAACCATAGCACGAAAGTTTATTTGTACAATCCACAGATTTGTGGTTATAACCGAGACACGAAAAACACCTATTTATAACAATGAAATCTTCAACACGGCATATACTCCACATTATTTTTAAAGATCCAACATTAACAACCTCCTTCCGAATCTTAGGATGAAGCTCTGTAACCACATTCCTCACATGTTGAAATTTCTTCAAAACAAAGCAAAATTTTGACACGTTCCAACACTCATCCGAAGTAACGATCTCAGGATATCAGATCTCTTTTAGGGAAAGTAATTTAAACCACCCTAACTCCGGTTGTGTTAGAGTTATTGAATCTGGGTAAAATTTGAATCTTCATTATTAGTTGTTTCCGGTATCAAAAATTATTTTACGATCATACTTTGGGTCCACTCTGGCATTGAAGTTGAATATAAAAGAAATTACAAAAATTTAGCAGTCAAAACTCCAATTTCACAAAAAAACCTAAATTTATGGGTCTCCCGTCCTGTTTGTGGGACGAATCGAGATCAAAGATGAAAATGCTTGATTTTCTACCTTTCATCCTTCTCTGGTTTTTAATATAAACCTAAAGTCATGAGCCGATATAATGGACCAATAATATAATTAATTTAATAGTACAGGAAAACGGTAGTTTTTTTTTAAAAAATCATATAGAAGTTTTTTTTTCGACGGTTTTGTATGTTTTCGGGGGCGTTGATTACGAATATGAAGTTTGCTCCCACGTGGGGGGTCGGCTTCATATCGAAAATCGCAAAAAATCGATAATTTTTTGCTCTTTTTTCGATTCTTCGCTTTTATTTGAAAAACTATAAATTTCTCTAAGATAATTTCAATTACAAAGTTGAAGTAAACAAAATTTCCTACAAAATGCACTATTCAACTTTGATTTTAAGAAGAGTGGTTTTGCCGCTAGAGCGCGCTGAAAAACATCGATTTTTTTGCCTTTCCACAAAAATGAGGAAAACGCGCGCTTCTACCCTCTACAAAATGAAAACTATTCACGTTATCAACAAAAATTTTATACCACGTGAAAGAGCATTTAATTTTCTATAAATAACGTGCTTTACATTATATTTTTTTTTAGAAGGGGGGAGGGAGTGAAGGAAAGATCGATAACAAAACTGTTGAGCCTCGCAGACCAAACAGACTTTTGCGGTTGTTAATATGCAATTTTCTCTTTATTTCCGGTATATTACCAATTAATTGGGTTGTTTTGGATTCATTGATGAATAACCATGCTCAAAAAAATAAGTTTTCAAATTTATTTATGAAATATTGGGTGTTTTAGGCGGAATTTCAATAAATTTTTTAAATTCATATATTAAATTATTGGAGTGTTTTAATGAACGAATTTATATGTTTTTTGCATCGCTTAATCCGAATTTCAAGTTTATTTTAATTTTAAAAGTCATCTTCGCATCAAAAATTGGAAAAAATATTAAAATTTTGCTCTTTTGTTAGGTTTTTCATCGATTTTCTAAACAAATATTCATTTTAGGAAAAATAGCTCAAAACCAAATTAATGTACGTAAAATTTCCTATAAGATGCACTGGTTCATTTTTATTTTGCGTATAGTGGTGTACGTTTTATAGCGTTTTGAAGAAAAGCAATTTTCATGTTTTTCTACAAAAAAGTGATGAATGCTCGATTTCTCCCACTACAGCTCTAAATAAATTCAAGTTACCGACAAATAGTTTATGCCAAATGAAAGTACATTTAATTTCCTACAAAATGCCTTATTTAACTTTAATTTTATAATGAGAGGTATTTACGCTAGAGCGCGCTGAATTACAGCTGTTTCCTGACTTAACACAAAAACATGAAAATTGCTTTTCTTCAAAACGCTATAAAACGTACACCGCTCAACGAAAAATAAAAATAAACCAGTGCATCTTATAGGAAATTTTACGTACATTAATTTGGTTTTAAGGTATTTTACCTAAAATGAATATTTGTTTAAAAAATCGATGAAAAACCTAACAAAAGAGTAAAATTTTAATATTTTTTCCAATTTTTGATGCGAAGATGACTTTTAAAATTAAAATAAACTTGAAATTCAGATTAAGCGATGCAAAAAACATATAAATTCGTTCATTAAAACACTCCAATAATTTAATATATGAATTTTAAAAAAATATTGAAATTCCGCCTAAAACACCCAATATTTCATAAATAAATTTGAAAACTTATTTTTTTGAGCATGGTTATTCATCAATGAATCCAAAATAACCCATTTAATTGGTAATATACCGGAAATAAAGAGAAAATTGCAGATTAACAACCGCAAAAGTCTGTTTGGTCTGCGAGGCTCAACAGTTTTGTTATCGATCTTTCCTTCACTCCCTCCCCCCTTCTAAAAAAAATTATAATGTAAAGCACGTTATTTATAGAAAATTAAATGCTCTTTAACGTGGTATAAAATTTTTGTTGATAACGTGAATAGTTTTCATTTTGTAGAGGGTAGAAGCGCGCGTTTTCCTCATTTTTGTGGAAAGGCAAAAAAATCGATGTTTTTCAGCGCGCTCTAGAGGCAAAACCACTCTTCAGAAAATCAAAGTTGAATAGTGCATTTTGTAGGAAATTTCGTTTACTTCAACTTTGTAGCTGAAATTATCTTCGAGAAATTTATAGTTTTTCGAATAAAAGCGAAGAATCGAAAAAAGAGCAAAAAATTATCGATTTTTTGCGATTTTCGATATGAAGCCGACCCCCCACGTGGGAGCAAACTTCATATTCGTAATCAGCGCCCTCGAAAACATATAAAACCGTCGAAAAAAAAAACTTCTATATGAAAATTTTTAAAACGTCACTTTTTAGCACCGTTTTCCTGGGTTATAAGTTAAATTTAAAATTTTCTTTTTTAAGCAATAAGGAACATTGCTTAAAAAAAGAATCAATGTCACTCCCAAGGATATAGAATTAATGAAATAGCAGGGAAGGCTCAATTGACAAACTAACTTGTTCTTTTGGACTGAAGTTAATACATTTCCCTAATTTATTTTATCATTATGATACATGTATTTTATAAAGAGAAAATTATTCGTTCATATCTAAAAAATTTATTCATTCTACCTTAACCCTCATTAAACAGTTTAAAGTCTTATATAAGACTTCAAACCAAATGGTCTGATCATGATCCTCTACGGGTGTTTCAAAATTGCGTTGCACGGCTTTTATTCGGCACCAACCCCTCCTAGGGTCATGGAAGTAAGCTTTACCCCTAGGTAAGTGACCCTGGAGAATCCATTGAGATGACTTACAGCGCCCCTAGTGGCGAAATAAAAAAAATAAAAAAATTAATTTAAAAACTGAAAGAGATAGAGCAAAAACCCCAGTCAGAGTATTGTTGCCAACGTCAAGAAGAACTCAATGAAAAAAATTTGATCAAAATATCTTGAATATTCGCGGAGATATTAGCATGTGAAAAGAGCACTTTTTCAGGGGTCAAAAAGTAAAAAGTTCGCATATTTGCAAATCTTTTTGATTTTTTGATTAAATTTTGTGTTCTTTCAACTAAAAAAACACAAAACTACACAATAACACTGAAAAATTGGCAAATATGCGAACTTTTTACTTTTTGACCCCTGAAAAAGTGCTATTTTCACATGCTAATATCTCCGCGAATATTCCAGATATTTTGATCAAATTTTTTTCAGTGAGTTCTTCATGACGTTGGCAACAATACTCTCACTGGGGTTTTTGCTCTATCTCTTTTAGTTTTTAAATTAATTTTTCTAACTTTTTAATTTCGCCCTTAGGGGCGCAGTAAGTCATCTCAATGGATTCTCCAAGGTCATTTACCTAGGGGTAGACCTTACTTCTATGAGCCTAGGAGGCGTTGGTTCCGAATAAAAGCCGTGCAACGCAATTTTGAAACACCCTGTATATACAGACGTCCAAATTGCAATTTTTCGACAAAAACTGGCAGTGATCTGATTCCCGGAGATCACGACACTTAAAAATATCTATAATATCAACTTTGCATGATAAATGAATTTTTTCAACGGGTTCCAAAAGTATTTATTGGGACTTAAAATATGCTTATTACCAAATAACATCAGAAGAAATTACTTATTTTTTTAGTTAGAGCAGGGGCGTCACTTCAGTTTTCGGTTGCGGGGGTCAATGATTTTTTTTAGTGTGTCTGGGCCACAGTAACTAGACTTTTTTGGGGGGGTTGCCTCAACTTCATTTTCAAAGTATCCCCTAATATGAGCATATTTATATACGAGCACTTAAAAGTAGTAATATTGAATGTTATTAATTATATTGTCAACATTTGACAATGTGAACTCCAAGAAAAAAGGTAGGTCTGGGGTTCACCACAGGAAAATTTCGAAAATTTGCCTCTAGTGTTTAGACTTATTTTGAGACCCTTTGGGTTACATCCAAAGAGAACAGTTTTTTGGAAAACAATAGAATTTTCTTGGGGGAAATTTGTAAACAAACGTCAAGCGGTTTCAAGGGGGGCTGAGGTTCTCCCCTAAATGATGCCCATGAATAAGAGTAAAGTAAAGAGAATAAATCGAAAAATAGAAGAATTTTTTATAAATTCTAGAAGTTTCTGTTGACCTCTTCATGCCAACATAATCTGTATGATGATTGGTTGACGTTTAAAAAAAGAAAGAAAATTTGTCGTGTCATTAAATTAATTCGTTTGACCAATGAGATAATGTATAAGGATTGGCTTGACCTTGACTAGAAGCATATAATCTTTTCGACGCACCCCGTGAATCACACGTAAAAAGTAGTGCTGCCATCTATTGAAAAGGATAGAGTCAATTTTGATTTTAGTGAAATTTAAAATTAAAAGCTAGTCATGCTGCCATCCATAGAATATTTAAAAACTAAAAACAAAACACGTAGTAGTAAAAACATTAGGAAATGTTCAGCGTTTTTCTTTTTAGTCCACTGAAAATAGCGAAAAAAAGGGCCGAACCTCGAACAAATTGCAATAAGAGGTTTCTCAGCGGTTTTCACTTAGGAATGACCTCAATAATAACATACTAAAAATCGGCCAATTTCGGACGGGCGGAAATTTAATTTTTTTTTTATTTTTAAAAATGGCCGAAAAATCAAATTATAAAATCCGATTTTCTTCCATTTTTAGTATTTTATTATTTAAGTCCTTTCCAATTGAAAACCGTTTAAATTATTTCTTTTGCAATTATTTTGTGGTTATGAGCGATGTTTTAATTTTTTCGACTTTCCAAATTTCGAATTAATTTTTAAAAAGTGAAATTTTAAATTTTTGAAAAGGTATATTCGTATTCAGCACTGAAAAATAGCCTATAAACATGTATCATAAGTCTCTATTTTAATTATTTGATTTTTTGAAATTTTTGTTCGGCCATTTTTTTTAAATTTAAAAAAAATTAAATTTCCGCCCTCTTTTTCCGCCTCCTCCGAAATTTTTTGACCCTCTGTAAGGATTTTTCTCTGTGGAATTATCCTAGAGAGGAATATTCGAGCAAATTTTTTTTAAATCCGATTGTTATTTATTTTTTTATTTAATTTCAAAATTTCACTTTAGGAAAGAGGCACAAAATGCCAAATGTCAAATTGTGAAGTACTTCAATCCAAACATGAGTTTTCAACCTATCAGGATTCAAATCGATCGTTGATTTTCCCTTTAAAGCCGAATCAGGTGTGTACTTGGTGGCGCACTTCTATCTGATTAGGAAAACTACTTTTTAAATTTCCACACAATTTTTGGATAAGTTTAAAAACCTTTTCTCGGAACACCTACGAAGGCCTCACGGACCACTTATTGGGAACTTCTGAACTAGAAGTAATAAACAGGAAGTAATCAAGAAATAAAAATTTAAAATTACATTTATTAGTTATCGTAAAAGAAATGTACAAATTGCAATATGAAGATATTAGCACCCCATGAAATCCTCCAGAAATTCAAATGATAATGAAATATGTTGTTTAACAATGTGGGGAAATTATACAAATGATAACACAAAGATATTTACACTCGTGGAAATCCAGAAAAAACCAAAGATCATAATACAAATGATAACATGATCCCAAAGATTAAATAATACAAATAATGCTAGGCGCGCACTGAGACTTTCATCGCAGCGACTTCACTCGAACAATGGCAATCGGCTATGAGTCTCGTCACCTAATGCGCACGCTCTAAATTCTCGCGATGTCCCAATAGACAGTTATGTTTCCAGTAGCAGCGACGAAACGAAGTGCATATTTGGACGGCCCAAATAACGGCCAGTGGCGCATGCGCTGTAGGTCTCGTGGTAACGTAGCAGTCTCGGCGCTTAGTGATTTAACCAATGGAACGCCGGGCCGTTAAATTAGAGTAGAGTTTAGTTGAAAAGAGGCCGTCCAAATATACAGTGCCGCGACGAAAGTCTCAGTGCGTGCCTACCCTGACAGAAAAATATGTTTACTCTCTTGGAAATCTAGAAAAATACATCCCAAAGATAAAATAATAAAATTATAACACTAAGATCTTTACACTTGGGGAATTACATTTTGCATGAAAATTATGCGGTGTGGGCCGATTCAGACTTAAAATGCCAGGATGCAGTCTTAATGCTACGATTCAGAATTAAATTCTGCTTCCCAGTCCGGCTCTGCTAGATCCTTAGAGTTAATACCCAGCTTTAAAATAGGGTAGAGGGTTCGTGGAATTTCCAAACAGTCAATCGTTTCCTCACTTATACCGTTGGCCTCACGTAGACATTCCCTAACTTTGACCATCGCCAGTTGCGTTAGAGACCGAGGTTGCTTTGTCTCGGGAACCTCCAAAACGTTGCTCTCTAAGACTCTAAGTACAGGTCACAGGCTTTCTGGAGCTTGAGGGGTTCTTCGAAAAAAGGCTCCAACAACTCGAACATCTCTTTCACGGGTACTAACGGATAAGACAACGCTTTCCACAGCAACCTGAGGACGTCCTTGCTGTTTTCAGTTGGGAAGAAGAGAGCAACCAAAATCTCAACGACGAGTTGCATCCTCAGGTTGCCATTGGTTAGGATTTCGTTCTTTATCCTTCCAAGATTGGATCTAAAAGCAAAAGAAATGTTTTAATATCATAGAACATAGAGTAAACTTAGAATGGTTATAATTTATCATTATTATTAATAGCAGTCTAAAAAAATCATATTTTGACCATTGCTCTTAAACAGCTTTTTTCAGTTTTGAAAAATGATTATTTTCTGTGTAATACTTTTATAAAATAAAAAATTTAGAGTATTGCTCGTGGGAAATTTTAGAGTATTCCTACCTAGATATCTCTCAATAGCTTTGTTTATTACTGAAGAGAAAATATGTGTAGTTAGAGGGGAAATATGTATACACTAGGGCAGTGGTGGCAAACCTATGGCACGGGTGCCACTGGGTGGCACACGACTGGTATTTCGGTGACACGCGACATTCACTAAAAATGACACATAAAAACTTTAAGTACAAAAATATAAATTTAATTAATTAAAGTAAGTAAAGTAAGTATTTACTTACTTTAATTAATTAATTATATATTTTTGTACTTGAATGATTTCTATTTTAGTATTAAGTAGCTTTAAGCGCTTGTACAGAGTGGAATTTCAAAATTTTCAAATTTAATTGATAGTATTTGCAAAAATGATATCTAACTTTAGCTCTAGCCCAGATATTTCCTACTACCTGAAAACTCCCCAAAACCAGCTTCAGAACACTTTTTAGCTAGCTGAAATTCAAAAATATTTCGGGGGAGTTTCCCACCTCTTAGGTGCTTTTGGGTCGTTAAAATATTCAGAGCCCAACTGGCTAGCAGTTGGCCCTTTTCTTCTCTTACCATTTGTTCTTATACTTATTTCTTAAAAATTTTTAGGTAGGGTAGAATTTGCATTTCATTTTGATGCACTTAATATGGAGAATGTGAATGATAGAGTTTCAAGTAAAAATTGGGGATCCCCAGAAAAGTTTTAGAAATTTGATCAAACAGGGATTTAACTTTGATAACACCTAGAATTTTAAATTTGTTTTCAATCAGTGTTCTGTCTTATTTTTCTGTATTTTAGAACATATTTCGGGTAACATCCCCTTGCTACAACGAGAAATATCACGGTCATACCAATTAAAGAAAAAACTCATATTTTTTTTTCTTTTTTACACAAATAAAACTAAAATTAAATTATATTAAGGTAATACGCAAAAAGAACTGTTTCCCATTTGGCTTATAAATTCTAGGAATACTAAACTGTTATTTATCGATATTCTATTAATTTGACTTTCCAATGTGTTTCAAAGTGTATCGATTTTTTTTCTAACAGGCAGTGACGGATCAAGGGCTTGGTTTTTTGAGAACTGACCTTATAATTACGTAAGAAAACTGACATTAGGCAGTTAGAAAACAAAGTCATAGATGCAAAAGGAGCCTGATTATTTTATTTATCGGTCGTATATAAGGGGGGAAGGGGCCCTGCCCCCTCCTAAATTCGGACAAGGTATACCAAAACAAGTTAAAACCCAGTTTTTTGGGGATAAATTTTCAAAACTTTTCTGAGGGAGTGCCCCCAAACCCCCCTTTTCTACTTGAAACTTTATTATTCACAACTTCACACACTTATAATACTCATGAAAATCAAATTCCTACCTAAAAGTGTATGTCCAAAATTTGGACTAGATGCACCAAAAACTAGTTCAAAACCCTGCTTTTAGGGTCAAATTTCCAAAATTTTTTTAAATGCAAATTCTACCAAAAATGTATTAAAAAGCTGCATTAAACCTATTAAAGATGCATGGGAGGGACTGAGGAATAATTGTTGGCCCCTCCCGAAATAAATTTCTATATACACCAACCACCGACTTTACGACCCAACACCTATCGACCCTCAATGGCGGATTTCATTTTCCAAGGGTTTAAAGATAAATTTATTAAAAAAAACACAAGTGGCACACTTGACCCCTGCAAATCAAAAACCGTAATATATATGGCACACAGCCCCAGTGGCTCAGTGGTATTGTGCTTCGCGCTTCCACACCACAGGCCCGGGGTTCAATTCCCGGGCTGGGCAAGGTTCACTCAGCCTTTCATCCCTTCAGTGGGTCGATAAAATGAGGACCAAGCATGCTTGGGAACTAAACACTGGGGGTCTCGCGTTAGAATGACCACCTAACCGGGACACATGCCTAACACCTTGCACCCCAGGGCCCCACGGTCACGAAAACGAAGCTGGGCATCGTAGGCCTTGGCCCACTAGGGCTGTTGCGCCAATGAGTTTAGTTTAGTATATATGGCACACTAATCGAAAAAGGTTCGCCATCCCTGCACTAGGGCAAAAAACACGAATTTATTCGGATTTTCAAAGCGCCCATGGCGGGTATTGTTGTGGAAAAACATGCCTATTAATAATCTAAATTCTAAAATATGAGCTGAATCAATATCTTCAAGTTCCATTTTCACTTTGAAATTTTGTCAAATTTTTCATAGAATTTAATTTTAAAATAATTCTACTTCATTTTGCCTCTATTTTAAAACCATAACTGGGTGAACTCATAATAAAAGAAGACCAAATAGAAGTTTGAAACCTTTCATGCACCTAGAAATGGGGAAATTTTCAATTTACTGTACGCATTGTGTAAAGGGGCGTACCCCTGAATAGCCCATGCCGGGAAAATGAATTTTTGAACATAGACTCCAAATAGGGCTCAAAAGTTGCGTATTACAATTATGATTCGTGGATAAATAATGAAAAAATTCTTTAAAAAAATTCATCCAAGAATTGGCTCTAATAGTAGAGAAAATTGCTATAATAAAATGGAAAAATTGTTTAAAATATCTGTTTAGGAAAAATATGTTTTAAAAGCTTCACGCATTTCCTATATGATAGAAAAAAATATTTTTATTTACTTCATACGATGATTTCAGATAGCGTATAGTGTCATTTGCCAAATTGGAGAAAAATCTGTCCATTTCTTTATTTGCCTTTATTCTTTTAGGTAAGTATTAAATTTGCATATAAATTTAGTCTTTGAATGTATAAAATCATTAAAACATTAACCTTCAGGTTAAAAAAGAATTATTATGCTACAAAATCATACCTAAATATAGTTTACATTTTTTGAAAATGGACTTGAAATTGTTTTCTATCAAGTAAAACGACATTAAGGGAATTTTAAGCTATAAAAACATAAACAGAAATTTTTAACTATACAGGGTGATTCAGAAATAATCATCAATGATTGGGGGGGAGGTAAAGGGGCCCTAGACAAGCATATTTCGAATAGGGATGGTGGGGCGCAGCCTTACCGTTAAGGAGCTATAGGACCTAATGAAGTGCGAGCGCGTTTCAAAAGGCCGTTTTTAGAAGGCCCGTGTGACGAAACAAAACATAATAAAATGAAAAAATCTATTGCATGAGGTAAGGAAGTATCCCTACTACTTACACCATGAATTCGAACCACTTTCTAAACCGTGGAGTGAGTTTCAAAAGTGCAATATTAATATTTTAGTCAAAGAATGGAGTTCCCTTAATGGTATTTAGAAAAATGATGATCAGGGAAGGAATTTTAAATGATCGTAACATTGATCATTGAAACTGTTTGATCATTGAAAATTCCTTCCCCGATCATCATTTTTCTAAATACCATTAAGGGAACTCCATTGTTTGACTAAGAGATTAATATTGCACGTTTTAAAAATCAACCCACGGTTTAGCAAGTGGTCCAATTTCTATCACATTGAGGATTTAAGTAGTACGGATACTCCTGTACCTCATGCATTAATGCGTATTTCATTTTATTATGTTTTGTCTCACGGGCCTTCTAAAAACGGCCTTTTGAAACGCGCTCGCACTACATTAGGTCCTAGCTCTTTAACGGTAAGGCTGCGCCCCACCATCCCTCTTCGAAATATGCTTGTCTAGGGCCCCTCTACCCCCTCCCCAATTATTGATGATTATTTCTGAATCACTCTGTATACCCTTATAAGAAAGTCATTTTGTAAATTTTCTCCACCTTTAGAACCAATACTTGATTGAATCACATTTAAGAAATTTTTTAAATAATAAATAATATATATACAGCAATATTTTTAGATTATGCAACTTTAAGGTCCTTTTTCATATAAACACATACATTATGCACGTCAGAGAGATTATAGTTTAATTTCATAAGAAATTTTCTTAATATGCAGACTGAAATTAAAGAGATATAATCTAACTTATATAATATTTATATAAATTATTAAATACTTATATTGAACGTGGAATGTCCTAATAAAAGGTATTTTAATGCGCAAAATATTGACACACGAAGTTTTTCATATTCAAAATAAATTTACATCTTTGAAAAGTAAGCAAATATATAGTCATTAATTATAACGAATATTGATAAAATACGTAAAAATATATGTATTGTCCATTGTATAACATATATACAATGGTATTTATGGTATATCAGATATGAACCAAGAACACAGATAAAATAAATAATTAAAAAATGATAGTTAACATATTTGAGTACTTAAACTTCAAAGATGAAAATTTTAACTACTGTAAAAACTGCAATAATGTAAAAATTTCCTCACGTCAGACTTTCAAGCTTGAAACAGCAAATCTTATAATACTCCTCGTCAAAGACATACGGAATCCCGTATTTAAGAAGCGCCTTGAAGCAGAGAGGATATTCCAACAGCTGATCTTTCTTCAGATACTTCATGAGAAGAGGACTTTCATAGAAAAAATCGTCAGTTGAACGCTCCCGAGACAAATTGCAACAAAGGACATAGTCTAGTAGATAACCTGGGAGTTCCAAGAGAACTCTATCCATAAATTCGACTCCTAGTGTTTTTCTGCATACACTAACGAAAAGCACAACTTTGTCACAATGCCCAACTTTGTCACGAATATTCCAGATTAGTTCCCCCACAGACATTCCATTGGATAATAATCGCATCCAACTTTAGAAAGGATCAGGCAAAAGAAATTCAGCCAAGAGTCGAAATTACTTTGAAATTCTAATGGTTTCATTCGCTCGGTTAATTGCAGCAAAATCTCCACTGCTGCTAGGCAACTGCACGGCCACTTTCCTCTGGAAATTATAGAATCAACGGAAACACGACGGATGATTCTGCGAGGAAGACCACATTTAGAGATTTCCTTTCGGATCTTATTTAAGTTCCCCTTAGCCTTCATTATGTTGTTCACCACGAGGCGATCGAAGAAATTACACAACGAGGATACTACAAGCTACTGCGTGCAATGGTCTACATCACACACTAGTGAGGAGCTTTATATATGGTTGCATTGAGTATGGGGGGTCTCCATGGAATGTCGCCAAATTCACTCCCACTTGCAACCCTTCCCTCCATGGGGTGATTAATACTAGGCCGTCTATCTCAAGCCATCTTCCAACCTAGAGGACCGTTCCATTTTATTCGCGGGTGGGGAAGGTAGATACGTAGTATTTTAGGTTGATCAAATGAGTCTCTTTCACAGTGCGCGTGCCCTGGCAGATGCACTATTTTTTATGGTAGATTTTCTTGGTATATTTGAATTAAGTATTTGAATTTAAAAAATTGTAAATGGAAGTAATATGAAATAAAATATCAAATAAAAAATTGTAATAAAACTTAAAAATTAAAATTATTTAGATTTTGTATAACAATATAATAACTCTTTGATAAATAATCTTTTAGGGGCAACTCTGATCTTATAATGTATTTACTGTTCTATACTTTTGGAAATAAATTTAATACAAGTTAATATTATTTTTTCTTAAGTTATATAATATAAGAACAATAGATAAAAGAACAAGTTTTTTAATTAGAAATTTTACGTACAGCATATTTTACATACAACCAATTTTGTATACAGCATACCACTAACTAATGAATTTTCATGAATTTTATTTGTTTAATAATTTTGATTTAAATTAATGATTTTATTCATTATTAAAATCACAAGTGATTTAAATCAAGCAACTCTGAATGCATTTTTCAATGAACGCACAAACATGTGCTCCCGAAAAAACGCTAAGTTCCTCATTCTATCCTTCCCCACCCGCGAATAAAATGGAACGGTCCTCTAGGTTGGTAGATGGCTTGAGATAGACGGCCTAGTTTCTGAACTCACCGGAGAAAGTTGATCCCTGCGGCAATCACTGAACACTCCCCTCAGGTGATAATGATTGACAGCCCAAAGCTGAGGTTGACTCCTTTTCTATTGAACTATTCTAAGACGGTTTCGCCCCTTCTGCATTTATATTTCCCGCAATTCAAATGCTATCGATTTCCAATCACACGTGGTTTTCTACAATTCAAAACATTTCGTTTAGTAGGGAAAAGTTGAGTGATATTGTAGGTATAAAACGTATTTAGTTTCTCCAAATGCGTTTCTAATAAAATCTACAAACATCCTCTGTTGAAAGGGATGTATTATTTAATTAATGTATTAAATAATTTAATTATTTATTAATTAATTTTTAAAAAAAGACTATTTCGGAACAAAATTCTTCACAAATGATTTTTATTACTTTTAAAATTGTAAAGTTCCTTCACGCTGGCAATCCGGCGGGTTGCCGGAAGAAAAAAGAGATGTTTTCGATGTTTTTTTTATATAATGTGTGAATGCGGAGAGATTGGAGATGGAGGTCGCGTGAGCGACGGGTGTACATTTATTAGCTACCTAATTAAATACTGTTAATTATCACTGCCTGGTTTATTTGGAACAACGAACGCAACAGTAATTTTATAGTGTTTATTGTGAATTAGAGTTGTATATATTTTGTAATCAGATGTGTATACATGTTGTATGGCTCCTGTCATGATGCAATTGGTGCATGCTGTATTTAATTTTCAAATTAAAAAAATCTTCACACATATGATTTGAAATCAACTGCGAGTGTTTATCTAATTAGCTTTCATTTTCTTATGACCAGCATATTCTTCTTATTTTATACAGGGTGTATCTGAAATGGTGCAACAAACTTTCAGGGATGATAGTACTCATCAAGACGAACAAAAATCGGTATAGAAAGGGGGTCCCAGACCAAATCCCAGGGAGTTAAAAATGATGGAGCGACACCCCAAAAAAATCATTGAAAAATTCAATTTGTAGAAGAACTACTACTGGTAAAAACTTAATTACGGTCTCAAAAATTGGGGTTAAATATGATCTTTAAAATTACCTCAAAAGTCTTCACTTTAAAATTTTTTTATTATGACAAAAGTTAAAAAACACAAAAAAATTTGAAAACTCTGCCAAAACCTTATTTTGTATTTCAAAATCATTTCTTTTGATTTGATAATCTAAAAGATCATAGTTGAAAATCTTTAAGTCCAAAGTTTCATGTAAATACAATCAATATTAAACGCTTGAGATCCTGTTAAAGTTTGTTTTTTGGGTGCGGAAGCAGTTTTCTAGAGCTGTTTCCAGAACAGCTGTTTGCGCACGCAAAAAACAAACTTTAACAGGATCTCAAGCGTTTAATATTGATTGTATTTACGTGAAACTTTGGACTTAAAGATTTTCAACTATGATCTTTTAGATTATCAAATCAAAAGAAATGATTTTGAAATACAAAATAAGGTTTTGGCAGAGTTTTCACATTATTTTGTGTTTTTTAACTTTTTTCATAATAAAAAAATTTTAAATTGAAGACTTTTGAGGTAATTTTAAAGATCATATTTAACCCCAATTTTTGAGACCATAATTAAGTTTTTACCAATAGTAGTTCTTCTACAAATTGAATTTTTCAATGATTTTTTGGGGTGTCGCTCCATTTTTAACTCCCTGGGATTTGGTCTGGGACCCCCCTTACTATACCGATTCTTGTTCGTCTTGATGAGTACTATCATCCCTGAAAGTTTGTTGCACCATTTCAGATACACCCTGTATATAACTTAAATAAATAGGAATATTTTTTATATATTTTTAAACTTATAATAAAACCTGATACAATAGCTTCATCATTTTTAAATTTGAAAATATTTACAGCTATTACTAAATAACTAAATAGAAGAAGGCTTAACATAACGACTTACCTTCGTTACTATTAATTGAAAGATTCATTTAGGTATTTTATAAAAAAAATTTCATAACAACTTTAATGTTGACTTTTATAATTAACTAGCTGATATGCCCGCCGTTGCTCGGGGAAAAAAGGATTTTCGAACTGTGTGTTAAAATAAATAAAAATTATTATCTTCTCTATATTCTTTCCAGGGCGTCATTTAGGGGCAATAGGGTCAACTGCCTTCCCGCTAAGATTCTATTCTGACCCTAAACTTCCTAAAGACATAATTTAAAAAAAATACTGTCTGTTCAGAATATATGTGGGAAATCCGCAATTTTAAGTGTAATCTTTCAAATTAGAAATAAGTTAGAGACCCTCTTAACTGTGCCTGATTTGTAAGTGTTATATCTTTGTTTTCTTCAATATCCTTTGTTCACTCCATCCATTTTCACAATAGGAATGCGTAGTTGAGGCAAATTTTTCCACCTTCCCTTCACAAAAAAGGTAAACGTTTACTACTGAACAAAAATTTCTATAAATACTTAATATTTATTTCCCCCTCATCCCACCATGTTTTCAAAAATTACTAAACAATTAAAAAATAAACAATTTTCTAAAATTTAAAACAAAACCTAAAAAACTTTTGGAATTAGTGTTAGTAACACCTGTTTTTAAAATTAAGAAAAGGTCAGGGGGAGACCCCCTGAACCCCCCTTTGTTGACTTATAACTCATTCTAAAGAAATTGCCTTCAAAAATGAAAACATCATTTGAATTGCCACCAACTATCTAAAATGCTTAGTCTGATGATATATTGTTAAATATAGGTATACTAGCTGTTACGACCCGGCAAAGCCGGGTCTTACAGCTAGGCTAGCCTTTTATGCGAGCTTCCCTTTTGAAGATAGTTTGTTATGGGGCGCCTACGGCGCCCACGTATTTAGTTTTCTTAATTTATTATTGTTGAATAGAAACCAACTTCCCTAAAAGTAACTTTTTAACCTTTATTAAGTAAACCAACTTTCTTGAAAGATATTTAAAAGCTATTATATTATTTTAATTTTAATTACTTTTATTTATTTATTTTTTTAAGTAAACCAACTTTCTTGAAAGATATTTAAAAGCTATTATATTATTTTAATTTTAATTATTAATTACTTTTATTTATTTATTTTTCTGATTATTGCGAGATGGCATCATAGTGTGCGAGCGTTCCAGAATCAGTGAGTCAGTGAGTGACGTGGGCTTTTATATGAGAGATAGGTTCTCCTGAAAATATTTAAATTTTGGTTCAATTAAAATAATTTTTCGGTTAAATACTTTTTGGTTATCGTAAAAAATTATTTAATCATCAAAACTAATTTCTTTATAAGATTTTTAGAAAATTCCACCTGTTATAAATATTTTTAAATAAATATTTCTAACAATAGTGGTTTTGCGTCAAGTGGAAGGAGCAATAACCGTTATCAATTTAACATTGAAGCTATACGCATAAGAATTTAGAAAAGTTCCAAAAAAGACTGCTTAGAATGCTTTAATTTCGAAAATTTCTTTTTTGAAAACCTTCCCGATTGTGTGAGGAAAAACATGCTACAAATTCATAACAATCACATTAATAATGTGGGTGCTAGAATAATGCAAAAACTAAAAACAGGAGTAAATGTTCAAACCCCCGTAAGTAGAAAATTAATTCGGGAGGGGCAATTATACCCCAGTACTTCCCATACACATTTTATAAGTTTAATGAAGCTTTTTAATACAATTTAGGTAAAAATTGCGTCTTAAATAACTTAATATGGTTAAAGTTATAGAAAATAAAGTACAAAATACTAAAGGGGGTGTGGCCCCCATAAAGTTTTCAGAAAAATTGATTCTAAAAAACAGTTTTTTAACTATAGTTTTGGTACCCCTAGCCTGAATTTTGGATGAACTTAACTTAAAAAGTTGTGAATAATAAAGTTCCAAGTTAAAAAGGTGGGGTCTGGGTAAAATTATAAAAAGGTAAATTTTTTTCTAACTTATATTATTGTAACTTATTTGTTCTATGCCCAAACAAAAAATAATTTTCATCAATTTAAGTCCTTTATAGGATTGTGGGAAAATACAAATAAACACACGTGGAAGTGTTAACGATTTTTCTTCAAGAGCGGTCATGCCGAGACGTGTTGGGAGTCTGTCGCTGTCCCCACCTGCATAGTGTGGGAATATTTGTCTCCCCTTTGTCACGGGGAAGGTCATCCTTTTTGGCGAATACAGGGCTTCTGTATTGGAGAGAAATCGCCTTTTTTGGCCAGGTCTTACACCCAATGTTTATACCCTAAATTTGTGAATTTACTGGAATTTTTTTGCGTTGCTTCTGAATCAAATATTTACAACGGGAAATCGTACTAATCGTCGTGCGGTACAAATGGTACAATGCTATTCACTTTCATGCTGAGTATTCTATAAGCAGATATAATCTAGTAAAAAATGAATACATTTCGGAAGAAGTAAAATGTTTTTTACTATGAAAAGAGTAAAAAACTGGGCGTACTTGGAATTTGGATTTGTGTAGCGAAAGAGTAACCCAGAGAGTAACTTGTGCCACTCTCTACATCACAGCTATGCAAAAAATATTTGGAGGGTCTGAAATCCTCAGAATTCAGGTCCACTGCTGTCATTTCAGCATTTTACTAATTGTTTTGTTTCTATGCTTCTCAACGCTAATTAAACCCCGGTCAATATTATTCTGGCCATAGGCCATTCGATCCAATTTTGTAAATCACGGTGCACTACAACACTTATTTCTCTCCTTCAACACAACACAGTTTAGGACGTGTTGCCCTCTACAAAAGGATCGGGGAAGCTCGAGAGGAGGATGGAAAATATCATCAGTCATGGAGAGTTTATACCCTTTATGATGCCATTGATAATGAGATAAATCCAGTGTAATTCGGGCAAAAATGTAAATAATGATTTTCAATGGTGCTCGTCTCCAATCGTGTGTGCCGTAGCAGTAAGTAGTCGCTCTTTGGGTTAATAAACCCAGACTATAAAATCTTCTAAGGTACTTGTACCCTGTATGGACAGGGCTCTCAATATGGACACTAGGGTGGGTTATTTTCTTATGACAAAAAAAATTTTACAAATTCTATCGGGCACAGCAAGAAAAAAGTGCCAAATGGTCTCAAACTAACATGTGTAAAATATTATTCCATCATAATAACCCTTTTTGCCTCTGGATTGGCCTCAAATGGAACAAAAATATGTAATTTTTTATATTTTCTAAAAATTTTATAAATTAATTTTTTTGTCAATAATTATTTAAAGCTCACATATAAGGGTATTTAAAAGCAATTTTAATCATATTATTCACATTTATGCATTTTTAATACAAAAAACCTTCCAAAGTGGCAATATAATGTGTTATCATATTAACAAAACAAGCGTAGAATAGAAGGATCTTTTTTGCCAACAAACAGTGGATTTATATAACACTTAATAAAATCTTTCGAGCTTTTAAGCTGTGGTCAAACGTTAAAAAATTAAAGTAAATATTTAATTAAAATTCTAAACGTTTCGTAATTTCGAGTTTTAATTAAATATTTACTTTAATTTTTTAACGCTTGACCACAGCTTAAAAGCTCGAAATATTTTATTAAATGTTATGGAAACCGGCTGTGAAAGCTTCTCTTTGTTAAACAGTGGATTGTCAGTGGCAGATTTTAAATATTGGTAGATCAGATACATTCTCCCTCAATTATGGCCAGTGTAAAAAATATTTTTAAGTTTTAAAAGTAGAAATAGTTGTATTTTTCATAAATGTCACGTTTTCAAAATTCAGCGGACAGTTATTTCATTGGCTGGTCTTGGGAACGAAATGTGATCACATAAAATATGTTGAAACAAGTGTCTAATCTAATGGATAGTTTGTTTATATTCAATAGCAATGAGGAAGTGTGCATTTTTTTATATATTTTTTAATCGATTCTTCTTGCAAAAATAAGCAACTACCCAAAATTTGAGGCCGATCGAGAAATTTTTTGATTGCCAAAAAAATTAACAAAAATCCACTTTTTAAAAGCGCGCGAAAACGCCAAGAGTTTGGAATCATCGTATGTTGACGTCATCATACGATAAACATTGTTGGAAAGCAATGGAGTTGATGGTATGATTGTTGACATCTTTAAACAATAAGCGTTTTCAGTCACGTGTTTTTATCGACTTTTAAATTAAAATATTTAATTACCTGTACGTTTTTTTTTGAAAAATTGCCTAGATATTTCATTTTACCATACAAAAAACCATACGGAATACTTGTTTGTTTGTGAAAATCTGACACATTCAACTTCCTTATTCATGATGAGATTCGCCTCAGTAAGGATTAACCTAATTTTTTCTATAGCAAGAGACTAAAACCCAGGCCCATAAATTATACTTCTTTAGGGGGAGAATTGACTCAAAATAGCTTCTTAGTATTCACTTATGCGTTCATAAAAGTTGAACTATAGCAAATTTAACTGCCTAAAATAAACACAAGTTCTAAAAATTAATGCAGCTAATTTAAAAATTTTGAGGATAATACTGAGCTTTGAGCTGAAAACGCTGATCTACCGCTCTTAAGAAAATTTTTCAAAATTTGAATCTTAAAATAAGTTTTTTATTTTTTTAACATTAAGGACTCCTATGGGGACACTTGGGATGGACTATCCCTAATATGCCACTGAAATTTCAAAGAAAACCTCAACCTTTAAATATTATCCAAATATCCTCCGGGGGATTAAATCTTATAACCCACAAAAGGTACCCACCTTCTGACAAATCCATTGTTATTAAATTTAATGTTTTTACCATCCTACTCAACCGGGAATAAAAGTTTCGCACATTTTTATGATTCCAGAAAGAAATCTTTGATTGCAAGTTCTAATCATTGAGATACTTCAAAATATGTTGTATTACTACTCAAGTATTTGAACTCTAGTTTCCTTTTCATTATTTTATAATCTTCAATGGGGATTTTTATACCATTTTGAACGTTTACATTCATGACAAATTCGTCCAAATTAGCCCGATTTTCGTTTGTCCATTTTTACATGAAATTACTATATTAATCGAAACTTTGTCGTCAATCCGGAGGCAAAAAGTTATCGTAATGGAATAATATTTCACACATGTTAGTTTGAGACCATTTGACACCTTTTTGCCCCCTGGGAAAATGTAAAAAAAATATTTTTGACCCACCCTAATGGACACCCCTAATATCTTAAAAAGTAAGAAACTTGATCGAGAGTTGGCACTACATGTTCGTGAAGAAAAGCAGTTTAAAAGATAATTTAGTCTGAAAAGTGCAAAAAAAGGGCGCTCTTCGCCATTTTGAAGGAAATTTGTGTTTTCATGGTGGGTGCTGATCGTAATTACAGGTTAAGTTTAAATTCTTATTAGATATGGTAAAATTACTTTAAATATTAAAAGGTGGAATGTTTTAGAAAGCGGATAAAACATATTTTCGTTTACTTTTGCGTATATTGCTTAAAAATATGTTTTTTGTTTATTTATTATAAGATTAAGTAAAACTACGCCCTGTTCCCATTATGGACACCTTATGTCTACATTGGAAGTACAGCAAGTGAATCTTCAGATTCAGAAATTTGTAAAATAATTATATTTTTCATGTTATTTTATTTAGCTACGTCATAATAAATTAGTGTTTATATGTATTTTTAATCTTAATTATAGTATATGTGGATAACATTACGAAGTGCATGTTCTGAAGATATTTACTGTGCCCCCTCCCCCTCAATAATTTAAGAAATATTTTTTTATCCCCTCTCCTTTAAAATTCCTTGTAGGAGTGGTTCTTCCATACACCCTCTGCAGATTGGTCAATAAGTAGCCACCTGTCCATAATAGGGACAGGTGGTTCCTAATATGGACACTTGCAAACATTTTTTGTTTTTATTATTGAAAATAAACTAGAATAATTACAAGGTCGCTAATTTTAATAATGATAGTCAATTGTTAGGGATACATTTTTGGTATACATTATTGGGGATATATTAGGGATACATTATTGTGGTCTTACATTTTTGGAGTCCTATGACGTGTACTAGGGGGTGAAAAAATAATTCCTTAGGGTGAATTCCTTAGGGTGTCCATTTTATGTACAGGTGCCTTATATCAGTTTTTTTTATTTTATATTTCAACTGAAAATGAGAGGTTAAGGACGATAATATATGCTGGAAACACATTCCTGTTAAGTTGGTAAAAACTATAAAGAAAACGCACAAATTTCCGCAAGTATTGACATCAAGAGTACAGCTAAAAAAACTGGCAGTCGACACAAATCTCGCTTCTGAAACTTGATACAAGCAGGTGGAAAAGTTTTCAATTCGCCGGAAACGGCTCTCCTGCTCATTAAATAGATGGAATAACATAAATATGCCTTTTTTATTTTCCTCCTTTTTTAATTACTCAAGATCAAAGTATTCCACTGGCCGTTTAAGGTAAACAATGAACTCAAATCTTGGCGTTTCTCTAGTGGTAAAATTTTTTCTCTCCCTCGGATGAACCTAAAGACCCCAAATTGGGAGATCTGTTAAGAACAAAAATGAAATGAAAAACGAAAGGATTAAAAAGAGATTGGAGTGGGAGCCGTCCCTGAAATATTTAGACCTTCCTCCAGTATATGGGCTGTCCCCTAGGGTGGAGCGAAACTAGCCAAAAATGACCAACTTTGAAAATTGAAAACGCCTGAGGTGGGAATAGGTGCCATTTACGAAAAAACTAAAAAATTCAAAACTTGAGTTCGATCAATTAATATCTTCAGGTTCCACATTCACGTTGAAGTTTCGAAGTTTCATCAAATTTTACGTAAAAATGGTTATAAATGATTCCCACACAATTTTAGCTCCCTTTTCAAACCATAGCTGGTTGAGTTTATATTCTTAGGATGTCAAACAACATTTTAAGACCTTCTATGGATCTGAAATGGGGGGAATTACCAATTTTTCAAGCCCGAAATAAGGGCGCATGCCATTAAAATAGGCTTGCAACCGAAAAACAAATTTTAGAATATCGGTGCCAAATAGAGCTCAAGAGTTGCGTTTTACCCTCTTCATTCATGGAAAAATAATAAAAAAATCGTAAAAAATAATTTAAGTTTGTTTTGGCCCTACAATTTGAAAAAATCGATCTTTTGCGTAGCGTATAATGGGAAAAGTCTTAATCAATCAAATTAAAGTTTTAATTGATATTAAAGCTTATGGATTAATTTGGTGTCTTAATAGTCAATAATACTTTTGAGTTCTGTATTAAATTTTTTAAAATCAAGTTAACAGCCTACAATTGCAAATTTGGATGAAAAAAACTTGAAAACCCCAAAGTTTATAAATTTTAAGTTCAAATATTTTATTTAGTCAGTAATACACATTCTTGTTTACATAAAATGCTTTTAAAACACTAAGGTTGATATTTTTATAGAAAACGTACGAAAAAAAACCGGTATATTGCAATATAGGCATTTTATTCCAAACTTTAACCTGAACTACCACTTTTTATAAAAAGTCTTCAAATTTAAAGGGGCGAACTATCAAATAAAAGGTTATGATTAGTGTTAGATATGATTAGAGAAAATTTAGGGTATATTATAAGTAATTTTAATGCTCTTATCTGAAAAAATAAATATAAAAGTACAAAAATTAATTTTTCTCTCATTTGGCAATTCTAAGATGTATGCCTTAACTGCTTAGCTCAAATCACACTGCAGTACCCTTGTACATACTTTTTTTGACTATTAAGACAACTAATTAATGTAACTATAAGCTTTTATAATATTTAAAACTTGAATTTAATTGATTAAGACTTTTCCCATTAAACGCTATCCAAAAGATCGATTTTTTCAAATTCTAGGGCCAAAACTAACCAAATTTATTTTTTAGGAATTTTTTTATAATTTTTGCATGAATGGGGAGGGTAAAACGCAACTTTTGAGCTCTATTTGGCATCGATATTCTAAAATTTGTTTTTAGGTCGCTAGCCAATGTTAATGGCATGCGCCCTTATTTCGGGCTTGAAAAATTGGAAATTCCCCCCATTTCAGATCCATAGAAGGTCTTAAAATGTTGTTTGACATCCTAAGAATATAAACTCAACCAGCTATGGTTTGAAAAGGGAGCTAAAATTATGTGAGAATCATTTATAACCATTTTTACGTAAAGTTTGATGAAACTTCGAAACTTGAACGTGAATGTGGAACCTGAAGATATTGATTGATCGAACTCATGTTTTGAATTTTTAAGTTTTATTCTAAATGGCACCTATTCCCACCTCAGGCGTTTTAAATTTCCAAAAAAAAGTTTTTCGCTCCACCCTACTGTCCCCTCCAAAAATGTTTTCAACCACTAGAAATGTTAGCACATTACTTTGATGCTAAGTTTAACCAACTTATAGCTAAAAAATATTTGATAAAATTAGATGAAAATGTTCTGAAGGATTGTAATGTCAAGATCCAATTGAAAGAAATCATTAAAAAGTAATAATTTTGATGAAATAAAACTTAGAATGTGAAAGTACCTAAAATTTGACACATTTTACCCTAACCCACCCTATAGAATTCAAGAGCACACTTTAATATCAGATTCCTGAACAAATATGTAATTACATATAAATCCTAGCCCTAGTAATCATTATGCCTCAGGTGGAATGACAAGAATAAACATCAGGTACGAATAATACAGGTACGCAGGAATATAAGTTTGTTGTGGTGATAATAGTGATAAAAGAAAGACGACGAATATTGTTATTTTTGTTGCATTTATTTTCATCCAATTACTAAACAACACATGAACTGAACAATATTTTATTCACACTACATATGTCTCCTCTGCTTCTCCAAAAAAAATCGAAAACATTCACTCGATGTATATAAAAAGAAGTATTTCTGATCAATTGAAAAAGATCAACAGCTCTCGAGAAATATTTAGCACGTCTCCTCGGAGTTTACAAAAAATTGTGAAAAACAATAACCAACACCGTTGAAAAACTTCTATCAAAATACAACTCTCGTTGCTACAAAACACAATAAACAAAATATACTTCTGATCTTCTGAAACATTAGTGAGTCTAGGTGTTACATTACTCTGTTTATGCAGCTATTATTACATTGAATGATGTTTACTGAAGAGAAGGTATTAAAGGAATTAGAAGTTAAAGGCAATACTTTTACATGGTTACATTATTTTCCTTGGTACTTTGTCGACTTTTGAAAAAAATTTTTAATGGAATTTATTTTTGATTGATTTGTATGGATCTTATAAGTAACTAATTTCACTTAAATCCTCGTTAAAAAGGGTAGTTTATAAGGATTCGCCCTAAACTAGATGCCTCCAGTTGAAATCAATGAGGGAGTGGGCATCTACATCGAAATTGAAGGATTTTGTTTGGTTTATATAATTTTGACTTTTTTATTGGAAGTAATTTTTCTTCTTTTGAGCAGACTTAGTAGAAGGTCATTATTGGCACTGTTTTGCATCTCATTTTCGTTTATTTATAAGGGATAATTATTTCATAGGATACATTAATAAGAGGAATTGCACTCTAAGTTTATAGGCATTTCTTCCAAACAAATAAAGAAAAGATGGTTGTTTTTATCAATACGATTATCAATACTCAGATCCAAACAACACAAGAAATAATCTCAAATTGAACCTAAGAGATCCAAATTCTTCCACTTCTTAAAGAGGATTTACAATTTTACAACGTAAAAAATTCAATATTTTCGCGGATATATTGGTCCCTGCATCTTAAAGAGATTATCATAAGATTTTTTTTAAATCACACATTATTTTCATATTCCTTCAGACGGATACGCTAGGGATGGTTAAAAATATTAATATCTTTCCTCTTTGGATATCTGACTCGTTATTTCAATTTTCCTTTAAACTAGATCAATTCCTTTTATCCAAATCAAAAACTATCATCGCATAGAATTTCAGCTAGCTTCATGTTTGAAAATTTTTTGTGAAGTTAAACAATTTAAATGTAAGCTTTTACTTGGAATATTTGATAAAGGCCTTTTTTAACCATCCCTGAGTGTAAAGACTGATACTTTTATTTTACACAGCGTAAAATGCGCAACTTAAGGGATTTGGACAGCATTCAGGTGATAATATTGAAGAAGCAGGGAAAAATTGAAGATTAAAAGCAATAGTTTGCAAACAAACACGAATAGAGCTTTACAGTGATCAATGTACAAAAAAGTTCCCAGCATTCATAGGTCCTAAGAGAAAAATTATCGGACTAAATTTATCAGAAGTAAAAGTCAACAAAATTAGTTAATTTACAATCAAGTTAAGGTAAATAGGTAATTTTGAATTTTATCTCATTTTAAAAATGTTAGGCAAGTTTAATGTTTAAAAACTTAACTGACTAAAATATAAATTATTGATAAAATGCAATTTTGCTAGATAGACTAACAAAAATTATTTAAAATAAACAAAACTTAATTTTTTTTTACTAAAGTTTGAGAAATTCGGCTTAATATCAACAGATAACATACGAAAGGTGTGTGATACACATAAGTCACAAAATAGTAATAGTGTCGACTGGATCTAATTACACAAAGTATTTTCGTGCTAATGTAAAATTTTGATTTCATCCTACTCTTCAAATTTAAACATAATTCATAGATAAAAACAATTCTTGAACAATTGAGCATATCCTGAAAAATTCTCGTACAGTTTGAATCGGCTGGTCCAATGCAAAAGCAAGTAAATAATTATAAAACTTTGTATAGACTTTTAAAAATTTGGCAGTTAAAGGAAATTGTTTTCTAAAAATTTCAAAAAGACTAACATTAAAAATTTGAGTATACATAATTCAAAATTAAAAGATTTACAATTGATCACATTGAATGAAATTATTGCACGCAAATATCAACTGAGTCTTTCAACATAGGCCAATCAGGTAGATAACTAAGTTTTCATACAGTAACCAATTCAATGCAACCCATTCACAATTTAAACTTTTTTTTGTGCATATCAATACCTTAAAGCACAAAGTGTACTCTTTATCACACAAAGTTGTAAAGAATAGTATAATTAAATAGGGTTATTATAGACTAGTTTTTAATCATGTACGGATTGAGAAAGTTTTGAATGAAGCAGAGGGAATTATATTGGTTTCTAATTCGGAAGGTTTTGATTCAGAATGTATCAGTTAACTGTACATTACATAGGGTATTCACACATTATAAAAATCCCTAATTTTAATTCTTAATACAAGTTCCTTTCATATTTTCTCTACATAACATCTTAAGATATTTTAATTTAGCTGCATCGTGGGCATTTGAAGTGAAGATAGTTATGTTTTATCTCTCGCGCAGTACACCGATTCATTTAATAAATGTATCAATAGATAAAATCCTTGATTGACTCATAGATTAGGCAATATATAATAGTATGTTAGAAAAAAGATGTGTTTAGGGAATTTTAGAAAATATTTGGTATGTCACAACTTACCTGTTAACTCTTCCATGCCACTTTTTGATTTAAGGTACTGATATATTTTTCAAGGTGTAATAGGGAATGGCTAAATTAGTATCTTATGAGACAACACAAAACCTTTTATAAGTGGCACATCTTAAAAATGGTTCTTAAGCCCTTGTATATACTTTTTAAGCACGATCTTTAAAAGTGTTGGAAAAATGATTGTTACGACGATGATATAGTGTTCTGAAAATCTAACATATAATATCTATAAGCATAGCGAATCCAAATCTCAAAGATAATCTCATAGAAAATTGAAAGAGGCAATAAAAAATTTTGGGATTGGCACAAGTAGTTCGAGAAAAAAAATCAGATTTCCATTAAAGAGTTCAAAGAAAGAACCTGCCCAGTAATCGGTAAATAGAAAGTATAACTACCCTAGGAATGTTATCATTAATCCAGATTAAAAACTGTGCTATTTATACAAAAGCTAATAATGCTTATTGAATGAATAGTTAACACAAAAGTAAACGGTAGTACCGAAATTTCTATCAACAGGTTCTCTCGAAAAGTTCTTTAATAAAAAATATTTTGTGAGATTTACATTTATTACAATGAAGAATACTATTACATTGATTTAAAAAGTTCTATAGGTTTGTACATTAAGTAACGGAATGCTTAATTTGTGATTTTTTCCATCTTCAAAATTTTTCTATGGCAAGAAATTTGCAAGACAATGACAAAAAACTGTTTCTCTTTGAAGGTAGAGAGTATCTTACAAACTATACCGGTATTATTTACATGTTCAGGCTGAATTATTTGAGCTTTCTCAAGAAGTGAGGCTAATTTAAAGTCAGACATAAATATAGATCAGGCAGACTTCATAAATTTAGTACAACTTTTTAATTTATAACCTCAAAAATACTCTGATCATATTCCCAAACATTTCTTTTTTAAACCTTTTTTATGAATCTTAAAGGCTGTTTGAGGCACGACTAAGCAATGTAGCTTATTTTCTATCTGCCTTTATATCACAAAAACATGCATTTAAAAACTAAGCTGAAAATTTACATTTTAAATGTTTAAATTTAAATTACACATCAGAGAGAGAGAGAGAGAGAGAGAGTGTAATGAATCTTTCAAACAATAGAAATTTAGTTTAAAATATAAAGGTTATTTATATATGTTTACATAGACATTTTATTAGCTGTTTATGTAATAAAGTGTTGCGATGAAAAACGTTTAGTAACGTCAATAAAACGATTACACTAATTTCAATTACTTTGATCAATCAATATAGCATTTGGATTTTTAATATAGATTAAAAATGAATTAATTTGCTATATTCACTTTGAATACAGGTTGCAAGGCAAATATTTCTCACTGAACTAAGAAATTTACAATATACTAAAAAAAGTCATCTCTAAAACGATCATTTAAAAACTGAAGTGCTTGCCTGATCTATAAACAATAAGGTCTTACCATCAAATGCTAAAAATGATTATTCAAGTCATTTTCTGAGAATTTGAATAAACCATTTTTATATAGCCCAGTGTTCCAAAACCTACAAAACTACATCAAAACAGTATTTACACCCCATTGTCTAATATAAGACTACGTATATATCTAAATATATTTTATATTTATATATTTATAGTATGTATACATATAATATATACTTTTACAATATTCTTCTATTTGTTGTAGTGAAAATACATGGACTCGCATAGAAGATCAAAGTGACGAATAAATATATTTCTGGTGACAGCGATGTCTTGATGCCATCCTATATCAGGCTATTCTTTGAAATATTTTGGACCTGACTCAATCTGAAGAAATATAACCACTTTATGAATCAATCTATACAGGGCCGTCTTCACAGATATGACGTCATAAGACTTTTTAACTGTTAGATCAATTAGTTCACCTTTATGTTCAATGGCAAAAGAGCACTGTACTGTGTGTTTAATGTACACAGAATTTCCGCAATTGATGAACTACTAAGCCATGGTAATTAAAAAGGTAAAGTTTAAGCAGATTCTTTAACACAAGGGGTTGTTAAAAGAATGCTCTGCTTTCTTCTTAAAAATAAATAGATAAAATATATAAACTTAATATAAATTAAAACAGAATATTCCACATTTTGGCTGACTTGAATATATTGGTTTTAGTTAAATAAAAGAAGGATAATGTCTGATCATCAACACTGATTGAATCCGTATTCCTCAATGAATTTGCTAAAGTTAAAAATGAAAAAATTTGGTTTTTAGTAATAAACTTTGATTCAGGTACAGAGAAAGTGATGTTTTTACACACATGTTTTCATTTTGGCATGACTATTTCATAGTATAACCTTAATAACTCAAAATAGAAGGGTCCTGAAAAAAATTCGAGATATCGAGTTTTCGAGATAATATGGAAAAACAAAAATACTTAATTTCAAGGGGGAAAGTACTTTTTCGAGACATGAAGGTTCTCAAAATTCAAGATAAATAGGTTATATAATTTCGTTCAAATCCCGTACGACGTTAATTTCTAAAAAAAATTTAGGTTTAGTTTACCAAAACAAAAATGGAAACTCTGAATTAATTTTTTTTATATCTAGTTAATATTGGGCACTATATTGCATGTCTTTTTAAATATAAATTTAAAATATATTTTCTACATCAATATGCAATTTAAATTACAGGGAGGGCGATATTATTGTAACAGAAAACCGAAACAATATACTAGAACTAGCTCTATGCAGTGTTTAAGGTAAGGATATAAGATCAGAAGGGAGTGAAAATTCGGGCATTTTGTTGCACTTTAAATTTCAGCTGTAATAAATCCAATGTATCTTCATCTAATTAGATTGAAATTGGACTTATATATATTTTCTACATCAATATGCAATTTAAATTACAGGGAAGGCGATATTATTGTAACAGAAAACTGAAACAATATACTAGAACTAGCTCTATGCAGTGTTTAAGGTATGGATATAAGATCAGAAGGGAGTGAAAATTCGGACATTTTGTTGCACTTTAAATTCCAGCTGTAATAAATCCAATGTATCTTCATCTAATTAGATTGAAATTGGACTTATATATATTTTCTACATCAATATGCAATTTAAATTACAGGGAAGGCGATATTATTGTAACAGAAAACTGAAACAATATACTAGAACTAGCTCTATGCAGTGTTTAAGGTATGGATATAAGATCAGAAGGGAGTGAAAATTCGGGCATTTTGTTGCACTTTAAATTTCAGCTGTAATAAATCCAATGTATCTTCATCTAATTAGATTGAAATTGGACTTATATATATTTTCTACATCAATATGCAATTTAAATTACAGGGAAGGCGATATTATTGTAACAGAAAACTGAAACAATATACTAGAACTAGCTCTATGCAGTGTTTAAGGTATGGATATAAGATCAGAAGGGAGTGAAAATTCGGGCATTTTGTTGCACTTTAAATTTCAGCTGTAATAAATCCAATGTATCTTCATCTAATTAGATTGAAATTGGACTTATATATATTTTCTACATCAATATGCAATTTAAATTACAGGGAAGGCGATATTATTGTAACAGAAAACTGAAACAATATACTAGAACTAGCTCTATGCAGTGTTTAAGGTATGGATATAAGATCAGAAGGGAGTGAAAATTCGGACATTTTGTTGCACTTTAAATTTCAGCTGTAATAAATCCAATGTATCTTCATCTAATTAGATTGAAATTGGACTTATATATATTTTCTACATCAATATGCAATTTAAATTACAGGGAAGGCGATATTATTGTAACAGAAAACTGAAACAATATACTAGAACTAGCTCTATGCAGTGTTTAAGGTATGGATATAAGATCAGAAGGGAGTGAAAATTCGGACATTTTGTTGCACTTTAAATTCCAGCTGTAATAAATCCAATGTATCTTCATCTAATTAGATTGAAATTGGACTTATATATATTTTCTACATCAATATGCAATTTAAATTACAGGGAAGGCGATATTATTGTAACAGAAAACTGAAACAATATACTAGAACTAGCTCTATGCAGTGTTTAAGGTATGGATATAAGATCAGAAGGGAGTGAAAATTCGGGCATTTTGTTGCACTTTAAATTTCAGCTGTAATAAATCCAATGTATCTTCATCTAATTAGATTGAAATTGGACTTATATATATTTTCTACATCAATATGCAATTTAAATTACAGGGAAGGCGATATTATTGTAACAGAAAACTGAAACAATATACTAGAACTAGCTCTATGCAGTGTTTAAGGTATGGATATAAGATCAGAAGGGAGTGAAAATTCGGGCATTTTGTTGCACTTTAAATTTCAGCTGTAATAAATCCAATGTATCTTCATCTAATTAGATTGAAATTGGACTTATATATATTTTCTACATCAATATGCAATTTAAATTACAGGGAAGGCGATATTACAGAAAACTGAAACAATATACTAGAACTAGCTCTATGCAGTGTTTAAGGTATGGATATAAGATCAGAAGGGAGTGAAAATTCGGACATTTTGTTGCACTTTAAATTCCAGCTGTAATAAATCCAATGTATCTTCATCTAATTAGATTGAAATTGGACTTATCAGTGAAGATTGATATGAAATATGATAAATAAAAAAACTTCAAAGTAACGAAATTATTTCATTTAGCATTGATGTAAAAAGGAATTAAGGATTTTACATAACCTGGAAAATTTAGTCCCAACAACGAAGCAACGATCTAAAATTCGAACCTTGAGTATAAGATCCTCCAAATATTTCCGACTGAAAGCACAGACTGTTTTTCTAAGAACACATCCCATAGAAAATAATAGGATGGAATAAAAGAAGCGATGACAGCGAGAAGAACGCCCGGGGATCGAAGTTTATCGTGTGTTCTATTCAGTCCCGAGTCGGGGGATTCGGAAAATGTTCTACGAAACATTCAAAGGGTGTTAAGGGATCAGTGTTTAGATGGGCAATCCTTCCTTTCTATGTTCCACGAAGACGGTATTGCATGGATCGTAGTAAAGGGGCCGGAAATTGGGCAGCGAGAGATAGAAGTGTGTAGTTGCGATAAAACGACGAATTCGATTTGGGAAAAAATAGAGGAAGTTTGTAAATAATCTATCCTGGCTTATTTGTTACTGATACTGTAGAAGGAAAATGATCGTATTATAAATTTAAAAAATGTATAAGTTGCAGTAAGTGGATCAGATTAGGGAGTAGATAGCCCTTTATGGTAGATAATAAGGAAGTTGCATGTGTCAGATTTTCAAAAACAAACAAGTGTTCCGTATGGTTTTTTGTATGGTAAAATGAAATATCTAGTCAGTTTTTCAAAAACGTGTACAGGTAATTAAATATTTTAATTTAAAAGTCGAGAAATAAACACGTGACTGAAAACGTTTATTGTTTAAACTATAAGATGACGTCAACAATAATACCATCAACTCCATTGCTTTACAACAATGTTTAGTATAAGATGACGTCACATCCAAACTCTTTGCGTTTTCGCGCGCTTTTAAAAAGGGGATTTTTGTTAATTTTTTTGACAATCAAAAAATTTCTCGATCGGCCTCAAATTTTGGGTAGTTCCTTATTTTCGCAAGAGGAATCGATTAAAAAAACTTAAAAAAATCATGCAACTTCCTAATTTGTCGTATAAAAGTGAAATTAATTGAAAAGATAAGATTTTTTAAAGAAATATTTAAATTTAATATTGTTTTAAGTATACAAATAAAACCTTTCGAATATAGAAAGTGGAGGTGACGTGCTAATTATCTCTGCTCACCACGTAATTGAAGATTTTAGATATGATTTATCGTATTCAAATGAAACAAAATAGGGTATCTCTATTTTTAGCATACTGATATCGAATCAAAGGCTCAAACCTATCTCCTTCTAATTTAAAAAAACTAATTTTGAAATAGAAATTAAAAACATATTTCTTACTTATAATTAAATCTTACTGCAATAATTGCAATTATTGTTTTTAAAAAATAGATCCCTACAATTAAGTACCAGCGTTCAATAGTTTTTGATACCAATTTTGTTGCTATTAATCTAGAAAGTCCCTTCTCAAACGTTGTTGTTCTAATATCGTTACCACCACGCCAGAAACACGAATCTGCATTCGAAAATTGGCTCCATCCTAGAGATAGTTGTCAGTCGCCAAGTGAGCAGTAATCAGTCCAAAGTGAGCAGCAATCGGCAACCCAATTGACATGGTTGGCGGCCAATTACATCTTGATGCCACCGCGCTTATGATAAGAGTTGCGCGTTTACGATATCAAAAAAAAAATCGAAATCATAAAATACTGGTGGTTCAATCCAGAGATTGTCTCATTTACTCATCTTCAATTTGATTGGTGTAAAGAATCACGTCGGCTTTCCAAGAAGAGTTTAATATTTGGTTTGAAGGGTTTGGTTTCGAAAACTTTAGGGAATGATCGCGCTTCAAGTATATTTCTATGAATTTTCAACTTTGTATTTTGTTTGCATTAAGTGAAGGATCGAAAATTTAAGAGTAAGGCGGTATTAACTTTAAAGACCACGTGAGGAAAGCAGCCTATAAAAGAACGAATGAGTAAATGAAACGATTCATTTTGAATCGCCTGCCAATTGAGCAAGCTGAATTGAGGAACCTAGCTCCAAATCGCTTTTTGTCTCATGATGTTGGAATCGAGAAATTAACTCTATTCATGGACTAGTCGAAAATACATCAGAAACACCGGCAAGAAGAAAACACACCAAAAGGTAAAATTTTTTTGTCGGGAAAGCAGTGTAGCCAAACAGCGCCAACCCAACCAGCTTCTAGGCTTTCGCCTGCATTTCAAAAAAGATTCGTGTTTCTGGCGTGGTGGTAGCGATATAATCTTCATCGGATTATAAATTATTGCTTGTTGATGATGTCGTGTCCAAATCAAATATATAAATTATTGTGTTTATCATACTAAAAAATTATGAGAAGGATTATAAATTAAATAGGCTTCAAGAATCTTAATTTCTCCTCCCAAGATATAAACTTACATTTACGAATAAATTCGAGAAAAATCGGCGACAGAAGAGCTAGTTAAAAACCCACTTTTGTCTGCTGCTAGGGATAAATCTGTTAACATTACTTTCCATTAAAATATAAGCAAAACAAGAACTCAAATGCAGAGATATAGATCCAAAACAAGCAATTTAAATAATCACTTTTATCCCTCTTAAGAGTTCAACGAAACAAACTAAATATTTAAGTCGGGAATTTATTCAAACATCAGACGCGCGTCTAAGCGGTTTCTTCGTAAATGCAAAGAAGACGCAATAAAAAGACCCGAAGCATCATTAAAAACATTAAACATTAATTGCCGTAAGAGGATTAGTCCCCTAAGTGCCCGAAAATGGCCAAGGATTGGGAAAGGGGTTTAGTTGTTAATGGAGAGCTTAAACGATGGCGAAGGAAATGGCACGTGAATCTACTAGCGTTTGAAGGAGATTTAAAAGGAATCAATCTGGCAACAAAGACTCAAGAAATTGCGCAACAATTATGTACTCTTTAAGCATCCCATTTGGGTAATTTCTAAGAAACACTGAAAACCACTGCAGTTATGGGGGTTTTAATGTTGGTAATATTTGGGATTATTTGGCCCGTTTAAAATTAATTTACCACAAATACATAGTGTTTTTATGTGTATTGCTTTTAGAAACCCATTTTACTGTCTTATTGTGTATCGTTAAAAACATTAAACCATAAAACTGTGATGCAAGAAACAGGTTTTTTGGGGAGTGGAAGCTTGACTAAACTTTAAGTATAAAACTTATATTGAGAATCTAATTTGAAATAAAGTATTGGATGCGCAATAAAAATACATTATCAAGTGATCTCTCCATTCTAAAAAAAGTTTTAGGTGAACGGTTTCCAGAGAAAGGCTTTTTAATTACTGAACCAAATGACACATATCTGGTATCAAAATGCTCGGATTCTTTCCGGATTTCCGAGTAGGCTATTGTATTTTTAAACAAAATTCTCAATTTTAAAATATTTCCATTTTTTTAGATTTCGGATAACGTCGCAGTTACAAAGCAAGAAACTATGAATTTTAAAACGATTGAAAACATATTTCACTGGTTTTTTAATATTAAAATAGATTAAATAATCATCTTTCTATTCATAACACGAATTTAAAAAATATACTTTAGGTTATTTTTAACAATATTTATATTTTTGTTGTTTAAACGGTTTTAATTATATTTAAAACTTAATGTATAATTAATTTATCTTTTAAATAAAAAATTAATATTTTTATATTTATCTTTGTCATTGTGGCAACCTAATCATTACTATATTTACAAATTATAAACTCGCTTTCGGAAATTTTGAACTTTTGCATTTTATTTTTTACAATAATTATTATTTTTATATTCTTTTGCAGGTATGTTTTTTAAGGTAGTAATGCGAATTTCATAATGCGAAAACGCTAACAACTAGATAACACTGGTGAACATTTTAGAAATAAAGATAAAAATCGAAAATGTTGGAAGTCTAGACATTCGTGCCATTGCAATGAAACTGACACAACTTCGACGTTTGTTTGTTCTCATGAAGATAAAATTCTAAATTTTCGTGATGTTTACGACAATTACTACATTTTTCACAACCAATCATTACAAATTTTAAGAAAGTTGAATTTATTCCTGAGATGTTTCAGTGCTTCCTTAATGGATCTGTGAAAAAAACATTACCTTGGGGAAATGATGGGTAAAAGAATGTTTACATTTCTCTGTTGTTAATTTTTTTCAATTATAAGGCGATCCGCCAATTCATTTTACCATAAAGGAACTGTTAAAATTCCGTCACTGAATAAATATCCGCCATTTTCGAAAGAATACCCGGAGAAGTACTACCCCTGTTTTAAGAATGTTTTATAAAGTGAGTAAGTGCAATGAGCTGGGTTTTGTGTGGAATTGCGAAGCGGTCCAAAAGTTTCTGCGTAAGCAGTTAACGGGGGTTGGCGAGCGATAGCGAGCAGGGGGCAGTAGCTCCCTAGTGTTTTTAAAAATTAAAGTAACCTGCTTATCATTTTCATATTACCTCTACAAAAATAATCATTAGTCAGGTTGATGTTAAATTTAATTGTTTGGTGCCATTTCCCAGCAGACACAAGTCATTTTCTTATTCCTACATCAAAACACTTTTATTGTGTTAAGTGTTATACATATTAATATAATGTCCTTTGATAAAAATTTATTTACTAGGTCATTATGTCTCAGAATTTCAATTAATGAAAGTATCAGATTTATAGAAAGTTAAGTTTAAAATTGCCAAAACACGATTTAAAAATACAAACGAGAAAATTGCCACCTGTAAATGTTGCTATTTGTAATATGCAAATAATAACACTATGATATTGTTCAAAATAATAATAACAACAGAAAATTAGGCAAACCAACATGAAACATAAAACGTTAATTTCAGTAGGATTCAGTATTAGTGCACATTGGGAATTTTTTTCATTAGCCTAATCAATTTCATATCAACCTTCAAATTTAATATTTTCCTGACTTAAGTTCAGCTTTTCTAAAAAGCTAAACATCACTTTCTCAAATACCACAAAATAAATGTTTTGAATCAAAATTTGGCTAATATTTGGCAAAATTTGGCAAAATTTGGCTCCTGATATAAACTGGAAAGTAAAAAAAGTTTTGTGCGACTTTTAAGAAAAAATAAACTAAAACACAATTTATTTACAACCTGAATACTTTATTAGCTTTTCCAATAAATCATGGACTCATTCCAGGTACTGATTTGGAGACAAGTTTGTTTGGAGTAAAAAATACCCACAGAATATTTTGATTAGTCGATACAAACATAAAAAACAGTAACATAGGAACACTAAGTACGCAAACCAAAACATCAAAAAATAATTACAAAAAATTGTGCTAGACATTCATAAATTAAACAACCATGACCAGCAAGTTGTGTGTGAGGAATAATGAAGTATCTTGAATTTTAAATAATTCAAGATTCTTATGGGGTAGAGGAAAAAGTAATAATTAAACCTGAGCTGAATTATAACTTGGTTATCAATAAGATAGTAAATAGTATTGAACCGTTTTGATGGTAAATGATGGAAAAAATTTTTTACAAAAAAAGTTTTCAATTTCTTTCCTATAATCAAACACATAAAACAAACAACTTTTAAAACTTAGTATTTTGCTTATAAGTACCTTTGTAAATAGGGTTTTCACACCCCATTATTGGATTAATACTGTTAGTAAAAATTACATAAAATACTATCGAAAAAGTTTCTTAAATAAACCGTTAATAGTGAAAACAATCTTTAGGTGAAATATGTAATGAATTATATTGCTGGACAGAAACAAAATTTAATCATGGACAACAAAAAGTGCAATTTCAAAATAAATACTAAATGCAACCGTAAAAACATTTGAAGTACTAGAATAATTGCACTTGATTACAATGGGACAAATGAAACTATATTATACCAACAAAAAGTTTAATTGAATTGACCAAAGAAAACAAATTAAAAAAAAACTCTTGGAAGTCATTAGATTGGCAGAACACTGATGTAAATTCAACAATACTAGTACCAGTATATTTTACCATGAATCTTGATATTCGTCAGGAGTTTATATGTATAAAATTATGACGTCAATTTCACCACAGGTTTCATCTGTACATCCCTTCTAAAACTGTTCTTCCACAAGGAACGAGGGAGGCGAACGGACTTGTAGAAATCCATCACCACTATACACAGGTCATAAAAAGGACCCCGGGGACTAGAGGAGTGTCCACAAACGCACTGACGACACGTGTGGATTCTGAGAGGGATGACACAGATGAGCAGTCTGGCCGCACCAGTTCAATTGTCAACAGGCGTCAAAAGACGTCCCCGAGAAGGGAAGTGTCACCGAGAAGTCACAGTCATGATCAGAGCAGTTGGTCGATGACGGGGTAGAGCAGCGACATGTGCTCCGCCCCCTTGATGGGCAGTTTGTTGATGGAGTAGTGGTGGATCATCTCCGGGATGCTGGAGAAGGGGTTGCTGAACTGACCCAGGATGTAGCGGCCGTCGCTCTGGACTATCTTCATGTGCATGAAGCCACGGGCACTCCTGTGGAAACAAGTCGACAGTTACTACAGGTCAATAACAGCGACTTGGTGAGACCATTGTGTACATGTGCTATGCCACTCAAAAAGTTAGCGTTTTCACCAACTTGCCTCAACCCTTTATTTACCGACGATTACATGTAAGTACCACTGGCTCAAGTTTAGAACTGCTGATGGTTGGCGAGTTTTGGCTCTTTGGCGCCATATTTAGAAGCCACATAATTAACTTAACATTAGTTGGGGTAACTATATAGTAATTTTTATCGCTAAAAACTTGGTGCATCAGCAGTACTAAACTTGCGCCGAAAATAATTTGGTAAATAAAGGGTTAATAGCACAATTTATACTTCCGAAGTGCACTTTTGAATAGTCCCAGGATCTTCTATTATATTACAGGTAAATATTGTATTGCAATTAAGATACTAACCCCTTTAACCCTAAAACAAAACGTATCTATAACAATTTACAGAGTGTCTCAAACTTTTGGCGCCAAACTTAACATGCAGGTCTGTTATGCCATGACAAATAAAATTTTCATTGGAACTCAAGTCCACAAATGTAAACTGTGTCCACTAAAAGACAATGTTCGCTGGCAGGGAGACAAAAAATTTACCTTTTTTTCTACGGAAAACCTCATTTACTATTACAAATTTGGAAATAGTAACCCCGAAAACCCCTGTAAACATTTTAACTCATTAAATTCTGCCGGTAATTAGTGTAAAAATTCCCTTTATAATTCGAAGACGGTCTGCAAAAAATGTATATTAAAAAAAGAGATAATTTTCTCTGTCAATTACCAGCGGAATTGAACAAAAAGGGTTTTCGGGGTTGGACTCTCTAAATTTGCTGTTATTTTCCGTCATTCAAAATTAGATATTACGGACATATACTCTATTCATTTTGAACTGGCGCCTGAAGAATAGTGATTTTCCCCTCGCTAGAAGCGTAACCATGGCTACGCTCTTCGCGCGGCCAATAGCAAGCCTTCTTCGTCGCTCTGAAGTTGATAGTTGCCATGGTTACTGATTCGGTGGTGGGGAAGGAAATATTTTTGGGGGCCAGTTCAAAATGAACAGATTATAAGTACGGATGAGCTGACAACTATCGTGTTTAGCACTCCTTGTATGCGTTTCTCAAGTTCCCCTTAAGTTTTTAAATCGGCCGGGATCACCCATCCCTACAAGGGAGTTCGAACAGATGAGAAATTTATAGTTAAGTTCATTTTATTTAGCAATAAGTAAGCTTAGCAGGTCAAGTAGGTTTCTTTAATTTAAAAAAAACGTTATTCTACTCAAGCAAGAATAAAAGTAAAGCATCTTTAAAAAAGAAGAAACCCTTGGATAAAATGAAAAAAGATCAATAATTGTATTGACTTTGGTTAAAAAAGGATGCCACTTTATATACGAAATAGTATATAAAGATATTATTCATTCCAAAAAACTGAAAAGCGAAGATTTTTAGAAACAAAGTATTATTAGCATATAAAACGGGAAATTAGTTTACCTTCTCACACAAGTTCCTTTTTCTTTTGCATAAAATCCATTTCGTTTGAGTAACCAATCTAACCGTCCGCCTCGGTAGATTCTACAAGTTAGAGCATGAAACGCAACTAAACATTACGTGGGAGGTGGAATCACGCACAATCTCGCCCAAATCGCGGTTTCGCGTGACAACAACGATCTAGCTGGTATGCGGAGAAACACCGGTTACAGTGTAAACTTGAATCTTTTTCGGAAATTTTTTCCCGTTAAATGGTGGAATTTCAAGATTTTTTGGAGAGCTTAGGTGATTTGTTTTTAAATTTATGAGCAGTAGTATTCAATGATTGGATTCTATTTTGAAGTTTTTTTAAGGGATTCCTTTTCACTATAATGAAGGTATATATCAGCTTGAATGCTACTGGCTATAAACTATTACAAGAAGTTTAATTAGAAGAATAATGGTCATTTGAGTAAAAATTTTAAATTTTTATACATAAAAATTAATGTTCAAATTAAGTACAGAAGGAAAATGGATTTAAAATATTTTAAATCACAAATATTTCTTTTCAGAAAAACTTTAAATTTTAAAATAATTCGCTGAAGTTCATGTCACTTGTTAAAAGCAATAATAAAAAAAATAAAATGGTAATAAATTTGAAAAAATAAGAAAATCATAAAATATTAAAAAGCTTTTTTAACAAAGGACAAAAAGTTAAACTCTGCAAAACACGCAAATGTTTGAAAACATCTTTAGACAGTACTCCCACCCAAATTAGAGAACTAAGGATCAAAATCAAAACCACCAACAAGAAACAAGTAAATTTTTCACTTTAGAAAAATGAAAATCAAATCTTTAGCAATTAACGAACCTATCAATAGCTTCACTTACACTTCAAATACCCCTCCAAAAAAACCTACGAGACATAATGAGTCGATGCCAAAACTAAGTAACAGAATAATTTTTTAAAAAAGGTTTCAAACGGAACTTTCATAAACAGCACTTCTTTCGAAAAGCACTACCCTCGCAGAAAAAATGTCCATACCCATTTATTTATAGCGCATAAGAACCAAGAGAAAAAAAACTTCGAGCATAAAGAAAGGAGATTTATCCAAATCGTTAAAGGGAAGCGCGTCATTAAGGATGGTAGCAAGCAACAGTCGTTAGCAGCGACTTTTAACGACGTTAGAACGCAATTAAACGAGTAAATATTTTTTTGAAAAAGACGCGAAGGTGGGCCGTAATGAGCCATGAATGGCATTGATGGTGAACCAAAAATCAAGTTGGGGTCAGAAAAGAAATTGAGCGAGCTAGGCTGTTTTATTGCTGATCTGCGAAGTTCGTTCGAAATACATTCAGCAGGTGATGAAAGTGAAGGTTCATTTGCGATGTTTATTTTAAAGTAAAATGGTGGTTCATAGAGGAGTTTTCTGAAAATCTTATCTACTCTTGAAAAACGTTTGAAAAATCGAACTGCGTCGCTTCTAATTAATTAAGCTTAGGTACCAAATCATTCAAATAAATCTTAGAAATTGGTATTTTAACTCATAGAGAGTAGTTAAAACTTTTAAAAAAATGGAAGCTTTTACTATATTTACAAGTATTAGTTAACGTTTAATAACATGGTATATTTATCTCGCTATGCAACGAGTTCACAAGGGCATTTAGGAATAGTTTCTTTTCTAGAACTGTGGTTAAAGAGCAACTTTTCATGTATTTATGCTTTATTGAAGTATTAACAAAAAATATTCAAATGAATAATTTAAATTCATACTAAACATATAATCTTAAAAAAACCTATTCTAATGGTACTTTTCAATGAAAATAAAAACGTTCATTAAGGAATAAAACAACGTTTAAATATAGGGGAGAGTGGGGCTATTTCGCACATGGGGCACATTCGGACAGACGGCATTTCCCCTAGTAATTATTAATTTAAAAATCTGAAAAAAATACCAGTAAATGGATACATGACTACCACCTCCTGCATGAATTTTCAAAGCCCTGAGCCATTTTGTTGTATACGTACTAGAAATTTGCTAGCGTTTGAAGCAGCAAAGTAAATTTTCTTATCATTTTGTTGGCGTAAAATATCTATCAAAAATAACTCGCAAGTGGACATTCAGCATTTTATTCAGTTGAGGTACTCTAAAGTAAGTTTCTAGAAAGATTTTATTTCCCTTCTTTATTTATAAATATCTTGTTGGGACGTGGTAAGCTTGAACTGGTAGATGGGGCACATTCGTACACCAAAAGATGGGGCAGATTCGGACAGTGCGAATGTGCCTCATCTTTCCCATTTTTGATTATGAAAGTGATTTATATGCATATAAGTGCAGTATATTTAATAACTTGAAGTTTAATTGTTTTTTATTGTAATTGTTTCAAAATTTGGTGATAATAGAAAATAACATCTTAAAGAAAGCTTCAGTTTTAAGGAATTTAGACCCAGATTTAAACATTAAAGAAATAATGTCCCTGATAATTGTTTAATACCAATTGACTTTGACTTGTATTTTATTCCAGTAGAATTTGCTACTAAAAAGAGAATTTTGTTATGTTGGACAAATAGAAAATTTGGAGTTGAATGGTGCTTATTTAAAATTAATGATGAAAAACTTTAAAATTAATGACGAAACTTTTATTTTCCCATTAAGAAATGATTCAACATTCATACAAAAAGATAATATCGTATTACAAGTTCCCCAACCGTCAGTTTTAGGTGTTAATAAGCGAGCTGCTGGTTCACTTTTCTTTTCGAATAAAACCTGACAGTTAAAATATTGGTTAAACTTTTTCTAACTAATTATATTATGTTAAGTATGTCAATGTGCAATATACTCTTCATTACTACAATTGTTTTCCTCATCAAAAACAAAAATGTTCAATATTTTCTGAAGCTGTTTTCTTTTTTTAAAAAAATCTTCAATTTAGAGGAAAAATATGTAAAAGTGCCAAATATTTCGTTTAATTATCCTTACTTTAAAGTGCCATAAACTTTTTAGTTCGTAAAAATAATTATTGTATAATTTTTTGCATGTGTACGAATGTGCCCCACACGTGTGCAAAACTGCCCCACCCATGGGGCACATTCGCACGAAATTTCTCGTTTTTTAGATTGATGATATAGGTTAGAAATTCTAGATGAATGCGACCAATTATCGTTCTAAAATATCGGGAAAGGTCTTAACTTTCAATTGAATCCGAGTTCGTTTCAATATCTCATCTAGATCCAGAGAAATATCCCGAAATGCACTTTTTGTGCGAATGTGCCCCGTTCTCCCCTACTCCGGAAAGCAGCCAATATATTTCCAGTCCACACAAATTTTCTGACACTCCAGCTGACACGATAACATCATCTCGACAAGAAACCGAATAACAGCACCAGATAAAAACTTTTCCAACTTAATCCTGTTCTTTTTTTTTCTCATCGCCACCTACCCTCCCTGACATCCAGGTAATAAATAAAAGCTTAGAAGTCTTCCTGACACGAAACAAGGATTGCGGCCGAATTAACACGGGGAAGCCAGGGCTGGGAAGAGAAAGAAAAGAACAAGCAGGGAAAGAAGGGGGACAAAGACAGGAGACTCCTGTCATTAATCACAATTGGTCGCGCTTAGGTGTCACTAAAAGGAGACCAAAGCCACCTAGTGGCAAAGAGACAGTGAACTGATTTCGGAGATTCTAGCAGTAGGTGGAAGTTTCGGTTAATATATTGCCGACAGGAAACTTTTTATGTTATTTAACTAGCAGATTGCTCAAATAATATTGATTACGTTAGGGTTAGGAGATTTTGAGAGTAAAAGAAGAGGTATTGGGTAAAGGTATTTGGGTAGCCCAATCCACCCCCCAACCTTTCAGTTTATGGGGTAATAGGGGGGGGGGGACCGGGAATTCTTTATTGTAAAAAGGTCAAAACATACAAATTCCACAGTATAAAAAGTCTAAAAAATAACAAAGCTGAGAAAACAGATTTAAAATGTTAAAATTCAAAGTAAAACATTAAAAAGCTTTGACAAAATGCGACACTCAAAATAAGTCATATTGTAAAAAAGGTTAACAGGTGTATTAAGGTTATTCCACAGTGTAAAGAAATTAGTATGTTTTAACCTTTTTTACAATATGACTTATTTTGAGTGTCGCATTTTGTCAAAGTTTTTTAATGTTTTTGTTTAAGAGGTATGGAGTTATTTTGTTTTCTCCTCCCCCCATTTAGCATTAAATTAATCTCTAATAAAAATGAGCTACTCTAAAAAACTAGCTACCTCTAATTGGCGAAAAAGGCAGAGCGACGAGAGTAATCTCTGACTCGCCAATTAGGTAGCTGGGAAGTGAGGAGTCTTCTTACGTCAATCTGTGACGTAACTGCCAGGAAATGTTGTAATCTAGAATAGTTTAATTTTGATAGCCACGAGTAACCATATTTTTTGAGAAACGAAAGAGGACGAAAAACTCAATTAAGAGTTTCTTCGGTTGAGCTATACAGGATGATTTAAAGTTCTTGAGATAAAATGCTAGGGGGTGTAAACTATACAAAGACAATTCAGAATCACTCGAAAAAGCGGGGTCTCTGAAGCAAATCTGAGGCGCTAGATAGGGCAGAGAAAAGATACCAGAACCAATAAAAATGGGTTAGCGCAGGGAAACGGTTAGGTATAGAAAAAATTCCAGTGTCAATTACCGTGTTTTAACTTATCCATAAAACCTGTGTTAAGTTTTTGTCTCAAAGAGATCCTTATTAAAATCTGACAGTAAAAAATGCGGAAAAATAACTTTATGGGTAAGTGAGAAAACTCCAGCTCTCAAGCGTCACCTCCAACCGTGGACCGGTTTCGCCCTTGTTAGGGCTCATCAGCACGGTATAGGAAGGCAACGCAAGAGAGCGGAGGGAGAGCTTTCCACGGTTGGAGGTGACGCTTGAGCGCTGGAGTTTTCTCACATATTCCTCTAACCAGAGGTAGTGGTGAAGCACTCCCTTTTCATAACTTTATGGGTAGTTTACACCTCCTAGCATTTTGCTCCACGAATATGAATCACCCTTTATAACTCAGAATCCTTGTCAAGAAGATGAAATATAGTAAAAAAACATCGCGAAACTGTACCTTAACCATCTATAAAAGTAATAAATTAAACTCTCCATTAAGGTTATAACATACAAAACGATTAAGAGCTTAAAACAAATTTCGATTCAACAATGAAAGATTATTTGCTGTAACGGCACAAAGCGACTTTCTCCCCACGATAAATATATAACTCACCATCGATGTCCAGCTCAATCTCGAACCAAAAATCAACAACCAGGCTTTCACAAAGAGAGTGACATCTCAACTTCACTCAGTCCAGGGTATCGCAAGCCCGCTGCTGTGATCTGATCTCCCAGACTCGGGCCACCATTAATCTGGGGGGCCCTGTCGCACAATTTGCCCATCGCCCCCTCCTTCGCTCTAATCTCCTGCATGGCTGTCGACAGTAATTAAAACGAGCTGTTTGGTTTGGGATCAAGTGAAAAATGGATCCCCGCCTTTGTCGCTGCGGCCATTGATTGGATTCCGTTGCACTGTGTGTGAGCGTATTCGTAGAGATCGTTTGTTTAAGGGGGGCTGTGTGTGTTTATGGAAAGGATCCCCTGTCGCGTTCTATTGTTTTTGAGGAATTGAATCCCTGGTGTTGGAGCTTGTAGTCGTGTAATTGAATGTATTAGCGTCCCTGTTCGCGTAAGAGAAGATGGAAGGGTGATAGTTCAGTCATCGAGGATTATATTACAATGGATTACAGAATAGTATTCACACTGTGAATGTGATATTCATAATACAAGTAATACTTGTATACACACAGCAATAGTGGTACAGGTTAAAAAGGTTTTGAAGATTAAAGTTTTATGAATATAGTTCAAATAAAATTGAATGGTTAATTTATTATATCTAGCCAATTAATTGGAATTCAAAATTGAAGAATATTAATTCACATGACACCATCTAACATAGAAGCACCTACTAAAAAGTAAGAATAGCGAGCTTTTTAACAAATGAAAATATTTTAGAAATTAAATAGAGAGTTAAAAATATGCTATCTAACATGTTATCGAAAGCGTAAAGAAATATTTTGTGGCATTGATTTGTTTCTAGTAGTTTTAGAATAAGAATAGCACAAACGTTCAAGATTCATCCTATTTTTGTCATGTATGGACGAATTTCGTTTACTTCTTGTAACAGTTACGTAAGCTTGACATACGAGTACTTCGTTTGAGTTGTGCGTATGAGCGTTCGATTGAGAAATTGCCTTACTTGAGAGACAGAGAGTAATCTTGCTTGGAACTCTCGCTGTTCCGCACCAGATAGCTGCCTTCCTTGAGTACCCGAAGTAAGTTCTCGGCATCTAGCCGGCTGATGGAACCGTGGTACCATCTGGAAAAAAAACATTTGGTATGATCATGTAGGCTTGCTTAAAATTTAAAGATTCAGAAAATAATATAAAGTTTAATCAAGAGCAATTCAACGTTTTCTGTTTGTAATACGGAACGCGCAAGTTAAACAAAGATGAAAAATCGACAAACAGATCAATACTGAAAACCCGATGAATTACTTCACGAAACTAACTCTATCCATTCAAAAGGTTTATCAAAGCTTTGTAAAAAAATAATAGCAGTAAAATAGAGATAGCATAAAAAAGAGTGCATAAAAAACTTCGCTAAAAACACAATATCCCTGCTTTAATTGGCTAGCTCACAACACAAAGTAAGTCTTGCTAATAAAGCATGAAACACCTCAGCGGAGAGATCACATTCAGTGGAATCAGCCCCATCCACTTCATTTACTCAGCCCTACACAAGCACAACGGGATCCGTCTCCTCCACAAAGGTATCAGCCCCGCGGAGAGCATAGGGCTGCGCGGAGATAAAGGCGCCGCCCCAGGGATTAAGACGCCCTAATCCGCTTATTGTTCTGCTGTGTACACCAGATAAGAGGGCGCTGTTTGCCAGAGGAGGCGAATGGGGAGTCTCTTCTCTGTGTATATCGTCTACCTTTTTGTCTGAGGTAACAAGGGCGTAATGAAGGCAAACAGAGGGCAAATTAGCTCGGGTCGGGACCTTGATTTGGAAGGCTCAGGGGGCGGAAGGGTATGGATGTGTCGCGTGTGATGGCTTTGTTGATGTGGCGGGTCAATTGAAAGGGTGAGAGGGCGGGCGATTTTGATGAAAGTTCTGTACTCTGTGAAAGGAGTATTTCACCATTATCACTGGTTAGCGGACAATAAGGGTAAACTCACAAATATCAAGCGTCACTTCCAAGCGTTGACTGGTTTCGTCCTTGTTAGGACTCATCAGCACGGTATAGGAAGGCAACGCAAGAGAGCGGAGGGGAAGTACTAGTCTAGCCGACTATAACTGAAAAAGTGGTGACCATTTCAGTTATAGTCGGCTAGACTTGACTAGTACTTCCCCTCCGCTCTCTAGCGTTGCCTTCCTGTACCGTGCTGATGAGTCTTAACAAGGACGAAACCGGTCAACGGTTGAAGGTGACACTTGAGAGTTGTGAGTTCACACGTTCTGTAGTCTGTTTTATAAAAAAAACATATGGTGCATTCTAAAGACTGCAGAATCTATGGTAGTAGCTTGAATGATGCTCTTCAATTTCTACATTCAAGTCAATATTGCCAGAAACTTCCACAAGAGCGTTTTTTTTATCAGATTTTAGTTCATTGAATCAATTTTCATTACTAATTTCTATTAGTTATTTAAGTCCATCAACCTGTATAGTGAAAAAAACATGAAACATCCCATCAATCCACCAATCAATGAAATAAAAATCAATCCACCAGTGTAAGACGTTTTATGAAGATAGAATGAGAAGGAAAGGTAACGACTAAGCAGCTAATAAAAATAAATAGGCAGGTGGTAGAAGGAAGAGATATACCCTTGCTTTTCCAGAGTCACTTCAACGTCCACTTTCTCACCAACGGCGCTTAGTGCCGCACAACCGAAGTTCAGCGACAGGTTCTGGCGGTTCTTGCGAGGGGAGTCGGAGTTCAGGTTGAGGTTCAAGTTCAGGTTCGGACGAATACCTGGAATAAACAAAATGCCACATTAGATACACTGGAAAGTTATAAGAGTTTGTCATAAAGCAACAACGTTACAATATGTATAGAAAGTTTTGGTCGAATCTTTAAAACACTTTGTTTAAAACAAATGAAAAAACCTTGTTTAAAACACTTGTTTGTTCATGGGTTTTCTTAGCATTTCTTCATTGAGGAAAAAAAACCCAAATAAAACATGTTTTAAACAAAAAAACACGTTTAAAACAAGTAAAACATGTTTTTGTTTTTTATTTCAAAAAATGTTTTTTTTTTCAACCCTGCTTTAAATCCATAAAACTAAAATAAAGGTAAGAAAAAAAGACAAAGGAATTTAAAAACAATTTATCACCTGTCTAAGATTTGACATTACCGTTTAAGTAAACGTGAATTGAATTCACTCAATATTAATGACTCGTTCCCAACTAGGAGCTACCCATTCCCTTAACTCTCAGTCGTTTTTCAAGGAAATAGATTTCATACGAACATTCTCTTCAACTCCATATATTCCCTATGTTCTAATACTCTCATTCCCCTTATACTCATTTCATCTTCTTCCTCACACGGCGATCCACAAGTCCCAACGGCACTAAAACAATATCTCTACAGTCGTTCAGCTCATAAAATAGATTGCGCTGCAGGTAGGCCACCGCTCTTAAAGGAGGGGTCGATGGAATAAAGAATATTCCCGAGGCCATCCCCCGAGTTCGAATGAATTTGATTGGCGGACGAGATTGATTAAAACCATAAATCACCGCCCCCAGATTGTAAGAAAAGAATTTTTGCCCATTATTATTTCTTGCTCTACTTTCGCTGTTTATTCATGACTTGAAAAATAGGGACGCAGCGGGGGCTGAAATAGGGAGGCCATTAGGTGAAGAGGGTTAATCAATTTAAATTGGTTGAAAGCCTATTTCCCTTTTCGGAAAGAAGTATTTATTATTTATATGCTCGTATTTTTCTCGAAATAGCTTCAAGTAGGGGTTTTTTAGTTTCACTGCTTGGATTACATCGAAGTGGAGACAAAAAGGGCTACGTTTATGGTTCTAGGAGGGGTATGGGCACAAGCGTTATTCTCTCTAACATAAGCACTTTAGTATTTATCTACAACAGCGTTACCTCACAGTGAAAATTTCAAAAAAATTTTATTTAAGGAACACTGAACACCAAAAACTAATAACTGTGCTTTAAAAATTACATAAGGTTTCAAGGAGAGTTGTACACTGTATCGCAAGTAAGTATTTTTATACTTGTAATAAAATAGTTAAAAACAAATGGGACAATGTTAACATGGGCATAAACAAAACTCTCCATCAAGGCTCCAAATTTTCAACTTTAAAATTTTAGTTCATAACAAACAATATCCATATATGTTACGGGCAATGTGATAAACCGCCGAAGTGGAGGAAGGCAATGTGATAAATTCAATGGAATTTATCAAGGAAGTTTATCCCTTTGCCTGCCTCCACTCTGGGTATTATTAATAATGCCTGATTAATCACATTGCCCGTAACATATCCAATCCGAAATATTTTCCGGATATCCCACTGAAATAAGATATTGATTATTGTTTTTACCGCTACCCTGACCGTTGATTAACCAGCAGTCAAATTTCTGATAGGCAGTGACGTCACATTTTCCCCATCATGTGACCTACTGAGCTTGCAATTGGTTACCACAGAGATAGCTTGTAGTGAGATAGTAAATGTATCTTCCTCTTTCGATCAATTGCCCCTCAGTTTCTTCCTTTCTTCCCTCCGAGTATGTCAGAATTGTGAAAACTGCCAGTTAACCGTCAGTCAGGTTTGCGCTGAATACGACCGCTAAATATTTATGTTGTACATAAACCCTGCAGTTTCCACACAGGGACGATTAAAGGATAGAATCTCATCATTTAGTGAAAAAAGTTTCATTCCAAGACATCAGACAAGCCCACTTAAACAGTTTGAAGACACACACACATTAATCTTGACCAATCCATTCCCCTTATTTTTGGTCCACTAGTCCAAGGAGAAAGAGAGAGCACGGAAAGATCATTGTGTGGCAAACAAAACGTGGGGGAAGCACTAATCTCTGGATAAACAGGGAGCAAATGAGGCGGACACGGGAACCGCCATTAGCCACGAACAACCGAGTGAATGGACACAGCAGCGGTCGAACAAAAGCACCAGGAGAACGATAATGGAATTCATTTGTCCTTCTTCCATTCGAAAGAATGGAGGATGAACGTGGTTCGAAAGAAAGGAAATGTTGCATTTGCATAAAACTTTTGGGGTCTGATTTGAGTATGACTATCGGTTGTTGTTAGTATAATTAGTAAAACAACCTTTAAACATTTGTTGGGGTTCTTAGATGAATGATTAAAATATTTAGTCAAGTCGGAAGAATGCCGTTATAGGATATATTCGTACTTTTGTTAGCTGTTTTCGAAGCAAAAAACTGGTAAGTTTTCTTTAAACCAGTATCTAAAATATAAGTTTCAAGTTAGAAAAGGTTGAGGGTTATGTCAAAAAGGAAAGTCATTGAGAACATGCCATCACAATAGAAGATCTGAAGAGACGCTTCGTATGCACTCTTTATTAAAGTAAAAATAACCAAGAGTAAGCCCGCAAAAAAATAACCTGTTATCGCACATTGAATCAAGGGCATAGCCAAAGGGATTTAGAGCATATTTACCGAACTAAGGACTATTTTTTTCGCCAAAGAAAAACTATCCATACAAACTTTATCATCCGTTACAAAATATTTTCCAATATTCCCCTTATTTTAACTAAAATATAAAAAAGTCCCCCGTGTGTTTCTTAAATTTAATACTATTTATTTTAGATCAAAAGCTGTTCTAGTTTCACATATCCCCAGTAACTCGTATTGACATCGTTGTGTGTGTATCTAAATAAATCAATAATCCTGCTTATAAAAGAATATGATAGCAAAATATTAGAAGGATTACGGAAAAAAACTCATGCAAAAAGAAAGAGTAAGTCAGAATCAACTGAATTTACTTAGAGTAGGATAAATGTTCAACCCTAAACTATAATAAGCTTATTTCTTGCAGGAGTACCTATTGTTTGTCGTTGAGCTCTGGCCGTCGCTAGTTCACATGAGCTGTCATAAGGATTTTTTCTTTTTATGATCTAAGAACACTTTTAGCCATTTACCCAAGTCATAAAAATACAAATTCATGATTTTTCATGATCGTGATCTCGAAATTTAAGACATATCATTCGAAACCATACCACGGCTCCTATGAACTAGCTACAGCCAGAGTTCAACTCGAGAGGCAGACAAACAATACCGACTCGATGGCAAAATTTATTAGCTTGTAAATCAAATATCCGCGAACCTTTTTTCTCGTTCTCAGTACCATCTTTTTCCTTCACAGACATATCCCCCATCTTTATTATCGTTATTACTAGCGGCCCCCAGGAATGGTCCGCGACCGATTTCGCTGATCGACCCCCAGAGGGCGCGGCATCACGACAGCCTCAGTAATTGCATGTCCCTCCAAAGAACACCGGGAGCAGCTTCCAAATGGTGATGACGAATCCCCGGGGAACACCCCCAGTTTGTGCGAATACATTACGCACTGTGTAACTGTAACAGTTTCTTTTCTTTTGTTCTTGAAGGGGGATGGTTCTTGTTCTTATTCCATCCGATCCCTTCCCCTGTTTCTTTCATTTTCGGAATGTTCTCCCAGTTTTTATGGCGAGATGACTGAGTTGTCTATTTGCTTGATGACAATGGAGGGTTTGTGTTTTTTTTCTATTCCTCTCGTTCTTACTCGTGATTGTTTTATGGAGTGGGGACATGTTCTTCTGGGGGTTGTTTTCTAGAGGTGGAATTGAATTCGGGAGTGTTCTTGTCGGGAGTCATATTCATTATAGACTGACACGGAATAAATGAACCGTTCGGGGGGGGGTTGAAAGAAAAAGACTGAATCGGGAACGGGGGAGAATTTCCATTGATAATTTTAAAGCATTTTATCTACTTTGAGACGTTTCTGGTAGCTACTGGCCAATCCGATATCAAGTTCATTTTTGGTACCCAAAACTGATTGATAAAAAACTTAATCCCTACATCTTACGAAATTAGAACTTTGATTCCGAATATTCGATTCATTTGTGGCGACTCCATTTAAACAGAAGGTTAATTAAAGAAAACTCATACGAAAACTAATATTAATAACAAAAACGTATTCAGCTTTCTTCACCCATACTTATGATAGTTTTAGTAGTACTACGATTTTCTTTCAATGCGTGCCATGGAAAAGTAAAAGATAATAAGTACAATATCAAGCTGAATTAAAAGATGAAAATTCCATTATTTTTTTCAGGGGCATATCTATTTTACAAAGTCAATTCACAAAAATAGTCTCAAACCAAGTAGATTTGATTGGGTTCAACTCAAATGTTATGATAATGAAACCAAATTGCTTTGGAACTTTTGTGATTTCAAAACAATAGCCATTTTATCATAAGTTTTAGGAAATATTTAAATTTCGGATAAATGGGTTGAAACAAAAGGAATAGGCATAAATTTGTACATAACAATCAAATTCAAAATCCCCTTCTTGCAACCTTAACAAAAATACAACGTAAATTAAGCGTACTCCCAAATGGCATGTCATTTTAAAAGGAATACCACTTTAAGGAATTTATGAAAGCGAAATCCTGCATCGCTCCTTCAAAATCCTTCTTCTCATCAAATATAATGCAATCCGAAAGAATATCTAAGGCATACAATCCCACTTAGGAATACGAGATTCACATTCCCAAGTGCTTTAAATAATTTATTAATCAAAGCAAACATATCAAGACTGGGCAAATAGCGAGCAACCATTTCGCAATTGCGAACAATCCCCAGACGAATATGATCCTCATTTGAAGGATCCCATTCACAGCCGCTTTAAAATCATTAATCAAAGCAAAAATCTCAAAGGAAAGACGGAGAAAAGCTTTATTAGAAATCTCGAGAAACCATTAGACGACTATTTCGCAATTGAAAACAATCACGAGCCGTCCCCTTTTATCTTCGTCAAAAGCGTCGCTTCGCACGCAAATCCTCCAAAAATGCTCGCGTTTAACGCAATCAGAGTAGTCTGCCATTGCACGGCTAATCATCCTTAAAAGCATTACACGCTAAAAGCGGGCCTTCCGGCAAAACACAAGAGTGCGGCAGAGAAAGCGACACTACAGAATTGCCGCTCCGAGGATCGGCCCTAAAAGGCAGGAAATGAAGGCATTAGGGATCTAATAGGGGGTATGCTGATGATTTCGATGGCGGCGTTATACCCCTTCTAAAACGAACAGTGCGTTAATTAAGAGGGGTGGAATCTTGTTAGAATGATTCGGACACGTTTAGCAGCGGAATTGATTAGAATGTTTATGTAAATAAAGGGACACTAGATTGTTTCTAAGGAAATTAAATTGAAACTGCAGACGGATAAAAAATAATAAAGAAGATTTACGAAATTTTAATCAATTTAAGAACAATCCCTTCATGAAATGACAGACATTTATGGAAAAAAATAGAAAGATTACAAACATTCATTCCGTGTTTTTACCCCTACTTCCGTTACTAACAACCATTAGAAAAAATGACAGTGAATTGTTATCACAGATGTCTTCTACCGTATTTATCTTCTCAATTGGTGTATATACTCAGTTGCAACTTGAGCCTGTAGAAATATGCTGAGATCAACCAAAGAAAGTAGTTCCCCGCGAAGTGTCTGAATTTTGAGTGAATTTTAGAGCTTCAATTTTGAATAATGATTAGTTTTTTAAATCCACGTATATTAAGCATCTTTTCATCCCGATATGCATAAAATGTTCAGTATTATTATTTTTTAAAGTGACGTAACGCGTAGTAGTACAACTAGCTCTCAAACTCGCCAGCCAATGAGAACTTCTAGCAACCCAGCAGGCTTTCTTTTTACTCAGATTTGCTTCCGCGTGGCCATGACGTCAGGCTCAACTTAAGTTGCATTCGAGTATAGTAAGGTAGGGGCGTATCTAGGTAACGGTTTTTGTCATAGAATATTCAATGCAGTCGAACACCTGGATAAATAAAGCTATCAGTCCCGAGCAACTAAAATTATCCATGTTTAACTGTAATCAATCTTGAGTATTTCAATAAAACTCAAATATTAGAAGAATTCAAATAAAAATTTTTCTCCACAGAATACCGTTAAAAAAATTAAAGCAAAACAAAGCAGAGTTTATCATAGTCGAATACACTTCAAACATTGCTTTAAGTTGACACGATAGAAAAGAAGTGATTTTAATTAGTTCAGTGAACTCAACGTAAATACGAAAATTCAGGAAACAATACATAATACAATTCATACACAAACTCCATCGGCCCCAAATTTCCCCGTTGGCGTTTCTATGCATATAAACGAAAATTTGCATACCCACCCAAAACCTTCAGTAGGCATCAGGGAACAGATTAAGACTTCAAAGTTTCCTGGAAAAGCCTACGGTATTTGGAACTCGCCATAGGAGAGAAAGACTTTCCTAAACGCGTCGGGACCGTCACTAGGCAACGAAGGGGTTTCGGAATTTTGAGCCCAGAGCTGCTAATGGATAATTAATGAATGAAGGGATTACGCGCTCTAAAATTACGCACACAGGTTCTCATTCATTAGAGACGATGCCTACGCTTTCGGCAAACAAGGGGATTTAATGGCATAATGCTCAACAAATCACCCGAACGTGGTCTTAAGGATCTAAGTGGGTAACGGCGAGATCAATGACAACTTGAGCACTAATGCAATCACGTTTTGGTGGAAATTGTGGAGTAAGGGGAGTTTAGGAAGAAGGTTAATAGATTTTTTCAAAACAGCCCGCGACAAATATACGAGTTATTTTTTGAACCAAGAGTTGCAGAGTGAGGTAGGTAAATATGGTAAGAAAAAATTAATAAGAAAGAGTGAAGAAAACTTTATGCTAAACATTTTACTGCTATTTATACGTAGGGCAATGAAGCAACAATGTGTAGAATGTATCCAAAGTAACGCTATTGAAATTGGACTTAGCTAGTTATTTCTTTTAGCACCTTTTATATTAAAAGCATACAAGTCTATCCTTACATCAATTTCTAGAAATTCAATAACGATTTTTCATTAGTTTCCAGTTTTAGCTGACATTCTAAAATCTAAAATATTAATACATTTTTTAAAAATCACTGAATATATACTCACACTCATGTCCGTGAAACTTAAGGATAATTTAATATAATGAAATAATGACACACATCTTAGTGGCTGAAACGTAATTTTAATAGTCCCTAGCCATAAATTGAAACAAACACATCTGATAGCTTCAAAAATATAGTTATTACCGGCCAATAAAGAAGCTAAAATCCGCTCAAAACGGAGATTGATTAGGTCTCTTATCGCCCAAAAATCATACAACAGGTATTTGAGGCACTTAAAATGCTGCGTGGAGTTCGGGAATATCAAATCATATACAAATAACATGGATTTTTGGCTAAATGACTGTCACATGAACGTTTATGCTACCATCCGGAATGTATAACTTAATTATCAGTGTGGATAGCCTCTGTATTTTCTTAGGGTAATTTCATTCCTAACCAAAAATTCCTACAATTAGGAGATCCTATGGAATGACTTTCATTGAAAGGAACTAAGATTGTGTCATTCCTCTTTCCATAAAAATAAATACATAAAATTATTCTGAATTTTTGGACACGAGTGTAGAATAGATAGAAATTCAGTTAAAACTTTCCACACTATCTCCGGTTTTAACCCTACAGTGCATACTGTAGCCATTTGGCTACACGACATTTTTCCCCATTTCCTACTCGAACTTCCATTTCCAAACGGCAACACCATGCAATAAGTACAATAAATATAACATTTCATTGTATTAGCACTTCAGACTACCAGTAGATAGGGGTGCTATTTTGAGACATTTGTTAGTAGCTAGTGAGACGAAAGTCAAGACAACGCCAAAATGAAAGGACCATATTTTTAGATCATTTGGTTTTATTTCACTTCACAATTAATTTCACAAGGACAAAGTTTTTTGTCAATTAAAAGTAGAAAAAATTAAATTTACTAATTAAATTAAATTTTTTACTAATTTATACCATAATAGAAGTCAAATAAATGATTTTCAAGTGAATTTAAAAAATCATGCATTGTAGGGTAAAATCAATTCTATATCAAAATAGTTCTGAATTCTTATAATTATTCTCTCCTTAATCTCCCCACCCCTTTATATTCATAAACAGCAATACTAATTTCCAAGATTTGATTCCATCAGTGACCACTCTCGGCCTGGAAACGAAGTCGTAATTACAGAAGTCACGGTTTGTCGCTAAGGTGCGCCCTCGGGGGCTCGATTATCGGAAGAATCGGTCGCAAACGATACCTCGGGGCAAGGGGTGATTGCCGGAACACCCCTAATCACGACAAGAAAAGGGGAGGTCATCAGGCCAGAGGGAGGGATCATTTGGGGGATCCCTCGAGGAGCTGCAATTCAGTTTGATCTAGTGAGGAGAGTTCGCAAATCTATTTTTCTTTATCTTGGGGAAGGGACTAGAAACGTGTTATTTAATACACATTTCAGAGTTCAATCAAATAAAGATGAATTGATACTGAAAACACCGATGAAAAACGATGATTATGTAAATTGCTTTGCAAAATAGCTAACTGTTGATATTAATTATCTCGAAAAAATATAAAATTAACACTACTGTACCTACTTGTAAAATTAGTCACTTATAGAGGTAGATAACGTTTAGGCTAAAATTCAAATAATTTGACAAATGTACTTACAAACAATATTGCAAATATTTTGGGAGATAAAAAGATGATGAAAAATAAACAAACTTTTATTTTAAGTATAAAACCTTATCCTTAATACAAAAAACTTGAGTAAATAAAAGAACCTTTAAAATCATGCTACAAAATTTATCTCTCATATCAATAGTAGTTTAAAAAGTCTTCATTTTGCGTACCAAGCCCCATTTTATTATTTTTAAATCAGAAATTTACCCACGATGAAAATAGTTAATACACGTTTGGATGTTTAAACCGGGTTCTGATTTTTGAAGTGTGTGAAATTCTAGAAGAGCAATAAAATACAAAACTATCACATCGGTAAACAAATAATGTATAGTGAATTTAAGTTACATTAAGATCTTCAAAGAAAATAATTCAGAACCTCACTCTCGTAAAGCCTACTTTTACAAATGAGAGAAAAAAATAATTACAAAACATTTGAAACAAAGACTTTTATCGTCTAAGCAACCTTTTTTTTAACAAAAGCTTCTTGATATCACTATGATGAAAATTGTCCCACGCTAACGACAAAAGCACCATTAAAATGATGATCTTAGGATAATAACTTTTGCCATTATTTTTTTTGTAAAAAATTAAAGAGTGGAGAATTGAACAAGACTATTAAGAGTTATTGAAAAACTAAAAGAAAATATCTTGACAACGATGAAAAAGCCGAAAGGAAAAAGTTCATGAAATAAAACTTAATTTAATAAACAGACGGTATCAGAAATGCAGCTAGTTGAAAATGGAGCATTCATTTGGAAAATGGGAAAACAAAAGTGGAAAACACCATTAAGGATATGAAAAAATAAATGTAAGAAAAGAATGAAACAAAAAATAATTCAAACGAAACAATCAAAGAGAGATTTAAAAAATAATGAAACAACAATGTTTTATTTAAAAAATTCAGAAAGAGAGATAGAGGAATGCTTTTTGGACAAAGACGTGCATGCCTAAATTGAATAGCTATGTTGTTTTTATAGTTCTAGGAGGTATTAAAATTCTGAAATTTGTTTAAAGTTAAGTGAAACCTATGTTAAAAGCTACCGAAAAGATATTTCTCTTATTTAGTACGCAATCTACGCCTGAAAAATCGATTTCATTAAATGTAGAAGGAGGATATTTTTGAATTCCCCATTACTAAAACACAGCACGTCTAGAATTAATATAGGCAAACTACTACTAAAAACGGCACAATATCTTTCCCACAAAAACAAAAACTGCAATTTTCTGTATAAAAAAAATTAAACCGTTGTTCAGAATTCATGTTACGTTTCATATTTCAGCATTAAATAAGGTCGCGAGTATTTAGCAAGAACTAAACTCAAATAAAAAAAGAGTAAATTACGTGGACGATACGTAATTAACTATAAAATACATTTTCTTTCCTACGAAACCACTTTTGCAAAAAAAAAGGATGTTAATAAAAAAACTAACGCGGCAGTGGAAAGGCACCTTAATTAACCAAACAAGGTATCTCTATTACGAGTACCGTAGTTTTCCAGGTGTACCTACCTAATGAAACGAGAATCTCTTTAATGGGGGACATACATTCCCGATGTCATAAACTTAATTGTCCAACTTCCCTGCACCATCCCTCATAATAAAGTTACGTGGGGTAATTAGAGGCATTTCTGCTCGGGCGTTAATTTTGTTTATGACTCAGGTTTTTTAAAGTAATAAAATAAATATACAGAATTACACAATCCCATAACGTTTTATCTACGACGCTTAGGCCTTTTAAAGGACCGGGATCGTTTTCGTTATGAACCCACTTTTGGTAATGACCCCACCTTTGAAAAACCCTAGCTGTAAGCAAGACATAGTGGCTACGGTCTTTAAAATATAAAGATTGTCTCAGAATTGAAATTAATATAGCCGATTAAATTTTAAAGAAAAAAAATCGTGGGGAAAGTGTAGTGGATAAGGATACGTTAACTATCGTACGGATCATAGAAACCTTTTGCCAGAGTTGTGCATAGTCTGAAGTATACTTACTGCTTTCTTTTTGAAGAAGAAACGCGTTAATGAGCTGCTTGCTACCTATTAGACTACGATTATTGAGCAATTCCTTAAAAGTATTCACACAAGACTTGATGTGTGAAACTAATAAACATTATTGAGCATGAGCATCCATTCTATACTTTCTATACCTAGAATTAAACTTAAAAACCCGTGAAACTTAAATGTACTACTTAAATAGTAACATTTTGTTAATCTATTAGCTTATGTTAAATCTATACATACGCGGTGAGATAAAAAAATGTCAACATTTATCGAGGAAAAACCATCAAACACACTTTACTCAGAATAATAGTTACATGGGTGTGTTGAATTCAATTCAAATATTAGATGTGTAAACGAAATGTTCTTAAAAAACAATTTTAAAACAAAAAAAGGTTGATATGGGATTGAGTTTACAACACGCAAAATATTATAATCAAGTTCATCAAACACTGAAAGAGGTTATCGTTAAAATCTACTCGGGATGTTTTTGATTATTTTTTCTTTTTACTCAATGTAATAAAAGAACGTAAATTTTTAATACCTTTTAACTGAATTTAATTGATACATTTATTATAGCTTTTGTTCATTACCAAATTTTTACCTTCGGATACTTTTCAAGAAGATCTAAACCACATAAAGAAATATACTCTGGTCTCTCAAATGTGATTTAAGTTAATACGAAAGCAATTTCCCTCTAGTAATCATAGAACCTTTCCGGAAGAATTAAGGTAGCTTAAAAAGATAACACAGCTGTAAAACCATACAAAACGCTCTAGGGATATTTCCCCTCTACTAACGTCAAAAACAAACGTAATTACGCCACGAAATCTTATCATTTATGCATCCCCAATTCAGACACAGCATTCTCCATTTTTAGAAACTCTTCATACCCCCTCCACCCACTTCCATAAACCTCCAAAACTCCGATCCGAACGATATAAAGCACTCGGCGTAAACAATCATAAAATTCCGACGCATCCGAGAGAAGGCAAAAGGCAATAGATTTTTATACCTTTCAATGCCGGCTGAAAAACGGGAGAGAGCGAATTTTTAGAGCCGATTCTTAACGTGACGTCGGAAGAGATTTTTACGCTCCCCTGGGCCCTAAAACGTGATTTAATGAGACAGTCCGTAACAGAGAAATATGCTTCCAGAACGGGCACTAATCCATGTGCATGCGACTCCTCTAAGGAGTGCCTCGTAAAGAAGTGATGGTTATGACGGGTGAAATAACGTCCTACCTGAGCAATTAGGTGGACGGAATTAACTACTTTATTTCCAGCGGAAGTGTGCATTGGAGCCGAGGCACGTTCCGGAAGAGTATCGCATTAAATACACTCTCGGATTCTGGTGGGGGGTTATTAATTTATTATTTAGAAAGTGGGCGTAATTAATTTGTTCTGTTTTTTTTGGGGGGTGGCAGTGCGGTGGGTTGTAAAAGATTCAGGTCTATGAAGTCAGTGAAAACTTTAAAGTCCCGCATCATGTTTTGGGTAGAAGTATAAAAAAAGTTATGAGCTGGGTTTTTATGACTTTTCAAAGATACTTTCGATACTAGAAAATGAGAGTTCTGTGTCACTTATTTGCTTCTCTCTTTTTAATTTACCAAAAGTACGTAATGCTCGTTTAAAGTAACGAATTACTCTTAAAATGAAATTTATTATAATTCTATTATGGAAAAAGGTAATTTTTGAAGTACCTGATGCCACCATTAATATTAACTGTGCATTACTGAGACAGCAATTATAATGTTTATTTATCTAATCACTTGGTAACTTCTAAGGTACAAGAAGAAAGATGTTCTTGTTAGTCGAGGATACAAAACACATTCGACAACAAACCGATATTTAAAAATAAAAACATCTTAGGCGCAATCAGCAACAAGTTCGGCATCACAAACTGCTACTTCCAAGCCACCTGATCCTTCCCCCCCTAAAAACGATTCAAAACACACATAAAAGTAACACGAAGATTGATCTTTTCCAAGAAGCGTCCAAGCGACTATCACAGAAAATCTCCAAGGAGCAACCGAAATTAAGACTTGGGAAAGAAAATGGTCCTTAAAAGTGAAGAATGGACATTCGAAAGTGAGGTGTGGGATCAAACGGCTCCGGGTGGAACGTTTTTCGCCTTCAAAGTTCCATTGGTGTCGTCTGAAAGGCAGTTTTTTTGAGCGAGGTGGTCGCACAGGGGGGACGGAGGATCTCCTAGGAATCATTTTGGAGGTGAGTTACGGTCTGGGAAAAAGGCACGTTTTTTAGAATAGCCCAACTGAGGGCAAAGCTTTTACTTACGAAGATGTGCTGGTGACTAGGTCGAATTCAGTAGGGATGATCGAATACTAGGCGGAAGATTTAATGTTTTTCTAGAAAGTTCTTAAGAAGATGATCCTTGATTTTTAGCTCATGTAACCGAGTGCGGAGCGTATATTGTATAATAATATCTAACCTTTTATAGAGTGAATCCGTTTGGTCGTATCACCACAGGAAAATATTTATATATATCCCATTTCTATCTTTTCTCTCAATTCTCCTCTAATCTTTTTGCTTGCATTCTGACTAATTTTACTTACAAATTGTATTATTTTCTAGTTTTCCTCCCTCAAATTATTTTTACCTTATTCTTTAACTCTAACTCTCAATATCACATTTTCTTTCCTTAAAGAGTTTCCTTTTTTATTTTTTATCAGACGTGTTATTTGTTTCTTTCTCACATTTTTTTCACACCCTCTCTCTTATTTTTTCCTCCAGTCATTTTAAATCCGTCTCATTCTTACTATTCACAACAAACTTTTTTTCCCTCTTCTCATTTCGCTACAGCTCACTATCTTTATTTTTCGCAAGACAAATGCAAAGAAAGTTAAGGATTGAAAGTAAGCAAGAAAATCAGCATTAACGGTAACTTTATCTTTCTTGTTTAGAGTGCATAAAAATTGAGCAGACAGCGAATCTAAAGCTGATGGAAACTTTTAAACTAAGAGCATTCTGGATACTATTTTTTCAAGAGCTAAATAACGGCTTAATACAATCGTACTGTCTATTATCAGGCCACTTTCAAGATTTTACGTTATTTGGAAATTTTTGAACAGAACCTATATAGTAACATAACGCGTCGTAGTTACAAAGCTATGAAAGCTTATTTTAAAGCTAACTTATATGGAGACGGCTCTAATATGAGCTCTCTTGAACGTAGAAGATGCGGTAACGACCCTTCGTAGTAGAAGGAACATCTCATTTCCAAGCTCTAATCCGAGGGAGGATGAAAGGTTGTTCGCAAGAGCGACTTCTAACTGCCAACTAATCCCTCTTTAAGCACGTGGCCGCGGGATCAATTACCACCTTTCTGCACTGATGAACCCTCGGGAATCGATTTCTTCAAGAATCGATGCTATATACACTGGACTAGATATCAACTTGAACTTTGTAAGCGATAACGTAAATCATTATTAAAAAGGCATTGAATTCAATGAGAAATGCGAAATAAGGATTTAGAGAGTTGTCGATATTTATTCCTCAAGTGAAAGATACGATAAATACCAGGGATATTTAAGACTGGAATTCCTTCAATTTAAGTAATGAACCTTCTTCCATGATATAATTCTTCCATGATAAAAATTTGAATATAAAAATCAAGTAGCTCCACTTTGACTTAACGAAGAATGAACTAATGGTTTCGAAAGTTGATACCACTTAATAAAAGTTAAATATACCTCAAATAAAAAAGTTATGCGATATTCAAAATTCAAATAGGAAGGAAATGTTGTTGTTGATGCCAGCTTATCTGCAACTCTGTCCTACCATGTCTATGAATCCGTTGACAAACAAAATGTCGAAAACGAGAAGGGGTGAGGATTTAATATCCTCTTAGAGAAGACCCACGCAGTCCAGGATGTGATGTGCCGAAGCCTGTTAGAAAGTAAATTAATACCTATAATGCTTTTTTTTGCAATACCAACACAACGAATAAAATTACCTCACCTAGTTTTAACTTAAAATAAGCATCCGTCGCAATATTTCGGCATCACCGCCACGCGAACAGCAGCAAAAACCCATTCTTAAAAAATTACCGTCCGACGTTTTGGCAAGGAACTCGTGCGGAAGAATAATAGCACTTCCCTTAAAAACCACAGCCCTAAAAACACCCACATAAACAACTTTACCGAAAAACTTAAACAAAGAAAAGGACAAAAAAGAACCGCCGAAAAGCCCCGACACGAGATCGAAATAAAATGATTCCTCTGGGCCCTTTCCCACTCAAAGTCGTGGCTCCCCTTTGGGGACAAACCTCGTAAAAAAGCTTTCTTCTCTGGAACTTTTCTCAACACCCGCTGCGCACGGGGTTCCATTCTTTACTTTAACGGTCCGCTGTTTTGGGCCAGGGTCTTAATTTGGGGAATTCTTCGGAGAATATTCGTTATGGCCCCGTGAACTGTCAGCGAGAGCCGTTTCTCCCAGCCGTTGTCCAATGGGGATTGCAGAGGTGACTCATTTTCAGAAGCACACTGTCGTTGAAAAGACGATTTACAATCCAGAAAAATCTGAGAATATCCATATTAGATTTAATCGCTGTATGCTAAAGTGAAATTTTAACCTTAAACTTTATGCAACTGTAACTGATTTAATAAAAGTAACTTCTCTAAAAGTCAAGAGAAAAGTGAATTTGAGAATCTTGAAATTACAGGAAGCTATGATATAAAGACTTTAAAGTTTTACAGCATTAAATTTTCAAAAGCTTTCATTCAGGGCCTAAAACTAGCATAGAAGTTCTATTAAATCAAGCTAATAGTGAAATGATTTTTAAATTAAACTTTGGCAAATTAGGAAAGTTTTATAAATAAACAAAACTGAATGAAGTTTGAAATATGCAGCAAACAAATTTATAACTGAAAAATTGATTCGGATATAAAAATATATTCCTTCATGAAACTGTTTACGAAATGGAGACCACAGCTGTTTCTCATGCAGCCAATTAACAAATACGAGAACCATGGAGGGGAACACTTTCCAAGAAAAAAATCCTCAAGGGCCATTTATTATTCTTGGGGGATGATCGAATTTATTTTTCAAATGAAACTCAGATTTGCATTTCTCGATCATTAGGAAAACATTTCAAAGTAATTAGCCAGGCAGTAGCGTGTAGAGATGGCTCCTTTTCGATAATCAATTAGTCATCAGTGTCTCGCTAAACTCGGAAATAGTTTTGTTATTGCTCTGTATGCAATCTGTGATTAATGTTTTTTTCGAGGATGTTTTTTGTGTGTCATTTGAAACAGAATGAAGTGTGGCCGTTCTTCAGTTGGGTTGAAACCAATCTGTTTGAGGAGTCACCAAATGACAACTTTCTCCGAGACCATCTTAAAATAGTTTGAATTTAATTTATCAAGTGAATGGAGTACCCCAGTACAAATTAACTAAATATACCCAAGAATATGGATGTACGTTGAGGAATGTTTCTTTCTGCTCTAATGTCTAAATTGCTCTTCATTGTTTTATTCAAATACAAAACGTGTGATAAATCGTATCCCTTATTCCGTAAGTCGTATGTAACAATGACTCTTTAATGTCAAAATTTCGAAGATTTCGATCGTTTTTAACTCCACTAGGCCCTGAAAAGTGAAAACCATTTACACCCCCTGGGGATTCAGAGAACTCAGAATGCATTGTCATCCTGATTTGAACTATGTATTAAGTTTTAAGTTTCTAGATAATCGGGGAGTTAGTTAAAATCAATTTATAAATTCCACCAGGATAAAACAATAAATGGATTAATAAAAAATAATTATTAAGTTAATAATAATTATATATAATGAGATAAAAATAACTAGGTTAAATGAATCGTTTTACAAGTAGTACGAAAAGTAATAAAATCCTTGTATACACGTTTCTTTTCGAACCCTGAAAAAATCGAAAGACATATTTAAGACGACAAATTCTTATTTTAGAGAGAACAAATAGGAACATCGTTACTAAAAACATAGCATTTATACGCTCTATTTAAAGTACATAAGATAAGTCTAATGGAAACATCAACACCTATTTAAACACTATATTAATTTTATGGAGGGCAAGGCATTCAGTAAGTGCACGATTGCACAACAATCTTAACAGCTTAATAAAATAATCCAACCTAAGAATAAAAAGCACATTTAAACAGAAATGATTAAATTCAAAGTTTTATCAGATAAAAAGGAACAAAGCTGAGTGGGTCACAGTTACTGACGAAAATTCAGTGACTCGAAAACGTAATACCGTCTAATTAGCAGTCGTTGCCAAAACAGGGGATTAAATATTTCTGGAAGCGATCAAAATTCAGACGACAAAAAAATTTACATTCCAGATGCGTTCATTAAGCATTCTTAAGTGTGCAGTTTATTTAAAAATGCGCTCTGTGCATTCTGTTAATTAGGGGGTCTAGGAAGTAATAAGCCTCCGGAAAGTTTTGGAAAACTGCCTTCTTTGAAAAGAAAAAAAATGGATGTGGCGTAAACACCATCGATTGGAACTTGTGCACATTTATTACGAAGATTTTAGTCTATGCAAAGAAAAAAATAAAAACGATTCATTAAGACAAAACCAGCAATCTTCTCAAAACTAAAGATTAATTCTTATTTGGACGGAATCAATTTGCTAGTTATTAAGAAATAAATTGGTCTTTAGAAATTTTCATATTTGATCCAAATTAAGAGTTGTAGAGTTGGGTTAAAGAACTCTTGAAGTATTATCTTAACAAATAAAGTAAAAGCTAATGCAGTTTGGGGGAAAGCTTTGCAGAATTAAAATATTGACTGCCTATATTAAGAGTACTTCCAAATTACACTGTATTTAATTTACTTGAGAAAATAAATTATTTTGATAAGGGTCACATCTAGTTAGCATTGCTTTTGGTATTAGTAAATTAACATTTTGGTTTTCCAACTTTTTTTAAAAAGCGAAACAAAACGAAATAAAATTGGTTACAAAGCCCCAACACAAAATTGTGTTCTAAAGGACATTGGAAAAAATATGGGTTAAAAATATGCGAAAATGTAAAAGTTGATTACGGATATAAATAACCTCCGAAAACTCGTCCTATTTAAACACGCCTTTATATTAACACAAACAATTGCATTAAGCTTACATCAACAACAAAAAAAATAGCATCTTATCCATTTGATTTATACCTAGATGTACGGATCAAAGACAGCTATCAGGCGGCTAAATGACTCCTTAGCATCGCTGATACCATCACGTCTTGCGCCGGAATCCTTTCCGGCTTAGGACAACAGAAGCTAATCTCGCCCTCAAAAATAATCTCGGCCAAGAGATAAAAGAAGTTCCCCCATAACTCCTCCTTTTCTTTCGCTTCCCTGCAACGCACTAACGCAATTAGAAAGACTCGATCTCCTCCATCGATGCCGCCATTACCGTCGCCTTTTCCGTTGCCGTGGTATTTGTCACGTTAATGTCTGACTTTCTTCTTTCTTCTTGTGGGTTGTTGGGTTAAGTTATTCAGCCGGGTCCTGCGGTTTTTGGGGCTGGATTGGGACTGGTTCTTAATTTTATGGCCGTTTTTATTGCGCTCTGGCGGAATTGCTTGCGTTGTTGTGATTCTCTGCTCGTTCTTTGTTGTAGTTGTTGTTGTTTCGCCGAGGAAGTAATTAGGGAAGAGTTTTGTTCTCTGGTGTTGTTCTTCCGGTTTTTGATGTAAAGCCGGTCGCTAATGTAATGAAGCTGGTTTTGTGGCACTTTTCCGGGATTTCTATCGCGTTTTATGTATCTTTTGTGCAGAAATATAAAATACTTCCATGCTGTAAAACTCCCTCCTATTTCCAATTAGTTTTCTAAAAAATGACGTTTTTAGAAGGAAGAATAGCTTCAAGTGACTGATTTAATTAAGTAGGTTAGGATTGAACTGGATAAAGAGTGATCCACTTTGTAAAATTCAATACAAACCATGTGAAAAGAGAATTAACATAGCTTCATCTCAAAACAAAAATAAAATATTTACGTTTTCATTGGTGTATATATGTTACGGGCAAAGTGATTAATTGGGCATTATTAATAATGCCCGGGCAATGTGATAAATTCAACGAAATTTATGAATGAAATTTTGAACTTTGCTCACTTCCTCTCTGGGCATTATTAACAATGCCCAATTAATAACTCTTTGCCCATAACATATACATATACACATACAGTATATCCTTCTTATTTCGAACCTTGATCTATAACCTTTATATTTTAAGAACTTTTATATCTTGAAAAAGTATACCCCCTTGAAATAAAGCATTCTCTATTTTCCCTTTCTATCTCGAAATTTTTTTCGGGTCCCTTTGATTCCGAGATAATTTAGTTATACTCTAAAATTATATAAAACATAACAGAAGAACAAAAATAGGATTTTTATGAGTGAAACTGACGCAACAGTTAAAACAAAAAATTAAACTCAATTTCTTTTTACAACAGCTTCTTAAAGAGGTATTATTTTTGTTATGAATTTTTGCTAATAGCGGAACTAATAATTTTTTTAACAGTATCTTCTAATTTCATTCAACCCGAGAAGATGCATCATCTCATTTAAAAATATTTTTGCAAAGAATCCAGTTTTTTAAAGGTACGAAAATCAAATAGATATATAGAGAAACACCATTTCGGATGAATGCAGTTTTTAGTACTGATGCTATTTATATTTTCTATTGCATAATTCTGCTTTAGGGCATTTTTTCGCTTCAGCTTTTTAAGTCCTTTTCAAGTTTACTCTTGCGTTTTGACTCGAATTATCCAAAATGCAAACGGATTCACCATCCACAGTACATAGACTTTAAATGTAACTCTAATGGCTACAACGTAACAACAATATAAAAAACCTTCCTCCTTTAATCTAAACCAAATAAGCATCGAATACACAGAATACCAGAACGCTTCTTCAAAAGCAAAGAACCGAAAGCCTGAACGCAATACTTTAAAAACCGGAAAACCCCAAAAGGATTCCGCATTCAAAAACTGCTCTCCACTCGAAGCCCTTACTGAATCTAATTTAAAAATAACCCAAAACAAAGCAGGAATTGATGGACGAACTAAGATGGAGCACTCTACAGAACCAAACGAAAAGGAAACCCGCAGCACGAGGGTGGTTAAGGCTCTGCAGCACCCCGATTTTCGAAAAGAGAAAAGGAGCAAACAGAACAAATGGAGGGTCCATCGATTTCGCATTTCCATACTTCGAGTATAAAGGGGGTTCGATTCTGTAGTGTTGCCAGAACCACTTTCTTTTCTCCGCGACGTCTAAATATCGACTTTTTTATGTGTATATTTCGAGAGAGAGAAGAGGAAGCGAGATACAGTTTAAGGGATTTGTTTTGGGAAAAGTGTATCGGAATCCCAAATGGGTTGAGAATGCGAAGGGTTTCGCGAAAAACGAAGGTATACGAAATATTGCGTTCGTGAGTGGAATACAGTAAACTCTGATTTAAAGAAGCACTCTTTATTAAGTCTAAAAAATTAAATTAGCAAATAGGCTTAAACATAAAAGAAAATGTAATGTTCCTTTCATATAATACTCTTTATTATGAACCGAATTTTACGTAGTTTAATTTAAAACTATTTACATTGTGAAAGCAAATATGTGCCCGGGTGAATAACCGTATATACTCTCAAAATCAAACTGTTTTTTATCACAGAAACCAAAACATTTCCCACCCTTCGAAATGTCATAATTATGTGCCTCGATTGTTTTGTTTCTTCCAATGTCTTTATACTATTGTGAGAAACTGAGGGTACAGTTTAAAAATGAAATCTAAAAATGATATTTTGATTGATTTAATGTTGCTTAGAAGTCATTAAAACGACATAAAAGCCAACTGTAACAACAAGGCTTCAAATTTAATATTATAAAGATAGTTTATTGCAAAAGCGAAACAGTGTCACACAACCGACATTCAATTTTATGTGGTATTCTCTAAACTTAAAATATCCATTCAGTTGGCCTTTTGCTAGTTATCCATATTTTGTTCCATTTATTAATAATATATTTTATAACAATAACCCAAGGCAAGCCTAAATCAAACACCTCAGCATATGTGATATACTCACTTGATTAAATAATGTACAGTTAACAGTTAGTTAATGTTACAGTTAATGTCCGAAATTCGGTAATGTTCAGAATAACTAAGGTAAAATGAGAATTACCTAAGGTAAAGTACAAAATATTTCATACTTTACCTAGGTATTCCGAAAATTACCAGATTATGAACATTAACTGTAACATATATACCATTCAGAACAATCGTATTTGGGTCAACCACATATAATGATAAGACTTAAGGGAAGCCACTTGTACAAATATTTACTTAGTTAAAAGCGTCTGGAAGAATAATGGTTTTGTGAAACCCTGCTTTCGCCATTGAATAAATTTCAAAAGTATTTCGTTAGTGAAAATAATTATTATGCTGAATAGAGAGAGGAGTAAAAACAACTTCCATTTTTAATGAAAGCATAAGTTAGACTTTGTAGCTCTATAGAAATATACTCCGAGACACAAAAGGATAGAATAAAATATGCTGCAAGGATTTCTGTCAACTGTAATGGCGTTGGTCACCACAAACATTTATGTTGTCAGCATTGGTAAGTTTTTTAATTTCAATCGTCTTTAAAATATAAATTTACTTTAGAGCTTAAAATACTTTATGAATCGTCTATCATAAAGAGTTTAGATTTTGATCGTTATTTTAGCAAAAGAAAATGGAAAATTATCACTGAAAGTGTTTTTAAGACAAGGGAGTTTAAATTGTAAAATTATGCAACTGACTAGATTTATTTTTGTAAATGTAATGATGTGGAGTAACCATCTTTAATAAATATAAGTTTGTTCTTTTGCAGCACGGATTGGATATGCGTGTAAGTAGAAGTTTTAAGTCTCTTTTGTAAAGAAAAGTATACAGGGTGTTTCAAAAGTCCGTTTCGCGGCATTTATTTGGAGCCAATGTGTCCTAGGGTCACGGAAATAGGTCTACCCCTAGGTAAGTGACCTTGGAGAATCCATTGAGAGGACCCTAGCGGCGAAATATAAAAGTTAAAAAAATTAATTTAAAAACTAAAGGATGTAGAGTATAGCAAAAATTTAAGTGAGAGCATTGTTGCTAACGTTATGCCAACCCTGAAAAAAAATTCATGAAAATATCGTGAATATTCGCGGAGAAATTAGTATGTAAAAATAGCACTTTTTCAAGCCTCAAAAAAGAAAAAGTTCGCAAATTTGCAAGTTTTTTTTATATTTTGATTAAATTTTGTCGTCATTTATCCAAAAAAACACAAAACTACATAATAACACTGAAAAATTTGCAAATTGGCAAAAAAAAGTTTTGTTTAGCCACCCAGTAATAATAGGCCAAAGTTTGGCCTATTATTACTGGGTGGCTAAATTAAAAAATTCACCACAGATATTAGATACTGGCAATTTGGTACTATTTGTTTGGTCTATATCTTGGTCTAAAATATCTAAACTAAATATTTTAAGCTACATATACCCATTAAAACGTATGATTTTTTACAGCTAGTCGTAAGTATTATATTCTTTATCATTTCCAATAATTTAATCTTATTAGTTTAAATATTGTACTGTTTTAGTGTTTGTTCGTTAAAAAATTAGTTGTTCCGAGGTTAAAAAATTAGAGATAATATTTGCATTTGTTTAAAAGTTGTAAACTTCTATTAGAATTTAATTTATTTTATAAGCATGGATAAGTTATTTTAAAAATAGAGTTCAAGTCTTTACTAAATGCATATAAAATCTGCAAAAAGAAATGCATAGCAATGCATATCTTTACTGAATTCTGGCTTTACTAGATGCATATAAAAATAGAATAGCAAAGCTGTTAAGATTACATTATCTAGTTATCTTGTTTGTTCAATAGCAAGGAACAGTGAATCCCAGAACTCTATAAGCGAAGAAAACTTTGACCTCGACTACCTTTGTTTATCAACATCTTGTAGTATTTAATGAAATATTAAGCATTTGTGGCAATGCCAGGTATAAAAACATACATCAAAACCTTACAATAAATATATCACAAAACACAAGCGTCTTTATTTCAAAATACACGATAGCTTTCGATGAAACAAATTTAAAACCCTTTGTTTTACACTTTACAGGATGGTTCTCAATTTCCATTAATGATGAAAGGAGAATTTCACCATATATTGCTGGTTAAGCGGATAATAGGTGTAAACTCACAACTCTCAAGCGTCACCTCCAACCGTGGACCGGTTTCGTCGTTTTTAGGACTCATCAGCACGGTATAGGATCCTATACCGTTTTGGTGGTTAAACTTAGGATGTTGCCGCTCGCCACAAGATTAAGAAATTTGCATGCAAGAACATTTTTTAAATTTTTTCATTCTCTTACTACGAGTACCTTATTATTTTTTATCCCAATTTAAACTTACAATGAACTTCAAAATAAAGGTTAATATGCTCCAAGATTATTCTGTGGCACACCTTTAAGACTTCTACTTTTCACACATTACACAAAACAAAACTTATACAGTCAAACCTGTTTTTGTGAGAGGAATAGGGACCGCGAGGAATTCGCACCAAACTATCGGGAGTAGCTATAAAAAGTAGTTTTAGCAGCATATTTAAAAAATCATTTTTTATGCGGTAAATAAGGACCGCATAAAAAAGTATCACATAGGACCGTAGCGAAAATCCCTGAGCATAGCTGAATTGAAAAACTCTTTATCTTCGGACCGTAACGCAATACCCACCCTACCACTGAATTGAGAAACCGTTTCTATACCTACCGTAGACTTTTTTTCAGATACCATGGAGTCGGAGACGACTGTTGTTTCATGAGACCCATGTATTGCTCGGTAGCCAGATATACTACAAGATTTTTGTTCGATTTTGAAATTTTCATACACCGCACAAAAAAAATCGAAGGGAAAAATCGCACATAAAAGGTTCGCACAAAACAGTGTCGGATCCAGGGGGTGGCACTCTGGAAAGTGCCCCCCCTTGGAGACCCAAAAAGGTTCTCAAAATGAGTAAAAACCCAACTTTTACAGGTCTAATTTCAAAATTTTTTTGGGGGAAGATCCCCAAACCCCCATTAGTATCAAAATGGGGTATTCAGTGTTTATTTTTAGGAAATCCCCAAAATTTTTACATTTTGGGTCAAAAAGTAAAGGTAATAGTGTCGAAAAGTGACCCCTTAGACTCAAAACGTTTCTAAAAATGAGTTAAATCCCTACTTTTACACTTCAAATTAAAATTTTTTTCTGGGGGGAGGACCCCCATACCCCCAATGGATCTTACCACCAGGGAATCTTGTCTGGAAAGTGCCCCCCTTGGAGCAGTGCTGGATCCGCGCCTGGCACAAAAACAGGTCTGAGTGTATACTAATAAATCACAAACTAAGTAAAAACAATCTGTAACATATTTTAACCATTATTAATGAAAAACTTTGCTAGACTCACACACTCCGAACAATACACTCACACCAAAAAAATCCCTGTGCAGTACAATATCAGAAGTCCCGAGCGAAATCCCCAAAAGGGCAAAATCCTCTCACCGAAACTCAAACCGAAGGCAACATATGTTTTAATCAAGGATCTCGGCACCGAGCAAACAGACGTGATTTGTAAGTACAAGACCACTAACCCTCCACCCCCCTTCTACGTATAACGTCATCCACCGGTGTTGTAGGGAACAATGGGAGGAAAAACTGGGGGGCTAGGAGGAAGAGAGGGAGGGGATTCCGAAGGGAATTGGAGAGAAAAGTGGATGGTCAGTTCGAGCTTCTAGAGAGGGTAGGATGGAATATTCCTGGTCAAGGTTGGAAAGTAGGATGGACAGTTATTTTTAGATGGTTTGGAACGTATCGAAACAATGATCTTAGAAATATTAGTGGTTCTCTTTTATTATCATTAATTCTTTCAGTCTCTTTTGGGCTTTAATTTTTCGTTCTTTTTATTTATTTTCCTTTTACAATATAAATATAATAAAACCATTATATTTCTCAAAGGTATGAGATAAACAGCTACGATTTCATTTCTAATTCATTCGTTTGAAATAAAACATATACATAAAAGATAAACAGAAAACAAAGTTATCTCCATAAAAGTTCTTCCACTTCCTTATACAGATAGTCAAATATGTAGAACTTACGCCAGCCGAGTTCGTTGCTTTGGTTGATAAATGTTTAATTCTACTCGGTAAATTTCGTTGGCTACTTAAAAATTGAGGTGACTATATATTTATAAAGAAAATATCGAGACCGAATTAATATCCTTTCTAGACTGATATAAGATTCAAAGTAACGCAAGAACAAAATTATTTTAATATAAAAAATAAATAAAAGTCCTTTAGGACTTCAAACATTAAAGTTAGTCAACGAATTAGAACAAGTACAGTGATATTTGAATTAAAACAATATAATTTGAGTAACAATTTTAAATGTTATCGAAACTATGCAATACTTCAACTCAACACACTAACACCAGTTCCAAATTATTAATAATGCGAGTGTCTCTACTAGGTATTTCATTCTCAACACATAATTCACCAAATACGAAATCTTTATCCTAGAACCTACACAAGCACAGCCCGATCCAAACAAAATCAGTATCATACCCTTCCACCATCACCATTTCAAATAAATAGGCACGAAACTAAATCGAAATCTGATCACAAGACAGAAAATCAAAAATATCATCGCTCCCCAAAACTCCCTTCAAAAATGAGAACATTTCGTCAATGAAGCAGGGTAACTGGTGCCCGATTGGAAAAAGAAAATTTTTCAGAAGCGCGCGCGAGAGAGACAAAATTCCATAAAGGGATGGAGGGCCGTCAGTCGCAAAGCGGAGATTCCGAGCGAAAATTCGATTGTCATATGAAAGCTCTTCATTCTCGCGCGTCAAGTATTCGACGGCGATGCCAAAAATGCGATCGAAATGAAGGAGGGAAGTGAACTTTAATCAATTGAATTTGGAGGAGAGAAGAATTTCCTTAGGGGGTCGTCTCGGGCGGTATTCTGATGGGGGAGTAGGAAGAGATAGATACCTGTAGATTGCTAGTTAAGTATCGAGCAGATAGTGGAATTGTAAAATTTTAGTAATGGAGAGAAAAGGATTTTCTAAGATGGATTGAAAGATTAGAAAGGTAGTCTTTTTGGAACTCCCTTTTATTTCTCACTCATATTTCAAGTTTCTCAGTAGTATTATTAAGTGATTGGTAGATCAATATAATTCATATTTAGCCGACAATGAATTCAAATAGGTATGAAGTCTTAAAATTAATCAAATATTTTTCTTTTCAAATGAGCTATGAGGTTGAGATTTTGTTTCTTCTTATTCAAATTTTTACCTACTTTATAAGGAACTTAAAAGAGTTGAGAGAATGGATCCTTTATGGAAATACTTTAACCTTCGTAGTATTACCATATTCTTAAAGTTAACTGCTCTTTAGTCATTTTTATGTAGTGACGATTTCGGATTAGTATACGAAAAAAAATGTTTCCATTAATTTCAAAGTCCTGATAATGCCGAGTGATTAGATTACCCAGTATTTTGGATGAAAATAATTCTAATACAAACACTTTAGCTAAATACGCCTGTTTATCACACACTTCCCGCATACTTGTATACGCATCACAACATCCATTTTCCATCCCCTTTGCTCACTCAAAAGAAAAAAACCTCTTTACCTTTTCTGTGTACTTCTTTCTCTTTACTTACTTTTCCTTTTATCTCTGTGTTTACTTCTCTTCTCTTTACCTCGTCCGTAATTCTTAACAGTGACTACACGGCATGCTGCGGATGATCAGTTTTATTAATAGTAGCTATATATATCAACAGGTGATGAAGCAATAGCATAGACCTGAAGAACACACCTTTCACGCTCCAACAACAACAGCACGCGGTTTCGCATGAAAAACACCCCCAAACAATCCAAAACCATCAGAAAGCGCACAAGCCGCCGCCGCCCCACTCCCAGGGGGCCTCAAAAACTTATTAAACGTACACTTCCCTCTTTTATAAATATTCATCCCTCCTTTCCTCGGAATTCCCGGAGCTGAATATTTATGAAGGGGTGTATGGGCTGCTGAGAGGAAATTAATGTGTTCCGGAATGTGCACAGAGAATACCTACTACGTTCTTTCATAATGAACTGCTACTTGTTCCGAGCAGGTAGGCGAGCAGGTTTATGAATATGAAGAGTGGATGAGGGAACAAAGGAAGAGTTCCTCCGATGGATGGATGGAATATGGGGGATGGAGCAATTTGTTCGGGGGGATTTAGGGCTTAGGCAAGAGGAGGGGAGTTTTTTTTGGGATTCGTCTTCGTTTCTGAGTCAATTAAAGATGTCGAGAGGAGTAAATGTCATCAAAAGGGGCGTCGAGAGTGCAGAGGCCAATTGTTCTGTTAAGACAACTTTTTAAGCAATTGGAGATCAAATAATGGCGACTTTTATGGTAGTTGTAATTTATGGTAGTTATAACTTTTAAGGTTTTTGACACGTTTGTAGCGTTTTCAAACTAAATTATATTAAACTTTCAACGAGAACTAATGCAGAGAATTTGCCAAAACGGAATGTAGATACTAATTTTCATTTTAAAACCTTTATATCCTAAATTTCTTAAAAGATAATACGTATATTTTTCTTGAGTCACGAATTCAAAATTTAATACTCTTTCACACCTTATGCTGGCTTATTTCGTCGAACAGTTATAAAATAAATGTTAAGAAATTCACAAAAAAAATTACCATCACTTACTTTTTATATTACTTCGAATATTCCAATTAGAAATAATGTTTCTACCTACCTTTTTAAACTGTGTATAAAAGAAAAAACTTTTAGAAAGCTGTTGATTTTTTTTTGTTCCAAAATTCCTTCTCTTAATGGATTATTCCTTCTTAACCTCAATTACACTATTAAACCTCCATAACATACCACATAAGTTATTTCTATTTCGCGAAATCTTCCTAACAAACAAAAATAATCCTTCAACAAAATTAAACCTGCCTCTCATAAAAAACTCGATGGAAACCCATATTCTCCCCTGTAGAATTAAAGTTATGCTTACTATTCTACTCAATCACATATTAGAAAGCTCCAAATAATAATAAGAATCAGAAGAAGTAACCAAAGCACCAAGTACCACGTAATTCATATAACTACGACGTCGTATCCGATAAGACAAAAAACTAGACTTCATAGTTTCTACGGTAAGAAAAATCTTATTGTACCACAAATCTATGTAGTGCTGATAAAAAAATTCAGTCTTCGAAACAATGAGAATGAATGAAGAAACTTGAACACGAAAACCGACGATTTATTCGGCGGAATCCAATGGAGAGAGCAGCGAGAAAGAGAAAAAGCGAAGGACGAGTTTTCTTTCTCCTCTGTCAGCCAAAGACCAATCAATCTTCATTTTCAACTCAATTAAATGGAGCGTGACGTGTTCCTTTCCACCGAGGAAAAGGATTTACGAGACTTTCCCGCTTGAAAAATACCGTGTTACGCTAAACGCAGTGGATGGACTAAAGGTGAAGAATGTGAGACCAGTGGATCATTTTGAAGCCGAGGCAATTTCGGTAGAGAGAATGCTCCTTTTTTTATATACGCTCAGTACTGTTTTGAGAATTCGAGTGGAAAATAAAATATTCTAAGTCGGGAATGTTAGGTTTAAATCCCTCGCGTTAGTTGAGAGATTGATTCCTGACTTTAATGAATCGTTTTAAAAATTTTATTTAAGTCACGTCAATCGGCAGATGTAATTCGCAATGTTTTGAACTGTTGCACAACCCCAATTATTTCAAACTTGCTTTTCACTGAACCTCGTTTAACAGATTTCTGTTTTAACTGTTGCCTTGGGCTTTACAACTTTAATCATATAATCTATTGGTATTACTTGCAGTAATATAACCAAAAAACGTAATTTAGTTATTTTGCACATGCTGAAAACATACAGAGGAAAATGTGAGATCTTCCAGACATTTTACAGTGCCTTAAATTTTATTATTTTAAGAAATATTTAAAGACACGCCAGAATTCTTTTTCCGGTACTCTAATATTATTTCAAAAATAATAAGTAATTACATTTTAAATGACCTCTATGAAAACTAATAATCTATCTAAACTAAAAAGCCCTCAACCCTTTCCCTCCCCAGCAGGGATCTCGCATTTTTTGAACGTTTGTTTGCTCACTAATCTGATTTCTCTCTCACGTGTGAGTGCCGAGATGCGGCTATTCAATACTAAATATTCCTTAAGAGCTCAAAAATAAAAATGAACCATATAATGTTGATACACTCTTATTGTATACAATTTTTTCGAATGAAAAATCCACTTTAAAGACCATTTTCTCGAGGTTAAGGGGTTAAAAACCAAGCTTTAAAAATAGAAAATACGTAATAATAAAAAAAACTACATCAAAAGCAAGGATAAAACGGCATGAAGAAGACACAGTATAGACTGCAGTAAAAAAAAATTCGTACTCTTCGAACGCCCCTCTGCTCAATGCTGATTATGCACTAGTTTGCGATGCAGCGGTATGGTGTGGCGGGTCTTTAAAAAGCAGTAAAGATCAAAAATACCGAGCCTAACATCGCTAACCCTATCAGATAATGGTGATAACAACGGTTTCGATATCCACAATGAATTTAAATGGCGCCATTGCCACCCTATAAGTCACAGTATACAAGAAAATCCACACAGACATGCAAAAGTCATCCATCCACTCACCCGACGGCTTCGCTGGGGGTTTGGCGACCTCTTTGCCGCCGTCTTCCACCACACTGGCGGCGGCTGACAGTCTCTCGGGCACCGAAACCGACCCCAGGGACGGCCGACCCACGTCCCACGGGGGGTCGTACTCGTCCTCTGGTCTGGGGTCAGGCCGCGCGTTGTCGTCCAGGGGCCGCAGGCTGGCTGGCCGCGCTGGACGGACGGCAGGGGGATGGTCCGAGGAGCTCTGGTTCTCCTTCAGGTCCCCCAGGGAGGGCTGAGGCGGCTTTTGCAGGAGGCAGGGGCCGTTGTCGGTCGGTAGCACCTAAAGAGAGAGAGAGCCGAGGAATTTAATCAAAACTAAATTAACTTTAAGCAGTTTGTAAGATTTGAAGACTATAAAAGTAAACTTTTAAACATAAAAATCTGGCGTGCCACAAGGCTCAATCCTTGGACCTTTATTATTCATCATATACATTAATGCCATCATATACATTATACCGACGCCATTGTTGCACGAACAAACTTTTTGACGGTACAATTAAGGGCCATTAGTACTGAGAACAATTCTAAACATTCAGAATCAAAGGGAAGGATAAGAAAGAAGGGCCACGGTACAATAAAAAAGTCAGCAACGACAATGCGGAAGAGATTATAAACAGTCTACTCCAGAGAGGACACAGTCTACTACGTACCTTAACTCCTCCAGGTGTTGTGGTCTTCTTGGCCTCCTTCCATCCGCAGTCGTTGCGTCGGTTGTTGCGCAGCAGTCGGCTCTCCGGGGGGTCGATGGACTCCTGGCTGGAGCTGCGGCTGGAGTCGGTGGTCCAGAGGTGGTGCGGCCGGCCGTTCGTCACCAGCGGCGACAGGCTGCGCAGCCGGAAGCGCCGCTCCTCGCCGCCCCCACCCTGGTGCGTGGGCGTAGAAGATGCCGAGCTGCCGCTCGTGGAAGACCTAAGGGAGAGACAACGACTTTTGCAGCAGTTTGAAATTGAGGCGATTGCAGCGACAGCGAGCTAACTTCAAAGCTAAGCTATTGGAGTTGGCTCTAAGGGCAGTATGTTCAATTGCTATAATTGCTGCAATTGCTACAACTGCTGGCCGTTGCTATATATAATACAACCGGGTGCCACTCTTATTGGCAACGTTTTGGCGTCATAATTCATTACACGGTATATCCGCCGGGTTTCTAGAAAATGAATTATCGCCCTAGATGGCGAAGCTAAAAAAGTAAGTTGCACCCGGTTGTAATATGAAACCAAAACCTCTAGATACTGATCGGCCAACGATAGTAAAAGGGTCACGTGATTTTTACAGACTTTGCACGGCTGATAGTTGGGTAACCGGTTATAGTTGGGGTCTTGCTCTATATACAAGCAAATGTCTCTTCCTTCCCCAACTTCCACCTGTCTCCCTTACGAAATACTAGTTCCAGCGTTGTCAAAATCACGTGACCCTTTACTATCGTTGGTTCAGCAGTACATTGGTATCTTCCTCCAACGTTTACCGGCTTATAAGATGCTTTCGAACTTCAAGTCGGATAACTTCACACAAATCTACAGTAAGCACTATTGAAGTTCTCGAGAGATCTCCTACAGTCAGTAAAAGCTGAAAGGTCCCAAGTCGGTCTACTACAAGAAACAGAGAGAGGGAGAGACTACTCACCCGAAGGAAGAGCGCGAGGCGGCGCGGGTGACGGCAGGGGGACTCTCGCCGCTCGCGTTGGCTCCGCCCGTGGAGCGCTGGACGCTGTCGAAGGCCGTCTCGTAGAGCATCCTGCGTCGCTGCTGCTGCGACATGGCGGCCGCCGTCTCGCTCTCGCCGTCTAGCCGCACGTGCAGGCTGTTCGAGAGTCGCGCGCCCACGCTCCACTCCCAAGGCTCGTCGTACTCCGCCGCCTCGTAGTCATCGCCACACGCAGAGGGTTCGCTCGTGCCTGTTGGAGAATGGAAGATAGTTTAGTATACAAATGCATAGTATTTTGATAAAACTATGTGGACTTACACGGATGGAGTTATAATTATAACAAAAGTCAACTTTCGGGCCATGGTATTAAAGAGAGTGAAATGTTACACGTTTCTACTCCAGTTGCGGTAGTCATCATCAGTAACTAAAAACTATTATGACTTAGGCTAAGCGCGCACTAGAGACTTCTGTCTCGGCGACTTATAACACTAGTCACTCGAGAGCAATGCATTTCTATGGAGAGATTCTAGGCAATCGGCCAAGAGTCTCGTCGCCTATACGCGCGCTCTAGCTTCTTGCAATAGCCGGGGTGATAATTTTGTCTCTGTCGCCGTGACAAAAGTCCCTAGGGCGCGCTTAGCCTTAGACGTCAACTTTTAGATACTTAGAGAAAGTTTGTATAGATGGTGATGCCCACTAGGCGTAAACCAAATGAAATACTAAAATAACAATGCCGTGACGGCAAGGGTGAAGTTTAAATGCCAAAATCACAAGTTCACCGGCTTTGGAGCTAAGGGGTTTAATTCTTGATTTTTTCAAATCCGTAGGATGCTAAATAATAATTTATTTTTAAATATAACATTTAAAATCAATAAATACTTTTTACTTAAGCTTGTACTATGGCTGTTTATTTGTTTTCTTCTTGTTTTTAAAATTAGATTTTCGGTCGAGAGCAAGAATGACAAGATGTCATTATAAGAATGGAATGACTGTTAAGTTCCTGGAGATGTTAACATTGCTTGGATATTTTCAAAGGTTCAGGGAGGAGTTTCAGAAAATCGTTTAAAATTTTGATTACTTTTTAATAGTTTCAGTCTGGTTATTGATTGGTATATCCAAAAAAAGGACTATCAAAGTCTATTTTGACCTGTATAACACCATCAGGAGTGTTTTTTAGTACTCGTAATGTTTTTTAGCACTTACGTAATTTACTTGGGGATCAGATGTACTTTTCTCGAATCTGATGAATTTATAAACGATAGGTGTAGTAAAATCATTTGATCAAATCGTAAGATGCGTTTTTTACATCGTAAGATGGTTTTCTAGAATTTTTCGTATTTACTCGGGTGATAAACGGGGATTTTTTAAAGTTTTCTCTCAATAAGAGAGTGCACTAAATCTATTTCCGAAGATATCCTTTTTGAAGGTATTTCTGCTGTTTCTCCCAAATAAAACGCAAAGAGAAATTTATTAAAAAATCAAAGGGCTAGAACAAGACAAATGTTGGTGGTAATTCCAAATTATTTCCTTTTCCTAATAGAGTCGCAAACATTAACGTCGTACTTCTAAACTTTCAACCCGTTTCTTTCAAACATAATTAGGGGAGGTTTTCCTTAGTTTTTCCAATTTTTTTTCTAACAAGACCATGTTTTCTCTCTCGAACCACGTAGATTCTTTAAGTCACGACCTTCTTTTGTTTTAAAAAGTCCTTTCCTTTTGTTTCACGCAAAATCCATAGCCTCTTTTTTTAATCTATCCATCTAAATGAATTTTCACCCCAATTCCAATGGAGAGCAGTTATTTAAATAACTCCTCCTCCGTGAATGAATAAATGAATGAATGAGATACTTTTGTCAATTAAAATTCTCCCTCTTAATTAATTAAAACTGGGTGCTAAGCACGAAGGGGGGAAGAGAGCTAAAAGTTAATAGATTAGACAGACTTCTTTAATAAATCGGCTTCTATGCATATACACTTGTCTTCTTCGCTTTTGTCTTATAATTAAGGAGAAGTAGGGAGGTTTTTCCCCCACTCATTTGGCTCTGCTGCGAGTTAATTAAAGAAAAAGGCATTGTGTTTTTTTTCTTCACGCAGATTGGTCTTTTTTCTTGATGTTGTTTTAAGCAGCGTCTGAAGAATCAACCTGTTATTCTATGGATTGGGCGATTTCCAATTAGTTTTTCGGTATTCAATTTGTTTGGTGTATCGGAAATTACAGGTGCCGTGTCACGTCGCGCTTTTCATTTTGGGCAGTGAAGCGGCGGAATTCGTTTTAAGAAAAAAGAAAAGCGAATGGATTCCTATTTTTTCAATGTTCATTGCAAAAAAATGCGAAACTACGGATCTGTAAATGAGTAGTAAATATTGGAGTGATTGGTTAGTAAAACTGTGTTAATTATCAAGAAAAATTAACTTAGGGTAAGTAATAAAAGTGAAAAATAAGCTAGTGAAAGAATCGCACTAATTTATTTATCTATATGGATAAGACGAAACAAGAAAATTGGGTTGTTTATTTTAATATTTTTAAATTTTAATTATGAAGCTGTGAGAGATGAAAGGTAAGAGTTTTAAAAAAATTAAATTGGTGGATTGAGGAAATTATCAAAACTACAATTTTAAAGAGACTGTTTCGAGAAATAATACGTACATCAGGAAAAAATGCCTACTTAAATAAAAACCAAACACTTTCATGAAACTTTAAATTCTCAATTCCTTTCTCTACCTACCATCGAAACAAGTTTTTTCTGTAAAAAGTTTCAAATAGTTATGAAATAAGCTTTGCATAGTGTTATACAAGGATATATTATGTTTCGCTAAAATATAAAATAAATAGATAAATAAATCCAACGACCTTCTAATTATCCACTCGATGCAATAGTCTTTTTCAATTACTTCTTTATGATTGCTAAATAACGCATTCATTTTTTTTTTCATAAAATATAAATGGTAAGAAAAATAGTGAAAATCCACATTCACTAACTTAATTCAACCAAACCATGAAAAAAATAACCACAACTTTAGATCCTATTCATTCCACATAACAATCAAACTTCACTAAAACCTTAATGTAACTTTTTTTTAAGGTTGTTATCCTCATCAAACTATACTCGAATGCAACTTAAGTTGAGCCTGACGTCATGACCACGCGGAAGCAAACCTGAGTAAACAGAAAGCCTGCTGGGTTGCTAGAAGCTCTTATTGGCTGGCGGGTTTGAGAGCTAGTTGTACTACTACGCGTTACGCCACTTTAAAAAATAATAATAATACTGAACATTTTATGCATATCGGAATGAAAAGATGCTTAATATACGTGGATTTAAAAAACTAATCATTATTCAAAATTGAAGCTCTAAATTTCACTCAAAATTAAGACACCTCGCGGGGAACTACTTTCTTTGGTTGCTCTCAGCATATTTCTACAGGCTCAAGTTAAGTTGCAACTGAGTATAACTTTCTCACAAACACATTCCAACTCCCGATTATTCTACCCAACTAACAGAGCACCACTGACACATATAGAAATTGTTAAAAAGCAACCCGCAGAAAGCCCCAACAAAAATCTCCAGAATCACCAAAAAACCCAACCATTCCTCATGTCCCCCCCTTTGTGTGTGTATTCAAGAAGAGAGATAGAGAGCGGCAGCATCATTAGAGGCCACGTCTCCATCTTGCCGTTGCAAAGCCTGACTGACAAGGCCTCGCTTTTCTTTGCTCGACAAACTCTGCACTAATGGTGAGGCCGCTTCCTTGGCGTCGAGAGGACCTCTTTTGTACAAAGGAGGACCCCATTGTTGGAGAGGTGCTTCGCCAAGCCAGAAAGGAGAAAGCAGCGGTTTAGGGCCCCCTTAAGGTTTTCTTTGCGGTTGAGCCCTATTGAGGTCCATGCGTTACTTACCTGTTCGTTTGGGAAACATTCGCAATTTGTGTAAGTTTATGGTGAAAATAAATTTAATTGCCGTAGTTTTAAATGTTGCCTTGTGAATACACATTCAATTTCATAAACAGCAATGATTCTACAATTTCAATTACGAAACAGCAATGAATCTAATGGCATTATTCACTGACCAGCCCTTAACCATTCGTTAAAGAAGGATTCCACCAATCAGAGTCAGCGAAAAGATCACTTTCTCTCTTTAGCTGCAGGTTAACCGCTGGTCAAGTAGCAGTGACTAAGGCCGTAAATCAGCGATTTTATATTTTCATTTTCGTAGACGAAACTGTACAACTGCCATTGATTTCTGTATGTAGATACACGTTTACTACTATTCACAATTTGGGTATTTTCCAATTGAAATGAACTCAATTGAACAATACATACTGTTGTGGAAACTAGATTTATGGGTTTGAAATCCATTACAAATACAAGTTCTTTTAATGAGACTTACAAATACAAGTCTTTTAATGACAAAGTTCTTTTAAATGTGAGTCAGTTGTTTATATTTAATACCCTAGTTCCCGCCTCGAGACACAGTCAGTTCTACTGATTTATATGATTTCCGAAAGCATAAGTTTTACTGTGTACCTGCCCCTCATAAAGAAATATTTAAAAAACATTTCAAATACCTCTCTGCAATCTTATTCAATAAACTACCAAATGAAATCCAATCGGAATCTAATATCCGTTATTTTAAAAAACTCTGCATTTCCTTTATTATTTGTAATATTAATACAGAGGAAACATTTTAAATCAGTCAGGTTAATATTCAACTCGAATTAATATATACTTTTACTAAATAAACTCCTTAGCCAGCCAAGTCCCTTTTTTTCTCTTTTTTTTTTCTTTTTTTAACAACTCAGTAAAATTGGAAATCTGTGAACTCATGGACGAGCTGTGGCTCCTTTGGGATGTATTTGCAATTTTCTTTTTTTTTTCTTTTAATTCTGTGTAAACTTTTGTGAATCTATGTTTCAAATTTTGTAAATTTTTATTTTTTTGTTAATAAATTGATTGATTGATTGATTGAAATACAAGTTACAGTCCAACCGCCACTAGAAAAACTTTGACAGAAAAACAAATCTTTGAAAAGAAGTTCAAACCTAAATGATGGTCACAAAGATTTGACACAAAAGGTTTTTTTAGCGATTTTGAATTACCATTACCCCTGAAATTGAGGAAAATAACCAGTTTCCGTAACAATCAACACAATATTGCACAACGTCAAAAGTGTTTATCGTGGTAGTCGGACTATAAGTAAAACAATCGTAATATATTGTTGGTGGAGTTAGGTAATATACCGCAAAGGAATCTAGCACCGCAAAGAATTATGTACGCATCTTTCACATTCAATTTAAGAAACGTTATTTCAAAACATAAACACAATATCAAAAACATCGAAATTATTACTCTCAAGATGTACAAATTAAAACCAAACCACCACATCAAACAAAAAAACCCGAAGTGAATTACAGTCTTCTTCAATATCCAACTAGTTTCAAAACGCGATTGGATTTAATATCCCTAGAGTTCAAGAAACCGAAAGGAAAAGGGGGAAACTCAGCGAAAAAATCCTTAGAGAGAAATCTCAGCGAGCGACAGCTGAACTTTAATCAGCAAAAAGCAATAGTATCCCATTAAAGAAGGTTTTCAAAGATGTGGGATTCTTCGTTTGCAATTTAAAAGAGGGTTTCTCAGATCATTAGTCCTATCTAAGCTTTTGGTTTTTGGAGAAGATATCAGATTCATGGACATATTTTCGGAAAAATTAGAGGAATAAAAACCTTACATACTTTCGTCACTGAGGAATTCTAGAACGCTAGGAAATAGAGAAGTGAAAAAAATATGAGGGTCCTGTAACGCAACAACAGAGATCACAAGATCTAGTTACATAATATAATTGTTAGCTACTTTTAAAATAAAAGATAATCCTTATTTTCCATCTTTTACATAAACTATTCGTTTTAAGCCGTATTATTACTATTGTTTAATAAGGTTTGTGAACTGCAGCTAATTTAAGTTAAAAAGGAAATTATGTCATCGATGTAATATTAAGAGATGGAACGATATTTCCTTTTCAATAATACTTTCTCGAAAGGTTTCACATCAATTTTAAGAATTTTACCACTTACCTTTAAATAACTTCAAATTCATAGCAAGCTTTATTTGGGTAGCATACTTCTTTTGTACTCCACGATACAGTGGTTTACTTGGTACTACTATAAAAGGTGTAGTGGAGAAGTTATTAAGAGAAATAAATTGATCCTTTGTAAAAAAATTAAACAGTTTTTATGCAAAAGCTTCGCGTTCCATGTATTTTGAACATATTTAACGCGGTCGATGATTCTATGGCGCCCAGAGCGTTAAGGGTATGTAGTTACAATTCCTTTCAAATAATATGAAACACAATATTTGTAAAAAAATCATATAAAGGTGTAAGTTTAAAACAAACATTGCAGCACTGAAAGTAAAACCAGCCACACCATTAACAGAAGCTGCCCATCAAATAAAGCTTCGAAATAAACACCAAACAAACAAAAATGCACGGTAATTTTCCTGTTCGCTTTCAAAAGTCACCAAAGTGCATTAAAAGAAGCAATACAGAGGGAAAATAAACCCCTATAAAACGAAATTTCCAGCACACACAAGAAAAAAAATTTCAAAGACGCAGTAAGTCTTAGAACGCGACATTCGAACACTAATGAGCAATAGGCAGCGCAGCCCCATTAACGAAAGATCCAGGAAGAGGGTCTTTAGCGCACAATTAGAACGAAAAAGAACCTTTGGCGGGGATTTACGAGGGGTGGTGGGGGGCGAAAGGATTCAGCATTTTATTGGTCGGATTCCGGAAGAAATTCGAGGAAGAAGATCGCGAGCTTTAATTAAGGGATAGGGGAGACAGAATTTAACTTTGAGACGATTAAATGCGATTGCTACTCCTTCCTCTCCTCGAAAAATAAAGGAGTCGAATTAAGGTCGGATAATAGGACGGTTTAGTCGGAGTTTTGGAAGTTTTCGGGGAGTTCTTTGTTCCGGGTTTAACGGAGCGCGGAGAGAAGGCGCGATTCTCCGAGTTTAAGTTTCACTTTGGTTTAATGTTTCTACCGTTTATCAGAAGTTTTTTTCTTTCTTCTTTTGAGAGAGTATCTGAGGAGAGGGAAGTTCTGGAAGTGAGTTGAAGAGGGGTTTATGGGTTTTAACACATTAGCTAATACCTGTTTTAGGTGGGTTTTTTGTTGGTTGGTTTTTTTAAATGATGAGGGTGCACATTAAGAAGTTTCAATGTTGAGATATTTGCTTTTCAAGAATGAGATTTCTCGAGAAATATCGAAACATTCACAACAAACAGATATAAGGAGAATAAAAGAACGCTTAAAAAACAAAAAAGTTGATATCGTTATCGTTAGTATCGAAGCGAAAACATTGTTCAACGTAATGTCTTATTATTCAACTAACATTTATACCATTGAACTAGAATTTATAATATGTACGTCATTGAAATCAACGAGGCAAACGTAATAAATTCATTACAAAGATTTTGATCATCACTTTAATAAGTAAATCGAATTATTAGCTAACGCTTTTTAAACTAAATAACGTAACGAAAATAATATGTTATTGGGAATTGAAGAAATATTGCATAAAAGTTAAATTACAAGTCAGATATAAAAGAAAAGGCAAATTAGGCATCTTAAAATATTTCAACTGAAATGTAACGCCACACATTTGAATTGAATCTATACATACTTAACTAAAGTAATTAAAACTTTTTAACTTACTCAAATGAAAAATAGCAAATAACTGCTAACTACTAATAAAAATCCAAGACTTACAGTATCAAATAAAAAACTATTTAAAACCCTTGAAGCATAAATATTTTAAAAATGAAAAACATACTCTCTAAACTCACATAAAATCTTCCTCTCTTTAATTCCATTGCCCATGCCAAAACTTCCAAAACATAAAAGTTAAATCAAAAGAATGAAGAAAAATACGCTACTGCAGTTCAAACAAACCCAAATCAAACAAAATGATTTTAGACAGAATGAACATTACGAATAGACACCGTTAAATTTTTAAAATTCCCCGAAAAAATTCTAACACCATTTAAAACTCCTGAACTCGCTTTTTGGCATTTTGAAGTGGTGCAATTAGTCGCCAGGCATCAGCTTTTTATACGCGATGCAAAGCGCTATTACGCACAATTCGAACATTCGAAAGCATACCCATAGAAGTAGTATTAGATAGAGAGCACGTACGATTGCAGTCCTACGTGTCGAAACGAAATACGAAAAAGAGGAAGATGTTAGGGAAGAAAAACCAGTCAGGACAGAAATATTTAATATAAATATTGTTTCCTACAAAAACTATTAATTATCATTATTCAACTAATTATTTTCCCACTATGAAAAAGCATAAATCATACAGGAAAAGCGATATTTCGTTGGACTTTTTTTTCCGAGTTTACTTGTGATGATTTAAAAACATCACAGATTCAGAAAGAGCAACTTCAGAAGGCTTTCTAGGATAGAATTTCTAGTCCGTTATCATCCTATTTATGAAAAAACTTATTATTATTAATTCAACAAATAGTTGGGTGGCTTATTACAAAAAAACTGCAAAATGTGATACTTTCATGAAACTTTCAGGGATGTTAGACTATCATATAAGAACTAAAAAATCGATGGGAGCCCAAAATTTTAGGGCGTAGTTTGACCGTTATGACGTCATAACAAGATGGCGACCAAGGGCCTATATTGGGTTCTTTTAATGACAGAAAGACATTTTTGGGGTCAAATATTATGTTTTAAGGGTCAAAAAACATGATTCTGATGACAAAACGTGCAATTTGTTTTAAAAAGTAACTAAAATTCAATAAAAGCACGAAATAATAATAGTCTATCGCCAGTTGCGCCAAAAAAAATTTGTAAAAAAAATTATTTTTTTCTACGGTTTTATATGTTTTTTGGGGTGCTGATTCTAAATATTTAGTTCACTTCCACGTGGAAGGTCGGCTTCATATCAAAAAACGCAAAAATATGTGAAAAAATCGCAAAATTTTTACTCTTTCTTCGGATTTTCGCTTATATTTTAAAAAATATTAGTTTCTCGAAAATTATTTAAACTACAAAGTTGGAGTAGATAAAATTTCCTACAAAATGCACAATTTAATTTTTGTTTTCCGAAGAATAGTTTTGACGTTATAACGCATTGAAAAACAGATAATTTTAACACAGCATAATTTAAACAGAGGATGTTTGTTTCTCTGTTTTTCAGTGTGTTATAAAGTCTAAACTATTCTTCGGAAAACAAAAATTAAATAGTGCATTTTGTAGGAAATTTTATCTACTCCAACTTTGTAATTTAAATAATTTTCGAGAAACTAATATTTTTTAAAATATAAGCGAAAATCCGAAGAAAGAGTAAAAATTTTGCGATTTTTTCACATATTTTTGCGTTTTTTGATATGAAGCCGACCTTCTAAGTGGAAGTGAACTAAATATTTAGAATCAGCACCCCAAAAAACATATAAAACCGTCGAAAAAAAATAATCTTTTTACAAATTTTTTTTGGCGCAACTGGCGATAGACTGTATTATTATTTCGTGCTTTTATTAAATTTTAGTTAATTTTTAAAACAAATTGCACGTTTTGTCATCAGAATCATGTTTTTTGACCCTTAAAACATAATATTTGTCCCCAAAAATGTCTTTCTGTCATTAAAAGAACCGAATATAGGATATAGGCCCTTGGTCGCCATCTTGTTATGACGTCATAACGGTCAAACCACGCCCCAAAATTTTGGGCTCCCATCGATTTTTTAGTTCTTATATGATTATCTAACATCCCTGAAAGTTTCATGAAAGTATCACATTTTGCAGTTTCAGGGCATTTTTATGTAATAAGCCACCCAACTAAAAGGCAATAAGTTGGAGTCTTGGCACATCGTTCTGATGGTTTGACAAGGATCTTCTCTGAAAACTCTTGAAATTTGAATAACCTAGCCAAGCCATTAATTGGTGAAAAAGTTGACCAATGAAGGGAGGAGAATTGAAAATTAAAGTGATTTTTAAAATTTTTTCCATCGCCTTTGTTCCGAAAATTCAATAAACCGGCATTCAATTAGACATGGTTCTTCCAATCGCGAACACTAACACTTACGAAAAGGGAGTACTTTACAACTACCTCCTGGTTAGAGGAATATGTGAGAAAACTCCAGCTCTCAAGCGTCGCCTCCAACCGTGGACCGGTTTCGCCCTTGTTAGGGCTCATCAGCACGGTATAGGAAGGTAACGCAAGAGAGCGGAGGGAGAGCTTTTAGTACAAGGAGTGTACTCCCTTTTCATACCTGTGTCCTTTCGGGAATTAAACCTGTTCTATGGAATGCGCAGTTCATTTCGGCAGATAGTGGAGGACTAATCAATGGTCACAACTTTTTCCGTTATAGTCGGCTAAATTAAAAGCGCTCCCTCCGCTCTCTTGCGTTACCTTTTTATACCGTGCTGATGAGCTCTAACAAGGGCGAAACCGGTCCACGGTTGGAGGCGACGCTTGAGAGCTGGAGTTTTCTCACTAACACTTACGCCCGTATTCACCAATAACTTGACCTTTGGTTAACCGGGAGTCAAACCTGATTGGTGGAAAATTAGTTTTCCTTCTTCAACGGCCAATCAGAAGCTTGACTGTCGTTTAACCGCCGGTCTAGTTACCGGTAAATACGGCTGTTAGTCTAATCAAGGAAGAGAAAGTATAAAATTTCTAAAAATATTATAAACTTTCGTTAGTTAATTTATCAATGGATGACCAGTCTTCATACTTTTATGATAAAAAATCGATACATCACTGAAGAAGTTCTGAGCAACATTCCCTGGGAAATTGTGTAGACATAGACACGATCTTTTCGACAGGGAAATAAGACAAGTTCGCACTCTATCCATTCCAACCTTTCGATTTCAACCCCTTTCGGAAGGAAAGAACAGCCTCATTAGGGGAGATAAGTGAAGCTAAAATGCTGTTCTTCACCCCTTTGAACGCCCCCAGGGCCTGATGGAAAAATCCATATACCGAATCAAAGTCAACCCTCTGACGAGTAATCAAATGAGAACATGGAAGGAATGTGAGAAAAAAAAGGTTCGAAGGGGCGAGAAATTTTATTTATGGCCCGCATTCTTCATCGGAAGGGTTCAAAGCGTCAATTACGTTAATAAGGGGGGAGCGGGAAGACTTGGGGGTTTTAAAATTCGATTTTGGTCGAGTTTCTTCGGGGCAATTTTCGTTTGCATTTTTAAATGAGAGAAAGATGCCGGATACTTGTGAGGAAAAATTAGGGATTTTTTTAAAAAGGGAAATTTGGTTTAAAGGTGTTCGGTGAGGTCGAATTAATTTTCTTCGTAATTATTGTCGATGGAACATTTTGCTTTTACTTGGGAAAAAGAGGGCGGTAAGCTGTTAAAGGTTTTTGAGATTAGATTTACCCTTTCACTTCTAACCACCCCAAGTTATTCAATAGGATTCTACAGTAATTTTGGGCGACTAAGGATCGAAAGGTTTAAATTATATTTGAAGCGTTAGGCTAAGCGCGCACTAAGAGACTTCTGTCTCGGCGACTTAAAACACCAGTCACTCGAGAGCAATGCATTTCTATGAGGAAATTCTTGGCCTAGTGATCTTGGTCTCGTCGCCATGTGCGCGCACTCTAGCTTCTTGCAATAGCCAGGGAAGCAATTTTGTCTTTGTCTCCGAGACAAAAGTCTCTAGTGCGCGCTTAGCCTTAACGTTCCCTGTCTGAAGGGTGTAACTTTTTACTAGACCTTAATTAAACTAGTTTGACCATTAATAATGTATGTATGTTACTTGAAAAGGCATCGATAAACACACACAAAAAAACGACCAACCCAATTACTTTTTTGAGTTAATTTTTTAGATTTATTTCACAAATAATCAATAGATATAAGACGGCATCACTTTGTAATACTGCCTTCGAAGTAGTTATACCTGCAAATAAGTTGAGAAAAATTAAGCAAGTTTTATTTAAAATCAACTGAAGACTACGCAACAAAATATTTAATGATTGCATAAACTAATATGCTAATATCGTTAATTTTGTGTAGTTGATTTTATAACAAAAAAATTTTGTTATTTTACACGGATGAGGCACCACTTTGAGTTAGTTATTAATTTCGTCAACTCCATTTTAACGACATTTGTAATTCTGAAAACAGCAAGAAAAGGTCAGAGCCCAATATATAATTCCTTCATATATCCCAACACAAATTAACTTAAACCCAAATGAAACGGCGAACAGTTGCGGGGAATCCCATCTAAAAAGAATTCGAAAAGGCAGAGGTACAAATTCGCTAAGCCTGTTATATCCGCCGAGGACAGAGAGAAATTGAGCGGAAAATCCCTTTGAAAATCTCCAGAGATAACACCAGAAACTTCCAACGATCTCCAAAATGTTTACAACCCTGGAGAAAGAGGAAAAAAATACTTTTTTTCTCTCTATCAGCCGGGTGTATTAAAGGGAATCCAATAAGACCGGACATTTTCGTCGTCAAAAGAGCTCGGATGGAGAATGAAATAGAAACGGGGCATTCCTGGAATCGGTGCGCGTTTTAGAATCGTTTTCTGGATGCATAGGATTTGATGCTAGAAAAATTGGAGGCTTTGAGGAATACGGGTATAGGAGAAATAATGGCGGTTTTTAACATTCCTTACTGAAAAAAATGGGTAGCAGGGTTGCCCATATTTTCCAAATAATGTTTCTAGAAAATAACAGGAACATTATGGTAAAATTAATCAGAAATACTAGTATTTTACCGTAACGTTCTTGTTGTTTCCCAGGAATATTACTTAGAAAAAATGGGCAACCCATCTACCCAGTTTTTCCAATGAAAGTGACATGATTTTTTTACAGAGCATGGCAGTCAATGATAATTTCTTCGATAGAGATCTTTTGAAGTTATCTGACTGGATGGCCAATAAACAGTGACATTTCTAGTGATGGATAAAACTTACAAATACTTATATCGAATACTCGTATTATAAGAAAAGTTTTGAACACATATTTTAGGTTCTAAGTTAACTACTATAAACAGATATTTATTTAAAAGATGAAGATATAAAAATACTATATCAAAATAGTTCAAACAATGCAATAAATAGCATATAAATTTTTTAATGAATCCTTAAATTATAGATATATCTCATAATTCGATTGAAAGTCCAAGTTTAATCGGAAGTTTATTTACTTAAACTTAGTATCTAATATTTCAGTTTTGAACACCTGTACAGATATCAATTAATCAATCTATGGCGTAAATATCTAAAGGCCCCAGCAAAGAAAAATGGATGTCACCTAACACCAAACTTCTATTTACTAGTTGTTACCGAAAAAAGTACATCAGCGACCCCTGAATGACACTAGAGTAAGCCTTCTTCCTCTAGGGAAATGAAAGCTTCTTTAGATGTCTCTGGCCAGAGGCTTAGATGACTCACTCTTAATATCGTTTTCCTTCCCATTATCCATACAATAAGATGAGGTATAACGGTAATCCCTTTCTGGTTTCATAAGGGAAACTCATACAAGATTTTTTTCATTTGATAAGGGAATCTGTAAATGCATTAAAAAAGTTGGCACTAAAGTATAAAAGTATAATGGCATTGAAAAAATCCACATGAAAGAGAAATATTCGTGGTACAAATTTTGTTTTTTATTTGCATCTCTATATAGAAGCAATAGAATGAAGTAAAATATTAGAGTTAGTCACCCGACATTTTAGATAATATTTTAGAAGTAGAACTACTTTCATTTTTTTTACACAAAATGCACGTTTAAAAACCAGGAACAAACACAAAGGAACAATATGACAAAAGTATGAAAATGTGATAGGTTTCCAAAGAGTCAGATACACAAATGGGCAACCTATGGGAGATAACATGCATCTTCCATCGAGATATGATTTGGTTTAAAAACATAAGTGCAGAAAATCTGACGTAAAATTAAAGGTAGCTCAATGGTAAATGTTTCAAAAAATTAGTCAATTCCTGTAAAATTAAATTATACTAGACTGGGTAAACGTTATATCGAAAGCTATATGTAATCAACGCTTTGACATTTACATTGGGATAATGAAAGAAAAATGGCGAAATGCAGTAAAGGGAGGTAACTGTTCATAATACTTTTACACCCACACACCCACTAAAGATGAACAAAAAATTAAGATTGTTAAGCCAAATTAAGACTTAATTAAAAATTAAGACAATTGCTACAGTTAAACTTTATCACAAACGGGACAGTGAGAATTCTGTAAAAGCAAGCATGATGGTTCACCTCAGCAACATATAAACAGGGATGAGATTGACAAAAAAGCAAAAAGTCGGAAAAACTGCGTGAATGACATTTTCAATATTGTTCTCCAATATATTTTGGGTAGACTTTGCATGCTAATAAACTTTATAATAAAAAAATATTTGAGAAATAGGAGTCTAAGTACTAAAAGTGGGTTTGGATTACTCCCTAAGAAAATTTTTAGAAATTTGATCCCAAAATTCAAGGTTTTAGCTTATTTTAACACCTTGTCCGAATATTTTGCGGTGGGAGGTTTATGGAAAAAATCTAAAAATTCTCAGAAAAATAGGATAATCCGACAAAAATCGGAAGACTCTCATGCCTGTATGAAGCAACTTAATTGTAAAATAAAATTTCAAAAACTCATGAACACTACGATTCCTTCGACAAAGGTACTCTATACGTGGACGGAATGCCTCGTGGATATCTCCTACACGACAAAATACCATTCCACAGAAAAAATCCAACAACCCGGCACCAGAAAAGACACACCAATCCGACTCTCAAGGGACCAGAGGGGATGAAACTTGGAAACAGAGGCATCTGGCAATACAAAGGGCATCAGATGTTTCATCCGAGCTTTTCCCTTTCATTTCCTCCACCGTATTATCTTGGTCCTCCGTTAATGCTCGTTTTGCAATATCTCAGATGCCTTCCTTTGTGAGAAGGATGGAAGTCGTAATGCTCGGAGGATATAAGGCATTTTTCTATGGAGCATAGCGAGAATAATATACTGCCAGGAGATTAGATAACGTGAGACTTATGGTGGTTATTAGGTGGTTTGCTTAATGGTTTGGAAAATAGGGAAATGAAAGCGCCAAAATAACAGGGAAATTCCAAGGTCTCGCAGGAAGGATTCTTTACAAATGAAATAACGCTATTGCGAGATAAAAGACCAAGTAAAACCGATACAGGTAGATAGATCAAAAATACGAAGAACTTCCTACCTATGTGAGACTAGGAGAAACATTAGGATGAAAAAAAAACGTATTATATGAGAGCTCTGAATGTAATAGTTATGTTAAGAGCTCAATAACTTGATATCAGTTTCAGAACATTTGGTAGTCAACCCATTGCCCAGACGTGAGTGGTAGAAAGTAAGAAGAAAAGTACAAGAAGTTAATCTTGACAGTCTTTTTTAAATTATGTAGAATCACAAGTCGTGCAGTGAAAATCACAGAACACATTAACACAATATCGTATACTTTCACAATGAAAATTGGAGATTTATTAGCAATTAGTAATTTATTGAAAATACATTTTTCAAATCCTTTGAACCACTTTGGAAGCTCAACTGTTGAATTTGAATTGATTCTGTTAGCTTAAGACTGATAGTTTTAAAACATACTAAAACTTCTAATTGTCCTCCTACATAAATCAAATTATACTTTCATCATAACTTGATTTTCACTGCAAGAATATGAGGTTAAGTTTTTTTAAGTAAACTAGTTTAGTGTATTTTTCAATACCCCTAATGATTTTATGATTATTTCTAGGCGTACAAAAATGTCTAACTCCACAAAATATTTAGCCAAAATACACTGTCGAACTCGTCGCAAATCTCGCCACTTAATGAACTCCAGCCACGTCAAAATAACAAGCTTATTACCATACACGTCACTTAATATCCAGCCTTAGCAGTTTATATCCCGCACATTCTCTTCCGGCTCGCCCGCTAGCTGACTCACGAATCCGTCCGGCTGCCGATTTTAATTACACGGGAGTGGCAACGGTGGGTATTAAGCGGCGGAGAAGTGCACTAATTAAAAACACAGAAGTTAGATATGCAAGAGGGAACCAAATCGCCGCAACTCGACAAGTAATTGGATGCGTGAAAGGACTGCAAAAAGTGTTGGTTTCTTTTTTCTTTGAGTTTTTAGGGACACGCTTGGGTGGGATTTGGGATGATTGGTTTGGGGACTTCATTTCGAGGTTTGGATTAGAAAGTCTAATTAAAGTTCATCTCATTGGATTATGAAGGTCGAAGTTATTATTTAGTACCAGTGGGATTTCGAAATCGAATTTAGGTAGGCTTTTGAGCAGGGTAAACAATCTTGAACAAAAAGGAAATGATTTAACATAGCAAGGTAAGATTATCACCATTAATAGTTTCGGGAGTTAATTTAGTCCAATCACTTTCATAAAGCCTTGTGAACATTTAGGTAATCAAGAAAATTTTATCAATTCATATAGGGTGTCCCAAAAAAGACTGACACATTTTAGAAATCAATAACTTACAAATCGGAAACTAAAAAAAAGATAAAAATACGCGGTTTGTTACATCTTACTTCTGGGAGTCTTAGGTGTAGGATGCCACAAACCACGTATTTTAATCTTTTTTTAGTTTTTGAGTTATTAGTTATGGATTTTTTAAATGTGTCAGTCTTTTTTGGGATACCCTGTAAGTACACTACTGTTCATAAATTAAGGACGGAACTGTTTTTTCAACATAACACCTAGTGAAATTATTTTTCATCAATGAAAATTATACCAAGAGATGTTCAATGGGTGGGAATACAGGGCCCGAAAGCAAATTTTCTCTACCAATATTTTAAGGGGGTAAATGGACCCTCCATTGATAATGGAGTCCCATTACAATTTGGAGCTGTGGCAGAAACGTCTGTGTAAGAGGTGTTTTACCGAAAACTTTATGGTTATTGTAATGAATATGATTACTCCTGAACTCAGTGCATATTTTTAAAAGCCTGTGTTACCTTTAAATGGTATTTTTTATGTTTTATTGATAGAAATCGGTCTAATCATCATTTTTGGCAAGTTTTAGCTTCTGGGTCATTTTTGGTAATTGGTATCTTACCGTCAACCATGTTTTTAGTAGTTCTTACATGTGCTAGATTATGTTTAGGTCTGGAGACCCTGAAAGTAAATTATTTCTTTCAATATCGTGACTTTCAAGAAACTTTGAGATAGCCAAATTGTGATTTTGTGCAACTTTTTCTCTCATAAAGAGAAATTCTTGATCTGAAATTTCTTCTAAAAGAAGCAAAGGGGACATAAGAACCCAGGCACGTGATCGCAGACATCAGGGAAATTTTTTTTACTGTATAGGGAGTGTTGAAATGTCTATAACAGTAATAGAGTATCAATGGAGAAATTATATCTCTTAAAAACTCATTTCAAAGGTAATGGAGATATTTTTACAACTATATGTTTCTTTTCAGGTATGTCTACGTCCATAAACACTAAAAAATACTTTTTTTTCAAACATTAATAACAGATGTCCTTTCTGTGAAACTATACAATTATGTTGTGCCGTTTGAGCACCTCGTATACACCGCAGATATTTTCACTGATGTTTGCTATTGGGTACCTGTGTTCTCATGTCCCATTTGATTCTCTTAGAAGAAATTTCAGGTCAGGAATTTCTCTTTATGAGAGAAAAAGTTGCACAAAATCACAATTTGGCTATCTCAAAGTTTCTTGAAAGTCACGATATTGAAAGAAATAATTTACTTTCAGGGTCTCCAGACCTAAACATAATCTAGCACATGTAAGAACTACTAAAAACATGGTTGACGGTAAGATACCAATAACCAAAAATGACCCAGAAGCTAAAACTTGCCAAAAATGATGATTAGACCGATTTCTATCAATAAAACATAAAAAATACCATTTAAAGGTAACACAGGCTTTTAAAAATATGCACTGAGTTCAGGAGTAATCATATTCATTACAATAACCATAAAGTTTTCGGTAAAATACCTCTTACACAGACGTTTCTGCCACAGCTCCAAATTGTAATGGGACTCCATTATCAATGGAGGGTCCATTTACCCCCTTAAAATATTGGTAGAGAAAATTTGCTTTCGGGCCCTGTATTCCCACCCATTGAACATCTCTTGGTATAATTTTCATTGATGAAAAATAATTTCACTAGGTGTTATGTTGAAAAAACAGTTCCGTCCTTAATTTATGAACAGTAGTGTATAAGGTGAAATCCAAACTGTTTTGAAACAATACTTTAATTGAGTATATTAATATTAGAGCCGTTTTTACACTTGACTCCACATTTTCCTCCATACAAATAAAAGTTTGGATGCTTTTAAAATTTTATGTTAGGTTACTAATATTTTTTTTTCGAATTAAAACAACTTTATCTACCTATTACCTCTTTTAAAACAAGAACTAAAATAGAAGCTACAACATCCTGCGGACAAAACATAAGCCCCTATATTACAGATTTCACGACAAACTTTTTGTAATGGGATCTACGTTGAAACTGAACAACAAACTTTAAACCAAGTAAAATTTATCAAGATCAATTAGTATTTTTCCAATAAATATTTAAAAAAATTGTCTATGTAAGTCAGTGCGGTACTCAAACTTTGGGGACAATTATTCTCATAGTATGTGTGGGCTTTTCGATTAATAGAGTGTCGTACAACGGCTAATTGAATAATATAACAAGATGCGGAAATCATTATAGCAATACATGACGTTAGCTACTTTCTGACAAATCAATTCCAGAGAGTTAAAGGTCGAAAATATGTCTTTGGCGAAAAAATGGAACAAAAGATCTAAAAAAAGTATTTATTGTAACAAAGATGTAATAAGATGTCAAGGTAACAAAGTTTTCCAAGATAGACTCACAATCACCAACAAGCAGCAGTTGCATCATGAAAACACGCCTTTATTTTTCCTTATTTGACGGTGTGCTTTCTTATTCGTTGGTAAGGTATGTATGGCGATCCTATCAGGAAAAGTTCGACTTATTTTTGAGTCATCAGTCCAGCCTTCAACTCTGTGAAATTGGTTTGCCAGATAGTAGCTATTGCCATCTATCTCTATAATAATTTCTGTAACCTCAGCTAGCCTGTATATTATCAATTTAAACCTTGTGGTAACGATAAACTATTCATAACATGTCATGGCCAAAATGACAAACGTTTTTTAGCCTAAGACGCACGAGATGACGCAAGAACGTACCATAAGTATTCAGATTTCATTACATTACTAATGCAATGGGAATTCACTCATCTTCATTACATTAGCACACATGAAATGGAAGCAGTATTCAAATCAGACTCCTCCGTAACGTATTCGGCTCCAATTTTCTCAATCACGGAAAGAAAACAAACCAAAAATAGGAAGAAAAACTCCTCAAAAGGCGAATAATCAGTTTCCGCAGCGAACCTTTTTGTGGCGAGTCCTGCCTCAAGGCAAAGGCGAGACAAGCATAATAAAACGGAGAACACCGCTCCAAAAAAGCCGACACTTCCTTACATTGAGCCTTCACAATGAACTAATAACTCCCAGCGCTGAGAAAAGCGGTTTTAATGAACAATCTAATTAAAGATGGTTCTTTTGGGGAGCGGAAAAAAACCTTCTTCGTGTTTAATTATTTGCAGTTTGTTGGCCTTGAGCGGATCATGTTCGAAATGGGGGTGGGGGCGGGTGTTTCGAACATCTCCAGGGAGCCCTGAGACGGTGGAATATTTAATAGGCGCGAAAAAGGGGGAAGTGGGAGGATTTTTCAAAACGATTTTTTGTTTGAGGGTGGAAATTGTGATGGGCAGTTCTATATGAAGTTTTGGAATATAATTATTTTCTTTGAAAAACGTTGAATAAGTACAAAACAGTAAAAAGCATTTATGCCCATCCATTTTGTTGAAAAAGAATAAATTAGTTAAGGTAGAAAGCTTAACCTTTTAATGAGATAGATTTAATGAGTATTATAAATTGAATGCAAATTGCATATATATAATAATAGTAACTCAATATATGAATACTTAATATACTCATAAAACATCTGTAAAGAGGGATGTTCAGTTACATTTCATTGATAACACTACAAAGGTTTTATTACTTTTTGCAACGAAGAAAAGTTAACTATAACAGCTTGGCAGGTATTTAACACACTTTTTCTAAATAACCAGGGACATTATGATATGAAAAAGTGATATTAATTAATCTAAAATAAGCCACTAACGGTCGTATTCTCTGCTACCTAACCAGCTGTTAGTTAAGATGGATTCAGCCAATCACAAACGGCGATTCCTTCTTTGACTGTTGGTTAATCGTTGGTCAGGTAGAAAATAATACAGCAGTAAAATGTTTTACAGTTTTTACGTAACAGTGACTTAACGATACTATACTATCACGAGGGAAAAGTGTCATTTTTAAAATGAATAAGAAAACACAGCACACTTGAAAGAAAACACATCAGAACAAACAAAATTTGGTTAAAATATCTTATAACCCGAGGTTTATATCAAACGATTTCCCCGAAAACCGAATAGGAAACAATACTCTACAGTGCACTAAAATATTGTTTTCCCTTGTATTCCGTAACCTCAAACAGACAGTAAACAGATATACAGTGAAAGCGTAGTTTTATCCGATACATTCTGCATTATTTTCCGAGCCTTCCCCTCCATGGACGAGGCATGGAACATCACAAAAGGGGGGTACTGAGGGACTTCCTTCGGGGAATACCTCGGTTTCAAAAATCCGGTTCCCGTTTCCAACAATTTCGAAATGGAGTTAGTGCATTAGCCGAGACGCGTTTTACCGAAATCAAAGAATATATCAAGAGAAAAAAACATGTACTTTTTTTATAAGAAAAGGGGAACAGAAAGATTTTGCGATGAAGTGGGGAATTTTGATGTACCTGTATCAAAGTAGACTATGGTAGGGGGAGAGATGCCATAAGATCCCCCTGATGCAAAATCCAATATGGATAGAGCTTAAACGAGATTTCAATGCAGAAGAATGACACCTGGAAAATTCACGTTGTTTTATCAGGTTTTTAACAGAATTGGTTACTACGACTAATAGAGTTAAAGATGAATAAAAGGAATCAATATTATAACGGATGGAAATACGTTATTAGAAACTAATAGGTCAAATAGATATCCGCAGTTAGTTCATATATTATTTCTTCTCAAACATTAATTCCTCAGCTATTTATTCAGTGAATATAGATAAAATAAGTACACTAAAAAGAAATGTTGTTAAGTTTGAAATGGAAACACTAGAAAGAATGACGGCCAGTCAAAATTTAAAATTAGCTAAAAGAGCTTAAACTCTCTATCTAAAACAGAGATATTATTTATTCCAGGTGTATACACATCTACTCAGTAGATGCGAATATATCGAAAGAGAAAAAAAACTTTATCCTCAAACTTAGAAATTTCTTTCAACATTTTTTCTACCTTCAAGTCGGAATACTGCCACTTTCATAGGTAAAGAGCATCACATTGATAAAATAAATGGGTTTTTTTGGAGTGACTGATTAATAACTTACAACGTATGTAAAGAAAAACATTCAGGAGTCTTTTTTTGCGAACTTCAGTATACTCCCAATCAGTCTTAATTCCAAAACACTCGCTATTTCAAAAGAGAAACCCTTGTCAAACAAACACATTAACATTTTCAGACTCGTCGATTCCAAGATCAACCCGATTCAACTCCGAATTTATCACAATGTCAACTCATTTTAAATGGAAAGCTTTCCGGGGCGAATACCGCTTTCCTATTTGAAAAAAAAAAGGAAAGAAGACGCGAAGTATGAATGAGAGGGAGTACAGAAAGGAGTTGAATGCACCGTTATTGATTAGGTTGCAGACGGCTCTTTTTGTGCGCCGTTCTAGAATAGATTAGTGAGGAATGATGCTAAAAACGGAATACCCCGGGGAATGTTGTGTACGTATATAAAAGGAAACAAAAAAGCTGCGTTTCTTTAAGGTTTTTTCCCCGGTTAAATAAAAGAGTAGTTTTAGTTCCTTTCGTAAAGAAAAAGATGATAAAAAAGATAAAAAACATGAAATGGAATTGTGAGAAAGGTTTCTACAATTCCTAGAAGGCATAGAATATTCTGAGCCGTTATTATATTTTAGGAATAGTCTGTTTCCAGTGGTTTACATAGTATAATCACTGAATCATTTAAAATGTTCATGTCAAAGGGGGAAGACTGAATTTATTATCGCAGCATCAGACATTTCTGCTTTAGATTTTTAACTAGTTTAAGAGTTTACATATTTGTCAATTTATATCGAGAGTTTATTCCTTTAAATTTTAAATGCTCAAGTAGAAACTATCTTTAAAAACTTACCTAGCTTAAAAACTTAACTTATCTTTAAAAACCTACTCGGGCCTAGTTTTTTTTGCAAAAAAAATATTTATAAAGCCAAACTCTGTGCTGTTTCAAAGAATAATCACTACTAAACAGAGCTAACAGAAGCAATATTAATTTTTATTTATATTGACTTCATGCACAATCTAAAAAAACAACGAAATACATTCTCCTACGCCACCTGTTACACTACACTACCTGATATATCCAGAAAAAAAATTTCGGGTACCGTTAGGAACTCGTATATCTGCACATTAAGGATAAGTTATTGTATGCACGTTATTAAATTTACAATCCTACACTGTTAAAAAAATTTAACCTTTCACCAGTGTAGTTGTAAAAGGTGAGCAGTTTCACCTAAAAGCGGATCAATAAAAGCTGCAACCGAAATGAAGCGAAAATTTGAACTATGTTTTCGGTGCATGAAAGCACCGAAAATTGATTGGTGTTTTATGGCGCATGATCCACATAAGGATATTATGCGCCATTCTTTGGGAATTAGCAAAGTGAAAGTCAACGCAATTTACTATGGATACGAAAACGCGGGAATACATCACACAAATACCAATACTAGAAACTTACAAATTAAACTATTCAATATGCTTGCTTGATCTTCTCTGAATCTTTCCACGTACAAGAAAATTGATTTAAAAAAAGGCAATAAAAGAACAGTGCCCCACCACTCTCCCTAGTAACTCACGTATCAGTGCGACAAGCTAGCTAATGAAAGACGGAACTGGAAACTTCGTCATAGACAGCCTCAAGTACCACCACTGTCAGTTGATGCATTAGGGGGAGGGCGTAGATGCCCAGAGGAGGGGAAGGAAGAGGCACCACTTTAGCAACATCCATCCATCAGAAGACGTCGATGGGAGGAGAGAGGGAAATGAAATTTCACACGTGTTAGAGGGCGAAGAAAGAACGTCGCTTTTTCTATTCCCTGAGAGAGCAGAGGAAATGAAAGAAGGTAGATTTATTGGAGGATGTACTGAAAGTTTAAGTGCTCTTTTTATATTAATATGATTGAAGAAGGCTATATAACTGTCAATGATGCGCTGGATAATTTCGAATACAATAAGTAGTACTACATGCAAGGTACATAGAAAAGGAAGACGAACCTACAATGTAGTTGAATGAAAACACAAATAATTAGGCATTAAGATCGCATTTTAATATAACTTGTTTTGATGATAAAAAATATGATGGAGAATAACCGTAAGAAGATGGGAAGGTGAGAGTTCAAAGATAACGAGAGGGACGAAGATAATCTGGAGGGATAAAGAGGTAAGAATATGATAGAATGGGTGAAAGGAAGGTGATACGAGTGGTAAAGAAGATCAAAAGGGACAAAAAGAACAAGACAATAAATGGTGTGAAATATACAGGATAGGATAGTAGGTATGAAGATCAAGATAGTAGATATGAAGAGGATAGTATGTATGAAGATCAAAATACACTAGCGGAAATAAAAATCCCAACACCAAGAAGGAAAGGAGATATCAAAGTAAAATTTATTTCTATGATTGCACATAGTATTAATGTGAATTGATTAAAAAATCAGCCTCCCTGGATGTTAGGGGGCCGAGAAAATCGGTGAGGAGTGTTGTCTCCATAGGTGTCCATTACCGCCGTCACACGTTATGGTATTGAGTGACAGGGGCTGTAAATGACTTTTGAGGGATCGGAGGACCATGTTGCCTCCTCAGGTAGTCCAAATTCATATGGTGCACCAGCGGACGTTGCATACCGGGCTAGGTGATTTCTCCTCATTGACCGGACTTGTTTTGTGGGTGTTGGTTCTAGAGAACGGGAAAGACGGGGTAAAAATGCAAACTAGGGGGTTAAGAACAAAGCTTGGACATTGCACACAACATGTGGTTGTGCATGTTTCTCTTGAAATTTGTCCCTAGGACAGGTCTGAAGATAAGGACGGTCTACCGGCTGCAAAATCTCAATGACGCAGCTCTAGTTGGAAAAAGTACTGGTGAATCATACTCAGGAGTTGCAGAAATGGAATCCAATGCATCCCCACTCCGTTACCTTGCATCACCACTCCGTGGAACGATTAGAAAATCATCAGCTGAGTGCGCTCTCTCCATTGTGTCTTCAAACTCATACCCAACCGTCGTGGTACTCCAAACCTAATCAGGATTCTCTCATAAACACAATGTCATGAAATTGGGAACTTCATTTCCTTATTTCGTGCACTATTGGAAACAAAAATGCCCATTTTCAGCCCCTTGTTTATAGACAAAGATGTAAGAAGCTATGCGGACCGAACGGACGATCCGCAGTACTGCAAACGACATCCATCCCACTGCCGCTTGTCCTCAGCATGATCTACCGGTATTTTGGCCAACCAAAGCTGCTTCATTGAGGTTTTTTAGCCGGTTGTCCGTCCCTACCTTCAGACCTGTCCTTGGGACAAATTTCAAGAGAAAAAGGCACAAACACATGTTTTATGCAATGTCCAAGCTTTCTTCTTAACCCCCTATGTTGCATTTTTACCCTGGCCTATCCGTTTGTAAGAACCAACACTCACAAAACATGTCCGGAGAAAGAGGAGAAATCACCTAGCCCGGTATGCAACGTCCGCTGGTGCACCATATGAATTTGGACTACATGAGGAGGCAACATGGTCCTCCAATCCCTCAAAAGTCATTTAGAGTCCCTGTCACTCAATACCATGACGTGTGACGGCGGTAATTGACACCTATGGAGACAACACTCTTCACCGATTTTCTCGGCCCCCTAATATCCAGGAAGGCTGATTTTTTAAGCAATTCACATTGATACTATGTGCAATCATAGAAATAAATTTGACTTTGTTATCTTCTTTCCTTCTTGGTGTTGGGATTTTTATTTCCGCTAGTGTAGTAGATATGAAGAGGATAGTATGTATGAAGATCAAGATAGTAGATATGAAGAGGATAGTAGGTATGAAGATCAAGAAATGATCTAAAGAGAGAAAGGGGATAAAGAGGTATGAATATGACAATACGGATGAACTGAATGAATGGTAGCAATGAAGATGATAAAAGGGATAAAGAGATATGATTATGATGGAAACCGTAAGATGATCGCTTCAAATTTAACAGTTTGTGACATAGATATTACCCCTTGTCTCGTTCAACGCACATTACATTCTATAATTCCTATTTAATTGCAACTTTTTTCGTGTGCTACAGGGATCTTCCGTAAATCACTATTAAAACCTTCACGTTTCACACATAGTCCGTGAAGCAGCAGTGGAAATCATAGCACTAGAGAGAAATTCACTGCTATTTTCGTTCATTTTTTTTTAAGTTTTCATATTGTACGGTATATAAATCAAAGTTGTATGTGATGCGTAATGACGTCAATCCACCCTCGCGCCCGAAAACGGGCTTATCCAGCACCCACACAAAACAACATATCAGAAATAACGAAATAAAACCCACGGTCCCCGGCAATCAGCTATGACAAGAGAAGAAGCCAATTCAACGCCTCCTCCCGAAAAACTCCTGACAGAGATCGGAAGCTTTCACGCCCCGGCTATTGCCATCGCCCGCTGCACAAAAAAAACAAAAAAAAAGGCGGCAAAAACCCCGCCAATCGTCGCTGGATCCTTCAATTTCGAGCCAAGGAACAAATTGAAAAAAGGAGAAGGGCCGACTGCTCCTTATCAGACGGCTCCTCTCTGATATATATGAATGGGAAGAAAGCGTACGGTCGGGTGGGTGGCAAAACCCCTTTGAAATTGCAGGGGATAGATTTGCCGTGCGTCTGTCAGCTATTCGAATTGGAATAAGGGAGGTGCTGGGGCGGAATGATATAAAAGGAGGGAATTTGTGACCTGAATTGGGTTTGCATTGGGTGCGTGATCTCCTGTGGGTGGTTTTATTTTCGCTCACTTCGTTTGTCTGGGTCGTGTTGAATTAATGTCACCTTACCTTATACTCGAGAACAGTGTAAAGAAATATTTTCCAGAATCTTACATCGTCCCCTTCATAGTCTTGCTTCGTGTAATGTTTATATAGGCTGTATTGAAATGTTTACTTAGGTAAGCAAAATATCAATAAATAAATCTTAATGAGGGATTGTATAATTGCATATGCAATATTTCAATGCATAATTGCAAATGAAGATTTGTTCAGAAAATTGGTAGTTAATTTTTAGCTGTGAAAAACAAGGGAATTTAAGCATGTGTTCTTTGATTTAAAACACTTAAACAAAACAAAATATAAATACAAAGGCTTTCTCCACACCGGAGTTATAAAAACCGTCCGGGCTCATACAAGCCGAGGTCGATGGTTAAAATTAAAACCAGATGTTTCATTCGTTTCTTCGACAGACATCATTATACTATTTAAACCGCTGTTCGCTGAAAAAATATATCGATATTCCAGCACGTTAACCTCTACACTCCAGAAGAAATGGAGTTACTATACCAGGCATGTGATTGTTTAAGAAAGAAATTATCTGAAAATTTTAGATTAGTTACAGTGGTATAGAAATTTATTTCGTGAAGGACATATATTCCTCAGCCCCTTCCCATAGGTTCAATTTAGCTTTTTAATACTTTTAGATAGGATTCTCATCTTACTTAACTCAATCTTAAAAGAATTGTGAATACTCGAGTTACAAATACCAAAGGGGGTGAGGGGGTCCTTCCTCCCACAGAAATTCTTTTGAAATTTGATCCTAAAAGCAGGGTTTTAACTCGTTTTGGTACACATTAATTTTTAACCAGCTTTGAAAAATTTATTCCGCACACAATTGAATGGAATATAAAATTATAAAAAATTGGAATTCCGATAAAATCAATACCACTAAAATAAGCGATTAGCGGAAAAATCACATGCCTGCTATGCTTGACAGCAGCTTAACTTGAACCTACTACGTCACTAACAAACAATTAGTTCGAATTGCGGTGTCTGAATTTCGAGTGAAACGAAGAACGTCAATTTTAAAATATGATTATTTCGTTAAACTCAAGTGTATATATCGTCTTTTAGTCACGTTTCGCGTATCGAAACTCCTTCTAGCAACCCAAGGTTATTTGTGTTTACTCACTTTCTCCTTCCGCGTAGTGACGTACTGGGTCCAGAAACGTTGTTGTGAAGTATAGTCAGTCAGAATGATGAAATCTTAAAGTTTAAAATTAATCTAGCGTAGGACGTAGCATTTTTTTAAACGGAAGTATTTCATAAATAGCTGTCACTGTCTTCAATAAAAAAAACTTTTAAAACCTGACGGTGGATACAGAATTTATAACAGAAAAATAACCAGACTCAAAACACTCAAAATAACAATTGGTTCAAAATATTACCTTTTATTACTTTTCTAATTCTATCACACGTCAAGGACCCTAAAACTTCCACTCCACATCGACACAATGGAAATAATCCAGTATTTGTATTCTTCATAAATACACCACCGGTGAGCACGCATGGCCAAAGATAGCTCAGAGAAACCGGGGAATTTACGCCTCTTAATGACAGACAAGGCAGCAAAACGAAGGGCAACACCTGACGCCCGCAGGGCCGGCAGAAAAGGATGGGAGACGGGGATTACCAGAGATTACCCGTGCCCGGAAATGACCCGCAAATGCCCCTGGAACAATCAATAGAGGGAAAGAATGGCTTGGCTTTCTTCGGGATCAAAAGGTCGGGAGAGACGAATATGTTCTAGAAGGAAGAGGGAAAGGCAATGCTACGGAATTGGTGTTCAATGGAACTGGGAGTTCGGTTAATCTTGAACAAAAAAGGGGTTACACTAAAAGATTCAGCAAAATGAAATTTTATATACATGTACTGACTAGAGATGGGAATGGCCGGAAAAAAACCGGAAACTTTGGGAAAAAAACCGTTTTTTTTCAGGTTTTTTTCCGAAGGGTTTATTTCTTTCCGGAAAAATTGAAATGTTAATTTCAAATACTTTTTACAGAATTATTTTACCGATATCAATTAAAAATATTTTAGATGATATTCTTATACAATACTTAAAAATGAAGTTTCAACCATATATTAAGCATTTTTTCCCCAAATAAGTTGGATTCCACTCGGGAAAAATTGAAAAATTTTAAGTTTGTAATAAAAAAAAATTTTCAGAAACATATTACAGTTACTTTGCAATGCTTTTTCTTTAGATATTTAATGTTACACATGAAAACATTTAACTTAAAAAATATAAGCTGCAAGTGATAAACTAATTTTAATGTACATCTAAGTATTACTTGCTATTTTTCTACATAAACAAAAATGTGCATTCAAAATTATATTAATGAACACTGAACAGTTGCACAATTATGATAAATTTGATAATTTTATAAACAGTTATTAAATCCAGTACTTTAAAAATAATATTTGAACCATATACCTAATAGAACCCACGTTTTTATGAAGTGGGTTTATTTTTACTTGAAAAATTGAAATTTTATTTTGGAAGTATTATAAAATAATTTTTAATGATTAATTTATATTTTAATTTATAATATTTTATTTTACTAGTGATTTATTTATTATACAATGAATGATTATTTAAGTAGTTTCCAAAAAATATGTAAAAAAACTGCTCTTTTCTATGCAAAAGGTCAATTTTTCCCACTTTTCCAATTTTTCCGGAAAAAAACCGGTTTTTTTCTGGTTTTTTTCCGCCTTCTCAAAATTTCCGGAAATTTTCCATCTCTAGTACTGACACGGCTTAACTTTGGCTTTAAAAACTTAAAATGTATAATAGAGTACTATTATAAAAGCTAAGTTAAGAAAACGCAAAGAAACTTTTCGAATGTTTATAATTTGAAATTAAAACATTTTAAAACGTTTATTTTTCAGATATTTTAATACAGAAAAAATAGGGGAATACTTCAGATGACAGTTTTTTAAGTATTACTGAAATGTATAAAAATAAAAAATCTAGACATTTTTAGTTCAATGTTATAAATGAAAAACCAGTGAAATTTAAGCTAAAGAAGAAAAAATTGTTTAAAGGAGTTTCTATAAAACTTAAACCTTGGTTAATAAAAAATTATCTTTGAAATTATTAATTCATGTTTAATGAGTAAAAACAAAGTAAGTATTGATTAGGTAAAAATATGTTTATAATACCTAACAATTATAGCAACAACATTCCATTCAAGTGATGCCTCAGAAGCCATCACAATAAACTCAATACCCCTAACATAACAAGTCAAATCAAAATCAGCTCTGAGAACTAATTTCTACAAAGCCAAATGCAGGTTAGAGTATTGACATGGGAAAACTAATCTGCAGCCAACGCGGCAGTGTGGAAACAAAACTTGTTCAACGAAAGTTTTAAATCCGATTGACGTAACTTCATAACGTGAAATCCCACAGCTGGAATTCCGAAAACTGATTTCGAAAACTCCCTCCCACTAGGGACGGAAATACAGATAACGCGGGATTAATTAGAATTTCAGAATCATGTCTAACTTACACGATAAAATCTATAGAACAAAGCTAAAAGTTTGAATTTCGACAACCCTCATCTCAGACTCTTAAATCGTAGGATTCAACTGACTAACATATTTAATTTTTAAGAGATACTAATCAGAAGTTTATATATTTTAAAACTTAAAACTTTGGTAAATGAAATATTAAGTTATTATCACTATGTTAAAGACAAAATATGGGATTTTACAAGGAAAATTAAATTTTAAAAATTACCAAATTAGTGAAAAATTCATGCATTTGTTCCTAATGAGGTACAGTTTGAAATTAATTTAATACATAGAAGTATATTAATGACATAAAAATCGCATTTTAAACGCTGAAAGATAAATTAAATTTATCAGACGCAACTGGAGCTAAAAAACGAAAGAAAACTAAAGAAAATCTCAAGCTTCTTTGAAATCAATGCCGAACGACGGCACTTTCATACCCAAGTAAATGAAATTCTTGCAAGATTTACGAGACCTGCTCCCTTACAAAATCGTCTCCCTTAAAGGAACTTGAGCATTTATCCTTTTATTGCTTACTCGCTTCGATTCTAGAAAAAGTAGTTAGGGAATATTTCTTTCAAACGAAAGCCCATTGCTGCACTAATTAAATAGACACCTAAGAAAACTAATATTATTCTTTAATATAATGTATTTTTAATAGAGTTTAAAATATTTCCGAAGGAAATTTATTAGGTACTAAAAGCATTGTTTAAGGTATAAGAAAAATAAATGTTACATTCCCGATATAAAATTTTGAATATAGTCTAAAATGACCGAATTGACAGTCGTAAGCAAGTATGATTTTAAATCGAATGAATCAAACTAAACAAACCAAAAATTTTAAAAATTGTAGATGGATACACTTTAATCTGGAAGTATAAAAATGGGGTGTAAAATGAGTTTTTATATTATTGAAAATACAAAAAGAAAAGAAATACAAAAAGAGTAAATTATAGGAGAAAGAATCAAAATTTAAGAGCAATAAGGATAGCAAATCATTCACGAGTAAAATTTTAAAATCATCCGTTAACTAAAAGAAAATGTTTCTTTAAAAATATTACTAGCAAAATACTTTCTAAAAACTAGCGCATGCAAATAGACTTTATATTAAGTAATTTGATTTTTAAGAAAAAAAAAGCATTATTCTTTAAAAGTTCACTTCAAAATCAATCCAATACAAATTGCCGGCGTTAATCTCAATATTCAGGCTCAAGGAAGGGGAAGATAAATAGACAAATTATCTGAGGGATCACTTCTCAATTTGGATAAATTTGGAACATACATCATTTCTACGCTAGTGACACATCCATCCTCTTTAAATAGCGAAGAAAGGGGGAGAACACTCCATCGATCTTCATGAATTATATTAATGTCCGGTAGGGTCTCAGCAACGTTTATTCTGGATTAAAATTTTAAGATTTTTTTGTCGATAATGGATCGAATTACACGCGCATCTTATACGATTTTTTTATTTAGAGTAGTTAGCTCTTCAGATGTTTTTCAACTATTAAAAAGGATAAATTTACAAAACCTCGTTGTGCCATTTTTTTCTCATTTAATTTATTATTATATTATTTTCGAATATATCTTGGAATTAAATGTGTAATTTTTTTTATTTGCCCATAGGATTTTTTCCCTATGAGAATCATTATTTTTCTGTATTATTTCGCAAACTGATATCCGAATTTCTGGTCAAGAACATTAACTTAACTAAAAGATTTCTGTTCGTCTGTATAAGGTAGTAAAGATGAACAGTTTTGGTCTATCAAAAGTCAGATCAGAAAGACTCGAATAAGTATCAAATATTCATTTAGAAAAAGAATTAGTACTCGAAAAAAAATTATTAAGCTAATTATTTTAAAGCAAATGAAAAATTTATTCCACTAATTTTAGTTAAATAATGATACATTAATTTGATTTCTCAATACGAAATGAAATTAATAAAAAAGAAGCGAAATAGTATTAAAATAAAGTGGCATTTCCAATTTAAAATAATATTACTTAGGACAATAAATTATCTTTCTCCTTTTGGGAATTATATCAAAATGCACTGCTTAAAAAAATTCTAATTTAAACAAATAAAAGCAGTAGATTAATTTCAGCCGATAGTAGCATTGCTTAACATTTATGGTTCAATGATAAAAATTATTAGTGCATTAATTTATTTAAAAAACTGTGTAATAAGACAATCAATATCTTTATTTTTTCGGAGAGTTTGCATAAACCATCGTCAAATATTTATCCTAGTTTTCTTAAACTTTGATTTTTAAACCTAATAGCTAAGAAGATGAAAGCCAGAACCCATAAATTCTATTGGTGTGTCTAGCTTAAATACAAAAATTTAATAAAGACCCCATTCAAAACATGTCATTCTATTATTAGAACTCGTAAAAATTTAAAAAGCGATCAATAACTAATTGGAACAAGTGAGGACATGCAATAACGCAGTTGATTCCATAGTAACAGCACAAGTTTAACACCTGAGAATTCAGCACATAAAGAAAAGTAACAAGGGAATTCTAAGAGCAAGTAACAAGGAAATTCCACTCACAAAGCCATATCGATCTGTAACCAGAACTCGATCTAAGGTCCGGCAGATTGCGTTGGCAGCTGAATTAATATATCTGCAAAATCCCGCCCAGATTTATCGCATCCGGATATCGAGTTACTGCACAAAGGGTTTGAGCCCAAATTAAAATCGGGCTCCCGTTTCCCAGGCCGTTACGATGTTCGTTTGTCAAATCGAGGCTTGATCAGGTTTCATATAAAAGATGAGAAATGGTTTGACATTAAAAGAGCGAATTGACAGGTCTATAAAGTAAGATTTAGGATATTTAGAGGATCTTTGAAATTAATTCTATTAAAGGGTATGTGGTATTAAATTGAAAATTTCAAATGCTGTTTATTATTATATTAAGTTTTAAGTTTTTCCTTATATTTTTATTGAATAAAATAATTAATTAAACGACATTTATTACGTATTTTGACACAATAAGTTTAAACTCCAAACTTGAGTTTCACTTTTAAAAATAAATATTTTGAATGAAAAGAATAAGAAGATATGAGATTTGGTCACCTCCAAAACAATAACTGCCTTGATTTAAAGCAATATAACATCTTTAATTCACATGATCAGTTTCAATTTTAAATCCCTTAGTTAAAACAGGATTAAATATTGTTATTTCTTTTAAATGTAGTTATGATGCAAGTTGGAAAAAAGTATAACAATCAAGCAAAAATCCAAATCTTACTTTCTCAATAGGTTTACATCCAAACATATTTTTAAGGATGGGAAAAATTATATTAACTTTTTAAATAAAACACATTTCCCATCATTTATCCATAGTCAAAGACCATTAAATATAAGTCACATAAGTCAGAGATCAAAGTAACAAGCACCACATCACCCCATAACACATAAAAGGGGCCAAAAATCACAGCATAACGACCCAAACTCCTCACTCCAAAAGACCCCAGAAATCATTTATAAACCCTTCACGACCATAAAAGCAGACGGCCCATCACTGACAAAACACCCATCAGGCCATCACAATGACGTCAACGGTCCATCACAATCATCTCCCCTCCATAAAACCAATGAATTAGTCCTCAAAGGAAGCAAGGGCCATGACCACAGCCTACAGGGAGGAGGAAACAAGGATTCGGAGAGAGGCCACAAACAAAATCTTCCGATCGTAAAACCATAAAAATTTGAGAGGCAGACGACAATCTTTTTCTGCAACAGGGCTTAGGTTTATGGCCCGAAATGACGTATGGCGAATATGTGGTGGTGTCGTGTGGGGGGGGAGTTGATGGAAATACGCGCATGACCAGAGGGGATGTTTTTAGATATCAAGAAGAATAAGTCTATAAGAAAAGTTGGGACAGAGTCATTAATGATAGATGATTTTGAACATAATTTGCAAGCTAAGCGAAGTCCATAAAATATATCCAGATAATTTATTACATTGTAATCTAAGAAAGATATTTGAAATACATATTTTTTAATAAAAGTTTCCGAAATTATTTTAAGTGTTCAGTCAAAGGTCACATCATTTGGAAAATTGCCTAGGTATACAATGACACCTTTCTCGGTTAAAATTAATATAATAAGTGAATATTAGTGATATGTGATATCTAGTCATTACACCAATTGCTTGAATCAAAAAATTAAAACAGTTAAAACATACAAACGATTCAGACAATCTCTCGAGTCTTTAATATTCAAAATGGAAGTACCTAGAAGAAAATAAAATATATGAGAACACATTTTAACACATAAAATTTGAACAGTAACACATAACAATAAAAATAAGTTCTTAAGAAAGAAATTAATATTTGATAATACTGATTATAAAAACTTATCATAATAGATTATAAGGCTTTAACATCTCTATGCTAACAGCAAATCTTAGCTAATAAAAAAATTCCAAATTTTGGAATTGATTGAAATCCCTTTTCCCCCATTATAATTGAAATAAGAAATTTCTAAATAATTCGTAACAAAAAATACCTGCCCAAAACAATTCCAAATGATTAATAGTACTTAACAAACTGATAAAACATATTTTTAATACACGCCTTATAATTATAAAATTAATTATAATCAATAGAATCTGTACGAATCAAAAAGTTAACTATAATAGTTGATTTTTTTATGAGCGATCACAGTTAAATTCTTAACTATACGTTTCTGAACAGGAAGTTTGCTTTCCTGTCAAAAAACGCATAGCGCTGAAAAAGGTGTTTTACAGGCAAAATCCATTAAACTGTCATAGAGGGAAAACAAACCTCCAGGAAACTTAGTACACTGGTATTAGAAATTATCACAAAGGTCGATTAGAACATTGAAATGTCTCTGTATGAAAAACAAAAAAGAAAACCTAAATTTTGGTGTTCTAGGTTATCTTTTAACGAAATGGTTAATGTGGAACTACCCCTTAAATATATGCACATATAAACTTTAAAAGAAAATGTCTAGTCTAATCAATACTGTAAAAAAACGATATTCAATTAATATGTTTTCATTTTTATCGCGATACTTGTTTAAAATATAAAAAATATAATATTAAATTAAGAGTTTTGAAGCATTTTAAGTTAATACTTTTATTAAATTATAATTATGAAGGGGGGAAGAATCTTAAAATTAAAGGAAAACAATTAGAACAATAAAAAACCTTGCGAGATACTACTTTATCAACATGTTAAAAGGAAACAATAAAGTAAGCATAAACGTTAATTACGCACAACCCTTATAGTTGGTTCAATCATATTTTTTAAAATTACAATTAAAAAAACTAACTTCTTAAAAAAAATTATATAAAGCAATTTCAAGCTATTCAAAGCACGAGATACGTCTCTTAAATTTAAAAACGCAAGCAGTGCGCGACAAAAAAACTGCATCAAAACGGATTGCTAGGATTGGAGGAATTAGTCCGAAAAGAAACAAGAAAAATAATTGCCAAACGGCTTTTGGAAAAGTCGGAATGTATGGCAATCCCAAAGGACCGGGGGAAAGACACAACAAAGACGGTTACAGCTACTATTGATCGCGGGTCTAAGAACAAAGGGTTATTACGTCATAGTCGCTTCATTTAGAGAGAGCGCTACTAAACACACACTACAAAGCGGAACTGTGGGAAAAACGCGACCGTTGCCAGTTTGTGTCAAATAAAAGGGAGAACTTAATTGGAGATTCAAGACGGGGTGTTTTCCTAGCAAAGAAAGAGTAAGTGGGGGATCGTTGGGGGTGTTTGTATAAGGGAGGGTAAAGTTTAAAATACCGTTCAAAGGAATCGTTTTCTATTTTGTTTTCTTTTTGTCAACGCATTTTAAAATGCCAAGTCAAATACTTTGAAATTAAAAAAAGAATGAAATTCGAGACCTTACATGCATAAGTAATAAATTCTTTCTGAATATTATGTATCAAACTACGAATGTATTGTAAATAACTTATTACTCAAGTTTTTCAAGATAGTAAATTATATTTCAATTTTCCATTTGGGTCATTCCACGTCAAATCAACCAAAATAAGTACACTTTTGGACCTTTAGGTCTTAGATTTTAATAATTTTTTGTGTGCTTATTGTACCCATCCGTAGGAGTATAATGAGACCAATTTCAGATTTTCGGGGCCGGTAGTTTTTGAGAAATCCCCTTTTAAACAGGTAAAAATCGAATAAATAAAAAATAAATAAAAAATAAAAATTTTAACATCACATTTTTATGCTATATACCATTTTAAAGCTTCTTAAAAACTAAAGAGAATGTCACCTTGTTCATGATTTTAGGTCTAATAGGTTTTGAGCATCAGCTGTTTGAAAATGCCATTTTTTTTTTCAAAATCGCTCGATTTTTGCCTCTTTAAAAGTGGATTTCTCAAAAACTACCGGCCCCAAAAATCTGAAATCGGTCTTGTTATACTCCTACGGATTAATACAACAAGCACACAAAAAATTTCGAGAATCTAAGACCCAAAGGTCCGGACCATTGGTTGATTTGACATGGAATGACCCATTTACTTTTTTAGAAGTAAGGCCTAAATTTTCTTTATTTTTTACAACATTAATTATTAAATTTTCTACATATTTTTACAACCTTGTGGCAAATATAAGAAACATGCCAGAGTACGAGACACGAAATTTCAACAACGTTATGCAACAAACGAAATCAAATAATAAAGAAAAGTCATACTGATTCTAAGTATCAATGATGATGCCTTTTCATGTATTCCTTTTCATTTCAAAAGTCAAGACCGATAATACTCAAAACATTCCAACAACATCTGCCCCAACATTTCCGGGGAAAAAAGTCTCCACGACCAAAGTATCCAACATATTTCGCAGATACACACCATCGCAAATATGTCAGACCCATCAAATATACGAGAATTCCAAGGAACAAGAAGAAAATACAAAAGCAGATGAACATCGGCATTGTAATGGCCATTTAGGCAACGGAAATGTTTGCTTTCCAGCAAAAGCGAAGTCATTCAGGCGAAGGGGAAAAAACTAGTGCGGAGAATGTCAGATTACGATCGTAGTGAAGAGGGCATAAAGGACGTTATTATGACATCGAAGTGTTCTTCTGATTAAGTGTAGAAATGTTACTTAGGCTCGAAAACAGTGGTGGTAATGGGAATTACTTCGTACGAAGAAAGGGGCGGAAGAGTTGGTAAAGAGGGTAATGACTAGATTTAACGATGGGAGTTGAGCGGAGGCGAAAGAAACTTTTTGTTCTGTTCTTCTATCGGCTTGTTTGTACACTCGTATTATATGTTAAAGGAGAAAATCTTGGCGTGAAACGAAAACATTGTAGTAGGGCAATTCCACGGGTAACTGACTGACATTTTTTAAGAAAAACGCTTAGTATTTTGTTATTTTCTTCCCAAAAATAAATGATAAAAAAATACTTTCCACCCAGTTTATTGCTTTCTTGTTAGCTTAATCTAATGGTATAATTAAATTTTCAAAATATGTTTTTATTGATTTTTTAAAAATTTTAAACCACAAGGTAACTGACTGACATAAAAGTTTCACAAATGTCAGTCAGTTACCATGTCTTTTAAAATTTTTAAAAAAATCAATAAAAACATATTTTGAAAATTTAATTATGCCATTTGATTAAGCTAACAAGAAAGCAATAAACTGGGTGGAAAGTTTTTTTTTATCATTTATTTTTGGGAAGAAAATAACAAAATACTAAGCGTTTTTCTTAAAAAATGTCAGTCAGTTATCCGTGGAATTGCCCAGTAATGGATATTAAGAATGTGAGTGATATTTTGAGGACAAGATAGTGGTTCATGTTTATGCGCTTTATACTTGAATTATACACTTAATACTTCATAAGCTAAATTGTTAAAATAGAGTATAGTATGGTTAATGTTGTTTTTAAGTTATTTGAATGCATTAAAAACTTTGATAAAGACCAAATTAAGAATGTAACGTTAACTAGAAAAAAGTGTCTTATTTCCTATCGACAAACCTGACCATCTACAATCAAAGATTGCTGAAAAAAAAATCTAATTTTATCTCTCAATAACTGAGTTTTATGAGCATCTATAATATCATGGTTATGTAATAGCTTTTTCATCAGTGGCGGCTCGAAGGTAAAATTTTAAGGGGTGCTGCTCCGACGGTACCAAGTTGGTAAAGTATTTTAAGCGATATAATGCCAAATAATATTTCTATTAAACAAAAACGTGGAAAAAATCAAATAGAAAAGCAGGGAACAATATAAAATTTCGATTTCACACTTAATAAGCATTCAAAAACTGTCACTTACCTATATTTAGCTGATTATTACGAAGGCGAATATGAGCTAAAATCTACATTTCTAATTCAATTTGTTCATTATAAAAAAATAAAAACGTGGCTACAAAAAAGTAAACACATCTTTATTGACTTGCCGAAACATCCAAAAAGATTTTTTTCTCTCTGTTGAAAAAAAAAAAAGAAGCTATAAATAAAAATTAAAACAGTGTTGGAGTGAAGAAGAGCTTAAAAGCCAATGTGATTTATTAGTAGTAGAAATCGTATATTTTTCTTCTTCCCTCAGTTTGTTTTTCACAGCTCTCAATAGAAAAAGCTATCACTCTTTTGGTCAGGGCTGCTGAGGCAGCAGCCTCTTTTCTCCCAACAGATTCACATGCTAAATTCTTGATATTTTGATTTGATAAGATAGAGCTAGTGTTTTATACCACGTTTGGTATATATTCGGGTGCTGATCGACCCGGAAAGAAATCAGTTGGTGAGACGGCATAGCAAAGAATAATAAATTGAAAAAGGATTATAAAGGACAAAAGAATAAAGGGGGGAATAGATAACTTTTTAAATATTGTAAAGCAAATAATAATTGGAATTTCGGGAAATTTTGGTTGGGGGTGCTGCAGCCCCGCAGCCCCTATGGACGAGCCGCCACTGTTTTTCATTAGGAACAAATACAAAATATTAAAATGACGTTGTTGTTGTTGTCGTGTGCCACTTGGTACTACCCAAGCTCCACAAGGATTCAAGGCAAAGGGGGTGCGGCTCCTGAGAAAGTGAGGCCCATAAATGGCAGGAGTCCAACTTCTGCCTCATGAGATGATAGATGCTGCCACTATCTATCACCACCTCCACAATTTTGCCATGTATCTGACGGGGAGGGAAATAGTCTCCAGACACCTGGACCCATGGTAAACTGCGCCATGACGGACCACAGGACTTTCGGACCCACAGATTTAACGAGCACGTACTCCGCATATACTCGGTGGGTCTTTAGTGGTGTCGGGAATCGAACCCGGGACCCTCCGATCCCAAAGCCGATTTAAAATGACGTTAAACGTGTTTTAAATAAATCCATACAGATTTGGCACGAAACATCTTTTCAGCGTTTATGAATTAACATCAACCCCCAAAGAAAAAAATTGAGAAAATAATCAGTTTCCGTAACAATCGCCACAATTATTGTACGGCGTCAAAAGTTTTTCTCGTGGCGGTTGGACTGTAAGTTGATTCATAAAGTAACACAACAAAATAATCTCCCAGTCGTTTTTAAATAGTATTGTATATTTCAGCTACAAACGAAGATCTACTTATTCAAAAAAATATACGTTGACAATACTCAAATCATCAAATAATAGTCGCCCACATCAGTAAGGTACGCTTGACAAGTGCGTTTAAGCAATTCTGAAAAGGTCGATGAGACGTGATCAACTTCACCTGTTTCGCATCCGTCTCTCAAGTTATCGATTGTGCGAATGAACGACGCATAAGATTCGCCCACGTGGCGATGACCTTGGCCAAGACCGACTTCTCTGGGGGAGATCCTTTCAAATAACGAAGTCGAGGGAACGGATTTTGTTTCTTCCCCCGGGAGGCTCAAACCAAACGGAAGAACAATTTCTACGATGGAAACGTTGAATTAAATTATAAGCACTGCCGGGTAGAATTTTTTTAGCCAAAAAAAAGGAATTTAAGGATTAGAAAATTTGGGAAGCGTATTTTTTCACACTAGTCAAGTTACACATAAATAATTCAAATTTGTATGGCTCAAAAAATTCTCCTACTTAATGGAAGATGCCATATAAGACACTGGATACCAGAGTACATTTCATTTCTGCTTTCAAGGGACAAATTTAAATCAATTTCCAAAAGAGGCGTCAAAAAGAATTTGACATTACTGGCATTTGGAAAAGAATTCCTCGAAAATTTAACAGGATTTAAAGAATGTACAATGATTTATCACGGTAGATAAGATAAAAAAATATGAAAAAATACAAATACATAAAATAAAGAACATTAAAAATATTTTATTATGAAAAAATATAGGTGTCTCGAGCCCCCCCCATCTAATAAAATCTACAGCACTTTTTCTTCATAGAATACCAGAGCACTTACATAACTGATGCTTTTCACACAAGAATCCGCACTTTTTTCATTTACAATTTGAGTCCCACTTGTCGCAAATGAAATTTCTCTATCCCTATAAGACGCAAACTTAACTCATATTACGGGATAAAAAAACCGTTGTTTTAAATATAAATTTAAAAAAAATACTACGATGAAGTTTAACTGTTCAATATTATTGATTCAAATATTACTACAATTTAATTTTGTAATTATTATAAACTTAAATGTTCATAGTCTCAAGAAAAACTTTTGTGTTTGAAGAATTATTATAACTACGCTTCTTGTGTTTTAAAACCAATCCATACTCTTTTCATTTAGAACAATCGCCAAAGAAATAATGTATTAGAAGCAGTTACTAATGGATAAATTTTTAGTCAGTCATCATCGATAAATTTTTCTTGAGCAATGACATGGTAGCCTAAACAGAAGTAGATAAAATAAAGAATCGGCCACTGAAGTTGCGTGATGAGCATTATTATGCATTAGTAAGCGTTTTTTTTTATCCCGTTTCAGGCGCCTATTCTAAATGAACAGACAATAGAAGTATAAGGTTTGAAATTAAAAACAAACTTTTCAGAAAGTTAAAATAAATATAACGAAAAACCTAGATTTTAAAGATATACTCAATATATATATTCAACTTTTAGAATCTATGTATAAATTTCAAGAAACTTATTGAACTTCGGGTCTTATTAAATGCTACTATACTAGACAGCAACTTAAGTTGAACCTACTACGTCACTAACAAATAAAGTAGTTCCCTTCGCTTATTTCGTTTAAACCCATGTATAAATAGTGTCTTTTTATCACAATTCGCGTATCGAATTTCCTCCCATCAACCCAACAGGCTTTGTGTTTACTCACTTTCTCCTTCCGCGTAGTGCCGTACTGGGTTCAGGAAACGTTGTTGTTAAGTATAAAAACGAAACATGGGGATAAATACAGCTAACAATGTTTACCTACAGGTGTAAAAAAACGCTTAATGAGTAATGCCTTAATGGAACATCGTTTTTCTATTCCTATCAAACCAAATCGCTTCCTATTCCCAACATCAAAGATCTTCTCTCTAAGCATACCCATCATAACAGCTGCCTTTTACCAATAAGACTTTCCAAGATAGTAACAATAGAAACATCGTTTTCTTTTCGAACCGAACCAAAACAACTCGTACTACTAATAAATGTTAAGAATTCACCTTTCAAACAAACTAACATAACCATTGTCTTTTTACCAATACGCCATCCCAAGACAGTTACCACAAGTAAATCATTTCCTCTCCTAACAAAACCAAAACATAGCATATTTGTAACGTTAAGCATTACCCATACCCAACATAACCAGTCTTTCACCAGCAAGACATCATCCCACACCTACCTTTCTAACTCCCTCTTTTCTAGAACAGAGAACGTCCCGAACGAGCGAAGGGACCGCAATCGATCCCGAAGAAAAGGGGGGGCCACGTGCTTCGACCTTGAGGGAGTCGCTCCCGGGAAAGACGAGAGGGACACCGGACAAGACAACACCGGAGGAAGAGAAGAGGAGGACTGAGAGAGCACCGCTCGCATCCCTGGATCGGATGCCGGAGGATGCGCGGGAGCGCTGCCAATCAACGCTCGAGGAAGCGGTTGCCCGGGCAACCATGTTGTGGGGGAGGGGAGGGAGGGTGGAGAGGGGATTTGTTTTGGTTGTGCGATGTTTGAGTCGCGTGAATCGGAAGCGCTATGGGGGTTACATGCCGATCACATTTTTCCGTTAACGAGAAAAGTGATATTATTAATTTCCGAGCCGAGAAGTTGTTCGTCCGGGAGGGCTAACGAATAACGGCGGAATAAAACTATTTACAGATCGTTAAGGCCGGTTGGATCGTCATGTAACATAAACAAACGGGAGGGAAGTTACTTTTTTTACCTGATCAAGATTTACGGGAAGCTGGTCGTTTTTGTATGATTCGCAAAATTTTATAAATGAATGAAATTTAATAATGAAACGAATAAATTTTGAAATAAATTCTTAATTAATTAGTATTTAATAATTCGGAAATTTTAAAACAAGAAAAATCTGTAACTTGCATTTAGAAAAAAAATTAATTCTTGACTGTGAAACATAGTTGTTAAAAAATAGATCTTAGCTGAGTGGGCTGAGTATTAAAAATAGGCTGAGTAGTAGTTATAAATTTCAGTCCAATAAAAAGAATATTCTGAAATGATAGTATCAAAACATCAATAACTATTGACAATTCCAATTAACATACCTGCAATTAAAAATGTCAACAGATTATTCTACTCTTATAAACATTCATAGTTGTTGAAATCAGTCTCAGAACTTCTTTTACTTATACCTCCAACATCCAACAGTCTTCTCCCTCTTAAATCAAACAAAATCAATCAGCCGCAGATAACAACAAAAACCAACACCTCCAGAATACAGCACTATTTCAAGAATATCACCATAAACCTTTCATCCATTCTCAATTTAAACCATCAAACCCTCCGTAATTGGAAACTTCGAAAGCATTTTAACGACGCGAAAACTGTCTCGTGCCTCGAGGGACCGACACGCCAGAGAGAAGATGCTGAGACAACACGGAGTGGGGAAAAATGCGCTCGAGAAGTGATAGAATCGGGTGCGTGATTCTCAGGGGGTTTAATTTGTGTAAACACGGGCTGAGTGGGATATCTGCATTTCATGAAAGATTCATAAAGAGTGAATAGAATTGTTATTGTGTGCCGGATGATGAGATGTTAATAGCATAATGATTTGAAGAAACGCGTTAAGGTTGCGATGTTAAAGATGAGATTATTTTATACAAATTAGTAAAAGGGTCTTTGGAAAAATTATTAACAATCAATTTGCTATTGAGCTCTAATAAAACTAGAATTGGATTGCCTTGAGAAAGAAACAAAGAATATTATTATTTAAATCAGCTATAATAAAACTGTATAGTATAATAATAAAATAATAATAAAACAAAAGATTAAATAAAATAAAATAATGAAAAATATAAATGAATGAAAATATAAAATAATGAAAAAAATAAAAAAATTCGATCAAATTTTAAAAATAATATGTATTACCTAACAAAAAGTGATTAAATTAATACCTCAAAAAACAAAGAAAGAGGATCTACAATTCCAATTTTTGTAGTCCACAACCAACTGTAAGAAAAACATAAAACAAATTAATATTTTAATGCTACCCTCCTGCGATGTATAAAATAAGCACCAAAGTTTACCTTTCCATTCAAGAGAACCCATTAAACCACCATCTTCATCCCTCAGAGATCCTCATAAAACTCGACATAAACTGGCACGGGGAAGAAAAAGAGATAAGTCCTATCTAATCAACGTCACCAATCCCATACCAACCACAGAAAAAAAAATCCTTTTCAGCGCTCACAAAACGAACATCAAAGCAGCAATAACGCAAGACACGGGCTCGCAGCACAGATACGACAATGGAACACGAATTGGAGCAATAACCCCCATTCCCTGTTCAGAGAGAAGCAAGCGATAAGGAGTTTATTTGCACGGGCACAAAAGATGCAGATATCTGGCAGTGGAGATGGATGATAGCGCGTGCATCCCCTTCTCCAAAGAAATCATTTGGAGAGAAAGTGGGTTAAGTCAAAACTAAGGTTGCGATTGATATGCATTAAAATTACTTAGTAGGGGATATTAGGGTCGCGGAATAACCATGAGGGCGACATGGGTAATCAGAATGTAGGATTTAAAGTTTAACTTTGTCTGCAGTCACAAACTTTTTTTTTATCACCGTTCTCTTCTAAACTACATTTTATCCTAATACCTATCTTAACAAATTCCGCCCAGTCACCTCCAAGACGATTTACCCCACTGAATTTAAACAATTGTGATGTAGGTACTATACAAGATACTATCGATTACTTGATTCCAACGTGATCAATATGGGTTTAAAGTTTAAAGGTACTTAATTCACTTTCAGATTTCTTAACAACCTCTAGTAAAATTTAAATAACATCACCTTTTATAGATAAGCAGTCTAAATTTCTAGTATGGACGATATTATTAAAATATAATTTTAAAGAAAATATAAAGAAATTTTGACGATCAAAATAACATTTTTGATGTAAAATTTGCAATTACATTTATAAAATAACATTTAAGAGAGTAGTTAGAGATATACAGTTTTTAATTTAATAATATTGGACTTCCTTAGTTGTAAAGAAGAATTAACGGTTTAAACACTTTTAAAACTTTTAAAAAATTGCAATGCTAAGTCCTATAAGGTTCAGGAATTCCGTTCTATCCGTTGACTTACTTAATACATCAGAATAACGGATTAAATTTGAAATAGATTAAAATAAACCACGTTCGTATAGAAGTAAAGTAGGATAAGTCAGATTAAACCAAGTCCGCTGACGACGACGGCTTAATTTAGACCTGATGTTATGCAGGGATGTAATAGTTATCGCTTGAGTTCATCACACTAAAGGTCGGAGTAACAATCAGTTAGATGATATACACGCTAAAGGATTAATATATGGATATTGCATAAATGTTGGATTAAATTGCATAACTGGGATTTCAGTGACCTCGGATCGGATAAAGATAGTTTTCTATAGTAGCCATAAATATGAGTTAAAATTTTTACATTTAGTCACTAGACAAATATATGGTTCTAAGATTATATGAATTTAATAGATATATGCTGTCGTACAGATAAACGCGCGCGTTTCTTTCCTTCACATATGTAAAAGTATCTATTTAATTGGAAGTACGAATAAAAAATTAAAAAGCTTTTATCTATCCGGATACAATAGATAAGGTTTTATGACAATAGCACATGTAGAAAATCTTAGAGTGATATATATTTCACGCATCAAAATGCTTTAACTTATTAAGGTATCCGCCTACCTTTGAGACCATTTTTTTGAAATACTTGATTTACAATTTTTTTTTTAATTTTTAGTTTAAATGTACATAAAAACATTGATCAATGCTAAAAAAACAAAATTAACTATATTATTTTATAAAATATGGGGTAATTAGTGTAAAATTTAAGTGACTTTTTATAAAACCCCTCTCACTCTTGCCCAAAAACTATTACCCCTATATAAATTTCCTTTGGATACAAGTATCGTATAACACTTATCTTCAAAATGAGCTATTTTCTAAGACATATTTTGAAAAATAATTGTTTTACAGCGTAAAATGTAAAGGTAAGTGAAAATTTTCAAAATTTCTACAACCATTTAACAAAAAAACGTCAATAAAAATAAAAAATATAAACTTACATAAAAATCTCTAGTCCATCTGGTTAATAACAATATGATTAATATAATGTTAAAAATTTGGAGGTAATATCTTGGATAGTTTTTGAGTAATCATGTAAATAGTGGAGGGTTTTTATGCAAAATTTAGTTCTGAGAAAATTAGCTTTAAAGTTTATATTTGTATACGATCGCACACGACAGTCTGTTTTAAAAATGCTGTAATTTCTTTTCTAATTCACCTACAAGTAAAATGAAAACAGTTTTGGAAAGATAAAAGTCTAAACTATTTGAAAATGTAAGAACCAAATTTTCGACGAAAAAGTCGAAAATCGTCATTTTAGGGGTAGGCGGATACCTTAATCAGTAAATCAGTGTCTAAAAAGCCCTTTTAAGTCCTTTGTTTAGTGAAAATGAACGGCCTGTCAGAACTTATCAAAATCTTTAAAAAAATCCAAAAAATAATATTTTTTGGGGCTGACAAAAGAGATTTTTAGTATCAATTTTATTCGAAACTTATTGTTAACTTCTAAACTTATTGTATCGTATAAAAGGTAGCATTCTAGGGAAGCATAAAAGTATTTATTAATCCATTTTCCAGAAGTGTTGGTCGTGGCTTTAGGACTCGCCCTCTGCTTCGAAGGTCATCCTCAGTGGGAAAAAAACGTCAAATTAACTGAACCAGAGCTCCAAAGCAGAGGGCAAAACGTATGGATTTAAAGGCCTGAAGCCACGACCATCAATCCTGTAAAATTGATTAATAAATAGTAAATGATCAGAGACTTATCCAAGACTAGTTAGAGATATGCCAAACTTTAAAGTAAACAAGATAACAAGACTTAAAATCAGGTTTGAAATTATAATAGGAAGAAGCTTCAAATACACGAAATAGCAAAATGTTTTACGGAAGACACAAAACAACGAAATAAAAATATTCCTCCACTTTTACGAAGAAAAATTACAAGCTCAAAAAACTGATAAGTTCAATTTCATCATGCGATACTACACCCTGTCATTTCCATTCACGAACACAAAACTCGCCCCAAACTAAAAAAAATCCCCAACAACAACCCCAATTCAACAATACAAACACGAAATCGATAGGTATCCTCCACCGTTAATCAATTCTGAGAAACCGAGCGATTCAATATCAAGAAAAACTTGATACAGATAAATCCCAATTACAATAACAGACCACTTTGCTCCAGAACACATCCGAAAGGGGGTCGAAAAGAACCCACCGCAGGACCGAAGAAAAACATTCCATGCAGGGGAAAAGAGCAACATTTATCAAAGGCAGAAACTTTACTAAGTATGATAGTTTCTATTCTATTTTTCGAGAGAGAAAAAAGAAGAAATCGATTCGATTTGTTCGTTCCGCTGATGAATGCCTGCAAACGATAGCGTGTTCGGGGATGTTCCATTTAGAGAGATACCGGAAAGAATGTCGGGATGAATCTCCTAAGAGCAAAAAGACAGGAGGGACTCTTTAAGTAAATTAGAGATGGGCCAAAAAAAGGTTAATTCCGTAGTATTTTTGCCTGATGGCAATTACAGAAGCAGATGGCGGATTTTTGATGTTCTCTTATGATGCGGTTAAAAGAACGGATGTTCGACCTTGTGTGGGGGAAAGTGCGACTTGTTTTTCTGGGCTAATTAAGGAACTCATTAAGACCCTTTTCGGTTCGTAATAAAAAGGTATAATTACATTGCATGGCATTATATGGCTTCAAAGATTTTTTTCGAGGGACAGTCTCTTTGAGGAGAAATGTTTATGGAAAGCAATGCGGCTTAAAAAAGGAGGAATGGATAAAATGTATACACTGTTTTATCAACCTGAGCAAGATTAAAGTTTCTAGTAGTTTGAAAAACAAATTTTATAATGGAGAAAACTATTATGACTAAAAATGATTATAATTATGATTACTCGAAGAACTCGACAAAATATTCAAATTAATAAGAAAAAAACGTACAAATATACTGTTTTATAAAACAGTCAGTTAGTAGCAAGATTATTCAAAATCGTGTGGAAACATATTTCTTTGTAGCAAGCACAGTAACTTTTTTCAATATCCCAAAGATCTATGCCCGAAAATGGGTCAAAAAAACAAAACCAACCAATCAATCTCACATAAAAACTTTTTTATATCACAAACTTTTTTTTATCCTTGGCCCTCTGCTTTTCATTTTATTTGTAAACGATATAGTTTCTGTTTTTCAAACATGCTTACTTTTTGCTGATGACTTAAAAATTGTTAAACAAATATCTACACCTGATGACCAATTTATTCTACAAACTGAACTTAACAATCTAAAAAACTGGTGCCTCCAAAATAACCTTTTACTTAATATTGAAAAATATTTTGTTATAACTTTTACCAGAAAATTAAATCCCTACTTATATAATTATACAATAAACAACACTGTCATTTCAAGAAAAACCAATATTAAAGATCTTGGTGATATCTATGAATCAGGTTTTAATTTTAACTTGCATATTCGTGAAATCACATTAAGAGCCAATAGAAATCTTGGAATCCTAAAACGATCAACATCTAATTTTAATGATAGTAATGTATTGTTTAATCTTTTTGATGTTTTAGTTCGTCCTATCTTGGAATATGGAACTGTGATCTGGATTCCTTCAAGCAAATCTAATTAAATTAATAGAAAAAGTACAAAATAATTTTCTACGTCATATTTCTTTTAAATTCAAAACCTCTTTTGACCAACCTATTACTCTAGAATGCAGAAGATCATTAACCATATTTAAGTTTTAATATTAAGTTTTAATATTAAGTTAACCATATTAATATTAATATTTTAAATAAAATAAGTAAAAAAAAGATTTTTTAAAAAACGCTTTTATTGAAGTGTTCTAAAAGGTCAAAAATAATTTATTCGGTTTGACAAATAATTTATTGGGAAGCAGAAAATAACTTTTTGGTAAGTAAAAAATAACTGATTTTCTAATCACTAAAAATAAAAGCGTGGGCGCTAGTAATTTATATAGATTTTTTTAATTTAAAATTTTTTTATTTATTTTTTAAAATTTGTACAAATTCACCTGAAGGTATGGACCCGTATAGGTAAATTCAACACACACAAGGACAGTAACACTAACATCTATGTCGAACGAGGATTCGAACCACAGACGTACGGCTTTGCAGTTAGATGCTCTAACCACTAGGCCATTACGTCGGCATTTATATATAATTTTACATAAATAAAATTACCTAATAGAGAATTTAAAGTGAATCCATCCCACCCAAACCTCATAAATGAGAAATTTGTAAATTTAACCTCATAGAACATAGAATAAAGAAGTTAGAATAAATAGTGAATAAAGAATTATTAGCGCCCACGCTTTTATTTTTAGTGATAAGAAAATCAGTTATTTTTTACTTACCAAAAAGTTATTTTCTGCTTCCCAATAAATTATTTGTCAAACCGAATAAATTATTTTTGACCTTTTAGAACACTTCAATAAAAGTGTTTTTTAAAAAATCTTTTTTTTACTTATTTTATTTTTTACTTTTTAGTCATGGTATTTTTTAAACAAAAACTAAAAAAATGCATTTATTTCAACCATATTTAATCTTATTTTTAATCTTATAATTTAAGTTTTCTACTAAATGATGGCTTCGCGAACAACAGTTCAGCGCTGGCGACGACGAAAAAAATGGTCCCGCGACTCTATCCGAGCCGATCCCCCAATTTTGTGGAAGGGGTGACACACGAGAAACAACAAAGTTAATTAAAATCTATTTAATATTGCTAGGGGTACTGTTATAATTACAGAGCGGAGCCATTAACTACGCATCCGCTCGCTCAGCGATGAAATCCATCGATATCAAAAAGATTCACAAGAAAAAGAAAATGCATTCAATAAAATAAAAATAACCAATCGTAAGGCCATACACAAATAAAACTCAGAATTAGTGTATCAAAGAGAAAACAGTGTTATCCAGTCTTTTCAGTAGTCCATAAATTATAAAAGTAGCATATTATTCTTCTCTCGCGATTCCTCAGGATGGGATACCAATTTTCGGCGATTTCTCGCTCTTCTGGCGATTTCTTTCTCACGTTTATTATCTTAAACTGCTAATTACCTTAATTGTTAATTGGAAGGTAAGAAATCACAAATGAAGATTGAATATTGTAGTGATATACCTAATATATTATCCTTTAGGTTTTGTAAGCCATTGGCTTCACGGAATTGTCTCAAATTTGAATTAAACGGATAACTAAAAACACTCGTTAATTACCTTAATTACGGAGGTTTTGACTAGTTGCATTGTCATCGGGTTTACACTGTGGTGCAAAAATTCAGAACTTTATATCATTTGGACCCAGCTAGCAAGCAACCTTACGGTTAACCTTTTTTTTTTATTGTCATTGGGTTGCCAGAAAAAAGGTTAGCAAAAAGCCTTTTTTTAACATTAGAAAACGGCGGTTTTTTAAAACCTCTTTCGACTCAATATCAACACAACCCATCTTCACCCTTTTCCGGAAATAAGAGAATGCGCACGTTACTTGCGCATGCGCGGCGTCATTGTTTTTGGACTCTGCAACTGCATGCTGGAGCTGGAGCTAGCTGACCTGAAATCCGATCTCCCGATCGCTCACACATTTAATTAAAAAGGTAAGTAAATTTTTTAATGTTTTTTATTTTTGTACTGCGATTTCTTGAATTATTCTGATTTTTACGTTAAAATCGATTACATAGAGTTTCCGTAGTAGTGGTAAGCTAGCTGGCTTCGGTAAGTAGGCTTAATTCATTGTTACCATAAGTTCCGATTTAGGCGTATAATCCCACCTAATCTTTCTCTTTTATTTTAAAGTTTCTTTTTTTCAGCTCTAGAAGACATGATACTGATTTGATAAGTTTAGTATGATGATCAGATGTTCTTTCTTTGGATTTCGATTATTCCGATTCATGTTTACGTTTTACTATGTGTTTAGGGTTAGATGTATTGCTTTGTTTACGCTATGTCCTCGGTTGTAAAAATTCCTTTTCAGCAAGTGTTTCAACCGATACTTTGTTCGCAAAATTCGTTTATTTTATTGATCTAAGGTTTCTTTCTCTTTCAGCTTCAGTTCTGAAAGTGGCTGTTATCCCTATGGTGAAAATGTAAGTTAATTATAAGGTATGTTTAATGCTATTCGTACTTTTAAATAACATTAGGTTCACCGTGTATTCTACAGTTATGTTATTGTCCTATATGTTTATCTGATTTTTATAGAAGTTACATGTATGCTGTGTTATATCCTTCAATAATTTTAAGCTTTGATTTAATTTTTTGTTGCCTGGTTGGTTGTTTAGCGACAGAATTTTCTTCAGAGTCACAGGGCAGGATTGGGAGGGAATTAATACTGGGGCTTGTATTTGATCATTCATTTTGGACATCGTACCTTACGGTAAAAATCTTGAAGTGGGTTTGGGTTGGCGCCTCTTGGTGCATTTTTAATCGCTAACTTCACTTTGATACTTTGTCGCTACTTCTTGGCTTGGCGTTTGAACCCACTTCTAGATTTAAGCCGTACCTTACATACCTTGGTCACGGAAATTAGCAGGGATCTGTCTAGGATTTTTTTGCCAACTACCTATTAAGTAAAAATATAACAGTAATTTCTGAAAAATATTTTTAATTTGTGAAAATAAAATACGCGTATTAAAACTAATTGACAAATGTAAAAATCACTTTACATTTACATTTTAAGGGGAGTTAAAGTTTTCAAATATTATTAGTTAAGTAATAATTTGTCAAAATTCAGCTATAAATTGTGAAAATTTAGCAATAAATTATGAAAATTAGAAATTTTGAATTTGTGAAGCTACCGTTTTAACGATCAGCGAATTTTTGAAGCTACCGAAAAACAGTAGTAAATTTGTCCTGGACACAGATCCCCGATGAGTGAGTTTTGTTGGCCTTGCTCTTCATGGACTAGTGTTCTAATGACATGTTTAATCGTTTCTCAATTCAGTCTTGAATAAGTATTAGCATCCCTTCGACTGAAGTTTAATCAGTGGTTCAATTCGGTTAATGCTCCCGCTGAATATTGACATGCTCTTTTGGACACCAAAAAGTAAAAATATTACTAAATAATTTCAAACTCATGGATAAAAATGTTTAGTCAGATCACACACAATAGCTGCTCAGTTTATCAATTAAAATCAAGAAAATTTGTCGATATTTGAATGTATGGCGTTTAAAACTTGGCAATATTGAGCGGGAAACATTAACGGAATTGGACCTAATCAGTCAACAAATATCATTTAGCCTTTTCTTGCCATGGGTTAGTGTAATCCGAAACAAGTCAAGGCCATTCTCTTCCTAAGGTTGTAGAGGTAGAGATGGAGGGTAAAATCGGTTACTTTTCACCACTAACCCCTTTCCCTCTTCAAAAAAGATTGCGCTTCAGTAGCCTAGCTCGCTGCCTTGATTTCCCGCATCCCTACTCGAACTATGATTTCCCTGTTTCTAACTGCCTAGCAAAAAAAAAAAGAATAGCGAGTCATTTCACTTGCCATTTACTGTTTACTTATTTTGTAAATCGTACTAAGAAAGTTTGTTGGAATGGATTTGAAACAGGTCTACGTGATGACTGCTGTACATCTTTTGGCCATCTCCCTATTAACAGCGAAATCTATTCCAGTTTGTCACTCAAATGATATAATTATTAGAGTTTTCAACAACTTACATAGCACAAAGTTTGTTTAATATTTTAGTTCAATTCTGTTAATGTTCCCGCTAAATAATGCCAAGCACTTTTGAACACCATGTGTATTAAAATGACAAATTTTTCTGATTTTTATTAATAAACTGAACAGTTATTGATCTTTTAATTTATGAGTTTGAAATTATTTTGAAATATTTCCACTGTTCGGTGTTCCTGAGATCATGGCAGTATTTAGTAGGAACGTTAATGGAATTGAACCAATATTTTAAAGCAATTTGTGCATTTCAATTCAGTTAATGTTCCCATTAAATATCGCCATGCTGTTATGGACACCAATAAGTAGAAATATTTCTAAAATACTTCAAACTCACTATTTAAATGTTTATTTAGATTAGATCAATAAATGTTCAGTTTATCATTAAAAATATAAAAAAATTGTTGTTGATATTAGAATGTATGGCATACAAAACAGATTTGCGGTATTTAGTATGAATGTTAAAGGAATTGAACCCAATATTTAGATGCTCTAATTAAATATTTTTGTTGCTGATTTATGAAGAAAAAGGGTGTCTGGGAACAGATTAGCATCGTGCTTTAACTCATCTTTTTTTTTTCAGCAGCAAGAGCTGCCGCAGTTCCAGAAATGTCAGTAATCATCAATGCTGAGACCACCTCTGAATCTGCTCGCCCTTCCATCCAATTCCGTTGTAAGTTTCTGTTTTTAGGATTTTAACCTCTTTTGGTACTGCAATCCCGAATTTCGGGGGGCAGGGCCGCTCATCCCCCTTTTTTCCACCACTTATTTGGCATATATTTATCTCTTCTGTGAAAGGTATTTTTCTTTCCATACTTAAAAATTTTACCTAACCACACATAGAGATGGGGGAGACTATCAATGTCACTAATCACCACAGAAAGCCGAAGGATCATCATCGTTGGTATAAAACTACACATGCACGCTTAGAATCTGCACGACAGCCCTCCTTCGGGCGGTTTGGTGGGATAAGATCTCACTTTTATCTCCCCCGTCTCTTTGTGTGGTTAGGGAGTTTCCCCTAGCAGCCCCTTCAGAGGGGGGAATTCTTTTGTTCACTAATTGAAACCCCAAGTAAGCGGGATCATAAAACTGGCTATCATAAAATTCTAGGTGCACCCTCTTGTGTCATCAGATCATATTTAGAACTGTGAATGTTAATTAGTTTTAATTCTTGGCAAAAGCAATCCATTCTTCACCATAAAATTGAGTTTGCAAAATTTGCATTGTTTCTTCCTCCTTAGTTTTTATTTAGAATAATTTATGAAAATAATAAATTTTAGGTCTTCTCACCAAATAAGGAAATAAAGTCTGTATTGAAGAAAACTGTAGATGAGCATGAATCTAAGGATAACGCCATAAAGAAGATTCCTTGGTTCCGTTTGGCTGGTTCTCAAACCCCTGCAAAAGTCCAGCTAAAGCCCCTTTCGAAAAAGAAGCGGAAATTTTTAATAATTTGGAAACCTTTGGCGCGTTCAAGAAAAAAGAACAGCAATCCAGAGTCCCAGTGAGTAGTTTAATTTTTAATTTAATACTCAATGAAGTTTTGAAGATTCATATTCAAAAGCCTATTGTGCAAACCTATTGTGTCATCAGATCATATTTAGAACTGTGAATGGTAATACTGTTCTGTAGAAAAGTGTTTTTCGTTCCATACTTAAAAATTTCGCTATGTTTTACAATTTTTCTTGATTATTGGCGTGGCACCCCAGGGTGCCGTGGTACACAATCTGGGGTCCCCCCATTTTCAGTAGCCGGCAACGCCAATGCATGCCAGTATATATAATGCAATGTGATTACTGTTTTGTGTTATTTTGTTAGGGGACATCTATAAATTACATGAGGTCAAAATGGGGGGAAGGGTTTGGAAAAATCTACCCAAGGGAGAGGGGGGGGTCGATTAAAATCTCGCGTCAACTTTTTGTGTTAGAAATTATGATTTTCTTATTTTTTAAGTATGAGAAAGGAATACACACAGATAAGATACTGTGGTGATTTTTAGGTGGAATTCTTTCTTTCTCAGTTTGAGCGAACTGTTGGCTTTTTCCATCTCTTTTTACATGTCATAAATTTTCTCAATCAAAATTATGCTGTTTTGCGCGGCCGTTTGTCTGTTCCTCTTTTCAACGCTCCCAGCCTTTCTTGAACTATTCGATTCCTCCTCTCTGTCGCCTGACTAGTCGTAACTTTTCTGTCCAACATAATCTTTTAATCATCAATATTTTAAATTAATTGTGGAGATAAGAATACCTTGTTGTAACCCATTTAAAATTCAGTAGATAATTTCTTTACTTCATTGGCAGTTTTTCTGGTGTAAATGAATGTCTGTGGGTTATTGTAAAATTTTAAATAGTTTTGTGTGATTTTTATAATAAAGAAAACCTGATGATAACATTGTCCTTTTCCCCCACATCGTTAATAATGTAAAAGTTTTAGGTGCTATGAAGCACAAAATGCAAACGATTAGGATAGAAAATTATTTTTAAAGGTTGTAGGTAAATCTCACGGGGGGTCCAGCAAAATCTTGCCAAGGGAAGAAGACTTTGGAAAAAACACCTCATGTAATTTATGGATGTCCCATAGGATATTACAATAGCTGAATAATTTGATTTTACTATATTTTTTTCTTAATAATGTGGTAAATTTGCTTATTTAAGCTATTGGGTGCTTCCTATATCTTTTGGGGAATTTATAATAACAAATTTAAAAAACATCTCTTAATGTCCAAAGGTGCCTCAGTAGTGTCCCACCTTTGGACTCTTTCAGTAATACTACAAAAATATTAGTTTATTTTGAAAAATACAAAAGTAACATAAATAATGATAAAGCTATGTTAAGTAAATTAGACATCCAACATATTTTAAAATCAAAATTATTCAAGGATATCCTCATTTTTGTCTTGACATAAATCAGTTTTTCTGTTTACTTCAAGTGATTTTTTGCATCAAATTACAAATATCTACTTTCTTAAATTCTTTATAAAAACATTTTTTGCTCACACATGAGTTAGGTGTCTTTTAACATTATATCCCACGGTGCCCCACACCTGACTGTCCCTTGGTGCCCCACTTTGAATGTTAAGCTTAATTACTCTTTTATATTTAACAACAGGGTGGCTACAGAACTTGGAAATCAGGGATTTCAAGGAAAAGTCAGGGAATTTTATTAATCTGGAAAAATCAGGGATAAGTCAGGGAAATTCTTAAAAATAAGTTAAAATCAGGGAAATTTCCGGATGAGATTTTTCTTGCTTTGATACCTTGTGATGATTATTTTTTGCTTTCATTAGCTCATTGAGAAAAATATTCTGCATCTTATACTTGCATGGACTCAAGCATAACTCAAATTCCAAATTAAGTTTTAATACTTTATGTGTAATTTTTTTCATTTTAAGTAAAAAGTAGTGATTTTTTAATTATCTTGTATGCATGTAATGGTTCTAAGTACAGAGAAAGCCAGAAAATTAATAGAATTAGTTCCTGTAAATCAGGGAAAAGCTGTAAGTTTAATCCTGGAAATCAGGGAAAAGTCAGGGAATTTGTTTTCTAAGTTTCTGTAGCCACCCTGAACAAAAACTTTCTCTTTATTTTCTAAAATATTAGTGAATACACATATTTTAATTGTAATAACATAAATACACTTCATATATTTTAAAAAATGTTTTAAAAACTAAATGTGATTGTTACTTTGTATTGCACAAAACCAGATAACGTGAAATAATTATCTAGACACACTAAATAAACCAAAACACGTTGATGAATAGATTTTAGCACAAGTTCATAATTATAAAATTGAGTCTGAAAAGTGGTGTGTCCCAAGGTGCCCCACTCTACCCTACTGTTAATTTAAACATTTGTTGTTGGCACTTTCAAGTATTTTCTTATCTCTTGAGATGTTTTACTATGAAGTGGCACGTTTAACAGGTTATTGCATAATTACTTTTTTAAATAGTTAAATAAATTGTTTGTATTTTTTGCAGGAGCTGTCAAGTCTGGTTACGATGTCCCTTGTAAAATTGTTCTTTGAAGCACTTTTTGTAGACTAATTTTCCATAAATATATATATAATGTTTAGGTATCATATTTGTAATTTTAATAAGTTTCATAGTATATTTCCCTTCATTTTTGATGAATTTAGGGAATTGATTAAATTTATATTTTATCTATATTTTTTTTGTATGACTCACTTTTACCTTGAGTCCTGTAGTGCTTGAAGGCTGTTTGTAAAATTATCCTTGTTTGTAAATAAATCAGTACAATAAACTGAAGGATTTTTTTTGCATTCAATGTCTTGGAATAATTTTTTGGAATGAAAATTTGCCTGTTCCTCCTTTCTAGATTTAAGAATTAAAAAGGTAAGTTTTTTTATCAGTGCTTTAGGAGCCTAAATTAAGCAAAGTTATTGTAGAAATTGAAAAAAAAAATGTTTCAATGAACTAAAGGATTTTTCTTGCATTCAAAGTATTGAAATAATTTTTTGGAATGAAAATTTGCCTGTTCCTCTGCCTTCTAGATCAAAAATTTAAAAGGTAAGTTTTTTTTATCAGAGCTTCAAGAGCCTAAATTAAAGTTATTGTAGAAATTTTAAAAAAAATATTTTAAACAATTTAAATTTATTTAAATTAAAATTTTAATACTGTATAAATCTTAATTTTATATAGACACTGTTCTGTAATTAAACTGTGAATAAATTCTAGTTAATTTTTGTAAAAGATTGGGTTTAATGACCTAACTATAAAAACTTGGAATAAATTAGTTTTATTTTTGTCTGAGTAGTTAAGCATAGCACTTTTTATTTTTCATAGTTTCTTTGTTGAATTATATGATGTAAAAATATTCCTGAAAATATGTACTAAGTGTAGCGCATAATTTCAGGAATAATTTTTCGACGTCGTATAGTTCAACTAAGAACTTTCGAAAAAAATATATAAAACGATTCTAAACCTAGAACTTGGAAAAAAATTTTGTAAACCCAACAAAAACCTAAAAAAACCCATTGCTTTAAGGTTTATTAGCAACCTAAAATCAACCTCCATGTAAGCAACGTTACAAAAATCTTTCCCTCTAATATTGTAAAAAGGTTTATAAGAAACCTCAATGTGACCAACGTCACGAAAACCTATGCCTGTAACCTTAATTTGAGGTTTTTCCGCAAGGTTACGCAAAAGGTTGCAAGCGTCAACTAGCCCACCTCCGCCAAAGGTTTTGTTGAGATAATCCTTGGGTTGCAAGGTTTTCTAGTAAAACCTTAAAAACATCTTTTTTGGGTTGCACTTCAGGGTTGAAAAAACCTTAAAAAAACCTTACATTGCTGACTGGGGAAGTGCCTGAAATTTTATGTACAAGATCTTGTAAAAAAAGTGATTAATCGTCTATAATTAACGTAATTACTGGGCAATTCTCGTTTTGGCTTTTGAATATGATGAAGTTATGCCTAATACAAAATTGTGCACGTTTTGGGTGGCATAGCCCTTTGGGAAAGGTTTCAAATTCCGTTTTTTTTTTGTTAATTAAAAATACTCGTTAATTAACTTAATCCTTTGGTTGTTTGACTAGATAATGGTTGGATATTGAAGTCTCATGATGGTTACACTGATGTGTAAAGTTTCGGGGCCCTAACATATCGGGAAGTGCCCGAAAATCGAGTTTTAAAATTCCACCCGTAAAACGCCGCCAAAAGCAAGTAGAATAAAAGTGTTTAAAAAAACAATATCGATTGCCCTACTGTACTACAACAAATAAGTTTACACGCCCCCTGCTATAATACAAGGAAAAAAATTCTATTAGTTAAAACTTTTTATTCAAAACAATACTTAGAAAATCAATCTATAAACCAGTTTATTAAAACAATAAATAGCTTACCGGATCACAGCGATATTTTCTATGATAATTTTGTAAAACTTATAAAAGATTTTCTTTCAATTTATATTAATCTTTAATTTGTGTATTGTGTGTATTTTATATCGTACTTGTATGTATTTTATATTTTACTGTGTGTTTTGTATTGACCTACCATGTAAAGGGATTTTTAATCTGTATGGTGGATGAATAAATCAATATCAATAACAAAGGTGTTAAAAAATTAGCTTTATTATTTCTTGATTGATTGATTGATTTATCCACCCTACAGATTTTTTAAAAATCCTTTGCATGGCAGGTCAATATAAAACACACACAGTAAAATAAAACAAGCACAGTTTATCGATGAAAATTTTATAATCAGTATTATTCCACCATTAGTCAAATCATTTGCCTTCAAAGGGTTTAAGTGAAATGAAAAAATTGCTTATAGAACTACAACTACTTAATTCATTTAATTAATTTCACAAAAAATATTTTGCATCGGAAGAAAAGTACGGATAAGCATTCCTAAAGTGAAAAATACTTATTACTTCAAAGGCCCACCTTCACGATTTTCACACAACAAACGCTAATTTTTTCTAAACTACATTAGATGATGACTTTTAAACAAATAAAAATCTATGAGACAGGAAGAATATAGTGTTTCTTATACTTCAAAATGTTTACATCCCTCAATATATCAAATCACATCAAGAATTTAGAAAGAATGGCAAGCGCTATCTAGTAAAAGCATTTTTAACTTTCCTTCCAATAAAAAGGCTGAAAAACCATTTCAAGATCAATACTTACCTTGGAACCGGATGGAATTAAAATTGTCATGCAAATCAAAACCGTAATTGAAAGTCCAACAAAGGACATTTCATTATGAATACCCATTTCACATTCATTACTCCCAAACACGTCGAAAAATTGAAAAGCGCTACCTAGTCCAATCCCAATCATTTCATGAACCCGGTCTTAAGGGGAGTCGCTAAAAAGAATACATTTGCATACATGATGCGCGAGGCGAACCTTCCGAAAATCCCTGTCCTCCCCATTATAAAATGAATTCATTCCAGCACAGTTCAGTAGAAACGTCTCTGGACGAATCCATCAGCGAAGAAACATTTTTCAAGGGGCCAACAATGGGGCCTCGGCGTTTATGTAAACGGCAATGGCAAAAAAATATAAGATATGGAGTTTGCAGGAAGAATAGGAGAAAAATAACGAATTTTTTGAGTTGTTATTATTTATGGAGAAGCATTCGTTATTTTCAATTCTTCGGGGGACGGGAATCGTTTCGGAAGGAGGATACTGTCGCTTTTTTCGTTCTTTTTTTTCTATTAAATCTGAATTTTTGTTGTTTCTTTTCATTAGAATGGGAACTCGCGATATGGGTGACAACTTGTCAAAATGTGACAAGTAATTTGCTAAAGCGGTGCTTCTAAATTGTTCGTGGGGCTTTTATAAATATAAGCACCAAACCACTGATCAATATTCTTATGTTAGTTTTAAGAGGTACTTGTATCTGTTTTGGGAAACGGAGTATCCAAAAGTAATTCAAAAGTAAGCTTGAAAAACACTAAGTATAATACAAAATTTTATTGAACAATTATTTTCCCACAAAGTAAGAATCTAGCTGGACTCGTGTCATCTGAAAACCATCAAGCTACATATGTTACCTTACACTATTTCAAGCCACTGTTTTAAACGCTCAAAGCTACACTGTAAAAAATAATCCTGCAAAAAAACAGAAAATTTCTGGCAGCAAAAGTTGCCAGAAAAAATTTGTAAGTCGAAAAATCCTGTAACAGAACAAGCTGTAACCTACAGGTAAATGCTGTAAAAAGGAACTTTCTGTCAAGAGAGCTACAGATTTTTCTGTTGCCTCTCAGTAATTTTCTGCTTGTGCGCATGCGTGTGGACTTATTTTAGTAGAGTTTTTTTAAATTTTAATCAATTAATATCCGGGGATAGAATCCAGGACCTACCGCATGCTAAGCGCGCACGCTACCACTGCTCCAAAGAAGATTCAGTATAATGTTGCCAATAGCTGTATTGGTTTTCGATGCAGTAAGTTTCTGTTTAAGTACAGATAAGCTAAAAAACTAAAAAAAGCTGGTTTTTTTACATAAAATAAATAGAAGTGCGGTGGGAATGTTACATGACAGAATATCTCTGTATACATTAAGTCATTGTTATTGAAAATTTCTGTTTTTCTACAGTTTTTTTACAGTGTATAACATTCGATTTACTTTTCCTAAAACCCAAGAATGTTTTTAAAATTTAAGTATGCCTTTTGAAGAAAAAGTTCTTAAAAGTTTTATCAAGAATTCCCACCTCATGAAACCAAAATTATTTTAACAACTTTCCATAAAGGGGACTAACAAGGGGACGGCAAGACCTCGGAAACGGACTTCGGGTTCAAACTTGGTAGGTTTGTAGTACACCCCAAGGATATCCTATCCTGAAAATATTACGACGCACTATCCACTAGTTTTCGAGAAAACGCCCCCCAAACTTTTACCCATTAGTTTAAATATTTAAATACTCTTCATTTGACAAGAGCTGAATAGCCCAGTCGGTAGCGTACACGCCCCAAAACTGAAGAACGTAGGTTCGAATCCACCTGTTAGCGTTTTTTTCTTCTCTTTTCACTTCTTAAAAATTATTTAAAATTCATTACAGAAAACAGTGTTATTTTTTAAAATTGAAGTTGTATTTTAAAATTATGTTTGCATATGAAATTCCAGTTGAGAAATATAAAAATTAAACCACAAATTAATATTTAAAATTTAATTTGAGCTCTGTATTATAAAAATTACTTGATTACTTCAACGCTTTCATACAGAAATAAAATATTTAAAAAAAACGCTCGCCTCTCTCGGTTGATAAATTAAATGTCATTTCTTTCTTATTAATATTTATGTTTATGCTTTTAAAACAACATTGAAAAGTTTTAAGAATAATAATCTATGTACTTGTATTAATTTTAATGATGTATTTCTGTATTTTTGTGACGTTTCAAATCAATACGTCAAGTCTCATTATTAAAAAAATGTATATTTACAATTCTGTTAAAAATGTCGGTAATTACTTAATATTGACAATAATGAAATAGTTCAGAAACTATTCCTTGCAATTTTGTTTTCGTCTGCGCAAAATATATTTTATTATTAGAAGAAGAAAAAGCTGTTTTATAGGTAATGTTCTTTAAATTGCCGAGTTTATTTCAAAGATTTGTTGATAAAGAAAAATAATATTTTGAAAATTTCGTGCTTTTAAATAGTGTTAACTAGCTGTAACAAGAAAATGATTAGGTTTTTGTAAGTTATTATTTTAAAGTTTCCAGAGTTTTCTAATATATGCCTCTTTCTATTCGATGATTTGATAGTAGCAAATAATTAAGGTTTATAAAATATTCATTTCATTCATATTTAATTTAACTATTATATTATTTTAAAATCAAAAGTATTTATTTAAATCGATGTAAAAAATTGTTTTCTGTAATGGTAAAAAATGGATTTTAAATAATTTTTAAGAAGTGAAAAGAGAAGAAAAAATTGCGAATAAGGTGGATTCGAACCTACGTCCTTCAGTTTTGGGGTGTGTACGCTACCGACTGGGCTATTCGGCTCTTGTTAAGGGAAGAGTATTTAAATAATTAAACTAATGGGAAAAGTTTAGGGGGCGTTTTCTCGGAAACTACTGGATAGTGCGTCGTAATATTTTCAGGATAGGATATCCTTGGGGTGTACTACAAACCTACCAAGTTTGAACCCGAAGTCCGTTTCCGAGGTCTTGCCGTCCCCTTGTAAGACGTTCCCAGCCATGCAAAATATGCTAATTTTACAATATTTCGAGACCCAAAATTATATAGTAAAAATTATTCAAATACTATAAAAATTGGTTGTGTTAACTAACAGTCTTGTCATCCTAAAATGACAAAAATTACTTATATATTATCATATAATTTTTTTTAAATAGGAAGTCGAAAAAGTATATTATCCTACGAGTCTTCCGATGGATGGGGTTAGAAAGGTTAGCCTGTAGAAAATTCTATGTTGTTTTTACCAAAACAAATAGTTTTCCATGTAGAGAAATGTATATTCAATTTAAGTGAACTAATTTTTAAAACAATTTGATGATTATTTTTAAAAAATGTTGAACTTAAAATTTTAAAACGCAGCAAAAAACAGCAAATTTTTCTCCTGTTTTTGCTTAATTAAAAAAATTATTACAACATAAACTGTATAAAATGATATTCACTGAATGCCCTTAAATAAAACGAATATTTGTACTAAGTTTCATGTAATTTCATTGATTATTAATTTGTACGGGCTAACCTAAAGTTCAAAAAAACAGGTTTTGAGAAAAATGCAAAAGAACTAAAAATGGAACATTAGTGGTGGTGATATTTTACATTTTGTACTCGGGTCATTCCATGCCAAATCACCCAGGAAAAGATGAAAATGTAACCCACCATCTCAGATTTGTCTGAAATTTTCAGGAAACATAGTTCTGATGAAGTTAGAAAGGGATATAAAATTTTAGATCAATACGAGCAGTAGTTTTTTTATATAAAATTTTAAACATGGCTCTTTAGCCCCCGATCGTGTCACGTTGCAGTAGAATTTTTAGGTGTGTTTTGAGATTCAAAATTTTGTTTCTCAGCTGGTAAACATGACTGGAAGCTGAAAATTTTACCACTTATAGTTCTTTTCATGAGGAATTCAGAAAAAAATATTATGTTCATGCCAGATATGAATTTATTTTTATAAAAATTGTTTTTGTAATCAAATTTTGAGTTCCGAGTTCAAATGTTCAAAGTCAAATTCTGAAAAAGTACATCCTCAAATCTTCACCAAACTTTTTTTTAAATACTTCATGTACAATATTCTTTGATATAAAGATAAAAACAGAATGGGCGCTATCACAACTTTTAAATAAAAAAAACTTTTCTACGTCAAACCCATGAAAACTTATGTGGAATGAAACAAAGTCAAATTTTGAAAAAGTTCATCCTCAAACCTTCACCAATTATTATTTTAAATACTTCGTATGCACTTTTCTTTAATTTAAAGAAGAAAAAACAATGGGAGCTATCAAAACTTTTGAGTAAAAAATTTTTTCTCAACATCAAACGCATGAAAATTTACTTAAATGTAACCAAAGAAAATTATATTTAAAAAATCCAAATACTTATATTCTTTCACATTTTCTGTGATATAGTTTGCATAAATATATAAATGAACTGTTATTAATATAATAAAGTAAATGAAATAGCATACACAATACTTCAGATAATTTCTTGACTACCTATTTGGAACATAACACTGTTCAACAAATTTGACCTTCAAAATTTTTTCCTTGATGAAAACAGTCATTTCTTATAGATTTTAGGTCGCTGAATACGAAAATCACCATTACAACTTTCAATTGACACAGGATTTTTGGGGAACAGCCCCTCCCCCTTTTTACGTTTTTCGGTGACTTTATAACTTTAAACTTGATTTTCAGGGTCAAAAAAAATTGTTTTAGTCTTCAAATTGCCCCCAAGTAACAAGAAATGTTCAAATTAATACAATATGATAAATTTATAACAAATGAACAGGTTTAAGGGGTAATTACCCCCCTAAAAATACAAATAAATAGCTAAAAATTATAGAGGTTTCTATACGCTAATTTTTTCTCTTATTTTTTACGCAATTCCCGTTTGAAAGGTCTTAACCCTTCCCCAAGGACCCAAATTTGATGACAATATGCAGCAAAAATTTTTACTAAAAGCGGCTGAGGTGTTAGCCTCCCAGAAGCCCCCGCGGAAGAGTTCGGAAGACTTCCAGAATCGCGAAGGCACTCGCGAGCTCAGGAATTAATATTGATTATTTTGAAAAGATTAAAATTGACGTTTTCTTATATTTTGGGTCTATTCTAAGTAGAAACTCTTCAGTTCTTTAAAAACTGACCGGTTTAAGGGAGTGAGGATTCAATGTCTCAAGCTGTTAATAGATGCACGGCTGTGGATAATAATTAAGGGGCATTCCCTTAAAAACTGATTGTGATGGAGGAAAATGGGTGTCATATTTGAATTCAGCAGATCAATTTACAGCAGATCATCAGCTGAAATTCAGTTAGTTACTTCAAAAATTTTTTGTACAGCACTGTTTCACTCTAAGTGCCGCATTGAACCCTTCCGTGGGTGCTTTGGGGGCACTCTCACCTCAACCGCTTTTAGTAAAAATCTTTGCTGCATATTGCCATCAAATTTGGGTCCTTGGGGAAGGGTTAGGACCCTTCAAACGTGAATTGCGTAAAAAATAAGGGGGAAAAATAGCGTATAAAAACCTCTATAATTTTAGCTATTTTTTTGCATTTTTAGGGGGGTAATCAGGGCCGTATTTAGGCACGTGCAACATGTGCTATAGCACAGGGCGGCAATATTTTGGGGGGCGGCGGCAGATTACACCAATTCAAAATGCTACATACTATACAGTTTTAATAAAAATGTACCACACAGTTTTTACGTGAAGGGCCAAATATGAGTAAATTCCCAGTTTTCTAGGGGCATATTTTCAAAACTTTTCTGGGGGGTACCCCCAGACCCCAAAAAGAATTCTTTATGAGAGGGAAAACAGGAAAATTCCAGCATTTCTGAGAAAGATTGAGTTAAATGGTGACAGTCATAGGGAGTTAAAAGAGTCAAATGGGAGGGGGCATTTAATTGAAAGTGAAACAGATATTGAAAAAGGGGGCGGCAATAAATCGATATGCACAGGGCGGCAAAAACCCTAAATACGGGCCTGGGGGTAATTACACCTTAAACCTATCCATTTGTAATAAATTTATTATATTTTATTAATTTGAACTTTTCTTGTCCCCTGGGGGCAATTTGAAGACTAAAGCAATGCTTTTTGACCCTGAAGATCGAGTTTAAAGTTATAAAGTCACCGAAGAACGAAAAAAGGGGGAGGGGTTGTTCCCCGAAAATCCTGAGTCAATTGAGAATTTTAATGGTGATTTTCGTATTCAGCGACCCAAAATCTATAAGAAATGACTATTTTCATCAAGGAAATTTTTTCATTGTTGAACAGTAGGGTGTCCCTTAAAAGTCGAAAGTCAAGGAAACTTTTGAGACACCCCCTAATTTTTTTCCTTTTGGTATCCTAAGAAAGTGTGCAAAATCTTAAATCGATCAGAAAATATTAACACGTGCCTCAAACGGCCTAAAGTTGCGAAATTTTGACATTTTTCTCATTTTTTCGAAAATTTTTAAAAATGCCTTAAAATATTATTTTGTAGAATAATAGGGCTTTAACACATCTAAATATTCATATTTGACCTTTTTTCATTCCTAGCTAAGCGAAATTACCCAGTTTTTAGCCTCGTCATCAATCGGAAAATCATCCAATTTGCTCATTTTATACTGAGAATAGAGGATACAAAAGTCATTGGGGAATGACTTATAACCACGTAATTCCATAACTAGGTACCATTTGTAGAATATATTGATGTGTGGATAAATTATCTGGAGAATTAATTAATTTCTAACATTTTAATTACAGGCGCCATATTGGATTGCTTTACCCCTAAAAAATTTCTGCGATAAACGGCATGGGTTTGTTTGGTATTGGGCAATGCGTATTTGAGGTTACTAATCTCAATTAATACTAATAAAATCCTTATATCACATTTTAAAACTCTTTACTCAATTCGAATGACCAGTATATCTTGTATTACAAGCGTATACCATGATTTCATAACTATAGGTATAATTGTTCTTAACGCATAAAAGGATCAATCGAAATTCTAGAAAAATATTGAACAACTTGACTGCAGCGTATTCAGAAGTATTGTATTGTTTTATTAAAAAATTGAGATTGTTAGAAAATTATCCGCTCTTCATAATGATTGAGCCTACTACACCCAGATTATCCATGTTTTTAATCATGTCATTAAATATGTTTATAGATACTGTTATTGATACATAAAACTACCGTCAATTTAGCGAATTAGTAACATGAAATCATATTAAACATTGATATTTGGTTCTTAGCTATATTAATTACAGTTTCTGTCATAATATTTCTAATACTAACTACAGTTTCTGTAACTCTTCAACTAGTCATCATTTTTTCGCACTGTACGATTTTCATCAGTGAACGTTCTTGAAGAAAAATTAGGTTTCGAATTGATTTTTTGAGAAGTTTCTTTATAAAATAAAATGATTTTAAACCCTTAGTGTATTATGAATGAGTGTAAGCTGTATAAATTTTACAGAGTGAAGTGTAGCTCTGACTTAAAAAAGGACTGGTTTCAGCAATCATTGTTAATATTTAACATATTCTCAAACACAATATCAGTATCTAATAGGTTTTTCATGCTGCAGGAATATTTTATGCTCTTTATGCATTCAAATTATGATAAAATACTAGAACAGTCTTTAAACATAGTTAAAGACTTATATTCTGAGTGCAGTAGGCTCACTCATCTTGAAGAGCGGGTTAATTTTGTATCAACTTCAATTTTTCAACTAAGTTACAGAATACAATACTTCTGTATGTGCTAAAGTCTAGTTTTTAAATTATTTCTACAATTTCTCTTTCCCCTATCATGCATTTAGAATTTTATCATCTATAGTTATGTAATAAGAGATCCACAGGCCATTCAAACTGAGTAAAGAGCTTTAAAAAAGTGGTTTAAGGATTTTATTAGTATTAACTGAGATTAGAAAACTCAAATACGCATTGCCTAATACCAAACATGCCCATACCGTTTATCCCAGAATTTTTTTTAGTGGTAATGTAATCCAATATGGTGCCTGTAATTAAAATGCTAGTAATTAATTTTAGCTCCAGATAATTCATCTACACATCAATATAGTCTACAAATAGTACCTAGTTATGGAATTACGTGATTTTAAGTCATTCCCCACTGATTTCTGTATCCTCTATTCTCAGTATAAAATGGGCAAATTTGATGATTTTCCGATTGATGACCAGGCTAAAAACTGAGTAATTTCGCCTAGCTAGGAATGAAAAACGATCAAATAGGAATATTTAGATGTGTTAAAACCTTATTATTCCACAAAATAATATTTTAAGGCATTTTTTAAAATTTTCGAAAAAATGAGAAAAATGTCAAAATTTCTCAACTTTAGGCCGTTTGAGGCACGTGTTAATATTTTCTGATCGATTTAAGATTTTGCACACTTTCTTAGGATACCAAAAGGAAAAAAATTAGGGGGTGTCTCAAAAGTTTCCCCGTCTTTCGATTTTTAAGGGACACCCTATTGAACAGTGAATCCATGGTTGCTCTGAATTTTCAAGTCAATAGATTAACTTATTTAATAGTTTGCAATGGAAATAAATAATCTTTGTTGCAGCATTTTTCTTTAAAAAATATTTTTCCCATGGGAATATTAGGTTTGGAAATGTAACTGAATGAAAGAAAACTATTTATGGTTGTATCAAACTACTAAAGCTTGTATGTTTTATCATTCTGTTTAAAATCATTCACCACTCTTCATTGATACTAAACAAGCTTGCTTTGATGTAAAGCATTCTATTTTGAATTAATAATCCTCATAAATCATTAGAAACAAATCTTAGAAGTCTCAGATTATCAGTTTCAAACTAGATTTCGTGAGTGTAGTTTCTTATAAAACCTTTCTCAGCGCTTGTCTTATATTTAAATAAATAGTATTATTTGATAATTTTTTATTATTTAAACTTAATTAATATCTTAGTAAGTTAATTAAATTATTTAAATATCATATTTGGTGAATGTTTTCACACTAATTGTTCTCCTTAATACGGCTGATGCATCAAGAAAATGCTACGAAGATGCTGCATTTCATTCTGAAATAGATTTAAAAAAGTTGAAAGATCTCTATTTAAGTAAGAGCGACCTGGAGATTCTGAGTTTAAGGTCTGAAGTATCAGTAGAAGATTTTTAGTAGAAGAAGTGGATGAAGTTGATGAAACAGTCAAAGTGAAATTCCTCAATCAAATTGGACCAGCTCCTTCCTTTTATTGGCCACAAGGCAGAGAAGACTCATGCGATGTACCTTTTGCTCATATTATAAGTGTCGTGGAGGCTCCAGACACAAAAGCATCTGGTCGTATGAACTATTTCTCATCAAATAGTATAAAAAAGGTTCAGAAAAATCTGGCCTGATTTTTGTTGTAGAAAGGTGCTGCTTATTGCCGCTTCCAATACTGTAAGTTATTACTCTAGAGTAATATTCATTTTAATAGATTTAAATAGATATTTTAATATGTATATTATAACAATTAGTACTAAGGCGTATGGACAATAATAAATTATAATAAGTGTGTATTTTTATACATAAAAATAAAGTGTGTTATTAATACATTTCCTTTGAAATATTTTTTAAAGACTACCATTTATAATATTCAACATTGGTACTATTCAAAAAATATAGAACTTGAGTTTTTCCAGATTATTTTAATAACCTTTATTTTATTTATTAAAGTTCATTTATATATTTATGCAAACTATATCACAGAAAATGTGAAAGAATATAAGTATTTGGATTTTATAAATATAATTTTCTTTGGTTACATTTAAGTAAATTTTCATGCATTTGATGTTGAGAAAAAATGTTTTTACTCAAAAGTTTTGATAGCTCCCAATGTTTTTTCTTCTTTACATTAAAGAAAAGTGCATACGAAGTATTTAAAATAATAATTGGTGAAGGTTTGAGGATGAACTTTTACAAAATTTGACTTTGTTTCATTCCACATAAGTTTTCATGGGTTTGACGTAGAAATTTTTTATTTATTTAAAAGTTGTGATAGCGCCCATTCTGTTTTCATCTTTATATCAAAGAATATGAAGTATTTAAAAAAAAGTTTGGGGAAGATTTGAGGATGTACTTTTTCAGAATTTGACTTTGAACATTTGAACTCGGAACTCAAAATTTGATTACAAAAACAATTTTTATAAAAATGAATACATATCTGGCATGAACATAATATTTTTTTCTGAATTCCTCATGAAAAGAACTATAAGTGGTAAAATTTTAAGCTTCCAGTCACGTTTACCAGCTGAGAAATAAAATTTTGAATCTCAAAACACACCTAAAAATTCTACTGCAACGTGACACGATCGGGGGCTAAAGAGCCATGTTTAAAATTTTATATAAAAAAAACTACTGCTCGTATTGATCTAAAATTTTATATCCCTTTCTAAATTCATCAGAACTATGTTTCCTGAAAATTTCAGACAAATCTGAGATGGTGGGTTACATGGCCTGGGTGATTTGGCATGGAATGACCCCCCCATTTTCTGGTGGATATTGGTCCTAAGGGTATATGTATTATACATTTTATAATTGTCATGAAACCTACTATTTTATCAAATAAAAATTAAAAAATCTAATTTTTGAAGGTTTTGGACGTCTTGGTCCCCTTAACAAAAGTTGAAACAGTTCATTTTGAAAATTATTTTCACCAACACTTCTTGCTTATAACCTATTACATAATAAGTAAAGAAGAATAAAGGTAGCTATTTAAAATATAGAAAAACAACGGAACGCATGGTTAGGATAAGTAAAGTTCATTGTAAAGTTTCATTAACCAGTTGGTGTTGGTTAGATGTACAAGGTCAAGTTCACTAAATCAGTAAACTGCGCAGGAAAAAATATACAGGGTGTATCTGAAATGGTGCAAGAAACTTTCAGGGATGATAGTAGACACCTAGACGAGTAAGAATCACATAGGATTTGGGGGTCCCAGACCAAATCCCAGGGAGTTAAAAATGAAGCGACACCCTAAAAAATCATTCAAAAATTCAATTTGTAGAAGAACTACTATTGGTAAAAACTTAATTATGGTCTCAAAAACTGTGGTTTAATATGACCTTTAAAATTATCTCAAAAGTCTTCACTTTAAAATTTGTTTTATTATGAAAAAAGTTAAAAAACCACAAAAAAATGTGAAAATTCTGCCAAAATCTTATTTTGTATTTCGAAATCATTTCTTTTGATTTGATAATCTGAAAGATCATAGTTGAAAACCCTTAAGTCCAAATTTTTACGTAAATACAATCAATATTAAAAGCTTGAGATCCTGTTAAAGTTTGTTTTTTGCGTGCGCAAACAGCTGTTCTGGAAACAGCTCTAGAAAACTGTTTGCGCTTTGGTTAAAAACATTACACTGAAAATAGATAGCTTCAAAAAGGTTTTATACCCAAGGTATTCCAAAAGAAAAACATTCATGAAAACACTACTTTTCTAATAAAATATCATTTGAATGATCCAACAAATTAAAATTTAAGAGAAACTTTACTTACAAAATATACATTACATAAAGAGCTGATAGGGGGAAAAACTCGATACTTAACATCGATCTCTTCCTAGAGAAGATTCGTGTTATCCCGTCAGATCCCATAAATTTCATCCGGATCTCACGTAATCAGAGGCGAAAGTGGACGGAGAGTATCTTAAGAAACTGACGGCCAAAGCAAGAATAAGGTTTGATGGGATGTTCGAAGGATCTCTTCTTTTACTGTATAACAAACTACGCTGTGTACATTGAATGGATTACTTAACTTAGTAACAAACTCTAAACAACTCCTAAGAAGTAGGGGGAAGGTTTACAAGGGTGTTCCGTTCTGTTTCACGCATGAGATGAGCGTAATGCAATGTGAAAGCCTAAGAATGTAAGATTAAAGAAGTTTAAATTTTAAAGATATAAATACTTGGCAGAAATATTTTGGGCTAATGGTTAATATCAATTTTAAATAATGAACAAAGTTATAAGAAAAATGTATCGTGCAGTATATTAGCACCCATATAAATAAATGAATAGTGAATTTTGAATATCCTTCAACTTATATTATCCACTATCATAAATTTTATTATTTAACTCTATTTTGATCATTTAACACATAGAATTCAGTTTACAATCTTTTTGGGATGATCAACATCGTTAACTGACTAACTATAATTGTTTATAATTTAAGTCAATCGATTTTATTTCGTTGATGATTATTGATTATGTTTATGGTAGCCTGTTTAAGTCAACTAATTTTATAGAACGTAAAAGCTTAATGTTATTAATTATTCGTGCAGTTTTTAAAATTTATTCCATACGTCATTTATATTCCAAAACAATTTAAGAACTATAATTTAAATCGAACATAAAAATATTTCGCAGATTCAAGATTATTAATTAGCTATCAATCAATAAAAAAAATTAATTTGTAAAATATATTTTCAGTACTCATGTTTATTACAGTATTTTAATTAAATATCAATCAAAAATTTGTTACTTCAATGAAATGCATTGAAAACAAGTTTTTTACTTTCATTGCTTCAAGTTTCAATCGTTTCCTACATCAAGTTACATTTTAATAATTTTATAAAGTACAGTTTAAAAACATAATAACAAAGACGAGAATGACATAAAGTTATTGAAGAGATGGAAAAAATATTTTCTCGAAACGAATTTCTTTCAGTGAAAACTCCAGATTTTAAATTAAATTCATATAAACGAATTAAAACGACTCCTTATAAATCTGAGTCAACGAGAAAAAAACTTTAATTCCGTTTCTTGTAACAAAAAAAATTAAAACAGTTCTGAGAGAGTTGAATTGTATAAATTACTACCGATTCCTCTTGGAAGAAAAAAAAACTTTGACATATCCCGCCTTTTTTGTGCTTATTTTAAGGAAAATTCAAGTACGGAGAGAGTATCTAATTACCTGCAATGTTTCTTATTTTATTTCATACAGTTAAGAAGCATTTGAATTCAAACAAAATTTTAGGCACTATTTAAACTGTTCCTATTTATTGGGGAAAATCTTAAGCATGTTTTTATGCATTTTATTTTCTACATTTTCGTATCAAACATGAATGTCGATATTTTGTAATTTTCGGTAAAAGAAAAACTTGTAAATAGTAATTTTCCTAACTACACTAAAATGGGCCTCTTGTGCTTTTTTGTGAAGAAGCTTAGTGGAAATGGCCATTTTATTCCTTAGAAAATGTAGTATTCGAATTTCGATGGTGGACACTTCGGGTCAGCTACAGGGTGCAAAAAGAATGCTATTTGAAGTCAAAATGGATCTTTTTATTTTTCCAATTTGCTCAAAATCTCCATAAGACGAAAGAGGAAAAAATAATTAAATCTGATACCATATAAAAATGTGCAAAAATCTTTAAATATGTTCTAAGTAACATTGAAGTATTAAAATATTAAAAAAGATACAAAATTCTACGAAATCCCGTAAGAAAATTCTCATTGTTGGTAAAATTTTAATTAGGTAAAGAAAATATTTTGTTATCATGGTATATTTATTGCGAGTGCTTACAAAAATGTCGAGTTTGACATTAATGATTTCAAAAAGAAATTTAACCCGTCTCAATCAATAAAAATTAGGTGAAAAATAATTTCTGCGTATAGAAATTAAGTTAATATCTCACTAAGTAGATATGTGAATAACTATCCATTCCTCCATATATATTCCTCTGTTTAAATGAAAGAAAGCAAATTCTAACAAAGTAGTCTTTCTCTAAGCTTTTCTAGAAGAGAGCGATTCGTTATTGTTGCTGCTGCTACTACATGAGGCAAGAAATAAACGATCAATAAAAATAAAGGGAAACGTAAGATAAATACTGTTACTCTTCTTTTGGAAGAGTTCCTGCTAACAAGATGGTTGTCGGAGCAAAACAGCGCCACGAGTCTATATTCATCTCGCACCTTGGCGGAACGGGATTACATATTTTTAGTGTCTCTCAACTCTAGTTATAGCCATGTTTTAAAATACGTTAGGTTAGACGAAACTAAAACCGTGAATTTGAAATTAACAAAATATTAATTAACAGATTTGTTGATTTAGTAATTAACGAAAAATCAGTGTTAGGTCCATTTTTTTCTCTCGGGAAATAAGGAAAAAACTCCACTTTATTCCCTTTAAAGACGTTTTTTATGCTCTGCGGCTCGGAAACTACACTTAGGTTCTACACTTATCAAGAAATCCCACTCATTCAAGTTCCACCTATACACGAATGACTGCTGCAGACTTTTGAAAGAAACAATAAGTTAATCGGCCTCACTGGTTACTAAATAGATTATAACATGCATTCCTCTTCATGTTAAAACTACACCACTGAAATTGATAAAATTTTCTGACATAATTTCTGTTTTAGGCTTATTACAGTTGAATATTTTATCGTCAATCCACAGCACCCCTGGCCAATCCCTTTCGTCGGATAGTCTACTCTAGGATCCCCCTTATTACAACAATACCCTAAAGATTGACAAAGGTTAATCCCCAGGAAGTGTTATTCCTCGAAATTACGATGAAGACGCCCTTCGGGTGATGCATCATCAGTAAACGATAGTCCCGGCGACAATGGATGATGGATAGGGTATAACAAGGGATGGAGAAGAAGAAACAACGGAACATCTTTCTAATGAGATATCTGTGCGAGGATCTGATTTATGGAGTGATCAGTCCCTTTGGGGGTGTTTCGAAGGTTTCTATTCGATAGATTTCCCACAAAAAGAACCAAGGGAAGACACATTTTGATAAGTCCTATTAAAATGCTACCGGAAAAAGCTTCATGATGCTAACACTTACAAGGAATTGTCAGTCATAAGTTTGAAAAGTCATGTTAGATGTTATACCATTTTTTTTAATTTTTTTTCAAACGTGAGATATGTCAAACTTTTAAAACTGCCATTTATCTGTGTTTTAAAGTATTTTGATTCGCTCACGTAATGTAGGTGAGAATAACAAGTAAAAGTAACCATATCTGAACACTTTTTTGATGATAAGATGAAATAATAAAACCTTGATGAGGAAAAAGCATTACTTGTTTCAAAGAAAGAAATATTAAAATAGACCCTAATGTACTTTATACTTTCGCAAGATAGTTTTACAATTACACTGCAACTATACTTTATTTCCCAGCTAGATAATATTACAATTAAATACACGAATAAAAAATTTTAACAATGATGTGATGACACACTTTAAGTTATTGAAAAAATTATTCGTATACTCATCATATTCTTATTCTAAAGTCTTGTTTTATTTCTATAAACATAAACACATTATACATTAAAAACCTCATAAGGTAAAATAAACACCCGATAGAAAATAATACGAGATTGGAAATGTAACTTAACAAAGCAAGAAATCTAAAACCTACCAAAGCAGTTTTATAGCTCTTAAAACGACGATTCGCTGTATTTCCTTGTTTTATGACCTTTTAGACGGCTCATTCCGAAATATTGATCCAATATAGACCAAAAGAATCAAACTTCTTAACCTAGTTTTCAAAAAATTAGATTTCTGAAACTTTCAGTTTCAGTTGTTTACCCGAACATTTATAGAGAAAAATCGAATTAATTTACTTTCCAGTCGCTCTGTAGAGATATTGATAAAATCGGGGGACTAAAGCAAAGTCGCAAAGCAATTTGAAATATCAAAACCCTTAAAGCCAAGTAATCTAGTTAGTATCGAGGAGGGCAAGTTTTCAAGGGAGCAAAAAAACTCACTCGAGAGTTTAGTTTGTCTTGAAATCAAACTTGGAAAAATCGTGAAGAGAAAATAAGTTCCTGGGAAGAGCGGAAATAAAATTAAAAGTAGACATTGGAAAAATGATTTCGATTTAGAAAATAAAACAATCATGAGAAATGGTTTTCTCATCATAATGGTAGCTTTATATTTGCTTTCGATTAGAGGAATGGGAAGTGAAAGAATTTTTATAAAACTTAGTAGATTTTAAAGGATGATTTAAAATGGGCCTTTTCATGAGGCACATCGACAAAAACTATCTGAAATGTAGCGAGAAAACTCACTGGTTTCGCGCTACAATAAAATTCCTGCTTCATAGTATATCACACTAAATATTGAATAAATTTCGCCTCATAAATCATTATAGAACCTTGTAAATATCTTATTCCCATGGTTGAAAGATAGCTTATTCGGGGTTATCAAAAAAATTCGAAATACAAATTACCAAAGACTTAAAAACCCGCTTCATCATAAAGTACAATACTTAAAACAATTGAAGGATTAACAATAAATTTTGACCAATAAATTCACACCTTTTTTATTATGATAACCCACTTTGTAATTTTTCATCATATGAAGACACTTCAAAACATCCGATAAAACACCTATAAAAGATGTTTACAGAAGCTCAGACGGTGTTTAGACCACCTCCATAGCAAAATATTCACAAGTAAAGCCAATTTTACTCTAGTGCTAAACACCTTCACCTTCTTGGGCAATCCTTTTCCCTTATCGGCTCATTGTATGCGACATTCGTCGCCCCTTATCACCCCAAGGCTCCCGAATCCGAGGAGATAGGTCCCTCATTTCTCAGACACTGATAAGACGGGGCCGCAATTTCTTACAAAGCCGCTCTCGGGATGATGGAGCGGCATCAACTTTATATTAGAACCTGAGCGAGCGAATTGATTTTTAGAGTACTTTTGGGAAAGCTGGTTGTATGTTTTCGAGAGGATAGAGGATGAGTTTTAGAGGTAGGGCTTATCGTTTAAAAGGATGAATATATGGGTAAGGGTTGTTTAAAATGTTGTGAGAAGAGAAGCTTTTTAAGCGTAAAAGAAAATTTTGCAACGTGTAGGAAGAAGTAAATAAACATAATTATTAAACTCTAGCTGATATACCCGCCGTTGCTCGGGGAAAAAGGATTTTCAATCTAGGTGATAAAATAAATAAGAATTATTTTCTTCCCTATATTAATTTCCTGGGCGTCATTTAGGGGCGATAGGGTCAACTGGCTTTCCGCTAGAATTCTTCTTTCATGCTATACTTCCTTAAGACATAAAAAACTTTAAAAACACCACCTGTTAAGAATTAATGTGTGAAATCCTCATTTTTAAGAGTGAATTTTTCAAATTATAAAAACGTTAGCCCCCTAATTTCAAGGTGCTATATCTTTGTTCCCTTCAATATCCTCCATCTATTTCTCCAATTCGTAATGCATAGTTGTGGCAAAACCTTCCACCTCCGCTTCAAAATAATGGTAGAGGTCTATTTATTGAACAGCAATTTCTATTGACTTAATACTTATTTTTCCCTTCATCTCTTTTCCTAAAATTCAAAGCAAATAAAAAATAAATATACTTTCCTAAGATATAAAACAAAATCTAAAGAAACTTTGGGAATTAAAGTGTTAATAACCTGTTTTTAAATTAAAATTTAAAAAAGGTCAGGGGGAGACCCCCTGAACCCCCCTTCGTTGATTTATTACCAACTCATTCACTAAAATAAATCGCCTTCAAACATAAAATAAATGTAAGCATCATTTGAATTGACACCAACCATCTAAAATGATTCTGATGAAATACTATTGTTATATAAATTTTATTACTTGGAAAAAAAATTAAAAAATTTCGGTTAAATATTTTTTGGTAATTGTAAAAAATTATTTTATCACAAATTATTTCTTTATCAGATTTTTTTTTAAAAATTCTACTCGCTATAAAATATTTTTAAATAAATATTTCCAACAATAGTGGTTTTGCGTCACTTGGATGGAACAATAACCGTTATCAGTTTAACATTGAAGCTACGCATAAGAATTTAGAAAATTCCAAAAAAGACTGCTTGGAATGCGTTGATTTTAAAAATTCTTTTTTGAAAACCTTCCCGATTGTGTGAGGAACAACATGCTAAAATTTCATACCAATCGCATTAATAACGTGGGTGATAGAAAGCAAAAACTAAAAACCGGAGTAAATATTCAAACCCCCGTGCACCCTCTCCAGACTGAAATATCGAAAAATCCAGAAATTACTTTCTTTGAAATATTCTTAAGAATCTATTACCAACAGGTCGCTTCGAAATATCAAATTATTAGTATATTTTTCTTCGAAAATGTAAAACTTTGTGTATGCTCAGCAAAAACAGGTTTTTGAATTTTTTAGACCCCTTAAAATTCGAATATCGAAAATTTGAAAAATGCCTTTCTAGATATTGTATCTAGGTTCCTTCCTGTGAAATTACAAAGATCTGGGGTCATTTGGGACGGTGCTAGGTTCAAAAACGTAGAAATCTCTCCAAGCACCCCTGTGGGTCAGAAAAAAAGAATTTCGAAAAATCCCTTCTTAGTGCGCGTTTACTCTGTAAAGTCTTCCACCACACCAAGTTTCGACTCTCTAGCCCCGGTAGATTTTGCTGTGCGTTGATAGGTGAACCGATGAATGAGTGAATCGGTGAATGAACCGTAAAGCTCTTTTATTATTATAGATTGCCATTACAAAATTGAGAATAGGAATTAATTATATTATTAAGAACGATAAATTATTTAGATTTATTTTATTAATGAAATTATGATCTTAAAAATATTATGCTACAAAATAGGATTTAAGAGTGCAAGAATGCAACAAAACCTTATTTAGCGAATTATATAAAAATAGTTTAAATAAATCCATTTTTAGGTGAATAATCACAGTTATTTAATAGCTGAGTAACCAAAATAAACTATAGCATTGAAACCAATTTAAAAAAATCTTAAATGTCAGAATTTTCCAAAAAAATAACATTGAAATAAAAACATATCTCAACCAATAACTCAAATTTTTTACCGATTTCCAAACATATATTTTAAATATGCGAACTTCTAACATGCCAAAAAAATAATGTATATGCTTATCTTCAACCAACTGATAACGAGCGCATTGTAGTAAAATCAGGGGTTTCTGGTTTTCAACTTTGTCTATGCAAACATAAAATAGATTAAGCTCAATGAGGCAAACAATTTTGGTCATATCTTTTTTAAATAAATGCCTGGTGAAACTAAAAACATTTGAATTTATAAATATAAAATCCTACTTTTAAAAAACAGCTGGAAAAAACTAAAAATACCTGAATGAATGTTTTAAATCTATCCTATACTTTTAAATATATCCTAATCCTATCCTGTTTAAAATGCATCATCCTTTTAAAAAAAAACTATACCTATTCATAACTGTTCGATACAATTTAGAATAGCATTTATATAACATAAAACGTACTTTTCATTTATGGAATCCAACATAATCCTATTCATAAAAGCAGATATAATTTATCAAACTTGATAAACATACATGCCTCAAAAAACACGAACGTATGCATACACGAGATAACGATTATATTCCAATTGAATAAAACTATCGGATTTTAAAGACAAAGAAAAGCACTTAGAGACCGAATTACTCAGCTGGAAACGAACATAAATTTTCCATTATTATTTTAAAGAGAAATCATTTAGTCCTTAAGAAGGAGTTTCACTTATCCAAGAAATTCGATTGGAGAATAGAAGAAATCCGAATCGCTAGACATTCTTAGAAAATTGGATTTTGAAAGTGTAATTGTGTTTGAAACAAGAGGAGATATACCGTCTCTTATGGGAAAGAAATGAAAGAAAGTTGGTTCGGATTTAGGACTGCGGTTGTTGAATGTTATGGATTGGGGGAAATAAATCAGACAGAGCTTTTAATGAAAATTGAAGTTTGTAACGATTTTGAAATTGTACTAATAACGGAGTAGAAAATAAATAAAATTATGGCATTACAAAAAAAACTAAAACGACCCTCAGATATAGATCAAGACGAGAACATATATAGTTTTGTAATAGTAGTCCAAGAAAGATAAGGTTTGAAGTGGAACAAATTGTAAAAGAAAGTTTGATGGGTGATTCTTATAGGAAATTTTCCGTAGAAAACGATGGTGAAACGTATACCAAAATTAACCGTGTCCTTTAGCCAATATGGCGGATTTTCCAAAATGATTTCCGAATCGTTTTCTACGGAAAATTTCCTATAAGAATCACCCATCAATATTTCTTTTACAATTTGTTCCACTTGAACCCCTTTTTTCAGCTAACTTTCTTGGAGTATAGTTAATGTAGTCGTCACTGTGAGTGCTTTTTTCTTTTAAATATTATTAAACTTACAATATTATAATAAATGTATACCTACATTAACTTTATCAAAATTTTATTCGGGTTAAAAGCACTTAAAAATACGTTTGCATTACATTAATTTTAAACCATTGAAATCTAAAAATTTCATACTCCAATTAAAGAACATTTCCTCCTGATTTCCATTTTACCTATTTATAATATGTGTTCAATGTTTATCAATTCTTGTTATATTTTTTTAATCATAGAAAACTATTTGGTGTTTAAATATATTCATTTATTATATGAAGTGTAGCGAAAATATTATAGAAAAAGAAGTCAACTTATTAAGGAAGCTCTAGTCCATGAAATGTGTGGATGATTTTATCTCCATCTAACTTCAAAAAGCTTAATTTTGATACCGCAATTAAGATTTCTTTTTGCAGATATTGTAGGGAAACAAGCTCGTTTTTATCAAATTAATTTGCAGTATTAATTATTACAAAGTGTACGGCATTTTTGTCTGAATCTCCATTGTTTCGAGTAGATTTAGTGCATAAGATTGCAAGCAGAATTAGATAGCTTGGTTATTGTTATTTTTAGATAGATACGGAAATAAAAGGTACCTGTATTTCACAACCTTTCGTCTATTGTTGGGACATTATCATATCGTTTAATTATATGAAAAATAGTGCCTCCGATATGCTTATTTAAATGGGAATCTTTTTTAAAGTATTTCAATTCAACTAAATATTCAGGACTTTTTGTAAAGAGGGAAATGAAAAAATTGTCCATAGGGATTTTGATTAGGTGCAAAAAAAATATATACCACCGGCACAAAAACAAAATTACCGAATATCGACAGCCATATCGACCAACAAGGATTAAACCCGAACCGGGAGTAAAATCTCGCATACTATAGTTAAAACGGTATCATGTTAACTTTAGTATGCGAGGTTTTACTCCCTGTTCGGGTTTAATCCGTGTTGGTCGATACGGCCGTGAATGTTTCAGTTAATCTAACTTCCGAATCAAAAAACATTTCCTCCAAATCGGGAAGAACAAAGCATCGCACATCCCGCAGCCGACGGAAAAACGTCAGACGAACCATAAACAACACATTCAACAACAAAAGGATTCGCCCGTTTCTCCTTCGTGCAATACCTTTCACAAGCTCTCGAGAAACAAAGCTCTCCGCTTCAGAAGCGACGGCAATTTTTCAGCCTCGCTCTCCTCATCATTAATGCAATAGCGCATTGCCCTGAAAAATGCTTCGCGGACAAGATACGGAAAGGAAGTGTCAGCGTGACGTATGCGCGCGGATCAGCCAATCGGGTTAGCCGACTTGCTACCTTGCGGAGGAGTCGACTTCTCACAAATCTCGGCATTCATTCTTTTTTTGAGGGGAGGTTTGGTGTTCCCTTATTTTTTCGGGGGTAGTGGGGGTTGTTTTTTCGAAATGTGATGATCCCGGAAGTGTTTCTGGTGGGATTTTGAGGGGTTTGGATGCGATGTGTTTTTTAAAGTGGATACTGGATTGTGTTCTTCTTTGGGTGAAAAAATGAGATTTTTTTCGAAGTAGTTGCGTCTATGTGTGTGTGTGAAAGGAAATGAATATTCCTTCCAGGGTTTATTCTATATTTCATACAAGTTCTGGTTAGATAGAATTTAAAGATTGTCAATTAAGCTAATAGTTAATCATTAGTGAAACGTATCACATTTTCAATCAATTTAAATGAAGAATTTATTACCACTAGTTGAGATAGCCTGCATCTTTTAAAACCAATGGAGTTAATAAAACTATTTAGCTCTGAATTAATGTTATCATCCTTGAAAAAGTGTTTAAACAAAATTTTCGCACATAAAATATTGTAATCAAATTCATTAAATCATTAATAATGATAATTTTTTTTAATATTGTACACCGCAATAGACATTATTGTTATACCTACTATAAGAAGGTGATTAACTTTTATAGTATTACAAAAAACAATATGGTTATTTTGAATATTACCACTCTAAATATTTCTGAAGCAGCAAAAAATTATGGATAATATGTAATACTATTTTATATCTTAATAAAAAGAAGATTTGAAAGAAGTCAATTCCATATTCTGTGGGAAAGATATATCGTATTACTAATTAGTTATGATTTATGTGAACTTTCTCCTAATAAAAATATCGGAGTGAAAACATAATCTATCACAATATTTGATTGGTATAGTTGGTTTAAATGAAATTACCAAGTAAATTTCTCAAATGTATCAAAAACATTTTCTTTTATTTAAAAACCACAAACTTCCTTCTGTGCCAAAACAACAACTGACAAACACCACCTGACTAGACAAGCCCTTGCAAAAGCATATTGCCAATGAAACTAAACCCTCATACCCCTCTATTTCTCAAGAACTGCCTTTCACATCCCGTGCCACGACAAGACACCGCCTTTATATCCTAATTAATTAGGGGCAGATGCTCGCCTAATACCTCCAGCGACCCTCCGTCCCTCCCGTGGCTTACACTTTTCTAATCCCTTTGAAGCCGGATCTTTAAAAGAGCCTCGATTTGTTGGGACAGGAACAAATTTGCTTAATCCGGCTGACACCGGTTAATGAATTTGACCCGGCACTAGGCGGCTTACATGTACGAATGAAGGTATCTTTTTATAAAAAGCGCGTATGGTAAAATTGTATGAAACAATATAGAAGACTGATACACAGTGTTCAGAAAGGCTATTTCTATTACTTTTATTGTTTAAATTAAATTTGGAGTCGAGAAAACTATTTTAAATCAGCATTATTCGAAGCGCGTCTCTTTCAGTTTGTATCCAATTTGTTATAAAAAACTCAAGATTATTTCTAGTATGTAATTGTACCAAAAGGATTGAGATATTATCAGGATAATCAAGGCTAGACCAAAAACAAAAATTTTAGTCTAGCTTTTGTTATAATTTATCAACCATTTTGAAACTAAATCAGGGGAAACATTAATGTAGTTTTAAATTCAAAATACACATTTGAACAGTATTGAGACGTTCTTGAAGTCATTTACTCATTTTTTAAAAAGCTAATTAAATATGAAATGGGGCATTTATTTTTTCTCGTTGATTGACCAGTTCTAGTCACTATATTACAGTAACTTTGTTTTCTTGAACCCAAAACCTTATTTCTTCCCCATAAAAATTAAGTATTTCTCTATTTTTCTTGTTATATCGAAAACTCGGTAACTCGAAAAAAAAACAGTACCTTAGATTTTAAGATATAGATGACCCCCAGTTTCTTATTTCCCCACTCTCCCCTATGTAAGAAAGAGTAAAAGAAAATATCGATAAAGTTCATCTAAAACTTAGATTTATGTGAAATTCTTTAAGAAAATCAATGAGTAAAATAGCAATATTTTAAGACAAACGCTCATTTGGGGGAAATTTTGGGCCCTGAAACATTTTCTGGACCCCTGCAAGACACTAGTCCGTGGACTCTTCCTCACAACGCGCGACCACCCCCAAAAAAGAACAAGCCTCCGCAGATGAGAAAAAAAATTCCCCACTTTCGCATTCCAAAGGAGCGACCAGCGACAAAAGACTCCAATCGAACACAGAATCGATTCGCACCCCCGCCGCTGAAAAAAAAAGAATCGAGTCCCCGATAAGCGGGCCGATTGAGCTAATAGCGAGCGTCCCATCGATTTTAACGATTGTCCCGCAGCAGCAACTGGGTCACGGTTCGACGACCGACGCGCAACTTTTCAATGGGACGTGATTGATGACAGAGCGGCGACACTTGATTTAATTTGCTACAAATCGACTGCTTCCGAGTTGGGAGGTTTCCAATATCGAACACCAAGAGGTGAGCAGCGCGAAAAGTACTGCCACTGCATACTATACTTTCGGGTAGTTATTTAATGTCGAGGAGATAAATGGGAGTTTTAAACTAGTTGCATTTGAGGCGACCATATTGCAAATAAGTCCTCGCGAAGTGAGCCCCGCACAAAAGAATAGATAAGAAAGTCAGATTAAAAAGTAGCATGCGGCTCTCGTGAACTATTATTCTATTCCAATTTTAGGTGAATATTGAAGGGGGAGAACTGTGCTGACCATGCTCCCCACTATAAAGTTCAAGTAAATAAAATGCAGTATAAAGGTCAACTGAAAATATTTTTATTCCAGAGCGTACTTTTAAATAGTATGACTTTCGGATTGGCCTATCAATCACAAAAACTGATGGTCGCCACACATTGGAAAATAAACAAAGAATAAAGCTAAAAAAACGTAAGAAAATAATAAAGAATAGTAGAGGGATGATAAAAAAATATAGAAAATGATGCGTTCTGCAAAGAAAGAAGAAATTTTATTCGTTCAGGGAGTAGCGCGTTCACGAGATTTAACAAATACAGCGACTAACATTACACACAATCTGAATAACAATAAGAAAAATAGAAATAACTAATGAAACAGATAGAAATAAATACATGAAACAGATAGAAACAATTAAGTATAATGGAAAATAAATGGTTGAGATTAAAAACAAAAAATATATAAAAAAAATTCACGGTAATGTTTTGGAGATGTGACATGGAATGTAATGGAAATGTGACGTGGTAATTGTAAAATGTAAATTAAAATTCCGCACGAAAAATTTGTTTTTCTTTAACCCATTTTCATCTCACAAGCAAATATTAACAAAGCTTTAAGTAATGAAAAATAATATTCGAAATGGACCTCATGCAACCTAAGAAATAAAACTAATGGCCAATGAAATATAATAATCCCCTATATAACAATTAATAAAGGAATGTAGTCAATCGATTTACATAAAAAAATGAAATACAATGTAATTTATTAAACTCGAAAATTTAAAAAAAATTAATTTAAAAACTAAACATGCCATTTCAGAATATGCTGCTATGCATTAAAATTAGACAAATCAAACCACACACGAACAAGAAAATAAATCCATCCAGGTCAGTTTCACCTAGACAACCTCACGAAGGAAAACTTTAACCGACTTGGATTGGAAACCCCTTTTGATGATCAATCAAAAATTAGTTCCACAGCTTCCCCAGAAAGTTGAAAATCAATCCTTGGGAAACTTTCAAAATTCGAATGAACGAGTCAGTGATCGATGGTAGGGATTGATTAAATTTAAGTTTCTCCAGATTTTATTCAAGAACTGCTTTGATGCATGGAACGACAAAACTGACATTCGGTAACAAATTTTATCCTCTGAGTTGAAAGGGGCAACCGCACTTATTCTAGAAAGCTTTTATAGATACAGATTTTTAGAGTTCTTTGAGTTTCCCTCATATTAAAAGCAAAAGACAAAAAAACAGTTTCAGAATAAATATGTTTATTAAAATACTATCGACAATGTAAAATCGGAAATGACAGAAAATATCGGCAGGATTAGTGTACCTTACACACAATAATGCTGAGAGTTCGAGCACAGTTTCGCCTTACCTAAAATATAATTAATTTCCAAAATATTGTTTTTCAAAGCGTTCTGATTCTTGGTCATTTCCTTTTGATAAAAGTATCTTTCATTGGTATTTTCTTTCAGAACGTTTTAAAAAAGCTGTACTTGTAGTTTTTGTGTAGTCATTTATGAAACTAACCATATAACCTTTTAAAACAAATCTAACCAAATATAAATATGGAAATTTTTTTTTCGTTTTATACTTTCTTCATTAACAGCTGTGTTAACCTCTAACCTGACCGACACTTAACTGGGGGTCAAACCTCTAATTGGAAAACTAGTTTTCTTTCTTTGACTACCAATCAGAAGTTTGAACGGGTAACCTTCGGTCAGGTTAGCGGTGAATACGACCGTGAATCAATTGCAAATACCATTCCTTTAACTCCTTAACCCATATATCGTTTCTAGACCTTTGGTCCCATTAGAGATGTTGAAATAGAATGTACAAGAAGGGAGCTTCAGGAAACACAGTATCTTAACATATGCGATAAGTCGTATCTCAATCTCAGGAAGATCCATCTGGTGCACTAAAAGATCTATGTATCTGCCGTATGGACATACCCTTCGTCTCTGGCACGAAAAAATACGTGAACACCGCACAGCACAACGTGAAAAACCCATACGTCCAATACACACCATACAACCCCAGAGTCCTCTTCATGTCCTCGTACACTTTCGTCACCACGAACCCGAACAGCGAACACGACACAGACGCCGCCGCGATGACCGCCCCCCTGGTACGGATATTCGCCAACTCAGGGGTCAGCACGAACGGAATGGGGCCCACGCCCAGCGAATAGGAGACGATGTACCCCACGAAACTGAAGAGCGGCACCCAACTGAAAGTCGTATTCGGGGCGTAGCTGTACAACCCGAGAGTGACCAGGAACACCGTCATGAAGGAAGAGGAGAGTATCAGCAGCTTCCTTCGCCCCGATCGGTCGACGAGGGCGGTGCTGACCACCGTGGCCGCCAGCTGAACTACAGCCACCACGACTGCGGCGACCTCTGGCGGGATCGACCCACCCGTGCCCTGGAAGATCTCCACCGTGTAGGCCATCAAGGGGTTGATCCCAGAGAACTGCTGGAAGAACATGAGCGAGAAGCTGATCAGCACCGGCTTGTAAAAGGCCGGATCGCGGAAGTCGTCTAACCCCAGCCCGGCCTGGTCTTTGGGACAGTTGTCGGCAATGTCCTTGATCTCCTTGTTGAGATCGATGTCCGGGCCGCGGAGGAACTTCACTGCCCTCCGCGCTTCTTGCGTCAAGGACCGCCTCAAGAGCCAGGGCGGGGACTCGGGCATGGGAAAGAGGGCGATGGAGGCGGCGACCACGAACATGGCCCCAGCCACGGCCAGCCAGGACCATCTGAGGACCGCCCCCAAAGACATGGCCAATAGGACTCCAGTGGCGAAGGCCAATTGGAAGCCGGAAGACAGCCGGCCTCGGTAGGCGGGCGGGGCGATCTCTGCCACGTAGGCAGGGGCGGCCACGCAGGTGATGCCGGCACATAAGCCGCCCAGCACTCGGCCTACGTAGATGGTTGGGACGGTGTCCGAGTAGGCGATGATCAGCCAGCTCATGGTGTAGGTCACCGATACGCACATCAGGACGGCTTTGCGGCCCAGCTTTTGGATGAGGAAGCCTAAGGGGAGGGAAAGAGATCACATCTTCAGACATCTTTTCACAAACATTTTATTTTAGACATCCCACAAGACGTAGTACTGTTGTCTAATATGCCAATGCTATCTTAAAAGTATTACGCTTAGAATCTTTTTTGGAGGATGGCAAGCCCTAGAAAAGATCTTGCCAGTTGTAGAGAGGTGGGTGTGGCGTAAGGTGCCATGAAGATTCTATATGGTCCATGTCTTTATAAACTCAGTTATAGTTTCTATTAATAAATTGTTGGTCTGTCAGTTATTTGAACCACAGACCTTATCTCTCCAATGCTATACAGAAATATTCTTATCATAAATAAAAATAATTCACTATTTTAATATTAATGTTAGGCTGACTATTTAACCTCGACAATGACTGTCACTTCTGGTCCCTTGGTCATGAAAATAAATAAGGGTATCATAAGACTTGACCCCCATGGGATGTTGCGCCATCAATAAGTTTAGTTAATATTCTTGGAATTTTTAGCATTTCTCAGGACTACTTGCTTTATTACTTTTTACTGTACACATTTATTCTACATATCTTGATAAAAATGCTTTCAAATTTATTATGTATTGCTTAAAATAGCATTTTAAATTTATAGTGAAAATTCTAAACGCTTCTTTTTTACAACTTAAAACATTATTAGTCCAGTCAAAATAGACGAAAAAAAGGCGAAAGTTCGGAAAAATTCGCATAAAGCTGAAAATTGGTACAGACGTAGATGACATCATTATAAGTGATGTACCAAAAGTCCCCATCGATCCGATGTGTGCGATTTTTTTTATAGCGGTTTTAATATCTCCTCGTTTCAACTTCGAACTCCTATGGGGAAACGGGCTGCGACAGTGGCGCCGCGCGCTACTCTCTCATAGGAGTAAGGAGTGCCGAGGAGAGGGAGAGGGTGAAAAACAGCTCTTTTTTGAGATATTTGCTTAGGGATTTGAACGAAAATGTCCACATTTTTGTGTAAAAGCGTTTTTAAGCGTTTAGAAACGTGGGAATAATGAAAGAGTGACATTTAAGTACTTCCCGTGGTGAATTTGTTATTTTTTCCGAATCGTTTCAATTCATAAAGTTTTAATAAGCTCGGCTCTAATTTATGTCCACCTTTAGGATGTCAAAGCGATGAAGATAGGGAGATCGTGAAAACAGCTTCATAAATTTCATTTATTCGAGTTCAAATTGGAAAAATACCTTCTCGTTTTCTTTCCCTTTCAAAAATTTAAGGGAAATATTTCGTAATAAGTTTATAGAAAATGGAATTCTCAAGGGAAAACATGAGTAATTACTTTTTTTTTTAAATGAATTTGAGTGTCCGGAGTTCAAAAAATTGAGTTTTAGGGAAAATAACCGCGCCTTTTTTTTCCGTGGTATGCCGTTTGGACCTAATTTTTAGTAACAATTATAATAACCATTTTTATACTGATAAAAAATAGTATTCAAAAGTTTTTTTTGAAGAAAGTGCAAGTTGAGTGTGAATTGGCTCCTAAATATATACGTTTTTCCTAAATATTTTTGGTTTAAAAGTAGTTGAATTTGTCTATTTTAGTCAGTCAATTTTGGAAAAATTATACATAATTTTAATGTATTTAGTAAGGTACCCAAGAATACATAATTATTTATCCCCGATATTAATTCAAACTATCTTAGAAAACTACACCAACTATTTTTCTCCGCATCTAGCAGGGTTTCAAAAATAAAAAAAACAAACGTGGCGCACTATAGAAGAATACTAACACCAATAAAAACAGAAGCTATATGGATCCGATTAAGAGTTGATTGACAGCTATGTCAACACGGAAGTGCCGACAGAAGTAAATTGGAATTGCTCCCCGACTTGGGGACCGAACGCACGGGAAGCCCTTATCTACCCCTTTCGTTTTCATGGCATATGATTCAAGTTATCGAAAATTTTCTTTGAAACCCGTATGCACATTTGCAGATAGCATTGGTTGTTTCCATGCTGTGAACGTGTTTATAATCCTGTTGCTTCATTTACCAATAATGTCTCAAGTTCGCTTCATTTGTGGAAGACTTTAAACTGAAAATGAAACCATTGTTGTTAAGCAAGGTATGCAATCTTTGATTACTTCTAGTATAGAAAAGAGTGATGAGAACGAGGCATATATTAATGACATTTCATCCGTGGTAATTCATGTAAAATGTCACAAGATGTACACTCGAAAAAATTCTACATTTTCTCAAAAGGATTTGGCTTTACAATCATTTCAAAGGCGAATATCATCACAAAGAGGCTGTTTTCACGATCTCCCTATCTTCATAGCTTTGACATCCTAAAGGTGGACATAAATTAGAGCCGAGCTTATTAAAACTTTATGAATTGAAACGATTCGGAAAAAATAACAAATTCACCACGGGAAGTACTTAAATGTCACTCTTTCATTATTCCCACGTTTCTAAACGCTTAAAAACGCTTTTACACAAAAATGTGGACATTTTCGTTCAAATCCCTAAGCAAATATCTCAAAAAAGAGCTGTTTTTCACCCTCTCCCTCTCCTCGGCACTCCTTACTCCTATGAGAGAGTAGCGCGCGGCGCCACTGTCGCAGCCCGTTTCCCCATAGGAGTTCGAAGTTGAAACGAGGAGATATTAAAACCGCTATAAAAAAATCGCACAAATCGGATCGATGGGGACTTTTGGTACATCACTTATAATGATGTCATCTACGTCTGTACCAATTTTCAGCTTTATGCGAATTTTTCCGATGTTGAATGTCTATTTTGACTGGACTATTATGTCACTTAACACAAGGAATGACTCACCTGCCAGGGTATTTCCAACAACTCCAGAGAACAATGGCAAGCTAGCGATCCACGTGACCTCATCATTGGTCAGTCTCCCCTTGAAACGGCTCCCGGGTTGTTTCATGTCAACCGTAGCGGGGGCGGAGTAAGATGTGACCACGCCCATCACCATGACGAAAAGGAAGGCGGCACCAGCAGCCAAGTACGTATTGCGAAGACGCATGACAGGCACCAGAGGTTTCTGAGGATCCAAGCAGTCTCGCAGAGACTTGGGGTGTGAGACATGTTGTTGCTGAAGGGACATATTTGTAGATGGTATGAAGTAAGATGCTACTAGAGATCAATAGATGATATTTTGACTAATTGATGGCTAATAATATACAATGGACATTTTTGAGTTGCTTTCTGTAGTTAGTTTTCCATCCAATACCTTTTAATTGACCAATGTAGGAGTCGAATTACAACCGCATCACGAAACTCTACTAGAATTTACAAACGCTGCTTTCACATATCTTGAGCTTGTTGGAATTTTTAGGTCGGCGATAGACTTCCGAGACCAAAAGGGCTTAATCCACTAAGTCTGGTTTTCAGTCTTTAGCGTGCAAACATTCGTGTGGTATCCAAAGAACACAATATCAAACAACTTTCTATGTTCAGTATAAGGAAAAAAACACAATTTCCACTTTAACACAATGGAAACACCTGCATGAAATAGCGCTAGCTTTCATTTATTTTACGTCGAAATAACATTGAATCCACATCCAACCACAAAAATATTGATGTTTCAAAACTTATCTCTTCCAATAACGAATGAATCACCGTAATCACCTCTAGCAATACATGTTTCCATGTACCCGAGAACAATCCAAAAGAAAGAGTTCCACTTCGTCGATGTAAACGAAAGGATTTAATCATCCGGAAATGCGACACATCAGTGAGAAAAAAAGCAACTCATGATATTTCCGGAAAGAGAAAACAATATAAATAGTTTCGATATGGCTTATCTGATTCAGACTCAAGGAGAATCATATCCAATCGATGAACTTGTAATCAATATTCAATTCTGCAAGTTGAATAGCTGATGACAGATTAGGCGTGAAAATGATAACCATTGTTTTGATAATGAAAACGTTAACAATATCTGCTTTTATCTCAACGAAAGAGTTGCATGAATTTTTTAGATAAGACGGCAATGTTATAAGCAAAAGATTGAGATTCTACTGAAGCTGACGATAGTTCCACTAAGAATACGTTTAAAATATACGTACAACGTTATTTTCATTCAACAACGTTTCATTTGTTTGTTGGACAAAGATGCTCTAAAAATAGCGCATGTAAACAAACATTACAGTCAAGTAACATGTCCAGCTGAGTACTTTTACTGCAAGTGAAAGAGTGACAACACTAAACGAGATAAACTTCATTTAAGGCTTTACTAGCTCATCATCTAGTATACTTTCGTTTCCAGACTGTATAATAACGTATTTAATTTCTTATTCAGGGTCCATCACCTATCTAAAATAGTAAAAATTCAGGACTCTGTAGAGTTTTTCAAGAGTAAATTACAAAAAAAATCAGAAGGTAATGTGAATAATTTTTGACCTTATACTACTTTACATGATACGAGCAGAAAGAGTTCAGAATGAAGTATGGAATAAAGAACTAGGTATTTGCATGAGTGAGGGATTTGCTTGATTTTATACTTTTCTGATACATTATGGTTTAAAAATCCCAAATTTCTGATTTTTAAGTTCAAAAAAGTGTTTTAAATAATTTAAAATTAAATTTATTTTTGCCAAAACGCCAGAAAAGTCACGTTATCAGAAAACGGGCATCTATTGGATGTGACCTCACAGCACATGATTTGTGATTCGAAAGTGTTTTCGCGCCCAAACAAAAAGCGAAATTTCAAAAACTTATAACTCAGAAACTAGGCTACGAAAATGCTTGATGTTAACGTCATTCTTCATGGTTTTACCATCTTCTATTTTATAAAATTTAATCTCAAAACGGGAGAATACCTCATTACAAAAGAAGTTATAATTTCACATTTTAACGGAATTTTGTAGTTTATAAAAACAATTACGTTTACCAAATCAATAAAAAACTTATTTTTGCTCTTAGATTAGATGTTTCCAGGAGTTAGAGGGGAATTCCTGGAGAAAAACATAATTTACAAAAGTTTTAAAAAAAATGCGAGAGAACTAAGTATTAATATAGTGGTTCAATGGATTATACTCTAAACTGCACAAAAAATTAAATCCGAGTCAATTCTTTTTAGAACATTTACTGAGACTAACGATTCAATAATATTCATAACCTGAGGTCTGACCGCAGTTAAAGTAGTAAACTAATGTGCCAGATCAGCTACAGAAGACCATATCCTTGCCCCAAACCATCCCCATACCATCATTTATGAAAATCCTAACGACAGAAGCACGGCAGAAGAAGTTTCAGAAACAGACTCTAATCTCTTAACTTTACACCTCACAACCCTACAAAATAAGCCAGAAATCTAAACATCCAATCCCATCCTCATCAGCAAAAAATAATAACATCTTTAAAAAAAATGAGTCCATAAAGGGTCCACCTCCGATAAGCATCTCCAGATGCCCGAGAGAAGGAAGGATCCTCAGAGGCGGGCATCCCCTGCGAGGGGGATCGATGGGGCCGCAGTGCGTCACGTGATGCGGCGGAGGGATGACTCATCGGCAGCGATCGAACGCGGCATTCCTTCGCACCCCCTCCGCGCCCTTGAAAAAGTTCGATCCTCTTGGCCTCATTAGCATGCGGATGAGTCAGGCTGCCAAGGAGCCGCTAATGTATGAATGGGGGGCACATGGGGGATAAGGGGGTGTTTATGATGATGGGATGATATCGTTAGTTATGGGACGGTTTCTTGAAAGTTCACTCACATGCAGTGTGGGTGCTTTTGAAGATGTGTATTCGGTAAGGAAAAAGTTTAAACAAAAAACTGTTATTGTTATGGAGATATTTGAGCGATTGAACTCATGGATCTGATCTAATTCCGATCAGAAAGTAGGAAGAAAAAGTCAAAACTCTACTTTGAATATGACAGGGAGTTAGAGGGAGGAAATTCTGGAAGTTTACAGAAGAAAATGTAGAGATAGGGGAAAGATGAGTGGTGGTTTGATACACACATTAATTGGTACACAATCAAAGTGAAAAACAAACCATAATGGTTATTTGATATTTTTTAAAACAAATTTTATGAGTAATAACGGGCAAGAAAGTATAGCTTTTCTCAGTATTTACGTAAATGTAAGGGTGAAATTTTCACCATTTAAAACTGCGAATTATGAGCTTGGCGAATATGTATCCTTTTCAACACATAAAAACATTTTAAATAAATTATAGATCTTACAAAAATTTAGCTGAAAGGTTAGAAACAGAATTAGAATAAAGTTTACAAAGCAAAGAAAACTTCAGAATTTTAATGAGTAATTATTTTCAAAGTAGAATGATTATTCATGAATATCTGCAATTACGCATACATCACATTCTATGAACCTAATATGTTTAGTAGCTTGAAAAATTCCAGTGTAATAGGGTAATTTAATAAAATTAGAATTGCATTACCAATGTTTTCAAATGCTGTATAAATGTTTTTTGCTTTATAAATGTTTTACACTATTAAACTAGCAAACATATTTACTAACTACCCCAGTTTTACTAAACTTGGGAAAACTATTTTAGTAGATTGATTTTCAAGTGGGTTTCGCTCTTGGGAAAAACTTAATCGACCCGACAGTTCTTGGCAAAGTTCTGGGACGTTTGGATGAGAAAGTAAACATTAAACGAAGAGTTGCGAAGTGAAATAAATAAATAACCGTAGAAGATCCTATGAAGATTTTGAGAGCCAACAAAGTAAAGTACATAATATTACAAAGCACACTTAAACTCTCAATTATATAGTATTTAAAGGATTTCAATCAGAAAACATTGGTTTATATAGTTATGACAAAGGAATAAGCATATCTGGTTTTTAACAACCAATTCCAACAAGCTTTAAAATCAAATTAATATGCGTCCATAAATATTTATTAATAAGGTTACATTTAGTATCAAGATAATACTTTCAAGCAAAACGTTTTCTGTGTATTCAAATGTATTTTACCTTTTAAATTCTCAAAATCTTGTTTCAAAAAATGCATTCACTTTATATACAACTGTTTTAAAAAATCAATTTTATAACGGGGCCTATTAAAACTAAAAATTTCAGTTCAAACCACGAACTCTAAACACATCAAACTGAGGCTTATCTAAGCAATTCAATTCCTAGGTCAAGCAGGGCCACTCTAACAAGCATCTAAAAGTATTTCAACTTCTGGCCAGTGTTTCCGGAAGGCCCTTGAAAGGTTTATCGACCAAGTCTCCGGAGTAGCTGTATGATTAGCATAGGAATGGTCGGGAAATACTCAGCAGACGGCGATTCACGCTCCATAAACGCTTATCGCGAAAGAAGCCGTGATTTTTATTCACGACGACGGAATCATAAAGAGGTCTTAAACTGCAGCTTTTTTCACAGATGGAATAAACACCTTTTTATTCCCTATAAAGCATTTAAGAACAAAATAATATGAAAAATACGGAGATATATTGTTCGGTATATTTTTAATGGATAAAAGCATATAATTTTTGCTTTAAATACGAATTCTCGAGAAGGGGTTGGATGGAATGATGCGACAGAATAATAGCGCATGACAAAGCAATTTTTAGAAAATATCTCTACTTGTAATAATCCAATATTTCAATTAAGCAGCATCATCTGTTTTGAATACAAATGCCAAGTTTAATACGTCAAATGTATACCTACGTACTTAATATCATTAGGCCAATAATAGGTAAGGAATTCTTCCAAATTCTGGAATTCAAAAAGTACATACCTGAAAGAAAAAATAAAACATTAGTTTAAAAAATTTAGTTATTACACTTCAAAAAACATACATTAAATACTAAGGGATGAGAGATGATAATAATGTTAGTATTAAATGTAAAACAGAATTAATACTTATTTAAGCAGAAACAAAAAATATGTTTTTAAACTATTTTAAGATGTAAAATCATACTTTTTTAATCTTCCAATAATCAATGTTAATCTCCAGTAAGACAAACACAAAGTTCTAAAATACATACATGCTTTTAAAGGGATTAAAAACATCCATTGATTGGCCAGCATTCGGGAGGTTAGCAAGTATAACAAAGCTTTAAAAACAACCCCAACCTCAAAGAAATTAAGAAAAACACTTTAATTTCGTACAAAAACTATCATTCTCTGAATATCGCAACCGGGAATCTTTTATCTCAGAGAAATAAAAAAAAGTTGGAATGCAGCGATTAAATGTTTTATATCTGGTCGGATTTTTCAATAGGAAGGGCTCCAGGGAGCTAAGAAAACATTCGTAACAAATTGAAAACGATAAAAGTAGCAAGTTAATGCCAGTTATAAAAAACTAAGCTTAAAAACGGAAAAGTGATTAGTGGATTTCTACAAAGAATCATTTGGATGGCACTTTACATTGTGGCACAAAAAGTGGAATCGATTTAGCCATTTTTCTTATACTCTTCAACACGGCAAAAATGTTTTCGAAATAGATTCGCGTTGGATTGTTTGGGGATCTAATTTTTTTCTTCACTTTGCTCTTAAGAGTACAAAACTAGACCACACCCTAAAAAAAACCATCGAAAACTATCTCAGGGGTTTTTAAGGTTTCTTTTTTATTTTTAGTGCATGTTTTATAAGTGAGCGTTTTAAATAATATTATGACAGTATCGCCATATCTTTTTGTGTCTTAAGCTGAAACACTGCATTTTAAAGTTGTGAACAAGTAGCAACTGAAACCTCATAAAAAGAATTAACGCATGACAAACAGGTTGATACTCTTATTTTTTTGCAAGTTTCGTAGTTGTTTGCTGACACAACTCATTATTCAGCAGAATCATTACTCCCAGAAAAAAAATTTCTATAAATAAATCTCTTAAGCATATATTCCCACAAGTGTTGCAACAAGCCAAGAATCTAAGCAAATAAGATGTTGTCAATTGCGACTGCAGTTCATGACATTAATATCAATTCCGAACAACGAGGCTACTTCTCAAGATTTCAATACTGGTTATGGTGTCGCAATGCATCGCACCCTAGTAGCACAGCTCATACCGATCACTTCACGTTTACGTAACTTCTACTTAAAGTAAACAATATTTGGCCATACATGACGAAAATTGGACGAATCTTGAAACATGTGTGCTGCTTGTTTGAACAACACCCACCAGAGTTTCCTACAATAAGGCATAAATACAACGCTATGAGTGTTAATTCTCAAAACTCATAAGAAAGGTAAAAGCAATGTATGAGGAAACAGAGAGGAAAACATAGCAAACATAAATGGATACTTAAAAATACCAAAGCCTCTGGTATCATATGGAGAGATTCCTGTATCATTTTACTCATTCCCCTTAAAATCGGGATAACACGGGTGAACGGGTTCGGTACATTATTACCCAGAACCTCCATTTTAAAAGCGATCCCTACAGCAATAAAGGGGGAGCCGACTCTCATACCCCTTAATACCCAGTTCCAAACTCATTGGCCTCATATCAGTGTATCCTCACCTTTTCTAAATTGCTCCCCCAGTGTGCCCCTTTCGAGGCACTTAGAACCTTCAAAACGATCTGAATAACAGGTTGTTTCAGATATTCATGGCCATCAAAAACAATTTCTGCACGGAAAGCCGTTTTATTACCGTTCATAAGGGATGGTTCCGCATGTCATTAAGAATAATGCTCATGTGAATGGGTTTGATGAGTCCACATGTGTTTATTGATTTGAGTTGGCCAGAAATACGTTAAGTTGTCTTCGGTGCTTTACTCTGAAATTATCTTGGTATTATCACGTGAACGATTTTCCTGTGCCAATTTCTTAGTGTGACAATGCATTTTAGGCATTCCACTCGTGTCATGCCAGTATGAAATAAAAATTTAGAAGGTTACAAGATACCATAGAAAAACCTTGAAAGCGAAAAGAAAATATTTTGATTCCATTTTGCATGATTTTTTTGCATACTATCCTTTTTGATATGTTAGATAGACTAATAGAGTAAACGTTTATAGAAACAAACTTCTTTTCTCTTTTAGCACATTATTTACGCTAAAAGTTTTTTAAAATACTTCGAACTTAATTAGTTAACCCGTCAATGTATCAGAAAGCGTTATCAAATCCCATTAACTGTTTTACATGTGCTGGGCTTGACGGTCGCTGTACGGTTGACGGTATAATACGCAAGTATCATAAATATTCACACCTTCGAAAACGCTCTTAAAAAAACATTAATTTTTTGTGGAGATAGTTAATGTAGCAACAAAGAGAAACCGTAAAAGATTTTTCAAGACTGCACCATTGTAAGTCTGACAACAAAAGATGAGGTATTCCGAGGCCAAATGAAACTTGGAACATGCCCCTTTAAAATCCACTTCCAAACCCATTTTACCATTCCTCTTCCCGCGGTTGTTAAAATAAACCCACAAACGTCTGACACAACATCGCAGGCTGGTCCCGTTGCAGGTCTAACCATCCTAAACGGTCTTTCTAACATACGACTTTATCGCAAGCAAACGTATGTCAGCTCATACATCAAAACCAAGGAACAATTAGCCACAATGAATTGCCGCTCACTGCAACTGTAACTAAAAAAGCCCCGAGATGAGTGGTACCCAAGGGGGACATGATGGAACTTTTCTAGGGGGTGGCAATAAAGCGTGTTGCCATGGCAACACCATTTATCGGCTGCAATGGGTTTCCTACAGGTTTTATTGGCAGGAGTATATACGCTTCTTAATGATCGCAAAACGGGGTATTGTGAACTTTGGAAGATAAGTTCGGACCCGTTATTGGACTTTTTGATCGGTTGTAAGGTGTGTATTAGGTCTGTAACTGAGAGAGGGCCAGTTGAAATTGATCGAGTCGGTCCCGGTGACATGGTTTGTGACTGATTGTAAGAGGGGAAGCAAATGTCAAAAAGAAAAGTGAACTTTAAGCACATTGATGTAACGGACTACCGTAAAGAATTCTATTTAGCTCCCACTTGTGCAAAATAATGGTTTCTAAACTTTTAAATTGGTAGGCCAGTGAGTAACTTAAAAACCTTGAGCTGGCTGAAAGTAACAGCAAACTTTCTTAGTGAGACAAATAATGGAATCTAAATGCGTTTCATAAACATTTTAAGTATTGATTTTGTAATTATGTTGGCATACCTATTTGGCTAGGGACTATGTAATCGATGGAATGATTAGAGTGCTTAAAAATCAAATAATTACGCACAATGCGGAAATATTTTCAAAAAATTTTAATGAAAACGATTAATCATACTAAAATTAATAACGTAAAGGGGTTATTTCAAAACTTATTCTCCATTCAATTCCGCAATAATATCAAAGTACATTAAATTAGTAAATGAACTAACTTGAAACAAACGTCTAATATTTTTTCTTAAAAGCTACAAAGTAGAAGTACGCGAGGCGGATAAAATAGCGTATGGATCGTTGCTTAAAAAATATATTTAAGGAGACAAAACTGCTTCCGTTATGGAAATCCAACAGTGGAAAAAGTTTCATACAACAGCTGAGTTTATACACATTCGGAAAAAACTTATCTTGCATAAAAGAATGCCCTTATTCCATCTCATTTCATCACCAAACCGTTATTACATCGAGAAGTTTTTACGTAAACTTTTATCCGACAAAGAACCCTACTTTTTGGAATCATCCCTTTTTATGCCACTCGTTAATAAAAGCCCGAACTTTTTCCTGGGCTCTACCGGAATTGCTTCAGCTCACACAGAAAAACAATGCACTGAAATCTAGCGTAAAAACTGCCACGGATCTACAACATCGAGAAAGAGGCTTTTTCTTAAAACAAGAAATTCAGCGGCATTAGAGGTAAAAGCCCGTTTTTTGATAAGATGGCTTTATCCTTTACCTTTTATGGATCTTATCACGCACTATTAGAATTTTTCTTTCGTTGTTCTGTGCATAGTCCGTTTTCTTTTCGGAACGATTTGCCACTTGAATGGTTTTTCCTCTCCTTGAGGTTGAAGGCAAGGAATTGGGGATGAATAACTTTTTAGTTTTTTGCTTACCGAATGGTTCAAACATTTATCTTTTAAAAGAAAATAAAGGAGTTGAGAAAATTGGTTTCAATCCACGGTACTTTCTTCTGGTTTATTTACAGAGATTTATAGACACCTAAAAGGATTCAACAAAACTTAATTCAATAAAAACAACTTCCAATGGAGGCCTATGTTGACCATATTAGTTTTAAAGGTGACTCGGATTGTTCCATTCAACACTCGGGAAATAGCGTGTTGATATTTATTAAAATTCAGCCCGTAAATTAAATAGGTAGTTTTCTACAAAGGATATTATCGAAGCGAAACTTGGTTCAACCTTAAAGTAACACATTGTTTGATTCAACACTCGGGAAATAGCGTGTTGATGTTAATTAAAATTCAGGCCGTAAATTAAATAGGTAGTTTTCTACAAAGAATATTATCGAAGCGAAACTTGGTTCAACCTTAAGGTAACACATAGTTTTGATTTTATGGCACTGCACCTATCCTGTATGAGAATTTTATTGTGTGAATTAGTGAAATATTCATAGTATTACTTACCTTATTTGAAATAAAAGTTGTCAAAAATTTAAAATGCATCTTTATTCTATGCCGTTTTTTATTTATTACCCATTAACAAATTCCCGCGCCTTTTTCATAACGGTCAAACTATTATGAAACATCTCGAAATGGTATTCAAACTTTTTTTGATTAGTAAGGCGTTTAATTCTTGAAATTTTTTCTTTCCCCAGAAAATGCGTTCAACAACTGTATACAACAAAAACACTGCATTTACTGTAACAAATACAAACTGGTTAACTTGAATAAAATGTACCTAAACACCTTTGCTTTCCTATATCACCATGAAATAAATACTATTACATTCTTCCTCGAAATAAAGCAAGCCCTCACAAAAGATGAATGCGCTAACCGGACGGCCGCAGAGGGCGCTCATTCAAATGCGAGTTGCCAGAAAACGAATGCAAATCGAATAAAGGCCTCCGTTTGAACCGCTTCAAACACATTTATCCTCCAACCAATCGGAAGCGACGCCACTTCATCAGCACTTCGCTTCATTTTAATCGAGTTGCTTAACTCGCACAATTGATGAAATTAATTTCAGACGATTTGTCAAAACGAATGGAAACATTTAAATGCGCGGGATCATTAATGCAATGAGTGCTTTATTGGATGTGTCGAAGCTACTGAAAATTGAATTCCAAATCCCACTTGAGAAAATTGTGAATGGAATTTTTAAATTAGCGAGTGACATGTTAAAATATTTGCTTGATGAGAACTGGAATTATAGCTTTAATAGCGAGTATTCATTCCACACACGCGGGATAAGTTTCAATTATTTTGAAAATCTCGTTCTATAGTACCGATTTAAATTTATTTCTTATGGGATCAAAACTTAAACTTATATCAAAAGGAAATGTACAAAAATATAAGACAGACAGAACTTTCTTACGCAATAAACTAAATTTAATGACAAGGAATATCAAACACTTGTTCAAGCTCAAAGACGATAACGAAAAAAAGACAAGAAAAATCAATCTAGATTCTAGAGAGATCATACTATACACATTTTAAATGGTAAATGTACGATGTTAATTCTTAAACGACGATATATCGTCTCAATTCGTAATTTTTATGAACAGAAATACAAATTGTTCGAAATACCTTTCCTAATAACAATAAATTATTCTTCATAGAAAAAACAAATTTTAAATCTAAAAAATTTTTAATCAATCAGCATGAACATCTTTGTTACAGAATACTAAGACTCAATGGCAATACGAAAATTTATAAAACATTAATATAAAATTTTTCGAACAAAAACTTATTCTTTAATTAATTCGAAATTATTTTCCCCGCGCTCTTAAAATTTGGTTTGCGTACTATCCTGTATTAGTATGCAATTTCCCAACTCATTCGAAACACAACTCTATACTATACCATACGAGTAGATTTACACACAACCATACCACTAAAATTACCTATTTTACACCATTGATTCTTTTTAAAAGTTCTGCACCTAGGAAATACCCTCCATCAACGTCTAACTCAAAACATTACCAAAGCATTTCAATCCCCCAAACTCGCGATTTAAACCACGAAAGTGCCTAACAAAAGAAAAGAATAACTCCCATCCGACAGACAATAAAAGAAAAGCTGTAAATCTCATCCACGGGTGCGAGAAAAACATTCCCTTCTCTTAGGGAAGTGCACAGATAACTTTCCCCAGGCCATAAAGAAGGGGTGTAAATTACCAGTCCGACCCCTTTAGAACCCCAGCTGCAGACGAATGGAATCGGTCGAAGAATGGGAGGGTTCCACTCAAACTCAGGAAGAGAGTGCTAATAAATGCTTCAAGGTAGCCTTTCTCAGTTATAGCAAATACTAAAAGATACTGAGTATAAATCGTATTAAATTTATTATAAAAGTTTTCTTAACTGTTTCCAATCATTATCTAAATTGGTTGTTGTTTATCGATATTATTGTCGATTTATTTTATTTGCAGATCAATAAGCAAAATTTTCTAAGTAGTTCTTAAGAAGTACTAGTAAAACTGTTCATAGTTTAAATCCCACTTCTGAAAAAAATAATAATTAACAAATTAATCCACTAATGTTCAAGTTAACAACTCGAATAGAGACAAAATTATTGCAAAGCTCAAGACAGTCCTGTAGAACTGTTTTTCCCTTCCGTGCTGTTTATTTGCCGCAAAACAAACTTCAAAATTGAAATTTGGAATACATGGAAACGAAAGCTTCCAGTGAAAAGTTCCCCAGAAAACCGTACTAAGTTGTGTAATTTAAATGCACAACATGATAAGAAAAAAATAAACTTTCTATTTTGAAAATTCTCACACTGTAATTGATGAGTAAATCGCTTCACATCACTGCCAAAAGGAAATTTCAGCCAGATCATTTAATGTAAGATAAAAAAGCAATATCAAAATAAACAACAATTTCTTCGTTGCGTGCTTCCTACCGAAATAGATACGGATTACTTACGGTATCTATTTTGGTAAGAAAGAAGAACATAAAACACAAACTACGTTTCACGATACCGTTTCTATTAGCGAGCCGATAAACAGCAAAACCATCTCTTTACACAGCTCCAACCAAATCCCCGCAGTGAATAACCAGAACCACATTACAGCGCCAGCGCTTAATGCTGCCTAAATCGAAATTAAGTATCCTTTCCTCACACAATAAAGGCAACTCCAATCCTCAGCAAAACAAGCTCCATACATCACTCGGAGCACCAAGAAACAATCTTTTCCATTTAATAAAGCGGGTGGGAAATCATATTTCCGCCGGGGCACAGGGGTAAACAATGGAAACCAATAACCCAAAAACAAGCAAGGGACCGCCAGCTTTTAGCGAAACTATAAAAGTCATCATTAATTTGCTTCCAACTCTAGTCCATTAGGCTTTTTATTCTTTCCGCGCCGTTTTTGCTCCCGTATCCCGTGGGGTCAAAAAAAATAATTTTTGCGAGGAAAGTCGAGTTTTTAATAACTACTGTGCGTTGCTAAGGGGACAGGACTATAAGAGTTGTTCTTTGAACGCAATGGAGAAAAGCAGCTAGACAAGAATTTTAAAAACCTAGAACCTAGAAATCCTTACTTTATGGAAAATTATTTAAATTTTAATATTAAGACGTACTTCTTTTAATACGTACTTCTTCTTAGCCAGTTAACCTTCTAATGTTAGAAATTAAACAGTTAAATAAAAAATAACTGCAAATACCTTTGCAACACTAAGTAAACACAATAAATAGTAAATACATTAAATCAAATGAAAGTAAAAGAAATGATTGTATTACACGATTATGCAGGGAATTTGTTGTTTGAGAAAAATATAGTACCGTTAAAGTGTTATTAAAAATTTCAGAGTAAAGAAAATGTGTTTTTATAGTGTTAAAACGTGAATATATTTAAGTTTAAATATTTTAAAAACGACGAGATGAACCATCTTATAAAAGAAAGCTTGCCAATTATTTTTATTACCTTAGTTGGATAAGCAAATACAACCTTTCACATCAGACATAAAAGATTTTAACATTAATTCAGACATAATATTTATCAGTCAGTCAATTTAATCAATCAGGATTGGGTATCTTTGCAAAAACGAATAAAGACAAAAAAAGGCTAACATATTATTCTCACAATTATTCTTGTTTTACGTAGAAACGCAAGCTGCCTACATATTTCATATTTACTAGAAAACCTTAAGTCAAAATCGCAGTTTCAAACAATTTGTAATAAGACCAATAAAACCTTTCTTCCCTCACACTTTAAACTAATCTTCAAAACGAGCACAACCCAAATAAACTTCTCAACACCTCCACACAAAAAAAACTTCCACCACAAAAGCCCTTCCAAAACGGCGCCCCAGCTAAACGCCCCGTGCATTCATTCAGATTGGGGCGCACCACCCCATAAACTCCCAGATTTTAATGTGTCTTCCCCACTCAGGGGGTCGGGGGCCGTATTTTACAGGCTAAGTGGCGGTTTTTACGAGGCGTCGTCGAAAAAGTCCCGTTTTTCTGTGTCTATTGCCCGCAAGGAATTTTTTTTCATGCAGAGGGCGCAAAAGGGGATGATAAGAAGGGAGGGGTGTTCGAGTGGAAGTGTCGTTTCGTACCCTAGGGGAGGTTTGTGGAAAGTGTTTTGGGGGAGCTTTGTCTTGGGGCTTTTTCAGATGTCTTTTGCATGCTAAACGAGGTCTGACAGTAGGCAGTTTGAATCTGAGGCGCTAAGATGGTGTGTAAGCTGGTGTACGGAATAAGAATAAATGAACTGTGCATCAGAAACAATATTATCGGTCATAATTCTCTGCTACCTGACCAGCAATCAAAAAAGAATCCCGCCAATCAGGAAACAACTATTCCTTCTTCGGTTGCTGGTTAAGTATTGGTCAGATAGCAGATAATACGGCCGTGAGAGTACCAGAGAGATAAAGAGTGCTTTTCAGCTTATTTCAAATTCATTAAGTCTATCCCATAGACATGGACTGAAGGGGCTGGATTGGTCACCCAAAACCCCATATAATTCAAACAATCGGCAGAATTTTCCCCCTCAGTTTATAAGTAACTGTAGTTGAGAAAAGATTGCACGATTTATTTATATAAAAAATTGATTGGGAAAAATTTTTCAATAAAATGTTTTTTTTGCCTATTAGGTAACGATGATTTTAAGGCTCATTCAGACAACACTTTTTATGTTCATTTCGGAGGAATCCTCCAAAGTGAAAAGGTGTATCATGGGGTTTCACTCTTTATACTCTCCTTCACTTTTCTACCTAAACTAGCGATTCAAAGGAGATAATCAGAGAAGTAACACTGAAAGTAAAACAGCACCGAATGAGTCATGAGACATCTTTAACAACTACGCGTAAGACAACAGCATAAACTAAAAATGAAAAATCGTTACAAAACTAAGAAAATTCGAGTCGAAATAAAAACTAATCCACAAAATTATAATCGGTTGTTTCCAACATCAGTAATGTCATAAACGATGTAATGACTAAGTCTGATCCTATCCGTCTTATCCGGTAAAATCTTTACCTCCTAAAGCAACTCGTATCTAAGCTCAAACCAGCGTGTCAAGAGCACGGCATTAGGAACAAATATTGGCATTTTCATCAACAATCAAGCCGGAGATACATCCGTTTTTTCGTATGATACTTTAGACCACTCGACCCCACCTCTGCAGACAAGGCCGATACATCCCAATTTCCCCATCCAACCGTGGCGTACAAGACAGCAGCAAATCAAAACAGGGGGACGGGACACGAGTGCCCCAATCAGGAGCGACGTGACCGACATATCGACGGCATACGTGCCTCGGGTACGGCCACACGCCGATCAATGGGAATGAAAAGCGGAGATGCGGATGTATCAAGAAAGAAGGATGGATTCAAAGGCATCATCCATTGGGAACGGATTCGCACAAGACCCTCCTAACTATAACGCCACACATGCAGAATATTTCAACAAGTCTATGCCCTAACTTGGCACCTCCAGAATCCTTGCATCGAGAACATGTTGCAGAAAATGTCGACGTCAAAAAAAAAAGATCACCTCTACGTCTCAGTCAGATCAGATAAAAACTTGGTCGTTTCATTTTACGGCGCGTGCATGCATGCACAGAGGATATTTTTAATAAATTGGTCTGCAAACATATGCAAATAGCTATATTCTTGTTTTTATTCTTTTTTTTATAAACCTTAAAGTCCAACGTAGCCTATGCGTGTCGTAAGAGGCGACTAAAATAGGACTGGTCCTCCAGGTTGGGGGTTGACCATGGGGCTCTTACCTCTACCTCGTAAAAACAATTGATGGGCTTGGTGGATGAAGGGGCTATGTTACAAGGCCTGTCCCGAAACGAAAGTAACAAGACTGAATTCACTAATACTGACTGGAATTCAGTCTCGTTACTTTCGGGACAGGCCTAGTAACATAGCCCCTTCATCCACCAAGCCCTTCAATTGTTAGAAGTCCAACCCTTGGGGGATCTGGCACCCGCTTTTTATGTGTTTGGGAGTTTTGTGAGTTGCTTGAGAGTTTTTGCCTTATAACCCAAGGCAGTATAGAGATATAAGACAAAACTCACAAGCTAAGCTCCATATAAAATACGTGAATGGAATAAGAAAGGAATACTGAGTTAAATTTGGTCGCAATGTGGCTTTATAACGAACAACTCCTCTAAAAACCCCAGAGTCAGCTACACTTTGCTTTCGCCATAAAGAGAAAAGAGTTCACGTAACAACACGTCACAAACTTCGTACATAATCGAAGGCGAATTAAATAATTCATGCATCAAACAGTCTCCCCCTCCTCACCCCGAGTTTGCTTTAATCTACGAACCAAGTTTAATCATGCAAATCACATTGAAAGGAACATGGCAGCCTTTTAACAGAGGAGAGGCTTGAAAAACTCAGTCAAACGGAATAACAATTCAGCACGAATAATATCGGGATGAATCTCGTTAGATAAATGGAACCGGCAGGAAAGAGAACGACGGAATATGTTATTTAAAACGCATTTGCCTGCTCGAGCGAACAAATAAATTATATTCAAAATTCATAGAAATAAGAAATTTACGATGATTTAACGTTGAGAACAAGAGGTAATTGGGTTTCATTATTATCAAGCATCGGTCATTTCAACATCGATGACAAGGACTTCGTTCCACTTGTCTCGAAAGGTTTTTCATTTTGTTAACTTGTTTAAATTGATGAAAGATGAAAATTGAATTGAAGAAGCTAAGTAGTAGTCTCATCTTGAGAGATATTAAAAATGTTCGGATAGAGAGAAAATTACAACAGCGTAAAGTAATGAGATTTTAATTGGATACTAACTGAACTTGACAAACCGGGATGCTTTCTGACAAGTTTGATAAATAACAAGGTGCAACCTTTAACTTTTAAAGGAGAGTAAAATTGAATTCGAAAATTTGGCAGAGGACTACTCTTTTTTATTCCTAAACTGCGAAATTAAAGATGCATGAGCATCAAAGAACGGTAGAGGAAATAAGGTTTTTTTTACTACACATGCAGTCAAATTCATTCGAATCAATTTTTTTTTCAACATTTCTGCCAAAAAAAAAATTTTAATTTACAATAATATTTCTCCCCAAAACAAGTTCATAAACAGAACTAATGCTATCACAATGAACTTTCAGGTAGGGGGCCGTGTTCCAGAAAAACTTGTTTGAAAAATTTGAGCTTAATTGTGAGCTTAATGACACCGCCCGTGAAACTCTTCAAATTAACAGAACTAATAATAGTTATTAAATCATAAATATAAGAGCAATTATAAGATTATAAGATATTTAGATAAATATCATCAGACGTAAAATTAAAAAATTGTATTTTGCAAATAGTTCTATTAAAAGTATATTTTACTGTAAAACTATGGTTTTAAGTAATAGATATATCTTTCTCAGGACAAGAATTCGTGCCTGAATAGATTTTTCCATAGCAACTACACGGTTATACTAGACAGCAACTTAAGTTGAACCTACTTCGTCACCGACAAAGTGGTTCCTATCGCGGTGTCTGAATTTCAAGTGAAACAAAGAACGCCAATTTTAAAATATTATTTCGTTAAACCCATGTATAAATAGTGTATTTATCACGATTCGCGTATCGAATTTTCTCCTATCAACCCAACAGGCTTTGTGTTTGCTCACTTTCTCCTTCCGCGTAGTGACGTACTGGGTTCAGGAAACGTTGATGTGAAGTATAGAAAGAAATAAAGTAAATTAACTATAATAGGAAGTATCATAATCCCTTTTGTTTCACCAGATGATGAATCAATGACTATTCCAATATTCTACCAATCATACCCAACACAGGCATTAATGAGTAATAGAAATTCTCCGAACATAGGTCATTTCAGCATTACTCATACCATGGAGTAATAACGCGAGGTGCATGCTTAGGATTATAATCGTTGATGAAATTTGAAATAGAACATATCACGCGAATTCGGTTGTCTAATTCGATTTTGATTACCATAACACCAATCAGTCAGAATCAGCTACTGGATTTGACGCGGGTCTGGATTCATTCTGAATTTGCTTCACATGGCTTAGATTGGAGGATAGCATGCAGATAACTACAGGTGAGTCCACCTGTTTGAGCTAATACAATGGAAGGGGGTCCCGTTAAATGTCACATTTGATTAACATATTTCGAGCTTAAAACAAAATGGTTGAATCAAACACAATGCAAGAGTTCGGGAGAGCTGTTTGAAGTTGAAATATACCTCTGTATGGATAAATATTTGAAATGCACTTTATAGATGGACAAATATTTGAAACATTAATAACTTAAAGGTATCAAACACTGTAAAAAATATCTTTTAAATAAATAGATCAATATGGAAGTAACAATTTTCATACTAAACAAAACTGGTTCGCTAATAGGTTCTGACACTTAATTGTACATACATAATCGTATTCATGTTTATTAAAGGTAATATCCTTCGATTTAATCCTTCGAAGAGCATGGTGTGTTGAAATGGTGTCTCTTCAACGGGTAGAAGAACAAAATACAATAATCAACATCTGCATAGACATCGTTTAGCAATTGATATTATATGTTTTCGAATACTGAATACTTCTTAATAAATAAGGGTAATTAAAAGCGTAGATAAAGCTAAGTTGCCTCAAAAATACTTAAAGATGTGATAAAGACCTTCAAAATTAACTAATAAAATATTTCAACAACAAAATAAGACGAGAAGTATTTTAAGATACATTTTACCACAAGCTTATATTATATATAATTTAAACATCCTTATTTTATGAATGAATACACTTTAATTATTATTTAACACTTCTAATAAAGTATTGGACTATTGAAACGTATTTGAATTTTACTCTTTTACATTTTCAACTAAAAGTAACCCAACAAAAAGCATCAACCAAAGTAATTCCCTATCGAATTTCACAGTGGAATCCTACCATATCGTCATTATAGGGTTAAACACAAAAAGACACACCCGATAAAACTTTCAAAAATAGAGGGGTCAGACAAAATACTCTCGATCCTCACACATACTCGAAGCACCGGCTAAACTTTCATCAGAATACACACTGTGAAGCTCAAATTCGATTTTCTCCACAACCTTTCCGCCCCCACGGCAAAGAGGGGTCTTGGCAAATAACCTAGAGGGGTTATTTCCGGCAGCAATCCAAGTTTCATAAATGCTTAAGCAACCTGGTTGCAAGGGATACTCCATCAAGACAAGGTAGATAAACCCGCCAAGCCTGAGGGATGCGATGGAGGAGGTCGCTTATTTTCCAGCAAATAGGAAGGAGAATGTTGTTTTAGGACTGCTGCCCTCACACATTGGCTAGGTTGGAGAATGGAGATTTTCAAATAGTAGCCAGTTCTGTGAAATATGACATACATTTACAAAGATACTAAGAGGGGTAAAATACACCTATGGGGAACAGAAATCATTCAATAAGTAGATACTCTAAAAATATCTACTTAAGTGTTGGTAAAGTAGGGGAGGGTGGGGACGATTGTAACACGGGGCAATTGTAACACTTTGATTTCCTCAAAATGAGAGGCTGCCTGGGCGAAAAGAAGATGACAGTACGTACAAGGCAGGTGAATTAAAGAATATCAGAGATTTCCAAGGCTGACATTTGAGTTGTGGCTGTGTAATTGAGAAAAGAGTGTTTTTCGATATCGAAGTAAATTTATACTTTATGGTAACTCTCCTTCTCCTGCACTTCAGGTTAAAGCACAACAACACTGATATTATGTATAGTATGTACATGCATCCTAGTTTTATTCTGCTTAGTTTCATGATGATAGTGTTGTTAGTTTCGTGGAAAACGCGGGTTCAATTAACAATGGTAACGTGGGGTCGATTGTAACACCTCATCTCGGGACGATTGTAACATGCCACAGGACCATTTTTAGTGCAAAAAAATAGTCCCACGTTCGTTGTACTATAGAGGAATTCATATATAAATACCCTAATTGCCTTTCTGAATATTTTTTCACTATTATTTACTCATATTCATTCATTATAATTTATAACTCATTATTTGAGTGGAAAGTTCATTATTGCCATTCTGTCTATGTATTTAATTATTATTTAAAAAGAAGAGATATATTGTTAATAAATCTGTATGATCTTCTATCAATTTTTATGAATTTGTGTTAAATTTGTAGTGATGAATTTGTGTTAAATTTGTAGTGTTGTTACAATTGACCCTTAACCCTACAGTGCATACTGTTGCCATTTGGCAACACGACATTTTCCCCCCATTTCCTACTCGAACTTCCATTTCTAAACGGCAACACCATGCAATAAGTACAATAAATATAACATTTCATTGTTTTAGCACTTTAGACTGCCAGTAGATCGCAGCAGGGGTACTATTTTGAGACATTTGTTAGTAGCTAGTGAGAAGAAAGTCAAGACACAGAAAATGCCAAAATAAAAGGACCATATAAATTAAAATAAAAAAATTTTCAGCTTGAAAAAAATTGTTTTGAAAAGATAAGTTGTTTTTTTATATTTTTAGAGTATTTAGTTTCATTTCACTTCTAAATTAATTTCACAAGGGACACAAATTAATTTCACAAGGACAAAGTTTTTTGTCATTTAAATGTAGAAAAAAAAATTAAATTAATTTTTTTAAGTATTTTTTTACTAATTTACACCATAATAGAAGTCAAATAAATGATTTTCAAGTGAATTTAAAAAAGTCATGCATTGTAGGGTTAAGGTGGGGTCGATTGTAACGATTTTTGAAGTTTTGTTTTCTATTCTGTAACGAATGTCCACCGGACAGCTTTCATTACAAAATTTTAATTGGGATGTATCAACCTATTTTCATAACTCTAACATAAAAAATGGCTTAGTTTGAGATCAAAGAAAATTTTTTGTTACAATCGTCCCCACCCTCCCCTACTTTATTTAGATACATGCAATCAAAACGATAGATCGAATTATAAAATAAATACAATCTAAATTATTTTTTTACTGTGTGTCACATTGTCTTTTACATTATTTCACTAACCATTCTTAATTTTTCAATCAACGCTTTTGAAGGTCCAGATATTACCTTAAACAGCTACTTCATATCAAGTAAAGAAACAACTAACGCTGATATTTCATTTTAGAATCAAGTAAAAAAGAGTATTGACAAGCTTAAATGGTTGCAAAATTCTTTATCTTTCCATGGAGACATTTTTGCTGTTTATATTAAATTCTTAGAACTTCAAAATAAAGCTGACAAAACTAAATTTTACTACAAAGAGGGCACAAAATTGGAATAAGATTCAAAAACGACTATTAGTATGATTAAAGTCATAAAAATATCATTGAAAAAATATTAAACAGCTCACAGAGTAAATGAAGGCCTGTCTTTAAACTTCACCTAATTTCGTAACTCTAAAACCATAAATCAAATTAGTTCCTTAAAATAGGAAATACCAGTTAAACACAAAATTAAACACTACATCTTAATCCTCAAATCCAAAAGCCAAGCATCATAAATAGGTTAAACCCCTTACAAAACTAACAGCCCCCATAACCCACCAAGGCGGGCTAGCTTGTTAATGTACAACAACCCGTATTGATCTGGCCCCAGGACATCTCCATAACTGCCCCTTCCAGAACAAACAACTTCCCTCAACGTCGCTAATCGAATGGCCTAAAAGCACGTGTCAATATCCCGAACCGCCCACAGGGGTATATAAGGATATGAAGGTCGAGTGGGGGAAAATGCTGGCGAAAAGTGAAATTTTCAGCAAACGGAGCTGAGTCAAGTGGTTGAAACGAGTAGATGACTTAATTGAGTTAAGTGGGACATAAGAGGAATATGCCTTTAAGGTTTGAGGAAAAGTTTGAGGGAATCTTTAAGCTCTTTTACGATAAATCAGTTGAAGAGATGTGTTGGTTTAGGAGGAATCGTATAGCTCCCTTTTTGAAGTGTAAGCAAGGGGACATCATTTGTCAGAGTTCTAAATGAAGTAGATGGGAGGCGAAAGTTTTTGGATCTAATTAGAAAAATGGATAACATATTATAACTTAAAATTAAATGCTTGAATTAATTATGAATATATACTTGCAAGTTTGTCATAACATTTCCAAAGTCTGTGAATTATTTTCAATATGATAATCAAAAGCGACCATTTGACATAGTACTCTTTCTTACTTTTTGGCAAAACCTGCATGGAACTTGAAAAAACCATATTAACGAACACTGAGTGTAAAAACCGAAACTATATATAGCTAAACCTTCATGGTATAATCGACAATGTACAATATATAAGAATGCTACAATCAGAACTAAAAAAACTTTTTTGGAGACACTAAGGGCATAAGTATATTAGTTTCAGTTAAAAAAACTGGTAGACATTAGATAGCTGTTTTAACTTCCATAAAGTATAAAATTATTAAGAAGCAACAAAATCCTGAACTTTGTTAACTTGCTTAAACAGGAAGATAATTCAACATATAGAAAATACTCTGAAAAGATGAAAAATATTTGCATCAAACACATATCTACTAAGTTCTTATCCATCCAACACAAGCAACTTTCCTATCCACCTCCAACACACGCAACAGTACAGTTCAAATTCGTCCACACCAATCATATTGATTGATAACACCATACATACAGCCCACGCTGCAGAGCGGATCTTTTTCAAAGTCTCACAAAACGTTCCCAATATTCCTCTTTTTAATGACCGAAACGTTCCAAACTTTTCCCAAACGATTAATCGCGGGGTGCTTCCTCATCTGCAGCAGCTGACAAATCCTTCCTTCCGATAACAATCGCTCTCCGCACCCCCCCTTTTCGAACGCTTTTGTTTTTGTTGGCTTAGCGTTCGAGGTGTATTTATTTCCGTGTTGTTGTTTTCGAACACCTCGATGGCGTGGAATGTTCATTTTTCTGTCTCTCGGGAGGGGTGTTCTTAGGGGGTGAGAGGGGGTGTTGTTAATCTCGTGTAGGGGATCCGTTAGGGGGGTTGTAAGGAAATCTCATAAGATGGAAACACTTGTTGCACTTGAGGTGTAAATGTAGCATTGGATGTAATTTCATAGTTTGTTATTGAGATGATTTAATAGCAAATAATATCATTTTCATCTTACCTGAAATGTTTCATGATCATGTGTTTCTGATAATCAAGGTATCATAATTGTCCTAAACCTTACATATCGTTTCGCCATATTGAGGAGAAACCAGAAATGGATAGTCTGGAATGATCGAATTTTTTATACAAGATTAGCCAAATATGAATATTTTGTTAGCCATGTCCCTAAAATATCACTTATCACCAAATTTGGCACAACCTCTTATTCTACATTTGGGTCATATAGACCGTGCATTTTCTTGCAGATTTAGCAGGATAAAAACATTTATAAACCAAGTGAAAAGCTAAAGAAAGAAATCTAACAAACTTGGTTATTTTTTTTCTAAAATTTGTAGTTTGTTAAATAGTAGGATATATTAAATTAATTTTTAAATATTTGACATTTAAAAATATTTGTTTTACACATCCTTATATGTACTAATATCCTTCACTTTCTAAATCAACAAGTACGTACTTGAATTCTACTCATTTTCAAAGAAACCACAATAAATTTAGAAATCAAGTTTTAAACAAAAGTATTCAGTACTCAATTATGGAGCATATATTTTATGTATTAGCCTAAAAGACCCGTACATGTTGGATATATAGAAAATAAATCCAGATTCTTGCCCCGCTATGCCTATAGCTGTAGGTAAATCTCGGCTTATACAGCCTGAAAGGGGGAAGACATCAGAGCGGAAATAGAGCCGAGAGAGACACTTATGATTTATTTATACACTCAGATCCAACACACTTAATCCAATAATCTGCACTCTTGAGCCAGTTTGTCGGGTGGGGGCTGCCTCAGAACATAAGCCACGTTGGGGTTCGAAATCTGGGCTAGCAGCCTTCAATCAAGTTCAGGGCTTCGATTCAGGGATGGAATTTCTTACGGCGAGGTTTTTCCCACTTTATTTGACGGGGACAAAAAGTTTCTTTTTTTAAAAAAGGATGGCTTGAAGGAGATTTAGTAAGAGATTGGTTTTTGAAATAAGGAGGTGTTATGACCTGATCGGGAGTTTGAGGTTTTCAAATATAAGGAGAATGGAGGGAAACTTTAAGAGCATATTACAGTGGAACTAATTTAAAGATAGGACTGAACTAATTAATTATGAAAAACCGAATTATATCAAAATTGATCAGGGAGCTATTTATTTTGTTTTATATTACATATTTTGGATAGGTTCCCCAAGGTTAGATTCATAAAAAGTGTATGGACAAAAAATAACTGAATACTATTTTGGATATGAGAGTAATTACAAGAATATTTTCCAGCTACTAAAATATTCAAATATCAGATAAAAATTTATAACATGGAATACGTTTAATTTGACAAACAAATATTACAAATAATCTATAGATATAAAGCATATTTCCCTTCATTTTAACAATATCGGCAAAAAATAATAAATTTGGTTCAGGAAAATAATAATCATTTGAAAAATATGTTGGCACAACGTCAGTGTTTATCTTCCCGTAGTGATGTTACTCCTTGGAAACTAAAATTAAACGAAATTTAATACATTTCAAATCCTGTCTTATTTTTAGTAATTAAGAATAAGGTTATTTTCTTCTTCTGAGAAGTAAAACGTACCAAACGTACCAGAAGCAAAAAATACCTGTCATAGCATTCTTATAACGATAATAAAAAGTTTTCAAGTGTGATGTTACAAATATTGAATAACTCCCACTTATGAAACATATTTATAAGAACCAAATATTAATTTACGTATAATTTCTAAAGAAGAAATATCAAATAGTAAAAAATCCAACGGCTAGCTATTCGTTTAAGTATAAACTTGATAAAAGGGATTCCATTAATTGAATCGTCAGTTTGAAAAAAGGAATAAGTCCAACAAACGACAAATATACTTTTTTGTATATTACGACAAAAGAGAGTAGTACATGATAGCTTAAATAATGTGCTTCAATTATTTTTATGGCGCATTATGATCAAAACTGATCCATGCGCCATAAAACAATAATCAAACCAATCAATTATTTTTAATTCTCGAACTTAATTCTAAAGAACCACACAGAAAAGTCATATTTTACCTCCCTAAAACGCTGTTATTTAGCGAATAAAACACCAGCATCACTCATCCCTTGTTCGAAAAGGACACATACGACGCCCCCCTAAAGCACACAAATCCAAGCCCTTGTTTATCATTTAGCTCAATAGCACGACTCACGAGATGCTGTCATCCCCCCCTCCTCCAATCGATGCCCCTCATTCATATCCTCCCCGTTCGAAGACAACCCCTGATCGTTTGCAATAGGGGAGACAATACCCCTCATAATGCATCACCCCTGTCAAGCTTTACAAATAAGTTTCGTCCTCGCGTTACACACCTGAGAATAGAAACACTCAACGCTTTGTTGTATGCACCGCGTCTCTTTAGATTGGACGCGATACGTCTCGACGGTTGGCAGGTTTCGTTTTAGAAGGTTTTGGGTTGCTCACGATCTAATAAGGGTACATTTATCTTGAGCATAGATGGTGCCATTTCGCGGGAGGGGGTAACGTGGAAGGTCTTTTGATAAAACGTTAACGGACGTTGTTCTCTTTTGACAGCCGTATTTTTTTTAGGCTGGATATGTATCTAATGGAAGTAAAACAATACAAACACAAAACACAATTATACAGTTATATTAATCATAGTTCCATAACCGATAATAAGTGCCGTTTTGTGGGAGAGTCTTGATAGAGCGTATAAAGTTGAATTGACGTCGTTTAGATCTTTTGGCGGTAGTATTTTAGTAAAGGTCTGTATAGAGTATTTTTCATATACGAGAAAAACAATACAAACACAACACAACGATAAATTATATTACTCATAATTAGAGGTATAACCAAGCGAACAGTAAAAACCAGTAATTAAGCCATGCACAGTGAAGTTGTCTTTTCTGCGTACTAACTCATATCAAGGAAAAATGAGTTGTACAGAAAATATCGGTACGGCAGCAAAACCAAGTTTAAGGAACTTTTGCAAGCTGAGGTTGCTTAACTTGCAGATAAAAAACATTCAAAGAAAATCCTTTAGTTTTAAGCCAGTGGAATAATATAGAATAAATATAACTGGCACATCACACACAAATCAAAATAAGTTTTTAGAAAAACCGTCATTGATTGTTTTATTAAGTGATTTTTTTAATTTAAATAAGAAAGGACAGACAAAAATACAATCGAGGATTGAATCAGAACTGATTAATGATCTCGAGAGAGAGAGGTGATGTTCTTTTTTTTCCTCTTTTCATTCCCTTCAGTTCCACATTAATCCTAAATTTTTTAAATGCATTTTTTAATCATTAAATTCATAAGTATACTATAAAAATATTTTTACCTGAGAAAGCAGTACCTAAAAGCCTATAATCTTGATTAGTGAGTTCCCAAAAATTCAGTATGAAAATTTGTATTTATTCAAAAAAACATCGTTGAAATTGAATCAACCTTTTAAATTATACTAAGGTTACAGGGTTATATAAAATGCCAAAAGAAAATGCGATAATTGCTGCTTAAAAATCCATCTTCATTACATTCAAGTAAGCTTAAGTATTCTTATTCAGAAGAAAGCAGATGTTTATAAACTTCTATCTTCCTAAAACATCAAGTTTAATAAATTCCTGTTATTCAAGCTTAATGTCCAAAGTTCTCTATGAAATATGTTCACTTGGAAAATTGTTAACTGCAAGAAAAGCAATTATAGCTTTCAGATTTAGTTCCTTGTCATTGGCTTAACTGCAATGCTGTGGCTTTCCTGTACATCCTGTTTCTCCTTGACATGAGTTAGTATGCAGAAAAAGCAACTTGAGCGTACCTCACGCCAGATTTTACACATAGTTTCACAGCACACAAGCCACACTTCCCTTCAAGTTCCATTAAAAATTTACAACTTACAGTTTCATTACTCCTCAACAGGCGTCGGTCCCTCGTGGGACCCCTTCGAAAAAGCGAGCCAGACTTAATCGAAATTAATCCCCGCCGTTTCCCCCTTTCTTTCCCTAAAACCGCCCAGGGAGCAAGAAAGACATAAAGCGAACGACACCGTAATGGAAAAGGACCCAATATAATCTTCTCACTGCTCGTCGCAAAAACAACGCCGCTGTAAGAAAACTCGCTAGGAGGAAATTTCCTCCGCAATTTAACTCCAAAGTCTTCCAAGCTCGGTTTAAAACCATTTCCAAAGACGAGAGAATAAATTAGAAAAATCTCCAAAATATGTATCGAGTTTTCTTTTCTCCCTCCGTACGTATGAGTTAAGAGAATAAGTTTTTTTACTCCCTCGTTGTGTTTGTTCTTTTCTTCCCTTTATAAATTCAAAAGGAGGGTTGAGTAAAGTGGGAATTCTGGCACACCTGTCTTCCTATTTCCTTATTTACAGGGAGGGGAAGGTAAACAAAAAAGAGAAGAGGTTCATTATCATTTCCAACTAGGCTGTTGTACTCGGGTGCAGGTGCCTTATATATTTTTTTCATTTTTCCCTATTCTTTTTGAGACTTTGTGGAACGAAAATGAAGAGAAAGGCTGAGGGTTGGTCTCTATATAAGTAACTGAGTAGAGCGAAAAAGGAAGTAGCATAAGGAGCACCAAAGATCACTTTTAGACTTTTAAAATGTGGAAAAGTTATCGTTTAGTTAAAAGAGAGCAGAGTCCAAAAGATCTGTTATGAACACAAACGTTTATTCAATGAGGTTTACACAATCGTTCCCTTGAAAATCCTTATCTTTTGAACACTATGCTAATTATGATTACTATGTGATGAACGAAAAAAATTAAAACTCTTAAAATTTATCTATATCCATATTTCAAAAAAGTATAAAAGAAAACATATGGAAGGAAAATACTGCAATACCATACAATTTACCTAAATGAAATTTTCACCTTACAGTAAATGCTAAGCATTATTACAATGTAAAATCGGATTACAATGTAAAATCGGAAACCCACACATTAGTACCAAATTATTAAACAAATAAAAAATATGCGTTTTGTTTCAAAAGGTAAAAAAGATGTACAAGCATTTAGTTTATAATCCGCCAAAATATCATCTAGCATAATACTTAGCAAAGAATATTAGTTCCTATAGTATAGTAGTCCTAGTAGTATAAAGTGTTGGAATAAAAGTACTTGGTTAAAAATTAGACAAGCAAATAAAGTTAGAAATATATTTTGATAATCATGCATAACAGTATTGAATCAATAAATTATAATATTTTAAAAAAGACTGCTCAAAACAATTAAAGGATATTGGTGGTTTTGGTACATATTGGCAATGAAATAAAAAATTTGCAGTGGTTCAAGCATTTCTCATAAACTTAGAATCATTTCAAAGCTAAATCCATGCAGTTATCAAAATAAAAATTTTATTTTTACTCTTTTTAATCAAAATTGGAAAATGCACATTTTGTGTAGTTTCGCAAAAAAAGTGAAAAATCTATCAATACTTCATTGAAAACCCATATCGCTTGAGGTATGGTTTCTCCTGAAAACAAAGTTGTGGCACTGTTTGCCACCAGGTTTGTTTGTTTATTTTTTAGGGGCTGGGGTGTTTTCTCCATTTTCCCCTTTTAGAGCATTTTTAAGCACCTGAACTGTTTGGGAGGTATTGGAAGGGCAGAAATTCGTTTCTCAAGCATGTCCTAGACTTGTTCTATTGGATTCCTGTCTAGAAAAGTGCTGGTCGATCCCTTTCTAGTGATTTCTTCATCCTGAAGATAATCATTAACTAAGGTAGCACAATGTTTTCTGCAATTACCATCCCTGAAAGTTAAATTATCACCGATTTCTCCTGCATGAGGGGCAACCAGATGTGTAAGGATATTGACCTCATTATCCTGAACCACCAGAAATGGTTCCTTTGGCTGTGGGGGGTCCTTATTCCATAGATAAAGATGGTGCTCTATATCATCACTCCACATCTTCAAATCTGACTTCCTCGTGCACAAAAAAGGGGTTATTTTGTGTTCCTTGTACCCTCCAAACAAAAATCAGAAGTTATCAGGTAGAACTGAGAGTCAGATTTGAAGATGTGGAGTAATGGTATCGAGCACCATCTCTATGTATGGAATGAAGACCCCCCCACAGCCGAAGGGGCCGTTTCTGGTGGTTCAGGATAATGAGGTCAATATCCTTACACATCTGGTTGCCCCTCATGCAGGAGAAATCGGTGATAATTTAACATTCAGGGATGGTAATTGCAGAAAACATTGTGCTACCTTAGTTAAGGATTTTCTTCAGGATGAAGAAATCTCTAGAAAGGGATCAACCAGAATGTTCTCTCGACATGAATCCAATAGAACAGAGGTTTCCAACTTCTAAGTACTCGCGGGCCGCAATTGAAATCACAAGTCAAGTGGCGGGCCGCAAAGTAATCGGGCTCCTTTTTAACGATGAAATTTTTTTGGGGGTGAGAGTCTTCAATATGAGAGTTTTCCAGCAAAAGAGGGACGAAGGTTGTTTACATATTTTGAATGTATGCACTACACTGTATTATCCAAAATTCTAGAGGATATATGAATTTTTTACTCTTATACAACTCGTAGGAATACTGAATATATTTAATATTCTGAATATTACTGAAAAGGTCTTCCTTAAGAAAATGTTTCAAAATTTTCTTTAGATGATTGTTTAACCTAATTTTTTGATACTCCATTTTGTCCCTCCTCATGATAAAGGTTATAAAAGCCTTCATACCCCCTTGCTACGCTCAGTGGGAATTTCAGGTTTTACAAACGACCTCTAGAAACTTTAAACTTTTAATTCTTGCACCATAGAAAACGATCTAAGCTAGTCCATAATCTAAGAGGTATATGGGGGGGTCGGGGGTTCTCCCCGAAAATATTTTGAATTTTAGTGTGCTAAAAAGTGTTTTGAAGCTACTTTTTGGAGGGTTTTCAGAGAGCTTCGCGGGCCGCCAGTTGGAAACCCCTGCAATAGAACAAGCTAAAGAAATGAATTGCTGTTCCTCTAATACCTCCCAAACAGTTCAGGTGCTGAAAAATGCTCTAAAAGGGGAAAATGGAGAAAATACCCCAGCCCCTCAAAAATAACCAAACAAACCTGGTGGCAAACAGACCCACAACATTGTTTTAAGTCAGGAGAAACCATACCCCAAGCGATATGGGTTTTCAATGAAGTATCGATAGATTTTTCACTTTTTTTGCGAAACTACACAAAATGTGCATTTTCCAATTTTGATCAAAAAAAGAAAAAGAAAATTTTTGTTTTGATAACTGCATGGATTTAGCTTTGAAATGGCCCTAAGTTTATGAAAAATGCTTGAACCACTGCAAATTTTTCATTTGCGTGCCAATAGGTACCAAAACTACCAATATCCTTTAATTGTTTTGAGCAGTGTAGATTAAAAGCATCAAAACACGATCTCTCCAATGGGCAATACCACTACTTATTTTTTATTCGATAGAGGTGCCCTAGAGCGGAATATACGCGCAAAAATTTTTTAATTACGATGATTATTTATTTTTTTATGTAATTTCAAAGTTCGACTTTAAAAAAGGGCGTTAAATCGTCCAATTTCCCAATGTGACGTAATTTTACCCTATACATTGATTTTAAACAATGCTTTGATTGTTTAAACAAATCAAAGTCATTGTTGGGTTTCTCGTTAAAGTCTGTATGAGTCAGTTGTGACGTACTTTTACAATAAACAAAGACAAAGGGCTTAGCGATTTAAATTTTAAATATTTAATTAGCTAAATTTTTTTTGAAACTTTTCATGTGGATTTTTGGATTTAGATCTTTTTCCTTAACTGGAAAAATGCATTTTTTCTGTTTTCAAAAAATGATGGTATTGCCCATTCTGGATCAAGAATGCAAATTACAACAAACAAGTAGTTCTCAAGTACAACTCGAGAGTTCTGTATGAGGGGACTCCCCAGCATTTTTTTTCAAAGCACACACAAACCAGAAACAGATCCATCCCCTAGTTCTATTTGCACAAGCCTAGAGTTTTTTTCTGCCTTCATCCCATTTACAGCTTTGATAAGGAAAAGCGTGCATTATTCCTTACACCCCAGATTGATTCACCTCCCACTCCCTTTCTTATTTATTCACATCTCATGTTCATGCATGCCCGGCGAAATGAACACATACCACAAGGGGCGCTGGGGTTCGTTTTTCATCCTCAGCGGGATGTGACAGGTGTGGTGCAGACCATCCCCCTGTTATGGGAAATAAAAACGAATTTGCCTTTTTTCCCTGCACCTTGTTATTATTATTACTTTTTTCTTCATTTACTTAGCGGTGTGGGAAGATGTGTTTTAATCTTATGGGCCTGCCAGGTTTTTATGGAAAGGTATGAAATTGCTATTTTTCCTTTCTTTGCTGCGGGTATCAATATATTTTATAACTATGTACAGCGGAAACTGTTTTCTTTCTTCGGTTTAATATTATGACGGTGATGAGAGTACTTCAAGCAAAAATTTAGACAGGATGAAGAGACACATGAATTTTTTAATATGTGCGCAAAATAAGAAGGTAGGATACTACTTAAAAGTATCTTAAAATTTAAATGGTAGAGAATTATGTATTATACTTTAAATTGGTTTTAAACATCAGATATTTATTTGAGGTTAATATCTTTTTCTATTTTGATAGTATCAATACAAATAAATCAATAAATTATTACGAATTGTATTTAAAAATTGTACATGTATTGTTGTTGTCGTGTGCCACTTGGAATACCCAAGCTCCACAAGGATTCAAGGCAAAGGGGGTGCGGCTCCTGAGAAAGTGAGGCCCATAAAATGGCAGGAGTCCGACTTCTGCCTCATGATATGATAGATGCTGCCACTATCTATCGCCACCTCCACAATTTTGCCATGTATCTGAAGGGGAGGGAAATAGTCTCCAGATACCTGGACCCGTGGTAAACTGCGCCATGACGGCCCACAGGACTTTCGGACCCACAGATTTTAACGAGCACTAAATGTACTTTTATGTACATGTATTCTTTGTAACTTTATATTCTTTATTCTTATTACACAAAATTGTATCTTTTTAAAACAAAAATGTACCCTAAGGATTAATGACAAAATATGAATTTAGGTGAGGTAAATAATAAGCATTTAACTGTTTACTCTTCTTAACTTTTCAAACTCCTAAAAAATATATGGGAAAATAAGCTTTTCCCTTTAATGGTAATAGTAACAGTAACTTAATATTAAACTGGAAGCAGAATTTAATATCAATCAAATACTTTCCTTAGGTGAATTGTGTTTTTGTTTGATACTGATTTGATGGTAATGTTGTAATTCTACCACTAAGCAAACTTTAAATTGTAGTTATGCGGTGAGGACTCGAACCCCTCACCTTGGACTCTCCACCTTAGGCGAATAATCGTGTGCCCAGCTCTCTGCAGCTTGTGCTGAGGAGATCGGAACTGAAAGGAAGTGCTGAGTCCTTGTAACTTATAAATATTACTGTTCATTTTGTTGTTTACTACTTTTTACTAGATGTTTCAATTTATTTTCGCCTGCGAGCGATTTTAGCCTTTTTACTAACACTGTTCTACACTGAAAAAATTTCCTTGATGAAAATAGTCATTTCTTATAGATTTTGGGTCGCTGAATACGAAAATCACCATTAAAATTCTCAATTGACTCAGGATTTTCGGGGAACAGCCCCTCCCCCTTTTCACATTTTTTAACGACTTTATAGCGTTGAACTCGATTTTCAGGGTCAAAAAGCATTGCTTTAATCTTCAAATTGCCCCCCAAGGGACAAGAAATGTTCAAATTAATAAAATATGATAAATTTATAACAAATGGATAGGTTTAAGGGGTAATTAACCCCCTAAGAATGCAAAAAATTAGCTAAAAATTATAGAGGTTTTTATACGCTATTTTTTCCTCTTATTTTATACTCAATTCACGTTTGAAGGGTCCTAACCCTTCCCCAAGGACCCAAATTTGATGGCAATATGCAGCAATGATTTTTGCTAAAAGCGGTTGAGGTGAGAGCGCCCCCAGAGCACCCACGGAAGGGTTCAATGCCGCACTTAGAGTTTAACTGTGCTGTACAAAAAAAAATTTGAAGCCACTTACTGAATTTCAGCTGATTCTTGTGTAAAATCATCTGCTGAATTCAAATATGACACCCATTTTCCTCCATCACCCTCAGTTTTTAAGGGGATGCCCCCTAATTGTTATCCACAGCCGTGCATCTATTAACATCTTGAAACATGGAATCCTCACTCCCGAAAACCGGTCAGTTTTTAAAGAACTGAAGAGTTTCTACTTAGGATACACCCAAAATATAAGAAAAACGTCATTTGTAATCTTTTCAATATCATCGATATTAATTCCTGAACTCGCGAGCGCCTTCGCAATTCTGGAAGTCTTCCGAACTCTTCCGCGAGGACTTCTGGGAGGCTAACACCTCAACCGCTTTTAGTAAAAATTATTGCTGCATATTGTCATCAAATTTGGGTCCTTGGGGAAGGGTTAGGACCCTTCAAACGGGATTTTCGTAAAAAATAAGAAGAAAAATAGCGTATAGAAACCTCTTTAATTTTTAGCTATTTTTTGTATTTTTAGGGGGGTAATTACCCCTTAACCCTATCCATTTTTATAAATTTATCATATTTTATTAATTTGAACATTACTTGTTAACTGGGGAGCAATTTGAAGACTAAAATAATGCTTTTTGACCCTGAAAATCGAGTTTAAAGTTATAAGGTCGTCGAAAAACGTAAAAAGGGGGAGGGCTGTTCCCCGAAAATCCTGAGTCAATTGAGAATTTTAATGGTGATTTTCGTATTCAGCGACCCAAAATCTATAAGAATTGACTGTTTTCATCAAGGAAAAAATTTTGAAGGTCAAATTTGTAGAACAGTGTAATTCTTAATAAAGTTTTATTATAAGTAAAGAATCGAGCTTCTTTAGTGGTGACCCCAGAGACGTGTGTCAACCCACGTCCGGAGATTGTTGATTTCGTGCCTGATAAATACTGGAGATCTCCCATTTTCCTTCCGATATTTGGACTTCGTTTTTGATATGACGCTTGAAGAGTCGACAGCTTCTTTAGTTATAAAGACAATTAGAAAAGCGTCGAACATTAACGTTTAAAAAACAAACAAATAAACTATCAATTCCTTTTCTCCTTATTACCTCAGCACCTTTCTATTTGAATAATTTAAAGGATTTTTAAATCAAAATCATACAAGGAAAGTTCTTTTTAAATTTTGACTTCTTGTCAAAACATATTTGTTACCCAAGTCACTACTTTTCCATTGCACTCAAAGATAGAATTCACGAACTACTGTTCGATTCCATTTCTCTAAGAAATCGAAAAACAATGCCCCTTCAAATTCCCCCTTTCAAAAATTTAAATATTTCCTTCGAACTAACATAAAGGCTGTGTGCGATGTTTATTCCCCTTTCAAAAGAACCGAAACATAACGTTCCATTTTATTTATTTTAGATTCCCTTCCTTCTCTTTTAAACCCGTCTTTACATAATTTCATTGGAAGCTTTTGATTCAGAATAATACATTTATTCCGGAAACTTTTTTTTATTCTTCCTAATCCACGTCCATTTTGAAACGAATCATTAAAATTGTTACGAATCTTTTTTTATATCAGGAATCGAAGATGAATGGAAGCAAGATAGTTTCTTCTTTTCTATGGAACATCCCCAAAAGCTGCATTACTTCAAACGAGGGGGGAGGATTTAGTAGAACCTCTCGGTAGTTTTTCTCTTTTTTTCCCAGCGCTATTAATTTAATTTCGAAACATCATTCCATTAGCCTTTTCTTTTGCCTGTGCGAGAGAGCAGGATTAGTGTTTCCTGTTTTGTGTGACGTCAGTTTTTACACCTTTCTCTTGTGATTATCAAGATTTTCCGGTAAATCCTTTGATCTTCAGAAAATAATTTTTCAAATCGGGCGTTTAGTAAAAAGATGTTTGCTGATTACAATGAAATTAATTAGAAAAACAAATTGAGTAATTTACTTTGGAAGATTGATGATGAATTTTTGTTATCTGCGTCATTATTACTGTTTAAAACAACCTTTTTATCTCACAGAAAGGTGTTTTCTTAATATGAGAGATAAGAAAAGATGTTTTTTGTTATATTGCATTGATAACTCATATTTAGTTGAAAAAGTATTTTTGAGCTTACACTTTTACCAGCATTAAGGCTAAGCACGCACTAGATACTTTTGTCACGGTGACAGAGACAAAATTATCACCCTGGCTATTGCAAGAAGCTAGAGCGCGCGCATAGGCGACGAGAATCTTGGCCGATTGCCAAGAATTTCACCATAGAAATGCATTGCTCTCGGGTGACCTAGTGCTTATAGTCGCAGAGACAGAAGTCTCTAGTGCGCGCTTAGCCTAATGATTTTTCAAAATTTGGAAATTTCTTTATTTCATTTTAAATTAAAAAGAAAATGCACAAGCAACTTGCTTATTTATTTAGTAAACAAATCAATTTTCCCAGTAAAAAAATTCGGGATGGGAGATTCGGCGACGCGCCGGCTCGTTTCGACGCGAGACAAAAAAATTTTCTGACAATTTTTTGAAGGATTATGAAAGAGTTCTATTTACTTTCATTTTATTTCTCGTACCGAATCGTAGAAGGCCGATTACTGTGTTATCTACTTGAGAAAATTATAATAGCCCTTTTCAGATTGTAAGTGAAAACTATGTTACAAACTGCTATCAAAAACTAGGGATTAATATAAACTCTTCTTCATACTTAAATTCATCAAACAAAAAAAAACAATTTTTAGAACAAAGTTTTTTTTCTTTAGTATTATTAATTAACAAACATTTCTTTCTCGAAAAAAACCTCTTAAAACGTAGAAAAGTTTGGATTTTAAGAGCTTTAAAAAGATCCATACTTACGACTGTATCAACCATTAAAAAACAAACAAAAACCTTAACTTATATTACAAATTACCTCTTCATAACCGCTTCTCATGAATAAATCTGATGGAATCGAAATATACAGGGTGTTTCCAAAGTCCGTTTTGCGGATTTTATTTGGTGGCAACGTGTCCTAGGGTTACGGAAGTAAGGTCTACCCCTAGGTAAGTGATCCTAGAGAATCCATTGAGATGACTTACAGTGCCCCTAGCGGCGAAATAAAAAAGCTAAAAAATTCATTTAAAAAATAAAGGATAGAGCAAAAACCTCAGTGATAGTATTGTTACAAACGTTATGAAGAACAAACTGAAAAAAAATTTAATGAAAATATCGTGAATATTCACGAAGATATTAGCATGCGAAAATAGCACTTTTTCAGGCCTCAAAAAATAAAAAGTTCGAGAATTTGCAAGTTTTTTTATTTTTTTATCAAATTTTGTCTTCATTCAACTAAAAATACACAAGACTATTCGATAACACTGAAAAATTTGCAAATTTACGAACTTTCTATTTTTTGAGGCCTGAAAAAGGGCTATTTTGGCATGCTATCTTCGCGAATATTCACGATATTTTCATGAAATTTTTTTCAAAGAGCTCTTCACGTAACGTTCACAACAATACTCTCACTGAGGTTTTTGTTCTATCTCCCTTAGTTTTTTAGTCATTTTTCTAGGGGTAGACCTTACTTCCGTGACCCTACGACACGTCAGTTCCAAATAAAAGCCGCGAAACGGACTTTTGAAACATCCTGTACAACTGTATATGTTATCAATAAAAATAAATTAGATTAAGAGTAAGAGTACTTCAAAAAATTGCATATTTAAAACAGTGCACACAATATTAAAAATTTTTCAGATCCGAATCGCCTAGGGTGTTGCGTTGTTATATATAATCTAGGCCCGAGATTATATATAACAACGCAACACCGATAAACCCATCCGATGCGAGATCAAAACAAAAACACTTCTCCGCGTTCTTAAGACCTCAATCACGAGCCCGGGGCACAAATTATTCTCGCACCTCCTCCAATACACCTGAAGCAAACTGCGAACTTTTCTATTAAACCTCACGACACAAAAAAAAACCCGACCATCGTCGTCTTTTGATCTCGAGATAAAAGCCGCCAAAACACTCCACTTTTTAATTTCTCTCCCAGAAGAAGAACAGGGAAAAAAGAGAGAAAAGAAAGAAATTAGAAAGGACGGCACAGCTTATAAAAGAAAATCCCTTCTTTCTTTGTTGTTATTTTTTCGCAAAGCCTTCGGGCAGGTATTGTCGTAATCAACCCGCCATCGGTCTCATCAATTTGAAGGCTACCGCCGGTCCTACTGAGAGAGAAAGAGAGAAAAAAAATCGCCTTTTCTTCGGTATTATACTTCAACACCCTCTTTGGGAACTGTGCTGTAATTACAGCGCCATTAATGGCGAGAAAAAAGGCGTTTTTCTTTCTTTTAGAAAGTATTTAAAAGCGGGAGTGGATGGGGAAAAAACGGGAGGTGAAAATGATTTCGGGGGAAAAGCGGGAGAAGCAGAGCGTAAGCTTTAACACAAAAGCGATTTAAAAACGGGACAGAGGTGCCGGGGACCTTCATTTCGGAAAGCAGTTTCGGTTTAATTGTTTTTTGACTTTTCCTTTTTCTCCATGTGGGGAGAATGTTTAAGCAATTTCGCAGGAGCTGGTTCTAAATTATGAAACGTGTATGGAAGTATCTAGAAAGAGTGAATGATTTATAAAACATTTTGCATATACATGTAATAAATATGTAACTAAAACGTGTACATTTCATGACATCATGACTTAGTGGGCGAAGAACTTCTAAGAGGACACATTTTCTTCCTGGATATTTTTAAAGCGAACGAAGTCATGTATCTATTTTGGTTTAGATCAGAGGGATAAGCAAGAAGATGGCAGAGGTAAGATATACAAAGCATATAGTACACACAGCTTGATCTAATTAGTTTAAGAAACAGTACTCATAATGCCCAATATAAAAATATCAAACATAATCCTTTTATCGAAAGCTATATGGTTTCTACTTTAGATATAACAGTGAAGAAAATCTTATTTCAACTCAGATTAAGCCAAGATTCCTTATTTTTTGAAGGCAAATTATATAAAATACATCCCGACCAAATCTGTAAATTCTGTAATGCAAATAAATTAGAGTCTTGGGAGCATGTGTTTTTTGAATGCAAAGTATACGATCCTTATCGTGCAAAATACCTATCCTCGTTAACTAGTTACCAAAATCACTTTTCTAACTTTCTTTCCTACAAACATGGCAAAACTCATCTAATAGCATATTTCATCAAATCCGCCCAAAGAATGAACCGGTTCCTGTTGGAGAGCCTTTCTTTAGAAGATTCAGTTTAATTTATTTTTATTTATTGTTGTTTGTTGTTATTGTGTTTTTTTATTAATATTTTTTATCTATCAGTGTGATTATCACTAATTTAAGCCTGTTGTTTTAGTTCTGTTTATTATATATGTATGTACTGTATGTCATGTATTACTGTAATTTTCGTAAATGGGCTTCGGCCTAAAACACGAATAAATTTCTTCTTCTTCTACAAAGCATATTTTTAAAAACCAGGATCACTTTTTGTCATCATTTTTCATCATATTTATTACAATAATAATAATAAAGTGAAACAGCGGAATAAACTAAAAATACTAATTAGCTAACATCATTATTAAGGATATTTTCTGCAAAAAATAAGTTTACTAGAGATACTCTTAAAATCCTCTCTAAATGCATTCCAATGAGTCTTTACTGCAGTTCGTATTCTACAAAATAAAGATCCTTTCAAACTCTCAACATTTACTTTTTTAAACGACAAAACCGATTTAAAAACAAGGAATCTTTAAAACATTCCCTTTTGAAAATAACAATCTAATGACTTCCGAAATACCCTTAATTTAAAAAAAACCTCCCAACTCCTCTTGATCCCAACAAACCTAAAATAAAGCAAACGAATTCAAATAAAACAGATACAAAGTAACAATCATACTGCAAATCATTCCAACTAGACCAAAAAAATTAATCCTCTATTCAAAGATAAAGTGTCTGCAAAAATACCTCCGGCTCCTTATCTCCATGAGAGAGGGAGACCCTCTGAAATCATTATTACCGAGGGAAAATAAAGGAAAACAGGGATCCCGGAAACACCCGATCTCCAAATAATGATCACCAAAACCCACCAAAAAGACGCTGCGTTTTTAAAAACTTTAAACAAGGTAATAAATTAAGGCTGAACGTCAACCCCATTGGATCAGGAGGGAAAAAATCTCGAGGCTTCGTGGATGTAAGGGTATTAAGCGCCTTTTTTGCTCGACCTAAGGCGGGTGCGTAGATAAGAAAAAGGCTCGTGTGCAGGAGAAAACAAGGGAATCGTCCGTCATTAAAAGCTAATTATGGGGCCAGCACAAAAAAGCCAGTAATAGCGGCCACTGAAGACAATGACAGGGCTTAAAATTCAGAAAGGCTGGGTAATAAGTTGGTCGCTTGCAGTTATTGATTTTGGTTGGGGATGGGAAAAGGGGATGATATTTTTGTTCTGGAGGGGTATAAATTTATCGGTGTATCTTTTTAAGTGATAGTTTAAGGAGGAGTAGTGCAAGTGATTACGAAGATTTTTTCTACTTTCTTTGAAAGCGATAGTAAAATTACACTGTCGTGTCTAGTGAATGACTATTTTTTTAAATGCAAGCGTGAAATAAATCAGCAATTTAACTTTAGTTTGTTTGAAAAGCTTAACATATTGCAGAGTTTTCACCTCTTATGAATAAGCCATACCCTTATCTACCCCTAAAATCAAAAGATGAAATAAACGGGTCTGGCAAAAATTTTGCAGTTTTATAATAAAAATATTGAAAACTAGCAATTGTATACTATATAATATTTTATACCAGCGCTAAAGCGCTAGACCCTGGCTTCAGTATTTTAAAAAATATATTATGGTGCGTTACAGTTGGGCTTTGCCAGTCCAAATGTGTAGAGCTAAGCCAGTCGTTACCCGCACAATAGGTTTCAATGTGGTATGACACTATAGCCCCGGGCTGAGTGAGAAATAGTAAAATAAAGGAGCAATTTTCGTGTTTATACTACAACAAAGGATTTTAATATACAACAATTAATTTTATATTTACAACAATTGGTGGTTTTGCCATGATGTCATGATGTTAGGCATGAAATATGAGTTTTTAAGCAGAAAAAAAGACCAAAAAAGTTATCAGGATGCTTCGATTTTAAATTTTTTTTCTTCAGAAACCCTCCCTAGATCGAGAAAATCCACGTGGTAAAGTTTAATAGTTAATAAAGTTTTGAAAAGTTAAAAAATCCCTTTAAAGGGCCCTAAAGAGTCCCCATTTCTGACTACATAAATCAGTTGGCAAATTAATACCAACAAAATTGGGTCTAAATTTATACTTCATGTTTAAACATCGTTAGACATAAAACTGATTTACTTAACACACTATCATATTTCACAAAATCTCAATTTAACTTCTCGAACAATTAACCCTGGCTGAAGATCCTCGAGTTTATAAGTGCATCCAGGAGAAAACGAAACCCAGAACACAGCTGCTTTATTTCTCACTCGGCAAATGGCAACATCTGGAACAGATCACATTAGCCGCCTTTGGAATCCATTCTCAACCACTGAGAATGGAAAGATTTCGGAATCGCATAAAAAATTTCGAGGACAAAAAAAGGGATTGGGGACGCACCCACATAGAACACAAAAAAAACCTCATTTGGTTTTAATCCACTTAAGTGATGTTCTTGGCAAAGAATGACTGTTTCGAAGGATTTGAAGGTTTTTCGGGAATGCGACATTTATATGCAAATCCTTAAAGAGTCGCTGTTTTGCGAGGGTAGAGGAGATTTTTGCGGATATTCAGCAATAGATATCAACTCTTACAATGATGTTATGAAGTAACTTTGAAATGAAGCTGGGAGAAATTGAATGGAGGTTTTTATGTTTCTTTAGGGACGGACATATAACCCACCTCGGAAATACTCCTTGAACTCATGAAGTTTAGAGAAGATTGCTACAAAAAGCGGCATATTCGTGTTTTCTACTAAAAAGAGGGAGAAGGAATTGTTAAACACTATGAGACTTTCAAGAAACATCGAGAGGTCCATGATTTCGGACAACAGCATTCTTAACGGTATGATACGAAATATTGCAATAATTCAAAACCTGTCGGGAACAGAATATTTGAAGCGCAATACAGTTTTACTTACGAATTGTTGATTTATTATTCTGTTACTTCCTCGATTCTGTTTTAATTCTTTAATTTCGAAATTTACTGTCAGTATATTCGCGAGATATCAAAACCATCTCTGAGAGGTTAATATTAGCAACTCTCACAACAATAATTCATAGTATAACCTTCTAATAGTACTTTTAAATTGGACTCCATTGATAAAGAACCAATAATAAGTCCTTATAACGATGCAGTATTTTATGTTCAATGCCTTTACTACTTCACAACAGTGGGCTACCAATCGCCGGTTATCCTAAAGTAACTAGCCGCCAATGGCACAGTAGCGACACAAACAAGCGCCTAAAACATTGCTAAACGTTCATTCCCTTATTGTTATGGTTTCCCTAAACTTTCGATCGGGATCTAGCTCTTCCCCCGATTAGCTAATCGAGTGCTCGGCGGCTCTAATCAAATGAGGGGGCAGACCACCAGGGAGGAATTAGCGCTAGGCGCGGTTTTAATTGTAGGAGCGGGGGACGACATGACAGGCCGGGGAGAGGGGGACTTTGGAACAATGGAATGCAAAAAAATGCTAATGGAAACAAAGGAAGTCCGCTCTTGATGGTGATTGACTGGGAAATATCGATTTTTTAGGGACACTGGGGGTTTTAAAGGAGTAACATGGAAGTTGACTACAAACGAAACTTATTTTATCCCACAAAAAGGAAAAACTTTCCTTACCATGAGAAATATTCCAAATTATTGTTAAATAAACGGTATGACAGAAATTTGAGAGTACATAGAATACGTAGAACTTCACTATTAAAACTATCACATTTAAAACTATTGATTAAAGAGCTTAATGAATTTTAATTTTGTGCATCATAATTAGTCTAACATTTGAGTAATTGACAACATTCATTATGCAAGGAATGCCTGCATAATAAACATTGCCATTGGGTAAACATAACCCATATTCAAAATCGACAAAAAAAATTTTTTTTCATTTATGATTATATCATTCACTTAAAACGTTCGTTGTTACCTTCTTACTTTCCACTCCTTAAATTCATCCTTAATTAACCGGTTTAAACTGTCAAAATGTTGGGTGCATTTAAAAAAATTCTACCGACTGAAAAAGAATCCACGAAATAATTCCACCCGCTTTACCATTCCTAAGATTGGAACCTCAAGCCTGTCACCCACACGTCAATATCTCTCTCTACAACTCCAAAACACTCACTTTTTTATATCCGAAAATAAACCCGGGCGTCACGTCCCCGCTGTCTTCACTTCAATTCTCCTCCCGCTTCTTTAATTTCAGGCGGCTGCAGCGTTTGATCATCGCAAACTGAACTGAGTAAAAAAGAAAAGCTCTGCCCTCCCGTGAGAATATATATCAGTAAATAAATAACGCCTTTCTTCAGATGACAAAGTAATAAAATAAAAAAACCATTTCCTTTTGTTGTCAGGAAACTCCAATTTGGAGGCGCGTCACCCGGGTTTTATCCAATTCCCTCCGATAGACCTTTTTCTGCAGGTTGGCTCGCTTCGGTCAAGTCGGGACGTGTCCAGAAGATATTTGGAAATGAAAGATTTCGATATTTCCTTTTCTGAATGCAAGAACCAAACTGACGGTCATCTCAGATATTTTTCAAATAGGACTTCGGAACGCTGGGTTTTGACTTCTTTGTTTCTGTGAATGGTTTAAAATTTTGGTAAAAAGAGCCTTCGGAACGCTGGGTTTTGACTTCTTTGTTTCTGTGAATGGTTTAAAATTTTGGTAAAAAGAGCCTGGGTGCAAAGATGCTAAAAGTTTTCATAGCAGATCTTGAATAACGACCCAAACCGTTTCTTTTAGATTCACTGTTAAAAAATATATTCTCTAAAATAAGAACATGCATGTGCTCATTTTATTCGAGCAATTTCGTGTTGAAAATGAGCATGTCCCGATCTCGATTTTGAGTACCGATAAGTACTAGAATTATATACACGCGTTTCCAAACATATCAAATTTTACATGAGTTTTCCTTAGAGTGTTTTAAGTTCACCGTAGGTTTTCCAGTTATTAAAAAATTGTTATACCTTCAAAGAGAAGGAATTATTTTCTTACTTCTCACGAATCAAGAATTTCATCGCGTACGAATACAGTTTGAGTTTCCTTCAGTGACAGGAAAAGCATTAGGCTTACTTTCGGTTCGGTGTTCGGCGTTAGTTGGACTGTCAAGAAGCTTTGAAATATGGATCAGTGGATATTAAATACTCTACAAAGCTGGGGATTTGAAGAATACGCTCAAAATTTTGAAAGTAAGTACTGCTCTTTATTAGTAATATTTTGTTTGATAGTTTTTAGAAGAATAAATTTATATTCAGTCTCTTTGCCAATGTTGAATGACAATTCTAGCTTAGAACCTTAGTTAAGTCTACATTTATTTCTATTCGAACTAGATGTATTTTATAAATTATATTAAGTAATCGTGTCATTTCTGCGTTGCAAAAATATCCTACAGCAACTGTTTATGTGATTACTGTACTCAATTCTACGTGTTCGCCGTGTCAGGCTGTAAGCCTAAGATAAACGCATGACCTAATTTAACCCTTTATGCCCCAAATTATTTTCCTCATCCTCATCCAAAATATGTCAAGTTTACTCTGCAAGGTGGTATTTAATGGGACCGATAACAATGGAACTTTATTTAGCTCTATAAAAGAATCCGAAGTTCTTAGGGTGCATTTATAACCATGCAGTCCTCTGGTTTTGAGTCGTCTCGGTGTAGGACCCCTGTATAATTATGCCCCTTAAGGTTTTGTTCACTATGTAATTAAAACTAGTCAAAAAAATTTAAACTTAAAATAAACTGGGACCATTTTAAAAATTTCTGTTCTTGCATAATAATCCCGTTTGACCATCAGTTTCAGAGACAGTTATGGGCTTTGATTATGCATATATTTGCTTTTTGTATCCCATTTTATTGTAACTTTTTAACATTTAGACATATTAAACCCTTAACAGTGACATTTATTTTAGAAAAATTGACCAAAAATGGAAAATTTTTTTCGACTGTTTAATTTTGTTCTTTATATATTACACTGTTCTACACTGAAAAAATTTCCTTGATGAAAATAGTCATTTCTTATAGATTTTGGGTCGCTGAATACGAAAATCACCATTAAAATTCTCAATTGACTCAGGATTTTTGGGGAACAGCCCCTCCCCCTTTTCACGTTTTTTAACGACTTTATAACTTTGAACTCGATTTTCAGGGTCAAAAAGCATTGCTTTAATCTTCAAATTGCCCCCCAGGGGACAAGAAATGTTCAAATTAATAAAATATGATAAGTTTATAACAAATGGATAGGTTTAAGGGGTAGTTAACCCCCTAAGAATGCAAAAAATTAGCTAAAAATTATAGAGGTTTTTATACGCTATTTTTTCCTCTTATTTTTTACGCAATTCACGTTTGAAGGGTCCTAACCCTTCCCCAAGGACCCAAATTTGATGGCAATATGCAGCAATGATTTTTGCTAAAAGCGGTTGAGGTGAGAGCGCCCCCAGAGCACCCACGGAAGGGTTCAATGCTGCACTTAGAGTTTAACTGTGCTATACAAAAAAAATTTGAAGCCACTTACTTAATTTCAACTGATTCTTGTGTAAAATGATCTTCTGAATTCAAATATGACACCCATTTTCCTCCACCACCCTCAGTTTTTAAGGGGATGCCCCCTAATTGTTATCCACAGCCGTGCATCTATTAACATCTTGAAACATGGAATCCTCACTCCCGAAAACCGGTCAGTTTTTAAAGAACTGAAGAGTTTCTACTTAGGATACACCCAAAATATAAGAAAAACGTCATTTGTAATCTTTTCAAAATCATCGATATTAATTCCTGAACTCGCGAGCGCCTTCGCGATTCTGGAAGTCTTCCGAACTCTTCCGTGGGGACTTCTGGGAGGCTAACACCTCAACCGCTTTTAGTAAAAATTATTGCTGCATATTGTCATCAAATTTATGTCCTTGGGGAAGGGTTAGGACCCTTCAAACGGGATTTGCGTAAAAAATAAGGGGGAAAATAGCATATAGAAACCTCTTAAATTTTTAGCTATTTTTTTTGTATTTTTAGGGGGGTAATTACCCCTTAACCCTATCCATTTGTTATAAATTTATCATATTTTATTAATTTGCACATTTCTTGTTAACTGGGGAGCAATTTGAAGACTAAAATAATGCTTTTTGACCCTGAAAATCGAGTTTAAAGTTATAAGGTCGTCGAAAAACGTAAAAAGGGGGAGGGGCTGTTCCCCGAAAATCCTGAGTCAATTGAGAATTTTAATATTGATTTTCGTATTCAGCGACCCAAAATCTATAAGAATTGACTATTTTCATCAAGGAAAAAATTTTGAAGGTCAAATTTGTAGAACAGTGTTATTAGTGTTAGAAAATAATTATTTATAAAAAAATCCAAAATTTAAATGTAATTACAAGTGTATTAATTATTTTAACATACACAAAGTATTGGATTACACGCACATCTTATTAAATTAGGAGTAAGATTATTCAAACATGATGTCTCAAAATCTCTAAACGACGAAAAGCACTATCATCATCGAAGCGAACTCAGTTTGGGCTTCACAAAATGGAAACGTTAATTTTTCTTTATCGAGCTGAGCTCGGGCATCACAAATTCTGCACATAGTATTGCCCGAGCTGAGCTCGGGCGACACTGTTAAGGGGTTAATGGCTTCACTATTTTGTTTCCCAAAATTTGTATGTATAACCATTACATTAAAACATACTCTTTATGCGTAGGGGAAGAAATTGATGAAGAAAGTTTTAAGCTATTGGATGACAAAACTTTAGAAAGTTTAATCCCTAAGGCAGGCCCACGGCTAAAATTCAGCCGAAAACTTCAGCATTTTCTGGTGAATTCAAGCCAAAATCTTGAAATTTTGTCTGTGGCTAGCCCTAATCAGGAGGTAGTTAATCTTTCAGTTCAAGGCTCTTTCCTAGAAAATGCATCTCAGGAAATATTAGAGGGTGCATCATCATTCCAGCCATCTGCTTCTTATGAAATATTAGAGTGTGCATCACCATTTCAGCCCTCTACCTCATCATCACCTCAGCTTTCAACTTCACCATCACCTTGCCTCTCAACCTCATCACCTTGCCTCTCAACCTCATCATCTCAATCCCAAAAAACTAAAACATTGGATTTAGATAATCTCGTGAGGATTAAGCTTCCTGAGATTCATAGCAAATTAATAGCTGGCGACTCCTCACCCTCAGACATCAATATCTTAGAAAAGCGAAAGCTTAACAGGCTTATAGTTGACACCTACATTGAAAGTTATGGGTGTCAACCTACCACTAAAGATAAAACAGATTTAGCGGTATCAATCATCAACACATTCCCAATTTTAAAGGGAAGCTCTGGGGAAGGTTTCGTAAGTGTTTTTTTAACTTATTTTTGAAACTAATTTTTCGGTGATACAAGACTGATGAAACTTGTTTGCAGTGGGGAGGCACTGGCAATGGCAGTGATAAAATTAACTGGGAAAAACACGAAACTGCGTGGTATGGTTTCCAACAGGGGTCTCCAAACTACAACCTCCTTTCCAGATGTGGCCCGCAGATACTTTTCTGTATTTACTATGTGCCAAAAAAATTGTGATTTATTCAATTGAATAAAAGATCCAAGATCCCCCCAAATTTGAACAATAAATACCAAAATGAATTAAAAACCTGTTTTTAGGGTTGGATTTACAGAAGTTTTATGAGGAGACCCCCATACCCCCTTTTTTGTACTTTGAACTCAATTCATCACATTAATTTTTATATTTGGTTCGATTCTGTTGTAGCGTTCCCGCTAAATACTGCCATGCTTTTCAGGACACCAAAAAGTAGAAATATTGCTCAATAATTTCAAACTCATGAATAAAAAATGTTTAGTTTGATAAATAACAGTTCAGTTATCAATAAAAATCAGAAAATTTTATCGATATTTGAATATATAGCACTTAAGAGCTCTGGTTATTTAGCGGGAACTAACGGAATTGAACCTTATATTTATTTCATCAAAATAAGAATCCTATCTAGAAAGGTATACATTAAATCCAATTAATATGCATAAGAAAGGCTTAAGGGAAAATTTAAAGTCTCCTTCCCCTTGCAAAAATCCAACTTCAGGCCTGATAATGACTTAATTTTCTTCAAGGATATTTGGGGCCCGTCCCTATAAATAAATATTTAAATACGCCAGTGAGATCGAAGATGTTGTAAAACTATTATTACCTTATTAAAACTGATTTATTTTCAACGATTAACTAGATACACCTCCAATTTAAAAGTTTCTCTTGTAAATTATAATTGTGATGTTATTTAATTGTTTTTTCAAAACAAGTGTAAACCCCCTCGGGCAGAAAAGTTTGAGACCCCTGGTTCAGGATATAAAAAATTCAATTGCTTAGAATACAGGTGTTTATACAGTAGAACCTCGTTATAACGATCAGTAGTTAAAGTACTCATTATTTTAACTTAATGAATAACGCTATGTTTAATTTGTTACATTGACCCCAAATTTCTGTCAGAATTCATAAAATTTAGCTTAATAAGAGGCTAGCTCAGAAGAGCGAAGGGATATTGGAAGAATTTCTGATACCTAAATTGCTTCAAGTGATCACATTCTTGATGTTTTGGAATGTTTGCGTTCGCATAGAAAATTTTACATTTTGTACTTGTTCCAAAAGTGTTATTTGTGGTATATATCTTTTGTTACTTAGATTTGGATTGTTTTTTTTCTCAAATTAGTTATCACGTCCTTATTTTTTAGTCTTGTAACAGGTTGTTATATCGAGGTTCCATGTTAGTTGCTTTTTGCCACAGCAAAGAATATTTATGTTATTTACAAAAATAATGGAATATAAAACTTTATAGGAACAGTGGTTTTGTCCAGGATCACAAGGAACCTCAGCTAGTGGCTTTATAGCCCAAAGGCTAAGAAACTTCCGCTCTAGAAAGTTATCCAGTGTTGAGAAGCTGGAATTGGGAATTTTTAAGCCTCAAATAATTTCCCCATCCACACCATCGGAAGGTAGACAAGATACATCCATCGAATTTTCACAAAAAAAACAATGGCTTATAGAAAATGATCGCCCATTGGATAAGGTGTTGAGATTCATGGGCGAGACATTCGATGGAAGGAGGCACGATATTTTCAACTTAAAAACTGAAAATATACTTCAGCATTGGCCTCGATTGAACAATGTGCATGTGGCAAGTACAAATTTGATTATCACTAGTTGCATTAATGCAAATACATACATCAGAATACATTGCATTGTATATTAATATCAAATCTTTAATTTAGTACGTAGTTCTTTTGAAAAAATCCTACATTAAGTTGGTGGGAAACAACATGCAATTGATATTAAGCGTGATATAAACGAAGACATTATAAATAGGTCTGCAGAAATGACATAGATGGAAAAGTCGTATGTGCAGTGGTGCTTCTCTTTAATTACTTATCAATAAACTTTAGTATTAAGAAGTGAATTTTAGTTTTATGATTTGTTAAACCATAATTATATCCTGAAATTTAGTACATAATATAGAAAAGTATATGTTAAGTAGTACATATATTATATATAGACTATTTTATTGCATATTTAATAAAACTGGTGATAAAAGAGTTGTAAAAAAACTTTTTTTGGTGGGAATCGTTAATTTCTAAATATTTTGTGCCTTTGAACTAACTAATGTTTAATTTGTGCGTCGAAAAATTTTTTGGATAATGTCTTAAAAGTACCTTTAAATACTGCATTTATTATTTGGCATATTTGCTTTTAAGTTGCTCAAATTAAAGTCACAATCTAAAATCCTCTCATTGAAGATAAATATGAGTTTCAACTTTTGGTACTAATGTATTATCCCAGCAACTGTTGACGAATCCAAATAGCATTTACCTAATCTTATAGACTAGACACTGATTCTAGCGATCGCTGAACAGTTGATGGGATAATATATCCCAGTTTTATAGCACACTTTATAACTAATAGAATTTACCCAGTTTAGTCCTTAAAAATTTTCTACATCTTGCCTATAAATATGGGCATTGTATGTGGTTCAACAATTATGAATATGTTATTTCTCAATTGGATATTTTGTTTTTTCTTTAATGAGACATCTTTGATCTTTTCAGATTGAAGCAGATTTTTGTCGACTCTTTGGAGAGAGTAAGAGCGATTCTCTTTGCTCAACATTTGGGCTGTTAGCAACAAAGCTAATCTTTCAAGCCCGAAACTGTGGAATTAAAAGTGCCGAAGAGAAAGCTGTCAATATCTCGTTTCAATTGAATGATCCTGCTACATTGACTGAAAGTAAGTTAATATATATAATACAATTACATCACTGCCATACAAGCTAGAAAATATAATTATACTCTAATCCAGTGTTTCCCAACGGGGGGCATGTGCCCCAACGGGGGGCAATATCATTTTCTAGGGGGGAAATTTGAAAATTTTCAACCAAATTGCTCCCCAGGCAGAGCCAATCCAGAGGGAAACTTTAGAAAACTTTTTAAAAAGATGTATATCAAGATAAGATCCTACTATTATCCTATCTGAGAATGTATAGAGCATTTGCACATGACGTCACGACCAGTTATTTTCCTTTAACTGTAAACTGCTGGAGGTACGGTGTTAGTAAACAATAGCTATAAAACGTCATAGGGGACACGTGATTGAAAGAGCTGTATATCTGAAATCTGGACCAGTATGTATCAAAACAAAGTTGAAACCCTATTTTTCGAGTAATTTCCAAACTTTTTCTGGGGGATGACCCAAGATATCTTTGTTTTTTTTAGAATGCTTATATTTGAAACTTTTTTACATTCGGTTCATCAAAATCAGGGGTGTTCCATGCCACTGAGACCGGGGGCATGGAAAATTTTGAAAGGCTTTGGTGGGGCATGGACCGAAAAAGGTTGGGAAACACTGCTCTAATCATTTTGAATAGGTGTGCCTGAGTTTATTTCCTTCCGCCACGACTGAATCGGTAACCATGGCAAATATCAACGTCAAAGTGGCAAAGGAGGCTTTGGCTTACTATTGGCTGTGCAAAGGGCGTAACCTCGGTTACGCTTTTACCGAGGGGGAAAGCACTATTTCTCAGGCGCCTATTCAAAATAAACAGAATATAGTTGCTAACAATATCATAAATCCTTCTCCATGTTCAGAATTTGTTAACTATATACGCATGGGCGGATTTAGGTGGTTAACCCTGGGGGTGCAAGCTGTCCCTGATGGCTTTGAAAACATGATTTTCCCCTATTGTAATTAGTAAATATTAATGTTATTAATCTTAATTTTTTCCTCATAGGAACAAACTGTGCTCTTCATTTACTTCCCTTCCTGTTACCGCAAGGGACCTTTGTGTACCAAAGTGGGCAAAAGAGGAGAAGAATTCGTCCCACTGGAGAAGTGTCTTTAGTACACTTTATAGAAACTATCCCTGTATGTATATATCTTTATTTAATTACCTGCATTTTTTATCATACTCTTTATATTGTAGTAAACCTACACTTTCTGTTTTTATGAACTTGTGACTTTCAACATAGTTGCAACAATTGCTTGGTTTGTTCCCCCTAGTGGTTGTCTATGCAATGGCTGTCTAATCAGCCTAGTGTGATATTAAATGCATAAGTTATTGCTTTATTTTTTCAAAATAAACAAAATATTTTTTAAATCTAAGAAATATTTTATTTGTTTATTTTTAGATTGGAGAAGGACTTGAAGAGTTTATGGTGAATAATAGAGCATTAGGAGGTGACAGAAGGCAGCCATTTTTACTGGCAGTGGGTGATAATTACAATCCTGTACAAACGTTTGTAGTCTACGAAAATAATTGCATCGAAACAACTTCTTTATTAAAAGCCGTAGACATATGCTTCAAACTTTGTTACATTTGCAACTTGGAGTTTTCCCAGTTCTGCCGTAATGTTTGGCTTTTTATAAATGAAGTATTTTTTAAATGTGAAATTTCAGGAAAAACTCCTGCCTGTATTGTAGAGTTGAGAAATCGCCTATTTAGGGATTAACAATTGAAGCTGCTGAGCCTATTTTTTCATTTTTATATTTTGCATTTAAATTGTGCTGCCTTTTAATTTTTTTGATTTACTGCTTTTGAATTTTCCTTACAAGATGCTTGTATTGTTGAATTGAGAAATCGCCTTTTTAGGGATTAACAATTGAAGCTGCTGAGCCTATTTTTTCATTTTTATATTTTGCATTTAAATTGTGCTGCCTTTTAATTTTTTTGATTTACTGCTTTTGAATTTTCCTTACAAGATGCTTGTATTGTTGAATTGAGAAATCGCCTTTTTAGGGATTAACAATTGAAGCTGCTGAGCCATTTTTTTCATTTTTATATTTTGCATTTAAATTGTGCTGCCTTTTAATTTTTTTGATTTACTGCTTTTGAATTTTCCTTACAAGATGCTTGTATTGTTGAATTGAGAAATCGCCTTTTTAGGGATTAACAATTGAAGCTGCTGAGCCTATTTTTTCATTTTTATATTTTGCATTTAAATTGTGCTGCCTTTTAATTTTTTTGATTTACTGCTTTTGAATTTTCCTTACAAGATGCTTGTATTGTTGAATTGAGAAATTGCCATTTAAGAGATTAACTATTGAAGCCGCTGAGCATATTTTTTCATTTTTTGTTTTGCATTTAAATTGTGCTGCCTTTTAATACTTGTACTGTAGAATTGAGAAATCACCATTTTAGGGATTAACTATTGAAGCTGCTGAGCATATTTTTTCATTTTTTATGTTTTGTTTTTAAATTGTGCTGCCTTTTAATTTTTTTTTGATTTACTGCCTTTTAATTTTCCTTCCAAAATGTTTTGTGTGTTTTGTGCAAAGGTGTTCTTCTCTGCAAAAGACCTTTGCAAACACATCAGAGTTTGGCATCCCCATAATAAAAATTTTGTATGCTTTGAAAAATTTTGCAAACAGACATTCCAAAAGTTGTTTAACTATGAGAGGCATATTAATAAATTTCATTCAAATACTAATATCAATGATGAACAACTAACTACTTCAAATTTAAATGCATCTCCTCAAATAAATGTTAATGATTCCAACTCAGCAGTAGCTTCATCAAGCCTAATAAATACAGAACAACCAGAAGAATTAATTACAACTTATGAACAATTTAAAGAAAGTGCTTTGAGATTTTGCACTGAAACATGTAAAAGTAGAAACACATTTAAAGGCATCATTTCAAATATTGATAATGCATCAAATTTAGTTTTTAGTACTGTTGATTATTTAAAATCTGAAACTTTGCGCCACATTAATGAGTCTACTAGTTCCAATGATAGTATAGAAACACTTATGAAAAAATTTGATGAATGCAGCAACTATCTTGATAATTTTAATTCTAAATCAAAAATAATTAAATCTCTTAAATCTTCTGGGTGCTACGTTGATCCTGTTGATATAGTTCTTGGAACGCGATATGAGGCGAAATTGAATAAGGATGGTATCACAGTACAAGTATTAAAAAAAGACACTTGCCAGTATATTTCTGTCATTGAAACTTTAAAAAACATAATTTTGGTTCCCAAATTCATTGATATATTTGAGAGTTATAAACTTGCTAAGCAAAGTGTAAATAGTTCTTTAAGAAGTATTCACGATGGCCTTTATTATTATTCAAGTTCATATTTAACTTCCTCAAATACAATAGCTATTGAAATATATATTGATGATGTAGAGGTTGTGAACCCTCTAGGTTCTCATACTGGGGTCCACAAGCTCGGCTTTGTTTATTTTTCTATTAAAGATTTGCCTGTTCACCTCCAATCCACCTTAGATTCCATATTTCTTTTAAATGTTCACTATGCCCTTGATGTTAACACTTATGGGTATGGTAAAATATTGGAGCCTCTTGTCCGTGACCTTAAGGTGCTTTTTGAACATGGTTTGGCAGTTAATGAAAAGGTTTTCAAGGTAGCACTGTGGCAAGTTGTTGGGGACAATTTAGGTCTTAACAAATTATTTGGCTTTGTTGAGAGCTTTTCAGCAAATTATTGCTGTAGATTTTGTATGGTCCCAAAAAATTCTATGCATACCATGACAAATGAAGATATCAATTTGCTGCGTCATAAAGATCTTCACGATGAACAAGTTACTGATGTCATAGCTGGAAATATCACTAGCTCATCATGTGGTGTTAAAAATATTTGTCCATTCAATGACCTAGGATATTGGCATGTTACTGACAATTTGACTGTTGATATCATGCATGATCTGTTTGAGGGGTGGTGTGCATCAGAAGTTTTTTTAATTTTAAATCAGTTTATTTTTAGGGATAAATTTTTTACTTTAACTGTGTTAAACAACCGAATAGCTAACTTTGATTACAGTAGGAGTGAATCAAAATGCAAACCTGTCCCAATTAAACAAGAAAAACTTAACTGTTATGGTTCATCTGGTCAAAGTGCCACCCAAATGTGGACTTTGATCCGATGCCTACCTCTATTGATTGGAGACAAAATCCCCCTTGACAATAATTATTGGCATTTACTGCTCTTGATGAGGAGTATTCTTGATACTGTCATGGCCCCAGTAATTTCTGTATCGGAGACTTTTCAATTGTCAGAAAATATTAAGGATCACCATTTATTTTTTTTAAATTTATTCCCTGAAAAACACTTAACGCCAAAAATGCATTTTTCCCTACATTATCCAAGAATCATCCGGCAACTTGGACCTCCAATAAGATATTGGAGCATGCGATATGAAAGTAAGCATTCTCCATTTAAAAGACATGCAGCATTTGCTGGAAATTTCATAAATGTTGCCAAAACAGTAGCCTCCAATCACCAAATTAAAATGGCTCATTTATTGCAACCCAAATTTTTTAAATTGTCATCAATATCTGAAATTAAAGGGGGTAAATATGTTTCGTTAAATTGTTTTTACCAAAAAACCTCACTAGATCCCTCTGTCATAAGTAATCATTTGGAAGGAGTTACAGATGATATGGATCTATTGACATGTGACAGTCTTTCCTATAATGGCACAGTTTATTCTAAGGGTGAAGCTGTATTAGTTAGTTGTGAAAATGAGTCATTTTCTTTTGGCAAAATTAAAAAATTATTCATTCATCTTGATAAGGCCTATTTAATTTTTAAGAGGTTTGATTGTGAACAATTTGATGAGCACTTTCATAGTTATGTAGTTGTAAATAGTAATACAGTTAATTTCATAGAAGTCAAAAATTTGTATTGTTTTGAGACCTTGCATGTGAGAAAGTCATACCGACCTGATGATTCAAATTTGTATGTTAGTTTGAAACACAAGCCATGTTGTACCAATGATAATTACGGCACAATTTAAAATGCGGGGTCTTAAGTGTTGATACAATTGATTCAAATGTTTTTTTGTAAATTCCTATAAATATTAAGTTGTATATTGTTTAATTGTATTATGTGCAGTGGCGGCTCGTCCATAGGAGCTGTAGCAACCCCAACCAAAATTCCAATTTTTATTAACTTAAAATATTTAAAAAATGATTTACTTTTCTTTTATTTTTTTTCTTTTTATAATTCTCTACTACTAGTCATAATGCTAGTAATTATTCCCTCCCCTTACACATGAGAGTCAAAAAACTGCAGTCTCTTGCCAACAGATATCTTTCTGGGTCGACAGCACCCGGAAATTAACCAAACGAGATATCCAAATTTATGAAAGTATTCAAAATGTCAAGAATTTAGCACCCGAATCTGTTAAAAAGGTGCTAACACATTCCATTACCTGGCGCTGAACAAAAGAATGATAGTTTTTCTTTCGCGAGCATTGTAACCATCATAGAAATCGGATTTCTACTTATTAATCACATTGGCTTTCTAGCTTTTCTCACTTGAACACTATTTTCATTTTTTATTTATCTTCTCTTCAATGTAATAAACACAGCTTATTAGTTAAGTGAGATGCTTTTGATTGTTGATTAAGTGTAGTGACCAGACAACTTGGGTCCTGCTTTTCTGACTAACTTTCCTAAAATGTTAAAAATGTAAAGAAAAACTTTAATTTTTTCAATTTTGGAGGCAAAAAATCTGCATAGGCCGAATTATTACTCAATTATGAGTTATAACTTTAAAAAAAATTTCTTAATAAGAGTGCTAATTAATTATTGTTCTTATAATATTGTTCCCATATCTTCTATTTGATGTTTTCAGCATTTTTGTTTAATAGAAATAGTGTAGGATTGAAATGCATCCCTAAGAATTGAGATCTGTGGCTTTATGTGAGCTTCAACAGCTTAAATTTTCCTTGCTGTCTTATCGTGAGAAAATCGTAGTAAAGAAAAGAGGTCCTTATCCATGTGTTTAGATTTATTTAGCATTGTAGCACTTAAAATATATATTTGTGCAGCTGGAACAGCACCCCCCTATAATTTTAGCTTCGAGTTGCCACTGATTATTTTTTCAAATTAAACAAGAAGCTTCAAAAAAATTTTTGGTTTTATGCTCTGGCGAGTTTTGATATCCATTATAGTTGTGTTAAATAAAAACATGATTGTGTGAAATGAAGTATATTGGTCTGTATTACACATTTAATTTCTTGCGTAATGTTCATATATAGACAGAACTTTTCATAACATTTACCCCAAAAAATATTATGGTGTAATTGTTATTACGTATTGTTATTGTATTACGTGTTTAATTTAATCAAGAAGCTTCAAAAAATGTCTTGTTTCATGCTCTGGCAAGTTTTGTGTTCAAAAATTAATTATTCATTTCATTCAATAATATTTTTAAAGTATTTTGGCCTGTTATTACACATTTCAGTTATTTCGTAATGTTCATATAGACAGAACTTCTCATAAAAACATACCCTGAAAAATAAATGTTGTAATTGTATTTTTGTGTATTGTAATTGTAGTATGTGTTGAATTTAAACGAGAAGATTCTAAGAATTTCTTTGGTTTATGCTCTGGAAACTTTAAATATCTGTAACAGGTGTGTTCAATAAAAAATATGATTTTGAGAAATTTTGAATTATTTTTAGCCTGTATTACACATTTTGTTTATTTCTTAATTATGTTCATATATATACAGAACTTCTCATAAAAACATTTATACCTAAAAAATTAAATGGTGTATTTGTTAAATTTTTTGCTCTTAGTGTTTCAGTTAGGCAGATTAAGTAAATAAAACATAAGCTTAGTAAAAAAATCATGAAGTTCTTTAAGAACAAGCATATGGTCAAATTTGTGTAAAATTAATTGAGTAAATGACAAAAAAATATTTTTGAGTAGGTGTTTCAAATTTAAGCACATGAGGAATTATTAAATAAGCAAAAGAGGGCGGGCATCTATAATAAGTACATGCAAAATTAAAATTGAGCTCACAACAGTCTCAAAAATGAGCATGTCCGCTGTCGATTTAGAGAGAAAAAGTGTTTCAAAAATAAGCACATGCGGTTTCGATCTTGAAGGGAAAGGATCTCAAAAATGAGCACATGCGGTTTCGACCGTGAAGGGAAAGGATCTCAAAAATGAGCACATGCGGTTTCGATCGTGAAGAGAGGATCTCAAAAATGAGCACATGCGGTTTCGATCGTGAACGGAAAGGATCTCAAAAATGAGCACATGCGGTTTCGATTTTAAGCAGAAGGTGTTTCTTTATTAAGAGCGTGCTGCATTTCAATTATAAGTATACCAGTTTTTCATATATAAGTAATTTTGAGTTGGAGCTATTGTGAGTACATGAAGTGCTTAAAACTAAGTATTTTTGTCTCTATTTTAAGAACCCTGGTATAACAGTGTTGAAAAACATAATTATTATTTTTATCTTCAAGAATTTTTCCATCCTTTAAGAATATGGTCTGTTGTATGATTCAGGTATAATTTATGCAGGGTTGCCAACCTGTGATAAAGCTCATCCGTAATCGCCCCCGCGAAAGAAAAAAAAAACGGCGTAACTACACGTGGAAAAATGACCTCCAACATTTGAAAAAATTTTAGAAAAGCAATGAAAACGCAAATATTTGAGAAAATAATTCCATAATTCCTTAGGAGACTGTCCCGCAGCAATCCCGACGGTCCTCGCCTACCGTGAAGTCGTACGTGCACAAAAAGCAGGGTCCGTGGTTTTCTGCTATAATTCTGATTTTTTCTACATTTTTCTTCTTGGATTTCAGTTATGCTACGGTTCCACTAATAAAATTAACTATCAGGGAAACACTGTACCCTAATGACTCTACCACATCTAATTAAAACTGAAATAAACGGGGTCAGTCTACTACGCGAAAAAAGCAGAAAAAAGACCGTCCCAAAAAGCCTGTTTTCTTCCATGAATCATCCATGAAGAAAAGAGAATTTGGAATTCCGATTGATTCCTTTTTAATGCCCCTCTCATCAGTTACTAGTTTTTACTCGCAATTCTAAGTAAAAAAATATGCATCGAAAGGATTAAAGCTAAAAACTGTGAAGAAACATTTAATATAGTCTTTAAAATATAATAAGCGTAGTTTCCGTAGTTTTTCTAGCTTTATCCGTAATTGCGGAATTTGGGGCCGAAATGCGGAATGATTCCGCAAAATCCGGAATGGTTGGCATCCCTGTTTATGACTTCTTAAAGGGAAGTCTTGTTACTTTGATCCAAATGTAACTTATATTTTTATATATAAACCTCACTTATATTTTTTACCAACAACAAGGAAACAGTCCTTGAGAGTTAATCCCTTGAAGCAAGGAAAAAGGAGAAGCCATAGGTCTAGCTCAAAAGAATGCAGACAGATAAACATTTTACAGGAAAAACCTTTTTTTCTGGGAAAACTGAGGTAATAATCGTATTAACTGTGTGCCAGAGAAAATGGAATTAAGAGAAACATTTGCGTTATTTAACTGACACTAGAAATTAAACGGAAATATGCTTCAGTACAACGGAGATGGGCACCGCCTGATAGGCCACTTGGCCTGGGCAGATTTGATTGATTGATGCTTCAGTACAATTTAACCCAACCATAATAATATACTAAAAGCCATATTTACAGCAATCAGCGTCTGTGTTAATCAGCAGCTTAAGTTAGAAAAATTAGCGCTTTTCGCTTCCTCTGATAGATGGAATCCAAGGATTTAATACCCACACTGATGGCTGTAAATCAATTACACAGATACATTTCCACGTTAACTTGAGTTACACATTAGATTTCAGTTAGAGATGGTCAAAAAAGAAAGTAGTTGTAAAATTTCTAGTAGTAAAAAGGTTTTGCAACCTAACATCGAAACTCCTTCTAACAATCCAATATGTGCCATGACGTCAAAACCAGCACACCACTTCCAATTCCTCTCCATTTCTTGGCCAAGCATTCAATTTCACACAACACAAAACAATCGCAGCCATTGTTACGAGAAAGCGAACCAAGGGCACAGCTGCGAAGGCAAGATAAAGGCGCTCGCCATTATTACAAGCCGCCGGACTAGTGACAGTCGGAAGTTCTTGGGGCGCCCTTATCAGAGCCCCGGCCGGGGCGCAGAAAAGCCCCCTTTTTAATTAGAACTCACAAATCCTCCAAAATAATAGCCGCTTTTTTATAACGAGACGCGGGGCGCAGCGAAGGAAAGACTGACAATAGATTTAATCCGGATTCCGGGATTAAAAATTTTCGGAGCCACGGGAAATATTTTGGTATACGAGGAAGGGAACAATATCTTTTCATTCGGCGTAATTTAATTATGTTTTCTTTTGAAAATGTATCGTTGGGAAAAGTTTTTGAAGTTTTAATAAGGGCTTTTGATGGAATAATAAGTTTGAAACTCTAAACTGATCTTTTAAATAATTTATAAAAAAAGAACACAAACAAGGGTGCATTAAAGGAAAGTTTGTCGTAGAATTTCAATAACCTCAAATTAATTGCATGTAAATTATAATTAAAAATTAAACTGGAAAAATAAAACATTTTCAAAGTGTTAACATGCATCATTTTTATCATTCGGATGTATAATAGCTTAGTTTTACGTTAAAAAGAAAAGAAATTATTGAATCCAATGGAAACTAGGTTCTACTAATTATCATTAAAAATTAAACTGGAAAAAACATTTTCAAAGTTTTAACATACATCATTTTTATCATTCAGATGTGTAACAGCTTAGTTTTACGTTTAAAAACTAAAAGAAATTATTCAATCTAATGGAAACAAGGTTCTTCTAGGTTAAAGACTGCTTTAATAAATCAATTACACTAGTCGACAGTGGTTTTCTAACAACAACCAAATTACTATTTTTGTTGCTAATTCATATAGTTATTCAAATATCTGCAAGTAAAAAAGTTCCACCACGTCCTATTTTTGTGTAACAAAAAATTTCGATTTTCTGATTTTTTTCTTAATTTTTGCGTTTTAAGCGCCATTTTTGTCTATAAGAAACCCTGCACTCACGTCCAATTAATTTATTTCCAGTATCTTAGTATGTAGACATTCTCTTAAAAGTGTGTCCATGTTTTTATATTGCAGTTCATTTTGAAAATGACGAGTTTTCGGGGTAGATTTTGCACATTTATGCACAATACGTTTTGCTAAACTTAGTTACGGTTTAAATTACCATTTAAGGGTAATATTTAGCAGAGAAAGTGCAAAAAGGTTTTATTCCACTGATTTGGATCCAAATAGGTGACTGAAATGAAATCTGGGCTCTTCACGTGTGTTGCATAAGTTTTACTTTGGCACTTTTTAAGTGTATATGAGACAATAGTAGTTCTATACAAATTACTATCCCTATTGTGTGGGGAGGACATTCAAATTATCTTGGTTATTGTTATATAAATGACAAATACAGAAAAACATTTCAAAAAGTTTTTTAAATGACTTTTTTTGCCATTTAGTGAAGACAAACTCAAACTCAGTAAAAACCTATAATTAAAAAAGGATTCATGACCCTTATTTTGAAGAAAAGTTCAATAAAAACGCATTATCAGCTTGGAAATAGTTTTTAGGAGAGTGATAAGATGATTTTTAGAAAATAGGAATGATCAAAATGTTTTATACCCAATAGAAATTTCTCTTTAGTCTTACCAAACCATAGGATGTTGAACATCACTCAAAATTCATATTTTACTTAAACATTTGAATTTTTTTTCCAGGAAATCTCATTGTAGTTAATCATAAACAAGGGTAAATATTACCTTAGGAAATAAATTCGATAGATAGGTCATTGAGAAATAGAGATTTTTGGAGACAGCTCTTGGTTTATTAAAAAAAAAATTCACGCCACTTAAGAGAAAAAAAAGTGATAAAATTGCATCGTATTTAATGAATGTTTAATGGTTTTTAGTTTTATTTTGTCTGAAACATGCATATAATCTCAATTATGATAGCATTTTATGGTAAAATAATGAGATTTCCAGTTCAAAAGTGAGGGATTTCAACGCTTTTGTCCGTTTCTTACAATACTGGTGCCATGTATGTAACAAAAAACTCTACGTGCTGCAGCTTTTTTACAACTATTTCTGAATTCTACGCCCTAAAATTAGTCAGAAATACCTATTCTCGTTTTTGTTAAGCAAAAAAAGTTTCATTTTGTCGACTAGTGTTATTAGTAACACAAAACATTACGGACGTGATATGTGTAGAAAAGAAAGGAAAAAGAAAGTGATAAATGGATTTAATTAAGAATGAAATAAAAACAACGAGATGTTGAAAAGTATGATAACAAAATGTATCCCGTTCAGAGCGAAAATGAAATAAAGCCCGAGAAAAAAAATTTCCAATGGCTTGGGCGGTTAATGACGAATTTTCATCTTCTTTATTTTACCCAGTCGATCCTAAAAAGATTATCTTGAAAAGAAAATAAGGCCTACAATGAGAAGTCGGAAACTTAAAACAAAAGTCATCAATTATCACAATTTCATATTATTTTGTTTGCATCAAATCAATTGAAAAATTTTAATAAAATTATAATATTTTTTAAAAATACTTTATTTGCAGGAATCAAAGATTTCACAACTCGCATTTTTAAAGAAGCAAATTGATGTAAATGCTTATTAAATATTTTTTAGATTTGGTAAAAATATTTTTACTTCACTAGTTAGTTTTAACTAGGTTTTCATTTCATCATTATGTTCTAGTTCAAATAGACCCAGCAAAAAAAATCAGCATAAAACCTTCAAAAAAGTACCCCTTTTGAAGGTTTCATGAAGTTACCTGCAGTTTTTTTGAAGGCAGTCAGATCCATGCAGGTTTTATAAAGGTAATGTGCAGTGTTTTTGAAGGCATTGTGAAGGTTTTATGCAGCGCAATTTTCCCTTCACAAAAACTGCAGTTTTTATGCAGAATATTAAATGAAGATTTTGAACTTAATGTTTCCTTAAAGAAAAATGCGGGTTTTGTGAAGACATATTGCAGGTTTTATGCAGTGCTTTTTTCCCTTCACAAAAACTGCAGTTTTTCTACAGAGCAAATAATGAAGATTTAAAACTTTACTTTTCCTTCATAAAACCTTCAGTTTTTATTAATTTTATTTTGGACGAAGATTTGACGCATGCGCATTTCCTAGGGTTTGCTGGATCCGATATCCGAAATAAAGTAAGAACATTATTATGATTAATATAATTTTATTAATCACATAATTTAATTGATTTAATAATTAAATAAAATTATTCAAACCAGTTTTTGTTTTTATTTTAATCATCCCAGAATAGTGAAGACGTTCTGCGCAATCGCGTTACATAAAGATCTGTTTTATTGTGATAATGGCGGTATAAAGGAAGCAGCTTTGAAATTGGTGAGCGGAAAGTTATTTCTCTGAATTTTATGATTCCATACTTATTTCTTGCTTTAATATGATTAATATTCTTTTATATACTCATCAAAATTTGTCCATTTGTAATTGCATGCTATATCGTATTTTAAATGACTGATTTATTTGTTGCTTTGGTACCGTGCTTTATACATTTTGCAAAGTATTATTAACAAGCTTATTGCCTTTCTGGATCAGCTTCGATTAGAGTCGATCAGCCGCCATGTTTACCCACAGCTCAAATGATGACACAGGACCATATAGATCTAATTTGAGCTGTGGGTAAATATGGCAGCTGGTCGACTCTTATCGAAGCTGTGTCGTATTTCTTTTCACTTGAATCGGAGTCCTCGTAAAGCACTTGAGTGTTATCATTTGAGCAGTGGTGAAACATGGCGGCCGGTATGCATAGCACCAAATGATCGGATCTGCCAAAATTTATACAGAGGAAACATTTGCAGGCATGAAAATCACGCGTTAATTTCAATGTAAATCGGAGAAGTTTGATGACAATGTGTATTGTTTGTCTTTATTTTCCCGATCGCATCTGCCGTTTGAAAATTTTCGAAATGGGTACATGCATTTATTAAATGTTTTGGGATAAAATTAGGCAAATACACAAATGTTAGCAGTCAAACGTAAGCCAGGTTTGTGTCAATGATTATGTTTTGGTTCACTGTTCAATACAATAATAAGTGATAAGTAAATTAAAATATATTATTTTTTAGAAATAGTTGGAGCATTAATTTATTTTGCTTAAAAATTGAAATTGAATATATTTTGCTAAAAGCTTGATTTTTCTTATAAAAAAGCAGAATCAAAATTTCCACCTTTGCTTTCCCGCCATAGAGTAAGCCCATTTCAGCGTATCATAACTATATGCTTGGCCCTTTTTGGGATACGAGAATTAGGTAACATTATGAAAATCAAAGTTATTAAAGATTGTTTGTGTTTTTCAGTATGCCATCATAGGGTTTAGTGCCATTAAACTCTTACCAAACCAGGATGTTAATAAAACTCCTATCTATATATGGATGGCATTCAATAAACTAAACTTATTTTTCTCTAGATAATGTTTGTTGATGATTGTAGAATTTTACTGCTCTGCTGCTAAAAAAGTTGATACGGCCTAATTAACATTTGATACAAAAAAAATTTTAAAATTCAAAAAATCAACAAATGTTTTTTTAATTCATGCGTATGTTACATTTTATTATGTTGATTTTTCATACCAGTTGGCTGATTTTTGTTGTTGATGGATGCAGTTTAACCGTACCCAACATAAAAATAGTCGAAAATTCTTTTCAAAAACCCCGGCAGGTCTTCTGCAAGAAAACTGTAATAATCCATAATAAATCAGCATAAAACCTTCAAAAACAACACTGCAGGTTTTCTGAATGAAATTCGGACAACTTAACTGCAGGAAAAATGCAGTCAAAGAAATCAGCATGAAACCTTCAAAAAACCTGCAGGTTTTCTGCATGAAATTCGGACAACTTAACTGCAGGAAACCTGCAGTCAAAGAAATCAGCATGAAACCTTCAAAAATATCTGAAGGTTTTTTGCATGAAATTCGGACAAATTAACTGCAGGAAACCTGCAGTCAAAAAAATCAGCATAAAACCTTTAAAAAATCAGCATGAAACCTTTAAAAAACCTGCAGGTTTTCTGCATGAAATTCGGACAACCTAACTGCAGGTAACCTGCAGTCAAAATATACAGGTTTCTTGCAGGTTTATTTGTCCGAATTTCCTGCAGGAAACCTGCAGGTTTTTTTTGAAGGTTTCATGCTGATTTTTTTTGCTGGGGATGATTTGATTAATTATTATGTTCTAGTTCAGCTAAATAAGTATACAGTATAACCTCGATATCTCGAAATCAAAGGGAACCAAAAATAAGTTCGAGCTATCGAGTTAAGAGTTAAAAAGGTTATTCCAAATATAAAATTAATTAGTAATTTTTTTTCAAATAATAAAACTTTTTGAGATATAAAAGTTTTTTCAGGTAATGAAGTTCGAGTTAACGAGGCTATAAAGTTATATCTTAACCAAACCAGCACAAACGTTGAAGATTCGTCAAGTTTTTGTCATGTATAGCTATATAAATTAAACTAACTTAAACGCTAACTTCAAGTTGTAGTTACATTAATTAGACATATTTGGTATCAGCTGTGCTACAAGGGAAGCCAGAAAACCAAGATTCAATTTCATAAGCAGTTTTCCAAAAACTCTTCACAACATACGCCGCTTTTCCTAATAACTCCGCGCGGCCAAACAAAACTGACATCGGGGTACACGATGTATGACAAACCCCCCTTCCCCAGGTTTAATCAAACATCTCCAGAGAAAGGAAGGGGCCTCCATAAATAAAGGAAGGGAGCGTTTTAATAACCCGGGGAACAGATACGATGATGGGGCTGCAGTCAAAGCGATCGACTTCTTTTAAATATAAAGGGTTGCTTGCTTCGATCCGGGAATCATCGGAAAAGTAATTAGGAGACTGCTGCAAAGAACAATGCCGTCTTCTTGACTTTTCGGAGGGAGATAGCATTGTGAGCAGGATTGGAGACACTTTGACAAAGGGGGACATGACAATGGAATCGGGATGGCGGAGAGTGGAAAAGTTATAGTTTGGAAAGTGAGAGTTGAGAGAGATTTTGAGGAGATGGGGCAGGAGGCAAACAGTACCCTGAGTTGACTGCGAGCGTAGTTTGTTGGGAGTTCGATAAGAAACTTTCGGAAAGATCGTGGAGGTTACACTCTACCTACAATCAACCAAAGTTACCAATGTAACGTAATAGACTAGTTTCTGTTTAGAGAAGATAGCAGTTTTGTTGTGTTGTTTAAATTGTTTGTTGCACAAAATTGAAATCATCTTCAGAGCTCATCTTAGCTAAATATCCAATTATACAAGGAAAGTTCATTGTGGGATCTTCGCACCAAAAAACAATTCAACAATGAATTCCCCAGAATACCATTCTACCTAAAAGGGGAAATTGGAGAAAATACCCCGGCCCCTCATAAATATTCAAACAAACCTGTGGGAAACCAACCCACAACGTTGTTTAAAGTCATGAGAAAGCATACCCCAAGCGAAATGTGTTTTCAATTCAGTATTGAGAGATTTTTCACTTTTTTGCTTAAATACACAAAATGTGCATTTTCCAATTTTGATAAAAAAAAGTAAAAATAAAATTTTTATTTTGATAACTGCATAGATTTAGCATTAAAATGGCCCTAAGTTAATGAACAATGCTTGAACCACTGCAAATTTTTTTATTTGCGTGCCAATAGGTACCCATAACTACCAATATCCTTTAATTGTTTTGAGCAGTCTATTAGTATAGCATCCCCTTTCTGTTTAATTTTTAAAAACCTTACAAACGCATTTTTTTATTCGTGTCAGTTGTTAATTCCGAGGCTAACGATTTTTATAATGGACAGTGGACACAAATACAATTAGTTTAATGATACATTTATAGTAATTTCTAGTGTAACATTTAATTACACGCGTGTTTACACGCAACAACAGTTTCCTTAAATAATAAGGCTAATTATGATACATAACAGCACTTTCAGGATGCCTCTCTTCCTCTCAATTGTTAAAGAGCTCGTTTTGTGAGCGTTAACACCTCATTCATATTCAAAGCTACGATAATACCAGAAGCTAATATCATTAGGATTAACCGTGAGTATGGAGGTTATACGCAAATGAATGGTATCCCTGCCCTATTGATAGCTTTAATCTCTTCAAAGCTAGAATAGAAGCTTTGAAATTATTAAACTTGCCTCCAAACGTGGTGTCAAATGCAATGTAATGACCGGCAATGTAATGACAATTTGATGATGAAACTAAACCTTAACTAAATTTAATAGCTTATTGTATGGTTATCAATATTTAAATTAATCGAAGTAATTTTAATTACCCTACTTTCATTCTCTGATGCTTCCGTGCGTTCTCCCTAGCAGATGACTATAGACTAGCGAGTTGAGCGGTCGAGTGAGACGCGCTCGCCTTATTGTGTACTATCTCATGTAATACCTATCTTTTGTAAATAGTCCTCCTCAATATAATATGCTTATTTACCCAACTTGGTTGTCCTCATTTTATCCCACACTTATATAAGTAATGACATGGTCATATAAGTAATTTTTGTGTTACCTGAGAACCAAAACCACGGAAGAGGTGAAGAGTCGTTTCCCAAGCCATGCTAAACTTCTTTTTACAAGGCCAGGGAGGTGGACATTCGTTCATCGCCACACACGAACATCCTTGACCCAGATATGATTCTAAAAACCGGAGGCTCGGTTATGTGATCAGATTTATCTTACCACTAAACCCATACGCCAGCAATATTGCTCTTTACTGATCAAGATGTTCGGGGGAAAAGGCTGTATGGGACAACTCACAGTTTTCAATGATATCTGAATGGCAGGGGGAAAATAGTATTGCAAAAAACACAAAACAGAAAGTGTTGCAAAAGTCTGTCTTTTCTCGCTAGGCGGTTAGTGCAACCCTAAAACGTAACGTGTCTTCCACCAATACAAGATTTAGCAATACACTCAGCCGCCTTTCGAAGAAAGACAAGCTTAGCTGCAAGATATATCAATCCGGTTGTTAGATATCATCCATTCAGGCAAGGCATGGTCATCATCATTTCTTACTACTCGCAAAAATGACACCAAAACCCATGTATAGCATCGAATTCCAAACACAGCAGCAACCTGAAATCACTACTGAGTGCACCTGATATACGCGACACCCAATCCTCATTTTCCACCCGCCCGTAGTAACCTGACTCCGATCATACATACATCCAGTCGGCTGATCGCAGCCGGTCAAACGCACCTAAACAGCGACCACTCCGTATTAAGATTCTGGGCCGACAGACAATACCCCCTTTTAATCAGAGGGACATTCAAAGGGGCTTGTTAAGCGGGGCGCTAATGAAAGGGGGCAGCACCCCCTCTTCGAACGGGGAGGAGGCCCCTTTGCGCTAGGGAGGGCCCGCGTTGCTGTTGTTGCCTAGGCATGGAATTAAATAGTAGTACCAAAACGCGTGGGATCTTCATGCATGTGCTGGACTTTGTGTGTGGGTGTATAGCAAAGGGGAGCTGGAAATAATAAAGTAGCAGCTGTAGGTTAGTTCGTTGTGGTCAAAACGAGGGGACAATGAGGTCTTGTGTGACAAAGAGAGTGAGCCCACGCTGGCCGATGTTGCTTTGTAATTTATTGTTTTGTGGGTAGAGAATAGACAATTCAAACGCGTCTGGACTTGATATTGGACTCTATGAGAGACTGGATGCTGTGTTAGAGAAAGCCGTTCAAAAATGCAGACCAAACAGCAGGTTATTGAATATGTACAAAACTGATGTAAAATATTGTCAATTTGGATATTCTATTCAATAGACCAAAATATAATCAATAGGTATCAATAAATAAACCTCAATTCATAATTTTTAAACTTCTGACAAAACTTCTACTTGAGGAATTTAAATATGCTCGCAAAAAAGTTTTCAATTTAACATACAGAATGTTTAAGTGTAAACTCTCAACTCTCAAGCGTCACCTCCAACCGTGGACCGGTTTCGTCCTTGTTAGGACTCATCAGCACGGTATAGGATGGTAACGCAAGAGAGAGGAGGGCAAGTACTAGTCTAGCCGACCATAACTGAAAAAGTGGTGACCATTGATTAGTCCTCCACTCATCTGCTGGAATGACAATGGCATTCCTAGGACAGATTTAATTCCAGAAAGGCAAGGTAAATGAAAGGAGAATTTCACCATTTATTGCTGGGCATTATTAATGGTCCACGGTTAGAGGTGACGCTTGATAGTTGAGAGTTTACACCTATTATCCGCTTAACCAGCAATAAATGGTGAAATTCTCCTTTCATTTATATAGAACTAGCTGATTTGCCCGGCCTTGCACGGGTGGAGTGTATTGATTCCTTTTTTCAAATTCTCCCAAGTTATATGTCCGATTTTTCGCATCACCAATAACCCCGGTGTCCCTAGTACTTTTTCCATATCCCGGTGTTCCCGATAATTTTCATATCCGGGTGTTCCCGATAATTTTCATATCCGGGTGTTCCCGATACCTTTTCATATCCCAGTGTTCCCGGTACCTATTCATGTCCCGGTGTTCCCGGTACCTTTTCATGACCCGGTGCTCCCGGTACCTTTTCATGTCCCGGTGTCTCCGGTACCTTTTCATCTCCCGGTGTCTCCGGTACCTTTTCATGTCCCGGTGTCCCCGGTACCTTTTCATGTACCGGTATTCCCGGTACATTTTCATGTCCCGGAACCTTTACATACCATGATTCCCGATAATTTTCATATCCAGGTGTTTCCAATAATTTTCAACCCGGTATTCCCGGTTCCTTTTCCCCATCCCAGTTCCAACTGTGATATCTCATTCCTTCCCGATTTATTGCCTATTAAACATTTATCCTTTCTATGTGATAGAAACAATCTAATTGAAATCATCTCAGTCATTTGAAATCTAGTGTTTAAAGTCTTAACGGAATTTTCATGAAGCATTCCCGCTGCCCTTTCAAAATTCCTCAGAAATTCAATTTCAAAATAAAATAAATTTCAAAAATCCCTCGATAAAAAGTTTTCAAGTAAAAAACTATTAAAATCCTGCCTTCTTCTTAAAGTAACCAACTTCTTTAAAAGCTACTTAAAAATAAAAACAGATTGCTACTTTTAATAAAAAATCTAGTGATTATAGTCTAGTAAACCATGTTCTGTGAAACACTGAAATTTTAGCTCTGTTTTCATGAAAACTTTTCAATTTTTGATCCATAAATTTAAGAAAATTAAAATATTAAAGAAAGTAATTAATTATTTTAATATATTTCGGTGTTCTGATTGCTGTTATAATATTTAAATACAGATATTCACTGTTTTTCTTCTTAAAAATTTAGTTGTAATTTATAAATTGTTTTCAAATTATATTTTATCAAGTGAGGCAAGACGTCGCCTTAAGATAGAGAAGTAAACCCTACATTTTATGCATTTCAACAATGTATAATGTTATTTCAATGGGTAAAACGGAGTCGAAAAAGCGCCGAAAAACAGGGAAGGAGTCGTTCGATTTTAAAATCGTTTCTTAGTGCGCGTCTAATGGCTGAAAGGAAGGTCTCTGTCAAATTTCAAGCCTATCGGTCAGGCAGTTTTGGAGATTTCGTGATGAGTGTTATGAATGAATGGTATTTGGATTATATATATATAGATGTTTATAATAATACTAAGAACTACTAGCCATAGCAAAACTTATAATAAAAAATTGAGAAAATATTCGTTCAATGGCTCACAAATTAACAAATTTTAAATGACACGAGCACATAAAACTTCTTTCAAAACTTTCCCCTACCTATCGATCAATGAATATGTAAGTATTTAAGGCACAATAATAGGTATGCAATGTAATGGGGAGTTTAAAGTTTCATCAGAATGCTGAGGTTTTTTTGGGAACCCAAACTATAAAAAATGCTCCTCTTTCAACATATCTTCCAAAGCATGTTCTTGTCTACACCATCGGAAGTCAAAACTCAACAAAATCCCATCAGGTCTAAAGCTTCTTTTACCTTTCTGAGAAGCAAGATGATTTATTTGTGTATCCCTTTACACACTTCCAAGCTTTCCTCCAGACCTCTTGCAACACAACCTTTCAGCTTTTCACAAAGCAAGATGCTTACGAAATGTCCCGTCTCGGCTTTTACGCATATAAAACGATATCTTCCAGAAAACGCATATTTGAAACTCCCACGCTTGACTGGAGTTACAAAAGAGAGGAGACGTAAGTATGGAAAAAAAATACTTCGGAAACAGCATCAGCCGACACAGAAAGCTTCTTTTCCCCACAAATACATATTCAGATGTATTGTTTTTATATCAAAAAAAAGGTAAGATATAAATAAAATTTGAAACGCTAAGCCGCACTTAAATCCACATATACTACCCAGAAACATAAAACCAATACACTTCGCGATCAAAAAAGCAAGTATTACGAATGGGGGGGAACCAACAAGAAAACCCAGACCCCTAGGAGAAGGGAGAAATACGGCGAAATCGGCAGAAATTCCGAAACAATGCATATCAGAAACACCCCTACTTTCGAACGAAAAATAAAGGCATTAGGGGAGTGGCCGAAAAGTTCGGAGTCTCGGAACCAATACCATGTTATATCAGATAGGGTATCCATGCGCGAAAAACCCCCAGAAAGGCTTGGATTCCGTTCTATTTCACTTTACGCGGCCGGGAGGACAAAAGGTAATATAAAAGCAACACTTTTCTTCGTTGATAGAACAAAAATCTTGGCTTTTCGCACGCGCCCGCCCCTTTTCCGCGAGAAACTGCTGCCGGGGCAGTTTCCGCGTCCCATCAATTGGATTTGCATTGCGCCGTAAACAAGAGCGGGGATGCATAAGGCTAAAAACCCGGTGGGATGGAGAATGGAAGTGGCCGGTCCGGTTTTTATATCAAAGCAAGGGGAAGTGATACTGTATTCCCCTTGGTGGAGGGGGCAAAACGTAAATGGGGAAAGAAAAGTTTGCGTGTTTGTGTTTTTATACGTTGGGCGGTATTATGTATGGAGGGGAGTTCAAACCAAAAGTGTAAAAGAATGTGAAGCATTATCAGATGTCTACGAAATTGAATCATATAGGCAAAATATCTTTTTAAATATCATTTATTTGAATAGAATATGAAATATTACTTTGATTACATTTTATTGTAATTTTCAGATCAAAACATTTACCCTTCATTAATTTTCCACACAAATAATTAAGACTTGTGGGTCAGCGCTAAGCTCATGTTTTTTCTTTAGCCGCTGGTTAATCACTGGTCAAGTGACAGTGAATAAGGCCGTAAGCATAAATGGTTTTTAATACTTGAAAAATTATTTATTTAACATTTAAAAATCATCTTTATCTACTTCCTTAACATAGATGAACATAATACTTTCAATACTATATAATGAATAATGTAAACTTATTTTAAAATCCCTAAATCAAACCTTTTTGTAAAATAGTTTTGAAACTTTTAGAGAATTTGTAAAATTTAAGTATTTTACCCACGTTATCTTGTGCAATTAAATTACGTTCTTTATATCTACCTTGGTTTATCCTTTGAACCAGCATCTCTTGCCAATATTCTCAATATGCTTTTTTCTAAAACAATTCAACAACAATAAGCTTTCCTGAATAAAGGATCACAATGTTATATCCCACTAACAAACATAAGACAATATTCAAATTTTCAAACAAATCTACAGCCACGAAAAGGCAACAGAAATACCATTCTTCTAATATCTACATAAATATTTCACAACGTCCCGTCTCTAGAGAAATCGAAAACAAGATAACCGCCATCATCCAGTCACCATGGTTACCGCAGTTCCGTTTTCGCAGGAGCAACAAGAGCGAATGTATCTGCTGACAGCGAGACGGACCCATAATCCATCAACACCGGCTCATATGGGAAGATGCTGGAGATAGATGAGTCCTGGACATTGCATCTTACTGCCTTTTTTGTTGCAGGGAGGGGCAGTTTATTGCAAAATTTTTCATCGCCCTTATCAGATGACCAACCGGAATTCGTGAGGGGGAGTAGGGAACGAAAAAGGGACGATTATGAATCATTTGATGGTTGTATTAAGGTTGAGCATTGATTATATGGGGCTCTTATCAATACTTTTTTTTTGCTGAGAATTGATAATACGTGAAGGGGAAGCTATATTCATTCATCAGATTCTCTTAAGCGTAGAATAGTTATTTTTTTTTTAGATTTGAGGATGCATTTGAAAAAGGTAAGGTATTTTAATCTCAGGAGAATTATAGGTACACTATAGGTAGGCTTCATGAGTGATCAAGATTTTATATGTTGCGGTAATTGCTCTGAAGGGATTTAAGAATGATGAATGAACATTTTTCATTAAAAATGTTCATTCACTTTTAAATTATTGTAAATTTTTTTATCTTGTTATCACACTTTAACCCTGGAAAAAATACTTTTGTACTCTCTAAATGAAAAATTTACATTTTGTATTAATTAGCATTAGAATACACAGTAAGATTCCGTGAAAATTTCACGGTTAAAATTCCGTTTACTAGCTTACGGAATTAATATATGAAAAAATCACGGAGATGAATGCATGAAAGTACGATTTTTTTAGTGTTGTCTCCTAATCACCTAAACTACTACTCCACATGAGGATATTATTAACATTCTTAACTCATCATCTTAGGCTCATTCAGGCGTATCACTTTCCATTTTCGTTTGGAGGAATTAGTTAAAAAGTGTGAATTGTTTTTTTTTCTTTACTCCTTAACTTTCAATGCAAACTAGCAATTAGCATGAGTTAATCACTCAGGTTGAAAGTGAAACAGTATGAATGAGCAAACTAGCAATTCACAGAAGTGAATTGAAACGGTGTGAACGATCCCTTTCCGTACAACCATCCTTCAGAAGCATTTCAGGGATGCCGACTGCCCACAGAGCGCGTCATGATCCGTACACAACCTGTTCCCGCCCCCGTCAACCACGAGCGGCCATCAATGATCGGAGAAGCGGAAGAGCAGCGATAAAAAAGGCCCTATCCATCTATCGGTGGATCGGACCCGCTGATCCGCAGCCCGGTTTACGAGCTCGTAAAGAAGCGATCAAAGGTTTACAGCCCCAAACGCAACCTGCGGCAGCCGCCGTCAAAAGCCTCATGCCTGACAAAGGAGGTTTCCTATGGTAAGCGATTTTCGCCTGATGGAGGAAGCGAAATTAGCCGTGGATGCCTACTAGGATCAGAAGGACGAGGTTTATAGGGCTGATTGTGTTGTTAGCATTGACATAAGAAGGATGAGATAAAATAAATACCTCGTTTTTAGGCATCTTTTTTTAACGGAATTCGGCTTTGACAACTCGCTCTTTAAATAAGATTAAAGAAATCGATAATACTAAGCTATATACTTTAGTAAAGAATTTAATGGTAAACTAATGTAGTAGTAATATATACTTAAACATTAACCATCGCATATAAACCATCAAATAACATATGCTTTTCACAGCGTAATTTATTGTATGTAACTAATTTCCTAAAAATAAAGCATTTTTAAAAAGAAAGAAGAATTTCTTTTATTTTTTACACAAATGGACTTTTCATTGGCAGGCACGGATTATAGGGGGGGGCGAAGGGGGCGATCGCCCCCCCCTTAGTATGATATGATTTTTTTTGTGTGGTTACGAAAATCAGAGCATGAAGAAAGTCCCCTTTAACAAGCAATAAAACTATAAAAATAAGTTAAAAACCTGTTATTTTAGGGTCAAATTTTCAAAAATTTTATGGGGGAGGACCCCCAGACCCCCTACGGTACTTGTAACTATTATTTTCAGTAATATTTTTTATGAAGTTCGACGAAATGCAAAAATTCTACCATAAAATGCATATCCGAAATTCGGATGAGGTGTACCAAAACGAGTTGGAAAAACTGGGTTTTTCCTTAATTTTTTAATAATAAGTTCGTCAAAATGTAAAAATCCTTCCAAAAATAAGTTAAATTCTTGATGATTTAACAGGGCGTTATCCAAGAGGGGTTATGGGGGTTCAAACCCTCCCCCCGAAATTTCGACGTCAATTTTTTACTAACTGTTTTTCCTTAAAAATTCGTCTTAAAATGCACAAAACCCCTACTTTTATGGTTCAAAATTTTTCTTGGGGAGAACCCCCAACACCCCTTGAAATTTTGAAATCTACTATTACAGTATTACAGTTATTCCTTGAAAATTTTGGGACTTACAAGGAGTGGTCCTCTTCGGATTGCTTTAAAAGCCCCCCCAATAGGAATAATCACTAACAGTGAGAAAGAGGGGAAGTGGGAACTCGGGGTGGAAAATAAGGGAAAAGCGACTCCAAAACGAGTTAAAATCCTGTTTTTAGGGTCAAATTTCCGGAAATTTTTGGGGGGATGACCCCCCCCCGACCCTCCTTTGGAACTCTATTATTTACAACTTTTTCGTAAAACGTTCGTCAAAATGCAAAAATCCAATTAAAATGGAAATTAAATTCGTGAAAATGTATGTCCGAAATCAAGATTAGGTGTACCAAAACGAGTTGAAAATCTGCTTTTTAGACTTAAAAATCCAAAAATTTTCTGGGGGTGGACCCCCCTTTAGGATATTAGAAGACGATTTTGATACTGAAAATTCTTAACCCCCCCAAAAACAAACCCTGGATCAGCCGTCTACTTACCTTCGTCACCAACAAAATCGTACTTAAGTTTTAAGAAAATTTTTGGGGCCAAACCCCTCCCCGAAAAAAGTCTAGTTACGGCCCCGTGAAATAAGTCCAAAATTCGGATTAGGTGTACCAAAATGGATTTAAACATGCTTTATAGACTTAAATTTCCAAAAATTTTCTGGGGAGGACCCCCAGACCCCTCTTTTAGTACTTCGAGTATGAAGATTCACAACCTGTTATATATTAAGACCCCAAAAAAAAACAAATCCTGGATCCGCCTCTGACAATTTAAAAAGGGGACTAGGAAGTGGGGGGTTAATTATATTTCATATCAAATCTACGAAATTTTGGGGAACCTAGACCGCCCCCCCCTTAAAAATTGCTATAATCCGTGCCTGTTCATTGGTAGTGTAAAATTAACAATTTTCATTATTTTACAACAATATTTCAAATTTTCAAGTTATGTTAGTGCAAGCTACTATTCAGAATCACTTAACCGATGTTTCGATGAACACACAGTTATTTATTTTTAATTTGATATAAATATTAAATGTTAGACTTAAACATGTAGTTAAACTTTATAGTGAATTTATGGAATTGAAGAAAGGGGAAACTTAATTTTAAACTTATTTTCGGTATAATTCTTTGGTAGTCCTGATAATTTTACGAAATTATTGAACTAAACATAGAACAAAATGTAAAAGAGTTTTTAATAATATCCCCCTTAAAATAGTTGTGAAATAAATTTCAGTTCAATACAACAAGGATATTCTCCTCATTTTAGGCGATATTCACTAAAAATGGTTGTTAAAGACAACGGCTTTGAAGATTAAAAGCAATTTGAAGGAAAAACTAGTTATGGAAAGAAAAACCAAAAGCAAGTGTCTGAAATGTCTCGTTCCATCGGGGGAAAAACTAGCTACGTCTAAAGATCAAACGTTCCTCTACCTGACAGAGCACCCAGGCGTGATATTAAAACGTCAAAGGGTAAGAGGAAACAAACCTACACAAAATAACCTAGCTCGAAACTCGCATGCTTTAGTTTTAGATATCTGAAAGGAGTGAACATGAGAAACAGTATTTTTAGCTCTCTTCATCTCATACTTATTTACACATCTTTATTTCACTACTATATTCATTTCCTAGAAGTACGTACACCCACCAATGTTTTCGTAAATTATACATCGTATTACTCTAAACAGGAAAAGTATTGCAAACAAAGCTTGAATTTGTAAAAACAAACATGGTGGTAAATGTAATTTTAACTCTAAAAATATTGTGACTCTGCATACATTCTCAAAATAAAATTACATTATTTGGAACGAATAGTTGTATTAATATCAAAAATCAAATTTTTGTTAGTATTTTGTCATTTTTCAGGGGGTTAGCAATTTATCATCGTTTTTATGTTTACTCTAACTTTTCCGAGATAGATATTTTTAAAGTTGCTTTATGAACTATATTCAGTGTTGATCCAAAATATCCCATTATTTACAACAATAACAATAATTTTAACTTGGTTTTTTTCCACATTTTCTTTATTTTTAGGCATGCCATAAAGAAGAATTTAGCTCTATAAACATCTTATATTTCAAATAAAGTTATTTTTAATAACTAAATAGATTTTTTAAAAGTTTAGTAATTTAAAAGGATTTTAAATTTGTTTGGACTCCGTCGTTACATAAGTTGATCCTTAACTTTATCAACCAAGATTATTGGGAAATGTTTGTGATACATTTTACTTCTCTTAAGCCTTATCTGTTAAGGCTTACTAAGCTCATTGGCGGAACAGCCCAAGTGGACTCAGGCTTACGATTCTAATCTTCGTTTTCTTGACCGCGGGGATCTGGGGTGCAAGGCATATGGGACGGTTAGGTGGTCAGCCTAACGCGAGACCCCCAGTGTTTAGTTCCCAAGCACGCTTGGTCCTCGTTTTATCGACCCACTGGAGGGATGAAAGGCTGAGTCGACCTTGCCCAGCCCTGGACCCAGGAATCGAACCCCGGACCTGTGGCGTAGAAGCGCGTAGCAATACTACTACGCCACCGGCCTTAGAGGCGCAAAATATGTACAACAAAAAATTTTCCCCTAATTACAATTGGGCAAACTATACAAAATAAGCAATTCGTTTTCTTCCAAAGTTGATCTACATCAAGCATATTACCTTCATACAATAAAAGTACCAAAAAATCGCAAAAAGAATTGCTTTATAGAAGACATTTCTTCCAAAGAAGCAATCCCCAATCTACACCTCACGACAATCTCAATCAACATCACCCGAATCCTCCCACCGCTGCAAATCGAACCCTCCTGCGAAAACCTTCGAGAAAACACTCCTTCCTCCACCCCATTAGAACAATCCGAGCGATTCAATTTTTCGGGGGCGAGATTGAGGGCGATAGGGGTGCCGGCCAGCCAGTGCACGTGGCGATGGAACGGATCGCTTCTGGAATTGGAAGGAACCCAGAGGGGGGAGTGATTGGCCCCCGGGGCGAGTCATCAGGGGATTCGCGATTGAAATCGCTTGCTGAGAAAGATGAGGTTCGGAGCCCCCTTTGGGATTAGAATGCGAGAGTGATAGGGCAGCCACAGGGTATGGTTTGCCTATTTCAGTGGGGGATTGTAAAAAAATGTGAAACTGAACGGTGTACCAGAAAAGCCAAGAAGAGTTAGGAACTTAGAATAGAATAGAATAAGAATTTATTTACAGAAAGAAAGAAAAAAAAACAAAATACATATGTTGTTCACTAAGGGGCACAAGCCCTTCCAAGTGAAGCACTAAATTAATAAATAAATATTTATACTAAGAACAAAAATAAAACAAATAATCGAAATACACATACAGTCATGAAACAAAATACAAATATACATACAAAATAATACACACTAAGTACACACCAGAAAAAAATAATAATTTGGCTAACACACAGCAACAAAATATAGTCAAATATCAGGCTCATCTTCAATTACAAGACCTTTATAGATTTGTGTCTTTTAAATTCAATAAATACTTCCTGGGTTTCTTTTGTAAGTTTACTTTATATTGTTAAATAGCAGTATAATGTCCACCTTTTCCCCAGTCAAACTCTCACTTCATTAAAAAGTTTTCTCAAGTTTTCTGAAGTTGAGAATATTTTCGTTCGCTTTTCCCGTCTCTTTAAAAGTAGTTCTTACTTTAGGGGATTGTTTCAATCTCTCAAAGGGGGAAAATAACAGGAACGGTACATATGAGGTTAAAAAGAAATATTAATACATAGCAGTTATAGGTAAAAAAGAATTATCACAAAAGGAAGTTACAACTGCATTTAAGGGGAACTGCACGACTAGTAAAAGAGGAAGAAGCTAACCAGCCGAAAGAAAGTCCTTAAAACTTACTATCTTTATTCGGCCTTTTATGATTCACAGAAAAATAAGATATTGATATATATTGAAAAAAATTTACTTTAAAACTTCAATTTAAAATTATTTTTAACCTCAAACTCACAAAGATTCTAGGAATAAATCAAATATCATTCCGGAACTGGTTTTTTTTCGATACATGCAGTGTTATTCTAAGGATTTTTTGGAGGAGTAAAAATACTCCTTGACTTTTTTAGGAGGCGTGAAATTCATTTATGAGGAGTGAAATACCGAAAATTGCATAAACTATATATAAAGAGACAAATATTTTATAAAAACGCTTTTTTTAATGGACAAACTGAAATAGAAAAAATGAGGATGCTATTTTGGTTTTTAACAATTATAGCATCTGTTAATCTAAGTAGAAAATATTAAACATTATAAATAAAATAATTTATTTTACATTAAAGATTATAAATGAAATATTTATTTATTACAAGTTTATGTAGAAAATTTTTAGGTAGGGTGCCATGCATTTTTTAAGCAAAACATTTATTAAAAATTCAAAGCGTGAAAATACGCCTGGCTAGTTTTTAAAAGCGTATTTCCTATCACTGGATACATGTAAAAGTTTCACACTTGAAATTTTATTAGACGATTTTCCTACAGTTTACTTTCACTCCTCAACCCCAGTGTGTCCATCGATATTATTGAAAAACCTCTAATTTAATCACACCAGTAAAGCAATTTCCACCACTTACACGTAAGAGTCATTCCATGTCAAATCAACCAAAAAATCTCATCAACCTGACCCTCTCGGATTTTAACGAAACTTTCAGGAATCTCTTCTATGTTATAAAATGGAATATGCTTTCATTTTTTAAAAAACTTTTCAGAAAATTGAAAGAAAATCCAACTTTTGGCTCTTTAATCTTGCATAACTCCAACTGACCGAGAAAAATGTATCACCCCTCATTTTAAAGATAATTTTACAAGGCTTAATGTGATATGATATACAATTTGACTATACACGTGAAAAAAGTTTTAATGACTTGTGTACGAAAGATTTAAAAGAAACAATGTTGGTGTCTTTGAAATTCGAGATGGTCAGATTGAGTGACTTGTTGATTTTACATGGAATGACACGTACATACATTAAAACAATCCACAACATAAAAGAAAATCCAGCGATCCAAGCATCGAACTCAAAAGACAAAAAAGAAGCCACTACAGCATCGAAACCTCGCCGCTCTCCCCAGGGGGTCAACTCACTCCTACTCAAACCCATCGTCACCCGAGAGGGCACGTGCCACCAAACAAACGAAGACTGCAATCGAGGACCAAACGATTTTCACGAAAAAAAAATCACGAGAATCACCGAAGAGAAACGAAGTGACGAATGAAAAAAAGGAGGAGGGAGGGAGGAAGGAGAGAAAAGATGGGAGATGGAATTAAAATCTTCCGACTCGCTTCAGAAATTGTTCGAAAAGAATCGGGTGTTCGGAAAGAGTTCGTTAAGAAGGTTCGGGAGCTTTAGCCCCGCTGTTCCCTTAATCAATTTGAGACTGGAGTTTCGCAGTAATTGAATCGGGTGCTCTGCCTCTCGCTAATAGGGGGCAGTCAGCAGTGTGATGCGGACTATAGAGCGGCGGAGTGTCGATAATAAGGGAACGTTGAGTTAGAGTAACAGACGGGGGCTATTATAAATCAATGACTGGTTATTCAGTGGTATGTGTCACATATTCGGTGGCGTATTAAAATTGATTAAATAGAAGGGTTTTGCGATTTCTTAGTGAATTTAACAGATTAATTTGCGATACTGCCGATGTTACTTGAATGAAACATTATTTCGTACTATTCGATTGCTATTTCATAAATTTCTTTTAATTATACAATCAATCCCAGCTTTGAATGTTTTGTCTTCAGATTACATGACAACTGTCATGAGAGATGACTACTACTTTAACCTTAACTAAAACCTTAACTTTTAAGTTAGGTATAAGTAGTATCACAGTGTTATTGTTAACGAGATGAGATCAGATCCTAGATCCTTGTAAGATCATTAGACGCCTAAATAAAGTTGTTGTACCCTACTTGGTATTATTCTTATTGGAACTAAGAGCCAACATGACAACAACCTCTGCTTTGATAATTTGATTCATTTGGATAAATACGAGCGGTTAAAGAAATTCCTATTCCAAAAAACAAAGAGTAAAACACTCGCAGGATTTCTCATATGTTGCGAACCAGCAACCATAAATCTTCCAGCATCTTCTTCTTTGGTCGCCCTACAGCCCCTGATGGGCCTTGGCCTGCTATACTATTTTATTCCAGGCAACTCTATTACACGCCTTTTTTCCAATTGGTTATTTTCATTGTTCTAAGATCTTTAAGAACATCATCCAACCTCAACCATCTGATTTTGGGTCTCCCTCTAGGTCTATTGCCCATTGGCTTCCAATTTAATGTCCTTTTAACTCTATTTTTGTCATCCGATCTTTCAATGTGGCCCAACCAAGCCAGTTTCTGTCCTTTAATATAACGGGTTATAGTTTTATTTTTTACCAGGATCTCCAATTCTCTGTTTGTTCTAATTTGGAATCCATTATCATTCATAATTGGGCCGTAAATTTTTCTGAGAATTTTCCTTTCAAAAATTTCCAAATTATTTAAATCCTTTTGAGACAAGGTCCAAGTTTCAAAACCATAAGTTACAACTGGTTACAAGCAATGTCATCAGCGAAAGCCCAAATTTGTGATGTTTTACTACAGATAAGACCTCTAAGATCTAAATTTCTAATAACCTGTTCAAGTACCAGATTGAATAATAGGGGCGATAATGAATCTCCTTGGCAAACGCCGGCATTTATGTCAAAAACATCTGAAAGATCATTGTTGATCACCGATCAGAACTGAGGCCTTAGATCCCTTCAGTGTAGCTGCAATTAGTTTTACTAGTTTGATTGGTATATTTAGCTCAGCTAAAGTTTCAATCATTTTGGATCTATCTACCTAGTCAGAGGCCTGCTTAAAATCAACAAACAGTGCAAATAGATCAAGATTATATTCATAAAATTTTCATAAATATTTTTTACAATGTGAATTAAATCTTCAAGCAGACAGGGAAAATAAATGACTATACTATTTCTACACCGTTATCCACAAATTTATGAATAAAAAAATATCCAAAACATCCCGACATCTTTAACATCTTTCAGGATGTAGTGGGAACTTAGGATTTTCCATTACACGTACGTAAGAAAGTTTCTAAGGGAGCTGAGTAAACCAACATAGATAACCAATATTTTCAAAATTGAAAGTTTGAAACCCATTAGTGAAGAAAAACTGGTAAACTAAAAGTAAAACTGGATCATTTTCAACAACAGAAGTTACCCCGTTAGCTCGAGTAACTAGATTTAGAAAAGAGTCTTAACACTTTCATAGTTTCCTTGATGTAAGTATTCTCTTTAGATTACTTTGTAGGAAAAAAAACGTTATTTATTCATTATTCATCTTTTACCGAACTTTTAACATAGTTGTTGAACAATATATCTCCCGTATATTCTTAAAAGCTCATGAGAAGACGTAGAAACATAACGGAAAAGCTTAATGGAAGAATCCAAAAAAAAAGAAAGATAAATTTTCAGACACACTGCCAACTAGTTTACGAAATATCTGCGCAAGAAAGACATCACTAACGCCCAGCTCGTTAAACTGCCGAACCATAAAAATTTATTCAAACCATTACCTGAAAGCATAAAAATAAAGCGGAACCTCCTTAACTATTAAGATAGGGGAGAAGCGGAGCAGTAGATTAAAGCATCTTTTTCCTTCATAACCCAGGAAAGATTTATCTCTCTTCAAAGCTGCGGACATAATTACTTTCCGGCGGAGTTTGAAAGTAATTAGGCCGCGGTGGACGAAAAGGGGACTGTTTAAAAGAGGCTCCGAAACTGGATGCGCAAATTGAATTGCTGAATGGAGATTAGAGAGATGTTTTTGCTTTGGGTGGAAAAAAAGTTATGGAGATTCGTTGTGGTTAAATTTTAGTTTCTGAATGAAAGTAGGTTTGAAAGGAATCTTGTGGAGAGTGAAAGAAATGTCTTGAAATTAAAAACGTGTTTGAGTAGAATGGGGAATCTAGTTTATACGCAACTCGTTAGAAATTTAAGATCTTACAAGTAAAAATGGATATAAAAAATTGATGGGCAAGGATTTAACAAAGGGCTACGATTGCGTGTATTACATGCCTTGTGGTTGGATCATTTTTTTAGTCGGATCTAACTGGAAAACCCTTCAATTCGGAAGGGAAAAATGTTGGACTGTTTAAACCATAAGGAATGTCGTATTTATCCACAAATATTAAGCGTCATTCATTTAATGATATTAGATTTTTCTTCCCACAGGACCACAGGTGCATGATCGAATGGAAAGTGAAATAAAAAATGTGTGTGTTTTACACTTTGTTTTTCATATTTATCATCAATGACAGTGTCAGTGTGTGATTTCATAATAAGAATGATAATAAAAGTTACTATTCTTCTAACAAAATGAAGTTAAAATAACTTTAATCGTTAATCAGGTCTCAAAATATGAATATTACAGTCGTTTTTTCAAAATCAAATGCGTTGACTCATTAGGAATATGTTTTAAAAGTGAACATAAAATCCAAATTTGTCAAAAACCACAGTGTTCATGCTCAACAACAGATACTGCTCAGCCAACGATAGTAAAAGGGTCACGTGATATTTACAGACTTTGCACGGCCGATAGTTGGATAACCGGCGATAGTTGGGGTCTTGCTTCTATATACAAGCAAAAGTCTCTTCCTCTTTCGATCAACTGCCCCTCAACTTCCACCGGTCTCCCCTCCGAAATACTATTTCCAACGTTGTCAAAATCACGTGACCCTTACTATCGTTGGTTTAGCAGTATATATCCTTTTAAACGCCAAACTAACCCCGTAAAAAATATTCAACAGTTATCTCATACGAAAGAGGAACCGGACCAACACAAAGCAGAGAACTCACAGGCTTAAAACTCATCCATTCGAAGATCCATACGGACCCGCCCAACTTCCGCGAAAGACCCCCAAAAGCTCTTAATTAAACATTCAATCCAAAGGGGCAGTTCGGATTTTAAAAGGTCACCCTCGGATCACAAAAGAGCCTTCCTCATCAATGGGAAACAAAGGAAGTTCCCGGCAAGACAAAAGAAGCCCCGTTTATTAAAGGGATGAGCTTCTCCAAAACAATTGAAGTTATTGGACACAAGGAATTTTCATTTCGCTAACTAGGAGTTCAATACTTGGTCCAGTAAATTTGCATTATCTAGGGGATATTCAAAAAAGAAATAAGCTAATTATGATTTACTTCAATGCCTATGACTTTTTTAATGTGCTGCACTGCTAGCCTTAATCATCGCCAATTTATTCAAATAAATTCAATTTTTGCATTTCATTTTAGTCCGCTTTGATACGTACAGACGTGTTAGTAATAAAATACAAGTAAATATTTCTCAAAAAAGAATAACTTAACTCAACAAATACTTTCAAATTATCTTGGTACAGTAGTTGCACAAATGTTGCACGCTCTCTCTGTACCTACTTATCGAATGTAGGTACTGTAAAAATATTTTCGTTTCCTATATGATTTCAGAAAAAATCTCGTAAAGTAATAATTTAAAAATTGAACTGCCCATTTTAAAGTTCTTCCGACAGATTTATTTTTTATTTTCATCCGCATTATGGATGAATAGAACAATAATTTTTAAATACTTATTTTACCACTTATACATCGCTAGTTTTTCTAAAATAGGTAATTACTTCATTGCATTCTTCGTATTGCAGAAGGATTTTTATTGTATTAGTATTATAGTTATGAAAGTTCCGTATCCACAAGTTAAAGGGATTAAACGTCTTAGGTATAATGCCTAAAATTTAACAAATGCACAACAAATTAAAACAATTCCTTTTTAATGAGCAATATATATACTCACTTCAATTTGAAACCTTCTTTTAAACGAAATCGTAATATTCAGTAATCTTAAAAGTTGGAGACAGAAACATACCTAAAAAAGAAATAAAATCTTTAAGCATCATTAAAAAGGATCAAAATTAGAAAGATCCTTTTCACATGTATTTTATTAATTGAAATGTTTTACTTACTTGCAAATTACTTGAAAAACTAATAAAAGCAAAATTAAAATATTTTCAACAGATAACATTTCCAGCCACAAAATTAAATTAAACATTCAATTCATATTTTACTTCTTTCTTTAAAAAATTCAAAACCAATAAAACTGAAACATTATTTTCTTTTTAAAAATCTTAGATAAGGATATAGTTTCAATAAAAAGTCCTGAATAAATTTGATAACTGCCATCAGATTATGTGAGCTGCCTCACAAGCTACAACCAGCCCAACTTGAGGCACCAGACTCGACGCATTCGATGTTTACCATCTGCTGCGTACACAACAATCTCCAACACGGGGGTGTCCCCGACTTAAAACCCGAACTCTGCAAACAAGCCACAACAACACAAACCTTCCACGAAAAACCCTCCATCCATCCCAACCCATCACAACAAGAAGAGGCATTACGCGATTTTGCAAGTCAACAAGGAACGCAGAAAAAAACGAACCATTTCCATAATTTTCCATCAGAAGAGAGGAGATAAGATATTCCTGGAGATAAAAATCAATACCGCGGATATTAACAACAGAACGCTGCTTTTCTTCTTCTTCTTCTTCTTGGACGATAAAAAATGGGAAATAAGTAGGGCTTAGATGGAGGAAACTTCAAGAGGAGATGAGCCACATGTGTACAAGATAATGGCGGAAAAGTGATTACGAGAAAATTTGATAAATTAACAAGGTTTGCTTTGGGATGGGGATAGTGGTTTGGGGATTTAAACAGTGTTACTATGCAGAAGTTTTAAATCTGGTTCCCGTTTGTGAAGTAAGATAATAATCCATCAAATATGCTTATCGTATTAACTGTTCCTTGCCTATCATTTTTACTTTGGTTGGGTGGAAAATGAACACTTATAAAGTGAGTATAATGCAATTAACTCCCCCAGAGGAAAGCAGGTTGTCTGAGGATTTTTAATTTCTATCATCATGAACTTCCATTTTTCAAACGAATGAAATAATTTACATGGGCTTCGAGGATTAAACGGAATTATAGCTGCTAGCTGCTGCTGGTAGGTAAAAAAGTTATGAGTAAAATTCAATTTAAAACAGGCAGTATGCATGATATGAATAGATTAATTGTAAAATGTGGGTTGTGATAACTTTGCCTTGTGTTAAAGCAGTGGTTCCCAACTCAAATATGTCTGCGGACCACTTCACTTAAATTTGAACCTCCGCGGACCATCTCTATCCCTAACTGTATCTTCAAAATTTTAACTTTTTTTCAGTGCATTCATTCCTCATGGAGTGTCCTAAATTTTGACTTTTTCTGAAGTAAGGGAAACCGAGTCTTACAATGTTTCTAAATAGAACTTAGAAAATCAAATAAACTATTGAACTTGAAAGAAAAATTAATATTACATTAATTTTATACCTAATTATTTAAAAATATACCTTCTATAAAAGACAATTTAACTATTTTTAACAAGCTTTTTTATCTTTTAACCTTGGAAGGGTTCACACCTACACAAAAGTTACAGGTTTAAAAAAAACAGTATAAAATACTTATTTTTCTTCTTTTTCACAACCCACAAATAAGGTAATATGTTATTACTAGTAGATTTAAATTTGTAGATTTAAATTTATTAGTAGATTTAACTTAAACTTAGCTTTAAATTAAACTGCAGAAAGAATGAGATTACCAGGAATTCTGTTGATCACAAAAAAGCAAACTGGACATGCACTGACTGGAGTTGTGGCAGAGGAAATTCTATAGGCGAGGCGGGCGAGTAGAGGCTGATGTCCTCCCGAAAGAAACCACATCAAAAGTCAATAATTATTTCAAAGGAGCGATTAAATAGAAAATAATTTATGTGTTTAAAAACTTTCCCATTAAATGTTTCTCATATATTCGAACAAACCTATTTCACGTGTATTTCAGAATTTTCCTGTTTTCATACCACGATTTCTCGAAGACCCTCTGTCTGACCATAGCATCCCAGTTTGAAGTATCTTTCAACACTTCCACGCTTCGCTTCGTATCAACCCAAGTATAAGTCCGATCATTCGATTCTTTATTAGTCCCCCCCGACGCCTCTCACTTTTAATTAATCTGATGCAATATTTTTCCACATCCTCAAATTTTGTTTCTACTCTGTAATAATAAAACTCTGTTGAATAAAACAGTGAAAAATAAGAGAAATGAACAAATGACTCATAGGAGAGAAAGAAAACTATTTTTTTAAATTATGAGACGTATGATTTTTACTTATGTTTCTGTATCTGTAGTGTTTTTACTATGTCCTGGATTGTGCGATTAGGAAAACTATTTTTTAAAAATTTCCACACATTATTTGGATAAGTTATTTAAAAATCATCTCACGGACCACCTCTGAAGGCCTCACGGACCACCGACCACCTGTTGGGAACCACTGTGTTAAAGCCTTAGTAATTTTGTTTTGAATTTTCACGCAGAATCAATCTTTATGAAATTACTTAAAATTGAAAATAACGCGATTATTTTCATAAGCATAACTAATTTTTTTAAGATTACTTCTGTTACAAAATTCTAAAGACTACTTGTAAACTTATTTTTGTATGAAAACGTGATGTTTTCAAGCTAAGAGAAATTCTTCGAGGACTTTTTTTTTAATTTTGGAAAAAAATACATGTTCTATAACGAACGCATTAAAGATTAAGTTTTAAAGAACAAAATCTTTTCGCTCGGGTGAGTATCGAGTCTACCCCCCATACCAAGAGTATAAAAACCAATTTATCATGAGGTGATCTCACCCATAGCCTTCTAGAGCTAGGAGCCTCGCTCTAGAAGGCTATGTCTCACCTCCTTGGAGATGCAAATAGAAAATGTGTTTCCCCTTTCTTTGTATTCTTGTATTCATATTGTAATAAAGTTGTTTGTTTGTTTTGTTTTGTCATAGATGTTTCTGGTTATTTTCAAACTTGTATTTGAAATCTCATTACGGATTGAAAAGTATTGAAGCTTCTTACTATGGTTGGTGATGCAACATCATTTTCGAAAATTAATTCAATTGAATAAGCAAGCAGAACTTTCCCAGTTGTTCCAGATCATCCTATTATGAGTCGTCACAGTTCTCCTGCATACCAATCAAAATCAATACACCTCGATCCCGCCCCTTCAACGGAACTCCCCAAAAAGCCATACAGACGCCGAAAAATCCGTTTATCTTCTCTTACGGGGCCTTCTCACGCCTGTTTGCCCATCGATCCCCCTCTTCTTCGTAAAAAATACACGAAAACGAGGAGGGAAGAAAGAATACGAGATTCGAACAAGGCAGCAGTCTAATCGGGCCTTCACCTCCCACCTTCCCCAATGCGGCGTGAAATCCCTTTTAGGTGCGAGAAGAAGAAGAAGATGACGCCGAAAGAATATATACAGCTAAACCTAACTCCTTTTTTTTCTTCGTTCCACAAGGTGCGTAACAAGGGAAGGAGAGGAAAAAATAAGAAGCCGTCCTCTCCAAATCTGGGGATTTCTGTCTCGGCATCTGGCAAGGGGGGCTAATCTACACCCGGGGTTGAGACAATGGGAGGGGAGGGAGTTTCGTTGTCTGGTTTCTTGCATACGACAAAAACTGTGTTCTCTGGGCGTAATTGAATTTTTTTATCATAGTGCGATTTTATACCTGCTTGTTTTTAGGGGGAGGATATTTGTAGCTTTTTAGGGACGGTAAAGGTTTTTTTGTGGGGGTGTAGCATCATGCAGACGATTTCTTTCCCTTCCGTTGGGTTTTTTTTCGTTCGGAAGAGGAAAGACCTAGTTTTCTGCTACTTGGCGATGTGCAGGTTTTTCGGAGCGAGGAAGATTTATGTGCAGTTTTCGGCCTCGTTGGTTTTTTAGTGTAGGTGATAATGTGGAGGTTTTTGAATAAACTGAGCGTCGTTTATTTAGTCTTTTTTTTTGTCCTCGATAGTCTGTTTTTTCCGGGTGTTAAGTTTTATTTTCTTATAAAATGTGGGTTTCATCACTTTTATAAGTTCTAATCTACCAAGCAGTGTTTTTAAAAGCTACGAAAAACAATTTTTTAGCTGCTATGAAACTATCTTTTAGATTAAACTACTACCTTAAGTTTAAAAAGGTACTTAGAAGGTGAGCACATTCTGGCTACGTTTTATTGTAGTTTTTTAATGAAAGTGTCCTATCTCCGAATTAAACAAAGAAAATTATAAATGTGAGGGTAGTGTAATGACTTTAGCGGCCGCCATAGGTGGCGCTCAAAAAGACTCGAGGCCCGCCACTGTAGAGCTCTGTACTCTATCTTCGTATGTAAAACCTTGATCAAAAGTTAATAGTCTAAAGTCATCTTCAAAAAATACGCCGAGTGGTTAAGCTAACTAATTTTATTGAAGATTTAGGACGAACACAAATACATGACACAACACAAAAAACACATGCCGAAGCATCTTACAAAAGATAACCGAAACTTAAGACGAAACGTTCAGAGTACAGAGCACCACAGTGGCGGGTCTCGAGTATTTTTCATCTATCTATCCTATTTTACGTAAGCATACTATCACTGTTTTTGCTCATACAACATTGTATAATTTTAAACATCCACTCTTATCCAGCATTTCCAATCATCCAATTTGTTGAGTTTTGGCAATGGAAGGACTTAAGAGGCGTCGTTATGCGTGAGATTAAACCAATTGGTCTTGCTGAAGTGCAAAACAACTGGTTAACACAAAACGGGGTTTTACTAATATTCTTGAGATCAATTTCGTTTTATAAATTACAAAATAATAAAATTAAAATTTAACTGGGATAATTAAACGACAGAGTGCAGTTTTGTGTTCTGTATTTTAGGAATATGGTTTTTGTGGATTGTCGTGCCATTGCTACTGTAATCACTTTAGCGGTCGCCATAGGTGGCGCTGAAGGAAAACAAAGAATAAATTAAATATATATAATTTTTTACTTAAGCTGATGGTGGTGGGAAGTTGCTAAAACCTTGTTTTAAAACTCTTTTTCTTGTATATTATGGAGATTGTAAAATCCATCTTCTCGGCAGAACAACAGCGAAATCATCAATTTTTTAAAAAGTTTGTTCTAATTTTTTTTCTTAAATTGAAAGGAACATGGAAAAAAGGTCAAACGAAAATTCATTCATCTCTTAACTCTCTTTATAGAAAAATAAGGCGATTTCTTACTAAACAATTCAACCAAACTTTGACGCATATATCTCGCCAAAAGTATTATTATTTCTTTCATGGCTTCACTAAACTAACTACAACAAATCACCAAATATTCCAAAACACATACAGAGTTTTTCTTCAACAAAAAAACTAGGCCCCAAATCAAATAGACAGCGCCAAGTGTCAACAACAAAAAAAGCTCCAGACACCATTCCAGCTCAAAGGATCCGTCAAAGTTGACGAAGAGAAACATACAGCGACTGTCAGTAGCCAGCACCCGATGCCACAACGATAAGACAAGGAATAAAAGGAAAAAAGCAACAGAGCAGGAGCCTTTTACCTCAACTCAAGGAAATAAGCGAGCCATGATAACTCGGGGGAAAGAGTACCCTGTATTAATGAGTTAGATAAAGAGGCGGGGAAACTTCTTTTTGCTATGCAAGTATTACGGGGGATAAACTGGTATTAACCGGAGCGTCACGGGGCAATAAAGCCAGCATAATACTTACACGCAAGAAAAAATTAATGGTGGATTAAGGTTGGTTTCTTTGACGGAGATCCCTTTATTAGTCATATGGATTATAGTTTTTTTTCTTTGGTTTTTTTAGAATAATTGTAGATAAACACTGATTGTGCTCGTAATTCTGGTATAAATTTAACAATTCATGCATGAGGCATTTCCCTAAACCAGACTTCCTTCTGTCTGTTTGTGGAATTATTTAAAGAAACTGAAATTTAATAGGTTGAATCGAATCTTCAAAAAATGCGCAAGCTGTATGTTAATTCTATTATTTGAAAAAGTTAAAACTACCTTTAAAAACAAGTCAGGAAAATAACTTTAGAGACTACCTTCATAAAGTAGCACATAATAATAAACAGGTGGTTAAATTATTTGTATTTTAAAAATATGTGCACAACGCAAAAATGAGTGCCGAAATTAGCTTATTTAAACAAATTGTTTTCCACACATTAGTTCTCAAAATATATCTAAACGCATGGAAATTCTGCATACAAGTATCAACCACGACAAATGTTAATTGCTTACAATCCGAAATTTATTGCCAATAGCGCTTAACATACAAGGCTATAAAAATACAGGAAAATCAGACGGGGAAAATAAATTACCACAATAACTAGTGAACAATAATAATTCTCAAACCACGCAATCAAACCAGACGACACACCATCCCAACAGTAATGTCACCCAAAAAATATACGGAAAATTCCCCACCATATTCATAAATAAATCCACACGTAAACTTCCAAAGACAAAACCAAACCCCGCCTACACATCAATAAAACCCGATCCCGGGGCATAAAAACCAAGTCCACAGAGAGAAAGATATAGTAAAAAAACTGGCACCATCGTCTTTTTCGATAAGTTGGTCTTCTTTCTAAACGAACGATGATAACTACGAGCAACGAGCCTCATGTGAAGGCCCTACTCTCGTAAAAGCTCTCGCGGAGTACCGCGCAGGAACGGGAAAAGGAGGGAATTGAATAAGGAAGCCCGTTGGAGCGGGAATTAAGGGCATCGACGGCGTAATACGAAAGTGAAGAGGCTTTTATTATATTTATGGAGGAGAGAGAAAGGCAATGTTGGGATTAATATAAAAAGGAAACTCCTCTCGTCAGGGAAAAAAAGCAGGAAGTGTTCGGTTCCGAAGTGGTTTTCGCGGGCTTAACACCTGTAAAACGAGCTTTTCTTTCGAAGTATAAACCGTAGAAGACTGGAAACATTAGTTTTACACAAAAAACAAGCTATTTTTAAGAGTAACACTTTTTCAAGTTTTTTTGAAACCCTATACTTTGTGTTTTTATAAGTATTTAACAAATGTAAAATAATTATTCTGGAATAACTAATAATACTTAGTGAGGCAGGCAATGTGATTAATTAATTCAATGGCATTTATCAATGCGAATTTATCACTTTGCCCGTAACATACTAAATTTTAAACATTTAAACTTGTTGGATCAATGCCTTTACCAGTGTGTAATTGTTCTGTTTTTATTTTTTTAACCTTTGAAGGAGAATAAATTAAAATCCAGGTGAGTCATCTACATCTACATAACACTATTTATGAAATTTTTCATCGTTTAGTTTAGAGTGACCATAGTTTTGGTCTAAAAATGCTAAATAATATGTTAAAAACAAATAATAAGGATGGGTTTCTTTATATTTTCCAAATACCTTGTTAATGCCTGTTAGAAAACTATTGTGAAGATTTTGTGAGTAGGATGAGAGATGTTTTCATTGTTGAATTGCAATTTTAAAAATTAATTTATAACATAAATCAGTTCTTAATAATCAGTTCTATAAATCATTAATCGTTAATCGGTTCCACGATACCAGGATGGCGACAGTATTTTTAAAACCTCAATAACTTAAATGGAAAAAAGGATGATGGATACCCTTAACTCTTACTTATTCAATCACATTTTAAATTCATTTCTGAAAAAAAGGCAAGTACGAAAAATATAAAATCCTATTTGATATAACTGAAATAGCGCTTTCTATTAGAGGATAAATAAATCATATTTCATAAGTAGTACTTGAGACTTTAGGATTAAATTATACACATAGTATGTAACATTAGTTTTAAATTTCTACATTCGATCCTTTTTGTAAGACTATTTATCCCTGGGATTTTCCCAACAGGCGTATTTTAGAAATCCTGCCAGTAAAGAACTGAACACTAACAGGGAAAACCTCTTAAACATAGAAATAGCAGGTAATGGAAGGTTATTAGGAAATGATGATACCAAAACATAACTAATACGCTTCGAAATACCATTTTTAAGTTCGCTATTTCTACGAGAATTGCATAATTCTCCAAAACACTTCCCCTCACAAATTGCAAAGCAGAGCCCTAACACTAAAACCCAATTCAAAACCCATTACCATTTCCAAACCGGCAAATCATGAAACAGCCCAGCCGCATACCAGAGGTCACCAACCCTGGCAGATAAAATCTGCTTATCGCTATTTCCGACACCAAAACGGCAAAGCCCGGCCTAATTACAATCCGCCATTGCCTGCAAACACAAGGCATTTAAAACATGGCACATTCCCTAAAACAACGTGCAACGCTAATTAAATTTGGATACGTCCGTCGCCTGGGAAAAGTTAGTGCGCTTTTGTAAGGGTAATAAATGAACGAGGAATTTGAGCTTGATTTTCATACGAGATGTGTAACTAGGGTAGACGCGGTCAAAATACGAAGTGGTTCTTCCTCTGCCATTAGCTAATAGGAGTTAGATGAGTGTTTGTTAATTGAGTTTAGTTAAAAGCGGTAATTTTGGAAATTTAATTGGAAGAGAGCATGCAGGGCGAAGTGGGGAAGATGTATTATTTTAGCGGTCAACACTCTTTTACCCTTGTACGTTGTATGCAGATAACTTAAGGTAGTACATGGAAACCGTTCTAATGTTAAAAATTAAAATCAAAGGTAAAGCTAATTTAATTCATGAGATTTATCAATTCCTTTACACAGGAACTAAAACTGTGGGTAAAATTACTTACTACTAAGCTAAAAAGAATTTTTAAAGGCAACATTAAACGTAATTGATACACCTGAAACTAAGTTTCTTAAAACCCAATACATTTTAAAATTCATTTTTATACATGATTGATACTAAGCAAATAAAGATTCATTTTTGTACTTAAGTTTATTTGTATAAAAAACGCACTCCACTGAAAGAGGTAGAATAATTTCACGACATCACAATCCATATTAAACCCTTTAGCTTGGGTTATTTTAAATAGGTCTTTCAAAAATATCTATACATGTCAAGAACAAAATTAAATATTCATTTTTTGGGGAAGAATAAAGCGCATTGTTCGAAATCCACTTATTTCCCTTTGAATAAAAATATTCTAAGAAGTACAAAGATTATCTTCATAGTGAACGTAGAAAGACTGCAATAAACAATAAACGAAAGCAGATGGTACGATTCAGGAAATATTCCACCTACTTATTTATAGCCCTATGCAAATGCATAAGCTCGAAAGGATCGAAAATGGCCGTGCAGTTTCAGTGAAGAGTTTGAAAAGCGGCAGAAATATGAGTCAGGGAAAACTAACACATGTCCAGTCAGCAATTCGAACATTTATATCGGAAAGTTAATTTACATTATGCAAGATATTTTGAATTTTGTCATATTTATTATGCACACTGGCGGAAATTAATATTCCAACACCAAGAAGGAAAATATATATCCAAGTCAAATTTATTTCTATGATTGCACATAGTATCAATGTGAATTGATTAAAACACCAGCCTTCCTGGATGTTAGGGGGCCGAGAAAACCAGGGAGGAGTGTTGTCTCCATGGGTGTCCATTACCGCCGTCACACGTCTAGGCAAGGTTCCTTCTTGGATATTAATTTCCGCCAGTGTATATTATCTTATAACTCCCTAAAAGTAATACAAATAAATTTATACTTTTAAATTACTTAGCGGTTATAATAATCTTTAATTTATTCGTTCTAACTTGCTCCACACCTGATACATAAATACTAAAATCTAAATATATAACGATTTATTAATCGTAAGAAATGGATAAAAAAGCCATTTTAAAAGGGCAAAACTCCTGTAGAACTGGTTTTTCCTTGTCAAGAAATACTATGCGGAGAAGCAAACGCAACGCATCAAATTTCTGTAGAACTCTTTTTTCCTTTCTAAGAGTTACTATGCGGGGAAACAAACCAAATGCATCACCTTACTGTAGAACTGGTTTTTCCTTGTCAAGACATACTACGCGGAGAAGCAAACGCAACGCTTCAAATTTCAGTAGAACTCGTTTTTCCTTTCTAAGAGTTACTATACGGAAAAACAAACCAAATACATCACCTTACTGTAGAACTGGTTTTTCCTTGTCAAGACATACTATGCGGAGAAGCAAACGCAACGCATCAAATTTCTGTAGAACTCGTTTTTCCTTTCTAAGAGTTACTATGCGGAGAAACAAACCAAATGCATCACCTTACTGTAGAACTGGTTTTTCCTTGTCAAGACATACTATGCGGAGAAGCAAACGCAACGCATCAAATTTCTGTAGAACTCGTTTTTCCTTTCTAAGAGTTACTATGCGGAGAAACAAACCAAATGCATCACCTTACTGTAGAACTGGTTTTTCCTTGTCAAGAAATACTATGCGGAGAAGCAAACGCAACGCATCAAATTTCTGTAGAACTATTTTTTCCTTTCTAAGAGTTACTATACGGAAAAACAAACCAAATACATCACCTTACTGTAGAACTGGTTTTTCCTTGTCAAGACATACTATGCGGAGAAGCAAACGCAACGCATCAAATTTCTGTAGAACTCGTTTTTCCTTTCTAAGAGTTACTATGCGGAGAAACAAACCAAATGCATCACCTTACTGTAGAACTGGTTTTTCCTTGTCAAGACATACTATGCGGAGAAGCAAACGCAACGCATCAAATTTCTGTAGAACTCGTTTTTCTTTTCTAAGAGTTACTATGCGGAGAAACAAACCAAATGCATCACCTTACTGTAGAACTGGTTTTTCCTTGTCAAGAAATACTATGCGGAGAAGCAAACGCAACGCATCAAATTTCTGTAGAACTCTTTTTTCCTTTCTAAGAGTTACTATGCGGGGAAACAAACCAAATGCATCACCTTACTGTAGAACTGGTTTTTCCTTGTCAAGACATACTACGCGGAGAAGCAAACGCAACGCTTCAAATTTCAGTAGAACTCGTTTTTCCTTTCTAAGAGTTACTATACGGAAAAACAAACCAAATACATCACCTTACTGTAGAACTGGTTTTTCCTTGTCAAGACATACTATGCGGAGAAGCAAACGCAACGCATCAAATTTCTGTAGAACTCGTTTTTCCTTTCTAAGAGTTACTATGCGGAGAAACAAACCAAATGCATCACCTTACTGTAGAACTGGTTTTTCCTTGTCAAGACATACTATGCGGAGAAGCAAACGCAACGCATCAAATTTCTGTAGAACTCGTTTTTCCTTTCTAAGAGTTACTATGCGGAGAAACAAACCAAATGCATCACCTTACTGTAGAACTGGTTTTTCCTTGTCAAGACATACTATGCGGAGAAGCAAACGCAACGCATCAAAATTTCTGTAGAACTCGTTTTTCCTTTCTAAGAGTTACTATGCGGAGAAACAAACCAAATGCATCACCTTACTGTAGAACTGGTTTTTCCTTGTCAAGACATACTATGCGGAGAAGCAAACGCAAAGCATCAAAATTTCTGTAGAACTCTTTTTTCCTTTCTAAGAGTTACTACGCCTGGTTAAGACAAGGTGTGTGGAGAAACAAACGAAAACGTTACATTATTATGATCTTTTATAATATAATTAGTATTAAGCGGTTTTTTAATTCATATCAATACAAACAAATAATGTTGAACTTTACAAAATTTACATATTTTTGACTAATTTAAAGGTTCTTTTCTCGGAAGAGAAAACAAACAATTTAATGGCAGTAAACAACGAACTAGCTTTAATGTAAGGATGTTGGAGTTGGCTCTTTATTAAACGCTTTGATTTAAGCTCCTCAACGAAAGATAAAAACAATTAGTACCGCCTCGCCTTAGTACTGAATTACTAAGCTCTAATCATAATGTAATTCTGCATGCTTCTTTTTAACCGTTTTTTTACTTTGAAAACAAACTTTTCATAAATTCAGATATGTAAATTTTGCTTACATTCAATTTTTCATTATATTGCATTTTTGTATTTTTAAACTTTGATATAGAGCTTTATAAAGAATTTTCAACTATGTATATAATGCTCATTAAACTTTACTTTTTGTGCAATATTTATTTTTATACGATTAAACTTATTTTTTATAATTCAAATACATATTTTTCACTAAAAATGCTAATAATTAATAAAGTGAAGTTTTTTATCTTAAAAATCCTCCTGACGTATGGAACCAAATGTAATAGACAACTACAACTATTTTGCAAACGTATTAAACAAACTCGTATCTACGACAATTAGTCCAGTAACTTGGTGCCAAAAATAGGGTGTTTCAGGAAAAAAATACAGAAGTTTTTTTATCGACGGTTTTATATGTTTTCGAGGGTGCTGAATCCGAATCTGAACTTTGCATACAAAATTTCGAATGGCATTTTGGTGAAAATTCGAAAAAACCCTGAAATTTCACCTCATTTTTTGGTTTTTCGTTTGTAGAATGGAAAGTATGGGTTTCTCATGAAAATGTTAAATGCAAAAAATAAAGATGATAAAACAAGCTACAAAATTGTCAATTCCAACTTTTTTATCAGACTAATAGTTCGGCCGCTAGAGCGCGTTGAAAATAGGGCAAAATTTGCGCCTGCGGGTAAAAATCCAGAAAATCGAACTTTCATCTAAGAAATAAAGTATTTTTTTAAATAAGGTACTTTAAAAACTAGTTTTATAATGTTTCACATGAAATAAACTATCTATTTAGTCTATTAATTAGTATTTAAATGCATTTTCCTCAGCAATTTTCCTTAAGAACGCAGTTTCAATAGATGTCAATAGTGTAATGATAAGTAAGTCGCTTGTTGAAGAAAACATACAGAAGTTTTTTTCTCAACGGTTTTATATGTTTTCGAGGGTGCTCAATCCAAATCTGAACTTTGCATACAAAATTTCGAATGGCATTTTGGTGAAAATTCGAAAAAACGCTAAAACTTCACCCCATTTTTTGGTTTTTCATTTGTATAATGGAAAGTATGGGTTTCTCATGAAAATGTTAAATGCAAAAAATAAAGATGATAAAACAAGCTACAAAATTGTCAATTACAACTTTTTTGTCAGACTAATAGTTCGGCCACTAGAGCGCGTTGAAAATAGGGCAAAATTTGCGCCTGCGGGTAAAAATCCAGAAAATCGAACTTTCATCTAAAAAATAAAGTATTTTTTTAAATAAGGTACTTTAAAAACTAGTTTTATAATGTTTCACATGAAATAAACTATCTATTTAGTCTGTTAATTAGTATTTAAATGCATTTTCCTCAGCAATTTTCCTTAAGAACGCAGTTTCAATAGATGTCAATAGTGTAATGATAAGTAAGTCGCTTGTTGAAGAAAACATACAGAAGTTTTTTTCTCAACGGTTTTATATGTTTTCGAGGGTGCTCAATCCAAATCTGAACTTTGCATACAAAATTTCGAATGGCATTTTGGTGAAAATTCGAAAAAACGCTAAAACTTCACCCCATTTTTTGGTTTTTTGCTTGTAGAACGGAAAGTATGGGTTACTCGTGAAAATGTTAAAAGTAAAAAATAAAGATGATAAAACAAGCTATAAAATTGTCATTTACAATTATTTTGTCCGACTAATAGTTTGGCCACTAGAGCGCGTTGAAAAAGTGGCAAAATTCGCCCTGGCGGTGAAAAAATCCAGAAAATGACCCTTATATTCCTAAAAAAGTCATATTTCGATTTCGATAACTAAGAAAAACTACATTTATAATTTCTTACATGATATAATCCTACCATTTATCTCAAATATTATTTATTCAATGAATGTTCTTTAGGAATTCCCTCCCAAAAACGCAGGTTTTTTAGGCAAAGAAAAATCAAGTTGTTATTTTCTTTTTTGTTCTAGGCACCGATTCCTTATGAAAGCTTTTGTTAAGCATTAAAATTTTATTTTATCTACTACACTCATTGCTTTTTATATTATCCTCTCCTGCTCACAAACTTATAAAATCTATGAATAATTTTTCTTTCTGGAAAACTATGATTTTCTGTTGTAGATTATAAAAACTCCTGGCATGCTTATTAGTAATGATACCAAAATTCACAATAACTTCTTGACACATGCAATTATAATATTTATTTATCGGTTTCTACACCCAGGAACGTGAATTCCAATTGATTTGTCAAGGATGAAATTAAGCATAACTTAGTTATAATATATAAAATAACATGGTCACAGAAAATTATCCTTGTATATTCTTTAAAGTGATGAACATAATGGTTTTCTCCATTCGGGAATGGGGTTATATCATGTAACAAATTATAAATGTAGTTTTTCTTAGTTATCTAAACCGAAATATGACTTTTTTTAGAAATATAAGGGTCATTTTCTGGATTTTTCTACCGCCAGGGCGAATTTTGCCACTTTTTCAACGCGCTCTAGTGGCCAAACTATTAGTCGGACAAAATAATTGTAAATGACAATTTTATAGCTTGTTTATCATCTTTATTTTTTACTTTTAACATTTTCACGAGTAACCCATACTTTCCGTTCTACAAGCAAAAAACCAAAAAATGGGGTGAAATTTTAGCGTTTTTTCGAATTTTCACCAAAATGCCATTCGAAATTTTGTATGCAAAGTTCAGATTTGGAATTAGCACCCTCGAAAACATATAAAACCGTTGAGAAAAAAACTTCTGTATGTTTTCTTCAACAAGCGACTTACTTATCATTACACTATTGACATCTATTGAAACTGCGTTCTTAAGGAAAATTGCTGAGGAAAATGCATTTAAATACTAATTAACAGACTAAATAGATAGTTTATTTCATGTGAAACATTATAAAACTAGTTTTTAAAGTACCTTATTTAAAAAAATACTTTATTTTTTAGATGAAAGTTCGATTTTCTGGATTTTTACCCGCAGGCGCAAATTTTGCCCTATTTTCAACGCGCTCTAGTGGCCGAACTATTAGTCTGACAAAAAAGTTGTAATTGACAATTTTGTAGCTTGTTTTATCATCTTTATTTTTTGCATTTAACATTTTCATGAGAAACCCATACTTTCCATTATACAAATGAAAAACCAAAAAATGAGGTGAAATTTCAGGGTTTTTTCGAATTTTCACCAAAATGCCATTCGAAATTTTGTATGCAAAGTTCAGATTCGGATTCAGCACCCTCGAAAACATATAAAACCGTTGAGAAAAAAACTTCTGTATTTTTTTCCTGAAAAAACTACCAAGTTACTGGACTAAATACGACATATTTAAAAAATGAAACGGGGAAAAATATACATCATTCAATCTAATAAGCGAACCCAAACTGTAACATAGCTTTGTTTAGTAGCAACTTCCAGCAGCTGCGCTTCCTACTTAAAAGCGTTGATTCCCAATCCCACCGTATCCCCCAGACGCTTCTGAACAATTGAAACCCCATCCTAATTCGATTGCGCCCGATATCCCCCAAACATCGCTCGCACTTACAAAGACATCGAAAGAGGGAGAATGGGGAAAAACAGCAACGATAAAAATCCTCCTCCTCCAACGAAAACCAGATTAGCGCTCCTTCTCTTATTTACCTTCATTTGAAGGAGTTTAAATCTTGGGAGGATCATTCAGAGATCAGGGCGCATTTGTTTGCAGTTCTAATGTGAGGGAATGGGTGGGATTGGAAACAATTCGGGGGCTGGGGGAAGGCTGTTCGATCCTATGGATGGGGAGATGCTGGTTGAAGATGCTTAGGAGATCACACTATTTGGGGTGGCTTGTTTCTCGAAGTGTTTTGGGATATTTTCTATTGGGTTGTTTGCTGTAATTAGTAAATTAAGATCTTTTGTTCAGAGAAAATTTTTTACGAGATGGTCGTGCAAATCTTTGTTTCGCAATTTAGTGTTACCTTTCATCAAACAATTTGCGATGTAATAAATACATTTTTTAACCGATTCAAGACATTGTCATAGCTGCCAACTTTTCAGAAACAGAAATCGGAACACTATCCACGACACATTTTGAATAAACGTTTTTATAGGGGTATAATTATAAAAAGGCTTGTAATTCACAAAAGGTTTAACTTCATTTTTTGACCAAAAAGTAACTCACAATCTCAATAATCAATTAAAAATAAGCATACATAAATGAGGATAAAGTACACTCATGCGCCGTGTGCAAAGACGATTCTCGCTCGCTGAGCATTAAGAATCGGTCGAAAAGGAAAGATTGACCAAGAAGAAAGTAAAATCATGAAAAATCGAAACTTTTTGCGCTAAAATCGTATTTTCGGAAGTGGAAATTCGAAAAAAAATACGATTTAATAGGAACGGTTGGCAGCTAGGCATTGTATTGTATTTCGCAGGATAAAAATTTTAATTAAGAACAGTTAAGACTCAAACACTAATAATAGATAAATAAAGTTTAAATTTATTTATTTTCAATGCCTAAGCCCTATAGTAGGAAGCTCATATCAAATACGTTAATTTAATGTAACTGCAAATAACTGTTAACTAATTTTGTTTCGGAATTATTAAATCTCTTTATTTTCTATGCACAGTTAATATGTAATGTATGTAAGTACGTACGTTTGTATGTAAGTACGTACGTTTGTATGTTATGTCAATTCTCGTAACTTCAACTAGAATTAAACGGAATTTAGCCATAAATGACAAAAAAGGGGACGAATCTTGAACGTTTGTGTTGCTTGGAAGACTACAACAAAATTCAACAAATATTACAAACTTAAATAATTACCATACTCATACATTTTACTTTTTTCAAAAAAGTTTAATTAATAAGCCTAATTTTGAGAATTTAACTAAATCCTATACTTATATTCACTAATATCATTACCATGCAAAATTATTATATTAAAAGTATGGAAGTACGTTAAAAAATTACATCTACATTTATGAAACAAACAGACTGGAATTTTCAATGAACAGTTTTAAATTATTTTAATCTAATTTAGGAATGAAAATGTATAAAAAATTTGATTAATGAAAATCCAAAATAAAAGGTCATCGTTAAGATATTAGCATCGGAAATATAAGCAGACTAATTTAAATGAAATTAAAATCAGACTGCAAATACCCATTAACTCATTTGACTCCATTAAAAACAAGCATAACAAAAAAATTTAGCCACAAATAATCAATCGAAGATACTTTAAAGAAAACGTTAATTAAAAAACCAACGTACAATCATTATGTACCTCAAGGATAATTGAAAATGTTTGATATAAATTGAAAACCGTGTTCTACCCCCTCCGAAGGAAAAAAAATGTTTAAAGCAGCACCCTAAAAAAGTAATTGAAAAACTCATTAATCCCACCAGTTTTTAATAAACTTTTAATAAAAAAAGAACTAACCACATAAATTCCAATATCCTTAAGTGTCTCTATAAAGACCTTATCTAAAACACAGAAAACCAAAATCTCATGAACTTGGGAAAACACTAATCCCAACATATCTAATTAAAAACAAGCAAACGCTGAAGGGGTTTTTTTCGCCGCGTTACAGTGATGAATGATGAGTTTCATCTATCTTTATTTGCGAGAAAAATCATGCCAGGGCTTAAATTGCATAAATCTTTGGCAAAGGTTTTTATTATTGGGTTGGCGTCTTTTGGAGTGGTAGGGTTGCCACTTGGAGGTTAAATTCAAACAATGCAAATCTCAGATATGTCCCATTTTTCAGGTCTACAAATGCCTTTTATTTTTCAGGATCCTGTGAAAAACTTAAATCGGTGGCTGACTTATAAGGGTGGAATAACCAATATTCGATAATAACTAGTCATTAATGAGATTGTACGAGAATTATCCTAAATGCTGATTTATGTATAAAATTTTAACTTATATTTAATACGAATAAATTTATGGTTATTCTGTAGTTTTTGTATTATTATCTTAAACAAGATACTTTCATTGATATCTTGAGTACTTTCCATTTCACTTTTTTTATTATATCAAGCAGAGTTTTATTCATTCTATAGCTTGAACCGAAAAGTACAGTACAAATTTTTTTAATATCATTTTTTGAGCTCAGCCGAAAGCAATGCTGATTTAATAAGACGGAATTCTATTTATTACATAAAAGGTAGTAATAAAGATAATTCCGATAAAACTTGTTTTGTTTATAAAATAGTATAGTATAAAACTACATAAATTTGAAATAGCATGTAATTTTATCAGTTTATAATGTTTATAAAGATTATATACCTCTTATTTCTTTCAAACTTACAAACTTAACCATAAGTGTAAACTCACAACTCTCAAGCGTCACCTCCAACCGTGGACCGGTTTCGTACTTGTTAGGACTCATAAGCACGTTATAGGATGGTAACGCAAGAGAGAGGAGGGCAAGTACTAGTATAGCCGACTATAACTGAAAAAGTGGTGCCCATTGATTAGTCCTCCACTCATCTGCTGGAATGACAATGGCATTCCTAGGACAGATTTAATTCCAGAAAGGCAAGGTACATGAAATGGCAAGGTACATTTTTCATGTACCTTGCCTTTCTGGAATTAAATCTGTCCTAGAAATGCCATTGCCATTCCAGCAGATTTAATTCCAGAAAGGCAAGGTACATGAAATGGCAAGGTACATTTTTCATGTACCTTGCCTTTCTGGAATTAAATCTGTCCTAGGAATGCCATTGCCATTCCTGCAGATGAGTGGAGGACTAATCAATGGTCACCACTTTTTCAGTTATAGTCGGCTAGACTAGTACTTGCCCTTCGCTCACTTGCGTTACCTTCCTAGATGAGTCCTAACAAGGACGAAATCGGTCCACGGTTGGACGTGACGCTTGAAAGTTGTGAGTTTACACTTATTGTCCGCTTAACCAGCAAAAATTTGTGAAATTCTCCTTTCAAACTTAACCATGTTTTTACTACGCTTAGTTTTCCAGTGAAATTTTACTTTTAAGATTATTGTGATCCCTGTTCTTTCATTGCTCTCGATATTTATGAATTGTAAGTTAACTGAATCGCAAAAAAAAGCATTTTCTACGCCAGAGAGGAAAGAGGATCGTGGCAACCCTAGATCCTCGGAAGAAAAATCCCATATGCAAGTGATGAATGACGAAGTAGGGGAGGGGAAATATTAAAAAAGAACCCGTTTATCTTGGAAGAAAGTAATTTAGAGAAGCAAAACCCTTTAAGTCATCGGGGTAGGGAACTAAGCCCAGAAAATTCGCAGACGTAGTAAAGAATATTAATGTTCCGCTAACACCCGGAAAGAAAAAAAAGATGTTTCCCTGATGCGCTCAGGATTATTCGGATCATAAGCGATGGCAACATCCAGACCTCAGAGGTTTTTCAGACGACAGGCGAACACCGTCCTTTATTTGTGTATTTATTTTCAAACTCCGCTTCGGAGCAACAAGCTGTTTCCAATTAAGAAGATTAAAAGAAATGAACAGCACCCGCATTCATTCACATTTCCGATGGGCAATTTAGTTAATTAAAATTGGCAACGGTATCGGGATTAAGAGCGCACCTGATATGTGTATTCAACCGTCAATTTGAATTAAGGAAACGCGATTACACGAACGTTTTTTCGTTCTTACAGGGAAATCGCATTCCAGCGCATGCGATAATTGAAGCTAATTTATGAGCGCACGTCGCTGTTGGACGTAATTGGCAGTTTTTTGTTTCCCTTTTATGGCAACGGTACAAGTCTGACGTTCCAGAGAAGGAAAATTACGAGCACTCAATTATGAAAGATTGCTAAGGATTTTTTTCTTTCGAACTTTTACGATCCTATTAGAGAATATCTATGCAACATCTGACGTACAAGACTAAAAAGAAAGATGCTTTATTTGTATAATTTATTTTCCGAAAATACTTTCTTTTTACTAGTATAGAAACCCCCTCAGACTGATCATTTTAGTGTCTCCTAGGAAATTAGTCAAGCTGTCAACGATAAAAAATCAACTTGTAAAAAAACTGGAATGGTCTTTTTTTAACAAGAGCACTTATACGACTGAAATCTCTTCTTAGTCCGGAGCTTAGATTTTCATACCAAAAACAAAATTTATAGACTGTTGCAAACGCAAACATTTTTTACATGCATTTAGCAAAAATAATAAAAGGATTAAACTATTTTTTGTTTATATACTAAAGGATAGCATGAAGTAATAAAAAAAATTAACCACATCATCAGCAAAATATAGCATGCCCTCGCGGAACCATCCCCGAGGTTTAAAAAAAGTAACAAAGTTTCCTAAAAAAACCCAAAAAATACTGCAAAGACTCAGATATTGCTCGAAATTCGACGCATAATTTTACTATTTTTTAATTTGAAGTCAAGTTAATTACTACCGGTTAAAACGGAGATCAGATTAAACGATGGATACTTTAAGGAAGTCTATTTCATTCCATTGTATTCACATTAGTAGGCAAAAGCTACAGAAAGCATTGAGAAAGGACCAGGTAGAGAGCCTGTATACGAGAGAGGCGACAACTCGCTTAAAAGCGTCACTGCGCATCCCGTTCTGTCCAAAATTCTGTCCAAACTGTATCATGCCGTTTGTCTCGCGTCCCATGTTAATCCTATGGAGGGAACCGCCTGTGGTGAACAGAAAACCTGTTTACCGATCTGCGCGCGCTATACTGAGTTGTAGCCTCTCTCTCGTATACAGGCTCTCTAGGACCAGGTAAAGACAATATTCACCAAACAAAATGTCTTCTCTGAAGACCAAACCTTAATACTGTCCTTCCGGACATGATGGACAAGCAATTGCGCACTTGAGGGCTCTTCTTCATGTAGAAAACCTTATCTTTCGTGAATTCACCACTAACCTAATCCCCATGATGAACCTGAAATCATGATTTTTCGACAATTCTGATAGGCCGAAAACGTATTTACCTTCAACTATCAATTACTTTTGATTCTAGGCCAGGATGAACCCTCAACCTGGACAATGCTCCACCAAGTCTATAGTCTGTGTAATTAGAATCGGTGGTTGAAAAGTCACGTGATTTCTCCAGTTTCCAAACCTTTCCCCCGTGCGTTGCCATGGTTTCCACCAGTCTAATTTTTCCCCACAGCACGTCAAGCCCACAACTGCCCGAGATTGTCATTGAATCTAACTCATGTCGCAGCAGCCAATGAAATAATCGGAACACATTTTTCGTTATAAAAGAAAAACTAATCACGGTAGAAGTACAAAATTTTAAACAAATATACAATTATTTTTTCTAAAAGATTATCGTTTCGTTTTTTTTAATTCGAATTAGTTTTATAATTATTAAGATTCAAAGTTTCAATTTAATTTCACGCACTACCTTGACGGATGTGCAAAAATAAAGCAGAACCGCTTACGTTTTCTCCTTCGTTACCAAGGCGACGAACTTCAACTGATGACATCTAACCGCCTCTTTAAATTACACAGACTATAGTATACTTTTGTCTTTAGAGGAGACTTAGCTTGTTTCATGAATATGGTCTTACCTATGGAATCAAGCTTTTTCGACAACTCTGATTGGCTAAATACTCATTTTCCTTCTTCAATTACCAATTAGCGGCTGTGTTCATCGCTAAATTGACCTAAGGTTAACCTGGAATCAAGCACAATGATTGGCTTAAAACTTGCTTTCCTTTTTCAACAACCAATCAGAAGTTTTGATTCCAGGTTAACCTTAGGTTAGGTTAGAGGTCATTATGACCATTAGTAATTTTGATTCCTGGTTAACCTTAGGTTCGGTTAGAGGTGAATATGGCCGTTATAAGTAAAAATTCCCGGTTAACCTTAGGTTAGGTTTGTGGTGCACACGGCCGTCAATCAGCCAAGAAGCAAACTAACCTGTGGTTAAGCAGGGTTCAGGCACGGGCGGGGTCGTCTCCTCCTCGTAGGGCACACAGTACATGTCCTCCTCAAGGGGAGGGGCGGAGGGAAGGTGGTGGGAGGCATCGTCCACTGGTGCCATGTACACCTCTTCCTCTTCGTCGCTGGCAGCGGCTAGGGAGCGCAGAAGGTCCGCCGGCTCGCTGTAGTTCTCGAACACCAACAGCTGGAAAAGAAAACATGACTGATGTAGTTTGCGTATATTTGGGGAAAGAAATTAAGTGAAAAAATATTATGAACTAGGGGGCTGCCGCCCCCTGCTCGCTATCGCTCGCCAACCCCCGCGCGAACTGCTTCGCAGTTCGCGGAGGATCGCTTCGCGATCCTGGCTCGCTTTGCTCGCTCGCCATACGTTGGTACAGCCTAGCTGAGATTCATTACCAACTAAATTTATTGGTGAAAATAAAGTTTTATAAATAGAAATATGCAGCATGGAAACATTAAATACAGTGTGTAAAAAATATATACACCAACCAAAAATATGGTATAAATGATTAAATCCTTAAAATAAAAATTTTTCACACGTTGCTAATAGTAAGAACATTTGTACCCCTTTATGTGAAGAAAGAGCAAGTAAAACACCATGTCCATGAAAGTTACATAACATCTTAATATGACTGGATAACTCGACCAAAAACTATCTTACCGTGTTACTCCAACTTGTGCTTTGTCACATATATGTACGGTTTTCTACCCTCCTAATGCTAGTATTCATTAATAATGGTTACCATTTGTACAATACCAAAATTGCGTTCGACTATTCTGTGCAAAAAGTTTTTTACCCAACTGAATCTCAGAAAACTTTGTCTATATTCGGTTGCAACTTAACTTGAGCCTGTAGAAATATGCTGAGAGAAACATAAGAAAGTAGTTCCCCGTGCGGTGTCGGAATTTCGAGTGAAATTAAGAGATTCAATTTTAAAATACGATTAGTTTTTTAAATCCACGTATATTATGCGTCTTTTCATCCCGATTTGCTAAATGTTGAGTATTAATATTTTTTCAAGTGGCGCAGCGCATAGTAGTAGATTTGTTCGAATAAAACTCGCCAGCCAATAGGAGCTCACAAAGCCCAGAAAGCTTTCTGTTTACTCAAATTTTGTTCCGCGTGGCCATGACGTCAGGCTCAACTTAAGTTGCAATCCAGTATAGTAGAATAATTCAAGTGTTGCAGCTACTGCGAATTTGACTCAACAGACCATCGCATTGCTGTGAAAATACCACTTACCTACAGCTGTATGGTTAAATAACTTTCGATTGTTTCTGCAAAATAATCGTGGGTGTACGCTATTTACCACACACTTAAAAATTGTGCTTCGCTACTGATGTGTATGGTTCTCTACCTTCAATATTTTAAAGTTTTTCGTAAATAAAGGGCTGCACTTTAGGAAGGAGCACTCCCCTTTTATTGCAGTGTCCTGTGTTTTTGGAAGTATAGGTAATTTTAGGCCACAATGTTAGTGATTCATGATTGCAAAAGTGGGGAAATTTTTAATTCGGCTTATACTTAACCTTGGCTTATACCTTTAATGCGATACCAATGCGTGTTGCCGACATACCTCGATCGCCATCAAAATTAACGTGCTATTTGAACACCTAAAAATATTTCATCCTGACAACTTTTTCAACTAAAAACATTAAAATGGAAACATTTTATAGCTAATTCTCCGCAATGGTGCTCCGTGAACAATGAAATTTCAGGAGTTTGCGTGCTGCAATCGATCAGACTCGGTCCGATTAGTTCTGCGAATACTCGCTTGCTCGGGAGTTTCATTACTTCTCGAGATTCGTTTACGTTTATTATTACGAAAATAATTTGCTGCTCTACATAAATCCGACATAACTAATAGGTTGAAAGTTGTCGTAAATCGAAAGACGCGGAAAACGTAAACACGAATTCGCACGCAAAGTGTAAACAAACCGATCGTTGCCAACGGCGGGTAACAAATACAGCCGAATTCGTGAGCCACGTAAGGGAATTATATAATATATATATGGATTTTCTCATCAACAGGGTTCCCGCGCACCTTAAAAGTCATGAAAAGTAAGGGAACGTCATGAATTGGAGTAATTTTTTATTTTGTCATGGAAAGTCGTGGATTTGAAGAAAAGGTGAAAGAAAATCATGTATTTTGCACGATTAAAATAGAAATTTAATCATTTAAATCATTATTCAAAAAGGATTTGGAAAATAACTTTTCTCGGATGGCCCCCGCCGCGATCACCTAACCTCCGCATACTTGCCTGTATCGGCTTGCCAGTTACTTAAATGAATAAAAAAAGGTGTGGGATGTTTTATCCCAAATTTTCAGAACTTTATTGAAAAACATGCATTGAAGTACTCTTCAAGTCAAACATTACGCAATTTAAGTGTTTTTAATGTCGTACGTATAAAATTAATTGCCATGGAAAGTTATGAAAAGTCATGGATATGAAAAATTCCATTTTGTGTGCTTCAAGTTTTCCCTTGATACCCTGAATCAAATGAAGATTAAGAATTCATAGAGAGAGAAACTCGACAAAAAGAAGTTTTAAAAAAACTCAGCTTTATATCGTTCTCAGCTTCAGATGTATTTTTCATAAAACTAGAAATCGTATCACTTTGATCTCTTTAGTAAAAAGAAACGATGGGCAATCCCGGCCCGCGGAACATTTTAAAAATTGTACCAAAAAATCACTGGTGTTCGTCAACAAGAGCGAAAGAGGGGGTACAGAACTTAGCCCCGAAAATAACTTACTTTTAGCAGTTAAAACGCGCTGTAACAACTATAATGGGTTATAACTATTTTTAATGGAAACTGGAAAATTAATGAACATTATATTACTTCTTCAGTTTATAGCAATTTGAATACTCAAAAACAATCCACATATAATTAAAAATATTTTTTGTGAAGGTTCCGTTTTTGTTCGTACATTTTTTGTGAAGATGCCGATAAACGGTACTAAAATTGGCCTGTATTGGTCCCTGGGTTCTCACCCAAAAAAATCCGGATGTTGCCGGCTCTACCATACGGACTATATTCATTCTCTGCCTTTCTCAATGCTGCTAAAGTTAATTTGTCCTCCTGAACATTAATTCCTCCTCCATTAATTATCCTGTATCATGTAATGACAATTGTTAAAAGTCTGTCCTGAAATATTTTTTCATTACTATGAGCTCAGAATATTATTTTAGCTCATATTAATGTAACTTAAACATTAAAATTATTGTATGTAATCAAGATATTATTTTAGTTAAGAATAATGTAACTAACTTTATAATAATTATTGTATATAATATTATTCTAGTCTAGATTAATGTAACTTCGTTATAATTATTATATGTAATCAATATATTGTATAAGTCCAGATTAAATTTTAACTTTAGTATTAAACTTCGTAAATATATGTAATAAAACTACTCATTTTTTACTTAAAAAATATTACTTTTTATCTACTCTATGGCCCGCCACGTCATTATAATCATTGAATCCTGCCCGCGGATTCGAAAAGGTTGCCCGTAAAGGGATAAATGAATAATCGTGAGTCTGTTTGCGTTTATATAACATTTTTCAGTAGCTCATAATCTGAATTCAATGGTGTGTTGCTTTTTTATCAGAATTTAAAGATAAGAATCATATCCCCCTATCCTAAGTTTGAAAGATAAATAAAATAACAAAATACATCAAAACGAAAATAAAACCAGATTCATTAAGGACAAGGTAAAACAAATCCCATCGTTAAGAATTATTTCCTCTTTTGCAGCAAAGCCCTCTGCATGGGTGTTAATTCCGCTATCATCAAAAACGAATTCGGACCCTGGAAAATTAATTGCCCGTAAACAGAACTCGATTTTCCTTATCAGGAGGGATTGAATCGTTGAAATTAATTGCAGAGGGAACGGCGTCCCTCGGGTGAGTGAATCGATCCTTTCCTTGAATTCGATTTAATTAGTCGGAAAAGTTTTGAAACAGAATGGCAGTACGTGCGAACACATCGAAGTGAATTGAAGAGAAGATGGTTGTTTGAAAAGGAAAGAGTAAATCGGAACAGTGCAAAAGATAATGAATTGGGAGCATGAAAGGAATGTTATTTTAAGACTCTTCATTCGGAAACAAGTCTCGTAAAATTTGGAGAAACGCTTCCAATGAAAAGTACGTACACAAAGTTGTTTCCTTTGGGATACAGCCCTAACTACTCCATCAAAAGTTTTCGAGATTCATTGAGTCGTCAGTTTTATTCAACTAGTTTATGTAAATAATTGATTAGGGTAATTCTCTCAAATTTAGCAAACTTACATATATTACAGACTATATCTATAAATTGAAACCAATATATTTTTCCAAACTCTAGGCTTAAGGTTATGAATGGCTATTATAGTTATAAGCACTATGACAAGGACAAACTTCTTAAACTATGGAAAGTGTTAATTTTCCTAAAACATTATTTAGTTGCAGAAAAATTTAAATTACCAGAAAATAACTAAATGGAAATAGTATTACCAAATGACATCGCGAAAGTTCTTTTGGAAAAAAAGACATAACCGACAAAGCCCATGAATAACATCCCCCATAAATCCTCGAAATATACCCTGCAATCATTTCCGCAGGAAAACCCTTCCGGGCAAAAATACATCACCCTGGAGCAGATACTCATCCAAAAATATTAGGCACACGACTGGGTTATGCGGGCAAGCCCTGGAGTGATAAACCTCCACGCCGCAAATATACTTGCGAGTCAATTTATTTTGGGATCAACACACTCAGCGCCCTCCCAGCCCCCAAGAGACGTAAATAACCGAGAAATCGGCTCAAAAAATGCTTCTACATCTTCTCGGGGTGATATTTTTAGGGAGGGCAGTATATTCTAGGGGTGTCCCTGGAAGGATTACGGGGAGGGGACGGGGGCGATTACCATCACATTTTGGATGTTTGAGCGGTTCGAGTGTCAGAAGCTTTAAGGTTTGTTTTTTTGCAATCTGGGTGAATCTAATAAGTAACACTAGCGATAAATTGGCTAAACAAGAAAAAGAATCGCGTTTGTAGCTCAAATTGTGCCGGGGAAGATCTCGATTAGGCCGTTCTTTCGAAGGCAGAAAATTAGGTACTTAAAGATTAGCCGAGAGCAAGTCCCAAATGTCCTGATAAATCACAAAAAATAAGCTAATATAATATCAACATAAATATCAAACTACTTCAACTAGCAATGTTATTTTTAATGTTTAGTGTTTCATATGTAATTTGTAAAACATTAAAAATAAAGTCCGCTAAGCAAGATTTGAACCCTACAAATCCTAAAGTACCTAAAATTAAAACTTAATTAGGTATCCAGACTATGGGAAAAGGAGAAATAGGTTGATAAGGTTTTGAAGCAAATACGTAGGTGTTATTTAATAACGGATTCATGATGACAACTCTTGGTCCATGACATGCCTTTTTTTTCGTTTATCTGGCGGGCACCAATGGACCAAGTCATGGAGGTGAAGTACTGGAGTAGTGAATAGATTCCACTTATACTAAGATTTCAACGTTTCTTGTCAGTGACGTCACGGGTTCACGTAAAAACACGCTCCACATTCTAGCTAATTGGCGAAAAAGACAAAGCGAACGAGAGTTATCTCTGACTCGCCGATTAGGTAGCTAGAAAGTGTGGCTAGAAGTAATGACAGGAAAGGTTGAAATCTAGTGGAGAAAACAACGAAAGAAACCAACATACATCTTTTTTAATTTCCCATTGCAGCTCTTCTTTTGCCACAGTGGCTACCATCGTAACACCACAACATCAATTCACTACCTCAGCAGCGAAACACACACCTACTCCTCCATATACTCAGTGATTTCAGTAACGGCCAAACACACACAAAAAAAAACACCAACTCCTGTATCGAAAAGTTCAAGCCCCTCGCGTCCAGACTTGATCCCTTAAACTCCATCCCCCTACAAACCAAAAAAATAAAAAACTGGATTTCCCCCTGCTCCATGCGGGACTCGCGTGTCCGGATTTTCCTCCCGGACATTCCGGGAAATGCGACTCAACCCGAGATGTGTCTGGCCATTTTTATTTACTCCGGTTTGGTTTTGCGGTGGTTTATGTCTCCGGGGAAAGTCGCGGGAATTTATTTCCTCTTGACAGGAGGGGTATTTTCGAGGGCGTTTTGGAGATGGGTTATGGCCGAACGTGTTTTGGGGGATAGGAGGGGCTTAGAGGATCTACCTGTGGAGAGTGAAACCGATGGTGTACGAGGGGAGAGGTTATTCACTGCCGTATTTTACAGTTTTTGATGCGTCAAAGGTTCATTTCCGTAGGCAACACGACGTTAACTTTGACGAATCAGATTTAAGATCAGGTATGATAGACGGATTTAACTATCAATCGTGGATCTGAATTGTCTAAGTCAACGGGGATAGAAATAGAACTGAGCCCTTAATGGTTATACTATGGAGCATGAGGTACACGTGAGTTATGGTCCTACACTTTATTATTACTTCAATGGGCTTCAATGGGCTTGGACTTCAATGGGCGCAATGGACTTCAAAGGGCTTGGGCAGTGTTTAAAGCAGGGTTGGCCGGTTTAAACCATTTGGTTTAAACCATTGGTTTAAACCATGGTTTTTTTACCATGGTTTTTTTACCAAAAAAACCACTTGGTTTTTTTGGTTTTTTTAGAAATTATAAAATATTTTCAGGATTTTTTAAAGAAAGTGTTATTAAGTATAATCTTTTGCACAAAATTAAAAGGTCAGTTTATAAAAAAAATTGACATTTTAAGGTGATTAAAAATCAGAAATCTTTTAATTTAATGGTTTTAATTATTGAATTCTCTCTAAACTTAACCTTAAATGCTTAAGTTAAACTTATTATATTTTGCAAGAGATAGTTCATTTATTAATTTCCTTTAAAATGAAGCATTATTTCAAAGAGTAACTAAACATACACAAAAGTTATCTGTTTTTCACTGATAAAATATGGCTTGGATTTTAATTAATTAATAAAAACAATTTGTCTTATTTGTCAGTCATAAAAACCAGTTGGTTTTTTTAGTAAATTCATAAAAACCGTTGATTTCTTTAATGATAAAAACTAAAAACCAGTTGGTTTGTTTAGAAAACAGATAAAAACCAGTTGGGTTTTTTTACTAAATTAATTTAACATTAGTTGTTTACATTTCACTTTTTCTTCTCATTTAAAAAATAAAATTTTTTTCTAAAGAAATTTCTTAAGTTCATAAATTAATCCATATATAATTAAGATAAATAATTTGATTATTTCAACCATTTATCCAAGATAAATTAACACTGATTTTTATTCACTACAATAATATTAGATATTCAAATTGGAATATTTAAAAACAAAAATTATTTTTAAAACAAATTAATTTAATTTTAATTAATTAATTGAAATATACAAATCATTTATCAATTATAAACAACCCCTGAAATAAATGTCTCATTTACAACTCAATTTCAAACATCAATGCTAAAATAACTTATTCTGACAAAAAAAAGTTCTAAAAAAACTTGGTTTAAACCAAAAAAACCTGGTTTAAACCAAAAAAACCAAATAAACCCGGTTTTTTTTGGTTTTTTTAAAAAAACCCGGTTTTTTGCCAACCCTGGTTTAAAGCAATGATGTTTTTATGAACAAAGAGCAAGCACACTAATTTGTCACAAACTCATATCGCAATGTAATGCCTAACACATAGTTTAAGCGAAACTGAAAAAATTCAACGTCTAAAACTACTATAAATATGCATAATCAGGAAGTTGCATGATTTTTTTTTTATTTTTTTAATCGATTCTTCTTGCAAAAATAAGCAACTACCCAAAATTTGAGGCCGATCGAGAAATTTTTTGATTGCCAAAAAAATTAACAAAATCCCCTTTTTAAAAGCCCGTGAAAACGCCAAGAGTTTGGATGTGACGTCATCTTACAATAGGCATTGTTGAAAAGCAATGGAGTTGATGGTATTATTGTTGACGTCATCCTACAGTTTCAACAATAAACGTTTTCAGTCACGTGTTTTTTTTCTCGACTTTTAAATTAAAATATTTAATTACCTGTACAATTTTTTTGAAAAACTGACTAGATATTTCATTTTACCATACAAAAAACCATACGGAACACTTGTTTGTTTTTGAAAATCTGACACATGCAACTTCCTTATTATTACCCATTAATTTCACCCACACATAAAAAAGTAGTCATGAATTTCACAAAAGATCTAGTAAAAGGAACTTGACTTCATTTTTTCAACTCGAACATATGTTACGGGCAAAGTGATTAATTGGGCATTATTAATAATGCGCGGGCAATGTGATAAATTCAACGAAATTTATGAATGAAATTAATCACTTTGCCCGTTATATCAACGTTCAAACCAATACTTTTTACTTAAGACTATTCAGCTTTAATCGAAATTAAAACTACCTATAGGATATTTTTTCACCAATCCAACATATTTTTTAAAAGAATAGTTCTACATTTTCAACCTCCAAACCTAAGCCCATCTCGCTGACTTACACCACATTGCACTAAAACGGATTTCGCAAAGAGGTCACTGGTATCCACGATGCGAGGCGACGCGTCAAGGGGAGAGAGAAAACCCGTGTCCTCGTGGAAGAGGAAAGAAAATCCAAAAGGATTCTCGGGGAATGCAAACAAATGGGGAGAATTCCGCAACGTGAAAGGTGAATCGAACCCGGCCAATAAATTCGACAAGTCCCCCTACCCTCGGCAAATACCAGGGGGGTGCAGAAGATGGAGGTTTATCCAGAGGAATGGAATACCGAAAGAGGGGAAGGAAAATACCCATATAAAGCAAGAATGTAAAGAATGACTACAAGTGTATGTGACTATTAGCTTCAACTATATATAGAAGACTTTAGTGGAAAGGTTTTAAAAAAGATTAGGATGTAAAAAAATAAGGTGCATAACCTGAAACGGTTAAAACTATAGAAACATGAAATATGCGTTAGTAATGTAGGGAAGACCATTCAGTAACTCAGCAATCTAGCATAACTAAGGAAAAAAACTAAAGAAGCCTTACAGTAAAATTATCTAGTACATGTAAAGTTCCATGTAATATATTTTTTAATTTATTGAACATATAAAAGAAGCGTTTTTCATGTTCTTGTCATTTAAATCCAAATTTGTTAAATTTATTGAAAAAGTGCCAGCTTGAAGTAATTTAATTTAAGACGGCCTTACGTCGGTGTTATTCTATGGCAAAATGCCACAAAAAGAGATGATTTCCATGGTATGCAAATGACAAATATGACTGGTTTTACTTCCTAAAAAATTGGAGTAAAACAAGAGGATATGTTTAAAGTTTTAACAAGTTTACAGTGAGTAGTAAAAAAAGTACGCATGTTAAAATGCATAATCCTCGACATATTTTAAACTCTTGCTATAAAAAAATTCAAATAAATCCCTATAAAAATACGACAATGAAAACAATTTTTATTTAATAATAAGTAAAGAATTAATTAAGAAAGTAGACACACTATGTTTCGTAATAAATCCCTATAAAAATATGACAATGAAAACAATTTTTAGAATAATAAGTAGATAATTAATTAAGAAAGTAGACACACTATGAAACTAACTTCCGGGTAATTTTTTCGAAAGTTAATTCCATTAAACATAAAGAATATAACACTCCAATCATAATCCAAAAATCTTTTTAAATCTTCAAAGTATCCCTACGAAATAACCATTCCAAGTACTATTAGAATAAGAGGCTCTTCCCGTTCAGAGGTACATTCACAAGACTATTTAGTTTTACGAATCATTCTGGAAATTTTCAAAGAACTGACTTTAAGTTTCTTTCTTGACTAAGGTGAATCATAGTATCTCATCTTACACCAATTCGTTGCTTGCCTCATCTTCTGAACTATTACCTACCATGAAAGGTGGTTAACAAAAAAACAATGAAACAGAAACTAAACATCTTGGGGGCTACATTAAACATTTTACTATAATGAAGATGTTCGACGATAGAACCACATCAGGTGCTACGCTACCAAACCCATCTCAGCTGACTGAATCCCTCAGTACTTTCATCATCAAACTTCAAAAAAGCTCTTGTCACACATAAATCCAACTTCACCATTACTTCCGCAGTGATAGATCTCTCCTTTAATCCACACAGCCGGAAACTCAAAGCGGGGGACTGATGGCCGAACCTAGTACATAGACGCCCCCTCCCGCATTAGTCCAGGGACTAGTAACGCGAGAAACGTGATTTCCTTCAATCCCCCTCTCCTTTTGATGCTTCTTCTCCGGGACTTATGTCTCCTGTTGAGTATATCCGCATTAAAACTTTTCAGCTTAATCCCGTTTTTCGGAGTTATGAAAAGAACTCTCTTTTTCGAAATTCGAGAACTATTCTTTTTCTAGATGGGGGTGGAGAGAGAGGAAGATAGAAGGGAAGAAATCCCTCTTTTTTTTTGCTCCGTCTCGTCACGTCGTTTGGTCCCCCCCGTTGGAAACATCCCGTTCGAAATTTAATTCGATTCGTGTTCGGATGTTCTTGTGGGGGAGGGGAGTGGGCTTAACAGGATTGGGGATCGAGAGTGCCAATTTTGAGGGGGGGGCGTTGGGATTCCGGAGGTGGGTTCACTTCTTTTGTTTCAACTTCTGTATTTTCTATAACCTTTGAGATTACTTTGAAAAGAGTAAAAAGCGTGGCTATTTAAAGCATAAGCGTGGGTACAAAAAACACTTTGATGTAACTTCTAACTTTGTCTAGTTCAAAATTTCTTAAGAAACCACCTACACGCGTTCAGTACATAGGCTTTTGTGTTAAGCTAATTCAAATAAAGGGGAGAAATGAGATAAAAAAAGTATTTTATGACTAATTAAAGCCGTAAGGCAAACATGCATCCACTATTGTAATTTTCTATTCAGTTTTAACAGTAATATTTCCCTTTTTCTTATATTTCAATTTTCAGAATATAACGTGGATAAAGAGGAGCCTTGGAGATTAATTGCTTCACAGATATATTGTTATGAGATCAGATAACTAAAAGAAGATTTCTAGGATCCTTCCTTCAAACACTTTTGAGAACCCTGACACAGGAAGTTGAGACTACAACTTTTATTTGACTAAAACTCGACAATTTAGAAATGACGAGGTAGAAATTTCCCTGGACCTACAGGAATCCGCCTATTCCATACTTCAAGATGAAAACGACCATCAAAAAGAACTTCTATCTATAAGCAGAAAACGAGCATCACGTATTCCCTTTACCAAAGAGGCGGTCTAGAAACCCAGTCACCAGTCTTATGATTTTGAATTGATTCAAACCAAAACCGAGACTGAGGGCGGATTTGCATGCAGTGATATAGCGACGCGACTAGGACGTCACGGGGACAACGGTCAAAAATTTCATATCACTTTCCTCATCGATTTAAAATCTGGTCCTGCCATTGGTTCTTAGCGCTATGATCATCATTTATAGGTAATTTATAGAGAAGTTTTAACCAATCGCGTCGCTCAGGACATGTAGGTAAGCCCTGAGAATAACCGACCACTCAGCCACGGTAGAGCAAGTAGCTAACCCTAACTCCCCTCCCAGGTAATGCCGACGCAAACTCTCGTCAAACTCTCGCTTTAACGACAGCAACAGACACACACACTTTAAGAACTTCCCTCGACTACCTGCATCAAGAGTTTAATAGCGGCGTCATCTTTCCGTTATGACGCCCTCAGGTCGTTTACTAAGCAAATGGCAAACGTGCGGCCGCTTAAGTCCGCCCTCGTTATGGCATCAAGCGATATGGCGAGGGAGAGATAGGGGGTCGTTAGGGTGGCACGCGTGACTGTCCCCCGACGTCGGATATCGCTCGGGAGGACTGTTCCCTGATAGAGGTATTTACTGTTTCGCTCGAGCTTGAAATGGTGAACTAGTAAAATGTAGGGGAGTTAAAGATTAATACCAATGAAGGGAGGGATGCAAGGGAGAGAAGTGGACATATGACTAGAGTCTTTAGGGATTGAGTCGATGTTCTATTCCGAGTTATGACGCCCTTCACATTTAGAATTCTGATATGTGATAGTCTTAAGCAGAGTTTTAGAAAGGCATAAGAAAGTTGGAGGTATTAATAAAATTATAAGTAAGTTATTAATAAAATATTCTTTACTCCAGATATTGATGCTACGCGTTGTGATTGTGATAAGATCCTTACTATGTAAGCACAAAAACGTGAACCAAAAAAAGGAACAGTGATGGCGACAAGATATAAGTACCATTTCTTACCAAAAAAAATCTTAATAATTTTTTTGGTCTTGCCAAATAAATTAAAAACCTCATCACCGTTTAAAAGGGGCATCATCTCCAATGGGGTTCTGGTACCCTGTTCCAAAAAATAGAGTTCAAGAATGAAAAAAATTTACTTAAAAAGCTAAAAATGAACGGGGTCACAGGATGGATGGTGAATAAAAAGAAACGCCGTGAAAATGCGATGTCTACACAACTCAGAAAATTACAATGAATAAATTGTAAAAATTCTCAACTTAACCCCTTAACAAGGACATTTATTTCAGAAAAATTGACCAAAAATTGAAAATTTTTTTGACTATTTAATTTTGTTGTTTATATTATTATTAGTGTTATAAAATAGTTTTTTATAACAAAAATCAACATTTAAATGAAATTACAAGTGTATTAATTATCTAAACATACACATAAAAAAGTATTGGATTACACACACATCTTATTCAATTAGGAGAAAGATAATCCAACATAATGTCTCTCAATCTCTAAACGAAGAAAAATCACTATCATCATCGAAACGAACTCAATTTGGGCTTCACAAAACGGAAACGTTAATTTTTCTCCAACCCGAACTCAGTTCGGGCATCACAAATTCCGTACGTGCACTCCTAAAACGACAGTCTCAAAACTGAGTAAAAAAGTACTCAAACTGGCTCCGATCCAAATGTACTCAAATTTGAAAACATGAATATAATCATTTCTAAAAATGTGCATACTCAAAAATGAAACATCTTGAGCTTGAACTCAAAAATGAGCTCATGATGTTTCATTTTTGAGTATGCACATTTTCAGAAATGATCATATTCATGTTTTCAAATTTGAGTACATTTGGATCGGAGCCAGTTTGAGTACTTTTTACTCAGTTTTGAGACTGTTGTTTTAAGAGTGTAGTAGTTGCCCGAGCTCAGTTCGGGTGACACTGTTAAGGGGTTAAACTCAAATATAACTAGCATCCAGAAAAATCTGTCATGAAGCAGAAGCATATCAACCTGAAACAAACAGTACCATACAAAACCACACTATTTAATCACATCTTTAAACGTAAGATACTATCCTTACTTCATATTCCATGAAAAGTCAATACATTTTCTTCCCAATTAACTTAGTGTACAATACTTAAGACCTACTAACACCTAATGTAAAGAGAACGACCCAATAAAAGAAGAGGAGAAATGCCTCCACAAACGTGCCAAATCGATAATCGGCCGGACATTGGCTTCCACACCCCCGGACATGGGTCACTCTGGGGTCTGGAAAATATCCAGATAGTTGTCATTAAAGGGACATCTGGACAGTGTTCACGTCACCAACAGAGGGACGAGCAACGGATGGCTGCAGTTGTTGACTGGGTGGGGAAGTGGAAAATGTATTCCTCTTAAGAGCAAAAATAAAAGAAGGATCAAAAGCATCGACAAGAGACTCGGTATTAAGAAAACCCTAAATCCAAGCTTAGGGCAAAGCTGGCGGCAGATGTTACAAAATGCATAACAATTCTAAAGGATTGTAGTTTATTCTGGGCTGTAACAAGGGTAAAGGAAACTATTTTTTCTAAAGAAAAATAAATGGGCCCTGCTCTATTGATATAATTTTTTTAACACCTCACTATAAACTGCCCCAGTTTACCTTATTTAATAGCTTATACTAAATTTAATTATTTAAACAATCTCCTACATTATTTTATATTATATACTTTATTATATTACCACATTAACACTTAAATGATACTGTTTATAACGTTTAGAAATGGTCTACCACACATTTTACTGCATTAGATAGTTTGTATTTCGAAATTTGGGAGCCTTGAGTAATCTTAAAAGTTACTTATTACCACTTAATTGACATATTCAATCAATTGACATTATCATTCAATTTAAAAACCAGTGTTCAATCCCTAATACCTTAGATATTTACTTCTCGAAATACTCAAAATAACACGTAATTTTCACACCATAGTAACAACTGTAAGGAAAATTATTCTACCAGATTCATAAAACGTTTTTTAAGTACCCCTCTAAATCATTCCGTATAGCAGTGACCAAAATAGCCCATACGTCAAAAACCAAATCTCGCGGCACCAGAGGTGAGAATTTCCATAGCACTTTACATATCCATAAACATGAAGAATGGACTTTCAGACACCCTGGTCCACAAATTCAATACCCGCCATGATCGGGACAAAGGCCGGCGCAACAGCCGGAGTCCGGCAGACATATTAATTTATGAAGATGGATTCTTAACACTTTTCTCTCTTTAGGGACACGAGGTGTGGAGAAGTGTTGATGCATGGTGGCCGTTAGAAGAGAAACCCTACATCATTCCAAATTGAGGAATGATCATCTCTTGGTCTCGCTTTATTGGAGTAGCGCACAAAGGTGAGACTGGCTTTAATAATGATTTGAAAGGAAATGTTCAGTTCAAGATAGTTAGAGAACTTATGTCGAGTTGGCGCCATCGTGAAATTCGTACCTTAGGGTGAATTTTTAAGTCTCATTAATTCCGTCTTATATTTTGTCGATATAAAATTTTGTTTTATGTACGAAGTTGATACAATCTATTCTTTCAACCATATCAATAAAACAGTCTAATATTCCCAATCTTAACGAGAAATGCTAGAAATTTCAATAACATTAATCGATATGGAGGGTACGACATTTTTATTATGAATTGTTTTTAACTCAAGGAACAATAAAATAAGTAAAAAAAGATTTTTTAAAAAACGCTTTTATTGAAGTGTTCTAAAAGGTCAAAAATAATTTTTTCGGTTTGACAAATAATTTATTGGGAAGTAGAAAATAACTTTTTGGTAAGTAAAAAAACTGATTTTCTAATCACTAAAAATAAAAGCGTGGGCGCTAGTAATTTTTTAAATTTAAATTTTTTTACAGGACAGTAACAGTAACATCCCTGACGAACGGGGATTCGAACCCCAGACGTACGGCTTTGCAGTTAGATGCTCTTACCACTAGGCCATTACGTCGGCATTTATGTATAACTTTATATAAATAAAAATACCTAATAGAGAATTTAAAGTGAATCCATCCCACTCAAAACTCATGAATGAGAAATTTGTAAATTTAACCTCATAGAATAAAGAAGTTAGAATAAATAGGGAATTAAGAATTACTAGCGCCCACGCTTTTATTTTTAGTGATTAGAAAATCAGTTTTTTTACTTACCAAAAAGTTATTTTTTACTTCCCAATAAATTATTTGTCAAACCGAAAAAATTATTTTTGACCTTTTAGAACACTTCAATAAAAGCGTTTTTTAAAAAATATTTTTTTACTTATTTTATTTTCTACTTTTTAGTCATGGTATTTTTTAACAAAAACTCACAAGAAAAAATGTATTTATTTCAACCATATTTAATGTTATGTTAGGATGGAATTTTAGTTTCATGTATAACAAAAATTTTTCACATATCTGACAAAGTAGAACAATCCTCTGACGACTCAGCAGGACAATCAACTCCAAAGTTAATTAAAATCTATTTAATATTGCTGGGTACGTTATAATAACAGAGCTGAGCGGGAAAAATACCTCGCACAAAGAAACGCATCCGCTCACTCGCCGATGAAATCCATCGACATCAAAAAGATTCACAATAAAAAGAAAGCATTCAATAAAATAAAAAAAAACAATCGTAAAAAACTCAGAATTAGTGAGTGTGTATCAAGGAGCAAACAGTACCATCCAGTCTTTTCAGTAGTCAATAAATTATAAAAGTAGCATATTTTTCTGCTCTCGACATTCTTCGGGATGGGACACCTATTTTCGGCGATTTCTTGCTCTTCTGGCGATTTTTCGGCGATTTCTCCCTCTTCTGGCGATTTCTTTCTCGCGGTTATTATCTTAAATCGCTAATTATCCTAATTGTTAATTGGAAGGTAAAAAATCACGTTTTGAAGATTAAATATTGTAGTTATATACCTAGTATATTATCTTACAGGTTTCGGGAGCCATTGGCTTCACGGTCTCAAATATGAATTAAAAGTATAACTAAACACACTCGTTAATTACCTAAATTACGGAGGTTTTGACTAGTTGATGATTGAATATTGCATTGTCATCGAGTTTCCACCACGGTGCAAAGTTTCAGAACTTTATATCGTTTGGAAGTGCCTGAAATTTTATGTACAAGAATACGGAAAGAAAAAAAGTGATTAATCGTCTATAATTATCGTAATTACTGGGCAATTCTCGTTTTGACTTTTGAATATGATGAAGTTATGCCTTATAAACAATTGTGCACGGTTTAGGGAGAATAGCCCCTTGGGAAAGGTCTCAAATTCTGGTTTTTCTGTTAATTAAAAATACTCGTTAATTAACTTAATCCTTTGGTTGTTTGACTAGATAATGGTTGGATTTTGGAGTGTCATGAGGGTTACACCGATGTGTAAAGTTTCGGGGCCCTGACATATCGGGAAGTGCCCGAAAATCGAGTTTTAAAATTCCACCCGTAAAACGCCGCCAAAAGCAAGTAGAATAAAAGCGTTTAAAAAAGAACGACTAATGTACAGTCCAATTTGGTGTAAAGATGTCTAGTTTTTTTATTTAATAAATTACTTTCCTACGACCAAAAAATGACCATACTTAAATCATCATAAAAAAACATCTATCTTCGTATTACGCAAATATCACATTTTAACTTTAATTCCAAGCAGAAATTGTCACCATCAAAATTAATCGGATAAGCCCCTTTAGAAAACCTCCAAAACTCCTTCCACTTAACTCCTCTCGTCCATCTTCTTTAAAACCTTCCATTAAAAACGCATTTTTGAACAAGGAGGCAAAGGAGACTTGGCCCCCCGAACGCCTCGATGGCCTTATCTATCATCAAGACTTCACATAACTTGCTTCATTGTTGGACAGGACTCAACGACAGAGGGTTCCACGATCGAGGCATAAGATTAGCGCCCCCTTCGGTACAACCATTAAAAAGCGATTTCTCTGGCGTTTCTTCAACTTTTGGCTCCAAGAAGGTCCCGACCGAGTTCAGAGAGCAATTAGGGAAATGTCAAAGCACGAAAGCTTTATTTAATTTCCATGTTTGACTCGGAAGTAAAAGAAAGAAACTTATTCACACCTACTCGAGAAACCATTAAGGTTTTAGTATATGGGTGGCTTGTAAGTAGAGTAATGAAGTGACAGAAGTAAAATTTCTGTGTAAAAATTATGTTTTGAATTATATTTTGTGAAAGTATCACGTAAAAAAAAGAAATTAATTTTAGCAGATAAGAGAAAGTTTTTAAACATCCTCACACGCAGAATGTTATTTGATGTTTTTGACTTTTGCGTAACAATCTTGATAGAAGTAAAATGAGAAATTAGACACTGGTAAATAATTAGAATTTCCTCAACCACACCACACGCAACAATTTTTGAAAGAAAAAAAAGTAAAATCAATACTTGGAGAATATTATACATACATCATAATTTTACATGTCATACGCCAAGTGTTACTCGATGTAAAAAATAAATTCGAACGCCGAGAAATTCAAAATTTGCTTTCACATACTTAAAAAAAACTTTCCAATAAAATTGGCAAAAATATCAGAAAAATAACTTAACAAAAGGCCTTAATTACTTCCATTTTCATAAGTGGTGAGAAATCAAACCCCTTAACAAACATTTCCTTTAAAATTCCGCAGGTATTTCACAGCAATTTTGAGATGTGCAGGTGCACAATATTTCTGACTATGGTAGAGTAGACTGTACTCTCCTACCCAACACATCGGGCTCTAAACTTTAAATCAAGATAACGTCCAATGTCTCTCAATTCATAGAAATAGTGGAAAGAAAGTGGTCAATAAATGTTAAGAAAAATCGTCAATTCAAAAATCTTAGGTAAATTATACAGAGTGTATCTGAAATGGTGCAACAAACTTTCAGGGGTGATAGTACTCATCAAGACGAACAAGAATTGGTATAGAAAGGGGGGTCGCAAATGAGTTCTAAGGGGTAAAACCCCGGGGTGAAAATCAGCAAAAAAACTTGCATATTTGCGCAGAAACAGATACAATTGTTCGATTCCGGCATTTATTACATTCAACCAATTCCAATACTTTATATAAAAGTATTATGAAAATGTTAATTTCATTAAAAAACAGACCAATCAATGCAACATGCATGCGTTATAGGTAGATTAAAGTTAAAATTGTTCCTTGGTCAGACTCTTGTTCCTTGTGCCATGAAACTAAAAACAACCAACCAACTAGACCAGGGGTCCCCAACCCTATGCCCGCGGGCACCATGGCGCCCGTCGACCGGTCTAGGTGCGCCCGCTGATTGTGCCCAAGGATAAAATATTTCAGTTTTCCTCTATCCCATAAAATTCTAGAAATGAAATCGCAACATATATCAGAATTTCTTCAAGTAAGGCGAGAATAGAAATTTTGGATCTTCAGAATGACATTATCCTCAAAACTATTATCAGATGACATGAGAAATTCTGGAATATAGTTGATAGAAATAAATTTCCATTCTTAAAAAGAGCAGCATATAAAATAGTTTTTTTGGTTCCACACACTTCTGTGAATCATTTTCGACAATGAATATAATAAAATCAAAAAATATAGATCACGACGTAACAGATGAACACCTTGACGATAGCTTGCGGGCAAGAATTTCATCATTATCTCCCAATTATGAAGCGCTGGCCAGTGAAATGCAATGTATTTTACATATTTTATAAATAATTTTTATACTTCGTATGTTTTGCAAGCAATTTAGTAGTAAATTATTTTACAAAAGAATATTAATATTAATTATACCTATTCATTATGTTAAATTAATTTTTAAAATTAATTTTTTTGTGCATTATATGTAGTGTGTATTATTAACTATGTCCACCAACTATAAATTTATCTTGAAAAAATAAATGGTGCCCGCCATTCGACCGATATTCTGGTATGTGCTCTTAGGTACAAAAAGGTTGGGGACCCCTGAACTAGACTCTAGTATTAAAATGTTTTCGTCGTGACATTTTATTTTGCAGTCTATTTACCTACAACGCATGCTTGTTGCATTTATTGGTCGGTTTTTTAATGAAATTAACATTTTTATAATACTTTTATACTAAGTATTGGAATTGGTTGAATTTAATAAATGCCAGAATCGAACAATTGTATCTGTTTCTGCACAAACATGCAAGTTTTTTTGCCGATTTTCACCCTGGGGTTTCACCCCTTAGAACTCATTGCGACCCCCCTTTCTATGCCAATTCTTGTTCGTCTTGATGAGTATTATCATCCCTGAAAGTTTGTCAAATAAACAAACGTAGTCAACAGAGGAGACATTTTCTTTACATTTACAAAGATTTGGAATGAGAACTATCCCCAATTGGATCACGGCCGTCTTGGTCGTGGTTCTGAACCCCCCCCACGCCATCAAAAAGCAATTTCTGGCCAAGTGGGCTGGCAGCATTCCTCCATCTCGCCCCTCAAAGTTTCCCTAGACTTTTTTGAAAAATTGAAAAGCACACCCCGCACCAAAAGCTTTATTTTATTTCTCTCTCCTCCGCAGTTTATTTATTTCCTCTCTCCCCTACCACGGATGTATGGGGTCGTATATACAGACGGAGAGGGGCTTTGTAAGAGGTGGGATTGGAATTGAAGTGGTCATTCGAAGGCCTTCATCAGATAACGAAGGGAGTTTCTTCGGTTCGTTCGGAAACGTTTCTTTTGCAGTTTGTTCTTAATTAAAAGGGTTTTTTTTTTATCTAAAATGACAACTATTTTATTTTTTTATTAAACGTAAAGACCGTATAGAATTAACATAAGATAGTAAAAATATAAGAGTTAGTTGAATTACTTTATTATTTATTATTCCTTTTCTTTATAATCTGCGTTATTTATAATAAATGAAAGCCTATTTTTTGCAATTAGAATAGTCTTTAAAGGGTATTTAAGTATGAAAGTCTTTTAATTTTACAAAAATTATAAGTTATAAGAACATAAAATAACAAAAGCTTCTACGATCTGAAAAGGTACTATATGTTATTCCATTTTTCCGGGATCCTTGGTCGCGGAGTTAGTAGGTGGAGGGCGAAACGTATGGAGTTAATGCCCAAACGCGCCACTTACGTGGAAACCAAGATCAACGTCAATGAGAAATGGAAAAATATTATTCCATTTTTCCAACATATGAAACCATAATATATAGTACTTCAGACCAGAATAAGTAACTTTAAAAGACTGTAAAAACACAAACTGTTTTCTCTTCAAGCGACTTTTCTAATGACTTTTTCAGCGAATATGTTCACTTGTAGAAATAATTTGAACTACGAAAAGGTGGCCAATCACTGGAATTGTTCAGCAAGAGCAATATATCATTTTGGACAACTAGGAAAAAGAACCATAGATCCCTTTCCTTCTCAAAAGCATTTGCAGAAAAATTTTATTTCTTACACACCGAGAAACGGTATCAACTACAAAAAATTTCTACAACTCCAACTATATTACTATTTAATCCGACCACTCCATAGCATTACTTACTAAAAAAACTTATCTCAACATTAAATACAACAAAACACTTTTAATGGAACTATCTAGCAGAAAACACCCTTCCAAATGGGAAAAAATACTAAGGAAGAGCTAAGTCACCAAAAACAGGATTCGATCCCTTCAGAAATAAATGAAAAGCAAACAGGCCAATCGAAACAAAGACAAAAGGGGGAGGGCGAAACGAAAACACCGCCGTCCGTCCCCAGAGTCAACAAATTAGGAAGCCCATTTGCATAGAGCAGCCCCATCATTCACATCCACGAAACTTAATTAGTATCTTATTATGTCAACAGAGGAGATGGTTTCGCCAGACAGGTCTGCACCGAGATTCGCTGCCGAAGTGGTTAGTTAGTTGTCTTTTAGTCCAGTTTGCGGAGGTAAGGAGGTAAAAAATTTGTTGGTGTAAGGATTTTAACACCAGAGTTAGGTTTGACAGCTTTTTTGGTTCCCTGTCTACATTGCGTCAGCTAATATATGGTTAATCGACTCAAGAATCGGAATAAAAGTTCAGCGCGGGGGAAATTACGGCATTTTAAATGTTATTTCTAGATTGACTGCCTCGAAGAAAATTTCCGTATGGAACAATCTTTTAAAGTATGGGTTATTTGCAGATGTGATACACGTCGATTGCTTTTTATAGCAATGGTAAAGAAAAATAATGTAGAATAAACGTAAAAGGCAACTATGCAGATAACATTATTAGTTACGATTCTAGCATAGAATCTCGTCTACCGTGCTACTGAATCTAAAGACGTTATTAAATCCCATTGACTGTTCTTTAAGCTGTCCCGTTGAATTTGACGGCCGCTGAACAATTGACGGGATAATACGTAAGTACCTTAGTTCTTACTAACTAAATAACAGTAACATTCACCATTTAGTTACGGTATTTTTGAGGTGCATTTTTAGACAGTACACTGAGTTAGCAGAACTGGTTTTGAAGGCTGCACTAAGCTTGTTCCCCTTTTAGGAGCAATCTTAAAAAAAAGTTTATGAAAAGTTCATGTCATGCTTAATATTAAAAAAGTTAATCGATAGTTTGAACATTAGTCTTAAAAACCTGAAAAACAACATATAGGTCATAAATCAGTTTAAATACTACATGTTTCCAGTTTAAGATTGGGCCCAATATGTAAATGAGTTCAGAAAATATAGCGTGTTTCAAAACAACCCCGAACAAGATAGCAGTAAAACAACGAAGCAAAAACAAAATCCTCAAATATGAGATAACACAATTTAATTAGGAGCGAAACGGCCCTCCTCAGGTTCTCTTCCCGGCATTTACAGGGAATAATTACAGTTAAAAGCCCCATTCATCATTACTCGAAAAACCGAACTTGGAGAAAGGACAAAATAGGAAATTGCCGGGTCGTCTCTCTCCGGTCGAATCTTTAGCACAAAAACGCCAATAATGAGGATGATTAAATACCGCTCGTTATCCCATGAAAGAAGCGGGGACTCGATTCGGTGCTTGGCGCTTTTGAAGCATCGCCAAATGTTTGAATCACCATAATTCTACTTTTGAAGAACTAGATATAGTAAAATTTTTAGAGAAGAACTGGTCTAATTTTTAAATATTAATAAAAAATAACGAGTGTAATTGGATTTAAATGCGGAAAGGCTACATAAGAAAAGGCGCAAAAACAGTCCTATAACTATAGAATAGGCACTATGACATAACCACCAAAGCTATTTTTTGACTAAGCAACATTTTACTACAGAACAAACTGCAGTTACCGGTTATAACGGTAGTAACAACTTACAAAATCTGTAAAGAAGAGTCAGGAACAGTTTCCACTTTCGCGGATCTGTTGCGAGAGAGATACCAAGACTCGAATAAAAGGGGACGTTATTTTGAGCTGTCTCACATATTTGTCCGACTGGTCTTGCTGTATTGTCGTATTGAAACAAATCGTATAACTGGAAACGGTTAACGGTGTTAGAATGTATCACCTAAAAATGTATAAGCACTTTTCCTTCTAATTAAGAAGGAATGAAAGGAACTGCAAATGTAGATAAGATCCTAAATTTCAGTGTAATTTTTTAAGAGGGACAAGTACACGCATGGGGGTAATAGTCCTGGCACACCTTGAAATTAGCTAGCAACGATTTAGTGACATAAATAACTTTTTTTTGTTCAAATTGTAATAGCACGTACTGAACTAAAATTCAGAATGTTAATTTTTGAAGGTTATTACATTGTCAGCTTACTAGAAAAAGACACTAAATTACTTCTGGCTTAAAGATGTTATGCCGAGTTTGGCGATACTTAATCGCTTTCTCTGGAACCATGAAATTTCACCAATAAAAAATCCTATCACTTTTTAACCTGGCGAGATTTTGGGATTTGCTTGTTCGTTGGCACTATCTTACTGCTTAAGTTACTAAAAGCCTTTCTCCCGTAAGCCGTCGTTATATTCAAGATTTTTCTCTAAATTTCAGCCTACCAAAAGTAAATACATCCCACATTTATCAAGCTTTCACTATTTAAAACTTCAATTTTAAGAAAAAATTTCTCGTCTTTTACAGGCCCGATAATTCTCAGATAAAATGGCTCCCCTAAAGGAAAAGAAATTTAAGAGACAAAGTGATGATAATTAAAACGAGAAAGTCGATAACATATTCGGCAGTTACAGCGCCAAACTTGGCGATCGGCCCTAGAGGGTAGTAAAACCGATAAATGCATTTTATTTCGCAAGGGAAAAAACAGGATAATTAAGGCAAAAAAGAAACGACGCTATTCGATCCCAGAAATATTCAATAAATAAGCGACAAGCCGGATTCCAGTTTCTTTAAGCGCATCATTAGGCCGTTTAAAAGCTTTCCAAACCTGCATCCAACGTTTAATAATTCCCCGAGTTACGAGGCTTAATGGGGAAAAGAAACACTACACGGCGAACATGTCTGTGCGTGTCGTAGGAAATGGCACGAAGCGGTTATCTGGTTACAGTTAAGGAAAAATGAATGCACTCCCGAAGAGACAGCTTGAAATATTCAAATGGGTGTGAAACTAAATATTCAAGAAGTGAAAAAAAACGTTTCATTTTTTGGGAAGTTAAAACTGTTTCCATTTGGTACTGTCACGTGGAAGTAAAGATAAAATTTCTTATCACAAGGGAGGCTATTTTTTTACTAAACTAAAATATACTCTTAAATTTACGTGATCCATTAAGGATATAAGTAGAGTGAAGCGACAACTAATAAAAATGTATCTGTTACTATTGCTAGGTTTTCATCGAAAAGTGATAATTTCATGATGATAACTAAAGAATCTAAAATTCTTTAAGAACTCTTTAAAAGGTTTTTAGTTCAATAAACTAGCAAAGCAATGCGTTTTTCCCCATTTGCATCTTTTAAATTATTCGTTACAACTGGATAGATGTGACTCCTTTGATACCAATAAGTTTCTTTAGTCCCTACCTAATAGATGCTTGGCACAGTAGTATTAAAATTATTTTTAGTCTTTACTCGACCTCCTTGGAAATAGCCTAGATGTTTTTTCACTATTTATCTCCAGAAAGGTTTTTTTAAAAACTCTTTAATGCAGACGATCCTAATGCGTGCTCCTGATTCCACGAATCCTTCTTCAGATCCAATAGGACATTCAGTGATTTAATAAACAGGGGTTCATCCAGAATTTTTTGCCAGGGGCCGTTTTTGGGAATTTTGTGAAAAACGGAATTGAATTTTGTGAAAAATGGAATTGAATTTTGTGAAAAATAATTTTTCATTCTAAAATAAAGTCCCATTTCTGTAAATATATTATTTTTTTTAATAAAATTGCACTTAGGGAATGCATATAGCTTGATTAAAGTCCGTTTTTGGGAACCGGAATTTTGTGAAGGGGCCGTTTTTGAGGGTCGGAATTTTGTGAAGGGGCCGTTTTCGGCCCCAATTTCTTTCTAGATGCACCCCTGATAAAGAAATTACATTGTTAAGAACACAAAATACTCGAAAGATTTTTCTGGAGTCATTTGCTATGTGCATTAAGTCATTACCTTTGTAATAGGATAAGATCAGCGCATGGAGCTGTGACATCACAGTAATGAGACCGACGTTTTAGCCGGAACGACTGTTTACTGGCTGGCTTTCTTGGACTGTCTATATAATACCTCCAAACGAAAATATTCTGAATTTTAATGCTTATTGCCTAGATCGGTCTCTTAACGATTACTCATACACTCAGGCCATGTCTTTTCTCGAAGGTGGCGATTGAGTGCAATGAATGCCATGGCGGTGTGTTCCGGGTTAGATTCTCAACTCCACTAAAGACCAACCAAGTACATGCGGAGTACACTTCGTCACCTTAGTATCAAAAACTACTATCTCCATTCGGCAAACTTCGGGAATCCCGATCCTTAGCGATCAGATCGTTAGAGAAGCTCGTTTTATTGGTTTGTAAGCGCTGACTTGATCGAGCAGAAAAGATCAAAACCAATCAAATTATCTTCTCCAACGATCTAAACGCCTAGGATCGGGATTCCCGAAGTTTGCCGAATGGAGATAGTAGTTTTTGATACTAATGGAGGCTTTACACCACCCGGTTTGCGACAGCGATTCCGCGGTTTTCGGGAATTTCGACAGCCGCAGTAACTCAGCGACCTCTCGAAAGATGGCGCTGTTCAATTAAGGGAAGAGGGTCAATTTTTTGTCGCGAACCGGATCTCGCAGAATCGCTGTCGCGAATCGCGTGGTCTAAAGCCGCCTTAAGGTGACGACTTACTCGTTAAAACTGTGGGTCCGAGAGTACTGTGGTCGGTCATGGCACAGTTTAACATGGGTCCTAGTCATCTGAGGACGATTCCCCTCCCTATCAGAGACATGGCAACATTCTGTAAATGGCGGTAGATGGAGGCGGTATCTATCATCCGAGCCTCCTTCCATTTATTGGCCTTATTTCTCAGGAGCCCCGCTCACCCTTTGTCTAATATCCTTTACGCTTTGCGGCTGGAGTTTGGATATTACAAGTGGCATTTGAAACAACGTCATAGAGCATTCTCCACGTAAAACCACAGAGTATATAGCTTAACAGAAGAATCAGAAGAAGGCGAAATGCGAAAGTGATTCCTCCTGATTAGATATTAAACTTGTGGAAGTGATTCCTGATCGAATATGGAACTTGTGAAAGCTTTGTGGAAACTTGAAAGGAACTTGTTAAAGCTGGCTTTTTCCCACTCTGCCGATGTAATTTCAGTGATAGTCGGGCGAAGCAAAAGCTTCAGAGGGAGAGGGTGGGCTGTGACGTGGAGCTAAAAGGCGGTCCGTTCGTCCCTAATTAGAGGTGCCAGTGTCTATGGGAAAGTCAATGCTTTAAAAGTTGCCATCAGAGTCTATGGCGATGAGACGTCTGTTAATCTCTCTTCGTGTTTTAAACCATCGGAGTTAAACGCAATGTCTCTGACCTCCAGGTCACGGGCCAGGTCTCCCGAACCCACTCCAACTTCGCACATCAAACCCTCTCAATCTCCGGTGTCCCCCTCCCACAAAGACACAAAAAGGGGACGGGTCATTTCGCACCCTCGAGTGTTCTTCGAAACGATCGAACGTTCGATCTTCCATCCGCCACGAAGAAACGCTGAGGGCAGAATATAGCACTTTCTATGTAAAACAGCGGACGCGCCCGGCATACTGAGTGCCCTTCCAAGGAGTTGGATCGCGGTTTTTTATTCCAAATTTTAAAAAGAAAAAAATAGGAACTTTTTTTTTCATCTGGAAGGGGGTGTGGGATACGGGGTGCGAGGGGGGAACGGATCGAACCATTTGTTACCGCCAGACAGACTAAAAAGTGGAAATTTCTTGCCCTGGCCTCACTTTATTGAATTTACGAGGGGGCATTTTTTATTGGAGTTTGGTCTAGAGAGGAATGAATTTAAGACTTCCACAATGGAAGTTCGAGTTCGGTTTTCCGCAAATTCGGTACGTAATTCACTTTCCGACGGTTTTTATACTGCCGCTTTAATTTCATTGTGAGGCGTTAACGTTCGCGCGCACAATGATCGCATATTGGATTTTTGGAAAAATTATCTTTAGATATTTTTTGACGCTACTACTAAGGCTGGCAGCACGACCAAAACCATACGCCATGATGTAAGTCACCAAGGCTTATAATGGAGTTTATTTGTAAAGGTCTCACGATCCACGATAAAACAAGAATAAAGGAGATTTGGAGCTTTAGTCATAAAGAATATATATGTTAACATTTGCACTCAGGAAAAGGGATAGTTTACTCTAATGCTTAAAAATTCATTGATGTCCAGTTTAATTAGTTTTCTTCTTGCATACGCCCCTAATAAAGTCATTAAAATTTTAATCAGAGTTCAAAATTTTAATGACTTTATTAGGTTTTTAATATATGAAGGTATTTTATAATTACTTTTAATTAAATTATAAAGTACCCATAGTTTATTCATTGTGTTAAAATTTTACAACTGTTTTGTTTTTTAAGGTTATAAAAACACGACATCAAATTAAAGAGTTAAATGGGAACGCTAGATACACCTCTCAGCTTAAAACCCCTACCTTTCAAAAAAACAATAAAGAATAAGAAATGTGAAAATCAGTCTTTTAAAACAAATGCATTCAAAACACGATACGAGATGAAAGAATTTAAAACTTTAAGTTAAGTTGTTATAAAAACACGACATCAAATTAAAGAGTTAAATGGGAACGCTAGATACACCTCTCAGCTTAAAACCCCTACCTTTCAAAAAACAATAAAGAATAAGAAATGTGAAAATCAGTCTTTTAAAACAAATGCATTCAAAACACGATACGAGATGAAAGAATTTAAAACTTTAAGTACCTATAGTTTATTCATTGTGTTAAAATTTTACAACTGTTTTGTTTTTTAAGGTTATAAAAACACGACATCAAATTAAAGAGTTAAATGGGAACGCTAGATACACCTCTCAGCTTAAAACCCCTACCTTTCAAAAAAACAATAAAGAATAAGAAATGTGAAAATCAGTCTTTTAAAACAAATGCATTCAAAACACGATACGAGATGAAAGAATTTAAAACTTTAAGTTGGGGGACTGGTGACAAAGAACCTAATTACTTTTTGTCGACTAAATGTTTTCAACAATTTTTCAGTGAATTATTTTCAGTTTTTTAGATGAACATTTTAATAATTTAGCATACCTCAAATGTCTTTTTTACAATGACATCAATGATGTTTAGTCAAAGCTTTGAAGTCTCAAAAAATATTCCACTGAAATAATTTTTAATCAAGAGAGATCCTTGCGTAAAAAAATGAAGTTAAGAAATTACGTCGTAATTAAAACAGAACTAACAAGACGATATCAAAGGATTTGCGGATTATTGCACTGTTCCAGCTTTCTTTTCAAAACCGCTACCTGTCAGTACAATTAAATTTGAAAAGTTTTTAATAAACCCGAAAGAACTCCTTTTTGAAGCGATAACGAGAGGCAACCAGAAAAAAATGGAACGGTAGAAAAAGGCGGGAACTGGCGTCTCCTTTTATACAAAACAAAGGGGAGCGACCGCCTTTGTTTTGGAGCAAAAAGAGACACAATAATTTGACACAAACACAAAAGACCTCTCGATCGGACAGAATAAAACAAAAAAACACAGGAAAAAAGAGGATCGAAAAAGCCACCTTGTTTAACTTGCTTACACCAGCTGACACCTCTCTTCTGGAATAAAACTCCGTTCTTTTTTTTCTTTCGTTCTCTTCTCTCCGGTCCACCCCCCCCCCAGTTTTTCTTCTTTCAACTTTTCTTTATGGGTTCAAAAAGAAAGTAGTAACAGAAAAGGCAAAACAACAGAGAAGGGGTGAATATTTTACAGACAATGTCTCTCTCCAGCGCGCGCAGAAGAATAAAAAAAATAAAAACGTTGCCAGTAACGGAAAAAGAACGATGACGCGCCACCTTGTGTGGATAATAATAACAACTGCGTAAAGAGAGGGAGGGATATAGGGACGGTGGTTTGAACCTTGCAAAGGCAGAAAAAAACGGGAATGACCAATATTTGGAAGAAGGTTTCACCTGCTGCTGCAAACGATAATATTTTTTTAAAAAGGGGTCGATTAAGAGGGGGAATTATCGAGGCTCGAGAATAGGGGGTGAAAAGTTAGGAGGTAATGAAAATTTTATTACCCCTTTCTTTGGGGGTATATTGCAGACGTAAGGCATTAGGGAAGATTAACAATGGGAGTTATGAATTTAATACAGCCATACTGATTCAAATGACGCTGTATTCAATTTATATAGGGTTGTCGAGATTGAGCTTAACCATTTGATCCAATAGACATGGTGAAGAATCGCATAAATCAGAAACAATTTTAGTAAGATGATTAAATTATAATAACAATTTTAAAAAAACGTTTAAATACTTTTGTTAGCTGACGAAAAGGCAAAATGAAAATCAGAAAAATAGTATTTGGAGTGTTACTTACCTGTACAATACCTATTCAATACTAGTACTCACAGTACCTCTTGGTTTCGGTAATGCTCATTACTAATGGCTACTTAAGGCGAAACTTCATTTCACACTAATTTTAGAAATGCAACTTTTAAAGTACAAAAATCCAAATAGGATGGTATATTAGTTTTGGGTGTTACCTGTGCCTTACATTTTTTCAACTATTGGTTGAAAATTGCATTCTCTTTGGGGTTTTTTTGGTTACACAGAAAAGATCCAGTAATAAGGCTATGCAAGAGCACAAATATTTCAAGTTTTGTGATTCTCATTAAGCTTAAGATAAGATTCGGCGAGTAACTGCAAAACCTTTGTTAAAGATCCCCCTCTTCATCACGACGTAATGTGTTTCAATCATTTTAAATCTTCATATTATCGATCTCCAAGTTAATTACTTTCAAACCCAAATAATATACTACGAGTATCATCTACAAAAATTGTCGTTGAAACTGCTCATTCCATTTCCATAATTACGATACCACATCTCTGTTAATTCAGGTAAACGGTTGAATGAAAAAGCCAATTGAATGGGGGAACTTTTAAAACTTGGAGTATCCCTCTGGGCTCGAACTTTCCGTGGTTTCACTCGCACCGCAAGACACAACAGCAAAAGAACATACCCCAATTCCCACAGCTGGGTCGGTCGTTAATTAACGTTCGGGCAAGCGTTAAGAAAGATCAAGAGGAAAAGGAAGACGAATTTTAACTCCTTTTAGGAAAACTTGCCCCACGAAAAGGGTTATTACTCTTTTCAGGGGCAATTAATGCGCAAGGGTTGAAAGGATTAGAACGGCTATTAAAAATATGTAGGTTCAACTGAAGAACTGTGCATTGCAAGCTCGTATTGGAAGCTTTCCCAGAAGGGGCATATTTTAATGAGTCTTAAGTGAAGTAAATCAAATGGAAGGGACTCGTTTTAAGGATTTTAAATGATGAATAGGATGAACGAATTATGTTGTTAATCTTTCTCAAGCAAAAAATAACTTCCAAAACCGCTATCGTTCAGTTTTAACACCTTTTGTACTTATGAAATAAATAAAAAAAGTAGATATTTTACTTCAGTTAGTCTTACACTATAGGGTGTTTCAAAAAAAGTCTTTTTTCGAAAAACCTCGCTCCCCAGGGCTTTTCCCATTCCTTTTGGTCCCAAAAGTAAGTGTGGGAAGTTTTAGCCCCCTAAGTCAACTCTAGGGTTTTCCTGTAGAGCCCCAAAGTTTGAAAAAAGTGGAAAAAATGACCAATTTTCAGAATTTTTAAAAATTATGTTTAAGATTGATAATGCTAATAAAACTGGTTCAAATGCGTCTATAGGACTTATTTAGATGGAATATATTTATTTATGTGTATTAAATGTACCCTATAGCCCCTATAATTTAAGATTAAAACGTACTACTTCGGGACGTTGCACACGCCAAAGCTTATAATGCACTACCGGTGGACGAAATGAATTAAATCCGAATTTCTTCGAAGAAACTCCTTCAAATGATGCCATTTGGGGCTAAATTGATATTATAAATTATAAAAACCAGAGAAATAACAGTTTTGAGCCCTTCCACTGAGCTTTTAATGTAAAAAGTGTTTTTCTTCAAAATTTCTCGTTTCCAGCTGATGAAACCCAAAACTTATACTAAAAAAGAGGTTTGCTGAACTTTTTTAGATATCAAACATTGTAACCTTTATAGGGGTTTCATTTTTTCAAGTAGAATTAAATTTTAAACAACACAGATCGGAAATGACAAGAATATTTCCTATACCTGACGTGAAAATCGATTTTCTTTTTTCAAAATTAGGAAAATAGTTTAATACTTGTGAATCTTGGTTGAAATGTTAAAGAAAGAAGTTTTTAATTAAAACTCTCCCCTAATACGCTAAAAGGGAGTAATTTTCCAAACTTAAAAAAGAAAATATATTTTCACGTCTGGTATAGGAAATATCCATGTCATTTCCGATCTCTGCGCTATAAAATTTAATTCTACTTATTAAAAATGAAACCCCTATAAAGATTTCAAAGTTTGGTATCTAAAAAGTACAGCAACCCCCTTTTATAGTATAAATTTTGGGTTTTATCAGCTGGAAACGAGAAATTTTGAAGAAAAACACTTTTTACATTAAAAGCTCAGTGGAAGGGCCAAAAACTGTTATTTCACTGGTTTTTGTAATTTATATCATTTTAGCTCCAAATGGCATCATTTGAGGGAGTTTCTTCGAAGAAATTCGGATTTAATTAATTTCGTCCACCGGTAGTGTATTATAAGGTTTGGCGAGTGCAACGTCCCTAAGTAGTACGTTTTAATCTTAAATTATAGGGGCTATAGGGTACAGTTAATACACATAAATAAATATATTCCACCAAAATAAGTCCTAAATGACACATTTGAACCAGTTTTATCGCAGTATCAATCTTAAAATATAATTTTTAAAAATTCTGAAAACTGGTAATTTTTTCCACTTTTTCCAAACTTTGGGGCTCTACAGGCAAACCCTAGAGTTAACTTAGGGGGCTGAAACTTCACACACAATCTTTTGGGACCAAAAGGAATGGGAAAAGCCCTGGGGACCGAGGTTTTTCGAAAAAAAGTTTTTTTTGAGACACCCTATCTTACACTCTTTAGCTATATTAGTAAAAACAGTTACTTATAGCCACCGCTATCCTGACCGGAGATCAACCAGCAGTCAAGCTTCTGTTTTTAAAGAAAATACTTCTTATTTAAAGGTTCGACTCCCGTTTAACCGTCGGTTAGGTCAGCAGTGAATATGATAGTTAATGATTGGTAAAGTATTGTATATACATGGTTTAAAATGTAACAATAGCGGAATTAAGGGTTAGGAATGAGAAACTGCAGCATAGAATACAATTCCAATGGTGATATACCCTACATATCTTCCTCTCACACCCCTTTAACACCAGTTAATCGCTAGGCAAGCGACAAAAACCATTCCATCATTCTTCCCCCCAGACACCCCTCATTCCATAAAACACCCCTCCCCCGAACTAATACACCACCCAAGAGCCTAATAACGCAGAGAAATCACGGCCAAGCGGAAAAAATGGAGGGGTAATGAGTGACCGTCTGCCTATAAATCAGGGTGCATGAAAAAGCTGTTAAGAGAACCTAACAAGATCCCTCTTCCCTTCCCAGGGTCTAGGGAGTCCCACCCCCTCTAATGGTATGTCAGCTGCTGGTGAAGGTTCTCCCACTGAATCATCGATGGGTCGATAATGGATATGGTTTTGGTGTGGGGACGGTGTATAGGAATTCGCTATGTTGAAGTTTCATTCAATGCAGTTTTGTCAAAGAAAAAGTTTATCGCGAAGTATAAGGTCGAAAGGTTCCACGTACAGTTGGGGAAATAAAAAACGACTCAGTTGCGATTTCTGGCGAACCAATTGGGTTAGGAACACGAATGAGGTGTCATTTTTCATTGTTTAAAGTATTCTTTAACTAAAAAAATTTTCGGGTCCTTAGGGGGTCGTCTTCATATTAAACGAAACACTAACTTTTTTTTTTCCAATGGGGACCCCCAATTATTATTAGTTTTTCTGAAAGGCCACCCCCCCAAACCCTTAAATACCAAGTTTCATCCAGATTGATCAAAAAAAATTTATTTTTCAAAAATAAAAAATTTTTTAAATCGTGAAATTTTTTTATGATAATCGATTCTTTAAGTAATTTTATGTAGGAAACCAAAATTTCAATCGATTTTATCCAATAGTTTTTGATAAAAACGACCTAATATCTTACCGTTGCCGAATGCATACCGCAAATGCTCTTTCTATAGTTCGTTTTATCAAAAACTATTGGATAAAATCGATTGAAATTTTGGTTTCCTACATAAAATTACTTAAAGAATCGATTATCATAAAAAAATTTCACGATTTAAAAATTTTTTTATTTTTTGAAAAATAAATTTTTTTTAATCAATCTGGATGAAACTTGGTATTTAAGGGTTTGGGGGGGTGGCCTTTCAGAAAAACTAATAATAATTGGGGGTCCCCATTGGAAAAAAAAAAGTTAGTGTTTCGTTTAATATGAAGATGACCCCCTAAGGACCCGAAAATTTTTTTAGTTAAAGAATACTTTAAACAATGAAAAATGACACCTCATTCGTGTTCCTAACCCAATTGGTTCGCCAGAAATCGCAACTGAGTCGTTTTTTATTTCCCCAACTGTACCAGACCCTGCCATTTAATAGCAGCTTTTCTATTTTTTTGGGTGCATGCTACACGAGTTGCAATTTATTACATGCTTACAAGTTTTTCAGAACGAAAACCTGACAGAAAAGCAATATTCTATTTTTGGAACATCGGAACGAAACGACAGTTTTACAGTCAAGAAACACTAGGATTAGTGAACAGTGATCTAATTTTTGCATAAATGAAAAACACTATTTTTCAGCCAAATGTCGTTCGTATAAGATCATATTGATTGCATTCAAAGTAATGTCAACTGATAAACAAAATACATACTTTAAAATATAAGAGCGAATAAGAGGTTCGCATTTACAGTTATTTACCAACCAACTGTAAGTACTTTTTTTATTTATCAAAGATAAATAACGCAACAAACTAAACTAAACTAACTGATATTAAGTTATTTTAGAAGAGGTAATCACAACTTATATAGGAGCTATATCTGCCTATAAGGTATAGGGGTAATTATTTTTTTCCGCATTACAATCACGTGTAGAGCAAAGCTTGGAGATATTTGTAAGCTAAAAAAGTCAATTTGTCATTTTTTGGACTTTTTCTTTTTTAAACTGGAGATTCAATTACACAGGTCTGCAAAAAAAACTTTTTTCGAGCTGTTTGGGTCATTTCACCTGATCTTTATTATTTTCGGTGCGCTAAATCCGAAAATGACCTCCATTTTGTCCTGGGACGTCATGTTTTTTGGCAATTCAGGTTTTTAAGTTATATTGGGAAATGCCTAAAAATTTTGAAAAATTAACTGATTATACAAAATGTTTATTCAAATTTTTCCACAAAATCATTTTTTAATTTTTTTGATGCGCTGAATCTAAAATTGACCTCAGTATTATCATAGGTCTTCACCTTTCTTGACAATTTAAGTAAAAATGCCAATTTTTCAAGAAAAAAGTGCATACTCCAAATAATTAATTTTCGACCCATACTTTATCTGAAAATCATTTTTTTATGTTTTATGGTATGCTGAATTAAAAAATTACCACTTTTGATTTTTAAGATATCGCATTTCGTAAAAAATTGAGCTAATGGAGCAATATTTCACAAAAAATGCAAGTACACTTAAGAACAAAAATTTTTTTATTCAAATTTATTATTAAGGTCATTAGTTTTATTGTATTTTGATGCCCTGAACTCAAAAATGATATCTGTTTTGCCATAGAATGTCACGTTTCCTGACAATTTAGGTAAATTTGTAAAATAAGTCATTATTTCAATTTTAATGAAAATAGGTTCATAAAATAATTTTTTCATTACATATTCTTCTCGAAAGACATGATATAACTAAAATAAGATCATTTACACAATATAAAGCTAATTTTTCCTCCTTATGAGGCGAGGCTCCTTTTCGTACGTTTACCCTTGTGAGTAGCAACAAGAATGTTTCTTCGAACTATACAACGAAAATCCTTCATTACTGCCCGATTAAATCTTCTCTGGTACTTTCTTTCCATCTCTATAATGTCCTGATGAGAAAGTTTACTATGTGCATTATTTACAGCTCCTAATTTTTGAAAACAAAGGAGCTAGGAATGTACGAAAACTATGAAAAATGGGCAAATTCAAAAATAATTTAGCAAATTGTAAAAAATCCTGACGTATAGTATTTTTTTTCAATACCTTTTTCGTTATCAGCACACCAATATACATAGTAGGAAATCATTAAAATTATTCAAAAGGCTTTTTCGTTGCAGACCTGTGTTATTGATACTATATAGTCATCTACTATCACCTAAAAAACTAACATCTTATTTACTATTTTATAACTTTAATTATCTATCCTTTTTTCCAACTTAACTACTTTTAAAATCCAGTTAAGATTTATTACTTCCAAAATCCCTTTTATCTCATTCATCTTATTATTTCTCCCTTTTATCTTTGAATAGTTAGTGCAATTTTAATGATTACACCAACGTAATTAAAACCAGGTTTAATTAGAGTTACGAAACAAGATGTTGCGGTTCCCACAAACTCAAGATCATTTCGCTATAACATTTAAACCTTGTAATTAAGGATTTGGCAAAAAAAAGAATGCCATACAATTTTAATTAAAGCCCTGAACACTATCTACGAAAACTACAACAGAACTTGGATAGTGAGCAATTCTTACTCTGAATTGAATGGATGGATATTTTCAGTATCTTTCTGATTAGTCCCTGTCTCGTTGGTTTCGTATAAAGAAAAACAGTCTTAATTATCAGACAACCTCCTCCTTCATTATTATTTTCCATAAACCACGCTAATTAAAGTTTACTTCTCCTACAAGAAAGTTATTCGACGAATTTCGAAAGCCGCAGTCGCAAATGGCGGAAAGAACTCGTTTTTTATTCTTTTTTCGAACATCCAGGGCCCGTCGGAATTCCTTTTGGGGACATTACGCCCTTTTCTTGCGGCATTAACGCTCGCGGGAAGGGTTGACAGGAATATTCGTTACAGAGGGGGGCATGCTTTCGAAAAGGAATTTTAATTATCCTTTTCCCCGTGTCGGCGGAATTCCGCGAATGATTTCCGGTAATTCGTTTTGATTGCTCACTTCTGCGTTTGCTTTCTTGTTTGTTTGAATTTTTGGCTGAATTTTGATTCAGAATGTTCTCCGCATAGAACGAGCATAGAGGCGGTCGAGACAATCTTTTAAAATAGGTAGTGAATTCAATAAGCAGTGGCACTTTGTATTCCAATTCATTCAAATGAATCGTATAACGCGCAAATCATGCTAATCAATTTTAAGAATGAATAAGACTGTATAAGTCAATGAAAAACTTTAAACCTACATTCAGTAAATTTTTCAATCCAATGTCAAATTTGTGAATTAGCACTAGAGAATAAAACTTATCTGAAGTAAAAATCGATAATATAGAAGTGAATACGAACACATTTTTTAATTAAAAAAACTTAATTTAAATTATTTTCTTAGTTCCATGATTTTCTTTGACGATTAAACACAAAAAAATCAAATTTCGGGAGCTGCCCCAGTACTATACGCTAATAAAATCACAAAAACAATAGTCGATGTAATACGTAAGATAACTATTTATTTATCTAAAAGTATTCTTAAAACTCCCAATAAAAATCATACAAGATCACATGTTTCCTATTTTTGTACGAGTAGATAAAACGTACGGATACACCATTTCTTTAAACTTTCCATTGGAATAATCCTAACAAAACAGTAATGAGATTTCCACTCGAACATACACTGGAATACACATACTGTTATCATTTGACCACCTATCTTTAAAAAAAAACTCTAAACGTATTAGGCCCACAAAAAAATCCCTTATTCAATAGACAGGGGCTAATGGTACCAATGCTCCATTTTCCCTAAAGATAATCCAATTCGGGAAAAAAAGAGGCTTCCCTTCGAATCTAAAAAAATAAGGGGGAAAGCGAGAAAAAAGGTGACGAATGGTTTCAATCTTCCAATTCAGTTTTATAAGCAAAGAGAAAACACGAGGGAGAACGCTCCGCCTCTGGATGCCATTATTTTCTACATTTATTACTTTTTTGAATTATGGAGGTGGTTTCTAGTTATTATCTCGCAATCAAGAACGTTCATACAAGTGGTGGGCGCAAAAATGCGTATTTTTTCTTGCTATCAACTCACATAGAAATGTTTTTTAACGCGGCAAATAAAGACAAAATATGCAGTTGCAGAAAGTTGAAACATCGTGTTTTTGTTTAAGCTAGAGATAATCCTGAATGTTTCCTTTGAGACAAGTAAAAAGCGTTAGTCAAACTAGATTTCGTTCCAAGAAAAAAATGTTTTGAATTGGAGAAGAAATGAGCTCTTGACATATTTTTAAAGCGAACAAAAAAGGTCAAGTATGAAGTACTTTAAAACTGTAAACACAGGCAGATCTTTTAAAGGTATAAAAAAGGATCTTAAAAGGCTGATTGGTATTGATGACGTTTCTTTTGAAATCCAATCTTTACATAAAGTTTTTTTTGATTCGCAGAACATTCAAATTTCTTGTCTCCTTGTTATTTTGTCGTGTAAGTTATTATTCGATTTCTCTTACAATTCAATACCTACAATTACGCATAAAACAAATTTCCAACCACTTTAAGGGGACGCGGTACCTCTGTTTCGCCAAAATTCCGAAAAATATTTTTTTAATCCAAACTAATCTATTTGCATTTGTCTATCATCCTACAAACTTTCAAAACTTTTCGTTGAAAAATATTCAAGTTGTAGTTAATTTTATGTATGAAAGTATTAAGGTTTCTATGGGTTATGGAAACTTCAAAGTCCTTTTACTCAGAACCACTTTTTCATTGTTTAAAATGCTAAGGCTTTTTATCTATTAGACCAATCTTGAATTTTTTCTGACTATTGTTGGAAGTGTGTATAACGAAAATTTGTATGGGTTTTTGGATATCCATGGTAGATGTTTTTTTAAAAAAATTACTGAATTGTGAATTTTAGCATTTTAGGGCTTTTTTAAGAAGGGATTCAAGAAAGAAAATATTTTCAGCACTTAAAATGCTACAAACCCTAAACCTATACAAATTTTTATTGTACATAGTTCACTATATACTACTGTTCATAAATTAAGGACGGAACTGTTTTTTCAACATAACACCTAGTGAAATTATTTTTCATCAATGAAAATTATACCAAGAGATGTTCAATGGGTGGGAATACAGGGCCCGAAAGCAAATTTTCTCTATCAATATTTTAAGGGGGTAAATGGACCCTCCATTGATAATGGAGTCCCATTACAATTTGGAGCTGTGGCAGAAACGTCTGTGTAAGAGGTATTTTACCGAAAACTTTATGGTTATTGTAATGAATATGATTACTCCTGAACTCAGTGCATATTTTTAAAAGCCTGTGTTACCTTTAAATGGTATTTTTCATGTTTTATTGATAGAAATCGGTCTAATCATCATTTTTGGCAAGTTTTAGCTTCTGGGTAATTTTTGGTAATTGGTATCTTACCGTCAACCATGTTTTTAGTAGTTCTTACATGTGCTAGATTATGTTTAGGTCTGGAGACCCTGAAAGTAAATTATTTCTTTCAATATCGTGACTTTCAAGAAACTTTGAGATAGCCAAATTGTGATTTTGTGCAACTTTTTCTCTCATAAAGAGAAATTCCTTACCTGAAATTTCTTCTAAGAGAATCAAATGGGACATGACAACACAGGTACCCAATAGCAAACATCAGTGAAAATATCTGCGGTGTATACGAGGTGCTCAAACGGCACAACATAATTGTATAGTTTCACAGAAAGGACATCTGTTATCAATGTTTGAAAAAAAAGTATTTTTTAGTGTTTATGGACGTAGACATACCTAAAAAGAAACATATAGTTGTAAAAATATCTCCATTACCTTTGAAATGAGTTTTTAAGACATATAATTTCTCCATTGATACTCTATTACTGTTATAGACATTTCAACACTCCCTATACACGAAAAAAAATTTCCCTGATGTCTGCGATCACGTGCCTGGGTTCTCATGTCCCATTCGCTTCTTTTAGAAGAAATTTCAGATCAAGAATTTCTCTTTATGAGAGAAAAAGTTGCACAAAATCACAATTTGGCTATCTCAAAGTTTCTTGAAAGTCACGATATTGAAAGAAATAATTTACTTTCAGGGTCTCCAGACCTAAACATAATCTAGCACATGTAAGAACTACTAAAAACATGGTTCACGGTAAGATACCAATTACCAAAAATTACCCAGAAGCTAAAACTTGCCAAAAATGATGATTAGACCGATTTCTATCAATAAAACATAAAAAATACCATTTAAAGGTAACACAGGCTTTTAAAAATATGCACTGAGTTCAGGAGTAATCATATTCATTACAATAACCATAAAGTTTTCGGTAAAATACCTCTTACACAGACGTATCTGCCACAGCTCCAAATTGTAATGGGACTCCATTATCAATGGAGGGTCCATTTACCCCCTTAAAATATTGGTAGAGAAAATTTGCTTTCGGGCCCTGTATTCCCACCCATTGAACATCTCTTGGTATAATTTTCATTGATGAAAAATAATTTCACTAGGTGTTATGTTGAAAAAACAGTTCCGTCCTTAATTTATGAACAGTAGTGTATTTGACCACCAAATTTTGTGAGTGTAAGTCAGTAATTGTAGGAGGAGTAGCATTTTAAAAACACCTCTTAAATTTTAAATTTTCTTTTCAAAAACTCAAAATTTGAATTTTTAGAAATTTAAAATTCATATTATGTTTAATTTAAGGCAATTACATATTTTACCAACAAAAATTATAAAATAACAATGAATTTAAAGATTTTTTCCAGAAAGGTACCGCGTCCCCTTAAAAGGGTACTGCAACATCCAAATTTAACTTGTCTAAAACCTTTTACATCACATAAAACAATGAAAAAGAGCAGAGTTAATTTCCTTCTCAATAGATACATCTCTAAAACACATAAATTAAATAATTTTATCAATAAATACAAACACATATAAGGCTAAAAAAAATTTAAGATAAGCAAGTAAAAACACTAACGAAAAAAACCCCATCTGACAATCCTTCCCTCTAAAAAAATAAAATAAGGTCAAATTACCCAATAACTTTACAGGAAAAACTTGCTTTCAAAACCAACCTTTCATTCCTTTCTATCCCTCTACGTTTCCCCCATATTGTTGGGGAAAAGCAGGAGAAAGTTTTGCGGAATCTGAATTGTAGAAGAACCCTCTGCAACTGAACCGACCACAATAAAAGTATGCGCGATACATCCCATCTGAAAAAAGAATTCTTTCCCTCGACTTCTCATACATTTCGGAACAAATTCGAACTTCGGAGGGGAACGCACGAAAAGTTTTGAATAGTTTCCCCGAAGTGTGTCGGAGTTTCCCAAAGAACAACTTTTTTATTTAATCGCTGCGTATGTGGCGGGAAATCTTCCCCCCGACTCAATATCAGAACTGAGGAAAGATATCTTGCTTGTATTTTGCTTTTCCCTGAGCGCGCGGTATTCGATCCCTTTGGTTATTGCTACGACTTCTTTGGCTTCTCCTCTGCCGTAGAGATGTGAAGTTTTTCAGAACAGCATTGTAGACAAATAATGACAGTTTTAAAAGTTGGGACAAGTTTTTGTAGTAATATACGAGTTATTTATGTTCCGAGTTAGTATCTTTAAACTTTTGTGTATGTAGGTAGATACAAACTACAGATGCAGCAGCAGATACAAGAAGAGGTTTAGTTAACTTCCTACAGGTTCAGATATTTGGTAAATACCGGGGGAAAATATTGTTTTTAACCAAAAATAACTTCTGAATATTCGAGAGGGAACGCATAAAACCTTCTCATAATATCGGGCATATTAAGATAGTTCTTCCATTAAGATAACATTTGACGGATATTGGGAATAATTTTTGTCCTAATATACAAGTTTTTCCTTTTACTCACAAAAAAGAATCCCAAGAAAATCAAAGCGATTCACACTACACCACTGGCACCGATACAACGCAGAAAAATAAGTTTCCTGTTAACAACTTCCAAAAACTAAGAAAATAGCACGGATTTAAAACAAAATACTCTACAAAACTCTTAAACAGAAAATTAGTTTAATATTTACCAATCAATAACCATAATAGAACAAAGGTCCTTGAAGAAAAAAATTATCTAATCAATAACTTATTGTCCTTTCTTTATTCTCTGATAATTACATTCTTAGAAAGAGAAAGAATTTAACCATACATAAAGAGCAATTCAAAAAGGGGGGAATTTTGGTTGTCAAAAGGCCACAATATATTTTACCTCATGGACTAAAAGACCTTATATCCCTTAGCATTTAAGATCCAACTTGAAAATGTATGGGGGATAGGGGAGAGGAGGGAGGAATGGGACAATTTTCACTAAATATTTTTTTATTCATTATCCCCTGCTTATTCATAGATGCAAATGGTTGGATAATAAACTTGCATGTTTTAACTTAATTTTTTAAAAATGTACAGTTCTTAAATGTTGTTTAATTTTATCACTTTTGATCATTCAAATTAACAAGAATTTTGTCCCATTCCTCCCTCATGGGTGGGAGGAGTGGGACATGAGTATGGGAGGAGTGGGACACTTTTGAAAAGTAAAGAAAATTAGTAAAATGTAATAATGAGAAAGGGCCTAGTATTTTACCTACTATTCTTTTAACCTTTGCCCACATTTTTAAACAGCTTTCAATCTTATATCTATTATAGAATAATTTTTAAAAAATATTTAGTACACTTGAACTCTTTCTCATGGTGTTAAGAATCAATAATTGAAATACAATGTAATACTTGGAATTGTTAATTCAAGAAAATAAAAGCATTTCAATTGAAGCGATAGAAAGCTATCAGAAATTAATATTTTCAAATTTTGTTTACATTTTTGCAGATTTTGTTTACATTTTTCAGAGTGTCCCATTCCTCTCTCCACACATTGCTTTTAAAATATAACTTGTCACATAAACTATGCTGGTGTTAGGCTTTATGAAATTGCAGATTAGCATATATTATATCTTTTAGATTACAATGGCAATATATAATGTTTGTTCTACAAATTACATGAGAAATGAAATAAAACTTAAGATAGACTGGAAATTTACTTTGGAGGTGGGAAAATCAAATTTTTACAACTACAAACAGAAACTTGCTGCTGGATAAACTAAATGGAGGAAATAACAAGAAGCTATAAGAAGGCCATCTAATGACTAAATTGGAAATAAAATAAACTGATTTATTTTTCCATAATTTCAGCTGTCCCACTCCTCCCACTGTCCCATTCCTCCCTCCTCTCCCCTATAATTTTATTTTACTTTTATTCAGTTTGATTTTACTTTTAACAAATCTCTACACAATCCTTACCTCAACAAATGTTCGCCTCAACCGCGTTTTTTTTGCCCTCCCCTTCTTCAGACCCCCCTAAGATCCCTTTCTCTCACTGCTAATCTCCCCCATTAATGATACACATCCCCATATCTATGTAAATACATCACTCAATTTTCCACAGACCCAGGAATTCAATTTAGCGGCAAGCGTGCAGAAAAATGGGGAAGCGCCGACACAGAGAGCCGGACCCAAATCCCTGCTGCATTACGGGGCGCAATCGAACGCAGGGGCTAATTGATATTAATGCGCCCCTCCCACACAGGAGCGGCAACGCACCGGGGCGTAGTTGCGAAGCCCCGGCGTCAGAGAGAAAGTGGCGTATGTGTCTCCTTCCCCATACCCTGTTGCAGTGATAATGTGTAATACTTTGGGATATCCAATCGCTCGATATCAAAGTACACAACACACCATCACAACTAGAAAGGATTGGTTGTTTGGTGTTTTATGGCACATGATCCACATCAGGATATTATGCGCCAGTACCACACGTGTACCTAGATAGCAATGTAAGGTTTTATAAACCTTGATGTAACATTACGACGTAGCCCATTTACGGTTTTTGTAAGGTTGTCATTGAGTATCTGTAACCCTGTGATAAGGTCAAAACAACCTGTACTATACTAGACAGCAACTTAAGTTGAACCTACTACGTCATTAATAAACAAAGTAGTTCCCATCGCGGTGTCTGAATTTCGAGGGAAACAAAGAACGTCAATTTTAAAATATGATTATTTCGTTAAACCCATGTATAAATAATGTCTTTTTATCACGGTTCGCGTATCGAAACTCCTCCTATCAACGAACAGGCTTTGTGTTTACTCACTTTCTCCTTCCGCGTAGTGATGTACTGGGTTCAGGAAACGTTGCTGTGAAGTATAGTTGACGCCTTTAAGGTTAGGGGTAAAAAAACCTTAAAACAAGGTTAGAAATTGAGGTGAAGGGTTTTGACAAGGTATATCATAATTTCCGCAACCTTCTCATACAATTCCTTATTATGGTGTTGCGGATTAGTTTTTCCGTAAACCTTGTTTCGGAAAAGTTAATAACAATAAAAAGGAGAAGCTTAACCGGAAAACCGTTAACCGTTACATAAAAAGGATAGCTTAACCGTTACATGCTATCTGGGTAGTAACTGGCAACTGAAATTGATACTGTAAATATTGGTTTGTTCATTCCTTAATTTGATTAAAGCCTAGAAGAGCGAATTTTACCTTCCTTTCGAATTTTCTCGTTTTTCAGACGATTCTTTATAGGATTTCTAAATAAACAGGGTGTTTCAGTAAGGTGGCCCCAACTCTGCACGCAGTCAGATTTTTTCGATGAAGACTATAAAAAATCTTTATAGAATAGTATCTCTACGATCCATAGTCCGAGAAAATTGCGTAAGAAAATAATACGACCTGACGATGTGTGAGAAGTTTCTATTTTAAAAAAAATGACATTTCTTGAAAATATAATCAACATATTATAGAGCATTTTCAATCACATGAATCGGACCTAGCAACGGCCCTTAGCAACAGATTGTTTTACCAACAGCAGTTAACAATTTAAAAAAAAATAACTGGTCATGAAATGCTTCTATTGGAGCATTTGCAATCACATGACAGCAACAGAAACCGCCACACCTAGCAACGGCCTTAGCAACATACTTTTTGACCAAAAGCAAGGAAGAAAATAAATGGTCGTGACGTCACCTGAAAGCATTCTATTAGTAAAAGCATTCTGAAAAAAATACAAAACAAATACAAAATAACTAAGGGGTCATTTCTAAAAAGCCCCACTTCAAGAGTACTGATTTCTTTTTAAAATAAAATTAAAAAGTCTACAAAAAGAACAATAATCAAAAAACAAACATAGAAACCAGATCCAGTTGATGGGTTAAAATTAGCTTTCCTGCACACAAACGCTTTTAAAGGAAAAACTGGTTTTACAGGAATGGTTCTGCCATGGATCAACACAGGAAAAGCCTCAACGGATTATGCCATTTTGTAGCTTTAAAAATCTTCGTACGTATGTTATAAAAAGTAATGTTTGTTTAAAAAACTACCCTTTTTTAAGCAGTTAGACTAAAACTACTTAGCTCGCATTTTTCAAGGATTTCATATTATATACTTCCTCGTAAGAATAAAATTAATCATTATAATTAGTACGAACTGCTTTATTTTAAATAACCAAACCCATTTTTAAAACAGACAAATAGTAATAATGAATCTCCTTAATCAATTCATATGCATAATACATCCAATAAGTCAATCAGCTAACGAATTGAGTTATCACGAAAAATCAAGTTTCCTGATAAACTAAGATTATAACGGGGGCTTAAAAGGCCAATTTCTATTAGTTACTTTGATTATCGCATGATTGATGAAAAACCTACGGCTTTTAGTCTCTACATATTAATAATTCACTCTCTGCTACCAAACTAGTCTAAGGGCACACGCAAAAGTGACTTGTACCACTAGGGCTCCGCTCGTGAATTCGCTCACATTCATTTTAATAGAGAGCATTACGGAAGACTCATTTAGGCTGCTGAATCCTCAATGGAAATCAGCTCCTAAAACTACACGCAAACACCCATGGGATTCAATCCCCCCACGTTTTGAATTCCTCGTTAACAACTTTAAAATTTTAGAAAAGTCTGGTTTTGCACTTTTAGATACAGATCTTGCAACATCTTAATGAGGAAGTTTCATATTTTTTAAATTTTCGATTTTGGAGTAAATTAATACAATATAAGATGTGAAAAATCCAAATCTGCAATCCAAACTTTCCTTAAAAATTTATTTACTGAGATATAGAAGAAATAAAAGTTGAAAAAAGTCGTAAACAAATGATGCAATCGCAAACGCTCAAAAATCAAATTTGACGTCACTCGACACCAAACAAAAGGCATTGTTGATGTTTATTCATTATTAAAATAAAAGGTCTTTATGACCTCATGGATTTGGTCTAGTTTCACTCGACCAGATGGGGATTAGTCCCACTTAATAAAAAATATTTAATTCTTAAAATATAATCTTAATAAATAATTGATCTTAAAATATAAGAATGTAATGTTTTAAAATTAATTATTTGATTTTATTTTGGTGTTTTCATAGCTGATTTAACTTTTAAATTGGCAATTATAGAGCTTTTCTTATTAAAAATATTTAATCCTGAGGTTTTCATATTTAAAATAGCGAGTCAAGCAGATCTACATCAGTAGAGAAATGGAGAAATAAGCGTTTTTAGCCATAAAATCGTTAATTGCTTGTTAATATTCGATTTTCGAACTTGGAAAACTTGATAGTGATCGTCCTCGCCTCGGGATACGTCTATATATCGAGTTTTGTCTACGCCGGCTGCGTAGTTTAGGAGGAGATGCGAATTGTAGTCGTTTTGACATGCCGAGTGACATCACGAATCTCAAATCGCTGTTTTTCCCGCCTTTTCCAGAGCGCAAACTTTAAGCCGCAATAAAAAAATAAATAATGATCAGAATTAAAAAATATCTCGGTTTTAGGGTTTTCTAGTAAGGTCGGATCGATTTAAAAAATAAAAAAAAATATGAAACTTCCTCATTGTTCCCCAGTAAAGAAAGAACGTTCTTGCTCTAGATATTATGTTAAGAGAAGTTTTAATTTTGAGTAAAACTATAAAGATTGCATTCACACGATAGGTTCTCCCATAAAGGTAAAGCAAAATTATAAAGAAGGATGGATTAGAAAAAAACGGTAAAAACTGGTCCTTTAACTTCTAAAAATAGTGAATAAAAAATATGCCACAACTTCATTATTACCAAATTGAATAATAATTATTTTGCTGTTTGAAATTTCGAAACCGTGTAGAAACATTTCAGGTCTATAATATGGATACAAAATTTATTTTGATAAAAACTTTTAGATTAACGTGAATGTACTTTGTGTTGGAAATTCAGATAACTCTTAATTTAAAATTCAAAAATATTTCTTAAATTCCGAGAAAGATATGAAACAAATACATCAGCATTACTCGTTTAACTTATTAAATTCATTAACGAAATCACATGATGAATAACGATTTTAAATCATAACAAAAAATAATCGGTGAGTATAAAAACCATTTAAAAACTCAATCAAATTGCTTTTCCCTCAACATTACCTCCCTACGCAGAAAATATATTTTAAAAACCTCGCTCAGTAAAATCTATAATAAGGTTTGAAATAAAAGCACCATTAAATTGCATGCTTATATTAAAAAGCACTCATAATTAGAAACAGATGAAAAACTTGAAGCTGCTAATCACGTATATAAATCTAATATCTTTAGAAATTAATACTAAATGAAAACGAATATTCCTATTCTTAATGACCATTTAAAAAAATTAGCAACGCAGATCGTGAAAAAAATGGAACAAGTACTATCGATTATTTCGAGCTATTTGCCAAGTTTGGCGCCATATTCGTTTACTGAAGACTTTACGTAAGACTTTAATTTTTCAAAAGGACCTGAAAAATTCCTGATTTAAAAATATATCTGAGACAATAATTATTTTTCTTACATTATATTTAGTATTTTGAAGAAAAAAAATAATAAAAAAATAGGCAAAATTAGTTTTAAATTTTCACATACAAAAAGAATAACAAAAGGAATATGGAAATTCCTTTGATTAAAAAAATATTTAATATCGGGTAAAATGGTATCCGACATAATAATCCAAATTATTTCGAAACCATTTTATTGATATATCTAATGACTCATCTATAAAACTATATAATTTTCTGAAATGAAAAAACAGTTTCGCAAAACAAATTTTCCCAATATTTTAATGGGGTTAATTTATAATTCGGGAAATAATCTTTTCATTACTAAACATGCAGTAAAAATCCCAATACATTTTTAAAAATTAGTATTTAATCCAGTTAAAAAATTTCTTAAACGTTAAAACTTGGCGACATTTGGCGATAAACCCACGGGACGAAGTGGCCCGCAGATAAAAAGCCATCACCCCCGTGTTTAATTCTCCCAGAGAACTTACATTAATGGAGAAAATTAATATTTCATCATCGAAATACAAAATCAAAGCAAGGGGAAATAATGTTTTGCCCATTTATTTTAATTCCCCATTAAAGAAGATCACTTCCAACAGAGAGTGCAGGGAGTCTTTAATTGTTTTATCAGGCGTAAACAGAGATAATGGAAAAAGTAATGCCATTCGTGTGAATGGATTGTCTTAATGGACTGATAAGGCTGTAATGAGGGTCATTAAGATAAAGGAAGGTAGGAGAGAAAAAATTAGTATCTTGGAGTTGTTAATTATAAACGATGAAGTCTGAGGAAAAGAACGCCGAGAAAGAACAGAAATTAGCCCACGTAACTAAATAGACTGATAAGATTTTTTTTAGTTTGATTTCATCAAGGATTTTTCTATCCCTAAATACCTTCCTGACACTTTTTTGTCATCATAAAGAAGCTATGTTGGTAATTTCTAATATAAGCAGGAACTAATTCAAGAACCATTTAGAAAAACATTAAGCTTTCTCTTTTTTTTTATTTAATATTTTAACCAGTTCCACATAAAATATCTATAATGAGTGCATCTGGGTTTCAAGTATTAAAAAAAATCAGCAACATTTTCATCAGAAAATGACATTTTTTTAGTAAACTTGTGAACCGTGTATTAAGGGTATAAGTTAGAATAAATCTAGAATTGAGTCAGTATACAGGATGTTTCAGAATGACGAAGCATAAACAGTTTTCTTAACTTTAACAATGCCATTCGTTCATAAGTTCATCTTTTACCTGTTTGCACATGGCAACGCCACTCATCTCGATTCGCTTCCTTATCCAACAAAAGAAATTGGCTGGATCGAAAAGTCACACTAAAAGTTCGATTGGAACAAAAACAAATCCCGCCGTCATACTCCCAACCTCCTTCCTAACACAACTTCGCCATTCGAATGATTGCCTCCTTTTCAGAATTTGTTGGCGGGAAAATCAGCCCTCCATTTGTTTCCAGATTTGGTGAAAAGCTCGGCAAATATTGACAACCCCAATCTAGGCATGCAAACAAAGGAAAAGCTTCTTTTGCCGAAAGGTCTTTTTCCTAATAATAATGGGATGGAGCGGATGGCGCGAAGAGTTAGATACGCTTCAAAGCGCCAGCACGGAATTGTCGGCTGCGGAGAAAAACATTCTGGATAGAGCATTCGACACCTCATCTTTCGAAGAAAGAAATAAAGAACAAGCGAAGAACCAATCAACACGAATCTTCCGCTGAATAAGTTCGTCATTAACTTAATTTGATTTATACAGGTCGGTTGCTTTTTGAGAGATTTGGTTCATCTAAAGTACGAGAACATGGAAAGAGTTTTAGGAGTTGCCAAATTTTTGCGACAAATTGTTTTCACATTGAGTGGAAATCTAGCATTAAAGAAAGTACAAAATAAATTCATCTGAAAACTTTCCTCGAAACAAGATAACTTCATTTGTTTATTTCGACATTTATGGAAAATTATTTGATTTATTTTTCCGAGATTTCCTTCTTTTTTATGAAAAAGTTGTGTGCGCAGTGTTGTTCTTAGGACTTTTTTGGAGGAGTAAAAATACTCCTTGACTTTTTTAGGAGGCGTGAAATTCATTTATGAGGAGTGAAATACGAAAAAATTTTTAATGGACAAAATGAAATAGAAAAAAATGTGGATGCTATTTTGGTTTTTAAAATATAGCATCTGTTAAAAATTAATAGAAAATATTAAACATTATAAATAAAACAATTTATTTTTCATTAAACATTCTAAATGAAATATTTATTTAATATAACAAATTTCAGTAGAAAAATTATTATTATTCGATTTCAGTGGGGCACCATGCATTTCTTTAAGGAAAGCATTTGTTAAAAATTCAAAGCATGAAAATACGCCTGGCTAGTTTTTAAAAGCGTGTTTCCGATTTTCAATGCGTGAAATACGCTCTCAGAGGCGTTAAAAATATCTCTGCGTGTGCGTATTTAAAAAAATCTTAAAATAGTAGAAATTAAGTTTTAAAAAAGGCAATCATCGTACGTCTTGTAGTTGTAACAGGTTTTACATAATCTTACAAAGCAATTAGTATATTAATTCAAGATTTAAGTTTTATCATTCCCTCATTCCAAATGTAAGAATTTTCTGGACGCACTAAATATCAACAATCTCTTTTGAACGCCATATATTCAAATATCGACAATTTGTTTCTGATTTTTAATGATAAACTAAACAGTTATTGATGAAATTAAACATTTTAATCTATGAGTTTGAAATATTTTAGCAATATTTCTACTTTTCTATGTCTAAAAGAGATTGACGATATCTAGCGGGAACTTTAACGGAATTGAACATTTTGGACTTAGGTACGATATTGATATATTCTTTCTTTTTTATATAATTTTTCATTTTATATTTTTGCCTTAAAATAAAGGAACGTTTTACCTCAGATATTTAGCAATTAATTTAATAACTATTAATTAAAGATCAAAAAACTAAAATGCCAACACCATTCGTAAAAACTATTTTTCACACACTAAAGATGTCTTTTTTAAAACCAAACATAAAATGCATTGGTCACTTTTTAAATATTTACCAAAAACTTATAACAATTCTATCGTATCTAAAATGATTCTTCAACAAGGTTTACAATGTTTTCAGGCGAAAATGATCCATTCTACTTCAATAAAGTATCCAAACTATTTTATGTAAATACATTCACAAACGAGAGTAGCTTAACAAAAATACAAAATGTTTAAACAATTTTTTCGACCTAAGTGAACAAAACGGTAATATACTCAATGCATGATATGATTCTCAAGATCACTATCCCAACAACCATAAAGTCATTGAAAACAACTCAAACAACTTCAAACACCATCTAAGAGCAATAAATAAAAACCCTAAACAATATACTACAAACATTTACATTCCATACTTTTCCATCAAAAAATGCATTTGCTTAGTGACACTCAAGACCAAACTTGACAATAAAAAACTAATAAAAAGTGCTATAAAAACGGCAATAGAGACGCATCTTGAGAAAGGGGCCTAGCACCAGTGCAAACACGCTGTTTGCGGAGGCGATTGAAAGGACATCGATGCAGAAAAAGCAAACAGCTCTACATCAGCAAACAGAGACAGCAACTTGACGAAAAAGGATCCAAGTAGAAATTCAGTAGGCTGTTTCCTTTGTGATTGATAGAATCAACGTTTTTATAGGTTTAATCCCTCAATATAAAATGCCAAGCTAAAAAGATTTTTTCTTCAAATGGCCGAAAATATGAGAACAGAGGCAGCTTAAGAAATTTTACTAGAAAAGCAAAAAAAGTTTCACATCCATGACAAACTTTGCAATGTGGGATACTTTTAAATCGCTTTTCCATAAGATGGAGCTGGTTATCGGTCTCATATTTCACTCAAATTGTAAAAAAGGGGATAACACTTCACTTAACTTGAAAAACCAGATTGAACAGTTTGTTAAGTCCCTACAGGAAAAAAATAATTTCTAATTAGTTTAAATTAGTTGGTACTATAGTAAATTTATTCAAGGTCTTATGCGCCAGACTGGCGTAAAAAGAACCATGATGATGATGATGGTGATACCGAATTTATCGAAACAACTTCTATCAGAGGATGTTGAAGTATCGTCATTACGGAGAAATAACTACAATCAACTAAGAATATATGGATATACGAAAAAACCGTTCAATGCAAAAACCGTTCAATAAAAAACAAATAAATTTATTACATGTGTAAAGCTATGAGTTTTTTTGTTTTTTGAACGGTTTTCGTCTGAACGGTTTTTGTTTTGAACGGTTTTTTCGCGACACCGAATATATATACAAATCCTACATTGAAACATAACTCGAGACATTGAAAGAGCATAAATTTAATCAGAACAATTACCTCAAGACCAAATCTCAAAAGAAAGTATCCAATAGAAAATGTCAGACAGCTCTACTTCTCCAATCGTCCTCCTTAACGTCAGTCAACAAAAGAAAGAGAACAAAACCGTCAATTGAATGGGAGACGTCTTCACTCATCCGAACGAACAAGCGGAACATCCATCAAAAGCGAAACTTCGAATGTTCTTGCAGCTCTCATCATCCAATCAAGACCCGAGGAACCTTTCATTAGGGCGAGAAGGGACGGCTTCCGTAATTACGGGGCAAGGTTCCATTTGTCACATGCGAGGCCTTCACTTGAGGACCCCCCCCTTCAACACGCCAATAGATGGGTTTGAAAAAAGAGAAATGGATACATACCAGTTTGGGAAAGTTGGTCTTTGGATTAACGATCAGGTTTCATATTGACGATGACGTTCAAATTTTGGCTGGTTCGTTCAATGATGCCTGCCAATTGGTAATTGGTGACAAGGTTTTTTTAGAATGAAAATGGCGAGGGAAAAGTTTTTAATGATGGTCATGATTGTATGCCGCGATGGACATTTGAAAAGCGGTAATAAAGCGGCCTCGGATGAGATCGGGCGCACTATTTTAATTTCTGAAGTCAATAAATTTAACCCACTTTCGAAAACCGAAGAGGTGCGTTATAATAAAAATCTATTTGAGCATTTTAAGAACATTGAAGAGGCTTCTAAAATGTTTCGAACTAGACCTTAGAAAAAAAATTTAATTATATACGTTAACTCGACCTCTTGCTCAGTAAAAATCATTAGAAATATCTCCTGAAACCGCTCTAAATTAAAAACCTTTAGAAATAAGATTTGCAGAAAACATTTTCCAATTAAACCACAAATTTTCAAAGAGCGATGTACAAACTCCATGTCACCTTTTAATTCAAGGTGAATATGGAGACACTGACACCTTTATAAAAACATTTTTTCACATTTTAGTGAATCTATCTCGAGCCAACTAGCCCATAGGACGGTGACGGTTATCTACCCTTGGGATATTATTATTTTCGGACTTTCTTATTCAAGATGCATTCGTCTGAACACAATACAAGGGACTCAAATTCAGGCCCTATAAAAGCTAGAAAAAGCAATAAAAAAAGTAGACTGCAGTTCTGTACTGTTCAGCAGTAGATCATACCAGAAAACTCAGCTGTTGTTGTAACTTTCAGAAATCAAACAATCGAACAGGTTTACATTTAGAAATATACCAGAGTTTGAACAAGATTAACTGTAGAAGAAAGAAAGCGAAGTTATATATAAAAACTGAATGCTAAATGGAAAGCGTCAAAAGCCTTAAGCGAAATCGTTGTGACGCATGCATCACAGGAGCACTCACAGACGTCGCTGATCACAAACATAACAAAGCGTCAATTTGCATACTGCCAGATTCAGGGTTGACGCAAACGCGACTCGGACGACAATTACAATAACCCCTCCCCCTTTCAAAAGCACCCCCAGAAAAAGGAGACGAACAATGCAAATTCGAACAAGCAGTTCTGTTTCGTTCCAAATGGAATATGACGGAGGATGGAACGTCTATTGACTTTGTCAGGGGTTGTTGGAATCATTTTTCATTGCGATGACGCCTCTATCCCTGTTTTCTCTCTTCTCTCTCTCTCTGTGAATGAACGATGGAGGAGATTCGAATATTTTTATGTGCAGTTTATATGCAAACGAAAAGTTTCAAATGATGTTTGTTGTGCCAGCCAGGAGGGGAGTTGAAGAAAACGTAGGAAAAATTCGACGGTTTTTTTTTTAGAAGGAGAGGTTGAAGAGCCTAAAGGGGGGTTCGACGTTTTTATTCGAAACATGTTCGAACACTCTTTGTGAATATAAATGCGTTTCTTTAATTTTTGTTCGGCATTCAGTAGCTACCTGGAATATTAAAAAGACAGGCATCGTGTACTGCACACAGCAACGACACAATACGTTCTTCGGATAACCCGCGGATAAGGAATACATACAAACAAAGATTGACATAAATGTGTACTGTACCTGTAAGTAGGTGTTAATATGCTTCTAGAATATAAATTGTTGAATGATTGGGTCTTTGGAGTATTTAAGCAGCTAAATAGGTTTTTAATTAAACACTTAATGCTTTTAAAGATAATGAAGAAATGATACAAAGATAAAAGATAATCCGATTCAAGACTTAAAGTGAATAGGTATAGTTTACTTGATGATGTATATAGCCTTGCTTCTTAGGTTGCTCGATAAAGCAATTGAATCGCCACGTCAATTTGAAAAAGGGAATAAGACTAAAAACGAAGTTTTGAGAAAATCGGAAAAATAAAACCTGTCTAAATAATGGAATTTTTGTTGTATAACCACCTAATTTTTACTGGAAATTCAGGACCCTATTTAGAAAAAAGGGAAATCATCGAAATAAGTATAAGTATAGTATACGTATTCAAAAGAACAATTGAAAAAAGTTGATGGACTTATTCCCTTTTTTCAACCTTGGGGACATCCATAAATTACGTGAGGTGTTATTTCCAAAATCTGGACCCCCCCCCTCCCCCCACGTGAGATTATTTAAAAATAATTTTTCTCCTTCTTCTCATATATTCCTTTCTCATACTTAAAAAAGAAAGAAAATCGTATAATTTCTAACCTAAAAAGTTGACGTGAGATTTCAATCGACCCCCCCCTCCCCCCTTGGTGAGATTTGGTGAGATTTTTCCAAACCCCTCCCCCCCCCCTTTTTGACCCCACGTAATTTATGGATGTCCCCTTATGAAATTTCAAATTTAAAAAATCTTTATAAACAATTTAATCGACAACTAAATTATATTTCAGCTCACAGCACAAAAGTGAAGGATAAAAAGATTAAAACGAATAAAATTTAAAATTGTTATGGAACTGGGTCATTGAGCCACTATCAATGGAGTAAATAAATATCAATAGAGTCAAACATTTATTGGGTAAAAAAAAGGGGGGAAAAACTTTTAAATTAAAATCATAGTTCATTTTGGCTAAGTTTACTGTGCAAAGAATATCAAAAGGAAGACGAATTAACTTAAATTTCAAATTTAATAAAAAAATACAATAAATGGGACCTCAATTTCGCCAAGCACAAAAGCCTATTCTGCCGCAATCGCGCGGAGGTAGTTATTTTTTATCCTCTTTACAATCATGTGCAGAGAAAAGCTTGGCGATTTTTATTGCCATTTTTTGCCATTTTTGGACTTATTTCCTTTTTCAAACTGGCGATTCAACTATCACCCTGCTATTAAATGCGAATACCTGACTCTACTTAAATATATTCTTTACCTTTTGTTTACTTTTTATCTATTATTTTTTAATACTAATAATAATAATAACAATATTTTATTTACACACAAAAAAAGTTACATATTAAATCGAAAAAAGAAAAAAACACAAAATTTAAGCTGGCATATGGATGGATTATGTATTATAATATGATATGATGGATTAATGTACACAGAATAAGTGAAAAAAAATATAATACATACATGAAAAAATTGTAAAAAAATATGTGAAACCAATACAGTAGAAAATCTAGACCAGGGGTTTCCAACTGGCGGCCCGCCGGGTCATTTTGTGCGGCCCGCGAAGCTCTCTGAAAACCCTCCATAAAGTGGCTTCAAAAGAATTTTTAGCACACTAAAATTCAAAATTTTTTCGGGGGAGAACCCCCGATCCCCCCCCCGAACACCTAAACTCTGAGATTATGGACTAGCTTCGATCGTTTTCTAAGGTGCAAGAATTAAAAGTTTAAAGTTTCGAGAGGTCGTTTGAAAAACCTGAAATCCCCCCTGAGCGTAGCAAAAGGGTACAAAGGCTTTTATAACCTTTATCATGAGGAGGAACAAAATGGAGTAATCAAAAAATTAGGTAAAACAATCATCTAAGGAAAACTTACAAACATTTTCTAAAGGAAGACCTTTTCATTTAAGTAATATTCAGAATATTAAATAAATTCGGTATTCCTATCCGAGTTGTATAAGAGTAAAAAAATTCATATATCTTCTGGAATTTTGGAAAATGCAGTGTAGTGCATACATTCAAAATATGAAAACAACCTTCGTCCCTCTTTTGCTGGAAAAATTTCATATTGAAGACTCTCACCCCAAAAAAATTATCATCGTTAAAAAGGAGCCAGAATACTTTGCGGCCCGCCACTTGACTTGTGATTTCGATTGCGGCCCGCGAGTACATGGAAGTTGGAAACCCCTGATCTAGACCATTGTACGCTAGCTTCAGAATAAAATTGTAATTAAAATAAGTAAAGAGCAATCCTTGAAATTTCTCAAAAGAACACCTCAATATTTTCTATTGTTAAAATGTAGTTTTTTAAAGATTTTTTAAATTTGGAAGGAGATCTCTTATCTTTACCTTTTTTACTCTTGATCTATTATTCTTACCTGTCCAGTTTTTAATTTTTATCGTTTAAAATATTTATCCTCTTTGATTTATTTTCGTAACATAAATAATTTTCTCTCCCTTAAACATGGAGAATTTCGTTCAATTGCTTATTTTATTAAAAATGCCCAGAAAATAAACTATTTTTAAAACCAGAATATTTCCTTGGAGATTTAGTTTAGACCTGTCTTATTTTTTATGTTTAATTTTTGTTATAATTGTTCTTTCCAATTTTTTGTATACTAACTATTTTGTAGTGTGTAACTTCTTTGTAGTTTTTTTGTAAGCGGGCGTCGGCCTGAACTCTCTGGCTTTCTGAACTCCATCACCTCCTTTCTCTGAACTCCTTCTCTGGCATTAATCATTTAATTCTCATTTTTATATCTGTTCCTTAAGCCTCCCTTTTTAATTTACTAACTTTTGGTACCCAATGTGCGATATAAGTTTCAAAACCCCGCGTGCCACAGCAGAGCAGATACGAGCCGTTAATTCAAAACTTGCCGAATATCCTACCAACTGCGGGCCTGGAAACCTTTCAATAAACGGGCCCGATAATAGCTTCAGGCGGGCGAATAGATATTCTAAAAAGAATACATACATAAATTGTTCTTTTTTCGCCATCAGGAACGCATCTTCGAAAAGAGATTCTTCGCATAGCTCCCGGATGTTCCATCGATTCGCAAAAAGGGGGTGGTGGGTGGAGTGCTTTTTATTTATCGAACAAACTCCTCCGGAAAAAATTTGAAATGGTGATTATGTGCTCTGCTTTTTCCCTCCTTTGAAACCCTAATTATTCACAGCCCAGGTGTTCCAGATGGCTGTTTGCTAAAGCGGGCGTCTGTACCTTCTTCATGCAGTGTCTCCTTTTTTGCAGAAGGGGATTTTGCAATAAAGGTGTTTGCAACGCTTTTATGGGGGAGTAAGGTGAGCTAAGTCTATTTTTTCGCTGGAATAAGGAAAAGAATGCACTAAAACGTCGAATTTGTCACTTAGCCTCATAAAAGAGGCCTCTTAAGTTGAAGAGTAACCATCCAGAAAAATCTAATACACAAAAATAGTAATTTACTATAGATTATTATTTTACATAGTCCTTTTTTTACTTTAAGGAAAGAGCAGAAAAGGCTTTTTTACCTCAGCTAGGTATATTAATAACGATACAATGTTTCTATGTGTATTAGGTTTTTTCTGAATTGTGGATTCTTGAAGAAAACTGTTTATGGTGTTAAACGTGAAATGAAAATACTTTGAAAAATAGTGTATATTGTGAGGGTTTGTCAGACTGAAAACGAATGTTTTTTAAGTAAATGTATATTTTATGTTTTCAAAATTTAAACACTTTTAACCTTTTGCTCCCCAGGGTTTAGGTACCATTCTTAGTAAAAATTAAAAAGAGATCATCCTTCACTATGCCAACAGTGCATTTACGTCACCAATCGCAATCAAATAGTTATCCAATGTAACAACAAAATCAACAAGAATGGTGGGAAAAGGAAAAAACTGGCATAGTTAACGAAAAATAGCTCACACCATTTACCAGTGTCTATTATTTAGTAGAACAATATGGAAATTTCACACTTTGGTACAGCCAGGTTTTATACTCCGATTTAAATTCACCGAACCTTATGCCAATGATCTGATGTGTGTGGACCAATTCTGATAAAATTAAAGGATATTTTGATCACGTAAAACCAAAACTTTTGTATTAACTTAAGTAGAAACGATTGGGACCTGTCAATTTTGATAATTATATCCGATTAATAACATAATCATGACATTAAGCATATAGAGGCGACTGTACTCTTTAAAAATTGTTTAATGTTTTGTTGGTTCCATTTCCCATCCTTCTTTCATGTCCACTCTCACAAAAGACAGTCAATTTTTTAAAGCATTTTGCATTAGTGGATATGAAGCTTAAATTTTCAAAATTAACAATTCTGAACATCAGAGATGCCAACAAAACCGGACATCTCGACTCAAAAATTTCCCGCTTTTTCTCCCGCCTTAATATCCGTATTCGAAATGATCGATCTCCGTTCGAAAGAACATTCCACCAGAGGCTCTTCTTCCCTCTAACTTTATCACTTGCAGGCCCGCTACACGACAGCTGAAAAGAACTCATTTTTTGCGATTAAAGAATTCGCTCCTCCCTTCTTAAAAACGAGAGGATCTTCGAGAAGGGGGAAAAAAGAAAGGACTCCCTCTATCGCGTTTTTACTCCTCCATCAAGATCGAATCTGTTGTTGAGGAACATTCTTCGCATAGTATCAGAGGCACTGTCCATCGATTCGCTCAGGGAAAGAATTTTTTTCTTAATCTTTATAGAGAAAAATATTTCCTCACGAGAGTATCTTCGCTGTGTATAGGATTAATAATAAAATATACGCAACTAGTTCCATAGAATGTTAGTATTAAATCCGTAAATATATGTAAAAATAAAGGTACCAGATTGATCGATAATTTCGAACTCCAAAAGTTATCTTAATAACCAAAATTATAATTAAGGATCTTATCAACATCTTCTATGCATATGTAGAAAACAAGAGTAACCAACACCTGTGTCCTGCTTGTGTTTAAGTTTAATGATACTTTTTCAGGAAAGCACTAGTACTGCTTAACCAACGATATAGTAAAAGGGTCACGTGATTTTGAGACTCGGAGGGGAGAAAGGAAGAAGCTGAGGGGCAGTTGATCAAAAGAGGAAGAGACATTTGCTTGCTTAATCCCTGAAGAGACCCTATCTATCTAAAGAGATATACATAAAAAAATCGGTACATTTTAAATAAAATTAAAATCACGTGACCCTTTTACTATCGTTGGTTAATCCTTTATTTACCGACGGTACTTGTAATTACCACTGGCGCAAGTTTAGAACTGCTGATGGTTGGCGAGTTTTGGCTATTTGGCGCCATATTTAGAATCCACATAATTCACTTAACATTAGTTGGGGTAACTATATAGTAGGGTGGCCCTTAACAGTATGGGGTTTTTAAAAAGTTAAAAATATGCTGCTCCCACCCCCTAACTTTGTTCCAATGGACAAAAAAATGATATCCGAAAAATTATAGCCAAATCGGATAATATTAACCCGACCCGCAAACGCCTTAAAGTTTTGAGTTTTTGGTCATTTTTTTGAAAAACTGACAAATAAACCAAGATAAAATCTTCACAATTTTTTCGCAATTTTTTTTATGATGAACTACTATTGTTTAGGATATATCGCCACAGGTTTCGTGTTTTTATCAGCCCTCATTCGGGAGTGGTAATTTTTTAAGTGTTACGCAAGTAATGTAAAGTTGTTTTTCCTGCATTCTACAAATAGCTATTACTCTCCAACCCCTCAACTTAAACACATAAAATTGGGCTTATTTTGTTCGTATTTTTATTCTCTTTAATGTTATGTTCATTAAAAACAACTACCTTTTCAAAAAATTTAAGAAAAGGGGAAAAATAAAAAAATAAATAAAAATTATAATTTTTTTAAATGTTGAAACAAAAAATTTTATTGCATTTCACCTTCTATAATATGCATTGATACCAAATATCAAGTCTAAAATTGGATTTAATCTCATTGAAAAAAAATTAAATTCCCCGTAAATTTGGTAGGTCCCTCAACAACCCCTAATTCCCGGTAAAAGAATGATAAACTCAAAAAAACTCGTTTGATTACTTGAAAAGGCTCGTATGATTGAAAAACATGCAAAAGGTCTAACAACCATAAGATGTAAAGCGTTTTTAGGCTAATTTTCTCTAAAAAACTTAGATCTTCCAAAAAGAGGTGAAAGCTTTATTTTTTAAAATTAACTACTAATTAACTAAAATTAAGTGATTGTCAAGAATTGTTAAAACTAACAATGATCTTTCTGGGAAGAACTCCCAAGAATGGGGTATCATTTCGCATTCCAGGATCTGTAAGCCATGCAAGGTGGATGGGAAAAGCTATTTAAGTATGCTTTTAAGATATATTTATTTCGCGAACAATTCCAGCTAAAGGAAAGAGAAAAGAACTCTCTAAAACGACTATGTGTTTTCCTTGATCGAGTCTATGTTCCAGCATGGTTTTTATCCCCAGATGCAATTAAAGCACCTTACCATGATTTTCAATTTATGCGTCAACTGATAAATTATCAGGAAGTCGATGCAGAAATAAGCAAGGTTGCTTTAAAAAAGTTTTCAAACCATCTCTGGTACCTAGCTCCCGAAACTATTGCTCTGTCCATTTTCGATGATAATGTTCCAAGCTTAGTCAAGAAAAAAATTTCTCAAGTAATGCTTGAAACAGACCCAGATGAAGAACTTGGAGAGGAAAAAAATCCCTTCTTATATAAATGGAATTGCAAAGCTTGGCAACGTTTTTGTTGTAAACGATGCAGCAGAAGGAGGTGTAAAACTGATCCAGGAATACAATAACATTCTTACGAAAAATGAAACGGAAAAACAGTTTGTTTTACAAATTGTTGCTGAAGACCGAAAAAAGTATCCATCGGCCACTAAATCTTCCCTTAGGGAAAAACTGTGTTGTGTTAAATATTTATTGTTTTATTGTATGTTATGATACAATAGGTGTTAATGTACGGAATACAAGTTAGTTTTTTATGCAATCAGTTTTCTATTGAAAAATAAACATAATGTAGCTTTTTTTTTACAGTTTTTTAATGATTTTTGCAAACTTCTCAAGGCGTTTGAGGATAGCTTTGTAATTCCCCAATTCAACTGAATTTCACATAATAAATCTGTTTGTTGTTTAATGGAACTATGGAAGGTGAATATTTTTAAGTTTTAAAAATTTAATATATATAGCTAAAGGCCATCCTTAAAAACCAAGCCAAAAAATAGTTTTATTAAAAAAAACATACTTAATAGAAATAGTATCTTAATTTCCTTAACCATCCACTTAGCATAGCCACATTGGATGTTTTCGAATAAACAAAAATAAACCCTTGAATTGGGGAATTCTAAGGGGATCTACCATAGCCTTTAAGCTGGAAAAAGTCCATAAAAAAGAAAGTTGGAATTTAAATTACTTCTTATAGAATAGGGCTGCCCAGCCTCCGGCCCGCGGGCCAGATCCGGCCCCCGAGCCCTCTCAATCTCAATCCGGCCCGCGAACGAAATTAGAGCAACAGCTTTTATTACTTTCAGTGGCGGATCTAGGATTTGGTTTTGGGGGGCTAAGAATTTTCATAACCCAATTGAATCTTGTTAATGTTATTACGAAAAAGATAGTGAATTATCCTGCTCCAACTACCAAAAGGGGGGTCAGGGGGATCTCCATAAAATTTTTGGAAATTTAAGTCAAAAACCCCACTTTTTCAACTTGTTTTGGTACGCTTCATCCAAATTTTGTGTATAGATTTTTTGCGTTTTGACAAACTTAGTAAAAAATAGTTGTAATAACAGAGTTACAAGTGCAAAGGGGGTCTTGAGGTCCTCCCCCATAATTTTTTTTTAAAATTTGAACTTAAAATAACAGGGTTTTGACTCATTTTGGTGCATAAAATATCATATTAATATAGAGTAAAACTTTTCATTTTGGGAGGCTTCAGCCCCTTAGCCTCCCCCTGGATCCGCTAGTGATTACTTTGTTTTCCGGGGGTTTTTTGCTGAAAAAAAATTCGTTAAAAATGCCAAGTTGCAAAAATACTGTAAATGAAAAGTTATAAAATGTATTGTTGTTATTAAGCATCAGTTAGCGCTTTTGCTTTTCAACTGTAATTTACTTTCTGGCCCTCCACACCTCATCAAATACCCTGAGTGGCCCTCCTCCAAAAAAGGTTGGGCACCCCTATTATAGAATAGCAGTAATATTTTTGGAAAATTAATTTTCATTCATACTGTATTATTTTAAGAATCAAAATATATTCTAATTTAGTTCGTAATTTATTTAAGAAGTAAAGTTCTGGTTTTAAATAGTAAAAAAAGATATGCCTAAAAATAATTATGAGGAATTTAAAATAGATAGTAGTTAATTTAAAAAGCTTTAACCTCTTTTTGGAAGATCTAAGTTTTTTTTAGAGAAAATTAGCCTAAAAACGCTTTACATCTTATGGTTGTTAGACCTTTTGCATGTTTTTCAATCATACGAGCCTTTTCAAGTAATCATACGAGTTTTTTTGAGTTTATCATTCTTTTACCGGGAATTAGGGGGTTGTTAAGGGACCTGGACCTACCAAATTTACGGGGAATTTAATTTTTTTTCAATGAGATTAAATCCAATTTTAGACTTGATATTTGGTATCAATGTATATTATAGAAGGTGAAATGCAATAAAATTTTTTGTTTCAACATTTAAAAAAAATTATAATTTTTATTTATTTTTTCCCCTTTTCTTCAATTTTTTGAAATGTTTTGAAAAGGAAGTTGTTTTTAATGAACATAACATTAAAGAGAATAAAAATACGAACAAAATAAGCCCAATTTTATGTGTTTAAGTTGAGGGGTTGGAGAGAAATAGCTATTTGTAGAATGCAGGAAAAACAACTTTACATTACTTGCGTAACACTTAAAAAATTACCACTCCCGAATGAGGGCTGATAAAAACACGAAACTTGTGGCGATATATCCTAAACAATAGTAGTTCATCATAAAAAAATTGAGAAAAAATTGTGAAGATTTTATCTTGGGTTTTTTGTCAGTTTTTCAAAAAAATGACCAAAAACTCAAAACTTTAAGGCGTTTGCGGGTCGGGTTAATATTATCCGATTTGGCTATAATTTTTCAGATATCATTTTTTTGTACATTGGAACAAAGTGAGGGGGTGGGAGCTAAACATTTCGAAAGTTCGAAAATAAGGGCCACCCTACTATATAGTGATTTTTATCGCTAAAAACTTGGCGCATCAGCAGTTCTAAACTTGCGCCAAAAATAAAACGGTAAATAAAGGGTTAAGCAGTAAGGATGGACCAATTGTGTTACAAAAACAAAAGGAAAGAAAATTTTCAAACTTCTATGGTCAAAAGGGAAGTATTTAAATTTTAAAAATCTTACAGTGTCCCCAGGGTAAACTTGTAAGATAAGAGCAAGGCAGAGTTGAAAAATACCCAAGGACAAGAGCACAACTATTTTTGCCTATAACGGTACCATACGGTACCAAAATTCACAAAACAGAAAAATATCAAAGAGGACACGCCAATTCCAATTTACAATCTCTTACTTAAAACATATCAAAATAGAATAATTTCTTAAAACATTTTTTCAATGGTGTTTCTGAGTCGTTCAATACAAAAACTCTGTCACTTTATTTTGATGGTCTCCCCATACTCCTACATTGTTTTCGTATCTCCAAGGGAAACGACGCACATGCACGTAAATATTCAAAACGCTTCTAAAATAACAGCGTCGGAATCGAAAATATATAGACCTTCCTCCCAGCGATTTTCAAAAAAACATCTCTATCTCCCACTCCAAATAATGCATACGCGCCAGTCCAATCCAACCCGCGTTTGTAGAGACATTATTTAAATGCACGACGCCGATTGGAATTCATCGCACACCCTGCGTTACGAAAATTCGCTTAAAATGCCGCCACTCGAAAAAAAAAATACATAACAGAAACAAGAATAGAATGGGACGAAGGAAAAAAGGCTGTAAAAGTAACAAAAGACACGCCCGAGAATAAGAAGCGAGGGTGAGGTAAAAGCAACATTAAAATTCTATAGCAAAAACCTCAACGGCAGCGTTCTTTAATTTCCCGCGCAATTCCAGCGCTAGTTTGAATGACGTGGCAATATTGACCGCAGACTAGAATGGAATAAAAGCAGAACAAATAAATACTGGGGCTGGTAGGAAATAGAAAAAAGGGGAGAGAAGGACTCACTCCCGAAGAATTAAAAAATAATAATAAGACAAAAGAACTTTTGTGGTCCCAGAGGTAGCTAGTTCTTAAATTAAGCACGCCGACACTAGGGAAGTTTCACCATGGATTCCACAGGAATGTGAAAACTGAGTTATGCAAATTAAGGTCGAAAAAAAAGTGAGATTGGAAATTGAATTTTTTTTACAATGAATGTGCCCCGAAGGAGATTTTTTTTTCGGCAACAAACTCGCAAGACGACTGTAATCGAATTTCAAAGAGCTGAGCTCTGAAAAGATTTAATTTCAAAATACCCGGTTTTAAATGCAGTTCCGGAAATGACATGCATTCATAAGTTTGCGGCATTATCGAAAAGCGTAATGTTGCTAACCGAAGAAAAATGTTGAAATGAAATGTTAACAATCAATTTCGTTACATTTTAAAAGCGGGTATAAATTGTTTTTATCTTTTTGTCACTCTCCTTGTTGGATGATGCAAACAACCAGATTTTTTTTAATTTAGAAAAAGCTTATTTGTATACTTATGACCCAACACAAACCTAAAAAATATATATAATTATTAGTAGACAAGTAGCAATTATGTAAAGACCATTATAAATTAAGTTTTTACGCATAAAACAAATTTATTTTAGATTAACAGAATCCTTAGATTAAAATTAAAAGAGGAAAAAATATACTTATAGGAATAAGAAATTAAAATAACTTTGAATGGAAAAGTTTAGATATATTTATTGCTTTTTTACTTTTTTATTTCTTTATTTTGTGTCCAAACAGTAAAAATAATAAAAATAGTGATCAATAAACACTAAAAGATATCATTATACCATCCTGGAAGCTTTCTGCATAATACTAATACACATGGGCGTAGCCAGGGTTCAACTTAGGGGGGGGCAAGCAGGGTCGACCAGTCGACTTTTTTTTGTTGAGATCAATTTTAAAGGCCCCGTGAGAGAGACCTGTCTAGTTTCAACAGGGGGTGTCAAATCATCTGACTTCGAAACCTTTTAAAACTTAAAAACGTTTATTCGAACATTCATTTTCAACAGAGCTGTGACAAACATAAAATTTAAAATGACAAAATAAAAAAAGGAATTCGAAAAGTGTTGCCAAACGTTAAATAAATATCTACAAAACAATAAATATCTACACACAGAGAAAATACACACAGGCTGGAATCGAACAGGAATCAGAAAATACAATCCGATCCGGGAATCGAACCCCACAGGGGGTCTGGGGGTCCTCCAGAGAAAATTTTTGGAAGTATGCCCTCAAGAACATGGTTTTAAATTGTTTTTTTGGTACACGTAAACCCAAAGTTGGACATACATTTTTAGGTAGAATTCGGATTTTAATGATCTTATTACAAAAAAGTTTGATTAATACCGGTTAAAATAATAAAGGGGGGGATGGGGGCCCTCCCCCAGAAAAATTTTGAAAATTTAACCTTAAAATACTGGGTTTTAACTTAACTAACAGTAAAGTAAAAGTTAATTACTCGGAACTTAGGGGGGGGGGGCAGCTGCCCCTCCCTGCCCCCCTTGGCTACGCCCATGCTAATACATATATTATTAGAGAAAATGCAAAAAAAATGCCAGTGATGATTTTTCCCATGATATATTACTTTAGTCTTAATATTTATATGAATTCCAAAAAAGGAAAATCATTTACTTAATAATTTCAAAAACTTAAGTAGGAACAACTGATAAATAAATCAATAACACAAATCACGTAATTTAAAAACCTTGTGTTAAAAATAGATGGTAATCATTTACTACACAAAAAAGCTAATAGATTAAAAATTAAATGTTAACAAGCGTTTTAACTGAAGAGAAATCAATAAAAAAGGTTGTCAATTTTGTACTTAACACAAAAAATACCTATTATGCATATCTTAATCATAGAAAAGATATGAAAATCCTTCATGAAACTTTATAATAGTCAAGATGAGAATAAGGCTAAGCGCGCACTAGACTCATATAGCGGCGACTTATAACACTAGGACACTCGAGAGCAATGCATTTCTATGGCGTGATTCTTGGCAATCGGCCAACAGTCTCGTCGCCTAATGCGCGCGCTCTATTTTCTTGCAATAGCCAGGGTGATAATTTTGTCTCAGTTGCCGTGACAAAAGTATCTAGTGCGCGCTTAGCCTAAGATAGAATTCAGAATTTAACTCCAAAAACATTTCAATCAAATCCTGTACCTTCATTACTAGTATTAATAAAAGCGATCATCAACATCAAAGCCTGTTTTTTTCTAAATCTAGAAAGAAATTTCCATTGGCGTTTGGTAAATAGTTGTGAGAAGAATGTGAAAAAGCAAGCATAAATGTGAAAAGCATAAAAAAGGATATTGCTTTTTTTAATTAATGAATGAAGAATCGTTATCCACGGAGCATAAAAGATAAACTACGCTGATAAAAGGAATTATTTAATGATGTTTTTAATTCCCCGTGACTAAACACTGGAAATGTTTATTTTCAAATCAATAAGGAAAGAATAAATTTTGAAAAGATGGAAAATGTTTCTCAATATTTTTAAATTCTAATTAAATCTTCTTTTAATCTGAATTTAAAATTGAGGCTCCATTCTTGGATCATTTTCATTACATAACCTTGTTTTTGATTAAACAAGTTTGATCAAAAGAGTTAATAAATAATCATAACAGTTTTCGAAAGGGGCTTCATTTTTAACCAAAATTTCGAAGGCAATTTTAAGGATTTCAGAAAACACCTCACACACTTTACTGTATCTGTAAAAAATTACAGCTTTTTAAACATTAGAATGTAATGACTGTAAAGTTACAATTTGTAAAAAAAATAATACTTTTAGGAATAATAATAATAATGGCTTGGAAATTAGGTTGCTCTCTTCGCTAGAAGTACTTAGGCGACACAAACGGTTTTACAAACTCATTTCCCCTTTTTCAAAATAATTCCGTGACTATTTTTCGGTTTTATTACATACGCCTCTGTAAAAAATTACTCCAGGGGTATCCATCACTAACCCGTCATAACCAATTCATTCCTTAGAATCCAAAATTGTTCATGTGGCGCCATCTGTGTGATAAAATAAAGGATTGCCCATTGTCCAAGTTAAGGTTCGGAGATTTATGGACTTAACCCATTATATTGAAAATATTTAATTTTTTATAGAAAAAATTAAATATCCCATATTAGTTACTAAAATAAGATAAGCAAGTAAAATTAAACAACCTTCATAAAATATACAATTTCTTCAGATCAGCAAAAACACTTATTAATAAAATACATGATCTTTAAAAGCAAAAATATGAAGGAACTGTTAATACGAATAAAAGTAAAATTAGAGCATTTTTTCTATGATAAAATTTTTCATCGAAAAATCAAATATCACACATAAGGGGACATCCATAAATTACGTGAGGTGTTTTTTCCAAAATCTGGACCCCCCTCCCCCCTTGGTGAGATTTAGTGAGATTTTGCCCTCCCCTCACGTGAGATTTACCTACAACCTTTAAAAATAATTTTCTATCCCATTCGTTTGCAGTTTATGCTTTATAACTTAAACTTTTACATTATTAATAATGTTGATGAGGGGGGAAGGACATTGTATTATCATCAGGTTTTCTTAATTATAAAAATCAACAAAACTATTTAAAATTTTGCAATATCTAGCTTAAAATGATACAAACATATTTACTCATTCCATAGACATTCATTTACGCCAGAAAAACTGCCAATGAAGTAAAGAAATGATCTATTGCAGCGGTTCTCAAACTGTGCTCCGCGGAGCCCTTAGGGCTCCGCCAAGCATTTCCAGGGGCTCCGCGAAGAAATTTGAAATAACTACACTTTTTGATAATTTCTAATTTGCTTTTCTCTGAAATGTTATATAAATAACTTTCTGTAAAGTGTCGGTAAGGTCTGCTGGTTTTTGCCTTTTTCAGATCTGTTTTTAGGGTCAAATTTCCAAAACTTTTCTGGGGGAGGAACCCCCGGGATGGGACGATTTGGCGCTGGCCGTTGCGCCGGCCCGTTTCGGAACCAAATTTTTCTTCTAATTTTTAGAAGATTTATGAGAGTTCTTTTTACTTCCATTTTATTTCTGCCGTTGAAACGGCCGTGCCGAATAGTAGCACACCAAGGAACCCCCTTCCCCCACCTCTCAAATTGATTACTCAGCACCTTTTTTTATAAAGTTCAGCAAAATTATAATCATACTTAAAAAAGTATGTCCGAAATTCGGAGTAGATGTACCAAAACCAAGGGAAAACCTGTTTTTAGTAGAGTCAAATTTCCAATCCCCCCTTTATAGCATTTGGAACCTAATTACACAAAACGTTTTTTATATTAAGTTCTTTAAGATGCAAATTCTGCCAAAAAATGTATAAAAAGCTAACATTGATCCTATGGTATGGGAGGGGATAAGGAATGATTTTGGGCCATGTGTAAATAAATTTCGATATGTACCTCTGACGTATGGTCTAACAGCCCCCCAAAACAGCTCTCGATTTCAAAAGAAGTCACTTTTAAGAAAACAAAATTTACAGATGTATAGATTTCTGTATGAATCCTTTGTTCATGCATCTCCGGCATAATGATTAAAAAGTGATAGCAGTGACAAAATTTAAGTGACAGAAATGAGATAAAAGGCACAGAAATTTAAAATAAAGATTAACATTGTATCCAATGATAAAATATAATTGGTAAACAAAATATTCCATATATCCTGGGGTGTATATCAAAGGGGCGAGAGGGCCCTGCCTCTCCCCCGGAAAATCGGACTACGTATAACAAAACAAGTTAAAACCATGTTATTTAGGGTCAAATTTCCGAAATTCTTTTGGGGGAGGACCCCCAAAACCTCCTATTGTACTTGAAACTTTATTATTGTCAATTTTTATTGTAATTTCGTTAAAATTAAAATCCTACCTAAAAATGAATGTCCAAAATTTGGACAATGATGTACCTAAAACGAAATAAAAACTGTTTTTAAGGAGCACATTTCACAAAATCTTCTGGGGAGGAAGGACCCCAGACCCTTCTATTGTACTTGGATCTTAATTCGTCACAATTTTTCTTACAAATAAATTATCTTAGATGCAAATTATACCTAAAAATGTTTTAAAAGCTACGTTAAACTGTTAAATATGCATGGGAGAATGTCCAAAATGAATGTCTAAAACTTGGACAATGATGTACCTGAAACGAGTTTAAAAAAACTGTTTTTAAGGATCACATTTCACAAAATCGTCTGGGGAGGAAGGACCCCCAGACCATTCTATTGTACTCGGATCTTAATTCGTCACAATTTTTCTTACAAATAAATTATCTTAGATGCAAATTATACCTAAAAATATTTTTAAAAGCTACGTTAAACTGTTAAATATGCATGGGAGGGGCTGAGGAATAATTTTTGACCCCTTCCGAAATAAATTTCTTTTATGCTTTTATTTCTAGAAGTAATGGGTTTTATGTAACTTGCTTTTATACCTTGAAAAATTTATTTCGGAAAAGGGCTCCGCGAAGAATTTGTCTCTTGAAAAGGGCTCCGCGACATAAAAAGTTTGAGAACCCCTGATCTATTGAATGGGTATCAACAAGGTATTCTTATCTCCACAATTAATTTAAAATAATGGCGATTAAAAGATTACGTTGGCCGGAAAAGTTATGACTAGTTAGGCGACAGAGAGGAGGATCGAATAGTACAAGAAAGGCTACGAGCATGGGAGCGTCGAAAGATGAACAGACAAACGGCCGCGAAAAACCGCATAATTTTGATTGAAAAAAATTATAGCATGTAAAAGAGAGGGGAAAAGCCAACGGTTCGCTCAAACTGACGAAGAAGTATCCCCACAGTATCTTATCCCTAACTCAGGTATGGGCAACCTTTTCGAATCCGCGGGCCGGATTCCGAGATTATAATGACGTGGAGGGCCATACAGTAGATAATAGTAATATTTTTCAAGTAAAAAATGAGCCGTTTATATATATTTATGAAGTTTAATACTAAAGTTAAAAATTAATCTGGACTAGAATAATATTACATACAATAATTATAAAGTTAGTTACATTAATCTGGACTAAAATAATATCTTGATAACATACAAAAATTATAATGTTATAGTTACAAAAATCTGGACTAGAATAATAATATCTAGATAACATACGAAAATTATTATGGTAAAGTTACAAAAATCTGGACTAGAATAAGATTATATACAATAATTATAATGTTTAAGTTACATTAATATGAGCTCTCTCTCCAAAATAATATTCAGAGCTCATACATAGTTATTAAAAAATATTTCAGGACAGACTTTTAACAATTGTCATTACATGCAATCAGGAGAAAACCTCGTACATTCCCGTAAAATCGCAGTCTCTCTATGGCTCTATGGTAGGCAGCTGGATTTCGATTATTCGAGGTTTTCTCCTGACGCCATCGTTATAGTCCGTATGGTAGAACCGGCACAGCACGATACACTGTAAAAAATAATCCTGCAAAAAAACAGAAAATTTCTGGCAGCAAAAGTTGCCAGAAAAAATCTGTAGGTTGAAAAATCCTGTAAACAGAAAAAAGCTGTAACCTACAGGTAAATGCTGTAAAAAGGAATTTTCTGTCAAGTGGGCTACAGATTTTTCTGTTGCCTCTCAGTAATTTTCTGCTTGTGCGCATGCACTTATTTTAGTAGAGTTTTTTTAATTTTAATTAATTGATATCCGGGGATAGAACCCGCGACCTACCGCATGCTAAGCACGCACGCTACCACTGAACCAAAGAAGATTCAGTATAACGTTGCCAATAGCTGTATTGGTTTTCGATGCAGTAAGTTTCTGTTTAAGTACAGATAAGCTAAAAAACTAGGTAAAAGCTGTTATTTTACATAAAATAAATAGAAGTGCGGTGGGAATGTTACATGACAGAATATCTCTGTAAACATAAAGTCACTGTTATTGAAATTTCTGTTTTTCTACAGTTTTTTTTACAGTGTATAAGTGCTAAAATAAGTTCTTTTCGGGGGAAACTTCTGTATCCCCACTTTCACTCTTGTTCACGAAAACAGGGATTTTTAGTAGTACAATTTTTAAAATCTTATCTGTGTGTATTCCTTTCTCATACTTAAAAAAAGAAAATCGTATAATTTCTAACTTGAAATGTTGACGTAAGATTTTAATCGACCCCCCTCCGCCCTCGGTGAGATTTTTCCAAACCCCTCCCCCTTTTTTGACCTCACGTAATTTATGGATGTCCCCTAAGTAACTAAAATAAGATAAGCAAGTAAAATAAACTTTCCATAAAATATACTAATTCGGCAAAAACACATAAATCAAATACATAATCTTTAAAAGCATAAATATAAAGGAAGCTGTTAAATACGTATCAATGTAACATTGGCATTTTTCTCCTCATCAAATTTAAAAAATCATCTAAAAATAAAATTTTAAAACAATTTAAAAGTATAACCAAGTAAATTATTTTTTGAATTCATTGGTATTTTGATGTTATAAAAATAAAACGTTAATACTAAAAACGTTCATAACATAAAAAACAAAATAAATTTAACTAATTTTACACAAGAAAGATATTAAAATAGTAATTTCGAAATTTTAGCCTTAAAATGTGTTCTTTCAGAGTGCTTTGGTGATATTTTGAAGTTTAAAATGAATAACAACATAAATAAGATTATCCTCGAGAAAACATAAAAATGATATATTTATTATTATTGTGAAGCTTCATTTTTGAGCTAAAATATTTTGTGAAGGTCCTTTTTATTAATATTTTGGGTCCCTAAAATGACTCAAATTTCTTTTAAATAGACCCCTGGCAACATTCATTCTAAAACTGCTTTCAATCTCTTATGCTTATGGTATTATTCACAGCCTTTTAACCAATGGTTAACGAGCAGCTACAGAGAGAAAAGGTGCTTTTTGCTGACTGATTGATGGAATCCTTCCTTAAACAATGGTTAACCACTGGTTATGAATAATGCCATTAGTCTTAAACATAGTGCGATTTAAACAATTCGAACATTTTTTTTTTAATTTTCTGCTTTAAAAATACCATCTACAAAAATAAGATTTGGTCACCAAGAGGCAACAGAGCCAGTACTGGTGACTACTAAAATTATATAAAAACTAGGTAAATAACAATAACAATTAAGATTATAATATAAAATTACAAAATTCAAAACAACAGAAAACATCTCTAATTTAAAATCGGGGCTCATTTAAAAAATTTTCTTTAAACCTTGCATTGGCTTTTAATCGAAATTTTTGTACTTCTTAGTTTTGGATTATTCAAAGTTTTTAGGAATCCTTAAAACTTTAAATAGTTGCACTGTAAAATGTCTTCACACACAAATAAAAGAAATATACTTTTTACAAAGAAAACTAACTAATCATCTTGGAATTTTTCAGATCTTACTGATTTAGTTTGAACAAATTTAAGAGGTAAAAGGTACAAGCTCAAGTCGTCACATTTAAAAATTAATTTTCTAAAATAAACACGCTTTACTCAATATTATCCAACATTCCTTAGAACAATATAGAAAAGTCATTAGCATGTTCAGCATAATAAAAAGGACGCAAAATTCTTCACATATTTACAATTCCTATCTTCCCATTTATATTAGCAACAATCAGTTTTCAAATAAAATCATGATAGGAAAAAAATCCTGTAGCCTAACCCTAACCAACTCAAAAATATTATTATCACCCACATTTAATCAAACTTTCCCTAAACTACTCCACGCAAGCTATCATAAGACAAAAGAACTCAAAATCAAACCAAGAAAAGAAGCACGAGATGGAATATTGACCTAATTTTCTCATCTAACCACTAAGCATCTTCGCTCGGCTGCCTCCATCGCTCCTTACACATGTTGCGGGTGTCAACAGATTCTCATCATATCAAACAAAATAGGAAATGGTCAGAGAGAAACACGAGGAAATCGATGTGCATCGAGCGATGTTTGGTGAAAGTCCATTAAAAACAGGATGTACGCAGGAGAGTGCGAACGTCCCAGGGAGACGACTTGAAGTCGAGCGACCAACCGTACCCTTCCGCCTTATTTCAAGACACGGCTACCTAGACATGTCAAAGACGATGACCAGGGCTCTAAGGTCGATGTCACACAGATTCGCCAGTTGGAGTACATTTCTTTTCGGGTTTTTCAAATATAAAAGGACGAGTTTAAATATTTGGTACTTTTTAACAAAAAGATGCAGTGAACCCTATATGAATGAGTACGATGAGACTCCCGGCTTTTGTTCGCTATATCCAAGTCATCGATATTACCCCCACTGAGCTATAAAACAAACTCTTTCCACAGGTTTGTTTTATAGCTCAGTGATATTACCTGGTTTTGAAAAACTAGCATACTTGATTTGTTTTACTAGATTATCTTCAAGAACTGATAAATAAATGAAGTTTTCGTTTGCATGCCAGTCTTTAAAAAAGGACTTAATTCCAAATTTTAACTCCTACAATTTTTAAGAAGGGGTGTAAATTTAGGTAAATAATTCGGAAAAAAAGAGTTGAAATAAATACTTTAATTCTATTTATTATACGCCTGGAGAGAAAATGGAGATTGACAAAATTTGTGAGGCATTATTTAACTTTCAGTTTCTCTTTCTTTAGTGAGTAAATCCAACTCTTTAATTCTTTATTATTAAAGATTAATTTCACAGTCAAACATATTGCAATAAGCTAAGAACATAAGACATGAAATTAAATTTTTTTAAATGTTAAATTAATCAGTCAGTCGTATAATATACCAGTTCATGCAAACTATTGTCGGACTAAAAAGAAATGAGTTCATTAGATTAATTCTCATAATGATAAAATCATTCATTCTCATTCATTCCCAACAGGTGGAAATTCTTTCTCTCATCAAAGGTTGGGATGTTTCCAAATCTAGAGCAGCATACAACTGGACCATCAGTCAGTTACAAGTAGCAAACATCTAAAAAATTCCAGCATTTTAATTTTACGGTGCCTTACACAAGCCAACTAATTCACTTAATAAGACCTAAAAAGCCATTTATTCTAATGCATGCTGAATGAAATATTCAACCCTTGAAATATTCAACCAAAATTCAAACAAATATATTCAATACACTTGAAATATTCAAACAAAAATATTCAACCTTTTACAAACACGACTTTCTTTTCCATCAAATAAAACATCAGTTACAAAACAAATGTGGCGAAAATCTATATAAAACTTCAATTCGCTTTTCTAGTTCAGAAGTTTTAAGAGATCTATCCTCTCTAATCTAAATAAAGCACTTAGGAAACGGTTACAAAATCTAAGGAAAGAAAACTAACTGGTTGTTCAGTAACAATAGAAACCGCGAAAAATGCGCAGAGTGAAACTGCGGCTACAGAAACAGACCGGAAAGAGTTGCACTTGGGCCATAGCAACCATTACGACGAAATTTACCAGTTTAACTACCCAGTTGCATTAAGAGTTCGTCAACCCTTAAGTGTAAAATGGGACTACTTCCAAATTACTGATACATGAAAATAGATTACGCTCTTGAACTCGAAATGAAAATGGTTTTATTTACTATGCGCGGTGTTTAAAAGGTTTAAGAAACATTTTAGTCCTTCATCAGAAGAAATAGTAACGTTATGTTAGGCAGTTGCTAACATTAGATGAACTACAGTAGACCATCAGACATGCTTTCAATCTAAGTAGAGGCGAGATATTTTTTTGTCCAAAGATGTGAAAAACTAAAGTTTAAATCATATTTTTGGACCTCTCAACTTTTCCTAGTAGAAAAAAATTATTTATGAAACAATAATTGTGTCAGTTAATAACTTAATTTTTACATACCCATAGGAGAAATAATAGAAAAGTTCACTTTTCACATTGTTTTGGCACGTTTTACTTCGTACTTTAATTGCTGCTAATATAAAACGGGTCCGGTTAAAAGAGTGTCACTAGTCAAAATTTCAAGAACAAATTTTAAGAAAAAAATATCAGGGTGTCTATTCTTTCTAAAAACAAGTAAGCACACAGTTAAGCTTTTCAATAACCGCCTCAATTCCTCATTAAAGCATAATTAAGTCGCCTAAATCTGAAAATCTTCTGAAAAAAGGACATAATCCATCCTTCCTTCTTCCACATCTGACTCAATTTCCCGTCCGCTGTACACAATAAAACGCAACACGGCCGATGAAAAGTTGTTTAATAGCAGAGAAGGATGATACTCAAACCGTATCCCCGGCCGGCTACCGTAAGTTGGTGCCCAACCTACTTTCAACGCTGCGACGCTCAAGCGGCACTACAAAGAAAAGAAGCGAAGAAAGCTTCGGTTGCGCTACAGCGATTCCTTCTGTGGAAAGGAGTGATTGAATGAATGATGCTTGAGAGAAAGTAAAGTGAGTAATCTGGAAATAAAGTTGTGGCGAAAGCCTAATTGGGCTCTGTCTCCGTCAAAGCTTGATTCTGGAAGGTCAAGAGATATATTTGGAAACTGAATGGGGCAACATAATTGGTTCCCTTATTTCATTTATGCGGAAATTAAGATTTTCTGAGGGGCCTAACACAAACTTAAGTAAAAGCTACTAGTTGAAGGTTGCTTCTAATTTAACTGATGTTATTAACATTAAACTAACAGAACTATAATGCTATAACCACCCACACAAATTAATGATTATTTTTTAAAGGTAGGTATTGAATGATTAAGTTTTTATTTGAGGAAAAACTGCTGGACAAAATGTTATCAAACTTAGTAAAAGTTTATAAAGTCATGGAGTTTTTATTTTTCCCTCTAATCCAGTCCGAATTTAATTTTCTAAAATATTTAGTTTTCCCTTTTTGGTATAAATGAGCTTTTCTATTTGTAATGAAAATTGTAATTGTTAGAGTTTTAAAAAACAGGTTCAAACTTCATATAACAATCTGAGAGATGGCTATATGGGAATTTAACTAGAAGGACGCAGATCTGGAAATCGTTTTATTTTGAAGTTATCTTCTAAGAAAGTAAAATTCTGTAGGTCAGCCAGTGTAAAGTGGTTGCGTTAACGAATGGCAGCTAATAAAAACTCAAATTTTTGGCATTTTTTCATAAATCGGTAAATAGCAACCAACCCCTAATATTCTTGAATATGCATGTACTCACATGTTTAAGTAAGTAATAAATTACCGACATTTTAAGCCCAAGTTTATTTGTGTGGCCTGATTAGTTTCTGGGATATTTAACTTCGAAGTTATTTTTCTCTTAAACCAACGATGGAATTTCCCCAAAACGCATGGTTGCATAAAGCTGAAAAAAGCAAATTTTGAAATTAAATATTTCAAAAACTATTAAGTAAATTTGGGCTTTAAAAAGTGGATCATTTATTCAATAAAAACATGGTACTAATTGTCAAAAATCTCCCTATTTGGTAGCAACTTAACTAAATAGAATTAACAAAATAGTTGGGCGGCTTATTACATAAAAATGCCCGAAAACTGCAAAATGTGATACTTTCATGAAACTTTCAAGGATGTTAGATAATCATATAAGAACTAAAAAATCGATGGGAGCCCAAAATTTTAGGGCGTGGTTTGACCGTTATGACGTCATAACAAGATTGCGACCGCGGGCCTATATTCGGTTTTTTTAATGATATAAAGACATTTTTGGGGTCAATTATTATGTTTTAAGGGTCAAAAACCATGATTCTGATGATAAAATGTGCAATTTGTTTTAAAAAGTAACTAAAATTCAATAAAAGCTCAAAATGGTAATAAAGTCTATCCCCAGTTACGTCAAAAAAAATTGTAGAAACCTTATTTTTTTCGACGGTTTTATATGTTTTTTGGGGTGCTGATACCGAATATCTACCGTGGAAGGTCCGATATTCCGAAGGATACCGATATTTCACGTGGAAGGTCAGCTTCATATAAAACACGAAAAAATATGCGAAAACAATCGCAAATTGATTAGTCTCAAGTGTTTCTAATTGTTTTCCTTTCACAGATAATACAGATAATAGTTGAAAACTAAGGATATAAGTAAAAGTAACAGTTTATATAACACCAAACTCTTACATAAAGAGTTTCTTTTAATTAAAATTCCTTTTAAGACATAGTTGAAGTTAAGCCCTACCTCTGGTTCTTTCTTTTCTTGAAACTGAACTCTGGTGCCTCCTTCCGAACTAAACCTAGGAATGTTTTCATAATCATGATCTGCAAACTCATCTTTAGGAGGTCCTAAAAAATTTCAATTAAGAATTTTTCAAATAATGTTCATAGTTATTTCATATTAGTAATATTTACAATAAAGTAATAATATTATTATAATATATATTAATTGTTATATATTATAATATATTATTTTATAATTCCTTTTATAATATAATAAGTTTGTATTTAACAAACAAAATATGCACAAGAAAATAAAGATACAAAATTAATACAAGGCATTGCCATTCACTGCCAGGACTGATCTAATAACTCCAGAAATTATATGAAATACAAATCCATTGTATATGTTAATAAAATCTAGCGTATATATAAAATGGGTCCGTTTTAGGACCCTTCACAAAATTCGAATTCACAAAAAAGGACCCTTCATAAAATTCTAAGGATAAAAAGTGGTTTGAAAATTGTTTTTAAAATGAGTTTCCATCATTTTGGAACGGAATTTGACAAATTTTGGGCCGATTTCAAAAGTTATGAATTACTTTCATTTCTTTTAAATATTTTGAAATACTCCCTTTTCAATACCTAATATTTTACAAAAATTGCTATTATCTTTTCTTAAATCCTAATTTATGTATTAAAAAACAATTAATAATCCTATTCCTAGACGCCCTGGCGTCATCTATAATGTTCATAAATCATATAAAGATATTTTTCATAATTTTTTTTTGATCTTGCGTATTATCCTGTCAAACGTACCGCTGAAACAGAAAACGGTAAACAACCCATTGCAGTGACATAGCCAGAAATTATTTTTTGGGGTGCATAGTGTTATCAAATTGAAAAAAATCAAAGTTTTGAAATACACTAATTTTTTTCTCACTGAATGAATAACTTAATATTAAAATATATTAATGTTAATGTTGTATTTTATTCATAAAAAAAGAAATCCATTGTTAACAACAAACTGGAACTAACACTAAGTATTTTATAAACACTCATAAATGAAATGTGTCGATATCGATAAGAACATTTTATTTTTAAAATCCTATAAATATAAGCAGGGGCGGATCCAGGATTTGTTTTTTTGGGGTGACTAAGAATTCTCATAATCCAATTAAATCTTCTTGATGATCTTAATATGGAAAAGGTAGTGAATTATCCTGTTCCAACTATTAGAAGGGGGGTCTGGGGGTCCTCCCCCATAAAATTTTTGGAAGTTTTAGTCAAAAAAACCCATTTTTTCAACTCGTTTTGGTAGGCCTCATCCGAATTTCAGATACATGTTTTATGGTAGAATTTTTACGTTTTGAAAAACTTAATATGAAATATAGTTGTAATAATAAAGTTACAACTACCAAGGGGGTCTGGGGGTCCTCCTCCATAAAATTTTCAAAATTTTAACCTAAAAACTGGTTTTTAACTAGTTTTAGTGTACCTAATCTGAATTTCGTGGATAAGGAATAAAAGACATTCTGAAATATTTAATTTCAGAAAGAAAAAGTTTGGGGCTTGGGGGTTGCAAAAGACCCGTTGCACCCCTTTGTCTATGCCACTGACCCATTGACATTTCTACTGCTGTACCGCTGAATTTGAGTCACAGAACCGGTCGATGGGATAATACGCAATACCTTTTTTTTACCTAGCACCTAAGCACTACAATAGTTTTCCAGCTGATATTCAAATAACACCTACAATTAGTTTATTTAAAAGTAAACTAAAACACTTTACTTTTTTAAACACTTACTTTTTTAGAAAATTTACTTATTCTTTAATTTTAGTTCTGTTATCTCTAGGTGTGTGCTCTTGTGCATTCATATATGTGCATGTTTTTATGAGTATTTTGTATTTCTAAGTATATCTAAATCTAATAATACTTATTTTAACTTTTTCATATTATCAAGGCAAAAAAAGAGGGATGGGACACTTTTTACAAGAATATTTTTTAAAAATTCAGTTTTCATTGTATAAATTTGAAACTTTCAAAATAACATCTTGAAACATTTTAACCCTACAATGCATGATTTTTAAATTCACTTGAAAATCATTTATTTGACTTTCATTTTGGTGTAAATTAGTAAAAAAATACTAAAAAATTAATTTAATTTTTTTCTGCATTTAATTGACAAAAAAAACTTTGTACTTGTAAAATTAATTTGTGTCCCTTGTGAAATTAACTGTGAAGTGAAATAAAAAACCAAATCCTCTAAAAATATAAAAAAACAACTTATCTTTTCAAAACAATTTTTTTTCAAGCTGAAAAGATTTTTTATTTTAATTTATATGGTCCTTTTATTTTGGCGTTTTCTGTGTCTTGACTTTCGTCTCACTAGCTACTAACAAACGTCTCAAAATAGTAGGGGAGAGCGGGGATGAATGGGACAAATTTCACATTTTTGCTAAAATTGAAACAAATATACTTTTTTCAATCCTGTAACACGTTTAAAACCAATAATTGAACTCTTGGTTACATTATAAATGCGTGTATTCAATCAATTACCCATTATTTAAACTCCAAGAAAAGTTTTTATGAACGCATTTATTTTGTCGCATTCATCCCCGTGGTGGGGATGGATGGGACACCGAGTGGGGATGAATGGGACAGTTAAAAAAAGTTCAAAAGTTTACAAAATAAAATAACAAAGTTATTTTAAATATTGCACAACGTTTAGCTTTTTAAAGGAACAACACACTTCTATTTTCCAAGGAAAAAATTAAAAAGGCATTTAAAGGGTAAAAAACAGTCTACATTTATTCGACTTCATGACGAGTAAATTTAACACATAAACTGAAGCAAATCCTTTTGTTCTTTCAGCTCAGTGAAAAAACCTAACTTGTTTGAATAATTGTTTAGCCATAACATGTTTGAGATGACAGTTGCAACTATTTGCTCATTAAGACTTAGCATATTCACACATGAGTTTGGAACATAAAACACAAGTTTAAACAAAAAATTTTTGCACCCTATTTTAGTAAAATTTATCAGAAATTACTTAAATGAGTTGAATATAGCAAGCTATTGATGGAAAGTTTTGGAAACGGGAAATGAAGTGATGTCCCATTCATCCCCGCAACTCTTGTCCCATTCATCCCCGTACCCACTTATTTTTGAAAAACAAAAATTAGACTAGGAAAAAATCCATGGATTTTCTTCATTTAAATTGGAAACTATACTAATATAAGTACTCTTTCAACACACTGTAAAGTTTATAGCTTTAGTTAAATTATTTTTAAATAAATAATTATAGAAGTAAAACGATAAAAGTTACTTTTGGTATGGGAAAACACATTTAGTAGTCCTATTTATACAAAAATGGAAGCTGATGTCAATGAACACAATTTTTTGAATAGGCTAGGTACTACTATCTTATGGCTGAAGTAACAAATATTTAATGTGAAGTTAAGGTATAAAAAATTGAGCTGTCCCGTTCATCCCCTGTCCCATTCATCCCCGTTCTCCCCTACCCCTGCTGTCATCTACTGGCAGTCTAAAGTGCTAATACAATGAAATGTTATATTTATTGTACTTACTGCATGGTGTTGACGTTTGGAAATGGAAATTAGAGTTGGAAATGGGGGAAAATGTTGTGTAGCCAAATGGCTAGTATGCACTGTAGGGTTAACATGTTTAAAAAATATAACCAATGTGATAGCAAATAAAACTGAAGATTTATAAATGAATTAAAGTAAGTCTAAAACTGTCCCATCCCACCACGGCCCGCGGTGGGATGGGACACTTTTTTTTAAATTAAAATTTATGATTAATTTTTAAATATGATTAAAATCCACAAAGATGGAAGTATTTTACACATTTTAAAGATTTATTACAAAAACATCAGTTAATTTTACCCTATATTTACTTCGAAAAATCTAACTTAAGTGAAAAATACAAAATTGTTGAAATTCTTCTTTAATCTAAAAAAATATGTTTTCAACTTCAATACTAAACAGTTCCAAAACAAAGGTATCTAAAGAATTGTATGCAATATAGTTTGTATTTAGGTATTGAGAGGAATTGGGCATGGTGTCCCATCCCGCCACGGTAGCAACAGTTTTAAAAAATAGGTTCTTACAAAAGAACAGTGGCTTTTAGCTTAACTCAACTATTTATTCATAAAAAATACATAATTATATTTAGAAAACAATATAAACCATTAAGAAAGCAACCAAGAATCAGATTGAAAATTCACTTTGAAGAGTGTAATACTTAGTTATACTTTTGTTATAGTGAAACCATCTTTTTCATTCAGAAACTTGTAGGAGCTTGAAACTAAAATAGTAAACAGCAACAAGTATGGAGCCATGGTGGCTTTACCTGGTGGAACACTCAAAAACTAATTTTATTTATAATCTTAAGATTTATTGAAGGTGTCCCATCCCTGCCCGGTCTTCCCTTTTAATGATGAGTTTCACATTGTATATCATGATATGAATTTATTAAAAAGGAGATAACTTCCGACATTTTATTTTTTTAACTTTCTCAAAAAATACTAAATCTTAAAATATTTACTCCAAAATTGCCAACAGCTGTTCTAATGTTCTATTTAAATATTCAAGTACTTTTAAAGCATCTGTTTTTAATATTGCCTCAAAATGTCACCTCAGTCTATATATGAGAATCTATTCTAATAATTAAATTTCCCATTGAACATAAAGCATAAATGAGGCAAGAACTTGATATTAATTCTCACTCACAAATAATTTTCTCATCTCATACTGTTTTATAATATTCTAGAAATAGTATACTTTTTGTAGATATTTTTATAGTCTCGCTCTAAATATAATATTTACATAATTCATCCAAAACACCGGCTAATTCAACGAGAAAAATTTTGGGGTTTCTATTTAATATTTTCCTATCAAACTTCAAATTAAGGAAGGAAATTTAAGTTTGCTTACCTTCCCCTTGATAATCTGGTCTAGGAGGGGCAGGGGGATTTTTCTTTTGACCAAAAACAAGCTGCTTTAAGATTTTGGCCATCTTTAGCGACTTCTTTGAATGTTCACCTGTCAACACTTGACCGATGAGTCATCTGGGTATTTACAAAGAAACGATGAAAGCCGTGGGTTTTTCCGTTTAAATCCGAAACTAACTCATAGAAATTCACCAAAAGTTTTAGATAAAGTTCTACAATTTCCAAGAGACAACACGTGTTTTGGAGGAAAAATATGAGCGAATTTTTTGCTCAAACAAACCACAGTACTTGCATGCTCACCATCTGATCACATTGAAAATTTTGGCAAGAGTTCATTTTTCTCTTTGAGTTGCAAACCAAAACATTGTCTGTAAATGAGGAGAAACCGAACATAGTTGTTCATATTTTGGACGACAGGTGTCCACAGTGTATAAGACGAGCAGAATCACAAACTTTCTCTGCAGAAGAATTACAGATCCAAAAGTAAATCTGGCAATGATTTTCCTGTAAATGAAATGTAAACAAACAAACGAAAAGAAAAATGTTTTAATTTTGTCTTTAATTAATTTGTGTTTGATATTATTACAAATATGGCCGCCCTTCCAGGAATTTGCACTTTACTGGAGGAAATTGACAAAAAAATATTAGTAGAATTAAAAGATGGTCGAGTGTTGATTGGATTTCTTCGTAGTATTGACCAGTTTGCTAATTTGGTACTTCATAGAACAGTGGAGCGTATTCATGTGGACAATCGGTATGGAGAAATACCACTTGGAGTGTTCATAATACGTGGTGATAACGTTGTTTTGCTCGGAGAGTTTGATGACACCAAAGACCAAACTACGACGTTGGTTCGCGTGTCCCAAGAGGAAATATTGGAAGCTCAAATACTTGAACAAAAGGAGAAGCAAGAAAAGGAAAAGACGCGGATAAGAGCATTTAAAGAAAGAGGTTTTGGTTATCAATTCGACACAAGCCATGAAGACTTCTAAGGAGCACTTTGATGTACTCTGTGTTCCTAAATCTTGTGATTTAAGTTATACCTTTTAATGAAAACATAAGAAAGTGTAAACATTTGGTTTCCTCGTATGCTTTTCTAACTAATAGTTTAAGCTTATCTACTATTACTACTCAAAATATCCCAAGCATTTTTAAATATAATGAGTACATAAAATAATAAAGGATGCATGTGATAAAGTGTAATCAACTATCCATTAGTTCCAAAGGTAATAAAGAAGTAGTAATGCTATATATAAAGAAGTAAAATCCCCTTAAATAGTGTTTTTTGAATCAGTTTTGAACCAACCTCTCAGGTTTTTTTTCCAGTTTCATTTATCATTTTTTTTTCAAATACTTGCACGATTTAGAAAATGGACGCTGAAAATCAATGTTTTAATTATCAATGCTTTGAGATCAATTAAGTTTTAATACAGTAGAAATTTTCTGTACATATAAAATATGTATCTAATTTTTTCTCCATTTACTCAAGTTTATGCAGTTTGTGAATTACTATATTTTAATCTCAACAACTATTTTTAACTTGTGTTTGAAATACTTTTGTATTGAAGTATTGTATTTTGTTAATTGTGTATTGTTTTTATGCATATAAAATTATTTTAAATGATGATGGACTTTATTGTTACAAATATTTATGAAGATGCTGATTAAAAACAGTGGTCCAACCTTTATCTACCAGAAGGTTTGGTTATTGTTTCATGGCGCATGAATCAAATATGATCATAATGTCCCATATCTACCAGAAGGCCAATTAGGCTTTTCTTAGAAAGGTGAAGGGCAAGGACAGTGAAAAGAAAAAATTAGTTATCTATTACTTTTTTTAATATGGGAAGAAACGCTGTTAAGGAAAGGTTATTCTGTATACGGCCGCTGGATACTGCACCCCTGAAGAAGTTGTCCAGGGGTCGCATGCATTTAGTTTAACAATAAGTTAGTTTTAATGTTGGTACTTTTGTTAATATGGGTAATTTAACCTTATTCGTTACTGGAATATTAATTTCAACCATGAAGATTCGCCAAGTCAAATTTCACTAAACATTTTTTACATTGAAGATGTAATGAAAAAATATTGGCTGGGTTATTAACCACCACTTATTTATTCAAGCAATAAACTCCAAGGCCAAGTCCTAATATATTGCAAATCTCTGCAGGTTGGACTATACTGATTAAAAAGACTGATGAGGATCTTAATTTTACTTATAAAAAATATTTTTTCAAGGCTAGTAAATTCTCATTAGTAGTGATTTGCACAGTGGTCCATTAAAATATTATGTAATCACCTTTGAGAGGGAGAGGGTTAGCTCTTTACTTTTCTTGTGTGTGTGTGACTGCTAGGGAGGAGTGGGTATGCATGACGCTTACGCAAGATATCAAACACTATTTCAAAAGTCTCTTATAATCTCTAAATTCAACAAAAAAAATTAACTAGGGGAATTTATTTTAAGCATTTTGAATTTTTGGTGAGGGGCAGTTTTCTTATGTAATTATGAGGATGTGAAAATGACAAAAAACATTCTTACGTTAATCAGACCCAGTGACGTTAAAATATTACACCAGTCCAAATCAGAAAAAAATTTAAACAGACAAGCTTATAAATTTGAGACACAACTCACCTATAAATTTAATTGAGACAAAGACGAGTTATGGGCAAAGGGATAAACTGAGCTTTATTAATAATGCTTGATAATAAGGCATAAATGAAATGGCGTTTATCAATGAATAATTGTATCACTTTGCCCAAAATATGCGAGCATTATTAATAATGCTCGGATTTAACACATTACCTTTAACATAAAAAGGAATCCATTTCGCGGCTTTTATTTGAAACTTGTCTTCTAGGGCAGTGGTTCCCAGACTATTTTGGTCGTGGAACCTCTAAATTTGTTGCCGATGCTCGCGGAACCCTGAATATTTTTTAATCAACGACTTTTCAAAATTTAATATCTGATATTAAATGAAACAAGTATTATTTTGGTATTTCAGATTTTATTGGATTAAACAAAACTAAGAAGAAAAAAACAATTCATCATAGAAATAATTAATGATATTAGAAGGGTTTTTATTTTTTTAAGGTTTAAGTTCCAAAGGGGAGTCTGGGGGTCCCCTCCCCCAGAAAATGATTGGAAATTTGACCTTAAGAACAGGGTTTCAAACCGTTTTTTTGGCACACTTAAACCCAAACTTTGACATTCATTTTTAGGTAGAATTTTGATGTTAATGAACTCATTATAAAAAGTGTGAATAATAAGGGTGTAAATATGGGGGGCAGGGGCCTTCCCCCAGAAAAAGTTTGAAAATTTGACCCTAAAAAGCTGGGTTTTACCTTAAGTAAAAGTAAATTCCTCGGGACTTAGGGGGGGGCTGCCACTCACTGCCACCCCTGGCTACGCCCATATTGTAAACTAGAGTGATGTGTTTTTATACCATCACGGATTTCCATATTTAAATCCACTTTAGATTCTTCGAGAAAATCACTTTCCGAGGAAAAAGTGAATATATTAAACACCATTCTTATTTTTTTAATGAAATAAAATTTGTCACGCGGAACCCCTAAATTTTTTCGTGGAACCCACTTTGGGAACCACTGTTCTAGGGTCATGGAAGTAAGGTCTACCCCTACTTGGTAAGTGTTTATTTTCAGGGAGTTATTCATAACGGTGGCAACCATACTCTCACTGAGGTGTTTGCTCTATCTCTTTTAGTGCTTTAATTAATTTTTTAACTTTTTATTTTGCCGCTAGGGGCGCTGTGTCATCAGAATGGATTTCCAGGGTCACTTAAGGTAGACCTTTCTTCCATGACCCTAGGAGACTAGTTTCAAATAAAAGCCACGAAATGGACTTTTGAAACACCCTGTATATTTAATAGAAGATATTTTTTGAAAATAAAACTTATTTATTTTAGCCTATCTTCCAAATTGCTTTCTACAGATATATTTCACCACAGAGTAAAGATACTTCAGAGAGTCCATTTCCATAGACGCTAATGGCAACTTTTTTAACAAGGGTTTTCCCATAGACAGTGGCTTTTCTATGTGATAACGGTGGAACTAACCAGAGAATATGACGCAACGTTGTTGACTGTCTATAATCGAGCTACAGCCGCATACACTATCTCAATTAACCCCGCCCACTTTCAAATCGCTAAAGAGGGAAAAATATTTTATATTTTCCCGGTTATTCAAACAGTTGGGTGTATCTTTCTTTCGAGCATGCGCTGGGGATAATTTCTTAGACATTACCAGACTCTCTGATGTCACGCTCTCCAGGGACTCAATGTTCTGGCCAGCGGAGATCTCTCGTTGGCTTATATATACTTGATCTGCCCATGACGTCACTATCTCGCATCTTCTTTAAAGTGGCAATGGATCGTGAGCTACTCTGGAATCGAACTCACAACTCCAACTCCACATTTAATTCAATTTAAACATATAACTTTACATTTAATGATAATTTTCGCGACCACAATCACTATAACGAGATATTAAACGACAGAACAAACAATATCAATGTTTATAATAGGGAAAGTTAAGTTACTGTCAGGGAAAGTTTGCAACCATAAGGGAAAAGTTTCATTCATCAGGGGAAAATAGCAGAGATTGAGAAATTCAAATGCAGCCTCCATACAAAGTTCTAAGTCCAATGAGAATCACTCGTTTCCTTTAGTCCCAACCCACCCTTTTGATTGACAGCTGGAGGTACCGGAATGCCACTATGCGATAACTGTAGAACTATTTTAGTAAAATCGCGTTTTGGACTCTGAATTATCTGTACTCTGTGTATTTCACATGATTCTTTTTATACATTCTAAGTTTGATGGATTTTTAATCCAACATTTTTATATTGGGGAGGGCAGACTTGCATATTTTTTATTTTATCTAAGAATAAATCAATCAAAACAAAACTACCCAAGCATTTTTCTAGACATTTTATATTTTGAACCAAGATAAATATTACCATTATGTTAGTGAATCAACCTTCTAGTACAACATTTACCAATCTGGTTTGGAACTTGCCAATCAAATGCCTTATCAGGTTATCAGTTGTTCCCCAAATGTGTTGTTGTCACAAGGTTTTTAAAATGGTACAACTATGAACATTCTTCTGTTTTCCAAGTTTGGTTGGTGTTTTATGGCGCATGATTTTTTCTGAGTTTGGGGAACATATATCTTTTACAATTTGATTAATAAAAACTACAGTACTTACGTATCATCTGTTCCGCATTCCGTTTAGCCTATGCTGCTGAAAACAAAAAGCTATGCCCATTAATGGTCTCTAAAATTGGTGGTTGACAGGATAACACAATACGTAAGTAAGAACCACTAGAGGATCCAGGGGGGCTAGTGGGCTTTAGCCTCTTCCCTCCTCCCCCCAAAAATTGAAAACTTAACACTAAATGTACAACATTTTGACTTTTGACCCTTTGTCTTTTTCCCTTAGGGATCACACACAATATGCATTCAGGTACAGTTCAGGCAATCTTATATTTTCTTTACTAAGTGTTAACACTCAGATTGAGTTCATTATTGTTTTAAGACAATATAAGATATTAGGGTCATAAAGTTGTCACAAGGGTTTTGTGAGGGTCAAAAAGGTTGGGAAACGTTGATATACAGGGTGTCCCAAGATAACTGTCCCCCCTTTCACTTTTGAACTCCTACATATAGTCATGAAAGTGGGGTCTAGGTATATAAAATGACCATGCCCTATCCCATGCGACAACTTTCAACGCCCTTCAGCGGAAATGTTAGGAGTTTTAGTTTTTATTTGAAAAAACTTTTAGAGATTTGCTAAATTAGTCAATTACTAAGTTGTAGAGCAGCTTCGATGTAGTACAAAAGACACCTTGCACAGAGAAATGCCTTAAATAAAACCCCTAAAACGCATGCTCAATTAGGTTGCATTTACGTAGTTTTCATGTCCTAAAACGCTCCTTATGAAGCGAAAATGCATACACTCCAACATTTGTAACCCTTTCATCAGTAGTGCATTTACCGACACAATGCGTATCCATATTAACGGCTAATTATTATGTTATTAAATAACAATATAAACATTTTAAACAATATTCAATATTATTTTTAAAAAATTATCATAAAAGAACTGTGTGAAATATATATATTTTTTAAAAAACAATACAATGCAATTTTGTTGATTATAATTAACTATTTATTAAAAATTATCCAACATTTTATAGCAGTAAACAAGCCCTTAATTCATTATTTAGGTTTTCCATAATTTATTTTTAGAAAAGCACATTTAAGCAAGCATAAAACATGTTAAATATTAAAATAATAATCCATACTCGCGGAAAAACTGAAGTTACGCCAAAAATCACTATTTTCCGAATTCAGGCTTTTAATCACGGTAAAGTTGCTTTCTCTACATCGCAATAACAACGCAAGAAGAAGACAACTTGAATTGGCACCATTGGCCGTTCAAGAAGCAGTCGCGGGGGAATCGGAACACACTGATTTAACTTAAAAAAGTATGGATTATCTGAAAAACCCAAATTTGTTCGCGGGCCGCCGATGATCCGTAGTTTTCGGTATCTATCCATAACTCCGTAGTTTCCACTCTATTTCCGTAGCAACTACGGAAATTCCGTAGAAGTTGGAGTGTATGGAAAATGGCAAATTTTCATTTTAATGACTTAGGTAAATGACTAAAAGTATTCTTAGATCATAAAAAGGAAATTTTCGACTAGTGAAACCTAAATCCCACTTATATAACTATATGTGTAGAGGTTCAAAACTTAAAGGGGGTTGACTTGTATCTTGAGAGACCATGTAAATCAAGATAGATGTTTGCAATAAAAACTGACACATATAGAAGGAACACTTAATATTTATTATTTTTAAAAGTGTGAAGCAACAAAACTATTTTTATCTATACTTCCTTTACATAGGTACTGATGACAACAAATATGAACATGTTAATACAGAAAAAAAAGAAACTTGAAAAGACAAAAAAAATCTCGTAAGACTGCACTTAGATGTAAACAAAATTTATAACTCATTGAAGAGGTTTTTTGGTATGTGGGTGATCATGTGAATCAAACACCTACTCAACACTTGCAGGCACAAATGGAATGGTCCAATGGGCTGCAGGGATACTTCCAATGGATGAGTTAGTTCAACATATTAGGCTGGATTCACAAGAAATGTAATTTTTTCAAGCCTTTTAAGTAAAATCAGCTGTATTTTATTCAGGCAAATTTCTACCAAAACCAACAGGTTGAGTGGGGATTCTTCACTTGTAGGTGTACAATGGTTCATATAGTAAAAGAGCTTCACACCTACAGCTTATTAATAAAATCAGATCAAATCATAATCAATATCCACTATATTCAAAAGGCACCTGTTTTTAAAAAATCAAAAAATTTTAAAAAGAAATTTATACTTAGCTACATTATATTGTATATTATAACATTATAAGCATTATATTGTAGCAACTCATATCATTTTAAAATAAATTGGAACAACTAAGAAAGAGAAATATCAGTTTAGTTTTAGAATTTTTTTTCCTTCTTTTCTTCTATAATTTTTTAAACTCCAAACAGGTAAAAAAACAGGAAATAAAAGATCACAAATAGTTGTTGCATATATATTTGTAATATTTTTGTTAAAAAAATAAGGCTTCATTTATTTTGATAAAGAGAATAACCACTCTTTCATAAATTTCGACATGTGAACAATTTAAAATACTTGAGTTGACACTTAAACAGAAAAATGAAAAAAGTATCCAAGATTACTTTTTCAAACAGTTAAAATATTAGCACATTCCTTCTACATTACAACATAAAAAACATTAATGTGGCTAAGTTCCCATTTGTGGTTTCTTGTGAATCCAGTATCCCGTAGATAGTCATTCAATCACAGCAGAATGCATAAAGCCATTTTAATAGTCACTAGGAAAGTCCTGCTATGCCATTTTGTTGACAATCGTCTGGTGCAGAGTTGACAGTTGACCAGTCCATTTATCAAGAGCAGCATATCTAGCAGCACCAACAATTTTTTTGTCAAGCTTTAGTACTTGGTTTTCCTGATCTATTCGCCCCTCGATAGTACTGTAAAAACAAGTTTAATAAGTAAATTATCAACATTTTATTGATTCTATTTAACAGGGGTCGCAGTGACATTTCAAAAAAATATAGGATTTTAAAAATAAATAAAGGAGTGTCAAAAAAATCTTATTTGCAATCACTTTCCAGGGATGTGATTGACCAAAAGGCATAGAAGGGAAATTCAAAAATTATATAGTACTTACTCTTTGGTATTTAATTTTAAGATTTAGTATAATATTAAAACAAGTGCTGAATCATAAAGTTCAAAGTGTAAAGGGGGGTCTGGGTGTCCTCCCCCATAAAAATTTTTGGAAATTTGACCCTAAAACAGTTTTAACTTGTTTTAGACACCAAGTCCGATTTTTTTGGGGGGTCCCGTCATCCCCCTTGGAGCCGTTCAAATATTACGTAAGCACCTAAAGGGGGAGGGGGTTTGCTCTTTGCTTATTTTTTCTGACAAGGGGGGAGGGGTTATGAGTGATGATTTTCTAAGATACTGCATTTTCGAAAATCTCATGTTTCCTGCATTAATAATTTCAAAACCAAACCAAAAATAAATTTAACAAGAAATTGAAATAGGAAATCTGACGTAAGCACTTTTTTCTGGGGATTTACCCCCCAAACATTTTGAAATTTTACCCCGAAAAGTAGCATTTTGACCTATTTTTGAACCCTTTTGGTTACACCCAAAAAGGGCAGCTCCTTGTATAAGTCACCTAATTTTCAAGGAGAAAAAAACAGTACTTACTAAAAGGGATGTCAAAATTTCGGGGGGGGGGGGGGTCCGGCAGTTTCTTACATAATTATGGTGGGGGGGTTGAGGTTTGCTTATCTTTGCTGACAAGGGGGGAGATACTTTTTAATAAAATATCATTAAATTAAATATGCAACCCCAGTTTCTTAGTAATAACGTAATTCCAGCGGAATAACCCATTTGAAATAAAATACTTCTATCTAGAATTAATACAGTAACTAGAATTAGCACATTAAAACAATCTATGTTTCCAAAGATACCCCAGAAATTTTATAACTTCCAGAGAAATAAAATTATGATAAAAACTTTTTTTATCCTTATGATTTTAAAAAAACAACCCTTGGGTAATTTCTAAAAGGCATTTGAATGGCTCTAAGTAACTTTGTCAGTCCCCATAAATTAGGCCCAAAAACATTTTGTTAAAGGTGAGTTGTTAGAGTCCTAACTAGAGGATATAAACTTTTAACTTGCAAGGTTAAAAGGTAAAGTATAAAAAGTGGCCAGTAAAGGATTAAATTTTAAGCTCAGTAGTCAGCGAGTTTTTTTTAGTGAATAGGGAACCACTATGATCTATAGGAATAAATTATAAACTTTTAGACTTTAACATTGCCTTCCAAGTCAAGAGAAAAAAAAGTACTCACCTATCTAGTATACAAGAAACTAGTAAATTTTCTACTTCAGTCACATCAATGTTTAATTCCTAGAGTAGTGATAGGAATATTAAAGATATGTTGACAGTAACACTAAATATTTAATTAAAAAATGTTGTATTGTTCAATTAGATGGGTACAAATCTTGGTAATCAAACTTTACTGGTAACATTTTACAAATTACATATCATAAAAAATGAGAGTAATAATTATGTCATAAATCAAAAGAAATAAATTTATTTGGATATATAGTTTACCTTGAAAAATAAGGACTTACAATCTGCATACCTTAATTTTATTTTCAAAACTATTTAAACATGTGAAATAATAAGAGACAAACCCTGATTTAAACGCTTATTGTTCACAAACACTTTTAGACTTAGGGGACATCCATAAATTACGTGAGGTCAAAAAGGGGGGAGGGGTTTGGAAAAATCTCACCAAGGGGGGAGGGGGGTCAATTAAAAAAACACGTCAACTTTTTAAGTTAGAAATTATACGATTTTCTTTTTTTAAGTATGAAAAAGGAATACACACAGATAAGATACTGCAAATTATTTTTAAAACATTGTCTGTAAATCTCACTTGGGGGAGGGGGGTCCAGCAAAATCTCACTAAATCTCACCAAGGGGGGAGGGGGGTCCAGATTTTGGAAAAAACGCCTCACGTAATTTATCGATGTCCCTTAAGTAATAAAAACTAAATGAAAAAGCAGGAAAGTTGTTTAAAATGAATATAATTGACATATAATAAATATGTTGAGTTTCTCTTACACTTGAATATCAAACACGAAATAGATTCCTACACATAGGCATTACTATAAGTTATATCCTAACACATATAATCAATAAAATATTATTTTTGGGTCTCAAAATAATCACCTAAAAATCTCTTAAGATATCACCAAAACACTATTCTTTAACTTATGTAATGCATATATATAAACCTTATAATTTTAAATTTAAAGTAGTAACTAATGTTTATAGAAAAACAATCACTAACTTGAAAACTAAAAAATGGTTTCAAAAATCTTTTAAAAGAAACTCATGCTTCATGTGAGTACAATCAGTAATTATGTATACAAAATCTACTAATTAAAAATATTTGACATTTCAAAACCAAGCATTAAAATTTAGTACCAACCTTTGAAATAAAGGGTATATGTATCCTAGTATAAGGTGTAATGAGCTTAATTAAGACTTGAGTTCTTATATTACGTAACAGATCTAAAACAAAACACAAGTACTTTACAACCAAATTACAATAAACAAATCTGAATGCATATGTTACAGGTAAAGGGGATATCCAGGCTCAATTAACAGTTCCCGGCAATTTCAGGCAGAGATAAGTTTATTTATCACTTTGTCCAGGCCTTCCCATTCTCTAGTAAGTGTTCAAAAATCATGCCTGGTTACAGAGAATAGAAAGCATCTAACCCCATACACAACGCCCACTGATATATCAAATGAACACTGATTTATGCTTTTGAATGTTTAAGTTAGAAAACTAAAATAACAAATGTTTTGCCTTCACAATAATGTATCAGATGACAGTAGAAAAGTAGAGAATACCAGCAGAAGATTTAAGTTTCAAAATCATTAGGTTTTTAGGAATAACAAAAAGACTGGAAAAAGATATTTTTACAAATTGTGGGAACCAAAGTTTTGCCATCAAATTTTTACAAACAGTGAAACATTTTATTCAAATCGAAAACAAGATGAAATTTACTTTGAAACCAAACTAATTTGTAATGCCAAAAGAAATTGTCGAAACCATACAATTACTTACCTTCAATATGCTCTCTTATAAAAGGATCATCCATAATATTTTTCCGATTTGTTTTCAGAATCATTTCAAATTCATTTATGTCATTATTTTGATAGGCACTAGAGGAAAAAAATATGAAAGCATCTATAATTCAATTAAAAAATCAAGTGAAACTATAATATTTTATAGTTTATTAAAAAATTATAATAATTACCATTAGAATAACTTAAATGTTCAATGTTTTAAGTCTTCATAATATGACATCACATAATTAGTTCACGTTTACAGAACTTACCTCACTAAATTTGTCATTGCAAGAATTTCTGGATCATTTTTGTAAGGTTTGGCTTCCTGGGAATCAAAAGGATTGATGCCAGATTTCATCAACATATTAGCTAAAACCAGATACTTAAGGCAGGTTGTTCTCCTGAAAATACATTTTGGATTTAACAGCTTAGAATATAATTTGCAAAAATAACACATCCATTAAGAAAAACTAGAATTTAATACATTGAAATATTTAAAGGAATTCATTTTTGACTGAATGTAAACGGTCACAAGTAATTTATTTACTTTACCTCATTTAAAAACTGAGAATCCACAACAGATCCTTAAAATTTTAGTGGGCCAAGTTCAAGTTCTTTTCATTAAGCACTAATTCTTTTTACATTTGTTAATTTGGGTAGCAAAGTTATTAATAGTTTTTGTCTTAATAAATATAAGTTTTAAAGAAGAACAATAACATTTATAATTTACAAAGTATCCAAGTTTATAGGCACTTGTCAAAGAAGCGATTCCATTTATCCAAAGATGTTTAAGAGACAGATTTTATAAGGAGCAGGCAGAAATGCGGGGGGAGGAAGAAAAAAAATAGGGGCATTCTAAAATCATTAGAAGTATCCACCATAAAGATTTCGGCAAAATAAAAATGGTCACTATTAGTGACCTGCCCGCTCCTTATAAAATCTGCCTCTTAAAGAAAAAACTAGATCTTACAGCAGAAAAAAAAAGAATTTACCTAGGACTTCCAGATTCATCATAATTTTTAAATGCTTCAAAAAAATCTGTGTGGGCTTTCTCGTATTCTCCTTCTCTTAGGTGCATCTTACCCCCACATTCTGGAAAATGGAATTTAAAAACTTTGAAAGCTAACTGAATATTTCTAATAATGAGACTATTTTAGAGATTGTTGTCTTTTCTTTAAATTCAATTACATTAAACTTTATAAATTTTAAGATACTTTATGATTTTAGTTTTAGAATAGGATTGAAGGACATCTTTTAATAACTTTCACAGATATATAAATAAAATGTCTTAATTTATCTGAGCAATACACAATGAAATGTCAAGAAAGCATACCTCTAATAACACCCATAATAAGGGGATGTGGAATAGCAGACTTAATATGAAGAGATTGCTCATAAAGTTTCTGAAAACACAATACAAATTTTTAAAATATGTATAAAAAAAGACTATTTATACTCAGTAACTCTTTGGATGTGTAGTGATCATAAAAGAATTTAATTTAACCCTACAGTGCATACTGATGCCATTTGGCAACACGACATTTTTCCCCATTTCCTACTCGAACTTTCATTTCCAAACGGCAACAACATGCAATAAGTACACAATAGATATAACATTTAATCGTATTAGCACTTTAGACTGCCAGTAGATCACAGCAGGGGTACTATTTTGAGACATTTGTTAGTGGCTAGTGAGATGAAAGTCAAGGCACAGAAAACGCCAAAATAAAAGGACCATATAAATTAAAATAAAAAAATTTTTAGCTTGAAAAAAAAAAGTTTTGAAAAGATAAGTTGTTTTTTTATATTTTTAGAGCATTTGGTTTTATTTCACTTCACAATTAATTTCACAAGAGACACAAATTAATTTATCAAGGACAAAGTTTTTTGCCAATAAAAAGTAGAAACAAATTAAATTAAAATTTTTTAGTATTTTTTTACTAATTTACAACATAATAGAAGTCACATAAATGATTTTCAAGGGAATTTAAAAAATCATGCATTGTAGGGTTAATTTGGCCAAAGTATTCCAGTTTCTACTTTTCATAACATCTCAATACATACTTTTAGGTAGGAAGAGAGAAAATGGAGAAATGTGGTTTTAGAGCATGTCTTAATATTAGGTATAAGGTTGACCAAAAAGAAAAAAACTGGAAATCCCAAAAATCACCTCAAAATAAATTCCAAATAATAACATGGAAAAATATAGTTTAAGTTACAAAGGGTGTGTAGTAGTAGGGTGGTCGCAAGAAATCAACTTTCGAATTTCTTCGGTGGCAACCCCCTAAAATGTGCCAATAAGCTAGAAAATGAGATTGGCAAAGTTTCAGCTCAATCGGATAATATTAAGACCCGCCTCATTGAGGTCAAAGTTGAGAAAAACAGCGATTTTTAGCAAAAAATCGTAGTTTTTCGGCTATAAAACTTAAACTATTCGTCTCAGAAGCATGATTCTTGTCTCATTTGATAGTAAATTTTATTGGCTTGAAGTTAGACCCCATTCATATTTTCTAACTCAAAGTGATAGGGGGCATATCAGCATTTTTTCAGGTGAGATCGAAGAACGCCTTGAAAGTTAGCTTTCCTGCAAAAGCAAAATAACATCCTATTATTGAACCGAATCAATTTTTTAGATTTTTATGTTGGTATTTTTCCCTTTGTACATTGAAAAGGCTTCAGTTAGAGGTATTTTCAAAAGAACATGCTACAATATATGAATTTGAAATATTAAAATTAGAGGTAAATTTGAGGAAACAGAAAGGGAAATAATATTAACAGCCGTATCGACCATCTCGAGTCAATTCAAAGCTAACTCTAGAGTAGGATGTCTCTAGAGTTAAGCTAACTCTAGTATTAAATGTTTAGCTTATCGACCAGCATCGAATTAAGATACTCTAGAGTGAAATGTAGGCTCGTTTCTGATTGGACAGGCACGAATGGACAAGACATTAGACGGCCGCAAATACCTCACAGGTCATTTCAATAAAAAAAATTGTATTACAAAATTATTGATTCTAACTTATAAATAATTTTATCAAAAGGGTTTCCTTTAAAATATGGAACAAGTCTATTAATAACTGTTATTAACCAACTTTCTATAAAAAAGTACACAAATAAGTTTTTTAAATTTAATATTTTACCTAGTAACTCGTCAATACATCTAGTATTTTATAATTAATATTATTTTTTCAAATCAGGTCAAACAATACCTATAAAACTAGTAAAAATTAAGAGGAAAAAAACCTACATGACACTCAATATTTACAAACAATTTCAGTTATCGAACTAAAATTTACAAATTTTACGCAAAATTTGTGAAATTATAGTATTTAATAGTATTTTGTACGTTTCTACAGCACTTTTCCACATTATCCTTAATGCTTTCTGCTAACCAGTGATGTTAACATATCGCCGACGGCCATTTTGTTAACTCTAGAGTAACTCGGGAAAGTTGGGGAGTTAACGGAAGTACTGTTTTTCACTCGAGAGTTAGGGTATTTTGGTCTGGTCGATAACGTTAACTCTAGAGTGCGAGGTTTTACACCTAACTCAAGAGTAACTCGTGTTGGTCGATACGGCTGTAAGTGTTTAAATGTGAACTATTAACAGATTCTAATGTAAAATGACCCCCTGAATCCGAATCTGACCCCCGTTTTTCTCCATCATCCTCAGATTTTCGGGGAACAGCCCCTCCCCCTTGTTTACGTTTTTCGATGATTTAATGACTTTGAATTCAATTTTCAGAGTCGAAAAGCATTATTTAAGTCTTTAAATTACTCCCAAGTGGACAAGAAAGATTAAAGTTTCTAAAATATGAAAGTTTGAAGAAAATGGAAAAGTTTAAGGGGTAATTAACTCTCTGACATGCAAAAAAGTCGTGAAAATAGGTTATTTTACATTATTTTTCGTTATTTTTAGGTATTTTATTTCTAAAGGGTCCTTACCCTTCCTAAAGGACCCAAATTTAATGAAAATATGCTGAAATATTTTTCAGTAAAAGCGGTTGAGGTGATAGTTCTCCGGAAGCACCCGCAAGAGGGTTCAGAGGACTATAGGAATCACTTCCACATTTGTGTCTTTAGGAATTAATATGCATGCTTTGGAAAGTTTTAAAATGACATGGTTTATGTTAATGTATTTTAGTGAAAATTCTTCAGTTCATTAGTAACTGAATAGGTATATGAAGGGAGATTCCATGTTTCCAGCTGTCAATGGACAGATAAAAAGCTGAGTATTACAATGCAGCATTTTAGAGTACAAAAAAGTCAGAAAGTCAATAACAGAATACCTGTAATGACATTCTGAATTCAAATATGACACCCTTTTCCTTCCAACTCCCCAATTTTTAGGGGGCGCTCCTAACCAACCCTAGTATCAGTTAAACTTTTAAGTGCTGAATTTTTATCACACACACATCAGCCACACACATCTAATAACAGCTTTAAACATATAATTACACTTTAAACTTAGGAAATGCTTAAAATACATGAACAATTTCATTTTTAAACTTTCTGAAGCATGAATATTAATTCCTAAAGACACAAGTGTGAAAGTGATTCTTTTAGTCCTCTGAACCCTTCTGCGGGTGCTTCTGGGGAACTAACACCTCAACCGCTTTAAGTGAAAAATATTTAAGCATATTTTCATTAAATTTGGGTCCTTCAGGAAGGGTAAGGACCCTTTAAAAATAAAATGCGTAAAAAATAACGAAAAATTATGCAAAATAACATATTTTCACGACTTTTTTTGCATGTTAAGGAGTTAATTACCCCTTAAACTTTTCCAGTTTCTTCAAAATTTCATATTTAAGAAACTTAAACCTTTCTTGTCCACTTGGGAGTAATTTTAAGACTAATGTAATGCTTTTTGACTCTGAAAATCGAATTCAAAGTCATTAAATCATTGAAAAACGTAAACATGGGGGAGAGGCTGTTCCCCGAAAATCTAAGGAGGATGGAGAAAACCAGGGGTCAGATTTGGATTCAGGGGGTCATTTTACATAAGAATCTGTTAATAATTCACATTTAAACACTTAGTGTTATTTCCCTTTCTGTTTCCTCAAATTTACCCCTAATTTTAATATTTCAAATTCATATATTGTAGCACATGTTCTTTTTATATTACCTCTAACTGAAGCCTTTTCAATGTACAAAGTGAAAAATACCAACATAAAAATCTAAAAAATTGATTTGGTTCAATAATATGTTTTTTGTTATTGCAGGAAAGCTAACTTTCAAGGCGTTGTCCTTCGATCTCACCTGAAAAAATGCTTATATGCCCCCTATCACTTTGAGTTAGAAAATGTGAATAAGGTTTAACTTCAAGCCAATAAAATTTACTATCAAATAAGATAAGAATCATGCTTCTGAGACGAATAGTTTCAGTTTTATAGCCGAAAAACTACGATTTTTGGGTAAAATTCGCTGTTTTTCTCAACTTTGACCTCAATGAGGCGGGTCGTAATAGTATCCGATTAAGCTGAAACTTTGCCAATACTATTTTCTAGCCTATTGGCACATTTTAGGGGGTTGCCATCGATGATCCGGTGAAAAAAAATTTTCCCCATGTACCTTGTGACCACCCTAGTGTGTAGTCTATAAATTAAATGAGGGTAAGCATTTTTAATTTTTGAAATTAATGATAACATTTTTCAATTTAACAGGGGTAGAAGCAACTACTTCATTAAATATAGGACATTTTATACAAAAAATATAGGACAATATCTAGGACACTCTGAAAAGGGATTAACTATATTTTGTTAACATTTTCTAGATTATAACTTAAAATTCACTAAGAGGTAACAGTTTTTAGATTGAATAAGCAATACAGAAATAATTTTTTAATATAACTTAAAACATTCATTAAATGATATAACAAAGGGTGAAACATAACACAGGGTGATTCAAAACTTGCGGGCAAAAATTATAGGGTGGATGAACGGATGTACGAAAATTCAGGTCTATACAAAAACCGGTCAGCGAAAACCGTTCAACAAAAAAACACAATTATTACATTGCTAAAGCTATAACTTTTTTACTGGAATTTGCTGGCCGGTTTTTGTATTGACCGGAATTTTTTACGACACCGGATGAACTGCTCGAAAAGAATTCGGACGACTCGTAAAGAATTTATCTTGTAAAGAAGGACTCTGAAGCAATTCTAAGGTGCTAGGATACTGATGACAATTGCCAGAAGCAATATAGTATAAATAAAATTATGATGTACTATTAATTTATAAAAACTGTGTAAAGTTTTTGATCTTAAGAGGTCATTTTCGAGAAGAGACAATAACTTTCTTGGTGTTGCATTTTCGTTGTTAGATTTTAAAGATGACCTTTTAAGGACACAAGAACTTTACATGTTTTTATAAGTTAAAACATGATAATTGACACTAAATTTTCATTTTTCTACTATCCAACTATTTACCACTCTTACCCATTTTTCTTTACTTTTGTAGATGAGAATAAAAGATATATAGGACATTTACAAAAATATAGGACAATATCGGACGTTTTTAAGGTTTTTGGAAAAATACAGGTTATGTAGGACAACTTCGACCCCTGATTTAAGGATGATCATTTAATTTTAGGAATACGAAATATAAACCCACTTAATTAAAACTTGTTAGCGTTTAAAAACCACTGAAACCCAAAAGAAATTACTAGAGATAGACAAGTCTTTAACACGTACTACATGCTTTCCAATGCCTCATGGGCACAATCCGTAAAGGGAAATTCCAGGGATCACATTCAAAAAGTAAGTTTGCACCAATATAGCATGGTGCCAATTCACACCAAATGCCAGAGATTGGATCAAAGCTGAAGAGAGCAGGTGGTGCAAGAAAACAAATGTTTGAAAAATTACTTCATTGTGATATATTTAGAAGTTCCAAAGAGAGGGGGAATTCAAGAAAAAATCAAATCCCATCACCTTCTTTTGAATAACAAATCAGCTGTGATGATAGTGAGGAACAAAAACTGTCTATAATCTATACTTAGTTTATATTATCACAAAATGATGCCTATATTTTTATAGTTTTGAATCACTCTGTGTATATTCATTCTAAAAAAGTTGTAGGTTAGTAAAGAAAAAAAAATATTTGATTTCATAGCATCTTAATTAATTCAACACCAAAAGTTGTAGAAAATTAAGAATAGGTGCATACCTTTAGTTTCTTGTTATTTTTTTGTGCTGTATACATTTGAATTTCTAGAGCATATATTTCTAAGAGTTGAGTTCCTTTCTTCAAGTCATCTGATCCATCATCAGTCTAAAATAATAAAATATCAATATTGACAAAATACATTTCAAGAATAAGAGACATTAAAGGTCACTAGGAGTAAGGTTAGATTTTTTTAATTCCATTAGCATTTCTGCTAAATACCGCCATGCTCTTTCTGACACCAAAAAAAAGAAACATTGCTAAATAACTTCAAACTCTGAGATTAAAATGTTTAATTATATCAGTGGATCTCAACCTTTTTTAAGCTACTGCCCCCTTAAGGTGCGGAAAATAATTAAACACCCCCACTAAGAAAACTATGAGATTTAGGGTATAGTAAAGGGTGATAACTTATTAGCTACTGAATATATGTGTATGTGTTTCAATTTTTTTAGTGTGTTCTTCTCCCCTACAATTAAAACTGACAATAGACTGCTTAAAGTAGCCCAAGTTAGTGGTAAAAATGAGTTGGTGAACGTGTCCTTCAATCAACTTTCACTCAACAATCACGAAATAAGTGAATTTAAGCATTTTTTAGTCTCCTCTCAGGATCCGCCACGAAGTTAGAATACCAAAATATGCTCAAAGCTCATCGCCCCTTTAGGGCCCAAAAAAGTCCCATGCCACCCTACTGCTCAATATTAGTTCACCGCCCCTCAGCCAGACTTGGATCATGTAAAAGCAAACTCGCACGCCAAGCGCTAAGAGTTTTTGAATTTTGCAGAAAATATTTTAAAATTATTTAAATTTTTAACAAATAAATATATACTAGCTGTTACAACCCGGCAAAGCCGGGTTTTACAGCTAGCCTTCTTTGGCGCTGAAGCGAGATTCGTTCGTTACTACCTGTTCGTATTTATTCATTCCCTATCATTAAATATACAGTTAAATTCATTATCTTCGAAAGGGGTTTTGCCTCCGATTTTACATGGCATTGTCACAAATTTATTACATTGAAATAATTGTCATTTTATTTTGACCAGTCGTCAGCCCAATCCACCGAACCTTATCTGTACAAACTTGTTCTTAAATGAAATCTTACTACCCCGATATAAACCCATTTTAAGTGGCATCCTCCCAAAATCTTCCACTTTAAATTATTATTTGATTTTTATTTGTCTCAATGTTTGAAGTTAAATGTTAACCCCCTTCTGTGTAAAGGGAAAGAAGAAATACTACAATCAATAGTCCAGTAACTTTGTCGCCTGAAAGCATGGGGTCGTATGCGTCAAATCCGGTAGTTTTGATTTTTTGCAGACTTGTTTATGATGTTGGCCTAATGAATAATCCAAGTTTTCGACCTCGAGCGCCGAACGCAACTTTGTCAAAAATCGAAAAAACCGCGGAAAAATCGAGTTTTTTTCAAATTTTGGCGATTTTAACCCTAAAGGACTAGTTTTTGAAAAAACTTTTTAATTACAAAGTTAAAGAAAACAAAATTTCCTTCAAAATGCACTATTTAACTTTGATTTTATGATGAAAGGTATTGATGCTAGAGCGCGCTGAAAAACATCGATTTTTTGCCTTTCCGCAAAAAAAAAGGAAAACGCCCAATTCTACCCTCTACAAAATGAAAACTATTCATGTTATCAACAAAAATTTTAAACCACGTGAAAGAGCATTTAATTTTCTATAAATAACATGCTTTTCATTGTCATTTTTTAAGAAGGGGGGAGGTAGGGAAGCAAAGATCGATATCAAAATTCTCGCACCTCGCAGACCAAACGGACTTACGCGGTTGTTAATCTGCAATTTGCGCTTTATTTCCGGTATATTAACAATAAAATGGTTTGTTTTGGATTCATTGATGACAAAGCATGCTTAAAAAAAATAAATTTTTAATTTTATTTATGAAATATTGGGTGTTTTAGGCGTAATTTCGATCAATATTTGAAATTCATATATTAAATTATGAGAGTGTTTTAAGGAACGATTTTATATGTTTTTTGCATCGCTAAATCCGAATTTTAAGTTTATTTTCATTTTTAAAGTTATCTTCACATCAAAAATTGCCAAAAATCTTAAATTTTTGCTCTTTTGTTAGGTTTTTCATCGATTTTTTAATCAAATATTCATTTTATGAAAAATACCATGCAACCAAATTAAAGAACGTAAAATTTCCTATCAGATTCACTGGTTTATTTTTATTTTGCGATGAGTGGTGTACGTTTTATAGCATTTTGAAGTTACGCGATTTTTCGTTTTTGTGTGAAGTCAGGAAACAGCTGTAATTTAGTGCGCTCTAAAATCAATACCTTTCATCATAAAATCAAAGTTAAATAGTGCATTTTGTAGGAAATTAAATTTACTTTCATGTGGTATAAACTACTTGTTAGTAACTTGTATTTATGTTGAGCTGTAGTGGGGTAAATCTAGCGTTCACCACTTTTTTGTTCAAAAACAAAAAAAATCGCTACACTTCAAAACGCTATAAAATGTACAGTGTACACTGCTCATCGCAAAATAAAAATAAACCAGTGCATCTGATAGGAAATTTTACGTTCTTTAATTTGGTTACATGGTATTTTTCATAAAATGAATATTTGATTAAAAAATCGATGAAAAACCTAACAAAAGAGCAAAAATTTAAGATTTTTGACAATTTTTGATGTTAAGATAACTTTAAAAATGAAAATAAACTTAAAATTCGGATTTAGCGATGCAAAAAACATATAAAATCGTTCCTTAAAACACTCTCATAATTTAATATATGAATTTAAAATATTGATCGAAATTACGCCTAAAACACCCAATATTTCATAAATAAAATTAAAAATTTATTTTTTTAAGCATGCATTGTCATCAATGAATCCAAAACAAACCATTTTATTGTTAATATACCGGAAATAAAGCGCAAATTGCAGATTAACAACCGCGTAAGTCCGTTTGGTCTGCGAGGTGCGAGAATTTTGATATCGATCTTTGCTTCCCTCCCTCCCCCCTTTTTAAAAAATGACAATGAAAAGCATGTTATTTATAGAAAATTAAATGCTCTTTCACGTGGTTTAAAATTTTTGTTGATAACATGAATAGTTTTCATTTTGTAGAGGGTAGAATTGGGCGTTTTCCTTTTTTTTGCGGAAAGGCAAAAAATCGATGTTTTTCAGCGCGCTCTAGCATCAATACCTTTCATCATAAAATCAAAGTTAAATAGTGCATTTTGAAGGAAATTTTGTTTTCTTTAACTTTGTAATTAAAAAGTTTTTTCAAAAACTAGTCCTTTAGGGTTAAAATCGCCAAAAACTCGATTTTTCCGCGGTTTTTTCGATTTTTGACAAAGTTGCGTTCGGCGCTCGAGGTCGAAAACTTGGATTATTCATTAGGCCAACATCATAAACAAGTCTGCAAAAAATCAAAACTACCGGATTTGACGCATACGGTGATGTATAAAGTTACTGGACTACAAACATGTATACCATAATTTTTTATAAATTCAATATGGCTCTAGTATCTCGTTGGGATAAATCTAGTGAACCGTCCAAACTTTGAAATTTAATTTCAATGTAGATTTTCTTCTCTTTCAAGGACGTTTTGCCTGTGTTGGTAAAAATATTGACAAAAAACAATGGGGCAAATTGAAATCAATTTGTAATAAAAAAAATGGAATGCCTTGGAGGAATGAGAACTAAAACTGGCTCATCTAGGGGTGGAAAGCTTTCTTTCAAGACGTAGTTTGTCCAAATCGGTACAGGGGTTCGGGCTGGCGGCCGGCGGAACGGAAGCTCCCCATTAGGGTGTATCGAAAAAAACTTTTTTTCGATTTTGATGATGCCTTAGTGCGGAAAAGTTGTCTAAGGTGGCAGAGAGTACCTGTGAATTTTTTCAGAATTTTCGGATAATATCTTTAGGTGCCGCCAAGGCCCTGAAGGTCCCCATGTTAATCCAATGGAGCGCGCAAGCCAAGAAGGCCGAAAATTGGTTTTTCGCCCCTCATTTCTACCCTAATCACACGACGAATGTCTTCACTCGAGTTATGGACCCTATATGATCTAGGCTATCCGACAAAACTTGAATAATAGCCTAAATCTCAATATTATGTTGATTGTGGTCTCTGATTTGAACGAGGAAATAAGCGATTTTCGACGAAATTGGAGCATACAAAGAAACGTAATATAGAGATTTAGGCTATTATTCAAGTTTTTTCGGATAGCCTAGATCATATAGGGTCCATAACTCGAGTGAAGACATTCGTCGTGTGATTAGGGTAGAAATGAGGGGCGAAAAACCAATTTTCGGCCTTCTTGGCTTGCGCGCTCCATTGGATTAACATGGGGACCTTCAGGGCCTTGGCGGCACCTAAAGATATTATCCGAAAATTCTGAAAAAATTCACAGGTACTCTCTGTCACCTTAGACAACTTTTCCGCACTAAGGCATCATCAAAATCGAAAAAAAGTTTTTTTCGATACACCCTACTCCCCATTGACTTAACATTACAGCAAAACGAAAAGAACGCATAATTTTAAAATGGAAGGTTTTCGAGGAATGCGACCTAAAACTGGCTCATCTAGGGGTGGAAAGCTTTCTTTTAAGACCAAGTTTGTTCAAATCGGTTCGGGGGTTCGGGCTGGCGGCCGGCGGATTGGAACCTCTCCATAGAGTTAACATTAGAGAAAAAATAAAAGAGCGCATAATTTAAAAATAGAATGCTTTGGGGGAACGCGACCTAAAACTGGCTCATCTAGAAGTGGTAAGCTTTCGTTGAAGACCGAGTTTGTCCAAATCTGTTCAGGGGTTCGGGCTGGCGGCCGGCGGAACGGAAGCTCCCCATTGACTTAACATTACAGCAAAACGAAAAGAACGCATAATTTTAAAATGGAAGGTTTTGGAGGAATTACACCTAAATATGGCTCATCTAGGGGTGGAAACCTTTCGTTTAAGACCGAGTTTGTCCAAATCGATCCACTGGTTCGGGCTGGGGGCCGGCGGAAAGCTCCCTCATAGAGTTAACATTAGAGAAAAGTGAAAAGAACACATAATTTTAAAATGGAAGGTTTTGGAGAAACGCGACCTAAAATGGGCTCATCTAGGGGTGGAAAGCTTTCGATCAAGACCGAGTTTGTCCAAATCGGTTCAGGGGTTCGGCCTGGCGGCCGGCGGAATGGAACCTCTCCATAGAGTTAACATTACAGAAAAGTGAAAAGAACGCATAATTTTAAAATGGAAGGTTTTGGAGAAACGCGACCTAAAATGGGCTCATCTAGGGGTGGAAAGCTTTCGATCGTGACCGAGTTTTTCGAAATCGGTTGAGGGGTTCGGCCTGGCGGCCGGCGGAAAGAAAAACCCAATTATTTTAATATATAAGATATTTTCTTACTGATGTTGCTTATGAAGCTTTAAGTGAACAATGGGGATGTCATTATGTTTTAAGACAAAATTCAAAACCACTGGGGGCACTGAATAAGTTTGCAGAAAATATTTGAAGAAATTTTTGTGCGCAGAGAGTTTTTTGTTTTATCTAACTATACCCTCAGCATCCTCTCACCCCTCCCCAGGGGGCAGTAGCACCCCTGTTGAGAATCACTGAGTTATACTCTATTCATTTAGAATTGGCCCTCGAGAAATAGTGCTTTCCCCCACGCTAGAAGCGTAACCATAGTTACGATCTTCGAGCAGCCAATAGTAAGCCTTCTTTGTCACATTGACGTGGATAGTTGCTATGGTTACCGATCTTTGGTGGGGAAGGAAATATTTCCAAGCGCCAGTTCAAAATGAACAGAGTATAGATCAGTAACTGTTTAGTTTCTCAATAAAAATCATAAAAATTTTTCAACATTTGTGAATATATGACGTTTTAAAGATCATGGCAGTATTTAGCGGAAACATTAACAGAATTCAACCAAATATACAACTCAAAAAATTTATATTTGTTTTATACCGCAAACTATTTGGGAAATCATTAAGCTTTTGGGGCAATAATGGTGGTTTTAAAGGTTGGGTTTTTTTCCCAAGAGCAATAAGCGCAACAAATATTGATATTTCCAACTCTTACATTATCCATAATGCACATTACATCTATATATATAAAAATGAATGTCTGTCTGTATGTATGTATGTTAGGGTGTATCGAAAAAAACTTTTTTTTGATTTTGATGACGCATTGGTGCGGAAAAGTTGTCTAAGGTGCCAGAGAGTACCTGTGAATTTTTTCAGAATTTTTGGATAATTTCTTAAGGTGCCACATTGGCCCTGAAATTCCCCATGTTAATCCTATGAGGCGCGCAGCCAAAAAGGCCGAAAATCGGTTTTTGCCCCTCATTTCTACCCTAATTACACAACGAATGTCATGTCTCGAGTTATGGACTCTATATGATGTATGCTACCCGACAAAACTTGAATAATAACTTAAATCTTTATATTATCTTGATTGTGGGCTCTGATTTGAACGAGGAAATACGCGATTTTCAACGAAATTTGAGCATACAAAAAAACGTAATATAGATATTTAGGCTATTATTCAAGCTTTTTCGGGTAGCAAACATCATATAGAGACCATAACTCGAGACAAGACATTCCTCGGTTGATTAGGGCAGAAATGAGGGGCGAAAAACGAATTTTCGGCCTTTTTGGCTGCGTGCCTCATAGGATTAACATGGGGAACTTCAGGGCCAATGTGGCACCTTAAGAAATTATTCAAAAATTCTGAAAAAATTCACAGGTACTCTCTGGAACATTAGACAAATTTTCTGCACTAATGCGTCATCAAAATCGAAAAAAAGTTTTTTCGATACACCCTAATGTATGTCCTTTATAGTTTTAAACTTTTCGAACCTACATTAACTGTTAAACTATACATCGTTGATCTACTCGCTCCAGGGAAGGTTTCTGAATAAAAATAATTTAAAATCGATGCATACCAATAACTTTTTTGGTCAATTTTATGTTTAAAAACCCATATTTCATGCCTAACTTCATGGAAACCCCCATTGTTGTAAATATCATAAGAGAAGATGTAACTGTAATTGTTGTAGGCATATTATCGATTGTTGTAGATAGAAATCGATTGTTGTAGTTTAAAATCCATTGTTGTAGCATAAACATAAAAGTGGCTCCTTTATTTAACTATTTCCTCATTTGGACTGGCGAAGCCCATCTGTAACACACCAGAATAATTTTTTTTTAAAAATGGACTGGCGAAGCCCATCTATAACACACGAGAATAATTTTCTTTAAAAATGGACTGGCGAAGCCCATCCGTAACCCACCAGGTGATATTTATTAAAAAACTGAAACCCGGGCGAAGACCGGGTCTAGCGCGTCAGCGCTAGTCTATTTATATAAAAATGAATGTTTGTCTGTATGTCTGTGTGTCTGTATGTCCTTTATAGTTTTAAACTTTTCGAACCTACATTAACATTTAAACTATACCACGTTTATCTACTCGCTCCCGGGAAGGTTTCTGAAGAAAAATAATTTAAAATCGATGCGTCCTAAAAACTTTTTTGGTCCATTTTATGCTTAAAACCCATATTTCATGCCTTACTTCATGGAAAACCCCCATTGTTGTAAATAAAACAAGAGATGATGTAAAATTAATTATTGTAGGCATGATATCAATTGTTGCAGCCGGGTCTAGGGCATCAGCGCTAGTATATATATAAAAACTAAGATGCTATAATTTTTTAGAAGCTTTTTCTATGCCATTAATAGAATTCAATGACATAGCAACTGTTCTGTACTTGTTAAAGAAAAAATATCCATCAAGAAATTTAAACCAAAGACAAGTGTTTTCAACTAACAGTACTGAATTTTATTGTTTTGTCATATGTAAGATATTGGAAGGTAAAAGCTGATTGGCCACATTGACACCCAGATGAATGAAAATTGACAATTTTTCGTTAAATCCTTGTAGAAGAGGTAAAGTTAATATTTTAGCACAGGCAGACCAACAGTTTTGCTTCAGGTAGAAAACAATTAATTCAATATTGTTAGACTAAAAAATGTATTTTTTTACCTGACAAGACTGATGTAACTGCTTCAAAATTTTAGCCAGTTTATTGTACTCAGCACGGTCAAAGTAAAGCTTTCCTAATTTTGTGTTTGTCTTAAACCATAGTCTATCGTTTTTTGCATCTTTTAAAGCGTCTAATGTTGTTTCATAAAACTCCTGTAAAAGCTCCATCTGAAAGGTAAAAAAGTTTAATAAGAAATTAAGCCACATTACATTAAAATTAATCTGTTTTACAAGCTTTAACTTTGACAATTAAAGATGTTGTAATGAATATATTAGATAAGAAATAGAATCTCAATTTATTATTATCTTAACTAACATAAATATTTAAATACTCATGTTTGTAATGCTGCCTGAAAAAATATAAAAAGGCAAAAAATTTAAAGGAAAACTATTAAACCTCCGAGAAAATTTGGGATACATTTTTAAATAAAAAGTAATCATTTGTACAATTTATTTATTAAATTTATTTATTGCTTTAGTTAGAATTACCAAAGAACTTTTCACTCAGATAAGAAATAAAAAATTTAATTACATAAAAACTCACTAAGCCATATTAAAACTCTAAAAAAACACATTTACTATTACTATTAAACTGTTCTTATGGTTTGGTAATTCTTCTTTCTTAAAACTTTTGGTTCTTTGTTTGGTAAAACTTTTGATTTTCAACTTCAAGGCATTAGATCACCTTTTTTATACAAATAAAATTGTGTACACTCGGAATTTTAGTTAACTGGAAATAAATTATGGTATAGAAGTAGCAAATTTTTAAGTGTCAGAAAACTACATTATATGGCTAAGGATCATTTAATTCATTAACAAGTCATGATATATGAATGTGTTTAACATATAGAAAATCTAAAACAGCAATGGAAATAATTTTGGTAGATAAGGCTTAACAAAAATTGAAAAAATCAAATTGAAACAAAATTTAAAATTAAATTTGCCAATAATGCATTAGTATTTTTCCAACACCCTCTCAATAGTGACCTTCACCATTACCCATTTACAATGACCAGTAATAAAAGTACAGATTGTTTTTTGTCACAGAGAAGTAATAGTTTTTCCTTTTGTTAAAATGACCACATATTGTTAGTCTCAAAATGGCTGTCTATCAAGGTTCTACTGTACTATTAAACAAACTATTAATGAAAAGTTTGATCCATACCTGTTTTGATGTTGATATATAATCTAATATAGAATTAATTGACTTTTCAGAATAGTTTCTTGTCACAGCACTTTTAATGTAAGTCAGCAGTTGTTTATACCGGTTCATCATTTCATTGTATTTACCCTAAAAACAGATTTGAAAGAAAATAACATGCATATTTTATTATAATCCAAAATTTAATTACATTACTTATTAATCTGTAAGAATGAATAAAGCACTTAAACTGTAAAAAGTACCATTGTATAGCTGTGACCCTGAATCTAATGGATGCTGAATGGTCGACAGTATAATACATAAGTACCAAAAATATTAACTGTGAGAATTAAAAATATAGGACTATTATAACTGGATTTTGTGGAACCTCATTCAGTAGTGGCTTATCTACCCAAAATTATGGTACCTGAGAAGTCAATTGCCCAATGTGAAATGCTTATGAATTAACAGATTTTAGGTTTCTGAGATTACTAAACACCATAGGGGAGAGTGTTGTACCTAAGAACAGTTATACCTTCGGACATCGCATTTTAAAATTTGGGAAAATATGTAAATTTGAATTTGTGGTCGATTTTGAATGTAAAAAGATACTATCTAGCAGCTAACGTGAAATCATAATAAAATATTATTTAAATTTTATATAATAAATTTAATACTTAATACTTATAAATTATACTTAAAAAAGAAAATGTAATGTTGAATTCATATATTTCACTCATCTTACTTTTAATAACATGTTCTTTGAATGATAAATTGTTCTTTAAATGGCACTATTCTTTTATTTTGCTTGTCTCTTACGATTTTAACATAAGTATTTATTTAAAAATCGAAAAATCGGAGTTTTTAAAGAAAAATCGGATTATCGGAGAAGGAACATAAGATAGGAGTAACTCCAATAAAATTGGAGTACTTGGCAGCTATGTCTATTTGTCGACGATTATTTTCAAGTGATTTTATTTTAGATGAAAAATCAAATATTTTGTGATCAAAACTACTTTTTAAATTTTTGATTCTACTTTCCATTTAATGTAAAATCTGGTGTAAAATCTCAAGTATGATTAATTTAAGTATGATGATTACAAAGACAGGGGTGGAAAATCCAAAACTTATTTTTGTATCAGCTTTTAGTGGTTTTGTATCAAGGCAAATTTCATTTCCGTATCAGTTTACAGTGAATCTGCATCAGGCTAATCTAATAGTTAGGTTTATACAGGGTGTATCTGAAATGGTGCAACAAACTTTCAGGGATGACAGTACTCATCAAGACGAACAAGAATCGGTATAGAAAGGGGGGTCCTAAACCAAATCCCAGGGAGTTGAAAATGGAGCGACACCCCAAAAAAATCATTGAAAAATTCAATTTGTAGAAGAACTACTATTGGTAAACACTTAATTATGGTCTCAAAAATTGTGGTTTAATATCATCTTTAAAATTATCTCAAAAGTCTTTACTTTAAAACTTGTTTTATTATGAAAAAAGTTAAAAAAACACAAAAAAATGTGAAAACTCTGCCAAAACTTTATTTTGTATTTTTTTGCGTGCGCTAACAGCTGTTTCCAGAACAGCTGTTAGCACACGCAAAAAATAAACTTTAACAGGATCTCAAGCGTTTAACATTGATTGTATTTACATGAAACTTTGGACTTAAGGGTTTTCAACTATGATCTTTCAGATTACACTAGTCGACAAAATTAAACTTTTTTTCCCTAACAAAAATGAGATTAGGTATTTCCGACTAATTTGAGGGTGTAGAATTCAGAAATAGTTGTGAAAAAGCTGCAGCACGTACAGTTTTTTTGTTACAAATATAGCACCAATACTGAAAGAAAGGAAAAAAGCGTTCAAACCACTCGTTTTTTAACAGTTTATCTCATTATTTTAGCATAAAATACTATCATAATTGAGATTATATACATGTTTATGATAAAATAAAACTAAAAACCATTAAACATTCATTAAATACGATGCAATTTTATCACTTTTTGCCTCTTAAGTGGCGTCAAATCTCCTCTTTTAATGAACCAAGAGCTGTAGCCCAAAATTGCTATTTCTCAATGACCTATGTATCGATTCAATGTCCTAAGGGAATCTATACCATTGTTTATGATTGAATACAGTGAGATTTTCCGGAAATAAATTCAAACGTGGATGTAAAATATGATTTTTGAGTGATGTTCAACGTTCAATGGCTTGGTAAGACTAAAACAGAACCTTCTATTGGGATTAAAACATTTTTATCGGTCCTTTTTTCTAAAACCTATCATACCACTCTCTTAAAAACCATTTCCAAGCTGATAATGAGTTTTAATTAAATTTTCCCTCAAAAGCAAGGTCGTGAATCCTTTTTTAATCAGAGGTTAATCCTGACTTTGTGTTTGCCTTCACTTAATGGCAAAAAAAAGTCCTTTTAAATACTTTTTGAAGTGTTCTTTCGGTATTTGTCATTGATATTAAATAACCAAGATAATTTGAATGCCCTCACTATACTATATGGATAGTAATTTGCATAGAACTACTGTTGACTCTTACGCACTTAAAAAGAGCCACATTCTAACTCCTGCAACATACGTGAGGAGCCCAGATTTCATTTTAGCCACTTATTTGGACCCAAATCAATGGTAAAAAACCTTTTCCCACCTTTTCTGTTAAATATTACCGTTGAAATGTAATTTAAACCGTACCCAAATTTTGCAAAACGTATTGTGTATAAATGTGCAAAATTTACTCTGAAAACTCGTCATTTTTCAAAATGAACTGCAGTACAAAAACATAGCCACACTTTTAAAATGTCTACATACTGGGATACTAGAAATAAATTAATTGGATGGGATTGCAGGGTTGTTATTGGACAAAAATGACGCTTAAAACGCAAAAATTATGAAAAAAACGCAGAAAATCGAAAATTTTTGTTACACAAATATGGGACGTGGTGGAACTTTTTTACTTGCAGATATGTGAATAACTATATGAATTAGTAACAAAAATAGTAATTTGGTTGTTGTTAGGAAACCACTGTCGACTAGTGTTATCAAATCAAAAGAAAGGATTTCGAAATACAAAATAAGGTTTTGGCAGTTTTCACATTTTGTTTGTGTTTTTTAAATTTTTTCATAACAAAACAAATTTTAAAGTGAAGACTTTTGAGATAATTTTAAAGATAATATTAAACCAAAATTTTTGAGACCATGATTAAGTTTTTAACAATAGTAGTTCTTCTAGAAATGGAATTTTTCAATGATTTTTTTGGGGGTGTCGCTCCATTTTTAACTCCCTGGTATTTGGTCTGGGACCCCCCTTTCTATACCGATTCTTGTTCATCTTGATGAGTACTATCATCCCTGAAAGTTAGTTGCACCATTTCAGATACACCCTGTATAATGCAACAGGGTTCATACACATACACATTTTCAGAAATCAAAATCAAGGAATATTCCAGTTGTTTTCAATAAGTGTTTTTAAAAAAATTCAAGGAGTACTTTTTTTACATAACTTAAGAAAGACAAATTTTTACACGACTTCAAACACATACCGCATTCCGATTCCTGAATCAGTTTTGAAAACAACTTTAAAAGTCAAAATGTAACTAAAATCAAATAAAAATAAAGGAAATTAGTTAATAGAATAATTATTTAAGTAAAAATTTAATTGCACAACGATATTGTCAAAAACTTTTAGTTAAATAGAAATAAGTAAGAAATTATTTTTGAAGGTATTTTGAGTCTTATGAATCAGATCAGATACCTAAAACAGGTAATAATCTATCAAGATTTAAAAAAAGTTTTGTTGCAATAAAGCGACCGTTCATTAAAATCATCTTATTAGACTTCCTCAGGCTGGTCTGACCAAAGTAAATTTGTTTTTCTGCATCGCCATTGAAGCTAACTTCAACAGACGTCCGTAAGTCCGTAGGAAAAGCAGTCCCGGAATAAACGGAACTGTCGCGAAAAGTAGCTATTTTCCCGATTTCCGGAACACTAGACAGAACACCGGACTTTTGTGGGCTTCTAACCACGGTAAATTTGTTTTTCCTACTTTGCAATAATAACGCAAGAAGAAGCCAACTTGAATCAGCAACCGCGGCCGTCCTAGAAAGTCGCGGGAAGAACGGAACACTCCGAAAAATTGCTATTTTTTGACTTCCGAAACACTGGACTTGTGGGCTTCTAACCACGGTAAAGTTGTTTTTTCTACTTCACAATAATGACGCAAGAAGAAGCCAACTTGAATCGTCACCTATACGGCCGTCTACGAAAGTTGCGAGAAGAACGGAACATTCCGGGAAAAAACCCGAAACTTTCGCGATTTCCGACTTTTCAACGCAATAAACGCTGCGGATTGAAACCTATTGGGGAAATAAATTTATAGAAGAAATATTCAGGTTGAAAATCAAAGAGTTAAGGAGTACAACCCAAATTCAAGGAGTTTACATAGTGCGTGAAAATGAAATTAATTTTCAAGGAGCGTACGAACCCTGCTTATCACCGAAAAACACTGCCAAAAATCAAATCAACGCACTTGTCTACCGTCGGAACAGGCGGACGAAAACCGGTTTTCTCTGCCTTCCACAATGCAGAGAAACCGGTTTTTCTCCGCCAAGCAACAGTAGACAAGTTACTAATCGTCCTATTTCCACCCCTTTCATAGCGATCCTAGCGGGAAGAGAATCGACCAAAGTAGCTGAGGATTGCTCTTTTCTTATCAGTTGGATTTTCAGGGTTACTTATTCAGATAGAACGGATTATCGCGTTTTTGGCGCAAAAATGGGAAATTTTGCCATTTTTGGCGCAGTTGGCGCAGGTAACCAATTTCAGCACAGTTGGCACAGATTTTCCACCCCTGCAAAGAAGATTATTTCCACTGAAGATTTGCAAGTTATTACCAAAAATGCTTGCACAACTAAGTGTCCATTGAATTGTTTTTTTGGATCAGTGAAGTGATCAGATCAATCAGCATGATTGATGAAACTATTACCTCAAATTTCAATCTAAAAATCCCAAGTGAAAAATAAATTTTTTTAATCAATCTGGATGAAACTGGGTATTTAAGGGTTTGGGGGGATGGCCTTTCAGAAAAACTAATAATAATTGGGGGTCCCTATTGGAAAAAGTTAGTGTTTCGTTTAATATGAAGACGACCCCCTTTGGTAAAAGAATACTTTAATTAATGAAAAACGACCCCTATTTTGTCTTCCTAACCCAAGTGGTTCACCAGAAATCACAACTGAGTCATTTTTTTTCCTCAACTGTACTTATGGACACAAATTTCATCAAGTTATTAAAATTAATTAAAAATCCAATTCTGAAGATTTTAGCTAATAAAAAAATTACCCTATTTGCTAAGGTTAAGACTATAGGTTGGGTACTAAATGGTAAAAATGTGATTTTACTTTTCTTAGAAAAATTCAAACGTAATATTTGCCGAAGGTACAACACTCTCACCTACTTATATATTCTTGTCTAAAATTATCCTACGCTTATTATTTAAGTCTAATATAGAATCTAATTCCAATATGTGAGTAAAGTTTCTGTGATTAGTTATTTCAGCCTTAAAGGTCTAGTGAAAGTTGCAAACTTGCTGGTTTAACTATTAATTGGGAAAATCTATACCTACATCAAACTTACCATTTTGAAATTAATTTTTATCATTTGCTTTAAAGCTTTAAAACCCCATTCTCCTTTTTCTCCACCTTCAAGGTCCAAAACCTGAAATCAAATTTTAAAAATTAAAAGTTACAGTTTATAATAAGAATGATGGAACCAGTGATATTGAACATCTGCTTTGTCTTCATTGAAGCTGTATTTTTGAAATTTTGCTAAATATTTCATTCAGTTTTTAACTGCTTGAGTTATTTTTAGCAAAAATATTACTTTCTGAAGTCAAGTAGGTTTTGTTTCCAACACAAGTTTGCTTTTTTGTTCAATTTCGTTAGCGATCCCACTAAATATCCCCATGCTCTTTCAACAAAATTTTTCAGACAGATGTTGATATAACTAAACATTTTAATCCATGAGCTTGAAATTATTTAGCATTATTTTTACTTTTTGGTGTCCAAAAGAGCATGGCTATATAACAGGAACATCAACAGCATTGAACAGTGTTTTTTTAATTCTATAACAAAACAAAGGTTTCTATTTAGGTACTTGTTAAAATTGAATATAAAACTAAAACTTAGCTTATTTTACACAAGCTGTAGGTACTAATAAAATTCAAGAAATTTAAACTTCAGGGATGGAGAATAAAACTTAGCAATTTATTCATTATGAATTAATAGTGTTCGGCATTTGTTAACTAGAACTAGAAGATAACTACTGATCAACTAGTAGTTCAACCACCTTTTTGGTTTAGTTCAACTATTAAACTACTTTTTTTTAATAATTACTAGTTAGGTACATTCGTATTAGCCCGTCCATTCACCAACAGGGGTGGTAAACCCCGCAACACTACCGTTGATTCTGGTAACCCTGGAAAACGTGGCGAAATCGCGCTAGTTCCGATTGCTGGCGCAAGCACGCGCAATTTAAATCGGTAAGCTCATGGGTGAAATAATGTGTGCGCACCGCGCAGGTTGTTTTGAACGTAAATTCAACAGTGTTTACAAGGTAAGAACGAAGACTGCGTCTGAAAGGTAGGAGTATAAATGCTTTCGTGTCGTTCCACGGTGAACTTTGTTGCGCCATTTTGCCCAGCCCCAGAGTCTTTCAATGTTTTGCGTATGCATGCCGGTGGTTGGATCGACAAAGGATGGCCGGCGGTAGGATCGACAAAGGATCGCCGGCGGTAGGATCGACTATTTTGCAAGTAGATAAGTGCTAAAAAAGTTATTTTTATGCTCTTTCCGAGTGATATCCGTAGTTTTGGTTCATCCAAGAAACTGATTCCCCTTTTTCTGAATCCTTACTGTTTCTGATTACCCCCACAACGAGTTTGGTTATAGTTAGGGCAGGGGGGGTTGGGGGCAGCAGCCCCCCAAAACCACATGAAACTTTTATTTTTTATTTTCTGATGTTATAAAGATGTTTCTGATGTTAAAAAATGTGTTTTTCGGCATTTCTGAAGAAATCCCGTATTTTGGTGCGTTTTGGCGAAAACGATGGACGGGCTAATACGAAAGTACCCTAGTTAAAACTACTTTCAAATTTTCAACTATTACTACACAAAAAATCAATTAAAACTACAGCTTCATTAAAATTTAAAAAAATTTGTCACTTACGTATTATACCGTGGCTTAATTAATGGACTTTGATAATGTTTTCAGATTAAGCGATACAGTCGACAGGATAGTACGCAAGAACCCAAAATTTATTACAGATGGTAGAGTATTAAATCGTCATAAGCAGAAATAAAAGCCCTTTTCGAGCAAAGCATAAATGTTTTCTGAGTTATAGATAAGAAAAGATAAATAAAGATAGATTTGGGTAAAAGACAGATGATTATGAAATTCAATAGACTAACTACAGTAAACTCTCGTTAGTATGCCCCCGCTTAGTGCGATGTCCCGCATATTACGACGTTTTTCTCCGGTCCCTGGTACCAATAGGCCTTTTACCATTAAAAACTATCTGCTTATAGCGACCCCGCTTATTACGACTTCCCGCATATTTCGACGCTTTTCTCCAGACCCCCGAAGAAAAATCCCGGTTATTGCGTCCTTGAGTTCCTTTCAAATAATGTATGAGCTACAGAACCGTTAAAAATGCGAGTAGGAACTGGTTTTTCCCAACCGCTCCCGTTTTTCTCTGAATGGCCCCCCGTTGCGCCTCAAAAACAAGGATGACCAGAGTCTTGCAGGGAACGTGGGTTGTCCTGTGACAAATCAGAACACTCCCAGAATTTCTCGAAAATTCTCCCCCTCTCCTCCGATTCGACTACGCATTCCATAGCTCAGTGTTCAGTCCACTGTTGTGTAAGTTCAGATACCGTATTCAGTATATATCCATTCTTTCTCGGCAAGTTTAAAAAGGCAAGTTCTTCTGGAAGTAAAAACAAAGCTTTGAGTTTCGATGATAAATTGAAGATAATGACGAGAAGAAAGGTGTTATGAATAAGCATCAGCAATTTGCAAATGAACAGGGGGTGGCCAGTCTCTTCATTGAAACAATCTTAAAAAACGTGATGAAATCGAAGAAAACGCCTTTTCAGGCATTAGTAAAAGGAGAATAGTTCGGAAAGGTAAAAATGTAGAATTGGAAGACATATTGTACAGTGGTATTGTAGATATATACCAATAAAACATGTAAAGGTAAGAATGTTCTGTTTTTAGACATTGTTCTTTCGTTTCTATTTTAGTGATAAAATCCCGCTTAAAAAGGTTTCTAGGTAAGATTAGGTATTGTGTAATTCCACGGTAATGTAACATCAGTCACGCATATATTCTCCCATTATTTCATACAAGATATTCTCCTCCTGCCTAAAAACTGGTAGGTTAGACGTACCCACCAATTTTTAGGCAGGAGGAGGTTATCTTTGTATGAAATAAGGGAGAATATATACGTGACTGATGTTACATTACCGTGGAATTACCCATTATGGGTTTTTGGTACATCACCGAAACGGTGTTTTATGGAATTCCACATATAGCGTCGTACCGCTTATTACGACGTTTTCACAAATCCCCTTGAACGGCGTACTAACGGAAGTTTACTGTACTTAGGAAAAGTAGTTAACTTCTAATTGTAACTAAATTTTCCAAGACTAGTTAGAAAACTATTTTTTACCACTAGTTGTCGAACACTATGAATTAAGGATAATCTAAGTGTCCTTGAATTTGGAGTAAGAATATAATACACAAAATTATTTTGATTTTTCAAGTTAGAAAAAAAACAAGTGCAGGTACAAAGAGTTTTGTATAGTATAATATTCATTACATTTTGCAGAAAAAAACACAAGCTTAAAAGTTCATTTAAAAAGCAGACAATACCTTTTGAAAACTATTAAGCGCTGCTTTTGGATCATCTTCTTTCAGTGACTTTGAGTTATAATATTGATTTTCTAAATCAACATCAGGTTCTGAATTACTATCCTCTGAATACTCCTAAAAATAAAATGCAATCAACTTTTACAAAGCAGAAAGGATCAAAGCATCTAAGAGTCTAAAAAGAGAGAGAGATTCATTTTTCAATCCTTAACTACTACTTAACACAGGGTATAACTGCTCACACAAAGAGTTCCGTTCACCGTATTATTTTAAACCACTAGATTAAAATATTAATGCTTTATAGGTTAAGCTTTTAAGTCAAATGCAAAAACCATGAGTTAATACTACTACAAACTAAGAGAACCACTCAAAATCAGCAATTATTTACTTTAATCCTTCGTCGAAATATTCAAATGCATATTTAAATAGTTTTTTCATTGTTTTGAAAAATAAAATTCTAAACATGAAAAATTTCACAAAATGTTATTAGATCACATATCTTGCACAAGGGCAAAGCCAAAAAGGGATTTTGAGGTAAATCTTGCCCCTGAAATTAATAAATTTTCCTTTTTTTGACCATAGAAAATCACTGAAACCACTCCATATACATTACTATCTATTCAAAGTAATTTCATTCCCTAAACCCCTCTTTCTAGAGATTTTCTGTTTGTTTGTCCACATATTATTTGAGTTCATAAAAATTTGGTACTTTTCCATTATCCCAGCGCAAATCTTGCCAAGCAGAATTTTTTGGGACAACAAAGTCACTGGAACAAATCGCACGAACAGACCTTATTGCAGGGTTGGCAAAAACCCGGGTTTTTTTTAAAAACCCAAGTGGGTTGTTTTTTTTCAATAAAACCCTGAAAAAACCCACATAAAACTGGGTTTTTTCGGAAAAAGTGTGGGTTTTTTCAAAATTAAGTGGTTTTCTCCTACATAGTAAGCGGGTTTTTTCAAATTTTAGTGAGTTCTTTCTATGTTAAATGTGTTCTATCAAAATAATGTCAGTTTTTCCATAGTTAAGTGGGTTTTTTTTCAAAGTATGTAGTTTTTATTACTTTGAAAAAACCCACTGAAAATGTAAAAACACCCCTTATTTGTTGAAACCTGGTTTAAATTTTGAAAAAACCCACTAAAATTTAAAAAATATCTCAAACTTTGAAATACCATTCAATATTGAAAGTAATCTATTTAACTTTGAAAAAACCCACTGAAATTTAAAAATCCTCCTTATATTTTTATATCTAGTTTGAACTTTAAATGTCGTAAATTTTGAAAAAGAAAGAATGAGACGCATCTGTATTTCCGATTCTCCTACTTTATTAGGTTGGTAGCAATGAATCAGAACGAGAACAAACATCTGCCTGATTGGAAGGATTAGCGATCGTTGAAGGATCAACGTCAAGGTCGGAGCTCTCAACATTGCTTTGAAAACGTGGTGGCAAAAGGTTAACAGCAGCGATATTCCAATTGGCGTTAGTTGCATCATTATTGATGACATCGCTTGCGTCTGTATAATGGAAAAATCCCCAAATTTTTTTACTTTTCACTGTTATGAATTTCATGGCAGTCATTATACTTTAGAGAACATGCTGAGTTTTCGGTTATTGTACAAAATAAGGAAAAATATAGTGTAATGCCTAATAGAATATATTGAGGTTATCCATAAAACAAGGCCTAGCACCAAAAATGGTGATAAAATATTGGATTCTGGCGACCAAGTTCTAAAAGAGTTAAGTTGTTTACTCGCCAATAAACAGCATTAGTAACAACAAATTTAGTCTAAAATTGTCACTCATGCAGTCTTTGAATTTCCGACTATCGTTTTAATTATCTCAAAATTAAATCAAAAAATTCTGAAACAGATTTGATGTAATAGGTCCTCCATAGCAATCGTCCTCTAACAATGGCAATTCATCTGGTTTACAGTTTGTGGTGAGTATCGCCCTTCTCACTGTGAAGGGCCTTCATACAATCCGTTCCATGTTTTTACACATCTGAATTTCAGTTAGAGGCTGTACCACTTATAAAAAACTTATATAAACGAAGTCAACCACGAGTTAGACGACAAGTAACACCATCAGTTAGTTTTCTTACTGTATCAGTTATAAACTTAATTCTTTGGCTAATTCAAAATTATGAAAGCATTTTTACTTAGTTTAGACTTTTTCTCAACAAAGTAATTCCTAAACAATACTATTCCTCAGTACACTGGCCCGACAACACTTAAGTCAACATCCTTAAATTTTAAAAAACAAAGATAAACCAATATGGTTTAAAAACAATTAATGAAAATAGTACTTAAATCTTATAAGATACTACAAAATTTACCAATTCATAATCCTCTTCATCATCGCACATAAAATCCTCTTCGGCGTCCGACATGTTTGACAGCAATGATTTGCTATTGCCATACATAACCAAATTTTGTGTAAATACAAGTTCTGCATAATGCAGAAAAGGGTATTATTACAGATGCTACTGACCTCTATTCTAGGATGAGTTGGAAAGGAAAATAAATTTTTAGGATTGAAATATATAAATTAAGGTATATGCAGTGTGTATAGGATCTTTTATTTTTACAACAATTCTACCATAGAAAAAAATCCTAACAGAGGGTCAAAAACGATATTTTCAAATTCTGGAAAGGTTGGAGATTCTTTGGTTGGAGGGCGCTACGAGGAACTATAAAATGAAATGATTGAGAGAGAGAGAGAGTACATCTTGGTGATCAAATCCGCTTATTCACAAATCCTGCAAGGTTTTTATATTTTGATATTATGCGCATGCGTCACAAAGAAATAACATCTAATAACTAATAAGTTTTAAAGTTACTGTATGGCCTTGATACGTGGCCTTGGGGACCGCGGTAAAAAATCCTTGCTGGAGATTTTTAATTTGTCTTGGAAACTAGGCAGATTACCTAAAGACTGGAAAATGGCTTGGGTAATACCCATTAAGAAATCAAATATGAATGCTAGTTCTCCTGGTAGCTACAGACCAATTTCCCTGACGAATTTTTCCTGCAAACTTATGGAGAAATTGATCCTGGAGAGACTTGCCTTTTATCTTGATTCAAATGACTTGATCCCTTCGGAGCAATATGGTTTTAGGAGAGGACATTCAACTATTGATCAAATTTTATATTTTGGACAACATGTTAGGGATTCACAAAACCTCAAACCCACAAATCATACCATCGCTACTCTCCTGGACTTATCCAAAGCATTTGATAGAGTCTGGAGAAACAAATTGATCGTTAAGCTATTTAAGTCCTTTGGAATAGGGGGAAAGGGGTCATTCATTAATTACGTAAGGATGATTTTGGCAATTTTTGACCCCCCCTACCCCTATGTAAGGGTACGTAAGATTTTCCAAACCCCTCCCCCCTATTTTTACGTAAGATTCTATTTCGTTTGATCAGTTTAAACTCGAATAATAAAGATACATCTGATAAGGTAAATGTGGGTATAGTGGACACTTTAAGGAAAATTTTTGCTTAAATTCTTAATAAATACCAATCTATTTGCTTCGAAACGGTTATCATCCTATTTTTAGGTTAATTGGATCTTCTTCTTTCGATTTTATAATTAAAAACTTTAATTAGATTGGGCAAAGTATTTTTAATTAATTTTTTAAAAGTAATCCAAATTGCATCTATAGTGGCCACATAGATGAAGCTGTTGCTTCTATGGTGGACACCTCTTGCATCAATAGTGGACACCTGTCTTTTTCTGCCTATATGAGGGGTTTACGCATGAAATTGAGGGGTTTTTCTTGGTATAGTCGTCTAGTTCTGTTTAAATCTTCCTTCCCAACGAAATGTATTTTAGATTCAATCAAATTAGCTTTATTTTAAAAAAATTGATAGTTTTCGGCCCAAAGTCTACGCTGTAGCTGATTTGAGAGGAATTTAGCATGTAATTCAATGTTTTAGAAACATTGGTTCCCGAAGCCAGAATAAAACTAAATTTATTTAACACTCATTTTAAAGCACAGTCAACAGTTTATGAAGAAAAACTGATTCAAATTAAGTATTATTTATGTTTCTATTAGGAAACCATTGCGGTGGCCACTATTGGAAAATCTAAGATTATGTGTTGGTAAAGTGGACACCCCCATAAATCCTCGTAAAGTCAACATTTTCAAATAAATTTTATTCAGTATTATTTTATACACTCTTATTTATCTTGATATAAATTTAAAAGTCAATCAAGCGGTAATAAATACGAAAAAATCAGCTCCGACTTACCCGTTTCCTTACGCGATTCAATAAGCAAAATCAAATTTCAGTCACTCGGCCGATGTTGTTATTTTCAAATATTTAAGTATCCTTCCCATGCTGATCTGTGGTATCGGTGGTAATTTATCAGCTTACCTGATTGCACAATCTACTATGCCTATGAATTTTGACGCTGTTCGATGCTTCTAACTCGTTCTATTTAAAATTAATCAGCTATGTGGCCACTATTGGTACAGTGTCCACTATACCCACATTTACCTTATACCCTCATTTTTTTTAAATTAAAGCTTTGATAATATACCGAGATCAGCAGCATTTTTAAGTTTTTCTGGAGTTATTCAATAGTTATTTGATTGTAATTTGTTTACATTAACTAAGAAAATCTTACGTAAGAATTGGTTTGACCCCCCTCCCCCCAAGTAAGGGTATGTAGAGATTTTTCCAACCCCCCCTCCCCCTCCGGACCCTTACGTAATTAATGAATGGCCCCAAAGGCCTTGCCGTGGATCTTTGACTTCATGAGAGATCGACAAATAAGAGTGAAGTACAGGAGCTCTTTTTCTAAAACCTTTAAATTAGGACAAGGTGTTCCCCAGGGCTCAGTATTGAACCCGCTCCTTTTCACTCTATATCTTTCTAGCATAGAGAAGATTATTTCCAGGAGAAGCGAAGTTGGTTTGTTTGCTGATGACATAGTGATTTGGAATACCAACAGCAACATAGATCAAATAGAATCCGCTTTAAATCTTACTTTAATTAACGTTATGGAGTTCGCCGAAAATCATAAATTGTGTTTTAATGTCACTAAGTCGACGTGTAGTCTCTTCACCACAAATAGACATCTATACAGGGTGTATCTGAAATGGTGAAACAAACTTTCAGGGATGATAGTACTCATCAAGATGAACAAGAATTGGTAAAGAAAGGGGGGTCCCAGACCAAATCCCAGGGAGTTAAAAATGGAGCGACACCCCAAAAAAAATCATTGAAAAATTCAATTTGTAGAAGAACTACTATTGGTAAAAACTTAATTATGGTCTCAAAAATTGTGGTTTAATATGATCTTTAAAATTACCTCAAAAGTCTTCACTTTAAAATTTGTTTTATTATGAAAAAAGTTAAAAAACACAAACAAAATGTGAAAACTCTGCCAAAACCTTATTTTGTACTTCGAAATCCTTTCTTTTGATTTGATAATCTGAAAGATCATAGTTGAAAACCCTTAAGTCCAAAGTTTCACGTAAATACAATCAATATTAAACGCTTGAGATCCTTTAAAAGTTTGTTTTTTGGGTGCGCAAGCAGTTTTTTAGAGCTGTTTCCAGAACAGCTGTTAGCGCACGCAAAAAATAAACTTTAACAGGATCTCAAGCGTTTAATATTGATTGTATTTACATGAAACTTTGGACTTAGGGGTTTTCAACTATGATCTTCAACTATATGTGCTATAATCCAGCACCTAAGCAATTGGTCTAGAGTAGGTGATACTTCTGTGACGATCCTTAAAAATCTTCAGGCACTCTCACAGCAGCACAGTATTTTTCTCCAATGGATTCCCTCCCATATTGGTATCCACGGTAATGAGATAGCCGATATTCTGGCCAAAGAGGAAAGAGGGTGCCACTGAACCATTACTATCTCTCGGGGCCCTTACTTCCTCTGAGATCTATTCAAAAATAAAGATTAGAGGGGATAAGCCCACCCACGTCAAACTCAGCCGACTTAGGAGTGGACATATTGGGAGCCTTAAATTTTTAAACGGTGAAAAGACTTTTCAGATCATCTGCACTAAATGTGCATCAGCTCAGGCCTCCCCGGCACATCTTTTAGAGTGCATGGGATTAACTGTGAGGGACCTTCTGACTACTCCTCTTTTGGTATATGATTTTTTAGGGATTTACAAACTCTTGGACTTGGTCTAGCTTTGACTAGACCAAGGGGAATTAGGGGCCATTCATTAATTACGTAAGGGTCTCTAGGGGGAGGGGAGGTTGGAAAAATCTCTACATACCCTTACTTGGGGGGTGGGGGGGTCAAACCAATTCTTACGTAAGATTTTCCAAGTTAATGTAGACAAATTCCAATCAAATAACTATTGAATAACCCCAGAAAAACTAAAAATGCTGATGATCTCGGTATATTATCGAAGCTTTAATTTTTAAAAAATGAAGGTATATCAGATGTATCTTTTTTATTGGAGTTTAAACTGATTAAACGAAATGGAATCTTACGTAAGAATGGGGGGAGGGGTTTGAAAAATCTTACGTACCCTTACATGGGGGTAGGGGGGTCAAAAATTGCCAAAATCATCCTTACGTAATTAATGAATGGCCCCTTAGTAACAACAACTTACTGTAGTCCCACTGGAGCAGTGGTAGCGTGCCTGCATAGCATGCGGCAGTTCCTGGGTTCAATCCCCAGTTATTATTTTATTAAAATTTCCCAAAAACAGCAAAAATCAAGTCCATACGCATGCGCATTGTTAACAAAGTATAAAAACCTTGCAGGATCTGTGAATATGCGATCAATCCTGTGATTGGCTGTGACGTGTTCATTCAACCTGTCACTCTATCTGGCATTTTTGAAGGAGAAAGAAAAAAGTTTTTCTCGCCCAATCAGGCTTTTTCTCCGCCTCTAGGGACGTAGATGTGATCCCAGTGAATTGGCGTTATGCTTGATGCTTTTATTTCAGGAATACTACCTGCAATTTTTTTTGCTAATTTCATTATTAAAAACTACATCCATCTATCCTGCTTTGCTACACAGGGCTTTCCCTAGTGGAGTCTATGGTGGACAAATGGAATGTTGGTGACATTTTATATTTAGGATCCCAAAAGATTTGGTTATGGACACCTTTTTGAATTAAAGTGCAAATTATGTTTTCAGGAATACAAATTCATATAATTAAGCTTAACAGGCCCTGTTTAGAAAATTTTATTAAGTAGGCACAAATCTTAAAAAAAATTATGAATTTATAATGTTATTGGTTTTCAAGGATTTCACCAAAAAGGGCATTAAAACCATTAGGTTAGATTTTTGATTTACATTTTGGGGATAAATTTTGAAACTTATATTAGTCAAACTATATTTCTGAACTTTCTTATTAAACAATATAAATAAAATACGCTAAAAAAATGGGAATTCACTGATTTTCTTCCTAACATTTTTAGATAAACCAAATGAAAAATAATTTATGGACTTGAAAGGAACAGTAACAATACATATTCTTAAAAAAGAGGCAAATTAAAATTTGTCCTTAACACCTTGTCAAAGACCTCATAGTGCCCCAAGTGCAGTTTCAAAATCAATGCTGTACACTGTTGTATGCTACAAGAGTTTATCTCTACAGAGAAGCTGCTACTGCTAAACCACATTTTTATTAATAACAAAATAAGTACATTTTCAAATTTATACAGAATTTTCATAGAAATTAGCACCTATCTAGAACAGGGGTCGGCAAGTAACTTTACTTGGGCGTCCAAATAATTTTGAAAATTTTCACTGAGGTTTGGAGAAAAATAGGTTACTATAACTACAGTAAATTCTTATATTCAAATACCGTATATTTTTACAGAGATGTAATGAGTATGAGACCCTGCTTAATTATATTGTTAAATTTAATATTTTGAGAAGTTTTTACATTATAAGTGAGGGTCTGGGGGTTTCCTCCAGGATTTTTTTAAAATTTGACTCTTAAAAAGCAGGTTCATCTAATTTTTGTAGTGTAAATGTACATATTCATGATTTTCATAGCGGTCCGGAAAATAACCTAATTCAGATGTGGACTGCCAGATTCCGATCCCTGATCTAGAACGTTGTATTTGTAAGACAACAAAAAATTATTAACCGATTAATACTAAATAACTCAACTTCAAAGAATGCATATACTTAGTAATTCATATCAGATGATTTTTGAAAACAAAGTTTCTTTTAAAAAAATCAATTTAAAAGACTAAATAATGAAAAGTACAGAAAACTATAATTACAGTAGAACTCCAATTATCCAAATTGCTTTCTGAATTTGAGGTGGAAAAAGACAAAAATGTACTGTTATTCGCAAAATAATGATTATTTTTATGTGGGCTATTATCCCTATAACTGTAGAGCACTTGTAATTACGCTTATTAACAAGTAAAAGTGTTGTATTTTCATAAAAGCTCTTTTTATTTGAAAAAAATTTTCTCCCATTTTAAACATGCATGCAGTAATTAATTAAAAGATACCCTAATTTGTAAAAAATCCTATTACCACAATTTTGATTGACTGGGTCGAGTGAGTCCAAATTGATTCGGATAGTTGGACTTCTACTGTAGTATATTTTTTTCTGAACAGCAGCTAAAAACTCAAACTAACACAGAACAAAAATATAACCATCTTAAAAAAAATTATTGAAAATTGAAAGTTACAGAGTATTATATTCCTATACTTATATAAATTTTACACAAATTCAAAAAGGGCCTAATTTTAGCATTGCATAAAAAAACTTAAACAAGGCCTGTGTGCTCACAGGCCTGTGTGCATTTCAGCTCACATCGAAAAATGGTATTTTTAATTTAAAAAAAATTAAAATTAACACTTTGAAAGGTATATTAAAATGTTTTCTGGAAGTGTTAAGCCATCCTGAAAACATTAGGATTTTTTAAAATTTACTACGATTGTCCATTATTAATTTTACCAGATAATTAAATTCAGAAGTCGTAGATAGATTATATAATATATTATATAGAACTAGAACAATCAGATGCTTAAAAATTAATAAACTTTTAAGAAAGCACTGAAATTTTGCATTCTTTAGCTTTAGAGTAAAAAGAATCTAAGTAAATTTGATTGAAAAAAATGAAGATCCAAGTTATCTTTGAGAGAAAAGTGCTGCGAACTATTTTTGGTGACATCAAGCTATTTTTAATTGAAAATGACTTGAAATTTAGGGCTTTGAAAGGTAAATTCAAATGTTCTTTGGAAGTTTTAAGCCATTCTGAACACATTAAGATTAAAAAAAATTTTACTGCAATTATCCATTGCTTGCCAATAAAGTGTGAGAACAACAATGAGTTGGAACGTGGTACGGAACCCAAAAAGTTGGTATGTTTGGCAGCACTGTCGAGGGGATAGAACAGCAAATCTAAGCTATGAAGTCACTGTACGTAGAAGCAAAAAGATCAAAATTAACACTAAACTTGTGGTCAAGGGGTAAAATAGCACCTAAATTTAAGAAATAGTTGCAGAAATGCCTAAATTAGTTGCTTTTGTTCACTTTTTCACCAAACATAGTAAAGTCTGTCTGCCCCTGCTTGGCGGAGAGAACGATGGGCAAACCCGGTTTTCTCTGCCTTCTGCAATGTTATCTCCTCCGCCAAGCGAGGACAAACTTAAGCATAGTCGGCAAGCCCTTTAAAATAGTCGCTTTTATTTGCACTTTAGTAACTAGTGGCAACCCTGCAAAACATAAGAGCATTTAAAAGGTTAAACATGAAAATTACAGTAAAATGAGAAAAAATATAAAAAAATTTAGGAACATAAAAATTAAAGGTTGATTAGCAGAGACTCCAACCTCCAATGAAACTTTCCGTAGTACCATAAGAAACCCATTATCGCACATGAAATCTAAAATCAACTCCCATGCGGCAGGTTTTCTAATATTTTTAAGTAGGTATCTTAGGTTTGTCTTGAAAATGTTTTTTGCACAAGTTATGGTTGCATTCCGCAACTGATGAGTTTGTATCACTGTTAATTTCAATTACCATGCAATATGATCCAAAAAAGGATTATTTATTGCACACATTTTTCAAGAATTGGGAGTTTATTAAAGGGAAAGAAAGCACTTTTAATTTTTCATAATCTTAAACAGATAATGTAATCAGCTGTAATGAGGTACATTATGCAGAGCTACTAGTACATTAAATCTGAATTTCCCCTGCCGCACTGGAGTTGGGAAGGTTTCAATAGTTTTTGAATGCACCAAATGCATCCAAATGTTTTTGAATGGATGATTTTCGTAGTTTGAAAACAAAAACTGTAGAACCTGCGGAGAATCCGTAGTAATTGGAGTCTCTGCATTAGAATTAACATCAGGTAATGGCTTACCTGAACACATATACTAATCGAAACAATTTCAAACATAAAATAAACAGCATAATAACAGGTAAATTTAACAAAACTCAAAAGTTGAGTAAAAATCAAATTTACTTAAAATAAACCATTATTCCTCATTAATGGAGACAGATAATTTGTAAACCTATTATAGAAACAACTTTCAGTCAATGTAAAATCAGACACAGATCCAAGGGGAACACTCCAATAAGTGCTCCTCCTCAGGCTAATAAAGAAGTTGGGAAAAAGGCTTCTTAAAATAGAGAAAGAAAAAGTTTAGATATTCTGAGAGACCAAAACATTATAAGTCATTCAAAAATTTACTTTTATTCTTTTCCCCCCTTTTTTATACTTAGCCTTTTTACCCCTTTTTTTACTATAAATAATAAAACTTTGTTTAATTTTCTTACGTATTATCCCACCAACAAACAACTGCATTCGAAAATGTTATCTAAGCCCATGGACCTTTCTAAATTTGATTGTTCGCTGAATAATCACAGGCATGTGATTGCTCAAGAAAGAAATTATCTGAAAATTTTTAGAAGCGTCTAGATAAGTTACAGTGGCATAGAAATTTATTTTGGTAGGGGCCCAAATTCAAATCCCTATCCCATACAATAGGTTCAATTTAGCTTTTTAATACTTTTTTTTAGGATTCTCCTCTTACTAAACTCAATCTCAGAAATTGTTTGAAATTTGACCGGTTTTGAAAACGGTTTAAATCGTTTTGGTACACTTTTTGTCCACTTAGGAAACTAATATTCCGATTTTTTCCCGATTAGAAATATTAATTCCGAACACAATTGAGCAGAATTCCGATTCTCAACACCTCTAAAATTAGCGGATTTCTGCTAATTAGCGGAAAAATCACATGCCTGCTGAATAATCAACGGGATAATAGGTAAGTACCGCAATTTTAATCTAGCATTCAGAGAAAATATTCTCCACAACTTGTAATTAGGCATGTACCAATAAGGGAGTAAACTATCAGTTCCAAACTCAAGTTTATTAAAGCACTAATTTTTTAAATTGTTTTGAAGATCTATTCTGAGTGGTCGTGAGTTAAGTGTGAAAAACACAGAAAATCCCTCTCCGATACTTCCCTAAATATTGGCCAAAACTGGAAAAGTTACTATAATTTCCAATTAAGAACAATAACACTACTCGACAAACAAATAGGGTCAAAATGCTTCTGACACAAATCAAGCAGATTCTTATGTAAAATGACCCCCTGAATCCGAATTTGACCCCCATTTTTCTCCATCACGTTCAGATTTTCAGGGAACAGCCCCTCCCCCTTTTTGCGTTTTTCAATGACTTAATGACATTGAATTCGATTTTCAGGGGCAAAAACTATTACTTTAGCCTTTAAATTACACCCGAGGGAACAAGAAAGGTTAAAGCTTCTAAAACAAATTTGTAGCAAATGGATAAGTTTAAGGGGTTATTACCGCCCTAAAAATGCAAAAAAGTCGTAAAAAATTATAGAGATTGTTTTTCCTCTAATTTTTAACGCAATTCATCATTATAGGGTCCTAACCCTTCTTCAAGGACCCGAATTTAATGAATATATGCAGCAGGGATTTTTTCTAAACGCGGTTGAGGCGTTACCGCCCCTGAAGCACTCGCGGAAGACTCTCTGAATCGCGCCGCCGCTCGTGAACTCAGGAATTAATATTCATATTTTGAAAAGCTCAAAAATGACATTGTTCTTATATTTCAGGTCTATCCTGAGGGAAATTGTTCAGTTCGTTTAAAACTGGCCATTTTTTGGGGATGGGGGTTCTATGTTTCAAGCTGTTAATAGATGCGTGGGCTGAGGATAACAATTGGGGGGTTTCCCATTAAAAATTGAGGGTGATGGGGGAAAACCGGTGTTATATTTGCGTTCAGGAGGTCATTTTACACAAGAATTGACTGAAATTCAGTCAGTAACAGTTGGATTTTTTTTGTATTGCAGTTTAACCCTTAAGTATGGCATCGAACCCTTCTGTGGGTGCTTTGGGGGCACTAACACCTCAACCGCTTTTTGTAAAAATCATTGCTGCATATATTCATTAAATTTGGGTCCTTGGGGAAGGGTTAGGACCCTTTAATGATGAATTGCATAAAAAATAAGAGGAAAAAATAGCCAAAAATAATCTGTAATTTTTAACGTTTTTTTTGCATATTTACAGGGGTTATAACCCCTTAAACTTATCCATTTGCTACAAATTTGTATATTTTAGAAGCTTTAACCTTTCTTGTTTCCTCAGGTGTAATTTAAAGGCTAAAGTTATAGTTTTTGCCCCTGAAAATCAAATTCAAAGTCATTAAGTCATTGAAAAACGCAAAAAGGGGGAGGGGCTGTTCCCCGAAAATCTGAACGGGATGGAGAAAAACGGGGGTCGAATTTGGATTCAGGGGGTCATTTTACATAAGAAACTGCTTGATTTGTGTCAGAAGCATTTTGATTCTATTTTTTTGTCGAGTAGTGTAATTTTAAGCATATAGATCAGAGATGGCAAACCTAAGGCACGCGTGCCACTGGGTGGCACGCGACCGGTATTTCGGTGGCACGCGACATTCACTAAAAATGACACAAAAAATCTTTAGTACTAAACCAGATTCAGAACACTTTTTAGCTAGCTGAAATTGAAACATTTTCGGGGGAGGACCCCCGAACCCCACCACTTTAAGTTAGAAACTCCTGTTCTAAACTATCGACCCTCAAAGGAGGATTTCATTTTCCAAGGGTTTAAAGATAATTTATTAAAAAAATAACAAGTGGCACACTTGACACCTGAAAATCATAAACCGTAATATAAATGGCACACTGATCGAAAAAGGTTCGCCATCCCTGATATAGATGCAAACTTTGAAAATGTAATGAGGCATTTGGGAAACTTGCTGGAAAAGGTGTTAACACCTCAAAAAGACTGAATAACAAGAAATACGAATTTGAAAAACTACAGGAAAAAAATTCAGATATTGGTATGTTAAAAACCTAGGGTACTACACTTGGGAAGGAACAGTCATCCCTCAACTCATTTGGTCTTATTTCACTTAAAGCATTTTTTTTTTCAATTTTTTAGGCTTTTGTTGAACTTGTTTAGCAATTTTTTCTACACTTTTATTTATTTTTTTTTCTTTTAGATTTACAGCCCTTCTTAAATTATACCTCTTTTTCTTGAAGGAATTTTTTTTACAGGTCATTAAGTTTCTTTTGGCACCAGAGATTTTATTTGGCGACTTTAACTCATCTTCTATAAAAGAGATTGCCTTGTCTATTGCTTCAGGCAACCAAACAGCAGTGATATAACGATGCATTACACATTTGCCACCTTCAACAGATTTCTCAAACAAATCCATTAAATAACAACAAATTTCTCTAAGTTTATCTAAGTTTCTAACAAGTTTACATGGATTTATACTCCATAGTTTTTTTCTGTTTTGCACCATCGATTCTTCAAATATATTTTGGTACACACTAGGTGTCTTACCACACTGTACAGCCAATAAATGCTTGTCAGTCCTCCCACCTTTAATATACATGACTATTTTGTTTTCTGTTTCCTTATCATAAGCATCAGAATCACTAGTATCCTCAAGTCCACTAGAAAAAGGAGCTAATAAACTATCTTCATTGCAGTCATTATCACTAATTTCATCAGCCGAGACTTCAAAAGATTTCATTCCTGGTGAGGAGAATTCTTTAATAGAAACAGTTTGGTTTTCAGGAGGTGAAGAGCTGGACTCTAAATTTTTAATCGACAAATAAGGAACATTTGAGTCAAAGAATTTCCGTGGGTTGTCATCGTGACCACATGCTTGTCGTCTGATAAAAGATAGAGTACGGAGTAAAACTTTTTCATGCATTTCTTTAAATGGGCTCTGACTAGCTTGTTTTCGAATCATTTCATTAATGTTCTTGTCATCAAAATGTTTTATTTTCCTCCAAGGCACTTTGAAACACAAACCAGGTGAATCCAAGTACCATACAGACATTTTTTTATCTTTGATATACACACTTCTGACTAAAGCAGGCCAGTGAAGTTGACGAAATTCGGCCCATACAATATCTCCAGGGCGTATGCGTTTTAGTTCTTTCGATTCAGAAGATTTTTCTTCAAACAAATCAGGCAAATCAAGTGAATCATCGGAATCGGATAAATCACCATCCATTTTTATAGTAAATTGATTCGCAAATTCACTAAGAAATCCAGAAATACGATCACAACACGATTACAACCATCACCATCAACTGCTATCAACATACATACAATCCTTTTGTTGTTATTTTGATAAGAAGAACAAGCATATTTTACAATCCCACCTGATACCTGATAGGAAGTAAGCAAGAAATTTGATTGGTTTATTAGATAATTATCACTCCCAATATGGGACAGCCAGAAGGCTGTCGCTTTGATTGGTCTCAAAAGCAAGAGTTGAAATCTTATGTAGTGAGATTAGAATTCATAAACAAAACAGCAATCACTCCAATACGACGTTAGCTGGTTGGTTGGTTGATAGAAGGTGAAAATACTAGTTTTTTCTCCAGTTTCACGCTTTTCCTACTTGGTTGACATTTGCATAGACAACACAGCAAAAATTTCGATATTGTCATTTCAGAGCATAGAGTAGTAATACTGAATAGAGAGCGTGCAACCCTACTTTCTGCGAGGGCAAGACCAGGTCACGTGACATGTGGCAAGATTTTGTCTTAGCCGTAACCGCTTCCCAAGTTCCTCATAGCAATTCTATGGCGAATCCATTTGTCGGATTAACTGTGCTACTTTAAATAATTGTTTTTAATCATTCTTCAGTTTTGATGTACCTATAGATGCAAGGAAAAGCTTCCTAAGATAATATAGTAACGTTTCACAGGTACCGGCGCTTATATTTTTGTTTTGTTATGATTATTAAACAGTTTAAAATCTTGTTACTCGAATCACTCACTGAATTTAGTGCTTTATCTTAATTATATTTCGGTATTCGCTTCTGCTATTAAATTTAATTGTTACAACTTGTTTTAAGCTTCATTTAGAGGTAATATAGTTGCATATGGTTTTGTAATTTGCTTTACAAAGACCTGAAAAGAGTTGTCCGCCCGTGTTTAGGTTTGGCGGGATTTTTTGTCGCCAATCAATCGTAAACAAAAAATGTTTATTGTATTTGATTCGTGTTTTTATTTAATTATGAAGTGCTTAAACTGTTTAATTGTTCGTTTGATAAGCATAACTACTCTTTCTGCATTCTTGGATGTGGATGGGTGATGTTTAGAAAATATTCATCATGCCTAACTTCATATTGATGGGTTTGTTTTCTTCATAATAGTTCATATATTTTTTCAAGAGTAACAGCTAAATAATGGTTGTATTATGTTTTTAGTACAGTTTTGGGTACATTACACATAATCTGCTTGTAATTTATTAACTTTGGTGAAAGATTTTGCATGCTTATCGAGTGTTTGCTTTAGTTGTATTCTTATTACATCTTAGTAGTACTGCTAAGTTTTATTTGTTCTTTAATTTTCCTAGGATATAGTATTGTATTAGTGGACACATTAGTACATAGCACACACATTAGTATATTCTTTATATTAACATTTGTTGTCTTAATGCCATATAACCCCTTAACTGGGAATAATGAACTCGTTAAAATTACTATATAACCTTTTAAAACCAATGCAGTTCATAAGGGTGTATCGAAAAAAACTTTTTTTTGATTTTGATGACGTAATAGTGCGGAAAAGTTGTCTAAGGTGCCAGAGAGTACCTGTGATTTTTTTCAGAATTTTTGGATAATTTCTTAAGGTGCCACATTGGCACTGAAGTTCCCCATGTTAATCCAATGGGGCGCGCCGCCAAAAAGGCCGAAAATCGTTTTTTTGCCCCTCATTTCTACCCTAATCACACGACAAATGTCTCGTCTCGAGTTATGATCTAGGCTATCCGAAAAAATTTGAATAATAGCCTAAATATCTATATCACGTTTTTTTGTATGCTCAAATTTCGTCGAAAATCGTGTATTTCCTCGTTCAAATTAGAGCCCACTGTTAACGTAATATAGATATTAAGGTCGTTATTCAAGTTTTTTCGGGTAGCATACATCATATAGAGTCCATAACTCGAGACGAGACATTCGTCGTGTGATTAGGGTAGAAATGAGGGGCGAAATTCCGATTTTCGGCCTTTTTGGCGGCGCGCCCCATTGGATTAACATGGGGAACTTCAGGGCCAATGTGGCACCTTAAGAAATTATCCAAAAATTCTGAAAAAATTCACAGGTACTCTCTGGCACCTTAGACAACTTTTCCGCACTATTACGTCATCAAAATCGAAAAAAAGTTTTTTTCGATACACCCTACAGTTCATTGATAACAACTTTTTATATGAAATCGCTTATTGTTATCAATCTGTTAATGTTATCATTTTGATATCAGACAAATGCGATCACGTTAAGCAGACTCTACTATTAATTTGGCTTGCCCTCTCACTTCAGTGTTTTACTTAAATTGTCGACAATTTTCATTTTTCTAAAAGCCATCAAGTGTACCTACCGTTATGACAAGACAAGTGGATAGTATCATAAGTAATATGAAATTTGAATTTAAAGTCATTACACTGTCTTGTTAAATATCTTAAGTGTATTTTCACAAAACCGTTTTTATCTGGTGTTGATATTATTGGGTTGTCCCATAAGTTCTGTTACTTTTTACGAAGTTTTGTCTTTGCAAATTTTTTATGAAAAACTGGTAATAGGTGGAGATTTCAAACAAAGGGGATTTGATATATGCATATTTATAAACATAATGTGTGATTTTGGTAGTTCTCGTGATATTATTTCTTTTCAAAATGGCGGTTTGAAAAAAAGACCAAAAACGACGATTTTTGCGTATTTTTTTTATTTTGTTTAAAAAACTAGGAAGAACGCATAATTCATGGCTAAAAAAAGTTTTACTGTATATTCGAAATGTTAAGATCAAGATGTCATAGTTTCAAGGTGATTCGATAAGTTTAAGGTTGGAAATTTTGACTTTAAAACTTCATATATTGGCAATTTCACGTATTTTTTAAAGCACACCTATTGTTTTTCTAAGCAGCTGGTATGAAACAAATTAAAGGCAGATGTTTTTTGAACCATAATGCTTGTTTCAACGGTTTAAACATAAAAAGCCTCTTTTCATAATATCGTTGAATTGATTTATTTCTAAATCCCAACGAGTTGTTTTTATTGTAGTGTTTTCGTATATGAAACAAATAATTGCCTTGTTCGCTTAGCATAAGTTCAGCGAGTGTAATTCTGATAAGCTAAAACTTTGCGCGCTTGCATTGTGCGCACTACTTTCTGAACTTAAGTTCAAATATAATTTAATATACTGCATATTTTGAATACTTGGTTCTTTCCTAAGCTTTTTTACTGATTTTGATGCTTCTTTCGTGAAAATTTCTTTGAAATGACTAACATTACTGAGGTAAGCTTTTTGCAAAAGAGGTTATGTTTCAGACCGAAATTTCCTAAGTTAAACTTATCGAATTATCTTGAAACTATGACATCTTGAACTAAACATTTCAAAATTACAGTAAAACTTTTTTTAGCCATGAATTATGCATTCTTCCTAGATTTTTAAACAAAAGAAGAAAATTGAGTGAAAATAGTCGTTTGTGGTCTTTTTTTCAAACCACCATTTTGAAAAGAAATAATATCACGAGAACTACCAAAATCACACATTATCTTCATAAATATACATAAATCAAAATCGCCTTTGTTTGAAATCTCCACCTATTGCCATTTTTTCATAAAAAATTTTCAAACACAAAACTTTGTAAAAAGTAACAGAACTTATGGGACAACCCAATACTTTGGTTTCTATTTTGAAAGTAAATAAATTTTCGGTACAAAAGTTAGCGACGGACTATTTCAGCTATAATTAAATTTGTCGTAAAAAATCTGAAGAAATATGTAATGTATTGTTGAACTTTTTTCTAGAAAGTTTCTGTGTTTGCAAATGGGCTGATAGCTTAGTAGAAAATTAGTACCAGCAAGAATTTTCAGTAGGAAGAGTGGGATAAGACATGTAAAAAATTTAAAAAGAAATTAGAGAACTCCTGATAATTTTTACTCTTGGTTAAATTTGAATTTAAGGTTTTTAAACAGTATTGTTATAATAGCTTGTTATTTTTTGTGAATTATGTTTGATTTCAGAAGGAAAACAACAAAACTGGGTGAGGTTTGTTTTTGAATGCTTCTTTGGAACATCCAATAACAAATCTTTCTCGGTGTCGTCAATTGTATCATCATCAGAAGAGTGTAACATTTGGCATCCCCAACAGCTTGGCAATATTTAGCCTTACAGATGACAGAATATTGAACTGAAATGTTTCTATACTTTGTTATAATTATCTTGTTATTTTTTGTGAATTATGTTTGATTTCAGAAGGAAAACAACATAAAACTGGGTGAGGTTTGTTTTTGAATGCTTCTTTGGAACATCCAATAACAAATCTTTCTCGGTGTTGTCAATTGTATCATCATCGGAAGAGTGTCTAACATTTGGCATCCCCAACAGCTTGGCAATATTTAGCCTTACAGGTGACAGAATATTGAACTGAAATGTTTCTATACTTTGTTATAATTACCTTGTTATTTTTTGTGAATTATGTTTGATTTCAGAAGGAAAACAACATAAAACTGGGTGAGGTTTTTTCGTGTTTATTTGGAACATCAATTGCAAACTTTTCCCCGTCCGCTGATAAATCTTGTATTAATTACCTATGTCTTAATTTCTTATTATTTGTAAAATCCATTCACCCTTTATTTGTTCATCACTGTTTTTTTCTAGAAATTCATTTGTAATAAAATGAAATACACATCACAAATTTCACCAAGTTAAAATTTTTTCAGTACATATTACCCACTTTAATATATAACCAGATCCCAAATATTTTGGCAACTTACATACTGTGGTTTTATGTATCACTTAAAAATAAAAAAAGAACAGTAATATTCATTATTACTCTGATCTTATTCATTATTCAATATGTACTTAAGATTTTTAAAAATTAAACTTTTGGATTTTAGGTATGGTTTACCTGAAATATTTATGAACCAAATTTTAAGCTCTGGGGGTAAATGTAGTGTCATCAACTTTTGTCTCCTTAATATAACATATAAACATAGTATAAACTTTAATTTACAGAGGCATAAGCTTTTAATTAAAAAGTACCAGCGCTCTAACAATTATTCGATGTGTCTTGTCTTGTTAATGATTTTTTATAAAAATTTTTTCTTTCTGTAATATAGTTTCTGTTTTTTTTTCTTAGAATAAAAACCAAACTTTTATGTTCTTCTAAATTACCAAATTGTTTTATAAAATAATTTTTTGAGTAAGTTATAAAGAAAGAGAAAGCTTTTAAATTTGTTAATTATATGTATAGTAAAAGATCCATTCTAAAGAGGTATGGGGATTAAAACTAAATCCTCCTAAAACCCCCTAACAATGCTTGATAAGATTGGTAAGCCCAAAAAAAATCTGAGAGGGCATTAATAATTTATAAAAAACTATAATAATTCTTGTTTACCAGTATCGCATGGGAGAAAACAAAATTTGAATTCGAAATAATCTAAATTCTTCGAGTATAGAATTCCTTATTTATCTGAAAATTGATCTAAACACACTATAAATATTTTTGTCATTGTTCTTTCATTATTTAGCTTTAATTTGTAATAATGCTTTTTTGTCAAAAACATTTTACTTTTCTCTTACCTTATTTTTGTTAAATTATTCAATTTGATTTTATTTTTAAAAAAAGAATTTATTTGCATACACTGAATAAAACGTTCCTCATTGTTTCAAATTTCTTACTAAAATTTAAGCAGAATAATTTTCTTTTATATTTTATGGTTATTTTCTTTCCTATTTACAAAATAAAATAGGAAACATAAACATATTTCCCAACAACCACAATCCTATTCCTTTTACACGGACGTACACGACGCGAGGTGCAGCACGGCATTCGTAAGCATGCCAAGACGCCAGACTCGCGATAAGTTGCCAAAAACGGGACTACTTTGCCACAGGTCACGTGGTACCATCGTGGGTACGCTCGATCGAAGGAGAAATGCCCCACTGGCTTCCTCTATCTATATTACTACTCTATGTTTCAGAGGTAAACATTGATAATAGCCATGAGTTGAGTTTGTCCTTTCTTTCTTTTTTTCTTACTTACTTACTTTTAATTTTCAGTTTAAAAGGACCTTAAAGTGGTGCAAGTTCAGACGTGCGGATGCTTGGCGAATTTTGGCTGTTTAGCTGTTAGCGAATTTCGGCTGTTCATTCACTTAAGGGGACATCTATAAATTACGTGAGGCGTTTTTTCCAAAATCTGGACCCCCTCACCCCTCGGTGAGATTTTGCTGGACCCCCTCCCCCCAAGTGAGATTGGCGCAAGTTCAGACGTGCGGATGCTTGGCGAATTTTGGCTGTTTAGCGGCACATTTAGAAGCCAAATCATTCACTTAACATTAGTTAGGGTTACCATATTAGTCATCTTTAACGCTAAAAACTTGGCGCATCCGCACCTCTGAACTTGCGCCGTGACATTTACCTACAACTTTTTAAATATAATTTTCAGTTTCTTATCCTTTCTCATACTTAAAAAAAAGAAAATCGTATAATTTCTAACTTAAAATGTTGACTGACGTGAGATTTTAATCGACCCCCCTCCCCCCTTGGTGAGATTTTTCCAAACCCCTCCCCCTTTTTGGGCGCAAGTTCAGAGTTGCGTATGCGCCAAGTTTTTGGCGTTAAAGATGACTAATATAGTAACCCTAACTCATGTTAAAAGAGTCATTTGGCTTCTAAATATGCCGCTAAACAGCCAAAAATCGCCAAGCATACGCAACTCTGAACTTGCGCCCCTTTTTGACCTCATGTAATTTATGGATGACCCCTAACATATTAGTTAGGGTTACCATATTAGTCATCTTTACCGCTAAAAACTTGGCGCATCCACACCTCTGAACTTGCGCCAAATCGTTTTCGAAAAAAAGCCAATTATTTTCTAAAGGAAAATATAGAACCCTATTGGTTTAAAATAACATTTCTAAAATGCTAAATTTCATTTAGTTTATTTAAAACAAAATTTATACTACAGTATAAACTAAAAATTTTGAAATTCGAGAAAGAATCACGGAAAAGTACTGAATCTTTTCAACATTGCAAAGAATAGTATTAGATTTGAATTCATGGACGTATATAAGGGGGGGGCAAGGTTAATAGAGTACTCTCATAAAATATCGCTACGTCACAACATACAGAAAGTTGGTCTCCCAATGTTAATCCTATGAGAAACTATGCATAAAAACGGACGAAAATAACCCAAGTAGCACCGTTCGTTGGCCCAACGTTGGGAAATGGTCGGCACTGTTGGCAAACGGTTGGTAGTTTTGCCATCAATTACCCAACGAAATCCCAACCACAGCTTATGGTAGTTGGCAACGGTTGGCAGAAAGTACATTGGCCCAACATTAATTTCCCGTTGGGAAAAATGACAATGACAAAATGGGAAAACCGCCGTGGTTATTTTTTAAATAGTGTGATTATATGATAATTTTGGATCCTAGAAAATTTTATATTTTTTTAACAAGTAAAATAATTTTTCAGTATATTTTTGGACATAAATAATATAACTTTATTTAACGTTTAGCAACTTTTTTAAATAAAGTGGTACCTTTACTTTTCTTTAATATCTCTGTTCGCCCCCTCACTTAAAAATAAGGGGTGAAATATCCTTTTATCTTTTTCAATGTAAAGGTCAACTTTGAATGATTAGAACTTGAAAAAAATACCCTTGCACTTAAAAGTAATTTTTTTAAAAACTAAGTCGGGAAACACATTAACACCGGAACACATATTTTCGACGATATTAGCTTCTATGAAAATTATACCCTCCTCTTAAATACCGGCTGATAGGCTAACACCGTAGATCACCTGATAGTTGAATTTTCATAATTCCGTGTTTTAAACTATTTTCATCGGGTCGGTGGCAAGCTCTTTTACTTTTCTTTCATTACATTCCCATAAGCTCTCAGAATCTGGAATTCCATTAATTTGCGACAAAAATTAAGGTCCCAGGACCTGTGCGTAAGTCGCACTAAAGTCGCAATTTTTACCGAAATCAAAAAACGATATCGAGTTTTTGACCTTAAAATCTTAAAATATACCCTACCATACACCTCATATTCGATTTTGGTGAAAATCGGTTGCTAATTAAGGCAGTGATTAGACTTTGAAAAGGGTTAGATTTCGGCAAAAAAAACACCAGTCCAAAGAAAGCTTATAAATCCGAAAATATTCATATTAATATTTTTTTGAATTTTTTTTGTAGTAAATAATAGTTATGGCAAAGTTTTTCCAGAATTACGGGAATCCACGGTGGTTTTTTCGTCATCCAGGATTTTTAGAACAAGATTGGGGCTACTTATATTTAATGCCGAACACTCCATTTTTTGGGACAAGTCGTGTCAGGATAGTTGCGGAAAAAATTTTACCCCACCCCAAGTGTTTTATATGGGTAAATTGGGAATTTTTCACAGATTACGAATATCTAAATCATTAAGGTGTGCGATAGTTAAATCAAGATGTTTTCCTAAAAAAACGATATTCCTAAAACTCGGTTTTTCCCGGATTACATCCGAACCGCTTGCTTTAGACTTCTGGAATATCGGTATATGAGCTGCCAAAAATTTAAGGAATCTAACCATGTATCGCATTAGGGGTTGAGTCAAAATTAAGATTCCCACTTTTTTCCCGCCAAAACGTTCCCGGACCATTTTCCACTTTTTAAGGACGCTCCGGATAGTGAAGTAACACTTTTCTGAAGAGATTTGTTCCGAAAAATTTGAATTTCGTAAACTCTAAGCTCTACCTTGCTTAGTTCCAGAGAAATTTACAAAAAGTATCGTTTTTTGACCATTTTAGCCATTTTTTAAAACTATTGTTTTCAATATAAAAAAACCGCACATTAATATTGACTTTAATTCTTTAATAAATTTCTAATCGTTTCAAATTTCGGTGGGGGTATCTCTAAAGACCCCAACCCTTAATCCCCCCAAAAAATTAACTTGCCAAAACGCCAAAAGAAAACAGTGTTCGACGTTCGTCAATCACTGTAAAAAGTCTGTGCTCTTTCTTTAACAATAAATTTAAAATATTTCTCTTATATCACAAATTTGAATCTATATTCACCGAATTTTATTGCAAAAATAATTTGTGAGAATAAATTGAATTTAAGAGGCGTATACAAGAAGGGACGGGGGACACCCCATTTTTAGAACACGATTTTATTTAGAGTAGGTTGAAGCAAGTAAGAGAATGGGAAAACATTATCCCAACAAAAAATTATGTTTATAGCTAAAAAAAATGATAATAATTTAATGAGACCCCCTTAAAAAATCCAGCTACAGTACTGGTTAAACCATAAAAATATTTGATTTTGAAACTGTAATCTTATAACACTTAAAATGAGTTTAAACTTGTATTTAAAAGGTCAAATTTCAAAAAAATTTCAGAGGTAGGACCCCCAGACCCCCTTTTTGTTAAAAGTTACAAACGGTTATACAAAATCGGGACAGAAGTTAGTTGATTCAAAACCACCTTAAAATTGTTAAACGAGGGTGAAAAAGAGAAACGATTATTTTTTGGGTAGTTAACCAATAGTTTGTAAAAAAACATTTTGGGAGGAATCTCGAATCCTTGAGGCGACCCCCCCCCCAATTTTCAGGAGCCGACGACGCCAATGTTTCTAAGATCTGAGTTTTTAAAAAAATGTGCTATATCCTAGTTAATAATCTCATAATTAAAGCATACTATTAACTTCTTCTGCTTTGCCCATGCATGATCGCCAAACTAAATCTGCGCAAACGAAATAGTTATTCCCCTTCCCCTGTTTTCAAAACTCTTCAGTGAAACAGTATACCCGACAGTCGAAAGGTCGGTCTTCCTCCCTCACCATTTGATCTTTGCCTTGATCGAGGGGTGAGCTTGAGCTTTTTTTTTCAGGAAACTCGAGGGGTGAAGCTTGGGGGGATTTTTGTTTCCCGCTTTTAAGCATTTGCTAGTGCCATTTGTCTCTAGCTCCAGAACGGGACAGTTCTGTCGTTTTGAATATCCTCTGAGTCTTGCTGTTTTATGAGTTTTCTAGACTGGTAAGTTTTCATTTTTATGTTAAGTAATAGTTTCAATTTGTAGGAATATTTTCAATTTGTAGGTCTACAGTTGTACATGGTTTTCCCATATTCATTTTATATCAACATATATATGAACATGAACCTTAATAAGAATATTAAAAAGTTACTTTAATTGCACATTTGTATATCATTCCATTTACTATCTGTCATCGCTTACCTGCTTCTGATGAGTTTGTGCTCGCTTTATTGCCGGTGGTGTTTTGGTTATTAAGATAACTCATTTCAGTGTTTGGACTAGCGTATAAAAACTTGTTAATTATTCACACTTGTATTTTATCTTGATATTAATTTTTTAAAGTTATTTTTAATTAATTTTTAAAGGATGAAGTGGAATTTTAATTTGCATGAAGTGTTTGGATTACAGATTGCATTCTGGATATATTATACATTTCTGTGATATTTTAAATTTCTTAACCCTGTGAAATTTCTTAACTGGAGATCCCGCGATTTCCACGGACAACTCAAATGTAACAAGATCTGCGCATCTCGCGTCTTCCGCGGTCATGTGTTTTTCTTCCTTTATCGAGGAGCGCATCTCGTTTTTCCCCCCGTTTAACCACTGAAATAAATTATATACATTATCAAACGTTTAATTAACTTTGGTCAACAAATCTCATTATTTATCCCCTAAATTACGGGGCCAACAAATGTCGTTAGTTGTCCACTAAATTGCGACACTTGAAGGAATTTGTGGTATTACCGCTCACTTTGCCGGGTTTTTTTTCATCAGAAATGGCTGTTGAAAACGTTCAGCGATTGACAGAGGGTATATTCCTAAATTCCTGATGACTGATCAGATTCTTAAAACGATTTTAGTTTTGATAGCAAAAGTGGATATTGATGTTTCGGACTTTGCTCCTTATATTGCGATGAATCTGATCATGATTCTATACTTACTCAATAAATTAAATAGAAATTAACTGAAATTCAATTGAAATTTGTTAAAAAAATTTTTGGTGATAACATCTGAAATCAGTTTTCTGGCAACTTAGTTTCTCAATAAAAAATATTTTCTGGAAAGAAAAAAAAATGCATTTTTTAATTCCCCGATATGTATAGATTCAAAATATGCAAAAATACATAATATTTAAAACAATTATGGTTCACAAATTGCTAAGTCAGAGGGTTAAATGATATCTTATAGTAATTAATATATAATTATAATTATATATTATAATTTCAACATAAAAGGATCGATTTTACAACAGTTTTGATGTGTACAAAATAACAATCTTGAGGGGTCACAATTTCAATGCCCTCCAATCTTAAATGAAATCATACAAAAGCAGATGAAATCAAAGTGCAGTTTTAAACAGTAGAAGATGTTCCCAGAATATCATAGTATTTTTTCGCTAATTATTAACAAAATTAATTTTAATTTATCTTTATTTAGACGATGTTTCATGTATCCGAGTTTGAAGACGGTGGCTTGGGAATAGTAAGAGAAGAGTGGCTTACTCCGAGGAAAACAGAGGCATTTTGGCCCCCGCATAAAGTTTCTTCGAAATATAACAAATGTCTCCTTAGTAGTGAAAACAATAGGGGAGAGTGTTGTACCTCTGGACAAAAATCACGTTTGGATTTTTCTAAGACAGGTAAAATCACATTTTAACCATTTTAAGTGCCCAACCTATAGTTCTAACCTTTGTGAGTTCAGATATATTTTTTACTAGCCAAAATCTTGAAAATTGGATTTTTAATCATTTATAATACCATGGAAAAAATTGTGTCCAGAGGTACAACAACCTGTTGTACCTATGGACAGACCCAGTTGTACCTGTGGACACCCTTAAAAAAGGAAATTTTAGTTGAAATAAGCTAAGAATTAACATTTTTACTGATGCATTACCTTTTAATAACCTATTTCAAGCCTTTTTAAAATTGAAAATGGATTTTTTAAAGTAATGTAGTTTTAGATCGCAAATGATCATTAAAACGAAGTTGAATGATAAAAGTCTTGATTTTTTACCAAAAACACAAAAATCACATGGTATTTTCAGATCAGAATTTAAGATAATAGTTTCATCAATCATGCTGATTGATCTGACAACTTCACTGATTCGAAAAAAAAAACAATTCGATCAACACTTAGTTGTGCAAGCGTTTGGTAGTAATAACAATAATAATTTGGTGGTAAATCTTCTTCAGTGGAAATTTCAAGTTTTTTTAATCATCTTACTTAAATGCGATAGGGTGCTTAGGATTTTACACCATAATTTACATTAAATTCCAAGTAGAATCATAAATTTAAAAAAGTAGTTTAGATCACAAAATATTTGATTTTTCATCTAAAATTCACTTGAAAATAATCGCTGACAAATAGAATACCATTTAGAATTAATTGAACATTTATTTAAATGTATTCAGTTGAATGAAACCTGATTCTAAAACGCCGATTAGCTACAGACATCCACAAGAACGTGTCCGTAAGGTACAGCACTTATGGTGTCCGAAGGTACAAAATGAGGTGGTTTTGTATTCAAAGTTCTATAAAAGATAAAAGAATTGAGATCTGATGATTTTTAATATCAAAACTAAAAAGTCAAAATCTCGGGGATTCCCCCATGTATCCCATTTTATCATATCATAATCATAGGGGAAGAAAAGAGTTAATGTAGTGATGCACTAAAAAAAACTTTGAGCACCTAAAAACAGTATTTTTGTTTTATAAAATTTAAATAATATTTTAAAGAGCTGATTTTACGTTAGCAAGTAGATAGCATCTGATTACATTCAAAATCGACCACAAATTCAAATTTACATTTTTTCCCGAATTTTAAAATGAGGTGGCTGAAGGTACAACCGTCCGTAGGTACAACACTCTCCCCTATAGAGAGAGAACTGGAAATTGCATGCAATTAGTCGAATTATATGCTGCACAGGTGAGTAGGTTTAACATACCCCCTACGAATTCTCACCACCTAAAGATAATTTTTATAACTAAGGATTCCCCATAGCTAAATAAATTAAGTATGAATGAAGGTTACTGATCCATACTGATACCTTTTACTGATATTTTAGCATAAAATAACTTTAAAATTTGCGACTCCTGTTAATAGGGGATTTCTCCTTAAGTTTCTGTTTCAAACTTAAATTAGAGCTTTTAAGATTATTTGTGAAATATTATTAAAACTGTTGTATTTTCAGATGATACTTCAATAGCCCGGAAAAGGCTAAAAGAGGCATCCGGAGAAGATACCACTGATGTTGTATCAGCAACTGAAGGCCCCCCTAGGAGGAAACGCAAGATTAATAAGAAATACAGCTACCACTTTGACGAAGATGATACAGATTCCCCTCCCATCCAGCTGAAATTACCCAGACCTCCGGAGGACTTGATAGAGGGGTTGAGGACCTTATTATTATAGTACTCCCACCTCAACACAATCAAGCAGGCAGGCTACTCCCCATGACAGTAAGAAATCAAATTAATTTTCATCCTTGATCAAATGGTTTTCCCTAAATCCTTAAACATTTGATTTTGTTTATTTCCTCTTCACCTTGAATAACAATTTATGAATTAATTCTAGCCTAAAGCTTTTCTTTTTTTCCAGTTCTTATAAATATTGCTAGGATGCTAGGCCATTGGCAACAATAGAACGGAGGCTTGGGGAAATAGAAAGGAGGCAGCTGCCGATACTAGAAAATTCTGCTGGCCCTTCTCATTGCTCTGCTGGTTCGATATCGAAGCACCAGCAAGTTTAAATCTTCCAAGCAATAGTGTGGAAGAGGTTGAGAAGCTGGAAGAGTGGCTTATCGAGGAGGATAATGCTGCTTCTTTAGTAAGTCATTATCATTATGTAAACTTAATTATAGTTTTGCTCTATTGTCAATTGTCATGCTTAATGATTCGGTTTATTATATAGAAAGAACAAGTAAAATAAACAACCAAATATAAAATTACAATGCATGTATAAAACATTTTTAAAATGTATTGTTTTATCAATATTTCTTTGATGTGGTCTTGCCTTTTAATAACTGATTAAAATTATTTTGCAGATTCTTTATTTGGGTATAATTGGAGGGAAGAAAGGTCCCGAATACAGTAAAGATAATTTTGGAGCCGATTTTTACCAATCAATTTGCAAAATTCTACAACTGGACTGGAAAATATCAAAAGTGTCCCCTGAAGCACTTAAAACTAACCAAGTTAATTCCAGGTTAGAATATTAAGTTTGCATTAGTACTTTCCATTACATTTTAAACTAATTTCGTACATTAATCAATACGACCTTCAGAATTACTAAGTATTAAGTTTTTATCTTAAAAAAAAATAATTTTGTTAAATTCTATTTTAATTTAATTTTTAGTGACTTAATGTTTAAATTAACTCTGGCTATAACAGCTACACGCTTTTCTTGTCTACCAATGAAGCTTCAATCAAAGATCAACTGGGCAAATGTATAATAAATATATAGAATGCAGGACATAAATGTAAATGGTTTATTTTCAAAATAATATACTACAAAGACTATCTAACAGATTAATAGGCTAGTACTAATATTTCTTTTAATCTGACTTAATTAGTTGTGTTTTCCTGTGTATGAAGAAATTAATTTTGGGATTATTGCAAGGAAGGTTTTTATCTTTTTAAAATGGGAAAAACTAATTGTTAGAGGATTTGTATATACATTGTAGATTGCAGTTTTAATAGTGAGATAATTATTTCAGGTATTGTTCGAAAAAATAGAAATACTCCGAATGCAACAGATGAAGTTAATGGAGCACTGACCAGTTGGTTTAGATTTAGTAAAGACCGTGATGGAGGAAGGGCACGAAGGATGAAGAAAAATTAGAGTTAGTTTAATTAGTCTAAACTTCAGTATTAGCATTTTTTTTTAGTTTTCAGTGTTAGCATTTAAAAGTCATTACTCAGTTTTTATCAAGCAGCCCTTTTTAAATTTAAAACTTAGTATCCTGCAAAGAGAAAAATATAGTGGTCAATCTAAAAGGACCAAGTACTGGGAAATAGCTGAGGCAGCTAATATCATAAAAGATCAATTATTAAGTGAAAATCAAATGAATTTGTGTAAATATGATACTCAGGTTATTGATGATTCAAATACAGACAGTGTTTCTTTAATTAATTCAAATATAGATAGTTCTTTAATTAATTCAAATACAGAGTGCTTCTTCAAATAATAGCAGCAATGAAAGCTGTCTTTCCAGTACTAATTCGGATTCTGGATCAATTTCCCCTAATGTAATCGATCAATTACGTTTATATTAGGGGCATACACTAACATTTTTTTTACCAATATCGTTTCTGCAATTTAATTATTTCTAAACTAATTATTCTATTATCTTAATTTCCTTCATTTTTTTGCTTTTAGTTACATTTTTAATTTTAAAGTGGGTTTAAAACCTGATTCAGGAATATAATAGGCTAAGTGTGTGTTTGAAGCTGTGTAAAAATTTGTCTTTCTAAAATTATGTGAAAAGGTACTCCTTGAATTTTTTACTAACACTCCTTGATTTTGATTATTTGATTTGTAAAAATTTGTATGAACCATGTAATCAAGTCTCATGTATTTTTCTGTTATGGAATATATCTTTTATGGAATAAACATGTTTATACAAGATTTTTGAGTATTTTCTGTGTTGTGGACCATATGCCTTTTTTATTTTATATCATTTATAGAAAGGATTTTATATATTTTTGCTATGAATCATTTAAATGTTTTGAAGTTGACTAATATGCATAATATGCCTAATCCTAAATATGTATGAATTAGTTAAAATTTAAAAATTAGAGGCTTTATTGTAGAATTATTATGGGTAGGAACACACAACAGGCCCATTGTAGGCTGATAATAGTTAAATATGGTTAGGCCATCGTTGGTTGATACAGCAACATTTGGTTGGGCCATCGTTGGTTAATAAAATAAAATTTTGTTGGGCCATCGTTGGTTAGTACAGTAACATTTGGTTGGGCCATCGTTGGTTAGTACAGTAACATTTGGTTGGGCCATCGTTGGTTAATATTGTAAAATATGGTTGGGCCCATCGTTGGTTGATACAGTAAAATTAGGTTGGGCCAACCGTTGGCCCATCATTGGGGATTGGTTAGTTGGGCAACCGTGGACAAGTGTGCCAAATTATATCGTTGTCCAACCGTGGGATGAAACGAAGGGCCAACGTTGTGCCAACCGTTTGTGCTACTTGGGAACTAAGGTTGTTTACATAATATATGTATGCACTACTGTATTTTTCAAATTCCAGAGGAAATATGAATTTTTTTACTCTTATACAACTAGGAATACTGAATATATTTAATATTCTGAATAGCATACTTAAATGAAAAGGTCTTAATCAAGAAAATGTTTGTGAATTTGCCTTAGAAGTTTGTTTAACCTAATTTTTTGATACTCCATTTTGTCCCTCCTCATAAAGGTTATATAAAAGCCTTCAAACCCCCTTACTACGCTCAGGTGGAATTTCAGATTTTACAAACCACCTCTCGAAACTTTTAATTCTTGCACCATAGAAAACGATCGAAGTTATCCATAATGAAAGAGGTATATGGGGGGCGGGGGGTCGGGGGTTCACCACCGAAAAAATTTTGAATTTTAGTCTGCTAAAAAGTGTTTTGAAGCTACTTTTTGGAGGGTTTTCAGAGAGCTTCGTGGGCCGTATGCGGCCCGCCAGTTGGAAACCCCTGAGCTGAGTTGGGTTGGAACTCCCGTCACTAGTAGTGAGTTCTACCCAAAATGGCGGCCGATTGAGCGTGATGTCGCTACTTAAGGTATTAGAGATCCAGGGCTTTATCTACTGCGACCCCTACGAAGTTTCTCTACTATGAAGAGGTTAAAAACCTACATTAGAAATAAAATGGGAGATGACAGACTTACTGGACTTGCTCTGATGAGTGTTCATCGGGACTTGGCGATGCAATTGGATTCAGAAGAAATTATAAATAAGTTAGCATCTAGGCGTAAAAGGCTAAATTTAGTACTTTAAAGTAATTATTTTATTTACTAGGGAGCTACCGCCCCCTGATCGCTGACGCAGGTCCTTTTGGAATTGCTTCGCAATTCCCACATTTTCCAACTCGCTGAACTTAATACACTTTATAAAACAATTTACAGAAAAAACGTCACCAAATCTCCTCCATGAATAAATCTCCCTTAAAAGTTTGAATATAATATTAACTCGAACTTATCAAGAATTTAAACGAAATGTTTTTAAAAATATTCATCTCAATTATTTTTAATCTTTGATTATAAAAAAAAACTAATTCTAATTGTTTATCAATATTCGGACCAAACAAAAACCATTACTTTAAAGTAACTCGTTAGTATAATATGCCTAGTGTTTATCATTCATATTTTTTTAAACCCAGACTTGTTGAACAATACCGTTTAAGCAATTGAAAATAATGAGAGAAAACATCACTATGTTTACAATTAATTTCTATGAAATCAGACTAAAAATTATAAGTATTGGACAAAAAGTGTGAAATTTTAGTATGAAATGGCGTAGATGTAAGTTTTTGGAACATGTTTTTATCCGTCTTTGAGTGATATTTCATCAAGAAAGTACTTTTTAAAAAGGTGAAAATACATGTTTCATCTTAAAATATAGCGTAAATCGGTCGTTGTGATTGGATGCATAATAATTTGATTGACAATATTGTTTTGTAACTGCGACCTTATCCGTTATCTAAAAAAATGGGACATTTTGATACCATATATGTGACATTCGGTTCAGTAATTAAAAAGCCTTTCTCTGGAAACCGTTCACCAAAAACTTTTTTTTAGAATAGAGAGATACTGTTTTAGCTTTGTTTTCTTTATCATACATAAATATTTTACAAACCTTTATTATGTTTTATGTGTTTGCTTCTTTTTGCAAAATAAATTCTGGACCCCCCTTGTAAAAGCTATAGCTACGTCCGTGTTTGAATTAAAGCAGCGATGTAAAAAAAGAGAAACTTATAGAATTTTCGAAGCCGGGAACGGGATTACGTGAACGTGAATTACGTGATACGGGGCCTTTCCAAAGTGCGATTTGGTAGTGCAGTAGAAAATCGCTCAAAAATCAATTAAATTAATTTTCATTGGGTCGATCACCTTTGACCTTTCATAACATTTCCATAAGCTCTCAAACATTTCATTTCCACCCTTGCAAGTCGCACTAAAATCGCGAATTTTACCAAAATCTAAAAACTATGGCTCGACCGATGCATCGGATTGGATGATGCATCGGCGCCGATTGTTTGAAAAAATACCTATCGGCCTAGACATCGGCAACCGATATTAACTTGAGAAAAATCGGCCTAAAAAGACATTAAAAAGCCGATGTTTTTCGCAGAATAACATCAAGCGATAGACAAAAAAGTGTGATTCTGCTCCAAATTCAGTTTCAAGTTCTTGTTGTTCTTGTTGATTGGATGGAGACATTTGCTGACTATTAAAAATAGTCAGCAAATGTCTCCATCCAATCAACTTGAATTCAAGTTGAACTTGCATCTGCATGGGTGTCATAGGAAACAGGGGAGGTGGGGCAATTGCCCCCTCCAAGTTAACTATTTTCAAGTCTGCTTCTGCTACTTGGAAATTCAACGTTTTCAGTTTAAAAGGGTCTGTTCCACCGGATGTGACTCAAAAGGCCTAAAACTGAGTAGAAACACTACTTAAAAGCCAAATTTCAATAAAAAATTTGTGGGGGAGAACCCATAAAACCATCTGTAAAAATTTTTGCAGAATACAGTGTTTTCCCCTAAAAAATCTGTCGCTTACAAGAAGCTTTACATTTTGTGTCCCCTGAAGAGTTTTAAAAGGAAATAATACTCTTGATGGTACAAGGGGAATCTTCTAAAATGTTTTCGGGGAGGACCCCCGCCCCCTTGAAACATTTTGCGTCAAGAAATTTTGTGGTTTGCAGGGAACTGTTCTTTTAACCCTTCGTCGGTCGCAACTGTACTTTTTCGCACACCTCATACATTTTCATTCGCCTTTCCGTTGTTTTGGGTGGGGGTTAGAAGTCTGAAATTCCGGGTAGTATCTAATCTTCACCGGATGTATGGCGCCAGCCAATTCATTAAATTCGCGCGCTTTGTTAAGTTTGGTTTTCACCATAATTTCACTATTTGACACATTGCGCCCGATCGTGTTTCAGTACTTTAAAGTAAGTAATATTAATTTTTGGAATATCTTATGCTTATTTATTTATTTTATGAGTGTTAGCACGTCAATATTATTAAATTTTCCTTAATATGTATGTAATTCTTCTAACTTGTTTTGGTTTATTGCGGCTCAAGTAGCACAGAAGCGTCCGTTAACCGTTGAATATTGGTCCGATAGTCTGAAAAGCGTTTTGTCTTATCTAAGCAATGTTATAAAACCGTTTATATAGACCGAATAATGAAACGTTTCCCTTTCCGTTCGGAGCTGACGTTCTTCTAGAGACCGATCCCGGATGTTTTACTAGACAATAGGGTTGTTTCCTTCAACTGAAATTGATCATTTTAACACCAAAAACACTAAGAGAAATGCAAAAGAATAATTTACCCACGCTCAAAAAATTTTTAGACCAAATAGTTAATTAGTTAAAAGCATTTAAAATTTGGAGCCGCAAAAAAAGAGGCGTGGCCAGCTGTGACGTCATTTGGTATGAACCGGCGAAAAGTACCGATCCTTTGCCTTGCCTCTTGCCTGCATTTGTGTTTTGTTTTCGAACTGAGTATTTACGCTTTGCTTATCATAAATATTTTAAACTAAGATTTCGTTTATTGTTCTTTTACATCATTACTGTACACAAAACAGGATTATTTTTCAAATTGAGCCTGGTTTTATTCGAGCAGATTCGAATAATTCGCCGAAAATTTCGGTTTTAACTTCGGTTGATTTCCTTAGAAACGATACACGGTTCAATAAACCAGAAATAGAGGAGTTAAACAAGCAAGATGAGTACTATTTCGTATTCTGTTTTTAAAGTTTTAAAAATCTATTATATTTATTAATAAAGAGCATTTTTAGTTCGAGTACACTCCAGCATTGTGGTAGGGTAGTTTTATTTTCAACTCCCGTTTTGATCCTGAAAAAAGTAGTAGGAATTTTGAAATAATTTTACTATTGGTAACTAGTTACATCTTTGAGAATCAGTCAACATGTTTTCTGGAAAAAATCAGACATTTTTTATCTATTAGATATCGAGTTTACAAGCGCGCACTTCGGTCTTATTTCCCGCCAACCCATAGAGAAATCTTCTTTTTCGACATATTCCCCTTTTTGATGGTTTAAAAAATAAAAAAACTAATGAATATTTAAAAATAAGATAATTATCGATACAAACATATTTAGTTACATTTCAACGTAATCACCTTGAAATGAACCATTTATTGCACCTTTTTCACAAGTTTTTCTATCCCTCATCTTGAAAAGTTAGATTTTTCGTTGATTCGCAGGCTGTAGCTCCATGAATCACCAATGCCTGGAACTTGGCTGATGCACAGCATATGGTTTTAAACCTGCACAATTGCATACTGCAAAAATCACCTGCCTGCCCATTGTTTTTTGTTAATGCGAAAAGAGTTTGAAAGAATAGAAATTACACAGGTCTGCAATGAAAAAGCTGTTTGAACAATTATTACGATTTCCTATGTATTTTGGTGTGCTGATAACGAAAAAAATATTGAAAAAATCCTATACGTCAGGATTTTTCACAAATTGCAACATTATATTCGAATTTTCCCATTTTTTTATAGTTTTTGAACATTTCTAGCTCCTCCCTTTTTAAAAATTAGGAGCTGTGAATGATGCACATAGTAAACTATCTCATCAGGATATTTAGAGATAATTATAGAGATTGAAATAAAATATTAGGCAAGACTTAATCGTGCAATAATGAAGGATTTTTGTTGTATAGTTCAAAGAAACGTTCTTGTTGATAATCACAAGGGTAAATTTACCAAGAAGAGCTTCATAAGGTGGAAAAATTGGCTGAAGAGTGTGTAAATGAGTTTATTTTAGTTATATAATGATTTTTATGAAGAATATGTAATAAAAAATTTATTTTATAAGCATATTTTTATTAAAATTGAAATATTAACTTATTTTACAATCATACCTAAATTGTCGGGAAACATGCCATTCTAGGGCAAAACAGAGATCATTTTTGAGTTCAGGGATCCAAAAAACATTAAAACTAATCACCTCATTAATAAATTTGGATTAAAAATCTACTTCTTAAGTGTATTTACATTTTTTTTAGAAATGTTATATTTGCTCAATTTGTTACAAAATGCGATGTCTTAAAAATAAAAAGAGGTCATATTTGGATTCAGCACACCAAAACACATGAAAATGATATTCAGATAAAGTTTGAGTCGAAAAATAATTTTTTTTAAAAGATACTTTCATTTTCTTAAAAAAATTGGCATTTTTGTTAAATTGTGAAGAAAGGTGAAGTCTTATGATAAAATGGAGGGCAATTTTAGATTCAGCACATAAAAGATTTTATGGAAATATTTGAATAAAAAAATTAGTGTTAAGAGTCAATTTTTCAAAATTTTAAGGCATTTTCAGGTGAAATAGTCCAAACAGCTCGAAAAAAAATTTTTTGCGGACCTGTGTTATCATATTGGCCGGGGGAAATAAGTTCGGGAAGCGCACTTGTAAACTCGATATGCTCGATTGCTGGGTATTAATAATGTTTAAATTAATACGTCAAAGTTTTGAGATGATTCGATAAGTTTAAGATAGTAATTTTGGCTTTAAAACTGCACAAACTGGTAATTGTTCATAGTTCTTTAGCACTTCCCTCGTTCCGTTGAGCAGCTGGCATGAAATAAAATCAAGACAGATGTTTCACTGAACATTGAGAGCTGAGAGTCTTTCCCATCACATAAATGTTTTATTTGTTTCCAATTTCGAACAATAAGTGTTGCATTTTTAGTTTATTCAAAAATATTCATTCGCCCTTTACCGTAATTTAGCGAGTGCAATTCTCACAAGCTAAAATAATGCGTGCTTAAATATCGCACTGATTTCAGGATCTATAATTTAACTTACGACATATTACTAAATAACTGTGTCTATGTGTAAGCTTTCTTGTGTTGATTTTGATATAGTTTACAGAAAATTTTCTTCAAATGACTTACAAATACCGAGAGAAGTTTTTCCCAATAGATGTTTTGTTTGAGATAAAAATTTCTCATCTGTAACTTATTGAATCATCTCAAAACTTTGACATCTTAATATAAACATTGAAAATATACAACTTAACTTTCAGTAGCCATTTTAATCATGCATACCCAGATCTTAAAGCGGCCAAATAAAATTTTACGAAAAGCGTCGTTTGCGGTCTTCTTTTGTAGCCGCAATTTTAAAAAGAAATAATACCCCTACCAAAACCATACATTGCATTCTTAAATATATGTAAACCACAATCCCTTTTGTTTGAAATCTCCACCTATTACCAGTTTTTCAAAAAAAAAATTCGAAAACAAAGCTTAGTAAAAACTGTCAGAACTTTTCGGACAAACTTTTATCTTTCGCGAGCGATTTGTTTTATCAAAAGAACTTTTAATCATGAAATAAATAAGAAGCACTACATGTTTACTACGCTATAATTTTTTAATATAGTGCTAAATGGATACTGAATCAAAATGGTCTTCACAACAGAACAGTTTGGTAGTGGCGGAGCCAATTTTATCCTTCATACAGGCTTTGAACATTTCTTCTTCAATTTTTCGTTTTTTGGAACAATTACGAATCTTTTACTTGGTGTTTTTACAGTCAATGAAGTGCATCCTGGTACAATGCAGTATTATTAAGCTTTTTTTACTTCGGAATCCATTCTTTTTTACGGATGCACGTGCTTTCTATTGGGAAAAATAAGAGCGCGCGATCGGCGAAACCTCGGATACTACCAAATGACGTATCTGCGCAGTGGCGCGTTTTAAAGCACTGTGACTGCGCATCCTCTTTAAAAATTAATAAAAAATTAAATTAAAGTCGTAGCGACCTCGGGATTTTTTATAACAACTTTTTTCACTATATTCTACCAGGAAAAAAATAAAACAGAAAATGGGAAACTACCCTATTCAGACTCTCGGCCCAGTCGGTCGTGTTTTTAAATACATTTGACGGACCGTTTCCCTTTCCGTTTGGAGCCGACGTTCTTCTGTAAACTTTGGGGACCACTGCTCTAGGCAGTGGTTCCCAAAGTGGGTTCCGCGGAACCCTGGGTAGGCCAGTCAATAACGACATCGAAAGTTGCAAAAAATCAGGTAGTTCCAATTTTTGTTTTAAGTTGTTAGGACCCATCCCAGTAGTTAGTAACCAATTTTGCAACCCTGAAAGCCCTGTGCTAACTTCGCAATCCTCAAAAAACCTCAAAATTTTCCGACTTTTTTAATTTTTTGGCTTATAACTCATACAAAATGCATCCGCACGAAAAAGTTTCAAATGTATCTTTTAAAGTAGATAAAATTTGCAATAATTTAAGACCATCCCAAGTTTATACGTCCCATAGATTCCGAGTTACATTTCTTCGAAAATGGGCAATTATTTCCCAAAATTCTGAATCTAAGTCGCTTTTATAGCAAAAAAAGGCTATAGTACTCGTTGTAAAAGGTAAATAAGGGCAAATAAGTTGTAGTACAGTTATTTAGCTTTAATTTAAGCCCTGAATGAAGTCTCTAGGCCCCATAGTTCTTACTTTATCTTAAAAAACAAACAATTTGGGAAAACCGAAATTTCGGAAAAATAGAGCATAACGTTGTATGGGCATAGTAAAGGAAAAATAAAGCTATAACACAATATGACGTTTTAAAAATTATTATTTATTTATTGAATACAAAGTTATTTGTCTAAATACTTGTTAATGAATGTTAATTTTTAAATTAAATTGAGATTAATTAGTATGAATTATAATTAATAAATTAAAAAATGAATATTAATTTATTGCTTCTTTAAGTATTAGTTTATAAAATACGACTTTTTGAGGTACCAAAGATCATGTCTCTTCCAAGGATTTAGGACTGTCTTCCTCGTTGTCAGACTCGTCTATCTCCATTGTAGGGATGCTGAGGCATGACTTGCCTTGACATGGTTTACATAGTGCAGAACACTTAAGTCCCGCTTTCTGACATGAGCAGCCTCTTCCAGCACACCCTTTTTGGCACTTGCATGAGATGAATTTCAGGAGAGTTTTTGATGCTGGATCTTTTGTAGAGGTAATAGGTAGCAGACCTTGCTGACTCCTCGTCCAGCCCCAGTCAGTTGGGTTTTTGTCTGCACCTAACCATGTCTGCACCTGGTGGTATGTGCGATATGCATGTTGAACAGCAGCCTCTTCGGTTGGAGGCAGACGAGCCAGGTGGACCTTGGTGTTGGCAGCTGAACGAACAAAGATTTCGTAACGGAGGGCGTGAAGAGTGTCGGAGTCTCCTCCTCCATACAGAGCCACAAGCCATTTATTTCCAGCAGAGGCTATTTCTTCGTGGCTAATATCAGGCTGCAGGAAAATGGAAGCCACGCCAACCAGATGGGGATTTTTTTCAAGCATGCTTAGCATCTTCATTTTCCCTTGCCTGAAAATTGCAGAGGTGGTGTCACAACCAGAGAAAGCGTGCAGAAACAATTCAAATCCGTGGGGACAGGCCAGCTCTCCGCTATTTAAAGATTTGGAGGAAAACTGCAAACAAGTTGATTCCCGCTTGACACCTTTTTGAAGGAGAACATTTTCCACCGTCGAGCCCAATCCATTTAAAAGAACCAACAAGTCCACATCTTCTCCAACCACGATGACATTTTCATTCAAGCTGCTTTTGTCGAGAGCAGTCCGTACGATTGTACAGTCAACAGTTTTATGCTTTATACCAGTGGTCTCCAACCCCCGGTCCGTGGACCGGTGTCGGTCCGTGGATCAAATGGTACCGGGCCGCGGGCCGACCATTTCATTGAAAATGAATTTAAATTCCTAGTGTTTTACTCCAAATTAATGAATGAAATGAATTATAAATCATTTTATATTTATTTTTGGTGTAACTGTATTTTATTTTGAAAGCATGCTTAAATACAATAAAATTAAAATTAATAAATCAAAATAATCTATAATATAAATAATCAACCCCCCCAGCAGGCCGCGGTAAAATTATCAAGCGTTGACCGGTCCGTGGTGGTAAAAAGGTTGGGGACCACTGCTTTATACCATTTCAAAGCTTCTTAAAAACTTAAGAGAATGACACCTTGTTCATGATTTTAGGTCTAATAGGTTTTGAGCATCAGCTGTTTGAAAATGTCATTTTTTTTCAAAATCACTCGATTTTTGCCTCTTTAAAAGTGGATTTCTCAAAAACTACCGGCCCCAAAAATCTGAAATTGGTCTCATACTCCTACAGATGGGTACAATAAGCACACAAAAAATTATCAAAATCTAAGACCTAAAGGTCCAAAAGTGTACTTATTTTGGTTGATTTTACGTGGAATGACCCTTAAGTTACTTTGAAATAGTGTTTGAGTACAAATACAAGTATTTCAGGAAAAGTAACTAAGTATTAAGTACACATACCCCAAAGAAGTAGCTAAATCGAGTACACGAATAGAGTATATGAAAAGTATTTAAGACTACCTTCAGTTACTTTACCCGCAAATTTTCGATTTATAAATTTAAAATTTAAACTACAAAAATTCATTTAAAATAAATACTTAAAAATTAAAATTTATTTTTGAATTATTTTTTAAAAAATTAGAATATAATTTTAATATTAAAATCAAATTTGAATATTTAAATTAAAACTTAATAGAGATAATTATGTCTTCTCAACTGGAAGAAGGTGGAAGCAACCGATGCTTCTAATTGTTGGACTACATAATAAGTTCTTTCTCAGGAGCCCTTTGCCTTGAATCCTTATGGAGCTTGGGTATTCCAAGTGGCACACGGCAGACAACAACAACATAATAAGTTAATAATTTAAATTAAACCATAATGTAAAAATAAAAGGAAATTTAATAAATTGTTAAAGTAATTATTTTTAAAAAAAGAACTTACATTTAACTCTAAATTTAAGGTTACTAAGTTATTATTAAAGATAATGGTTTCTTCCTTTCATTATTATCCAATTTTTTATATGCCAGTTAAAAAAGTATTTCTTTGCATTCCACACTCTTTCTTTTGAAATTGAATTTAATTTAAAACTTGAAGCATTTATATTAATACTTTTGTCTAAAATTCTTTAATATTTCCACACATATTCTAAATTTTACTGCCAAGTTGGCAGATAATCGTAAGAGCACTAAAATATAGTCTATTATAGATATTAGGGACACTAGCAGATAATCAAAAGTTTACCATACCTTTTTGAATGAGATATTGAAAATGAGGTGTAGAAAAAAAATCACTAATTTATAAAAGACTGGTTCAAATAAAAATTTAATTATAAAATGACATTCTTTATATTCTTGGTCACAGGGAAAGTACTTTTCTAATAAACAATGCTTTTGAACTTTCAGTTTTCTATTTAGATGTTTTAATCGGCTTCTGTTGTTTTCAATGCTGAGGGTGCAGCCGAAAGCCATACTCTGTTATGCCAAAAACAAAGTGCAGACATCCACACTGCACGAAGGAGCCATGGTGAAGAAGCGCAGTACCTTCCCAACCACCATTGCTGTTTTCAGCAGGCGGGGATTGCTCACAACGGCACCGACGTCGCTGTAAAAGAATTGTTAGAATGAATATCTGTTGAAATGCAGGAAACTTAACCAGTTAACACAAGTGCTTAAAATAGTACTTAAGATGATTTTTCCCACACATCAGCATTTTTTTAAAAAGAGTTTTTCTGGTCCAAATAATTTGTGTTATAAGTATGATAAACTCTCAATACCTAACATGGTAAACCCAAACAAGGAGCTACCAAACTGAGCTACAAATATACTAAAGTTAAAGTTATGTTATTTTTTCTTGGTACACCTTGATGCTACAAAATACAGACCACACAAACAACTGATTAATTTTTGATAAATATTTAAAAAAGAGTTAACATATATGTGGATCTGCATATTAAGTAATAATTTGAAAATTAAAGTATCCTTTGGGTTTCTTTTGGATTTTTTATAGAGGTAGAATTCGTCTGTTTTGACCAGACTAAAAGCATTTTAAGGGTTCATTCAAATGATGAGTGCTGAACTTACCTTTGGATGTTGAGTGGTCAGCTGAGTCTGTTGAGTTGAATTGTTATTAGAAGAGGGGGTGGAGCAAAGCTTCTTAACAGATGCAGACAGAGCACAAGGGGTGGGGCTTGGACGATTAGTGTGGCTGTCAGCACCATACATAACATTATCTACTACTGTTCCATAGCAACTGTAGTTAATTAGCTCATAGTGCTGACTCATCTGAAATATATATTACCCATTATATGTGTTCTAATCATTGCAATTTTTTTGCAATGGGGAGAGAGGATGGGATGAATTTTCAGCAGAAAAATATAATTCATCCTATTGAATGAGGAAAACTGGCCTTAACATAATACTAACAATAACTAATCAAGAAATAGGTTTTAATAATAATAAAACAAAAACAAATTACTAATAATGTTTGTCCGGAAGAAGCAACTGCGTGTACAGTTGGGGAAATAAAAAACGACTCAGTTGCGATTTCCGGCGAACCACTTGGGTTAGGAAGACAAATGAGGTGTCATTTTTCATTGTTTTAAGTATTCTTTAACCAAAAAAATTTGAGTCCTTAGGGGGTCGTCTTCATATTAAACGAAACACTAACTTTTTTTTCAATGGGGACCCCCAATTATTATGAGATTTTCTGAAAGGCCATCCCTCAAAACCCTTAAATACCCAGTTTCATCCAGATTGATTCAAAATTAAAAAAATTAAAAAAAAATGTAATTTTTAAAATCGTGAAATATTTTTATGGTAATCAATTCAGGTAGTAATTTTATGAGTAAAGCCAAAATTTCAATCGATTTCACCGAATAGTTTTTGATAAAAACGAACTTTAATCTTAAGGGGCGGTATACCTAATGTGACCATTTATTTTTTTACTCAAAACGGGACATTGGTTTATTATTTAGGTTAATTAACAGGTAGTCAATAAAAATATTTTTTCAAAGTTTTTTATTCAGAAAAAGTCAGTTAGCTTAAAAATTACAAATTAAAAAATATATATACCCGAAACGTTTAGTTATATTTATATTTATCAGAGGAACAAATTTGCTTTAATATAGCTGGTGAGGTGATGATTTTAAGTAAGAATGAAAGTCTTGGCACGTTTTTTTATATTCACCTTAATTATCTACATCGCTTTTAGAACTGAAATTTGTAACTGGGTCTTCTTAGATGGCCACAATTTGTTCATCATAGAAAATACCCTTTCTACTGGAGCATTTGCAGCAGGCAAACATAAAATATATTAAATTAAAATAGATAAGTTTTCATGCTGAAGATTGTTGGCTTGAAAGTGTTTAAATACTTCCACCCAACGAGTTTTCGTGAAAACATTTAGATTATTCCATTCGGTTACTTTCTGCGATGTAATGTAGTAGTTACAAATTAACGAAAATTCGTCAATAACACTCACATTTTTGCGCGGTTTCAGAAAACGGGACAATTTTGCGTCCCAGAGTTCATTTCGGGGACACCGGGACTCGTAACTTTAAAAAGGGACAGTCCCGTTCAAAACGGGACGTCTGGTCACCTTAGGTATACCGTTGCCGAATGCATACCGCGAATGTTCTTTCTCGTTCGTTTTTATCAAAAACTATTCGGTGAAATCGATTGAAATTTTGGCTTTCTTCATAAAATTACTACCTGAATCCATTTCCATAAAAATATTTCACGATTTTAAAAATTAAATTTTTTTTTATTTTTAAAAATTTTTTAAAATTGTGAATCAATCTGGATGAAACTGGGTATTTAAGGGTTTTGAGGGATGGCCTTTCAGAAAATCTCATAATAATTGGGGGTCCCCATTGAAAAAAAAAGTTAGTGTTTCGTTTAATATGAAGACGACCCCCTAAGGACTCGAAAATTTTTTTGGTTAAAGAATACTTTAATTAATGAAAAACGACCCCTCATTTGTCTTCCTAACCCAAGTGGTTCGCCAGAAATCGCAACTGAGTCGTTTTTTATTTCCCCAACTGTACATGTGATGGTAACAAAAAAGAAAGAAAAACTGAAAAATTTAAACTAAATAAAATCCGTTTATTGATATCCATAAAAAATCATCTTTCTCACCTCATCAAAGAAGATAGAAGCATGCTTGGCAGAAACAAAGTTACAGTAGCCAAAGAAAGTGAAGCATACATCCATATCGGCACCTGAAACAAGCATACTTTTTAAAGCAATTTCTTTAACCCTCCAAATTGTTTCAGCATTGAAATGAAAGTCCTTCAACAAGATTCTTCACAAATTCATTTTTTATCTACTTAAAGTTAGAAGAAAATGAGTCATTTATTTAGGAGTATAAACTAAGTTCAGGATCGATTTGAATAACTCACATTCACAACATAGGTTACCCAGTCATCAGTAGCACTTTTTACTGGTACTTATTCTGTACCGACTTAATACATATACAACAGAGTATTAGCAAGTAATTTAATAAAAATAATGACAAATTTAATTAGTTAAAACAAATATACCGGAAAAATACTTAAAATTACAATAAATATTTATTGCCGATTTAATATAAGAGTAGACATGCCAACTTTTTTACTTTAAGAAGTAGGACACTTTATGTCTCCACTGATGTTATGCTTCCTACTCAATTTTTGCTGATTTAATTGAACATGAATCCTTCATGTATTTGTATATTCTAAAAGTGTTTTTATTACTGAACTTAGTATGAGGCTAAAAAAGTTCCAAATAATCAGTAAACAGCACAAGTTCAGAGTTGCGTATGCTTGGCGAATTTTGGCTGTTTAGCAGCACATTTAGAAGCCAAATAATTTTTTTAACATAAGTTAGGGTTACCATATTGGTCATCTTTACCGCTAAAAACTTGGCGCATACGCAAGTCTGAACTTGCGCCCAGTAAACTTTATTTTTAATGAACAGTACATTTTCTTTCTTACCTACACATCACCTTAGCTCAAAAATGCTTCTTAAAATATGAATTATTAATTTGATAGTCTAAATTAGGGTTATACCAGTGAAATCTCTTCTTTTTATAACTAACTTTTACAATAGGTGTAATATCACAACTCTCAAGTGTCACCTCCAACCGTGGACCGGTTTCGTCCTTGTTAGGACTCATCAGCACAGTATAGGATGGTAACGCAAGAGAGCGGAGGGCAAGTACTAGTCAAGCCGATTATAACTGAAAAAGTGGTGACCATTGATTAGTCCTCAACTCATCTGCTAAAATGACAATGGCATTCCTAGGACAGATTTAATTCCAGAAAGGCAAGGTAAATGAAAGGAGAATTTCACCATTTATTGCTGGTTAAGTGGACAATAGGTTCTCCTATTATGGTGTAAATTAGTAAAAAAATACTAAAAAAATTTAATTTAATTTTTTTTCTACTTTTAATTGACAAAAAACTTTGTCCTTGTGAAATTAATTTGTGTCCCTTGTGAAATTAATTGTGAAGTGAAATAAAACCAAATGCTCTAAAAATATAAAAAAACAACTTATCTTTTCAAAACAATTTTGTTTCAAGCTGAAATTTTTTTTATTTTAATTTATAAGGTCCTTTTATTTTGGCGTTTTCTGTCTCTTGACTTTTGTCTCAGTAGCTACTAGCAATTGTCTGAAAATAGTACCCCTGCTGCAATCTACTGGCAGTCTAAAGTGCTAATACAATGAAATGTTATATTTATTGTACTTATTGCATGGTGTTGCCGTTTGGAAATGGAAGATCGAGTAGGAAATGGGGAAAAATGTCGTGTTACCAAATGGCAACAGTATGCACTGTAGGGTTAAAGATTTTGTTTTGAGTCCTTTCTAAAATAATTTTTTTACACACTTCTGCTATGAAATCTAAGGACAACATCTGATTAGCTATAACTATACTTACCTAACCCTAAATGCATAGTCCTATAGTACATAGGTATAGGAAAATTTCTTCTGTCAAGCGAACAGATAACTGCACGGCCTCTAAGTTCTACACTATCACCTGCAGAAGAAAAAGTCATGTAAATTTGACCCTCTTGAGAAGGATATAATTGCAACTTATTTTCATACAGTTCCAAAGACCTTTCATTAATCTTACTGAGGTTTAATTTAAAACCAGCAGGGGGGGCTAATTTTCTAGAGAAAACCTTCCGTATCTTCCTTATCAGTAAAATAAGATAAAAAAAAGGGGTTAATAAAAATTATACTCCCTTTACTGTACCACCATTCCCTAGAAAGCACTAATGTTCCCTGGAGGGCAATATTGACCTCATTGGGAACCACATACCTTCTGTACTAGATTCAGAGCTAAATCTCAACTACTAGATATTTAATAAATAAATTACTTTGCCTCTCCCATTTATCTCTTTTTACTAATTTAAAAAATGCTGTTTAAAATCCAATTTTCTTTATAATACTGACATAATACTGTCAGACAAAATTTTGTTAATGCCCACCTCCATTATTTTCAGAGTCTTTTGGCATAATTTGCTGGAGTCTTTGAAGTGCAAGCACTTGCAATAACTTCTCCTCGGTTGCATCTAAGGCTGAAATATAAAAGAATTGATTATTCACTATCAAAATTACAGCATTGGGTGTACTGAAAAGATAACTAGCTGAGATTATAGATTCTGATTGAGAGTAAAAAGGTGATTTAGAAAAAAGGGTTTCAGAAATTTCAATCTCAATGGCTTTCAACACTTTCAATCCTAGACAGCCTGACATTGTGGTTGAATCTTATAAAAAATTTGGGGGGGGGCTAGGACTGAAAGAATTAACACAAATATAAGATAAGAACTAGAAGAGTGTGATTGATAAATACAATTTACTTAAGCATAAGTGAATGCATAAAACTTACACATTTTATATTAAAATATTTTTTAAATTTTAATTTTTTTCTGAAGTAAACAATTTGAGCAACTTTGAATAAATAATGGACTTACAGTCAGGATTGTTTTCCAAAGTACTGTAGAGCTTGCTTAGAGCTTGTGGAGAGAATTCACAGGATTCCAGTTTTTCTACAAAAAATAATACAACACTGTAGACCAGGCTTCTTATAGAGATAAAGCTGTGACGAAGGGGTTCTCCAAACTTTTGAACAATAATATATCAACAACAATTAACAATCAGAATGTAATGCAACCCACTTCATCTTTACTTAAGGCATTTAATGTTTTCAGAAACTAAATTGACTAGCAAAAAACATTTAAATCAGTGTTTCTCATCTTTTTTCTTGCTTTTTCACCCTATGCCTGTCTTATTTTCCATGCTCCCTACAGTTATGAAACAATATATTTTTCATTTACTATATTTATATTACATGCAGTGGTTAAATGTAGGTTTTTCTAGAAAATTAAAGTCAGTATTTGAACATCAGCAAATTAAATTTTGTGAGTGCAACACTCAGTCTCACTTTAAAAAAGAAAGTACAGGGTCCTCACACAAAGATTTTTAAAATTTTACTTTTGAAATCATAGTTTTTATGGCTCCTCAAAACTTGAAGAAATCTACAGTTATTACCAAAACTTGTAATTCTCACCCTATGAATAAATAGCATTTGCACCATTTTATTCTTTTTTGATAAATTGGAAAAATTAGAAGTGACACACATCTTTTTTTACCCCTGTGCTACGAGAAACCCTGTTTCATAACTTCACGTTAAACAAAAATTCCCATTCACATTGAATCCACAACATTCAATTAAAAAATAAATCCATTTTAAATCTTGTATATATATTTCTTTTTCAAATGATGCCTACCTTGCCATCCTGGGCATGTAGATTTGGGTAAAAGAACATTAGGCTCCGTCTTCACCTCAGAAAGAGGCAAAGGTTTTTGCTCCATTTTTTGCTCATTGGAAGAGAGATGTTTGGTTACATTTACTTGAAATGACAACACATTTGACAAGAACTGAAAATAAATTTAATCAATGTCATTGGATGAAGTAAAAAATTTAACATTTAAAAAGTAATTTTAACTAATATAATTACATGACAGACAGTTTCTACTCAATTTTTGAAATAAAATTTCCGGACTTTCAAGGTTTTCTAGTTTATTTTATAATAATTTTGAGGTGAAGACACTAGCTGGGTGATTCTATAGAAATCTAAAAAAATGAAAACACAAATTTTGAAAAATAAAATTTCTTTCAAAACTTCTGATATTTTTTTAAATGTTAGATGAACACGTCCTAGTTGATATACAGTAAGCGGCAGTAAAGTTTAAATACATTTAGTGTGGGAAAAAAATTCCTATCTAAATTTTACGGTGATTAACCGTAATGTGCATTTTCGGTACGCCGAGGCAGAGTGCCAACGCGCCCGCTGCTACATTGAGAATGACACCGTAGAAAATAAATATTTCGCCATTTATTTATTTCTTCAGATTTAGACCTGAAAATTTCACACGCACCATAAAATAATGATACCTCGAACATATCGAAATTTCAATGTTATTCTCCTTTTCGTTTAGGAGATATGGATGCCAGGATAATGACGCGCAGAGAAAATGATGATTTTTAGCATTCCGCCATTTCTTTATTTTTTCAGATTTAGACCTGAAAATTTCACATGCACCATAAAATAATGATACCTCTAACATATCCAAATTTCAATAACACTAGTCGACAGTGGTTTCCTAACAACAACCAAATTACTATTTTTGTTAATAATTCATGTAGTTATTTAAATATCTGCAAGTAAAAAAGTCCCCCCACGTCCCATTTTTGTTTAACAAAAATTTTAGATTTTCTGCTTTTTTTCTTAATTTTTGCGTTTTAAGCGTCATTTTTGTCCAATAGCAACCCTGCAATCCCATCCAATTAATTTATTTCTAGTATCCCAGTATGTAGACATTCTTTTAAAAGTGTAGTTATGTTTTTTTACTGCAGTTCATTTTGAAAATTAACGAGTTTTCAGTGTAGATTTTGCAAATTTATGCACAATACGTTTTGCTTAATTTGGATACGGTTTAAATCACAATTTAACGGTAATATTTAACAGAAAATGTGGGAAAAGTTTTTTTCCCACTGATTTGGGTCCAAATAGGTGAGTAAAATGAAATCTGGGCTCCTCACGTGTGTTGCAGAAGTTAGAATGTGGCTCTTTTTAAGTGCGTAAGAGTCAACAGTAGTTCTATGCAAATTACTATCCCTATAGTATGGGGAGGACATTCAAATTATCTTGGTTATTTAATATCAATGACATATACATGAAAAACATTTCAAAAAGTATTTAAAACGTCTTTTTTCGCCATTAAGTGAAGGCAAACTCAAAGTCAGTATGAAACTCTGATTTACAAAAATTCACGACCCTGCTTATGAAGAAAAATTATATAAAAACGCATTATCAGCTTGGAAAGGGTTTTTAGGAGAGTGGTAAGATGATTTTTTGAAAAAAAGGAGCAATAAAATGTTTTAATCCCAATAAAGGGTACTCTTTAGTCTTACCAAGCCATAGAATGTTGGGCATCACTCAAAATTCATATTTTACATCCACGTTTGAACTTATTTCCGGAAAATATCACTGTTGTCAATCATAAACAAGGGTAAAGATTCCCTTAGGACATTGACTCGATACATAGGTCTCTGAGAAATAGAAATTTTGGGCCATAGCTCTTGGTTCATTGAAAGAGGAGATTTAATACCCCTTAAAAGACAAAAAGTGATAAAATTGTACCGTATTTAATGAATGTTTAATGATTTTTAGTTTTATATTGTCTGAAACATGTACATAATCTTAATTATGACAGTATTTGATGCTAAAATAATGAGATTAACTGTTAAAAATGAGTGTTTTCAACGCTTTTGTCTGTTTCTCACAGTACTGTTGCCATATTTGTAACAAAAAAACTGTACGTGCTGCAGCTTTTTCACAACTATTTCTGAATTCTACGCCCTGAAATTAGTCAGAAATACCTAATCTCGTTTTTGTTAGCGAAAAAAAGTTTAAATTTGTCGACTAGTGTAATATACTCCTTTTTGTTCAGGAGATGTGGATGCCAGGATAATGACGCGCCAGGATAATGACGTTTTTTATAGTAATTCCTTCACCATTTTTTTATTTTTTGATATTTAGAGCTACAAATTTCACATTCACCATAAAGTTATGATACCTCTGACATATCCAAATTTCAATTTTTTACTCCGTTTCTTTTAGGAGATATGGATGCCAGGATAATGACGTTTTAAAAGCATACGCTCTGTTATGAACAGTTCAAAGTAAAAATTTTCGAAGTAAAACACTTTATTATTGTACTAAAAGTAAATATCCAGTTATTCTTATTGTAATTAATTATTAAAAAGAAGAATTGTTTTATTCTGTCATTTTTATATGCCTCATAATTAACTAAAATGTTCATGTCCGGTAAATAATGTTATTGCCTGGGACAACCATGTTTCAATTCGAAAATGTTATTTAAAAAATTCAAAAAAATATTTCTTCCACAATTACATATACTATAAGATATGATTAATAATATTATATAAAAAATTCGGCGGGAAATATGCTTTTAGTACACTAAAATTCCTTTTATTTGAGCATATGTCAGTAGTGGGACAAGCCAAAATGATGAAATTTTGAGCTTTAAAGTTTTATAATTCCTTAAATTTTGCTTTCAAAATTTGTTATACTTATGTGCCATACTTATCATAAGGCTATTTATCAGAATGTTGGAAAGAAAAACTAATTTTAGGACAATATATGGATTTTTGACCCCGGGACCGGAATTTTTCACATTTCTAGAGAATCACCCAGCTATGACAACTTTTCAGATATTTTTTTATTATGAACATATACTTTTTTTGATATGTTCTTATATGCTTTTAGTTTTTTCAAAGGCAAAAATAAGATGTTTGCATCAAAATAGGTTATTTTTCAGGTTTTAGAAAAAAAATGTGATTTTTCCGTCTTTTTGGGGCAAATTAGAGTTCTTCGACAATTACCAGGTATTTTCTGACCTCATAGGAACCCTTAAGGAGGGTTGAAAATATTTATGAAAGAAAGTATAAGGTCTCGCATTATCACTATTTGAGTACAATTACTTAAACACTGCACAAAGAACAAATGTATCAAGAATTTTATCAGTAGTTTTGTTTGTATACCCCTATAGATCTTTAACTGAAGAAACTGATAAACTTATCAGAAAAAAATTCTTTTATTTAAAAAAATAATTCCAGGAAAAGAGAAAAGTCATAATTTAATTTAAAATGTAAAAAAATCCTGTCACCTGTGTTTTCTCTTGAGGCTGCACCTGCATTAGCAGGTCATCTGTGGGAGGAGGCAGTGGCTCCCTCAGACGAGGCAACAGAGGAGGAGGGTTGGCATACTGCTGCTGAATAAATTTGGGTACCTAAGATGAAATTAAAAAGTTAGGGTAAAGTGATAATGAAGGATTCATATGGGATTTTAAAGGACCTGATTTTCAATGACTATATTTGTTCTATTTTTTAGCTCATAGTGAATGGAAAAATTAAGAAGTAAAAAATAAAAAGTATAGGAGTTCCTGCTGCAGGCTATAATAAAGGAAGTCTTAAGCTTTTAACAAGAAACAAATTGGTAATATAGAACACAATTTATCTCAAGCCCGAATCATATCCACAGAGTCAAGATGAGCACAGGTGCCACTCACTCTAAAAATGGCAATACTGAACTTTGGACTATCTTTTCCCCCAGTCCACAGTGGATTTTTTTAAATCTCAGAAAAAAATGTCATCTCAAACAAAACAAACATCCATGTATGCAAGAGGGTTCCTAGATGCATGGGTGCATACGCATAGTTAGATAATATACTAGGCCAGTGTGGCAGCTCTTTGCTATTATTACATCAGCATTACTCACACATATGGCATTCCTTGGGTTAAGCCTAAGCTTTTTCCTAAAAGGTGGATGTGGCTTGTTGACTTTAGACAAGAAGTGCAGCTTAACTGCATCTTGAGAGACTGGACCTTGAAAACGATCCCACAGTCGAACTCGTTCTGAAAGACTCACAGACGTCAAGAGTTTCTGATCCTGCAAAGAGAAATTCAAAGTGAAAGGTCATAAAAAAGCATTAAATGGTTTATATCAGAGCCATATATATTCAAAAAGTCAAATTGAAAAAAAAATCACCAAAAAAATGTTAAAATTAAAAAAAGGGAGATAAAACATCAAATATACAAACAATAAGAGATGCTTTATAACCAGTAGCGGCTTGATGGTAAAATTATAAGGGGTGCTGCTCCGGCGGTACCAAGTTGGCAACTTATTTTAAGCGATATAATGCCAAATAATATTTCACAAAATGTGAAAAGATGGGAACAATACAAAATTTCAATTTTACACTTAATAAGCATTCAAAAACAGTCACTTACGTATATTTAGCTGATTATATTAAGTCTATTTCATTTAGTATCTCAAAAGCAAATGAAACCAAAATCAACATTTCAAATTCAATTTGTTCATTATAAAAAGAAATAAAAACTAGGCTACGAAAAAGTAAACATAAATCTTTATTGAATTGCCGAAACATCAGAAAACATTTTGTTCTCTCTCTGTTGAAAAGAAAAAAGAAGCTATAAATAAAAAATTATAACAGTATGGAGTGTGAAAAGCTAAAAAGCCAATGTGATTTATTTTAGTAGTAGAAATTGTTTATTTTTCTTCTTCCCTCAGTTTGTTTTTTACAGCTCTCTCAAGAGAAAAGGCTATCATTCTTTTGGTTGGGGCTGCTGAAAAGCAGCCCCTTTTCTCATTACAGATTCACATGCTAAATTCTTGATATTTTGATTTGATATGATAAAGCTAGTGTTTTATACCATGATTGGTATATCTGCGGGGGCTGACCGACCCGGAAAGAAATCTGTTGTCGAGACGGCATAGCAGATAATTATTAATTGAAAAAGGATTATAAAGGACAAAGATTAAAGGGGGAAATATATAATTTTTTAAATATTGTAAAGCAAATAACAATTGGAATTTCGGGAAATTTTGGTTGGGGGTGCTGCAGCCCCGCAGCCCCTATGGATGAGCCGCCACTGTTTATAACTAACTGCCAAGCTTGATACCAAGTTTTTAGAAATGGAAAATGTGTATGGTATCTAATTTAAAGAAAAACTAAAAGAAGAGGTATTATCTCTTTTCTAAAGCTTGGTTACTACACAGTATTTATAGATGAAACCCTAAAACCTAATGGTTAGAAATTCAATGATTGATTTTGATATGTGCTGCATCCGGTTTTCAAAGCAGATATTTATTTGAGAGGAAACAAATTGTACATACCAGTAAATGCTCAGCATGATTAGGGCACATCCATCTGCCGGATGGCAAGGAAGTAAGTGGTGGATCCAAGCAATCCATATGAAAAAGCAGTGGACAGAAATCGCACTGCACCAAAGCCCCACGGTGACAACTCCTGAAAATAACAAGTAGCAAATATGAGAAAGAAAACCTTTTTGAACTAGATCCTTCATGAAAGTTTTAAAACAAACATCTTTTGTACTAGTATGAAGAAACACAGGGTTCTTTTAATGCTAAATATTTTCAAACATCTTGAAAGTGGTTTTAATTCTGGGTTTTTAAATTGGTCATGTTACAGTTCCTTTAGACTTACATCCATCTAATTTATTAGAAATAACAAAATACTGTTACAGATCACTAGTACAGCCAGACTGGACCGGTAAAGCCGGGCTTCTTAGAGGCAGCACTTAATTGTTGTAACTTGTTTGATAAAAGGAAATTGATAGAACAGGAGATAGAGAAAAATGGCTTGGCTGTGAATTGTTTGATAGGAGAGTGATTTAGGAGAATTGTGAGTAGCTGTAGATCTGGCCCTGTTTATTTGTCAGCCATTTTATGTAAATAGTTCTTTCTGTATATATCTAAATTCTTATCATTAAATTCTTGCCTTTATAAAAGGACCTACATTATTGGCATCCTGGGAAAGTCGTAACAACTGGTGTTCAGAAGTGATATAGGCAAGGATTTTGAGTCATGGCGCCGACTAGAAAAAAGGAGGTTGAGCTGAGAACGCAACTTGCAGATTTGGAGCAAAAGATTGTAGAGCTTAGGCTTACCATACGTCCGGGTTTACCCCGGACAGTCCGGGGTTTTTAGAGCTGTCCGGGGAAATGTCCTGGGTCGAAAAATGTCCGGGGTTTCATACATTTAGGATATCCCAGTCATTTTTAGGTAAAAATCCCAACCAAGCTGTTTAAAATTGCACTTTTTTACATTTTCTAACGTCTGTTTTACTTCAGAAAACTTATTTTCTGTTAACTTTGTGATAAAAATTAAGTAAATCGATCAATTTTTGAAAAAGTAATGTTAAACGAAAATATAAATCTGATATTTATATTTAAGGGTTATAGTTTGAGTAGTTTTGTTCTTAGTTTTTAATCTTTTGTAGTTTTATATAGCACTTATTAAGAAATTTCAAAACTATGTCCTGGGTTGGACCCGAGAAAATATGGTAAGCCTAGTAGAGCTAAGGAAAGAGTTTGAAGAGAAACTCAGGAAGTTGGAGGAAAGATTGCTGGCAGAAGAGCACCGACCACAATCGCCAATTTGTGCGGATCCTGATCCCAGTCAAAAGATGGAGCTCCCAACTTACGATGGTCAAACGAAGTGGGCGGTTTACAAGTTGCAGTTTGACATCATAGCCGACTCCAAAGGATGGAGTGACAAGATACGGGCCAGTAAACTTGCTACGTCGCTGTGAGGAGCTGCAGCGGAGATTCTCCTGACTGTTCCAAGAGAAAACCTGTGTGATTTTGGATCCCTTTTGGAAGCCATTGAGCTGCGGTATGGCGAAGCACACCTGAAGACTATTCGTTTAGAGCAATTGAATGCAAGAAAGCAAATGGCTGGTGAGTCTCTGCAGGGTCTGGCGACTGACATACGGAGACTTTCGTTGTTGGCTTTTGAAGGATGCCCCTTGAATGTAAGGGATGATTTGGCTAAAGGGTTCTTCATTGACGCCATCGAAGACCCTGATACACGGCAAAGGACACTTTTGGCGGAATGCAAAGATCTAAAAGCTGCTGTTTCCTACGCAACGAAATTTCAAGCCATACGGGAAGTGTCCTTGAGCTGCAGAAGACCGGAGCAGACAATCAAGGAGGATTCTAGTGCCGAGAGCAAAAGTAAGAATGAGGTTTTAAAGGCTTCCATGAATAGAATAAAAGATATGCTGACTAGATTCATGAAGGAGAAAAATGAGGAACGGAATGATCGAGTGGAAAAGAAAGATTTCCTGTTGGAAATGTGGCGAGACTGGTCACCTTCACAACCATTGTGACAATCAGGGGGAGCCAAACCTATCTAAAAGATTCCTGAGACGGACTATTGTCACCCGAAGGAGAGTTCCAAGATCATCTCAGAGTGAGAGTCCTGGGGGACTCTACATTAGAGGATTCGTTGAGAAAGTGCCATCCGTCCTGACCATCGATACTGGGGCCAATGTCACGCTAATAAGCTCCAAGCTTACGGCTAAGATTGAAAGGAAGCTTCTACATTGGTCCCCGAGAATATACGTAAAGACAGTGACTGGAGAGGATGTCAGAGGAAGAGCGAATGTAAAGATCAAGTTAGGGGACAAAGTGGTTGCTCATGCCGTCTACGTGGCAGAAATGGAGGATGACTGTATTCTCGGACTGGACTTTCTTCAAAAGAATGGAATGAATCTGAATCTGCAGAGGAGTGTGCTGCATTTGGAAGATGAAGCGATCCCGATGTATGATCAAGCTTGCCCGAAAACCCTAGAGTCCAGTGTCATCAGAACCAGGGGAAAAGATGCGGAATTACCAGCATGGGGGCCTACCAGAAAGGATCTTGGTTACGTCCCTTGGAGAACTGAACCAAACAGAGTGATTGGGGGTGATAGAACTTGGGGAATTGGAGTTAACTGCCGGGACGGCAGTTCTTAGGAAGGGGGCAGTGTTACAGATCACTAGTACAGCCAGACTGGACCGGTAAAGCCGGGCTTCTTAGAGGCAGCACATAATTGTTGTAACTTGTTTGATAGGAGAGTGATTTAGGAGAATTGTGAGTAGCTGTAGATCTGGCCCTGTTTATTTGTCATCCATTTTATGTAAATAGTTCTTTCTGTATATATCTAAATTCTTATCATTAAATTCTTGCCTTTATAAAAGGACCTCACAATTGGCCTACATTATTGGCATCCTGGGAAAGTCGCAACAACACAAATTACATATTCAAATTCATTTCATCCAATTTCTTAAAATTAATGGAACTACTTTGATATACACCCCCAAATCGGAAATTTGGCGACTTTTTTTCTTGCCAAGCAAAATACCTGTTTTAAACGCTGATGAAATCGCTGAAACGTTTTTGGAATATAACAGAAAAACTAATCATAGTAAAGCTTTGATATCTGAACCAAGAACAAAAATATTTTTTATAAAAATATTGTAATTTAGTTTTTCCGAAAATTCTCATTAGTTTTGGAATTATTAAAGTTCAAAATTTAAATTTTTTCCAGTAATTCACTAGGCTACACATTACTACTACATATACACAAAAAACAAGAAACAGCAAACCTAAAAAGTCCGTAGGGAGTGCCAGATTTGGCGCGTAATTTTTGGGGGGTATATCAAAGTAGCACCAAATTAATATATTATTATTCCATTATAAAATATTTTTTCATTTACAATAAATTTTTACAATAAACCAAGATTTGTATATAATTTCATTATTTGGTCGATCTGCTAATTCAGGATGAGGCATTTTCCCACTATCCTGGTTAATCCAGTAAGTCTACTCATCAAAACTAAAATTAATTTCTATTTTTTGATAATGTTGTTTTAATTTAACTGGTTTACCTTTTACATTGGTAGCACAACTTTGCAGGCAAATGTACAATCCCCGAGTCCATTTCTTGGGAGGCTTTTTTATTACATCGGTTGTTTTCCCGTGCTCTAGCTTTTTTACTGGAACCTATAGTAAAGTGTTTATATTAATAACATAACATATACAAGCTCTTTTTATATTATCTTGATGGTAAAGTACAAACTAAAATATTCCTAACTTTAAAAATTAGCATTTAATTAATTTTAAATTCCAGATATTGCTTACTCTTCAAAGTAAGACTTAAAATATGATTAGTCATTCCAAGGGATTCTCAGATCAAGCATGAAATATATCTATATGCTGGCAAACCATTAATACAGAAAGCACACAATTCTAACAAGGGAAACATAAATTGTGATGATAGGATGCCTTACAGATAGGTTTCTCTGAAACTGAATCAGTATTTAAGCAGCAAATAAATACACAGCTGACACCCTAATTGAACTAAAGCTGGAAAAATTTTCAGCATGAAATAAGAAACTATACCAGGCAAAATGCTGGTACATGCAAACTCGGCTGGTAAGCTGTACTGAAGAGGGTTGCGGCTAGCTGCAGCAGCAATCAGTACACTCAGAGGATGAACTGCCTCAACCTCATTGCGCTCCACCAATGTTTCTGAGGTACCATCAACCGTCTAAAAAAAGTATTGATAGTCACAAAAAAAACTTTCATGTTTTAGAGTAAATATATCACCAGTTAGTTAGATGTAGTCAGATTCAAAGTTACAGATAAACTTCTTCTATTACAAGGTATATAACAAGCTTAATTAGGACTTGAACTAAAGTGTCTGAACTAAAGAATTTTCTACCTAGTTTTTCTTTAGCCATTCTGTTGAGAATATGAATTGGCTAACTTGAGAATAACTCACCTGAGGGGCAGTACGACAGTGATGGCACAACCACTCACCAGATGGTAAATCATCTTCAGAAAGTGGGGGATCACTATAAAAAATTTAGAAAAACACATTTTTAACAAAAATATATAAATTCTTTTAAAATAAAAGTAATTTTTCTCAAACTCTTTCATTCAAGAGAAATCACTTTTTAAGAAGTCACTTCCATACTTGGCACTGGATTGCTTCACAGTAGAAGCTCTTATGAAGACCGGCTGTTTCACTTTTTGAAAGAGTTTGCTTTGGCTAAAGATTGTAGTGGTCGCCATAACCATTGAAAATTTGAGATTTGTTTTTTTAAACAATAGATTGGATCTAAAATAGTGCCACTTTGGTAACTGATGAGGACTTTCTCCTAAGTTAACTCTTTCAAAAGATGAGGCAGCTGGTTTTTATAAGAGCTTCAACTGTAATTATATTCTTTGGTAAATACTCCACTCCATATAAATTAATATATTAAAAATGCACATATTATGTAAAAAATCCAGACTATTTAAGCTTTTCAATTATAAGGAAGAAAATTTTCAGACAGGAAACTGTAAAACAGTTAAAACTAAAACAGAGCTTTGACTGGCCTTTTCCATAAGGGCTTTCAATATTAAGAATTAACAGCTTAAATTTTTTTTACTGTTCAATCATGTTTTCAAAGACATATGACAGCTTTCCCTCCCATAATGTCTAACCTCAGTACGACTTTGGTGTTGGTGTTTATTAGCAGAAGGGCAAAAGAAAGAAAAATTAGCTTTTCACTAAATTTGTTTGATGGAATTCTTCGACCAAGGCATAAACACTGAAGCTGATGGCCTTGAATACAGTTGTAAAAGCAGTATTATTTGTCTACCGTCGCTTGGCGGAGAAAAACCGGTTTCTCTGCATTGTGGAAGGCAGAGAAAAACCGGTTTTCTTCCGCCTTCCGACGGTAGACAATTTAGCATAGCTTACAAATAAACTAGATAGACCCTCGATAGAGAGCGACCCCTTCGGTGACTAACCACATAAGGTCATCACAATTTTAATTATTAAACTGGTATATTTTTCATTTTCAGTTGTAGGGGTAGGGGTCACAATATTTTGGGGCTATTAAAAAGGTGGTTAACTATACTATAATTTTTTTGAAATGTAAAGAACAGTTTGACTAATACTGACTGGCATGTGAGATGGAATGCGGCAGGACACCTGTCACAGCAAATGAGGTCTCCTCCCTCCCTACATGCATCACAGCAATCATGGTTGAGGGCTCGCCCAACCCGGCCTCTACCTCCCCCTCGCACTCCTCCTTTGCGGTGTACGCTCTTGCCCTCATCAAGAACAGGTGGAGCAATCAGGGACTGGATTTGCTGAAAGAAAGTTTGCTAACATGAAGTAGTTATTTATTGGTTACTGTTGACTATTTTTTCTTAAAATGCATGTTTTTAAGTGGATTTGAAAGTAAAAATATTTTAAAGAATTACGTTTTTTTTATTGTTGGAAAAAATATTTTGAGACAAAATACAATTTGAGTGCCAACCAGATTTTAAAAGTTGGTGTAAATAGGCCTGGGCAGCTGGGGCCACCAAGAGTCTTGGTCCCAAATTTGGTCGGAAATCCTTTTTAGTAGACCATTCTCTTTGGATACGGCGGGCCCCCAGGATGCACCCCTAAGTACCCCCAGCCACCCTCTATACTTTTGACCTCTGTTACACAGGGTTTTTCCCTTGAAAATTAGTCTGTTTACAGGAAGCTTTTCCCTTTTGGTGCTTCGTAAAGAGTTTGAAAAGGAGATAAAACACTAGTTTAATGGGGCAATTAACGAAACTGGGGGCTCCCCAGAAAAATTTCACAGTGTTTTTCCCTTGACAATTCTGCCACTTACAAGAAGCTTTTCCCTTTTGGTGCACCTTATGTAGTTTGAAAAAGAGATAAACACCGTTTGAAGGGGAATTTTTTAAAATTTTCTGGGGGAGTACCCCCAGTAGGGTGTCCCTTAAAATCGAAGGTCGGGGAAACTTTTGCTCCACCCCCCAATTTTTTTACTTTTGGTACCCTAAGACTTTGTACAAAATCTTAAATCTATTCAGAAAAAATTAACACGTGCCCCAAACGGCCTAAAGTTAGAAAATTTTGACATTTTTCTAATTTCTTTGAAAATTTTTAAAAATATGTTTAAAAAATCCGTTTCCGAATAATAGGGCTCTAACACATTTAAACAATCATATTTGACCGTTTTTCATTACTAGTTAGGCCAAAATGCCCAGTTTGTAACCTAGTCATGAATCAGAAAATCATCAAATTTGTCCATTTTATACTAAGAATAGAAAAATCAAAAGGCAGTGGTAAACGACTTAAAACCGCAAAATTCCGTAGCTAAACACCATTTGTAGACCATATTGATGTGGATATAAATTTTCTGGAGCTCAAATTAATTATTGGTTGCTTAATTACAGACACATATTGGATTGCATTAAAACTAAAAAAATTCTGGAAAAAAGGTATGGGCATGTTTGATATCGATTAATAGGTCTTTGAGGTTTCTAAATTCAATTAAGACTAATAAAATTATCTTAGACAACTTTTTAAAGCTCTTTACACAATTATAAGGACCAGCATATCTCCTAATACAAACCATGTTTTCAGAACTATAGATATGGTAATGAATTCTAAACACATAAAACTGGCAAGAGAAATTCTGGAAACAAGTTCAAGACTCCAGTGTGTCCACGAGTATTTTATTTCGTAAGTTAGCTGAAAAACTGAAGTTAATACAAGATTAACCCGCCTTTATAATAATTAAGTTAACTCAGACGGTAAGCAATTAACCCAGGTTTATAGAGACTGTTCTTCTATTTTATCATAATTTTATTCGTCAAAGTAAAAAATACCTGCAATTGAACAAATAAGTCATTAAAATCTAAGACACTTATATTTTCTATTTAAGTATCATAAATATTATCAACAGTTTCTTAAAATCATTCTTTCTTTAAAGTCTTTTGGTGAGTCAGCTATTCTTCGCTCTGTAAGTTTCCTACCTCTACATTCTCACAAAGAAGGCTTTGACACTTTAAAATAATTTAATTCCATAAACAATTTTTACGAAAAATTTACTCGAAACGTTAGTACTTCCTCGAGGATGTTTACTGATGAAAGGTTGACAGTGCAAAGAAAAACTAAGGGTAAAGTAGAAGAGTTATTAAAATTGTAGTTGATATTTAAACTTTCCTACAGCCACGGACAAAATAACAGTGTTTAATTGTTTTGATGACACTAATAAATTGAACGGCTGGTATTTTTTATGTTAATGTATAAAATTATGATAAAATAGAAGAACAGTCTCTATAAACATGGTTAACCTTCTGAGAGTATAACTAAATTATTATGAAGAGTGGGTTAATTTTGTATCAACTTCAGCTTTTCAATTAACTTATGGAATAAAATACTCGTGGACACCCTGGAGTCTGTTTTTTAACTAGTTTCCAGAATTTCTCTTTCCAGTTTTATGTGTTTAGAATTTATTACCATATCTATAGTTCTAAAAACATGGTTTGCTCTTGTATTAGGAGATATGCTAGCCCTTAAATTGCGTAAAGAGCTTTAAAAAGTTGTCCAAGATAATTTTATTAGTCTTAATGGATTTTAGAAACCTAGAACACCCATTACCCGATATCAAACATGCCCATACCTTTTTTCCAGAATTTTTTTTAGTTTTAATGCAATCCAATATGGTGTCTGTAATTAAGCAACCCATAATTAATTTGAGCTCCAGATAATTTATATCCACATCAATATGGTCTACAAATGGTGTTTAGCTACGGAATTTTGCGGTTTTAAGTCGTTTACCACCCACTTTTGATTCTTCTATTCTTAGTATAAAATGGACAAATATGATGATTTTCTGATTCATGACTAGGTTACAAACTGGGCATTTTGGCCTAACTAGTAATGAAAAACGGTCAAATATGATTGTTTAAATGTGTTAGAGCCCTATTATTTGGAAACGGATTTTTTAAACATATTTTTAAAAATTTAAAAAAAAATTAGAAAAAAGTCAAAATTTTCTAACTTTAGGCTGTTTGGGGCACGTGTTAATATTATCTGATCGATTTAAGATTTTGCACACAGTCTTAGGGTACCAAATGGAAAAAATTGGGGGGTGGAGCAAAAGTTTCCTTGAATTTTTGAAAAAACGCCCAAATAAGGGACACCCTAACCCCCAGCCCTCCCCTTGAAACTTTTATGTTTCTTACGTTATAATATTATTTTGAATGTTTTTAACCTTTCTTTTTAGTAATTTAAAGTGTTACAGAATGTACGAGATTTATCGGTATTAGCGATATTGTAGCAACACTAATTGATATTCCAGGAGTACAAGAGTGGTCTATAAGAAGTTATGATGTTCCTCTTAAACTTAGACTTAAATATTCGGGGCCTAAATGGTAAGCATTTCATATAACGTAACGTCCATTACAAAAGTTTTGAATTTTTTTAAAAATAAGAAAAAAAAATTACCAAATTTTTAGCAAATGCTGTGATCTATTGCAACATGTCTTGTAATATTACTTAAATTTTTTAAAACTAAAATGCTAAATAGATTCACAGACTTTTTAAACTGATGACATTAAAGTGAATACGGGCGGCTTCCATTTGATTTAACAACTGATAAAAATAACAATAATTTCTCCCCCACTTCAAACCTCCGGAAATAAATTTTCAAGTGCGCATATCCTTTTTTTAGAACTAGTTTTACTAGGAAAAAATATATAATTATTTTGAGACGTTTTTATGATACCTTTAAAAATTGGGTACTTTAGGGTAAAATTTTTTGAGAAAAATAAAATGTTTTTTTGTGAAAAAGAAATTATTTTGGGGAAAAATTGAAGCAATGATAGTAAACAAATCAGTGCGTAAAAGTAAAATTACTTCATAAATTTACATTACCACACAAAATGTCTCTCCTTCGCGTTCTTCATGTAAAATGTTTGTTTATACCCCTCAGCACCAAAAATAGAGGCGGTCTGGGGGTCCTCCCCCAGAAAATTTTTTAAATTTTGATCTTAAAAAGTAGTGTTTCAACCCATTTTTGGACATTTTGGACCCTTTTTTCCACTCATAGGGAACCACTCCTTGTACCCTCCAGAATTTTCAAGAGGGTACAATATACATATTTTTATAAAAAGCCGAATTTTAGGGGAGATTGAACCCCTAACAACCTCTTTGGATAGAGCCCAAATTAAGTTAATTATTTATTAACTATTAACCCAATTAACTTAAATAATTTAAACTAAAATTTAGGTAGTAGCAGTTTTGAATTCGCATATTTTCATATAAATTTAAAGAAAACTAATTTTTAAAAATATAGAATGAAGTGCTACATTTAATAACAGATATTGAAACTTATAAAAGTTTACTTAGCATAAAAGTAGTTGTAAATAAAGTGCTTTAGAGAAATACATTTAAATTCAAGTGCTAATAATCCCAGTATTTTAAATATTTAAAGAAACTAGGGAGCTACCGCCCCCTGCTCGCTATCGCTCGCCAACCCCCGTTAACTGCTGACGCAGACACTTTTGGACCACTTCGCAAATTCCCACAAAACCCAGTTCACTGCACTTACTCACTTTATAAAACATTCTTAAAACAGGGGTAGTGTACTTCTCCGGGGTATTCTTCCGAAAATGGCGGATGTTTATTCAGTGGCAGAATTTTAACAGTTCCTTTATGGTTATATGAATTGTCGGATCGCCTAATAATTCCAAGAAAATTAACAACAGAGCAATGTAAATATTCCTTTTCCATTTCCCTAAGGTAATGTTTTTTTCACAGATCCATTAAGATGCACTGAAACCTCTCAGGAATAAATTTAACTTTCTTAAAATTTGTAACGATTTTCATCGATTGGCTGTGAAAAATGTAGTAATTACCGTAAACATTACGAAAATTTAGAATTTATCTTCATGAGAACAAACAAACGTCGAAGTTGTGTCAGTTTCATAGCAATGACAGGAATGTTTAGACTTCCAACATTTTCGATTTTTATCTTTATTTCTAAAACAGTCCCTCGGGTTATCTAGTTGTTTGCGTTTTGGCATTATGAAATAAAGTGTCCCATTTTACTACCTTAAAAAACATACTTGCAAAGGATATAAAAATAACAATTATTGTAAAAAATAAATGCAAAAGTTCAAAATTTCCGAAAGCGAGTTTGTATTTTTTTTTGAAAATATAGTAATGATTAGGTTGCCACAACGACAAAGATAAATATAAAAATATTAATTTGTTATTTAAAAAATAAAAGATAAATTAATTATACATAAGTTTTAAATATAATTAAAACCGTTTAAAGAACATAAATATAAATATTGCTAAAAATAACCCAAATTATATTTTTTAAATTCGTGTTATAAATAGAAAGATTATTATATAATCTATTTGAATATTAAAAACCAGTGAAATATGTTTTCAATTGTTTTAAAATTCATAGTTTCTTGCTTTATAACTGCAACCTTATCCGTAATCTAAAAAAATGGAAATATTTTAAAATTGAGATATTTTTTAGAAATTCTAATGGGGGATTTACACCACCCGCTGCAAGAGCTGCAAGTCATGCAAAAAACGGAATATTTTAGCCTACCCGCTACTCACAAGAGATGGCGCTCGTCAATTGGTTTATTGGAATAAAAAATTCCCGTTTCTTACCGCAAACCGAAAATGTCGCGTTTACAGTAGTGCTGTAAATCCCCCATAAAGGCTTATTGCACATCCTCAAAAGAATCCGGACAGTTTGATACCAAATATATGTTATACGGATCAGTAGTTAAAAAGTCTTTCTCTGGAAACCGTTCACCAAAAACTTTTTTTTTTAGAATACAGAGATAAAAACCACACCTGAACACCGTTATCGTTCATTTGATTCTCCACATGATCCTTTTTAACTAGATGTAAATATTCCACTTCTCTGTCCTCGCATTTGATCGGATGTTTTTATCTTGAAACCAAATACTCAAATTAATTTAGAATTTAGGATCTAAATTAAGTATTAAATAACAGAAGAGAACTATAGGTGCGCGAACAGACACCTCTGAGAATGATAATTGTTTTGAGCCACACACATAATCTCCCCTCTCACAAATATTCCCTCCTTTTTTATTTTTGCGTTTTTACTTTCACTGGAAAGGAGATGATATATGCTCTTGGTTAATCTCTGTGGCATACCTTTTCTGTAACAAGGGGAGACTGTTGTTTATACTTTTAGGGGGTCGAAGCGCAGCTCTCTCTGCAATTTGTTTACACGTTCTTGTAATGCGAGGACCATCTCCCGTGTGAAACGTATTTTCTAAAAAACACTTTGACTCATTCTAATAAACCAGTCAAACATTCCTCGGAAGATGAAAACAGAGGGACCTCCACGTTACGTGTGTTGAGACCACAATGGGCTACAACGTTGCGATGGTTTTGTAATTTTTCAAAAAGCGGTGCGAAGAATTTCAGTGGTTTTAGAAGTGGGGTGGTGATTTTTAGAATTAAGAAGTGGGGAGATGGATTTTAGTGGGAATAAAAGTGGGGGGACCGATGGGTATTTTTACGAAAAGTGGGGGGACGCGTCACCCTGCACTTCTAGCACTGGTGTTAATCAAATTAATTTAAATAGGAATGATCGAGGCCTGGTGATTTTGATGACATTATCCGATTGATATTATTAACTGTGATCCCATTAAGTGGAGACGGTTGTATTTTTCGATAAAACTCAAGAAGTGGGTTTGGGTTGGCGCCTTTTGGGAAATGTTTTGTAGCCAACTTCTCTTTGATACTTAGGCACATTTTGGCACTACTACTTCACTTGGCAATTGAACCCACTTGTAAAAGCCAATTTTTCTTATTTTTATAGATAAACTAAACTGAAAAGAGCATGGTGGTATTTAACAGGAAAGTTAAATGCAACAACAGATTTCAACTGTAGTTTTAAATAGAGCTTTTGAAGAAAAACCATTTTGAAAGTAAATCGAAAAGTAAGAAGCTTTGCAGAATGAAGTAAGCTACATTATTTATTTGCATATAATGCTGGATATATATTTGTTTTTCTATTATAGCCTATAATAGAAAAACAAATATATCTGTCCAATTTACTGTGAAAATTTTCAGTATTTCAGACTTAGTAACTGCGATGATTTACTATAACTATGCAAATAAGGTAGCAAAACCTTGAAAGAATATTAAAATATTAATATACTATTTTGCGTTCATAGAACCAGAAACTATCCTTCAATTTCACATGGTTCCATTAGAAAGCTAATAATTTTGAACTTGAAAATAAAAAATCAATTACCGGCATCAAACCACCAGAAGTATCCAAATCATATTCTACAGAAGACATTCTAACGAGTGAAAATTAAACTTAGCTCATAGGAGTAGAGACAGTAACAAAAAACAGATTTTTAAAACCTGAACATCAAAACAACTTATATTTTGGTTGGTTAGTAAACAAACATAACAAAAATGGTTCTTGCCTTCTTGCTTTAAACTGCTTTAAACACGAAATGGGTATGGGGAAGTGCCATCTACCCTTCAACCATTGGTTTATTCTATGATGCCGTTTCGCGGGTGTGAGTCTCACATATACTCATTTTCTTGGCAGCAAAATATAGGCAGAAATTGAATAACTATTCATTCACAGGGTTTTCGAATGCTTATGTGAAGTGAAATAATAAAAAAATCCCCTTAAACTGCTATAACTTTATTTAAAAGTTAAGTGTTACATGCCGTTTGGATAAATGTATCCCTGCGCGACTGACTTCATCCATCACTTTTAAGTAGGCATTTTCTTCTCCTTCTTTTTAATACAATACTTTAACCTGGTGTGGTATTTTTGGTTGGCTTTTAAAATATTAAGTTAGGCGCAAGGCGCAAGTTCAGATATGTGCCAAAATGCTTGCAAACTTGCCATATGAAACATGAATTTTTCGGCGCCACTTTTGAAACCTCATGCATGTTGTAAGGGGTTTAAATATTTTTGTCATATTTTGCTAGCATTATCTAACTAAGCATGCAAATCTGAACTTGAGCTGTGCCCCGAATACAAACTAAAACATAACTATTGCTTCAAATTTAAATTAAATTAGTCTGAAAATGTGGATGCATTTGTACTTGGTAGCTTATCTTTAATGGTCAATAGTCTGGAAAGAATGAATAAGTTCAATTTTTTCAGGTAAATTTTAAGAATCCGGACCATGACAACTTCTTGGCGAAATGCTTTCTCGCCAAGCACTTTGCGGAACGAAGATCGTAATAGAAATTAGGGTTGCTGTACTAAGCATTGTGAACTAGAAAGAGCCACTTATCGTCTAACTTTCCTTTCACCAACCCTTGGCGATTGGCCCAGATTGTTAAAATTAACCTTTCTTCATTCAAATGTTCCCCTCACCCCCTACTTATCTTCATGGGCGCCGATATAATTTTTTCCGTTAGCCAGGCGCAAGCGAAAAATCCCCAAATGTAGAACTCCGCCAAATATCTTTCAACCATAAGAGGAATATGTACACTTCGCCTGGGGACTTGGCTCGCAATTGGTTTACGATTGGCGACATTTGCACCCGGCAATCGGGAAAAGTACCGATTTCTTTTTGGGGGATGCATCCCTCTGTATCTACAGATTATGCTACTAATTGGCAAAATTTTTATAAGTGGCGTATATAAAAATTAGATCGAGAGTGGCCCAAAATTATCTTTTAGCCCTTTCCATGCCTTGTAATTGGTCCGACGTAGCTTTTTAATACATTATTAGATAGAATTTGCGTCTTCAAAAACAATACAGTCGACTCCGCTTATTGTGATCACAGTTAATGTTATCAAAATGACCGGTTCCAACCACTCCTATTTAATTTAATGCACAATGTATTGTTTTATGTGATCAATATATCGGTCAATGTTATGAAAATCTGGTGAGATTATCTAACCCATTTGAAGGCCAATTTTAATACATAATACAAAATGAGTCATTAGTGTTATATGTTCCATTCTTTCATGTAAAGGTTGCAGTTCAATTAGGACAACATAGTTATGATTTTAATGCGAACACTCTAATTACACTTTTTAAAACTTTTAAGAATCAAGTCGCTTAATATTATCAATCGGATATTGTTATCATTCTACTCTTGGACAAAAGTGACCACTTTATGATTAAAGCGGAGTCGACTGTATAAGAAAAGTTGTGAGTAATAAAGTTCGAACTACCAAATGAGGGGGTCCTCCCCCAGAAACGTTTTGGAAATTTGACTCTGAGAACAGGTTTTTAACTAGTTTTGGTACACCATCGAAACTTGGAATTTACATTTTTTATATGATTTGTATTTTGATGAACTTAATGCAAAAAATGTTGTAAATAGAGTTCCAAGTACAAAAAGGAATCTGGGGTTCACCCAAAAATTTTTTGGAAATTTAACCCTAAAAACAGGGTTTTAACCTTGTTTTGGTACATCTAAGACTCCAAATACTATGGAATCCCTTGGTTTCTATGGTTCATGTTTTCATACTACAGATTACAGAAATTATCGGAAAAACTATGCAAACCCCCAATACAGGTGCGGCAGGAAAAATGTAGATTTAATGTGACAGTGCAAACTCATTAGGGGTGGGATACAACCATCATCTGTATTCAAAAAGAAAAAAAATCAAGACAGAAATTAAGCTACCTTAAAATTTGGAGAACTTTCTGAAGGGGGCATGATTTTAGATTTCCGGATAAAGGGTTCATCACAGTACTACAGAAAATTTCATTGGAGGTTGGAGTCTCTGCCTCTTGCCTGACATTTGGACAACTTACTTTATCTACTTTTACTTATCTTACTTTAGATAAACTTTCAAAAAGTTTTGAATGATAAAGTTCCCAGTACAAAAGAGGGGTTTGAGGGGCCTCACCCAGAAAATTTTGACCTTTGGTACACCAATTCCAAATTTTGGAGAGGGCCATGCCCCTTTTTATATATGCTCCTGAGCCAGGGGGTTGCAAGGGCTCCCCCTTGCACCGTGCTGTGAGCGTCCATGATTACCTACAAGTTAATTTTTGTCCATTATGTCTTTTCACTCTAGAGAAAAGAAGGGCAGGAGGGATTTGATTCAACTTTTTAAAATGATAAAGCAAGGGGACACAGAGGGTCTAGGTCTAGACCAGTGTTTCCCAACGCTGGGTGCACGCATCACTGGGGGGCAATATGATTTTCTAGGGGGGCAATTTGAAAATTTTCAACCAAATTGGGGTTGAAAATTGGTGGGGGGCATGGACCACCAGGTTTTATTTTTGAGATTTTCAATTACAAAAAAGACAGGGGGGATGGGTAATTTAGAAAGGCTATGGGGGCATAGACCGGAAAAAAGGGTGAATACTCAGAGGATATCCAGGGAGATGTGCCAATGTTTATGAAAGTGGAGAGAAAGATTTTGAAGGGTCATAACCAGACTTTCTGTTTCAAAAGGTGCTTTAGCCCCCAATTTTTTTCAAAGGTCTTTTCCGAGCAGTGGCGGATTTCCAAATGTGCCGCCTATAGGCTGAGCCAAAATTTGCCGCCTATATATGCTATACATCTTACAAAACTAAAAAGGGGTGTCATTTCAGTTTTTTTTTGGGGGGGGTCAAAGATTTTAAGTGGGTCTGGTACACGCCATGACTTGACTTTTGGTTTCTTTTTTTTGGGGGGGGAGTGCGCGGTCTAACTGAACCCTTTCAATCCGAAGACGCCCGAGATTACCATTGAATCCAATGGGAAATTTGGGACAGTTAGGTCTGAAAGAACTGTCCCGAGTGTATTTATACCTGAAGTGTTAGATCACTTAAAACCTTAAAAGCAATATTTTACACGAAATATTACAATTTTACAATGTAAGCTCGAAGTAAAAATTTAAGGTCTGGGATCACCCCCACAAAATTTTTGAAAACTTGCCTCATAAAGAAGTGTTTCAGCTCATTTTGAGACCCTAACACAGGGCCGTAACCCCGTAACTAGACTTTTTTTGTGGGGGTCGGCAAAAAATTTTCTTTATTTCGATTTTGTTGGTTACCTAGTAAGAAGACAGCGGCGGATCCAGGATTTCAATATCAAAATTGTCTTCTAATACCATAGAAGGGGGGGTCTGGGGGTCCTCCCTCAGAAAATGTTTGGAAATTTAAGTATAAAAAGCAGATTTTCAACTCGTTTTGGTACACGTAATACGGATTTCGGACATACATTTTCAAGAATTTAATTTACATTTTGGTAGGAGTTTTGCATATTAACGAGCTTTTTACAGAAAAGTGGTAAATAATATGGTTCGAAATTCAAAAGGGGGGTCTAAGTGTCCTCCCCCAGAAAATTTCTGGAAATTTGACCCTAAAAATGGGATTTTAATTCGTTTTAGAATCGCTTTTCCTTTTTTTCCCTCCTTCTCAGAGTTTGTTCTTATTCCTTTTGGGGAGGGGGGACTAAAGTCCCCTAGCCCTCCTGGATCCTCTAGTGTGACGAGTAGAAGTCCTAATTCACGGCCCCTTTATAATTTCACTCATTTTTAGACTAACCTGAAGAGGACCACTCCTTGTAAGTCCCAATATTTTCAAGGAACGACTGTTGTAATAGACTTCAAAATTTCAAGGGGATTGGGGATTTTCCCCACGAAAAATTTTGAATTATGAACCTTAAAAGTAGGGGATTTATGCGTTTGAAGGCTAATTTTTAAGGAAAAACAGTAAGTATAAAATTGATGTCAAAATTTCGGGGGGGGGGGTTTGAACCCCCTCCCTTTGATACGCCTGCCCTTACAGTTCTTTGAAAACCCCAGAATCTTCTGGGGGAAAAAGTTATAAAAACGTCAAACGGGGCCAGAGGTCCTCCCCCAGAAAATATTTTTGGAAATTTCCCCCAAACATGTGTTTACCTACTTTTAAATTCTATGGAGAGGAGAGAGCACCAAAAGGGAAAAGTTTCTTGTAGGCGGCAAAATTTTCAAGGGGAAAACACTGTATATAACAGATATTAAAATTTGAGAGTGGAGATTGGGGGTTCCCCCCATACATTTTTAAAAAAATTGTCTATTAAAGAAGTGTTTTAGCTCATATTGAGACCCTTTTGGTAACAAAAAGAACAGTTCCTTGTAAACCACAGAATTGCTTTTTTGAAAGGACGTTCTCGTCTGAGCTTATGTTTATAGTGTTTCATTTTAATCTTCTTTTTTATTCAGAAAAAAATTCTGCCGTCAAAAATTTGCCGCCGTAGGCTATAGCCTAGCTAGCCTATTTAGAAATCCGCTACTGTTTCCGAGTATAACAAATGAAATGCGGAACTTAGCTTAAGTAGAGTAAGTTGTCCTCTGATAATGCTTCCTCCAAAGAAGAGGGGGTCGGTGGGTCCTCCCACAGAAAATTTTATGAAATTTGCCTCTGAAAGTAGTTTCAAGTGATTTTGAGACCTAATAAACCACAGAAATTTCAAGACACCAAATTCTTCTGGGTCTGGTGGTCCCCAGAAAAATTGTTGAAATATGCCCCTTTTAAATAGTAGTGTTTTATCCATTTCAACATTCTTTAGGGAAAACCAAAAGAAAAGTACTTCAACAAAGCAGCTTCATTTTTAAGGGAAAAACACTATAAAATAGATGTCGAAATTTAGAGGGGGGGATTTTTTTAAAATTTTATCATTAAAAAAGTGAATTAAGCTATAGTTGATAGGGATTCTCAGGGGGGGGCATGACCCCCTAGGGCACTAATGCTTAAGGTTTCTAAAAATCTATATCTTAATCTAGTGCAACAAGTTTTTTCAATACTTCAAAGCACCTATATATGTTTAATTAAACTAAAGAAGAACACTTTCTAATGGCAAAGAATGTTGAAATTTAAAACTAAGTAAATAAAATCCATTCAATGGTTTGTCAAAAGTATTTATTTTGGTAGAAAAAAATTATGTAGAGTATAAAAATACCATTAGTAAAATATGTACAACTATGTGACACTTTTGTACAAAGATATGTTAAGTAATTCATCTTTGAGATTCAGATAACTAAACATTTAAAACCAAAACTTTTCTGCAATCTATATTGTAATTACAAGGACATTTCAATACTTAACTCAATCTTAATAATTAGCACCTATGCTCATAAATAATTGGCACAATTTTATTGTTGAAAATAAATAAACAATACTTGTAACAAAAGTAACTTGGCAATATCCTAACAAATTGTAAAATAGTAACATATTAAGGGCAATATTGTCCTTGCCATTCAACATCTGTTCAAATATCCTGTAAACATGTAAGGGAGGGGATGTCATTAGCTAATTTTGCACACAAGGAGGTGGGTCCATCACAATGGCTAAAAACGTGCTAACAATAAATATTTCGACATACACTTAGAGTGATTTTCATTGCATCCCATTTCTTACCAAATTAGTGAAAAATTTCTGAAAGTGACATTTTGGCAAGTTTTCTATTGTAGTACTTAGTGTGGAATCTGTTTATATGACCCTCTTTGAATATTCCCAACAAAGGTTATGCAGTAGAACTACAATTATCCTAATTCTGACTCCATTCTGATCATTGGATTTTTCCCGAAAAAAAGAGTATCTTCCCAAAAAAGGTATTTAGCCAGACGTTACTTGCTTTGAAGTATGGACAACCTAGCACCTGTGCTAAGATCTTAGCTTTCACACAAAGAATCAAACCAAATTAGGGTTTCCCATAGAACTTTGCTGCAAAAAACACTTGAAAACAGCATCTTCTAAATCTTTGTATGTTGCTGCCATCATTAATATTCTTAAAAAACTTCAAAAGTGTAAGTTTGAATTCTGAAAGCGGTTCGGATAATCAGCAATTCAGATAGTCTGAGTTCGGATAATTAGAGTTTTACCGTACTTGTAAGGGAATATTTTATCAAAATATAGCTAGTCCTTCATGTCACAATTTCAAAGAAGTAGAAGCAATTTATTAAGCTTACACAGCAGTTCAATATTTACTTACATAATAACAATTAAATGAAGAGCAATGTTCATTAAACAGTTTATAACCGCAGTTCTTAAACTGTGGTCTGCGGACCCCCAGTCCACAGCGCTTTCCTAGAGGGTCTGCGAGTAACCTCTCGAGTGTTCCCCAAGAGATAAAACAGTAGGGTTAAAGTGGCAAAATTCAAAAAAAATTCTTGGCGAGAACCCCCAGTCCCCCTCGAAATGTTGACTTTTTTCTTTGAAAATTATGTGATTTACAAGCTGTTCCTGCTCATCAAAATGAGCTAAAACACTACTTTTTACTACTACTACTACTTACTACTATAAAAGCCCCTATTCTTGGCTGGTCAGTTTTCGAGAGTAATTTTAACCGACTAGACTAAAACTGAAAAGCTGGGTATAGGATCTTGTTTTGGGCCTGGGGTGCTAATTACTTAGCTTGTGGCTAGCCCGACACTCTGGAGTTAGGACCCCCAGTTGATTCTCCAAGGGAGCTTGTTCCTCATTTTATCGACCCCTGACCAACTACTCAATCACCATGGAGTTTTTTTCTTTGAAAATTTTATGGTTTACAAGCTGTTCTCGTCTCAAAATAAGCTAAAAATCTACTTTTTGAGGCAAATTTTCAAAATTTTTCTGGGGGAGACCCCCAGACCCCACATTATTTAATTACTTGAAATAATTGTAAAATTTTAGCATGAGGAAAATAATTTAATTACAACTTTTAAGTCAACTAACTAAAACTCCACTCATAAGTCAGGGGTTACCTGTGGAATAACGTTGAGTCATCCCCCCTTCGAAAGAAAAGGGGGCTGGGATGTTTGGCTGTTACATATAGGGGGGCCGCGATGATCGGAAGTTTAAGAACCGCTGGTTTAAAACATTCTTTTTGTGCATATATATAGCTTATGGGTATAAGGTAGAAATTAGCCAGGACGGAACAGAATGAAATCTTATTTACAAAAATGTACACACTTCCTCCATCCATACCATTCCATCTTGAAGAAAACTGCTAGAACAACTTTTTGTCTCGAGAAAGAAAACTTTTAACTGCTTTTTATTTTAATAAGCATTTTGTTTAGCTTAAGATCACATTAAGCACACAATTTAATTATCATTAAAAATACAATGGTACTTTAGTAATTTAAATTCTTTGGAGGGAACAGTGAAAGAAGGTTAGTTCTATTGTAAAACATAAATTATTCTTGGCTTCCTCGAATATATTTTTTTCTTTCAAATTTAAGCAAGGCTATACAAGTTCCAACTCCTTTTGCCTCAATAATTTTCTTCTGACGATGGGTGCAATTCTCACATTTTTATTTTATATTTATATATCCTACAGAGGAATATACAATTTTTTTAATTGGGGGGACGCTCAGTGGTTCTACATCCACGGAAGCACATGAACCCCCAGTGAAAATAAAATAAGTCAATTAATCAAAATAAATGAAAATATAATAAAAATTGATTCCAACTTGTATCGTATTCAGGGTGAGCTTCCAGCAACCCTTCTATTCAAAATGTCGAAAAGAAACATTTTTATTAAATTTTGTGAGCTTTCAGTGGTTTAACAAATTTTTCACTTTCAAAGCATGCGTGACCGAGAAACAGGCAGTCAAGAAAGCCTTCGCTGCACTGGCCAAGAGAAATTTTTTCCTAATGCATTTAAAAATATAGATTATTTCCATAAAATATGGATATTTTACCCAGAAGAGCATGTTAAAACGGACTACACTAAAGCATATGAATAGCTAACTAGGAAACGTTCCCAGGCTAAACTCACAGAAAAAGGCGAAAATTTTGCAGGCATAAGATGACTCAAATCACTTATTCACTAAACCAGCAGCTAAAGAGAGAAAATGAGCATTTGACTTACTCTGATAGGTAGAATCCTTCTTTAACCAATGGTTAACCGGCAATGAATAAGGCCATTAATGTAAAAAATTAGCTGTGTAATTTCAATAGGAGTGGAAATTTGGGTTCTGAGTTGCCAAACACATTTAGCTAGCACCACTTGACTTTCTAATTAGATGGAATGAGAAGTTTGCTCGATTTCCAACAGTAAAGTTTGGAATAAGAAATTGGATGAAACATTTGAGGATCACTAAAACGCATACTATAATCTCAAAATCCAGTGTCATCTGCTGTATCATTGAACACATCACAAATAGATGGTACATATTGGACACAGCACTTTCTCCACAAATCAGTTACATCTTTGGGTCAGGGGTCTGGAATGTGCCACCTTGCTTGCAGGCCAGACGAGAAGGGGGTACGATCCTCCTGGGCCCGCAGGGGGCCAAAGATTTCATATTGAGTACTAAGATGGATATCATTCTGAATATTTTGGAAATTAATTTGTTCACATAAAGGTTTAAAAATGAGTTAATTCTGTTTTCTAGGGGCATATTTTCAAAAATTTTCATGGGTGACCTGCTAAAATGTATGCATGGGTGGGGGGTACTTCAGGTACTTTTTTCAGGGGTACTTTCCCCTACCTCGAAATGAGAAGTATAGGTATGTCACTGGGGCCCCAGCTTCTCATCCTGGTCCCCGGGGCCCGACTTGGCTCTCTGCGGCCCTGCTTGCTTGTAATTTTGTATTGCTTCATGCGCTTTCTCATGTTTTTAATTTACATTTAATGAACCTTTTTGGATTGGTCCACATAGAAAAGGCCTAACTGTGGATTGGTTTATTTAAATAGCTTCAGAGAAAACACTGCTAGTTCATTTATGCCATTTGGTGCCTTCACTGCATTTTTTCCCTAGTAAGGTTGCACTTGGCATTAAAAATGATTATTTTTAAGAATTTTCTACTGTAATTCCACAGTTAATTTTTTCTCAGTTATGTCATCTACTAATCACTCTAAAATGTTCATCAATTTCTGTGAATTTAGCCTGAGAATGTTTTCTTGTAAGCTCTTTCACACCTTGAACAACCTTTCTACTTTATAGCTACTTGAGTAAAACGCAACAAAGAAATAGTTTTAAAACATGATAAAACTTTTTTTCTTTTAAGTAGTTTTCAGCTACCCCTGAGTAAGATAAAAACCGTGTTTAAAATTGTAGCTTCCACCATGGGCAGATTTGTTGGGAGTTTTGACACACCCAGTACAGTCCAAATAGATGTCAGTATTCTCAGAACTTACTCTTGAGAGAAGCCACTGCCAGAAGATAAAGTCTAAAAATTCTTTTTTAAAAAGAATCAAAATGATCTCATAGCCATTTCTTTATGCCTACACTTATCAGTAAATACTTATTTGTTTTTTAATTTAATAATTTTAATTAGCAATTTTTTTAATTTAAGATATAAGCTATGTATTAACTCTTCATTGAAATTAGTTTTCAAGTTTTTTTCCCACATGAATAATGACATCCGTATACAGTGACTTCTATGGCTACAGTGAAACCACTTTTTGATTTCTTAATCTATCTTGAAGATTAGAGTTAAAAACAATTGTGATAAAAAACAATAGATGCTATACCACTTCATATGTATAGATGACCATAACTGACAATTAGTTATCCTAACTTCCTATGAAGGGAAACACAATTGAGGCACTTATCAAGATGGTTTGCTGTTGCTGCAAGCACCTCATTGTTCTATTTCAACATTTTAAAGAAGTTTGCAATGAGCTTTCTTTATACCCAAAAGCTTAACCACTCCAAAAAATCAAAAGCAAAAAAGGCAAACATAAAAAGAGGAAACTTTTTTTAACAATTATCACTTTCATTATGTTTATCACTTTATAAAATCTTGACTACTTTTGAGTAGATGTTTCTATCACGTTCCACAAGAAAAACTATGGCCTTTTTCCCAGTCGGACATCTGAAAGTGAAAAATTTTTAAAAAAATTAACATCAATTATTTCTGTGAGTTAATTTAAGTGATTTCTGTTGTTTTTACTAATTCCCTTAATAAGAAATATTAAAAGGGAAACTTTTGTTAATTATGCAAGAAAAAATTAATATTGAAAATCTGATTTTTAAAGCCACATACTCTTGTTTTCAAGGAAACACTTTGAAAAGTTTATATTTAATTGTGCCCTTTACTAGGTCTACTAATGAATTACTGGGGTGAGTTATTAAATTTTCAAGTTTCATGAGCACCATGCTGGGATAAAACTTAATAATACCAATTCAATGAAACTTTCCCCTACACCAGTTAAGATAATTTTAATTTGCATTCTGCTTTTTGTTCTAATCATAATGTTTTTAAACCTCAGTCCTAGCTGCCCCAAATTTCTCATAGGATTTAATACGATCCACTTACTCCACATTCAGTAGAACAGTAAAACACTTTAAAGCATCCTTGGCAGGCAGCAGATGCAGTTCTCCCACACTGGGCACACTTTACATTTCTGAGTTGTTCCTTAACCTGTGTGAACAGATCAAGTTTGTTTAAAAAGTTAAAAGAAAATAGTTATTCAAGTACAAATAAAACTAGATGTAAAAAAGTAAAAGTGCTAAGAAGTAGAAAGATAAATAAGAGGACATGCACATCTATAAATTATGCGAGGTGTTTTTTATCCTCGAAATTTTTAACCCCTCTTACCGCCTTAGTGCGATTTAGCTGGACTCCCTTGAAATAGTTACTTAATATTTTCCCTCACTTTTAAAGAAATTAATTTCTGGGTGTGTTCTAACCAGGTTTGTTTCATCTTAATGGCATACAGGGCCGCCCATAGGGGGCAGCAACCCCGACAAATGTCGGAGGGCCCGGAGCTTTAAGGGGCCCGGGCCCACGAGTTCCACTTTGTTTTTTTAGTCAAAGTCTGTACTAGATGTTTTTTATTTTCCAAATAAAAATTGAACTCGCTGAATTCATATCATTTAGCATATTCAGTTCCCGAAACGGACGGGCCCGTCAAAAGTGGTCGGTCTCTTTTTCGGAAGTTTCATCTCCAATTAAATTCTGAAACATGAGATAACAACCCCTTCCCAACGTGACCACTTCCCGCACACTGGAAAAAGCTACCAATATTTCTTGCTATGGCATTTTATGCACTAAAATGAGTTAAAACCCTGTTATTTTAAGGTGAAATTTTGAAAAACTTTCTGGGGGAGAACCCCCAGACCCCCTTGGTACTTGTAACTCTATTATTACAACCTTATTTTATATTAAGTTTGTCAAAACGTGGAAATTCTACCATAAAACCTATATCCAAAATTCGGATGAAGCGTATCAAAACGAGTTGAAAAAGAGGGTTTTTTACTTTAATTTCCAAAAATTTTCTGGGGGAGGACCCCCAGTCCCCCCTTTTAGTAGTTGGAGCAGGATAACTCCACTACCCTTTCCATATTAAAATCAAAAAGAAGATTCAATTGGACTTTGGAAATTCTTAGCCCTCCCCCAAAACCAAATCCTGGATCCGCCCCTGCAGGCAGAATTTAATGAAATTCGGTTTTGGAGGGTGCTCTCTTCGAATCTGTAATAATAAATGAAGTTTTCAGTAGAATAAAGTAGTTATAAATGCTACTCCTTCGCCGGCAAACATTGTCCTCTAGCGGACTTGGGTTCCTATGAAAATCTTGTTGGTCATGGCATGACAGACATGCATGCTAATTTTTTACTCGACCTTTTGAGATACCCTGTATATTTTACTTAAGGGATACTTTGTGAAATGTAAATTCCTTATCCCTTATTATACTTCAAAAATTAAAAAGTTAGGGGGCCCGTGAAAAAATTTTGTCGGGGGGCCCGGTAGAGTTATGGGCGGCCCTGATGGCATAACACTTACAACCACAATGTAAAAATTGATTGAGTTGGGATCAGAAAACAGCTAAGGAAGCAGGTAAACAAATTGTAACTGTACTTATCTTGCTTATTAGCTTATCTTATCCCCAATATTCAAGATTATTGCTTAAAAACAACTCCTTTTTTAACTTGTACACTTAACTTTTGATGTGAGAGAACTCATAAATCACTGATTGCATTATTATCCTACATTTAATTAAAAATAATTTTTTTTAATATTGTATGCATATATATGTTACGGACAAAGGGATTAATTGGGTATTATTAATAATGTCCAGAGTGGAGGCGGCCAAGTAATCACATTGCTCTCTTCCATTTTGGGCATTATTAATAATGCCCAATTTATCACATTGCCCGTAACATATATATTTGTTTTCCCTCCAATCCACCTGATCTGATATGGAATTCTTCATTTACAAACTATTTATTACCAGGGGTGCATCCAGGATTTTTTGCCAGGGGCCGTTTTTGGGAATTTTATGAAAAACAATTGAATTTTGTGAAAATAATTTTTCATTCTAAAATAAGGTCCTATTTCTGTAAATATATTATTTTTTAAAATAAAATTACACTTAGCGAGTGCATATAGCTTGATTAAGTTCTTTTTTGGGAACCGGAATTTTGTGAAGGGGCAGTTTTCGGCCCCAATTTCTTTCTAGATGCACCCCTGATTACTGACCTATCTGCTGCTGGGGTAGCCTATCTAATAAAAATTTGTTATTCTACAGCAAAAAGTTCATATTTGTGTGAGAAACTCACTTTAACTTTGGTTTCAAGTCATTCATTTCTTTTTTCGAAATCAATATTCTAATAGGTGAAAGGGTGCCACTTAGGTCTAATAAGAACCATGCAAAATATTTTTCTTTCCCTAAAATATTTCATTGGAAATAATCTTGTACCTCTAAATGCGCTTGAATTTTGGGTAAAAGTGGATCATTCATATTCTTAATAGTGCAGAGACAGAGAGGGTACCCATTGGGTTGAATAAGAAGGCTGCAAAATATTTTTCACTTGAACATTATCTTTTGTTCCTGCATTGCTATTGAAAATTCTCAATTTTCATAATGACTTTTTCAGCGTATAAGAAGTCAAAATGGATAATTAGTTTAAGGATTTACATTCATTTCCAATTCACCCCCTTGGACACAGTGAGTGAACAGTGCAGTCCAGATATTTATCAAGGGTTTTAATTTTTTATATTAGTTTAACTCATTTGTAGCTTTTTTCCAATATGCAAAATTTTTGAAATGGAGGTACCTTGAACCCCTTTTTGGCATAATCAGGGTTGGGTTTTTCCCGTCCAAAACTAGTTTTTCCCATACCACTGGGAAAAACTGGTAAATACCGGGACAAAGTGGGAAAAACTGGTAAATACTGGGAAAAACTTCCAATTGACAAAATAATGGAAGTATTAGGTTATGGCCTTTTTAAACATATTATAAAAACTTTCAGTTAAAAATGACTTTTTTGGGAGGGGGGTTAAAATTATCAGGTGGGAAAAATATAAGTGAGCAAGAGAATCATGACATTTAACATAAAATTTGCATATATTTTTTAATATTAATGAGTTTCTCAAATAAAAATAGAGAATATTTTAAAACAAATTTACTTATAATATCTGTGTCTTTAAGAAAAGCATTATATACAGTTTTTTTAAATGTAAATAAAAACGTAATTTAAATAAAACAAAACGTAAATGTAAATCTTGATTGCAAGATAACTTTTTTGAAGTAACAAGGTATGATAATCCGATGAAAAGGGCATAACCATCAAAAGATGACATTCCTCAGACACATGATAAAACCCATATTCATAACATAGGATAAAGCTTATTTAAGGTCATTTTTCTAAAAAAAGGATGTAAAAACTTTTAAAACATTCATTTTGAACAGAATAAATTCAATAAATAATCAGTTTTTCCCACTTTTTCCCATGTGGGAAAAACCTAGTTTTTCCCAGGACGGTAAATACCGGTTTTTACCATGGTATCACCGGGGGTGGGAAAAACCTTGCCAACCCTGGGCATAATACTTCAATATTACACACAATATAAAACAAGCCAAGGTTACAGCATCTTACAAGGGGACGGCATGACCGCAAAAATGGACTTTGGGTTCACACTTGGTAGGTTTTTAGTACACCCCAAGGGTAACCTACCCTGGACTTAATATGACACACTGCCCAGTAGAACCCAATAAAACACCCACCAAAGTTTCACCTATATATACTAGTTTAAATATATATTTAAATTACATTTCCCCAGTTTGAGCAGAACAGCCAAGTGGATAGCATACTTTCCTCCCAACTAAATTGTCTGGGTTGGATCATGCTGTTGGTGATTTTTCATTTGAGTTGAATTTTAAAATTATTTTTACATGAAATTAATGATGCAATTCCCAAGAAAAAAATATGAAACTTAAACCATGATTTAATTTTTAAAGTTGAATTTGAGCACTACACCATAAAAATAATTTGAATACATCTATGCTTTCATAAATGAAAAATAACAGAACAAATGTTTTGAAATATTTGAATAAAAAATGCTTGCTACTTTTTGGTTTGTGAAATAAAAATTATATTTCTTTTTAAAATTGCTGTTTAAAAAAAAGCATTGAAAATGTTAAAATATAATTTCCTACATGTTATATTGATTTTGATAGTATATTTCTGGATTTTTCTGCTGTTGAAATTTAATATAATTAAAAATAATTTTTCATTTTAAAATTTGACTGAAAAACTTATTTTTAACTAGTTTTCAGGCACAAATTAAAGGAGGGGGGCAAAGGGGGTGATCGCCCTCCCCTTTGGTGTGACATGATTTTTTGTCTGATACAAATCTGAGTATGAAGAAAGTCCCATTTTACAAGCAATAAAACTTTAAAAATAAGTTAAAAACCTGTTATTTTAGGGTCAAATTTTCTGGAGGGACATGCTCCCTTTAGTACTTGTAACTATTATTTACAATAATATTTTATATTAAGTTGGACAAAATGCAAAATTCTAACAGTATAAGTGTAAATGGGGGTCCTCCTCTGCCTCCCCCATAAAATTTTTGAAAATTTGACCTTTTAAAACAGGGTTTTAGCTTGTTATGGTACACCTAGTCTGGATTTTGTGGGGGGCGGGGGCACCTCACCCCCTATTATATAATACGCCACTGAGTTGCAGTGTCGCCATCTACTCTAAATCCAGCTAACTAAGCTGGTCGATCACATACTGCATCAGTCCTGTTTAGTCCAGTGTTTCCCAACCTTTTTCAGTCCATGCCCCACCAAAACCTTTCTAAATTTTAAATAAAAGCCCCCAAGTAATGTAAGATTACACATAAATTTTTTTCATTCAAAATGTCATAGATATTGAATGCAAAAACTTGATTTTTGAGTTGTTGGTTGATTTTGAAAAAATATGACAAGTTTAGAAAATTAGTGAGTTAATTTTCAAAACACAAAATGGAGAACTAAATTTAAAATACAAATAGACTTTTGATAAAATAACTTTTAGAATAATTGCAGAGCCACCAGACTTTAGTTTTGGAGAGGGGGGATTGACTCTAAATTTTTTCAGAAACATCCTTACAAGTACATTTATAAGTTATGTTTTAAATGACCAATGGAGAAAATGGGGGTTCCTCCCACGGAAAATTTTAGAAATTTGCTTCTTTAAAATATTGGTATAGTTCATTTTGAGACCATTAAAATTATATGCAAACGCAAAGATATACGCTCAGGGTAAGTGGCAGAATTTTCAAGGAAAAACAGAAGATAGTTAATAAACGAAAAAGTTACGAGGAGGGCTTAGAAATCTATTAAAATTTTTCCCACCTGGAAAAGCAATGTGGTTGAAAATTTTCAAATTGCCCCCTCGAAAGTTTAGTCTAAAATTTAATCCTTTAGGGGTGTCTCTTAAGGTGGAAACAAATTGGAGCCGAGCGGCGTAAGCGAACAGCCACGAACACGCGCATTTCGTAGGCGCTTGCGCAGAGCGTGTTCGCGGCTGTTCGCTTACAGCGCTCGGCTCCAATTTGTTTCCACCTTTACCGTTTGAATATTTCCACAACACCACCTATCTCAAAAGTATGTTATGAATGCAAGTAACAAAATTGACCCAATTTTGGGTTGTGCTTATTTAGGAGCTGCCAAAAGCCAATTTAGTTTTAAAATTTCTTTGATCTCTTTTTTGGAAAGTTATTTGTTTATTTTTATTAATAATTTCTAGAAAGTTTTTTTTGGGTAAAAAAAATTAAGATTATTTCATATAATATGCCGACGTAGTGGTCTAGTGGTCAGAGCATCTGACCGCAAAGCCGTACGCCTGGGGTTTAAATCCGATTGGTATGGATGTTAGTTTCTGTCCTTGTATGATGAATGAATATGGCCCCTCTGAAAAAAGGGGTTGTGTGAATAAATGGTGTCTGGGGCGGGTAACAGTGCTGTGGGGCGGGTACAGGTGTTCGCTGGATAACGCTAAGTAGGTACTTCTTAGTCATGGGCGGATTTAGATGGTGAACCCTGGGGGTGCGTACTAGAAAACTTGGGGGTGCAAGTTATCCCTGATGACTTTGAAAACATGATTTTCCCCTATAAAAATGGAATTTTCTCAAAATGTTGGGGGTGCAACGCACCCCCATAAATCCGCCAATGTTCTTAGGGCAGTTCAGTGGTAAAGGATAATATCCAGTAGTACCCGCTCATTAGAAAAAAATTTCATATAATATGCATGTATTTAGTTGCTCAAAGGTTTTTAAATCATTCTCTAACCAAGTAAAACCAATTTTTTACCTCTTATCATTGAATATTTGCCCTTCATCTTCCACAATATTAGATTGTTATAATCTGAGTTTTTCTCTATAAATTTCTCCTTAAATATTATATTGCGAGAGATTGCATGCTTGATCTTGCTGTTTTTTTAATGAAATTTACCCAATTAGAAAATGCTTAGGGGTGGGTTTTATTTTAAAAAAAAATGCCTGTTGTTGTTTGGGAGGGGGGGTTATGGGCAGGTTGAAAACAATGTGTAATCCTAACATCCAAAATAAGATAATCATCCCGTTTTTCTAAGGGGTAGCCAAGCAAAAAAATCTGAGCCAGACAAGAAACAAATTCTAAAATTGTCTGTTCAAAGCTTTTAAAACCTTTTTGCATTGAGGGGTAGCAAAAATTTTATTTCACACTTTGGCTTGTTCATGGTGCAATACTGAGTTTTTGGCTAGAAAGGTGTTCATGGTACTACCTTCCTTTCAAAAATTTTTTATTGGATATAGAGATTTTAACAGTTCATAAAATAATGATCATATGAATGCTGAAATGTTTTTCTTAAGCTTTATTAATAATCAGCATGACAAAAAACATAAAAATTTCAAAATATAAACTATTAAAATTCCTTATCGTTATCTGTTTAACCCCACCCGATTCTAGACTTCAAAATTTATTTTAACTCATTTTTACCTTTCCAAGACCCTTGGTACATATCTGAACCACAGTCCTCTCACTACACTCAAATCTCTCCAAAACTGTGAACCATTAGAAAAGACAAAAAACCATGGGCGGATTTAAAGGGGAGTCAATGCCCCCCCCCATTTTTTTTGGAGAAAATTCCTTTTTATATGGAAAAATTTTGTTTCCAAGACATCAGGGACAGCTTGCCCCCCCCTACAGGATTCACTATCTAAATCCACCCATGCCTAGAACATCCTTCAACCAAATTTCTAGGAACTTCTAGGGACGTCAATTGAATGAGGTATTCTCACGTTTTGTGATTAAATTTTATTAAAATAGTAGATAGCCTAGCCTTTCCATAGCCTAGTTTCCGAGATATAAATTTTTGAAATTTCGTTTGGGCGCGAAAACACTTTCGAATCACAAATCATGCGCTGTGAGCAGGCCCGTATTTAGGGTTTTTGCCGCCCTGTGCATATCGATTTATTGCTGCCCCCCTTTTTCATTTTCTGTTTCAAGAAAATCCCCCCTCTTTGTTTCTTTTAAAAGTCTATACTGCCTAATGGTAGGGTGAAATTAGCATTTAACCCTATTTAACATTAGTTATAGGGTTTAACTTTTCTACAGATAACAAATTGGGGGTTCAAAACATCATCTATTTAAATGCAAATTGTAGGAAAATTTTTTAATTAAGAAAAGGAAATATCCTTGTTTCTCTATTCGTTTGTCCTTGATACTGTGCCGTGTATATAAATTATTTTACACCTCCAAAGCAAATTTATCGTCCTCCCCCAGAAATTTTTTGGAAATTTGACTCTAGAAAACAGGTTTTTAGCTTGTTTTGGAACACCAAGTCCGGTTTCGAGAGGAGGGCAGGACCTCCTCAGCCCCCCTCCGTTATATAAGACACTGATGCCTTGATGCACTTGTTGTAATCTGCCGCCCCCCAAAATTTTGCCGCCCTGTGCTATAGCACATGTTGCACGTGCCTAAATACGGCCCTGGCTGTGAGGTCACATCCAATAGAAGCCCGCTTTCTGATCAAGTGAAAACAGAAAACAATGGTTTTCATGCGATGTGACGTCACATCCAATAAAAGCCCGTTTTCTGATAACGTGACTTTTCTGACGTTTTGGCAAAAATAATAATGAATTTTAAATTATTTAAAACACATTTTCGAACTTAAAAATCAGAAATTTGGGAGTTTTAGACCATAATGTATCGAAAAAGTATAAAATCAAGCAAATCCCTCATTTAAGGAAAAGCAAAGGGGGAAAGATATTTCAATGGGGAACCCTGTGATGGTTTAAGAATATGCAATTTTCCATACAAGGCCTGCCTCACACATTCGTTGCTTTTTTTGCATTGAATAGGGGAAAAGGGGCCGTCCATAAATGACGGCATGCTCAAAAGGGGGGGAGGGGCGGACCTGGAAAAGTTGTAACCTTCCCCGGAACCTAATAAAATTTACCCAAACCTTATGTATTGCTCCTATGGAGCTGGAAGGGCCTTCCCCGAACTAGGTTCGGGCACTTTTTCCAGGTCCGGGGAGGGGGTTAATCAATTTGTGACAAGGGGGAGGGAGGGGGGTTAAAAGTTGTGACATCACATCCAGCAGCTGAAAATCAAGGAAAAAACACTTAAATTGTTAAAACGACCGTGTATACTTATTGTTCTCAAAAGGCAACTTAAAGGTTGATAGAAATGAAAATATGTATCAGGAGGGGTGAAATTAAGTTCAAATAAAAAAAGTTGGTTCCAGGCACTTCCAAACTCGTGTTTTAGACCGACATATTGTTGGTATTACATGTAACCGTGACAAAGGGTGGGTATGGGAAAGTTTTTTGACGGGGGGGGTCAAAAATGGTAAAAAAAGTGTGACATCATTTATGGACGGCCCCAAAGAGGTTTGAGATATACCAAGATGATACAGAAATGAAGTAACTCCTAGGATAGTGAGTTCTAAACTTGTCACATGAGGTGTGATCATTACGAAAATGGAGCAGAATGCGTTTAGACTTATAATAAAAACCAAGAGGGAAATACTAAAACCTTCACGTAAAATAATAAACTAAAAAATATGTTATTTACTTTGAGAACATATGTTACCTTTTCAGCTCTTAGACTGCTTTCTGGTGGAAGAGAATTTCCAACTACTTTTTCGATACCTTGCAGTACAGACTCGGTATAAATACTCAGTTCAGGATGTTCCCTGTCTGAAAATTGAGGACTTGCACTCACTTCAGAAGAATGCTTTGTTTTTTTCTCCCAATCCTGCTCTTTTTTCACTATGGCACCACAGTTAATTGGTTTTAATTCAGGCTTGACCTTTTTTGATTCTTTCAGAAAGCAAGGATCATGCTTGATAATGTTTTTAATAGATGTCTTTATATGCACTAATTTATCAACTTGTCTATTTAATAGCAAACTAAGCCCATCTGAGAGATTTAATCCAGTTTTTTCAATTTCTTTATAGTGTTGATATTCCTTATGGTACAAATCTAGCAGTTTATGAACATCACTATCATGTCCACTGTATAGAGTTTGGAGGGACAATGCAGAACTTATATCAAGCTCATCTGAAGTACTCGGTGCTTCTTTTTTAACCACAGGTATATTAACAGACGCAGCTTCTTGTTTCAGAGGAAATGTACTATGCGACATTAGGCTCTTATGAAAATTGAGATCATTTTCATCCAACACTCCAGAACTAGAAACATCCCCTGTCTTTACTTCAAAATTGGAGGACTTACTAGAGATAAATGAGTCTTTTTGACCAACTGATGAGGTGCTTCCATCAGTAGGAACAGTTTGGGAGATAAAATCCAAATTTTGATTTGTGCTTTCCACCATTTCATTTTGACTAGTATCCTCATCATCTGATAGCTCAATTAGTTCAACTTCTTCATACTTTTTAGATGAAGTGGAATTCTGGCTATAAGATTCTGGATAAGCAATGCAGGGCTTCTCTCGAGGCAGTGATGAAGAGCTTTGATCAGCATGACTTAATTCTTCACTCTTGATTTTTTCTTTCAACAGAGAGTTAGATAGTTGAGGGAGTGACTTAAGTTTTTCAAAGTCAATAGCTTTTAAAGCTTCCCAAACATTTTCCTCTGACAGCACATCCTTTGGCTTTCTGGAACTAGCCAGTTGGTTCAATGTGCCAGTTTCGATTTCGCTATCCATCTTATTACATTCATTTTTATTTGTTTCATCATCAATTATTTTCCGAGGACTATTAGACTCTAATACAGCTTCGGCACTTTCATCTTCGTCGGTTGTGGGCAGCATTGCTACAGACTTGACCGCTGAAATTTTAATATTGAATTCTGGAGGAGAGTTCTCCAAAATAACACAATCGTCACTTTCATATCCACCCGTCTGATCTTGCTCAGAAGCATTTTTTAGTTCAGACAATTCCTGATTGCTTGAACTAACTTGATCTATGGGAAGAGAATGTTCAGATTGATTTGATTCTTTGTTTGACAAAGATGATTGGGGAGAACAGTCAGCTGCATTAGATGAGGATAAGCAACTGTCAGATAAATCATAATTACTCAAGATATCAACTGACTGTTTCACAGTTGTGTTATCTTTATCAAGCAAATAATCAACCTGAGGAGTTTTACAAATAGTCTCATTTTCTTCACAATTATCAGAAGAATCATTGCAGGCATTATCAAAATCAAAATAGTTTTCTTTTGATCCATCATCACCATTGTGGTTCACATCCTCAAGATCCTTTGATTCTGTAAGTTTCTTTGCTTCAAGGCTTTCGTTTAGGGCTGTTTTTGAAAAACTTTTCTCTTCATTATCAGAATCACTTTCAGAAGATGAAGCATTTCCATATTTAATCCTCTTGAAGACTTTTCTTTTTTGCACTTTCTTTCTCCTTTTCACAGCGGTTTGCTTGCGATTGAGAGTTTTATCAGACACCACCTGCTGTTTGATAAAACTCTCAAAATTATCAGATTCCTCACTGGAGTTGGTTTCAACAGGAAAACGCGATTCTGATTCACTTTTAGAAATTGTACTGTTATTTGTTTCAGTACCATTTTGAGATTTATGGATCTTATCATTCCATTCCTTATTTGGTTTGTTAACAGAAGACACAGGCTTTTTTGCTTTGGTCTGCAGGGACAAGGACTTGGAAGGTTTTTCTGAAGATAGTTCAAAAGAATTTTTCTGGACTTTCCTGGGTTTAATTTTAGCATCCATATTTTTCTTTAGCTCTGTGGATAATTTTACAGATTGAGTTTCTTTTGAAAGTGACCCAACATGAGCCCTAGGTTTTGGAATAGATCTATTGTGCTTTATATATTTCAAGTTCTTCTGACATTTTGCCATGAGAGGGCAAGGTTTTTTCTTCAGCTTAAAAGAACCAGATGATTCTACTGGTTGAGTCATATCTATATCTGGCAATACAGGCTTGTATTTGGATTTTCTGTAGTCATTCAGCTGCTCATAAGAGACAATTTGCTTGTCATTTGAATTCATTTTTTCCAGGATAGAGGCAAGGTAATCATTTTGATGCATTTCTGCATTTTCAACAGTATTGGAGGATGAGGACCCAACATGAGCAATACGCTTCTTGCCATCTTTACTTTTGGTATTCATGATTTAGATAATCCTGAAAAAAAACAAAACTGTAAGCATCAGCAGCAATAACTAAAATAGTTCTTACACAACCTTATTAGTGAAGTTACTTTCCACATTAATACTTATGCATAAAAGAACGTAACTAAGCAATTAATTTTGGAAATAGTTTTATCTGGTCACAAGGAAACTATTATCCTATAAAAATATTTATAACAGCGTTAGAAAGTTTGGCAGTCCGAGACCACTATGCTCAGAAAATCACCGGTCCTAAAGACCAATGGCAAAAAAATATCCACTCCTGTTTCAGGCACTTTTTTTTGCTGCGAACATTAGTGAGAAGAAAGCCTGAATCACAAAAGACACACAAACGCTGTTTATTCCCTTATATATAATAATAATAATTGTGTTTTATACATTAATTTTTTAAATTAATGATTAGCATTCACTTTAAATGCAATAGTTACTTTAAACAAAGTGAAACCCAACCTATCATTTTTAATTTGAAGGACCACAGGTTTCATACTCTAAGTATAATTCAAGAGTCTTTAAGGATTAAATTACTAAAAAATCAGGAGGTAACAAAAATTATTAACCTTTAACAGCTTAACATATGATGAGGATGAATTCAAAAAGAAGTATGGTAGATTTGCAAAAGTGGTTAGAATTTCTTATTTCAACAGGATTTTATAAATTTAAAAAAATAATTTCCACCAAATTTATAATAAAACTTTGTTTGGCTTTTGGACAGGGTGTTTTCAAGGAATCGGGAGTTTTAAGGGCCCTTTGAAAAATAAAGAAAATTTCAGATGACATGCAAACCCTGGGACCTGTTATTTTGGTTGAGGCCTAGCTGATTTTTTTCAGGGATGATTAGCAAATTATTTAGCTACCTCAGATAGGAAAATTTACCATAGGAAACAGCCTCATAAACAAAGAACATTCACAAAAACTGAAAAATACATAGTTTTTGGTTGAAAATTCCAGTTTATAAGCTAATTGTTTTTTGTCCGAAATTTTTGTTAAAAAGTTTTTAGTCTGAAAATCCTTCAAAAGTCTGAAAAATCTCATTCCCGTTTTTACCAATTTCTAACTCTGGTTTATAGTTAGATTTAAAATGTTTCTATGATATATTTAAAGTTAATACTGCATTAAAAGAGTGATCAATCAATAAAATTTCGTTGCCCTCTCCATCAACATATCAGATGCGAGCAGATTACATAAAAAAGTACACCTAAAAACTATAAAAGTAAGCTTGAAAAATAGAATCATTACAACTAACCACAGCAAAAGAAATATTGTTCAAAGCAATGCTTGATTTAGACTCTTAAGAAATATTAAATAAGAAAAACATTAAAATGGTTTCAGTAAGCACAAAATTTTAAGTACAGTGAAAATTTGATTACATATCGTGGAATTTCAGACTTCCACCGTTAAAAAATAGTCATTGGAATATGACAAGTGAAATTTAGATTTTGCAAATAGGTTAGGTATAATTTTGGTATGGTGTCTCTTTTGCATCAATGAAATGAGTTAAGTTACCCAAGAATGTATAAGAAAAGATATTTTGGATGTAATCAATGTCGTGGAAACTTTTCTATATTAAATTATGTTTCTTGTCGGTGAACTCACCAGTCCAGGGTTCATACAATTTTTCATAAATCAAAATCAAGGAGTATTCAAGTAGTTTCTAAGGAGTGTTTTTAAAAATTTCAAGGAGTATTTGAGAGAAATTTTTTTTACACAGCTTAAAACGCACGCTTTGCCAATTGTATTCCTGAATCAGGTTTTAAAATAACTTTCACGAAAAGTCGAGATTTTTCCACAGTAACCCATTATTCGAAAATAATGCGGATTGATACTATTTTTATAGACAAGATAAATTTATTTAAAAAATTTCATAACAATCAAGGAGTTTCCATAGTCCTTGAAAATGCAAATAATTTTTAAGGAGTATTTAAGGAGCGTATAAACCCTGCAATCGACATAAGAACACACCCCTCTTTCTAGCTACCCAATTGGCAAAAAAAGACAGCAAGCGAGACAGTGGCATAACCCTAAATCAATCAGCGACGTTACTGACAGGATAGGTTGTAATTTAGTGGAATGAATATTTAACCAAATCACAACAAGAATTTGAGGATTGACGTGTTTGCACCAACTAGCAAACACTTCAGAATATAGGAGAAAGGCACTAGGTCACCTCTGGCCTCCATACAAAGTAACACCACGCTTTCTTCTGCACCATACAATTTCACCATTTGTTTCCAGCTTAACTAGACTAAGGACATATACTCCTTAAGCTTTCAGAAGATGACTAAAAGTGACTTAGTTTCTTTCTCCTGTAAGCTGACAAAAATATTTAATTATCAAATATAAACAATGGCGCATGTTCAGGACTGCTGATGGTTGGTGAGTTTTAGCAGCACATTTAGATGCCATATAACTCACTTAACAAATAGTGATCTTTATCTCGAAAAATTTGGCGCATCAGCAGTTCTGAACCTGCACCCTAATCATACTCTTAATAATTAGGAATAGGTACATTAGAATAGCAATTGGAACACATACAAGTCACAATTGGATAAATAATCAGGACAGAATGGTATTAAACCTGTACATTTCTGTCTACTCTAAAATTTCACCTGCAGCTCAAGGTTAGTGCCTTTAAATAACATGAAAGAAGTAAAACATAGTTTAAATTTGATTACAAATATGGGGGTTATTTTGGGGTCACCCTACATTCTGTAATATGGCTTTCAGCCCCCCCCCATGGAAATTAATCCATCCTTAAGGTTATACAAGAAATAATAATTCACAACAAACACCAAATAAAATTGTCAAGACAGCATGAATACTTTTATTTATAAGTAGTATAATACATTTCTCAGTAGAATTATTCAGAATTCTACTATAGGTGAATTTCATGCCTAACTTCCACATTTGGCACCAAATCCCTTCAAACTCAGAAATCTCTGGTAGAATCATTCACTGGGCTTTTCTTGTGAGGGTTTCACCCATTAACTTTCTTTCTAATGACACAAAGTGGAAAATTAAAAATGTCCCCTTCCAAATATTTACCCATTTAATGGAATTAAATGTATTAATAAAGTCAAATGAATAATTATAATATTCCCATTTGAATTGAATATTACTTGAATCATTTAAATTCAGCCAGGTAAATGTCTTCTCACTGACTTCTGAGTATGAAGGGATTATTCTTTGTGTTCTCATCTAACGGAAGCTTTTCTTTACAGCTTCAAAACATGAAAAAGTTAACCATTTTTCATGTTTTGAAACACAGGAACCTCCATCAAAGCCTAAAAAAATGTGTATTATTAATGATCATATTAACAATTCCAAGTATTTTATATGAAAGAGTAGCAATCTTAAAGAAATTAGGCTTACCAGCTAGGATAACTTTCTATTCAGCAAAATCTACACACACACACCTCAAGGGAAATAAAGATTATTCAAATATTTTACACAGTAAATAAATTCTAAGATCTTACCTGTACTTGGATAACGAGGAGTTGTAAAATATGCTCATCCTCATTCCATCTCAGACTTTTATATAACAGCAAAATGGCAAAATTGTGACGTGGTTACTTGCTTGGAATTTGAATATCGATACTTCAGTATACTTTTATATCGATATAGTTAAGTGCACAGAGTAGGAATACAATTTTCTGAATATGGTTACCTATCGACTTTGACAAAACATTTTATTGGACTTCACTCCTATCAATGAATTTCCATATTTTTTTCTATATTTTTAAAGAAAATATTTTCAATTATTTATCACTGTAAAACAGTAAAATTTGAGCTCGGTAATTGCACACATAACCTCTATATGGGCGGGTTTACATGGAGCGACTAAGGCGACGCCAAGATCATGATTAGTCGATCCAATGAATCATGAAATTTTTCATAAAAATTATTTTAAAATAATTCAATAAGTGATATGAATAAATTAAGTGATATGAATAAATATTAATTGATTTTAATTTATGCATATCACTTAATTAGGCTATCAAGAGAAAAATGAATTTTTAAGTATCTAATATCGATACCAAATACCACTGAGCTATAAAACAAACTGGAGTGTCAACCTCCGATACTCTAACAAGCGATTGATCATGCCAACGCGGAAGGTTACAATGCCCCGATTGCTCTCAGCAATCGGGGCAAGCATGAAGCACCAGATGGAGAAATTTAAAAGAAGATGGAAATCCTTTCCGCGGTGTGATGCGGTTTCAGCACGCTAACTAGTCACTCCAGTTTGTTATATAGCTCAATGCCAAATACACCGAGCTATAAAACAAACTGGAATGACAACCTTCGATACTATAACAAGCAAGGTTGTTAAGTATTTAAATACTTAGTAACGGAAATAATTTTTAAATACTTTAAAAGTATTTAGTTACATTCGTTACTTTTTCAGTATCGAACTGGTATTTAACTACAAAAATTTAAAAGTAACTCAAATCCTTGTTACTTAAGCAAGGTTGTTAAGTATTTAAATACTTAGTAACGAAAATACTTTTTAAATACTTTAAAAGTATTTAGTTACATTCGTTACTTTTTCAGTATCGAACTGGTATTTAACTACAAAAATTTAAAAGTAACTCAAATCCTTGTTACTTAAGTACCTATGCTGTACTTCAGTTACTTTTTAAACCCAGAATTAAAAAAAACGCAATCCAAACATTGGAGATGGGAACAAAACACAAAACACTTCTTCCTGCTTTCACATCAACCGAAGGGAAAAAGCGACCCCGGCGGTGGCCGACCACCCGAATCGCTGACAAGTGACAATCCTTTTAAGAATATTTATTACCCCCCTGTATTGAAGAAAGTGCCGTATTTGTTTCACCCACCTTTGGGGGGTCACAGGAGCCGGCGAGTGTCTTTGGGGGTCCGGTCCACCTCGCAAGGTCGAATTGCTCGAGATCGAAAAGCCGATAGGACACCCTTTTATGGCCAATTATTGTTCGTAGTTCCTTGTTTTTCCACGAACCAAAGAGAGGGGGGACATTTTTACCGACAGATCAAATTTTACGAGAAGATGTCATTCAGTCGCTTTTTTGTTGTGCTCTCCGAAAGGCTGTTGGTCTACTACTATTCGACGAGGCCGTTCTGGCACGTGGACGATATTCGGCTTGAGAAATAAAATGAAATTAAATAGAACCTTTTCAAAATCATTCTAAAAAAATAGACAAATATTTTTTCTGTCTCGCGCCGAATCGTCCCATTCCGTTCCTGCTTCCCGGATTACCATTGTTTGTTGGAAGTATAATGTCCCCAAAAAGAGGTAGGTTTTTTAATATTTTTTTTAAAAAAGTAGTGAGGGAATTGACGATTTATATTCGCTTTGTATTTTTATCTAGATAATTACAATTGATTTTTATGTTTTGATATTTGTATGACATGTAGCTTAAAACTTCGCCCACTTTTGCCCAAAAGGGTTAAAAGCCGTTTTTTAAAAACTTTTTACTCTAATTCAAGCCTTTATGTAGTATATTCTTACAAGATTCTATAAAAAATTCACTTAAAAGTTTATTATAACATTCTTTTTTTCTCACTTTCTTGAAGAAAAACTAAAAGTAATAAAAGAGTTACTGACTTAAATTTAACTTTTTTAATTTTTTAAAAATGACCGAAATAATTTTCTGCTTAATATGAATATTCCATTTGAATTGAAAAAAAGGTAAATATCAATAAAAAGATTAATTTCAAAAATTTTATAACCTAAGAAATTAAAACATCGCTAAAGCATTTAAGACAATAATAATATAAAGTATTAATAATATAAATGCTTCAATTCTTCTTTCCAAAGAAAGAGTGGGGAAAGAAAATAAAAAACTTTTTTACTAGCTTACGAAAATAATTATTTTATTAAAAATTGGATAATGAAAGGTAAGGAGGAGACCATTATCTTTACAAACTTTCAAGTGTTTAAAGTAAAGTAAAAGTAACCTTAAATTTTTTTTGAGTAAAATGCAACTTCTTTTTTTAAAAACTTTAGCAATTTACTGTAGAAACTTACATTAGCAATCTATAATTAAATTTCCTTTAATTTTAAATATTATGGTTTAAATTATTAACTTATTATGTAGTCGAAAATTCAAAAATTTGGAGTATCGCTTGCGTCCACCTTCTTCCTGTTGAATAGACATCGTTCTCTCAATTAAGTTTTAGTTCAAATATTAAAATTTCATTTTATTATTAAAATTATATTTCAATCTTTTAAAAATAATTAAAATAAATTTTATTAATTAAAATTAATTTTGAAAATTATTTTTAAAATGAATTCATTTTATTAAGTATTAGTTTAAATTTTATTTAAATTTTTAATTTGTTTTATTAAATTTTATTTTTTAAAAAAATTTTATTTTAAATTTTTTAAATTTAAATTTTGCGGGTAAAGTAACTGAAGGTAGTCTTAAATACTTTTCATATACTCTATTTGTACTCTATTTAGTTACTTTTTTCGGGTATTTGTACTACATACTTAGTTACTTTTTCTGAAATACTTGTATTTGTACTCAAATACTATTTCAAAGTAACTTTAACAACCTTGTACTTAAGTACCTATGCTGTACTTCAGTTACTTTTTAAACCCAGAATTAAAAAAACACAATCCAAACATTGGAGATGGGAACAAAACACAAAACACTTCTTCCTGCTTTCGCATCAACCGAAGGGAAAAGCGTCCCTGGCGGTGGCCGACCACCCGAATCGCTGACAAGTGACAATCCTTTTAAGAATATTTATTACCCCCCTGTGCTGAAGAAAGTGCCGTTTTTGTTTCACCCACCCTTGGGGGGTCACCAGGAGCCGGCGAGTGTCTTTGGGGGTCCACCTCGCAAGGTCGAATTGCTCGAGATCGAAAAGCCGATAGGACACCCTTTTATGGCCAATTATTGTTCGTAGTTCCTTGTTTTTCCACGAACCAAAGAGAGGGGGGACATTTTTACCGACAGATCAAATTTTACGAGATGTCATTCAGTCGCTTTTTTGTTGTGCTCTCCGAAAGGCTGTTGGTCTACTACTATTCGACGCGGCCGTTTTGGCACGTGGATGATATTCGGCTTGAGAAATAAAATGAAATTAAATAGAACCTTTTCAAAATCATTCTAAAAAAATAGACAAATATTTTTTCTGTCTCGCGCAGAATCGTCCCATTCCGTTCCTGCTTCCCGGATTACCATTGTTTGTTGGAAGTATAATGTCCCCAAAAAGAGGTAGGTTTTTTAATAATTTTTTAAAAAAGTAGTGAGGGAATTGACGATTTATATTCGCTTTGTATTTTTATCTAGATAATTACAATTGATTTTTATGTTTTGATATTTGTATGACATGTAGCTTAAAACTTCGCCCACTTTTGCCCAAAAGGGTTAAAAGCCGTTTTTTAAAAAATTTTTACTCCAATTCAAGCCTTAATGTAGTATATTCTTACAAGATTCTATAAAAAATTCACTTAAAAGTTTATTATAACATTCTTTCTTTCTCACTTTCTTGAAGAAAAACTAAAAGTAATAAAAGAGTTACTGACTTAAATTTAACTTTTTTTAATTTTTTAAAAATGACCGAAATAATTTTCTGCTTAATATGAATATTCCATTTGAATTGAAAAAAAGACAAAATATCAATTAAAAGATTAATTTCAAAAATTTTATAACCTAAGAAATTAAAACATCGCTAAAGCATTTAAGACAATAATAATATAAAGTATTAATAATATAAATGCTTCAATTTTTAAATTAAATTAAATTTCCAAAGAAAGAGTGGGGAAAGAAAATGAAAAACTTTTTTACTAGCTTATGAAAATAATTATTTTATTAAAAATTGGATAATAATGAAAGGTAAGGAGGAGACCATTATCTTTACAAACTTTCAAGTGTTTAAAGTAAAGTAAAAGTAACCTTAAATTTTTTTTAGTTAAAAGCAACTTCTTTTTTAAAAAAACTTTAGCAATTTACTGTAGAAACTTACGTTAGCAATCTATAATTAAATTTCCTTTAATTTTAAATATTATGGTTTAAATTATTAACTTATTATGCAGTCGAAAATTCAAAAATTTGGAGTATCGATTGCGTCCACCTTCTTCCTGTTGAATAGACATCGTTCTCTCAATTAAGTTTTAGTTCAAATATTAAAATTTCATTTTATTATTAAAATTATATTTCAATTTTTTAAAAATAATTAAAATAAATTTTATTAATTAAAATTAATTTTGAAAATTATTTTTAAAATGAATTCATTTTATTAAGTATTAGTTTAAATTTTAATTTTTAATTTGTTTTATTAAATTTTATTTTTAAAAAAAATTTTATTTTAAATTTTTTAAATTTAAATTTTGCGGGTAAAGTAACTGAAGGTAGTCTTAAATACTTTTCATATACTCTATTTGTACTCTATTTAGTTACTTTTTTCGGGTATTTGTACTTAATACTTAGTTACTTTTTCTGAAATACTTGTATTTGTACTCAAATACTATTTCAAAGTAACTTTAACAACCTTGATAACAAGCGACCAAACGTGCTGGCGCGGAAGGTTAAATTGCCCCGATTGCTCGCAGCATTCGGGGCTAGAAGCAATCGGGGCAATCCCCGCATGCGCATGACCATCTTTTAATCCGCCCATGCCTGTTTTTTAAAATATTATGAGCACAATTTAGAATGGTCGTTTCATTCTGTGTATACACTGGGCTAACAGATGGGGAAAATTAAAAGAAGTTGGAAATCCTTTCCGTGGTGTGATCACTGATGAGCTATAAAACAAACTGGAGTGACAACCTCCGATACTATAACAAGCAACCGATCGTGCCAGCGCGGAAGGTTAAATCGGGGCATTAAGCAATCGGGGCAATCCCCACATGACCCCCTTTTAATCCGCCCATGCCTGTTTTTTAAAATATTATGAACAAAATTTAGAATGGTCGTTTCATTCTGTGTTTACTACTAGGCTAACAGATGGAAATCCTTTCCGTGGTGTGATGCGGTTTCAATACGCTCACTCGTCACTCCAGTTTGTTATATAGCTCAGTGACCAAATATGGGCATGGAGACTCAAAAGTTGATTACGCCCACCTGATCATTTTGGTCCGGCCCGTGGACAGGGCCCGACTTACAAGTTTGGGGGCCAGGGGAGTCATTTCAGTTTTTGGTTGGGGGCAATGATTTTTTAAGTGGGTCTGGATCACGCTGTAACTAGACTTTTTTGTGTTCTCCAAGAAAAAAGGGGCGTCTGGTCTGGGGTTCACCCCCAGAAAAATTTTGAAAATTTGCCTCTTTAAGTAGTGTTTTATCTCATTTTGAGAACCTTTGGCCTGCATCCAAAGAGAACAGTTTCTTGCAAACCACAGAATTTTCTAAGGAAAAGAGTTGTAAATAAACGTCAAAGTTTCAAAGGAGGCTAGGGGTCTTCCCCCAGAATTTTTTTATATTCCCCTTTAAACTTGGGTTTATCTCTTTTTCAAACTCTTTGAGGAACTTCTAAAGGGAAAAGCTTCTTGTAAGAGTGGCAGAATTCTAAAAGAAAAAACTGTATAACCGACGTAAAAATTTTAGAGGGGGCTGGGGTAAAGCCCTGGATACTCTACCTTAAGTATCGACATCACGCTCAACCGGCCGCCATTATGGGGAGAACTCGCTACTAGTCCAGGGGCTCTAGCACGATGGTAATGGTATGGACTATTAGTCACTAGCGACAAGTTGTCGGTAGTGACTATACAAAGACCATGGACTAAGTTGTCCAGACCTGCATTTTTGCCTTAGCACCATCCCCATAGCGAAAACTTTCTCTCCGTTTCCAGTGGAGAAAGGAACTGACGAATCAAATGAGAGTATCTTCTCACCAACGATAACAATCGTGTAGCCTTCCGCGGTCAAAGCTATCTGAAATATAATTATTAACTAGGGATATAATCTTTTGTATTTCTGCAACAACAATTTATGTTGTGGCTCATGGTAACTGTTTTTAAACATTAGTCTTGAGAAAATAAACACCTAACTTTACTTAATCTGATATTTGTGACGAATTGTTCATCACTTGAACTGAAGGCGTCACTTCTTGTCATGGAAAGGCGGTTTCGGTTTCTAGGAACTTATGGTTGGTCCATCTTCTTGAGATATGGCCAGAATTAACAAAAACTGCCCAGCCATAATTTTATTTAGCGAAATTTCTATTCCTTCCACACAAACACCACGGACCAAACACTATAGTCAGGGTGCCAAATGGCAAAAAAGTGGTCAACCGTGCATTAGAATGTGTATGAAATTTTATTGCTGATTTTGATAGGTTATGATGTCTAGATTGAAGAACCGATTGATGCCACTTCGTAAATGTTGAGCATTTTGAAGAATTCAAGATGGCGTCCATGGTAGCCACAAAATAGGATTTTCGATTTATCTTTAATAAAATATGGCATGTGGGGTATCATTATTTTTGTTTTTTTAATATGGAAACATTTATTTTAAACAAAAAAAGTTTAAATTGATTTGAAATACCTTTATTTTGAAAATAATTATGATGGAACCGTAATTTGGTTACAAAAGATCCTTGTTTATCTGATATTGGAGGAGCTGATTTTTTTCTAAAAATATTATGATCCAGTTAACAAATTACGTATGATAAATAATTTCCTGTTTTAATTTTAAATATTATTTGTTCAGTTTTCATGAATTTTTAAAGAAACCATATAATCCAAAATTTAATACTATGCTTTGCCTTTGATACTTAAGTAACATTTAATAGCAATTAATAAAATAAAATTCATTTCATTATTTCAACAATTTCAGCTACCTAAATCAAAGTTTCAATTCAAATTTGGACATTTGGATAATATTTAAAGGTTGATGTTTTCTTTGAAATTTCAGTGGCATATTAGCATATTAGGAATAGTCCATCCCAAGTGTCCCCGTAGGAGTCAATTTAAAAAAAATAAATTTAAAAAAATTTTAAAGAGTCAAATTTGAAATATTTTCTGAAGAAGAGCGGTAGATCAGCGTTTTCAACTCAAAGCTCAGTATCATCCTCAAAATTTTTAAATTAGCTTCTTTAATTTTTAGAACTTACTTGTGTTTATTTTAAACAGCTAAATTTGCTATATTTAAACTTTTTATGAAGGCATAAGTGAATGCTAAGAAGCTATTTTGAGTCAATCCTCCCTCTAAAGAAGTATAATTTATTGGCCTGGGTTTTAGTCTATTTGCTATAGAAAAAATTAGGTAAATCACAGTGGCGTATATAGAAATTTATTTCGGGAGGGGCCCAAAATTATTTTTCACCCCCTCCCAAGCAAATTTATTACGTTCAATGTAATTTTCTATATATTTTTGGTTAAAATTTAAATCTAAAAGAACTTATTTTAAAAGAAGTTGTGAATAATTTTATTCCAAATACCAAAGGGGGGTCTGGGGGTCCACCCCCAAAAAAGTTTTGAAATTTGACTTTTGAAAACTGGTTTTTAACCAGTTTTGGCATACCTAGTCCGAATTTTTTATTTATATTTATAGATAGAATTTGCATTTGGGTGAACTTAATATAAAAACAAGTTGAAAATAATAGAGTGCCAAGTAGGAAAGGGAATCTGGGGGTCCTCCCACAGAAAGTTTTTGGAAATTTGACTCTAAAAACAGTATTTCTACTCGGTTTTGGTACACCTAGTCCTTATTTTGGACATATATTTTTAAGTAGGATTGGGATTTGGATGAATTTATTGTAAAAATATTTGGAATAATAAAATGCCAATCAGAAAGGGGGGTTTGGGGGTCCCTCCCCCAGAAATTTTTTTGGAAATTTGTGCCTAAAAACAGGGTTTTAGCTTGTTTGGTACACCAAGTCCTGATTTCGGGGGGGGGGCCAGGGCCCCTTCGGCCCCCCCTTATATACGCCACTGGTAAATCATTACTGAGGCGAATCTCATCATGATATTGCTATTGCCCATAAACAAACTATCCATTAGACACTTGTTTCAACATACTTTATGTGATCTCATTTGGTTCCTAAGACCAGCCAATGAAATAACTGTCCGCTGAATTTTGAAAGCGCGACATTTAGGAAAAATGCAACTGTTTATACTTTTAAAATTTAAAAATATCGTTTTACACTGGGCATAATTGAGGGGGAACATATCTGATCTGCCAACATTTAAAGTATGCCACTGACAAATCCACTGTTTGTTGGCAAAAAAGATCCTCCTATTCTACGCATGTTTTTTTAACATGGTAATACATTATATTGAAACTTGGGAAATTGTTTTTGTATTAAAAATGCATAAATGTGACCAATATGATTAAAATTGTTTTTAAATAACTTTATTTGTGAGCTTTAAATAATTATCGACAAAAAAATTAATTTATAAAATTTAAAAAAAAATATGAAAAATTACGTATTTTTGTTCCATTTGAGGCCAATCCGGAGGCAAAAAGAGTTATTAAAATGGAATAATATTTCACACATGTTAGTTTGAGACCATTTGGCACCTTTTTCTTGCTGTGCCCGATGGAATTTGTAAAAAATTTTTTTCGCCATAGGAAAATGACCCACCCTACTGTACATCAGGGATTTGCTACAACTTGTGATTTCAAAACAGAAAGGTGATCTAGCGACGCTCTACGATCGATTGCAAACTCAGCTGAGAGCTCTCGAATCCCTTGGCCTTACCATACCAAAGATACATACGCTGAGGTCCTGTTCCCGATGGTAGAATCAGCTTTACCGGCCGACATAATAGCACTGTGGGAAATGCAACGATCATCAGTAAATGTGCAAGGTAAGACTGATCTCGATCTACTCATAGATTTCGTTAAGAACGAAGTAGAATCTGAATTCAGGATTAAAATGGCTAAAGAATCTTTTAGTGTAGATAAGCCTAGTTCTAAGAAAAGTAACAGTAAACATTCGGACCTTAAGTCTTTCGTACCTACGGCATACGAGTTATTAAACGCTGGTTATGATAACAATAAGTTTAAGATAATTAACAATAAATGTGTTTTCTGTGATAATTTGCATGCATCTGAGAATTGTAATGAAGTATCAAATTTAAGTTTAGAAGGTAAAAAGGATATTCTAAGAAAGAAAAATGCATGTTTTGTATGCCTAAAAAGAGGGACTCATAGAGCAAATTCATGTAAGGCAGGACATAAGTGTTCTGTATGTAAACGTCGTCATTTTGCTATTTTGTGTCCAGGTGCACTCACCTCAAATAAAGAGGTTGAGGAAAGTATAGTTAGTAGTACGTTAAGTAACAATTTACTAATTTCTGATGTAATTCTCCAAACTCTAGTTGTAAGATTGTATAACGGTTCAAAAGAACTGTTTGTGAGAGCTATTTTTGATACGGGAAGTATGAAATCGTACGTAAGTTCAGACGTAGTTAAAAGTCTTAACTATGATCCTACTGGGGAAGTTAAGCTAAAGCAATCTCTATTTGGTGGTATAGAAACTATTGAAAGTGTATAGGGTGTATCTGAAATGGTGCAACAAACTTTCAGGGATGATAGTACTCATCAAGACGAACAAGAATCGGTATAGAAAGGGGGTCCCAGACCAAATCCCAGGGAGTTAAAAATGGAGCGACACCCCAAAAAATCATTGAAAAATTCAATTTGTAGAAGAACTACTGTTGGTAAAAACTTAATTATGGTCTCAAAAATTGTAGTTTAATGTGATCTTTAAAATTACCTCAAAAGTCTTCACTTTAAAATTTGTTTTATTTTGAAAAAAGTTAAAAAACACAAAAAATGTGAAAACTCTGCCAAAACCTTATTTTGTATTTCGAAATCCTTTCTTTTGATTTGATAATCTGAAAGAGCATAGTTGAAAACCCTTAAGTCCAAAGTTTCACGTAAATACAATCAATATTAAACGCTTGAGATTCTTTTAAAGTTTGTTTTTTGGGTGCGCAAGCTGTTTTCTAGAGCTGTTTCCAAAACAGCTGTTACCGCACGCAAAAAACGAATTTTAACAGGATCTCAAGCGTTTAATATTGATTGTATTTACGTGAAACTTTGGACTTAAGGGTTTTCAACTATGATCTTTCAGATTATCAAATCAAAAGAAAGGATTTCGAAGTATAAAATAAGGTTTTGGCAGATTTTTCACATTTTTTTGTGTTTTTTAACTTTTTTCATAATAAAACAAATTTTAAAGCGAAGACTTTTGAGGTAATTTTAAAGATCACATTAAACCACAATTTTTGAGACCATAATTAAGTTTTTACCAATAGTAGTTCTTCTACAAATTAAATTTTTCAATGATTTTTTTTGGAGTGTCGCTCCATTTTTAACTCCCTGGGATTTGGTCTGGGACCCCCCTTTCTATACCGATTCTTGTTCGTCTTGATGAGTACTTTCATCCCTGAAAGTTTGTTGCACCATTTCAGATACACCCTGTATAAGAATTACTTGATTAATTTAAGTGATGTTTCTAATACCTATACGTGTAGATTGAATGTGTTGGAACAAAAACGCATTTGTTCGAAGTTAAAAAGATCCCATCAGGTCCTTGGTTATAAGAGTTACGTAGATACGGTATTAAGCTTACTGATTTGGATAAAGGTATTTATAATAACCTTGTAGATAAAGAAATTAAACTCTTAATTGGGGCTGATGTGGGAGGTAAGTTATTAACGGGAGGTATCATTCCCCTTAAGTCTGATTTGACAGCTGTACATACCCGCTTAGGATGGACAGTTCTAGGGAAGTATTTTTGTAATAAGTCTAATGTTGAATCCAATCATACCCTCTTAACTACTACGATGTTGACCAGAGATAAGTGTGTAAGTGATCTATGGAAATTGGATACTTTGGGAATTACTGATCCCGCTCAGAGTCAAACTAAATTTGAGTTAGAAGAGGCAACATCTAAGTATTTTACTGAAACTTTGAGGGTTAACGAGGAAGATAGGTACGAAGTTGCGTTACCTTGGATCATGGACAATTCTTGCTTACCTGATAATAGAAAGTTGGCTGAAAAGAGCCTGTTAAGCACTAAGAGGACATTAGTTAACAGTGGTAAGTTGCAGGATTACGATGCAGTTTTTGATAACTGGTTATCTTTGGGTATTATTGAGAAGGTACCAGAGGGTGATAAAACGAAGGTGCACTATTTGCCACATAGGACAGTGATAAAAGAAGGTAGTACAACGAGTATAAGGCCTGTATTTAATGCAAGCTCTCACACCCTGGTTTACCCTCCTTAAATGACTGTTTATCCACCGGTCCTAACCTAATAGAGATTATTCCTAAAATTCTTAATGGGTTTCGTAAGAATGACGTTGCTGTAGTGGCTGATATTGAGAAAGCCTTCTTGCAGATCTCCATTAGAGAGCAAGATAGGGACTTTTTAAGATTTCTATGGCATAAAGAAGGGGACCCGGATACAATTGAGGAGTATAGACATCGAAGGGTAGTCTTTGGCCTAACTTGTAGCCCCTATTTACTAGCTGCTACTTTGGATTACCACTTGAATCAGGCTCCAGAAAGTTTAAGTAACACGGCTGATATCCTCAGACATTCATTCTACGTTGATAATAATTGCGTAACTAGTCTGGATAGTAAATACGAAGCTAAAAAGTTTATTCTAGAGTCACAAATGTTAACGACTACGGGGAATTTTAACCTACGGGGTTGGAGGACAAATGGGGATTTGAATCAAGAACATGCTATATCTAATAATATTTCTGTTTTAGGACTGATCTGGAATACAGAACAAGATACCCTATCCTGTAAAGTAGAACTAACAAATAATTTGGAAAAACGAAAGTTTGTAAAAAAGATTAGTTCTATGGCAATCGCCCATCAATTATTTGACCCGATCGGTTTTACAGCACCTGTAACATTAATCCCTAAGTTGATCTTACAGGAAACCTGGAGCTTAAAGCTCAAGTGGGATGACCCTCTACCCGATGATCAGGCTATAAAATGTAAGATCTGGTATGAACAGTTAAGGTTAATTTCGGTGATACAAATTCCGAAAGGGTTAAATCTCTCACGGTCAAGTGAATTGGTAAGTTTACACGTCTTTTGTGACGCAAGCCAAAAGGCATATGCTTCGGCAGTGTATAGGTATTATAGGTATTTTTCATCCTTTGAAAAGATGATAAGAATGCTGTCCTGGATTTTAAGGTTTATTTTTAAGTCACGTAAACAAGTAAGCGAGTCATCAAAATATTTGACGGCCTCAGAGCTCGAGAGAGCTGAAATCACACTTTTGGGTTTGATTCAAAAAGAATCCCTTGGGGGTGTAAATGAAGTTAAGTTAAAGAAATTAAGGCACCTAATTGATGAAAATGGACTTATTAAAGCTAGATCTACTGTTTCTTATAGGGAGGATACTAATGATTTTAGATTCCCTGTAATTCTACCATCTGACCACCCGGTAGTTAAATTGATTATAATTGATGCTCATAATCAACTGTTACATGCTGGTACATCCCTATTGATGTCGCATTTACGGGAAAAGTATTGGATTATTAAGGCGCGTAAAACTATTAGAAATAGTATACGTAAGTGCACGAAATGTCAGCGCTTGAAAAGTAAGATGTGTGAAGTTACACCTGGGATTTTGCCCAAAGATAGAATACGGGATGCATCAATTTTCGAGGTTACAGGTGGAGACGTAGCAGGACCCCTTCACCTTAAGGATGGGACAAAATCTTATATAGTTTTTTACCTGTGCGGTTTACAGGGCTATACACCTCGAGCTAATTACTTCCTTGTCAACTGAAGGTTTCTTGCAGTCTTTAAGGCGATTTATAGCTCGTCGGGGAAGACCCTCAATAATATATTCGGACAATGGCACCAATTTTAGGGGGGCAGAGAGACTTCTGCACTCGTTGGTTGGATTGGGAGGCCTTTCGTAAAAAGGTTACTGAGCTGGGTACAGAGGCTAGTAGGAGTATGCCTATTCAATGGAAGTTCAGCCCTCCCTCCGCCGCATGGTGGGGAGGGTGGTGGGAACGTCTTGTTCAAATGGTTAAACAAATTCTAAGGAAAAAGCTGGGTCAAGCTGCTCTAGATTACGAAGAGCTAGTTACGGTACTGTGTGACAGCGAAAGTGTCATTAACAAAAGACCCCTTACGTATGTGTCCGAGGATCTAGATGAACCTCGCTGTTTGACCCCTGAAATGTTCTTACGAGAAATTCCCGGCTGTTCCCGATATAGACTCTGTTACTCTGTAGATAGAGAAAAATTAAGTAAAAGATCCAATTATCTGCAAAAGATAAAGGATCAACTCAGTAAGGTTTCGCTCTGAATATTTGGGACAATTACGTCAACATTCAACAATCCCTCAAAACTTTTAAAGTGGAACCTCTCAAGTTGGGAGAGATAGTTTTGTTGGAGGATTTTAATAAGAAGAGAGTGTTCTGGAACCTTGCTAGGGTGATTAAACTTATTCCTGGTCGAGATGGCCATGTACGATTAGCCCTTGTTAAGACCAAGAACTCTGAATTTCTAAGGCCCGTTCAGAGGTTATTTAGAATGGAAGTTGATAATCCACTAATTTAAGTTTATAAGTTATGAAATTTTGTATAATATAAGTTATTAATATATTATGTTTTGAGTGTTTTACAGGTTTACACTCAAAAGGTGGGAGTGTGTCGCAACTGAAATGCGAGATCTTTTGTGAAAGCCTATGAAGCATCTGAAATGCGTGTTTGTATTATTTTGAAAGCCCCAGTGCGGCACCTTCTGTCAAAAATCTTTGTAACAGTAACCATTATATTTTTAATTTTCTATATATACTTGTAAATATCTGTAAATAAATGCCATTCGTTTAAAACCGGAACGTTTCAAGAGTCTTCCTGGAATCCTATTTACGACAGAATTTATTTTACATTCTTTTTTTTATTTTTTGATTAAATTTTGTGTTCTTAAAACTAAAAAACACAAAACTACAAAATAACACTGAAAAATTTGCAACTATGCGAAATTTTTCTTTTTTGACCCCTGAAAAAGTGCTATTTTCACATGCTAATATCTCCTTGAATATTCAAGATATTTTGATAAAAATTTTTTTCAGTGAGTTCTTAATGACGTTGAAAACAATACTCTCACTGAGGTTTTTGCTCTATCTCCTTTAGTTTTTAAACTAATTTTTTTAACTTTTTAATTTCGCCGCTAGGGGCGCTGTAAGTCCTCTCAATGGATTTTCCAGGCTCACTTAACTAGGGGTAGATCTTACTTCCGTGAACCTAGGAGGCGTTGGTTCCAAATAAAAGCCGTGCAACGCAATTTTGAAACACTCTGTATATACCACAGAGTAAAGATAATTCCACAGAGTAAAGATTATTCAGAGAGTCCATTTCCATAGACGCTAATGGCAACTTTTTTAACATGGGTTTTCCCATAGTAGACGGTGGCGTTTCTATGTGATAACGGTGGAACTAACCAGAGAAGATGACGTAACGTTGTTGACTCTCTACAATCAAGCTACAGCCGCATACACTCTCTCAATTAACCCCGCCCACTTTCAAATCGCTAAAAAGGGGAAAAATATATATATATATTTTCCCGGTTATTAAAACAGTTGCGTGTATCTTTCTTTCGAGCATGAGCTGGGGATAATTTCTTAGACATTACAAGTCTCTCTGATGTCACGATCTCCAGGGACTCACCCAATGTTCTGGCCAGCTGAGATCTCTCGCTGGCTTATATATATACTTGATCTGCCCGTGACGTCACTATCTCGCATCTTCTTTAAAGTGGCGATGGATCGGGAGCTACTCTGGAATCGAATTCACAACTCCAAGTCCACATTTAATACAATTTAAACAAATAACTTCACATTTAATGATAATTTCTGCGACCCCAATCACTATAACGAGATATTAAACGACAGAACAAACGATATCAATGTTTATAATAGGGAAAGTTTAGTTACTGTCAGGGAAAGTTTACAACCATAAGGGAAAAGTTTCATTGATCAGGGGAAAATAGCAGAGATTGAGAAATTCAAATACAGCCTCCATACAAAGTTCTAAGTCCAATGAGAATCACTCGTTTCCTTTAGTCCCCGCCCACGCCAATGATTGACAGCTGGAGGGTCGAAACGCCACAATGCGATAACTGTAGAACTATTTTAGTAAAATCGCGTTTTGGACTCTCTGAATAATCTTTACTCTGTGGATAATTCAGGGAGTCCAAAACGCGATTTTACTAAAATAGATCTACAGTTATCGCATAGTGGCGTTTCGACCCTCCAGCTGTCAATCATTAGTGTGGGCGGGGACTAAAGGAAACGAGTGATTCTCATTGGACTTAGAACTTTGTATGGAAGCTGCATTTGAATTTCTCAATCTCTGCTATTTTTCCCCAGATCAAGGAATCTTTTTCCATATGGTTGCAAACTTTCCCTGACAGTAACTAAAATTTCCCTATTATAAACATTGTTGTCGTTTGTTCTGGCGTTTATATCTCTTATCAGTGATTGTGGTCGCAGAATCATCATTAAATGTGTATGAATCATTAAATGTGTAGTTATGTTATATGTTTAAATTGAATTAAATGTGGAGTTGGAGTTGTGAGTTCGATTCCAGAGGAGCTCACGACACGATCCATTGTCACTTTAAAGAAGATGCGAAATAGTGACGTCATGGGCAGACCAGTATAAAAGCGGGCGAGAGATCTGAGCCTGGGCAGAACATTGGGTGAGTCCCTGGACAGCGTGACATCAGAGACACTTTGCAATGTTTCCCCAGCGCATGCTCAAAAGAAAAAGACACACGCAACTGTTTGAATAACCGGGAAAATATATAAAATTTTTTCCCTCTCTAGCGATTTAAAAGTGGGCGTGGTTAATTGAGAAAGAGCTGTTGCGGATTGTAGAGAGTCAACAACGTTACGTCATATTCTTTGGTTAGTTCCATCGTTATCACATAGAAACGCCACCGTCTATGGGAAAACCTATGTTAAAAAAGTCGCCATTAGCGTCTATGGAAATGGACTCTCTGAAGTATCTTTACTCTGTGTTAGATACAGGGTGTATCTGAAATCACAGACAATAAGAGACAGACCGGTCAATAGGCGGGGCTTATCCAGAGAGCTCAAGTGGCGCCTGCGACAAGCGGTACCGGCGTTAATCGATTAATTTAATATTTTTTAATCGAAATCCTTATACATTTTTTTGTTGACGAAACTTGCAATATTCGATTTCGAAAGTAAACATGAAGTTTGTGTAAATCGTTTAATCGTACTCTTTTAAATTGTTTGCAAGATTTATAAATCATTTTAACAGTGTCTTATTGCATTAAGGCACATTTTATCTCGTTTCTTCTCTATTTTGCAATCCATTGGAAAATCTGTGTTGCATTCTTGAACTTGATTTTTAAGCCTGATAGAATTCAGTATATAGATTGAAAAACAACGTTTATTTTTACACAATTTATAAAATTTTTTAAAAATGTAGACAATTGTTGGTACTTACGTATTACCGCAACCAGGTCGGCTCCAACTTGGCGAAATTTGGCCAACTTGGCGCCTTGGCGCGTTTTTGGCGCCAAGTTTTTTTCTGTCGCCAAGAGCGAAACGCGCCAAATTTAAAGCTGCGGAAAGTTAAAAACGTAGACAAAACTAATTAAAACTTAAATAGGGAAGAAATTAAGGTTGTTATAACATAATTTCAAAGTATTATTTACTCAATTGACCGAATTCTACGACTAATTCCAAGCAGCACAAATTTTTAAGATTCGTCGAATTTTAGTCATATAGGGCGAAATTTTGTTTACTTCTAGTTGCAGTTACGTAAACTTTACATATTTGGTATGAGCTATGCTACTAGGTAATACTATAATAAAAGGATATCCAAAATACACTACCGGCATCTTATAGGTTATGAGATAAATTAAGCAATGATACAATTGTATAAAACAGGATAATTTTACAGCACAATATAAATTAAAATGTATTTACCCTTTAAAATATCCTTGTACCTTTACGAACAATTCGCTTACGCCACGCAAACATTACGATACCGACGATACCAAACATGAACGTTATTACATTAATTCACTTCATTTTAAACACTTCATTGTTTTGAATTACCAGACTATATAACGCATGTTAAGTACATTATAAAATAAAATAAATTACTATCCTCATAAAACACTCTTAAAAACGTCAGAAAATAACTTTTCCACTCACCCAGTGTTTACAATGACTTTCAATCTAATCAGTAAGCATAATATTTTCTTTACGAAGAGCCACGTGTAACACGTAGGGTTGCCGTTACTTGGAGCGCCAAATTTGGCGATTTATGCGAATTTTGGCCACGTCGGGTTGCCGTAAGTAAAGTCGCCAAATTTGGCGATTTATGCGAATTTTGGCCTGGTTGCGTTAATACGTGAGTACCCAATTGTTTCGGGGATCAATGGATCCCCTTCTTCAGTACAAAAAGACGAAAATAAACATCAAATCAACAATAATTTAAACATAACATGAAGGCAAAAAGTTACAGTTTAAGTGAAAATACAATAGACTTAATAGTTTAATTAAATAAAATAGAATCACTTAAACTGTAACTTTTTGCCTTCATGTTATGTTTAAATTATTGTTGATTTGATGTTTATTTTCGTCTTTTTGTACTGAAGAAGGGGATCCATTGATCCCCGAAACAATTGTCTACATTTTTAAAAAATTTTATAAATTGTGTAAAAATAAACGTTGTTTTTCAATCTATATTAACATTTGCACAAGATTCTTTTCGCTAGAATTCAGTATAATTCGAGTTAATTATAGGCGTATGTATTTAATTCAGATGAAAATGTATACTAGTATTATATATTTTTATTGTCAAGAATTCATTTCAAATGTGCCTGGGATCTGGGATTCATATTTGCAAAAGATGTGTTCGTTTAGATTCACGCGATTCACGAGGATTGCAACTTCATTTACACATCATGTTTGTCTTAAAAGGCCAAGGGGTTATAACAAATATTTGTAGTTATTGAAATATGAGATTTAATAAAATCATTTAGATTCATTATTTACTTGTGTGATTCTTGATTGCTTTATATTTAAGCTTGTATTTTTACAATCGAGTTTTTCATCATATGCGATCACGAAATTTTGTTGATGAACAAACCTTAATGATTTAATTTAAATTTTCTATTATAATAGCAAATTTTAAAAAATTGTTGAAAAAAAAAGATATTTTTTAATTTTAAAAACCATTTAATGGGCTAATGTGATCGCCAAGGATCGCGATCCTGGTGATTATATGGTCGATGGATTACGTCTTCGCAAAACGTCTCCATGGTTGTCAGACCTAAAAGCTTAACTGTAACCACAGTTTTAGTGCAGGTACCGTGGGTTGAGGGCGTTCGTGTCGTAGGCCGCCCATTGACCGGTCTGTCTCTTATTGTCTGTGTCTAAAATGGTGCAACAAACTTTCAGGGATGATAGTAGACACCTAGACTAGAGAGTCTGTATACGAGAGAGGCGACAACTCAGTATAGCGCGCGCAGATCAGTAAACATGTTTTCTGTTCGCCAATCGCCACAGCCGGTTCCCTCCATAGGATTAGCATTGGACTCAAGACAAGCGGCATAATACAGTTTGGACAGAATTTTGGACGGAACTGGATGCGCAGAGACGCTTTTAAGCAAGTTGTCATCTCTCTCTCTCTCTCGTATACAGGCTCTCTATCCTAGACGAGTCAGAATCACCTAGGATTCGGGGGTCCCAGACCAAATCCCAGGGAGTTAAAAAAGGAGCGACACCCCAAAAAAATCGTTGAAAAATTCAATTCGTAGAAGAACTACTATTGGTAAAAAGTTAATTATGGTCTCAAAATTTGTGGTTTAATATGATCTTTAAAATTATCTCAAAAGTCTTTACTTTTTTCATAATAAAATTTTTTTTTATCATCCTTGAAAGTTTGTTGCACCATTTCAGATACACCCTGTATATAAGTATCAAAATTACGTTGAACGTTGAACGGCTTTTATTCTAGACTTAATTATAATTTATTCTAGACTTAACTTATTTTAGACTTTAATAGACTAACCTTATTCTAGTCACTATAGTTAATAGTAAGGCTAAGCGCGCACTAGAGACTTCTGTCGCGGCGACTTATTACACTATAGTCACTCGAGAGCAATGCATTTCTATGGAGAGATTCTTGGCAATCGGCCAAGAGTCTCGTCTCCTATGTGCACGCTCTAGCTTCTTGCAATAGCCAGGGTGATAATTTTGTCTCTGTCGCCGTGTCAAATGTATCTAGTGCGCGCTTAGCCTAATTGTAACAAATCATGTGCCTTTGTCTTTAAGGGCTAAAGCCCTGATTAATATTTGTATGGTTTATTTTAGTTTAGAGGTTTAATAAATTAGTAATTTTAAAATAAAACAGATGTAGTAATTTCAAATCATCATAAATAACCAAAGTAAATAACTTGACAACTAATGTAGACTAGACAAAAGGCTGCGTAACATTAAACACACAAAAAGTTCCCCGTATACCACCAAGTAGTATTAAACGGGGCTTACAGAAGTAAGTAAAAATACATATAGTAATACTACAAGGTTTCAATATAAGATTTGAGTTGGCAGTTCGTTTTAAATTTTTACGTTTAAAATTCGTTTAAAAAAATCAATAAATGATTTTTTATTAAATTTTGCCTTTATTCAACTAAAAAAACACAAAACTACACAATAACACTGAAAAAATTGCAAATTTGCGAACTTTTTCTTTTTTGATGCCTGGTGCTGTTTTCACCACAGAGTATAAGCTTAACAGAGTGTTCATCTCCATAGACGCTAATGGCAACTTTTTTAACAGGGCTTTTCCCATAGACAAACCTCTGTGGCCAAACGGACCTGCCTCCTTACCTCCTATAGCTCCACCTCCCACATGTCACTCAACCACTTCATTCGCCCACTGAAGCTGTTTATCAAAGTCATTTGTTCAATCAATCACATTTAGCTTTTTCTGATTGGCTCCTGAACTGAATTATAATCTGCGAGCTGAATTAAATTAATTACCTTAGGAGGAAAACGGCCGTTTGGCATCTCTGTTAAGCTCTATACTCTGTGGTTTTCTCATGCTAATACAACGAATATTCACGATAGTTTCATGAAATTGTTTTCAGTGAGTTATTCGTAATGTGTTGGCAACAATACTCTTACTGAGGTTTTTGCTCTATATCCTTTAGTTTTTAAATTAATATTTGTAACTTTTTATTTCGCCGCTAGGGGAACTGTAAGTCATTTCAATGGGTTTTCCCGGGTAACTTACCTAGGGGTTGACCAAGACCATATTTCCGTGACCCTAGGACACGTTGGTTCAAAATAAAAGCCGCGAAACGGACTTTTGAAACACCCTGTATAGTAGTCAAAAACTCACGATGTCCCAAAAGAACTAAAGGAGTTCCAAAATATTCGAGCAAAATTCTGAAAAATATTGGATTCTGACGCTATTTAGGAAAAATTTGGTTTCTGTTACAGTTTGCGCATCGATCATCAGAAAGGTTCGTCGAAACTCAATAATTATGGGCTCCGGTGCGTTCCGAAGAAAAATTATCAGGACCCTTCACTGATGGGGCAATCAAGCCTTAGATATGTAATAATATTAATAATAACCCATAAAATATGACAATGACGGTAAAAGCTTGGGTTTTTTAACGGATAAAAACAACTTTATTTAGTATACACAAAATAGAAAAAGATACGTACGTAAACAGCAAACATTATAGAAAGACATAAGTATAACAAACAGACAATATGAAAAGCGTTTATAAATTATATACCTAAAAGTAGGAAATAATAATGGAATATGGAATACATTTTCCAATGCATGATAAAAAATCACGAATGACATGGTATTAAACTTAATACTAGTTGCGTATTTATAACAGGCATTTTCACTTGTAGTATTTATAACATTCTGCAATTTTATGTAGAAAGCGAACAAGATGAAAAGGATTTTTTTTTGGAAAATGTCATAGGATATCAAAATCACACTTTCTCAGTTTCTCACTTTGCTAGCTTTCTATGATGAAAATATCTAAACTTATTTAAAGTTTCTACGTGCACCTAAGAACTTTCATATTGAAACTGGTTTATCAGACTTTCCGATATATTTAAAAATATGTCTTTTGAATTTTTTTCACATCAGCATCATAAGCTCTTGAATGCATAGGAACTTCTTTGCACCTTCGTTTCAGTGGATGTTGCGTCTAATGGCCGCTGCATGTATTCGCCTCATGAGTGCCTCCGTCTCTGTTCTGAGAGCGTCCGAGCGACCGTCGAGGTGTCTCCTGCGACGACCGAAGACGGACGACAGCGAGGCGAGGGGCAGGAGGGCGGCCGCGGCAGGGGCGACGAAGGGCAGCGAGACCATGGCTGCAAGGGCCAGGGGCCCCATCAGCCCTAGAACAGAGTCCAGACCTGGGAAAGCTTTCACTCCAGCCACTGATGGAAGGGAAACATAACTATGGATTAACACAACTTTAATAGCATTTTATGACTATCGTTTGTTTTTACAATAGAACTGAAATTGCTGCAGGCGAGGTTCTGGGTTACAGAGTTGCCTTGGGATAGGCAGGCCTGACGAGAGGAGAGGAGAGGGGAGGGGTGGGGTGGGGTACAATCCCCCGGGGCCCAGAGATTTTCATATTGAGTACTAAGAGGGATATCATTTTAACTATTTTGGAAATTAATTTTATCTAACTAAAAGGCCCCAACTATCTGGGGGTATCCCTGATCATCAAAAGAATTCATTACGAGAAGAAAATTATAATAATTCACTAAAATTCCATGCATCAGATTGATAAATTATTAAAGGGCTTAACTTCATTTGAGACAAAGGCCATCCTTGGGTGACACTCAATTGTGAACCATATCCAAAAATGAGTTAAAAACTTCTTTTTTAAAGGCCAAATTTCCAAATAATTTTTTTATTATTTATTATTATTATTTTTTATAATTATATCGGTCAGCTTTCAGAAGAAGGATATAATTCATTTTTTGCATTAAAACTTGACTACTATTAAAGAACATCAAATCAAAGCATATTTTTATACAGTAAACATCTGTTTTTAAAACTTAACCAACTCCTATCAAATAAGTTAAATACAGGGTGTCTTATAAATGCTGGGTCACACTTCTAGGGGGGATAGTAGACACCTAGACGAGTCAGAATCACATAGGATTTGGGGGTCCCAGACCAAATCCCAGGGAGTTCAAAATGGAGCGACACCCCAAGTTTTCACTTTAAAATTTGTATTATTACGAAAAAAAGTTTAAAAACCACAAAAAATGTGAAAACACTGCCAAAACTTTATTTTGTATTTCGAAATCCTTTCTTTTGATTTGATAATCTGAAAGAGCATAGTTGTAAACCCTTAAGTCCAAAGTATCACGTAAAAACCATCAATATTAAACGGAGATCCTGTTTGCGTACGCAAACAGTTTTCCTATGGCTGTTTCTAAAACAGCAGTTAGCGCACGCAAAAAACGGTCTTAAACCATGCTTTAACACTATCTCAAGCGTTTAATTGATGGTTTTTTCATGAAACTTTGAACTTCAGGGTCTTCAACTATGATCTTTCAGATTATAAAATTAAAAGAAAGGATCTCGAAATACAAAATAAAGTTTTGGCAGAGTTTTCACATTCTTGTGTTTTTTTTAAACTTTTTTTTTCGTTCTGAAACAAATTTTAAAGTGAAAAATTTAAAAATAATTTTAAAGATCATATTAAACCACAAAATTTGAGACCATAATTAAATTTTTACCAATAGTAGTTCTTCCACAAATTGAATTTTTCAATAATTTTTTTGGGGTGTCGCTCCATTTTTAACTCCCTGGGATTTGGTCTGGGACCCCCAAATCCTATGTGATTCTGACTCGTCTGGGTGTCTACTATCTCCCCCTATAGAAGTGTGACCCAACATTTATGGGACACCCTGTATAGGGAAAGATTTGTGTGAATTTTAAGTTTAATACTAGAAATAATGGAACTACCTATAATTAAATTTAAAACAATTTAAAGTACTATATTTGAAGTATAAAATGCTTTCAAAATCAATAAAAGGAACTAGAAGAAATTTTTTTCACTGTTCAAAGTTTACTGTTTTTTTCACTGAAAGTTCCCAACTTTTCGCGTATTCACATGTGCCTCATCTACCATCTTTAACTTAATGAGTAAAAGAAAAATATTTATAATTGAAGTCTGGAAACATAAAACACTTTTGGATTAAACTTTATTGATGCAAGATGCACCCGCAATAAAGAGAATGCAAGGCGATGAACCTTCTACTTTAAAAGAAATTTTACTTTGCACTTTCCAAAGCCTGCAATTTTCAAACATTTATGGTTCCAATGGACCCACTGCTCGGAAATTACAGGCAAAAGAGATGGTACTAATAGAGCTACCTATTGATATTTTTTCCCAGATTTTTAAATTGAATATAACTTTGAGGTATGTGGGTTGTTCTAATGTACCCCATGTATAAATGTTTCCCTCTCTCTCCTAATACATTTCATGCAATGCAATAGGTATATCTGTTACGGGTAAATTAAATTGCTAAACCGAGCATTGTTAAAAATGCCCGAAGTGAGGCGGGAAATGTGATAAATTCAATGGAAATTAAATTATCAATGAGTATTTATCACTTTGCCCGAAATACTCGAGAATTATTAATAATGCCCTGGTTAATCACATAACCAGTAACATCAACTGAAAATATGATATACTGATAAAAACTCACCAGTAGGTCGTCCTGAAAACTGTGTGTTGATTGTTGGAATTCTATTTTCTCCTTGAGTAGAGTTAAGTGAAAAAATGCTTTTCATGCAGATTAGAAAAATCTGAAGCACTGAAAAATTGGAATATTATAACAACTGGAACAAATGAAAATAGTAGATAAAAATACAAAAATGTTTCATGTTTTTTTTTCACGAAAAAAAAGGGGTTATATATAGTATGAGTAAAATCTTAATCTTAATACATAATAAAATAGTCCCTCAAAATACCCAAAACGATGAAAGATTCATAACCATAATACCAATTTTAGACATTCAGTAATGCTAGTATTTGAAAATTTCAAAAAAAAAAAGCATTATGTCTTAAAGGTAACAAAATAAGAAACCTAAAATTTTGGGGATTATATTGATGATTAAGAAGTTTAAATAACTTATTTTGTATTGAAATTAAAGGTTGTAGATTGGATCTATATTCCCCACCCCAAATGATAGCTTCATAATTAAATAGCAAATAGAACCATGCAAAATTTAAGGATTTAAAAAATGAATCCAACTTTATTTTTCAGGTGAAAAAATTTATATAAATCGAAACGTAAATTTTTGCCCAACTCCTTAATATAAACTAAAACTAAACTAAACTCATTGGCGCAACAGCCCTAGTGGGCCAAGGCCTACGATGCCCATCTTCGTTTTCGTGACCGTAGGGCCCTGGGGTGCAAGTTGTTAGGCATGTGTCCCGGTTAGGTGGTCATTCTAACGCGAGACCCCCAGTGTTTAGTTCCCAAGCAAGCTTGGTCCTCATTTTATCGACCCACTGAAGGGATGAAAGGCTGAGTGGACCTTGCCCAGCCCGGGATTTGAGCCTGTGGTGTGGAAGCGCGAAGCACTACCACTGAGCCACTGGGCTTCTACTCCTTAATATAGGTTTTCCAATTTAGATTTCCATTAAGATTCAGAACAACTTGGCCTCTCAAAATGGTTTTCATGGGACTTCAGGCCAATTTTGAATATAATGGAAAAACAGTAGGGTGGGTTGGGGTAAAATGGGTCACTTTTTAGGTATTTTCACATTCTTAGTTTTATTTCATCAAAACTATTACTTTTTAATCATTTCTTTTATTGGATCTTGACATTACAATCCTTCAGAACATTTTCATCTAATTTTATCAAATATTTTTTAGTTATAAGTTGGTTAAACTTAGCATCAAAGTAATGACCTATTTTACCCCAACGTGGGGTAAAATGGGTCTCACTGCAAAAAGATGTCAAAAATATATTTATTACTAAATATACATGATAATAAGAAAAAAGGCAATCGGCTAAGCCGTTTTTATCTGAAGAAATTTGTTTTTAGTTGTACTTAAATGAAATTGTAAATTCCGAAGTTAATGAACATTGTTCAAATGTAGCAATTAAAATACTATCTTTGGAGGAAAAAATAAACTTGTTTGACAGTTCAATGTATACTTGAAGGAAATAAGTTAAAAAATTGTTTTTACTTAATACAGAAGGCCTTCTAACTATGACCCATTTTACCCCAAGTACAAAATATTGGTATAAAAAATAAAATATTTTATATTTTTCTAAGCTGATTGGCTTGAAATGTCTCTCAGACTTTTTTTAAGGAAAAATATTACAGAAGTCTGCTGTAACTTATTACAATATATAGATATTTGGAAGTTGGTAAACCTTGTTTATTAGACAACACCATTTACCGTTCAAATTAAATATTTTTTCAGTTCTTAAACTCATAAATCTAAATTTTTGACAGTCGGAAAATGTTGCCAACAGATAAAAGAATATGATGTAAAAAATGGGTGAAATAATTCAATTTGAATTAGATTTATATCGAGTTAATTAAAACTGCCCCACTTTACCCCAACCCACCCTATTCATTAGAGAGTGAGCTATCTACGGAAAAGATAAACACAAACAATACTTTTGATTTTTGGTGCGTAGCGTTTTATCCAAACTTAACTTTCCACTAATAACGTTTTATAGACTTTTAGGGCAACATCAAGATATTCTTATTAGCTTCTAACTCATAGGTTCCCAAACTTTTTGAGACCACCGCCCCCTTTTCAAGAAGAAAGTTTTCCACCGCCCGCCCCTTACAAATTTTGACCTCTAATTTGCTTATAATTTATAAAATTTTATGCAAACATTTTGTAGTAAAGATACTTTAATATATAACCAAACAAAATAAAAAAAATTAAAAGCATGGACAATATTCAAAAAATAAGTTTTGATGCATCTTAAAATTTAATTTGAAATAATAAGGTAAACAATTCTCTACCTTTTATAATACTCTACCTTTTTAAAAGCTATAATTTAAATAATATTTAATATTTTAAAAATAATTATTTATACCTAATTCGGAATGAACTGAAATCTTTGTCTACGTTCAAAGGAAATTTGGCATATCCTACTAAATATTTCCTGCAATCATCTTAAAAGTTATCAAAATTATTGATATTGCAATCCATAGATAAAAAGGGGATCTGGGGGGGCTAGGGGGCTCAAGCCCCACCAAAAGGAAAAGTTTTACTCTATTCTATATAATGACATTTTATGCACCAAAATGAGTTAAAACCCTGTTACTTTAAGGTCAAATTTTAAAAAAATTTCTGGGGGAGGACCCCCAGACCCCCTTGGCACTTGTAACTCTGTTATTACAACTATATTTTACTAAGCTTGTGTTAAACGAAAAAAAATCTATATCCGAAATTTGGATGAGGTGTACCAAAAAGAGTTGAAAAAGTGGGGTTTTTGACTTAAATTTCCAAAATTTTTCTGGGGGAGGACCCCAGACCCCCCTTTTGGTAGTTGGAGCAGGATAATTCACTACCTTTCCGTATTAAAAATAACAAGTAGATTCATTTGGATTATGAAAATTTTTAGCCCCCCCCAGAACCAAATCCTGGATCCGCCACTGTCTGGGGTGCCCTCACAGAATATTTTGCATTTTAACATGTTAAAAAGGTATTTAAGTTACTTTTATCTAGATTTTTTACCCATAAAAATGATATTAAGTAACGTTTTAAAAGTAGTCAACGCCCTCTTTTACTGTTATAACGTCCCCTAATTTTCTTTCAACTCATTACCGCCCCCCCCCTGGAATTCTTCAACGCGCCCCCAGGGGGTACCGCCCATTTTGGGAACCACTGTTCTAACTGGAATGATGAAATTTAACAAAAAGAGATCATATGGGCAAGTTTAGGAAGGTGCTAAGTAAGCTGTTGCACGGGGTCGACGACCCCTTAAACTGGTTAAGTGGAATGTTTCCATTATAATTGAAACTACAAATCAAACAAAATCAAACGCTCAAACCCCAAATGATGCTTTTGGAAAAGAAAAAACCTATTTTATGTACTACAAGTAGGAAGTATACTAAAAGTCAGGGAAAATTCAATAAAGCAATTTTAAAATTGCCTCAAATAGCCATAGTGCGTATAAATAGGCCCTCAAAAATTTCTCGAAAAATAAGTACTATTTACAAATGTATTTTAATTCGATTTTGAACCAGATTGGAATACAAGAAAAGAGGTCGATTGTGACTATTTATCTCAGATTTCTTCCTCAAAAACTGAAAAGCAATTTTCTATTCACAATAAAAAATCTCATGGGGCAGGACATCATGTTCTTTCTCAGGTGAGAGGTTAAATATACTCTTGGTTGACACTTCCCTGCATAGGCGCCGACTTTTATCAAATATTGGGGGGGGGCCAGTACTAGACAATGAAGATATTAGTTATTCCATATAACAGCGGTCCTTAAACTTTCGATCGTCACTAATGCTAGACATCTCCCCCCCCCAAGATTTTGAACATCCAAAGGCTTATTCCTAAAGTACACCTAAGGAGTTACTCAAATTATATTTGACATTATGTTAAAATTTTACAATTACTCGAAGTATAATAAGGGGGTCTGAGAAATTTGAAAATTTGGCTCAAAAAGTAGTGTTACAGCGTTACAGCTTATTTTGAGAAATTTTTGGTTCCACCAAAACATAGCAGTTCCTTGTAAAACATAGAATTTCTAAGGATATATTTCAAATTGAAAATTCTATGAAACTCTCAAAAGGTAACTCGATCGCGGACCCCCTAGGAAGGCGCTGGGGACACTCGGAGGTCTGCGGACCACTGCTATAAAAAATTCGAATAAAAAACAGCGCAATATTTTTAAAAAATTTAATCGAACACAAAATATTAAATACCTATTGCGAAGAATGAAAGGGGATTTATACCGCCTTTAAAATCAACTATACAGAGCCGTAACTAGACTTTAGTTTCGGGAGGGATTTTGACTTAATATTTTTTCTGAGGTACCTACTTTACGAGTACTTTTTTACTTCAAGTGTTAGAGGACTTGCACATTTGATATTAATTTTGTTGAAATTAATTTCAAAATTTTATAAACATTGAAAATTCCAAGCAAAGCGATATTTGAGGGCCCTCCCCCCAAAATTTGAAAATTTCCACCACAAAATAGCGTTTTATCTCCTTTTGAAGCCTATTGGGTTACACCCTTAGAGCAGGGCTCATTTAAAGAAGCAGAATTTTTAAAGAAACCTAGTAGAATAAAATAATAAATAGTAAAATAAACAGCAAAATTTTGAAGGGGGTTTAGGAGTTCTACTTCAGAAATATTTTGGAAATTTGGCCCTTAAAGTAGTGTTTAAATTAATTTTGTAGGGGAGAGTGCTGTACCTAAGGACGGTTGTACCTTCAGCCACCGCGTTTTAAAATTCGGGAAATAATGGAAATTTGATTTTGTGGTTGAATTTGTATGTAAACAGATGTTATCTAGTTGCTTACGTGAAATCAGCTCTTTAAAATAATATTTAAATTTAATATAATAAATTTACTGTTTTTAGGTGGTCAAAGTTTTTTTTAGTGCATCACTACATTAATATTTTTCTTCCCACTTAATTATAATACGATAAAATGAGATATAGGGTCGAATCCCCAAGATTACGATTTTTTATTTTTGATATTAGAAATTGCCAGATCTGAATTCTTTTATTTTTTATAGAACTTTAAATGCAGAAACACCTGGTGTTGTACCTTCGGACACCATACGTGTTGTACCTACGGACACGTTCTTGTGGGTGTCTGTAGCTAATCGGCGTTTTTGAATCAGGTTTCATTAAAGTGAATGCATTTTAATGCATATTAAATTAATTCTAAATGGTTATCTATTTGTCGGTGATTATTTTCAAGTGATTTTAGATGAAAAATAAAATATTTTGTGATCTAAACTACTTTTTTAAATTTCTTATTTTACTTTGCATTTAATGTAAAATATGGTATAAAATCTTAAGCACACTAAGTAATGATTAAAAAAGTATGAAAGCATTTCAGTATGATGCTTAAAAAAACTTAAAATTTCCACCGAAGAAGATTTGTGAAAGTTATTACCTCCAAATGCTTGCACAACTAAGTGTCGATCTAATTGTGGTATTATTTTTTTTTTGGATCAGTGAAGTGATCAGATCAATCAGCATGATTGATGAAACTATTACCTCAAATTTCGATCTGAAAATCCCATGCGATTTATATATTTTTGGTAAAAAATCAAGACTTTTATCAATCAACTTCGTTTTAATGATCATTTACGATCTAAAACTACATTACTTTAAAAAATCTATTTCCAATTTTAAAAATGCTTGATATAGTTTATAAAAAGGTAATACACCAATAAAAACGTTCATTTTAAGCTTTTTTCAGCTAAAACTTTCCTTTTTAAGGGTGTCCACAGGTACAACTGGGTCTGTCCATAGGAAGAGCACGTTGTTGTACCTATGGACACAAATTTCGTCAAGTTATTAAAATGAATTAAAAATCCAATTTTGAAGATTTTAGCTAATAAAAAATATTACCATCTTTGCTAAGGTTAGGACTATGGGATGGGCACTTTAAATGGTAAAAATGTGATTTTACCTGTCTTAGAAAAATCAAAACTTGATTTTTGTCCAGAGGTACAACACTCTCCCCTATACTCTTTCTTCTTATTTTACACAAAAGGGGGATCACACCTCAAAAATCACGGAAGTTTCAGGGGAAAACGGTACAAAATTGATTTTAAAATTTGAGGGGGGCTTGAGGGTCCTCCCCCAAACTTTTTTTTGAAATTTTTATCCTTGAAAGTAGTGTTTTAAGTCATTTTGAGACCCTTTGAGGAGACCAAGTTAACGGGACCATAAGAACGACTTCCAATACATTCCCTTCTTGAAAGAAAATGGGTAGATTTTTACTAAAAATATTGGGGGGCTTAGCCCCCTTCTTCCAACATTGGGGGGGCTCAAGCCCCCTCAAACCCTATGGAGTCGGCGCCTATGCTTCCCTGAATTCTTCTAATAATAAGCAATATAATTATTTCTAAAAAAAATAGTTCTTTTGCCTGATCTCCGCCCTGTCGGGAGGTTGTTTCGGGATCCCAAAGCTAAAAATCTGAGGGTCACTTGAATGTATTAAAACAGAAGATGGAAATGAAATTCCTTACCTAGTAAACGATACATCTTCTTAGAGTCTGTGGAGTCGAATGTCCTTGAATTTCCAGTCTGTATTTCTTTATAGAGCGGCTCTACAAAAGTTTTCTTTCGAAGTGTCACCGATGCGAATCCGTCATACAAAACGGTCCATCCCATTATTCATCAAAATCGGACAGGAGTCGGGTTAGTGGACCAATTGCTCATTAGGGTTATGTTTCTTCCGGAACGAAGGATCTCCGTTGTTTTTTCCGCTGGTTGGTTCCTTTGCGTTGTTTTTCCGGAGATCTGAGCGTACGCCCATGGCCTTAGTTGACCGTTTGGAGGTTTTGTCGTAGAATTGTATCAATATAAAGGGGAAGTGGTGTCTTTTTCTCTTTGGAAGAATATGCTTTCATGATGACGATTTGGGTGGACAGTTAGGTAGAATTGATCAAGAGATGGTTGCGGGTAATAAGGTCATTAAGATATTGGAGGCTAAGGCCGAGTGGTTTGAGAGACCCAGATGATGTTGACAATGTGTCTTATTAAATTCTATGTAAGAACTTTTTCAGACATAAATTATCGTTTTTTAATTATTTAAAAAATTTAATAAAACTTAAATTGATCGATTCATGATTATAATAACAACTTATGGATCGCCTTAAAATAATCTGTAACAAGGATCTTTTTATTTAATTAGGTTTACTAGCTAGTACATTTTCCCGATTTATTTCCTTTTCTTTATTATTAAAAGGGCCAACATAAAACATGAAGCAGAGTAGATTAAGCAAGCTAACAACAGGCATTTAAAATTGTTTTCTTTCAGACAAATGAATCAGCCGCAAGTGGAAGGGGGTGCCGAATATCAAGAAATACTGTTTTCCAACGGTAGAAAATCAAGAAAACTCTACCCGCCACTCGTAAATTAGCCATGGTTTGTAATTTATACAAATAGCTAAGAATAATTGAATGTTCAAATTAGTAATTAAAAATTTCAATTCAATCAATTTGATTATTTAAAGTATTATTCAGTAATTATACTTTATATTTTCTTTTTCTTGAAAATCCATTGATGTATATATAATTTTCGGTCACCTGTAAGAGTCAATTTGACTCCTTGGTGTCTCATACGTGTATTTTTGTCATTTTCCCTTATATTTTTTGTTTTGACCTTAACTATGTATATATATTAGTAAAAATAAATTTTGATTTGATTTGATATACCAACGAACGCGCAGGTTCCATACGAGAGTAGCATAGGAATAAAATTAAGTTATGTACCTGTACCTAATATGGACACCTTAAGGAAAATATATTTTTTTCACCCCCTTGTACACGTCATAGGACTCCAAAAATGTATGACCAATATTCCTTGGCAGTTGACTATTATTATTAAAATTAGCTACCTTGTAATTATTCTGGTTTAATTTCAATGATAAAAACAAAAAATGTTTGCAAGTGTCCATATTATGAACCGACTGTCCCTATTATGGACAGGTGGCTACTTATTGACCTTCTACACAGGGTGTATGGAAGAACCACTCTACCAAGGAATTTTAGAAGAGAGGGGATAAAAAAATATTTCTTAAAGTATTGCGGGGGAGGGGGGCACAGTAAATATCTTCAGAACATGCACTTCGTAATGTTATGTATGGATACTATAATTAAGATTAAAAATACAAATAAACATTAATTTATTATGAACTAGCTAAATAAAAAAACAACACAGATAACTATTTTACAAATTTCTGAATCTGAAGATTCACTTGCTGTATTTCCAATGTGGACATAAGGTGTCCATATTGGGAGCAGGGCGTAGTTTTACTTAATCTTGTAATAAATAAACAAAGAAAAAATTTTTAAGCAATATACGCAATAGCAAACGAAAATATGTTTTATCCGCTTTCTAAAACACTCCACTTTTTAATATTTAAAGTAATTTTACCATATCTAATAAGAATTTAAACTAAACCTGTAATTACGATCAGCACACCATGAAAACACAAATTTCCTTCAAAATGGCGAACAGCGCGCTTTTTTGCACTTTCCAGACTAAATTATCTAAGGCAGCGGTTCTTAAACTGTTATCCGCGGCGCTTTCCTAGGGGGTCCGCGAGTTACCTTGGAGAATTTCTCAAGTTACTTTTAGAATTCACCAAAGAGTTTCAGAATGAGATGAAACACTAGTTTTAAGAGGCAAATTTCAAAAAATTTCTGGGGGAGAACCCCGAGCCTCCTCGAAATTTTGACTTAAATGCATAATTTTTTCCTTGAAATTTACATGGTTTACAAGGAACTCTTCTCTTCAAGTGTAACCAAAAACAGGCCTCAAAATGAACATAATCATTACTTTTTGAGGCCAATTTTCAAAATTTTTCTGGGAGGGACCCCAAACCCTCACAGACTTGGAGTAATTCAGGGGCGTATATAAGGGTGGGTGAAGAGGCCCTGTCCCCTCCCTGACATTGGACATGGTGTATCAAAAACAGTTAAAACCATGTTTTTTTTAATCAAATGTCTGAAAATTTTCTGGGGGAGGACCCCCAAACAACAGAGAAAAATCCTAACAGAGGGTCCAAAACGATATCGCCTCTCCCGTGCAAGACTCACACAATTGCAAAAGTTGAAATCTTTACTCTACGGGAGCTTGGCGCGGAAAGACTTCTAGAATGTGATATCAGACCGCCCGAGATTGTCATTGAATCTACTAAAAATCAAATGTCGAGTTGCAGCAGCCAATGAAATAATTGGAACCCTTTTTTCGTTATAAAAGAAAAACTAATCATGGTAGAAGCACAATATTTTAAACACATATACAATTATTTTTTACAAAAAGATTGTCGTTTCGTTTTTTAAAAAATTCGAAGTAGTTTTAGAGTTATTAAGATTCAAAGTTTAAATTTTTTTCCTTTCTAGGATTGAAAGGGTTAACATAAGCATATATAAAATCGTTGTTGGCGATTTTTTTAGCGCAAATGGATATAATCCCCAAAGACTCCACTTTTTCGATTTGGCGACTAATAAAGAAGTCTTTCCACGCCAAGCTCCCGTTAAGTAGACATTTCAATTTTTGCAATTGTGTGAGTCTTGCACGGGAGAGGCGATATATTCAAAAGTTGGATTGATGTGAGGGCGCCACGAGGAACTAAATGATTGACAGAGAGATCAAACCTGTGATTGGCTGTCACTCAATCTTCTATTTTCGAAGGAGAAGGAAAAAGTTTTTCTCAACCAATCAGGCTTTTCCCCGCCCGCCTCTCGTGGCGTTGATGCGATCGCAGAGCCAAAATAGCCCCATATCCATCCAACTTTTCGATTTCCATTAGCGCCTATGGCGACGGACTCTCTGTTCTAGTACTCTGTGCCCCAAACCTCCTTAAGTACTTGGTTCTTAATGAGCATAATGTTAGTACATAATGTTATACTTGGAGGAGGGGAACTTGCTTTCAGACAATCAATTTGGTTTTAGAAAGGGTAAATCTTGCTCATTAAATCTGCTGAAATTTTATGACAAGGTAACGAGGGAGTTAGATAGGAAAAACAGTGTTGACATAATATATATAGATTTCCAGAAGGCTTTTGATAAAGTTCCCCATGAGGCATTACTATACAAATTGGATTATTTAGGTATAAGGGGTAAAGTGTTGCTCTGGGTAAAAAATTGGTTAATAGGGAGAAGCAGAGAGTGCAGGTCAAGGGTAACTATTCACAGTGGGCAGAGGTAGGAAGTGGGGTACCACAGGGGTCAGTATTGGGTCCAATACTATTTATAATATTCATTGATGATATAAGTCAGAATATAAGAAACGAAATCAGTATTTTTGCTGATGATTTGAAGGTTTGGGGGAGAGTAGACACTGTTGAGCAGATACAAATTTTACAAAGTGATCTAATTAATATATCGGGATGGGCTAACAAGTGGGGTATGTCCTTTAATATAGATAAATGTCAAGTGCTGCATATGGGATCTAGGAATAGTAAAGCTGAATTATATCTGCAAGGGGTTAAATTAAAGGAGGGGAATATGACCAGAGACCTGGGGGTAATAGTAAATGAGGATTTTAAAATGGAACACCAATGCTCATCTGTTAGTAAAAAGGCTAATAGGATATTGGGATATATTAGGAAAACTATCTCTTCAAGGACAGGGAACATAATCTTGCCTCTGTACAGGGGTTTGGTGAGGCCTCATCTTGAGTATGCAGTTCAATTCTGGTCTCCATATTTGAGGAAAGACATAGATTTAATTGAGAGAGTACAGCATAGAGCTACAAAAATGATCAAGGGTATATCCAGTTTAAATTATGATGAGCGCTTAAAGAAGTTAAATATGTTCACTTTAGAGAAAAGAAGGGATAGGGGGGATATGATTCAACTATTCAAATTGATAAAGCAAGGGGAGACAGAGGGTCTAGACTTAAGTACAGATAATAGAACAAGGGGTCACAGTTTCAAATTAAACAAGGGACATGTAAACAGGGAAAGCAGAAAGCATTATTTTTACAACAGGGTTGTGGATAGATGGAATGGGTTACCGGAATCGATAGTTAGTTCCAATGGAGTAAAGGAGTTTAAGGATAAATTAGACAAATACTGGGAATCGGAAGTTTGAGTTGGTGGACCAACCTAGTTGGGCTTCACGCCTGTTGTTGGTTGACAATATTTGTATTTGTATTTATTATTAAAAACTTTTTTTTAAATAAGTTAATCAAAATCGAAATCCTACCTAAGAATATAGTCTGAAATTTGGACGAAGTGTATCAAAACCAAGTTAAAACCCTATGTGTTTTTAGGATCAAATTTCTAAAACTTTTCTGGGGATGATCCCCCAGATACTACCTTTTTTTTCTTAAAACTCTATAATTATAAACTATTTTTTACATTAAGTTTATCAAAATGCAAATCTTACATAAAAACTTATATTCAAAAAATTCTAACTATGGGTACCAAAACTAATTAAAAACCTGTTTTTTCGAGTCGAATTTCCAAAAATTTTCTGGGGGAGGACCCCAAGACCCCCCTTTCGTAGCTAGAACTTAATTACTCATAACTTTTTTTATATTAAGCTCCCTAAGACGGAAATTCTACTTAAAAATGTACTAAAAAGCTACTTGGACCCATGAAATATACATAGGAGGCTGAGGAATAATTTTTGTCCCCTCCCGAAATAAAATTCTATATACGCCTCTTGAGTAATAATTGTAAAATTTAATATGGTTTATGTAAACTAATTTTAATTAATCTAAAACTCAAAACAAAAGTCTGGTTACGGTTTTAGTGTTTAAAATGTTGGGGGTCCGCGATGTCTATGGCTGTAACATAAAGGGGTCCGTGACGTGACAATAGAAAGTTTAACTTCGACAACATTCGACAACTTTTTTTAAAAAACAATAAAATGTTCTGGTTTTTTACATTTTTGATTCTATTTATGTTAGATACCAACTATTAACCTTTAAAACCGGAAGGAAAAACTTTTTCCTTCTCCTTGGAAAATAGAAGATTGAGTGACAGCCAATCACAGGTTTGGTAACCAAAATGTACTGCCGATCTCTGTCAATCATTTATAGTTCCTCGCAGGGGCGGATCCAGGATTTTCTTTTGGGGGGGGGGCACCACTGAAATTTTAGTCCTACCTGGGACACGGCATGTAACAAGAATTTTTCTTCAGGGGGGGTTGACTCAACGTTAATTCTAAGGTACCCCAAACTAGTACAGATATGCGTTTTTTTAATCACTTAAAAGTAACACTGGATCGGGATCACCCCAGAAATTTTATGAAAATTTGTCTCTAAAAGTAGTGTTTCAACTCAATATTTTGAGAACCTTTGGGTTACATCGAAAGAGAACAGCTCCTTTTAATCCACAAAATTTTGAAGGATCTAAATTATAAATAGACGTCAAAATTGCTTGGAGGGTTGGGGGTCTTCCCCCAGAATTTTAATTTTTTTTTTATTAATTTGAAATTTGAAAACACCCGAAGAGGACCGCTTCTAGAAAGTGGCAGATTTTTCAAAGGGAAAACAATGTTAAAAGACGTCAAGTTTTGGAGGGGGTTTGGGGGTTCTCTCCCGAGAAAATTTTTGAAAGTTGACTCTAAAAAGTGCTGTCTTAACTCATTTTGAGATTCATCAGGTTGCTCCTAGTGAGTTGTAGAATTCTTAAAAAATAAAACAATCTGATGTCAAAATTACGGACTTGGGGATTGAACTCCTAAAAACTTTCGGATACGGCCCTGACCTATAAAAAGCTGATACTCTCAAAAACTGTTATGTATTCTTATTTTTCACAATAAATGTTTTAAATTTTACTTTGAAAAATGATATTTACTAATAATAAATATACAGCATTATTTTCACAGTATTTAAAAGACACTGGTAGAAACAAGAAAATTGGTTAATATTTTCGCCCGGGACAATTGGAGGATTTTGAATAACTTAAAATAAGGTAAAAAAACATTTAAAAAAACAGTTTTTTGATTAAATAAACCTGAAAAGTTTAACTTATGTGTCGATAAGGTAATGGCCATATACTGACAGACCTATGGGTGCAAGAGATAGAGAAAGTGTTGTGCTACGTGTAGAGAAAACTTACCTTAAAAAACTTAAAAGAATCGCATTAAGTCGTGATAAAAAATGACCAATAATTAAAAATAAATAGCCTTTCAAGTGCTTATAACTTTTCAGTAAACGTATCATGAACAATTGTCTTTTAGTACTTGGCGGCCTTCATTTTCACAGTTAGTTTAATTGTGAGCATTAAATTTTAAATAATAATTTAAGACAGAAGAAATTCTAAACCTGTGGTTCTCGAACTTTTTAAAGCTACCACCCCCTTATTGTGCGTAAAAGTTTTCAACGCCATTCCCCAATAAAAAAAATATAGAATTTAGGGTATAGGGTTGGGCGATTAGTTAATATAAAAAGTAATTATAAGTAGAGTAAACCCGATATGTAAAAGTAGTTGAAGTTAGCTAGTCCCTCAACTCCTTTTCAATAGACTTATGCAGCCCACTTACGGAGCTCTAAGGGATCACCTGCGGTTTGAATATAACTATCAGTTGAGAACTCTCTAGAAAAGGGGGGTCTATAGGGGTCACCCCCAGAAAATTTTTGATATAAAGCCCTAAAAAAGTGCCAAATATGCCTTTTATGCAGTGTATTTTTTAGTCCTCTGGGGGGGGCACGTGCCCCCCCCTGGATCCGCTACTGGTTCCTCGTGGCGCCCTCATATCCATCCAACTTTTGAATATATCGTTTTGGACCCTCTGTTAGGATTTTTCTCTGTGGTTTGAGGCACGTGTTAATATTTTCTGATCGATTTAAGATTTTGCACACTTTCTTAGGATACCAAAAGGAAAAAAAATTGTGGGTGTCGCAAAAGTTTCCCCGACTTTCGATTTTAAGGGACACCCTACTGTAGAGGTGCAGAATCTTAAAGGAGAAACACAGTACAAAAATAAGATTAAAATTTTTTAGGGGGGATCGAGGTCCTCCTCCAGAAAAGGTTTTGAAATAAAGTAGTGTTTGTTGAGACAATTTTGGGTAACAACCCCCGAAAAGGACTGCGCTCCTTTTTTAACCACAAAATTTTCAGAAAAAAAAAACAGTTCAAAGACAGAAGTTAAAACATCGGGGAGGGTTGAGCTCGAACCCCCTCTTTGGGCAAGGCCTTGAATGAAAAAACTTAGAGGAATTTTAAATTTTAAATCCCGCGTTCCCTTTGCCCAGCCACACTACTAAATTTTCACCACGCGAGCCTTCTCGCTCGTAGTAACTGTGCCCGCTAAGAGTTAAGTGTAAAAATTGTAAATATAGTAGATGAGGTAATGTATCTTTCACCTTTTAATTTAGTCTGTAAGTTAAATATTCCGTTTTCTCATAGAAATCGTGATCTCCTTATTATTGTTTCTATGATAAGGTTAAAAATATCATCATGAAGTGTATTGATTACCTTTTGAAAGTACAATATACACCCTTTTGACAGTAATGTGTCATCTGTAAATTTGCTTTCGGTATTCTATTTATAGATGAAATCGTGAATAAATTTCAGTTTTTTTTAAATAACATATAGTGATGGATTCTAAATTAATGTTTGATTGATCTTAAATAGGATTTGAAATTTTTTTCCATGTTTACTGCAGATATTTATTGGATGAGCGGCCATCTGTCAATGGCTTCGTATTTCAAATTATCCACTGTAAATTCTCATGAGTACTTTAAATCTAAAGCTTTAATCCTTTTATGATTGTGAGAAAGTTGATCTTAAAATGATCTTGAAATATTGTATTAAGAAAGAAGATTGTGTTATGTTATGTCACCTAATAATCATCAGACGCTTTACAGTGAAGTAATCTTATCTTAATGAAAATTCCAGTGATCATTGTAAAATTTTTTCATTTTTTACATTTATACTGTCCCCTGAAATAGTGGAAGATACATTGTAAATTCCTGTTTCACAATTAGCTTGATATAAAATGAATTTATTAAACAAACTTCTGGAAAAAGGTTACATTTTTATGTGTGCTATACTTTTTTATTTTATATATTTGTAAATTTCTGTTCTATCAATGTCTTTCTTCCTAACACTTAATTTAAGTCTTGATAATTTTCCACCTTAAAGGGCAAATATTGCTTGAAACTATTTTATACATTTTGATTTATGTCAAAAATTTTTGGTAACAAGGGCTTGATTTCTGGAAGAAAGGTGATGGGGGGACGGTAACTTTGTGTGAGCTTAGATTTTAAGTGAATAAACATTTCTGATCTCAAAACATATTCCCAGCATTCATTATTTGATCTGTAAAAAATACCATATAGGTTGACAATATTGTTTATTAATGAGTTTTTAAAGCTATATATACAGTTTATTAGGTTTGTAATACAATTTTAAACTTTGATTCTGTTGACCCTAAGTATTCAACAGTGGCAAATCCAGGATTTTTGTCTGGGGGGGGGCTGAGTTTCACAAATAACTTAATTGCTATATTATGGGCTGTTCAAATATTAATGTAAGCACTTGAAAAGGTGAGGGGAGGTTGCCAGTGCCGTAGCCAAATTTTTGTTTAGGGGGGTTACTCAATATCTTTTCTGAGGTCTAATCTTAGGAATACTAAGTTTTAGATAAGATGACTTCGTAAGGTTTTAATTTTGGTGCACTAAATTTAAAAATTTTGTAAAAATGTCATCTCCAAGTAAAAGGGGTGTCTGGGGGTCCTCCCCCAGAAAAAATTTGAAAATTTACCCCTCAAAATATAGTGTTTTAGCTCATTTTGAAGCCTTTTAGATTCCACCCTAAGAGCACTACTCATTGTAAGCGGCAGAATTTTCAAGGAATAAAGTTTATAGTATTGTGAATTGGAAAATTTCTTGGGGGTTCCTATTCTAGAAATTTTTTTGAATATTGCCCCTAAAAGTGGCATTTTAACTCATGTTGAGACACTTTAGGTTACATCAAAGATGATCACTCCTTGTAAATCCCTAAAGTTTCAAGGAAAAACTGTACTTATTAGATTCCAAAATTTCAAGGGGGTTTGGGGGTCTTCCCCCAGAAAAATTTTGGAATTTTCACCCTTAAAAGTAGGGTTCCGACTCATTTTGAGACCCTTTGGGTAATACCATCGAATGTCCACAACGTGTTGAAATTTCTTTTTTGGCTTTATTGCTATTACCAAAACTTGAAGGTCTTATTCCTGGGGGGGGCTGCAGCCCCACAGCCCCCCCCTACTGGATTCGCCACTGGTATTCAATGTAACATACTTAGAAACTAGTATTTTTTCCAGAAAGAAGTAGTTTTTAACTTTTTCTTGGAAATGATGGAAAAACTACAACAATTTCAATGAAATACTTAACCACAAAATCTATTCTCAAATTTATTTACATTTCTTCAAATTGATTTCATTCAAAAAGATAAAAAACCAGAGGTGGATTTGGGGATATATATCCCCCAGAAAGTCTGAAATTAACCCTTTTTGACCATCTATATATATAAAAATGAATGTCTGTATGTATGTCTGTCTGTCTGTATGTATGTCCTTTATAGTTTTAAACTTTTCGAACCTACATTAACTATTAAACTATACCACGTTGATCTACTCGCTCCAAGGAAGGTTTCTGGATAAAAATAATTTAAAATCGATGCATCCTAATAACTTTTTTGGTCAATTTTATGCTCAAAAACCCATATTTCATGCCTAACTTCATGGAAACCCCCCATTGTTGTAAATATCATAAGAGATGTAACTTTAATTGTTGTAGGCATATTATCGATTGTTGTAGATTGAAATCCATTGTTGTAGTTTGACATCCATTGTTGTAACATAAACATAAAATTGCACCTTTATTTAACTATTTCCACATTTGGACTGGCGAAGCCCATCTGTAACACACCAGCTGATATTTATAAACAAACTGAAACCTGGGCAAAGCCGGGTCTAGCGCTTTAGCGCTAGTATGAAATAAATATATTTACCTAATATCCTCTCCCAAAATTCTAATACTCCACAGCAAAATGTTTTCTGACTCCGCCACTACTGAAAACAGTGGCACCAATTGTCCGAATTGTAGAAAAAACTGCAGGACAAGATTTTTGTTAAATTAGTAGTCTTACTTAGAACTGATTAATATTTAATTAGATCAATATTTTTATTGAAATTTTTGGCATACTAATATGAATTAGCATGTTTACCAATGACCATTCAGAAGCTCAGTTAATGAGACATTTTGTTTTCTGATTTAAAAGTAGTCAATTTTTTCTTGGCGAGAGTTACTGGAACATCATTCCAGCTCGTTTCGGCTCCAATCAAGCCCTGCTGATTACTAAGTAATATGGTTACAGTTTACTGCAATGTACTGATAGTATTTACATCCATTTAAAATTTGAAGCTTTCATAAGCATGTCTTATGAAACTCAGCAGGATTTATTTATTAATATTTCTAAAGTATATATTTTTTATTTATTCATTACTCAGTTTTCTTTTAGTTTAAGCATTTTTATCTTATAATTTACCCATTCAATCCTGACCAGCCCCAATTAAGACTATCTATTGGCAGAATTGAAAGGTTTTATAATTTTTCAGTTCTATGTTAACAAGTTTTTCTTGTTGTAAAAATTAATGCTTTAAAGCTTTTATGGATATAATTTGTTATTAACTTTATACCTATTGCTCTAATGTCATACATTTTGTATAATTTTTACATTTTAATTATTTTTTTAGATTTACAATTGACAAATCTGCATAATTCACTTTGCTAAAAGTAGGCATGGCTATCTAATGTCTAATACAAAGCAAGCTAAGTTACCTTCTAAGAATGTTATCCAAGGTAAATATCTTTTTAAGTCAATTTATTCTCAATTAAATAATTTAGACTCAAAGGATGGCACTCTTTCTTTATCCATATTTTGTTAAAATTCTTTAAGTTATTTTGAATTCTTAAGAAAAAAACATTGACAAAAAATAATCATTCTTTACTAACAATAATTAATCAGTATTGAGGGTCTTGCTGCAACAACAAGCTAACTCCAAATCACCCTATTTATTAACGTTGTGACTATAGGGTGGGCACTTTAAATACTCGAAATGTGATTTTATCTGTCTTGGAAAAATTAAAATGCGATTTTGGTACAAAGGAACAACAGTCTCCCCTTTCATTAATATGATGCATTACATAAATTATCTATAGTACCTACAACCTTATTTATCTGCATCAATTCATACTAAGGCCTCCCATATCATAAATAATCTGGTTAATAACCAAAATAAATCCAATTACATAGAATTTGTGCTAAAAATATTTAACATCTGCTTTAAACACATATGGCACATGTGCAGCATCATCATGTTTAGAAATCTGTTATGGATAGTCTAAAGCAGTGGATCTCATCCGGGGGTACGCGTACCCCTAGGGGTACAGCGAGAGCTTTTAAGGGGTACGCCACAAATATATATTTTTCAACTTTCAATGATTTTTCAAGGGGGTTTTTTGTAGCGTTTTCTTCCGAACAACAAAATCCGAATATTTTTTAAATTAAAATCTTAAATATTTTTCCATTCAAGAACGAAGGGAATGAATCGGAAATTCCCAATTAAGCTTGGAAAGGAGCAACAAATTTCCGTCATTTTTGGTTCACAGGTAGTACTAGTGGAGATTAAGTATTAAAAAAAACTTTTCAACACACAGAATTTTAAAAGTGTCCAAAACTGTCGATTTTTGCAATTTCTACAGTCACAAAATCATTTATAATTCAAGAATTTAGGTTTAAAGTTATTTCATATCTCATTTTAAAGGTGTTTTTATGGCCTTTAATATGATGTGCAGCACTTAGTATTTGGAGTTCAAGAAAAAAATGTACAAGCTTTTAAAAATTTTAATTGATCTCCTGAAAAACACCCCCCCTTCGATTTTTTTGATTTTTTTTATTCTTTGACTTATTAGCTACAAGTATGCAAAATTTCAAGATAGAGAAATGATAGTTTTCGGAGCTATGAATTTTTGAATAAGTGTAACGCATAAAAATTCCTGAAAATGATACAGAAAATGAACCATTTTACTAAATTTTTACTATTTCCTTTACAATTTTTTATGCAAGTCTGGAAGGAGGCTCATTTATTTTCATTTGGTGCAAAAACTCTACCAAAAAATATATTAAATTTTTGAAAATGTAAGTCTGAAATTCGAAAAAGGAGTACCAAAACGAGTGGAAAACCTGCTTTTTAGACTTAAATTCCCAAAAATTTTATGGGGGTGAACCCCCAGACCCCCCTTTAAAGAAGTTAGATCACGATTATTTATGTTCTTTTAATATTATGGTTACTAAGATGATACATTTTTGATTTTGAAAATTCTTCATACCCTCAAAAACGAAATCCTGGATCCGCCAATTTATGTAGTATATTTAAACGAAGGTGATATTTCAACTACTAGCTGCAACTGCATGCGAGGGGTATGCAGGGAATTGTAATTTTCCTTTGGGGTACAATCGTGAAAAAGGTTGGGAACCACTGGTCTAAAGAGTCGGATAAACAAAGTTTTCCTGTGTTGAAAAAAAAACAGTCTGTTACTAACCCCCCACAAACAATCATGCTTTTTTGTTTCAAATGTTTTTTTAATCTGTGCAACACATTTTCAGTTAAAATTGAATGAAAATAAACTAATGAAAGAATATGTTGTGTAAAGGAGAAAGGAAAAGAACAGTAATAATCGTAAAACATAAATCAACGACTACTTATTCTATTTAAAGATCTTTAATTTTACTGGCTTTATAAAGATATTAATTTGGCAGCGTTATTAACATTTAACTAATTAAAAAACCTTAGATACTCTTTCTCTAAACTAGCAGTTGAGCATACAACCAATTAAAACATCAATAATTGAAAAATATTAGTATTTTTATTAAATTACTTTCCCATGGGTACTTAACCATCTGAACTTATGTTAAAAACCCCTCAGCTGTATTTTTCCCTAACCTAATTATGATTTATTTCTGCTGAAATAAAGAATACATTTGGGGATTCTGAAAGCTGCAACTGCTGTTTGTTTTATTTCGTAGGCACTCTCTTTGCTACTCCTGCTCAATTGAGGCAGTGGAATCTCATAAAACCAAACGCTACTGCTGCACCACAGCAACCTCCTCCTCCGCCTCCTCCGACTCCTAAAGGTAAATTCCTTTCTATATAAAAGAGAACTGCATACAGCCTACTATATTTACTTTTGTTGCCTTTTATTGTCTTCTCTTAGTTGCCTTATATTATTGAAGACAAAGAAGTACACAAAATTAGTATAAAGATGTATGTAAGAATATTAGCTATTTTAAAAGGGTTTCATGTTCATTTGAGGCAGGGATCTCCAAACTGCTCCCCACAGGCCAGATGCGGCCCGAGAGGCCTTTTCATCTGACCTTCAAACTGCTGTTTAAAAGTTAATGTGGCCTTTGGGCTGAGAAGTTTGGAGACCTGATTTAAGGGTTATGAGCATTTAATTTTTTCAACTTCTTATAAAATGGGTTAATCTGATTAATTTTACTCTCTTTATTAAAGTGTTGTAGATTGGATATGTGATACAGGGATGCCAATCATTCCGGATTTTGCGGAATCATTCTGCATTTCGGCCCCAAATTCCGCAATTACAGATAAGGCTAGAAAAACTACAGAAACTACGCTAATTATATTTTTAAAGACAATGCATTAAATTTTTCTTCTGAATTCTCAGTTTTTAGCTTCAATCCTTTGGATACATATTTTTTTCTAATATTCTAATCTGTATGGATGATTTATGGAAGAAAAAAAAGGCCTTTTGAGAGCAAACAATCTTTTTTTCTGGTTTTTTCATGTAGTAAACTTACCCCGTTTACTTGAGTTTTAATTAGATGTGGTAGAGTCATAGGGTACAGTGGTTTCCTGATAGTAAATTTTATATGAGAAACCGTAGCAACGGAAATGTACCGTAAATTCGCATTTATAGTCCGCAGACACGAATTTATGTAAAATTTTTTTCAAAAATCGTCAGATAGTCAGCAACACCCGATAGTCCGCGAGCTATCCGGTGGTGAAAATGAATCGCGCTTTTCCTCCTCCCGGCAGTTGCTCTAAGTGATTGCTCATATCCCGGCACCGCTTGATGCACCAGCCTGGATTTTAGGAGCTCTACTTGCTACTAGTACTATGCTCTATGGTTTACTAACGATACGATACATATGAATGTTTTCTTGGAATCTCGCGCTTTATCTTTGATCATCGGCAGTTCACGACAGCGTGTTTTTTAAATTTCAACGATTTTAACCGTGAAAAACCAGCGTATTACTGGTGGATAGTCCGCAGCCTCAAAAATTTGCATTTTAAACACAGATAGTCCGCGGACTTTATGCGTGAAATTACGGTAAGAAGAAAGATGTAAAAAAAACAGGATTATAGTGGGAAACCACTGACCCTGTTTCGTGTGCGTGTGCGATTTCACGGTGAGCGAGAACCGTCGGGAGAGTTGCCTGACTGTCTCCTAAGGTCTTCTCAAATATTTGCATTTTCGGGGCTTTCCTAGTATTTTTTAAATGTTGGGGTCATTTTTCCATGTGCAGAAAGCGTGGCGTCGGTTGGCAAGCCACGTGTCACGCCGGCTTTTTTTGCGCAGGGGCGATTACGGATGAGCTTTATCACAGGTTGGCATCCCTGGTGATAGTATATTAGGGTGGGTCAAAAGATAGTAATTTCTAGTTCTTAATGGACAAAACCAAAAAAGAGATGCCTAGTATAGTCAAATAACCACTTAAAATTTTATTGCATTTTTCTTCTGTCTCTAGATCGATACATGTATTTAAAAAACATTTTACTTTCTTATTACAAATGTTTAAAAATTTGTTTTTAAAACTGGAATTCTATGAATAATGATTATACAAACAGCTTTATCAAAGAGGAATTTGTATTGAAAAGTGTTTTTTAATAACATTTAAAGTCCCTTGCTATGAAAGTTGGGTTTTTTAGCATCTCTAGTCAGTTACTTACCAAGCCTTTTTCACAGACATAGTTCACTGAGTAGCTGATCTGAGTAGCTGCTTTTGTAACACTGCAAAGGATAGTATAAGCAATTATAACAGATATATAATGTAGGTGTGGTATTATGTTTTTTCCTGCCACAAGCAAGTTAAAAGTCTTTTTCATGTATAGATTTCAATATTGTTGGTTGAGACACGTAGTTTGTTTTCATATTCCAATGATGGGTAGTGAGAAAAAAAACGCCATTAATTGCACAACAAATTGAAGCTTGTTAAAAAATTCCTATGCTTGTTGCAAATGTTTTGTTGTTATTTTAAATCATGTTTTTTTATTTCAAAGCAAATTTTCAATTAATATGGGTAGGATAAAAATGTTATAAGGAAAAAATACTTGTAAAACATTACTTAATATTTACAATTAATTTAAACATTAATTAATAGTAATCATTAATAAATATTTTCTAAAATGTTTAAAAATAAATAAAGAGTGTCAAGTCGTTTTAAAATATTAATTTCTTTAAATTAAGTATTAAATTTAATTGTTTTAAATAAAAAAAGGGGAAAATCAAAACATCTTCTGAACTGCTTGACAATTATCTGTCTGTTAAAAATAGCCTAACTGTTTTAAATGCCAAAGACTAGGAATATTGGCTAAAACTACAAACCACCAATTAAAATATACTTATAGTGATAGTGATAAAAGTTTAGTAGTATTCAAATTTTCTTAACTTCTTTTCAAAAATCAGAATAAGACTTTTTAAATTTTAATTTGTTTCCTTTGAGTTATTTGGTTCATTGTTGTCTCTTGAGAAATATAAATAAATTAGCTCAAATTTCTGATTTCTTTTTAAATATTCCGTTTTTAAATACATATTTTTATTTGCATATTGCACAATATTATAGCTGTTTCTGATGAGCTAGATTTGCAATAGAGTTGAATATATATGGAATTAATTCATTTTTATTGCATTTCATTATAATTTTTTCTCTTCTCTATCATAGTTATTAACTTTGATTTCAGTTATTTTATCAGTTGAGTATATAAGCACTTTTTCCTATAAATGATTTATAGCTCTTTCTTTGAAAACAACTTATTAATAAGCTGCCAATATTTCAATGAATGATCAAAATTGGAGTATGTAGTTTAATAGGTTTAGTTTAAGTATAATAAAACAGATAACCAGCTTATTAGTTTGAAAAAGCTCCCTTTTTCTAAAAGCTTACTGCATTGATTCATTTTATTCAGTGTTTTAACCCTCTGACTGCTCAATTTTGTAATTTTTAATTGCATTTATTTTAAATCTATATATATTGGGGAATAGAAAAATGCATTTTTTCCTTCTAGAAAAATTTTTTTATATGGATTTTTATCATGTGAAAGTTGCCAGAAAAACTAATTTTAGATGTTATCACCCAAAAAATTAAAAAAAGATGAATTTCAATCAAATTATAGTTAATTTCTATTCAGTTTATTGAGCAAAATTATTGAATCATGATAAGATTCATCGCTAATTCGCTATATATTTAATGCGATCCTCAATAAGGGAAGAAAAACACGTGCCTGTGGAAATTGCGGGATGCTCAGAATTCGTTACACTTGAGTAGGACGTCGAAATCCCAGGATGCACAGTCAGAGGGTTAAAATCAAAATTTTAAATTTTATAGAATTCAAAAATTTAACTTTATGCGTTCTTAAAATAGTTTTCCAATTTAAATATTTTAAAAATATTTATTGATTGTTTCAACTATTGTATCCTTAAATCAATTTGTTAACTTTTTCATATAGTAACCATAATATTTGATACTAAATTTTACTAAAAACAAATGCAAAATGACAAAGTGAAAAAAATTTCTTTTTCAAAAATTTTTGTATGAAAATGGGGTTAACCAGCAGATTATTTTTTTCCATTCAGGTCAACTGTAAAGAATATATGTTATGTTTTATTCAGTTATTATCAAACATTAAATTTAAGTAATTAATTGGATTTAATGAATAGATTGCATAAGTTCTGTATTTTGATTGTACAATATATTCATAAGCAAGGGTATTCTAAACATAATTACATTTTATAACTTTATCTCATGTTTGACATTTTTAGTAATGCACTTGCAACTCTACAAAATATTAAAATTATTTTTTAGCTGAAACAAATTTGACAAAAATATTAAATCGATCACTTTTTGTAGCTATTTATTTCATCTATGCCTAAATATAGCTTTGGTATCAAATACACTAATGATATTAGCTTTCCTCTGGCAGTACAATTTGCACTATCCTAAATTGTATACTTCTAGATATTATGGAAAATAACTTTCAGGTGTATTGAAAATAAAAAGTTAAATATTGATAATTAAAATTATGTTAAAACAATCCAGTATCTGAATGGGTGCCAAAACTTTATAAATTATAGATTTCTAGTAAAAATTTGTTTTGGTTTTACAAATTTTAGAGTTCTTTTGAAAAAGAAATGCATTTACGTTTGAGTAATACATAGCAAAATTTTTTTGGTGCCTTAAGAATTTGAATACATATTTATTGATAAATATAGGAGAGCTTTTAGACTAAACAAGCCTGATTATTATTGGATTCTTTGTTTTTTAACCAGAGAGTGCAAAAAACATTTATTTTTATCAGGGACAAAAAGATTATCAAATAATCTCAAACCTAAAAACTGGTTTTGGTATTTGACTGCAGGTTTGGTTTTGTATGAAAGCAGATTTTTATCTTTTAAAACAGTTTTAGTACTCTTGTACCTTTAATAAAAAATAATTTTTTTTGATTGACTTGTTTTGTAGTTTCTTCTAATGTTAACCCCTTAACAGTTAGTTAACAGTTATTATTAGTGTTAGAAAATAGTTTTTTATAACTAAAATCAAAATTTAAATGAAATTACTAGTGCATTAATTATTTTAACATACGCATAAAAAGGAAGTATTGGATTACACACACATCTTATTCAATTAGGAGGAAGATTATCCAAATATAATGTCTCCTAATCTCTAAACGAAGAAAAATCCCTATCATCATCGAAACGATTCAGTTTTGGCTTCACAAAACGGAAACATTAATTTTTCTCCAACCTGAACTCTGTTCGGGCATCACAAATTCTGCACGTAGTAGTTTCACAAGCTCAGTTCAGGTGACACTGTTAAGAGGTTAACTGTTAATTTTTAAATTAATAACACTAAGTTTATGTTTGTGAACTATTGTTAAAAATCACTTTGATTTTAAGACTTCTTTTAGTCTTCATCGGTGTAATTTTCTCACAAAACATATTATCTACATTATTATATTTTCTGACGGTCACTCTATTTTATAGTGGAGCATCCATTCTTGATTAAAAGTTTCACTAAATCCTTTAAAAATTTCTGATGAAATTAATTCTGCATTCTATTAATTAGATGTCGTGATTGAATTGCAATTCAAATCAGCTTTCATTATGTTGATGCAAATGGCATTGTCAACAGTAAGTAATACAATAAAATTCTACCTGAATCCAGTTACTTTATTGATTCTGAAATATTGTCATTCATAATATCTAGAAGTTGGAGTGGGGTGCTATATTTATACTGCAGAGCAAAAATCGGTTTTCAATTGTGTTATATAACTAACTATGCTTGGAGCATAATGTGGTACATAGTGTACGGGAATGAACTTTATTATACTAGGCGAGGTGGGTGAAGGTAGCAATCATGGAAGTGGTGTGGATAAGAACAGGGTAATGGCTTCTATCTGGTGGATTAAGAAATTATTGCAGGGTAAGTGCTTTGCTTCTCATTAATTGGTTTGCTTGTTGCATTCTGTTGGCACAGCATGTGTGTTGATGTAGTCATTTTCCTTCATTGTTTTGACTGTTAGATGTTTTACTCTTGATTTCCTTTGATTTGGGGTTCCTTTAATTTTTGAAGCACCATAGATTTTTATTGGTGTAAGCTGAAGAATTTTTTGGTTTATTGCATTCTAACTTTTCCCATTTCTGTTTGGGCTTTAACTTCAAGATAATGGCATCATTCTACATTGGTATTTCTTTCAGTTTCTTTTGCTAAGGAAAGGGTCTTCTTATCATTTTAGATTAGATCAGTTTTTTAATGACTCATTATAAATACCTTTAAAATCTATGAAAATGGTATTCTAACTTGAGTCAACAGAAATCAACCTTCCTCTGCTTTTTGTTCATTTGTAACAACTGTTGTGGGGGTCTTCTTTACTTTTGCTTTAATTTAAAAAAGAAATGCATGATTGCAGATTGCACTCATGAAGAAATATACATGTTATTGCTATTTTGTTTTGTTTTCTTTTCGTCATCATCAGTTTGGGATATAAAGTTTATCTGCGTAAACTTTATATAGAGTTAAAGCTTCCTATGCTCAAAGCTAAGCTAAAATTAAGATGTTTTTGGTCAAGATAATTGTTACTGACATCTTATTTGTCAACAAATAGTAGATCCAACTTTACACCTGAAGATCCTTGTATTTTCTTTGCATGTCCTTCCCTTTTATTAGTGTTAGGATGTGTTCTGTTCACTTTTTGTTGAGTAGCACCCAAGCTGTTATCTGAGTTGCTTGTTAAATTTTTCAATAAATCACAAGGCAGTAAATCAACTGCCAGATAGTTATGGCGCTTAAAAGTTTCTCTGAGTTAGTTAAAAATCTGTATTTTATTTTTATCAAAATTCAGTAATCCCATTTGTTTAGCTTCATATTTTGTTTTAATTTTTATGCACTTGGTAGCTTGCTGTTAATATATTTGAAAGATCAAATTCACAGAGGGATCCAATATTTGGAATTAGGGATTTTTAATGTGTTCATAATGTCTAGGTCAAAGGGCATATAGAGATACTACTATGAAAATAAACCACGTAATCATTTATTTTTTTCACATTCTATAAAAATTCTTTAAAAGAATAAAAATAACAATTTATCAGAAAAATCCAAATTAGTGGTAAACATTTAATTTGTTTTGTGAAAATATGAATATTTTACTGATATAGTTACTTTGTTAGTTAGTCTAGTTACTTTGTGACCCATTTTAATTATAAATGAATTCTAAATTCCATCATGAAACATCTGTTGATTTTAAGTACAATTATCTCTGATAAAATGTCCAATAAATCCATTATAAATAGTATTTCTGAAGAGATGTATGAAGAGCTAAATATTCCTTCATATTTTCCTTATAATGGTTACTAACTAGTTGTCTAACAATTTAAACAAGCTCTCTGGGGGAGTTGTAATGTTATTTTTAATTAGTCAGTTTATTTTCAATAGTCATTAATATTTCATTAGTAATTTAAAGTAGTAGTTTGATAAATAAGAACACACTCTAGATCAGTGGTTCCCAACTCAAATATGTCTGCAGACCACTTCTCTTAAATTTGAACCTCTGCGGACCATCTCTATCCCTAACTTTATCCTCAAATTTTTAACTTTTTTTAAGTGCATTCATTTCTCATAGAGGGTCTAAAATTTTGACTTTTTTCTGAAGTAAGGGAAACCGAGTCTTTCAATGTTTCTAAATGGAATGAAAATCAAATAATCTATTAAAGTTAAAAGAAAAATTAACATTACATTAATTTTATTTCTAATTATTTAAAAATATACCTTTTATAAAAGATATTTAACCATTTTTATCAAGCTCTCATGAAATTCAACAAATAAAATAGAATCCATTATTAATTACGATTGTTTATTTAATTCCGTAAAACTAAATTAGGAAATATAATAAGCAACATTTTTTCAGCAATATACCTTACAAATAAAAACTTCAATTAATATCATGGGAGAGGCTTAACCATGTAACTTTCTTCATCTTTTATGTATGTATAGAAGAAGATAATACTTTAAAAATGACAATAATTGTTCCGATGAGTGGAAATGGTGTTGGTTTTAATCAATCCCAGTGTCTTCTCATGGATCTATTAACCCTGGAAGGGTTCACAATTACACATAAGTTACAGGTTTAAAAAACAACAGTATAAAATAATTATTTTTTTTCTTTTTCATGACCAACAAAAAAGGCAGTATTATATTATTAGTAGAGTTAAAATTTGAAAGAAAGTACTTAGCTTGAAATTAAACGGCAGGACAAATGAGATAACCAGGAATTTGGTTGATCACAAAAAAGCAACCTGGACAATGGACATACACTGTCTGTGAGTTGTGGCAAAGGAAATTCTATAGGCGAGGCGGGCGAGGCTTAAAATCTTCTCACGGACCACCTGTTGGGAACCACTGCTCTAGATAAAGCTATTTTGTTTGGTACAGTTAACTTTCTTGTCATTTGTTCACTCTTCTATAATAACACTGGTCTACAAAAAAAACTTTTTTTTCTGATGGCTGGAATATTAAAGCTGTTTTTGTATATATTTGACCTCCTGATTCCGAATATGGCATCCGTTTTTGCTCATCAGCTCTAGTTTTTAAGATATTCGAAAATTAAGTTTTTTTCACTTTTGACCTACCTTTTATACAATATGGTGCTATAAAACTGACTTAAAAATAAAAAACCTAACCACCCAAGGCTTTTCCTATTCCTTAGGCTCCCAATAGATAGTGTATAAAGTTTCAGCCCCCCAAGTTAATTTTAGGGGGTACCTATAGGGCCCTAAAGTTGAAAAAAAGTCGAAAAATTGGTCTTTTTTCAGAATTTTTAAAAAAATATTTTTGAGTTTTCTAATTTGATAAAACTGGCTAATATATGTTTTTTAGAACTTATTTAGACCGCTAAAAATATTTTTACTTTAAAACTGCACCTCTTTAGAGCGATTTTTAAGTTTTAAGGCGAGAATTAGGGTCATTTCGCTCAAAAACGCTTGGTACCAATAATGGTGGTTGAAACGAATAAATTTAAAATTTTTCAGAAGTAAGTCATCAAAAAAGATCTCCTTTGATGTAAAACTGAATTTCACATGATAAAGATTAGTAAAACAGTAGAAGCTCCTCTCGAGCTTTCAAGCCCTAAAATTGGAAAAAATGCTTTTTTTCACTGATCTGTATCATATGAAACTTCAGTTTTATATCAAAGGACATCTTTTTTGATGACTTACTTCTGAAAAATTCGAAATTTATTCGTTTCAACCACCACTATTGGTACCAAGCGTTTTTGAGCGAAATGACCCTTATTCTCGCCTTAAAACTAAAAAATGTCTCTAAAGAGGTGCAGTTTTAAAGTAAAAATATTTTTAGCGGTTTAAATAAGTTCTAAAAAACATATATTAGCCAGTTTTATCAAATGAGAAAACTCAAAAATATTTTTTAAAAAATTCTGAAAAAAAGACCAATTTTTCAACTTTTTTTCAACTTTAGGGCCCTATAGGTACCCCTTAAAATTAACTTGGGGGGCTGAAACTTTATACACTATCTATTGGGAGCCTAAGGAATAGGAAAAGCCTTGGGTGGTTAGGTTTTTTATTTTTAAGTCATTTTAATAGCACCATATTTTATAAAAGGTAGGTCAAAAGTGAAAAAACTTAATTTTCGAATATCTTAAAAACTAGAGCTGATGAGCAAAAACGGATGTCATATTCGGAATCAGGAGGTCAAATATATACAAAAACAGCTTTAATATTCCAGCCATCAAAATGAGTGTTGACCAGTGTAATCATCAGGATTTAAAATGCCTGGAGAAATAATTTTTAGAAAGAGTGAATATGATATCTGATCATTCCCTCCTTTATTATCAAAATGAACAAGTTTCATCCTTTCATGTATAAATGAAATTAAAATTGTATACAGGGTGATTCTAAATTACGTGGACAAACTTCGCATGGGGGTAGAGGGGACCTAGACAAGCATATTTCGCATAGGAATAAGGGGGCGCATCCTTACCGTTTAAGAGCTAGGACCTAATGTAGTGCGAGCGCGTTTCAAGAGGCCGTTTTTAGGAGGCCCGTGTGACTAAACAAAACATAATAAAATGAAAAACATTGTTGCATAAGGTAAGGAAGTATTGCTACTACTTACACCATGAATTCGATACAATTTGAACCACTTTCTAAACCGTGGAGTGAGTTTCAAAAGTGCAATACAGTCGAGTCCGCTTAATGTGATCGCAATTGTCCGAGACTAAACTGATATAACATTATCCGATCGATAACAATAAGCGATCTCATATCAAAAGCAGCAAACAGTGTAACTAGATTATTTGCATTGAAATCAAAATCATGTAATCGTTATAAATGTATTCAAAACACTATTTTTAAACTAAGTAAAATTTTAAGGGGAAAATATAAGAGTAGTTCAATTAATAAAAGTAAAATAATATTGCTTACTTAGTATTTTTGTTGAAAGGTCTCTCATTTTTCTACTCCATTATATCCTTCCACTCCAATAAACCACTTATTTATTTAACACAAGGTAAAATTCAAATCTCTCTATCTAACATCCGTAAAGCGTCGTCTTGGTGGTTTCTTTAACCAATCACAAGCATGGATTCGGACCCCCCTCACCGTTTTCTTTCAATATATGCCGAATATTTTCTTTATTTCTTACTCATACTGAGTTTCAGAAAAAAGAAGCGCCAGATGTTTCATGGGGCAGATGTTAATTTGTAAAAATTGACCTTCAAAATTAAACTCGAACTCAAAAGCTGTCATTTTAAAGGGAATGTGGTAAAATTTTGATAATATTAAGCGGAATGTTGATTCATAGTTGATCACATTAAACGATGTATTTTACATTAAATTAAATAGGAATGATCGGGACCTGTTGATTTCGATAACATTATCCGATTGATAACATTAACCGTGATCACATTAAGCGGATTCGACTGTATTAATATTTTAGTCAAAGAATGGACATCACTTAATGGTATTTAGAAAAATGACGTTTGGGGAAGGAATTTTCAATGATCGTAACATTGATCATTGAAACTGTTTGCTTCCCCGATCATCATTTTTCTAAATACCATTAAGGGAAGCAAGTGGTCCAATTTCTATCACATTGAGGATTTAAGTTGTAAGGATACTCCTGTACCTCATGCAATAATGTTTTTCATTTTATTATGTTTTGTTTCGTCACACGGGCCTTCTAAAAACGGCCTCTTGAAACGCGCTCGCACTACATTAGGTCCTAGCTCTTAAACGGTAAGGATGCGCCCCCCCATTCCTATGCGAAATATGCTTGTCTAGGTCCCCTCTACCCCCATGCGAAGTTTGTCCACGTAATTTAGAATCACCCTGTATTTTAATGAATATTCTGAATTCTCTGAAATATTTTCCTTTACTATTTATTACTGAATTGGTGTAGGGAAAAGTAGGGCAATTTAATAGAGCAAAATCCAAATAAATTTTTTGAGTTGAAAAAATTGCTTATTCAGATACTTTTTTTCTAAAAATATTTAAGAATGACTCAATTTTATGATATCAATTTGGAAAAAAATTAAGTTTAATAAAAATTAAAATATAACGACTTTAGTACAAAATCAATTTTGTATCTAAGTGGGGCAGTTGGATACATTGCTTGGGTCATTTTGATACAGTGATTAATTTGCTCAAAAATAATAATTAATCACAAAAATTTTGGAAAATAATAAATGTTATTTCATTAAGAGATATCCTAAGCCCTTTTAAATTACCATTTTTCTTTAATATATAGGGGAGAGTGTTGTACCTACGGACGGTTGTACCTTCAGCCACCTCATTTTAGAATTCGGGAAAAAATGTAAATTTGAATTTGTGGTCTATTTTGAATGTAAACAGATGCTATCTAGTTGCTAACGTGAAATCAGCTGTTTAAAATATTATTTAAATTTTCTATAATAAAAATACTGTTTTTAGGTGCTGAAAGTTTTTTTTAGTGCATCACTACATTAATTATTTTCTTCCTCTATGATTATGATATGATAAAATGGGATATATGGGGGAATCCCCGAGATTTTGACTTTTTAGTTTTGATATTAGAAATCGTCCAGATCTCAATTCTTTTATCTTTTATAGAACTTTGAATGCAAAAACACCTAATGCTGTACCTTCGGACACCATAAGTGTTGTACCTACGGACACGTTCTTGTGGGTGTCTGTAGCTAATCAGCGTTTTAGAATCAGGTTTCATTTAACTGAATACATTTTAATGAATGTTAAATTAATTCTAAATGGTAATCGATTTGTCAGCGATTATTTTCAAGTGAATTTTAGATGAAAAATCAAATATTTTGTGATCTAAACTACTTTTTAAAATTTATGATTCTACTTGGAATTTAATGTAAAATATGGTGTAAAACCCTAAGCACCCTATCTCATTTAAGTATGATGATTAAAAAAACTTAAACTTTCCACTGAAGAAGATTTACCACCAAATTATTACTGTTATTACCACCAAATGCTTGCACAACTAAGTGTCGATCGAATTGGGTTTTTTTGGATCAGTGAAGTTGTCAGATCAATCAGCATGATTGATTAAACTATTACCTTAAATTCTGATCTGAAAATACCATGTGATTTTTGTGTTTTTGGTAAAAAATCAAGACTTTTATCATTCAACTTCGTTTTAATGATCATTTACGATCTAAAACTACATTACTTTAAAAAATCTATTTTCAATTTTAAAAAGGCTTGAAATAGGTTATTAAAAGGTAATTCATCAATAAAAATGTTCATTCTTAGCTTTTTTCAACTAAAACTTCCCTTTTTAAGGGTGTCCACAGGTACAACTGTGTCTGTCCATAGGTACAACAGGTTGTTGTACCTTTGGACACAAATTTTTCCAAGTTATTATAAATGATTAAAAACCCAATTTTCATGATTTTGACAAATAAAAAATATCTCTCTACTCACAAAGGTTAGGACTATAGGTTTTGGGCACATTAAATAGTCAAAATGTGATTTTACCTGTCTTAGAAAAATCCAAACGTGATTTTTGTCCATAGGTACAACACTCTCCCCTATATATAAATAACAGATTTTCCATTTAACATTCTAGGATTAAAAAAATCTAAAATTTAAGAAATGGTCATTTTTAGCTGATATCTAATTAGGGAAATAAGATGCTAATTTTCATAGGTATAGGCTCTTAAATTAGTTAAATAAAATTCAAAAGTTCGTCAAAAATAATCCAGAAAATAAAAAATACGACACAAATTAACTGGTTAGTTTTGGGCCATTTATAGTACTACTTAGTCACTTTAAAAAAATAAAGTTCTTTTTTACCTGTAAAAGTGCTACGATGTTTCTGAGTCCTTGATTTCATCGTTTGGTCATGTTTTATCAATTGTGGTTTGTTTTTAGAAAGTTTATAAATATACACATAGTTAGAATGCAAGCAGTTTCCATTCTCAAACACTTAATAAAACCCAAAGACTCAAAAATTGACTTTGACATTGATTGAATATGACATATTATGTTCCAAACTTTGCTTGATTAAATTATATATTTTAAACTTTTAAATTATTTGGGGGTAGTTAATACCTTAAATATATTCATAATGAATTCTACAATAAATTATATTTCGAAGTGTTAAGTTATATACTATACAGGGTGTTTCTAAAGTCCGTTTCGCGACTTTTATTTGGAACCAACGTGTCCTAAGGTCACGGAAGTAAGGTCTACCCCTTGGTATATCCCGGATAAGGGAACGTACCCATACTACGTGACCCGTTCAGGGGAGGGAGGGGGTCTTCAAAATACCACGCTCGGTCACAGGGGGGAGGGGGGGGGTTCAGGGTTTCGTCACGTAGTCAATTTCCTCTAGTCAATACTTCAAAATTAAGCCAAATTAATTACTGAAATTTGCCAAATTAAGACAAATTAAGCCAAATTATTTATTAAAATTAGAAAAATTTAGCCAAATTAATTTTTTTAAACTTTCTCTTTGCAAAAAATAATTGAAAACCGTATTTATGAATTACTACGTGAAAACTAGAAGGGGAGGGAGGGTCTTGGCATATACTACGGATGGTCACCAAGGGGGGGAGGGGGGTCAAAAATGGTAAAAAATGGGTCACGTAGTATGGGTACGTTCCCTAATCCCTAATCCATTGAGATGATTTACAGCGCCCCTAGCGGCGTAAAAAAAGTTACAAAAATTAATTTAAAAACTAAAGGAGATAAAGCAAAAACTTCAGTTAGAGTATTGTGGCCAACGTTATGAAGAACTCGCTGAAAAAAAAATCATGACAATATCGTGAATATTGGCGGAGATATTAGCATGTGAAAATAGCACTTTTTTCAGACCTCAAAAAAGAAGAAGTTCGTTAAATTGCAAATTTTTCAGTGTTATTGAGTAGTTTTGGGTGTTTTTAGTTGTATGAAGGCAAAATTTAATCAAAAAATAAAAAAAGTTTTGCAAATTTACGAACTTTTTCTTTTTTGAGGTATAAAAATGTGCTGTTTTCACGTGTTAATATCTCCGCCAATATTCACGATATTTTCATGAATTTTTTTCAGCGAGTTCTATATAACGTTGACTACAAAACTCACTGAGGTTTTTGCTCTATCTCCTTTAGTTTTAAATTAATTTTTGTAACTTTTTTATTTCGCCGCTAGGGGCTTTGTAAGTCATTTCAATGGATTTTCCCGGGTAACTTACTTAGGGGTAGACCTTACTTCCGTGACCTTAGGACACGTTGGTTCCAAATAAAAGCGGCGAAACGGACTTTTGAAACACACCCTGTTTGTTTTAATGCATTTTACTCTTTTTGTTACAAATATTTGGTTCTTTTTGCGTTTTCCTAATAACTTATATTTAAATATGTAGTTACTAAAGAACACTGTGTTCTTATAAACATAATGGGAGTTTCTTTCTCATTTAATGAATTTAGTTACGTTCTTGTCCTAATATTGCACTTTTTGAAATATTTTTTAAAAAGGTAATAAAGTTAAAAGCTATCAGTTAGTGAGTTAATTAATCTATCGTTATGGGTGACACTCTGCATTGAATGGATGCATGCAGAAAAAAAGTATGTTTTAATTTCAGGTATTGTGTTCCGTGCTTATGTTTGGTGTAGTGTTGTATATTTGGTGTGAATGTATATTTTTTGAGCATATATGGTTGTAAAGGTGGTTCAAACATATTTTTCAGTTAATTTTTTATCTATTTAAATTGATTTTTGTTGATGTATTTTTGGTGTTGTATAATATTTTTCTTCATATCCTGTTATAATAATAACTTTGTTTATCGATGTTCCAACTTAAAAAAAACTATTGTTTTTTACTTCTTTTATTATATCAGACGTATTTAGCTTGATTTTTTACTCCGGTCATTAATGAACTCATTTTTATCACATTATTAAATGATTTAAAACCCTAAAATCTAAGAACGGCTTATGAATTTAAAATTATAGCGACACATATTAGTTTTGTACTCAGTTAAAATTCTTAGTATGCTTGTTTTGGATTCTAAAGCAGTACTTTAGAAAGATTTCTGCAATTATTGTTACGGAAATATATTTCCAATATTGCAATAGTGTTAGTGTAGGATGTAGCATTTTTCTAGCGGTTCTGTAGTAATTCAAATGCTTTAAAGTTTATTTGCAAGTGTCTGATATTAAGTTGAAGTCCTTCTACTTAAACACTGTGTAATATTATTGAATAGTATCAATCTTGAAATACAATGTAAAATGGCGTCATAAAATGCGACTTTATATAAAGTGCTGCCGTTGTAATAGGTTGGAAAGCGAGTTGTATGGCCTTCTGTTAAGATCAGCTTTAGGAATTGGGAAAAAATTCCAGTGCTTTGCCAATCTTACTGGTCCTAAACAAAATGGCTGGTCCGCTAAATTAAAAAGGACAAGTTTCTATTGTTAACCCCTTCTTGGAGTAGCTGTCGCAAAGTAGTCGAACCTTACGCGACGGGCTGAAAGTTTGCTAACGCTAGAGTTTATATGAGTTATTTCATTGCTATATTTTCCTCAGTACATTTTTCTCATCTCATTTCACATTCTATTAGTCCAGTCAAATAGTATTATTTTGGGAAAATTTTGGGGTAGAAGATATTTTTCGCTATCTGTATGTTTTTGGGGTGCTGAATCCGAATCTGAGGTTTCCCAACAAAATTTCGTGACGGAACATTGTGAAAATTCGAAAAAATGGCAAAAATTCGCCCCTTTTTTTCGTTTTCGGCCCCTAGAAAATTACCTTTGCGCTTCGGAGCTAAACAGTCAATCCAAAAAATAAAGAACACTAACCAAGCTACAAAAAAGTCAATTACAACTTTTCTCTCAGACGCATAGTTTCGCCGATGAGCACGTTGAAAAAGGGGCTATTTTCGTTCCTATTTCGTTTTATCCTGTTTTGGAACAGGATACTATAAGAAAGGTTTCAATTATGTGCTATGCCCACGAAATCAACGTTCTGCATACTCAAATGTTAATTTATAAATAATTAAACATAACAATAAAATACGACCGTTAGCAACATTTTGGGATTACTGGTAATATTGCTTATTGTTAAAGGCTTTAATCGTGCATTAATTAATTAAAGGCACGATTTATTTCATGTAGTACCTATTTTTCTTTATATTACTTTGATTAAAGCCTTTAACAATGAGCAATGTTACAGTAATCCCAAAATGTTCCTAATGGTCGTATTTTATTGTTTTGTTTAAGGGGTCACAGGACTCTTAAATCTTCAAAAAAATCGATTTTTTGAAAAAAATATATGTTATTCTGTATACAGTTCTGCTTCATTTAAAACAAACCCCATAAAAAAATTCCAATTATTTATAAAGTTACAGCCAAAAATGTATGTAAACAAAGCCCCCTAATTGTAAACAAACGCAACTTTAAAGTCATTTTTCTCAGAATGTGTTTTTTTCAGCTTGCGCGCATGATTATTTTTTAACTAATGTACTATATATAAGTATGAAACTTCCAGGATTTATTAATTTCATTATTATCTTTAATATCCACCAACATTTTCATCCATTTTCAATCATTTTGTATATTTTAATCATGATAAAAGTCTGAAAATTATGCCCATATTTGAATAGCTAAAACTATGTCATTTTAAAAATATTAAATATTCTCTAAAATAGTTAAATGCAGCTGGAATATATAATAACAATCATCTACTTTAATTGTATGCAAAAATAATTCACTAATATTGAACTGTTTGGAATCAATCATGCGCGCAAGCTCATGGTGTATGAAAAACCGCTATCAAACATGCTTTTTTCGATAGTCTATTTCTTATTATTTAAAAAATGTATTTAGTTTTAAAAATATTACTCATATTCATGAAGAGTAGTTCTTTCTAAATGTGAAAACAGAACAACTTTATAAAATTTAGTTTAGGTTATATTTAATTTTAAAAATTTGTAAAGTTGTTTTCACTGCTTTTCTTGTTAAGAGTCCTATGACCCCTTAATTATTTATCAATTAACATTTGAGTATGCAGAACGTTGATTTCATGGGCGTAACACATAATTGAAGCCGTTCTTATAGTATCCTGTTCCAAAACAGGCCGCTTTTCGGTGATACGAGTGACATTTTATGAATTTTCCACCAATGGAACAAAAACTCCCCAATATTCAGAGTTCTCTAGCGTCCAAACCCTTCATCTGAGAGAATAGTTGTAATTGACTTTTCTGAAGCTTGTTTTTTCTTCTTTATTTTGGTGCTGACTGTTTTGCTCAGAAATGCAAAGTGTATGTTCTAAGGGCAGAAAACGAACAAAATTGGTGAATTTTTGGCATTTTTTCGAATTTTCAGAATGTTCCGTCATGCAATTTTGTTGGCAAACCTCAAATTCAGATTCAGCACCCTCAAAAACATATAGAGCAGTCAATAGAAAAATTTTGCATGTAATTTCGAAGAAGTAACTTAGTTATAGAAATACTATTATCTCCTGTTGAACTTTCGTTCTTAAGAGAAATCACCGAACAAAAATGCTTTTAGTTATCATTATTAGAGTTTTTAGATGGCTGATTTCATGTGAAATATTATTAGGCAGTTTTTATAGTATCCTGTTCCAAAAATGCGGTTTTTGGGAGATACTAGTGAAATTTTTCGAATTTCTTACCAATCGAACGAAAATAGCCCCTTTTTCAACGTGCTCTATCGGCGAAACTATGCGTCTGAGAGAAAAGTTGTAATTGACTTTTTTGTAGCTTGGTTTGTATTCTTTATTTTTTGGATTGACTGTTTTGCTCCGAAGCGCAAAGGTAATGTTCTAGGGGCCGAAAACAAAAAAAAGGGGCGAATTTTTGCCATTTTTTTCGAATTTTCACAATGTTCCGTCACGAAATTTTGTTGGCAAACCTCAGATTCGGATTCAGCATCCCAAAAAACATACAGATAGCAAAAAATATCATCTACCCCAAAATTTTCCCAAAATGGCCTTATTTTAGGACAATTTGACTGGACTATGTATCAAAAGCAAAGAATGTAAAGAGCAGGACAAACTAGTCTGGAGAATTTGTCTCGGAGTTTCCATTGAAAGTTCTCACACCTGTTTCTTCCCTCTCTTGTGAAATTTAACAAACCATCCTAGCTGTTCGTTGAATGTTGAGAGATGTTCTAGATCAATGATCTGCATGATAAGGTCAACAGTAAACAAAGTTTGAAAGGCAAGGGCGATGTTTTAATGAAGATATTTAATCAGGTGGTATAGCAAGAAAAAATGGGGTTTAAAACGAGAGTGGGAAATTTTTTTCGCTACTGGTCCGGCGGACCAGTGATTTTCTGACCTTAATGGTTCGAGCCGTTTTTCAGTGGTCTCGGACCATTGATCCAGTGGAATTTCGAACGCTGCGCTGGTTAATATAGATTCGACCCTGAGTCTTTCGATTGACTCGGTTTAAATTTGTTGTGGCCTTTTATTATCTCTTGAATTTTTGTCAACATATTATTGCAAATTTAATTGATTGATTAATTGATTCTTAACTGATTTTAACTACTATCTTAATTTTAAATGCCATTTTTTATGAATTGTAAATTATATTTATCTTATTATTTTTTATTGTAACGATTTGGTGTTTCTTTAAGATTAAAAAAAAGATTGATCTTTTCTTCTCTCTTGGGAAATAGAATAGGAACTAAAACAATGTAATAACTTGATGTGTAGTGGGTTTAAAGTGCTTTTATTCATACAAAAGCCCGATTCGTTTGTGATCAGGGGGCAGATCCCTTTATAGTATTTATTGTTAGGAAATGAAATTAGTTAGAATATCAGTATCGTAGGAACTTGACAACATAGTAAAATGGATTAAACAGATAATCATTATCCCCGTTTGTGGCCGAATTTCGCCTCAATGTAATTGAAAATAAGTTGATGGGGAAGATCTTGTTTTGCTTGTTAAATCTGAAGCAGGTTGGAGGCGATTGATCCAAGAAACTTTTGTCATGGAATATTTACATAAATTTTAGACTATGCTCTGTAACCAGTATCTAAATCAATGTACAGCATCTTTTGTCTCAATTACATTCTGCATTCCGGACTACCTTCTGCATTCCATCTACTCTATCATGAAGACAGAGAGCTGCTCGTATATAAGTGCCCCGATGAAGCGGAGGGGCGGGGCAATAAATCACCCTTCCTTTCCGATGGACATAAATTAACCGCCGCTTGTCCGAATCCGCGCTGACAGTTTTCGCCATCGTTCCTGAATAATTTTTGTTCCGAGCGGCTTTAATGAACGCCTAATTAATTGATTGTGGAGGTCTCCCCCACCTCTGTAAAGTCTTTTGAGGAAGTGGAATTATTTTTGGCGTGTTTTTCTTTCTAAAGTAGTTGTGTGTGGTTACTAAATGGGGGATTTGTAAATGGGGTATTACTAAATGGGGGGTTGGATTTTCTTCTGTACCAAGCTGACTTGCCAACTCTCCGGATTTTTGCGGGAGACTCCGGATTATCGCTCTTTCTCCCACCCTCCAGATTTTCTGCAAAAATCTCCCGCTTTCTCTGTTTTCTCCCGCTTTTCTTCGGAATTCTTCGTTTATCGAAATTCTGCCCCAACCTGCAGAAGCAAGGGATCGAAAGTTACGTCAGTTAAGTAGAGAGCATTCCAAGTCTTTAGAAGTTTTTTTAAAATGAAACGAAAGGACTTCCATTCCTATTAAGATTAGTGCAATGGAAGAAAATAAGGTGCTTCAGTAAAAGCCACTGAGCTATAGACACATAGTTTGTGTCTATAGCTCAGTTGTAAAAGCAGGAACCAGTGTTCTGGAAATCGGGGAAAATAGCGAATTTTCTTGAAAGTTTCGGGGTTTTTTTCGGAGTTTTCTGTTCTTCCTGCGACTTTCTTAGACTGCCGCGGGTGCTGCTTCAAGTTGGCTTCTTCTTGAGTCATTATTGCGATGTTGAAAAAACAACTTTACCATGGTCAGAAGTCCACAAGTTATTATTTTTACACCTTTATTTTTTTAGTAACTAAATAAAAAAAAATTAAACAGTTAAATTTTTGTTTCGAGCCCATGATGGGAATGTATTATCTTTTTATAATTGGTTTGCAAAGGGCTGTACGTCGATAAAAATTTCTCCTGATTTCTTGGGAAAATCTCCAGATTTTTGACTTTCAGAGGTTGGCAAGTCTGACCAAGGATGTCTCCTTCTTCTTCAATAAGTCGTATATATAAAGGTGCGTGGCTGTTTCAGATCGTTCAAGATACTCCCACTAGCGACATATCTAATTAAACTTTCTGTAATTGAGGTTTCACAGCAAGAATGTCCTGCAGCAAAAGCAACCCTGGATCTGTTGTTTTCCTTTACGTTAGGTTTACAGCATAAAATAACTAAAATTTATTGAATAGATTATGATGGATGTCAACATTTTTAGTTTTCCAGTGCAGTTCAATGTTTCGAGCTTTTGCGTTCAGTAAACAGTGTTGTACTAAAATAATCTAACGCGAGTTTATACTGTAACTTTTTTTCAATAAATGGATAGTACTGTTCGAATTCTGTCTAAGAGTGCTATTGAACTTTACTTTTGTCTGAAATATATTTCAAAATCATCGTAGCCTTTTGGAATAACTGGGTCCGCGTTGGATACCTGGTTTTGGATATTGCTCTTGCTCTGTCTTAGGCAAAAAATTTCTCATCCACGTAATCTTTGTATTATATTCATCTTGAAATTTATCCCTTTCATTCATATAGTTAGAAGAAGAATCGGAGCTGTGAAGTGTATACAAATTTTATGCTTATTTTGTTGTTCATTTAGTTAGTATATTTTAGACCGTGAGGATTTTTAGCTGAAATTATTAGTTCAATCGATATCTTGAAACGTTATTGGCAATTATAGGATTAAAAGTTACACTAGAAATTAGGATCATTCATTATACATAGCTTCTGCAGGTCATTCACCCCTTCTGGAGACGAAATGCTCGATATGAAACGAATCTTTCTAAGAGCCCTCGCATTAATTGAAAATCTGACTTTTTGTAGATGTTTATTCAGTTGCCTTCTCACTACATCTTCGCCGTAATTATACTCATCGATTCCTTTCAAAAAGGGCTCCTCCTTCGGAGTAGTTGTGGGAAAATTTAACCCGCCTTGGTGAATAGCATTTGGGGATACTTAAGCCTCTCTGCTTGATTGGATGTGCGCTGTCGCTTATTCACGGTCTCGCTTCTTCTTTTCCCTTTATATAAGACAATTTTAAAAAAAAATTACTTCTCAAGAATATTTCCTCCATAAGGCGGAGGAGGGTAATTAATAAGGAGAGCAGCGATGTTGCTTCAAATTAGCTTGGAGGGCATTTTATTTTGGAGCGTGTTGATTGAAGAGGTTACAGATATGCACGCGTTTTGGGAGTTAATGGTGTTTGGGTTCCCCTTTTCGTGTGTCTTTAAGTTTTTGAACGGGGAAATTTTAGAGATGGAAGTTAGTTTAAAAGCTTCGTGATCTTTTGTAGAGTTTTCTGGAGATGTGGACTTGAATTGGTGTGCGGCTTTTATGCTCTTAAGCTCTTAATGTGGTGGTAAAAAGTTTTGTTGCCTCTTCAGTTTTTCCATTTTCAGGTCGTGCGAAAAATGGAAAAATTTGAATGGAATTTGCATGTCTCAGAATCTATTTCAAAGATTGGATCTATACCTGCTTAGTGCAAAAATACAATAACGGATAAATTATTCTGATCTTATTGAACTTAAGACTGGTTTCAGGGAATACAGAAAGTTAGAAAATCGTAACCATTTTCCGAGATGCATGAAAAGGAACCATGTCACAGTGTAACACGACAGCTAAATAAATTACTATAACGAATGTGTGATAATTGAACTAATGTTGCTCAACCAATGTTGTGTTAAGATAAATAACTATGTACGGTTAACTGAACTTGGATTTAACTTTTTATAGATGCAATCTTTTATCATGGAAAAAAGCAATAATAAAGTTTTATTGCAATATAAAACCTAACTTAAATGTGAATGACACTGTTTGGGAACTTATGCGGTTGATTGCTGCCAAGCAATGTATGACCGAAGGAGCTTCATCTTTTTGTGATATAGGGGAAAAACCTTAAGGAAGAACTCCTGGGGTTCTCAATAGTATTTCTTTGTATATGTCGGATGTTTTGGATATTTTTTTGTTTCATAATAGCAGCCATTAATTACTAAAATACTATCCTTTATTTACATTTTATTCCTACAGGAATTGATCCAGTTCTTTCATTAAAAATCATGGTCGTGCCTCCCCCTCTGTTAATGTGTGCATCTGTAATCAAATATTTAAAGGCATATTTCACAAGCGATTCAAATGGAGCATAAATGGTGACATCAGTGATCATTAATTACTTAACTGAAGTTTTCCACCCACAACTAGCATTTCCATCTATTTACTCTGATAGAAAAAAAACCCAGCGTTCATCCTAACTGGCGCATGCGATAAACAGTTCGATGATAAATAGCCACCTAAGGTATTCTTTTAGCTCTAGTTTCCAGAACTATGAAAACAAAAACTATTTTAAGCGGAAATAACTCCCCAAAATAAAACCCAGTCAACCCATTTTGAATCTTCGAAGCGAACAAATAAAAATGCCAGGGGGAAAGGAAAAAAACCCCTCTCTCCCGGACACGAGTACATACTTCACGTCCACAACTTGGTTGCCGTTAGTTTTTTTTAAAAGTCCGACTTGTTCTTTTTCTCTCTCTCTCTCCCGTGTCCATTAGCTGCGAAAAATTTCTGGAAGGGTTCCAATCTATTTCAGGTCGGCGAAATACAATTTCGACAATCGCCGAATTCCCCCCCTCCGAAGATAAGGTTCGTGAGGGTGGAGGGAACTTTCTGTGGAAGAGTCGGGCCTCCCCCCTAGTGGGCCCTGAGATTTGATGGCCCGGCCACCGACCGTCGTAAAGGATTTTTTTCACTCTCTTCTAGTTTTCGTACGGTGTGTTATGGGTCGTTTCCGATGCCTCCTCTCTATATGCAGGCGAATAAAGGGTGGAATGCGTGAAGTGATTTGCACATCGTAAAGGGATCCGGTCCGAGGGCCAATAAGGTGGAGAAGTTGAAACCGACAGAGAAAATTCGTTTAGTGAATTCTGGAATATCCTTTCTTGCTTGGTATTTCGGGGTTCAAGCGTTACCTCATAAATCTGTGAAGGTCGTGCTATCCATCTTAAGCATGAGTTTTCAGTCTTGATACGGAAATCTGGCCTACCAATTTTCTTTAGCTCGAAACAGATTGGAAAAATAATTAATACCAAGTTAATGAGAAAATTATTTTTAAATGATTATTTAAGACATTATTTGCAATGAAAAGGTTTAATCCAATTCAGTTCTGGACGTTTCTTCAGGCCATGGTTTCCTATTTCTTCTACAGCTTTTAATATTTTTCTCTTGGTTGTTTTATTCAGTTAAGAATTGTAGCTGTAGGTGGAATAAACCTTCAAGAAGAAGGTGTGAGAAAATGTACAGCACATTATTCATAACAACTGATCTGTTTTTTAGTATTGAAATGAAGAGTGAAAATAAGTCACCATGTAAAGTAAGAAATGATTCTTATCTTCTACATCTGCAATATCTCTCCACGTAAAATAGAATAGATTTTTACCTTATTGATACTCGTACTCGCGTAGTCTAAACAAAGGATTTTTGACGTAATTTAAAAAATTTTTTATACTGTTAATGAGAAAAAATCTCAGGTTTTACTGTCTTGCCATGTATATTGATGCGTTTTATATATAGTTGTCTAACTTACCGAATGTGCAAAAACTGCATCACATAATTCACACCAAACACTTTATTTTGCTCCCTTAGCTTTGTTTAGCCTACATTAGTTTGCTATGTTCAAATAAAAAAAAACATACAAACTTACCCTTAAGAAAACCCGATTTCGCGCTGTGTAATGCTAGACAGTCTGAAATGCAACTCTTATATTCTACTTTAGTTAGGCCGCCAAAAAGAGGTTAACAACTTTTTTTAGTTGTTTAACTAGAGAGTCTCGTTTTTGACAGAAAAACTGCAGGTGTCTAGTTAGTTGTGTCCTTTTAAGAGTTGATCCTTTTCAAAAGTAACCTCCATAAAATAAAGATAGTTTGAGAACAGGTTTAAGTAAATATTGATACCATAGTTCTTAACAACTGTAGGTTACATGAGTGTTTGAAGTCCTAATTATCCCTGGATAACTAATAAGGGTCATTAATGCTCCAGGATCAGCTAATTTTATTATGTTAAGATAGTTAACCTTTTTACTAATTTGCTGTTTTTATCTTGCTAGACAAGAAGGTTTACGACAGAATAATTCTGTGCTATAATAACGTTCAAAGTTAAGTATCATGGAGTTTTTTTAAGTGTTTGTGTTAGATTTTTTTTCAATTAGGAGTGATACTGGAGTGAATTCGTTGACGGTTATTTTAATCAAATGCTTTCACTTTTTACAATTTTTTGTTATCCTACGAGGCGATGTTCAATTTTTATTTTTGTTTCAGGATAGTTTTACTGATGTATTACACTTTAAAACGATAATATGATTTTGAGTAATTTAAATTTTTGCGTGTCCACGATTAAATTATAAATGTGTTTTAAACTTAAAAAATACATTTTTTTGTTTTTAATTACAAAACAATACATTTTTCCAAAAATATATTAATTGTTGAAGAAACTAAATCGTACTCTTAAAAAGTTTTCCCGCAAAAACTAGCTTCTTTAAAACATAAGGATTCTACGAAAACGATGCTACTATCAACCTACCATAACGAAGCACAAAAAAAGATCAAGTGTCTGCAAAGTGTATAGAGGAAAAAAATGAAGGAGCCATCAGATCTTTCAAGACATAATTTTCCACGTAACTCTACACTGAACGGGAAAGGTTAGTCCAAAATGACCCTTTAAATTTACACACATGAGCGGTTCTTGAGTCTTAAGTTGATGTTTTATGTTCCTTTTTATAAGGATGGGATGGAGGAAAAAACCCTGAATTCCGGGACTGGAATTTTTCCAAGCGCGGTTGGAGGGGAAAAAGCGAGGAAGCGAAAAAATCACGATTTCACCGAACACAAAGTACTTTTTATAACAAACATATAAAAACGTCTTTTTTTTGTGAACGGCAAAGCACCACGTTTGCACTCTTGTGTTTTATTTTTGAATTTTCGCCCCGGCTTTATATGAAAGGGGAAAAGTTTGGAAGTAGACTGTTGCATAAACACCGTGGCGAGATAAACTAGGTCCAGTTGGGAAAATCAGGAGATGAGGGAAGAAAACTTCTTCTTTAAACTTGAGCTGGTTTGCAAGTCAAATACCCCCACCATATCAGTGGTTCCTTTTCTATTTGAGCTTGATTCTCCCACCTTTTGCTCCGAAGCATATCGTCTTGATTGAGGGGAAAAAATTCGACCCAAGATAGATCTTGTGGCTTTAGTACGAATTTTTAAAAGGCTTAAAATTCATAGCCAAAGCTTGTATCTCTTTGGTGTAATCTTATAATAGAAACTGAGTGGGATATGTGATATATGAATGCTGCATAAATGTCCTTCATTTTCAAAATTTTTTATATTTAAAATAGGAAAGACGTCACTGATATGTTTGCTATTTTTAACTAGTTGTTTAGCCTAGAAAATATTCAGTTATGTTTTTTTATAAAAAATATCTGCTCCCCTTATGAAGTATTATTTTATTTTTAATCTCATATTTGTATCAACAGTGGTAACTTGATTGTAAAAAGGCACTGTATAAATCCACGAAAGTAACAACTCAACTATACAAGTTATAGTGTTATGTAGAGAACTATGTATCAGTAGTATAGGCAGGGCTCGATTTCTAAACATAGAGGTACCGGAACGGTAAAACTTAAAAAGCGAACCATCTACTGGTATTTTTTCAGGTTTTTAAATTAATAATTACTAGGGGAAATGCCGTCTGTCCGAATGTGCCCCATGTGCGAAATAGCCCCACTCTCCCCTATAGGTAAAAGAACCTAATTCCTAGGAAACGTTAAGAAATGGTCCCATGTGTAACTTGGGACAAATTTTTCTCATTGAAATGCAGTCCGTATTTCAGAGAAGATTTATTATACCACCCTCACCAACCAATGGAGTACTTCTAACTGCTGCTCTGAATATTTCATGCGCTATCGGAAAAGCCCACAAGCGTTATTTTAACAAAAATGAAACTGCTGTCACGCCATGTTTCTCCTGACCTGAGTGAATTTAAATGTCCTGCTCACGCACCACGTCCCAAGGACACCCGAAACTCCAAAACTCTTATCACCCTGATGAGGGTCGTCCTTTAGATTCTATGACTTCGAAAAAAAATCTTCAATATTACATTTAGTGTTGGGCAAAATATATTCTTTTAGGTATCGTGTATTTTAGTATTTAGTATTTTTAGGTATCGTGTACATGCGAATAATTTTACATTCTCAAAGGTGAACCACCCTTGTGCTAGTGGCAATCTGTAAAAAACCCCCCTAAAATTAATGAGTTAATGATTTAAAAAAAACAAGGCTAATAAAAATAATAAAAAAATTAACCACAAACAGCTTCTCTGAGACCCCACCGCAAAAGCATAAAGTACTGGTATCGAAAAAAGTATCGTTAGAAAGTTTAATACCAAAAACACTGGGTATTGAAAAAAGTCGCTAGAAAGTTCGATAGCAAAAGTACTGGTATCGAAAAAAGTATCGGATAGAAAGTTCGATACGAAAGTACTCGTATCAAAAAAGACATCGATACTATATGAGCGATATCTCTGGCGATACACCTCAAGAGTCGATACTTTTGGTGAAATGGGGTATGCAAGAAAAGAGTTTTGGGGCTACAAAATTTGAACACGCTGCGTTAAATCATTGGCAGATATAATTAATAATTAAGATAATACATTCATTTCATTGAATTTTTTTTAAAGAATTTGTAAAAAAAGTATCGATTCTTTTAAGTATCTAGTACATCTGACATTTTTAGGTATCGAGTACTTAAGCATTTGGTATCGATACTTGCCCATCAATTAATTACTTTAAACCAGTTTGCTACATTATCTCGATGTATCTTTCATCTATCAGAGTTTTTCCGCTTTTTACAATAAGTATTAAATGCTGCTGATTGCTGTAGCCAAGTTTTTATGATCACGTTTTTATTTGGGAAAGTGTTAGGGCTCATTTCCATTGGCAACGCGACGCTAACGCTACGTTGAATTTGACGAATCAAAGTAAGCGATCGATATCTAAATCATATGAATAGTAAATTATATCTTTCAGTCTTGATTACCCTTATTCGTCGAAGTCTACGTTGTCATTTACAATGGAAAGAACCGTATTATTGTTGTTTCAAAGTTCTTATTTTCACTGATTAAAACTGTATTTAAAAAAAAATTAACTTTGACACGAACGAAGCCGATTTCCCAATAACCTATCCCAACTACAACAGCTTACGACTCATATTCATTATTATCTTACATTTTTTGCAACTTGCGTGTCGTGAAAAGCTGCGACAGCTGCGCGAGGCATTGTGCGATGAGCAGCTTTTGACGATGTAGTGCTTCCAGCTTTATTATCTCTGGGGATAATGTTATTTATTTCCCTCTGAAAACACGGCGGTGATTGAATGGGATAGAGGAGGAGGCGCAAATTGGAGCTTTGTGTCCGATGATTGGAAGTTATATGCATAGAGGGAAGTGAATAGATGTACTGCTTTGCAGAATAAATGTGCCCATTTTGTTTGAAATAGGTGATTTAAAACCTTATTCTTTGCTAACTTGTTTTGTTGGCTGAAATACCGTATTTTCTAAACTCGTGCAGCATTTTTTGAAGAAATTTCTCAGACTAAAAAACTAAATTGGACTGAGTGAAATCCATTAATAAGTTTCTGTATATTTTTTAGTAAGACTCTTTTGTTTTCTTTTACTTTGCGTTTTAACAATCGGACGAAATTGTGTCCATATTTTTTTTAATCCCATTAAAAGATGCACTTCAAGTCGCTTGGAGACGAGGTTTGGAGAAAAACCTTCTCTTTTGATATACTTAATCTCCATATTAGGCCTTTTTTATTTTTAAGTGTATATAAGTTTATCTAAGTATATATCTATCTATATGTAGCTATCAGGGATATATTTTCACTTAGAGTGCCTGTTTTTGCGAAATTATGAATATTTATGTAGCAACAGGATGTATAAAAATGGAATATGTTGAGCTACAGAAGTGTAAACATGACAATCTCTAACATAAGAAAAGTTTTTTTAAATTTCCAACTTTATCATAGCATAAAAACCGTCTCCTTTTCCGATTTCTGCATTAATACTGTTGGTAGGGAATAAAAAAGTACTCTATTTTGTTATTGTAGGGGTAAGGCTGGCAGTTTCTTTGTGAAAGTGTAAATGCTGCTTTATAAGCAAAGTATACGCTTATGAAACTAATTGAAGTTAAACATCGTTAAAGGCTTGTGTACATATTTTTATTCGATAAATAATTTTATTTTTATTACGAAAAATTAGTTTTATTTTCTCGGGTTCAGTAAAAAAAGCTTCAATTATTGTTTTGGTAAACCACTACTACCTCCAATTTCAATATATTCCTTAACATGCCTTAACATTCTTTTAAATTAAATACTAGGGAATTTAGGTTAAGTTTCACATGTGTGATATTTAGTTTTATTTCTTTTATTATTTTACACCAGTGGCATCATTTTTTATGATTTTATTCATTGCCATTCATCATTCATTACTTTCTATTTTAAAAACCGTGTGCTTTTCAAGATCTATATTAAAGATCCTTTTACTGCTCCTCTCAGTATCTCGTTTCTCCTGAGCATCTCTCTGCTCTCCATCATAGCTTTTATCTCTTATGAGCAATAGCAGGATTTTTTTAAAACTAAAAAAAGCATTTTTCTAGTAAAAGAAAAAGATCTAAATTCAAAAATCGACATTAAAAGTTTCAAAAAAATTTAGTTAATTCAATATTTTAAAATTAAAATCGACAATATCTTTGCCTTTGTTTAGGATTGAATGACGGCAGATAAGTCAAACTTTGAAATTAAATAAAAAAAATAGATAATCATCGTTACTAAAAATTTGTTCTTATATTCCTAACTTTCTCTTAAGATTAAAGAATTGCCCATTTTCAACATATCTTTGTCTAGCTTATCTCTACTCCCCAGCATCTTTTTATCTTGAGCATCCCTCTACTGTTCGACCACCGATAGTAAAAGGGTCACGTGATTTTTACAGACTTTGCACGGCCGATAGTTGGGTAACCGGTGATAGTTGGGGGTCTTACTTCTATATACAAGCAAACGTCTCTTCCTCTTTCGATCAACTGCCCCTCACCTTCCACCTGTCCCCCTCCGAAATACTAGTTCCAGCGTTGTCAAAATCACGTGACCCTTCTACTATCGTTTTGGTTTAACAGTATACTCTTCAACATACCTTTGCTGTTCAGCACTTTTGACCTTGAGGCCTTTTGATTTGCTTTTACTCGTACCTATTATACTTGGCTTCTCGTAAAGATTTATTAATTTCTCCAGATGCATGATCCGTAATGTTTTTATCAGTATCGATTGTAGTACCTCACCTCTTCGTGGACCACTTTCAAAGATCTCGAGGGCTATTTACGATCCGTGGACCACCTGTTGGGAATCACTTTTTTACATATATGAATTAAACAGTTTAAAATAAGGTCTTGAGTCATTTGTATAAAAAACTTATTAACATAATGTTATTAATCATTTCAGTTTTAAAAAGCAGTAGTAGTTAAGTCCCTTTTTTATAGTAGATACAAATTGCTCTCTTAATGAGCTCATCGTGAAAGAGCTAACTCTCCTTTCGTGTGCCTATTTTCACGAATTACACGACTAAATCGCATACTGGGAAACTAGAACATAAACGCGATGCATGCAGTTCACTCAAGTGACGTGCACCGATTTCCTAACTTTTTCTCGCCCACCTCTTCCCTCACAAAATAAAGTGCAAAACGAGAGCAAAATGGAATATTAAGGGGGTGGGGGGAGAAAACTTTTCGGTGGTCACAGTTACCGATCCTTACGACACCCAGGTTTTTTTCCCCTCCCCACCGATTTTCCTCGCTCGCCGTTCTGAATGTATAATGTCGTTTGTGCGATTCTTTTGCCGCACATTTTACGTAAGGGTTCGTGACGGCTGGGACGTTTCCTTTGGGGGTTCATTATCACTGATCAGATTCGCGCCGTACACGCGCAGAATGAGATTTCTGGGCTAGGATTGGCAACGGCGTTTCTGATGGTTTGTTCCGAGTTTTGTTCGGGAAAATTGAATTTGGTGTTTGGATTCAGTGTGTCGAAGTTAAGTTGGGTTGTGTTGAAATTTTGTGTTTTTGAGTTATCCTTCTGCTTTATGTAAATATTTCTCGGTATTACATGAGCATTTTAATTTTAAACCTAACTTACACATGATGAGGGATTTAAAATATTTTTTTTGTTTGTGCTATTATATCCAGTCCCTTATAATCTAAGTGACTCTGTTAAGTTGGAATATGCTGCTAAGGTGTAATTATATTCATCCTGATTTGTGCCACGATTTGTATCGTGCTGTTTATTATGCTACACTCTTAAAACGATTGTATCAAAATTGAGTAAAAAGTACTCAAAAAGGCTCCGATCCAATAAGTACTCAAATTTGAATACATGAATCTACTCATTCTGAAATGTGCATACTCAAAAATGAAACATCGTAAGCTCATTTTTGAGTTCAAGCTCAAGATGTTTCATTTTTAAGTATGCACATTTTCAGAAGTTAGTATATTCATGTATTCAAATTTGAGTACTTCTTGGATCGGAGCCTTTTTGAGTACTTTTTACTCAATTTTGATACAATCGTTTTAACAGTGTAATGTTTATGCAATAGGCATCTAAATGTTATATTTGTCATATAAGTTTACTACTCTTAAGCTTTCTTGAAATTCATCGAATAAACAGAGCGTTATTACTATAAAACTTCCGTTTACTATTAAAAGTGTTCCTTTTATCTATTGTTTTCTCTCTTCTTGAAAACTGAAAAGGAAAATTTTTCGTGGAAACAATAGCTTCTCTATAATACTCTATGCAGATAAATTCCATTATAAAATTTTATACGTAGGGGAGAGGAGGGAGGAGTGGGACAGCTGAAATTATGGAAAAATAAATCAATTTATTTTATTTCCAATTTGGTCATTAGATGGCCTTCTTATAGCTTCTTGTTATTTCCTTCATTTAGTTAATCCAGCAGCAAGTTTCTGTTTATAGTTGTAAAAATTAGATTTTCCCACCTCCAAAGTAAATTTCCAGTCTATCTTAAGTTTTATTTCATTTCTCATGTAATTTGTAGAACAAACATTATATAATGCCATTGTAATCTAAAAGATATAATGTATGCTAATCTGCAATTTCATAAAGCCTAACACCAGCATAGTTTATGTGACAAGTTATATTTTAAAAGCAATGTGTGGAGGGAGGAATGGGACACTCTGAAAAATGTAAACAAAATCTGCAAAAATGTAAACAAAATTTGAAAATATTAATTTCTGATAGCTTTCTATCGCTTCAATTGAAATGCCTTTCTTTTCTTGAATAAACAATTCCAAGTATTACATTGTATTTCAATTATTGATTCTTAACACCATGGGAAAGAGTTCAAGTGTACTAAATATTTTTTAAAAATTATTCTATTATAGATATAAGATTGAAAGTTGTTTAAAAATGTGGGCAAAGGTTAAAAGAATAGTAGGTAAAATACTAGGCCCTTTCTCATTATTACATTTTACTAATTTTCTTTACTTTTCAAAAGTGTCCCACTCCTCCCATACTCATGTCCCACTCCTCCCACCCATGAGGGAGGAATGGGACAAAATTCTTGTTAATTTGAATGATCAAAAGTGATAAAATTAAACAACATTTAAGAACTGTACATTTTAAAAAAATTAAGTAAAAACATGTAAGTTTATTATCCAACCATTTGCATCTATGAATAAGCAGGGGATAATGAATAAAAAAATATTTAGTGAAAATTGTCCCATTCCTCCCTCCTCTCCCCTATAGATTTCTTGGGACAAAAGAAATATTTGTTCATTAAAAAATCCAAGCAGTAGTTTTTTTGCAGAAATTTTGTAATGAAATGAACCTTTAGTAATTCCATTCCTTTTCAGGGAATGTTCAATCTTGATTTATGTTAACTGAGCTAATCTAGTTTTAATAGGTTTTCACCTTTAATCAATCACATGCAAAGTTCGTTGATACTTTCACTCTAAAATAAAAGTTCGGCGTGCAAGGAAAATAATTAACTCTGCTTCTTTTTCTATTGGTTTTCTTCAGACTGATTAATGTTCTTGCTGTCTGTTTTGTGGTTTAAATGGCTTCAAAAAGCATCTAAGTTTTATCAAATCATGCCTTGCTTTCAAAAGCAAAAAATCCATAACCCGATGTTTTACAGTAAAATCTTGTTTGACCAAAGTATCTATGAAACTAAATTTTTTCTTCTGCTTTGTAAAAAAGGTATTCATGACAATAGCATAATTATGCATTCAGCGGGGGAAAGCGACATTTTTGAAAGAGTTAAAGTTAGAATTAAAAAGGGCTTATTAGGAAAATATCGTACCCTACATTTCCGTGCATTCTTTTATGTATATGTAGTGTAATTACGCGCTCATTCATTATTTGTGTATAATTTCATAGATGTGGGTGTTTAATTGCAAACATATTTATATAAATGTAAAAGTCAAAGTTATTCGATTTGGGAAAGAGCCCATATTGTCATAATTTATGTTACTTGGCAGTGTTTACAGATTCTGTTTGAAGAAACATTTAATTGTCAAGCAATTATCTTCTGCCAAACAAAACCTATCTTCTTGTGTTACGGATTCATTGATCCCTCCTACGCATTGGGATTTCTTGGCTTATTGAAACAATTTGTGGTAGCTTTGCATCCATGCATTTATTTAAATTAAATTCCATTCCTAAAATAATAATACCTGTTAAAAATTTCCAAATTGATATCCAAGTTAGAGAATTATGAAAATATTTTCATCAAGGTAGATATGATGATTTGTTTGATTGAGTTTCTATATTTTCTTAAATGTAACTTACCTGGAAAATACACTTTTAAGTAAAATCTCCAAACTTAGAATAAAGAAAATTTCGTTTTTAAGGTGCTATCCTACCCCTAATATCGGCATTTTGGATCAAAATCTCGATTTTCAAATCTGGTGCTAAATTAAAGATTAAAGTATGTTTTCTTAGCTTTCTGAAATTATGTTAATATGTAGCCTAATAACAATTATTATTATTTGGATATATGGGTAAGATTGCATTTTTTATTTTGTTTTTTCTATTTTCTTTTTTCTCGAAATTACATTTTTAACACTTTACTCTACCACAGATTCTCATAACTAAAAAAGTAAAGGTTCAAATGACTTGAAATTTTGTACAAATATTTAAATAGGTTTAATATAGGAGGTGGACTATTTCTGTGTATGAAAAGTAATTAAATTATTTTATAAGAAGTTGTTATAAAATTTGGCGATTTTGATTTGTTGTTAATTTAAAACAGTGCTCTAATGTTATAAATTCAGTGACACTTTTGAGAGTGGCCCAACTCCTAAAAAAGGTTTTAATCTATGTAATAAAATTTACAGATTGAGGATATCTTCATTCAAAGTGGAGATTTGATGTTTTGCGTAATAGCCTATTTTGGCTAATTTTATGCACAAATGGGTTAAAAAAAATATATTTTTAATTTTGGTTTAATTTTTACATTTATCCTAGTTTCTAGATGTATTTAATCATATAATGCTACTTGTAAGTAATTTTTTAAATATTAAAAAACAGCCTCCAGGGGTGGGATAGCACCTTAATTAGATTTTTTTTCTGTGTTTGAATAATTTTATTCTCTTTTGGCAACCCAATCAACATTTTCAATATACGTGTTCTTTCTTCCTTGTTATAAAAGGATCTACATGTTGTATAGAAACTTAAATTACATATTAAACACTCCCTCTGTTGAAGCAAACCTTTCCTCATCTTATTAAATATTTAAATGTTCCCGCGCAGCGCTCATCCAAGCGGGTCTCTTGTTTCAGCATTTAAATTAGTTTAATTTGTACAGCGTGTAGCGGGAATGTTATTTATATCCGGAATGAGTTCATATCTGGGTTGTGAGTTCATTTGCAGGAAATAAACATTCTGTGAATGGGTTGTTCGTGTCCATATGTATATGTATAACGTTTGCACTTGCGTAATGAGTTTCAAACCCATTTACAATTTCAATTCAACACATCCCTTCGTTTACAGACTCCATTTATACAGTTTTATGCGCTCGATCTTCCGTATACCAACTGTGTCACCCATATGTTATCTGAAAATCGAGTTTGGTGTTAGTAATTTATTTCCAATTATGATAATCGAGAGATATTTATATGAAGTAAAAATACGTTATGAAAAACAGTTTTCCCATACGACGAGAAGTATCGGGGATAAAATAACGAATACCAGTTCGAGTACTTAGCTTTAAATTTCGATAAGGTATTCATTAAATCAAGATATTCATCAAATCGATATTAGTTTTGAGTACGTTAAGTTGAAAAATATCTTATGTGCGAAAGTTTAGAATATTTGAAACATAGGTGCAAAGCACTGTTCGATATTTTTTCAATACCTAAAGGTATTCAATACCAAAATATATATACCTAAAAGTTTACCCTGTTTAACTTTGACAATACTTTTTAGTCTGAAGTACTCCTATTTATGAATTAAATTAATTTAATGGGGTGGTGTTTTTTTTAAATATTTATTTGGACGAGATGGGCCCTCCTCTTCGATTTAGGCGAGTGGTCTGAAAAGAAAGAACCGAAATTCTTAACTGGAGATAACCATTCTAAGAGTAAAACTTTTTTTTTAATACCAGCGATAGATGTACTTATTATAAATGGGTGCTGCAGTCAAACAGGGTGTAGTAAAAGTTTAAAGCAAAATTTTCTTGTTTTGAGATAAGGAACGTTTAAATTTATGAAGGGTTTAATTCCTATAGCAACCTTTGTTTTTACTGTTATCGCCATTTTTCAAAGCTTCATTGCTAGTTTCGATACCTCATTGCCATTATATAAGTTTAAAAGTGAACGTAGAAAGAAATAGAAAATTACAAAACTTATAATTAAAAAGTTAACCACTTAGAGATCCATCCCGTATTTAAGGAAATAATAAACATTTTGAATAAAAATACCCGATGTTCTTCAATGTCATGAATTATGTTAGTATTAAAAATTGGAACATGTGCTTGAGAGAGAAGCAGTTCATAATAAAAAAAAGAAGAAACTATTTTCCTTTAAAAAAATTATAGTTTGTTCTAAACCTTTGACTTTGTTTATTAAAAGTATTCCCCAATTAAGCGCAGTTTTTGTTAAATAGTTAAAACATTTCTTTTTCAGCATACTTGAAGAGTTTTGAAGTCAAAAAACCGTTAATTAAATCATATTAGACATTAGACACAATATTTCCTTTTCATTATCAAACATTATCCCTTTTCACCTTTAATTCTCATTTCAAATAAATCTTTGAAATTTTTGTCATAAAGAATCGTAGCTTTCAAATGAATTTTCAAGTTCTAATAAAAAGTCTGGAAAGAAACATTCAAGACTCAAAGAAAGAAAGAACGGACATTTCTTTCGCAACATCCATTCTCGATGGGATTCCATTCTTTTCGCATTGAGCAAATTTTGATAAAGTATTGGAAAGATATTTTTTTTATCTATTTTCGGCCCCTCTGGAAATATTTTTGCTCCCATATATTTTATTCATGACTGCCATCATTTCGTCCAGGCAATTAAGTCTTTGAAGTATCGACCCGATATTGGAGGATTCTTTTAATTTTATTTCATTTCGTTTTATCTCCGCCTTCGGAGGGTCGACCCGACACCCGAACGATGCGAGATGGTTACGGAAATAGAAGGTAATCGCCAGATGTCTCTTTTTGGTCTTTCATATTTTAGGCAATTTCCTCTCTATTTGGAGCTAGAGGTTACGACAGTGAAGCAAGTCACAAGATGAAAAGGAGTATTGGTTATTTAGTTATTATTGTCTCGTCTTATGTTGAATGAATGGACTGAGTCAAGTTGAATCAGAGAAGGTTGCTTGGTGAGGTTTCATGGCACATTTTGTGCCAAACACAAGATTTTTATAACTTCCAATTTTAAAATTAGATACACTTCATGAAGTTTATATCGTGTAGAAAGAAATCAATATTTTTTGGTACTCATCTCCTATAATATCAGATAGTGTTGAATATTCTACGCCAAATCTCTGCCGCCTGACTTGTTGAAATCGGGGGCACTCAGATAAGATATGTTTCACACATAAAAGAACATTACAAGAGGGACAGGTCGGCGGATGTTATCTTGTCTTGTGCAGGTCAACTAGTGCACTGTAAATATTAATCCTGTAAAAAACAGAAAATTTCTGGCAGCAAAAGTTGCCAGAAAAGTTTTGTAAACAGAAAAAAGATGTAACCTACAGGTAAATGCTGTAAACAGAAACTTTCTGTCAAGTGAGCTACATATTTTTTCTGTTGCCTCACAGTAATTTTCATTTTAGCTGGGTTTTTTTTGAAATTTTAATAAAATAATAACCGGGGATAGAACCCACGACCTACCGCATGCTAAGCACGCACGCTACCGCTGCTCCAACTATAATTCAGTGAAAGTAGAAATTATCCGAACATCTTTCTTTCTCCACGAACTGAAACTTGTATTTGGCTCCAAAGCGTGTTGGGTGTTGCATACAGCTGTATTCGTTTTCGCTGCAGAAAGTTTCTGTTTAAGTACAGATAAGCTAAAAAACTAGAAAAAAGCTGTTTTTACATAAAATAAATAGAAGTGCGATGGGAATGTTACATGGCAAAATATCCCTGTAAACATAAAGTCATTTTTATTGAAACTTTCTGTTTTTCTACAGTTTTTTTAGTGTAACAATTGTTTAGTATGTTCTGGTTTAATTAACGGAGACAAAAGATCTCTATTTTTGAATAATACATGCATTTTTACGTTTATTTTTTTTGCATAACTAAATTAACAGCCGTTATTCACTGCCATCAGTGTCGGTGTCAAATCCTTCGCAAAAAAAAGGATTCCACCGATCTTAGCAAAAAGCTAATTTTATTTTCTTTAGCTGCCTGGAAAAACCGCGATGCTGATAACTGTGAATATTGCTGTGCTGCAAGTGTATCATCGGTCTTGTACATCGCTTAAGTTTGTTTTTTAAAAACTGCGGTTAATTTAAAAAAATTCGTTGATATAATTCATTTTATTGTGTTAGTATTGTATGAACTGAAAAATGTTGGAAGCCTAGTAATACCTTTTATGTTAATAAGATAACATTTTTACTTTTAAAATTTTCTGTATTTCTATAAGAACTTGATAAGTTTTATGATAATTTAGTGTTTTACATCAGTTTTGTTTTATACTTTTCAAACTTATTTTAACTCCGAAAATTCGGGATGCTAAAATTTATGTTACTCGTATTAAATTTGTGTTGTAAAATTGTGTGTTTTCAAGATTTAAAATAATTTTTTTTTAAAGAATGTTAGAATGGGAATGGATATTTTAATTGTAATATTTTTAAAATTATCCTAAAGTATTAAAATAATATCTTACTTATATTAAGTACGCTAATATATATTTCCTGTATTATTGACACGTATTCCTTTTTAAAACAGATTATATCATTACCAACACGCAAAAACACGGTTCTTTTATTAATTACGGGCTCAAGTCTAGAAGTGGGTTCATTCGCCAAACGAAGTAGTAGCGCCAATGTGCGCTTAAGTACTGCTTGGCCAAAAATACGAGGGTTGTTTTTTAATTAACTTCCGTTTTGCTCCTGTTAAAAAAGTAGTGAGAATTTCTAAACAGTTTTTGTACTGGTAGATAGGTATCAATGAGATCAATTTCCCGCTTTACTGGGAAAAATCGGACATTTTTTCTATTATTTATCGAATTTACAAGCGCGCTCCTCGAACTTATTTCCCGCCAGCCCATAGAGAATTTCTCTTCCTTTAAACTCTGTTCGCTTTAACAATAGACAATCGGCAGGCAGGTGATTTTTGCAGCTTGCTATTGTGCATGTTTAAAACCATATGTTTTGCATCTGCCAAGTTCCAGGCATTTGGGATTCTGGAGTTACAGCCATAATAAACAAGGCAACATCGATAGATTCGCAGGCAAAGTGTGCGCTGAGGGAGAAAACGTCTGTCCGAACCGATGCGAAGCTCAATGAAAAATCAAAGTTTTCATGAAGCGGGATCGAAAAACTTGTGAAAAGGTACGGTAAATGGTCTATTTCAAGGTGATTACGTTGAAAAGTTATTAAAGATGTTTGTAACCTTCTGTAATAACCTTATTTTTAAATATTCATTTGTTTTTTATATTTAAACTATCAAAAAGGAGAAATTTAAAAAAAAAGAGGATTTCTCTATGGGTTGGCGGGAAATAAGTTCGAGGAGCGCGCTTGTAAATTCGATAACTAATAGAAAAAATGTCCGATTTTTCCCTGTAAAGAAGGAAATTGATCCTCAAGAATGTAGCTATCTACCAGTAGCAAAATTATTTCGAAATTCCTACTACTTTTTTTTCAGGAGCAAAACGGAAGTTAATTAAAAAACAACCCTCGTAGTAAAAGGGTCACGTGTTTTTGACAGACGATGGAATTATTTCGGAGGGGAGAAAGAAGGAAGCTGAGGGGCAGTTGGTCAAAAGAGGAAGAGACATTTGCTTGCTCACTGGAAGCCGCCTTTGTCTTTTACTTTCCAGTTTCTATTGGAAGCTAAGATGAGTTCGCCGGTTTACGATTACCTTGTCACCTTTCTGACAGTGAGCAAATAAATGTCTCTTCCTCTTTCGATCAACTACCTCTCAGCTTCCTCCTTTCTTCCCTCCGAAATAATTCCATCGTCTGTCTAAAGCACGTGACCCTTTTACTATCTTTGGTTAAGAAGTATCAAAATCAAAGTGAAATTGGAGACAAAAAAATTCGCCAAGAAGCGCCAACCCGAACCCACTTCTAGGATTTTACCCAATTACGAATACAGATTCGCGTTTTTGGCGTGGTGGTAACGATATGTTCTTTGCTTTCCCACAATACTTCACTACCGAGATCGATGCCTGTAGAAGTGGCTTTTCCTTGCTAGTAGAAGGGTTGCAGGGAAACCAAGAAAATTGCACATCCGTAAATAAATCTTATTTGGTGGTTATTTTCCCTACGGCTTTAGAGATAGGATTTGATGTGTGCGTTTTAACATTTCTTTCACTCTATTTTAAAATTTACATTATTTATTATGTTTCCTGATAACAAAAATGATGTGAATAAACTATCTTAATTAATTTTTTTATTTGATGATTTTCGAATTCTACTTTTTCATGTTTTATTCGATTTTTATTGATAAACTTTTGTTTCAAATGTAAATTCATACAACGTTTTAGTTACTTGGCATCACGGCTACGTCAACCATATAACTATGTATTTTTAACATTATTATTTCTTTTTTTAAAGATAAGTAAATTTCATGGATTTATTTCATTTAATTGATAGAACTTTGAACTTTTTTTAAGTGAAATTTTTAATACAGTGTATTAAAGAGAACTCGTTTTTCAACAAAAGTTTTAAATTTCGAATATCAACTCCAAAATAATTTGTGTATAAACTATGATTTGAAACGATTTCGTGAATTTTTTTATTAAGTGAAAATAAAATCTAGTTTAAATCCAAGGTATATAAACTAACAAGGTAAGCTCTTCCAGCGAAAAAGGCGTGGCTTTTGAAAATGACGTCACCCAGGATATATTTCCTATTCACAGCATGAGAAAATGCTTATTTTTGGGGATTTTTATAAAAATAAGGACCAAAGAAACTTTTATAACAGTTTACACTGGACACAATTACGAACATATTTATAGGTTATAAAGTGTTTTGAATTAGAACAATAATTTTAACTCAATAATAGCCGATCAAAAATATGAACCTTGAGCTCTACAACGATGTGCTTCAATCTCTCTGCTTATTGATTTTAATTACTAACTTGTATAAATGAAATTAAAACAGCTGCTGATACAAAGAAAACAAAATATTAAGCAAATATTCAATCATGAAAACTTTTCAGAACATTCTTGTTATGATAAAATTAATATCGCTGTTCTGCTATGTCAAACTTGAATATCCGTTGTATCGAAGCTGTTTAGATTTTTAAAACAAAAAATATTCAGTATCTAAATAAATCAAGTACTTGAAAATATGGAAAACAATGAGCTAAAATCTAAGAACTAATTAATTTAATTTAATAATGGATTTATTCAAAATTTTAGTGCATTTACCTTTAATGATCCTTTTACAGTCCAGTCAGCTTGTTTATTTTTATTTGAGATTCAGAAATAGTATTCTTAAAATCGTCATTTTCATACTAATTTTTTTTAAATAAGTGGGTTATTGTATTCATAAGTTTTAAAACAAACTAAATAATGAATTTCAATAATATCGTCCCAATTAATCCTGATGTACCTACGATCTGTTGCATTGCAGTGGCGTTGTATTGGCTGATATGCTCGTCATTGATTGGTCCGTTATTTTATATCCTGGGTGACGTCACTTATGAGCATACCTTGTTACTTTATATACCTTGGTTTAAATCTATCTTCTAATGTCACGTAGTTATACTCTTTTCACTTCACGCAGTCTCTCAGGACCCTAGTCTCTAAACACTAGCCAATCCCACATTCATGTATTCAATAGCTATTAAAAAATCGAGTTACGACACATGCATTGTATCGTATATAAAAGTAGCTACGTTTTAAAATTTTACTTAAGGGAAATTGAATTATTGCATTATTTATTTATGAATGGTAAATTGTTAGATAGTAGAAAACTGGCATATATTTCTCAACAACATCCTTGAGCTTTGTATTATTCATTGTCTTAAAAGAATCAAATGCGTTTATCCATAGGATATAAAGTCTAGATACACATAACTAGATTAAAACCCCCCAAAGATCGGAAAGGGTACTGATATATTTATACTCTAAAGGAGTCTGGGAAGATCTTATAGGGCGAAGGGATAAACAGGGCTCTATATATATATGTATATGTATACACCATCCGTTGAGAGTCGTTTGAAGGGTGATGTTAGTGTACGTGTTGCCAAATAGGGGAGAGAAACTCCTGTGGAAACATACATTTTTGAGTTTCCCTGCGGCCGGATTTCGGAAGTTTCCAAACGATTTTGGGACAGGCCGGATCGATGAAATGCTCACCCGAGTAAGGAGGGGGGCTAAAAAGACGTTCTCTCCCCCTACGAGAAAAATGGCTGAAGGATTTCAGGAGTGAGAACTTCTTTTTTCCATTCGTTTTATTTCCGCAAATGCCTTAACGGCAGTAACTGTCACCGCATAACAACACATTATGCAAGTTAGCGGGGGAAAATGTATCGGCTGGTGTCGTGTTGCAAGTTGTTTTAAGGTTTTTGTTTTGTCTGATCTTACTCGCCTCTTATCTAGATATATTGTCAACGTGAGAACAATAGATATAAGTTGCTTTTTGTGAGTTAGTGTCGGATGCGAGTCGGCTAGTGAGTTGCTCGCACTGACGAGTAAAACGGTTTTTTGTATTCAGTTAGTGTTTCACGGTACCTTCTCTTGTAACGTATTTTGGAATGATGGATGATGCTTCCTTTTATTTTGATGTTATGACGTGAATCCACTGTCTTTTAATGTTCGGAAGAGATATGGAGAGTTCGATTTTCGGGTAATTTGTCTCTAGGAATGTGACGTTTTTGTATCGATTGTTTGCTGATGCTCTTTGTTTACGTAGGTTGCTGCTATTAATAGCTCTTTTCGTTCAACTTTCTTGATTTAATTCAAGGTTAACTTTTTTTGTGAATGCATGATAAATTATGACTAGGGATTAAAATTATACTCTGTTCATGTTGAACTGGCGCTTGAAAATATTTCCTTCCCCCACCACCGATCGGTAACCATAGCAACTATCCTAGTAGGCGGGGGAAAATAGCTCAAAAAAGGGCCGAACCTCAAACAAATTCCAACAAAAGGTTTTCCAACGGTTTTGGACTCTACTAGGTGTCCTTATTGACCAAAAAAAAGTTTACCACAATCTGACAACCGGAAGTTGTTTTTTTTTTTAATTTTTTAAAAAATTTTAAAATCCATAAAAAAACGATAAATAGGGCGAAACAAAAACTTTTTTCGGTGTTAAATTATATATTCGATGATAGTTGACATATCTAAGCGAAGAAATTCATAAAAACTTCATTTATAAGACATCTGGCAACCATTAAAGTGCATTTTCCAAGATGGCGGCCTACGTTTTCATTAAATGACAGTTAAATCGGTTTTCTCGAGTAAATTCCATTAATTGCGATGTTAATTAACTCAATAACTTCAGATAATGCTGTAAATTTGGTCTATCCGATTGAAATAATAAAAAAAACAAGCAAAAATACGCGCATATCTGCGGAGGTTCCGAGTCCCGATTTCACTGGGTATAGTCACTTTAAAAGTTCATTACAGCTTGGAAAAAATTCCAACAAGCATTTTCTCAACGGTTTTAGACAGTACTAAGTGTATTTATTGCCATGTAGAAAGTTTACCAGAATCTGACAACCGGAAGTGGGTTTTTTTCAAGATGGCCGCCGATGCTTCAAATAAAGAGATATTCGGGAAAGAACCATAATTTAACAGCTATGAAAATTTTTTATGGGTTCAAAAAACAAATATAAGGTACTAGTCAAGTTTTCTTATCATACTTATAAATATGAATTTCTTTTACAAAATCTAGAAACCAGAACAGGGCTTATTTCCAAGATGGCGGCGTACGTTATTTTCTAAATTGATGGCGTTTTGTAAAGGTTCATCAAATTAAAGAAAAAATTCCAACAAGCATTTTCTCAACGGTTTTAGACAGTAATAAGTGTATTTATTCTAGTTATGAAAGTTTACCAGAATCTGACAACCGGAAGTGGTTTTTTTTCAAGATGGCCACCGATGCTTCAAAGAAAGAGATATTCGGGAAAAAGCCCTAATTTAAGTGTTATAAATTTTTTTATGGGTTCCAAAATTAAATATTAGGTTCTTAATTTTAGGTAAAAAATTCTAAAGTTATCAAGTTTTTATTTCATACATATCAGAAGGTATTTTTTCTCTAAACATTCAATTTTCTAGGCTTTTCTAGTTTTTTAAGCATCAGCGGCCTTCTTGAAAGTAACCCACTTCCGGTTGTCAGATTCGGGTAGACTTTTGTAACGACAATAAATACACTTAGTACTGTCTAAGACCGTTGAGAAAATGCTTGTTGGAATTTTTTCTTTAATTTAATAAACCTTTAAAATTATCCAGTATGCGCCGGCAATTCCGAAAGAAACCTAGGCCGCCATCTTTGAAATAAGCCCTATTCTGGTTAAAAGATTTTATAAACGCAATTTATATTTACCACTATGATCAGAGAACTTAACTATAACCTGATATTTGATTTTAGAATTCATAAAAAAATTTTATAGCACTTAAAATGGAATTTTTTCCCGAATATCTCTTTCTTTGAAGCATCGGTGGCCATCTTGAAAAAAACCCACTTCCGGTTGTCAGATTCTGGTAAACTTTCATAACTAGAATAAATACACTTATTACTGTCTAAAACCGTTGAGAAAATGCTTGTTGGAATTTTTTCTTTAATTTGATGAACCTTTACAAAACGCCGTCAATTTAGAAAATAACGTACGCCGCCATCTTGGAAATAAGCCCTGTTCTGGTTTCTAGATTTTGTAAAAGAAATTCATATTTATAAGTATGATAAGAAAACTTGACTAGTACCTTATATTTGTTTTTTGAACCCATAAAAAATTTTCATAGCTGTTAAATTATGGTTCTTTCCCGAATATCTCTTTATTTGAAGCATCGGCGGCCATCTTGAAAAAAACCCACTTCCGGTTGTCAGATTCTGGTAAACTTTCTACATGGCAATAAATACACTTAGTACTGTCTAAAACCGTTGAGAAAATGCTTGTTGGAATTTTTTCCAAGCTGTAATGAACTTTTAAAGTGACTATACCCAGTGAAATCGGGACTCGGAACCTCCGCAGATATGCGCGTATTTTTGCTTGTTTTTTTTATTATTTCAATCGGATAGACCAAATTTACAGCATTATCTGAAGTTATTGAGTTAATTAACATCGCAATTAATGGAATTTACTCGAGAAAACCGATTTAACTGTCATTTAATGAAAACGTAGGCCGCCATCTTGGAAAATGCACTTTAATGGTTGCCAGATTCTTATAAATGAAATTTTTATAAATTTCTTCGCTTAGAAATGTCAACTATCATCGTATATATAATTTAACACCGAAAAAAGTTTTTGTTTCGCCCTATTTATCGTTTTTTTATGGATTTTAAATTTTTTTTAAAAATTAAAAAAAAAACAACTTCCGGTTGTTAGATTGTGGTAAACTTTTTTTTGGTCAATAAGGACACCTAGTAGAGTCCAAATCCGTTGAAAAACCTTTTGTTGGAATTTGTTTGAGGTTAAACCGTATTTTCCCCCGCCTATAGTCAAAGTGACGAAGAAGGCTTACTATTGGCTGCTCGAAGAGCGTAACTATGGTTACGCTTCTAGCGTGGGGGAAAGCACTATTTCTCAATCGCCAATTCTAAATGAATAGAGTATAGTGAGAGCTGGTGTTAGAGACCGTATCATCTCTTTTTTAAAATTAACGCTATATACCTCCATTTTTTTCTTTTAGAATGTTGTCATCAAACCGAAAATAGTTTTTAAGCCTAGTTTTTCACACTAGGTTATTGTTTTAATTCCTTTCTTTTATAGGATGTTATTAAAACTGAATACTTAATCTGTGTTTTTAACTTTTATTTTAGATTTTTTCAAAGATGAGCAGGATCCATTGAATATCTAGTACTCTCGGTTCTAAAATGTTTTTAATGCTGCTATTACTTGTTCTTGTTGATTGGATGGAGACATTTGCTGACTATTAAAAAGTCGCTTCGTCTTTTCCTATTTCTTTAGTCTTGTTAGTATAGTCTTGTTAGTACTTCTTCTTTACTCCGGTATAATAGAGCTCACTTGGTTGTTTTCTGTGCTTTTTAAGAATGATGTGATAGCCCTAGTTTTGAGTTTTATATTTTTGTTCATGTCCATTAGTTCAAGAAAGTTTTTTGGAGAGTTATTGAGGGTTTTAAATAGCTTTAGTCTTTGTTTGTTATATTTTTTACACCAAAGTAGCATGTGTTCATTTGTGTCTGTTACATGGCATATGTTGCAGATTGGGCTATGGTATCTGTTGATTTTGAAGAGATTTTCATTAGTTAACAGAGTCTGAGTGCGAATTCTAGCTATAAGTATGTCTTCTTTTCTGTTAAATGGGATTAATTTTTCTTTGTTACCGTGTTCTTTTAAGTATTTGAAGTTTGAGAAGTATTTACTTGATGTCCATTCGTCTTCTTGCTCCTTTTTTATCTTATTAGCTATTTCTTTTGTTAAGTCTTCTGGGGATATGCTGCTATTAATTGCAGTTGATGGATAAAAATATCAAACAATGAATATTTTTTGTATTACAGCATTTAAAAGCAAACCCATCTTATGAGAAGGTGAAAGTAATTCTAAACTAAGTACAATCAAAAATACATTTTAGAACCTGGCTTAAGTCCTTAGTACTGACCAAATCTAGAAAATATTACTGCCATCCTTTTATGGGTGACTTTAATTACCACAGTATGAATCTTTACATAAGAATGATTAAATCTCATTTCAATTAAAACTTATCTCATCGCCGTTCCTCTCGCCTTTCAAATCGTCATCAACTCGCCTAATGATTCCGATAAGCGAACACTCATTTGTCTCCCTGCTCGAAGAAATTAATCTTCCTTACCAAATCTGCGCCCATTTCTCCTTCCTTGTCCATACGGCTTCATTTAATCATTCGCGGTAAGGGTTCCTCCTCTTCGTCGGACAGATTCATTTCCGTGATAAGCCAGACGTAGTTGAAGCTATTAAAACTCAATATTTGGAATCAGGTTGCTAAAGCTTTGAGTTGAAGTCGTATGTATGTTGAAGAGGTTGTACTTATAAATGTATTGAATTATTTATATTTATTATTACATTACACAAAGTAAAAGAGGAAGTAGTTTTTACCGTGTTATATTTTTTAGTAATTTTTTAAATAATAAGCTTCGTATTACTTTTCCCTTTGAAAGGGATTTTATTGTATTTTTAATAACAAGAAATAAGTAAGGAATATTTTCAATTGCTGATATGTAATACCAGAATAGTAAAGTTTAAAAGAATTGGAAAAAAATCCATCGTAATATTTTTTAACGTTTCTAATTTGAGAGATTGTAAAACCTTATGCTAGTGAAGTAGGAAGTGAATGATTGTTTGTCTTTCTTTAAGCAGAATAGGTATGCAGTTTTTATGGAAGTATTTGCATTGCAAATTTCAATATATTTAATGGTTTCATGGAATATCAATCTTTTAGAAATACGAGTTTTATTTTAAAATGGTATGCATATTAAATACAAAACGTTATAATAAACCATGCCCATTGACTTTAGTAGCTAAACGACTTTTGGTTAAAAACCTAAAATATATATAAGTTGACTTAAATCCAATAAAATTTCTTAAAAGCCTTGATGTGTTTTTAAATGAAAAGCAAAAATGAAATGAAAACATTTCTTAAGTTCTATTCTGTAGGTCTTGCATTTCTTTTTCGATTGCTTCCTGCATTCGGTCGCATACGGAATGTTGGTTTAACACGGTTCAATTTTATCTCTTCGAGAACTTTAACCTTTCCTCTCCATCTCCAGGAATCGTAAGACTTCTCGAATAAAGTTACTAGACGACGGTGGATTGAGTTGTCTTGTCCCGAAATTAAATTTTTTACTTGAGCAACAGGGTTGAGTACACGGAAAAACTAGAGTAAAGAGAGTTTAGAATTTTTTCTTGTATTTTTGTTGATTGGAGTCGCAAAAGAGGTTGAGATAGACAAAATATCTGCATCTCTGCATGATACAGCGTACACTCTCTATGATGAGAAAATAACTCCAACACCTCGCAAAAATTTAACCAAGTCAAGTATAAAAAGAATTCATAAAAAACAAATTTATTATTGTTATGTTACACTCTAAAGTTAAAGTTCTTTAGCTAGAAAGTTTAAGTAGAAAACCTGAAAATTTTGTTATGTAAGTTAACGCCTTTTCTCTGACGTATCTTTTGAACTCTAAACCTTTTAATCTCTATTTCTCAGGCTGGATAAGAATAGGCGAATTTTAAGATTTTAGTCATCAGCACAATCTATAAACTAGAATTCATATCAATAAATCGTATTGAGGTAATGTCAGAATTGAAAGGTTTTTCACGTTTAGTACTCGTGTATCTGTTTTTGTTTTGGTAAAGTTTGTAAAGTTTAACCAAAAAAATTAGTTGCTAATAGAACTAATTTTTACTCAACTTCCGAATCCCCATTTAAAATTGTAAGCAACAAGTGTAGTAATATTATTTATCTCCACCTTTCATTCTGTACCTTTTTAGTCAGATTTTGTTATAGGTGTCAGCAGCTCTGGGACAATTGGTTCGAAAATAGTTCGGGCATTAGAAGTTAATTTTGAATCCAAGCTACATATTCAACAAGAATTTAATTAACTAAACTGTCTTTGATATCCAGTAAAACTTATAAAGGAAGTCCACCCCTCTATCAGTGACGATAACATTCTTGACCCGAGAATTTTCACCCATTTCTCAACCAAATATCTCTGGATTTTATTACTCCATCCTTTCATATATTCCTCCAGCACAGCTCTATCTCGAGCTATTCTACCGCAGAGAACTAAAGAGGGAAGCATAAAAAAGCGTTTAAGCCTCTTTCTTGAGAATGCCATAACCGTCGGCATAGACCAGATAAAACTAGGTGTAATAAAACGATAAAAGGCGACGATAACAACGTTTTCCCCTTTCCTGCTCTACTAAAACCTGCCTCCTTTGTGAACTCGTGAGACACCCTTTATTCAGGACTATTGCTTCGATAATTGTGCGGGTCATACACCTGAAAGGCATGTGCTTTATTTGAAAAATGTTGCTATAAGCAGGACGAGAATATTCATGGAGAGGAATGTTTTTTTTTTACAACAAGAGGTTGACAACCTATTGATCTATTATGTATTCAAAATTGAAAACTTGTCAACCTCACAAATGTTGTAAATGTTTCGTGCACATTTATCTAAGCTTGGATAAAATGTAGGAGAAGACAAGATACGAGGAAACCTATTTACAAACTTAATTTTCCTATCTATGATTTTGCATGCCCAAATATACAGGGTGTCCCAAAAAAGACTGACACATTTTAAAAATCAAGTACTGATAACTCGAAAACTTAAGAAGGATAAAAAAATACGAGGTTTATTACATCCTACTCTTGGAAGTCTTGGGTGTACGATGCAACAAACCGCGTATTTTTATCTTTTTTAGTTTTAGAGTTTTTAGTTATTGATTTTTAAAATGTGTCAGTCTTTTTTGGGACACCCTGTATTAATAGTGCTTACTTTCAACCAATTGATGTTTTTTCATCTAAATAATTTATTTTTGAACTCATTTTCGAATACATTCCGAGTAGTTCTTTAAGTTGTTTCTAAAAGAGGGGAGAGTGAGTTTTAGTGCAGATTAAGCCTAGGGCATTGACGGCTGTATTATGTGCTACTTGATCAGCGGTTAACCGCCAATCAAAGAAGAAATCGCCGACTCTGATTGGTGGAATCCTACTTTTATTGCTGTTTAACTCCTGGTTAGAAAGCACAGAATAGGGCCGTTAGTCTTATCAAGTTCATATAATTCGATTTCCTGATTTTAAAAAATTATGATGTATCCCACTATCTTCCACAGCTTACCAATTAATTTACATGTATTTCCTTTGCACCGTACCGTAGAAAAACTGACCTTACTTTAAAGTTAAAAAATATCAATACCAAGAGACAAATTAAGGGTACTTTCATGGAAAGAAGGAACATCACACTTGATTGATGCATTCACAAACATCTCGCCCTCTAGTTCACGGTCCTTATCCATCTTAATCTCAGACTGAAAGGGGTCATTTCTTTACTAAAAGAAATATATTTTTATTCGCCATCAGCTTTCTAAACTTTGCTAAGGAATCTTTGGTGCTGGTCTCGCATCTAAATGCAATTTCTAAATTACTATTTATCTTTCTTTTTGAAGGACAAAAAACTTGACACACCCTGAATTGATTATCTAGAAACTCCAGCTTTGTATAACAAGAAGACTGATTTGCAGGTTCTGTATGGATGGTTGTACTCTCTTTTGAGAGCTAAAATTCGGTTCTCTTTTACCTAGTAGTGTTTTATTCTTGTACTCTGTGGGGGTACACTCGTGTTCCTTTAGAGATTTTTAATTCGGAATAAAAACTTTATAATTATTCCCCCCATAAGTTTTCAGTTTGAAAAATTCCTTAAAAATCCGTATTGCAAATTGTTTCAGCTACGTATAACCTCGATATCTTGAAATCGATGGGACTCGAAAAATAAATTCAAGATTTATAGTTTTCAAGTAGAGACAACAACGTTTCTGTTATTCTGCATACAACAATGTTTCCTTTTTATTAGACCAATTGGGATTAGTAACAACAACAACAACAACAACAACGTTTCCAATATTTTGGAGAGATTTAAAGGTTATCGAGTCATCAAAGTTCGAGATAACTAGGTTATACTGTATGGAGAAGTGTTTTCGATAAAAATCGAAAACACTTCCCTTTCTTAACCTCATTTCTCTTAACTTTGTAAGTAAAAGATTGAACGTGAGAGACAAATAGAGAGAAATGAGAGAATAAAGAAGAGGGGATGCAAAAGATAATGAGAAATATGGAGGAGAGAGAGGAAACGACAACAACAACACAACAGAAATCCCGTTCCGGCCCAAATCACCGACTACACGAAGGTTGACCACAACAACAAAGTTTTTGATAGGTCATCGCCATAATAATAATAATACAAGGGGACCGTCTCCAAACCGCCGCCGATCGATGTGCGCGCTGTTTACGGACGTCACCGCCGCCCCGCGTCTGCGCGTCGGCGGGCGAGCGTCGCCGCCATTGATCGGCTCAGCGGCTCTCCGGAAGGCGATGGCCGATGACGATCGTCCGCAAGCTCTCCGTGGTCCAGCTGCACATAAAGGAGGATGGACGAGTCTTCCCCGTCTACCAGCTACTGCAGCAACCACAGAACGGCGGCCAGGGCCCTAATGTCGCCACCATGACGCGTAAGGGCCGATTTCTCTTCTTTTTGGATCCGATGATTGAGGGGGCCTTGCCTGTAGTAGTAAACACTGAGGAGATGGGGTCGTGTCTCCCTCGAGTTGTGTGTGTGTAGTGTGTGTGGGGGGGATCGATAGGTGCTCTTGTCCACGTTTGGGGTGTTGTGTGACAGTTTGGGTTGTTTCGCAGTAGTGGAGTTACTATGTCATTTTTAGAGTTGTTACAGATTTATTAAGATGGAATTGATATGCAATTTTATATCAGACAATCTGGGTTGCTAAGAATACTAATACACTAGCTGTTGTTACACTTGGTACTGCAGTAGGACTTTGGAGTGTTGTGACAGTTTGGGTTGTTACGCAGTTGTGGAGTTATTACCATGTCATTTTTTGGATTTGATAAGGAGGAATTGATTTTATATAGGACAATCTGGGTTACAAATACAGCGGCTCTGGTTACAAATACACTGGTACAGATACAATCTGGGTTACAAATACACTGGTTACTGGGTTACAAATACACTACACTGGTTACTGGGTTAAAAATACACTAGCTGTTGTTACACTTGGTACTATGACTATAGGACCATGGGGTGTTGTGGCAGTTTGGGTTGTTACGCAGCAGTGGAGATACTATGTCGTTTTTGGATTTGATGAGGAGAAATTGATGTGCAATTTATATCGGACAATCTGGGTTGTTACGAATACTAATTACATTAGCTGTTGTTACACTAACTGTTGTAGCACTTGGTACTATGACCATAGGACCATGGGGTGTTGTGACAGTTTGACTGTTACGCAGTAGTACAGTTACTATGTCATTTTTGGATTGGTTACAGATTTATTGAGGTGGAATTGATATGCAATTTTATATCGGACAGTCAAGGTTGTTATGAATACTAATACATTAGCTCTTGTTACATTTGGGATTATGACAATGAGACTATGGGGGTTGTAACAGTTTGTTACGCAGTGTTGGAATTACTATGCCAATTTTAGATTTGTTAAAGATTTTTTTAGGTGGAATTGATTTACAATTTTATATCAGAAGTCTGGGTCGTTACAAATACTGATAAATTAGCTGTTGCTACATTTGGGATTGTTATGACCGTTGAGGACACTTAGATGCTGTAATTTATTTTATTTATTGAGGCATCAATGAATCAAGGAGGGAAAGGATGTTGATGAAAAGATGTTGGGCCAGTCATATTGCGTCTTTCAATAAATTTGTTGTGTTGAAATTGATTGATTGTGATCATTCCAAAGTCATACGTCACAATTAATAAAATAACATTAACTTTTTTTGCTGTATACATATGGCATGTCACAATCATTAGAGGATTTAAGATGGTTTTATTTAAATCAATAATTATGAAAACGATTTGAACGTGTGGTAATTTAAGATAATACTAATATTTGTCTTCATGAATTTGTTATGCGAAGTAGTCTTACTTAAGGCGAATATATTCAGTCCCAATGACGAATTTGGCGTTTGTATCAGGAAGGCCTCCATTATAGAGCTGGAGAAAAGTAACGTAAGTTATGAATTGTCAGTAATGGAAAAAGTTTTTAGTGTTGGTGATATTTCTGTTATTATCTTAATTGTTGAATTGATAACGGAAAAGTTGAGATAGAATACCGACCGTGTTAAAATTTTTTGTCGTTTGAAACAAATGATCAGTTTTAATAATCCTACCAATGGACCAATTTTTTTTGCTGGTTTGGTGTTTTTGTGAATGTAGCTTAAAAAGTTTCTGCAATGTTTAGATAAAAAGTAATGAAGTTAGTTTTTTAACGTGCTGATTATTAGTCGAATAAGATACTTTTTTGTTAGGTTGGTTGAAACAAGTACTTTGGGTTCATTGAACCTTTTTCACCATTGGGAAAGTTGCCAAATTTTCGTGATTAGAACTCTTTACAAAATTTTATTATTAATATCTCACATTTACTACACAGTTGGCATGCAGTGTAAATTTTTTATTGCTAATTCTTGAAACAGCTGATATTCCCCCCTCAATACTTCAGCTGAGTTACTTAAATGGAGTTACATGACTTTTATAACTATTGGACCAAGTACAAGTAGTTTTTTATTTTTGAAATTGTTGAAATTTTTTTTGTGCTATTTGTTGTATAACAACAGACATACTTTTCTCATTATAATATCAAAATTGATTTTTAGTGTCACGTGGTTTCTTTAAAGTTATATCGAATTAATATTTTCATGAATCACCTTGGACTACTATTTCATACATTTAGAGGTAATGCCATACACTCCAACATTGACAACCCTACAATTCGTAGTCCATTTACCGACAATGCATACTGGCATATCCATATTAGAGACAGTTATTATTTTACTTTATAAACAATATATTTCATGTAATCATCATTAATTAAATATATTACCAAAAAATTCAAAAAAACAGCACACTAAATTTTATTTCACAAAACTATTTTATTAATCTAAATTTTATAGCACTGAACAGTAAACCTTTATGCTTAAAGCACAGTAAAGCAAGCATTATACTTAATTTAAAAATTCCTGAAAAAAAAAAAGAAAGAGCAAATGTTATATACTTTTAACTTAAACAATGATTTGAAAATATTACACCATTAAAATGTTATCAACTACGTCACGACAGAGGAAACGAAACAAGTTTTTTCCCGAGCAAACGCGGTGGGTTAGGTGGAAAGAAGCGATAACCTGAAGAGGGGATTAGCGATGAATATTTTGAGCTAAATTCGTAGTTTTTAGAACGTTTTCGTAGTTTCGTAGTTGCCACTCAATTTTCGTAGGGACTACGGAAATTTCGTAGTAGTTGGAGTGTATGTAATGCACTTAAATGCAATGCAACAATTTAAAATTATATAACCAACACCTTGCTTATTACAATTTAATCACTGAAAGCGTTGAAAATTAAATTTTTGGTATTTAAAGGATCACAATATCAATAATTTTAGTAAAGTAGGTAATTTAAGAAATCATTTGGTCTTTCTGTTATTTAAAGTAATAGTTTTTGAAATGGTAGGTACATAATCACTGCATTATTTTTTTGAAGTTGTTATTACGAAGCTTTTATAAAACTAGATATTAATTTCGAATGGAGGAGAGATTCGGGAATTTTCTTTTAAACCAAAGCTGAGTATTAACAAATTTTTAATTTAGTGTTAAATTATCAGTAGTTAATAAAATAGTTACTAAATAACAAATAACAAAAATAGTAAAATTAATTTAAAAAATCAAATTTGAGTTAGGTTTGAGGTATGATGATGGGAGAGGAATTGCAGAAATATGACAATTAATGGGAACATTAGGGGAGGGAATGGTTATAATTATAAAACTCCATAATGTTGTGTGGCGTAATATTTGAACAACCCCCTGAGATACTTTTGTTATTTGAAAGTTTACCAATAAATTAGTAATTATGTATTTGTAAATTTAACATTTTCTTAGTCTATTAGAATAATATGTCATTATTATTAAAATATGTTGTAACTTACAAAATAATTGCGAGCCAATTAATTAAAAGATCTCAACTTGAAATTGGTTTAAGGATAATCATGAGTCGTAATTAAGTTTACTTCTGTGTATGACTATAAATAACGGTTTTAGCTTTAATAACTAATGAGATGTATGAGAACTGTAACATATTACTAGTAAGGATATTAATTGGAATTAAAATACTTTTGTAGTCAAATCCAGGTGTCACAATGATTACGATACATTCTAAACAATTTCTCTTTTAGCCATTTCAATCGTTTATTAAATTTTGGCATTTTGCCATGTTCTGGGATATAGCGTATAAATTTTCTAAAGAACACGAAGAGCATTTCATATCACGTCAAGTTTTTATGGTTTAAATATCTGGAATTTGTTTGAATTGAATTGAATTGGATTTTGAGTGGGAAAAACAGGTATTATGAGGAGTTAGATGTTTTACATGAATAAATTGTGCTATAATTTTTGTTTTTTAACTAAATACCATATCACAAATGGTAGTCCAGCAATAAAAATCTACAACAACGATTTGTTTTCTGTCATTACACTGAATGTTCGGTCTGTATTATAGTATATATTTTTCACACGCATACAATTTTATCGCCGTTGTATCTATGATAGGTGTGGCAGACTTCTATTTTCTGGAAAATTCCACTCGTGTATTGGCATATAGCCATATAATGTTCTTTTAGAACTCGGAATAGATTTTTGGTAAATATTCATGCATGGAAAAATTAAGGTTATCACTGGACAGAGAGTGTTCATTTGCTTGGTCGACCAATTTTGAAATGTAGTTCAAAGAAAAGAACATGGAACATTGCACTTTTCTTTGCTTCCACGATAGAGAACTAGCTAATAACTTGATTAGTTTGTGAGATGGCTTAGGTTTTACGTTATCTTTAGTGTTTTCAAAAAGTTTGAATATTTTTTTCTTTGTTTGACATATGATGTATACATATTTTTTAATTTCGTATACATTGAAAAGAAAAAAAATGTGATATATAATAATTAAGAATTAGTTAAAAATGTGATAAACTTTACATTTTATGGTTTTCCTTTAACATCTTTCATTTTTTCATTTATTTCTTTCACGGCACGTTCTTTAGCATTTTCCATTCTTTCAAACGTTAAAAAAGAATTCAATGTCATTTTTATAAACGTTCTACTCTAGAATTGTCTTTTTGTATACAAATGAAGGAATAAAACCAAAAGAAATATAAAGGAAAGGCTTCAGCCAAAGCTAGAGAGAAAAGCCAAAGCCATCTTGCGTCGAAATTTTTGTCATTCAGCTTCTGATGAAACAACTTGGGTAAAATAATTTGACGTCTTTTTATGCAGTGGAGTCTTGTAATGTTTTTTTCGTGCTTTAAGTACCGAGAAGTTAGCATTTTGTTTGTTTTAATCCTTTAATTAAAATGGAAACGGATTATCTTAGTCGATGAGTTTTCCTTAGTAATATTTTGATTTCTTTTTTCCGCTTGAGTGCTTTCTCAAATTAGATACTGTTTGTTTTTTGTAGGAAGAAGGTATCTAATCAATTAATTGACAATTTGATCTTTATATTTTTCATTTGTATTTATTTTTAAGGAGAGTAAGTACCTTATTATTCATATATACTCTTAAAGCTGCTGGTTGCATTAAAATATAAGAATTAATCTGACGTTTTTTGTCTTGTTATTGAAAGTTCAAGGCTTAGTTTTTATGTCTTGATTCTATCTTTAGTTTTAGAAGTGCCAGTGGTGAGCAAGACTAATCATCTTTTTATACATTCATTACTTTTTTCATTCCCATCGTGTTTGTTCATGTTTCTCTTTTCTGGTTTTGTATTTCTTTAACGACTTTATTTTTGAACTAAATTATTTATTAAATCAATAATTAAATTTATTTATCTTTTATTTTTAAAAAAGAATAACTGAAGAAACAAATGATAGTGGTGCTTGTAATATCATCATTGCACATGCACAGTGCTGTTTTGATTTCTTTTTAATAATAGCCCAGTAAATTAAGGCATAAAAAGGGGTGTTTAGCGCACTAATTTATAACTCACTGAAAATTTCAGAATAAGTTCTCTATGACGTCTAAAACCAAACCTCAAAAGTCCCCTAAGTTCCCCCGCCGGCTTCATTCGAAAATGGCGATCAAAGATGGCCGCCAAGCAATGCAGTCTTTCATTCATAACTAAAGAAAAAATGAATATTTTTTAATGCTGTAAAAGGTTATATACTCAGAAAAAGACCCTTTATAAGTTTCAATAAATTTTTTTCCATAAAAGAACTTGTAAATTTGGAATACAGAGAGTTAAATGACATCAACGTGAAAATTTGCGCGTTTTTTCACATGTTTTCCCTTATAACTGTAACCGTATAAAAATCCCTTAATCTAATTAGAATGTTTTAAAAACTACTATAAACCAGGATTATTTTGTAAAAAAAATTTTGAAAATCCGTTGAAAATTGACCGAGATATTCCATTTTAAATGGAGGCATGTTCAGTAATGATAAATATAAAATATTATAACTAACGTTAATAGTGTCCTTGGTGTCTTTTGACAGATTTCTTTTTAATAGGCTCAAGCTTTTGCGAAAACAACTAAAATTAAGGTATTCTATTTTACTTTAAGAAGATTATTTAAGAAGCTTTTTAAGAAAGGGATGTTCTGGAATAAATGTATGAAATTAGTACATAACAAAATAAATTTATCCGAAATTGTATTTACTTATTACTAAAAATGTATTTAGAAATAAAAATTCTATAAAGTAAGAAACTTTAATCGTTTTCCTCATCATTTTAATCAAATTCAGTAGATGTAGGACCTGCATTTTCACAGATTTCTCCTAAGCAAGTTCTGAAAAATTTTGTTCATTGAAGGTCAACTTTTTTGCATGGACATTTCACATCACATTCTTTATTAGTACTAACTTTACAGTCACATGAAACTAGCTATAAAAGTGCATCAGGAGCTGCAGGAAGCGAAGAGGGAACCAGGTGTATCTTGCCATCCTTTAAGAACCGACACCAATCAGTTGGGTTTAGGTTGTTTCCTAACCACTGCAAAACCGGTAGATAAACTCGAAGTGAATGTAGAGAAGCTGCTGCACTAGTTGGGGGAAGAACTGCTAGATTAAAATTCGAAATTTTTCTCCTTTCTCTAAGGAAGTGAGTATAGCGTAACTCATCAAGAGAATTATTCTTTTCTCCTCCGAAAAGGTATTTTATAAATATCGCATCAATTTCTACAACCTTTTGGGGATAAGTGAAGAAATATTAAACTGTGAAACTAAGGAATGCAGATGAGGATTCGTCCTTATTATCTTGAAAGCAGATGATTTATCCTTCCTGAAAATTGCCGAGGTCGTGTCACATCCAGTAGCTGCATGTATGAAAATAATTGTATCTTTCATTGGGCCCAGAGTTTCTTGAGTCCTCTTTTGGTTGTTTGGGGTCGCAAAAAAAACAGTGATTTCCTTGGAGAACATCGCACTGTTAGATTAATTAATAAGTCTGTATCGCTCCCAACTACTATAACTTGTTTGTTCGTATCTTGACCAGCTTTAATTGCAGTAGAACAGATAATAGTATAGGCGTCATCCTACTCTTGCAAGGCAGTGATACCATCAGCTTGAAAGTAACTTATAATCATTCTTATAAGTCTGGATTTGTTTGTAGAGTTTGAAAAAAAATTAGATTGTTTGGCCGTAGCAACCAAGTTTTCATTCAAAAGCTATTGTGACAGACATTATGGTCATGACCCTTCTTTCCCTTTCCACACTTTTGGTTGATAGTACGGAAGTGTACCCATCAAAAACAATAGCATCGCATGGAGAGAAATTTTTTTGAAAAAAACGTACATACTTAAGACATATATCTCTGTGTCACCCTCATTCCAAATTAATGCATGCAAAAGGTATCCTCCTTCTACTATAAATGAGCACATATCTGAGAAGGTTCAACACAGGGTTCCAATGTTTCAATTATAGTTTCTTAGGAGATCTTGCTTAAGAGAAATCTGTTAACAATCAGGACCTACATCAGGACCTACTACTGATTAAAATGACGAGGAAAACGATTAAAGTTTCTTACTTTATAGAATTTTTATTTCTAAATACATTTTTAGTAATAAGTAAATACAATTTCGGATAAATCTCTTTTGTTATGTACTAATTTAATATATTTATTCCAGAACATCCCTTTCTTAAAAAGCTTCTTAAATAATCTTCTTAAAGTAAAATAGAATACCTTAATTTTAGTTGTTTTCGCAAAAGCTTGAGCCTATTAAAAAGAAATCTGTCAAAAGACTCCAAGGACACTATTAACGTTACTTTATAATATTTTATATTTATCATTACTGAACATGCCCCCATTTAAAATGGAATATCTCGGTCAATTTTCCACAGATCTTCAAAATTTTTTTTACAAAATAATCCTGGTTTATAGTAGTTTTTAAAACATTCTAATTAGATTAAGGGATTTTTATACGGTTACAGTTATAAGGGAAAACATGTGAAAAAACGCGCAAATTTTCACGTTGATGTAAATTTGGAATACAGAGAGTTAAATGACAAGTTCTTTTATGGAAAAAAATTTATTGAAACTTATAAAGGGTCTTTTTCTGAGTATATAACCTTTTACAGGATTAAAAAATATTCATTTTTTCTTTAGTTATGAATGAAAGACTGCATTGCTTGGCTGCCATCTTTGATCACCATTTTCGAATGAAGCCGGCGGGGGAACTTAGGGGACTTTTGAGGTTTGGTTTTCGACGTCATAGAGAACTTATTCTGAAATTTTCAGCGAGTTATAAATTAGTGCGCTAAAAAACCCTAAATTTACTGGGCTATAAGTCAAACCTATTTTGAAGTAACTGAACTAGTTTTATCGTGGTGTTTTAGAATGAACATGGATTGTATTATAAACGCAATTGGAACATAACTGTATGATGATTAATTAATTATACCCGAAAAAAAGAATGTCAACTTTCGATTTACCAACACTCACAAAATTATTCGGAAAGCTTTTGTATTCAGTTATTGAGTTTTCCTTGCCTTTTTAATTGCTCTTTCTCGTCATCCTTTGTTTTGAAATTCAAAAATACCACTTTATGATATTATGATATTATCTGATGATATGATCTAATAATATTATATTATCTGATAATTCTTCACGTTTTGGTTTAAAGTTTCTCTTCTGCCTGTTTCAGGAACTAACCAGTATCTATGGCCCTACTATATAACCAGCTAATTATAGTACTTGATTTAGGCTAGTTCCCATGAACCATGCCTAGGCTAGATATTTCAATGGCTTATTCTTATTCAGCTTCTCTTCCAAAACGACGTGGACTGACACAATAAGAATTTCGTTCAAATAATGAGAAAGGAGATATAATATTAGAAAAAAACTTTTATAAAAGAACTTATGGTAATGTGTTACCGAAATGAGTTTTTACCAGCTCCGTCCCAAACAATTGTATTCCGTGCCGCTTTTCTCCTGCCGGAAAAATCCAATTTTAATAAAACCTCCCTCACTCTGCATATCTTTTTCGCTCGCGATCTCTCATCCCGCGCGCTTCAGTTCAATATTTCCCAGACTCTCTTGCCGATGCCAAATCCGATTCCCTAAACTTCGCTGCTCTATTGAATATGGCCTGTTGCCAACCCCGTCCCGCCAAGGGCCATATCGAATAATCGATGTTGAACCGGCGCTTGTAATTAATGGCGGCCACCACTGTCTCTGGAGCTGATTAAATTCCAAAACATTTTTCGGGTTCTAAAGAAGACAAATGAGCTCTCTTCACTTGGATCGGTCTCTGCTCGGGGAGTTTATCACCGCTTGTTTCCTGCTGAAATTTAATTTGCGAGGCAGCGGGAATAGTAAATACCTCAGAGAGAGAGAGAGAAAGAGATCTTCTTGTGAATTTGTTTCTTTGTCTTCTCTCTCTGTCGTTTTTTTATCCACCTTCGCTCAAGACCTCGTTTGTTCTCTTGTGTTTCTCCCGTCTTGTCGTAACCAGACTTTTTAAATGGAAATTGTGCAACTTATTTTGTTTAGTTCGCTGTTTTAGGGTCGCGCTTTTTGCTTTCTAATGATACTACTGAAATTACTTTGTGTCGCGTATAACTTTAAATGTTAAATCAACGTCGAGTTGCAAAGTATCCAGGATTGCTGCTTAAATTATGTATTTAGAGCACAATAAATTTATTGCTTTTGAGAGAAAAAATATTAAAAAACCTTCATCGTTTTTGATACCTGAGTGAGTATTCAATGCATGAAGTAATAAATATGTAGGTATTAAATTTGATATTTATTGTTCTAGTTTGATTGATAAGTTTTCAATACCCGAATCAATTCGTTACACAACTATATACAAGGTGATGCCGTGGGGAGCCTAGTGGTTAAGGCATCGGCTTCGGGATCGGAGGGTCCCGGGTTCGATTCACGACACCGCCAAAGACCCACCGAGTGTATGCGGAGTACGTGCTCGTTAAATCTGTGGGTCCGAAAGTCCTGTGGTCGGTCATGGCGCAGTTACCGTGGGTCCAGGTCTCTGGAGACAGTTTCCCTCCCCTTCGGAGACATGTCGAAATTGTGGAGGTGGCGATAGATGGTGGCAGCATCTATCATTCGAGGCTTAAGTTGTACTCCTGCCATTCATTGGGCCTCACTTTCTCAGGAGACGCCCCTTTGCCTTAAATCCTGTACGCTCTGCGGATGGAGCTTGGATTTACCAAGTGGCATAAGAAACAACAACAACATACAGGGTGATTCAGAAATAATCATCAATAATTTGGTGGGGGAGGTAGAGGGGCCCTAGACAAGCATATTGCGATAAGGGATGGTGGGGCGCAGCCTTACCGTTAAAGCGCTAGGACCTAATGTAGTGCGAGCGCGTTTCAAAAGGCCGTTTTTAGAAGGCCCGTGTGACGAAACAAAACACAGGGCTCACACGCCTGCGCCATTTGCGCCAAACTGTGCCAAAACCAAATTTTGATACATACTGATACAAATTGCCTATTTTACCAGCTCCTGCGCCAAAACTGCGCCATTTTCAGAGACTGCTACTACGGATTCTCCGTAGTTTCTACGGATGGCGTCGTTAAACTACGGACTACGGGTAACATCGAAAAAGCTACGGAAAATCGGAAATCTTTCATAAAAAGCACTTAGAAGCGCAAGTTTTTTTTCCCAATTATGCTCTATTTTTAGGATATTTTTTCTTGGATGGCCGGCGGGCGCCAAGTTGAAGTTGGCTTCTTGCGGTGTTAGTGCGATGTGGAAAAAACAACTTTATAGTGGTTAAAAGCCGTCGTTCGGTGTTTAGGATCGCATTCTGCGGAAAAGTCGAAAAATAGCGATTTTTCGCGCAAGTACCTTTTTCCAGCATGTAGTTGAAGATGGCTTCTTTTCTAATAGCTGCCAAGTTTTACGAATTCTCCGTAAAATTTACGGATTTGCACCAAAATTTACGGTTTACGGATTTGCACCAAAATTTACGGTTTACGGATTTGCACCAAAATTTACGGTTTACGGATCGACCCGAAATTTTTACGGAATTTACGTTTTTTAGCATTTTTCCTCCGGGAAAACGTAAATAAATCTTGTTGCCTTTTCTAGGCTTTTGGAAACGGGTAAATCGCGGAAAAAGCCGCGATTTTTCGAGAAAGTTTTGTGCGCCGCGTGTTCCGTTCCTTCCGCGACTATTTTCGACGGCCGCGGACGCCAAGTTGAAGTCGGCTTCATCTCGTGTCAGTATTAGAATGCAGGAAAAACAACTTTAACGTGGTCAAAGCAAACATGTCCGATGGTTAGAATCACGATCTTGAAAAGCCGAAAAATAGCGATTTTTCGTGAAAGTTCCGTTTTATCCGCGATTGCTTCCTACCGGGGCCTAATTGAAGTTGGCTTCCTTTCACTATTGTATTTACATTGTAGAAAAAACAACTTTACTATGGTCAGAACTAATTACTTAGGACAGGGATGGCGAACCTATGGCACACGTGCCACTGGGTGGCACGCGACCGGAATTTCGGTGGCACGCGACATTCACTAAAAATGACACAAAAAAACTTAAGTACTACCAGATCCCCAAAACCAGATTCAGAAAACTTTTTAGCTAGCTGAAATTCAAAAAATTTTCGGGGGAGAACCCCCAAACCCCCCCTCACCTTTTAGGTGCCGTTGGGCCGTTCAAATATTACGTAACAACATTTTCTTGGTCATTTTTGACTCCCTCCTCCCCTTTTCTCAGCAAGGTAAGCAAATCCCAACCACCCTTATAATAATTACGTAAGGAAACTGACATTAAGCAGTTAGAAAACAGAATCATGGATGCAAAAGGAGCCTGATTACTTTACGCAAAAGGGGGCATATAAGGGGGGGGAGAAGGGTCCCTGCCCCCCTCCGAAATATTATCCGACCTCTTCGGGTAAAATTTTGAAATATTTTTTGGGGGAGTGCCCCCAAACCCCCCTTTTCTACAATACTCATGAAAATCAAAATCCTACCTAAAAATGTCCGAAATTCGGACTTAGATGCACCAAAAACCTGTTCAAAACCCTGTTTTTAGGGTCCAATTTCAAAAAATTATCTGGGGAGGACCCCCAGACCCCCTTTACTTGGAACTTCATTATTAACATTTTTTCTTAGATTAAATTCATTCTAGAAAATGCAAATTCTACCTAAAATGTATTAAAAATCTGCATTAAACCTATTAAAGATGCATGGGAGGGACTGAGGAATAATTATTGGCCCCTCCCGAAATAAATTTCTTTATACACCACAGACTCTACGGCCCACCACTCACCACTTGAGCACTTTAAGTTAGAAACTCCTGTTCTGAACTATCGACACTCAAAGGAGGATTTCATTTTCCAAGGGTTTAGAGATAATTTATTAAAAAATAACAAGTGGCACACTTGACACCTGAAAATTATAAACCGTAATATAAATGGCACACTGGTCCAAAAAGGTTCGCCATCCCTGACTTAGGAGGTGAATTATCACTAGACCTAATATCCTCAAGTAAATAAAAATTGATAAGGTGTAAAAATTGGATAAGAGCTGATAAATTAATAGAGGTTTAAGTTAAGTATTTATGAATTAAATCTATACGCACATTATTTGTCGTAATCAAAATCATGGTTTTCATGTCGTACGAAAAGTTTTACTGATGCAAGTTTAAAATTTAATGAAGGGGAAGCTTTTGTAATTTTAAATTACAAAAGCTTCCCTGCAATCAAATTGCTACAAAAGGCATTTTTGGTGCTGCAAAACTTGGTTTTACCTGCTACAAAAGGCATTTTTTGTGATACAAAACTTGATTTTACCTGATACAAAAGACATTTTGTGTGATACAAAACTTGGTTTTACCTGATACAAAAGACATTTTTTGTGATACAAAACTTGGTTTTACCTGATACAAAAATTGATACAAATATTTTAAAGTGAGTGTGAGCCCTGAAAACATAATAAAATTAAAACATTATTGCATGAGGTAAGGAAGTATCCCTACTACTTAAATCCTCAATGTGATAGAAATTGGACCACTTGCTAAACCGTGGGGTGAGTTTTAAAACGTGCAATATTAATCTCTTAGTCAAACAATGGAGTTCCCTTAATGGTATTTAGAAAAATGATGATCGGGGAAGGAATTTTCAATGATCCATATTACGATCATTGAAAAGTCCTTCCCCGATCATCATTTTTCTAAATACCATTAAGGGAACTCCATTCTTTGACTAAAAGATTAATATTGCACTTTTGAAACCCAATCCATGGTTTAGAAAGTGGTTCAAATTCTATCGAATTCATGGTGTAAGAAGTAGGGATACTTCCTTACCTCATGCAATAATGTTTTTTATTTTATTATGTTTTGTTTCGTCACACGGGCCTTCTAAAAACGGCCTTTTGAAACGCGCTCGCACTACATTAGGTCCTAGCTCTTAAACGGTAAGGCTGCGCCCCACCATCCTTATTCGAAATATGCTTGTCTAGGGCCCCTCTACCTCCCCCCAATTATTGATGATTATTTCTGAATCACCCTGTATATCTAAAAGTTATAATTTGACCTTTATTTCTTAGCGATTTATCTTTAATAGTGAGGAGGGCTGCTTATGGTTGCTTTTACTAATTTACACTTTCAGTGAGATTTAAACTAATTATGATAATAGAATATTCGTTTTATTTTGCTATTCAAGCGGGATAAATAACCCCTGATTGTATTAAAAATATAAAAGTTGTTGAGTGTATTTGGTTAATAATGACTTAATTCTCAAAATAAATCCAGTAGCAAATAATTAAGGTAGTGGATTATCTAAGTAAAAGTTAGACTATTTTAAGCAACAGGGTTTTCAAGTTAGCTAAAGCTATGGTAAACGGTGTATGAAACTATTCACATTTTGTGCTTTAATGTTTAAATTTTTTGGGATTTGTTTTCCTATTAGGTATTGGAATATTGATTGATTGAAGTATACAAATAAATTATTTATTGCATTTCAAATTCATATCGTTATGTGCCTCAAAAGGTAGACTGCAATGAGCCTGGATTTTACTGAAACTTGAAATACTCGTTTAACGAATGTAAATACGTTAATACCATAGTTTAAGCACGCAAAATTATCTCTATATAATCTTTCTATTATGCTACACATAACATTTTATGCAATTGTTTCAAACGTTGTCCTGTGTTTACTACATATTCAATGAAGTCCACTATAAGGCTCTAGACGGAAAAGAAGTAAGTAAAGCATAATTTTAAACTTTTTAACTCTAGTATAAATAAATTGTCTTCGAGTATGTTATAGCAATAAAAATTTTCACATTTTACCTATTCGGTGTATATTCCAACGCGTACAAATAATTCTGTAACTAATTCCTTAACTAGTTTTACTTTTAAATCTGTAGGTAGCAGAAATTATACTATAGCTTTGCTTTGGATGAGCCTGATATTTATGTGAATATTTTGAGCTCTCGTGTAAATTATTCATAGATTCTGATTATTCATTTTCGTTACAGCTTTCAAAAGTTGAATTTTAAACCCTTACATGTAAGAAACACCCATGAAATAATTTTCATTTGTTATTTGTATACTGCAAAAATTTTCCATGCATGAGGAAATTAGACTTTTGGGGTTATAACATATTTTTTCTTTTAGTCTGGTCTGTTACTATGTTTGTATACTAAATACAGGGTGTCCCAAAACGACCGCATAAACTCTGCACAGCTAGATTCCTTGTTGGGAGTACATAAAAACTGCCCAAAGAAGCGTTCCTGTACGATCCATAGTTTACGAGAAAAATACGAAAAACAAACGTCACTGCCGGTGCAACAAAAAACACTTAATTAAACATATCAACAGCAGTATTATGCACAATTTAATGCAGATATTCAAAAGTGTCCGCAGTGCATGTCGAGGCAGGCTTGAGCACACCGTGGAATGGCTGTCATCACACGTTGCAGCATCGCGGGGTCTAATGAAGTACAAGCAGCATGCAGACGAGCAACTAAGTCCATTTGTGTTGTCACTACGTCTTGATACACCAGTTCCTTGAGATGACCCCATACGGCGGACACTTTGAACATCTGCTTTAAATTGTGCATAATACTGCTGTTGATATGTTCAATAAAGTGTTTTTTTCTTGCACCGGCAGTGACGTCTTACTTTGTTTTTCGTATTTTTCTCGTAAACTATGGATCGTACAGGAACGCTTCTGTGGGCAGTTTTTATGTACTCCCAACGAGGAATCTAGCTGTGCAGAGTTTATACGGTCGTTTTGGGACACCCTGTATTAGTTCACATATTTGATCTAATGAATTTTTAAGTAAGAAAAAATACCTTTTTATAAATAAAATTTAAAACACAATTGGAACGTTTATAAAAATACTGTTAACTATTTCGATATTTTAATACCTCCCATATCAAACTACGATAATTCAACATCCATATTAACTAATTCTATCGCCTCATTGAATGCCTAACTCGAACCAATGACCGAAGTATCTGTCACAGTGTGTAGCGAGGTGTATATTATATCAGTCAATTGACTGACCCTCCTTCTTTTTATGTTGTCTAGGAAACAACACAAACAACAGTCGATAAATTGGTATTTTTTAGGCCACCGAATTACCATCGTTCATAGTTGAAAGAAAGTATCTGCTGTTTGTCCCCCCGAAACATCATTATTCAAATAACGAGGAGCGAAGTCTAGTCACGTATTCATTTTGTTGAGAGCGTTTTGTTTTGGATGAAAACCATTCAAAAAAGTATAAGTTTATTTGGTTAAGAGATTTGGTGCATCAAAAAAATCTAACTCTAAAAGTGGTAGCTATCTGATGCCTCGGTAATTAGCTTGTCTGAGTTCGTGCTGGGTTTCTGAAGCTTGGTTGAATGCGATTTTGATATTTTTTTCGGTTATGCTCGCCTTATCTATCGAGCTGAGCTATCTTTTGATCTCTACGTGCCGAAATGAGAACTTTTTTCTTCTTTTTTCCATTCGCGATTTCCATCTTTATTAATTTTTTTGAGTCCCTATCCTTGTGTGATGTAGTTTTCATTTTAAGAGAATCAGTTTTTTTACTTAAAGCATTAAATGTTAAGTTTCAATGATCCCTTGATCATACCTTGTTTCATTTGTAAAATGAATTTGAATCCATAATGTGTACTGAAAGATTTTGGACTTTTTTTATCGTGTTTCAAATTGGAATTGTTTCATCTCTTTGAAAAAGTAATACCTTAGGTTTTTTAGAATTTTTATAAGTTTCATTATTTTTTCTGAAAATTTTATTTGACGTGGTCTACTTAACATTTCTAATGAATACCGCTTTTTAACCTTACTCCTTTACTTAACCGTACATGAAAAATTAACCAACGTCTTTTCAGAGTCTTTATTTGTTTCGTTTAGCAAAAAATGGTCATGGAAAAGTAGTATGAAAATGAGATACTTTTCAGCGACACTTTTCACATCTAGCATGTGGCAAACTTTGAAGATTTAATAAAAATTCCATCTAAGTTTACTGTAACACATTTCAATTAAACAACCCTTTTATTAGTACACAATAAACGTGTTAAAACAAGTGCTTACACGATTTCTCGTTGCTTAATTTAAAAACTAATCTGCATTTTCCACACTTCAAAAGAAAATATGCATTTAATATCTAACCAAAATAAAAAAACCTGCTGTTAAATGGCTAATGTAAACAAATAATTTTCTAATTTTAAAGAGTGTTCGTTAATTTTTATAACTAAGCTATTCACCTTTTGGATGTGACACCTCTCAAACGAAGGTAATTTGAACGCTGGGTTCATTCCATTGATTTCAAATTAAAATGATCTTGTTTATTATTGCATTATTCTCTCGTTTAAATAAAATCATCGTTAGGAACTTAAGATGACAAGGTATGCCGTAAGATCGATGTTGTAATGGTCATGTGCTCATTATTTCTTATCTCTGCCTTTTTTTAGAGAACGAATTCAAGCGTTAATTTTGCAATTACTATCTATTTTGATGAGGGCTTTTGTTTATTTTCATGTTCAGAATAATGAGGCGAGTCTTTCGGAATCGACCATTTTTAAAATTTTCCCACCGGCATATGTCTTATCTTGCTGTAAAGACTCCAAAGGGGGAGAATTTCAGTGTTCATGTTTATATTTAGAAAACTAATTTGCTATGAATTGTTCCCAATAAAATTAAAATAAAAAGCCTTTTTGTTCGGACACTTGAGTGTTGCATTGAATTCGTATTCAATAAAGGTTTGTGTCAAATATAAAATGAAACGATTTATAGTTTAAAATGAAGTTTTGTCACTTTTTACGAACATTTTTGAATGAAGTTATTTCGATATAATTTAAAGCGAATTGGTAGTTTTCCTTTATATTTCATCGGCTAATTAGATCATCTCTTGTAATAGATAGAAATTAACAATTCTAAGGGTGGATGCATTTAATGGTTTAAAATTTAACGAATTAATTTTCCAACTGAAATACTCTTAGAGAAAAATTCTTATAAAGTATCCCATTTACTTTTGAGGAAATGTGTTAACAATTTGTATTATCAGCGGTTATTTTAAAGATAAAGGAAATAATATTGGAATGTGTATCAAACTATAACATTAAAAGGGAAAGTTTAAATATAACGCATATATCTGTTAACATGTATTGAAATCTTTAATTTGATGAAGGTTTCCTCCAATGGTGACTTCAGAAAACAGTTTGTAGTTTGTTAAATACTATATTGCTATTTATAATCTATTGGTATCTTAATGTACACAACGAGAATTTAAAAATGTAGCTTAAATATTTAGTGCTAGTGTAGGATTTATTAAAATCTATTAAATTTATTTCATAGATGGTATTACTTTTAGCTTTTATAAGTTTCTGAATTGTAGGGATAGTGTCAATGCTCTTTATAAGTTTTGATGAAAAAATTAAATACGAATATTACATTACTATTTCCCAACTCAACAAGCAGTGCATTTTATTTTTATGTTCACCGAAAGATTAAGAACTTTTTTACTTGGCATCCATTGCTCTTGACAAACGTCGTAAGGATATCTTTGGTGTCATTTGTTTTTAAAACGATAATCCAATCTCCGAATCATTCCTGATTTAAATATTAGGGAAGCCTTCTAAAGTTTTTCTTCTTCTGACTCAAGTTAAAGATACTAGAGCTTCTTTACCTGTACTCAAAGGAGCATTTAGATAATATTATTCTGGGACGACACAGAGATTGGATTATATGTTGTGAGAGCTTTTGTGAAATGTTCCCTTGGGAAATGACCGTGTTACTAAGGTAAATTTACGATAATTACTTTCAAAAAAATTTTTTGTGCATGTGTATAAGCACTTAATTTTTTCATCAATGGTTGGGTATTATAAGTTGTAATAAACCTTTTTTAGACTTGCTTAACTCGATTTTATGTAAAGGAGTTACGAATCTGTTGTTTAGAACAGATATTCATAATATATATTATTGGATTGTTGATTATTTTGTTTGTATATATTATTTTGATCAACAGCATCACTACCGTGACAAAAATGGAAGACACAACATACCATTGGTATACTGTATTAATGAAATATTTCAATAACACTCAAAATAAAATATCCTGACTACATTGAAAAAATGTTAAAATTGCACAAGTTCAACAACAGAAAAAAGGGCGTTAGAAATCACGCGATATCATTACGTCAATTCCTTTTTAGAAACATCTGAAATAATGACAGTCCTGACGGCTTTATTAGTTACCCATGTCTCTATCCAAATCATCGATCCAGTGGAATCAAATCGACATTTTCATTTCGTCGTGTGGGACCGGGGGGGATTTTTTCGCCTTTTTTCTTGTGTCGGATCGAAGAAAATTCGCCTGATCGAATACCTCCTGTGTTCGATTTCATTAATGAGGAAATACCTTGGGAAGCTTTTTCCATGTCCTCTCGTCGTTAATTACATTTTGGACTGTTATTTTTTTTATTTCTTGGCGGAATGCGTGAAGGTGTATTTCCCCCCTCAGTTTTACTTGTTTTCGGACACAGGGATTTATTGCATAGAAATAATCTGGCTTCGAGGGAATAATAAAATTTTGTTGTTTTTACTGTTCTTTTTTATGTTGGAATTGTGCGATACCGTGTTTGAGTTATTATTATGAATATATTTTTTTCGCTGAGAATTTCTTTGTTATATCTTAGTTAAGACTATATCGTTACTTAGTGTTCATTTTTTTCACGTTTTTACTTATAACCGTTAAGTCTTTAACTGAAACTTTATGCTGTGGATATGAAAGTTTGAGTGTTGGGCATTTTAAATATCAGTGTGGAATACCTACAAATGAGGCGCTTGCAGCAACAGCCAGCTAACTTCAATGGATAGTTGTTGAAACTTGTAAAAGTTGCAAGCGCCTCAAATGTAAAATCTTCAGTTCGCTTGCTTTGATTATTATTGCTTAAATCCAGTGGTTCGCCATTTGTCTTATCTGGAAAACTGGGTGCTCCACCAAGATGTTTCCTTCTTTAATTTTCCACCTAAAAAGTGCACCGTCCCGAATTTCTGTCTTAAAAGTTTATCAGTTGAGATAGAAATTCAGATCAGTCAAATTAAAAAATCAACCAAAAATAGTCTAAATCAATTATTTAATAAAAGCTAGAAGAAATTTAAAAAATTATGTCGCAATTTCGTTTTTTCAATCTAAAAAATTTATTTTTTACTTATTTATAAAATTTTAAATCGATATGGCGTATTACCAAACATAAGAATCGTAAAGCAATAAATAGAAAAAAAAACGTTTTGAAGGTCAACCATTCTCTTAATGGGGTATTGAATGTCAAGCATCGAGACTTGCGTGCATTAGTTACGAAGTTATCACTTGAATCTCAGATTATATAACTACCTGTTACCTAGAAATTAGTGTTTGAAACATATTACATAATCTAAAGTACTAAAATCCAATTTCCTATTGTCGTGCTGTACAGCTAGGTGGATGTTAATTCTTTTCATTTTTGTAAGTGATATATTATCTTGTACTTATTAAGAAAGTATGAATTTAAATTTTTTACAGATTAGATTAAAAATTTCTGATATTACACCAACGTAAAACTACTTATATAGCTATAGTTAAAGATATCGAAAGCTGTACCTTTTACCCTCTTGGCAAACCCCCCCCAAATTGCGTATTTATGTACTCGCATGGTTGTTAAATAAAAGGATGTACTTTTCTCAATGAATTAAAAAAAGTATTTAAATGAAATATCCACTTCAATTTTTTATTGAAGGATAATAATATTCTAAAGAAACTTTCAGCTTAAAAATCTAGTATAATTTTCCTGGAGACCCACCGTTCGATCGTTGACCTATTTAGAAAGATAATCCTATTTGACTTTCGATTGCCCCTTTCTACTCCAAGATTTCCCCCCCCCATCTGATGACCTTTAAAATACAGGACCCGCATGTAAATGTCAAAAGGTAGTCCAACCCTCCAGCAAAAACGCAAAGAAACTTAACAATCAATACAGATCTCCACACAATGTATAAACGGGCAATAAATTTCCATAAAACCAGACAAAAAAAGTTCACTCGTACTTCAAAAACGAACTCCCCGCATGAGGAGTGGGTCAAGAAGAAAAACAACAACCTCTCCCATGCAAATGGCACGGTAGAGGGTGGTCCTAATTATCATCCGAGTCCGTTCTAACGACGCGGGGCGGTACACTAGTAGCCCCTGGCCCTGGTCCAAGCCCGTTTTCCGGCGTCGCTGATTCCAGCAACGCCCTGGTCCTTTCCCTCTTTCTCCTGGATTCCCGTGATTCACCCTTCCGCCGGCCGTGGAGAGAGAAATCGCTCGGGATATTTCCTCGCTCCTGCCGGACTTGTTGTCTTGTGTTGTCGGAAGATAAGGTGAGTGGGAGGCTGTTTTGGGGGTGATGCAGGAGTATAGTTTCGGTGGTTAGTGGAGGTCGAAGCGTGTTTTTATTTGTGTTGTTGGAGATGGCGGAAACTGGAATGGGCTTTTTGTGGTTAAGAGTCGTGGTTTGTTGTGACTTGTCTTGACTGGTGTTTGTGGTGTGTGCCCTCCTAATGTTTTTAAAAATGGCAAATTATGTATTTTTTAAGATAGAAACGAAAAGCAACCCAATACCATAGCAAAAAAATTTTTTGTTTCGAGTTATCAAAGCTCGTCGAGATATTGAAAGAGTACTTTATAAAACTATTGTGTTTTTGAGAAATGTTTCTAACACTGTTGGGGAATTTTTCGAAGTGTCATTTTGTTTTAGAGAGAGATTATGTGATTATGTTCCTAAAAACTAATTTAAATTGTTCTTGAGTATTATTTTTACGAACGATAATTAGTTTTTTAATCAAACCATTTTAATTTTAATTGTAGGATGAAGACAGTTCATAACTTTTCATCCCCTATAACTTTTTAAAATAATTTTTATGAGAAAGTTTGGATGGAACTTAATATTCTATATTTTTAGCTTTCATGAACCATCTCTTACTATTTTTAATACAATAAAAGTTCAACTAATTTTGTTGTTTGAAGAAAACTATTGAATTAAATATATTTTCTCAAATTAAGTGTCTGATGTTGCGTGAAATGTTTATGTTTTTGAATTCTTAAGAAGTTTTCCCTCGGATTTCTTTATTTTTTAAATTATTTGATGAAATAAAGAGAGAAAAAATGAAATCGCTACTTTAAGAAAAATATTCCCCGTAGGCGTTTCAAATATTCTATGCGTAGGTATAAAACAGTCCCTTTAAAGCAAGTTTAGTTCAGTAGAAAGTTAAGATAAAAATCAAGTATAAGGATAAGATATTAAATAGTGTTTTTTAAACTTGAAACTTATTGAAAAATATATTGAAGCATATACTTATAAATGTATTTTTAGATGTTTTTGTTCTTCTGAAATATGTTTTTCAGTATTCATTTATTTTTAAACTTCTTTCTCTTATAATTTTTTTAAAAGTATAAGTTTTAATGTGTGCATTCACTTCTAATCGTCAACAAATTGAGATAGATAGATACTTTCATTGATCAATTACCCCGCGTTGGAGTATCCTTTATTGAATTAGTGGTAATTTCTGTAAAACATTTTGCATAGGTCATTGATTGCTGTAATGCCATTATAACTTTTTAGATATAATGATTCCTTTTAGATAGTGTATCATAACGATAGCTATTTGGGTCTGTTCCTGTGCTCTTAAGATAGTGCCTTAACTTTTTTTATCGTCTGTATGGAGTATCATAACTTCCATTAATGATTGATGATCTATCGTAATCACTGTCTATTATCTCGCATTCTTCAGATGTTGAGACCATTCTTCTTAGACTTTCTTGACATTTTCATCTTTTGGATCATTACTTTTTGCCGTTAGTTGCATTCGTAGTAGTTTCTTACTTGTAAAAGCGTCTCTTTTGAAGGTCTGAATTTTTTTTGATGAGTCACTTTTACCAAGTCCTTGCTTCAGACTTAAATATTTTAGAGCTTTCTAAAAGATTTTTGCTACCCAAAGTATACATAGTTAATTTTTCATACTATGTAGTCCATCTATCAAGAGGCTAGATAAGGGAGAACATTTAGCTTTATACTTTGTTGACTTAAAGATTGATTTTTTTCAAAACTCTTACGTTAAAGGTGACACATCACTATTTAAAGAGTAATGGTAGTTGTAAAGCTTCGAAGTTTAAAGCTTTTAGAGTAGCCAGTGAGGAATCTTAAATGATCTTTCAGCTTTTGAGCACACAAGCAGAAAGTTTTTCCTTTAGTACTTTAGGGCTGGAACCATAAGAATAGTCAAATTTATCATTATATTTCTTATGACTATAAATTTTGAATTTACTTTAGATATATTTTCCTCTCTCTCCTTTCACTGCACTTCGATTATTGATTAAAATGTTTGTCGTTTTTCTGTTATCACAGAGACGTCTTTTTTTATTTGTGAGAAACTAACTTAAAAGAACATATCATAGTACTAATCAAATCTAGTTTAGGTTGCTCATAGTAATATTTTTCGTTTTAGTTTTACTCTGTGCTATAAAAAGTATGGCTACTATTTTATTCAACTTCTTTGTTAGTTATAAATATTCAAACCCAGCATCTTGAAGTAGTTGGTCAAGATTCTTCTCAGATAGTACACTTTCCGAGACCACAATTGACATTTTTTATAGTGGCTATTTAGTTAATAAATAGCTCCACTTCAAGCTAACATGATCTCAATCTCAAAAACCTTTTAATCTTACTGCCTATACCCATCCCTGGCCATTTTTTCGCTTAGCTAAAGAAAAAAATGGCTGCAGCATCCGAATTTTATCTCTCGCTAACCCTACTACACGAATAAAAAGACTGGCTTCACCTGACTTTTCACCCAACTAACATGAAAAAACCCCGTCGCATATAAAAGAGCACTTTCCTCCTACGAAACTCTCCGGCAATCACTGAAACTGTGCTTGCTTTTAATCGCCCTCGATTCTCCCCTCTCCTTCTAAAATCTACTTACCCAATTCCCTCAACGATGAAAGACATTATCCTCTCAAGGAAAAGACGAGGGCTAAAAATTCTCCGAGCAGGATGAATGAACGAGGACAGTTAAATTTTCTTTTTCCCCCAACCCGTTCGGGGAATACGGGGGGGGTATTCCACGTCAAATCAACACACTCATTCACACTTGATGTCTCAGATTTTCTTGATTTTTGGTATGCAGTAAGTCATTATAGAGATATGAAAAAATGCCAAATTTCAGCTTCCTAGCTCAAATACTTTTGAAGTTATAAATTTGTAAAGTTTTGAATTTTCCTCAAAAAACTGCACTTTTTGACATCTTTGATTGCCTGTAAGTTGGCAACCAATTATAATACAGTCTTGGGAGTGGTATCATTGTAAAGCCCATTCGTGGGGCTTTAAAATGATGTGCAGCAATACCGGGTCACCATTAAATTTTTTTTTGAAATTTTAAAATTAAATTTTAAAATTTAAATATCTCAAAAAATGGTATTTTTAAAAATCTGAAAAAATTACCAAAAATAGTTTGTGTTGACTACTTACTTATGGCAAAAGCTTGTGATGGGATCTCAATGGGATCAGGTGATAATAAGCACCCAAAAAACACATGTTTCATGAATACTGTAAAGATATGTACTAATAAAGATATTTTTATGTACTAATTTTGCTTCATTGAGTATGTAGAATATGTAAAATATTAGAAAAGTTGGGATTTCCCCTTTTAACAAAAAAAACTAAGCAAATTTAACAAATTTTAAAAATTTCAAATTTTTAAAAATTTTTAAATTTTGTAGTACAGGCATGTGATACATGTCTATATGCTATATTTTAGTGCTGTTTACGAATATCAGGCCAACTTTTGAATAAAATTTAGAATAAGTGTGGAAAAATTGAATAATTTATCTTTAATTACTTCTTTTGTTTAAATTGCTTCAATTTTTCCACACTTATTCTAAATTTTATTCAAAAGTTGGCTGAATATTCGTAAACAGCACTAAAATATAGCTTATAGACATTTATCACATGCCTGTACTAAAAAATTTTAAAATTGTTAAAAATTTAAGTTTTTTGAAATATTTTTTGTCTTTTTTAAATTTTTATATTTTTAAATGATTCATTATCAAATATTGTCAAAAAAATTTCTGTTTCATTTGATAAAATGATTTCACCCCTGTATTGTTTCCAAAGTTTATTTTAATAAATTAATTATTAAACTAATGACTAGATCATAAATTGAGGTTTTCTTTTCAAACTTTCAGGGGACTATTTTTATATGTTATTTTGTGTTAAACATTGTGTTATTTCAAAAATCAACTTTTTTAAATGATAAGCATCTTTACCAAGGTCCTTTTCCATGGATATTATAGTTATACTATATATATAAAAACCTCTATTTACGATCTAGTCATTAGTTTAATAATTAGTTTTTCAAATAAACTTTGAAAAAAATACAGGGGGTGAAATCCTTATATCAAATGGAACAGAAAATATTTTGACAATATTTGGTAATGAATCATTCAAAAAATTATTAAAATTTAAAAAAGACAAAAAATATTTCAAAAAATTTAAATTTTAAACAAATTTAAAATTTTTAAATTTTATAGTACAGGCATGTGATAGATGTCTATAGGCTATATTTTAGTGCTGTTTACGAATATTCGGCCAACTTTTGAATAAAATTTAAATTAAGTGTGGAAAAATTGAAGCAATTTAAACAAAAGAAGTAATTAAAGATAAATTATTCAATTTTTCCACACTTATTCTAAATTTTATTCAAAAGTTGGCCTGATATTCGTAAACAGCACTAAAATATAGCATATAGACATGTATCACATGCCTGTACTACAAAATTTAAAAATTTTTAAAAATTTGAAATTTTTAAAATTTGTTAAATTTGCTTAGTTTTTTTTGTTAAAAGGGGAAATCCCAACTTTTCTAATATTTTACATATTCTACATACTCAATGAAGCAAAATTAGTACATAAAAATATCTTTATTAGTACATATCTTTACAGTATTCATAAAACATGTGTTTTTTGGGTGCTTATTATCACCTGATCCCATTGAGATCCCATCACAAGCTTTTGCCATAAGTAAGTAGTCAACACAAACTATTTTTGGTAATTTTTTCAGATTTTTAAAAATACCATTTTTTGAGATATTTAAATTTTAAAATTTAATTTTAAAATTTCAAAAAAAAATTTAATGGTGACCCGGTATTGCTGCACATCATTTTAAAGCCCCACGAATGGGCTTTACAATGATACCACTCCCAAGACTGTATTATAATTGGTTGCCAACTTACAGGCAATCAAAGATGTCAAAAAGTGCAGTTTTTTGAGGAAAATTCAAAACTTTACAAATTTATAACTTCAAAAGTATTTGAGCTAGGAAGCTGAAATTTGGCATTTTTTCATATCTCTATGATGACTTACTGCGTACCAAAAATCAAGAAAATCTGAGACTTGAAGTCCTAAAATGTCCCAAAACTGTGTTGATTTGACATGGAATACCCCGGGGGTGTTTTTAACTATTTAATTGAGATAGTACTATTTTGGAGTGTGCCGCCGATTGGGCGATTTCAATCGAAGGTCGAGCTTGAATTAGGAGGATTGAATGGTTTTCATCAAGGGAGATAGGGTTGTCTGGTGTTTGAGAAACCTGTACAGTTTTTTTCTAGAGGCTATTTAAAGATTTTAAAGCTCGAAGCTATGTTGTTATCCAGTTCAAAAACAAGTTTAGAACACGTTATAAGTTATTTAGTCAATTTTATGAAGTTATTCTTTACATACATTATAAGTTCTGGTTAGTCTCTTGAAATTTAAAAGTAGTCTGTCGATTAAAATGGAGTTTTATTTAAAATAATTGTGACGGTGGGATATGTTTTATGAAACGCGTTATGGATGTCAAGAGTAATATATCATTGAGCCATTGCTCTTAAAAAAACAATTTCAACTCTTTTTTAGTCTTAAAAATAAAATGGTTTAAACTAATAATTATCTTTCTGCTTTAAAGTTGTAAAATTATTTGAAATTAATTTAATTAGGATAAAAGCATTTCACTCAATACCTGATATGTTGATGTTCTCTAAATCAACATTGCAGATTCGACTTCTTGTAAGACACATTCAACTCCTTCAAAAACTAAAACCTTATATTAAGATTTATACAGCGGGGTTCCTCTGTAATGGATTTCAGGTAGTCTTCATTTTTCTTCCACCGGGTACTAGTTAACATTTTTCCAGGGCCTTTCTAATAGAATCCAAGACTCATGAACCATAATCTAACGCTAGATATAGTAGTTGCCTTCTTTGCATCGCTCCAGGGTCTTTTTTATCTGTTAAATCGAGAAAGATTTTTTCACCACCTCCAATCTCGCATCTCTCTTTTTTTTATGGCGTCTTGGAAGACTCTCGACGTATTCTTTTCCCTCCCTTCCTCCGAGTCTGGAGGTGAAAGGATCGATTTCTTGCGCATCCCTTCCAAAAATAACCCCTGGTAAATAATCGAAGCCTTTTAAAAATAACGAGGCTTGTTGGTCACGATCAATTTTCCATCTATAGCCTTTCCTCCGCCTTGTAGCAGCAGAGGAATCTCGACTTGATGTGTGTGTATACGGGATAGCTCATTATGGCGTTCAGCTGCTGTTATTTTCTTTTCCGTTGGATGGATGTCTTTGAAAGGAGAGGGATAGGTCTTCGGACTGAGATTTTCGTTTCTCTTTCCTTTTTTTGGACGGTTTCGTGACTTCGTAGCCGCTGGGGAGGGTGCTTTATTATTTAAAGGTGCTCTGGAGGGAAATGGCGGTGTAAAGGTGTATTGAAGGGTGTGATGTGAGGTCACGTTTAGGTCATTCTCTGGGTGAGGGAAGGGGAAGAAAGTAAAGGTATGAAGACGTGACTTTGAAGCGTTATTAACTGTTTTGTGTTAAGTTTAAGGCATTAATGTGGAATTAATATGATAAGGTTTTCAATTGTTTTGAGAAATGGTAGAGAAGTATATCAAATCCTTTTTTATAAAAACCAGACTTTGTGCTTCGGTACTAAAAATGTTAGGAATAATCAACTGGTAGTTCTGATTTTTTTGGTTTTTTTTCTGGAATCAAAATTGTGTTTTTATAGTAAGTGTCTAATGTTAATTAATTATGTATTGATGAGTGCAGTTGTTAATGTTATCGGGATAAATTAAGACGTTTTGGTAAAGGAAAATAGGGATTTAAGTACGCAAATTTGCGAGAGTAAAGGAACAGATTAAAAAAAATGAGGGTTGTTACGAGGGTTGAGAAGTCAGTGAAATTTTATAGAATTGAAAAACATACATCAGCCCTCGTCTATGTTTAATACCACCTCCCAAGATTTCCACATTGTTTAAAGACACGTTTAAAACGGTCTCCTTGTTCTTTTTGTGCCCTGATGGTATCCATTTACTGAAAACTCTTGAGAACTATTTAGATACGTATTTATTATACTCACCGAATAATCCAATCGTATGCCTTGGCTGTAATTGTATAAGAAAATCAACAAATATCTAGTTAAATTGCGTTTTACTTTTCTAAAACGTACATGATCTGTTTTTATTTGAACACGAAATTTAGGCATCAAAACATTTGTTTCATTAAGGCATTATCTTTTGATTGAACTGCTGTAGCGGAAAAACTCTTGATCCTTTGAAATTCTTTGGAATATTTTGAATTCCCTTTTAAACTAAAGAATAATTTATATTTCAGTTGTTTACCTAAAGTTTCTTATATCTGCAGGATAAGGATGTTTGGTACTAATACACTTTTATGAAATGAATTTTGTTCAAAAAAATATTCTATCTGTGTCGGAGAATTGTAATCCAATCTTCTCTGTTCGGCTTCTGTCTGCGTTCGTACACGATTCTGATAACTTTATAGAGATTACATTTCAAGTGCTGTGAGAGTGGTCTTTTTCCGTCATATATCTCTGATATACACGTGTTAGTGTCGTTCACAATTTTCCTTTCTCGATTGTCAGTTTATTTAGTAGCTTTTGAGTTCTGGCTGGTTGATTTGAAATTTATAATGGGAATCCAAATATTTTTTTAAACGAAAACACAAAGATTTAAATGACGACCATAAATGGCTATATTATTATCATTTATCTTTAATTTTCTCGTTCGTTTAGTAATAATAAACATCCTTAATTAACATCCAAATTCAATTTATTAAATTCTTAAGATTTACGTATTAATCAGGGGTTTTAATAGCTAAGGCTCTCAATGGCATTAAATGTCACGCATCTTTTGGTATTAAGTATTACTTCTCTTAACCAAGTCGCGGAATAGTTTCCTGCAAATAGAGAACTTACCCAGATAAATGTTTAAAGCTATTTATGTAAGTAAGAAAGAATTAGTTTTATTCAAAGATTCCACTCATCATAAACGTTCATTAAATCACTGCCTTAGGTCCTTTGTTCCACCCTTTCATTGTTTATTGTTCCATTAACGACATGTGATCATGAGCTTGCTGTCTGGAGGAGTATAATGGGTGCATTTACAGAAACGTTTCCCAGCGTTCCGCGAAAACTTGTAGTAAGTTATTCTAATAATGAAATTACTGCTTTTCGAGAAACTTCTTCCTTCCTCCTTTTCCTAAACGGAAGGTGGGGCGTTTCCATTTAAATAGCCCCCCTTTTCTCTTCTAACTCGGGTTTTTCTAATGAAATACCCTCAAACATGGGGAGAACTGGAGAGAAAAAAATCGATTCTAATCCATTAATGTAGCGATTTTCTTGCCGTGCATTGACGATCCAATGAGATTTCACTGTTTTTTTTCGTGGGCTTTTTTGTATCTCTTTTTCCTTACAAGTGCAAAAATGTTTCGGAATTTATTTTCCGGATGAAAATAAAATTCTTTCACTTTTCTATGAATAGCGTGCATAGATATTTTTTCGACGCCCGAAAACTTGTGCTTTTTTCATTCTGAAATCCCAAGAATAAGATTTGATATTTGGTTTCCTTTGTGTTTTTTTATATTCGCTATCGGGAGTTAAATTTTAAAGTTGTTTTTTATTGGGGTATTTATCTTCGAGGTAAAACTCGTGTTTTTCTAAAAACTTTCGCTTTCATCCGAGAAATTTATTACCTTTTCCGTTTTTAAATTATTCAAATTTGAAATTTTAGGTTCTTTTTAAAAAGTCCCTCTTACAAATGGCATTTATTGTTAACTTTGAAATGTGTATATTGCCAGTGACATATAAATGCGTCCGAACATGTTTTAAATGAAGCTACTTATATGATATTTTTATTTCCAACCTCCCTCTTTTCAGTTGTCAGTTTCAATAAGACACATTTTTTTGGAAAAATAAAGTCGAAGATTTATGATTTTTATTTATTCAGGGTTTTTCAGAACTCTGTCGAAAATGATAAGATGGGTAGAGAACAAGCATACTTCGAATAGGAATGGGAAGGGGCGGAGATGCACCCCGTTTAAGTGTTAGAGCGTTATTAAAAACATTCTTACCGCTAGGATCTTCGCCATATTATTCCATTAGCCAAAGAATGGAGTGTCATTTGTCTGATGATATTCCAATGATCAGACGGTTTCTGATGGAAGTAACTAGAAGAAATATCGAGACTAAAGTGTGGAGGATTCAGGAGTTCCCAACAAATAAAAATAAATCTACAGCCAATATTTCTCTGGGACTCTAGGGCTGAACTTTTGATATTGTATTTTTATAACTCTATCCATGGATTGACTTAATACTCAATTTCTATCAAATTGATGGCGATCAAACTGCTGTACCGTACCTGTATACAGTATGCAATGAATTTGTTTACTCAATTATGCTTTGTCTATTTAAACGGGCCTTGGGAAAAACGTTTTTGTAACGCCTTTATTCTACATTATTACTTCCTTGCATATAAACGATGCATCTCCGCTTCCCTTTCATTATTTCGAAATATGCTTGCATAGGTCCCATCTACCCATCCTATCATTTTTACTTAAAATTTTGAAATATCTTGTATACCCCTTTGATATTAAACTTCTAATAATATTTTCCCTAGGAATTTTTAACAGACCGTGAAAAGTGATTTATCAATAAATTTCGGAAATTGCGGTATTTTGATTTTCAATCGCATTTTGTTGCATGTATTAATTTACCAAAAAAAGTTTGTGAATTCTTCTGGAATCAAATGTTAGTTTTATTCGATATTTGGGGAAACCGCAACATATCGGTAGGGAGAATGTGTGGTTTGTATCTTCTGTATTTTTTCCGGAAAGCCTCTTGTTTTCACCAAATATATTCGAAATTTATTTTTAAAAGAGAAAAATATTTGAACTGTAGAATGTTTTTTTTGAAAGATTTTTCAGTCTTATGGAATAAAATATTCTTGTACTATTATCAAGACGAAGCTACGAAGCAACTACAGCTTAGGAAAAAAAATACGCGACTTACATTTTTCAGAATTATGGATTTTCTACTCTTTTCTCCATAAAAAACCCCCTACGCTTTATCGGAAAACTGAATGATTGATATTCTCCCATTCATACCTATATCTCTCCGTCTATTGGAACTCCTGCGTGAGTTCACTATAGACGCGCGGAATCCATTACTGACTGTCCGACGTCGATTACCGCCATTGACCTTATTCAGACATGCAGATTATCATGTCGGAAAAGAAATTAAGCTAGTTTTTTTTGAGAATCCAGCTTTCGTGAAGACCATTCACTTTGGAGACGTTTTTGCTACGTTATTACCCACTCCGATTGATGACAGTTGGTGCTATTTCAGACACCAAATCGCGTATGAACCTCTTTTTCATATGCGGTGAAGGCTTGTTAATGTTGTAATAAAAACACAAAGACGTTAAGCGTTCTTTTCTGCGCTTTTTTTGGTAATTGGGGAATAAAGGCTTGTAAATGAGAAGTACTACTTAAATATCTTTTTTAGATTTTGTTACGTTCCTGAATTAAGTTTGTGCTTAAGTTTGCAAATAAATTTTCTCTTAGTGATGATTGGAATGACATTTTGATACTGTTCTTTAAAAGTTATTTTTGAATTAAGAGGTTCTATATACTAAATGTAAAAGGTGGTTTAGGTGTCTCTTTTTTTCAATCGTAAATCAAAAGATACCAAATTTTCTCCATACATGTAACGTCTAAATGAATAGCTTGTAATGACCTTAAGGTTTCTAAATTTTATGAAGATTTTGTAAACACGTTAACTTAACCCTAACTTCTTTATTTTTATTTGTGAAAAAAAAATTAACTCCAATGTTACATTTCACATTTAAACATTTAATTTTGCGCTTTGTCTTCAAGTTATTTTTCCATGGGGTTTCGGTATGTAGCATCAACCTGGCTTTTTACATTTACATACCGATGGCGTTGTCAGTGTTCTCCCGCCTGCATCTCTTCCTACCCCCTACCGATACGAACTTCCCGAACAAAATACAGGATCGCTTGTGTCAGAGACAAGCATTTTTGTGTTATCTTTTCCCTTCTTTGTTAGAAGTGAAATATTTTTTCGTGTTTTCTCTTTTAACGAGGGAAAATATTTGGGTAGCGTGTTTTAATTAATTAGCATTGTAAAAACATTGTTTTATATATAGCAGCCACACAAAGAAAAAGATACATCTCGTTTTTTGGAATGTGTTTCTATCATATTATGTCTTTCTCTGCCCAAACATCCTTAAGTTTTTGTACATAAATTTAAAAGAAGTTGTTTCATTCAAATAATATACGGGTAGCTATTTATCATGGTTAGGAAGTTGACAGCAATAAAAATGCTAACTAATTCTCTTTCGAATTCTCTCCCCCCCCAAAAAAAGTTAAAAAAGAAAGAAAATTGACATAAACGAAAAAAACAAGTTACCTATTATGTTTGTTGGTGTTTTATGGCCCATGATCCATACTTATTATGTACAATGGACTTTAGAAAACTTCCAACTAAACAAGCGCATTCCAGAAAATTTTCAAATTACTGCATAATTGCTCATGGCACGAACGACTCCTCCTTCACGGAAAAACCCACTTTTCGCCATATTTCCTTCAAAAAAACCCCTTAAACTAATGCCTTCTTCAGCAAACAACTCTTTTATCAATTCGGTCTCATCTCTCTTCTGCATCCAACTCTATCGGCCGTTAGTCAGGACGGAGCCTACTTGGGTAACTGTCCGTATCCCCTTATGGCCGTCGGCCAACTGAGTTCCGAAAAACCGTTTTTTTCCCTGTCCTGTATATGTGCTCGTCAGTATTGGGGATAATGGAACATTCTCCAATCGATGGTTGAGATTGTCCCTCTCCTGCTTTTCGGATGCTCTGGAACTTTTAGTTTTGATGTTTTTATTCAAAAATGATTTGTGTTCTTTCTCTTTGCTCACTTGTGTAATGACGAGTCTTTGGATGAGGACTCTGTTATTTCATTGACACGTTCAGATTTTTTTCCTTTTTAGGGAGTTTTCGAGTTGGGGACTTAATCTTCGGTTGTGTCTCGTGTCATTAGTTCTTGACTTCCTCCTCTTTCTGTGATTCTTTTCTCCTGGTTTTGCTGGGTGGTGTTCTATTGTTTTCCGATGTCTGGACTCCATCATTAGTCCTTCGTGTGGGTTTTTTTTCCGGATTTCCAGATGTAGTTACAACAACCCTATAAATTTCCTTTGACTCAATAATTATATTTTAGGATGCTCCTAAAATACGTCTTATTGTCTGTTCTTTTAGAATAGGCTGCTGAGACGCAATGTATTAGAAGCAGTTACTATATTATAATTATCATAAAAAAAATTTCTTGTGCAATTACTAGGCAATCTATACAGAAGTAGTTAAAATACCGTAAAATAATCGGTTACTGAGGTTGCGTTATTGAGCGTTTTTGCTCATGTTTCACCCGCCTTTTCTAAATGAACAGACTATAGTATAGTATCCCTCAAGATCCTTGAGTTATTTCTTTTCTTGCATTTTTCTCAGACGGTTTAACACGAATAATTGTGAGAAGTTGAATCGCGTTAATTTGTGAGAACACTGCAGTTTATTCATAAAGTAAGATGGTGCAAGAGGTTTTTTACTTAAGTTCACCAATATTGAAAAATTAAATTTCATTACAAAATTATAATTTCTAGTATTCTAAAAGCGTATTTGAAACATGATCGAGAAAAAAAATTAAATATCACATTAGAATCGGGACTTAATAAATGCATTCACTCTGTTTCCTTTAAGTTCAAATTCTGTACTTATTTTTAGTGTTTTATATGTTTTGAAAAAGAAGTTTTATGAAAAGACAATAAGAAAATACCATAAAAATAAAGTGGCTGTGTTATTGAAATAAAATTTAAAGCCCTTAAAGCTCATACTGTTAAATTGAACCCCTCAAATTTAAATATGTTTGATATCGTGAACGAAAAATTATCTTTATCCAAATTAAATTTAGCTTGGTTTTTCCTCTGTGCCCCATGCTCTCAGAATTTTCAAAAGTATTGTTTGCTAACAAAACCACAATATTACCACCAACGTTTCCTAGAAAACCAGTCACAACAACAAGTCATGGTAAATGTTGGTGCCAGCCCAGAAGCGTAAATGAGAAATCCACATCTTTCCATACAATCTTTTGGTTCAAGACACAGGCCACTTGAGACGTTATTAGTCCATTAATCCTTAGGGCAAATACCCTCGCAACGACTTTGCCTGAATTAATGTGGGGATAAATAGAACTAGTAAATTCTGCGACACCACAAGGGCTTAAACAGTTGTTGGATATTATTACTTCTCTTCTAGAACACGAGCCATTCAATATTAAGTTGTCCGTAACGAATTGATTCCAATTTTGTTTACTATTCAAATTATGTTGATAGCTTTCCTTCAAAGTTCTTTTTAGTCTTGGCATTATGAATTAATAGTTACCATAATTGAAAAAGTTAACTTGTATCAATAATTGATTTGAAAATTAATAAGATTGTTATTTTTAATAACTCGTTAGCGATTTGCTTTTGAAAATGCTTGAATGTAATGAGTAAAAGTTTGGCTGTTTATTAACTGTTTTGTGAAAAATCTTTCAAAAGCTTAAGTGAAAAAGGAAACTCGGTTATTGTTACCTTTCCTACAATTCAGTTAGTTGCGATATTGTCACGCATTAGTTTTTATTTTTTACCAATTTTTTTTAAACATTTTGTTAAGCTCTTTTACTGTTCTTTTATAATACGTGTTATACAAAATGGTCCATTGACTTGCAGAATGAATGATCCCTTTACTATTTTTAATACTTTCATTGATTAGTAGTTCTACAAAAGGCTTCAGAGGTGCAAAATTATAAAAAGTCTTTTTTTAAAATATCTTCTTTCATATAAAACTTCTAAATCCTCAAACTTTGCGAGTTATCAAAATGCCATTTTTTGTGTTGCCTGAAGATTAAATGAATTTTATAATTTCCCTGTATATTTAATCTCTTGTCTAATATACCTTCATAGACTATTAATATTGGATATCCTCTATTATAGTTGACTTAATTACATAATCCGAAAGCGATTACACAAATACCATGTCATCCGTCAAGGCTTATTAGCAGATACATTAGACATCGCATCATATTCGAGGTCACTGTCCCGGCTTCTCCCCGAAATAGACCAACGCGATAAGATGGGATGTGGATAAATCTATACTATATAGCCTTCATAGGAAGGGGATTTCCAACCGTCAGTAAACAAAGTGCCGGTTTGATGCTGGGTGAAATGTTGGCCAAAGTTTCAGACTCTTATCCTACGGGTATTTACTGAGATGTCTTATCCTCTTTTGGTGTTTTGTCTAGACTTTTATTGATTTTTCTGTCTCGGGCTGGACTTAACCTCTACCGAGACTGCCTAAAAAGATCTGGCACTTGGATTTTCCCTTATTAGGACAGATATTTTATTGACTGTTGCATTAAAGAAGTTACTTTGCATTTGATCCTATGAAGCCATAACTAATGATAAATTTGGGTGTTTCGGTGTTTCTTGGGTATCTTATTCTGGTTTGAAAGGGGATATCTGCTGTGTGTTTATATTTTTGGTTCTATTATGCTGTAAGAGATTATTCGGGGGAGTGTCTTTCTTAGTGTTCTGTTTTTAGCATGTTTATACAAGCCAAACATCTATACAAAGTTTAAAACGTCTTGCCATTTATTAGAAACTTAGCGCGTTTTGATAGTTTCCATTTATAATGCTGATTTATATATAGTTTGTACTCGAAAAGCTTTATTTTATTAATTACAAATGTTTAATATTTCTGCTCTTAATGATTGAAACACTTCAGTTTCTTCTGTTTGTAAAAGCCTGATGAAACAATAATCCTCTAATTCAATTTAATGCTAATGAAAATATTAGTAGAAAAATAAAGTAACATTTGAGACTCATTATCTGAATAAACATAAAAATTGTTTGTGTGTGGAAGTTTCTTAGAGTTTCACATGTTTCAAAAAAAACTTTTTATTTCAATGGTTTGAAAGTTTATTTTTATACACAATGTTAAATTTCTAGAACATTCTTGAAATCGTTTTCATATCACTTAATGAGCGATATCTAACCTGCCCTAAGCTTTTATTAAAACACTAACCTTATCTACAGGATATCAAAATCGCGTTATCTACCAACCCTCGAGCAAAACCTTACATCTTTACACCACACTAAATTTCTTTGAAATTCTGTAAAAGCGCTTCCCAATCACTTCGCAAACGATATCGAACCTGCATATTATCATCTTCCCATCAGCCTCTGCCTCGGTATTAAGCCCCCTATCTGAAATTCACTCTAACAAATGCCCGTGCTAACCCATAACAGCATTTAACCCCGATTATGAGCCCATCCTGCAAATCGCCCTAATCTCCCTTCATTGCTTCTAACTGGCCGACCGGATCGCCATTAGACGACCCCCTCTCCCTCTCCAAATCGAAGATGCATCACCCTCATTAGCGTCCCTTCCCAATTTCATCCGTGGCTCGGGTCCAATTCATAGGGGGGGGCTAATAATAATTTGCCTTTATTAGAAGCACCCGAGAATTCGTTCGTTATGACGCGATGATGGTCTCGATTTTTTTTCACCTCCCTGTATAGTTAGTTAGTGATTATCGTGAAAGGTTATGGAGTGGATTTCGGTGTGTTATGAAAATGCGCAGTTTTGTTGCTGTGTGTGAAGGTGTTTTGCTGTTGTTTTAAGTATTCGTTTTGTTTGAAATATCGAGGGAATTGTGTACATAAAGAGGAGTTTATCTGCGTGACAAAGCAGCGATGAAGCATCGTTTTGTCGTCTAATGTGTTTGAGTTATGAAATTGTTTCCCGGTTCTTCTTGTTGTGTTAAAGCTTTTGTTATCTCCTTTAAACGTTCAAACTTTAAGAGTGTAATCTTTTTATTTTCCTCTTTCAAATGAGACTTTTAAATTTCAGACAAAAATAGAAACGGGTATTCAGTAGTAAATTTGTTTGAGACATTTGTTGTGTTAACTGTGTTACCATTCCTTTGTCGATCGCGTTAAAATTTTGAGTTCCTACAAATTATTTATTTTGAATGCAATCTCTATTAACAGATTTCCTTTCCCGTTTATCCCTTGTAATTATTCATATTTCGTTAAAACGAAATCATAAAGATATATAACATTCCAATGAAAAAATTTTTTACACATATTTGTTTAGAACTAGTCTATGTTGTTCCTGAGGTTTTTTAATGTATATGTTACGGGCAATGTGATGAATAGGGCATCATTAATAATGCCCGAAGTGGAAGAGAGCAATGTGATAAATTCAATGGCATTTATCAATGAAATTTATCACTTTGCCCGCCTCCACTCTGGGCATTATTAATAATGCCCAATTATTCACTTTGCCCGTAACATAATATACTTATTTTGATGCAGATAAAAAAAATGCAGATTTGTATAAAAAGACAAACCAACATAACTTCTAGGTCACTATCACACACATTGAATTTTATTACTAAAGATAAAAATCAATACATACAAAATTTACAAAAGATAAGTCAAAAATAATCCATTTACTTTGGAACAGCAGGAAAAGAATTTTTGCGTAGTTAGGTATCACAAAATTTGATACTCCTCCTCCCCCAACTTATATTGTGCCATATATACCTGCTTAAACAGGGTATGCCTATAAAAATGCCATACAATAAAGCCCCGATTATCCGCGGAATTGGGTGGCAAGGGTACCGCGGATAGCGAAAATCGCGGATAACCCAAAAAAGACTAAAAATGAGGTGAAAACATGAAAAAAAAATATTTCAGCATAAAAACTATGTTTTGTTGTACAAAAAACATGACATTAAAACTTTTAAAATATGTATAGTACAGCAAAAACCTTTGCTCTACTACATCTAAATCACTAAAATAAAGAAAAGTAAACAAAAACAATATAATGTACTGTTAACAAAAAGTGTTCAGTTATGCTTTTACGAAGCAATATCTAAAAATGCTATCCAAAATTGTATAATTCTTCCAAAATTTAAGGTTCGTAATTAAAAAATTTTTTTCGTGGCACTCGCGGATCATCCGCTCGCGGATAATCGGGGCTCTACTGTATTTGCAAAAATTAGCCTAGTTATATGAAAAGTTACGTATTCGCTTTCCTGCATACTTACGATATACAAGGAAAAATGGGTTTTACAGGCAAGTCAATGATTTTGGTTTGGTTTCTCTGCATACTTACAACCCGCAAGGAAAAACGGGTTTTACAGGCAACTCTTCTCTGTAATTGTGTTGGCTTTCCTGCTCCTAACAGCATGCAAGAAAGAAGTAGAGATGAGATGCAAAGGAAACCACTCATATCCCCATTTTATTTTTTCTTAAATGTTGGAATTATAATTTAATTTCTTATTACTTAATTGGTAGGTCATAATACAATACATTATAATTTAAATTTGAAGTATACGTGATTTTTGTCGATTTTTTAAAAAGTATGATTTTGTTATTCGGCCTATCTTAATTTTTCTTCTGAAAATTGAAATTCATTTGTAAGTTTTTCACCTCTTATTAATTATTTCCATAAATATAATGTCTGACTGAGTACCGCTTACTTGGTTTTGTTAATGTTCTATTTTTCCGAAAATTTCAATAGCCGAATCGTGTCAAAAAAGACTAACGTTGTACGTATCCCCTTTTTAAATTCCTCTTTAATTATATAATTTATGAGATTTTCTATTTATGGAATTGAAGGAATATGTTTAGATTGGTTTGCTAATTCCCCCCGAATCATTGTTGATTTTAACTGCCTGTAATATCATTTTTCTGAAAACATGATTAGTTATTAAATTAGTCAGGAATATTGATAAAATTATTAAAATATTGTTAAGAGTTACTTCTAAATATTTTTAAATTAGTAATGATTTACCGTAAAATGTTTACTATACCTTTATGAATTCTACATTGATTGTAAACAAATGACGCCAAACTTTCTATACCAGCTCAAGTAAGATTTTCTTCATATTTTTAAATAGTTTGGAAAAACTAGATTTACAAATGAAGAAGTTCATTAAAATTTTATTTATTCAAACGTTTTAGAATACGCGCTACTATATAACAGATGACTTCATTTGTATATTTTTAATTTTATTTTACGTTAGATCTCACCAGAATAAATTTTATGGGATGCTTTTCTTCTTAGCATCTGATCTAGCTAACGTTTTGTGTATCCGAAAGAAAATAAGAAAATTTTACTTATTCTGTTCATGTTTGCATGGTCTTAGGAATAAAATAAAGATCAGACACCCATCAACTGTTCTAATTAAGTCGCTTTGTTGGTATTTCCACCACAGAATCCTACTTTTCTCATTTCTTTGCTTACATCTTGTAGCAATTCACTATCTTGGGCTGTTATACGAATTAAGTCTGATAAACTCGCCTTATAATGACGTTGTACTATTTTATTATGACTTTTAATTTTAGATTTGCATTCCTATAAAAACCTAATGGTTGAATAACGGTTTATATAAGTTAGTTTCTGTTCGTTAAAAATGTATTTTTATTAAAATAATGTACTCTATTATTTTAACGTTACGAGATATGTAGGGTTGTCTGTTTCCTTTCCCATATTAAGAACCGTATTATGACCTCTGTGTCTTATTACGCAGACTTCCTCTTCGTTAAAAGTATCTATTTATGGTGCAATAAATCTTAACGATTGCGTAGCATAGATTTTACGGCTCATTTTTCTCAATTAACTTCAGTTATAAAAGGGAAGCCTAAAATTAGTTTTAGTGTTTCCTCTCTTTGAAATAATTGTTTCGATTTCCTCAATATAAGAAAATAAGGCGTCTAGACTTAAACAATATTAGATAAAGGCTTTATTTTGTGATCGTATGATTCAGTTGTTTCTAAAAACCTTAATTTCTCAGTAATTCAATAAGGGCATGCTCATATTTGCAATAATTATATAAGTGGGCTACTGCAGGACTTTGAATTAACGCTGGAAGACTTTTAAGCGTTATTGTTTATTTAATGTTAGTTATATCATTAGAAAGTTATAGTTATTACATTTGGAGCAATTTTAAGTTGTAGCATTGTAAAATTAATTATTTTTATTTTATCTCATTCATTGCTGGATTTATTCAACAGAAACGTAGCAACATAGCCTTACAATTTTAAGTAGAGTGAAATGCAGTATAAAATTTTTTAATATGTGTATTTATATAAGATTTACTTTGTGATGTTTATTTAAGGATTATTTTTCATTTTGTTAAAACAACTACATTTCGTATAGTGGAGCAACAAAGTAAATTATTGAAGAAGAGAAAGGGAGTTTGTGAAGTTTATACTCACTGCTTATTTGCATCCTTATATTTCGTGCATATTCTATTCACTGTAAAGGTTAAAAACAGTTTAATTTGAAAGAGGTTAGTACTTTAAAATAAGCCAACGCCCGTTGTTAAGGAAACCTTAGCCAATTTTAAAATGCCACACATAATCTGTAAATCATGAATCTAAACTTTCCTAAGCTTCTCGTTATTTACATTTTGAAAAAAATTTTTTTAAGTCCCCTCGTTATGAAGTAGAAATACCGGAAACTTTATACGATCCCCCCTCATTTTTATGCAACTTTGACCATTTTTATATTTTAAATCGTATCTCGATGTATTCTAGCTACTTCAAACTTAGCTCTCTTGGATTTTTATGCATTTTATTGCTATTCCTATCTCAGAATTTTTCCAATCATTCCGGAGCTCTAGGTTCTAGAATATTTCAAGATAGAACGATGGCATTTTCCAGTTTTGATACCACAGAAAAGGATCAAAACTTTTTTCCCCTACTGGGAAAGATAGATCCACAAAGGCTTAAATAAAATTGCCGTTCCTGTAATTTATAGGGGCAGTTTTTGTGATGTTGCAGATGAGTAATGGATCTTATTTTTGTACTTTAAGTCAGACTCCCATAAAGTTCTACCAAATACTGGTTGAGAATGTTCTTATTCTGGATTAAACCAGAAATGAAATACTTGGATCTTTTGTTGTGACATTGATTTATGCTTACAGAATGCTGTTGTTAATAACTAGAATCAATCTAAGCTTTTATATACTATCTGGCTTTTTCCACATTTCTCTTTGCTGAGTGTAAATTTGGGAATTATTTCATCACCCGTTACTCTGAATGATTGTTTTCTCTTGAATAATTTTTCTGGTAGTTAATTTAACTTCGGACCTTTCAAAAGGGAATGGAAAGTTTTATTACTTAATGTCTGATTAAACTTTATTTGGATTGTGGTACGTTTTCTGTTTTTTATTGGTAAAATAAAGGTTACTACTCTGACTTAATGCTAATTTAGTTTTTCCTTAATATCGCTTTCTAATGTATTGTCTCTAGATAGTTTTGTTATCTTCTACTTTGAGCTTGCTTCGATTGGATTAAAACTATTTCTTTATATGAGATACTTATAAAACATTATTATTCATTTCTTGTTAAAAATAACTTATTAGTAGTTTTAATAGAAAAATTATATTAAATACAGTGAAATCCTTGACATCCTTTGAGAAAGGATTTGGTGAAAATTTCCAATTAAGAAATTGTGTTTTTTTCTGTTTCTAGTGTAAACCTTTATATCCTCTGTGGAAATAAAGTTCATCCATCATGTTTTTATTAAATAAGGTTTTATTTTGTTTCAATGAGGATGTCTTAAATATTTACAGATTCTTAATATTGCATATTGCTGTGTTTACGTGCCAATGTAAGAATAATTATGGATATAATGGGAATTAATTCAAATCTTTATAATGTGTTATATCTTTAAAACGTATTGGTAAATGAAATACCCCTCAATAAAATAGGAAAGGGGGGAAAGCCTGTTATCAGCTGTATTCACTTTAAAACCAATTTTTCCTTGCTTGTTGTAAATATGCAGAAAAGCAAACATGGGGGCTTTATTTGTGGGTGGTCATGGTCAATGATACTAGATTTATATACGGTATCGATACGTGTTGTTGTTTCTAATTTCCAGTTGGTCTAGCGAAAGCTAGACCAACTCCATGAGTCCAAAGACTTTCAGAAAGTCCAGAAATAAAAAAGGCTTAAGGAGAGTATCATAAGGAGAATAAAGATTATCACTGTATAATTGTCCTGAAAGAAGATGCATTAAACTTTAATGATAAAATCTGAAATATATATATTAATCCATTGTCTCATGGTAAAGAGTCATTAAATGAGAACTATAGTTTTCAATAAGAAATATAAGGTAAATAATTTTGAAAAATTGTGTTTGAATATTAATTGGCTAGCTAGCTGTCTCCCCTTTTTTTAATTAAAGAAAGTTTTGATTTGTTGCTTTTGGCATAACTTTTTAATTCGACCAAAGAATCTGCAATTATTAGCGGCAATGAATATCAAACGTTTCTTTCACTCTAGACAATCATTCACCTGCCATGGGGAAAATCAGGCGAATTCCTTGAAACCGAAAAATCTCAGAACGCCTCCAAAATCAAACCCTCCAAAGCTGTCTCGTCATTCCCCCACACTTTTAACAATTACCTCGAACGGCCATTAATTTCGGGTTCTCCGAAAACAAACTCCGAGCGAAATAAAATTACTCCTAACGGCCATCCGATTATTTTCCGAATCCTCTGAAGCAATTAAGCTAAAAATACACCGCCCGTTATTGAATTATAGCTCGCGCAATGGACTGCTGAATTCCATTCTCGGAATTCTTTCTTTGCGTTTTTGTTTGGGTGTGTGTGTGGACTGAATGGAGTGACGTATCGCGGTGGGCGAGAACACTACTGGACGTGCTATGTAATGAATTTTGCTGCAAATATTTGTCGGCCGGGCTGTAGCGCTGCTGTCTGAGGTTTTCTGATTTTTGTTTGGGAGTTGTGTGGTCCGTATTCTGTTATTATTGTCTGATGGGATGGGATGTTTAATGTAAAAGGGACCTATTGTTTCTTTTTTAAGAATTTGTGATGCGTGGTTTATATTGATTTGAAATTATTTATTAGGTTGTCCTTAATTTTGATCATTTGGAAGTATCATTAATATTTTAAGTATTTATTTTAAAACTGTAACCATCTTTCCATGATTATTTGATTCATGTGAAGCTTTTTTTATATGAACGGTTGAGGCTGAATTCTTACTCTGCCCTTTTTCTGGCAAACTTTGTAAGTTTGCGAACGATTTTTGCTTATAGAAACGTGATGGGATGTTGAAGACATGCATTTGGCATGTTTGGCATGCATTTGTTTCCATTATCTTGTCGGTTATGGGAGAACGTCGCCCTGTTTTATTTCTAACCCTCTCTCTGTTACTTCCAACTGAAGTCACAAATAAATCTTCAAGTGTAGGTTCTTTTTTTTCGATTACTTCAAAACTTTTTTCTTTATGTGACTACACTATTAAATTCAAGTAATACTATATTAACATATGATAAATTCATGTTATTACTTATAACAGGATTAGTTAAAATTTACTTAGTTATTAATTGAACTAATCAAAATCCTATCTACAAAGTGGTTTCCTGTAGTTATTTTTCGAATCAAGCCTTATTAATAAAAGTACTTTATAGTATTAGCTTCTTAAGAAACTGATATGTCACTCGGTAATTCCATGTACATAAACTCTTAGAGAAAGAGTTATTCCACTTAGATTTTTGCAGCTTCAGGGACTTTCCAAGAGTGTTAAGCAATTTCCACTTGCGTTCAAGTGGTTCTAAGATATTGTTAACACCCTTTAAGTATTCCCTTAAGTACTGGAGTACTACTAACATGAATATAGGGAATCTAAAAAATATGTATTGGGTGTTAAAATCTTTACATTTTAATTTTAGATTTATGAAAAATAGTTACCAAATCATGAATTTTATTAAAGAATAGTTTATGCTCAGAGTTCTCTAAACTAAATAAAATACCCTTTTTAAAGTTCGAAGTTTTTTTAAAGCCATCCTTTTAAAAAATATATGTTTCTTTATGTTTATTTCACTTATGACCCATTTCTTTTACTAAACAATGTTTCGTCTATTGAAAATGTTTATGTATTTAAATCTGTACATTTTAAAATTCCGTTTAAATTACTATAAATACTGTTATATATATTTATCTCATTAATATTATGAATCTATTATAATTGTGAATCTATTTCCCCGTATCCCGATTTGTAAGCCATTGAGTAATTCAAATTGGTTGGAAAATGAATGAATTATAAAACAAGATTGATCTCCATGTTATAAATGCAGATTAGCTATTATTAGGTTTCCACGATACGTCTAATATTGCGGAACCAATGATCAGCTTGCTTTTTATCCTAAGTTTGTCGAAACCAAAAAAATAAGTATTTGATCCAGTGATGATTTGATTTCATTATTTTTTAAAAATCTATTTCTGACATTTGTTCTTTTCTTAAAGAAATGTTCCCGTTTCAAAGTGATACAATTTCTAATTATTTCAAACCAAAGAACTTATTAGAACAAGGTATACTTTTTCAATGGAAATTCGAGCTATTATTTTGGACACTGATTATTGAATTAATTTATGTGCTTCTTTGATAAGTTATATTTGATAATTTTCCTTTAGAAATTGGAATGTTTGCTGTAGAAAAGGGGGTAGTCTATTGCATAAAACTTCTAAGCTGACTACTCTCTAGTGAAAAAAAATAATGGACACTTAACCAAACGTTTGATTTGATGTTGTTTAAAAATGCAACTCATTTAGTTGGACGATTATGCTGGTGATTTTCACGGTTTTCAAAATATTAGAACTGGTCACCTTATCTGGCCTACCCTGCAGATCTGAACTGGTCAGTGGCCGCTTTCTCTGGGAATCTGGAAAACAAGGAATACTCATGTGATGAGAGAGATAAACCTTAAACAAATAGGAAAATCCCTAGTCATTTTCTTTTTATTTGGTACAATTTTTGAATTTATTACAATTTTGGCCATAGCATTTATTGAATCACATTTAAATTAACGATTTTCAATGATCTTCTAGCAGAATTTACGTTTTACTTGGAGCCAGGTCGTAAATATATGTCAAATAGTTTGATGGTTATCTTATCATGTCCAGTGATTAATTTTTAAACCATCTAACTGGGGTATTCCATGTCAAATCAACAACGAATAGTTTGATGGTTATCTCATCTTGTCAAGTGATCAGTTTTTCAAGCGTCTGACTGCTTTCTTTTTCATTCATTCACATTTCATGCTGCTTTATTAGATACATTTATTAACTGATTTGCCCAGCCTTGCACGGGTTAAGATAATTAATTTGTTCTTTTAAAATTCTATCAAGTCGCATAATTTTTCTTGTCTGTAGCAGGTTTTACCATCCAGGTAACCTCGACACTTTTATCATCTCGGCGTCCTCTTTGCCTTTTTCATCCTGGTTCCTACTGTATAAACTACCGATCCCTCCCCGGTGTGTGTTGCGCAAACTATGGCATATCTACTAAATTATCCATATAAGTAAAAAAGAATCAATTGACTCTATTCTCATTTGTAATTCAGTATCTTTAAAACATATTTTTTTAAAGCCTTCTCGGAGCAGATTTGAAACCCCCATCTGTACTCATTTCTTGAACTGCTTTGGATCCTATCTGATGATTATCACCGCGAAATTGGTTCTATAAATTTAAGATTAAACAACAGTCTTTTCAAAAACTCAAAATCTTATAAAAACTCCCCCTTCGTAAAATATTCCTCCTCTTTCTTGACAGCCGAAATTTCATTCTCGTTTTGCGCGCCTGATATATTCCCTTCGCCATCCATCCTCCACTCAAGGAGAGTAATGTTTCCTTTTCGAATTCGTCAACTCGGGAATCGCCTCCACATTCGTCCCCATTGTTTCTAAACGGGCAAAAAGGGGCAATCGGAAGAGCCTTTTCTTGAGGTTCTCGGGCACAGCGCCAGGTATCGATCGCTGTGCCCGAACGCAAATGGGGTAAATATATGAAACGATGCTTCACTCACACCAACACTTTACGTTTACACTAAGCCCTTGCTTTTCCCGATTCATCTCGCTGGCTTGTTCGAGTGTTAATCTTCGCGTAAGAGACGCCGATTTAATCGATCGCTGGAGTGTTTTACTTTGAGGGATGTAATGTGGATCTCATCGGAAAAACCATCTAAGGGAGGATTATTTAAGAATCCTTTACCCTAAATGACAAGGAACCTTTGTATTTCTTAGTTTTTAAACATATTTATATATGATTTTCGAACAATTTTGAGAATTGAAGGACTTATTGGTTATGGTTATACGCAGGGCTGCGAGTGCTGCCCTAATTGTGCCAATCGTGGAAACCTGAACACTTTTAAGGTAGTGTATTCATTATAAAGTCTACTATTTCTCGAAGTCAAATTTAACTCTAAACTCCAATTTAAAGCTGTTCCAAAACGCATTTCTGCTGCGTTTGGAAAATGGAAGTTTCCCTGCTCCAAAACATTTTCCCACTTGCCACCCTATAATACCTAGATATCCATCATCTTTTCTCGTAGTCATAAGATTTAACAAAAGTATATTTTTACAGCTGCACATTTCCTGATACTTTTTGATTATATTTTCTTCTATCTTTTTTACATGTTTTTTTGTGATAATTGGAAGAGGTTTAAGGAAAAAGGCGAAAGGGCATTGAACTTTGTGTACGTTTTGGCTCAGGATTGGTTCAGTTGGTTAAGATAAATGTTAAGGAATCAAAGTTTTAGGTAGTCAAAGGACTCAAATTAATGTAGTGAAAAATAAAAATTCACAAATTTTGATAATGGAATCATTATGGATCCATATTTATTAACACCTAAGAGTAGCAAAAGGAAGTCCCAAGTCTGTTGTTCAATACGTAAACGTCTTATAAAATAAAGTAGCTATGACAATATTAGGTTATTCTATAACTAATAATCGAAATAAGTTTTGAAGTATAACTGATTAGTTAGATCTATCGTGAAAGAGTTATTATACGTATGATGCGAATAAATTGATTGAATTGGAGTGAAAGTGAATGCAATTGAATTTGATTTGGTAGATTTCATCATTGTCAATTTGACCTCTTACTTTTGTTAATAGATTGAACTGTGGATTCAAATTGTTATCTTAATAAACAATTTCTTTAGTTTGACTAAATTTGACTGCTTTTACTTCAATTTTTCCCCTAGTGAATTTTAAAGGTTGAAGTCTCTGTATAGGGGGACGTTATTTTCTATTGCAAGGGTAAAAACAATTTCAATTCTTCTAAAAGTTTTCAATCTTATCACCTGAAGCGTGTTTATTGGGTATTTCAGTAACATTTTTGTATCCCACATGAATTAAACACAATGTACTATTAAAATTTTTTTACGCTAGCAACTCCCTCCATCGAACACAGTTTTAACGATATTTTCGTTATCATACATTCCTCCTTATCGGATATTTATCAATTCCACTGAACATAATAAACTGGAAGGCGACAGCGGGCCTTTAAGGGCGCTAAGTAAAATGGAATGAAACCAGAAATAGAAGCGGTGACCCTAAATATGTGGCCTTCCCTGGGCTGAAAATCGTAAAGTTTTTACGACTGTATTATGGCGCGAGCCGCCTTTTTTGAGGAGGCCCTGAGTGATTGGTTTCAGTAGTGGAGATGCTGGATTTAATAAACAAGCAAACCAAAAGAACGAGAGAGCGTTGCTCTTTCCGAGGCTTGTAAAATATCTCTTCTCTAAAGCCGTGGTTAGGAAAGGTATCATGCTTGTTTTTTACTACTTTTGTTAGGTTTGTGTCTGGGGGTTTTCTTTTGAGAAAGTTCTGGTAGGGATTTTTCATTTATTTGTGGACGTTTACCTGAGCGTATTATAGTAGTGAATGTGCTCGATAAATTGATCGTCGTGCGGCCCGAATAAATTTGGAGGTGTATCTAATTTGCTGTCAGATAAGTGGAAACTTTGATACACGCACTGTGATGTATTAATTATATCATATTGAACATGTAAAATCTTGTTCTTTATATTTTTCATTAATCTCGGAACCGGGGGGATCTAGGATTGATTCCTGGATGGGTAACTACTGATCATGGAGTTAAAAGTAACCAAGTATGTTATTATTTTGATCAATAGTCGAGGATACATTTGTTTTTAGAAGAGTTTAATTAGATTAGAGGATGTGTAGTAACTGTCTTTTAGAAACCATCTCTCATATCATTTATAGTCAAAAAACGTCCTAGCATCGCTCAAAAATATCCGTTTATTACCTTTTTTTTAGAAAGATCTGTGTTTTGTTTAATGATGTACAGAATCGGTATATATATGGTCTATTTACTGTATAGAATACTTTAAAGTAACTTACAGTTCATGAACTTTAACTTCAAAATTTATGAAGCAAGTATCGTGAAGTATTTTGTGACTCAATATAAGTAGTAGTTTTTTTAACTTTATAAATGCAGGGATGTTGCGGCTGCGCCAATTGCGCCAAACTGCGCCAAATCCTAATTTATGTGCTAAACTGCTACAAATACCGTATTTTGAGCAAAATTGCACCAAAACTGCGCCAATTAACGATTTTCCTGAAATGAAATTATCAAACTCTCCTCTCACGCGACGAATTACTTTCATCCTCAGGAAAAAAAACTCAAATCGTCTATGGATGGAATCTTTTCCACATTTCTACCACTTGAAGTCAAAACCGATGACATCAGCCATCGAAACCAGATATAACATTTTTTTAAAATTTATCTCCTTTATAAAATAGGTTTCAATTCGCTGCGTTTAGTCCGTTAAAAAGTCGAAAAAATCGCAATTTTTCGCGGAAGTTTCGTTTTTTTGCGGAGTGTTCCGTTTTCCCGCGATTTTCGTGGCAAAATGGCAAATGGCGTTTCAAAATGGCTTCTTCTTGCGTCGTTATGCGATATAGAAAAAAACTTGACTGTGGTCCGAAACCCACAAGTCCGATGTTCCGAAAGTCGGAAAATTAGCAATTGGTCCAGAAAAAACAACTTTACTTTGGTCAGAGCAGCCTGAGAAGTCTAATAAGATAATTTTTTCTCTATTTTATTTAGTAATTTCAACTTAGTGGATTTTCTAAGATGTAAATTTTTACTGAAAGGTCATTTATAGAAACTTAATTTAAATTAGAAGATTATAGTGTTTTTTATTTGATTTAAGATTCTAAAAATACCTTTAAAAATACTTATTTCTTACTTTTTTGCTCTACTTAACTAAAAATTCTTGACAATATCGTTTTTGCAATTTAATTATTTCTTAAATAATTCTGTTAATTAATTTCTTTTAATTTTCTATTTCATTTTAGTTACATTTTGACTTTTAAAGTGGTTTTGAAATCTGATTCAGGAATATAACTGTCATAGTGTGTACTTGAAGCTGTGTAAAATTTTTGTCCTTCTTAAGTTATGTAAAAAGTTAATCCTTGAATTTTTTAAAAATACATAATGAAAACTCCTGGAATACTCCTTTATTTTGATTCCTGAAAATTTGTATGAACCCTGCATTTGGCGTTTTTGTTATTAAAATTAAAATTTTATTAAAAACAATAATCTTTAACAATTACTTTGTTTTAAAAACATCATAAATTAATTAAAAGTTTGTTCAGAATTACCATTTAACCTTTAATTTAAGATAAAATGGCTTATCATAGGTTTTTAAATCTATTTTGTGATGGTACTTTTCCCCCTTTTTTGAATTTGTCGAAGGTACCTTTAAAAAGTTACAATTTTGCTTCTAGCTGTTCAAACACTTGTTTTGCGTAATTCGTCATCAACTTTTAATAGTTAATTAACTTAATCATGCATAGTTTTAAGGTTAATAGTTGGGATAAATTATCAGTATATTTTAGTAACAAGAACTATTAACCCTGCTATGTATTTTAATTTTGATTTTTGATTGCTGCAAAAAATTGATTCGGCTTGCTACAAAAATGGTTTATTCTGCTACAAATTTTAAATTTAGCTGCTACAAACTGCTACAAATTTTAAATTTAGCTGCTACAAAAACTGCTACAAAATGCTCAATGTGGTGCAACATCCCTGTAAATGAGAAATAAAGACACTAATTACATATTATTACCCCATTCTCTTGTTGTTTTAGAATGACTTTTTACATCCTTCCCTTAGCCAAAATTACATTATTTTAATAATAAATTACATTATTGAATTAATTACATAATTATATCATTTTTCCCCATCCATTCCTTAGCCCCGATTTTAAAATTGTAAAAGGGTATTTCTCGTTTTGTTATAGTATCAGTTTAAAGCGTTGTTAAAGGTAACCAAAAAGCCTTCGTTTATGCCTTATTCAAACATAATTATGTTAATTGATGTTTGCTGTTCGCTACCTTCTGAATAATAGTTCAAAGAGTAATCATTATCCTTCAATTCCCATTACCCCTCTCCACTTTCGAAAAATAAAAAGGTTTCATTTTATCCTTGACTAACTTAATAGAAATTTCAAGTTGAGAGTTTCGTGCTTCCTTTTTTACCTCCCTATTAAACGCTTTACGTGATATTGCTCTCAACAAAGTAATTTCGATCCTTCCAGCGAGCTAAATCTAATTTCGTTTCAACGACTGGATTGCGTGTTTCGAGGCATTTTTCGGGGTTACTCTCCAAATCGATCTTGAAACGTCCCATTCAGATTTGTTTGTACACCCCGAGAACTATTGCCAGCCCTATGACTACCGCTACCGTGATAGTTAATGAACTAACTGTTTATAGTTCTCTTTTTAATTCTAGTTATGTGCTTATTTAAGCAGCTATTAGTTGAAACAATGTTACAGTCATGAATAAAGAGGAATCTATTTTAAATGCACAAATGTACTCGTATTGCCACAGAATTGTAAACGAATATGAAATGTTCATATGAAATATGAAACGTTTGATCTTATGATGCATGTGTTCATTGTATATTCTACACTTGGGGGGGGAGGTTACGCATAATACACTAAATCGATATCGTTCAGTGGTCATACATTTTAACCTGGATGTTTTAAATGGTTAAGAATAAATTAAAAGGAGTGTGTTCAGAACTATTTTAAATTTGGTCAGTTTTGTTGATATCAGTACTAAACAGATAAATATATAAATGTACGAATACCTTTTACTCTTGAATGGAAGATAAAGCAAAATATAGGTAATCTAAAGAAAAATATGGAAGGAAAATATAACTTTATGATTTGTTTACATTAATTAACGGTATTTCCCTGACTCTACATTATTAAAACCTTCATGCATTCAATTCAAATAAGGGGTTATGTTTTTAAGCTCGAAAAGTCAATTAGTCCTTTTTTGGACTTAATTCCCTTTTTCAAATTGACGATTTAATTAAGGCTGAATAGAATGCATGAAGGACCCCTTGAATTTGTGAAAATGATGTCCTGTCCATTTATTGTATTTTTTTAAATTTAATTTGGAATTAAAGTTAATTTGTCTTTCTTTTCCTATTATTTATACTGTAAACCATAGAGGAAGAATAGGAGATAAAGAAACCATAGAAAATTCTATCCTTCCTCTATGCTGTAAACTAATCCAAAATAAAATTTGCTCTTAATTTAAAAGTATTTTAACACAAACTTTTTTTAATGTAGGGAATGTTTGACTCCATTCATATTCACTTACTCCATTGAAACTGCTTTAAGGATTCAGTTTCATTATAATTTAGAATTTTATTTGTCTTAATATTTATATTTCTCCCTTTTGTGGTGATATGCAGAAATATGATTTTTCTTCAGATAAAACTTCATAAGGTTGAAGAAGGGAATAAGTCCATCAACTTTCTTTTAACCGTAAAATATTTTCTAATGAACTGTTTTGGTGATTGCTCTGTTTTCTAAATAGTGTGTAAAAATTTGGTGGTTAAACAATGAAAATTCCATTACTTATACAGTTTTTTTTCCGATTTTCTCAAAACCTGGGTTTTGGACTTATTCCCTTTTTCTCTTTAGAATAGGATAGACTGGGCAGGAGGCCTAACTCACTTCTTACTAAACGATTTTTCTATTTAAAAAATTTTTTCCATAGTGTACTACTCATAAATTTTACACAACTTTTATTAGTAAATTAAAAACAATCCAAACCCCAAAATCTGTGAACGAGATGCTGAGACTATAATGTTATGCTAATGAATTTCCATTGATAGTAGGAAAAATTAGATGACAAGAAAAAATATAATTTATGAAATAGTCTGTAAAATTGTTCTCGTAATCAATTTTCTTCTTGTGCATTTTCCTCTTAAAGTTTTTTTTTACAAGCACCTCCTAAAACTCAAGATGTTATTCAACAATCTCTTCAATTAGCCTTTTGTGAGCGAAAACTAAAAATTTTTCTGAAACATTTAATTTAGGTCAACTGGTCTCGCCACCATTATAATTAAAACACGTCAGAGTTATGGGACTCGTTAGGAATATTTAAACTACTTAACAACCAAGATAAAACTTTTTTTAACAGTAAGCGTAATTTGTCCCATCCAGTTCATGATTATTCAGTCGTATATAATAACAAGACCATGAAACCACTTTTTCTAGATGTTTTAATAACAATTGAAATTAAGTTTCTGTTCTCCAAATATTTTTGGCTAATTTACCTATGAGGAGTATTCATCCTGACACTCAAACTTCAATTTACAATTATTATGGTGAAGTTAATAAGAAAAAATATCTTTTTGGTAATCAATTATCGATGTCGGTTGTCTGCCCTAATGAAACTTTTCAAAATTTACTAAATCTTTTGCGTATATTTTTTAAGAAAAACACTACAAGCCTGGCATTGTTATTCAATAACATCGCGAATTTCTGCTAATGTTCAAACTTCCAGATGTTGACCTCTTGAAGATATGTTTCTGGTTCGAAAATTTACCCTTTACTACTATCATTTCATTTAAGAATTGTGTCTTAGGATTATTTATTGTTTTAAAAGTACAAGAAAAATTAAATAATTAAATTTGTTTTGCTATTTTTTTACTGTCTTGATTTTTCTTACACTATTTCTTTACGAAGTTTAGAAAAGAGAAAATGTATAAACGTGGGAAGGAAACATAGGATATCAACGTAGGAAGTTCATTTTATTGCTATTCAATAGTTTCGTACTTGGTTACATCATAAATCATCTAGCCCTCCATTTGGGTCATTCCTTTTACTAGACGTATCGTAGTAGAGACCAAGTCGAACTTCCAAATATTTTTGCAATTTTTCCTAACTTGAGAATAAGCATTCTACTCAGGGTTGGCAAAAACCCGGGTTTAAAAAAACAAGTGAGTTGGGTTTTCATCGAGTTTTCTAAATTCATCGAGTTCTCATTCTTATTATTTTTCATCCTCACCATGACTTCTCTTTTTTAAAAAAAACAACCTTACCACGCTTCCGATTAAAAGTCGGACCCGCGTGCGTATTACTTCAACACATACATTCCTTTATTATTTTCGCCATCGAAGTGTTCATTAGCCACGGGCGAGTTGATGCCGGACGGGACAAATTGGTGGCGGAATGTAGCTGTTAGTGTAATTGGGGCACTTTAGAATCGAGTCTGGATTATTTTTTAGCGTCACGAGGCGGCCCCCTTTCAATCCCGAATAATAAAGAATTCTTTTCGTTTCGATAATGATCGTCACCAGGATTATGTCTTCCGGAAATAGCTGGCAGTTCTCGTGAATTTTTATGTCGTTCAATATTTAATCCCCGAGAATCGGCAACAAAGTGTATGGGCACGAAAGGGGGCGTACTGAAAGCGCTTTCTGTTATTCATGGGTTTGGAGTTTATGGTATTTTATTTAGCAAATTCCTTTTTTTACAGTCATGTGTTTAAATAATATGTTTTGGGTATTTTTATTACTTGCTACTTGTCATACTTTCGATGCATTTTATCTCAAGAATTCGGGAGTCCATTGGATTAACTCATGAACCGTCGTTATGATTGCCGTTTTGAGGTTATGCTATCTTGTTATTTCTTTGTAAAAAGCAACAACTTAATTGAGCTTTAAATGTGGAGTGAAAAGAAGTTGAGTAAACATTCTATGTTTTAAATCAACGAATCGCTTTTAAATAATAGATATAGGATGTTTTTTTTATCATTCTCCTTATTGAAGACAAAGTACTGCTTTAGACTGAGGCAAGAAATCGTGAGACTACATTATATTAACTGTTTCAATAGAACAATTATTAAATGGCTAATTATATAGAAAAGTACACGAGTCTTTTCAATTAATTCTTCGTATTTGTGTTGCTTATTGTGGTCTGTTTCCTTGCAGAAGCTGAAGAAACTCGACCAGTTCTTCCAGAAAGCCTGGAAAGCATACCTAAAGCAGATTATTTTCCCAACCAGCGTCATCGCTGGAATACAAATGAGGTATGTCAATTGAATTCGTTCAACTGTCAATAAATTCCTTTAATTTAGTTCGAAATAGTATAACCTTAAACACATATTAATGTCCCTTTCAACTATATGAACTAATATGGTTACTACTAACCTATTTCCCCCTAAAGTTAATGTACATTTTTTACTCCTAAAATCTTCATATTTTCATTGAAATGTTTTTAATAGGAAATAGCATCTCTGCTTATCAGTTTTGAGCGTCATGAAGATTGGCTATCCAAAGAAGTTAAGATCAGGTAAGTGGGCAAATTCCATTTTTGGCTGACTGAAAATGGCATGTTTTTCACACGTTCCTGATAAAAAAAGGAGGCTCTGTTACTTATACACTCTTATCTGTCTACATATTTCGTTCAAATTGAAATTTTAATGAAAATAAAAAGAAAGAATTTTCTTTAATTTTTTTTTCTCGTCAGACCGAAGAGCGGCTCAATGCTGTTGTACAGCCGGAAACGAGTGCGATACCGGAGAGACGGTTACTGCTGGAAAAAGAGGAAAGACGGGAAGACCACTCGGGAAGATCACATGAAACTGAAAGTGCAAGGAACAGAAGTGAGTTTCACTGTCTCGATTCGCTTTTAAAGCTTATAGTACTGCTACCAACCCTACTTACCATTGACCCGAACTAATGACTATTGTGAGGCATATAAATGGGTACAGAGGATTTATAGTCCTAATATATACTCTGAATAATATCATTGAAGGTTTGTGAAGTTCAATTTAATGAAGTTAGGTTCAATTCCGTTATAGTTCCCGCTAAATATCGCCAATCTCTTTTGGACACTAGAAAGTATAAGTATTGCTAAATAATTTCAAACTCATAGATTAAAATGATTAGTTAGATCTATAACTGTTCAGTTTATCATTAAAAATTAGAAAAATTTGTTTACATTTGAATATTGAGCGTTCGAAAGAGATTGGCGATATTTAGCTGGAACTATAACGGAATTGAACCTGAAGTTATACGCATAACGCATTCGTGTAAAACGTTTCCCATCCAACCCAGGGCCCAGGGCCCGATTTAAAAAATCTTCTACATTAGGCACACCTCGCAAGAAGATCCCCATATTATTTGTTATTCATTAAGGTAAATTAACAATACACCACATAATTGGTAGTTTCATATTAGCTTGTTGACTTTTCCAAAGATGTTAACAAAACGTTCCTTAAAATCGTAAGTATGTTTTTATCATACATTTAGGAAAAAGGTATTGGAATTACAAAAGTTATTTTTATACTTAAATTATATAATTGATATTTTGGGCTCCTAAAAAGGGGGGGCTAGGGCTGGGGTTCCCTACCTAAGGGTAAATCAGGCCTTCATGAACCATTCTTTTAACTAATCTAACCGGGAATTTCTCTGAAGCAAATTTCGTAATGAAAATGGGGAAATAATTCTTCACCGAACTAATATGACTGCCGTTTCATTCTAATTTATCCTCACTTCGTATCCTTCCTTCACTTCTACACGACGCTGGAATAATTAGATTTTTTCGGCTACGACTCTTATTTACCGTCTAAAACTAAAATCCTTGGAAATTAATGACGTTTTCATTGTGAATCGAATTTATTTTCTAATTACTGCTTGATTAAAGCCGCTTTATTTACTAACGCTTTGAAAAAAAAATTTCCTGGGTCGATAAAAACGAAATCACTGAGTCTCCGCTTTCTCAAAACCTTTAATTACTGAAGAAACTTGTTTTTGAATTGGATTCAAGGGACCGCCTTGCCATTAATTTTACAATATTTAAAAAAATCCCAAGAAGTTTTTTTTATAATCTGAAATCTCTGATTTTGCTTTTTCCATTATTGATTTAAGCATTAGGGAAGGTAAACCTTTTTTGCACCCTGGTTAAAAAGTTAAATTTTATGTGCATATTAATACTCTTAATTTGTTCTTCAAATAATCAATTTGTTTTCAATAGTTAAATATCTTAACTTTAGAAATTTTTAACATTTTTTCAGTGTATATATGGATGTTATGTGCACTCAGCCATTCTACCGACTTTTCATCGTCGATGTTATTGGCTGCTGCAAGTACGTACCTACCTTTGATCTTTTAAGGGGCACACCTAGTGTGACAGCCTAAAAAAAGGCAATTTTTGGGAATTAAATAAAAAAAACTAGTGAATCAATCGTTTTAAAATTTTGAGGGTATATTTATACATGTTTTGAGAATACACAGTAAAATTTTTGAAATAAAATATTAAATATTTTTGAAATGACACGCGATCTCCTGCGGCGCCAAAAAAAAAGGTCCTCCACTGCTGGAGTGATTGCAGCCTTCTCCGTTGATAAAACCTAAAAAAAAATTCTCGTGAAACTAAAACATATTGTCTGTACGATGACCCTCGGGCGAACAAAAAAATCAAAAATTGACAAAATGGCGGCATGTTGAAAAAAAAGTTAAATTTTACCCAAAATTTTGGTCGTTTTTGGCCTGCCAAAATTCGATTTTTGATCAGATCAAAAAACTGGAGAGTCATCGTATGGAGAACTATATAGAGAAGATGCAAAAAAAAATTTGATAGCGATCGGATCATTTGTCTCCGAGTAATCACTCCAGCAAATTCGAAAAATGCTGTTTCGAGAAAAACGCGTTTAAAGATAAAATGATCGTGTTCACTGCCGAGCGGCTACTCTTTTAAATGGCTGTAACTCAAAAACTATTTAAGATATCGATTTAAAATTTGAGTATGTTATTTTTAAAGGTATAACCTATCGAAATATAAAAAAAATAAAAAAATCGATTTTTTGAAAATTTCACACTAGGTGTGCCCCTTAAATAATGTATTTCAAGTAATTGTCAAAAACATGTTTTGATTTCAAACGCGCATTTTGTGATGAATGGAAAATTTAAAAAATTTTCTCTGAAATATAAATTATAGTTATTTTTTAAAAAAATCTGATCTTTCAGAGAAATTAATTCGTCTAGTGCAGTGATTTAGTAATTTTTTTATCCTTGCTTGCTTACTTCTTGGTGTATAAACCAGAAGGGAAGATTTATGAAGTTCTCTTTTTTGTGTAAAATAAAGATTAGACTTCAATTTCCAGTTTGGATTAAAATTTCAAGGAATCTTAGAAGTTATAATTATATCTTAAAAGTTATAATTATATCTTAATATTTTCCCTTTATATTTAGAATCCTGATATAGTTCTAGTTCATTATCTCAATGTACCATACAGTGATGACAACAAACTCTTAGTTACACCAAGTCTCAGTTACTGTGCTGACAAAAAGGAATGGACAAAGGAGGAATTAGTTTCTCAATTGAAACCGATGTGTAAGTTTTTTCTGTACATATTTTTAATTAGTCGATGCTTTGATATCTCTATTTTATATTTCTGTTAACAATTTAAAGATTTGTTTAGCTTTTTTTTGCATTTTAAGAGCTCAACTCTTTCAATGGGGAATAATTTTTCAACTGTACTGCATTATAGTATAATTATTTTTAAATAAATATTTCTTACTGGCCTTTTTAACAAACTTGATCTAAAATATTTTTTCTCTTTTACGTTTTTTAAAGATGTGTTTAGACTAAAGACATGCTTCTCAAAACATTTTGTTTTCAAATTTTCAATGTGTAAAATCGTTACAAGGTTATTTTTTATGAAAAACTTTCATAAAAACAAAATAAGCAAGATCATCTTGCATATTAGATAGTAACTGGAAAATTTGTTTAATTTTTCCAGTCTATAGTGAGAATGAGCCCGATTTGAACAATGAATTAGAGATTTCAGTAAGTATTCTGTAATAATATTTTGTTATTCAAATGTGTTTATTTTTGTAGAATCTCATGGTGTACTTTTTTTATAATATGTTTGTGAATTGTTTGAAGGTTGTGGGATTATGTCATTTAAAATACTTTTAGTTTGAGAAAGTGATTAGATCTTAAAACATTTGTTTCCTATTTTTATATTTAATTTGAACGTAAAAATCGTTAAGCTGTTTTGGATGTCTGGGATTAAAAACATCACCGATTTAGGCGCTTGCAGAAATAACGAGTTAACTCCAACAGTTAACTCTTCTTTGCTTCAAACATCCAAATTTCAAAACAGTTAAAAATAAAGTCATCTACTAGATCAGGTAGATAGTTTTACAGCCGGCGCAAAAGCACGTCTCGGAGAAAAGGGCAGATACGACAACAAAGAAAATGCCAATAGCGGTCAATTAGCAAACAAAAGTAAAGCCCCTCCTCGAACCCCCAAACCACAGAAAGTTCCCTTTGTCTTATCTCCCTATTTTCTCCGGGGGTGTTTTTGCAACGGCTTCAAAACTATTTACCGCTTCATATTGATGTCAACAACAAAAATTTATTTCACGAATTTATGTGCGAGTCTAGAGTTTTACGATTGGCTCGACAACGGGACTTCCGGCATTGATAATACTCCCATCTCTATGTGTGGTTAGGGCAGGCGTGCCGGACTGGGACTCCCGTCGGAGTCAAAGCGGTGGCAACGCGGTGGCAACAGAGCCAGTCATTCTCTCGGATGGGTTTCCGAGCTTTCCCAATGCTACCGAATCAAACGAGCTGGCGCGCGCACTTCATTTGAAAAGTGTGCTGTGATTTCCTCTCCGAGTTTTAGGAACGTGGTTTCGTAATAGTATTTTTTATCTATTTGAAAGGCGGTAATTAGCAGTTTCCGTAGCATCTGTTATTTATTTAATTCGCTTATTCGTGGCATTTGTTTACAAAACCGGCGGATTGTTTAGGTCTGATTTTTCCCGATATACGTTGCTGTTGATATTAGCAAATCATAAGTATCAAGAGGCAGGCACCAGTTAAGAAACTTTTCAAGGGGGGTGCGGTCTTTTTTTATTATTTTTTGGAAGTAAAATAAACTTACTACTTCAACTCGTTTTGATACGCTTCAACCTAATTGTAAAGATTTCATGGTAGAATTTTTGCGTTTTGACAATTGAAGTTGCAATAATAGAGAAAGTGCCAAGGGGGTCTGGGGGTCCTCCCCTCAGAAAGTTTTTTAAAAAAATACCTTAAAATAACAGGGTTCTAATTTTTACTCATTTTGGTGTATAAAACCTTGTATAGAAAAAAGTGTTTTTTTCGGGAGCCGTACCTTGTGTCAGAGCAAAGGGTGATGCGATGGCCCCCTCCGCCCCCCTTAATCCGTCCCTGTCAAGAGGGATAGTCACTACTTTTATGTTTTCAGTTGAAAAATATCTAAATTTTGTATGGATGAAACATTATTAGACGTGAATACTGCGCGTTAATTTTTATTGTGATCGGCGAAGTTTGTTAACATGTATCGCTTGTCTTGATTTCCCCAATCCGATCTGTCGTTTGTTACATCACTGAAGTTAGCAGGCAAGTTTCAGCGAGGTTTGATGATTACTTTGGTTCACTGTTTCATGCTTTTAAGGGGTAAATGGATGATCGTTTGAAAATTTGATTGAAGTTTGACTTGACCACTGTTTTTTAAACATTTTATGGATCACAAGGATTTAATACAATTTTAGGAAGCTTTTATAGGCCAGCCATAAAATGTTGACTGTACTTTAAAGTTCTCAACAGATAAACTACAGTAAAAACAGTACAAACTACAGCAGATATTGCTAAAAAATCCAAAATTTTAAAGTGGACATTTTGAAATAATAGGAAATTAGAAACTCCAACATTTATTTTACAGTGATTTTAAGTCAGAGTTAACTTGACCAGTGGTCAAGCAACATGAAATATAATTAGTACAACCTACTTTACCAAGGAGTCCCTATAGTTAACAAAGCAGAGGAAAAAAAGCAAAAAGTTGAAAAATACAAAAATTATTAGTGGTCAAAGGGGAATGACCAAAGGTCGGGGCTTCCGAAAAAAACCATAAAAAAAGAGAGAGAAGGCAGAAAAGCTTTTGGTAGTGATGAAAAAGGGGATTGATCACTGGTCAAGAGATGTTGACCAGTGGTCAAGACCAAAATGTTATACGTTTCAAGGCTTTTGGTTTGAGACCCAACATGACCTACTTCAGAGCCAAAGCATTGAAGTAGCAAAAAGTTAATCGGATTGACCAAAGGTCATCCGGAACCAAAAACACATGATATAACAATTGGGAATACAAAATATCAATTAGCAACTCCAAAATTAATTTTACAGTGATTTTTAGCCATACATAGTAATATTGACCAGTGGTCAAGCAACATGAAAGCAGTTATCGAGAACCAACCCAAACCAAAAACACATGTTATAACGATTGGGAATACAAAATAGCAATTAGTAACTCCAAAATTAATTTTATAATGATTTTTAGCCATACAGAGTGATATTGACCAGTGGTCAAGCAACATGAAAGCAGCTTTCGAGAACCGATCCAAACCAAAAACACATGTTATAGCAATTGGGAATACAAAATATCAATTAGCAACTCCAAAACTAATTTTATTATTTTTAGCCATATACAGAGTAATATTGACCAGGGGTCAAGCAACATGAAAGCAGCTGTCGAGAACCAACCCAAATCAAAAACATTAAGCCCGCTCCAATTTCTAACACTGTCGGGCAAGCGGCTTATCGGCTATCGCCGTGATCTCGGCAAGAAAGTGCAATTCGTTCAACCTACGGAAAGAGCCGACCTCACTCGCGCTAGTTCGGAAAACTTCGGATTTGACTCCCGTGGGAGTCCCAAACTTTTGCCAGGGAGTCAGAAAGTATGAAGGAGTCCCAGTCCGGCACCTCTGGGTTAGGGGGTTTCCCTAGCATCTCTTTCAACGGAGGGAAACTCTTTTGTATGCTAATTGACCTTACTTAACCACACAAAGAGATCGGGGAGATTATTTTATCTCCCCCACACTGGTTGGCGAGCCCATCGTAAAACTCTAAGACTTAACGCTAAGGCTGCATCTAGAGATCGTTTCCCCGTTGATTGTCAAAACGAAAGATTTGAGCCGGGGAGCATCTTTTGTCCGCTAATTGACCTCTGCTAACCAAGGCGATATTATCAATGCCCCTAATCTCCCCCGAATGCCCGAAGGAGCCTGGTCGTTTTGTGTGGTTAGCTGAGGTCAATTAGCGGACAAAAGATGCTCCCCTGCTCATAAATCTTTCGTTTTGACAATCAACGGGGAAACGATCTCTAGATGCACCCTAAGGGTAGGGTCAGGACAGCTTGTCTACGGTAGCGGTTCAGAGCAACAGTTACTTTTCCGCCAATCGGACAATAGGAAAACCGCAAACGAGGAGGCAGAGCTTGAAGGCTTCCCAGTTTCTCGGAATCGGACAAAGGAGAAGCAACACGCAACGACCCCCTCCGACAAAAGCGGGAAGCCGGGAGGTCGTGTTAATTGACAGACCCCTTAAGCCACGGTCCCCCTGAGCGCAGGATCAGGCGTATCTTATCGGGCAGTGGATATCTACCCCACTCTTTTGTTCGCTAATTGATATCACCTAGCCACACAAAGAGATCTAGGAGATACGCCTGATCCTGCGCTCAGGGTGACCGTGGCTTAAATAGGTCGCTTACCTATCGGGGCCCGCTTTTGTTGGAGGGGTCATTGAATGGGGTTGTTTGTTTTTTCCTCCTTTGTCCTATTCCTAGAAAGTGGTGATCAGCTGAACTGATACCGTAGACAAGCTGTCCTGACGCTACTCTAAATGTTATTTATTGACTACGTTTATAATAACCGCATATTAATGTTCTCCCCGAAGACTGCCGAGACCGTTGAGGCTATAGTTCAACAGCTGATGGAAAAGCAGCGCGCCAAGTCGAACGCGCGCACCCACGAGTGCGCGTGCGACACGACGACGACCGCGGGCGGCGCCCCTAAGGGGGGGACGGCTGACAAGAAATGTTCTCACACCTTCCACCGCATCATCTCTCCCAAGACCCATTCCCGCGTCAGCACAGCTGCTGCGACGCCGTCGCCGCCCGCCAAAGAGCCGGAGGCGGGAAAGCGGGGGGCGCGCCCCGCTGGTAGCGTGATCCTGGCGCCGTGCCGGGCTGCCCAGGGGCAGCGGGGCGCGGATGGCGGGGCGGCCACCTCGCTCATCCTCAACCTATCGCAGCTGCAGGGCGGCGGGGGACTGCTCATCCTGAACAGCGCCTCGGCCGCCTCCGCCTCCGTCACGCCCGTCACCTTCCTGTGCGGTGGACAGCAGGCCATGGACACCACAGAGCCAGGGAAGCAGCCGGCCGCCGCACTCAAGCAGCTGCAGGTAGGCCATATCCACTGCACAGTGATTCTATCTACCTTTTCATCCCCAAGGACCACTATGCTGGATTACGACGCTTCCTGTCAGTGTCGTGACGGGTTGACGTAAGAAGACGCCTCTCTTTCTAGCTCCCTAATTGGCGAGCCAGAGATGACTCGTTCGCTTTGTCTTTTTCGCCAATTATAAGTTGCTTGAAAGTGAGGCGTCTTTTTATGTCAACCTTTGATGTCACTGACAAGAAACGTTGTAATCTAGTGTATATGTTACCGCTAAAGTTGATAATTAGTGAATCTGAAGAATACCTAGGTAAACTTAAGATTAACTGATTTCTGTCGTTAATGTGCGGATTTTTGAGTTTTTCGCATTTTACCTAGGGAATCTACACTAAAACGGCCTCTTGATCGTTAAAGTTCAAAATAGTTTGTTTCGTTCAATACTTTCTGATAAAATGTTGAGGTGCTTACTGCGCCATGCGCTTACCCCTGCGCAGTTGGGTTTCAATACGTAGTTTGTTGTCATATTTGGTGTTTTGATTTCAAATTTAGAGCGTAGCACTGGTAGTTGTCATGTTGAATGTTAAAACAAAATAATACAAGCAAGTAAGTACTGTAAATTTACATGATTAAGTACAGTATATTACTACTAAAACGGGTATTTTGAAACAATTGTGTTGAAGCTCCGACTTCAGAGTGACAGAGATTTCTTTTAACGAAAGCAAATGTCCCAGCTGTTGAAATATCTTTTCAACAAACGTTAATTCAACAATCGCTGGAACCTGGGCAAGGGTTTAACATATGTAATCGATCGCGAATCCTAGCAATAGTTCAGTGCAGGCTGCCAGCCGATTACACCGCGCTTTCATTAAGATTTGCTAGTTTAAGTGCTCATTGAAATACGCTGTCAAATCGAGATCGAAAACCACAATTGATACAAATCTCAGTTGGTACTTTAATATTCTATCATTATTGTTTTTATATTCTAGTTTTAAAATTGCTATTTCATTACTATTTTTGTAGGATTTGCGTGTTTTGTGTAATATGAAAAAAGTACCGATCCCCCTTTTTTGATTCGTCTTTGTTACTGTTTACCCCCCAAACGAGTTTGGTTATAGTTAGGGCAGGGGGGTTTGGGGGGGGGCGGCAGCCCCCCCAACCTCCTTAAACTTTTTATAAAATAAAATAAAATTTTGTACTTTAACGGATCACCCTCGTTAATATGTAAAATAACTGATTACAGGTAGTATGCAGATTAACGAGTGTCTAGTCGGTAGGGTGCAGAATACCTAGGTAATTTCAAGATTACCTAGGTAATCTTAGAAATTGAAAAAAAATTCGCTCTTTAACGGATCACCCTCGTTAATCTGCAAATTACCTAGGTTATCTGTAAATTAACTGATTTCCGGACTTTAACTGTAACATATATGCCTTATCAAAAACAATGGTAGACCAATAGATAGATTACCAAATCAGTGACGGACCACTAGATATTTAACCAAATCAATGGGGAACCCCTAGATCAGTGTTTCCCAACCTTTTTAGGTTCATGGGCCCCACCAAAGCCTTTTTTAATTTTCCATGCCCCCATGTCTTTTTTTTCCGAAAATCCTTCTTGTAAAGGTAATAAAACCTGGTGGTCCATGCCCCAACTGAGGATTATTTTGATTGGAAATTTTCAAATCTTCCCCCTAAGAAAACCATATTGCTCCTCGGTGGGGCACGTTGTTAAACACTGCTCAAGATGGATTACTAAATCAAAGGTACACTAGACGTTAACCAAATTACTGACGAACCACTAATCAATGGTGCACCACTAGATGATTGCCAAATCAATGATGAACCACCAGATGGTTACCAAATCAATGGCGAACTACTAGATATTTAATCAAATCTATGCATACCACTAGATATATAACGGAATCAATGGTGGACCACTAGATGGTTACCAAATCAATATGGCAGACCTCTAGAAGGTTGCCAAATCAATGAAAGACCACTAGATGAATTCCCAAATCAATGGTGTAAACCACATACCCTAAATAATGCAAACCTGTATAGGCTTGGTAGATACCTACCCCTTATTAAGTAGGGTAAATAAGGTACCACTTTTATAATAAGTGGGCACTGATTTTCTCCTTTTGGTGAAGGTACACTACACACTTAAAATTCCGAAAGATATTTGATTCCCTATTTATTTCTTCCATTGATACTCAAGATTCGAAACTAATCTGTATTGTTATGCCAAAAAGGTATAATTCAGGGACCACCTGAACCCGTCCCATGGACCACAGGTAGAGAATCACTGATCTAAAAAGTAATAAGTGATATCTTGTTGAATGAATATATCATAACCCTAATATCAAAGACTACTATCTCCGTTCGGCAAAGTTCGGGATTCACGATCTTCGGCGATCGGATTGTTGGAGAAGCTTATTTGATTAGATTTGATCTTTCCAGCTCGATGATGTCAGTGCTTACGAAACAATCAAACGAGCTTCGCTAACGTTCCGATCGCCGAGGATCGGGATTCCCGAACACTGTTAAAAAAAACACGGCTCTTAACACAAAAAGTGGTAACAGATAAGAAATCGCCTCCATACATTGAGAGATGTTACATCACGATACGGAGGGACCTCCCAACTAGACTCGAGGGAGGTCCCAGAGTCAAGGTAAGTCCACCGTATCGGACACCTAGATACCTAACACCCTGGATGGGTCCGGGACTTCCCTCAAGTCTAGGTGGGAGGTCCCTCCGTATCGTGGTGTAACATCTCTCAATGTATGGAGTTAATTTCTATCTGTTACCACTTTTTGTGTTAGGTGCCGCAATTTTTTACAGTAAAGTTTGCCGAACGGAGATAGTGGGAGTAGATAATAGTGTTTGAAATCTTGTTGCATGGCTCTTTGCAGAACCATCTTCAGCAGCAGCAGTCTGTGAAGGCGGAGGTGGAGGAGGGTCTGGAGTGCGCCCTGAAGCGCGACGTGCAGTTCAGCTCCAAGGACCCCGACCTGTGCAGCGTGATGGAGGAGCTCTCCTCCGAGACCAAGGAGCTCCTGTTCGAGGACAGCCTGGCCATGTCGCACGACGACATCCAGCGCACGCTGCTCGCCAACCTGCCCCCTCAGCAGCCCTCCAAGGCCTCCGTCAAGGTGGAGTCGGACGTGGTGGTGGACCTCAACCCCATGGACTTCATCGACAACGACCTCTCGACGCCGGACGAGGAGGTCTTCAACATGGACACCTTCGACATCCTGGGGGATCTGCCCAACCTGGACGACCTGAACCCCGACCTGGCGCCCAGCCTCTCGAGCTCCAGCTCCTCGACGCCCGTCAGCAACGGATCCTTTGCCGCCAAGACCAACAGCCACTCAGCGATGGATTACAGAGAAGGGACTGCAAACATCACTGATTACTCGCCCGACTGGTGTTACACCGAGGTACGACTCTCTCCTCTCCCTATCTGCACTGTAGTTATACTCTGTGTGTATCAAAAGGTCCACTGTAAAAATATACTGCACATTAAAGTGGTGGAGAGATAATGGCACCTTAGTGGAACCAGGCCCGGATCCAGCACGGCTCCAAAGGGGGGCACTTTTCCAGACAAGATCCCCTTGTGGGCACTTTCCAGAGTGCCACCCCCCTGGATCCGCCACTGAGTGGAACCTCCCTCCGAGTCTAGGTGGGGGTCCCTCTGTATCGAGGTGTAACATCTCTATGATATGGCATACTTGCCAACTTTTACGGTTTGTCCGTAATTATTTACGGATTTTCTTTTCTTTTACGGACTTAAGAATTGATTGAAAAAAATTACGAATTTTGGTATCTTTTTACTTCAAAACCAGATTCCTCTACCTGCCTGTTCATGAAGAATAGGCGCCTGAGGCGTAATGTATTAGAAGCAGTTACTATTGTAATTATCATCGAAAAATTTTTCTTGTGCAATGACAGGGCAGCCTAAACAGAAGTAGTTAAAATACTGTAAAATAATCGGTCACTGAAGTTGCGTGATGAGCGTTATTAGGCGTTTTTGATCCTGTGTCAGGTGCCTATTCTAAATGAACAGACTATAATCCCTTTTCTAACGATTTTCTCATTTTTGGTCATTTTATTGAGTGAAATTTGGCTTTTTTGCAAATTTTTTTCGGAATCGCCGCCCCCGCCGGCAATCTTGACGCGCGCTCACCCATTAAGTTTGCTTCTACTCGTGTTTCGTTCGCAATGCGGAAAAAACAACTTTACCGAGATAGGAATTAACGTTGATGTTTTTCAGGCTTGTTAAAGCGAAAAGCTTCAAGTAGTAGTTTTGTAATGTTACCCAAGTTTTACGGATGTAAGTTTTCAAATGGTGATAATTTCTTTCCACCACTTTATTGTGTACTGCGCCGTATTTTTTTACAGTGTTGGTGGCAAACTTAACATGCTTAACTTAACTTAAACTTAACATGCAGGTCTCTCATGCCATGACAAACAATGTTTTCATAGGAACCCATGTCCGCAAATGTTAACTGTGTCCGCCATAGTAGAGGACAATGTGTAGTGTAACTATTTTATTCTGCTGGAAAACTTCCATTATTATTACAGATTCGGAGAGAGCACCCCCAAAAGCGCTTGTAAACCAAATTTCATTAAATTTTGCCGGCAGAAAAAAGTCACTTCCTGATTTGAAGACTATAGAAAAAGAAAGAATATAGAAAGTGAAAAAAGATTATTTTTTATGCAATTACCAGTGGAATTTAACGGAATTTGGAATGTTTTCTAAACGGTTTTTAGTTTAAAAACTTTTCGAGGTTTGATAAATTAACCATTTACAAAGTTGTAGAGCAGCATCGATTTATTACGACAAGACACCTTGTGAAGAGAAATACTTTGAATAAAATCCCTAAAACGCACGCTCAATTAGGTAGAATTTCCAATCAGACCAATTAAGAATGTTGAACTTAAAAGAGTTCGGACATTCAGACATCTCATTGGATCTGAGATTGGGAATTCGGTTATTTAAGCAATTGTCTCTTGGAATGGCCGTCGCGAATGCCACCCCGTCGACGAATGTTGGAACAAGTCGCGTTGGGTCAATCAGTTTTTTCCCGCGTACCGATTGCGATGCAGAAAAGCTAGTAATCTGTGGTGACTAGATTAGTAATTTTTAATGAAAGGGTCATAATCAATGAATAGTTGCTTAAGGGATTTTTCTCGACTGTCAGAATTCAATTTGGAAACTATTTCCAATAGTTCAAGTTGCTTAAAACTGAAGATATTTTGATGCATATTTTACTAAGAACAAAGGGGTGGTGTATGTTTCCATACTTTAAAATACTTTATATAGCGGAGCATTCTAATAGGAAGTTAAAAATAATAGAAACTTTCTTTTATTGTTTAAAAAAATAAAAACTGTTTTCACATTTCTTGGCATACAATTGGTATAAAAATATAAATTCGTGTCTTTCTTTAGGGTGGTGTTAAGGTTCTTGTGACCGGACCTTGGTATTCATCCTCTTCCCCTTATACCATTCTCTTCGACGGAGTTAGTGTGCCAACAACACTAGTCCAAAGTGGAGTACTTAGGTGCTATAGCCCAGGTATTGGATCTGCATCACTTGGAAATTAAGGATGTCATTTTTTATATATGTCATTATTTGTCATATTTTTTCAAAAATATGTGGTGGCATCCTGAACTTTTATTATTTGTTTATCTTTCCACTATTGATTTTACTAAACATTAATTAAATTAGTAATCCCCATGTTAATGAAAATATATTGGGTTGGACCACCATGGTTTAAACCAAATGGTTTAAACCAGCCAACCCTGGCTGAAATTGCTTTTGATGTGAAGTATCATTCGGCACAATTAAATTTTCCAGAAGAAGAAAAGGGAATTCTTAAATATGTATATTCTGTAACAATCTCAAGTTTTGTGTCATTCAGTATCAATAGCTGAGATATTTTATAAAAAATGGGCAATTAAGTTGTTTATTTGTTATAAAATGTTCTTATATTGTTTCATTTCTTGCCTAGCTCATGAAACAGGACTAGTTACTCTTCAAGTTGCTTGTGAAGGTTTTGTCATATCAAATTCAGTGTTCTTTGAATACAGACAAAGGCAATCTGCTGCTAATGTGAAGTCAGAAGACTGGTTCTCTGTTGAAGGTGAAATTTAGTTTACCTCTGGTTTTACTTGTTTTTTAAAATATGTGTTTCTGGTCTTTTATTTGACTCCCTCTTTTATTACAGATAGTACATTAAAGTTATCACTTCTAGAAAGATTAGAAATAATGGAGACCAAAATAACATTCAATTTAGATGGCACTACAGCAGGCTTGACTACCAATAGCATTGTTCAGGTAATGCATTTAATCACACTGCATTGCAATAAAAATTGTATTATCACTTAAAAAGAATTTAGATTAATTACTACTTAAAATATTACTGTTTTATTGCTTTTTCAAAATTAACCTTTTAAGTTACTTCATTTTAAACCAGCTTTTATACTTACTTTTCCAAGCATTGACCTTGCTTTGGTCATCAACTGTTTCTAGAATACATAAGCAATGTTAGAAATGGAGTTATATCTGTATGGAGGAATCTGAGCATAATGATATAGCTATAGTTAGAATATAAATCATTTAAAGTTTATGGTAAATGGCTGCAAATAGCAATTTTATGTAAAAAAAAGGGGCTTATTTCTTTTTAAAAATATCTTTAACAAGGTCTAACTTTTTTAGCTGAGCTTCATTGACCTCATAGTTAATTCCATAGTGTCCCTCAAACTTAGATATTTTATCTGGATAGATTTCTAAAAGCATTAAATTTCATCATATTGTTCACTAACAGATAAAGGTACAATTCTATTAACTGTCCGGTTAAATATCGCCAAGTTGTTTTGAGTGCCAAATATTCAAATATTGCCAACTCTTTTTGATTGCCGTTTATATAACTGATATAATTTGAAGTTTTTGGCATGTAAAGAAACTTGGAGATATTTATCATCACAGGTAGCAGAATTGAACCCAAATACTTTCAATAATACTCTTCAAACTTGCAGAATGCCAATGATGAGCAGAAGTCGTTTGAGGACCGCGTCGTGATCCTCTGCCAAAAATTCATGACGGGGGTGTGGACGCACCATGACGACGTGTCTCCCATGCTCACCACCACCTGCTCGGACCTCACCCTGCTTCACTTGGCAGCAGCTTTGGGGTTCTCCCGCCTCGTCTGCACCCTGCTCCACTGGCGCAACGAGAACTCCTCCCTCATGCTGGAGAGAGAGGTCGATGCCATGAGCCAGGATAAAAGAGGTTGCACTCCTCTGGTACGTGTTTTTAAACCTTTAAAGGTTGCAGGTTTCAGGGTTGGCAAAAACCCGAGTTTTTTTTTAAAAACCCAAGTGGGTTGGGTTTTTTCGGGTTTTTTCAATAAAACCCTGAAAAAACCCATATAAAACTGGGTTTTTTCGGAAAAAGTGTGGGTTTTTTCAAAATTAAGGGGTTTTCTCCAAGAAAGTAAGTGAGTTTTTTCAAATTTTAGTGAGTTCTTTCAATGTTAAATGTGTTCTGTCAAAATAATGTCAGTTTTCCACAGTTACGTGGGTTTTTTCAAAGTTTTTATACTTTGAAAAAACCCACTGAAATTGTAAAAACACCCCTTATTTACTGAAACCTGATTTAAATTTTGAAAAAACCCACTAAAATTTAAAGAATATCCTAATCTTTGAAAAAACCCATTCAATATTGGAAGAAATATATTCAACTTTGAAAAAACCCACTGAAATTTTAAAAAATCTTCTTTAATTTTTATATCTAGTTTGAACTTTAAACATCCTAAATTTTGAAAAAACCCCATTCAATAATGAAAAAACCCACTGAATAATGAAAAAACCTATTCCACTTTTTAAAAAACTGCCTGAAATTGAAAAAAAAACATTTAATTTTTAAAACCTAGTTTAAATTTTGAAAAAACCCATTAAAATTTTAAAAATAACCTAAACTTTGAAAAAACACATTAAATTTTGAAGGAACTGCCATAATCTTGATTTTTCTTGAAAAAACCCAAAAATGGGTCCAAAATGTGGGTTTTTTCTCATGGTTTTTTTTTAAAAACCCATTGGGTCCAACCCAATTGGGTCCAATCCAGCCAACCCTGGCAGGTTTCGATAGAATTGGCAGTTTTCCGGCTCTTTATACTGTGATACCGTTTCAACTCTATCTCTTCATTTGTGTCTGCCTCCGTTTTAAAAATATTACTTATAAAAGCACTAATCTTAACCTGGATCATAAATTTTCTATTACACATCCTTTGATATCCACAAATTTATATAGCTCCAATCTTTCATTAACCTTTCAGTAGTCACGCTTTTTATAAGAGCAAAAAAAAAGGATGCTCGTATCTCCCGGATACACAATTGTAAAATGTAAATTTTTAAGCATGTAAGTTTTAAAACCAAGGTGTAATGAGTTAATAGATAACTAGTGCATTTTATTTAAATCAATTTGAACCATCTAAACTAGTGTATCTCCCACATACACGCGTCTGCTGGAAGGTTAATTTTTAAATACTATATTCATCAAATTGGTTTTACCCATCACATTTAACAATATTTTAAGAAAATTTTGAGTTTGACTTATAGACTATGTCTTACAATGACTTTTGGCCTGTTACATTAGAAATATCTTGGTGCAGAATGTCCTTCAATAAGCCTTTTGCAAAAAAAATCAACCAACCAATTAATCCTGCTTTTTATAAGCATGCTAAAGATTTCTTACTTTTGATATGCTTTAATCAGAAGCTAGCAAGTTGGAAAATCTGAGTAGTATTGGAAAAAAAAGTTTTGACATTACAGTTAAAGTTGAAATGTCACTTGAGCTATATTATATTTGTGATTATGCTATCATAAATGGGAGGGATCATTTTATATTTCATAACTTACTACCATTGGTTGTTTCTATCATGATTCCTTATGGTAGAATTAATGTAAAAGAAATTTTTTTTTAATCCGAAAAATGTATAAAAAATTAAATGTATCAGATTCTCTAAAATTTAGAAAAAAAATCAATAAATAGTTAAGTTTCAGTTCAATAGACAAGCACAAATGATAGATTGAAATCAAGATAGATGGATGTATTTCTGTGCTGAAAAACACAAAATAGATTATGTATATTTAGACGAGATAATAAAAATTTAGAAGTAATTTTTATATTCCTTTTTACAGATGTGGGCCTGTGCATTAGGTTTCACTGATGTAGCATTGTTGCTATATCAGTGGAACAGAGCTGCGATCAAAGTTTCTAATAATCGTGGAGTTACTCCTTTGACAGTAGCATCAGAAAGGGGTCACGACTTCCTTGTGGATCAGTTGGAGAAACTGGAACGCTCGCAAGCACAACATCTGAGTGGGAGCAAAAGGTTGGATCTGTTCTCAAATTAAACTTGAACTTTATATTTTGACAGTTTGATTATTCAACCAATCCTGTATCTTACTATATCCTTAGGTATTTCATGGTTTTATGATAAAAATAACTCTTGAATGGTCTTTGTGTAAAATTCCATCCAAAAATGTTCAAACTGTTTCGTTCTGAAATATGTTACCAGTGAAAATTTCCCTTTTTTGGTTTTTGCGAAATAATATCGCTTGATTTTTTTTGTCAGTGATAAGTTTATTAATGCCAATTAAAAAAATCCTCGATTACTACTTCCTCTCCGGATGAATTTTTATTTAATACAGACTTGATAAAAAATGTGCTGCTATTTTCTATATTAGTCATGTTTTTATGCTGTTAATTGTTTTTAGTACTGAATCTGACTTGAGCCCCAGCTTGAAAATTGAAGATTCCAGTTTGAGTACCAGTGTCAAGCCAGTATCCTTGGACCATATGTTAAACAGTCCAAGTACTGCCTTCACCAAGGTAAAAGGGAACGAGAACAAGGAAGCAAAAACAGTACCAGCTCAAAGAACATCACCTGTGTCACCATCCTATTCCAGTTCGGATATTCTGGATCCTCCTGATCTGGAAAGCCAATCCTACAGTCTGCATTTAAACGAAAGTAGCTTTCTATCCTTTCTGAATGTTCTTCAAGCTAGCACTAAAGATATCTTGAGCTCTTCTGAGTCAAAGAAAGATGCCTCCACATCTCCTGCTGTTTCTGATAAACGTAAGTAAACAATATGGGAAACAAGCTTTATGTTTTTCCATAATCTTACTGAAATTTACTGTTAATTTAATATTTCAGCCAACCTATTTTTTTTCTGTTAGTTATGTTTGATTTTTTAAGCAAGTTCTCAAACTTACTGTTTAAAAAGACTATATTTTTGACTATATTTGACTATATTTATATATTTACAATTGAATTTTTAGAGGAAAAAAGCAAGAGCGCAGCTGGTAACATAATGGGAGACATTATTGCATCTGATGAAGAATTAGATGGTCAGTTTTCCACAGCCGCTACTGGTAAGTTTTTGCCTGCAATATTCATTTTATGTTTATGTATTTCATAGAAAACTGACGCAAATCCTTCTAGTTATATATCTTTTGTCAAGGTAATTTCAAATAATTTTTTACTACCTTGTTAGTATTTATGTATTCTGCTTCGTTTTCAGAAGGTAGCACCTTGTCAAGTCGTCGAGACAGCTGCAGCAGTTGTGATCTCAATTTGCCTCTGAATAGTGAAGCTGACAATAGGGTTCTTACACTAGCTGAACACATCATTGCTGCTATGCCAGACCGAATTAAAGAAGCTACCGCCATCTCGGACCTAGATGATAGCCACTTCAAGAGCAATGAAGATTTTTCTGAAGCTGAAGGGAGGGGCGATATGAACATCGGCCAGAGCCCTCCAGATTTAGAAATGTGCTCCATTGATGGGTCCCCGCCCCCTCTTTTAAATGAAGAGTTTAATTTTGATCATTCATACAGGTGAGGATTTCGACATTTGGTTCTGTACTTTGTAACAAGAATGAGTTAATTACCTATATAAAATAGAAACAATAAGTATTTCTTTCATCTTAAGGAAATATAGGTCTTTTTCTATTTGTTTTGTCCTGAGCAAATTTAATCCCATAAATTCTAGTAAGAAATTTCAGCATATAGTACTTTTGAAATTATTGAAAGTAAAGTGAAGTTAAATACTCTTATAATAAAATGTTTAAAATTTCCATAAATAATACATATACAGTCGAATCCGCTTAATGTGATCACGGTTAATGTTATCAGTCGGATAATGTTATCGAAATCGAGAGGTCCCGATCATTCCTATTTAATTTAATGTAAAATAAATCGTTTAATGTGATTAACTAATAATCATAACTCCGCTTAATATTATCAAAATTTGTCCATATCCCCTTTAAAACGACCGCTTTTGAGTTCGATTTTCATTTTGAAGGTCAATTTTTACCAAGTAAACATGTGCTCCATGAGAACATCTGGCGATTCTTTTTTCAGAAACTCAATATGAGTAAGAAAAATAAAACATTCCCCATATTATATTGAAAGAAAACGGTTATAGGGGGGTCCAAATTGTGATTGGTCATAAAGAAACACCAAGATCCACGCTTTGCAGATGTTTCTGATTTTCTCTTGTTTACTGGAATTCAGATTATGTAATAAATGGAGCGGAAAAAGAGAGAACTTTCTATAAAAATACAAAGTAAGCGATTATTTTAATTTATTAACTGAACTTGAACTACCTCTTATATTTTCCCCTTAAAATGTTTACCTAGTGTAAAAATAGAGCTTTGAATATACATTTATTACGATTACATTATTTTGATTTTAAAGCAAACAGCTAGTTACACTGTTTGCTGTTTTTTTATATGAGATCGCTTATTGTTATCGATCGGATAATATTATCAGTTTAGTCTCGGACAATTGCGATCACATTAAGCGGACTCGACAGTAGTATCACATAAGGGGACATCCATAAATTACGTGAGGTGTTTTTTCCAAAATCTAGACCCCCCTCCCCCTTGGTGAGATTTTGCTGGACCCCCCCTCCCCCCACGTGAGATTTACCTACAACCTTTACAAATAATTTCTTTTACATTTTGTGCTTCATATAAAATCGTATAATTTCTAACTTAAAAAGTTGACGTGAGATTTTAATCGACCCCCCCTCCCCCCTTGGTGAGATTTGGTAAGATTTTTCCAAACCCCTCCCCCCTTTTTGACCTCACGTAATTTATGGATGTGCCCTAATAAATACTTAGAAAGAAGAGTGTATAGCTTCTCTTTCTCACTATTCAAATAGGATACTCAAGTATTACATACAATTGATATTTTCAATTAGTATCTGTATCTCTCATAAATATTTTACTCTTAATTTACGACTTAGCTGTAAATGGTTCCTATCAAATTATTAAAACATAAAGAAGTGCTTTCCTCTTATTCAGCTGTATTTGATAAAGTGATGTGATTATGTTTTTCATGCTTTAGGTACATTGATAACAATACCCCAGCATCATCATTAAGTCCAGCATCCTCATCATGTTTACAAAGTCCCGGAAGTTTCACTTCAGGAACTTCCCCACCCCCCACCACTGCAGATTTTTGCGAGTTTTTTCAAGCTTCTGGTAAAATTATGGCAAACAATTTCTCTAAGCTGACTTTGTCAGGTAAGACAACTTCAATTGCAAGAGTTTTAAAAGCATGTGAATTTGCAAATGATGTATCTGAAAAAAGATTAACAAAATTATGCTGATTTTGTGTTTCTCTACAATGCACTAAATGTTTAAGTTTTAAAAATGTGTGTACTCTTAAGAATAAATTTGCTAACAATTTAATGCGAACTGACAAGAAAGTGCTATCAAAATCGACATACACACCATTTGGATTTGATTTGTTATTTGTCTACTCTGGCTCAAACAGACTGATTTTTTTCTTTTAGACCGTGAACAAAGAGAACTGTATGAAGCAGCTAAAATCATCCAAAAAGCATATAGATCTTACAAAGGGCGAAAACGTCAGGAAGAGCAAGAAAAAGAGAAAGCTGCTGCAACTCTCATTCAGACATATTACAGGCGATACAAACAGGTAACATAAAGTTCAGGGGCAAATCTTTTTATGTGAAGCTCTTATTGTCCACTTTAATGACTCAACTGCGACATTTAATCAATCTTTTGTGTTTCCAGTATATGTATTACAAGCAAATGCACCGTGCTGCCCAGTTGATCCAGGGTCATTTTCGCAACTATTGCGAACACAAGCGCTTCAAGAAGTGGAAGGAAAGTGATGCTGACTGTATTTCTCCAGCACTTGGCAGCTCTCCGAGTAGTTCTTCGGTGGCTGCTGGGCACTCGTCTGCGAGCCTACGGTCTCTCTATTGGACGTTTGCAGAGACCGAGCGCAGGCTGAACTCTAGCAGGGAAGGGACTCCCACATCATCAGCCCTCAAGTATTTGATTTTCCCCTTCTTTAATAATTATGTCACATTTAAATACGAATATAAATAGTTGGTGCTTTTACCATTCAGCATGGGTGCCACTCTTCAGTCCTGGGGATGAAATTATGTCTTTAAAAAAATTCTGTTAACAGAATTCTGCATGGGGGCCCTCTATGTTTAAATTCAAGAGGGGGCCCAAGAAAATTTTAGTTAAAAAAATAATAGTTAATCAGTCAAGCCTGTAACTAGATTTATATTTCTTTTTTTAGGGGGTTCGGTTCATAACTATTTCATCATTTCATTACGTGAAAAATTTTGCATAAAATACTGGAGTCTTAAGCAAAAAGGGAGTGTCAAAGGGGACAAGGTTTAGAAATTTTATTCTTAAAAGTAGTGTTTTAACTCATTTGGGTAAGTTTTAAAGGATCCCTCCTAAGCCGAGCCCCAAACTTTCAAGTAAGAAACTAGTTTATAAATAGTAGCCAACATTATTAGGAACTAGTATTTACATTTTGCTTTTTACTTAGCTTACTATCATAATAAAAAAACTAATACAGTTCAAAATTTAAAAAGATTAAAAAATTACTTTGTAAGAATTAATGTAATTTTTCTGGTGCAAGGGGCCCTGGGCCACCAATCGCCGGGAATTTGTACAAATCAAAATATTTTAATCATACATGTGATTCTTCCGCCAATTGGCGGAAATCCGCCAATTTGCTTAGCAAAGTTAAAATCCGACGATTCGATTTGCAAAACTGAAATTCCACTTTCTTATTTTCCAATCGTTTTTTACTGATAACTCTGACCGCCAGAGTTGCCTAGTAATAAGTTTTAAGTAAAATCGAAAAAAATATTTGAAAATATCGAAGTAATATGAAAACTATATGCAAGAAAATATGGTTCTAGCATATTGAATCATAGATCTCGGGAAGTAGGAACCAATGGTCCCCCTCTACTGAAAATAAAGGAAAATTTCAGTGCAATCGAATATTTTTTAAAAATATTTTCCGCCAATTTATTGTCGGAGAAATCACATGTATGTTTAATATAAATTTTATTTATTAGGTGGAGGTGGCCAAATGTTTTAGAGCTATTTTCCTTTGAGTTGTAATATTGTTGTGCTCTCTACTTCTGTAATGTTATTTAAGTTCTGCAATCTTATTTTGTTTTTACCCATTTAGACGAACATATTCACAAAGGAGACAACACCAAGCAGCTAGAAAAATACAGCAGTTTCTTCGTCAATCCAAAAACAAGTAAGTGGATTGCCATGATCCTTAATTTTTCTTACCTGTTCTCTGGCATTGTGTACTTGTTAATGTCTGTTTTGCTATCTCTCTTTGAAAATGAAATTTTCTCTTTCTCTGCTAAAGCAGCATGTGGGATTATTTGCAAGGAAAGGCGGTGAGTTTGAACACCTGATAGCAGTTATCGGAGTTTTAAGTTGCTATTAAAAGCAGAATATCCATATGCTTCATAATTTTTTTATTTTTAATTTAATGTTTTAGGGGAAGGATCATTTCAAAATTTAAAATCCAAAATTAAACTTTTTCAATTCACACAAAAAAATGCATCCATGCAAATTTTTAGATTAAATTTAAACTTTTTTCAAACGTCGTTCCATAGTTGAAATAACATTTATTTTAAAGTTTCCATTTCTGGAGGGTATCTACTTTATATTTCTATTTTTTACTGCTCATTTAAAAGTTCTAATTTATTTTTTCATTAAATTTCCTGTAAAAGTAGAGTTGGTTTTGATTGCTTCATATGTGTTTTAACCTCTTTTTATTTCTTTAAAAAAATAGCTGTTAGTATTTTTTTTCTAAATGATTCCTTTTTATTTACACATTTAATGTAATTTATTTGTCTTTCATGTCTGTCTATAAGTTTGTTATTATTAATTCTCTCAGAAAAACCCAACCTTTTGTGAAGTTTAATAGAGGATATAAACTAAACCTTATCTCAAATCAAAGACAAAGTATTACATGTGATCATAAAAATGGGGAAAATTGCACTAAGAAATAACCTCTGTACTTTTATGGTACTTTTTAAAAAGTACCCAAAATTCAGTTTTTATCTGCAAACCTTTATCTCATGTAACAAGTTTTTATCAGTAACCATAATATGTGTAATTATTTATTGCTTGCATAGATTGCAGAGAGAACGTGCATTAGCTGCCGAAAGAGAGAAGCAACCGGAGGAAGCTCAGAGTCCTCAGCTTCTGCGCCTAAAATACCAGGAACAGCCTTCTGACAAAAGGCTCCTTTCTGATATTAAGTAGGTCTCTCCTTATGTTCTTTTATTTTTTCTATTTTTCTATTTAATATTTTACAGATTAAATATTTCCATTCAATCCTTTAGAAGTATAAAGCAATTTAGGGTAGGATTCTTATTTGAAACATGCACTCTATTTGAGTGCATGGGAAAGTGCCTTTTAACTGAGATAGTGCCTTTTAACATTGTTAAACTTAAGTTACTATATCTGTTTGTGTGACTTTGGATTTGGCTGATATTGTTTTAAACTTTTGATTATTCTAAAAGCAATCCTGTTTTGTTAAGAATTTTCTTTTTCTTATAAATTTTAATGATTTTAAATTAGTTTACAGTCTTTGCAAAGATAATCTTTATAGTTAAAAACCTGCAAAAACTATAGTTTGTTTTAAGAAAATTTTTGTACTGTAAATGTAATTATGAAAAAACATTAATAACAAGTAATTTTCCTTTCTCATAACTTTTAAAACAATTTTTGGGATGAAAGAATCTAAAGGAAGATTGGTAGTTAACAGCATTATGGAGTAACTTTAAAAATTTGTTTTTAATGTTTGGTCAAGTAAACAAATAGGATAGTTAAACTGAACTACTTAACTAAAGCAATTACACAGAAAATGAGTTGAAGTATCTAATCCTTGAAATAGGCATTTGTTAAATGCATTGCAATTGCTTATTTTTAAAAATTAATTTTTTAGGAATGCTTTGTGTGATACGGAAAACACTTGAAATGCTTGTGATTGATGTTTTTCTTTGAAGCATGTCCACATGTGAAGAAAGGGAATCGAATTTTGCCTCTTGCTCGTGTATATCTTAAGTATATTCCTACACTGCCACTAGTCATCTTTGCAGTGTGGTCATCCTCTGCAAAAAGTGTGTAGTTGATTACTGAAAAGAGGTACTGTGAAATCATCATCCGTGATTACATTGACTTTTTGTTATTAAAAAAATATTCATGTCTATAATATATAAATCATTCTCTGTTTCCTTGTTATTTTGGTTGATGAATTTATTGTGATACTTCTCCAAAAATGAGAAAATTATATTTGCCTGAAGTCATCTGGTTCAGGTTTCAGTTTTTAGTTGTTTTTTTCTTGTATATACTCTGGATATTGGTGTTTTTGCCAGATTTTCTTTTTAATTTTGAGTTATTATGTTTTGTAAGCGTTCAAATTTTGTTTATCGAAGATATTCCCTTGCTTTGTGTAAGCTAAATACTATCAGTATTTTGTTAACCTTGTTACATACACTGCATTATATACACATATGATCTGTTATCTCTATAAATTGTAGAGGTTTTTTCTTTGTGGCTGTGATATGTGTGTAACCAAGAGTTTTCTCATAATTTATTCCTGTACAAACACTGCTACATCACGTGTTAATAGTGGGAAAAAATACTTGTTGAATCTCTCCTGCTTTCTTAACATCTTTTATATATGTTGTTTGTAATTGTTTATTGAATGTTAACCACTTTGCTAATTCACATACTATCCTTTATTTATTGAATTCATGCTTTCAGATCAAATACAATGTGATTCTACTTCACACTAAAATTTTGGGATGATTATTTAATGGACAGTTCAGATTTTCAACTCATAACTAGAATGCATTTACAGTTAAAAACTGAATTCTTTTGAAAATTTAAAGTGTTGATGTAGTTTGCATAATTTGAATATAAATATATCCTGTAAATAATTGTTGACTATAAACAGTTTATATTTTGCTAGAATAAAATGTAGTGTTTTAATAATTAATTAAATTCAGTTAAGAGAACTCTTGATTTATATCTTATAGAATTTGATTAAAATCTATTCCTGGGAAAGAAATCAAGAATTCTCTTGACACTTTTAGAGTCTATCTAAATTTGTTTTATAGCTAATTTTCTAGTCATTACAGTAAATGTGAAGGGACATATTTTGTAAGTTATGATGGTTTGAGTTTTTAAAATCTGAAATGAATTCAAGTTAATTAAAAAAAGAAAATGATTATGCTTCAAAGCTGTATTTCATGTTTGTATTCGTGCATCATTTAAAAACCCTTGAAAATATGTGTAATTTCTTAATCTTGGAAAAAATTAGGATTTAGAGATTAAAAGTTTCTTTGGTGGAAAATTCCCCTTTCTTCGGTAAAGCTTAAACCTCAAGACATATTTTTCCCATCAATATGATACAATTATAAGTCTCTTCTCTTTCATAGCACTGTTACACTTAATTTATTTTGCTTTACTTGACAAATAAACTTCATTTCTTATTATTATAAATGACACCTTTTGATTCAAGCTCCGAGTTAAAACCTTCATTTTACTTTTAAGCTTAATTGGGTTTTTATGAATGGCCTAATAATTAAAAAATGCTCATATCGTTTGATGATTCAGCTTTTTTTAACTCCTAGCATGATATGTTACTTTAATGCACTTTATATATATGTAATAGTAATATAAAAAAATTAGAGTGTATTTATACAAAGTGATACTACAATTCAAGTCTTGATGTGCTTACAAAAATCCATTTGTCCATTGCTCTGAAGTTCCATCTACAAACGGGTGATGAAATTCACATTTGAAAGTTGATGTGTGATTTTCTGCTTATGGAATCGTGTGTGTGTTTTGTGTGTGTAGCTCTCTGGATCCCTTTTAGTTGCAATTTGCATCACCTGTAACGAGGCTGTATCAAATGACAGTTGTCCATTGAAACAAAGTTGACAAAGCTACTACGTCTATTATGAGGCATGTATAGAGTACAAAGCTTTAACTAATTAACTCAAGTAACCTCTGTACTACTCCAGAAAATATAATCAAAATATTTTGAATTCATGGTTAAAAAATTGAAGCTTTTTCTATAGAGGAACCTGTTGATTAATCTTAATGAAAAAGAATGCTAGTGTTGACATAACCCTATAGTTAAAAAACGAAACAGGCAGGCCTGAAACTCAGATGATTCATATCGTCAATAACTTTTAAAGTAGGCTTAACTTATTGAAACGAATGGAACAGGTCCTTCTGTTGAATTCTTCAATTATTCATATTTGCATTAGGGGATTTAGGTATGGACATACTGTGTAAAGAGTAGTGTGGTCATTCCATAGATTTACTCATTCATCCATCAAGACAATGTCATATTATGCAACAATCAAAGCCATTGACTTTCATGTTTTTCTTAATAGTACCAGTGATTCAGCTTATTTAGGACAGTTTCCTAACTATAACGACCCTTTGGGAAATCTTTTTCTAACATGTTATGAGAGATTTTTATTGGTTTTGAATTAATGTTTCAGTAGAGTAAATATACTGTTTTATAAAAATAATTTTCTTATTCTGTTTAATTATGTTACAAGCTTAATTGAACTTCTAATATCTTTTAGTCCTTTTGTAATATCAGAATTTTATGATTGCCAATTCTTGGGTGGTTTATTGGAGAGTATTTAAAGTTGTCAAAAATAATTCCTTCTATGAAATATTTCAATCTCATTCCTAAACTTTCCACAAATTCATTAAATCATAAGGGAATCATTTGAAACCTGGTTATGTGGAATGCTATATTCATTTACTTATTGTTAAAAATCTTGTAGTAAATAGTGGGAAGAATTAGGAATCTATTTGATAAAAGTTGGCTCTATTCAAGACATTTTAAACTAAAACATCATGTCAGATATTTATTTGTTGATTTTTTATAAAGTTGTTTTCTGACTGGAATTTTTAGAACATTTTTATTGAGCATTTGAAGTCCTTAAACTCTTTGAGCTGCCATGGATATCTATCTATAAAATGAAGTAAACATCCTAGGCCTTCAAAAGCACTCAGTACTTACCCAGCTGTCAGGGAAGTTTTGGTGACAGTTGAGTCGCTCTGCTAGAAAAAAAAGATATGTGCCTAAGCAGAGGTGATCTGCTGTCAAAAGCAGTCTCCCCTGTTGTGAAATAAAGGGGAATATCACCATTTCACCTTTTCTAAGTTTTTTGGTACTCAAGCCTTTTGTCTCAACAAGAATTGATTCTTGAAAATTGAATGTGAGAAGACCTTGGTTTCCATTGAGTTGAGGACACAGTGTTGGATTGTGAGTGTGGGACAAAAGGCAAAAGTATCTCTTCTAACATAAAAAAAGAAGCTGGGGAAATGAGAGCATAGTAGAGGTGTATCTAAAACCCAAAAAGGAAGGATGGTGAATTCTATCTTTTTTATTATTCTTGCCAATTCCTGTTCTTGTACATAGCTGTTGGTCATTTCTAAGAGGTTTATTCTCTTTTGCTGTAACTGATATTACTACTCTGCCATAGTGTACGAGAAAAGATTTTAGGTGCTTCATCTTTCATTGTAAAGGTCGATTTTTGAAAATGTAGTCTATACATATATACACTCACAAATACATGATATACATATATATTATAGAGATTAAATTTTCATTATTATTGGGATTTATAAAGGGAAGCTTCGAAATCTGCAAAATAAAATTGGGTCTGACAATGTACATGGATGATAAATCCCATGTAGCTTAGAATATCACCTTGCTAAAGAATTATATCTATTCATTGTATAGAACTAGTACTTCTAGAGATCAGCCTAAGCAGTAATGTACCGAAAAATTTTTAACTGCAGGGAATTGACACAGAATTGACTATTGACACAGAAAAAAGTATCTGGCTGCTCTTAACGTTTAAATTCTATCCATATTTTGAAATATGAGAATTTTTATTTCCCAGAGAATATTTTGTGACTGTATTTTGCTGAGGGCTTGTACTGCTTAGGTTGTTCTGCGTAATAGCAATTTTGAAATCTTCCCTGTACACTTGCATTTATTCATTAATGACATAACTGCACATTCTCCTAAAATCATCTCATTCTTAATTTTTATGTAAAGTAATGACCTTTGAATTAAAACTCAACTTATGAATGGTAATGTGTTCTTCAGACAAATCATTTTCATTAACTGAGTGTCTTTGCTTAGGTCTTGTAGTTGCTGATTAAGTTAAAACTGCATGAAATCCCCAAAGCATTTTGCTTTAAAGCAAGGCTGGATAAAAGAATTGACCTTCTCTGTAAGTGATTTACAGTAATTCTTTATTCCGTTTCCTTATATCTTACCGGTGGGAATATTTAAGGACTTGCTCCTTCTTATGAATTGTTCCGTTACAATTTTCAGATTCCATCCTACTCTTTTTCTTGTGTGTTTTACTAACAATGCAGCTAACAATTTCAATGTACTGTGATAAAAATCTGGTGTTCAGACCTGCTTTAAAGCAAAATATGTTTCCAGCTTTACTTTCTGTTCCACTTCTTTATGGATGATTTCAACTATATTGTTACGAAGCTGATATTCAAAGTTGAAATTGTTTTATTGCTGGTTTTTGTGAAGTTTTGAAATAGAACGACCCTGTGTTTCATTCTTTCACTCTCAGTGTCAGTTTCTGAAGTGTTCTGCGGTTAGATTATCTTTTGTTAGTGTTCTGTCACTTCGGCCTGTTTATCCTGTGGCATGCTCAACTAATAAATGTCGTCTCTTTCATATTGTTTAGAAAAGTTTGTCATAATATCTCTTGTCATAGTATAAGTATGTGTTTTATCAAGTGCATTTTTCATTTCATCTATTGAGGCGTGTATAACATGTAGTTAGACCATTTATACTTGTGTTCTATTTTACACATGTGTTTAAATCTTGATATCAGTGATGTCTCTTTGAAAAGTGAAAATATTAATATGCTTGTAATATAGTTCCTTTTTGCTGTATACAAGTCTATTTCCTCTGGTGTGTACATAGACCTGTGTTTTTTTTGCAGATCTGTCTTGCTTATTCATGTTGATTTTTTGTTTTTGTTTCCTGAACACTTAATTAACCTTTGCACCTGTGTACTTTTCTTAAAAGTTTATATTTCTCCTGAACACTATTTTCTTTATCCCTTTGAATAGTAACAGTCAATATTTTAAGAATTGCTGTTCTGAAAGCTTTTAAAGTTGAGCTCTAAACTTGCATGAATAAACTGTTGTTTTTACTACTACTCACTTATAATGTTACAGTTACAGACTGGTTTATGTACCAAAAGTATTAAATTTTCATTCATTGTAGAAACATTTTGTTTTGTTTTGTGTTATTTTTATTCAGTTTCATTTATTACATTTTTATTTAGCCATTCCTAATTTATAAATAAGAAATATCTCCTTAAGAAGTAATTTAATCACTAAGAACTTTCAATTTTAGGCAGCTATTCATTTGATATAAATTTTATCGCAAAATTTGTTTTGATATTCTTTGTTGCAGTATATTTTCTCTTTGACATTTCTCTACATTTTTTCTAGACTAAAAACTGAATAAATCACCTATATTTTTTGAATCTACAATCAAATTGCTCTTTATTTTTAATCTAACTCAAAATACTCTAGTAAAATGGATAGTTGTGTAGCAAGCTTAATATTTTTACATAATTATTCGGATATCAGTAATATTTTGAAGAATGTAGATTGTGCTTCCTACTATGAAGCATTATCAGTGTTTAATATAATCTAGAAAGTTGACAGTTTCACTGAAGACCGAAACTGCAAAAGCATTTCTCTTTTTATTTATAACTTTTTAATACATACAAGATGTGATGTGATTGTGTTGGTTTACATTCTCCTAACCTGAAATGCATTTATTGATGATGTCCAGTGCTGAAGTAATACAAATGCTTTTTAAAGTTTACTCAGTAGTTTATATCTTGAGGCCAAGCTGGATGGATCAGTCTGGTTCAGGGTTTTTCAGTCATTTAGAAACTTTAGATAATTTCTCAATCTTGTTGATAGCTGTTCAGCTTTGAAAACTTGATCATCACATATTCAAGCATTTCTGAATTATTTAACAAAACATTGAACGTATCTTCTTTTTTGCTTTTATTATTTATTCTGTTTTACTATAACAAAAAACAATTTACTATCATAATAATTTTTTTTGTTACCAGACATGATGGGTTTTATAGGTAGTGAAAATACTTTTCCAATACTTCTCGTTTATAATTTTAAAACTAGGAATTTCAAGTAATAAAATACACGATTTTTAACCTGCTTAGAGTATTTTTTTACTTTTGTTTGTATAAGACAAGAACATATCAACACTTTTAAAGGTAAGACTTAATTAATAATCTTATGAAGAAAATATTTAAAGATCTGAAAAAAAATTCTTAAATTTAAATGTTAATCTTTAAGTGAATATGAAAATATTGATATTACTTTCTCAAAAATGATAATCTTATCAAATTATTATAGTGTGTTAAAACAGGATTAATGGATTTGAGCTTAAAAAGTAGCGTTTTATTGTCTAACTTTCTTACAAACTTCTTAGTGCCAAATTAGTTAGCCTGAATATTGCACTATGGTTTCCCATTAATTTACTCCATACTTCCTTATAATTTGCATCCTCGCTTTCATTTGTTCCCAGCTATCCAAATGTTAAAAAAATACGTTCTTTACTCATTTTTATAATGTGTGTAATTTTTGATTACTTTTATATTCTTTGTAATCAAAACTTGTGTTTTGTGAGTGTTGCAATCAAATGTGGTTCCAATGTGTTGAAGCTACTTTTGATTAGTACATAGTGTGAAACACTGCTTGGCCTCAAAACTAACATCTTTCTGATTCTACCTCTTTTGGTGCAAACATTCTTCTATAGTACTATCAATCTCAAAAGAGATGTGATGAGATATTAAGGCACAGATATAGGTTCTGATAATCATGCAATTGGAGCTTCGGTATAGGACTTACTACTTTCAAGCACCCAAAGAGTTATTGACTGGTTTCAACTACATTTACCTCTTTTCATTGCATTTACATTATCTTTTTTTAAACGGTTCTCAAAGTTTATGCTAAAGTCTATTCTTTTTAAGAAACTGTCTGGTACTAGTAAACTTTTATATCTCACTGAAGTAGCTCTGTATCGTGGTGGTAGTTTTCTCTGAACTCTTCAGTTATAAAGGATAAAGTCAATACCATCAAATAAGATAAATTAAAGAGTAGTCATTGTTTCCAGAAATATTCATATATGAACTGTTACACTCTCAAGACAAGTCTTCATTTTAGACCTTAAATACTAAAAACTGCCTCTTCTAAAATTGTACAAATGCCGTTACGTGTTCACAGTTCTCCCGCATATAGACAGTATCGACTCTTTGGGTGCCTGTGTTTTTAGAGGAGTTTTTTCTAACATAACGAGCTGTAACTGTTGTATGCTATTGATTCTTTAGATTTCCCTTTTTTTTGGAAACAGCCCTCTTTTGATTTGGTGTGGTTTCCTTCTGCTCAACTCGTTGTAGTTACTTTCTGGGGGAACTTTTTCCCTTCCCACCCTTTGTATATATTTAGTTTGTAGAGTAGTAAGAAGAAAGAAAATTCCATATTTCTATTTTTGGAAGCTCAGAAAGATGTGTTGTTTATAGGATACGGATTGCCGGACGCAGAGAGTAAAAATTTATAATTGTATAACATTCTGTGATGTGCCTCTGTAAATAAATTAAAAACTCCTGCTGTGTCTCCTTTATTCTCTTTCCTTACTTGACTCATCAAGGAATTTAATGTACTGCAGGGGTGCAGAAAAAAATTTAGAACCCCAATATTTCCCCAGAACACAATTTTTTTGTCCACAATTTCCCCAAATCAAATTTGTAAGCAAGAAAATTGATGGTATTAGGCATGAAAGCGATTATTAGATGAAATTACCGATCCTGTCATATACACGTTGTTTTTCCTGCATACCAATCAAAACACAAGAAAAAGCCAACTTTCAGGTATTCACTAAGGAAGTTTTTTTGCATAGATTTCGTAGTTCTGCACTCAGCATCAGCATCCGTTACTCTATAATTTTCAACAAATTTCTGTAAAAGTCGGAAGACATGATTGTTACTAAAAAATTCTATGTCACTTATAACAAATCCAATTCGATTTGTTGAATTTTTTATTTATTAAGTTGGGCAAAATTTCCTCACAGCTGCCTGAATTTACCCCGAACCTCGTTCGGGCATATTCTGTACTCCTGATGTTCAGACATATTGACTCTTACAACATGTCGAAGCTATAATATATGAATTGAGCACTCTAACAATTTGTGAAAGGAAAGTCCCTACCACCTATTCGTGTAGGTCACTTTCATGATTGTATACATTGTTATAGGCTTACCATACAGGGTGTTCGGAAACACCGTGGACAAACTTTGAGGGGTGGTAGAGGGGACCTAGACAAGCATATTTCGAAAAGGAATGGGGGGTCGCAGATGCACCGTTAAAGAGCTAGAGCCCCTAATGTACTGCGAGGGTGTTTCAAAAGGTGGTTTACCTAAGGCACGTTTTACGAAACTAAACATAATAGAGAATGAAAAAAACTTATTGCACGAGATACAGCAGTATCCATACTACTTCCACCATAAATTTGAACAAAATTGGACCACTTATTAACCCGTGGGGTGAGTTATAAAACTTGCAATATTTGTTCCCTTAATGTAATAGTATTTTTTAAACCAACTTCCTTAAAAAATACCATTACACTAAGAGAACAAATATTGCACGTTTTATCACTCACCCCACGGGTAAACAAGTGGTCCAATTTTGTTCAAATTTATGGTGGAAAAAGTATGGATACTGCTGTACCTCGTGCAATAAATTTTTTTCATTCTATTATGTTTAGTTTCGTAAAACGGGCGCACAGTGGAGTATTTGGCCGGAAAACCCGGCCAAAAAGGCTTAACACGAACTTCTACAAACAGGCATAAAAATAATATTTCTGAAAAGCTAATAAAATTTCGCATCCATCGGTGTAAAAATTTTAGCTGTGAGTTGCATACTTTGGTTCCTAGCCTCTGTCAAAGTTGAGATTTCACTGAAAGTGAATGCAATTTTCGACTGATTTTTTACTTTTTAGGACGTTTTGAAAATAATTTTTTGTGAGCTTCAGGATGAATGAAATGAAATGTAAATACCTGTATAGGATCAGGAATTTTCTGGGCTTTCTTAACGTATTTTTTGTTTTGAACTATTAAGTTTTTTTCTCATTGAAAAAACTGTTTAAACTCAAAATATGCTTCATTTTTTGTCCTTTTTAACTGCAACATAAGAATTGAGAAAGGTTTTCAAAAGGGAATTCCGTAACCCTCCGTCCAAAACAAGGTCTTGAATTGAAGATTACACTTTTAAGAACCACTTCCAATTAAAAAATTACTGCACTTTTTGAGAAATAATTTTTTTGTGAAGTACTACTTTACGCAATTGTAAGAAATGTTTAAGTCCGTTAGAACGTTTGCTCTTATTAAGACTGTTTAAACTTTAATTCCCAACTGTTTTTCACGATTTTTTTTCGTTGATTCATTTGGTTTTATGGTTCAGCCGAAAATATAAGCTATTCGGGATAAAAGCGGTCTAAGTCCAAAAACTATAAAATTTCAGTTAGGAATGAAATTGGATTAGTTTTTAGGTTTTTTTATTTAGAGTTGCATCAAATATCATATGGTTAAGCTAAATGTTTAATTTTTGGCCTCAAGGGTGACCTATAAAACGATTACACACATATCCAAAATAGTTTTCATTAGAACTTTTAAGTAAAATAAGTCGACACTACGACTACACTATGTTTCTTTCAGTGATTTGTTTTGCTAAAAGAAAAAAACCAAGGTCATTAATATTCCCGAAGCTGTATAAATGAGGGCCCATATATTTAGATTTCTCTTGTCATACATCGTTGAATTTAATTTTCGTAACTTTTTTATTAATAAATATTTAATTAACCCTACAATTTTAATACCTTAAGACCTTATGGATAAGATATAAAAAAAAAATTTTTATGGTCTTTTTTTATATTTTGTGGGATTTCCACACAAATCTTGTTAACCATTTTATTAACTTTTTAGTGTGAAAATGGTTTAAGTTTAAAAGTTAATTTAAACAACTTTCAGTTAAGTTTTGAGAAAACGGATCTCGCCAAAAACGGAATTTATGGTAAATGTCAAATTTACCCCACAATGTAAAATATAAACAATCCCAGTTTTTTTGGGGGATAATAAACCAATTTTATTCTAACTAGTTCATTTGTAGTAATAATTTTAATTCATTCGTATTTTCTCTGTGAAGTTAAACATCGCAATAAAAAACAAATAGTTAATATAAATAAATAAATTAAATATTTATTATAATTTATTACATTATTAATTTATTTGTGTTATAATATAAATTCATATAAATGCTTGCCCCTTAGGCTGAGCGCGCACTGGAGACTTTTGTCTCGGAGACTTAAAACACTAGTCACTCGAGAGCAATGCATTTCTATGAGGAAATTCTTGGCCTAGTGATCTAGCGACGAGACCAAGATCACTAGACCAAGAATTTCTTCATAGAAATGCATTGCTCTCGAGTGACTAGTGTTTTAAGTCTCCGAGACAAAAGTTTCCAGTGCGCGCTCAGCCTTAAATGAGTGTATTTAGTGATAAAAACAATAAAAGAACATTATCTTAGGTTTAACATCAAAAAAATGCAGCGAAATATTTTTGGCCGGGTTTTCAGGGCAAATACTCCACTGTGGGGCGTTAGGAAAACCTCCTTTTGAAACGCCCTCGCATTAAATAAGGGCTCTAGCTCTTTAACGGTGCATCTGCGACCCCCATTCCTATTCGAAATATGCTTGTCTAGGTCCCCTCAAAGTTTGTCCACAGTGTTTCCGAACACCCTGTATTTTCTTGGGTCCAACCCAAGACATATTTTTGAAATTTCTTAAGTTCCATATCAAATCATCAAAGATTAAAAAAATAAGAAAAAAAATTCTAACTAATATGCATTGAAAAGAAATATGGGTAAGCCTAACATAGTAATTTTCTGCTACATAAAGTTAACAAAATAAGATCACCTCCTGTTGTGAACACTTGTACTTCACAACACTTGGAGAAGTGTTGTGAAGTACAAGTGTTCACAACATTTGTGACTAGTTATCTTATGTAATTTAAGACAGCACGATATTGTTATTTTCTCACGAGTCACTTTTGCTATCACTTTCTTTTATGCATGAGATTGTGTTTATATATTTTAAAAAAGATTGGGATATGAGCTTTTGAAATTATTCATTGAAGATGTTTATTTATAATTAAAGGGTTTTTATTGTACTGCACTATACGACACCTCCTAATTTATTAATTAGCATTACTGGTAGGGAATGGAATGTTATTTTGAGAGCGTCCCGCGAAGCTTTAAAAAAACCTCGTAGTATAGTTCAGATGTTAAAATTCAAACATTTTTAGGGGGAGGACCCCCTACCCTAATCTTAGGTTATGGAGTAGTTTTGGTCATTTTTTATGGTGAAAACCTATTAGTTAGAGGTTTTGAGGGGAGGCAACTCTGAAATCCCCCTCGGTCTAGAAGGGTTCATCTCACTCGACTTGTGCTTCCTATTGCTATCATCAAGCACTTAAAAGTGGGAAACCCCTGCTTCAGAATATATCGAGTTGTTAACCTGGAAAAAACAACTTTACCGAGATTGGAATTCGTGTTGATGTTTTTCAAGCTTGTTAACACGAAAAGCTTCAAGTTGTAGTTTTGTAATGCTACGCAAAAATTTTTACGGATGTAGTTTTTCAAAAGTTGGCAAGTATTACATCAGTTGCCCCAATGAGGCACCAATACAGTCTATGAGAGAGGGAGACGCGATGGGGATGTTAAAAAACAAATTTCACAACACACAGTAAATGGTAGTTACGTATAAGCCCGTTGACTAATTCAGAGATGTGCTATAAAACCGTTCATATAAGGTTTTTCAATTTAAATAAATTATTGAAATAATTTCCAAAATATGCAAAACGTTTGTTTTGTTTTCAGTTTTAAGATACTTTTAAGATTTTGAAGGAAAAGTAGCTTTTTGGTTGCTTTGATGGGATGAGTGCTTCTTTCAACCAGGGATTTAACACCAACGCTGATGGTAGTGAATATGGAGCTGTAATGGCCACTATAACCATTCACTGTCACTTATCCAGCGGCAGTGGCGTAGCCAGAAAAAAATTTCGGAGGGGAATGCTGATATTTCGGGAGGGGATATGGGGTATTTTTAGTGGTTTTCTATGGCCAAAAAGGAAATTTTCTGAGTTTCGGGGGGGATATATCCCCAAATCCCCCCCTCTGGCTACGCCCTTGTTCAGCGGTTAACAAACAGCTAAAGAGAGAATGTAAGCTTTTCGCTGCCTGTGATTGGTGGAATCCTTCTTAAACCGATGGTTAACCACTGGTCAATTAGCAGTGAATGATGTCATTCGTGTGCCAGATCGTATGTTTCAACTCGAAAGGATCTTGGATAAATCTTGTCTACTACTGTGGAAATCTACTACATTTATCATTGTCTACTACATTTATCGGGTTTTTTTTACAATCGGGAAATTGACACGTAACCTTTTAATATCGAATCAAAATAATCGATTCAGGTATTTATTCCATAAAACCAATATAAGATCCGAAATTTTCAACTCCTAACCCTTTATGCCCCAAATAATTTTCCTCGTCCTCATCCAAAATATGTCTTATTTACGTAACTGTAACTATAAGTAAACTAAATTTGGCCTTACATGAGGAAAATTGGACGAATTTGGAACATTGGGAAGTGGGACTTACAAGTCCCGTCGAGGCATAAAGGGCTAAAATTGTTTTTTATGTAACAAATTCCGGAATTTAACGATTTTGCTGGTTTTAATCCAATCATAAAACGTTTACGAGCACGAGGACTTTAAAGAAAACAAACTTTTTTTGGAAGGGGTTTATTAATCCTTTTGGGGAGGAATCTCAAATCCTTGAGTTGTCCCTCCTAATTTTCAAGAGCCGCGACGACGCTAATTGATGAGATATTTTGTCCCTCAAGTCTGGTCCATTGTAAAACGATGTATTTAATTTTAGAGGTAGAAATCGGAAATAGTTACATTTTTTGTCAGCAACAATTATGAGACCAAAAAGGTTAAGCTGATCGAGATTATTACGAACTTGATGATTTATTTCTGTTGAATTTTTTTCTAAATATTTTATAGTCACAACTCAAAAAATTACAAAAAAGATCTGATTTTAAACATCATTTTTATACCTTATCACTATAGTAAATTACTGTCCTGGTTATTAAATACTAGAAAAAGATGATTTCGCCCAAATATTACAAGGCTTTTCAGTCTGGTAAATCATGTAGTAATGTCTGCCTACCAAGGGCCAAGCTTATTGTATCAAATAAAATAAAATACATTTGAAGCATTGCCTCTGCGTAGATATGGATCCAGTAGCCTGGTTGGTTAAGTGCCTGTCTTCAGTGCAAAAGGTTCCTGGATCAAACCCTGGCGGGATTATGAGGTTTTTATAAAATTACGGAAGATATTTTTACTTTAAAGAAAGCCTTAAAACGAAATACATTTCCTTCATTGCCTTCCCGCTGATGTGGATTCAGTTGCCTGGTTGGGTAAATCCCTGTCTTCAGTGCAAAAGGTTCCCGTATCGAACCCTGCCGGGGATCTGGGATTTTTTATAAAATTACATGTTTTACTGTAAAGAAATCTTTAAAATGGAATAGATTTCATCCATTGCCTCCTTGCTGCTGTGGATCCCGTGCCTTGGATGGTTAAGTGCCAGTCTTCGGTGCCGAAGGTTTCCGGATCTGACCTCGGCGGGATTTTAAGACTTTTATAAATAAAGTTTACTTTAAGGAAAGCTTTAAAATGGAATACATTTCATCCATTGCCTTCTTGCTGATGTGGATCCAGTAGTCTGGTTGGATAGGTGCCAGTCTTCATTGCTGAAGGTTTCCGGATCAAATCCTGGGGATATTTTTGTAAAATTACTTAAGTTTTCTGATTTGAAGAAAGCTTTAAAATAAAATGCACATCAACCAATGCCTTCGTACTAATGTGGAGCCGTTAGCCTAGTGGTATGGCATGCGTCTATGGCTTCAAAGTTATGAGGTTCGATCCTAGATACTTTCATTTTAAAATATTTTGAAAAATACAGTTACGGTCACAGTTAAACATATTCAGCAATAAAATTTTGCTTCTGACGCGAAGGCTGAAGACGGGTAATGGAGTCAAAAATTTGCAATCTAATAACTAAGGGGACCGTCTCCATATTGCCCTCCGTTAGGGGACCATCCACAAATTGCAGATTGTACCCTAGGATTAAAATTTTAGGCAAAACTGGCTTCCTGACGGACCTTTCTCCACTGGCCCCCAGGGCGAAGGGGCTTTCGGGGGTTATCCGAAGAACCCCCTAGGCCCGCGACCCCCGGGGAGCAGATCAGATCCGCCAGGAAGACCTCCTCTCGTCCGAGCCCCGTCATCTTCGGCGGGTGAACGGACTCGACTTGGTCACCAGTTTCTGTCCTCTAGATCAGATGCAACATCAGGTACTCATAGAAAATAGAGTCCATTTTACTTAGGTCAAGTCAGAAGACAACTAATAGGAAAGTTGAAAGCGTAGAGAGAGGTAGATATTACACAATTACAATAGGAAGTTAAGATAGTGGGGTTTGAACTGAGTACCTTCTGTACATCAGGACCGCGACTCTACCAACTGAGCCAACAAGGACGCTTCGGAAGTAGGTACTGGTGAAAGTGTATATCGAAACTGATAGTGTTTAAAATTTTATTTAGCTGTATAATGCACTAAAATAGTATGTTAAGTTGGTGGGGTTTGAACTGAGAACCTTCTATTCATCAGGACTGCGACTTTACTAACTGAGCCATCATGGACGTTTTGGAATCAGCTACTTGTCAAAGTGTACAGTGCAACTGTCAGTGTTTAAAATTTTATTTAGTTGTAAAATGCACTAAAATAGTAAGTTAAGTTAGTGGGGTTTGAACTGAGAACCTTCTACTCTTCAGGACCTCGACTTAACCAGCTGAGCCATCAAGGACGTTTTGGAACTAGCTACTTGTTAAAGTGTACAGTGCAACTGTCAGTGTTTAAAATAAAAAAAAAACTTTTTTGAAAATTTTTTATTAAAATCCTTTTAACCCCTAAAATGAACATTACTACCAAATTTAAAATTGAAAATAATATTTAATCATGTATCAACAAATAAAAATAATCGAAATTTGGGTAGGTCCCTTTAAAACATTCCCTTAAAATTATTCACCGTATTTCAGAAGGTAGGTTTTCGATCGTCTTTACTTCGATCACTTTAGTGATCGGGTTTGTTTACATGTTTTAGTCATGATGACTGTTTATTGGTTATTATGACTGTTACGAACACATAAATCCCAGATGAATCTTGCGCACATGTATCAGAATGGGAGGAGCACATTACGGAAGTTGAGGAAGCAGGTGAAATGTTTTGTTTGTTTTTCTAGAAAACTAGGTGAATACAACAAGAGCGATTCACTCATGGAGAATTCATAAAATCGCTTGGGGGTGTTCATTGATCATTCTTCATTTTTTATTTTTTACAACGTTTTTATTAGGTCGCTTTCAATCTTGTCTGTCCGTCCGTCCGTCCGTCCGTCCGTCTATCTGTCTGTTCGGGAGGAATTTAGTAATCAATTTTAAACATACTTCCCCATGAGCTAGAGACTTGAAATTTTGAACATAGTTCAGATCTGGATGACAATACGATATTATCTCGTTAGTTTGGTTCAATTTGCTGTCCCTGAATCCCCAGGGGAACTTAAAGTTTAGAAGTTCAACTCTAGGACCTTATTGTTAAAAAATCATTGTTGTGCAGTTTGCCTCCTCTCGTTATCAAGATGGCTTTAGAAGTGTTGTATAAAATATTAATAAAATGAAAATTTGTAAGAATAAAAGTAATACACAGTACATGCAGTACTTCATGCAAGTTTTGCATTTGTAATACATCTAAGGGACTGACTTTATTATTTAGTTACTGAAAAGTTTGTCACCATCTCGTTTGTCACTTTTTAAAACACTTTTTATATTACTAGTGTTTCAAAAATTTCCAACGTCATCTGAATAATAGCTAGAAGCAAAAAATGTGCAATGATTTTAACAAAACAGAGTAAAGCCATGTGTTATAGTTAAACTTCAGAAAAAAAATACTTTTTAGTTTTATTAAAAAGAGAAAGGAATCAAATTCTTGGAAGGCGTTCAGGGGTTCAGGTCACGAATTCTAAACTTTACACAACAAAACTAAAAACCAGAAAATAATTAATGAAAAAAAACCTTTTTAAAGAACAACGTTTTTAAAATGCACTAAAAAGTATAAAATAATTTTTTGCAACTCATTGTAAAACGAAAAACGTGGGGATCATGCATTAGGTATTTAATCCAACTTAATTTCATCATTCATTTAAATAATTTTTAACTGTGGATATAATGGTTTGGTTTGATTATTGTTTTATGGCGCATGAATCAATTTTGATCATAATGCGCCAGGATAGAATGGTAAATAGAGTGACAAGAGTAGTGGCTGTAAATATTATTGCATGATCCCCACGTTTTTCGTTTTACAAGGAGTTGCAAAAAATTATTTTATACTTTTTAGTGCATTTTAAAAACGTTGTTCTTTAAAAAGGTTTTTTTTCATTAATTTTTAAATTCATTTTTCATTCATTTAATTTTTCATTCATTTTTAATTTAATTCATTTTTTTAAGAAACGCAGCTGTTGGAACAACAGGAATCGAGCAAATATTGTCAATTTTTCTCAAATTACGCTGACTAAAAGTTGGTTATTTTTAACCAAATTTCTGAAATTCAAGTGAAAAAGCAGGGGCAAAAGATATTTTACACTGTTTTTTAACACACTCAAGTGATTTTATAAACTCTCCATGAGTGAATCACTCTTGTTTTATAATTTTAGGGAATGTTATTATGTTTTAGGGACTTACCTAAATTTCGATTGTTTATTTTTTATACATGATTAAATTTTATTTTCAACTTGAAATTTGGTAGTAGTGTTCATTTTAAGAGTTAAAAGGCTTTTAATATTTTTTCAAAAATTGTTTCGAAAAAACATTTTTTATTCACTTTTTTTAAATTTTGAAAAAAAAACTTTTTGAAAATGATGGTACGGTCATGATGCCCACCAAATCAAAGACAAAAAATTTACGAACAAAATTAGACTGATTTCAGGTTTTTAAGTTTGATAAAAGAGTTATTCTGTTAAAAAATGCAAAAATTCACAAAATTTCTATGAGCATTAAAAATTATAAACGAAACAAGAGTGATAGAAAAATGGAACCTGACATTATGTCTATATCTATATTGGTTCCTCATAAAAAAATCATGAACAATATTTGAGAGTTTAATCTTTGGTTTTTTAGTTGTTTTGTAAAAAAGTCATCCGAGCTATCGGCTACAATTAGCCGGATGCTCGTAACAAGAAGTAAGTAAGTAAAAAAAGTCATCCATTTTTTTAAACTTTAAGTGAGATGCGGGAGCCTAAGATATTATCCAATCTAAAAAATATTTTACACCGTCCTTATTGGCCCAAGTGGCACCCTTTCCTCGCTATTAGAACATACATAATAAATAAAGTGTGTTTTCGGCCCACCCTAGTAGGCAGTTAGAACAAACGCTCTAAATTACCGAAGATCCCTAAAAATACTAAAAGACTCAATAAATACTCCAGATGGCAAGCTAACATCAAACTTTATAGTATCAACAAAAAATATTTATAAAAGCAACAGCTGGGTGTCTATCTTGATGTGTAAAAGGTATGTAATTGGCCAAACAAACAATCTTCTACGAGCACATAGTGTCAATTTCTGAAAAAATACAAAGCAACTTCAATCCACAATAGTATCTATAAAATTTTATTAACTAAACATAACAATTTCCATTAAAGTTAACTAAGAATGTTGAGGTAACATTAAAGCCCTATAACTATAACTGTATTTGGAATGAAAATCATCTGATAAACCAATCAGAGCCCTTATTCATTTCTTACGAAGTGGAAAAGGGATATTTATATAAGCATTTAAGAGGGGAAAAAGGACAAGTCGTAGTTAGTTACACTGCTGATGCTGATTACTACTACACAACTGACCAAAAGTAATGAGGATTTAGGATGAAAGTTGAATATTCTAAGTAGAGAGATAGACTAGAGATAGAGATTTCTGGTGGGACAAGCTGTCCTTAGTTGTATGCTGAGGTCGAAAAGGGACATGCTGTACTTTGCTACTTAGCAACAAATAGTCAGGAAGTCGTTAACAGTGTAAATGGTCATGAAAAAGTTCCAGCAAATTTCAGAATGCATTTAAGGGGAGGGGGTATAATTTGATACAAAAGTAAAATGTTTCAAATACTGAATTCCGGGAAAAAATCTAGTGTATCTTCCATAAATAATTTCCAAATTGAACCGAAAAATTCATCAATTTTTAAATTTTATTTTGTACACAAGAAATAACAGAGAGGTGGGTCGGACAGTTTTCTTACGTAATTATGGTTACGGGTTTGCTTAACTTTGTTGACACTGACAAGGGGGGTCAAAAATGACCGAAAACATGCTTACATAATATTTGAACGGTCCCAAAGTCGGTTACTCATCACTTAGGTACTACTATAAGTTGGATTTTTAAGCAGGGGGATTAAAATTTATTTATTTTATTGAAAAACTACATTTGTATTACAAATATTTGTTAAATAACTATTTTTAAAATTTCTAAAAAATTTTCAGAACAGTATTATCAACTTTCATTTATAACGCTATGAGCTCTTAAAAAGTAAGTTTTTGTGCGTCCGTCTCCATTGACTCTCAAACATTACAAATTCACTGATTTCTCCCTACGTTCGAAGTCTTGCTCCAAGACATTATTTCCTGAAATTTTTATTAGGAACTCCTATCAATGCTAATCAATATGCAACATAAATTAAATAATTTTTTTCATCCTAAAATACCTATATCTAGATGCAATTTTCTTTTTAGGTTAACAACGCAGCTTCAGCACCAAGGCATAAAAAGATACTAGTTTTTCCTCACTTAACTCATAACCTTAGACGGACGCATAACTAAAAAGAACCTTTTGGGACCTCCGAGAGTACTTTCCGTAATTGCCACTGCGATCTTTTCATCAGCGAGAAAAGCTCCTCTTTTTATGCAGTCTGAAAACCCATTTCTGTATTATCCTAAAATGAGCCTGGTATTTAAATACCCATTGACGTTGTTTCTGATGGAACCACTAGGCTGAATTTGTATTTGGTGTTGAAAATTGGCTTTGCCAAGATTGATTGATGAACTAGTACTTGTATTAGTTTTGAAGATGCTTTTTTTATCTTTTCTCTCTCACCCTAGTTTTCTTCAGTAAAGAAAGTAGCGACACAATTAATAAAATCAATATCTACAGTTATTTTTTACAGTATGAAATTTTCAATCTTAAGTTACAGAGTCAGCTTACTAATCACATAATTACCCTTTTTCCTGATGTTTTAACACACTGTGACTGTAACCTAAATTAATCTTAAATTTTTGATAACAATTAAACTAATTTAGGAGTTTTGAATACTTTAATAATGTAGTATTATTTGTATTATTAAATTTAAATTTACAATGTTTTAAGCTGTTTTTTTAAAAAAAAAACTTTAAAGTAAAATCCAAGTTGAAGCCGACAGTATCATATAACAGCATGAAATGAAAGAAATAAAAGTAAATGCTATGTGCAACAGAGGTGCATTGTATTTTTTTCACCACTTACCCGGCAATCTTCCTTTTTTTTAGATAAAATAAAATTTATTTTTAAAACCTATTAAAGTATATAAAAGTTTTTTAAGGGAGAGCAATTTAAAAATGTAACAAAAAAAGAACACTGCTAATAGAGGCATTCTTAAACCAGAAAAAGTTATTTTAATATAAAAATAACAGACTTTAGTTCTTGGTTGGAAAGTTTAGGAGACATTTGCTTACTCTACTAAGATGAGCCGCTTCATCTCTCTTTATTTTTTGCCATGTCTCTGAAGGGGAGGGAAATAGTCTCCAGAAGACCTGGACCCATGGTAGACTGCTGCGACCGACCACAGGACTTTCGGACCCACAGATTTAACGAGCATGTACTCCGCATATACTCGATGAGTCTTCAACGGTGTCGGGATCAAACCCGGGACCCTCCGATCCCAGAGCCGATGCCTTAACCACTAGGCTCCCCACAGCCCAACAGACTTTAAAGAAGGTATAGATAAGTAATTAAATTTTTGTTGATGACTCCGAAATTATTTACTTTTTAAGGATATCATTAGTCAGCAAATAATACGATTTCTTTCCATCATCACATACACATAAAGACATCTAAGAAAACGCAAAACTGTTAAATAAAACGCTCATTGTTAAACTTCAACAGAGTACCTAACACGAGCAACATCAACAACAGGAGACTTGACCCATTGTTGCGATATCACAACCTTAGCTACTCAAAATTTCCCACTTCAGATACAGTTAGATTGTAGTTAAGAGAGAACAGCACCTCAAAATTTTCCTACAGATAGAATTCAGTTAGTAACCCTGACATATTACTTTTTTTTACAACATCAGACCTTTCCATATCAGATAGCCAGATCAATATCAATCAAAAGCTCTCAAATAAATCCTAAATATGTCCAGAATCAATTTCAACAAGATCATTGAAGACAGGAGAAAGAGCGTCACTGCGGATATGCCGATCCTTGGGGGTATGCAGAGGAGAGACTCTGCTTTCGTTATCCCCAAATTAAGCTCTACGGAAGATCTAAGGAAATATGGTTTTGAAGTGGGACCTATACTCGGGGAAGGGACCTATTCGAAAGTCAGGTAAATGTCTATTTCAAAGGGATTATCTTTTCACAAGTAGTCGCCAAATCATAGATATTGTAAAGAAGATAAATGATTAAATGTGATGGGCTTCAGAACGTCGCCAGAGGGGGATTTGGGGATATATCCCCACGAAAGTCCAGAAATTTCCTTTTTTGACCATGGACAAGGACTAAATTTTCCCCATATCCCCCCAAACTCTAATACCTCCTCCGAAATTTTTTTCTGTCTACGCCAGTGGTGGGCTTGACATAATAAAGTTTAGGTTTTCTTTTGGAAACCATCCTTTGTTTTTGGGGAGATTTCATCTCCTTGGCACAGTTGCTCGACTTATATCTAGAAGTGGGTTCAAACGCCAAGCGAAGTAGTGGCGCCAAAGTGCGCCTAAGTATCAAAGTGAAGTTGGCGACTAAAAATTCATCAAGAGGCTGCAACCCGAACCCACTTCTAGATTTTTACCCAGTTGCTCATACTTATAGTTGCCAACATAGTCGAACTTAGGGGGATTCCCGTAAACCTAAGGGGCTTAATTTTCCTAGGACTAAATGAATGAGACGGAAAGCTAATGACAAAATTACCTTAAACAGTTCTTTTAAATACGAAATTTGCATTCAACATCAAATGGTCACTGAAATATATACATATATATAGAGTTATATCAAGAGAAATTGCGCCTAGAAAAACGAAACGTATATATTAAATATTTCAAAACAAATATCTACGTTGGTTTCCTCTTTCAATATCAGGGAATCAAACTTTCCAAAAGGAAAGGAAACTTTCAAAAAGGCCAAAATATTTGGTATGAAACTTTAGTTCACCATTTATTCGAAACCACCCTGTTCCAGTGAGTTTTAATAAATTTAAATCCATGTCTTTCCTTTACTGGTACTTATTTTGTTACCTGTTCTGTCTTAAATTGCCCAGTTCTTTTGTACAACAAATACTCAAGTATCTCCCAATTTTCATTTTCATTTACTATCCAACTATATAACTGTAAGTTTTAATCGATTAGTTTGTTCTTTTTTCAACCAATCAATTAATTTATTGAACAAAAAAAATAACTGTACCTACATGTAGAATGCAAAAACTAATGTTCCAAAACAAAATCAGGGGTACCTTTAAACCATAATATCTAGTAATAGCACATAGACACTAACCCCCCCCCAAAAAAAATGTAAACAACAATAATAATGATGCTTATCAAAAATAGGTATAATGTCAAAATAAATAATCTGGTATTCAAAGCAGCATTGCGATATTTTACAAAAGGATAGATAACGGTAAAATATCCGGCTTTCCACAGGGAGGCCTCATACAAGGGCGTCAAGATCGCCGTGAAAATCATCACCATGTCGAAGCTCTCGAAAGAGTTCGCGAACAAGTTTCTGCCGCGAGAGCTCGAGCTCCTGAGCAAGGTGAAGCATGAGAACATCATCAAGGTGTACAAGATCTTCAACTTCTCCAAGAGGGTCTACATTTTCATGGAACTCATCGACGGCGGAGACATGCTTCATTACGTGCGGGTAACTGAATTGAGTTTGCTTTTAACGTAGCGTTCCTAGAAATCAATGTTATTTGACTTATATAGGCATAATAACATTTCCTACTTAATATTGCTTAAATATATTCAAAGTGGTTTTACTTTTAGATGCAATTTCTTTCCTACATTTATGTAAAATGAAAAAAAAAGTACCATTTATCTTCTTATATCTGTGTCAATGCATTAAGTTTATCAATAATATAATTCCAATTTGTGTTAGAAAGCCGTATTAGTTCACTTTCGAAATTTGAGATGCATTTAATGTTTTTCGTTTGATTACATTGATAATTGAAAACACAAATTTAATTTAGGAAGAAAAGATTGTGTTTGAGGTGTTGCAAAAATAAACACAAGATCGCTTATTCACGCACTGAGAAAAATAACACCTTCAAATAGGATTAAATCGATGTTTCATTTTGATATGAAACTTTTTGTTTTAAGTATGACAAACCGATTCGATTCTCCCAATTTTTATGAACCAAAAATATTATATACTCAGTTTCAAGTAATTTATAGACACCGTTTAAAATGTATTTATTTTTATTTTACCTTTGAAAATAGTAAATTCTTGAAATAAATAGATCGTATTTTAAGGTGTGATAGCTCAAGTCGCCATGTTTCGACGTATCATGCAACTTTCAAAATGACTTGTCGCATCGCAGCAACGTTACATTATGGACCCGTAACACTCTAATGCTATAGATCCGCAAAAATGCACTTACTCAAAAATGAGCACGTGCTGTATTGATTTTGAGTACTTGCATTTTTTCAGAAATGTGTTTATGGACGGTTCAAACTTGAGTAAATATGATTTGGAGCGAGTAAGACTGCTGCGCACTCGATTTGAATATTTTTTCAACTCAGTTTTGAAAATGTTGTTTCGGGAGTTCGATTTTTGACCCAATTATCGTCATAAATAAACAAAAATATCTACAAAGTAGGTGAAGCCCCTCAAAATAAAGTGATAATAGCATTTAATAGTTTTACGCTTCTTGGTCAACTCTTAAAAACTTTTTACAGAATTAAGCAAGCGATAAATAACGATTTTCAACATTAAATACTATAGGTAGTTCTTTTGAATGATGATTCTCGTGTTTCTTTGTAGAACAACGGGCGTCTGTCGGAAGATGAGGCGAGGAACTACTTCGGGCAGATGGTGAGCGCCATGAGGTATCTGCACAAACTGAACATCGCTCACAGAGACCTCAAGTGCGAGAACGTCATGATCGATCTGAAAGGGATCATTCGAATAATTGATTTTGGTTTCTGTCGAAGCGTATGTGAGTACTAACCAATGTTTTACATACTAATATTATAGAGAAACTAACTAAAAGTTTAAGGTAGCATGTTTTTCCCTGTAAAGTTTAGTAGTATAATTTTTCCAACTAAAAAACAACTTGATTTAGTCTTAAGGTGTGGTTTCATACCTCTTTATGAAAAACGAAAGATGTGTTAATAGTCCTTTCCGGTCTAATAGATCCTTTTACTTTTTGTATAGATGGTTAAAACGTTAATACTACTTGGGTGTTTCAAGGTTGGTGCCAAACTTAATATGCAGGTCCATGCCATGACAAACAGTATTTTCACGGGAACCCATGTCCGCAAATTTGTCCACTAGAGGAGAATGTTCGCCGGCGAAGGGCATTTTTACACATCCCAACGGTTTGGTCCTGACGAGCTTAGTGCGCATGCGTGTGGACTTATTTTAGCTGTTTTTTTAGAAATTTTAATAAAACAATAAATCGGGGACAGAACCCACGACCTACCGCATGCTAAGCACGCACGCTACCACTGCACCAGTGGGGATTCATTAATGATAGAAATTATCCAAAGAAGATCCTTTTTTTCTCCCCGAGCATGCGCACTAAGCTCGTCAGGACCAAACCGTTGGGATGTGCGAATATGCCGGCGAAGGTAACAAGTTTAACTACTTTATTCTACGGGAAAATATTCAATTTTATTATATATTCGAAGAGAGCACCCCTGAAAACCCCTGTCAACCGAATTTCATTAAATTCTGGTAGTAATTAGCAGAGGAAATCAAATCACTTCCTAATTTGAACACGATCTGAATAGATATTGAAAGTAGAAAACAGAGATATTTTAATGAAATTTGATAGATGGGTGTGCTCTCTCCGAATCTGTAATAACAGTTGAAGTTTTCTATAGAATAAAGAAGCTAAACGTTGCCTATTCGTGGGCGAACATTGTCCCCTAGCGGACAAAGTTTACATTTGCGTACATAAGTTCCTATGAAAATCTTGTTTGTCATGGCATGCCAGACCTGCACGTTAAGTTTGGCCCCCACCTTTTGGGACACCCTTTCCATAAATTAATGCTATATAATCATTGGACAGTGGACGGCAACGGGCGCCGCACCCTGAGCGAGACGTTCTGCGGCAGCACGGCGTACGCGGCGCCCGAAGTGCTGCAAGGGAAGCCTTACAACCCCATGCTGTACGACGTGTGGAGTCTGGGCTGCATCCTCTTCATCATGGCCACCGGACGCATGCCCTTCGACGACAGCAACGTGCGCAAGATGCTCATCTGCCAGAAGCAGCGACAGATCAAGTTCCCCACCTCCTTTCTCCTCAACAACACCCTCAAAGTGATTACAGCTCTTATTAGTTTTCTTTTTGCAATACTCCATTAGGAAATGTCGTTCAGTTACTTGTTAACTTATTGACCATTGACCTCCCCCCTCTCTCCCGGCTCTTGAGATTTACCAAATAACTTTTAAATAATTAAATTTCGTTGGTGTGTTCAATGTATTCTGTTCCCTTCCATTGAATAGAACCTCAACGGTATTATACTGATGTCTTCTATAACATAACAATAACTAAAATGTGTTGCTATTGTTGTCTATGGATAGTTTTATATCTTTTATTCAAAAGGAAAGCAATACTACTCATTCCAAAAAAAACACCGATGGATTTGTCTATTTTATATTCGTTTCCTTAAAAAAATATCTAAAAATGTATATTCCATACAAATAAATGTATATTATCTTATGTAAAAGTTGATGCGGGATGTTTATTGCTCCCCTTTAGTGAGATTTTGTTGAAGACCCCCCATTTTGAATTCACATAATGGAGAATTGCTTGTCTTTTCCCACAAACTTTTTAAAGGTAATTAGGACATATTTTAATACAGAAAGTTCCTAACAATGTGACGTCACATGTGTCTCTTGGAAATGTGGGAAACACCGTTTTCATCGAAACACCTAGGCTGTAAAAACTAGAGCTCAGCCTTTCCAGTCTTTCAAAGAGCGGGGTGATAACTAGCGAGCAAGGGACATTTAACGTCACAAGCTGTTTCAGCTCAGACAGAAAATAAGCCATTTTAATTGAAAGTAACTTAAATTTAGGGCTTTGAAAGGTAAATTAAAATGTTTTTTGAGGTTTTAAGCCATTCTGAACACATAAAGATTAAAAAAATTTTTTTACTATCCATTAATAAGTCACGTTTTGGATAGTTAGTTTCAATTCACCACACCAATCTTAAGTAATTTCTTAACAAAGCTTAATTAAAATGGATTTACTTTCCTTTCTCATGTTTATCACAGGATCTGATCCGTTCCATGCTCGAACCTGACATCACGAAGCGAGCTACTCTGGAGAGGGTGAACAACAGCATGTGGATGGGTGTTCGCAGCGAATCCGTCCAGCGTTCCAGCCATCCCTTCTTCCCTGCCTTCCGTGTTAGCGACGAGGACCACCGTTCCTCAGAGGGGGACGACAATGCATGACAGCGATTGAAAGCACATAGGTCCACGAATATAGCATGGTGAAATTTATGTAGAGTAGGATGGCAACGTAAGCGAGCTCACGAAAAATAAAGATTAACGCAACATGTAGCGTCGTTTAAGAGAAATATCGTTCTCCTTGTGTGAATCTTGCTTATCTCTAAAATTTAAAACGGAATACATTATTACAGTCACCTAGGAACTCCAGGTTCATGTAGGTGACACAAATACATAAATACAGATGTAAAAATAAAATTGAAAGAAAAATGATAATTATAAGAAAAATATATAAATAATTATAATAAAATATATAAATAACTAAACAAGAGTGGCAAACACCACTGCGCCAATTCAATAATTGATCCTTTACAGCTAAAAAATGATTCCAGATGAGAGTAAATAAAAAAGAAGAGATACACCACACAAAAAATTATTGACATCATCAATAGAAAACAGAAATTTAAGTTCCTTTTGAAATAAGTATTGGAAGGGGCTATTTTGTAAATCTATTGATAAAATTTAAAACATTTATAGGGGCTATGTAAAAAATATTTTTTACTTAATATTTATTTCTTAGGCTTGAGAACAAAAAAAAATATGTTAGGTCTTCGGGGGTTAACAACACTACCTTTTTTTTTACTGTTGTTGGGATTTATATATTGGTTAAGACAAGTTTTATGATATTCAAATTATTATCAAAAAATTATCAAGTTTTTTTGTATATTCAAATTATAATCTAATAAAGGTTTTTCAAAGGACATTTTAATTGGACATTAGTATTTACGTAATTAGTTGGCTTACAATTAGCTTACAATGGCTTAGTTACTTTACAATTAAATGACAAAATAAGAAAAAAGGGGAATTTATAATTTTTCGCACATTCTAAATATCTCGATTTTGTTTTTAGGTCATGTATAGCATTTTTAAGCTTAAGATGGCAGACATAAAAGTGAAAAAGTTAAAATTGTAATATTGTCTCTTTATGAAACTAGTTCACACAATTTCTTCACCTTTTCTATGTGTAGGAATGTAGGTATATATGAAAATTTTAAACCACGTTCCATGATGAAAACCTCATTTTTTCATTAAAGCCTGAGTGTTTCACTTGTACGTGAAAAGTATATTTTATGCATTTCTCCACAAAAGTGATTCAAGGAAAAATGTAACTGAGCCTAAATTAATTATTTAACTACATTATAAATACAAATACAGGTCATTTTATAAAGTAAAAACAATTATTCCTTGTTACAAACTTAACTTCAAAATTTGTTTGTTCAAAACACACAAAAAAATTTAACAATTTTTTGGATTTCAGGTTTACGTTATTCATATAACATGAGATGGGAATAATAAAAAACTTCAAATAGTAAGAGTGAATATTTAAAATTAATTTCAATGTAAATATACCTTTGCACATAAGAAATTCCACAAAGAGAAACTTCCGGAAAACTATAGTTAACGCCTATAAAACCACTCATAAAAATTAGCACTTAATAATAACACCTAAAGCTTTCACTGATACCTTCCTTTTGTTTCTGCATAGCAAATAACGTGAAGTTCACTGGCACTGTGCCACGTATGCAGATGACATTTCCGAACTCTCCCTTTTCCGGAATTTTTTTTCCACGTTTTTCATTATTTTATCACGCACCCTTAGTGCGTGTTAAGGTGAAAAATCTAATGAACTTTTCAAGGTTGAGCTATCAAATTTCTATTTATTTCTTGTAAGAAAACAGCCCTCTTTCTAAAGAATGGTTTATAAACACATTAAAAAATAAGTTTACAAAATATTTCTACAACTTTGAAGTAATAAATGAGAAGAATTTTTTTGGTTCATTTTAAATAAACTTTAGAAATTTTACATCAAAGTTGCTTTCAAGTAAAAATATTTACTTTCTAATTCATATAAAAATTTTATAATTCAAGAAAATGAAATTATTCCTTGATTAATGAAATTTAAATGTTGATAAATCTTTCATTAAAAATATAATCAATTTTTCCCATTCCCCTTTTCAAAAATCTAAGTAATAAATCTACTGTGTTTCATTACAAATTTACTAGATTTTCCCTGGGCTTAGCAGGATATATGCTTATTGAGTAAAAAGTAATTTTTTACGATCAAAAATTAATACTGTATGATATGTTACTTAAGAGAAGACAGGTAAGAACTATATAAAAACTAAGTCATCGCATGCCATAAAAGATGTTTGTAAATAAACACGTCTACCCATTAAAATTATCCCACTTTTTTCTTTTATAATCTACTTTTTACGCGTTATTAAGATGAAAATGAGAGATAATTATCCTGTAATTTGTAGGGACACAAAATACTAACGAACTACATGAAAGGATATCTTATCGCAAAGTACAAATATATCTGGATAACAAAACATAATGAGAATGGAGAATTGCAGCGTCTCTTAAAATTCTAAATATTAAATTTTAATTTATTAAAAATTTTCTCCCGATTCCAAAAATACGCTTGTCTTTCCCAACAAAATTTTTAAAGGTAATTATGACCTATTTAATTACAGAAAGCTCCTAACAATGTGATGTCACATGTGTCTCTTGGAAATGTGGGAAACACCGTTTTCATCGATTTAAAAAAACTAGAGCTCAGTCTTTCAAAGCGGGATGATAAGAACAAGCGGGAAAAAGGCACGCAAGCCGTCACAAGCTGTTTAAGCTCAGACAGAAAAGAACCTAGTTTTAATTGAAAATAACTTGGGCTTTGAAAAGTAAATTAAAATGTTTTTTGGAGGTTTTAAGCCGTTCTGAACACATTAAGATAAAAAGAATTTGACTGCAATTATACATTCCTCATACAACTTTGTAGACCAAATTTCGCCAACAGATTCAAAATACTTCATTATAAACTGTAAATGAAGTTAATCTTTTTACACTTAACCGGCAACAGTGCTGCCGGTTAATTTATGTTATTTGAAGAAAGATTCTTTGTACAGCGTTTTAAATACCTTCTAAAATACAGTAAAATAAAATGCGTGACTCAATGTTCTCACGAATTCACATGCGTGATCGGGTAGCAATAACCCACCAACTCATTTCAAGGTTGAAGACTTCTGTGTCATCTTCATCGACGTCCTACAAAACGATAAGAGAGCGAAAGCTCGTAGAACCATTCGCTAACTAAAAGGTATTCCCTTGTTGGAAAAAGTTAATCTTGAATATTACCGACGGATTTTTCTAGGGGTATTTTGGGGAGCGCCATATAATTTCTCTCTTAATCGATACGGTAGTGCTTTAAAAAGTGAATGTTCCCGCCGGCGGTTGGGTGAAAATATTTCTCGGGCACTGAAAAAAGACCATTATAACTTTTTATTGTAAAAATTGGTCTTTGAAATGTATTGGGGGACATCATGTGCTTAAGTTCTTTATAAACGGGCGTGATGAATAAGTGATGTTTTATTATTCAAACAAGTAGGTATCTAATATTTTTTTTGGAGAAGAGTGAAATAAAGCAGAATACATTAAAATATTTCTGATGGTTGCTGAAATATTTCTAAAAATTTGTACCTCAGATTCAAATAGTCCTACCTCTATATCGTTTAACTCCACCAAGGGAAAAAACAAAATTTTTAGATTCTAATTCAAATTTTTGAAGTTATAAAATTTTGTAATTACTCATATCTGATTAATTTAATTAAAACTAATTAAATAGTTACTTCAAAAAATTTGAAATAAAATCTAAATTTTAGTTTTTTCTTTTCTCTAGGAGAAACTGAGTGAAAAAGAGGCACATAAATGGTTTGATAAAATAAAAGTGCTGGGAAAAACATACAAAAACAACTCACTCTTGAGACTTTCGTATGTATAAATTGGAAAATATGGGGTTAAAGAATAATAGTAGTAGAAGTAGTTTGAAAATATAAGTACTAATAAGTTTTTAATTTCCATCTTATAAAAAAATAGAAATTCATAACTTATTACTTTCAAAAATGTCAGTTTTATAAATCCTTTACAATCTCTTAAGAAAAATGTTATAAAGTATTAATTTAAATTTACGCTTTAAACAAATTTTTTAACCAATAAAGATAAGGAAGTGCTGCAAAAAGCACTTTCCCTTAATTTAGAACAAATTGGGTTAAAATAAACGAATCTTGGGTAGTGTCACAGTCGGTCACTTTCCTCGTTAACGAAATTAAGGAGCTGTTCACTCAACGCTGCAACTAATTAGACGATGGCTATGTTAATTGAAGGATGACTTAACGGTCTAATAGTTCCAACTGTTTTCTTAAAATTCTTTTTAGCTGACGAAATTTCTTGAATATCTAAAAACACCTTAGCAAGATTTTAAAAAAGCGAGAAGGGGGAAATGTTTTATAGTTAAATATCAGGGTCAATTTAATGCATCTAAATAAAATTACTTTCATTTCCTTAATGCAGTTTTTAAATGTCCTCTGTGTTAGAATATGAAGCATTGTAGATGAAATGAGTGAAAAATCGTTTCACAAAGTCTTAACAATTTAAAGTTTTAGCATACCATTTTGTAAAGGGAAATTATATTAAATTATTCAATAATTTTAATTTAATGATAGCTTAAAGGGAATTTAATGAATGGTAAAATCTTTTCTTTTGTAAGATTCCTGATCACTACTTAATAAGGACACCGTTAAGAAGTTTTAAAATAAAAGGAAACATAAATCTTATATATAATTACATATACAACAGCAATATTAAATGGTTAAGAATGAGTTGAGATTTATCTTTTACAATTTATATTTTTTTTATCTCATTTACACGCCTATTATTTTCATTATGGTGACAATGAAATGTTTTAATGTGAGAAAATTATAAACGGTTTTTACTAATTTTCATTTAGTAATTTTTTAGCATTTATAATTTTCATGTTAGTAAATTGGAAAACATCAAGTTTGCAAGCTTTTGACTTTGCATAAATTTTTCCTTTATTTCCTTACACTGTAAAAAATATCCTGGCAGCTGGGTTCCCCCCTTTTTTCCAAGCAATGTTCCTGGAAAATAAAGGGAACCTTATGATAAAATTAATCAGAAGTACCCAGAATCGAACTATTTTACCGTTCCTGTTTTCTTTTCAAATAAAAATAACTAACCCAGTTGCCCAGTTCTCCCAAGGAAAGTGCTTGATTGTTTTTACTTTGTACGAATAAAAACATAAGCATATGAAAGTTTTTGAATACTCAACGGAATGATAATTCAGTTTTTCAAAGAAAAATTAAATTCTTGAAGGAAGAAATTTAATAGTTAAGTAGTTTTAAATTTAGAGTCTACACATTCCTCAAATATATTCCGAAATAAAGTCATTTACCCAAAAATTAACTCATTTCACGACTGAATGACATTAACTCACAATCCAACCCACAGCGCAATTTTTCAACCTGAATATTTAACCAAACCTCATTAACTAACTCAACCCATAAATGTGTCACCACCGTCACCCAAAACCCAACTAAAATATCTTCTCCCCGACTCATCTGCTTGACACAGATCCTCACAGACCCGACGACGAATCTCGCAGTTCCCTCACGAACACAGGACAGAAGACACCCGCCGAACGCTGCAGGATCGTTAAAAGCCTAACCACCCTTCAAGGTTACAGCGTAAATATTAAAGCGAAAAAATATCCACCGGGACGATAACGCAATAGAAAAAAAATCGAAATAATAAATGATGTCCAGCTGAAGAAGCAACAACAAAACTGTACCCAAAGGTCCTGCAGCGGCTTCTAGGGTAACCTAGACGACGATATTCGTTTCCTATATATATCGTTCCCCGATCAATTTTTTGCTGGGGCGCTAACGGTCGCTTGGCCCAGTTGGGGAGAGAGAGTGTGACAACAGATGTCCACTTCTTGGACTCGGGGCCGTTTCTTGGTCGGGATGAGAGCTACAGGTGCGTGACGACGTCTTGTCTTCTGTGTCGAGGAAGTGATCGGATTTGGAACGATGGAAAGTGCTGCTGGAGATTAGTGATGCTTTGAGAGTTAGAGGAGAGTTGAGGTGTAGAGTTCCGTTTTTCTCGTGGTGTTGTGGGACATATCGTGTGATGATTGTTTGGTGGTTGTGAGGGGTTGTTTTCCGAAATTGACGAAAATCGTTATTTGAAAATGTGGTGTTGTTTCAAGTTGGCCGAGGGTGTTTGGAAAGTTTGTTCATTACGCAGTTGTGAATTTCATCATTGAGTAAATAAGGCTCGAAGATTCGAATAAGAAGTCGAAGTTGTTAAGCTTTCGAAGAGACGTTTTTTGAAGTTTTATGTACATTTCCTTTGCTTACTGAAGAAGTAGTTGGACTTGACAGTGATGATAAATCTTACCTCTTTGGTAATATTTAAGCTCCAGTGACAAGTGATAAAAATTTGTGAAAGATTTTCGTTTATTAATTAGATGACAACATTGTCGAGTTAATAACTTTTAAAAATAGTCCTTCACTGTGTTTGGATGTTATGGAAATATCACTTTAGAATTAGTCTGCGAGAGTGTGAAACTTGGCAGTTTATAGTGTTCATGTGAGGAGTTGTTCACTTCGTTGAGATAAAATCCTTTTTTTACTCAACTTTCCTATTTTTGAAAAGTTTAAAGGTTCTGTAGCTATCATTTCCAGAATAACACATTTGTTTGAAATAATGAAGTTTGTTCCAAATATTTTTAATATAAAGAACCAGGAAAGTGTTAAAAATGTTCGAATGAAATAACCAAAGAAGATTGTTTCTCTTCTAGAATTTAAGTGCAGACCTCAATTAAAATTTTCTAGGAAGTTTTTGCTTCTAAATGTCAAAAACACGTGTGGTTTTGAAAAAAAAACTTTTTGCTAGCAATTTAAAACTTGGAAACAAGACTGTTTGGTTTTTAATATAAGGATAATTACTTGGTAAGTACTGTTTATTCAGTTCATAGTAATTATGACATATTAAAAGTTATGTTTTAATGTTTTCAGTTGTTTAAATATTGAAATTTGCTAATTTATGTTTAACTTATTGTAAAAAAGTTAAGACATAATTGTTGATACTTTTAATTATTAAATAATCAAGTATTTCTTAATTAGTTTTGGAAATATGTAAACAAATTTGAAATGAATTATAAAGTTTAAATAATTTTAATTTGTGAAATACTCTCTTTTTTGCATCCATTAGTTCTAGTTTATTGAAATATTCAAAAATGTAATTGACACATCATCATTGCATTTCCTTGAAAGAGCATATTCTTTTAATTATTTAAAAAACTTTAAATGCTGCAGTATTATTAATATTCTTTTGTTTTTAATGCTATTCTATTTTACTTTAAAATCGGAACAATTAAGTCTCATTATTAAAAAATTTTACCAATGTTATCTTTAAAAATTGTCCTAGTCCCGTCCATTAGAAATATAAAAAAATCTTTAAAAATTAAAGCGGTTTAAGATAGAAAAATCTTAATCAGTTAAAAACTAAAATGAATTTGTGAATGAACAAAATATGAATGTATTCTGAATATTTCATGTCGTCAATTCGACAAGAATACTTATTTTTGAGCTCACTATACATATTTTGTCTTACGTTAGAATGATTTATAGTCAGAATACTGACACTAAATTCAACTTTTGACTTTATGACCCGATATTTTATATTTAAAAATATATATAAATGTAACTATTCTATCAATTTCATGACATGGAAAATTTGTATTTTCAGTATGATTAAAATATTCGGTGGTTTATTGCATAGTTATATTATAAAGTCCAACCGCCACGAGAAAAATTTTTGACAACGTGTACAATATCGTGGTGGTTGTTATGGAAACGAATTTTTCTATTCAATTTTGAGGGTGATGGTAGTTCATAAACGATAAAAGAACGTTTTGTACCAAATATTCGTGGCTTTCAGTTTATTTATTTTCATTTTATTTAGGTTCGAACTTATTTTCAAAGTTTTGTTTTTCTGATGGCGGTTAGACTACAGAACAGTGATATTTATGAATTCTTCAACTGTCATGATTAAAAGTTAAAAACTGATTTCTTCCACAGTTTAACTGATTGGTGTTGCAATGCAAACGATACGGATCTCAAGCAGTCGCTCCCGACGTTCCCTCTTCCTCCCAAGCTCCTCCTCCAAAGACCCTGAAGACGACTTCCAAGAGTCATCGTCCTCTTCCTCCTCCTGCAGTCGACCCAGCAGCAAACGATCCTCCTGCAGCCGACTCTCCACCGACAGCGGAGCAGGGTCATTCGACGACCCCCAAGCCACCCCTGACCGAAGGTTCTCCTCCCCAGACTTCTGGATCGAGCGAAGACACACAGCTCCTATCAGGAAACTCCTCCCGTTCGAAGAAGGAGATGGACTCCTCAACGCCAGACCGAACACGGTGTGGGGTGGATGTTCCCCGAGGTGTTCCCTGTCCAAATACGCCCCCTTGCCTGCCATCGGGACCCAGGTGGGTGGGAATGACAATCAACGACCCGTCAGACGACGAGTGTTCGAAAGCTCCGATGAATCGGGAGGAATTCCCGTTCGACGTCGATGTTTCCAAGGACCGTTGGATATCGATGATGGTACCAACCAATCGTATCGGGAATCGGTTGGGGAAGATGGTGATAGTGATAGTGAACTGACTGTGGTGAACAAGAGGGCTGAAAGTGTGTTGAGTTCCTTGGACGTTGACGAAGACACTGATGCGACTGATTCGCATCAGGAGTCGTACGGGTACAAGCCGCCGGTGCGACGGCAGTGCTTCATGGAGACATCAGACGGTGAAGACGACGGGAATGAACCGGTTTTGTACAGTGAACCACGCAAGGGTCCCCCTCTGTTCTCGTTGACTCTGACGGACTCTGAGACGGACTCGGATTTCGATGAGGATGAACCGGACTCGACTGATTTGAATCCGCAAGAAGAAGACGTCAATGCCGAAGAAACTCCACGAAGGGGGGCGACGCTGATTCGTTCGGCGACGTTCACCATTGAGAAGGAGAGGCCGGATATCCGGGGTCCGTTCCTGACCGTTGCGGTGCGGTTGCCGGACTCGACCCGGATCGAAGAACAGTTCGAGTGCAGAGAGACGTTGGGGTCGATGTGTATTACGGCATTGGACAAAGCCGGTGTCTCTCATCCCCAGAAATATGTCATTATAACGAATGAAGTGCCGAGGAGGACTTTCAGTGACATGACAATGACTTTGAAAGAAGCGGGAATAGATGACAAGACTCTGCTGTATTTGGAGTCAATGGATGATAGTGAATCGGAATGATTTAAACCCTTTTTTTTATGAAAATCATGTTGCAATTGTTGAAAAATATTTTCGCGGCATACTGCTAGTAGTGAGATAATAATATCTTGTGACAGATACACCAAGGAATAAACACATCATAAAATTGGCTATAAATTACTTATTAGATATAGTAATAAGCCCAAGAATGTGTGTTCTTAGCTTCATTTGTAAACCAAACAGGAAGAAACAATAATATTTTCGAAAAGTGAGTATAAAATTTTTATGTTTAGCTGGTTATTTACTTCACTGTAAATACAGTGTACAAACGTAAATGAAAATCTGTTATTATTTAGTTTATCTAAAAGTTAAAAAAACATGTGAATGCTAAAAATTATGCTAAATCTTGTAAATTTTATGACGTGTAAAAGGAAATTTTCTGTTTTTCGTACCGTTGAAAGTCACCTAATTGGTTTGAAGGCAAAGACTATGAAAGCATCTTAATCTTTTTTACTGATATTTTGGTGAAATGGTAGAATTATTATTACTTATTTACTTACACACTTTGCCCAATGCACATATTGCACATTTTAGTTTATTATTTTTAAATGTTAAGATGTAAAATTAGGCAGTCTTTCCGGGTTTTCAAAAACAGCAGTACCATATATAGTAGGGTTATGATTCTGAGACTTTTTTTTAAATATTTAAAAGCCTGATGTTGCATTCGATGAACTTTTCCCCATATGTTAATTTTATAGTATTATTTTCTTTATATTCAGAAAAAACCTTGCGCGCCTAACCTCATTTCATTTTCTAATATAGCAATCACTAGGGTGTCTTTTTCCAAAAAACCTCGCTCCCCAGGGCTTTTCCCATTCCTTTTAGTCCCAAAAGATAGTGTGTGAAGTTTCAGCCTCATAAGTTAACTCTAGGGTGTGCTATAGAGCCCCAAATTTGAAAAAAAAAGTGGAAAAAAACTACCAATTTTCAAAATCAAAAAAATATTTTGATATTTATATTGTTATAAAATTATCTTGTTATATGTTCTAAAGAACACATTTAAATGAATTATATATATTTATGTGCATTAACTGTACCCTATAGCCCTTATAATTAAATATTAATAAGTGCTACTTAACTTAGGGACGTTGCACTCCCCAAAGCTTATTATGCACTACCGGTAGACGAAATGAATTAAATCCGAATTTCTTCGAAGGAACTCCCTCAAATGATGCCAATTGTTGTTAAATTGATGTTTAAAATTATAAAGGCCAGTGAAATAACAGTAATTAGGCCTTTCACTGAACTTTTAATGTAGAAAGTACTTTTGGGCGAAAATGCTTGTTTCTCGCTGATCAAATCCAAAATTTACCCTAAAAAAGAGGGTTATTGTACTTTTTAAGATCAAAAACCTTGAAATACCTTTTTGAACCCTTATAGATTTCTTTTTATAAGTAGAACTTAACTTTAAACCGTACAGATTGGAAATGACATGAATTTCTCCTATACCAGAAATAAAAATAAATTTTATCTTATCTTATCTTATCTTATGAAAATTACCTCTCTTCAACGTATTAGGGGGAAAGTTTTAATTGAAATCTTCTTTCATCAAAATATGAACAAAAATTTACAAATATCAAACAATTTTCTTAACTTTAATAAAGAAATTCCATTTTCTCTTCTGGTAGAGAAGTAACCCAAGTCAGTTCCAATCTGCTCGATTTGAAATTAAGTTCCACGTAAAAATGAATCTTATAATGGTATTTGAAAGTTTTTGAACTAAAAAAAATACAATAACGCTTTTTTTTAGAATAAATTTTGGATTTGATCAGCTAGAAACAAGCATTTTCGAAGAAAAGCATTTTTTACATTAAAAGTTCAGTAGAAGGCCTAATTACTGTTACTTTACTGGCCTTTATAATTGAGGAGCTGAGAGCCAGAGTGGACCAACCTCAGCAGTTGTTATTTTGAGAAAAACGCTTTACAAAATTGTAGTAATATTTAAACTTTTTTTTTTGAGGTTAGTATTTAATATTTAGTTTTGATCGTCTCGTGACGAAAATTAGAGGATCATGTTGAAAGTTGAAAGTCAGAATCAGAATGGACCAAGTGGCTTGATCCATTCTGGCATTAAATTTTTGAGCGATTTTAATTACTCGATCAAACGAAAAAGTGATGCCATCTTGTGGGAACTAAAAAAATGCATTGTTTTCTAACTTAAATCAATAGATGTCTCTACATTCTACTGAAAAATTAAAAAAACCGCTTTTTCATTTTTTGTGGGTTGGTCCACTCTGGCTCTCAGCTCCTCAATTTAAAACATCAATTTAACACCAAATGACATCATTTGAGGGAGTTCTTTTAAAGAAAATTGGAATTTAATTACTTTCGACCTCTGTAGTGCTTATAAGCTTTGATGAGCGCAACGTCCCTTAGCACAGTACCTTTTACTCTTAAATTATAGGCACTATAGGTACAGTTAATTACCTTAAATAAATATAAACCACATCTAAAATGTCCTAAATAACTCATTTGAACCAGTTTTATATCGATTTAAATTTATCAAAATGTACTTTTTTAAAAATTCTGAAAAATTGGTAGTTTTTCCAATTTTTCTAACTTTGGGGCTCTATAGGCAAACCCTAGAGTCAACTTAGGAGGCTGAAACTTCACACACTATCTTTTGGGACCAAGAGGAATAGGAAAAGCTCTTTTACAAATTTAAACAATTTCTATGATTTATGTAACAATCAGCTTCAAAAAAGATTTTATTAACTGCCTTTTAGTGCTTCAGCCTTATACAAAATCTGATTAGGCGCGAAAGCTTTTTTCACAGTTTTCAAAAATAAAAGTTATTTTCGAGAGTTATGGACCAATACTCATCATTTGCCACCACAGGCTTTTAAATCTGAAAAAAATCATAACCCTAATATATAGGTATAACATTTAGTAATCTAATCTTCTACTTTTCCTAACCAATATCATTCAACAGGTTCACCCACCACAAAGACTGAAGAATAATCCATACATTCATACTCTTCACTCCAAGCTCTACAAGCTTTATACTGTACAAGAATTAGGTTGAAGAAAAGGGAAACAGAAATGTGTCAACGGTGTTAAAGAGAGGTTTTTCAACATACAAAAGTTGCATTTGTCTAAATCTCAACAACATTTTTTCGAAAGTGTGATTTCCTAATTGTATGTGATTCACAGTAATGATATCAGGAAAACTTTTAAGTTTCGAAGGGACAAGAAAACTGTATGAAAGCTATTACGGTATTAGCATAGCCAACTAGACCCCAACTAATACAAGGTTTTAATTCTTTAGTTTATTTTCAGGAAAGATAAATTTTCATATGTAAAAATTTTTTATAAATTTTTATAATTTATGAAATAACTTTTGTAATTGCATCTTTCATTAACATTTAGTGTTATAGTTGCAGAAAGCTAAATTTATGTAAATATATTTTTTACGAATATATTTGTTTGGTTTATGGCATAGATGTAAATTCTTTAGAATTTTCCAAATGGAATAATTAAGTATAATAAAAAAATTATGCTATATTTATGTTAACAATATTTTACAATGCTACATAAATAACACATTTAATGAAAAAATATTAGTTATATAATTTTTAAAGAAGAAAAAAACATACTTTTTAGAGCTTTTTCGTTGTGTCAAAATTATCAAGGTGTTTTTATCATAATTATTATGTTATGTTTATTAAATGTTATTTGTTTAAGTATTTTGAAACTTTTTAAATTTTGTGAAGTTTTAAAATTCAATGACTCGTGTTACATTTGAATGTTCAATTCATTAACTTACAATTTGTAATTTATACATGAAAATCAATGTATAACTTGAAAAGAGTAAGTAAAGGTAAATTGCAGCTTTTTGCAACACATTTTTTACTGATGAAAGTATTTAATTGTAAACATGTAAAAACTTTTAAAATAATTTATATTTTAAAATATCCCTCAGAATTTCTCCTTAATTTAAATTGTAAATAAGTAATATTAACATAAATTTAAGAGAAAAAATACAATTTTCAGTTATTTTATTCTTTATGGATTAACTACTTTAAATAAATTTACTTTGAATAAAAAAAATTAAAAGCTATTAATGTTGTTAAAATATTTTATTTAATAATAATCAAAATTTATTTAAAATCAGATGCAGATATCAAATCAGGGGTAATAGATTTCATGGGACTAGCATTTATGTTTTATTGTTTACATTATTTTATGTTTTACTGTAAACTTATTTAAAATAGGAGAACATTTGAAATTTTGATTTCCAAAAAATGAACTTTAAATGCTAGTCTTGATAAAAAAAAATCCATACTTTAAAGATGATACTTACAAAATTGAAAAATAAAAAATATAGAGTTGTGTTTAAAAATTGAAAATAATTTTAAATATTTCTTGTTCTATTCATTTTAATTATTCTTTCAAATCTTAAGTTTGAATATTCATTTCATGCCTTGAGTTTTTACAAGTAAGTTAAATGGCTAAAAATACTTCGATACTTTACATTTTTAAAATGTGATCCTTTATAAAAAAGATACTTCACCATGCCTTATTTATATCATGGTCAACTAAACTCATAGATAAGCTCGAAACTATGAAGTGCTGTGGAAGTCTTGAAGTCACTTTTGGACGCTGTTTGAAAACAGCTCAATTTCCCTTAGAATGAAATTAAATTATTAAAATTAATTCTAATGAAACTTAAGGATTTTTTTAAAAAAACTAGTCGGGTGTGGTTTTTAATTAAATTTTTACCAAGTAACCAATTCAAAGGTAGCTATTATGAATGCCTTTAAAAAATTTAAAAAAAATCTTTCTTTTAATATTATTTGAAATGCCTCTAAAGTTATATAAGATCCAAAAGGTTCACTTGGTTTCCTTAGGAGGGAAGAAAAATTAAATTTTAAGTTTTATTCGAGTTTTTTTAAGTGAAATATTTAATTAATTAAAGTAACACAAGTTTGAATTAAAGTTTAAGTTTATTTTTTCATCTTGCTTGGAGAAAGTGAGCGAAAAAGAGGTAGGGCCTTTGGGTTTTGTGAGGTACAGAATTTAAATTAAGTCAGAGGGAAGTTACGTTCTTTTCAAAGAGAGACCTAAAGTTATCCCAGGACATCTAATACACATCACAATTTTGAGATTCCTTGACGTTATGAGTCTATATAGTGGGCCATGTTTTAAAATAATCTCAAAAATAAAAGTACAATAGCATATGAAAATTCCGCTTGTATCATCATTTTTAAATCATGAAATTCTTTTTTGCGACACTATTTTTTCATAATTTGCTTTAAGAAAGTTTTTCTATATTTTTCTACCATTAAATGAATTTTTAACTTTACTCTGGGATAAAAATGTACAATAAATTTAGGAAAATGTTACGCCAAATAAAAGTAATTTATAGCCTAGTAAAAAGTAATATATCTTTCAATACATTCTTAGATATCTAATTTTCACTAATATCGCATGTAAGCTTATATTTCCCACATTTTTGGGAAAATATTTATAATTTTCCTATTGATTGAAAATACCTTAAAGCTGATATCATTATAAATATCTTGATATCATTAAGGTTAGTCGGGTCACCCAATTTTTATTGAGATTAAAGTCAGGGCGTGACTTTTAGAGTATAAGCCACACTTTAAGTTGTATTCATCTTTTCAGACACGTTCCTCAAATTAAGAGGGGTGTCACTGTCAATGCGTATGAATGGATATTTATCTAGGTCATCGGTAGCTCTTATTAGAAGGTATAAATAAAAGGTTTTAGCATTGTAACGCATAACATGTTTTTTATACAATTACATACTCCCATTTTATTCCGAAACTCCCTTGTAAGGATTTTTTAAAATTAAAATATTATGTTTTCGGGAAAGGACTAAAAGAAATTCATTGACTATATTAGTTCATAAATAAATCGAATATTATGATGAATTGACCCTTAACGTAGACCTGGACAATGACAGAAAAAGCTAAAGATATCATTTCTATTTTTGAAAGAAAAATTTTAAGAAGCATTTTTGGCGGCATAAAATGTAACGATATCTGGAGAAGAAGAACCAACTCTGAACTCTATAAATCTTTTAAGGAACCAGATATTCTAAAATATATTAGTATTCAGAGAATTAAATGGGCAGGACACCTAAGCAGAATGGATGAAAATCGTGTAACAAAAAAAGATTTTCTCGGCCAGACCATTCGGCACCCGAAAAAGAGGAAGACCTAAACTTAGGTGGCTCGACTGTTTGGAGACTGACATGGGAGTTTTGCGAGTTAATAACTGGAAGTCCATGGCCAGGGATAGAAGAGCTTGGAATTCGATTCTGAGGAAGGCAAGGGCCCACCCTGGGCTGTCTGGTCATTGAGGAAGGAAGGGAAGGACCCTTAACGTAACGATTGTTATGTATAGTAATCTTGTAATTATTCATTTATTTGTCCATTTATTTTGATGAAAACTCTTATATCAAATTATTTAAGATAATGGTAGAACATATTGTTATAGTATTTAAAAAAATGTTTCTTGTGAATTCTTGTGAATCTCATTCAAGATTCTTAAAGTAAAAATGAACCGTATTTAAAAAATCTTACCTGGGGGTATTTAATGCAAATAAAAAAGTTTGTGTGTGGGATTGATGTAACATAAAAACAACTCTTAATCATACAAATGTAAATAAAGGATTAGTGTATAAAATTTGTATATATTTTGTGCGATGGTAAAGTCAATTGCATAAGATATTTTTTAGCATTGTATCAGTAAACATTTGTAAAATATTGAATAAAATTTTAAGGATTTCGAACACGTATTGTATATTTTGTCAAGTTGGATGTATCAGCATATTAAAATAATGTTAATAAAGAATAAGTAAGTCTACATTGCATTGAAAATTCAATTAAAATTTTATCTCATAGTTGAAACAATTAAGTAAAAATTAATGAATAGATATTTTTTGGTTTACCATATAGCCATTCTTAAAGCATAGATACTAATTGGGAAATGTCTGTTTTTTTATTTCTGTTATTACAAAAATTTACTTATAAACAAATTAGTATTAAATAGAAAATCTTTATTGAAAACAACTCAATGAATTGAAATCCGATTTTTGTATCAAATGTTAATTTTAAAAGGATAGCAAATTTTGTTATTCTAACTATAAAAATGAAATAATGGCATATTCGTGTGAGGTTCAAAGGGAGGACCCTCCCCGTTTTGGCAACCCGGCGGGTTGCCGGAATAGGAAGACTTTTTCGATGTTTGTTTTGTTGTTTTTTTTATTGTTTTTCATGGGAGTTTGGAGCGAGAGGTCGCGTGTGCGACGGGTGGTGTAAATTTTTGTCAGCTTACTTATTAAATGTTACTTTTAATTATCAAGGCTTGGTTTACTTGAACAACGAACCCCAACAGTGGCGCAGACGGACAGGATTAAAGAGTTTTAGCTTCAACGACGATTTCCGATGAAAAACGAAAAAGGTTTCGAAAGGAGTTGGTCCGAGCTATTGAAGACGTTGGATTTGTGGGTATAGTTTTGAATTATAGTGTTGAAATTTAATGATTCTTGATTTTGGTATGGTGAGGGTTTTGGGGAGTGTGTCTCGAATTAATATGGAACTGGATGATGATTAGTGTGATGAGTAGTTTCGTTTTCGGTGAATTAGATATGGTGATTTCGTTTTGGTTCGTTCGAGTTTTTTTCGGTGAGTGTTGTCATTCTAAAATTAGATCGAGGTCGGTTTTTTTTTGTTATCGAGGGAGTTTGCTGTTCTTTTGTTGGTTGATTCTTTTTTGAGTGCGTTTTTTTATCGACTGAATTATTCGAGGGTCTGCAGAATGGTGTTTGCTTGGCTACAAGGGAATAGGATAGAGGACGTGAGGAATTTAGCTGAAGAATATGGAGGAAATCCTGGGGTAGAGTTGGGGATCCCAGAGTTGGAAAAAATAATGTTGGAGAGTAGTCTTTTCGATGAGGAAGACGCAAAAGAAATTTTAAGGGTTATCATCGAAGAGAGGGAGGAAAGAGAAGAAATAGAAGAAAGAAGGAGAAAGGAAGATGCAGAAGAGGAAATCGAAGAAAGAAGGTGGCAAGATGAAATCAAGGAAAGAAGGATAAAAGAAGAAATCGAAGAAAGAAGGTGGCAAGATGAAATCAAGGAAAGAAGGAGAAAGGAAGAAATCGAAGAAAGGAGGTGGCAAGATGAAATCAAGGAAAGAAGAAGAAAAGAAGAAATCGAAGAAAGAAGGTGGCAAGAAGAAAATAAGGAGAGATGGTTGGAATTGGAGAGATTGGAGTGTGAAGTGCAGAAAAGGAAGAAGGAGAGACTGTTGGAATTGGAGAAGTGGAGGATTGCACCACAAGAAGAGGAGCCAGATACCCGGAAGGTCTGGACGGGACGGAAAGATCTTGACAGAATTTCTGTGGATGTGGAAAATTCACGTTTGGAAAAGACAGTAGACGATGTGGAAAGGGTACTTCAGAAGGCAGTGTTTGAAACTGGGAAATCAGTGGAGACAAAGCTGGTCGACCCTGGAGACTATCAGATATTGAAGGAAAAGGAAATTAAATATCTGGGAGATGAAGGACCGGTGAAAGACGATATGTTAAATCTGGAAGAGAGGACTCTCGAGGAAGTGGACGAACCTGTTCGACATTTAGAGGATGACGATGATATATTAGGCGTTAAATTCATCCAGTGGGATCAGATTGAAGTGGAGGTAGAAGAAGAAAATAGAACTTCGGAAGAGAAGGTAGTCGAAGATGAGCACTTGGATGAAGAAAGAGAAAACGAAGTTCCTGACGAGAATGGAATTGACGTTGCAGAAGAGTCTCTGGAGGGAGAGACGGGAAACGAAGTTTACAGAGAGAAGGAAACTTATGCTGGAGAAGCTGTATGTGGAAATCAAGGTTCGGAAGGAGAGGACGTGGATGAAGAATCTACGGAAGAAATGGAAGAAACTGAGGACTCTGGAGATGCTCAAGAGAATGATGTCAGTTCCGAAGTAGGGAAGCCTGCTAAGAAGCGTCGAAGGCGACCTGCGAAGTCTAAAGCTGAAGATACCCCTGCCAAGCGACGAGGCAAAGCTGCTGCTTTCAAGTATGCCGAGGATCCTGGCTCGGAAGAGGAGATGGATGAAGCTCCTAAAAAGAAGGGTCGAGAAGCGGAGAAGAAAGCCCCTGCAACTTCTATGAGACGTGTTGGCCGTCAGAAGAAACCGACCAAGTACACTGAAGACTGTGGCTCCGAAGTCGAAGAAGGCCAGGCCCCTGAGAAAGAAGACTACGAGCCTGAAATGAAGGCTGACACCAAGGAGAACCCTATGTTGGACTTTCAAACTGAACTGTGGTGTTTTAAAGGTGGAGGTGGAACTCTATCCGACGACTTTGATGATGACAACAACGACGACTTGGAACACGATGATGGACCTTTTTCAGATGAGTGACATTTTTTTTTATTATTTGAAATTAATTTGTACTAACTTTTATTTTTTTGAAGTGATTACTGAGAAGACTGTAATTATCTGATTTCCTAAGTTAAGTAATTTTATGAAGTGTTATATCAATAACGATAATTATGTAAAATGAAATTGAGGGGTTACTTAATTTTTGAAGACATTTGAGGATAAATGACTGTCTGAATAAGAATAGTTCTTGTTTTCAAAATTGAAAATGTAATGTTTTGTTTTTGGTTAAACCTTTTGATTTTCTCGTGAGTTCAATGTTTTTTTTTCTTTTGGTTTGTTGTGGAATTTTGTTTTAGTCCCGTGAATATTAGTTTCTTTTTAATGTTTTCTTCACGAGAGTATTTTCTTTTTATTTGGATCTTTGAAGTTTGTATTTGATTAGTGTTCTTTATTTTTGAGGTTTAAGATTTTGATATTGCATTTTTGTATCTTGATTATAGTACCCGGTATTGTTAAAAAGGCTTCTGTACGTCTGGAATTATTTTTTTTTGTCTTGTGATTGTTTTTTTTTGGTTGGTCTCCCCTGCAGGACATGGTCCGGCAGGTAAGAGACCGGAGGGGAGATGTGAGGTTCAAAGGGAGGACCCTCCCCGTTTTGGCAACCCGGCGGGTTGCCGGAATAGGAAGACTTTTTCGATGTTTGTTTTGTTGTTTTTTTTATTGTTTTTCATGGGAGTTTGGAGCGAGAGGTCGCGTGTGCGACGGGTGGTGTAAATTTTTGTCAGCTTACTTATTAAATGTTACTTTTAATTATCAAGGCTTGGTTTACTTGAACAACGAACCCTAACAGTTAGTATACACGATTGTCTAAAAATATATTAATATCATGAACTTTTGAATATCATGAACTTATGAACTTTTTTCTCATATTTGTCTATTTCCAATAAACATTAATTTAGGATTTTACTCAAAGGTATACCAAAATCGTCTATTTAATAATATTTATCTCATAGTTATTATAATTATTACTTCACTATTACAATGGAAGCAAAAAAATCTATCCTGAAATTAACCACCCTGATTTTTTAATGTTATGAAAACAAATAATAGCTAACTTTTGTTACATTTGTATTCGTAACTTATCATGTATAGAATTCGTAACTATACAGCTTTGTTATTCACATAAAATCGAGATTTTTGAATCATAGATTTGTCAGCACTTGGCCTCAAGAGAGAAGTGACAAATATCAGTAAATGGAGCTTCGAATTTGCATATGAACCAGATTCTTCTTTTGATAAAAAAGACAAATATTGTCTGACACGAATATGCGTGGGTTCATCTCAGGAGGGTAGGAGGTAAAACACATTAACGTTCTTGTTGGAATGTTTCAATAGTAAACAAACTAAAAGTAGGGTAAGTATGCGTGCAATATTTATAGAAATACTGTTAGGCTTTTTCGAAAACATTGTTCGCATTAATTTGTTCCTTGTTGTTAGATTTAAAAATTAGAGTAATAGGGAAAAATTTATGCGTGTTTATAAACGAAAGAAGGCAGTTATTCATTTCAGAAAAGTTAATTTTTCCTTTTTTATATTTAACTATTCATAATTATAAATAAATACAAATGATGATGACCAATTACATGCTTAAACCTAAGCAAGGTTGATCCATTAAACCTGCCCTTCCGGATTACCATGCACTTGTAAATTCTTATCTTAAACATGTTAACCCCAGTTGAATTAACTAATGTCATCTCCAGAAATCCATTCCATCCATTCCCAGTTAAAAAAAATTCTTCCTAGTTCCCAGGTTACCATGTCCCTTGAGCTATTAGAATATATATCCCCTCCCTATATTATCCTTACTAAGAACCGAATACTTCCTACCTCCTTCCTTTATCATTTTAAATAGTTAAATTAAATTCCCCCTGACTGGATTAACCTAATCTAATACTATTTTTTTAGCAAAAACAAACAGCAACCAAAATTAGTACATTTAAAACAACACGGGTGGGTACAAACACTTTCTTAATTTAAAGGCAATACCGCAAGATCATTTGTCAGGAGATAATTTATTTCTTTTAATGCTTTGAAGATCGCGATCTAGAAAGTGACACCAGGAAGTGGCAGTCAGCACACACGAAAGGGCTGTCAAGTCCGAAACCAACCGGAAAACAAAATCTGATTTCTTACGCGATGTTGAATTAATCAATAATGAGTGGTCGTCGAAACTTTCTCGTTTCGAATGTCATTCACCTGTTTCGGCCAATGTATGGTCACGAACTCCAGGGAGCTTCCTTTTTCTCCGTCACACACTTCGAAATACGTAAAACGAATTGATCGGTTTTTTTGGCACGTAGCAAAATGTTTTTGTTTTTAACAGTTTGAAAGTAATGTAAACGTTGTTCGTAAAAATACCCTGTTTAAACATAATTTAATACACGTAATTTGGAATGTATAACAAAAAGTTAGCAGATAATGTAATCTTTGTGTCAAATAAAGCTAAGGTTTAAGTAGCGGTTATAAAAACTTGAAGTTAAATTATGTATTAAGACCTAATTATTTTTTGCTACATAATTTGTTTTTACTTAGATAAGGAACCATTCAAGTTAACGAATGTGAGAAATTAGAAAGAAATTAGTTTAATTTATAAGTATCACTCAGAGAAGAATAATACAAATAGTAATAAATTCAAATTATTAAATTTTAAACGTTTTTCTTTATTTAAGACTTAATTTAAGTAAAAAATTAAGTTTTTTTTGTGGGAGACCCCCCGGAGACCCTTTTTCTTTTACTTTAAACTCAATATTGGACTCACAATTTTTCTACTAAGTATATCACAATTTAAATATTACCCAAAAGTGTCGGAGAACATTATTAAAAGTTATTAATCAGTAAAATCAAAACTTAATTATTAATTGATAAGGACAAAGACTAAATAATTAAATACAAATTAATTAAACACTCATATTCACACAACTTGAGAAAAGACCTTGATTAACATTCAAATTTCCTGACAATATCCCAAAAAATCTAGTCCTCCCCTATATAAAAACTGAAATGAGGCCGATGTTTTACAAGATTTCAGTCAAGACAGAAATTAGTTTTATGATCTGTGTGACATTTTTACTCCAATATTTAAAATATCGAAGTCTATCAGTAATCGCAAACATTCATTGGATACACCTCCACCAATAATGGTTTCAATCAATACTCGACCACTATCTATCGTTTCTTTTATTGGTTTGTCTAAATTAAAATTAAAGAAAATCTTAAAACTTTTCCAAAATTTTTGCAGTCCCTATTGCGCATCCTAGTGCCTGAAAATCGAAGAAATCCACAGATTCACTTTTAAAAGGGCCATGGAAAACTCTCAGTTATAGTACAAGAGTCTCTCTGTGCATCAGTCTCTCCTTCTTTCCATTTTCTCTAAAATCTATTCAAAAGAGCCTGAACTAAAAATTCATGGATTTTTACCTGTGGATCCACAGTATAAATTCCTTTAAAAAATCCCCTCCACCGACCATATTTTATCCACAGAGTATAGAGCTTACAGAGATTCCAAACGGAAGTTTTCCTCTTTAGGTACTTAATTTAATTCCTGCTCCCATATTATAATTAATTTCCTTAGCAGCCAATCAGAGAAGTCGAAATGCGAAAGTGATTCCTGATTGGATATGGAACTTCTAACAAGCGGCATTTTAATTTCATCGTTGCTGCTCTTTTCCCTCCACTTCCGATTTGGATTTGAGTGACGGCTTCAGTAGGCGAATGACAGAGAATTAGCAGGAATGACGTGGTATTAAAGGAGGCGGTCCGATGTACTTTTTGTTGTCTATGGGAAAACCCTTGTTAAAAAAGTTGCCATTAGCGTCTATGGAGATGAATCCTCTGTTAAGGTATCCGCCTACCTTTTAGACTATTTTTTTGAAATACTTGATTTACAAATTTTATTTTTTAATTTTTAGTTTAAATGTACATCAAAACATTGATCAATGCTAAAAAAACAAAGTTAATTATATTACTTTCTAAAATATGGGGTAATTAGTGTAAAATTTAAGTGAATTTTTATAAAACCCCTCACTCTTGCCCAAAAACTATTACCCCTATATAAATTTCCTTTGGACACAAGTATCCTATAACACTTATCTTCAGAATGGACCATTTTCTAAGACATATTTTGAAAAGTAATTGTTTTACAGCATAAAATGTAAAGGTAAATGAAAGATTTCATAATTTCTACTACCATTTAACAAAAAAACATCAATAAAAACAAAAATAATAAACTTACATAAAAATCTGAGATCCATCTGGTTAATAACAGTATGGTTAATATACTGTTAAAATTTGGAGTGAATATCTTGGATAGTTTTTGAGTAGTCATGTAAATAGTGGAGGGTTTTTATGCAAAATTTAGGTCCAAGAAAATTAGCTTCAAAGTTTATATTTGTATACGATCACACACGACTATCTGTTTTAAAAATGCTTTAATTTCTTTTCTAATTCACCTATAAGTAAAATGAAAACAGTTTTGGAAAGATAAAAGTCTAAACTACTCGAAAAAGTAAGAAAAAAAATTTCAACGGAAAAAGTCGAAAATCGTCATTTTAGGGGTAGGCGGATACTTTAAGCTCTATAATCCGTGATTTTATCTCTCCAATATATTTATGTATACACAGAGTATCTGTATACAAGTGTATCTGAAATAGTATTCCCCAAAAGATGATTGGGGGAAGGGGGATTCTTTAATAATCACTGAGTAAAACGCAATATCCCAAACCCTCCTTCAGAAAACATAAAATTTCCCTCTATGAACTCACCATAAAATATTCACACCGAATCTGAAACTCATAAAAAACACACACTGAATCATCACCCATGGTCAAGCTCACATCATTAAGTGACCCACGTGTCGTCACGCTCTACATTCGAAGAGAGGGACCGGCGAATGTCACTGCCACCTCCTAACCCAGTGCCCATCCACGCTTGGGGGCCTTCCTTCTCTCCATTAGCCATGCTTCACAGTCGGTCTCGCTTTCTTTCTGACGATTTTCGTTGTCGTTGAAGAGTTTCACTAATCAGGCTTCGCTGAGCTTTAGGAGAAAGCAAGCGGATAGTCTCTGATTAGGAGTGTCGTAATGGCGAAATTATATGTAGTCTTGGTGATTAACACGTTAGCGGATTGCGTTGGAGAAGTTTGCATGATTGTGGGCTTCAGTGCTTTTAAATATGAGCGATTTCTTGTTTTCAGGAGAAAAAAATTTGAGTAGCAGAAAGGAATTTTTTTCTTTATAGCACAGTGGTTCCCATCCCAACCGATGGCTTGTGAAAGTCCCAGAAGTAGTCTGTGGTCTCATTTATACATAAGAGTAAATGCTTCTTTTTAAGTTCAGTTCAGTTTAATGGGATGCTTGAGTGCATGGTTTAATGTAGTTTATGAACAAAGCATGGTCAGTAGCTAGCACAAGACAAATTTAATTTATAGAAATTTTAAAGCATTGAACGAGAAATTATTGAATTATCATGTCCCTTCCGATGACTTTAAGCCGTTTATTTATGGAGATAACAGTTACCACTAAATTAAGAATACTTTCCACTGCTATAAATATTTAAAATAGGGCCTTTTCATAAAAGTCGGCGAAATTTTTTTGTGGGTTCCGAAGATTTAATGCAACAAAAATTAATAACTCTAGTGAAATGAATTAAATTATTCTTAAAATATAGTATAGTAAGTTAGTGTTAAACAAGTTCTTTGAAAGAAATTAATTTATATATTACTTAAAATAGCCTGCATTTTAATATTATTCCCCGTATTTTTTATTCCCCCCACATATCAACAGTTTAACCCTAGTAGTAAAAGGACTCCACTAGATAATTTTCAATTAAATTATTGTGATATATCTGTTTGAATATTAGTTCAAGCATTTACATATGCATTCATTACAGATCGTATGCATATCCAACATAAACATTCGGTTTCGACATGCATTACTAAATGGACGGATCGAACATATTACATTAGACCAGAGATTTCCAGGTAAAATATGTAATCGTAACTATAAAGGATTTTACTCAATAACGTTTCTGTTATGAGTAACGGTACGGGAAATGATATTTCTTCGAATTCTGTTCATCAGGGGTAAAAAAGCACATAAATCAATGTAAAGGTTATCAAGAAATCGTTTTGTTTTATTTGTAAAAACCCTATCCTCTTACATTATTTCCTTTCCAAGTTTACTAAGTTGACTTTTTTATCCAGTACATTTAGAACCTGGTTTGCAAACATTTATCTAATTTCATATAAGCTTATCTTTATTAAAATATATTAAAGAATGAAAAACGTCACTTATATGGAGTAAAATAGCATTTTTTCAAAGGAAAGAAGAAAGGAGTTGAGGTAATTTTTTACAAGTGCATTCACAATACATTGAATTCACTTCATGTAACATTTTTAAATAAGAGTAAATACAGCTTTTGAAGTTAAGTTCATGTTCGCAGGATTTTGGAATGCATGTTTTAATGTTATTCATGAAAAAATGAGAATATTTACGGACAAAATATCATAACGAGATTATATTTATTGACATAAAATTCTTCAGCACATAAAATCTGCAGATGATTAACACAAACATTGATAAAAATTAGCAGCAAATAATTTTTCTACTATTTTAATCTACTTCAAAATGGCTATAAGGAATCTAACTAGTTAAGTATAAATATGCATTTCACTTTGGACCGATAAATAACCTACCTTAAAGCCCCGAGGAATTTTATAGTTTACAAAAAATTAAATTGAAAATTGTCTTTTATTAGTTATCTAAATTACCTTTAAATTCTTCAAACTCCATTCCATACATTTCTCGTGCCTATCATCAAAGTCATCAATGACTCGAAATAGGAGCAATTTAATTACGTTAATACCAAAAAACGAAGCTAGATGAAGCGTCCAATCCGTCACACAGGGGTGCTATTATTCAGATGGGAGAGCGATCCAGTCGGAATTTATTAAGTGACCGCTCTTTTTAATAAGTGTGGGATTGTCGGTCAAGGTTTCTCGGAATGGACATCTCTCTATCTGGAGCGGAACCGTTTGCGGATTGCTGACTTTTCTTCAATCGACCACACAGAGGGGAATCGGTGATTAGAAGAGTATTGAAAATTATGGGAATGGGAATTTGGTTTGGATAATGATACGTTTAGTAAAAAGACGTTTTTATGAAATACCTTCCCTAATGGTATTATCGTTTCTGTTCATTTTTGGGATATTGTTTTCGAAATACATTTGGATTGAAAAAAAAGCCTTTCAAATTGAATATTAAAATATATTCAGGACTAATACTATACTCATATATTAAATTTGAATGTTTTGAAATTTTTATTTTTATCACTATTAAAAATGCAATCAATATATTTCTGACACAGAAATTTGTTTTGGTCATTCATATTTTAAAAACATTGTTCTATATGGAAGCAATATTTAATTGTATTTCCTTGCTATTTAAAGGAGAGTAGAATCGTAGCTATATGAATTTTTTTCGGCTAAGATGTGGTATTAATAATTCAGCGAAAATTTGTACACGTATTTAAAAAAACATAACTGATAAATTAAGAAAACTATTTCTAGAAGTTGCTATTTTCTTACATTTTTCCTACGATATTTAATTTTAATGTCTTTTAAAATTTAAAAAGTTTCAACTTTTTACGATAATTGAGGATATTCTAATAAAACAAATGCTACACAAAAGAATTTATGATTTGAAATGTTGTCCCGCACGTATCGAAAGTTTAGAAATTTCCTATTCAGTTCGGTGTTACATGATAACCGGTCAGAATTTGTTTTCCAGTATTAAATATTTATAAGAGTAAAATTTTGATACACAGAAGCCTGTTTTGCATAAAAAAAGAAGAAGAAATCAGTGCATTAAATAAGGAAGTTGCATGTGTCAGATTTTCAAAAACAAACAAGTGTTCCGTATGGTTTTTTGTATGGTAAAATGAAATATCTAGTCAGTTTTTCAAAAAAATGTACAGGTAATTAAATATTTTAATTTAAAAGTCGAGAAAAAACACGTGACTGAAAACGTTTATTGTTTAAACTATAAGATGACGTCAACAATAATACCATCAACTCCATTGCTTTACAACAATGTTTAGTATAAGATGACGTCACATCCAAACTCTTGGCGTTTTCGCGCGCTTTTAAAAAGGGGATTTTTGTTAATTTTTTTGACAGTCAAAAAATTTCTCGATCGGCCTCAAATTTTGGGTAGTTGCTTATTTTTGCAAGAGGAATCGATTAAAAAAAATATAAAAAAATCATGCAACTTCCTCATTGTCAACAAGTGTATTGGGGATACAAGTGTATACTATTTATTAATAACACAAAAATTAAGGGTTAAAAATAACTGATTACATGTATATTTTATTATATAAAATATTATTTAAACTAATATCTAGTCAAAAGAATCAAGTCGATATCAAGAATTTTAAATGTGAGAGTTAATTTTTGGGTGTTTAAATATAAATAGAAAAACCTTAATATTTTCTATAGATGAGAAACTAATTATCAGATATTCTAGTTATTTTTTAAACTTTTATTTCTTTAGCCCAGTAATATTTAAAAGAACACTGTTAGTTGAAATATCAATGAATTAATTTAGAACTAACCGTATGTTAAATATCTCCTTCTACCTATCTCTCATCTTCTTTTCCCTCTAAAAATGTTTCATGCTGCCATCTCTAGACCCTCCTTCGGTTTTATTCTCTCTTTGTTTATTTTGGTTTCATCATTTCAATAGAAAATAATTTTACCGACTTTTTATAAGTTTTTGAACATGGAAATGCTTCACTTCTCAACTCAAAAATTAATTACTGTAATAGTAAAGAAAAAAAAATCTGTGATACCGTCATAGTATAATTAACTTTTTTTTGTTAAATTACATTTTTTACTTAGTATCTGATTTTCCCCTTTTCGGATATAGTTGTCTTGTTGAAATATTAATTTTTTTGTCTTTGTGCATATTTTAAACCACATGCATTACACAATGGCTCTTGCTTAATAACTCCTTCCAAGTATAAATTTATTTTAATGGGTTCCTCTCACATCCTTATCTACAGTTATAAGGAAAAGGTAAAATAATTTTTAATCCTGTAGAAATGTAAAAAGATAACAGATAAATCATGCTTAAAGACCTTTTCTCACATTCCGAATATTTTTCGATGAAATGTGTAACAATAATTGAAAGATTTAATTCTGTTTTTTTACATTTATTTACTTGGAAGTGACCTCTGTTAAATCCTTTCTATATTATGCAGGGCTGGTAAAGTTCACGTAAATGCGCTAGATTCGGAGAACGATAAGCGTTACCGAAATGATTTTTGGATTTTCGTTCTTTGGAGAACGTTATTGCTTGAACAAAAATGCGAGTTGCGGGAACGTTAACTTTATTCCGAGAACGAAATTCAATCAGGATTTTCGTGAACTTTATTCCGAGAACGAAATTCACTCAGGATTTTCGTGAACGTTATTCCGAGAACGAAATAGACTAATTATTTTTCGAGAACGAAAATATGGGAACAAAAATCGCGGTACCGGTAATCGAACCCAGAGGTAATATCGTTCTCTGAATTTCGTTCTCACTTATTGGAGAACGATTTTTTTTGCATGAAAACGTTCTCCATTACTGTTCTCCCTTTGTTTTTCTCTCATTCTCCCCTTTGCATGGTGGTGGTGAGTGAGAGTGGTCCGCAACTTACCGGAAGTGGTCCGTAATTTACCGGAAGTGGTCCTAATTTAACCGGAAATGGTCCGAATTTAACCGGAAATGGTCCTAATTTAACCGGAAGTGGTCCGTATTTAACCGGAAACGGCCCATATGAAACTGGAAGTGGTCCTTATTGAACCGGAAATGGCCCATATTAAACCGGAAATGGACATTATTTAACTGGATATGGCCCATATTAAACCGGAAATGGTCCACATTAAACCGGAAATGGTCCGAATTTAACCGGAAATGGTCCTAATATAACCGGAAGTGGTCGGAATGTTACCGGAAATGGTCATTATTTAACCGGAAGTGATCCGAATTAAACCGGAAGTGGTCCAAATTAAGCCGAAAATGGTCCATATTTAACCGGAAATGGTCCGAAATAAACCGGAAGTGGTCCGTGTTTAAACGGAAGTGGTCCGAATTTAACCGGAAATGGTCCTAATTTAACCGGAAGTGGTCCGTATTTAACCGGAAACGGCCCATATTAAACCGGAAGTGGTCCTTATTGATCCGGAAATGGCCCATATTAAACCGGAAATGGTCATTATTCAACTGGAAATGGCCCATATTAAAGCGGAAATGGTCCAAATTTAACCGGAAATGGTCCATATTAAACCGGAAATGGTCCACATTAAACCGGAAATGGCCCATATTAAACCGGAAATGGTCCGAATTTAACCGGAAGTGGTCCTTATTTAACCGGAAATGGTCCATGTTAAACCGGAAATGGCCCATATTAAACCGGAAATGGTCCTAATATAACCGGAAGTGGTCGGAATGTTACCGGAAATGGTCATTATTTAACCGGAAGTGATCCGAATTAAACCGGAAGTGGTCCGTGTTTAAGCGGAAGTGGTCCGTATTTAACCGGAAATGGTCCTAATATAACCGGAAGTGGTCGGAATGTAACCAGAAATTGTCCGTATTTAACCGGAAGTGATCCGAATTAAACCGGAAGTGGTCAGAATTTAACCGGAAATGGTCCGTATTTAACCGGAAGTGGTCCGAATTAAGCCGAAAATGGTCCATATTTAACCGGAAGTGGTCCGTATTCAACCGGAAATGGTCCAAATTTAACCGGAAATGATCCGAATTTAACCGGAAACGGTCCTAATATAACTGTTTGTGGTCGGAATGTAACCGGAAATGGTCTTTATTTAACCGGAAATGGTCCAAATTTAACCGGAAGTGATCCGAATTAAACCGGAAATGGTTCATATTTAACCGGAAGTTATCCGAATTTAACCGGAAATGGTCCGCATTTAACCGGAAATGGCCTATTTCAACCGGAAGTGGTTGGAATTTAACCGGAAATTGTCCGTATTTAACCAATTTAACCAGAAGTGGTCAGAATTTAACCAGAAATTGTCCGTATTTAAACAGAAGTGGTCAGAATTTAACCGGAAATGGTCCGAATTAAACCGGAAATGGTCCATATTTAACCGGAAGTGGTCCATGCTAAACCGGAAATGGTCCGATCTTAACCGGAAATGCTCCTATTTAACCGGTAAGGCTCCTATATAACCGGAAGTGCTCAAATTTCAACCGGAAATGGTCCACATTATACCGGAAATGGTCCGTATTTAAACGGAAGTGGTCTGTATTTAACTGGAAATGGTCCATATTAAACCGGAAATCTTCTGTATTTATTTTTATTTTATTTATTCATCCACAACCATACAGACCTAAGTCCATTTACATGGCAGGAAGGAGCACTACACAATAAAAGCTAAAATACAATAAAAAGCACACAAGAAAGGCATACAGATAAAAAGTACACACAGAAAAGAAACATACATAGAGAAAAAAAATCAAAAATTAAAACATTGGACCAAGTCATTTTTAACATAAAATAAGAATGAAAGAAAATATCACTATTGATAGGCAAATTGTTAACTAGTTTAAAAAATACATACATTGATTGATGTAAAATATAATTTTTAGTAAAAAGTGGGATTTTAAAGACAATTTTATTTCTTGTGGAATATTGAGGAATATGGAAATTAAATTCATTAATTAAATCAGGGCTATCAATTTCATTATTTTATAGTTTGTAGAAGAATTTAAATATAGAAATACATCTTTGTTCGAGGGATTTACAGCAAGGCATTATATGAGCAGAATTACAATTCTTAAAATAGAGAAAACGAAAAAACATATTTTGAATCCTCTCCATAGAATTAATATGGAACTTACTTGAGGGATACCAAACAACACAGTTGTATTCCAGAACAGAACGAACTAAGGTACTGAAAAGATTGAACAAAACAAAAACATCGGAGAAATCATAAGTGGTTCGCTTGAAAATTCCTAATTTTTTTATTGCTTTAAGTCTGATATCTTGAATATGCATATTAAAACTAAAATTTGATTCATAAATTACACCAAGATCGTTGACACAAGATTTTCTAGAAATAGCCAAATTATCAATACTGTAGTTTTTTAGAAGCGGATTTAATCGACGTGTAAAAGTTACAACAAAACATTTTTCAATATTTAGATATAATTTGTTTTGATAGCACCAATTATTTAATTTTGTAAGCTCAGATTGCAAAGTTTCTAGATCATTATAAGAGGATATTTGTTTCATAATTTTTAAATCATCAGCGAACAGAAGACAAGATTCTAGGAGGGTAGTGATATTATTTGTCCAAATGTCCACCAAAAATGTCTTTCTATCATTAAAAGAACCGAAAATAGGCCCTGGGGCGGCCATTTTGTTTTTGACCGGGATTGCTGAACGGGACTTCCGCCAGAGTGCTTCTCGTCGATTTGGGATTCAGCATTTTTAAAACCGGGCTCGATTTGGCCGGAACGGCGTTCCGGAACCTCTTTTTCGGGGAAACCTCTTTCTCTTCCTCTAGAAACCGAGCCCTGTTTAAAACTATATTTCCACCAATTTTGGTGCCTCTTTCACAATCAGAACAATTCAGGTTTTTTCCCTTTAACAATACCTTTACTATAACAATTGAATGGGTGGCTGTAAAATTAGCCGATGGTTGGGTGAAAACCTTTTTATTTAATGCGAAAGCTGGTAGTGCTACATTTATTGTCATTAATTTAAACAAGGAATAATGATATTACCAATAAAAAATCCTTAAACCGATCATTTAACTACTAGCCATATAAATTTCAACTAATCACAATTAGTTTCTTAAAATCAATGCTACTTTTTTCTCGTTTTAATGAAAATATTTGCTTATAGGGTAATCACAAAGGAAATTTGGAACGACATGTGTTTTCTGCACATGCAGCACATGGTCTCCTAATTTTAAACGACCGCGAGATCCAATCACAAACAAAGAAAAGAAAAAATGATGATGAATCGGATCTCACGTCATCAGTAGATGTATGTATATCAATATCTCCATACAAAATTTTTTGACTTACGCAATTTCAATTGTAATCTATGGCTATTTGTAATCTACACTGCTCAAAACAATTAAAGGATATTATTTACAGGGTTTCAAGCATTTTTAAAAAGCTAAATACATGCAGTTATCAAAAGAAAAAATCTTTTAAATTTTTTTTGATCGTAATTGCGAAATTGAAGAATTCTTTGAACAAGCACATTATGATATCTCAAAAGCACTCTGTCTAAGCATCAAAAATCCAAAGAAATCGATTATTGCTTGTGATTATCTTGTTACCATATTATTCCGTCCTAACTTCTTTTAACAGGTCTTTAAAGTCAAAAAAAGCTTAAATTTTTAACAAAAAGTCTGAAATAACTTTTTCTGCTCATCCTAACGATAAATAAGATGCGTCTTTTTAAAAATTCTCTAAATGACACTTTTCAGAACACAGTTATTAAAAATTAGAAGAAATTTTTAACTTTTGTGAGATCCTAAAAAAATTTATAATAATGATGATACAAAAAGATTAACTTAATCTATGGCTGTTAGAAGTGCATTGGGTTGCGTTCTTGTAAGTATTGATTTTCAACCGGGAAATTTGTGTTACGAAAAGAAAAATTACAAAAGATCCCAATCGGAAACATCGGTAGTTCAAATTTCAGATTGAATCTTTGTTTGTTTGAAACATCTAGATTACTAGAAAAAGGTATCTTGTGGATAACTTATTCAGGCAAACTAACAAATGAAATAAATGTACAATTTTGTTATTTTTCCGAAAAGTTGTTATAAGTGAAACTAAACAAAACTTAGCTTATGTGTTTATTTTTTTGTGTTTACAGATAAAATTAAAAAAAAAGAAAAAAACATCAAAAGTCACTCTAAATATTTCTGAAGAAACACTCATCGACGCGTGTGTTGAGCTTGTGACTGTTAATGGGCGCCCACTGTCGTTACTTGAAGATTCAGGGTTCCGGAAAATTTTAAACCCCGTTCTGGAAGCAGTGTCCGAAGTTTCAGTCAAACAACCTGCCTCGATTAACAGACGCAATATAATTCAACACATAACCCGGAAAGCATTTGAGTTAAGAGGAAAAATAAGTGAAGAAATCAAAGACAAACTGGTGTCCATTAAAATAGACACAGTTACGCGCTTGGACCGACAACTCCTAGGAGTTAATATACAATTCACCCAGGGAGGAAATATAGTACTCCGAAATTTAGCGATCAAAGAAATATTTGAAAGCCACACAGCCGAAAACCTTAAAAAAGAATTACAAGAAATCCTCTTAGAGTTCGGGATTCATACCTCTAATATATATTCCGGCACAACAGACAACGCAGTAAATATGCTGAAAACTGTGGACATTATTAACAGAGAAGTTAAAGAAGCTCTCGTGACACCATCGATGCATGAAGAGGACTGTTCGCACGCAGTGTTCAATTTGGTGCCAGAACACTGCAATAATGAAGCCATCTTCAGCAATGATATAGAAAGTGAAGATAATACTTTCTCAGACTTAGATGCTTCATTTTCTGAATCGCCATCATTCCAAGAAACATCACGCGTTATTGAGCTTCCGTGTGCTGAATGCACCATGATAAAGAATATTTATACAGAGATAGGAGTCCACAGCGTGCGATGTGCTGCACATACTCTGCAGTTAGCCATAGAAGACGCTTTTAAAGCCTCGAAAAAATACCTGCCAACTTTAAATAAGTCTAGAATCTTGTGTAAAACCCTTAGAATTAAGACTTTGGCGTGCGAATTAAAGAAGTCGGGGTACAATAAAATCCTGACGGAAGTTGTCACCCGATGGCATTCGTTATTCGACATGCTTGAGTCATTGTTGAAAGCAAAGGATGGGTGCACTTTAATTGCCGAAAAAATTTTAACGAAAAAAACATACAGCCAAACCATAAGCAAGAACTTCAAAAATCTATCGACTTTAGAATGGGCTGAAATAGAAGAACTTTGCGAGACGTTAAAGCCGGCGAGGATTGCAACCAAATTATTGCAAAAGGAACAGCTGACTATTGGAGACTTTTACGGTGTGTGGCTCGATTGCAAATTCAAAATAATGCAAAAAGAAAATGATTTTGCAAAGCAGATCGTTCAAAGTATGAATACTAGAGAAGAACACCTCCTTTGCATACCCGTATTCACAGCGGCCATTTACCTTGATCCAAGATATAAGGTACTTCTTAAGGACACAATGAACGAAGCCGCGAAAAATCATTTGTTGGGTCTGTGGCTTCGCATCCACCCTGCACACAACCAAGAAAACACCTTACAAGAGGCAGCGGTGGAAGAAGATCCACTTGATACTTCAGATCCAGTTGAAATGCTACTAAGAGACGCTGTGAAAACAAAGATTATCAAATCAAAAAACCCTCCAAATGAACCGCCTGTTTCACTCCGTCATATAAAAAATCTTCTGGAAAAAGTTGGAGCATGGCCGCGCATTCCCCGAGAAAGTAACATTTTAAAATATTGGGAAAGCAAAAAAAACTTGGAGCCAGAACTATACAAGTTGGCGAGTGTTGTCCTGGGAGTACCCATGACACAAGTCAGCGTAGAGAGATGCTTCTCGCATCTCAGACAAGTTCTCTCGATTTTAAGATATTCGTTATCACCACAACTAATTAAGGACATTCTCCTCATAAGATGCAACAATTATTTTGGTAAAGATGGCAATTAAATCTTTATTCAAAAAATATTTTTCAAAATATAAATTTTAAAATAGTGATATTAAATATGCCATAATTCATTATATGTAATTTTATTAAATGGTACCATGTGTTATAAGAGCATATGTATCTATTGTTGTACTAAAATAAGAAATATGTGTGCTATTTTAAGACCACCCTGTACTTATAAGTGATTCATTGTTACATGTAAACAAAAGGTGTAACAAAATATATGTACTAGTTTGTAATTTTATATTGTAATATTTTATATTGTAATATTTTATATTGTATTAATTTTATATTGTAATAATTTTATATTGTTTATATTGTAATATTGTGTAAGTAATAATATAGAATTAGCAAATTTTTAGACTTATATTTCATTTTAGTTTCAATTAGTTGTGCATACTTAAAATCTTTATTAAGATCGTGTTATAGCTCTATGTTACATTACATTGGAATTCTTACTTTTTCAGGTTTCTTTAATTACTAAATTGTGTACTAAACTGTTAATGAGCTTTGCCTTTTGAGTTCTGTCAGGAATTACATGAACCATTTAAGAGATTCACCTCTAAATCCAACTTTACCTAATTTATAGAAAATATAAAATAAAAATTACAACTGTAAGGTAACTATTACCAATAACCTAATTTTAAAATAAGAACAACAGCAGCACGCTTCAATGAACAGGAGAATTCACATGATATGATACTTAATTTATAAATTTTGTTAAGAAACAAATGTTATTGAAGGCAATGATCTAAATATTGGGTTGTCCCATATAAGTTCTGTTACTTTTTACGAAGTTTTGTCTTTGAAAATTTTTTATGAAAAACTGGTAATAGGTGGAGATTTCAAACAAAGGGGATTTCAATATATGTATATTTGTGAACATAATGTGTGATTTTGGAAGTTCTCATGATATTATTTCTTTTCAAAATGGCGGTTTGAAAAAAAGACCAAAAACGACGATTTTCGCGTATTTTTTTTCTTTTATTAAAAAAACTAGGAAGACGCATAATTCATGGCAAAAAAAGGTTTTACTGCATATTTGAAATGTTAAGATTAAGATGTCATAGTTTCAAGGTGATTCGATAAGTTTAAGGTAGGAAATTTCGACTTTAAAACTTCATATATTGGTAATTTCACGTGTTTTTTAAAGCACGCCTATTGTTTTTCTAAGCAGCTGTATGAAGCGTTAATACGCCAGTTAAATACGGACCATTTCCGGTTTAATAGAGACCATTTCCGGTTTAATGTGGGCCATTTCCGGTTTAATATGGACCATTTACGGTTTAATGTGGACCATTTCCGGTTTAATATGGACTATTTACGGTTTAATGTGGACCATTTACGGTTTAATATGGACCATTTCTGGTTTAATGTGGTCCATTTCCAGTTAAATACGGACCATTTCCGGTTTAATAGAGACCATTTCCGGTTTAATGTGGGCTATTTCCGGTTTAATGTGGGCTATTTCCGGTTTAATATGGGCCACTTCCGGTTTAATATGGGCCATTTACGGTTAAAAAAGGACCATTTACGGTTTAATGTGGACCATTTCCGGTTTAATATGGACCATTTACGAATTAATGTGGACCATTTCCGGTTTAATATGGACCATCTCCGGTTTAATATGGGCCATTTCCGGTTTAATATGGGCCATTTCCGGTTAAATTTGGACCATTTCCGGTTTAATATGGGCCATATCCGGTTAAATATGGGCCATATCCGGTTAAATAAGGACCACTTCCGGTTAAATACACACCCTTGCCTGTCAAATTCGAACCACTTCCGATTAAATATGGACCATTTCCGTTTAATTAGGACTATTTCCGGTTAAAAACGGATAATTTCCAGTTAAATACGGACCGTTTCCGGTTTAACCCGCGAGGACGCGCGTGGGGTCTGCGAGACCCCAACGCTTAAATAAACCTTCATAAAAACTCTAATTTTTAATGAAAATATATGAAACTCCGTGTAGCTGCCTAAAAGGTTTCCACCTAACACCTCATGAAGTTTAAATAAAGTTGGTATGTTATTTTCCGAGTTAGGTTGTTGTTTTTAAGGAAAATGCTTCCAAAACTGTGAGGATTGGTGCGAGTTAAATAGCCAAAGAGGTTTCCAAAAGTAAGGAAGAGGTAACTATAATCCATATTTTTTCTTGCAAAAAAATAAATTAGAAAATAAAGGATTTTAGAACATAAACATCGGTTCAGTTTAGCCAAAGAAATTCGTTACCTCCGCTCACAATCCATTGCATTTCCTGTTTTCCTAGTCTTATATTATATCTTAATAAGAAGCAGTCAACTAATAAAGCACATTAAACAATTAAATTATATATTTAAACTATCCGTGATAAAAATTTTGCATGCACTGAACGTTTAGAACGGAAAACGGTTTGTGGGGTCTGAGAGACCCCGCGCGCGTTCCCGTGTAACAGAAAGTAGCGCGCGTCCTCCCGGGTTAATGGGGACCATTTCCGGTTAAATACGGACCATTTCCAGTTAAATAAGGACCATTTCCGGTTTAATATGGACCATTTCCGGTTAAATAAGGACCATTTACGGTTTAATGTGGACCATTTCCGGTTTAATATGGACCATTTACGGTTTAATGTGGACAATTTCCGGTTTAATTTGAGCATTTCCGGTTTAATATGGGCCATATCCGGTTAAATAAGGACCATTTCCGGTTAAAATCGGACCACTTTCGGGTAAATACGGATCATTTCCAGTTAAATAAGGACCATTTCCGGTTTAATATGTGCCATTACCGGTTAAATTAGGACCACTTCCGGTTAAAATCGGACCATTTCCGGTTAAAATCGGACCATTTCCGGTTTAATATGCGCCATTTCCGGTTTAATGTGGACCATTTCCGGTTTAATATGGACCACTTCCGGTTAAATTCGGACCATTTCCGGTTTAATATGGGCCATTTCCGGTTTAATGTGGACCATTTCCGGTTAAATAAGGACCACTTCCAGTTAAATTTGGACCATTTCCGGTTTAATGTGGACCATTTCCGGTTTAATGTGGACCATTTCCGGATAAATTAGGACCATTTCCGGTTTAATATGGGCCATATCCGGTTAAATAATGACCATTTCCGGTTTAATATGGGCCATTTCCGGTTCAATAAGGACCACTTCCGGTTAAATTCGGACCATTTCCGGTTAAATTCGGACCATTTCCGGTTAAATTAGGACCATTTCCGGTTAAATTCGGACCATTTCCGGTTAAATTCGGACCATTTCCGGTTAAGTTAGGACCACTTCCGGTTAATTACGGACCACTTCCGGTAAGTTGCGGACCACTCTCACTCACCACCACCATGCAAAGGGGAGAATGAGAAAAAAACAAAGGGAGAACAATAATGGAGAACGTTTTCACATGCAAAATAAATCGTTCTCCAATAAGTGAGAACGAAATTCAGAGAACGATATTACCTCTGGGTTCGATTACCGGTACCGCGATTTTTGTTCCCATATTTTCGTTCTCGTAAAATAATTAGTCTATTTCGTTCTCGGAATAACGTTCACGAAAATCCTGAGTGAATTTCGTTCTCGGAATAAAGTTCACGAAATTCCTGAGTGAATAACGTTCTCCGATTAAAGTTAACGTTTCCGCAACTCGTATTTTCGTTCCTGAATTTCGTTCTCCAAAGAACAATAATGCTGCTTAGATTTTCGTTAACGTTAACGCTAACAATGAATCGTGTCTTTTCGTTAACGTTCACAGCCCTGATATTATGTTTTTACATTTTTGATGTAATAATAAACTGGTTTAAAGTTCCTGTGCTTTTGAATAACGTGGATATGTGTGTGAAAAATTATTATAGTATTGGATTTTAATTAAATAGACGTAAACTTTTTGAAAACACTATCCAACGTAAGAAAGAACATCTATCCACCAATAGTGTTTAATTTTGAAAACTGGCACATGTGCAGTTGTGTTTAAAGCAGAGGTTTTGCAATCATGCCGAGAAAAATCAGTGTTTATCCAAATAATAATCCCCTACATTTCGTATTTTAAACATTACAGGTAGAAACTCTGACACTTCTAACTCCAAGAAATCTCTGCGGCAGCCTGTAATTAATAGAATCCAGCTTGAAATATAATGATCCAATTATTTTGTTGAGAAAATTTCGCTCCTGAAAATGGCAACGATTTCTCTCTCCCTCCATAATCACGCGCTCCAATGGGCTCAATTAAATAACTTATTAAAATTTAATTGGTTCACTGTAACTGTGTGTAACTAGAACATTCCTTTCAGAAATAAATAAATGCTGATTTCAGATGGAATTGATGTCGAACATATTTTTGAGATGGCGTCGCTCTTAAAGATTTTTACAGTAATTGCTTTGGTAATATTTTATTCGTGTGGAGCTATTAAATGAAGAAGATGAAAGAAATCAAGGAAATAATGATGGTAATGTATTTTTGAGTAGTAACGTAAGGGGAAAAAGTTTCACAAGTTCAATTATATAGTGCGATTATAGACATTTCTCAATTTTTCATTTCAAAAATCTTATAATTATTTTTTAACAGAATTGACAAAAATTTAGATGAATTGATAATATTCTTTTTACTTAATTGTATAAAGGCACTTAGATTTCTTAAATTTTTGAAAAGTGATGAAAATATTACATAATAGAAACTAAAAAATTTAGGATACTCGTACGTAGTTCAATTTTTTGAGTCATCTAGTTTTTGTATGTGAATATGACACCCCCTTTTTTGCTTAATGCAAACCTAAAGATGGTTTAGTACTACATTTTATTGAGTCCACTACATTTAAGATTGTAAAATTTTCACTTCAATCGTTTCCCCCTCAAAACACTCACTTTATAAAACATAAAATAATAAAGCAAAAATAACTTTTAAGAATCATAATAGCTCATTGTAAATGAAATACCCTAAAAGATGTATTTGAAAATAAAAAAAATCTCATATTTTTTATATATGAGCTTTATTTTAAAAAGCCGTTTTAACCCAGTTTCATATTTCCCTTTTACTTTATTAGGGGAGAGTGTTGTACCTATGGACAAAAATCACGTTTGGATTTTTCTAAGACAGGTAAAATCTTATTTTGACCATTTAAAGTGTCCAACCTATAGTCCTAACCTTTGTGAGTAGAGATATATTTTTTATTAGTCAAAATCTTGAAAATTGAGTTTTTAATCATTTATAATAACTTGGAAAAATTTGTGTCCAAAGGTACAACCTGTTGTACCTATGGACAGACCCAGTAGTACCTGTGGACACCCTTAAAAAGGGAAGTTTTACTTGAAAAAAGCTAAGAATGAACATTTTTATTGATGAATTACCTTTTAATAACCTATTTCAAGCCTTTTTAAAATTGAAAATAGATTTTTTAAAGTAATGTAGTTTTAGATCGTAAATGATCATTAAAACGAAGTTGAATGATAAAAGTCTTGATTTTTTACCAAAAATACAAAAATCAAATGGTATTTTCAGATCAGAATTTAATGTAAGAGTTTCATCAATCATGCTGATTGATCTGACAACTTTACTGGTCCAAAAAATCCCAATTCGATCGACACTTAGTTGTGCAAGCATTTGGTGGTAATAACAATAATAATTTGGTGGTAAATCTTCTTCAGTGGAAATTTTAAGTTTTTTTAATCATCATACTTAAATGCGATAGGGTGCTTAGGGTTTTACACCATATTTTAAATTAAATTCCAAGTAGAATCATAAATTTAAAAAAGTAGTTTAGATCACAAAATATTTGATTTTTCATCTAAAATTCACTTGAAAATAATCGCTGACAAATAGATTACCATTTAGAATTAATTTAACATTTATTAAAATGTATTCAGTTAAATGAAACCTGATTCTAAAACGCCGATTAGCTACAGACACCCACAAGAACGTGTCCGTAGGTACAACACTTATGGTGTCCGAAGGTACAGCATCAGGTGTTTTTGCATTTAAAGTTCTATAAAAGATAAAAGAATTGAGATCTGACGATTTCTAATATCAAAACTAAAAAGTCAAAATCTCGGGGATTCCCCCCATATATCCCATTTTATCATATCATAATCATAGAAGAAGAAAATAATTAATGTAGTGATGCACTAAAAAAAACTTTGAGCACCTAAAAACAGTATTTTTACTATAGAAAATTTAAATAATATTTTAAACAGCTGATTTCACGTTAGCAACTAGATAGCATCTGTTTACATTCAAAATCGACCACAAATTCAAATTTACATTTTTTCCCGAATTTTAAAATGAGGTGGCTGAAGGTACAACCGTCCGTAGGTACAACACTCTCCCCTATGATCATTTTAGATCACGGAAGTTAGTAATTTTAATTGTTTGCAAATAGTTCAGTTCATTGCTTGTCTGTTTCAATTGCCAAATAAAGATACACTTCAAATCACATAAGGATAAAAAGTTTGATTGAATTCCGTTATTGTTCCCGCTAAATATCGCCAATCTCTTTCGAACGCTCAGTATTCAAATGTAAACAAACTTTTCTAATTTTTAATGATAAACTGAACATTTATAGATCTAATTAAACATTTTAACCTATGAGTTTGAAATTATGTAGCAATTTTTATACTTTATAGTGCCGAAAAGTGATTGTCGATATTTAGCGGGAACTATAACGGAATTAAAAAAAATTTAACTATAATGGTTGTATTGAATCTTTTAATCTTACACTACGTAGTATTATGTTTTCTATTTTGCAATATTTCCAACAAACATTTAATTTGAATCAATATGAACATTAAGTTCTTAAAGAATAACTATAAAATTAATAGTTTATTCTATGATATATTTTCCTAAGTAATCATTCGGCTTTTAATCCCTTTAAAGTAAACTAATTTATCTTGCCTTTTTTTAAATTTAAATAAGTACAATAAAAAACTTCTCTAACAAACATAATCCAATATAAGTATGAAACCTCTAAAGATCAACCTTCAACGTAATTTACTTTGATCTTCACTACTACAAACATCCCCTCTTTCAACAAAAGAAATCAAACACTTCAAGAAGTTCGATGGTAAAAACGACAAAAAAAATTTCTTCAGGATTCTCAAATGCTTCAGAATACAAAGAAAATCCCTAGCTATTTTTACTCCCTCCCCATCCAGGAACTCGATAAAACTTAACCGTGTTTTCTAATCCAATCTTTTCCGAAATCGAGTCGGCTACTGATATTTTTTGCATAATAATCCTCGCAATAATTCAATAACAACACGAAAAGTGAATCGAATTGCTTTGATGCGATTTTTTTTCTTCTTCCGATCCAATCCGATTGGTTTTATCGCCGCTTTGATCCTTTTGCTCTCGCTCGGATAAAGCGACTCTTTTCCCTGCGATGTGTATCGATGAAAAAAACTCGAAGTGAATTGTCATCTTTTGTAGCTTTTACTCGACTCTTCGATATTTCCCTCCAATACTCCGAAAAAAGTTCGTTTTTAGCAGGTTTTCTTTGTTGGTAGCTTTCAGATCTACACTGGTGTTCAAAATTAAGAGAAATTGCACATTTGTTCGATTTTACCCAGATCTACTCGATAGATTTTGATTAAATTTGGTATGAACATAGGTTGATATAATACTAAATAAATAAACATTCAAAAATTGTAATATACACGCATGCGCAGAAGTAATAAGCTCCAGAGTTGAAATAAAAAAGTGGTTCGAGAATAGAGCAAAATAGTGGGTTTATAAGGGGTATGACACCCTCTCACTATGATGCATGCCTCCTTAAGATATTTTATAGTGTGACTAAGGCGGATAATAAAATTTCCTGGTCATTAAGCCTACTTTCTCAGAATCCCCGTTTTGGGGCTCTGAAGGGTATGGGGAGGAGGGTAGCGAGATGCAATTGCCTTATATAGAGTCCCTCATACCTCCTTTAAAGGGGCGAAGTCTTTGAATCAGGCTGACCATTAGGGTGGGTCAAAAAATTTTTTTTCGCATTTTCCCACGGGCACAGCGAGAAAAGGGTGCCAAATGGTCTCAAACTAACACGTGTGAAATATTTTCCCATAATAATAATTCTTTTTGCCTCCGGATTGACGTCAAAGTTTGAATTATCGACGTAGTTTTCAGCTTAAACTACAAACAAAAATAGAACGTTCGCTACGATTCGAAAAATAAGTTATTAATGCAGTTGGCTTGAATGGAACAGCCTGCTTTAACTGTAAATGTCCATGGGGGTAGAAGGGTCCAATTACACGATCTCTTTAATAACGAAACTTTCATTTTCTGACACCTTCCTTTCCTCTGCGGGCGCATCGCAATCATCCAGTTTTGTTCTCCCTGTTTCGACGCTAGTTTTTTTTACCGAATAGACTAAAATGGATCGCACTCGTTCAACTTGGAAATGTCCACTGTTTGGTGATATAAGTGATCTTAAAAACAATGTATTGCCAACCTATGAAGACGTTATGAAATTTTATGAGTGGAGCAGGCATACCATTAAACGTAGTAATGAAACAAATAAGGAGCCTACGTTTAAAGAACTTGAAAACATTCTTGTTTTAAAAATTGAAGACATATGGTCAAAATCCTCGATTCCAACAGTTCAACGTAAACCAATTAAATCAATGTTGAAGAACTATCATCTGAAGTACAAAAACATTAGTCCCATCCCAAAAACTGGGATGTCCCTGATGCTGGGGCAACGTATCCCAAGTATTTTGATTCTGGCTCCCAAATCCCAAAGTCTCATCCCAAAATACCCCAGAGTAAGTTAGATTAGTTTTGCCGCAAAAGTAAAGAATTGTTTGACATTTCCGCCTGCAAGTGTAAAAACATGAATGAGTGTAATTGCCCAAGACACAAAAAAGTACCCGAGAGGGAAAAAAGCTTTTTATTGGACCAACGAACCACAAGAAGAATGTTCATAGGTTCCGTGTATATTACTACAACAAATAGAATAAAGAAAACTTTAAAGAGAAAAGTACAACGGGGAAAATCTGAAAACACTCTCCAATTAAAATTTTCGATGTTGATTTCATCTGATTCTAGTCAGTCTTTAGGGGCTCTGATGGTAAGGATGTACTATACCAGCCACATCTTACACTTTCAACATCCACAGCTCCTGTTGACAAGCCTACACCTTCAAAAGTTTCCATAGACTTCCCCTTACTGTCAAGAACGTGTGATAGATATGGAGTATCGGATAGAGCTGGTGCAGCTGTAGTTTCAGCAATTCTTCGACAGCAGAAATAATTGATAAAAGTAAACTTCGCCGTAAAAGAAAGGAAGCCCGACATCAAGTTATGGAACAAGAGAAAATCTCTCATATAAGGGCTTTATACTTCGATGGGAGGAAGGACAAGACTTTAACAATAGCAGAGAAGAACGGGAAAAAGTATAGAGAGTGCATCATGGAAGAACATATATCTTTGGTAATGGAGCCAGAATCAAAATACTTGGGATACGTTGCCCCAGCATCAGGGACATCCCAGTGCATTGAACAAGCTATTACAGAATTCTTACTAGAGTCAGAAATTTCTACAGAGTCGTTAATGGCAATTGGATGTGATGGAACAAACGTTAACGTGGGAAAATATGGAGGTGTAATACGTTTGCTTGAACAAAAGTTGAAGAAACCATTGCAGTGGTTAATTTGTCTCCTCCATATGAATGAACTGCCTTTTCGACATATATTTCAATATGTTGATGGTGTTACATCTGGACCTAAGACATTTTTTGGAAATATTTGAAAAAATTTAGAGTTATGCGAAAAAAGGCCCGTAGTCCCTTTTAAAAGCATTGCAACAGAGTTACCCCAGTTTTCACTACAAGGCCTTAGCACGGATCAAACATATTTATATGAAGCAGTTTCAGCAGTTTCAACTGGAATATTTCCCCTAGATTTGGAGCACAAATCTCCTGGCAAAATGAGTCATGCCAGGTGGTTAACTCGGGCGAATCGTATTCTACGGTTATACGTTTCAGTAAAATCTCCATGTGAGAAGTTAGTTTGCCTAACAACTTATATTGTTAAAGTATATGCCCCAACATGGTTTGCTATTAAAATACATCCTTCCTGTAAAGATGGAGCACGACACCTTCACAAACTGATTGAAGCTACTAGATATTTACCCCCAGATCTGAAGGTCATAATAGATCCAGTGATTCAAAGAAATTGTTACTTTGCTCACCCAGAAAACTTATTGGTCGCAATGCTAACAGACTCTGAACAGCACATCCGTGAATTAGCAGCTCGTCGCATATTAAAAGCCCGCAGCAGCCACGAAAATAATCTCCGATTGTTTGAACTTCCTATCTTAAATTTCAATGCAGCATCTTACACTGACCTCATTGACTGGCAACAGAACATCTCTGATCCACCTATATTGAAACTTATAACTAACGAAGACATTGAACTGTTTGTCGAACAAAAGGCAGAAGGACAACTTCCTATGCTACGCCTTCCGTGTCACACTCAAGCTGTTGAAAGAGCAGTAAAAACTGTAACCAAAGCTTCTACTACTTTGTGCACAAAATTAGAGAGAGAAGGTTTTACACAAAACCAAATAAAATCAAGGAAAGCTATGCCAAAATTCGACAGCAAGAAGGACTTCCCCACTGTATAAAGAGTAAATTTGGTAACATTATAAACTTTATTATACTTATATAATTATTGGTGCAATATTTTATAAATGTGAATCATGCTAATTAGTTGTTATTTAAAATCTATACCACTAAAATCCATTGTTTGTTGGCAAAAAAAGATCCACTTATTCTATGCCTATTTTGTTAATATTATACTATATTATATTGCCATTTTAGAAGTTATATTTTTGTATTAACTAAGGAATAAATGTTTAATATGATTAAAAATGCTTTTTAGACCCATATAAGTGAGCTTTAAAGAATTGCCGACAAAAAAAATTTAATTTAAATTTTTTTTAAAAATGTGAAAAAATTATTTTTTCTCTCTTATTAAAAACTATTTTTTCTCTCTTTGAGGCCAATCCGGAGGCAAAAAGAGTTATCATAATGGAATAATATTTCACACAGGTTAGTTTGAAATGACCCACCCTACTGACCATTCCAATTGCGAATATCTTCCGTTTTAATGAAAACTGCTAACCTGAGGAGCTTCATTAAGTGAAGGATTTCTATCGATTGAAAAGAAATTAAGACCGATAGAAACCCCCAAAAGGTTAACAAACGTCACCAAAATATGAACACATTACATGAAACTTTCAGGGTTCCTCTTTCAAAGGCAGGGAAGGATCTGCAACTGTGTGTGTGTTAAAAATTATGCAAAATTTGTCTCTTATAAGGTAAAATTCAAAGAGTGAATATTTTTCTCTCTGTTAGGTCTCAAATCAATTGAACCATTGATTCTCGATGCAATCTCATGTGGAAAGAACCAGAATGCTCTGTCAGTCCTTTAATGTAGGAGAAATTGACCATTACGAAGTCGAAGATTTGATGCTCTTTGTAGGAATGTTTATAAGTCTATGCCATAACCCCTACATCTTTCAAGAGGAGACAATCACGATTGAAAGTAGTGTGTTGATATCTTGGAGACCATTATTCACCTTTTTAGGGGTTCTGTCGGTCTTAATTTCTTTTCAATCGATAGAAATCCTTCACTTAATGGAACTCATCAGGTCAGCAATTTTTATTAAAACGGAAGATATTCACCATATGGAATGGGCAGCCAGATTCAAAGACTTCGCCCCTTTAAAGTAGGTATGAGGGACTCTATTTAAGGCAATAACATCTCGCTACCCCTCCTCCACATACCCTTCAGAGCCCCAAAACGGGGTTAGTGAGAAAGTAGGCCTAATGAACAGGCAATTTTATTATCTGCCTTATTCACGCTTTAAAATCACTCAAGGAGGCATGCATGATAGTGGGAGGATTTTAAAACCCCTTAAAACCCACGGTTTTGCTCTATTCTGGAACCACTATTTCATACCTTTCAACTCTGGAGCTTATTACTTCTGCGCATGCGTGTGTATTACAATTTTTGAATGTTTATTTATTTAGTATTATATCAACCTATGTTCATACCAAATTTCATCACAATCTATCGAGTAGATCTGGATAAAATCGAACAACTGGGCAATTTCTCTTAATTTTGAACACCAGTGTATTTTGGAAACGCTGTTCAATGTGACTTACGGTTTGAAAAAGCCGAATTAAATTTCGAGTTTTTCAACTGCCGTCGTTTAAGTAAAGAGGTATAAAGTGAAGTTAGAGAAATTATGTTCAGTTTACGTACGGAGTGTTTCAGCTATAATATTTTAGATTTAGGTGAAGTATACCTAAATGAAACGAATCGAATCACATTGGAAAGGATGTGTCTCTTGAGAAGCTAAGGAATGGAAAAAAGTTGCCATAAGTAAGATGAAAGATGGTTTGTTGTAGGAAACCAGTTGGGATAGAAATCAAATTTTAATGCAAATTATCTTTTACTAATAAAATTTGTGTAAAGTTTTCTTTCTGATGCAGGACATCTTAAAGACCATTAGTTCCAAAATACGTTACAAAATAGCATATAATTTAAAGAATGATATATTTTGTATTATACATAGTTTTAAAAGTGAATTGATTGTACATATATCATTTAATATTTTTTAAATAAATAGTGTTACCAAAATGTGTTCAAAAAAACAATTTCCGTAAATTTTTTTGTAAAAAAGAATCTTTGCGTGATTGGATAAAAATACGTCACATTTGAAATCACTCTTCAAAGAATATCAAAATCACTCGTTAAAAATCACTCATTTTTACATGACTCAAATTTTGCATCTAATTGAATGTTTTTATAGGAAATCTATTGGTCAGAAAAATTAGTTTTATAATTTACTAGCGCTGACGCCAGGGTTGGCAAAAACCCGGGTTTTTTTGAAAAAACCCAAGTGGGTTGGGTTTTTTTGAAAAAACCCAAGTGGGTTGGGTTTTTTCGGGATTTTTCAATAAAACCCTGAAAAAACCCACATAAAACTGGGTTTTTTCGGAAAAAGTGTGGGTTTTTTCAAAATTAAGTGGTTTTCTCCTAGAAAGTAAGTCGGTTTTTTCAAATGTTAGTGAGTTCTTTCTATGTTAAATGCGTTCTGTCAAAATAATGTCAGTTTTTCCGCAGTTAAATGAGTTTTTTCAAAGTTTTTATACTTTGAAAAAACCCACTGAAATTTTAAAAACACCCCTTATTTACTGAAACCTGGTTTAAATTTTGAAAAAACCCACTAAAATTTAAAAAATATCCTAAACTTTGAAAAAACCCATTCAATATTGAAAGAAATCTATTGAACTTTGAAAAAACCCACTGAAATTTAAAAAAATCTTCTTAATTTTTCATATCTAGTTTGAACTTAAAACGTCCTAAATTTAAAAAAAACCCATTCAATAATGAAAAAACCCACTGAATAATGAAAGAACCTATTTAACTTTTTTTTTAAAACTGTCTGAAATTGAAAAGACACCATTTAATTTTTAAAACCCAGTTTAAATTTTGAAAAAACCCATCAAAATTTAAAAAATATCGTAAACTTTGAAAAAAACACATTAAGTTTTGAAGGAACTGCCAAAATCTTGATTTTTCTTGAAAACACCCAAAAATGGGTTCAAAATGTGGGTTTTTTCACATGGGTTTTTTTGAAAAAACCCATTGGGTCCAACCCAGTTGGGTCCAATCCAGCCAACCCTGGCTGACGCGCTAGACCCAGGCTTCGCCCGGGTTTTTTTAATAAACTAGGGAGCTACCGCCCCCTGCTCGCTATCGCTCGCCAACCCCCGTAAACTGCTGACGCAGGACCTTTTGGAATTGCTTCGCAATTCCCACAAATTCCAACTCGTTGAACTTAACACGCTTTATAAAACAATTAAACAATTTACAAAAAAAAACGTCAACCAACTTATTAAAAATACTTCAAATCCCCTCCATGAATAAATCTCCCTTAAAAGTTTGAGTACATATTAACTCGAACTTATCAAAAATTTAAACGAAATGTTTTTAAAAATATTCATCTTAATTATTTTTAATCTATGATTATAAAAATAACTAATTCTAATTGTTTATCAATATTCGGACCAAACAAAAAATATTATTTTAAAGTAACTCGTTAGTATAATATGCCTAGTGTTTATCATTCATATTTTTTTAAACCCAGACTTGTTAAACAATACCGTTTAAGCAATTGAAAACAATAAGAGACAAAACATCACTATAAATTGATGAAAACTTCCACGACCTGAAGAGTAATTTATTTCATTTTCCGGGATAGATGGCCGTGTTTGATGAATGGAATTTCCAAACGTTTCGCTCTCTGCTTCGGAGAGCATCCTCAGTGGCAAAAAATCAACTGATAAAAATTGAAAATAAAAACAAATACCAAACAATTACAGCGTGAATGCTAACGTGGAATGAAAGTGAGATCAGATACTAATACTATTGTTGTGCTGGCTTTATCCCGCATTTCTTGAGTGCCGGGTGCCAGACGCTCGGAATGGAAACACCCTCCTCTTTTCTATTGAAATTATTCTTGTGTTTGAAAATTTCTATGGCTTCTCTTATTAATCGGGTGGATTGATGGTTGGTGGTCGCCAGGATTTCGGTGTTATTAAACAGTACTCTATGGTCCCCATTTGTTAGAGCATGCTCAGCCACGGCCGACTTCTCTGGATGATATAGGCGACAATGCCTCTTGTGCTCTGCAATTCTGGTTTTTATAGAACGTCGGGTGGTGCCGATGTAGACTGCCCCACATGAACAAGGAATTCTGTATACCCCCGTAGCAGATAAAGGGTCACGACGATCCTTAACAGGTCTGAGAAGGGAAAAAATTTGATTAGTTGGTTGAAATATTGGCTTGATATTATGGCGTGATAATATTTTCCCGATGCGGTCTGTCACAGACTTAATAAAAGGAAGAAAAACAACTCCATGGTTTTGAATTTCCGTCGTGGACTTGCTATGATTCCGGGGTTTAAAGGCTCTGCGAATTTCTTGACTTGAATATCCGTTTGATTGAAGTGCAGTATTTAGATGATCTAGCTCTCCTTGCAGAAACTCAGGTTCACAAATAAGTTTGGCTCGATTTATAAGGGTCTTTACTAAACCACTCTTCTGGCTAGGATGATGGTTGGACATTTTGTTTAGGTAGCGATCTGTATGAGTGGGTTTTCTATATACCGAATGACCAAGAGATCCATTTTCTTTTCTATTAACCAGAACATCCAGAAAAGGCAACCGGCCTTGATTTTCTATTTCATGAGTGAATTGTATGCTTGGATGATAACTGTTCAGGTGATTTAAAAACTCGGGTATAGTATCAGCCCCATGGCTCCAAATTACAAAGGTATCATCGACATAGCGGTACCATCCAGTAGGTTTGAGGGAAGCAGAATCTAAGACCGTTTTCTCAAAATGCTCCATATAAAAATTAGCTATTACAGGACTGAGAGGGCTGCCCATAGCTACTCCATCTGTTTGTTCGTAAAATCTATTGTTCCACTGAAAGTAGGTTGTGGTGAGTACATGTCTAAAAAGGGCAATGATGTCTTCTGTAAAAATCTGTTCCAACAAGTTTAGGGTATCCCGGACTGGAACCCGCGTAAAAAGAGAAACCACGTCAAAGCTAATTAATATATCATTTGGGGAGACAGTAATAGATTTGATAATTTCCAAAAAATGGCCGGTATCTTTGATGAAACTGAACGAATTTCCTACATGAGGATGGAGAAGACCAGTTAAATATTTCGACAGATAATAAGTTGGAGACCCGATTGCACTCACTATTGGACGAAGAGGAACATTAGGCTTATGAATCTTAGGTAAACCATAAAGTCTTGGAGGGAGAGCCTCGGAGATTGTTAGACGTTTCTGCTGTTCTTTATCCATAGTTGAAGACTTTATAAGCTTATTAGTCGAACGTACAATGCTATTTGTCGGATCACTCCTTAGTATCACTTTGGAAATTCCATTCATCAAACACGGCCATCTATCCCGGAAAATGAAATAAATTAAAAAACATCACTATGTTTACAATTAATTTCGATAAAATCAGAATAAAAATTATAAATATTGGACAAAAAGTGTGAAATTTTAGTATAAAATGGCGTTCATGTAAGTTTTTAGAATATGTTTTTATCAGTCTTTGAGTGATATTTCATCAAGAAAGTACTTTTTTTAAAAGATGAAAAAACAAGTTTCATCTTAAAATATAGCGTCAATCGGACGTTGTGATTGGATGCATAATAATTTGATTGACAGTACTTGCTTTATAACTGCGACCTTATCCGTTATCTAAAAAAATGGAAATATTTTAAAATTGAGAATTTTTTTGAAAAATCGAAGGGCTTACTCGGAAATCCGGAAAGAATCCGGACATTTTGATACCATATATGTGTCATTCGGTTCAGTAATTAAAAAGCCTTTCTCTGGAAACCGTTCACTAAAAACTTTTTTTTAGAATAGAGAGATATCATCTGGTATGTTACAGAGGGGCTTCGCCAGTCCAAATGAGTAGCACTGCGTGATAGGTCAGGCATTACCCGGACAATATGCCCGGTAGAGTGAGAAATAATTTTAAAAAATGGATAGATTTTTATGTTTATGCTAAAGCAATTGATTTTAAAATACAACAATCGATATAATGCCTACAAAAATTAATTTTACATCTTCTCTTATTATATTTACAGCAATGTGGTTTTGCCATGAAGTTAGGTATGAAATATGGGTTTTTCAGCATGAGCTTCCCGAGAGCGAGTTGATCAACGTGCTTAAGTTTAATAGTTAATGCAGGTTTGAAAAGTTTAAAAATATAAAAGATATGCATACAGACAAACATACAAACAAACATTCATTTTTATACAGATAATAGATTTTATATGATATATTCTTTTAATTAAAAAACATTTTGATAAAAATGGGTGCTGTTCTTAAATCTTCTTATGGTTTATGTAACTCAAATGCCTTACGACCCTTAAACTCAAATGCCTTACGAAAAACAAAATCCTTTCTTTCCTTATCGGCAAGCTAAAATCCAGTCCTACCAACTTCACGAGGCTCGTCTAAAAAAAACTTCATCATACAGCAGGGGGTTGATCTGTGAATAAAAAAAGTCAGAATGGAATTTTGAAAGAAAGAAAAGATCGTGTGGGTCGATGCTGACCACAATAACACCCTCTCCTGGCGCCCTCTGGTAGTTTCTTCTGTAGAGTGATGACGCGTTGCCAGGAAACGCGGAGTTGGCGTCACAGCATCCAGTTTGGCGAGGATTTTAGGAGGTTGTGAATATCCATTGGAAGAAAAGGGTTTTGAATGAAGCACATTTTTCGTGTACCAATATTTATCTAATGTTGAATAGTTATTTCAACTCTATCAACACTTTCAAAAGAATAAAAAATTGGTTGGGATTTGTATCTAAATAGCATATTTACTGTAAAGTCGTGTTTAGAGAAATGCTGAATGGAAATATAAAATATATAACTGAAAATATAATCTTTTGCAGCGAAGAAATCAATGTTAAAATGCAAATAACTTTTAATCTGTAGAACTAAACGTGTATTGAAAAGAAGTCGGCTAGACTAAAAGCTCTCCCTCCGCTCTCTTGCGTTACCTTCCTATACCGTGCTGATGAGCCCTAACAAGGGCGAAACCGGTCCACGGTTGGAGGCGACGCTTGAGAGCTGGAGTTTTCTCTTAAACGTGTATTAATAGTGGAGGACTGAAATTTGGCTAACCTTTTTCAAGCACCTGAATCAGCATTTGTCATTTTCAAACTATCTTCAAACTTAGATTTCTATGAAAGTTAATAACTGTGTTGAATTACTTTTAAAAATATTAAAACTACATATCAACAGAAACCACATTAACCGATATAAAAACAAAACCAAATATCCCGCTTTTAGATGAAACTCAGAGATATGTATAAAAATTATTCACAAAAACTTACATATAAAACTTAGTCTAAAAACAGACAAAGAACTGTGTTGTTGGTAGCGATTTGTCAGTGGTAATATTTATCCTCCAGATTAAGAATTATCATCATTGTGTTAATTGGTCCTTAAAGTTGGCTATTCAGCTTTTCGTGCCTGTAGAACGGGTTTTTCCTTCATAGTAAACTGTATGCAGAAAAAACAACCTAACAGGGATTGTAAGCTGGTTCTCTTTGTAGACATAGGAGGAGACCATTTAAAAAAATGCTTCACAATTTATTTAAATTTTTCAAATAATTTTAAGTCATCATTTCAATCACTTTAATATTAAATTTTCAATTTTTTTACTTCAATTAGATAAATTAACAAAGTATCTTAATTATGTTATTCTTGTTATCTTTGAAAGAATAAAATTCATAGTTGATATTTACGAGTATGGATATTATGGTTGTTAGTTATTTTAAAGATTACTAAAAACATAAATTTAAATTCTAGAATTATAAAAGGTAATGGGTCATTTTCAAAATTTGCTTACATTTGCTGTCCCGAAGGTAAAACATGAAAATTAAACAACTAATCATTATTAAAATTTCTGTTTAAACTATGATTTAGGTAAAGTAGACTAAATGAAATATTTCTAGCTTTTAATTAATAAGAAAAGCTTTAAAATTATGTAAATAAAGATATTTAAAAATACGAAAATAGCCAAAAACGCTTGTCCCTAACGATTTTCACGAAATTAAAAGTAGTTTTACTGTTATTTAATTTGACTTTTTGAAAGAAAAAACGATAAATATCAAAATTATGAACTATTAAAAGGTTATTATAATAGTAAAAATTAATTTTTTGAATTTAATATTTTTAAAAATCAATAAAATATTTTGTCCCTCACTTTATGTCAACTCCCGTTACAGGCGAATTAATTTTAAAAAATATAATAATAATTATGCTTTAAAAATGTAGAAACACATTCCAAACGATTGTTTGTTTACTTTAGAATATATTTAAACCGTGTTTTTATTCTTTGGCTCGAAAACTATCGTGTTTTCAAAGAAATTATCTGTTGTCAAGGTAGCGTATTTTTATTAATGTCAACTCCCGTTACAGTAATTTTTAATATTAAATAAACTTTTTTGGAAATTTTAACCGCAGAAATATAGTTATTTATTGATATAAATAGGATATATGGATATTTATTTCAGTTTCCAACCATGCATGTATGTTTTATTCTGTCATTTTATTAAAAATGTCAACTCCCGTTACCTGTCAACTCCCGTTACTATTATGTCATTGATTTTGAAAGTAGTATCAACAACTTTCCCTTTTTACGAAGGATTTGACATTTTTCGCTTGATTTATCTTTAATTTCATTAAAAAAACCTTGCATATTTCATTTAAAGAGAAATAATTGTATTTGATATAATACACATAACTATTTTAGTTTAGGTTTTGTTTTTGCCTTATATATGTAAAGTACGGAAGTGTGCAAATTGATAACTTGTAACCATAGCTTGTAACTAATTTTGTAGGTCAGATATAAACTTATTTCTAGAAGTAAAATATTCTATTTATTTTCATAAGGTTCGTTTCATTGTTTCTCGAACTCAAAGAGAGCAGCTGATTTCATAGGATTTTACAGGCTGCTTCCTTCACCTGCCTTTTTTATTACGGCTCGGGTCTGGTTTACTCTTAGATTCATACTCTACAATTCATTCATATTAAAGTATTCATGACTAAACTATGGGCAAAAGTGTATGACCAACTGCTGTTCCATATACTTGAAACATATATAAAAACTCCTATATTAATATTATTACGAAATTATTAAGTTTGAAAAAAAAATATTTTTATTCTGAAATGTACGCGTATGGTGAAAATGACCCTAATACTTCTTTAAATACTGGTATTTTCTTTTGAAATTCGAAATTTTAAATATCATAAAATGAAGTTTTTTGGGTTTAGATAGTTTAGATTTATTAAAAATACTTTTGTCGAAAGCAATCAGAAGCTTTAAAAAATAATCATACGTGATTGTAATAAAATTAACACTTAAATCAACGAATTACTCTCCTTAAAAATTAAAGATAATAAATAAGTAAAAAGATCATAAGTAGTATTTATTTGAATTAAGATATTTTTGTCAAAAGTGAGGGTTGTGTGAAATTTATTATCTAATAAAAATGAAAAACCAATAGAGAAATGTAGAGGTTCCAATTTAGGCAGAATTACCTTAAATACTTCATAAAATACTACAATATTATTGTGCATAAACCAGGGTTGGCAAAAACCCGGGGTTTTTTGAAAAAACCCAAGTGGGTTGGGTTTTTTCGGGTTTTTTCAATAAAACCATGAAAAAACCCATATAAAACTGGGTTTTTTCGGAGAAAGTGTGGGTTTTTTCAAAATTAAGTGGTTTTCCTTACAAAATAAGTGGGTTTTTTCAAATTTTAGTGAGTTCTTTCTATGTTAAATGTGTTCTGTCAAAATAATGTCAGTTTTTTCATAGTTAAGTGAGTTTTTTATAATTTGAAAAAACCCACTAAAATTTTAAAAATATCCTAAACTTTGAAAAAACCCATTCAATATTGAAAGAAATCTATTCAAACTTTGAAAAAACCCACTGAAATTTAAAAAATATCATAAACTTTGAAAAAACCCATTCAATATTGAAAGAAATGTATTCAACTTTGAAAAACCCACTGAAATTTAAAAAATATCCTAAATTTTGAAAAACCCCATTCAATAATGAAAAAACCCACTGAATAATAAAAGAACCTCTTTAACTTTAAAAAAACTCCCTGAAATTGAAAAAAACACCATTTAATTTTTAAAACCTGGTTTAAATTTTGAAAAAACCCATCAAAATTTAAAAAATATCCTAAATTTTGAAAAAAAACGCATTAAGTTTTGAAGGAACTGCCAAAATCTTGATTTTTCTTGAAAAAACCCAAAAATGGGTCCAAAATGTGGGTTTTTTCACATGGGTTTTTTTGAAAAAACCCATTGGGTCCAACCCAATTGGGTCCAATCCAGCCAACCCTGGCATAAACTAACATCGATCTCATAATATACAGATAAATTTCAAAAAATTTTGAATTTAAAATACAGAAAGTAATGAAAATTAATTAAAAGCCTTGACTGAAAGTTGTACATCACTTTTTTTACTTAGCAAAGATATAGTCTTTACAAACTTAAAAAATTGAGTTTTTTAAATAAATAATTTATTGACTTTATTGAAATTGTATTATTTTTTTCGAGTAGATATCTTGTTTACCTCCTAAGATTTTGGAACGTTAAGTTTTTCTTCTTGGTGGATTATTCTTCTAATATTTTTATTGAACATAAATTAAAAATTCTATTGAACAAAAATGGAAAGTAATGGATCATTCAGACTGTTTCCCTTTCCCTTTTTATTAGGAGATATTTACTTAAGGGAATCTCTAGTCTTGAAAAGACTAGAAAAGTAAAAGAGTAAAAAGGGAAACGACAATTCGTCGTTTTTAACTTTGGGTGATTCCTTCAATATGAAGATCAAAAGTCTTGGAATGATCCTTTAAAGATTGGTGCAATAAAACATTCAGTTTCCTTTCCTCGTGCTTTTTTCCCGCAAAAGCCTATTTATGCACCCGACTACCTAACTTCCTTGAGATCCTAACTTGCCGTGGTTCTTTATTGAGTTTCAAACAGAGTAACAACGACAAAAACCTATTGCGTCAGCACCCGAAGACACACGACTTCTAACAACAGCTCCGAGCTGTGAAATGGAAGAATGTCTATTAACATTCCCCATAAAAATGAAGTCATCAAGACTTCTAACAACGGGGCGGGGAACCCAGCAAGTGTAAAAGATGCGTGCATGCCGCTTACAAAACGGTGGTACCGTCTGCCAAGCCATCTGTTAATATGACACCTGCTTTGGCACCTCTTCAAGACGAGTAGAGCATTTTGTATCGGGTGTGTTTCCTTTTGTTACCCGCATTGTAAGACATGACACGTGGTAAGGCGTTTCAGGATGAGCTTTCAACTCTAGTTCATGTGGGGACGTTTCATGTAGGTTTGTGGAAGGGAACATGTCAATAGAAGTTATAATGTCTTGTAATATTTATACATTCCACATGAACTGATGAGTATAAACGATTGTATTGCTAGTAGAATTTTCACTACTACACTGACACTAATGCTGCATAGAAGTTCCTCAATGGAATGGTCATGAAATATGCAGCAAGTGTAATATTAGCTGGTTGAAAAAAGAAGGGATTACACTGTTCAACAAATTTGACCTTCAAAATTTTTTCCTTGATGAAAATAGTCATTTCTTATAGATTTTGGGTCGCTTCGACTTTTTCGACGGCTTTTTCGGTTCGACGACTTTATAACTTTAAACTCGATTTTCAGGGTCAAAAAGCATTGTTTTAGTCTTCAAATTGCCTCCCAGGTAACAAAAAATGTTCAAATTAATAAAATATGATAAATTTATAACAAAGGGATAGGTTTAAGGGGTAATTACCCCCCTAAAAATACAAAAATTAGCTAAAATTATAGATGTTTCTATACGTTATTTTTTCCTCTTATTTTTTATGCAATTCCCATTTCAAGGGTCCTAACCCTTCCCCAAAGACCCAAATTTGAGGACAATATGCAGCAATAATTTTTACTAAAAGCAGCTAAGGTGTTAGCCTCCCAGAAGCTCCCGCGGAAGAGTTAGAAAGACTTCAAGAATCGCGAAGGCGCTCGTGAGCTCAGGAATTAATATTGAGGATTTTGAAAAGATTACAAATGACGTTTTTTTCTTATATTTTGGGTCTATCCTAAGTAGAAACTCTTCAGTTCTTTAAAAACTGACTGGTTTTAGGGAGTGAGGATTCCATGTTTCAAGATGTTAATAGATGCACCGCTGTGGATAAAAATTAGGGGGCATTCCCTTAAAAAATGAGGGTGATGGAGGAAAATGGGGGTCATATTTGAATTCAGCTGATCATTTTACATAAGAATCAGCTGAAATTCAGTTAGTGGCTTCAAATTTTTTTTGTACAGCAAAGTTTAACTCTGTGTGCGATATTGAACCCTTCCGTGGGTGCTTTGGGGGCGCTCTCACCTCAACCGCTTTTAGTAAAAACCATTGCTGCATATTGCCATCAAATTTGTGTCCTTGGGGAAGGGTTAGGACCCTTCAAACGTGAATTGCGTAAAAAATAAGAGGAAGAAATAGCGTATTAAAACCTCTTTAATTTTTAGCTAATTTTTTGCATTTTTAGGGGGGTAATTACACCTTAAACCTATCCATTTGTTATAAATTTATCATACTTTATTAATTTGAACCTTTTTTGTCCCCTGGAGGGCAATTTGAAGATTAAAGCAATGCTTTTTGATCCTGAAAATCGAGTTTAAAGCTATAAAGTCTTCGAAAAACGTAAAAAGGGGAGGGGCTGTTCCCCGAAAATCCTGAGTCAATTGAGAATTTTAATGGGGATTTTCGTATTCAGCCCCCGTTTATTTCGTATAATCGAATAACTTATACTGTTTTCTCTGTTGGAAAAAGAGAACTGAGAAAATATTCGAGGATGGGGAAAATAATAGTAAAAGTATGCATGCAAACATTATTCACTCTTTGAACTCACCCAATGCAAAACTACGTGAACAAAATATAAAAACAATTAGTGAATTAATATAAGTGAAGAGATACGTGTGTGCTTATGTAAATAAATATGGATATTATCTTTAATATCAAACTTATATTATCCCACTAAATACGGGTTAGAAAATTAAATTATAAAGAGCTTTACCTACTATGTCAGATGTTATAATGATTCATTATCATAAATATAGTTTTAGGTGTTCAATAAAAGGGGGAGATAATATTAACTAAATTTAATAATATCATACTACATTTTTAAAGCATATTAGTATATTGTATTTTAGTGTAAGCTATCTAATCAATATTTCTCACCATTATCATGAACAAAAATAGCAAATGTTTTTAGATTAAAAGCTAAAGATAGAGAGTAGAAAATCATTCCTTTTAAACATAAATAAATTACTTTCTTAAACGTTTTATAGTAAACTATAACCTCTTCGTATGATCATTATAACTCTTTATCGGTACGTTTAAAAACCATCAACACAATGAATTGGTACTTAAAACAGAAAAATAACAGCGTATAGAAAGGTCATTAAGACACATTTTTTACTTTTTTATATTTTCTATCTGCACTGCACAGTTTTGTTATATACTGCTAAAAAAATATAGCCTAAATTTTGATTTTGTGAGTTTATTGAATGGAAAAATACTCAATAGAAATTATACTTACTTAATGGGAATTAGATCAACTCCCGGTTGAAGTTGTCTATATATATTTTTTCCTAGAATTTAATGCATTATTTGTGAAATATTACAGATTTAATAAAAAAATATTAATAATGAATAAAAATCTTAAGAAAGGACCAATAAAAATTGTATTTTATTTAATTTTCAGTTTTCAATACTAAAGGATAAATAATAAATCAGGTAAATTCAAAGAATTATTTTTATGCAAATAATATTTGTTTTAACTTCCAAATGGCCAAGTCATCCTAGAAAAGAACTTCAGTGCCCCAGGAAGTATTTTGTAAAATATTTTCAATTTTTTTCTTTTACGTCAATTTCCATCATTGCTTTACGCTTTAATACGTTTCTAATACCTCTTTACAATTCAAATTTAAGTAAAACTTCAAGCATTTAATTTATTAAGTATAATTGCCTAATAAACTGCACTGCTTGCTGGACATGCCAACAACAACAACAACAATTGCCTAATTCAATTTGCCAACAAAAAATACCACGCACAATATAACGCCAATAATCCATACTAAAACGTCACTCATCTCAGAATTAAAGTAATTTTTCACCATCATCATACATCAACTTCATTCACCTCACATCTCTAGGCCCTTGTCCTCCGTTAAAACTTCATCGCCAAAAAAATTCCTCTTCTGCGCCAACAAAAGCGACACCGCGCCAACCCACTGCAACCCCGTCTCCCTCCATCCGATGCGGCGGACTCCGAAGCAGCAGTCCCCGCAGCATCCGAGAGCGACGACGCGCGACACATCATGGAGGGGCCGCAGCACGGGAGGGAATAGACCCGATAAGGTGAGTCCATCACCATCCCTTCTCACCCCCTATCATTCTGCTGCAATCACCCTTAAACCTACGCAACAAGCCTCACCATAGAAACGGATGCAGGAGAGCGTTCTCCTCCTCTCCCCCATCTCTTGACTCCCATGGGGTTACATAACCCCCTAATCCCTGCATCCTCATCCCATACCCCCCTGATCACTATGCATCTCCCATATAAAAATAAACACTAGTTAGATAAGGACATTTAAACGCATATCTGTTGCAGCAAAGAGTGTTCTGATATCTCCCCCTCTTTTTAACCCTTCTAGCCCCCTCTGCGAGTGATCTCTAGTGTTCATTGGAATAGGGATGATTTTGAGCGTACTTTGCTCCCGAGCTTCCGGCATCCCATAGGTGATGCGGGAAAGTGAGAGGGGAGTTCTAATCACTGCGCACGGCGTGCTTTCCACTGCGGGGGAACGAGGATGCGGAGATAGGGGGTGAAACATCCCCGTTCTAAAGTGGGGTGCATCTACCTAATTCACTCTTTGATGCATTCGACGCTTTTAGTTTTTTTTGGTTCGAGGGTAAAACTAAGCAGGGTGAAGTTGTTACTGTTCGGTTTTATATAATTTCCAGATATCTTCGGTAATACATTTCTTCAATTTAGATGGAACTATGCGTTTCGTGACCTTGATAGCTATTTGTTTAAAAGGAAACTAAAAATTATCTTCTTTGATCAGTGAACACGATTCAGAATTTACGAAACTTTCTCTTTGAACTAACCAATTTTGTTTTACATAGAAACAATAAAGAAAAATTACTTTACAACACACATGAGCTTTAATGAAAAAAAAGAAAGATGTTTTTAAATTTAGGTTAATTTAGGTTACTTCAAAGAACGGTTATTATTAAAGTGTATTGTTTTTAATCTGCATGATTTTAATATAATTTAAATCCTCACTTTAAAGCTTGTGTAGTTCAACTTCAATATCGATTTTTGTATCGTTTAGTTAGGGTCAATGCCTTGCTCACTAGTATACTCGATCGTTGAAAGCAAAATATAAGAATGCTTCTTAACTTCGATGAAACAATGTACTAAACACATTTATATGTTTACTATTTGCCACAAAATTTGCATCTAGGCATACTCAATAATTTAAAAACAACTTAATTATGTTATGCTGAGATTTTTTCATTAATAAATCTGTTTTAACAACTACTATGCTATTAGTAGTAATTATTAGACTATGAGTATAACAAAACTTTTCTTTTGGTTCTGCATGCTTAGATTACGTGATCTTTTTGAAGTTAATTCATTTAATTAAAATTGAAGCATTTAAAAAACTTACATTTTTAAAGAAGAATTTCACCAACCAGAGTCAGCAGAAAGCTCATTTTCTTTCTTTCTCATTTTCAAATAAATGTGAATAAAGCCATTAGTAATTAATAAACGAGTTGATTTAAAATGAACTTTTATCTTAATTCCTTGAAAAAGCAAACTATGTTTACAGAATTTGGATAAACGGTGAAATTCAATGTATTTAAAGATAATGAAACTTGAATCTATCCGGTTCAAGTAAATTTTTCTTAAGACAACATTTTTATACTTCCAAAAGAAAGTTGAACTCACAGTCCTTGATACAGTTTAAAATTTCCTGTGTGAATTTTGGAAAGTTGTCTAAATCGTCTAAGAGCTTTCAACTTTTACAGAAATTCGTAAATAACGAATATATGTATGGAGTAAAGAATCTGTATTTAATTAAATCTGTTAAATGCGAAAAATATATAGTTAGATTGATGCATTGAATCCTTTTTTTCCTTCTTGAACGTTAGTTAATATGCTCATAAAAAACTCAGTTTTAGAATAGGTAAATGGGATTGCAGAAGGAATAGGAATTTATGTCCAAGATAAAATCTAATAGGTAAGAAGACATCGAGCCTGTAGTCTTTCTAATAAATCGATGCTTCTGTTGCTGAGATTGGGGCAAAAACGTGGTTCTTCTCACTTTGGAAAAACACCAAGTTAAGATGTCATCAAAAGAACTTCAGGGGGCTTGTGCTTTTCCCTTGATTTCTCTTTTCAGATATTCTATTATGTTTTTTGAAGAAATTAAAGTGTAGAATTTATCTTTTGCTAGAAAATAACATTAAGAAAAGTTACCTTTTTAGGGCTAAAGAGGTTTGGTGTACAGAGGCTGTACAGAGGTTTGGGATGGCCTCATCTTGAGTATGCGGTTGAATTATGGTCTCCATATTTGAAGAAAGACATAGATGAAAGGGTTCAGCATAGGGCTACCAAAAGGATTAAGTTTAATTTATCCAGTTTAAATTATGACGAGAGCTTGAAGAAGTTAAATATGTTCACTCTAGAGAAAAGAAGGGCTAGGGGGGATTTGATTCAACTTTTTAAAATGATAAAGCAATAGGATACAGAGGGTCTGGACTTAAGTACAGATAATAGAACGAGGGGTCACAGATTCAAATTAAACAAGGAACATGTTAACAGGGAAAGCAGGAAGCATTTTTTCAACAGGGTTGTGGATGTGGATAGATGGAATATGCTGCCAGAATAGATAGTAAGTTCCAATGGAGTAAAGGAATTTGAGAATAAAATTAACCAATACTGGGAATCCAGTAGCTTGAGTTGAATGGGCCAACCTAGATGGGCTTCATGCCTGTTGTTGGTCGTTAATATTTGTATTTGCATTTGTATAAAATAGATTTAAGTTTTGAAATTTTACATGGTTTGATTCTTTTAGGGATTCAGAATATTTAATCTCTCTTTTTAGTCCTAGGACCCATGTTTTTTATAGGATTTAATAGAAATTTCGGGAATCAAAAATTTAGTGTACAATGGGAATATTTGGTAAAATTGGGGGGTGTCTTAGGGAATATCCGCCTCAAAATAGTGTTTTGGCTCGTTTTGGTAGAATTTTCACGGGAAAGCCGTATATTATATAAAAATTTTTAGGGGTTTAGAGGTTATTTTGATGAAATTGTTTTGAAATTTGCCTCTAACAGTGATGGTTATATTATAACTCATTTTAAGATCTCTTGAGGTTATACGAAAATAAGAGATTTGGTTCATTTTGAGACTCTGGGTTACACCGGGGGGACCGCTCCTTGCAAGTCACATAATTTTTAAAAGAAAAAAAAATATAAAAAAATTATGTCAAAATTTCGCGGGTGGGAGGTTGAATCTCTAAACCCCTTTGGATACGCCCCTCCTACATAGGATTGAAAGAGCAAAGATACTGTTTTCATATTTAAAAAAAATTATTACGTTATGGGGTGTTTTCGTATACTTTTTATGTTGAGAAGGGATACTGAAAAGTTTTTAACATTAAAATATTTTTAAGTAGCTTATCAAAACATTTTTGTCTACAGAAAGTCCTTTCATTTATCAATCAGAAGAAAAATATTATTTCTGTTCTCCGCCTATGAAAGATAATTGCGTGTTTTTGAGGCCGAGTTTCGTTAGTTTTATTAAAAGTGACCCTTTTAACGCACATATATATATTTTTAATCAGCTCGGAGTTTAGAATTTAATTAAGATTAAAAATTTAAAAATCTTGCCAAAATTAATAATTTTTTACATAAAAGATGTTAATTACACACTGTTACAATAAACTAAGATATTATTTAATTAGTTTTCCTCCTATCTTTAAACTTCAATACTTTTCACAATATCGCCTGTTCTACCTCATCTTAAATATCACAACATATTGGCCAAACTTAGGATTGCCTTAAATCGCTCCTTAACTAAATACGCACGCCTAAATAAAGTTCATAATATTGATCTTTTTTCACTGATGAGAGATAGTCAGGACAATCAACAATCGCCTATCCGAACCAAGAGGCTGTCAAGAAATGCTGCGGAGAGAAATATCTTCTCCGTTTTAATTGAACCGAATGCGATTACGATTACTGCAATCGAATAACCGAGCTCTTCTCTAGCCAATAAGACGTGATAGACGTTGATCGGTATTATTCAGAGGGCATCAACAGACTTGCATTATGGAGAAGGGGAAACGTGGAGCTAAATATAGAGGACTTGAGAGATGATACGGGGTTAATCAATTAGTTTCATTTGCATGTCTGGGCCAGTCGATGGATTGGGTTCAGTGAGTTAAGGTGAATGCAGTGTTTTAGTTGTTGGGTCTCACTTCAATTGGGTTTGTTTAACTTCTAGTTTTAACTGCTGGTCAGTGACTTGAAAGTAGCAATATTTCCCCTGATCCTTTAGAATGCTAGCGTGTGTAGAAAAGTGAATGATGAAAATGAAGTATCGATAATATCAAGACATCTTAATAAGAAAATGAGTTGATGTTGCATTGATCCTATCCTGCTGTTAAGTAATGATTGCTTTTACGTATTAAAAACATTCTTGTTCCAGTATTTTAAAGTTACAGTGAATGAACGTGAACAACTTTATATAATAAGTGGGTGAGAAGCCAAGGGGAGCGAATTGACGATGAATGATGAGTTTACTATATGTCCCCTAAATATACTAAAAATTCAATCTCAGCAAATTTTTGGGGGCTTTTATATTCTTTACTATCTTTTATAAACTACCTAACACACAACATGGTAAAAATACTATATCATCAAGAATTGTTGTCCATAAATTATTTGAGGTGTTTTCCCCACAAATTTTGGATCCCTTCGTACCCCTTGGTGAGATGTAGGGAGATGATGCTAAACCCTCCCCTTAAAACTTAAAATTTTCTCTATAACTTTAAAAAAATTAGTTTTTTTATACTTCATGGCACATTGGTTTCGCTTTGTCGGAATAGCGCTTTAAGAGCATTGTGTAATACGTTATAATTATAAAGACTGACTGGCTATAGTGATTCCCTGTTCTCTGAATAACACATACGTTTTTCCTTAGTGTTAAAATAAGATGAAAGTAAAACGTGTATTCTCTAAACTAAAAATTGACGAATGATTTTAATTGTCTCATGACAATTAATATAATAATGCAAACCAAAATTTTAAAAAATCTTGCTGTTACTTTGTGTATAAAATATTGGGTTGCATGAAAAAAAAGACATGGAAAATAAAAGAGAACCAATGCATTCTCATGCTCTTCTATGCTCTTTCCATAAGTCAGTAAACACGTTCTAGCTTCAGATACCCCCAGAAAGCCTCGAGCGCTATGGAACGATGTCACAACAGCGAGAGACGGACACATCCTTCAGTGAGCGCTCGCCTTAGCTGATCCGAATTCAATTACAAGGATCCAATAACCAAACACTCGCGGCGGGACGTGATGGTTGAGAGGCATTATTCAGAGGCCGTCAACGCATCGCTTCAATGGGGGCTAAATATAGAGGAGGTGTGTGATTTTGGGAGATAGCTCCTTTTGCTTGTTTGAGAAGGCCATTGATTGTTTTTATTGGGACATAGGGAGTTTTTGGTACAAGGGAGTTTTGCAAAATAAAATGTTTCTTTACTAAGAAACGTTTTATTTACGGAGCCGCGTTAGAAGATGACCTGTTGCTTTTTTGAGCTCTAAACATATTTTTAAATGAGAAAGTGAGAAGGCCGAGGGTTGTAGTGAAAATGTATGATAAGTTAAAGATCACTCCCAGACTTATTACTTTCTATATTTATTTTAAAGGAATCATCGGTTCTATTCCGTTTACGTTCCAGCTAAATACCGCGGTGCTCTTTCGGACAACCAAAAGTAGAAAACCTGCTGAATAATTTTAAACTCGTAGATTAAAATGTTTAATTATATCAACAACTGTTCAGTTTATCTTTAAAAATCTGAATTTTTTTTATATTTAAGTATATAGCATTCAAAAGAGTTTGGTGATATTTAGCGAGAACGTTAACGGAATTGAACCGAATCATCCAAAGTAAAAAGAGTAACTTTCACTATTTACTCCTTCAAGTTTCTATGGAAACCTGCGATTCAAAGGAGGGAATCACTCAGGATGAATATTGAGAGTGAAACAGTGTGAATGAGTCTTTAACTATGCATGATGTGGATGAAACATTAAGGAAAAATTCTTGTCAAGAAAACACACAAAGTTTGCCCACCACTTCATAAGTTATTTCACACTGTACTTCTTGTATACCCCCTTGGTTTCTAACCCTCAAGAATAAATCTTTATAAGAATAAGTGGACATATGCAATGCATCCCAGACCCTGATACTGTTGAACCAATAATTAGTAAAATGGTCGCGTGATTTTTTTTGCTTCAGTATTTTTATTTTATTTAAAATACCGTAAAACGGGGTGAATTGGATCAGCGGGGTGAATCGAATCACTTTTGAAAAAAGTTTTTCAAACCATCATAGCTCCGGTTGTGTTAGGGTTATAAAATCAGGATAAATTCTGACTTATTCTGTGCATTGTTCAGAAGTTGTTTCAGCCATCAAAAATTATTTGTGAATATATTAGGTCTACCACGGTTTTGAAGTTGTATACAAAAAAGGTCACAAAAACGTGGCTGTCAAAACTTTGCTTATTGAACCAAAAAAATAACTTTCTTTTCTCAATTTTTGGTATCCCCCGCGTGGTCCCGATTTTTCCAAAGGTTTCTTTGCAGTCAAATTTTAAATAAATTGTAATCCCGATTTTTCCTGAATTTTTTAGTAAAACAAGTCCATTCCGACTACTGATGCGGGGTGAATCGGATCAGTCATAAAAATGCGTGTTTGAAAATAATTTTTTATGAAAAAAACTGGAGATTTCAAACAAAGGGGATTTGGGTTTATGTGTATTTAAGAATACAATGTATGTTTTTGGTAGTTGTGGTGGTATTATTTCTTTTCAAAATGGAGCTTAGAAAAGAAGACATCAAATGATGATTTTAGTTAAATTTTTTTGGCCGCTTCAAAAACTGGAAAGAATGCATGATTCATGGCTAATGTTCCGTACTGTATAAATGCGCCTTTGGCGACCGGAACTCCCCGCCAACCCGCCAACTTTGTAACCCTTTTTTGACACCCAGATTCTCACTTCTTGTCGGTGTGTGTGCTTCAATAAAGATGTTTATTCTAAACAACGCTTCTTCGCTTTAGAACCAGCTAACTAGCTACGCAAACATTTTGGTCCGTCGTTTGGAATACGCTAATACGCAGCTTCAATCATGGCTAATCCGGTAAGCATTACTGCCTTAAATCGAAAGCGCGGGAACATTAAAGGTCAACTAACGAAGATGGCTAAAGATTTACAGGCGAATGCTGACTCAGTGCTCTCAGTGTCAGAGCTTCAAGCTAATTTGGATGTTTTACTGAAGCTACAGGATAAGTTCGAATTACTAAAGGATGAATATTACAAAATCGATGATGAAGAGCTATTCACTGAAGCGCTACCAAATCTGAACTCAGTGGAGGAGATTCTGCAAAATTTAGAAGTAAGTTTGAAAGCTGCAATTAATCAGTCTAAATGTGATTCAGATAAGCAAAAATACAATGCAGATCAGCAAAGGGCTACACCGATAAAACTACCTGAAATTCCCCTTCCTATCTTTACCGGGAAAATTGAAGAGTGGAATTTATTCAAAACCCAATTTAACAGTCTCATAAATCAAAACTCTCAGCTTTCGGATAGTGAAAAACTGCATTATTTACGTGGTTCCTTGAGGGGGGAAGCTAAGATAATTGAAACTTCTGATGATGACTTTTCTTCGCTTTTTAAAGCTCTTGAACTAAGATACGAAAACAAACGAATTATGGTAGATTGTCATATCAAAAACATTTTCAATTTACGAGTGATGAGACGTGAATCTTCTGAAGACTTGCGTTTTCTATTGGATAACATTAATAAAAATCTGAGATCTTTGAAAATCTTAGACTTTGAAAGAGACAAATTGTCAAGCGCATTGTTATTAAATGTGGTGCTTGACAAACTAGATCGAGAAACACGAAAGCAGTATGAACTAACCTTAAAAGATAACGAAGTACCTGATTTTGATGTTTGTTTGGAATTTCTGGAAAGAAGGTGCCAAATTTTAAGCAGCATTAATACCGGCATTCCCTTTAAACCGAATAGCGATCGAGATCGATCAAAATCCTTTTTTGTTAAATCTAGTAACAAATTAAAGCTGTGTAATGCCTGCAAAACGCAATCGCACGCCTTGTATCACTGTGATAAATTTAAGGCTATGAAATTATCTGATAGAGCTGATTTGGTAAAAAAACTTCGGGTTTGCACGAATTGTCTTGGTGAGTTTCATGTTGTTGCTGAGTGCAGATCGAACAATTCTTGTTTTGTTTGTAAACAGAAGCATCACACCTTGCTACATAGATATTCAACTTTGGCATCCGGCCAACACGCGCTTACTCAAGCTTCAGGGCCATCATCGGAAGTCCAGGAAAGAGGTTCGGAAACAAATTTAGTTCCAGGAAATGCTCTTGTTTCCTTTCATACTAACGGGAATCATAAGAATATTTTGATAAACACTGCAATAATATATGTGAAAGATTCTGGAGGTATTAGAAGGCCTTTACGATGTATTTTGGATAGTGCGTCGGAATCAAATTTCGTGAGCTCAAAAGCAGCAGATGCTTTAGGGTTGCCAAAAGAAAGAATAAACATTCCCATCGGTGGTTTGAGCGACCAGTCTATCAACATAAAAAGAAAAGTTTCCGCTCAAATTTCCAATGCGAATAATGATGTGCATTGGGAAACTGACTTTTTACTTGTTCCTAAGATTAGTAACTTCTCGCCATCTAAGAAAATAAATGTGGAGCTTTTGAATATTCCTAGTAATATACATTTGGCTGACCCGTCATTTTCCATCCCGCAAAAAGTGGATATGTTGTTGGGTGCAGAATTATTCTTCGCGCTTTTAGAGAAGGATAAAATTAGGATTGGGAATAATTTGTTTTTGCAATCTAGCTGTTTTGGCTATCTGGTTTCGGGTGACATTTCGGACGATAATTTAAATACATCAACCAAACAGTGCTTTCTAACTAAAAATTTAGATGCTTTGGACAAAGCTCTGACCAACTTCTGGGAAATTGAGGAGGTCGAATCTCAAAAGACATGCAATAGTGAGGAACTGAATTATTGCAACGAACATTTCTCAAAAACGCATTTTCGAAAAGCAAATGGCAGATATGTTGTCTCTATGCCACTGAGACCAGAACTGCCAGAAACTGTGTTAGGAAACTCTAAGATGATCGCATCCAAAAGATTGGATCAACTTTGGACACGCTTAGAACGTGATCCCACAATGAAGGCACTCTATTCAGAATTTTTGAGGGAATATGAATCTTTGCAACATATGAAGGAGGTTCAGGAGGATTCAAGGTTGGAAGCGGGGTATTACCTTCCTCATCACGGCGTTTTACGACCGGAAAGCAAGACAACTAAATTACGCGTCGTTTTCAATGCAAGCTCTAAAACTACTAGCGGTTATTCCCTAAATGATTTGCTGTACAAGGGAGGTGTACTTCAGGATGACCTATTCTCGATACTTACTAGATTCCGCAAACACATTTACGCCTTCACCGCGGACATTAAACAGATGTTTAGAATGATTGAGGTAAATGAGTCTCAAACTCAGCTACAAAAAATCTTGTGGAAATCAAGTAAAGAAGCTCCCGTAAAGGTGTATGAATTGCGAACTGTGACATATGGCACTGCAATCGCTCCGTACTTAGCAACGAAGGTTTTGCAGCAACTCGCTTTGGATGAGAAGGAGAGATTTCCATTGGCTTCAGGGGTTCTCCTTCAGGACTTTTATATGGATGACTGTCTCTCGGGTTCTTCTGAATTGGTGGAATTCGAGACCCTTCAGCTCGAATTGAAACAGCTTCTTCAAAGGGGAGGAATGACGTTACACAAGTGGTGTTCTAACCTTGCTCCTACTACTCAGCAAGAGGAATTTTCTCTTGACCGGAATTCCGAGGACGTCCAGGTGAAGACTCTGGGCATGATTTGGAACAGTGGAAGTGATACCTTTACTTATAAGGTCAACGTCAGCATCGATCACAGCTATACAAAACGAGACGTCCTGTCCCAGATCGCACGCATTTATGACCCCCTCGGACTTCTGGGTCCCGTCATTTCCAAGGCCAAGATTTTTATGCAGCAGCTCTGGTTGCGTAAATTAGACTGGTATGAGACACTCCCTCCAGATATTTCGCAGCAATGGGAGAATTTCATCGAGACTTTGCCTGACTTGGAGAAAATCAAGATACCGAGATGCTTTCTTAAGACTAATGCCAACAGTGTGGTTCTTCTCGGATTTGCGGATGCTTCTTCCAAGAGTTACGCAGCTGTGATTTACGTTCAGACTGTGTCCATCTCCGGGGAATCAAGCTGCCAACTCCTGTGCAGTAAATCCCGGGTCGCTCCCACCAAGCTCCTGACGATACCGAGGCTTGAACTGAGTGCGTGTCTTCTGCTGTCAAGGCTTACTCAAAAGGTCATATCTGCTTTAAACATGCAGATTGAGTCCGTGCTATTGTGGTCGGATTCCACAATCGCTCTTGCATGGATAAAGACCGCTCCAAATCTTCTCAAGACCTTCGTCGGCAATAGAGTGTCCCAGATCCAGCAGTTAACCAGGGATTTCCAGTGGAAGCATGTCCCATCTGAGTGCAACCCTGCAGATGCCATCTCCCGTGGTCTGGATGTGAGGGCTCTTGCGGCCAACGATTTGTGGTGGAAGGGTCCTGATTTGGAGAAGTTGGCTGCAGCTACTCCTGGCTGCTCGCAGGTATCCAGTTCAGTGACTGACCAGAACTATGAAAGTGAACTCAAATCTATTTCTAATTTGACTTTAAAATTAACTATTGATTCTAATTTTATTGATAATTTGCTTAATCTTACAAATAAGTTTCATAAATTGCTTAAAATTATAGCCTTTATTTTCAGATTTATTGAGAATTGTAAAGCTGGAAAAAGGCAAGGGGATTCAGTTACCCTTGAAGAGTATAATACTGCAGAAATCTTTTTGATTAGGCATTTTCAGGAGAGGTATTTTTTTCCAGAGATATCTGCCTTAAAAAGAGGATCATCTGTTCCTCGGTCCAGTAAATTAAAGTTTCTCAATCCCTTTATTGACAAGGATGGTTTGTTAAGGGTAGGGGGTAGAATTTCTCATTCTAGTGTAAGTTCCAACCAAAAACATCCCATAATTCTACCTGCCAGTAATAATCTAGTTAAGTTAATATTTCTCTATTACCACAAGAGAGATTTTCATGTTGGGCAACAAGCTCTGCTTAACACTGTGAGGTTAAAATATTGGCCTTTGGGTGGTAAAAGCATAGCACGAAAGGTCGTTCATGAATGTGTAGAATGCTTCAAAATTAATCCAGTTGTTTCCAATCAGATCATGGGAGATTTGCCTTCTGAAAGAGTAACTCCCAGTTCAACCTTTCAAAACGCAGGGTTGGATTTATGCGGTCCATTTCTTATAAAATATAAGGGACAAAGAAAGGGTACATTTCAGAAGGTTTATGTGGTCATATTTGTCTGCATGGCCACTAAGGCAGTTCATTTGGATTTCGTGTCCGATTTGACTGCAGACGCTCTAATTGCCACTCTGAAAAGATTTTTTGCTCGTCGCGGAAAGAGTTCAATTCTTTTTAGCGATAACGCTACGAACTTCACGGGTGCTTCAGCAGAACTTAAACATTTGTACAACCTTTTCGAAAAGAATGAAGACGTTGCAGGTCTGTTAGCTTCAGAGGGCATAAAATGGAAATTTTTGCCACCTAGGGCACCCAATTTTGGCGGCCTATGGGAAGCCGGCGTAAAGTCGTTTAAGTATCATTTAAGGAGGGGATTAGGTGACGCAAAACTTACGCTGGAAGAGTTTTTAACCGTTATTACTCAAATTGAGGGCATTCTCAATTCACGACCTCTCACCCCATTATCAACTGATACAGATGATTTCAAGGTATTAACCCCCGGCCACTTTCTCATAGGGAGACCCTTAAATGCCATCCCTGAACCGGACTTAACTGATAAAAGAGAAAATCTTCTTGATAGATGGCAAAAAACTCAGAGATTGGTTCAGGGCATATGGAAACGTTGGCAAAACAGCTATTTGAGCCACCTACAGCAGCGTACTAAATGGGTATTTAAACAACCTAATATTGTTCCTGGGATGATGGTTTTGATTAAAGATCCTCAACTCCCGACTTGCCATTGGTTAATGGGTAGGATTATTCAGTCCATTCCAGGTCCAGATGGAAAGGTCCGAGTGGTTGAGGTGCGTACCTCTAGGGGTAGGTTTAGAAGACCACTGTCCAAGATTAGTGTTTTGCCTATTGAGGACAATCTTCGTCTCCTGAAAACTGATTGATTGTATTCTAGGGTTGATTGTATTTTTGTGAATTTTACTTCTTTAAATTTTAACTTTTAATTAATTTTAATTGATGTTTATATCCATTTAGCACTTTTAATATTACTTGTTTTGCATTACTGTTTAATTTAATATTTGAAATATGTCTAATATTTCAACGCCGCGCGGGATGTTCCGTACTGTATAAATGCGCCTTTGGCGACCGGAACTCCCCGCCAACCCGCCAACTTTGTAACCCTTTTTGACACCCAGATTCTCACTTCTTGTCGGTGTGTGTGCTTCAATAAAGATGTTTATTCTAAACAACGCTTCTTCGCTTTAGAACCAGCTAACTACCTACGCAAACAGCTAATAAAAGTTTTGCTTTATGTTTACATTAATGCGCCAAAGGTTTAAGGTTAACCGATAAGTTTTAGATTGGAAATTTTGATCTCAAACTTAAAATCTATTGTTAAAAACCTCTCTCAGTATTTGTTGGTCATTCGAAGAAATTTTCACTAAAACGACATCAAAATCAACAAGAAAACGTACATTTAGGGTGTCTCAAAAAACCTTTTTTCGAAAAACCTCGCTCCCCAGGGCTTTTCCCATTCCTTTTGGTTCCAAAAGATAGTGTGTGAAGTTTCAGCCCCCTAAGTTAACTCTAGGTTTTGCCTGTAGAGCCCCAAAGTTTGAAAAAAGTGGAAAAAATAACCAATTTTCAGAATTTTTAAAAATTATGTTTAAGATTGATAATGCAAATAAAACTGGTTCAAATGCGTTTGTAGGACTTATTCAGATGGAATATATTTATTTATGTGTATTAACTGTACCCTATAGCCCCTATAATTTAAGATTAAAACGTACTACTTCGGGACGTTGCACACACCAAAGCTTATAATGCATTACCGGTGGACGAAATTAATTAAATCCTTATTTCTTCAAAGGAACTCCCTCAAATGATGCCATTTGGGGCTAAAATGATATTATAAATTATAAAAACCAGTGAAATAACAGTTTTTAGCCCTTCCACTAAGCTTTTAATGTAAAAAGTGCTTTTCTTCAAAATTTCTCGTTTCTAGCTGATGAAACCCAAAACTTACACTAAAAAAGGGGTTTGCTGAACTTTTTTAGATACCAAACATTGGAACCTTTATAGGAGTTTCATTTTTTCAAGTTGAATTAAATTTTAAACAGCACAGATCGGAAATGATATGAACATTTCCTATACCTGACGTGAAAATCGATTTTCTTTTTTCAAAGTTAGGAAAATAGTTTAATACTAGTGAATCTTGGTTGAAATGTTAAAGAAAGAAGTTTTTAATTAAAACTTTCCCCTAATACGTTAAAAGGAAGTAATTTTCCAAACTTAAAAAAAAGAAAATAGATTTTCACGTCTGGTATAAGAAATATCCATGTCATTTCCGATCTGTGCGCTATATAATTTAATTCTACTTATTAAAAATGAAACCCCTATAAAGATTTCAAAGTTTGGTATCTAAAAAGTACAAAAACACCCTTTTTTAGTATAAATTTTGGGTTTTATCAGCTGGAAACGAGAAATTTTGAAGAAAAACACTTTTTACATTAAAAGCTCAGTGGAAGGGCCAAAAACTGTTATTTCACTGGTTTTTATAATTTATAATATCATTTTAGCCCCAAATGGCATCATTTGAGGGAGTTCCTTCAAAGAAATTCGGATTTAATTCATTTCGTCCACCGGTAGTGCATTATAAGCTTTGGCGAGTGCAACGTCCCGAAGTAGTACGTTTTAATCTTAAATTATAGGGGCTATAGGGTACAGTTAATACACATAAATAAATATATATGCCACCAAAATAAGTCCTAAATGACACATTTGAACCGGTTTTATCGCAGTATCAATCTTAAAATATAATTTTTAAAAATTCTGAAAATTGGTCATTTTTTACACTTTTTTCAAACTTTGGGGCTCTACAGGCAAACCCTAGAGTTAACTTAGGGGGTTGAAACTTCACACACAATCTTTTGGGACCAAAAGGAATGGGAAAAGCCCTGGGGACCGAGGTTTTTCGAAAAAAAGTTTTTTTTGAGACACCCTAACGTACATACAGACCCAGCTGTTTAGTAATATGCCGTATATTAAATTATCTTTGAATATAGGTGCAGAAATCAGTGCGATATTTAAGAGCGCATTATGTTTTACCTTCTGAGAATTGCACTACTCGCTAAACGTACGGTAAAGCGAACGAAGCCATTGTTTTCTACATATGAAAACACTAAAAAAGCAACACTTATTGTTCGAAACTGGAAACAGATAAAAAAATTGTGTTATGGAAAACTTTCAATGCTTTAATAATTAATTTATTTCAGAAAAACATCTGTCTTGATTTTATTTCATACACCAGCTACTCAACGGAGCGAGTGAAGTGCTAAGGAACAATGGAAAATTACCAGTTATATGCAGTTTTAAAGCCAAAATTTGCTATCTTAAACTTATCAAATCATCTCAAATCTTTCACATCTTAATTTAAACATTGCAAATATACGGCAAAACTTTTATTATCCATGAATAATGCATTCTTCACAGTTTTTAAAGCGTCCGAAAAAAATTTACGAAAATCGTCGTTTGCGGTCTTCTTTTCTAACCACCATTTTGAAAAGAAATAATGCCACCAGAACTTCCAAAACCATACATTATACTCTTAAATGTACATAAACCAAAATAACCTTCGTTTGAAAGCTCTACCTATTACCAGTTTTTCAAAAAAAAATTTCAAACATGAAACTTTGGTAAAAAGTATCATAACTTTTCTGAAAACCCTATATTTTATTTTTAAAAATGTTCATTATTTAGTAAAATGAATTCATTTTACCTTATTAGACTATTTGAAGGCTAATTTCAGGATCCTGTATCACTTCAAGACATAAAAATTGCATTTTTTCCACAAAAACTGGCAGTGATCCGATTCACCCCGCATTGAGGGTGACTTCACGAGGTGATAGGTTATAATAAGAGGTTCACTAAAATAAAATATTTTTGTAAATGTATTTATTGGTCGAAATTTTTATTAGTAAAAATAACTTACGAATTTACTTAAGGCCGTATTATGTGCTTTCTGGCCAGCCGTTAAACAGCAATAAAAGTAGGATTCCACCAATCAGAGTCGCTGATTATTTCTTTGATTGGTGGTTAACCGCTGATCAAGTAGAACAGAATACGGCCGTCGGATAAACTAATGGAATTGTTAGTAGCTATCCTTAAGAAAACAAGAAACATACTACACATCAGGGACAATTTCAAAAGGTTTAAAGGTGATCGTTAAGAGAAAAAGGTCGGAAACACAACCTAACAGCAATTTCCAGAGGACTAAATTTTAAATTTACCATCAAAGGTTTTCATAAGGATGATTCTTTTCATCCGTATTTATCCTAAGAATAATGCATTTTTTACTTACTAACTTTGTTTCATTCTTTTATACTTAAGAATATAAAACAACAAACAAAACATTATTTGAATAATTTTATCCAATTAAATGCTTTTACTTTACATAACATCTAATTATTTTCCAAAAACTAATTCCAGATATTGCTTTAGAAAAGTTTGTCTTTTAGCTTAGCATAAATTAGTTTACATTCTCCCATTTTAAAACAGAATAAAAGAACTGACTTTGGAACTCGTTTGGCTGCCGAGAACTTTTTTTGTGGATTCGGGTAGCTTTGAAACAAGAATAAAATTTATTTGAAAGGGCACTTAATTCGTACGTAGGTGGGGCGGGCTTAGAAATACAATTAGTCCAATTGTTCAGAGTTCTTAAGATTATTGGCTGAACTAGTCTCCATCAAAGAATTTGAAGTTCACACCTAGGCTCTTTCTACTTGGGACGAAAGTATAAACGTATATAAAAATTTGTCTTTGTGGATGTTGAGTGTTGTTTTGTATTTAACCATCTAGTAAAGAAACAAATTAGGGGCTATTCACAAATTAGGTCACGGGTTTAGAGAGTAGGTAGAGTCCAGTATGTGGGATAAAAGGGGGGGGGGCTGAATGATTGGTGATTACTACTGTTACAATTCTATATGAGCCATTTTTTTTTCAAATTCTAGTTTTGGTTTGCCTGTATTAAATAGTTATTTATTTTCAAGTTAAGAAATTTAAGTAAAATTACCCATCCTTGATAACAAATTCCCTAACAAAAACCTACCTACAAAAAAGGAGAAAGGGGGAAGGAAATTTCCCAGTAGGCGCGAAACGTCCTAGTCAGGGTGCCAACTCGAAAAGTGTGCATTGGAATGTGTATGGAATATTATGACGGTTTCTGATAGATTTGATGGTGTAGATATCAGAACCGATTGATGCCACTCTGCAAATATTGAGCATTTTTTATAAATCAAGATGGCGTCCAAAATGGCCTCCATATTGAAAACAATACTTTTGAAAATAAAAATATAGCATGCGATACATCATATATGGTATTTTTGGGGTCAAAGAAACGAAATATAACAATATTTTTTACTTTAATTAAGTTTGGAATAGGTTTTTTAATCAAATAAACATATTTCATTGAAAAAGCAGGATTTTTAAAAAACAGAGTTTTAAAGAGCCTAATGTTGCTTATAAACTCATATTTTGCATAAATTTAAAATTAATCGGGTTTAGAATAATTCCAGTAACACATTAAAGTGAATAAATTAATAATTTAAAGAATTCATTGCTTTTATTTCATTCAGAATGAACCATCTGGAGGAAATGTTCTGATTAGTTTTTAATGTAGCTTAAGAAATAAAATTTTAATTTGTTTGAGAAAAAGTAATTATCAGAGAGCCAAAAATTTAAAATTAATTAATATTTTTTATTATGATATTTTTTTATTCAGTATTATTATCCATTATTGCATCATTCTGAAATAATGCTCCAATTGGCTGATATCGCACCCCGGTTGCTAAGTAACTGCGAAATATTGTAAACATTTGTAAAATACAATACTTTATTCGATTCTCAATGTTTTCTTATTCCATATGTTCTTGAAATGTCTGGTAATTATGATAAAGACTGTATTTTTAAGTGTAGAGTTCAAGGATCTGTGACCAAATTGTCACCAAAACGAATAAGATCCATCATATCTGCAAGAAAACTTTGAAGAGACTACAAGTTTGACCGTCTAAAAGAGTGTTTTATAAAAGAGCCTGACCTTTTAGTCTTTAGCCATAGGGTTTGTGTATCAACATACACCTCCAAAACTCATGTAAATCGGATTTTGAAGAAAACTTATCACAAACAAGATAGCAACCAAGAAAGTAATAGAAGATTATTGCGTTCAGAATGTAAGGATTTTGATATTAGACTTCACTGCATATTTTGTTCCAATCCGTGCGTTGAACGTGATGCAAAAAATCCCAGTAGATTCAATCCTTCCCATCTCGTTCACACTGTTGACTTCCAATGGAGACTTTCGGATATGTGTGAAAAGAGAAAAGATAAGTGGGCTGAATAGGTACGATTGAGACTTACAGGCACACACACATGCTTGCATGTAGCTGGAGCTAGGTGCCACCAGAAATGTGAACTACTGTTTACAACGAACAGAAATATTTCATCTGAAAAGAAAAAATAGATTCAGATGTTTCTAGTCAAGAGGATTTTGCTCTCTGTAGTGTAGAGTAACACAAGAAATGCTAGCAGATGAAACCCAGACATGGAACAGTGTCCAGCTGCATTCCTTGTACTTGAATTTTGAAGGAACCTTAAAAAGAAGATCTTTTGTGCAAAAATTAGAGGAATACTTTGGAGAGGAACTTTTGATACTTTCTTCCCCAACCCCAGCAGTGGCAAGCCTCGTTCTCTTCAGAAAAAACTGCACCGCAACATTAATTTCAACAGAAAACTACGAAGACGTTGTTACTAAACATGTAAAGCCTCTTGTATCAATTATTAAATAAGAAACCCTAATTGCAGACAAATCAAAATATAATTTGAGGATCAACGTTGATTCTGTAAGTAAGGAATGCAGCCCGACACTGTTAATGCTTCTCGGGAAACTCAAAATTCCCAGTCTTGTTGCCATCACGATAGGAAGCATTATCGTAAATTGTTTAAAAAAGCTCCTGTTCAGCTTCAAATTGCCATTTCAAACTTGGTGAAGACCAAGTTTGTTATAAATCATCTCTGCAAATCATCTCCTCCAATATCAAATAAACAAGGATCTTTTGTAACCAAATTACGGTTCCATCGTAATTATTTTCAAAATAAAGGTATTTCAAATCAATTTAAACTTTTTTTTGTTTAAAATAAATGTTTCCCTGTTAAAAAACAAAAAGAATGATACCCCTCATGCCATATTTTATTAAAGATAAATCGAAAATCCTATTTTGTGGCTAACATGGACGCCATCTTGAATTCCTCAAAATGCTCAACATTTACGAGGTGGCATCAATCGGTTCTTTACTCTAGACATCATAACCCACCAAAATCAGCAATAAAATTCCATACACATTCTAATACACGGTTGACCCCTTTTTTGCCATTTGGCACCCTGACTATCCGTAGAACCAAAATTATAAATATGGTTAATTTAAGCTCTAATCCCAGTTTCAATACTGAGGGTGTCAAAAATGGAGCCTAGTGCGTTAGGGACTAGTGAACTGGTCGGTTTATATTTATTTTTGTTGGATATTATTTGGCAACTTGATATGATATGTATCTCTCTCAAGGTTAATAGAGTACTAAAGGTTGGCTCATAAAATATCGTGACGTCACAACATACTGAAAGTTAGTCTGCCAATGTTAATCCTATGAGAAACTATGCATAAAAACCGACGAAAATAACTAATTTCTACTAATTTAATTTGTTTTTTGGCGATTGTTACTGATAGATGATAGTTCAAAATAATTTTTAAAAATGAAATAATAGATATAACTAGATTAATTAAGTTTTTATAGGGTTTTAATTTTTACTAAAATCAGATCATTCACAATGGGAAAAGCTCATTTACGGCTCTTATCTAAGCATTGTTGAAATAACTATTGACAATATTTGAATAAATTATTATTATAATTAAATTAATATTATAATTATAATTAATAATTTATTAATAAATTAAAGATTATAAATTTTATTTTTCTGTCACATTTTTCATGCATAAAATCATATTATTTTACCTTTAATAAATAGATTGTTTTTTTATAAATTACCATAATACCAAGATAATACCATTAATTACCATCTCATCTTTGGAATTTCGTTAATTTCCAAATAATCGTTTGGAAATTTTCTAAACAAATGAATAGTTTTTTTTTCATTTCATATTGTTTTCTTATAAAAAACTTTATTAATTTATTGTAAAACAAATGATTTAAAAATGCCAAAAGGTGGCGGATCTTGGTGTGCGGTCTCAGGTTGTTTCAAAAGAGGAACAAACAAAAATGTATCTTATTTTACGTAAGTTAGCTTCTTTATATATTTCCGAATTAATTTATTTGTACTTTCTACTGTTCATAAGTTTCAATTTTTTACAGTGTGGTATTGTGATTATTTAATTTCTAAAAATAGAGTCTCCTGTTATTCTCTGTAGTCTCTCCTGAGATTATTGACGTTTAAAATTATTTCATAACTAAAACAATAAAAATATCAAGTTATCAAGATTAAATAAGCTAAAAAATTCATAAAAAAAACTTAGGACGAGCGATTTATTTCAACAATGCTTAGATAAGAGCCGTGAATGAGTTTTTCCCATTGTGAATGATCTGATTTTGGTAAAAATTAAAACCCTATAAAAACTTAATTAATCTAGTTATATCTATTACTTCATTTTAAAAATTATTTTGAACTATCATCTATCAGTAACAATCGCCAAAAAACAAATTAAATTAGTAGAAATTAGTTATTTTCGTAGGTTTTTATGCATAGTTTCTCATAGGATTAACATTGGCAGACCAACTTTCAGTATGTTGTGACGTAGCAACCTCGCTTTGTTTACATTTTTTGAGCCAACCTGTAGTACTCTATTAACCTCGTATCTCTCTATTCTAAAAAAAAAATTTTGGTGAACGGTTTCCAGAGAAAGGCTTTTTAATTACTGAACCGAATGACACATATATGGTATCAAAATGTCCGGATTCTTACCGAATTTCCGTGTAAGCCCTTCGATTTTTCAAAAAATTCTCAATTTTTAAATATTTCCATTTTTTTAGATAATGGATAAGGTCGCAGTTACAAAGCAAATACTGTCAATCAAATTAATTTGCATCCAATCACAACGACCGATTGGCGCTATATTTTAAAATGAAACATGTTTTTTCACCATTTAAAAAAGTACTTTCTTGATGAAATATCACTCAAAGACTGATAAAAACATATTCTAAAAACTTACATACTAAAATTTCACCATTTTTGTCCAATATTTATAATTTTTAGTCTGATTTTATCGAAATTGTAAACATAGAGTGATGTTTTGTCTCTTTTTATTTTCAATTGCTTAAACGGTATTGTTTAACAAGTCTGGGTTTACGCAAAAATATGAATGATACACTAGGCATATTATACTAACGAGTTAACTCAATTGAACTCAATTAACGAGTTACTTTAAAATAACGGTTTTTGTTTGGTCCTAATATTGATAAACAATTAGAATTAGTTATTTTTATAATCATAGATTAAAAATAATTAAGATGAATATTTTTAAAAACATTTCGTTTAAATTTTTGATAAGTTCGAGTTAATATCTCTCTATATTAAAAAAAAGTAACAGTCGCCGCCGCCGCCGCCGCTGCCGCCGCCGCCGCTGTTTCAGAAAATGTTATTTTTGAACACTTTGAACTATCACTACGCAGAAACTATTTGAAGGAATATTATGAAATTTTAACCATTGGTAGACAAATGTATGAGGGTCATTTTGGTTCCAAAACCTAATTAATTAGATAATTAGTTCTAGAGTTATTTATTGTCAAAATCGAAAATTATTTTTTTCTGCTGCGAGTTCGCCCCCAGCCAAATCTATTTACAGCAGAAGCATGATTTTTTGCAGACACATACTCTTAGGTATGAAGTTGTGCACCTCGTCGCCCTTTTTTCGAATTTCGAATTATTTTTGGAGTAATTAAATTCTAAAGTTTCGAAATTTTTTACCCTTTTTCTGTTTTTTCGTTATAACAGAAAAACTAATCACAGTAAAACTATGATATTTTAAACGCACATACAATTATTTTTTATAAAAAGATTGGCGTTTTGTTTTTTAAAAAATTCGAATTATTTTTAGAATTATTAAGATTCAAAGTTTCAATTTTTTCATCTCTTTCTGGTCGTTCACTAGAGAAACAGCCAATTTTTATGAGTCTGATTTCTTGATTTCTTTTACTTCCGACGATTTACTAGATACACGTGCATTTTATAAATTTAAAAGATTTTAATGGCATGCTTTTTTTCTCTAAGATGGTTGATGATAATTAGTAGACTTGCTGGATATTTTTTAAAAACATTTCGATTAAATTATTGACAAGTTAAACAAGGATTATTGACAAGGATATTTCAGTTGCAGTTTTATTTTGATATTTTTGTAGTAATGGTCCGAATTAAGTTATTGATAAGTTAGAGGGATAAAAAGTTTCGATATTAAATGATGATTAACTAAGCAGCCAAGTTCCAGGTTTTACCGGATAGTTAAGATGAAACAAGCGAGCTCTGCTCGCTAAGATCGCGAAGCGATCTTCAAAGAACTGCGAAGCAGTTCCGGGGGTTGGTGAGCGATAGCGAGCAGGGGGCAGAGCCCCCTAGTATATTCAAACTTTTAAGGGAGATTTATTTATGGAGGAGATTTGGTGAAGTATTTTTGGAAAGTTGGTTGACGTTTTTTCTGTAAATTTTTTAATTGTTTTATAAAGTGTATTAAGTTCAGCGAGTTGGAATTTGTGGAAATTGCGAAGCAATTCCAAAAGGTCCTGCGTCAGCAGTTTACGGGGGTTGGTGAGCGATAGCGAGCAGGGGGCGGTAGCTCCCTAGTTTTTAAAATGATTGGAATTTTAATGATTGGAATTATGTTTAGTTTTTGTATCAAAAAATGGATAGATTGGTAGTTTAATAGTGATGTGAGATAGTATTATTGAGATGTTAACTTTTACCTAAATTTATTAAACAATAGTATTTTTATAAAGCCTGATCTTCTCTTAAAATTCATCTACACCTCAGAGAGTTTCCACCCGGATTAAACGAAGAAAAATTTGTCGCTATGAAACAGCTACAGGGAAAGCGACAGAGGGGGATTCGATTAATAAATAATTTCGACCAATAAATACCTCCACCAAAATATTATTTTCATGAACCTCCTATTACAATATACACCTCGTGAAGTCTTCAATGTTCAAGTGTATCAGGGTCTGGAATGCATTGCATAAATGTCCACTTATTCTTATAAAGATAGTATTTGTGAGGGTTAGAAACCAAGGGGGTATAAAAGAAGTAACAGTGTGAAATAACTTATGAAGAGGTGGGCAAACTTTGTGTGTTTTCTTGACAAGAATTCTCTTTAATCCGGGGATTTGGAATGTGACAACTTGGTATATGAGGGGAGGAAGAGGTATAGAATGCCAAAAAATTAGGTGAATTGCTCTTTTATATATACCTAACGCTTTAAGATTTGCTTTTAAAAAGTAGAAAACGTAGTAGACACTTTATAAATGGGAATATTCTATTATCTAACCGAAAGAAGAAGATATCTATTTTTCTTCCACCCCATTTTCTTTCAGAGAGAAGACTACTGCTTAAATTATATATTTGCTTCCCTTTTACATAAATCAACGTCAGTTCCTACGATTTTCTATCAGACACCAACGCTTCGGGGTGAAACATCAATCGATCTTCATACCTACGTGAAATAATTAATGAAAATTTAATCAAAATGGAGTGCCTTTGAACTCTTTGAATATAGCTGCTTCGCCAGGTAATTATTAGGGACTGGCGCCTTTTCCCTATTAAAATTTCAATCGATTTATAAGGGGTAAGATATTGTTGACAGAATCAATACCTCCATGGCGAATATTATACCCATAAATAAAGCCTTTGAACTTTAAAAGGTACTCAAATGCACTCCACCAGTCCATTCGAAAACTTCGTTATAAATTTTAAGGTTTACGATTCTGTTTTTTATTTTTACAAAATAATTTTTATAAAAAGTAAATTTGTAAAAAAATATCTCAAATGTTGAATTATTTTTAAAAAGTATGTTCTCTAGAGCAAACATTTAAAAAACTCGAAATCCTTAAACACCGTTTTGCTACCGAATCAATCCGAAAACCAGTTTTATTAACGGGGGAATGGATTTTTTTACAAACACAAAATTTCTTTAAAATTAGTTATACTCTTATAATAATGAAGTAATACTTTTTTAATTATAGTTAAAAATGCTAGCTTAAACAAATCGATTTAATTTCTGTCTTCAACTATTGTATATTTAAATATATTTTTAATCACTTTCTCATCCATTTTATCCCTTGATACCTTTACCACTTTATCCTATTATTATATTATTTTTTTCATCATTATCCATTTCATTCTCTTAACCGCTCTATCTCTCTTCATCTCCTCTTATTCTCTTTGCGTATTAACTGCAACAATGACTGTGAATAATTCCTCCGATTCCGCCTCAAATTCTCCAATGTCTTCACGTGCCACTGTTTTAACTCCGCCGTGCCACACTGTGGCACGTATGCCGTGGGTTAGCCATCCCTGCCTTAAACGGTAAGAACTGCTCTGAGAGTTTCTTAAATAAATATTTTGGGAGATAAATCTTCCCAACTCGGAAGATTGGGTTAATTTAGGCTCGAAAAAATGTGCGGTATTTCGTAGAAACCGCTTAAACGTAATGAAATCCATAAAATAGACTTTTATCCTTTCTCATATTTTATGGGAGCATGAGGAATTTGGGTGACATTTAGAGAGAACTGAGAAAATAAATAAAAAACTCGTTTGATAGGGTTTTCCGGGAAGGAAACACTCGCGCTGTTTTTTTACTTGAAGAGTGGTTATGTTTTTGTTTTATAGTCGACTCCGCTTAATGTGATTACTTTTATCCAAGAGTAGAATGATAACAATATCCGATTGATGATAATAAGCGATATTCTGATATGTGTATTAGAAAGCTTCAAACAATAAACTAGAGTATTTGCTTTAAAAACACAGCTATGTAGTCTTAACTACATTAAGATTAAGTATTAAAATACACTCGATTACAAAAAATTCTTGATGTCTAAACTCAAGACTCAAAAATAGTGGTTAACCGATTCAAAATGTTAATATAGGCATCTTCGAAGTCAATTAGATAGTTGTATCGATGTAACTTTGTGAACAGTAAAACGATTTTGCTTTAAAAGCCTACAAAATCAGTTAATTAGTACAATATTTTGATCTGGGGTATAGATTTTATGCCCCCTTTTAATAAAGTGATTCATAGATCCAAAATATCAATCATAATAAAGATCCACAAGCAAGAAAATTTTAAATATCTACCAAAACGTCATTAGTCTTGAGATTCGTACAAAAACTTTAAAAATATGGTTTTTACTATGACTTGATGGATCTAACCTCTAAAGAATGGACTTTCCAATCGCATATAGTGTTTGTATGCGATTAAATAAAAATAAGCCGTCCCAAACAAGCTGCAGATGAGACGGCATAAACAAAATTCCCCGTAGTTTAAGTGCAGAAACCAGTCAAGCGACGTCGTTCGTCGTTTGACATGTTTCTGCAAAGCTGAAATTTAACATGCAGGAAAACTATTTTAAAATCAGGTTATTTTTATAATTGTTACTTTAAAATGTGCGTTTACCCCTACAGAATCCCATGACACGAATAACTTTCTTTTGAAAAAAAGTGACGTTTGACACGTTTCAGAATTAAGCGATTCAATTTAAATCAACACGCTTTGTCAAAATATAAATTAATTACGTCCCAAAAAAACATATTTTTCAACAGGATTAACCTCTGACAATCCACACCCTTTGATGTCACAAACAACAATTAACCCCAACAAAATCCAACATCACTTTATCAACTTAACGCATGACAAGTGGGATTTAATTCCTCCGGTCTCATCCGAAACCTGTCGGAATGATTTAAACCATCCAAAATCAACTTCCTCGAAATTTAAAAAAAATCCCTAACTCCATTCCCAATGCAGACTCCATTCCCTGACATCGTTCGAAAAATAATTAGGAAAAGTAATCGAGCCTCAGTCACCTACCCCCGGTACGGCAAACGAAGAATAAATTACTCCTGCGAATAGCTTTAAAACCGGCTTTTCCTCGTCCGAATCTCTTTCAGGAGCTCAGTTTGCTCTTTCAGCTATGTTTAATCTCTACTGTGCTCACAGAACAAATATTTTAACTCCAGGTAATTTTGTTTAACTTCTACAGTTTTGCCTTTTCCGTGGAGAATTACTTACATTTTCTCTGTCTCCCTCCTACGGGGCTACAGTTCTCATTGCGAGGGTTAGGTTTAATGTTATAGGATATAGGCCCTCTCTCTCTCTGTGCTGTACTGATTAATAATAAATTTTGAAGTGTATGGGGTTCGCGACTTTGAGAGGAAGGTTTTTCTAACTGATGTTGCTAAGTCGATAAGTGGGATTTACAGACTTTTTGGTGTACTTTTTTGCAGTAAATTTATTTTAAAGTGTGTTATCTAAGTGTAGCTTTGAATTTTCAAGTTTTATTATTTTATTTTTAAGATCATATTAAATTTTCAAAACAAAGAGGAAAGCATGTGTACTTTTTATTTTAGAATAGAGAATGTTCTTCGAAAGGAAATTTCAAATGTTGGTGATAGCATTAATGGAGAGGAAGACCTAGAGTTGTTTTATATTGCAATGATGAAAAAAACTAAAAAGGTAGATAATAAACCTTAATACGTAGGTTTTTTTTAAATACTTTTCAAGTTAAATACTTGTATGTATAAAAACGTTCAATTTTAGTAAACCCTTTACATGCATAGGGTAGGTGGGGGTAAAAAACCGCACGGGGCAGAAACACGCTCCGCGATTTTTAATTGATAATAATCAATTCAATAGTTGATATCCAGGGGGGTGGTTTGTCTTATTAGCGTACTTTCTTTCTCTTAATAGTTGTCTTTGGTAGCGTTCTCAAATTACATCTTGAATTTGAATATAACAATTTTAAGTATTAACAGTAACTTAATTTCAGCTGACTCTAGTGTAAAATGACCTTCTGAACTCAAATATGACACCAGTTTTCCTATCAGTTTTTAAGGGGACGCCCCCTAATTATTATCCACAGCTGTGCATCTATTAACAGCTTGAAACATATAATCCCCACTCTATATAATCTGTCAGCTTTTAAAGAAGTGAAGAATTTCTACTTGGGGTAGACTTAAAATATAAGAACAATGCCATTTTTAATCTTTCCAATGTGTGAACTGAGCTCGCTTGCGAGTGTCAGAGCGTTTGAGCGAGTCTTACGAACAATTTTGATAACTAAAAGTTCCTAATTTCTTGAGAAAAATACTTCCTTGAATAATCCTTGAAAACTTCACACCGAAGAGTTTTCAAGGATAAGTTTGCAACGTTGCGATAAATTCATTTATTGCTTCATATCAATGTTTTCAATTTAAGAATACTTGAAGACAGAAATGTTATATTAATTGAACGGTGCTACAGATTGATAAAAGTTTAAATATCCCCCTTAGGGGACATCCATAAAATACTTGAGGTCAAAAAGGGGGGGAGGGGTTTGGAAAAATATCACCAAGGGGGGCGGGGGATCGATTAAAATCTCACGTCAACTTTTTAAGTTAGAAATTATACGATTTTCTTAAGTATGAAAAAGAAATAATACCCACAGATAAGATACTGTGGTGATTTTCAGGCGGACTAATGTCCTTTTCCCCAACATCATTAATAATGGAAAAGTTTTAGGTGCTGTGAAGCACAAAATGCAAACGAATAGGATAGAAAATTATTTTTAAAGGTTGTAGGTAAATCTCACGTGGGGGGAGGGGGGTCCAGCAAAATATCACTAAATCTCACCAAGGGGGAGGGGGGTCCAGATTTTGAAAAAACACACCTCACGTAATTTATGGATGTCCCCTTACAACATTAAGTGTCTCTGGTCAAAAATTAAAAAAGGGGTAAGTTGGCTCATCTTTATAAGACACTTCTTACACCCTGCCACTCTAAATCGATACCCTTCTCAAAGAACGACCTAAGAAGATGATGCGACCATTGATTTGACAAGGTTAAGAAGCTGTGACTCCTCGTGTTTGTCAATATCCTCAAGGTCGCGATGCTCCTAAACAAAACAGACAGCCGGTGAAAGACATGTCTGACTTCAGTCGCATATATTATGTTTGTTTTTCTAAAAGGAGGTTCACTTTTGCTACATTTTCATCTTAAAGATTGGAAAACGAATGTAAATCTTGGTGTTGATTAATTTTTTAAGGTCAATGTGGTTGAAGGATTTAAATAACTGTATTTGGGATTCAGGCATATAAAGTGTTAGTAAAAATGCCAATTTCTTTAACAATGCACAAATATGCAAATCAAATATGCTTTTGTTTTTCCTCTCTTTTAAAAGCGTATTTTGATAAATTGTTATTATTTGTGTTGCAATAAATGATTTTGTATGTTTTTGTAACACTTTAAATTTAAGAGACATGACTCTTAGTTTAACATCTATCTGTGTGGGTTTCCCAAAGTGGTCAGTACCGACCCCTGGGGGTCTATGAAGGTTTAAAGGAAATCTATGAAGCTCTAGGAGTCGATTGGGGGTCGACGAAGCTTCAAAGGTCGGTAGGGAGCAGGGTTGGCTGAATTGGACCCAATTGGGTTGGACCCAATGGGTTTTTTCAAAAAAACCCATGTGAAAAAACCCATATTTTGGACCCATTTTCGGGTTTTTTCAAGAAAAATCAAGATTTTGGCAGTTCCTTCAAAATTTAATGTGGTTTTTTTCAAAGTTTAGGATATTTTTAAAATTTAATGGGTTTTTTCAAAATTTAAACTAGGTTATTAAAATTAAATGGTGCTTTTTCAATTTCAGGGAGTTTTTTAAAAAGTTAAACAGGTTCTATCATTATTCAGTGGGTTTTTTCATTATTGAATGGGGTTTTTTCAAAATTTAGGACGTTTAAAGTTCAAACTAGATATAAAAAATAAAGAAGATTTTTAAAAATTTCAGTGGGTTTTTTTCAAAGTTGAATAGATTTCTTTCAAATTGAATGGGTTTTTTCAAAGTTTAGGAATTTTTTAAAATTTTAGTGGGTTTTTTCAAAATTTAAACCAGGTTTCAGTAAATAAGGGGTATTTTTACAATTTCAGTGTTTTTTTTTTCAAAGTATAAAAACTTCGAAAAAACCCACTTAAATGTTTAAAAACTGACATTCTTTTGACAGAACACATTTAACATAGGAAGAACTCACTAAAATTTGAAAAAACCCACTTACTTTATAGGAGAAAACCACTTAATTTTGAAAAAACCCACACTTTTTCCGAAAAAACCCAGTTTTATATGGGTTTTTTCAGGGTTTTATTGAAAAAACCTGAAAAAACCCAACCCACTTGGGTTTTTTCAAAAAAACCCGGGTTTTTGCCAACCCTGGTAGGGAGTCGATGAAACCTAAGCAGTCATAAAAAAGTAAAGTACAGAGAAATTCTAGTTTGGCATCAAACTCTTCTTGTGATCATTGATATCAATCCGTTTGATTATGACATCAGTGTATTTGATTTTTCCCTCCAAGCAAAAATCATTGAAATTAAAGAAGACCTGAAATTAAAGTCCCAGTTCGATACCTTGAGTTGAGGTATTATAAGTTTTGGAACGTGCCACGGATAAGGATTCAGACATCTGAACAATTTGTTGAAAAACCAAGAAACAGAGTGAATGTTTTAAAAAGAGAGGATTTACGCATAATATTAAAGTAGTAATTTTCAACCATAAATACCCTCTTTAACAGCACACAGCATCAGGCTCACCCTTTTAATTGATTATATTCCGCAGTTACTTTTATTTGTATAGTAGAAGTAATAATTCCGAATTGGTTCATTAAAATTATTTACTTTTATTGTATTTAGTTCATTTTGAGTATTTCAAAATTTCTTTCTTCTTTATAGTTTTTTCTTTACTTTGATAAAATCTTGCTATCTCTTATTGCACAATGCAATGCTGTGGATGATTCAAAGAATTTTCATGGTCCCTTGAACCTTTTTAGATACTAATTTTCAATTTCCAAGTTTTGGAAGATTAATGCTTTATTGGTGATCTATTGCTTATTAGGTTCACCTATGAATTATCCATATTGAACTGTATTACTGTATATTACTAGTGAATGAAACCGGCTGTAAAATTTTAGTTAAATTTTCATTCATAAATAATTTTTCTTAAAGAACTTAGTCGGATTTTTGGAAGGGGGTCGATGGCCTTGGTAAAATACTACCAAGGGGTCGATGCATGGAAAAGTTTGGGAAACCCTGCTCTATCTGATCTAAATTTTGAAATGTAAAATAAGTTATTCAAAAGGATTCATGCTTCAAATAGAATATGCCAAATATAAAACTACATAAGATGTTATTTTGTAATTTGTGGACCATGTGACAAATACCCAGTTGTTTACTTTATATAGAAATATGAAATTTCCGAAACGTTCCAGAAAAAATGTAAGATAATTTCGATATCGTTATAAACTAGCAAGTAAGTTAATGAACTAACCAAGGAAGCATCGATAAAACATAAGTTTATGTTCACATATTCTTCAATTTTTAAATGAATTTCAATCTTTATTAGCACATATGAGTAGGAAAGAATGACAATTGCTTTTCAGAACATTCTTTTAATCAATGCCTTTATTCACGCTCTCATACATAATAATGATAAAAACACTTTTTTAAGTACAACCTCCATCACTCAAACATCTTACACATGCACTAAAACTGCAGTGGTAAATAATTTTTTCAAAGGCTGATATAGTTTAATATTACATTCCATAACTAACCCCTTTGAAAAACTATAGAACAAACTCTCAATCTAACAATGCTAATACCCTAATGAACTGCGCGGGCCATTTTAATTCGAATCATTTGACTCACCAATGCTCTTAGGAGGCATCGCTATTGAACACGCAACAAGAAAGGAAGGCTCCTGGTCACGTGACGTTTGACGTCATTCCCCTTATTCAGCCGGGGCTATGTGGTCTATAGCTCTTCAATCTCGGGGCACCGTTTCTTGCTCTGCCCGGGTACCCTGGGTTTTTACCCTTTGGTTCTCTCGCGTATCCGAATCGTTTTGTAAAAACGATTGTTTCTATTTTAAGAAACAAAGATAGGTCGTTTGAGGCTCGCTCCTTCCATTCAAGTCGGGGAAACGCGTTGCTTAGTTTATCGATTAGGCGAGTTGGACTATAAAATTGAAGGGAGTTAATTTGAATGAATGGGAAACATTGAATTTTGTGGCTGGTGTAATGTCACGATTTATGAATACTTTTACTCAAAGCTAAATTTATAGCTTATCAATCATCAACTTAATCATGTTAAAGATTTTTATTAATAGTTTTTTCATTGAGAGTTAGTTACTTGTTAAAATAATCTGTACGTACTTATTACCAAAGCAAATTTTCAGTAATTTACAAGTATCTCTCTATTCTAAAAAAAAGGTTTTTGTAAATGGTTTCCAGAGAAAGGCTTTTTAATTACTGATCCGTATAACATGTTTTTGGTATCAAACTGTTCGGATTCTTTTGAGGATGTGCAAAGTGCCTTTAGAATTTCTAAAAAAAATTCTCAATTCTAAGATATTTCCATTTTTCTGGATTACGGATAAGGTTGCAGTTAACAGCAAGAAACTGTCGTACAATTTATTATACCTCCAATCACAATGACCAACCGACGCTACTCATTAACGATGAAAATAATTCCTTTCACGCTTTGAAAATGCGCTTCAAAATATGTACTTTCTAAATAAAATATTTTTAAAAGACTGATAAGAGTTTTCCAGAAACTCACAGATCTACTATTCAAGTATAGAATTTCACACACCAAAATTAATTGTTTGTAAACATTGAGTGCAATGTAGATTTTGTCTCTTATCATTTTTAATAGCTTAAATAGTATTGTTTAAAAAGTCTGTTTTAAAACTAAAACTTGAATGATAAAACACTAGATATTTTGACGAGTTACTAGGTACTATATTAAATTTAACAGATTCATTGCTGAACGTTTTTGTAAATATTGAATAACAATAGCACGAGCAGACTTGATGGATATTTTCAAGGAAAACGTGTTGATTAAATTATTGATAATTTAACCAATAAATATTCTAACTTTTAAGAGAGTGTGTTTCAAGAAAGTTGGTTGAAGTTTTTTCTACTAATTGTTATAACGAATGTTTTATAAATAAATAATTTTAGTGAGCAGGGTTTTGTGGGGATTGCGAAGCGATCCGAAAGGCCCTGCGTCAGCAGTTAACGGGGGTTGGCGAGCGATAGCGAGCAGGGGGCGGTAGCTCCCTAGTTATTGAAATAAACACGAAAAACAGAACAAAGATAGCTCAGTTAACGGTAAAACTTTAGGTTATATACCTGATGTTCTTTTTCCAGTTCTTCAAAATTGTACTTGGTCCCAAATAAATGACACGCTTCTGTAGCTAAGTCATCATTTTCGGCCTTCATTCATTACAGACTAGTCGTAAAGGAAGATAGATTTTTTTCAATAAAATGTGTGTTCTTTTTTAAACTTAAAAAAATACGAATATTCCGAAATACACCTCTATAAAAAGCCTATTAGATTCTCATAAAAACCGCAAGGATGCTTCTAATTTTGACACCCCACCATCAAAATAAAGACGCCACCTCTCGTGCCCATCTCAACTGACATAACAATACGAAGGAACGGCAACGACGGAGAAATTAAATCCGCTCTTTAAAACGTGTCATTTGCGCAATAAAGCGGCTTAAATATCCAGATTCATCATCTCAAAATTAGTCCCGTCTTCGTCTCTATTTTTAGAAGCCGAGATAACTAACACCTTCCTGCCTTAATGCGAATCCGCTAGCAGAGAGGCATTATCTGCTGGAAAAATGGAGGACCATATTGAAAACCCCGGCAGAGAAAGAACAAAATGCGCTCCTAATAATGTGTTTCTTATTGAGTTGCCGGATTATTCTGGCTCGTTTCTGGCGGTAAACATGGATCTGATTAAAAGGAAGGGATATCAAGATGCTGGGCTGGGGATTAGTTCAATTTTTGTGGGGGGAAGGGTGGTTGGTTGGATGTGTTTTGATGAACTTTGCGTTAGGATCAGTTATCTGTACTTGCTTTATCGATGGGATTTGGAAATAATTTTGTTCAAAACTGTTAGGTGAATATTTAATTTAAAGAAGAGAGTGGAAAAAATTGTTTCTTATGAAAGAAAAGTGACCGTATGAGAAGTAGTATTTGGGAAGGTTGAAATTGAAACATTTTATGGAAGTTTAAAATAGCGAGAATGAAGTAACTTGGACCCAGCAGTGTTTTTTTTTAAATAAAAATAATAAATCCCCACATTCCTTTTAGGTGATGATGCAAATATTTTTGTAAAATTCTTGAATTTTTGTTAAGCGCGTAAAAATTTAATTTTTCTAAAATTTTTAACTTTAAGATGTGTTGGTAAAATTTATTGCAAAAGCATAACTTTACTAAAATTTCTTCCTAAAAATTCGAGTCAAATGCTCACAGTAAAAAAAATGAGTATTCCTGTCCAATATTTACGACTTGGTAAGATATATTTAGAGAAGCATTCTGCGGCTAAGATATACTATCTCCCTAATAGAAAGGTCCTTTTTTATGGCATCAAGGGACGGAATTGGAGCAATAAACAAAGCCATTTATCTCCCAAATTGCAATCGAATTCCTGGAGATTCTCCGATCGGGTTGATTCTGACGGCCCCTAGTTCGGGGATTCATTTGGCAGCAGATTAATATGATTAATGTATTTATACCGAAGCATATTAAAAATCGTACGCTTCATAAAAACTCGACCATTTGTAAGCGCTCTTGTCATTCAGATAGGTTTTATTGACCTAAAATAAGGAAGTAAACCTTTACTAACGGTTGTATTCACCACTAACCTGACCTAGGGTTAACCTGGAATCAAAGGTTTGGCTTAAAACTTTCTTTTCCATCTTCAACAACCAATTACGACCGTATTCATCACTAACGTAACCTAAAGTTAACCTGGAATTAAACCATTGATAGATATTAAAAGAAGGAAAACTATTTTTAAGCCGATGGGAGTTGTCGAAAAATCATAAGCAATTAGCAACAGTCCTCATAGCAATAATCATATTCTTATTACTAAGCATGTGAAGGCATTTTCAAAAAATATAACACTTTTGCTTTCCTAATACAAACATATCATCTTAAAGGAAAGCCAATAAGCTATTGAAGAATAATCGACTCTATCAACCTGGATTATTATGAAGCATCGTTTAGAAAATAACAGTTTAATTACCTTGTTATTTTCTCCGGAGAACAGCCTGTGCATTCATTCATTCTATGGGGAGATTCCTTAAAAACTTCTCGCTTCGCTTCAAATTAAACGAAGGTGGTGTAATAGAATTATTCCTTTGTTCCGTACACCGGCTAATTAGCAACCGGCTTTCAATTAATACGAAATCTAATTAGCAATATGACATACAACGATTTTTAAAGGTCGAAAAATAACGGAGGATTGCGTTTTTGCTGTATGTGCACGGGAAAATTAATATTGATGCGATCGTCGCATGAAGGGATCCCCCATGCATAATTTAAAAGAACCAATCTCATATTCAGTAATGAATGTTTAATAAGAGGTTAATTCTGTTACATGAAAAAGTGTTAGTGAGAATGGGAAGTGAAATTGGAGCGATGAGAACGAAGTGTGCGTATATATTAAATATTCATTATTGTCAAAACAAAATGTTTGTATTGCCTGTTCGATAAGGTAATATATTCTGTTTAAGATGGAAGTTTTTGCTTTATTAGTAGGATTATGGAAAGAAGTTGTTTATTTTCACTGCTTTAACTTTTTACCATTAACGTGACATAAAAGACGATCTTTCGTCGTATTAAAATTATTCTGTGTTTTTTTATTCATTGATAAACATAAATTTTTTTATATACATGTATTTGTAAATAACATAGAACCCCGTTTTTTGTCAGAATTCTTTTTTAATTTGCAAAGGTTATTAAATTAAAAGGATTTCAAAGGATCCAAGGATTTATTTCAACAAAATATAATTAAAACGAATTGATGCTCGTCCATGGTACCCAGTACCAAAAACTCTCCCTAGGCAACAAAGCTGCGCTGGCTCTATTTAGTTAGTTTAAATAATATTTCTATGTCTTTGTGTCCTGCTATGAAATTATGTAGTCCAGATTTAAATTCAGATTTATTATTAGTGGTTTTAAGGGTTTCATTTAGTTTATTATACAAGTATATATTAGTACTATTATTTATTAAACAAGTAGCAGTACTATTAGTATTGAATATTTTTTTCTGTGCACGCCTCAAGGGAACCAAATGAATATTTGTCTGTCAACTGTCTCATCCAGTTATAACACATTATTTTAAGAACTTGAAAAAATTCTTTTCCTTTTTTAAAACTTAAAAATTTTTAAAATACGAATACTTCAAACGTTGACAATATTTGAGAACATCAAAGGGTATTAAATACAACATCAACTTTTAATATTTCTTTATATACAATATTTATATCAAATTTTCAAATAAAAAACTGAAAGAATGTAAAATATCTTCTCCAAAATAAGGTAAATGTGGGTATAGTGGACACTGTACCAATAGTGGCCACATAGCTGATTAATTTTAAATAAAACGAGTTAGAGGCATCGAACAGCGTCAAAATTCATAGGCATAGTAGATTGTGCAATCAGGTAAGCTGATAAATTACCACCGATACCACAGATCAGCATGGGAAGGATATTTAAATATTTGAAAATAACATCGGCCGAGTGACTGGAATTAGATTTTGCTTATTGAATCGCGTAAGGAAACGGGTAAGTCGGAACTGATTTTTCCGTATTTATTACTGCTTGATTGACTTTTAAATTTATATCAAGATAAATAAGAGTGTACAAAATAATACTGAATAAAATTTATTTGAAAATGCTGACTTTACGAGGATTTATGGGGGTGTCCATTTTACCAACACATAATCTTAGGTTTTCCAATAGTGGCCACCGCAATGGCGTCTAATAGAAACATAAATAATACTTAACATGAATCGGTTTTTCTTCATAAACTGTTGACTGTGCTTTAAAATGAGTGTTAAATAAATTTGGTTTCATTCTGGCTTCGGGAACCAATGTTTCTAAAACATTGAATTACATGCTAAATTCCTCTCAAATCAGCTACAGCGTAGACTTTGGGCCGAAAACTATCAATTTTTTTTAAATAAAGCTAATTTGATTGAATCTAAAATACATTTAGTTGGGAAGGAAGATTTAATTATAACTAGATGACTATACCAAGAAAAACCCCTCAATTTCATGCATAAACCCCTCATATAGGCAGAAAAAGACAGGTGTCCACTATTGATGCAAGAGGTGTCCACCATAGAAGCAACAGCTTCATCTATGTGGCCACTATAGATGCAATTTGGAGTACTTTTAAAAAATTAATTAAAAATACTTTGCCAATCTAATTAAAGTTTTTAATAGTAAAATCGAAAGAAGAAGATCCAATTAACCTAAAAATAGGAGGATAACCGTTTCGAAGCAAATTGATTGGTATTTATTAAGAATTTAAGCAAAAATTTTCCTTAAAGTGTCCACTATACCCACATTTACCTTAATAGTCGAAGGCCGCTTTAGCGAAACTGGTGTAAAAAGAATTTTTGCTTACCATTAACTTTTTCGTCAGTTGAAAAAAAACCTTTTATCAAACTTTTCAAACTAAATAAACTCAGCACATGTTCAATGATCAGTAGGAATTTCTCATTATTTAAGTGGTGGGTAGAATCCTCGAACAAACTGTTATCTCACACTGAAAAGTCAACCACCGAGTCGACAAGATTTCTATCCAAACGAAAATAAAAAAAATTATCAAAAGCCATCCTCTCCACTCCGTGACACCCCTAACGAGGGTGTTGATCGCACCATCGATAGCATCTTCCGCGCGAAATTCCAGAACGTTTTAATTGTTTCTCGCGCGCTTCCGAAAAATTGTCTTAGGTTTCCGCCATCTTGTGCCAACTCTGTAGCGCGCGTGGCACGGATCCAGGGATCACTCGCGCTCTCTCTCCCCGCTATTTTGGACGATGTTGTGGCTACTAACTACAGACTACACCGATGCCTCCTTCTTTTTTAGCAACTTTATATTGTTGTTGTTTTTTATTTGTTTATTTATTCTACTCTCTGTCCCGGGGGGCTCTTTTCGAATTTTATTCTTCGGTGGGACTTATCGCTTGCAGGAAGCGTGGAATATGGGTCGTGTTTGGAGTTCTAGGTGAGTGAGTTAATGGTTTGTGATATTTTTTTATCGCTTGTTGCTTTTTTATTTCAAGGTGATTTTAAATAAACCTTTTCGTGGCTATTTCTAGCATCGACGTTGACGTGTAGATGGCTCTTGAAAACTAATGTTACGGGCTCTATTGTTTGTTGGTTCTAACTGCCTGATAACTGTGATTTATTTAGTAGACTATTGTCTTTTATATGGCTTGACTAAATGAATGGGATAACTCTAATCATGCAAATTTTTAACTGTTAAAAAAGTTACGTTCATAATTAAATAAAAATTGAACTAATTTAGTAAATATACGTGAAGAAAATTACTTTTATGTCCCTTAAATTATTTACGTTAATTTTTTTTATTATTTTCTCAAAGCGTTTTTTTAAATGCATCACCAAGCAAAAGTGGATGCAAAATATCCTATATATATATTTTTTTATCAATTCAGAATTTTTATAAAAATATTTGTTTTTATCAAAACGGAATAAAAGAGAAAATGATGTGAAGCATTTTATTATTTTATTTAAATTTTACAAACAGTTTAATTATTTTATTAATACAAGTTTGTTCATTCCGCAGTAAAAAAAATTAACCAAAATTCATTTGTTTTATTTATTTTAAGAGATTATCTTGTAAAAAGTAAAACTTATGGCATTTGAGGTAGTCTCCAATTTAACTAGCATATAAGCGTAGGTTCACTATTTTTTTTCAATAAATTCGTTACTGTGATCTCTTTATGCTGCTTAAAGCAACATCTACCTTTTTTGTGTTTTCTGGTTGATTTTAAATAAACATTTTTCTTGTCGGTTCAATGTCAAAATCTTTATTTAGAGTTGAGACGCGCGTGTTGAAGCTAAGAGAAAACGCATGGTACCCTTTTGCGGTTGGTTGGTTAGTTTGACGGAGATTATTTCGCATTATTTTTAAGCTACTACGTATACAAGCAGCATTTTTAAATGCACTGAAGGACAGTCATTTCATAGGTCGAGGGATGCTTGAAAAACTATCTTTAAATCGTACTCGCATACATGCATAATTATAGTTTCTGAGAGTTAATTTTTTGACTATTTTCAATTACTCAGTCCAATAACTTCTTCTTTTAGTTTTTTCTAATGTTAAGTTCTAATGTTATTTAATCTTAACAGCATCAAACACCATTGATTATTCGCGATCTTTGACTCTGAAACCACAATGTTCAATTATGAATAACGGACAAAATGGGTTAAACTGGGTCATAAATTTTACGTATTTATTTCAATAATTTCCTTAACTAAACACCTGCCAAGTCCTTTTTTGAAGAATCTTGAAGATTTTTTTGTACTAGCGGATTTTCTAGAAGATACTGTTTTAAAACATGCTACTTCTGAAACAAATTACTAATTTGGTTCCTGAAGTGTTCCAATTTTTTATTTTCACACATACACTCCAACACTACAATATACAGGGTGTTCCAAAAGTCCGGTGCACGGCTTATATTTTAAACCAACGTGTCCTAGAGTCACGGAAGTAAGGTATACCCCTGGGTAAATGACCCTGGAAAATCCATTGAAATGACAGCGACCCTAGCGGCGAAATACAAAAGTTTAAAAAATTAATTAAAAAACTTAAGGAGATAGAGCAAAAACCTCAATGAGATTATTGTTGCCAACGTTATGAAGAACTCACTGAAAAAATTTTATGAAAATATCGTGAATATTAATGAGAAATTAGCATGTGAAAAAAGCCCTTTTTCAAGCCTTTAAAAACAAAAAGTTCGGAAATTAGCAAGTTTTTTGGATTTTTTTATTAAATTTTGTCTGCATTCAACTAAAAAACCCCAAAACTAAACAATAACATTTAAAAATTTCCAAATCTGCTATTTTCTCATGCTAATATCTCCACAAAAAATTTACGATATTTTCTTGAAATATGTTTCAGTGAGTTCTTCATAAAGTTGACAACAATACTGTTATTGAGGTTTTGCTCTATCTCCTTTAGATTTTAAATTAATTTTTTAAACTTTTTTATTTCACCGCTAGGGGAGGTCATTTTAATGGATTCTCCAGGATCACTTACCTAGGGTTAAACCTTACTTCCGTGACCCTAGGACACGTTGGTTCCATGGTTCCGAATAAAAGCCGTGAAACGGACTTTTGAGACACTCTGCATGTGTTTATAAAAATTAGGACTCAACAATTATTTTAGATTTGATACAATTACGATGAACACGATCAAGTTAATCGCGAATTAATCTCCGTTTAATAATCTCGAAACATCCGACTTTTGACTTCGTTTTTAAACAGAAAACTTCGAAAAAAAAAGGGATTTTGCACTAAAACATCTTTCCTACATCACTTGAATTCTAATAATTTTATACTTGGAAAAGCCTAATAAAAAACTTTATATTTCAACCAATGTCGCAATTTTAACATGGGTTCGTTCCACTGTGCGTCGTCAGTATCTCAAAGGTTAAAAGGATGTGAGGACTCAAACACGAGTGCACTCTTCCAAGTGCAACCCCTGCTTCTTCTAGGATGACTGGATGCAGCAAGCAGGCGTGGGTGTCTGGTGTAAGCACTGACCTTGCCAAGTAAACACGGGGCATTTACCTTCACTCTACTCCACTTTTTGACGACACCACTGCGAAGATTCCAAATGAGTACGTTTGGAAGAACTATGTAGGACCATTATTTTACTCGAGTAACTATTTCCATCAGTAGGTTGAAATATTTTAAAGCTTTAGACAGAGCTTCTGATTCCCCAATGGGATTATTTTTAATTTAGTTAGAGTGATAAACTAATAATTTGTAAGAAGAGACACAAGAACTTTCATGCATTAAGTTCACTTACTGGAGGAAGTAAATGATCGAATTCAAGAAGATCTTAGATTGAGTTCAATGTTTGGTTTAAGGGCTTTGTAAAATAGTTTTAATACTACATATACGAACATTATCATGTATGGAAAATGTAAAAGAAAGCAAGAGCGCAATATTTTAGAGATACCTCCGAATGTTTGGAATTATTTTCCAGCATTTTATCAAACAGATTTGTGCAATTGATAAAAAATTTATAAGGTTAGTAAATTTTATGAGAGGGAGTCCACACATTGATTGCAACATCACATTGAGTTTTAGTCACGGAATCAGTCAGACTTAAGCAGAAAATACTTACTGCATTTATGTCCTTTATTTTAATCATTCGGTGGTGCTCAAAAGTATTAACTGTGAATAATGATGAGTTTCAAACGAGTTGCATATTATACCTCTTTATGACCAAGGAATTGCAACTACATCCATACTTCTTATTTTACACTATAAGGAAACTCAAGTTTTTGTATCTGGATTTAAAAATAATTGCAAAAACTTATACAAAATCAATTTTAATTATCCCTCACTTAAAAAATCCTTATTATATAAAGAAAGTTTACAATATCATAAATTAATTGTAGTTATGGTACAAGTTCTATTTCCTCTAGCTACCCATCACAAGACAAGGAACTGTATCAGCAAAAAAAACACCGGTATAGTACGTATATCCGATACATATAATATTAAGCCATCTCTCCTTTCCACGGATGCATCGATTGAATTTCGGGATTGGGGTCACGGATCGCAGATTGCGATACCATCTCCTGTTTTATGGCGATGCTCAACTTGAGTGAGGAGCTTCGATTTCTGGCCCCCCTCTGTTTGGGGATCGGATTAGGGTTGATCGAAGCTTTTAAGTGGCCCCCTGATTAATGGGGAGAACGTGGATGGGGTTTTTGATACGGGACTGTCTGCGAGGCTTTTTCTTATCTAGGTTTTTGCTGGTTGGGGAAATATGATAAGATTGAAGATGTGTTCGTCGTTATTTGACCCTTGAGAAGTCAACAAATAACCTTTTCAATCCTCGCCCGCCCGAGATTACCATTGATTCTTATGGAAAATCTGGGCGGCTAGGACTGAAAGAGATAAATAAAGTCTTTTGGATTTTATGGTATCATTGAAGAAGGTTCCTTTGATTTTTTGTTCCATCATTTAATAATGTTGGGAAACATTATACATGGTGTTGCATCAATACCAACCAAACTCTGCGATAAAGATTCTTTCCGTAGAGTGCATAAAAATGTTCACAGAACTGTGCCCCTACAACCCGCTGTTTTTGAGAAACTTTTGCTACAGAAAAATGTATGACAACAGAAGTAAAATTTTATCGAAAATTCTATAGTGTAAGAAAAATTCTATCGAAAAATAGAACATATATGTGTATGTGTCTGCAGGCTAAGGTATTAAAAATATCCACCATACACATTTACATGCCGTGAAACAAGGAAATGAAATTTTCTTTAATACTTCGGATTTGATTCCATAGTATTTTTTTAAAACATAGCGGTACCTGTTCTGTGCAGAGTTTAGGCGATTTGGATGAAATACCCTGCATTGCATTAGGTTTAGTTTATGGATAGAACTTTTTTTAAACTCTCAGTCGCAATTGATAAGATTCAGTCTACATGTGATAAACAAAGTTTAACTATCGTATTGATTACATATAACTACTGGATTTATGAAAATATGAAGAACAATAAATTCATCTATAAATAACTCTTTCAAAACTTTTTTTATTTGACAAAAAGCTCTTTCAAATATGCATTGGCTCCTTCAAGTATATGGCCCAAACCTCTTTTTACCTTAAAAAATAAGAGTTATCGTTAAGCTTTAAAAACACACCTAAGCCGAAATTCACATTTTTAGCGCAGGATTATCCTGACCTTCAAATAACCATTCGTCCACACCAAAGCTCAAGCACCACCAAAACCATACCCCGCACTTAAATTTAACAAAACAAAACCTACTCTTAAATCCCACGTCCAAACACATTGCTCCCGGTTTAAAACCCGGAAAACTCCCGAGCGAAGGCTATTTAAATTCCGCCGCCAACCCCGTAAGCTCCTTAGGCGGCGTCCGCCTGATTCGGGAATAATTGGAAAAGCCCTGGGAGCTCAATTCCACCTCGATTTGCACCGGGGTACGGTAATCCTCACAGGCTTCCCGAGAGCCTGCTGGTTTGGAAGGAGAGACATCATCGAAGCCTGATCTTAGTCAAAACAAAAGTGGTTTGCCCTGTTCGGGGAGGGGGGTTAGGAGGGGTGAAGTCATGGAAGGGTCCTTTTGTTCTTTTAATCGAGAATGGACGATTCCCGCATGTTTTAAAACCATTTTTTTATTTGATAAAAATGGCTGTGGGAAAAAAAATTGCCGCAAAAATAATTTTGATACTGATTATTAATTTTTTTATTTCATTTCAAAGTTTGCCTCTTAAAAGGGCGCGAAAACCGCTGCTACGTCACGAAAAGTTGTGTGACGTTAGATGATACCAACAATAGTACTAATAGCCAATCAAGAATAGTCTTTTAGCGATTCCGATGTTTGTTTGCATCAAATTACGACGAGAGCGTTTCGAGGGCAACTGAAATTAAGCTATTTCTGATTTCAAATATCTAATTAAATAAATGTTTTTGAAACATTTAATACTGATATTTGAAATTAAAACCATTTATTTTCCAAAAAGAAATGGATTATTTTCCTATTTGTTAAAATTACAGAAACTGTCCATTCGGTTGATAAACAGTAGAGCATTGAGGTTTGTTGTTAATTTTAGAAAATTAGCTCTTATTTAATCCTCCAAATTATTTCTTTAATCTCTCTCCCCTCTATAATCATCTCTTTTTCATCAACTCTCACCAGTTATTATCTATTCTACGAATAATTAATTTTTTGTCGAATCTGTATCCACTATGTATTCCAAATACCACCGCATACAAGCAACACAAAAGTTCAAGATTCGTCAATTTAACTACTCAAAATCTTAAAAATTTTCAGAGACATTACTCTTAGGTAGCAGGTGCATGAATTTTAAAATGGGTAAACATCCTCTTTCTGTGGTTAAACTCTCATGAACAGACTGACCAGAAAAAGAGTCAGCAACTTAACAAAATGCATTAATATAGGATCTACAATGGTCCTTTTCATAACACCTTTCTTTTTTCATTTAATTAATGAAAAAAACAGTCTTTGAGTTAAGGAGAGGAATAGACGTAATTCAAAAGCGGCGGTTTTAATCCACAATGAAAAATAAAAATCAGCATACAATTGTTTCGGGGATCACAGGATCCCCTTCGTCAGTGCCAAAATCAGTCAGTGTATGCTGATTTTTATTTTTGCATTGTGGATTAATAACGTTGCTTTTGAATTTCGTCTATTCACTTTTTCCACAATTACCTTGCCTATAAAGAGAGGAAGTTTTAACTTATGGATTTTTTATGAAAATTAGCAGTTCTTACTATAATATTGATGCTTTTATTACTTCATATAAGATAATTTACAACACTCACTTTCATAATGAATACTTTTCTAACCGGTTATAATATCGAAAACCATATCTAGTTAAGAATGCTGCTCTAATATTATAAATGGATTAGTGGGTTTTTTCACCACTTACCTTTGTTAAGGTATCTTATAAAAGTTTAAAGTTCCACGAATCTATTCTGGGGTCCGGTTGATATGTCAACCGTGTTTTAGTTTTATAGACTATCTTTGTAAAAATTATCTTTGTCATTTTATACCTAATTTCACAAATATACAAAAGATGTTTGTTAATTGAAGCACGACAACCAGTACGCATCAGTCTTTTGGCCACTGACAGCAATCTGTCACAGGAAATAAAGGGTGTGGAATCGTACAGACTCAAGGGAAATCTTACTTTTCGGAGAAGTAATTTCGTTGATTAATGTGGGGAAACAGAATAATGTACAACGGAGATGTTATTATGTAGTTTGCAGCTGTGTTTTCTTTTGTTAGAGAAAATATCTGGAAACATAGATTATCCTTTTTCATATAATCAATATAAGACCCATTAAGTTATATGATAGATTTTAAATTAAAATTTAAAAAAATTTTAATTAATTCCTAATTAATTTTTTTTACAGAAAACGCAAAAATCTTTTTTAAGAATTTCAATTTTATATGTGGTTTTATGTATGCACACTTTTAATATTGTCCTACTTGATGCTGTATGTTTTTATTGCAATATTAATATTAATGATTTATTTGTTTGATAGTAATGCAAACATCAAAACCGACGGTAAAAGCTTCTGAGCTATGCTAAAATTAAATGAGATAATTAAAATCAAAATGTTTATTGACTTTAACAAGATAAAAGTATCATAAAGAAATATTTAGCAACATAAGCGAGGTAATGTCAAACTAAAAAAATATTCAATGTCCAGAAACTGGTAGATCATGCTTCGGTAAATTTAACGGGTTACTAAGTTCATTGTTCGCAGAAAAGACAAATCAGCTCTCGGCTCAAAAATAGACCTTGGATCAATCCGATGTTTCTCGCATTGTTCCTTCGTGAGAGCGAAATCATGATCAAGGTGCCATTGTTGTGAGAGCAAAGAAACTAGTCTAGCTCCAATTTCCAAGAAACGCAGTCCAATGATCTCTCCTTTTTCTATCGTTCTTGTGTTTCATTACTTAAACCGAACCGTGAATCCTTCGGTTCTAATGCCTCTTTTTATTCGAAGTGGAATCCAAGAGTAGATAAAAAATTTTGTTCAGCCATTGGAGCATGTAGTATAGTCTTCTTTTAGGTTGTAAGCTGGCAATGTTATGTCGGATGTTTAGTTGAGGAAACTATTAATAAATCAGAATCCTAAGCGAAGTGGATTTATTTTAGTAGTGTCAATCTTTTCGAGTATATTTTTAACTAAGAAACAAATTATTGGAAAATATCAATGGTTTGTACTGATTTACCTTTTGTTTTACTAGATGATATTGGGGATAACTGTAACCGTTTTCTAATCTTTTTTCCTCCATTACACCCACAAAATCATTTTAAAGTATTGTATTAGTTTAATGTTAAAAATATTCAAGGGTGAGAAAAATATTTAGTGCCAAGTAAAATAAAGCAATTCTTTTAACAAAAAAAGACTCACGATTGTGTATCATGTTCCATCTATTTGTAGTTAAGTTTTAATTAAAGAAAAGTTTATTGAACATTGTACTTTAGATAAAATGCTATGGACATTAGACTTATAATTTCGAAACACAATAGTAAAAAAACTAATATCAATAAATTTCATTTATTCCCCAACTGAAATAAATAAAAACGTAACTATCTCTTTCAGAAGTGTGGTGGAACTCTGGTCCGGTATCCTACTCGAGGGTCGTTCTAAGAAGAAGTATTCTTCATGAGCACGAAGAGTGAACACAACAAGACCAACACCCTCATCAAAAACAAGTGAGCATTTACACAAATCGCTCATTATTCTGGCTTTTAAACAAAAAATAGTTGAACTGAGCTTGTTGTGTGTGCAGCCGGGCCCCGATAGCCATCCTGGAATGCATGGAGGAAGGAGGCCTGATATCGTGTGAGAGCTCCATGGCGACTACCAACAACCCCATGAGCCGGCAGGTCTCACTCGCCTATCCCACGCCCATGAAGTACAGGTAATCACGACACTGCTCATTTGGAATTTTCATTTCTCATCTGCTCATTTTGGAGGAATCATCTAAAGTGAAAAGTCGTCACCTTAATATAAAACACGATTTATTTGCCTTCGGCAAACTTCGGGAAACTACTACCCATAACCAATTCACCAATTAAATAACACTAAATCAAATATTAATAATTGTTGCTTATCAATTATTTTTTTTTCGTTGGAGAGGCTCATTTCATAGGTTTGGATCTTTAGGCTAAGCGCGCACTAGATACTTTTGTCACGACGACTGATACAAAATTATCACTCTGGCTATTGCAAGAAGCTAGAGCGCGCGCATTAGGCAACGAGACTCTTGGCCGATTGCCAAGAATATCGCCATAGAAATGCATTACTAGTGACCTAGTGTTATAGTCGCCACGATAAAAGTCTCTAGTGCACGCTTAGCCTTACAGCTCGATAATGCTGACGCTTACAAACTAATCAAACGAATATTCCCGAAGCAGACTAGAAAACATGTTATTTGATTCTAAGATGACAAATATCGGTGAGATTGTCATTGAATCCTATGGCAAATTTGGAGCTGGTAGGACTATAAGGGTTACCTATGCCCTAAAAAGCAACCCTTTAACAGTGCAAATACCGCCAATAACACGATCGGAACTGGATGACTAAGCTTTGTTAGTTTTCGGAGATAATACTAGTTTTATATTCTAAGGTGACGAAGAGTGAATTGACGTTTCACTCTTTACTCCTTCCCTTTTCTAAGCAAACGCAGGAGGGAATCACTCAGGATGAATGAATAGTAAAAGTGAAACAGTGTGAATGATCCTTTACCGACATTTGAATTGGTATTGCAGTTGTTTCAACTAGTTAGAGCTCAAACTCTTCACAGAAATAGTCCTTTCGTGACCAAAAAAAATTCAACTATACCTCTACGACTATTTTTTTTTCGATAAATGGGGCGTCCATATCCGATAAAAACTTAATATTTCCTTTTTCACGGAGGGCACGAAGCATGCGCAATGGTTGTTTATAACATTTTAGAGTGCAAGCATATCCAAAAAACCATATGTTCACGTTTTCTACACTTTTTGGAATTGGATTTTTCCGCAAACCGGATGTGACGAAAACTATGGACCGAAGAGGTATAGTTTTCTAAGAAATTTTAATCCACTACATACAAGGAATCTGGACTACATACAAGGACTGTTGAAACATACTGTAGTTTACAAAAGGAAAAAATGTTATTCATAAATTCAATAACAAAATATTAATGATAATCGGTGCGAATCTTGCAACAAAAAATACTCAAAAATTAATTATCTAACGGGTTTAGTTTGCCTTTATAAAACTAAAGCCCTAAGATAAGGCCTAAAGATAAGGTAGAGTATCAGGGTAATAATAAGATAATATAGAGCATGGTAAATTAGATTTAGTATTTGTGTAATATTGGTACACATTAAAGTAATTTTGAATGATGATTTTTATACGTTTGCTTCTCAGTGAGCAAACGTAAACCTTTGAAAAATTTAATGCAAGAAAACTAACCCTAACTCACATCAAAATCCAATTCACAGATTGTTTTATATTTCTAAAAAAATTATTTTCATATTTCCCGTTACCTCTTTGTTCGTTTCTTCATTACTTAAGTCCGTGAGTTTGTCTATGGTCCACTTTCATTTTCAAGGCCTACAGAAGTTTATGATAAAAATTAAATGTGATAATGTTTTATATCTTTTGGAATAATATGAAAAAATATGAAGACTTAATGTAACTGAAACTGATATCTAAAATGACAAGTAAATTATTTATTTATGTTGATAAAATCAATCAAATGATCTTTATTTCAATCACATAAAAATAATCAGTAAAAGGTTAACGTAAAAATAGCGTTTAAAAGTTTCCAAAAAAACATTATTAGGTATACAATAAGTTATAAACAAGTAATTTAATACGAGTACTATAAAAATTAATCACTTTATTAATTGTGTTAAAAAATCTTTTATTACACTCTCGCTTTCTTTGGAAATGTAATAGTACTTAACTTTTAATTAAGGATGTATTTCCTTTTCAGAAATCTTGGGAAATCAGGATTAAGAATATCAGCCATGGGCTTAGGTAAGAAAAATAAATCAGGGTGTGTTAGTTCAGTTAGATGTAATGTGCAAAATTTGTTGTGAATACTAGCATGAATGGCTTTTTTATTTCAGGAACGTGGGTAACATTTGGATCTCATATATCGGAACAAGTAAGATAATCCTTTATCACTTTTAGTGTTACACTTATTAAACTCTTCATAATATTAACTTTTATTCAAAAATCAAATTTTTAATTAAATTATTACTATTGCACTAATATTTCAAAAGAAATAATTTAATTGCACTAATATTTTGAAAAATATATTTAAATTGCATCCTAACTTTTAATATCACAGTGATTAATTCTTTAGTACGAATTTAGTTTACAAATGCCCTCAAATTAAATTATCAATGTGAGAATGTGATAGCTTTATTTGAAAACTTTTAACTGGTATAAAATAAAACAATATTTTTGCTTTTTAAATCAATAGATTAATATCCTCTTAAAACAGAAGTATCTCATTTAATACCTCATTTGTGTTTCACAAGCAATAATATACTAAAAGTATGGAATAATTATGAAACTTTATTAAGTATTTTTGTCTACTTTTAAAAATGACAGTTTTCATAACCTTCTATATTCTATAAACTTTTTGTAGAATGTTAAATCTTACACCCTGTTTCTTTAGATGGCAGAGGATATAGTATCAGTGGCTTACGAAAACGGGGTTAATTTGTTTGATACCGCAGACATTTACGCAGGTGGAAAGTGAGTTAATTTACACTTATTTGCGTGCAAAATACTTTTTACTTTGTTTAAAATCAATTTAATTAAATTATAATTGATTGATTTTTTTACATGTGTGTCTGTTTTACTATAAATTAAATTTTTCGAATAAACAAATTATATAGATCCACAGTAATACATGACATGAGTATTATCAAATATTAAGGCTTAACTTTGATTAGGTACCAAACTAGCCACCCTTATTATATTTGTTGTATTATAAATTACTCTCTTTAGAGACTACTTAGAAACAATAAGGAAGTTGCATGCGTCAGATTTTCATAAACATTCATGTGTTCCGTAAGGTTTTTTTTATGGTAAAATGAAATATCTAGCCAATTTTTCAATAAAAATGTACATGTAATTAAATATTTTAATTTAAAATTCGAGAAAAAAACACGCGACTTAAAACGTATGGTCACCAAACGATGAGGTCACATCCCTTTTAAAAAGAGGATTTTTGTTAATTTTTTGGCACTTAAAAAAATTTATCGATCGGCCTCAAATTCTGGGTATTTGCTTATTTTTGAATGAAGAATCGATTAAAAAATTTTTTTAAAAATCCTGCAACTTCCTCATTGCCTAAAACTAAATAATTTTTTATAACTTGTACATTAGGGTGGCCCACTTTTCTATGGGAAAAAATAAAGTGTTATGAAATTGCCACGGCACCTCCTCAATTTTTTAGACCTACAGAGAAAACTATTCAGGCAAAGTTTGGGCTCTGTACCTTAATTAGAAAGCGATGACCAAGAGGAGTGAAAAAGTCCAAATTCGAAGATTTTTATACAAAACAACTAAAAAACCAAAGATCAAACCATCTCATTTTGTTCATGATTTTTTATAAGAAACTACTAACGTTATAGATATAATGTTCCAGGTTTTGTTTTTTATCACCTTTTTTGGTTGTAATAATTTTCTAATGTCCAAAGAACTTTTGTAAAGTTGTTTTTCCTGCATTTTTAAACAGCTAATAACTCTAGAACTATACAACTGAAAAACCTGAAATTAGTCCCATTTTGTCTGTAAATTTTTTGTCTTTAATTTAATGTGAATCATGACCATCATTTTCAAAAAGTTTTTTTTTCAAAATTTAAGAAAAGGGAAAAAAATTTCATGAAAAAAGTTTTTTGAAATTTTTTTTAAAAATATTAAAAGCCTTTTAACTCTTAAAATGAACATTACTACCATATTTCAAGTTGAAAAAAATTTAATCATGTATAAAAAAAAATAAAATATTTGAAATTTAGGTAAGTCCCTTAACTATCCCTAAAATTTTACAGAAATAGCGATTCTCTCATTGAAAATTCATAAACTCGCTTGAGGGTGTCCATATATGACTTAAAACATGCATAAAGTGTCAAATCAAAAATATTTTTTCATTAAATTTTTTTTCCACTTTTTTTAATTTTGAAAAAATTTTGAAAATGATGGTTAGGATCCACATTAAATCAAAGACAAAAATTTACAAACAAAATGGGACTAACTTCAGGTTTTTAAGTTGTAAAGTTCTAGAGTTATTAGCTGTTTAAAAATGCAGGAAAAACAACATTACATGAGTTCTTTGGACATTAGTAAATTACTACAACCAAAATAAAGGTGATAAAAAAACAAAACCTGGAACATTATATCTATAACGTTAGTAGTTTCTTATAAAAAATCATGAACAAATTGAGATGGTTTGATCTTTGGTTTTTTAGTTGTTTTGTATAAAAATATTCGAATTTTGATTTTTTCACTCCTCTTGGTCATCGACTTCTAATTCGAATACAGAGTTGAAATTTTGGCTGTGAGCTTCTATTAGCTGTTCGAAAAAAAGTAGAGGGTGCCCAGAACTCTACCTGAAAAAAAGTTTTTTGGGCCACCCTATTGTACATAAATTAATTATTATAAAAAGATTTTTACTTTTTTTAAAGCAATTTTTTTTCTATACCATATATTTATGCATCACTGAACATTTTCATAAAATGTTTCCATATTTTGTTTCCGTATTTTAGAGCGGAAAGTCTGTTAGGTAGAATATTGAAAAAGAAAGAATGGAAGTAAGTTTTATTCAACTTAATAAGTATAAGAATATATGTGTTAATAATAAAAAAGGGATTTCTCTCATTGATTCCATTTTTTTTTTCAGGAGATCGAGTTATATAGTCGCAACTAAATTGTTTTGGGCCGGAAGGTACAGTGTCTTAAGATATTTCATCAATTAAAAAAATACTTCAGAAGGACACATATAACATTAAAGATTGAAACTTATTACTATCTTGCCTTTTTTAACCTTTATAAAATATATTTTACCTTTTTAATAACGGCATTGATTTTAGAGCTCAAAAATTTTTATTATTTTGTATAAAAAGTACTAAATTGAAATAAATGTGAAAATCAGAATTTGTTAAGAACTTTCGTCTTTTTTGTTTCAAATTAATAACTAATTATTTAGTTCAGAAATATTTAGTCCATTTTAATAGGTGTTTTCTATACTTCTGGTACAAAAATTTCTAGGAGTGATAGAAAGAGGGTAAAGTGGAGTCGTAAACATACTCCTGAGGCGCTAGATCGTAGACAAAACTTTCCAGCAGTAAAAAAACTGGTTTCATTGATAAGTATAATGTGAAGACCACCCCTTGAGGACATATCCTAGTTTCATCATCATACCCCAATCCATTTCCTCAGAAACTTTCATTAGTAATTTAGTTCGTGTTTACGTGGTACACCGCCTTAAGATATTGTTTTTGAGGACCAACTTTTCTGTTTGATTTTGAATTATCTTCGTGTTGCCAACCGCTAGTAGAAGTTTGTACGTAAGTTTTTGGAACTTGCCGTATAATTTCTATTATTATTTCAAACTAATCTTTAAAAATTAAAATTAAAATTCTTGTGTACTTTTTAAAAAAATTAGAACTATCAATCTCACTTGGTTCCATCTAGTCAACTGAGAAGTTATTTGTTCATTTCTCTATTCTAAGCATAGTAAAATATTACTTGATTCCTCACTATCATATACCTGAATTTGTCTGTACTATATGTATCTTTCTTTACTATATTCCGAAGTAAAAATATAACAGCTAGAATTAAATGCAGTGATAGTAGTGTGTATAAATCTTGTTTTATAAAACACCTAAACATCTTTTATTATAAACACACATCGAAGTATTGGGGGAACTATCTTTTATACTAAACAGTGCAACATTGTCGCATAAGTTGGTTGATTCTTAATGCTTAATTCTACCAATCATACGTTTGTAAAGTTAACTTTACTGTATACTACCTACTATAAAGGAAAAACTTGTTTTACAGAAATCGATGCTATCACAAAAATTGTGAAGCTTAGTAGTATCATAGAAACTTTAAAAAATATGAATTATTTTAATGAACTTGTTAATTATTGGTAGCATAGAGATTTTTTGAAATATCTATGCTACCAATAATTAACAAGTTCATTAAAATGCAATATTAAAACTATATATTAGTATTTTTTACAAAAGTGCACTCTTAAAGCGACATTTTCAAAACTGAGTAAAAGGTACTCAAATCTTATGACCAGAGATATTTTTAACGCCTCTGAGAGCGTATTTCACGCATTGAAAATCAGAAATACGCTTTTAAAAATTAGCCAGGCGTATTTTCAAGCCTTGAATTTTTAACAAATTTGTTTGAAATTTGTTGAACTTGAATTTTGAAATTTGTTATACTAAATATTTCATTTAGAATGTTTAATGAAAAATAGATTGCTTTATTTATATTGTTTAATAACTTCTACTAATTTTTAACAGATGCTATATTTTAAAAACCAAAATAGCATCCTCATTTTTTTCTATTTCATTTTGTCCATTAAAAAATTTTTCGTATTTCACTCCTCATAAATGAATTTTACGCTTCCTAAAAAAGTCAAGGAGTATTTTTACTCCTCCAAAAAGTCATAAGAATAACACTGCTTATGACACGTAGTCAAACTAGAAGAAATTTACTCTTTCAGTCCAACTAAAGCCCTAGATCCTCTACCTAGTTAGGGGATCTAGGGCTTTAAGTCCAACCGCCACTGGAAAAATGTTTGATGTTGTAAAATATTGTGGCAATTATTATGGAAACGGGTTATTCTGTTCAATTTGGGGGAGGATATTAATTTATGAACTGTAAAAAAAGTTTTCGTGTGAAACCTGCGTGGCTATCATTTAGAATTGAACTTATTTTCCAGGATTTGTTTTTCTATCAAAGTTTTACTCGTGGTGGTTTGGGCGCTATACTTATTTCTGAAAATATGCAGATACCCCAAAGTGATACATGTGCTTTTTTATGAGTAAATGTATTCGCATAGAATTGATGTAAGATGTGTACCACTATAATGTAAGATGTGAAAAGTTGGTTTGAAAATTGGGCGTGACCTCGCAACGTGGTACCTAGCACTACCACACCCTAAATTGAGGTAATTCCAATAGTTATCCGAAATGTGTAATATGCAAACATGAATTTTTAAAAGTATAATTTGAATGTAGTGACTATTGAATAGTTTGAGAAACTAAGCATTTTTGCAGGGTTTGAAATTGATAATGATGGAGATAATAAGGAAGTTGCATGTGTCAGATTTTCCTAAGCATTTAAGTGTTCCGTATTGTTTTTTGTATGGTAAAATGAAATATTTAGTTAATTTTTCAAAACAAATGTACAGATAATAAAATATTTTATTTTAAAAGTCGAGAAAAAACACGTGAATGAAAACGCATCCCAAATTCTTAGTGTTTTCGCGCGCTTTGAAAAAGGGGTTTTGTCAATTTTTTTTGCAATCAAAAAATTTCTCGATCGGCCTCGAACTTTGGGTAGTTGCTTATTTTTGCATGAAGTATCGATTAAAAAAAAAGGTTCAATTCCGTTAGAGTCCCCGCTAAATATCGCCTATCTCTTTTGGACACCAAAAAGTATAAATATTGTTAAATAATTTTAAATTCATGGATTAATATATTTAATTAGATGTATAACTGTTCAGTTTATCATTAAAAATTTTAAAAAATTGTTTATATTTGAAAATTAAGCGTTCAAAAGAGATAGGCGATATTTAGAGGGGACTCTAACGGAATTGAACCAAAAAAATCCTGCAACTTCCTTATTGTATTTTTTTATTTACCACTTTTTTTGGAGTTTTTCATCAAACACGGATCATTGTTTGACAAGCAGAAAAGAAAAACTTTTGTCGAAAAAAATTATCGAAATGATAGATTTTCTCGGATTTGAATGTGTCATTTCTCACTGTCATTCTCTGTGAAATTTTTCACTCTATTTCCTAATTCCTCTTTCTCTTTCCCATGTGGTGCTTTTAGAGGCGAGATCGAGAGGGGCCTGTCCCGGAAACACATAATCGAAGGCAAGTTTGGGTAAAGCTAATTTTCGACTCATTTCTTGCAGTTGTTCTGTTGTGGTTGTGCGGATCTGTTGGCCGAACTCTGTATAACGTGGCTGTTGGTACTCGAAAAACTCATCTATCTATCTATCTCTCTTTCGCTGCTTTACTCAGTGCTTCGCATGGAGAAAGTTTCGTGCATGATAGTGTGTCGCAAGCTTGGGAATAGTGGTGTTGATTTCAGTGTGTAACTGAAGATAGTATGATTAACCTTTAAATAAAGTACTCTGTAAATGTGAATAATAGTTAATGGATTGATGTATATTTTTACCTGTTTTGTAAGTTATTAGACGAATTAGTTGTTTTTCTTAAGAATAACGGTGTGTAGTATACTGATGATTGGAATGCAGTTTATAATTGTTGTTGCATGTATGAATGTAGTTAATGTTGTTATAATGAGTGTGTCAGGTTTCGTTAGAATTACTTAAGAAAAACTATGATAATCGTAATTTTTTATCACCCTTGCAAAAATGAACTACATTTTTATTCATCTCACGAGTTAAATTCGTTTAGTTGTAATTAAAATAATAAAAAATTCTAAATTCTCTTATAGTTATTTTTTAATTAAAAAGAATATAAAAAAGTAAGGTTTTTCTATATGTTGTAAAACAACATGAATCATATGTAAGATGTTTTTTTAGTTTAAAATTAAAAATGTATATTATTTCCTCCTTTTAATAATACTTATTTCAGATTAATCGAAGTTAATTACCATTTCATTTTATTATATTTTTTTTATTTAAAGTAGTTTTTTCATGCCTTCTCTTTTTTGTAAACTAGCGCTGACGCGCTAGACCTGGGCTTCAGTTTCAGTTTTTAAATAAATATCACCTGGTGTGTTATAGAGGGCTTCGCCAGTCCAAATGTGTAGCACTGCGGGCTAAACCAGTCGTTTAACGGACAATATGCCCGGCAGAGTGAGAAACAATTTAAAAATGGATAGATTTTTATGTTAATGCTACAACAATTGATTTTAAACTACAACAATCGATTTTAATCTACAACAACCGATATCATGCCTACTATAATTAATGTTACATCTTCTCTTATTACATTTACAAAAAAATTCCCATGAAGTTAGGTATGAAATATGGGTTTTTAAGCATAATATTGACCAAAAAAGGTTAGTGCGATGCTTCGATTTTAAATTATTTTTCTTCAGAATGGTTAAATGTAGGACATACATTATACATATAACATACCACATACATTATACATTTTACATATACATTTTAACATGTAATATACATTCATTTATACAATACATTTTAATGCATTTAAAGGACATACATTTTAACATATAAAGGACATACATACATACAAACACACAAACATTGATTTTTATATATTTCTAGCGCTGACGCGCTAGACCCGGGCTTTGCCCGGGTTTCACTATTTTCATAAACATCATCTATCATCTGGTGCGTTACAGATGGGCTTCACCAGTCCAAATGGGGAAATAGTTAAATATAGGATCCATTTTTATGTTTATGCTACAACAATGGATTTTAAACTAAAGCAATCGATTTCAATCTGCAACAATCGATGTTATGCCTACAACAACTAATGTTACATCTTCTTTACAACAATGTGGTTTTGCCATGAAGTTAGGTATGAAATATGGATTTTCAAGCATAAAATTGACATAAAAAGTTGTTGGGAAGCTTCGATTTTAAATTATTTTTATTCAAAAACCTTCCCAGGAGCGAGTATATCAACGTGGTATAGTTTAATAGTTAATTTAGGTTCGAAAAATTTAAAACTATAAAGGACGTACATACATACAAACAAACAGACATTCATTTTTATATATATAGACTAGCGCTGACGCTCTAGACCAATGTAGGTTCGAAAAGTTGAAAACTATAAAGGACATACAGACATACATACAGACAGACAAACATTTATTTTTATATATTGAGATATAAGATATAGACTAGGATAAGTTATTTTCTTAATTTTCGAGATTAAATAAAAATATATTGAAATTATCAATAAAATAAATACTTCCCAAGATTATGATAAGGAAACTCATAAAACAGTAATTTTTCCCATAGGATATATTTATTCAAATTTTCAAGTTATAAATTTTATTTTGATCAAAATATCATAAAAATTCAAATGTAAAAAATGTTCTTAAATATTCCTACTACCCTAAAAAGAACTATGAATATATAGATTTAAACTTTTTTTTCCAATTCTATTTAAGAAAGTAAAACTACGATTAAAAATTACAATAATATTTACTGCATAATTTTGAAGTTTTTATCTTTTTAGGTTTACAAGCTTCTCTTGAAAGGCTACAGCTGAACTATGTTGATATAATTTTTGTAAATAAAGCTGACCCCATGTGTCCAATGGAAGGTATTGTGAAGTATAATTTAATCGTTGATTTTAAGCCAACTGTTTGACTGTTTCATAAATTTACTTATACTTTTGCAAAGAATGAAAAAGAACACTAATTTTTATTGTAAAAAAAGAAATCGCCTCTCCTTTTGAATTACTTTCTTTTTCAATTGAATTTTTCTCAATTGAATGAAGAATTCTGTGGAGTAAATATAAATGCAATATGTTTATAATAGAACACATAAATAAACTACAGTAAATTTCTTGAAAACTCTTAAATAACTTATAAATAATTAACTTAACAAAAAAAAGGTATATTTACACATAGAAGTTAGTTACTTTTTACATAGTTAGATTGAAGATTCTTTTAGTAATAAAGAAAATGATTTTTTGAATCACCTTTAAACCATATTATGCATCTGCTAGTTTTTAGTAAGAATTTATTTTTTTTACTGTAGAGATTCATCTTTTTCACTTATACAACTTTGAACTTAATTTACAACTTATTATAAATAGTAAATATTTAGATAATTGTACTAACTTAAACTAGCATAAAATGTATTTGTATTTTCCAGAGGTTGTCCGTGCCTTTACCCACTGTATAAATCAAGGTATGGCTATGTATTGGGGAACGTCACGCTGGACAGCCATGGAAATAATGGTGAGACGCTTTCAAAAATAAAAAAAGTAAATTAAAAAATTAAAATTATCAGCAAGTTGTAATATAGGTTAATTATCTTTAGGTTTAAAACTAATTTAAAATGAACCAATAGCTAACTTCTAAACCGTTCGTTATACATGCTTTATTTGAATTGAATAGTCAGTTGTACCTAATGCTTGTCCATTATTGCCTTAATATTAACCTAAATCTACATAATTAATACCTCCTTTAGTTCTAGAAAATAAATCCTTAATTTAGTCCCGAATCAGCCATATTCAAATAAAGAAGCATAAAGTAGAAAGAAAAATGTGAACTGGTAAAAAATTATGTTAAAAAAACGAATACCTTTTAGAAAGCCTTAATTAAAAAATAATAATAAATAATAATAATTATAACAGTATATTCAAAGAAAAAAGAAGAAAAATTACAAAAATAACACAAGAATAAGAATGGCAGTGAGCTGTATAAGAATTTAAAATTAAATTAGATCCACGTTGTCAATATTAATTAAAAATTAAAATAATTTTCTTTTGAAATGTGTAATTGTTAGTACGAATTAAATAAATTAATAAACAATTAAATAATTTAGGTACAAGATAAAAAAAGTATTTTCAAAATATGTCCTTTGAATACCTCGGAATTTCAAAGGTATCGGATGACATTCACAATGCCATCTTTATAAAAAAATATCTAATTTGTATGTAATAGATATTTAAACTTCTTGTTCATTATGAACTTTTTTTTGTTTTAGTTATCAAATATTGTGGATTTCTATGAAAAAATTCAAATTCAACCAATAAGTTTTCTATGCCCGTTTACTTTTCATAGATATTTTGTTGGAATTTCAGGAAGCATATACAGTGGCTCGCCAATTTAACCTCATTCCACCTCTCGTAGAGCAAACAGAGTACCATATGTTTCAACGAGAAAAAGTAGAAATCCATTTACCTGAATTGTTTCACAAGATAGGTAAGGGCATCCTCCTCTCCTCTTCATTTCCCTCTCTACATTACTTTTCTATATTCCAGTATAGCTTTATCAAAAAAAAATTAAAAAGTTTTATTCAATGTTGATAACTTAGATTAATGGTTCCTACTTTTTAAAATGCAATTTATATCATGAACTATTAATGAAATTTAAATATGAACTTATCTAAAATACAGGCAAAATTTTTAAAAATTTTCGAGGAATCTATGCGAAAAGTTTGTAACTTTAAAATTTTCTTGAAGGAATTGGAACCATGACGTGGTCTCCTCAAGCGTTTGGAATGTACACCGGAAAATTTGATGAAGGCGTTCATCTTTTATCAAGGGGTTCAATTAAAGTTAGGGTTGGTATATTAAAGTATTAGTTATATTAATTAAAATAACTAAAACAAATGTGTATATTTGTGATTGTATAGAAACTGAATATAAGTATCGATTGCCTATTTAAAGTTATAAATGTTTTATTTTTATTTATTTAATGATTCATTCAAATTCAAATTTTACTAACACAAACAAACACAACAATATACTTACAAAAAATGGAATAATAAAAAATCAAAGAAAATATAACGTAAAAAAGTAACTCCCAATTTAGTTTTAAAAAAGATAGGAAAAGAAACAAACATAACAAAAAAGGAAGAAATAAACCAAATGAAAAATATTAAATATTATCTGTGGGATATCATAAGAGCCGTTCTATGATATCCAAAATGCGAATATTATGTGATTGTTTACAACTTGATAGATAATTATTTAATAAGTGTAAAGATAATTTCTATTGATAATTGTGGATCTATGAGTCTTGCGGTTAAATACAGTACATATCTGTACTTTAATACATTATTTTTTATCAGGCCCTTTATTGCAATTAATACACATTTCATTTTAATTCTTCGGTTCCTTTATTTATTAGAATTACTCTATGGTCCCAGACAAAACGTGCCCTGAAGAAGGGAGGAGTCCAAGACATCAATCCAAGCTTCAAGAACTCTCAGTGCTTGCAGAGAAAGTCGGGTGCACTTCAACCCAGCTTACAATAGGTCTGAGAAAGCTTTCATGCAGTTTTTTTATTTATCCACTTTAATGAATAAAATTTTCATTTATTACTTATGCCGTATATACTCAAATTCCATTGGTTAAAAGGAGGAAGAAAGGGCACAGTAGTTGCAAAATTTAAAAAAAATCTGTAAAATAACTTCAAAGTTTCAAAGGTTTAACAACAAGTTCAAGGTTTATTTAAAGGTTATTAACTTCAAATTTAACACAATTTTGTTTATTTTTCTGTTTTAAAATTTTAATTATTTTACTAGAGTATTTCATCTTAAAGGTGGGGTAAAATCTTCAAACCACAATTATTTATGCAAAATGTATTAATGATGATTAAATAATTTTAAAATACAATAACCACAAAAAATGCCTGTATTGATTTTGATAAAATATGACCTTAAAATTACAGTCTAGACAGTAAATTTCAGGTTTTCTTCCACATTTAGATTTTTATAACACAATTGAGCTATTTTGTACAGAATTAACCTGATTAATGTAATTATTGTTAAAAACCAATCTTTTTTCACAGTTTCTGGAAAAAATATTAATTATTATACTTTCTCAATTAGATATAGGTTTCTGGTATTAATATTCAAAGAGAAATATGCATAGTTGTACTACCTACGTAATCTAAAAATGATTGTATAATACTAAATTTTTCTTTTTTTAGCATGGTGCCTCAAAAACGAAAATATTCACTGTGTATTAGTAGGAGCTTCAACACTAGAACAGCTATATGAACATATACAAGCCCTCCAGGTAATTCAAATAATATTCTATAATTTAAAACCTTTGTAAACGGGCAGTGCCCATTACAATAAAGTTTCTTGTCTCTTGTCTATAATTTAAAACCGAGTGTATTCAACTCGCATTATATATAACCCAAAGAAGCTTTATTTTTACTCTATTTCCAATTTTAATAACTATCAACAGAATATGTGAATATTAATGCAGTCAAGCATACACTGGATGTAGGTTGAAAACACCACTTATGTACAAGTATATCGACTTATTCAAATTCAAAGGGCTACATCTGCCTGTAAGGAGTAGTTATTTTTCCCTTACCATTAAAATGTAAAACAAAGCTCGGAGATTGTTTTTGAGCACAAAACAAAATCAATTTCCCGTTTTTCGCACTTTTCCCTTTTCTCAAACTGACTATTCCAATACTTCTTCTTTCAGTTGCTGCCCCGCTTGACCACCGGCCTGATCAACGAAATCGAGAAGATACTGGACAACAAGCCCGTCCGGATGCCCCTGCAGAGGTGACTGCCGGTGTCCAAGGACTCCCTCCCCCGGAGTCCTCCACCCCCCGAGGAACCCCCAGAGGACCCGATCGTCGAGGAGCGGGGGTTCTTCGACGGACTGCTCTCAAACTGCCTCATCCAATGACCCCCCGGAGCCTGTGATAACAGAGACATCAGTATGGACGCGGCTTCTAGCGATGGCTGGCAATGGTTTTTGGATCGAGTATATCATCCAATTGCATTTTTGGTACACTGTAAAAAAAATTTGAAACGTTACACAATAAAGTGGTGTGAAGAAATTGCCACTATATCATCAAAATACGTTACACCGCGTCACGGTGTGTGGAACCTCCATGTTTCGGTGTAACGTATTTCTATTATATAGTGTCAATTTTATTCCACCACTTTATTGTGTAAAGTTCCACATTTTTTACAGTGTAACGGTCCAAGCATAATCCAATTGTACCTACCATTAAATTTGTGCGTGAAAATATACTAGTCAGGATTTTAACAGATGCGGCCAATTTTGTAGCATCTCTGAAAGCAGTATTATTAATGACGGAAGTGAAACAGACGATGGTTATAAAATTGGATAGCATCGTTTTTCTTAAGTTGATGTGAAATGGCTAATATTTATTGAATTAGAAAAGTTATAATGACTTAATTTTGAATTATTCAAGATTGTGTAACGGTCGATACTGTGTCTATTACTACTATCATTTTATTGCTATCGATGCCTTTAAGATTTTTGATTGTTGGGGGAAGTTTTTTTCTTGAAAAAGATGTATAAAAAATGCATAAACTAAATCATTATTCACTATTGTATGCAAACTATATAGTTCATTAGTATTGGAAAACCTTAAAACTTATCTATTGATATAAAGTTGGTGCTAAAAAGCTCTTTGACTGCGGATTTTCAACTTTTGCAATGTCAACTTCACAGGTTATACTACTGTAGTATTGTTATTCTTATGTAAACTTTACAGTTTATACTGGTACTAGATATGATTTGAATGAAAAATGTTTGAGATGCCAAATTAACAGTTGTAACAATGTTTTCTTACAAGTATGGTTGAATATGAGGTATTCAGGTTTTGATCCCTGCAGCAAAAAGAATGTAAATTAAAATTGTAAAAAAAGGTGTTTATGAACAGTATTTTTGGATATTTAATTTCTCCCACTAAAACCATGAAGAAACAATATGCTACTACAGTAATTTAAAAAGCAAAAGAGTGATAATTTCTTTCTTAAAATTATGTCTCTAGCTCTTTTCTTGTGCCTCAATAAATATGCAAACAGGAAAAAACCATTTTAAACCATGAACAAGTAGTTTTGAGTAGTATTTTTTATTAAGAAAGAATATACTCATTTAAATGATTACGAAGAATGGAATAAGCTTGCACTTCTTAAACTCTGAGGGAATATTTCTTAGACTTTAGAAGCCAGAGTTACGCCATACTTGAACTCTTGTAGTGGATTATACATATTGAAATCCCTAACGCGTAGAAATTGCGTTTCGGGCTCTTTAAAAAGGAAATTAGCGCAAGTGTTACAGAGGAGAAATAGTGACATCTTATACACTCAAATGTATTAAAAAATGAAACTTACGGAACTCAAGAAAGACTATAAAACATTTCAGGAATGAACAAAGTAATATTTTGCTTATAACAATGAGGTATTTTAAAAGTCCTACCTACTTCAACTAGAAATTATCCTTACCAAGTACTACTCCTATGTAAATAGATACTTTTAGAGTCCTTAGATAGATAGTTAAAAAGTACAAGTATTAGGAACTTGAGAGAACCTATTCACAGTGACGCTACTTTGAATACGTTACCATGAAGTGTTTTATAGTCACTTCTGTTTTAAATATTTATAAATGTTATGCAGTGCTGTATCAAAATGTTATCGGATTAATAATTATACCCTCAACATTTTCTGTAAAAATCTGAGGTGAAACAGTAAATGCATCAAAACAGCTACCCGCAGCATTAATATAGCTATTTCAATATTGTTAAAGATTAAAAAATGGATGCTTGGTATTTTTTTATATTTATAAAACTTGATAACTTAATAGTTAGATTAATACATCAAAAAAACTGTTACCACAGTGATAATTTATTCAAAATAATTTTACGAGTAAAAAAACTAGGAGGGCAGCCGGATCAAACTGATAGTCTTAATGTGCATGATTAAATGCAAGAAATAAATTTTAAAAGTATTAAAATGTTTGTCTAACTAAATTGTAATGTAAAAGTTTCTTTTACTCAATGCACTGATTAAATATGTCCAAAATCTATTCTACTCTTTATTTACAACTAATCGATAATAATATAAAAACTTCACATGCTAATTAATAATAATTTCATGTATGAAACATAATTTTTTTTAGTAGATAGTACTTGTTTTCTGAAATCTAGTTTTTAGTAGAAGATTAGTTTTTTCCTTTCACGTAAGACTATTTTCAGCTTACACTATAAAATTTTGTCCTGTTCCAACATATTTTTGCTTGTAAAAACTAAAAAAAAAATTTTAATAAGTAAGGTAGCTGTTTTGAAGGCTTTCATAATCATAAACACCGTTAGGTATTCACATTTTATTTTCATTCGCAAATGTACATGCTGTCTCTTAGTAATATAAAAGCATAAGAATTCAGTAGTCTTGCACAAATATTTTAGTCTTGCGGAAGTAAAATTTATTTTTGGCCAAGCTCTTTCAAAGCTCCGTCTTTTCCAAAAGAATAACATGTCCACGATTATACCAGTCTCTTCCAGTATTTGTCCATTGAATGAACGATATACATATATATTTACTTATGTATAACGATGCTTCAAGATAGTTTTACTACTCTTTTCTTAGTTCTCGACTCGTAATACTCAATGCATACATAATACTCTATTTGCCTTTAGATATTTGAGCATGAAGTTAGGTAAGTACTCAACTTTACTTACTCGCTCTCTAATATTTTAGATGGTATAGTTCTTTCATTAGAGTTTTAGTTATTTACATTCTTATATACAAAGAAAGACGTTTAGATGTTTTTTCAGAAGTCAGAATTTTAAATAAACTTAGGCTTTTTAGTGATCACTCTATCATACTAAGGAAGACAAAATATAAACTACATTAGAACTCCGTATTGCATAGCATGTTTGTGAATAGTTTTGAATTTAGAGAGAGTTTTTCCATGGACAGAAAGTTGGAAGGATGTTCCTTCAACATCACACTGGTGCTTCGACATCACAATAGCGGTTTTATAAGTACCATATTTGTTCATTTGTGCTCATAGTTCATGCCTTTTAAAATTGGTTACTCAGAATTTATTCGTGCATTCTACTTTATGTATTCAAATATATGTTTTGTTTCTGTCTAGACTAGGAATTTTTAGGACTAAAATGTAGAAAATAATTCAACTAGTTTTAAAACAGGTATCCTTATTAATTAAAGATAGAATTTTAAGAATTGGTTTTTAAAGTTAAGTCAATTAACTATTACTACCAATACACATACATTAATACAACCAGTTTATCAATAATATAGGCGTATTTTTTTTTTCAATTTTATTTTTTCTAACTTTCAAATAAATAGCTATTATTTAAATATCTTTATGATTTCTAACAAAACTATCATTCTCTATTTTTTATTTTTAAAGAAATTTTTAATAGGAAAAGAGATATATTAAGTCATTAAGAAGCAAAAGAACACTTTTTAGTACTTCCATAGGTCTTAAATAAATTAATATGCTACAAAAAGTGTTACATTTCTCTTTCGTATATTCTATAAATTTATAAAGACCTTGATCCTTCCTTGTGATTTCCTTAGGTTTTTAAATATATTTTAAGGTCGTTCTAACCATTAGAAAAAGCACAAAGGAACATCTGTTGTACTTTTCCATACAAAACACGCAAGTTTGTATTCCAGAAAGCACTTGAGAATCTAATATTCTCTTTGATATCAGTTCAGTGCCTAGGTGGCTGTAAAATTAGTACACACTTAGTATAACAATAGGTTATAGAAAATGATTTAGTACTTATCTCCTATTAATTTACATGTCGGCTGTGAAATCTACTTTAAAAGCCGTGAGTTATTATTGAATTACAACAATAATAGTCCAAAAAGAGGGGGGTTTCACTTAAAAGAAATTACATTATTTTTTTAGGAAGGTATTTGTTTTTCTATAAAATGTTTAATGTTATAGTTACTTAAGTCATGTTTATTTAATGAAATAACGATAATTAATTTGTTTTCAAAATAGATGTGGGACTTATTACAAGATGCTGAAAACGAAATAAAAGTAAGTGGTATACTTGCATGAAATATTTTTCTAAATTTATCTCTAAAATTTATCAAAACGGTGGAGATATTGGCGTTATCATCGAAAATAAATTCAATTTCTGTCAACAGAAATCAACTAAGTAGTTAAACTAACACTTTGGTACCTGTCCTTATATCCTATGTTCCATAATCTTTTCTACATTAAGAACTAACTAAGAAAAAATTTACAAGTTATTCTAATAAAAATATTCAGTGCACTTTCAAGTATATCGAAAGGAAAAAAAATTAAAACATTTCCCACTTCACGAATTTTATTCGTAAAAATTACAACAAAAAGAAATTAATCTACACTTTATATCTTATGTTGACTCACTGAGATGGAATATTGAGATACGATCCCGAAAATGCAGAATCTTCCCCTCATTAAAAACTGGGTGTCCCCTCATTTCCCAAAATTATCAACATCTCGTATGACCTTTCTTAACTTTTTTTTAAATTATTAGTGAAGAGAATGATAGAAATAAAAGAAGAACCACATATATTTAAAATCCTTAATATAACTATTTTCTACTCTAGATTTACCAAATAAAATATTCCCTAAAAACGAAATTTTCGAGAATCGTCACAGCCTACATGTACACAGATAAGTACTGTATACTACTAGTTACATGAGATTCATTGGTTACATATTGCATTTGAATACCTAATTTATCTTATCTGTTCTTTGTCCTCATGTTAACCAGCTGGCAATAAGTCCGACCACTAAGCATATTTTTAAGACTCTTGTGTGAAAATGAAAAGTTTAGTTGCCCAACATTTAAGTGCCTTCACGTGCTGTCATTGCATTCATGCATCTATTTATTAAAGATGGGGGAAGAAAACATTCTATCCTCTATTTGTTTGCGCTGTTTGTTTTTGTGTAGGGGAGAGTGGGGCCCCTTGGGACACTTTTTATTAAAATATTTTTCGAATTTTTTATGCAATGGTATTTATTCAAACACAGCTAATATACTAAATATAGTCCTTTGCGCATCTAATAAAACAATTCCGAACAAAAAATCTCTTTCGGGGAATTCATAATAACAAATTTAAAAAACCTCTTTTAATGTCCCAAGGTGCCCCACCAGTGGCCCACCTTGGGACACTTTCAGTAATAGAAAAAAAAATATTTTTTATTTTGGAATATATAAAAATATCACAAATAATGAAAAATATGTGTTTAATAATTATAAATTAGGCATTTAACTTATTTGTAATTTCAAATTCTTTTTTGCAATGGCATAAATCTCTGATTTTTTTTGCACACTTCTAGAAAACTTTTTACATCAATTTCTAAATTACTATCTTCTTTATTCATGAATTGTTTAATTTTTTTAATAAAAACCATTTTTCATCACTCATGAGAGGTTTAGGGTATATTTTAACATGCCCCAAGGTGCCCCACCTAGGGGGTTTGGATATTAAACTTAATTACTCTTTTAGGTTTAGCATAAATTTTCTTTTCTATAATAATAATGGATGCTCGTACTTTACTCTGAATAAAATTATTACGAAATAGATATATTTTATTTCAAAATGAAACTACGAGTGGTTGTAATTTTTAACCACGAAAAACAAGAAAAGTTAAATAAATAATTATCTAGAAGCACCAAATATTCCAAAACACGGTGAGGAGTAGATTGTAGTCAAGTTTATTAGTATCTACAAGCACGAGTTCATAACTATAAAATTGCGTCTGAAAAATCGAGTGTCCCGAGGTGCCCCACTCTCCCCTATTATTTTTATGTTTAGAACTTGGTTGTGTGTTTGTTTCGTTACTTGACTTGAAACATGTGTCTACCTTGTCTTTCATAAACACGACTACTATATTTAACTGATTTCAGTTAGTTCGATAAATATTGGGTCGCATTTTGTCGTGATATATTCCCATAAAATGTTGTTTAAATTTTGGCATTTTTGCTGTACCCTGCTGTATCCCTGATTATATTAAAACATTAGTATTTTGGTCTCTTAATTTTATCTTTAACTCAATAATTTAAAAAATTGCATCAATTGTTAGTTAATTCACGAAAAGTAGCATCGTACCCAAAGAGGTGAGTGATTCAATAGAATTAAAATAAAGTTTTTTTGTTCATGTTTTAGTTATTTCACTAAAGCGTTCTTTAAAATTTTGGTGCTATATAACATACTTTATTTAAAGAACAAAATATTTTTAATATTTTCATTTTAAAAAGCCGATAAACTTTATTTTTTTAATGTTTTTATAAAATTAAGTATGTTTAATCAATAATATAAATGATAAGTAAAGTCTCAAATACCTTTATAAGTTATATGCATTAATCAGTATGATAATGTTATATGTTGTTATATGTGTCACCTTTAAACCTCACAATAAAAAATGAAGAATCAGGGATACAAATTTGTTGTCCTATTAATAAAATGAATCGAGTTCTATTGAATTTTGTTCCCATAAAATTAGATACTTGAAGGTATACAAAATATTTCCCATTCTTTCTTCATTAAGAGATTAACGAAAGTAATAGATAATCTAATTCTAGATACTCTAGAAAAAAAGATGTTTTAAAATCCTGTCTTCCAAGTATCTACTTTTGATGGAACAAAATTTGTTACAAATATCATTGTTGAAAATAAGCAGTTTATTAATTGTTCTCTTTGTGAATATATGATGTACATAAGGAAAAACAGAAATAATTATGGGGTGTGCAATGTAAATCAAAATATTCTCTAAATCTCAATGTGTTTTCATGTGTTGCAAGTTGCAAAATAATTCTTGCTAAATTTTGAGAATACGAAATGGTTTTAATTACCTTAAGATAATGACCTTAGTTATAAACCCTTTTATTAGAGCCAGATTAGTGTATAACAGAGTTCAGTAAACAAGTTTGCAAATTTCAGAATATTACTAGAGTTTGAAATCGTTTTAAACTAAAACATGTTCTATTAACTAAATAACAATTGTGGTTTAAGATGACACCGTTTTTCAAATTAGTTCTAATTTCACTCCCTTAAATTATACCTTTTATTAGACGAAGTTTACAATACTTTAAAGATAGCCTTTTTTGTGCCTGTGATATAATTTAAAATAAAAATCCTAAAATTTATTAGCTTGTACCTACTTCTTAAAGATTTTCTAAAACGTAATATCCAACATTGTTTGTGCTCTTTTAATTATGAATCTACACAATAAAAACTCAACACAAGTTTTGGCAATAATGTATCAAACAAATATCAATACCTTTTTTACTTTATTTAATATTCATTCATTAAAATCCTCAAAATTAACTCCTTATATTGTAAAAAGATAGCCTGATCTCTTTTCCCTTAAACGCATTGTGTTTTCAAATATCTGCGTGAAAATACATTTACAAATACCATACCATAAAACTCATTCTAAGAATAAACATTTCACATATTTCTTTGCAATACTTTTTATTCTAGAAACAACCATTGCATTTCACTACTCACAGACATTTACAGCCATTGCCCAAGTCATGTACGGGACCATAACCATCTGTACTACTGAATCTAAAAGCAAAAAAAAGGATCGTGTTCTACTTTGGGCTACTTTGTGCTTTTCAGTGTCAGATATTTTTCTCTTGGCCCTTTGGTTGTTGCCAGTTTTGAATGTGAAAATGCTATCTCTTGAGAGGAGCCATTCTGCACACATCGGATCACATTGATTTGTCTGCCACCTATCATCATCTTAAGAACTGTACATAGAGCAATTTTTGCCTTTCTCTAGGAATTAGATTTCTTCTTTGTACTATACGAAGTTATTGCCGATCCATATTCTATATAGCTTTTAGCCGTTACATTTATCCAATGGGTAAACTGGATTATACGGTACGATCTTCCCGAAATTGGCGGAACTCAAATATATCTCTCGCCAAAGGTGGTACTTGTCGCCAAAATTCATAAAGCTATTTGACAGCTTGTTTGAAACGATTTGGCGACAAGCCGTACCGTGTAATGCAGTTCTGCCTTTTAATCTTTCGCATGCCAATGTTTGACTCACTGACCAGAACAATTGAGAAACATTCAAACTACCTCCGCAAAATAAAGGAGCTTTTCTTTAGAAAAAGGATTTCGTTGTTGTGGTTTAAGTCAGGAAATGACTAAATTTAAAAATTGTCTCTCTTCCCCTTTAAAATCATCCTAATTTTCTCCCTTCGTTTCAAAATGGCGCAGAAACACTGAACTGATGTTACTTTTAAGTATATTTATTTTTATGCTTTGCAGATTCAATTGAAATTAGAAACAAAACCACCTACTTGAAGAAGTAATATTTTTTAATTACTTTTAACACAAAAAGCAGCATATTTAAGTCAATGGATCAATATGTATAAAAATGTACTCAGATTTTGAAACGGGGATCTTTTTTAAATGTTTTGTCAGGTTTAGTTGTTTTTAAGAGATTGAAGCAAATGCAGATAAGAAAAAAGAAGCTGATAAGAGCGTTTCTCTATGAAGATGGAGGTAGATGGTTTGTTTCTGAAATTGTCAGTATTTTAAAAAGTGCCAAAAAAGAAGTGACTTCCAGTGCTGGCACAAATGAGATTTTGGTGTAGATTCGCGTATTCTTTATAATATTTAGAAAGTTGGTGAAAATGCGCATTTGACAAATTCTGTATTCAATTTATACAAATTCAAACAAACGGAAAAATTTTCACCCAGTAAAATCGAATAAATCTGTAATTTTGCTTAAAACTTCAAATAAATATCGGAAAAAATAGTGAAGTTTCAAAAAACACTTGATCTTTCAGCCGTTACTTTTATGATAAATAATTTAATTTTGAAGAAGTGCGTTTTAAATATGTTTTATTCTATGCCGTATTCTATGCTGCCTTACCTTACCAACGGTTAACCAGCAATCAAAGAAAGAATCTCCGACTGTGGTGGATGGAATCCTTCTTTGACTACTGGTTATAACCGCTGGTCAAGTAGCACATAATACGGCCGTTAGTGTTCCAAATTAAAAGTAGCTTAGTTAATCCTTTTTTTCCACCTAATGGGTCCTTATCTTAAAATAGTTCTGTGTCTAAAACTTTCCATTTTCTAATATCCAACAAAATGCACTTAAAAGCCAAATAAATTTAGGTTGGTGTCTTAGATTTCTTTCACAGTTTGCTCAAATGCAGTAATTTGTCACCGAATAGCAAAATTATTAAAGGAACTCGTTTCTACACCACTACTCAAAGCTATTTGCCCCGAGTGTTGAAAAAGTTTACTAAGACTGGGGCTGATGTTCTTGTTGAAAGTCTCTTTTTCTTAAATAACAGGCACTTGTGAAATATTCATACTTTTCCTAAAGCACTGGTTTCCGAAAGTATGTTTTGCAATACTTTATACATAATTAAATAAATGTTTCAGTTAAAATTTGTTGGTGTCTTCTTTTGTACATTATTCGTCTTGTTTAAACTATTAAAAAGCGTGTCGTGTTAAACCACGACCCATTAGAGACGGAATTATTTTTTCTCTTCAAAATTTTTATCCTGTTCTAAATTACCTTCATTGATAATAATAAAGAAAAAGATGTATTTTTAATATTCCTGATGTAAATTTTAGGAAATAGGGCATATGACCATATAGTCAGGCTTGTCCTTTATGGGAGCAAAATATGAAAACTGATATTATTTTGTTTGCGCAATTTTATTTCATTTATAGCTTACCAACTGATTATAGACTTGTGGTATAACATTTAAAGTACTAAATTCAACCTTCATGATTGCCTAGGACCTAGGAGACCAGAGGCGTACAGAAGGGGGGTCGAAGTGAAATTCGCGTAAACCCCTTCTCTGAAATTCGGAAGAGGCATACCAAAACGAGTTAAAATCCTTTTTTAGGGTAAAGTTTCCAAAACTATTTTGGGGGAGGACCTCCTGACCTCTTTTGGTATTTCGTACTCTTACGTTATACCGAATTTGCAATATCAAATGCAACAAGGTTGATTTTATATGTGTCACTATTAAATTATTTTCTAAATGCATTTTTTTAAATGAGACCTATTACTGTTTTTGTGTTTTTATGAATAAAATTATCAACTGTCGTGGCATTCACTCAATCTGATAAGAAAAATGCGATATTGGAAGACAAACCTGAACAGAAATAGCGGGTTAAAAGTGACTACGTAAAGGACTAGCGTGACCATATGCTAACGCAGTATTAAAACTTAGTTTTAACATATATTTGATGTAAACTATATGAATATGATAAAAGACTGAATTCAAAGCGAGGTATGACGTAAACAGGAAGACTTGAATCTTATTTTATCCCATTTTTTATACCCAGATTCAGAATGCATTGAAACCACAAAACAACAGAGTAACTCGAGATTGGTATCATCGATATTGTAGCACCCTTTATTTTTGATAAATAGGATTATACTATTACCAAGCCAGAAACTATAAAACATTTTTAGATTTTAAATTATTTAGTACAGGGGAAAAGAAATGTAGAACACTCTGTTTGCTGTGTAAAACAAAAGCTGTGATAGGTGTAATCTCACAACTCTCAAGCGTCACCTCCAACCGTGGACCGGTTTCGTCCTTGTTAGGACTCATCAGCACGGTATAGGATGGTAACGCAAGAGAGCGGAGGGCAAGTACTAGTCTAGCCGACTATAACTGAAAAAGTGGTGACCATTGATCAGTCCTCCACTCATCTGCTGGAATGACAATGGCATTCCTAGGACAGATTTAATTCCAGAAAGGCAAGGTAAATGAAAGGAGAATTTCACCATTTATTGCTGGTTAAGCGGACAATATTTAAAAATATTAAAAGCTGTGATTTTAAAAATATAAATTCTGACACACCATTTTAATGCTTTTTAGTTTTAGTTCTGGGATTTGTAAGGAATTTTTTCATCATTTTAACATCCATACAAATTTTTAACTTTATTAGATGACGTAAAATTACCAATCCCCACATATGGTTTCATATGAGATTAAGTTAATTCAAGATATTTTTTTGTTATAATAACAAAATGTATTTCGCTTTATAGTAATATATACTTTTTTAACAGTTTTACTAATCAATCAATCAATCTTTATAAACAAAACGTAAAAGAAAATATAAAATAAATACCAAAATATATAATAATAAGTCAAGGGGAAATAAAAAATTCCCTACCAGGCATAATAAAAATAAATCATCATCATCATCATCATCATTATTATTATTATTATTATTATTATTATTATTATTTATTTGTTTATTTATTTATTAAATATTTATCCACTTAATGTACGACAGGAAAGTGATATAATTGGAATATTATTTTTCAGTAAAAAACTAAACTTTTTTAAGAATTTTTTTTAAAGTTACGCAAGTAGTTTTTGTAAATTTGAAAAATAAGAATAAAAAAAGAACACTATCCTATATATAAAGCAACGTATGTAAAAAATTTAAAATTTTTACTTTCTGGCATTAAGATTTAACAAAATTGTTTCTTAAATAATTATTGTGATACGACAGTAGAATTCATGAATATGGTGGCACGGTGGTATTTCCTTGAATTTCAGTTCAAGCTATTTTATATAAATCCAAAGTATACAATCTCCTCAAAAATTACTTTTAAAAAACTACTTCCTTTTCTAATTCATTTTTTAAAACAAAATTCTCTATATTTAACCATCTGAAACTTACACATAAGAAAACTTTCTACACTAGTATCCGTCGTTATGGCGAAAACAACACAAGGTTTTCGAAAACTTGAATCCCTCGACTATAATTAGGTAATAGAAAGGTAGTTATAACTCATGGTCTAAAAAATAAAATAAAATTTACATCCACGTATTTCTTACCTTATTGCTATGGACACTCGTCTTCGTGACAGAACCTACAAACCTTGTCCGAATTTCTTTCATTACGACGACATCAGAATTTCAAAAGAATTACTTTCATAATCGTATGTGGTCACGCAAACGGGGCTTAAGAATATGGCGCAGTAGGCCTCATCTATTAAGCAGCTCTATCAACTACAGATTTTATTTTACCTTCCTTTATATAATTGAGTGTTAAGGAGAGTTTAATATATGAATGGTAGAGAAAAAACAGGAACGTTTTTATTAGATAGAAACTCGTTACAATGGGTTGACGTACTTTTGATGATTTCACATTTTTAATTTCATTTTTCCATTGATAAAAACTTTTTTTCGAATAGTATACATATTTTATAAAAACATTATTTGTCCGTTACTATGTTGCAAATACCCTTGCATTTTCATACAACCGCATCTTTCAATTTGTTAATTTTTTAGTTACAATTTTACCGCTTTTTCTATTTATAATAAAGTAAAGTAATTTTTTAAATTTTTATATGGCCCACCATTTAAAATATCATACTCATTGACAGTTGTTTTCTTAATAAGCTATACTTCACAGCTCCTGAACCCAGTGCGTCACTACACGGAAGGAGTAAGTGAGTAAACACAAAGCCTAATGGGTTGATAGGAGGAATTTCGATACGCCAATTGTGATAAAAAGACACTATTTGTACATGGGTGAACGAAATAATCACATTTTAAAATTGACGTTCTATGTATTGTTTGTGATAGAAAATCAATTACCACTTAAGGTAAATGTGGGTATAGTGGACACTGTACCAATAGTGGCCACATAGCTGATTAATTTGAAATAAAACGAGTTAGAGGCATCAAACAGCGTCAAAATTCACAGGCATAGTAGATTGTACAATCAGGTAAGCTGGTAAATTACCACCGATACCACAGATCAGCATGATAAGGATATTTAAATATTTGAAAATAACAACATCGGCCGAGTGACTGAAATTTGATTTTGCTTATTGAATCGCTTAAGGAAACGGGTATATCGGAACTGATTTTTTTGTATTTATAATCGTTTGATTGACTTTTAAATTTATATTAAGATAAAGAAGAGTGTATAAAATGATAATAAATAAAATTTATTTTAAAATTTTGACTTTACGAGGGATTTATGGGGGTGGCCACTATACCAACATGAAATCTTAGATTTTCCAATAGTGGCCACCGCAATGGCTTCTAATAGAAACTTAAATAACATTGAATTTGGATCAGTTTTTCTTCATAATCTGTTGACTGTGCTTTAAAATGAGTGTTGTATGAATTTGGTTTCATTCTGACTTCGGGAACCAAGGTTTCCAAAACATTGAATTACATGTTTAAACTCCTCTCAAATCAGCTACAGCGTAGGTTTTGGGCCGGAAACTTTCAAGTATTTTTTAAATAAACATTATTTGATTTGATATCAAATACATTTCGTTGGGAAGGAAGATTTAATTAGAAATAAACGACTATACCAAAAAAAAACCATCAATTTCATGCATAAACCCCTCATATAGGCAGAAAAAGAGAGGTGTCCACTATAGATGCAAGAGGTGTCCACCATAGATACAACATCTACATCTATGTGGCCACTATAGATGCAATTTGGAGTACTTTTTAAAAATTAATTAAAAATACTTTACCCAATCTAATTAAAATTTTTAATGGTAAATTCGAAAGAAGAAGATCCAATTAATCTAAAAATAGGATTATAACGGTTTCCAAGCAAATAGGTTGGTATTTATTGAGAATTTAAGCAAAAATTTTCCTTAAAGTGTCCACTATACCCACATTTACCTTATAAATCTTATACCCAACATAACAAACCCATCAAAGAAACAATAATAGGAATTATATTGAAATTAGTATTTTAAAGCAAAATCTTGCATTCATTGAGTGGTGACTAATTTCATTTCCCACATTCAAGTGAAATTGTAGTTGAGAGATATATAATTCTTTTAATTTATTATTTTCTCAGGATTCATAAAACTCTCCAATTAGTCAAGCATTTAAAATATGAGTTCTTTTATGGAAATCTCCTGTTTGGAGTCTCCTAGGACACTTTAATGAGAAGCATTATGAGTGCCAAATGACAGTAAGTGATTACTTCTGGCAATGAGGTGCGTCGAAAAACTCACTTTATTTTTTCAACCATGTATGCGCTCTTGTTATGATATTTCACCTTTACTTGGCTTTCAAAAGTTAACATGTAAGCTGTAAACGAACATGTTAAATTTCACGAGAAAGTGAAGAACTTTATTCTTCGGAAAAGTGTTCGATAGATTACATCCATCTATAGGGGAGAGTGCTGTACCTAAGGATGGTTGTACCTTCAGCCACCGCATTTTAAAATTCGGGAAAAATGGAAATTTGAATTTGTGGTTGAATTTGAATGTAAACAGATGCTATCTAGTTGCTAACGTGAAATCAGCTCTTTAAAATAATATTTATATTTAATATAATAAATTTACTGTTTTTAGGTGCTCAAAGTTTTTTTTAGTGCATCACTACATTAATATTTTTCTTCCCCTTAAATTATAATACGATAAAATGTGATATAAGGGGTGAATCCCCGAGATTTTGACTTTTCATTTTTGATATTAGAAATTGTCATATCTCAATTCTTTTATTTTTTATAAAACTTTAAATGCAAAAACACCTGGTGTTGTACCTTCGGACACCATACGTGTTGTACCTACGGACACCATACGTGTGGTACCTACGGACACGTTCTTGTGGGTGTCTGTAGATAATCGGCAGTTTTTGAATCAGGTTTCATTAAAGTGAATGCATTTTAATCTATATTAAATTAATTCTAAACGGTTATCTATTTGTCGGCGATTATTTTCAAGTGATTTTATGAAAAATCAAATATTTTATGATCTAAACTACTTTTTTAAATTTTTGATTTTACTTTGCATTTAATGTAAAATATGGTATAAAATCTTAATCACCCTATCGCATTTTAATAAGATGGTTACAAAAAACTTTCTAGCGAAGAAGATTTGCGAAAGTTATTACCACCAAATGCTTGCACAACTAAGTGTCGATCGAATTGTTTTTATGGATCAGTGAAGTGATCAGATCTATCAGCATGATTGATGAAACAATTACCTCAAACTTCGATCTGAAAATCCCATGTGATTTATGTATTTTTGGTAAAAAATCAAGACTTTTATCATTCAACTTCGTTTTAATGATCATTTACTATCTAAAACTACATTACTTTAAAAAATCTATTCTCAATTTTAAAAATGCTTGAAAAAGTTTATTAAAAGGTAATACACCTTTAAAAATGTTCATTTTAAGCTTTTATCAACTAAAAATTTCCTTTTTAAGGGTGTCCACAGGTACAACTGGGTCTGTCCATAGGGAGAGCACGTTGTTGTACCTATGGACACAAATTTCGTCAAGTTATTAAAATGAATTAAAAATCCAATTTTGAAGATTTTAGCTAATAAAAAATATTAACCTCTTTGCTAAGGTTTGGACTATAGGTTGGGCACTTTAAATGTTAAAAATGTGATTTTACCTGTCTTAGAAAAATCCAAACGTGATTTTTGTCCAGAGGTACAACACTCTCCCCTATTATTAAAAAGTCAAATCTTATACCTGGAGACAAGCGCAGTTTTACAACCTGCTGTCGAACATGTAAAATTTCACGAAGGGTGAGAAGAATTTTACTATTCGTTTAGTTATTATTTTTTATAATTATCTAGGTTTCTAATCCACTCCATATAATTACTATCCGATACTGAAATCAAAAATTAAACATTGGAATCAAATACACTTATTTTTAAAATACTATTTTCTAATCGAATCAATCTTTTTATAAATATTTTAGAAGCTGTTCATTTTTAAATTTTTTAAAATCTTATTCATTATATTAAATTAAATGGAAAGACGTGTATCAAAGGAAAAACAAATCCAACTAATCCAAAATCACGATTGAAAAGACACCACCCATCACGGTTACAATCTCCTTCCTTTCAATCGTAAAACAAACGAACGGGCTAAACGGTACAATCCTTAACTAAACTCCCGCATATAAATGACATCCCAGCCGGACGACAATTTACAACCCCCGCAGTCGACATAACAAATGCAAGAAGCGTCCCAACCTGGCAAGCTAACCCCCGTAAACATCCATTCGTAATTGACCAGTGGCCTTCCCCGTCAAGGCGTCGCATTACAGTTTGTTTAATGAAGCCATATAATCAAAGCAAGGTCACTTCCTCCCCACTCGGCCGGCTGTGACCAACCAACGGGGGTCGACCATGCGGAAACTTGTCCAAGAGGGTCGCCAAGGGAACTGTATGACAACAGACGACTCCGTACCACCCCCCTCTTTAGATTTTTTCTCTCTGTTCTCATATTTTATTCGTTTTTCCCGTTTTTCGTAAGACCCGTGTCTTTTCCCGTTTTCTCCTCACTCAGAAGGAGGAAGAGAGAATCAGAGCTTGAATGCTATCTGGGTCAGGAGTTGGAGGTGTGACGATTTTAAAGTGATTTTTTCGCGGTTGAAATTAATTGGTAATATAAATTTTTTCGATTGGTATGGCGGCGTCGTTGAGTGATATGATAGCCGCTCCGGCGTTGTCGCTGGTCAAGTATGAAACCCCCACCCTGGTCACGACCAGGGATCTGGTGGAAGGAAAAGCAGGTCGAGTAAGTACATTTTTAATGGCATGTCAATGAGATCACTCGTTGATTTTTTTTATTACTGTGGAAAAGTAATTTAAAGGAATGAATCAAAAAATAGTCCCCAGTTATTATGAAAACTGTTTATTACTTTATGTCTGTTAATCCTTTCATTTTTTAATTTTGCCCCAAGTTTTTCGTAGGATTCAAAAGTAATCTCGTGTGGTCTAGGAATGAAAGGGTTAAATCAAAAAATTATCAAATTATTTATTTATTCTCAGTGATCGAAAATAACTAAAAAAAAGGTAAAATAAGGCCTAAATACAAAAATACTCGTACAACCCAAATAAAACCTAAAGACAAATTTTTTTAATCGACGTACGAAATGTCTGATAAATGATGAGGTCATTTGCTCAATATTTTTTGCTGAATAAAACTCGAAACGAAAATACATTTGAAATATTTACTTGAACTTAGTCATTTTAAATAAAAAATAATAAATAAAAAATTAATAATCATAAATAAAATTTAAATTAATATAATAAAACTAAGAAAATGTTTTCTGACATATTAACCATAAATTAATGACGAAGCCGTCATTCAATTTTAGTTTAATGTACAAAATTAAAGCTTATATGGATAAAAAATATTTTCTTTTTTTAAGAGTAATAAAAAATGTGAAAGAATGTAGAAAAATTTTTACGTGCAGTCGAAATTTTAAAGACGTTTAATCTTTCCTTACATTAACTTACACATTATTACTGCCAGTTGGAAAAACTAGCTTTTTTATCATATTTTTATCACAAAACAGCTTTATCTTTTTTAAGAAAATGTGACGTTTTTAAGGTGTAAGGATTCATTATTGAAACACTTTTTTTACATATTTTAAAGCAATTTTCAAACATATTTCTCTTTTTCTTTAAAAAAAATAAATAAGTATCCTTCCAAATAATAAACTTAGCTTAACGACGTTAATATATTTTATAACTGATAAACCTGTGTACGAAAAGAAACTAATATCTACCCCCTTTCTCTTAAATCTCTCCCTAGTATCAGGTTACTTTTAATTCCATCGAAATTTCAGAAATATTTGTTGCATAAATTCAGTTAAAATCATTTAATTTATAATAAGGTTTACAACTGGTGACTCATAAAAGAAAAATCTTTCAAGAATATCTCTCGCAAATAGATGAGATGTATTCCTTCCTATTCTGGTAACTTAATCTCTCAGAAAACGATGTAAAAATTAATGTGGAACATGTCATTAAACTAATTCATATTTGGTCAGTATTAAAAATTAATTGCGATAAAAATAAATGACAAATCATCATTTGATTGCAATGAATACATCTAGGTAAGTAATTCAATCCCATCATATATTAAAATTGTATACTCTGGGTGTTAAGGAGAAAGATATAAAATTATCTAGGTTGATATTAAATTATCAAATTCTGATGCAATTTATAGCAAGCATTAACCATGTTTTAATAAAACTCTTTACGTCAATAAATCTTTCAGAAGGATGCTCGCCTAACAAACGCTAAAGACAAGTCTTCATCCAACTCAGATCCCAAGAATAAAGAGCCGCAGGTTGCAGAAATACTGGACACTATTCTTCCTCCAAGGTAATAAAAAGAAATTAATGTTTAATAGTCTTGCATTTAGTTAATGTATTAAATGGAACTCAATTTGATATTTTCATTACATTCTTTGAGACGGTGGTGTAATTTATTTCTTTGAAAACATCCAAATAACAGTAGGAACAATAAAATGTTTTCAAAATTAATGCACAAGTAACCAGATTTTAAAATTTTAGCAAGTTTTTTCCCTTTTATATAGGATTACAATTGATCAAAATAAATAATATAATTTAAAATCTGTTTTTTATACAAATTTTGCACATTACTAAAAATTTAAAGACTAAAATTTATGAATTCCAAAAGTATAAGTACATTAAACTTCGTGGTTTGGATACATTTTGTTGAAAAGATTTTTCAATCATCTTTACATGGAATAGACCAGTTTCATATTTTTAATATCTATCTTTTTGTCATCCCTGGAATAAGCGTAATTGCTTTGAATGTTTCTAGGTCGTTCCTCATTGAAAATATGTCACGAAGAGAGAAAATATCCCTTTTTTTCTCTCTTTCAAAGTTATTGTTCCGAATTTATTTTTAAAAGTTCTTTATTCTTGACTGGGATGACTCACGAGATCATATTATGTTCATGGATCAACTATTCATAACGTGTCAAGTCTTAATAAATCTTTCAAAGATAGAAACTTAAAAATTTTAAACATTGAAGTAATATGGATGTCATATAATTTCAGATTCATATGGTAAAATAACCTCTACATTTTTAAAGTTGTTTATCAAAAGATTAAGATTGATCAAAATTTTTAAGATAATTTGATCCTGTATATTTTATAATGATATATTTCTGATTTTTCCAAAGTTTTATTGAATCAATTTCCAAAGTTGAACTAAACTCCAACAGTTCCTTCCAACAACAAAGACATTCTTAAGATTACATTCTTAAATATTCTTACGATAAATAAGATTAATACGACATACATAAGATTTCTTTTTAGACATAGACAAGACTTTATTGTAATGGGCTCGTGCCCGTTTACAAAGTAGCAAAAATAAAGGAACAAAAAGTACAAATAAGGAAATAAATTAACACTTAGTTATCATTAAACATTAAAACTATGAAAGATAAACGTAAATATACACAAATATATATTAAAGGTTGTTGGAACATTGGGCTAACTCGATTCATCTAATAAATTTTTACGGACTTTTAAAATAGAAATTGTAAAATAAAAAATTCTTTCGTATTGACTTTGAGTTAATATTAACGGAAAAGGTTTTAAACCGGTTAAGTATTTGTTTCTGTATTGATTATAAAGAGGACAAGTGTTGAATATATGGTTCCAAGTCTCATTTTCTTCATTATTACAGAAAGTGCAAGGGTTAGAAGAAAAAATTTCAAAAATTTCGTTTTTGTAGAAAATTCGGCTTTGATTAAGACGTAGTTGAAAGATAAATCTCTTAATGGTTATATTTAAGGGTGATTCAATATAGGTTTCAGAGGAGGCGCTGTCTAAGATTTTATAATGGGGAAAGTTAGTACTATTTTCCATTCGAGACAGGTCATTTTGAAGGGTCTGATCTCGGAGAGATTGTAACACCAGGGGAAGAAAATAAGAGGCTATATAAGGGTCCTGCGAGACATAAATGAAACTTTAACCTAGATTATCAAGGATTTTTTATAGATAAAACCCAGTTAAATTCTGTATTGCTAGAAAGTTGTGCGTTTAGAAGTAGTTTGTTGTAGCAAATTTTTACATATCTGTCATTTGGTAATTTAAGAATTTTGATCTAAAATTTCAAAATTATTTTGACTACAGTAACTGAGATTGGGGGTTTTCCTAACTCTAATCTTAGAATGTAACCAGGAGTATATCTGGAAAGTAAAAATAGTTTTTTTTAACAAAAATACAAAAGACTTTTTCCAAGTCGAAGATATAGTTTATGGACCAGATCGGAGAATCATATATGAACACAGACTGAATTAATGACTCAAATAGTTGAAACCATGCTTTGGTCGAGTTAGCCCGTGATCCCGTAAATATTGACCAAGATGCATTGATTGCCGCTAATGCCTTGGAAGTGAAATAACGTCTGGCACTATTAAATTTACCTGTAGAAGAAAAAGGAATTCACAAATATACGTATTCTTTAACAATTTCGAGATTTCTTTTTAATATATTTAATCTTTTGATATGTAAACACACTCAGAATAATTTCAGTTTCATTAGTGAGATATTTTGATTCTCTGGTATAATACCATAAGAGAAAGACCATTATCTATTGAATGGATAAAAAACGGCACTTTCCCATAATATTTAAGGTATAATCTAATTAAAAATGAACTCTCTCAAACTATTTAACTCGCATTAGTTTGAAAAATAAATATCGCTCTTTCAGAAAGACAAATCTTATTTTGGGCTCTCTTGCTTGGGTTATCTCTTGATGGGTTGCATTTAGAATGCCGTTTTTAACAATTGAAAACATCAATTTAACTATTAATTTAACAAAGCCAGGTACTACTTGGTGAAAACAGATATTCTGTAATGATGACGGGTATGACAAATCCCTCGATCCGAGCTCCTACCTGATTACATATCTAGCATATCAGAACTATTCCCGACAGTATGAAATTCAATTCCATGGGATTTCCTACATAAAAATTCTCAACAGTCAATACATTTACCCTAATTAATTTTGCTTTTTTTATTCCTCGCTTGTACAGGGAGTACGAAGAGGACGGCAAGCTGTGGATCCAGCCCGTCTCAAGGACACCTGCCACTCGACTGGACGTGGTCAATCTAGCAGAGAAGCTGGACACTCGGTTGATCGACCGGAACGCCCGCGAAATCGGAATCTGTCCCATCAGGAGGGAGCTCTATGACCAGTGCTTTGGTATTCATTCATTCACGGTTTTATTAATGTTAAAGCTACGGTGTTTGAATTGATTAGTTTTTAATGAAAAATTAATTTTAAGAGGAAGCTTATCAATAGTTAGTGATCAGTATTCTATAAGGGTTTTTTTTTCAAAGTTACACAAAAGAATTATTCTTTGGATAAACATCACTGATAATTTAAACTAGATTTTTAAGTTAACAGATTTTTATTTGTTAAGTGGGGCAAAATTAGTTTCTTCTAAATGTGGTTAAATTTTATTCTCTTTTTACTGCGGTTTTGAGGATTTTATGAAGTGGACTTACTTTCCGTCTTTTAAGAAGAATAAGGAAATGTTTCTTAATATTTTCGCAAATGAATATAAATGGAATCGTGCAGCATGAAATTATTGTCTTCCCTTAGTTTACTTTGCATATATCTCGTGTTTGCATTGACGGCCGTATTCTATGCTACTTGATCAGCGGTTAACCACCAATCAAAGAAGGAATCGCCTACTCTGATCCTTCATTGATTGCTGTTTAACCGCTAATCCGAAAGCACAGAATACGGTCGTAAGAGTAACTGCATGGTTAAAAAACCTTAAAACAAGGTTAAAAAACCTTAAAACAACAAATGAATATAAATGGAATCGTGCAGCATGAAATTATTGTCTTCCCTTAGTTTACTTTGCATATATCTCGTGTTTGCATTGACGGCCGTATTCTATGCTACTTGATCAGCGGTTAACCACCAATCAAAGAAGGAATCGCCTACTCTGATCCTTCATTGATTGCTGTTTAACCGCTAATCCGAAAGCACAGAATACGGTCGTAAGAGTAACTGCATGGTTAAAAAACCTTAAAACAAGGTTAGAAACTGAGAAGACATGTTTTTAGAAGGTTCTTCAATAATATTTTCTGGCAACCTTTTCATTCAAACCCTAACATAATAATGTGGAAGTATTTTTTGGGCATGCTTTGTTTTGGGAAACCCAATGAAAATGAAAAGAGAAGGTGAACATGCTATCCGGGAAGGGTTTTTTTTTTCATTTCAGTCTACTATCTTAATGATTGCTATTATGTTTATTTTAATTGCTCTTCCTTTAAAAGATAATCATTTGCCAACAGACGAACTGATTCGCCAAGAAACACTGAATTGTATGGAGCGTGGTCTCCTGTTCGTCCGTATCCGAGACGAGTTGAGGATGGGTCTTGCTGCTTATGAGAACCTTTATGACAGCGGAGTGGCTTTTGGAATTCGAAAGGCCTTACTCTCAGAGAGAGGGAAGATGGATATAGTTGATAGAGTAAGTGAACCTATTATCCATTTATTTTTACAGCTATTGTTTCATGGGAACTAATCTTAGGTTTTAGCATATCGTGTCAAAAAGATACCTTCTTAAAAAAAGCTTTAATGACACTTTTTTTAAATGTCTTCTTTCTCTAAATATGTATTTATTACCAGTTAATGGTATTTTCAAAACCAATTTAAGGGAGGGGGCATGGTTATTTAGAACATTTTCCTTTGAATTTTCTTTTAATTATGCCATGATAAGTTTAATTTAATCTTTTTTGACCATTTTGTCTAAACTATTTATATACTTCTAGTACATCGAAACATTATTGAGCTTCCAGGACACATCATAACATATGGCTGACTTTTTTATATATAGAATCGCTTTTAGATATTTACCTATTAAGTATCAGATAATACTAAATTTACAACATCGGTTATAATTTTTGAACTACATTTGTACCTCTAAATACAACAGTTTAATGTACCTTAGTTTTCAAAAGATATTATGAATTTCAATCGGAGAAAACTATCTACATTTATCGCCTAGGTAAATATTCAATGGACATTTAACTTACTGCAAAAAAATAGCATTTAAGTTACCCGTTTTATATTTGTCCCATCATGTTTATCACTAGTTTATCACTAAGATTTTTAAAAAAAACTACCGAATAGATAAGATAGTGCCAGGGGAAGCCCATGACCAATAATAGCTTCCAATATCTCGCTTATTCTAGTTGGACTTCCTGAGCACTGAGAATGAGGACCTGCGGAAGCAACTGAAGCTGCAGGAAGCTAGGCACGCGCTAATGCAAAGAGAATGGGAGCAGCACTCGGCCGTAGAGAGCAAGAAACTGGGCGACAAGATAGAGTTGTTGGAAAGGGCTAACTCTCAGCTCAAGGTAAAGGAAAACGTTTAATAAAAGGGTTTCTGTGAGCACAAGTCAGGTAAAACGGGCTAACTATACAAATACGGGCTTGATTAAATTAATTAAAGATCGTTTTCCATGTCCCTACAAGGATGTTTTTAGGGGGGTTATTGGGCTTTTTTTTTACCAAAAACATTCAATATGTTTCAAAAACTGCATTCAACGTAATTTTTAAGCAACCTTAAAATTTTCAAGTTTATACTCATTAGCAACTTTAATTAGTGAAATTTTACCCCCGTTTTGAAATAAGAGGTAATTTATACCCAAAAGCAGAATAAAGATATGAGAAGCCACAATTGACATTAGTTCATGGGGATCGTTAAAATAGTAGGTACATCTTCAATCGTGTGTAGAATTAATAAATAGGTTTTTGCTACAGTGGAGGAAAAATTACCTAATGTTGAAACGAAATACCTGACCTCTCAAGTATTTTATTATTTTAGATTATTTCAAAATACCACGGTCTGCGAAATTCCATCCAGGTCATGCCCCTCATAAAAGAAAGCCGGCCCCAAAACCAGCCATGAAAAACGCAATAGTCGGCCAGATGTTTTACCCACGATTTGCGTGGAGATAATATCCCCTCGTTTTCCTCCAACACCCTTACTAGAGCCCCAACAGATAACGACCATCTCTTTAGGTTTAGGCCGTTAAATACAAAGAGTACTTTTCATGGTACTCTGAGTATAATTGAGCTGAAACATATTTTGGTTTTAAGAGTTTCACATCTATTCCTGTATTCTGCGGAAGTTATTGATGTGGCCAGAACTGTCTTGGACACTTTTGGATCAATTTGATCAAATTGCACTGGCATTGCTGGACAAGACAATAACAACAACAACAACTAAATGGGATTTTTTTTGCCTCGGTGTTTTCTCAAATAATTACTGTAAGATGTTAGCTCATCTAATTGGTTAAAATCTATCTATATCTGTATTCAATTCTAGATATTCATCGATAAGAATAAATAGGACGTTTAATACTTTTTATGAATAAAACATGTAGAGGAAAAAATACTGTGATAAAAATTGAAACCGAGGAATTATCGCATCGTAAGGAAAACTATAGCTTTAACCGGAATGTTTATTAACTACCTTAAAGATGTTTTACTTTTATCATCACAAAATAAATATTTAGTAAGTTTGAGTGAATTTTTTGCGAATTTCAGAATAAATCCCATGTACAAAGGTATATTAAGTGATATACCGACTATCGAAGTTAGAAAAATGAATAGTTTAACTCTTACCTGTAATTTCTTTCATGAATTTCAAATACTTTTTTCTTAGGAACAATTAGAAGCCATTGCCTTTGCGACCGATCAAGAGTCAATTGAAAAAACTATGCTGAGTTTTGAAGAAAATTGAAAGGAATGAAATTACACGTGCATCTTTACTTCAGAATAGAGTTTTGAAATATCACACAATATGCATAATTATCTCTTCTGAATACTATGTTTGCTTGATTACAGTATTTGGAAGTTATAATTAGAATTAAAAAGAAAAATATTTGAAAAAGATGCAAGGAATCAATAAATACGTGAATTGAGCAAGCACCCCACAGTTAACTTTTTAGTTTTTAATATGCATATGAGAAAAATAAAATTATAGTATTATTAAAATCCTGGAAGCCCAATTTTGGTGTTATAGATTTATTAAAAGTTTATGAACTTGTGAACTTATTTTAATACCATTCATTTATTATACAAAAGAAGGTAAAATGTTGACCATATACCAAACAAATCATAGTACTACTAAATGTGAATATGTATCGTCGTCACATAACATATGAATTTAATACAGTCAAATCAAATTGGTACGATATTTTTGAACAAAATATGCATTATTAAATTGCAGTATTGTATCACTATAACCTAATTTGTTAACTATATTCATTTGTAAAAGGAAGTAATATTTTTTCATAAATTTTAAAGTTATCTCCCAACTTTAATCATTTTGTACACCAGAGAAATAGTATGTAAAATATAACTGACGAATAAAATGTACTAAAAATGGCATTTTTGTTATCTTTATAGATGCACCCAGACGACATTTACCCTTGGTACTCTAGGAACATAACACCCATATACTACAAGGACATATACACGAGAAAATCCCTGATGTCGCTCAATGCCACCAGAGCACGGGTTCGAAACCTCATCAACTACCCCACCTACCGACTTCCAACTACTTTACCCCTGTCACCCGAGGCTCGGTACAACCTTTACAGGAAGAGGCTTCGAAATTTGTCTTTAGAATAGAATGACTTCACATTTGTATAGAAATAAACCTAGAAGACATTGAGTTTTGAAAGGAGGGTTTTTTCCATTCATTCATGGAGTAGGGTCATCCCTACTCCCTGTTGCTCATTTCCCTACCAACAATCAAAGAGCTTTTGAGTTATTTCAGATAATCTTCTTTTAATGAGTATGTAGTCCAAGAATTCAGTAAATTTAAAAGAAATCCCAAAATGAATTAAGGCGACGCAGTACCCTAATATATATTTTTTAGTTTTTAATATTATAATTTTGATTTTAATTGCATATTTAGTGGGCTAATAGGGTATACCCATTCCCCTAAAAAAGTTGGATTTTAATAATCAGAATTTTAAAAATTCATATTTTTCAAAATTTTTGACCATTTTTTAAATCCCTAAGGCTTTTTTAATTATGCATATTTTTATTTTTTTTTCATTTATTGGTTCATTATATCATACTTCATAAAACTGCGCATGGGTTTCTTTCTATCAATATTATTTTATTTTCTAGAATTTTTTGTAGTAAAAACCTAACCTTTGTCCTTAAAAAAAACGGAAAAATTCATCATTTTTGACTTTAATATTATTTTTAAAAAAATCTAACCTTGTTAGAGCTAAGCCCATGCACAGTTCTATAATACATATATTTCAGAATATATATAAAAATTTTCAGACTTATATTTAATGTACATAAAAAGCCTTAGGGTTTCAAAATATTGTAAATACACAAAAATACAACGTGGAGAAAATTCAACTTAAAATTTCGTTTCTTCATAGAAAACCCTCATCATCGCATCTGAAAAATGTGATTAATTTCCTAAATTATTAAGATAGAGCTCTGAAATTTTGAAGACACATTTAGAAAGATTCATGGTATGGATTAAGCCAATAAAATGTTTTTTGATATTTTGATGATTTTTTGGGTACTGTGTCGCCTTAAAAACTTTTTTGCTCAGTAAATAATATAAGCCCATTGTTAAAAAAAATTTTTTCACAATTTTGCTTTAAAAAATTATTTTGTAATCTGTGCAATATCTTATTACTATTACTAGCCTTTATTTGAGTGACCCTCACTTTTACTAAACAAATTGTTGCAAAATGTTTTCTGAAAATTTCTTTCCCCTCTCATTTACATTCCAAACCATCGGATGGTTCAGGGTATGATGGGCGTAACCAGGGTTCCACTTGGGGGGGGCAAGCAGTGTCGACTTTTTTTATGTTGGTGGAGAACAATTTTAAAACCCCGTGAGACCCCCCCCCGAAAACCCCCCCACAGTATTGTTTCGAGAGGGGTTTTTGACCTTTAATGAAATTAATTTAAAAGTTTTGTGGGTAGAGGGGAAACAATGAGGGTTTTTGTTTTTGCGGTAAACGTTTTTGTAATCTGACACTAAAAAGTAGTTTTGCGACATACGGTAAAATTTGCGTCCAAGAAAAAGTAAGTTTTAGTAATAAAGGTTCAAGTTTCAAAGGGGGGTCTGGGGATCCTCCCCAAATAAGTTTTTGGAAGTTTGCTCCTAAGAACATGGTTTTAAACTGTTATTGGTATACGTAAATCCAAATTTGGGCATACATTTTTCAATAGAATTATAATTTTAATGAACTTAATTTTTTAAAAAGTGTGAATAATAAAGGTTTAAATAAAAAAGAGGGGTCTGGGGATTGAAAATTTTGAAAATTTTACCCTAAAAAACTGGGTTTTAACTTAACTAAAAGCAAAGTAAAAGTAAATTACTCGGGACTTAGGGGGGCAGCTGCCCCTCCCTGCCTCCCTGGCTATGCCCATGGGTATGACCATACCTCAATTGTCTATAGTCCTATCCCAAAGAGTAAAGGATAGGAAAAAACAAAAATTACACCAAAAACCTTACTTCTATAACTTTTCGAATACTTTCTTTGAAAACACAGTCAAAATAATTTTTTCAAATTACGTCATTATCACACTATGGGAAAATTGTCTCATATCTATTTATCCTAACGTTCGTTGAATTCATGAAAGTTTCATTCATTGTTCTCTGTTTAAATCATGTTGAAAATGTAGATGAAAATATTTAGTAAAGGTTTTTAACCTCCAACTCTTGACTTTTTATTTCGTCATGGATAAATACCGCACTTAAGACAACGAATACTGCCTGAAAGGCACGAAATAAGAGACTCCAGCTCCCCTAGGGTGGCTTTATTCATATTTCTATGTGATCATCATTGAAATACAAGTCTATGGTTGGGTAGTACTCTACGTTATCCATCCTGAGTCGGTTAGTTTTCTCGTCCAAGTCAGGAAGGCCGTTTGTATGTAACGTTTCTCCCATCGCCAGCTCCTCTCCTAAAAATTTCCATGTGTACCCATTAGCATGGGTATTGAACCTCAGGTAGCGCTCCAATATACGATCAATCGTGTCTTCGCAGCATACCTACACGATTGAAAGATACATGCAATGTATAATTAATACATTTATCACTTTTTCTAAGTTCTCTAGGTCTGGATTGAATTCAAGGTCCATCCTTGGACCTCTGCTTTTCATTTTATTTGTAAACGATATAGTTTCTGTTTTTCAAACATGCTTTCTTTTTGCTGATGACTTAAATATTTTTAAACAAATATTGGGTTGTCCCATAAGTTCTGTTACTTTTTACGAAGTTTCGTGTTTGAAAATTTTTTATGAAAAACTGGTATTAGGTGGAGATTTCAAACAAAAGGGATTTTGATCTATGTATATTTATGAACATAATGTGTGGTTTTGGTAGTTCTCGTGATATTATTTCTTTTCAAAATGGCGGTTTGAAAAAAAGAACGCAAACGATGATTTTCGCGTAATTTTTTTCTTTTGTTTAAAAAACTAGGAAGAACGCATGATTCATGGCTAAAAAAATTTTTACTCTATGTTTGAAATGTTTAGATTGAGATGTCATAGTTTCAAGATAATTCGATAAGTTTAACTTAGGAAATTTTGCTCTCAAACATAACATCAATTGCAAAAAACTTTCATCAGTAATGTTAGTCATTTCAAAGAAATTCTCACAAAAAATCATCAAAAACAATAAAAAAGCTTACAGATAGACCCCAGTATTCAAAATATGCAGTATATTAAATTATCTCTGTAATTAAGTTTAGAAGTAGTGCGCACAATTCAAGCGCGCAACATTTTAGCTTATCCGAATTACACTCGCTGAACTTATACGCTATGCGAACAAAGCAATTATTTGCTTCATACAAAAACACTACAATAAAAACAACTCGTTGGAATTTAGAAATAAATCTATTGAACTATAATATGAAAAGATGCTTTCAATGTTTAAACTGTGTAAAAAAGCATTATGGTTCAAAAATATCTGCCTCTTATTTGCTTCATACCAGCTGCTTAGAAAAACAATGGACGTGCTTTAAAAAACACGTGAAATTAGCAATATATGAAGTTTTAAAGCCAGAATTTCCTACCTTAATCTTATTGAATCATCTTGAAATTAAGACACCTTAATCGAAACATCTCAAATATACAGTAAAACTTTTTTTAGCCATGAATTATGCGTTCTTCCTAGTTTTTTAAACAAAAGAAAAAAATTACGCAAAAATCGTCGTTTGCGGTCTTTTTTTCAAACTGCCATTTTGAAAAGAAATAATATCACGAGAACTACCAAAGTCGCACGTTGTGTTCATAAATATACATAGATCAAAATCCCCTTTGTTTGAAATCCCCACCTATTACCAGTTTTTCATAAAAAAATTTCAAACACGAAATTTCGTAAAAAGTAACAGAACTTATGGGACAACCCAATATTTACACATCGCCTCTCCCGTGCAAGACTCACACAATTGCAAAAGTTGAAATGTCTACTTTACAGGAGCTTGGTGTGGAAGGACTTCTTTATTGGTCGCCAAGTCGAAAAAGTAGAGTCAAAAGTGTGATCTTTGGGGAATATTTCTATTGGCGCTAAAAAAAATCGCCAAAAACGGCTTTATGTGCTTGAATCTAAAATCGTGGTTTAGCTGGCATATCGAACATCGAAATTTCTTCACGGAATTTAAGCACCTTCGAGTGCAGTCAGTATTTGGGTGGGTGACCACTGACCAAATCAAGCATAGCTGCGTTTTTCTCTTTCCTTGCGCACATTTGCTTTTATTTTTCAGGAAAGGATCTACCTGTTATCAGAATATTCTGCCCTAAATAATAAATGATCATAGAAATATATTTACATTTTTAATTAAATTACGTTTCTTTTATAGCCGATTTCATAGGTAGACTTTATTTCCTGAGCAAATTATCATGAAAAACCTTTTTTTAATCGACTATCTGTGTATTCCTCGTGAGAATTATGCTACATGATCATGAAATACCTTTTGTTTGCACTGAAACAATAACCAGTCTTTGAAATTAAACTCTGACGATCAGAGAAAAATTTTAATTCATTAAAAAAGGTGATTGCAAAATCACGTGCATTTTACTTTACACGGGGCATATAATAGGTATCGATACTCTCCTGAAAAGTAGTCAAAAGTTAGGTATGAGCTGAGCATAGGGAGAAAGAACAAACCGATGGTGGTAATGCTGAGAATGTTAGGAGGCATGGGTCACACAATCCATCAAAATAAGATTATAAAATACAGAAAGTCAACCAACTTATTTAAAATTTAAAGATTATTTTTAAGTTGGAAATAGTTTTAGCTTTAAATGAGGTTTAATAATTGAAAAAAAAAAGAAATATAACACTGACCCCTGAAGATCCCACCTGTCGGGTTGTCCATTTAATTAAATTAAAAAAAAGGGTTCATACTTTTCCTATTTTGCTTAAGAATCTCAAGAAAAATTAAATATTTCTGATAAAATCCAAGTATTTAAAAAAAGTAAAACTGTGCATTTTATTATACACATTCATTATTACGGGCAGAATAATTTCAATGTCAAGTATAGGTCCTTTCCAGAAACGTAGGCAAATATGAGATCGAGAAAGGGGAAAAGAACGTGCCAATACTTGGTGGTCACCCTCCAAAGTACTGACTGTGGCTGAAGGTGCTTAACTTGAGTTAAGAATGAGCCATGATTCACGCGTTAAAACATAAAAAGCCTTGTTTGGCGATTTATCTTAAGGCCAATTGAAATAATCACCAAAGATTAAACTCTAGCTTCGACTTTATCGACTTGGCAACCTATCTAGAAGTCCTTCCGCGCCAAGCTCCCGTAGAGTAAATATTTCAACTTTTGCAATTGTGTGAGTCTTGCACGGGAGAGGCGACATGATGACTAATTTATTCTACAAACTGAACTTAACAATTTAAATAACTGGTGCCTCCAAAATAACATTTTACTTTATGTTGACAAATGTTTTGTTATACCTTTTACAAGGAAAGTAAATCCCTATTCATATAATTATACAATAAACAACTCTGTCATTTCAAGAAAAAACAATATTAAAGATCTCGGTGTTATCTATGAATAAGTATTTAATTTTAATTTGCATATTTGGGAAATCACATTAAGATACCAATAGAAATCTTGGAATTTTAAAAACGATCAACATCTAACTTAAATGATAGTAATGTTATGTTTTTAATGTTTTAGTTCGTCCTATCTTGGAATATGAAGCTGTGATCTGGAATCCTTCAAGCAAATCTTTAATGAAATTAATAGAAAAAGTACAAAATAATTTTCGAAGTCATATTTCTTTTAAATTCTAAACCTCTGTTGACCAACCTAATACTCTAGAATGCAGAAGATCATTAGGTAACCATATTTAAGTTTTTCATTAATATTTTAAACTAGCTGATATGCCCGGCCTTGCACGGGTGGAGTATAGCTTTAGGATTTCTTTTTAAATTTTCAATATATTTTATACCTTATTTTACCAGGTGAAAGGCAATAAAATCCATCCAGTTGTCAAGTATTTTAATATTTGAACAATTTCTACATTTAACCTCATGATCCCCATAAAAAATCAGAAACAAATCTCCCAAAATTACTTAAAATATGCCCATTTAGAACCCTTGATTAATCATACAGAATTTTAATTAACTTTTTCTGTGAAATTATTCAATAACTAAAAGCGTATTCTATTTAGCAATTTATGAAAAATCTATCTCTATTTGAAAGGGATTTTACATTTTTTTAAACTTAAAAAGGATTTTCTTTCGGTTTATATTTATCTTTAATTTGTGTGCTTGTATGTGTGTGGGAATTTTACATTGTACTCCTACCATGAAAAGGGATTATGTTAATCTGTATTGTAGATGAATGATTAAAATAAAATAAAAATTCATTTTCAGACACAGATTTGATTTTATCTCAAAATACCAATCTATAATAGAAACAACGGGATACCCCTTAGTGATTAGGTACAAGCTAGATAAGCATCTGTTTTATTCGAAACGCTCAGATATTTTAGAAATATCTTCACGGAAGTAATATAAAAGCTGCTTAAAAACAAACAAAAATCCCAAATTCGTAAATTATTTTATACCTTTTCGTTCACCTACATGGATCCTTATACGATCCCAGAAGACGTGAATTTTGTAAAATTTGTTGTAAACTATTTGCTGATTATAAAATTAAATTAATAAATAATTGTCGAAAAAGTTTATCAAAATAATTAGGGACCAACCTTTCTTAGGATGATGCTTTAGAAAAATGTATTGAGAAGTAAGAAAACAGGCAAAAAAATTGTTTCGCTGGCAAAGAAAATTTCAACTTTTGGTACTTTAAGTTTAGACGAGCGCAAGCGTCAAATTTTATGCCAAATCACCAAAAATAATCAAAATCAAGCACTATTAAGGCATCTCAACTAGCAGTGTTTCTTTATATTTTTTTACATTTCAATGTGTAGTTTTTAAAACAATGCCAAAAAAAAGTGCAACTTGTAAGATTTGCACCGGTTAACACTTCAGTGGCATTTTGTTTTCTTTAAAAACATTCTACAGATTATCCTCCGTGTCTCAGTCCTATTACCAACTAGTTGCTTTTTTTAATGATCCCGCTTTATAGGAATCACGGTAAAACCTGTGGCATATTACAAAAACAAAGATCATCCTTTACCTCCATCCGTACTGTCTTATTTATCAGCATATTTCTTATATTGATCCATCGACTCTTACTGCTCAGTTGTCCAATAACGTATTGCTCGTCCTTCCACCAAGGAACAGACTCTTTCTGAAGTTTAGGGGTTTCCATCTTCACAACCTCTCCACAAAAGTCGGTATCATCCTTCCTCAACCGTTGGCTGTTGAACCGCTTCATTACCGATTCGGCCAGTTGTTCGCCATACTTTTTCCGATCAATGAAGAGCTTTTCTGACTCGGCTTGTTTCGGAGCCCCGAACAATGGTGTGAAAGGTAAAAAAGTGTCTATTCTTCCCGTTTCCGGATCGACATGGTACTTAATCTATGAATAAAAAAAGAATATTTAATTGGGGAAAAGATAGTGTAGAACAGGGGTTTCCAACTTCTAAGTACTCTAGGGCCGCAATCGAAATCACAAGTCAAGGGGCGGGCCGCAAAGTATTCTGGAACCTTTTTAACGATGATAATTTTTTGGGGGTGAGAGTCTTCAATATGAAACTTTTCCAGCAAAAGAGGGACGAAGGTTGTTTACATATTTTGAATGTATACTCTACTGTATTTTCCAAAATTCCAAAGAATATACTAATTTTTTTACTCTTATACAACTCGTAGGAATACTGATTATATTTAATATTCTGAATATTACTTAAATGCAAACGTCTTCCTCAAGAAAACATTTGTAAATTTTCTTTAGATGATTGTTTTACCTAATTTTTTTGACACTCCATTTTGTCCCTCCTTATGATAAAGGTTATAAAAGCCTTCATACCCCCTTGCTACGCTCAGGGGGAATTTCAGGTTTTACAAACGACCTCTCGAAACTTCAAACTTATAATTCTTGCACCAAAAAAAACAATCGAAGCTAGTCCATAATCTAATAGTTATATGGGGGGGTCGGGGGTTTTCCTCCGAAAAAAATTTTGAATTTTAGTGTGCTAAAAAGTGTTTTGAGGCTACTTTTTGGAGAGTTTTCAGAGAGCTTCGCGGGCCGCACAAAATGACCCGGCGGGCCGCCAGTTGGAAACCCCTGGTGTAGAATTTTGTTTTTTGTTTGGTTCAATTCCGTTAAAGGTCCCGCTAAATACCACCATGCTCTTTTGGTCACTAAAAAGTAGTATTGCTTAATAACTTCAAACTAATAGATTAAAATGTTTCTTCTTCTTCAGCAGCAGCACTACAGCCTGGTGCAGGCCAAGACTTTCAGGCGGCACGACTCTTTGCCAGGTTAGTTTGATCAATAATGTTTAGTTTGATCAATAACTGTTCAGTTTATTAATATAAATCAGAAAAATGTGTCGATATTTGAATATATGGCGTTCATAAAAACTTGGTGATATTAAGCGGGACCTTTAACGGAATTGAACCTTTTGGGTTTAAAAAAACTGTGAGTCTGTAGAATTATTATTCTTCAGAAAGCTCTTAAATTATATGAATTTTATCTACTACTTGATATCAGACAATTAGTGATACCTATAGGAGGTCACAGTTAGGGGTAAAAATAAAGAGGGAGGCTTCGAGATACCCCCCCAAAACAGAAAGACGGAGGTTTTCCTATTTTGAAAGCAAAGTCAGTGAAATTTTTATAAGTCTTCTAAAATTGGTATAATGTCTGCATCCGAATGTTTTCTGGATATGCCCATGGTCACCATCCTTGTAAAAAACATATTTCGACACAACTACTTCTCTATTGCTTGACCTTACCTCTTGATAAGGATCAAAGAAATGACTAATATCCTTTCCTCCGAATGTTAACAAGGTGGAAATTCCAGGATCATCTGTAAAATGTAATGCATATTGATACTTCTTTTTAAAACACTTGTGAACATTTTTTTTCTCAGGGCGCTCTCTGTAGTCAAGCTACGCCACTGATCTCAAAAAAATAAGTTTCTTACCTTTATAAATCTCACATAGAGGAGTTAAATTCAGAACCTTTCCAAAAAGCACCACCCATAAACTATCAGCTGTGTTATGCAAAACTACTTCACTAAAGGTAAAATATGGTTTTCTGTTCATAGCTAATTTAAAAGAATAATTTTTGAAAAGAAAAAGAAAAATTTTGAATTTAAAATAATTAAGAAAAAAAGATTATACAATTTTGAATTTGAACTATTGAATGAAATGAGATTTAATAACAGCAACAAAGTCGCAGTTAAAAATACAGTCATAAAACAAAACTTCACTAGTTCAAATTTCAGTCAAAATATCCCAAGTATAGTGACTAGAATAAGTCTTATTCTAGGTCACTATATCCAAGGGAAAAACTTACAGAACTCTTTCTGAGAGAGCATTGTAGTTTGCTTGGCAAAACATTTTGAAATCTTGGGTTTAAATATGCAGACCACCTGTGGGGCCGTTCAAATATTACGTAAGAATGTTTTTGGTCATTTTTGACCCCTTCCCCTTGCCATAAGCAAACCTTAACCCCCTCATAATTACGTAAGAAAACTGGCCGACCTCCCCCTTTGTTCTTTATTTATTTGTGAAGAATCAATGTTTAGCAGTGCCTAATGTGCCTAATAGTAGGTGTAATATAAAAATTTAAGACTTCATTAAAATAAATTTTGCTCCATGAGCCTCAACCTGTTGTTAAAATTTTCCTTGTGAAGTTATGCTTGAAATTATTTTCGTTAATTATACTGTTAATTTTTTTGTAAAATTTATTTTTTGTTGAATTTAAAAAATATTTATACAAGAAACAAGATATTTTCGAAAATGCAGTGTTTGTTACATCTTACGTAAGCATCAATCATTCCCCTTCCCCCCTTAGGTGCGTAATATTTGAACGTCCCCTGTACAATTAAAAAATTAATTGCCTATTTGATTCTAATCTTCTTCTTTTTGACCAATTAGATTGAGTAAAAGAATAAAAAACTCAGCAATTAGTGTTTTTTTCGATTTAAATGTATTAGCTTCTTTGGATTTACATTAACAGAAGTTAAAAACCTCAATTTTATATATTATTCCATATTAAATTTTGGTTAATTAATCATTATTTATGAAGGTAAGATGATTAAAGAGATTGGGATATGAATAATTATTTAAAGTTTTCTATTTAGGGTTTATATGATCTTAGTTTCAATTAAATTGGTTTTAGAATTAAATTGAAGTCGTGTGTATTATAATTATTTATTTTTAACTCGTGATCAACGTTTATTTTTAATATATTCTTTTAAAGAATTTTCCTTACTTGAAATTTATTTACTGTTTTTACAACTGTATCTCAATTTAGTAGTCAAATTAAGCGAAAAATGGGCTGGAGGTAAACATTTAGAAATACAAGCAGAAACCCCCTGGGATATATTTAGGGAGGTCTGAGGATGCCTCACCTGAAAATCCCAAAAAATCCGGTGACAGGTTTTCCGCCATTTTGAAAAAGAAGTCGGCCATATTGGATTTTTCCATAGTTCATAGAAACAGTTATAACAGGCAAACTTATTAGTTAAAAATGTTCGTTCTTGTTTTAAAATGCGTAATTCAGTGCGTTCTTGAAGTTTCATGCATCAATTATTGGTTCTAAACCATACATTTTTTTAAAATTAAGCTAAAATAGCAATTTTTTCGTATTTATTTCGGTTGTAGTTCTTTCGTTTAATACTGTTTCAGAACTATTATAGATATCAAGACCAAAATAACTGTAACTTGTTTAGGAGGGTCTTTGGCTATACCATGCCAAAATTCTAACAAATCCCGCCATTAGTTTTTCTCCCTTTTGAAAAAACGATGGCTATACTGAATTTTCCGTGTTTCTTAAAAACTGCTATATCCAGCCAACTTATTGGAACAAAATGCTAAATTTTTTTATAAAATACGTGTCTAAGTGTAAGTTTTTGAAATATCATTCAGTAAGTTAATATCCTTAAATATTTCATTTTAAAAACTGGGGAAAATAGTAATTTTTCAGTCTTTTTCTATTGTAGTTTTTTTATAGTCCAGGCAAATTAGACATTCAATATAACAGGCTGAAAATTGGTGGATATGTAGAGGATAGTGTCCTTCTAGATATCCTGAAATTCCCTGAAAATCCCTCCAGGGGAAAATCCACCACTTTGAAAAAACCACCGTCATCTTGGACTCTCAATTTAAGCATAGTGATAGTGGAGTTTTCTCTTTCCACAACAATGAAATTTTCCCAAAAAAGGCATTATTGGAGCTGAAAAAAACTGCAATTTTAAAGTCGAATATTTCAAATACTATTCTTGCGATTTAAGTAAATTTAGGTTTAAAATGCAGTTTATTTATTCAAGAAAAACATGCAGTTAAGAGCATGGTCAAAAATTTGACCGTTTGATTGCTATATCGTTTGAGCATAGTTTGTTTTCTTTAATTTGACCGTTTTGTCCATTCTTTTTTATTTAGGTTCAACTAAACGGTGATATTTTTGACCATGCACGTAATTGCATATTTTTATTGAATAATTTATCTACATTTTAAGCCTAAATTTGCTTAAATCTCACGAATAGTTTTTGAAATATCCGACATTAAAATTTCAGTTTTTTTTTCAGCTTCAATAATGCCTATTTGGGGAAATTTCATTGTCGTGGAAAGAGAAAACTCCATTATCACTATGCTTAAATTGAGAGTCCAAGATGACGGTGGTTTTTTCAAAGTGGTGGATTTTGCCCTGGAGGGATATTTTGGGAATATTGAAATATCGTTCAGGACACTATCTTCTACGTTTCCACCAATTTTCAACTTACTATTTTGAATTCTTACCTACATTTTCACACGGCAAATCATTAATTAAATAAATTTAATTTTATTTAAATTAAATTTTTTATTTCGAACTATTTCGAACTTTAAAATACGTATTATTGAATTATTTGGGACAAAAACAAACTCCATCAAACCCTTGGTTCAGTCGCTATGCTTAAAAATACATCCCAAGACGGCGGTGGTTGTTTCAAAATAGCGGAAACCCTTGGAGGGATTTTTTGGGAATTTCGGGATATTAATTAGGACACTGTCTTCTACATTTTCACCAATTTTCAGCATGTTATCTTGAATGCTTACCTACATTTTAACGCAAAGCAGTAATTAAATAAAAATTAATTATTATTAAATTAAATTTTGCATATTGAATTTTTTAATGTTTTCTCTTAAAATACACAATATTAAACTATTTGGGACAAAAACGAATTTAATCGGCTCCTTGGTTCAGTCGCTATGCTTGAAAACTCAATCCAAGATGGCGTTGGTTTTTCCAAAATGGCGGATTTTCCCCTAGAGGGATTTCTTGGGAATTTCAGGATACCCAAGAAGGACACTATCCTTTACATTTCCACCAATTTGCAGCGTGTTACATTGAATAACTAATTTGCCTGGACTATAAAAAAACTACAACAGAAAAGACTGAAAAATTACTATTTTTCCCTGTTTTTAAAACGAAATATTTAAGGATATTAACTTACTGCATGATAGCGAAAAGAATCTTGTGCAAATGTTAATATTGATTGAAAAACAACGTTTATTTTTACACAATTTATAAAAATTTTTTTTTTAAAAATGTAGACAATTGTTTCGGGGATCAATGGATCCCCTTCTTCAGTACAAAAAGACGAAAATACATTTTAAAAAAAAAATTTTATAAATTGGGTAAAAATAAACGTTGTTTTTCAATCAATATTACTGCATGATACTTCAAAAACGTACACTTAGACACGTATTTTATAAAAAAAATTAGCATTTTATTCCAATAAGTTCGCTTGTTATAGCAGTTTTTAAGAAACATTGAAAATTCTGTATAGCCACCGTTTTTTTCAAAAGGGCGAAAAACTAATGGCGGGATTTTTAGAATTTTGGCATGGTATAGCCTAAGACCCTCCTTAACAAGTTCCAGTTGTTTTGGTCTTGATATCTATAATAGTTCTGACACAGTATTAAACGAAAGAACTACAACTGAAAAAAATACGAAAAAATTGCTAGTTTAGCTTAATTTTTAAAAAATGTATCGTTTAGAACCAATAATTGAAGCATGAAACTTAAAGAACGCACTGAATTACGCATTTTAAATAAAGAACGGACATTTTAAACCAATTAGTTTGCCTGTTATTACTGTTTCTATGAACTATGGAAAAATCCAATATGGCCGACTTCTTTTTCAAAATGGCGGAAAACCCGTCACCGGATTTTTCGGGATTTTCAGGTGAGGCATCCTCAGACCCGCCTAAATACATCCCAGGGGGTTTCTGCTTGTATTTCTAAATGTTTACCTCAAACCCTAATTTGACTGTACTAATTCCCTTATTATATATTTTGAATTTTATGCTATCAGTGTTGTTATATATGTTACAGTTAAAGTCCGGAAATCAGTTAATTTACAGATAACCTAGGTAATTTGCAGATTAACGAGGGTTATCCGTTAAAGAGCGAAATTTTTTTCAATTTCTAAGATTACCTAGGTAATCTTGAAATTACCTAGGTATTCTGCACCCTACCGACTAGACACTCGTTAATCTGCATACTACCTGTGATCAGTTATTTTACATATTAACGAGAGAGATCCGTTAGAGTACAAAAATTTATTTAATTTTTATAAAAAATTTAAGGTGGTTGGGGGGGGGCTGCCGCCCCCCCAAACCCCCCAAACTCGTTTTGGGGGTAAACAGTAACAGTGGCGAATTAAAAAAGGGGGCTCGGTACATTTTGATATTACACAAAACACGCGCTAATCACATAAAAATACTATTGAAATAGCAATTTTAATAGGAATAGAATATAAAAGTACCAACTTAGATTTTGTATCAATTGTGGTTTTTCGATCATGATTTGACAGTGTATATTTCAATGAGCATTAAACTAGCAAATCTTTATGAAAGTGCGGCGTAATCGGCTTCCAGCCTACCCTAAACTATTGCTAGGATTCGCGATCGATTACATTTCTTAAAACCTTGCCCAGGTTCCAGCGATCTTTGAATTAACGTTTGTTAAAAAAGATATTTCAACAGCTGGGACACTTGCTTTCGTTAAAATAAATCTCTGTCACTCTGAAGTCGGAGCTTCAACACAATTGTTTTAAAATACCCGTTTTAGTAGTAATTTACTGAACTTAAGCTTGTAAATTTACTGTACTTACATGCTTGTATTAGTTTAACTTTCAACGTGACAACTACCAGTGCTACGCACTAAATTTGAAATCAAAACACCAAATATGACAACAAACTACGTATTGAAACCCGACTGCGTAGGGGTAAGCGCATGGCGCAGTGAGCACCTCAACATTTTAACAGAAAGTATTGAGCGAAACAAACTATTTTGAACTTTAACTATCAAGAGGCCGTCATAGTGTAGATTCCCTAGGTAAAATGCAAAAAACTCTAATATCCGCACATTAACGACAGAAATCAGTTAATCTGAAGTTTACCTAGGTATTCTTTAGAATAACTAATTTTCAACTTTAGCGGTAACATATACATATATTCAAACTTTTAAGGGATATTTATTCATGGAGGGGATTTGGTGACGTATTTTTGGAAAGTTGGTTGACTTTTTTCTGTAAATTGTGTTTAATTGTTTTATAAAGTGTATTAGGTTCAGCTAGTTGGATTTGTGGGAAATGCGAAGCAATTCCAAAAGGTCCTGCGTCAAAAGTTTACGGGGGTTGGTGAGCGATAGCGAGCAGGGGGCGGTAGCTCCCTAGTTTGTTAAAATAATTAAATTTTAGTATTTGAATGGTTATTGGAATAAACATTTGATCGAGAGTTATTACTTAAAGCTGCATTACTTTTTAAGTACATTATTTTGTAAATTTTAATTTTAATAATCGTTTATTGAATTTATATTGAAGTTCTTTTAAAATTTGATACTGGATGTCTAAATAGGTCAAGCTTTAACGAACGTGGGGTGGGTCTTTCTAGTATAACAAAATATAACTTTTTTATTTAAAACAATTAATTTTTTACTATAAATTTTATTTTAAGACTATAATTTTTTTAAATTTTAAATTGTACATCTTTGTACGTTTAGAAAGATTTCAAATGCTCTCATTCAACCATTTTCTGTCCTCTTAAATGAAATTTTTACTGATTCTAAGACCCTTTCATTTTAATTTGAGCAAAAAAAGAAGAACTGCAGAAAAATCGCGAGATTCGTTGAAACTGAAACCTAAAAACCGAAACCCTTCCGTTTGTCCCTTTTCCGTCAGTCGTCAGTATTACTTCATTGAATCTGGCAACTGTTTTACCGGCGTCCGCACGAAAAATTTCAGCATCGAAATCGAAGTGTGAAAATGGTGCCCATGCTTCCCTTTTTCTAAATTTACAAATAGTATTTACACTCAAAAGATTTTAATCTACACCGTACTTATCAATTTTCGCCGGTGTGCAGTTAGATTGCTTAAAATCTTGTGTTTTATTGCATGCAATTGTCACATATTCCCTTGATATTCGGATAGTTTTGTTTTCGTATTGTGAGCAACAGCCCTTACAGACAAAAACATGAAACGCCAAAGTGTTTCGACGAGGTATGTGTATTAGGTCAATGATCTATTTGAATGATCTACGCTATAATAAATATATTCATATGCATGATCTCTTATGCTCTTACTAAAATTGAAATATACGACTTAATATTGTAGGATTAAATTATTGGATACATCTTACACATTATGATGAAGTGAACTTCAGTTCCTATAAACCAGAATATAATAGTAAAGCAAAACAAAAAAATATTAATCCCATTTATTTGAGAAAATTGGTGATTAAATAGTTTAGTTAAAGCCTTATTTGTTAGATTGCATGTTTTCTTGTTATTTTGATCTATTATGTTAGACAAGATTAATCACTATACTAAAGTGTTTATGAATTATAAATTAGAATTGCCACTACATTCATACCTTTTGTTTGATTTGTTACTATTAAATGATAGTAATGAGTATAACTGAGTATAGAAATTTTTATTATTTAGTAACCATTAAAATTGTTAAAAGATGATTCCAAAATCAGCATCCTTTGAAAATAAGCCATTTAGTTAATTTCCATATTATGACAGCTATTAATCCATTTCAGACGAGTAAGCGGGGAATCTGAGCAAGCACAAGTGCATGAAAGCAAGAGACTCAAAACTAGACACAATGCAGAGGTAGACTTACCCAGAGGTAGTGTTGAAGACACAGGTAAAATTCCAACATGATAATTTTTTTCTTTGCATAGTTAATGTAGATTTATAGCTATACTGAAATACTTATTTAAAAACACTTAAGAACAAGAGTTATTTATTTTATATTTTTACATTTTTCAAAAAAAATGTACTGGTAATTAAATATTTTAATTTTAAAGTCGAGAAAAAAACACGTGATTGAAAACGCTTATTGTTTAAAGATGTCAACAATCATACCATCAACTCCATTGCTTTCCAACAATGTTTATAATAGGATGATGTCAACATACGATGATCCCAAACTCTTAGCGTTTTCGCCCGCTTTTAAAAAGTGGATTTTTGTTAATTTTTTTGGCAATCAAAAAATTTCTCGACCGGCCTCAAATTTTGGGTAGTTGCTTATTTTTGCAAGAAGAATCAATTCAAAAATCATGGAACTTCCTCATTAGACATGGTTTCATGTTACTCTTTGCATGTTTGAATTTATAAAGTTTGTTAAGTAGTTTCGTAAGTATACAAACTTGCAATCTATAACTTTTAGCATTTTATTTCTTAACCCATTAACGCCCAAATTATTTTTTTGGAGGGCGAATAAGGAAGTTGCATGTGTCAGATTTTCAAAAACAAACAAGTGTTCCGAATGGTTTTTTGTATGGTAAAATGAAATATCTAGTCAGTTTTTCAAAAAAATGTACAGGTAATTCAATATTTTAATTTAAAAGTCGAGAAAAAAACACGTGACTGAAAACGCTTATTGTTTAAACCAGGGTTGGCAAAAAACCGGGTTTTTTTAAAAAAACCAAAAAAACCGGGGTTTTTTGGTTTAAACCAGGTTTTTTTGGTTTAAACCAAGTTTTTTTAGAATTTTTTTCCAGAATAAGTTATTTTAGCAGTGATGTTTGAAATTTAGTTGTAAATGAGACATTTATTTCAGGGGTTGTTTATAATTGATAAATGATTTGTATATTTCAATTAATTAATTAAAATTAAATTAATTTGTTTTAAAATAAATTTTGTTTTTAAAATATTCCAATTTGAATATCTAATATTATTGTAGTGAATAAAAATCGGTGTTAATTTATCTTGGATAAATGACTGAAATAATCAAATTATTTATCTTAATTATATATGGATTAATTTATGAACTTAAGAAATTTCTTTAGAAAGAGAAAATTTTATTTTTTAAATAAATAAAAGGGAAATGTAAGCAACTAATATTAATTGAAATTGGATAAATGATTGAGATAATTAATCCGATTAGGGAAATTAACGGTTTTTTATTAATTTAGTAAAAAAAACCAACTGGTTTTTATCTGTTTATAAACAAACCAACTGGTTTTTAATTTTTATCATTAAAGAAATCAATGGTTTTTATTAATTTAGTAAAAAAAAACAACTGGTTTTTATTAATTTAGTAAAAAAACCAACTGGTTTTTATGACTGACAAATAAGACAAATTGGTTTTATCAATTAATTAAAATCCAAGCCATATTTTATCAGTGAAAAACAGATAACTTTTGTGTATCTTTAGTTACTCTTTGAAATAATGCTTCATTTTAAAGGAAATTAATAAATGAACTATCTCTTGCAACATATAATAAGTTTAACTTAAGCATTTAAGGTTAAGATTAGAGAGAATTCAATAATTAAAACCATTAAATTAAAAGATTTCTGATTTTTAATCACCTTAAAATGTCAATTTTTTGATAAATCTGACCTTTTAATTTTGTGTTAAAGATTATACTTAATAACACTTTCTTTAAAAAATCCTGAAAATATTTTATAATTTCTAAAAAAACCAAAAAAAACCAAGTGGTTTTTTTGGTAAAAAAACCACCATAAAAAAAACATGGTTTAAACCAATGGTTTAAACCAAATGGTTTAAACCGGCCAACCCTGGTTTAAACTATAAGATGACGTCAACAATAATACCATCAACTCCATTGCTTTACAACAATGTTTAGTATAAGATGACGTCACATCCAAACTCTGGCGTTTTCGCGCGCTTTTAAAAAGGGGATTTTTGTAATTTTTTTGACAACCAAAAAATTTCTCGATCGGCCTCAAATTTTGGGTAGTTGCTTATTTTTGCAAGAGGAATCGATTAAAAAATAAAAAAAATCATGCAACTTCCTCATTGGATAAAAAATCATGAATCTGGTGTATTTTGCCTTCAATATATGGATATTATAAACAAATTTTGTCAAAACATTCATTAGTCTCTTTAAAAAATGCTGATCTAAAAATAGATCACTGGGCATTCGGAGGATTATTTTTTGTCAAAGAGCTAAGTATTAGTTGAACATCAAAACATCCTAAAAAATATGAAATAAATAGAAATATTAGTATTTCTCTTTAAAAAAACGCGTATTTATTCATAAATATTTGAGAGAAAATAATTAAAAAGTAATAAAAAATTTAAAAACTTACCCACAATTAAATACACAAATAGCCTATGTTAAAAGTAATTATAGGGGGAAAAGAGAAATTGAACCAAGAACTTTAAATTTATGTAAGTATATTATAGAAAACATATGACATGACATAAAATTTTTATTAATAAGTAAAATAAAATGCATTGGGCTAATTTTTTGAAAATTTTGTGGATTGGTTTTACCATAGATTAATAATATTCATGAAATAAAATGTAACTTTATCTTACATGGCAACATTAAAAATTGCTGCTTGTTTGAGATTTTCACCGACCCTATTCCAATAAACTACTTATTTATTGGGGGCACTGGATTTTGCAGTATTCCTTAATAGAGGTGCTTGCGACAACAATATAAGCTTTTTCTTACATTGGAGTTCGCTCATTGTTGCCGCAAACACCTCATTTTGGGATTCCAGATAAAAGGATTATTACTCTAAGTGTTTTCCGATATTTTGGGTGGAAGTCAGTAACACCCTTGTGAACCTTAGAATTCATTAGTGGGAAAACTTCAGAATATTAAAAATTGCTTCTTAAAATATTTTAGGTTCTGGAAGTAGCACTGAGGAGGATTTTCATGTTGGTCATTCAGCTGCTTTAAAACACTTGGCTGCTGAAGGGATTTCTATGCAAAGCTGCCCAGAAAACGGATCAATCTCTGATGTAAACTTAAACGGTTCCATGAACCACACTCCTTCAGAAGGGAATAACCCAATCCACAATAATGAACTCAATGGGGATGGCAATGCCAATTTCCAACAGCCAGACATTGTTGCATTTGAACAACAGCTGCAGCAACAGCAACAACATTCAAATGGCTTTGAAAACAATTTAATTGATCCACAGGCACCATCTTCTGACAATCTTCCCAATATTCTCCCTAACAGTAGTGCTGAAAATGTTGTATCTGGGGGTGCAAGCAATTTGGAAAACCCGGAAAATGTTAGAGCAAATAATGCAGATTACCCTGCACCTCCTATTCTACAACCAGAAGTGGAGCAGAATCAAATGGATTACAGTCAACCTGACATATCTGATGAGTGTAACAGAGGAGGTGAAACTAGTGAATCTTCAAGTGCACCTGTTGGTATGTAACTCTGTGATTTATGGTGGATTTAGGAGAAGCATAAAAGATTATATTTATTCTAATAACTTTTGATCCTTTTACACAGAGCAAAGTGGCTGTGAACAGTCAAAGGTGTCTAGTCTGGACCAACAAGAAGCCTCTACATCATCTTCCTCGTCATCTAGTCTAAAAGAAAGTCATAGTTTGAATATGCAGTCTGTTTTGAGTTCGAGAAGAGTTGATGTTGACAACATAACTTTGTGTCGTCTGAATGTTACTGAGCTTGTAGGGCATGCAGACGTTGTCTTTTCAGTTGCAGCTGATAAAGATTTTATTCTTTCATCAAGGTAAGGTTTAAAATATTTTGAGAATTTTTTTTAAATTTGAAATGTTTTCTGGTAGAATGTTGTCTTAAACTCTTTTTTTGACGGGTGCATTAAACTGCTCTGAAAGAATGGGGGGATAGTCACTGGACTTCAAAGTCAAATTAAGGTTACATGTAGTGAGGCACCAGGATTTACTGCAAGTGATTGGAGAGAAATAGCACCACACATACTTTGGCAATACTTTGTTAAAGCTTTTCTATAAATATGGCCTTAGTGAAAAATCGGAATGTTAAAAGCAGACAATTACGGTAGTCATTATTTTCTCACTGAAATTCTCGAAAAATTTGGTGATTTTGGGTTAATCTTTAGCAGCATAGGATAGTTTTTAGCAATTATTTCAAGTTGTGCTAGGCATACTGTTGAGTTAATTACATCTGTTTTGCTTTGTAACTTAAATTTGCTTAATTGAAAACTTAAATTTGCTAAACTCAAATAACAATAATACATTATTGATGTAACATACATCAGATAGACCACTTTAAGTTTTTAAATAGAATATAGGCAGCTCAAGGTCACAATTTTATCTTGTCACCAGTGTAAGAAATAGGGCGTGCGAAGTGGTAAAATTGTGTGAGAAGTAATTGGATCAGAATTTAAATTGAGTAAAATGAAAATGGCTTTGGGATATTTGAAATGGTAAAATAAGCATTAGTTACGAAGCTTAAACATTAAGACTTCACAACCGGGATAGGCATCTATGTATATGTGATGCTGGTTATGCAATTTGTGGGTCAACCTATCTAATCTTGAGTTCACACATATGATTATTCCAGAGGGGATTTGATTCAACTTTTTAAAATGGTAAAGCAAGGGGACACAGGGACTAGATTTCAATACGTGTAATAGAACTAGGGGTCACAATTTCAAATTGAATAAAGTAAAATTTAAGACGGATTGTAGAAAGCATTATTTTTTTAATAGGGTAGTGGATAGATGGAATGCGTTGCCTGAAACAATTGTAAATTCAAGTGGGGTAAACGAGTTCAAGAAGAAAATTGACAGACACTGGGATTCCAGTAGTTGGGGTTAAAAAGACTGGACCAACCTTGCTTGGCTTACGCCTGTTGCTGGTCGACTTAATTTGTATTTTCAGAGTTTAACATTTAATTTTGTAACCTTTTAATTATGTTCCTTGTGATTATAGTGGCGACACCACTGTGAAGGTTTGGAATGTTGAAAGTGGAGCAGAAATCTGCAACTTTGGTGGTCATCATGGTGCAGTATCTTCAGTTATTCTCTTAAGTACTGAACAGTCGGAAACTCTTCGTTCAAAATTAAACTGCTTCCAAACTTCAAGAATTGCTGTGAGTGCTTCCTATGATTGTCATATTAGAGTTTGGTCTGTTTTAGAAGGTAAGTTAATTAGCTAGTTCTTATGTAAAAGCTAAAACAATTTACCTAATACAATTCAAAGCTGAAGGGATCACTACAGATCTTCAAATTACTGCTTTGAAATAAATAAGTTACCTTTTTAACTTAAAGACCAAGTCCACACTGATAGATTAACATTTGCGGCCTGAGCATGATCACATCGTCTACCAGTTGAAAACCGTCTTCTCTCACTCATGACGTCACATTACGAGACTTCAGCAAAATGTCACATTACGAGACTTCAGCAAAATGTCACAGCACGAAGCTTTCGACTCATTCTCGAAATCCGACAATGACTTCGTTTTTTGCCAACAAGCCGAAACTTTCATTCCGATACCTCCAGAGCAATCGGAAGCGATTTCGAACAGTGCCGAAAAAATTTACAATGCCTTTTCAGGAAACAATGACATTACTTTTCAGATTAATATTCCTTGTACATCAAGAAGTGGTCTTAAGAATTAATTTTCAACCTTTGGATGAAGCAATATCTTTTTTTTGCGAAGGAACTAAGTTTTCTATGCGTAGGTCAGGGCATGCTCAATGGACTGCAAATCGGCTCTATTAGTTTGGAAATGGATGAATATTTTCTTCATAAAAATATGTGTCATTGGGTGCTTGTTAGGATGTGATAATTTTTCTTTCATTGTAAAAAGGTATTTTTACACGATTTAGAGATTATATTAATAGAGTAAAAACGTCAGGGAGTTTCAATAACCAAAAGTCATTCAAACCAATTCATTTAGCCTTCCGATTATAGATGGCAGCACATAATCTGCCGCTAAAAGTAAATGTCATTTTGATTTTTTAAACAGAGAATATTTGTTGTTTAAAAGGGTTTTTTATTGCTAAAAGTGTTATTAGGTTCAGGAAATATATCGTAATTATTGAAACGGTCCATAATTGTCAGGTTATTTATTTTCACTAAGAAGGCAATATGGCGACCCAGCTACCCTGTTCGAAAGGACCACTCTTTTTTGATTGGCCAAACGCTTCTCGATACCTTCTCGAAGGAGAAAGCTAGATCTCATGTCGAACTGAACTTCGTGATACAGCCTTTCGAAAAGCAACCGAAGGTTGTGGAATGACAAGAAGGTGTTTTCGGATACTCCTTTTCGACTTTTGTCGAATAGGACTATAAACGATACGATGATGCTAAGGCCCCTGTATAGACATAGACCATTGCGAGGACGTTCAAAGCTAATTCTAGGGCAGGGGTACAGAAAAGGTTCTAGATCACAATATTTCCCCAGAACACAATTAATTCTGTCCAAAATTTCCCCTAAAATGTCTCAATATTTTACCAAAAAAACTTTTCCATAAAGACTTAAAATAAGGCGATTTTTAATAAAATCACCAATCCAGTTGTTTTTTCTGCATATCAGTCAAAACGAAAGGGAAAGCTAACTCCACAAAGGAAACTCGTTTTTTCGGCTTAGATCCGTAGTTTTCCGCTATACATCCGTAGTTTCCGAGTTTTTACCTCATTTCTGTAGTTTTTATAGGACAGGATATTGTCAGCAACCAAAATATTTGTTACTAATAACAACTTGAATTTATAGAGTTTTTCTTTATAAACTTAGGCAAAAATTTCCCCACAACTGCCTGAATTTCCCCCGAACATTGTTCGAGCGTTCAGACATATTCTACACCAGTGGTCATTTTACCACCACGGACCGGTCAACGTTTGATAATTTTACCGCGGCCCACTGGGGAGGGGTTGATTATTTACATTCTAGATTATTTTGATTTATTAATTTTAATTTAATTGTATTTAAACATGCTTTCAAAATAAAGTACAGTTGCACCAAAAAATAAATATAAAGTGATTTATAATTCATTTCATTCATTAATTTGGAGTATAAACCTTGGAATTTAAATTCATTTTCAATGAAATGGTCGGCCCGGTACCATTTGATCCACGGACCGGCACCGGTCCGCGGACCAAGGGTTGGAGATCACTGTTCTACACCCCTGGCCTAGGGTAGGAAAACTTGAGAGGTGTCAAGCTTATCAACCAACATCACAGTTAAGCTTACTCCCAAGGTATTTCTCCAAGAAATCTAAAGCCGTTTCTGATTGTACAACAAAAACACAAGGAAGTTCTTGCAATCAAAATGGAATTGATTATTCAAATACTTTAATGGAATTTAAGCGCCATGAAATCAATGCATTTTTTTAAAGGGGAGAATTTATAGTTTTAGTTGTGGACTATTTATTTAAAGAACTACTAACAGGTGTGACTGTTTTATTTATAACTTGACTCGCCACTGATTTTTTTATTCTCACTTAAATGCCTAACTGGATATATTTTTTCAGGTCATGAAATTCTCTCCATGTATACTTTCAATCCTATTACTTGTATGGGATATCTAGAAGAATTAATGTATGTTGTTATTGGTACTGGTAAGTATTTAATTATTATCTTATCTTAAAGATATTATCTTCCATTATTATTTGGTACTAATCTTTTTTTTATTCTATCAAAAGTAAAATAACTCAAACATTTAAAGATTTACAGTAAAATTCCTAAATAAAAAAATTTCTTTTTAGTTAGTAAATGGAATTCTGATTTGTGTGTATGATATAATACAATGATCTTGTTTGTTTCTTTTTTGTAAAAATATTTCATGCTCATTCTCAAAAAAAGGTTACTACTAGCATTTACTTATCATAACACTTTTTCTTTTGTAGAAGGAGGGAAGTTAGAGGTTTGGGACTTGCATCAAGCCAAACTTGTACATTCTGTTTATGCTCATGATTTAGCTGTTTCCAGCTTAGAAGTAATGACACTTTTGTATTTATTTTGTTTCTTAAACTTTAAAAAGTATGTGGAAAAACGCCTAGGAGTTATAAAAATTTTGAAATAATTTTAATGTTAGCACATGGATGAAAGTTTTCCTTCTATGTACTTAAATCAGTTCTAGCATTTTACTTTCATGCAGACAAGGAAAAAATTACAAGAAGTTAAGTGTAGTTAAAATTATTTTTAATGAAGATGTGTAATCATCTTCTGTTTTAGGAAAGTTTTTTACCCATAAATGTTTTTGATAGATGTTTATAAAACATTGTTTGCTAACCTAGTCACATACATTCTCTTGTAGTTTTAATATTATGGCTTTAAGTTTTATTTTACAATATTTTATTCTGAAATTGAAATAACTAAGGTAAATTGTATGGTTGATTAAAAAATAAAGGGGATACTTGGGGAAGTGCCAATATCATCATATCTTAAACTCCAGTTTAACCAGCCTCCTAGGTCCTGGGTGAGTCTATGTAGAACTTGTGACTGAAAGTCAGTCGACTAAGTGGCGAGCCTGCTATTAAGGCCCCTCTTGATTTCTCCTAGCAAACTTAGTACTCATTTTATAAACCCAGAAGGGATAAAAGGCTGAGTCAACCTTGCCTAGCCTGGGAATTGAACCCTGGTCTGCCCCACCAGGCTTTACTCTGGTTGTTTAAAATTTTACAACTCTTAGAGATCGTGTTCATTTCTCTTATTTGATATTGATTTAACTCTATATTGTTCTTATTTTACATTATCACTCTTTAGAACTCTCAGAAATCATTTTGGAAAGAGTATGCTGCAATACTATTGTATACTTACTTGTTTAACTATGAGAGCTAATGAAACGGATGTTCTTCCTAGGTACACGACACTTATGTTTATTCAGCGTCTAAAGATGGTGCTGTGAAAGTGTGGCTGTTTGAAGAAGGCGAACTGCAACATCTATATACCAGAAGACGTAGGGAAACCAACATAAGCTCATCCTCAATGAGCCCAACACAATGGAAAGCAATTACTGTGCACAAAGATAGACTCTTTCTTGGAGACAACACTTCAAGTGTAAAATCATTGGATTGGAGAATAGGTAAGGCTATGAAAATGGTAGGGAAGTACAATAGTTGTATATTATAGTTGAAGTTAGTTTATTTAACATTGTTTAATTTTATAGGCCGTTTGAAGTTGTTTATGAACCAACAAGATAGCCATGGTATTTGTGAGGCTGTCTTGGCAAGAAATAACATTTTATTTACTTCTTTCTATGATAGTAGGTCAGATACAGGAGGAGTAAATGGTATGTGTTGTTTTTCATTGCATCTTTTTCCTGCTATATATGTTAAGTTTTTTGTCTTAAGGTATAATTTACCTTATACTTTTTCATTTCTTGCAAACTTATGTATATTGTTCGCAGGCATGTGATTTTATCGCTAATTAGCTGAAATCCGCTAATTTTAGAGGCATTGGTTATTAGAACTCCGATTTTTTGAAATTTTATATTATGTTCAATTGTTTGCTGAATTAATTTTTCAAAATCAAAATATTTTGCTGACATTTAAAAATTTCCTATTGAAGCAAATGATGTCATTTGAAAGTACTGTTGATTCAGTTCTAGTTTCAGGAAATGATGGGAGGCGAATTTTGCAGGTTAAACGTTCGTCATTTGCGAAATTTTATTTTGCGCACACTGAAAATTTGTGGGAGGTCCGGAGCGGACATAATGTGTACAAAAACTATATAAAACCCTGTTTTTAGGGTAAATTTCTAAAAAAATATTCTGGTTGAGGACCCCTGACCCCCCTTTGGTACTACAGTCGAGTCCGCTTAATGTGATCGCAATTGTCCAAGACTAAACTGATAACATTATCCGATCGATAACAATAAGCGATCCCATATCAAAAAACAGCAAACAGTTTAACTAGATTGTTTGCTTTAAAATCAAAATTATTTAATAGTAATAAATGTATTCAAAACTCTATTTTTACACTAGGTAAAATTTTAAGGGGAAAATATAAGAGTAGTTCAGTTAATAAAATTTAAATAACCACTTACTTTGTATTTTTAAAGAAAGGTCTCTTTTTTCCGCCCCATTATATCCTTCCACTCCAATAAACCACTTATTTATTACATAATATGAATTCCAGTAAACGAGGGAAAATCAAAATCTCTTATCAGAAACATCTGCAAAGTGCAAAGCCTGGATCTTGGTGTTTCTTTAACCAATCACAAGTACGGATTCGGACCCCCCATAACCGCTTTCTTTCAATATAACCTGCGGAATGTTTTGTTTTTCTTACTCATTGAGTTTCAGAAAAAAAAGGAGCGCCAGATATTATCACGGAGCAGGTGTTTACTTGTAAAAATTGACCTTCAACATGAAATTAGAACTCAAAAGTGGTCGTTTTAAAGGGGATATGGACAAATTTTGATAACATTAAGCGGAGTGATAATGCAAAGTTGATCACATTAAACGATATATTTTACATTAAATTATATAGGAATGATCGGGACCTGTCAATTTCGATAACATTATCCGATTGATAACATTAACCGTGATCACAATAAGCGGACTCAACTGTATTTTCAACTCGAGTATTCACAATTCTTTTTAGATTGAGTTTAGTAAGATGAGAATCCTATCTACATGTATATTGAAAAGCTAAATTAGACCTATTGTATGGGAGGGGGCTTAGGAATAATTTTGGCCCCTCTCGAAATAAATTTCTATATATACCACTGTAACTAATCTAGAAGCATCTAAAAATTTTCAGATAATTTCTTTCTTGAGCAATCGCATGCCTGTGTTTGTTAATGTTAACATCCATATTATGTCCTGTTTTATTGAAAACAATAGGATCTAGTTTTCAAAATTTTTCTAATGATGTGACGTTTCTATTTAGTTTGGAAATTACCTGAAATCACCTATGTTGCCACACTGACTGGTAATATTCAAGAAATTTGCAGTCTGGCTGTATTTCAACAGGAAAACTTCTTGCGTATTGTAAGCGGAGGACATCAGCTAGTTGTTTGGGATTTCGATTTCACAAATCCTCCTAATAAAAAGTAAGTACTGTTATTCATTCTTAAGAGTTACTTAAGTTTTCTAGAGCATTTGGGTGTGCATATTTTTCTTGCAAAATGCTATCAGAAAGGCTAACATTTTGTAAGACAACTTTACATAAGGTAGTAAAGAATTAAAGACTGAACCATGTCAAAATCTGCAGATAAAGTAATGTGGAAAAACTAACTCACAATTTAGGAATTGTTTTCTTTTGTCTAGAGATAAATAAGAACTCCTCCCTGATTAGGCAAGCATTTAGTGTTATATTTAGGCAGAAAAAAATTAAGTTTGTAAAATTTTTTTGCATTTTATGTGGCTATGTCCCTGTTTAAAAATATGTAGCTTAAATATAAAAGTAAATCATTATACTTATTATCATTTCAGTGCAACTGATCCTTTCTTTGTGTGTGAAGTGGAAAATATTGGATCTGAAATAGATGAGAAGTCAGTTCCCCTGAATGCATCTAAGCAGTTGCTTCATGAAACAGATGCACCACCTTCAGACAAAAAGAAGTCATGGTGCAGCATCTCATAAAGGGTGTTTGTTACTGTTTTAATGGTAATCTCACATTTTACTTAAGAGAAGAATGGTAAAAATGTTAGTTACCTTTTAGCTGTTTTAATTTTACATCAACTGATCAAACTCCCTTGGGATGTTCTATGTATTCCATTTCATATCGAAGTCTTGGATGTTGATGAGCTTATGAAAGAGCCTGTTAAGTGAACCTGCTTGAATGTTTTTGAATGTTCATACTTCCAGTATTCTTCCCATGTATTATTTTTTTATTTCATAATTCAAACTGAGTGGTTGAAGGAAAACATTGCAGTGTTCCTTTTAAACCCCATTTAACAAGCTCTTCTGTTTGCTCTTCAACTGAAAAAATTTTACAGTATAAACAGTAGCATATATCATTAATAAGAACTTCATACTCATTATGTAAAATACCAACATTCAAAAGATCTTCTCAACTGTTGATTGCACCTGCAGCTGACTTAAAGTACCTGCTTCTTCATTGTTTAAGCTCTGGGCCAACAGCTTATGTACCATTGACATAATTTCAGTGTATACAAGTGGATATTAGCTTTTATCTTTATTACCTCTAAATGTCTGACAATTTCTCAAAAGACTATTTTTGTGATGTTTTAATTGGTTGGTATCTATTAGAAAATTGGGAAAACAAAATGCAACTTATGTGAAGAGGTTGCATATTCTGAATTTATTAATGGAAATATGGACGTGCATGTAATTTAAAAAAATCTAACTAAGCACCGTAGCCTTAAAACAAATAACAGGCAGTGAAATATTATATATTGACTCAGTATAAGATTTCTACGATTGCAGGAATGTAGTTGTACACTGCTAACGGTTATGGTTTTAATTGTTTCAAATCGAAAAATATTAACATATATTATTATAATTTTGAAAAATTATTATTTTGGAGGGATTTGTTTCAAGCAAAACATAGTGACATAATAAAATATAACATGTATAGATGGTTAAGTATTGTGGAAATGTGAATGATAAGTTTTAATTTGAGCAACTGCTTTCTTATTTAAACATGACTATAAATAATCATGAAACATGGTTTTTTAACTTTTCTGACCAATAACTATTTTGTTAATAAGTTTTAAAATTAAGTTGGGAATGAGTAAAAATTGGTTTCATGTTACATTTTGCATGGTTGAATTTATAAAGTTTGAAAAAGTGTTTATTTTTGTAATCATGCAAAATTGCCATATTCGGTGCAATTTTGGCATTTTATTTCTTAGCATCACATAAATTAATATGAATAATTTATCTTCATCTTTATGATATGCCCATTTATCATTTATTCTGCACTGTTCAAGATTTAACCTTTGGTTGATGCAACTCAGAAATAAATAACTGTACATTTGAATCTCAATTGATTCTGTAGCTGTAGTGCAATATTGCTGTTATAATTATTACCTTGATTGTTCAATTTTCTTAACTATCTTGAGTAGTTAAATCGACGTGATTATGAAACTTTGCTTTAAAATTACAGTGATTTTTGCTTTTTAATACATCATACATATGACTGTTGAGTTTTCATAGTTATACATATTATGTTTATTTTCTTCTGATATTTAGGAGTAAGAGTTCAATTTAGACATAAGCTCAAGAGTCTTTAAGTTCAGTTATAAACAGATACATTTCTTTTGTTCATTATATTTGTAATCTGTTCCTATTGTTGTTACTTTTATTATCAAGAGACCCTAAGGTGTATTTCAATGTAAAATTATCTTATTGTTGTTTTTAACCTATAATTGTTAAAATGCCTTCCAATTGATTAATTTTAATTGCCAAATAAAAATACACAATGTCATTAGTTTAATGATCATTTGTCATCTAAGCCTTATTCTAGATTATTGATTTGTGTAAACTTGTGGTTTGAACTGAATACTTTGTGTTTAATCAAAATCAAATTTTAAGAAATCAGTACAAACTATTTATCAAAATTTTAAATCTAATGACTTCATTAGTTTGAAGAATTTACTTTTATATTTGTAGTAGATGTGTTCTAATTGAACTCCTGGTGTATTCTTCTTATGGTATTTGTTATTAAAGTGATTTTTTTATAATGCTGTCAAGTTATTTAGCTTCTGCCATACCTAAAAGTATTCATACAATGTTAATAGAATAGCACTTAGAAAGAAACTGATATTCTGCATTTTTCAGGGTTTTACAGTTCTTATCAACTCCTCACTCTTAGAAAAGGAGTACTGGTAAAGTAATTTTAATCAGGGGTGCGGAAAATGTTCCAGGGGTCAATATTTCCCCAGAATATGTTTAATTTTAACCAAAAATGTATCCATATTTTTATCTAAATTGCCCCCATATTTTCATTTTACAGTCATTCTACAGTTCATGTTACTACTAAAGTATTTAAATTTAATTTACTTAAATGCAATCTTTTATTCATTCTTGTGTACGTGTCACCTTAGCTATAAAATGTTTTTTAAAGTCAAAAACCTCGTAATCAAACAAGAATGTGATTTTTAGTGAAAATCTTCAATAATGCTGTGGATACGTTTTTTTTCCAGCATATCAATCAAAACACAAAGAAAAAGCAGTTTCAGGTATTCACCAAGGAAACTTTTTTTCAGAGTAGATCCATAGTTTTCACTCAATTTTCCGTAGAATTTGGGGGTGCAATATTGTCCTCAACTCAATATTTGTTACTAATTTTTTTTTTCTTAATAAATTTAGGCAAAACTCCCTGAATTCCCCTCAAACCATGTTTGTGTGTTCAGGCATATTCTGCACTCTTGCTTTAATGTCCTTACTTTTTTGTACTTCCTCAATGACCAATTTTATGGCTTTCATACAGAAGCTGAAATTAACTACCAAAATAAGTGAGTGGAAGAATCCGTGTCTGAAAACCAAGGTATATTGTAAAGGTCTACTGGTTCGGTTTAGGTTTTCATTTATTACTCTATACATTGTGGTAAATAACTTAAACATATTAAAAGTCAAAAGAAAGTAATTTATTAACTTAGGTCATTCAAGAAATCTTTAAAATTATCTTAACCCTACAGTGCATACTGTTGCCATTTGGCAACACGACATTTTTCCCATTTTCTACTCGAACTTCCATTTCCAAACGACAACACCATTCAATAAGTACAATAAATATAACATTTCATTGTATTAGCACTTTAGATTGCCAGTAAATGGCAGCAGGGGTACTATTTTGAGACATTTGTTAGTACTAGCGCTTATTCACAAATCCCGCAAGGTTTTTATGCTTTGATATAATGCGCATGTGTCACAAAGAAATAACATCCTAATAGCTAATAAGTTTTAAAGTTTTTGAATCCCGCTGGAGCAGTGGTAGGATGCCAGTGTAGCATGCGGCGGTTCGTAGGTTCTATCCCCAGATAATATTTTATTAAAATTTCCAAAAAACAGCAAAAATAAAGTCCATACGCATGCGCATTGTTATCAAAGTATAAAAACCTTGTGGGATCTGTGAATATGCGTAGCTAGCAGGGTTGCTTGATTTAAATCACTTGATTTTTTTAAAAAAATCACAACTTCCACAATTTAAATAAAAAATTATTTGTGTATGCATTAAAATGGTTTGCAAGATTATTTGCATTGCAATTTTTTTAAAATTCTGCTAGATATGTAACTGGGAGATAGGTTTAGGTCAGGGATGGTGAACCTTTTTCGATCAGTGTGCCATTTATATTACGGTTTATGATTTTCAGGTGTCAAGTGTGCCACTTGTTATTTTTTTAATAAATTATCTTTAAACCCTTGGAAAATGAAATCCTCCTTTGAGGGTCGATAGTTTAGAACAGGAGTTTCTAACTTAAAGTGGTGAGTGGTGGGCCGAAAAGTCTGTGGTGTATATAGAAATTTATTTCGGAAGGGGCCAAAAATTATCCTTCCCATGCATCTTTATTAATTTTAATGCAGATTTTTGATGCATTTTTGGTAGAATTTGCATTTTTTAGAATTTAATTTAAGAAAAAATGCTAATAATGAAGTTCCAAGTAAAGGGGGTCTGGGGGACCTCCCCAGATAATTTTTGTAAATTAGACCCTAAAAACGGTTTTGAACAAGTTTTTGGTGCATCTAAGTCCAACAGCAACACCTAAGAGGTGAGTGGGGGGTTCGGGGGTCCTCCCCCGAAAATGTTTTGAATTTCAGCTAGCTAAAAAGTGTTCTGAATCTGGTTTTGGGGATCTGGTTTAGTACTAAAGTTTTTTGTGTCATTTTTAGTGAATGTCGCGTGCCATATAGGTTCGCCATCACTGGTTTAGGTTATACCCTACATAAAATTGCCTGCAATTTCAAGAACAAATTTTACTTCCAATAACAAAAATATTTATGATGAAAAGTGGTAAATAGCAGGGTTTGGAATCAATAATTGTGATAAACTAAACAAGAATTAAAATATTTTAATTTTTTTTAACAGGTACATCAACTTTTTAAAATACACGCATGTAAATGATTTTTATCGTAAGCTTGCTTTTATAGTTAGTCATGTTTTCCAAACTATTGTTTTCTTTTACATAACTACATCGAATAGAGCTCTATTCTCTATGTACATGACTGTCAATAAGTTTATTTGAGTTTTAAGTTTTTATTACTAATTATTATTTTTAAGAAATAAGTATACATAATACTTTTAGTAAAATTAATTTAACTGAATTATTTTAATTCAAGGATTGATTAAAATTTTTACATAAAAATGAGGCATAGATTTTTTTAAAATCATTGTCACAATTTCTTTTAAAGCTATTATTGATTTCACAATTGGGCAAATATAGTTATAGAAAGGATAAAAATTTTAGTAACTGATAGTATAATTGTTCATTCACCATTTTAGGATGGGCTTGGGTATCTCATCATGAAATGGCAGCAAACCGCTCTTAATTAATTCAATTAATTAATGCATAAAATAGATCAAAATAATAGGATAAATTTAGGATATTAAGTAATCCTAAATTATTATATCACATTGAAATTACAATATCAGTATATTATTAACCAGTTTCATGAAGTTCAGAGCTAGTTATTCATTTAAATAAAAAATATATGATTTAAATAAAAAAAATCCGATTTAAATCAAATAAATCTGATTTTTTTTATTTTTAAAAAAAATCAGCAACTCTGGTAGCTAGTGAGACGAAAGTCAAGACACAGAAAACGCCAAAATAAAAGGACCATATAAATTAAAATAAAAAAATTTCCAGCTTGAAAAGAAGTTGTTTTTTTTATATTTTTAGATCATTTGGTTTTATTTCACTTCACAGTTAATTTCACAAGGGACACAAATTAATTTCACAAGGACAAAGTTTTTTGTCATTTAAAAGTAGAAAAAAATTAAATTAATTTTTTAGTATTTTTTACTAATTTACACCATAATAGAAGACACATAAATGATTTTTAAGTGAATTTAAAAAATCATGCATTGTAGGGTTAAGAAACTCCTTAAAAAGTATTTAAATATTCTGTATGAATCCTGTTATTACCTCACTCATTTAATAAATTTTAGTTGAGTATCCTTTAAACTCGAAATCTATTTCTCTTCATGCTTTGTTTCAACTCTAATTTAAACATTTTGTTGCATAATGATACTAAAAACTTAGAACCTACTGTGACATTACTACTCACTATTAGTACTTACTTTAATATCTTCAAAAACTTGAGAAATAAAATTTATTTTAGAATATCAATATTGGAATAAGTCCCCCTATGTGAAATCAAAACTTTACCCAAGGGTAGATCAAATTAACCTGGGAGGACAACCAAAAATCTTCAAGAAAAGGATTTTATACTGCGTTTAGTTAAAAGTGTTTGTTGAAAAGAAATGCGTAAAATTTACCACCCAGTTTTAACCATTCACATTTGAACATGGTACCTTCAAGGTCAAAGATCTTGAATAGACAGTGGCAGTTTAAACTTAAAAAAAACACCCAAAATAGGTATTTTATTGGATTTGCCATCTTCCAATCACTAAATGATCTTCACCAATCGTATTCAATGCAAAAATCCTTAATTAACCATATAAAAGATCCACATCCAGAGAAAATCCTGTTAAGGCTCGCTGCTACATGTCCTTGCGGGTTAAAGGATCCAAATTTAAGTTAATTTAAAGCTGCTTGTTAAGTGATCAAGTAAAAAGAAAACATATTTAGTTCAACTTAAGAATAGGATATAAAAACAAGACTCAGTATTGCTTTAATAATTTAATATTGATTTTATTCAACATGGGGGTTTCTTGCTAGTAATGAAGCAACATGCCACCATCATGTTCATTGACATCAGTAAAATTCCTTCATATCACACAGTCGTTTTATTTTGTAGAATGACTAGAACAATGCCATAAAAATATATTACACATAATGGAAAATCCTTATTAGCCCAATATTGTGCATTTCAAAAATCATCTGATTTCTATGCTAACCCAACTACAAATCAAAAGTCCTTGCAAAATTTAAGTGTTGTGAGTCAGCTGATACACCCCCTAAAAACATTAGGTATTTTAGTTATGACAGTTTGGATGTTGCGACACAATTTCACCTCAATGTAGCACAAATATGGAGGTTCTTGAGTTATTTATCAGTATTGAAATTTCTTGTAATAAAGATTGTGGCTGCTTGTATGCTCTTTTATTTCTGTTGTCTCTTTTTTTTGTTCCCACTTATTATTATTAAAAGAGGTAAAATGATGCAAATTCTTTTTTTTAAACTTGATTTTCTTGCAGAAGTAGACATACTTCACCAGATAAGTCACAAGACCCTTTTTAGGAATAAAAGTAAACTTCTTCAACGAAACACCCAAGAGGAAACAGTGACGGCGTTTTCCCTTCAACACAGAACTTGTTGGGGGGCAAGCGCGCCTGTTAGTTGGAGTTTCTCATTCTAGTTGTTAAACATCTCCTTGCCTTTGATTAATCCACAACGCACATTTTTTTGCTTTTCCATACTGAAGAAGTGTTCTATCTGCTATTTAGTGCCATGAGCTATTAACTCACCTCAGTATCTATGTAAGCTTATTTTCATAACAATTACTATGAAAAAAGTCACAGTGGGGATTTACTTTATTTGGATGTTAAAAAGGTTTTGGTTTTTAAGACTCCAATTAGCCTAGATATTTAGATTGGCATTTCAACACAGTAACAGTCTTAACTCAAGAACCTCTTAAAAGAAATTGAAATGCAACTCAGACTTCAATATAACAGTTTGGTTTTTAGCAACTATCACTTAAGAGGTGTGACTAACTCATACTTGTAAAGTTGTTTTTGGTAAAACCATATTAAAGTGATATGCTTTTATGCATTTTTGAATGCATTCTAAGCTTACCTATATATGCCCAAATTTTTAAATCTAATTCATCGATTTTGATTCCAACATAAATTAACTAATTAAAGTACAAATTACACAGATGTATAATACAATGATGATAATAAATAAATAAAAACATGTGTCATACATAAAGACGTATTAAACATACAGTGAACCAATATACAGATTATCATAGTTTTTTCTATTGCTTCTATACACATTCGAACATCTTGTTTGTGTTAAAGGCAATCCAGCAAAGCACATAAGTTTACATTAAGTATCTCGTAACATAAATAACAGTACTGATAAATAATTTTAAAGCAATATGTACACTTATCTGAATGTATATTACATATTAACATTAATACAGCTTGTTCAAGGAATGTAATAATGAACTTACACAAACCATTTATAAAACAGTAAATGTGCTAAAATCATAGAAATGAAATTCAATAGGTTCATAGTGTACTTTAGATTTTGGATACTGATAATATTTAAATCAACTCATATATTTTAAAATAATCACAAATGAAAAAAATTATCTAAAAAATTTTTTTAAACTCTAATGAGAGCTCCTGTCGAAAACTAAAAACAATAAAAAACAAGTATTCTATTCAAATTCAATAAATAGAATGGTTATATACATATCATAATATGTATAAATAGATAAATTGCTCTAGTATAAAAATTATTTATTTTACCTGATTTTCCACCTATCGTTTACTTACCCAAAAGTTCTACAGTAAAAAGTTCACTTTTAGTTGCTCAAAATAAAACTTTTGCAAGTCAGAGTAGTGATAGCTGTCTAAATAACATAGAAATGGAAGCCACATGTACAGTATTGAATCTGAATAAATATAATTATAGAGATAAACAGCTCACAAAAGGTTTTACAAATGCTCTCAAATGAACGAGCAGCAAATTTCACCCAATGCTTTGAATATAAAATAAAGTTCCAATCTTAGAAATCTTGTTGTTACACGGCAGCTTGTGACATATGAAAGTAGCAGTTCGTTTGAACTAGGTAGCAACATTTTAGAATGCTGCCTTGAAATTTGAGGGTTCACTCAATTTTTATAACAATGATATTGAAACAATTACATAATATATCTTTTGATTTGCTATACTCTACACATAAAGCACCGAATGAGAATTAGCTAAAGCTTCAAATATATATAGGAATGCAATCTAAAGCTTCTTCCCAATTTGAGAACATCTGAGGAATTATGTAGTTGTAGAAATGGGGCGCCTCCTGGACAACTTAGACCTGTATTAAAAAATATACTCTAATTCATAAATTTACAAATCTTAGAATCTAAAAACAACACTTCAATTTAAGTGAAAAATCGGAATTTCAAACAAAATACAAATTGGGGAGTTCATTCATGTAAAATAAATCTAACGGTTGTATTCACCACTAACCTGACCTAAGGTTAACCTGAAACCAAAACTTCTAATTGATTATTGAAAAAAGAGAAACAGGTTTTAACCCGTTAACGCCCGAATTAATTCTACCGACAATATTTGTATGATTATTTCAAATTGGTGTATTTAAGACCCAATTAAGACAAAAATCCAAAATTTAAACATTTTAGTAATTAGTCTTGAAGTAAAGCCCGTCCTCGTTTGAGGACGCTGGGCGTTCCGGCGTAAAAAAATCAAGAGATTCAAAAACGTTAGCAAATAGGAAAATAAAGTATATAGGCATGCAAAACAACTAAAATGGTCTAGTTACAGTATTTTATAAGATTTTAAGATGAAATTAGTTAAAAACTACACTTTTTACCATTTTTTAATCAATTTTAATAATTTATCTCCTATTGAGTAAATCCAATAGTACAGATTTTTGTGTTGAACGAAATGTGAAAGCTAACAGTGAGGGAAATCTTTTATTAGGAGATCATGAGGAACATGTGGAATACATGAAAACTAAATACATGATACATAAAAAAAGTGCGTGTTAACTTTGAATAAATTCTAGCATTTTGTATGATATTTGGTAAAACAAGGTGCTCAAAATATAATTTGCAAGATATAAAACATCGAAATTTTATTTCCCTTATTAAATTTAAGTTCAAAAATACACTCTAGGTTCTTTTTCTATTTATTCCGAAATTTCAGAGGACATCGAGCCATTTTATTGCCTTTTTATAGTGTCACAATTTATTGGGAAGACAAATGTTCATGGGATTCTGCAATCGATAAGAACCTATGATCCATTGTAACTACTAAAAACCCTTCTAAAACAAAAATAAATATTATTTACTACCTTATAATAGTTTAAGAACAGCTTTAACATGATAGTAGTTCGAAAAAATCAAAAAACTGTAATGAGTAGAAATCTGAAAAAAGTTTGCTGTAACGCCCAGCGTCCTCAAACGAGGACAGTAAAATTGGACGTCATTTTTGAAAACGAAATTTTTTTAAAACTTATTAATTTTCTTTTATATGTATAAATATGACCTTAATTTGAAATACTATGGAAAATAAAATTATTATCTTGACTTCAGCCGATGTAGCTAGACAGAAAGGCGACCCAAGTGTAATACATGAAAAAAGCGCGAAATTGCGAGCCGAATCAAGGAGCTTAAAACAAACCCAGACACATGATAATTTGTGGCATGTTTTGTAGTAATGCCCTCTATCGTCATGCAAAATAAACAATCGTTTCCGGTAAAAAGAAAGATTTTACACACCCTTTTATTCACTGTCGAGGACGCTGGGCGTTAACGGGTTAAGCTAATCAAAGTTGTCTAAAAAGCTTGATTCCAGTTTCTTAGGTCAAATTATTGGTGAATACAGCCATAAGAGAATGAATTGCTGAATTCAGTGATAATGAAGTATATAACTTATTATGATCGTTTTAAAATATCCATAATTTTGTACCATTCAAATTAATGAAGATCTTTAATATTTGTTGTTATTGACAGGCAGATTAAGAAAGGGTTAAGATAAGTTTCGTAACACTTACCTAATTTGTCCAGCAAGCAGAGGATTGATTGCATACAACCATTCATACACCTCTTTATCACCCAATGTCTGCAAAAGGAATCCTCTATGTTTTGTCACAACGGAAAATGTGTTGGGAACCTTTAATGAAGAGAATAACTAGGATTGAATAAGTATTGATAGAACACAATCACTTGCTACACAAATAAACATTAGTATTTATCCAATAGTTATAAAAATGATGAACACAACAATCAATGAACCAATTAAAATAATTTTAAGACATCCACATCACTTTTTTACAGCTTATCTGAGTTCATTTTGAAAAATTGTTTAAATATTTTACCATTCATTATTTTGTATTTCCCTTATTGAAATAGATTTTTAAAAAGCTCATACCATTACATTCTGTATGGAAACTTTAGTTTATAGAGCTTTTAAAGCTGAAATATTAGAGACAAACCTTTAACATAGCTTCTTGATCTTCACTATATTCTACTTGGGCTGTAGCTAAATTTATCATACCGCGCTCTACTAAGTCTTTTTCATTTCTATAGATAAATACATAAGGTCGACGAACAACCTGCAAATAAATACATAACGACACGTCAGGACAAAATTTTACAAACATGAAAAAAATTTATTCTTTTACTTTGTTTTGAAACATTATTATTAGTGAAATTGATCAACATGATAAAGAGTAAATTCAAAACAAAACAGGGAGAACAAAGACCACTCACCACCCAGTGTTTCACCCATCCCTTGGTCTTATCATCAAGGCAGTTCAGGTAGCCCTTTCGTGACACCACAGGACTAACTCTTATCTCTTCCACTTCTGCCACGTAGAGGAAACGACCAGAGTTACGGTGAGACAGAGGTAGAGAGGAGGATGATCGGGACGAAGGGACTAGGCTGCGCTCATCTTCATTTGCCCCATTGTATTTTTCCATGTGCAGAGTTCGATGGAAAGATCTGGAAGGAAAGCCAGAGATGTTAATGTGTAAAAGAATTAGGTTGTAAATATTGTAGCATTGTTTTAACTAGTTGATAGAATTTTTAAAAATATATTTTGGAATTAGCATGCTTTGGCAGAATGAAAATACAAAAGCATCAAAACTTTACTTACTCTTGGGAAGATGAAGATGCAATGCTTGAATGTATGCTTGAAGATCTAGATATCACATCAATTTCTTCAGTAGGAGTTGTAAGCTCATCCTTAAAAAAATAAAATTTTTGAAACTATTATTAAAAGTTTGAAAACCACTACCTACTAAATAAAATTTATTTGTAAGTAAACCCTTCTAAACATATCATGCTAATTTGATAGCATATCAGGCATATGAATCAAAGAATAAAAAATACAATAAATGTAATGAGCTAATGAATCATTTGAAATACAACCATAAAAACTTTTTGCATTGAACATGAATAATGCCTTATAAAATCTACAGTTACAGAAAAATAAATACTTCAATTTTCTATTCCAACAAACAGTATGATTAAGTTCAATCTTTGCAAATAATTAATTGATTTGAAGTCAAGATTATCAAGTTACAGTGTCAGCTGATAGGTAGGAATTCTCAATCAGTGTGTAAAATTAATTGAGAGGAAGCCCTCCCAGGTATTGATTTATTAATTTTGGCATTCCATAAAATTTAAAAGACCATCATTTCAAACCCCTTCAAGTGTTTCTCAGAGAAAAAACTGTTTGTGAGCTCTTGTTGAAATTGAGAGTTGTTTGAGGTATTTGCTTGCTCTTTCGAGCCGCTTAACCTTCTTCTTCTCTCTGAGCTCGTCTCTATGCAGGTAAAATACATCAGAAAAACTTCCCAACACAAAAAATGTGACTTAACAAAGATTTCTCACCTTTGCAAAGGGTGTAGGAGGAGGTTTAGATGGAATGTGACTATTAACGAGTCCCACGATCTTCGTAGCCAGCTCCCTCTCCTTCTCTGTCATCTCCCAAGGTGCGTAGACAGACTCGTCCGCTATCAGCCGATTGTTGGCAGCAGTAGGGGAGGTGGGGGAGAGTATGAGGGCAGCACTCGTGGGCACAAAGTTCCCATCGCTGCTGGCTTTCGCCACCAGGTTGCAGGCATCCTTCTCCATTTTGCTGATGTCAGGGGTGTGGCCGTTGTCGATGCCCAGTTTTTCGCGAAGGAGGAGGAGATGTCGCACTCGTTCCACCTGCAGGTGAAGTCAACATTAACATAATTTTAGTTACAGAGAGAGCTGTTGTAACTAAAGTTATTACAACATAAAATAAGTTTAGAACCTTGAATGAAGAGAATGGGTATACAAATATAGTTGAAACACATTCACATACTAGAAAAGCGTTTTCTCATCGTTCGTGCGGTTGTCAAAAATATGATAATACTATCTCAATTAAATTTATTCGATATCATTAGGAACCATCTATGTTACTTCTATACAGCACTTTGGGCAGTGCCCATCTCCGTTTCATTAGCATTTGGGCCTAAGGAGCTAATTGCTCAGCTTGTGTCCAGGCCGAATGACTAGCTCAATGCTGGACCCCCAGGTGATTTCCCAAATGACCTTGGTACTCATTTTCATTGACCGAGGAAGGATGAAGGAGTGAGTTGACCCATGACCCAAGCAGAAACTGCAAGGCATGGAACCTGGGTTGGTAATGCTTGTAGACATGTATGCTGACTACTACACCACCAAGGCCACTTAAGAGTGCATGTATGATATATTTAATTGAGCAAAGTATAAAACATACATCTTCCAATCGAGTCATCTTTTCCAACTCCCACTGATGGTCAAAAATAAGAGAATCTCCACGAGGTCTCCACCCATGTAAGTTCTCTTCTCCTCTTACATACGTAGATGAGGTATCCAACACTCGTCTCTGACGCCTTTGAACACCTGGAATACAGTTTATATTCAAATAAACATATAAAGATATTTAATGTAAATGACACATGGCTAGTTTTTGTATTGGATTTCACTAAAATTGATGAAATAAATGTGTGAGTGCAAAACCATGTTGTCAATAAAATATAGCCAGCCTACAGCTTATATAATATATTTTACAGCCAGTCCTTTTTAACTGGCTACATTTAATTTTATTTTTTGTTATTCAGTTGATTCATAGGTACTCTTTAAGATTAAAGATGGCTAATTTTTTTAAGTGAGCTTACCTGGACTTCCGGAATCAGCAGCTCGTTTCATCAGTACTTCATAGACCCCAGTCACATGGTTACCCTCAGAGTTTTTGTAAGATCCAGAAAATAAGTGCCGTAATGATCGGGCATTGGGAGATATTCTAGAGAACAAATAAAAAAAGGAGTATTAAAATCAGCAAAAATTAAAGTTGATATTCACAATTTTAAAAAAGTACCAGTTTTAAATTAAAAATAAACCAGCCAGAAGGTTTAAACGACTGTATAAATACTAATATTTTGAAATTTAGTATACTTAAAACAGTCTAATCTTTTTTTGAATTAAACAATATTAAATTTACTTCTATAACTTTTTCCTCACATAAAGAATATTTGTATAATTTTGTGTCAGTTTCAGAAACTTCAGCTGGATTAAAGTTACTTAATGAAATAAATAGTTGATCAATTAATTACCTGGGTACTGTTCGTGCATCACGGCCACAAATGATGAGACACAAATCTTTGGTTATAATTGCAGGTTGAGCACAATTTTCAAGCTGTAATTAGAATTTAAAACTCAATAATTTACTTTAAAACTAAATGAAAATATCAAACAATTGAATACTCAGTTTTAAAATTTTAAATCTACGAGTAGTTAGAAAATAAAATCAAGGGGAATTAGGAGTAATTTTATTCCATGTCAGCAGTAGATTTACAAGTATGTGACTTAAATAATTTTGCTTAGTGAAAGATATACAGTTTTTTTATTTTGGTTTGAAAATGTTTTTAGATTACTAATTTATTGAGTTTAAACAAGCACTAACTAAAACTAATTTTGCCTTTGATGTGCATTTTATTAGGGCATCAAGTAATACAGTATTTAGATAATAAAAAGTTAAGTTTATTACTCTTATAGTTTGCAATAAAGATATTTTTAGAACTTTTAAACATAATACTAAATTAAATGAGACCCTAAAGACTTACCTCTACATAAGCCGAGAGAGTCATGTAAATCCTTTCTCGTCCAGGTGTAGAACGGTTCATTAATACTGAATTATGCAGTGAGCTGTCCCATGCAGCTTCAAAGCGGAAAAAGGTTCTGAAAAAAGGTATTTGCATAAATACTTATACTTGAAATAAGAAAAGAGGTAATCAGAGTAAGAACTATTATTTTGATACTATAAACATAATTGATTCTATTTATCCACAACTATACCTGTCATCACCAGTTTTTTCATAATAATCGCCAGGAAATATACCAAGAGAAAGAACAGATGTATCAGAATCATCATCATCACATTCAGGACTAGTACGAATGCGACCTAAACACATATATTAGCATGAAAATTGGTTTTACAACACACATGGATGCAAATATTTCTTTATGTAGCATTAAAATTTTAATATCAAAATTATTTATTTATATACATAGTTGTCTCATTACCCGTATTATATAACTTAGATAGTTTGCTTAAATCAGTATCTACATGGCAGAATCAGATAGGTTCAAGAGAAGTAGGCACAAGGTCATGTTCTCCTAAAGGTTAAAAATGTACAGGAAAATCTACTTTGATTTGAAAAAAAATTCAAGCTGTAAAAACTGTTACATGTCTGAAAAGCATATTTACTAAACCAGACAACGAATGGTTTGTCTAAGATAATTTTAGTAGAATAGTTAGGCAATTGCAGATGATATTATGAACTTGAATTCACCCCAAGTAGACGGATGACGTCATTTATCACGTCAAAATCAGGTCATATTTTTTCATATGACGTCCCGAGGGAAAAAATCACGTCAACTATGACGTCCTTTTTCAGTCAGAAAAAATGACGTCAATTTAAAACGACATTTAGACGTCAGATGTACGTCACCTAAAATGACCTAATTTTGATGAATGGTGATAATTTGGTCAATTTTACGTCACTTGGAATGACGTGAATTGCACGACGTCATAAATGTGGTCATTATTACGTCAGTCTAAGTGACGTAATTTTAAACACGTCATGAATTTGGTCATTTTTGCGTCATTTAAATGACGTGATATTTAGTACGTCATTAATTTGGTCATTTTTTCGTCACCTAAAATGACGTGATATTTAGCACGTCATTAATTTGGTCATTTTTTTGTCACCTAAAATGACGTGATATTTAGTCCGTCATAAATTTGGTCATACTTTCGTCAGCTAAAATGACGTGATATTTAATGCGTCATACATTTGGTAGTTTTCACGTCTCTTGATGTAATTTTTTAGATCTCATTAATTTGAGGCTTTTTTGCAACCTTTTGACCCACTTCGAACATGAATAAAAAAGCGGTTAAAAACGACGAATTTTTGCAAAACTTTTGTATTTTTGTACATAAAATTCCACACTTCCAATCAATCGAATTCGTCTTTTCCGACATCTATCGGTGTTACCCATGGTGTTACCCGACCCTCCTGTTGTAAAAAAAGGAAATTTGCTAAGATAATGTCGGAGAAGTGGTATTATCCGGCATCAGATAATGATGATACCATACTCGCTCATATTGGATGTCGTCTTAAATTTGGCGTTGATTAAAAATTTAATTTAAAATTATTATATATTTTTTTATATTTTTAAATGATGTTTGAGTTTTTTTATAAGTTTCAAAAATCAAATTTACATGGGCTATATAATTTCAGTGCTGAATAAGCATATTTCCTTTGATTGGAAAAATAAATCATTAAACTAATTTAAAAAATTAATTTTAAAAAAGGTCTAAAAGTGTAATAATCCCTTAAAAGTTTTAAAATTCAAAAAAAGTTAAGTTTAATTTTCCAAATATTTTTACCCGTTTTTGGCTAAAAAGTTATATTTTTCTTTCAAGTTCTGGTAAAAAAAACTTTTGGGGCATTTATTTATCAGACACATAAGTGTCTGACCTATATAATTTCAGACACCAAAAACACATCTGAATTTCAGACTTATAATTGTAAGTTTTGTGGTATCGAAGAGCTGAGTCAAGTCAAGTGTCTGAATAGTGACACCGTCTGAATTTAAGACATTTCGAGCCGCATGTGCACTCTATGACATTCTTCCTCCTCGCCTCGCGTGCCGGCGCGCGGCGTCAACAACGAGTTTGTTTTGAGCGCCATTTTTATTTTCATGTCGCTTATCGGCTCGCCCGGCTCTACGGGAGCTGTTGTTCGAAGATGTAGAAGACGAAGCGTGATACAAGTAAGTGTAAATAATACTTGTTCATTTCTTGTGCTTCGGCAATGTGTGTATTCATGATTATGTTTTAAATGTTATAAATCCACAAGATAACTTCGGCTTCAAAGTGGGTTTGGTTTGTAAATGCTAACGAAATCTGAAAAATATTTCAAAATCAAGATAAGACTCGCAGATCTTTTTAGAATGTACTATTTCGTACGGGAAAACATTTACTTATCGCTCTTACTTGTTGAGTATTAAGTATTAATTTGATTTTATAACTAATGGAGGGTTGTTTACATTTATTACTAATGTATGACAGCTACTGTTTGCCACACATTGACTCTAACTATGATGTAACCCACATTGACTCTAAAAACATATTGTAGATGTAGTGCACATTTTACAATCTAACATTTTTAAGGATTGATAAAATTTCAACTGAAATTTAAAACGAAACATGGGGGAAACTGATCTTAAAAATCTTGATTTATCATTGAATTTAAAATAATTAAATTCAACCAAAAAGTATATTTAGGATACAAATCATTTTAATGATAATGAAGTTACAAATTTATAGGTCAAGTTCAGTTGACATTCCCGGTAGGGTAAATATCGCCAGCTAATACATTCCCCGCAAGATATTGTTTTGGTTTATTAATTGTGTTGAATTTTACAACTTAAGTATTTCCCTCCCCTGGTCACTTAATTTCACATTGATAAACCCCTTCCTCCCTTCCAAATGTGAAATTTTTAAGGACAGTCTCTTAACTTTCACATGGTGTCAACAAACATCTTAAAAAAGATTGTTTAAGGAATTGAACCAATTTACATTACATTAACATTGGGTCTTAAAGCTGAGTTAAAAATTCCTATGTTTTGGTCACCCATTGTGTTTCCAATTACATACATATGTTTAATGATTTTCTGCATTTAGGTATTATTATTGATCTTAAATAACATCTTTTTAATATTCCTACTACAAAAATTCTAAAGGCTGTAAATAACACTGAATAATGTGGTAAGGGCCTTTTTCTTAGGGTTCTGTGATGGACATATGCTAGGAATTTTTGACTTAAGTAACTAATTCCTATTTGAATATACTGTATTGTGATTTTGTCAAAATTTTTATTTCCTAGGTGCTGATGGTAGCTTGTGTGATGTCGAGGACTGCCAGGTCTGAAGTGAATCGAGAAAAGCTAAATTTCATTTGGTTAGTACATTTTTATTAAAAAATGCTGTTTATATTTCTGTTAAGCTACCTCCCCAAAAAATATATTGTTTTGGTTAATTCACTGTGTTGAATGTTGCAACTTTGTTTAATGATTCCCTGCATTTAGATTTGATCTTGAATATCTTTTTCATATTCCTACTGCAAAAATCCTAAGGGTTATAACTAACACTGAATAACGTGGCAAGGGCCTTTTTCTTAGGGTTCTGCGATGGACATAATCTGAGAATTTTTAACTTCATTAACTAATTCCTATTTGAATATACTGCATTGTAATTTTGTCAAAATTTTTTATTTCCTACAGGTGCTGATGGAAGCTGTCGAGGACTCTTAATAAATCAAACTGCCAGGTATACCACCAGCCAGGTCTGAAGTGCAATGAGGGAAGTTAAATTACATTTGGTTAGTACATTTTTATTAAAAAATGCTGTTTATATTTCTGTTAAGCTACCTCCCCAAAAATATATTGATAATAGTTTGATATTATATTCAATAGTTTTTTTAATCAGGAAAACAATCTTAAAACAACTTTTCTGTGTATTTTTTTAAATTTTAGAAACTAAAATTTTAAACAAAAAAAGCATTTTTTAAATATATTCCATTCATGCATTTTTACTTTTTGCGTTATATATTAATTTAACTACGGTTTTACTAAAAGTATGTTAAAAATTAAATACCTTAATTTTGCTTTCAAAATTTATTTGGCTGAAAATTCATGAAAGTATTTAGTTACAATATGGTTTGACTCTTATTCTAGACAATTTTTGGAACCAATTTAAGTAAATTTGTGGCTGTAAGCCTAAATATCAAACACTTAAAACTGATACAAAAGTGCCATTAGTCCTGTTACCAAACTATGAAAAAATTATTTTTGTCCTATATATTTTTATTTGGTCACTTCTACCCCTGTTACTACAAAAATCCTAAGGGTTATAACTAACACTGAATAACGTGGCAAGAGCCTTTTTCTTAGGGTTCTGGGATGGACATAATCTGAGAATTTTTAACTTAATTAACTAATATACCTATTTGAATATACTGCATTGTAATTTTGTCAAAATTTTTTATTTCCTACAGGTGCTGATGGAAGCTGTCGAGGACTCTTAATAAATCACACTGCCAGGTATACCACCAGCCAGGTCTGAAGTGCGTCGAGGGAAGTTAAATTTTATTTGGTTAGTACATTTTTATACAAAAATGCTGTTTGTTTCTGTTAAGCTACCCCCCTAAAAATATTGTTTTGGTTTGTTCTTAGTGTTGAATTTTACAAATTTAGTATTTCCCTCCCCTGGTCATTTAATTTCATATTGAGAAACCCCTTCCTCCCCTCCAAATGTGTAATTTTGAAGGAGATCCTCTAAATTTCACATGGTGTCGACAAATATCTGGTCCCCAAAAGATGGTTAAGTAAGGTTTTACAATCTAAAAAACACCTAGGGTCAAGTTATATTGAAGGATAATGTTATTATATTTTCTTGTGAATTTTTTGATTAAGACTAATTTAAATACTAACTGACATGAGTTATTTTTGGAGTGCACAGTTCCCCCTCTAATCACACCTCTACACTAGGCTGTTAATGTAAGCTAGTGTTTAAGAATATCTAATATAATAAAAGTCAATGTGGGTGTGGGTGTATAATTTGTCTTCTATACAAATCCACAGTTTACTTCCGATCTGCACCAAACTTGGTATACCTACGTAAAAAAACTCAAAAAACATAGGCTATGTTTCGAAAACTTTAATTGACCCTCTTTTGACCCCTTTATGGTCATTTTGCTCAAATAGCTTTATTTCTTCAGAAGAGATCTGTTTACCCCATTGTTACAAAAAAACATAATGCAAAATAACAAGTTTTTAAAAGAAAAACCAGATACAACTCTGTTTAAAAATTATAACAACAATCTAAAAATATAATTAAATGAAATTTAAATTAATGAACTGGTATTTAAGTATATTTTAAAATATTTTTATTTGAAAGTTGATCTAGCTTTTAAATAAAAAGTTTCATGGAATATAGCATTGTTGTTAAAATAGTCTCCATGGAAACAAAAATGTAAATAAAAAACGATCATTTATTGTAGCTTCAAGAAAGTTGATTTACAAAACAAAAACAATTGAAAATGTGAAAGCCCTTTAAACTAGAGAGATTTTTTCGTAAATTGAAAAATGGAATTCGCTTTAGTTATTGAATAATTTCACAGAAAAAGTTAATTAAAATCCTGTATCAAGGGTTCTAAATGGGCATATTTTAAGTAATTTTGGGAGATTTGTTTCTGATTTTTTATGGGGACCATGAGGTTAAGTGTAGAAATTGTTCAAATATTAAAATGCTTGACAACTGGATGGATATAATACCTTTTACCTGGTAAAATAAGGTATAAAATATATTGAAAATTTTAAAAAAGAAATCCTAAAGCTCTAACTCCACCCATGCATATCAGCTAGTTTTATATACAGTTTACTCTTTATGTGACCAAGTTGAAAGGACTGACAAAAATTTTCAAGATAATAGTTTTTAGCTCAAGTAAAATTAGAGGAATATACCTAATAAGTCTAGGATGAAAATATTTGTAAAAAAAGATTTATGACATAATAATTAAAATTGTCTTATTGAGAGTATATTTCACCACAAACTTGGTTCAAATTTAGCTGCAACATTAATTTTAGTGATTTTTATTTTATATTTAGTTTTTAAAAAATTATTAGATGATATAATTTAAGTAAAGCTGATTTTTTATTACCTTATAGGAAATGTCATATATGTATACCAAGTCCTGCTGCTTGGAATATGTTTATCTGCTTATGTGACAAGTGCCTTCTTCCAAGTCCTACATTGTTACTACTGTTTTTCTCTCAAGCTTATGTTGTTACAGTAAAAAATTAAAACAATAAAATAAAAAAATTGAGTCAAACTGTGTTTTGCTTACATTTAAGTTATTTTTATGTCTACTATCAAATAAAAATCAAGTATAAATTAACTAATTCATTCTTAATTATCTAAAAATGTGTTTTCAACATACAAAAATTATAAATTCTAATTTGGAAAATTAATATTTTTGGATAAGCATTAGCATTTAATGCATTAAAAATTAAGATGACTAACTAATTTGAAATTCGGTTAAACATGTTATAGGTGCCTTTTGTTGATTTTTAGTAGAACTTCAAAATCCTTTTAATACATAATATAATCGTTCATTTATTCTGTAAATAGGTTACTTTATTGTGATTGGTATGTTTAATCCTGTGCACTGGTTATTTACAAATAATGGTTAAAATATGCTAACTTGATCAAATGAATTGACACAATTTATCAATATGATTAATTATTTAAATTAAGTTAGCATATTTTAACTATTGAAGGCTAACCTAACCAGTGTCTAGGGCAAATAACAGGTCATACCGAATACGTGAAAAAAACGTTATCGAATCACGTGAAAATCACGTCGTTTAACCACGTATAAAAAACGTCATAAAATCACGTAAATTTGATCACGTCCTAAATGCCGTCAAAATTCACGACACATATGACGTCAAATTCACGTCATTTATGACGTAAAAAAAGCGTATATAACGTCAAAATCACGCCATAAAATCACGTCACATGTTGTCAAATTCACGTCATTTATGACGTCGAAAATGACGACGAAAGGTTGGACATTTCGACGCAAAACATGACGTCAATTTTAAGGCATTTTTTGACGAAAAAATGACGTCAAAAATCACGTCATTCGTCTACTTGGGACATATCCTGTACCCTTTGACATTCCAAGTGGCATTAGACAACAACTTGAATTCACAATGTACATTTTAAAATAAACTTTAATTTATAGTCATTTATGACACTCACCAACAACCAGTTCTCTCACTTCCTTCCACTGAAAATCTATCATTGGTTCATGAACAAGTGTTATGCGAATGCGGCGCTGAATGCCTTGGTGCAGTAAAAATGTACCTCGGCAAGGACTGTCATCATTGTGGTCAACAACAGCAGGAACGTATCTAAAGAAAACAGAAACTCTTTACCTCAGTATTACAAGGACAACTCAAATTTCTCTCTAACCCTCTTTTGGTTTTCAACCAATTTAAAACATTAAATAATAAATGACCTAAACTAATTAATAATGAACTATCTTAATATTTAACTATCTTAAAAATAGTTTCCTACACATTTTTGAGATTGTTTGTCCCAAATATTATTTATCAGAGGATGAATCAAAATAAGCCTAGACCACAGAGTACTAGAACAGAGAGTCGGTCGCCATAGGTGCTAATGGAAATCAAAAAGTTGGATGGATATGGAGCTATTTTGGCGCTGCGATCGCATCTACGTCACGAGAGGCGGGGGGGAAAGCCTGATTGGTTGAGAGAAACTCTTTCCTTCTCCTTCGAAAATAGAAGATTGAGTGACAGCCAAACACAGGTTTGGTCACCAAAATGTACTGCCTATCTCTCTGTCAATCCTTTATAGTTCCTCGTGGCGCCCTCATATCCATCCAACTTTTGAATATATCGTTTTGGACCCTCTGTTAGGATTTTTCTCTGTGGTCTAGACTCACATACACTAATAATATTTTAAATTTTTAAAAATCATTAGCTAAAATGTCTTGAAAAGTTTGTGTAATTAAAATCAATTTACTTACTCTCCATTTGGCTCAAGTTCACATATTTCAAACCAAACTAAAAGGTCATGTCTTGCATGGACATGTGTAGTGCTGAAAAAGAAAGTTTATAAATCATCATGTGTGAAGAGCAATGAAACGATAACTTGTGCATGTGCATGTATTTAGAATATTTTCTTTTTTAATTTCTTTCAGCTTTTGCTGTTTTTTCACTTTCAGCAACGAAACATTCATTTAAACATGAAAGCTTGGTCATCTCTTTTAATGAAGTAAAGAAAGATAAAACTTGATTAAATTACTGAAATGAATGAAGTAGTGTCGATTTTAAAACACTTGTAACAATATAACTTTGTTTAATGTCTTGGGCTTTAACTTCTTCCTATATAATACTTTATTGTGAATCAAACTAGCTTTTAATTGTAATCAAATAAAAACAATAAAATGCTTACCTTAAAGATTGCATGACACCGAATTTGGGAGAACGTATAGGTTGGGAAATAGGGATAGATTGAGGAAACATTCTCCTAGGTGGTTGCCTGTTACTATACACAAAAAAGATAAATTTAACCATAATTCTTTCACTAATAAATTTTACTTGATAAAGAAGAATCCAAATTTACTTTTGCTGGGAAACAAAATCTCTAGAATCTCTGTGTAAAGGATGCTGCTGGTAATGACCAAAAACTTCAAAAACAATAGGTTGTGCTTTAATGTAATCCAAAAATGACTTGGTAACTTTAACAGTAATCTAAGGAGAAAAATATATTAGTAAAAATTCTTTGACTTTTAATATTTAATTAAAAAACAGATTATATTATTTTACTAAATGATATCTTATTTATTTACTACCAAAGATGTTCTATTTAATCACACAGATATGCTATTAAAAATGAATTAGTTTTAAAAAATTTTGTAAAAAATCTTTAGTTAATGAGTTTAATCATTATAACTATCTTAATATTAACTAGCTGAAAGACACAATAAGGCAATTTGATATTGATGGCATCAGGTGGAAACCTCGTAGAGTCGAAGTCGGAATAGATACCACATACCAATAGATACAGTATAAGGGAGCAAGATTCCTTTCCTTGCCAAAGACCGTTTTTCGCGGTCAACAGGTGGAAGTAATTCCTCATTGGCACCTTTGGCGCAAACACACAATCACCAATTTAGATTACAGTATCCATCCTGATTGTGATTTTACTGGATTCTACGAGGTTTTCTCCTGATGCCATTGATATGTTATAAAGTTCACTTTCTCAGCTGTATATTTCAGTGGTTCAGAACTTACATTTTGTACATGGAAGAAGCCAGGTGAGTGACTTTTTCCAGTATTCTTCAAGGGTTCAGTGGAAAAGGCTTCATCGTGACGATGTAGGAAACTATAAAATAATCATGCTATATTGTATTCAATACCAAAGAAAGCAATGCACAACAAAAGTGCTAACAATTTCACCAAAATCACTCACTTGAACTGGCAAAATATATCAGCATATTCTTTAGAAATATTTATAGCTTGAAGCACTGTAACCCTGAATGTGAATTCTTTTCCTAAATGGAGATGATCAGGATGATCACAGTCTTTATCAGCATTTTCAGAGAGAATATTGCACTTTTCATCATTTTTATTATTTTCTTCATTGCGGTAAAGATCTGAAAAATCTTTTTATATAAGACACTATAGAATTGCACAAACTAATTTAAGTGAATTTAATTTTTATATAACTATTATTAATATCAGTACATTCTTTTACGATTTGTAATAGTTTTCGTTCAATACTTTTATGTCAATTTAATTTTTTTCTTCAAAAATTATTGTTTTAAAAAGAATTTAATAATGCTCAAGCTTTTATATTCATTGTTTGATTTTAAAATTTTGAACCAATGTGCCAAAGATACTTTTTAAAATATAAAAATAATTACAAAATTTTTAAAAATTATCTATGTCACAAACCTATTTCAAATCCTGAATTTTCAGGTGTTGGTCCTTGTCCTTCAACAATTCTTTCTTGAGAGGAGTTAAAATCTTTGTCAGAAGCATTGTTTTCTTTTTCTTTAATGACCTAAAAATCAAAATTTTTTTTAACAAATATTAAGGCACGACCCAACAATAATTCTAAGAACTAAAACATTTTAGCTTACAAAAGCTAATTTTTATGCAGCCACTATGAATTTTTACAAGAACATAATAAATAATAAGATAATTGTCATATACTTTAATTATTCGAATTCAATCAGGAATCAATGTTTCATAATTTTTATAACCTAACACTAAAAAGTATTAACACAAGTATAACACGTATTACAGTAAGGAACCTCTTATCCGGCAAGCTCGGGACCGGCATCATCACGGATAACCGGATTTTACGGATTTCTGAATTTTTCCCGAAAAAACGCCCTCAAAGACCGCATTAACTGAACTGTGTATGTATCATAACGAAAATACGCGCATGTGCGAAGCCGCGCGAGGATGGAATGAAGAAAAGAAAAACAATCTGTCAAACGTCAAACTCGCGAGGCGCCGGTATGCCCCTCCCTCCCGCACATTTCCCATCGTGTGACGTGTGAGAGAGGAGGGGGGGCAATGCTTGGCCCACTCAGTCATAGAGGTATAAGAATAATAGAGACGGCATGGACGGCAACCCTGTGTTCCAAAGATCAATGCTAGGCAAAAAGAATTCTTTAACATTGGAGCTCCCATAGACGCGTCGATTTCGAAGGTGAAAAATCGTAATAACTCATAGAAAAATGATCGGAAAAAGAAAAAAACACCTGTTTATGATGTAGAAGGAAAAGGCTAATTATTCTGAGCTTAAAAATTTAAAATATCTCCGAAACATTTTTATGAATGGGATTTTAAAAAACTTCGCGCCGAGTTCGTTCGACTTTCACGAGCTATATTCGATTAAATTTGACAGAATTTCAGTTAAATTACTTCTAGTATTATAAAATGAAGATTTGTGATTAGATTGGATGTGTTTTTGAGTCATTTAAATCAATATTTCTGGTTGAAAATTGTTTTTTACGAAGTTAAGTCCTGAAATGAGCTTTTGCGGCCGTTGGCGATCGAGCTTGGCGCTTGTTTTGTGTTGGTGCGGGTTTAATTTTAGAGCGTTATTATTTTTTATTTTGCCTCCTTCTCAAGAATTCGAGAAAATAATTTCCAATAATTATTAAGGAATAATATAAATGCATATTCCAATTATTGAGATGCAGTTTCTAAATAATTGTGATTTTTTAAAGTTTCTGTGGATTTTTTTTGCCATATTGTTAAGACTATTTTTAGATTGCTGCTACATTGATGCTAAATGTATCAAAATAAGTTACCAATATTTACATTTATGTAATTTTTGTAGCAATATTGTTAATATTATTATGGATATTTGTACAAGATTTGGGTACTTCTTTTAGAATTTTAATACCTCAATAAAATAATGTAATAATAATTAATGTCTCCATCACTGGGGCTGTTTAAAAAAATTTCGCTTTGATATCCTTGAAATTTCATAACACAAAACCTAATCAGTAGAATGTAATCTTATTAATTTAATTTACTGGTTCAAAAACCATCAAATGTTTAATTCGAAAATATTTTTTCAGTTGCGAGTTTGCCATTAAAAAAACTGTAATCAGTAGATTGGTTGGTTGGGGTTTTATGGCATAAGACCCCCCTATTTTCAGAAAAATATTATTTTGAAGCCACATACTCTTATGAATGAAGATTACCGTCACTCTTTTTCCTATTAGTTTTTGGGTATTTAAATTTTGAAGTTTCAAGCTTTTCGGTGCCTTTTCTGTTTTTGCAACATTGTTTGCTAAGATCGCGAAGATAAGTAGAGGGGGTTAACAAGCTACAAGCTTTAATGAGAAAGGGGAAGAGTCTCCAAGTTAAATAAAGTAAAAAGTAGACCATCAAATTTCAAAGTGATAATTCACTTCACATATCCATAAACTTCTTCCCTGTATGTTTTCGGATGTAATTCGCTATTCAAATTACACAATTTATGCACTTCTATATAAAAGCAAAATTAATTAACTATTTTTTAAATCTTACTAACCACTTAAAGTAACAGTTTACTTTAATTTTTGTATTCATCAATTTAAAATTGCTTTCCTTTACCTTTAAATATTGCGTGTGCTTTATCGTTGTGAATTGGAATAGGATATAGAGTAGTGTTAATTTCATTTATGTTTCAGATAACAGATACTGGAATTAAAATTACTTAAATAAAATGTAACCTTTAAAAACAGAAGCTATCACTAATTTATATTTTAAATGTAAAAAATACGATAGCATTGATACAAAAATACGAAACTTATAAGGCAACAAAAAAATATATATTCTGAGCGCCGCGCCGTGCCAAGCAGCGCGATAATCTCGCCAAATAGCGTGAAATCTCGTAACTCATAACTTTGACATGCTAGGCAGTCATGGGTTCGCTCGCTTCCGTTGAAATCGGACCCGATTCCTCCTCTATTCTTCTTTCCTAACTCTATGCACTCAGTGCGTTTCTATTGCGAAAGGGGGAAAGTATAGCGATGTTGGTTTTAGATGGATGTGGATCTACTTATGCAATTGGCAGTTGAAAAATGTTACTGAATTTATTTTCTTTCAATATTTATCTTCAAGTAAAGCTAAAGTATTTAAAAATTTCACCCGAAATCTGGACGATTGATACGGATTGCTAAAACGGCAATTTCGTCAAACGTACTACCTGGTCTACAAACACAGAGGTTATTCTAAAATGACTTAATTTTTGAAATAGTTTAGGTATATATTGAAAAAATACTTGATGTTGTTTAAAATGTATACAATAAAGATTCAAATTTTAGCTATTAAATTGTACACTAATTAATAAATGAGCCGATTCATTTGGATTTAAAATGTCTAATTTCTATAAGGAATCGGCACGCGAGCGTCTCCTTTTTGGGACACTATTGCTGTGTTCGCTTATTTATTTATTATAGATGGACTATGGAAAAATTATTTCGTACTTGAAAATTTTAACGTATTTATGTTCTTAAGTACCTCACTTATAATTATGGCTAAAAATATTAAGATTTTTGTAATAAAATTTGACGATTAATTAAGATTGACAAACGGAAAAATCTAAAACGAAAACGATACATTCGGTACTGGCTTTCCCTCCTTTCACACGCAATATTCCTATAAAAGAAGAACTATTGCAGAACTATAGAACTATTGCACCCCGCAAAAAAAATGCATCTGATTGGTCCCTTGCTGTCTCTTCCCTCCCACTGATAAGAAACAATCGTCCGACTCCGCGCTTCTCCTCGGGCGGGCAAGGGGGGGTCGCGGAAACGCGGGGAGAGCGAAGCGGACCGATGACACGGAGTACATTGGAACACGCTGAATCCTTTCAGAGCGCGGATTCGGAACTAAAAAAAAATTTAATTTCGAAAAACATTACGGATTTCTGGGTATTCCGGATTTCTGGGAGCCGGATAAGAGGTTCCTTACTGTAGTAAGCAAGTATTAACATGAAAGAATGATAAACTTATTTTGTTAGAGAATATTCACCTTTTTCTGCTTATTGAATAAGTCATCACTAAAGCTAATGCGAGCTGACTGTCTAACTCCCCTCTGGTTAACTTCTGAAGTTTCTTCTTCTTCTAAAAATGTGGAATTGAAAAGAATTTAAAACATGAATGGTTCTTTATCTTAAAAAAATTAATCCTATGTTTATTAATTGAACAACAAAACTTAAAACAAACAATTTGAGAACCACTTGTTGGTTATTAAGAGGAACATGACCTGTTCAGGTGTGTGACAGATAGATTTAATATTTAAATACATAAATTTGAGAAAGAAAAAAATATGCACTACTAATTTTTCACTTGTTCTTTAGAGAACACAGATAGAAAACATTCCAATTTAAATTTTCAATTAAAAAGAGAGATAGTTATGGCTTTTTCATTTTTGAATTTGAAAAATTAATCTTACAAAAAAAATGCTTTCCACATTAAAAAAACCTGAATATTTTCCTTTTTTAACTAATAAAATAACAATACCTAAAACAGCTTGCACAGCAACTCTTAAATATCCTTTAACATCACCCTTTTCATTGACTATTGCTACCTTTTGTATCAAAGGTACTGGGTACAACAAATTGCTCAAGTAAACAAAAGCCCTAAAGACAAAACACACAGGATTAAACAATTTACATTCGTTTTGAGACTGTCAAGCATAAATCTTAAATTTAAATCACATTTTTAAAAATTAAGGAGGTTATCAAGTTTAAATAACACTATTACAAACTCTACGATAATGCTCAACAAATTAGAGCTATTAAAATAATAAAAGCCACTTGCCTTCCAATTAGTCTAAACCAAGGAAATCGATCATAAAAAGGGTCCCCACCAGTTAAACTCTCTACATTATACTCTGGGGAAGTAGGAGAGAGTTCAGCTTCGTTATGATACATTTCCCGCATAAGTTCCAGTCTTTGCCTATAAGAAGAAATGCATGGACTCTAATAAAAAGAATCATTCATCTTAATTATGCCAAACTTTTATATACCACAACAATACAAATTGCCATGCACACAGTACAAAAAGCAAAGAAAAAAGTCAGCTTTGAGCAAAACAAATTGTTAAAGCATAGCAAGACTTCCAACCACAAAGCTTAAGCAGATACATTTTAGATTATCTTGTATTTTTAAGAGTAGAAATGTTAGTTTAATGTTCTTAATATAAATATTAATGTTAAAAGTTGAACCATCTATATTCCTATTTCAATATTTTCCTATTTCAATTTTCAAAAGCTATTTGAAATAAACTTTTTTATACCCCCTAATCTTAGTTCTAAATAAGATGCACCTGAGAGATATAGAGCATAGTTCTTAATTTAAAATGTCAATGGGAAAAATAGAATCAAATAAGACATTTATGTAAAATATTTATTTAAAATTTCTTTGTTATGGAATTTTTTTTTGGTTGATGAAATTCACTTTTTGTTATAAATCCTTATTTTACTTATGAAACTCAAAATTAAATACTTGAATTTCAGAAAAGCAATTGCATTGAGATAGGGCAGAAAAAGTGTAAGTACTATAAAATGCAGGTAGATATCAGTAAAAATATTAAAATCATAAGTGTAGAGGCAGGTGTTTTCAGCCATTTTCCAAAAAAGCAGCTTAAAAATTTTCAAAACAGTTTAGGAAAGCAAAATTATAGAAGCTTTCATCCAGTGCTATCAGCAGCAAAAATTGGCTTTTAGCCAAATGAGAAAAATAAAAACATTGTAGGGTGACCATAATAATTCAATAAAAAAACTTAATGGAATCTGTCAGCAAATACTTCGAAACATCAACTATATGCACTTAAAACCACAGGCAAAAAACATTAAGAAGCAAGTTCTTTTTAGAATCTTAATATAAAATCTATCTAAAGCAAAATGCTTTTCATAAAAGACGATTCAAAGAAACAGCTCAAGGAATTCAATGAGGTTAATATAAAATAAAACTATTCATTTCAAACCATATTATTTCATTGTGATTTATTCTCACCAAATATCATAACAAGAATTTCAAATCCAAAGGACATACAAGATTCTGAAAAACCCAAATGAGTTTCCTGTGGAAGTTCATAACTTAAGCAGATAATGAAAAAGTTATCATTGTATAGTCATTTAGAGTGACAGCTCCAGACACTTTTAAGAGCAACAAAATGTTTATACAAGAAAAAAACCTTTTTTAAATAACAAAGTGAAAATGACTTTAAATAAATAAGCCAACACACAGCATATCTAATCACGCGATCAAACAGATCATAAACAATATAACAATCTTGCTATAAGACCATCAAAATCAAAAGATAAATAAATTGATATTTTTTACCATGCCAGGTGAAATGAAGAATGATTAATAGAACCGAAGATGACTGGCTGAAGACAAAGACGCTGATGATTTTTGAGGTTATAATAAATAAGAGACTATAATAAAGAGAAAATGTATACAATAGGAATGTGCATCTCCTTATATGACGATGAAATAACTAAAAGCAGTCCTTGAAGCAAAATCTGGACTCGCAAAAAACATTGTCTGAAGTCACAACAGAAAGATTTTCATTGGGTCACCCTACTCAAATCAAAAAACAAGCTGAAAGAGAGAACATTGAGATTGGTCATCCAACGGGATACAGAGCGCATCATCACACAAGAAGACGGTTCAGGGTGGCAAAACAGGACCAACCTGTTTCTGGAAGGAATTAAGCTGTTAATGGTGAGGCCAGCAGAAAGGCGCTGCTTAGCACACGCTGAGATGCATTGGAGAAAATCCTCACGACTCTTTTCAGGGGAGTCAGGGGAAGTGTCTTCGTTATAAGTGCTGCGCATTAGTTCCAGCCGATGTCTACAAGTCATCACAGACAGTACAATTTTAGAAACTTGGTTACTCCGTCCCTTCACAACTCACAAATCATAGTCGCATTTCAAGAGGAAAGCATTTTTGAATGTTTCAGGCACACAAGTGTGACCGATTTCCGAATAGTTTATTTGTCTTTTGCAAATAAACTATTTACAAAAAAATGCAAGCATGGACAATTTTAAATGTGTTTTCATAATGCAAAAGCTTATGAAACAAATTTATTTGCATATATCTTTATCCTTAACCTTTACAATTTAAAAACTAGTAAGTTTTAAAAAGTTGATCCTGTTTCAATTATGATAAGTTTTACCCAAGCAACTAACACTAGTTCTCAAATTCCAGTGAATCTTTTATTCTGCAGATACCTATAGTACTATATGATAAAATAATTTAATTCAAGACCAATTTAAAATCTAAGAACACAGGTTAAAAATATTTTCAATTAGAAAAAACAATAAATTATTATAAGGTTGTTTTTAAAATTTTAGTGAAGTGTGAACATATTTCTCGTTTTTACTACTTGTTTTACACAGGGCACAATAAAGATGATACATTAGGGGTGGATGCCATTCCCCAAATTATTTGAACCATCTCTCAAAATATTTTAGCTGTCCCCCAAAATATCATTGATTTTTGGTTTTCGAAGTTGAAAAAGAAAGTGAAAAGATAAAAGTCGGACTCCCCCTTCAATATTTTGTTCCAATTACAGCACTGAAGCACAATGCAGTCACACAGGTTTCAATACTTTCTGAAACATTGCAAAAACAGTTTCCTCATTGATGAGACACTGATTCGTGGGTCAGTGCAGAGTGAGGCAGAGGGACGGCCTCATTAGCAGGCATGCAACAGCGTGAACAACTACACACTACATATCTCTCGAGGCATGCAGTTTGAAAAAAGGCAACTTACTGACGGAGGCTAGAGGAAACAACTCACCAAGAAAACACACAGTTAAATAAACAGTTCAGCATAACTCATATTAAAATACTCAATACTGAAATGCAAAACGAAACGCACAACAAATACAACGTGTGGAACAAGCTAACATAAAAAACTGAGAAAAATTATATCCATTCACCATGTTATTTTTTAAAAACTTTTTTAGGTCACAAAATTTTGCACAATTTTAAGGTTAACAAAACATTGTAATGTTAGAATGAAACAAGCTAACGCACACAAAACATTTAACTATCAACAGTAATATCACATTCAACTTCATTTTAAATTGAAGCATACATTATCCTTTAAACTCAGAATGTATTTTTATAATTTATATTAGACAGAAATCATTTTGAAAAGGACTTAAAGCTGAAATGACAAAATCTAGATTATTACTGGTTTCTCAGAGACTTCTAACATTTAAATTAAAATAAAAAAACTGAAAACCTTAATACTGTTTTATAGGAAAATCTTACCAGCAGGAATCTTTAGTAGCCAATATGGTTTTTATTTAGAAAACTTTTACAAAGTTGATAATTTAAATGCATAATTGGGGTTAGTTTGTGGTATAACACAAGAATGTGTAGATTTCATGACAAGGATAAAACAACTAAATATAATTTAAAATATAAAATCCTGAAAACCTCCACAACCTGAATTGTTACTCTTTGTTTCCAGAATCAGGGGCTAGGTATAAAACATTACATCCAGACTATTAAAGATGTTGAAAGTATCGTTCCTCGAGTTCTTGATTTTGTTTAAGGTGAACTACTTTAGCTTTGCATAAAAACTACAGAATGTTTATAAATTTATAAAATTCTGCTTTAAATCCTTGAGTTTTTATAACAACATTAATAATTACCCATCATAAAAATTTAAAAAGATTTTAAGATCCTCGCATGACTCTCAAGCTACGATTTATGCAAACCTAGCAGATTCCTAGAATCCTAAGATTTAGGTTTTTTAATCTTCTTATAACAAATTCTTATAGTCTTATACTATTGTGTTGTTGCAATGATGTAGTAAAGAAAGAACAAGTCTGAAACATAAATAATAAAAGTAGAATTTTTTAGGCCAACTTTCACACCAAGGTTTTCAGGAGATATCAGTTTGAATCATTGAGTATATAGAGATTTCGAATTTACACCCAAATATGAATAAAATTGGTAAAATGAATTAGTGAAACAGCATCATCCTTTGCAGTAGGTTACCTTAGTTTACTAAGAGTCCAATAGTGTGTGGCACCATTCTTGGTGTCCTGAACTTCAACTGCAACAATAGTACGAGGATAGGGCCTTTCCATCCCTTCCTCTATGTCATCATGGTTTAGCATGTCTGGTAATAAGGGTGAGTACAATGTATCTGTCAGAAGCACAAACTGAAACTGCACCTGAACAAAAAAACACTTATTTCAGTAAATCCTTTGAATGTCTTCTTATCTCTTAAAAACGTAAATGTGATATAAATATTTTTGAAAAAAATACAATTTATAATGGTAAAGGTGCAGTAGCTTTAGCTACTACAAGATACAAGCTCAGTAATACTTTTTTGCAAATAAGAATTTCATTTTTCCAATGGATGAAAGTGTCAAAAATTTCTAAGTAAATAATAAGAGAAAACTTGCCTTCTTTTTCAGCTCTACGCTGATGGCATTTGCCTCTTTTAAGAAAATAGCATTTCCCCAAAGATCATCTCGAAGAGATGTGAACTGATGAAATTTCCATTTTTGAAAAGCCCATTCTGCAAGTTGGTACTGATGCTCAGTCCAAACAGGTTCAACTGAAAAAATATTATTGGTGAATTTTCATAATTGGAACCAAAAAACTTGAGGTTTAAATTTTGCACACAAAAAAAATTCCAATCATGAACTTCAAGGATGAAAGACACTATTTTAAGAGTTTTTTTAAAGAACACTTCCTATTTTCCTTATGCATAGAAACAACATGTTGATTAGTTTAAAAAATTCAAACATATGGTAACATGAGTTAATTTGAAAACAAAAGTAATTATCTAGTATATGAAAAACAGCATCAAATCAATTTCTGCCCCAGGCTTAGTGGCCTATCAGGTGGTGCCCATCTCCTTTTGAAATACTGCATAATTTTATAAATTTTTTATTTTAAATTGCCAAAAATATGTAAATTAAAATATGATCTCAATGACAGAATAGAAACCATTCTCTTTTTTCTCTAATTAATTTTTAAAGTGATCACCAAACTATTTATTAGCATCAAAAAGCAGTAGCTTACTAAAGTCATTGTCTTCATCAGTTGTGGTTTCAAGTTCATTTATACAGCATGAACTATACATGCTAGACATCATGGATTGTTCCTCCACTTGTCTTTGTAAGCTTTCAATTTTGGCTTCATAGTTCTAGCAAAAGAAATTATATGAAATGGATCTTTTACAAAGCTAGAAATACATTCAGGAATAATTACACATAGTCTGCAGAAGCTAGAGATGGTGTATATTTTTAATATAGATGTAAAACAAAATGTTCAATGAACAAATTAAGTCCACAAACTAAAGAGTGAACTACTAACTTTTGTAAATTTATGTACTAGACAACTATTTTCATTACCTTTGCAAGCTAACGACGGTAAGTTTTAATACAGTCGACTCCACTTAATGTGATCACTGTTAATGTTATCAATCGGATTATGTTATCAAAAGTGACCGGTCCCGACCACTTTTATTTAATTGAATGTAAAATGTGCTGTTTTAGGTTATCAAGATTTCGCTTAACCCTTTGCGGCGCAGTGGTCGCGTTTTGAAACCGCAACTTTGTGATTTTTTATCTCCTGTTTAAATCATAGCAAAGTTCCAATTTTTTTCCCCAAAGCTAAATTTTACTTCTCTTGAACCTTGGTAGATGGCATCATGAATCAAGCATGAGTTCTTATATTTATTACAAATTTCCAAACAAAAGCTGTTTTAAGTAATTAAAAATAAACCCAATTTTTAGCATAAAATAGTCAAAAATTTTAATTTAACCATCAAATTCGGTTATTTGGGTCAGAAAGAACCGTAATATAATTTTTTTTCTAAGTGAAACACACTTTTAACACCCCTTGAAGTAGCCGGCTCCGTAAAGCGACCACTGCCCCGGATGGGTAGAGGAAATCTTTCTCCGCTGATAAGCGAGTGCCGCGAAATTCGAAACCTGTTCCTGAACACCCCTCTCGAAGTATATTCTTTATCACTCTTCTTTTTTATGGGGGTACTCTAAGGGGGGGGTTAAATGAATATTAGGATTGTTTACATTGAGACTATCCGCACTCTTTTTGTTTTTTTATTTGATTCATCTTGAAGTGTTTGAGAATTCTGATGGTTTATGAGATTCAAGTTATCTTTCATTCATTGAGATGAGAGTTGGTGGGTTATTTATTTCTTATGGTTCTGCTGTTATGTGTTTGGATTTGATTCATGAGTTTGCTGCATTGATTTAAGAATTATTCATCGACTTTTTTCAGTGTTAAAAGAATTATTGTATGGATGTTTCTCAAATAAATATACACCATGGAGAAGGAAATTATATTTTTTTGCCAAAATATGACCAAATATCGGTAATAATTCATCAGCAATTGTATTGAAATGTATCATTAAGTAGTTTCATAAAGAAAAAGGAGGAATAAAGCTCATTTTATACTTTCCTGTTAATGCGCAACTCCGCGTTTTCCTCTACCCATCCGGGGCAGTGGTTGCGCTATGGACCCGGCTCCCCTGGGAAAACGGTAAGCGCTAAATTTTTTTAAATTACCATTTCGTGATCCTAGAAGCCTTAGTAGTTGATTCCAAGCATTGATAACCCAAAAAAATAAGGTTTTTATGTAGCGCCCCTGAAAGGGTTAATGTTATAAAAATTTAATGAAATTCCCTAAAAACCACCTTTTTTCCCCTTTGAAGGCCAATTTTATTTCATTTCATAAACATAAAAAATGAGCCGTTGCCTTTTAATAATATGTGTTCTACTCTCAAATTTTTCTTTAAGAAAATATAATTTGCAAAATCCAAATTAGGAAATAAAATATTCCATTATGACTACATAGTTGTGATTTTTATATAAAACTTCAGTTAGACTGTTTGAAACTTTTTAGTATCAAATCACTTATTGTTATCAATCAGATAATGTTATCATTTTACTCTTGGACAAATGTGATCACATTAAGCAGAGTCAACTGTACTACCAGCAACATCATGGGTAAGCTGTTTTCAACAAGTAAAGGTATAGCAAAGAAAAATAAATTTGAATTTCTGTAAAAGTTTTTTAAATATTACCTTTTTCTCTTGTTGGAAAATTTGATCAGCTTCTTCCTTTTCTTTTTTGTATTGTTCTTCCAGAGCAACCAACCTAAACAGAAGTATAACCAGTTAATTCCATTAAATAGAAACAAATTGTCCGTATGGAATTATTTTAATGTGGAAAAAAACTCATTGTGAATGAAGACAAAAATTGAAATATAAAATAAAATTATACTTTTTAAAAATTCGAGTCAATAAATCCTGTTGCATGGTTATAACTGCAAATACATACAACAGTAACTCTTCCAATATTCCTTTTCTTTCAGTTGTAAATAAAGATAAAAACCGACAGCTTTTATCTTGCAAGAGAAAGACTAAAGTTTCTTATCATCTAGTTCTGTTTTGATAAGGCAACAGACAAAAACACTGTTACTCAAAATAAATATTAATTTCAATTATTATTTTTTTAAACACTGTATCTCATCAGTAAAAAAAATGTATACATTAGTTTCCATCCAAAATGCTTGTGCTTTTGTGAACTGCGGATAAGCATAAAAATTGCAAGTAAATTTACTAGAAAATTTGTATCTATTAAGAGTTGATTACTTATCAAAAGGTAAGAAAACACTAAGGAGGAGAAAAACAATTTGAAATTTCATACATGCAATAGCATACCTGCCAACATTTCAGAAACAGAAATAGGAACAACACGCACGACACATTTTGAATGGGTTAAAGGTTAAAGGGGTATTATTAAAAAAGTGCTTGTAATTCATAACTTTTATCTCTTATCTAAGGTATCTTATGGTTATTAAGAGGACTAAGTGTTTTATGTACCTTTATATTCTGACTAATAATTATCTACATTTATACTAGGATATAATAAAGTTAATTTTTCTTCCTTTTATCTGGTTTAAATTTCTGCAAATAGAATAACAAAAATGACTAAAGATGTTAAACGCTGGGAATTTCAGGTGCAAGTTCAGAACTGCTGATGCGCCAAATTTTTCGAGATAAAGATCACTATATAGTAACCACAACTCATGTTACTGTTCGACCACGAAGTTGAGTCGCTTGGGCAACCCCCAAAAACCCATAAAATATTTTTTTTCCTCGTGGAGAAAGATTGCTCTTAGCGCGCCAACCTATTTTCACCTCGCCATTACCACGCCAAGGAGTCACGCCGATTAACGAGCTGTAAGTCGCTGAGGTTTCGCATTTTTCGATTACTCCGAAGTCCGAAATGGACTGTAATTTAAAAAGATGGAATATTTTTTAGTTATTCCCATACAGAAGGGTTTTTGACTGGAGGACTGTTGAACAATGCAGGAAAATCTTCTGCGTAAGGGAATGAAAAATTATCAGCGGCATGGTTTAATACAAATTATTTTAATGCCTTTTATGATGTTTTTGGAACATTGTTGGAAAAATTGAGACTGTAGAAGGGGAAAAACACTTTATACAAAATCCGTTGAAGTAGGCAAATCGGTCAAAGGAACGCGTAGAACTAAAACATTTTTAAAAAATTCAAATAATAAATTTGTCAATCATTTTAAAAATACTACATATCAAACAATATGTTAGAAAAGTAAGGTAGAGTAATCGGATATAATGCATTTATTTTTCATATATAATCATTTTTACAATGTAAAGAAAGAAGTCAATAGGATTGAGTGTTTTTGGACAGTTAGGGGGTAGTTTTATATAAACTATGGGTACTATTGAACATTTTTAAAAATTCCGTTATTATCAAATCAAATCAAATTTATTGGACAAAGACAAGGACAGAAAAACGACAAAGACAGAAAAACAAAACATACAAAGAGCATTAAAATATACAAAAATAATAACACACAACGAAACAACAAAGAGAGAAATTAAATCTGTGGTATGAATTTTCAATTTTGAAATTCAATTTAAGTTTTCAAATAAATGTAATGTTATATCAGGTTTCTCAGCAAGAGTAAAATTAATTCTAAATTAATTTAAAAAAATTGAGATGCGAACGAAAATCTTAAAATCTTTCCTTTGTGGAAAAGAGCAATCCAATCACAGAAAAATTTTACTGAATGTTACTAGATTTTCAAACTAAAATTAATATCTTAGATGGAAGAAGGCAATGCTTTTCTTTTCCAAAGGTTCAATCCACTTAAGTAAAAATAAATTTAATATGCGAAATTCTTTTCTCCTGTAAAATTCCTATTTTCCGAAAAATTTCTGCAAATAGTTTTTAACAATTAACACCAACAATTTCTTATCCCTTCAAAGTAATGAGTTACTCTGAAAATTTGAGATATTTTATCTTGAATATCGAATATTGGAAATTGGAGTAATATTTTGCATCCTAATTAAAAAAAGTTTTTTTCTGTATCGCACCAAAAAACTAAAATTCCTTTATTTCCCACAAAACAAGCTTTTTATCTTATTCTAATGAATACGAAAAGCACGAGTTCGCGCGCTCATCTGTTTTTCCCCAAAAAAGCGCAAAAGGAGAAATCTAGCAACCCTGTAGCGGAGCGCTCTCCCCGGGTCAGAAAGGTCAAGCGACTCAACTTCGTGGTCGCACTGTAAGTGAAGTATATGGCATCTAAATGTGCTGCCAAAAAGCCAAAACTCGCCAACCATCAGCAGTTCTGAACTTGCGCCGAATTCAGTGGCGGATCCAGCCTGGACCTAAGGGGGGGGCAACCACATTTTAAGAAGGTTGGAGGTTCTTCCCCAGAAAAATTTTAAAAATTTGATTCTATAATTGAAGATACTTGGATGACGCCCCAGGGAAAAAAGGGGGGGGGGGGTCTGGGGGTCCTCCCCCAGAATTTTTTTTGAAATTTTACCTCGAAAAGTTCTTTTGATTTAAGGTGGGATCGGGGGATAGCATTTTAACGTCCCACCCTTCCAGCCAGAGAGACCCTTAAGATGAGCGGTCATCACTGTTCTAGATGGCAGTGGCATAAATATAAATTTATTTCTGAAGGAACCAAAATATCCTCCAAAAAATAAGTCATTATCAGGCGAAAAGATAGATTTCTGCAACGAGGGAGAGGACCTAAAAATATTCCTAAGCTTCCTCATAGGTTTTATGTACTTTTTTTAATGCATTTATAGGAAATATTCGTATTTGATGTATAGTATATTTGTAGTATAAAAATGTAAACCAAAATAAGGAAAAGTATATTTTGAATATCAAAAAGGGGATCTGGGAGTCTTCCTATAGAATTTTTTTGGAAATTTAACCCTAAAAATCAGGGTTTTAACTCGTTTTGGTACCCAAAGCCAAAGCTCGATTCTCAGGGTGGGCCCGGACCTTATGTGGCTGATTTCTCCCACAGGTCACCAATTTTCTTCCCTCTCTTTTTTCATCACTCCACAGGCGTATATAGATTTTTTATTTGGAAAGAGTCTCCAAATATATCCTCTAAAAAGTTATTCAGTGGCGTATACTATAGAAATTTATTTCAGGAGGGCCCCAAAATTATTTCTCCCATACATATTAAATAGGTTTAATGAAACTTTGTAACACATTTTAAGTATAATTTGCGTCTTAAAGAAGTACAGAATGAGACAAGTTGTGAGTAATTCATTAAGTTTGATGTATCAAAGGGGGACTGGAGGCCCTCCCCCAGAAGATTTTTTAGAAAAATTGACTCTAAAAACAGATTTTTAACTAGTTTTGGTACCTAAAGCCCGAATTTCAGGTATTCATTTTCATGTATGATTTTCATTTTGATGTGCAGAATGTAAATAAGTTGTGAATAATTGAGTTCCAAATACAAAAGGGGGTCTGGGGGTCCTCCCCATAAAATTTTTGGAAATTTGACCCAATAAAACAGGTGTTCTAACTTGTTTTTGTGCACCTTGTCCGAATTTTGGACGTCCGATTTTCGTTTTTTCCTTTTCTTAACCGTAACTTTTAAAAAAAGGTACCTGAGCCTAAGGGGGGAGGGCAAAAGGCCTGTTGCCCCCCCCTGGATCCGCCACTGGCCGAATTTCATACATAATAACTCAAAGATTTAAAAATACTTAGTAAGTACTAATATAATGAAACAGTGAAATAAGCAAACATTGTTTGGAAAATAGAAAAATTAATCTTAATTAAGTGCTACAAAAGTAGCTGATTTTGCCCTTTTTAATAGATCAGCACTGAAAGATTTATTATAGCATGGATCAGAATTACTATTTTCGCAGCTAGCAATGCCTGTAAAAATGGCGGGGCAGGGGGATGTAAAAACGGAACATTTGGTACTGAAATTGTATTTTCGGAACAACAGTGAAAAATCGGAACAAATACGATTTAATCGGAACGGTTGGCAGGTATGCAATAGTAAATATTTAGCACTAAAAATCAGTAAACATGCATTTCTTCTATCATTAATTTACTCTGTATCAGAGTATTAACTGTTTTGTAGAAATTAAAAGATTTATTTAACTTTAAAAAACACCATACTTACTTCTTTTCCATTTCTATTTTAAGATCAATTCCTTGCTTTTCTAACAATTCTAACTGTGCAAATGTCCAATCAACTGGATCTGTACCTGAATATTGTAAAATACCGTCCTTAGGTAAAATACCTAAGTTGGAAAATTTCGTTAATAACCTTCTTTCGGGAACACATTTTTGCAATTGACACACCACATTTACAAACAAAAATTTCCCCTTTTGAAATTTAGGGGTTGGTCTTAAACATGAGGTTAAGAATATGAACAGTGGATATGTTGAATTTGAATGTTCTAAATGTTAGATAAAAGGGGATATTTTTGAGTAAATAAAGTAATGAATGATATCTAATCCTACAATACAAAACATACATTGGATTAAAAAAATCATTACTGTGCACAAAAATCTCTAATATTTTGAAAGGAAAATTATTGAAATGTTTTAAGATAAATGGTTTTGACAGTAAATTTTGTAAAATAATTTTTTCAGAGAAGATTATTTTAAATATGCTTGAAAGGGATTTTCAAAGAACATAATTGATTTTAGGGAATTATATACATAAATTTGGAACTTTTTATAGATGTTTTCTATTGATTTTTATAAAGCAGATAGTGGAATCTATGCTATTACTAAAACATAATTTTTTTATCATTTGGTACTTACTGTTGTTGCTTGTTTCTATAAAAGATTTCCTGCATTCACGTGCTATAAAAGAAGATGCAATTGATATAAAAAAGGAAAAAATCCTGTTCAATCAATAATATTTCTATATTACACAATGTACATACCTTGTTCAGGATTCTGGAATCTGAATACATGGTATTTGCCCAAGATAACTCTGGATCCAGTTTGCAACACAGCTTCATCAACCACTTCCCTGCCATTGACATAGCACATAGCATTTGGACATATTTTTACTGACACAGTTCCTGTAAATGGAAAGCATAAAGTCAACATTGTATATAATATATAATTGAAAAATTTGAAACTCCTGCATGATGAATAAACAGAACAAAATACATAGTTCTAAATAAAACACCATCTGAAATTTTGCTCAGTATATAAGTTATTTGATTGTACAGTAAAATCCCGTTACAACGAATTCCGTTACAACGAAAAATCCCGCTATAACGAAATTTACAGAAGTCCCAACCAAAAACCTATTAAAACAATGTTAAATGAATCTCGATATAACGAAATTATCAAATTAGGAAAATCTCGTTACAACGAACTACTCTGACCTTCCATTTTTTTAATTTCGCGTTACTTTTAACTACTATTTCCGAGGCGGTTCCACACAACCCCCGATTAAACCGAAACCGATATCCCGAAGCAGATGCTGTAATTTACTGCTCCCCGGGTCGAAAGCGAAACTACGTCAAATTTTATGCGATTTGGAGAAAAACTTGGAAAGAAAATGCAACATTAAGGAAGCTATTGAATGGATATGCGGATCTTGGGATGACATCAGTCAATCCACAATAGCTAACTGTTGGAAACATGCAACCCATTCTGTAGACGGCGATTCAGATCCAGAGGATGCCGATTTAGAAGAAGCGAATCCAAACAACATTCAGCAATCGGAGTTGGAAGAAATTTGGAACGCCACAAAAAAAGAAAACTTCAATTTCAGATGAGATTGATTTGGACAATTATCTCGGTGCAGATGATAACGTCTTAACATGCTATGAACTGACAGAAGAAGACATCGTTCAATCCATTAAAGACGGCAGAGATGCTGCTGCTGAAAGTAGCAGTGAAGATGAAACTGTGGTAGAAGCGCATATTGTTACTTCAACAGAAGTGTTAGCGAGTTTGGAGACATTGCGGTCATTTATTACTTCACTAAGTAATGTGTCTGACTTGATTTTTCTAGCATTCATCATCTGCAAAATTACTTAGTTTCTACTGTGACGACTAACCTTGTACAGAAAAATCCTAGATTTTCTAAAATAAAATTTTATTTCTTCGTAATCTGTTGTTTAAAGGTGATTGTTTCCTAAGAGGTAAGTGATTTTTTTCATATTTCAGTTGATCGTAGGATCTACGTACTTGAAAGCCGGTTTCTCATGGTTGGTTTTGATAATTTCTTAATATAATTGTTTCTTTTGTTCAATTTTTGAAATTCCGTTACAACGAAATATCCGTTATAACGAAAAAATTTTACGGTCCCGTGAAGTTCGTTGTAACGGGATTTTACTGTATTATCTAAGCTCAGAAGACTTAATATACAAATTGGCCAGCTAAAAACTGGTTAAGTAAATAAAATCAATTTTTTTAACTGATATAACTATTTAATAGTTACTGGATCAAAAGGGAAGTAATTTTTGAGCATACCATTGAAATTTTCAAACATACAATGTTCGTTCAGTATATGGGAGCCAGTTAGCTTAATATCTTGAGGTACATTAGCATCAGGTCTTCCAACCCTAAAATTTAAAAAAAGTAGACATTAATATCTTTTAAATTAAGATATTTAATCTGATTTAATCTTTATTTTTATACTATACTGAAAATTTTTATTATGTTAAAAAAGTAAAACTCTAAGAAATGTTGATATAGTGTTAAAAATATATTTAAAAACATTTTATTTAACTGCAAACAAAATTTTTAATTCATACTGTACCTTGTGATGCCGTCTTTAATGTAGTAAATAAGACACTCAGACATTAAAGGATCTTCATTTAAGTTGACTAGATGAGGAGTCTATAAATTCAAATAATAATTCTAAATAAAGTGTCACAAATGAAAGAAACAACACACAACATTTTTTAAAAGTAAAATTTCAGAAGAGAACTTTTTTAAAATTAGGTATGACATTCATAAGTCAAAACTTTTAGGAACAAAAATAAAAAAATTTTATAAAACTAATAATCTTTAAAAGACAAATGTTTTAAGTATGGGAATACGGGTCACAAAAAATTTTTAAAGGTCAAATGAACAAAAAAAACAAACTACAATACCAAACACAGATTTTATACAAAGGGTTTGAAAACTGCAATATCGAAAATACAAAAGGATGAGGATTTGTAGTAAACCCAAAACCACAAATTGTGCAACTGTGAAACCTTTTATATAAAAACATACACACATCAGCTGTAGCAGCATTGGGGAGGAAGGGAGTTTAACCCTACAGTGCATACTGATGCCATTTGGCAACACAACATTTTTTCCCCATTTCCTACTCGAACTTTCTTTTCCAAACGGCAACACCATGCAATAAGTACAATAGATATAACATTTCATTGTATTAGCACTTTAGATCGCCAGTAGATCACAGCAGGGGTACTATTTTGAGACATTTGTTAGTAGCTAGTGAAACGAAAGTCAAGACACAGAAAACGCCAAAATAAAAGGACCATATAAATTAAAATAAAAAAAATTTTCAGCTTGAACAAAAAATGTTTTGAAAAGATAAGTTGTTTTTTTATATTTTTAGAGCATTTGGTTTTATTTCACTTCACAATTAATTTCACAAGAGACACAAATAAATTTCACAAGGACAAAGTTTTTTGCCAATAAAAAGTAGAAAAAATTAAATTAAATTTTTTTAGTATTTTTTTACTAATGTACACCATAATAGAAGTCACATAAATGATTTTCAAGTAAATTTAAAAAATCATGCATTGTAGGGTTAATACATTGTGTCTTAAAACAAGTTTATTTCGTTTCTGTAAAAACTTTGACACTAAGGCACTTTGACAAACACACTTTGTAACGCCCATATTCACCGGTAACTTAACCGGCAGTTAATCAGTTAACTGGCAGTTATTTCTGATTGGCAGTTAAAAGAAGGAAACCACTAATCACAGATTTGACTCCCGGTTAACCGTCGGTCAAGATACTGGTGAATAATACGGCCATAAAAGAAACGTCTTTAAAGGTTTGCAATAACAAATATATTTACCAGATTCATTCCTTGTAAGACGAATAAAGAAAAATATTTTCGACTTTAAGTAAATGAGATACACACACCTTTACCTTTTTCGGTGAAAATACACCAACAGTATCTCCATCTTCTCTGAGAGCCACACCCATTTCAGCAAATACTGCCTCTCTGCAAAGTAAAGTAAGAAATTCCATTAATTTTCAGAGACCAGGTTATTTTTTGCAGGATACATAGCTTTTAATTTTAAAATGAAATTTTTCCCCTTCACTTGGCCTAAGTTTCATAATTGTAAATTTAGGTGGTTTTGACTAAAATAGCACTTCATTCCAACATAACCTCAAAAGCTTGCATAAATTGACACACCCCACCAAATAACCTTACCTTTGCAACCGTATAGCTTCAGTTTTCTTTAACTTTTCCTCCCAAGTTTCATTCAGTTCTGCAATTAGTTTCTCCGATTCTTGAAGTTGTTCAATCACATCTTCACCACTTTGAGAAACTGTTCTTTGCTTTTTCTTATTAATGGTGTTCTTGTTGTTTTCATCTATTACAACAGAATATTACAAATCTTAGTGATAGCAACACACTTATTAATAGAATTGATACAGAATTTTGAATAATAAAAAATGGCAATATGTATTTTTTAAATGTACTCCATAGAACATTTCTTACATTTTCAAGCAACACAAATTAAAAGTTTCCATTGCTTTAAATATTTCATGTCAAAATATATAGAACTTATTTTGCTCAGCAATCTTATTATAATAGTAATTAAAATGTAAATTATAAAGTTTGCAGATCCCTTATCTGCGTTTTAATATGCGACTGTTAGACAATCTTCTTTCTTTGATAAGATTATATTTATTTTGAAACAACAAAACCAGTTCTACAGTTAAACAATTTTCTTGTGTGATTCAATGAATAAAGTTGATTTGAAACATTAAATTAGTTCTTAACCTTTTAATGAGATATCTCATTAAGAGTAAACTACTGTTTCTTTTTCTGTTTCATTTTGAATTTTTTTCCTTAAAATGGATTAACATGGGGAAATATGTAGAAAATTTCAGAAAATGATAAATAAAAATAGTTTAAGGAGTAAGTCATAAATTAACATTCTTAAAGGTTTTTGAGAATGAAAACCCATTCCAAAAAAGAACTTGTATCACTTTTTAATGCATCAAACCTTATATTGTAAATATAAAGGCTGCAATCTAAAGGATTATTTTAAAGAATTAAGCATTAGTTTACACATATTAATCACACACATTTTAAGTATTGGAATACAAATTGTACTGAGCAAAACTGTGTTTTCATACTTAAAATGCCTTTTTAACACACTGAAACTACAGTAGTATGAAACTAAACACATAACTAGAGTTCAGAACATGAATAGGATGCGTTTTGCAATTAAAAGAACCAAACATATTTCATTAGAGAAAATAAACATTGAAGATGATAATGTGTTTTAAATAACTTTAAATTGCATCTACAAAACTAATTGAAAAGCTGCAAGAAGAATGGATAAACAATTAGATGAATTTTAATATAAATATAAAAAATAATAATTTTGTTCCCAGTAGATAAGCGAGTTAGAAAATGAACTTTAAAGGAAGTGAACTGAACAAAGCAGCAAAAAACTACTGTGATGACAGCATTCATCAAAGCACATATAAAGTCATGAACCATTAGTAAAGCCAAGTAAATCTTAAATTGCTTAGCTGATACACAGCAAAGTGAACTTACAGGCTTTACCAGAATTATCAAATCCTTCGACAGCTTGAATAGCAAAAAGAAACGGAAAACTTGTTAATTCTTAGTCAGAGAATTTGACAATGGAATATCACTACTGCATGTAGATCTTCATATAACTTTTCAAACAATCAACTATAATGGCATACCTGCCAACAAATAGCCCTTACTAGGAAGAATTTAAATTTCCTTAATAATGTGATGGCTTTTATCATATTTTTTATATTATCTGTAGAAAGTCAATTTTAAATTGACCATAAAGAACAATTCAAGTTGGCAGGTTTGCAAACATACTTGTATTTCTATTAACACATTTCAAGAAAAGAATCAAGATCAGTATTAATTAAAAGACAAATAATATTAATGCAAAGATAACTTTTTATAGTTTTATTAAAATAATAAGGATTAAAAGCATCTTAAAAACCAAAAAATTTAAACTTTATTTAAATATCCTCACACTAATAACAAGTAGAAATCAGTTCATTTGTAAAATCATAATTTTAAATGCAAAGGCATTGTATACCTCTTTGGTAAAAAAAAAACTTGAGCTATTATATTTTTACAAACACAATAATAAGAAAAATCAACAAAACAATGAAACAGCCTCAATACAGTTATAACTAATGTAAAAAGTCTTTACTATAAGTCTTGATGGAATGTCATCTTAAAAAGTATTGTTATTTTGCATAAAAGAATGCAGCAAAGATAACCAGAAAGTAATTTTACAAAATGAAAACAAACTAAACCTACCATCAGCATCAATTCCCCCAGCTCTAAGCATTGCCTTAAGTCTCTCAATTTCATCTTTCAATTCACGTATAAGTTTAGCATTAGCATCTTCATTGACAACAGCTTTGCAGACAATCTGTTTTGCTCTATCTGCATACCTAATTAAAAATAACAAGTTTTAAGTATAAAATATTCTTTTAAAAAGTTATACTTTTGATGTTTAACCATACTTAACTTTTATAAAGTTTTGATTAACTGTACTTAACTTTTATAAAGTTTTGATAAGTTTATCAACTTTAACTTGAAGCAAGTCAAACTTGAAACAATAATATGAAAATCATTCAAGTATTTGAAATTCATTTAAATTAAATTTAGTTAAGAACTTTATTTTATTATAAAAAGTTTTAAAAGTGTTAAGCTCATATTACATAAAATGTCAAACACTTTTAGTACCATATATTGCATATATTTCTTTAAAACTCGTAGAGACTAAAAATGCACAGCTCCCAAGATTTAATAAGAGCAAGATTTTATACACAAAATATCATACGGCATATCAATTGTTCAGAGAAATAATTTACCGATAGTTACCTAAGTGTACTTAAAGTTTCATCATAATTAATATCAGCAGGGCTGATGGCAGCTATCATAGCCGTTTTGGAATTTCCCCCTACAATAAAAATAAATAAACTTATTACATTTAAACAAATACTATAAAACACATACAAAAGTAAAAAATGTCAGATTATACCTAAGTTTTCTCTTAGTAGCCATGTCAACGCAGAGTCTCGATAAGGAATAAAGTCAGCTTTCTTTTTCTTTTTAGTAGCCTAATATGACAAAATGTATAGTATCTTGTAACATTAATATAAAATATTGAAAGAAAAACTAAATTACTAATAACTACTTTAAGTTACTTTAACCATCAGATCAGAACTATCAAAACAGATTGAAAACACCAAATACTCACAGCCTTCAGAGCAAGCAAAGAAAAAATAAATTTGTCAGAAAATAAACCAGAATGTAAAAACAAATTTTGAAATAAGGACACAACAACATTGAATGTTATCATTGAAATAAGATTAAAGAGTAATAGTGTTGTGTAACTTACGATTTCAGCTAAGGCAGATATAACTTTTCCAAGGGTAGTCAGAGACTTGTTTATGTTTGCTCCTTCTTTAAGGCGAGTCCCTTGTGCTCCTGTGGAGTCAGCTCTTTCACTACCGGCTAAATCCACAAGACTTATTTTGCTTTGCTGTAAGTACCAATGTATTTGTTAAAAATTAGATTAAAAGTACCTAGAAATATTTTTAAATTGATGCCCCAAATACTCTAGAGATTATTTATGTTTAATTGTCTCTTCCTTATAAAATTAAAACACATTTTCACTCTTAGTCCATATTTATTTTCCTCAAGGCATCTATATTATAAGTTAGAGGGACTGGAGCTTTTCTAATATTATTCATGGAAATACTTCAAACAATGAAATCCCTTACCTTTTCAGCTGTGAGACCAGTAGTCTTATCATGTTTTCTTTGAGTAAAAATTATAGTAAAAACTGCATGTGATCTACTGCTAGTTTCATTCATGTTAGTAGCTGCAACGGTTCTATAAGGGGAAGTTAATCATTAGTTTAATTCCAAAATCAAACAAAAAAAATCTGCATCTTTGTGCATTACTAAAGCATTTCTTTTACTGGTTCCCAAATAGTAAATATTTGTTATATTATGATGTCTTAAATTTAAAAAACATCATGTAAACCTTAAAACTAAGCTTAAACTAAACTAAACTTTATGTGTATTTACCAAATGAGTTAAACTGAGTTATAATATAAATTATTAAAGTTTTTCATACAAATAAAACTAATTTACAACTTTGGTTAAAAGCTTTTTCTTAACATTATGATCTAATTGTTATACTTAATAACACTGGTAAGCAAGGTTTTTGGCCCAAGAAGATTTTAATGTGTTTCTTATGAAACTTGTATGCTGATTTCAAATCTGCAATCAGAATTTTTCATTACCTTAACACAAAAGAAACCACAACCTTCACATTTCAAGTTGGTCGAATACCATCTGGTATGTATATGTTCTGTTTTCATTCCAAACTAAAATGTGTGTCATAAAAAACCAGGGGTGATGGAGAAAAACCTCTTACACATTTGAATTCAGCGTAAAAAGTTTCATTAAGACCACCACTTTTTAATGACATACTGTAAAAAGTTATGTAACAAATTTGCTTTATACCTTGCTTTGTTTCCTTCATCCATTAAGTCATGGATATCTTGATAATTGGTGACAGCAAGTTTAGAAAGATCTTCTACGTATGGTCCCAATAATGGATGCTCTCTTACTCTAAGGTTATTTTTATTCTTTGGATTTAATAAGTCTCTCACTCTTTCACAGTAAATTTCCATGTAGCTCACCTAATCAGATTAATTTTTTTTAAATCTTTAACAGTAAATTAACAATAAAAATATTTTTAAAAGAGATAACTGTTAAACTGAATAGAATCTAGTTTTTCGTTGCTTTCATAAATAAGTATGAAGTTTCAAATACAGAGTAAAAAATTTGAGTATTCTTACCATATAAGTTGAAATCAAGAGAATATTCCTTGAGAAATACATTACCCATCATTATAAGTGAATATTTACACTGCTTTACAGACATTTTTATCAAATCATTTTAAAGACGATCAAAGAAAATTTAAAATGTTTCAGATTAGTTTTGAAGTAAAAACTTATCACATTACCTGCAAATCATTCAAAAAATATGAATTGTTGTTTCTTCAAAAAATTTAATGATTCAAAATAAAATTTTAAAGACATTCAGAAATACTTCACTTTACAGGAGATCCAAGTTATTTTAATTCATTTAAATTTTACAACTAATACTTGATAACTGGTTACTGATATAAGAACTTCCTACCTCAACAGAATAAAGGGTGTCCTCATTTTGAGCATTCTTAACTTTCCGAAATAGATCTTTACATATGTGAGGAATAATTCCTTCTTGCCCATCTTCTTGCTTACCCATCATGGTATAGCTTTTACCAGCTCCAGTTTGTCCATATGCAAAAATGCATACATTATACCTAAATAATAACATACCAAAAACTTACTAAAAGGGAGAATTCTAAGGGATTTCAAATTTTTATTTTATATTTATTACACAAATAAAAATGAAAAGTAATCCCTTAATGAAGATACAACTATCTTGATTTATCTTTAAAGAATGGTTGGTCTTTTTAAACTGAAGGTTAATGGTTGGTTTATTGGATGTTATGAATCATAGCACTTACCCATCAAAGGCATGATTCAACATTTCCTCACCAATATCTTTATAAACTGTTTCTTGAGAGGCAAATTGGGGATCGGTAGGCTAAAAATCATTATAATTATCAAAGATAGAAAAATTTATGTAATCAATGTATAACATTATATGACATAGAACTTTTAAAAGTCTAAATTAAGTTATTCAAATGCTTTATAGCTGAAATCCTTATCTAAAATGCGAATATTATTCTTAAATATACCTAAATCAGAAGCTAAAGAATGAAAAAAAATATGCACTTACATCAATAGATAGATAGGAATAATCATAATTGAAACTTTTGAGTGATTCTTTAGTATTTGGAGGAGCTTTTGGGTTTGTAATACCTAAAAGTGAGAAATAAATCAGAATGTGCTCACTGAAGAAATAAAAATATTCTTACGGGAGGGATAACTTACTGGTAGTATTTCCAGCCATTTGAATGATACATTTGCAATCTCTGTGCATCTCCCGATTGTTGAAGGGTCGAACCCTTACGGCGACCTTCACTGAAGTCATGATTGATGTTGGTTTTTGTTATTCTAATTTAAAAGCTCTGTAAGAAAATAATAGGAATATTAGAATCGCTATAGAAGTTTAGTACCATAGGGTTTAGTTATAACAAAGGGGATTTTACCTGTAAAGAAACATAATTAATTCAATATTAGGTGAAAAAATATTTTTGATATTTAATTATATAACATAGAAAAATTTATTTTCTAAAAGTAATTTTTCTGAGAATACCTATTATATTTTAAAATAAAAGCCTATGAGGAAAAATCATATCATACGAAAATTAGATATTTTTTCTAACATTTATTTTAAAGAAATGAAGATTTCTTTACAGGATAGCAAACATTAGTGAAAACACCCAGGAATCGGACAGACCTCTAGATAAGAAAACAAGTTAAGTTTTTACCATGACACTCTAAGTTATATTTAATAAGTTGAAACAAAACATACGAACAAAAATCTTATTTTTTAGGTTTTTAACAACCTAATTGTAACAAAGTACAGTAAATGTCAGCTATATATTTTCATTGTGGCCATGGAAGCATATTTTGATCAATCTAGAGGTAAACAAAATGTCACACAGAAGTACAAAACCACATTAGTACAGCTAAAGAAGTACTTAACACTCTCCGACACACAAATACCTCATAAAAGTGGCCAATTAAACAAAAAACAGGCACTCACTTAACACAGCTCCACCAATCTGCAAAATATTCCTAAATAACCATTGCTTCTTTTAACCTTCAACTCAACTATTGATTTTCTCACGCAGGCATTTTGAGACTCCAAACTCACTGCAGCAGCTCAGCACACGCATTTCACACCCAGTGGCAGGCACATCAGTCGGAAAAGACACCCAGGAAGGCACACAATTTCTGAATTTAACCCTACTCAAAAGATTCAATATGTCTGCTTTGTATCGGGGGAGAGAGGGTCTTCTGCGTCACAGCTATGGGCAGTTAGTTTTCCCCCACAGCACAGAGCACACACCCCGACCAATAGTAGAATCACCTTACATGCCCACTCACCCTAAAAATCAATACTCAGCAGCATCTAGACTCAGAGGCCTGCATTACTGTACTCTCGTTCACTCCCTTCCTTGAAAAGGGAGGGGGCAACGCGCTGGAGATCTATTTAAAGGCCCGATTCCCCCCTTACTCCGGGCCTAACATTTTTTAATGCACATGCATGAAGGGAGATTAATTTGCAGAAGGTTGGTCAGTGGGAAATACTTTGCGAACTACTTCCTGCAAAACAGCATTGAAAATATCGATTTTTTGACCCTGCGTTGTTTTTGTTTTGAATAGACGATTTAAAACTTTAATAAAAAAAGGATAAGTATGTTGTGGTATTGTTGGGTTTAGAAACGCAAACACTTGGGCAAGTTTCATGTTATAGCTGAAAATGCTATAAAACTTAATTTGAAATTCTCGAAAATTAAGGGAACCAGGACGTCCAAAACCTTCAAAAATTCGATTTTTTAATTTTTATTTGAAAAAATAGTAGGTTTCATGACGATTCCAAAAATGTATAATACATATACCTTTAGGACCGAGATCCCCCAGAAAATGGGGGTACAAGATGTAAACAATCACCACCACTAATGTTCCATTTAAGTTCTTTTGCATTTTTCTCAAAACCTGTTTTTTTTTAACTTTAGGTTAGCTCTTACAAAATTCTAATCAATGAAATTACATGAAACTTGGTACAAATATTCGTTTTATATAAGTGCATTCAGTGAATATCGTTTTATACAGTTTATGTTGCAATAATTTTTTTAATTAAACAAAAATACGAGAAAAATCTGCTGTTTTTTGCTGCGTTTTAAAATTTTAAGTTCAGCATTTTTTTTAAAAAGTATTCATTAAATTGTTTTAAAAATTAGTTCACTAAATTGAATATACATTTCTCTACATGGAAACCTATTTATTTTGCTAAAAAACAACATAGAATTTTCTATATACCTTTCTAACCCCATCCATCGGAAGACTCGTATGATAATATACTTTTTCGACTTCCTATTTTTAAAAATAATATGATAATATATAATTAATTTTTGTCATTTTAGGATGACAAAAGACTGTTAGTTAACACAACCAATTTTTAATGTATTTGAATAACTTTTACTATATAATTTCGGGTCTCAAAATATTGTAAAATTAGCGTATTTTGCATGGCTGAGAACGTCCTGGTTCCCTTAAGGGGGGGAATGCTATTTGTTAATTTTTTTTCCATAAAAAATAAATATTAATTATATGCAGTGATATTTTTAACGCCTCTGTGAGCGTATTTCCCGCCTTGAAAATCAGTAATACGCTTTTAAAACTAGCCAGGCGTATTTTCACGCTTTGATTTTTTAACAAAGGTTTTGCTTAAAAAATTGCATGACGCCCCACCGAAATCGAAAAATAAAATTTTTTAACTCAAATTTGTAATATATTAAATATATATTTTATTTAGAATGTTTAATGTAAAATAAATTAGTTTATCTATAATGTTTAATATGTTCTACTAATACTTAACGGATGCTATAATTGTTCTAAACCAAAATAGCATCCTCATTTTTCTCATTTATCCATTAAAAATTAAAACGTTTTTGTAAAATAATTTGTTCCTGTGTATACACAGTTTATGCTATTTCCGTAATTCATCACTCCTCATAAATGAATTTCACGCCTCCTAAAAAAAAGTCAAGGAGTATTTTTACTCCTAAAAAATCCTAAGAATAACACTGATTATATGTAACTTGGGTTATGAGAAATATATTGAATGGATTAAAAATTATTAAAGTAATTTTAAAAAGTATTGAAACAATTGCTTCCGTCATGTTTATCTCAGCATATATTTCACAAATTTATAAAAACTTCTTTAAAATAAATATATAAAATGCCTTTAAATTCATTCAAATTAAATATTCATATTGATAGTATAAGTAAATCTATTTTTTTTCATTCAGATAAATTTCTTTTCATAGGACATTAAAAATGTATTTCATCTAACATTTGAAGATAATACTAGATTTGGTGCAAGATGCTATATAACTTTTTTCTTTCAAAAACTATAGCAAAGAAAGAAACCTATCATCACGAAAGCTAATTAAAGACATTTCATCTACAGTAAAAGGATGTAAACCCAACACAAGGTTTTAAACATTAGTCATCATATTGATTTTTACATAAAACCAAGTAGTCTAGGCAACATTTGGGGATATCTCAGGTATTGAAGGGTTTTTATCGGGGAGAAATATTCCTATGATATTTTACATCACAAAATTAAAATTATCATATTTACTTTTAACTCTTTCAAATGACTAAAAGGAAACATTTTCATTTAATTATGAAAGTAAGAGTAAAAACTTTGATTAATACGCAAAAATACGAATATTTCTATGAATTTATATGCTTTTAAAAGTAAATTTATTGAAAACAAGATAGTTAATTACATAATTATTTCAAATAAAAACAAAAAATAGGGCAAAATATTCTGATTTTGATAAAAAATCTATTATTTACTTTAGCCTGTCACTAATTCAATACCATTATTTTATGAAAATCTGATTAATAAATACGACGGCGGTTTTGAATAGAGAGAAGCTTTTAGAAAAGATAAATAAATGAGAAATTTAAACCTCAATCTGTAATAGAGCTTTCGTATTTCTTTATTTAAAATTTTTATTATAATTTGCACTACATAATGTTATATTTAGCTAACTTTTTAAAAAATAAACCGAAAGGTTACTTAACAAAGAATGGATCTAAAGATTTTAAAAATATATAAATGTTTATGGTTTTAAAATTATTAATATTCAGTGTAGTTGGTGAACTATTCTTGCTGCCTCTGTCAGCTCACACATTTGGGTTTCAATAATTAATTTAAAAATACAATGAGCTGGGAAATTTATTATTCTTTTAATTTATTTAAGGAGACACAACCCTATAAAATCAGGCGAGTCAAAGTGGTTCATAGTTGGACAATAATTCAGATATAGTACTTGAAAGTGTTCACATTATTTTCAACCATTTGAAAAGCATCTTTTCAATGCCTGGTTTCCAGTGAAATTTTAGTATAATAATAATAGTAATGATGATAATGATAATGATATATAAAACACATTTGTCATCATCTTTTAAATTAAAGCAATTTCATGTCAAGTGATAAATCGCGAAATTCATTTTAATAATATAGAATAATAATAGAAAACAGTTTTATAGCTTCCCAAAATAAGTATATATCATTGACAAAACAAATCAACATAAACGTATTTAAGTTATCAATTTAAAGGAAAAAAGTAGAATATTATTTTTGATTAAATACACGGTGATTCAACAAGTCCACCCAAACTCTGCACAGCCAAATTCTTTGCACGGAGTACTTAAAAATGCCCCAGGAACTGTACCTCTACGACCCATTGTTTTCGAGAAAATCCCGACAGAAAAAGATGTGACGTCACTCATTTTATAGGATGTGACTTCACATTTTACGAAAAATAAAAGTCGTCGTAGAGGTATAGTTCTTTGGGCAGTTTTTATGTACCAACTCCACACAAGGAATCTTTATGATCAGAGTTTGGCAGAACTTTAGAAAAAAAATATCCGAAGTTTCACATCCTCGGATGGGATTCATCAGGGAAAAACAAGATGGTTTACGATTCAGTAAAGATATAAATGATGCGTTCAGATGTAAACCTAACTTTAAAAGTTTTTAATAAAAATATGATAGTTAAAAAAGTAACTCACTGAATTCTTGAAGTATGTCCCAATAAGAATAATTTTAAATGTTACTACGTAGGTATATGGTCGTCATTACACTCAAATCTCATTATAAGAAAACCTAAAATAAAAACTAATGCTGTTTAAAAGTTATATGTATGTACTACTTACTATTTCGATTAGCATAAACATTTCTAGTACATTTTGAATGCTAGTCTGAAAACAACAAGGTAAACACAACTGGAACAGTTTTATTTCAATGTTAGAAAATCAACAAGAGCGATACACTTTTTTCTTTCACACCAATGCCCTATATATTTGCCCTTCAATGCGATTAGACCCATATCACTTGAAAATGCAATAAGGTTATGATGGTAGAGAATCAGCTTTTCTACAGTACCTTTCATTTCCCTCCACAACTAATGAAACAATTTTAATCAACACTATATACCTGGATACCTATAATTGGAAGAAACGTCGAAAACCTCGATACGTCAAATTTTTGAGATTTAAAAAGAGAAAAAGCTAATATTACACAAACTTAATCAAAATACCAAGGTTTTTGGGTCATAAAGGTATTGAAAATATACTGTAGTACATTAAGAAATGCACAATATTCTGTACCAGTATTAAACATGTTGTAAGATTTTCTGAGACAAGACCATGATAAACATTAAGAACTCCTAACTTGGGAGATTGTGTAATCATCTAAAATTTTTCAAAGCACATAAGAGTTAATTTTAACGATAAAAAAATAACTGAGAACGTTTCTAATAAAATAACACGATAAAATCTAAACGTATGTTTATAAGTAACAAAATAAAAACAAAATACACATTTCCCTATTTATCTTTGGTTCAAGAACGATATTCAATTCAAGAAAGGTAACAAAATTAAAAAATTAATCTAAACAACTCCCTGTTTATTCCCCAAAACCAGATACACCCTCTTAGTATGTTTTTCCTGCTAAACGCTATTGATCTGTAAATGTTGTTTCACTGTACAAGCACATTAGTTGCAGGAAAACGCCGAAACTTCTTGCAGGCGATAACTCCTTTCAATGCAATTTTCCATGTGTTCATAACAAAACTTGACCTGAATTGGATTTTCTACACCTCGCATACTTTTTTAAAGGGGTCTTAAAGAATTCAGTTAAAAAAAGACATAAAAAGTATTTAACTGTTTATGAGAGTCGATAAGAAAAAATACAATAAAAATAATGCCCTATGTCTAATATTCATCCGTTTTGCCTTGAAAACTTTTATAAGAAATATGATGAAAGTATATTAATCATTAACTAATTGAATAAGTATTGAAAATATTCTGAATGATTGAATTTTTATTGAGATCAATTAACTAAACAGAATACATATATTTTTTAAATATACAAAATGCCGTTTAGAAATAAAACAAGTCTTTGAAAACCCTAATAAAATAGAAAAGAATTCTTTGAATTCTGCACATACCATCAAAACTATTAAAATACGAAAACAAAATGGTTATAAGTATATTCTTCAACTTAAGGCTAAGATCTACTCTACTAACTCTAAAAAAGAGTTCGTGGTATTTATTTTTAAAAATCAAATAGGATCATCAGTATTTTATGTAGTTTAAATTTAAATCATGGAAACGTAGCAATGGTTTTCTACTTAAATAGACAACATATATACTTTTAAGTGTAAAAAGTTAAATTATGAGACAGAATAAGAAAGACATAGATAAAACGACTAACATAGTAAGATTTTGTTATTGAACGATGACCTTTTAAAATTTATCCTTAAGAAAAAATTAATCTTAAATTGTAGTGAGCTTATTTTGCAGAAGCATGCAGTTCTGCAAGCTTACTATTGATGAAAAGTACCTTTCTTGATACTATCAAATATAGTTTCATTTAATTAAAAAAACTTTTGGGTCTCTATTAAATGCATAACAAATTTCAGGTCTCCACATTAAAAAAATCATTCAAGACAGCATTAAGGTTTTTATTTTATCTTTTAATCAAACATTTTTGCCTAAAACATTCTTTTTTTATTTATCCTTCGTAAACATTTTAAAATAAAAAATACTAAATAAAAATACTTAAAATATTAATTGAGTAAAACTAAAAAAAAATCATTGTGCAGTGAAGTTGTTCTACGTTTAGAAAGATTTTATTCTTGATAAAAATCAAATGCCCATATCTCGTGTTAAAATATTCTTAATTTTCTTTTACAAAATCATTAACATTAATATTAATAGCCATTTACATTAATAACCATATATTTGAAGAAAAACATATCGTTTGTATCAAACTATACTCATTTCCATGGGAAATACTGTTTAGGTCATAAATCATTCATTTTATAAATAAATTTCTTGATTTTTACTCCATCACAAATAACAGTATAGGCACTCATTAGAAATTTTTTCACCAAAACACCCTTAAAACATCAAATTCAATGTACCATCCAACTTTTTAACTAAGAAAAAAATGTTTATTTAGCCATTGAACAAAATATCAAAGGTCATGAAAAAAATTGTATAAAGCATTTTAATTTTAATACTATAGTATTATTTATAGCTGATATATAAAATATAAATATTTTACTAATTACAAAATATTTTATTAATATAACTAATTATACACACATTTAATTAGTATTATTTATTTTAGTTTGGTATAAAAACATTTTATGAAAAATAAACAAACATTCGAATACTCCAACAAGTAAAGTTGAGGATTTAACATTGTTAATTACGAGGGTTGTTTTTTAATATACTTCCGTTTTGCTCTTGTAAAAAAAGTAGTGAGAATTTCGAAATAATTTTGGTATTGGTAGATAGGTACATCCCCCTGAGTATCAATTACCTACTTTACTGGAAAAAATCGGACACTTTTTCGATTATTTATCGAATTTACAAGCGCGCTCCTCGAACTTATTTCCCGCCGGCCCATAGAGAATTTCTCTTCCTTTAAACTCGGTTCGCATTAACGATAGACAATCGGCAGGCAGGTGATTTTTTCAGCATGCTGTTGTGCATGTTTAAAACCATATGTTTTGCATCTGCCAAGTTCCAGGCATTGGGGATTCTGGAGTTACAGCCATAATAAACAAGGCAATATCGATAGATTCGCAGGCCAAGTGTGCGCTGAGGGGGAAAACGGCTGTCCGAACAGATGCGAAGCTCAACGAAAAATCAAACTTTTCATGAAGCGGAATCGAAAAACTTGTGAAATGGTAGGGTAAATGGTCTATTTAAAGATGATTACGTTGAAAAGTAATTAAAGAAGTTTGTATCCTTCCGTAATAACCCTTTTTTTTAATATTCATTTGTTTTTTTATTTTTAAACTATCAAAAAGGGGAATATTTCGAAAAAGAGGATTTCTCTATGGGTTGGCGGGAAATAAGTTCGAGGAGCGTGCTTGAAAATTCGATAAATAATAGAAAAAATGTCCGATTTCTTCCAGTAAAAGGGAAATTGATCCTCAAGGATGTACCTATCTACCAGTAGCAAAATTATTTCGAAATTCCTACTACTTTTTTTCAGGAGCAAAACGGAAGTTAATTAAAAAATAACCCTCGTATTTGGTAGTTAAGCATTTGGTTCAACGCATATTAACATGGATAAAATGTTTTCCTGAAATGTTTTCAGAGGTTTAAAATCATAGTATCAAACTCAAAACTTCAAGAAAAATTACCTAATACAGTCGAGTCCGCTTAATGTGATCACGGTTAATGTTATCAATCGGATAATGTTATCGAAATCAACAGGTCCCGATCATTCCTATTTAATTTAATGTAAAATGCATCGTTTATTGTGATCAACTGGATCAACAGGCCGCTTAATGTTATCGAAATTTGTCCATATCCCCTAAAAAACGTCTGCTTTCGAGTTTAGTTTTGAAGGTTAATTTTTTTTCTGAAACTCAGTTAAGTTCACATCAGTTGCACTGTTATGTATCTTTACTTTGAATGTAAGAAAAATAAAACATTGGATGTTCTCCGACATTGAAAGAAAACGGGGGAGCGAATTCATGCTTGTCATTGGATATCACCATCGGGGCCTTGCAGATGTTTCTGATAAGAGATTTTTGATTTTTTTTTTCTTGTTTAGTGGAATTCAGATGAATTTCAGTGGTTATTTATTTTTTGAGCCTTTTCCATGTAAAATTTTGAAAAATACGGATGATATCTCGTCAAGAAGTCAAAAGAAAATAAATTTATGAGCGGAATCGCATAGGTTTAAAGTTAACATAAATGAAATTACAAAGGAAGCGATTATTTTATTTTTATTAATTACCCTTATATTTTACCCTAAAATTTTGAAGTTGCAAAGTACATATGTAGTGTAAAATTGTTTTGAAAACATTAATTACGGTTACATAACTTTAATATTGAAGCAAATAATCTAGTTACACTGTTTTCTACTTTTTGATAGGAAATCGCTTATTGTTATCAATCGGATAATGTTATCAATTTAATATCGGACAAATGCGATCACATTAAGCGGATTCGACTGTAGTTGGATTCATGATTGCTAACACTCTAACTAATAATTCAGTATAAACAAAAATTAATAATTTGATTTGTACTTAGACTTCTCAAATTAAACATCCCTGTATTTTTTTAGTTCAAAAAAACAAAACACAACTTAAAATGCCAAGAATACATGTTTTTCTTTATATTTTTTTTCAGTACTAGGGGGCTCTGCCCCCTGCTCGCTATCGCTCACCAACCCCCGGAACTGCTTCGCAGTTCTATGAAGATCGCTTCGCGATCTTAGCGAGCAGAGCTCGCTTGTTTCATCTCAACTATCCAGTAAAACCTTGAACTTGTCTGCTTATAGTACAGTCAAATTAGGCGAAAAAAGGGCCGGAGGTAGACATTTAGAAATACAAGCAGAAACCCCCTGGGATGTGTTTAGGGGGGTCTGAGGATGCCTCACCTGAAAATCCCAAAAAATCCGGTGACGGGTTTTCCGCCATTTTGAAAAAGAAGTCGGCCATATTGGATTTTTCCATAGTTCATAAAAACAGCCATAACATGCGAACTAATTGGTTTAAAATGTTCGTTCTTGTTTTAAAATGCGTAATTCAGTGCGTTCTTTAAGATTCATGCATCAATTATTGGTTCTAGACCATACATTTTTTTAAATTAAGCTAAAATAGTAATTTTTTCGTATTTTTTTCGGTTGTAGTTCTTTCGTTTAATACTGTGTCGTAACTATTACAGATATCAAGACCAAAACAACTGGAACTTATTTAGGAGGGTCTTAGGCAATACCATACCAAAGTTCTAAGAAATCCCGCCTTTAGTTTTCCGCCAATTTGAAAAAAACTGCGGCGATACTGAATTTTCAATGTTTCTTAAAAACTGCTATAACTAAGCGAACTTATTGGAATAAAATGCTCAATTTTTTTATAAAATACATGTCTAAGTGTACATTTTTGAAATATCATGCAGTAAGTCAATATCCTTAAAGATTTAATTTTAAAAACTGGGAAAAATAGTAATTTTTCAGTCTTTTTCTGTTGTAGTTTTTTTATAGTCCAGGCAAATTAGACATTCAATATAACAGGCTGAAAATTGGTGGAAATGTAGAGAATAGTGTCCGTCTTGATATCCTGAAATCCCCAAAAAATCCCTCCAGGGGAAAATCCGCCATTTTGGAAAAACCAACGCCATCTTGGATTGAGTTTTCAAGCATAGCGACTGAACCAATGGGCCGATTAAGTTCTTTTTTGTCCCAAATTGTTTAATATTGTGTATTTTAATAGAAAACATCAAAAAATTCAAAATGAAAAACTTAATTTAATAATAATTAATTTTTATTTAATTACTGATTTGCTGTATTAAAATGTAGGTAAGCATTCAAGATAACAAGCTGAAAATTGGTGAAAATATAGAAGACAGTGTCCTAATTAATATCCCGAAATTCCCAAAAAATCCCTCCAGGGAAACCGCCATTTTGAAACAACCGCCGCCATCTTGGGTTGTATTTTTAAGCATAGCGACTGAACCAATTGTTCGATTGAGTTTGTTTTCGTCCCAAATAGTTCAATATTACGTATTTTAAAGATAAACCTGAAATAGTTCGAAATAAAAAATTTAATTTAAATAAAATTAAATTTACTTAATTAATCATTTGTCGTGTGCAAATGTAGATAAGAATTCAAAATAACAAGCTGAAAATTGGTGGAAATGTAGAAGATAGTGTCCTGATCGATATTCCGAAATTCCCAAAAAATCCCTCCAGGGGAAAATCCTCCACTTTGAAAAAACCACCGTCATCTTGGACTCTCAATTTAAGCATGGTGATAATGGAGTTTTCTCTTTCCACAACAATGAAATTTCCCCAAAAAGGCATTATTGAAGCTGAAAAAAACTGCAATTTTAAAGTCGAATATTTTAAAAACTATACGTGCGATTTAAGTAAACTTAGGCTTAAAATGTAGTTTATTTATTCAAGAAAAACTGTAGTTCCGTGCATGGTCAAGAATATCACCGTTTAGTTGAAACTAAATAAAAAATATTGGAGAAAACGGTCAAATTTAAGAAAACAAACTATGCTCAAACGATATAGCAATCAAACGGTCAAATTTTTTACCATGCACGGAACTGCATGTTTTTCTTGAATAAATTAACTACATTTTAAGCCTAAATTTACTTAAATCGCACGTATAGTTTTTGAAATATACGACTTTAAAATTGCAGTTTTTTCAGCTTCAATAATGCCTTTTTGGGGAAATTTCATTGTTGTGGAAAGAGAAAACTCCATTATCACCATGCTTAAATTGAGAGTCCAAGATGACGATGGTTTTTTCAAAGTGGCGGATTTTCCCCTGGAGGGATTTTTTGGGGATTTCAGGATATCAAGACGGACACTATTCTCTACATTTCCACCAATTTTCAGCCTGTTATATTGAATGTCTAATTTGCCTGGACTATAAAAAAAACTACAACAGAAAAAGACTGAAAAATTACTATTTTTCCCAGTTTTTAAAATTAAATCTTTAAGGATATTAACTTATTGCATGATATTTCAAAAATGTACACTTAGACATGTATTGGGTTGTCCCATAAGTTCTGTTACTTTTTACGAAATTTCGTGTTTGAAATTTTTTTATGAAAAACTGGTAATACGCGGAGATTTCAAACAAAGAGGATTTTGATCGATGTATATTTATGAACATAACGTGTGAATTTGGCAGTTCTCATGATATTATTTCTTTTCAAAATGGCGGTTTGAAAAAAAGACAAAAAACGACGATTTTCACGTAATTTTTGTCTTTTGTTTAAAAAACTGGGAAGAACTCATAATTCATGGCTAAAAAAAGTTTTACAGTATATTTGAAATGTTTCGATTAAGGTGTCATAATTTCAAGATGATTCAATAAGTTTAAGGTAGGAAATTTCGGCTTTAAAACTTCATATATTGCTAATTTCACGTGTTTTTTAAAGCACGCCCATTGTTTTTCTAAGCAGCTGGTATGAGGCAAATAAAAGGCAGATGTTTTTTGAACCATAATGCTTTTTTACACAGTTTAAACATTGAAAGAACCTTTTCATATTATAGGTGAATAGATATATTTCTAAATTCCAACGAGTTGTTTTTATTGTACATTTTTCGTATGAAGCAAATAATTGCTTTGTTCGCATAGCGTATAAACTCAGCGAGTGTAATTCGGATAAGCTAAAATGTTGCGCGCTTGAATTGTGCGCACTACTTTATAAACTTAATTACTGAGATAATTTAATATACTGCATATTTTGAATACTGGGGTCTATCTGTAAGCTTTTTTGTTGTTTTTGATGATTTTTTGTGAGAATTTCTTTGAAATGACTAACATTACTGAGGAAAGTTTTTTGCAATTGATGTTATGTTTGAGACCGAAATTTCCTAAGTTAAACTTATCGAATTTTCTTGAAACTATGACATCTTAATCTAAACATTTCAAACATACAGCAAAAAAATTTTTAGCCATGAATTATGGGTTCTTCCTAGTTTTTTAAACAAAAGAAAAAAATTACGCAAAAATCGTCGTTTGCGGTCTTTTTTTCAAACCGCCATTTTGAAAAGAAATAATATCATGAGAACTACCAAAATCACACATTATGTTCATAAATGTACATAGATCAAAATCCGCTTTGTTTGAAATCTCCACCTATTACCAGTTTTTCATAAAAAATTTTCAAACACGAAACTTCGTAAAAAGTAACAGAACTTATGGGACAACCCAATATTTTATAAAAAAATTGAGCATTTTATTCCAATAAGTTCGCTTGTTATAGCAGTTTTTAAGAAACATTGAAAATTCAGTATACCGCAGTTTTTTTCAAATTGGTGGAAAACTAATGGCGGGATTTCTTAGAATTTTGGTATGGTATTGCCTAAGACCCTCCTAAACAAGTTCCAGTTGTTTTGATCTTGATATATGTAATAGTTACGACACAGTATTAAACGAAAGAACTACAACCGCAAAAAATACGAAAAAATTGCTATTTTAGCTTAATTTTAAAAAAATGTATGGTTTGGAACCAATAACTGATGCATCAAACTTAAAGAACGCACTGAATTACGCATTTTAAATTTCGAACGAACATTTTAAATCAATTAGTTCGCCTGTTATAGCTGTTTTTATGAACTATGGAAAAATCCAATATGGCCGACTTCTTTTTCAAAATGGCGGAAAACCCGTCACCGGATTTTTTGGGATTTTCAGGTGAGGCATCCTCAGACCCCCCTAAATACATCCCAGGGGGTTTCTGCTTGTATTTCTAAATGTCTACCTCAAACCCTAATTTGACTGTACTATTAGTAAATGATCATTTAAAATCGAAACTTTTTATCTCTCTAACTTATCAATAACTTAATGCGAACCATTACTACCAAAATATCAAAATAAAACTGTTACTAAAATATTCCTTTTTAGTTTACCATTAATTTAACCGAAATAGTTTCAAAAATATCCAGCAAGTCTACTAATTATCATCAACCATCTTAGAAAAAAAATGCCATTAAAAAACTTTTAAATTTATAAAATGCACGTGTGTATCTAGTGAATCATCGGGAATAAAAAAATCAGATTCATAAAATAATCGCCTGTTTCTCTAGTGCAGTGGTTCCCAACTCAAATATGTCCGCGGACCACTTCACGTAAATTAGAACCTACGCGGACCATCTCTATCCCTACCTTTATCTTCAAAATTTTAACCTTTTTTTCTATGTATTCAAAAGTTGTCAAAAGTTTTGTCTTTTTTATTAAGAGAAACCGAGTTTTAAGTATGTTTCTAAATTGGAACTGAAAATCAAATAATCTATGAAACTTCAAAGGAAAATTAACATTAATTTTATATCAAATTTTATAAGTATACTTTTTATAAAAAAAACATTTAACTATTCTTATCAAGATCTGACGAAATTCAACAAATAAAATAAAATCCATTATTAATTACGATTGTTTTTTATACAGTAAACTATATTAGGAAATTTTATAAGAAAATTCTTTTTTTTTCAGCAGTATATAAATTTCCAAAGCACTATTAAAGCAATTTACAAATAAAAATTTCAATTGATCTCATATGAGAGGCTTAACCATGTAACTTTATCTTGGTAACTTATCTTTTATGTAATTGTTCAGGTGAGTTGAAATGATGATGGTTTTAATCCATCCCAGTGTCCGCTCATGGATCTATTAACCCTGGAAGGGTTCACACCTACACCCAAGATACAAGTTTAAAAAACATCATTATAAAAGTTATTATTTTTTCTTTTTCATAACCAACAACAAAAGTAATATTACGAATATTATTAATAGATTTAAATTTGAAAGAAAGTACTTAGCTTGAAATTAAACTGCAGGACAGATGAGATGACTAGGAATTCTGTTGATCACAAAAAAAAGTAAACTTGACGTGCACTGAGTGCAAGAAATTCTACAAGCGATGCTAACTGATGTTCTCCCGAAAGAAACCGCGTCGAAAGTAAGTAATTATTTCAAAGGAGCGATTAAAAAAGAAGATAATTTATGTGCTCAAAAACTTTCGCATTTCCGGCAATAAATTTTTCTTATTTCTTCGAACAAACTGATTTCACTTGTATCAGAAATTCCCTCTTTGATACACTTCCACGCATACTTCGTATCAAACCATGTAAAAATTTCGAACATTCGATTCTTTATTTGCCCCACCCTGGCGCCTTTCAGTTTTAATTCATCTGATGTGCATGTGCACTTCACCATATCAATCACATTTCGTATCTACTATGTAATAAACTACTTTTGAATAAAGTAAGTGAAACGAACAAATATGATTCATAGGATAAAAGAGAAGTTTTTTTTACTTATGACACCGTATGATTTTTTATTTGTTTTTTGCATCCATGGTTTTTTACTACTTCCTGAAAAGTGTTGTAATGAGGAAAACTATTTTTTTAATTTCCACACATTTTTGTTGGATAAGTTTAAAAATCTTCTCACGGACCACCTCAAAGGCCTCACGGACCACCAGTGGTCCGCGGACCACCTGTTGGGAACCACTGCTCTAGTGAATGACCAGAAAGAGAAGAAAAAATTGAAACCTAAAACTAATTCGATGTTTTTGAAAAACGAAACGCCAATCTTTCTATAAAAAATAATTGTATGCGTGTTTAAAATATCATAGTTCTACTGTGATTAGTTTTTCTATTATAACGAAAAAACCGAAAATGGGTAAAAAATTTCGAAACTTTAGAATTTAATAACTCCAAAAATAATTCGAAAAAAGGGCGACGAGGTGCAAAACTTCATACCTAAGAGTATGCGGCTGCAAAAAATCATGTTTCTGCTGTAAATAGATTTTGCTGGGGGCGAACTCGCAGCCGAAAAAAATAATTTTCGAATTTGACATTAAATAACTCCAGAACTAATTATCTAATTAATTAGGTTTGGAAACTTAAATGACCCTCATACATTTGTCTACCAATGGTCAAAATTTCATAATATTCCTTCAAATAGTTTTTGCGTAGTGATAGTTCAAAGTGTTCAAAAATAAAATTTTTAAAATCAGCGGCGGCGGCGGTCACTGTTACTTTTTTTAATATAGAGAGACAACTTAGTTTATAATCAGCCATATGAAATTTTAAATTATTTGAAAGAATTCAGTTTAGATGTCTAAAGGAACGCCTAAAGATTTGAGAAAAAAAAATTAATTCTCGATTTTGTATTCCCTTTTGCTATACAGACAAAACTTGGACTAAATATACCTAGTTATTAGATATCAAGCAAGCATCCTACTAGCAATAAGGGGACTTTCACTCAAATTTACTTAGGTTGTTTTTTGGTGATATGTTAATAAATGATAAGGTGTTTAGGTAAGATATTAAGGGTGCTGAATATGCTTGGCACAGGTATAGTATTTGAAGTTGTTCTTGTTAATGGCAAATGATATAGCTACTCGTGCACTCAAACCATGAACCCTCTTCTCATAAGAAAAAATTTTATTATTGCGTTATAAAATTTTCAAGTGGTTAGAACAACTAGATATAGTTAGCACCTGCAAAAAAGCCTCATCTAAGTCTCATTGAAAAGCAAGTACCTAATTGATTACCCTTAACCGTCAACCTTAAAGATTCATCATCACTTAGGAGTCATTTTCATTTGGAATTTGGTCTTTATAAAACCTAAAATGCTCTCCAAGTTCTTTTCCAGTATTGCAGTTTAAACCCAGATTTGGACCACAATTAAGTCGTTATCACTCATACAAGTCTCTACGATAGCTGACATGCAGCATAAATTTCTTGTCATTTATCAGTTAAAATCGTTTGAAAAAGAAATGAATAACCCTAGAAGCTTCTATAGATTACTCATAGAATTAAAAAATGAGTACAATTAACTACTTAATGTGATCTTTTTGGGCCGCGATTAAACTGATAACAATATCTGATTAATAATAATTACCAATTGTAAAATAATTGTAGTAAACTTTGCCTAACAGTATTTGCCTTAAAATCCTGCCCCTCCCTGTGAGATAAAATGTTTTAAAATATTTTTTTTAAAACTAGCACTGTTAAGCTGTTTTGAGACTAAAAACTGTTAGAAAATAAATATAAAAATACGTTTTAAACAAAAAAAATTATCTTCTATATTTGCCTATTTTTAAGCTTTTTCAAAAGGGCCCAGGGCATCACTGGCCTAATGGTAATGTGAACAGGTTTTTCAATCTAAAAAGTGGGACATATGACTGGCAAGGGTAGGTCATAATTTGTTTCAGATTTATCAATATCTTAATACAGGGGAAAATTTTAGGCATGAACTTTGCATGAAATACACTCATAAATTGGGGGTAATTGAACCTTAAAAGTGCACCCTGATCGCATACGCTTCTGAAATAAGTAATAATGAGCAATAATTCAGCCAACCAATATAAAGAAACTTAAAAGATAAACTCCCTATATAAAATAGAAAATCTAGGTCTTTCTTTACTACTTTAAATCTAGTTCTCTCATTTGATGATGAAACTTACACAGATCAGGTGGCAGAAAGTGAGACCAATGCCGTATATATAGACATTTTTTTTCGTGGAGGGCTCTAATATCGATCCCCAAGGTTAGGCCCTCAACTATATTTTTGCTCCTGGAGAGATAACCGGGCCATTCAAATGCCCCTCCAAGCCCCTTGCCCCCCAAGCCCCCTTGCATTCATTATTTGGTAAAAAGATGTTGTCACGTAGCACATTTTGTGGTAAACCTAGTTATTTTTTTATTACCTTAGTTTTGAAAGTTTGTAGTTGATAAAGAAATCCAAGGACAAAGGGGTAGGGGTGTGGGTGGTGCCCCCCCAGAAAATATTCGGAAATTCGACCCCTAAAAACAGTATTTAAACTCATTTTTCTCGGGGGGGCGGTCGTCCCCTCTGCCCCCTCCTTTAATCCGTCCATGCCTGTGGAGTTCAGAGTTATTTAAAAATGATTTTATGTATTTTGCAGCTTAAAATTCTTTCAGAAAAACATAGTAGTAAAATTAATAAGTTTCTTTGGCATATTTTAGTTAATTTATAGAAGCACAAAACAGATTAGCAATATTTTTTTCTTGTCAGCCCTAATCCTCTCCAAAGCTCCATTTTGCTTTCATTAAACACAACTCACAGTGATCTTATTTCGGGCGAAACATTTAAACAAGGAAGAGACATCTGCAAAAAATTCGACGGCATTTGATCTGTTGACAATCACAAGTAAGTCTTGACTTAAACTCCCCTTCTAGATTTCCTTTCTGTTGTGAGAATCAAATGTTCTTTTTTCACAAAAACAGTTTACAATTTCGTAATCCAGTTTAGCATTTGGATCTGAAAACATCGCCAAAGAAGTAATGTGACCAGGCGTCCCGCTTTTTATCTCGCTGTCCCGCCAAAGTCCGCTTTTCCATTAAAGCTCATTCAAAAATAATTTTTAACACTAATGCGAGTATTTATTTTCAAAAACCATAATGACATTACAAAACAATGTTAAGAGTACTATTAATTTCTCCAACACGAGTAGGGGAGAGAGTTGTACTTTAAGCTACCTCATTTTAAAATTCGGGAAAAATGTAAATTTGAATTTGGGGTCGATTTTGAATGTAAACAGATGCTATCTAGTTGCTAACATGAAATCAGCTCTTTAAAATATCATTTAAATTTTATAAAATAAATTTACTGCTTTTGTGTTTTTAGATGCTCAAAGTTTTTTCAGTGCATCACTACATTAATTCTTTTCTTCCCCTATAATTATGATATGATAAAATGGGATATATGGGGTGAATCCCTGAGATTTTGACTTTTTAGTTTTGATATTAAAATCATCAGTTCGCAATTCTTTTATTTTTTATATAATTTTGAATGCAAAAACACCTGATGTTGTACCTTCGGACACTATAGGTGTTGTGCTAGGGTGTCTCAAAAAAAACTTTTTTCGAAAAACCTCGCTCCCCCAGGGCTTTTCCCATTCCTTTTGGTCCCAAAAGATTGTGTGTGAAGTTTCAGCTCCCTAAGTTAACTCTAGGGTTTGCCTGTAGATCCCCAAAGTTTAAAAAAAGTGGGAAAATGACAACCGGTTCAAATGTGTCATTTAGGACTTACTTTGGTGGAATATATTTATTTGTGTATTAACTGTACCCTATAGCCCCTATAATTTAAGATTAAAACGTACTACTTAGGGACGTTGCACTCGCCAAAGCTTATAATGTACAACCGGTGGACGAAATGAATTAAATCCGAATTTCTTCGAAGGAACCCCCTCAAATGATGCCATTTTGAGCTAAAATTATTTAAAAAAAAGTTTTTTTGAGACACCCTAGTGTTCTGCCTACGGACACGTTCTTGTGGGTGTCTGTAGCTAATCGGCGTTTTAGAATCAGGTTTCATTTAAGTGAATACATTTAATGCATGTTAAAATAATTCTAAATGGTTATATGTTTGTTGGCGATTATTTTCAAGTAATTTTTTGATGAAAAATCAAATATTTTGTGATCTACTTTCTTAATTTTTTTATTCTACTTGATATTTAGTGTAAAATCTTAAGCACCCTATCGCATTTAAGTATGATGATTACAAAAAACTTAAAATTTCCACTGAAGAAGATTTGCAGATGTTATTACCACCAAATGATTGCACTACTAAGTGTTCATTGAATAGTTTTTTTTGGATCAGTGGAGTGATCAGATCAATCAGCATGATTGATGATACTATTAATTACCTTAAATTTTGATCTGAAAAATCTCATGTGATTTATGTGTTTTCGGTAAAAAATCAAGACTTTTTATTTATCCTTCAACTTCGTTTTAATGATCATTTATGATCTAAAACAACATTACTTAATTGGTGGGTTAGTACTAACCCACCAGTTTATAGGCAGGAGGAGGTTATCTTGTATGAAATAAGGGAGAATATATGCGTGACTGATGTTACATTACCGTGGAAATACCCAAAAGGTAATGCTTCAATAAAAATGTTCATTTTTAGCTTTTTTAAACTAAAACTTGTACCTTTGGACACAAATTTTTTTTTAAATTGTTAAAAACGATTAAAACCCCAATTTTCAAGATTTTAGTTAATAAAAAATATCTCCCTACTCACAAAGGTTAGGACTATAGGTTGGGCACTTTAAATGGTCAAAATGAGATTTTACCTGTCTTGGAAAAATCCAAACGTGATTTTGTCCAAAGGTACAACACTCTCCCCTATATAAGTAACGGACCCTTTATCCGGCAAGCTCGGGGCCGACATCATCCCGGACTTCGGAATTTTCCGGATTTTGGGTCCGTTCTGGAAAAAACGCCATTAAAGACGCAGAAAAAAAAACTTCCGGCAAAGCATGTGGGTCGTCTCTTCTCTCTCTTCTCACCAATCCCCATTTCTAGCAGAGCTAGATAAAGTCCATGAATCCATTCACCCTCAACAAGTCAAGGACCGGTACAAAGGGTCCGTTAAATAGTTCCTGGTCAGAGAGGCCCAGGCAATTCAGAATGTGTTCCGGGGAAGCCTGTGCACTGGAACAATTGGTGCAGGGTTGAAAAATTTTAATTCCACCAGAGTACTTAAGTGTTTTTAGGTGACCACTGCGGAGTCGCGTTATAGCCGTTTGATCTTCCCGACTGCAGCTGAGTAAAAGACATCCTCCAGGTTTTCGACTTCGGTATCAGTTGTGAACCGGTGGTACAAGCCAGTCTGCTTTTATTTTATGTTTGGCAATGGAAAACAGCTCTGAGAATGTAAGAGGAGTAGCAGGCGCCAAGTCTTCGGCTGATGCACCTTCCTTGGCAAGGCTATCTGCTATCTCATTTCCAGTGATGTTGACGTGGGAAGGTATCCATTGCAAGTGTATTTGATGAGAGAGGGAAAGGCGCTTCAATTTTTTGAGGATGTTTGTGCTGGTATGATCTCTTACATTGTGAAAGTCGGCCAGATGTTGAATTGCACTTTTACTGTCAGAGAGAATCCAAATTTCATTCATTTGAGCGAAAGATAGTATTGCATCCAGTCCTTCATCGATGGCAATAAGTTCGCTTCGGAAAACGGAGCAGAAGTCGGGGTTCTTTTTATGAATCCTGATCTCTTGGCCTTGTGTTTTTATGAAAATTCCACTGCCAGTGCAGTTATTTTCATTCTTTGAGCCGTCCGTATAGACAAGAACTGCATCCGCTGGAATACACGATATTCTTTCGAAAGCGACTTGCCTAAGAAAATCAGGGTGATCGCTTTGCTTGTTGACGGTTATAAGAGAGTTCGGTATGAAAGGAGACGTTTGGAAGTCCCTCCGAAGGGTCAATACATTGTTTGAGATAATGTTGGTCAACGGTAATTGCAAATGGGTCAGTCAAGTGTGCCTGGCTAAATGGACTAATTCTCTTGAGCCTTTGATTACTAATCCAATTCCTAAGGAAGTCCGAAGTTCGGTTTTGCGAGCCGAGGCTGTGAAGTTTGTTGTAGTATTTTATCATACACGCACTTCTACGGAGACACAGGGGTTGGAGATCTGCCTCGTAGAGCACTATCTCTCTGGGGGCAGGAATTTCGGAGTCCAGTTATTAAACGAGCCGCTGCAAGCTGGACTCTTTCTAGTTTCTGCAGATTTGAATCAGAAGCACAACAGTAAATTTGGAAGCCATATTCCAATATAGGTCGAATGAGCGTGATGTAGGTATTTCTTAGGGTGGTAGCATCAGCGCCCCAGTCACGTCCGGAGATGTATTTGAGGATATTGAGGCGTTTTCTGGCCTTCAAGACAAGGTGGTCAATATGTTTGTTGCTCAGAATCTCTGGATCCAGAACAAAGCCCAAGTATTTAGGGTGTTTTTCTACAGTAAGAGGTTGATTGTTTAAGAGGATGTTTGGTTGATAATGATAAAGACTTCTGTTGGTAGTGAAGAATCCAACTGGAGATTTTGTAGGGTTAAAGCACAATTTGTGCCTATCAGCAAAAGTCCAAAGATCTTTGAGTGCAATATTGATGTTATCCTCCAGTTTCTGCAAATCAGTGCCCGATTCCCAGAGGACAATGTCATCTGCGAAAAGGCCTATTTCGCAATTATCAGGAATGACTCTTTCGATTCCCTTTAAAAATAGTGAAAACAGAGTAGGACTCAGCACTGATCCCTGAGGGACCCCCTGGTATAACTTAAAGCTTTTTGAAGTGGACCCGTTAAATTTCACTCTTATAACTCTGTTTCTCAAAAAATCATAAATCCAGGTAAGGGCTCTTCCAGTTATTCCAAAGGTATCAAAAAGTTTGATGATTAATCTTTGATTCCACACTCTATCGAACGCCTTTGACAGGTCCAAAAAGGCAGCAATGGTGTGGTCAATACTCGATCGTCGCGCAGTCAAAAAAGGATCGCGTACCCGGTTTAGGAAGAGGGCCGGGATCGACAAGTAAGTTACAGTCTCCAAAAACTTTGAAAATTCTACAGATAAATATCAATGGAATTTCTACTGATGCTGCTAAGATTAAACTAGATCTAGTCTTGGGCCTGGCAGAGCGTTACAGTGTTCAAATTATTGTGATTCAGGAGACGAAGTTGAAGATTAATACGTCGCTTAAAATTAAAGGATATAATATCTATCGCACTGACAGAAAGAATAAGTGTGGAGGAGGTCTTTTATTCCTCATCAGGGACATTCCCTACCAGAGTATAAATCTTAGTGGATGGTTCTCGAATGACACCAACCTTGAGATCCAGGGTATTGAGATTATCTGGAGAAGGAAACCTCTTAACATCTTCAATATGTACCATCCACCAGATACTAAACCTTTACCTAGCGAGCTCCAGGACATCTTTATCGGCATCGGCGACCTCAACGCTAAACATCAAGTATGGGGTTCCACATGTTCCAATTCGAGAGGAAATGACTTACTAAACTTGTTTGACGATGCTGGATTCTTAATACTTAATGATGGTACACCAACTCATAATTCATATAGCTACGACTCAAAGGAGGTCCTTGACTTATCTTTTGTTAGCTCAGACATTGGTCCTTCTTGTTCATGGGAAATCCTTGATAATATTGGTAGCGATCATCTCCCAATCCTAATTGAGTTTAAAAGAAGGCAGTCTGTACACACGAATAGTGACAAACGCTGGAACTTTAGACGGGCGAACTGGCAATCTTTCACTCATCTTATTGAAAAAGAGATTAAAACCATCCCTCTTTCTGATAACCTAGACGCTAATTGGCAAGACCTGAAGCGAATCATTAAAAAATCTGCTAGTCTTTGTATTCCTAGGGGCAAATTTCGGAGGAGAAAGCCATGTGGGTCGTCGCGGCAAGAACCGATAGCGAGGCAGCAGCCGATTTTGAACGGCCGTTTAAGCGCGGGGACGATACGATTCGGCCGCGTCGGCCCGCGCCGAATCGTCCCATTCCGCACCGAGACGATGTCGCAAAAGGCGCGCGCAACCATTGAGCGTCGTAACAGCATTTACTCACTAAAAATTCTTCAAAATATAAAAAAAAACAAATTATAAACGCGAGCCGGATTTCGGGTCCTTCCGGATTTTGGGTTCCCGGATAAAGGGTCCGTTACGTATAGATAGATGACAAGGGAAAACAAAATTATGTAGTTTGATTCTTTAACTAATACAATTTGTTTTTCAAAATGAGTTAATAATTTTCATTCTACCTGAACTCAATTATCAGTTGAGCAGTTATTTCAACTTTTAAAATATTGGTGTTTATTTCATAAATATTCATTATTCATGTTTATTTTCATCTGGTGATAACTTTAACTCGTCATTGACTTGTGACGTTTCCGACTTCTAACATTGGCGTGAGATCCACTTTTTGTTGACTTCGGTGATGTTTGGCTGAAGCGAAACAGGTCGACGACGTAATACGCAAACACCGATTTTTTTAGTAAACTGTCTGTTCAGGTTCTATTAATGAGAACTTTTGGGAAAATTAAAAAGATGGTTTTCCAAAATTGTAATCTATACAAACGGTATAACTGTCAAACTAATTTAAGCTAGTTATGGATATAAATTAACATTTGAAAACATTAAATATTTGGGAAGAGCGGGGATGAATGGGACAAATTTCACATTTTTGCTAATATTGAAAAAAATTACATTTTTTCAATCCTGTAACAAGTTTAACACCCTACTTCATTCTATTTTCTGACAAGCAAAATTAACACATAAACTGTGCAAGTCCTTTTGTACTTTCAACTCGGTGGTCGAGGCTTGGTGTCATTTCTATTAATGCCACTTGCTTTTTATGGGTTTGTACTTTAAAGAGTGTAAATAGATAATTTTTGATGCCTGGATCAAACCCCCAAAGTCATTCCTTTCCTGCGGTTACATTTCTGAAGGAACTTTTCATAAAAATTGAGCATAAAAACCAAACTTATTTGGATAATGGTTTAACCATAACATATTTGAGATCAAAGTTGCAAGTAGTATTTGATTATTAAGACTTCGCATATTCACTTTGTTAGTTTGGAACATAAAACACAAGTTTAAACATATATTTTTGCACCCTATTTTAGTTACTACTTTATCAGAAATTACTTAAGTGAGTTGAATGTTGAATATAGCAAGCTATTGATGGGAAAGTTTTGAAACCAGGAAATGAAGTAATGACTGAAAATATCCATGGATTTTCTCCATTTAAAGGTTCTTACGTATTATCCCGTCGACTGTACCGCTGAACCCGAAAACGGTAAACAACCAATTGACTTTTCTATGGATGTGCCGCTGAATTTGACAGTCACGGAACGGTCAACGGGATAATACGTAAGTACCCATTTAAATTTTGCATAAGTACTCTTTCAACAAACAGTAAAATTTTAAGCTTTAGTTAAATTATTTTTTAATAAATAATCATAGGAGTAAAACAAAAAAAGTTACTTTTGGTATAGGAGAACACATTAAGTAGTCCAGTTCATACAAAAATGGAAGCTGGTTTTAATAAATGCATTTGTTAAAGAGGCTGGCTGGCTAGTACCATTATATGGTTGAAATAAAAAAATTTAAAGAGAATTTAAGATATAAAAAATTGAGCTGTCCCGTTCATCCTATGTCCCATTCATCCCCACTCTCCCCTATTTAACAAAAAAACTATGATGGCACAGCTTCGAAAAGAGTCAGCCGACATGTTTACCCACAGCTCAAATGATGACTGACAACCATAGGAAATCTATTACTAATCATAATAATATACTTACTAATATTACAGTAAAATCCCGTTACAACGAACTTCACGGGACTGTAAATTTTCTTCGTTGTAACAGTTCTATCGTTCACTCAAATAAAAACGGTTGGGGACTTTCTGGACTTTCATAATAACGGGATTTTTCTTTGTATCGGTATTTGTTGTAACGGGATTTCACTGTATTATGATTAGATCCTAAAGTAAAAATAATTAGTAAATTATTAGTAATTATTATTTTAAGATTTAATAATATTAATAATTAGATCTCTATGGTTATCAGCATGGGCAGATTTAAGGGGGTACAACACTCCCCCAACTTTTTGAGAAAACTCCATTTTTATAGGGGAAAATCATGCTTTGCACCCCCAAGTTTTCCAGTATGCACCCCCAGGGTTGACTATCTAAATCCGCCCATAGTTGTCAGTGATCATTTGAGCTGTGGGTAAACATAGTGGCTGGAACTCTTATCAAATCTGAGCCACTATAATGTGTATTATTAACATAACTAAATACTTACTTTTTTTAATTTTAGTAGTAAATATAAATACATAGATTTTAAAATAGATTGAATGCAGGAGTAGTATTACATTTATGATGTTCTCATAAATTATAAAATCGCAACCACTTCTAATACTTTTCATTACGAATTTTTACCTACGAAACGGCTATGAGTCATCATTCTTTACATCGATTGACTAACCTTCTGAGAATAGAATCGTACAGAAATAAATTGATAGTACATTTGTACAACACAATTCACAAGTTCAATTCAAATAATTTCACAAGTTCTTAATTACACTTGATTGGTACTTAAATCTTCATTTCATTTTATAATATCATCAATTTGTTCCTTAGGAAATGGAACAAAAAACAGTGAAAAATCAGATGTATTGTGGATCACAATACATTTCAAGCAAACAGAAAAAAGGAATCATCTTACTAAACGCTGATTCATAACAATTACAATTTCATTACTACTTTAATTAACTTACGATTGTTAGATTAGGCCAACTTCCAACATTTTCTCTCTGTATCCCAAATCCTGATGAAAAATATTTTGTTTATATTTTTAACTTTTTTGATTATTGACATTTAAGAGTGTTTCTGTTGCCATATGATATTATATTTCTTAGTAATATAACAAATCCCATGTAGTTTTTAATGTCCTTTCTTTTCTAGAACCTATCGAACATAATATATTTTAATACTGATATAGTTTTGTAAAAAATGAATGCTTTATTATTATAATGCTTAAAGAAATTGGCCCTTTGGTTTCGTTTTGATCAGCAAACGTTAATCCTCTCAACTCAAACTGAAAAAAATATAAATAAACAAAGCTTTTAACATAGGTAGCGATTGCCGAATATCTACGCAATCGGTATTTCAGATAGCAAAGATTTACACTCGGTCTTCTTAAATTTTCCTACTTATTGAGATTAAATGGGTTCTATATCTTCATCTTTACCTAATCGATCAAAGGAAGGAGACACTTTCTCTTACGACATGGGCAACTTTGATTTCGTTGTACTGGATGATTTGCTTATCGATATATTAGTGAATGTTCCTCCACTTGATTTAATAAAAAACTGCCGAGCTGTGTGTAAAGAGTGGAAGGAGTTAATTGATGGACACAGTATTTGGAAAATAAAATGTCAAAGAGCTAACCGAACCATTCCTGCTATCAAATTTGATCTTCCTGAACATTTCTACAGGGATATATTTTTCTTCAACCCGTACGGTAGAAATCTTCTTAAGAATCCTTATGGTGAAGGTAAAGGAAGGTTTTGTTTCTATTTGTTTAGTTAAATGGAAAACATGCAGCAAATAAACAAACAAATCAGATTTGATGTAGATTCTTGACAATAAGGGCAATGATCGCCAAGAACTGGAAACTAGCCGAATGGCTGGTGGTGCAGTCGCCATAGAGATTCTACATCAAATCTGTTTTAAATAGGGTTCAATTCAGTTAACGTTCCCGCTAAGTATTGCCATAGGCAGATTTAGATGGTGAACCCTGGAGGTGCAAGCTGTCCCTGATGGCTTTGAAAACATGATTTTCTCCTATAAAAATAGAAATTTCTCAAAAAGTGTGGGGTGTGTTGCACCCCCTTAAATCCGCACATGACTATAGCCAACCTCTTTTGAACGTCATATATTCAAATATCAACAAATTTTTCTGATTTTTAATGATAAACTGAACTGTTATATATCTAATTAAATATTTTATCTATGAGTTTGGAATCATTTCGCAGGTTTTCTACTTTTTGATGTCCAAAATGGCATAGCCAAATAAAAGCAGGGCTACAGCATTAATAACATCTTATGTAATAAAATTATGGTCCTACCCTACCCTCCTCTTAATCCAATTATGTAGTACATCATTCTGAAGGAAATTATCTGTTTCTGCAGTCACGATTGAGTTGCATTTACATATATGGCTGTTGTTAAAAAAATTTCCAATTTTTTTCTCTTCACCATGAGTTTTGAGAAAAACTACTTCCAGAAAAAAAATCCTGAAACAATCTGGATTTTAAAGCATTCTTAAAATTGAGATTCCTGTTAAAAGCCCTAGAATAAGCAAAGTCTGCATTTTTATTTTCAAGAGCAAGAGTACACATTCAGTATATTTTTAGCTATTTCTTTGTTAGTCCTGAAGTATCAGAATATTTCTGTACAAACATGCATATACAGAAACATACAGTGCAAATATTGTTCCGCTAAAAATTTTTTGGAAGTTACATATTAACCCATCCCCTATGCTGCTGAATCTGATAACCTTGCCAAAGCCCTTTAACTCTGATGCTGAATATGGTCCAAGGGGTTAACAATCTAGTATTCTAGTATGTAAGAACTGATTTTTTTACTTCAAAATAATTACGTATTCCCCCATTCCACCACAGGTTACCATTCTGGCACCTCTCTCCCCAAGCCCTACTTTATTTTATCCAAATAAAAATCTAAAGAATTTCAAAGCTATATTTTTATTTTATAGATGGTTTGAAAGGCTGGCAGCTCACAAAAAATGGCGGTGATGGGTTTGTTGTGGAGAATCCTCCTGCTGGTGCTGACCCTGTACCATCTGAAGTTGGTAATGTATAAAATAAATCATAATAATAATGGCTGTAGCATTTTAATTGCAGTCTGCAAAACTCTGTCCAAGTCCATCAGTACTCTCTAAATAATTGTTGATAAGAATAATTTTAAAAGCAGTGCGTGCTTAACGAGATTTGATTACTGGGCTAATAACTATAAATTTTATTGTTAGTAATACTTTCCACTATGTTTTAGCATTAGTTTTCAGTTATATTTTTAAAAAACAATTATGGTAATTCTCAACGATCCTTTGAAGCCATAAACATATGATTAGTACATATGAAATAATTTCTGAATTTAAACTGAAAATATATTTTATAAAAGAAATTTGGAATCTTGTTCTAACTTTTATTTAACTTTTTTAAGGTTCCCAGTCATGTTTTGCCACTGCATGTTTACCTTGTACCAAACATCAGATGATTGACTTGTTTAGAGAAGGTGCTTCAAAAGAAGTATTACAAATGGAAACAACAAAAATTAGAGTTTCTGAATGGTACTGAATATTTTCTTTGTATCATATACTACCGCTGACGCGCTAGACCCGGGCTTCGCCTGGGTTTCAGTTTTTTAATAAATATCACCTGGTGTGTTACAGATGGGCTTCGCCAGTCCATTTTTAAAGAAAATTATTCTGGTGTGTTACAGATGGGTTTTGCCAGTCCAAATGGGGAAATAGTCAAATAAAGGATCCATTTTTATGCTACAACAATGGATTTTAAACTACAACAATTGAATCGTCAGTTTGAAGAAGGGAATAAGTCCAAAAAATGACAAATTGACTTTTTGTGCTCAAAACAATCTCCAAGCTTTGCCCTACACATGGGTGAAAAGAGGGGGGAAATAACTTACCCCTATAGGGAGATATCGCCCCTTGAAGTTGTGAAATCGATATCCATACAATGAAAATTCCATTACTTTTTTTTGATTTTCTCAAAACTTGATTTTTGGACTTATTCCCTTCTTCAAACTGACGATTCAATTGATTTTAATCTACAACAATCTATAATATGTCTACAACAATTTAAGTTACATCCTCTCTTGTTATATTTACAACAATGGGGGTTTTCCATGAAGTTAGGCATGAAATATGGGTTTTTAAGCTTAAATTGGAAAAAAAAGTTATTAGGACGCTTCGATTAAAAATTATTTTTCTTCAGAAACCTTCCCTGGAGCGAGTAGATCAACGTGGTATAGTTTAATTGTTAATGTAGGTTCGAAAAGTTTAAAACTATAAAGGACATACAGACAAACATTGATTTTATATATATAGAAGATATTTTTTCTTGAATCTACTTTTAATGTCTTTTAAAAGAATAACCTTTTCTAACAGGTATCAGCATTTAACAAAACAGTTTTTTGTAAAGTTGCTTAGAAAATTTGAAAAAGATAATTGATATTTAATTGAGCTCCCATTTACACAGTTACTGCCTTAATGGTCGTATTTCACTCTTTTGTCCCCCATATATTTTTTTGCAAAAACAGCCTGTCAAGTCAACTAGATGAAAATTATATAGGATATTATCCAAATTTTAAAAAAAAGTGTTTTATGACAAATTGGGGGTAGCAGAGTTCCCACGGGCCTTGAAAAGTACTTGAATTTTATTTTTGTTTTCAAGGGCTCTAGAAAGTACTTGAATTTTGTGGAGTCCTTAAAAGTACTTGAATTTTATTTGAAACATTTAAATCTGAAGTTCTTACACCATACATATTTTAATACATACATTTTTTAATATACTTCATATCCATGTTTATATATCGTTACCATCACGCCAAAAACACAAATCTTCTATTAATTACAGGCTCTAGTCTAGAAGTGGGTTCAGTCGCCAAGTGAAGTAGTAGTGCCAATGTGGGCCTAAGTATCAAAGTTTGCCAAGAAGTGCCAACCTCTAGAGTTCTAGGATTTTACCTAATTACGAATGTAGATTCACGTTTTTAATGTGGTGGTAACAATGTTATGAACTTTGAATTTTGCAAAATTTTCAATGGCCTGTACTTTGAAGTGTAAAATTAACGAAAATTTTTGTAATAATTAAAATGATGTCATTTTTTTCTAGTTAGAAAATACCAATTGTATTTCTAATTTATTTGCTTATTACTTTTACATACCTGTAGTTAACAGGAATTGTTATTAATATGTAGTTGTCTTTTTAAGGTATGCCGCTCGCTTTGATTGTGCTGCTGAATATTCTCTGAGAGTGATTCTCTGCAATGAAAACCATCGAGTAGCCTTTGATTATGTTCCTGATAATTCAATTGAAGATGAATTTGGATTTGATTTTTCAGAAAACCAGTGGGTTGGAAGAGAATGGCATAAAGTAGGTAGTCATGATTCATGAAGTTTTAGAAAAGTGGGTTTTCATTTAATCCCAAATGTTATGAATTCTCCTGTCCTGTACTATAAAAAATATAAATAAATCTAGATCATACACAAATTGTATTTAAAGTACATTAATTAATAACTTTGGAATTATATTAGTTTTAATTATTGTATTATCATTCAATTTTTAATGTAAAAAATTTTAGAATATAATAGAATAGCCTACTTGCATGATATATTATAGAATGCAAGTAGACAACACAATAGTTTTTTAATTAAATAACATTTAGTTTCTTATATGCTTCTGCTCGATATTAAATTTTTTGTTATCAATTACCTGAAACTGGTCATGGTCACTTTCCAAAAAGCCAGCTTTTTATCTTCTATAGAGAAATTGATACCACTCATGTTAATTTCTAATTAATATTTTAATTATTTCTTAGTCAACTCTAGGGTCTTGAAAGTAGATTAAAAAACCTTATTATTGAAGATGGAAGTCATAGGATATGCATTAGCATATAAATATTAGGGTATATTGTAAAAAATTCTAATAAAACCGGACCTGGAAAAAGTTGTAACCTTCCCCCGAACCTAATAAAATTTCGCCAAACCTTATGTATTGCTCCTTTGGAGCTGGCAGGGCTTCCCCCGAACCAGGTTCATAGGTTCGGGCACTTTTTCCAGGTCCGAATAAAACTGTAATTAAATTTATATTTTGAAAACTTTAATAAACTACTTATGACACCCTTATATTCATTTCATGTATGGGTAATGCTGTAATTTTATAGCTTGTGTTTCCTTTTTAGCTGTATAAAATACTTCTCTAATATTAAAAATTTCATTTTAACAACAATCTAATCTTGTTGGTACTGCAGAAAAGTTCTAGTTATCTAGTGCTATATTGAGATTATATAGTTTTTTAATCCTATCCATTTCCTAACTATCCTGAATCTTTATAGTTTAAATTATGAAAATTAAATTATAATTGTCATCTGGCTCAATAATATGAAAATTAAATTAGAAGTGTCATCTGACTCAAGATGTAAATTGAATTATTGTTGCTTAATTTGACTCTAAACAATATTTTTTGAAAAAGTATTTAAATGTCTTCTAAACCCACAGTTATTGAACAAAAAGAAAAAAGTGAATTATTATTAAATATATGTTTTAAAAATTAATCACCTTTTCTGCTATTTATTTTCTTGTTATGAAATGCTTTTGGTAGTTTACATGTCAGTAAAAAATATTTCTTACTAATGAGGATTTATGAAAATTAGTACTGCCTATTTAAAATAATCTTCCATGCTTTTGTTTTTTAGGTTACTCATGAATTTAAGAATGTTGGAAATGTAAGATATGTTTTCTTTCAACACCATGGAAAAGATCTTCAATTTTGGGCTGGAAACTATGGAACAAAGATGACTGGTGCGACTGTAGAAATTGTTGTCTGATTACGAAAAAGAAATGCATTCCAAGCTTTCATGATAGAGCTTATAACTTTTATTGTTGTTGACATTAAAGTGTGAAGTATGTTTAAAGAAACTGGAACATTTTACTAATCTTTAAAAGTAACTTAGTTATGATACCAAAAACAAATTATTTATATTACCAAAAATAAATACTTATTGTGATATGCAAATTTTTTCTTTCATTTTAAGAAACCATATTCAATTGTCTTAAATCACAGTTATGATAGCATTAAGTTATTAAAATATATAAAATAGATTTTATAAAAGGGGGATTTTTTTAGCTTGGAGTTATGTAAATGTAACCACATCCAAAGTTATATTGAAAAGAAAACTAATGTTAACTCTATGGTAGTCTGAACTTAAAACTTGTGTTTAATGCTAGTCACTGAATGTAAATTTGGGAAATCCATATTTTTTATATCATTAGAAATATTTTTCTAAGAGTTAAAACGTGATAAGCTTCTTTCAGCATATTTTGAACGTAAATTTATCTATTATTTATTTCATTGAGTCATTTCATCTTTATCTCAACAATAAAAGAAAAAATTTATGGATTACATGAATATTGAACTTGAAGGACAATTGCCATTCAATGTGCTGGTTTGTGTATACCTGGTGACAACTTAAAATTACTAAAAGCATATATCAGTTTGTCATATTACCCTAGAACACTCTTAAAACTGTATAGTTATTTAGATTCTTAAATAAAAACATTATTCATCCATTCGTGTGGTCAATTATTCAAAAATTTTACTTAAATTACTTTTACTTACCTTTTGTTTTCTAACAAGCTAATGACACCTTTGAATTTTCTTAGAAATTTAAGAGTAGACTCAAATGTTTTTATGTATATTGTGCTGTTTGTATGTAAAAAATTATTATTTTACTTTTTTCATAAAAAAGACTACTGGGAAAAAAATTTGAAATGTATACTTTACATGTTTGATATATTAAAATTGTTTAACATCCGTTGTATATTTTTCTACTAAAGTGTGTTACTTCTCTGCCGTGCCTCTTTTGAAAAAATTTGCAAAATGTATTCAATATACTAGTTAAAATGATTAAATGGGTATGAAATATGCATGTTTGTCTGAAATTATTCACTTTATTCTTGAAATTATTCATTTTATGCTTTGTTTTTGTGTGTTTTATGTTTTTATATTTTATTGCGTATTGTTGTGATATAATACATCAGATTTGTTTAATAAGTGAATTTTCTAAAATAGTTTTTTGTTCAGATATGATAAGGCTTTCAAATAGTATTCAGATCTGAAGAATAAATTAGAAAAAGGATGTATTTAAACTTCCCACCTCCGTGATGATTACTTTATTTCTGTTTAGTTTTTTTTTCATTTATTTAATGGTTACTAGGAAATTATCTTGATTTTACCTATTTTATCTGTTGAAAGACAGTAATCCTTCTATCACTGAAATGTAACTACTGCTTAGCCAACGATAGTAAAAGGGTCGCATGGTTTTTTGCTGTAGTATTTTTTATTTTATTTAAAATATACTGATTTTTTATGTATATAGAGGGTCTAACTAAGGTTAGAGGGAGTAACATGTATCTTCCTCTTTCGATCAACTGCCCCTCAGCTTCTTCCTTTCTCCCCTCCGAGTCTGTCAAAATCACAGGATCCTTTTACTATCGTTGGTAGAGCAGTAAGTTAGTACCTTTGGGGCCGTTCAAATATTACGTAAGCACTTTTTTGGTCATTTTTAACCCCCCCTCCCCCCTTGTCAGCAAAGATAAGCAAACCTCAAACCCCCCCACCATAATTACGTAAGAAACTGCCGGACCCCCCCCCCCCCGAAATTTTGACATCCTATTAGTAAGTACTGTTTTTTTCCCTTGAAAATTAGGTGACTCGTCCAAGGAGCTGTCCTTTTTGGGTGTAACCCTCCCTAAGGGTTTAAAAATGAGTTGAAACACAACTTTTCGGGGTTACAATTTCAAAATGTTAGGGTGATCCATCTCCAGAAAAAAGTTCTTATGTCAGATTTCCTAATTCAATTTTTTGTTACATTTATTTTTGGTTGAATTTTGAAATTATTTATGCAAGAAACAAGAGATTTTCGAAAATGCACCATCTTACGTAAGCATCACTCATATCCCCCTTGTCAGCAAAAATAAGCAAAGAGCAAACCCCCCCCTCCCCCCTTAGGTGCTTACGTAATATTTGAACGGCCCCTTTCCAATTGGATGTAGTGTTAATGAACTAAAAGATACATTGTTACATTTGAGCTATAACACCCCTTAAATTTTTTATTGCACTTCATTTTATAGGATGTTGAACATTAACTTTAATGTATTTGCCTTCTAATTTAGAAAAAAAGTTTAAAAAAGAAGAATTAATGCTTTTAATTCATTTTCACACTTTTTTCAATAAAATTTTCTATAAATTGTGATATGAAATCTGATGTTCAGCGGAAAAAGGTATTTTTTATTTAAACTTCACAGGGAATGAAATTACCTTAATTTGTGCAAAATTTATTCTATTTAAAAAAGTGTTCAAGACTTATAAAAATGAAATTTTGTATTGTTATATACTTAATAATAAAGTTATTTGTTATTTTAATGTGTTATAATTTTTGCTATTTACATAATGGTATATCTGGAGGAATGCAACATTATATCCACTTAAAAAATAAAGGCCAATGTTTCTTCTAAATCATTTGTTATTTGTGTAAAGAGGAGAAGCAATTTTCCTGTTTTTTATTCATATCCAAATTCATGAAACTCTGACTAATCTTGCAAATAATGGGTTTAGCTAACTGCACAACTTTCCTAAATTATGCCTTCTGATCATTTATGAAAGTACCAAAATAATGTGTCTTGCGCTATAAAACCCAAGAAAACCAAACCGAAATCATGTCCAGAATTTTTATGCAAGTTCACGAGTGTCCGTTTTTATTATCAGACTTGTAAAGTTGGCTTTTCCGTTTTGATAAAGGCAGGAAAAACAATTTAAATTGGCTTGCTATTTTCGTTTTTCGCGTCGATATTCTTGACTTTAAGGGCCATATTCAGATCTTCGCCATCAGTGAATCCGCCGGCGGCGTTTCCGTCCAGCGTGAATCTGGTTTTTTGTATGGTAAAATGAAATATCTAGTCAATTTTTCCAAAAAATGTACAAGTAATTAAATATTTTAACTTCAAAGTCGAGAAAAAAAACACGTGACTGAAAACGCTTATTGTTTAAAGATGCCAACAATCATACCATCAACTCCATTGCTTTCCAACAAGGTTTATCGTATGATGACGTCAACATACGATGATCCCAAACTCTTGGCGTTTTCGCGCGCTTTTAAAAAGTGGATTTTTGTTAATTTTTTTGGCAATCAAAAAATTTCTCGATCGGCCTGAAATGTTGGGTAGTTGCTTATTTCTACAAGAAGAATCGATTAAAAAAATAAAAGATCATGCAACTTCCTCATTGTTAAATATCTGTCCTGAAATATTTTTTCATTACTATGAGCTCTGAATATCATTATAGCTCATATTAATGTAACTTAAACATTATAATTATTGTATGTAATCAAGATATTATTTTAGTCCAGATTAATGTAACTCATTATAATTGAATCGTCAGTTTGAAGAAGGGAATAAGTCCAAAAAATGACAAATTGACTTTTTGTGCTCAAAACAATCTCCAAGCTTTGCCCTACACATGGGTGAAAAGAGGGGGAAAATAACTAACCCCTATAGGGAGATATCGCCCCTTGAAGTTGTGAAATCGATATCCATACAGTGAAAATTCCATTTCTTTTTTTCGATTTTCTCAAAACTAGATTTTTGGACTTATTCTCTTCTTCAAACTGACGATTCAATTATTGTATGTAATATGTAATCAATATATTGTATAAGTCCAGATTAAATTTTAACTTTAGTATTAAACTTCGTAACTACTCGTATATATACAGGGTGTCCCATAAATAATGGGTCACACTTCTAGGGTGGATAGTAGACACCTAGACGAGTCAGAATCACATAGGGTTTGGGGGTCCCAGACCAAATCCCAAGGAGTTAAAAATGGAGCGACACCCTAAAACAATTATTGAAAAATTCAATTTGTAGAAGAACTACTATTGGTAAAAATTTAATCATGGTCTCAAATTTTGTGGTTTAATATGATTTTTAAAATTATGCTGAAAGTTTTCACTTTAAAAATTTTTTTCTACGAAAAAAAGTGAAAAAACCACAAAAAAATGTGAAAAATATGCCAAAACTTTATTTTGTATTTGGAAATCCTTTCTTTTGATTTGATTATCTGAAAGATCATATTTTAAAACCCTTAAGTCCAAAGTTTCACGTAAATACCATCAATATTAAACGCTTGAGATCCTGTTAAAATTTGAATTTTGAGTGCGAAAACAGCTCCAGAAAACGAACGTTCAGGGAGAATCTACGAGTTACGGATAGATAATCGCTAACTTTCTTTTCTCTCCCAGTTTGGCGAAACATACCAAGCTCCTACAGATCGCCAAGACAGCTTGGGCGATTTGTTGTTGGCGAAAGTTGGCGAGGAATCTCGTATCGCAAATAATGGCGAGAAATTTAGCGAGCATCAATCCGTAATTCGTAGATTTTCCCTCAACGTTTCTTTTCTGTATGTGTTTTCGCAAGCAAAAATCAAACTTTAATTAGATCTCAAGCGTTTAATATTGATGGTATTTACGTGAAACTTTGGACTTAAGGGTTTTCAACTATGATCTTTCAGATTATCAAATCAAAAGAAAGGATTTCTAAATACGAAATAAAGTTTTGGCAGATTTTTCACATATTTTTGTGGTTTTTGACTTTATTTCGTAGTAAAAAAATTTTTAAAATGAAAACTTTTACAATGATTTTAAAGATCATGTTAAACCACAAAATTTGAGACCATAATTAAGTTTTTACCAATAGTAGTTCTTCTACAGATTGAATTTTTCAATAATTTTTTTGGGGTGTCGCTCCATTTTTAACTCCCTGGGATTTGGTCTGGGACCCCCGATTCCTATGTGATTCTGACTCGTCTAGGTGTCTACTATCCCCTCTAGAAGTGTGGCCCACTATTTATTATCGCCCTCCACGTCATTATAATCATTGAATCCGGCCCGCGGATTCGAAAAGGTTGCCCATACCTGCTTTAAACTAAGCGAACTTATTAAAGAGTTAATAAAAACAATAAAAGAAAAAGAAAATATTTTATCTTTTTTATTTCTAAACGCTTTGCACCTTTATCATAACCAAGTAATTATTGTAACTCATAACAATAATGCTTCATTTCCCAAATTTAATTCCAAGTATGTTTTGGAAATTCATTCTTACATGATTTTGGAAAAATGGTTATAAAAAAGGGAGATAATAGCAAAGGGTAAAAAAAAATATTCAATAGAAAAAAATTAGTTATTTTGTAAGGTATGATTACATGGAAATATCTTTTCATCAAAGGAATTACTCATTAAATTCAATTTAATGCAAGATGTTAGGAAGTAGGAACTACGTTTCTTAATTCTGGTTGAAAGACTCTCACTACTCACCTTATTGTGCAGTAAACTAATCCTTAGGGGAGAGGAGGGAGGAATGGGACAATTTTCACTAAATATTTTTTTATTCATTATCCCCTGCTTATTCATAGATGCAAATGGTTGGATAATAAACTTACATGTTTTAACTTAATTTTTTAAAAATGTACAGTTCTTAAATGTTTTTTAATTTTATCACTTTTGATCATTCAAATTAACAAGAATTTTGTCCCATTCCTCCCTCATGGGTGGGAGGAGTGGGACATGAGTATGGGAGGAGTGGGACACTTTTGAAAAGTAAAGAAAATTAGTAAAATGTAATAATGAGAAAGGGCCTAGTATTTTACCTACTATTCTTTTAACCTTTGCCCACATTTTTAAACAGCTTTCAATCTTATATCTATTATAGAATAATTTTTAAAAAATATTTAGTACACTTGGACTCTTTCCCATGGTGTTAAGAATCAATAATTGAAATACAGTGTAATACTTGGAATTGTTTATTCAAGAAAAGAAAAACATTTCAATTGAAGCGATAGAAAGCTATCAGAAATTAATATTTTCAAATTTTGTTTACATTTTTGCAGATTTTGTTTACATTTTTCAGAGTGTCCCATTCCTCCCTCCTCACATTGCTTTTAAAATATAACTTGTCACATAAACTATGCTGGTGTTAGGCTTTATGAAATTGCAGATTAGCATACATTATATCTTTTAGATTACAATGGCATTATATAATGTTTGTTCTACAAATTACATGAGAAATGAAAAAAAACTTAAGATAGACTGGAAATTTACTTTGGAGGTGGGAAAATCAAATTTTTACAACTATAAACAGAAACTTGCTGCTGGATAAACTAAATGAAGGAAATAACAAGAAGCTATAAGAAGGCCATCTAATGACTAAATTGGAAATAAAATAAACTGATTTATTTTTCCATAATTTCAGCTGTCCCACTCCTCCCACTGTCCCATTCCTCCCTCATCTCCCCTAATTACCATTTCCCAATATTAGCAGCATTTTTAAAATCTACAAAATAAATAATACTTACACTATTTTCATATCTTCAAAATATTTGTAAGTTCCATTTTTTATTCTTACAATAGATTCAATAAAGTTTAGGAATTTTGTAAATAAATATTCTATATTCTTCAACTTATTCTATTTTTAACTGCATACTTAATTTGTTGGAGAATTTTCCACTCAATTAGCAAAAAGTATGTTTCAACAGTTAAATGTGTAAACTATTGCAGTTACTCTTTATTGAATTGAAATTTATTAGTACAACATGTAGGAAAGAGTGAGGCAGATTTTAGAAACAAATTTTTAGTACTCCAGGTAGACAAAAGTGTAACTTATAAAAATTTCAAAGTATATTGTATGAACTAAATCCTAAAAACATAAAAACTCTTCTAATCACAAAAAAGATTATTTATTATCAACAAAAAAAAGTAAGCACTACACCAATTTGTTCAAACATTTTTACAACTATTTTCTAAATAATGACATTTATTAGTAGATACCGTTTGACTTATTTAAGTATGGATTGTCACTGTTTGATGGTCACAGTTCATAGTAGCAAGTTTGCTTTATAAATTATATCAAATACAATAACTGTACTACCTCAAAGCAATTTAAATGAATAATTGATTAATTTCCATTACCATTTATCAAATGGTTAATTTTTTTAAAAGATAACTCTCAGTTTAAATAGAAGTGTCATCCTTTTAAACTTTCATAATTTGCCCTTTTCAATAATTCTTTCCTGGATTCACAAAGAACAGCATTTTAGTTGAGCTGAAAAAAATTATACTAGCATGTAAACAAAATCAAAATATTAATTACATACAAGAAAAAATTATTCAACAGTATAATTGATTACTATTCAATTATATATTGAAATGTTTATATATACATTCAATGATTTTTATGTTGTATGTGTGTGGTGTAAACTGTAAACTTCATAATTCAATTAATACTATCCTAAATTTAAAAAGACCTTTTTGCGGAAGGAAGTTAGTTTAATAGAAAGCGAGAGAATAAGAATTCTTTAAATATGTGATAGTCCAACGCAAACAAATTCTATGTCAGCTGCACATAAAAACAATCAAGAATTACAAGTAATAACCAAATTATATATTCTGTGCAAAAATAATATCTTAAAAATTAAAATATATTTATTTTAAAGCTTTCATTTATAACTTCCACTGAATAAAAAAAAAGTATTGAACACCATTCATGTTCTTAATTCATATCTTGAATTGGACTTCCTCTAGTCTATTCAGAATTCTTAATCTTAAAATATAACAATTCAAAAAGAAATTTGCCACGTCGATTAATGTAACATTAAAAATATTATAAATTATTCAATTTTATACAAAATGAACATTTTTATCACATTAAGATTAGTAATTTTTGAAGCGATTTTTCTAATATTTGATACCAAAACAAACTTAGTGATATTTAACGGAACATCTAACCGAATTGATCCGAAATATTGAATACTAAAACATTTACCAATTCTGAAATATTCCATAAACGAGAAAATTAAATAAAAATACAATTTACATACCTCAATACATTTTTCTTTGCTATCGAGCGTGATCCGAAGCAGGGCAAGGAGTGTTGGTTTGACATGGCGACTCTTATTCCGGCTGTTACATTTTTCTTCTGTGCTCTCTCATACTTGTTATTAAGTTATCAATTATTTTGATATATTAATCCATACCAACATCCTACTAATCAAAGCATGCAAAACTCATAAAAGATGGACGCCAAATTTTTGTTACGAAGTACAACCGAATGAAGAATGTAAACAAACTGTTTCCAAGGTTTCAGCGCGGTTTCAGCCAAAGAGAGAAGAGAACTATCATCTATCAGTAACAAGCGCCAAAAGACAAATTAAATTAGTAGAAGTTAGTTATTTTCCTCGGTTTTTATGCGCAGTTTCTCATAGGATTAACATTGGGAGACCAACTTTCAGTATGTTGTGACGTAGCGATATTTTATGAGCCAACCTTTAGTACTCTATTAACCTTGATCAACTCCATTGCTTTACAACAATGTTTAGTATAAGATGACGTCACATCCAAACTCTTGGCGTTTTCGCGCGCTTTTAAAAATGGGATTTTTGTTAATTTTTTTGACAATCAAAAAATTTCTCGATCGGCCTCAAATTTTGGGTAGTTGCTTATTTTTGCAAGAGGAATCGATTTAAAAAATCAAAAAAATCATGCAACTTCCTCATTGTTATTTAATTAACATTCAACTTCTTTTTTATCAGCAAAAATCCTCTTAAAAAATTTTTTCTGGATATAGTAGTTTTTTTAAACTTAAGTCAGATTTTTACCTGTTCCATCACTTAGCATAATTTATGTTTTTTTACTTTATGCATTTGCATTATAATTGCAATTATCTATAGTAATCAATTGCCCCGTTATAGACTTTACACCTCATGTCGTCATTATGTCGTTTTCACTTTCAGAATTACATTATTACCTTGAAATCGAAGGAACCCGAAAATAAATTCGAAATATCGAATTTTCGACATAACAAAAGGTTAACACCAAAATAAAATTATTTAGTACTTAATTTCAAAGGGGGGGTATTTTTTCGAGATAGTATAAATGTTTTCGAGTGATCCAAGTTCGAGAAAACGAGATTATACTCTATTTGCTATGAAAATTGTTTTCAATTCTTATAATAAGTTATAGAACTCAATGTAGCTACCTAAATGCTTTAATTTTGCAATTGAAATATCTACCTAGAGATTCTCTTCTTAAACAATTTTAGCGTTTTACTTTTTTATTTTACCAGAACTCTTTTTTAAAAATTTCCTTGTATTTTTGAAGTAATAAAAGAACATCCACAAACTTTATTGTTTGCAAAAATAATGTCGTTCGTTTCCTTGGTTAAGGTTATAGAAACAAATTTTTTTACTAAACAAAACATTTTGTTTTAAGTTTATGGAACACTTTTATAATCAAAGAAAAGTCATTTTCACCGAAAAGTGTGTTTTTAAGTAGCTGCGTTTTCCGTATATGAGATGACCCTTCTCGATAATCCTGCCAGCTTTACTTCTGATGACGCCACACATACGACGTCAGACCCTAGTTGTTAGGCCTTAAATTGTGTCGTGATACAGATGCCCTTATCTAAATAAATTTCAATGGATACCCTCCCTTTTTTCACTTATTATATCAAGGGTAAAAAAATACTTTTGTAACAAGACAGTTATGTGTTACCCCTCCAACTTAAATAGAAAAAAGGCACCTCACCTGCCGCGAAGTATTTTAACGAGGAACCACCATACAATTGAGAAAATCAGCGAATAATCCGATAATTGACCAGTGAGTTAACATGGTTCGCTGAGAGTTAACGGTTTTTTCCCTCAACAGTCGCTGATGGACAAAAGGCTTTGTGTGGCGCGTTGTGTTCTATAGCTTCACAAAAGAATCATTGCTGTATTTGACCGTTAATGATTACCAGGTTTGGTATGTGACCCTAATAGGATTTTACTAAGAAAAAAACATTAATAATAGGGTCCAAAAGAACCCGATCGTTTTTGAATAATTGCTACTTTTGTTTCGGAGAGTGCGTGAGACCTCAAGGAAGCTTTTCAGATTGTTGAGATTAGTCGGTCACAGTGAAATGATAGTAAACGACAAACAATTAATTCAACTTGTAGGGCGTAAAGATCCTTTTCGAACAATATGAAACTTCAAGCTCTGCATGGTCAAGTATTCGCGCGCATATGAATGGAGATGTCGCTTGTAATAAACATTCTAATTGATCAACGGAATTTTTATCTGCCGCCTACAGGTATGAACGTCATATGCAAAAAATGGTATGAATGTAAATAATTTCAAATCTTAACAATAAGCTTAGGTTCTTCTAATCATCAGGACTTTTATGTGGTAGTAGTTAGGATAATCCAATAATGTATTCAGTATATCAGTGTTCCTCATCTCTTTTCCAGATCCTGCACACTTTCTTGCAATAACGTTTACAATGCGGTGCCCATGCTTATAAGTATGGATTCAATTGTCTTAGTTTAGAAGTAATACGATAATTCCAATTCATGTTTTAATATGTCTAGCAAAAGACGCATGGACGGTGTATTAACCATCATAATGTCTGTCAAAAAATTTTGAAATTTTTGAAAATTTGGATTGGTAGTCAAGTAACATTCGAATGAAAGAAAGAAAATAAGAGAAAATGAGAGTCTTTGAGTGTAAAAAAACTAAAGAAAGTTGTTTAACCGTCTCAAAACATATTTATTAGAAAGTTAAATTAAGCCAAAAAGAGCTTTAAAATTTCATAAAAAATCATCAAGGGAATATATAGTTAGAATAAAAGTATAACTGAAACGAAAGTCCGTGGAGGGTATATCATCAAACCATCATCAAATGAATCCCGCGAAGTCACCCTATATATGATACACGAAGTCGTGCAGGTCTTACTAACCATCATGCTATTGTCAAACATTCTCGGCAATGGCACCCTCACGTTTAGACTGGATGTTGTATGGTGTCCATCCACTGTCCATAATTGAATGGCACAGGGAAAATGTTGGAACACACAAAGGATAGGGAACTCGATTTTCTCGAATATTCCTGGCCACATAGTTGTCCTAAAGGCAAACACATCAAATGGCAGAGTGAAGTAATTTTTATATGAAAGGAAGATTGCCTGTGACCATTATCAAATCTAATAAAATTTAGTCATAAACAGTCAATTACAGTGTTCTCACAATTAAAAATTATTCTTCTCTGTTCTCTCTCACTCTTTAACTTTCTTTCTTTCCCTTTCGTATTCCAACTTTCTTATCTTACAGTGGACACCAATTTTCCCCGTCTCTATATAACTCCCTCAAAACTTTCTCTCATACTTATTTCTTTCTCGTTCTTTTTCTTCAAAATCACAGACGACAAATAGTGATAGAGTAGTATAAGATTTTTAAGGTAATTTTAAGTAGTACTCTCTACAGCTACAGGAATTTTTTTGTTATAAAGTGGTCCCTCCCTATCTATAGTAAATTTTAAACGCATTATGTTAATAATGTGAAATGAATGAGGAGAGGAAATCATCAAAAGTTATTGACCTGCAATATCAGATTAAAAAGAACGAGAAGATTGAATTCAAAGGTAACGGTAGGTAAAGGTAGAAGGTAAAGGTAGAAGATTGAATTCATTAAGTAAAATATTTTATTTTAGAGAAATATTATCAGCTGTCAAGGGATTATAATGTGTATAGATAAACATGTATATAAATTTCGTATCAGTAATTAAAATCCATGCTATAGCACATTATCATTAAATGATATATTTTGTTATTGACTAGAATACCTCCCACTATTTTTACTTTCAACTGAATAATGCTTTTACTTTATGTTGAGAATCAGAGGCGTATATGAGAAGGCGAGCCCCCCCAAAAAAATTTGGACTAGGTGTACCAAAATGAGTTAAAACAGTTTTTAGGGTCGAATTTCTTAAACTTTTCTGGTGGAGTTCCTCCAGACCCGCTTTTCAGAACTCTGATATTCACAACAGTTTTCTCATTAAGTTTATCAAGATGCAAATCCTACCTAAAAATACATTAAAAAGCTGCATTGAACTCATTTAATACACAGGGGAGGGGCTTAGGTCCTCTTCCCCGTTTTGTACAGTTTGTTAATAGTTTCTCCTCATAGACCCACAACCGTCACCACTGCACTGAAACATTTCGGAAACAAAATCCCTTGCTCGCACACACACGAAAACCGGAAAAAATGACCATTATTTCACGGAACAACCGAACAGATGAGGAGAAAAGACCAGTTCCCGCGGCGCGTAGGGAAAACGTCCGGGGAAAAAATTCAAATTCGGCCGTCTGCCTGCCAGGCCGGTGGTCGAATACACCTGGTTTGATGAACCGCGCGATTCAGGTGGTTTCATCAGCATCAGTTCGACTCGGGCTGTGCCAGAGAGAGCACCACCGGTTTACTGAGTTGCGCAAGCACAGCTTCCAACGGAAAGGGACACACGTTTTTGTGGATTTTTGCGGCGGCCGGATGGATGTGCCTTCCTCAGAACGGTAAGGTGATTATTTTCGTGCTTGCTCGAATTAATTTTGTATTATTCTACTCTTTACCCTGAATAATTTGATGAGTCGATTTTGTAATGTTTTTTTATGAACACAGAAATGTTTGTTGGGGAAATTCTTGAACTTCTGGAGTGGGAATGGGGGTTTTAGAGAAAAATACCGGGGAAAAAATTCTGATTATTTTATCCACTCATAACGCTAAGATATTATCGCATTTTTAAACTCTTTCTATCAGTTATGTAATGTTCAGTACTTATTAAATTTTAATCTTATAAATTCTGACACCAAAACAAGGTTTTACTTTTTCACAAAAGTCAAGTTTATAAATGAGCGTTTTTATTATTTTAAAGATGTTTGAAACATGATTTAAGTATGTTGTGTACTTGACGAACCCAAATATTTCCAGATTCTATATGGTCGTTTGAAAAGACTATATAAAAATAAATCCCATGGGAGATGGCTTCAAAAGTCTAAAAAATGAACCAACGAACACACTTAAAATAAAAATGTTCGTGGATATTATTACTGGGTAATCAGTTTCGCCTCTTTTTCCATTAGTATATTGTAGTTTATTTCCCTCAAATCTAGGAAAACACAAAACTGAATCATTGATATACTAGCTAGATGGAAAAAATAGTTACATAAAATAACTATGAATTAACTGTAGTACAGGGACGATTGGGTTAGGTATACTGCACTTTACGAAACTCTGAACTTTTTTCTTTTCTTTTTTCCCGTGAAAATTACGAGTAAAGAACACCGTCACATTCCCGTAATTAAATTTAATTTATTCTTTGACACCTCTGTAACGGTGCTTTTTTTCTCTCCTCGCGTAAGCTTATCTCTGTTTTCGTGACTTACATTAAAATGAATATTTTCCCGCCTTTTGGTCTTGTCCGTTTAAGACCAGGCTTTCAAATTGATGTTAATTAACAGAACTACTGAAGATTTTCTGTTAAACTTTCTTAAGAAAACATTTATTTTTACAGCAAATAACCTTAATCATCTTCAATAATCTTAATTCAAAATGATATAAAAACCTCACTAATTTAAGCTGAACTATTTTTGTAACTATATGAGTACAACTTTCATGGTTTCAATTTTCTTTAGATGGTGTTTGAGTTGAGCATCTCCTCGTGCGGTATAACCTCGTTATATCGAACTTTGATACCTCGAAATAATAGTTCCCCTTTTGAAATAAATTACTAAATTGTTTTATATTTGGAATAACCTTGTTATCTCGAAAACTTGGAACCTCGAATTTATTTTCGGGTCCCTTCTATTTCAAGATATATCGAGGTTACTGTACTTTTACCTCAGGACTGATTCAGAACAACCAACGGGATTACACTCATTATGTGTTGGAGATTTTTACAGAATTGCCATATTTGAGCGATAAAGTAAAATTTGATTTATACAAATCTTAAATATTTGGCATCCATGTTGTTTGCCGAATACTTCTCTTAAATAAAAACATCTTAATAGAGATCATCTTAACATTGAGAAGGTAGACAGATCCCGAAAGTCAAGGGAAAGGAGATGGTTAAAGGTCAAAAACCACTGTCTCTTGTGGATGTGACACCACCCTTCCAGATGTCAAATGCTCAGGAAATCCCCACCGGTGTCGAAAGCTTCTCATTTGTATTCTGCACGACAATCTAATGCCATAATGATGTTCGAAAACGCGTTGACTTTTTTCCCAGTCACTCGAACAAGTGATATTAATTGAAAACTCTCCGAATCACCATTTATCAATAGGAAGAAGATTGGGATTCAAGATGCTCACCCATTCGGTACTACTCTAAATGTTTTTTTTTGCAGGAGGCTGGGATGTCCATGTCCACTCATACCGTGGGACCATGAATAATGTTCTGACACTATGTATTGATTGTCGTATTGTCGTACTTTTGTTGTCCTCGTAGCTTTTCTTATATCTAATGAGGTAGAACATATCTCACTCTTATTATGATGAAAATTCCATTTTATTGGACATAAATATGTTTAAGTGGGTCAACTCCTTTTCTGGGGCTGCGAGGTATTTTATTTAAAACTTTCACTTAGTTACTTTCGAGTAAGAATTATAGAAATATAATCATCATTAAAATGGCATTTTTTCGATACCTGTGTTTAACTTCGCACTTGAACGTATAGACACTGCGCTTGCAATCTCCATTGTATTATAAACTTAAAACTTTAAATGATGATGTTTACTAATTTACCATCAAGTGTGTAAATACGTGCTCTAAGGTAATACATCAACGATTAAATGGTTAAATTTAATATAATACAAAATGGGACTCCAGTACTTCTCTTGATAAAAATTAAGCCAACAAAAAGAACTTGTGCATCGTTGTAATTTTCCTTTATCACTTCAGATTTAAAAAATTTAAATAGTACTAGCTGATATACCCAGACTTGCACGTCTGAAGTTTTTCATAACTTATTGTTTTTAAAATGTATCGAATGTTCCCATTCTTTTACATTTCTATAATAATAATCTTTATTAATAGCTTTCTTAATTACAAGATAAGGGTAACAAAATTATTTGGGATATATTCCCCCAAAGGGGACTAAAAATGATTTTCCTCTACTTGACAATTTTTTTTCTTATACAACCTTACCTTTTTTTAAGAAGAAAAACACTTCCAATCAAATATTGATCGAGGTAGGTTTATATCGATTTCTAGTTACAATTGGTTCAAACCTTCCGGAGGCACGTCACCAGTGTCCTCTCAGGAGGTTATTTTTGGCCCTTTGGAGCGTGACCACGCATCTCATCGAAAGAATCTTATTCAGCGACACGACGAAGTGTAACTGGCAGTGGGTCCTTTTCTCCGTCAAAGAGGAATAAAGATAGAATTATGATACTTGAGGTTCTTTTTAATTTCGTGAGGATCAAAATAATATTTATGTAAAATATTGTACTTGACGAGTTTTTAAAAGCTTTGACTCCCCAGTTGCCTTTTATAAAGAGACTCGTATAAACTACATCTGATGTTATATACTGATGTTATATGCCTTCTCATTTTAATGCAATTGAATCAATTAATTCATTTACCTGTAACATTTAAAACAATAAATTTAGCTTGTGAGAAAATAATAACATCGAAGAAGCAATAAATAATAAATAAATAAGCAATAAACTAAAGCAATTAAGCAATTAAAGCAATAAATTTAGCTTGTGAGAAAATAATAACGAAAAGAGAAAATAAAAGAGAAAGTAAAGAAAAGAAGAAGAAAATGATAGAAGAGAAAATAATAGCAAAATAATAACATCGAAGAAGAGAAAATAATAACATTGCGGTTGCAAAAATGTTTTTTAACGTTTTAGTGAAAGTAGAGACATTTTGAGTCGGTTAATTTGTTTTCTTTTATGCTCTAAAATTAATCATTAAGTTAGTATAAATTTCTAATTAAGAAAAATTAAAAGTATTTGAAAAGTTTTGAAAACTCAAACGCATATTACCCGTATCAGACACAGAGTCATAAATAGAAAACCAATTTATATCCAAGTTTAAATGAATAATTCTTAAATAAAGGGTAGTTCAAATATTAATAAACCATCTAAAGTGGGAAGAAATTAACTACGAATTTTTTTTTGCTGACAAGAGGGAGGGGAACTTGATGTTTATGTTAACACATTAAAAACACTGCATTTTCGAAATCTCCTATATCTTGCAAAAATAACTTAATTTAAAAAGTTCACCTTATAAAAATTTAAAAAAATTAAATGCACATATTTGTTTTAAGCCAAATTAGATTTCATTGAAATTGAGTTCTTAATTTTTTTTAAATGAAGATCTTTCAATGTTCTGCTCGGGAAAAACCGGGGAGGAAACCTTGTGATGAATATTTTTGACTTTATAATGAAAGGGGGTTAAGGATTTATTTATTTTTGCTAACAAACGGGGGGAGGTTGAAAATCACTAAAAACGTGTCCACGTAGTATTTGAACGGCCCCTTATTAATAACGCTGCTTACTAAACCAAGGTAAGTGATACAGCATTCGTTCCAAAAAAAAGCGACAGTGACATTACATTGATTGATGAATGAGTACCACAAACAATGATGAGACTTCGTGCTACTTGTCTTGATTAATTTATCTTAATGAGTTCTATATTTTGCTGTGCTTAATCTCTAACATGAACTAGTTTCAACGAGACTTTTTTTAAATATAGTATTGAAATATCTTTAATTCAAAAACGTCGTGAACATGATTGTAGAAATACTCACTCTCAAAGTTGTTAGTTTAGACGCTTTTATAACATCGAAATGAAAATGTATCAAAAGGAGCGCTGCGGCTAAGTTTCCCAAGTGGCTACTATCATATAATAAAAGCTAATTAAGAACACTTAAAAAAGCCAGACAAAATTTTAACGATAGAGTATTTCCAGGATTTATTGTTTAGCTGCCAATGTAATTAAGTTATTCAGAAATTTATAGTGAAGTGTAAAATGACTGACGCGCACACGAATGGGCAATAAAGCAGTAGCACCATCAGAATTGGGTTTGCAATTTTTATGAACTTACGTTTTTATGATGGTTCAAAGAAGTCATTAAACAGAAATCATTAGACGTTTAAAAAGAAAAAGTGCATTCTTTGCCTACTACCAACGCCATATAGAGGCCATAACTATTTTCGGTCCCATTTGCTTCTGTAATTCTTTTCTCCGACTGTTCATCCTTTGGAATTCACTTAAATGGGCTGTTTATTCTTCTTTTTAAAAACTACATACTGCTACTTGTTCTTAATTAGGAGAGAATGGAGTTATGAAGCAATTTATACTAATAAACTAGAACACGATGCCTTTTTCAGCTCACTGTCATTAGCTGGGAATATAGCTCTTTGCTTATTCTGAAAGATAAGACAGAAAAGCTTTGGAAACAAATAACACAAAACTTTTTTCATGCATGCGTCGTTTTGTAGTTTTTCAGAAAAAAATAAAAGCTTGGGTGGTGTACTGTATTTTTTTTATAGTCTGATTGGGATAAAGTATACTATTGTAAAAAAAAGTATAATGTGGAATTTAAAAAACGGAAGGAAATGGACCATGTACCAGCTACAAGATATTTACTTTGCAGTGAAATATTTAAATATATGGGGAAATTGCTGCTTGAGGAACTTTTACTGTTCTTACTGGTTGGTAGATAACACCTAAACTCAAAAATAGGCTTCAAATTCCTCAAAATTTAACAATTTATTCTGTTAATTAAAATATTTAGCCTATTATAAGTTCTTATTTTTTAATCTTATAGAGTAAACCCAATAATCTTTAAAAAATACTTTTCGAATAACTCAGCCGCTTAACTGCATAATTCCTATCATTTCATTCATTTTCTAGCTCATCAATACTTTATAGGAAATGTCTCATCAAGTTCATTATACATCAAGTTTACTAATAAATACCGTCAACCAACTAAGAGGGAAAAAAACAAGCGCTTAAGAAACTTTTAAACTTAAAAAGTACATAAGCGTATCTAGTGAACTGTTAAGGACAAAAAGAAAATGGAAAATTCTTTTCCCTTTGTCAGGAAAAAAACGTCTACAAAGAATCATCGGTATGGGTGGAATTTTTCGGCCAACCCAAAGGAGTTGAATCCCGCAGCTGGTGGACGATCTTGTCAAACTTGCTGAAATCGAATCCTCGCTAGATGCAAATGCCGGTTCGAAAGACGAAAATGCCCTTATGAATTGTAGATATGCCGCAACCTGACGTTGGAGGAACAAAACGCTCTTGCGCGTGCTACTCTCGGATTTCTATTTGTCACCACGTGTGAAGAGAAAGAAAGAAAGAAATCCGAAGGGGGAAAGATGAATGGATGTGGAATAATGCTAGTGAGTTATCTGAAATGGTTTGGTGAGCTTTTATAAATGTGTTCGTGTCTTGGTGCGATGGGTCAGTTTTGCTGGAGATTGGAATTTATGGTTGACCGTCGTTGTTTGTGAAAAAGTCAGGTGTTTTTCTTCATAAACAGTTAGATACTGTGTTTGTGGTTTAGCTGAAGATAAATTTTTTTTTGAAGTTGTAACTTTCAGTACAACTCGAAACTCTTACGAACTTTTTACTTAACAGTACAAATTGTGATATACTTGGAAATAAATTATTTGTGTGGATCAAGACGCAAGTGCAGGCGTCTCTCCTCTTCCTCTTCTCCTATCTCATCATTCTTTTTCTTTTTTCTGTTTCCCGATGGGGGTTAAGGTGGTTATCATTATCATTAATGAAAACACCAATCATCGTGCACTGCTAAAAAAAGAGTTCAACCTTTCACCAGTTTAGTGGTGAAAGGTTGTATCAGTTTCACCACAAACATGGTTCAAATTAGTTGCAACCGAAATGTAGAGAAAATTTTAACCATGTTTTCGGTGCTTAAAAGCACAGAAAACTTGATAAAAGCACCAAAAACGCTTTTAGTAAACTAGAAGTACACATTTTAAATTTTTATGTCTCCTTGAGATTATTTTCCTTTTAAAAAGGTCCAGTTACTGAAAACGTTTCAGCAGTCTACTGATCGATTATGGACATCAAACACTCTAAGAAATCTATGGATTGCGCTCGTGAACATATTTCTGCACATGCTGGCCCACTTCGCTCGATGTTAAGTAAAGCCTCATTCACACTTTTTCAGTTTCACTGTTCAGTGAAGTGAATTTGCGTAGAAAAGTGAAGGGAAAGGTACACTTTTCACTATGGTTGATACCTCTAAATTGAATATAAAGAGTGAAAAGTATGAATGATCCTTTAGTAGACAAAAATTATTCTTCACGTCATCCACTGAATCTCAACCAAACAGCCCCAACTCAGAGAAACATCGCCAGACCTCACACGACCGGACTAAAAAACATAACAAATCTCCATTTCGACTTCACCCTCCCAACAGACCGACCACGGTCATTCCTACCTTTGATCATATGTATCTGAATGTAGCCACTCTCTCTTTCTCCCATACCCTTTTGATAACTAAATAGAACTAATTGAGACGGGGAGAGAGAGAGCCAGGGCCGTGTGTGTGTGATAAGATCGCCAGGGCCCAAGGCGGAGCAGGAACGGTTATAATCGTGACTCGGAACAGCGCCCCCCGGGCGAAGTCCAGGTTAGTCCCCTGCCCAGAGAAGAACTCGTTTCGGTTGCAAAAACGGTTGTTTGGTTTGAATTTGAATTGAAGGGTTGGGAGAGATGGTTGGGGTATCATCTGTTATGTGTGTAGCAGCCCACCTAAGAATAGTATGGTCGTTTCTTTCAGACACCATGTTGTTATTATTATAAGACATTTCTTTGTATTCCTTATTAGAATTACATATTTGCATATGAAAATGAAAATTGCATTACTTATTTATTGCACACGTCAAAGATCATGTTATTGTTTAATGTTGAGTTGTGATCAATTTAAAAAATTTTACATTCGGGTATATGCATTTACTTGAAGATACTGCCACTCCTTAGTCCCTCTTTCATTTTTTTCTTCTATCTTTTTTTATTGTGTAAGTTCATTTTAAAAATCCTTTTCTATTCCCTTTCCTCCATATTTGAGTTTAACAGTCAATGTCAAAAATTATTTTATGCTAAATTTTTAAAAAAAAGTGTTCAATTTTTCCATATTCTGATATGGTAACGTTTTTGCAAAACACCATAATCATCATCATCTGCTTCAAGGATTAGACAGAATGCCTGTTCCGGCTTCATTGGTCAGTTCACCGCTTTCTCGGTCTTCCTCGATCTCTTCTGCCCTTCGGTCAAGAGCAACTCTGGGAAATCTTGTCTCCGGCATGCGCTGCACATGGTCTTTCCATTTAGTACGATATACTTGTACTCTATCACCCAAGTTGAAGATCTTCAATTGCCAGCGATTCCTTACTCCCCTTTTCAGTTTTTTCTTCTATCTTTCTTTATTGTGCAAGTTCATCTTTAAAAATCGTTTTCAATTCCCTTTCTCCCAATTTGAGTTTGACAGTCAATGTCAAAAAGTGTATGCTAAATTTAAAGAAAAAAATTTTAAATATTTGAAAATTCTGATAAGGTAACGTTTAGTTGAAAAACCAAAATTGTAATTACTGCAAAACCTGTGTTAAGAATCTTAAATTAGCAAGTAACTGATGGGGACTACATCATGTTTGTGTACATGATAAGCCATCATGGTCTCCTCCTTTAGAAATTGTGATGGAATAGTCCAGTGTGAACCTTGTTTTATGATTGAGTACGAGTGGTCATAGCTGTTCTTGGGCTAAAAAGTTTGAAGACCTCAACTAACCAGTATAGGTTTTCCAACTTGTCCAGCCTAACTCAGCTTGACACTATCAAATACTCCCCATTAACCATTGTCAAGTAGGGACATAGAACCAGCTTCTCGACCCAAATTATCCATTCTTTCGGCCATCGAGCTTCCCTAAACCACTTGTCACCAGATCCATTCAGCTCGAACAAAAGCAGAGGAATCAATCGAGCTCCACCCTCGCGTGCCCCCCGCGTTTGATCGCAATTACTGCCCCTTCTCGTGTAACAAATTCCCTCTGTGTTTGTGCTTGAGTTGGCAGCAACGACTTTTCCAATGGCGGGCATATGGCTCGCGTCACATCGGCCAGATGGGTCACTACAGAGACCATGCAAGTGTGTAATGATTCTTCTTTTCAATGGGGCTTCTCTTTGTAGGATTTGGTTTTTCGGGGAAATAATTGGATTTGTTATCAATTTAAGCATGGACTATTATAGATTCCGTATCTCGATCTCATCTATTCAAGATTTTCTAAAACTAGGATAGAAGACCTGTGATTATAGTTGGAATGGGGTTTTTCAGGACACTCTTAATCTTAGTTAAAAGGTTTCTTTTGGTGTTTTTAGTATGTGTACCTGTTTTTTTTAGACAAAACTTGTGTGTTTTTATGAATGCTATTTTTTGCCCGTTTTCTTTCTTAATCTCCTTGCATGTTACTTTAGAATCCTACAAGGATAGAAAGGCAATAAAGAAAAGGTTTATGGGAGTGAGAATGAGATGGAATATGAGAGAAACGGGCTAAAGAATTGAGTTAAAAATAATCTAAGTACATACTTGAACAGGAGAGAAAAGTGCAAAGAAAAAATAAGGGACGAAAAGAGATGATCTAATAGTACCAGCAATGAATATTTTTCTGAAAATTTTCATATTTCTGTCTGTGAAGATCTCTATCCTTCAAGTCCTATTCAGTAAATTTCTTGAATATCAACCTCTTTGCTTTCTAACTTACCTATGTCTTGGCGTTAAGAATATATTCTATCTGATTAACCACTCAAGGTCTTAAAGACCATTTAAGATAATTTAATTAATTTAGACACTTCCTTTCAATAGCTACTCGTGTAGCTATTTCTTCCTTTCATCAATTGACAATAGTTGCATAAGGACCTCAGGTGTGACCTTGATAACAAACCCCACGAAAGAAACCGTACTTGTTAGAGAAGACAAGGAGTTTATTCAAAGACGATTTACCGTTGATGTGACACCACCTTATATGTATATTCTTCGTAAAGAATTAAGATTCCAATACACATTTTATGCACAAGTTTTCAGACACTTTTTCATCGCTCCAGGAAATGTAAATAAAAATTATTAAAAAATGTAACGTCAATAATTGCATTAAAAATTTTTAATGTTCTTCACTATTTATACCAGGCCACAGTTTGAGTAATAAATTTTCTGCATAATCAAATTTATAGATAATTTTTTTATTACCTTTGTTGTGAAATTTTATTGAGTCACAGATAGCAAGACTCGGGTAGGATTTTGTACAAAACGCTGCTATGTTACTGGATACTGTGAACCCTGAAAACAATAAATAACACTTAAAAGAGATATTTTCATTAATACTCCACTATAAAACGAATAAATTCATCAACAATATATCCCTGAACGGTTATAAAAATTAAAGAAGGTATTCTATATCACTTTTTTGTTATGAATGAAATTACAAATTTAAATAGAATTCATATAAAGACTCCTACAGATTAAATTCCTTTTTCTACCTTTTCCATGTTCGTTTAACTAACGAGCTTCATATTATAATCCCAGTGTCCTTACACTCGATCATATTCCCTTATCTCGAACATAACTATCCTAACAACTATCTTTTAACGTGTGACATGAATAGGATTTTATAACCTTCAAGGTCCTCAAGACCATAAAGATTGTTTAATTACCTAGCACTCTGATACAATCCCAACAAGTAACTCATTCCAACTCTTTTTACCTTTGGTGTGTCCTTGACAAGCACATAGGTATGGAAAATTTTTTCTCCCTGAAAATGTTAAGGCAAGTTAGTTGCAAGTCGATCTACAAGTTAAAGATATGAGGGTTACTGTTGCATTCCCCATTTTTTCTTCGAATTATTCATTTTGAAAGTACTTGCATGCGTGTCAACTAATCGTGACAACAATAGAGTTGATGACAGCTACATAAAGGTAGTCCCTGGTTAATTTTATGATGTTCCGACTCCTTCCAGCTGTTTACCTGAGGCGTGAATGTCCTTGACGAGACACACGAGATGGAAAGTATAAATGTCCCACTTGACTTGGAATTTATTTATTTACAAACACGCCACAGCCAAAACTGGATCGAGATCAGTGGAACACTCAGCTGAGGATATATATCTGGCAGCAGATAAACAAACACGACCTGTGGAAGGACGCTTCGTGTGTGCTCACTGGGATCTTGAGTCAACTGAGAAATTGAATGTATTTAGCGGGGTCTTGCGCAATTGAAAAGTTTAAAAAAAGCTGAGTTAAGTGAACCTGGTTACCTGTTAAGTTCTATAATAAGAAACCTAAATTTTGAAATGACTTTCCGGATTTTGAATGATTTTTGATTCACATCAAATACAAATTTTATATAGTAGGTCAAGGTATTCCTGATATGCTTTCCTGAAGACAAACGTGATACCGAGGTAGCGGTATTTGTTTAAAGACATCTGCTGTTATATTTTTTATCAGTAACAGTTTCTATTTTAATACTAACTTTCCGTAGTAAGTTGCCTCGTTTTATACTTTGTAAAAAGTCTTTTTACCAGCAGTAGGATAGGAAATTTTTCCAAGTTTGGAGCTTTGAGAGTATCTTGATTTTTTTATATCAACTTGCCTCTGGAGGTCAAGAAATACCCCGACGAATTTAATGCAACAAATGGCATCTACTTTTAGCTTCACTATGAGACATTGTATGTTTCTCTAATTTAATTTTCTTTTCACGTACTTTGTTTGAACTATTAAAGTTTGTGAATTTTTCGTCTTTTCTAAATGTTGGATAAAGGAATCATAATCAGCTAGTATTGAATAAATTTTAATCATTATCAAACAGTTTTTAATCGAAGAACAATATAAACCGACAGTACGATATCCTATCCAAACATGTGTTTAAATACTGAGTCAATACGAAAAATTTTTTATCTCCGTCAAACTGAAACCTGTTCTTGCCATCACTCACAAATAAAAATAGGGAATACAGATTCCTTACATATAATTGATAGATATCAACACCCTTTGGATTAGGTACTCGAAGGGGTCGAATTATAAAAATGATTGTATTTACAATTCCGAATTAAATGGTTGATAATTTTACATTTACTCTTCCTTCAATGAAAAAGGGTGCTAGTATAAAATTAGTACACAAAGTAATTTATAAAGGAGAGGTCACAAAATTAAAATTCTTGCAGGGGTCAATGCTGGGAAAAGTTTAGAAACCCTGGTGTAGTATGTCGATATTAAAAAATGTGCTGGACAGTGCTTGCAAGCAATAACAATTTGTATAAAAATTATAATTTCTCTATGTGCTTTCAATATTTAACTCTTCCCTTCAATTCTTTAACTAATGCTACCTTCAACTCGTTACATTTCTTCAAGCCAATTGAATATCGTCCCAAAACATGTTCATTTTCCCTCCCACCATTATTCCCCGCTCCTTAACCTTTTCGTGTCGGTGCTCACGCGACATCAGCGATTGCCGTACCTTAAAATGCAAAACAAGAGAGAGGAGAGAGCTAACCAAAACCATTTCTGCAAGAAACCGCCATTACCTGCCGAGAGATGGGTCCAACCTTGAGAGAGCCTCGAGCGACACTTCGCTTCCTCTTCCTAGCATGTAAATGACATCGCGTGACGACCACTCTTACGGCACGTAGAGTCGCCAAGGGAGTAGAGAGTACCTTCCCTTTTCACCCTTTGAAAGTAACAGTGCTAACACCTTTTGCACCTGCACCCCATCAGAATTGCTTCTTCAGCTTTTGTATGTGGTAGTTTTTTAAGTTGTTTAGAGGAGGGATTCATATTTAAGAGAATAAAAGACATTAAGCTGGTGAGTTTAGTACACATTTTTCAGTAAAAAGCTACTTTATAAAAATGCCCAAAGGCCTTTCTCTTCTCATCAGTATCCCTTTGCTTTTTAGTATCGTTTTGTTCTTGATCCTCATCTTTTTCATCAGCATTTCTTAGCTTTTGATCCTCTTCAGCATCTTTCTGGGTTGAACTGATTTTGGCTTTTCAGCATATTTTTGCTCTTAAGACTCTTTCTCTGTCCTTCATAATCTTTTTGTGTGTTCCATAGCTTATTTTACCATTCTCTCCTTTATCATCAATATCCCTTTGTTCTTCAGCATCTTGACCGCTCTCCACTCTTAAGCATCATTTGCTCTCAAGCCTCTGTTTCCCCCTTGAGCCTTTTTATCTGTTCTTGATAGTTTCTGGCTCTTAGGCATCTCTGATTTTGAGCTTCTCCATTCTCATCATTATTTTATTGCTCTTGGACCTCTTTTTGCTCTTCACCATCTCTTTGCTTTTTAGTCTCTACTTCCTCACTAGGATTCATTGTTCTTCGGCATCTTTATGCTCTTGGATATCTCTCTACTCTTTGAGTCTCTTTTCTTTTTAGCATTTTCAACCGAGTCAGCGGTGTTTTTAATCTTCTCTCGCAAACATTCAAATTTATTCAACAACAACACACAATACGACAGTATACAACAGGAAAGAAAATGATAATGAAAAAAAAACACTGAAAGATTTTTTTAATATCCCAAAGGGGCCAGAAAGGCTCTTCCTAAAACACTCTTCTTAAAACACTTTTGATTGAGACACATTTTTTTCCTGAATGATTCACCATCATTAAGTCATGTAAAAGTTTCCCTCCCTCTTTTCACAATCCCTCTTCTGCGATCCATTTTCATACCTTCCAGGGGACTTCCTATATGTTCCTATACGATTTCTTTTCGCCACCTTCTCCGTTAGCCACGCAGGACTGCAGGAGATGCGCGCTCTAGCTCATTTCATCCCCATCTTGACGACTGTGAGGAGAAAGTGAAGGAGCAAATAACACGATAAAAAGGAGCATATTTTTATATTGTTTTATTCCTGTCTTTTTTGTCCAACCCTTCTCTGTTTTGGGAGTAATTTATCATCATTCCGTGTTATTTTTTTCGTGAGAGCGCTTTTTCCGGTGTGCCGATGGCAACGTCATTCAGGGGATGGTCAGGGTCAGTGGTTGATGTGTCACTGAACCGGTCCCAATGATGTGAAGTGCTCACATGCTTAAGGAGATAGTAACTATTGGCTACATTGATTTTCCTCTGAATTGATGATTATTGTTGGATAAGATGTTGAATATATTGATCCAACATGGAATAAGTGGCTTGTATGATGTAAAATTGCTCTAATAGCGAGGATCCTAATTATGTTTTACAAATGTTTACGATAATTTTATCACTACTTTCTTTTGGACTCCTTTCACGTAATTTACATGATGTGTGAAAGAGAGGGAAAATTTAGGAAAACACTGTTGAGGCAAATACTATAGAAAAAGTATAGATGAAGGCAGCAAAGTTTTCAGGTTTGTTTTGGTTAATAAATGTCACCGCTTTATTGTTTTCTGTGCTGAAGTCTGTTATACCTCTTTCTATTCCAACAGATTTTAACTGCAGTAATATGAAGCTGTTTCTCTTTTCAATGACCAACTTGTCAAGCCCCTCGTTAAACTCTCAAACCTGAAACAACTACAAACTAGACCTTTACAGTCATATTCACAGCCATCATCACAGGTGTTAAATCCTTGGTCAAAGAAGGATTCCACCAATCAAGATCAGCAAAAAGCTAATTTTTCTTTCTTTAGCTGCTGGTAAACACCGACGCGAATCGCTGTGAATATGGCTTCTGGATCTACTTCAAATATAGATCCCATTCAAAGTACTTTCTAATAATACTATACAAAATACCGTCAATTCTAAACCCTTTTCGCCCCGTCATGAAAAGCCAACCCTGAAATCTCGCATTTTTATTCGTCCACACGCGTCGGCCTATCTCTCTATGGCAGTGATATATCGCATCTCACAAAAAGCTCTGATCTTTGACACCGACCGGCACAAAGGGAAATAAACCAACCTTTCAGAAAGGTGTGTGTGAAAACACGGCCCCGTGATCTTGAGAAACATTTGTTATGTGTCTCCCGCTACTTTCATGGTTGGTTGGCTGGCTTGATGACCGACGGTTCCCACCTTTGTTGCCAATTGGTTCTTGCTAATTTTACGCGTTTTTCCAATCTCACTCCCAGAGCAGGGGATTTCCGAATGGGTTTGGGTTGAGTTGTGCAGGTATTGATGTAGCTTTTTCCGGTGAATGGGAGGCAAGGATTGTGAGTTTTTGGTCTATGGTTTCAAAGGAAAATGAATGTGGTGTGAAATTTTCTTCGCTTTTATTTTTTATCACCTTTTATCAAAGGAAGATATACTTATGGTAGTTTCAGCAATGGCCTCAGTCTCTCTGAAAGTTTAATGTTGTTCATAGGAGGATAATGGTCATATGATAACTATACTAGGAGTAAAATATCTACTAAATCTATAAAAATTTTGAAATCTACCAATTCAGAAACGTTTCAGATTTGTTTCGTTTAGTTCAGTGTTTCCCAACCTTTTTCGGCCCATGCCCCACCAAAGCCTTTCTAAATTTTCCATGCCCCCCCGGTCTAAGTGGCATAATATAGAAATGTATTTTGAGAGGGAGCCAAAATTATTTCTAAACCCCTCCCCCCTATGTATATTTAATAAGTCTAATGAAGCTTTTCAGAACATTTTTAGGTAGAATTTGCACGCTAAAAACCAAATCAAGTTATGATAGTAATTAAGTTCTAAGTACCAAAGGGGGTCTGGGGGTCCTCCCCCAGAAAATTTTCGGAAATTTGACTCTAGGAAGCAGGGTTTTAACTAGTTTGGTACCCCTAGTTGGGAAATTTTGGATATAAATTTTTAGGTAAGATTTGCATTCTGATGAACCTAATGTAAAAAAAAGTTTCAAATATAAGCGTTCTAAAAGAGATCTTTAGTCATCCCCCAGAAAAGGTTTGAAAATTAGACTCTAAAAGCAGGGTTTCAACTTGGTTTTGATACATACTGGTCCAGATTTCAGACATACATTCTAAGATAGGATAATAGGATCAGATTTTGATAAACTTCTTTTTAAAAAGTTTTTTTTCAGTTTCCCCCCTGGATTGGCTCCACCTGGGGGCAATTTAATTGAAAATTTTCAAATTGCCCCCCTAGAAAATGATATTGCCCCCCGGTGGGGCGTGCGCCCCACGTTGGGAAACACTGGTTTAGTTTTACGGTCTTATGGAACGATAGGAAATTTTTTCAATTTCAAAATTACGTTTCCTTTTTTCTTTAAAACCAGATTCCTCTGCTTATTCCTGTCCTTTCGATATTCTCAATTTGTCCTTTTATTGAGTGGACAAGCGTTTTCCCGGTAAGTTTGCTTCTTCTCATGTTCCAGTCCCAATGCGGAAGAAACAACTTTACAAAGATAGGGCCCTGTGATCATCATGGAAGATAATTATCTTCCATCATCCGTCGATGTTTTTAAAGCTTGTTAACCTGGAAATCTTAACTTAATTCATAATTCAGCTTCCCCTCACGTTCCTACATGAGCAACTCAACTTATTTAAATTCAGCTTTATCACATAACGGATGGAAGTTAAGAAATATTTTTGTAAAAAATCTATAATATCATATAAAATTATATCTGAAATTAATTCCAAACATGAGTGCAATTAAAGAAGGCTGATAACAAGCTTGTAAAAATTAAATTAATATATTTATAAATTTAAATAAGAGAAAATTTCACAATTTTTCTTTAATTATGGGAATTTTTTTAAATACGTATATTTGAGTAATAATACATCAATCTGTTCCTTTTTTATTTGAAGTAATACAAATTGGTAGTTTTGTAAAGGTTACGCCAAAAGTTTTACTGATGTAAGTTTTCAAAAGTTGGCAAAGTATGCAGTTGGTATCCAACCCATCCAACACCCAAAGTGTTCCGACCGGGACAGGAGCACCTTTTCAAACACACGCTCTAGAATGTTTCTATGAGAAAATTCTTTCCTAATGAAGCCGCATTGTGAAAGAGAAAGAGAGAGAGCTTCGTGACGGGGACGATTGTTCGAAAAATGGTCAGAGAAAAAAAGCATTCTCTTCTACCTCTTTTTTTTTGTAGCTTGTTGCTGTTTATTATTATTGTTTTTGTTACGAAACAAAGGGTATGGTACACGTGTTTACACTGGTTTAATGTCTGGGGCCCATCATGGGTGTTTGACTCGGATGGAATGGATACCTCACCTTTCTTTGGAAGCGTTCTTCGAGTGAATTCGAGGTATTTGAGAATATACAATGGATTTGAAGGAACTAAAGGTAGATTTGCCGTGATTTTCTTCAAAGATATGAGATTGTTCTAAGTCGTAGAATATTCGGATATAATGTTTTTCTGCAATTTTTTCTCTATTTTCCCTTTTTCGTGTGATTCTCTCATTTTTAGAGAAAGTTAAGAACTGTTTTCATACGAATAGTTTTTTCCAGACCCTTTATCAAGTTTCAAACAGAAAAATATTTTTATTTTTTGAAATTTGTTTAAAAATATCAAATAAAGTACTTTTTTCCTTATTAAGAATTTTGAAGTTTTTATTATGGGGGGTACTTTCTAAATCCACGAAAGTAACAACTCAACTCTAACGAATTTCACTATTAAAACCTATGGCACTGTCTAGCTCCTCGAAAGTAACAACTCAACTTTAACGAATTTCGCTAATACTTTAGCCTGGGTCTCAACTTTCGTGGATTTAGATACTTCGTTTTAAATTTATTATTTTTATTCCATGCATTACTGTTTATCTTAATTGAGGAATCAAATGTGTACAATGCTCTTTGAGACTTGGAAAATGTGCATACTATATTATCTTTTTGAAGTTTACGTTTTTATTTATTTATTTTAACTTATTTACTTGGAAATATAACGATTCTACTGACCAAGAATTTAAAATACAATGTGGGTAATAAATTCAGTATTACTTATTTTTACAAACGTAAGATCCGTAAAAATTAATGCATTCGTCAAACAAGTAATTATTATGGATTCAAATTTTAAAGGAAAGTACAGCTTTTGATTCTGAACACTGACTAAATAAAAAGTTAACATAACTCTTTCGATTCCCTTGTGCCACAAAAATATTTCATCTTCTCTAGGAGACAACATAAATCACTTATTTTTACAGATGATATTTTTGCTTAGCTTCTCCTTTTATGTAATGTAGATATTTCGAGAAGATAAATATTCATTAGATTCTAATAAATTTAGAAGATTAATCTTTTACCTCCTGCTTAATTTAGCAGTTTCTTTCCGTTGAAGGAATTCCTAATGCATCGAAATAAATTTCAGCAAGAGTTTTAATTAGATGAATTTTTCTTAGAAACGGTGGCAACTCTTTTTGATTCTTGGAAGTTAATGACCACTCAAAAAATATACCTAGGTTTTTTTATTTGTGCTCAATAACTTAACGGTTTGAAATAATTTTTTTTCCTAATGAACATCCTAAAAACTTTTTTTGGATTAATTTTTTTATTTTGGAATTTTCTCTTCAGACTTGTAACTAATGCTTGGAATGTTGATAATTTTTGTTTTTCTCGGGGTTATGAATCCAAAGCTCTATTTCTCTCCATCAGGTAAACTTTGTGCAAAATCTATTTGCAATAAAAAAATGTCAAGATTAGTGGATAAATGGTAATTTTAAAACTAAATTCTAAATTATAACTTTTAAACCTTAGTTTGAATCCTTGGCATATAAATGTTGTAAATAAGCAAATTCTTTGAAAAATCTGCAGAAATCTCACATTTTGCTTTTCCTAACGATCAATTAGCTTTTAAATCTAGTTTTTATGGAGTTTCTTTTTCCTTTTAGATAACTTCTACTACCTATAAAAATACTAATGTTGTGTTTGAAAGAATCCTAAAATGAAACTTTTTCATTACAAATGAGGTCAAACACCAAGGGATACCGTTCTTTATTCAATATCCCCCACGGTTTCTATTAGTATGTTCCCCGCAGGTTTGTGTAATTGACTCCAAAAGGTAATGAAGTAACTCCTCCTTCTCCCTTGTTTAGAAACAAAGCTCTCTATAACTGGTGTTTATTTTATTTTCTAGTAAATTACCCGCGCAAATAATACTAATTTTATTTACTAAAAGTATAAGATGTTACCATATCTTTACTATATCTTCTTAACTGTAGTATTATAACGGTTCTAAATTCTCAAATTCTGAATTCTTGAGATCTCATCCCCAATTTTTTTTCTTTGAGCTATGAAAGGAAAGTACACCAAATATTTTTCCGATATAAACACGTGCCTCATGTCCATTGAAGTTTTAGCGATCACATTCAGCAATCCTCCGTAGTCTAATAGGGGGGCGGCAGCAGCGCGCTTGAAAATACGGATATACTACACTTAAACACCTCCCAAATTATTGTTATCATCCCTTTATTTAAATATCTAAGATTAGTTCATTTACAGTTATTCAGCTTTTCACCTATGTCAACTTCTGGTACATAAGTTTGTCATATTGTTCCCCTGACTGCCAACAACTTGATCAATTTCATCTTTTAGAAATAAATTATGAAAACTTTTACATTTTATTAAATAAATTAATACTTGTTATATTATAAGATAGCAATAATTTGTGTAGCAGTTCGACATTTGTGAAAAAAATAGGCAAAAAATTCCTTTTTAACTACAGGTACGTTTATCTTAACCTAATCACTTAAAACTATGTTCTTTCTTTCTGGTTTTGTATTCATATGAAGTAAACATGATGCACATGCTTCATTTCTTAGTATTTATTAATCACACTTTTAAAGAAAAGGAGATAAAGCTAATGAGAGCTTTTCACATTTTTCATATATACCTTTATTTGATTTATTTACACGATTACCCTTTGAAAAAAAAATTTATTGGGACCTCACTATTTTACACTGATGCTGTTGTATACACAAGCAGAATATTTCTCTCTTGTCCTACAATAACACCCTTCTTGGACGCTTCAAACTTATTCCAAAATCCCAACAAATGTCCTTCACGCTGATAAGAATCAAAATCCCCCCTCGGCTAATACATTATGCATAAACCAACTGAAACCATAATAGAAAGCTCCAGCGAAACACGGTCGGTATATTACGGAAGGAATTATTCACCCGAGGAGTCAAATCTCCCAGAACATAATGTCCGAATTGTTGTAACCGTTAACGACGATCAACGTTTTATTGTTCTCTTACCACCCAGGCTTCCATCATAACAACTGGGAACCGCTCTTTTTTGTGTTGTTCCAACGCGCCGCAATGAAAACCATTATTGTTTGATGCATTTTTTCCCTCGGTAATACCATCCTTCAGGGGGGTGTTGTAGTAACGAAGTAAGCGATCTTTTCATTAGTATTCACACACTGTAGTCGCAGAAGATTCCTAGAGGAGAGTTTCGAATGTCAAGGGCGTGGCCACCGCATTCTTTCATCCCTTGTGAGTGGAACACACCTGGATTTATTTTCTAATGCGCTCTTTTCTCTATTCTGAAATTATGGAACGACACTGTTTTATGTTGTGTATACTAAAGTGTCGTTTTACTTATCCTTTTTTACTTTAAATTAAAAAGAAGAGTTTAGGAAACTCTTCCAATGCTTTTTATCTCTTTGACGTTCGTGGGAGAAAATTACCACATCTGGAAGGAATATAGCTATTAAGTTTTATTATACAATCTAAAACTATATGTGTTCAAACACTTTACCAGACTCTGCATAAGAAAAGTAAGTAAGTTAGGTTCTATAAGTAAATTTAACCTTTGCGAACTTTCGATTATAGTAAACTACTCAGCTCAACGAAAAGATAGCACCAAATTTGCTTTCAACTCTTTCCTTTCAGTGTATGTAAATATAAATTTTTTCAATTATGCTGTACTATTAGAAAAGGAAGAAAATCAGCCCAGCAAAATAATTACGCCAGTAAATAAAAGTATCATTAAGTACGTAAAAGTACCTAATCTGATGTTCTTAAAAATACACCTCCTTGATCTTTTTTTGTTCAAACATGCGCTTCCGAAGCTTTGGATATTGTATATGTATATAGTATCTGAACTTCTGAACATTTCTACAAATAAATTCTTAAAGTTTTAATATAATTACTAAGTTCCTTTTCAAATGAATTTATTAAGCAAATAAAGTATTAGTATACGTTTCTAAATTATCATAAAGTTGCTGTTGCTTTAATCTAATACTACTATATAGCATAGTTAGATAATACCAAAAACTTTCTGCTCACAGAAATTTCGTGAAATATTTTCTGCTAACTAATTAACTGCCCCCGGCTGTTTAAATTTTGACTTAAAACATAAATGCAGTCCCTAAGATCACCTAAATACTGTAAAAAATGGTTCAATTGCAGATGATTGCATAGTCAAATAAAAATATCTAACGTTATAGAAGTGTTTAATAAAGTTATAATATCGTCTTAGTTAACCAACCTCATAAAACTCGATTTCTAGAGAACAGAAATTGCTGGTGATGTTGCGACATTACCCTACTTTCAAATATTCCTGTATTACCTTATAGCTAATTAACTTTGCCCAGCTTCGTTGAACTCATCGCACAACTAACATGATTGTATTGAAAAAAAAAGTTTCTTTAATCTCTCTATCTCTCTATATTAAAAAAAAGTAACAGTCGCCGCCGCCGCCGCTGCCGCCGCCGCCGCTGTTTCAGAAAATGTTATTTTTGAACACATTGAACTATCACTACGCAAAAACTATTTGAAGGAATATTATGAAATTTTGACCATTGGTAGACAAATGTATGAGGGTCATTTTAGTTTCCAAACCTAATTAATTAGATAATTAGTTCTGGAGTTATTTAATGTCAAAGTCGAAAATTATTTTTTCGGCTGCGAGTTCGCCCCCAGCAAAATCTATTTACAGCAGAAACATGATTTTTTGCATACACATACTCTTAAGTATGAAGTTGTGCACCTCGTCGCCCTTTTTTCGAATTTCGAATTACTTTTGGAGTAATTAAATTCTAAAGTTTCGAAATTTTTTACCCTTTTTCGGTTTTTTCGTTATAATAGAAAAACTAATCACAGTAGAGCTATGATATTTTAAGCACGCATACAATTATTTTTTATAGAAAGATTGGCGTTTCGTTTTTTAAAAAATTCCAATTAGTTTTAGAATTATTAAGATACCAAGTTTCAATTTTTTCTTCTCTTTCTGGTCATTCACTAGAGAAACAGGCGATTATTGTTATGAGTCTGATTTCTTATTTCTTATCCCCGATGATTCACTAGATACACACGTGCATTTTATAAATTTAAAAGTTTTTTTAATGGTATGTTTTTTTCTCTAAGATGGTTGATGATAATTAGTAGACTTGCTGGATATTTTTGAAAACATTTCGGTTAAATTATTGGTAAACTAAAAAGGAATATTTTAGTAACAGTTTTATTTTGATATTTTTTTAGTAATGGTCCGCATTAAGTTATTGGTAAGTTAGAGAGATAAAAGGTTTCGATTTGAAATGATCATTAACTAAGCAGACAAGTTCCTGGTTTTACTGGATGAAACAAGCGAGCTCTACTCGCTAAGATCGCGAAGCGATCTTCATAGAACTGCGAAGCAGTTCCGGGGGTTGGTGAGCGATAGCGAGCAGGGGGCAGAGCCCCCTAGTGGTAGAAAAAAGTCAAAGCTATGTAAAAAACTGAAGTTTTCCACTTAATAAAGTGAAGGAAAGTGAGAACTCTATCTTAAAACTAGTTCTATTAAGGCTAAATAAAAAGGGAAATATAGGATATTCTTCCTCCCCAAAAAGAGTGTTTTGCATTAATAAAAGTGCCAGGGGAGGGTCGTTCCAGGTTTTATTTTTTGGGGCCCACTTTTGAAAAAAAAATTATCCAAAAATATAAGTAACAAACAAAAAATTAAAACTTCCTATAAAAATAATATGTAATTATCCCGTTTGTGTAATGACGATCTTAAGAGATATTCTAAAATTTTTGCATAAAAAAGCTGAAAATCGTAAGAGGATTTATTTTGTGGGAGCTTTTTTTCTTGTATGAAAAAAATTGTAAAGAAGATATTTAAAATTGTCTTTTAACCTTATTTTTTACAATAAAACTATAACATAAATTACGACTTAAAAAGTATAGATAAGGTTTTCCTTCATTTAAACAATCAGAAATACTTCATAAACAAGCCTTTAGTTGGGAATACCTATTTCCGATTAAGTTTTTTTAAGTTAAGTCCGTTTTTCCGCAGTGCAACATACGCGAGAAGCCAACTTTACTAAAGGCAATGGCCTGTAAAGTCAGCTTTGTCTCAACTTTAGCATGCAATGCGGAACAGCTTTTACATTTTTTTCAACGGAAATCGCTTTTCCGCAATACAACTAACGAGCAACATGAAGCCGCCTCTACAAGTCAAGTCGCGGCGATAGCAAATCGGTGGGTAAATAAGACTTAAGCACAAGACTCCAATCAAATTACTTTAAAGTTATTGAATTGTAGTCTTATTCGTTTTAATTTAGAATACTGCAGTCCTATCTGGGATCCATACTATAACAATAAAATAAAAATTATTGAAGAAGTCCAAACCAAATTTACACGTTACTTATTTTACAGGACTTTTCATATTAGTTCTCTGGTTTTATCTTCCTCGCATTTGCGCAATATTTTTGATATTCCTTGTTTAAAGTCTAGACGCGAATTATCATGTATTTTATTTTTCTACATAGTTTGTAATAATTTGATTGATTATAATGAAATACTTAGCAGCATACATTTTTCAGTGCCCAATAGAGTTTTAAGGAATCGCCACTTATTTAAAAATACTTTTACTAAATGGAATTATATTGATGTGTCAGATTTTCAAAAACAAACAAGTGTTCCGTATGGTTTTTTGTACGGTAAAATGAAATATCTAGTCAGTTTTTCAAAAAAATGTACAGGTAATTAAATATTTTAATTTAAAAGTCGAGAAAAAAACACGTGACTGAAAACGTTTATTGTTTAAACTGTAGGATGACGTCAACAATAATACCATCAACTCCATTGCTTTTCAACAATGCCTATGGTAAGATGACGTCACATCCAAACTCTTGGCGTTTTCGTGCGCTTTTAAAAAGGGGATTTTTGTTAATTTTTTTGGCAATCAAAAAACTTCTCGATCGGCCTCAAATTTTGGGTAGTTGCTTATTTTTACAAGAAGAATCGATTAAAAAAATCAAAAAAAAGTCATGCAACTTCCTCATTTCTGTCTCTATAATTTTATAAAATATATAATTGTATTTGTTTTGATTTAGATATTTTTAACATGTCTCTTGACATTTTAAAACCAAATGCTCTGTACTTTTACATTTTGATAGTGTATAATTAATTCTATTTTAGCAATTTTGTATTGTGTGTTTTTTATGTTCTGCTGCACTGTAATTGGGTCGCTGACCTATCGTGTATGGTTCTTAAATAAATAAATAAACAGTTAAAATCGTAAATCGACCCACCAACCTATAAAATTACGAAAAATTCAAAAAAAAAGTTTGTGAATATTTTCTTGCAAACAATCATTGAAGGTAATTAAAATTTTTTGAAGGGGCCGTTATTTTATGTTGCATTTGAATTTTTTAAAGGGGCCTTTTTTTATGAATTTGAATTTTGTGAAGGAACTGTTTTTAATAAATTTATATTTTGTGAAGGGGCCATTTTTTATGAATTTGAATTTTGTGAAGGAACTGTTTTTAATAAATTTATATTTTGTGAAGGGGCCATTTTTAGAAGGTGAAATTTTATGAAGGAGATACAAAAGAACCCCAATTTGAATGCTTTTAAACAAACGTTTGTGCAATGTGCAAGAACGTAAATGAATCGAAAAATTTAATTGCTTAAAAAAATGTATTAAAAATTAAATAGTAAAGTAATTGATGGTTCCGAGGTTAAACATTTTTTAGAATATTTTTAACATGCTATGTGTGATAGTAAATCTTGTGTATCTGATGGATCTTGTAATAAATTGCAAAAACTTCAATTACCATTTCATGAAAAATACAATTTGTCTCAGTATGAATAATGCTTACCCTGATATAATCAAATAACATGAGTATAAGTGCGTACCGATTTCATCATAATGCATATAAATTCATTAATTAATGACTTTGCTGTTACACTAATTAATTTGGCACAAATCCTGCTTTGAAAAAAATATCCAAAACGATCAATTTATTACTCAGTCAAATTTTTCATCACTCATCACATCCCACCAATAAAATTCGCTCCATAAAACTCCGAAAATTCCTCACTGATCGAAAGAAAATGAAACAACGATAAAAACTTCTCTCTGTGATACTGATCCAATGGATATTTTTTTTCAGCTGGTCGTGAAAAATAGCTTTTCCTCAACTTAAGTTCGATAAGAGATTAGATGTTTCTTCGGGCTGATGTAATTTAAGACTTGCGCGCAAAAAATAATTACAAAAACAATAAAAAGTAGCTCCTATAATAAAATGTCTGCTTGCCATCTAACCTATTACAGTCACAGTGAAAAATAAACCTCCTGACGGCAAATGACGTGAAGTGAAATAATGCCTCCCAGCGAAAGATCCCATTAACAGCTGTAAATTGGAGTGTGATGGGGTCAAATACCCTCTTTTTAGATCTTTATTAAGTACGCACAATTCATCACTGAGTTGCTTTTAACTAAAGACTGACGATATGTTTTCTAATCGGGCTATTATAAGGTTTCAATGGAACCGTTTACGTGGACTTGGTTTTGGTTACTGACGAAAAGGGGCTGTTCATATGTTACATCAAACAAATGGTTCTATGTTATCCAGTCTCTGATCTTAATGACACAAGGGGTCACAGTCCTCTCTGGAAAGATAATAGAAACATTTCTTACCATTCTAACTTCTGGAACTCTTCATGGTTGGTTCCACAATGCAACTGCGTTAAACACTAGTGCAACTCTAAGCAAACACAGGGTTTAAACAATAGAGAATTTCAGCATCTCTTAAAATTCTGAATATTCAATTTTAAATTATTAATAATTCTCTCCTGATTCCAAAAATATGCTTGTCTCTTCCCACAAATTGTTTTTCAGTTAATTATGAGATATTTTATTACAGAAAGCTCCTAACAGTGTGACGTCACATGTGCCTCATGGAAATGTGGAACCGCTGAAAACACCGTTTTCATCGAAACACTAGGCTATAAAAAACTAGAGCTCATTACTTCAAAGCGGAATGATAGTAAATAAGACACATTTGATGTCACAAGGTGTTTCAGCTCAGACAGAAAAGAAGCTATTTTTAATTTAAAATAACTTAAAATTTGGGGCTTTGAAAGGTAAATTAAAATGTTTATTGGAGGTTTTATAAGCCATTCGGAATACATTGAGAATAAAAAAAATTTGACTGCAATTATCCATTACGAAAACTTTTACAAAAAAGCATTTCGATTGTAGGAGAAGAGGATACTGTTGTTGTATATTAGTGCCCCTAGAGACAGAAAATGTATTCTTAAGATGATAGGATCCAGATTGAAGAACACCTTCAGATTTTAAACATATTTTACAGCAATATTTCAGAACATATTCCCAACACTTTTCAAGCATATTCAGAACACTAATCACACCACAATAAGTTGATGAAGTGTTCTTCTGACATATGTTGCATCATATGAGTTAATTTGGGGACAAACAAGTGTTATAAAATATGTTTATAATGTAATGTAATCAGTGTAAAATTGATGACAATGACAAATTTCACCCCAGTGTTCCTTTCTTCATTTTTCACAAACAAATTTTCTAAACCCTACTAATGTTTCTGAGTTCTGTTAAGTTGTAAGGATAAGACATTTTATCCGATATAGGTTTTTATTTATCAAACAACTTTTAAACATAAAAGCAGCTTAAAATATTCTCTTTTTCTATATCATCCCCTACTTCTTAAGAGAAAAATGTATTAACAACCCATTTTTTCACTCATAAACTAATTTTATTTATAACTAAAATTTTAACTTTTTAATTCTTTAGAAATCAGGTACGGTTAAACTGTAAAAGTCTTAGATCCTATAGCTCCGCCCCTTAACCTCTGTAGCCAATGACATAATTATTAATATTAATGACCATTAATATTATATATAATTAATAACAGAATTATCTGTATTCATTCACACAGAATTATTAACTCCACGCTCATGCGCAATTGTGACAAACTCGAAAGTGTTTTTCATTGGCTACAGAGGTTAAGGGACGGAGCTATAGGATCTGAGACTTTTACAGTTTATCCGTACGTTTAGAAATCAATTTCGGTTCTTTTCCTTGGATATCCTTTTTTACCAGAGTTCCGTGTACCCTTGCATCTCTAATGCTCATTTCATTTCATTAAACATAAAGAGTTGGATGCATTTCTCATTTTCCTTTTGTTACAACTCACTAAATCCTTATAAACGACCACATTTGATAATTCCCTCACTCATATTCGGCCTTCCTTATCTCCATCCTATGTTTTAATCACCGAAATTTCTCTCTTTCAGAGACACGCCAGATGGCTCGGATATGAAAGTGAGGAAAGAGCCAATCCTCTCTCCCCACACCTACGCAGTTACATCCATTCCAGCACGAGCCTATTGACAAGCATCTACTCGCCTATTGACCCCTGACCCCGAGCCGCACCCCCTCTACCTCCAGTGCGGACATTCAACCACCATGTTCCTCCAGATGAGGCTGGGTTATGCCAGCAGAAGAACACTAACACATGTTCCCTTGATGAGACACGACTGCTTTTTGCGTGTTAAGTGAGGAATTTTTTCCGTGCCGCAAATTATCCGAAAAGAAACATTTGTGGTATTTTTGTTGCAACAACTGCTGCGGTGTTGTGCAAGTGAAATTTCTGGAGGATATATTAGTGAGACATGCTTGTGTGTTGTCTTCTCTGTTGTGATTCAATTCTTCATTAGTGAGCCATATCCATACACCTATACATGGTGAGGAGTACAAATTTATATTTTGATCAACTTGATGAGGAGTACAAGGAATGTGTTGTCTTACATTGTTCAGCGAACATTCATCGGTAGTGTGTAATTCAAAATATAGGTAACTTGAAGTTGCATTCTAAGTTGTGTTAAGTTTTCACGGAATTTAAAGGTTTCATAAATATTTAAATAGGCAGCTGTTGGAGTGGCTCCAAAAGTAGTTCAAATTTTTCTAGTCATTAGAAGACTCAAAAGAAAGGGGCATTTTTAGCCCACGCACATTTTAAGGAACAGAAAGCTAAAACCTAACCACTTTCAAATCTGAAAGAAGATAATTTTATTCAACACCACATTGAAATTTCTACGAGATCATTCAAAAAGATGTGAACACTTTTACATACTTAAGCTGCGACGTTCAGTTATGGGCCATTTAAAGAATTCACACAAAAGAGTACTTTGCGAAAAGTATAAACAAAACTAGCAAAACCTGTGGACTTATTCCTTCCAAAAACAGGCAAGCCATCTTCATCGCCTCTTTAGCTGTTATCAAACAGCTTTCGAGTGTTATCGTTCCCGCCTCCGCCAAGATTACGGTTATGGAGTCCTAACTGAGATCCTTTTTTAATGGTCATAAGAGTAGGAGAGAGTCGCTTGATAGTCCACGATTCTATTCTGGAGGGTCAAAAGATAAATTCGAAAACAGGAGCGCTCTCTTGAAAGTGCTTTCATCCATCCCGCCCACCTATTCCAGAACAATTTTACTCCCCATTCGGAGTCTCATTCGTTCCCATCCTGCTTCTTTTTTTTCTGATTCTTTGAAGATACTGTGAAACTCGTTGTCGGGAGTGTTATTTCAACCATCTAACTCTCGGGTTCTAATTTTAACATGTTCTTGAGCACACTTAAAGCTCTGGATTATCCTTTTTTGGGACATTGAGGAATGTGGAAGTATGTTGCTGGATTATTTGCAGACTTACATTCCCTTATCACGTACTTTCTCTCAAGACACTTGAATACTTGGAGGGATTCCTAAAATAACTCTGAGGATCCTGGCCATCAGGCTTTACTGTCAGTCCGTGGAAAGCTGTAGTCGAATTTTGAGCTCCCCTCTTATACTTTGGATTCCACAGTTTCTCATAGTGCAATCGAAGCATCAATTTGGATATAATAATAAGTATTGGAAATGCTGCTCATATACCTGATTTTCGGTGATACCATTCAGAGAGCTTTCGTGACTAACTTCAGGTGCTCTTATCGTTATGAACTGGATCTTTTCAATTGCTGGTAATATTGTGATACATTTTCATACCTATGCCACAGTAACAGAGGACTAACCGTTTTATTTCCAATTCAATCACATTCAAGTTGTCTCTGCCACATAGCATCTGGAAAGATTGCAGCCGAAAGGAAATATCAAAGGTATTTAACCTCTCTTCCAAGTTCACACTTTGAGTCTAAATCTCAACTGCTCTTACTCATCCCTGATTTGAATATATTAAGCTTCATTCTTGTTGCCACACGTGAGTAATCCGTGTCGTTACCAGAGGGAGGTTTTTGCGACGAACAGATTTCACGGCCCGTTGCCCGAATTCAGGTGGCGCTAAGCCGCAGCGGACGAAGCCCTATCAGCACTCTTTTTGAACTTAGTAAAGCTTCGTAGGAGATTTATAATAGAAGCCTTACACATCCCGGCCACACTGCGAGGTAAAGCGTGCACCGGCGCTTTGCTTCTGAGCACATAAAAAGAGCGGGAACGTGCCGGAATCGTTTCACTTAACTAATGCCACTCGTGACGAGAAGAAAGTCGTGATAGCTGATCTCGGTTCGTCAAACCGCCGCCACGCTTTCTTATTTTTTTTTCGGAGGTGAAAGCGAAACCTGCAAGCTCTTCCTTCCACGACTTACAGCTTTGTTTTTGCCAAGTTCAATCCCCGTCATTTGTGAATACCCATAGTAAAATATTACCCTCTCTGTGCCGAAACTAAATTCCCGTTCTGGAACTGAACCTATTACTAATTTATCATTCCGAAGCTGATAGCTCATTTCATTCCCGAGGAGAATTCCTCCAGCTGAAGGTGCTTTCGTGGCCATTTCGTTTGGATAAGCCGCTTCACAGTGTTTCAAGCTCGCCAACTTCTCATAACAGTGTAAAAAACATACGTGCTGTGTCTTCGTAACGTGTATAAAAATCGCTCTAGTGTCTCTAAGGGGGAGAAATGATCCTTGTAATGACAACCGTACGGATGCGATTCCCGCCAAAATGTCGACAGTGAGCATCGGACCTTCCACCTCCCCCACCCCATCCACCCACAAACTGAATGGTGGCATCAACCAAAGACTCAACATCAGCACGCTCAGCAGTTCCGTGAAGCCGCACCAGGGAGCGCTGGTGTCCGGCACCACCCCCATCGCCATGGTGGGCCACAGCAACTCTACCCCTCTGCACCTGAACCACTCCCAGAGCCTGATGACGTCGACGACAACTCCGGGAGTGGCCAACATCACCCTCAGCAGCAACAAACCTCTTCTGGACGTCTCCAGGACCAGCATCCACCCGGGATCCGTCCTCGACGCGACTTCGAGGACGAGGACCCCCAACCTCAAAGATGCCATCGTCCTCAACGATGACGAAGACGAGGACAGACACGGCATCTACCAGATGCTGGCCTCACTGGCCTTACTATGCGTTCTCAGTCTACTGATGTCCTTCTTGGCCCTGTTCTTCTTGCAAAAACTCGGTCCCATGATGAGTGTGGTGCACAGTCTCGAGCCTCCTGGGATGGACAGGGCAAAAACCAACGCGGTGGGAGTTAGTACCACCAAGGCTCCCACCGCCAAGAGAATCGTGGTGACGTCAGAAGAGTATGTGACTGTGTATCAAGTGTCTGTTGCTCTGAGTACGTTGACTATCTCATTGGACTTGTGCTGTCTGTTCGTGTGCTGCATTCAGTTTCTGTTTGCCATCAAGCTGTTGAAGACGCCTCAAGGAGATGAGAGGTAAGTAGTATTCCAAATTGTATTTTATATTCATTATTCCAGGGTGGATCCAGGTTTGAGTTCTCTGGTGGGGCTTCAAGATTTTAAAAACATCTTCCGCAGTAAAAACTGCGATATATTAAAATAATATTTTTTATTGAAACAAACAAAAAGCTCTCCATGCACCACAATGTATAGCACGGGGCTTACAAAAGAAAAAGAATATTGAATGGTAATATACATTTTTGACCTTAAAGCTACAGATTTAACCCTTTCAAAGCTTCAAAACTACGTTTTATATAAAAATTATCTGAAGATGTCAATTTTTGCTAACGAATTTTTTTCATTGTGGTGGGGGCATGTGCCCCCGTGCCACACGCCCCTTGATCCGCTACTGGTTAGTTCTACTACTTATCTTTAAGTCAAACGCTTTAACGCGATTTGTTGGAAGTTTTTTCTTCTCTTTTCTCATAATACCTAACTTCTAAAAGTGTTCAGATAAAAGAGCAAAGCTAGGTTAATTTTCTACTCTGAAATGAGATACTATATGAAGGATATATAAAAAGAATAGTTTCACTTGTTTATTTTCAATAACAGATATAAATTTTACTTGAATATCATTCAAGCACCTCTTGTTGAATCTCCTTTCAACAAACCTTATGCTTAACCGGGCATGCCTTTATTATTCCATTCAAAGATTTACTTTCAGTGAAGTAATTTAACAGTACAGAGATCCAATTTTTTAATATTCTGCTCTTTTAAAGGTTTTTGTACAAAAACCTTGCAAGATTCATTTTGCGAAAAGGAATTTTTAAATTACATATATAATTTTCTCAAGATAATTAAGATGATTTTTAAAATTTATCCTAATCAGAAGTGAAGTACTTACTCCACATTCATACTTCTTTTGTTGATGAAATTTAAAGATTAGAAAATAGTTACTTCCACGTCTTCTCTTTTTAAAAGGATGTCAAAATACAAATGGGGGATGATAACTTGCAATCATCAAAATTTTAAAAACTAAATTGAGAGGTATCCGACGACTGAAGCATTTTGTTGGTAATTACAAAAAAAATTTGATTGTTTCGAATTTTTTTCTGGCTTCTCCTTGCTGCGTGAGTAGCTTCCCAGAAAACGAGCTTGTTGACCTACCTCAGAACTTTTCTTCCTTCAAGGCCACAAGCACGTTAGGCCATTGACCAACTTTCACTTTCAAAGTGAAAGTGGAAGTGATTTTTCCTCTTCTTTCCGAGAACTTTTTACTTTCTCCTTTTTCAAGTTGAGAGCGAAATTGGCTCTTTAGATTGCATTTTTTTGTTTCAATATTTCTCATCATTGTCACTATTGTTTGATATCTTCATTTATCCCATCAAAATATCTCGCTAATGACTTCTCAATTGTTCTTTTTACTGTTTGAACGTCAATACAACATTTCCTTGTGCGTGTGTTTGCAATATCTTCCGATATGTTTTTTTTGCTTCCTACAACTTAATTAGTTTCACTATAACCTGTTAAAGACGCATTCATTTTCACCTATTTTTATTTATCACATTCCTAATATGAATATTGGCAGCTGAATTATCAAGAGTTTATTTTTTTTTGTTAAAAATAATTTCTTGTATTTTCTTCACTGGAAAATTTATGAATTTATTCAAAGTGCAAAATATCTGCGGAGACTTTTCAAGGAATATTCTCATTACCTAATTTTCTCTTTCGAATTTCTCTTCAAAGAATAAATAGTTTATAACTTTAAAAAATTAATTGAAAATTTTGAGTGATTTTCATAAACGTTACAATGTGTGACACATTTTAAATCCAAAGGATACAATAATATTAAAATTCTTCCTCTCTTTATGCGTTGGAAGAACGCCCCTTAAACGGATTAGAATGGAGATTGATGTCCATTATATTCTAAGATTTCAATGTGCACTGAAAAGTATTCTGGTCCGTTTTAGTCATTGATATATGAGCAAAAATGGGCGTGAGTTTAGTAAGATAAGGTTAACATAAACCTCCCTTATCTTCCCCATTAGTTGAAATGAATTTGGGCGGCGGCAAGTTGTAGGAATGATCTATGGAGCCTGTTGGGTATAAAGTAGCTACACACATCAAGACACTGGTGGTAAAAAAGAAAGATGAGGTGGACTTTTCTATGATAATTTTCTAGATAAGAACTTTTCCAAGAGCTTGTAATTCAAGTTGATAGCTTTTTACTACAATTTTATCCTCTAAAGCTGATCAGTTTGTAAAAAACTTATTTTTCAGATATCTCTGTGAGGTTTGATTTGTAACAGAGATTATTTACAATGGGCCGTTGATTTCAGAAATATTTTAGTATTCTTCTGTATTCTTTTGCGGTTCACTCGATTATTTTCTGTTTGACATTTCTTGTGTTCTGGATTGTATTTGTTTTATGAAGATTTTGGAAAACTGGGGCTTGTCATTTTTAGCTCGTTTCTTATAAACTAATTGTATTCAGTAATTTAGACTTAAATATTCTCTCAAAAATTCTTGATTTAAAATATGTAGAGGAGAGGAGGGTATTTTGGAACACCCTTTGTATATTTAAGAATAACTCTATTGGTTTTTAATAAAAATCCGCCGAATCATCTTATAAGTACATACTATAACTAATGACAATGAAGGGCCAATGGTCAAATAAATCAGCATTTATTTTTTTTAATCAAAAAATATCTCTCTATATTAAAAAAAAGTAACAGTGACCACAGCCGCCGCCGCCGCTGATTTTGAAAATTTTATTTTTGACCACTATAAACTCTCACTACGCAAAAACTATTGAAAGGAATATTATGAAATTTTGACCATTGGTAGACAAATGCATGATGATCATTTTAGTTCCCAAACCTAATTAATTAGATAAATAGTTCTGGAATTATTTAATGTCAAAGTCGAAACGTATTTTTTTCGGCTGCGAGTTCGCCCCCAGCAAAATCTATTTACAGTAGAAACGTGATTTTTTGCATACACATACTCTTAGGTATGAAGTTTTGCACCTCTTCGCCCTTTTTTCAAATTTCGAATTATTTTTGGAGTTATTAAATTCTAAAGTTTCGAAATTTTTTACCCTTTTTCGGTTTTTTTTCGTTATAATAGAAAAACGAATCACAGTAGAACTATGATATTTTAAACACGCATACAATTATTTTTTATAGAATGATTGGCGTTTCGTTTTTAAAAAATTCGAATTAGTTTTAGAGTTATTAGAATACCAAGTTTCAATTTTTTCTTCTCTTTCTGGTCGTTCACTAGAGAAACAGGCGATTATTTTTATGAGTATGATTTCTTATTCCCAATGATTCACTAGATACACACGTGCATTTCATAAATTTAAAAGTTTTTTAGTGGCATTTTTTCCCTCTAAGATATTTGATGATAATTAGTAGACTTGCTGGATATTTTTGAAAACATTTCGGTTAAATTATTGGTAAACTAAAAAGGAATATTTTAGTAACACTTTTATTTTGATATTTTTGTAGTAATGGTCCGCATTAAGTTATTGATAAGTTAGAGAGATAAAAAGTTTTGATTTTAAATGATCATTTACTAAGCAGACAAGTTCCAGGTTTTACTGGATAGTTAAGATGAAACAAGCGAGCTCTGCTCGCTAAGATCGCGAAGCGATCTTCAAAGAACTGCGAAGCAGTTCCGGGGGTTGGTGAGCGATAGCGAGCAGGGGGCAGAGCCCCCTAGTACTTTAAGAAAAAGTTAGAAATGGAGGGTAATATGGAACAGTCGGGTAATATGGAACAGTTGGATTTACAGCTATTGAAAACTAATTAAACCTTAGAGAACATAGTTAATCTTATCTATAAAAATATATTTAACAATTTACGTTCAAATAGTTTTGTTCATGAGTCTACACACATAATCGTCTACACACATTAGTCACAAACATAATCGTCTTTTTCTGCTCCAGTACAGTCAAGAGCCCATAGAAAACAGCTAATACATTGGATTCAAATTTCTCCTCGTTGATCCTCAGAAAAGTTTTCATTACAAAAGATCTTAGTTTAAGATGCTTCAGCATCTTTGTTTTCCTGTCCTTTAGTTGATGACCGGAAGTAAATTTCATATGACACATCACAATGGACCTAGTGTTCCATAATACCCGACACACCAGCTTGTACTATGAACCCTTTTGCTGACCGAAAAAACATGGATAGCTAAAAAACAGCTGCAGTATAAAAAACTACTGATCTTTTAGTACACATTATGCTTAACAACAAAATCAAAGTCTCATAGTTACTGGTAGGGTAAAAGGTTTGAACATTTACCGTCAAAAACTTTCGAAAATCCTAAAACACACTTTGCTTTGCTGCGACTGATCAGACGACAACAACAAGAAGCTAAAATCTTAGCGCACTACATCATGGGGGATTTCTTAACACTTTCGTGGCATTGCCACGTGATAGCAGCACGAGGGGGAGCAGAAACTCAGGTGTTCCATATTACCCGACTATTCCATAATACCCTCCTCTCCTCTATATCAACAAGTATATTAATTAATTTATCTAGCCATAAAGGAAGAGTACACAACCTCAAACTCATTAATTTCCTTACCCTCATTTCATTAACTTTAAAATAAAGAAAACGTTTTTCAGTTTTTGTCAAGTAGTACTGGATTTTTTAACAAACATTAGCATCAAACGTGTATTCGATTGGGTTGTAAACCAGCTTCATCTCAACAAAAATGAACCTTTAAAATAGCCCTTCTGTCCTTAATAAAATATGTTTTTCCCTCTCCAGTAAAATTTCAGAAAATTAGTGATGAGTAAATTTTCATTTTAAGCCCCTTCAAGGTCCGAACATTAACTTCAAACTACCACAGATCAAAGATTTTTGATGAGCTAATACATAACTGAATAAAAACAACGAAATAAATTCAATGAAATTGTTTAAATATTACATCAGTTCCAGTTGCTCTTTTTTTTACTTAAATAATTAAATTTTTTGACACCTCGTCAAACATTTTTTTAAATCTTATGACGAATATCCCTCCGTTCAATCTTGCCCCATCTCCTCTTTTCCTCTCCTGTCACCCACATCAAACTTTTTTTTTCATATCCCTTAGTCTCTTGGATACAATGTAATAAATGAAGTGACATCCAACTGCAGTAAGTATCTCATTTGCATTCCACCTCAGCCCGTTCTTGACACTCCCTCATACCATAAAAAAAGCTACGGTTCCTGTGATACCACCGATCATAAGGGGGATTTGAAAGCGAGGAGTACCCGTCTCATTCATAAAACTTCGTTTAGATTGATAGGAAGATTTTTTACAACGTCTGGTATCATTACTCTTGTGAAAAGGACTAAAGTTCGAATTGTATCCATCTTATTCATTTGTCATCGATTTATTGTATTTTACATTATTTATTTTGCTTGGGTATTCTCTTTTAAAAAATTGAGAAGTTTGTCCGACTTGGTAAAATATTTAATGGTAAAAAATTAGTAGTTTCAGTAGTAAGTAGTTTTGGGTTTTAAGCAAATATTATATTAAATAGGCACATTTGAAAAAATTTCATGAAATGAATATCTCGTTTAATGCTTAATTTAGTCACTGTTTTTATTTTCAATTTGAATAAAGTTTAACATGTAGATGGCTAAATTGGAGAATTTTTCATTTCCTAATCCACAATGGAAATTGACTCGCTACCTTTTATAATTGGATTAAAACCAGCAAAATCGTTCGATTCCGGTATGTGTTACTTAAAAACCAATTAAGGAGCTGTAATTTCAGCTCTTTAGGTGGTTTTATGGAATAAATACCTGAATTGATGGTTCTATTCGATCTTAAAAGGTAACGTGTCAGTTTACACTGTGAATTTTACAACTTCCCATGCCCGCTTATAAAAACCCCTAGCTTGTTAGGGCTGGGTGAATTTCCAACCCCCCCATTCCTATGTGATTTAGAGTAGTCTAGGTGTGTCTCCTAGAAGTTATGAAACACTTATCTGAAACACCTTGTATAAAGTGGGAAACATTTAAAAGAAATTTGTATTACTTCCAAGTTAAATTTCCAATGGAGAACCATTGCTCTTTCCACACGGTCGGTCGGTGAGATTTAGGGTGTCAATAAACATGGTACTTCGCCATGAGTCCAGGAAATCATTTACGATTTTACGGTCTGTGTTTCCGGCCCAACGCCCATCCGCTGTAAACATGTTCCTTTTTTCCAGCGCAGTTCAAATGCCAAATATTTGAAGTAGGCGCAACCCAAGAGAAAATGGGTTTCATGACCAAAGATAGGGGAACTATTTTTTTATAAATTATACATCGCACTATATGTAAGAGTTGGGTGTTTGAAATGTTTGGGTACCTATTATAGTTTAACCGTCCTCAAACTTAACTTCTACCTCCATTTGTAAGGATGGAAATTTTCTGCACCCCTTGCGAAAAAAATATTTTCAGATATTTTAATATGGTATCTTCATTGTAAAAAAGTTTTTTTTGTATGTATTGCACTCCAATCATTAAACTTTACAAAAACCATTGCAGCATAATTTTAAACTATTTTAAAATTTATCTTATAATCTCTAAAATTTATCTTATCTTTTACATTAAGAAAAATATAGAAATTTTAGAGGCTATAAACCCTCTAAATTTTTAATAGGGAAAACATGATCTTGAGACAGCATTCCAACAAGCTTGAAAAAAAATTTAGTTAAAATAAAAAGTTATTTTATCACCAGTGATGTCTAAAATAAAAGTTAATGAAAAGAAGACAATTTCCAGTTAGTTTTTAAAGGGATTTCGCAATCGTCCCTAGACTTTTTCTAAATTTGCTTTAACGCGTAAAACCTTATCCATCGGTGCCATAATCTCTACTGATTAATTTTTTGATATTAATTATCTCTGCCTTTGTTATTTTCTATTGATATTCTAATTCTATATAAAATTGAAACATTAGAGTTTAATTACAAAAGTGTAAGACTATTAAAAAGAACCTTCTCTTTTACTCCCTTCTCCTCATCAAGATCTATTTAACATAATGAATAAATCTTTTTGAAGTGGCTAAATAGAAAGAAGAAAATTTTAATCCACACGCAAAGTACATTTCAAACCTTAAAACTCACATATTAAGAGTAACTTCTTCATCTCTACTCAAAGGATATTTGTGTTATTTTCACTTCAAGATAACAGCAGTGTGTCTAACAAGCGTGGGAGTAGTTTGACAAAAGTTCAGCTTAAGTATTATGTCAAACCTTTCCCGTGACAAACTGACTCAGGATAAAATATCCCTCAAGACGAATAACTATTCCAAACCGATTCAGATTCCTAGGACATAAGCCTTTGTCTTGTCAGTTTTGATGATATATGAGGAAACATTCGCCTTCTCCCGTGAAATATTCCGACTCGTGTTTTCTAGGGCGAAGCGAATATTTTTTCTCTTCTAAGTTAGGAATTTTCTCAGGAATTTACAAGTCTTAACCTGTAATAATCTATTTTCCATTTCTCGTAAACCTAAAAACGTGTACGATTTTTCAGAACCCCAATACTCTGATATTCAGGAAATTCTATCTAACGTAAAATGCTTCTTTGCATTTTCACGGTACCAAATCGATATTTCTTCAGCCTCAACATCGAAAATTCTGTAATCATATATTTTTCTCAGTTTCCCTGCTTTAGTATTTGAATTTGATTCTGAAACGAGCTCTAGTTTTATGTTATTAAATATTGTCTACGAAATAAATAAATGTGTTGCCCAACTTGACATTTCAGATAATATTCGTCTATTCTTCTCGTTTGCTGCAAACAATTTACTTATCAGAGGAATTTACCTATTTTTCCAATACCATAGTTTTAGATAGAAGTGGCTTATTGTTATCATAATTTGAAGTGACCTAACTTCTGGGTCTATCAATAAAAGATACTTTTGATATGTTCAGAATGACAGTGTTCTAAATCAAAAATATAAAATTTGGGATAAAAATATATTTAGGTTTCATTTTAGATCCTTTATTTCGTCGGTTTACAGGAAGAAGGCACTGAGTCACTTCTTGATCAACTACTCTGTAAGAGGATACCTGATCTTTTTCATTCGCTCCCCATGCAATCTCGCGAACCCTACTGAACGTATTTTTTCTTCGGTAATTTTATCTCTTTTTAGTAAATTTAAACAGGATTCAATTTTGGATAATTTTTTGGTAACCTTCGATACAACTCAAAATAAAAAACAGGGTTTCCACAGGTAGAGAAAGTCAGGGAATAGACAGAAATTTTTTTGTTTTTCCTATAACCTGGAAAATTCAAATACCACTCTTGGGAAAATGACCAATTTTAATATCCGCGTCTCATTTTTGCCCCAAAAAATGAAAAAAATGTTATATTTATTAAAAATACAATATTATTAAAATTATTACAAATATTATTTGTTCGATTAAAGCAGTGTTTCCCAACGTGGGGCGCACGCCCCACCGGGGGGCAATATCATTTTCTAGGGGGGCAATTTGAAAATTTTCATCCAAATTGCCCCCCAGGTGGGCCAATCCAGGGGGAAAATTAAAAAAAAAAACTAAAAAGAAGTTTATCAAAATCTGATCCAATTATCTTATCTGAGAATGTATGAATGAAATCTGGACCAGTATGTATCAAAACCAAGTTGAAACCCTGTTTTTAGAGTCTAATTTCCAAACCTTTTCTGGGGGGTGACCCAAAATCTCTTTGTTTTTAGAACGCTTATAATTGAAACTTTTTTACATTGGGTTTATCAAAATGCAAATCTTAGCTTAAAATTTATAAACAAAATTTCCAAACTAGGGGTACCAAACTAGTTAAAAACCTGCTTCTTAGTGTCAAATCTCCAAAAATTTGCTGGGGGAGGACCCCCAGACCCCCGTTGGTACTTAGAACTTAATTACTCAGAACTTGATTTAGTTCTTTAGCATGCAAATTCTACCTAAAAATGTTCTGAAAAGCTTCATTGGACTTGAATAAATATACATAGGAGGGAGGGCTAAGAAATAATTTTGGCTCCCTCTCAAAATATATTTCTGTATATGCCACTGAGACCGGGGGGGCATGGAAAATTTAGAAAGGCTTTGGTGGGGCATGGACCGAAAAAGGTTGGGAAACACTGGATTAAAGCAAGAAAAAGTCGAAAAATTTTCAGAGATAGCTAATTTTTTACCAGAAAACTAAAAAATTAACCTAGAGACTTTAGGGAATTTTATTTTCAAAACTAACTAAGTGAGAACCTTGAGAAAATTGAGTAATTTCATGCTATGGACAAGATCCTAGTCACAAGGTGCAAGTTTTAGCCCTGCAAGTTTCTGCTCTGATTGGTTGGTTGAAATTTCTCATTGGAAAATATAAGTTTTTTAATAAAATAATAACTGGGGATAGAACCAACGAACTGCTGCATGCTATGCAGGCACGCTACCGCTGCTCCAGCGGGGATTCAGTTATTATAAACTTATTATAACATCTTCCTTATTGGGTTAACTTTTGACGCAGGCGCAGTGTTGCGAATTGCGAATACTGACACCCTGAGAATAGGGCTTATAATGCTTACGGTAGTCCCTCTCATAATAAGAATTCTGCTCAATTCAAACCGTCCAATCACATTGGTTTGGAATGTCGTTGACTCTCGACACAAGAAAAATCGCCGAATTCTTTGCAATCTCAATATCTCGCCCAAGAACAATATTTGCGTAATTAACCGCCATAAATTGCGATGCTCCGAATTGAAAAACAAGTCCGTCGTCTCCATCTGTCATCCTTCAATATCTCGAGTCATCATTATACCCCACTATTAATTATTATTTAGTCCAAAAGCTCTACAAGCGTGATTCCATTATAATGAGATTTGTGCGCCATTTTTACCGTGGCGGCTGTAGATATTAGGATACTGGATTTTGGCAACAGGAGATTACTTTCTTTAAGTGGTTAAGCATAACTCTCTTCCATGTTAATTAATGGCATCGAGACCAAAAGGGTGAGCCTTTAAAAATGGTTTTGGGATGGGGTGATTAGTTTTTCTCGATGGCTTTTTCACGGCTGGGCTTGTTTTTAATGTTGTTTTGTTGCTCGTCGCTCCAACTTACGTTGAATACCAATGAGATTCATCGTGATAACGAGTAGTTTTCTGTGGATGAGCTCGGAGAGAGATTTAAATATTCCTCTTCGCAAATTAGGACCAAAATAGAATGATTGTGTCTATATAATGTCACTGTATTAAAAAAGGCTAGACACAAATCTCAATTTTTTAACACGCCTTGTCTATCAAGGTCTCTAGAAAGATCATGTCCTTATCTGATTAAAATATTTTGACTAAATATTTTATGCATATCTACCCTCAGACATGTACTAAGGGTAAAAGAAATACATGCCTTGGTATTTCAAGTAAAGATCCTTACACTACCTAAGAGACTAAAACTTCAAAGTTAGTGTGGTTTTAATCCACAAAAATTCCCTTAAAAGTCAGTATTTCTGAAACTTGAAGATACTCCCTCGTATTCAGTTAAAATTCTAGAGAGCCAAAGATGTTGAAACGATGTATTTAATTGATTAAAAATACACGAAAAAATTCCAAGTAGAAAATTCTGAATAATAAAAAAAATCAATTTTAAATAATCCAGTCCCAAGCTTGTTATATTTCAAAAGTATTATTTTCTGAATAATTTTTTAAAAATGTAGTTATTAACGCATTAATAAAACTGCTTTTAAATTTTTATATAGGTTTTTTATAGTTAACTTCCCCGAAAACTATGAAGTATGTAAGAAAGAGAAAGGTATAATCCTATAAAGGAATTTGACCTGTCCTGGCTAGAGAGCCTGTATACGAGAGAGAGACTACAACTCGCTTAAAAGCGTCTCTGCGCATCCTTGCACGCAATTAAAACTGTCCAAATCTCCAATTCTGTCCAAACTGTATCAAGCCGCTGATCTCGCTCCCATGCTAATCGAATGGAGGGAAACCTGCGGTGAACAGAAAACGCTGTTGACCAATCAGCGAGCTATACCGGGTTGTCGCCTCTCTCGTATACAGGCTCTCTAGTCCTGGCATTATTAAGATTGAAAAGCAATAGTGCTTCTATATCATCTAAAATTACGCAATTTATGAGTGCATTTGATTTATTTTTCTTTTAGTTTAGAGCATAATTAGAAATAAATGAAAAAATTCTTTTTAGCTGTAAGGTGAATGGTATATAAAGCCAAAATATTCATTCAAAAACTATTTAATGTTTCCAATCGTTCAGTGAGGGTGGTGAACTGAAAGAGAATTTATTTGACCTCAGCTCTTTTATTGTTTCGATGTATTTAATAAAGTCACCCCACCATCCTGCATTTCTATCTGTCATTTTTATTACTCCAAATCCTTAAGATAATCTCAGCTGCTCCATCTTCATACACCATTCCACCGTACTCTGGAGATTTTTTTCTCCCTCGTACGTTGCCCCTTAATCCTTACTTAGTATTAGTTCGGGTTCCACTACTAATAAGAAATTGCAGGAGTTAAAATTCGTATAATAGACTAGGTTTTCTTCTCAATCTGCTAAATTATTGATTCTCTTGATTTTCAAAATTCATCTTGAATATGGCTGATGAGTGATGAGGATACAGTAATTATAATGTATTTTTGATAATTCTTATAACAATCAATAAGGCTATGAGTTGACCAATTCGTTCATTTAGAATCAATTCGTAACTCTCCATAAACTTTCAATTGAGTTAATTATAATTAGCTCAATGGAAAGTTTCCTATATTTTGAAAAGCTTCTATAAAATGTCGTTATTCGCTGTTAGTGTTAAGTAATAATGTTAGTGTTAACTGATGTTGATACCGCTCGCTACTGTAAAACATTTTAAGAATCACTCTTTAATTGTTTAAAAAAGGGGTTGGCTGATGTATATCATGATATTTATCAGAAAACAAAATCAAAATTTTTCAATCTAAATCTTCACACAAGACATTTTTGAATACTTTGTTTACAAGTTTAAGTTATAAAAAATTTAACTTTGTACTTACAATTTAATATCTATGATATTGTAAGATCGTCAATGTAAAATGTTATATTTTATTAAAACTGATTAGATCTTAGAAACGTACATATGTTAGAATAGTTTGAAAAGTTTTAAATAGTTTAATAGTTAGAAAAGTTTTTATTTTTAAATCTTATTGTTTCTAACTTATTATTTTAAAAGTAAATTACCATAAATATTTTTACCTGATTCTTAATGATTGCTACTATCATCATACAAGAACGCTAAATATAATTTAAAGAAACTATTGGTATCTCAAATTATGAATGTACCTATATATTGTTATTCAATTTATAATACAGTGAAATTAAATTTTTATAGGTTTTGAAACAGAAAAGAAATAATTACATACATAAAGTTCTGTGATTCATATTTTTACTTAATTATTAGAAAATATGCTAGGATTAAGATTAAATTAAAAATTCTTTTAAGTACTAATACTTTGATTTATATACTATTGTTCACTTCACTATATATAAAAATATCCGATATTTTAATATATTTATATAAATATCATGATATTTACCCAACCCCAGGGTTGCAGAAAATGTTTTTACTTCTAAAATTTCCCCCAATCAATACAAAATTTTAAAAAGTGATAAAGATGTAAAAAAATCTGATTTATGTTTACAAGTAAAAATTTTAAACGCAAAACGAAAGGGAACCTTAGATCTGTGGTGAAGGTGAAAATCGCTACGTAAATTTTGATTACTCAACTGAAATTGAATTGAATTTTATACTTTTCCACAAAATTTCCCCCGATCCTAGATAGCCGGATCGGACATATTCTGCATCCGGGCCCAACCCTGGTTTGAAATTTTCTATTCATTTATAAGCTTGCATACAAATATATAGAAAGTATAGATGTTTTTAGATAGCTATAAGTGAAACATAATGCGTAAGATTCAGACATTTATGCATAATTTATGGTGATAATGGAAAAACAAGAGAATGACTAAAATTTGCATTACGGCTGTCATTATCTATAACTAAAATCTGCGTAACCAGAAACTTTAACCCAGTGTATCGGTCACATCAATCCTAAGAAACATACCATACTCCACTATCAAGCACGATACACTTTCATTCTTTATCAACCACGTGAGAGTTTATTTGCATTGACTCAGGTGTCACCAAGGTCAGGGGATCATTAAACCAAACTGTGTGTTTATACCACTGTGGTTAAACAAATTCCATCGACCATTAAGATAGTTTATGAAATATTATGTGCTATGGGTAGAACGAAAGCTCCCTCTGGGTTGGGTATAAGTTCACAAGTTCATATCATTTTCTAAATTTCGAACACTAACTATTGATGAACTTCAATAAGATGGATGATGTGATATGACACTTAATAACATGTTCATAGTTTTTCGCTCTAAACTTAGTTCTGTCCAAAACTGTAAAATTTTCGGTAATAACACAGTTGATACGCACATTTTAAAATTCCTAATTGTATTTCAGTTTTTCAGTAATCAAAACTCGTCATACTATGAATGCTTCAACTGTCGTAAATAACCATTACGTAAATATAATTTAAAGTTAGTAAAAAATAGTTTAAGGCTATGGTGGACAACTAAAACTAAAACTTTTTTGTAATTCTTAACCAACATTCTTAAAATTATCAGTGTTTGTTTATAAGCATGATCAAACACCACTCACAAATTTTCAAATAAAAAACTTGCTTAGTTTTTTTAATTTAAATTTTAAGCAAAAATTAACTAAATTTCAAAATGTTCCATGCGGCTTCATTTGAACCCGATAATTTCAAAAACTTCCCTAAAATATTCTTCTTTAGTGTAACATTAGACTCTTATAAAAATCATTTGGTTAGTACTTGTGTGAAAAAAAACATCCGTCAAAATAAATGAAATTTTTACAATTCTTACGATATTTTCAACAAAAAAGTGCGTAAATGGCCATACTTTTTAAAATATATTTATGTCATTCCCAATTCTACAAGAACTTATAAACCATTACCTATTTATATAAAATCAAGTAAAACTTTGAAAGTTTTTTAAAAACTAAGCCGCATGGAACATTTTGAAATTTAGTTAATTTTTTCTTTAAATTTAAATTTAAAAAAAAAAACTAACCAATTTTTTATTTGAAAATTTGTGAGGGGTTTTGATCATGCTTATTAAACAAACACTGAAAATTTTAAGAATGTATATAAAGAATTACAAAAAAGTTTTAGTTTTTGGTGTCCACCATAGCCTTAAAAATTATCCTAAGGGGGATGAAATTTTTAATTTTTTGCTTTTTGAAAATATTAAAATTCCTTTTCTTTTTAAAAATGAAAAAAATACCTTTCCTTTTTAATTTTATAAATTCAATATCAACCTTGAAAGTAACCTTTTAGAGATTATTCTTTCTTCTCTCAAATTTTGCTCACTTTTCCCTCCTATGTTTTTAAAACTGTTTCTGTTTTATTTGATTATTCTGGGCAGTTAGGTCTCTAACCTCAGTCCGAGTAAAGTCCTCCATACTTCTTTCTTAAAGGAGCTTGTCTAGCTATCCAATGTGTCCCAGCCACCCTTTTCACGTGATACAAATTCTTCTGATCAGGTTGAGCGTTAATAATCTCTGGAGACATCTTGTTTAGAACCTCAACCTCTGAATTCTTGTTCGAGTTCAAAAGTATTCGAAGGATATCGTTGCAAACCCATCCATGAAACAAGATGGAATGTGAAGGGACTTCAGGATTATGCTCTTCTTCTAGCAACAAGCTTCGCCACTGAATTCTGCTTAAAAACATGCATGATCAGATGGGAATTCATTTCTAAGCACGTAAGGTTGATCTTTTGATAAGCATGGTGGCGTCAGTTGGGCCTTGTTGTTCTCATGTTTAAAGTCTTAAGCTAAGTCGGTTTTTTTACTTCTTAGCATGTGTGTGAAAATATTTTAGCAGTTTTAATTAGCTGATTGATAGTTGGTTTTCTGTTCTTCGTAATCAGTAGTAAAATGTTCATCTAATCTTTTATCAGAAAAATTTTCTTTTGAGATTCAATCAAATCAAAGCATTTAACCCCAGATGTTCTGTAAAACTTTTGATAAACGTAAATATTAATTTTATACATTAATATAGTCTGGATAACTGGAATTGCTTGGGACGCCTACATTAATTTCCTCTTATCCAGTAATTTCACTTACCCAGGTATTCTACAGTGACATTTATAGGGGTCGGGACAAGAATTTCACAATTTCACTCCACTTATCCAGTGAAAATTCCACTTATTCAGGTTTGAAAATATTTTGGGAAGTATTTTGTTGAAGTAAAAATTATCGTATCTCTATTTGTGTACTTCCTTTTAAAATCAATGTTTTAATTTTTTGTAAAACACAGAAATTTTTCGGAACAAATATATTTGTTTACTTTGTTTTGAACTTGGAGCTTTATAACATTTTGCACACCGAATATTAAATGTAATGAGGAAGTTTGAAAAATTACGCATAAAAAGTTCCAAATCTAATCAAAACCTCAAAAGGTTTCAAGGTTAAGGCTAAGCGCGCACTAAGAGACTTCTGTCTCGGCGACTTAAAACACTAGTCACTCGAGAGCAATGCATTTCTATGAGGAAATTCTTGGCCTAGTGATCTTGGTCTCGTCGCCATGTGCGCGCACTCTAGCTTCTTGCAATAGCCAGGGAAGCAATTTTGTCTTTGTCTACGAGAGTAATTTTGTCTTTGTCTCCTAGTGCGCGCTTAGCCTAAATCCAAATAACTATCAAAACGATTACTACTCTACTATAAATATTAAACTTTCCTCCAATTTCCCTGTGAAAATTGTGGTGTAAAAGACGTTGAAAGGCACTCTTTTAAATCAATAAAATTTAAAAATTAATACGTAATTATACCATTTTGGAAAAAAAATTTCGCCTATTGATTAGTAGGTTGAGAATATTATGCTTCAAAGTTCCATTAAGTTATAACACAACTTGTTTAACCTTCTATACCCTGAAAAACACAAATATTTGGTGTTAAGTTAAATATCAGTAAATTGGTTAAAAAATTTGAGTTTATTCGTTTATAAAAAATAATATTTAAACAAAAATAATTATTGCTCACAGAATTTAAAATTCGAAATATGGAAAGGTCTTTTGTCAGCTTAACCTTGAACTTGTGTAGACAGAAAAGTGAGGGATCCATGTGTTCACCGAAGCAAATCTATACCGGTCACAGCTTCACTGAAGAGCTACAATAGTGGGCGTAATCAACAGCAAACAAGCAAGTTAGGAAAACTAAGGGATTCACTGTGTACTTTCAGGGAGTCTATTTTCTTTGAGGCAAGCCCACCCATTGCTAAAAGGAGTTCTAACCTACGCCTTTTGTAAATATATACCCCGGATACAGTACAGTAAAAATATACTTTATGAAGGATTTTTTAATCGTTTTTAAAAATTTTGATCCAACGGATTGAAATTTTTTCTAGCTATATAAGAAAACGCTAAGAAAGCTTCATATTTTAACTTTACTCTAAATTTAACATTTCGTATTTTCGTTATAATTTGTGTGAACTGTAATTTTATACATGGTGTGTACAAAGCTGATCCAAAACCAACTAAAAAAACTCTTGAAAAAATATAAAACATCTACTGGTACTGCTGTTTGGAAATTATTTTGATGTTTTTACGGACGAGACAAGGTCGTATAATAAAGAGACTCCCATGTTTTTACTGAACTTTATTCTTTGAACAGATAGAAAAAGTAAAGAAAAGTGAAAGAACTATATAAGTAATAAACAAATCGTTTTATTTAAAATCATTTATGCAGATCTTTTCTTATAATTAAGTTTTCAGAGAACACAAAGCATCGTGACCTAAATAAGTATTTTAGAAAAACTGTAATAATCCCATAGATGTTGTTTCAAATTTTACAATAAGTTTACTCATAAAACATAGCTATTTTATTTTTTATAACTCATTTCCTTAAGATTTTATGCAAAGCATCATCGTTTTGCTCTATTTTACATAATGTATAAAAATAGAGTTTTCACTTGTAAAGGATAAAATTTTAAAATAATGTTAACCCTGTGAAGTCGGGTGAGAGAAGTTTTCTACTCCATTCTTCAACAAGTGTTACATTTTTTTTCTTGACTTCTTTCATGTACTTGCTAATTTTTAATTGGAAAACATGCTTACTATATTTTTTGGGGCCATTAACAAATTACGAAGCGTGTTTTGAGAGAGGAAGTGGGATGGATTGTATGTGACATAGAGAAGGGGAAAAGATCAACTTCATAACAAAACGCTTTTAAAATTCTAACTTTTCAAAAATTTTAATTATAAATTTGCAGCACTAAAAATATTTGCTGTTCCGCCCCCAAAATAGTTTAAAATGCTCAGACCCTTCCATTGGACGATTGGGACCATGGGACACATGAATCTGCCTTCCCCCCCCCCTTAAAAAAAGAGACCAAGTTGCCTCTTTGGTTTTCAAAAACATATCAAGGGTGATTCGGTCCAAAATTTTAGTTTAAATCCCGCGTTATCAATGGTGAAATTTTATAATGGAGGGGAGGGGTTATTTTTTATATGTAACTCTTATATAATTCATGCATCCTTATCTCCTTTTTTTGCTGTTTATTACTTTTATTTAACCCATTTCATTGTTAATATTATTAAATTAAATTAATATTGAAATTTGTTAGTGAAACTTTCTTCATAATTTAAAAAAATGAGACGTTACAGCATGGGAGAAAGGGTTTCTGAAATGTGACAGTTTGTGATAAGGGGGTCTCTAAACCCATAGAAAATTGCGTTATGTAATTTGTGAATGTTCCCTTTAGTGAAAAGTAAGGTTGAGAAGTCAATACGATCGAATACGTTCTTAGAACAGTTTTACTTATTATTGTTATTGTAAAGACTTTTTATACATTTTTTAACCTAACGTCACACAAACCAACATCAAGGTATTGAAATTTGTGTGGTATATATTTGTTTTATAAATTAATATAAATATTTGTAACCATAAAGTAATATATAGAGAAACCTAATTATTAGTTGATGGTATAATAGATTCGTTTTCGGGACTGATGAGAAAGCAAATATAATAAATTATAGCCTGAATAAATAATGTGTATATAAGGCAAAAGAACTCACAATTTATGGTGGATATAATTATTAGAAGAAATCATTATATAAGATAACAAATGATACATAAAGCTGAATAAATATTTTTGGAAGTAATTGGATATTTGATTATCAGGGTCTGTAAATTCTCTTTTATTCTCGAATAATGAAATCATTTGTAGTCTCAAGAGTTTTTCCATTTTTGGAAAAACACATTTATTCTACTTAAAAATATTGTACTTTGATTAAAATCTTTATGCTGACATAATCATGGAACTGTAAATAAACTCCTAAAAAAGTGTATACATTTCATATGCATAGTTAAATATTATTATCGATACAAGTCTGTAGGATTTTTTAAAACTTTTTTCACGTACTTATCAAGTACAATATATTTCAAGTTCAAGTTTTGTGACTTATGTTATGTAAGCTTTAAATATACCTTACGAACTGTTAACCTTACATTAATATACCTTAAATATACCTTAGGATTGTTAAATATACCTTACGATACCTTACGAACTAATATACTGTTACGAACCTTAATCGTTTTTGTACATAAATCTGACAACAAAACAGAAGAAATCTCTTGGAATCAGACATCTTTTTTTTTACAAAATTTCGTGTAAAATGTAAGCAACATTTTGTTCCAGCCATTTTATTTAAAGTTTTAAGTAAAGTTATTATTTAAGTTTTAAAATTTTTTTTCATGTAATAAAAAGGACTCAATAATATCACTCTAAAAACCTTTCCAAATCGTTTAAATTAGTGGAAACATAATTAGTTGCAACATAACGTATTATATGCTCAGTTACTACAACAAATACTAGTCTGCACCAGACTGGGTAGATTTGGGTCAAGTCTTCAGTCTCCCGTTAAGTAATTTCCTCTCTCTCTCTCCCGGCAGTACACACAAAGGGCTTGCGCTGCTTCATCAGACCTTGACAAAGTGATGAGATGAGGCAAAATGTTTTTCTTTGGGGGTTCCGGGTGGCTAACTTTTAAGAGGTGTGATCTGAGTTTCTAGGTTTCTGGAAATTGATGGAAAATTCGGAATCATCGGTAAGGGGAGAAAATCTTCCTTTTGTTTAGGCACGGGCATCGTTCCCTGGGGGGGACGCGTCCCCCTATAACATAACATAACGTTTATTATTTTATATTGCAATTTTACATGGAACATAAAAGGAACGAACAAAACACAGAAACTAAAAATGTACATAAGAATACAAATCTACTATATTATAAATAGTATTATAGTATATATAGTATATTATAATAATAATATTTATTATAATAATAAAATTATTATAACAATTATTATAACAATAAAATTATTATAATAATAATTATAATAATAGTATATTATAAGTAGTATAGAAAAAAATATTTATAGAGTTGTTTGCATTACTCAGGGGTCAGCGCAGTGACCCATACGAGTAACTAAAACTATTTAATTAAAAAATTAAAATTATTTATATTTGATTTATTTTGAATTTTTATTTATTTTTTTTATAATGAGGAACATTGTTTAAAAAAAACTTTATTTTTAACTTCTAATGAAAGACCGAAAATTTTCTGAATGTGTTTTTCCAACCTTTAATCATAAAGGATGGCGCCAATTTACCAATGGCACCTAATATAAGAGGCGCTTATAAAAGGTGGAAGGACTCCCCCCACGATTTAGAACACTTTTTCTTTCAGAATAGGTTGAAGGCAGTGCTGAGTTTGGGGGACATTATTTCAAAAAAAATTTGTTTCGAGCAAAAAAAAAGTACGTAATTTTAGGCGAACCCTTTTCCCAGAAAAAAAATATAGCTACAGCACTGATTGAAGCATAGAAATTTGATTTTGAAATTGTCTAATCATGTAACATCAAATATGAGTTTGATCCTGTTTTAAAAGGACCCCCTTTTTAGTTGAAAGTTAAAAGCATTTCCCAAAAACTTGAAGTGAAAGTTTATTAATTGATTCACAAACTCACCTTAAAATTACTGGGCGGGGCTTAAGTGAAACAAAAGATTTTTAAAGGGTAGATAATCATGGTTGGGAAAATCCCTCTGTGGAGGAATCCCAAATCCTTGGGTCGTCTCCCTCAATTTTCAGGAGCTGGGCGACGCCAATTGGTTTACGTATCATCAGACATCTGAGCCCCTTTTTTTCTATTTCAAGAAAATTAGTAAACTTTACCTCGTTTGTAATCGATATTGTTATTTCCTCTTTCAATTTTTTAGAATTTGATTATTCGAAACCATTTTTGATCATGTCGCTTTTCCCATCTCTATCAACTTTTTATGGTGTGTAATGATGTGTAGTTTAACTTCCTTTTGAAACTGTTGAAAACTTTTCTCTTACTTTCATAACTACCATAATTATGAAATGAATTTTCCACCTTATCCTCAATGAATTAATCTTAAGAAGTGTGTTCACACGTGATAGAATACAAACTCTATAATTTGTCGTCTCTTCTTTAATATAATACTAGTACCAAGTTCTTCAAAACCGTTCGCTGTTGGCTTATTATAAATATTCAAACGATACTTTCAAGTATTTTACAACTTTTCTATAGGTTCATTTACACAGTTTTATTTTCGGTGTTCAACTTAAGTGATCCTCTCCGATAAAGCACACATGCGTAAAGAAAAAGGAGTAAAAAGACAATTTACTCTTTTCCCTTTGGATTAAGATGAAAATCCTAAGTGAAAAGTGAAAAACCTAAAAATGAACCTGATGAATGAAAAGAAATGCTATAGATTCATTGTATTTTTATCTCAATTTTTCAAAATTTACTTCAAACAACTATGACATCTTTTCAACCTCAATTTTTTTAAATTTCCTTTTAACAACTGGCTTCTTTTCATTTTTTTAATAAAATACAAATTTCATTATGTGTAATTGATTCAATTTATGATAATAGTTCTGTGTCTTAACGGTCATTCACACTGTTTTAACCCTTTCATTCCCAGTGAGTCCAATTGGAATCATGGTATTTGGGATTTTTTTCGTCTTTCCTAGAAATACCAAAGATTCCAAATGGATTCTATTAGAATTTTCATCCAACTATCTTTTAAGAAATATTTTTGTTTTTTCCTTACCATTAAATTTTCATTTCCCAATAAACGATCAAAATTTAGCTTTTAGAAAAAATTGCTAAATCTGTGTAAAATAACTTTAATTTTGAAGCAATTGAAATTTATTAAAATTTATGAATGCTGTTTTATTTTGTAAATAAATGACTGTAAAGACTATAATGATCTTTTAAAATAATATTCATAAAAAAGTTTTGGTTGTAGAATTTATTGAAAAGTCATGAGTCCAAATGGCATCATTGGGAGTTTAGGTGCTCTTGATTACCAGTACATGACATGTTAGAAAATGCTATAAATCAAATATAAAGCTATATTTCTGAAAATTACTTTAAATATTAATTAAATTTAACCAAAGAAATAAAAAAAACAAGCCAGCTACATTTTACTCTCGATATCTCGAAATTCATTATCTCGAAAATTTCGTTATTTCGAAAAATATTTTACCCTGTCAACAATTTATATGAATGTTATGTATGTAAATGACTGTTTTTATCTTAAAAATAGAATATATCTATTTAGAGTATAACCTCGTTATTTTGAAATTCGTTATCTCGAAAAAATATTTTTAATATTTTTGGATTATTTAAAGCAAAAATAAATAAAAATGTTAAAAAATAATCTTATAACAATAGTTTATATCAATATTTACATTTATTATCATTTATGAACTCTCTGAGGTTAAATGGGGCATTAGAATCAGTACCACTTTTTTACCCCTAACTCCCAATGATGCATGCCATTTGGACTCATTCAAAATTTCAATTAAAAAATTAAGATTAATTTTTTTTCTTTTTACCCTGTTATTAGGAAGGTAAAATGAGCATATTTTACAGATTTTAGAATTTTTTGGTTGAAAAATGAAAAGTTGGGAATGAAAGGGTTAATTTCACTCTGTTTATCCTGAGTTATTCACTCCTGTTAAATCGGTGCCGTGTTGCGGACATATAAAAATCGTGTTGTGAGCGGACATTGATAAAAAATCGAGATCAAAATCGAGATTTAATCGGTTAGCGATTTTATATGATATTTTCAACATCAAAAGAACTGTAAAAAGTTTATGAAAGTTGAGGGGGGGCTGCCACCCCCCCCAAACCCCCCTGCCCTAACTATAACCAACCTCGTTGTGAGTGTAATCAGTAACAGTGACGATTCAGAAAAAGGCGGCTCGGTACTCTTTAATGTCACACAAAAAGAGCATTAAAATAGCCATTTTGAATGTAAGTAGCATAATTTATTGATTCGATCTCGATTTTTTATCAATGTCCGTTCACAACACGACACTGTTAAATCGCTAGTTTGTATTGAAATGTGAAGAAGTAAAGAGTGAAACCCAATTCACTCTATTTACTTTTGATGTTCACACTTTTCACTTTTATTTTTCACTCCAAGATGAACACTAAAAATGAAATAGTGTGAATGAGACATTACATATAGTTGTGTCTTAATTCACCTCCATATGCCCCAGACAGCTCTCCCGATGAAAAGCTATCATTACGCATCATTTAAATTTGTATATAGATTAAAGAACTTACACGCGTAACAAAGTAAATTACACACGTAAAATATCAAACAAAATGTTACTAAGATATGGCTTCAAACTTTTCGCGTATGAACTCATCAGTAAATAATGACTAAGCTACACTGTTTCAAAGAAGCTGCTGCGTCTCTAAGTAATGCCCTCAAAACCCTACTTTGCGTCGTGAAAATCGAGAGAGCAATTAACCAATGCCGCCCATCATCTGATAATTTTTTTTAAGAATGGCCGGTCACTTAACCTACAAACGCAGACGACTCTAGTAGATGTGTAGGTTCGAAATGCCTTCCGTGTGGGTGGGATATGTTGTCATTGCCTCAGCTGAAACAACGAAAAGATAAGGAACAAAAAAATACTAATAAAATCACTCACACAAAAACAGAAGCTTCCACCATGGAAAACTCAGGTGTGTCCAAGATTTTGAATGGCATATTGCTCAGAATGTAGGTCAATTCCGACGTTTATAGTAAACCACGAATTTACTTTTTATTTGGCTTCCGAATGAACTCTTATTGTATAATATACTACGACGTTTCCTATCAAATTCCTTGAGATCCTATATCTAGCCAAGCGCTGATGTTGAAGAAAACTGCTCTTTTTGTGGAGTTTGTTAAATTTTGGTATTGCAACAAACCGTTCATAAAACTTGAATCTGCAAATAGAGTTAACCATCCAATTTTTATAGCTAGTAGTTTGATATTTGTTTAAGTTTTTTTGGGGGGATAATAAAATTGATGGCTCCCAGGGGTCGATCCAGGCGAAAATTGGGGTCGTTTTGCAGCCCCTTCACAAAAATTAGCTTCGATAAAACGGCCCCTTCACGAAAATAAACTTCCGAAGAACGGCCCCTTTACAAAAATAAACTTCGTAAAATTGGCTCTTTCGCTAAAATGTTGCGATTCTTCGTGGAAGTCCCGTTTTTTCCGCGACTGCTTCCATCGGGCCTCGGCGCCTTATTCGCGATGTGATTGGCGCACATCACATGCGTTATCGCGATATTAGTCGGTATTTATGAGGATTTTCTAGAGTAAAGTACTATAGAGTACTAGAGTAGGAGTACTAAAAATTTTCTGGTATTATATCAAATCGATTTAAAGAATGTAAAGTTAAAATAGCAAATCAAAAATTCTTTACGTAAAAAATATATTTTTTTCACAAAAAAATAATTTCATTTTCACAAAAATTAAAAAAACAGGCCCCAAAAATTAAAACCTGGATCGACCCCTGGCTCCTAAAACTGTTTTTCAAATAGATCAAGCATTGATTAATTCCATTATTAAATATTAATCTTAATTCATAAAAACATCAATATCATCTTGTATTCAATAAGAAATATGAATACAAGGGCTCTTTGACAATTTCATAAAAACCTTAATCTTTAATATCTATAATCTATTCTGTTCTAATACAGTTTTAACACAAATTTTCTTTTTTAAGATTGATGAGAAAGTAAGCATTTTTTTTTAAATTATTTAATGGAGACTTCACATTATTCATATTTTTTTCTTTAATGTTTTATTCAGTTTTCCAATTCACCAGTTAATAAGAATTGGATAAACAAATTCATGAGTATAAATATTCATTACCTAAATAGCGACATTTAAAACGCGCCCTTATTCAACATAGTGCTCTATGAAGTCATGAATGTAGGTCAAATACTTAGGTGCACATTGGGATAGCTATATCAAAGTTGCAAGCTTTATTCGTTAAAAAAAAGAGGATGAATGATAACCTTTTCATTGTGGGAATTGGAGAGTAGTCGTTTCATGTTCCTTTCAGAAACAAATACAATTTCGCAACATTTTGGAAATAGGGGAACTGTTGTTTGACCTTTTGGAAATCTCAACTCGCATTTTAGTTGGAGTGTTTCAAGATCCTTTTGAAAGAAAATTGTTGAAACAGTGTGCCAATGAAGTGACCTAAACTCGTGAAGTTGTGTTAATGATAAAAAAACGTTTGGTTTTAAAGCCTTTGAAATAGTTTTACTGAATGAATGTTTCACTCGACCTTTGGTGCCCCATTGAGCTTTGTGAGTTTTCAAGGTCGGCTTTTTGGATGTGAGCTTCACCCGTGTAATATTGTATTTCTTGAAACATACAATATTCTTGTTACTCTATTTTCTTTAATTCTTTGAAAACTCCTCCTATTTTCCATATTTGATCCGAAATTTTCATATCCATCGAAAATTATTCGTGAAAAGTTTCCTAAGAGAAGGTTAATAAAAATAAACAAAAATATATCAGCTATTTTTCTGCAGTGAATAGTAAGATTCTATGATAAAAATTAAGTTGAATTGATCCAAATAATCTTAAAAGTATTTTTGTGTTATCATTTTTTCTTTACTGAGTAGTATTTCTCCATTGTTTTCTAGGACTCACAAATTCTTAAAAAGGAGTTCCCAGACTCGTATCCTTGCCATTGGCGGCTTTTTTCTGTCTATACCTCTATTCTTCACCGGTAAGTATTTGACACAAATAGTCATAACTCCTAAGATGTTCGTGAAAAAAAATCAAAAATAATTTACACATAACTTAATTACACTTAACATGCAAATTTTAATCGCTATTAAATGATATATTAGTAAATGTAGATAGTGATACAAATAGATCAGTCATTTGCATTGTGCTTTCGTACTTTTTAATGCAACCATATTTCTTCATGTTTCTCTCCAGCGGAAGCGATGCATAAAAATAATAACCTTCTTCCTTATGCTTTCATAGTAAAGGTAATTTAACAAGCTTCGGTTCCCGTCAGAATTGAAATGAAAAACACCTGGGTAGAGATTTAACTAGCCGTAGAAACTAATTGGAGATTGGACGAGGGAATTGCATTTAATATTTATGAAATTAATATAATTCCCTCGTTTATTTCACTCATCCCTTTTAGCTTAACGAATTGGTTAGTTGGAAGATTGGTTGAGGAAGATATACTAATCATATTTTTGCATTGATATTTCTAATTCTTTAATGCTATCGAACTAAATACTTATACAAAAATTAAACTTTTGATACAAGAGTGAATGCTCTGAGGACTAAAAATGAACAATTGTTGTATGAAGGTTTTGTAGTATACAACAAAAACCGAATGATGGGGGTTTAGGCAGTTCTTTTTACGATTTAATTATTATTACTGCTTAAAAATGATCAAAAACATACTTTCGTAACTCCTATTGCTCAGTCCATCACTATCTCTCCTCTATACAACAGCCCCTATACACCGTCTGAAAGTGATTTTGCATGTCCTCTGCCGATCTCCACATCCTTCTCTTCTTCTTGCAGGCATCATCCTGTTCACATTCATCCACTTCAACGAAATCCCCGCCATGGCCACGAGCGTGGTCATCGGGCTGGGTATCGTGTTCTGCGGAGTGGCCAGCGTCCACAACGTCTACCTCTGGCAGTGGGAGAAGACCCGTGCCTGCCACGAGCTGCAGCAGAGCAGGCTCAGCCATCTGGGGCTCGACTGCTCGCAGAGGGCCGTCGAGCTCTCCACCCTCGTCTGAACCACTGTGTAACTGCCAATGTTCGTATTTACCAAGATACTCTATATATAGATGGCCTTACAACAGCTCGAAGGTGTGACGTCAAACGTAGGGAGAAATCAGTGAATTTTTAATGTTAAGAGTCTAACGGCAGTATTCTGTGCTTCCTGACCAGCAGCGGTTAAACAGCAATCAAAGTAGGATTCCACCAATCAGAGTCGGCGATTCTTTCTTTGATTGGTGGTTAACCGCTGATCAAGTAGCACAAAATACGGCCGTAAGGAGCACAAAAACTTTTTAATTCCTCGCGTAATGTTAATTATTCAGAAAGTAAAAATCATTATCAGTGTGTGTCGTGGTACTTGTGAAGTCAAAGATAAGTGGGGGGGATTATGGATCCGTCAGGTAAAAATTAACCTTCTATCTTCATTATTTATAGACAGTTTTGGGATAATATGACGCCAAAAATAGGAGAAATTGATAACGTCAATGATGGGAGTTGTTAGGCCGTATAAAGCTATAGAGAATCTTCGTATTTACACACAGCACTCTTATAGAATGTATGGCGAAAGCCCTGATGCAAGGAGGATGTCGTTCCTTATATGGGATTGATATCTTCTGATTGATTGGATCTTAATATTCTTTAAGGCTGCGATGAGTGCCGTTCGTCTATGACAGTGAAAACTATTATGTAACTATAACCTAACCACCCTTGTGTGTGTAAGATTGAACAGCATTTGTGAGAACTTTTATCCAACAACATGAATATTTCTATAAAAAAGGTGAACTTAAACTTGTATCCAATAGTTATAAAAACCGAGGTGGTATTTCAACCTAAAATTTAATTGGAGAATTACTTCTCACTCTCCGATCTTCTTAACGATTAATTGGGACGATTGCTGGTTAAAATTTTTAATAAAAAAACAGAATAGAATTAAAAGGCTATTTAGTATGTAAAAATGCACACTTTATTTGGTTAATTTGAATAATTTGTTGATAATTTTTAAAAATTTCATTATTCTTGGAGTAAGCTCCTGGCTTGGTAACAGATTATTTCAACGCCGTTAGTCTTTGGTCATAAAGTGAGAAATATTCTTACTAAATATATATCTACTAACTCATAGATACCACATGTATTTCAATTCAAAGATTTTATTCAAGCTAAGATGTTTCTAAAACATGGATACCAATAGAATGTTTCTGTTACGGGAAAAATGATAAACCAGACATAATTAATAACACCCATAGGGATGTAATAAATGTGATAAATTCAATGACATTATTATATCAATAAAAGTATGCATCACTTTGCCCAAATACCAGGGCATTATTAATAACTTCTGGATTTATCACATTTCCCGTAACATCTCTACAAAGAACGATTTTAATAGTTGCCTGATAAATAACAAAATTAAAATATCTAATGTCTTAAATTATTTTTATCACAAGAAAATTTGTTCTCCGAATAAATTAAAATGTAATTAACTCATTTTACACCTATCCTTTTTATAAAAACCATATCCTACAATCTAAGCTAGAGTAACCTAGTTATTATTGAACTATTACCCTGGTTGAGAAAAATTCTTTTAAGTTTAAATTTGAAATGACATGATTGAGATTAACGTTTGAATGACTGTATTCTTGTTGCTTTATTTTTTTTATTTATAAGGTTTGATTATATATAATTCGAAACAATATTAGTTCAATGAAATACGGACTCTTCAAACTAAAAGATAAAAATTAAATATTTGTACATTCATTACCTCAAAATATCATCTAATTGTTTTATAGTTAGTACATATTCTTTATTTCTTTTTAAAGTTTTAACTGTGTGTAAATATTTTAATATCCCTTGATTGAAAGTCATTAAAATTCTGATAACCATCATAAAATAAATGTTTGTGAATGAGTTAAAGATAAAATAGTAATTTGAGAAATTTTGAAAATTCGGTAAATTATAAAATATGGAAGGTATTGCTTAGTTTAAAAAAAATAAAGTAGTACTAATGAGATGTCCTTCTTAAAATAAAATTTAATTTTTCTCTTTTACAAAAAAAACCCAAATATGTCTTGTTAATTTAATTGTAAATGTCTGATTTATGTAGTCTAGCATGACAATTTATTGATTGTAATTGTTGTGTGTGTAAAATAGTACAGAATTTTCAACTACGTGAAAAATATAGGATAAGTTAAAAGTAATTATATAAAAACACCACTTATCATAAAATTGCTTTTATGATAAATTATTATGTAGTTACTTTTAGGTCAAGGGTATATCTAGTCTGCTATTGCTCTGGTTTATTTCTTTAAGAATGCTTTTTTTCTGGATAAGAGAAAAGTAATTTCTGTTATGTATGTCATATTTTATAGCTTTTACTTGTACATACTGCACTCTGTTGTAAATATTTTGATTATTTGAATCTCGCTACTGCGTATTTCATTTTTTTCTCGTTTTATGGAACTCATTAAGAAAGTTTTCAAACACTCATTACATAAAAAATATCGATAATAAGCTAAAATAAAAATATTCTATTATGGTTGTCCCTGCAAAGTTTTTACCTATGTGAATATTTCAATGTTAGAAATATATCTATCTGTAAATATACCCTAAATAAAAAGAACTAGATGACTGCCAACCATACGCTTTATATTTGAGAATATTGATTGATTGTTAATATCATTTTATTAATGGGTAAATTTTACTAGTAATTAATTAATATGGGTAGTATACATTTCTCATTTCATTTAAATTTCATTCTTTTTGCCACCAGGCATTAAACTTTTACATTTAATTTAACTACTACTTCATTTTTTAAACTTACATATGGTTACTCAATAAAAATTCTAAAGTTTGTTTTAGATGTTTTGTAATGAATAATTTTAAAGTGTATTCTTAAAAGAAAACATTATCCTGTAATTAATTATCTCACAATTGTCATCCTTAATCATTTTCTCGATTATAACATCATTTCTATTTTCACTTTGTAAAAATTGCAATAAATATATCTTGCTGTGTCGTTTACATTTCATTAATGATTTCACTGCCATTTTGAATAGTTATACTTTTTAACAAAACATGACTTCTTCCTTTTGATATTGAAAAACGTTTATTTTTAGTTTTCGTTTGCAAATTTTTATAGTTTGTTTCAATATTTTGTTTCTTTACTCATACAAAAGACGTTTAGTATAGTTCATGTTATGTAAAGTTACCTATCAGTTTCAGTATGTATAGTTATTTGAATAATGAGTATAAAAATTTAGTATTCTCGATTAATGAAGTCTAAAATATAACGTTTATTCCAATTTCAATTATTGTTTCAATAAAAAATATTCTTGTATTGCATTGTTTTTCTATAAGTTTCCTACCCTTAACATGCACACACGTACATTATAATCGTATAGATAGGGGGTATTTAAATCATATTAATTATACAATATATCTCCTTGAGGAGTCTTTTTTTTTTCAATTAACATTTTAGGTGACATAAATGAAGTGATGAAGTTATTCAAAAAAAATTTCAAGCGCAGTTTTTAATGCAGATATAGGAGAGACTGTTGTAGCTTCGGACAATAATCACGTTTGGATTTTTCTAAGGTAGGTAAAATTCCATCCAATTAATTTATTTCTAGTATCCCAGTATGTAGACATTATTTTAAAAGTGTGGCTATGTTTTGTACTGCAGTTCATTTTGAAAAATGACGAGTTTTCAGAGTAGATTTTGCACATTTATACACAATACGTTTTGCAAAATTTGGGTACGGTTTAAATTACAATTACACGGTAATATTTAACAGAAAAGGTGGGAAAAGGTTTTTCCCATTGATTTGGGTTCAAATAAGTGGCTAAAATGAAATCTGGGCTCCTCACGTATGTTGCAGAAGTTAGAATGTGGCTCTTTTTAAGTGCGTAAAAGTCAACAGTAGTTCTATGCAAATTACTATCCATATAGTATGGGGAGGGCATTCAAATTATCTTGGTTATTTAATATCAATGACAAATACCGAAAAAAACACTTCAAAAAGTATTTAAAAGGACTTTTTTTGCCATTAAGTGAAGGCAAACACAAAGTCAGTATGAACCTCTGATTAAAAAAGGATTCACGACCTTGGGGGCCATTCATTAATTACGTAAGGGTCCCGAGGGGGCATAGGCGCCGACTCCATAGGGTTTGAGGGGGCTTGAGCCCCCCCAATGTTGGAAGAAGGGGGGCTAAGCCCCCCCAATATTTTTAGTAAAAATCTACCTATTTTCTTTCATGAACTAAAGAAGGCAATGTAATGGACGTCGTTCTTTTGGTCCCGTTCACTTGGTCTTCTCAAAGGGTCTCAAAATGACTTAAAACACTACTTTCAAGGGTAAAAATTTCAAAAAAAAATTGGGGGAGAACCCCCAAGCCCCCCTCAAATTTTAAAATCTATTTTGTGCCGTTTTCCCTGAAACTTCAGTGATTTTTGAGGTGTGATCCTCCTTTAGTGTAACATAAGAAGAAAGAGTACAAAATGAATTTTAACACTTCTTTTAGGGACAAATTTCCAAAATTTTTCTGAAGTAGGACCCCTAAAGCCCCTTTAAAATTTTGCTGTTTATTATACACTATATACTGGGTTTCTTTGAAAATTCTGCTTCTTAAAATGAACCCTGCTCTAAGGGTGTAACCCAAATAGGCTTTAAAAGGAGATAATATCAAATGTGCAAGTCATCTAACACTTGGAGTAAAAAAGTACTTGTAAGTCCTCAGAAAAAATATTTAGTAAAATCCCTCCCAAAACAAAAGTCTAGTTACGGCTCTGTGCCGTTGATTTTAAAAGCGGTATAAATCCACTTTCATTCTTCGCGATAGGCATTTAATATTTTGTGTTCGATTAAATTTTAAAAAAATATTGCGCTGCTTTTTATTGGAATTTTTTATAGCAGTGGTCCTCGGACCTCCGAGGGTCCCCAGCACCTTCCTATAGGGGGTCCGCGAGTTACCTTTTGATAGTTTCAAAATAAATAACACTAGTTTAAAGAGACAAATTTCAAAAATATTTCTGGGGGAGGACCCTCAGCTCCTCTCGAAATTTTGACATCTCTAGTTGTAATATTTTCCTTAGAAATTCTACGTTTTACAAGGAACTGCTCTCTTTTAGTGGAACCAAAAATGTCTCAAAATAAGCTGTAACGCTACTTTTTGAGGCAAATTTTCTAAATTTTTCTGGGGGAACCCCCCAGACCCCCTTCTGTAAACTTTTAACATAATGTGGAATATAATTTGAGTACTATTTTTAGGGAATTTAAAACTTTACGTATAAATGTACTCCTTTTAGGGGTACTTAGGAATATGCCTTTGGATGTTCAAAATCTTGGGGGGGGCGATGTCTAGCATTATTGGCGATCGAAAGTTTAAGGACCACTGTTATATGGAATAACTAATACCTTTATTGTCTAGTACTAGCCCCCCCAATATTTGATAAAAGTCGGCGCCTATGCGAGGGGGAGAGGGGGTTGGAAAAATCTCTACATACCCTTACTTGGAGGGTGGGGGGGTTAACCAATTCTTACGTAAGATTTTCCTAGTTAATATAAACAAATTTCAATTATAATAAGATATAATAATATAATAGTAATATGTAGTTAACAGCAAGAACATTACTTATCTGTTGAAAAATAAAAATCTTTGATTTACGTCAAACGGAGAGTTTTCTAACATTTTATTGTTTTGAAAAACATAATGGAATCTTACGTAAGAATAGAGGGGGAGGGGTTTGAAAAATCTTACGTACCCTTACATGGGGGAGGGGGGGTCAAAAATTGCCAAAATCATCCTTACGTAATTAATGAATGGCCCCTTGCTTTTGAAGGAAAATTTTATGAAAACTCATTATCAGCTTGGAAATGGTTTTTAGGAGAGTGGTAGGATAAGTTTTAGAAAAAAGTACCGATAAAAATGTTTTAATCCCAATAGAAGGTTCTGTACCAAGCCATATAGAACGTTGAACATCACTCAAAAATCAATTTATTTCCGGAAAATCGCACTGTATTCAATCATAAACAATGGTATAGATTCCCTTAGGACATTGACTCGATACATAGGTCATTGAGAAATAGCAATTTTGGGCTACAGCTCTTGGTTCATTAAAAGAGGAGATTTGACGCCACTTAAGAGGCAAAAAGTGATAAAAATTGCATCGTATTTATGAATGTTTAATGGTTTTTAGTTTTATATTATCTGAAACATGTATATAATCTCAATTATGATAGTATTTTATGCTAAAATAATGAGATTAACTGTTGAAAACGAGTGGTTTCAACGCTTGTTTCCTTTCTTTCAGTATTGGTGCTATATTTGTAACAAAAAAACTGTACGTGCTGCAGCTTTTTCACAACTATTTCTGAATTCTACACCCTCAAATTAGTCGGAAATACCTAATCTCATTTTTGTTAGGGAAAAAAGTTTAATTTTGTCGACTAGTGTTATTAGAGAGAATAGTTCGTTTCATATACATGAACTTTTTTGAGTAAGAGTTAATATAGGATGCATCGGCAGCGTATTGCGAGTGAAATGACAACTAAATGGTAGAAAATTATTAAAGTCTTAACATTTTAGGTCTGAGGGGGTGGCCAAAATATTTTCCCTGAAAAGGGGGTCGCGGAGTCAAAAAGGTTGAGTACCCCTGCCTTTAATTAATTTAAATTCCTAGGTTTATACTCCAAATTAATGAATGAAATTTATTATAAATAACTTTATATTTATTTTTTGGTGTAACTGTTGAAAGCATGTTTAAATACAATTAAATTAAAATTAATAAATCAAAATAATCTAGAATGTAAACAATCAACGCCCCCCCCAGCAGGCCGCGGTAAAATTATCAAACGTTGACCGGTCCGTGATGGTAAAAAGGTTGGGGACCACTGACTTAAAACATGCAAAAAATTTCCCATAAATTTCAGAAAATATGAGAATTAACAGATTTAGAACATAATCTTGCAGTGCTACCCAACTTTAAGTTAATTCAATGTGCAAATTTGCATATATTTTCCTGAATATTCCTTAGAAATGTCTTAATATCCGATTTTTTATGTTCTAAAACTTTTAATTTACTTTTATCTGACTTTTTAAAAGGAAGAACAATTAGATGTAAACATAAATTTGAGGAAATGTTAGGAGAAATGCATGCAAATTGAATTAACTTAAAATTGGGAATTGTACCGAATCTGTTAATTGTCGTATTTTTTGAAATTTATGTGAAATTTTTTGGATGTTTTTAGTCATATGAACACCCTCAAGCGAGTTTATGAATTTTCCATGAGGGAATCGCTCTTTACTGTCTAATTTTTTGGATAGTTTAGGAACTTGCCTAAATTTCGAATAATTTAAATATTTTTTACATATGATTAAATTTTATTTTCAACCTGAAATTTAGTAGTAATGTTCATTGTAAGAGTTAAAGGCTTTTAATATTTTTCAAAAAATTTTCAAAAAAAATTTTTATTAAACTTTTTTTCACTTTTTTTAAATTTTGAAAAAACTTTTTAAAAATGATGGTCATGATGCACATCAAATCAAAGACAAAAAAATTTACGAAAAAATGGGACTGATTTCTGGTTTTTAAGTTGTATCGTTCTTCTAGAATTATTACCTGTTTAAAAATGCAGGGAAAACAACTCTATAAAATTTCTTTGAACATTAAAAAAATTATATCTAACGAAACAAGGGTGATAGAAGAATGGAACTTCAATTATGTCTATAACTTTTTTGTTCCTCATAAAAAAAGTCATGAACAATATCTGAGAGTTTAATCTTTAGTTTTTTAGTTGTTTTGTAAAAATACAGTCGAATCCGCTTAATGTGATCGCAATTGTCAGACATTAAACTGATAACATTATCCGATTGATAACAATAAGCGATTTTATATAAAAAAAAGTAGCAGACAGTGTAACCATATTCTTTGCTTTAAAATCAGAATAACGTACTCTTAATTAATGTATTTAAAACCATTTTACACTATGTATTTGGCAACTTAAAATTTTTAGGGGAAAATATAAGAGTAGTCCGAATACTAAAAATAAAATAATCTCTTACTTCATATTTTTATTTATATAGAAAGGTCTCTCTTTTTGTGTGCACTCCATTATATCCTTCTAATCTAATAAACCACTTACTTTATAATTTGAATTCCAATAAACATGAGAAAATTAAAATCTCTTATCGAAACATATGCAAGGCACCGATAGTTTCTCACAAGCATGGTTTAGGACCCCTCCTGTAACCGATTTCTTTCAATATATGCGGAATGTTTTCTTATTTTTACTAATGAGTTTCAGAAAAAAAGAAACGCCAGATGCTCTTGGGTGGGGCAGAGATGTTTACTTGAAGAAATTGGCCTTCAAAACGAAACCCGATACCGAATAGCGGACGTTTTTTAGGGGATATGGACAAATTTTGATAACATTAAGCGGCGTGTTGATCCATAGTTGATCACATTAAACGATACATTTTACATTAAATTAAATAGGAATGATCGGGACGCGTATATTATTTCCCTCGCCGTTACAGCGCTTTTCTTAAAAATCTCCAAAATCATAATTAATTGCGTGGATTAGTGACCTTGAACACATTAATTATGATTTTGGAGATTATTAAGAAAAGTGCTGTAACGGCGAGGGAAAAAGTTTACGCGATCGGGACCTGTCGATTTCGATAACATTATCCGATTGATAACATTAACCGTGATCACATTAAGCGGATTCGACTGTATCATCCAGTTTAAGTGCGATGCGGGATCCTAAGATATTATCCAATCGAAAAAATATTTCACACAGTCCTTATTAGACCCAAGTTGCACCCTTTCCGCGCTATTAGAACAGAAATAAAAAATAAAGTATGTTTTCGGCACACCCTAATAATTAGTGTATTTTTTGTTTGAACTAATAAAATGTTTCATTTATTGACGTTGTACTCTTTTCTTAAATTATTTCGTCTTCCTTTTTAATAAGAAAAATTTGGTCACCTTAAATAAAAGTAAAAAATATTTCGAATTAGTAATTTGAATTATCTGATAACTTTTATTATTTAATAAATATAAATTAGCATTTTTGTCTTAAATTTCGTTGTAAATTTAAGATGTTTTGAAATAAAATTTATCAGTGAGGAAAGACGTCACCTTAAGATGGAGAAATGAATGGGAGAAGCAGACATTCGGGAAGTTGATTGAACAGGTGAAATGGTTTGTATGATTTTTTAGAAATTTCGTGAATAAGTACAGCAAGTACTTATTTTATTTCAATTTTCCCAGCACTATGAATTGTTATAAGCAAAGACCTGCAATTTAAAAGGTTAATTGTGAGTTATAAAGGGGGAAAAGGATGCTATTAAAATGGTTATCCATTTTTTGTTAAGAATTATCAGCAAAGGTGTGGAATCTTACTATAACAGGGATTAAAGTTGTTTTAAAGAATTTAATACTACTACAGTGTAACAAAATTTAATAGATTTTGTTTTCTTTTCTAACACTACTGATTTTTATTTGTTACTTATTTAAATTAATATTTTTCAAATGACATAAACCTCTGTCAAATTAACTATTGTACTTTTACCAACATTTTTATAAAAAGTAACCTTTTCGATAATAATTTTTTGGTCATTTTGAATCGAATCAATGATTATAATTAAAAATTCAGGCCCTATTCAAAATCACAGAGTATAGAGCTTAACAGATTGTTCATCTCCATAGACGCTAATGGCAACTTTTTCAACACGGCTTTTCCCACTGACAAACTTTAGGCCAAACGGACCCGCCTCCTTAAATACCACGTCATTCCTGCTAATTCTGCCATTCGCCCACTGAAGCTGTCACTCAAATCCAAATCACCTATAATTAGAGTAAAAAACAAATTAAATACATTTCGTGTTCTCTGATTGGCTGCTAGTGAACTGAATTATAATCTGCGAGCTGAATTAAATTAATTACCTAAAGAGGAAAACGGCCGTTTGGCAGCTCTGTTATACCTACTCTATACTCTGTGTTCAAAATGCCCTAAAATTATTATCAAAAAGATAATTATAAAAATATTGGTAAAAGTAAAATAATTAGTTTGACAGAGGATTTGAGTTATTAGAAAAAAAATTAGCAAATCAACAACAAACGAATGAAACTTTTTTTGAGTAGAGAGATAAATAGCTAAAAATTCGTTGCGATTATTAATGATTTTCTAAAAATAAAAATTATAATGATAATAAAAATTAATTTAAATATCACCAGGCTCAGGAGTATGGAAGTGCTACTTTATCATTCCCGAACTCCCGTGGGGAAAAATTACGCAAGAAGGAGCTTCTGATGCTAAGATTCTGAAACACCGTCCCCTCGCTTGTTTTTCTTCTTCGTGTTTCTAAAAATGAAAAAAGGGGAAATAAATCTCATTGTAGAATTTAAAAAATTAGAACACTATTCTATAATTGATTCAAATAACTAGATATTCTAAACACTAAATCTGATCTGTTTGGAAGCTGTGGGCCTGAAACAGCTAAACTCGGGCAATGTAAAATGTTGATTTAATCTTCAGCGCAGTTGTTTATTTTCAATCCGCCTTCTATCCCGAAAATAAGCATATTCTACATCTGATAATGTTTAGTTCCACGTTGATGAACTTTCTGTCAACTTCAATTTCTCTGTAATTCTAAAATCCTACCATATTTCCGCTTATTATTCAAAGATTGTAAAAAATGTCCGACGATCACAGTGTCAACCTCAGTGAAGATGAGGAAGACTTAGAAAATGGATTAACCCAGCCTGAATTGCATGGAATCCTCAGTAAATGGACTAATTATATTCATGGATGGCAGGATCGTTACATAGTGTTAAAGGACGGAACTTTAGCTTATTATAAATCTGAAGATGATACAGCTTATGGCTGTCGTGGTGCTATCAGCATCTTTAAAGCTGTCATAAAGGTGAGATAGGAATTATATTTTATACTAAAAATATCTAAATCCTGTGTGAGTGGTTATTATTTACTGGTTACTACAGTAATAATTGCGTATTTCTGTATTTTAATATATGATGCGTACATTATATTTTCGTAATCGAAGAATTAGGGTATGGCCTTGACTGATATCGAACGGTTATTACTACCTTCAAGGTGTTTTCGACTCTGTCGTTTTAAGATGTTAAATCTTTGCATGCTATCTCTAGACAGTTATATTTTAATTATATTTTTACAGGTTGTAGAAATGAAAATATACTATTATTACAGGCTGAAAATTAGGTTTTATGCTACAACCAGCAGTGGCTAGTAGAAGCACGTGAACACCCAGTGGAAAAGTAGAACTAAACTAAAAAAAGATACATAAATATTTAAAAAATGGAATAAATCATTCTCAATTTCTTTTTCATACTCAGAATCATGTTTCTACACCCCCCCCCTTCTTTTCACCCTGTCAGTATAAAAATTTTTGCCGGAAATATGAAAGTTTTAATAAAGCAGAGTTTCTCAAACTGTGGGTCGCGAGTCAGGTTTTGGTGGGTCGCGAGAAGATTTTTAATTTTTCACAAACGGTGTTATTGACTTTTGAATTATCAAACTATTAGTTGAACTTTTGAAATTATAAAATTACCATACTATAGTAAAAAGAATAAAAATTTGAGGAAAACTACACTTCGTGGAGTGGAACGGAAAAGGCAATTAATGTAAATACGTACTATGTGTGTCACTTTAATGCGCCGATAATGCAAATCTAGCCGGTTATTGAAATAAGATTTGAAAAAAAATATTTAGTGTTTCTCCCCATCCACACTGGGGGGTCAATGCAAATTTTAAGAATTTTCTTGGGAAATGATGCAACTGATGTAATTTATCCCATATTGCTAAAAAACAAGTTAAAACCATGTTTTAAGGGTTAAAATTTTCTCTGGGGGAGTACCCCCAGACCCCCCTTTTTACTGTAGGGATCATTGTTAGACCACAATTAAACTATATCATACCCTTGTAACTAAATAGTTGGTGAACACCCCCCAGTCAGAGAAGTTAAAATTCTGTGGGGAGGGGGCATGAGATAATTATCTCAGTTCAGTTAATTATAAATAACTGAAGTCGGTGGGTCGCGTTAGATTTTGTTTCTTAAAAGTGGGTCGCGATGTTAAAAAGTTTGAGAACCCCTGAAATTAAGAATAAACTCGTTTTTTTCTTCCTTTATTCGCACGTGTGACCGAAAAATATATGTGAATCTGAAGAAACCCCAACTGCTTGCTGGAAGAACATTTGAGCTAACGGCCGGAGATCCCTGTCCACACAGAATTTGCTTGCCAATGCCAGGGCTTGCAGTTTTGAGGTTTAGCTTGTTTATTTGTGGTCTGGCTTTTTTTCCAGCTAATTGGAAAAATGAGATACGAACTTTTTGAAAGTACCTATCATTAAATGAGGGCCTGGGGCCCCTCCCCCAGAAAAATTTTGAAAATTTGACACTAAAAAAACTAGGTTTTAACTTAGCAGAAGGTAAGGTAAAAGTTAACTACTCAGGACTTAAGTGGAGCAGCTGCCCCCCTGGCTTTGCCCATGGTAGTGAGTTGATCTCTCCTTCAACTTCCGCCAGTCCAACCTATAGTTCTCCATAAAACAACTGTGATCTTCTAAGAGTTTTCGGTTCAATTCCGTTAGCTTTCCCACCAAATATTGCCCTTCTTTTTCAAACACCACAAAGTAGAAAAAATTGTTTAGCTTAGTAATTTCAAACTCATTGATTAAAATAGTTAGATCAATAACTGTACAGTTTATAAATAAAAATCAGAAAATTTTGTCAATATTTGAATATTTGGTGTTTATAAGAGTATGGCGGGAACGTTAGAACGGAATTAAATCAAGTTTTCTTCAATCATGTCAAGCAAACCAAGGATTCCCAAAATTGATCACAATGCAGTTAGCTCATTCCACTTGTAAACAGGATGGATATTTCTATCATATCAGTAACAAACTAAAATTTCTAATTAACGAAATTAAATACTATGTAAAGGGGAGACCGGGCAAAGATGGCACACAGGGTGGGATGGGACACCTTCAAAAAATCTTATATTTAAAAATAAAATTAGTTTTTGAGTGTTCAACCAGGTTGGCTTCATTCTTGTTGCTGTTTACTATTTTAGTTTCAAGCTCCTACAAGTTTATGAATGAAAAAGATGGTTTTACTCTAGCAAAAGTAACTAAGTATTAACCCATTAATGCCCAACTTTTTATTTTTCTTAAGGGGGTTCAGTACCAAAAAAATTTTTTCTCTAATAACAGGATTTTGTTATCTTTTAAGGTGTTAAATTGTGTGTATACTTCATGCTAATTCATATTTAGCCCAAAAGTCGAGTTCAAAAATTTATTTTTTTAAAAAATTACAAAAAACTTCAAAATAATGCCCAAAAGTGCCCTAAATTTAAATTGATACTCCTCCCTTAATATATGTTCTTTTGATTTGATTTTTCGTCTGGACATTTAAATCAAACATATATAAACACTTGTAGGCATGGAAATTTGATTATCTATAAAAGTTTCTGAAAAATAAAAAAAACTCTGAAATTTGGCATTTTTTTTTTGAAAAATATCCTAAGTTTCCACTTTACTGCTCCTTAAAAAAATATCTAATAAATATATTATAAAATCCATGCCTGAAGATGTTAAACACATGTTACTGATAATGACTACAAAGTTTGAAGTGGTTTGAATGATTAGAAAAAAAGACTTGTGATTTTAAACATTAAAAACCTTGTTTTGAGAAAAAGCCATTTAAAGATAGAAAACTAGGCTTCTTAACACTATCTAGGCTTCAGAAATCTCACAATTTTCACACTTAGAATCCCCGTATCATTATAAAACTTGGTATGAATAATTCTAAGGGAATTATCTTTATTTTTATTGCAAAATCTCAAATTCGGAATTTTGACCAAATTTTGGTACTGAACCCCCTTAAATATTTGGTAAAAACATAGTAAATAGCCCCAAAACAACTGGAAAAATAGTGAAAAAAATTCCAGGTTAAAATTTTAATTTCTACACCAAACTTAAAAAACGTCCCTAAAAAGGGACGTCAGGCACTAATGGCCCCCGTGTTTTTCCCCTACAGTAAACGCATGGTAGAAGACTGTTTTAAAGCCTCAAAAACATCTTCTACCTTTTTAAGTGCAGCAAAAGTGATCGGAACCATACTGTAACATGAATATGAACAAAATATATTAACTACTTATCCAATTAACTGTAAAGTTTACCTTAATTAACGTAATTTGAGCATTATTTATGCTCTAAAACACGTTTTTTCCTCCAAAATCTATGTTAATTGCAAATTAATCAAGATTTTTAATTGGAAAAGGCATTCTTTGTTTATATGTTACCTAATATTAAGTAATAATTACTTTTACACACCTCAAATCCATCAGAATATCTCAATTTGTGAAGTTTAAGTCTTTCAAATGCCCATACTTTTTTCATTTTATTGTGGAGAACACAAATTTCTCCCCAAAAATCAAGCATTAGTGGGATGTGCATTAGCAAGCCAGATGATATAGTTTCTTCTGCAGTATAGAACACAATGATTAGCGACATCTAATTAGAAAAAAAGCCGAAAATTTATCACAAAAGCGACTTTTTTGGCAATTTTAATGAAAAAAAGTCATTATAACTAATAATTATTGAACTTTTAATTAAAATATAACTGGAATATATTTGCATAAGTAATAAAAATAGTAAAATAATAAATTTCTTACAAATTAAGACTTTTTATTTCATTAATTTAGCAGAAATAACAGTTTTTTCAAAAAAAAAAAAATTATTAGCAAAAAATTAAAATAATTTTATAAATATCAGTTATTTAATTCATTTCATAAGAATCGAATGCTTTTTTATGAAAAAAATAAGGAAACACTAGCATTTCACTATGGGGAAACGGGTGCATCTAGAAAGAAATTGGGGCCGAAAACGGCCCCTTCACAAAATTCTGACCCTCAAAAACGGCCCCTTCACAAAATTCCGACCCTCAAAAACGGCCCCTTCACAAAATTCCGACCCTCAAAAATGGCCCTTTCACAAAATTCCTATCCTCAAGAACGACCCCTTCACAAAATTACAATCCTCAAAAACAGCCCCTTCATGAAATTCCGGTTCCCAAAAACGGACTTTAATCAAGCTATATGCACTCGCTAAGTGTAATTTTATTAAAAAATGATATATTTACAGAAATAGGACCTTATTTTAGAATGAAAAATTATTTTCACAAATTTCAATTCCGTTTTTCACAAAATTCAATTCCGTTTTTCACAAAATTCCCAAAAACGGCCCCTGGCAAAAAATCCTGGATGCACCCCTGGGAAAACCACGGGGGCATTCGTGCCTGACGTCCCTTTTTAGGGACGCTTTTCGAGGGTCCAAAATAAGGTCAAGTCAAGATAAAATATTTTGGAAAAATAAAAAAACACCCCAACTGATTTAATGTATAAACAGTAATATATATCGGCATTGGACATTTTTTAAAATAACAACTAGGATTTTTCAGCTTTTTGTTTTAAAATTTTTAAAAAAGCACTTTTCTGAAAAATTCTATCTTCCAACTTTAAAAAAAGTGAATATGTTTTAAAATTATGCTTTCTTCTTGTGTTCTTTATGTTCTATGAAGATCAGAGATACATCAGTGCAAATTTTGATTCAAAGGAACAATTTTTGTAGAAATAGGAGGATTTTTAAAAAACGTCCCTAAAAAGGGACGTCAGGCAGTAATGGGTTAAGTACTTACTCACTTTTGCTTTTTAATGTACTTATTACTTTCTAAAGTTAATTTTAAATATCATTCTTGGTTGCTTTCTTAATGGTTTATGTTGTTTTCTAAACTGAAAAATATATACTTTATGAATAAATAGTTGAGATAAGCCTAAAAGCCACAGTTCTTTTGTAAAAACCTTTTTTTATTAAAACTGTTGCTACCGGGGTGGGATGGAACACCATGACTTGGGGTGGGATGGGACATGCCTTGTTCCTCTCAATACCTACTTGTTCCTCTCAATATACTGCTTAACCAACGATAGTAAAAGAGTCGCGTGATTTTGACAGACTAGGTTGGGAGAAAGGAAGAAGCTGACGGGTAGTTGATCGAAAAAGGAAGAGATATTTACTCCCTCTAACTTTAGTTACACCATCTATAAACATAAAATATCAGTATATTTTAAATAAAAGAAAAAATACTAAAATAAAAAATCACGTGACCCTTTTACTATGGTTGGCTAAGCAGTACAAGCTATTGCATACAATTTTTTAGCTACCTTTTTTTTGGAGCTGTTTAATATTACAGTTGAAAACATATTTTTTTAGATTAAAGAAGAATTTTAACTCTTTTGTATTTTTCACTTAAGTTAGATTTTTTTGAAGTAAATGGGTAAAATAACTGATGCTATTGTGTAATCAATCATTAAAAGGTGTAAAATACTTCCCTCTTTGTGGTTTTTAATCATATATTTAAAAATTAATCATAAATTTTAATTTTAAAAAAATGTCCCACCCCATTGGGGATGGGACATTTTTAGATTTACTTTAATTCGTTTATAAATCTTAAGTTTCATTTGGTATCACATTGGTTATATTTTTAAACATGTTAAAATGTTTCAAGATGTTATTTTGAAAGTTTCAAATTTATACAAGGAAAACTGAATTTTTAAAAATTATTCTTGTAAAAAATTTCCCATCCCTCCCCAGTCTTCCCTACTGTTATAATTCTGAGAGGTTTGAAAAATAGACATAATTTGAATAACTGGCTCAAAAATTTAAAAAATTTTTGGGACTGATAATGGAATTGAATCAAAAGTGTTTTACAGGGGTGCAGAATATGCCCAAACATAGTTTGGGAAAAATTCAGGAAGTTTTAGGGAAATTTTTGCCCAAGTTTAAAAAGAAAAAATACAGGTTCAATTCCATTAACATCTCACAGAGTGTGACAAGTCTTCTTAAAGAGATGGGCTCCCAAAAATTCAGAGCCCCCAAAATTGCTTAAAAAGCTAAGAAAGTGAAAATAAATTTACTAATTAATGAATTTAAAATCAATACATTAAATAAAAACTTTTAAATAAGTAAATAAGTTCTACACTTCGATTATACATTAAGATGATAGAATTTTGTTATTTTAAGTGCAAATAAATTTAAGAGTACTTAAGGATTAGCCAGGCACAAATCTCGTCAAACGGAGTTTATTGACAACATTTTTAAAATTTCATGTCAAAACATTTAATAAATTAAAAGCAACTCTTCGAGTTGATGTATTTAATTTAAATTGCTTTTTATTTCAATGTTTGAATATATTCTGTTAAAAACTTGAAGCTTGCGCCTGGCTTACCTAAAGTACCTATATTTAAGTTTAATATTGAAACATGTTGTAGGCCCACAAATGGGTCTTTTGCTCTGGGCCCCCAAACTTGTAAGTCAGTCCCGGCTCTCTTGATTTTCCTGCAAGAAATAAATGTAGGTATTCTTATACTTTTTGCAAGGTATGAAAAAATAATGCAATGTCATTTGTAAACTAAAAAAGTTATTTTACTCATCTTGGTATAGTATGTTTTCCTTTGTGATAATATTTGCTTTTTACAGCCCCATGAGTTTGATGAATGCAGATTTGATGTCAGTGTTCATGATTGTGTTTGGTACTTGAGAGCTGAAACACCTGAAGATCGTAATCGATGGGTTGAATTTTTGGAATCTTTTAAGGTACTAAATCAACATTTTTAATTTGCGTTCAGAAGTACTACATATATTTAGTTATTAATTTTTAAATATAATTTTGGTTAATGATTTGGTTTAATTTTGAAATAAATGTACTAAGATAAGGGAATGTACCTATATATACTATGTGACCCATTTTTTACTGTTTTTGACCCCCCTCCCTCCCTTGGTGACCACCCGTAGTATAAGCCAAGACCCCCCTCCCCCTCTAATTTTCACGTAGTTATTCATGGTTTTCAATCATTTTTTGCAAACAAAGTTTTAAAAAATTAATTCGGCCTAATTTGTCTAATTTTAATAATTAATTTGGCTTAATTTTGTCGTGTTGACTAGAGGAAATAGACTACATGAGGAAACCCTAAGCTCCCCGTGTGACCAAGCGGGGTATTTTGAAGACCCCTCCCCCTGAACGGGTCACATAGTATGGGTACATACCCTAAATAAGACATAAGATATATAACTAATTAGAGAAAATGGAAAGATTTATTATATATTATTGTATACAATAAATTATATATAATATATACAGGGTGTTCCAAAAAAAGCCCCTAACTTTAAAAAATCATAGAAAATAAACTATTAGAGATAAAAATATGCCGTTTGCTGCATCTTTCTTCAAATGCCCGTAAATTTTTTTTCCCAAATTTTTAAAAAACCGTAGTTCTCACGTCAATTCATAGATGGAAGCACTGTTCCCTGGAGAAATTTAGGGAAAGTTATCCTCCAAATCCCTTTTTCGTTCGTCATAGGGAAATCAAATTTGGGGATAGAATCGAATGATAATAAAGTACTTTGAAATCGAACCTTGGTTTCCAGTAGACCGGAAGGATCTCAGAGAAATTTTTTTCGATTTCAGATCACGCGCTTTAGATTATTCTATTGTAGGGAAAATGAATTAATATTGTTCTTGAGGGGGGGATCTGGTGTACAACGATGGATTTAATCGTCAATTGCGGATGAGATGATTCACAATTAATTCAATTGTAATTTTGAGAGAACCTACCATTAACAATTAAATCAATCTTAATTCTGAATGCCTCCATGACAATTAATTAGGCAATACTGGATCGCTTCGCAACTTCACCGGAGTGGTCTGCAGCTTTATTGGATCGCTTCGCAACTTTACCGGAGTTGACCACAACTTACCGGAAGTGGTTCGTAAGTCACCGGAAGTGGTCCGCAAGTCACCGGAAGTGGTCTGCAACTTTACCGGAAGTGGTTCATAAGTCACCGGAAGTGGTCTGCAACTTTACCGGAAGTGGTTCATAAGTCACCGGAAGTGGTCTGCAACTTTACCGGAAGTGGTTCATAAGTCACCGGAAGTGGCCCGCAACTTACGGGTAAGTATGAGTCACTTCCGGACCTATGGCACGGACTTACTTTCGGACTTGCGGACCATTTCCGTTGACTTGCGATCCACTTCCGGTAAGTTGCGGACCACTTCCGGTGACTTGCGAACCACTTCCGGTTAGTTGCAACTCCGGTGAAGTTGCGGATTACTTCCGGTGGCTTAAGGCCCACTTCCGGTAAGTTACGGACCACTCCGCTTAAGTTGCGAAGCGATCCAATCAAGCTACGGACCACTCCCGTGAAGTTGCGAAGCGATCCAATAAAGCTACGGACCACTCCAGTGAGGTTGCGAAGCGATCCCAGTAAAACTGCGGACGACTCCGATAAAATCGCGATTCCTTTCGTACGAACCCTGAGAATTTTCTTGCACGTCCCAGTCATTTAATCAATTAAATTATTATCAAATTATCACGCAAAAAGTAGTTTCTATTGCGGGAAAGATGATGAAGTTGTGTAAAAGGTATTTTTATCAGATCCCTATAACATTATTAATTCATTTCCCTCTACAATAGAATAATCTAAAGCGCTTGACCTGTAATCGAAAAAAAAATTCGCTGAGATCCCCTTCCAATCTACTGGAAACCAAGGTTCGATTTCAAAGTACTTCATTATTACTCGATTCTAGAATCGATTTTATCCCCAAATTCGATTTCCCTACGACGTACGTAAAAAGGATTTTTAGGATAACTTTCCCTAAATTTCTCGAGAGAACAGTGCTTCCATCTATGAATTGACGTGAGAACTACGGTTTTTCAAAAATTTGGGTACAAAAATTTACGGGCATTTGAAGAAAGGTGCAGCGAACGGCATATTTTTATCTCTAATAGTTTATTTTCTATGATTTTTTAAAGTTAGGGGCTTTTTTTGGAACACCCTGTATATAATATATATATAATATAATATTATTATTGTATATATATTGTATATTGGAGAGGGTACTCAGGGGTGCATCTAGAAAGAAATTGGGGCCGAAAACGGCCCCTTCACGAAATTCTGATTCTCATAAACGGCCCCTTCACAAAATTCCGTTTCCCAAAAATGGACTTTTCACAAAATTCCGAGCCGCCGTTTGAGAATTATACGCACTCGCTAAGTGTAATTTTATTTAAAAAAATTATATATTTACAGAAATAGGACCTTATTTTAGAATGAAAAATTATTTTCACAAATTTCAATTCAATTTTTCACAAAATTCAATTCAATTTTTCACAAAATTCAATTCAATTTTTCACAAAATTCCCCAAAACGGCCCCTGGTAAAAAATCCTGGATGCACCCCTGGTACTTTAGGATTAGCCCAGCATAAATATCTTCCATCTAATATAATAAAATTGAATGTGTGTTTGTTTGTTTGTTTGTGTGTGTGTTTGTCTTCTATACAAATCCACAGTTTACTTCCGATCTGCACCAAACTTGGTATACCTACGTAAAATAACTCCAGAAGAAACATAGGCTATGTTTCGAAAACTTTAACCCTCCTGCCGTCCTCACCCGAGACATCTCTTCAATATTCCTTGTTTACAAGTGTAAAAACCGAGAGATCTCGGTTGTGCTTTTCCCTACCTTGGGAGGAGTGGGTTGACAGTTGGTGCCCGCCTCTTGATGTGTTAATCAGTTTGCCGGGGAGCGGAGATAAGAAACCGGAGTCGAAAGTCATTAGCAGTTGATATGCTACCCGTGCAATACTTCGGAATGTATAACACACCATGGGTTTTGAGTCAAACGCTATTTTTTTTCGGTTTGAAAGATGTAAGGGATTTTAAAATTTTATTAAAATATATTTACCAAACTAAGACTGTAGTTCTAACTTTCCTTGAAATTTTCCGTAAAACACTAATTTTGTAGACTGTAAGGATATATTTTTACCTATAGAATTATAGTCTAAGCGGTACAACTTGAAACACTGCACTTTTTGATGACGGTATGAAACTTGGTACAATGATTCTAGTGACCTAATAAATGTGTTTTCGATCAGGACCCAAAAAAAATCTCCCTTAGAATTTAAAATTTTTAACTTTTTATAAAATTTCAATTTTTGCGATTTACACAGTATATATCATACTTTTAATCATGTTTGGTGGTAATTCTATACAATTCGAGGGCGTAGAGTACGATTCTGAGGTCAAAAGTTGTATTGGAGTGAATTTTATTAATTTTTTCTTAAAAATTTAAAATTTTAAAGTTTAATTCTTTTAAAAAAATAGTCTTAAAACTTACTGATATTTTTGAACTTTCTACCACAGATGAAGACATAGATCTTTGTTCTAAATCTAGAATTTCTAAGCTTTATCTTTATTTTCAGCCGAGAAACGGGACTTAGAAGTTTGACAATTTTCAAAATGGCGGCCATATTTGATTTGGCGGTAGGCTAAGTCGTACCACTTGAACCCCTGCAAATATTGATCATGCTTTGAAACTTGGTACAGTCAATCTAGGGACCTAATAAATGAGTTTTCGATCAGGACCCAATAAAAATATCCCTTAGAATTTAAAATTTTAAACTTTTTAAAAATTTTCAAATTTGGCTCCCTATTTGTGAATTATAATATTTTTTGTAACGTTTTGTGATGATTCTATACAATTTGATGTCGTAGAATATGATTTCAATGTCCAAACTGAAGTTAACGGGCTTAAAAATATTTTTTTCCTTAAAAAAACCTAATTTTTTGGTCTATTATTACGATACATCTTGAAACGCTGCAAATATTGATCATGCTTCAAAACTTGGTACGGTCCTTCTAGGGACCTAATAAATGAGTTTTCTATCAGGACCCAATAAAAATATCCCTTAGAATTTAAAATTTTAAACTTTTTAAAAATTTTCAAATTTGGCTCCCATTTGTGAATTATAATATTTTTAGTAACGTTTTGTGACGATTCTATAAAATTTGCGGTCGTAGAATACGATTTCAATGTCCAAACTGAAGTTAACGGGTTTAAAAAAGATTTTTTCCTTAAAAAACCTAATTTTTTGGTCTATTATAGCGATACAACTTAAAACGCTGCAAATACTGATCATGCTTTGAAACTTGGTACAGTCATTGAAGGGACATAATAAATGAGTGTTCTATGGGGAGACAATAGAAATATCTCTTAGAATTTAAAATTTTTAACTTTTAAAAATACTAAATTTTTTTGGCGATTTTCGTGTTAAATAACATATGTATCAATTTTTATCTCAAGTATTTAAAATTTTTAGGGAAATTTGGGATATATACAAAAGTTTGAGAGGATTCTAATTAGTCTTAGATCGAGAACATATATAATGAAGTTAAAATTCTCAAAATTCGGACCATTTTCCTTATATTTGAGGCCCATCATTAATTAACATAAATGTTGGTAAAAAAACAAGGTTCAGTAGACTGCAAAATTTCAAGATTAATTGGATGTAATAGTACCAGGATATTTCAGGAATACTTTTTAAAAAAGTTGTATAACATAATTTAATTCTTTATGATAATGCATTATTCTAAACTTTTGAAGCATATAAAACTTACTATAGTCGATTCATTTAGAAAAGGCGCCTGAGAGGACGAAATGTATTACAAGCATGTACAACTTGTACTACTGTAATAATTATCATCGAAAATTTTTTCTTCTGCAATGACAAAGCAGCCTAAAGTAGTTAAAATATAAAATACTGTAAAAGAATCGGTCACTGAATAAGTTGCGTGATGAGCGTTATACTAGGCGTTATTGAGCGTTTTTGATCCTGTTTCAGGCGCCTATTCTAATTCAACAGTCTATAATAACAAAAAAAACAACCACTGGACTATGAAATTTCAAGGAATACAGAAAGTCTCAATACATACATATAAAACTTCGTAAAGAACATTTCTCTATTAAGGTATTTTTTATGCATGTGCACTCAATAGAGTTTGCGCCTCGGATTGTTTTTTATGAGAAGTTTTTTTTTCGAACCTTAAATTTCAGTTTGCAAATTAGAATAGTATTCTACAGCCGCCCTTAAATTATACAGAATCGTCAACAAACCTAACTAAAATATATTTCTTAAATAAAGAACCCAATTTGAGTTTTAAAAAAGTTCAACATTTTAAATTCTAAGAGATATTTCTATTGTCTCCCCATAGAATACTCATTTATTATGTCCCTAGAATGACTGTACCAAGTTTCAAAGCATGATAATTATCTGCAGCGTTTTAAGTTGTATCGCTATAATAGACCAAAAAATTAGGTTTTTTAAGGAAAAAAATCTTTTTTAAACCCCTTAACTTCAGTTTGGACATTGAAATCGTTTTCTACGACCTCAAATTATATAGAATCGTCACAAAACGTTACTAAAAATATTATAATTCACAAATGGGAGCCAAATTTGAAAATTTTTAAAAAGTTTAAAATTTTAAATTCTAAGGGATATTTTTATTGGGTCCTGATAGAAAACTCATTTATTAGGTCCCTAGAAGGACCGTACCAAGTTTTGAAGCATGATCAATATTTGCAGCGTTTCAAGATGTATCGTAATAATAGACCAAAAAATTAGGTTTTTTTAAGGAAAAAATATTTTTAAGCCCGTTAACTTCAGTTTGGACATTGAAATCATATTCTACGACATCAAATTGTATAGAATCGTCACAAAACGTTACAAAAAATATTATAATTCACAAATAGGGAGCCAAATTTGAAAATTTTTAAAAAGTTTAAAATTTTAAATTCTAAGGGATATTTTTATTGGGTCCTGATCGAAAACTCATTTATTAGGTCCCTAGATTGACTGTACCAAGTTTCAAAGCATGATCAATATTTGCAGGGGTTCAAGTGGTACGACTTAGCCTACCGCCAAATCAAATATGGCCGCCATTTTGAAAATTGTCAAACTTCTAAGTCCCGTTTCTCGGCTGAAAATAAAGATAAGGCTTAGAAATTTTAGATTTAGAACAAACATCTATGTCTTCATCTGTGGTAGAAAGTTCAAAAATATCAGTAAGTTTTAAGACTATTTTTAAAAAGAATTTAACTTTAAAATTTTAAATTTTTAAGAAAAAATCTATAAAATTCACTCCAATACAACTTTTGACCTCAGAATCGTACTCTACGCCCTCGAATTGTATAGAATTACCACCAAACATGATTAAAAGTATGATATATACTGTGTAAATCGCAAAAATTGAAATTTTATGAAAAGTTAAAAATTTTAAATTCTAAGGGAAATTTTTTTTGGGTCCTGATCGAAAACTCATTTATTAGGTCCCTAGAATCATTGTACCAAGTTTCATACCGTCATCAAAAAGTGCAGTGTTTCGCCAAAATCCGGGCTGTACCGCTTAGACTATTAGTTTAAAGCATGCATCTGTAGTTCTCATTCATTCCGTGATGTAATAAAATAATTTTCCTTTCGTATCTAACAAATAGAACTCAGAGGATAAGGGAAATTTATTTAGTGAATACAGTTAAACAAATCTAAGCGTTCATCAGGGATGTATTTTAACCCATTATTTTACAAAATTTTATTAACTTTTTTTTTAACTGAAACCTTTTGAAAAGATTTTAGCTTACGCTGATGATTCAGTTTTATTATATACTCTTGGCTCCATTACTATTGATCTAATTAAGCAAATTGAAACTGATTTAATAGTTAAACATGGTTTAATGAAAATGATTTGTCTAATCTGTATAAAACTAAGTCCACCCTTACAGTTTGCGGCAATGTGTGTTAAATTTTGACTTAAAATATCACACCTAATCTTGTAGAGCTAAAAATTGTCATTGTCATATTATCCAATCTGTTAAAAGTTACAAATATCTTGGACTTTATATAGATTCAAACCTGAATTAGAAAACTTACATCTTTGAATTGGGGGAAAATAACGTTTTATTTTATATAAATTCTACCACCTCGAAGTAAAATATACTTATATCCTTTTAAAAAACTTTCTTCTGGTTTTATTCCTTAATTTAATTAGGGTGCAAACATTTGAGGTAGTGAATACAGACCCAAGCTACAACTTTTAATTTCAAATTCAAAATTAAGTATTCAAAATTCTAAATCAACAGTCTTCTCCATATAATTTTAGGTCTCTTAATTTATAGTCCCTTCGTCATAATACTACTATTTTCCGTATTATACTTTACCGTAATTAATCTCTTTTCAACATTATAGAAAGACCATATAACACAATATCAATAGCAACTTATCAAATCCTTAATTTTTCCAAATCAGTTTTTTATGTAAATTTTTTATTTCACCTAAAAGGCTAATATTTATCCTTGGCGAATAATATTGTCTTTTGTTTTTTCTTTAATTGTAAACAATAATTTCGAAATAAATATAAATTTGAGATCTAGACATTCCTAGGCATTACAAGCCATTTTTTGTAGTCATTACTTTCGAGTTTACTTTTATTTTCAAATTACTAACAATGCAGTTATTTTAAGTGTTTATTATTTCTTCGTTTTTAATATGAATTTTAAAATTCAACCATTGAAATTTATTTTCATGAACCCTTTTTATGAACCCTCATTAGTTGAAACCATGAATCACTCACACACGGAATTAAACTGAAAATATAATAAAGACCTAGAAGGCATTTATGTTCTTGTTGAGTTTTAAAACATCACTTACCCATAAAAACTGGGTAAATGAGCACAGTAAAGGCATCTTTTGGTCATATTCTTTGTTGAAAAAATCAAATTCTGACTCAAAAATGGTGCGGTCTGAAATGTATTATTACTTTTTAGACGTAAAATTTTTAATTAATATAATTAAAAATAGTCAAGGACAAGGACATATATAGCCCGTTTTAAACTGAATTTTTAAGACATATGATGGGCAATTCCTATATTTTTAAATGCGTATTTTTATGTGATTGAAGTATCCAAAAGACAAATATAAGAGCTAATTTGTTTAATTACAATGGTTTTTAAAATTAAAATACAAAGTTTGACTTTTAAAAAGGGAGGTAAAATAGTATGTCACGTCATTCAATCCAAAACAATGGTCATAAGATTGAAGGGTTGAATCGATTTTAATTTTAACATTAAAACATTGAACCAACTAAATTTTAAGTTCACCTAACTGGAATAAAGGGCGAACCTCGATGCTCTTACTCTGTTTCTCTTGGGAGATAATGAATTTTAATCACCTGACAAGTTGTGCTTGTTTGATCAACATGATTTTTAACTTCTTACCTCTTGACAACTATATTTCTAAGGCTTGTTTTTACTGGGCTGCACGAATAGAAATGTCCAATGAGACCCATTCCTCGATGTAATTAAAAATACACTAATTAAATTTTTTTAAACTTGCAGAGTCAAAGTTTTGAATTTAGAAAATTTAGAACCAGTTTTTAGTGAAAAAATGCTGTGAGACTGTTTAAAAAATGAAGTAATTGTCCCTTGTGAACTAATCTGGTCTAATTTAGAAATTATTTTTATAGGCATCAAAAGCTAACCTATAATCACGTATTTTAAGTTCTTATAGACAATATAATCATATACTTTTTTTCATTTTTTTAAAGCGCTTCCAGACTACAAAAATACAATAGGAAAATTCGCGTAACATTTATCAAACCCAATATATTTATAATTTTCTTTACGGTTGATATCGACTTATGTTTATATTGTATTTCGATTTATGTAATAATTTATAGCCATATTCGATCACATAAGTTTATTTCATTTATAAAGATATCAGATTTATACATCTATTTCATATTATTACATATGAGATTTATCTAAATTTTTCTTGAGTAAAACATCTTACTCGTAATCATTATTATACACAAATGCAGTGAAACTCATTATCGTTAACCGATTGGTAACTTGTTATACTAATTTTATAACCATACTTGAAGCTCACGGAAAATATATATTTTTCTGAGAAAGAATCTTCTAATTTAAAATTTAATTGAAGAAACCGTGGAAAAGTGGATTTTTTCTACCATTCTCCAAATGAAAAAACTTTATATGAATGTTCAATTAGTTACATTTCTTATTATGTCATATTTTACACATCTATACTATAGACTTAACCACTAAAAATATGCATTTACCTAGCAAAAAATTAAATGAAATCCAAGAATAACAGAATGTCCTCAAACGAGAAGGGAAAGTTATCAGCCAGGGATCCGTGGCTGCCGCGAAACCCGATCATCGGGCACTCCGGATGTGCTAATCGCTAATCGTACATAGATAAATCACTGCTGACAGCCGAAGAGGGGAAAGAATTCGAACCCAACACATTTCTAGCCGCTTTTTGGAGAGTTTGTTTTTAGACGGGGAGCGCCAAGAGGGTTAATTGACCCCTTGACCCTTTTTATGGTCATTTTGCTGAAATAGCTTTATTTCTCCTCCAGAAGAGATCTGTTCACCCCATTGATACAAAAAAAACAATGGAAAATAACAAGTTTTTAAAAGAAAAACTAGATACAAGTCTATTTAAAAATTATAACAATAATCTTAAAATATAATTAAATGTTATTTAAAATTTTAAAACTGGTATTGAAATATATTTTAAAACATTTTCATTTAAAAGTCCATCTAGCTTTTAAATAAAAAGTTTCATGGCATAGCATCTATATATATAATTCCCTTACGTGACGTCCAGATTTCGTTGTATTTCTTTTACTCAGTTGGCAACAATAAATTTGTTTACAAAATGAGTGCATTGTTTTGGATTTGATTTTTTCCGATTTCAGTCTCTAATGATATTATTACCTGTTCAAATAATATGTAAAGAGGGATTAAATGTTACCATTTTATTAATTTACTGTTAAATTATTATTTTTATATGCATGTTAATAGTACTTATCTGATAAAAATTTACTGCATATGGTGGTTTTTCTTGGCTAATGCAACAGTAACCATGAATTTTATAAACACTGTATACATATTTTTTATACACTGTATTTAATGTTTCCCTGCTGCATATTACTATTTATAAAACTACATTTTCACCAATAAATTTAGTTGGGGTTCAATTCCGTTAAATTCCCCGCTAAATATCACCAATCTCTTTTGAAAGCTTAATATTCAAATATAAAACTTTTTTAATGATAAACTGAACAGTTATAGATCTAATTAAACATTTTAAGGTTCAATTCCGTTAGAGTTCCCGCTAAATAATCGCCTACCTCTTTTGGACACCAAAAATTATAAATATTGCTAAATAATTTTAAATTTATGGATTATTATGTTTAATTAGATGTTTAACTAACTGTTCAGTTTATCATTAAAAATTTTTTAAAAATTGTGTGAAATTGGTTTTTTTCAGTAAACCAGTTAATTTGTGCCTTTACGAGTTTAAATAATTGACATTCACTTAACTTTTTCAAATTATCTGAAATTTCACAGTCGAGATTCACCCTTTAATCTAATTTTTGGGTTGGAATGAGTTGGATTTGAGATATATCCCTTCGCCAGGTTATGAAGGACCCTCTAAATTTTCAAAACATGCAAAAAAGGGATTTCAAAAAAATATGGAATGAGCTGGTTTTGATAGCAAACACCATAAATAATAAATTTATACTCTTCCCCCTTGCAAGGCCGGGCATATCAGCTAGTCAGACTATATCGGCAACATTTTATTATTCGCACATAAAAATATAACAAAAATTAACCCTACAGTGCATACTGTGTTGCCATTTGGCAACACGACATTTTTCCCCATTTCCTACTCGAACTTCCATTTCCAAACGGCAACACCATGCAATAAGTACAATAAATACAACATTTTATTGTTTTAGCACTTTAGACTGCCAGTAGATCACAGCAGGGGTACTATTTTGAGACATTTGTTTGTAGCTAGTGAGAAGAAAGTCAAGACACAGAAAATGCCAAAATAAAAGGACCAAATAAATTAAAATAAAAAATATTTCAGCTTGAAAAAAGTTGTTTTGAAAGGATAAGTTGTTTTTTATATTTTTAGACCATTTGGTTTTATTTCACTTCCCAATTAATTTCACAAGGACAAAGTTTTTGTCAATTAAATGTAGAAAAAAATTAAATTAATTTTTTTAGTATTTTTTACTAATTTACACCATAATAGAAGTCAAATAAATGATTTTCAAGTGAATTTAAAAAATCATGCATTGTAGGATTAAAAGGAACACTGCAAAGTAATTAAAGGTTAATTGGTATGTTTTTGCATGCAGCCTATCCAATATTTCTTACAGTTATTCTCTAGTTTGTTTTTTTACTATTTTGATCATCTATTTCTGTAGGGTGACTCTGCTTACGGCAGTGAAAACAGTCTACGGCGCCATGGCTCTGCTGTATCTGTTGGATCGACCAGCCTCTCTAATGCCAGCATATCATCTTTCAAGAAAGCCAGAGGCCTGCAAGTCAAGTTGGCTGAAATGGAGACCTTTAAAGATATTCTCTGCAGGCAAGTGGATACCCTGCAAAGCTACTTTGATGTTTGTGCTGAAATGCTGAGTGCTGAAGAAACCCACAAAGATAACGATATTCATAGTAAGTGCAATCCAATAGTTGGTAAGAAATATTTAATTTATTTTCACGTCACATTTTTTGGGGGTGTTTTTACTCCAAGAAATTCTATTAATTTTCACAAAACTCAAGCAGGCAAACCTTTTTTGGTTACCTTATTTGTTCCAAAACCTGGAGTTTAAAACACTCACAAAGAGTCTGCACGGTGTCGCAAACTAACTGCTGGTTTTAACTTGGTAGGTATGTAGTACACCCGAAGGTTTTGACACAGTAGCCAGTATAGATTTACTCAGAGAAACCCCCTTAAAGTTTCACTCACCACTTATACAGGGTGTTTCAAAAGTCCTTTTTGCGGCTTTTATTTGAAACCAAAGTATCATAGGGTCATGTGGCATATGCGAGCCACAGGAGGGCAATACCGATACGAAGGTCGTACGAATCAAAAGTATACTTCGGAGTTATAATCACTTCAGTCGGCATTTATACCCCATTTGAATTTTTGGACTCTTAAAGTGGTGAGTAAGCTCACCACATTGAGAAGATCTGGACCCAAATTACCTTTAAAACATGGGTTGCCAACAAAGGCGCCGACTTTTATCAAATATCGGGGGCCCAGAACTAAACAATAAAGATACTATTAGGCAGGGCTCGATTTCAGCCGGAACGTCGTTCCGGAACCTCTTTTTTGGAAAAAAAATTATATTTTATTTCAGGGGTCTCCTAACTACGGCCCGCGAGGCCCATTCATCAGGCGAGGTAATACCTTTCTATGTACGAAAAAAACAACCTAAAATTAAATAAGACCCTGTTTTTATTGTCAAATTTCCAAAATTTTTCAGTTTTGGTACCAATTATTTTACCGTTCCGGTAACTCTTTTTTTAGAAATCGAGCCCTGCTACTAGGTATTCCATATATAACAGTGGTTCTTAAACTTACGATCGCGGCTGGTAGACATCGCTCCCCCCAAGATTTTGAACACCTGAAGTCCTATTCTTATAAAGAACACCCTAATGAGTATATTTATACGTTGAGTTTTAGATTACTTAAAAGTAGTATTCAAATTCTATGCCATATTATGTTAAAATGTTACTGTATAATAGGGTTTTTTTTAAATTTACCTCAAAAAGTAGTGTTTGGGATTACACCTTTAGAGCACGGCTTATTTTAAGCAGCAGAAATTTCAAAGAAACCTGGTATAGTATAATAAACAAACAGCAAAATTTTGAGGGAGTTTAGGGGTCCTACTTCAGAAAAATTTTGGAAATTTGCCCCTAAAAGTAGTGTTTTAATTCATTCTTAGACCCCTACTCTTTGTCATACAAAAGGAGGATCACTCATAAGTCATGTAAGTTTCAGGGAAAAAACACCACAATATATTTGAAAATTTTAGGGGGCTTGGGGGTCCTCCCCCAGAAAATTTTTTAAATTTTCACCCTTGAAAGTAGTGTTTTAACTCATTTTGAGACTCTTTGCGTTACACCGCTCCTTGTGAGTCACTGTAATTTTTTATGGAAAAACAGTATAAAAATTTATGTCCGAATTTCGGGAGAAGTTTGAACCCCTACCACCAGGATCTTACATAGTCCAGGATCTTAATTTGGCTGAAATTTTCCGGGATCAAGTGAGCGACGATCAACACATAGCCTTTATTCGTTCATGAAAGAAAATAATAGATGAATTTTTTAATAAGAAATATTGAGGAGGGCTTAGCCCCCCTTATTCAAACACTGGGGGGGGGGCTCAAGCCCCCTCAAACCCTATGAAGTTGGCGCCTATGGTTGCCAAGATAATCTTGGCACACTATATTCCAATATAGTCCTATTTCTCTTCAGAGAAAATTTCTCTAGCAGCAGGCTGTTGTTGAAATGACTGATAAGAATAGTGCAATTTCAAATGAAATACATTGAGTAATTATTAACGATAAAATAGTTTTTAAGTGTTTATGAACCTATCCGTTTCTGCGAACTATTCCAACAATCTCTAAGTTTTTGATTAGTTTTTTAGCAATATGGTAAACTGTTGATTTGTATAAAAGACAAACATAACAAACATTTTCTCAAAGGATACTATATTTTTAGGGTGTATCGATTTTGATGATCCAATAGTGCGGAAAAGTTGTCTAAGGTGGCTGGCTGAGAGTACCTGTGATTTTTTTCAGAATTTTCGGATAATATCTTAAACCTCCGCCTCACCCCTGAAGTTCCCCATGTTAATCCTATGGAGCGTGCAAGCCAAAAATTGGTTTTTCGCTCCTCATTTCTACCCTAATCACACGACGAATGTCTTCCCTCGAGTTATGGACCCTATATGATCTAGGCTATCCGATAAAACTTGAATAATTGCCTAAATATCTATATTATGTTGATTGGGGGCTCTGATTTGAACGAGGAAATGCGCGATTTTCAACGAAATTTGAGCATACAAAAAAACGTAATATAGAGATTTAGGTTATTATTCAAGTTTTGTCGGATAGCCTAGGTCATATAAAGTCCATAACTCAAGGGAAGACATTCCTCGTGTGATCAGGCAGAAATGAGGGGCAAAAAACGAATTTTCGGCCTTTTTGGCTGTGCGCCCCATAGGATTAACATGGGGAACTTCAGGGGTGAGGCGGAGGTTTAAGATATTATCCGAAAATTCTGAAAAAAATCACAGGTACTCTCTGTCACCTTAGACAACTTTTCCGCACTATTGGATCATCAAAATCGAAGAAAAGTTTTTTTCGATACACCGTAATATTTATACAAGTGTGTGTCCAGCTTATTTTAACAGCAGAACATTTAATTCAACTATGAAAATTCTAGTAAGATAATTACGCTCACAAATTTTCTTGAAAGTTATATTCAAGCTCTTGACAATGTTTTAAGAATGAAGAGGGGATATTTTTTTCACACCAAAACATTTTATGAAAAATTATTTTAGCGTTTCCCGAGTTTTATCTGTAATTTAGTTCATATCAAAAGAAGTTGGAGGGGTGGGTTTTTCTTTAAATAGTTTAGGAAATTTTTCTTTTAAAAAATTGGGTTTTAATTAATAAAATATAAGAATCCATAAAACTTTTTATTTTAAAGTTAGGTTAACTATCAAAATTAAAACATTCTTTAAATGTTTTAAATTGTATTGACTTAGAATCTTAGGATATAAATATAACTTTTAAAAAGACTAATCTAGGTGTTCTTAAAAATTTGGTAATTTGCATTGTTTGCTCTTTAACAATGGTGTGAGCAAATCTTTTTAAGGGAATAAAGCTATTTCAGCAAAACAACTTAAAAAAGAATGTTAAGGGGTTGTTTTTGAATTTCGAAACATAGCCTATGCCATTCCTTGAATTTTTTTATCTCTGTTTACATCAAGTTTGGGGCATATTGGAAGTTAAAAAATAAGGAGTAAACACACTAGTAGCCAACCAGTCACCAGTTTTCATCCAGATTAACTTTATAAAATCATAGTAAGAAAATAAAAATATAATCATCCAAAAATCTCATAAAATATGTATATTAAGTAGGTAAAAAGAAAATGTGAAGAGACAGTTCAAAATTGGCTACTTTAAAGTGTCTTGCAACTATGATGACACAAATGTATGTTTTCAAAAAAGTGCAAATAATTTCTCTAAAGACCTGTTTTTTTCATACTTCCATTGTTTATTATCTATATTTAATAAATTATCAAAAAAATGTAGACAAATATTTTTTTATAAATTTAATATGGTTGGCATTAGATCAGGGTTTTATTAATCAGTACCAATATCTTACTATTACTTAAAAATAAAAAAGGCATGTAATAAATTTACAAAAATAAATGTAATTTACCTAGACACATCTATAATTCAATATCAGTTCAATACCTTTTCTTTTATCTTGTATTGAAAGTTTAATTCCAACTGAACTAACTAGGTGTGTGGCTCCACTTTCCATTCTTATCTTATCTGTGAGGCAAAGTCTTGAGTATTTGGCTTTGTACTTTTCTGTAATATCGATTGTGGTAGCAAGAAAAATCTATTTCTATGATAAATTTATCATTTCTAAGTATCAATGGGTTTTTTGTAATACTGCTTTTGCAGCTTATTTTTGGCCTTTAAAAAACTTCTTGTTTCCTGTGTCAGCATTTTTATTTATATTGTAATCATTCTTTTTAGTGGATGATATTGATGAAGATTATGATGAAAATGTAAGCAGCGAGCAGAAAAACACTGACTCTCCTGTACACAGATTTAAAGGTAAAGTTCCTAAAGATACAGTTGAAGACTTTCTTGTCAGGGTTGCTTTTTCTATGTTGTTAAAATCAAATAAGGAGTTGTAAAATTTATCCAGATTATAATAGTTGCATGCTCTTTTAGGACATTCAACTCTTGTGACTAAAGAGCTTCTAGCTCAGCATGGAGCTCATGCAGTAGACTTCAAAGGAGAAGCCATCACTTTCAAAGCTACCACCAGTGGAATCTTGAACACCCTCTCACACTGTATTGAACTGCTTTCTCAAAGGGAAGAAAGCTGGAAGCGGAGGGTAGAAAAGGCAAGTAAATCCACACAGTTATTAACATACCTGTTAAGAAATTAATGTTCATTTATTACAGGGTTACCTTGGAGTCCTAAAAAAGAGTCCTAAGTTTTACTATACCTTTGATTTTAGGGCCAAAATATTTTTTGTAAAATCGCTAAAAGGGCCCTATTTTTAATCAAAACTGTTGACTTCAAAAAGTTGGTAGTAATTTAGTAGCATATTGCTTATTGATGCCAAGCAATTTGGCATAATTTCACGCATAATTTTGAATTAAAGTTAAGTTTTAAAGTAGTTTTTATTTATTGTTTAGGTTTTTGCAATCGGTAAATCATTACTAAAATAATTTTATTTTATTTTTATTCCTTAAATTACCAACTTAAAAAAATATGTGTGTTAATTCCTTCTTATATTGTACAGGAAGTGGATAAAAGGAAAAAGATAGAGGAAGCATACAAACAAGCATTATCAGAAGTAAAGTCTATGAGACCAGTTGTCCTAGGTGGGCCAGATTATGAAGTAAGTTTTATAATGTATTGTTTCAAATCTCCTTAAATCCTGCAGGGCTAGACTAGATCCGTGAAATTACCCTCATAAAGTCCTATTTGTAATTTTTTTCTGGCATTTATTTAAATGAATTATCTGCTATCCATACCTTAATTAAGAAATCCTTTTATCTAAATAGTATTATAATTTACCTATTTAAGATAATTTTTCATTTTCAGATTTCATTTGTAAATTTTAGTTACTCTATGCCTAATTATGACTAATACATGATAATTCAGAATCTTTAAACACAATCATGTCTGACTTATCAACTGATAAGAAACCAACATCTAACCACAAATAGCTAAGTTAGTTTTTGTCCAGTTCTTTGAAGTAAACAAGACCTTTGATCCCTGATATTCTGGTACAAGACACATTTTTTAAATAGTTCAGACTTAATACTGCTCCCTTTATGCACTGAGAAATTGTTAACTTATACATTTAAAATATCTCTAAGAGTTATGGTAAAAGGGAAGATGGCTTTATAAGTATGTGCTGTAAACTTTCAGTGTCAAATTCCAAAGTTTTATGGAATTATTCAATTTTTAACTATTAAATTAAACTCAAAAATAAAGCATCATACAATCTTTAATGAACTAGTTTTAGTTCATTAAATGTTAATGTTATGGTTCGTGTCAAATGGTATGGTTCTTCAGTTTTCTTGATTTTTAAATAAGTATTTAGAAGTTGACTATGATATTTTGTTGTTGTCCAGTTATTTATTTTGGTGTTTTAACTGTATGATAAGAAATCGTTACAAAAACTAACAACAGATTTCTTATGAATGCTTTTCCCCCCAGGAAGGTCCACATTCCATTATGAATGAAGATGAATTCTTCGATGCTGTTGATGCTGCATTAGACAAAAGTGAACAACAAGAGGAAGACAAAGTAAGTGTTATAATGGTACAATATCAAATAAGAGAAATATGAATACATCAGCATTCTAGTCAATCAACTGTTTAATAGTTTTTATTACAGTGAGTCTACCTTTTGGCTTGGTGTAACTAAATTACAATGAATACAAAATTTTCACAAATACGTTTCTTCATTACTCATATACTCATAGCAGTATGGATAAGTAGAACTCTAGAAGATGTAGATAAATGTTATGATCAGATCTTTTACTTTTGTTTTAAATTTCAGCCTCTTCAGTTAAGAAGAAAACATTTCATGACTGATGAATATCTTACACCTGATAATGCTACGGTATTAAAAGATGTACTGAAAATTTTTAAAAAATATATAAATCAGTAGAGATAGTTCCTAACCTTTTACTTCACCCCATGTCAAAACTTAGTCCTTACAAAAGTCGTCAAAATATTTTTAAGTTGAAAATGCATGAAATCTGTTACTATGTTTCCTTCTAAAATTCCTCACTTTTAAATTCTATCATAGTTGCTAACCCCTTTGTCTTGTGTCAAGAACCTACGCTAAATTTTAGTATTAAAAAAAGAAAGTGGTATATTAAAGTTACTTTTATTAGTCCTTTTTAACCTTAACTGCACTTTGTTTCTTTGTTAAAATTTAAATTGTTCTTTGTGATTCTTTTGTAATTAATCAAAATTCATTTCCTTATTCTTGAGCTAAATGCTGTTTTTGTTATTGTATTTATGTTTTAAAATATTATGGTGCAATATTGATTTATGGGCAACGTACTGTGAGCTTTTGACTTCCCCTTTCCTACTTGGTCAGATTTTGCTGGATTGATAGCATATTTTTGGTTGATGCAGACTGTTCCAAGATTTTCATTGGCATGACAATGGGTCTATAAAAGGCCAATGGTAAAAATCTGATGGTGATTCCGAATTCTCTTAGAATAGTCTAAAATCCTATCATTTTTGCCCATGAGTTTTGAATCACCCTGTATGACTTAAATTGGGAAAATCAGTAGTAAAAATTCAAAGACTGGAATATATGTATTGATATGTATACATCATCATCATGTCCTAGTGCCTTGTGGCACAAAAGGCCCTCAGTCTTGTTTTCCACTCTGCCCTGTCCGCTGCAGCCACCCTCGCCTCCTGCCAGCTGGTCCATCCTGCTTCCCCTCTCTCTTTCCATTTGCCTTCTCCATGTTAGCCTTAGGCGACCTCTTCTTCGTCTTCCCTCTGGTGCCCACTCCATAGCAACACTTGGAATTTCATTTCTTTCCATTCTTAACACATCTCATTTTAATTTTTTGTTCTATTGATTTAATTTTTGTTTCTTTTAATAATTTATCATTAGTAATTGTATTGGGCCAAAAAATCTTCATAATTATTCTCAAACAGTTGTTTTGAAATGCATTTAGCCTATTTGTTTGGACTGCAGTCAACTTCCATGTTTCGGAGTTATATAAAAGGACTGATCTGACCAAAGATTTATATAGGTTTAATTTCACTCTTAATATATGTATTTCCGTCAAAAAAAAAGAATTAATCTACATGGGGGGAATCTGTTTTGCCACAAACAGGTGGAAAATTTCAACTTAATATTAAAACTGGGGCTGTATAGAGAAGAATCTCAGTTATTTTCACTTGCTTGATGTTTTTCCGATTTCTGTGGAAAAACATAAGCCAAACATCATTTTTAGGGCATTTAGATGATTTTAAGGCTGATGGGTGGATTTTTACATTCTTTTCTCAACTAGTGTGGATCTTGCTGTCTTTCGGATTAAAATTTCCCGTGAAAGATAGCTTCTGGGAATGTTTAATTATAAATGTAATGAAAATAAGGATTTTTATACCTAAAAAATTTATCTGATGTATATAATTAATTTCACATTACTCTAATTTATATGAGGTCTCTTCTTGTTTCAGAGGTTGATGCGCAGTTATAATAAAGAAGATAACAGTAATTCCATGTCTCCTTCTCTAGCTTCACATCACCCTCTGTGGTCACAAGTAAGTTTAATGATTGTTTTTGTATATTACACTTTGTTTTTAACAAAACTCAGGTCTGATATGCTCCTCAAAAGTCATGAAATTGGTTTTTAGTTTCAAAACTCAATTTTTTCACATTCTTCTCTTTTTACATTTTGAGTAAAATCACACTTTAAAAAAAACTTGATGACTAAGGAGTTTTTAGAATAAAACCTTGTTAATTTTGAAATTCTGTTTTAATTTTATTCTATACATAGAATAATAAATAATTGTGAAACAATCTTGTTCTAGGTTGACTCCGTTACATTGGAACAGCTGAAATATGCCAAAATGGGGGTAGGTGAGGGAGGATGGCAGTTGTTTGCAGAGGATGGAGAGATGCGCATGTACCGCCGAGAAGTGGAAGAAAGTGGCATTGTGTGTGATCCCCTCAAAGCTGTACATACTGTCAAGGTGAGTTCGATGGCAAATCACTTTCAACAGAACTGTTATTAGTACTTTTCTTTGATTAAAAAAGAATTGCTGGAAGTGAAATCTTTTTTGTCCTTAGAACTTAAATATGTATGTAAATTAAGTTGAAGAACTTATATAAGCTTATTGTGTTGGAACATGTATTTTTTTATTTATTGTGAACTTAATTTTATTTCTAGGGAGTTACAGGCCATGAAATGTGTCATTACTTTTTTTCTCCTGAGTATCGATTTGACTGGGAAAGTGAGTAAAGTTGTTTGTAATTCATTCCATGTAAATTCCATCAATTTTGTGGTCACCAATTGCTTTAAGAATTACTTTTTAAAGAAGATTAAATCATGTGGGCAGTTAAGTTAGGAAAAACATGTTTCTTTAAAATTTGCTCAATATACGAGGGTAGTTCCAAAAGTACCCGGCCTGACCTACAGATGGCGCTTATTAAACCGAAAAAATGACTAGAGGTGAAAGTTCAAACATAATTAGGACCAAATTCTTAATCGGAATGGGGAGAGTTAATTAGAATTCGTTTACAAGGGTTCTAATAGAAAACAAGTGCAGTAGCATTTTAAAGATGGATAAAAACGGGCATCGTTTCGTTGTTCAATACTTCCATTTGAAGGGCTTAAGTTCCACGAATATTAAAGCGGAGCTGGATTCCACACTGGGGGACTCTGCCCCTTCGTTTTCCACCATCAAATACTGGGTGGCGGAATTTAAACGTGGTCGCACGAGCTGCCAAGACGAACAACGAACCGGTCGACCAAATGAAGTTTCTTCTCCAGAAATGGTGAAAAAAATCCATAAAATGGTGGTGGATGATCACCAATCAAAGGTGAGGGACCTAGCAGATAAAACAGGGATCTCAAAAAGTGCAGTTTACAGAATTTTGACATTGAAAAAGCTTTGTGCAAGATGGCTGCCGCAATTGATGACAATTGCGTCCATTGTCGGGATGGCTAAAATCAGTTAAATCGATGTTTAAATTACTCAAACGGGCTGTTTTCCCCATATTTTGTCCCCACAGGTTATTTTTGCTCCTAAACCTCAAAAAAAGGTTCAATGGGAAAAGATTTGCAAAAATTATCAAGTAAAATATGCTGTTAATGGTCATTTTGAGGGCTTTTATGAATCCTTCTAAAAATATTTCATGGAACCCATGGAACTTCACTGGAAGAGGTGTATGGGGCTAAAAGAAGACTATCTAGAGAAATAAGGAAAAATTTTCAAAAATGCTTTAGTTTTTCTTTGTTAGGCCGGGTACTTCTGGGACCACCCTCGTAGCTCAGCATGTTCCATCATTAAATAAAATGAATGAATGAATTATTTGTGGCCACAGCAGTCTCAATAACCATAGTTGAAAAAATCATGTGAGCATCTAAATCTAGATGGCTTTTCTACAAAAATAATTATTAACGTATTTGAATGGTTAAGCAAAGTAACCTCGATTTCAAAAAAAAAAGTTACATATTAAATACCATACCTGCCAACCGTTCCGATTAAATCGTATTTGTTCAGATTTTTCACTGTTGTTCCGAAAATACGATTTCAGTACCAAATGTTCCGTTTTTACTTCCCCCTGTCCCGCCATTTTCGACCTACTCGAATTGTGCAATAATAAGGCATTTAGGCGTTTTTTTTTAATAAAAGGGTGTTATGTCTAGTTCGTAAGAACAAGACTGACTCTCAGAGTTCCATGGACTCTGATACTCTACAGGCATTGCTAGCTGCAAAAATAGTAATTCTCAGGCACCGCAGCGCTCCTGTTTTTCCTATTTTTCCTATTTTTTTCACATTAGCTCCTTTTTTCCTATTTTTACGGTCCATTTTATTTTTCCTCCTTTTTTCAGCTTTTTTCTCCTTTTTTTCCTATTTTTTAAACCCTTGGGATCGACTTTCTTCGTTTATGCTTAGTTGGGGGTAGGGATTGATGTCAATACTATCGGTCTGTTGTCAACGCTTTGGCATACAAAATGGAGTGATTCGTTTCCTTCCAGCGGGACGCGATGTGGCCGCCGCGGAGCTTCCTCTCCCGTTGAGGTAAAGCTGTCCTCCGTTGTTTCTTATAGAAGTTTTTTTCGACGGTTTTATGTTTTTGAGGGCGCTGATTACGAATCTGAAGTTTGCTCCCACGTGAGAGGTCGGCTTCATACCAAAAATCGCAAAAAATTGATAATTTTTTGCTCTTTTTTCGATTCTTCGCTTATATTTCAAATACTTTAAATTTCTCGAAGATAATTTCAATCACAAAGTTAAAGTTAACAAAATTTCCTACAAAATGCGCTAGTCAACTTTGATTTTCTGAAGAGTGGTTTTGCCGCTAGAGCACGCTGAAAAACATCGAATTTTTGGCCTTACCGCAAAAAATGGAAAACGCGCGCTTCTACCCTCTACAAAATGAAAACTATTTAAGTTATTAACAAAAATTTTATACCACGTGAAAGAACATTTAATTTTCTATAAATAACGTGCTTTCCATCATCATTGTTTGAGAAGGGGAGAGGGAGTAGAGCAAAGATCGATAATAAAACTGTTGCGACTCGCAGACCAGTCGGACTTTTGCGGTTTTTAATCTGCAATCTGCGCTTTATTTCCGGTATATTACCAATAAAATAGGTTGTTTTGGATAAATTGATGACTATCCATGCTTAAAAAAATAATTTTTAAAATTTATTTATGAAGTATTGGGTGTTTTAGGTGGAATTAAAAGAATTTTTTAAAATTCGTATATTAAATTATGGGAATATTTTAATAAACGAATTTATATGTTTATTGGATCGCGAAATCCGAATTTCAAGTTTATTTTAATTTTGAAAGTCATCTTCACATCAAAAATTGCAAAAAATCTTAAATTTATGCTCTTTTTTTCGGTTTTTCATCGATTTTCTAAGCAAATATTCATTTTACGAAAAATAGCATGAAACCAAATTAAATTACGTAAAATTTCCTTTTAGATGCACTTGTTCATTTTTATTTTGCGAGGAGTGGTTACATTTTATAGCATTTTGAAGAAAAGCAATTTTCATGTTTTTGTGTAAAGTCAGGAAACAACTCTAATTCAGCGCGCTCTAGCGTCAATACCTCTCATTATAAAATTAAAATTAAACAGTGCATTTTGTAGGAAATTAAATGTTCTTTCATTTGGTATAAGCTATTTGTCGATAACTAGAATTTATTTAGAGCTGTAGCGGGGGAAATCGTTCATCCCTTTTTTGTAGAAAAGCAAAAAAATATCTTAATTTCAAAACGCTATAAAACGTACAACGCTCCTTGCAAAATAAAAATGAACCAATGCATCTTATAGGAAATTTTATGTACTTTAATTTGGTTTCATGCTATTTTTCGTAAAATTAATATTGTTTTAGAAAATCGATGAAAAACCGAAAAACACAAATTTTCTTAAATTCTCCTATTTTTCCTATTTTTTTTACGAAAAATCGGCTGCGGTGCCTGAATTCTTATCCATGCTTAAATAAATGTTTCAGTGCTGACCTATTAAAAAGGGCAAAATCAGCTACTTTTTTCTATTTTCCAAACAATGTTTGCTTTTTTCACTGTTTCATTTTATTAGTACTTACTAAGTATTTTTAAATCTTTCTGAGTTATTATGTATGAAATTCCCAGTGTTTAACATCTTGAGTCATTTTTGTTGTTCTATTTGCAGAAATTTAAACCCAGATAAAAGGAAAAAAATTAACTTTATTATATCCTAGTATAAATGTAGATAATTATTAGTCAGAATATAAAGGTATATAAAACACTTAGTCCTCTTAATAACCATAAGATACCCTAGATAAGAGATAAAAGTTATGAATTACAAGCTCTTTTTTAATAATACCCCTTTAACACATTCAAAATGTGTCGTGCGGGTTGTTCCTATTTCTGTTTCTGAAATGTTGGCAGGTATGAAATACTATTAATTTCATAAAGAGTAATTTCTTTCTTCTGACTTGTACTGACAATGAAAAACAAATTTGCTACATTTTCTTGATAATTTTGTAAGTGGTGTAACTTGATTGTTGTTTTTTAGCAACTGTTGAGAACATGAAAGTTGTGGAAGAAATTGATGCAAACACTCTCGTTTTCCACCAACTTCACAAACGTGTTTGGCCTGCTACTCAAAGGGATGCTTTGTTTTGGTCACACATGCGCCAAGTACCCAATGATGAGGATAAGGATGCCCATGACATATGGATTGTGTGTAACAACTCTACGGATCTGGAATCCACTCCTGTAAGCTCTTTAATTTAAATTAATGTGGGAAACATCTAGAAATTCTTATTCTTACTTTTTAAGTAAAAGTTTATAATTCATAATAAACTCGAGATAGAACTCTCTCTAAATAATAAACTCTAGAACTCTAATAGAGGTATGGATTGTTATGAAATAGCCTTTTGACTGCTAGGTCATAAAGCTACTTTCTCTCAAATATTTTTCCACTAGGTAATTATAATTTAATTGTGGCATTTGTCAATGAGAGCAAAAAAACAATGCTGTTCACGTTGCTTCAGGCCAGCTGTTGTTGAGGCCTTTGCTTTCTCCTATCCCATTATAGGATTGTCTTAATCCAAACATCTTTGAACTTGCTTTAAACTTCATGTTTACCGTGATATTTTAATTTTAAAATTTATATTTTGGAACTTTAACTACCCTTAACCAAGTAAGTTGGTTAATTGTTGTTGCGGTAAAAAGAAGCAAGACTATCTTTAAAGCTAATATGTTTAGAAAACCAGGAATATTTTAGAGGAAATTCTGGTATGGGATAACTATGCTGAGATAACCATAGATAAACCATTGTTTTGATAGAGTGGGGTGGGGAAGACACATGTATTGGAAAGTGTATCCTTTGTATAGAGTGCTTATTAAATAGTTTTACAATCTTTGCATTATCCCTCGTTAAAGGTAATTTACTAGTTGTTGAAAAAATGTTTATAACTTTAAAATGTTTATGATTTTTATAAAACAGCAACACTTAAATTTATATCTTATAGATTGGTAAATGTGTTCGTCTTGTTATGACTGTTTCTCTGGTGTGTCAAACATTTGTCGATCCTCCTGCTGCAAACAAAGAAATAAGCAGAGATAACTTGACCTGCCGAATAACATACTGTTCCAGCAGTAAGTATTATCTTTATTGTTAATAAGAATTATTTTCACAAAACATTAGAAAAATTTTATTTAAAAACTATCCAGAATAATTTGAATTACTTTTGATTATCTATTTCCTAAGTTGCTTTGCTTAAGCGCTGGAATAAGAGTAATCTATTATTTTAAGTTTATTGTTAATATTTAGTGTGGTAAATTTGTTTATATGTTTAATTTAAAAGCTTTCATACTTATTATTGGTACTGGAAGATTTTTGTCCATTGATGTTTTCTCTCTTTTACAGTTAACCCTGGCGGCTGGGCTCCTGCATCTGTGCTCAGAGCAGTGTACAAGCGCGAGTACCCCAAGTTCCTAAAGCGTTTTACTCAGTATGTAAAGGACAAGACAGAGAGCAAGCCCATCATGTTCTGATTGCTCTTGTCTCTTCAAAGTGTGCCTAAGCATCTATAAAAAAAGTTGTATTTTTTCCTTCCACTTGCAGTTGATTTGTATGCTGAATCAAGTTTGTGACTGGTACTCCAGTGCAAGATATTCAGTTCATGCATCAAGTTCTCGGGGTATTTTTTCCATTTTAAATGCATCAGGAAGTTAAATGCCGAAATTTGCTATAGAAAACTGTTTAAATAAATTTGTTTTGTTACGTTTTGGCTTTCAATACCTTATCTCTATAAGTTGATCAGGGTTCTGTTTGAAAATTATTAGAAGTTTAGAGTAACTGTTGAACTAAAGTTATTCTTCTGTGCCGAGGCTTACGCTTTAAAAAGAAAGTTGGGGTGTCCTTTGAAATTCCCCATTTTATACTTCTTGTTCTCGATGTGATTGCCTTTTTATAAAATTGTTCTCAGCTACACAAGATATCGTGGAAACTGCTGCCATCCAAGACAAAGTAGCACTCTATTTTAACAGAAAGCCTTATCAGGTAAAGGATGTTGTTAAAAATGAATTTTCTATTGTACCATTTCACGAGATTTACAAAGTTTTAATTCAATTTCTGGAAAATGTTTTGGCATGTTGATGCATTTGCTGACATTGTTAAGGAATGCAATGAGTATCCAAAGTTTTCTAATGGATGTTTTTGTACAGAGAGATGCAAAAAAAATATATCACAGTGAAGAAAACCAACAATTTTAACTCAATATATATATTTAAACTTCTTTTGCTTCTTGTACTGAATAGTTTATCTTATTAAAAATAGTTAATGTGCTGTAAATATAATATACTACAGAAGAACATTTTTAATTAATAAGTATCAGTTTATTAATAAGTATACTTGAAACTCTTGCTGTTTCTTTTTATTTTAATGTTTCCCCCCTAGAAAAGTTTAAAACTTAGTTTTATACGTTTTAATATTTTGTTAAAGTGTGTGTGCTTTCAAATACCAAAAACTTAGTAATTATAGTATTGTGGGAATTATCATAATTTTAAAAAATGAGATTGCCTTAAATTTTTAAACAGTGTTGTCTTCTCAATGTTTATAAAATAAAATTGTAAATTTATCTTTGTACAGTTAGAGTATCTTCTGGTAAATACTTATTTTCTCAAATATGTTAATATGTATTTGTATATTTGTTTTATATTGTATATCAATGCCAAAATCTTATTTTTTTATTTTGTTATTTATTTTTTAAATGTAATTTGTTATAAAGTAAAACATTTATTAGTCCCAACTCAGCATATCAAAGATGTTTAAGATGCTCATTTGGTTCCTTGTATATTTAGCTTATTCAACTCATTGGTAGAAGGTAGTATTCAAATCAGTCTGGTCATTTTTGTTTTGTTTGATATTTAGTACAGAAAAGGAAAGTACATTCTGCTAATGAATTTATACCCCTAAGGTATTTATATTAAACACACATTGAAGAGCAAATTTATCCTTTTTAATGTCTTCCTTAAATCCTTATATATCCACTTATATGATGAATATTTATGAAACAGGGATCTGTTACAGTATAAACAAGATTTTGTAGTTCGTGAAGGTTTCCTTATATTTTCATCTATAAATATTTTAGTTAATATGAAGTATGTAATCCTGTTAAAAGAAAGAAAAACACTAAGAAAGCAAAATTTATTTAAAAAATTATCAAATGGCTGTAAATACAAATTTTGTTTAAATAATGAGCATCAAAGTCAATATCTGTCATTTCCTTTTAACTCTTTTGCAACTCTGCTAAATTTTTCATGTCCTTTGAAAGATGCGTTATGTGTCACATTTGTGATACGAAGCCTTGGTTTAAGATGAACTTTATATTTTACATCATGTACTTTTTGTTTCAAATAGTTTAACAAGACTATGGAAATTGTTGTTACAAAGTATGAATTGGAAAATAAAACCAATTTTTTTACTTGAGGTTTGTTATTTCTATTGTCTGATTTCAGTGGTGGCGTGGTGGCTTGTACTTAGACCCCAGACACCCCCATCCCAATGAAAAACCGAAATAAAATCGAATAATCATCTGAAATTTAAAATATAATAAAATAGATAATATCAATTTCATTTTCATATTCAGAATTCATCTTTCTACTCCCTTCCTTCTATCAGTGAGAAATATTTATTCAGGGAAATGCAAAAGCTTTAATCAAATAAATGATTTTCATCATTCCTTATTCACGTATGGGACCGTCTCCTTTTTTTACGCACAGTATCCATAGCAGTGGCGGCTCGTCCATAGGGGCTGCGGGGCTGCAGCACCCCCAACCAAAATTTCCAGAAACTCCAATTTTTATATGCTTTACAATATTAATAATTATCATTATTATTAAATAAATAATTATCTATATTTTATTGCCCCTTTATTCTTTGTCATTTATAATCCTTTTTCAATTTATTATTCTCTGCAATGCCGTCTCGCCAACATATTTCTTTCCGGGTACATCAGCCCCCGCAAATATAGCAAACGTGGTATAAAACACTAGCTCTATCATATCAAATCAAAATATCAAGAATTTAGCATGCGAATCTGTTTGGAGAAAAGGGGCTGCTTTTCAGCAGCCCTGACCAAAAGAATGATAGCCTTTTCTCCTGAGAGAGCTGTGAAAAAAAACCGAGGGAAGAAGAAAAATATACGATTTCTACTCATAGAGTTAGGAAAGAAGAATAGAGGAGGAATCGGGTCCGATTTCAACGGAAGCGAGCGATCCCATGACTGCCTAGCATGTCAAAGTTATGAGTTACGAGATTTCACGCTATTTGGCGAGGTTATCGCGCTGTTTGGCACGGCGCGGCGCTAAGAATATATATTTTTTTGTTGCCTTATAAGTTTCGTATTTTTGTATCAATGCTATCGTATTTTTTACAGTTGAAATAAATTAGTGATAGCTTCTGTTTTTAAAGATTACATTTTATTTAAGTAATTTTAATTCCAGTATCTGTTATCTGAAACATAAATGAAATTAACACTACTCTATATCCTATTCTAATTCACAACGATAAAGCACACGCAATATTTAAAGGAAAGCAATTTTAAATTGATGTATACAAAAATTAAAGTAAACTGTTACTTTAAGTGGTTAGAAAGATTTAAAAAATAGTTAATTAATTTTGCTTTTATATAGAAGTGCATAAATTGTGTAATTTGAATGGCGAATTACATCCAAAAACATACAGGGAAGAAGTTTATGGATATGTGAAGTGAATTATTACTTTGAAATTTGATGGTCTACTTTTTACCTTATTTAACTTGGAGACTCATCCCCTTTCTCATTAAAGCTCGTTAACCCCCTCTACTTATCACTTCGCGATCTTACAATGTAGCAAAAACCGAAAAGGCACCGAAAAGCTTGAAACTTCAAAATTTAAATACCCAAAAACTAATAGGAAAAAGAGTGACGGTAATCTTCATTCATAAGAGTATGTGGCTTCAAAATAATATTTTTCTGAAAATAGGGGGGGTGTCTTATGCCATAAAACCCCAACCAACCAATCTGCTGATTACAGTTTTTTTAATGGCAAACTCGCAACTGAAAAAATATTTTCGAATTAAACATTTGATGGCTTTTGAACTAGTAAATTAAATTAATAAGATTACATTATACTAATTAGGTTTTGTGTTATGAAATTTCAAGGATATCAAAGCGAAATTTTCTTAAACAGCCCCAGTGATGGAGACATTAATTATTATTACATTATTTTATTGAGGTATTAAAATTCTAAAAGAAGTACCCAAATCTTGTACAAATATCCATAATAATATTATTAACAATATTGTTACAAAAATTACATAAATGTAAATATTGGTAACTTATTTTGATACATTTAGCATTAATGTAGCAGCAATCTAAAAATAGTCTTTACAATATGGCAAAAAAAATCCACAGAAACTTTAAAAAATCACAATTATTTAGAAAATGCATCTCAATAATTGGAATATGCATTTATATTATTCCTCAATAATTATTGGAAATTATCTTCTTGAATTCTTGAGAAAGAGGCAAAATAAAAAATAATAACGCGCTAAAATTAAACCCGCACCAACACAAAACAAGCGCCAAGCTCGATCGCTAACGGCCGCCAAAGCTCATTTCATGACTTAACTTCGTAAAAAACAATTTTCAACCATAAATATTGATTTGAATGACTCAAAAACACATCCAATCTAATCACAAATCTTCATTTTATAATACTAGAAGTAATTTAACTGAAATTCTGTCAAATTTAATCGAATATAGCTCGTGAAAGTCGAACGAACTCGGCGCGAAGTTTTTTAAAATCCCATTCATAAAAATGTTTCGGAGATATTATAAATTTTTAAGCTCAGAATAATTAGTCTTTTCCTTCTACATCATAAACAGGTGGTTTTTTTTCTTTTTCCGATCATTTTTCTATGAGTTATTACGATTTTTCACCTTCGAAATCGACGCGTCTATGGGAGCTCCAATGTTAAAGAACTCTTTTTGCCTAGCATTGATCTTTGGAACACAGGGTTGCCGTCCATGCCGTCTCTATTATTCTTATACCTCTATGTTTCTACTATACTAATAAATCACATTGGTTTTTTAGCTTTTATCACTCCAACACTGTTTTAATTTTTATTTATAGCTTTTTTTCTTTTCAACAGAGAGAACAAAATCTTCTCGGATGTTTCAGCAAGTCAATAAAGATTTATGTTTATTTTTTGTAGCCACTTTTTTTATTCCTCTTTATAATGAACAAATTGAATTCGAAATGTAGATTTTAGTTCATATTCGCTTGATTATCTTCGTAATAATCAGTTAAATATAGGTAAGTGACAGTTTTTGAATGCTTATTAAGTGTGAAATCGAAATTTTATTTTGTTCCCATCTTTTCTATTTGATTTCCCCCTTTTTTTGTTTAATAGAAATATTATTTGGCATTATACCGCTTAAAATACGTTGCTATAACTTGGTACCGCGGAGCAGCACCCCTTATAATTTTACCTTCGAGCCGCCACTGATCCATAGTCTTCCCATTTTTGTCCGGCTGATAAGATTTCAGGCTTTTTGAAAATTTTCTAACATTTTTTCTTTTGGCAAGGAAATATTTTCATGTAGAAAAATTACTGTCTCTGAACTGCAACATCTGCATTTTTTACATTAGTTTTAATACTGTTTTTTCCTTGAAATTATTTCACTTTCATCTCAGAATGAGTAAAAACTCTACTATTATTACTTTCTACTTTATTACTTTCTGGGGTAAGACCCCCAAACCCTCCTCAAAATTTTTAAATCTAATATGTACGGTTTTTATTTTTTTACTTAGGGTAGGTGGGGGTAATTGTCCGCAGTTTTTGGTTTTGAATTTTTGTGGCCCACAGTTTGATTATTTTACTAAGTTTCTGGTATGGAATCTAAAGCTTAGGATGTGGCCTATCAATTCATATTTTTTCCAGCCTTGAGCTGCAAATATTTTTAGAAATATTCAACTTAAAAAGAAAAAAATTGCGGACATTGCCATTTTTTGGGGTAAGTGTCCGCAGTGCGTATACCCCAATAAAATAAAATAAGAGAATTATTAGATATTCCAATTCAAAAACATCAAAATTGAGGTATATTCACAATAGGAAGACTACACAACAATATTCGACATTATAAAACATTATATAGCAAAGTTACTCCACAAGTTGCAAAGATAATCCTTTTACCGGCGTAAAATAGGCCAAATTGTCAGGAAAACTTATCATTTCATGAAACCTTGCATTATGGATTTCATAAGGTTTGGAAAGTTTTAGGACGGTCTTTCTTTACAACAAAAGCTTCTTCTCTTCTGATGGAGTTTCTGAGAACATTTCCACATTTTCAATTGCAGACAATTACCCCAAAATCAATGCGGACAATTACCCCATATCATGATGACAACAAAATGGTACTGATTTTTGAAAACAAAAGTAAACATGAGTATAGTGATATAATTTCAAAGATAAATAAAGGCTCTTTTGGAAAAAAAGCAGATGGATTGAATAAATGTAACTATTCTACCATAATATGAAGAAAAAGTGAGAAAAATACTCTAACAAGGACACTAAAAACTGACCTACTTCATTTTTTTGGACAACGGACACGCTGCTCCTCTGAAATTTTCACGACCATTTGGGGGTTGTGAAAGGAACCTACTGTATCGATTCAGTCGAATATTATCATCAAAAAAAGGCCGTGCGGACCATTACCCCATGCGGACAATTACCCCCACCTACCCTATGGGTCATTCCATGTCAAATTAACCAAAAATCTCAACCTGACCCTCTCAGATTTTATGAAACTTTCAGAATATGTTCTCTCCAATGATATTAAAGAGAAAATGTTTTTATTATTCAATTTTAATCGGTAATTTTTTTATTAAAAATTTTTGAAAAAAGGAAGAAAGGCAATTTTTGGCTGAATAAAATAATATAAAAATAAATTGGCGATAAAAATAAATAATAAAAACATTTTCTCTCATTTATATCATGGGAGAGAACAATTCCTGAAAGTTTTATAAATTTGAGAGGGTCATGTTGAGTGGCTTGTTGATTAGACATGGAAGGACCCTTATAAGGAATGATCCTCTTAAATCAGGGGTCGACAACCTGCGGCTTTTAAAGGTAAAACTCCAAACAATTTCTGGGGAAGAACCCCCAAACACCCCGTCAAAATTTTGAATATAATACATGTGCTGTTTTTCCTTGAAAATTCTGTTACGTTGATCTTCATTATGTTCTATAGAAGTTCTAAAAATAAATAAAACACTACTTTTTTGGGGTAAATTTCCAAAATTTTCCTGAAGTAGGACCTCCCCACCCCCTTCGAAATTTTGCTGTTGATTATACGGTTTTTCCTTGAAAATTCTGTCACTTAATGAGCGGTGCTCTTACTTAGGGTGCAATCCAAAAAGGCCTTTTTTGAAAGGAAATTTTCCAAAAAAATTTCTGGTTTTTAAGTTAAGTTCACTAAAGCAAGTCTCCTAAAACTTGATGTAAAAAGTTCCCGAGAGGACTCAGAAAAATGTTGGGTGTAAACCTCCCCAACTAAAATCACCCTCCCGATCTAAACTGAAATATAATGTAAGCAAATACTATATCATTGAAACAAAAATTTTTAGTGGCTCTTTATAAACTGGGACATTTTGTAAGTTCTAAATTTTGTCTCTTCCTTTTCAAAAGGTTGCCGACCCCTGTCTTAGATGTAGATTAAAGGGTCTCAAAAATGAGTTAAAACACCACTTTTAGGGGCAAATTCCAACATTTTTTGGGGGGAGGACCACCCAATTTAATTTGGTAATGGGATTTACATTGTTTATGTTAGTATTTTGAAGTTTAATGCACCAAAATTAAAATCCTATGAGTGAGTCATTTGAAATTTAATGTATTAAACTACTGATAAGGAGGGATCTTGGGAAAATGTTGATTCAAAACCACCCCCAAAACAAAAGTTTCACTACTTTGACTGACTGCTGTTATTTTTTTCTGAAAATAGATGCATACTTCTAGTTAGTACAAAAAAGTATTTAAAAATTGGACGGAGTTCAATTTGAAGCTCTTTCATTCAAGAAAGATTAGATAAAATGGTTTCAATGGGAGATTAAGGGTTTTTAATCTCCATTTGAAGAAAGCTTGGTTTGCAAAATCGTAACAAACGTACAGAAAAAGCTTTATGAAAATACCTAAATATTCAAGACGATCAAGTTACTATTTTATTTTTTGGACGAAGTAAGTTGTCTATCCACGAAAGTTGACCCATGCTAAAGTAGTAGCGAAATTCGTTAGAGTAGAGCTGAGTTACTTTCGTGGATTTAGAAAGTGCCTTTATTGAAACTTGAAAAGGGGGTCGTCCAAAATTTAGAATCATCTCCATTTTAAAAGTTCAATTCCTCTGGTTGAATTCAAATTCGTTGAAATCAGTCGTTACGATATTAGCTAGGTATATAATTATAATAGGACTCATTTCTAAATTTGTGTGTGTAGATATCACTTTTTCATGTTACAAAAAGTGTTAACTTTAATCGTTAATATCTTCCTTGAATGTTTATTTTCACGAAACTTTTTTTTTCCTGTAAGCTTGCTACGATTTTGCAAGAATGAAATGGGTTTTTTAAACGCTTTTATTCTACTTGCTTTTGGCGGCGTTTTACGGGAGGAATTTTAAAACTCGATTTTCGGGCACTTCCCGATATGTTAGGGCCCCGAAACTTTGAACATAGGTGTAAACCTCATGTCACTCCAATATCCAACCATTCTCTAGTCAAACAACCAAAGGATTAAGTTAATTAACGAGTATTTTTAATTAACAGAAAAACCAGAATTTGATACCTTTCCCAAGGGGCTATTCTCCCTAAACCGTGCACAATTGTTTATAAGGCATAACTTCATCATATTCAAAAGTCAAAACGAGAATTGCCCAGTAATTACGATAATTATAGACGAATAATCACTTTTTTCTTTCTGGATGCTTGTACATAATATTTCAGGCACTTCCAAACGATATAAAGTTCTGAAACTTTGCACCGTGGTGGAAACTCGATGACAATGCAATATTCAATCATCAACTAGTCAAAACCTCCGTAATTTAGGTAATTAACGAGTGTTTTGAGTTATCCTTTTAATTCATATTTGAGACATTCCGTGAAGCCAATGGCTCCCAAAACCTGTAAGATAATATACTAAGTATATAACTACAATATTTAATCTTCAAAACGTGATTTTTTACCTTCCAATTAACAATTAAGATAATTAGCGATTTAAGATAATAACCGCGAGAAAGAAATCGCCAGAAGAGCGAGAAATCGCCGAAAATATCGCCGAAAATCGCCGAGAAGAAAAATATGTTCTTTTATAATTTATTGACTACTGAAAAGACTGGATGGTACTTGTTTGCTCCTTGATACACACACACTAATTCTGAGTTTCTTACGATTGTTTTTTTTATTTTATTGAATGCTTTCTTTTTATTGTGAATCTTTTTGATATCGATGGATTTCATTGGTGATTGAGCGGATGCGAGGAATATATTCTTTGTGCGAGGTATTTTTCTTGCTCAGCTCTGTTATTATAACGTACCCAGCAAAATTAAATAGATTTTAAAATTAACTTTGGAGTTGATTGTCCTGCTGAGTCGTCAGAGGATTGTTCTACTTTGTCAGATATGTGAAAATTTTTTGTTATACATGAAACTAAAATTCCATCCTAACATAACATTAAATATGGTTGAAATAAATACATTTTTTCTTGTGAGTTTTTGTTAAAAAGTACCATGACTAAAAACAAAAAGTAGAAAATAAAATAAGTAAAAAAAAGATTTTTTAAAAAACGCTTTTATTGAAGTGTTCTAAAAGGTCAAAAATAATTTTTTCGGTTTGACAAATAATTTATTGGGAAGTAGAAAATAACTTTTTGGTAAGTAAAAAAAACTGATTTTCTAATCACTAAATATAAAAGCGTGGGCGCTAGTAATTCTTAATTCACTATATATTCTAACTTCTTTATTCTATGTTCTATGACGTTAGATTTACAAATTTCTCATTCATGAGTTTTGAGTGGGATGGATTCACTTTAAATTCTCTGTTAGGTATTTTTATTTATATAAAATTATACATAAATGCCGACGTAATGGCCTGGTCGTTAGAGCATCTGACTGATGCAAAGCCGTACGTCTGGGGTTCGAATCCCCGTTTGGCAAGGATGTTAGTGTCACTGTCCTGTAAAAAAAATTAAATTTAAAAAATTACTAGCGCCCACGCTTTTATTTTTAGTGATTAGAAAATCAGTTTTTTTTACTTACCAAAAAGTTATTTTCTACTTCCCAATAAATTATTTGTCAAACCGAAAAAATTATTTTTGACCTTTTAGAACACTTCAATAAAAGCGTTTTTTAAAAAATCTTTTTTTTACTTATTTTTTTATCTCCATTATAGTTTTTTCTAATTTTTTAACTTATCTTTCCTTTTCGACGCTGTAGTAAAGCCATGGGTTCAGCATAGTCATGATACACTTTATAAGAAGTCCACTGAAAATAAAGTTGAAACTCGAACAAATTGTAACAAAAGGTTTCTCAACGGTTTTCACTTAGGAATGACCTCAATAATAACATACCTAAAATAAGATAATGGAATTTTTTTAAATGGTCGAAAAAAATTCAAATAATAATAATAATAATATAGACATGTGATTACATGTTTAGGTTATTTTTGAGTGCTGAAACCGAATATTACCTTTAGTTTGGAAAAAAGTGGAACTTCAATTTTTAAAATTGATTTGAATGATTAGCTATATGAAAAAATTAAAAAACCCCAAAAACTTAACATAAACCTCAAAAGAGATAAATTCAACGGTTTTCATTTAGAAATGACCAAAATATTAAATTAGCATACGAAAGAGTTAAAGAAGTTCATTTTTTTAATTTCTTTTTTTCTTCAAATTCGTGCCACAAACTTTTGAGACTTTTAAAAAGGTCATTTTTCGGTGGATATTGTCTACAGATAGTTATCTAATGGAAAGTCGGTGGAATTTACACTCAATTAATTAGTTAATTAATTAATTTAAAATTTTGAAATTGGTAAAATACGGTACAAATTTCCAAAGAAGTGAAAACAGGTAATGTTTTGTCATATTTCCATCAGAATTTATTTAATTAATAAAATTTTATTAAAACACATAATTAACAAGTTAATTAAGTTTTTTAATTTAAATTTTTATCACATTATTTAATATCACAATATAGCCTTGAAATAGTACAATGTTTATGGGTTGATTTTTAATCCTATTACATAAAAAGGTATTATTTTTGCAATAAAAACTGAAATAGACTTCAAGATTTTAAAATTATAAAAAATTCTTAATTATGTCAAACTCGTCTTAACACCTGGAACAAATTTCAATAAAAGCTTTTTCAACGGTTTTCACTGACTTTAACAACATACTAAAAATCGGACTATGGGAATTAATTTTTTTTTATTTTGAAATCCATTCAAATTTTTAAAGCAAAATTATTACATTTTTCTGTATCACCATAGAAAATTAACCTATAAACATGTTTTACATGCATCTAGAAAAAAATATCAAATATTTTTGTTCCAGAATGCATGTTTTAAAAAAATTGAAAAATTAAATTTTCCTTAGTCCGATTTTGTTCGATTTTTTGTATGATGTTAGTTAGGCCATTTCTGAGTGAAAACCATTTAAAAAGCGTTTATTGCAATTTGTTATACAGAGTTCATGCGCTTCTTAAAAACTCCTTGAATATGATATTCATTTTCAAGCACTATGGAAACTCCTTGAATTTGGGTTGTACTCCTTAAAAACTCCTTGATTTTCATCATATACATTTCTTTTATAAATTTATCTTCCTGAGAAAAATGGTTTCAATCCGCAGCATTTAATCTGTTAAAAATTGTGATTTTTTGCGAAAGTTTCTTGGGTTTTTTTATTATTAGTGGATACGTGGATTATTGGATTACGTTCTTCCCGTAATTTTCTTGAACTGCTGCGAATGTAGTAGTTTTTTTTAAATCTTGCTGGATTATAACCAGTAATACGTATCTGATCTGATTTTAGATCCTAAAAGTACTATGTTTCTTACTTTTTTTACTTAACTAAAATATTTTGACCAATATCATTTTTGAAATTATTAACTAAATAATTATTTAATTATACAATTGACTATTCACTTATTTTGTGTATTTTTATTTGCGTTTACTTACACTTTGACTTATAAAATGGTTTTAAAACCCGATTCAGGAATGTAATTAGCAAAGTGCGTGTTTTAAGCTGTGTAAAAAATTTTCTTTCTTAAATAATGTGAAAAGATACTCCTTGATTTTTTTAAAAACACTCCTTGAAAACTATTAAAAATACTCCTTGATTTTGATTTGTTAAAGTTTGTATGAACCCTGTGTTCCAGGTGTTGAGACTAGTTAGACATAATTAAGATTTTTTTAATTTGAAGTCTCTTTTACTTTTTTACTGCAAAAATATTATATTTTTCTACATCATAATAGAAAATTAACCTAAAAACATGCCTATTCTTTTGTTCCAAAATGCCTGTTTTTTTTACATATTGAAAAATTAAATTTCTCACTGTCCGATTTTTAGTATGTTGTTAGTTAGGCTTTTCCTGAGTGAAAACAGCTTAAAAAGCGGTTATTGCAATTTGTTCCAGGCGTTGAGACTAGTTTGACATAATTATGAATTTTTTTTATTTTAAAATTTTGAAGTCTATTTCAAATTTTATTGCAAAAATAATATTTTTATGTACTAATAGGATTAAAAATCAACCTATAAATATGTATTACAGTCTAAATTATGATATTAAAATTTTTCAAATTTTATAAAAAAAATTTATTAGTTTGTTAATTATATTTTCTCTACACAATTTTATCGTTAATTAAATAAACTTTGATGGAAATATGTAAAAATATTACCTGTTTTCACTTGAAAATTTATCCTTGATAATTATTTAATCCTTGAAAATTTATACTACATTTTACCAATTTAAAAATTTTAAATTAACTAATTAATTGAGCGTGAATTCCATCAGTTTCCCATTATATAACTATCTGTGGACAATATCCACCGAAAAATGACCTTTTCAAAAGACTCAAAAGTTTGTGGCATGAATTTGAAAAAAATAAGTATTTTTCGCAAATAAAAAAAATTTCAACTTATTTAACTTGTAAAATTTTTAAATTTTTTTGTATGTTAATATTTAGGTCGTTTCTATCTGATTTTTTGTTAGGTTTTGGGGGTTAATTTTTTCATATAGCTAATTATTCAAATTAATTTTATAAATTCAAATGATATTTTTTCCAAACTAAAGGCAATATTCGGTTTCAGCCCAAAACCCCCAAAAGTCCTCAAAATGAGCTGAAACTACTTAACAAGAAATTTTTCCCTTTTGGTGCTCTCCAATCAGGCCCGTAGCTACGGGGGGGGCAGGGGAGGCTGAGCCCCCCCTGGCATCTTCATTTGCCCCCCCTAGAAAATGTTCAAAAATTCTAACCACAAGCACAGCCATAGGGGCAGGGAGGGGCAGCTGCCCCTTCTTTTTTATATCCTTCTAGCTAAGTTAAAACCCAGTTTTATAGGGTCAAATTTTCAAAATTTTTCTGGGGGAGGGCCCCCATACCCCCCATTTGTATTTAAATCTTTATTATTTACAATTTTTTTATAACCTTCATGAAAATCAAAATTCTACTTTAAAATATGTCCTAATTTCGGTCTACAAGTATCAAAAGCAGTTTAAAACCCTGTTTTAAGGTTCAAGTTTCCCAAAATTTTCTGGGGAAGGACCCCCCAGACCCCCCTTTCATACTTGTATCCCCCAATATTAAAAAAATGTTCTTATATTAATATAAGAACAGATGACACGAATTATTGAAGTTCTCTTAGATGAAAATTCAACAAAATAATGTACTACTGTGTACAAACTACATTAAATCTATTAAATATGCATGGGGGATGACTAATATTTTTAGGCCCCTACCGAAAAAAATTATGCCTATTTAAGGATTAACAAGGGGTGATCAGGTCCGGGGTTCAAATCCCGGGCTGGGCAGGGTCCACTCAGCCTTTCATCCCTTCAGTGGGTCGATAAACTGAGGACCAAGCATGCTTGGGAACTAAACACTGGGGGTCTCACGTTAGACTGACCACCTAACTGGGACATTTGCCTAGCACCCCACGGTCACGAAAACGAAGATGGGCATCGTAGGCACTAGGGCTGTTGCAGCCGATGGTTTAGTTTAAGGGGTGATCCACCCTTTTCGAGTTTTCCTTTTCAATTCTTGAGCTTACATGGAGCAGTTCCTTCTATACATTAACCCAAAAGGATCCAAAAATGGGCTAAAACTTCTTTAAGCTTCAAATTTCTAAAGTTTAAAAAAGGAAAACTTAAGAAAACAGAAAAGGTATTAAAACCAGAAGAATTTAGGACCTAACTCCTCCCGAAACAAAAGTCTTGTAAAGCTCCTTAGGCCTGAGGGTCTTATGGGTTTTGTCCCCTAGTCAAACAGTTGAACTGAACCTATGCCTAGATGAATCCTATGATACATCCTGAAAACTGAAAACCCCCTTGCCCCCCCTGAAAAAGTGGCGCCCCACCAAAGGGAAATTCCTGGCTACTGGCCTGTCTCCAATGAGTTTGAAAAGCTTACAAAACACAAGTTTAATGGGGAATTTTCTGGGGCAGGACCTTCGACCCCCTTGAACATTTTTTTATTTGTAACTTTGTTCCCTAGAAAATTCTGTGGGTTTCAAAAGGAATTGGTTTTTTTTTGCCCAAAGGGTCTCAAAATGTGCTGGAACACTACTTTAAAAGGCAAATTTTCAAACTGAAACTCCCATTGAAGAAATTTAACATTTTCTGTAAAATAATCATTAAAATACTATTTCTAAGAAGTGACCTAACATACTGTATAATAAAGATATGCAGTATGCACTCGTTGGGGGTACCTTAAAAAGGACGTTTAGTCAACACCCCCCTCCAAAAAAAGTCTGGTGATGGCGTCTGGGAATATACCAGTGCTGAGATTGGGGAGGCAAGCCGTCCCCCAAAATGTTTGGACCGTCCCCATCCTCTGAAATATTTGTTTCAACGAAAATTTTTTTATAAATTTAAAGGAATATGTGTTAACCCTCAAAATGAGTTAAAACCTACATTTACAATTCAAATTTCAAAAATTTTTAGGGGGAGGTGCCCAAACCCCCCAGCGGTACCACAAGGGGATCTTGCGTGATATTTTTTGGAAAATTCCCCCACATTTTGTTGTCAAAAGGGAAAAGTGATGGTCTGGAAAAGTGCCATCCTTGGACCCAAAAAGGTTCTTAAATGAGTTAAAACCCTACTTTTACGAGTCAAATTTCAAAATTTTTCTGGAGACCCCCGTACTCCCAACGGTACCACACAAGGGGATCTTGCTTGATACTTTTTGAAAATCCCCATCATTTTGATATTTTTGTCAAAAGGAAAAGGTGATGGTCTGGAAAAGTGGATCCCTGGATCCCTTAGAGTCCCCTAATCTATAATTTATACGTATAATCAATTTCGGTAAGTACCCCCGAAATTGGTCATATTTTGCCCTTTATCAACCATCTACTCTGTATCAAGGTGAGTCCCTCCAAATATTTTTCTCCAATCTCAACACTGCATGAAACAAACATGGCGGAATTTCGTGGGGTGTATATCCCCCTCCTCTGAAAAGTCGGGAATTTTCTTTCTACATACTTTGTATCATTTTCGGCTAGAAGAAAATCAAATTCGCGTCCCACAATTAAACGCGCTTTTATAGTCCTCTACTCTCCTTATGTCAATTAAGCTTTTAAAACGTATGTCATTCCAAAACTTTCAAATGCTTTTCTATTCAAACAACTTTATAACATTAATTTGTGGTAACCGCTTAAGCAGTTCATCAGGTTCACATGCTCATGTTCAGAAGGTGGCTTAAATAAGAAGGCAGATTGGATAAAACTCAACAAGTTTATTTGAACATTAAAATCAAGGTTATAGCTGTGCCGGCACGGCAACAAGAAGATAAGATAAGAACGATTGACAAACAGTGATCACTTTTTATAAGATAGGGGATGTGTTGCCACACCCATGTACTAAATTTCATAACAGTTCATTTGCATAAATTACACTGGAATTTACAGAACATTAGAAGTGGGACTCGAACCGCACTGGAGATTATAGAACAATAGCAGTGGGACTCGAACCGTAGTCGAACTTTAGCCGCCACAGTACCCCCCCTCAGTGATCAAGGGGTATCCTGAAACGGATTCGCCTTCCGGAACGACTAACAGTCTCTGCGGGTTGAACAGGAACAGTCCGGGGATGTTGAGAGCTTCCCGTCTCAAGCTGTGGCTGAAGGAGGAATGCTGGCTTAACACGATCAATCGAAACTGTTACCTTGTGGTTACCACGCTGTATTTGAAGGTTCTTCCTATTCCTACGGAGAATCTTGAATGGACCCTCGTAAGGAGGCTGAAGAGGGCGGCGCACTGAGTCGACCCGAACAAACACGTGAGAGCATGTACCGAGTTCCTTGTGGACGAATACATCTGGTCTGGAGTGACGTGCCACAGGAACAGGCTTCAAGAGGTTCATGCCTGTCCGGAACCGCTTGACGCAGTCATGAAGCTGGCGAGGTGTTGGCGTGACCGTAGCCTCTGCGAAGAACTCACCGGGCAGGCGTGGTGTCGAGCCGAATACGAACTGAGTGATCGAGGCGTCCAAGTCTTCGCGGATGGAGGAGCGCAGACCAAGCAAGATCAAGGGGAGTTTCGCAACCCAGTCCTCGGAGGCTTGACAGCGAATCGCAGCCTTAAGACCTCTGTGAAACCGCTCAACCATGCCGTTAGCTGCGGGGTGGTAAGCGGTAGTCCGAGACTTTTCAGCTCCCAAAAGGTTCGAAAACTGCTTGAGAAGTTGAGACTCGAATTGTGCTCCCTGGTCTGTGATGATGGTCTGCGGACATCCAAACCTGGCGATCCAAACTGAAAGGAAAGCTTCGGCCACTGTCTCAGCCGTTTGATCCGGTATTGGGATCGCCTCGGGCCAACGAGTCCATCTGTCCACACACGTGAGACAATAACGATTGCCACGCGATGGAGGAAGAGGACCCACAATGTCCATGTGAATAACTCGAAAACGATCGTCCGGCTCGGGGAAAGTTCCAAGAGGTGACCTAGTATGTCTAGTAACTTTTGACTTTTGGCACGGCACACATGACCGGGCCCACTTGGCGCAGTCTGCTCGCAAATTTTTCCAGACGAATCTTGACCTCACCATTCTGATGGACGAGCGAACACCTGGGTGAGCCAGATTGTGCACACTGTCAAATACTTGACGACGAAACTCTCTTGGTATATACGGCCGATCTACACCAGTTGAAACGTCACAAAAAACTTTTAAATTTGTTCCGGGAATCGAAACATCTTTCATGACCAGGTTTGATCCCGGACCACGCAACACCTCTAATTCTGGGTCATTAAGTTGACTATTAGCTAATAATTTATAATCTATTTGATTAGGAAAATCTAAACTGAAAATTCGTGACAGAGCATCAGCAACCACATTTTCATCACCAGGTAGATACTGGATATTGGTGGTAAACTGACCTATGTACTCTAAATGTCTCTGTTGTCTTGGTGAGCACTTGTCCGATCTCTGCCGGAATGCGAACGAAAGTGGTTTGTGGTCGGAAAAAATTACAAATTCTCTACCTTCTAAAAAATGCCGAAAATGCTTGACTGCCGAGTATGCAGCCAATAACTCTCGGTCATAAGCGCTGTATTTAATTTCAGCAGAATTTAGTTTCCGGGAGAAATACTGAAGAGGTTGAACTTTCCCACCAACCACTTGGTTCAACACAGCTCCAACAGAGACCGAAGAAGCGTCAACCATGAGAGAAATTTCTGCATCCATTACTGGATGAGCTAACAAAGTAGATGTCGCCAGACATTCCCTACATGCCTCAAAAGCATTAATGGCTTCTTCGTGCCATTGAATTTTTGACTGATCGTTCTTTTTTTTGCTGTTAATGAACGCGTATAATGTGGACTGGACCTCTGCTGCCCTTGGGATGAAACGATGGTAATAGTTAAGCATCGCAAGGAAACGTCTCAGATCCTTCACAGTCTCAGGACGAGGAAAATTAGCTATGGCTGATACCTTTTCGGGTACGGGTGCTATACCAGCAGGGGAAATGAGATAACCCAAGAACACTAACTCACTAGCACCAAAGATGCATTTATCAGGGTTAATAACCAACCCGTACTGCTTCAGCCTGCTAAATATTTGCTTTAAGTGATCTTTATGAGATCCCTTGTCCTCTGAGACTATCAATATGTCATCCAAGTAGGAAAAGCAGAAATCCAGCCCTCTAAGCACTTCGTGCATAAACCTTTGGAAGGTATTCCCTGCATTTCTTAATCCAAAAGGCATTTTAACGAACGAAAAAGAACCGAAAGGGGTTGTTACTGTTGTTTTTGAAACATCGGATGGCTCGACAGGAATCTGGTAATACGCCCTAACTAAGTCAATTTTTGAAAAGACTGTTTTCCCCGAAAGGCAGTGGGAAAAATCGTGGATGTGGGGGATTGGGTAACGGTCAGGAACGGTGACAGAGTTTACCCGCCTGAAATCCCCACAAACGCGCCAAGACTTATCTTTTTTGGGAACCAAATGTATTGGGCTGGCCCAAGGGCTGTTGGCCGGAACAACAATGCCTTCCGCGAGCAACCTTTCAAACTCCTGTCGAACGATCTTCAGTTTTTCTGGCGACAATCTACGAGGCTTAGAAAAAACGGGTGGGCCCGTCGTCTGGATACAGTGGGTAGTGGTATGTAATACGTTGGTAGTTGATAGGTTTGCGTTTAGAATCTCGGGAAATTCTTGCAACAGGTCATGGTAAGGGGAATCGTTAGACACCAAACTCAACCCAAGAGAAGGACCCTGGAAAACTTTAGATTTAATGCTGAGAGTTGTCTCCTTATCGATTAATCTTTTGTTTTTAACATCTACAATAAGACCAAACTTATGTAAGAAATCCGCGCCGAGAATGGGCCGGGTGACTTCCGCAATCAGAAAGTTAAAAGGAAACTTACGCCGCAATCCAATGTCAACGTTTACGAATTGCATGCCGAAAGTTCGTATGCGCGAGCCATTTGCAGCATACAGGTTAACGTTTTGATTTGGCTTCAAATTTTTTGATTTATCCTTCGGAATTACGGAAACACCCGCCCCAGTGTCGACAAGATAGCGTAACTTGGTGACTTTATCAAAAACAAAGAGACGACTGCCGCTAAACTCGACCTCTTCCGTCGTCGCGAGGGTCGGGTTGGCTAGTTTTCCGAACCCCTCCAGGTACATGGCGGGTTGCATTTACGAGCCTTCTCGCCGTATCGAGCATGATACCAGCACAACTCACTATCCCCTTCATCCTTTGGCCTCGGGCTCTTCGAGCGAAATCTACCGCGTGATTTCGAGCGATTGCGAGATCTACCTATTCTCGAGACCTGCTCGCGCAGCGCCGAAATTTCCTTCCGCAATAGAGCTAGCTCGGAAACCTCACTATCTGGCTTTCTATCTATCGCAAAAGCCCCTGCACCTCTAGAAACCTCCAAAATTTTGTCCGCTATGTCAGCCTGTGCTAACACGTCTTCCCTTGAAGCGCTGAGGATTTGCTGAGCCGACACCGGTAAGCGCTGTAACCAAAGCGTTTTCACAGACTCATCCGAAAATCCCTTTCCCAATTCAATCATTTCCCTTAATAAGGTACTAGGTTTTTTATCCCCCAATTCCAGATCGTGCAATAACAATCGCAGTCTCGATGTCTCAGACTCAGAGAACTGATCGATTAAACGTTTCTTTAACGCGTCATACTTCCCCGATGCAGGAGGAGAGCAAATCAGATCACTGACGTGAGAAAGAATGCTCTCATCTAAAGCAGCTACCAAACAATAATACTTCGTCTGATCAGCACTAATGCCGGAGGTAGCAAACTGTGCTTCAATAAAGTGGAAATAAGGTACCACATTTGATTTCCAAAAAGGGGGTGGCTTAAAGCCGACTGCGTGGACTTCACTTTCAACAATCGGGACATTGGGGTTGGGAACGGGGGGATTGGTTTTTTTGGGAGATTGAGACATACCACCTCACAGACGACGGCTCCAAAAAAAATAAAAAAAGGCACAATATCTCATACTAAATAAATATTAATAGTAATAAACCCTATCAGAACCAGAGGTGTCACGCGGTGCGAAAATCAGAAGGGTTACCTGGTTTTAAACAAACTCATCCTCAGTTCAACTCACGTCCAGTCAACACTGGTCACGTCCGGGTCACCACTGTGGTAACCGCTTAAGCAGTTCATCAGGTTCACATGCTCATGTTCAGAAGGTGGCTTAAATAAGAAGGCAGATTGGATAAAACTCAACAAGTTTATTTGAACATTAAAATCAAGGTTATAGCTGTGCCGGCACGGCAACAAGAAGATAAGATAAGAACGATTGACAAACAGTGATCACTTTTTATAAGATAGGGGATGTGTTGCCACACCCATGTACTAAATTTCATAACAGTTCATTTGCATAAATTACACTGGAATTTACAGAACATTAGAAGTGGGACTCGAACCGCACTGGAGATTATAGAACAATAGCAGTGGGACTCGAACCGTAGTCGAACTTTAGCCGCCACAAATTAAATAATTTTCAACTATTAGGGCATCCGCATAGTCGGTCTGGAAACTAGAATCTGGAGTAATTCGATCCCCCGCACGTGGTCCCCTTGCAGCCTTCGCTATACAAAAAAGGGGGTGGAAGCGTCCGAGAGGGAATCTGTTTACTCGCTGTCAAACACTATCTCATCCCCCTCTCCTTGCGTTGGAAAGGCTGGCGGGGGAAAGCGTGCCGGGGTTCAGTGATTTATAATTTCCCAGTTTCAGCCATAGTCCAGGCAACGAAGGGTTATAGAGGGAAGTTCTTGGAACACAATTTTTGACTTTAGAACTTTGTTTGGACTAGTTTGGAGGTAAACATATCAAAAGTCCCCAACCCTAGCCCCTGAGCTTAATGTAGGGGGGGCGTTTAAAAGTCTCATTTTTCAGTTTTTGGCTTATTACTCTTAGAAAATGCATCCCCACGAAAAAGTTTCAGTTATCTTTTTTAAAGTAGATAAAATTACCAACAATTTAAGACCATTCCCAGGTTTATAGGTCCAATAGATCCCGAGTTACATCTCTTCAAAAATGGAAAATTTGTTAAAAAAGTTCGAAAAATTGAGTAAAATTCGTATTTAAAGCAATTTATTGGCTATATTACACTTCTAAGAGTGAAGTAAGGGCTAAAACCTTATAGTACAATTATTTAGCTTTAATTTAAGCCCTGAACCAAGTCTGCGAGAGAGAGAGAGATCAATAGTTCTTACGCTATCTGAAAAAAAAATTTGGAAAATGGGATTTTCCCAGAAAGGGGACCTAGAGGTTTGAGAGTACAGTAAAAAGAGAAGAAAAGTGGTATAAATTAATATACCAATATTGAAAACAGTATTTATTTGTTTGAAGTATTCCATTTTTACCTTATAAAATTTATTAATTACCTATTTCTTAATTATTAATTATTTTCAATTTAATTAATTTTTTGTTCTATATTTATTGAATTTAAAAAATGATCGTCATATTTATGAATTTTGCATACTTGTCATATATAAATTACAGCTTATAACATTTAGGAGGCATAGGTTCATGTTGGTATAACGGTTAAGAGGAAATTTCGAGAGGCTTTTGTCCCCTCAAAAAGGAACGGATTGGGCTATGTTGGTGTAAAAAAGGAAGAACACTGAAAAAACAGCAGGCTACAGGTTTGTAGGAATACAGTAAAAGAGAAGAAAAGTCGTAAAACATAAAGGACATGACCACTCTATACAAAATGAAAGCTGATTAAATTTGCCTCAAGTTTTACTCAGTACAAGTGTAGGCCCGATGACCAGGTTCCTCACACTTAATTAAAGAATATCTAGACATGGGAAAATATTTTGCTATGACCATGTTTGTGCATATAGGACAGGCATTGTGATAGTTTTACAAAACAACCGTTTAGTGAAAACGAAGTTTATTGGCATTGAAAAGTAAACATAATACATTACAATAGTAGGTATCATTCAGTTAATTTCTTGCTCTCTTAGGGCGGGGAGGACCTTGATCCTCGATTTTGTTTTCATCTTCTGTATCATCCTCTCCATCGGATCCCTGTAGGGAAACAGAGGATCCTCCTGTTCTTCTTCACTTTCGGAGTCAATTTGAAAGACCGCATTCAGGCAGTTCCCCTGGCAGTTTTGGCATGCTGGGGAACATTTGAGGCTTGCTTTTTTACAACCACACTTCGCGCTGGCACAGTCTTTCACGCATTGGCAGAAAATTGTTTTTAGGATATCGTCCGGTGCAGCTGCTAATTCACTATGCACTGGAACCAGGCAGTTATTCTCCATCTTCCATCCATACATCTAATTCCAGCCCGAATTACAAGTTTGGGGGGGGCCAGGACAAAAGACTCACTTGGGGCCTTCGACATGTCTTAAAGTAAAATTTAAATTTATTAGACTTGGAATATCACAGCACAGACGACATGTAATTTACAGAAGAATATTAAATTTAAGTAAAAATGCTAGAGGGTTTCGATATGTTCAGCAAGGAATCGAATCGGAATGGCGCTCCCGGGAAAAATCAAAACATGAACAGCATCAAAAAAGTTATAGAGTAAGAACTTTTGATCTCACAGACTTGGTTCAGGGCTTAAATTAAAGTTAAATAATCAGCTTTCATTTTGTATAGAGTGGTCATGTCCTTTATGTTTTACGACTTTTCTTCTCTTTTACTGTATTCCTACAAACCTGTAGCCTGCTGTTTTTTCAGTGTTCTTCCTTTTTTACACCAACATAGCCCTGTCCGTTCCTTTTTGAGGGGACAAAAGCCTCTCGAAATTTCCTCTTAACCGTTATACCAACATGAACCTATGCCTCCTAAATGTTATAAGCTGTAATTTATATATAACAAGTATGCAAAATTCATAAATATGACCCTCATTTTTTAAATTCAATAAATATAGAACAAAAAATTAATTAAATTGAAAATAATTAATTAAGAAATAGGTATAATTAATAAATTTTATAAGGTAAAAATGGAATACTTCAAACAAATAAATACTGTTTTCAATATTGGTATATTAATTTATACCACTTTTCTTCTCTTTTACTGTACTCTCAAACCTCTAGGTCCCCTTTCTGAGAAAATCCCATTTTCCCAATTTTTTTTTTCAGATAGCGTAAGTGCTATATATAAATATATTGATCTCGCAGACTTGGTTCAGGGCTTAAATTAAAGCTAAATAATTGTGTTATAAGGTTTTAGCCCTTACTTCACTCTTAGAAGTGTAATATAGCCAATAAATTGCTTTAAATACGAATTTTACTCAATTTTTCGAACTTTTTTAACAAATTTTACATTTTGAAGAGATGTAACTCGGGATCTATTGGACATATAAACCTGGGAATGGTCTTAAATTGTTGGTAATTTTATCTACTTTAAAAAAGATACTGAAACTTTTACGTGGGGATGCATTTTCTAAGAGTAATAAGCCAAAAATTGAAAAATGAGACTTTTAAACGCCCCCCCCCCTACATTAAGCTCAGGGGCTAGGGTCGGGGACTTTTGATATGTTTACCTCCAAACTAGTCCAAACAAAGTTCTAAAGTCAAAAACTGTATTCCAAGAATTTCCCTCTACACCCTTTTTTGAGCATTCGTTGCCTGGACTACCAAATCCAGACCCACTATGCGGAAGCCCTTTGTCATCGTCATGTTGAAGTTGAACAAAGGATAGTTCGGCGCCTCAGTACAGTGCTTAATAGTTTCTTTGTCTCCCGTTAGATGGCGCTAATGATCCACCGATCTACAATGCAAGCAAAAGACCAAGCCAGAGAACGACAACAGCTACAATTCCCCTCCAACCAATCAAATTCCATAAATCGGAAATCTCGTCTTCTGATTGGTCCGCGCTTCCTCTGGAGCACTGATGAGGTGCTTTTTTTCCTCCTCGGCCTGCTGCTGTCACGTACAGCCATAAAAAAAAGACGAAAAGAGAAAAGAAAGAAATGGAAAACTAAAATAAAAAAAGCTGCCGGGAGGAGCGCAAGAGAGGGAGAAGCCAGCAGAGCAATGGCGGTTGAGGAAAACCGAGAAAGCTGGAGTGGATGCTTCGGTTGGGGCTGTGGTAGCCACACACAGCCAACCAGGATGAACGTCCGTGACCTCTGGGGTGCCCTTTTCTCTCGTTTGCACTGCGTCTTCTTTGTCTCCCGTAAATAAATTGTCTGTTGCGGTTTTCGAGCGGAATAATACACCTTGACGAAAAATAAAGTTGCTTTACCATTTCTTAAAATAAAAAGGTTTCGCTTGATATCCACTCAAATGTTTATGAAAGCTCTGTGAATATCTGTAAGTGAAAAAATACTTCAGACATTTTTTACCTGTACCCTCTGAATATACGCTTTTAGAACAAAGCAATCGATTTTTAAAATGAGAGCACTTCCATTAATATAATTGTGATGAATAATTTTTTTACGCCCTTCAGCTCAAGATGTTATTGCTAATGATTGGTGTTGATGTTTTTACAGGATCTGGTGTTCTGCCCAGAGCATACTTGGGCTCGAGCCCACCCAACGTGCTCTAGTCTTGCTTCGTAGCGTACTTATTATTCACGGACCACCCAAAATGTGTCAGGAGAAAAGAAGTTGTGTTTGTGTAGAGAAACGAGCTTTTCTACTGAAATGGAAGTTATCGAAAAACTTTTTAAAAGGTTAGAGGAGTATTAAGGGAGAGAAAAAATTATCTGGACGAAAAAAATAGTTGAAACTACTTGCAAAGCTATCAAGATAAAAAGTATTAGCATCTTTTCTTAAAAGCGTGTGCATTTGACTGATATATTGCGCACAACAAATAATAATAATGTCGTGATTTTCTACTGGTTATCAGCAATTTTCTAATGTTCCCCTTAGAAATAACTCCATGTGAAAACGAAATATTAGGGAAAACCAATCGGTGCAGAGAGAGAGAATTTTTCATATTTGGATCTTTTAGACAAGTTGTCGTTAGACCAGTTCTGTGTACACACAACTCTGAAAAATAAAAAAACCCAGGCTTGATAGATTTTGAAACCAGAGAAAGTCTCCTTTTTTGCCCCTCACTCTTTCTCTCTCAGCCTACGGTTCACCCCTCCTTTTCTGCAATGGAAAGGCCCCACTTTTTTTTTCCGAAAACGTGACGCGAAAAGAAAGATACGCGGCAGAGAGAGATCAGTGGAGGTCAAAGGTGTGAGGCAAAGTATGACTGCAAATTGCTACTCCGGCTTTCCAGCCTACCTCCAAAGGTGTGTAGCGGTAACGAGAAAACGATAAGCTGGGGGTTGAGGGTGAAAAACAATAAAGAACGAATGAGGCAAAAATGGAGAATTTTAGTGAGAGGGAAGGCGATGGCGAAGAGAAACTGGATTCGCTTCTTCAAGTCTTAATTATGATGAAAGCGTTGTGAAAGGAATGGATTAGTAGGATTTCGAAGCTTGACAAGCTTAGAAAAACAAGTTTCTGTTCGAGAGTATTTTAGCCAGTTTGGCTGGTTAGTATTCGCGACGGCATTGATCGGACAACGACAAAAGCTGTCTCGATTTGGATTTGTTTTCTTGAACTAGCGCTTTTGACATTTGGTGAGTGTCAAATGACTAATTTTGCTGGTTGAAAGGACGCGTGAAGCGAGTTTTTTTCTTCGCACGCCTGTCCGCTCATTATTGCATGCACGAACTGAACTGAAATGACCTCGTTCTCTTTGTTTCACTCTTGTGGGGTTTTCATCCATCTGTAGACATGAATGCTTAATCCCACAGAGTAATCGTCTTATGTGGTTTCTGCGATTTGAGTTTTTAATTAATTTTATTGGCTTGATATGAGAAAATTTGGTAATTTCGGTGTTTTTCACGCACACAATACTCTTTCTTAATCAAAGAAACATTATTCAAAGTGTTTTTAAGTTGTTTAATTGCTAATGGTGGACCGAAAAATTCAATACAAAGTAAGCAAAGTGTAAACGTTTCATAGAAAATTGCTCAACGAGTACAGCTCGGTTATTGTGATGAATTTGCCAACTTACCAAATAAGAAAAAAAATTAACACTAACGTAAAATGTTTAATTAAACCCTACAAAGACAGGGGAACACCTTTTAGAAAATTTCTAGCTATTTGATAATTTAAAAAAGCGATGAACAATCTAGATGTGTGATGCTGATCAACTTATTAATAAAATGAAAAATTTCTGTCGGGTCGGAGGAAGCAGATACAATGTACTTTTGTTTGCTCATACTTTGTATAATGCAGTTCATAAGCTGAACTGTATTATAAAATTCAAGCAGTGGCGTAGCTAGAAAGATTTTAGGAGTCTGGCTTTAATGGCCAAATAAAAAGGAAATTTTCTGACTTTTTGGGGGGAAGATATTGATCTCATTGATGGACCTTAATTGCTTTTCCAACAGTTTCCAATTATTTTATGCATCTGTAATCAACAATCAACTCAATAGACGAAAAAACCATCTCTTCTCCATACGTCGGAAAGGGCGGAAACAGACAACACACGAGTCGCCATTTTCCACGCAAGAGATGCGTCCCGTGGCGCGTTATGTTCGTGTTCCATCAGGTGTGGCTCCAACGTGCGGTCATCTGTGCTGTGCACTGAACAACACACACGATATAATATATCTGGCCGAGGCATCGCTTTTCACGAACTGCACGCTTCGCATGACCCTCCCCCTTCCTTTTCGTTCCATCGAATTATTCAATGTCGCCATGGCAACGCTCCGCAGATGGCCCTTTCTTTCCTGGTGCCCTGCCCGTGTGTTCGAATAAGCTCTTTTTTGGATTGGATCTGTGGGGTCCACAGACAAGAGAATGTTTGCACAAAATGGCTGAATTTGTGCGGCAATGGAAAAGGGCTGGAACAAAAAACTTGATTTAGCTGCCTATAAATATTTTTTCATCTTTTTAAGAATATACTAAAAAATATTTTTTAAGTGATTTTGTATCCATCCTTAAAGAAGGGAAATTGTTTATTTTCAACTTTTGATCGACTTTCAAGCCTTTAAAACACATACCCAAGGAGAAGATAAATTTATAATAGATTATCAATTTTAAAAGTAGGTATCTTGTTCTTGAATTGGAATTTTAATTTTCGAAATTTATAGATTTTTACTTGTTTGTCTGGTTCTGGTGATTTGAGATATTTCGTATCTTGTACATAGGTTACTAATACTTCACAAGATTCGTGTTTTTTAGTATCATATATTTTTTAGCTTCTAAAATATGTTATACTTTCATATTAAAACTTATAACTTATCAATCAAAATTTTTCAGAAAATATGGAATGTAAATGATATTTTTTTACATTTTAGCATAAATAATCAGCTAGGAAACCCTAACGTCATCATTTTCAATGCTAAAAGCATGTTGACTCTAGAACTAGTATTCAACACTAAAGATATTTGATGCGAACGTAAAAGTTTTCTCAGGAAAAAACAACCGTTACCCGATCCTGTAAAACTGTTTCTCCTTGTGCGTTGTGGCACAGCAGTTAAGCATGAAGTTTTACCATGGCATTCTTTATTGTTATTATGTATGGGACTGTGGGAGAGAAGGATATAAACGTGATTATCTGTATATTTTGTTTTCCGTTTTCTAAAACTTAGTTCTTTTATCCAAACAGAAATTATATTGATTTTAAATAAGGCATATTTAAAAAAGAGGTTTCAAAAACTAAAACCTTAGTAACTACAATTTTTTTATTAATAGTTATTAATTTCGATTATTGGTTTCTATGTTCAAAATTCTAAATTAGTGTTTAGAAACCTTCGCTGTGTGTTTTGTAAATTAACCTTCATAATTCAATTTATTTTGAATTAATTTGACAAAATTTTATTCTTTGTTGTTTAACACAAACCCAGACTATTAAATAAATTGAATGCTTGATAAATTACAGGCACTTTATAATAACCTCCAAGAAACTCAGTTTACTATTTAATTGCTGAGAAATGCTGATTATCTCTCAACTCAACGAACTGTGACGTAATGATGGTGATGGGTTCCGTCTTAATTTGGGTTTCTAGATCGAGTTACTGCACTTAAACACTTCAAGGTTAGTTGAACAGCTTCATAACGTCCGAAACGGTAGTGCCAAATGTGGTAATTTGTTTCTCTCAATTGTATTGCATAATGACAGACTACGAAACACTTTTTTCACTTAACTGGACAAATTTAGGAGAGAAAACCAAATCTATTATTTGCAGTGCATTACTGTAATTTTGACAGTAATAAACGTAAAAAGAATGTTTCAAACGTTATTATTGACTACTTTTATGCCATATTATTTTATTCTTGTGAATTACGAATTTTCCATAACTTTTCAAAAGCAACAAGACACCAAACAGTTTAAAAATGGAATTCATCATTGATTATTTTTTTAATAAATTAATTTAAGTTTATCTCAAACAAAATTCTTTTAACTTATGACTGGTAAAATTTTTGTGCTTTTTACTTTATTCCTTTTTTAAAATGAATAATTAATTGTGGAAGTATTTAATCTCACATCACATTTAGGGCCATATTCAGATGTTCGCCATCAGTGAATCCGCCGCGCGTATCCGCCGAAATGGTATTAAAATTAACTTTTTCGTGACTCACTTTGTCTGAAACGCCGAAGGCGGATTCACCGGCTCTCTCGCCGGCGGATACGAAACCGCCGACGACTTTCTCTTCTCTCATTGGCTGAAACCGCGCTGAAACCTTGGAAACAGTTTGTTTACATTCTTCATTCGGTTGTACTTCGTAACAAAAATTTGGCGTCCATCTTGCGTGAAATGTGCATGCTTTGATTAGTAGGATGTTGGTATGGATTAATATATTAAAATAATTGATAACTTTAACAAAAATGAGAGAGCACAGAAGAAAATGGAACAGCTGGGATAAGAGTCGCCATGTCAAACCAACACTCCTTGCCCTGCTTCGGATCACGCCCGATAGCAAAGAAAAATGTATTGAGGTATGTAAATTGTATTTTTATTTAATTTTCTCGTTTATGGAATATTTCAGAATTGGTAAATGTTTTAGTATTCAATATTTCGGATCAATTCGGTTAGATGTTCCGTTAAATATCACCAAGTTTGTTTTGGTATCAAATATTAGAAAAATCGCTTCAAAAATTACTAATCTTAATGTGATAAAAATGTTCATTTTGTATAAAATTGAATAATTTATAATATTTTTAATGTTACATTAATCGACGTGGCAAATTTCTTTTTGAATTGTTATATTTTAAGATTAAGAATTCTGAATAGACTAGAGGAAGTCCAATTCAAGATATGAATTAAGAACATGAATGGTGTTCAATACTTTTTTTTATTCAGTGGAAGTTATAAATGAAAGCTTTAAAATAAATATATTTTAATTTTTAAGATATTATTTTTGCACAGAATATATAATTTGGTTATTACTTGTAATTCTTGATTGTTTTTATGCGCAGCTGACAAAGCATTTGTTTGCGTTGGACTATCACATATTTAAAGAATTCTTATTCTCTCGCTTTCTATTAAACTAACTTCCTTCCGCAAAAAGGTTTTTTTTTAAATTTAGGATAGTATTAATTGAATTATGAAGTTTACAGTTTACACCACACACATACAACATAAAAATCATTGAATGTATATATAAACATTTCAATATATCATTGAATAGTAATCAATTATACTGTTGAATAATTTTTTCTTGTATGTAATTAATATTTTGATTTTGTTTACATGCTAGTATAATTTTTTTCAGCTCAACTAAAATGCTGTTCTTTGTGAATCCAAGAAAGAATTATTGAAAAGGGCAAATTATGAAAGTTTAAAAGGATGACACTTCTATTTAAACTGAGAGTTATCTTTTAAAAAAATTAACCATTTGATAAATGGTAATGGAAATTAATCAATTATTCATTTAAATTGCTTTGAGGTAGTACAGTTATTGTATTTGATATAATTTATGAAACAAACTTGCTCCTATGAACTGTGACCATCAAACAGTGACAATCCATACTTAAATAAGTCAAACGGTATCTACTAATAAATGCCATTATTTAGAAAATAGTTGTAAAAATGTTTGAACAAATTGGTGTAGTGCTTACTTTTTTTGTTGATAATAAATAATCTTTTTTGTGATTAGAAGAGTTTTTATGTTTTTAGGATTTAGTTCATACAATATACTTTGAAATTTTTATAAGTTACACTTTTGTCTAACTGGAGTACTAAAAATTTGTTTCTAAAATCTGCCTCACTCTTTCCTACATGTTGTACAAATTTCAATTCAATAAAAAAGAACTGCAATAGTTTACACATTTAACTGTTGAAACATACTTTTTGCTAATTGAGTGGAAAATTCTCCAACAAATTAAGTATGCAGTTAAAAATAGAATAAGTTGAAGAATATAGAATATTTATTTACAAAATTCCTAAACTTTATTAAATCTATTGTAAGAATAAAAAATGGAACTTCCAAAAATTTTGAGGATATGAAAATAGTGTAAGTATTATTTATTTTGTTTTATATAAGCTTGCAAAGTTTCAGTTTTATAGATTTTAAAAATGCTGCTAATATTGGGAAATGGTAATTAAGGATTAGTTTACTGCACAATAAGGTGAGTAGTGAGAGTCTTTCAACCAGAATTAAGAAACATAGTTCCTACTTCCTAACATCTTGCATTAAATTGAATTTAATGAGTAATTCCTTTGATGAAAAGATATTTCCATGTAATCATACCTTACAAAATAACTAATTTTTTTCTATTGAATATTTTTTTTCTACCCTTTGCTATTATCTCCCTTTTTTATAACCATTTTTCCAAAATCATGTAAGAATGAATTTCCAAAACATACTTGGAATTAAATTTGGGAAATGAAGCATTATTGTTATGAGTTACAATAATTACTTGGTTATGATAAATGTGCAAAGCGTTTAGAAATAAAAAAGATAAAATATTTTCTTTTTCTTTTATTGTTTTTATTAACTCTTTAATAAGTTCGATTAGTTAAAAGCTTCAGCTTGGTTTCTAGTTCACTCAAACAACAAAAACAAGTGACTTGCAGTGCAGATTGAGTTTGTTTACATTTTTGGAAGCATGTGAATGCATCAGTGACATTTTCCCGCCTTTTAATAGACAGATTTTATTGGTCGTTGAGCGTTTCAACGTCACGCCACGTCAAAAACACAACTAACCAATGAGCTGACTCTCCGAGATCTTCGCCTCTTTCGGAAGGCGATCTGAATACGGTGAATGAGATTCACGCTGGGCGGAAACGCCGCCGGCGGATTCACTGATGGCGAAGATCAGAATATGGCCCTTAGTATAAAAATACCAGTTATTATCTTACGCCACAAACTTTAAATAAAAAATCTTAACACTGACAAACTTTTATTTAAAAAATGTTGTTAAAGGATTGAAAGTTTGAAGCGTATTTTATTTTTGGATATTATACTTATCCCAATCCGAAAGGTACACTAGTTCTTCTGGCTGAAGTTTCAGATATTTCTCGTCTCACGCGAATATGATGAGTAATAGGGGTGTGGCATCTATCACTGTGTGAACTGAATATTGATACATTGATGTATCGTTTCCACCTCCAGGCGAGTGAGTTGTCTATGCTTCTGATTTAAGATCAAAATATTTTATTATTCATAAATCGGATGTCTGTCTGGATGGATGACCAGTTCATACAAAGATAGATTAGTTTCTTTGAGCTGGACGGTATAAATTCACACGCATCTATGTATTGAAGTGTCACGAGAGATGAACCTACAAACAACACAATGTCGAGTAGTTTTCAATTCTTTATACTACCAATAAAAAAACTGCTACATAGAATTAAAAACAGAGCGGGTGCATAAATATAAATTTGACTTGTTTTTTTTACACAGAAAAGTTGAAGAAAAGGCAGAAAAGGCAGTGAAACTTTAAAACAATGCTTCTTATTTTTAACGAATGGGGTGAAAAGAATTTTTGTGTGACCATCGAAAACTTTTCGAACATCAGACACAGCATTCTCTACTGCCCTAATAAATGAAATTCACAAATAAATTATGTATTTCGATCGTTTTTGTTTATTTTAAAATTGAGTACAAATATATTCTAAATTTAAAATAGAAATGAATTCAATTCATCAACAAAAATAATATACTTCTTACGGCGGTATCCACCACTACAATGGTGAACCCGACCTAAGGTTAACCTGGAATCAAGCTTTTTTGCCAACTCTGATTGGCATAAAACTTGTTTCCCTTTTTCAACTACCGATTAGAAGCTTTGATTCCAGGTTAACCTTAGGTTAGGTTAGTGGTGAACAAGGCCGTAACTCTGATTGACTTTATTTCCGTTTTTCATTTCATGACATCCGAATCCACCATAAAGGACACGAATCCACCAAACTTAGTTTAGAAAGTTTTAAGTCGAGTTATAACGACGCTTGTGCTGTTCTTATGGAAGATGGCATTTTTGCGCTTGCTGTTACAGAGCACTTCATTATACTCTGTTCATTTTGAACTGGCGCTTGAAAATATTTCCTTCCCCCACCACCGATCGGTAACCATAGCAACTATCCTCGTCAAAGTGACGAAGAAGGCTTACTATTGGCTGCTCGAAGATCGTAACTATGGTTACGCTTCTAGCGTGGGGGAAAGCATTATTTCTCAAGCGCCAATTCTAAATGAATAGAATAGAGTATAATAACTACCACACAAAGTAAAGGATCTATAAAGATCTGTCACTTCAATCAGCTCATCATAACCCTAGTCGCGTAGCTCATACCAAATATGTCGAGTTTACGTAACTGCAACTAGAAGTGAACGAAATTCAACAATACATGACAAACATGGACGAACTTGGAACATTTTGTGCTGCTTGGGAAGTCATTCAGATCAGACGACACAATCAAGTCCCAGCTAAGCTTTAGGTACTGATTCAAAGAGTGATATGAAGACTGTTTACACTTCCACACTAGAATACCCAAATATCGCAAACCCTGGATGAATTTTGGTCAATCTTCATTACTTCATTACACCAATGAATGAATATTGAATACTAATACTCCCGAATTCCTGCATCGATCATCCATCCACACTGAGCAACCCACCAGGAGGAGAGCAAGGCAACAATCCCCCAGGTGGCGGCTGGCCGGCCCCAGAAACGGAATAATGGATTAACCCTCCTCAACCGACAACAATGCGCTGTTAACAATGTCAATTACCTTCCCCCCTTTTTGATAGATGGGGGGCGTCAGCAGATGCTCCCCGCGAGGGGTGCTCCCTCCCTCCCTCCGACGATTTATTTTAATTTCAGGCGGTTTATAGAAGGTTCGGCGGTGATCACAACCGTCGAATGCAAATGGCCCATCCTGGGGTGAAATGGGGCGAAAGGCTCCAATTTTTTTTTCGGCAGGTTGGTTCTTTGTGGTTGAGGGGGTCAGAGTGTTTTTTTATGTACGTACGTTTGTTGTATTTGTGATGACGATTCGGTGGTTTTGTCGGGGATAGGTGATTCCGGAAGCGATGCGGTGTCGTGCTGGAAGGAAGTGACGTTGTCATGGAAACGGGGAGGGGCTGATCGTAGGGAGGGCGTTTTTGGAACACGTCGTTGTAGAGAGATGGATGGTGATGAAAAAATTTAAAATGGGGTTTTAGTTAAGAGTACTACATCATAATAAATGGTTTTTATGGAAGTAAGGTTGCATTAAGGAAATTTGTGGACAACAGGGATTCCCCTCTGATAGTAGTAACTTTTTTTCGAAAAATGTGAAAGATACTTAAGAATCCTAAAATATTTCAGAGACTGTTTTCGCTAAAATGCCATTGAAATATCTGTCGTTACAAATATTTGCAGGTGTTTGATTATACAATTTAAAAATTTAAAGAAATATTTAAGCATTAAATTTGTTTTTTTTATGTAGTTTTAAATTTTCTAGCTAAAACAGCGCCTTATCTAACCAATTTTACTTTAGCATTTTGATAAACACGAATTTCTCCATTTTTTTTCCAAAAGAATTTTTTTTCAATAGCTCACCCTGATCACCCAAGACTCTATTGATATAAAGTCCATTTAGATTTAGACGCATAAAGAATTCTAAGTAGAGTTACTATTATAATAGAGCGCACACATTTGTGTTAAACCTTATTCTGTTTATCTTAGTTCCCTTTTTTCTACGTAGGTGGTCGGTACAATCAAAAATAATATTTTTAATTCCTGTCGTTTCTAAAAAAACACAATGAGAGTAAAAATGTAGGCTTTAGCAATGTGCAAAAGTTGAGTCACTAAGCATTACAAGAAAAATGACCGATTTTCTATTTTACCTTACTCGTTTTATTATACAAACACCATTGTATATATTTCTACGAGAAAGACCAATGAAAAGAGAACTTTGAATTTTTATCTCCACTTTTTCCACAGTAGGTTCTAAAGCTCTCTTGCTCAAGCACACTTTTCAAACCTTCGGAAATGGACCTTAATCTCGAACCACGAAACATCCGCAAACAAGTAACATTTATTCTATTCTTCCGCCCCTCTCGTCCCCCCTGCTGCCACCTCCATCCCCCCTTCACTCTATGTCAACTCTCGTCAGAATACTAAGAAAAAGCGAGTCATCGAACAAAAAATAAGTTCTTTACCCTGAGCTTTTTTTCATCCATCTCCTCGAATCGAAATCCTCCAGTATGTGCGTTTTCTCGATTCAGTAAATCCCGAGCGCAATGCGCCCTACAACAATGTGGACCTCTTTAGAAAGGCGAAATAGAGAAGGGGGAATTTTCTCTCTGGAAAAGGCGTTTTTACTATCAGATTTTCTTTTCTTTCTGGAATTCTTCCATTACACAGAGGCGAGCTGCCTCTCTGCATGCGGAGTGGAGATGTTTTGTTGCTGCCGTAAGAGTGTGAGCGAGAGAGCTTTTCTTATGGAGCGCGAAGAGACAAAAGGAATAGTAATCCCCGCAGACGCTATGCAGCAGCGTTCTCATAGCGAAAAATTGTTTTTATTTATCGTCTGGCTGGGCGAGTGGAGTAAAATGAAAAAGTATTATGCAAACGTTATTTTTTGAAGTTTTTTTTTCGAAAAAATAGATGGATGGAAAATTCTTTTCGACTTGATAACAGCGCAAAAATATGTTGGAGAAAGATAAGAAATTGTTTCCGCCTTCGATGTTATGAGGTATTAAAAAAGGCTTTTGTGCACAATAGCTCTGTTTCGTAAACAGATAACACCCACGCTGGTATTTTGATACAGTTTTGCTATTTCGTGAAACCTCATTAAATGTTTTTCGTCCATATCGGTTTTGAACATTCGTTCTTTCTTTATTTTTCCACATTTCATAATGACTTTTTATCTTAAGTTTTATTCCGACATTGTGAATGAATTACCTATTATACTTGTATGGATTAAATATTTTTCCATTACTTGTCTGAAGGCGGTATGTTCTGAAGGTGTAAGATGAGTGATTTAGATCCTGTTACATCATACTTTGGTAAAACTTTTTTTAGAAGTACCAAAATTGTAAATACTCTTTGTTCGTTTAGAAAGTTAAAAGTAAGAATAAACAGTTAAAATCTATTTATCTTTCTTTATTATATTAATTATATTATATATTATTTTTAATATATAGAACTATTGAAAATTGTTATTTTCAATTTAATCTTTTCATCGTTTCACCTGATTCAAACTTCAAAATAAGAGATATTTTTAGAATACAAATTAGCCTGATTAAATATTTACTCGTGATTTCATTCTAAAGAACAAAAAAAGAGAAGAATTAATATTGAATTGTCGAGTTTTAAAAGAGAATAAAGACTAAAAAATGCAGTTAATATACATGAAAAATCTTAAAAATCGCATTTGTTTACTACTTTGTGTTTGCTATTTCTGTAAAATTTTCACAATTAAAACGGATTTTTAGTTTGTTTTCAAATAAAAAAGTAGCTTCTAAAGGTGCCAAGATATATTGGACGACGACACCACAAACCAAAAGATATTCATATTCCTCCCTTTATTTTACATGGTGTCTTTCGGTAAGAAACAATGAAGATAGTTATTATGTAAAATGTATGTATTATGTATAAATGGATGTTATATATAAGAGAGAGAGAAGAAGAAGGAAACATCACACACATCAACTAACTTTCTACTTTCCACACTGTTTTAACGTGAAAGGGAGTTCATTAATATTCTGAAGTAATGGTTTTTACCTTTTTATTATTTTTTACGTCTGATGTATTTAGCTATATCTGTGGTTCCTAGCTACCAGCTACCTGTGTCGGCATGATTTTGTTCTTTAGAAAACTTGTTAAGATGCTTTGTAGTTCATTTCTTGACAAATAATAATTGAATTAACATGACATCAGTGGCGAATTCAGGATTTTTGTTTAGGGGGGGGGGCTGAGTTTCACAAATAACTTAGTTGCTATTATGGGCTGTTCAAATTATAATGTAAGCAACTGAAAGGAGGAGGGGGTTTCCAGTGCCGTAGCCATCAGATTTTTGTTAGGGCTCAACAGGTTTTTACTCATCATCTTTTCTGAAGTCTAATCTTAGGAACAGTGTTATTCTTAGGATTTTTTTGGAAGAGTAAAAATACTCCTTGACTTTTTTGGGAGGAGTGAAATTCATTTATGAGGAGTGAAATACGGAAATAGCATAAACTATATAAAAAGAGAAAATTTTTTTATGAAAACGCTTTTTTAATGGACAAACTGAAATAGAAAAAATGAGGATGCTATTTTGGTTTTTAACAATTATAGCATCTGTTAATATAAGTAGAAAATATTAAACATTATAAATAAAATAATTTTTTTACATTAAACATTCTAAATGAAATATTTATTTAATATTACAAATTTGAGTAGAAAAATTTTTTGATTTCGGTGGGGTGCCATGCATTTTTTAAGCAAAACGTTTGTTAAAAATTCAAAGTGTGAAAATACGCCTGGCTAGTTTTTAATAGCGTATTTCCTATTTTCAATGCGTGAAATAAGCTCTCAGAGGTGTTAAAAATATCATTGCTTAGGAACACTAAGTTTTAGGTGAGATGACTTCGTAAGTTTTCATAAGTTTCAGTTTTGGTGCACTAAATTTCAAAATTGTGTAAAAATGTCAACTCCAAGTAGAAGGGGGGGTCTTGGGGTCCTCTCCCAGAAAAAATTTTAAAATTTGCCCCTCAAAATAGTGTTTTAGCTCATTTTGAAGCCTTTTAGATTCCACCCAAAGAGTACCACTCATTATTGTAAGCGGCTGAATTTTCAAGGAAAAAGTGTATAGTATTATGAATTGGAAAATATCTAGGGGGTTTAGGGGTTCCTATTCTAGAAAATTTTTTTAATTTTGCCCCTGAAAGTGGCATTTTAACTCCTGTTGAAACACTTTAGGTTACATCAAAGAGGAAAGAGGATCACTCCTTGTAAAATCCCTTAAGTTTCAAAGAAAAACCGTACTTATTAGATTCCAAAATTTCTCTCGGAAAAATTTTGGAATTTTAATTCAATTCAATTCAAATTCTTTATTTGTTACGTACACAACATGAACATTTGACAATTGGAACAAACACATACACAAAAAACAGGAAGACATATGAGTTGCCCAGGGGTCAGAAACCCATAAGGGCAACCTAAAGGAGTTGTATTTAAAAATAATTTTTACCTTTTGTTCCGATTCATTTTGAAACCATTTGGGTAACACCACCGAATGTCCACAACGTGTTGAAATTTCTTTTTGGCTTTATTGCTATTACCAAAACTTGAATGTCTTTTTCCTGGGGGGGGCTGCAGCCCCACAGCCCCCCCTTCTGGATTCGCCACTGCATGACATAACTAGTTTATTTTTAATTTGAGGTGTAAAATTAAACTTACCACATTCCCTGTTTGAAGTATCACATACGTGTAACGTTTAATACAAAATTATATAGGTTTTACTACTTTAACATGCTGATAAATATGAAAACTAAAAGGATTGAAATAAATTTATCATACAAACTAAAAGTATAAAATTTCTACAAGTGTTGCTCTATTGCAGTGGTGCCCAACCTTCGGCCCGCGGGCCAAATGTGGCCCTCGAGGCTGATCCATGTGGCCCGCGGACTCATTAAATATTAAAAACTAAAACCACTTTCAGAAATCTTTCAAAAAAACACGAAATCGTGCGAGACATTATGGCACTTCCATCTAAAAAAATATGATAAAAAAGGAATTCTTCAACATCCAGTTAATTTTTTTTCTTTACTTCTCTGAATTTTTTCTAGATACAAGGAATTTGCCATTGGATTAATATTTTTCAGTATCTGTTAGCCGTTTGAATTCAGTTTATAAGGATCTTTTTAGAACCAAACTTCGAAAAGATGTCCGATCGTAAAAAGTTGAAGATTCACTCGGACTGCTGAAACTTTCAAGAAAAGTGGACAAATTCATATTTCTTCATTCCGCGAGAAAATAAACCGTTGTGTATTATATGTAAGGCGACTGTGAACAAACTGTGTTTAGAACAAACATTATCTGTTCTGAAAAGAACAAAAATTAGTGCTCGATCTCCACTTACAGATAATAATCTTAATTCAGTTTTAAGGATAAGTGTTACAAATTTGGAGCCGAATTTACAAAATCTAGAATCTTCCAAACAGATGCAAACTTCTCATTGAAAACGGGTAAATTTTACTTTATGTTTAGAAAAATCCTTAAAAGTATTTTTATGTGGCCCGCGAGATAAATTTTCATAAGCAAATTGGCCCTCGTGGAGAAAAAGGTTGGGCACCACTGCTCTATTGAGTACATACATTATCAATAAAAGACAAATTATTTTTATAAACACCGGAATAAAAAAAATACTTAATAAAATATTTTCAATAACCGTTTTCTTTGTTATTTGACGCTTTTTTACAATTTAACCACCCTACTCTATTAAACTGTAAAGAGGGGTGCTATTTTTAAGATTTTTCATGTATATTAACTGCATTTTTTTGTCTTTATTCTCACTAGATCCCCATTACCCCATCATGTACCCTCAAGGAATTTTGTTATTCGATCCATCGAACCAACTCAAACAACAAGAATTTGCAGAGGACATAAATCAGAAGAAGCCAATCCATGTTCCCATAAAAAAACCTTTCTATCAATCTGCATTGCGGAAACATTTCCATGATGGGGGGAGGGAGAGGCTCCCTTTGTTTACACCCCTCCTTGGTTAATAAACATCCCCGAAGCATTGGGAGCAAAATATTGTATCTTTGGAGGAAAGAGTGGAGGGCAGGGCCATCGATTCCCTACAATGTAGCAGTGGGGTGTGGTGCGCATGCGCCGATCGATTGTGGGGGCGGGGGGGAGTGAGGTCAGGGAAGGGATTTGGCAGGACTGCTGCAGTCGATTAAGCCCAGCACCTACATGGCCGGATTTGTGGGGTGGGATTGGCAACAGTGGTTCGATGGTGGCAATGCACTTCGGAGCATCAAGAAAAGATGTGGATAGTATTTTCTCTTTAAAATGAGAGACGTTACAGATTTTATTTTGTAAAGAGCAGATAAGATTTCCATATTAATTCAAGAGAACATGAGATAGAATAGAGTAGTACTTGGCGAAAAACATGGTTTAATAATACAGAGGGTGAAATGAGGGAGTAACCACATTTCCTACGAACACTTTAGTCTTAAATAATCTAAAAATACAATAAGAAAAATGTAATTTTTTATGTAAAAAAAGTTACGTTATAATTCCCGGGGTTGTGGCAGAAGGAAGTGGTATGAAAATATCCTTTTAAAACATATAAACTGGTTAAAATATAACATTTTCTTTATATTTTTGTAATTTAAAGAGGTGGCAAAGGTTTAATTCGGTTTTTATTGATTATATCCGAATTGTTACTGTATGTTTGTCCGAAAATACCACGTTTGGTAATTACCATCGTAGAAAACACCCATCAGCCATCACCAATCTTTTTTAATACTGACAAGGTTACATCATACAAGGTTAATCATACATCATGGATATTATAACATATCATATATCATAGCATATTTCTATCTATGATAAAACATAACATATATTATTTGATCAATTATTTCTATACATGAAATAGAGTATATGCGGAGTACGTGCTCGTTAAATCTGTGGGTCCAAAAGTCCTGAGGTCGGTCATGGCGCAGTTTACCTTGGGTACAGGTGTCTGGAGACTATTTCCCTCCCCTTCAGATGCATGGCAAAATTGTGGAGGTGGCGATAGATAGTGGCGGCATCTATCATCCGAGGCTTAAGTCGGACTCCTGCCTTTCATGGGCCTCACTTTCTCAGGAGCCGCACCCCCTTTGCCTTAAATCCTGTACGCTTCGCGGTGGAGCTTGAATATTCCAAGTGGCATAAGACAACAACAACAACAATACATGAAATAATACGTATTATAAAACAAATTTCGTTTGTTAGATAATATATTTTATAAGGAATTGTTTGCGTTTATAGTTTTTAACACTGTTTCTCTAAGGTTATAAATATGTTTTATTCAAAGGTATAGATAGGATGATTATTGATTAAGTAGTTACTTTGTTAAAGATAGTTCTTCCTATTCTAAAACAGTAATACATTCGACACCACCCCTATTATTATAATGCTTTATTGATTATACAAAAAAAAAAGGTCGTGTTTCTCATGCAAGCACAAAAAGAAGCAAAAGGAGGGATTTAGACAATAGATGTACTTTTCTCTTTCCCCATTTTACTTTTTATGCGAAATAATCCCCACGCAAACTAAAGATGTTTTTTTCTAGTCTCAAACATTTTTCCCAAACAACTGTTCATTCCCAAAACAAAGCTCTCTTACGCACTATCATAATCTCAATAAGACCTTCACCAAAAACTTTCACTTTTTTCCCTCTATCTATTATTCCCCATCCTTTCTCTACAATTTTCCCGAAAGAAGTATAATGATAGGCGATTACCTGGCATTATGCATTTTCGAGAAGCCTCCTCAGAGCTGTCATGCATTTTGCACTTTTTATAAGATAATTATGTTTCCGAAGTTCTCCAGTGACACCTTTTCTCGAGCCTTTTCTGCTGTTTTGTGGAGATTTAATTGGACAATTTTCGGCGGCGATACGGGGAGGGGGAGAATGTCTGGGGATCAATTTGAGGTGTTCTGGATTTTTTTTGTGGGGGACGGTAGCTAATTATATTTGTTGTTTTGTTTTGTCTGGAATTTTTTGGGGTTGTAAATTAGATGTCTGATATGTTTTCTTTTATCTGGATGGGTTTTTTTATTTGGGTTTCGAAAATTCGTTGATAAGTTTATTTTTCTAAATGAGTGTACATATTTCTAACTAGTTGAAAGAAAGAAGACTGCATCGATAGCTCTTTTTTTCAATAACCCCTAAATCAAAGAATTATTCTGGTTACTCAAACTAATTTAAGAGAAGATGCATTAAAACTTAATAATTAGTTTAGATTAAATGTAAATAAAGGAAACTTAAAAATGAGGAAGAAGCAATCTTAAACTAACTATAATGTCATAACATGTGCCATTTCACGAGGGAAAATACACTAGCGGAAATAAAAATCCCAACACCAAGAAGGAAAGGAGATATCAAAGTCAAATTTATTTCTATGATTGCACATAGTATCAATGATAATGGATTAAAAAATCAGCCTTCCTGGATGTTAGGGGGCCGAGAAAACCAGGGAGGAGTGTTGTCTCCATAGGTGTCCATTACCGCTTTCACACGTCATGGTATTGAGTGACAGGGGCTCTAGATGACTCTTGAGGGATTGGAGGACCATGTTGAATCCTCAGGTAGTCCAAATTCATATGGTGCACCAGCGGACGTTGCATACCGGGCTAGGTGATTTCTCCTCATTAACCGGACTTGTTTTGTGGGTGTTGGTTCTAGAGAACTGGTAAGACGGGGTAAAAATGCAACCTAGGGGGTTAAGAAGAAAGCTTGGACATTGCATACAACATGTGGTTGTGCATGTTTCTCTTGAAATTTGTCCCCAGGACAGGTCTGAAGGTAAGGGCGGACAACCGGCTAAAAAACCTCAATGACGCAGCTCTGGTTGGAAGAAGTACTGGTGAATCATACTCAGGAGTTGCAGAAAGGGAATCCAATGCATCCCCACTCCGTTACCCTGCATCACCACTCCTTGGAACGATTAGAAAATCATCAGCTGAGTGCGCTCTCTCCATTGTGTCTTCAAACTCATACCCAACCGTCGTGGTGCTCCAAACCGAAGCAGGATTCTCTCATAAACACAATGTCATGAAATTGGGATTTTCATTCCCTTACTTCGTGCACTATTGGAAACAGAAAGGTCCATTTTCAGCTCCTGGTTTGTAGACAAAGATGTAAGAAGCTATGCAGACCAAACGGACAATCCGCAGTACTGCAAACGACATCCATCCCACTGCCGCTTGTCCTCAGTATGATCTACCGGTACTTTGGCCAACCAGAGCTGCTTCATTGAGGTTTTTTAGCCGGTTGTCCGTTCTTACCTTCAGACCTGTCCTGGGGACAAATTTCAAGAGAAAAATGCACAAACACATGCTTTATGCAATGTCCAAGCTTTCTTCTTAACCCCCTATGTTGCATTTTTACCCTGGCCTATCCGTTCGTAAGAAGCAACGCTCACAAAACATGTCCGGAGAAAGAGGAGAAATCACCTTGCCCGGTATGCAACGTCCGCTGGTGCACCATATGAATTTGGACTACCCGAGGAGGCAACATGATCCTCCAATCCCTCAAAAGTCATTTAGAGCCCATGTCACTCATACCATGACGTGTGACGGCGGTAATGGACACCTATGGAGACAACACTCCTCCCTGGTTTTCTCGGCCCCCTAATATCCAGGAAGGCTGATTTTTTAAGCAATTCACATTGATACTATGTGCATTCACAGAAATAAATTTGACTTTGATATCTCCTTTCCTTCTTGGTGTTGGGATTTTTATTTCCGCTAGTGTATTTATTATGCATTAATTATAAATTATGCATTATGTATACTTTCTTTAAACTTATTATAAAAAGCTAGCTCTATTAATCTCTTTTCTTATTATTGAAACAAAAGACTTAAAAATTAGTGAGGAACGTATTTTTTCTGGTGAAATAAAATATTGATTGTTTTTAAAACAAATTTTAAAATCTTTATTATGAGCTTTTTTACGTTTAAGAATAAGAAATATAGTTATTTATTCGACAAGTAAAATAAAATTTAAAAAAAAGCTTTACTTACACAGCTAAACATTTCATATGTGAAAGGATATTAGAACAATTTTTATTAGTTTTATTTCCTACTCCAGGTTCAGTTTTTTCTCAGAAAACAAACCCTTAAAACCCACAGAGTATAAACCAATTACCAAAGAAAACATTTTCTTTCTTGAAAAAATAAATTTCTCACAACATTATTTACCTTTACTAAGCCTACAATTGAATACTTTGATAACCGCCCCTCCTTATCCAATTTTCGGCATCCCTATTATTCAAAGGGCTATCCATCCATCCATCTCTGGAAATATAAATCCCAACATCCCAACTATGCAAATCAAAAAACCACATCCCTTCTGAAAGAACTTCTTAAAATTCCAGACGGATGCCTCAATCACTGTTGTCCATCTTCTCCAGTCGCATTCATAACCGGTTAAGACGGCAAATATCTCTTTCGTATAGACTGATAAAAAGTCCTTTATATAAGACTCGGCAGATTTTATCAGCAGCAGCAGGACATTCGACAGAAAAACCGGTGGTGCTTCTGGGCTTTTCACGGGGATTGAATTTCCATTCGGCTAAATAAGGAGTTCCTCTCTCTCTTTCCTGTTTCTCTCGGGAAGGTTCTTGGGAAGTTCTCGCTCCATTGGAAATGGCTCTTGAAGAGAAAGAGCATCTTTCGCCTTGTTTTGAGTTGCAAATTATATTGGTGATGGTTTATTATGCAGCGGCGTTGTTTAGTCGGGCGATTTCAAATTCAGCCGACCCTGTAATGATCGCATTCAAGAGCAGTTTCTCTGGTACTTGTAAATATGAAAGACTACAACAATAAGTGGGGGACCGCAAATGACCTTGGTTTTGCCTGTGAATATACATACTATTTGTATCATTTTGAATAGTAGTATCTCTAAATAATTTCCAAATATTTCGCTGTCACTCACTCAAAAATGTTTAGACTTTTAAATTATTTGTTTTTATTTAGAAAACAATTTTTTCTCTTTTATGAAGATTTCTCTAATATCCGTTGTTGTAACTTTGTTAGGATATTTGTACTGTAGAACCTGTATGGGTCGGTAAATTAAAAAAACCACAAACTTAGCAAGAAAAAGAATATTATATAATAATACCTACCTCTTTAAAATAAAAAAATATTTCACATAAGCTTTAAGTGAGTTGCATAAGTGGTATTTATTTTTACAGGGTGTTTCAAAAGTCCGTTTTGCGGCTTTTTTTTTGGAACTAACGTGTCCTAGGTTCACAGAAGTAAGGTCTACCTTTAGGTAAGTGACCCTGGAGAATCCATTGAGATGACTTACAGCGCCCATAGCGGAGAAATAACGAAGTTAAAAAAATTAATTTAAAATTTATATGAGATAGAGCAAAAACCTCATGGAGAGTATTTTTGCCAACGTTATGAAGAACTCACAGAAAAAAGATTCATGAAAGTAACTAAAATATTCTCAGAGATATAAGGATGTGAAAATAGCACTTTTTCAGACCTCAAAAGAGAAAATGTTCGCAAATTGCAAGTTTTTGGTTAAATTTTGCCTTTATTCAACTAAAAAACACAGAATACCACTGAAAAAATTGCAAATTTGCGAACTAGGCATAATTAATAATGCCCGATTTATCACATTGCCCGTAACATATATATAACCTAAACATATATATAACCTAAAATTGAAGTAATTACTATTAAAATGAACTCGCTCATAAAAAAACGAGAATTAGTTCCCACTTTTAATCTTTAAACTTAAATGAAAAAATTACGAATTCGCATTCTCTCTCAAAATTAAACTTATCTTACTATTTGGAAAGCAATTATAAAGAACTCCAAATCAGACATCCACTCACCCACTTCACTTCAAAATCCCAAATAAAAAAATCAAACAAAAAAACTTTTCTCAGAGAATAATCATCACTTAAATCATTCCACCTCCTCCATCCAAAGAAACAAATTCCCCTTTCGCATATTCGTCGCATTTTCCGAATTCCTCTCTCTCTCTAAATTCCATTTCAATTAAAATAAATGGAATGCGCACCACCTTCGAATGATAGGAAATCATCTTCACCACGGAGGGTATTCTCTAATTTGGGTTTTCCCATTGAAGAAGAAGGCGGGGCAAACGCTATTCCATTTTATGGAGAACTTACTTCACAAAGTATCAGTCGGCATCGTGTGCAGGAAAAAGGTAATTGGTACCTTGTTATGTTCCCCTCCCCTTGCCTCGAGATTTGGTAATTGGCCTCTTGTATGTATTATTGTGCTCGTTATCCCAACTTCCCTCCTAAACACTCGGAATTGTCGCCAACAGCTGGAAGCCATCGAGACGATGAATAGGTGCTTGCTGTTGTGGAAGATGGTGAAGTCATTATTATTGATCGTGCAGGACAATTGGATGGTACCATCTGATATGAAGTGGCTATAATATATATTGAGAGCTGTGGGAAACTACCGATAAATAAATAAATAAATTGTTACATTGGAAGAATAAAAGAAATTGCTTTTATTGCTTAATTTATTACATATCCCTTGTTGAACTTAATTTAAAGTTTCTGTTTAAGTATTTATTTTATGAAGTAAGACCAAGTCCTACCTATCGAAATCTTACTCAAAAGATTATTATCTTTTTGTCTTTAAATGGATACAAAAAGTGACAGTGACTGAAAATCTGGGTTTACAAATTTTTTCCCACCAATCTTTTTTTTTAGATTGCGAACGAAAAACTTGTCACGCAAAGAAAGAATTACTCTAGTTCTAAACCATCGGTTTCAGTGATTTTAAGAAATGTCAATAAAATACTCGTCAAATCTTATTCTACTGAATAAAAGAAATAGAAAAATCTGTTAGGCTCCGTGGATGCTATATGTATGTTGTATAAGTTCAAATCTAATAAATTATGGATAATATTTGTGGGCTTATGAATATAAATTCTTTTTGAGAAAACAAGCACAAAAGAGAAAAATTAGAAACAAGCATTACACAATTTTCTCTTAAGATTAGATTAATAATCATAGTTATAAATTCGAAATTCCAGAATAAATAAGTCCAGAATTTCGAAATAATGAAGTGAATATTTGAAGATTATTTTTCAGCGAAGGATATCAGCGAAATCAGCTGGTTTTTACAGAAATCTGTGCATTATTGTTTGTTATTATAAAATAGATTATAGTAACTAGAATTAGTGAATGTTCTCTTTTATCTATTATCAAAACCAGTATATTATACGTAATACACCTAGATAAGTTTAGTTAAGAGTTAATATCCAGTTAAAATACTAGTTTTGGTTATAATAAGATTCAAATAAGTTGGAACCAAATCACAAATAAACATTATGGAAACAGAAGAAGTAATTAGGTATCATTTGTGCTGAATAAAGGGCAATTTTGTCTTACATAAACATAAACCCCTTTGTATCCCAACAATTCAACATTCAACAATTTCATTAACAAAAGTTTTCTCTGATTGAGCTACTGCAGTTAAAAATGTGAATATTATTCAAGTTGAAAGTTTCTACTGGAAGATTAAAATGAGGGATATTGGATATTCCCATAATATGCTGTGGAAACCTCCCTTAAGCGCGTAACAACAGTGCACAATGAGGAGATAAGCATTACAACTCCAGCGTGAGGCAACAGAGCCATTTGCACTTCTGAAGATTATTTGCATTTTCGAATCTGTCTGAAAGCACCCCCGAGCTTTGGTCAAACTCAACAACGTCTGAAACGAAATTAGGCGGAATTTTCACCACCCACCAGTAAGCGTCTCATCTGCATTTTCCTGCCCTCTAAACCAGAGCTCATTCCAGCAAACAACTGCACTTTCGGAGCGCCATTTCCGAGCAAAAGGTCTCGTTTAAGAATTCCTTCCATGAGGCCTCTTGCCCATTACGGGCAATAGAAGGCAATCTAGTGGAAAATTCCACCCGTTTCAATTCCCAGCTCCAAAAAGGTGGGAAAGGAAGAAGAAAGCTGTGGCGTTTTATGAGCGCCCATCTCCTGATAAAGTAGTCGGCCATTTTGGAAAAAAAAGCTAAGTGTCGCCATTTTGCGCGCGCGGGAAAAACAACGTAAAAGGTAGAGGCGCTACTTTACGTTATGTTTCGGTGGCTTCGGCAAAAGAACCACTATTCTGGTAGGATGTTTTATTGCGCGGGGTAAAACCTGCCGAAGCAATCTCTCCGTAATATTTCCGTTCCGCGTATCGCAAGTATTTGTTATGAAAAGGTAGTAGACAAAGGTACTACGTCGGAATGCGCAACAAAAGGGAAATTCGCGAATTTCTAAATTTTTTTTCGAAGATGGCGGTTGTTTGAAGAAATAGGCTCGTATTTCATGGCTTTTCTGTACAGAGCGCCAGCTTCAGAAAATTGCTGCCATTTTAACTTATTTCCCAGCCTTCGTCTTCTCCAAGGGAATAAACAAAACGCGATTCGGCGTATTGCTCTTTTTTATATTATAAGGCCAGCTTTCTCAGTTTACGCGGATTGTTATTGGCGATAGAAATCGGTCTGAAGACGTCGGGCATTATAAAATGTTATGGGCGCCGAGACAGCTCATCCATGTTTTTGGAAACCATTGAAAAAGCTTCAAGGAACTGAAAAGTCATCACAAAAACTTTATCTAGCAACACAAAAGCACGTTTTACAACGATAGTGAAAAATAGATTTAACGAAACCCTAGGCAGTGTTTCGTTGGGGAGCTTTAAGATTAGAAAGGATGCAACTTTCCAAACTGTTCCTTCGAAATTCCCCAGCCCAGTCGCTTGAACAGTTTATTTCACTGAGCTGTATTTTTAATCGATTTCCTAATTACTGGCAGTGACGTAGCAAGAAAAACATTTATGGTGGTTGGTGGGGGGATGTTTGATTTCGAGGGGATAAAGAGAGGGTAATGTAGGTCTTTTTTTCTATGGTGGGAAAGGGAAAATTTCTGACTTCTTGGGCAATATATCCCGAAGAAACCCACCTTAGGCTTCATAAGAATTGCCCAGCCCAAAAGATGTCATGAAATAATGAAGCTGAAGATTATATTGATTTATATGTTCACTTTTATAGAAGCAGAACTTCGTGGACTTCTACGGAAAATTAGGGGACATCCATAAATTACGTGAGGTCAAAAAGGGGGAGGAGGGGTTTGGAAAAATCTCACCAAATCTCACCAAGGGGGGAGGGGGGGTCGATTAAAATCTCACGTCAACTTTATAAGTTATAAATTAACGATTTTTTTAAGTTTGAGAAAGGAAAAATACCCACAGATAAGATACTGTGGTGATTTTTAGGCGGAATAATGTCCTTTTCCCCCACATCATTAATAATAGAAAAGTTTTAGTTTCTGTGAAGCACAAAATGCAAACGAATTGGATAGAAAATTATTTTTAAAGGTTGTAGGTAAATCTCACTTGGGGGGGAGGGGGGTCCAGCGACATCGACATCTCACTAAATCTCACCAAGGGGGGAGGGGGGGTCCAGATTTTGGGAAAAACACATCACGTAATTTATGGATGGCCCCTTAATACTTTTTTTGCAGCAACACTGAAAGGAGAGTAGGATAATTAATAATTTTCTAAATCTCTTTCCTTTCAATTTTTTATCAATAAAAAAAAGAAGTTGTCCAGTAGAAAAAAAAGACCAAAAAATTCCCCAAATATATTAAGGTGCTATCCTACCCCTAATATCGTCATTTTGGGTCAAAATATCGATTTTTCAAATCTGGTGTTAAATTAAAGATTAAAGTATGTTTTCTTAGCTTTCTGAAACTTTATTATTAAATAGCCTATTAACCATTATTATTATATGGATTTATGGGTAAGATTGAATTTTTTATTTTGCTTTTTTCCTTTTTTCTCAAAACACATTTTTAACATTTTACTCTACCGCAGAACCTCATAACTCAAAAAGGGATGGGTCAAATTACTTGAAATTTTGTACCAATATTTAAATAGGTTTAATATAGGAGGTGGACCATTTCTGTGTATGAAAAGTAATTACATTTTTTTATAATGATGATTAAATTAAGAAGTTGATATAAAATTTGGCGATTTTGATTTGTTGTTAGTTTAAAACAGTGCTCTAATATTATAAGTTCAGTGACACTTTCGAGAGTGGTCCAACTTCTAAAAAAGGGTTTAATCTTTGTAATAAAATTTACAGATTGAGGATATCTTCATTCAAAGTGGAGATTTGATGTTTTGCGTAATAGCCTACTTTGGCTAATTTTATGCACAAATGGGTTAAAAAATAATATATATTTTTTAAATTTTGGTTTAAATTTTACATTTATCCTAGTTTCTAGATGTATTTAATCATATAATGCTACTTTTTCGTCGTTTTTTAAATATTAAAAAAAGCCTCCAGGGGTAGGATAGCATCTTAAACTTATATATTTTTTAATATAGGTGTTGTGAAAGTCCCATGGATAGAAGTAACGAATGAACGAAAACAGCTCTTGAAAAAAGAATGATTGATACGGTTAAAATAATCTTAACCGGAAATTAAAATCCTTTAGTGAAACATTACGTCTGAAAACATGGACATTTCCTACTACAAATAACTACAAATAACAAGTAAATTAAATGTCAAAGTACAAAATCCTGGATAAAACTTGTTAGTCAGCTATTAAGGTCACATCAAATTCAAATCCAAACTCGTTCGTTTTCTTTACCATCCCGTACCGGATTTTCTTCGGATGACACCTCGAACTGTTTTCCTTTGCCACAGGAGCTTACACAAATCTCTCCTCTGACACACGTCCTCGCCTTTTGAGCTAATTACCCCCCAAAGAACCGCACACACAAAAGCTCCCATTCAAACAGCTAACGCTTCTCCTCCAACTCCTTACCCACCGAAAGTTTATCCAAAATCAATACAACAGGGGATTGCAAGACTTTGCTTAAACAAAATCCTCTTTTAAAACAGAACTTTTAAAAGGGGCTTAAGCGCATCCATCCCCATTTGTAGGGCGTCCCCTCTCCACCACCCCCTCAGAACAATTTCTGATGGAGAGAGCGGGGGGGAGGGACTGCAATTTCCTCCCCCCCCCGCATTTATGCTCACCCACCCCGACAAAATAACACTCTATCATCATGACGTTAATTCTCACTTATCTACCTCTCCCGTGCTGTCCATTACTTTCTTCTCTCTTTCTCTCCTCTTCACTTCGTTTCTCTCTGCTCTGCCTGCAAACGATTTCTCTCTCTTTCGTTTCTTCCCTCCCTCCAGCCGGAGGAACTCTTTCTTTATTCGAACGAAAAATTTTTAATGACGACGACGGATCGAAAAGGGGAGAGAGAGGGAGGGAGACAGAGAGAGAGAACTCGAACGGAATGGGAAATTAAATTCGAATGAATAATATCCGAAGATGCTGGTTCGAGATTAGTTGTTTGTGGGGAAGGTTTTTCTTTCGGGATTGGTGCCCTCATTTGTATGGTAATTTATCACGGGTGTTGTCAGAGGGTGGGAAATTGGCGTCTTGTTTCCAGTCGATAACGATTCATTTCGAATATTTAATTATACCACGCAGCTTGTAATTAATATTGATCTAAACGTCCCCCTTTCTTCCCTCCGGTTCGGACATGCATGCTAGGGAAGTTCAGCATGTCGAGATCAACTCCTTTTCTTGAAATTCCCTTCGCATGTCTTGTCTAAAGATGTTTGGGCTCGTAATAATTGAAGTTTCTGGGGATGTTTTCGATTTAAGAGGAAGATTTTTCAGTGTTTTGGCTTGATTTTGAATGTTACTTTATTGATGGTTGATTTGAGCATTGAAGAGAAAGTCGTTAGATGGGTAACTTTTGATAGAATCTGTTGGTGGTGGTGTTGTCTGCCTCTGCTGCATGTAATTTGTCTTGTGGCAGTCCATCCAAAAGAACTAAATTGATAGCAAAATGAAGTGTCATACAATTATTGGATTAATTCTGAAATCTAAAAAGATGTCTCGTTTTATTCTATCAGGATATAACTTTTTAAAGATCAAACCTTTCACAACTGGGAATATGTAGGTAAAATCAATATTTTGCATTTTACTATTTGCAAAGCTAAGATTAAAACACTCGTAGATTAAATGATTTCTGTGTTTAAAAAGGCTTGAAATATAAGTTCATAATTCAGTCCGTAAAAGTACCAGTTTCTCACATGACGACTTGGATTTTAAGCATTAAAATATCGGTTAAAACTTTAAAATCAAGAATAATAATATGAACTTACTTAAATTTTATTTCTGTAATGAAAGAAATATTTAAATGAAATTATATTGATAAAAACTTAAAAAACAGTAATATAATTGATTGATACTTATCAAAATCAGCATATTTTAAGTTTTTAAAACACTCTCACAATAAAACCTATAATTACATTTCCTCTAGCCCTAGCGACAAACAGTAACTCTGAAACCAAGGTTGCTTGATTTAAATCACGATTTAAATCATGATTTAAATCACTTGATTTTTTTAGTAAAAATCATTGATTTAAATCAAAAATGTTTTAACTGACAAAATTTAAATAAAAAATTAGCTGTATGCTTTAAAATATTTTTCAAGGTAATTTGCATTACAATGTTTTTTAAATTCTGCTGGATATGTAACTGGGAAATAGGTTTAGGTTACTCTACATACAATTGCCTGCAATTTCAATAACAAAAATATTTGACAAAAAGGATAAGTAGCAGGGTTTGGAATCAATAAGTGTATAAACTAAACAAGAATTAAAATTTTATTTATCTGGTACATCAACTTTTTAAAATACAAGCATGTGAATGATTTTTATCGAAAAAGCTTCCTTTTATAGTTTTAGTCATGTTTTCTAAACTATTGTTTTCTTTTACATAACTACAGATAATAAAGCTCTATTATCTGGGTACATGACTGTCAATATTTCATTACATTTTTATGACTAATTATTGTTTTATAAAAATAAATACATAATACTTTTAGTAATATTAATTTAACTAAATTATTATAATTAAAAGATTAATTAAAATTTTTACACAAAAACGAAGCTAGATTTTTTTAGAAATCATCGTTACAATTCCTTTTATAGCTAATATTGATTTCACAATTGAGCAAAAATAGTTGTAGAAAGAAGGATAAAAGTTTTTGTAACCGATAGTTTGTTCATTCACCATTTTAGGATGGATTTGGGCATCTCACCATCAAATAGCAGCTGACTGCTTCCCTTAATTAATTAATGCATAAATAGATTAAAATTGGGATATTAAGTAATCCTAAACTAATATATCACATTAAAATTACAATATCAATCAGTAAATTATTAACCAGTTTCGAGAAGTTCAGAGCAAGTAATTCATTTAAATCAAAAAAATCTGATTTAAATAAAAAAAAATAAAAAAAATCAGCAACCCTGTCTGAAACTCATAAATAAAAGAAAGGTTTCTGTACAAAACAATAATAACATCCTATACATGGTGGGAAGTGAAACGTGGAGAAGATGGATAAGCCATCTAGATCAGTGTTTCCCAACGTGGGGCGCACGCCCCACCGCGGGGCAATATCATTTTCTAGGGGGGCAATTTGAAAATTTTCAACAAAATTGCCCCCCGGGTGGGGCCAATCCAGAGGGAAAATTAAAAAACTTTTTAAATAGAAGTTTACCAAATCTTATCATATTATCCTATCTGAGAATGTATGTCTGAAATCTGGACCAGAATGGATCAGAACCAAGTTGAAACCCTGTTTTTAGAGTCTAATTTCTAAACCTTTTCTGGGGGATGACCCAAGATCTCTTTGTTTTTGGAACGCTTATATTTGAAACTTTTTTGTTCATCAAAATCTTACCTAAAAATTTATATCCAAAATTTCCCAACTAGGGGTGCCAAACTAGTTAAAAACCTGCTTCCTAGTGTCAAAATTACGAAAATTTGCTGGGGGAGGACCCCCAGCCCCCTTGGTACTTAGAACTTAATTACTCCTAACTTGATTTAGTTCTTTAGCATGCAAATTCTACCTAAAAATGCTGTGATCATTAGACTTATTAAATATACATAGGAGGGAGGGGCTAAGAAATAATTTTGTCTCCCTCTCAAAATATATTTCTATATATGCCACGGAGACCGGGGGGCATGGAAAATTCAGAAATGCTTTGGTGGGGCATGGACCGAAAAAGGTTGGGAAACACTGATCTAGATTGACCTTTAGATTTTGTGCCCACTTTGTTACTCGGATTCCACTCACTGGTGATTTCATAGAAAAGGTAACTGACATTACTACCGGTTAGTGACTCAAAGGGAGCTGTGTTCAAAATAGAAATAATCTCCAAACAAATCAGGCGATGAAATGTTTTTGTATCGCAAGAAATTTTTTTTCATTTTTAATGTTTTTATGATATGTCGCTTTTTAATTGCTTTTGTGCTATGGGGAATGTTAAATGCTTATTTGTTGTAGGTTCATCCGTATATTTCTGTACTTTCTGTGCAATCAAAAATTTTTAAAGATATTATTTTAGTTTCATCCATTCTATATTTAAATAGGAGAGAGAATGGATATTTAGATTTTGTATATATTTTTTTTGTTATAGTGAAATTCTTGAGATAAATAAAAAAAGGACTGCATTAAAGTTCAATTTTGAGCACTTTTAACGGATACAGTTTGATATGGGAAATTTTAGGGCTTCCTTCGTTTACGTGTGATTTGCAGTGAAACACCCTTTACAAAAAGTTTTTGTGCTCATATTTTGTCCTTATTCTTTTCACCCCATTACTTGATAAAATATTGTAAAAGTAGGTGTTACTGTGTATATTATTACGTATTTATAATTAATATTGTCAATATTTTTAAAAGATACAGTTAAATATTATACAATCTATATATATCAAAGCACAAATGATATTTTTAAGTATTAAAGAGATAAAAAAATATCTTCTATTAAAAGCTGCATGAGTTAAAGTTTACCTACTCTTAAAAATATAGAACAGAATTTTTAGATTCAACAGCAACAGTCTTTTGGGATCCACAAAAGTTTGAATTTGTGATATAACACCAAGCAAAATATTTAATGACACATAGCTAGAATTCTGTTCATTCCATCGATAAAACAATGTTCACATATATGTTCAAAACAGTTAAAGAAGCTCATCATACTAAACTAAAGAAACACTTCCAGACGATCAAGACGATAATAAATTCCAGCCTTCTTCTTAAAAGAGCTTTTGTGGAAAAACAACATAGGAAGGGAATGTGTGAAGGCAAGCATTCTTGTTCCCAGAGGAAGCCTGTCATCAAAAGGTTTCCTTTTCTGTGTCGGTTAAGGAAACGTCACTTTTGCGAATGACGATGATGAGCAGGAAACCGCTCGTCTTCCTTGTAGTTAAAGCACAGGAGTCTTAATAGAAGATGACTGCGACTCTTAACAACATGAAAGGAATGATATCAATTGGGGACACGTGTGTGTTGGTGATAAAACTATATTATCTGCTAGAGATTGGTGTTTATACCTAAATTGAATGTGACCTTTGGGAAAAATTGGGAGAGGCGACTGTATTATGAAAAATGCGATGAGAACAATAAAATAACTATGGTCCGAGCACCATGAGAAAAACTGACAGAAAAACGAAACTTTGTAAAAAAGTAAAAAACTAAATGATAGAGGTGATAGCCTTACAGATTTGGCTTGAAACGTTTTCTTTTTGGGTTTATGAATTACCATCACCCCTAAAACTGAGTGGAAAAGTCCGTTTCCCTAACAACCGCCCCATTATTAATACACTGGAATTTGAGTTCCAAAAATGTCTTGATACCATATTACATATTAGGGGACATCCATAAATTACGTGAGGTGTTTTTCCAAAATATGGGCCCCCCTCCCCCCTTGGTGAGATTTTGCTGGACCCCTCCCTCCCCCCACGTGAGATTTACCTACAACATTTAAAAATAATTTTCTATCCTATTCGTTTACATTTTGTGCTCCATAAAGTTGACGTGAGATTTTAATCGACCCCCCCCCCCAATATCTGTCCTGGAGGAAGGGTTCTCTTTTAAGGTTTAAAATCTAGCGAGTTCAGGGGCATGTTGCAGTTAATAAAATTTGGATAAGCAACAACATTTGGTGGTAAATAGGTAGCCACACTTTAACCAAAGGTCAATTATTATAAACCACATACATTTTAATGAGGGAGATAAAAGGCGTTTTAAATAAGTAAATTAGTATTCATTCCAGATTCCAGTCGGCAATAGCAGAGAGAGAGAGAGAGTTTAGTATACTAACTATGTTAATTTAAGAATCGGTCAAATTTATGCTTAATGAAATATTGATTACGAAAGTAGGCTTTTACATTAATTACACTTATCAAAGTAATTTAATGTTATTTGAGATGGTAAAATGATACTGGCAACACCTTTAATATTCTTCGTGGAGATTGGGTTCAGTAGTTTGTCAAACAAGTTGTCAAACTACAACAAATACATTTCTAAGTTCTTATCCATTTTGATGGAAATGACTAAATTTTTGAAAGCTCGGCTAAATTAAATGCTAATTATGTTTCGAACTAATTACTTCTCACTCTTAAAATAAATTTATGCTGACGGAAGGAAAAATAATCAAATCAACTCCAAATCGCCCCCACCTGCAAAATAAATTATGAAAAGCTGATGCTTACTACTCCCATATCCAATGTGTCAATTTATATATTCACCAACAAATAAGCTTAGACCCCATTTTCGTCGTCAAATTAAGCTTTCCGGATAAATTGATTATCTAAAATCGGAGATACGTATATGAGGATTGATTTCAGCTAAAGCAATTAGACCTCGATTTTCGGAAAACTCGGAACGATCAATCATTTAATATTTTTTGGTTATTCCTTCGCACCGTTGCCTGTTAACTGTAACCGGACCGAAAGAGTTTTATGTGGGACGTGCTCGAGAGTTTTGGGGAATATATTTGAAGGATGGATGAATAGAATCCTAAATCATTCTTCGGTTTCGGTCATTTTTGTGAAAGAATGATAAATCGTTTTTCTGGATTGATGGGAAATATAGGTGTTGGGTTTTATTAGAAATCGTTTTTGGTTTTTGCTGCACTAACGCGCGTATTTATTGATATACATATCAACTCAATCAATACGCGCGTTAGTAGAGTAAAAACCAAAAGCGATTTCTAATAAAATCCAACACCTGTATTTCCCATCAATCCAGAAAAATGAAGAAACTGAATGGCAAATTCGAAAGACTAATGATAGCTAGAAATAAAATTTAACATTCTAGATGTGAAACCTCCATAAACACCCTGATTTATTTTCACACCCTTCATTATGTGATATCACGGTTATTTGGATGAGAAAACTTCTACCTATGAATGTGCTATTTGCTAAAGGGGATATATATTCTGAAAAATATTCCCAGTGTACGAAATAAAATTTCGTTTAAAGTTTTAGTCTAGACCAGTGTTTCCCAACCTTTTTTGGTCCACGCCCCACCAAAGCCTTTCTAAATCTTCCATGACCCCCATGTAAGATTACATGTTTTATTATTTAAATATATTTTACGTATTAAATTAAATTAAAAATCTTACTTGGTTGATTTTTGTTTAGAAAACTATTGAGTTAATTTTCAAAACCCAAAATGCAAAACTAAATTTTAAATACAAAATAATTTTAATGAAATATGCTTTTCACATAATTTAAATACATAACAACATTAATGAGACCCTTGCAGAGTTCCAACCAGGCTTTAGTTTTGGGGGTTGACTCAAAATTTTGAGGTACAGCCTTACGAGTACTTTTGTGCATAAAGTTTTAAATGACTTAATTTAACAAGTAAAATTGGGGGGGCGGGTTCTGGGGATTCCTCTCCCAGAAATCTTAGAAATTTCCCCCTTTAAAATTGTGTTTTAGTTAATTTTGAAAGCATTAAGATTACATCCAAAAACCCCCGCGCATAGTAAGTGTCAGAATTTTCAAGGAAACATAACAAAAGTGACAAACATTAACGAATAAGTTATAAGGGGGGTTTTGGGGGTCCTCCTCCAGAAAATTTTCGGAATTTTCTCCAATCTGGGGGGCAATTTCGTTGAAAATTTTCAAATTGCCCCCCTAGAAAGTCAAATTGCCCACCAGTGGGGCGTGCGCCCCACGTTGGGAAACACTGGTCTAGACGTTTTAAAAATATGATATCACAATTTTAGAGGAGGGATTCTGCTCAATAAAGTGAAAGAGGGAAAACATCCATTCAGTACCATGAAACTTGCATGATGTAATTTAAAAATATATTCTATTGCAATAAATGACTGAGGAAAACACATCGACCGTGATTCTAAATGTTAAATGAAGAAAAATCAAAATGCTTTATTATTAAAACTATTTATTAGGTATTCAGAACTGATGCCATTCATCATGCTGCCCATCTTCACCTTGGATACCTTTTACTAGAACTTAGTGACAGACACGTTTTTTTTTTCGTGTTCACCCTATAGCTCAGACAGAAAAATTCTTTTTCGGGGAAACATTCTTTCCGTCATTTTTCTCAAGAGAGAGATGATGTTTATGGACATATCCATCAACTTCCTGTGACAGGGACAGGAGGAAAGGAAAAATATTATTTGCTTCTTGCAAGAAATACACAAGAGACTAAAGAGGAACACATTCTGCTCATACATTGAATATTATCACCCATCGAAAAATCGATGCTAAAAACACATGGTGCGGAAAATTTTAATCTCCTTCTGCCTGTGACAGAGTTTTGGATATTGATATTTTATAGTTATGGATTTTTTATGCTACCTTGTTTGTTTTTGGCGAATTTTACCTCTCCCCCTGAAAGAACTTATCCCCTTATCTTATTCTTATTATTTATAACAAAGGGACTCCATAGGGTTTGAGGGGGCTTGAGCACCCCCAGTGTTGAAAGAAGGGGGGCTAAACCCCCAAAATATTTTTAGCAAAAATCTACCTATTTTCTTTCATGAACTAAAGAAGGCAATGTATTGGACGTCGTTCTTTTGGTTCCGTTCACTTGGTCTTCTCAAAGGGTCTTAAAATGACTTAAAACACTACTTTCTAGGGTAAAAATTTCAAAAAAAATTTGGGATTTGGGGGAGGGCCCCCAAGCCCCCTTAAATTTCAAACTCTATTTTGTACCGTTTTCCCCTGAAACTTCTGTGATTTTTGAGGTGTGGTCCTCCTACCTTTTGTTTAACATAAGAAGAAAGAGTAATTAATTTCAACAAAATTAATATCAGATGGGCAAGTCATCTAAACTTCATCACTTGAAGTAAAAAAGTACTCGAGGTACCTCAGAAAAAATATTTAGTCATAATCCCTCCCGAAACAAAAGTTTAGTTACGGCTCTGGGCCGTTGATTTTAAAAGCGGTATAAATCCACTTTAATTTCTTCGCGATAGGTATTTAATATTTTGTGTTCGATTAAGTTTTAAAAATATATTGCGCTGCTTTTTATTCGAATTTTTATAGCGGTGGTCCACAGACCTCCGAGGGTCCCCAGCACCTTCCAAAGGGGTCCGAGAGTTACCTTTAACGACCATCACCGCATCGGGTTCCAAGGAAAGAACTTAAAAGCTGTTCCCTCGGAGCAAAGGACCCGTGATGCTCTTCGGGAAATAATGAAAAGAAGGACGGAAAGAATGTTGGAAGAGACTGCCCAATAGCCCAATATAAATTTCAACATAACAGCAATATTAATATGATGTACTAAGAAAAACTCGAAGAACATTTCAACTTAAGAAAAAGAAAACCTCGCTCGGAATCCTACGAGACGCGCGAGATCGCTACAAGCGAAGTAGCGTTTGCCCGAGTGCCCCGAACATACGGGGCGGAACGGGATATCCAAACTACCTTTAAAGATTTTCAAAATAAATAACACTAGTTTAAAGACAAATTTCAAAAATATTTCTGGGGGAGGACCCCCAGCCCGTCTCGAAATTTTGACGTCTCTGGTTGTAATATTTTCCTTAGAAATTCTATGTTTTACAAGGAACTGCTGTGTTTTGGTGGAACCAAAAATTTCTCAAAATAAGCTGTAACACTACTTTTTGAGGCAAATTTTAAATTTTTTTTCGGAGGGAACTCCCAGATCCCCTATTATACATCGAGTAATTGTAAAATTTTAACATAATGTAAAATATAATTTGAGTACTACTTTTAAGGAATCTAAAACTTTACGTATAAATGTACTCCTTGGGGGTACTTAAAGAATAAGCCTTTGAATCACAGACAATAAGAGACAGACCGGTCAATAGGCGGGGCTTATCCAGAGAGCTCAAGTGGCGCCTCTGACAAGCGGTACCGGCATTAATCGATTAATTTAATATATTTTAATCGAAATCTTTATACATTTTTTTGTTGACGAAACTTGCAATAGAGCATTCGCACATGACGTCACGACCAGTTATTTTAATTTAACTGTTAACTGCTGGAGGTACGGTGTTAGTAAACAATAGCTATAAAATGTCATAGGGGTCACGTGATTGAAAGAGCTCTATTTCCAATTCAATCGTCCAATTCAATAATCACTCAATTAATCACCTCATTGTTTTAGTTTAAGAAAAAAAATAAGAATCGTCTAAGAAATTATTCAGATCCATCGCAGTAAAAGACTATAGAACATTCACACATGACGTCACGACCAGTTATTTTCCTTAACTGTTAACTGCTGGAGGTACGGTGTTAGTAAACAATAGCTATAAAACGTCATAGGGGTCACGTGATTGAAAGAGCTCTATATTCGATTTCGAAAGTAAACATGAAGTTTGTGTAAATCATTTAATCGGACTCTTTTCAATTGTTTTCAAGATTTGTACATCATTTTAACAGTGTCTTATTGCATTAAGGCATATTTTATCTCGTTTCTTCTCTATTTTGCAATGTATTGGAAAATCTGTGTTGCATTCTTGAACTTGATTTCTAAGCCTGATAGAATTCGGTAAAATTCGTGGTAATTATAGGCGTATATAAATCCTAGTATTATATATTTTTAATGTCAAGAATTCATTTTGAATGTGCCTGGGATCTGGGATTCGTATTTGCAAAAGTTGTGTTCGTTTAGATTCACGAGGATTGAAATTTCATTTACATATAATTTTTGTCTTAAAAGGCCAAGGGCTTATAACAAATATTTGCAGTTATTGAAATATGAGATTTAATAAAATCATTTAGATTCATTATTTACTTGTGTGATTCTTGATTACTTATATTTAAGCTTGTATTTTTACAATCGAGTTTTTCATCATATGCGATCACGAAATTTTTTTGATGAACAAACCTTAATGATTTAATTTAAATGTTCTATTATAATAGCAAATTTAAAAAATTTGTTGAAAGAAAAGAAATTTTTAATTTTAAAAAGCATTTAATGGGCTTATGTGATCACCAAGGATCGCGATCCTGGTGATCATATGGTCGATGGATTACGTCTTCGCAAAACGTCTCCATGGTTGCCAGACCTAAAAGCTTAACTGTAACCACAGTTTTAGTGCAGGTACCGCGGGTTGAGGGCGTTCGTGTCCTGGGGCGCCCATTGACCGGTCTGTCTCTTATTGTCTGTGCTTTGAATGTTCAAAATCTTGGGGGGGGGAGTCTTATGGTCTAAGTAAAATGTCTGCTTTTCGGGTAGATTATATCTTTCCCCCCTATCACAAGCAGTGATCACAAGGGGGAAATTTGAAAGATTCAAGTTCAATATATTAACTTTCTTCACTCTTCATAATAAAATCCAATTTATTCATACTAAGAAAACATTTTTCACATCATACCACTTTAGTTAAGTTCGCTAAGTAACAAAATGCTATTTTTAAAAAATGGTTTTCCAAATGATGGGCAAGGTTCTTAAAAAATAACCTGGGTCAAAAAAAGTATCAAAATTTGACAATCTTCTAAAAAAAACTGTATTCGTCCTATTCAGCCTCCTACTCTGATTAAATCATGTAGATGGAATTTCCATTCTCTATCCTCCCTACCCATGCTGCCAACTCACTGACTAAAGTGGCAAAACACGAAAGAGACATATGGTCCCTTAACATCGCATCTAATGGATGCACTTTATTTTATTCGAACTCAATGTTTCAGAGACCCTATTTGCCAAGCATTGGCCCAAGAAGACAGGCAAAACCACCAACATCCGAAATTTCCTCTTCCACCATCCCCGAAACAAAAAAAAGTAATTTCCCCCTTTTGGCAGCCGATCGATACCCACAAACGTCCGCGCCATCTGGAGGGTAATTTTATGGGGCTCTTTTCCACCCCTTTATTTTATTTATCGTCGTGGAGGTAATGTATTTTCCCCGGGTACATTCACAACCCAACCAGCGACGGACGCCCTAATGTGTTTTTGCTGTCTCGAAGACAGTGGCTTTTGTTTCTGAACAAGCGCCCCTCTCTTTTTTTCCCTCGATGGTGCGGTGGAAACTATTATTCTTTGATAAATTATGGTCGTGGATCTAGCCGAAGACAGGACGGGGAATAGTTTCTGGAAATGTTTGTCTTAACCATTAGGGGAGAGAGAGATAAAGAAATGCATCGCAACGCTCACTCACAGAAGTTACGATGAGAATTGATGGTTTCTGAACGGTGAGGTTCATCAGGATTCGGGTTGTTAGTGGATTTGTATCGGTTAATTTATCTCTGGAAAAGGAAAGGGTGTCAGACTGGTAACGATTCATCAATTAGTGAGTAAACCTTGGAATTCCCCCTGGATGGGTTGTAATTCCATTCTTTTTGGAAAAGTCTCTGCCATTACCCAAATTTTGAACTATACTTCCCAATAAAGAGTTAGGGTGGGTTTACATGCAGCTTTCTATTTATCGACGCGACCGTGGACTGGTCAAAACTCCCCTGTAAATAACCTTTAGTTAAACCTTTACTTTTTACATTTAGTTAATTACCTTTAGTTACCTTCCCGGTAAATTACCTTTTTTTAAAATTTAAATTACCTTTTTTTAAAATTTAAATTACCTTTATTTACCTGTAAATCACCTCCCTGTAAATTTACCCTGTAAATTACTTTTACATAACGACTACGTCATAGCGCTAAGAACCAATAACATTCAAAATCGATAGGAAAGTTTTTATCCTTCTCTCCATGACGCGTTACGTCCCGGTTGCATCTCTCGAAACGCTGCATGTCAATAACAATAACCCTTAGGGGACATCCATATATTACGTGAGGTGTTTTTTCCAAAATATGCACCCCCTCCCCCTTTGGTGATATTTTGCTGGACCCCCCTCCCCCCCATGTGAGATTTACCTACAACCTTTAAAATAGTTTTCTAACCTATTCGTTTGCATTTTGTGCTTCACAGCACCTAAAACTTTTTCATTATTAATGATGTTGGGGAAAAGGACATTATTCGGCCTAAAAATCTCCACAGTAAGTTGTCAGCAACCGCCTACACCTCATTATTCCCCTTTTAAACCTAAAACGAAACCTAAGTTTAATATTATATGCTTTCTTTGGACAGATTTTAAACCTGAATGCTAATGCACTAGAAAGAGAAAATTAGAAAATATAGACACAAAGTGCATACAAGTAAACATATTGGAAAAGAAAAGGCATAGTATAATTGAAGAGAAAACAACATTAAAACGACTGCTTTGCTTTGTATTTTATTTTGAAACATATTCTTATTATTTAAAATAAAATTAATTCTTTAGTTTATAATTTTCTTTAAAATTATCATCACTTTAAAGAAACAACTCATTAAAAACCTCATGAATCTCAAAAAACTAATTTCCCCGTCATTTCTTCAGCAGCCTTCAGAAGTAAGGCGGAATGATGATAATAACACCAAGCAGAGCAAAATAATTAACTTTGCGGCCTAATGTCTTTAATTACGATCCTGCACACTCTCGGAGAGGTAGCCGTGGCCCTGTCTCTCGAAAAGTATCATTTAGTTGTACGTCTCCTGCTTCTTTCGCAACTCATTTAACCGGACTCCCATCCTCTCATTTGAATAATACTTTTGTAAACATGCGTCGGGGAGAATTTTTCGGAGTGAATTACGTGGTGAACTTTTCGGAAGTGGTTTTTGCTGTTTTTTGTGTGAGAGTGTGGTGGTCAGAACGAGTTTTTTGGAGCGTGAGGTTTGCTCAAGAATAACAAGTAATCCTGTGAGGTGTGAGTTGTTTTTTCGCTTCGAAGGAAATAGGATTATTTGGAAGTTAACCTGTCACACTGGTGAAACCCATTTTGTCAAGGGACTCAAAACAAATAATATGATAATTCTGTTTTGATTTATACGGCTTGGCTTTTAATAGCATTCTGTGGTAGAGATTGCATAAAGCATTAATTAACTCATAGATACATATAAGTAGTTTAAATTAATAGTATTCTTTTGTTGTTAGGGTTATTTCAGGCTAGTCATGCCATGCGTTTAATTTTATTCTGAAACACAAAAATTGCTTACAACTTTCTTTACATAAATGCTCTGTAATTTATAAACTAATAAAGTCAATTATTTATGGAGAGTAATTCTCCTAAATACATAGTTATCTATTTTAAAGTATCCACTAATTGCCAAGAACTTTTAATTATGTTAAAACTCTTCGTTTTCATATATTGAAAATCGAATATATTATGTTTTGAGTTTAAAAGTTGTTTTGAGTTTTCTTCAAATAACTTAATTTTGATAAGTTGTGAATAGAACGGAATCCATTTAAATTCTTGATGTTTTTGCATATTCTTCTTTAAACATAAGCTTGTAGTATTTATCTTACTACTTTATATGTGTAATTGCAAAAATAAAATAGTGTAATCTGAAACAAGAGTGAAGGAATGTGATTTCATTTTATCGCTATCCACTGCTTAATAAATGGCGAGTTTCCAATTCATTCCGTTTTAACTGTGTCTCATGGTCATATTCAAAAGCACTTGTACCAGGAAATCTAAACTTCAGTTGAACCCCTCTACAGCGCGAAATAAATGTTTTCAGACCCGCATTCCCTTATGCATGAAGCCATAAAATCTAAAATCATGGAAGCGGGCTGCTTTCGAATCCAATAAGGAAGATCATTAGTTTGATTTATCTCTCCGAATATTTCCAAAAGTACTTCGAAATCCTCGAAAACGGCACCGCCTCCCCTGAGGAAAATATTCCATAATTCCATCTCTCCTCCGAACACAAATTCTGGCGAGTTCCACTTCCAGAGAGGAGAAATCGAATTTTTCCAGGCCCATCATCCTCCCCCACTCGGAGCGGGGAGGAAAAAAAGAACTTCGTGAAGAATGTGGTGGAAATAAATTCCAAGTGGGATGTGTTTACGGGTCCGGGCCCAGCAGCAAAACTGGTTCCCAAGTCTGGCTTCTCCAAAACCGCATTCCATCCATCCTGGGGGTGCTCGGAAGGATGAAGGGGGTCGGAGTGGAATGAAATGCCTATTACCGGCCTTCTTTGAGAACACGGAATCAGAGTCTGTTTCTGTTGGTGGTAAAAGTGAGGGGCGATATTTATGGGTTCCATTGTTGTCGGGGATGGATTTAGGGGGGTGGAATGAATTTCTCTCTAGGGAAGGGCAGATCCCCTCTTGTTGATGATACTGGTGAGTCACGGGGTGAGTTATATCGCGGTGTGTGGGGGGAATTATATAGCGTGGTGGCATTTTTGTGGTTCAGACCGCAGGAGGAAATGGATCAAATGTCGGGAGGCAGCAAATCGTGTGTAATTGGGTGTTATTTGACTCCTGTGAGCATGTTTCTGTCGGAAAGCAGTGATAAATATTGGGGGAAATGATGTTTTTGGAATGCTCCTATTCAGTTTCAGTTTCATGGGTTTTTCTAGGGATTAGCAGTTAGTGAAATTTTACAGGTTGTTTCTTTTATTTCGTGCCAATTTCCTTAACATGAGAGATAGATATAAAGACAGAGAAGTGAAAATGAAAACTGACAAGGAGTGAGAGAGTAAAGGAGAGGGGCAAGTGGGAATGATAGAAAAAGGAGAATAGGGGAAGAATGAAAGGGAGATATCCAACTAAATCAAAGTTGGTGGTTTTAGTTGTTACTTCAAGAAGTAGTAGATAAAAATAAATCTAAAATTCAATACACTGTTTCAACAAGGTGGTTTGTAGGTGGAGCAAATCATGCAAAATTGTAAAAATTGTTTCAGTTACGTTCTTGAAAAATTGTGTTTTTTCATTTAACATTTACTTTTTTAAACCACGACTCAAACAAGGGGGACGCACAAAGATAAAAACAAATACCATTATTTTCTATTTTAGTATTCCATAAACATCAGTTCAGCATAACCCAAGATGTGATAGATGATAGTTACTTTCCAATATATTCTTCAAATTTTCTATAATTTTTTTTAACATAAGAATGAGTTTAAAAAACTAACAGCTCTAAAATAAACAGCTACCATTCCTTTTTTCTCTTCAAAAAGTTATTTTTATAACTCTCAATCAACTCAATTGGTACCAAAATGATTTCACCTTCTACACTGAATTCGGCAAAGTTAACTACCGCATTAAGTTTTTTAACAGCTATTATTACTCATGCGAGAGGTGACTCATTTTCATGTCTGGTGAGCTCCCGGGAAACTCTTCGAGTGACAAAGAAGTCGCCAAACATGTCACGCTGCCCTAAGGATTGTTTTCAGTAACCTTGCCTGTGTCACGCAACGGTTCCCGCCTACACGCCTTCTTGGGATTATTAAAATAATCGGGTGGAGTCACAGAATGACAAATAATTCATTACTTTCACAGTGGACGTAAAATAATGATGAAGTTCAAGACAATTGTTAAATGGGTGATTAACTGATTAATCAGTTATTGTTTTTTAAGTAGGAGATCTTTACTGCTAATGCGTGGTCAAATTGGTTAAATGCAAAAGTTATAACACACTTCCAATGTTACTATCCAAATAAATTTATTACTTTTTATAAATATCCAAACCCCTTAAAATATTTTTTTACATTCTATGCTGGCTTGTAAACGGTAAAACTAGTTATATTAAGTAAAAACTTTAAAAAGTAGTTGACGAAGAGTATGACTTATTGATAGAAACTTCTCCGGATGAAATACAAATTATGGAAAAATTAATACAAACCAAACAAGAAATCATTCGTAAACTTTACTATATAAAATATAGATCTTACTAAACATAAACAAAGAGAGAACTCAGCCATGAACTCGTGTTCCCTCGCCAAAAAAACTGTCACTGGGAGCGTCTAGAAAGCCTGTATACAAGAGAGAGGCGACAACTCAGTATAGCCAGGTATAGCGCGCGCAGATCGGTAAACAGGTTTTCTGTTCGCCACAGCCGGTTCCCTCCATAGGATTAGCATTGGACTCGAGACAAGCAGCATGATACAGTTTGGAAAACTGGATGCGCAGAGACGCTTTTTAGCGAGTTGTCGTCTCTCTCTCGTATACAGGCTCTCTAGGAGCGTGGAGCCCCTTTCTCTTATTATAATTATGCAATTTCGAATTTACCGTTGTCTTTAACTCTGGGGTTTCTAAAAAAATTCATACTTAGGAAGCTTCTCCTGGAAATACCGTTTGAAAGAAACACTCAAAAGAAAACTCAACATCATTAAAGCTAGTCTCCTTAATAAACACTAAATTAACCGAACAAATATAATATAACAACTTCAACGCTCCACGCGCAAACAAAATTCCATTTCTACAACTCCAAAAAACAAATTTACCTTCTACACTACAACTAAGAACCACATTAATACGAAATCCGGAACAAAAATTCCATTCACAGAATAATCCACCGCACAAACTCATCGTTCCATATTTACCAGCCTCAAAAGATAACTATTTTTTTTCTCGCTCTCCAGGTTAAATCCGAATTATTACGCTGGCGAATTGTTAAGGGGGAACAATGGGTAACTCCTCCCTCCCCCTCTTAGTTCCGTTATTCGGAGAACCCTCGAATTCGAACGTTGCCAAATTGCACGGAGATAATAACGAGCTTAGTTATCGTTTGCCGAGATCCACGTGTTTCGAATAAAGAACGCAAAATGAAACAATGCGCGGCAGCCTCTCAGCAAATAACCAGCCTTTTCCCATTTAATGATCTCTCTCTCTCAGAACAGAGAGAGATTGCAGCTATCAGAGCGGCGTTATTAGCATAGGATGTGTGTGGCGCTTGGTTACCTGGAAGAGCGGACATGTTTTGTCACCGTTGTTTTGTGAAGTTTTATTAAAGCTAAGGGGCCATTCATTAATTACGTAAGGGTCCCGAGGGGGAGGGGGTTGGAAAAATCTCTACATACCCTTACTTGGAGGGTGGGGGGTCAAACCCATTCTTACGTAAGATTTTCCAAGTATGTAAACAAATTCCAATTATTCTAATCGAATAACTATTGAATAACCCCAGAAAAACTTAAAAATGCTGAAGATCTCGGTATATTATTATCGAAGCTTTATTGTTTTTTAAAAATTGAGGTATATCAGATGCAGTGGCGGCTCGTCCATAGGGGCTGCGGGGCTGCAGCACCCCCAACCAAAATTTCCCGAAATTCCAATTTTTATTTGCTTTACAATATTTAAAAAAATTATCTATTTTCCCCTTTAATCTATGTCCTTTATAATCCTTTTTCAATTAATAGTTCTCTGCTATGCCGTCTCGCCAACAGATTTCTTTCCGGGTCGATCAGCCCCCGCAGATATACCAATCGTGGTATAAAACCCTAGCTCTATCATATCAAATCAAAATATCAAGAATTTAGCATGCGAATCTGTTAGGAGAAAAGGGGCTGCTTTTCAGCAGCCCCGACCAAAAGAATTATATTTTTCTCTCGAGAGAGAGCTGTGAGGAAGAAGAAAAATAAACGATTTCTACTACTAATAAATCACATTGGCGTTTTAGCTTTTTTCTCACTCCAACGCTGTTTTAATTTTTTATTTATAGCTTCTTTTTTCTTTTTAACAGAGAGAGAACAAAATATTTTCTGATGTTTCGGCAAGTCAATTAAGATTTATGTTTACTTTTTTGTAGCCAAGTTCTTTTTATAATGAACAAATTGAATTCGAAATGATGATTTTAGTTTCATTTGCTTTTGAGGTACTAAATAACTAAATGAAATAGACAGCATCTTAGATTCTTCATATTCGTAATAATCAGCTAAATATAGGTAAGTGACAGTTTTTGAATGCTTATTAGTGTGAAATCGAAATTTTATGTTGTTTCCATCTTTTTTATTTGATTTTTTCCACGTTTTTGTTTAACAGAAATATAATTTGGCATTATATCGCTTAAAATACGTTGCCAACTTGGTACCACGGGAGCAGCACCCCTTATAATTTTACCTTCGAGCCGCCACTGATCAGATGTATCTTTTTTATTGGAGTAGCATTAAGTTATGATAAAAAATAAAACTGTTAAATCCATCTTCCAGTTGCCAAAAGTCGAAAAAAAATTATTATTATTATTATTATTATTATTATTATTATTATTATTATTATTATTATTATTATTATTATTATTATTATTATTATTATTATTATTATTATTATTATTATTATTATTATTATTATTATTATTATTTTGAAAACCGAAATGGAATCTTACGTAAGAATAGGGGGAGGGGTTTGAAAAATCTTACGGACCCTTACATGGGGGTAGGGGGGGTCAAAAATAGCCAAAATCATCCTTACGTAATTAATTTAATGAATGGCCCCTAATGGAAAATGCCCTGTGAAGCAATTAGGTTACAAGAATATGATTTAACCAGATTTAACTAAACGAATTGATTGATTTATTATTGTAATTGTCAATTGTAACAAGTGATGTGGGTCGAAAAGTTTTCCGCTATTTTTTTGCTTTGTTCTATTACTTCCATTTTGTATCCAATTTGCTCCTCTTTCAAAGAAGTATAATTAGTTTGATATAAATTTAATGTTATTATTATTTTTTTGCATTCAGATCATTGTCTTTAGTGACTTTCTTTGTATAAGTATTTGAAGTCGGAAATTCAAAAAAATATCAATTTAATTTTTTTGTGAGAAATATGCCCCTGCCAGTAATTTTACAATACTATTTTCTTTTCTTTTCAGTTATTCATAGGTCAATTTAGTAAATGAATAATGAAATAATTTCTCTTTATGTGACATCTTTTAATTGAATATCAAGGGGCATTTTAATATAGTTATTTCAATATTTATTATATTACTATTAACATTAAATACTATTTAAAAATTTTAAATCATAATTTCAATGCTTTATTAATTATAGTTTTTGATTGTGTTTTATTTTGGGATATATCTCAAAAGAATCCAGAATTGATGAAAATACTCCAGTTTTGTTAATTTGTTGCCTCCAGTAATTGGAAGTATAATTTAACAATACTGTATTATAATTTAGTGGCTCGGAAAATTTATTGGAAAACTTTCGGTTTCAAAATTTTCCGGAAAACCTACATCTCTAATTGTAACTAATTTTATTCATACTTTTTTCAGAAACTGTTTTTTTATCATACTAGGGGGCTCTGCCCCCTGCTCGCTATCGCTCACCAACCCCCGGAACTGCTTCGCAGTTCTTTGAAGATCGCTTCGCGATCTTAGCGAACAGAGCTCGCTTGTTTCATCCCAACGATCCAGTACAACCTGGAACTTGTCTGCTTATAATCTGTTCATTAAGAATAGGCGCCTGAAACAGGATCAAAAAAGCTCAATAATGCTTAATAACGCTTATCAGACAACTTCAGTGACCGATTTTTTCTACAGTATTTTAACTACTTCTGCTTAGGCTGTCTTGTCATTGCAGAAGACAATTTTTTCGATAATTAGAATAATAACTGCTTTTAATACATTACGTCTCAGGCGCTGATTCTAGATGAACAGAGTATAGTTAATGATCATTTAATATCGAAACTTTTTATCTCTCAAACTTTTCAATAATTTAATTCGGATCATTACCGCGAAAATATCAAAAGAAAACTCTTACAGAGATATTCCTCTTTAAATCATCAATAATTTAATGGATTGGGGGCTACCGCCCCCTTCTCGCTTACGCTCACCAACCCCCGTAACTGCTATTCAGCTCTTTACAGATCGTTTAGCGATCTGTAATATCTGCAATCGATCTTTAGCAGAGTAAAACAAACTTCCCGAAAATCCTCTTCCTTTCATCGGCACAAATAGCACTCAAAAAAGCTTAATTATTTATTTCTCTAGTAGTTACAAAAAATATCGGAGTATCTTTAAAAGATTATTAACCAAGTCTATACTATATCGCTAGCAAACTTTGAGCAAAAATCTGCACCTCAAAACTTTCAAGTTTAAATATCCGTGCTCGCGACAATCTAGTAAACAGGCAAATATAAAATTTAAAAACATCAAACACGTCTGATAAAGGCCTACTAAAGCTATGAAAAAAATGAAACTTTGATGCTTTATAATTCCAAAACTAATTAGAATTTTTTAAAGAACTAAACGCCAATCTCTTTCTAAAAAATAAGAATAGAAGTGTTTAAAAAATCATATTGATACCGTGATTAGTTTTCATTTTAGATTGAAAAAACCAAAAAAGTGTCAAAAATTTCGAAAATTAAAAAATTAATTACTCTAAACCAAATTCGAAATTCGAAAAAAGGGCGACGTAGTGCACATCTTCATACTTTAGAGTATTAGGCTGCAAAAAATCAGAGTTCTGCTACTAATAGATTTCGCTGAACTGGATTACGCGGCTAAAAAAGAAAAATTTCAACTTTGACCTTAAAAATACCCCAGTATTAATTATCACATCAGTTAGCTTTTTGTTCGAGAATGTGCCCCAAATATTCTTCTACAAACATTTCAAATTTCATAAATTTCTATCAAGTAGTTTTTGCGATATGAGAGTTCAAAGAGTTGGAAAATTAAATTTTCTGAAACAGCGGCGGCGGCGGCAGCGGTGACAGTAACTTTTTTTTAATATAGAGAGAAAAAACAATCAAAATAACTTGACTTCACTGAAATTTTCTCTGGATATGATATGCTGCTGAATGTGTTTTAGTGCACTAAAGCTGAAATTTAGTTGATGGTAGGTTGGTAGGTAGTTATTTAAGCTTAGGTAAAAATTAAATAAATTACCTTGTTAGTAGTTTTTACAATTTGTGTATAGTGCTGAGAATTTAAATCAGAAACGTTTTCTTAGTATCTTTGTTAATGTCAGGGTCAGGCGTAAGAGATAATCAGTGAATCCCTGTAGTATATCCTCTTCCAGATTTCCTTATCTCCACTGAAGACATAGGTTTGTAAATTAAATATAGATATAAGTTCTTTTTTAGGGATTCTGAGATAAAGAGGTTTGGCAATATGAAACGCTTGGAGACAAATAGGAATATAATATCTTTTCCCAATATCTCTGCAGCCAGCAAAACCACACCTAACGATATCTTTTTTTTCACTTCTATGCTATTATCTAAAAATTGATCCTCTATATTTCTATCAAAAGCATAAGCACAGTTATTAACATAATAGCGAAGTTTATAGAGTCATTTTGTTTAGCATAAAAGTAATGGGAGGAATAGTTATACTGGCTTTTGCATACATCATTCCAAAGGCAGCAACCAGACGCAGTTCAGTTCATTGGCTTCTCTTCTACCTATTGGAATACCGTATGCTCGTTCAGGATTTTTTTAACATTTCTCTCGGATGCAGTTTTCCCGTGCTCATTTTCTCCGGCGAAATGGCTTCGCCTGGCGGAATGGATGCCATTAAAAACCAAAAGAAAAGCGTTTTCGAAAAACCCTGAAAGCTATTTATTGTGTTTCTTTTACGCAACCCTAACCCTGGCTTCTTTTTTGAATTCCGAATCGTGTCCGAAAGAAAAGCTGCTGTTGCCATCCGTTAAAAGCCAAAAATTCGTCAAAAAAAGTTAAAGTCGTCTTAATGGCATTATTAGCATACGAAATAGGCTTCTTTCGGCTTGTTCGCGTCCAGATCATTATTCCAAATGCGTGCAGAAACTTCTTAAGACCGCCAAAAAAAACAAGCACGGACGTTTCAATCATTTGTCATTAAGAAACTAACAAGTTGAGTTGCTCGAACCGCAGTAAAAACTCAGTGCCTAAACGACAATTGACTTGGCTGAAAAGAAAAGTGACTCCATTAGAGCAATGGACTGGAAATAGGCTTTAGGAGATATTTGACAAATACTCGCGGATGATTTCTTTCGAATTTAAGTGCTGTTGCTGCAGCTTTGTTTGTTTTGAAGTTTTGACTGGTAATGTTTGAATAGCACTTCCCTGCATTGTTGTCTCGAAATGATGATTGAGTTTGAATAGAGATTGTTTGTCTTTAATCTATTGTCTTTAGTGTTCGAAAAGGTATTACTAAAACTATTATTTAGGTTTCATAAAGTTGCTTATGTTTGGTAAAATGATATTTTGTTTGGTGAAATATAGTATTGTTTGTTTAGGGATATCGAAGCTTTTAATTAACTTCGCTCATGTAATGAAAATAAATTTATCTTTCTTGTAAATTTATTTTAGGTTTGGCTTGAAATTATTTCTCTGTTTATAGCATTTGGATCCAGTGGCAGTTAGTTTCTCAATCCTGCAATTGAAAAAGTTTTTGTATCAAAAAAGGCTTAGGTGACATCCATAAATTACGTGAGGTCAAAAAGGGGGGGAGGGGTTTGGAAAAATCTCACCAAGGGGGGAGGGGGGGTTGATTAAAATCTCACGTCAACTTTTTAAGTTAGAAATTATACGATTTTCTTTTTTTTAATAAATGTTAACGAATAGGATAGAAAATTATTTTTAAGGTTGTAGGTAAATCTCACTTGGGGGGGGAGGGGGGGGTTCAGCAAAATCTCACCAAGGGGGGAGGGGGGGTCCAGATTTTGGAAAAAACACCTCATGTAATTTATGGATGGCCCCTTATGATAATATTTGGTTGTGGTCACAACTTTTACTTATCAACTCGTTTCTGCTAAATATTCTTTTTAACTTCGTTATCCCATTTTAAATTAAATTGAGATAAAAATATAGTAGGTATTTTTAAAACCATTGATATATTTTAAAGATCAAACCCCTTTTGTAGTGGAGGGTGGAGACGATTGTAACAAAAATTTTTATTTGATCTCAAACTAAGCCATTTTTTATGTTAGAGTTATGAAAATTGGTATGAAAATAGGTTGATACATCCCAATTACAATTTTGTCATGAAAGCTGTCCGGTAGACATGCATTACATTACAATATAGTAAATGAAACATCGAAAATCGTTACAATCGACCCCGTCTCAAGGGTCAGTTGTAACACACTTCAAATTTAACACAAATTCATAAAAATCGATAGAAAATCATACAGATTTATTAACAATATATCTCTTCTCTTTAAATAATAATTAAATACATAGACTAGAATGGCAGTAGACTAGAACTTTCCACTCAAATAAATAATGAGTTATAAATTATAATGAATGGATATGAGTAAATAATAGTGAAAAATTATTCAGAAAGACAAATAGGGTATTTATATGTGAATTCCTCTATAGTACAACGAACGTGGGACCATTTTTTGCACTAAAACTGGACCTGTGGCATGTTACAATCGACCCCACGTCGCCATTTCAACCCTCGTTTTCCAGAAACTAACAACACTATCATCTTGAAACTAAGCAGAATCAAGCTAGGATACATGTACATGTACATACAATACATAAAATCAGTGGTGTTGTGCTTCATACCTGCAATGCAGGAGCAGGAGAAGGAAAGTTACCCAAAAGTAGAAATTTACTTCGATGCTCGAAAAACACTCTTTTCTCAATTACACAGCCACAACTCAAATGTCATCCTTGAAAATCTCTGATATTCTTTCATTCACCTGCCTTGTACGTACTGTCATCTCTTTTTCGTGCTGTTCAGAGAATTTCAGAAGTTTTTCTCCTAAAAACATTATCAGCGCAAGAATATTTAAATTATGACGCAAAAATAAAAGAAAATCCATTACTAAATGCATAATTAAAAATACTAAAGAATATGAACTTCAACTTTTTTGTAATACTTTCATATCAGGAAAAAATACCCCTTGATAAACTGTCTTTCAAGCATCTTGAAAAAAAATAAGAAAAGAAAACATAAATAATGGAGAAATATAAGATACGAATCTAGAACCTCACAAGAATATTCAAAGTACGTGAGGATTTTCATCAGAAAACATCCTCTGGGTTATTAATTATATGACATCGCAACAGGAGATAAATAAAATTTTATCAACTCGGAAAAACGTGGATAATAAGAGGACACGTGGCGTTTTTCTGGTTCTCAGATTTTCTTTCTTTTGCATTTTGGTCGGGAGCAAATTTTCCGTTTCCTGGTTAGCACATTCCTAAAGGTGTGTATGAATGATACGTTCTGATGGGACCCAAAGGATTTCATCCAACCGGAAGACATACTAGGTGTTCAACTCTGCATTTTTCTGAAGAAAATCGAGTTTTCTCCTTTACTTCGCTTTAACATTAATATGCGGAATTCATTGCTTTAAAAATTTTAGTGTTCTTTTTTTAAGAATAAATCCTCCCACTTACCATCACAAATGTTTGCCAAATTCTTAAATCCTTTAAAGTAAATTAACATACTTTTTTTAGTTGTTACTCTTGTAAATTCCATTATAGCCTGTGTTACATATAACTAAAAAAACACAGTTAAAATTGACCTACCGGGCCTACTTTGTAAAAAATCTTAAACTTATCGGCGTAACAGCCCTAGTGGGTCTACTATGTCCATCTTTGTTTTCTTGTGCAAAGCATATGTCCCGGATCAGGTTAGGTGGTCAGCCTAACAAGGCCGGTAATCTTCCTATTTATTAGAAACTCTTGCAAAAAAGTTAGCCAACACCAATTTCTGACCCTTGATGTATGAAGAATGCATGAAAAGAGAGAGATAACCAGAAGAAAGTACTTTTGGTCTCCTACAACTCATAAAAAATAGAGGAAATTTTTCCAGTAATTACTAACAAGAAAATTTTACAATACAGCTTTACATAGTGAAAAATCCCTATGTAGCTTTACGAATCATATTCAATGCAACAGCAAATTCTTCGACGTCACTGCAAAGAGTTGGATAAAGAGGTACAGGTACATGACACTTACCTTGTAAAAGTATCCTAAACCTGATAGATTTTGGTCGTCTATTCAGCCGGAGAAGAACATCAATCACTTCCAATGAGTTTTCATCTTTTTTTTCCCTTCCACAATCAAAAAAAGCATAGGAAAGGGAATGTATGAGTTCCCCTAACGACTGAACCGACAATGCTTCAATAGAGGGCTGTTCTGTGCATGGTCATCGTGAGAATCCAGGGAGAGAGCTGTCCTTTTCTTCACAGCATCGGGATCTTTTCATACCTGAACCCCCTCGACTATGTTTGAAGATGCAGAAATTCTATATGCCTTTGAAACGTATGGGTTTTGAATGGTTGGCTCTTTTTTCTCTCTCAGATGATGATCCTCAAGATTTATATTCGAGTTATATTTCTATAAGAAATATCACTAAAATCTCACATGAAATTGAAAATTCAATATCAAATTTGAATTAAATGAATTTATTTTCAGCAGGTTGTACCTCGACTTCTATCTAAGACTATAGAGACGAGAGTACTACTTTTTTATCTCAAATAAATTTCTTTCAGTCGAAAAAGTTACAATGTGTTACAGAATGTTAACTATGTAACTATGAATGTTAACTATGTAACTATGAATGTTAACTATCCTGTCCACACTAAATGTGAATAATCATGAAAATATAATAGTGGCTCATCGTGTTCATTCGACTCGTAAAGACAGACATAAACCTATTATAGTGCAATAGTAGTGGAAAAATGGGGGTTCTGCAACAGCCGGAGCAGGGAGCAGGTACCTGCTCCGGTTGCGCCGGAGAGCGGCTCTCCGGCTCCGGTGAAAGCGAGATTGCGCCGCCTGCTCCGGTGGAAAATGATCCCTGCTCCGGTGGAAAGGGGCTCTTGACTAAAACGGGAAGAGGATAATTAGAAGTTACCTGCTCCGGTTGCGCCGGAGGTGATCAGGGCAGCTAACACGAGTTTATATTATTTATTATATATTATTTTTAAACTATTATTTTTTAATTAGCAGATCTCTACGCCGCTAATTAAATGGGGCTCTCTGAAAGTCTAAGTTATTTTACATAAATATATTCCCCTGAAGAGTTAGCCAAGTTCCCAGCTTGGTTTCCAAAACATGCATGCCTCACCTGTCATTGAGCCTCCACCTTAACAATGGGAAGTCCCATTGCCTTTCACAGAGCAATATGTGTGGCGATAACGGGGTGGTAACCATTGAGATTGATAGCGATTACATCTTTTCCCTCGATACCGAGGAGAGACTCAAAAGATAATTAATTTTTCATTGCAATATGATCGACCATTTTCAGACCACTTGACATATAATACGTTATCCTATTGGTGGAATTATTTTACAACTTCGATTAAAAATTACAAATTATGTTCATATTGAATAACATCTTCAATATTTTAAGCATTTTTTAAAAATAAAATATACTTTTATTACGAATTCTGTTCGAGGAGTTGATTTTTTTTCATAGAATGTTAGAATCATTCAAGTTAAAAATGATAAATCCATTAATTTTACTATAGTTCAATTGAAGATATTACTTATTTTATTCGCATACTACCTTTTTCTAGATTTAAACGTAAGAATATATGATTAATCACCTAAACAAAAACTATTCCATTACTCTTTTTTCTGAAAGCATTGTATGAATGAGAATTTTTATACAAAAATTGTAAAATATATACGATTTTCCCAACAGTTGAAAAAATTTCAATCATTAACCTTTCATTTAAAGTGCGTTATTAGGCTACCACTACAGAACATACACTATATACATTCATTTTATTCATAACTTTTACTATATTTATTAAACATGTAATATTTTTTCTATACTAAAGAGAACTGCTTTGGTTATTTTTCATTTCATGGAATGGTTACGTTGATCATTTTCAACCTTTTTTTGAAAATAATAACTTTTTTTAACCCATCGGCTATACTTGCTCTACAAGAATTTTACCCTCTGCTGTACATTTTTACTAACAATTTATATTCACAAAAGCAAACAATATAATACATATAAACTAACTTATGAAAGAAATCCTTTATGGATATAATGTTTTCTCTTACCTAAAGCCTTCTTTCATCTATAATCCATTTAAACTATTCTAATAAAAATTAAAGGGGAAACAAGACTTAAAAGGAAACATACATTATAAAAACCAAGAAAATTATTACAGAATCTAAAAGAAAAACTAAAAACTCCGCTAAACATAAAAACTTAACTGAAAATTTCGTTAAAAATTAAGACACATGCAGAAAAATAACTTAATACTTTGTGAAAAATAAAAACGAACACAGAAAAACTTTCACTGAAAAACTAAAATCTTTGTTAAATATAAAAACTTATTCACTTCGAAACTAAAAACTTAACTAAAAATTTTGTTAAAAATAAAAACGTAACTCAAAATTTTGTTAAAAATAAAAACTTAACTGAAAATTTTGTTAAAAATTAAGATACATGCAGAAAAATAACTGAATACTTTGTTAAAAATAAAAACGAACACAGGAAAAACTTTCACTGAAAAACTAAAATCTTTGTTAAATATAAAAACTTATTCACTTCGAAACTAAAAACTTACCTAAAAATTTTGGTAAAAATAAAAACTTAACTGAAAATTTTGTTAAAAATTAAGATACATGCAGAAAAATAACTTAATACTTTGCTAAAAATAAAAACGAACACAAAAAAAACTTTACAAGAAATGAAAACTTATACACTGAAAAATTAAAATCTTTGTTAAAAATAAAAACTTAACTGAAAATTTTGTTAAAAATTAAGATACATGCAGAAAAATAACTTAATACTTTGTTAAAAATAAAAACGAACACAGAAAAACTTTCACTGAAAAACTAAAATCTTTGTTAAATATAAAAACTTATTCACTTCGAAACTAAAAACTTACCTAAAAATTTTGGTAAAAATAAAAACTTAACTGAAAATTTTGTTAAAAATTAAGATACATGCAGAAAAATAACTTAATACTTTGCTAAAAATAAAAACGAACACAGAAAAAACTTTACAAGAAATGAAAACTTATACACTGAAAAATTAAAATCTTTGTTAAAAATAAAAACTTAACTGAAAATTTTGTTAAAAATTAAGACAAATGCAGAAAAATAACTTAATACTTTGTTAAAAATAAAAACGAACACAGAAAAACTTTCACTGAAAAACTAAAATCTTTGTTAAATATAAAAACTTATTCACTTCGAAACTAAAAACTTACCTAAAAATTTTGGTAAAAATAAAAACTTAACTGAAAATTTTGTTAAAAATTAAGATACATGCAGAAAAATAACTTAATACTTTGCTAAAAATAAAAACGAACACAGAAAAAACTTTACAAGAAATGAAAACTTATACACTGAAAAATTAAAATCTTTGTTAAAAATAAAAACTTAACTGAAAATTTTGTTAAAAATTAAGACAAATGCTGAAAAATTACTCATTACTTTGCTAAAAGTAAAAATGAACACAGAAAAAACTTTACAAGAAATGAAAACTTATACACTGAAAAACTAAAGTCTTTGTTAAATATAAAAACTTATTCACTACGAAACTGAAAACTTTGTTTGAAATAAACTAGAAAACGAAAAACTTTACACAAGAAATGAAAACTTATACACTAAAAAACTAAAATCTTTGTTAAAAATAAAAGCTTAACTGAAAATTTTGTTAAAAATTAAGATACATGCAGAAAAATAACTTAATACTTTGTTAAAAATAAAAACGAACACAGGAAAAACTTTCACTGAAAAACTAAAATCTTTGTTAAATATAAAAACTTATTCACTTCGAAACTAAAAACTTACCTAAAAATTTTGGTAAAAATAAAAACTTAACTGAAAATTTTGTTAAAAATTAAGATACATGCAGAAAAATAACTTAATACTTTGCTAAAAATAAAAACGAACACAAAAAAAACTTTACAAGAAATGAAAACTTATACACTGAAAAATTAAAATCTTTGTTAAAAATAAAAACTTAACTGAAAATTTTGTTAAAAATTAAGATACATGCAGAAAAATAACTTAATACTTTGTTAAAAATAAAAACGAACACAGAAAAACTTTCACTGAAAAACTAAAATCTTTGTTAAATATAAAAACTTATTCACTTCGAAACTAAAAACTTACCTAAAAATTTTGGTAAAAATAAAAACTTAACTGAAAATTTTGTTAAAAATTAAGATACATGCAGAAAAATAACTTAATACTTTGCTAAAAATAAAAACGAACACAGAAAAAACTTTACAAGAAATGAAAACTTATACACTGAAAAACTAAAGTCTTTGTTAAATATAAAAACTTATTCACTACGAAACTGAAAACTTTGTTTGAAATAAACTAGAAAACGAAAAACTTTACACAAGAAATGAAAACTTATACACTAAAAAACTAAAATCTTTGTTAAAAATAAAAGCTTAACTGAAAATTTTGTTAAAAATTAAGATACATGCAGAAAAATAACTTAATACTTTGTTAAAAATAAAAACGAACACAGAAAAACTTTCACTGAAAAACTAAAATATTTGTTAAATATAAAAAACTTATTCACTTCGAAACTAAAAACTTAACTAAAAATTTTGGTAAAAATAAAAACTTAACTGAAAATTTTGTTAAAAAATTAAGATACACGCAGAAAAATAACTTAATACTTTGTTAAAAATAAAAACGAACACAGAAAAAACTTTACAAGAAATGAAATCTTTACAAGAAATGGAGAATCCCTGCTCCGGTGGAAAGGGGCTCTTGACTAAAACGGGAAGAGGATAATTAGAAGTTACCTGCTCCGGTTGCGCCGGAGGTGATCAGGGCAGCTAACACGAGTTTATATTATTTATTATATATTATTTTTAAACTATTATTTTTTAATTAGCAGATCTCTACGCCGCTAATTAAATGGGGCTCTCTGAAAGTCTAAGTTATTTTACATAAATATATTCCCCTGAAGAGTTAGCCAAGTTCCCAGCTTGGTTTCCAAAACATGCATGCCTCACCTGTCATTGAGCCTCCATCTTAACAATGGGAAGTCCCATTGCCTTTCACAGAGCAATATGTGTGGCGATAACGGGGTGGTAACCATTGAGATTGATAGCGATTACATCTTTTCCCTCGATACCGAGGAGAGACTCAAAAGATAATTAATTTTTCATTGCAATATGATCGACCATTTTCAGACCACTTGACATATAATACGTTATCCTATTGGTGGAATTATTTTACAACTTCGATTAAAAATTACAAATTATGTTCATATTGAATAACATCTTCAATATTTTAAGCATTTTTTAAAAATAAAATATACTTTTATTACGAATTCTGTTCGAGGAGTTGATTTTTTTTCATAGAATGTTAGAATCATTCAAGTTAAAAATGATAAATCCATTAATTTTACTATAGTTCAATTGAAGATATTACTTATTTTATTCGCATACTACCTTTTTCTAGATTTAAACGTAAGAATATATGATTAATCAACTAAACAAAAACTATTCCATTACTCTTTTTTCTGAAAGCATTGTATGAATGAGAATTTTTATACAAAAATTGTAAAATATATACGATTTTCCCAACAGTTGAAAAAATTTCAATCATTAACCTTTTATTTAAAGTGCGTTATTAGGCTACCACTACAGAACATACACTATATACATTCATTTTATTCATAACTTTTACTATATTTATTAAACATGTAATATTTTTTCTATACTAAAGAGAACTGCTTTGGTTATTTTTCATTTCATGGAATGGTTACGTTGATCATTTTCAACCTTTTTTTGAAAATAATAACTTTTTTTAACCCATCGGCTATACTTGCTCTACAAGAATTTTACCCTCTGCTGTACATTTTTACTAACAATTTATATTCACAAAAGCAAACAATATAATACATATAAACTAACTTATGAAAGAAATCCTTTATGGATATAATGTTTTCTCTTACCTAAAGCCTTCTTTCATCTATAATCCATTTAAACTATTCTAATAAAAATTAAAGGGGAAACAAGACTTAAAAGGAAACATACATTATAAAAACCAAGAAAATTATTACAGAATCTAAAAGAAAAACTAAAAACTCTGCTAAACATAAAAACTTAACTGAAAATTTCGTTAAAAATTAAGACACATGCAGAAAAATAACTTAATACTTTGTGAAAAATAAAAACGAACACAGAAAAACTTTCACTGAAAAACTAAAATCTTTGTTAAATATAAAAACTTATTCACTTAGAAACTAAAAACTTAACTAAAAATTTTGTTCAAAATAAAAACGTAACTCAAAATTTTGTTAAAAATAAAAACTTAACTAATAATTTTGTTAAAAATAAAAACTTAACTGAAAATTTTGTTAAAAATTAAGATACATGCAGAAAAATAACTTAATACTTTGCTAAAAATAAAACGAACACAGAAAAACTTTCACTGAAAAACTAAAATCTTTGTTAAATATAAAAACTTATTCACTTCGAAACTAAAAACTTAACTAAAAATTTTGTTAAAAATAAAAACTTAACTAAAAATTTTGTTAAAAATAAAAACTTAATTAAAAATTTTGTTAAAAATAAAAACTTAACTGAAAATTTTGTTAAAAATTAAGATACATGCAGAAAAATAACTTAATACTTTGTTAAAAATAAAAACGAACACAGGAAAAACTTTCACTGAAAAACTAAAATCTTTGTTAAATATAAAAACTTATTCACTTCGAAACTAAAAACTTACCTAAAAATTTTGGTAAAAATAAAAACTTAACTGAAAATTTTGTTAAAAATTAAAATACATGCAGAAAAATAACTTAATACTTTGTTAAAAATAAAAACGAACACAGAAAAACTTTCACTGAAAAACTAAAATCTTTGTTAAATATAAAAACTTATTCACTTCGAAACTAAAAACTTACCTAAAAATTTTGGTAAAAATAAAAACTTAACTGAAAATTTTGTTAAAAATTAAGATACATGCAGAAAAATAACTTAATACTTTGCTAAAAATAAAAACGAACACAGAAAAAACTTTACAAGAAATGAAAACTTATACACTGAAAAATTAAAATCTTTGTTAAAAATAAAAACTTAACTGAAAATTTTGTTAAAAATTAAGACAAAAGCTGAAAAATTACTCATTACTTTGCTAAAAGTAAAAATGAACACAGAAAAAACTTTACAAGAAATGAAAACTTATACACTGAAAAACTAAAGTCTTTGTTAAATATAAAAACTTATTCACTACGAAACTGAAAACTTTGTTTGAAATAAACTAGAAAACGAAAAACTTTACACAAGAAATGAAAACTTATACACTAAAAAACTAAAATCTTTGTTAAAAATAAAAGCTTAACTGAAAATTTTGTTAAAAATTAAGATACATGCAGAAAAATAACTTAATACTTTGTTAAAAATAAAAACGAACACAGAAAAACTTTCACTGAAAAACTAAAATATTTGTTAAATATAAAAAACTTATTCACTTCGAAACTAAAAACTTAACTAAAAATTTTGGTAAAAATAAAAACTTAACTGAAAATTTTGTTAAAAAATTAAGATACACGCAGAAAAATAACTTAATACTTTGTTAAAAATAAAAACGAACACAGAAAAAACTTTACAAGAAATGAAAACTTATACACTGAAAAATTAAAATCTTTGTTAAATATAAAAACTTGACTGAAAATTTTGTTAAAAATAAAAACTTAACTGAAAATTTTGTTAAAAATAAAAACTTAATTGAAAATTTTGTTAAAAATTAAGACAAATGCTGAAAAATAACTCATTACTTTGCTAAAAGTAAAAATGAACACAGAAAAAACTTTACAAGAAATGAAAACTTATACACTGAAAAACTAAAGTCTTTGTTAAATATAAAAACTTATTCACTACGAAACTGAAAAACTTTACACAAGAAATGAAAACTTATACACTAAAAAACTAAAATCTTTGTTAAAAATAAAAGCTTAACTGAAAATTTTGTTAAAAATTAAGACAAATGCAGAAAAATAACTTAATACTTTGTTAAATGTAAAAACTTAAAAGCTACAAAACTAAAATATCTGTTTAAAATAAATAAAAACTTTGAAAACATTTTACAAAAAAATAAAAAATTACACTAAAAACTTTACCAAAAAGAAATTATTACGAAAAACTTTAACAGAAAGAAAAACATAAAAACCATAAAACTAAAAACTTTGTTAAAAAATAAAGGCAAATGCAGAAAATAACTTAATACTTTGTTAAATATTAAAACTTAGAAACTATGAAACGAAAAACTTTACCATAAAAAAAAACTTATACACTACAAAATAAAATATTTGTTAAAAATAAAATAAAAACTTTGAAAAATTTTTACAAGAAATAAAAATTTACACTAAAAACTTTACCAAAAAGAAATTATTACGAAAAACTTTAACAAAAGAAAAACCTAAAAACTATAAAACTAAAAACTTTGTTAAAAATAAAGACAAACGCAGAAAAACAACTTAATACTTTGTTCAATATAAAAACTTAGAACTTATAAAACTAAAAACTTTGCTAAAAATAAAAACTTTAGGAAAACTTTGTTAAAAATAAAGAAACCAATACAGAAAATTTCAAAAATAAATAAAAACTTCGAAAAAATATTACAAGAAATAAAAAAATAACTCCAAAAACTCATCAAAAAGAGATACTTACAAATTATAAAACAAAAAAAACTTTGTTAAAAATAAAATAAAATTGAAAAGTTACACTAAAAAACTAAAAACTTTGTTAAAAATAAAATAAAATTGAAAAGTTACACTAAAAACTGAAAACTTTATCGAAATACTTCTTGTTAAAAAAAATATACTTTGAAAAATTTATACAAGAAATACACTAAAAACTTTACCAATAACACCCATACTTTGTTAAAATTAGAAGACAGATAGATTCACGTCCCCCTTTCGTTGAGACCCTTTTTTTTATTATGTAAAACGTGGGCTGAAAAATTTAAAAGTACTATTTTTAAATTTCCTTCATTAAGAAGGAACTTCGAAAAAATATTACAAGAAATAAAAAATAACTCCAAAAACTTCATCAAAAAGAAATACTTACAAATTATAAAACAAAAAAAAACTTTGTTAAAAATAAAATAAAATTGAAAAGTTACACTAAAAAACTAAAAACTTTGTTAAAAATAAAATAAAATTGAAAAGTTACACTAAAAACTGAAAACTTTATCGAAATACTTCTTGTTAAAAAAAATATACTTTGAAAAATTTATACAAGAAATACACTAAAAACTTTACCAATAACACCCATACTTTGTTAAAATTAGAAGACAGATAGATTCACGTCCCCCTTTCGTTGAGACCCTTTTTTTTATTATGAAAACTAGGTGGGCTGAAAAATCCTTCTTAATGAAGGAAATTTAAAAATAGTACTTTTAAATTTTTCAGCCCACGTTTTACATAATAAAAAAAAGGGTCCCAATGAAAGGAGGACGTGAATCTATCTGTCTTCTAATTTTAACAAAGTATGGGTGTTATTGGTAAAGTTTTTAGTGTATTTCTTGTATAAATTTTTCAAAGTATATTTTTTTTAACAAGAAGTATTTCGATAAAGTTTTCAGTTTTTAGTGTAACTTTTCAATTTTATTTTATTTTTAACAAAGTTTTTAGTTTTTTAGTGTAACTTTTCAATTTTATTTTATTTTTAACAAAGTTTTTTTTTGTTTTATAATTTGTAAGTATCTCTTTTTGATGAAGTTTTTGGAGTTATTTTTTATTTCTTGTAATATTTTTTCGAAGTTCCTTCTTAATGAAGGAAATTTAAAAATAGTACTTTTAAATTTTTCAGCCCACGTTTTACATAATAAAAAAAAAGGGTCTCAACGAAAGGGGGACGTGAATCTATCTGTCTTCTAATTTTAACAAAGTATGGGTGTTATTGGTAAAGTTTTTAGTGTATTTCTTGTATAAATTTTTCAAAGTATATTTTTTTTAACAAGAAGTATTTCGATAAAGTTTTCAGTTTTTAGTGTAACTTTTCAATTTTATTTTATTTTTAACAAAGTTTTTAGTTTTTTAGTGTAACTTTTCAATTTTATTTTATTTTTAACAAAGTTTTTTTTGTTTTATAATTTGTAAGTATCTCTTTTTGATGAAGTTTTTGGAGTTATTTTTTTATTTCTTGTAATATTTTTTCGAAGTTTTTATTTATTTTTGAAATTTTCTGTATTGGTTTCTTTATTTTTAACAAAGTTTTCCTAAAGTTTTTATTTTTAGCAAAGTTTTTAGTTTTATAAGTTCTAAGTTTTTATATTGAACAAAGTATTAAGTTGTTTTTCTGCGTTTGTCTTTATTTTTAACAAAGTTTTTAGTTTTATAGTTTTTAGGTTTTTCTTTTGTTAAAGTTTTTCGTAATAATTTCTTTTTGGTAAAGTTTTTAGTGTAAATTTTTATTTCTTGTAAAAATTTTTCAAAGTTTTTATTTTATTTTTAACAAATATTTTATTTTGTAGTGTATAAGTTTTTTTTTATGGTAAAGTTTTTCGTTTCATAGTTTCTAAGTTTTAATATTTAACAAAGTATTAAGTTATTTTCTGCATTTGCCTTTATTTTTTAACAAAGTTTTTAGTTTTATGGTTTTTATGTTTTTCTTTCTGTTAAAGTTTTTCGTAATAATTTCTTTTTGGTAAAGTTTTTAGTGTAATTTTTTATTTTTTTGTAAAATGTTTTCAAAGTTTTTATTTATTTTAAACAGATATTTTAGTTTTGTAGCTTTTAAGTTTTTACATTTAACAAAGTATTAAGTTATTTTTCTGCATTTGTCTTAATTTTTAACAAAATTTTCAGTTAAGCTTTTATTTTTAACAAAGATTTTAGTTTTTTAGTGTATAAGTTTTCATTTCTTGTGTAAAGTTTTTCAGTTTCGTAGTGAATAAGTTTTTATATTTAACAAAGACTTTAGTTTTTCAGTGTATAAGTTTTCATTTCTTGTAAAGTTTTTTCTGTGTTCATTTTTACTTTTAGCAAAGTAATGAGTTATTTTTCAGCATTTGTCTTAATTTTTAACAAAATTTTCAATTAAGTTTTTATTTTTAACAAAATTTTCAGTTAAGTTTTTATTTTTAACAAAATTTTCAGTCAAGTTTTTATATTTAACAAAGATTTTAATTTTTCAGTGTATAAGTTTTCATTTCTTGTAAAGTTTTTTCTGTGTTCGTTTTTATTTTTAACAAAGTATTAAGTTATTTTTCTGCGTGTATCTTAATTTTTTAACAAAATTTTCAGTTAAGTTTTTATTTTTACCAAAATTTTTAGTTAAGTTTTTAGTTTCGAAGTGAATAAGTTTTTTATATTTAACAAATATTTTAGTTTTTCAGTGAAAGTTTTTCTGTGTTCGTTTTTATTTTTAACAAAGTATTAAGTTATTTTTCTGCATGTATCTTAATTTTTAACAAAATTTTCAGTTAAGCTTTTATTTTTAACAAAGATTTTAGTTTTTTAGTGTATAAGTTTTCATTTCTTGTGTAAAGTTTTTCGTTTTCTAGTTTATTTCAAACAAAGTTTTCAGTTTCGTAGTGAATAAGTTTTTATATTTAACAAAGACTTTAGTTTTTCAGTGTATAAGTTTTCATTTCTTGTAAAGTTTTTTCTGTGTTCATTTTTACTTTTAGCAAAGTAATGAGTAATTTTTCAGCTTTTGTCTTAATTTTTAACAAAATTTTCAGTTAAGTTTTTATTTTTAACAAAGATTTTAATTTTTCAGTGTATAAGTTTTCATTTCTTGTAAAGTTTTTTCTGTGTTCGTTTTTATTTTTAGCAAAGTATTAAGTTATTTTTCTGCATGTATCTTAATTTTTAACAAAATTTTCAGTTAAGTTTTTATTTTTACCAAAATTTTTAGGTAAGTTTTTAGTTTCGAAGTGAATAAGTTTTTATATTTAACAAAGATTTTAGTTTTTCAGTGAAAGTTTTTCTGTGTTCGTTTTTATTTTTAACAAAGTATTAAGTTATTTTTCTGCATGTATTTTAATTTTTAACAAAATTTTCAGTTAAGTTTTTATTTTTACCAAAATTTTTAGGTAAGTTTTTAGTTTCGAAGTGAATAAGTTTTTATATTTAACAAAGATTTTAGTTTTTCAGTGAAAGTTTTTCCTGTGTTCGTTTTTATTTTTAACAAAGTATTAAGTTATTTTTCTGCATGTATCTTAATTTTTAACAAAATTTTCAGTTAAGTTTTTATTTTTAACAAAATTTTTAATTAAGTTTTTATTTTTAACAAAATTTTTAGTTAAGTTTTTATTTTTAACAAAATTTTTAGTTAAGTTTTTAGTTTCGAAGTGAATAAGTTTTTATATTTAACAAAGATTTTAGTTTTTCAGTGAAAGTTTTTCTGTGTTCGTTTTATTTTTAGCAAAGTATTAAGTTATTTTTCTGCATGTATCTTAATTTTTAACAAAATTTTCAGTTAAGTTTTTATTTTTAACAAAATTATTAGTTAAGTTTTTATTTTTAACAAAATTTTGAGTTACGTTTTTATTTTGAACAAAATTTTTAGTTAAGTTTTTAGTTTCTAAGTGAATAAGTTTTTATATTTAACAAAGATTTTAGTTTTTCAGTGAAAGTTTTTCTGTGTTCGTTTTTATTTTTCACAAAGTATTAAGTTATTTTTCTGCATGTGTCTTAATTTTTAACGAAATTTTCAGTTAAGTTTTTATGTTTAGCAGAGTTTTTAGTTTTTCTTTTAGATTCTGTAATAATTTTCTTGGTTTTTATAATGTATGTTTCCTTTTAAGTCTTGTTTCCCCTTTAATTTTTATTAGAATAGTTTAAATGGATTATAGATGAAAGAAGGCTTTAGGTAAGAGAAAACATTATATCCATAAAGGATTTCTTTCATAAGTTAGTTTATATGTATTATATTGTTTGCTTTTGTGAATATAAATTGTTAGTAAAAATGTACAGCAGAGGGTAAAATTCTTGTAGAGCAAGTATAGCCGATGGGTTAAAAAAAGTTATTATTTTCAAAAAAAGGTTGAAAATGATCAACGTAACCATTCCATGAAATGAAAAATAACCAAAGCAGTTCTCTTTAGTATAGAAAAAATATTACATGTTTAATAAATATAGTAAAAGTTATGAATAAAATGAATGTATATAGTGTATGTTCTGTAGTGGTAGCCTAATAACGCACTTTAAATAAAAGGTTAATGATTGAAATTTTTTCAACTGTTGGGAAAATCGTATATATTTTACAATTTTTGTATAAAAATTCTCATTCATACAATGCTTTCAGAAAAAAGAGTAATGGAATAGTTTTTGTTTAGTTGATTAATCATATATTCTTACGTTTAAATCTAGAAAAAGGTAGTATGCGAATAAAATAAGTAATATCTTCAATTGAACTATAGTAAAATTAATGGATTTATCATTTTTAACTTGAATGATTCTAACATTCTATGAAAAAAAATCAACTCCTCGAACAGAATTCGTAATAAAAGTATATTTTATTTTTAAAAAATGCTTAAAATATTGAAGATGTTATTCAATATGAACATAATTTGTAATTTTTAATCGAAGTTGTAAAATAATTCCACCAATAGGATAACGTATTATATGTCAAGTGGTCTGAAAATGGTCGATCATATTGCAATGAAAAATTAATTATCTTTTGAGTCTCTCCTCGGTATCGAGGGAAAAGATGTAATCGCTATCAATCTCAATGGTTACCACCCCGTTATCGCCACACATATTGCTCTGTGAAAGGCAATGGGACTTCCCATTGTTAAGGTGGAGGCTCAATGACAGGTGAGGCATGCATGTTTTGGAAACCAAGCTGGGAACTTGGCTAACTCTTCAGGGGAATATATTTATGTAAAATAACTTAGACTTTCAGAGAGCCCCATTTAATTAGCGGCGTAGAGATCTGCTAATTAAAAAATAATAGTTTAAAAATAATATATAATAAATAATATAAACTCGTGTTAGCTGCCCTGATCACCTCCGGCGCAACCGGAGCAGGTAACTTCTAATTATCCTCTTCCCGTTTTAGTCAAGAGCCCCTTTCCACCGGAGCAGGGATCATTTTCCACCGGAGCAGGCGGCGCAATCTCGCTTTCACCGGAGCCGGAGATCCGCTCTCCGGCGCAACCGGAGCAGGTACCTGCTCCCTGCTCCGGCTGTTGCAGAACCCCCATTTTTCCACTACTTGCAATTTACATCTAAATTCGAGAGAGACAAATGTATCTTAGCTGCTAAAAACAGATCACTGATGGCTTCAGATATAAGTGATCGGTTGGATTCTAACTAAACCAATTTACCTGAACGAACATTTAGCTCCAGGAATGAAGAGACTGGCGTACCTTTGTAAGCAATTCAAACGCGAAAAAAAATTTAAATTCTGCTGGGTGAGAGACGGTAAGCTTTTTTAAAGACAATCTGAAAGCTCAAGAGTGTTCAAAATCAGTAAAGAATCTGATCTAATTAATATAACTGTTCAAAACTACTTTGTGATATTAGCCTTATGTTTGATTGTGATACAAATTTAAACACTCTTGAAAGAATTTAAGAAATTCCTTCTCTTTCCAGTGTCCAGCAATTATTGTTTTAATGTAATACATTTCAATATACAAAACGCTCGATCAAAATTTGATGAACTTGTTTGCATGTTATCTAATTATTTAAACTCAATTGATGTTTTGGTTTTATCAGAAACCTGGCTTTCAGATGAAGAAATCAAATTTTATGATATTGAAGGATTTAATACTTATCAATATTGTAGAAATTACAACAGATCAGGAGGAATTTTAGTTTACTGCAAAAGTAAATATGATTTTAAAGAATTAAAATTTGAAATGTCATCTGCTGAAATTGTTGTTATCATAAGTAAATCTCTTAATTTATGTATCATCTCACTATACACACTCTTTCACAATTAGTACTTTTTTATCCGAATTTGAATCTGTTTTATCCAATATTTCTTGTAAAAATGTAATATTTATGGGTGATATAAACATTGATATAATAGATTTAAATAACCACAGTAATTCCTACCTTGATCTCTTAAGTTCGCATGGTTTTTCACCTCTTATAAAAAACATAACTCGCATTTCTTCAGGTACGTGTATTGACCACATTACATCAATTTAGCCAGTCGCTCTTGGAAAAAATATTTTCTGCACGATTGATTAATAGTTTATCAGATCATTATCCAATTGTTTGTAAAATTATTTTCAATAGATCAAAGAATAAAACGGATTCTCCCTCTCCTGCTAAGGTTAAAAAATCAAAGTTTTTTCATCACAAAGAAATTGAGATATTTTTTAAAGATTACAACTTTAAAGTTAGTGGTAAAGATGCCTCAACCTGCTTTTCGGACTTTCACAGTAAATTGATTGCAATAAAAAATAACTTTAGTAGTTTGGTTTTAGAAAATTCATCTAGGTTCAATAAAAATGGTTGGATTAGCCCTACTATACTCAACATGATAAAATCTAAACAAGCACTATTTAAAAACCAGGCGAAGAATCAACGAAATTTACAACATCCCAATGCCAAAAAAATCTATCTTCAATAGAAGCTTTTCATTTTTAGCACCGAAATTTTATAATTCCTTGCCATATGAACTTCAAAACTGTCAGTCTATATACATATTTAAAAAGAAACTTAAAGAATATTTATTTTCTGATACAGTGGAACAGTTTTTTCTTTAGCAGTAATTAAAATCTCTACAGCATCTTATCACCATATTGTTTATTATTCATTTATTTATTACATTTGATGTACTGAAATTGTTATATATTTTAGAAGACACCCTGTTTGCCACACCTGATTGTATTTATTTTTATGAGTTGTTTTTCCATTTGTTGTTTTTTATCGAAAAATGTAGATATCATTTTTTCTAAGGTCACCGATATGGATCAAGGGATCCCTGGTGACTAGAAGTGTTGTTTCTATGTCTTTCTTATGTTTCTATGTAACCTTATATGTGTAATAAATTGTAATAAATATATCCGTGCAAAAAATAGTATGTTTACATATGATTGCCTAAAATCGATACATAGAGGGTGTCCCTTAAAAATCGAAAGTCGGGGAAACTTTTGACTTAGAACCGCATAAGTCCATAACTAGGTACCATTTGTGGATGATATTGATCTGTAGATAAATTATCTGGAGCTGAAATTAATTACGAGCTTTTTAATTACAGTCCATATTGAGCCATAATAATACCATTATAGGCCATATTGGATTGCATTACCACTAAAATAAAATCTGGGATAAACGGTATAGGCATCTTTGATATTATAGGTAATGCGTGTTTGAGGTTTCTAATCTCAATTAATACTAATAAAATCCTCATACCACATTTAAAAGCTCATTATACTCATTTCGAGAGGACAGCAGATCTCTTATTACATAACTATGGATGATATAATTCTAAACACATAAAAGAAGAAAGAGAAATTCTAGAAAAATATAGAAAAACTAGACTTCAGTATATCCAGAAGTATTGTATTCTGTAACTTAGTTGAAAAATTTAAGTTGATACAAAATATACCCGCTCGTCATAACGATTGATCCTACTGCACTCAGAATATAAGTTATTAACTAGGTTTAAAGATATTTTGTATTTTATCATAATTTTATACATAAAGAGCATAAAATATTCCTGTAACATGAAAAACTGATTAGATACTGATCTTGTGTTTGAGAATATGTTAAACATTAATAATGGTTGCTGAAACCAGTCCTTTTTTAAAGTCAGAGCTACACTCCACTCTGTAAAATTTATACAGCTTAGACTCATTAATAATAGTAAGGGTTTAAAATCATTTAATTTTATAAAGGAACTTCTCAAAAAATCAATTCGAAACCTAATTTCTTCTTCACGAACGTTCATTGATGAAAATCGTACATGTGAAAAAAATACTAAGACTAGCTGAAGAGTTACAGAAACTGTAGTTAATATTAGAAATATTATGACAGAAACTGTAATTAATATAGCTAAGAACCAAATATCAGCGTTTAATAGGCATTCGTGTTACTAATTTCCAGACGTTTTATGTTCAAAATTATAAAATACAAGAACAGTATCTATAAACATGGTTAATGACATGGTTATGAACATGGATAATCTGGGTGTAGTAGGCTCAATCATTATGAAGAGCGGATAATTTTCTGTCAACTTCATTTTCATTTTCATCAAAACGATCTGTTTATTATTTTCAAATCTTCTTAGCAAGGAGCACTCTTTGAAAACTTCGATGAACTCTAGAGTTATCCTCACTTAACTCCAATATAACCCGCGAACCTGACAAGGTAAGTAAATTGCCAATAAATAAACCTTCGTAATAAACCCATCCGTTTTTGAATCCCGTCACTTCTGAAGTAACATTAACGGGAGAACAAAGCCCGCAGTTTATTGAGCTATAAATCTGAGCGCCCGCATGCATAAAAATCCGGAAAGTAATTTCCTCTATAAATCAATGATACGTCTTTAATATACGGTGCCACAACAATGCACTCGTGGAGAACAATGAAGTTCACTAGGTTTTTTGCCACGGTGGACGTCAATAGCTGTAGTGCTCGATACAAAGTAAAGTGTCCTCATAAGAAAAAGTTTTCTTTTGAGTTTAGTGCCATGTCAATGTCTGCAACCCTGTGTGAGATCGAAGGATTTGTATTGGTGATGGCTACTTTTCGGTAATATATTAAAGAAAGAGGCTGTCGCGTTCGAACAATAAAATGCTTATTGTTATTCATGATAATTATCTAGTCATAATAATAATCTAATACCTAGTTATCATAAAAATTCTTATCTAGTAATTTATACAGTGCACATAGCGCCTGTAACTATTTTAGAAAAGTAATAAAAATACGAATGCTTTAGTTTTAGTGCTTTCATGCACTTTAGACTGTTAGATGTAATGTAATGAGAGTAAATGTGAGAGAACTTTATTACAAAATTTAGTCCACTGAAAATAGAGTTGAACCTCGGACAAATTGCAATAAAAGGTTTCTCAACGGTTTTCACTTAGGAATGACCTCAATAATAACATACTAAAAATCGGCCAAAATTGGCCGGGGGGAAGTTTAATTTTTTTTTTAATTTTTTAAAAAATGGCCGAAAAAATATTTCAAAAAATCAAATTATAAAAATAGAGACTTATGATACATGTTTATAGGCTATTTTTCAGTGCTGAATACGAATATACCATTTAAATTTTAAAAAATTTAAAATTTCAATTTTTAAAAATTAATTCAAAATTTGGAAAGTCGAAAAAATTAAAACATCGCTCAAAACCACAAAATAATTGCAAAAGAAATAATTTAAACGGTTTTCAATTAGAAATTATTTAAATAATAACATACTAAAAATGGAAGAAAATCGGACAATAAAAAGTTTAATTTTTTTCAAATTTTCAATTTTTTTGGCCTTAAAAATCGACCTTTTTAAAAACTCTTGTTAAAAACGTTTGAGGCATTTACCAAGGTCATTTTTCCATGGATGTTGTAGATATATACCTCTATAACATAAAAAACCACAATTGGTGATTAAATCATTAGTTAATTAATTAATTTATAAAAATTAACGTTGAAAATACAGGTAAAATCTTTCAATCAAGTAATAAGGAAAATATTTAGACAATATTTGGTAATAAATCATTTTAAAAATAATTAAATTGAAAAAGTACAAAATATCTTTCAAAAAATTAAAATTTTAAATTAATTTAAAAAATTTAAATTTTTTAAAATTTTTAAATTTTGTAGTATATGCATGTGATACAATGTCTCTAGGCTATATTTTAGTGCTGTTTACGAATATCACGCCAACTTTTCAATAAAATTTAAATTAACTGTGGAAAAATTTAAGCATTTTTCTCAATAATTTTGTTTTTTATGCTTCAATTTTTCCACAGTTAATTTAAATTTTATTGAAAAGTTGGCGTGATATTCGTAAACAGCACTAAAATATAGCCTAGAGACATTGTATCACATGCATATACTACAAAATTTAAAAATTTTAAAAAATTTAAATTTTTTAAATTAATTTAAAATTTTAATTTTTTGAAAGATATTTTGTCCTTTTTCAATTTTATTATTTTTAAAATGATTTATTACCAAATATTGTCTAAATATTTTCCTTATTACTTGATTGAAAGATTCTACCTGTATTTTCAACGTTAATTTTTATAAATTAATTAATTAACTAATGATTTAATCACCAATTGTGGTTTTTTTATGTTATAGAGGTATATACCTACAACATCCATGGAAAAATGACCTTGGTAAATGCCTCAAACGTTTTTAACAAGAATTTTTAAAAAGGTCGATTTTTGAGGCCAAAAAAATTGAAAATTTGAAAAAAATTTAACTTTTCATTGTCCGATTTTCTTATATTTTTAGTATGTTATTATTTAAGTCATTTCTAATTGAAAACCGTTCAAATTATTTCTTTTGCAATTATTTTGTGGTTTTGAGCGATGTTTTAATTTTTTCAACTTTCCAAATTTTGAATTAATTTTTAAAAATTTAAATTTTAAATTTTTTAAAACTTAAATGGTATATTCGTATTCAGCACTGAAAAATAGCCTATAAACATGTATCATAAGTCTCTATTTTTATAATTTGATTTTTTGAAATATTTTTTCGGCCATTTTTTAAAAATTTAAAAAAAATTAAACTTCCCCCCGGCCGATTTTGGCCGATTTTTAGTATGTTATTATTGAGGTCATTCCTAAGTGAAAACCGTTGAGAAACCTTTTATAGCAATTTGTCCGAGGTTCGGCCCTTTTTTTCGCTATTTTCAGTGGACTATATTAAATGTAAAAAAAAATATATTTTTATCAAAGTAAATTTGCATGTGAAAAGTATATCCTCTAAAGAAAAGGGTGATAAATGTGTTGGATTTTCCAATCCCTGATAAAAGGTGAAGTAAAATTAATTATTATTGGAACGTCCTGTTAAAAATGTAACAAAAACCTTCTTAACATAAACTTGCAAACGTGCTTGCAGCAATAATGTTCCATCAGTGATACATTAGAGTTAGCTCATTGTATAGCTGCAAGCCCTTCAGATAATGATTTTGTATTTTGAGTGAAATATATCAAAATGTTTCTTCGTCATATGTCGGCCCACTTTACTGTCCATGTAAAAGTTATTTTGAAGGATTTTAATGTCACGAAAGGCAGTTTCAAAATTAGTTCATGTTGTAGTTACTCCCTGAGGAACCGTAATGACCAAAAAAACCCACATGCTAAAACAGTCACGAATCTAGTTGTTTATACAGTGCACCTGCACATAGCGTCTGCAACTATTAAGTAATAAAAATATGAATGCTTTAGTTTCAGTGCTTTCATGTATTTCAGGTAGTAGTTAGATGTAATATATATATGTAATGTGAGTAAAAGCAACTCTACTGTAATGTTATATTATTTTACATCATTTTCTCTCTATTCTAAAAAAAAAAACGTTTTTGGTGAACAGTTTCGAGAGAAAGGTTTTTATTACTGATCTCTATAACACATTTTTGGTATCAAACTGTTTGAATTATTTTGAGGATGTGCAAAATGCCATTAGAATTTCTAAAAAAAATCTCAATTTTAAAATATTTCTATTTTTTATATTTTAAAAATTTTTAATGTTTTTTGGATTTTTTTGTAAAGTAGGTAAGTTCCTTGAACTTTAGGAGGTTATGCAATTAAAATATCTCATATAGAGAGCTAAACTTAAATTATATGTTTTAAAATTAGAATCCTCTGCAAATGAGGTTATTTATTTCACTATTAGAGAGAGAGAGAGAGAGAGAGAGAGAGAGAGAGAGAGAGAGAGAGAGAGAGAGAGAGAGAGAGAGAGAGAGAGAGAGAGAGAGAGAGAGAGAGAGAGAGAGAGAGAGAGAGAGAGAGAGAGAGAGAGAGAGAGAGAGAGAGAGAGAGAGAGAGAGAGAGAGAGAGAGAGAGAGAGAGAGGGTAAATTGATTAATATTTTTTGGGGAATTTTTGGAAAATTACCCTATAGCTATATTAGGGCAGATGAACACAAAACAAATTGAAAACTAATTAAATAACGGGATTTATCTTTATCCCAATCTCACTGATTGTTCTAATAAGTGTATAATTTTTTATTTCTATTTTATAAAATTTAACTATATTATAAGAAAATTGTTTAACCATTTGTTTTCTGTTATCTCTAAATTGAAATGATGTTAGAAAGCGAGTGATTTAACTGCACTTTGAGGGTTATTACAAAGTTTATGTTACTATATTTCCTTTACATTTTTAATGAATTGAAACTTGATATAGTTAAACTTTTAACTTGATATTTTGCGAACTCTAATTTATAATTTTTACGTCACCAGGAATTAATAAAAAAGATAAAATTTATCTGAAATCGACCAATTTTGTAGGAGGATTTCGAAATCTTCTTTATAGGTTCGTAACAAATAACCATCAATCTTATGCTGATGACGACACCACTGTTTCCTATTTTAAAATCTAAGGTAAATGTGGGTATAGTGGACACTGTACCAATAGTGGCCACATAGCTGATTAATTTTAAATAGAACGAGTTAGAGGCAATAAACAGCTTCAAAATTCATAGGCATAGTAGATTGTACAATCAGGTAAGCTGGTAAATTATCACCGATACCACAGATCAGCATTGGAAGGATATTTAAATATTTGAAAATAACAACATCGGCCGAGTGATTGAAATTTGATTTTGCTTATTGAATCGCGTAAGGAAACGGGTATATCGGAACTGATTTTTTTGTATTTATTACCGTTTGATTGACTTTTAAATTTATATTAAGATAAAGAAGAGTGTATAAAATGATAATAAATTAAATTTATTTGAAAATTTTGACTTTACAAGGATTTATAGGGGTGGCCACTATACCAACACAAAATCTTAGATTTTCCAATAGTGGCCACTGCAATGGCTTCTAATAGAAACTTAAATAACATTGAATTTGGATCAGTTTTTCTTCATAAACTGTTGATTGTGCTTTAAAATGAGTGTTGTATGAATTTGATTTCATTCTGGCTTCGGGAACCAAGCTTTCTAAAACATTGAATTACATGCTTAACTCCTCTCAAATCAGCTACAGCGTAGGCTTTGTGCCGGAAACTATCAAGTATTTTTTAAATAAAGCTAATTTGATTTGATAAAAAATACATTTCGTTGGGAAGGAAGATTTAATTAGAAATAAACGACTATACCAAAAAACCCCATCAATTTCATGCGTAAACCCCTCATATATGCAGAAAAAGAGAGGTGTCCACTATAGATGCAAGAGGTGTCCACCATAGATACAACAGTTACATCATATGTGGCCACTATAGATGCAATTTGGAGTACTTTTTAAGAATTAACTAAAAATACTTTACCCAATTTAATTAAAATTTTTAATGGTGAAATCGAAAGCAGAAGATCCAATTAATCTAAAAATATGATGATAACGGTTTCCAAGCAAGTAGGTTGGTATTTATTGAGAATTTAAGCAAAAATTTTCCTTAAAGTGTCCACTATACCCACATTTACCTTATACATTTTCGTAGCTTTTCTGGAACATTTTTGTGTCTAAAGAACCTATTATGCAAGTGTAAACTCACAACTCTCAAGCGTCACCTCCAATCGTGGACCGGTTTAGTCCTTGTTAGGACTCATCAGCATAGTATAGGAAGGTAACGCAAGTGAGCGGAGGGCAAGTACTAGTCTAGCCGACAATAACTGAAAAAGTGGTGACCATTGATTAGTCCTCCACTCATCTGCTGAAATGACATGGCATTCCTAGAACAGATTTAATTCCAGTAAGGCAAGGAGTAGTAGTAGGTTCCAGTAGGTCCACGGTTGGAGGTGACGCTGGAGAGTTGTGAGTTTACACTTATTGTCCGCTTAACCAGCAATAATTGGTGAAATACTCCTTTCATCAACCTATTATGTGTTAAGCGATATGTTAAAAAGAAAAATATTTATACTATAATTGTTTCTCAATAAACATACTCATAAAGAATTCATCGAAATTTGATGGAAGCAATATTTATAGTTGAACGCTGTGAACTAAGCTTATTCAGTTAGAAAAAGCACCAAATGATTTTAGCTATCTCTTTTGATGTAAGAGGGGGTTAAATTATATTGACTTAGGGTTAAATTATATTGACTTAGAGAGGGGACTCTCTCTTCTAGAAGAGAAAAAAAAGAAGCCTTGACACGACACTGAGCCCTGAGTGAAAACGGTTCTAATCCCTCTCGGAGGAACACTGGGCAAGGGGATTATGGAAGGAGGGAAATCCTTTCGGAAACAATAGAAAAAGAACGTCGTAAGGAGGAACGAGGGATGCCGTCCAGCAGAGAATCTAGGGCACCTCCACCCTCAACTACGCATGCGCCGATCGATTTTGTAATTATCTCCTCGCCGCGTTCCCCCCTCCTGTGGGGGTGGATGGGAGATTGTTCCAAATTACGACGGCAGCTGCACCCCCCCCTTTCCGAGGGGAAGAGTTCAAATCCAATGCGAAGGGGGGGATGCCGCGGGTAATCAATGATGGGGGTGCTCCGGGCGTATAGGGCTTAATAAAAGTTCTGGCTTTGGGGGGGTTGGGCAAATGAAGTGATGTTGTACAATGGGAAACGTTGGACGAAAGGTCGAATAGCTCTGACGAATAATCTATTATGCGCTTGGGTCCAATAGCGTGAAAAGGGTTTTTAATTTTGATGCCTGTTTTTTTCTTGTTTGGTGGGGAGGTCCCCCCCTCTAAGTTTTAGCTGCTTAATCGGTTTTGTTGGAGAGCGTATCGGGGAATCGATTGGGAATCGTTTAAGAGCTTATATCGATGTCCGAGTCATCGATAGCTGTGAAATGCTGCTGTCAGATGGTGAAAAACGAGCGAATCAATAAAACGCATTTGGTGTCATTTGGGGAGAAATTCTAAAAATAAAACCCGTTCTTCTCTCCTCTTGTGTTACTTAATAAGGCTCAAGGAAAGCTTTTTCGGGACTCCAGATCGATGTGGAATGAAATTGTGTTTTATGATACATTCATTTGAGTAGTTTTGTTGCGGATCGATATGAGGGACTCGAGGCCAGGTAATGAAAGAGATCCAGAGGAAATGAGATTTCTGGGAAAGTCGGATTATCAGTTCGCACCCATTTCCCATTTCCATTACTTATATCTTCCATTTCGTCATATTTCCCTATAAATCCTATTTATTGGGTTTCGAATTAAGGTTAATACGAGTTATCGGGTGTACGCTTCTGTTCAACACTCAGAATAAATGGAAAGAATAATAGTATACTATTTACTACTGGGGGTTAATTTTTCTGTATCATAAGAATCACTGATTTTATTAACTAAAGTATAATTTCTTATTAGAAATTTCACTAACATGCTTTCTTTTGATAATTCCTGATGAAATACCCGTTCTCTTCTTTAATACTAGAATCGAAGAAACTTATACAGGATTTAGACATTTCTAGTATTTTTTAAATTATTATTGTTTACAACTTGGTTCTCTCTTGTCAACCTATACCTATACAATCCAGGCGCGGATCCAGCACGGATCCAAGGGGGGCACTTTTCCTGACAAGATCCCCTTGTGGTACCATTGGGGGTATGGGGGTCCTCCCCCAGAAAAAAATTTAAATTTGACGTGTATAAGTAGGATTTAACTCATTTTTAGAAACGTTTTGAGTCTAAGGGTGGACTTTTCAACACTATTACCTTTACTTTTTGACCCAAAGTGTCAAAATTTTGGGGATTTCCTAAAAATAAACACTGAATACCCCATTTTGATACTAATGGGGGGGTATGGGGGTCCTCCCCCAGAAAAAATATTGAAATTAGACGTGTAAAAGTTGGGTTTTTACTCATTTTGAGAACCTTTTTGGGTCTCCAGGGGGGGAGCACTTTCCAGACTGCCACCCCCCTGGATCCGCCACTGATACAATCACCGCTCGCCTTTAGAATAATTCTTCATATTTGGTAATGAGTTATATTACGCACACTCTGAAATTTAGATTGGTTCAAGTCAATATACCGCCCTGTTTCCCATCTGTAAAATAATTATTCGGTTTTGGTTAACAAGATTAACAACCAAAGTAATTAATATATGGTGGGCATCTTTAAAACCTAGTTAAAAAACGGGTTGTGGAAAAAAAGTAACAAGTCTGAACGAAAATTTGTTACAATAAAATTCCACTTGTTTGAAGTGAAGTAAGGTGTAAAATAATCATTTTAACTACATAATACCAATTAAATAAAACATAGAATTGCTGTTTAATTAATTAGTTAATTGCTGTGAGTTAAGACTTTCCGGAAAAATTATATCATACGCAGATGATACTGTTTTGGTTTTCTCAGCTCAAAATATTACGTTAGAAAGAAATATGAACTCAGATTTAATAAAATTAAAAGATTGGTTTCAAAGTAATGATGTTTTGATAAATAGTAATAAAACAAAATATATAAATTTTAGTTTAGGCTGAGCGCGCACTGGAGACTTTTGTCTCGGCGACTTAAAACACTAGTCACTCGAGAGCAATGCATTTCTATGAGGAAATTCTTGGCCTAGTGATCTTGGTCTCGTCGCCATGTGCGCGCACTCTAGCTTCTCGCAATAGCCAGGGAAGCAATTTTGTCTTTGTCTCCGAGACAAAAGTCTCTAGTGCGCGCTCAGCCTTAATCTATAGGAATAGCCAAGACCTAAATATTTTAACTATCATAATTGTTTAGATAATTTGAATTGTAATTGTCTAAATCTTGAAAGAGTGCAAAGTTTCAAATACCTAGGATTAAATATTGATCAAAATTTAAAATTTATCACATATCCAGTATTTAAGAAATAAACTCCGATATAATTTATATTTATTTTATCATCTAAAAAATTACGTAGACATATCCTTTTTGAATATTTTATACAGCTCATGGATTCAATCGAAGTTACAATATGGAATTATTTTTTGGGCAGATGATTATATGACAAATTTAGTTCCAGTAATAAATTTACAAAAACAAATATTCAAATATATTGATGATAAACAGCATAATAATTTCCTATCTTTAAAAAAACTGCATTGCTTTAGATTATTAATTTTTATTCATGACAATATAAATTCATATGAAAGTAAGTTTACCCAATATAACTTAAGAAAAACACCTTTATTAAAAATTCCTAAGCCCTATAAAGAAATAATGCATAAGAGTTTTTTGTATCAAGGTCCACTGCTATATAATCAACTCCCAAATTATTTAACTTCAATTAGAAACAAGACATTTTTTAAGAAGAATTTGTTTTTATTTCTATTAAATAGTCCTGATTTTTCTCCTATTAAATTTTTTTGTAATGAAAAAAGAAAATTCGGTCTTAAGTTATACAGATCCAAAAAAAGGGTTAATTTATATTTGTGCTCTGTCTTTTGCCATTTAACTTTATTATTTATCTTGAAAATGCATATTGTATTTTTATTGTAGTTTGATTTCTAAATTAGTGTATATAAATTTTTTTAATATTTTTTTATATTTTATTTTATTTTTTGCATATCTGTATTTAATATGGTCAATGTTTTCACTTGGAAGGTTCCTTGGCCCCTTTGTGAACAATATGTATATATATATATTTATTTTTTTCTTTTGTGTGATTGTAATTGTAATTATTAATTTGTAATTTCAATAAATTTCAAATTCCAATATCTATAAAACGGTAGGGGAGGGTGGTGACGATTGTAACACGGGGCAATTGTATTGATTTCCTCAAAATGAGAGGATGCCTGGGCGAAAAGGAGACGACTGGACGTACAAGGCAGGTGAATGAAAGAATATCAGAGATTGCCAAGGCTGACATTTGAGTTGTAGTTTTTGATAAAAAACGAACGAGAAAGAACATTCGCGGTATGCAGTCGGCAACGGTATACCGCCCCTTAAGATTAAAGTTCGTTTTTATCAAAAACCATTAGATAAAATCGATTGAAATTTTGGCTTTCTACATAAAATTACTACCAGAATCGATAACCATAAAAATATACGCTTTTAAAAATTTTAAAAAATTTTTTTTTTTTATTTGTGAATTAAACTTGATGAAACTGGGAGGTTTGGAGGAATGGCCTTTCAGAAAACCTCATAATTATTGGGGGTCCCCATTGAAAAAAAAACGTTAGTGTTTCGTTTAATATGAAGATGACCCCCTAAGGACTCGGCAGTTTATTTGGTAAAAGAATACTTTAATTAATGAAACATGGCACCTCCTTTGTCTTCCTAACCCAAGTGGTTCGCCAGAAATCGTAACTGAGTCGTTTTCCCCCCAACTACATGTTCGATTGTAACATGTTACAACTGACCCCAATGCAAAAAATAACATTTTTTGCAAGAATTTTTGATGTATTGATTTATAATTCATACTTACCCTTAATATTGGCATATAATTATGAGTTTTTACGGTTTTAGGATGCCGAAAAGGAAAACTGAAATGGGGATGATTAGTCTAGAAAAAATGGAGGGAGATGCTGTTGAGGTTTCGGTGTCTAAAAAGCAGGGTTGGCCGGTTTAAACCAAATGGTATTTTTACCAAAAAACCACTTGGTTTTGTTTTTTTTAGAAATTATAAAATAATTTCAGGATTTTTTTAAAGAAAGTGTTATTAAGTATAATCTTTTGCTCAAAATTAAAAGGTCAGATTTACCAAAAAATTGACATTTTAAGGTGATTAAAAATCAGAACTCTTTTAATGATTTTAATTATTGAATTCTCTCTAAACTTAACCTTAAATGCTTAAGTTAAACTTGTTATATGTTGCAAGAAATAGTTTATTTATTAATTTTCTTTAAAATGAAACATTATTTCCAAGAGTAACTAAAGATACACAAAAGTTATCTGTTTTTCACTGGTAAAAGATGGCTTGTGTGGATTTTAATTAATTGATAAAACCAATTTGTCTTATTTTTCAGTCATAAAAACTAGTTGGTTTTTTTACTAAATTAATAAAAACCTTTGATTTCTTTAATGATAAAAACTAAAAACCAGCTGTTTTGTTTATAAACAGATAAAAACCAGTTATGTTTTTTACTAAATTAATTATCTCAATCATTTATTTAATTTCAATTAACATTAGTTGCTTACATTTCACTTTTATTTATTTAAAAACTTAAATTTTCAATAAGAAATTTCTTAAGGTCATAAATTAATCCATATAATTAAGATAATTAATTTGATTATTTTTCCATTTAATAATTAAAATTAGTTATCTCAATCTATTATCCAATTTTGATTAACATTAGTTGTTTACACATTTCACTTTTACTTCTTATTTAAAAAATAAAATTTTCTCTTTCTTAAGAAATTTCTTAAGTTCATAAATTAATCCTTTTATAATTAAGATAAATAATTAGATTATTTCAACCATTTATCCAAGATAAATTAACACTGATATTTATTCACTACAATAATATTAGATATTCAAATTGGAATATTTTAAAAACAAAAATTATTTTTAAAACAAATTAATTTAATTTTAATTAACTAATTTAATTAATTGAAATATACAAATCACTTATCAATTATAAACAACCCCTGAAATAAATGTCTCTTTTACAACTCCATTTCAAACATCTCTCTCACTACTAAAATAACTTATTCTGAAAAAAAATTCTAAAAAAACTTGGTTTAAACCAAAAAAAACCTGGTTTAAACCAAATAAAACCGGTGTTTTATTAAACCTGGTTTTTTTCCAACCCTGCTAAAAAGTCTATTAGAAGTTTTGTTCGTGAGCACGATATTTTTCATGTAACATCATACAGATGCTGTCAGCAGAAGAAAATAAAAATTAAAATCCTAAAGTGGGTTATAATCAACACAATGAAGTTTTCACGATCAAGGGCCGTAAGAGGAACCATTTTCGTGCTAAAAAGGGTCCCACGTTTGTTGTACTACAGGGGAATTAACTTATGAATCCCCTAATTGCCTTTTTTTAAATTTAAACAAACAAAAAGCTCCCTGTGCACCACAATGTATAGCACGGGGCAAGGCCGGACTGGGAAGAAATTTTGGCCCAGGCATTTTAAGTTGGAATCGGCCCACCGCAGAATTTTCATGGAAATGTAAGATTATAGATGTAAAAACTTCAGGGCTTAATCGGTAAAGTCGTGGTCATATTGTACAGAAGGTGCTCAGTTCAAACCCTACTAGTTAGTAAAAAAGTGATGGTTGGCCAATCTGATTGTTATGGATAGAAAGAATTTCTTGGTTACTGTTCCTTTGCTTGAGCTGAGGTAGTACTCCTTGTTCCATGCATCCACAACATCTTTCCACATAGCTTTTTTATAATGCGATTTGGGTATGATGGCAGAAATATCAACTCTCCACTTGGTGGCAGTTTTGGCAAGAAAGTCAGAAAAATGTTTTAAGATTTCCAAAGAAGAAAGGGAATCGGTACAAATGATGTAATACCTAATTGCCTTTGTGAATAATTATTTACTATTATCTACTCATCAACATTCGTTATTATTAAAAACTCCTTATTTGAGTGGAAAGTTCATTATTCCATTCTAGTCTATGTATTTAATTATAATTTAATAAGAAATTATAAATTTTTAATAAATTTGTATGATTTTCTAATCTATTTTTATGAATTTTTGTTGTGTTACAATTGAATTTCGAGGCTGGGACACCTCGAAGGAATGAAGGAAGAGAGGCACTAGAAGGATTCAAGGGCCAGTGCCAGGGCAGGGACAAAGATCAAAGAAAAAGGCCTGTTAAAAGATGGTTTGATGAGGTTGAAAAGGACATTAAGATTCTTAAAGTCCTTAATTGGAAACAGAAAGCAAGAGACAGAAGGCTTTGGAGGAAAATTGTTGGAGAAGCCATAGTCCAACATGGACTTAACGCCAAGGAGTTAGTTACATTTGAATCCAGGATTTTTGTCTGGGGAGGCTGAAAAATAACTCAAGTTAAGAAAGATAAGTTAGATAGTCAAGATAAGTTATAGAAAATTTTGGAATTTTTACCCTTAAAAGTAGGGTTCCGATTCATTTTGAGACCCTTTGGGTAACACCACCGAATATCCGCAACGTGTTGAAATTTCTTTTTTGGCTTTACTGCTATTACAAAGACTTGAATGTCTTATTTCTGGGGGGGGCTGCAGCCCCACAGCCCCCCTCTGGATTCGCCACTGCATTTGACCCTTATATGTGTTACAATTAACCTTTCAAGTGGTCGATTGTAACGTTTTTCAATTTTCGATGTTTTATTTACAAAATTGCAATACATGTCCACCGAACAGTTTTCGTAACAAAATTGTATCTGGGATTTATCAACCTATTTTCAAAACTCTAATATAAAAAATGGCTTAGTTTGAGATCAAATAAAACGTTTTGTTACAATCGTTCCCACCTTACCCTATACCTTGTATAATTTTAAAAAACTTCTTTTAATTAATATTTCAAATACAGAAAGAAGAAAATGAATTTAATTTAGCTGATACTGAACATTTAAAAAAAGGCAAATAAAAGCAAAGCTGCCTCATTTCATATTTTCACAAATTTCATTTATTTATTCATTAACGAGACTGAAAATAGTCGAAATGGCATTTTTGTTCAAAAAGTATAACGCAACAAATGCAGATGTAATTTCATTAACAACTTTTATAAAATCTAAAAGTTTAAAGCACCCTTTTTTTATTCTTGAATCTTCTTTTTTTAACCTATTCAATAATGATTAAAATATTAAAGAAACACCTTACTGTCTCGAAAATTAATTTAGAAATAGTGTTTTCAAAGTCAATATGTAAAAGTAAAAAAGCATATATTAAGTAAACTCACAAAAATAGTTTTTCCTGGCTTATTTTGTAGTATACTATTATTTTTAGAATAATTTATTAAAATTAACGATTGAAAAAGAGGAATAAAAAGACAACCTGCAGGAATTATGAAACGGATAAAAAATAAATTTCATCTACCAGTTTTTCCATTTAAATTTTTTTAAATGTTATTCCATTGACTTTGAAAGCACTGAAACATAAACTTTACTGTTAGAAATTATCGCAATGAGAAAATTATCGTTTTATTTTTATTCACTGACTATTAAATATATTTAATGTCCCACAAATCTACATATAAAACGATGTATATAGCTTTTAATTTGTTTTATTTATATGGATTAATCCTTTTAAAGTAATAATAACTATAACAAATGACGTTTTTATTAGAATTAAAGTTAGAATTATTTATTATTAATTAGAATTTATTATTAGTTAGAATTATTAAAGTTAGAATTAGCAGATCATACAAATATTTTTTTGTATGATCTGCTAAAATCTGAAACAACATATAGCAAAGTAGCATTAAATAACAAATTTTGCATATTATTTCCTGAGAAAGTCATCCTATTCAAAATTATGAGTGATGCCTGCGTCTATGTGTTCGAGATAACACAGGTCTTTGGACAGGGAGAAAGTTATTTTCCTTTCCAAGGATAGGAAATTATGAGTTCAGAATGCCTTTGAAAACATCCTTTTCTTCTCCCAGCCCCCGAGGGAATGATCTTCGTGTACCGCCCTCTCATTTTCTTCTCAAAGAATTATTTTCAGAATTTCTCTGAACTTTTACTTTTTCTCTGTGTTGTTTTTTTTGCACGTTTCTCTTTGTGTGGACTCTGCTATTGTATGGGCTTTCATACAGTTAAAAACTGCCGTAAGCGTTCCCCGAGAAAATTTTCCCATTTCTTTCTTAGAAGAATATGTCTCAAAGATGGGATTAAAATCAACTTTAAAGGTTTTCTTTTGAACTCGGAGGGGTTTTACGCTCACTGAATCATGGAATTGCAAGCTGTGATTTATTTTAGTGTTGGGAAGGGGAAATATTTCATTTTTCATACTAGATTCTTGAAGCATTTTATACACTGCATCTTTTGAAGATAAATACTTCTATAGAGATAAGTCATTCAGTTTATTAAAAATTGTATTAAATTTAATTATGCCCAAAAAATTATTATCTTTCGTAAATGGATTTCTAAACATGCATAGGAACTGAGTATTCTTGAATAAAAGTTTTTAAAACTAATTTCCCTGTAAAAATGACGCAAAGTAAATTTATTACCTGGAGTGGCACACTGTGAGAATGTTGTTTTGAGCAACCTAACAATTTCTCTATGCATGAAAGAGTTTATAGTTTTGTGATAAGAAAATTTGGACTTAATGTTAGAGTAGATGGATCATATACGGAGTGTTTTTGTCCCCGAATTCAAAAATAGTTAAAAGTTGTATTTATTGAATTAGTTAAAGATATTTATAAACAAAAAAATATGTGCTATAAGATCCTAAAAGGAATAAGTTACCATTTCTGCCGAAATAGGCATAAAAAAGCAGTGTCAGGATTAACTGTTAGCACATCACATTACTTTTTGGGGAGATTTTAATTTGGGCAGAGTTTGTTGATTTAACCAATAAAAGAGATTAAGAAAGTTCGATAAATTTCACGTAGTAGTTCAAGTTATGATCCAAGTTCATCTGTTAAAAACAGTATAGTTCTAAAAAAATCTTCTATCAAATGAAATTTGCATTTTTCTCAAATAAAAAGGAAGTTACATGTGAGGAGTTATTGAACTCACGCACCAACCATCCACGTGAAAAGAAAACATTCTGCCCTGGTTACTCTTTAAGAAACACTCAATAATTAAATTTTGTATCCAGATAAAATGCTTACATCGATCGAGTAACTCAAAAAAGTTGCCCCATCCTCTTTTCGGTGTACATAAAAGGCACTTAAAAATCCGAAAATCGATTCCCTTCCCCGAGAATTTATCTAACCTTTAATTACTCCGATAAGACCCCGCCTCGAATATTAGTTTCCATCGTTAAGATGCTGGGGGAGAAGAAGTTGGGCACAATCTCCAAGACGGAGTGAAGCAATAAATCTTTTAGGGCGAAACAATCGCTATTCAGCCGATGCAACTCATTAGCAGTTTTTCTGGTAGTAGCACAAAGCAGCAGTAGCACAAAAGGCGAAGGGATTCTGCTTCGAAAAGAAAATATATGTGGCGTCCAATTACTTGCTTTCCGCGTTATTAGAGCTGCTAAACTCTTAACGCTGCTATAAATCGACCCTGGAGAGAAGAACCGTTTTTTAAAAACGCACATAAATATCGTTCGGTTGGAGCAGAGACAAAAAGAAAATGGCTGTCTCTCTCCTCCGCATTCATTCTCTCTCTTATCCGAACTTCATAAATAAAAGAGAGAAAGAAGAAGAAGATGAAGAAACAAAGGGGGAAACCGTAATGGACATAGCCAGGTCGATACGTCTTCTTCATCACCCATCGTTAGACATCACTTTCCAAAAAGGCTTTCACAGAGAAAAAAAGGGAGGAACTTCACTCAGTTTCGAACAAAAGCAAGAAAGGAAGGAAGGGAGCTAAAAAGAATTCTTTTCAGCGGCGAAGAAGTCTCCTGATGAGAGAAACTCCCAAAAAGAACGCGGAATGATTCTAATAATAAATAAAAAAACCTCTCCCCGCATCCTTTGGAAGTTAGTGACTAAAAACAAAAGCAGGGTGTTCTTTTTTTGTGTGTTTCATTGCACCCGGTGTTTCTGGAACGAGGCACTTTGAAAGAACGGCGTCCTCTCTTTTATTGCTTTTGCCGTCGGATTTCTATTCATTCCTTATCTTTTTTTTCTGTTGAGTGGGTGGCCGTTGTTGTGTGTTCATTGGATGTTTGAAAAGACAAAAGCACCCGTCTCTTGCTCGTTTTAAAACGTTGCTCAAAACCACAGAATAACTGGAAAAAAAGTGATTGAATAAGAAGTGAAAAAGGAATAATCAAATAATAGTGTTAAAATTAGACAAAAGGAAAAAAAGAGATGGCCAGTAAAAATATTTAGTGTTTTCCTCAAAAATCAACTTTTAAAACAATTCCTATTAAAAACGTTTGAGGCACTTGGCAAGGTAATTTTCCACAAATATTGTTGTTGAATTAGAAAAAAAACAATTTATGGTTAAATCATTAGTTAATTAATGAATCAATACCATGAACGTATAAGATCCAGGTAAAAACTTTCATTCAAGTTTTCAATATAAAAACAATTAATTTTAGAAAGAAAATAAATCATTAAAACATTCTAATTTTTAAAATTATGTTTATATGTACAATTCGAACATCTCTATCAATCAATATAGTATATCAATTTGAAGTCTGTTGAATATCGGTTAGAAAAACAAATTAAAGCATCAAAGATAAAAGAAATAAGCCAATTGCTTCAATTTTGGAATTTGTCTTGAGATTAATTAATCTTTAATCTTATTCCTCTTGTTTTAAATGCAATCATTTTTTTTTCAAAACAATTAAATATGGTTCGTAAATAATCAAATGTACCTAAGAAAATACTTTAAAATATTTATTTACTTGATTATTTACATTTTTAAATAAATATACAACAAAAGGATAATAATTTTAATTATATCTCTGTTACAAAGTTCCATATAGGGTTCCAAAGTTATTTGTTCCATATAGGGAACCTGTCACCTGTCATTCTCATCTAGGATGTTACATAAATTTTATTTCACAGTTTTGAAATAAAAATGTTTAAAAAAGAATTAAGTTGGAGATAGTTGGCTGTTAAAATTGCACATAAAAGTGTTTCATGTATTAGAAGCCACAATAAATATACTATAATTTAAACTTGTTAATCATACAAAAATCTTACATCAATTCGATACCAAGAGAAAGACTGATAGTTGAAATATGCCTTTGGAGTTAGGTTTATATAAAGTTCATATGATGCCTTTTGAGCTTATATCAATAAGAAGATACAATGAAGAGTAAAAATAACCATGAAAGTTTAAAAGAGTAAACATGTAAATGAGAAATTAACACGGTATATTTGTATTATGAATGGGATGGATTTAGTCAGAACGAAAAGGACTTAAACGTTTAGTTTACATTAGACTGCGAACTAGAAGCAGAATTTTCAAAAGAAGCCATTAAAAACTGGGGTGTTGTAGTAGAAGGAGGACTTGGTTGTTTCTTCAAGAAAACTCCATCGATTTCGTGCATAATCTGACGCCTCTCCAAACCTTTATAGCTCTTCAGTTTTCTGGTCAACAGCTTCAAATACAGTTCCAACTCTTCGTCTTCTTCCTTTTGGCTTTCATTATTTTGTGGAACAACCTTGCTGATTATGGGATAGAATGTCACTCTCGGTTTCTTCACTGGTTGGCTTTCAGGTGAATTCACTACGGGGTTGGGGTCTTTTGATATCGTAGTGGTATTCTCTACGACTGGACTTACAGTGGGACTCTCTGGGGGTGATTCTTCATCTCTGTCTGCCAATTCTTCTTTCATCTGTAGAGGAATGACCATAATCATTTTTAAAAATTGGTGAAAACACATTTGCAACATCACTTATACTAGATTACAAAGTTTCTTGTCAGTGCCGTCGATGAAGGGAGGAGAGACACGCCACACTTTCTAGCTACCTAACTGGCGATATAGTCCAGTCAACGTAGAGCAAAAAAAGACCGGCTCCGGAAATAATTTATATAGTTTTGAAATTTGGCACACTTGTTCGGATGGGTCTGGGGGTGTTTCACACAAAAGTCCACTAAATTTGGCCTGGAGGGTTTTCCGCTACGGCCATTTAAGTGGTCAGTTTTTAAAAACACGCTTCGCCAAATCGGCGATAGTGCGCCAGTAGTGGAACAACCGGTTAGTACTGAAAACAGTGGACGCCTTCGGGGGTCTGGCGACGCGTCTGGCGTAGTTATCGTTTGGCGATCATGGGCACTCGCGGAAGGAGTTAATAGTAAGCTCTAATTATGAGATGCTTTACTGGGATAAAATACATTTTTTGAAGTCAGATTGTAGAAATAATTTGAGAAAATCAATTGAGTTTTGAAATGAAGTTTTAAAAGTGCTTTTAAATAGTTTTAACAGATTTTTAAGGTCACATCTAGATACATCGGCTTACGCAAAGTAAAACCTGAGATCAAATTTATAGTTGTCCGACGCTAAATTATATTTTACATGTAGCTCAACAGCCGTGAATAAATATTTATTTCATATTCTTGCAATTATCTTTTAACAAGAAAGTATTATTTAGTAATGAAAGTATCCTGAAAAATCATTTCAAGAAAACAAAAAACAAATTCTGTAATAATAAGTATTCCGATCATTTTGAGTTTTTTTAGTTCATATTGTTTAAATGATTTTAATATTTAAAATTGAGCAAAATAAGTTTTTTCCTTTTTAATTGTTCAATATTCCCAGTTCCGGTAGAGTTTTTATGAATATACAGTGAAACACACATGAATGTTAAATACAAAAAAATTTTCTCATAAGGTTGCATCTAAATAAATCATCGCATATAGGAAAGGTAAAATCTGAAATCAAATTTAGTTTCCCATCCCGACGCTAAACTATATTGCATTACATTATGTGCGATGCATTAAGTTTTATTGTAGAGCTACCTGTAGCTCAACAGCTGTAAATGAATATTTATTTTAGATTCGTCCACTTTTCTTTAAACAAGAAAGTATTAAAATCACACCTACGAAAAAATATTTCAAGGGACCTAAAAATAATGGCTTTTAAACGGTAAAATTTTAAGTTCAAACCCGATAGATATGAATGCGTGTAGTTTTCTTATCAAAATTTTCATAAGATACTTACCTGGTTATTGAAGGAGTATATTCTAGAATAAACGAAAATTAAATATGCAGCAGTAAATATCGTTTTCATCTCAGTCATGGCCCATCATTTTGATGTATTTGATGTTATTATCCTTGTATCCTACTCCTTTTTTTACAGACACCTACATTTTTCTTCTTGTTATTAACTTGCTGGCTGTTAAATGGTTTTATTTATTTCTAATTGTTTCTAAGCTAACACAAAATTAATATTCTTATTTAAAAATAAAAATCATGTTTCAGTCTCGATAATTTCTTAAAATACACAGTTTATGAAGAATTTCATGAATTGTATTATAACATCAAACCCTAGATTATTTAAAACAACTAGATTATCTAAACTATCATTTGAATCGTCAGTTTGAAGAAGGGAATAAGTCCAAAAACCAAGTTTTGAGAAAATCGAAAAAAACTGTATAAGTAATAGAATTTTCATTGTATAATCACCAAATTTTTACTGGAAGTTCACAACCCGATTTAGAAAACAGAGCAACCATCAAAACAATCATAAGTATATTCAAAAATATTTTACAGTCAAAATAAGTTGATGGACTTATTCCCTTCTTCCACCTTATGAAATTTTTCTGATGAAAAAATCTTTAAAAAACCCTTAATTCACATTTAAATTATATTTCTCCTTAGTTTACACCACAAAAGGGTGAAATAAAGATAATAAGACAAATAAAATTCAAAATTATAGTGAAACTGAGTTATTAAAGCAGTATCAATGGAGTGAGTGAATATGAATGGAGTCAAAAATTCCCTGCATAAAAAAAGTGAAAAAAATTACAATTAAGAGAAAATTTTATTTGAACTTAATTTACAGCATAAAGAAAGACAAATTAACTTCAATTCCAAATTAACTTAAAAAATACAATGAATGGACATCGATTTCACAACTTCAAGGGGCGATATATCCCTATAGGGGTTAGTTATTTTTCCCCTCTTTTCACCCATGTGTAGAGAAAAGCTTGGAGATTGTTTTGAGCACAAAAAGTCAATTTGTCATTTTTTGGACTTATTCCCTTCTTCAAACTGACGATTCATTTTTTCTTAGAGTAATTAAAAACAAACGGTTTATGGACAAGTGAAGCAATATAAAATATCTTTGAAAATTAAGCTGCATGAAAAGATAAAGCTACAATTGTAATGAAAGAAAGAGAAGAAAGATAATAAAATATAACACATAAGAAAGTAATAAAATATTTTATAGTAAACTTTGTTATTTGCTTATGCATATAGGAATATTTGGATTTCAAATTAACGTTGCTTTTGCTATTTAGATTTTTTAAAGTGACCTTTTTGGCCTTAAAAATTTTAAATAAAAACCACAATTGATTTCATTAATAATAAAGTATCAGTAATAGAAAAATTAATTAATTAAATCTTTTGTTTAAGTGAACAATGATTTTCAATTAATTGAACTTCAAGCTTAGAGTTAAAGTAGATTATTCTTTTTTCACAAACATTAGTTTCTTTTTTTTATGGTGTACTTGATTCATCGGGTTTACTTGATCAATGGTTTACTTGATCAATGAGTTACTTGATCAATGATTCATGGTTTACTTGATCAATGAGTTATGACGACTAAAGGAGTAATTAGGGGTTGTTCCTGGGCAATTTTTTGGTGGAGTGTTTCTCTTACCCAAAAAGCTGAGATTTTATTTTTATTACAGATATATGGAAAATTTTTCGGAAACGTTAATGGAATTGAACCCAGGATCTTAATAACCTAAAATATTAGCCATTATTTTGAAAATGTTTTAAAATAATTTGTAACTCTCATATTTTTATACATAAGAAAATATACTCATTCTCAACTGCAAAAATTAAAATTAAGTTGAGTTTTGAAACGGATTAGTATTTTGCACAACACAGTCTTTCGGGAAACATTTTAAATTTTTAGGGATGTTTTTTAAGTACTTTTTTCAATATTCTTTAATTTCATTGATCTATGCAGTACCCAGTAGTTTAAAAAATATCACGGGCCTTAATGAGTAAATATTTATTTGTATATTTAATATTCATGTGCGTTGCATTGTATATTCATTCATAAAAACTCTATCGAAACTGGGGATATTGAAAAATTAAAAAGGAAAAAACCTAAATAATTTAAACAATATGGAACTAAAAAAACTCAAAATGATCGGAATACTTATTACAGAATTTGTTTCTTGTTTTCTTGAAAGGATTTCTCAGGATACTTTCATTACTAAATAATACTTTCTTGTTCAAAGAGAATTGCAAGAATATGAAATAAATATTTAGGTATTCACGGCTGTTGAGCTACATGTAAAATATAATTTTGCGTCGGACAACTATAAATTTGATCTCAGGTTTTACTTTGCGTAAGCCGATGTATCTAGATGTGACCTTAAAAATCTGTTAAAACTATTTAAAAGCACTTTTAAAACTTCATTTCAAAACTCAATTGATTTTCTTAAATTATTTCTACAATCTGACTTCAAAAAATGTATTTTATCCTAGTAAAGCATCTCATAATTAGAGCTTACTATTAACTCCTTCCGCGAGTGCCCATGATCGCCAAACGAAAACTACGCCAGACGCGTCGCCAGACCCCCGAAGGCGTCCACTGTTTTCAGTACTAACCGGTTGTTCCACTACTGGCGCACTATCGCCGATTTGGCGAAGCGTGTTTTTAAAAACTGACCACTTAAATGGCCGTAGCGGAAAACCCTCCAGGCCAAATTTAGTGGACTTTTGTGTGAAACACCCCCAGACCCATCCGAACAAGTGTGCCAAATTTCAAAACTATATAAATTATTTCCGGAGCGAAGTTGATTTTGACTGGACTAATAAAGAATGAGCGAGAATCATCTCTATCTCTCCAATTAGGTAGCAAAAAAGTGTGGCGTCTCCTCCCTTCAACATGTGACGTCACAGACAAGAAACGTTGTAATCTATTACTAGTAGTAATCTTACTTTTTGTTCGGAAACCCTATCATGCATGAAATTCGTGAGTTAAGGTGAAATGATCGTGTATTAACCAACGGCATAAAAGAAGCAGTAAAGACATAAAAAGAGAAGGAAATATAATGAGCAGAATAAACGAAGTTAAAACCCCCTAAAGCGAAATAAAATAATTAGTAAATATGACTGCAAATAAATGTTTTTTTAAGGAGGTTTTGAGTTTCAGATGAAAATTAAATTCCTATGAGACAAAAACATTTTGAACCATTACATTTCTTAATTCTTATACGTTTTCAGGACTGAAATCATGTTTTTTCGAGAAAATTCGTCCACCGCTTCGTAAGCAACCCATACTGGTTGGTGATCGACGTTTATCACCAACTTCTCCATAGATTTTAACCATGAACCAAATAAAACTGTGTTTAACAATTAATAAACTTTTTATTTCTATATACTAGATAATATTTAGCAACCATGAGGCGGTTCACTGAGACCCTGGTGACTGAAACCATCCAAACCGTGCCTCCGAACGAGATAATGAAAACCTCCAATTCCCTTAACTAGGGACAATCACTAATATCCCCTAAGGGGGTGAATTTTCCACCTCTTTTAAAACCCTTCCCCCTCTGTTCAACCTGGATTCAATTAATCCGGTGCTGGGGGGCCACTTTATCTTCTTAGCTTTAATGCTCATCTTATATAATATTTAATGTTATTGATAATGTTATATGGAGCTTAGTTTATCCCCTTAGTTTGATGTTAAAGTTAGTTTAATATCATTTCATTAGTGGTTAGTTTTTGCGTTGTGTTAATATACTACTGACATTAATAACTCAATAATATAATAATAACTCAATTACAGTAATAACCCAGGACCTAGACTCTTCCCTAAACCACTGATTAGACTGACACGAATAATATAATAAACACAATTTTATTAAAGTTAAATAATATATATGTTTACAAATGATTATATACAGATGAACAGTTCTCAATAAGTTTAATTTTAAATCTTGCTTAAATACTATATTGTCATATTAATCTAAATTCTTATAATATTAAATAATATAGATTACACACTTTTAGAATAATTATTATACATTTGTATTAGCCAGATCTTCGTTATTACTTTATTTATAGAATGTAGCCCTCTATATTACTTATAACCATAACTTTCAACACAATATTTTCCAATTTTAATTTATGAAATTATATAATTTAAATTATATGCTAAAGCTAAATTTCAGATTCATTAAATATCTTGATCATAAAATCTGGCCATCTCATCATGTTTATAAATAAATTATATCACAATTAATATAAACGGGGAGAGAGAAAGAGGGAGTTGAGAGTGACTTACCCCAATTCGTTGTCATAATGTAATTCAGTTTGGTATCCATAACTTCGTTGGTAGAATTCACATATATTTCATTATAACGCGGCACACACTCATAACTTTTACCATGACGTATCAGTATCGGATTTTAAATTATCTTCTTTAGTTAACATATATGGATTTTTTCCAATCCATTTCTCAATTCATTTACGTAACCATCTTTATAGCAAACTTGATAGTAATTTTTAGAATCTAGCAAGCGCGAGAAGGCTGATTTTCCTTCTCCCAGGACTTTTATCAACTTTTCCCCATTGTCCTAAAATCTCCAATCCTGGGGGTTTTACCGCCTACCTAGGGTCCTAACTCCACCCTTCTGGATTCCCACTGGTTAATTCTCCCCCCTTGGTCAAATCAGATCAACTTTAAAATTCTAAAAGGAACTGTCTCATAATTTTCTGTTCCCCTCGATTGCGGCTCCTTTTTGCCGAGTACGCGTCTTTTATCTACCTCCGATTTCTACTCAACACCTGGGCTTATCTAATTCTATCAGACCAAAATTCCGCACCTGACCTCATAATTTAGCCCCCCACACAATTCTCCCTTCTACTCTCTGAAGTTACCCTTTATACAATTCCGTCAGATATAAAAAGAGATCAACAATAGCCCGCGTTTTCAAAGGACCCACTCGGACCCTCGCTGGACTCTCGGACTCACAAACATCTCCATAAAACATGTCACTGTAATATGTGTTCCTTTGTGGTCACTCTCCCTGCTTAGCGCGCGGAAAAACTAATGATGAGAATTAGCTTCTCATCATCTTCACTCTCCTCCAGGGAACTAAGTCACTCTCTCCATCTCTCTCTCAACCATACAAAAAAATTTTTTTCAGTCTCCAAAACTGGATTACAAGTTAATTTTTTTTGATTTTTACTAATTTTTTTATATAGTATTTATCAATAATATTTTATAATAATTCATACTTATTAAATTTTCCTAATTTAACCTAAGAAATCATAACAGTTTATATAGATAGTAGTAAAAGGGTTAAGCATGCAATTTTGGCAATGTAAATTTCGGCAACTAAAAGAGAAAATTATTAATAACATGATGCACAACACGTAAATTAAACACAGAACATAAAACATGAACAACACAAATAAACACTTAAATATGACGTCATAAATTATCCGGATTTCCAATTGGGTATTCACATTCAACTAGTCTTAAGTTCCAAAATGTTCATTGTCAACATTTTTTTTTGTGGTCAGAATTAAATCTCACATCATCGTCAATGCATGTCCTGTTTGGCATTTGGAGATAATGTTCCTTTGTTTCTCTAATCATCGTACCTAGGTCCTCCTGGATCTGAAGAATAGTTTATGTTTTCACAAACCTTTGGTAAGTTTGCAAAGGGGAGTGTGTGAAAATGAAGGCTCGAAGCCTGAATTCCACCCTCTTCTCCACATGACGAGAAGAACGTTCCGGTTGTGGTCCCTAGTTCCCCAGCCTTGTTGCTACTGTAGGCTATGATATTATCAAGGTAAGAAGCCCGCTTCTTCCTTGTATAAAACGTGTTGGTCAAAAGTCTGTGTTGATGAGGAGAGGTTCCTACAGTTGGGTGATGGGGTGGTGGGGGAACATTCTCTCCTCGAACAGTTTATGGAAGTCTACAAACGAGAAGGGATGGCAGGGAAGGGAATCCCTGCCTCTCGGCACAATCTTTGTTGGGGGATAGGAAGCAACGGGATGGGGTTCCCATTGTGCAGTGCCATTGTGTCACCCTGGCTGGGTGAGGGAGGTGGTGGAGGGTGGAGGAACATGTTCTCCTCAGTAGAGTTGTTGCCCATCCTTGGCAACGGTGGGTTCTTATTGCCATAAGGAGCTTAGAACATCATAGCCGAAACATCACCCTTTATGTCAAGAGCCGATCGCTTTCGGGAAGAACTCGATGTAGTACTTGTAAGTCTTTGACGTAACGAAAGGGATTATTAAAAGTCATCAACTCATATCTCATTATCTCTCTCCAAATATTAAAAATATCCAAATATCTAATCAATATACCTAGAGCCAGGGCTCGATTTCTAAAAAAAAGAGGTACCGGAACGGTAAAATAATTAGTATCAAAACTGAAAAATTTTGGAAATTTGACAATAAAAACAGGGTTTTAATTCATTTAGCCTGATGAATAGGCCTCGCGGGCCGTAGTTAGAAGACCCCTGAAATAAAATATAATTTTTTTTTCCGAAAAAGAGGTTCCGGAACGGCGTTCCGGACAGTTCCGGCTGAAATCGAGCCCTGCCTAGAGCTATAACTTAAGAAAACTCACACATTAACTAAAATATTCCTTAGCTAATTACCATTCTTACATCTAGGTCACATTACTAAAATATATTCATTAATTAGTTTTTCTAATGAGATCTAAATAAAACATATACCTAAAGAATATTCTAAGTAAAAAAAACATACAATTAAAAAAAATTCTTCTACTCATTTCTATACCAAATATCATTCATTTAACCACACACAAGAATCAAAATTCAAGATTGCATTTTAATTTTTTCTTGAACACTAATTTTATCTCATAGTATACAAATTTACCACTCATAAAATTTTCTGATTCGAAATTTAATATCCTGATCGAATTTTATATTTTCATTTAATTATTTACATTTATATACAAAAAAAATTTTAACACATGGCTAGTAAAATCATTTGTGACAGTCTACTAAACTCCAGCCATTCTCTCTAATTTTTTTTTCTATCCCTACAAACTTCAAACTTTCTTCATTTACATAATTTGATTTTTGTTTTCTCACACAATCATAAATACCTAGTAACAATGAAACTTCCCCTCAATACAACATAGTTCACTCTAAAAATCATTTTCCATAATCTTAACGCAGAAATTCACAACTAATATTTTCCAGAAATATATTTATCGTTCTGTAATTCTTAAACTTTGCACCGATCAATCCCTCTTTTCAATTCATTTCAAGAAATTCTTCATTGATTCTCAAAACATACCAAAAAAATTTTTCGTCTACTTGATTTCCCGTTTTTACAATTTCATTTTATCAGTCAGGAGATTTATAAACTTTTATAATCTTTATAATTATTTGATTTATTTTTTTAAACATATTCTCAACCTTCAAGGGGAAAAATCCTTATATTTTATAGTATACAAACTCCTCTGAATTTTTTTTCACAACCTCAATTAAAGCTATGCCATAAAAATACTTTGTAAAATTGATTTTCAAACACATCTTCAAAATAAAACAATTCCATATATTCTTTGTAAACTTGCATAATTTCCATTAATTAAATTATATTTAGCATCATTTTAACATATCCATTCATTATTTTCAATAATTTCTCTCGTTCCCATAATATTTTGCTCAACCATTATATCTATATACATAAAACTGTTCCATACATTATTTAATTTAGTTTATCATAATTAGGCTAATAATTCTTCCTTTCGTATTCTCACATTTTCCTTATTTTGATGTAGACAAAATTGGATATCAGGGTTTAAATAACTTAAATATAATTTTGTAATTAGTTAATCTGTGAAGATTAAGTTATTAATTTCTAAGATATATTTTAAGTTTCCTATTATTTAAGGAAGTTTTAGTTTTAAAGATTTAAGTTTTTTAAGTTATGAAACTACTTGAACAATGATTATGTGATTATTTACATTAAAATTAAAATTATAGTAAAATATTTTTTTTTCTAAAATTTTTAATGGTAGATTAATATATTCCCTCACCCTGTGATCCACAACATTTGGCCATATGCTGATGAAACACAAGATGAGTGAAAAAAACTAAATTACATTTTGTTTGTTATGAGAGACTGAAATTTAATATTCAAGGTTGATCAGGCCCCGAATAAAATTATCAATCTCTAATTAAACTTTGATTTTTATTTGATAATGTTTTATATGATTTACTAGTTTTATATGTATCACTAAACCTGGACTAATGCATGACATTTTCAATTAAATTAATTCCTTAAGTTATCTTTTTTTTTACCAATTCTGTGAATATCGGTATCCAATTTTGAACTACACATACTTTAGCTGATATATTTTATTTTGTTTCCATAAGTTAAGATATCCTATAATTTCTAATTTCCTCATTACTAATTATGAGTGTTATTAAATGTATTTTTAAATACCTAAGTTTTAATACTTATTGAATTAGAAAACAAATTTAGAATATTTGTGCAGAAAAAAAAATTTATTCTGCTCATTATTATTGTTATTTGTCTAATTGATTTTGTAATGAGCAAGTTTCAATTATTTAATTATTATTACTACTTTTAATGGCACAATAATTATGAATTTTCCTTTCAAGAATTATACTAAGTTATAAGTCCTCTTTTTTTTTCATTTTGTTTTCCTCAATTTTCTACCCAAACAAGTACAAGATTTGTATACCATGTATTTACTATATAAAAAAAATCCGAATTAACACAATTATATCCTGAAAAATTGATAGTGTTTGAATTTGGGTATATATCATTATTATGGATGATTGTGGGTCATCCTAAGCTATTTGTTACTGCGGCAAGAATTATTCACAAGCCTGTTAGCAAAAGCATTTGTTGTAAGATATTATCCACAGTTCAAACTTTTATTATTTCTTGAGGAATTATACTATTTGAAAATATTTTTGGTATATTTGCGAAACTCTTTACATAGTTATTAATATTCATAACATGATAGAAAATAACAGTATAAAATTTTTTCCAAACAATTATTTTGATATCATAGTTTATTAAGAACACATTAATATTTTATTTAGGGGTACATTTTATTATTTTATCATTATCATTATTATCATTATCATTATCATTATCATTATTATTATTATTATTATTATTATTATTATTATTATTATTATTATTATTATTATTATTATTATTATTATTATAAATATAAATATCCGTTTTTTTTATTTTTGTAAAATTAATCTTATCTTAAAGAATCTGCTAATCTATCTAAAAACTGAATTACACGTGACGGTTCATTAGGGTCTGAAGGAGCTGTTATATTAAGTGCCCAAGTTAAAAGATCATTTGGAGGTTCTGCGTTTTGTTGTGGGACTTGAATTTCAGCATTTTGATTAGTGTGATTGGATGTATCCGATTCAATTTCATTTTCTACAATTAAGTTATCTTCTATTATTGAATTACTGGGATTATCCTCTACTTCTGAATTGCCGGGATTATTTTCTAGCAATGAATTGCCACGATTATCTACATCCTTATTAGCTTCGCCAGCGTTACTAGCACTATTCTGGGTACTACAATTCGCGGTTCCCTCAGTATTTTGTGTGGTTAGCACGCTAACTGGTCCCTTATCTTTGGACCTTAGACTAAAATCTCGCGGTTCAATTCTAAACTTCTTTCGCGTTTTTGGCACATTTACTTGATCATCATTTTTACCAACCTCTTTTATTTCCTTACTTTGCGTCTCATTTCCCTGGATTTCCGAATTATTTGCTGGTGTGGTTATATCCTCTGTGCAAAAATTTTGGGATTGAGAGTCCGATTGATTTTGTGACACCCCTAAAGTTAAAGATACATCATCCCTTTGCTCATTCGAATCTAATTGATTATTAGGTTCTTCACCCGCGTTATAAATTATTGTCTCGTCTCCTGAGGATTGTGAGTCCTCTGCATCATTGGTAGCAACCTCTGAACAAGAACTTTGGGCTTGTTGGTTAGCTACTCCTTGGTTTTGGTGAGAGACCCATAACGCTAATGGGATATCGTCTTCCGAATCGTCATCATCGAATTGAGCTGGGGGAAAAGACTTCGGTATTGTCACTGTCTGAGTATCCTGATTTTCTTCCCGTAATTCTAAATATTCTTTTCGTTCTGGATAGGGGATTAATCTCGAAGCATGAACCTTCATAGTATTTTGTTTGCCCTTTGTATTTTGAATTGTGAAATTAACTGCATTATGTTTTTGTATTACCCTATACGGGCCCTGATAGTTCCGTCGTTTGGGAAGATGCTGATTTTTATCTAATTCAGGAGCCAATAAAAATACAAGTTGTCCCTCGTAAAAATTTCTTTCTTGGGCTGATTTATGCTGATATTCCTCCATTTTCTCAGTAGCTTTTAGCAAATTATCTCTTACAATTTGAACTGCTTTTTGAAATTGTTTAGTTCTTTTCTCAATATATGAGGGGTATAAGTTAGCGTAATTTGGATTTTGTTGGGTATTTGGGGATACAGGGGTTAAGGGAACATTAATATCATAACCATGGACAAGATAGCTAGGTCTGTCACCAATAACTGAGTGATATGAAGTATTATATGAGAGCTCGTAAAATGGTAAAGCGTCATCCCACTGTTTAGTTTCCCTAGCCAAAATTGATAGAGAAGTCTTTAGAGATCTATGGGTGACTTCGTTCGCCCCATTTGTTTGGGGGTGATAAGCTGTTGTGTAAATTTTCTCTGTTCCTAACCGTTTTGCAACTAGCCTAAAAAGATCTGATGTAAAGTTCCTGCCTAAGTCACTCAATAATGTATTTGGCGTGCCCATTAGGCAAACATAGTCATACAACTTATCAGCAGTTGTCTCCGCTGTCATATTTGGGGTTGCGTATAGACGCATAAATTTGGAAAAGTGGTCTATAAAGACTAAAATATACGAATTTCCTTTTGCAGTGGTGGGTAATTTACCAACATAATCTAGGGACACTAATTCTCCAGGGCGACTAGGAATATAATTTCTTTGTAGGGGTAATGGTGCTAATCTATTAGGACTTCGATAGCCAATACAATGAGTACAACTTTGTATATAATTTTGAACATCCGAATACATGTTTTCCCAAAAGTAATTTACCCTAATATTATTATATGTTTTTGATAAGCCAAAATGTGCTGCGTGCCCTAGTTTGATAATTATTGGTTTAAATGTGTCTGGAATAACAATCTGTTTTACAAAATTTGGTCCTACTGATCTTTTTACTTCAGTTGCATGCATTAATATATCGTTATCAAGGAAATAATTTTGCTCTGATGGGGATAGATCTAAAGTTTTGGATTTTAACTTGTTTATTAGTTTAATTAATTTAGGATCTTGTTTTTGTTCATTGGCTATTTCAGGGACAGTAGGCAGTTGTTGTACTATAGCATTGATTTGATGGAAGTCTCTACTAAGGGTGTCAGCAACATAATTTTCTGAGCCGGGAATATGCTCAAATGTATAATCATATTGTTGCAAATATAACACCCATCGTGAAATTCGGTCTGCAGGGTTTTCTAATTTTCTAATTGAACGTATTGCCGAATTATCACATCGTATTGTGAATTTTCTACCATATAAATAATTTTTGTATGCTTTAACGGAGGCAATTATGGCCAAAAATTCCTTTTGATGAATGGGATAATTTTTCTCTGCTTGGGAAAGTTTTCTAGAATAATAGGAGATGGGACGAATTATGCCTAAATTATCTTTCTGACCGAGATATGCAGACACTGTGTGTGTGCTCGCGTCTGTAGTTAAAATAAATTGTTTTTCATGATCTGGGTGAATCAGTATGGGGGGTTCAGATAATTTAGTTTTTAAAATTTCGAAAGCCTTTTGAGCTTCCGGCGTCCAAATAAAACGCTGACGTTTTTTAGTTAGGTCAGTGAGAGGCAAGCTTATTTCTGAATAATTTTTGATGTATTTGCGGTAATATGAGCATAAGCCAAGGAATCGTCTCGTTTGACGTTGAGTTCGTGGGGGTTTGAACTCTTGAATTTTTCTAATATTTAGTTCAATTGGTTGAGTACCATGCTTATCAACTTTATGCCCTAAAAATGTCACTGTATTAACAAAGAATGTGCATTTTTTAGGGTTGGCTGTTAAGCCAAAATGACGTAGTCTTTCAAACAATTTCCTCAATTTAAAGAGCATGGACTCTACATCTGTTGATGCAACTGCAAAGTCATCAATGTAATTGCTAATTTTTAAATCTTTAATAGGGGATAACAGTTTATCTGTCAAAGCTTGTAAAATTTGTGGGGCAAAAGAAAGTCCTTGAGACATAGATTTGTATTCATAAGATCCAAAAATAGTGTTAAATGCAGTTATTTCCCTATCCATTGGTTTTAGTTTTACTTGGAAGAAAGAAGATTGTAAGTCAATGGTTGAATAGTATTCAGATCCTTTTAAGTTGTCTAATAGGTCATTAATTAAGGGTAAAGGGTGTCTATTGAATTTTATGAGCTTATTAGTCTCTCTATAATCTGAAACAATTCTATAATTAACTTTGTTACCTTCAGTAGGTTTTTTCTTCACTAGGATTACAGGATGACTGATGTGTGTGTTAGTTTTTTGAATTATATCTGCCCGTAACAATGAATCTATTTGAGATTTAAGTTCCTCTCTTAAGGCATATGGAACTTGATAATGTCTCGATGTTTGTAATTTTGACCTGTCCACAGTTATTTCTGGTGTTATTTGGTCAGTTTGGCCTATAGTTTCTAAATTGCTGCTAAAAATATCCGAAAATTCTTCTAAAAGTTTTACTAATTTACGTTTTACATTTCCTTGTAAATGGTCCAAGCTGAATTCATTAATGTTAAATTGTTTTCGTCTGAGGTCCTTAATATATTCCATATCTCTACCATCTGAAATCTTTTCCACAGTTCCCAATTTAGTTAATTTATTTATTACTACTCTATCTGTGGTTAGGTTTGATATTGTGAGTTGAATGGTTTTATTAGGGGATACAACTGCAGTTTCTTCCTGAAACCCTATATCAATTAAGTGAGGCAATTTAGAAATTTTGAACAAATCGCCCATTTTAGCCGGAGCATCGATTGACAACGTATGTATTTTATTCTCATTTGGATTTAATATACATTTATTTGTTAACTTAGCAAATTCAAATTTTATACTATTAATTTTGTTTATTTTTACTTCATTTGCGTCCCTTATAGGTATCCTCGTATTTTGAGATACAAGCATATTTTCATTAAGATCAATTTGAAATTTAAATTTTTGAAGAAGGTCAATTCCGAAAATTCCTACGTATGAAGAATTTAGTTTTTGATTTATCACTAATAACTCGTGATTGATAGTTTTGTTTCCAATTGATATGGGAAAGTTATAAGTTCCAATTATATCTAATTTCTGACCAGTCAATGAGCTCACTGTGGGTTGAGATTTTACTTCCTTAATTAAAGGGTCATTCTTTATTTTGTCAAAAATATCCTTTTCAATGAGGCTCAAACATGCTCCCGTATCAATTAGTATGTATTGCATACTTCCAGCAATCTTAACTTTTACCACAGGGAGATAAAATTGGGCAGATTCGTTTATTTGGGTGTTAATTACATAGTGTTTATCGGCCTCAAATTTTTGGGATCTGTTTAATTCCGATATACAACTTCCAAACCCTTCTAACATTTCTCTCGAATCAGTGCTATTATTACCCCGCAATTGTGTGGTATACTGTGAGGTCGTAAAATTGTCTATGGGGGAAGAATCTTGTACCCAATTACCAGAGGTATACTGACCCTGAAAAGACCCGTCCTCTATCATGCGTGGACCCCTTCTTTGAGAACACTCCCTATACATGCTACCAGGGGGTTGACCATTCCAACTCCTGTAGGGGTACCTATTCATATCCCTTGAGGGGTATCTTATATGGGGTGAGGTTAAGTTATTACCGTGGGGGTTGAAGGTCCTTTTATGCGGTCTGATGTAGGGAAAGTTATTCTGTGACCGCGTCCTACTTCTATCATCGATATATTTTCCTTTTTTGAAGTTATTTTGCTGTATTACGCTCAAATAATAATAACAGTTTGAGGCACTATGATTTTTGGAACAAATCTGGCACACTATCCTATTATTTGACGGTTGTCTGTCCCTTTCGTCATGAATTTGTAAATTTAAGTTTTGTACCCTATAGCTTAATTCAGACAAAGTTTCATTAATTTTATTATTTCTCGATTCTAACATATTTTGGGATTCCATCTCAGGATTATTTACGCGGTTTACCGGGGAACTTTCTTCCCTATTATCTTCCATTAATTCTAAAAATTCAACCGCTTCTGTGAGATTTTTAGGATTTTTAATTAATATCATATTCCTTTCATTTGGAGAAATTTCCTGAATAAATCTATTCAATTTAGTTTTTTCGATTAATATTTTTATTTCTTCACTTTCTTTCTCATTATTTTGGCCTAAAAATTCTATCGTGGCTGCTTCCACTCTACTAGCAAAATGCCTTTTAGTCTCATTGGGCATCAATTTTAATTTTAAAAATGTATTTAGATGGAATAATGATGTGGGTTTTTTGTCAAAGAAATTTAAAAATTTTGTTTTGAATTTATCATAGTTTGTTTCATTATTAAATTGGGGATTTCTGATTATGTGAGAAAGCGCGTTTCCGTGCAATTTTGATTTTAGCACTGTTAATTTTTCATTAGGGGTACAATTAGCTTGATTACAAACCAATTCAAGTGTATTTAAAAAGTATTTAGCAGTAACTACTGTTTCATTATCAAATTGTGGTATGAACGATGGGATCCCTGATAATTTAGAAAATGCCATTTTTATAACTATTTAATGCCTAACTTTATATTAGGTAATAGCAATTAAACTGTAATTCTAATTAAACGATTTTGATTTCATTGTGTGTTTTATACTATGGCACTTAAATGATACAAAATACAAGTATACACTCTAAAACACTTAATAATGATTTCAAGTAACTCAACTATTATATCAACTTTCAAAATCATCCTTAAAATCACTATTTCAACCAGAACATGCAAATAATAAACGTGTCAATTCATCAGTAATCAGAAAAATGTCTAGGATCATCCTCTAAAATTTAAACGGCACCATTGCTGGGGGGCCACTTTATCTTCTTAGCTTTAATGCTCATCTTATATAATATTTAATGTTATTGATAATGTTATATGGAGCTTAGTTTATCCCCTTAGTTTGATGTTAAAGTTAGTTTAATATCATTTCATTAGTGGTTAGTTTTTGCGTTGTGTTAATATACTACTGACATTAATAACTCAATAATATAATAATAACTCAATTACAGTAATAACCCAGGACCTAGACTCTTCCCTAAACCACTGATTAGACTGACACGAATAATATAATAAACACAATTTTATTAAAGTTAAATAATATATATGTTTACAAATGATTATATACAGATGAACAGTTCTCAATAAGTTTAATTTTAAATCTTGCTTAAATACTATATTGTCATATTAATCTAAATTCTTATAATATTAAATAATATAGATTACACACTTTTAGAATAATTATTATACATTTGTATTAGCCAGATCTTCGTTATTACTTTATTTATAGAATGTAGCCCTCTATATTACTTATAACCATAACTTTCAACACAATATTTTCCAATTTTAATTTATGAAATTATATAATTTAAATTATATGCTAAAGCTAAATTTCAGATTCATTAAATATCTTGATCATAAAATCTGGCCATCTCATCATGTTTATAAATAAATTATATCACAATTAATATAAACGGGGAGAGAGAAAGAGGGAGTTGAGAGTGACTTACCCCAATTCGTTGTCATAATGTAATTCAGTTTGGTATCCATAACTTCGTTGGTAGAATTCACATATATTTCATTATAACGCGGCACACACTCATAACTTTTACCATGACGTATCAGTATCGGATTTTAAATTATCTTCTTTAGTTAACATATATGGATTTTTTCCAATCCATTTCTCAATTCATTTACGTAACCATCTTTATAGCAAACTTGATAGTAATTTTTAGAATCTAGCAAGCGCGAGAAGGCTGATTTTCCTTCTCCCAGGACTTTTATCAACTTTTCCCCATTGTCCTAAAATCTCCAATCCTGGGGGTTTTACCGCCTACCTAGGGTCCTAACTCCACCCTTCTGGATTCCCACTGGTTAATTCTCCCCCCTTGGTCAAATCAGATCAACTTTAAAATTCTAAAAGGAACTGTCTCATAATTTTCTGTTCCCCTCGATTGCGGCTCCTTTTTGCCGAGTACGCGTCTTTTATCTACCTCCGATTTCTACTCAACACCTGGGCTTATCTAATTCTATCAGACCAAAATTCCGCACCTGACCTCATAATTTAGCCCCCCACACAATTCTCCCTTCTACTCTCTGAAGTTACCCTTTATACAATTCCGTCAGATATAAAAAGAGATCAACAATAGCCCGCGTTTTCAAAGGACCCACTCGGACCCTCGCTGGACTCTCGGACTCACAAACATCTCCATAAAACATGTCACTGTAATATGTGTTCCTTTGTGGTCACTCTCCCTGCTTAGCGCGCGGAAAAACTAATGATGAGAATTAGCTTCTCATCACCGGGTTCTTGTAATGGCGTTGCCACCTTCCCCAAATTGAATTCCGGCTCATTTGCAATCTACACCGTCGGAAAGCAATCAACAGCAATTTGGGCCTCGGGTCGCAATAAATAACTGCAGATTACGCAGGATCCAGCAGACTGTAAAAATAATTGTGCGACCACCTGATAAGCGGGTATTATTACGCCCCGAGAAAAAATCGAGCCACGGTGGGACTGACTGGATGGAGAAAAAGAGTGGTGACGTCATGGAGTAATGATGACGCATTGCATCTGGAAAAATGGAGGTGAGGCTGCTGCTGCTAGGAGAGATTGTAGGTAAGGGTGGGACGAGGAATGCTGGGAAACATTAGCCTGCCATGTTTGGTCACTTTTACCTGGTAAAGGTGAAGGTGATGCGAGAAAACGTATATATATTTTTTGGAACCTTCGCGGTTTCTTTAAGTATTCGAGGTGTAGGTAGGGTATATTGTGTTTTCATTCTCTCTCTCTCTTTCTTTCATTTCTTAACTTAATTACACTTTTCTTTCAGAATAAAGCGTGTGGGAAAATTATATAAGTGAGATAATACAAAAAGTAAGAGGAGAGGGAGAAAGAGCAAAGAGAAAAGATAATTAGAGGTTAAAGGAGAGTTGTTAAGTAAGAGAGAGACAAATGTTAACTGAAGTTTTATATGTATGTAAAAATGATAAAAGAATATCACCATCGCCGTATCAATATTTATGAACTATAGTTCTTGGCATTAAACGTGTAAACGCAAAGAATTGCTAAGATTTAAATTAATTAGTGATTTTCTTTAATTATAGATTTTCTATAATCAAAATAAGTGTCATTTGTTTAACAATAAAATTTTATGTTGATAGTAGTTACTTCTTTCAATACGGGAACATACATATTTTCCCTTAGGTAATAAATTAATTATCCTGTAAACAGGTAAAATAATAAAGACGGTAAACTTGTTTGCCTTTGAATTTACCAAGTCAAACATAACTTCTTCGTGATCCAACATCAACATGATTTGCATCACAAGGATTTTAAGTGGTTTTTACAACCTGAACATTTTAAATTTACCAAAATAAAAAGTTTATAATGCGTGGCAAGGGTTAAAGCAATAAATGAAGAGGTGGGAACATTTCAAAAGATTTCTAACTTCCTATTGAAAATTAAATGACTTCGCAAAAGTCAAAAAATAATCTTTAATTACCATCATAAAAAGCTTGAAAATATATATTCCCTTCACGATTCCTCGAACCCAAAAAAAGAACAGCTTATAAAACTTGCTCCACGTCTGTATAAACTGGTTAAGATAAAACGTCTAGAGAATTCCAAAAACAGCGACGTGTGGGTTACAAACTCCGGTTTTCTCCAAATCAAAGGAAATATCACGTTTAAAAACGTCAGGGTAAGTCATGGCTGAAGAGTCAATGTTCTCTGTTGAAGTAAAATTTCGAGTTTGTCACGATTACCTTTTGATTGACGATACTGGAATTTCATCACTGTATGCATAAAGATGGAAGATATAATTTCCCACGTTTCCCAATCCTGGTGGTTATCAGATGAAATAATCATGAACGTCTGGCATCTGGGAAACCATGGAAACCCGCTGGATATATAGTATATGAGGTTCTTGTTTTGCATTTGGAGTGACCTGAGAGTGTGTATCAAACTAATAGTGACATGGCCTGCAGCGTTTCTGAGATAACTTACGTCATCTATTATGTCTTTTTTAAAAGAGGGTCTCTTAAAGTCTTTGATATAAAGAACATATTTTAATTACTATGAGAGAAACACACATAAATGAGATGGCGCTTGCTTGTATGTAAAAGCTTTACAGTTTAAAAACTTCAAAAATATTTAGAGGAATTATATCCCCATCTAGTTACGAAAATACTTAATGAATTATATTTATAGATATTTACAGCATATGAAATACATTCAGCGTTGCTTACAAAATATTTTTAAAAAATCTGAGAAATCTGCAAGAGAACGTACTACATTTCAAATAACATATGATATCTACCAGTTTAACAAAACTTCGAACTAAGGGCTATGAAGAACGCAAATTATAAATACTAAATCCAATTAAGGGAAAAGTGGGGATGGTGAGTTTTAGTTATTATTTGATGTTGACTTTAAGTCGAACTGGTGTTAATTAACAAGCTCTTTTAAAAAGAACAGAATTAACTTAATCAATTAATTTAAAATCTATAAATATATAAAAACGTTTGTGACTATGTGGGTGGAGGACACATCTCCTCCTAAACCACGCCGAAGGCGTGGTCAAAACTCGGTATATAGACGTATCTCGAGGTGTCGATTGTCACTGTCAAGTTTTCCAAGCTCGAAAATCGAATAATTACGAGTAATTAGCGAATTTATAGCCGAAAACGCTTATTTCTCCATTTCTCTACCAGAGTAGATCTGCTCGACTCACTATTGTTAACGAGATGAAAACCTCGAAAATTAAATATTTTAACAGGAAAAACCCGATAATTGTCCATTTAAAAACTATATCAGTTGTAAAAACACCAAAATAAATTCAAATAATTAATCTTGAAACGTTAGTTTCCCCTATTTTAAGATATTTTCCTTTAAAATTTAAATATTTAAGGAAAATTGTAAATTTTTATTTATGGATAACGACTTGAAAATAAAACATTGTTTCAAATGAAGCGGTTCACTAGACTTTTAAATTTACTAGATCTTTTATTATTAATTGTTTCTTCAAATTTGTTATTTTTGTTCACTAGACTCATTAATTTACTAAGAAACATTGCCGAGAACACCGGGAAGAGAAAAATTACCGGGAACATCGGGATAGGAAAATTACCGGAACTACCGGGACATAAAAATTACCTCGATCATCGGGATAGGAAAATTATCGGGAACATCGGGATATGAAATATTACCGGGAACACCGGGATATGAAAAATTACCGGGACAACCGGGATAGGGAAAATGACCGGGAGCCAAGAGTATGAAAAGGCACCTGGGATACCGGGATGATAGTGGTAATTGCTGATATACAAAACTAAAAATATATTATCAGAAAACTTAAAAAAATAAATTTATACACTCCACCCGTGCAAGGCCGGGCACATACGCTAGTAATTAATATAAATTTCGAGGAGAAAATATTTGGTTCTGTTGCTATTTTAAAACTATTGGGCCTATCAATGGAATCGCTTATTTCAGAAACGTGTTAAACCCCATAGGATTAACATTGCGTTTAACACGTTTCTGAAATAAGCGATTCAATTATTGTTTGTCTATTATTTAACCAAAAAATACTGAAATCTGAACCACTAAGTTCCAAAAACAAGGGGTTTAGCGTTTTAAACCCAACGTAACTGCATGAACTCCTTATAACTGTATGAACTCCTTACTGTATGAACTCCTGTATGAACTCCTTAATATCAACTCCTATATGAACTGGTATATCAATCGTAGAATTATAACATAATGAAACGCCATTAATTCTATGGCCGATCTATTTTAATTGCAACAAAATATCTCTTTTCTGGTTGCAACATGGATTTCTTACATTCATATGCAACCCACATTCGAACCAACCTTGCTGGGGGCCCCTATATATGAGGCGGGTCACAGAATTTTGATGAAAATGCGGTCGTGTTGATGACCCTTGTACTCGAGAGGTGGTCTCTCCCCCAATGAGGATGTCCCCCATATCATCATCTCTAGGCGGTTCAATTTTCATCCCGTTGCTATTTATCATCACTCGCAACGATCCTGATTGAAATGCATCTCACTCATGCACAGATGATGGGTGCTTAAGGAATTTCTTAGATTGGGAATTTTTTTGAGTATTCAAGTACTCTTAGATTGGGAAATGAGGTTTTTGTTGTGTTGGGGAAGATATAGAAAAGTTCCGGGTGAGATTCCCCAGTAACCAAGAGCCACGATTGCGTAAACCTGTCCCTACCTTAGATTAAAAATACTTGATTTTTCTCCTTAAAATCCAGTAAGCGTGAGGGTAAAAATATTGAACTTAGCGATAAAATAAGTTAAATAAACTGGTGATTGTTAAAACTTTTACGACAAATATAGTTTGTCAATTTTTTTACTAAAAGTAAAACAAATCGCACTAGACGCTTGAATAATTTTAAAGACCACATTATTGAATCTATCACTTAATAGTGGCCAAAAATCAATGCATTTTGTTAATGAAAGGAGTATTTTACCAATTATTGCTGGTTAAGCGGACAATAAGTGTCACCACTTTTTCAGTTATAGTCGGTTAGACTAGTACTTGCCCTCCGCTCTCTTGCGTTACCTTCCTATACTGTGCTGATGAGTCCTAACAAGGACGAAACCGGTCCACGGTTGGAGGTGACGCTTGAGAGTTGTGAGTTTACACTTATTTTGTTAATAATTAATTTTAAATTTGATGATCTTTTATAATTCTTGCAAAGTTGAAAACGTCACAAATCCCCCAAAAATTGCTCCTTAAATACTTCCCACTTTAATTCATAAAGTTTTAACACTGCAGAAAGTTTTTTTTCCATTATTACAACATTGGACGGGAAAAACGAGATAAATCCTTAAACTTTATATAAATTGCATCTGAGGAAAACATTTTCATTGAATACGACATCTTAGTCAAAAAAAATTTGAGATAATTCAGCTAAGTAGTACTTAAAGTAACTGCATTTTCCTTAATCAGCAAGTCACTTCCTTAAAACCTTTTAAATGTATTGTCAATCAATATTTTCTTTAAGAAACTTTCACCCTAAACAAGAAATATTAACACAAAAATCCTTTAAAACCTTCCAAGCTGAATAAAATATGAAGACCAGGCGATAAACCAAAGCTATCGAGAATAAAAAATCTTTAAATTTTTTAAAAACAACTTTCTTATATAGCCACTAGAGGAGCAGCTGTCATTTGCGTTAGGTCTGGTGAAATAGCTTTATAATACCTTTACCTTTGCATATCTGTATTTCTATTTAGATCTTAACGTCCGCAAGTATTTTCGGGTTAAAGAGACTTTTTATGCACCCAGTATGCATTGAATTTTAAAGTTAATAAAATATTTTATTTTGTCATCCGTACCTTTTGGGGTGATTTGTTTGGTGTTTTAAGGCTCAAGGCTTGGCTGGTCAATGGATTTGTAAGAAGCACTTCCAGGTACCTTTTCCCTTCAACACTAGTCGATGCTTCACTAGGTTCAAGGTAAACCCTTACAGGTGGTACTGGTTTCGGTGAAAGAGGAATGGCATTATGGACTAATCTCTTCTTGGAGACAATGTTCATAAAGCACCAGTCCTGAAAGTGATCACTGCACAGGACTGCAGCTACATTAAGCCGGGAAGCAGATTGGCCTTCTAATTTTTTGTTCTGCGCAGCTTGGACCCAAGCATCACATCTGATAAGAAAAACAAATGTAAACAAAATGCACTCATAGTTTCGCAAGCAAATCTGGGGGGGATTCGGTAAAGTAAAAAAAAAACATACGAAACAAGCACATTTTGAGAAATGAAGGGCTTTTTATATGTTTTACAACACTATTTTATATGAAAAAGTAAAATATATCCCTTTGGCCTTTCAAAATATTCTTTAAAATACTTATTTTGTTTTTCATTCTATTCTTACTATGTCATACTGATTTTTATTTTAAAAAAAAGACCAGTTAAGAAAAATGTAAAGCATTATTTTCAAAACTAATAATAAATTTTTGTTTATGGTTAAAGTCTTAAATGAAATAAGTCAATAAGTTCAAATTTAACCCGTTCAAAAATTTTCTATTGAGCTACAAAAATGCATTAGGCCAAAAAGGGGTCCCACTTACCCCAAGTGACTCTATATTGAAGGGCCCGTTGTTTCCCGGAAAGAAAAATTAGCTTACCTGGGTTTATTCAGTGGAAATCTGTGGAAAGTAACTCCCGGTGTTGTGTTATTATTTTTACAGCCGTTAAAACTGCAAGATTTTCTAATCTTTGGTCTTGGTTCCATCGGAAATTCGACTGGATTCTAAAAAAATTTCAAAATGACACAATTATGAATCAAATATACAACACACAACAATGTATAACAACATTAAATAAAAGAAGCACACCTTTAATTGAGATAATCTAAAGTCAGTAGATAAAATAATACTCGTGGGCAAAACTTTCTTGATAAAATCATCATGGGTTGTGAAAAAAGAAATGATTTTTATACATAATGAAATTCAAAGAAGGACATAGGAGCCGACTTGCTAGAGATTGGGTGCTCGTATACGTCCAGACTAGTGATGGGCAGGTATCGATACCAAATACTTAAGTACTCGATACCTGAAAGTATCGAGTGTATTCGATACCCAAAAAAGTATCGATACTTTATTGTCATATTTCGTTTTAAATTTTTCAATGAAATACTCTTTAAAATACTTACTGTAGATCAAACACAAAGGTAAAATACAAACTGGTGAGTATGTATTTCGATGATGTTGAAATTAGATAACCAATTTTATTTGTAAAGCAAAAAGGAGTAAAAAACTATATTTTAGGCAGGAGCTGTTCATGAAGTTCCTTATAAGTTAATAGAATTTGCGTAGAAGGAAGTTTTCTTGAAATATCTCATTTAAAAATAAAGTAGAGATAAGAGGATATCTGGAGGGTGCAAAACAAATGTGACATAATTTTCCCATAACTATTGGATAGATCCGTATTGCAATCAGTATAAAAAATTCGGACAGGGTTTAAGTTTTTAAAACTCATCTCTTGACCCAAATTTTAAAATTTCATTCATATTTTTATTTATGAAAAGTCTTTTAAAAAAAAGTCTTTTAATATGTTATTGCTTTAATAAAATATTATCAGCTAAGTAAAAAGTATTTAATATTAAATTAAGTACTTAAAAGTTTTTAAGCATAGTAATCTTTCTGGCAAAAAGGATTATTTTAAATGTTTAATTCAAAAATTATATTTACTAATTACAATTTTAATGCAAAACGATCGAGTAGGTAATTAGCATGTTTTATTCATTTTGTATTCCCGCTATCTGGCTTTAACTGCGTAGAATTCTAATCAACTAAATTTAATTTTGTTTTGATTCTTTAAGCTTTGAAAATAAGCTATTCAGTAACACGGAAAAAATTACTTTTGAAGAAATTAATGCTTCATAACACGAATTTCTTCGAAAAATATTGCTAAATCAATAATACTCACCAGTAAAAGATATTGAAAATTAAATTTATATTATTGTAGTCTATATCGATAGTAATAATTCATAAGAACTTCCCGTATGAGTAGATAAACCAAGCTTTAGTGCCCTAAATTTTAATCGAAGGAATGAATTAAAATAAGTTATTTATAAATTATTTAATTAAATAGTGGTGACTTCACTGATTCTGCACAATATATTATTCTTTTTTGATGGATCGGGTTCATTTTTTAAAATTTCAGATCGAGTATGGATAAACCTTAGAAAAAAATGGTCCATTCAGGTACATTTCCCAACTTTGGAAAAAAGTACTCGATACCTATAAGCATTCGATACCAAAGTATTCGATACCTAAAATTATCGATTTTGCCCATCACTAGTCCAGACCCTAATCTAATATATCATTAGATTATTGATTTAGAGATTATTTATTATTACAACCACATTAGGCCTAGGGGCCCCCTTGAATTCCAAAAGTAATCAAAATTTCAAATTAAAATATACTTTCATATTTTCTATAATTATTTTCAATTACGTATTTCAAAACTTTTGAGAAATCAAGATCATAGTAAATCATCACAATAACATAAAAATTACAGGACAAAATTGTAAAATACTATTCTATAGTAATCAGTGCCCTATTTGGTTGGAACGCAAACTTCACCACTGGGGCCTCTTTTGTGTGAGGGTGAGGTGCTTGCTACACTAACATTTTTAGAACAGGCCTGGCTTATACGCCCCTCTCGATCTTCTAAGTAGGGCTGAGCCCACACAATAATTTATGAAATTTATTAAAAAAGGGTGTTTAAAAATACGCAGGTGATAAAAATTGAATGTCTATTAGAGGAAAAGAACGGCCCAACAATGTGAGCAATACCAGCATTTTTTGAAAACAGAAAAATGCATTTTTGCAGTAAAGGAAATAGATCTAAATCCAAAAATCATCATGAAAAGTTTCAAAAAAATTTAGTTAATCAAATATTTAAAAATGAAAATCGACAAGCCCTTTGTCTTTGTTTAGGATTGAAGATTCGGCCTTACCTTTTAAAGAAAAAAACAATGTTTAGGGTTTGTTAATGTTAACAACGTTTTGCGCCCCTTTTCTAAAGACAAACTTTGACACTAAATTAAAAAATAAAATAATCATCGCGTAATTACAAAAGTTTTGCGCGTATAATCATCTCTAGGACAGTGGCGGATCCAGGGGGCGGCACTCTGGAAAGTGCCCCCCTCCCCTTGGAGACTCAAAAAGGTTCTCAAAATGAGTAAAATCCCAACTTTTAAAGGTCTAAATTTCAATATTTTTTGGGGGGGAGGACCCCATTAGAATCAAAATGGGGTATTCAGTGTTTATTTTTAGGAAATCACCAAGATTTTTACATTTTGGGTCAAAAAGTAAAGGTAATAGTGTAGAAAAGTGCCCCCCTTAGACTCAAAATGTTTCTAAAAATGAGTTAAAACCCTACTTTTACACGTCAAATTTAAATTTTTTTTCCTGGGAGAGGACCCCCCATACCCCCAATGGTACCACAAGGGGATCTTGTTTGGAAAAGTGCCCCCCCTTGGAGCTGTGCTAGATCCGCGCCTGCTCTAGGATACCTCTATCAAATAAAAAAATTTAAATACGTAAATGCGGGAATTGCCCATTTCCACAATTCGAAGCCATTTTACTTTTAGTACAAGATATCTTTAACTGTAGTACCTGTACCCTAGTGAGTTTTGGGTCGTTCGAGAAAGTCTACTCCTACTACAAAACAATGAATGGAAGCTTTTGTAAAATAACTTACTTGATACGCCGATCTAAGGCGTTTTAAAGAGACAAAATGAACAATACTCTTCTAGCGTCTAGCGTACGTGCAACGGACTACAGAAAATGCGAAACGGAGTATGCGCAGTTCGTTATTCAATCCGCGTGACACACAACCACTAGAGTGCGCTGCTATCGCCGGACTTCAGAAGGTCGTTTTGAAGTTCGATTCGGAACGAAGCAAGCCGCCGCGCCGGCCGTAACTACTAGAAACCGATAGAGACAATGACTTTCGCTATAGCTACATTTCTCTCTTTATTGTGGATTTCATCAAATGATGGCTTTCTACAGCTCTCAGAAAGCTCAGTAAAAAATTACTATTTTCAGGTGAAAAAAATTGAAGAAAGTCTAATTTTTGCGTGTTTGAAACTTTGAAAAACTAAAAAGGATTATATTTGGTAATATCGGAACGATATATACGGAAGGACGATATACTATGCGATCTTTATTCTAGTATTTTCAGTTTGAACCGACCAATAGACGAGATTAGTGTGACGTTTTTTGTTTTGTTTGGAAACGTAAATTCAGTCTGTGATTGGTTCCGTGAACTGTACGGACAGTACGGATCCGTATGTAACCAATCACGGATCGAATCAACGTTTCCAAACAAAACAAAAAACGTCATCACTAATCTCGTCTATTATTTTTATTGGAAACAACAGAAACATTTCATAATATAAAGAAAATATGGTAATCTGTTTGCTGTTTGTTTAAAAATTAGTAAAATGAAGTATAAAATGTTTTAGATACTGTTCCTAATATTTTTAAAGTAAAGATATCGCGTTTTTAAAAACTAATTTTCAAATCTAAAATGAATAAATATGCATTGATCAGAAATTTTGGGTGCGTTTTTAAGTTTTTTTACAATGAAATTAAATAATAATTATATATTACTGTATTTATGAATGAAAAAAACTTAATTTACATTTAAAAAATTGTGAATAGTGAATATCTACCATTTTGTATTTATTAATTCATATCTAAACAGATATCGTTTCCCTGAGATCTAGTGACTCGCCTCTGCTCTCTTCTATGAGGTTTTCCTATAAGATTGTCTTTGCTTTCCAATTTACAAAACGAGGGTTCATAATCCTGCAGCACGAATAACGAACAAACAACTCTTTGTTTCAGGATTTTTGCAAACAAAAACACGGATCACAGTTAATTGTTTTACTTCTTTTTTACTTCAGCTTCGCTTGTCAGTCAGACTTATCTTTTCTCGAGTGTATGTAACAACATTGTTAACGACATATCAATTTAGCCACCCTTTTCAGCGAAGGTTTTTAAGGTCAGTTCATTACTTTTGCAAAAAAAAGCTTTCATTGCGATTATAATCGTTCGCTGAATAATTAATAATCCTGAAATGCCATGGTTGTGCTTTATAATCGCGTATTTTCCGACTTGAAAAGTTAGTTTAATTTAGAAATCGGGCATGATTAGTTTGTTGCAGTTTCAAGTGATGAATGGTTCGAAAGAATTTTTTACTTTCCTGTCATTAATTTAACCCAGGAAAACGGTGCTAAAAAGTGACGTTTTAAAAATTTTCATATAGAAGTTTTTTTTTCGACGGTTTTATATGTTTTCGAGGGCGCTGATTACGAATATGAAGTTTGCTCCCACGTGGGGGGTCGGCTTCATATCGAAAATCGCAAAAAATCGATAATATTTTGCTCTTTTTTCGATTCTTCGCTTATATTTCAAAAACTATAAATTTCTCGAAGATAATTTCAGTTACAAAGTTAAAGTAAACAAAATTTCCTACAAAATTCACTCCTCAACTTTGATTTTCTGAAGAGTGGTTTTTCCGCTAGAGCGCGCTGAAAAACATCGATTTTTTTGCCTTTGCACAAAAATAAGGATAACGCGCGTTTCTATCCTCTATAACAGCGGTTCTCAAACTTTCTATCGTCACGGACCCCTTTATGTTAGAAGCCAGGCATCGCGGACCCCCAACATCAAAAGCCGTAACCAGACTTTTGTTCTGTGTTTAAGATTAATTAAAATAGTACACAAGTTATAATAAATTTTACAATTACTCCACTTCAGAGAAATATTATTTAGGGAGGGACCAAAATTATCCCTCCGCCCCCATGTATATTTCATTGGTCAAGTAGCTTTTTAGTACATTTTAAAGTAGAATTTGCGTCTTAGGGAAATTAACATGAAAAGGTTATGAGTAATTAAGTTCAACCCATAAAGGGGTGTTCTGGGGGTCCTCCCCCAGAAAATTTTTGGAAATTCAACTAGAAAAACAGATTTTAAATTAGTTTTAATACCCCTAGTTAAAATTTTTTGAATATAAATTGTTATGTAATATTTGCATTTTGATGAACTTAATGTTAAAAATAGTTTATAATAGTTTTAAGAACAAAAAGGTATCTGGGGGTCATCCTCAGAGAAGTTTTAGATAAATTTTTCCCTTAAAACACACAGGATTTTAACTATATTTCTTAGTTACGAATTTCAGACTATATATTCTTAGGTAGGATTTCAATTTTGATGAACTTTTAAAAAAACTTTTTTAAGTAATAAATTACCAAGTACTAAAGGGGGTTCAGGGGTCCTCCCCCATTTCGAAGATTTGATCCCAAAAACAGGGTTTTAACTTGTTTTGATACACCAAATCCAAATTTCAGGGCCCCTTTACACACCCTTATTACTCCAAGTCTCTGAGGTGAGAGGGTCTGGAAATTTCAAGGTAAATATTATGTATTGAAGTCAAAATTTCGAGGGGGTGGGGGTTCTCCCCCAGAAAATTTTTGAAATTTACCTCTTAAAACTAGTGTTTCATCTAATTTTGAAACTATTAAGGGAATTCTAAAAGTAGCTTGAGGAATTCTTCAAGGTAACTCGCGGACCCCCTAGGAAGGAGCCGCGGACCCCCAGGGGTCCGCGGACCACAGTTTGAGAACCGCTGCTCTATAAAATGAAAACTACTCCCGTTATCAACAAACATTTTATACCACGTGAAAGAGCATTTAATTTTCTATAAATGACGGGCTTTCCATTATCATTTTTTGAGAAGGGGGGAGGGAGTGAAGCAAAGATCGATAATAAAACTGTTGCTGCTCTCGGACCAAACGGACTTTAGCGGTTGTTAATCTGCTCTCTGCGCTTTATTTCCGGTATATTAACCAATAATATAAGTTGTTTTGGATTAATTGATGACTAAGCATGCTTAATAAAATAAAATTTTAAATTTATTTATGAAATATTGGGTGTTTTAGGCAGAATTTTAATAAATTTTTTAAATTCATATATTAAATTATGGGAGTGTTTTAATGAACGAATTTATATGTTTTTTGCATCGCTAAATCCGAATTTCAAGTTTATTTTAATTTTGAAAGTCATCTTCGCATCAAAAATTGCAAAATATATAAAAATTTTGCTCTTTTGTTTGGTTTTTCATCGATTTTCTAAAATAATATTCCTTTTACGAAAAATAGCATGACACCAAATTAATAAACGTAAAATTTCCTATAAGATGCACTTGTTCAGTTTTATTTTGCGAGAAACGATGTACGTTTTATAGCGTTTTGAAGAAAAGCAATTTTCAGGTTTTTGTGTAAAGTCAGGAAACAGCTGTAATTCAGCGCGCTCTAGCGTAAACACCTCTGATTATAAAATTAAAGTTAAGTAGTGCATTTTGTAGGAAATTAAATGTACTTTCATTTGGTATAAACTATTTGTCGGTAACTTGAATTTATTTAGAGCTGTAGTGGGAGAAATCGAGCATTCATCACTTTTTTGTAGAAAAACATGAAAATTGCTTTTCTTCAAAACGCTATAAAACGTACATCGTTCCTTGCAAAATAAAAATGAACCAGTGCATCTTATAGGAAATTTTACGTACATTAATTTGGTGTCATGCTATTTTTCCTAAAAAGAATATTATTTTAGAAAATCGATGAAAACCGAACAAAAGAGCAAAATTATTATACTTTTTGCAATTTTTGATGTGAAGATGACTTTCAAAATTAAAATAAACTTGAAATTCGGATTTAGCGATGCAAAAACATATAAATTCGTTCATTAAATCATTCCCATAATTTAAGATATGAATTTAAAAAATTTATTGAAATTCCGCCTTAAACACCCAATATTTCATAAATAAATTTAAAAATTTATTTTATTAAGCATGATTAGTCATCAATTAATCCAAAACAACCTATATTATTGGTAACATACCGGAAATAGAGCGCAGATTGCAGATTAAACACCGCAAAAGTCCGTTTGGTCCGAGAGCCGCAACAGTTTTATAATCGATCTTTGCTTCACTCCCTCCCCCCTTCTCAAAAAAATGATAACGGAAAGCCCATTTTTTATAGAAAATTAAATGTTCTTTCACGTGGTATAAAATTTTTGTTGATAACGGGAATAGTTTTCATTTTATAGAGGGTAGAAATGTGCGTCTTCCTTATTTTTGTGGAAAGGCAAAAAAATCGATGTTTTTCAGCGAGCTCTAGCGGAAAAACCACTCTTCAGAAAATCAAAGTTGAGTAGTGCATTTTGTAGGAAATTTTGTTTACTTCAACTTTGTAATTTAAATTATCTTCGAGAAATTTATAGTTTTTAAAATATAAGCGAAGAATCGAAAAAAGAGCAAAAAATTATCGATTTTTTGCGATTTTCGATATGAAGCCGACCCCCCACGTGGGAGCAAACTTCATATTCGTAATTAGCGCCCTCGAAAACATATAAAACCGTCGAAAAAAAAACTTCTATATGAAAATTTTTGAAAAAACTACCGTTTTCCTGTACTAATTAGGAGAGCTTCGTAGTCATTTGTGGTGGTTAAGAAATTATATACATACAAACCGGTTCGGCTAAACATTTGCGTAGGGAAAACCTCACGAGATAGACAAGGGTTAGGCTCTTGACTTGGTGCTTAAGCGAGAAAAAAACACTACATTAGGCGTTGGCTTTGATTCTAGAGGTCACAGTAGCCGCCTGGGAGGGTTATACACGTGATTGGTACACAAACAAAGGTTCAACGTCTGATCTATTTTTGGTGCATGTGCCGGCACTTATTGTTTCACATTAATTTAAAAATCCCCCCGTAATAGTTTAACTAATTTATAGTTCGATTAAATTTAATTATGTTTAAAAATTTTTTAAAAAACCTGTTACAAAAGAGAACATACTTGTATACTTACAAAAAGAAAAGAAATTACGCAACCCCCTACTGAAATCTTATTCAAAATTCAAATCAGTAAACGGGGAATTTTTAAAAGAACATTTATATTCTTTATAGAATTCTTAACAGAAGAAATATTCTTTACAGGATATCATTATTTGATTAGTCATGCAAATTAATTACAAAAAAATTTTCGAACAAAGAGAGGTGCAAAATATAAAGTCGTTAACATTAAATACATATTTTGTATTACATACAAATATTGAGTATCACCCAAACATGGGCGTAGCCAGGGTTCCACTTAGGGGGGGGAAAGCAGGGTCGACCTTTTGTTATGTTTGTGGAGAATAACTTTAAAGCCCCGTAAGAGAGGGGTTTTGACCTTTAATAAAATTAGTGTAAAAGTTTTGTGGGTAGCATGGAATCAATGAGGGTTTTAGAGGTAAAAGTTTTAGTAATGTGACACTAAAAAGTAGTTTTGTGACAATAATATTGGAATGGGGGTCAACTTGGTAGAGTTTGCGTCGAAGAAAAAGTAAGATTCAGTAATAAAGGTTCAAGTTTTAAGGGGGGTTTTTGGAAATTTGCCCCTAAGAACATGGTTTTAAGGGGGTTCTGTACCCCAACACCTTAAAAAGATCGATTTTGAGATTTTGATAAATTATAAAAGAGCTAACATTTAGCGTTCCAACTATGTACTACTTATGCCTGTAATCGGTTTTAAACTAAAGATTGTTTTTAAAATGTTAAGAAACCGAAATTCTCTATGCCGTGCCAACTTCGAATGCAAATATCTCAAAACTGTGTTTTTAAACCTTCGATGTACCTTTTCTAGCAAACTAACAGTTGAAATATCATTATTTTTTACACACATCTCTGTTATGATGTAGTTGTTATACTGAAATGAGCTTTTAAAAAAATATCCGTAATTTTTTTAAATTACCACTTTTATCAGGAAAAAAATGCTATATTTCAAAAATTTTAGAAATGCAATGTAAAAAGTTCAATAAAATGGGTTCTAATTAATCAATTACTTAAAGCTCATTTCAGTATAACAACTACATCATAACAGGAATGTATGCCAAAAATTATGATGTTTCAACTGTTAGATTGCTAGAAAAGGTACAGTCGGCTGCAAAAAAATCGAAACAGAGACGATTGTGAGCGATTGGTTGGGGTTAGAGGATACTGTAAAATTCAATTTTCATGATTTAATGTCCTCTTTAAAACAAGCTATAATTTAAGTCCTTAAGGGGCCGTCTACATATTAAACAAAGCACTAACTTTTGTTTTTCCTACGGGTGACACCAAATATTATTCCTGTTTCTGAAAGAGCACCCCCTAAAACCCCCAAAAACCAAGTTTTGTGGTGTTTGACCCACAAACAAACCCATAAGTGGCCGTTGAAGTTCGTTGAATTTTCGTTGAAATATCGTTATTTACGTTGATTTCTGGATTTTGATCCTTACAACCATCAATCCCGCGTGATCAAAATCGAGAATTCAACGTAAAAAACGAGATTTCAACGTAAATTCGACGAACTTCAACCCCCACTCCTGGCTTTATTTAGGGACCAAATGACATGAAAATTGGTTTTGGGGGGTTTTAGGGGGTGCTCTTTCAGAAACAGGAATAATCTTTGATGTCACTCATAGGAAAAATGAAAGTTGGTAGTTCTTTTAATGTGTAGATGGCCCCTTAAGGACTTAAATTGTAGCTTGTTTTAAAGAGGACATTAAATTATGGAAATTGGCGTTTACAGTATCCTTCTAATCCCAACCAATCGCTCACAATAGTATCTGTTTCGATTTTTTTGCAGCCGACTGTACATCGAAGGTTTAAAAACACAGTTTTGAGATATTTGCATTCGAAGTTGGCGCGGCATAGAGAATTTTGGTTTGTTTTCATTTTTAAAGCAATTTTTAGTATGCTTTAAAACCGATTACAGGCATAAGTAATACACCGTTGGAAAGCTAAGTGTTTGCTCTTTTACAATTTATCAAAATCGACTTTTTTCAAAATGCTGGGGTACTGAACCCCCTTAAACTGTTTTTTGGTACACGTAAACCCAAATTTGGACATACATTTTAAGGTAGAATTTTGATTTTAATGAACTTATTATAAAAAAAAGTGTGAATAATAAAAGGTACGAAATACAAAAGGGGGGCTGGGGGCCCTCCCCCAGAAAATTTTTGAAAATTTGTCCCTTAAAAACTGGGTTTTGACTTAAATAAAAGCAAAGTAAAAGTCAATTACTCGAGACTTAGGGGGGGGCAGCTGCCCCTCCCTGCCCCCCCTGGCTACGCCCATGCACCCAAACCCAAAGCTATCAACAATCAAATCACCCAAGGGTATCATCTTAAATTTTATACCAAGTTTATTTTGTTATACTTAATCAATAAATGTGTTAGAATAGCATGAAGTTTTATAAAATCTAAAATAGGTAATAAATAACTTTGGTAGATATTGGTACATATTTAAAATTCAATACGATAACATTTATTAAAGTTTATAATCGTAAAAATTAGGTAAACATGAAGTTTTCTGCACAAGAATTCCGCTTTATCTATACTCTGAGTTAAAAGAGATTAATTTCAGATTCGAAGTGTATATTTGGACGGCCAAAACGGCCAGTGGCGCATGCGCTGTAGGTCTCCTGATTACGTAGCAGTCTCGGCGCTTAGTGATGGAACCAATGGAACGCCGAGCCGTGGAAATTAGAGTAGAGTTTAGTTGAAAAATGGCCGTCCAAATATACAGTGCCTTTCAGATTCTTTGCAAATTTTAAGAGTTGAACAATGAAGTAGCTTTTGAGATTATAGAGTCTGCTTTAGGAATTTAATAAAATGAAAATTTTTTTACCTAATTAATAGTTAAGTAATGTTATTATTTTTGAGGTTTGATCATTCATGGGAAACATAATTTTACTGTAATAAGTTTTCTTTCACATTCATTTGACAAATTTTTATAGAAGTTTTTCCTTAAGCATTGTTTATTGTTATTGGAACAATTTTTATCCAGACGGTTTTTTAATCATTTTATTTATTCATAATGTTTTGGAGTTAAAAAGGCATTAAATTCATTACTTGGTATATATAAATGTTATAAATTGCTAACTCTTTAAAAATACGACAAAAATTTAATTTTGATAAAATTTCTGTAATAACAACATAATTGAGAATGTAAAAAATGTCTGATTTGAACGTGTTGTTAACCATGGTTGAATATTTAGCTTTTTAATTACCCTTACAAAAATGTCGCATGAAGTTATTATTAGATTATATTCATTTCCACAAAAAAGGATACTAAATCAGAAGATAATATCACATAATAATTATATAAAGGAATACTTTGTTTGAATTAGAAAGAGATAGTATAGTTGTGAATCCTTTTCTACGCCTTTCTCTAACTACCCAATAAAAACAATTGTTAAAATTTTATATAATAATAGCTGATATACCCGCCGTTGCTCTGGAAAAAAAAGGATTTTCAATCTAGGTGATAAAATAAATAAGAATTATTTTCTTCCCTATATTCCTTTCCTGGGTGTCATTTAGGGGCAATAGGGTCAACTGGCTTCCCGCTAGAATTCTTCTTTTATGCTTTACTTCCTTAAGACATAAAAAACTTTAAAAACACCACCTGTTAAGAAGTAATGTGTGAAATCCTCATTTTTAAGACTGATATTTTCAAATTATAAAAAAGTGGAAGGAGACCATCTTAGCCCCCTTATTTCAAGGTGCTATATCTTTATTCCCTTCAATATCCTCCATCTATTTCTCCAATTCGTAATGCATAGTTGTGGCAAAATCTTCCACCTTCGCTTCAAAATAAAGGTAGAGGTCTATTATTGAACAGCAATTTCTATTGACTTAATACTTATTTTTCCCTTCATCCCTGTTTTCATAAAATTCAAAGCAAATAAAAAATAAATACACTTTCCTAAGATGTAAAACAAAACCTAAAGAAACTTCGGGAATTAAAGTGTTAATAACCGGTTTTATTTTAATTAAAATTTAAAAAGGTCAGGGGGAGACCCCCTGAACCCCCCTTTGTTGATTTATTACCAACTCATTCGCTAAAAGAAATCGCCTTCAAACATAAAATAAATGTAAGCATCATTTGAATTGACACCAACCATCTAAAATGCTTCTGATGAAATACTATTCGTCGCTTAAGGCGCAAAATGACATAACTGCATTTTCCCTATTTTGCAGGAGATGAAAAAAACAGTTTGGCTATTAATTAAAGAAAATAATATTATTATAGTTTTAAACCTTCATTTTAGGCCTTTTTGACTGGGGATTGAGATGAAACGCTTCTCTGTGGCGGCGTCCCTAACAATATCAATGAAAGGCGTGCAATTATGTCATTTTGCCTTACGAATGCAGTTATGCTGAAATGACAAAATTGACGATTGCAGCGATTTGAGTCATTTTTTCGCAAAATCGTTGGTGCCAGGTGATCCGGGGCGCATTTTCGCCGATCCCAACCGTTTCGTCCAACGAAGACTCAGGCGCATGCGTCGAAGTCTGCAAAGTCTGAGGTTGTTCTAGTTGTTACATTTTGCTTGGCGGTTAAATTGGGCTTGTTCTGATTGGCGATAAAATAACTTGGATTAATTCTGTGTTTTTTTTCGTTTACAAGTTTATACTTTTTTAGCGGAATTGGGGGTTGGATATTTTAGATCTCAGCCAATTTTTGTAAATCCATAGTACTTATCTTACTTGTTAAAAGTAAAATATCATTTAAAAGTTTTAAATAATAATTTAAAAGTTTAAATCTACTTTTGTTCTTAATTGACAGTTAGGTACATAATAATTTTTTTGATCTGATCCACTTATCTTACCTGTGGTATGTAATAAAAATCTATTCTAATGAGACTGTATTAAATATACAGTAATAAAGTCATTTTTTCTTGAAAATGTGTGAAATTTATAAATAAGGATATTTTTTCTAATATTATTGATTCATTAATAAATATATTGATATGTAAGCATTTTTACTAATATAATGTAATTATGTTTTAATTATGCTTATGCAATATAATGTTTTAAAAGTATGTTAATCCAAAGTTTAAAAGAATTATAACTGAAGGGTTTTTTGTGAACAGAAATTTAACTTTTACAGAAATGAATTCCCTGAATTCAGACTTACTCCCCACTTGTGTGTAAGTTTTATTATGAAACGAAATCAGAGTATATAGACCAAAAATTTATAAGGGTTAAGTAAATATATACTGGTGTTTCAAAAGTCAGTTTCACTGCTTTTATTTGGAACCAACGCCTCCTAGGCTCATGTAAATATGGTCTACCCCTGTGTAAGTGACCTTAAAAAATCCACTGAGAAGACTTACACTTACAGTGCCTCTAAAGGCAAAATAAAAAAGTTAACAAAATTAAATAAAAATGGAGGAGAGAGACCCAAAACCATAATGAGAGTATTTTTGTTATCGGAATAAAAAACGCACTGAAAAAATTCACGAAAATGTCATGATTAAAAGAGATATATGGCATGTAAAATCAACACTTTTCAGTTTTTTAAATGTTTGATTGAATTGTGTCTTTATTTAACTAAAAAAACACAAAACTATTAAAAGACACTGGAAACTTGTGAAGTTGCTAACTTTTTCATTTTTGAGGCCTGAAAAAGTGCTATTTTCACAAGCTAATATATCCAAGTATATTTTGGGTAAGATTTGAAACCCTCTTTGGCAGCAAAGATACGCAAACCACAAACCTCCCTCATTATTACGTAAGAAAACTGCCTGATCCCCTTTATTGTATGAACAAATTTTAAAGTAAAATTTATTTTTGGTTGGATTTTGAATTTATGCAGTAAACGAGAGATTTTAAAAAATGCAGTGTTAGTAAGATCTTATGTAGCGTCACTGACTTCCCATGTTGTCTGGAAAAATAAGCAAAGAGCAAACCCGTCCCCCCTTAGGTGCTTACATAATAACGGCCCCTGTAGAAATATTTTTTATTAAAAAAATCCACACATTTTGTAAATCTAAATAAAAATAAACTGATTATTTTAAACCAAGGATAAGAAATACAGCCAAATTTGAGCAACATGTAAGAGAAATTTTTTTATAAATATATTGATGATTAAAAGAAAGGTTTAAAAAAAACTTTTGCTTAAACTTTGAAAAAAATGCTTACTTTAGGTATAATTCATGAAAGTAAAAATTGTAAAACAGAACATTCAGAACTCTTAAGTATTCCTAAACATATCCTCAAAACTCTCTAAAAACGCGAACTATGCCAAAATTTGGCAACCCCATTCAAGACCACGGAATATTGTGGAAATATATAAGTCCGAACGCATGCGCCTGAGTCTTAATTGGACGAAACGGTTGGGATCGGCGAAAATGCATCCGGGGCCGGGATTTGCATAAAGATTGATGCATAACTCAAAATGGCCAAAATGTCAGTTATGTCATTTTGCGCCTTAAGCGACGTATTGTTATTTAAATTTTATCACTTGCAAAAAATTTTTAAAATTTTCGGTTAAATATTTTTTGGTTATTGCAAAAAATTTATTTTATCACAAATTATTTCTTTATCAGATTTTTTTTAAATTCTACTCGCTATAAAATATTTTTAAGTAAATATTTCCAACAATAGTGGTTTTGCGTCACTTGGATGGAGCAATAACCGTTATCAGTTTAACATTGAAGCTACGCATAAGAATTTAGAAAAGGTCGAAAAGGTCCAAAAAAGACTGCTTGGAATGCTTTGATTTTAAAAACTAGGAATGCTTTGGAATGCTAAAACTTGGAATGCTTTGATTTTAAAACTCGCTATCGCTCGCCAACCCCCGTTAACTGCTGACGCAGTAACTTTTGGACCGCTTCACAATTCCCCACAAAACCCAGCTCACTGCACTTACTCACTTTATAAAACATCCTTAACACAGGGGTAGTACTTCTCCGTGGTATTCTTTCAAAAATGGCGAATATTTATTCAGTGGTGGAATTTTATCATTTCCTTTATGGTAACATGAATTGGCGGATCGCTTTATAATTCCAAGAAAGGTTCATATATAGTTCCCGCTAAATATGAACCTTCCCTTAATGTTTCAGTGCTTCCCTTAATGTATCTGTGCAAAACACATTACCTTAGGGCAATTGGTAAAAAAATGTTTACATTGCTCTGTTGTTAATTTTCTTGGGGTTGAATTCCGTTATAGTTCCCGCTAAATATCACTAATCTCTTTTGGACACTATAAAGTATAAATATTGCTAAATTGTTTCAAATTCATAGATTAAAGTGTTTAACTAGATCTATAACTATTCAGTTTATCATTAAAAATTAGAAAAATTGGTTTACATTTGAATATTGAGCGTTCGAAAGAGATTGGCGATATTTAGCGGGAACTATAACGGAATTGAACCCCAAGAAAATTAACAACAAAGCAATGTAAACATTCTTTTAACCATTTCACTAAGGTAATGTTTTTTCACAGATACATTAAGGGAAGCATTGAAATATCTCAGGAATAAATTTAACTTTCTTAAAATTTGTAATGATTGACTGTTAAAAATGTAGTAATTATCTTAAACATCGCGAAAATTTAGAATTTTATCTTCATGAGAAACAAACTTCGAAGTTGTGTCATTTTCATAGCAACGACACCGAATGTCAAGACTTCCAACATTTTCATCCTTATTTCTAAAACATTCACCCGTGTTATTTAGTTGTTTGCGTTTTGTCATTATGAAATAAAGAGTTACATTTTACTACCTTAAAAAACATACTTGCAAAAGGATATAAAAAATAAATGCAAAATTCAAAATTTCCGAAAGCGAGTGTATATTTTATTGTAAATATAGTAATGATTAGGTTGCCACAACTACAAAGATAAATATAAAAATATTAATTTGTTATTTAAAAAATAAAAAATAAATTAATTATATATAAGTTTAAAATATAATGAAAACCGTTTGAACAACAATTAAACCCTTTGAACAACAAAAATATAAATATTGTTAAAAATAAGACAAAATATATTTTTTAAATTCGTGTTATAAATAGAAAGATGATTATTTAATCTATTTGAATATTAAAAAACCAGTGAAATATGTTTTCAATTGTTTTAAAATTCATAGTTTCTTGCTTTGTAACTGCGACCTTATCCGAAATCTAAAAAAATGGAAATATTTTAAAATTGAGATTTTTTTTAGAAATTCTAAAGGCACTTTGCACATCCTCAAAAGAATCCGGACAGTTTGATACCAAATATGTGTTATACGGATCAGTAATTAAAAAGCCTTTCTCTGGAAACCGTTCACCAAAAACTTTTTTTTAGAATAGAGAGATTCTTTTTTGAAAACCTTCCCGATTGTGTGAGGAACAACATGCTAAAATTTCATACCAATCGCATTAATAATGTGGGTGCTAGAATGTAAAAACTAAAAACGGGAGTAAATATTCAAACCCCCGTGCAACCCCTCTAGAATGGAATATCGAAAAATCCAGAAATTACTTTCTTTGAAATATTCTTAGGAATCTATTACGGCCGTATTCACCGGTAACCTGACCGGCGGTCTGGTCAGGAAACCGTGGTTACAGCCTCTGATTATCACTGTTCTACACTGAAAAAATTTCCTTGATGAAAATAGTCATTTCTTATAGATTTTGGGTCGCTGAATACGAAAATCACCATTAAAATTCTCAATTGACTCAGGATTTTCGGGGAACAGCCCCTCCCCCTTTTCACGTTTTTTAACGACTTTATAACTTTGAACTCGATTTTCAGGGTCAAAAAGCATTGCTTTAATCTTCAAATTGCCCCCCAGGGGACAAGAATTGTTCAAATTAATAAAATATGATAAATTTATAACAAATGGATAGGTTTAAGGGGTAGTTAACCCCCTAAGAATGCAAAAAATTAGCTAAAAATTATAGAGGTTTTTATACGCTATTTTTTCCTCCTATTTTTTACGCAATTCCCGTTTGAAGGGTCCTAATCCTTCCCCAAGGACCCAAATTTGATGGCAATATGCAGCAATGATTTTTGCTAAAAGCGGTTGAGGTGAGAGCGCCCCCAGAGCACCCACGGAAGGGTTCAATGCCGCACTTAGAGTTTAACTGTGCTGTACAAAAAAAAATTTGAAGCCACTTACTGAATTTCAGCTGATTCTTGTGTAAAATGATCTGCTGAATTCAAATATGACACCCATTTTCCTCCATCACCCTCAGTTTTTAAGGGGATGCCCCCTAATTGTTATCCACAGCCGTGCATCTGTTAACATCTTGAAACATGGAATCCTCACTCCCGAAAACCGGTCAGTTTTTAAAGAACTGAAGAGTTTCTACTTAGGATACACCCAAAATATAAGAAAAACATCATTTGTAATCTTTTCAAAATCATCGATATTAATTCCTGAACTCGCGAGCGCCTTCTCGATTCTGGAAGTCTTCCGAACTCTTCCGCGGGGACTTCTGGGAGGCTAACACCTCAACCGCTTTTAGTAAAAATTATTGCTGCATATTGTCATCAAATTTGGGTCCTTGGGGAAGGGTTAGGACCCTTCAAACGGGATTTGCGTAAAAAATAAGAGGAAAAAATAGCGTATAGAAACCTCTATAATTTTTAGCTATTTTTTTGTATTTTTAGGGGGGTAATTACCCCTTAACCCTATCCATTTGTTATAAATTTATCATATTTTATTAATTTGAACATTTCTTGTTAACTGGGGAGCAACTTGAAGACTAAAATAATGCTTTTTGACCCTGAAAATCGAGTTTAAAGTTATAAGGTCGTCGAAAAACGTAAAAAGGGGGAGGGGCTGTTCCCCGAAAATCCTGAGTCAATTGAGAATTTTAATGGTGATTTTCGTATTCAGCGACCCAAAATCTATAAGAATTGACTATTTTCATCAAGGAAAAAATTTTGAAGGTCAAATTTGTAGAACAGTGTTATTGGTGGAAAATAATTCAATATTTTCCTTCCACCAATCGGAGGCTGTAACCATGGTTTCCTGACCAGACCGCCGGTCAGGTTACCGGTGAATACGGCCATTACCAACAGGTCGCTTCGAAATATCAAACTATTAGTATATTTTTCTTCGAAAATGTAAAACTTTGTTTATGCTCAGCAAAAACAGGTTTTTGAATTTTTTAGACCCCTTAAAATTCGAATATCGAAAATTTGAAAAATGCCTTTCTAGATATTGTATCTAGGTACCTTCCTGTTAAATTACAAAGATCTGGGGTCATTTGGGACGGAGCTAGGTTCAAAAACGTAGAAATCACTCCAAGCACCCCTGTGGGTCAGAAAAAGGAATTTCGAAAAATCCCTTCTTAGTGCGCGCTTACACCGTAAGGTCTTTCACCACACCAAGTTTTGAGTCTTTAGCCCCGGTAGATTTTGCTGTAAGTTGATAGGTGAAACGATCGATCGATCGATCGATGAATGGTAAAGCTCTTTTATTATTATAGATTTCTCGTCATTAGTCCAGGATCGATAATTTTTGAAACGAAAAAAAATTATAGTAGGATGAAACACATTGGAAAAGGAAGATAATAAAACAAAAAAGAAAGGAAAAATAAATTACGGCCGATCTGAGGTCGGGAAAAGGAAGGGGGGTAAAAAAAGGGGTTTTTTAGAATAAAAAACGGTTTATCTCGATTTCCGGCAAAACTACAAGTCCTATAGAAAAAATTTGAATAGAAAAGTTGTAGGTAATAAAAAGATCTACAACTTTTGTATTCACACTTTTTTCACATAACCTAAAAATTTATGTGAAAAATTCAAATAATCAAGTTTTTTGTTTTTTATTTTTATCTCTTACAAAAAAAATTTTTTTTTCACGTGCTTACCTTTGATGCCCAAACTGAAAACTTACCTTTTGATGTCCCAAACACACTTTAATTTTTTTGATTTAAAATATTTATATATTCTCCTTATTTTGACTTGATATCGAAAAAGCACCCTAATTTTCAATCGAAAATTCTCACGTCAAAATATCTGCTTTTTTAAAAAAGTCGGTGGGCTTTTTGTTTATTGAAATCTCTACTTTCTGATGGTGTAAAAAAATATATGCATCACTGTGGTAAATGTTCTCAGAAAATGCAAAGAAACGAAAGAAGCTCGAAGAGAATTCAATAATAAAAACCGTACAAAAATACCATTTTTGCAAGGAAATACCAGAAAAAAATGCAGAAATGATACGATATTTTTGAAGGATTCATATTTGAAACTATTAGACGTGAAAAATAGATATATTACATTTCAATAACCTGGCTTGAGAAAATAAATGTCATGATTATTTGAATTTAATTGATTCAAAAGGACCAAAAGATCAATATCTTGTCCCACAACAAAGACAGTTTTATTAGTATCTCTGTCAATTTCTATCGAGGCCTTAATTATGTCAGCTTGTCTGTATTTTCTTTTGTTTGTTTACAGGAAAATCCTTGTGACTGTAATCTTTTCATTAACGGTTTTATTATTTTGTCCTTGTTTTTCTCGTTTGATAAAAGTTTTTCTTGCAAAAATGGTATTTTTGTATGGTTTTTATAATTGAACTCTCTTCGAGCTTTTTTTCGTTTCTTTGCATTTTCTGAGAAAATTTACCATAGTGATGCATATATTTTTTACACCATCAGAAAGTAGAGATTACAACGAACAAAAAGCCCACCGACTTTTTTAAAAAAGCAGATATTTTGACGTGAGAATTTTCGATTGAAAATTAGGGTGCTTTTTCGATATCAAGTCAAAATAAGGAGAATATATAAATATTTTAAATCAAAAAAATTAAAGTGTGTTTGGGACATCAAAAGGTAAGTTTTCACCGAATTTCGTGAAAAAATTTTTTTTGTAAGAGATAAAAATAAAAAACAAAAAACTTGATTATTTGAATTTTTCACATAAATTTTTAGGTTATGTGAAAAAAGTGTGAATACAAAAGTTGTAGATCTTTTTATTACCTACAACTTTTCTATTCAAATTTTTTCCATTGGACTTGTAGTTTTGCCGGAAATCGAGATAAACCGTTTTTTATTCTAAAACCCCCCTTTTTACCCCCCTTCCTTTTCCCGACCTCTGATCGGCCGTAATTTATTTTTCCTTTCTTTTTTGTTATATTCTCTTCCTTTTCCAATGTGTTTCATCCTACTATTATTTTTTTTCACTTTTTATCATTTTCTGCACTGGTCTATAAATAGGTAAAACAATTTTTAAATTACAATTTTTAAAAACAATTTTTAGCTGAATTAACAAATCTTTATTACCTTTTCTTTAAAAAAATCAAGTGTCTGATTAGCAATTTTATGGATGTAATTACACTCGATGACTTGACAGAGAAATTTATTGAACGACAATGAAAATTAATAATTAACATTTTGGATACCAACAAACCGCCTTAAAATCTTGAAAGTAAGGAGATGTTGGCCATTCTGAGATAGATTAATTTTGTATGATTAATGTTCTTTGAACTCATAATGCGTAATTTGTAAAACGAGCTTACAAACTACTGCTTTCCAAAACAATTACTCAGACAGACAGTAAATCATTAACGAGCGAATAAAGCAAGTTATTCAAAAAGACAAGTAAAGAAACGAGTTGGTGGGAATTAGGGAATTAAATATATGCAAAGCAAACTTTCATCCCACACAACATGTCATCCACAGTCAGTGAACCAAAACGTTCCCTCGAATATATATCCCTTCTTATGCTTCTACGAGAAAGGCGTGGCTCTCATTAGATCACATAGAAAGCCGCGCCCAGTCTAATCCATATTCAAATGAGAGGAGAAAAATGGCGCGAAAGTAATAAAAAAAGAACGCTATTTTTTTTATTACACTCCCCTATCTCCCAACCCCCGTATCTTCCTCTCGGGCCTTCTCATAATTGCTTTTCCTTATTTCGTAACTTTTCGAACCTAAAAAAAAGAAAAGCAGATTAGAAAAAAATCCCCTAATTCTAGATTGAAAAGTTACAATTCGTGAAGTCATTTAGTTTAGGAGATGATTAATCGAGAGATATTACTCCTGGACGGTCACAGTTAACTGCTCTTCGCGAAGAGGATTCGTTTTATTTTTTGCCCTTCCGTTCCTAATGACGTCACGCGTTTTTGGAACAGTAATCTATCTGGAAGAATTCTTTTTCTGGGTACAGAAGGGACTTTTCTATAACATCTCCACTCGGCGAAACGTGTACTTTTATTAATCATGGTTGACATCCCCTGGATTAGTGAGGAATCATTAGCAAAAATGTTTTTTTTTCTGTGGGAGATGGATTTGTGCGTTAAGATCGCATTAACCCTTGAACTTCTCGCGCTATCAGTCATTGAAACTATATTTATGTGGAAAAAAGAATGTCTAGCACACACGAAATTAAGAACGTACAAAAAATGTCACAAAACAACTTGTCTTGATTGGAATGCATTGGAGTATATCAATGGAGTATGCATCGGAATGCATATTCCATTGCATTGGAGTGGATTCAGGGGTTGATCCAGACTAAAATTGGGGCCCTTTTGCTGCCCCTTCACAAAAATTCACCTCTATAATTCACCCTTCACAAAAATAAATTCATAAAAACGCCCCTTTCATGAAATTCAAATTAGCTTTAGTGATAATTTGCAAGAAAACATTCACAAAAATTCTTGAATTTTTCATGATTTTCTTGGTTTGTGAGTCAGTTTTATTTTTACGCAATCATCTGCTAACTATCACTGCTTAAATTTTTCACAAAAACAATTTCTTTTTCAGAAAAAAAACCATTTAATCATAAAAAATTTACTAAAATCCAAGAAGAAAAGTTTGGTTATAAAAATACTCTACTAAAATCAAGACTTACATTACAATATTTTACTATGCTTACAAAAGAGATACCTGTTTTGTTTATATTCTATAATTTTAATTCACATTAAAGCGAGTATTCTTCTACTTTTTACCAACCAAAGAGTTTCTTTAAAAATAAAGATTGTTAATTTTTTCATATACATAAAAAAGTCAAAATATTTAAGTTTACTCTTAGTTTAAAAACACTAATCCGAAATACAACTATATGTAGTAAAGCTAAAAAAATATTCAACTACATATTCAGAAAACCTCAATTTAAACTTTGCACTACCAAAAAAATTAGTTTTGAATATACGACAAAAACGTTTTTATCAGACTTACAAACATATATTCTGCATAATCTTACTCCAATATTTGAAGACCGTCAAATTTATGTTAAAGAATAATGAAAATTAAAATGTATCTTATTTTGTTTACCTTTCCCAAGAAATTTATTTACCTGAATTTTAAGCTTTTAGTCATCAAGATAGCTGGATTATTTTAATTAAATGGATTTAATTTTATTTAAATCATCAGGTTTCCACTAAATTCTACGTAAATTAACTTTTTCAATTCTTTGTGAAAAGGAATTATAATTAAATCACAAAAACATCGTAAACTTTAAACATATTTATCAATTAGATAGGTAAAAGTTTTACTGCCATATTTAAAATATTTAAAAAAAACTAGGGGGTTCTGCAAAATGAAATTTCTACTGTCTTCTTCTATTTTGCAGTTGTTACAACCATAGTGATGTGGGTCGGAAAATTTTCCACTATGTTTTTTCGGAAAATTTTCAGCTATTTTTTTGCTTTGTTTTATCAGTTCCATTTTGTATCCAATTTGTTTCTCTTTCAAAGAAGTAAAAATAGTTTGATATAAATTTAATGTTAATGTTATTTTTTGCATTGAGATCATTGTGTTTAGTGACTTTCTTTGTGGTACTATATTGGAACTCGGGAATAGTAATAAAAAATCAATTTCATTTTTTTGTGAGAAATATGCCCTTGCCAGTAATTTTAGAATACTATTTTGTTTTCATTTCGGTTATTCACATTGGTTAATTTAGTAAATGAATAATGAAACAATTTCTCCTTATGAGGCATCTTTTAATTGAATATCGAGGCATTTATATACATTATATATAGTTATTTCAATATTTGTTATATTATAACATTATTGAAATTTTTCATGCATTTCGGTTCAGAAATAATGAAAAAAATTGTCCTTTAAAGGATTTTGAATTGGATGGATTGTATATTTTGGAAAAAGTAAGAATCAATAAAGAACAGGGGGGGAAGATGAAGGATATTTTAAGAATAAAGAAAGAAAACTAAATACAGTTCATGTTTTCTCTTTCATGTTATCACTCTTATACTTTTATATTTTTTAACGGTATTTTCTTTTTTGGCAACATTATTGCTAATATTTAAAATTAAGCATTGAAAAATTAAAAATTACTTAATTTGAATTTGTTTCAGAGTTTTCACCACGGCCTGCAGCTCGAATGACTCATATTTTGTTTCATTATACACTGCTGAGCTGACCATCCAAAATGGTACACCAAGAAGGAATAGAGATATCAAACCCAAATTTATTTCTATGATTACACATAGTATTAATGTGAATTGATTAAAAATTTAGCCTTCCTGGATGTTAGGAGGCCGAGAAAATCGGTGAGGAGTGTTGTCTCCATGAGTGTCCAGTCCATTACCGCCGCCCCACGTCATTATATTGAGTGAAAGGGGCTCTAAATGGGCTTTGAAGGATTGGAGGACCATGTTGCGTACCCAGGTAGTCAAAATTTATGTGGTCCACCAGCACACGTTGCATACCGGGCTAGGGGATTTCTCCTCTTTCACAGGACATGTTTTGTGGGGGTTGGTTCTTAAGAACGGGTAGGTCAGGGTAAAAATGCAACATAGTAGGGGATAAGAAGAAAGCTTGGACAGTGCGTTCATTACGTGGTTGTGCATTTTTCTCTTGATATTTTCCGCAGGCGAGTGTTTAAGGTAAAGGTAGGCAACAGGTTGTCAAACCTCAATGCTGCAGCTCTGGCTGGTCAACGTGCCGGTAAATCATACTGAGGAGGAGTGGGAGTGGAATGCTTGTCGCTTACAGTGCAGGAGAATGCCTGTTTGGGAAGCATATCTTCAGAAAAATTCCAATCTTGAACACAGGATTTGGCGTTGGCAACAGTGCACTAAATAATGAAATGAATATCTCAATGTGATGGCACAGAGTTTATGAGAGTATCCCAATGCGGTCTGGATCACCATGATAATTGCAGATGACCTTACGACAGCGGGAAAAGAGAGCACTCGGCTGTTGATTTTGTAATCCTCAGATTACTTCTTTACGCAGAGTAACGAGGTAGTGAAGCATTGGATTCCACTCCCACACCTCCTCAGTAGGATTTAGCGGCACATTGACCAACTAGAGCTGCAGCTTTGAGGTTTGACCTATTGTCTACCCTTACCTTCAACCCTCGCCTGCGGACCAGTCTCAAGACATGATGAACTCAATGTCCAAGCTTTCTTCTTATCCCCCTATGTTGCATTTTTACCCTGACCTACCCGTTCTTAAGAACTAACGCCACAAAACATGTCCGATGAAAGAGGAGAAATCACCTAGCCCGGTATGCAACATCCGCTGGTGCACCACATGAATTTTGACTACCTGTGGACGCAACATGGTCCTCCAATCCCTCATACCCATTTAGAGCCTCTTTCACTCAATACCATGGCGTGAGGCAGCGGTAATGGACACCTATGGAGACAACACTCCTCACTGATTTTCTCGGCCCCCTAACATCCAGGAAGGCTGAACTTTCCTTTGATTCCTTTCAACCATCAACCCCGCAGGATCAAAATCGAGAATTCAACGTAAAAAACGAGATTTCAACGTAAATTCGACGAACTTCAACCCCCACTCCTGGCTTCATTTGGGGACCAAATGGTATGAAAACTGGTTTTGGGGGGTTTTAGAGGGTGCTCTTTCAGAATCTGGAATAACACTGTTCTACAAATTTGACCTTCAAAATTTTTTCCTTGATGAAAATAGTCAATTCTTATAGATTTTGGGTCGCTGAATACGAAAATCACCATTAAAATTCTCAATTGACTCAGGATTTTCGGGGAACAGCCCCTCCCCCTTTTTACGTTTTTCGACGACCTTATAACTTTAAACTCGATTTTCAGGGTCAAAAAGCATTATTTTAGTCTTCAAGTTGCTCCCCAGTTAACAAGAAATGTTCAAATTAATAAAATATGATAAATTTATAACAAATGGATAGGGTTAAGGGGTAATTACCCCCCTAAAAATACAAAAAAATAGCTAAAAATTATAGAGGTTTCTATACGCTATTTTTTCCTCTTATTTTTTACGCAAATCCCGTTTGAAGGGTCCTAACCCTTCCCCAAGGACCCAAATTTGATGACAATATGCAGCAATAATTTTTACTAAAAGCGGTTGAGGTGTTAGCCTCCCAGAAGTCCCCGCGGAAGAGTTCGGAAGACTTCCAGAATCGAGAAGGCGCTCGCGAGTTCAGGAATTAATATCGATGATTTTGAAAAGATTACAAATGATGTTTTTCTTATATTTTGGGTGTATCCTAAGTAGAAACTCTTCAGTTCTTTAAAAACTGACCGGTTTTCGGGAGTGAGGATTCCATGTTTCAAGATGTTAACAGATGCACGGCTGTGGATAACAATTAGGGGGCATCCCCTTAAAAACTGAGGGTGATGGAGGAAAATGGGTGTCATATTTGAATTCAGCAGATCATTTTACACAAGAATCAGCTGAAATTCAGTAAGTGGCTTCAAATTTTTTTTTGTACAGCACAGTTAAACTCTAAGTGCGGCATTGAACCCTTCCGTGGGTGCTCTGGGGGCGCTCTCACCTCAACCGCTTTTAGCAAAAATCATTGCTGCATATTGCCATCAAATTTGGGTCCTTGGGGAAGGATTAGGACCCTTCAAACGGGAATTGCGTAAAAAATAGGAGGAAAAAATAGCGTATAAAAACCTCTATAATTTTTAGCTAATTTTTTGCATTCTTAGGGGGTTAACTACCCCTTAAACCTATCCATTTGTTATAAATTTATCATATTTTATTAATTTGAACAATTCTTGTCCCCTGGGGGGCAATTTGAAGATTAAAGCAATGCTTTTTGACCCTGAAAATCGAGTTCAAAGTTATAAAGTCGTTAAAAAACGTGAAAAGGGGGAGGGGCTGTTCCCCGAAAATCCTGAGTCAATTGAGAATTTTAATGGTGATTTTCGTATTCAGCGACCCAAAATCTATAAGAAATGACTATTTTCATCAAGGAAATTTTTTCAGTGTAGAACAGTGTAATCTTTGATGGTTTCCATAGGAAAAACGAAAGTTGGTGCTTCGTTTAATATGAAGACGACCCCCTAACCACTTGAAAAATTTTCTGTATATAGAATACTTCAAATCACGAAAATTGATACCTTATTTGTCTTTATATCACAAGCCGTTCCGGAGATATAGGGTCTGAGTCGATTTTTTTGCCAGTATTGTACATAAAAATGTAAATTAAACTGTGTAAGCGATAAAATATAAAATGTGTGTGTGTGTGTGTGTGTGTGTGTGTGTGTGTGTGTGTGTGTGTGTGTGTGTGTGTGTGTGTGTGTGTGTGTGTGTGTGTGTGTGTGTGTGTGTGTGTGTGTGTGTGTGTGTGTGTGTGTGTGTGTGTGTGTGTGTGTGTGTGTGTGTGTGTGTGTGTGTGTGTGTGTGTGTGTGTGTGTGTGTGTGTGTGTGTGTGTGTGTGTGTGTGTGTGTGTGTGTGTGTGTGTGTGTGTGTGTGTGTGTGTGTGTGTGTGTGTGTGTGTGTGTGTGTGTGTGTGTGTGTGTGTGTGTGTGTGTGTGTGTGTGTGTGTGTCATCAGAATATATGAACTTAGCGTGACCTCGTCAAGAGCAGGAGAGTCACAATTTTAAATTAACTGTGCAATTAATTTGTTACATTTGTAACATTCATAATACATTTGTTAGTTAGAAGATTGAATTTTGAATGGAAGGGAATTAATATAATATCAGAAGTCAAACATTTTACACAGGGTTGGCAAAAACCCGTTTTAAAAAAAAACCAAGTGGGTTGGGTTTTTTCAATAAAACACTGAAAAATCCCATATAAAACTGGCTTTTTTCGGAAAAAGTGTGGGTTTTTTCAAATTTTAGTGAGTTCTTTCTATGTTAAATGTGTTCTGTCAAAATGATGTCAGTTTTTCTACAGTTAAGTGGGGTTTTCAAAGTTTTTATCTTTGAAAAAACCCACTGAAATTTTAAAAAATCTTCTTTAATTTTTATATCTAGTTTGAACTTTAAACGTCCTAAATTTTGAAAAAGACCCATTCAGTAATGAAAAAACCCACTGAATAATGAAAGAACCTATTTAACTTTTTAAAAAATTCCCTGAAATTGAAAAAAAAACATTTAATTTTTAAAACCTAGTTTAAATTTTGAATAAACCCATTAAAATTTTGAAAATATCCTAAACTTTAAAAAAAAACACATTAAATTTTGAAAGAACTGCCAAAATCTTGATTTTTCTTGAAAAAACCAAAAATGGGTCCAAAATGTGGGTTTTTTCGCAAGGTTTTTTTGAAAAACCCATTGGGTCCAATCCAGCCAACCTTGATTTTTCACGACATGATCTTGCTTTTGTAATCAATATCAAGATAAAGAAAATTTCGTTGTGTTGATAAAAGCTTTTTTATAGGTTGCAATTTTTCCCTTTTTAAGAAGCTACATTTTAAGTTCACTAAAGATTAATAAATCTAATCTTTTATGTAAAGGTTATATCTTGTATGTAGGGTTAACAATTCAAAATTTCAGCCATAATTAAAAGTAATTATTTGAATTTCAATGTTAAATTTAAAAACTTTCATTTCTTTCATCCTAATAGTTCCTACCTATTAAAATTATCAATTTATTCATGCATTAAACTTCCACCCGTAACGAGACTAAACTTGATTAACTTTATATCCTCTGAATGGCAACACTTTCTTTGCTTAACAATCTGCGCCGCCTTCAACTGCATTTATTCGAATAATCCCACTTTACGGGCGATCTATTACTGCAATTATAGCTGGAAATACATCCCCTGACGATTCATTCGCTTCTTAAACGCGATAGATATTCCTCAGCGAATAAACGCTCGAGGGACACCTTCACTTCAGTTCTCTTTTCATTAAAAATCGTAACTGGCTTTCTGTCTGGGGCAATTAGGCTCGCTTTCAGCCTTTGGAACAGTAAACGAAGCGGGCAGATGAGCGATTATAAGGGCTGTTACATGAAGATAGGCTAATGTCTTAAGGTGTTGTTTTAACTGCTATGCGGGCAAGATGAGCAGGTGAAAGTGGAGTGAGGAATTCCATAGTTTCTTTGTTATGAAATATAGGTAAACAGGGTAGCCACATACTTGGAAAACCTTAAAAAACTGGAATTCAGGGAAAATTAAAAAACCTAAAATTATCAGGGAAAATCAGGGAATTTTAGAAAATTTTATAATTATCAGGAAAATTTTGGAAATCTGCCTAGTTTCAAAAAGAAATTCAATATTTTTCTGATTTTCAAGTCTTTAAATTTGTAGGAAGGCATTTCTACAAAATAACATCTTGAATCCAAAAAAATTGGTATAGTCGCAAATGTTTAGAAAAGGCTTCCTATGGTTTTTGTGTAATAACAGTCTGATTCTGAAAAAAAATCTCATCTACTATATACTTTCTTTCTCCCACTTTCCTAATTTTTAGTCATTCTCTCATTTTCTAGATGATGAAAAAATTTACTATACATTTAAAAAAAACAGGGAAAATAATACCAGATTATCAGAGAAAACCTGGGATTATCAGGGAACTTTAAAATACGTTTTCTGTGGCCACCCTGATAGAAAATGTTACTTTTATGCTAGAGATTTTTTGTATTTTTATAAATTAAAATCATAAACACAACAGCACTCAGAAAAAAAGGCACAAAACCATAATCCCGCAAACAAAGAAAAATTGAAAGACTAGATACATTAAATTTATTATTAATTAATACGAGTGTGTAGTTAACAGGAGTGTTATTTATCCACCATGAAAAAGTAGTTGATACACTAGATATTGTTGAGGCATATTACAAAAATGTAATGGAATACTTCCCCAACTAAAAAACATGGGCAGATATCAAGGAAGCAATGCCTCTCAAGAAATTATATTTCTTACAAGTAAGTCATATTTCCAGAGTCATCAAGGACAGCGTTCCTAGAAACATAATTTTTTTCCTACTCTTTATTTGGTAAACAGCATCACAAACAAGATACGAAATTTTGATTCTAAATAAATATCCAAAAAAAACTCTTATAAATGTTTTTGTGCAGTGAAAAAATTACAACCAATAAAACTATTTGATAACATAGTTTTATTCTTCTGAATATGCGTGTAGTAACTTTACCTCTAACTAATAATGTCTGGAAACTATTTCAAACTAAAAAATTGAGAACCAGTTACAAAAAAAACATCATTGCATATTTATGTTTTTCTTTCATGGTCTTCTTAAAAATGACAACTAAAGAAGATAGTAAAATGTACTTCAAATTTTTTTCTAAAATAGAAGATATTCCTGTCAGACACGCTACACTGGGTAAAAAAAGGAAATTTATCTACCTTTCCACAGTTAGTAATTGAACTAAGTATACATATACAGTTCAATGTTTTTTTGGCCGACAACTGTTTTTTAAAAAAGTGAACACAGTTGTCTTAATGTCTTATACTATTATTTGTTCCTTTGAGAGAGTTTACGGCGAAGCCTTTTTTGGAAACGCTTTAGAGATCATTAAAGTTTTACGACTTCCTCTGGATATTTTTTGAAAGAAACATCTTTCAAGGTGAACAAATGAAAACCATCACGAAGCGTGACAAATAAAATTCTTTGAGTCGAGACACAACAGACAAGCAAAATATGAATGAATTGTAGTTTTTATCCAGTTCCTACAAAATTAAATTCTTCGTTTTGCTAAGTTCAATTTTTAATGCTGCCACACAGGTTAAAATAGGTCTGTAAGAAATATTTCAGTGGGTGAGAAGATAAAGTGACAATGTGTAGTAAGAAGTTAATTTGCGATCTGGAATTCAGTTAAAAAACTTCTTAGGTGTTATTAATGTGTTCTGATTTATCCCTGCTACTAAAACCAGGGGAACGTGAAACTTTTAACTTAGAACATTTATGGTAGGTAATAAAAAAAGCTCGACAAGTTTTCCAGCCCAACTCATAGTTCGCATTAACTTCTAACTCAGTCCATTATCTTAATTATTTAATCAGTAAATATCTCGTTCATTTAATCAGTAAATATCTCGTTCTTTTCCTGCATTTCATTCAAAAGTAAGGATAATGAAGGAATTAGGAGCACAGTAAATGGAGATTTTTTTGAAAGCATAGATGGGCTTCCCAAAATAAGTTTAGAAAACCCCCGGTTGCTAATTAGAATTACTGAATATTACCAGAAATAAATCACTAACTTAGCGTTTGAAATAGTCTTAATGCATGAAATTTATTGCAATATATAATTAGTAGCATCCTCTTTTTCAACAAATACAGCTGAATCTCAATTTTAATAGGGTATGTTTTAATCAAATACATCTGCTCTATTTGTCCATCGAAATAGAAAGACATCTCAAAAATCCGTTTCTCTACCATCCCTTCAAACCAACGAAAATCCACTTTTACATCCACCCATCATCTACGACAACCAGTAAAACGACTGAAATCTTCTTCCTCAGTAGCATCGCATCCATTTATCGTCAGAAAAGAGTAGGATAAAACTCATCGCATTAAAGCTTTCAAAACCGTTCGTCCTTGAGGTAAACAAATACACCGCAACTTAACGGCATGTGATTACACTCCATCCAACGATGTATCCCACACTACATTTCCGCCCTGTACCCTCAGCCTCAGAGATCATGCAAAAAAGCCTCGTCTCCAGAAATCTCATCTCTTTCGAGATGGTTGGTCCTCCATTAGGGCTTCCCATCAAATGGCTCTGGAGGAGGCACGCTCAATTTCACTGGAAAATGGCTCTGATGACAATGGCGGCGTTTTCTCATCTTCTGAAGGATGGAGAATTCGGATTTTTATCGTTTGGAGAGTGAGAAAAACTGTATTCGAATGGGAGGTGTTCGGTCGGGTGTTTTTCGGGTACCGAGAAGTTCGATGTTTGTTTGCTTCGTGGTTTGAAGAAAAATGCGATTTTTTTTATTTGAAGGGGGAGTAAGTGTATACAGGTATACAGAGTATTGTGTTTTTCGCGAGAATAAGAGTTGTTTTTTAGGAAGATGCAGTTCCTTTTTTTTACGAAATTACGTTCCAGATGACCGAATGTAGGGTTTTTAAAGAATTTCGGGATAGTTTTTTTTTATAAAAACCAATTTTTTACATGCAGTCTTTTATTTTCCAAAGCAGTCAAATTTCAAACAGTATGGGTTCCAATGGGCCCACTGCTTTGAAAATTCAGGCATAGGGTGGTACCAATCAATAGATACCTATTGGTATTTTTTCAGATTTTTAAATTGAATTTATCACAGATATAAGTGGAGTGTCCGAATGTGCCCCCTCTCCCCTATATCTTTACCATACATTTTTAAATTTTAATCATACAATTAAAAAGGAAAGGAACAACAAATAATTTAAATCACAGATGTTTAGAAAAATAATCAAATGACCTTGATTGTTGATCATTAAACTTAACTGAAATAAGGATTACTGAATTTGATGTGTTATGTTGATGACGTAAAAGTTTATCATTTGTTCGAATTGTAAAATCTTTTAACTGCTCATTAAAATTTATTGGAAAAGAATTATTGCAAAAATATGTTCAGATTTTACATTTATATTCATTCCATTAAATTAAGGAGCCTTAATTGACATATTAATCGGAGGTTTATGGTTCAGGAGGGTAAAACAAACGGGACAGGGAAATTAAAAGGATATCAAATACACAAGCCATTAAATTTACTTAAAATGAGATTCATCTTGAGCATCACAATTGTGAATTCAAATAATTTTAATATTTTAGAATTCAATTCATTCAATCTAACTGCATTGCCTGAAGCAAACATTATAAATTACCTTTCAAATGCTGATTTACATTTCAAACGAATAAAACTAAACAAATACAGATTGCTCTCATTTAAAACGATTCTAACCTTATCTATTTTAACCATCTTAAAACTACTATTCGCTCGTCGAGATGAAATCCATTTATTAAGAACGCAAGTTGTATTTGTCAGGCATATTAAACAAATAGGAGTGTTTAATGAACCTGGAATTCTTTCGTATTCATTTCCGAGATAAACGATTTTCATGTCTAGACTTGTACTACAAAGACGATAGATTTTAATATTCCATCCATAATTTACTACTTATAATTGAAAAACTTGACTAAAATTTGGAAATATTTTGAAAACTGAATACCGTCATTTTAATGCTCACTTGCTCAATTTAATATTGCAACAAAGGTCTATGACTGCAACAAAAGAATTTCATAACCATTATCGGATATGTTTAAACACGAAAAAAATATAGGTTGGGTTGGGGTAAAGTGGGTCTTGTGGTAAAATGGGTCAGTTTTATAACTCGATATAAATCAAATTTAAATTGAATTATTTTCACCCATTTTTTGTATTATAATCTTTTATTTGTTGGCAACATTTTTCGACTTTCAAAAATTTAGATTTAGGAATTTGAAAAATGAAAAAATATTTAATTTGAACGGTAAATGGTGTTGTCGAAAAAACAGGGTTTACCAACTTCCAAATATCTATATATTTTAATAAATTACAGCAGACTTTTATGATATTTTTCCATAAAAGAAAGTCTGAGAAACATTTCAAGCCAATCAGCTTAGAAATATATAAAATATTTTATCTTTTATAACAATATTTTGTACTTGGGGTAAAATGGGTCATAGTTAGGACTTAAGGACTTGTGTTTTTAACTTATTTTCTTCAAATATATATTGAACTGTCAAACAAGTTTATTTTTTTCTCCAAATGAAGTATTTTAATTGCTACATTTGAACAACGTTCACTAACTTCGGACGTTTGCAATTTCATTAAAGTACAACTTAAAACAAATTTCTTCAGATAAAAAGGGCTTAGATAGGTAAATGTTTTGAAATATATTATCAATGCCAATGGTATAGAAATGCATTTTCAGACTAAGCCACTTAGCTCTCTGACGTTCTTTTGTTGCACTGTACATTTTGTTGACATTTTGATGGTTTTATAGAGATCTTGAATAAAGCCGCTGTTTTTGTTATACCTATCCATCGGCATGATTATTTTTCCCGGAAGTTTCTTGTTGATATACAACAAATGGAAAACCAAGCGTTTGTTTGTGTTCGCTCAAACATCATGTTTTTGTACGCGCAGTTCTTGTACTTTAAAGACCTTTAGGGAATTTTTTGTTTCAAAAACTATCATTTACTGAATGGATCATTAGGTTGTTTATTCAATGAAAACTGAATACCATCTCTTTGATACTGCTTTCGTGAGTTTTATTTCTCATAGGAATTCTAAAGCTCACGGGAAGATATTCTAGAACATGGGTACTGCATTATGAAAACTTAAAACAAATTCTAAACTGAGGCTCCACGTACACCCTGTTACAACGTCACACAAAGGACCAAATGGCGGTCTGTCACGTGAGCATCTGCAGATCTTACAATTAGTTTTTTTTCTCTCTCTTGTTCTGATGACACAAAGCGTTGCCATTCCTCTGGGAGTAATAACGGTGATTACCCGCACCGCATTTTTATTGGACGGTCACGAGAGAATATGAAGTTGTAAAAGACTAAGTGAGCGGTTATGCTGAATTCGATTATTACCGAAAACTCCTCTTTTTATACCGAAGATTACAAACGATTTTGGATGCATTGAATCAAATTGGGGTCTTTTTTTCTGTGAGAGGCTTCGATTATGATACAATTCATCATAATTGATATGGATGCCAAGCTGTGTCCTCTCAATGAGGATCGATATCATTACGGCAGAGTAGATGATGTTTAGGGTAGGTATTAATCATTGGGTTATGTAATAATGTACTAATATCAGTAACTGTAACAATTCAAGACCTAATGGTGGGAATTTGGCTCCAAACCGTGGGATTAAACCGAGTGGTAGGCAATCGTGCTCCAATTAACCAACGCGTATTCAATCATATGGAATGGTCAGAGCATCACAGTACCTAGGAGAAGCAGCATAATAGGATTTGGAAGCTATTGTTACAGTTACCGTGTAAAACTGTACTAAGATCCTAGTTTAATCAAGGAAATGATGGAAATCAGGAGAACAGAATTGTTCTCTTTTTAGTTTGTCTCTGTATAAACTGATTGAACGTTGTGACGCACTTATATTCTTAATGTTGATTGAAACAATTATGTTTTTTAAAAGGAATGTTTCTAATTTCAAGAAGAAGTATTTAAAAAATTACAGTTGAAGCACTTTAGTTAAAAATACACACGCGGTGGTTCATAATTTAATCTTTCATCCGTCTAATCAGTCATTAAATAAAGACACGCACTGAATTTGAAAAAAAAAATCATATTTTGAAGAAATTTAAAGCAATATCTAGCAGTGTAGAGGTAGAAAAGAGGCATACTTAACCAATAACCTCCTAAACCACATACTTGATGCAATAAGTTTTCTCATTAAAACAGCACTTTTGGTTTTATTCCATAACTAATCCATAAAAACTTACATAAAATAATAAAGGTCATTATTTATAAATTTCAACCCACGAGTCATTATAAAAGCGGATATCCCTTTCCCTCTCATTATAAAACGGAAAACTCATACTTTCCCATCCCCAGCCACCTCCATCAATATTCCGGTCATATCCCATCAATTAGCCGCTAAGCACGTAATAACAAGAAACTCGAGTCACGGCCGACAAATGTATAACTCACGCCGCAGCAACCAAACAACCAAACCTCCCTCCAAACAACAAAACGGAATTTAATTGTTTTTCCAAGATGGCGGACGCCACATTAAAAAAACCCCGCCGGGGGAGATTTTTTTTGTTCTTGGAGCGATTAAGGATGGTCCAAGACAGAGAGAATCTTCTCTCCAGACGTCCAGCGTATACGCTTGACCACCCAACCGGCTCCATACTTCCAATGGACCATAGAACCGATAAAGAGCACCCCCCGAACTTGTGAAGTGGACTGGTCGGTCGGAATTGAATTTTTCGGGACAAGGTTGTTGTCGACAAACACTACATAGGATAAAAAGAGCTCTTCTCTTTTGTTTCTCTATGGCCGCCGTACCGTGAAGCCTGACGAGTCCCATCTGGCTTCCTGTGTGCCTGCCCAGTCGAAAGCGTTTCCTCTTGTCAGAAAAAGCGGACCTTGTTCTTTGTCTCTTTCTCTTCCATTCGCTTCCATTAGGCGAAAACTTGACTCTTGTTTGAATAGTAATGGTCGGAGTGGTTCGAGCTAGATGTTCTATGCCGCCCAGCTCTTGTTCTTTTTTTTTTTCGATCCGTCTTCTTTTATTCGAAGGAGGTATTGCCGGACAAGGTTTGGAACATTAGACTTTTTTCGTTGGGCTTGTCTTTTGCGGTGTAAGACAACTTAGTCGTTGTGCTGCTAGCTTTGTTTTCAAGCCATCCAGAAACTGAAATACTGGGGGGTTGTTTGAAATTGGATTCGTTTAAATAATTTGTGACCATCAGGTTTAAATTTTCTGCTGTATTTTCTGCAATTTTTCTAACGCTTTGATGCACAGGATGAAGATAAATGAAGGCTCAAGCTAAATATCCCTAATACAAACTTAAAAAGTTTACAATGTTAAAGAAGTAATTTTCTCAACAGTTCTTAGCTAAATTTCATATAGACATGAAAAGAGATCTTATCTTTAGAAAAAGTACTTTGAAAATTGCTAAACACTTCACATGAAAAATCAAAAAAAAATCCATGAAAATCCAAATATACTTTGTTCTTAAGTCACAGGAAAAAAAAGGAAATTGGAAAATGCAATAAAATTTGAGTTATGACCAAAAGGTTGTGATTTAACCTCTAAAAAATTCGAATTAAAACTTTATTATTAATTAAAACTTTATTTAAAACAATATCATTCAGTTCTCTGAATATCCCATAAAAATATCACTCACATATTATCATATAACAAAGAACCGTATCTTTTCTATCATAAATTATTAGTGAAACAATTCTTAATCGTGCCTAATTCCATCTCCAACTGTTTTTTATCATACTACTTCCAGGTATTACGTAATGAATATCGTATTTAAACAGCTCCATAGTCTCCATGATGATTTCACAATGCTTATCACAAACCAAATGATTGCTTTTTTATAGGGATTATGCAAGTAACATAAGTTGAATGTGTAACCAAGAACAACTTGATTAAACGTTTCCCTGATGAACACAGAACATTCCTCGTATACAAACCCGCGATTACCTTACCTATGACTAAAGTTGAACGGCTTATCCTACACATAGAATTCAACATCGACGTAAGTGAAAAACAATGTAAATTTATAGGGTTTGGTGCTTGAAAACAATAGAGCCTGGTCAAGGTTCATTACGACACAGACCTGACTGAACAATGAAATTTGAAAGCAGTTGTCGAAAACAAACCATAACATTTCGTGACAAAATCTAATGATCTGAACTTTGAGGTTGTAACTTACATTTGATCTCAATAACACCTCAGAATAAAGATAAAAGCAAAAACGTAAGCAAGGTGTTATTTCGTTGGAACTGTTTCTGCTATTATGTTTCAGATTAAATAAATTTCATTACATTCAAAAGGATTTTTATTGCGTTTTGCATGAGTGTTATTTTTTAGATTTGTTGATAAACAGTACTTTTAGTATTAAATGTTATATTCGTTTTAAAATATAAAAGAACTTGTTATTTTGCCACATTAAGTATCATGGTAAAGTAAAATGTGAAGCAGAGTTTAGGAAACGTGATGTTAATGCAATTAGTTAACTACTAAATATTGTTTTAGTAAAAAACAATAGATTATTGTAAACTGTTATACAGGTCGTTATCAACGTAAGTGATTATTTGCTTTTGCAATACAGCATTTGATCTACAGTTAGCATTAGCAAGATTTAAAATACTTGTAACGGTGCAAAAAAATCTGTTTTTATAAGATTTCAGTCCAACGATATTTAGTCGTTAGTGAAAGATTACTAACTGATTTTATTTTGTTACGCTTCATTAACGTATAAAACTACTTCTACAGGATTACATTATATGACACATAGATAAAATGATTGTGTCATACTTTCAATCCTTTAACTTACACGACTAATGCCTTGAGAAAGTAAGCACTTTATCAGTTTTGACGCAGTAACATAGGATTATTATGTAGCAATGCATTTTATTCTTTCCGTTTGGCGAATAGTTAAGTTAATAGTCGAGTAACAATTAAATAAAGAAGCTATTTTCCTAACTGCACTGCAGTACTAAGAATGACTCTTCAATTACAGATTTTTTTCTTTTTACTGTGATCTCATAAAAATTAACAAGTGAGATAATTTCATGGATCTTTGACTCGCAAATCAAATATTGTTTCAATTATGCACCTCTCTTACTTTTAAAATGTTTTATATATTCTATTCAAAATTACTTGCAACTAATTCTTAAAAGGCTGTTTTTATTAACTGTCAATCTAAACTTAATGTCAGAAGAATTGGGTATTTTTAATATGAGTTGATAGAAGGATAAGGAGGAAGTGTATGGCATTTTTAAATTTCTTCAGTGAAAAACGTAAAACTTTAGAGTTGTTGATATTTTACTTGAGTTTTATTTGTATTTTAGCTTTGAATACCATAATTTCGAAATGGAATAAGTTGTTAACTGACTTCTAAAAAAGATTATCCAATACCAACTGCTTTAAAATTAAAATCTACATTTTTGTCCATCATGTGGTTTTATTATAGGATTCTTGGTAAAAGCAAGCCAATAGAATATAAATCAAAACACAACACAATAAATTACAACTGGGATCTTGTTCCTTTTCAATAGAAATTCCTGTAAAATCTTCTTTTCCTGTGAGGGATACTTTATGCAGAAAAAACGACTTGCACAATTTCACTAGGCAATTTGATCTTTAAAGTAAATTCGTTCTTAATGTATAAAATATCAATTAACATTAGATCATGATGTATTGGGAGGCACAAAGGAGCATTTTATTCTGTTCCTTGAAGTTTTTCAGAAGCTGGGACATAATGTTGCCTCAGTCGTAATTTACAAATTTTTCCACCGTGGGACAGCATATGTCCCAGCCGGTGCGAAAGGGTTAAAGTATCCTGATCTTTCAACTTTACAGAGAAACTCTAATATGATGTTATTAAAATCCTTTGCGCCCACTATATAATTACGGTACCGCTATACAGAACTAAAAACCAAAGGATATAAAAAATATATAATCATCCACCACCAATGAATTGTACTTTGAAACTCTTGAGCGAATCTAAGTATAAGTATGCACACAAGGAAACTTTGACGTAAAGATCTTCTCGTGTCGTAATGACCCATCCAAGTGGAAAACGGTTCTCTGTTCCCAGATAACTTGTGACAACAATGAGTTTATACTTCATCCCGTAATCTTATCATCAACTACATGAGTAGGCACTTGTGACGGTTTATCATTAGAGCTACTCCGAATCGACGATACGAAAAAAAGAATATCTTCAAAGGGGAAGAAACGCCCGTTTAGAGAAATATAAGAGCCTTAAATCCAAAGCCATTTACGCTTTTCTTCTTTTCGAAATTGAATAGGGTTGAACTTTGAAGAGAGCCGTGTTATTCTTTTAAAGTTCTTTCATCACTGGATGTAAATATACTTCAATGTAACTTTAATATGGAAAGCAGGTTTTTGTTTTATGGGAAGGGGAAATAAATAGGATATCAAGTAATTGAATCAGTGAAAGGGGCGGAGGCTACTAAAAAAATCTAATTGAATAAATTTAGTTATAATAGTACATTTAATCTCAGATATGTAAAATGAGATAATTACCTTCAATGGATTTTGTGGCATTTAAAGCGAGTACTACGCAGTTTTATTTTTTTTAATTGTGTAAAAGCAGCAGTCTGATTATTTTCTTTAATTTTTTTTAACCAAAATAATTCTATTCACTGAAGCATCTGTTTAAGATTAAATTTTTAAATTTGAAAAATTATGTGCCTAATTTCGAACTTTATTTTATTAAACATGTCTATTTTGTCAACGAAATTTCCCACGTATGGATTCTGCATGGGAAAAACATTTTTACAGACAAAATACATGTTTCGACAATCAGGTTTATCAAACAACACAGCGACACCAAGTCTCACACTATCCTCAAAATAAATACACTACATACACGGTTAAATATTCAAATGCCAGCATCTGTACAAAGTTACCAACCCTAAAAACTTAAAGAACGTTTTTACAGTAATTTTTTATAACTTTTTCTCTTCCTTTTTTTGGCCGTCTCCTTTCTCGAGATCTCTTACTCCGGCAGCTGTTTGCTTCGCAACAAAGAGCCTGACCTTTTTCCTTGGAGTTGGCTGTCACATGAGAAGAGGGACTTCCTTACATATTCGGTAATCTTAGAAGCGAATCTAATCTCTTTTTGTTTGTTTTTGAGCCGCACGGTCCGCTGGATTTATGAGTGCGTTGAAAAAAGACAAAGACTTTGATTAGAGATGGGCGGATATGAGATGGATATAAGGGTTCCCTGTGGAAAAACAAGGGCTGGTACGAGATGTTTGGCGTTGAAAAGGAATTTATTCGTAATAAAATACCTCGCCAACTACTATAGTAGTATATCTTGTCTAGAACTTCCCAAGAATTGCTTGTTGGAACAGAGTTCAAGATGTCTTCGAATAAAACTTGGATGGAAATGTTTTTGATCTCCCTTCTCGGCTTCGTAAACCTTGTAAGATCATGTTGTTTAAAGACCCATCTCAGTCTTTTTGGAGCTTTCAATTTTTTCTCATACAACAGCTCATTATGTCAAGTTTATGAAACTGCAAATAGAAGTAAAAAATTTGGACATACTACAAAATGGACGAATACTGAATTCTTTGGATTTCCAATACGAAAAGAAATTTCATTATTGAAAAGTGGAACATGTCATCTACACTTTTGTGTAATCTATCATCTATTAAAATCCAATACAAAATTATATAGATCTAAATTAATAATAAATTAATATTAAAGTAAGAGTAAAGAGTAAGTTAATTTAATATTTAATAATAAAGTAAGAGTTCTATAATAGAGGTGTTTATAGGTGACGTGAATGAAGTTAACAAGGACATGAAAATAGATCTGAAAATTGTAGAGAACCTCTAAATTTTTAATCCAATATCTTATCACATACTTCCTGCGTTTCCTCATTGCCTGCAGTTAAATTATTTGTAAAAATGTCTTTATACAAAATGAAGTCTTGTTGATTTTGCCACTCTTCGCCATAATTAATTTCAAAAGCTTATCTACATCTTTTTTCTTTTCAAGTGATATTACATGATTAAGAGAAAGAGGTTGTAAGAAAAATCTTTAAAAAAAAACGACGGCAGCACCCTTTTTAAGAAGTTTGACTTTGACACTTCCTCTACTCTACTTTTCTCAAAAAGTATTATTTTTAATTCTGATACTATAAACTGTAAATTTTTAAAATAAACACATTAAGTGTTTTCGTATCAAAAAATTCCCAATCAGTGCCCACCTTTTTTTTTCATCACCCTCTTTACACTGACCAATGAGTGGGTCAATTTAACTTCCAATGAGTGGGTCAATTTAACTTCCAATGAGTGGGTCAATTTAACTTCCAATGAGTGGGTCACGTGACCAGTAAGAACAGCTATGATTGGCTGATTGGAGAAATCACTGTTTGACTGAAAACAGGCTTTAGACTAGAGGAAACACTTTTTGATTGAAACATCAATTTTCTAAGTAGTTTTAGAATATGTTAAAACTTGTTTTAGTTGAAGATAATAGCATAATTTTGTGCAAGTTAATATGAAGTTTAAGAAAAATAGCAGTAACTCGTTTTTTATTTTTATTTTTTTGAGAAAACACGGTTTGACTGTTAGCTCCTCAAATAATTTTTTCCTTGACATAGTAGTCCATCTTCCTTTTAAATTTACACAACAATGAACAATAATATGCAATTCAAATTAACCCTAGTACGTGCTGTTTTTTAGGATTACCCTATAAGATGTCTAAAATGCGGAACGTGTAGGAACATGTTAATAGCACTATTAAAATTTTAAGAAAACAATAGGAGAAGGAATAAGGAGATGATGCTCTTGATAAGATTAACATCACAATCACAGACAACAGCAGACACTGACTACAGACCATTTATGGATTGTCTTTTTCCATTATTAATAGTTTAGAAAACTCATTGAAAAAAAGTTTCATGCGGCAAATAATTTTAAAAATGGAGTTTATGAATACTTAACTGTTCAGTGCTTTCTCATTCTTACTTTACCTATTTATGTTTTACAGCTCCCATCGAAGTGACACTTTAATGAGCTCATGCGTCACGATGTTAAAACTAGCAAATGTCCAACAACAAAAGCCAACTTCTAATTCCTTTTCTTGCGTCGTCAGACAGAAAAGTCAAAGCAAACCATGGTCAACAAAAGGATTTTATTGGAGGAACAACAATAAGGCTAAGCGCGCACTAGAGACTTATGTCGCCGGTGACTGTAACACTAGTCACTCGAGAGCAATGCATTTCTATTAGGAAATTCTTGGCCTAGTGATCTTGGTCTCGTCGCCATGTGCGCGCTCTCTAGCTTCTTGCAATAGCCAGGGAAACAATTTTGTCTCTGTCGCCGAGACAAAAGTCTCTAGTGCGCGCTTAGCCTAATGCTGGCCTAACTATGATGATCCGATTAAGAAAGTTTCAATACAATGCCACTAGTCTTCGGATTATTCTTTAAAAATATATTTTGTTTAATGGTTAGTGACTGGTCACTTTGAGTGGTAACCAGTGGTAACTGTAAAAATTATGAAAACTGGCAACAACTTTTAACCTATGGTGATGCTTTCAATGAGGTGTTTGCATGATTTTATACTTTTTCGATACAATATAGTCTAAAACTCCCAAATTTCTGATTTTTAAGTTCAAAAATGTGTTTTAAATAATTAAAATTCAATTTTAATTTTGCCAAAACGTCAGAAAAGTCACATTATCAGAAAACAGGCTTCTATTGGATGTGACATCACAGCGCATGAAAACCATTGTGTTTTCTGTTTTCACGTGATCAGAAAACGGGCTCCTATTGGATGTGACCTCACAGCGCATGATTTGTGATTCGAAAGTGTTTTCTCACCAAAACAAAAAACAAAATTTCAAAAATTTATATCTCAGAAACTAGGCTACGAAAATACATGATGTAAACGTCATTCTTCATGGTTTTTTATCTACTATTTTAATAAAATTTAATCCCAAAACGTGAGAATACCTCATTGCGTGTTTTCAAAAGGCCTGCTCTCATGATGTTTTTCGTCGGCGTATTATTAGTATGCAAATTGAGGTTGTCTTGTTTTTTTCTTATAATTTGGTAGTTGAAAAAACTAACGCGGTAAATTATTCCGTGTGATATGGTGAGATATTTTTTTAATACTTTAAATATTTGAAAATTTTTTTACTTGCAATTAGTTTGTCAGGACAACTAAAAGGCCAAATATATTTGTCCGGTGGAATATGCAAAAGAGATGCAACTATTACCATTATTTTTTTAAAATGTTCCCATCGTTTCCATGCTTTATAGAAATGCTGTTTGCTTAAGTACCCATTAATCAATTATCTCTAAATATTTACACGACCTCCAAAAACACTCTGCCACACGAACACTCGCATTTCAATGGTTTCGAACAAGCCCCGCCAAGATCTCGTGCTTTAATTAGTTTCAAAAGAGCGTAGCTTAGCAGAAAAGAATATCCTTAAAAAGTTCCTAGCAAGGCATTAATTAGTTCCTTTGCAATTAGCAAAGCTGCGGAACTAAGACTTTTTTTCCTTTTATCAGAATTACACCCGCCTCGAGTGCCAGGCGGAATCGCTGGGGGAATAAATAAAAAAGACCTTTAGGGGCGTAATTATAATTTTTACTTTTCCCTCCCTTTGTTGTTTCGAACGCTTTAATGAGGGAAAAAGCAATTATGAGGCAAAAAAGAACTTTTTTTATGATCATAATTATTTTTAGTTTTTTCACGTCTGCGGTTTTTATTTTCTCAGCAACTTTCTCTTCAACTTTTATAATTCTTTTTTCCCCGCGCTTTTGGGTTCCCCATCTTATTACTCTTAACACGGTTTATGAATTTAAAAAAGCGATTATATGATAAATAAAACACGGTAATGTACGAACATCATAATTATTCAGAATGCATCTTTTTGCGCTGTGTTCTGAGTGGCCCTTCGAAGACAAAATGGCGTACAGAATGTTCTGAAGTTGCCTTGCGCTTCGTATAGTAATCGATGCATTCATTCACGTGCGTGATGAGCGAATGAATGAGATTAGAGCTGATTATATGCCATAAATAAACTCATAATTGGATTCTTTCCCCCATGAACTGATGCGATGTAGGGAAAATCGAGGCGAATATAATGGGATGGAATGGCTTAAAATAATTTTATTTCCTGCCTCTCTCTTCATCATTTTTGTAAGTGAAGTCTGTATTATACTTGAAACATTATAATGATGAGATTCTTTTATAAGAAAAGGGTTTTTGTTTCAGGTTGATTTCTTCATAAAATATTCATTATTCAATTAACTAAAATCGTTTTTCTAGCTCAGCGTTTTTCACACGTGCAAATGACTCAATGACATTGGAGAAATGGTGCAGACACATCAGCGGAAATTTGAGCATAGTAGGTGGGAGAAAGTTTTTCCTAGACGGACCTGGATTAAAATCCTTTTGTTACAGATTTTGATTTTGTTACAGTTTAGGACTAGGTGGTCTTATTTTTGAAGATTCGAAATCTATTGCTCTCACCCTCTAAACTTGTTCTATTATGTAAAACATAATTCTGGTTAAATTTTATCACTTTTTTCAAATGAAATTTATACGTAGCTCTCTATGAAGCTTCATAATATGAAGGGTTCTTTGTTTCTTTGGGCTGTGTTGTTCTGTAGTGTGAAAATAAATGAACTTAAAAATATTGTTTTAAGGTTTCATTTCTTATTCCTAGAGGTAAAATATACTAAGATAAAATATTATATTCTAAGAGCTGACTGCATGCAAATCCCTAGTTTAGAATATATTTGTATTCTTTTTTTTCTTAATAACTTGCTGAATGGATTCGCAATGTAATTTACCATTGTAACATTCCAATTTTAGAAATAACAGCATCAGTATATCCTCAGGAAAAGTGGGAGTCTTTGCCTGGTAGCACAGCTCATACCAAATATGTCAGGTTTACGTAACTGAAACTAGAAGTAAACGAAATTTGGTCATACGTGACAAAAATTGGGCGCATCTTGAACGTTTCGGCTGCTTGGGGAGTAAGAACAAAAATCCAGAACAATTTTTACGGAAATTGTCTACTTTATGGAGACTTTTACAGAAAAGATAGATAGATCCCTACACTGAAACAATGGAGAACTGCAGCAAATCTTAAAATTTTAAATATTTAATTTATTAAAAATTCTCTTCTGATTCCAAAAATACGCTTGCCTTTCCCCACAAACTTTTTTAAAGGTAATTATGACATATTTTATTACAGAAAGCTCCTACCAATGTGACGTCGCATGTGCCTCTTGAAAATGTGGGACTAGTGTTTTCATCGATACACTAGTCTGTAAAAAAACTAGTGCTCATTGTTTCAAAGCGGGATTATAGCAACAAGCGGGAACAAAGCACATTTCATGTCACAAGCTGTTTCAGCTCAGACACAAAAGAGGCTGTTTTTAATTGAAAATAACTTAAAATTTAGGGCTTTGAAAAGCAAATGAAAACATTTTTTGGAGGTTTTAGGCCATTCTGAACACATTAAGATTTAAAAAAAATTTGACTGCAGTTATCCATTCCCCATCACCATAAACTTTACGATACAACTCGTACGGGTCGCAATTGAACCCACCATGTCTGCAGCAAGTGATAAGATTTCACTCCTAAACAGTCCTCTACTATCGGACGGTCTGGAAACGACGTCGTCAAACCCCCAAAAAAGCTCTGCCTCGCCGGACACCGCTGTAAAAGAAGAGGCATTACACTTCAAATAGCACTATAAACGGAGCTAGAAACGCATGGGGACATAAAAGCCGAGGATGTAGTGTGTATTATAATCCATAGAGAAGAGAGTAGTGAGGCGTATTTTTGATTCATCCAATATATCGCTGAGAGCGAGGTTTTTGCGCCGAATGGGATTTCGCGCGGCTGGCTCGCTTCACGTTTGGATTGACGTCAGGAGCGTAAATATTTATTCTCGAGAAGAAAAAGAACACCTGGTGTGTGGGGATTGTGTTCGATTGGTAGAAGCCCGAGCTGTCTCTTTCTGAATTTTTAAGGTAGGTGTATAGTGTAGCCTTATATTGGTGACGTCTTGAGTGAAATGGAATCCACAGTTCGTAGTTCGATAGTTTTTTCTTTGATATTGCAATTTATTCCCTAGCAGTGTGTAAAGATGATTTTTTTTTCTCACCGTGGTCCTTAAATAAAAAAGTATTAAAAAATATTCTTGGTACTTACTACGTCGTCAACCTGCGTCGCTGAATCATAAAACGTCGCGAAAGTCACCAAAAAGCGGTTTTAACGCCGCAATACGAGAAGTAGGTGACATCATAAGTCGATGAAGAGTGAAAGTTAATGCCAAATTCAATTTTCCAAAAACAATGCAAACAAATAAACTATTTTTTGTTTTATTTAAAATAGCTCCTAGCATTCAAAAGATGACGATCTCTTTTATTTCAATTTTAAAGGTCTTAAAAGAGGTACACCCAAATAATTATAATTTTTGTTTACTTAATTATTAATTAAAATTTTTATTGTAGCATTTTTGCGACTTGCTATTAAGTTTAATTTGTTTGAACAGTAAAATAAATTTGATATTTAGATGTTGGCAACGCCTAGTTCTCTTATTAGGCGATGTTTTTAAATTCAGCGGCACGGTCGCCGGCGCAGTACATAAGTACCATATTATTCTTTTAAATAAAAAGTAAATACAAATTAGTTTTATCCTCATTAAAATGAAACTACTCATATCATCTTATAAATGAAGTATACCTAACACCCTAGAGAATCTAATCCAAAATTTTGTTCTAGATTTCATCAAGGATTTACAATGTAAAAAATCTTTTGCTTAAAATTATCTTCAGGTTCTCGTAAAAGCTTATGTTTGATTTTCTCTCTGCTTATAAGGTATAAGTTAAGGCTTTTCTATCGTGGAAACCAACCATTAATTGAATTCATTTCATCTCATCGTTTTACCATCATGATTGGGGTTATAACAATATGTATCCCTTCAATAGCTCTACAGCACAACCAGTATCAGTACTGTCCGTCTATAACCATTTAACTCCCCCTCCCTCACACCATATATATGAGCAGTGGTAAAAAGCACTTCAGATGAAATAAAGCAAACATACATTAGGTAGAATACAAACCTATCCCTTTTCAATAGGAACCCATACAGCATGGAAAGTCACTTATTCGTCCTGAGTGCCCCTCGATGTAGAGCAAACACGAGGTCAATCCCAAGAGCTCTTTCAACTCCCCCCTCCCCCTAAAAAACGTTCTAATCAAGACTCTTCCGCCCACACCAGCGGTGCGTGCAAAAACGTTTCCTACACACGCGAACGGCTACGGTAATTGCATAACACAGACCGTTGCACCCCCGACAGACAGTGGGGGAGCACACGTTCTATTCTCCCCCCCCTCTATGCGGACACCGTTCGAACAAAGGGATGGAGGGGGGAGTTAAGTGTGATGAAAGCTCGATCCCTCCCTTCCAGGTAAGTCAAATGGAGAATGAACCATAGTTTTTTTCTATACTGTCGGATTATCAGAATAGAACAATCCAGGTTCCATTTTCTTTTCCAACAAATAAGTGCTGATTGAATCGAATCCAAATTCCAATTCCAAGTTAAGGTCCTAATTAAACTAGCTCATCCTTTTTCTTCTCAAGCGCATGAGCAAAAAGTGTTCAGAGAGAAAAGACATAACAAAACCTTACCATAAAATCTAACCTACTTTTAAACTAAAATTTAAGGGGATGACACTTCGCTCACTCCTTTCAAGAACGTCATATCTCAAAAAACCTAAATTTTCAGGAGAGGCATTTGAAAGTTTAGAATTGCATTGAAAATAAATAATAAGAATCTGGTTAATTTCTTTACTATTCAATTTTAAAATATGAGGGTTTCGCAGGGTTGTAGTACACCTTCAGAGCTTTCCGAAAACAGTCATATCTAAATATCGTTGATTTTTGAGATATGACGTTCTTGAAAGGAGTGAGCGACTTATAAGTGAATTATCTGAATATGGTAGTAAATTAGTAAGGAATGAAATTCATAAAATGGCTAAGGCTCACATTGAGGTCCCACTAAAAAAACTCCTAAAAGATTTCAACGGTTTCTTTTGCGTATTGGTTTTAAGTAATTTTTTTTCTTTGCACTGTGTTTTGATGTGAAGTTTTCATAGATTAAATCTGAGTAATCAATTGAGAGCTCGCCTACCCCCTACTTTTGGGTGGGGGTAGAAAAACTCAAAAGGTTTTGGTGGTTTCATCACTGAGCCCTGAATATAATTGTGTACTTCATGTAAAATTTGAAGTACTTATTCTATTAAGTACAACTAGAATAACCAGTGTTTTAATAAGATAGCATGATCTTTAACCTTTAAGTGATAATTCTCCAATAAAGTCAGAGCTGATTTTCATCTGAAATGTACCGATGAATTCGATATTCGACTAATTTTCAATTATAATGAATATTTTTACAGCTAGAGGAGTTCTAATCAATCGAGTTTCAAGCGATAAAAAAATAAATGATTAAAGTAAGAGAGAAAATAGTGTTTTGCAACTGATAATGTTTTACTAGCTGAAGCCGCAACCCGATGTGTTGCGCCGAGTAAAGATTTAGTTATAGTTTTCATGATGCATACTTTAATATTATATTTTTAAAGAAAGAAAAGATATGAAAAAGAAAAATTCAATAATTTTCTTACATAACATTCTTTCCAACATAAATAAAAACTCTGTTGTAACTCAATTTAATCTGCTGTCACCACTTGTCCCACCTTTTCCACAGCCTTGGACGGGTGAAGTGTATAAGTTTTTAAAAAGTTTTCTCCAAATGCATTTCTATTTTTGTAGATCAGCAATTACCACTATGATCCCGGTACCCCAGGCGCACTTTTCATATTCCGGTGTTCCCGGTAAATTTTCCTCTCTCGGTGTTTTCCCCCCTTCTTAATAAGTAATTAATTTGAAACGATAATGAGAGATATAGTATTATGATATAGTAGAAAGATAAATTAGGGGGCTACCGCCCCCTGCTCGCTATCGCTCACCATCCCCCAGGAACTGCTGACGCAGTTTTCCTAAGATTACTTCGCTATCTTGCTCGCTTCGCTCGCTACAGCGGATTGGAAGGGGCTATTCATCTCCATTAATGAAAAATATATACACGGGACTGGAGAAGCTCTAATTAGATCGTCTTTTCTCCCCATCAGGACCCATTTTGTGGTACCTTAAATATTTCGTTGGTGTCACAGATTGGTATCATCCACTTATTGTAGCATAAGACGAATACAAACATTTATATGATTTTTTCCCTTTAAATTGTTATACCTCGATGTTCCTGGTAATTTTTCTGATCCGGTATTTCCGGTAATTTTTCTTTCCCGGTGTTCCCAGTAATTTTCAAATCAAAGTGTTTTTGCTAATTTTCAAATCCCGGTGTTCCTGATGATGTTTAATATCTTGGTGCCTTTATAAAGTACCAAATTATAAACTGTAATAAAAAGTCTATTAAATTAATGAGCCTAGTGAACAAAGTAAAAAAAATTTGAAACTGTGATAAAATCTCTAGTAAACTGAAAAGTCTAGTGAATCGTCACATTTGAAACAATGTTTTGTTTTTAAAACTCTTATTCCATGAAAAAAAATATATTTTTCCATAAATATTTTTATTTTGAAGGAAAAAATATTAAAATATACGTAAATAACGCTTGAAAATAAATTATTTGAATTTATTTTGTCGTTTTCATGGCTGATGGAGTTTTTAAATGGACAATTATCGAGTTTTTCTTATTAAAACATTTAATTTGGTTGTTTTCAACTAATTTACAATAGTGAGTCAAGCAGGAGTAATCTAGTGGAGAAATGGAGAAATAAGCGTAAAAGAGCAGAAAAACGCAAATAATTCGAAAAGTATTTCGAATTTCGGAACGCACATGGGCTACTCCTGGTCCCTGGGTCATTCTGCGTCTTTTGGTACCTCTGGTGCCCTTCTGCGTTCAGTGGTTTCGGAGGAGATAGATGGACATACACACACACATACATACACACATATATATATACGTTTGTTTACTCTCGGATTTTAATAGTGTAGATTAAACATCATATTCCTATCATATAAAAAATCCGAATTGTGTATGAGCTAGTAAGAAGACAATAAAGATGAAAGACTTTTACGATGCATGTTTATTTCCTCATAAAAATGCAACAATAAGACAACATTATTATTATTATAAAGAAACATATTACTCTCTTTTTTACCTCCAGAGAACAATAAATATAACGAAAAAGATAACAGCATTGGTTGAACACAATACAGCACGTTGTATGTACAGAGTACAGTAATGTTTAACCCGTTGGTAAGTATAGCGTGAAGACCTTTCGTATTATTATGCACTATAAACATATTTACACCAAATGCTCACACTTACAAACAAGTACTCCAACTTTAGATAATATCCGTGAAACGAGAATGCCTTTTGTATGAAGAAATGGCATATTTAAGGAATAAAGAAAAGTCGGAAGAGGAATTAGATTCCGTATTTTGGATCAGTCACCAACTGGTTATAATAAAAAGTATATATATATATATATATATATATATATATATATATATATATATATATATATATATATATATATATATATATATATATATATATATATATATATATATATATATATATATATATATATATATATATTAGATTTAAATAATCAAAAAGGTTTTAGTTTAAAATTTGTCCACGTTAAGTTAAACAAAATGAGGATTAAATTATGATTTATTAAGTTATGAGAAGGTAGCCCGAGTAGCCCCCAAATCAAAATTAAGATTCGATTCTCCTTTCAACCGAATGATACAGTATGAAGAGTTTAGTTTAGTTTAGTCCAGTCCATGGTTTTGTGAGTCAAGCAAAACAGAGTAAGATAAGAAAAAACTGATCATACTTTTACATCTTGAAAAGCCCATACTCATAAAGAAATCCTTTATCTGTGGTTAATAAAATAAGAAATTAAAGAGAACGAATTACATTTGCTTCAAAAAATAAAATTATTCTTCCATGGAACTAACTTTTTAATTAGAGATCCAGGCTATCAGAAAAAAGGACGACACGCCTATCTCGAAGTATAAATTCAAGATTAAGAGAGAGACTAGGTTTTTTATTTATTGTACCATATTATGTTACATGTACTATGTATTTTATGTTATAAACTATAAGAAAAATTCCCCAATTAGTGACAGACCTCCAAAAAGGAATCTTAGTGTGCCATGTAAAATAAATGACTAGCTCGACGATTTCTAAATGCCCAAGGCATGGTTGAATGCTGTTAAGTAGTCAAGCTAATGTATAGTATGTCTTTATACAAAAAAAAGTAGAAAAGGTATAACTGGTGATATCAAATTGAAAAGTAAAGGCGTTATTTTCAGAAAATCATATAGGAATTTTCCCGCGATAATTTTAATTTACATTAACGAAAAAGAACGTTTTCAAATTTAAGTCTAGAGAACTTGAACTAAAATACGATCATTGGATTCACTTGATTTTTAAGTTACTAGTATAAGGAATACTATCTTTAAAAGAAGTTAAAAGAAGATAGTAATCTGACCATACCCAGATACTTGAATCACAAACTAATGCCTTCAACAAACCGATTACTACCGTAGTTAATTTTGAACTATTTACAATTCGTTCATCTTTACATAATTTTTTTTTCAAAATTTCTAATTTTTACCCTCCTTATTGAATCAAGATACAATGTTAGAAAAGAATGCTTAAAATGACCCGATATCTACAAAGAGTAAACAGATTTCTTTACATTTTGTACATATTCCTTCTTCAAGTTTTACAATCTGTGGAACCCCTAACTTTAAATGAATAAATTCTCAGGACACTCTAAGCTTATTGCTGACAAACTACCACAGGGTATTCGATATGCAAAACCTTTCTATACAAGGAAATTCTACATATTCACATTCCTACGACGGTGTAGGACCACAATTATGTGCATGATAGCTAGAGCTCTGACATACTTCGATAAAGTTAAGGTCAAAAATTTTAAATTCTTTTCCTCTTTCAAATGTCATTTCATTTTTGAGGAAAAAATTGCAGTGTGAACATATTTATAAATTAACTTCGTATTAACATAAAGATATTTCTGTTTGAAAAAGGCTTCTTGTAGTCACTTCGGTGAAACTTTTAGTGCAACGCGAGTAAAAGATTAAACTATGATAAAAATCACCAGCCACAAAATACCTCGATGAAAAAGGTAAATATAAATCTTAACTAGTTGGAAGAGGATTTTGTTTTCAAACAATGGAATCGTATTGAGTTGATATATATCTTAACAACCAATAGAAACTGGAGAATAATGCAATAGTTTAAAGGTGTTTTTATGATGATTATTTAACAATTCCACCGAGTTACCCTTTATATTCAGTTGAGGAAAATGAAACCCTCAAACCAACCATTACAGAAAAACAATAACTACTAATATTAATCACTTTTCCTCGACACATTTTGGCATTAAGTTCAACAATGATGAGCGTGTCAGCTTCCTGAAATAATTAAGGTTTGAAACATCCTAATGGGATTAAGTAAAAGCTCGAAATATCCCAAATTTCTTCTGAAAATGGTGTTTTTCTTCTTTCGTTCTCTCGCTGCATAATTTGTTTAACTACATTTGTTTAAATGTGCCATAGTTTCCATAACTCAAGATATGATAAAATATAAAATACCTATATTCAAATGACCGAAAATATATAAATTCGTATTTAGTAAAAATGCTTTAAATATTTCCTTAAAGTCAATTTATCACCCAGCATTTAGCTTGCTAAGAACAATGAATAAGATTTTAGAAACTTGACTTCTCAATACTCATACATATTAAGATATGACTATTAGTACCATTTTGTTTAATATTATCTTGCATGTTGATTTACTATGGTGTTTTTTTCAATGTGAGTAACCTTCAACAGCTAAAAATAATTTTCCAACAATTGGAGAAAGTTGGATCAAGTTAAGGGATAGTACAAAACGCACTAAGGAAATGTTGGGGCATGATATCGACACAAAAAAATGTAGCGTATTTTACATGATGTGAGTAAAATACTGCAGTCGCGTTTAGAAACGTGCCAATTAAAATGTAGGTCATAAGGCACATACAAGCAGTGTATGGAAGGGATAAACCACGAGAGCAGGAAATCAAATTATCCGTTTAGTTGACGATAAATAAAACTTTTTAACAAGGCTGTAAACGACGCTCCTATTGTTTTCAGAGAAGCAGAATTGATTTCAACATAGCACAAAAACTGCAGGAAGAGAAATTTCGCTTTTCAGGTTTATGGAGGGAAAATCATTCTGTCTGAAACGTAGATGGGTTATCGGCAAAACGAATGATGAAAATTTAAAGACACATATTATAGAAGAAAAGTGGTAAAATTTGGCAAAGCAAAATACACACAAGGAAAAGTATGCTGACAGTAGACCTTTACTTGCATATTTGTTTCTGAAGCTCAAACATAATTAAGGATGTCAAGGACTTGTCTATTACTCCAGGAAGAGCAAGGAGAATATCTAGTAATGTTAGAAAATAACTCATAACTTAATAGGACAACTGGATTTTGTCAGAACCTTCATCCCAACATATTATCAAATAATTTCTTTTTATTAATTTACTAGCATTATCATTGCCATATCTAAATTATTATTTAAATATGTTCTTTTACTCTTTCTGAAGGTTTAATTTTCTATGGTCTATCCTTACAAAAACATCGAAATAACATTGTTTTAAAAGCACAATATTGTGAGCAAAGTTTCAGATGTGGTACATCTTTCTAGTCTATTTCTAAGCAAAAAACGTTCAACTAAGAAAAAGCCAAATAAAATATCGTGTGATAATAATTATCATGTTACTCTTGTTTACTAGTATTTATTGGAAGTTTATGATGGACTTTCAAAATAGGAGACATTAGTTTTAACTTAATAACGTTGCAAACACAAATGTGCAAGTAAAGTTCCACCGCTCAATATATAACACACGTTTACACCAGTTAAAACACATGAAAATATTATCTAATATTACACATAACAAGCTCTATAAATGACAAAAAAATAGTGTACAAAATGATCTTGCATTTTTAAGCACTGATAAAAAATTTATAGTTTGATAGTTTAACACTAGATAAGAACTGGCGTAATTCTTTCGTAATGAGGGCATTTTTCTCATATTAAACACGAATCATAAAGACTACATTGACGAGGAAAAATTTAATTGCAGGTAGCCAAAATAGAAATTCTGATACTTTTAATTCGAATTATTTGATATTAAGGTTCTCAAGGAAGTAGAACTATCAAAATCGAACACCTCAAAAATAAACAATAAAAACTAAAGTTGTCTAGTTCCAATGTGAAACCATGGAATAACCCTATGGGCACCTATCCTATAAGAAAGTGTACTTCTTGCATCCTACTACACGCCAATTTATTAGATGAACCTTTTCATATCTTTTGCATAGAAAGCACATTTGACACTGGATTTAAACTCCTGACAACAAAGTTGGGGTAATAAGTAACCTACAAAATATATTTGTTTTAACTTGCATTGCTTTCACACATCGTTACACACATTTAAAACAGATACCTCAACAATTAAAATGAGATCATTTCGATTGACAATACACACGAAAAGTGATAACAACTTATATACATTTTCGGCACGTATATACAATATACAAAGAATTGCATAGCTCAGGTATTATACACTGAAAGAACGAAGCATAACTCTGCTTTTTTTACCACTGACTGTTGTGTATTCTACGCGGAGAAGCGTTTACATCGAGCAGTGGACCCAGCCACAAAAAGGTTAATTCAGTAAAAGCGCACAAAAAATATCAAACACAAACCTGAGTTTATAAGCGTTCAGATGGCAACAGTGCTCACGTCAGAATGGAATCTACGCGATGTATCGGCAGTTGAATGAATGGATTCCTGACGGGGCACTACAGCAACTTCGTCGCTAGATGACATAGTCAAGACGTCATTTCGATTTATCACGGTATTTTTCCACGTAAAGTCACTTTTGGAGGGATGTCAAGACAAAAATTCCCCCAAAATTGGTTGCATAAAAGTTTGGAATTCCATATTCGCGTTTCCATATTTGTACTTAGTCCGTGAGAATTCATCAGTTCAGTCAGTCCATGTGAAAATCGAACTTGCACACGAATCTCACGATGAATGTCAAAAGAGAATTAAGACAGTTGTTCAAGATCGATTTTGTACTAGATCTGATGGGTGTTAATTAATCGGTTCATATCCAATGAGGAGCTTGCATTCACGGCCAGAATCGAGTGGTTCCAGCAGAAGGCGTGGTGGGGGGTTTCACTTGTAACGGGTGAATCGGTTTGCAGTCGACTGTCGGACTTGCTCCAGGGGCAATGATGGCTAGAATTAAATACATGCCATGAATAAAAAGAGGTTATCGAAGAAAGAAAATGAATACAATAAAAGAGTAAAGTCTATGTTTATAGGAGGTGGGTTCTGAGTTGGCATGCAAATTAAGGCCAATTTACCAGTCATGGAAGAAAAATCTATTATGAATTAAAGCAATAGATATTTCAACCGTTTTATCTGCCAACATCCTTCGAAATCATTCGTCCTGTGTGTAAAGGTGAAATTTCCACTTAAAATACTTATATACCATTTCATTTGATTTTCTTTCAAAATGTTTTAAAATTTGCTTAGAATTTAATTTATATCAGTTTCAGAAATAAAATAAATGATACTTTAAAAATAATTAAACCATTATTCAATGTTTATCATATGATTGATGTTATTTATATCAACTGTTTCCCACTCAATTAACCAAGAAATTAAGGTTTATCATGCTGAGTAGTGTAGAAATAAATTAGGTAATTAGTTGGAAAAGAACATTAGAAAGTCGAATAATTCAGTAAATACTACAAGGAAAATTAAAAACAAATAATTCCGTGAAATTATTATTGGATGTAATAACAACTAAAGTTCTTTAGTGAAGAATAGAAGAACACCAATCGAAGGGAAATAAATAAAATAAACACGACAGTGGAACATTTTAAACTCTAAAATTATTTTTAGAAAATCTACAAAAAGAGTTTTAAACATCCAAAACCAGAAATGGTAGACTTTTATTGAATGATAACACGGCACAAGACAAACATTGTGTATATGTTACAGTTAAAGTCCGGAAATCAGTTAATTTACAGATAACCTAGGTAATTTGCAGATTAACGAGGGTGATCCGTTAAAGAGCGAATTTTTTTTCAATTTCTAAGATTACCTAGGTAATCTTGAAATTACCTAGGTATTCTGCACCCTACCGACTAGACACTCGTTAATCTGCATACTACCTGTAATCAGTTATTTTACATATTAACGAGGGTGATCCGTTAAAGTACAAAATTTTATTTTTTTTTATAAAAAGTTTAAGGAGGTTGGGGGGGCTGCCGCCCCCCCAAACCCCCCTGCCCTAACTATAACCAAACTCGTTTTGGGGGTAAACAGTAACAATGACGAATCAAAAAAGGGGGATCGGTACTTTTTTCATATTACACAAAACACGCAAATCCCACAAAAATAGTGATGAAATAGCAATTTTAAAACTAGAATATAAAAACAATAATAATAGAATATTAAAGTACCAACTGAGATTTGTATCAATTGTGGTTTTCGATCTCGATTTGACAGCGTATTTCAATGAGCACTTAAACTAGCAAATCTTAATGAAAGCGCGGTGTAATCGGCTGGCAGCCTGCACTGAACTATTGCTAGGATTCGCGATCGATTACATATGTTAAACCCTTGCCCAGGTTCCAGCGATTGTTGAATTAACGTTTGTTGAAAAGATATTTCAACAGCTGGGACATTTGCTTTCGTTAAAAGAAATCTCTGTCACTCTGAAGTCGGAGCTTCAACACAATTGTTTCAAAATACCCGTTTTAGTAGTAATATACTTTACTTAATCATGTAAATTTACAGTACTTACTTGCTTGTATTATTTTGTTTTAACATTCAACATGACAACTACCAGTGCTACGCTCTAAATTTGAAATCAAAACACCAAATATGACAACAAACTACGTATTGAAACCCAACTGCGCAGGGGTAAGCGCATGGCGTAGTAAGCACCTCAACATTTTAACAGAAAGTATTGAACGAAACAAACTATTTTGAACTTTAACGATCAAGAGGCCGTTATAGTGTAGATTCCCTAGGTAAAATGCGAAAAACTCAAAAATCCGCACATTAACGACAGAAATCAGTTAATCTTAAGTTTACCTAGGTATTCTTCAGATTAACTAATTATCAACTTTAGCGGTAACATATGCAAGGACGGATTAAAGGGGGCGACCGAGAAAAGAGGTAAAGGTGGATAAAAATGTGTTTAAATACTGTTTTGGGGGGTCAAATTTTCAAGAATTTTCTTCGGGCGACCCCCAGATCCCCTCTTTGTATTTGGATTTCTTTATTAACCAAAACTTTTTAAACTAGGGTAATACAAAAAAACTAGTTTTACAAAATATTTTCTACAACACGGACATCTTTTAACTAAATATGGATGCATGAAGGGGCATGAGGGAACTTTTAAGTGGCCGGGTCATCTCCCCAGGGGTGAAAATCTAGCTGAGGGCCTGACGGTGAGGATGGATATTTATTAGGGCCCTCCCCGAAAAAAATTTCTATATAAGCCACTGGTCTCACTTTTTGCCTCTCTTGTCACCCTGGCAAATGAAAAAGATAGATATTTTTCCTCTGTTTCATCAAATGAGAAAATGTAAAAACAGACCTAGACTTTTTTCAATTTTATGGGGAGTTAATCTGAGTTCCCCTTTAAAATTGGGTTGCGTAGCAAGAATTCAGTACCTCCTACTTGACTTAAAAAGAGTCAAACAAAACACTATTTTAAAGAATCAAATTAACAAAATTTTCATGGGGAGGATCCACCAAACCCCTCTATTTGACCTATTAAAGATAGTACCTAAAATATTTAAACTGAATACTACGAAGTATAAATATATTTTTAATGATCTTAATAGCTTCCTTTACCTTATCAGGTGTGTGTGAGAAATTAGTTTTTTGTTTACCCCATTCCGAAACAACTAGTTTATGGATGCGTTTCACACAAAATTTATTTCTAAAATCTTCTATTTCAATGAGATATTGAAAATCTGAAAAAAAAATGACCTGTCCTTGTCAGTAATATCCCGCTTTTTTAGATGGTCAACTGGTTTTGGCTTTTTCAAACCTGGTCAAAATTACCATTAGGCCAATGAGGTCCTGGCCTAGGGCCCCAAAAATCTTTAAATTATCTAAACATTTAAGAATAAAAATAACTTTCATATTTTTGGAATTCAATTCCAATAATTTTTCTTCAAAAATGTAAAATAAAAATCTAAACTATCAATTTTAAGACACATTTTTGTGAAGTCTTTGAAAAAGTCAACAGGCTAAAATGAAGCTACCAATCTCTCTCATGATGTATTATAATTTTTTATGATTAACAAATAATATGGGGGCTATGTGCTTACTGTAGAAAATTTTCTAAATCAGGCCTTGATGACACAAAAGCGCAACCGCCTGGACATCTAATGGTAATTCATTAAACAGAAATCGTTATGGAAAGTAGCGCAAAATTTTAAGTCTCAAAACATCTTAACAGGGCTAGTTTTAAGATAATAAAAATAATAAGATAAAGATATTTAAAAAACATTTTATCTCCCATGGAGGGCTATACTGTAAATTGAATATTCCATCTATCCGCACTCACCCACAAAATTGCATTAATCCGTCACTGTGTGTGTGCACAGTTGAATACTATTCCGAATTCTGGAATCCCAATCATTCTCAAAATCAATTTAGATACAAAATATAAATATTTAGTTGGAAATATCTAATTTCTTTCAAAAATACCACTTTTAGAATGAATGAGAGGGGTTGGCAATCGTCAATTTTCTGTGAGAGGGGATTTTCTGCATTTTAACTATCTACAGGCATTAAGTAATTATAAATTTACGTAAGCCTTGAACTGATAAGTACTGATCACCATTTATACAAAGTTTTAAAAAATATATGCGTTTTGAAAGTTGCAAAAGGAAAATTTCTTTACCAAAATTCTAAAAACGGCTTTTAATGTCTTGGAATATTTCAATTAACTTAAAATAATTACACTTACATACATTACATTTATCCTATACACTTTTACACCTGGTATAATAACTCTTTACTCTATTATAATGTTTTTAGAAAAAGGATCATTTTATTGTTTTTAGTCATGTGGTTTAGTCCAATCTAGTCTTTTTTATTATAACTATGAATAGTTTGTTAGATTATTTAATTTTTATCACTAATTAACCATTATTTTAAAAATTTAAATAAACAAAAATTACTTAGATGAGTAAAATTAATTTAACGGAATCAATATAATTAGTGAGATTAATTTAAAATTTTTAAGCAAAAATCAGGTTTTTTTGCCAGGGTCCTGTTATAGGAATTTTTTAAAAGTTAAAATTAGTTCGAACTAGTTAAAATAAGTGGGTGAAAATAGTAAATCGAAGGCCCATTCATTCACCACCGTGTAACAAGAAAATAAGTTTCAAACCAGTTTTGATCACGGGCGTCGTCGCCAGGGGGGGGAAGCGACCTCCCCCAAATAATTGCGAACATAGTTTAAAAAACTATATTTTTAACTTTTGAGGGCGACCGAAAATTTACTGAATGTATTATGTTTCTCAGACTTTGAATCATAAAAGATGGTGCCAATATACCAATGGCACCTAATTCAAGAGGCGGGACAAGAGGGGGAGGGGGACGGACACCCCATTTTTAGAACACAATTTGATTTAGGTAAGTTGAAGCACGCGAGAGAGTGGGAAAAAATTATCCCAACAAAAATTGTGTTTCTAGCTAAAAAAAATAATTTAAAGAGACCCCCTCAAAAAATCCAGCTACAGCACTGGTTAAAGCATAAAAAAATTTGATTTTGAAACTGTATAATCTTATTACACTTAAAGGGAGTTTAAACCTGTATTTAAAAGGTCAAATTTCAAAACATTTTCTGGGGGAGGACCCCTATTTTTTGTTAAAAGTTACAAATGGTTTATAAAAAATTGGGACAGAAGTTAGGGGACATCCATAAATTACGTAAGGCGTTTTTTCCAAAATCTGGACCCCCCTCCCCCCAAGTGAGACTTACCTACAACTTTTTAAAAATAATTTGCAGTTAAAAAAAACTTAAAAAGTTGACGTGAGATTTTAATCGACCCCCCTCCCCCCTTGATAAGATTTGGTGAGATTTTTCCAAACCCCTCCCCCCTTTTTGACCTCACGTAATTTATGGATGTCCCCTTAGTTGATTCAAAACCACCTTAAGGGGCACACCGAGTGTGAAATTTTCAAAAAAAAATAGATTTTTTATATTTCGATAGGTTATACCTTTAAAAATAACATACTTAAATTATAAATCGATATCTTAAATAGTTTTTGAGTTACAGCCATTTAAAAGAGTAGCCGCTCGGCAGTGAACACGATCATTTTATCTTTAAACGCGTTTTTCTCGAAACAGCATTTTTCGAATTTGCTTGCGTGATTACTCGGAGACAAATGATCCGATCGCTATCAAATTTTTTTTGCATCTTCTCTATATAGTTCTCCATACGATGACCCTCCAGTTTTTTGATCTGATCAAAAATCGAATTTTGGCAGGCCAAAAACGACCAAAATTTTGGGTAAAATTTAACTTTTTTTTTCAACATGCCGCCATTTTGTCAATTTTTGATCTTTTTGTTCGCCCGAGGGTCATCGTACAGACAATATGTTTTAGTTTAACGTGGATTTTTTTTAGGTTTTACTAACGGAGAAGGCTGCAATCACTCCAGCAGTGGAGGACCTTTTTTTTGGCACCGCCGGAGATCGCGTGTCATTTCAAAAATATTTAATATTTTATTTCAAAAATTTTACTGTGTATTCTCAAAACATGTATAAATATACCCTCAAAATTTTAAAACGATTGATTCACTAGTTTTTTTTAATTCCCCAAAATTGCCTTTTTTTAGGCTGTCACACTAGGTGTGCCCCTTAAAATTGTTAAACTAGGTCGAATATGAAAAACGATCGATTATGTTAGGGGTAGTTAACCAATATTTTGTGAAAAACATTTTGGGAGTAAAATCCGGAATCCTTGAGGCGTCCCCCCAATTTTCAGGAGCCGAAGACGCCAATGATTTTGATTCCTAAACTTTTGGGAAGACTCGTGTTTTAGAAGCAGAATTTTGTGAAGGATCCTTAAAGGGACCCATCTTTTTTCTAGATCTAGATGAACTCCTGGAATGCATCAAATATAATCACTATCATAATTTTCTTCAAAATTAATTATCGATTTAAAAAAAATTAATTTTCCGCTTTCTTAAATCCAGAGATGGGCACATTCCCCAGATTATACAAACCTTTTCAGTCATTTAAAATGTACTTTCTGTTTACTTTTCTTTCTCCCCCCATTTTTTAGGGGGCACTTTCCTGAAGTTATTCAAACTTTGTCAGGGAATTTTCAAATTAAATTTTGGGTTAGCTCTTTTTTTTTATTTCAATTAACTAAAAGAAAAATCAAAAATATTTCTCTATTGCATACCCACATATGTGGGCCACATAAAATAGTTTTTCCAACTTAAGCAACACGGGTTAGAAATATTTTGGAGTTAAGCTTCTACTATTCAATAACATTTAATTGAAAAACTGCTGTGATTTCCCAATAAGGAATTAAGGGTGATTTCAATGAAAGAAGTGCACATTTTTCCCCCAAAAAACCAGGTAGCATTTTGATAGAACTGTTTTGACTGAGGTTGTATGTAAAACAAGCCCTTGGGGTGATCAAAAATGAAGTCAAATTCCCGAAAAAATTTCTGGGGGAGTACCACAAGACCTCTGTAAAATAGTGTTAACGGTCAAACAATTTTTTTCCGCTTTAAATTCCACTTACTATTAAACAGGTATCCATTCTAAATACAGAATGAATAGGCTGAAATCTGAGATTTGACTGTCTATTAGAAATTAATGGAAAGTAAATAATGCAGATCATGATGAAGATAACAAATTTCACATCCAGGAATAATCACTTTCAAGCATTTAAATTCATTAACTAAAAAATTTAATTGTGCCGTTAATTTTAACACAAGAACATTTTTTAGAATATGCATCGTGCGCACTGATTTTTTTGGAGTATGTTATGCAAAGATTAAAGAATTATTTGATTATATGTTGAGCAAGAAGATATTGCCAACTAATTTTATTAAAGGTTTTACTTTTGTAAGTTAATAGTTAGCAATGTTCCTCTTTAATTTGACATAATCATAAAAAAAATTAACGGCACAGCTACAGAATCACCCATTGGAACCATCTGACAAGAAAAAAAATTTTTTTTCTAACTTGAATTGCAAAGTATTTAAATATTTTCTCACCTCTATTTTCTTCATAAATGTAAAAAATATCAAGGAATAATTTTTTAAACTTTTCCTAAACAATATTACTTTATTTATGGCTTTCTATAAGCCTAGACATAGCTTTTTATTTTTGATTAATTCAGTGATTTCTAAATTTTGTGATGTTATTTTCAACAGTTCAGTTAAGTTCATACTTAGTTAAAAACTCATTACTTTATATTTTCTCATAATACAAATAATAATAATTTTTACTTAATGCAAATAAAAATTCAGATCTAAAAAGGGTTACTTAAGTTTTTTTAACTTATAATTAACTTATGTCAAAACAAAAAGTAAATTTAATTTAGACAGGTTTAAGATAAAATATTAACTCCGTTTTTTACAACCATTCATTCCATTAGTGTTATTCAAGTTTTTACGTAGTTGATTGAACTACAAAAACCAGCTCAAATTTACTATTTGTTTTGCATACTATCTGAATATAAGCTGAAAGTTAAAGAGTATTTGGGCTCACAATTAAAACACACGATATGGGGCATAAGCTTTGTAATTATTTATTGCCTTTCTTACACATAATATACACATTATGGTAGTTAATTCTGAACATATTTTAACAGATAATTATTCATTATCAATCAGCAAAACAAATTGGTTCTAATATGCTGGCACAACATTTTTTTAGAAGCCACCAAAAAAGTCTCTAGAACACTTAACCAGGTAATTTTTTGCGTCACTGATGACTAGCATTCGCCTCTGACTTCTGGATCAAGCAAGCACAGCAGATATGCGCTACAGTTAGAGAGTGTATCACAGGCCAAAAGTCAACCGAGTCCGAAACAAGATGCTCTCGAATAGTAATAATAAAAACACCAGTCTTTGTTTTTCCAATCAATCACATGCGAGTAAGGTTTTTATGAACTTTGGTGGGATATTAGAGAGAGAGAGAGTGCAGCTTCCAATAGTCTAGTTTACTATGCATAAAAGAGAATTGGTTTTTTCAACTACTACATATACACCAGGGAAATATGTAGAAAATAAGGTCCGATTCAATCCAGCTGATCTCTCTTGCGCTCGCATGCATTTAAGTTCCACACATGCAACAATTTGGTTGTGACTTTTAACGGTTTTTAACTTCCCCGCTCATGTATACGTCTTTTGGGCAGCAACTGAAATACAACAAAAGTAGATTTCAAACGTTTGAATTAAGGTGCGAGTTACAAGAATTATTTCTACAATCTAGCTAAACTTACTTTTTGACTTTAAAACTACCAAAAGAGATTCATAAAATACCCACCCTATCCATTGAGTTGCATTTGCCCCAAACAAACTTAGACAAAGCTGAGGGGACCATGCAATCAATATATGGTACAAATTTTAATGCATTGTGCAGTAAAAAGCAATCAACCAACTCACACATAAAAAAGGGGTTTATTGAGAAACCAAATGTTTTCTCATCAAAAGAGGTATTAATTTCATGCATAGTCATTCAAAAAAAATGAACTTGGGTTATGTTAATTTAACTAATATAAAACATGCAAGAAATTGCACTTATAATGAGAAGGACATGGATTACTAATCATTAACATTCCAGTGAAGGTCTCTAAAACATCATTTGTATTTAGCTTAATACTCGAGAAAAAAATAGTTAAAAACTAATAATTAAACAAAAAATTATAATTATAAGATTCAGATGTGACCCACCCAAAACAAACGAGCTTTTCAAATTTCTAATGATTGAGAAATAAGCAAAACGAAAGCAAATAAATTTTAACTGGCTTATTAAATCTATTTTAAAATTTCATTTTTATTTGATTCTAACGTTGGATGTCTATTAAGAGGATGGAGAGTAAAAATATGAAAAAATATTTTTTTACCATCTGATATTATAGCAGAAAAAGCTTGTATTCACGCAGAAACAAACAAAATTAAACCACACGCATATAATTTTAAGTAGTAGTTGTAAATTCAACCAAACAGTTAAAAACTATTCATCATCAAACTGAATAATATCCTGTATCAACCAACAAGTTTCACCCAACTCCCCAAACTGATAGCATTAAATATGCTGGAACACCTAGTTTTTCAAGGCCTCGCAAATGATGGATTGAAATGACACCCAACCCAGCAATTTTCACACCTGATAAGGTTTCATTCACCAGACTAGCAAGGCAATCCGGTTCTGGAGCCTATTTGGTGTTTCCAATCAATGAAGCTGAATATTTATTTACAAAGGGAAGAAAAAAATTAGACGCCAATTTCGAATAAGGATATGAGAAGCTAAGTAACTTTTAACATAAAGCAATTAAAACATAAAAGAAATGCAAGTAGCCCTTGTAGAGCTAGAGAAAATGATTAGGTAAGTCTAAGAAAAATGAAATAAAGAACACCAGAACTCTATAAAATTTGATTACTTGTAAAAGCAAGAATAGGAAACCTAGAGAAAGACGCAAAATAGTATTGAAATGAGCAATTCTGCTTCTTGACAGCATCTAAAAGGAAACAATTTGGCTTTCTACAAAAAACGATAGAAATTGACAGAACATAGGAACTCTAGAGAAGACTTTCGGAATAGGATTGGTTGGTTTTAGAGCAGCTCTTGGCTGCGCAGTAAGCTTCTCAGTTTTCATACATTCTGATGGTTTCTTAATACCTAGCTAAGGGCCGCATAAAGAAACTTTAACACTAGATGGAAACGAGAGATTTTAAACGAGATATTTCTACTCCACAGCTGTCGTTCGCCATTTTGTTCTGAATTCGAAGCGCATTCCGATTGCTTTTACACTTTTTGTGGGCCGCTTAATAGTTCCAAAATATCTAAAACAGCTATTAATTACTAAAATATGTCCTCAGACATTAATACATATTACGAAAGTAATGGACATTAGTGTTAGAAAAAATTTGTATGAACAATGTATAATTACTTGTGACGTTTTTCGACAGATGGCAGCACGAGCGCTCAAGCCCTCGATTCCGAGTGGCCGTGAATTTTTCAACGTTTTCCGTATCGTTCCCATTCCACCTCATGTTAAAGTTTCTGAATACGGACGGCCCTAAACTGGACGACTCGAGTCGCTCATTAAGTTGTTAAGATCCTTATCACGCGGAGGGGAAAAGAAGGGGACTTGAGGGGATATGCACTAGATGCGGTTGGAAGAGAAAAGGATGAATGATACCCGTTTTTCTCCTTTGCTAAAGAAAAGTAGTCTAGTAGTGCATTGCCCCTCAACTCTCGATCTTTCTTAATGACTCCGAGCTACTCGAGTCGCCCAGTGTGGCTAGAAACTTAAGGGAGGGAAAGGCGTTAACAATTAATGCAAGGGACACTTACCACTGTAGGGGTCATAGATGGGGTATCCAACTCCGACATGCGTGTGATGATGAGTGTGTAGGTGCCTCTGCGTAGGGGGAGACCTGGAAGAGTCTCTGGGCCCTTCTCCCTTGACACCGGCCGCTTCAGACGAGGACGAGTTAGATCCCGACCCCTTGCCCGAAGGAGGAACCGCCGAGGGGGCCGATACGGCGGCGGGGGCGGTCGATGGCGGCGCGGCCGACGACGAGGGCGTCGACGCCGCCTGCTGCGCCGGGGTCGGCGACATGATGGCGTGCTCGGCCAACTCGTGGATCTTGTGGGTGGTGGTGTACTGCTGCGACACCTGGTGCAGCAGGTCGAGTGCCTTGGCCCCCGGGGGGTGGTGCATTTTGGCCGAGGGGTCGGCGGGGTGCGGCTGAGGCAGCTCGGGAGGCGGCGCCACGTAGCGAATCTGCGGGTGCAGGGCGTAGGGGGAGTTGGCGTAGTGGGGCGCCGCCGACACGATCATGGGGTTGATCCCGCCACGGTACATCGCTGCCGGCTCGAAGGGCATGTGCGCGAACGCGTGGGGCGGCGGCGGCTGCAGGTACGACGGGTGCAGGTACGCGTACGAGTTGGTGGGGGGCGGCGGCGGGCCCGTCGTCTCCATGGTCGGCTTCTGCCCTTCCGACTCCACCTTCTCCGTCTTTATCTTCTCCGCCTTGCTCCCCTTCTCCTCGCCGCGGCCTTCCTTGCTGCTACTTTCCTTCTTGCTGCTTGACGATCCCATGTAGTCCTTGCTGCTGCTCAGAGAGTCCCGGGCGCCTTTGGGGCTGGAGGAGTGCAGCGAGTGCTTCGACGAGTGGTCGGGCGCCTTCGCGGGAGACACCACCGAAGACGAGCGGTCGTAGTGAGAGGAGGAGGACGAGGACTTGGGGTGGAGGTCGTCCTTCTTGTAGTGGTGGGAGGAAGGAGGCGCGATCGTCTGGTGATGGTGCGTGTGGTGGTGGATGCCGGGCTCGAGCTTCGACTGCTGCTGCTCGATGACGCGGTCCTGGTAGGTGTAGTAGCGGCGCATGTCCTCCTTGTGGCGCTCGAACAGCATCGCCATCTCGTACTGGTTGGCCTTCGTCTTGCCGCTCTCCTCCATCTGGGACTTGAGCTCGATGTTCTCCTTCAAGATCTGGTGGTTCTCGTTCTGCTTCTCCTTCAAGTCCAAGCGCGCCTGCGGGGGCAGGGAAGGGGGACGCATCTCCATCTCGCGCACCACGTCCTCCTTGGGGGGAGGCCCGTGCTGCTGCTGCATCTTGTCTCCGCGGTCCTTGGAGCGCTCCTCCTTGATGACGGAGGAGTGGTGGGACTTGTGGTGCGAAGAGGACTGGTGCTGCGACGAGTGGTGGTGGCCGTGGTGTTGCGAGGACGACTGCTGCTGCTGATGCTGTTGTTGCTGCTGCTGCTGCATCTGCTGGAGCTGCTGCTGGTGGTGTTGCTGCTGCTGTTGCTCCTTGTACAGCCTGTTATGCTCGTCCACGTACTGTTTGTACTGCTGCTTGTAGTGCGGGTCCGTCTCGAGCATGTGCATGTGGTAGGAGGAGGTCTCCATCGAGTACGGGTAGCCCGCTTGCACGTAGCCGTAAGGGTAGGGGTAGTGCTGCGGCACGGGGTAGTCCTGAATGGGCACGGCGGGGGAGTGGGACACACCGCCCTCCTCCCCTCTGACCGCCTGTTGCTGCTGCTGCTGTTGTTGCTTCTTGTCCATCTCGTGGTGAGGCGGCTCCAGGTGCGCCGGCGGTGGTCGCTCCCGAGGCTCCACCACCCCAGGGTTGCTCCAGGGTCGGCTGCTGGAGTCCTTGACCGAGTCCTTCTTGGAGGAAGGCTCGATCGCCTTTTCAGGGGGCGCCTGGGGCGACACCGAGGGCAGCAGGTAGGGCGGCTGACTGTAGTAGGGGTACATGCCGTAGGCACTGCCGATAGCAGCCGAGGCGGGTGACTGCGCCGCGTCCGGGGTGCTCTTCCCCACCTTGTCCTCCTTCTCCTTCCCCCCCACGGCAGGCACCTCCGACTCGAGCACCGGGGCCGTGTCGTTCGCGTCCGAAATGTCCGAGTAGGCCGGGCTCTGGACGTTCTCGTTGAGGGTGTCCTCGGCCGGAGGTAAGCTCATGTCGGCCGCTTCCTTCGCCACCAGGGGGGGCGACAGGTGCGCCACCGCCTCCAGGCTGGGGTAGGACGAGGACGACGACGTCAGCTCGAGCGCGCCTCCGTCGTCCTCGGCCGGGGACAGCCCCAGCTTGGTGGGCGTGAGCGGCAGGCCCTTCCGCTCCTTGTCCTTGCTGCTCTTCTTCTTGTGCTTGCTTTTCTCCTTCTTGAGGCTCTCGAGCGCCGGGTTGACGGTGGCGGGCTCGCCCAAGATGGTCGGCTTGGGCTGGATGGGCTTGAGGGCGGGGTTGGGGGGGCAGTGCACAGGGGGGAGGCCGGCCGCCGGGGAGAGCGCGATGAGGGGCGCGGGCACGATCGGCCGGATGTTGGTGGCGGGGGAGGCAGAAGAAGACGAGGAGGGGGATTTGGGTTTGTACTTGTCCACAACAACAGGCCGCTGCTGCTGCTCCTGTTTGATTTTGCTTTTGTCCAATAGAGGCAGGGCCGCGGCGGCGGAAGGAGGAAAGGGGGCCACCGCGACAGAAGTAGACAGTCCGTTCCTCGAGGGCGAGGCGCTGTTGGCAGGGGGGGCGCCCAGCATGCCTTGACTGAAGATGGCATGGGAGGGCGGCGGCGGTTGGGCCTGCTGTTGTTGGGTGGGAATGCTGCTGGCGTCCACGCCACTAGAACAACTGGAAGATTGGATCACAGACGTCGTCACTGCTGATACAGCAGCAGCTTCAGCGGTGGGAGCGTCGCCGACGTCCATCGGCACGTCCTGCGGCGGCGCGGGCGCCTTCTCCAAGGCGGAAGGCGCGGCGTCGGCCAGCGTCGAGAGGTGGTCGCCGTAGGGCGGCTCCGTCGGGGCTGCTGCTGCTGCGTCTGGAAGCCCACTTGAGGAAGACGACGACGAGGCGGCGGACGTCTCGAGGGTCTTGGCGGCGGCGGGCGGCACGGCGTTGGCGAAGGAGGGAGCCGGGCTCGTAGAGACGCTGGCGCTCTCCTGCAAGCTCCCCTCCTCGTTGTCCGAGCTGTTGGTGGTCACGTCCTTGCTGTTGTCGGTGTCAGCGGCGTCCGGCTTCGCGGCGGCGGCGTCGCTGTGCGCGTGCGCCCGGTGGTACTTGAGCCCGTTCATGTGCTTGTAGCGCTTGTTGCAGTTGGGCTCGGGGCAGGTGATGAGCTGCGGCGAGGACGGCTGCTCAGCGGCAGGGGATGATGCGCGCGACGGCCGCTGCCTGCTGCGCTTGCCTCCCTTCTCCTCGGGCGGCTCGCTGGACGGCCGGCTGCCGCCGCTCTTGCGCTTTTCGCCGCCCTTGGCCGGGCTGCTGGGCACCGTGAAGCCAGCGTTGGCCGCCGCGTTGCTGTTGATGGTGGTCCGCCGGCCCTTGCCGTTGCGCAACTTGCTCTGCACGCAGTTCCGGGTATCGGCGAAGGAGATCTCGCTGGAGGCGCTGTTGCCTCCGCGGCCTCGCTTCCCACGACCCTTGGAGGCTTTGGAATCAACGTCGCTAGTCGGTGACTCACAAAACCTAGGAGGGGCCCAGTCGTGCTTTGTACAGTCCAGCAAAGTGCCCACGTACGTCTTTCCCCGCCACGTCACGTTAACCACAAGAACGCCTGAAACGAGAAACCAAACTTCAACAAAAGACAACCCAAGCATCATAAGATATTCTCAAAGCGAAAGCTTTAACAGGGCAGTAAATACCATCAAACCAGAAGCCAAATAGACTTACTGGGTCACCTGTCAGGACAATCATAGCAGACCCGACCACAAACACTCCTCAATGCAATAGACAGAAGATTTTTATTTCAGCTGTCACGAGTAAGAGCTCCAAATTAGGATAACCCAAAACAACGTTTTTGACTGCACATCAAATAAAAACAGATCCCAAAGCTAAAAACTGCCTAAAAGGAAACAAAAACAGAACCAGTTGCCTGATGAACAGGACCAGTACCTGATGATTCCACACTAAATTTTTAAGTGCTGGGCATGCTTTTGCTTGGCAAAAACCTATTCAGTTGAGAAATTAAGTAATACGATTTGGAAGAGATAGTATGACTCACCTCCTTCCGTTTCTTGCCATACGATTCCCTCTAGCATCACACTAGTTCCAGGTTCACACGGACCCAGGCAGTCAGGTTCTATAATGGTTCCAACCGATGTACACGTACTCGTGTCCTTCATTTCTGGAGAACTAGGTGAACCAGGACACTCAACCTTGAGAAGACACAAGTTGCATATTCAATACACACAAGATGGTTTAAAAAGTAATAAACATTTAGGAATTGGAAAGACATAAGGCAGTAATAAATACAGAAATTACATACTATATTCACTCCCTAATGACAATGCTAAAGCCATATACAGACTGCTCTAGGTTCTAGAAATGTGGTTGACGTGCCCCGACTACGTACTAAGCGTATTGCGGTATACAGACAGCCCCTTGACTATGGAATATTCAATGGCTACACAATATTTCATGTAGATAGAGAACATTTGCTCGATTCTTAATGAACTGTTTGTCATTGAATCAAAAGCAAGTGTCAAGAGCAGTGGATAGCCAAAAAAAATTCAGGAGGGATATTGGTATTGGGGGATGGATAATTTTAGTATTTTCGTCAGCCAAAAGAAGAAAACTTCTGAGTTTGGGGGGATATATTCTCAAATTCCTACTGGGTATGTCCCTCTACTTTCTATTTATGGCTTTATTCTTACTGACTAGGAGGAAAATAAGCCTAGCCAAACGAGAAAAATAAGCTTTTCACCAACATCAGTTAGCAGTAAACAATGTCATTAGATGGTTTCGTCCTATATCTCTTATACACAGAGTAACTTGGTCACTGAAATGACGATAGGTACTGTAAGCTAGTCTACAGCTTCAGATAGCTTTATTCCAATGAAAAGTTGCAGGACATGGTTAAGTAAGCTCAGAAACTTTTAATAGATTTAGAATTAGATTACAAATTGAGGCACTTGCAGCAACCACTCCAAAATTAAATCAGATAGTTTGCTGGTTGTTGCAAATGCCTCAATTTCAAGAATTTGGCCTCCTCCAGACCACTGACATTAGAATGATCTGGACAGAGGTTAGGTTATCATCTCCTAATCATCGTAGGTGGAACTGAAAAGAATGAAACCCATCATCTCCTTTGCTCTAAGAGAAGTCCAGTGCAATGGTGCACAGTTTGCACTGGGCCCTAAGAGAGCTAGAAATCACTGTCCGCTAGTAATCCACTGTAGAAGAGCCTTTTTCTTATGTCTTCAGCAGCAGTGGATACTTAGCTGACAACCTATCTAGAAATCCTGCACTGCAGAGTACATAGCAGGAGAATTTTTAACTAATCCACTCTTTTTAATGTATCCCCAAGACCACATTGAGAGAGGAGATAAGGGGTCGCAATTCGATTTCAATTTGTTTCCTGCAGTAGAGGATTTCTAGGTGACACTAAGCTAAAATATCGTAGGTTAGAGATACAGACTAAACCAAAAGGTTATATCCCGTAGCTCATTCACACACACAAATGAATCAACAAGGTCGTATATATCCTTACTTCCTCATTCCCTTCAGTCACTGCAGGGTCCATTTTGAGTTTCTTGAGAGGCGGCGAGCCGGGCCTCTCTTCGGCCTTCTGCGCCACAACCGCCGCCAAAGGCGTCGCGGGCGCAGGAGGCACGGGGACCGCGGCGGGACTAGTCGCGAACTTGCCGCCGTTCTCCAGTTTCAGAGTCAGATTGGGCATGGGGGGAGAGCCCGTCGCGGCAGGCAAGTTCACAGCAGCAGCAGCAGCAGCTGCTGGGACAGTCTGCGGTTGCTGCTGCGGCTGGGCAGCCTCTTGCTGCACCGCCGCGCCACAGTTACTGCTGCCGCCGGGGGAGTTGGCGACCCCTCGGGGCGACGGCGCCGCCGCCGGCATGGGGGACGAGTTCGAACTGAGCGACGGCGGCGCCGGGCTCGATATGCTGTTGCTGCCACCACTGGGAGGGAGTTTGAGGGGCGACATGACGTTCAGCACGCCGTTCACCTCCGTCGTCGACCCCCGCCCGTTGGCGCTCTTGTCCCTGTTCTTTTCCTTCTTCTCGCGGTGTCCACCGGTCCTCCCCTTGCTGGAGGAGTGCTTGGAGGAGGATGAGGAGGACTTATCGCAGCCGCCGGCGGGAGAGTTGGACGCCGAGTTGGTGCTGCCGTTGGCGCCCGCCGCCACCGCGTCGGCTGCGGAGGAAGAGTTCGACGAGTTGGATGAGGAGGAGGTGGTAGTGGTGGTGTTGGCGGCGCCGGCGGCGTTGGCGCCCGGCTGCACGATCTCGTGCTTGGCTTCGGCGTACTTGCTGCCCACCGTCTTGCGCTTGATCTTCATCTTGAGGCCCTTGTCCACGGTGGCCTGGTGCTCGAAGGAGGCGCCGTTGCCCAGGCGCGGGGAGGACTTGGAGGAGTTGTTGGACATGCCTCCCAGGAAGGCGAAGTTGGGGGGCGTCTCCGGGGGGCCCCCGTTCCGCTGCTCGTTCGTCTTCTCGATGTCGGCGTCGAGGTCGATGATCAGGTCTCCGATGCCCAGTTCCCACTCGTTGTAGTCATCGTCGAAGTTGGTGGTCGCGGAGCCGTCCTTCAGATCGCACTTGAGGGCCGGGCCGGAAGAGGAGCTCGCATTTCTGGTCGTGGGGTTCTCGGATAGAGCCACCTTTCCACGGTGGCCATCCAGCGAGTTGTCTTTCATTGGCCTCCGATGTCACGCCAACGCAAGCAAGGAGTGCACATGCCCGGAGCAGAAGCGGGACGACGCGCTCGGCCTCCAACTCGACACGCTCTGAAATGACAACAAACGTCTCATCAAACAACTCATACCAACAAACACTTCGGCTTATGTTAGCATGATAAATCACAAAGGTCTACAAGTAGAGTATATTGATGTTTCTGGCGACCCAAAACATTGGCTCGTTCTTTCTCGTCATAATACAAAACAATGACTTGGGCAAATTTACTACCTGACTGCATTATTGTAGATATTTTAGTAAGTCATGAAAACAAATTTCTCGTTCCATAGTTTGTTTCCAGATAGTTCGTTAAAGAGTGACTGGTGGTGTCCCGACAGTATAAACATTTGCCAAATTGCCAAGTAAAGCCCCCCCCCCGAGCGGCCGCACTTACACCAGTGACTTACGTTTTTATATAAGAAAATTGACTGGCAGGAGTTTCTACAATTTGGTTTCCCACATTCGTAACTTTTATTTCAATTCGATTTGAGAATTCAATAGAGAAAAAACAAATTTGATGCTTAGGTTTACCCAAAATAGAGCTCTGACAGACATAAGACATTAGAATAGAAAGCCACTTAAAAATCAAAACTGTAAGCAATGGTGAGGCATAAATACAAACACGGTGGGGTAAATATTGAAATTACTATTTTCTTCTTTAAATGGAAAGGAAAATATGGTTTGGACAGTTTAAATTTACTTTTCATCCGACTAAAAAGTTGTACTTGAAATAACGTTCTTTTTTGCAATCGAAAAGTTTTCAGAATGCTATAAATGTTTAAACAGCACGCAAAACAAAAGGAACGCATGTTTATATAAGTTAAAACTACCCTTTTATTCAATCATTCTTCTCCAAACAAGCCTAACTTCAAAACACCAAAAGGAAAATCCAACGTCTCTGAGGCAACCCAGTCCAACATATCTCGCATTATCCGATTTGCTTTCGCAGCCATCTAAATAATCGATATACAACCCCTCCACCCACAAAGACGGCAATTCCGTCTGGGAATTCATTCCTTATTCACTGCAACTGTAACTGGTGCAGGAAACGATCTCTCTACACTCGGTTCGCATCGATTGCAGCCGACTGTATCGGACGGATCTCCAATTCATGCATTTCCAAGGCTCCCGCAAATTGAATTTCGGGATTTGAATTTCAATACCGCGAGTGGCAAAACCTCAGCAGGGTTACGAAACGCCGCCATTTTCAAAGTAAGCGCGACTGCTGAATGAATTTGACCGAGGGCTACAAGCATACCGCTCATGGAGGACTACTAAGGGTGGATGGACATGCAGCGTTTTCATGCGTTAAATGCGACGCGACCAGCGCGTTCCGTTCCTACCAATGGTTCTTGCTGTTATTACGTAACGTCTTTGAAAGTGAAGAGATCCAATGTCAGAAACGGAACGCGCTTGTCGCGTATATCGCATCGCAGGACTTCTAGGAAGACTGTTTTTGATTGATTAACCTTGATACTATGTGTAATTACGACAATAAATTTGGCTTGGCTTTGATACCCCTTTTAATTCTCGGAATGTTATTTTGGTTAGTCAGATCCAGAGTTTAGCTGGCAGTAGTTTCAATAGTAGTTTTGACACTTTTCATTTGTTAAGTTAGTAGTGGTCTTCTCTTCAATCAAAAAAATATATAGAAAATTTATCCTACAAAATTTGTGAAATAAATATAAGAATTCAAACAGCATGTGAACATTTAATAATTCCCCCCAGTGAATAAATTTGCGAGGTAGGTACTAAGAGAAATACATACGAAGTAGTACATTGAAAAAAAAAAACCAATGAACATTACTACGATCAATGCAACGTTAAGCCATGTCAAAACATTTGAAATGTTAAAAAACGCTATCGGAAACCTGTATGCATTGGGACAACCACAAATGATACATTTAACTAACACTTCAAATGACATCTCTGGACACCCATTCCTGAACGTGCCAAGTGAACCCATTTCAACCAGGTGATATTCCAATTCCTCATACTCTGGAATAGGTGCGTAGTTTTTCTGCTGCGGGTCACTGGAGCAACCCACCGACGGTCTTTGTGCGACACAATGCCAACCATTTTGTCACATCCCCAGACATGTTTGTGTCCCGGAATATAGGTCGGTGTCCACAACGATGGTTACATCGGAAGTTCTGCGGCACAGACGTGTACTATCCTTGAAAGGGGATCCCCGTGGAAATGCCATGATCTTTGCGGATGGTTAAGTAAATGCGTACAGTAAGTGAAAGGGATATCAAGCTATACTCATATCGGGGCAAAAAGCGTTTATTAAGGTTGGTTCTAGATCTACACTTTTATCCTTTTAGTGTTTTCCTAGAGAGAGTAATATATCAACGAACGGATCTGGTAAATCAATGTTTAAAAGTTATGTTTAAGGAATCTACTTTGAATTAGTTTTACTTCTATGTAGTCTTAGGGGATTTAAAGTACAAAAAAAGCAGAATAACCAAAATCCTATTTCAGGGTTAACACTCAATTTCAGAAATAAAATTCTTACTTTTCCAGGTCAATTTTTAAGATTTTTCGGTAAAAAACTAGCAATTCACGGCATTTTTCGGATACTTCTTGGAATTTTGAACACATAATTTTCAATAAATTTACTATTTTTTCACGTACTAGAGCCAAAATTGACACGCAAACATTAAAAATTTACATTTTCCAGGTTTTTGGCCAAAATTAGCAATTTTCACTGACTATTCCATACCTGCCAACATTTCAGAAACAGAAATAGGAACAACACACACAACACATTTTGAATGGGTTAAAGGGATATTATTAAAAAAGAGCTTGTATAATTCTAATTCATAACTTTTATCTCTTATCTAAGGTATCTTATGGTTATTAAGAGGACTAAGTGTTTTATATACCTTTATATTCTGACTAATAATTATCTACGTTTATACTAGGATATAATTAAGTTAATTTTTTCCTTTTATATGGGTTTAAATTTCTGCAATTAGAATAACAAAAATGACTCAAGATGTTAAACACTGGGAATTTCATACATAATAACTCAGAAAGATTTAAAAATACTTAATACTAATATAATGAAACAGTGAAAAAGCAAACATTGTTTGGAAAATAGAAAAATTAATCTTTATTAAGTGCTACAAAAGTAGCTGATTTTGCCCTTTTTAATAGGTCAGCACTGAAAGATTTATTATAGCATGGATCAGAATCACTATTTTCGCAGCTAGCAATGCCTGTAGTAGAGTATCAGAGTCCATGGAACTCTGAGAGTCAGTCTTGTTCTTACGAACTAGACTTAACACCCTTTCACCAAGACTAAACGCCTTATAATTGCACTATTCGAGTCGGTCAAAAATGGCGGGACAGGGGGACGTAAAAACGGAACATTTGGTACTGAAATCGTATTTTCGGAACAACAATGAAAAATCGGAACAAATACGATTTAATCGGAAAGGTTGGCAGGTATGCTATTCCCTGACTTTTTAGGTGAAATTTAAATTCCTTGACTTTTCCAGGTATTCCCTGCCCGTGGGAACCCTGCTATTACAGAGACTCCAACTTTCAAAGATGGTTGTCAGTAGTCCTTATGAGTAAGGAAAATTTTTTTGGAAGTTGATCCTAAAAACAGTGTTGTTTCATACACCTAGTCCGATTTTTTTAGGGGTGGATCCCCTGCCATCCCCCTTGATGTCAATCTGAAACAGGTTATAATCTAACAAGATTTTTAAAAATACTGCATTAAGGTTCAGAGTGATCTATCAGTAATAATTTACAACTTAGGAACTCCTTAAGAAAAATTAGTTGAAAACACTGACTAAAATCGATATAAACGCGATCTGAGAGGTATCACTGGACTTATTAGGCTCCTCTGGTTATGATTAAATTTTTCCTACAGTGTACTAATTACAATGTGAAAAGAAGCCAGCTTCAACTACGCGCCGGGAAAATGGTACTTACGCGAAAAATTTTTATTTTTCCGCCGAATGCGGTCCTAAACACCGGACGACGGAAATTTTTATTTTTCCGCCGAATGCGGTCCTAAACACCGGACGACGGCTTCTAACCACTATAAAGTTGTTTTTTCTACATCGCACTAACAACGCAAGAAGAAGCCGATTTCAACTTGGCGCCCGCCGTTGCGCCGTCCGAAAGAAGTCGAGGGAAGAACGGAATACCCCGCACACGAAACCCGATCGCTCGCCACCCTGTTTTATGAAGATGAAAATATCCTAAAAATAGAGCATTATTGGGATAAAATTTGCGCTTTTAAGTGCTTTGTATGATAGATTTCCGATTTTCCGTAGCTTTTTCGATGTTATCCGTAGTCCGTAGTATAACGACAGCATCAGTAGAAACTACGGAGAATCCGTAGTAGTTGGAGTCTCTGCTATTATGCGATAATAAATAAAACAATATCTACTACTGAACTACGCAATCATCGCAAAATAGAGAACATGTTTGATAGATTTGTTTATTTTCATTACTTCTTGAACTAACGAATGTAATTTAATGCACAAGGGCGGTTTTACATGTATTGTTTCACGCGACAAAATTGTAACTACGCGGGGAAATTTTCCTATCGTTCTCGACGATGAGTGAAGACAAAATCTCATCCTATTGTTTCTTGGTAAAAACATAAAATACTTCGATCCAGTGGGCAAAAAAACATGTTACATAGGGTGGGTTGGGGTAAAGTGGGTCTTGGGGTAAAATGGGTCAGTTTCAATTAACTCGATATCAATCAAATTTATATTGAATTATTTTCAGCCATTTTTTGGTATTATAATCTTTTATCTGTTGGCAACATTTTCCGACTGTCAAAAATTTAGATTTATGAATTTGAGAACTGAAAAAATATTTAATTTGAACGGTAAATGGTGTTGTCGAAAAAACAGGGTTTACCAACTTCTAATTCTAAATATCTAAAAATTGTAAAAAATTACAGCAGACTTTTGTGATATTTTTCCATAAAAGAAGTCTGAGAGACATTTCAAGCCAATCAACTTAGAAAAATATAAAGTTATAATTATATCCGATTAAAGTTAATATTATCCGATTTAGTAACACCGGACTTGTTGGCTTCTGACCACGGAGAAGTTGTTTTCCTACATCGCAATAACAACGCGAGAAGAAGCCGACTTAAACCTGATGTCAGCAGGCTTTCCACGAAAGCATCGCGGGAGAAGCGGTACACTCCGCGAATTAAACGAAAACGAAACTTTCACGATTTTCCGCGATAACTCGTGATTTTTCTTGAGAATAATCTGGAAAGTAAAAAATAAGAAGGGACTATCTGAATTACAATCAGTTCGGGGGCCGTGAATCAATGAAAAAGCGGGACATCTCGATTTTCTGCCGAAGAAACTCATGCCTGGAAGAAAGGTTCAACATTCCGACCTCCCTCAAACAAAACCATAGAGCATAGACCAATAGCAGGCCCAAATTCCACTCAACATTGATGGAAACGATATTAAAGTTTCCCCAGGTTGTCATACAGGCTACGAGTTGACGAAACCATGAAAAATCGTGGAGAAAAGGGAAGCAAATACATTTTTAAAGCGCAGAAATTTTTGAGACTTCATTTAATCCGTAATTTTTAGTCGATGTCCGTAACACCGTAATTTTCTATCGAATCCGTAAATATTACGGTCAAATCGTAATACTTGGCACCTTTGCTTTTATAACAATATTTTGTACTTGGGGAGGAGGCCTTCTGTATTAAGTAAAAACAATGTTTTTAACTTATTTCCTTCAAATATACATTAAACTCAAACAAGTTTATTTTTTTCTCCAAATGAAGTATTTTAATTGCTACATTTGAACAATGTTCATTAACTTCGGACGTTTACAATTTCATTAAAGTACGATTTAAAACATATTTCTTCATATAAAAACGGCTTAGCCGATTGCCTTTTTTCGTATTTTCATGTATATTTAGTAATAAATATATTTTTGACATCTTTTAGCAATGAGACCCATTTTATACCACGTTGGGGTAAAATAGGTCATTACTTTTGATGCTAAGTTCAACCAACTTATAACTAAAAAAATATTTGTTAAAATTAGATGAAAATGTTCTGAAGGATTGTAATGTCAAGATCCAATTGAAAGAAATCATTAAAAAGTGATAGTTTTGAAGAAATAAAACTTAGAATGTGAAAGTACCCAAAATTGACCCATTTTACCCCAACCCACCACAACGTAGAACACGATATTTTTCTATCACTAAAGAAACCCATCGACGCAACCCAGCTATCACATATCACGATTACTACCGATGATATAATATCGGGTTTTTCTCCTCAAAATTAATAACCTGCATTGAACCGTTGCAGGGTTCGATTTCGCTCGGATAAAAAAAATCACCGGTATCGAACGAAATAAATTGCTTCCCTCCCTCACTTTTGAGAAGGGGAAAAAACACTCATGACCGCAGATGAAAGATATCGAAGCACAAAACAAATTCCGAGATAACCAGAGCCCATCCATACACTATGAAAAAGAAAGAACAATTCCTATAATGGATACCCCGGTGATAATGGACCGTAAAACTCAACTATAAATTACACCAAACGCGGGAAGAGAGAGAGAGAAATAAAAAAATAGTGATTCCAATCGTTCACAAACGCGCGAAAATGGAAGAATTACTCCATCCATTTTTCCCACCATAAATCAAGAGTGGACGGTTTGGACTAACAATAGATTAAAACGAATCATTGACCCATTTCGAACAACACTCGAGCGGTTTTCCATCCCCCGCCAACGAGCCAGAACGGACACGCAGAAAGGACCCGAAACGGCGATCGCGTGCTGTATTATTACAAAACATGCAACACACACTCGTGGATTAGAGCAAGAAACTCAATCTGGTAGTTAAAGACAATGGCAGTCGTTGGGGTTTTTTAAGTAGACACTACAGAGACTCGGTCGTAATTGTAACTCGATCGGTGTTGTGATCGAAAATAGTAGTAGTGTTATGTGACTCAAGGAGGGAAATATACATAGTGTTCCATATTGCGAAATAACATTTAACAAAAATTTTAAAAAAGCATAATGTCTATGAGAAAAACTTTTTTTAATAGAAAGAACAGAACAAGAATTCTTAATTTAGTGAAAGTTTAAGGTTTAAGGCATAAATTTTTTTAATGTAATTATATAAAATTGCGTGATTTTAATGAAATATCAAATTAATCCACTGTATTTCGATGTATAGTGATTAAATTAATATGCATATAATTTGAGTTAGCTAACTCAATAAGGACCGTGGGAACCCTGTATCAGGTAAGCAATTAAATTATCACCGATATACTACAAATCAGCATGGGAAGGACATTCTTTTTGTGTTACTGTTTGATTAACTTTTATTTCAATTCATTTTAGGATAAAGTTGAATATACACTGAAGAAAATTTACTTGAAAATTTTGATTTTACGAGCATTTAGGGGGATGGCCGATTAACCAACACGGAATCTTAAGATTTCCAATAGTGGTCACTGGAATGGCTTCTAATAAATAGAAAAATTTTTTTAATTTGAATCAGTTTTCCTTTATAAACTGTTGATTATTAGGCTTTAAAATATGTCGTATGAATTAGATTTCTGTTCTGGTTTTGGGAAGCTAAGTTTCTAAAACTGGAATTACGTACAAAATTAATCTCAAATCAGCTAGAGGGGGCTATGGGCCGGAAACTATGAAGTCTGTTATTCTAAGTCAAATAAAACTAATTTGATTTTGATCTAAAATAACTTCGCTAGGAAGTTAGATTTGTTTTAGAACTAAACGACCACCACCTGTGCTCAATTTTATGCCTAAATGCCCTCATATGGGCTGAAAAAGAGGTCACCATAGAAACAACAGTTACAAATGACCACTACAGCAACAATTTGGAGTATTTTAAAAATTAAATACTTTACCCGATCTAAGTAGGATTTTCATAGGTAAAATGAAAAGAAGAAGATCCAGTTTACCTAAAGATAGGAGAATAACAGTTTCCAAGGAAATAGATTGATATTTACTGAGAATTTAACGAAAAATTTTTTCCTTGAAGTGGCTAGCCACAATACCCACATTTCCCTTATATTATGAAATTTCAGGACTTAATTAAGTAGCAGCTAATGAAATTGTCAACTAAAAACGAATGTAATGGCACAACTAAAAATAGTATGTGAGAATAGAATTTTATGTTTTGTTGTTTAAAGCCCGTTAATGTGAACAATTTTTCTAATGTTACAACACTGCAGGACAGCATTATAAAAGATAGTAAATCCAAACGATAGTCTAGCTTAAATATTCACACGAAGCAAAAAACCGTAATTACAGTAAAATCCCGTTATAACGAACTTCACGGGACCGTAAAATTTCGTTGTAACCGTACTATTGTTTATTCAAATAAAAACGGTTGGGGACTATCTGGACTTTCGTAATAACGGGATTTTTCGTTGTATTGGTATTCGTTGTAACGGGATTTCACTGTATTAATCTGACAAAATGTCTGCCAGGAAATTCCCCCAGACGAAGGAATAGTTGACTGTAAAAAGCAAATCTTCAACCAACAGCAACCAGATCCAGACGAATACTCGAAACGATTACGAAACGTCAGACAAAAATATCCTTGTATACCTTGTCCGAATGCAAAGCTTAAGAGCAAAACAAAAAAGTTGGAAAACACACGAAACAAGCATTTCATTCCACGGCAGCGTAAATCATTTGCGTAACAAGCCAAGCACAAAAGGGAAAGAAAGACGAATGAATAAACAAGGAAAAAAGATTGACGACAAGAGGGCAATTAAAATCCGCGGTTGGTAGCTGACATAACGATGATTTAACAGCGGCAATCACTGTCTGCGCAATTAAGAGTTGAATAAGGATTGGACTTGTGATTATTTTCAAAACACCACTTCGGAATGGAACGATGGAACTCGCGGAGTGAATGACGAAATGCAGAACAACCGTTCTTAATGCGAATGACATTCAATACCGACAAGAAGTGGAATAACTGTGTTAAACAGAATAAAGCAAATACGCACATTCATTAAAAGACATTCAGAATTATATTTAACGGGCAAAAAGATATTACAAGGGTAACTTTTAAAAAAAACTGTAACATGTAGCATTTTTTGTCTACTTCACAGCAGAAGCATATTCACACAGAATATCATATTAAGTGACAAAAACAAGCTTAATTTAAAAGAAAGCATAAATATATACAATATTGTAACGTTATCAAAACGAACACAAAACGAAAACGGGATTTCCAGGTAAGAAAGGTCGCCATTTTTGAGCAATTCAACGGATTTCTTATAAAAATATCATTAATTTAAAATTGCAAATAATATTCAAACGGAACAAATTACTGAACACTGCGAATATTTAATCATCTAAGGAAGGCTTTCGTCTTATCTTTTGATTGTCCAGTTTTGTGTAGCCTCATTACACATATCTGGTCTCTGCGCATCCAATTATGTCCAAACTGTATCATGCCGCTTGTCTCGCGTCCCATGCTAATCCTATGGAGGGAAACCTAACTACCGCCTGCGGTGGACAGAAAACCGATTTACCGATCTGCGTGCTATACTGAGTTGTTCAACACAGTCACAGATTTTTCAACACAGTCAGTTCCAGCGATGACAATTTATCAGGTATAGCCATAAAAAATCAATTATAAATTTCCGTGGTAAATATTTACATAAATCAGACCCTGTAAAAACATATCTCCGTACATAATAATGTTCACAACCCAATTACCCCAACACTATATAATCGACGTTTCATTTCTCACTAGTTCTCCATCCTATCTAATTATCGCACAAGAAAAAAATATCTCTAACATTTATTCATGCGAAAACCCACAAAAAGGCCGCAGAGTATCCAAGCGAGACCGACCGCCACCCCAAACAAGACTGGAAACGGAGGCGGCGGCTCACCCAAACTGGATTTTAATAACCGGTGTTGACAAGAGAAAGGATCACCATGATGATGATAATGCAATCATCCACAGTCGCATGGCAAAGAACCGGTTCTCCTTTCCCCTCTGGCCATCCATTATTATCACACGTGGAGGGTTTCATTGTTTCGGCTTTATTGAAAAGCTCTCTGCCGCCACCAACAACACAAAAAAGCGCATTAATGGGCAAAAGTGGAGAATGATATATTTATTAAACGGACGCCATTACGGAAACGACGTGATTGAAGGGGAGTTGAGTTGAATACGGGAATGGCATGCGTGTACGGATTTTTTCAAAAAGGGGCTGGAATTCTCACGCGTTCGTTGAAATGGCTGGTAGAATAGAATGAGAACTAAAGATGACCAAAAAAATATAGAGGAGAGTATATTATGTGACTGAATATGCATCACAAATTGGTTCCTTTTAACGTTTTAAAACCAAATTTACCGGATTTCTTAACAAGTTTATGTTTTGCTGGAGAATTGAGATGCTTGCAGCAACAACAATGAGCATGCTTTACATTAGAGTTAACTTTTCAGTTCATGCAATTCAGTTGTTGATGTGAAATAAATTATAAGTGCATAAAGTAGAACTGAGCGCGTGTAATATTTACAACATGGGGAGAACTTAACTACAATGACAAGAACTACTTCAAAAGTCAAGTTACAACCACATTAATAAGTAGGCTAAAAACGTCTATCAAACAGAAAACTGCCTTGGTGCCTTGACAAATACACCAAAACAAGTACACAACTCTTCCAATGAAAAGCACCGATAAAAGCTACGAGCACTGCCAAAGTTTTCCCTATGACGGTAAATCAAAGAATTTCAGTCACGAGAATACGAAGCACTTCTAGCAAAACATCTTAAATTAAACCTTCAGCCACTTTTGCAAACATTTCCTGAACCATAAAGGGGAAAGGTGTCCATTTAAACAACAGCCCGACACAGCAGACAAATATTACAGCGGTAACGAGCCCATGCGAAATCTGGACGCCTTCCAAAGGCAAAATCAGGCGACACGAAAAAAAAATAGAGCCACATAGCAGAAGGTTCTGGAGGCGACAGATTTCAAATTGATGACAAGTCATTTGTTCGTCAACTCCTTCTTTGAAGAGAGCTCTCGTTGGATCTCTCGTCAACATCTCCGTTGACTTACAAGCGAAAAGCGCTGCTGACAGAACGGTTTTAGAGATCGTGTATTAAGTCAAGTTACCCATCAGAAACTGAGTTAAAATTTAGCCCCCTGCACCTATTTTTTGAAAGTAAAGGGGCTAGGGGCCGTTTAAATTTCACTTGAGCCACTAAGGGGAGGAGGGGAGTTTCTTTTGCTTATTTTTCCATGACAAGGCGAAGGCAGACCTGCCAACCTGTTAACTTAAAAAAGCAGGAGACATATTTATCGACATAATGTTTTTCTACACTTAGCCATTTTTATATTTGATTTTTGTAAATATGCATTTGATAATCAATATGAAAGGATATTAAAAATACAGGCAATACAAACACACATGTTTAACAAAAAAAATACTGAAATGAAGTTCAAGAAATAATTACCATACTTAAACAAAACACTTAGTTTACAATAGCAATTTACTTTTAAAAAGCAACAGTTTATCACCTAGTTTTTAAGGGACATGGGATTTTTTTTTACACAATCAAGATTTTTTTTTAGATAGAAGTGATTATGATGGTGTTTTTTTAAGATTGACCAGGTGTACAGAGGAAAAAGCAGAACAACAAAAAAGCAGGAGGCAAGAGTTTTAACAAAAAAGGAGACTCCTGCCAAAAGAGGTCTGCGAAGGGGGTATGAGCGATGGTTATATGATGTTAAAAACACTGCATTTTGAATTCCACAAAAAAATTTTATGCACAAAAATAACTAAGGGGTCGAGAAGTTTTCTTACGTATTTATGAGGGGGGTTGCGGTTTGCTTATCTAAGGGCAAGGGGGAGAGGGGTCAAAAATGACCAAAAATATGCTTACGTAATATTATATTTGAACCGCCCCTTGTCATTAGAATGGCGATTAATTTTTCGCAAATTTAATTAATTTCACTCATCATGCAATTTTAGAACAAAGCTTACTTCAAAACAATACAAAACGGACAAAAAGTAGTCTTAGGGATCTATAGTTATTTCAATAGAAATTTACCAACTAAATATCCGTAATGAAACGAATTAAAAACTGCTAAAATAAGGCAATCACCGAATTCGCATTAATTCCAGTTTGTAACTAGAGTCGGCGTTTTGGAAAAAAAATCACGCTCTTTTCAAAGAGTTACCCTTCGCCGATTTTCCAATTAGACACGCCTGAAGATTTTCATATGCGCAATTCCCAAGGCTAACATTATAATTACGAAAATTATCTGGGCGAGAAAGACTTTTTTTAGAGAGCAATAAAACACTGAATGTGAGAGAAGCCAAGTGTAAATCATTAACCGGAGAAAAAAAGTAAGTGGGGGAACACAAATCGCGACAAATTATGCTAGCGAAACTAGTAATCACTTAAGCTTAATTATCACAAATTTAACAAATTATTCGTCAGTTATTATTTTTGATGATTCATTTCATTTTAAATTGGGTTGATGATACGTTTTTTTCTTGTAAAAACCATTTGGATCAATTTTATCAGAATTAATGAGGTGGATATGAAAGATAAGTCAAACTGATAAACTAAGCCAAATATTATTTTTAAATATCTATATCCAGGGCTCGATTTCTAAAAAAAGAGGTACCGGAACGGTAAAATTATTGGTCTCAAAACTGAAAAAGCGAATACTTTTTAATACAAAAACTTAAGCATTTAATTTAAATTAAGCATTAAGCATTAAATTTAAATTTAAAAAATAAATTCAAATGTGTTGTACTAGATTAGGATGAATATTCTAACTTAATTATAGTAAAAGATGATGAACTCGTTACACATTTTTTTGTAAAAACACCTTTTTTACAGTGGGTTATACTTTTATTTTCCAGTGGGTTTACTTTTTTTGTGGGTTATACTCTTGTAGGAGGCGGGATGGCTTATCATATCAATGAACCATAAGGGTTGTATATTTTGCTAATTTAAGGAATAGAATGCGTAGTTATAGTTCTTTAATGGTAGAATTTAAGATGCCGCAAATTTTCTTTGCAAATTTGCCCAGCAATGTGGCAAATCTGGTTCAAATAAAAAACATACCCCCCTCCCCCCCCAAGTGAGATTTACCTACAACCTTTAAAAATAATTTTCTATCCAATTCGTTTGCATTTTGAGGAAAAGAACATTATTCCGCCTAAAAATCACCAAAGTATCTTATCAGTGGGTATTTTTCCTTTCTCAAACTTAAAAAAAAATCGTTTAATTTCGAACTTAAAAAGTTGACGTGAGTTTTTCACCGACCCCCCCTCCCCCCTTGGTGAGATTTTTCCAAACCCCTCCCCCCCCCCCTTTTTGACCTCACGTAATTTATGGATGCCCCCTAACAAATTGGTGGATTTCCGCCAATTGGCGGAGGAATCACATGTATGAACAAAAGCAAGTAGAATAAAAGCGTTTAAAAAAGAATCAAAACTAGGAGCGGATAGTGGGTAGTTCAAATGGAGGTTCACAATTATGTTTTAAAAGAACAATTAAGTAAAAACTTTACAATTAAATCACAATTATTGTTATTTGCAAAAAGATAAAAATGTTTTTAATTTGAAAAATGCCTTTATAAATTTTTTTGGCAGGATTCTCACTTGTTCAGGAAGCTTGTTCACTCAAACTTGTTCAGGAGTTCAAAAAATGGGTAGAAAATGTTTAAATTCAGTCAATAAGTGAAACTATCTAACTACAAAATGTTAATTCATGTTTTATAACAATACACTAAAAGGCTCCTATAGAATGGATAAGTTACATGATGAAAACGGAAAAAATAGACGTTTAGAGCACAAGTGGTGTAAGTCAAAAAATTTGAAAATTAAGTAAGTGCATCCTTGGGAAAAGGTTTTTTTTCAAACACTAGGGAGCTATCGCTCGCCAACCCCCGTTAACTGCTGACGCAGACACTTTTGGACCGCTTCGCAATTCCTCACAAAACCCAGCTCACTGGACTTAGGTACTCACTTTATAAAACATTCTTAAAACAGGGGTAGTACTTCTCTGGGGTATTCTTTTGAAAATGGCGGATATTTATTCAGAGGCGGAATTTTAACAGTTCCTTTATGATATAACATGAATTGGCGGATCGCCTTATAATTCCAAGAAAATTAACAACACATCAATGTAATAAACATTCTTTTACCATTTGCCCAAGGTAATGTTTTTTCACAGATACATTAAGAAGCACTGAAACATCTCAGGAATAAATTTAACTTTCTTAAAATTTGTAATGATTTCCATCGATTGGCTGTGAAGAATGTAGAAAGTACCGTAAACATCACGAAAATTTAAGTTTCACATTTTACTACCTTACAAAAACATACTTGCAAAAGGATAAAAAAATAATAATTATTGTAAAAAATAAATGCAAAAGTTCAAAATTTCCGAAAACGAGTTTATATTTTGTTGTAAATATAGCAATAATTAGGTTGCCACAACGACAAAGATAAATATAAAAATATTAATTTGTTACTTAAAAAAAGGTAAATTAATTATTCATAAGTTTTAAATTATAATTAAAACCGTTTAAACAACAAAAATATAAATATTGTTAAAAATAACCCAAAATATATATTTTTAATTTGTGTTATAAATAGAACGATGATTATTTAATGTCCGTAATCTAAAAAAATGGAAATATTTTAAAATTGAGATTTTTTTAAGAAATTCTAAAGGCTGTGGCGGCTAAAGTTCGACTACGGTTCGAGTCCCACTGCTATTGTTCTATAATCTCCAGTGCGGTTCGAGTCCCACTTCTAATGTTCTGTAAATTCCAGTGTAGTTTATGCAAATGAACTGTTATGGAATTTAGTATTAGGGTGTGGCAACACATCCCCTATCTTATAAAAGGCGATCACTGTTTGTCAATCCTTCTTATCTTATCTTCTTGTTGCCGTGCCGGCACAGCTATAACCTTGATTTTTAATGTTCAAATAAACTTGTTGAGTTTTATCCAATCTGCCTTCTTATTTAAGCCACCTTCTGAACATGAGCATGTGAACCTGATGAACTGCTTAAGCGGTTGGCACAGTGTTGACTGGACGTGAGTTGAACTGAGGATGAGTTTGTTTAAAACCAGGTAACCCTTCTGATTTTCGCACCGCGTGACGCCTCTGGTTCTGATAGGGTTTATTAGTATTAATATTTATTTAATATGAAATATTGTGCCTTTTTTGAATTTTTTTGGAGCCGTCGTCTGTGAGGTGGTATGTCTCAATCTCCCGAAAAAACCAATGCCCCCGTTCCCAACCCCAATGTCCCGATTGATCAAGGTGAAGTCCACGCAGTCGGCTTTAAGCCACCCCCATTTTGGAAATCAAATGTGGTACCTTATTTCCACTTTATTGAAGCACAGTTTGCTACCTCCGGCATTAGTGCTGATCAGACGAAGTACTATTGTTTGGTAGCTGCTTTAGATGAGAGCATTCTTTCTCACGTCAGTGATCTCATTTGCTCTCCTCCTGCATCGGGGAAGTATGACGCGTTAAAGAAACGTTTAATCGATCAGTTCTCTGAGTCTGAGACATCGAGACTGCGGTTGTTATTGCACGATTTGGAACTTGGGGACAAAAAACCTAGTACCTTATTAAGGGAAATGATTGAATTGGGAAAGGGTTTTTCGGATGAGTCTGTGAAAACGCTTTGGTTACAGCGCTTACCGGTGTCAGCACAGCAAATCCTCAGCGCTTCAAGGGAAGACGTGTTAGCGCAGGCTGACATAGCGGACAAAATTTTGGAGGTTTCTAGAGGTGCAGGGGCTTTTGCGATAGATAGAAAGCCAGATAGTGAGGTTTCCGAGCTAGCTCTATTGCGGAAGGAAATTTCGGCGCTGCGCGAGCAGGTCTCGAGAATAGGTAGATCTCGCAATCGCTCGAAATCACGCGGTAGATTTCGCTCGAAGAGCCCGAGGCCAAAGGATGAAGGGGATAGTGAGTTGTGCTGGTATCATGCTCGATACGGCGAGAAGGCTCGTAAATGCAACCCGCCATGTACCTGGAGGGGTTCGGAAAACTAGCCAACCCGACCCTCGCGACGACGGAGGAGGTCGAGTTTAGCGGCAGTCGTCTCTTTGTTTTTGATAAAGTCACCAAGTTACGCTATCTTGTCGACACTGGGGCGGGTGTTTCCGTAATTCCGAAGGATAAATCAAAAAATTTGAAGCCAAATCAAAACGTTAACCTGTATGCTGCAAATGGCTCGCGCATACGAACTTTCGGCATGCAATTCGTAAACGTTGACATTGGATTGCGGCGTAAGTTTCCTTTTAACTTTCTGATTGCGGAAGTCACCCGGCCCATTCTCGGCGCGGATTTCTTACATAAGTTTGGTCTTATTGTAGATGTTAAAAACAAAAGATTAATCGATAAGGAGACAACTCTCAGCATTAAATCAAAAGTTTTCCAGGGTCCTTCTCTTGGGTTGAGTTTGGTGTCTAACGATTCCCCTTACCATGACCTGTTGCAAGAATTTCCCGAGATTCTAAACGCAAACCTATCAACTACCAACGTATTACATACCACTACCCACTGTATCCAGACGACGGGCCCACCCGTTTTTTCTAAGCCTCGTAGATTGTCGCCAGAAAAACTGAAGATCGTTCGACAGGAGTTTGAAAGGTTGCTCGCGGAAGGCATTGTTGTTCCGGCCAACAGCCCTTGGGCCAGCCCAATACATTTGGTTCCCAAAAAAGATAAGTCTTGGCGCGTTTGTGGGGATTTCAGGCGGGTAAACTCTGTCACCGTTCCTGACCGTTACCCGATCCCCCACATCCACGATTTTTCCCACTGCCTTTCGGGGAAAACAGTCTTTTCAAAAATTGACTTAGTTAGGGCGTATTACCAGATTCCTGTCGAGCCATCCGATGTTTCAAAAACAACAGTAACAACCCCTTTCGGTTCTTTTTCGTTCGTTAAAATGCCTTTTGGATTAAGAAATGCAGGGAATACCTTCCAAAGGTTTATGCACGAAGTGCTTAGAGGGCTGGATTTCTGCTTTTCCTACTTGGATGACATATTGATAGTCTCAGAGGACAAGGGATCTCATAAAGATCACTTAAAGCAAATATTTAGCAGGCTGAAGCAGTACGGGTTGGTTATTAACCCTGATAAATGCATCTTTGGTGCTAGTGAGTTAGTGTTCTTGGGTTATCACATTTCCCCTGCTGGTATAGCACCCGTACCCGAAAAGGTATCAGCCATAGCTAATTTTCCTCGTCCTGAGACTGTGAAGGATCTGAGACGTTTCCTTGCGATGCTTAACTATTACCATCGTTTCATCCCAAGGGCAGCAGAGATCCAGTCCACATTATACGCGTTCATTAACAGCAAAAAAAAGAACGATCAGTCAAAAATTCAATGGCACGAAGAAGCCATTAATGCTTTTGAGGCATGTAGGGAATGTCTGGCGACATCTACTTTGTTAGCTCATCCAGTAATGGATGCAGAAATTTCTCTCATGGTTGACGCTTCTTCGGTCTCTGTTGGAGCTGTGTTGAACCAAGTGGTTGGTGGGAAAGTTCAACCTCTTCAGTATTTCTCCCGGAAACTAAATTCTGCTGAAATTAAATACAGCGCTTATGACCGAGAGTTATTGGCTGCATACTCGGCAGTCAAGCATTTTCGGCATTTTTTAGAAGGTAGAGAATTTGTAATTTTTTCCGACCACAAACCACTTTCGTTCGCATTCCGGCAGAGATCGGACAAGTGCTCACCAAGACAACAGAGACATTTAGAGTACATAGGTCAGTTTACCACCAATATCCAGTATCTACCTGGTGATAAAAATGTGGTTGCTGATGCTCTGTCACGAATTTTCAGTTTAGATTTTCCTAATCAAGTAGATTATAAATTATTAGCTAATAGTCAACTTAATGACCCAGAATTAGAGGTGTTGCGTGGTCCGGGATCAAACCTGGTCATGAAAGATGTTTCGATTCCCGGAACAAATTTAAAAGTTTTTTGTGACGTTTCAACTGGTGTAGATCGGCCGTATATACCAAGAGAGTTTCGTCGTCAAGTATTTGACAGTGTGCACAATCTGGCTCACCCAGGTGTTCGCTCGTCCATCAGAATGGTGAGGTCAAAATTCGTCTGGAAAAATTTGCGAGCAGACTGCGCCAAGTGGGCCCGGTCATGTGTGCCGTGCCAAAAGTCAAAAGTTACTAGACATACTAGGTCACCTCTTGGAACTTTCCCCGAGCCGGACGATCGTTTTCGAGTTATTCATATGGACATTGTGGGTCCTCTTCCTCCATCGCGTGGCAATCGTTATTGTCTCACGTGTGTGGACAGATGGACTCGTTGGCCCGAGGCGATCCCGATACCGGATCAGACGGCTGAGACAGTTGCCGAAGCTTTCCTTTCAGTTTGGATCGCCAGGTTTGGATGTCCGCAGACCATCATCACAGACCAGGGAGCACAATTCGAGTCTCAACTTCTCAAGCAGTTTTCGAACCTTTTGGGAGCTGAGAAGTCTCGGACTACCGCTTACCACCCCGCAGCTAACGGCATGGTTGAGCGGTTTCACAGAGGTCTTAAGGCTGCGATTCGCTGTCAAGCCTCCGAGGACTGGGTTGCGAAACTCCCCTTGATCTTGCTTGGTCTGCGCTCCGCCATCCGCGAAGACTTGGACGCCTCGATTACTCAGTTCGTATTCGGCTCGACACCACGCCTGCCCGGTGAGTTCTTCGCAGAAGCTACGGTCACGCCAACTCCTCGCCAGCTTCATGACTGCGTCAAGCGGTTCCGGACAGGCATGAACCTCTTGAAGCCTGTTCCTGTGGCACGTCACTCCAGACCAGATGTATTCGTCCACAAGGAACTCGGTACATGCTCTCACGTGTTTGTTCGGGTCGACTCAGTGCGCCGCCCTCTTCAGCCTCCTTACGAGGGTCCATTCAAGATTCTCCGTAGGAATAGGAAGAACCTTCAAATAGAGCGTGGTAACCACAAGGTAACAGTTTCGATTGATCGAGTTAAGCCAGCATTCCTCCTTCAGCCACAGCTTGAGACGGGAAGCTCTCAACATCCCCGGACTGTTCCTGTTCAACCCGCAGAGACTGTTAGTCGTTCCGGAAGGCGAATCCGTTTCAGGATACCCCTTGATCACTGAGGGGGGGTACTGTGGCGGCTAAAGTTCGACTACGGTTCGAGTCCCACTGCTATTGTTCTATAATCTCCAGTGCGGTTCGAGTCCCACTTCTAATGTTCTGTAAATTCCAGTGTAGTTTATGCAAATGAACTGTTATGGAATTTAGTATTAGGGTGTGGCAACACATCCCCTATCTTATAAAAGGCGATCACTGTTTGTCAATCCTTCTTATCTTATCTTCTTGTTGCCGTGCCGGCACAGCTATAACCTTGATTTTTAATGTTCAAATAAACTTGTTGAGTTTTATCCAATCTGCCTTCTTATTTAAGCCACCTTCTGAACATGAGCATGTGAACCTGATGAACTGCTTAAGCGGTTGGCACAAGGCTTATTGCACATCCTCAAAAGAATCCGGACAGTTTGATACCAAATATGTGTTATACGGATCAGTAATTAAAAAGCCTATCTCTGGAAACCGTTCACCAAAAACTTTTTTTAGAACAGAGAGACACTTAATTGAACATTTAAGGCAAGGGAAAATATTGACACACTAAACATATATAATATTCAAGAACTAAAGTGACTAAAAACTTTTAAAATATTTTTAATTTGCTTTATGAAGTTTCAAAATGAGGAGATAAGATTAAGACCACTCAGAGAACTAAAAGAATTACAACCATAAATGTTTCATCGAAGAAAACTGAGACATTATAAAGCCTGTACCGGTAGTAGACTAAGGATCTTTAAAAACAGACAGGAAAAGATGATCATTTCATTTTCAATCATGCTCCTCTTATGTAGAATGTTTATTAACCATCCTCAAAAACGTTTAAAAATGATTTTTCCTTTCGATTTAAATTCCCTTCACTTCTAGATAATGAGTAGGGTGGGTTGGGGTAAAATGGGTCATTTAAAGGTACCTTCACATTCTAAGTTTTATTTTATCAAAACTATTACTTTTTAATGATTTCTTTTAATTGGATCTTGACACTACAATCCTTCAGAACATTTTCATATAATTTTATCAAATATTTTTTATTTATAAGTTGGTTAAACTTAGCATCAAAAGTAATGACCTATTTTACCCCAATGTGGGGTAAAATGGGTCTCATTGCAAAAATATGTCAAATGTATTTATTACTAAATATACATGAAAATAAGAAAAAATGCAATCGGCTAAGCCATTTTTATCTGAAGAAATTTGTTTTAATTTGTACTTTAATGAAATTGTATACGTCCGAAGTTAATGAACATTGTTCAAACGTAGCAATTAAAATACTTCATTTGGAGAAAAAAATTAACTTGTTTGACAGTTCAATGTATATTTGAAGGAAATAAGTTAAAAACATTGTTTTTACTTAATACAGAAGGCCTCCTAACTATGACCCATTTTACCCCAAGTACAAAATATCGTTATAAAAGATAAAATATTTTATATTTTTCTACGCTGATTGGCTTGAAATGTCTCTCAGACTTTCTTTTATGAAAAACTATCACAAAAGTCTGCTGTAATTTATTACAATATATAGTTATTTCGAAGTTGGTAAACCCTGTTTTTTCGATGACATCATTTACGGTTCAATTTAAATATTTTTTCAGTCCTCAAATTCATAAATCTTTATTTTTGACAGTTGAAAAAGGTTGCCAACAGATTAAAGAATATAATAAAAAAAATTAGTGAAAACAAATTCAATATAAATTTGATTATATCGAGTTAATTAAAACTGACCCATTTTACCCCATGACTAACGTGACCAGACGTCCCGTTTTGAACGGGACCGTCCCTTTTTAGAGTTACGAGTCCCGGTGTCCCCGAAATGAACTCTGGGACGCAAAATTGTCCCGTTTTCTGAAACCGCGCCAAAATTTGAGTGTTTTTGACGAATTTTTGTTAACTTGTAACTACATTACATTGCAGAAAGTAACCGAATAGAATAATCTAAATGTTTCCACGAAAACTCGTTGGGTGAAAATATTCAAACACTTTCAAGCCAACAATCTTCAGCATGAAAACTTTTCTATTTTAATTGAATATATTTTAAGTTTGCCTGCTACAAATGCTCCAGTAGAAAGATTATTTTCTAAAATGAGCAAATTGTGGCCATCTGAGAAGACCCAGTTACAAATTTCAGTTTTAAAGACGATGTTGATAATTAAGGTGAATATAAAAAACGTGCCCAGAGTTTCATTCTTACTTAAAATCATCACCAGCTAGTATATTAAAGCAAATTTGTTCCTCTGATAAATATAAATATAACTAAACGTTTAGGGTATATTTTTTAGTTCGTAACTTTTAAGCTAACTGACTTTTTCTGAATAAATAACTTTTTTTTAAAGTGTTTTTTATTGACTACCTGTTACCTACCTAAATAAACCAATGTCCCGTTTTGAGTCAAAAAATAAATGGTCATATTACCCATGACCCACTTTACCCCAACCCACCCTATTCTATGTAGGAAATTAAATTCTCACTTTCTTTTGCAGTTAAGATAAAATTTTAAAATTTCTGATTAAGTTAATAAACCTCTCAGTATAAAACATTTAAAAAATATTGATCACTAATTAAACAATGATTAAAAATTACGGGTTGTTTCGAAATAATAGAGGGAAAATTTGTGGAAGGCCTTTTTTGCTAATATTGTTAGAGAAGTGAAACTTCGTGAAAAATTCCTTACAAAGCATGATGACGTTAACTAACGTTTCTGAAACAAGCGAGTAATGTACAAGATATTTGGAAAACAATTCAATTCTCAGACATTCGAAGCATAAAGGATAGCTAAGGTATAGAAATTCCAAAAGAATACCCATTAAGCTTGGCTGAAGGGTCAAACGATTTGGAACACAATCGCTAACATATTTCACCTTTTTTTCTCCCCCTTCTCGACACCCACATCTGTCACGAGATTTAAAGAGCTTCCGAAAAGCGATTTAAAATCCGACCCACCCGGTATACAACACCAGCATTCATTCTTTTTTTAATAATATTTTTAGAATTATTCTTCTTTCCCTCTTCACTTATCCCCCAAAGTGCGTTCGTTCAAGACCGCGTCTCTCCTACTCGGGTTATAAATACTCCAAGAGACCCTTCAAGAGGCGGGAGAAAGAAAGAAAAATTTACGACGGGAAAAGCTTCCATGGCAAACAGAACAGAAGAAAAAAAGACGCCATGAAGAGAACACGGAATAAAAAAAAATCATCGCGGTGCCAGACATAAGTGCTCGATGCAAGAGAAACCAGGAGGAGGCAATCGATGGCAGAGTGAGCAAGCGAGTTCGATAGCGGGCAGCGGCCTTTTATCATGCAGGCACAGCTGCGACTTTTTATCTTCGGATTTCCTAGGCGGAACTATGGAAAGAGGGTTGCATTTTGCAGGGGCTTTTTACTAAAGGGCGCTAAGGGGATTGTAGGTTATAATATGCACACAGAAGAAACACAGCTGCCAGCTTTTCATGGGATTCTCGAGAATGAAGCAAACACCTTGTGTGAAAACTGATAAGTGAACAGAAAAGAGGGAGACCCTTTCACATGAAACTATTAGACACGTGAATAATACACTAATAGACACATGAAACTATTTGAATTCAGTCTGGCTTCAAGACAAAAATAAGTGCAAGCAAAAGTAAAAAATAGGTAGTAAGTTCTAAGATGATGTGAAGAAAACAAGATAAGGAATGAGATACCTAAAACACAATGCGACTTAATATACTAAAAACTTCAAAAGGAACATTGAAAAACATGCAAAATATACCAATGATGCAAAAATTCCTGTATACATTTTAAAAATCTATTATAAAATACCCTAAAAATTACCTTCACTCCCTTTAAAAACCTATAATAATACTAGTTTCTGCCTATACTCTATTTGCATTGGTGCTACCTTTCAGTTAAACAAACTAATTTGTAACGTGACGTCCATAAATTGCGTGAGGAAAAAAGGGGATCCAGCAAAATCTCACCAGGGGGTAGTCCATAAAAATATCACGTCTACTATTAGTTTAAAAATGAACAATTTTTCTTTAATCTTTTCTAAACAAGGTTAAGAAAATGCACACATTAGTCAAAACAGAAGAAATATAATACGTTTGCTACAGAGAAAACTATATCACGCGAGAATTGGGGGGGAGAGGGTCCAGCAAAATGAAAATAAATATCACTATTCACTCACTCAAACCAGAGGGGTCCAAAACTTGGAAATAACTACGTTTACGTAATTCATAATTAAACGTCTTCTACTTCTAATATCTAATATATTATGCACTATCTATCTATACTTCATTTAAATTCTTGAGAGTAATGAAATGTTTTAATTCCAAATTACTTTTTCAGAACACAATACAGTATGGAGACAAGGCAAACATAAATACAGATTTCAAAGTTTGTAATATTTAAACATATCCACAAACAGCAAAATAAGTAAAACTTATATCCAACAAAAGATAAATGCTTAAAATTACCTGAAAATTTGAGATACTTCTTGTTTTTAAATCCAGAGAAAAGTTTAAGCGCAAAGATCACAGCTAAAATAAAAACGCAATTCTGAGTAATGATAACAAAAAATTTAAACAAAATTCTGAGAAAATAAACAAAGTATTCAATGCAGTTCTAATTAAATTGCTAACAAAAATAAATTTCGTACCTCGTAATTAATTCTGAAATCATGCATTAAAATCATACATATGGATAGAAAATCGACGAATCAAAAGCTGCAAACTATAAATACACAGTCAGTAAGTATAGGAAAAAAAATTCCAGTTATTAATACAATAACACCATCGTCAATATGTAAGAGTAAACAATTACTATTGGTATTAAATTATATAAGACAGTATAGTCTTAACAATTTTCCACTTTTTAATTACGTTCCTGTTAAAAAATATAAAATTTCCAGTGAAAGAATAAATAGAATTATACCAAGAGGAATTAAATTATATAAGATAGTATAGTCTTAACAATTTTCCATTTTTTAATTACGTTCCTGTTAAAAAGATAAAATTTCCAGTAAAAGAATAAATAGAATTATACCAAGAAATAGCAAGTGCAGAAGAGTTATGTAATAATTAGAAAAACGATGACACAAAAAAAGCTAAAAAGATTATACTTTCCACCCAGTGAAACCAGTCCAGTTTCGGTTTTGTTTTATACTGAAAATGGAATAAAAAAATAAAAGGAGAAAAAGAAATCCACAACATGAAATATACGGAACCCTAACTATGTACGGAACGCACTTTTGATAGTTTTTTTATTCGAAGTATCAGAAGCATCCAAGAATAATTTAACACGAAGAAGGAAATGATATTTTTTTAACAATTATGTGTTCCCATAGAGGTAGAATGTGTTCACTTTCTTTAACATGATCAACACATCATTTACAATAGAAAACCTGTAAACATTTCTCTCGGAAAATATGCCCAGTCGTCGTTTTCCCACATATACCCCCATATCGGTTAAAAAATTTTATGAGTGTGTTTTCATGCAAAATTCCCATGGAGGCTTCAAATCTTCTGTTTCATTGAAATATTGACAAAAATTATAGCCTCCCCGTTAGTGTTATGTCCCGCTTTTTCTATTGAAAAACCTGGTCACACTCACACTATCCATGCAAAATCCTATTCATTGCGAAAATTGATACAAAACAATTGAGTTCGTTAAACGATAGAAGTAAAAAAAGACATCATTTACAATATATATAGAAAACCTGTAAACATTTCTCTCGGAAAATATGCCCAGTCGTCGTTTTCCCACATATACCCCCCCATATCGGTTAAAAAATTTTATGAGTGCGTTTTCATGCAAAATTCCCATGGAGGCTTCAAATCTTCTGTTTCATTGAAATATTGACAAAAATTATAGCCTCCCTCGTTAGTGTAATGTCCCGCTTTTTCTATTGAAAAACCTGGTCACACTCACACTATCCATGCAAAATCCTATTAATTGCGAAAATTGATACAAAACAAAATAGAGTTCGTTAAACGATAGAAGTTAAACACAAGAAACTTAACCTTTTTAAAAAAACCCGTTCAACCCTTTCGGAAAACCGATAAGTACTCGAATCTAGGGATGTTACGTATTAGTTAAAGTGTGGAACCGGTTCCACAGTTCCAGTTCCAAGGTGGGATTAGGTTCCCTTAACAGTTCCAGTTCCAAACGGTTCCAACTTTAAAACCGTTCATATAAAAAACGCAAGGGTCCCAAAGACAAAAAGAAGCAATAAAGTCAAAAAATTCAAAAATTGACCAGTGGTCAAATGGGGTTGACGAAAGGTCAGGGACGCCTAAAACAACCATGAGACAAAAAGAAAAGGTCAGAAACGTTACATATAGCGAGAAAAAATGGATTGACCACTGGTCAAGAGATATTGACCAGTGGTCAACACCAAAATGTTACCCGTCTCAAGGCTTTTGGTTTGATACCCCATATGACCTACTTAAGTGCCAAAGCAAAGAAGTTACAAAAAGTTGACCGGACTGACCAATGGTCAACCATAACCAAAGACACATGTTATAACATTAGGGATTACAAAATATCAATTAGCAACTCCTAAATTTATTTTATAATGAATTTCAGTCACCTTGGACAGTGGTCAAATGAGGTTGACCAAAGGCCAGGACCCTCAAAACAATCAAGAGACAAAAGGAGAAAGTCAGAAAAGTTGCATATCATGAGAAAAAGTGGAATGACCACTGGTCAAGAGATATTGACCAGTGGTCAACACCAAAATGTTACCCGCCTTAAGGCGTTTGGTTTGAGCCCCCACATGACCTACTTCAGTGCCAAAGCACAGAAGTTGCAAAATGAGGATCGGACTGACCAATGGTCAGTCGGAACCAAAGATACACGTTATATCAATAGGGATTACAAAAGATAAATTGGCAACTCCAACATTTAGTTTATAGTGAATTTTAGTCATCTTGACCAGTGGTCAAGCTACAGGAAACTTAAAATGAATTTCCAGATTTAATTCTCATTCTCACAGACAGACAGTTATACCCTTCCCAACGAAGCCCAAACAGAAACAAACGCTTATACGTTCCAGTTCCAGGTTTATTAGTATTATTATCTTACCAGTTCCAAAGAGTTCCCAAGTTCTAAACCTAGTTATAAGTTCCAAAATAGCTCCAAAGTTCTTACCAGTTATAAGTTCCAAAAGAAGTTCTAATCAAGTTCCGGTTCCATTCCAGTTACGCGAATTCCTCCCAGCATAACTAATCCACTCGAAACAAGTTCCACGAGAACGTATTAGTTTCCGTAAAGAGTTCTGTCACTGGAACTTATTTCTCTCAGAACCGTTAGCGATCGCTAACAGTTCCAGGCCGACCCGGCCCATTCCGACAGCAAATCCATAGGAATTTCGGGCGGCAGTAATGAAAGCTCATAATCCGTGGAACTCAGGGTGTTAACGAAGCCGGCCCATTCCAACGGAAAATCCATAAGAATTTCGGGCGGAAGGGATAAAAGCTATCGACTGCTTTGGAGAGTTCTAATTGGCGCAGGCGGCTGTCAGTCATTCTTTTTTTCTTCTGCTGCTTCTTCGTCGAATCGGCAGATGTCTTTCTTTTTTATTTACTTTCCCTCGTTGCGGTTTTTCAGTGAGATAAGAGCATATTTGTTTTGAAAAGGGATTGATTAATTATAGATTCAGTTTTTTGGCAGATGTGCTCTATGGTGCGAATCGATTGTTGCGTTTTTGCCTCGCTGAGTTTTTTTTTGCTATAGAATACTAGCTGTTACGACCCGGCTTTGCCGGGTCGTAACAGCTAGGCTAGCCTTTTATGCGAGCTTCCCTCGTTACTACTTCAAGTTCCTATTAATTATACATTAAATAAGAAGTTTAACTTCTTTATCTTACCGCGAGATGGCATCATAGTGTGCGAGCGTTCCAGAATCAGTGATTAAATAAGAAGTTTAACTTCTTTATCTTACCGCGAGATGGCATCATAGTGTGCGAGCGTTCCAGAATCAGTGAGTCAGTGAGTGACGTGGGCTTTTATATGAGAGATATCTGTGCGGTAGCGGTTTGCGGGCATTGCTTATCTTTTAGTTTGGAAATGGCCTCTTTATTTGAGGCGTTCTCGTTCAATGTTGGATAGGATTGCAGAGAAATTTGGAGTTGTTATTGATCTTTATCGGTTCCAGGGTGGAACCGTTAAGCGGTCCTTCGTGGAACCGGTTCTGACGGTTCCATGCTGGGATTAGGTTCCATGGAACTGTTCCAGTGGAACCGTAACATCCCTACTCGAATCCAACGTTGTTTAGCTGCCAGATGGCACAGAACCAATTTTAACAACCGAGTGAAGAAAATAAAATGCCAGAATAAACTTAAAAAAATCCCAATGAGATACCAACTGGAATCCATGTCATTCTGAAGAGCTTTGGTAAAACGTCAGACCATGTATTGAAGAGAATCAAGACACTTATCAACGATGAAATGAAAATTAAGTAATATTTAAGGCTTGACATTGCACAGAAATAATAACACCTTTCTTTATGAAGGAAGTGTGAATAACAATTATTTACTGCCGTATAATATTAGATTCGAATATACGTATTTATTATTTCTTTAATTTTAAATTCCAGCATTTTAAGGAGAAAACTGGTCTGGAAGAAATATCTTGCATTAATTCTTAACGTAAAATTAGCCACACCAGGGTGATTAAGAATTTCTAGAGACTGGGATTTCTTCAAGACAATTGTTTTTGACTTTATAATAATACTAAATTTTAAGAATGGAAACGTTAATAATACAAACACCTGCAGATTTGAAACTACTAAGAAACAATTCAAATTTCCTTTAATTTAGGGATGCACAACCTTTTTGGGAGGGGGGCCACTCACATAGTTGATTGAGACACGGAGGGCCGCAAACAGTAACAGTAAAAATAAGGTAGAATTTGCATCTCAAGGAACTTAATATAAGATGTGAATAATTGAGTTTGTACCATTAAAGGGTTCTAGGGGTCCTCCTCAGAAAATTTTTTAAATTTAACCCCAAAAAAACAAAGCATTGACTAGTTTTTGCACATTTAGCCCAAATATTGCACATACATTTTAAGATGGGATTTGCATTTTGATTAACTTAATATTTATTTAAAAAATGATAATTATTGAATTCCAAATGTAAAGGGGGGTCTGGGGGTCCTACCCCAGAAAAATTTTGGAAATTTGACCCTAAAAAACAGGGTTTTAACTTATTTTAGAAATCAAGGGCTGGGGGGACTGGCTGGGGGGACAGGCCCCCAGCCTTCTGCTATCCCCCTTGATAGCATATCTGAAACAGGTTATGATCTAATAAGAATTAAAAAAATACACTGCATTATTATCTAATCTTGTTTCAAAGTGATCTTTTTGCAAAAATTTAGAACTTCGGAAATCCTTAAGAAAAATTTGTTGAAAATACTAAAATTGATAAAAAAAAGCTATGTCAGAGGTATCACTAGACTTATTAGACTCCTCTGACCACGCTTAAATTTTTCTGCATTGCAATTACAATGTGAAAAGAAGCCAGCTTCAACTAGGCGTCGTAAAAACGGCACTTTCGCGAAAATTCGCTATTTTTCGACTTTTCCGCGGCGCGTGATCCTAAACACCGGACTTCTGGCTTCAAAACTTCAAACCATTGTTAAGTTGTTTTTTCCACATCGCACCGTCGCACAAACAATACAAGAAGAAGCCAACTTCAATTAGGCGCCCGCCCAAAAATCGCGGCAGGAACGGAACACTTCGCGAGCAAAACGAAACTCGAAAAATCGCGATTTTCCCGACTTTTTTCCGCTATAAATCGTCACTTTTTCTCGGTTAAAATAAGGAAAGTAACAAAAGTTAGGAATTATCTGAAATATCCAAATTCGTTCGCGGGCCGCATGTTGATGGTTCGCGGGCCGCATGTGGCTCGCGGGCCGCAGGTTGTGCATCACTACTTTAATTGGTACTTAATCCTATGCTAAATTTTTGCTTAACAATTTTAGCGATTGATTCTGCCCCCCACGTATTGAAAGAACAAAGATTTCCCTCAAAGAACCACACAACACTATTTAAAATATATTATAAAATATCATATTACTTATATATTATATTAATCACTATCACTCAAATGAATGGGCGTCGTCAGCAAGAGAATGTTGAGGGGTATGCATAACGTGACCAGACGTCCCGTTTTGAACGGGACTGTCCCTTTTTAGAGTTACGAGTCCCGGTGTCCCCGAAATGAACTCTGGGACGCAAAAATGTCCCGTTTTCAGAAACCGCGCTAAAATTTGAGTGTTTTTGACGAATTTTTTTTAACTTGTAACTAAATTACATCGCAGAAAGTAACCAAATAGAATAATCTAAATGTTTCCACGAAAACTCGTTGGGTGGAAGTATTCAAACACTTTCAAGCCAACAATCTTCAGCATGATAACTTATCTATTTTGATTGAATATATTTTATGTTTGCCTGCTACAAATGCTCCAGTAGAAAGAGTATTTTCTATGATGAGGAAATTGTGGCCATCTGAGAAGACCCAGTTACAAAAATTTCAGTTCTAAAGGCGATGTTGATAATTAAGGTGAATATAAAAAACGTGCCCAGTTTCATTCTTACTTAAAATCATCACCAGCTAGTATATTAAAGCAAATTTGTTCCTCTGATAAATATAAATATAACTAAACGTTTCGGGTATATTTTTTAATTCGTAACTTTTAAGCTAACTGACTTTTTCTGAATAAATAACTTTTTTTTTTAAAAGTGTTTTTTAATGACTATCTGTTAATTGACCTAAATAAATCAATGTCCCGTTTTGAGTCAAAAAATAAATGGTCACATTAGGTATGCAGGGCTCCCAGCAGACATTTGGTTTGTCTTTAGGGAAAAAAGAGACCTAATATCTTTAAAAAAGAGGAAAAAGAGACCGAAATTTTAAGTCAAAATTTAACAGTGTCACGAAAAAAAATAGGTTGATGAAACAAAAATTTCAGAGTTTTATCCTCACAAAATAGTTAATGTTATAAAATTAATGTAGAAATTAGATAAAAAGGCGATTGATTGCCAAAGATTGAGATCCCAGGTGGATATGTGAACTTGTGATTGTGTCCTTTTTTATTTTTGGTACAATAAAAAAATTTAATTAAAATAATAAAGTATATTTTCAAGGTAATTTTTAAAAGTTGAAATGAAATATTCGGATAATCCTTCAAAACAGAAAGTATACTTTTCGTAACTTGGATCAAATTAAAATTAAAAAACTGAAAAGTTGAGATTATTCTTGAATAAAAAAATAGTGCTGTAGCCAAAAGGGGGGGGGGTTCTTTGGGTTCAGACCTAAAATATTTTTGAACCTATAGTTTTGATTTTATAATAACCAGTTGCCACTAAAGGGAGAAATTTTGATACTGTGTTTCTCATAAAAATTCTACACTTTAAAAGAGCGATCCTCTTTACTAGTAGTTGTAACCCAATAGGGCTCAAATATGTAAGTTTACACAATACTCTTTTAATGTTTAAATAACATATTTTCTATGGGAGGACCCCAAACATCCCTTTGAAACTCAGTGTGGCTTACAAGGAAGTCTTTGGATGCAACTGAAAAGGTCTCAAAATGAGCTAAAACACTGCTTCAAAAGATCAAATTTCCAAAAATTTTCTGGTGAAGCGCCCTCAAACTTTAGACTTATTGCACACAGATTAACATCCTATCACAGTAAGCGTTTTAAAACAATGCATGTAAAAACTCTCATAAGTATTTAGTACTCTCATAAGTATTGAGTCAAATCCCCAAAACAAATATCTAGTTATGGGCCTGAGGCCAAAAACGAGTTCGACACTGTTTCCAAGGGGCAAATTTGCAAAAAGTTTTTGAGGAGAGATCCTAATTAACACAGAAGAGTTAACCTCTTAATTAACAGAGAGAAGTATAGTTAAAAATGACCAATATATTTGGGTAACTACAGAAATTTCATTGATTTACAATAATGCATTTTTTTGGACCTCCAAAGGAAAATCCTGGCTATGCCGCTAAGTAAGGATGTCATACGGTCATATTTATCCTTTATACCCCTTTAACATAATCAAAACAGGATAATACTTATAATTTCTTCGGATAATATTTTTCAGACTATTTTTCACATACAATTTTTTCCATGGCTTCCGTAAAATTTTTGTATTTTACCCTAATAGATGCCTTGATTATAATCAAGTTATATCAGTTCTGCAACCTAAAAGTTATTTCACACTTGAAACCCATAACCAGACTTTTGTGGGGGGGGGTGGAAGGGGGCGAATTAATTCAAACTAACAGACCCTGTAAAATTTTGATCGCAGTTTGTATAAAATATGAACCCCAAGTAAAGATACAGGGATGAGGGTTCTTCACTGGAAAAGTTTGGGGAAAATTAGCCTTCAAAGTATTGTTTCAACTAATATTGTTGACCCATTGCTAACACCCAAAGAGACCAATATCTTGTAAGTCAGAATTTTCTACGGAAAATCACAGGAAATAAAAAGACATAAAAATTTCAAAGGTAGAGAGGGTCTGGGGGCGCTCCCCCAGAAAAATTTCGTAAATCTAACCCTTAAAAGTAGGGAAAAAAGGAAAAAAAGAGACCTTGATCCTAAAAAAGAGACTTTTAGAGACCTCAGGTGAAAAAAGAGACTTTTAGGGAAAAAAGAGACCTGCTGGGAGCCCTGGGTATGGCCCTGCAATAGACAATATGCACTATGTCACGAAACATCTTAAAACTTACCCAATTTACTAATTCGATCATGAAAAACCCAAAAATCAACTTTAAAAATCACAAAAAGTTTGCACAAAAAGTGTTTAAAAAAAGCCCTTAAGTCACCTGACTCAAAACGGGGCGTAACCTTGTGTGACGTCATACTTCAGTAGATTTGTTTCAGGCAATACTGTTTTGAGCACATGGAGCATAAAAACTTACTTTTTTGAACTCTCCCGTTATGCATCTCTTTAAGACTGCATAACACTGTTCTTGAAACTCAAAAATGTTTTTTTAGAATTAAAATTTTATTCCTTTTGTACAGATTCCTTGAATTTTCATTCAGTTTTTAGCATCAGAACTAACTTTGGAAATTTTGTAAATAAATAATGAATGTCATGTAGGTTTTTCTTACAATATTAAGTTTAATTATAGTCAGTATAAAATATTAAAAAAATCACTAGTAAAATAATAATTAATGAAAAAAAAACCTTTTTAAACTACAACGTTTTTAAAATGCACTAAAAAGTATAAAATAATTTTTTGCAACTCCTTGTAAAACGAAAAACGTGGGGATCATGCAATAATATTTACAGCCACTACTCTTGTCACTCTATTTACCATTATATCCACAGTTAAAAATTATTTAAATGAATGATGAAATTAAGTTGGATTAAATACCTAATGCATGATCCCCACGTTTTTCGTTTTACAAGGAGTTGCAAAAAATTATTTTATACTTTTTAGTGCATTTTAAAAACGTTGTTGTTTAAAAAGGTTTTTTTTTTCATTAATTATTTTCTGGTTTTTAGTTTTGTTGTGTAAAGTTTAGAATTCGCGACCTGAACGCCTTCCAAGAATTTTATTCTTTTCTCTTTTTAATAAAACTAAAAAGTGTTTTTTTCCTGAAATTTAACTATAACACATGGCTTTACTCTGTTTTGTTAAAATAATTGCACAGTTTTTGCCTCTAGCTATTATTCAGATGACGTTGGAAATTTTTGAAACACTAGTAATATAAAAAAAGTGTTTTAAAAATATATTGGTGAGAAACTTTTCAGTAACTAATTAATAAAGTCAGTCCCTTAGATGTATTACAAATACAAAACTTGCATGAAGTACTGCATGTACTGTGTATTACTTTTATTCTTACAAATTTTCATTTTACTAATATTTTATACAACACTTCTAAAGCCATCTTGATAACGAGAGGAGGCAAACTGCACAACAATTATTTTTTAACAATAAGGTCCTATAGTTGAACTTCTAAACTTTAAGTCCCCCTGGGGGTTCAGGGACAGCAAATTGAACCATACTAACGAGATAATATCGTATTGTCATCCAGATCTGAACTACGTTCAAAATTTCAAGTCTCTAGCTCATGGGGAAGTATGCTTAAAATTGATTACTAAATTCCTCCCGAACAGACAGATAGACGGACGGACGGACAGACAAGATTGAAAGCGACCTAATAAAAACGTTGTAAAAATGTAAAAAACATTTAAAAACCAAAAAATCTTAGAATTTTTGAACTGTTGCAACAGTAAATAATTTATTTGACTTTATTTAATTCTTTCATTTATTAATTTAAACTGATGATAATCAAGCATTCCATTCATAGCAATAGAAATGTTACTAGTATCACAAAAATTCTAGTTTTCTTTTGCTATGCATTATTACATTTTATGCAGCTGGCATCACGTTTTTGTTTGTTTCTTTGTGTCTCGAAGCATAAAGTTACACAATTTATGACGGATATACGAAAAAACCGTTCAATAAAATAATAAATTTTATAATAAATAAGTAATTTTATATAAGTATTTATATATATAAGTTTATATATAAATACTTATATATAAATACAGTCGAGTCCGCTTAATGTGATCACGGTTAATGTTATCAATCGGATAATGTTATCGAAATTGACAGGTCCCGATCATTCCTATATTTAATTAATGTAAAATACATCGTTTAATGTGATCAATTTTGCATCATCACTCCGCTTAATGTTATCAAAATTTGTCCTATCCCCTTTAAAACGACCACTTTTGAGTTCTAATTTCATGTTGAAGGTCAATTTTTACAAGTAAACATCTGCTCCATGATAACATCTGGGGCTTCTTTTTATCTGAAACTCAATATGAGTAAGAAAAATAATATATTCCGCCTGTTATATTGAAAGAAAGCGGTTATAGGGGGGGTCTGAATCCATACTTGTGATTGGTTAAAGAAACACCAAGATCCAGGCTTTGCAGATGTTTCTGATAAGAGATTTTGATTTTCCCTCGTTTACTGGAATTCAGATTATGTAATAAATAAGTGGTTTATTGGAGTGGAAGGATATAATGGGGCGGAAGAGAGAGAGGCCTTTCTTTAAAAATACAAAGTAAGTGATTATTTAAATTGTATTAACTGAACTACTCTTATATTTTCCCCTTAAAATTTTACCTAGTGTAAAAATAGAGCTTTGAATACATTTATTACGATTACATAATTTGGTTTTTAAAACAAACAATCTAGTTACACTGTTTGCTGTTTTTTGATATGAGATCGCTTATTGTTATCGATCGGATAATATTATCAGTTTATTCTTGGACAATTGCGATCACATTAAGCGGACTCGACTGTACTTACTTAATATATTACTTAATATATTAATATATATATTGAGTACTCAATACATTATATACATTATATATACAATACATTATATACTCAATACATTATATATATTGAATACTCAATATATTCAATTACTTAATATACAAAAATACTTAATATATAAATTTATTTATATAAATTTTATATAAATAAATTTTATTTTATCTGATTTACATCATTTTACCTGATTTGATTTTGGATATTTTGTAATTTTTTTGGATTTAATCTGATCTATATCAACTGGTCTGATCTAATCTTAAATATTTTGTTAAATTTTGCATTTAAGTTCAGTTTGCAGAGAATAAGTTCAATGAGCAAATCTTTGTGAGGATTTCAAAGCGATCCGAAAGGTCCTGCATACGCAGCTAGGTGAGCGATAGCGAGTAGGGGGAGGTAGCTCCCTAATCTTATAAAAAATATCAAAAAGATAATGAATACATTTTGTTATATTTTTTCACGTCACAAGTTTCTAACGCCTTATTTAAATTTCCTAAGTATGATGATTAAGTTATAAAATTTACAACTAAAGTTATATCAGCTATATAAAACTGAATATAACTAATTCCCTCAAAATAGAAATATAAAGGCATACTAAACGGTAAAAAGTTTCATGTGAAAAAGTATTTCCGATTTTTATTGACGAGAAATTTCAAAGATAATCAATAATTTAATGTAGCTTAATAAACGTTTTCTCATTCGCCAAATGTACGCTTAAAATGCCAAATATTGCAGTTCAATTCATACAAGCTTCCCTCTTCTTTTAGACTCGTCTACTCACGGCAACCCTGTTCATAGCTCTTCTCCTCGCGGTCTATCAGTATTAGCGAAGCGTTTAATTCAAAAGTAACACATTTCGAGGAAACAAACATTTTACAGGTATTTTGCAACGCAAACGAAGTCACTGCTGTTGCCCTTCAGGAATTCGGAGAAGAAATCGAATCGTAAAATGTGCGAATCTGCATTCATTGAAACGCTAGAGAACAGCTAGTTTAGAATCTTAAAACTCTCTACTGACGAGCGTTTCAATTGCAATTATTTAATTTTGCTTCTAATAATTGAATTCTCGAGGGTGCTAAGTAACCAGTAGCCATTTTTATAAAACTTGCCATTGCCCCTCGTTAGAGCGATTAATACTTCAGAATGTCCTCTAACTTGAAACAACTTGAAAGGGAAAAAATTACAACTGCTACTTCAAAAATTCACGTTATTCGCAAGCAATAAAAAAGAAAGATACGAACTGGGTTCGAGGTGTGGGTGGATATTACAAAAATATTTTGATGTTTCTCCAAAAGACTATCTCAACAGAATACGGTTTAGGGGCATTTTGGTTGATTGGGTGTTTTATGGCGCATGATCCACAAGGGACATTTTGGAAAATATTATCTCATTTGATAAGATTAAGTCACCAATTTGCTATAAAGTAAAAATCCAGTCTTTATTTTGTGGTTCCAACTTTATTTCTCCCAGCAATCCTCTTATGAATTTGAAAATTGCCAAACATATTAGGTAGTTTAAAGAGAGTTTCTTTTATCTCAAATTATTTACAAAGTATTAAATTTATATATAAGTAAATCTTTGCATCAGTTTTTCAATCGTACCACTTCATTATTATATTCAGGAACCCGTTTTACACACCATACGAACGGAACACCTGATGGTTTGCGAGATCCACCGGTTGGGAAACGATGCAATAGTAGAGAGAAAAAGGAACAAACGTAACCCAGTGTCTAATTCTACTTTCATAAAGGACAAACCGTGAAGGGTAGAGACTACATGAATAATAGAAAGTTAACTCAAAATATCAACCGACAAGCATTCCTGCGATAAAAATACTTCATTTCTAAGTTGTTGGGCAAGTTTAACAACCCAACGCGAGAAGCAAGCACTAGAATTTCTCATCATCACAACCCAACAGACCGTAGAAAACAATGGCCACAACATCAGCACCAAATCGCAAGAAGGGGGACCCAATTCTCTCGGAAGCGGCATCTACTTAGCCAAACGTGTCACCAGACAAAAGGCCTACCAATGCGATTAGGTAATCAAGGGAAAGAAGCGCCGAAGCTTAAATCCGTCGGCTCCTTATAAAACACACGGTGCTATTCAAATTCGTATTAAGGTTCAATTGCGACAGGGGATTTTTGAGAGCAGCCTGACTTCCTTTGTCGTAAGTTAAGTTGCCAAGAGTATTACTGCTATTATTCTCCAAACACGCGTGCTTTTGTTGAAATAATGGCTTATTTTAAACAAGGGGGAAACTCGGGTGCGTAATTTGTGCAAAAGTTCGATGGAAATGAATTTGAGAGTGGTTTAACCCCCCAACGAGAGTTTCTAAACAGGTAAAGACGAAATCATCGAACCTTATCCACATTTACGATACCAAAAACAAAATTTGATTGGTGACTGGTAATATAATAATACACGCACTAAAAGTAACACTTTTTTATACTGTCTTATCATGAGAAAAAAAACGAAAACCATGTGTCCTGTCTACTTCTCTTCCGGCGCGCCTGACACATTTCCACTGACACTCTCAACTTCACAACCTTTTCAAAGTTAAATTCAGCATTGGGTGCACTAATTTTAACTATTTGAATGCGTATTTCATTTTATGGGTTACTTTAATTTGAAAATCGGTCAAACGTGTGATTATTTTTGAAAAACTTGAAAAATGGATAAATATGTAATAAAAATATGCAGTTATAGATTGAATATGTAAAAATATGTAAATAAACCGAAATATGTAAAAATATGTAAAATAAACATGGTCTTAATCGATTCAAAATCTTTTAAAACGTATAGAATTCAATTGAATTCTTAAGAGCACACTTTAATATCAGATTCCTGAACAAATATGCAATTACATATAAATCCTAGCCCTAATTATAAAACTACAACTTGAAGCTTTCTGAGTTATGAAGCCTGAAAAACATCAACGCGAATTCCAATTTCGGTAAAGTTGTTTTTTCCGCAATGCGAACGGAACACGAGAAGAAGCAAACTTCTCTACAAAAAAACTACATGTGAGCGCGCTCAAGACTCACTGGCGAATCCGAAAAACCAGGGATGAGTTCGTCTAAAGATGAAAAAAAGTAAAAAAAAAGATTTTTTAAAAAACGCTTTTAAAATACGCTAGTAATTTATATATTTTTTTCAATTTAAATTTTTTTTAATTTGTACAAATTCACCTGAAGGTATGGACCCGTTTATGTAATTCAAGTTTAGTAACACTAACATCTATGCCGAACGAGGGTTCGAACCCCAGACGTACGGCTTTGCAGTCAGATGCTCTAAACACTAGGCCATTACGTCGGTATTTATGTATAATTTTACATAGAACATAGAATAAACAAGTTAGAATAAATAGTGAATAAAGAGTTACTAGCGCCCACGCTTTTATTTTTAGTGATTAGAAAATCAGTTATTATTTACTTACCAAAAAGTTATTTTCTACTTCCCAATAAATTATTTGTCAAACCGAATTAATTATTTTTGACCTTTTAGAACACTTCAATAAAAGCGTTTTTTAAAAAATCTTTTTTTTACTTTTTTTATTTTCTACTTTTTAGTCATGGTATTTTTTTAACAAAAACTCACAAGAAAAAATTTATTTATTTCAACCATATTTAATCTGATGTTAGAATGGAATTTTAGTTTTCAACAATATGATGGTGAAATATGACACGCTCACTCGCATAGAGGTATAAAAATAATAGAGACGGCATGGACGGCAACCCTGTGTTCCAAAGATCAATGCTAGGCAAAAAGAATTCTTTAACATTGGAGCTCCCATAGACCCGTCGATTTCGAAGGTGAAAAATCGTAATAACTCATAGAAAAATAATCAGAAAAAGAAAAAAACACCTGTTTATGATGTAGAAGGAAAAGACTAATTATTCTGAGCTTAAAAATTTATAATATCTCCGAAACATTTTTATGAATGGGATTTTAAAAAACTTCGCGCCGAGTTCGTTCGACTTTCACGAGCTATATTCAATTATATTTGACAGAATTTCAGTTAAATTACTTCTAGTATTATAAAATGAAGATTTGTGATTAGATTGGATGTGTTTTTGAGTCATTCAAATTGAATATTTCTGGTTGAAAATTGTGTTTTGCGAAGTTAAGTCATGAAATGAGCTTTGGCGGCCGTTGGCGATCGAGCTTGGCGCTTGTTTTGTGTTGGGGCGGGTTTAATTTTAGCGCGTTATTATTTTTTATTTTGCCTCTTTCTCAAGAATTCAAGAAGATAATTTCCAATAATTATTAAAGAATAATATAAATGCATATTCCAATTATTGAGATGCAGTTTCTAAATAATTGTGATTTTTTAAAGTTTCTGTGGATTTTTTTTGCCATATTGTAAAGACTATTTTTAGATTGCTGCTACATTAATGCTAAATGTATCATAATAAGTTACCAATATTTACATTTATGTAATTTTTGTCACAATATTGTTAATAATATTACTATGGATATTTGTACAAGATTTGGGTACTTCTTTTAGAATTTTAATACCTTAATAAAATAATGTAATAATAATTAATGTCTCCATCACTGGGGCTGTTTAAAAAAAGTTTCGCTTTGATATCCTTGAAATTTCATAACACAAAACCTAATCAGTAGAATGTAATCTTATTAATATAATTTACTAGTTCAAAAGCCATCAAATGTTTAATTCGAAAATATTTTTTCAGTTGCGAGTTTGCCATTAAAAAAACTGTAATCAGCAGATTGGTTGGTTGGGGTTTTATGGCATAAGACCCCCCCCTATTTTCAGAAAAAAAATTTTGAGGCCACATACTCTTATGAATGAAGATTACCGTCACTCTTTTTCCTATTAGTTTTTGGGTATTTAAATTTTGAAGTTTCAAGCTCTTCGGTTTTTGCAACAGTGTTTGCTAAGATCGCGAAGTGATAAGTAGAGGGGGTTAACGAGCTTTAATGAGAAAGGGGAAGAGTCTCCAAGTTAAATAAGGTAAAAAGTAGACCATCAAATTTCAAAGTGATAATTCACTTCACAAATCCATAAACTTCTTCCCTGTATGTTTTCGGATGTAATTCGCTATTCAAATTACACAATTTATGCACTTCTATAAAAGCAAAATTAATTAACTATTTTTTTTAATCTTTCTAACCACTTAAAGTAAGTTTACTTTTTTGGTATTCATCAATTTAAAATTGCTTTCCTTTAAATATTGCGTGTGCTTTATCGTTCTGAATTAGAATAGGATATAGAGTAGTGTTAATTTCATATATGTTTCAGATAACAGATACTGGAATTAAAATTACTTAAATAAAATGTAACCTTTAAAAACAGAAGCTATCACTAATTTATATTTTAACTGTAAAAAATACGATAGCATTGATACAAAAATACGAAACTTATAAGGCAACAAAAATAATATATATTCTGAGCGCCGTGCCAAACAGCGCGATAACCTCGCCAAATAGCGTGAATTCTCGTAAATCATAACTTTGACATGCTAGGCAGTCATGGTATCGCTCGCTTCCGTTGAAATCGGACCCGATTCCTCCTCTAAACTCTATGCTCACTCGCCGATAAAATCCGTTCATATCAAAAAGATTCACAAGAAAAAGAAAGCATCCCATTCAGAAGACCATAAATTATAAAAGTAGCATATTTTTTTGATCTTCCGATTCCTCGGAATGGCCACCAATTTTCGGCGATTTCTCGCTTTTCTGGCGATTTCTCGCTCTTCCGGCGATTTCTTTCTCGCGGTTATTATCTTAAATCGCTAATTATCTCAATTGTTAATTGGAAGGTAAGAAATCACGTTTTGAAGATTAAGTATTGTAGTGATATACCTAATATATTATCTTACATGTTTTGGGAGCCATTGGCTTCACGGAAGTGTCTCAAATTTGAATTAAAAGGATAACTAAAAACACTCGTTAATTACCTTAATTACGGAGGTTTTGACTAGTTGATTATTGAATATTGCATTCTCATCGAGTTTACACCATGGTCAGGGCCGCCCATAGGGGGCAGCAACCCCGACAAATGTCGGAGGGCCCGGAGCTTTAAGGGGCCCGGGCCCACGAGTTCCACTTTGTTTTTTTAGTCAGAGTCTGTACTAGATGTTTTTTTTATTTTCCAAATAAAAATTGAACTCGCTGAATTCATATCATTTAGCATATTCAGTTCCCGAAACGGACGGGTCCGTCAAAAGTGGTCGGTCTCTTTTTCAGAAGTTTCATCTCCAATCAAATTCTGAAACATGAGATAACACAACCCCTTCCCAACGTAACCACTTCCCGCACACTGGAAAAAGCTACCAATATTTCTTGCTATGGCATTTTATGCACCAAAATGAGTTAAAACCCTGTTATTTTAACTCTTTAAGGCACAGATTTTTATTTCACTCATAAAATCAAAACTACTTATATCTACGAACTAAAGGATGTTATTAAAACTGAAAAATATCATTTTTAATTTTTTTTAGTAATTACAGTAACAGTTGTGAGGTGGTAAACATGGTATACCACCATGCTTTAATGGACGTAAAAATTTCAATGGACATACACAACTTTTACATTGATTTTTTAATTTTTAGTCTTTAATTTAGTTAAATTAGTCTTTAATTTAGTTAAATATTATTTTTAGTCGATCATCAATCATACGCTCTCTTCATCTGATGGAATTTCAACTCAAACAAGAGCAATTTTACCGTTACTTTCACCGTTACTTCCTTTTTACAATACTATAGAACAGGGGTTCCCAACCTTTTTCTACCTGCGTACCACTTCGACTTTTTGAGAAATTTTAGCGTACCACCAACTTAAATATTTTTATAAACGTATAATATTTACTCTTCTAAAATTGTTCATAGGCTTTTTGAATTAAATTCCTGAGAAAACTTCATATTTAATGGTTAGATATTTGTTTTTTATAACATGCTTATAATAAAGGAGAAATAAAAAGATTAAAATGGTATCAATTTACAGTTTTATTTGTTATACCCATAGGTCTAAAAACATACAAATAAAAAAATTAGTACAAACTCAGCAAAAAATTAACGATAAAGAAGCGAGTCCGAGTGGTTTCGCAATTGGGACTGTCCTCGCATTACATATCGACAGCCACGTTGCAAAAGCCTGTAAGAACATTTTTTGGCGAAAATAAGGTTTTGAGTTGTACTTGTTAAAGATGGTCTTGTCTTGCGCACATCTCAGTGCCACCAAAATCGGCCTAAGACGCTTCATAACTTCTCCATGACGATTTGTAATAACCTGTAAGTTGGGAACCTCCCCATCACAAGCAAAACTATGTAAGTTGCAGTGACGCTGAGGGGAAGCCGTGTCGTCCTCAGAAAAACCATACTCAGTTTCATAGTTGCCTTTAATGTACAATAAAAATGGGACAGAAAAAGTACAGTTCATAAGACGAAAAATATGCAGTTTTTTTCGTCTCCTGAAAACTTTGAGGTTTTGCACTTAAAGGCTTTTGCAACGTGGCTGTCGATATATCGCTTTGACTCACGCGTACCACCTGAAACGTTCCCGCGTACCACCAGTGGTACGCGTACCACCGGTTGGGAACCCCTGCTATAGAACATCTAATATAGTAAAAGAAGTCATAAGTTTTGAAAGAATATATTATGCAATATTTTAATTGCTATAAAACCTCATTTACAAGAGTTTCAAGGGACATCAAACAATATATCATTACACAAATTACCGTTTTGCATGTATAATAGAAGCCTACAACTTAAGAACACGTATCAGGCTTTAGAATACACATTAATAAATTAATTTGCACGTTTATCTAATTAATATTAAGGTTTTGCAACTTTGCATGCTTTGCTTTTTTGACTTGCATAAATGCACAGTGGTATTTTTTTATTACCACCTTATGTTCAACAACATTACATAGTTATTATTGTAATTAAATTTATTTATCAAATGTACGTATCTTCTATCAACATATCTTTATCTGATATTAAGGGAAATTTGTCAGTGGAACAAAAAATGTATAGAAGAAGCACCGATGAAATCAGAAGCGAGAGCACGTGCCCGACATTAAGACAGTCTCAAGCGAATTCTTTAAATAATTTCCGGAAATGGACAATAACCGCCATCTATATTTGAAGAATAGAAGTGTGTGAACACAAAAAACAATTGGTAGCAGATATTTACCCATATGCAAAGACTCAAAAAAATCGTGAATATGTGGTATGCTATGAATACCACCTAGCCCTAAAGAGTTAAGGTGAAATTTTGAAAAAAATTTCTGGGGGAGAACCCCCAGACCCCCTTGGTACTTGTAACTCTATTATTACAACCTTAAGTTCGTCAAAACGCGGAAATTCTACCATAAAACCTATATCCGAAATTCGGATGAGACGTATCAAAACGAGTTGAAAAAGAGGGTTTTTTTACTTAAATTTCCAAAAATTTTCTGGGGGAGGACCCCCAGTCCCCCCTTTTAGTAGGTGGAGCAGGATAATTCCACTACCCTTTCCATATAAAAATCAAAAAGATTCAATTGGACTTTGGAAATTCTTAGCCCTCCCCCAAAACCAAATCCTGGATCCGCCCCTGCAGGCAGAATTTAATGAAATTCGGTTTACAGGGGTTTTCGAGGGTGCTCTCTCCGAATCTCTAATAATAAATGAAGTTTTCAGTAGAATAAAGAAGTTATAAATGCTACTCCTTCGCCGGCAAACATTGTCCTCTAGCGGACTTGGGTTCCTATGAAAATCTTGTTGGTCATGGCATGACAGACATGCATGCTAATTTTCTACTCGACCTTTTGAGATACCCTGTATATTTTACTTAAGGGATACTTTGTGAAATGTAAATTCCTTATTATACTTCAAAAACTAAAAAAGTTAGGGGGCCCGTGATAAAATTTTGTCGGGGGGCCCGGTAGAGTTATGGGTGGCCCTGACCATGGTGCAAAGTTTCAGAACTTTATATCGTTTGGAAGTGCCTGAAATTTTATGTACAAGAATACGGAAAGAAAAAGTGATTAATCGTCCATGAAATATTGTAGTAACTGGGCAATTCTCGTTTTGACTTTTAAATATGATGAAGTTATGCCTTATACAACATTGTGCACGGTTTAGGGAGAATAGCCCCTTGGGAAAGGTCTCAAAATCTGGTTTTTCTGTTAATTAAAAATACTCGATAATTAACTTAATCCTTTGGTTGTTTGACTAGAGAATGGTTGGATATTGGAGTGTCATGAGGGTTACACCTATGTGCAAAGTTCCGGTGCCCTAACATATCGGGAAGTGCCCGAAAATCGAGTTTTTAAATTCCTCCAGTAAAACGCCGCCAAAAGCAAGTAGAATAAAAGCGTTTAATTAAAAAGAGGAAAAAGCGCTTGAGCTTAGTAATGTATAATTTTTTTAGGTGTGTGAAACAAATAATTTTATCAAGACAAATTTTAATTTACCTGGGTTATATTTGCGAGGATTTTAAGAACTTTAAACTGGCATTAAACTAGTCATTAATATTAGTCTAGATAAAAATATCTTTAAACATAGAAAAATACATATTTTACGTTATCTTCATTTGCATGAAAACAACCAAAATGTAACTAAAAGCAGATGAAAATTTAGGAAATCAGTTAAATACTAGAATAATTTATTGATTACTTAAAATATAATTAAATTACTGAATTTTTTACCAATATAATTTTTGAAAAGTGAAGAAAAAGTCAAGTGAATTTTTAAAAGTACTATTTGAATCTCAAATTATATCCTATCTAATATACAGGTTATAATCTAACATGATTTAAAAAACTGAATTATTATCTTAAGCTCTGCTTCTCAAAGCGACCTTTCAAAAATTTTACAACTTAGAAAAACCTCATAAGTTGAAAATACTGACTAAACTCAATAAAACGCAATTCTCAGAGACACACTAGTCTTATTAGGCTGCTCTGACAACACTCAACAGGCATCCGATCCGACCCGCATTAAGCAGTTGCGGGAAAAACAGAACTTCCGCGAAAAAACGCTATTTTTTACTTCCGCACTTGTTAGCTTCTGACTACGGTAAAGTTGTTTTTTCTACATCACAATAACAACGAGATAAGAAGCCGACTTCACCTTAACGTCCGCGGCCGTCCAAGAAAGCATCGTGGGAGAAACGGTACTACACTCCGCGAGCAAAACGGAACTTACGTGAGAAGTTGCGATTTCCCGACTTTCGCGATTCCGATTTTTCGTAAAATCGCGATTCCGCGGAAGAAACTCATGCCTGAAGGAAGAAAAATTAATAAAATGCGAAAGTAGCGGAATAAATAAGAAAAAGCGGAAATAGCGGGAAAAATGAGAAAAAGCGGAAAATCGCGTTTCGGCGGAAGAAACTCATGCCTGTAATTCGCATAAAATTAAAAAAACAACTTTAAAAATAGTTTTTAAACAAATCTCCAACCAACCCCTTCCAAAAAAAAGTACTCCTCCCCAAAAGGATTACTCTAAAACCCTAAAAACGGGCCTGGTCGTACCTAAAGGTTAAGGGTACCCTCAGGTGAAAACCACGACATTGTGCCAAATAGAACGCACTTTTTAAATCTTATTTAGCTTTAATTCTTTACTTATAAAACACACACAACTTAAGTGGTTTGTAGCAATTATCGGCAAGAGAATTGAGTCTTCTCCAATTCCTCAAAAACAATTCGTCGCAGTGCCGTACAGTTTATCCAAGTCACTTAGTGAAAGAGCCGTTTCATTAACATTTATTTTTAACAATGCTACTCTGAGACCTTTTAAACCAGACACTTGGAAAATCACCCAACGCGCTAAGTGATTAACGAGTTGAGCCCCACTGAGGTTTTTTTTTTCGTTCCAAACAACCCCTAGATCTTTTACAACGAAGAAGTCAAATTTGCAATGGGTAGAGCGAAACGTTAAGACGCATGTTTAATGATACAATTTATATTTTCCCAAATTTATAGAAGCAATGTAGCCAGCCACGCAACAGCAGGGGTGCAGAATATGTTTGGTTCGGGGGAAATTCAGGCAGTTGAGGGGGAATTTCTGCCTAAATCAAAAAAGAAAAAACTCTACAAATCCAAATTGTTATTAGTAAAAAATAATATATTGGATGGGGACAGCACTATACCCTCCAAATTCTACGGAAAAGTAGGTGAAAACTACGGATTCTAAGCAAAAAAAGTTCCTTGGTGAATACCTGTAAGTTGGCTTTTCCTTGCATTTTGATTGATATGCGTATCCGTGGCGGGATATTTTCATTAAAAATCACATTCTTGTTAATCACATCACAAGGACTCGCTTTAACCATTTTACAGCAAAGGAAACATACAATATACAAGACACTTCCATAAAAAATTAAAACTTATGGATTATTGAACCTCGTAGAAGTCATTACCCCTGTGCAATAAATAGTAATTCTTAAACCAATAAATGCACAAAACCATTCTTTTTGATAAAAACCATGAGCAGCTGCATACTATTTTTAAACCGGGCATTGTCAATGCTCGAACCGAAGATAAAAACCGACTTTAAAAACTCTTGCGCAATTTTTCTTATTTTATACAACTTTAGCCATCATAGGTATATTTTTGAATTTAAAATAATTTCTTTCGCTGCACCCTATTAGGTAAGGATTTGGCTATACCACGAACTCGAAAAGAAACCGTCATTAAATTCTATCCATACTCCGATACAAACTGTTCGAGCTGACACCCTAGGACCGTTTTATTTGTCTCCTTTTGAGAACGTTTGAGGCATTTTCCAATATCCTTTTTTCCATGGATATTGTTGTTATATACCTAAAAACACAATTAGTAATAAGTATTATTTACTACTTACTACAACAAAATTTTCATTACATGAATAGTAGGGTGTCTCATTTTTTCGAACTTAAGAAACTATTGCCTCAAAGCGGTTGAATTTACGAGCAAAACCTGGTTTGGAACTCAACGCTAGTTTTACTTCATAACGCAACTAATTGCTTATATGCAGTAACTGACTAATGGTAATGCACTGACTAATTGCTTATATGCAGTTAGTTATAAGATAATGCTAATTGCTTAGTATATCCATTTCCCTCTATTTTTTGACTGTTTAGGATTGATATAATGTAATATATCATAGGTTTTTATTTCATTAAAATGCACTTTCCGTTTATACACCATAATCATAGGGTGGACCAAAAAAACCTTTTTTTCGAATTTCAAAACGCTATACCTCGGAAAACTTGCCTCCTGGGTATAGAAGTAAAATACAACAAAAATTTAACCAAAAAAATTAACCAAAGGAGAATAAATGAAATTTATCAGATTCCTCGCTTTTACAAGGAGATATATCGTAAACATTTCTTTTATCTTGCACCAAAGTTATTTAATAGTCTACCTGCTGAGTTACAAAATATTTCTTCCTATCCCTCATTCAAACGTTGTTTACATAATTTTGTAATTTTTTTAAATAATGTTGAAGACCTTTTCTAAAGGAAGCATAATGTATTTTTTTTTGCCTTAGCTGTTTGCCAACTTGTAAAACTTTAATTTAAATAATTCTGTCTTTTGTAAATTAAATTAATCATTTATTATTGTTATTTGTACTATGTTTTTTTTTCTGCATTTTTGAATCTTATTATTCCTATGTAATTCAACCCACCTATTTATTTATTTTATTTTAAATATCACTCAATGTTCGCACTTTTTTTGGTTACCTGAACGGGACTGTTTCCCCTTGGTAACTCATATTATTTTATATATTCATTTGTAATTTCCATAGTGTAAAATAAAGATTATTATTATTATTATTATTATTATTATTATTATTATTTTTAAAATCGGTTGTGCATCAGTTTGAAAAAAATACGATATTTTCATTAATTTTGCATTAAAACTAATAAAATAAAATAATTTCTCTAAGTACATACAGGTATATATTAGTAAAACAATGAACAGAAAATACAGGGTGATTCAGAAATAATCATCAATAATTTGGGGGGAGGTAGAGGGGACCTAAACAAGCATATTTCGAATAGGGATGGTGGGGCGCAGCCTTACTGTTAAAGAGCTAGGACCTAATGTAGTGCGAGCGCGTTTCAAAAGGCCCGTGTGACGAAACAAAACATAATAAAATGAAAAACATTTCTACATGAGTTACAGGAGTATCCGTACTACTTATATCCTCAATGTGATAGAAATTGCACCACTTGCTAAACCGTGGGGGGAGTTTTAAAACGTGCAATATTTATCTCTTATTCAAACAATGGAGTTCCCTTAATGGTATTTAGAAAAATGATGATTGGGGAAGGAATTTTCAATGATCAAACAGTTTCAATGATCAATGTTACGATCATTGAAAATTCCTTCCCCGATTATCATTTTTCTAAATACCATTAAGGGAACTCCATTCTTTGACTAAAAGATTAATATTGCACTTTTGAAACTCACTCCACGGTTTAGAAAATGGTTCAAATTCTATCGAATTCATAATGTAAGTAGTAGGGATACTTCCTTACCTCACGCAATAGATTTTTTCATTTTATTATGTTTTGTTTCGTCAAACGGGCCTTCTAAAAACGGCCTTTTGAAACGCTCTCGCACTACATCATATCCTAGCTCTTTAACGGTAAGGCTGCGCCCCACCATCCCTATTCGAAATATGCTTGTCTAGGGCCCCTCTACCTCCCCTCCAATTATTGATGATTATTTCTGAATCACCCTGTATATTAAAATTAAAAAATAGAAAAAAATTACAATACTACATTGGTAGTTGGTAACACCCAAAAAGACACGTTTTTACTAGAAATACTAACATACTACATTTATAGCTATCGTTCACCAACCCTCATAACAGTTCAGTCAATTTTTAAAATTATTATCTGAGCTCGCTTGTTGCACTTCTAAACCGAATTCAGGTCTAATGCTAATCCGCGTAAATAATGCCTACTGAAACAGAAAATACTTTCTCTATTTAAATCTAATCCAGATAAATTCCCATGATTGCATTTAAATTATTTTCTTTAATTGGAACTAAGAAAAAATAAGGAAGTTGCATGTGTCAGATTTTCAAAAACAAACAAGTGTTCCGTATGGTTTTTTGTATGGTTAAATGAAATATCTAGTCAGTTTTTCAAAAAAAATGTACAGGTAATTAAATATTTTAATTTAAAAGTCGAGAAAAAAACACGTGACTGAAAACGTTTATTGTTTTAACTATAAGATGACGTCAACAATAATACCCAACTCCAATGCTTTACAACAATGTTTAGTATAAGATGACGTCACATCCAAACTCTTGGCGTTTTCGCGCGCTTTTAAAAAGGGGATTTTTGTTAATTTTTTTGACAATCAAAAAATTTCTCGATCAGCCTCAAATTTTGGGTAGTTGCTTATTTTTGCAAGAGGAATCGATTAAAAAAATAAAAAAAATCATGCAACTTCCTCATTGTGCAAAATAATTATTTCCAATGGAAAACCGCAATCTAACTCAAGCGTATTTCAATTTCAATGACCGGATTCAGTTGGGAAGTTCATCGTAGGATTACATTTTTACGTATTATGTCATAATATCTGCCTGATTGGGCTACTTAAGTTATAAAATATAAAGATATTTTTCTTAAAGATTTACTAACTGAAAAGTAAAAAGAAATATCAACATTCAAACCAGAAAATGTACTGAAAGGGGAATGATAAAAATATTGCTTTTGTGTAAGATGATATAGTTCATGTAAAAAGAATTATAAAGTCAGTTCAACTTATGGAAGAAGTCAATCAGTGGAGAGGTATAAGCTTCAAGCGAGACCAAATCAAAATGTTTCACTAGAATACTATTTGTTACATTTTTTTCATATAGGGAAGATTCACAAAACAAAACATGAAGTATGATTTATGCATAGTCTGTCTAATAAGATAAATAGCGACAAACTAGAACTTTGACAGATTCCCAATACACAAACGCTTAAAAATTGTGACATAGTAAAAGTCATCTTGAGTACTATAAATACTTCAAATTAAAAGTATAAAGATAGTTGAAGCCTAAGTCTTAACTCAAGCAACCTAAAGAATTGAACGCCCTTTAAAATTATATCTTGCTAAAAATCAAAAATTTATGCGATCTGAAAAAAAATTATTTGTTTCAATAGAAATTTGGGAATTTTTTATAAGCTAGAGAACGTATGTTCGGTTCTAGGAAGGCATCATTAACGCGGATGGGATGAGCAATAGATCTGGAATCGGTTTAGTCAGCGAGCTCAGATCGCGAAGCGTACAGTAAAAACTGGCTGGACTATTATGAGGGCTGGTGAACGATAGCTAAAAACCGTTATAGTCGGCTAGACTAAAAGCTCTCCCTCCGCTCTCTTGCGTTACCTTCCTATACCGTGCTGATAAGCCCTAACAAGGAATATTTTACTATCAGAAAGAAAAAATTCGTTTAATCGAAATATATGAATTTCTAGTAAAACGTGTGTTTTGGGGTCTAACAAATTACCAATGCACTGTAATTTTTTTCTATTTTTTAATTTTAAAACATTTTTGTTCATTGTTCTACTAACTACTAACATATGCCTGTATCTACTCCTATAGAATTTTTTTTTGTTTTATTCGAAAATTAATGAAAATAGCGATTTTTTTTTCAAATTTTAGGGTTGAAGCGCTAGGCAGTTTTAAACCAATTAAAAAATTTTTTGTTGCATTTTACTTCTCTATCCAAGAGACAAGTTTTCCGGGGTATAGCGTTTTGAAATTCAAAGAAAAGTTTTTTCGGCCCACCGTATTGCTTACTCTGTTAATAGAGATTTCGCCCTCGTTGAAGCAATAGTTAGAGTGGACAGAAGTTGTTTTAAATTTGAGACATTTTAATGAGTAGTTAGTTCCATGGGAAACACGGGTCTTCTCTTGGAGATTCTTTAAATTTAAGCAGGCTAAATAAGTTAGCTATAAAGCTATCTCTCGGGGGGTTCTCTGAGTCTCCCTAGAAACTTCACTGAGCCCGAAAAAAACAACTTATTTGCTTAAATTCTTAGTAGAGTTGTAAAATTCTGGGTAATAATCTTTTGGAGCATATTCTCCTAAAAGCTACTAAAATAATTTTTTTTTAAATTATAAGGTACAGTAGAGCCCCGATTATCCGCGCAATTGCGCGGATAACCCGAAAAAAGACTAAAAATGAGGTGAAAACACGAAAAATTATTTCAGCATAAAAACTATGTTTTATTGTACAAAAAACATGATATGTAAAACTTTTAAAATATGTACAGTACAACAGAAACCTTTTCTCTACATCTAAAATGTCTCTAATCTCATCTAAAATTTGCTCTCATCGTTAAAAAAAATTTTTTCGGGGCACTCGCGGATCATCCGCTCTCGGATAATCGGGGTTCTATTGTATATATTAACTTTAAATTAGAAGATTAAAGTACAAGTAGTACAAGATTATACAATGAGAAGTCATAAATAAAAGAAAGTCAAATTAATTAAATTGAAAAAATGTTTTAAAATCACTATCTATATATATAATTCACTTACGTGACGTCCAGATTTCGTTGTATTTCTTTTACTCGGTTGGCAACAATAAATTTGTTTACAAAATGAGTGCATTGTTTTGGATTTGATTTTTTCCGATTTCAGTCTCTAATGATATTATTAGCTGTTCAAATATGTTAAGAGGGATTAAATGTTACCATTTTATTAATTTACTGTTAAATTATTATTTTTATATGCATGTTAATAGTACTTATCTGATAAAAATTTACTGCTTATGGTGGTTTTTCTTGGCTAATGCAACAGTAACCATGAATTTTATAAACAATGTATACATATTTTTCATACACTGTATTTAATGTTTCCCTGCTGCATATTACTATTTATAAAACTACATTTTCACCAATAAATTTAGTTGGGGTTCAATTCCGTTAAATTTCCCGCTAAATATCACCAATCTCTTTTGAAAGCTTAATATTCAAATATAAAAATTCTTTAATGATAAACTGAACAGTTATAGATCTAATTAAACATTTTAAGGTTCAATTCCGTTAGAGTTCCCACTAAATAATCACCTACCTCTTTTGGACACCAAAAATTATAAATATTGCTAAATAATTTTAAATTTATGAATTATTATGTTTAATTAGATGTTTACCAAACTGTTCAGTTTATCATTAAAATTTTTTAAAAAATTGTTTATATTTGAAAATTAAGCTTTCAAAAGAGATAGGTGATATTTAGAGGGGACTCTAACAGAATTGAACCCATTTTAATATATGAATTTGAAATTATTTAGTAATATTTATACTTTTTGGTGTTCAAAAGAGATTGGCGATATTAAGCGGTAACTCTAACGGAATTGAACCTTTAGTTGGTAATGAATCTTAGCTAGGCTGTACCAGCGTATGGCGAGCGAGCGTAGCGAGCACAGGATTGTGAAGCAATCCTAGGGGAACTGCGTCAGCAGTTCCCGGGGGTTGGAGAGCGATAGCGAGCAGGGGGCGATAGCCCCCTAGTTAATTATGAAAGACTCAACAAGCATATGCTTGAAAGGTATAAGTAAGCAAGTTACTGTATTCAATTAACTAAAAATTTTCCTACTATTAAATAGCGTTTTTGAAGTTAAGTATATCATGTAACTCAACCTGCCTCTCAACAGTTTATTCCGGATCAATCCCCGCGAAAAATTAAAATGAAACTGCTGTCAAAATATTCCTTTTCCAGCTTATGAATAAAGTAATCAAAATGTGTTTTAAAAATTACCCAGCAAATCTAAGAGAAAAACATGACTTTAAAAAACTTTTAAATTGGTAATACATTTGTATATCTAGTGAATCGACGGAAATAAAAGAACCAGAAAGAGAAGAAAAAATTGAAACTAAGAATATCAATAAATCTCAAACTAATTTGAATTAAAAAACCGAAAGAGCAATATTTTTATAAAAAATAATTGTATTACGTGTTTAAAATATTGTACTTCTACCATGACGAAAAAGTGTCGAAAATTTCGAAACTTTAAAATTTAATTACTCCAAAACTAATTTGAAATTCGAAAAAAGGAGGGCGAGGTGCAAAACTTCATACCTAAGAGTATATGTCTGCAACTGCGTGCCAAAAATCATATTTCTGCTGGTTGTGCTGTTAATATATATTTCTGAGGGCAACTGGCAGCAGAAAAAATAATTCTCGACTTTGACAAAAATACCTTTACAACTAATATCCTTATCAATCAATTAACTTTTGGAACGCGGGATCCTTATACATTTTCCTAAAAATGTTGAAAATATTTTTCGTTTGATAGCACTATGCGACAAAAAAATGGGTGCCACAAAAACTTGGAAAGCAGATTCTTATATAAAGTGACCCCCTGGATCCGAATCCGACATCCGTTTGTCTCTAACAGCCTCAGATTTTCGGGGAACAGCCTCTCCCCCTTTTTAAATTTTTCAACGACTTAATAACTTTGAACTCAATTTTCAGAGTCAAAAAGCATTGCTTTGGTCTTCAAATTGCCCCCCCAGGGAACAAGAAAAGTTCAAATTAATAAAATATGAAAATTTATAACAAATGGATATGTTTAAGGTAGTGATGCTGATGCACAACCTGCGGCCCGCGAACCATCAATTTGCGGCCCACGAACTAAATTGCATTTTCCCAGTTATCCCCTAGCTTTTTTTTTCACTTTTCATGTTATTTCCGAGAAAAATGACGATTAATAGCGGGAAAAGGTCGGAAAGATCGCGATTTTTCGCGCAAGTTCCGTTTGGCTTGCGGAATGTTCCGTTCCTCTCGCGACTTCTTTCTTGAACGGCCGCGGGCGTTAAATTGAAGTCCTTTTCTTGTGTTATAAGGAAAAAACAACTTAACATGGGTTAGAATCCATCAAGTCCAGATGGATCACATTCTGTGGAAAAGTCGAAAAATAGCGATTTTTCGCGAAAGTGTCGTTTTTCGGCGCCTAATTGCGATGCAAAAAATATTTAAGCATGGTGAGAGGAGCCTAATAAGTCTAGTGATGCGTTTTTATTGATTCTAGTCAGTATTTTCAAACTAATAATATTTCTTAAGGATTTCCTAAGTTGTAAATTATTACTGAAAGAACTTTTTTGAAGAAAGGTAAGATAATAATACAGTCCTTTTTAAAAATATTGTTAAATTATAGTCTGTTTCAGTTTCATATAGTAAAATCCCGTTATAACGAACTTCACGGGACCGTAAAATTTCTTCGTTGTAACGGAAATTTCGTTGTAACCGTACTATCAACCGTACTAATTCAAATAAAAACGGTTGGGGACTTTCTGGACTTTCGTAATAACAGGATTTTTCGTTGTACCGGTATTCGTTGTACCGGGATTTCACTGTATATCAAGGGGGACGGCAGGGGCCCGCCAGCCTCCCCCCAAAAAATAAACTATAAGGCAGATGTTCTCAAACTGTGTGCCGCGGCACCCTGGGGTGCCGCGAGGGTATGCCAGGGGTGCCGCAACAATAACCAAGAAAAGTTGCAAAAAATGAAAAAATTTTAAATATAGAAAAAATTTTCTTAATTGTTTATGGGGGGTGAAAACAGTGAATATTATCCAAATTTCACTCTTTTTTTTCCCTTTATTCTTGCGTCCGTAGAATGCCAAATATCTTTTAACTTACACAAAATAAACGATCAAAAACACTGCTTTTCACAGAAAAAGGCACAAATACATACCTATTTTCATTCGGTGAAACTGCAGTTGTACAGTAGTAACAAAAAAATTTGTTGGAAATGAAAAAAGTACGGAAAGGCGTATATGGGGATGGGGACCGAGAGTGCCCTGTCCCACCGAAATTTTGGACTTGGTCTACCAAAACAAGTTAAAACCCTGAGTTTTAGCGTCAATTTCTGGGGGAGAACCCACCTAACCCCCTTTCGTACTCAAAACTTTATTATTCAAAACTTTTTATAAGCTCATCAAAATCAAAATCCTACCTAAAAATATATACCTGAAATTCGGAGTAGGTGTACACCAAAACCAAGGTAAGCCCTGTTTTTAGGATTGAATTTCCAAAAATTTTTTGGGGATGACCTCCACCGACTTTCTTTTATAATTATATAAAGTTCATCAAAATGCAAATCCTGCCAAAAATGTAAATCTAAATTTTGGAATAGGTGTGCTAAAACTACTTAAAAACCTGTCTTTTACAGTCAACTTTCCAAAAATTTTATGGGGGAGGACCCCTAGACCCCCCTTTGATACTTCGTGCTTTATTACAACCTTTCTTATAAAAAATTCTTTTAAACACAAATTCTACCTAAAAAAACAGAAAGAAACTACATTGGACCTATGTAATATACATGGAAGAGTTGAGGGCCAATTTTGGGCCCCTCTTGAAATAAATTTCATAATACACTGCCGGCGACTTCTTATGTGGACACCTTTTTTCCCAAAAATTTTAACCTTTTTTAGGGGGTGCCTCGAATTTTTTTAGCTTGCTAGGGGTGCCGCGGTTGAAAAAGTTTGAGAACCCCTGCTATAAGGTGTCCTAAACATGCTAAAACCCTGTTTTTCAGGGTCAAATTTTGGTATACTTGGATCTCTATTGTTCAAAACTTTTTTAAGTATTAAGCTTATCAAAAAATGCAAATTCTACCAATACAAATATATGTCCAAAATTTTACCAAGTATACCAAAACTAGTTAACGTCTGGTCTTTTGGAGTCAAATTTCAAAACATTTTCTGGGAAGGATCTCTAGCCCCCCTTTAGTATACTTCAAACTCCATTACTCACATCTTAGCTTATGTTAATTCCTTGAGATGCAAATTCTACCTAAAATTAAAAAAAAGCTGCACCTGCCTACTGTATTAAGTGTATTATTTTTACTGTTTCTTCGTCTGCGGCCCTCCATGTCTCAATCAATAATGCGAGTGGCCCTCCTCCCAAAAATGATGTGCATCCAAGGGGTAATTACCCCCCTTAAAACGCTAAACAAATCGTTTAAAATAATAGGATTTGTTATACCCTATTTATTTCGCTAATTTTTGAAACAATTCAATTTTAAAGGGTCCTGACCCTTTCCCAAGAACCCAAATTTAATAACGATTGGATTATGTAGCAATGATTTTTAGGAGCCCCCGAAGGGGTTCGTAAGGATCTCTGAATAGGGGTTAGGATATTCACGGCTACTAAAATCTACAAAAAGCTTGAAACATGGAATCTCCCCAATAAATCGGTCATTTACTAACAAACTAAAGAATTTCCACTAAATGAAGTCTTAAAATATAAGAAAATTCTCATTTTTTTAACTTTTCAAAGCATGAATATTAACGCGGTTCAGAGATCCTTCCGCGGGTGCTTCGGGGGCAATAACTCCTCAACCGCTTTTCCTAAAAATCGTTGCTGCATATCATTATTAAATTTGGGTCCTTGGGGGAACGGTCAGGACCCTTTAAAAATATATATTGGTTCAAAAATAAGTGAAAAAATAGGGTATAACAAATCCTACTATTTTCAGCTATTTTTTTTGCGGTTTTAGGGGGTTAATTACCCCTTAAACCTATTCATTTGTTACAATTTTCACATTTTATTAATTTAAACCTTTCTCGTCTCCTGGGGGGCAATTTGAAGACTAAAGCAATGCTTTTTGACCCTGTAAATCGAGTTCAAAGTTATAAAGTCGTCGAAAAACGTAAAAAAGGGGGAGGGGGTTTTCCCGGAAAATTTGAGGCTGATGGAGAAAAACGGGGTTTGGATTCGGATTCAGGGGGTCATTTAACATAAGAATCTGCTTTCAAAGTTTCTGTGGCATTTTGACCCATTTTTTTTGTCGCATAGTGTAGTTTTTGCGTAGTGAGAGTTCAAAGTGTTCAAAAATAAGATTTTCAAAATCAGCAGCGGTGCCGACGGCGGTCAATTTTGCTTTTTTTAATATATAGATACCAGCACATGAAGAATATTTAAAACTTGGAAAATTTAAACAGCAAGTAAAAAAACTAATTCAACTGTACATCAAATATTATTTGCTATTTTAACATTTTTTTCTACTTAAAACAAAAATTTACACGCAAAATTATATAACATTAAAGAATAAACAATGAATGGTTATTTAATTTCCAAAAAAATTGTTTACAAAAACTGCTCTTTTAAACGCAAAAAATGTCTCAAATTTTTCCGGAAAAAAACGGGAGACCAGAAAGGGCTGTAAAGATAAATTACTCATTTAATTGAAAAGTTAAATTCCTAATTTGTGGTCCCAGTAATGTGTTTTCGATAGAATCTAAGCTATCACTATTCTCGTTTGAACAGACATTTTGAACAATCATTTAATTTTTATTCGAACGGGTTAATAAAAATCAGGTTCTTTAGTGTTTCCCTATTTTTTTTGTTTTTACTAAGATTATCGATGATTATTATCGCTATATTAGAATATGTCAAGTTTACGTAACTGCAACTAGAAGTATACGGAATTTGGCCATAAATGACTAAAATTTGGACAAATTTTGAGCGTTTTTGCTGTTTGGGTACCAATATCTCTAATAATTAACATATAATGAATAACTACTACACGTAATTAGCTTTTACTAAAATTCAGGAAATTCGTTCACATACGGGTTAAACAAGTTAAAGTAGCAGGGATAATTTCTAGAACAATTAAGCATATAAATGAATAAAAAGAATTACTCTATTAGCATTTCTTACAAATGTAACACCAAATAATTCAGAAAGGCGTGTAGAATAACACGCTTCGAAGAACAAAATATCAGATCAATGAACCATAGCGCACTTTCAGTAATAGCCGCAACTTACAAAGTATCAGACTAAAATAATACGCGTTATCCAGGTTTATAATTCCATTTACAACTTCCATTTTAAAGATTTATAGATTCTTAACTTTTCAGAATAAAGGTCATTCGGGCATCCTAATGTGGGTTATTCGGTTTATCGCACCAAATGGATAGTTTCTTACAGTTATTTAACTAACGAAAAATGGCTACGCTACACCTTTCTTGTAAAGATAAAGATGGAGGGAATACACGGAAAAACGAATACATCAGAAAAACAATTTGATTATCAAGATTCTACTAAAAACAAGAGGGATATGACTAAAAATAAAATTTATGTCAAGTGTGGTGGGAAAAACTGTAAAATTGCAGGAAAAGTTAATGAGAAACATATGGAGTTAGCTGTTACTTAATACACAAAATAATGTATTTAACTGGAGGCTAGCGCAAAATGATACTCATGAAAATACACAGCTGATTACAAATCTGAAGCGCAAGAGAACGATCTGCAGGACGAATAACTTTCAAGTTCAAAACAAAACGGCAAGACTTACTGAAAATAACAAAATGCATTTTAGGCGTTCTTGACCTCACATAATGTTTGTAACAAGAAATTTGTGACAGCGGAAACATCTCAATTCAGGTTTATTGGTTTTTGCAGCAAGACAAAGCACGTTGATAACAGGTTTTTAACAAACAAATGCAGGTTTTACAGTTTTTACTTATCCTAACAATTATAAAGTAATACTAAACATCAGGATCGCATGATAACCACTTCTTAATTATACTGCGCAGTAATAAACTTAATCTTCGAAAATTCTTTTAATTTAAAGAATGTCAATTGAAATGATTTGTCCGCGAATAATATGGTGCTGGTGCAGTAGATTGTGAAGCAATGGGCAATACCAGCATCTTTTGTAAACCGGAAAAATGCGTCTTGCCCAGTAAAAGAAATAGATATAAATTCAAAAATCGACATGAAAAGTTTCAGAAAAAATTTAGTTAATTCAATATTTTAAAATAAAAATGTGTCAGATTTTCAAAAACAAACAAGTGTTCCGTATGGTTTTTTGTATGGTAAAATGAAATATCTAGTCAATTTTTCAAAAAAAATGCACAGGTAATTAAATATTTTAATTTAAAAGCCGAGAAAAAAACACGTGACTGAAAACGCTTATTGTTTAAAGATGTCAACAATCATACCATCAACTCCATAGCTTTCCAACAATTATTATCGTATGATGACGTCAACATACGATGATCCCAAACTCTTGGCGTTTTCGGCGCTTTTAAAAAGTGGATTTTTGTTCATTTTTTTGGCAAACAAAAAATTTCTCGATCGGCCACAAATTTTGGGTAGTTGCTTATTTTTGCAAGAAGAATCGATTAAAAAAATTTAAAAAATCATGCAACTTCCTCATTGCAGTCAAATTTTTTTTAATCTTAATGTGTTCAGAATGGCTTAAAACCTCCAAAAAACATTTTAATTTACTTTCAAAGCCCTAAATTGCTGAACAGCTTGTGACGTAAAATGTGCTTTGCTCCCGCTTGTTGTTATCATCCCGCTTTGAAAGACTAGAAAGACTGAGTTCTAGTTTTTTTACAGCCTAGTGTTTCGATGAAAACGGGGTTTTCGAACATTTCCAAGAGACACATGTGACGTCACATTGTTAGGAGCTTTCTGTATTAAAATATGTCATAATTACCTTAAAAAAAGTTTGTGGGAAAAGACAAGCGTATTTTTGGAATCAGGAGAGAATTTTTAATAAATTAAAATTGAATATTAAGAATTTTAAGAGATGCTGCAATTCTCCTTGAAGCCCGGAAAACCTCAGTTTAATTTGAAGCATTGTTTAAAATCAATGTTTAGGACGTCACTATACCACTGAGCCACTGGGGCTTAGGTTTTTCTAACAGGGTCCCGTTTTAGGAATTTTGTGAAAAGTGGAATTTTGTGAAAACAAAGGACTTGTAGTACAAGCACAGCATTCATAACTTTTAAAATGGGCCCAAAATCTGGCAAAATCCATTCTAAAACCATAGAAACATTTTCAAACCAATTTTGATCTTTGGAATTATGTGATGGGTCCTTTTTTGGTGATTAGAATTATATGCAGGGTCCCAAAACGGACTAATTTTCTCTCTAGATTGTCAAGATGAACCCTTGCCGGTTGTATAAATCAGATTTAAAAGAAAAGACAAGATTAAGAATGAAAATTTATTTAGGCTTTGAAGGTTTATTATTGTCGACTACACTGTATTTAATAAATAAGGCGAAATCTCCTGAACCATTCATTTAAAGAACAGTACAGTCTCTTATTTGTTCACTTCCTTCTCTTTCCAATCAATCCAAATAATTTGATATCAAACAAATATCCTTTAGTTAAGTTTAATTGCACGAAGTACTGAACCGAAATATAATTTCAATTTATTTACAAATGTGGTTACCGTCTTGGCTGGGACAATAGTTCCATTCATGGATTGTACATGGAAAAAAATTAATTGAAAAATATTGGTACTACAAAAATAAGGTATGTGGGAGTTTTTAAATCTTAGTTTTACAGGGTTTTAGTGAGAGGAATCAATCTTTAAACTGGAAATAAAACTGCAACTTTTACTTAAACTTTGCAACTAACTAGACGCTATCTTCTTAGGAGCATCTCGGAATGAGCTAAAACACTACTTTTAGAGGCTAACTTTCAAAAATTTTCTGGGACTTTAATATCACCCATTTTTCCTTTGAGCTAACATTGTAAAGTTTTGATATTATGTGCAACATTCAAATACTATTTTCAGTAATCTATTAGCTTTAATAATTGTACTTATTAGGGGGTACCCGGGTACCTTTGAAATAACGTTGAGTCACCCTCCCCCGAAACAAAAGTCTGGTTACGGCCCTGTTGGGTGGGAAACATACGATACACCGCTACGTACGCGAGCCTAGTTAAAAATACCCAGTTTAAAGCCCTGCAGAAGTTACAAATCAAAACTGGGGTATAAAAAAGCTCAGAAAATGAATTATTACTAATTAAAAATAATTTATGGTCTACGGTTGTTAGTTAAGTATATAGCAAACTCTCAATACAAACAAAAATGTTAGAAATTCGCAGGACAATTTTCCCAATTTTTCATTGAACGAACAATCGTTGAGTTAAATGTTTTAAAATATTTTTTATTATATTTCACAATTTTTGGAAAACCTGCAGACGAAGGAAAGAATTTTATGCATGTTTCCATTTTGAAGAAAAACTTCTTTTTATTTGCTATAAAAATAAAATAAAGGTAAACCTTACACAACATCTCACATTGTCACATACTGTTTGAAAATATAGTATAATAAACAAGAGACAACCATTTTCTTATACGAAATAGGTCGAGAATCGACCATACTTCGCACTTAAAAACCAAAAACAACCTCAAACTCGAACAAACTTAACTTTTTACCTTTAAACTTAAAGACCACGAAATGTTTTCGAAAAAAAATTAATAAAAGTTTCAAAAATCCTCGTTAATCCGACGAACAACATTTAACCACCCAATTAAGCCGTTTCCCAACCCACGGGAGACCAGAAATTACTTAACACCCAGAGAGGCCAGATCCACGCAGTTCCCCAGAATTCATAATAACGATGATGATGATGATAATAAATGAAATGCAGCTCGCGTAACGAGCGAGCAAACGAGTTTCGCGTCGCAATGGAGAGGAATGTCGAGAGCCATTGCCCTCGGTCAGCCATTTTCACGGCCCCGAAAAAAAAATCCGGAGGCCAGGAATATCGCCTTTCATTGCGAAAGGTGTGTGTGGCAAGGTCACAATTAGTCCTTTTTTGAGTCATTTGAAGTGCGTATTGCAAGACGCAACAGATATTTCATGGAACGAACAAATGGAAACGTAGGCCCCCATTCATCTTAATAAAATAAACGTTCGCGAGTTCGCGTAACGGTAACGTAAACGAAACTGTTTCGTGTGATTTAAGAAGGGAGGTTTCGACTCTCGAGTATACGTTTCCAAAACACTTGATGAAAAATTTTCTCACTTTACCGACAGGCGGTTGGCTATTAATCTTTGTGGTCCCGTTAATAAGACGTAGCTACGTATTATAAATTATATATCATTAAAGTCATGAACATCTAGGTAGTAAATAATATACTATAATTTATTGCAAGTGTGTGCTTCTGGCGCCACCTGTCGCAATTTACAAATAATTATTACACTTAATAAAATGATGCTAACACTAAAAATGTCTACTACTTTCAATATTTTAATGCCTGAAGACTTTTTTATAATAAGTAGTAGCTGTTCTAGTGCTTGTGGATTAGCTATCTAACGCACTGAAGTTTGGGAAACGTGAAATATGAACGAAACGTGTTTTGGGAAATTAACCTACAGACCTCCCGTCTCAAACCTCACATTACCGTTTCGTTTACGTTACGCGAACATTTTTTTCAAAGCTGAATCAGACCTTTTTAATATATTCAGATAGATCTCTGTTTTTGCAGCGAACAAACAAAGAAAACCCTTTTGGCACCTGATCGGTCTCATTTTGCGGTGGCAATACAATGGTAAGAGAGGAATCGCTTATCTAGCTGACACCAGTCTCGGATATTCAAAAAAAAGGTGAAACATTTATGTAAATTAATATTCTGAAACAAATTAGCAAGAGCAATTGATTTTTCAAAACATTCTGTGCAAACACGAGCTTTTTTAAAATTTATGCAACTTGATACAAATAAAGAATTTAAAAAGGGTCAATATGAAAATCCATAATGCAACTAGCCGTAACACCTACCCCTTTTCTACAATAAAAATTACATTTTCTTTGGGTATCCGCGTATACCCTAAAAAATCCATCAAACTATTTTGAACGTCTAAAGTTAAAAATTGTTAAGGTCGGCCATCAATATAATAATTGCTGAGTATATAATAAATCAGTTAGTTTACAATTATTTAGCAATACTTCAAAGATATGATATCCATTAGAGCTTAGGGATTTTGTTTTGTACAGAAGGGTACGTTTTCTAGTTCTAAACTAGTGTTCGAGTTCAAAACTTATGTTACACCGACGTAAACAACAATTTCAAACAGTTTAAAAATTGAATGCAAATTGAACGCTCGTTAACAAGAAGGGTGGAACCGAACTTAAACACGAACAGATGATAAATTTACACAGGATGAAAGCCAACACGATTTCTCATGTGCTCAGCAAACATTTTTTACCCAACTTCTCCTCAGCAAGTCATAACCAGAAAAAAAGTAACACAAACGCCATTCGCCCTTGGCAAAATTTTGCAATACGACCGCCAAATGTCATCGAGCCAAACGAAATTTAAAAAAAAAGACAGCCCAAAACACTTAGGCACAAGTAAATTTAACACTCTGCATACAATCAGGGGCCGTAGACACCAGAGGTATTTTGTGAAAACGAGAAAGGTGCGAAGGATCGTCAATCTCGACGAAAACGACGGTTGGTTCGGTTACCGAGAACTAAAACGAAGAGAAATAAAAAAAAGAAATCCAAAATGGCGGGCGGCCAATTTCGAGCACGAACAAATAGCTCCTGCAAACGTCGACACGGAATTGAGAGAAAAAAGGCGTTCGTATATTCTGGTAGAGCGGTGCTAAGATATATGTTGCAGTTTACGAGCTGTGTTCACAATATTTACGCCAGTTGGAATGGGTAGCAAGGCGTCAAACTATCTCTGTGATAGACTATTAGATTTTGATGTTTAGTTCTAGTACAAAGAACATAAACATAGCTCCGGTTACTGAACGGGAATCTGACTGAACCTTCAAATGCATTTCATTTACCATCCGCTTGAGGCTTTTGCAATAAAAATTATGTTGCAGAAAGATGGTAATTAAAAAAAACACGTATAAATTAAATGGTTTTAAAAAATCAATTGTTCGCACTTCGCAGGGAACATGCTTCTTTTGAACACGAAGAAACCGCTTCAAGTCTAAAAGTAGGAAGTAAACAAAAATCCTTGGAAAATATTTGAGGAAATTTTTGGAATAACAGGTAATAATAGGTCGTAAGAACGGGGGGGTGTCGCGAAAATTCCGGTCAATGCAAAAACCGGACGGTAAAATACGGTCAGAAAAACAAAAAAATTATAGCTTTACCAAAGTAATAAGTTTTTTAATTGACCGGAATTAACTGACCGGTTTTTGCATTGACCGGAATTTTCGTAGAACTCGGGAAAACGGGAAAGAGTAAAAAAATCGAATGTTGGCGACTCTGAAACAGTCCCTCCCCTTTATGAGTACGTTTTACGTTACGGCCGTATTCACCTACATCTTCAACGGCAGTCAAGTTTCTGATTGGCAGTTACAGAAGGAAAACTAGTTTTCCACCAACCAGAGGTTTGACTCCCGGTTAACCAGCGGTCAAGTTACCGGTGAGTACGTACCCATAGCTGTATTTGACTATGTGCAATATTTCCATTTTAGGGTCGGAAAAAAACGTTGTATTTCACAACACAAATAATATACAGGGTGTTTCAAAAGTCCGTTTCGCGGCTTTTATTTGGAACCAACGTGTCCTAGGGTCACGGAAGTAAGGTCTACCCCTAGGTAAGTGACCATGGAGAGGACTTACAGCACCCCTAGCGGCGAAATTAAAAAGTTAAAAAATTTAATTTAAAAACTAAAGAAGATGGAGCAAAAACCTCAGTGAGAGTATTGTTCATGAATCATGAAGAACTCACAGAAAAAGGTTTCAAGAAAATATCTTGAATATTCGCGAAGATGTAAAAACAGCACTTTTCAGGGGGTCAAAAAAGAAAAAGTTCACATATTTGAAAATTTTTTAGTGTTATTGTGTAATTTTGTGTTTTTTTGGTTGAAGGAACACAAAATTTAATCAAAAAATAAAAAATATTTTCAAATTTTATAACTTTTTCATTTTTGAGCCCTGAAAAAGTGCTATTTTCACATGCTAATATCTCAGCGAATATTCAAGATACTTTCATGATTTTTTTGGCAGTGAGTTCTTCATGACGTTGGCAACAATACTCTCACTGAGGTTTTTGCTCTATCTTCTTTAGTTTTTAAATTAATTTTTTTAACTTTTTAATTTCGCCGTTAGGTGAAGGTGAGCTGTAAGTCATTTCAATGGATTCTCCAGGGACACTTACCTAGGGGTAGACCTTACTTCCGTGACCCTAGGACACATTGGTTTCAAATAAAAGCCGCGAAACGGACCTTATGAAACACCCTGTATACGAAGAAATGATTACTACAACGAAATCGACATTTGTTTTTTATATAAACATCCCATATTTTTAAAACTTTTTATTTATATTTTAAACACCCGACAACAAAATGTACATCATACATCAACAATATCACATCACGTAAAAATTGGAAAAAAATCATGGTTAGCTGACCAACACCCTAAAACACGAGCCCACCCGAACACAATGGTTTTAAAGGCGATCAGGACGAGGGTAGCACGGCATTTGTTATCAGCGAACCGAAAAGATAAAAAAAACCCGCAACAATGAAAACAAAAAACAAAGCAAGAGAGATGTTCTTTCGAACATAAAAGGCGGAGCGCTTTGGCAAACAGTTTAATAACACGGTTACGCTTTGCTGACAACTCTCGAGCGGAAATATAATTAGCCACAGCCGGAGGCTTAAAAAGGGGGGAGCAAAAATCGTTTGCAGGATGAGAGAGGGGGAGGTGTGAAAGATTTCCCACCGCAAAAGCTTAATTGCATTGATAGAAAAATCCGGCACGAGGCTGTGTAATAAGCATAGAGGTAATAAGAGAAGATGCAAAATAATTCCCGCTCTTTATTTTTTCCCCCTTTCACGGGTTTTTAGAAAAACAAACGTTTTCATCAAGGGGTAATTGGATTTGAAGGGAGACTTTTTATTCGGTTATAAAAATAATAAATACCCTGTTCGCCGCCGAAGAGAAGGCTTAATAGATTTTTGAGAAATTGTGTTGAGGGTTAAATTGAGTTGTTGCGAAATGAGTTTAAATATCGTTTGTTTTATTGAAAATTACACAAACACGTTTAGAGAAATGGGGGATAATAATAATTGCAAAATGTATTTATGTCGCTCAACTCAGATAGTCCATTTTCGCAGGACACGTAGTTTTGAAATTATTCGGTTCGGGGCCTTTCAAATATTACGTAAGCAGTTTTTGGGTCATTTTTAACCCCCCTCCCCCCTTGTCAGCAAAGATAAGCAAACCTCAAACCCCCAACCATAATTACGTAAGCAACTGCCGGACCCCCCCTCCCAAAATTTTGACTTCCATTTTAATTTTAGTAAGTACTGTTCTTTTCTCCTTGAAAATTGAGTGACATACAAGCTGTCTTTTTTGGTTGTAACCCTACTAAGGGTTCAAAAATGAGTCGAAACACTACTTTTTGGGGTTAAAATTTCAAAATGTTTGGGGGATCAATCCCCAGAAAAAAATGCCGGCAGATTTCCCGATTCAATTTTTTGTCAATTTCTTTTTGGTTGAATTTTTAAATTATTTATGCAAGAAATAAGAGATTTTCGAAAATTTAGTACCTTACGTAAGCATCACTCATATTCCCCCCTCCCCCTTGTCAGGAAAAATAAGCAAAGAGCAAACCCCCTCCCCCGTTAGGTGCTTACGTAATATTTGAACGGCCCCTTCTACACTATTTCTTCCTTAAATAAAGTTTACCGAATTAGTAGCGTCCTTCACGACGTGGAACAAATACAAAGCTAGGTGGAAATAGCAGTGCTATTATAATTCCGACTCCTTCAAGTTCAATATCAAGCGTTAGTATAAATTCAACTTCCCTAAATTGCACACGGAAATTTTTGATTACGTCAAATATGATGTAACACTTAAGCCCATGAGATGATGTTTAACGCTATATTTCCTTAGGAAATTAAAACGTGATGTTAAAATTCCAGTTCAAGCATCGTTTTATAAAAAGTAAGTCCGGGTTCGGCAAAAAAAGCAAAGGTTTACTATGTGCTTCAAGCTGCACAACAGGGACCAATCCAGAATTTTAAACTTAACCCCCATTTAGGTAAAAAAAATTCACATCCTTTTAATTTTTGTGAAAAATTGTAATGTCTGTTTAATTAATGTGAAATTTTTAAAATAATTTTGCAATGAAAACTAAAAATTAATGAAAGCAGCATTAAATTACTCGTTTCTACCGTTTTATAGCCATTTAAATACTCAATTTAACTGTAAGAAATCCACATATAATTTCAAAATAATTTTTGGGAAGGTGCCGTTTTTGTTCGTACATTTTTTGTGAAGGTACCGATAAACGGTACCAAAATTGGCCTGTATTAGTTGTGGGTTCGTTTTATAGTACGACGTTCAAATAACCGTAAATAACTTCGTAAATAACGTTGGATAACTTCGTATTTTTTCCCACATCCCTAGTCGGGGAGCCGCGAGAAGCACCTACATAATAAGTGAAAACGCACATTAACATGACAAATTACTATTCTATATTATTTTACATTTACCCTCAGACAAAAATGCTGACTTCTTCAGTCTAAAATGACCCAACATTTTTAAAATAAAGACGGAAAAGACAAGTGATTTACACCCTGTACCACTCTCCTTACATAGCTTAAGAGAGAGAGAGGCGAAACAAAGTAACCATTGTTGAAATGGCATAATCCCTCTGGAGGATAAGCAACGATTTATAACGCAATTTAAACTTTGAAAAACGAACTCCTTTTCTTCCCAAGAGCTCTTTCAAGATAAGCACTAAACCCCAGACAGTTAAAAAAAACTAGACAATATTATTGCCTATTATAGCAGATCAAGGAAAGTTGTCCAAGGTCAAAATAATTTGCAGTTGACGAATAAAAAATTAATAGTCAAACACGCTAAATTAGATAATATTCCTCATTATTATTTATCTCCTCATCTATCTTAACCTCATCATCTTTAACACTTAAACAATAAAGTTTTAAGTAATACATCAAGAAATGGAAACATTAAAAAAAGAGCTATCAAGGAGTTTTTGTAACAAATTTACGGCCTTTTGGGATTAATTTGCGATGACATTGTAATAAGTGATAGGCCTTAAAAAAGGCTGAAAACAGATTTTTCAAATCATCGTACTGCTACTGACTAGTACTGACTAAGTTGCTGGTTCCAAGAATTTGCAGTTCTTTAACAGCTGAGGACTTACACTAGAATTCGCAATAAAACCCATTATTTCGTTTCATTCAAATTTTGTTCCCACACCGCGTTACGAACTAGCGCATTGCAGTTGTCCTGTTTAGGGAGAGAGATCATAGAACAATTATTTTATTGAAATAGTTTATTATTATTTTATTGCTTGGACCAAATGAGTTCGAGACACTATTTTTATGAGAAAATACATTTGGTGGTATTTGATACTTAAAATTCGGCGATGTGTTCAAAAATTTTTGCATCACGGGGAATAAAGCTGCGCGTCTATTCTTAGGAAAACAGTTGAGACTGAACGAAATATATTAATAAAACGTTTAATAATTCAAACCTGTCGAAATAGCTACCAATACGTTATTAAACATATAATTAAATTTATCCAACAAATAAATCTTTCATTAAAAAGTCGGGTCAGATTGCCCAAATTTCGAATTGGACAAATCCAATAGCGTGATTGGCAGTCATTTTGTTTGACAATCGCCTGACTAGAAGAAATAAATAACGCCAACTCTGCTTTTAGAATACTTGTTCGTATGGTTGCATGTAGTTGCAGTACTACTGTGACGCTCGCTACGTTGAAAGAATACATAGCTCATTTGCGGCTTCAAATAAGGTTCGGCTTTCCGAAGGATTCAGCGATACGACGGGGCCAAGGTTCGCGATCGTAGGCGTGCGATTTCTCCGCCGAAAGATCGCTAAATTTTCGAAATGTGTCAAGATAGGGAGTTCTAGAGTTGTAAAGTAAACAGTCATATCCAGTTTGAGAAATCTTACAGCTGCGATAATACTCGAGAGTCGTAAGCAAGTTAAGTAAACGCGCTAATCTGATCAGTATCATAGAAAGGCTTTCAAACAAACGAATAGTTTACTCTTTATTGTTGGTTGATACCACCAAGTAGTGTGTCGATGAGAAATTCAAGGATGAAATTTTCATTAGCTTTTTATATAGCAATACTCTCTCATCCTAAGATAAAAAAAATAAATAATTTAAAGCTAATAAAAAGTAAATAGGGTCACAACCTGCGACCCGCGAACTATTTTTGATTTTTTCCAGAGATATTCCCTAGTCTTTTTTTCTTTCTCTTTATTATTTCCGATAAAAATGACTATTTGACTATTTATAGCGGACTATTTGAAAGTCGGGAAAATCGCGCTTATTTGCGTAGATATCGTTTTGCTTGCGGAGTGTTCCGTTCCTCCCGCTACTTCTTTTTTGGAAGGCCGCAGACGCCATGTTGAAGTCGGCTTCTTCTAATCACTGTAAAACAATTTCACAGTGATTAGAAGCCATCAAGTCCGGTGTTGGCGATCATGTTTTGCGGGAAAAGTCGATAAATAGTGATTTTTCGCGAAAGTACCGTTTTTCCGGCACCTAATTGAAGTTGGCTTCTTTTTATCCCTTACGATGCAGAAAAATTTAGCGTAGACAGAGGAGCCTATTGAGTCTAATGATAGTTTTTATCGATTTTAGTCAGTATTTTCAACCAATTTTTCTTAACGATGTTCTATGTTGTAAATTTTTTCAGAGAGATAGCTAAAGCAAGATAAGGTAATAATGCAGTATTATTTTATTAAATCCTGTTAGATCCTAAACCTGTTTCAGATATATTAAGGGGGATAGCAGGGGACAAGCCCCACCCAAAAAAATCGGACTAGGTATCTAAAACAAGTTAAAACCCTGTTTTTTAGAGTCAAATTTTCAAAATTTTCTGGGGGAGGACCCCCAGATCCCCTTTACACCACTATTAAAATTCACCACTTGTTTATCAACATGCAAATCTTGCTTAAAAAACGCCGTTTTTAGAGTCAAATTTCCAAAAAAATTCTAAGAGAGGACCCCTAGATCCCCTTTTACTGCTTTGAACTCTAATACTAACAACTAGTTAAGATGCAATTTCTACCTAAAATGGTACATAAGAGCTACTACACCTTCTTCTGTATTAGCTCTATTATTATTTTTACTGTTACTTCGTTTGTGGCCCTCCATGTACCAATCGATGAGTAGTTTTTGATAAAACGAACTAGAAAGAGCATTTGCTGTATGCATTCGGCAACGGTATACGGCCCCTTAAGATATTGATTCGTTTTTATCAAAAATTATTGGATAAAATCGATTGAAATTTTGGTTTCCTACCTACATAAAATTACTACAAGAATCGATGGTACTCACGTATTAACGCAACCAGGCCAAAATTCGCATAAATCGCCAAATTTGGCGACTTTACTTACGGCAACCCGACGTGGCCAAAATTCGCATAAATCGCCAAATTTGGCGCTCCAAGTAACGGCAACCCTACGTGTTACACGTGGCTCTTCGTAAAGAAAATATTATGCTTACTGATTAGATTGAAAGTCATGGGTATTTGGGATCTGCCTGCTACTGATAAAGATGCAGTTCATTTTTTTCAGGGATATGGGATTATACCAAACGAACGTACTTGTAAAAATTCTCATGAAATGAAACTTTATTTTGGAAAGCAAATCTTTTGGAAATGTAACGTTGAAGAGTGGAAAAGTTATTTTCTGACGTTTTTAAGAGTGTTTTATGAGGATAGTAATTTATTTTATTTTATAATGTACTTAACATGCGTTATATAGTCTGGTAATTCAAAACAATGAAGTGTTTAAAATGAAGTGAATTAATGTAATAACGTTCATGTTTGGTATCGTCGGTATCGTAATGTTTGCGTGGCGTAAGCGAATTGTTCGTAAAGGTACAAGGATATTTTAAAGGGTAAATACATTTTAATTTATATTGTGCTGTAAAATTATCCTGTTTTATACAATTGTATCATTGCTTAATTTATCTCATAACCTATAAGATGCCGGTAGTGTATTTTGGATATCCTTTTATTATAGTATTACCTAGTAGCATAGCTCATACCAAATATGTAAAGTTTACGTAACTGCAACTAGAAGTAAACAAAATTTCGCCCTATATGACTAAAATTCGACGAATCTTAAAAATTTGTGCTGCTTGGAATTAGTCGTAGAATTCGGTCAATTGAGTAAATAATACTTTGAAATTATGTTATAACAACCTTAATTTCTTCCCTATTTAAGTTTTAATTAGTTTTGTCTACGTTTTTAACTTTCCGCAGCTTTAAATTTGGCGCGTTTCGCTCTTGGCGACAGAAAAAAACTTGGCGCCAAAAACGCGCCAAGGCGCCAAGTTGGCCAAATTTCGCCAAGTTGGAGCCGACCTGGTTGCGGTAATACGTAAGTACCGAATCGATTACCATAAAAAAATTTCATGATTTAAAAAAAAATTTTAAAGTTTATTTTTGAAAAATACATTTTTTTAATCAATCTGGATGAAACTGGGTATTTAAGGGTTTGGGGGGATGGATTTCTGAAAAACTAATAATAATTAGGGGTCCCCATTGGAAAAAAAAGTTAGTGCTTCGTTTAATATGAAGATGACCCCCTAAGTTCTCAAAAATTTCTTATGTAAAAGAATACTTTAATTAATGAAAAACGACCCCTATTTTGTCTTCCTTTCCCAAGTGGTTCGCCAGAAATCACAACTGAGTCATTTTTTCCCTCAACTGTACATTCCTAAAATAGGGAGTAAGTAGAGTTAAAAGATATTTTAGATTAGGCTGCATATTTAGTGTCCAAAAAAAGTATAATAAATTTCCTAAATACTTGGTCAGTAGAATAAATTATGAATTAACAGGCTTACGTTTCCTCTTTTTCTTATCCAAAGTCTTTGGGTAGCAAAAACAATATTCTGAACATTTTCCTTTTTTTATAATAAATAGGTCTTGATATTTTAAATCCATATTTTTTTTCACACAGTAACATTAACTTAAAATAACCAGGGGTTCGTCTAAGAAGAAAATGGGTTTGTTTTAGAACTTTTCACAAAATACCAAAATTTCTCAAAACAAATTCCAAAACCCAAAAACAAATTCTTGACAAAAGTGAAAAGTCCAAGCATTAAAAGTGGTTTGAAAATAGTTTTTTTTTTTCAAATGGAATTCTATCATATTAGTATGGAGTTTGCCAAATTTTAGTCCTAAAATCTTCCATTTTTACAAAATTACATTTGTTTTTTCACAAAATTCCATTTACTTTTCACAAAAGTCCGAAAACAGGACCCTGGCAGAAAAACCTGGATGAAACCCAGATCCCTTCAAAACTCTCTATGCATTGAAAAACAAAGGAGTTCAAAAGTATTAGCATATCCACACAGGCAGTCTACAACCTTTAGAAAGAAATTTCATTCACAAAGAACTTGGGAGGGGCTTCAAGCAGATAATAGAGGCAGGGAAATTTTCCACAATAGAGATCCCAACCCCAGGAAAACCTTTCCTTTATATTATGGTTCACACACTGACCACTAGAATTCCATGTAGAATCGTCACTTGGTTTTATTACAATAGCAGATACATGGTATATTTATTTTCGATGAATTATTTTCCATCCATCAACTCGAAATAAAAATTTATTAAATCCCATGATTTTTTTACAATGGTTTTAGTGTGAATGCGAGCTAACGTAGATCCTATCGTAAATTCCATGAAAATTGTTGAAAGAACAACTACTTATGAATGCGAATAAACACGTGTAGAAAGAACAAAACCGGACACGTTTTTCTAGGTTCATACTGATGATTAGAACTTCGAAAATTCATTAATTGCGTGAACGTTAGTAACGTCGATTGATTTACAATTCATTGAATAATTATTTTAGGATAATTATGTAACTTTTATCGCGTCAATAACATTGTTTCTTTCGATTGAACAAGAAGAAATAATAACTTCTAATTGATATTTTTGATCAATTAAAAATCAACATTCGTTCCAAGAGCGCTCCTAACGAAAATTGACTTTGAAGAGCATCTATAATAGTATAAAAAGCCATGAATTTAAAAAATTAACTCGGTATTATCTAAATAATATTTTAAATAAGAAGAAATAAATATACATACCTATTTTTAGTACCAGCTTAAAATCGCGTTGCTGGATTTTGATAACATCCAAGACTTGAATTTCCAAACAATGAGGTTAAGTTGTAAATTAACTTAAAATAAGAGATCCACAATCACATCCACACACAAAAATATTGCAATTTCTCGATTTCTTCGTAATTTTTATCAGCGTTGACACATCACTCGTCAGATAGAATTAACACATCCATGGAAAAACCATATCCTGGGGGGAGGAACAAAATTCTCAGCATAAGGAATCCAAATAATCCACAAATGGGTTCTTGATGCAGGTATTAATCCTCAGATTCACGTTGGATTATTACCCACAGCAATATCCATGGTGAGGATCAATAGCTTCATGGTGATTGGCAACACGATAACTCCACACAAGACATTCATAGGTAAATAAGGAACTTAAATTGGATGAAAATGATCGGAACACTTTTTAGAATCGAAATATAAAAAGATCAGCAATAATGAGAGCGAAAAACTTGCATTTCCAACACTACAGCGAGGAAACAATTTTCTGCTCTCGGAGTTGCAGAAAGGAGAAAACGAAAACTTTTCACTTCACTTGAATAGGTATCCTTACACAAATAAAGGTCGTGCGTAAAATTCCTTGATTTTGCTCTCTTGGCTTTAGTTGTTTTAGTTGTGTACCAGTGCCGATTTTGTGCCCATTATCCAACTTGATCACCAGGAGCACTAAGTACACAGGCGACTGGGTGAAGCCAGACTGAGGGTTGCCATAATAAACGACTCGCGGAGAGAAAATATTTCTCGCCAATGCAGCCTAACGAGCTTACTCTTTCGCCAAAGATAATGCCAACTGAAAACACATTTTCGCCGTATAAGAGACATCATTTTATTCTAAGATTTTATAAGCAACTTTTTTCGTAGTTTTTAAATTATAGTAGTTGATAAAACTTCAAACTTTACTTCAAAAAATTTTTATGAATTAATTTCTCAAAGTATATTAATAACTTCAGTTGAAATATCCAAACAGAATACATATTTATAGTAGAGATGTATGATAAATTATTGGTATTTTTAAAAGGAGATTTAAAGGTTTCCTACAATTTATTGAATTTATGAAAATTATAACCTAATAGTCATAAATAATGCAGTTTTTAAAGTCTTACAAAATAAAAGGAAACAAAATTGTGTTCTTAAAATAATTTTGATAGATAATCCGATGGAAAAAATGTATGTATTAAAATGTCTGAAAACTTATTCTTTATAGAATCCTATAATTACTATTACTCTTGGTATTGATATATACTAGTAATAAAAAATTAGTTGAGTTTTTTCGAACCAACCAGTGTTTCTTCAACCTGTGTTGTTTATTTTCCCTTTGTTGTGTAAAACATGGAATTTTAAAAAAATTGTAACTTATGACGTAAAAATATTCTATTTTTTAATTTCCCCTTTTGTTAATTGCAAAAATGTTTACTCGCATTATACAGTCACAGTTGTAAATAAAAGTCTCCAAAAATTTCTTCGGATGTCAAGTAATATAATGACTCCGCTATCTTAAATTTAACAGTATTCTCATCTATTTTATCCAGCAACTGTCATTCGTTAACAAAATCCTCAGCAGTAAGTAAGTACGAATTTTTAAATACATAAATCATTCAAACAAAACTTGCTGTAACTATTTATTAAGAATTCGACATTATCTTTAGAAAAAAAGACTGTATTTGGCCTTTTTATTATTTCCTGATGGTGCTGTGCTGGTCACAAACCAATAAAGATACCTTTTTAAAGCTGTTAAAGGTTGGCAAAATTGTTAAAATATTGTATGATTTATATTTTCTCCACTCTAATTAAGTAAATTTTCGTTTCTGTTTATATTTCTTACACGTTTTCAAATCTACTCAATAAATGATTCTTTCTTTGTGAATCATGTTTAATAATAGTCAACAATTGGTTTATCAAAACAGGAAATGAGGTAAAATGCTGAGTCATGAGTGATAATATGTTTCAAATAGAGTGTTTAATAATTTATACCACCAACCACCATGAGAATTTCATCTCAATTTAGTTTCGTATTTTTTCGTGGATATCAGCATATTCGCGTCGAAAAATAAAGATAAACAGGGAGCGATTTCTAGCCAAAACAACTACCCGACAACGTTTGGCGCCATTCCGTGAGGAGTCGTGTGTGAGGGGGAATCGGGTGTGCTGGCAGTTTTCGAAGAAAGAACCACACACACAGTTTTATGTCACGTGACCACTTTTTACCCTATGGCACGAGTTTGTGTGACTGATTACTGGGAGGACTGATGCTTGACTGGTTTCAGAGCGAGATATGAGAACATAAATAAGGCCTGTAAAAATATCTGAAAGAACATATTATAAGCAGTAAAGCGCGATGTTGGAAAAAAATTGCGTCGACCACAAAGACGTCTGTCTCTGCTTTTCTGAGAGCAGTCTCAGAAAAGTCTTATGCAGACATATTCTTGTCTATTTGTTTTCTGAAAATAGCAGTCACTAAAGTTCCATTTCAAATTTTGTACAAATATACTAATATTTCCCATCCCAATTTTTCAGTTCGTACTAGCTTAAAGGTTCACTTTCCTTCTCGTGCAAGGTTAATTTTAATTACCAAATACATAATTAAAAAATGAAATGGACGTCTGGAGACATGGTGTAAGACAATAAAATAGATTTTAAGTTCTTTTCTGCTCTGTAATTGATTAGAATTGAAATGGACTGGGTCTTTTAGGTACAAACAAACCTCAAAATAAACAAATTTAACCAATTTCAACTTCATTTTATCAAAGTTTTTAAAATATTGCCAGGAAAAGTTAGCTCTTCTTTGTAAACTTTATTTATTACGATTTTGATTGAGGTAAATTTTATTTTAAAGTTTTTAATTGATTCTTACAAAAAAATGTAGTGAATATTTATCATCCTTGTTTTTCAAAAATTTTGTTTCTAATTCAATTCTAATAGTTTTTTTTCTACTTGTAGTAAAGGTTTTCAAGTGATTTCAAATTTCCTCAAAAATTACATGAAGGACGCTATTATTCGATGGAATATTCTCTTGATTATTTTATTAAGTAATCTCCTCCCCTTATCTAATTGAAAAATTATACTCTTGGTTCAGTTATAGGAAGTGAAGGGAAAAGAGCAGCACCGATGAAATTAAAATGCCGCTTGATAGAAGTTCCATATCCAATCAGGAATCACTTTCGCATTTCTCCTTCTCTGATTGGCTGCTAGTGAAATTAATTATTATCCGGAGCAGGAATTAAATTAAGTAAGCTAAAGAGGAAAACTGCTGTTTGAAATCTCTGCAAGCTCTATACTCTGTGGTCCTAACTTTAAATATTATTTATTTGATTCTTCCCAATTCAAAGAGACTGATCATCTCATAAGTGCTTATTCAATTTCCTCTCCATATCTTAATAACGCAACGCTTGACAATAAACCTTCATTAATAGGGATCTCGTTTCAAGCATCATTTATCTTCATATCAAAGCAACAACAACAAAAGAACAACAGTAGGTAACTTTTATACGAAATCCTTCTCACAACTCGCACGTGATCCATTCTCCCTTTGTTGTGTTCCTCCGAACCTCAAACCGGTTCACAAAAACCACGCGTCTCGCCAAAGCATCCCCTTTCCTTTCGTCGAAAAATCGCCGCCTCACAGGTCGGTTCGAATGCTAATAACAGGAACGGGCGTCTAACTAAATGCCTGAACTGTTATCCGGGAAAGAAAAATCATTATTATAATCCACAATAACGACTGCCTAGCTGAGTCACGCCAGCAGTTACATTGTCTGTCCGTGGATTTCCGCTGGCTGCGGCGGCGTATATCCACCGATCCAATCATGCCTATTCATCATGGATGATGTGGGTCCCCTTTCCCTTGGAATTGGAAGACGTGTCTTTTGGAAGCCAGAACACGTCTTCCCGATTCGCGTCGTCGTTCTTGTCCGAGCAAGATTAAATGGAGATCGACTGGCTGCAAATACTAGTTTTGGCAGGCCGTGTGGTCAAATATTTCTTTGTGTGAATGGTTGCTAAATTGTGCGAGTATTATTGTTCATTCCCAGACCCCGATTTAGAATGTTTTCTATAGTAGGCAACCAGAAGGGGCCCCATGTTGTCTTTTCATCATAAAATTTTTAGAAATACTTACAATTTGATTGTTACATAGTATTAACGTGTGTGGACAGTTTCAAAGAAAAAGGTGTCGCCAAAAAATGTGTTAAAAGCACTAAGTTTAAATTTTTACTTTACATTTTTGAAAAAATATTTCAAATACATTTAAGAGAGAATGAAAGTTGATTATTTTTAAGTTTTAGATTAGATACTGAAGAAGTTTTTTGGCGTCTTTCCTTAAATTATGGGGTCCCTAGGCCCGGGCCTTGTATGAATGTTCCTTCCTGATGCCGTTTCATGCAGCCTATTTCAGGGCAGGGGTGTAAATGGGTGTCAGAGGAAGCTGAAGGGGGATTCTTCTTTTATCAAGATTTGTTTTGTAAAAGTGTTAATTCAGACAGTTTTTTTATGCTACAATTTGAATTTCCTTTTTTATTTAATGTTTCCACAAAGAATAATGCTACATTTCAATCCAAATATATTTTGAAATTGAATCGGTGAGTGCAGAAACCACTTCAGTCAAAAAAATCCGAAAACTCGTTTTCAATGAAAATGAGCGTAGAAAGGCAAGATGCGTGTTGGGTGCAAAAACTACGTTAGTCTGTTGAGTAGTTCCGTAAATACAGGCCGTTTGTTTCGAGTGTTGAGTGTGAAACTTCAAAGTTTTTTATGATGAACTATTTACCTGGCCAACCAATGAACATGACAATGATACTATCGTCGAGAATGATCTATTTTAAGAGCGTTTCAGTTTGTTATATTCCTGTCTTATGACTTTGCAATACTGTAACTTCATTTCTCATGTAATATGGAAAAATATACATTTTTAAATTTTTCGTGAAATTAATTAAAATTAATATTATTAACTAAAATCGTAACAAAATTAATAACAAATACAAACTTTTAACGAATGGTTATCTTTTTCCAAGTTTCCTACAGTTCTGTAAAAAACAGTTGAGTGCAGAAACAGCATTAGTCAAAATCATAGTTTTAATTCTCCTGAGCCTAATTTATGTGGAAATTAGGTAATTTTTTTATAACAGCAACATAAAAGCATGTTATGACAAAGGAAAAAAAAGTTCTCAAATATTTTAAAATTTGGAGGAGTTATTACGTTTTTTCTCCCTCCAGAAAAATTTGAAATTTGTGACTAACGTTGTTTCTGCACCCACCGATTCAATTGTGAATGAATGCTTCTGCCCTTTCTCACCCTCACCCCTAACAATACATCTAGACCACGCCTGTGGGTGTGGTAAAAATGTGAGTCACTGTCGCTATATCTCTACCCTTGAAAATGGGGGGGGTTACTGTTTATTGAAGGGGGTCTTCTCAATACTACTTGGGTACTAGGGTACTATTCAATACAGACATACATATTGACTTTGTATACTCTGTTGATTTTTCTCTTTTAGGGTGGAGCCGCGGGATACGACATCAGGACGATTCCTCCCTTTCCATAATATTTGCTTTTCAATCCTACCAAATCATCAAACCAACATCGTACCCCTGAACCTTAATAACTTCTTAAAAATGTTTTACTGACTACAGGACTACACCCTACCTCCATGGACTACACTCCGTAGTTCTTTAATAAAATTCTTTTTTTTTTATTTTTTGACACATTATATCATTATAATACTATTATTATATAGTGTGTTTCAACAAGTCCTCCCAAACTCTGCAAAATCCTACTTTTAGCATGGAGTGTGTAAAAAGTGCCCATAAAGCTAAACTTCTACGATGCATTTGCAAAGCTCTCGGGAAAATCTTGACCGATAAGAAATAAAATTCGTTATAAAAATATGGTAAAATTTCAGCATGTTGATTCCAATCCAATGCACAGAGCTATTAAATATAATTATTAAAGAAATTTAAGTGAAATCAACTTGTTTGTACAACATGAAAGGGGCGTTTTTTATTACATTCCTATACCCAAATTGCCGAAAGCAATTTCATTGACCTCAAATTGCTCAACCAGGTTGTAACTAAGAGCCTAACCACATCCCGGCCGGGCCATCTAGCTATTAATTAAGCAGCCAGCCACACTGGGTACTCAAGGAACGCGCTAACCACCGGGCGGTGGACACAAACGTTCTATCTGACGGTCGGCACCCCCCGCCCTGGGCCATGGATCCGCCTGGGCAAAGGAGGAACGCCCATGGGTTTTCTGGGCGCGGTCGCGCAGGGCTAAATTTATTTCCCAAGCTTTGCTTTTTATATGTTGTTGTTATAGTTGTTACAGTGGCGAATCCAGGATTTTGGTTTTGGGGGGGCTGAGTTTCACAAATAACTTAATTGCTATCATGGGCTGTTCAAATATTAATGTAAGCAACTAAAAGGGGGAGGGGGGGGTTGCCAGTGCCGTAACCAGATTTTTGTTTAGGGGGTTACTCAACATCTTTTCTGGGGTCTAATCTTAGGAATGCTAAGTTCTAGGTGAGATGACTTCGTAAGGTTTCAATTTTTGGTGCACTAAGTTTCAAAATTGTGAAAAAAATGTTAACTCCAAGTAAAAGGGGGTCTGGGGGGTCTTCCCCCAGAAAATTTTTGAAAATTTGCCCCCCAAAATAGTGTTTTAGCTCATTTTGAAGCCTTTCAGATTCCACCCAAAGAGCACAAAACTCATTGTAAGCGGCAGAATTTTCAAGGAAAAAAGTTCATAATATTATGAATTTGAAAATTTCTAGGGTTTTAGGGGTTCCTATTCCAGAAATTTTTTTTGAATTTTGCCTCTAAAAGTGGCCTTTTAGCTCATGTTGAGACACTTTAGGTTACATCAAAGAGGACCACTCCTTGTAAATCCCTAAAGTTTCAAGGAAAAACCGTACTTATTAGATTCCAAAATTTCGAGGGGGTGTGGGGGTCTTCCCCCATAAAAATTTTGAAATTTTTACCCTTAAAAGTTCCAATTCATTTTGAGACCCTTTGGGTAGCACCACCAAATGTCCGCCAACGTAGTGAAATTTCTTTTTTGCTTTATTGCTATTACCAAAACTTGAATGTCTTATTCCTGGGGGGGCTGCAGCCCCACAGCCCCCCCTACTGGATTCGCCACTGAGTTGTTATTATGCAGTGCTGGAAGAGTTCTCTGGAAGGGAAGGGCTCAATTGGGCAGTGTCGGTCATTTTATTATTCGAAATGTTATCAAAGAATCGAGAAGGTATAGGGAAAGTGGTGGTGACTTCAATAGAGAAGAAAATCGTTTTTTTATCTGTTTGACATAGTGGCAGTGCTAATTTCATTCGATATAACGTCCTTTCATTAAAATGACCGTAAATTGTTGGTCCTATGAGGGGTCTTTCTAACAGAGTTCTATATAGGGGAGAGTGCTGTACCTAAGGACGGTTGTACCTTCAGCCACCACGTTTTAAAATTCGGGAAAAAATGTAAATTTGAATTTGTGGTCGATTTTGAATGTAAACAGATGCTATCTAGTTGCTAACATGAAATCAGCTCTTTAAAATAATATTTAAATTTAATATAATAAATTTAATGTTTTTAGGTGCTCAAAGTTTTTTTAAGTGCATCACTACATTAATATTTTTCTTCCCCTTTTATTATGACATGATGAAATGGGATATAAAGGGCGAATCCCCGAGATTTTAACTTTTATTTTTGATATTAGAAATAGTCAGATCTCAATTCTTTAATTTTTTATAGAATTTTAAATGCAAAAACACCTGGTGTTGTACTTATGGACACCATACGTGTTGTACCTACGGACACGTTCTTGTGGGTGTCTGTAGCTAACCGGCGTTTTTGAATCAGGTTTCATTAAAGTGAATACATTTTATTATGCATGTTAAATTAATTCTAAATGGTTATCTATTTCTCGGCGATTATTTTCAAGTCATTTTTAGATGAAAAATCAAATATTTTGTGATCTAAACTACTTTTTTAAATTTTTGATTTTACTTTGCATTTAATGTGAAATATGGTATAAAATCTTAAGCACACTATCGCATTTACGTATGATGATTACAAAAAAAACTTAAAACTTCCACTGAAGAAGATTTGAAAAAGTTATTACCTCCAAATGCTTGCACAACTATGTGTCATTCGAATCGTTTTTTTATCAGTGAAGTGATCAGATCAATCAGTATGATTGATGAAACTATTACCTCAAATTTCGATCTGAAAATCCCATGTGATTTATGTATTTTTGGTAAAAAAATCAAGACTTTTATCAATCAACTTCGTTTTAATGATCATTTACGATCTAAAACTACATTACAATAAAAACTCTATTTCCAGTTTTAAAAATCCTTGAAACAGTTTATAAAAAGGTAATACACCAATAATAATGTTTTGAAGATTTTAGCTAATAAAAAAGATTACCCTCTTTGCTAAGGTTAGGACTATAGGTTGGGCACTTTAAATGGTAAAAAATGTGATTTTACCTGTCTTAGAAAAATCCAAACGTGATTTTGGGATGTGCAAAATCCATATATTTGGGTATCAATATATCGAGTAATTTATGCTGTCGAAAACTCTTATCTGAAGTAACTTCGTGAATTAAAAGTATTTGGATTAAGATAATCTAAATTTTGAATATTTTACCCATTTTCCTTATTAAAAAACCCAATTACTGTATGGTATATTTTTAGTTATATTTCTCACCATCACACATGGGCGTAGCCAGGGTCGACTTTTTTTATGTTTGTGGAGAACAGTTCTAAAGCCCCGTGAGAGAGGGCCGAAGCCACAGTACGCCCATGCCATCACATGTTTTAAGAACTTGAATTAGGCAAGTCAAATTGCATTAAGTTAAATTAGACATTACTTAATGCTATTACATAATGCCAGATTCTAATAGATATGAATAAAAATTAGGAAATCACTCAATCAAAACCCTTGTCAATACACTCATTGTTGACGAAAACATGTTTGTGGCGCTCTCCGCGGTCGAAACGCAAGAGGAGTCCCTCCTGGGCATATCCTTCGGCTGGAAATTAAAACTGTCTCTGACAAGTGATGGAATGATTTATGTCGCTGATGGTCGTTAGTGGGCAATTAGTTGTGGCTTAAGTGTTTTCTTGCTCGTGAAGAAAAATGGTTTACTGTTGCCGCTGTTACTTCAAGCTGTGGTCATCATCAGGCGAAGGAATCCCATTAAAGTTTTTTTAATTGTGCTTTGTTCAATATAACATGGGTCAATATTAGAAGAAGATTTTTTAAAAATAGTTTTCTTTGCAGTTGAGTCAGGAAATATATCCTCTGAGCTCGTCTATAAAATTCAGAAATTTTGTCAAAATTCACACTCTTTTCTGATGTAGTGTGTAGTCAACAACATGCTTTTGAAATAAATAGAAAAACAGAAGTGGGGAGATAAAATGTGAGAAAAGAAGAAAGCATTGGAGGGGAAAAGATAAGAAATTGAAATACTATGTACTATTTCACAAACATTCCGTTACGCCATTAGCACGATATGTTGGAGAATCAGTTGATTAAATTAAGAGCTCATTGTTTTTTATCTGGTATTACGGATAAGAAATCTTTCTGATATATCGTCGGGTTAACAGGAATAAGGCATTAAGTCCCTCTACTGCTCTGTACGAGATTACGCTAAGTTAAACAATATCAATATACAATCGCTTTCTTTCGCGCCATGGAATTTCACCAACACATTGATCGCTTTTTATCTTGGGGGAATTTGGAAATCCGCCTCTTTTTTGGCATCGTCCTCCTACCATCACTTTCAAAAGATTCTCCAAAAGTGACTTAATGCCTTTTTGTCTTTAAGCCGACGATTCGTAGTAAGTCCTGAGCGCAATAGCCACCTCTCTGTAACCACAGGACATTCATCTTTGACAAATCACAAACAGGGATCTGCTTCCGATTTCAATTTCCTGGTCTCTGCTTTGAAAACCACAGCAAAATCAATCAGCTTCGCCAAAGCCACCTGAAGGCAACGCTCACCATGTGGGGTGTACAGAACTTCGTTAAAACTCAAAAGTGTTCTATTCCTTCTTTCAGAGAATGCGGTCCTCACCTGCACAGCGCATGAAAGACCATATGAAAGACGCCTTCCCCACCTGCGATTTCACTCTACACCCCACAAAAGGGGACTTCTCTGCCCCACCTCAGTACCCTCGAATTCACACCCGATTTGAGAAAAGAGTCCTCAACTGCTGGCCTCAAAAAATACAAGCTAAAGGGGCCGAGGAAGAATTAAAGGAAAACCCTGGCTCCCCCCTGAAAAAATTCGATTCAGTATATAATCATTGGATCGGAAGGAATCGCAGGGAATGGATGGATTTCGAACAGCCTTGACTTTTTTTCAGAACTTTTTTTGTCGTTTGCAGGAGAATGGATGTTTGCGGAACAGCATATGTGTCGGGTTGAGGGGTTCGGAAGGAGTGAGTAGAACTTGGGTTTTGGAGAGGAAGTTGTTTTTAGCTTGAACGACACAAATGGACAGTTTCTTTCCGGAAAATAATATTGATGTGCTGAGATGAGCGGGGTGAGCGTATAAGGCAGGGGTCGGCAAGTAATTTTACTTGGGGTCCAAATAATTTTGAAAATTTTTCATCGGGGTCCGGAGAAAAAATAGGCTACTATTACTAGTTTAAATTGTTATCTTCAGTTGCACATAAATGTTTACAAAGATGTAATTTGAGTATGCTACCTGCTAAATAAAATTGTTAAATTTATTATGATTAGAAGTTTTAACATTAAAATGGGGGTTTGGGGTTCCCCCAGGAAATTTTTTCAAATTAGACCCTTAAAAAGCATGTCAAAGCTAATATTTGTTCCGTAAAAGTACAAATAAATTATTTTCAAAATGGTATGGCGGTCCAGGAAATAACTTCACGCGGTCCGGATGCGGACCGCGGTCCGCCAGTTGCCGACCCCTGGTATAAGGGGACCATCTACAAATAACGCTGCATACCCCCTCAACTATATCACACAGATTGTTGTATTCAAACCACATTTCACTCGATAAGTCTTTTTTAATATTGAATACAGTTTCGTATTTAAATAGCCCAATCCCCCAGATGACGCTGTCATGAAAAAGTTGAGGACAGCCTCTTATACTTTATCGTACAGTCAAACATGAGAAGAGTGTGTTGTGTTTAGATTTGAGATAAGTAGATAAAATTAAGATTATTCAAATTAAACCGATACCGATACGAGTTCAATCCCAAGAAATACCGTTTCGTAGTGTTACTATGCTAAATAAACAAGGGTTCTGAATCTGATGAACCAAAAATTTTTGGATTTTCCACTAACCTGCTTAATCCGAAACAAGGGACAGTCATTGCAAAGATAAACCCCGGACAGAGCCCGTCTAAATTATACTCGGACATTGATTCTTAGTCCTCCCTATTTTTTGCTTACTCGGAATACATTTTTTATGTTTGTTACTTGCATTAAACGCAATTGGATTCCTGGCCAGTATCCAGAATATTACCATTTTTATTGGAATATACACTGCATATTAGTGTATCTTGCATAGGATTCCTGGGCAGAATATTATGCATAGAATAATTATGTATTTGGTATCTTGCTTTGAGGGCAGAAGTTAGAATAGATTACAAGGAAAGGTCTAATGAGGTTTGTCCACACGATCTTTCGCTGCAGACGGCAACTGACACAATGAAATTTGACCCTTCTTCAGGTTGAAGACATAATTATAGGCTTTTTAACCGTCCCACTATAAAATAAGCGGATGTTATGAGGTAACCTGAAAATTTTAGGGGTTAGAGGGCACGCTCATGGCAAGCACAGAACCAGGCGTAATTGCTGTGGCGATGACTTCTCCGCCCATCACACAAAAGGGAAATTCCGAGAAACCCCCTGGTTTGTCTGTGGTTGCCCTATTGTGTGATGGGCGGAGAAGTCATCCCCTCAGTATATACGCCTGGTCCTGTGCCCAGAGTGACCGTTGCCAAAGTGACGGCCAATCTTTGTGCTGAGACCATGGACCATGGGGATAGGACCGAAGGTAGGGGAGCTAAAGGGGGAGCAGGGGCCCCTCAACTCAAAGACGTCTTTGTGAAAGGAACGGCACTGGACAATGGACAACCGTTTAGTAAGGGCGTATCTTCAACCCTTTTTTTCCTTTTTGTACCAAGATCAGGTTCTACAATAGGGGTGTGGTATTCTATTGTGGTTTATTGGATCCGCTGTTCCAGAAGAATGAACCTGCTCTTCTGGAGCTTGCCGGATCTTCCAGCACCCAAGCGAGAAGGGTGTCCTGTCCACTTTTGTGACCCTGGCTAGCTACCCATCCAAGTGTGGCCCGTATGACTTGAGTTTTGTAAGTGAAATCTTGGATGTTGGGTGAATTCTTAGTTGGCAATCGTTTACCGAATGTCTGAAAATAAAACAGATAAAAACCTATAAAATCATTTTGTGTTGTTGAAATTTATTAAAATTTTATAGATACTAAGGTTTAATATTTAAGATAATTTAACTTAAATTGAGTGACATAATTTTTATAACTATCTAGACTATAATCACTAGTAAGAATTAATTTCAAGATGAAGAAGACCTTTTCTTATAAAAACAGACTATTTAATAAATGATATTTACAATGTGAGTTTCTCTGCATTTTTCCCAAAAATCTTTTTCTCTTTCTATTTACATTAATAATAATTCAAAGAATATTAAACATGATGCCATTCACTTCCTTTTCTTAACAATTAAATATAATAAATTAAATTAAAATAAAGTCTCAGTTCAGTTCACTAGTACTATTTACAAAACTTCACTAGTATTTACAACATCCTCCGGCCCGGAAGGACCTGTTGATTGTCCTTCCCCTTGATGAAGTTCCATTGTATAGAGATGTTGAATGGCTCTTCCGATAATGACTCCACCAGGTATCCTTACGGTACGAGCGTGAACTCTTCCTTCGCGTCCTTCATGAAGATATTTCTGTTTTTCCTTCCATCTTTCCCAAACCCTTCGGACCTCTTTAGGTGAAACATCGTCCTGATGAATGTTGAGTCTCCAGAGTTCCTGGAGTTCTACCAGTATCCTGTCTCTGATAGAAATTGGATGCATCGGTTCTTTTGGGTCATTCCATCTTCCAGTGTTTCTCCAAATAATGCTTCTTTTAGATTCAGTGTCCTCATCTACATCTGGAACTTTTACCAGAAATGTATCTTCATCTCTGTTCCATATACAACCCAACAAACTGCTCTGTGAGTCCTTGTTGTCATCTTTTTCTTCATTTTCTTTTTGAATGTACTTTTCAGTTGTTGTTTCCTTCATCACAACAAAACTTCCGTCTTCTATCAAGTTTCTAGTATTACCAGCCTCTTCTACCGCTTCTTCTCTCGAATCCTTTCCAGTTTCGAGATCGTCATTGCCAAGTAAATTTTCTAGGATAAATCTTGTTCTTGGATATCTTACTTCAACTTCATCTTTAACTTGTACAAGGTTCTGTAGAACATTGAGACTAGTTGAGTAATTCTCAGTACTTTCCTTTCCACTGATCGTATTGACAGTTGTATCTTGAGAAGTCGAAGTTGAACTGTCTTCGTTTTGGTTCTTCCAATCACAAACCAAAGTGTTGTGTCTACCATTACATATAGAACATCTGATTTTAGAATGACAAGTTCTAGCTATGTGACTCTTTCGAAGGCAAACAAAACATCGACCATTTGACATCAGATTTTCTTTTTTCTCAGTGATCTCCTTCGTGCAGGATTTTGAATTGTGTTCACTCTTGTTGCAAAATACACAATTTTCTTCCATAATAGTAAATGCTGAGGCACTAGAACGGCTTTCTCTGTTTTCAGTGTTGTATGTTTCAAAACTTTTTCTTGATTTCAGTGCACAAGAGGAAGTAATTCTGTTGGTTTTCTCTGGAGCGTTCGCACTGTTTTTCTCGTTCTCACTTTTAAATCTAAAGTAATATGTTCTTTCTCGGATTTCTATTTCCTTTCTCAAAAATTTTAAAAGTTGAGATACACTCCACAGATCTTTCCCTTCGTACTTCCTATTAAATTCTAAAGCTATGGTATCTGGAATAAGATTCATTACCATAGGAAAAAGTAAACTTCCATTTGATACCAAATCCATTCCCAAGTTTTCCAACCCTCGTAGTTGGATATCAATCTGATCACTTAGATCTCTTAATTCCATAAGTCTGGATGTGCATCTTACTGCCCTTAAGCTCAATAAGTTGTTTATATGAGACCTTATCAAAATGTCCTCCCTACCAAATCTTTCTTTTAAGAGTTGTAGAGCTAAGTCGTAATTACTTTCAGATACCAACAACCCTTGTATACTTTTCAAAGCTTGACCCGTCAATAGAGATTTAAGGTAGTTGTATTTATCTATTTTAGACAAGGTTTCATTCTTATGGATTGAACTTTCAAATTGTGCCCAAAATTCCTTAAAACGTTCCAGATTTCCATCGAACGGTTCTATCTTCAATTTCGGAAGATCTACCCTTGGTTGCCTTTCAACAGACCTCAAATTCTCCAGTTGTTCCGATATCGGATCTTCAACAGCAGAAAATTCTGTAATATTAGCTTTGGCTTTTGCAGCAGAATTGCGAAGATAAATTCTAAGTTTTGTTTTCATACCTGTGATTCTTTCGCGGTATTCTTGATTAGTCTCCAATTCTTGTTCTAGATCTTTCAGATCAAGCAAAGCTTCGATTTCGCTGTCCAACTGGTAAATTTGATCAGCTTTATCTTGCAGAGAATCTCTCATTTCTTCTAAATCAAATTCTTCAACATCATCATTCTTTAGACTGTCGGCTATTTTGTTCATCAGCTTAGTCGCTGTCTGTTTCAAAGTCTTTCGCTTCAACTTGGATCTTTCTAACTTCTTACCAGTGTCTAAATCCATAGTGTAGATTCCAATTCTCATTTAGGCTCAGACGGACCAGTTTTATAACTATCTAGACTATAATCACTAGTAAGAATTAATTTCAAGATGAAGAAGACCTTTTCTTATAAAAACAGACTATTTAATAAATGATATTTACAATGTGAGTTTCTCTGCATTTTTCCCAAAAATCTTTTTCTCTTTCTATTTACATTAATAATAATTCAAAGAATATTAAACATGATGCCATTCACTTCCTTTTCTTAACAATTAAATATAATAAATTAAATTAAAATAAAGTCTCAGTTCAGTTCACTAGTACTATTTACAAAACTTCACTAGTATTTACAACAATAATAATGTCAAAATTTTGGAATGTGAGCTCCAAGTAAATATTTGAGGTCCTTCCCCAGAAAAAAGTTAGAAGATTTGTCTCTAAAAATAGTGTTTCAGCACCATATTGAGACCCTTAAAGTTACATCCGAAGAAAACAGCTCCTTGTGTAAACTACCGATTTTTCAAAGCCAAAAAATGTATAATTAGACGTCAAAAATTTTAGGGGTCCTCCTCCAGAAAAAAATGTTGAGATTTACGCCTTTAAACTAGTGTTATATCTAATTTTGAAACCCCCTCTTTGGGAAATACTCAAAGAAAACCGCTTTTTGTAAGCGTCAGACAGAATAGTAAAACAAGTAAAATTTTAGTACAAAAAGACGCATTTGAGTGTTTAAAATTTTACTTGGGGACTTTTCTATCGATGAGTCAATAGGGCCAACTGGCACACAGTCCTCGTGTAAAGAGGAAAATACTAAAAATACAAACAAGACAAGAATCATGAATGAACAGTAATGAATTTGATAAGGTAGAAATACTCCAATATATTTATATCCATACCTTGGTCATTCTCTCTCTCTTTCGTCTATAAAATAAAAATTTCCTTTTGTGACTGGAACAGTTTTCTTGGGAGGTCTTCTAAAGTCACCAGGTTGTTTGAAGTGAGCCGAATTCAATGCTCCTCTATAGACGGGAAGGGGTTTCGAGTTCCAGAAACCCTTTCCAACTCCTTTGTAACCCCCAAGAGCTCTCCTTTAGCCCATTCAGATCATCAATCTATTGTGAAAGCTCTGTTTGAAAAATATTGCTGAAGCAAACACAGCCGTGCTGTAGTAAATTCTATGAAATGACGACTTATGGCTATTCATAGAGCAGTTAAAATTTTGTGTTTTACGTAGGGAGTTCTTATTTTTGATTGAAAACAAAGACATTTTTTTCTTTAGAATGAAATTCGTAATCATCGCAGTGTCTTATGATTATGGTATTTTATTATTCATTTTGATGTTTTGTGACTGTAATTAACATGTCTTAAAGACACCTAAGTTTGCCACTAAAATTATACGCATATTTATTTTTATAAATTATTCATTTTATATTTGTTTTCTTGTCTATTTTAATCATAGTAAATAGTAAATACTGGTGACTCTGAAGATCCCGAAGTCGCTTTAAAATTCTTGCCTCATATAATTATGAATTGAATCGTCAGTTTGAAGAAGGGAATAAGTCCTAAAAATGACAAATTGACTTTTTGTGCTCAAAACAATCTCCAAGCTTTGCTCTACACATGGGTGAAAAGAGGGGGAAAATAACTAACCCCTATAGGGAGATATCGCCCCTTGAAGTTGTGAAATCGATGTCCATTCATTGTATTTTCAAGTTAATTTGGAGTTAAAGTTAATTTGTCTTTCTTTTCCTATTCTTTGAGCTGTAAACTAAGTTAAAATGAAATTTTCTTTTAATTTAAAATTTTTTCAAACTTTTTTTATGCAGGGAATGTTTAACTCCATTCATATTCACTCACTCCATTGATACTGCTCTAATAACTCAGTTTCACTATAATTTTGAATTTTATTTGTCTTATTCCTTTTATTTCACCCTTTTGTGGTGTAAACTAAGGAGAAATATAATTTAAATATGAATTTAAGGGTTTTTTAAGATTTTTTCATCAGAAAAATTTCATAAGGTTGAAGAAAGGAATAAGTCCATCAAGTTTATTGACTGTAAAATATTTTTGAATATACTTATATTTGTTTTGATGGTTGCTCTGTTTTCTAAATAGGGTTGTGAACTTCCAGTAAAAATTTTGTGATTATACAATGAAAATTCTATTACTTATACAGTTTTTTTTTCGATTTTCTCAAAACTTGGTTTTTGGACTTATTCCCTTCTTCAAACTGACGATTCAATTATATTGACTAGTATATGCACAATTAGGTACGAATAGCATGAGTAATAGTACATTTTATCCACACTATAAACAAAACATATTAAACATAATCCTTTCATCGAGATTACATTACTGCAACAATTGATTTATCATCCAAGAGAATCTTATTCCAATTAAGATCAAACCAAGATTCATTATATTTTGAAGGCAAAATTTTTAAAATACACCCCGACCGTTTATGTCAATTCTGCAATCTTAAGAACTTTGAAACATGAGAGCACGTGTTCTTCGAATGCTCAACATATGATTTTTATCGCATTAAATACCTATCATCTCTAACTCATTTCCGTAATAATTTTTCTAATTTTCTCACCTACTCACATCGTAAATTTTATTTAATAGCAAACTTTATTAAATCCGCACAAGGTTTGAACAGGTTTTTATTGGAGAGTTTGTTCTTAGAAGTTAAATTTTAATTAAAGTTTTAAGATTCTTGTTTTGAAAATATTTATTTAATCTTTGAAATGAATGCTTTTTGAAATTGTTATGAAAGGAAATTTTTTTTGTGAAATTCTAGTTTATTAGTTTTGTTTGTTTATTGAAAGCATTTGTATGTATTTGTATTTTCCACCTTTGTTAGCGGGCTTCGGCCTGAGAAATAATAAAATTTCTTCTTCTACTGGAGACTGAATATATTTTCTCTTGTGTTGTGTTTGATGTTTACAATAAATGAATGAACACTTATCGATTCAACAGTAGGCTTCATGTTTCATTAATGTAAATAAAACCAACTTTGCATAAAGGTAAATAAAATCCTTTTTAAGATCTCAAGATAAGCTGGAAGTCTGGAATACAAAATGAATGACCATACAGGGTAATTTTCGGGACCATCAAAGGGGAAAAACGAAAGCCTACCTGGTCGATTATGTGACAAACCAGTCATTCTAATAACAAGCATTTCATTCCGAAGAATGACCAGAGTTTTCTCTTCCAGTGATAGTGTCGGCAGATTGCCTCTCTACAATTGCCGAACAGCGGAAAAGAAGATGATAGAGTCATTAGATGTGTTCCACAGACTATTGTTCTCCGTATCGTGATAAGACTGCCAACAGCACTGGACTTACGTGAGCCCAGGGAATAATGTTTCACTGCGAATTTTTTTTTCGGAAAGACGGTTTATTGCATGTAGTTGACATTCTAGACATGAATGGGAGCAATAATACCAGGGTTGTGGCAAAAAAAAGTCATGGACTGGTGAGGAAAATCGTGCAATACATAGTGATTTAGAGAGAATTCGAGTTTTAACGTAGAGAATTCTTTTACTGATTTTCAATGCATGTTTTGTATTTCTGTGTATAAATAAGCCTTTCAACAACGTAGGAGAACAGTAAGTTACAAAATTGATGGAATACACTTCCCTCAAGAACGTATCTTTGGGTTTCTGTCAATACAAAGAAGTGCTATAATGGATCTATCCTCAATGGGCAATACCATCAGTACAACAAACAAAGACAAAGGGTTTGTCGATTTTTATTTTTTAAATATTAAATTTTTTTGAAACTTTTCATGTCGATTTTTGAGTTTAGATCTATTTCCTTTTCAAAAAATGCTGGCATTGCCCATTGTAAACAAGATGAGTTTTATTACTGTTGGGATTAAATGGTTTTTTGTTTTTGGAATATCGTTCCGTTACAACTAAGCAATAATATGTTGTTAAGTTATAAAGAATTATGGTCGGGTTAATAACACACACAGGCTTATAAAATGAAATTTAAACATAGATTGTAAAGATTTATTTTATGCTACATGTTTCTAAATATATAATAAAATTATCCTTTTATTATAAATGTGAATTATTTAAGCGTCTTTGAGTCAATTAGAGTATAAAAAATAACGGGATGGTCTCTCCTGGTCATGTTATCTTTATTTTTTAGGTTTACTCAACAATGATCTGTTTAACGTTAATCAATTTAATTAAGTCACTTAACTATTCCTATGCAAAGTAAAGGGAAACGATAAAGATAAAAACCAGTTTATTTGGAACTATACACTTTTCAACAAGGAACTTTATACTTTTGGGGATTAACGACAAGACGAAAAGGTAAGACACCGATAAATTGTTCCGTGAATCAATCTATTGTTCTTCTAAACAATCCAACCCAAAACCTTTCAAATCCTTGATACACCGCATCTACTAAGTACACGTTCATACGTAATTAGAGACGCAAACTCCTGCTCCTGATAACTGTAATTGCAAGCAAACCGAATTAATTAAGCAGCTCGAAAAGTTACCCAGATAATTCGTCTCTGGCAAATCCACAACCACATTACTTTGTGAGCGCAATTTATCGTTCCAGCTCATAACAGCATTTCTTCGAATTCGAGAAATTTACATAGCGCCACCACCAATCAAAACAGAGTTCATCTCCAAAACCGTTCGTCCTCGAGAGAATTAATTCCATTCGATTTAAATTTCCAATTTACCCCGGGATTCGGATCCTCCTAATCCCGTGCGCCTCCTCTGCAAGGACCGGTTTACATGCAGCTATTAGAGCAACGCTACTGGTCAAAACTTTCCTGCAAATACTGACGTAGCTACTAGCGCCAACAACCAATGGCAGGACCAGATTCTAAATCTATGAGGAAAAGCGATGGGGAAATTTTTGAGCGTTTTTCCCTCGACGTACAGTCGCATCGCCCGATTCGCTGCATGTCAAAACGCCCTTAGTCGATAAAATTACAAAGTTAGATTTTCCATCTTCGTTTCCATACACTGAGAGAGAGAACGCTGAGGAGGAATTTGTTATGCAAAAATATATCCCAGATTCCCCCATTTTGCAGCTTCGAAAACACGCTTTGGAAATGCGTGGCTGAGGGATTTGGGATTACTGGGAAATACTTACATTTATACCGGCTCAAACACCTCGGCTTGAAGTAATAATCTAGGCCTTAGAATTTAGACTGCATTTATCAATCTGGGTGAGTATCTAACACTGTAGAGCCTTCTCAAATATGTTAGCACTGGTTCTCGTCATGTTGAGAGCATCAGTGAAAAGGGGTATAATAATAGATTAGTTGGAAAGCCATCTCCCTTTTAATACTTCTCTGATGGTGATGGAAATGAAGTGCATTTGAATTTCATTTTGTGACCTATCGAATTCTGTCAAAATGAATTACTAATACATTTTGGTTACTTTATAAAATATGAATGCTGGTATATTAAAAAACAAATAATTCACTTTTTCTATCTAACGAAATATCTACTCCATGATCACATCTAATTTGAAGATTTAGTTGGAATGCATTTCCATAAAAATATATTTCATATATCGCTCACTCCTTTCAAGAACGTCATATCTCAAAAAACCTAAATTTTCAGGAGAGGCATTTGAAAGTTAAGAATTGCATTGAAATGCATTGAAAATAAATAATAAGAATCTGGTTAATTTCTTTACTATTCAGTTTTAAAATATGAGGGTTACACAGGGTTGTAGTACTCCTTCAGAGCTTTCTTAACACAGTCATAACTAAATATCGTTGATTTTTGAGATATGACGTTCTTGAAAGGAGTGAGCGATTATTTCAGCCATATGTGAATTCATATGGCTGAAAATCATGTGGGTCCTGATGCCTGCCTTTAAAAATTAAGGAATATTCCGCAGTTTTATTTGGAGAGATGTACATAAGAAACTGTGACATCCCTATAAGTCAAACCTGTGAGTCTGTCAGTCCCTTTCTTAACTATTGTAATTACTACTGTCTGTCTATCACAAGAAGAGCTCTGGCCGTTGCTAGTTCACATAAGCGGTCATAAGGCTTTTTCTTAAATTTTTGTTTTTATGATCTAAGAACATTTTTAGTCATTTACCTAAGACATAAAAATACAAATTTATATTTCATGATCGTGATCTCGAAATTTACGATTTCATTCGACACCATACCACCGCTCATGTGAACTAGCCACAGCCAGAGCTCTTCTTGTGATAGACAGACACAGACAGTAGTGGTATTTTTTCCTATGCAACTGTGTCAAATCTTTTTACAGTAATTACAGTCTTACAAGATTTTACCCATATCTAGTAGTTGGAGCATTTTCCCCTTTTTAATATTTTTATTTTTTAGCTGTAAAAGGTTGTATCTCTCTCAGATAAAAATCATATTAAAATTAATTTTTAAAACGATTAGCATAAACCCATTTCATCCTTGAGATCAGTAAATTAGTATTCGACGTCTGAAAAAATCTTATAGCTCCCACCTTTTGTAATAATTAATAGACCGTTAAACCATAACATCCCCATCCAAGCATTCATCGTGTCCAAAGGCCATTTTCCATTAAACCGTGCGAACAACGTCCATTTTCGCAGTTGTTGGTGGCAGCAGCAGATATGACGCTTCATTAACTGCGACCGAGACGGGAGATCATCTATTGTTGATGCGACATCTCGGAACAAAAAAAGAAACAATGGATGGAGTAATATTAGCTTCCTTTTCTTCATGCAAAGGTGTCCAGATGAACGCCGTTTGAATTACACGTTTCATTGCGTCCTCGGTTTTCGAAAAATGAAGGGGTTCTTGTTTGTTCTTTCACGGAAAATTACCTTCGATGACTATTTTTTTATTCAACGCCTGGTTTTGATTTCTGTTTGTCCGCTCGTGTGGTCCTTTTCAATGTTTTCCGCCGTCTATTATTATAAGAAAAACATCTTAGATAGATCTTTCCTATGTTTTGTAAAAGTGTCGTGGCATTTTCTATTCAACTTTTTTGGTATAATTATTTCTTTCTGTAGATTATTATTTAAAAATGAAAATGCATGTAAAACATGGAGTGTCTGAACTAACTGATCTTGAAAAAATCACGGAACACTACTTTGCAAAATAAAGATTTTAAAAATGGAAGTTTTTGACCTGGCGAAAGGGCGAGTAATGTAACTATCATGGACAGACTTTTGCATTGTTCTCTGTAATTTTAAGCAATGATTTTATTTGTAAGGGATAAATAGAGAGGTTTGCTACACCGTTACACCGCAAACTTTTAAGAAACATTTACTTTATGATATAAACAAGAATGTGACTTGGAGTTACTGGTTACTCCCATTTGTTTTTTGTTTGGTTTTCAGTTTAACTTTGATGAATCCGAACACCCTCCCAAAAAATCTCATTCATGTGAACATCTTCCAATCATTTAGCTACATCCTTGCTACCTTGTACGTCGGAAATCCAGGGGGGAAAAGCAGCTAATCTCCTTCCTCTCCCGAATTGATTCGTTCCTGACGAGGGCAAGAAGTGATGGATTGCGGTCATTATGTGCCTGGGGGCTCTGCCAGACGCTATCGTATTTCACTCGAAAGTTTTTCGGAGAAGGCGTCTTGGGGGTCGGATTGAAAACATGCTTGGCGCCTGTGGTTCTCTTGTGACTGACACCCCCAACCTCTTCCTGTGACCCTTTCTTTTCATTTCCAGTTCCTTTCAGGAAACACTCAAGTTCCTTTTCAGGAAACACATGGAAAGGGGTAAAATCCGTTCGGATATTGACTACTTTCTAAACTGCATAAAACAGCCAGATATCACTCTGATATTGCATTTACCTTTAGAAAATCCGTAAGGGGAGAATCTTCAATACGAAGTTCATTAAATCTCTCTCTCTCACTCTCCCTAATATACATCAGTCTGAAATGATTAAATCATTTATGAGTATTTGGCATTGTTAGCTATCAAACAAACCTTTCGAATCTCCGCGAATGCATATTTCAGACACTACTTTGTGCTGTGCGTCCACATCAAAGCCTCTATTAATGGCTGCGATCAGTTGGATCAAGGTATGCTTGAGTGATCTCAATTACATACCAATGATCTTATCATGCGCCGAGTTTCCGGTCATGTTCAGAAGCACTACATCCCCCAATTAGATTACTTATCATCTTCACAGATGCATCAAAGGATGTACACATATGTGCGGTTCAGATAACGGATCAATATTGTGTGTTGTAGTCTATATAATTAGTTAACATGGCAATGTAAATGCCATTGGTCGTATAGTAACTGTTCTAAATGGAGCTGGCAGGAACAAGGTTTATTATGCAACAATATTAAAACTGCTTCATTGAAATCTGTCAAGTTTAAATGGGAGAAAAATGTCTTTAATTGGAAGTTGGGGAAAACAGTCATTAAGATTCATTTAATATGTGCAGTTGCTACAAAATGTGTAGATAATTTCGTTAAAAGCATTATAATACCAAAATCGATGGGTCAGGGGTAAATTAGGAATTCAAAAATAATTTCCAAAAATAGGATATTATTTTAAAAAATTGTTTACCTACTATTTTTTAATATCATTAAAAATAAATAGCTCCTGTGTTCATTTTAAAAGAAAATTTTTCGATTTCCACAATGCTTATCGCTGAATGAACTTCATGACAAAAACCTCTTAACGAACATTTTGTAGAGGTAAAATTGTTTTTTCTCATTAAAATCAAATAAAAGTAGCTGCCAGAAAAATAATTATATGGTCTCATTGGTTTTTAATATTTTAACTTGTTCAACTGTAATATAAATCGTAAACAATGTGCGTATTCCCAAGTTTCAACTACAACATAATAAAATAATTAAAAAGGACTTGAGCAAAAAAGTATTAGTACTTCACGAACGAATAATTCCTGTGGATAATTTCATTAATTTACCCAATAAAAAAATTAGCTCGCTAATCACATCGGCTTGCTGAAGAAAGTCGCTTTTATGGTATTTTTATGACAGGAAGAGGATGATGCCTTCGGAAGCGAATCCTGTTTGGACAAACTTCATTATTTATTTTTGTGTTGACTTCCAGACTAATTTTGATACGCGTTCTTTTCCAGATCGATCGTTAGGTAATCAGTACAAGCGTGTGGAATAAAGTTAGTAGATGGAAAATAATAGCACTTTTGGAGCTCATTCAAATGTTTACGAATTGATATTATGATTCAGAAAGCCGCCTGGGCTTCCTAAGAAATCAAATTATGAAGTAGTTGACCCTCTTTTCATCCTTGAAAAAGGATGAAACATTTTTTTAAAAATATTCTTTTGTATGAAAATTAGTTGTAAGTGTAGCAGGGCAATTCCACGGGTAACTGACTGACATAAATGTTTCACAAATGTCAGTCAGTTACCATGTCGTTTAAAATTTTCAAAAAATCAATAAAAACATATTTTGAAAATTTAATTGTGCCATTAGATTAAGCTAACAAGAAAGCAATAAACTGGGTGGAAAGTATTTTTTTATCATTTATTTTTGGGAAGATAATTACAAAATACTAAGCGTTTTTCTTAAAAAATGTCAGTCAGTTACCCGTGGAATTGCCCTGCAGTGGAAGGTAATTGAAAGTTTAATTCGATGTTTAGTAAATAAAAGCAAGACTGAGACCTGAGCTTTAAAGACTAAATACAGCATTTTTAACATCTCGGCTTTTATTTTTCATACCTTTTCACCAATAGTTGATGTAAAACTATACGAAATAAAAACAGTTTCCCAAATCAAAACCTTTATTATGTTTACAGATCAATGCACTGTTTCATTGCAATGATAACAGACGTCCAAATTGAAATTTTTTTAAAATGATTATCTTAATTTACCCCTTCTGGATTTTTAAACAATCGTTCAAAACTTGCAGTAAACACGTTAAAGCCCATTTACACATGAAGGTAGCAATTGGGGCCCCGCATCTCTTATTGCAGCCCCAATCGAAACTCTCCCTTTCAACCACCAAAATAAGGTCCGCGTCACACTATGCGTCTTATAGACGCTACTGCAATCAATCTCCATAAAATAAGCATGGAGAAAGCCTAGTCCCCATGCTTTTTCCTCCTCTTTGATTAATTGCAGTAGCGTCTATAAGACGCGTAGTGTGACGCGGACCTAATCCTTACTACTAGTTAAAATTTTTCTGAGAAAGACCGAGTGCCCAACAGAGCCGCAAGCACTCAAGAGAATCCATTTATTTGACCAAGCCCACCTCTCTCAAATCGCTTGTAATTCCATCAGCGGCCTTGCTCTTTTTTTCTTTGAAGGGCCAGGCATCCAGCAGACGCTTTCAAAAGAGAAATCCCTCTTGCCTTTGGCGTCTTCAGCGCATTTGGGAGTTTCGGCTGAATTGCTCCCGCAGCCAGCACAACCTCCCTCAATAACAGGTTGCAGAGGAAATCCCGAGAGAGAAAATAGTTTTTAGTTGCCTGTCGAGTCTTGAGAGGTGTGGAGTGGGGGAACGGAAAAATAGACGATGATGGGCTCGTACTCGTAGTGGGTATTTATTGTATATTTATTTATTGTAAATAAATTTTTTCCGTGTCCATTTTCGTGAAAAAAAAGATTTTTCATTCCACAAATATTATTCAGAGTTCCACAAAAAAAGTCCAACTTTAGTAGTACTACTGTAGTGTTAAAGTAAACCCCTTTTTAATTATACTGCAAGTATAGCTGCAATACCATGTAAAAGTATATTCATGAATTTTAGCAGTGGCAGTAAGGATAGGAACTATCTATAGAATAAATTTTCTATATCCAATAATTTCAGGTACTATTTGTAAAACTTTTCTAAACCAGGGTCTCGAAGTCTGCATTTTACGAATGAAAAGAACATCCTAGTAAACCCATATTTTTTGTGAAACGCAAAAGTTTATGATTATTAAAACTATTACTAATTTTTTCACTTCGCAATAAAGCATATTTATTTTATAAGTGTTATTAAGCTTTTTTTAGTCAATATAATTTATCTATTTGTAAAGTAGTAGGTAGCATTTATTCATCGTGTTGATTTTTACTGAATTAACTTTTTTACTCTGTGTTTAATTTTATGCTGAATGGGACAGTCTAATGTCTCCTTGGCGATTCATGTCCTGTTTTTTTCTTAGATATTAATGAAATGAATGAAGAAATGAAAAACGTTTTTCGTCTGTGCAATTTGGTCTAAATCCCATACAATTGAAAAAAATCTGTAACGTGCGGATTAAGAATATCTTATAACAGGTATTCACATCCCTAGAAAGGTATAAACCTGTTTTTATCATTTTACCGAGTTGTGATAGCTTGCTTCCCCCTCGTGCTGCCCAAACCGCATATTTATTCAAATCCGGAGAAGTTTGCTCAGCTGTTTCACGATAAAAGCTCATATCGCAATCTTTCGTAGCAGTTGGTCTCGAGCGGGCAGCGAAAAGTCATCTTGCGCCGTCTAGGAAAATAAATAACTTCAGTCATGGAATGTGCTTTCCTTGAAATCTCACCCCGGGAGGGTTCAGGGGAAATTTTCCACCGGCTGTTCCCCGTAGCTTATCTGAATGCTTTATCTCTTTTTCAGACCTTTTTTTCTAGTTGACAGAACCCATAAATGTCAAGATCGGTCCCTTTTATATATTGTTTTTCTTTGGAGGACGATAAGATAGCTCAGAAAATTAGCTTCTGCGTTCTTCAAAGAAGATACAGACGGCATTGTATCCACTAATTTCTGGGGGAAATGGATTTAACTGCCTTTTAAAAGCGGTATTACGTACGGAACCTATAAAAAATAAAATTATGCGAAAAATACTTCCGATAAAAAGTAGATTTAAAAAAGTAATTCATAGTAGTTAGTTAGTTTTTTTTGATGATTTGATATAAAAGCATGTGACCCGACCCTATCATTGAAAAAAAAACATTCATGCAAGGTAAACAAATACTAGGCACAAATATTACGTATTAGTTCTAAAGGTTTCTTGGCAATGACGTCCTGGGTTGAAAAATTGAAGTGATAAGCTATGATAAAACGCCATACTTCTTATTATTAGCTAAGGACTTTCGCTCACTCTGTATAAAACCTATTAGGATGAAAGTAAGTGTAGTGTGACATCTAATCGAAACTCCTCCTTGCAACCCGTGATGTCAAGAAACTTCTAGTACAAAATGTGATGTCTAAATATTTTCCTGGTTATAGTACTATATCGCTAGAATAAAACCTCCTTGATATTCCAACACGATTCAAAATTTCGCTCCCTAAAATTAACTGAAAAATTTAGACGGGTCAGGAAAAAGAATAATAGTAAACAACAAGACGGAGTTCAAAAAACTACCCAAATATGTTCGATATAAAACCGTATTATTAACTAGAAAAACATTATCAGCTTCCCAAGCATACTCTGAGATGAATCCATAGCATTGTACGTTTGTACTTTTTCTCATCTCTATCGCAATCCGCAACCACCTAGCAAGGCACAGAGGCAGCAATCAAAGCCATGACTACTTGAATCTTCTCTTTCACCCGCGCGTGACGCCCCTTTTCTAAGCCCCTGGTTTTCTGTGTTCTCCCCCCTCTTTTTTCTTTCCCATTTATTTACTCTTTTATTTTTCTTTCTGCAGCTCCCCTCAAGGCAGTTCCTGTAATTTCACGTGATGGGCCAGGAAAAAGAAAAAAAGAAGAGTGAGTCCCCCTCTTTTCAAAAAGGCTTGTTCAATCTTGGACTGGCATCTCAGGGTTGCCATATTGGCGCTTTTTTCGAGGATCTGAACTCGTAAAAAAATTTTGTAAAAAAGTTTTAAGATCCTCAAAATGGAAACTTGACTTGGTGATTGGAAAAAGGTAAGTTACATTTTGAGAAAGATAAGTTATTACATTGGATGGATGAATAAAGTATACGTACTTAGACCACAAAAGATACGAATAAAAAAACTTTAAAGACAAAACCAGAAATTTGTTACATACCTCCTTCTTCCACTCATATCTTCACTTCAATCAATCAATATTAAATTTACAGAGGCTTTTAACCTCTTAAAAATACATAAATTATACACAAAACATTCAGACTAAAGTATAATATTACAATAAAAAATTCTCAGAAAAAAACCCATCTTTAATGGAACATTTAAACTTTAACCTTATACATATAATCATTTATTTCTTCCTCATAAGTCCAAGGAAAAAGGAATTAAATTAATGATGTAAGGCTAGAGGGAGAGTTGTTATGTTGCTAACAAAGCATTTACCACACAAGGAGTGTGATAAAGGGCCTACACCTACATGAAGTTATTAAAATTAAAAAGAACTATGGCTTATTTTATAAATTTCTCACATTTAAGTTTCGAAATGTTCAGAAGTTTCCCTCCATCTGCATGCCAGCTTACCAACCCCATGTGGACAAAGCTTGAAAGCTTTTTCATGGATGGTTGGGATAGGGGACGGAGTGAATCATTGCTGCCCCCTCCCATTTTATCTGGTAAAATTCGTAAGTCCATTTCAAAGGGTTGAAGAGCACAGCGGGTATAGCCTTGTACGCTGATTGCTGCCGTCTTTGTCACCCTTAAAAGGATTTGAATCGTTCAACTGTGGGGTCAGAAGTCTTCTGTCAGTCTGGGATTTATAAACTTCTGACAATTGTATTAGTGAGTCCAACTCTATTAGACAAACCTTAAGCCAAGGGCTAAGGATCTTAGGATATCTTCTTATTTGGATTGGATTTATCCCTCTAAAATCTCTTACAACCCTACCTGTTTCAGAAATTACTGAAATCACCTTTAGTTCACCCTGAATCTTGTACCTCCCTGTGAACATTTTTTTGTCTGAGTCACTCACTTTCTAGTATGGGTGCTACCAGGAGAGATTTCAGGACACACGCACCTTTCTTTCCTTATTTAACCATATAATACGATTAAAAGTATCCCCTCCCTCGAAATGCCTATATATCTCCTCCCTCCTAAAACCCTTCCTACGATCCAATGCTATTATCATTGAAATTTTCTTATTCTATGTTTTATTACAGTGCGACATGCCCTTCAAAGTGCCTGGATATATCACTTTTTAATGTTAATATGTCGATCCAATGTTTTAAAAAGTACTGGAACTGTTATTGTTCGTCTTCACTGTTACAAATTTTAGTGTACAATGGGAATTTTTGTTTTTATTTAATTGAAGATATGTCATACATAAGCTCTAACACACTTTTACCACACCAGACACCATATTTTCAACTAGTACTTCCTCTTTATCAACATAATTTTGTCATTAATGAGTTATCTTGCCTTTCTGTCTAGTTAAAATGGTCATATAATGCCTGTTATTGTAGAAACTTTTGAAGAAGTGATAAATTAATTTAACACAAATATAAAAACGGTAGAAAATTTTGCTAAAATTGATTGGATTAGTGGTGTACTTATTCATTTTTTAAATTAGGAAATTCTTATATCTATATCTAACAATATTATTTAAAACAAAAAAATACCATTTGATTAATTAATATTTTTTTAAAATAGATAAAAGTTATTCCCTTAGAGAGCATATTACTATTCCAAAAAACAATTCAAGAAATAAATATGGTGGTTAACTCTATACCCATATTCAAGAGAGAAAGTTTTACTCTTATTCCCTGACGTTTAATTACTGTACTTGATACCATTGTTCGGTTAAGTGAATTTCTCGATGCAAACTCATTTAACCAAGGAGAGTGAAGCAGAAGGTCGCTATAAAGGAAACTGATGCATTCATGGTTAAAATGTTTTCAGAAGATAAAACTACCCAGGTCAAAATTTATGCTGGTACAAGCAAAGAAAGTATGCTGGTTTTTGCTAGTTTTTGCTAGGTATGCTAGTTTTTTATGCTAGCGTATGCTTGTTTATGCTTGCACAGCATGGGATGCTATCTTAACCAGCATACATATCATAGCATGGCTTGCTTATACACAAGCATCCGATGCTTTTAAGCAGTTCAAGCTACTTTCATAGCATGGAGAGCTAGGTACCTTGATGTGCTATTTTATGCTTTTTTTATGCTTTCCAGCTTGGGATGCTATGTACCTAGCTTGGGATGCTATGGCTCAGCTATAGCATCACATGCTATGGACAAGCATCCGATGCTTTTAAGCAGTTCAAGCTACTTTCATAGCATGGAGAGCTAGGTACCTTGATGTGCTATTTTATGCTTTTTTTATGCTTGCCAGCTTGGGATGCTATGTACCTAGCTTGGGATGCTATGGCTCAGCTATAGCATCACATGCTATGGACAAGCATCCGATGCTTTTAAGCAGTTCAAGCTACTTTCATAGCATGGAGAGCTAGGTACCTTGATGTGCTATTTTATGCTTTTTTTATGCTTGCCAGCTTGGGATGCTATGTACCTAGCTTGGAATGCTATGGCTCAACTGTAGCATCACATGCTATGGACAAGCATCCGATGCTTTGTAGCTGTTTATGCTACTTTCGTAGCATGGAGAGCTAGGTACCTTGATGTGCTATTTATGCTTTTTATGCTTGTCAGCTTGGGATGCTATATAGCTAGCTTGGGATGCTATGTCTCAGCAATAGCATCATATGCTGTGGACAAGCATCCGATGCTTTGTAGCTGTTTATGCTACTTTCATAGCATGGAGAGCTAGGTACCTTGATGTGCTGTTTTATGCTTTTTAATGCTTGCCAGGTAGGGATGCTATGTAGCTAGTCAACGCAGCAATAGCATCACATGCTATGGACAAGCATCCAATGCTTTTTAGCTGTTCATGCTTTTTTCATAGCATGGAGAGCTAGGTACTTTGATTTTTATTTTATGCTTTCCAGCATGGGATGCTATGTAGCTAGCTTGCGAAGATTTCAAAACGTTTTTATAATTTTTATAGAAGTAATTAAATTCTTTCTCTCAGCAAATTTTCTATATGAGTTAAAAAATAACGTTTTTAAAAATTTCAATTTCAAAATACTGTGATTAAAAATATTTAGTACAGTAATTTTTTTTAAATTTACTAAAATAGTTTTTGAAAATTCTTTCGCAGAGTAGTTATTATGTAGTAAAAATTTCAATTTTCATCAAAATTTAGTTTTTGTGTAATACTAATTCAAAAACAGAGGTACTTATTACATAGTTTCAGAGTCCCGAGACCCTTATGCAATAATAGCATGACATGCTAGGTAACAAGCATCCAATGCTTTTTAGCTAGCTGTTTAAGCTACCTTCATAGCATTGAATGGTAGGTGAACCTGGATCGAACGGGTGCCTCATGGGACGTTAAGCCTAACATGTAATAGCTTTGACGCTGAATAGCTCCGGATATATTTGAAGCCCAGCTTAGTGGTTTATATTTTCTGAAAGCATATGAAAAGTCGTTTTAAACAATAGGTTTAACTAAGAGGTGGTATAAAAATTACACTGTCCAGAAAATTCATTTTTTTGGTTTTCCAGGACTAGTTTTCACGGATTTCTCCCAAAATAATCATCAGAGAGCTTATTAATAACTCTATTCTTGAAGAACTCTTTGAACCTTGTTAGAAAGACGCTGTTTCTTCTGGATAAAAGGAGTTAGGGGCGTTAAAAAGTGAAAATAAAAACGAGCACGCGGTACTAAAATCTCTCATATAAAAGCCCACGTCACTCACTGACTCACTGATTCTGGAACGCTCGCACACTATGATGCCATCTCGCAATAATCAGAAAAATCTCTCATATAAAAGCCCACGTCACTCACTGACTCACTGATTCTGGAACGCTCGCACACTATGATGCCATCTCGCAATAATCAGAAAAATAAATAAATAAAAGTAATTAAAATTAAAATAATATAATTAATAGCTTTTAAATATCTTTCAAGAAAGTTGGTTTACTTAATAAAGGTTAAAAAGTTACTTTTAGGGAAGTTGGTTTCTATTCAACAATAATAAATTAAGAAAAGTTGGTATAATTTCTAACAAAACATAAAATTTTAAATTTTACAAACACTAACACTTTTATAGATTTTTTTAACCAAAGATAGCGCTTCAATCGTATAAAAAGCGCTTTTTGATTTTTTTTTTGGCAATAATCTTTATTTACTTTCGGAAACGAAAAATTAATTATTTCTTAAGTAAGTAAATAATTGAATTTTATTTATTTTTCAACTGATTTATATAACTTATTAGTGATATTTCAGCGGTAAGATAAAGAAGTTAAACTTCTTATTTAATGTATAATTAATAGGAACTTGAAGTAGTAACGAGGGAAGCTCGCATAAAAGGCTAGCCTAGCTGTAAGACCCGGCTTTGCCGGGTCGTAACAGCTAGTCTCTTAATATGGGTCCAATCCCTTAGTGTAATACATCATTCAATAGGAAATATTAAGGAGGTACACATTCTAAAATTTCAGAACCCTACCTCTACAATTAAGAACGTGACGCTTAATTAAAGTTTTCCAATAAAATCGGAAAAACTCCCGAAATACGGAGCCAATCCCCTTATGCTTTACATATTCTTAATCTACTACATGATGTGAACACGATGATGTAAAACACTTGGGGTCTATTTACATTTTTTCGCAATCCTCCTTTTTCTTGTAACCCGAAAAACGTAATGAATTCCTATGAAGACAAGGTAATCACTTTTGTGTTTAAAAATTCGTGGATGACGTCAGAATCACCATGGAAACTTGAAATTCTGGAAAAAGCTTACCATATTACTTTACTACCATAATAAAAATTCAAAAAATTTCAAACTTAAAATTAAATACCAATTATTAGGCTTTTTCGGACTTGTGTTTTTTTCTCGAAATACCGTTTTTTTTCCAACTCTGAAACGCACTTAAATATTCAGCGAATTGCTTGAAAATTCACCATGAAGTGCATTTTGAGGTCCTCTGTAAGAATATGTCAAAGGAAAAAAAATTTAACAGTGTTTATTGGGTTTAAAACGACAAAAGCGTACTATTTCGACACTGAAATACCTGTAAATAATAATTATTTGCAAATAGAAAAAAATGCATGCATTAATATAAATTAATAAAAAATAATGACATAATTTGAACTATTTAATGAAGCTAAGTAAAAAAAACAAAGCTGGGCAAGGGGGAATGAACCTAAAACTGAGAACATGAGATATCCCCTCCCACCCACGCACTAAAAAACAGATCGGATCGGATGGGCTGTTGTGTACCGATTTAATAGTGTATTTGCTTTCTCAGATTTTTGCAAATTTACTGTTAAATTTATCAGGATTCCTTTTTAAAGCTTGGTGTTTTTAATCGAGTATAATTTTTATTTTATAAATTGAGCCACAAGCAGGTTTTATAGGTTTTACTTGTGCGAATGGCAACACAAGGTTTGTTATGGTTATGTCAGTTCGAGTGCGTCGCGTGGCTTCTTATATTTCAAGTAAGTTAAATTCTCAATATATTTTATTTTGGGTTTCCAGGATTTTCTGCCAGGGTCCTGTTTTAAGAATACTCATAATTTAATCAAATTAACTGTACGTAACCTACCCTATTTGTGTGGATGCCAGTGCTCTTTCATAGCTTCAGACTTAACACTTCCGCCTGGCTGATCCTAAAGTACTAGAATTTTCTTAGAGTTTTTCGTACTCTAGTAAGAGTAAGTTTTAGTTCGTTAGAGTTTTTCCTCTGAATAATTCACTTTCAACAGCACGTATACAACGGAGAAATGGGCAACTCAAGCAGAAAAGCTTTTGTCATGCTGTTTTGGGGAGATAATTCGGTTCTTACGTATTAACCTGTCGACCGTACCGCTGAATCCGAAAAAGGCAAACAATCCATTGACTTTTCTATGGCTGTGCTGCTGAATTTGACAGTCACAAAACAGTAGATGGGATAATGCATAAGTACCGAAAATTCTTTCCTTAGCTAGCTATTCTTGACTTTGCAATCACACACTTTGAGTGCGCTGCAGCTGCATTTCTTTGTTTATTTGTTAAGCTTTATTTGTGTGCAATGTTTTCATGCTTTCTTAAATATACTGTCGGGGTTTTGATTCGATAAAAGTTAATTTGGGACTTACCTATTGTCCCATTGACCGTTCCTTGACTGTCAAATTCAGCTGCATATCCATAGAAAATTCGATGGGTTGTTTACCATTTTTGGATTCAGCGGTACGGTCAATGGGATAATACGTAAGAACCGTTAATTTTTGTGTGTTTTTAAAAAGGGTTTTACAGTAAAATCGTATAAAATAATTCTTTATAAAGGTTGTGGAAAATATTTTTGATCAAAATACGACTTGAGCAACAAACCAGAGTTTTCAAAAGGTATGAACTTAAGAAAAAGGTTTGAACTGGCAGACTGCGGACTGCATCCATAATGGGTGAGGTTATTTCCGTGACCGCCAAAGCATTTTGAAAATCATAAATATGTATTCATGGACACTGGCAATTAGTTTGAACCTCTTTTAGAGGTGAACTTTCTGAAGATTTCTCTGTGAGGAAAGTTAATTTCTTTGTAGTTAACCCATAGCAGGAGAGGTGAAAAAATGGAATACATTTTTTAAAACATTTTAATTACTATATAATTCTGATATTTCTGTATATTGTTTTTTTAGCATCTATCTCTTAATAGAAAAAATTGAATTAATCTTAAGGTTTTTAAATCCAACCAGGGAGGAATCCCAAATTCCCGGGCCATCTCTCAACATTCTCTTGCTCACGACATCCATTCCTTTGAGTGATGGGGCCTCATAAATTCTTTTTCAATATTTTATAAGTAAATTAGATTTTTGAAAATAGTGTTTCTGCAAAATAGTATGAGTTTATGGCAACTAACTGTTTAAAAAATATAATTAAGAAGATACTATTACTACTTAAATTGAAACCATGTAAAAATGTGTATATGAAAATGAGAATTTAAAAGTAATAATACCTATTTTTTTTCTCTGGACTTACACAAGAATTTTCAAAATTATTTAGTCCCCTCGTTAAATTACTTGCCATCCTTGAACTAGATATCCAAAGAAATTAAAAAGTCATCATATGTTTATCTTTGGTTGACAAAATAAAATGCTACTTCATTAAATGAGTGAATTGTTACATGTACAATTTTTTCTTAACTATTAATATAAAGAAATTTTCGATTTAATAGTGAGATAGTAAACATGTAGACTTTCACAGCCAGTTCTATTATTTGTAAAATTCATGCTTTCGGGCTTGTAGGCCGAGTTCTAGAGATTAAAAACCAAACGTTTTGTCGGAAACTGCCCGATATCATCAGTGGAATAAAAAGCGTCAGTTCACCGATTCACCAGGTAGACGTGGTACATTCTCATTAGGTTCATCTGATTGGCCAGTGATAATTGTGAGATTGTTACCTACTTTTTGATTCTTATTTTCAGTTACATTTTTTTGGTACTTGCGTATTATCCCGTCGAATCGTATTATTCCGTAACTGTTAAATTCAGCGGCAGGCCATAGAAAAGTCAATAGGTTGTTTACCGTTTTCGGATTCAGCGGTACGGTCGACGGGATAATACGCAAGAACCTTTATTTTTATATGCATTTAATTTAAATATACTACCGCTACCCTCTTAATTAAATTTGAACAAATCTTTTTTGCCATTTTGGATCACAACGAGTAACCTGTAAGATTATGAGGTGGATGGCCCAGAAATTTGACTCCTTCCCGTAGGGATTTAAAAAACTGATTCATCACCAATGTGAAATTTGTTTTTTAAATTTAGTACCCCTAGTCTAAATGATAATATTTGAAACCACTGAATTAACTTTTGTCTTCTACCTGCAGGCCCACTTCCTGCATCGGGGTGGTTGTTGAAGATGTGTACACTCTCTGTGCACCATCAAATGGATAAAGGGCCAGACAGTGGAGTAAAAAGTAAGTAACATTTATCTTAGGTGTATGTAAAATATAGGGTGTTTCTGGGTTTCTCCAAGAATTGTGTGTGTGTGTGTTTTTGACATTTAACCATATTAAAGGTAGATAGCTATTTTCTGGTATGCAAAGGCTACATAATAATTTTCAAAATGTTCAAATTTTTACACTTCTACCAATGCTGTATTTTTAAAAAATACACCTTTTGTTACACAAAATTCAATATTTCCATTTCCCTACCTAACCAATAATTGATGTTCAGGGACTTGGATAAAACAGTTTTTAGTTTTTGAATCTTTACCTTTTTAAAAATAGAGCCATGTATGGAAAATCCTATACTCTCGACAGCAACGTTTCCTGAACCTAGTACCTCACTACGCTGAAGGAGAAAGTGGGTAAACACGGTTGCTAGGAATTTTGGTTTGCAAATCGGGAAAAAAGACACTATATTTATACATGGGTTTAACGAAATAATCATATTTTAAAATTGATGTTCTTTGTTTCACTCAAAATTCAGACACCGCGATGGAAACTACTCTGTTAGTGACGTTGTAGGGTCAACTAACGTGGCTGTCTAGTATAATTAACATAATGACAATTAAAATAATAAAAATATCATAAATTAGTAATTAAACAGATGTTTGAATGTTAGTAAAGTTATTTAATTACTAAAATAAACTATTAAATAAATTTTAGTTCATAATGTCCTGTACATAACAGCCTTGTCCCGTACATAACAGTAATAATTAGCCTTCATTAATTAAATGACACTACTTTAAAAAATAACTGTAAGGTAAATTAACAAATATTTATTTGTGCTTTTACTCAAAAAAGTTCAATGCAAGCAAAATAGGAATTGCTGGAGGAACTTTTAAAACATCTTTTTGTGAAGTCTCGTATTGTACCAAAGCTTAAATTGATTTTTAGGGAAAAAACTATTGTCTATAAAAACAAATAAAATATTTTACAAGAATTAAGCTGAAGTGGTATGTATAAAATTATAAATAATTGCAAACTTTCTTATTTATATGTTGATATGGAAAATACAGTAGTACAAATATCAAAATTTTGCTGATATTTGTCCCGTACGTAACATAAATACTGTGGAATGACCCTTATGTTTATATACATGTAATAAATTTGAGTATGTTACTTTCTTAAATAAATTTGAGCAAAACTTTTTATCGTTGTTAAAACCGTTTCACATCACAGCAATGCTAATTTTAAAAATCATTGTACTTGTTTAACAATTGATAAAGCTATCACTCAAACAAACAAGCATCAGTAAGAGAATATAAGGATGGATGGCCCAGGAATTTATGATGCCTCCACAGAAGGATTTACAAAACCCAGATGTATTACCGACAGCAAAATGAATTTTTAAATTTTAGCAGCCCCGTCTAAATAATATTCATAACCATTTAATTAACTTTTGTGTTCTACCTGCAGGCCACCTCAACCAAATTAGTCTGCTGATGAAGTTGCTCTCTCTGCCAGTAGTCCAGGATGGTGGATAAAAAGAATTGCTCTAAGAATCTTGATGGGGAGGTGTCGCATGACCAGAAGAACTTGGAAGAGTGTTGGATAAAGTAAAGTAAGTTACTTTTGTCTTCAATGTTTGTATGGGGAGAGAGGGTCTTATTTGTACATGGGGTCCATAAGAACAACTAATATTTCTCTATGTTCAATTCAATTTAAAAATCTGAAGAAATATCAATAAGTTGTTGTAATAGTACCATCTTTTGCCTGGATTTTCAGACCAGTAGGCCTATTTGAACCCTTTGAGTTTAAAATTTGCTGGCTTTGGAGGATGAAAAGTAAAATTTCTTTGTGGGAAAATAAAATCAAAAGTTTTTAAAGTTGAAATTTTGCCTTGAGTTCTATCGTGGCATCAATCCAGTTAAGTCCAAAAAAGTTTTGTTTCCCAATTTCAATTACAAATGTTGAACACAAAAAGTTGGAGTATTTTTGAATAGTTCAAAAATCCCTTCTAATTCCTTTTCTTGATTTTGAACGCACTTTAAATATAGTATTATAATTTGTTTTAATATAATCAATTATTTTTGGTATTAAATTTATTAGTATTCAAAGCCTTTAGAATTTCCCCAATTTTAACTTAGGGGACATCCATAAATTCCGTGAGGTCAAAAAGGGGAGGGAGGGGTTTGGAAAAATCTCACCAAGGGGGGAGGGGGGTCGATAAAAATCTCATGTCAACTTTTTAAGTTAGAAATTAATGATTTTTTTAAGTATGAGAAAGGAATAATACGTACCCACAAATAAGATACTGTGATGATTTTTAGGCGGAATAATGTCCTTTTCCCCCACATCATTAATAATGGAAAAGTTTTAGGTGCTGTGAAGCACAAAATGCAAACGAATAGGATAGAAAATTATTTTTAAAGGTTGTAGGTAAATCTCATGTGGGGGGAGGGGGGTTTCAGCAAAATCTCACCAAGGGGGAGGGGGGGTCCAGATTTTGGAAAAAACACCTCACGTAATTTATGGATGTCCCCTTATATGATTGAATTTGGATTCATTAAAAAAAGATGGTTTTACTTTATATTATATTCTTTAATATTAGTCAGGTTTTTATGTATTTATTTAAAAGTCCTTTCAAAATAAAACCTAGATAATAATTAACCTAACAATAAACCCTGCCTTTTAAGTTCAGTTGAAAGATATCGATATCTTGTTTAATAGTTGTTTTGAGATGGCACATCAAAAACTACTCCTTCTTGGACAACAGACAGGTTTATTCAATCACAAAACAACTTAGATCAAGTAGTGGGTATTTTTTTACAATCCACATTTCGCGGTGCGGCAAGTTACACACAGCCTCAGAATCGGAATGACAGTTCGAGGTGATCAGTTCACATCATTTCCCAACGCGGAGGTGGCCTTTCCAACAATAGTATTAATGTAAAATTTTAAACTAAGTAGAGCTAACTGTTGAAAACTAATAGCTAGCTTTATAGTTTGTGATTTGAAAAGCATGGTTAGAACAAAGCAGAAAAAAGATAGAAAGGAAAATTCTTATAAAACATCTTTTACCTATTTACCATGATATCCACCCATTTCAAGAGATGGGTATTGAGTTGCTAACTAGCTCACTTTCCTTAAAAACTGAACAAAAATAAGTTTCTTTTAATTTATTGAATTGATTTTAATAATGTCCAATATATTCATTATGAGTTTTCCCCTTGGAGTACTTGAAGTTTTTTCCCTCATCAAAAACTTAATCTGCACTAAATATTTGTTAAAATTTTTTAAGTGCAAAAAACTCTTAAATTTTAAGAAAAAAATCATAAAAGTGCTCAAATGATAACTGAAAATGTAATCTTTGGACATTGTTAAATGCCCCCCCAAAGAAAAAGCTCATAAAAACTTGGTATAATTGAAAAGTGTGTATTACATCATATTGTATGTACAAGTAATTTGTAAGATAGGTTACACTAGGTTGGGTTGGGACTTTTAATATGTGTTTTCATTAATTATTTATAGTAATTTTTTGTTATTTCATGTTCTATTTCTATTTCAGATCAAATGAGAAAATGTCTGATGAAAGAAGAAAGGACTTGCCTAAGAAGAAAAAAATTGTTCTAGATTTTTGTTGAATGCTGAAGCTCTAAATAAATATTTTTAAATGTTAAAATTTATTCCTTTTTTACATGAGAAAATAAATTTAATTTTATAAATTACTGTTTTAAGTTATTTACAAATGTCTGCATAAAAATGCTAAAATAGTAAAAAATAAGAACAGCTGCAGGTAAAAATTATGATAAATTATGTAAAACTTAATTTAGAAAAGTAATGTTATATGCTGTAAAAAAATAAAATGCAAGTAGAGCAAATATTTTCTAGCAACACTGGCTGAATTTTGTGTGCTAGGGTAGCAAATGTCCATTTTTAAACTAACTTTAAAATGCATCTTACTTTATATTTACTTTTTTTGGCCTGATTTCTTTTCTCGACATAAACCTAACATGTCTAATTTTATGTAGGGATTTTTGAACATCTTGAATAGTTTCGAAAAGTAAATTGTTTTGAAATTGTTCCCTTTGAAAATTTCAGAAAAGTTTTTGATTGCTCTGAAAGTTTATATGTATTAAAATTTAGGATGTCATGTTTGTGTGGAGGAATGAAATTTTTTAAGCCAAAAAAATAGATATTGAGGAAGGAGATTCATTTTAGAGTATTTCCTCCTCAATATTTACCTTTCAAAAGTGATGGTTTTGAATGTTGCTAGGCCAGCAACACATGCTGGATTTTGTATGCTAGAATAGCATGAATTTCCAGCAAGTGTTGGTCGTAATTGTTGCTGGGCAAGCAACATGTTCTAGCAACGCATGCTGGATTTTGTAAGCTGGAATAGCAAAAATTTCCAGCAAGTGGTGGTTGTAATTGATGCTAGGCAAGCAAGATGTTCTAGCAACGCATGCTGGGTTTTGTATGCTAGGATAGCATTAAACTCCAGCAAGTGGTGCTCGTAATTGTTGCTAGGCCAGCTACACGTTCTAGCAATGCATGCTGGATTTTGTATGCTAGAATAGCACAAAATTCCAGCAAGTGGTGGTCGTAATCTTTGCTAGGCTAGCAACATATTCTAGCAGCGCATGCTGGATTTTTTATGCTAGAGTAGCAAAAAATTCCAGCAAGAGGTGCTCGTAATTGTTGCTAGGACAGCAACATGTTCTAGCAACGCATGCTGGATTTTGTATGCTAGAATAGCACAAAATTCCAGCAAGTGGTGGTCGTAATCTTTGCTAGGCCAGCAACATTTTCTAGCAACACATGCTGGATTTTTGTTTGCTGGCGAGCATAAAAAGTGGGCCATAACAACACTTGGGTTGCTGGTGACTTATGCTGGAACAAGCAAACATTTATGCTGGTTTTTTGCTAGTTTTCTAGCATGAATCTAGCATGCAATGCTTGTCCAGCAAACGATTTCCAGCATAAATTTTGACCTGGGTAGAAAGTTTGTTATTTTAATATAGGTTTTTATTACTTATTGGAAGTAATTCATTAAGTTATCTCCTACCCTATGGTTCATTAACAGTTCAAAATAATTTTTAATGGTGATTAAAATTTTTTTATTGCACTTAATCTCAAACACGATATTACTATTGTTGTCTGAATCGAGAGTGAACAAGTAAAGGATACGTAGAGGGGTATTTTGTTATTGTTTCTAGCGACGTAAAAAGTAGCCAAGACTAGAGCTTTGAGGCCAAACATGACAACCCAGCAGCTCCCTAGGAGGCCGAAACGAAGGGGAATGAACAATAGCCATAAATTCACCTATTCTCTATCTGCTCTCCCGGTTTCCACCAATCACTGTACGCTGTTCCTCCGCTCACCGAACACACAATGCGCTCGTTCCATTACTCTACATAAAACGTTATTTTTTTCTATAAAATTTGGGTTTTTTATACAGACTACTGGGGATTATTCGTCCCTGTATCTACACTACACAGCCTCCTTTACTCAGACGTAGAAAAAACCACTCCGGCTTTGGCAGATGACTGTCAATGAGTTGATTTACATTCTTTTCGCGCACAGAAGCAGAAACGAACGACTGTTCTACCGCCGCGGTAGGGTGTTAACCATAGTGTTAACGTTTTAGCATAATGGATTTTATACACCAGGTGGTCCCGTAAATGCTCTCATTGTGAATCGTATCGTAATCTTTTGCAATGGAGGGACCTCAAGTGGCTCCTGCTATCTCGCTTTCTTCCAAATGTTAAAAGCCACAGCCTTGGGAAAAATGTATGCTTTTCTGATACTATAAATCCTTTAAAATTCCCTCGTGTTAAACCGTAAAGCTTCTTATCCATTGAAACACCTTTTATACTTAAACTCAAGGTCTTTGAAGTTTCATGTGGACGTATTAGAATTGTCGGGAAAATTCACGTATTAAAATTGTCACCACAAGACATTTCCCCTTTTAAAAAATTTTCTGTGAAGATAGTTAGAATTAGAAAGGCATGTAGAATGAGATCAGTATATACAGGTAAGAAGTTTCAGTTTCAATTGAAATTAAAAGAACTTACTTTTTGGAGGAATTGGCTGTACACTTTTGAATGAGTGTTAAAATTGAAATTATTATTCAAAGAATTTCTTTAGATAGCCCAAGACATCCCTGCGGGTAAAAAGTATGAAAACACCAAATAAATATGAGTTGAAACGCTTCACGGCTTCTCGGGAAAACGGGTAGATTTGATACAAGGGGTGCCTTGATACACTTTCAATATCTCAAAACCTTTAAACTTTATTTAGGAAATTTTTTTTCTAAAAGTATACACTATATCTAATTATTGCTTCTTCATTGCCGGAAATCATGCAGATTTGTGTCCTTGAACCGGGCGCGGATCCAGCACGGCTCCAAGGGGGGGGCACTTTTCCAGACAAGATCCCCTTGTGGTACTATTGGGGGTATGGGGTCCTCCCCCAGAAAAAAATTTAAATTTGACATGTAAAAGTAGGGTTTTAACTCATTTTTAGAAACGTTTTGAGTCTAAAGGGGGCACTTTCAACACTATTACCTTTTCTTTTTGACCCAAAATGTCAAAATTTTGGGGATTTCCTAAAATTAAACACAGAATACCCCGGTTTGATACTAATGGGTAATGGGGGTATGGGGGTTCTCCCCCAGAAAAAGTTTGAAATTAAACCTGTAAAAGTTGGGTTTTTACTCATTTTGTGAACCTTTTTGGGTCTCCAAGGGGGGGGCACTTTCCAGAGTGCCACCCCTCTGAATCCGCCACTGCCTTGAACTCGGCACCTTCATATACCATTGTTTTTCATCAGTACAAACTACACTAGCGGAAATAAAAATCCCAACACCAAGAAGGAAAGAAGATATCAAAGTGAAATTTATGTCTATGATTGCACATAGTATCAATGTGAATTGATTAAAAAATCAGCCTTCCTGGATGTTAGGGGGCCGAGAAAACTAGGGAGGAGTGTTGTCTCCATAGGTGTCCATTACCGCCGTCACACGTCATGGTATTGAGTGACAGGGGATCTAAATGACTTTTGAGGGATTGGAGAACCATGTTGCCTCCTCAGGTAGTCCAAATTCATATGGTGCACCAGCGGACGTTGCATACCGGGCTAGGTGATTTCTCCTCATTGATCGGACTTGTTTTGTGGGTGTTGGTTCTAGAGAACGGGAAAGACGGGGGGGAAAATGCAACCTAGGGGGTTAAGAAGAAAGCTTGGACATTGCATACAACATGTGGTTGTGCATGTTTCTCTTGAAATTTTTCCCCAGGACAGGTCTGAAGGTATGGACGGTCTACCGGCTGCAAAACCTCAATGACGCAGCTTTGGTTGGAAAAAGTACTGGTGAATCATACCCAGGAGTTGCAGAAATGGAATCCAATGCATCCCCACTCCGTTACCCTGCATCACCACTTCGTGGAACGATTAGAAAATCATCAGCTGAGTGCGCTCTCTCCATTGTCTCTTCAAACTCATACCCAACCGTTGTGGTGCTCCAAACCGAAACAGGATTCTCTCATAAACACAATGTCATGAAATTGGGATTTTCATTTCCTTATTTCGTGCATTATTCGATACAGAAAGGCCCAACTTCAGCCCCTTGCTTAAAGGCAAAGATGTAAGAAGCTATGCGGACAAAACGGACAATCCGCAGTCCTGCAAATGACATCCATCGTACTGCCACTTGTCCTCAGTATGATCTACCGGTACTTTGGCCAACCAGAGCTGCTTCATTGAGGTTTTTTAGCCGGTTGTCCGTCCTTACCTTCAGACCTGTCCTGGGGACAAATTTCAAGAGAAAAATACACAAACACATGTTTCATGCAATGTCCAAGCTTTCTTCTTAACCCCCTATGTTGCATTTTTACCTTGGCCTATCCGTTCGTAAGAACCAACGCTCACAAAACATGTCCGGAGAAAGAGGAGAAATCACCTAGCCCGGTATGCAACGTCCGCTGGTGCACCATATGAATTTGGACTACCTGAGGAGGCAACATGGTTCTCCAATCCCTCAAAAGTCATTTAGAGCCCCTGTCACTCAATACCATGACGTGTGACGGCGGTAATGGACACCTATGGAGACAACACTCCTCACTGTTTTTCTCGGCCCCATAATATCCAGGAAGGCTGATTTTTTAAGCAATTTACATTGATACTATGTGCGATCATAGAAATAAATTTGACTTTGATATCACTTTTCCTTCTTGGTGTTGGGATTTTTATTTCCGCTAGTGTAATAAAAAGAAATTCTAAAAATTAAACATCTTCTGATGTTTTAAAATTATCAAAGTACTTGGTCAACAAAAAAAATGAAAGATGAAATCTCACAAAGTTATATTCTGTAAGGAATATAATTTTATGAAACTTTTAAATTTATTCCTAATAGGTCTCTTATACATGAAAATCAATAACAACTGAATTTCTCAAATAAAATCATAGTTGAAGCGAAGTGGATGAGAATTTCTCTCTCAAAAGGCTTAAAGCTCTCTAGTTCCTGATAAAATCCCAAAATACCTGTCAATCCCGTCGTCTTATCTCTGAAGAATTCTTGGAATTCTCTTCCCTTGTATTTCTCCTCTTCAAGGTATACTAGAAAGATAGAAACGAAGATTTGATGGGGAAAACGCGTCAATAATTCAAGTTCTTTTGTGAACAGTATACATAAAAGGTAAGGTAAAGCAGGTCAAAAGAAAATCCATTTCAGCTGTCTGTTTGCTTGTTTACCAACTTTAACCATAAGACTTTCATAATAGCCATGTCATTGCTGTCTGTTAAATAACAGCAGAGATTTGATAAGAATTGACACGTTTGATTAACTGTGCATCAATCTTGAATAGTAAATACTTTTTATAGATATGTTCTTTATCAAACAGGTAACTTGTTTTTGCATACATGTCTGTTCTTGATCAATGATCATACATAGCTAACATTCTCTTGAAAGCTTGACAGAATTGGTTGATTGGGAGATTTTTAAACGTTATATCGGACCAAAGATTACTTATAGTATATGAATAAAACCCAATTTTATGAGCAACTTCTTGAGCTTGTTATGAATCTTAATCAAATAAATGTTAAAAAAACTCCAAATAATAATGTAGGTAGTGTAAGTACCTTCCTCTCGATTGAACGAGTAATTATGTACTATCTGTCGTTTGATCTAATGGAGTTATGAAAATAAAAGATAAGAGGAGTGGGTTTACAAACAATCGTGAAATTTCGATCCTAAAAGTCATGATAGATCTCTGAAAGACGCGGTGTAACGTCTCACTAAGTTTCGATGGAAAGATGTGTAATGTGTAACGATGCCGATGAAAGATATTCATTAGTTATTTTCAGTAACGATTCCCAACAATTCGGTGGCAATTTCTTTCCACTATTTCTTAGTGTAACGTTGCATTTACAGTGAGAGATAAAAAAGCTAGGATTGATTACGATAAAGCCAGTTCCTAACTTATCTCGGTTTTTACAAAATTATTTATCATGTGATTTGAATAATTTTAGAAGAAAAACTATTCTTAATCATAAGAAGAAAGACTATGGTAAATGGCGCATGACTTTAAACTTGAAATGAACTTAAATGAGAAATCTTAGGTATTCCTAGTTGCTTAACCATTCAAATTTCATCATATTTTATAACAAAATTCATGGATAAATGATTGAAAGTTATTTGACTCTATTTCTCCTAAAGTATCATTAAATTACCTCATAATATCACGCATTAATCTTTAAATCATTAATCAACGACCACAATGTCCCGTCAATATTTATGCTAATCAGCAAAGTCTAAAATAGGGGACTGCAAACTTCAGAATATATTCAGTTTGTTTAGATAGAGAATCCCCTCTCGAAAAGAATTATTTCACCCTCGAAAATCGGAAACTCGATAATAGCAGCGCACTGAGGGAGAGAGAACCAAATAATCCTCCAGTTTCCCTCCAACAATCGACATTTGAATATTATAATTCCCCGCCAGGTGCTGTTGGGGATTAAAATTGATCGAATGGACGCACACAAACCGGCAAAGGCATGATTAGAAGAAGGACCGAATAATATGTACCAACAGAGCCTCTCTCCAAACTCTCTGGAACAGTAATGAGCGAGAACACTAGCGTAAATGGAATGAGCCATTACCGATTCTGTGCTCGGAATTAAGTTTCTGCTGTTGGTGCTCGAATTTGGGATCGGGGGGCGTTTGCTAATTTTGTGACTGTGTTCCGTAGCCTCGAGGGTGTTCTTTAAAGGAGTCATTTTGAAGGTGGCTTTATTAAGAGTCGAGAAATTGCTTATACAAAGGAGTGCTCTTATTGTGGGTCGAAATTAAATGGGTTTGAAAGGGACTGTGAGAATTCTCTGTTTGCTTGCAGCGGCTTGGAGGAATATAACGTGATGGTATATTGAATCGCTGAGAAGTATATTTCCATGTTTCAATTTGTGATAGTTGAAGTATTGTGGGGATAATAGTCGTTTATAATAGTTGGGTTGGTTAAAAATTCTGGACACATTTGAAGACTTCTGCTTCACAACAATTGTAACGAAAGTTTTGTAATGAGCAATAATAATAAAGTGCTTTTAAGTGAATAAGAATTAATTACTTCAAGGCTAAATAGCTTTATTTTGTCTTTATTGCTCAATATTTCAATCAGGCGTGGATCCAGCACGTCTCCAAGAGGGGGAACTTTTCCAGACAAGATCCCCTTGTGGTTACCATTGGGGGCCTCCCCCAGAAAAAAAAATTGAAATTTGACGTGAAAAAGTAGGGTTTTAACTCATTTTAGAAGCGTTTTGAGTCTAAGGGGGGCACTTTTCAACACTATTACCTTTACTTTTTGACCCAAAATGTCAAAATTTTGGGGATTTCCTAAAAATAAACACTGAATAACCCAGTTTGATACTAAAGGGGGGTATGGGGGTCCTCCCCCAGAAAATATTTTGAAATTAGACCTGTAAAAGTTGGGTTTTTACTCATTTTGAGAACCTTTTTGGGTCTCCATGGGGGGGCACTTTCCAGAGTGCCACCCCCCCTGGATCCGCCACTGATTTCAATACAGACTGAATAATATATCATAAGGATATCGTACTACTACAATCTCCAATGATGGAAACATTAAACGGGAAAGAATTAAAATATTAAATTCAAGTAGACTTCATTTAACTAGAGAGCTAGATTTTGTAAAAGCAGGTTTCATACATCACCTTGGAAAAAGTAAACTGCTAACTGTTGCATGCAAAAATTAAAACCTGGCTTGCAATTTTCTTCTTATACCCACTCCCCCTTACAAGTTTTGTTTTCTTCATTTCGGGAGGTGCACCTCCAGTGGATCCCATCTCATGTCGACATACAGGGAAACGAGGTGGCAGACACACTAGCGAAGGAGGGCACTTGTGAAGTATTAACCATCCCCGATTCACTGATTTATTCTGAATTATATATTCGAAAGCCAAAAAGTTGGACGTCTTTTACGTCTTACAGAACTTAATATAAGAAAGGTAGTGAATAAATAAGTTTAAAGTATCCAAGGGGGGTCTGGGAAAATTGTTCTAGAAAAATTGACTTTAAAAACAGGTTTTTACTAGTTTTGGTACCTCTAGCTCGAGTTTTGGATGGATGTTTTTAGGTAGGATTTGGTGTTTTGATGAACTTAATGCAAAAAGTTGTGAATAATAATGCTTTAAGTACAAAAGGGGGGTCTGTGAAGGGTCCTTCCCCAGAAAATTTTTGAAAATAGGGTTTTAACTTGTTTTTGTATGCCTTAGTCAGATTTTCGGGGGGGGTGGTCAGGGCCCACTCGCCACCCTTTACATATCATTACAAATTACAATAAACTGTCAGGTAAAAAAATTGGGTTTGGTTGATTGATCCTTGAGAAAGCAACCCCCTTGCAAACTAGTGTAAATAATCCTCCTCACAGAACTACTCATTACCATTAGTTCCAATAAGCCACTTAATTGCAACATCCCAATAACGAAGGGACACGCCAATAATTAGAGCGAATGAAATCTTCCCCTCAGATGACGAAAGGACATGGGCCATAAACAGCAGCGTCGGTGGAACAATAACCATTTGTTCCGAAGGTCACGTGACACGCCCCATTCGTTTCCGACCGCCCTCCCTCTGATGAGAATCGAACACGGCACTCCTGATCCTAGGATGAGATGGGGGCGGAGAAAGGTATTTGGTTTGGGAGAGACAGAGAATTAAGGTTACTTTGTTTCCAAACAATAGCTCTGACGTGTTATTTTGTAGCAGAAGCGGATAGTTTGTGCGGTGCACCTGACACGCCTACATTCAGCCAATCATTATGCTAGACTTGTATTTTAATTCTTAATTAGATTTTGTACGAAATGCCGGCGCAAGTTCAGAGTTGCGTATGCTTGGCGAATTTTGGCTGTTTAGGGGCACATTTAGAAGCCAAATAGTTCACTTAACATGAGTTAGGGTTACCATATTAGTCATCTTTATCGCTAAAAACTTGGCGCATACGCAAGTCTGCACTTGCGCCCGAAATTGCACATATTCCAATTTATATGGTGCAGCGCTCTAACTAGTCGCTCTTTTTTGTAGCTAGTTGTAGGTTGTAGATCGGACTGGGTTTGAAATGTAACAAACCAATTCGTTAAATTTATTGATTAACTTACATTGTAAACATAAGTATTATATTGTAAAACTAGATATTTTTCCCATCAATGGTGATTTAAGAATTTAAAAAGCTTGTTGAGCTTCTGTACGAACATCTTTATTATACCTCAAATGTATTTCCAAAATTGTTCTTTAACTTGCTGACGGGTGACTGAGGTCTGCACCACACTAAAGGACTAAAATTATTTAATTTGAGAAGGTAATAAAAATGCTGATAAAAAGCAATAAGTTAAGCTTAGTAGATAGTAGCTTTTAAACAACGGTGAACATCATTTTCAAAGGTATTTTTTTATTATTATCTTTTTCAAGATGCATTTTGTACATGGGAATTGGGGTAGGAGTAGTGGCGGATCCAGGGGGGTGGCACTCTGGAAAGGGGTAGTTCAAATATTACGTAAGCACTTTTTGAGTCATTTTAACCCCCCTCCCCCCTTGTCAGCAAATATAAGCAAACCTCAACCCCCCACCATAATTACGTAAGAAACTGCCGGACCCCCCCCCCGCCGAAATTTTGACATCCCATTTAGTAAGTACTGTTTTTTCTCCTTGAAAATTAGGTGACATTATACAAGGAGCTGTCCTTTTAACCCTAAGCAAGGATTCAAAAATGAGTCGAAACACTACTTTTCAGGGTTAAAATTTCAAATTGTTTAGGGGGTCCATCCCCAGAAAAAAGTACTTACGTCAGATTTCCTAATTCATTTTGTTAAATTTATTTTTGGTTGAGTTTTGAAATTATTTATGCAAGAAACAAGAGATTTTCGAAAATGCAGTATCTTACGTAAGCATCACTCATATCCCCCCTCTCCCTTGTCAGGAAAAATAAGCAAAGAGCAAACCCACTCCCCCCTTAGGTGCTTACATAATATTTGAACAGCCCCAAAGTGCCCCCCTTGGAGACCCAAAAAAGTTCTCAAAATGAGTAAAAACCCAACTTTAACAGGTCTAATTTCAAAATTTTCTGGGGGAGGACCCCCATACCCCCCATTAGTATCAAACTGGGTTATTCAGTGTTTATTTTTAGGAAATCCCCAAAATTTTTACATTTTGGGTCAAAAAGTAAAGGTAATAGTGTTGAAAAGTGCCCCCTTAGACTCAAAACGTTTCTAAAAATGAGTTTAAACCCTACTCTTACACGTTAAATTTCAATTTTTTCTGGGGGAGGGAGGACCCCCATACCCCCAATGGTACCACAAGGCGATCTTGTCTGGAAAAGTGCCCCCCCTTGGAGCTGTGCTGGATCCGCGCCTGGATAGGAGTACAGAAAAATCTGGTGTTTACAGTTGTAACATTGAACAGTTAAACTTCATTCACTATCTAATCCCTAGAATAAACGAAATAATTCATGTCTTTCAAAAATCTATGCATCACACACATCTTAAGAATTTTATCAAGCCAGGGACTAATGCAGGCCAATCTAGGTACCGTTTATCGGCACCTTCACAAAAATGTACTCACAAAAACAGCACCTTCACAAAAATTCTAAAATTATTTTTTTAATGATAGACGAATTGTTTATGGTTAAATAAGTCTTTAAACTGCTATAAAACTGTAGCAATAAGTAATTTAATGCTGTTTTCATTAATTTTATAGTTCCCTTAAGAAAACTTACAGTTAATTAAGAATCTTTTACAATTTTTCACAAAAATTAAAAGGCTGTGTAAGTTTTTCACAAAAATGGGGGTTAAGCTTAAAATCCTGGATTAGTCCCTGCAAGCCCTTGGTAAAGACATGGCTTACAATTTCATGGGACGAACGAACTGTATATTGAGGGAACGAAGCCCCCTTCTAGCAGCGTTTCTCAACCGGGGTTCCGCGGAACCCTGGGGTTCCGCGAGGGATCCGAAAATCTCTTTTTTTGTACATTTTAGGATAACCCTAAATAAATTAAGGAACAGCCAGCCAAATGCGAGCTAGTGTTTTTCCGTTGAACATTTTCTTCTGCTTCCGTAGCCTTTCGGTTTCTAACGATAAGACACAGAAGATAAACACTAGCTTGAAGGGGAATTTCAAAATAAATTTCTGAGGGAGGACCCCCTAGCCCCCCTTTAGTACATGAAATTGTATTATTTTTTATTATGCTTTCATGAAAGTTATAATCCTACCTAAAAATGTATGTCCAAAATTTGGATTAAATGTTCCAAAAACAATTTAAAACCCAGTTTGTTGGGTCAAATTTCTAAAAATTCTCTGGGGCAGGACCCCCCAGACCCCCCTTTCCTACTTAAAACTTTATTAATCACAATTTTTATGATCTCTTGAATGCAAATTTCCCCTAAAAATGCATTAAAAAGCTACGTTAAACCTATTTAAAATATGTATTGGAGGGGTTGAGTAATACTTTTGGGCCCCTACCGAAATAAATTTCTATATACGCCAATGTTGCATGGACACTAGGGTTCCCCGGAACTTTGAATTTGTCAGAAGGGTTCCGTGAGAGTAAAAAGGTTGAGAAACGCTGTTCTAGACCATAGTCCGATCCAACTGATCGGTTGAAAGTACCTTTTGCTAGTCACTCGTTTTTCAAAGGCAGGGAGTGTCTACCTTGCCTCATTAAATCGAAGGAATGTCAAAAGCCTTACACTCCTTACAAGCACTTCTCCATGGAAAATATGGTGGTATAGGGATAGGGGAGGAGGAATACATTGTCCGACCAGGATTTATGTCTTTTTATTTGAATAGCGAGGACAATATAGAAAAGAGGGTCTAGATTGAAAAGAGACCTCCCATACTATCTCTCTCTCTTTTCTCCCTTTTCTGTCCAAAGAGTATAAGGCTATAAATGGATAGATTGAAGGTTGGCCGTCGAAAGGACATGACATATCCAATTTATTTATTTATTTATTTATTTATTTAAGACAAGACAAAACAGACCTTTCGGTCCAATTACATTGTCCAAATACAGAATAAAAATAATAAAAAAAGTAACACTCAACAACCATCAAAAGAAAGATAATATGAACAAAAGAACATAATAAACAAATGCAAACATTAGAAAAATCAGAAAATTAAGGACACGCAGATTCGTTTATAAACTGAAAATGACATTGAAAAAATATCCAAACGATCCGTATACAAATTATAAAGTGAGCAAAATTTATTTATATAAAAATTTTTATCTGTGCCAGTCCTAATATTAGTTCCAAAAAATTTTAAAGATTTGTTTCTTGCAGATTGCCTTGGAACTATAATAAAAATTTTTTGAGTTAAAGTATTGCTGTCTATGTTTTTATTTAAAAGTTTATGAAAAAATAACATTAACAAGAATTTACGCCTGGATCCTGAATTTTAAAATTATCTCTCAAAATCTGGCTTGGCATATAGGTATTACAATATCCATTTTCAGTAAAAAACAAATGTCTTAAAAAAATATTCTGAATTTTTTCAATCATTTTAACATAAGTATCATATTGAGGATCCCAAACTATACAAGCATATTCTAATTTAGATCTAACTAAGTAATTGAAAATTGATATTTTAGAAGCTGAATTAAGTTCCCTGCATGTCCTTAATATAAAACCTAAATTCCTGAAAGAAACTGAAACAATATTTGAAATATGTTCAGAAAATGAAAATTTACAGTCATATTGAACACCAAGATCAAGAACACTATTACATCTAGAGAAAATAACATTGTCAATACAATAGTTATAGATTAGAATTGAATGCTTATGCGAAAAAGACATGATAGAACATTTCTTGTAATTTAGAAATAATCGATTTACCACACACCACCTATTCAGCGATATTAAATCATCTTGAAGATTGATGCAATCATCAATATTATAAATGTGCTTATAGATCTTTGCATCATCAGCAAACAAAAGGCATTTGGAATAATTTAAACACTCTGGTAAATCATTAATAAACAAAATGAACAACAATGGTCCCAAGGTTGAGCCCTGGGGTACCCCTGATGTACTGGTAAAAACACTAGATAAACAATTTTTATATGAGACAACTAAGTGTCTATTAATTAAATAAGAATAAATCCACTTTACCAGTCCACCACTCAATCCAAAATCAATAAGTTTCCTCATCAAAATGCCAAAATCAACAGAATCGAATGCTTTTGTAAAGTCTGTGTATACTACATCAATTTGTCTATTTTCATGCAGAGCCAAAACTATCTCCGAATTCAAAGACAACAAATTTGTCACTGTTGATCGTCCTTTTAAAAATCCATGCTGAACATCTGATATACATTGACCTATACCAAGAAAAATACGTTTTTGTATAACACCCTCAAAGATTTTAGAGAAAACAGACAGAATAGTAATAGGTCTATAGTTTTCAATATCTGCTCTATTTCCTTTCTTAAAAATAGGGGTAATCTTGGATTTTTTAAATGCATCTGGAAAAATGTTAGTTTTTAGGGATTTATTGAATAAAATTAATAGAGGGTAAACAAAAAACTCCGCATAACCCTTAATAAGATATGGAGGAATTTTATCCAGTCCGGCAGATTTATTTCCTTTCAGGGATTTAATTTCAGACATAATTTCAGAAATTGATATTTGATTAAAATCCTGACAAAAATTATCCCTATTGTTTGTATTAACATTTGAATCAAAATTGGAACTCTGTAAATAAACAGAACTAAAATGTTTAGCAAAAGCTTGAGAAATGTCAACATTTTTGGTCATATTCTGATTTTTATATGTCATTGAATTACACTCATTACAATTATTTTTAGAACTTCTCACAAAATCCCAAAAATTAGAAGCATTATTAACTAAATTTTCATTTGTAATTTTAATATAGTTCTTATAAGCATCTCTAATTTTAACTTTGACAATGCGTCTCAAAGCTTTGTAGGCATTAATTAAAATTTCGTTATCACACATTTTTTTCCTTAATCTGTTTTTAAGCTTAATATGATAAATGATATCAGAATTGAACCAGATTGGAAATTTTTTTTGCTTGGGAGCATACTTGGGAAAACAAGCATCTAATATACAGTCGCGTCCGCTTAATGTGATCGCAATTGTCCGAGATTGAACTGATAACATTATCCGATTGATAACAATAAGCGATTTCATATAAAAAAGCAGCAAACAGTGTAACTAAGATTGTGTTCTTTAAAATCAAAATTACATAGTCGTAATTAATGTATTTAAAACAAGTTTACACTACTACTTAGCAACATAACATTTTTAGGGGAAATTTAAGAGTAGTTCAATTAATAAAAATAAAATAATAGTTTAATTTGTACTTTTATTGGTATAGAAAGGTCACTCCTTTTTGCACTCCATTATATCCTTCCACTCCAATTATTATAAACTGAATTGCAGTAAACAAGGGGAAATCAAAATCTCTTATCAGAAACATCTGCAAGGCGCCGATGGTTCCTTTAACCTAACCGATCACAAGCATGGATTTGGACCCCCCCCTTAACAGTTTTCTTTCAATTTGCGGAATTTTTTTTTATTCATACTGAGTTTCAGAAATAAGAAACTCCAGACAGATGCTCTGGTGGGGCAGATGTTTACTTGTAAAAATTGGAGAATTTGAATTGATTGACCTTCAAAACTAAACTCGAAAGCGCACATTTTTTAGGGGATATGGACAAATTTTGATAACATTAAGCGGTGTGTTGATCCACAGTTGATCACATTAAACGATGTATTTTACATTAAATTACAGGAATGATCGGGACCTGTCGATTTCGATAACATTATCCGATTGATAACATTAACCGTGATCACATTAAGCGGATTCGACTGTATTATAAATTCCTGCATAGAAAGATGAGACAGCCTCATTTATATCCCCAATAGCATTGAGATAATTCCAATCTGCATCACGGATTAATTCATTAAATAGTTGATAATTTCCTTTTCTAAAATTATAGTTTTCTACACCCGAGGAAACTCCCCTAGACTTAATTTTCTCGAACGACTTAAAAGATAGAATCAGTGAGGGATGGTAGACATCTTCTCTTACGAGAATCTCCTCTTCCTCGGCCCGAGTAATCGAAAAAACCTCAGATGTTAAGTTACTAATCACAAGATCCAGGATTTTACCCTGATGATTTAGACAATGATTAAACTGCTTATAGTTACACAAGCTCAAAAAATCAAAAAGATTTTTCTCATTTAAGGATAAGGATTGAAAAACAGATTCCTCTAACCAATTAATTTTACTAAGATTAAAATCACCTAACAGAAGCAAAGGTTTGGCCATCATGTCAACATCATTGGAAAAAAGACTAAAAAAATTCATATAAGTGTCAACATTGGTATTTGGTCTAAAATACACAACACATAAATACATAGTAGTCAAATGAGACACAGATACTTTTAAAATTAAATATTCCAGATTGTTGATAGTATTATCACACACTTCAAAACTAAATTTTTTGTCTAAGGCAATCAAAACACCCCCTCCCCGCGACAAACCACTCTGATTTGGACATCTATCATTCCTTACTATATTGTATCTGTTATCCAAAATTTCAGAATCACTTACACTTTCATTTAGCCAAGTTTCATTAAAACATATGATATCATAATCTTGAGCCAAAGCAGATAGATATAAATCGTTTAATTTGTTTTTTAGACTCCTAGAATTTTGAAAATAGATTTTTAAACTGAAATTTTTTGAAAAATTAAACATTGCTATGATCAGGTGAATTAGATACCTTATTGGAAACCTTAAATCTATCCAAATCTTCCATCGATTTAATAATTACTGCCTCTGACCCATCAGTTTGTCTGACTAGTAGTTTGCCATTTTTGAACCACACATATTTTAACACATTTATTTTTCTCAATTCTCTAGCGGTAGCATGAAGCCTACGATAATGAAAGGAAAGATTATCATTTATATACGAGTACCGTTTCCTATCTCGTAGATCTGACTGTCCGTTCCGAATCCAAGCTTGTTGGCATTTAGTCCTCTTTTTATCCTTGCTCTTAACAGAAACTGCTCCTTGTCCGATTTCCTCAAAAACTTCACCACCATTTATCCCCTTACTATTTATTTAGTTCTTTTAATATCATTGTGGAAATGATTAACATTATTGTTCAATTTAATTTAAGTCATGAAACGAACCTATAAAACCAGATGTGTTTACTACAGATTATATTTTCATTAAACGTTCAATATTGATTATATGACCTTTGGATGGAAGAAGAAGATCAGTGGAGGATCACAAAATACTTTCAAAACTTCCATTACCTAAATGACCTGACCCCACAAATTAGAAAACACTCATCAAGCAGGAAAGGAGATGTACTTCTAGCACGATACAGAACAAACATGTTAATAACTAATAGTCTTTTATACCGCTTCAACATAGTCAACATGTGCCACTGTCCTGTCTATTATGCGGCTAGAATGGAACTGCTAGAAGCTACTGCCCCAGATCCATTAAGAGAACAACTATTTTTGGACTACAAATCAAACAACTACAAGAAACAAAAAGCTATAGAAAAATTCCTGATTACGGTCGATTCCATTAAAACGTAAACAAAAAAACCATAACAGAGGAACAATAGTGTCGAAGCCGGGTTGATACCTGCAGCAAAGCACACATACCAACTCAACTCAACTCAATTCAAATATTGATTATATATTAAACCGTTCAAAAGTTGATAACAAACGACTTATGTCAATAGTAGTTAATCCAAATAAAACCATGGATACATTCAATTTCTTAAAAATTGCATTACATTAATCAGTGATTCAAGCGAAGAACATGCTCGAACAAAATAGCATGGAAGCGTGTATAACCCCAGTGATGGAAAACTAGTTGAAATTGTAAAAGCAACATTTTTTTAGCACGTTCCACTTGATGTGAAACGAAAACCATCACCTAAGTAACTATGTTGCCATAATTATAGTAATAGCGATCGATTATGTAAAGCTACCTTGCGTGTTTAGTTTTGCTTGGGTAAACTTGACAAGTTCAAAATATTGCCAACAAACATAATATCCTTCGATAAAGACTAATGTTTTCCTTTCGTTAAGTAAACATTTCGAGTGTTTCCCGCCTTTTTTTCATGATAGGAGGCGTCTAAATTGGAAAAGAAAAGCTGTCAAGTTCATTTATTATTTTATGCATAAGTAATATGTTTATTTATTAAACAAGCACACAGGTTGTAGAGGTAAAATTTTAAATAGGAAATATGTATAAAAGAAATGTGTGAATGGTAGAATGTTGTAGACCGAACAATAAACTTGCATAACAACAATACATTTCCTGGTTCAAAATCAACATTATTAATGTATGCTACACAGGCAAGTCAAGCTTATTTCAACAGCAGAACATTTATCTTGACAATGATGATTCCCTCAATTGCAATTTTCTTACATTAAATATGCAGGAATATTTATTGGGTCATTTCATTACACCACGTATTTATTGAAGGTAATACATTTTTGCAATGAGATGGGTTGGTCACCTCATGAGAATGGAAAGTAATAGGGCTGCTTGGAAAGTTTTTAATGCAGTTCCTTTTGGACAACGACCAAGGGGTAGACCGAAAAAGAGATGGGTCGACTGTTTGGACGCCGATTTTAGTGTTATCAAGATCAAAAACTGGTGGTCTACGGCCAAGAGGAGAACAGCCTGGTTGAGTCTTCTAAAGAAGGCCAAGGCCCACAATGGGCTGTCGAGCCAGTTATGACGATGAATAAATTTTTGCCACAATTTGAACACTATTATAATATTTTCATCTTCATATTTATTGAAAAAAACTAAAATTAGTTGTGGGATTCACCCCCTTTTGACAAACCACCCTACTTACTTTTGGTACTTTTCCAGAATCCCGGCGCAAGCGATAAAGTCGCCAATAATGATGCAACCAGCGCCAAACGTAATATCTGTTTTGGAAGGTCATGTGTGAGCTGTCGCCAGATAATATGCTTGGCGAGATTTGCGCCGGGATTCTGGAAGAGTACCCTTTTATGCAGGATTTAACAATAATATAATTATAATGGTAGGTTATTTTAATAAATAAACTCACACTCAGGAACAACGTCAAATCTCAAACGATCGATAATCCACCCAAACCCTACATCCACGAGACTATTTCCAGGAAAACACTTCTGCCTCTAGTAACAGTAAACAACTGCCCTCAAAACTAATTTAGAATGCAAATTCGAAAATTCCAAAGACGACACTAAGCTCCCCCTATCTCTACATGCAACAACGAACCTCCGCACCAAAGGATTACTTAAAATTCGAATTCCATCCCTGTCAAAACCCCTCCAATCAGACGATCTCAAACGAATTCCGGCTGACCGGATGTGCTCACGATAAGGTCCGCGGACCAATCATAATCCCTAATTCTCCAGCAGAAGCGGCGAATGCGAGATTAATTCGATTAAGCGAATTCGATGCGGCGTTCTGTGTTGCATGTTCCCTTCCCAAGATGCCGGATGATAGATGGAAAGAGGGGGGTTTGCACGTATTAAAACCTCCGAGAGCCGCGCCTTGAATTTCCATTGCCTTATTATTAGCGAAGTGCACTTTGCATGGAGAGGTATAGTTAAACAAAAGGGGAGTTGGTTGAGCGTGCGGATCTTTGTTTAAGTAAGTGAAGTTTGGTGGGGCTGCATTTTGCATTAGTTTACATCTAAGAAGGAAGTGCAGAGGAATATTGATAGGGATGTATAAAAATGCTGGCCTACCCATATTAATTTACAGTTTTGTTCCTCTCGAGTTTTTTAGAATTTTGCCTGCACCTGAGACAGTAGTTTGACTTTAAATTTAAAAAGCAAATATTTTTGCTCCAACAAATTCCTTTTTGTTTTTCGTCTGGAAAACTCCAAGGGAAAAAACTTACGGAGCAAATTTCTGGAAACAAGCTTTTAAATATCTCACACTTCAACTCTCCCTTTCAATATTATTTCACAACAAATATCACTTTTCAAGTGATAACTTTTTCTCAACCCACTTCTTTGGACTTATGGAACTCTTGAGGTACATCAAAACAGATTTTTTTTACCTCATTTCGCTCAATAACTCTACTGAAAAAATTCTGCTCCTATCCTAAGCACCCCTTACTCTGAAGCTTCTATCTGCTCTTAAGCTTATTTTACTTTAACATCTATTTGTTATTTAGCATCTATTTACCATCTTTGTTCTTCAGAATCTTTTGATCGAAAGGCGAGAGCCCTTTTGATTCATAGGCAAGGCAAAGGCATCATGGATGTATATTATCATAGGTATCAATATCTTTACTTCTCTAGGGGCCCTGTCCTGTAAGTATTTATAAATGTAGTAGTATACCTCATCTCTTCTTGAACCACTTATGGTTCGCAGACTCACTGATTTAGATAGTTGGTGAAATGTTTTAGCAAAACAAATCTATCATGTCCCACCAGCAGGGATGCTAATACATAAAGATAAAATCTATTTTTCCTGGTATTTTAAATCCGCCAAAAAAATACAAATGCATCTTACTACAATGTCATTAAAGGTGATAAATATAATGCCTCCATGAGAAAGAAAAGAAGTAATCCAAGAGAAGATCCAAGCGGAGATTTGAAGAGAGAACAATACTAACACCCCAACCATAATGCAGTCAGTCTCACAACAATGCATTCATTCGCTATCTTGAATGATTAAGGGATTTAGACTATTTTAATGGAGGAATTACTGCACCTAAAGCTAACCAACAAACATACATAACAATCCCAAAACGTTCTGAGAACACCGCTGGATTTCCTCAAATAATAGAACCCTAGAACTTCGCCTCCTAGGGTTGTGCCAAACTAGCGGCTTGAAGACGCCAAAGCCATTAAAAACTCGTTTAGAGGCTTATAATGAGAGATAAGATCTTTACGAGTTTTTTATGGCTTTGGCTTCTTCAAGACGCTTGTTTGGCACGACCCTAAACGCGCACCTTTGACCCAAAGAAAAGAACACTTGTAATTGCAGAACAGAATCTGAATTGCACCTTCGAAGCAGCAAAAAGAACAGAAGGTGTTTCGAAGTACCGGTTCCCGAAATGACTGGGGGATGGAAATGTTCTGAAAGAAACGATTGTTCCACTCCCCCTCTTTGGAACGATTCTTCCCACCCCGCTTGCTGCCTCATTTGGAGTAGACCTTATGAAGATTATAATCCTCTGGTAACCCGTTCGTTAATATGGGTGTTGGGGCGGAACTAATCACGTGCTCGCGAGTGGGGAAATATCGTTTGCGAGATGGGGGAAGGGTCTAGCGAAGGTAATTGCTTTGTTTTTATTGGGTGATATATTGGGTTTTATTCAATTTTGAAGGAGAAGTGTTTGAGAAAAGTGTTTTTGTTCTTTTTTTGTCAGCAAATAAAAATTGTTATTAATAGCAATGTAGGGTACTAAGTCGAAACCTCGAAACTGATACTTTTCTGAAACTGGATGGAGACGGTGTAATGACATGCGTTCAACGTCCTAGCCGCCCCAAATTTCCCATTGAATTCAATGAGAATCTCGGGCGGTCTAGGCATGAAAGACAGTTTTGAAAACATTAACTTAAACCAAACTTAAACGTGTTTTCATTTTATTCATAAATCATCAGACTACAAACCTATTTAATACTAGATAGTTTAAATATGAGAGAAGGAAGACTTTTGTTAAATTTACCCAATATAGAAAATTCCTGATTATTTAAATATAAGAGATGGAATAATACGTTCATTTTAATCTCAAGGGAATTTATGTTAATATGCTAAGTTCCATCTTTGATGAAGACGATTTCGTTCCTTTACATTAAAAAATAAAGTGGAGAAGGGAACACGAAATTGAGCTAAGCCTTTTCCTATTTAATGTTTTGAAACAATAAAAAAAGGGAAAAACTATCCGGAAATGTAATCGTAAAATCCGTTTTCCGATGCTTTTAGAAAATTGGGTTTGTAAACAATTTTAAAAGCTTTCAAAATATCGTCTGCTTGACCTGCCCTACATTTTATGAAATTCTAACCTCCATAAGACGGGGATATCTCCCAATGTCATCTGTAATTTATCCCTTCAGAACACCCCAACACCGCAGTAAAAAAATAAAACATTGAAACTTGGTTTTTTAGCTTTACTCACTGGTCTTGCAAAGAAATAGTTTTACAGTTAAAGCTTTTTAACAATGATTTAAAACTGTGAGTTTTGAGGATTAATATAAATAGTATAGTTTTTTAGTTTATTTGTGAAACGTTTTGTGGGAGAACATGTAATTCCTGTTCATAAATACTATTTTAATAAATGTTTTGAACTTTTTATCTCACTTATACGGATGTAATTTAAAAAAAACAAAAATGCAGTCGTTTTGAAAAAAAGTCGTCGTTGCAGTCGTTTTGCAGGGTTGGAAAAAAACCCGTTATTAAAAAAAACAACAACAAAGAAACCGGGTTTATTTGGTTTAAACCAAGTTTGTTTAGAATTTTTTTTCAGAATAAGTTATTTTAGCAGTGATGTTTGAAATGGATTTGTAAATTAGACATTTATTTCAGGAGTTGTTTATAATAGATAAATTATTTGTATATTTCAACTAATTAATTTAATTAGCTAATTAAAATTAAATTAATTTGTTTTAAAAATAATTTTTGTTTTTAAAATATTCCAATTTGACTATCTAATATTATTGTGATGAATAAAAATTGGTGTTAATTTATCTTGGATAAATGGTTGAAATAATCAAATTATTTATCTTAATTATATAAGGATTAATTTATGAACTTAAGAAATTTCTTTAGAAAGAGAAAATTTATTTTTTAAATAAGAAGTAAAAGTGAAATGTAAACAACTAATGTTAATTGAAATTAGATAATTGATTGAGATAATTAATTTGATTAATTATTAAATGGTAAAATAATCAAATTAATATCTTATTATATGGATTAATTTATAAACTTAAAAGATTTCTTTAGAAAGAGAAAATAAAATTTTTTAAATAAATAAAAGTGAAATGTAAGCAACTAATGTTAATTGAAATTGGATAAATGATTGAGATAAATAATCCAATTAAGGAAATTAGCAGTTTTTCATTAATTTAGTAAAAAAGCCAACTGGTTTTTATCTGTTTAAAAACAAACCAACTGGTTTTTGGTTTTTATCATTAAAGAAATTTACGGTTTTTATTAATTTAGTAAAAGAATCAACTGATTTTTATGACTGACAAATAAGACAAATTGGTTTTATCAATTAATTAAAATCCAAGCCATCTTTTATCAGTGAAACACAGATAACTTTTGTGTATCATTAGTTACTCTTTGAAATAATGTTTCATTTTAAAGGAAATTAATACATAAACTATCTCTTGCAAATAATATGTTTGACTTAAGCATTTAAGGTTAAGTTTAGAGATAATTCAATAATTAAAACCATTAAATTAAAATATTTCTGATTTTTAGTCACCTTAAAATGTCAATTTTTTGTTTAATCTGACCTTTTTATTTTGTGCAAAAGATTATACTTAGTAACACTTTCTTTAACAAAATCATGAAAATATTTTATAATTTCTAAAAAAAAAAGAAAAAAAACCAAGTGGTTTTTTTGGTAAAAAAATATTTGGTTTAAACCGTGACAACCCTGTTTTTAACTCTTTCTCTTTAAGAGTAGAATGAATAAACCATTACAGGATTTGTTTTGCTTCTTTTGTAACACTTTAAAATTTAAATTCATAAACGACATACTATAAAGCAATTAAAGAACTAATACGAGTAGTTTACCAAATAACCAAAAAAGTTTTGAAATACGAATTTTGCTAGTAAGTAATAAAATCACACTAGATTCCAGTCTAGATCATTGGATCATTTTAATTATTTCTCAAATGTCAAGAAAAATTATCTTTCAATATCCAAGCAAGGAATCTGTCAGATTCCATAATTACATTATCTATAGAACGAACGAGGCACCTATCCCAAACTCCAACGTCTTGTTCCTTCCGAAAATGGTGCATATCTACATAATGGGAGCATATTTCAGAAAGCAATTTGCTGAATGCTGTCATTCCGTGAAGGCATTCGGCGTGAGTAGATAGAAAATGGGTGTTCTACGACATTGCGGAGGTGCGGAGTGTCTGGGTGGCGGCGGCTCCCCGGCTCCCTTCCCATGCTACTAGATTGCGCAGTGTCTGGACCGATACTTTGCGCAGTGTCTGGACTGATACTTTGGGGCTCTCCGAGTAGAGGGGAGGCTAATTAAGAAGATTAATTAGCAATTAACAGAAGGCGTGCAGGTACTTTGCGGCTGTCTGGCCTGGTACTTTAGGTGAAATGAGCTAAATGCGGCTGTCTGGCCAGGTACTTTGGGTAAAATGGGCAAAATGCGGCTGTCTGGGCATATACTTTGCGGAGTGTCTGGGGTGGTAATTTGCGGTTCTACCAATAAAATGGGGTTCTGACTATAAGGGCAAGTACTTTGCGGCTGTCTGGGCAAGTACTTTGGGGATCTACCACTAAATTGTGATTCTAACTGTCTGGGCAGGTATTTTGCGGCTGTCTGGCCTGATACTTTAGGTAAAATGGGTAAAATGGGCAAAATGCGGCTGTCTGGGCATATACTTTGCGGAGTGTCTGGGGTGGTAATTTGCGGTTCTACCAATAAAATGGGGTTCTGACTATAAGGGCAAGTACTTTGCGGCTGTCTGGGCAAGTACTTTGGGGATCTACCACTAAATTGTGATTCTAACTGTCTGGGCAGGTATTTTGCGGCTGTCTGGCCTGATACTTTAGGTAAAATGGGCTAAATGCGGCTGTCTAGTCAGGTACTTTGGGTAAAATGGGCTAATTGTGGCTGTCTGGGCATATACTTTGCAGATATGTCTGAGCAAGTACTTTGCGACTCTAACACTAAATTGGGGCTCTAGGACTTTGCAGCTCTACCACTATATATCGGAGCTCTAAGACCCACCAACCAATCAGCAGAAAGCTAAATGATAGTTAAAATTATTTTACTGCATAAAATTATACAGTTAATTAACAAACTGTAACCGCTGTTTAACTGTAATATGGACAAAATTAGCAAATTGCAGCTCTTCTACTATATTGCAGCTCTAGGACACATGTAACAAGAAGCTAAATTGTGACTTTCTAAATTATTAACAAAGGCTAATCAACAGTTAAAGTTATTTTACATAAATTTTAAGGTTACTGAACAAACTAACCGCTGTAATATATCACTTATTAAATGCCCATACCGAATACAATGCACGGCGAACCACCCCTCTTGCCTTTCACAGAGCAATATGTGTGGCGATAACGGGGTAACCTCCATTGGGATTGATAGCGATTGCATCTTTTCCCGCAATACCAAGGGGAGAGGGTTTTCAAAAGATATATATTATTTCATTACAATCATTTCTATTTCGTTAAATTTACAGTTCAATATTCACTTTAGTTACAGATTGACATAAAATGCTTATCCTATCACAATCCTTAACTTTGAAAATACAGTATTTTCACCAGAAAGGATACTTTGAAAAATTGAGAATGATCGAACATTATCAGACAACTAGACATCTAATACGTTATCCTATTGGTGGAATTATTTCTATTTTACTCTGATCAGGAAAGGATACTTTGAAAAATTGAGAACGATCGACAATTTTCAGACCACTTGACATATGATACATTATCCTATTGGTGGAATTATTTTACAACTTCGATTAAAAATTACTAATTATATTCATATTGGAGAAGATCTTCAATATTTTAAGCATTTTTTTAAAATAAAATATACTTTTATTACGAATTCTGTTCGAGGAATTGATTTTTTTCATAGAATGTTAGAATCATTCAAGTTAAAAATGATAAATCCATTAATTTTACTATAGTTCAATTGAAGATACGTATTACTTATTTTATTCGCATAGTACCTTTTTCTAGATTTAAACATGAGAATATATGATTAATCACCTAAACAAAAACTATTCCTTTACTCTTTTTTCTGAAATCATTGTATAAATAATAGAATTTTTAAATTTTTATACAAAAATTGTAAAATATATACGATTTTCCCAACAGTTGAAAAAATTTCAATCATTAACCTTTTATTTAAAGTACTTTATTAGGCTACCACTACAGAACATACACTATATACATTCATTTTATTCATAACTTTTACTATATTTATTAAACATGTAATATTTTTTCTATACTAAAGAGAACTGCTTTGGTTATTTTTCAATTCATGGAATGGTTACGTTGATCATTTTCAACCTTTTTTTTTTTAAATAATAACTTTTTTTAACCCATCAGCTATACTTGCTCTACAAGAATTTTACCCTCTGCTGTACATTTTTACTAACAATTTATATTATTCACAAAAGCAAACAATATAATACATATAAACTAACTTATGAAAGAAATCCTTTATGGATATAATGTTTTCTCTTACCTAAAGCCTTCTTTCATCTATAATCCATTTAAACTATTCTAATAAAAATTAAAGGGGAAACAAGACTTAAAAGGAAACATACATTATAAAAACCAAGAAAATTATTACAGAATCTAAAAGAAAAACTAAAAACTCTGCTAAAAATAAAAACTTAACTGAAAATTTCGTTAAAAATTAAGACACATGCAGAAAAATAACTTAATACTTTGTGAAAAATAAAAACGAACACAGAAAAACTTTCACTGAAAAACTAAAATCTTTGTTAAATATAAAAACTTATTCACTTCGAAACTAAAAACTTAACTAAAAATTTTGTTAAAAATAAAAACTTAACTAAAAATTTTGTTAAAAAATAAAACCTTAACTGAAAATTTTGTTAAAAATTAAGATACATGCAGAAAAATAACTTAATACTTTGCTAAAAATAAAAACGAACACAGAAAAACTTTACAAGAAATGAAAACTTATACACTGAAAAATTAAAATCTTTGTTAAATATAAAAACTTATTCACTTCGAAACTAAAAACTTAACTAAAAATTTTGTTAAAAATAAAAACTTAACTAAAAATTTTGTTAAAAAATAAAACCTTAACTGAAAATTTTGTTAAAAATTAAGATACATGCAGAAAAATAACTTAATACTTTGCTAAAAATAAAAAACGAACACAGAAAAACTTTACAAGAAATGAAAACTTATACACTGAAAAATTAAAATCTTTGTTAAATATAAAAACTTATTCACAACGAAACTGAAAACTTTGTTTGAAATGAACTAGAAAACGAAAAACTTTACACAAGAAATGAAAACTTTTTCACTAAAAAACTAAAATCTTTGTTAAAAATAAAAGCTTAACTGAAAATATTGTTAAAAATTAAGCCATGTAGAAAAATAACTTAATACTTTGTTGAAAATAAAAACGAACACAGAAAAAGTTTCACTGAAAAACTAAAATCTTTGTTAAATATAAAAACTTATTCACTTCGAAACTAAAAACTTAACTAAAAATTTTGTTAAAAATAAAAACTTAACTAAAATCTTTGTTAAAAATAAAAACTTAACTGAAAATTTTGTTAAAAATTAAGACATGTAGAAAATTAACTTAATACTTTGTTAAAAATAAAAACGAACACAGAAAAACTTTCACTGAAAAACTAAAATATTTATTAAATATAAAAAACTTTTTCACTTCGAAAATAAAACCTTAACTAAAAATTTTGTTAAAAATAAAAACTTAACTGAAAATTTTGTTAAAAATTAAGACATGAAGAACTTTTTCTTTAACATCAATTTTGTAAAATGTGTTGAAAATGCTGTAATAGAATTTGAACAATACTGGTAAAAAATAAATTAATTTTTTTATACTTTTATGTGTTGTGTTTTTTTCATGTAAATTTATTACAACTTAAATTATTCACCATGTATTAATCAATCAACTAGTTGGATTAGACTTTGACTAAACACAATCATGGCCATTCAAGTTTTAAATATGCGACAATCATTTACCTCTAACTATTTTAAGTTCCTTTAAAGCAGAAAAGTCAAATACTTGAAGAATTTCATATAATCTTAATTGAAAATTGGGAAAAATAATGATATCAATGTTTAGTTTGAAGTACACAATTATAATTTAGAAATCATTTGTGGGAGAGAAATGTATTCAAGAAAGGGGTTTCTTTAAAAATACTTTGTAACTAAATACGAAAGGTTAAATCTTAGTACATGAAAGTAGTTTTTGAGGTTGTTAGATACAATTGAGGAGAAAATTTAGAATTTGTAAAAGTCGTGAAATTCATCTTATGGTCTAAACGTATTCAGATTATATTTCGGGCAAGTAGTTTTTGAAAATGAAAAAAAAAATTTCCCAATTCATGCATTAAAAGAAATTTTAAAGAAGTTGAAAAATAATAATATTTATGATTTAGGCATTAAGGTTTAAATAATTTTTATTAAAAACTTTGAAATCTCATGCCTTTAATAAGCCCTTCACACTTCTTTCACAAAAGTAATTCAGAGTAACATGTATGTAAATGGAACGCCTATTCTTAGAGTTTGTTAAGTAGAATAGCTATTTTTGTGAGAATTCCTTGATTTTGACTCTAATTCTGGGGAGGGCCGCGGGTATGCTTCCTGCATACCCAGGGTGCCCTCTTGGGCACCCGCGGCCCTCCCCAGAATTAGAGTCAAAATCAAGGAATTCTCACAAAAATAGCTATTCTACTTAACAAACTCTAAGAATAGGCGTTCCATTTACATACATGTTACTCTGAATTACTTTTGTGAAAGAAGTGTGAAGGGCTTATTAAAGGCATGAGATTTCAAAGTTTTTAATAAAAATTATTTAAACCTTAATGCCTAAATCATAAATATTATTATTTTTCAACTTCTTTAAAATTTCTTTTAATGCATGAATTGGGAAATTTTTTTTTTCATTTTCAAAAACTACTTGCCCGAAATATAATCTGAATACGTTTAGACCATAAGATGAATTTCACGACTTTTACAAATTCTAAATTTTCTCCTCAATTGTATCTAACAACCTCAAAAACTACTTTCATGTACTAAGATTTAACCTTTCGTATTTAGTTACAAAGTATTTTTAAAGAAACCCCTTTCTTGAATACATTTCTCTCCCACAAATGATTTCTAAATTATAATTGTGTACTTCAAACTAAACATTGATATCATTATTTTTCCCAATTTTCAATTAAGATTATATGAAATTCTTCAAGTATTTGACTTTTCTGCTTTAAAGGAACTTAAAATAGTTAGAGGTAAATGATTGTCGCATATTTAAAACTTGAATGGCCATGATTGTGTTTAGTCAAAGTCTAATCCAACTAGTTGATTGATTAATACATGGTGAATAATTTAAGTTGTAATAAATTTACATGAAAAAAACACAACACATAAAAGTATAAAAAAATTAATTTATTTTTTACCAGTATTGTTCAAATTCTATTACAGCATTTTCAACACATTTTACAAAATTGATGTTAAAGAAAAAGTTCTTCATGTCTTAATTTTTAACAAAATTTTCAGTTAAGTTTTTATTTTTAACAAAATTTTTAGTTAAGGTTTTATTTTCGAAGTGAAAAAGTTTTTTATATTTAATAAATATTTTAGTTTTTCAGTGAAAGTTTTTCTGTGTTCGTTTTTATTTTTAACAAAGTATTAAGTTAATTTTCTACATGTCTTAATTTTTAACAAAATTTTCAGTTAAGTTTTTATTTTTAACAAAGATTTTAGTTAAGTTTTTATTTTTAACAAAATTTTTAGTTAAGTTTTTAGTTTCGAAGTGAATAAGTTTTTATATTTAACAAAGATTTTAGTTTTTCAGTGAAACTTTTTCTGTGTTCGTTTTTATTTTCAACAAAGTATTAAGTTATTTTTCTACATGGCTTAATTTTTAACAATATTTTCAGTTAAGCTTTTATTTTTAACAAAGATTTTAGTTTTTTAGTGAAAAAGTTTTCATTTCTTGTGTAAAGTTTTTCGTTTTCTAGTTCATTTCAAACAAAGTTTTCAGTTTCGTTGTGAATAAGTTTTTATATTTAACAAAGATTTTAATTTTTCAGTGTATAAGTTTTCATTTCTTGTAAAGTTTTTCTGTGTTCGTTTTTTATTTTTAGCAAAGTATTAAGTTATTTTTCTGCATGTATCTTAATTTTTAACAAAATTTTCAGTTAAGGTTTTATTTTTTAACAAAATTTTTAGTTAAGTTTTTATTTTTAACAAAATTTTTAGTTAAGTTTTTAGTTTCGAAGTGAATAAGTTTTTATATTTAACAAAGATTTTAATTTTTCAGTGTATAAGTTTTCATTTCTTGTAAAGTTTTTCTGTGTTCGTTTTTATTTTTAGCAAAGTATTAAGTTATTTTTCTGCATGTATCTTAATTTTTAACAAAATTTTCAGTTAAGGTTTTATTTTTTAACAAAATTTTTAGTTAAGTTTTTATTTTTAACAAAATTTTTAGTTAAGTTTTTAGTTTCGAAGTGAATAAGTTTTTATATTTAACAAAGATTTTAGTTTTTCAGTGAAAGTTTTTCTGTGTTCGTTTTTATTTTTCACAAAGTATTAAGTTATTTTTCTGCATGTGTCTTAATTTTTAACGAAATTTTCAGTTAAGTTTTTATTTTTAGCAGAGTTTTTAGTTTTTCTTTTAGATTCTGTAATAATTTTCTTGGTTTTTATAATGTATGTTTCCTTTTAAGTCTTGTTTCCCCTTTAATTTTTATTAGAATAGTTTAAATGGATTATAGATGAAAGAAGGCTTTAGGTAAGAGAAAACATTATATCCATAAAGGATTTCTTTCATAAGTTAGTTTATATGTATTATATTGTTTGCTTTTGTGAATAATATAAATTGTTAGTAAAAATGTACAGCAGAGGGTAAAATTCTTGTAGAGCAAGTATAGCTGATGGGTTAAAAAAAGTTATTATTTAAAAAAAAAAAGGTTGAAAATGATCAACGTAACCATTCCATGAATTGAAAAATAACCAAAGCAGTTCTCTTTAGTATAGAAAAAATATTACATGTTTAATAAATATAGTAAAAGTTATGAATAAAATGAATGTATATAGTGTATGTTCTGTAGTGGTAGCCTAATAAAGTACTTTAAATAAAAGGTTAATGATTGAAATTTTTTCAACTGTTGGGAAAATCGTATATATTTTACAATTTTTGTATAAAAATTTAAAAATTCTATTATTTATACAATGATTTCAGAAAAAAGAGTAAAGGAATAGTTTTTGTTTAGGTGATTAATCATATATTCTCATGTTTAAATCTAGAAAAAGGTACTATGCGAATAAAATAAGTAATACGTATCTTCAATTGAACTATAGTAAAATTAATGGATTTATCATTTTTAACTTGAATGATTCTAACATTCTATGAAAAAAATCAATTCCTCGAACAGAATTCGTAATAAAAGTATATTTTATTTTAAAAAAATGCTTAAAATATTGAAGATCTTCTCCAATATGAATATAATTAGTAATTTTTAATCGAAGTTGTAAAATAATTCCACCAATAGGATAATGTATCATATGTCAAGTGGTCTGAAAATTGTCGATCGTTCTCAATTTTTCAAAGTATCCTTTCCTGATCAGAGTAAAATAGAAATAATTCCACCAATAGGATAACGTATTAGATGTCTAGTTGTCTGATAATGTTCGATCATTCTCAATTTTTCAAAGTATCCTTTCTGGTGAAAATACTGTATTTTCAAAGTTAAGGATTGTGATAGGATAAGCATTTTATGTCAATCTGTAACTAAAGTGAATATTGAACTGTAAATTTAACGAAATAGAAATGATTGTAATGAAATAATATATATCTTTTGAAAACCCTCTCCCCTTGGTATTGCGGGAAAAGATGCAATCGCTATCAATCCCAATGGAGGTTACCCCGTTATCGCCACACATATTGCTCTGTGAAAGGCAAGAGGGGTGGTTCGCCGTGCATTGTATTCGGTATGGGCATTTAATAAGTGATATATTACAGCGGTTAGTTTGTTCAGTAACCTTAAAATTTATGTAAAATAACTTTAACTGTTGATTAGCCTTTGTTAATAATTTAGAAAGTCACAATTTAGCTTCTTGTTACATGTGTCCTAGAGCTGCAATATAGTAGAAGAGCTGCAATTTGCTAATTTTGTCCATATTACAGTTAAACAGCGGTTACAGTTTGTTAATTAACTGTATAATTTTATGCAGTAAAATAATTTTAACTATCATTTAGCTTTCTGCTGATTGGTTGGTGGGTCTTAGAGCTCCGATATATAGTGGTAGAGCTGCAAAGTCCTAGAGCCCCAATTTAGTGTTAGAGTCGCAAAGTACTTGCTCAGACATATCTGCAAAGTATATGCCCAGACAGCCACAATTAGCCCATTTTACCCAAAGTACCTGACTAGACAGCCGCATTTAGCCCATTTTACCTAAAGTATCAGGCCAGACAGCCGCAAAATACCTGCCCAGACAGTTAGAATCACAATTTAGTGGTAGATCCCCAAAGTACTTGCCCAGACAGCCGCAAAGTACTTGCCCTTATAGTCAGAACCCCATTTTATTGGTAGAACCGCAAATTACCACCCCAGACACTCCGCAAAGTATATGCCCAGACAGCCGCATTTTGCCCATTTTACCCATTTTACCTAAAGTATCAGGCCAGACAGCCGCAAAATACCTGCCCAGACAGTTAGAATCACAATTTAGTGGTAGATCCCCAAAGTACTTGCCCAGACAGCCGCAAAGTACTTGCCCTTATAGTCAGAACCCCATTTTATTGGTAGAACCGCAAATTACCACCCCAGACACTCCGCAAAGTATATGCCCAGACAGCCGCATTTTGCCCATTTTACCCAAAGTACCTGGCCAGACAGCCGCATTTAGCTCATTTCACCTAAAGTACCAGGCCAGACAGCCGCAAAGTACCTGCACGCCTTCTGTTAATTGCTAATTAATCTTCTTAATTAGCCTCCCCTCTACTCGGAGAGCCCCAAAGTATCAGTCCAGACACTGCGCAAAGTATCGGTCCAGACACTGCGCAATCTAGTAGCATGGGAAGGGAGCCGGGGAGCCGCCGCCACCCAGACACTCCGCACCTCCGCAATGTCGTAGAACACCCATTTTCTATCTACTGGCGTGTGATGCATTTTATTTTGTCACATCAAGTTGTCTCGTTTCCATGACGACGGGTCCGTCGTTAGAAAGCAAACGGGGATTTCGCGTGATAGGAACTAAACAATAATCGTGTTCGAGATTATCATATTAATTCACAATTTTTTTAGCCACAAAGCATTTATGGAGAGTTTAGCACGCGTTGATTTTCACTTAAGAAGCATTAGCTGCAAAGCTTTCATGACAGTTGTAATGAATAGGTTGTAAATGTGTGAATTTTTCTCCTCTTGTAACTCGATGATTGATTCAATTTGATCAAATAATATTTTTTTGTAATTTTGGAGTGTATATGTAATTTATTTAGTGCAACAATATTGCGATCGAATTTTAAATTTTATTGTCTTTTACACAAGAAAGAAGAAAAATGAAGTATTGATTAGTTGCTTATTTCCAACTTGATTAAATTGTATAAACTTATAGAAAGTTTTATTTCATTTACTTCAGAACTGATGTTGTTTGCGAGATATACACCTTAAGTGCACTAAAATTATGAATATAATATTTACTAAAAACCTACTTTTACTATTTTTTAAATTCAATAATAACTTCAAATTTTCATTAGAATTGCAGATCTACTGTTACTCTTCAGAATTCTATGTCCGTTTAGTTATGTTCCATTGATAATTAAGGATACACACAAGCTAAAATTAAAATAAATTTACATTTCAATAAACCGAATTCGATATTCTTCAAAATCCATTCATACATTTTTATTGATGTAATACCTAAAATAAAATTTAGTTTTTCTAATTTTGTGTGTTTTTAGTTTTTCTAATTTTGTGTGTTTTTAGTTTTTCTAATTTTGTGTGTTTTTAGTTTTTCTCTTCTTTTGTGTGTTTGTATATTAATATTTATTGTTAATTGAATAAAAAGGTTTAAGAGAAGAAATTACAGTAGTTTAATAAGTTCTTTTAAAAAATAGTACCTTTTAAAAGCAAAAGAATTTGAGCAGTAAAAGCATGTGAAGTTCAATATTTATACGAGGTTTAAATAATTTTATTTTATGTATAAATCTTTATAGAGAAAATTGTGTAAAGAATCCATTTTTAATCAAAAAGTCTAATATTGATGTTCGCCAATTCATATTTTTTTATTAATTCTATGAAAATCGTATCAAGATTTTTAATTCAACAATCAAAGAACAAAATCACTAAAAAAACACTTCCTTTTCATCTAAGAAAAACCACCAAACCTTTTTTTTATCTTCAAAGGAATCCATCCAGTGAGAAAATACTCATTATTTTAGCGCCAGAAAGTATTAAAATTCCAAGTAAGTGATTACTTAGGCGCCGTGTTTTGTCTATAATATTATTATTTCTAGTGCTTTAACACGATATGGAGAACGCATCTAATTAATTTGTTACTCTCTCTCTATCCAAAAAATTTCTCTCTCTTCACTCCTTTTCCCTTTAAATTAATTTACACCGTTGTATTTCAACATCTTGTGGAAGCAGTCTTTTTCCCTCCTTCCTTATGGTAAGCAAATTAATGGAAGGATTATTATTAGTATTATTATTTCTGTATGCGCGTGAAAAAAAAAGAGTAAATATTATTTTTTTCCTGTTTCTTTATTACCTGTTCCTTTTTCTAGCGTGTAATTGGATTTTCAAGAATGTTGAGGGTGAGAGATATAAAGTTGATTATGGCTATCGTTCACTTCCCTGATCATGTTCTTCGCTTACACATTTTCGGGAAAATAATAAATATTTAAGCTTGTGCAGCGTTCGAAGATTGGAATTCACAAGTGACATAATTTGAACCTTTTTTTTTCTACGTCGAAAACAAGTGAGATTTTTTCATTTGGTTAATGTATTAAAAAAGTACTGGATTTTACTTCTCAGTTTTTTAAGTTTTTATTACCTGAAAAATCCTTTTAGATCGGTGGTGGAATAATTTAAGACGATAATATTAATAAGTGTTTAACCATGCTTAATAAATTAACTTTAACTGGGGGAGGTTCGGTTTTTTTTTCAAGAATGTTTTGAAACACTCAAACACTATACTACTACAACAATTGTCTACTGCTTTTAAACTTTTAAATTGTGTAAAATAACCGCTGTTTTTTCAATTGAGTTATTCAAACACTATGTTGCAATAAAATTTTCTTTCAAAGTAAATTCAGCAGAAAGATCGAATTCCACTTTTATCTTTATTTTTAAAGTAAATATTAAATAGTGATCCAGTTTCTTAACCATATAAATTCTTCCTTTTTAAAGTTTTAACAATTATAGGTATCTTTCTTTACGTTACGTTTTTAAATCGTTTTCATTGAGTAGTATTCTGTAAAATCATCGATATGTAATTGGATAACTCAGTCAAAAAAATTTTGAATAAAATATAATACGAATTATAGTACTATTATTTTTTAGTTACTAATTATTGTTTTATTACTCAGTGTCAAATATTTAATTATCATAGGATTTAAAACATTATCAACATCATCGTCTCAGTATATCGTAAAATTAATCGTTTTTCCAGGCTAGAACAATATTTTTTTACAATACTAGGGAGCTACCGCCCCCTGCTCGCTATCGCTCACCAACCCCCGTAAACTGCTGACGCAGGACCTTTTGGAATTGCTTCGCAATTCCCACAAATTCCAACTCGCTGAACTTAATACACTTTATAAAACAATTAAACAATTTACAGAAAAAACGTCAACCAACTTTCCAAAAATACGTCACCAAATCCCCTCCATGAATAAATCTCCCTTAAAAGTTTGAATATAATATATTAACTCGAACTTATCAAAAATTTAAACGAAATGTTTTTAAAAATATTCATCTTAATTATTTTTAATCTATGATTATAAAAATAACTAATTCTAATTGTTTATCAATATTCGGAACAAACAAAAACCATTATTTTAAAGTAACTCGTTAGTATAATATGCCTAGTGTTTATCTTCATATTTTTTTAAACCCAGACTTGTTAAACAATACCGTTTAAGCAATTGAAAATAATAAGAGACAAAACATTACTCTATGTTTACAATTAATTTCGATAAAAATCAAACTAAAAATTATAAATATTGGACAAAAAGTGTGAAATTTTAGTATAAAATCTCGTACATGTAAGTTTTTAGAATATGTTTTTATCAGTCTTTGAGTGATATTTCATCAAGAAAGTACTTTTTTTAAAAGGTGAAAAAACATGTTTCATCTTAAAATATAGCGTCAATCGGACGTTGTGATTGGATGCATAATAATTTGATTGACAGTACTTGCTTTATAACTGCGACCTTATCCGTTATCTAAAAAAATAGAAATATTTTAAAATTGAGAATTTTTTTGAAAAATCGAAGGGCTTACTCGGAAATCCGGAAAGAATCCGGACATTTTGATACCATATATGTGTCATTCGGTTCAGTAATTAAAAAGCCTTTCTCTGGAAACCGTTCACTAAAAACTTTTTTTTAGAATAGAGAGATTTTGTACATTCATCCAGTATCAATGCAATGTTACTTGACACTTCCATAGGTAAACTATTAACCTAGTTCATGTTGTCCTACACTGATATAATTGAGGTAATGTCAAATCAGGAATATTAATCTAACACAAATAGGGGTGTTCAAGGAGACAATCGAGATAGCAGATAGCGTGTTATTCACTTGGTCAATACATCTTATACACACTATTAACAGGACTGAGAGTGAATAGGGGGAATTGTATGGTTTCCTAAGGTCAAGATGAGGATAACAGCAATGCTACTGCTTCCGAACTCAAGCTGGTCAAATTTGAAGGATACTATATTGTGCCCATTAAATCATTCACTTTCTCAACAGTCAGATACATTTGATGCAAAAGGTCTTTCCAATCCCCAAGGTCTTTTCATAAGACAATCCATATTGTTCAAAGTATTGTCTTTAAGAAGTATCTGTTAAATATTTTATCAGAACATACACCACAAAATAAACTGCAAAAAAAGAATGACATAGATTCGTGAATAAGGATTTAAAACAACAAAAAATATATCTGGCATAAGTTTTATTTTATAGAAGGTATATTTTTACTGTGGCAACTCATAGTGGGACTATGGACTGCAGCCCTCTTTAGGGAGCCAATTTGTTGATTTTATAAAAAAAATCTCTACATTAAATTAAGCTTTATCCTACTATCCATGATAAGATAGCGGCAAAGACTTTATGATGAGAGAAGATGTTGCCGGGTTGCCGCTATTTAATGTTAAGGTGTGAATCTGGTCAATGCAAAAAAAAGAAATTATAAGGTAGCTGTAGTAGAACTTACTAATACCTATTTGGAGAAAAATTTCGTCTCCTTAGAAAAGTATTTTTACCCCTTTGAAAACTTACTGCTTTTTAGTTATATGTTTTAAAACTGCGAGTACAAACTAGCAGTGATTTAAATTAGAGTTGAAGGATCAACTAGTGACTTCATGTGATAAGGGTATAGGTCCCTAAATATGGTATTTGTGGACCGTCCCTGATAATTTTTTATTCACTTAATTCATAATGAGATACTCTCACGTTTTGAGATAAAATTTTATTAAAATAGTAGATAAAAAACCATGAAGAATGACGTTTACATCAAGTATTTTCGTAGCCTAGTTTCTGAGATATAAATTTTTGAGATTTCGTTTTTGTTTGGGCGCGAAAACACTTTCGAATCACAAATCATGCGCTGTGAGGTCACATCCAATAGAAGCCCGTCTTCTGATCACGTGAAAACAGAAAACACAATGGTTTTCATGCGCTGTGATGTCACATCCAATAGCAGTGGCGGCTCGAAGGTAAAATTATAAGGGGTGCTGCTCCGGTGGTACCCAGTTGGCAACGTATTTTAAGCGATATAATGCCAAATTATATTTCTATTAAACAAAACCGTGGAAAACATTAAATAGAAAAGATGGGAACAACATAAAATTTCGATTTCACACTAATAAGCATTCAAAAACTGTCACTTACCTATATTTAGCTGATTTGATTATTACGAATATGAAGAATCTAAGATGAAGTCTATTTCATTTAGTATCTCAAAAGCAAATGAAACTAAAATCAACATTTCGAATTCAATTTGTTCATTATAAAAAGAAATAAAAACTTGGCTACAAAAAAGTAAACATAAATCTTTATTGACTTGCCGAAACATCAGAAAATATTTTGTTCTCTCTCTGTTGAAAAGAAAAAAAAGAAGCTATAAATAAAAAATTAAAACAGTGTTGGAGTGAGAAAAAAGCTAAAAAGCCAATGTGATTTATTAGTAGTAGAAATCGTTTATTTTTCTTCTTCCTCACAGCTCTCTCATGAGAAAAATATATCATTCTTTTGGTCGGGGCTGCTGAAAAGCAGCCCCTTTTCTTCTAACAGATTCGCATGCTAAATTCTTGATATTTTGATTTGATATGATAGAGCTATGGTTTTATACCACGATTGGTATATCTGCGGGGGCTGATCGACCCGGAAAGAAATCTGTTGGCGAGACGGCATAGCAGTGAATTGTTAATTGAAAAAGGATTATAAAGGACGAAGATTAAAGGGGGAAATAGATAATTTTTTAAATATTGTAAAGTAAATAAAAATTGGAATTTCGGGAAATTTTGGTTGGGGGTGCTGCAGCCCCGCAGCCCCTATGGACGAGCCGCCACTGTCCAATAGAAGCCCGTTTTCTGATAACGTGAATTTTCTGGCGCTTTGGCAAAAATAAAATAAAATTTTAAATTATTTAAAACACATTTTTGAACTTAAAAATCAGAAATTTGGGAGTTTTAAACCATAATGTATCAAAAAATCATAAAATCAAGCAAATCCCTCACTCATGCAAATGCCTCATTAGATGACTACATAATCACCGTGGAGAAAGAATCCATTAAACTTATCTCCCCCAGAATTACATCACCTTACAACCAGCATGAATAAGGAGCGTCTAAAACAGAACAGCATAAAATCCACCTGCTTTATCAGCTGCTTTGAGACTGAACCAACCACTTTAACTCTGGCCAGAACCGGACAACTGACATGCATATTCGAATTTTTTATTACATACGCGCATAAAAACGCACGATAAAAATACGCCGTATAAATATATTTGAATACGTCTACCAGCTCAGATATGAGAAACAGAGCCATTGTGCTGTGGTAAGAAATCCCGGATAGGTATAAAAAAAGTTCTGCCATTAAATGTCATTGAATCGTCCGAATTGAGTTTATGGAACTGTTTTTGCGTGTTGTGGTCAGAGTTCTCTCAGTGACTGTGAGTACTAAAAATAGAGTATCTGAAACAATGAGTTCTAGATTCTAATTAGGGAGAAATGATAGGTTTGGATTGGGTCATAGAGAACGAACTATTCTTTTCTTTGTATGATTTGAATATACGAAGGAAACGTTCTATTCCGTGAAGGAAATATTTATTTTCTCTTTTAGGGTTGCTCTTTTATGGGCTGCTTTGATTGTGACAGTTTATGCTTTCGTGCTTTTATGTTTATTTAAACATTTAGTTCTTCACTAAATGCATTTAGCCTGGAAGGAATAGTACCACCGTAAAAAGGTAACGTTTCTAGAATGTTACGGGAACTAAGTTATTTGTTTGGGAAGTTCTTTTTTTCGTTGGATCCGGCATTATTTCACTGTACCATCAAATTTGAAACACTTTTCGAACAGACAAAGAATAGAGTTCATGGAAACATCTACCGTAAATTATCTCATTTTCCTCTGTGTGTTTTATCATTCACACTTTAGTCGACATCTTTAGTCTGACTTCGACTTCCTCACAAATAGAACTCCATTCTTAAGCCTAACTTTTGATATTGCACTTTTAATAACTCCTCCCACGGTTTGAAAAGTGTTTCAATTTTGACCAAATTAATGGTGAAAGTAGCTGGCATTCTGCTGTAGTACCTTATGCAATGAAACGAAGCTTTTGTTTTTTCAAACGGATCTAGGGAAAATCGCTTTTTGTAACGCCCTTGTACCATTATTGTATACAGTAGGTATTTTATGGCACTTAAACGAAGCATTTCATACTTACCTCATTCCTATTCAAAATATGCTTGGTTGGTTGGTTAGTTTTGCTGGTTTTGCTCCCGATTTTGAGGATCGTCGCTTATACCAGACAAAATATGCTTGTCTATAGGTTCCTCTATTCATTTTATCATTTTTACAGTGAGTTCTGAATCACCCTGTATAACTGAATAAAGGATCCTTTTTAGTTCAATAAGTAATAAGTGCTCAAATAAATATGGTACATGGTTAGAATAAAATAAATAATTGAAGTTTAGTTGCTTGAACTAGAAGTCTGAGGAATTTTAGAATTTGGCATGGTGAAAACCGACAACTGCTCCCTGGTTTTAGTTAAAGATGATTTCGACTTCCTTCCGTGTAAAAACCAATGGGAAGAACTGATAGAAAGAATAAGAATTATATGATAGTGTTTGATGCACTAAATAGCGCATGTACCAAAATTAAAAAGTATATATACTTTTTAATTTTGGTACATGCGCTGCAGCGTCATTTATAGTAATAAAAGAGGAGTGCGTTTTTTCTTCAGGACACTAAAAGTAATGGCATGTGTGTACCTCAAAAATTTATTTTTATCCATAATAAAAAAATACTAACAGTGTGTTTGAAATACTACTTCAGCCTCAGAAAAGCACCGTAAAACGCGCTTTAAGCACTTTCATACAAACGATAAATAAACAGCACTCCAGTCAAAGCACACCCATCCTGTAAACAAAATGAATATCTCCCCAAACTCACACCCTCATTTTCTATCCTCCCCCTCACGGGAATCAAACGACCCCCTCAGAGAGGCTCAAGAGCTAAACCACTCCCCCTGGGGACCGGGATTCGATAGAAAACTTTGGCCCTCTCTCGTTCACCCCCCCCTCGGAATTAAATAAGGATCGATTTCCGATGCGGATGTATGGACGTGGAGGAGACGCGGTTGCAGTTAGATGGGGGGCTTGGGGCGAAAATAAATGTCGAGTGCTGGGTGTGTTTGGAGTGGGTATGTCGTCTGCGGTTGAGCAAACACAGTTTTTTTTTATTATATTATATCTGGGTGGTAGGTAAGTCTGGTGAAAACTTGGATGGAAAGTTTTGTTTGTTTACAATCGGGCTTGGATGTTGTTTTTCTAGAAAATTTAAGTTTTGGTGAAACTATCTGTTTTTTAAACAAGTTTGGGTGGGTTGTTGACAAGACTTGGAGAATTTTTCTCTTTTCGTGTTTCATTCTCCATACACCTTTGTGTGGTAACTTCCACGTTCATTTTAAGCAAATGTGCTATATTACATAACCTGAAGAACTATCTTCATTTAGGGAAAGTCAGACCTCAACTCTCTAAAAATTTGTGCAGGACCAGTGTTTGGAGTCTTCTTAACTAATGTAATAATGTATCAGTTACAGAATTTCAATTAGAGCCCGATTTAAAAAAATACTGCTATAGTAGGCACACTGTGTAAGAAGCCCCCTCCAAAAGTTATACATCTTCATGAATATTTATCAAGTTTCCTCAACTGTTTCAGTTTTTCACCAAAAAGTGTGTTAAAATCATTGAATCTAAATTTTCATTTTGCCTATTGTTAAAAAATATTGAAATGCATTCCAAAAAATATAAGGAAATATTTAAATTTTTAGATATGAGATTTTGGGGGCCATTATATTATAGGGCCCTTAGGAGCAGGCCTCACATGCTAAATCAGGCTTGATTCAATTGCCTACTGCATTTTTTCTTTCATATTTTCAGACGAAAACATGGCAATTAATGTAAAAAGTTTTGAAAAACGTTTCAATCCATTATCATTCACTCTAAGTATTAAAAATGCTATTGAGGGCTACATTCTTCGAGTGACTTATTTGCAGTCATTTACTCAAAACCGTAGGATGTTCCTATTCGAATAATGTAGATTTATCTTGAAAGGATAGATAATGATACATTTGTTTCAATCTATTAGTGAATTGGAAAGAGGGAGAGAGAGAGAGATTACATTTAGATAATTTAGAACGATCATTTTTTTATTGAAACAAACAAAAAGCTGCTCCCCGTTCACCACAATGTATAACACGGGGATTACAGAAGTAAGTAATTAAAATATTACAAGAAAACTCTACAATACACATAAAATAAAACAAAAGAAAAGAAAAACAAAAACAAATCTAAAATAAAAATTAATTAATTATAATTAAAAAAAGTTAGAATTTTGAGAAGGTAACTGGCTTAGGTTATAGATGTCTTTAAGACTAAATTATTGCTGAACTTAAAGAGAAAATAAAATGCCATATTATGGGAAATCAGAAAGCTGAATTTTGGAAACCATTTCATATTTATCTTTTGAAGTTCTTGTCTGAAAGCATTTCTCACGGTTTCATATTTTGTACACTTTAAAAGGATATGGTCAACGTCTTCATTTCCACGTATTTTGCAGTCACAGTGAGCTATTGAACTTAAATTGAACCGGTTTAAATAATTTCTAAAATTTCCCAGTAAAAAGTCCTGTAAGAAAAAAGTGATGGTTGGCCAATCTGTTTGTGGTTTGATGGAAAGAACTACTATAATTTAATTATAAAGAATTAGTTAAAAGTAAAAATAATTTTTGGGAACATTTTTAAGGAACCAATTCCAGTGATAAATCTGAATTTGGAAGCTAATGGTAAAACTTATTAAGATTCATTATTTTTTAACCATCTTTTTGTATTATCATTCACTTTTAGAATGTGAAGCTTTAGAATATAATTCCCTGAGTGTTTTATTGAAGTAAAGTTCTCTGTACTTTGTTTGAATTTATTTTATTTAACATAACTTACAATTTGTGAGTACTTTTACCTGAAAAAGTATTTTAGAAAAACACTTTTAGGTTACATACACATTAGGGTTCCCAAAAAAACTTTTTTTCAGGTAGAGTTCTGGGCACCCTCTACTTTTTTCAAACAGCTAATAGAAGCTCACAGCCAAAATTTCAACTTTGTATTCAAATTAGAAGTCGATGACCAAGAGGAGTGAAAAATCGAAATTCGAATATTTTTATACAAAACAACTAAAAAAGCAAAGATCAAACCCTCTCATTTTGTTCATGATTTTTTTATAAAAACTACTAACGTTATAGATATAATGTTCCAGGTTTTGTTTTTTTATCACCTTTATTTTTGTTGTAGTAATTTTCTAATGTCCAAAGAACTTTTGTAAAGTTGCTTTTCCTGCATTTTTAAATAGCTAATAACTCTAGAACTATACAACTTAAGAACATGAAATCAGTCCCATTTTGTTTGTTAATTTTTTGTCTTTGATTTAATGTGAATCATGACCTAAAGTTCAATCATGATCAAAAAATTTTTTTCAAAATTAAAAAAAATGAAAAAAATGTAATGAAAATTTTTTTTTTGATTTGACATTTTTGCATGTTTTGAGTCATATGGACACCCTCAAGCGATTTTATGAATTTTCCATGAGTGAATCGCTCTGCTGTATAATTTTAGGGATAGTTTAGGGACTTACCTAAATTTCAAGTATGTATTTTTATTTTTTATACATGATTAAATTTTATTTTCAACTTGAAATTTGGTAGTACTAATTTTCATTTTAAGAGTTAAAAGGCTTTTAAAATTTTTTCAAAAAAATTTCTAAAAATTTTTTTCATTTAATTTTTTCCACTTTTTTAAATTTTGAAAAAAACTTTTTGAAAAAGATGGTCATGATGCATTTTAAATGAAAGAAAAAAATTACAAACAAAATGGAACTAATTGCAGGTTTTTAAGTTGTATAGTTCTAGAGTTATTAGCTGTTTAAAAATGCAGGAAAAACAACTTTACTGAAGTTCTTTGGACATAAGACAATTACTACAACCAAAATAAAGGTGATAAAAAAACAAAACCTGGAACATTATATCTATATCGTTAGTAGTTTCGTATAAAAAATCATGAACAAAATGAGATGGTTTTATCTTTGGTTTTTTAGTTGTTTTGTATAAAAATCTTCGAATTTGGACTTTTTCACTCCTCTTGGTCATCGCTTTCTAATTAAGGTACAGAGCCCAAACTTTGCCGGAATAGTTTTCTCTGTAGGTCTAAAAAATTGAGGAGGGGGTGCCGTGGCAATTTCATAACACTTTGTTTTTTCCCATAGAAAAGTGGGCCACCCTAATACACATTTATGTGTTCGATACACGATATAATGTATTTTGGTTTTGCTTTAAATAGAATACTAGACGCCTTTAGTTTTGCCTATTGCTCAAATTTTACTTAAAAATTAAGTAATTATTGTAAGTCCGTTTTTTTAGATTTCCTTTCCATAAAGTTAAGGATGACTAATTTTACAAGGCGTCATAGAAATTACGGAATAAAACATTATTTCATTTTTTAATCATAAAACTATAACAGACTTTAATCTTTTTTTCCTACACTTTAAACACTCGGGTTATTACATAACCATTTATCAATCATTTCCATAAGGGGACTTCCATAAATTACGTGAGGTCAAAAAGGGGGGGAGGGGTTTGGAAAAATCACACCAAGGGGGGAGGGGGGTCGATTAAAATCTCACGTCAACTTTTTAAGTTAGAAATTATACGATTTTCTTAAGTATGGAAAAGGAATAATACCCACAGATAAGATACTGTGGTGATTTTTAGGCGGAATAATGTCCTTTTTCCCAACATCATTAACAATGGAAAAATTTTAGGTGCTGTGAAGCACAAAATGCAGACGAATAGGATAGAAAATTATTTTTAAAGGTTGTAGGTAAATCTCACTTGGGGGGAGGGGGGTCCAGCAAATCTCACTAAATCTCACCAAGGGGGGAGGGGGGGTCCAGATTTTGGAAAAAACACCTCACGTAATTTATGGATGTCCCCTTATTCCATTTAATCTTGAAATAAGTTATTTTCACAACTCTTATCAATACTTGCTCTTTGATCGCGGTTTTCAATACAAGAGTTTTCAATACAAAATGATACTTACACTCTTGCTTACACTACTCTCTTAAGGAGAGCTCAAAGGTTGAAAAAGTATCTTATCATCATCTTTAAAAACCAAATATTCTCTTTTAATTAATCACGAGATTGAGGGAGTTGTTCAAGAATGCACAAAGCTGTGTTTTGTATGTGGTGTTACAACACTCGCTAGTGTGTTTAAAAGCGGTGTTAAGTTCTTTGGTATTGGTATAAGTATGGAATAAACAAGGAATATATCTGTCTACAAAATCATCTTATCGGAATATTCAATTTCGTTTAAAGATCAGAATGAACTGTACTTTATAGGATCAAAGGATAAAAGATTGCTTGCAGTGAAGGGAGCTGTGATTCCTTTAAGTTTTTAATTCAATTTTTGTGAATTTATATTCATTAGAATATGATTGCAACAAAAATCTTTAAGATAAAATACGAAGTTAAATTTTGAATAACTTAACTTTGATGTAAAATTGGAGTATATAATAAAATGATAAGTAGGAACTCTTTCTTTGTTATATTTTGCACTCCCATTCTGTTCTACTTTATTTCATTTTGTATTTTTGCAGCAATTTTCAATATTACTCTGAAAATGTAAGAGTTGTAAATGTAAAATGATTTATTTCATCATCTCTGGACTAAATCAAAATACCAATAGCTTATCACAGATACTATGTTTGCGTGAAACGTTTCTGTCATAATTTTATATACTAATCTGTTATCTCTACATATTATTGAATACAGGTTACTTGCAAAGAAGCTTTAGTTCTCTTTATCTTTCAGAGTTACTATCATTTACTTTCCTTCTGAAATGAAAAATCCCTTTCAAGTGAGGAAAAAAATTCTAGGAAAGTTCCTCCAGAACAAGCTCAACGTAATCACAATTTTCTATTTCTCACATTTGCGTTCTCCGGCAAACATCTCCGGAAAATACCCGAAGCTCCAGGTTCTCCAGAAAATCCACAGCCAGTCCCCATGTAGAGGCCGACTACTTACAGAATGGCATTCCTGAGTCCCGTTCCCATAGCAACGCCCTGAAAATCGATGGCGATTCCTCTTACATTCCGCTGCTGCCAAGGGTCCTTCCCTTTTTTGCGTTTTCTCTGCATAGCTTTTCAGTAGAGCAGAGAAAAGGAATTCACACCCAAAACACATTGGGCAGGCTGGGCAAATATACCGTCTTAATTTTTTAATTCGATTTAAACTTGAAAGTGTTGCTTCGTTTGGTTTGTGATTGGTTTGACGGGGTTGAGATGTTTCCTTGTTGCTGGGCAGGTGTTTTGGATGGTTTCACAGAGGTCTGTCTGCTCGTGTTTTTGGCTTTGTAAATAAACCTAAAATTTTTACACAAGGTTTCAGATAAATTTTCACTAGATGTAACAAATTATGTGAGGAAACAGTTTTTAAAATTATTTTTATTTTAATAACTTCTTATATATCTTATATTCCTTTAAGACCGGACTAAAAAACAATAAATTCATCCAATTTTGACATCTTCATAAATACTGATTTTCATAAATGACATATAAAAATTTTTCAGTGTTATTGTGTAGTTTTGGGTGTTTTTAGTTGAATGAATTCTATCAAAAAATAAAGAAAACTTGCAAATTTGCGAAATTTTTCATTTTTGAGGTCTGAAAAAGTGCTATTTTCACATGCTAATATTTCCGCGAATATTTACGATATTTTCATGAAATTTTTTTCAATGAGTTCTTCATAAAGTTGGCACCAATACTGTTACTGTTATTCTGTTACTGTTGTTTTACCTCCTTTAGTTTTTAAATAAATTTTTTTAATTTTTTTTTCGTCGCTAGGAGGGCTTAAAGTCATTTCAATAGATTCTCCAGGGTTACTTACTCAGGGGTAGACCTTCCGTGACCCTAGCTAGATCACGCGAAACGAACTTTTGAAACACCCTGTATATAACAAAAACAGTTTTCTAGAGCTGTTTCCTGAACAGTAGAGAGCTTGTATACGAGAGAGAGGCGACAACTCAGTATAGCGCGCAGATCGGTAAACAGGTTTTCTGTTCGCCACAGGCGGAGTTAGGTTTCCCTCCATAGGATTAGCATGGGACGCGAGACAAGCGGCATGATACGGTTTGGATAGAATTTGGACAGAATTGGATGCGCAGAGACGCTTTTAAGCGAGTTGTCGCCTCTCTCTCGTATACAGGCTCTCTACTGAACAGCTGTTTGCGCACGCAAAAAACAAACTTTAACAGGGGATCTCAAGCGTTTAATATTGATTTACGTGATTGTATTTACGTGAAACTTTGAACGTGAACTTAAGGGTTTTCAACTAGTATGATCTTTCAGCAAATCAAAAGAAAGGATTTCGAAATAGAAAATAAGGTTTTGGCGTAGTTTTCACATTTTTTTGTGTTTTTAACTTTTTTCATAATAAAACAAAGTTTAAAGTGAAGACTTTTGAGATAATTTTAAAGATCATACTAAACCACACTTTTTAGACCATAATTAAATTTTTACCAATAGTAGTTCTTCTACGAATTGAATTTTTCAATAATTTTTTTGGGGTGTCGCTCAATTTTTAACTCCCTGGGATTTGGTCTGGGACCCCCAAATCCTATGTGATTCTGACTCGTCTACTATCCCCCTAGAAGTTATGAAACACTTCACTTATCTGAAACACCCTGTATATAAAGAAAAGGAATCTATAACCTGTTTATCTAAAAAAAAATCTAGGATTCAGTTGATTATGTAGTTTAACATTGTGTAAAGGGTTTATTTAAAATAGAGTAAGACCACAAGTATTCATACATATTTAACGAAGTATTCATACATATTTACAGTTGTGAAATGAACATTTTGATTTTATTCGAAGAATATAAATAAAATTTTAGCGTTACATTGTGTTAATGCATGGTCTAAGTTAGTGGTGCCCAACCTTTTTTTTCCCGAGGGCCAATTTGCTTTTGAAGATTTATCTCGCGGGCCACATAAAAAACCCTTTTAAGGATTTTTCTAAGCATGAAGAAAAATTACATCATTAGTTATTGTTTTCAATGAGAAGTTTGCATCTTATCTGTTAGGAGGATACTAGTTCTTGTAAATTCGGCTCCAAATTGGTAAAACACTTATCCTTAAAACTGAATCAAGATGATTATCTGTTGCGTTTCGTAATGTCTCTTGATATTGTGTTTTTTAAACACTGCCACAGTCTCCTTACATATACGGTTTATTATTTGAAGGAATATGAATTTCTCCACTTTTCTTGAAAGTTTCGGCATTTCGAGTGAATCTTCGACTTTTTACGATCGGACATCTTTTCGAAGTTTGGTTCTAAAAAGATCCTTATAAACTGGATTCAAATGGCTAACTGATACTGAAAAATATTTATCCAATGGAAAATTATCTTTATATAGAAAAAACTAAAACAGAGAAGTAAAAAAAATTACTACCCTATGTTGAAGAATTCCTTTTTGTCATCTTTTTTTAGATGTCTCGCACGATGTCGTGGTTTTCTTGGAAGATTTCTGAAAGTGGTGTTTGTTTTTAAGATTTAACGAGTCCGCGGGCCACATGGATCAGCCTCGCGGGCCACATTTGGCCCACGGGCCGTAGGTTGGGCACCACTGGTCTAAGTTATACTTTGCGTTATTGGTTAAAATTTTCTAACACGTAAAAAATTCTATTGCTGTTGTTGTCGTGTCCAAAAGAAAATGAAAACTAAATGGAGCCAAAAGCGAAAAAGAGTTCCATGGATAGTGAAAAAATTCTATTTCTGAATACAGGGTGTATCTGAAATGGTGCAACAAACTTTCAGGGATGATAGTACTCATCAAGACGAACAAGAATCGGTATAGAAAGGGGGTCCCAGACCAAATCCCAGGGAGTTAAAAATGGAGCGACACCCCAAAAAATTATTGAAAAATTCAATTTGTAGAAGAACTACTATTAGTAAAAACTTAATTATGGTCTCAAAAATTGTGGTTTATGATCTTTAAACTTATCTCAAAAGTCTTCGCTTTAAAATTTGTTTTATTATGAAAAAAGTTAAAAAATACAAAAAATGTGAAAACTCTGCCAAAACCTTATTTTGTATTTCGAAATCATATCTTTTGATTTCATAATCTGAAAGATCATAGTTGAAAACCCTTAAGTCCAAAGTTTCACGTAAATACAATCAATATTGAACGCTTGAGATCCTGTTAAAGTTTGTTTTTTGCGTGCGCTAGCAGTTTTCCAGAGTTGTTTCCAGAACAGCTGTTTTCGCACGCAAAAAACAAACTTTAACATGATCTCAAGCGTTCAATATTGATTGTATTTACGTGAAACTTTGGACTTAAGGGTTTTCAACTATGATCTTTCAGATTATCAAATCAAAAGAAAGGATTTCGAAATACAAAATAAGGTTATGCAGAGGTTTCACATTTTTTGTGTTTTTAACTTTTTTCATAATAAAACAAATTTTAAAGTGAAGACTTTTGAGATAATTTTAAAGATCATATTAAACCACAATTTTTGAGACCATAATTAAGTTTTTACTAATAGTAGTTCTTCTACAAATTGAATTTTTCAATGATTTTTTTGGGGTGTCGCTCCATTTTTAACTCCCTGAGATTTGATCTGGGACCCCCCTTTCTATACCGATTCTTGTTCGTCTTGATGAGTACTATCATCCCTGAAAGTTTGTTGCACCATTTCAGATACACCCAGTATAAATAACGACATCATTTACATGAAATGTAATTTTATTCAAGTTATAAATATTCCTATTTTATGATTGATAGTTTATAGCTTTTAACAGTTCTTTTTGACTAGTTTTCCGAGAAATAGTTTATTTCAAAATAAGTTTCCTGAAATATTACTTTAAATAAGCAGACATTAAAAAAATAAAGTTTACCAGTCAAGAACATTATGACGTCTGGATGAATTTCACCACATTTAAATGCGATTGAAGATTGAATACATTTTGAGCATTTTACCGCGAAACAAATTTTATCGACCGATTAAACAGGAAACTGTCGCAACTACTATTTTGGAATTTATGTATATCAGTGTTTGCGAACAAACATATACGTTTATTTGATTTAATGGTGATTACAATACAACTGTTTAACATAGTTGTAAATTTCAATCTGGGATTATTTCCTCCAGATAAGCAAGGGCAATATTGGTTCTATTTTAAAACAAATAAAATGAATGCAAGCGATAAGAGTTTCAGACATGTAAATAGTGGTATCAAAATGCAAATAAGACGGATTTTATCGCCTCAACGCTGAGGAATTTATATTGTGTATTTTTTAACTACTATTATAACGTAAAAATAAGTTTTTTCATCGTATACTGTTTTATCATCAGTGCGAAAATTTTACAGTTTTTTTTCCTTCTCCCTCCAGCAGGCTCGGAGGAGAAACAAACCTTTAGGACAAGGAGGAACTTTACACTCTTCTTACAACTAAACTTATATATTCTTATTACATATATGAATTTTTTTTATTATTTTATTGTAAAAATCAGTTTTTCTATCACATCATTTTCACTTACAGTTGTAATTTAGATAATAAATTATATCCTCAAATGCAAATAAAAACAGTTTTATTGTCACCTTAATCAAAACATTTTTAATGAATAATAGCTCATTCCTGCATTTTGCTAAAGTCTTCTTTTTTTCCATTTTAGCTTTTTTTTGCAAAAATATTTTTTTCTCTAGCTTAAATCCTGGATCACTGAAAGCCACTGTACCCGCAGCTATTAGATATGGATATAAATATAATCCTCGCAACTCAACATTCCCAAAACCAGTAAAACATTCCTTAGTACGTATATCCAATACTCATTCCTTACTAACACCAACAACTCATTACTCAACCCAATTCATTACACTACTGCAAACCAAGAACGGCTCCATTCACTCCCTGAACACAGCAGCAGCAAGTTGCAACTCGGCACAACAATCCATCTTCGCATAATTGATGAGCCCCTCGATGTTAATGGGCACTACATCACCGACACCGCCAGAACATCTGGACACGACTTTAAAATCGTCCGGATGTGCTCAGACTAATTAATTACCGGCGGCCATATCTGCTGTGCTGCTGCAGTAATCTTTTAATTGGACAAACAAGCTCGGGAAAGAAGGAACCCCCCCATTTGTCATGGGTCCGCCCTGACACAAAGTCAATACCGGAGGTTGTGGGGAGGTGTCGGCCTGTCAGGGTATTGGAGGAGCCGAGTTGTTTTTCTCCTTCTTCCCATGATCAGGAGCATTGTTGCGATAACAAGAGTTTTGTCCGATGGTTTTGTTGTATAGTACCCTAGAAGAGAGATACTTCAGGAGAAGTCAGGTGGTCTGTACATATTTTAAATGAAAAATACAATAAAAAGGATAACGTTGTTTGGGCATGAAGTTAGGATCTCTTATGGCCGTGGTATAATTTCAAGATTTTGCACTCAAAAATAATTAATATATTTATTATGAAGAAACATACTGATGGAGTAATTGTAATCAAGTTTTAAATACCACTTTCACCTTTATATGCGCTCCTTTAATACATTACGCTGCATACATCTTCTATGAAGTGAAATCGTCTATGATTTACCGCTACTCTATGGTAAAGCGGGGCAATTTGATACAAGGGGCATATTGATACAATTTCAATACCTCAAAAACTATCAAGGTTATTTAGGTCGTGTTTTTACGAAAAGTTGCCTTTATATGCTGAAACATAACATATGAAACCGTTAAGCTCTGTAATAATTCTATAAATTTTAGTGAAAGAAACTAACTTTTTTTCCTCAAAAATTTCTAAAAGTAAATTTCTAAGTCGAATGTAAAATCGTCCTGAAGCTATTCTACTTGGAATACAGAGATCTGTAAATTAAAAAAACAAGTTTATCCTTGTTACCAATAGGGGGTATACTTAAATTTTAAATAAACTATGACATTTTAAAGGTTTTTGTTCAAAAACAGCAAATGGGTCAAATTGATACACTTTGAGGTGGGGTACTTTGATACACTCGAAGGGAACATTGATACATATAAAAGTGCCCATATTTTGCGTTGGAAGATAGATATCTCTCAGCAATTTAAAAAAAAAGTTAAGGGTAAGCTAGGTTATCTACAGTGAAGGATATTTATGTCAATTTTTAAGTCTTTGATGGGTTTTATTAAGTGTTTGAGATTGGGGAAACTGCTTGCATTCTAGATATGTGTATTAGTGTATTTATAAATTTCTAAAAAAATGTAGCTGATGAATACATTACTAAACGATGGAATCAGGGACCTGAAACATCTGAGAGGAAGAAACATCAGCACTTTTACAGGCAACAAAGAACTTAAAATAAAAAAAAACAGTGACTAAGTAAACTAACTATGAATGGTTAAAAAAACTGAACTGACCAGTTAATGAGTGTCGTATTTTTTAAATTTCTGGGTGTTTTTCGACAAAGATACCTTTGAATTTTATTCAATTAATTTAGGAGCAACTATACCCATGAAAATTAGCATCTTATTTCCTTAATTAGATACCTATTAAAAATGACCATTTGTTAAATTCTTAGATTTTTTTTATCCTTGAATGTTGAATGGAAAATTTGTGATTTATATTCAAAAAGTGGTAATTTAAAAGGGCTTAGGATATCTCTTAATAATAACGTTTATTATTTTCCAAAATTTTAGTAATTAATCAAATCACTGTATCAAAATACCCCTAGCAATGTATAAAAAATTGATTTTTTGCAAAATTTATTGTATTTTAACTTTCATTGAACTTATATTTTGTTCTAATTGATTTCATGAAATTAGAAATTTTTAGAAAAAAAATATCTGAGTAAGTTATTTTTTCTACTAAAAAATGGATTTGAATTTTGCTGTATCAAATTGCCCCACTTTCCCCTATGTATGTGTCGTCTGAATTAGTATAACAACAATAATTACATTTTGCTCTGTAAAACTTAAAAATGTAACGTAACTTTATGCGTAATATCGGTTCGTTTGAAAAATCTTGAAATAAAGCACCAATAAAGAGATACGAAATTGTATAGTCCCCTTATAGTCATAGACTGGTCCCATGTAAAAGGAAGAGATTTGAGGAAAACAGGGGCGTAGAGATGGGGGCCAAGGGGACCGGACCCCCCCCCAGAGACCGAGAGGTCATCTGTTATCGTCAAGAATTTCCAAGATTCGTAAAAAATTCAAAACAAGCTCGAATCTCATAAAAATTTACAGATTCTTTTCAATCCACAGAAAATTTTCTAGATGAATGCTTAAAGGGGGGTCTGGAAAAAGTTACAAAATTAATATGGAATACTAAATGAGAGATAGTCTTGATCTAGATTATGATAGTGTCTTGTAATCAATGCTTGTTAACTTGTTATGCTTGTTAAATATTACGCTAAATTAGATGGACAAAATTTTTTCAAAAACAACGATGTTAGAAGATTATTTATAAATGAATAAAAACATGAAAATTTAATACAAATGCAAAATATTTAGTATCACATTTGATATAATCATCTATTTCTTGATACCATATATTGTTTTTTATTTAAAATTCATATTTTATAACGAAGTCTACTTTTTTCCATATTTAATTTATTTTTGGAAATATACGTTAGTAAAAATAAAACATTTAAGTGGTTTTCAAATTTAAATTTGAAGGAATTTTAGAAATTTTACTCTGCTTGGGATAAATATGCGATATGTACCATTTACAATTAATTTCTATGACTTTTAAAGAAAATATAATAGTAATACCAACGAACGTAGAGATATTAGCTTTTTTAGAAAAGAATAAGAGGGGGATGAAATGATCTTTAACAAAATCTTTACATCCTTACATTTCTTATAAGGACGTACATTTACACTTTCTACAGAAAATGGATCAAATTTACACGAGTTCTGACAGTGGAAATGAAACAAAAGAAGGATACATTACATCCAGACTCGAAGCAATCTACTTTTCATACATGCAATTCTATGAGCTTGAAAATCTTATCTCCCTGGCAAAACGAAAAGAAATCTCTACCCAAAATACACCCGAATTCAATCTCTCACTTTTTATTCCAAAAGACAGTTCTCTCCTTGCATCGAACAAAAAGTAGTATTCGAATCCTTCCGACCCGAGGCTCAAAAAGAAGTCGCAAAAAGTCGTGTGATACAAGTACAAGAATGTAACACTTTCAATCAAGTGCACGTTGCACGATACTTTCAATAACTCCAGTAGCCCCGCAGCAGCGAAAAATTCAGACATGGTGTATATAAGACCCCTGGCCCTGGTATATATTGCTTCTTTGGCAAGTAGGGCAAAACAAAAAATGCAGACAAAAAGGGAAGGATGTTCGAAACGAAAAAAAAGGGTAAAGGAGCGAAGGGGACAGTTTTCTGAATATTTTATTTTAAAGTGGGATAAGTCAATAAAAAGTGTACCTTATCGTCAGTTTGAAGAAGGGAATAAGTCCAAAAAATGACAAATTGACTTTTTGTGCTCAAAACAATCTCTAAGCTTTGCTCTACACATGGGTGAAAAGAGGGGAACAATAACTAACCCCTATTGGGAGATATCGTCTTGTGAGTACTATCATCCCTGAAAGTTTGTTGCACCACATTTCAGATACCCCAGATATGTTACTGGCAATGTATGGAATGGTGGCATTCTTTAGTATGCCTAGGCCAGGGGTTCTCAAACTTTTTCAGCCACGGCACCCCTAGCAAGCTAAAAAAATTCGGGGCACCCCCCCAAAAAAGGTTAAAATTTTTTGGAAAAAAAAAGGTATCCATATAAGAAGTCTCCAGCAGTGTATTATGAAATTTATTTCAGGAGGGGCCTAAAATTAGCCCTCAACACTTCCCTTTGTATTAAGTTGATCCAATGTAATTCCTTTTTTTAGGTAGAATTTGAGATATAAAATATTTTTATATAAGAAAGGTTGTAATAAAGCTCGAAGTATGAAAGGGGGTCTGGGAAAATTTTTGGAAAGTTGACTTTAAAAGACAGGTTTTTAAGTAGTTTTAGCACACCTATTCTCAAATTTAGATTTAAATTTTTGGCAGGATTTGCATTTTGATGAACTTAGTATAATATAAAAAAAGTTGTGAGTAATAAAGTTCCAAGTAAAAAAGATGTGGAGGTCATCCCCAAAAATATTTGTAAATTTAATCCTAAAAACAGGGCTTACCTTGGTTTTGGTTTACACCTACTCCGAATTTCGGGTTTTTTTTAGATATTGAGTACGAAAGGGAGTTAGGTGGGTTCTCCCCCAGAAATTTATGCTAAAAATCAGGGATATAACTTGTTTTGGTAGACCAAGTCCGAGTTTCGGTGGGTCAAGGCACTCTCGGCCCCCATTTACGCCTTTCCATACTTTTTTTCATTTCAGAATAAAAGGAAAAAAAGAGAGAAAATGTTCGATTTTTCATTGTTTTTCTCCCCCCATAAACAGATAAGAAGATTTGTTCCATACTTAAAATTTCGTAATTTTTTGCAACTTTTCTTGGTTATTGTTGCGGCACCCCTGGCATACCCTCGCGGCACCCCAGGGTGCCGCGGCACACAGTTTGAGAACCTCTGGCCTAGGCATTGATAGAATGCCTAAACTAAAAAGATAGGCAATGTATACAATGCCTAGGCATTCTATAGAATTCAGACGTTTCATGCATTGCCGGTGATAAACACCAAAGGTTAAGAATGAGCATTAAAGTTATGAAAAAAAAGCGACGTACTTGGAGGTTCATCCTTTTGACCTTCATCTTGATAAGGTTGTTTTGATTCTAAATAAAATTTATACTTCATTAAAATTTAAGTAAATTTTAGTAGTTATAAATCAGAAAATAATAATGTTTGGTTCAAACTAGTCACTACTCGTCTATGGGCTATTGGAGTTCAGTATAAAATAGAATAAAAATTTAAGGTTTTAAATAACTTATTTTTAAAATTATTATTTTAATGTCAGAAGTTTTATAGATAAAATGTAGAGTACCTACAAAAATGAATGGGTATCATAACCTTATTGAGGTAGGCAAAAAAATTTTAAGGAGATTTTAGTTTTAAGGATATAGAACCAGACACATCAGCTAATCAGCTTATTAATGTCAACCTTGATACTTTAAGAAGGCATAATACACTAGCGGAAATAAAAATCCCAACACCAAGAAGGAAAGGAGATATCAAAGTCAAATTTATTTCTATGATTACACATAGTATCAATGGGAATTGCTTAAAAAATCAGCCTTACTGGATGTTAGGGTCCCGAGAAAACCAGGGAGGAGTGTTGTCTCCATAGGTGTCCATTACCACCGTCACACGTCATGGTATTGAGTGACAGGGCCTCTAAATGACTTTTGAGGGATTGGAGGACCATGTTGCCTCCTCAGGTAGTCCAAATTCATATGGTGCACCAGCGGACGTTGAATACCGGGCTGCGATATTCCACAATGACTAACTCCCCAGCGCTAGCGCCGCCAAGGGTGCCAAACGAGTCACTCGCTCGGTCGCTTTTGGTAACCCTCCCTCGTCCAATGCGGCAACCCGCATTCCACACACAGCAAAGCAAGTAACGTCACGTGCGCTGTTTTGTACTTGGGTACTTGTTAGCTCGTCTTTGATCGTGAATTCGTGATGGATTTAAACAGTTTTAAAGAAAATTGTTTGGGTGATTTAAGAAAGGATTATTGCCTTTTGCTATATGATGAGAAGAGTAATAATGATGAAATTATACTCGGATAATTCTTCTGTGAGTCTATGTAATTAAAAAAAAGAAGGTACTTATAACATGTACTTATTTTAGGTATTATATGCAATTAAACGTACAAAGTATGTACTTTAAATTAGGGAAAATAGGGAGATTATGTAATATTAATTATTTTTATTTAATAAATTCTAAAAACATTAAAGAATAATTGAATAAATTGCACACATATATAGCTCAAGGTAATATTGTCATCATGTAAAATATTCATTTGAAATTTATTTTTGATTAGGGCTGTGAGTCTATGTAATTAAAAAAAGGTACTTATAATATGTAGTACTTATTATAGGTATATATGCAATTAAACATTACAAAGTATGTACTTTAAATTAGGGAAAATATGAAGATAATGTAATGCTAATTTTTTTTATTCAATAAATTCTAAAAACATTAAAAATTCTAAATTTTCAAGTTTTTATAGGAAGTTGTTTGAGTAACATATTTGTGATTTCTCTCTATCAACTTTTCCCACTAACTGAAAAAAGTACTGAAAAAACACCTATTAGGTAAACATTCGACTGAAATGGGAAACGTGAAATGGAGCCTTTCCGATTGACATTCCTGAATACACAACTTAATATAGCTAAATTTAGCATGGAATTTTTAGATTTAAACAGCAAATTTAGATGTGCAACTTCATAATATATTACATTTTGGGCAAAATTTTTAATTATTCATAAAATACCCAAAAATAACACATATAGAAAAGGCATGTATATTTATAGCTTAAGTATGTAAATAAATTGAAATGCAGGATTTGAGGTAACTCTGCAATATCAGATTCCTGAAAAGACAATACATCTACTTTAAGAAATTTATCTGTGAATTAATACCCTTAGAATAAAATTTAAGTGATTCTACACAAAAATAGGGTATTGACATAATATACAGCCTACCACTTCTTAGTTACTTAAAGTTAACTGGCTCTATCAACTTTTTAGACAGCTAATTACCTAATGATTAATTAAGAATTAATTGAAAAGCTAACTGATATAAGTTGTGCACAATTAATAATAAGTTGTGCGGTTAATAAATTGATTACATATAAGATAAAGCACAAAAAAAATTTAACTGCTAATACACGAAAATTTGTAAATAAAACTTAAAACACAGATATGCGACCATATTTACTTGTAATAATAACAATAATTATATTAGAAATTTATTCAAATCGAAAATTAAGTACTGTTCTTCAAAGATGGTTAAAAACACTGAACACAACACTCGCACTCCTTTAAACTCTTTAAACCCGACGCGGCGAAAAAAATATTGCAGCAAATCTCGTTAAACGAGAGAAATCGCGAGAGCCGCAAGGTTTGGCGCAGTTGGAAAAGCGACTCGTTTGGCACCCTTGGCGGTGCTAGCGCTGGGGAGTTAGTCATTGTGGAATATCGCTACCGGTACATCATACTGAGGACAAGCGGCAGTGGGATGGATGTCATTTGCAGTACTGCGGATTGTCCGTTTGGTCCGCATAGCTTCTTACCTCTTTGTCTATAAACAAGGGGATGAAAATGGGCCTTTCTGTTTCCAATAGTGCACGAAATAAGGAAATGAAAATCCCAATTTCATGACATTGTGTTTATCAGAGAATCCTGCTTCGGTTTGGAGCACCACGACGGTTGGGTATGAGTTTGAAGACACAATGGAGAGAGCGCACTCAGCTGATGATTTTCTAATCGTTCCACGGAGTGGTGATGCAGGGTAACGTAGTGGGGATGCATTGGATTCCATTTCTGCAACTCCTGGGTATGATTCACCAGTACTTTTTCCAACCAGAGCTGCCTCATTGAGGTTTTGCAGCCGGTAGACCGTCCTTACCTTCAGACCTGTCCTGGGGACAAATTTCAAAAGAAACATGCACAACCACAGGTTGTATGCAATGTCCAAGCTTTCTTCTTAACCCTCTAGGTTGCATTTTTACCCCGTCTTTCCCGTTCTCTAGAACGAACACCCACAAACCAGTCGGGTCAATGAGGAGAAATCACCTAGCCCGGTATGCAACGTCCGCTGGTGCACCATATGAATTTGGACTACCTTAGGAGACAACATGGTCCTTTAATCCCTCAAAAGTCATTTAGATCCCCTTAAACTCAATACCATGACGTGTGACGGCTGTAATGGACACCTATGGAGACAACACTCCTCCCTGGTTTTCTCGGGACCCTAACATCCAGGAAGGCTGATTTTTTAATCAATTCACATTGATACTATGTGCAATCATAGAAATAAATTTGACTTTGATATATCCTTTCCTTCTTGGTGTTGGGATTTTTATTTCCGCTAGTGTATATTTCAAAAGCACATCTCTTTCCATCTCTTATAATGTTAATTAAATTTTAAAATGTTACATATATGTTACGGGCAAAGTGATTATTGGGCATTATGTATAATGCCCAGAGTGGAGGCGGTCAAAGTGATAAATTTCATTCATAAAGTCATGGAATTTATCACGTTCACATTGCCCTCCTCCACTTCGGGCATTATTAATATAATGCCCAATTTATCACACTGCCCGTAACATAGGGTGATTCAGAAATAATCATCAATAATTGGGGGGGAGGTAGAGGGGCCCTAGACAAGCATATTTCGAATAGGGATGGTGGGGCGCAAGTAGATAGAAAATGGGGGTTCTGCCACATTGGGCAGGTGGGCAGGGTTGCGCCGGCGGCTCCGCGGCTGGGCTGCCTTCCCAATCTACTAGATTGCGACTCCCTTCCCATTCTACTGATTGGGGCTCCCTGCGCATTCTACGAGATTACGGAGTGTCTAGGCCGATACTTTGCGGCTCCCCGAGTAGAGGGGAGGCTAATTAAGAAGATTAATTAGCAATTAAGAGAACTTGAGCAATATGTGAAGGTACTTTGGGGCTCCTGCCCATTCTACTAAATTGCGAATACCTGCGCATCCTACTAAATTGCGACTCTGCCACTAAATATCGGCTCTACCACTAAATTGGGCAAAATGTGAAGATACTTTACAGCTCCACCGCTATATTGGGGCTTTACCACTATGAAACAGCAGGAAGTTAAAGTTATTTTTCTATTAACAGTTACTATTTAAGTTACTATTAAAGTTATTTACTAATAACAAACTGTAACCGCTATTTAACTATAATATGGATAAAATTAGCAAATTGCAGCTCCACCACTATATTGGGACTTTACCACTAAGACACAACAGGAAGTTATTTTACTATTAACAGTTACTATTAAAGGTATTTAAATTAACAAACTGTAACCGCTGTTTAACTGTAATATGGAGAAATTGCAGCTCTTCCACTATATTGAGGCTCTAGAACACATGCAACAAAAAGAAGTTAATTGTGACTTTCTAAATTATTTTAAGATAACATTAATTGATAGTTTAAGTTATTAACAAAGGTTAATTAACAGTTTAAGTTATTTTACATAAAAATATAAGGTTAATGAACAAACTAACTGCTGTAATATATCACATATTGAATGTCCATACTGGAATAAAAGACCAAGAAAATTACAAACTCAAATGTAGACTGCACTACTCACCTGTCATTGAGACTCCCCTAACAATGCACTGGCGAACCGCCCTCTTGCCTTTCACAGAGCAATATGTGTGGCGATAACGGGGTGACCTCCATTGGGATTGATAGCGATTACATCTTCTCCCGCAATACCAAGGGGAGAGAGTTTTCAAAAGATATATATTTTTTCATTACAATCATTTCTATTTCGTTAAATTTACAGTTCAATATTCACTTTAGTTACAGTTTGACACAAAATGCTTATCCTATCACAATCCTTAACTTTGAAAATATAGTATTTTCCCCAGAAAGGACACTTTGAAAAATTGAGAATGATCGAACATTTTCAGACAACCAAACATATAATACGTTATTCTATTGGTGGAGTTATTTTTATTTTACTCTGATCAGGAAAGGATACTTTGAAATATTGAGAATACATTTTTCAGACCACTTGACATATAACACGTTATCCTATTGGTGGAATTATTTTACAACTTCGATTAAAAATTACTAATTATGTTCATATTGGATAAGATCTTAAATATTTTAAGCAATTTTTTAAAAATAAAATATACTTTTATTACGAATTCTGTTCGAGGAGTTGATTTTTTTTATAGAATGTTAGAATCATTCAAGTTAAAAATGATAAATCCATTAATTTTACTTTAGTTCAATTGAAGATATTACTTATTTATTCGCAAAGAAGCTTTTTCTAGATTTAAACGTGAGAATATATGATTAATCACCCTAAACAAAAACTATACCATTACTCTTTTTTTTCTGAAAGCATTGTATGAATGAGAGAATTTTTATACAAAAATTGTAAAATATATACGATTTTCCCAACAGTTGAAGAAATTTCAATCATTAACCTTTTATTTAAAGTACGTTATGAAGCTACCACTACAAAACATACACTACATACATTCATTTTATTCATAACTTTTACTATATTTATTAAACATGTAATATTTTTTTCTATACTAAAGAGAACTGCTTTGATTATTTTTCAATTCATGGAATGGTTACGTTGATCATTTTCAACCTTTTTTTTGAAAATAATAACTTTTTTAACCCATAGGCTATACTTGCTCTACAAGAATTTTACCCTCTGCTATACATTTTTACTAACAATTTATATTATTCACTAAAGCAAACAATATAATACATATAAACTAACTTATGAAAGAAATCCTTTATGGATATAATGTTTTCTCTTACCTAAAGCCTTCTTTCATCTATAATCCATATAGAAAATTAAACTGTTCTAATAAAAATTAAAGGGGAAACATGACTCAAAAGGAAACATACATTATAAAAACCAAGAAAATTATTACAGAATCTAAAAGAAAAACTAAAAACAACTTAACTGAAAATTTTATTAAAAATTAAGACAAATGCAGAAAAATAACTTAATACTTTGTTAAAAATAAAAGCGAACACAGAAAAACTTTACACAAGAAATCAAAACTTATACCCTGAAAAACTAAAATCTTTGTTAAAAACAAAAACTAACTGAAAATTTTGTTAAAAATTAAGACAAATGCTGAAAAATAACTTAATACTTTGTTAAAAATAAAAACGAACACAGAAAAACTTTCACTGAAAAACTAAAATATTTGTTAAATATAAAACTTATTCACTTCGAAACTAAAAACTTTGTTTAAAATGAACTAGAAAACGAAAAACTTTACACATGAAATGAAAACTTATACACTGAAAAACTAAAATCTTTGTTAAAAAGAAAAACTTATTCACTACGAAACTAAAAACTTTGTTTGAAATGAACTAGAAAACGAAAAATTTTACACAAGAAATAAAAACTTAACTAAAATATTTGTTCAAAATAAAAACTTAACTGAAAATTTTGTTAAAAATTAAGACACACGCAGAAAAATAACTTAATTCTTTGTTAAAAATAAAAACGAACACAGAAAAACTTTCACTGAAAAGCTAAAATCTTTGTTTAAAATAAAAATTTATTCACTTCGAAACTAAAAACTTTGTTTGAAATGAAATAGAAAACGAAAAACTTTACACAAGAAATGAAAACTTATACACTGAAAAACTAAAATCTTTGTTATCTAGAAAAACTTATTCTCTACGAAACTAAAAACTTTGTTTGAAATGAACTAGAAAACGAAAAACTACACAAGAAATAAAAACTTAACTAAAATATCTGTTAAAAATAAAAAACTTAATTGAAAATTTTGTTAAAAATTAAGACAAATGCAGAAAAATAACTTAATACTTTGTTAAAAATAAAAACTTAACTGAAAATTTTGTTAAAAATAAAAACTTAACTGAAAATTTTGTTAAAAATTAAGACACATGCAGAAAAATAACTTAATACTTTGTTAAAAATAAAAACGAACACAGAAAAACTTTCACTGAAAAACTAAAATCTTTGTTTAATATACTAGGGGGCTCTGCCCCCTGCTCGCTATCGCTCACCAACCCCCGGAACTGCTTCGCAGTTCTTTGAAGATCGCTTCGCGATCTTAGCGAGCAGAGATCGCTTGTTTCATCTCAACTATCCAGTACAACCTGGAACTTGTCTGCTTATAATCTGTTCATTTAGAATAGGCGCCTGCAACAGGATCAAAAACGCTCAATAATGCTTAATAACGCTTATCAGACAACTTCAGTGACCGATTGTTTCTACAGTATTTTAACTACTTCTGCTTAGGCTGCCTTGTCATTGTAGAAGAAAATTTTGTCGACGATAATTAGAATAATAACTGTTTTTAATACATTACGTCTCAGGCGCTAATTCTAAATGAACAGAGTATAGTTAATGATCATTTAATATCGAAACTTTTTATCTCTCAAACTTTTCAATAATTTGATTTGGATCATTACCACGAAAATATCAAAATAAAACTCTTACTGATATATTCTTTTTTAAATTATCAATAATTTAATGGATAGGGGGCTACCGCCCCCTACTCGCTTACGCTCACCAACCCCCTAAAACTGCTATGCAGCTCTTTACAGATCGCGAAGCGATCTGTATTATCTGCAATCGATCTTTAGCATTAGAGTAAAACAAACTTCCCGAAAATCCTCTTCCTTTCGTCGGCACAAATAGCACTCAAAAAAGCGAAATTATTTATTTCTCTAGTAGTTCAAAAAATATCGGAGTATCTTTAAAAGATTATTTACCAAGTCTATACTATATCGCTAGCAAAGTAAGAGCAAAAATGTGCACCTCAAAACTTTTAAATTTAAATATCCGTGCTCGCGACAATCTAGTGAACAGGCAAATATAAAATTAAAAACATTAAACACGTCTGATAAAGACCTACTAAAACTATGAAAAAAATGAAACTTTGATGCTTAATAATTCCAAAACTAATTAGAATTTTTTAAAGAACTAAACGCCAATCTCTTTCTAAAAAATAAGACTATAAGTGTTTAAAAAATCATATTGATACCGTGAATAGTTTTCATTTTAGATAGAAAAAACCAAAAAAGTGTCAAAAATTTCGAAAATTAAAAAATTAATTACTCTAAACCAAATTCGAAATTCGAAAAAAGGGCGACGTAGTGCACATCTTCATACTTCAGAGTATTAGGCTGCAAAAAATCACAGTTCTGCTGCTAATAGATTTCGCTGAACTGGATTACGCGGCGAAAAAAGAAAAACTTCAACTTTGACCTTAAAAATACCCCAGTATTAATTATTACATCAGTTAGCTTTTTGTTCGAGAATGTGCCCCAAATATTCCTCTACAAACGTTTCAAATTTCATAAATTTCTATCAAGTAGTTTTTGCGATATGAGAGTTCAAAGAGTTGAAAAATTAAATTTTCTGAAACAGCGGCGGCAGCGGCGGCGGTGACAGTAACTTTTTTTTAATATAGAGAGAAAAATTTATTCACTTCGAAACTAAAAACTTTCTTTGAAATGAACTAGAAAACGAAAAACTTTATACAATAAATGAAAACTTATACACTGAGAAACTAAAATCTGTGTTAAAAATAAAAACTTAAGTGAAAATTTTGTTAAAAATAAGGACAAATGCAGAAAAATAACTTAATACTTTCACTGAAAAGCTAAAATCTTTGTTTAAAATAAAAATTTATTCACTTCGAAACTAAAAACTTTGTTTGAAATGAAATAGAAAACGAAAAACTTTACACAAGAAATGAAAACTTATACACTGAAAAACTAAAATCTTTGTTATCTAGAAAAACTTATTCTCTACGAAACTAAAAACTTTGTTTGAAATGAACTAGAAAACGAAAAACTACACAAGAAATAAAAACTTAACTAAAATATCTGTTAAAAATAAAAAACTTAATTGAAAATTTTGTTAAAAATTAAGACAAATGCAGAAAAATAACTTAATACTTTGTTAAAAATAAAAACTTAACTGAAAATTTTGTTAAAAATAAAAACTTAACTGAAAATTTTGTTAAAAATTAAGACACATGCAGAAAAATAACTTAATACTTTGTTAAAAATAAAAACGAACACAGAAAAACTTTCACTGAAAAACTAAAATCTTTGTTTAATATAAAAATTTATTCACTTCGAAACTAAAAACTTTCTTTGAAATGAACTAGAAAACGAAAAACTTTATACAATAAATGAAAACTTATACACTGAGAAACTAAAATCTGTGTTAAAATTAAAAACTTAACTGAAAATTTTGTTAAAAATTAAGAGAAATGCTGAAAAATAACTAATTACTTTGCTAAAAGTAAAAATGAACACAGAAAAAACTTTACAAGAAATGAAAACTTATACATTGAAAAACTAAAGTCTTTGTTAAATATAAAAACTTATTCACTACGAAACTGAAAACTTTGTTTGAAATGAACTAGAAAACGAAAAACTTTACACAAGAAAGGAAAACTTATACACTAAAAAACTAAAATCTTTGTTAATTATAAAAACTTAACTGAAAATTTTGTTAAAAATTAAGACAAATGCAGAAAAATAACTTAATACTTTGTTAAATGTAAAAACTTAAAAGCTACAAAACTAAAATATTTGTTTAAAATAAATAAAAATTTACAAGAAATAAAAAGTTACGCTTAAAACTTTACCAAAAAGAAATTATTACGAAAAACTTTAACAGAAAGAAAAACTTAAAAATTATAAACTAAAAACTTTGTTAAAAAATAAAGGCAAATGCAGAAATTAACTTAATACTTTGCTAAAAGTAAAAATGAACACAGAAAAAACTTTACCATAAATAAAAACTTATACACTACAAAACTAAAATTTTTTAAAAATAAAAACTTATTCACTACGAAACTGAAAACTTTGTTTGAAATAAAAATTACACTAAAAACTTTACACAAGAAATGAAAACTTATACACTAAAAAACTAAAATCTTTGTTAATTATAAAAACTTAACTGAAAATTTTGTTAAAAATTAAGACAAATGCAGAAAAATAACTTAATACTTTGTTAAATGTAAAAACTTAAAAGCTACAAAACAAAAATATTTGTTTAAAATAAATAAAAATTTTACAAGAAATAAAAATTTACACTTAAAACTTTACCAAAAAGAAATTATTACGAAAAACTTTAACATAAAGAAAAACTTAAAAACCATAAAACTAAAAACTTTGTTAAAAATAAAGGCAAATGTAGAAAATAACTTAGTACTTTGTTAAATATTAAAACTTAGAAACTATGAAACGAAAAACTTTACCATAAATAAAAACTTATACACTACAAAACTAAAATTTGTTAAAAATAAAATAAAAACTTTGAAAAAATTTTACAAGAAATAAAAAGTTACACTAAAAACTTTATCAAAAAGAAATACTTCATGTTAAAAATAAATAAAAACTTTGAAAAAAATTTACAAGAAATAAAAATTTACACTAAAAACTTTACCAAAAAGAAATTATTACGAAAAACTTTAACATAAAGAAAAACTTAAAAACTATAAAACTAAAAAACTTTGTTAAAAAATAAAGGCAAATGTAGAAAATAACTTAATATACTTTGTTAAATATTAAAACTTAGAAACTATGAAACGAAAAACTTAACCATAAATAAAAACGTATACACTACAAAACTAAAATTTGTTAAAAATAAAATAAAACTGAAAAAATTTTACAAGAAATAAAAATTTACACTAAAAACTTTACCAAAAAGAAATTATTACGAAAAACTTTAACAAAAAGAAAAAACTAAAAACTATAAAACTAAAAACTTTGCTAAAAATCAAGACAAACACAGAAAAATAACTTAATACTTTGTTCAATATAAAAACTTAGAAACTATAAAACTAAAAACTTTGCTAAAAGTAAAAACTTTAGAAAAACTGTGTTAAAAATAAAGAAACCAATACAGAAAAATTTTAAAAATAAATAAAAACTTCGAAAAAATATTACAAGAAATAAAAAGTAACACATTAAAAACTATATCAAAAAGAGATACTTGCAAATTATAAAACTAAAAACTTTGTTAAAAATAAAATAAAAATTGAAATGTTACACTAAAAAAACTAAAAACTTTATCAAAAAGAAATACTTCTTGTTAAAGAAAAATAATTAAAAAAAAATTTGTACAAGATATAAAAAGTTATACAAAAACTTTACCAATAACGCCCATACTTTGTTAAAATTAGTAGACAGATAGATTCACACCCCCTTCGTTGGGACCCTTTTTTAATTATTATGTAAAACGTGGGCTGAAAAATTTAAAAGTAGTATTTTTAAATTTCCTTCATTAAGAAGGAGTTTTCAGCCCACCGAGTTTTCATAATAAAAAAAAGGGTCTCAACGAAGGGGGTGTGAATCTTTCTGTCTTCTAATTTTTACAAAGTATGGGCGTTATTGGTAAAGTTTTTGTATAACTTTTTATATCTTGTACAAATTTTTTTTAAATTTATTTTTCTTTAACAAGAAGTATTTCTTTTTGATAAAGTTTTTAGTTTTTTAGTGTAACTTTTCAATTTTTATTTTATTTTTAACAAAGCTTTTAGTTTTATAATTTGCAAGTATCTCTTTTTGATAAAGTTTTTAATGTGTTACTTTTTATTTCTTGTAATATTTTTTCGAAGTTTTTATTTATTTTTAAAATTTTTCTGTATTGGTTTCTTTATTTTTAACAAAGTTTTCCTAAAGTTTTTACTTTTAGCAAAGTTTTTAGTTTTATAGTTTCTAAGTTTTTATATTGAACAAAGTATTAAGTTATTTTTCTGTGTTTGTCTTGATTTTTAGCAAAGTTTTTAGTTTTATAGTTTTTAGTTTTTTCTTTTTGTTAAAGTTTTTCGTAATAATTTCTTTTTGGTAAAGTTTTTAGTGTAAATTTTTATTTCTTGTAAAATTTTTTCAGTTTTATTTTATTTTTAACAAATTTTAGTTTTGTAGTGTATACGTTTTTATTTATGGTTAAGTTTTTCGTTTCATAGTTTCTAAGTTTTAATATTTAACAAAGTATATTAAGTTATTTTCTACATTTGCCTTTATTTTTTAACAAAGTTTTTTAGTTTTATAGTTTTTAAGTTTTTCTTTATGTTAAAGTTTTTCGTAATAATTTCTTTTTGGTAAAGTTTTTAGTGTAAATTTTTATTTCTTGTAAACTTTTTTCAAAGTTTTTATTTATTTTTAACATGAAGTATTTCTTTTTGATAAAGTTTTTAGTGTAACTTTTTATTTCTTGTAAAATTTTTTCAAAGTTTTTATTTTATTTTTAACAAATTTTAGTTTTGTAGTGTATAAGTTTTTATTTATGGTAAAGTTTTTCGTTTCATAGTTTCTAAGTTTTAATATTTAACAAAGTACTAAGTTATTTTCTACATTTGCCTTTATTTTTAACAAAGTTTTTAGTTTTATGGTTTTTAAGTTTTTCTTTATGTTAAAGTTTTTCGTAATAATTTCTTTTTGGTAAAGTTTTAAGTGTAAATTTTTATTTCTTGTAAAATTTTTATTTATTTTAAACAAATATTTTTGTTTTGTAGCTTTTAAGTTTTTACATTTAACAAAGTATTAAGTTATTTTTCTGCATTTGTCTTAATTTTTAACAAAATTTTCAGTTAAGTTTTTATAATTAACAAAGATTTTAGTTTTTTAGTGTATAAGTTTTCCTTTCTTGTGTAAAGTTTTTCGTTTTCTAGTTCATTTCAAACAAAGTTTTCAGTTTCGTAGTGAATAAGTTTTTATATTTAACAAAGACTTTAGTTTTTCAATGTATAAGTTTTCATTTCTTGTAAAGTTTTTTCTGTGTTCATTTTTACTTTTAGCAAAGTAATTAGTTATTTTTCAGCATTTCTCTTAATTTTTAACAAAATTTTCAGTTAAGTTTTTAATTTTAACAAATATTTTAGTTTTTCAGTGTATAAGTTTTCATTTCTTGTAAAGTTTTTCTGTGTTCGTTTTTATTTTTAACAAAGTATTAAGTTATTTTTCTGCATTTGTCTTAATTTTTAACAAAATTTTCACTTAAGTTTTTATTTTTAACACAGATTTTAGTTTCTCAGTGTATAAGTTTTCATTTATTGTATAAAGTTTTTCGTTTTCTAGTTCATTTCAAAGAAAGTTTTTAGTTTCGAAGTGAATAAATTTTTATATTAAACAAAGATTTTAGTTTTTCAGTGAAAGTTTTTCTGTGTTCGTTTTTATTTTTAACAAAGTATTAAGTTATTTTTCTGCATGTGTCTTAATTTTTAACAAAATTTTCAGTTAAGTTTTTATAATTAACAAAGATTTTAGTTTTTTAGTGTATAAGTTTTCATTTCTTGTGTAAAGTTTTTAGTGTAACTTTTTATTTCAAACAAAGTTTTCAGTTTCGTAGTGAATAAGTTTTTATTTTTAAAAAATTTTAGTTTTGTAGTGTATAAGTTTTTATTTATGGTAAAGTTTTTTCTGTGTTCATTTTTACTTTTAGCAAAGTATTAAGTTAATTTCTGCATTTGCCTTTATTTTTTTAACAAAGTTTTTAGTTTATAATTTTTAAGTTTTTCTTTCTGTTAAAGTTTTTCGTAATAATTTCTTTTTGGTAAAGTTTTAAGCGTAACTTTTTATTTCTTGTAAATTTTTATTTATTTTAAACAAATATTTTAGTTTTGTAGCTTTTAAGTTTTTACATTTAACAAAGTATTAAGTTATTTTTCTGCATTTGTCTTAATTTTTAACAAAATTTTCAGTTAAGTTTTTATAATTAACAAAGATTTTAGTTTTTTAGTGTATAAGTTTTCCTTTCTTGTGTAAAGTTTTTCGTTTTCTAGTTCATTTCAAACAAAGTTTTCAGTTTCGTAGTGAATAAGTTTTTATATTTAACAAAGACTTTAGTTTTTCAATGTATAAGTTTTCATTTCTTGTAAAGTTTTTTCTGTGTTCATTTTTACTTTTAGCAAAGTAATTAGTTATTTTTCAGCATTTCTCTTAATTTTTAACAAAATTTTCAGTTAAGTTTTTAATTTTAACAAATATTTTAGTTTTTCAGTGTATAAGTTTTCATTTCTTGTAAAGTTTTTCTGTGTTCGTTTTTATTTTTAACAAAGTATTAAGTTATTTTTCTGCATTTGTCCTTATTTTTAACAAAATTTTCACTTAAGTTTTTATTTTTAACACAGATTTTAGTTTCTCAGTGTATAAGTTTTCATTTATTGTATAAAGTTTTTCGTTTTCTAGTTCATTTCAAAGAAAGTTTTTAGTTTCGAAGTGAATAAATTTTTCTCTCTATATTAAAAAAAAGTTACTGTCACCGCCGCCGCTGCCGCCGCTGTTTCAGAAAATTTAATTTTTCAACTCTTTGAACTCTCATATCGCAAAAACTACTTGATAGAAATTTATGAAATTTGAAACGTTTGTAGAGGAATATTTGGGGCACATTCTCGAACAAAAAGCTAACTGATGTAATAATTAATACTGGGGTATTTTTAAGGTCAAAGTTGAAGTTTTTCTTTTTTCGCCGCGTAATCCAGTTCAGCGAAATCTATTAGCAGCAGAACTGTGATTTTTTGCAGCCTAATACTCTGAAGTATGAAGATGTGCACTACGTCGCCCTTTTTTCGAATTTCGAATTTGGTTTAGAGTAATTAATTTTTTAATTTTCGAAATTTTTGACACTTTTTTGGTTTTTTCTATCTAAAATGAAAACTATTCACGGTATCAATATGATTTTTTAAACACTTATAGTCTTATTTTTTAGAAAGAGATTGGCGTTTAGTTCTTTAAAAAATTCTAATTAGTTTTGGAATTATTAAGCATCAAAGTTTCATTTTTTTCATAGTTTTAGTAGGTCTTTATCAGACGTGTTTAATGTTTTTAATTTTATATTTGCCTGTTCACTAGATTGTCGCGAGCACGGATATTTAAATTTAAAAGTTTTGAGGTGCACATTTTTGCTCTTACTTTGCTAGCGATATAGTATAGACTTGGTAAATAATCTTTTAAAGATACTCCGATATTTTTTGAACTACTAGAGAAATAAATAATTTCGCTTTTTTGAGTGCTATTTGTGCCGACGAAAGGAAGAGGATTTTCGGGAAGTTTGTTTTACTCTAATGCTAAAGATCGATTGCAGATAATACAGATCGCTTCGCGATCTGTAAAGAGCTGCATAGCAGTTTTAGGGGGTTGGTGAGCGTAAGCGAGTAGGGGGCGGTAGCCCCCTATCCATTAAATTATTGATAATTTAAAAAAGAATATATCAGTAAGAGTTTTATTTTGATATTTTCGTGGTAATGATCCAAATCAAATTATTGAAAAGTTTGAGAGATAAAAAGTTTCGATATTAAATGATCATTAACTATACTCTGTTCATTTAGAATTAGCGCCTGAGACGTAATGTATTAAAAACAGTTATTATTCTAATTATCGTCGACAAAATTTTCTTCTACAATGACAAGGCAGCCTAAGCAGAAGTAGTTAAAATACTGTAGAAACAATCGGTCACTGAAGTTGTCTGATAAGCGTTATTAAGCATTATTGAGCGTTTTTGATCCTGTTGCAGGCGCCTATTCTAAATGAACAGATTATAAGCAGACAAGTTCCAGGTTGTACTGGATAGTTGAGATGAAACAAGCGATCTCTGCTCGCTAAGATCGCGAAGCGATCTTCAAAGAACTGCGAAGCAGTTCCGGGGGTTGGTGAGCGATAGCGAGCAGGGGGCAGAGCCCCCTAGTATATTAAACAAAGATTTTAGTTTTTCAGTGAAAGTTTTTCTGTGTTCGTTTTTATTTTTAACAAAGTATTAAGTTATTTTTCTGCATGTGTCTTAATTTTTAACAAAATTTTCAGTTAAGTTTTTATTTTTAACAAAATTTTCAGTTAAGTTTTTATTTTTAACAAAGTATTAAGTTATTTTTCTGCATTTGTCTTAATTTTTAACAAAATTTTCAATTAAGTTTTTTATTTTTAACAGATATTTTAGTTAAGTTTTTATTTCTTGTGTAGTTTTTCGTTTTCTAGTTCATTTCAAACAAAGTTTTTAGTTTCGTAGAGAATAAGTTTTTCTAGATAACAAAGATTTTAGTTTTTCAGTGTATAAGTTTTCATTTCTTGTGTAAAGTTTTTCGTTTTCTATTTCATTTCAAACAAAGTTTTTAGTTTCGAAGTGAATAAATTTTTATTTTAAACAAAGATTTTAGCTTTTCAGTGAAAGTTTTTCTGTGTTCGTTTTTATTTTTAACAAAGAATTAAGTTATTTTTCTGCGTGTGTCTTAATTTTTAACAAAATTTTCAGTTAAGTTTTTATTTTGAACAAATATTTTAGTTAAGTTTTTATTTCTTGTGTAAAATTTTTCGTTTTCTAGTTCATTTCAAACAAAGTTTTTAGTTTCGTAGTGAATAAGTTTTTCTTTTTAACAAAGATTTTAGTTTTTCAGTGTATAAGTTTTCATTTCATGTGTAAAGTTTTTCGTTTTCTAGTTCATTTTAAACAAAGTTTTTAGTTTCGAAGTGAATAAGTTTTATATTTAACAAATATTTTAGTTTTTCAGTGAAAGTTTTTCTGTGTTCGTTTTTATTTTTAACAAAGTATTAAGTTATTTTTCAGCATTTGTCTTAATTTTTAACAAAATTTTCAGTTAGTTTTTGTTTTTAACAAAGATTTTAGTTTTTCAGGGTATAAGTTTTGATTTCTTGTGTAAAGTTTTTCTGTGTTCGCTTTTATTTTTAACAAAGTATTAAGTTATTTTTCTGCATTTGTCTTAATTTTTAATAAAATTTTCAGTTAAGTTGTTTTTAGTTTTTCTTTTAGATTCTGTAATAATTTTCTTGGTTTTTATAATGTATGTTTCCTTTTGAGTCATGTTTCCCCTTTAATTTTTATTAGAACAGTTTAATTTTCTATATGGATTATAGATGAAAGAAGGCTTTAGGTAAGAGAAAACATTATATCCATAAAGGATTTCTTTCATAAGTTAGTTTATATGTATTATATTGTTTGCTTTAGTGAATAATATAAATTGTTAGTAAAAATGTATAGCAGAGGGTAAAATTCTTGTAGAGCAAGTATAGCCTATGGGTTAAAAAAGTTATTATTTTCAAAAAAAAGGTTGAAAATGATCAACGTAACCATTCCATGAATTGAAAAATAATCAAAGCAGTTCTCTTTAGTATAGAAAAAAATATTACATGTTTAATAAATATAGTAAAAGTTATGAATAAAATGAATGTATGTAGTGTATGTTTTGTAGTGGTAGCTTCATAACGTACTTTAAATAAAAGGTTAATGATTGAAATTTCTTCAACTGTTGGGAAAATCGTATATATTTTACAATTTTTGTATAAAAATTCTCTCATTCATACAATGCTTTCAGAAAAAAAAGAGTAATGGTATAGTTTTTGTTTAGGGTGATTAATCATATATTCTCACGTTTAAATCTAGAAAAAGCTTCTTTGCGAATAAATAAGTAATATCTTCAATTGAACTAAAGTAAAATTAATGGATTTATCATTTTTAACTTGAATGATTCTAACATTCTATAAAAAAAATCAACTCCTCGAACAGAATTCGTAATAAAAGTATATTTTATTTTTAAAAAATTGCTTAAAATATTTAAGATCTTATCCAATATGAACATAATTAGTAATTTTTAATCGAAGTTGTAAAATAATTCCACCAATAGGATAACGTGTTATATGTCAAGTGGTCTGAAAAATGTATTCTCAATATTTCAAAGTATCCTTTCCTGATCAGAGTAAAATAAAAATAACTCCACCAATAGAATAACGTATTATATGTTTGGTTGTCTGAAAATGTTCGATCATTCTCAATTTTTCAAAGTGTCCTTTCTGGGGAAAATACTATATTTTCAAAGTTAAGGATTGTGATAGGATAAGCATTTTGTGTCAAACTGTAACTAAAGTGAATATTGAACTGTAAATTTAACGAAATAGAAATGATTGTAATGAAAAAATATATATCTTTTGAAAACTCTCTCCCCTTGGTATTGCGGGAGAAGATGTAATCGCTATCAATCCCAATGGAGGTCACCCCGTTATCGCCACACATATTGCTCTGTGAAAGGCAAGAGGGCGGTTCGCCAGTGCATTGTTAGGGGAGTCTCAATGACAGGTGAGTAGTGCAGTCTACATTTGAGTTTGTAATTTTCTTGGTCTTTTATTCCAGTATGGACATTCAATATGTGATATATTACAGCAGTTAGTTTGTTCATTAACCTTATATTTTTATGTAAAATAACTTAAACTGTTAATTAACCTTTGTTAATAACTTAAACTATCAATTAATGTTATCTTAAAATAATTTAGAAAGTCACAATTAACTTCTTTTTGTTGCATGTGTTCTAGAGCCTCAATATAGTGGAAGAGCTGCAATTTCTCCATATTACAGTTAAACAGCGGTTACAGTTTGTTAATTTAAATACCTTTAATAGTAACTGTTAATAGTAAAATAACTTCCTGTTGTGTCTTAGTGGTAAAGTCCCAATATAGTGGTGGAGCTGCAATTTGCTAATTTTATCCATATTATAGTTAAATAGCGGTTACAGTTTGTTATTAGTAAATAACTTTAATAGTAACTTAAATAGTAACTGTTAATAGAAAAATAACTTTAACTTCCTGCTGTTTCATAGTGGTAAAGCCCCAATATAGCGGTGGAGCTGTAAAGTATCTTCACATTTTGCCCAATTTAGTGGTAGAGCCGATATTTAGTGGCAGAGTCGCAATTTAGTAGGATGCGCAGGTATTCGCAATTTAGTAGAATGGGCAGGAGCCCCAAAGTACCTTCACATATTGCTCAAGTTCTCTTAATTGCTAATTAATCTTCTTAATTAGCCTCCCCTCTACTTTCCCCTCTATTTTAAGGAGATTTTAGTTTTAAGGATATAGAACCAGACACATCAGCTAATCAGCTTATTAATGTCAACCTTGATACTTTAAGAAGGCATAATACACTAGCGGAAATAAAAATCCCAACACCAAGAAGGAAAGGAGATATCAAAGTCAAATTTATTTCTATGATTACACATAGTATCAATGGGAATTGCTTAAAAAATCAGCCTTACTGGATGTTAGGGTCCCGAGAAAACCAGGGAGGAGTGTTGTCTCCATAGGTGTCCATTACCACCGTCACACGTCATGGTATTGAGTGACAGGGCCTCTAAATGACTTTTGAGGGATTGGAGGACCATGTTGCCTCCTCAGGTAGTCCAAATTCATATGGTGCACCAGCGGACGTTGAATACCGGGCTAGGTGATTTCTCCTCTTTCTCCGGACATGTTTTGTGAGCGTTGGTTCTTACGAACTGATAGGCCAGTGTAAAAATGTAACATAGGGGGTTAAGAAGAAGCTTGGACATTGCATAAAACATGTGTTTGTGCATTTTTCTCTTGAAATTTTTCCCCAGGACAGGTCTAAAAGTAAGGACGGACAACCTGCTAAAAAACCTCAAAGAAGCAGCTCTAGTTGGCCAAAGTACCGGTACATCATACTGAGGACAAGCGGCAGTGGGATGGATGTCATTTGCAGTACTGCGGATTGTCCGTTTGGTCCGCATAGCTTCTTACCTCTTTGTCTATAAACAAGGGGATGAAAATGGGCCTTTCTGTTTCCAATAGTGCACGAAATAAGGAAATGAAAATCCCAATTTCATGACATTGTGTTTATCAGAGAATCCTGCTTCGGTTTGGAGCACCACGACGGTTGGGTATGAGTTTGAAGACACAATGGAGAGAGCGCACTCAGCTGATGATTTTCTAATCGTTCCACGGAGTGGTGATGCAGGGTAACGTAGTGGGGATGCATTGGATTCCATTTCTGCAACTCCTGAGTATGATTCACCAGTACTTTTTCCAACCAGAGCTGCCTCATTGAGGTTTTGCAGCCGGTAGACCGTCCTTACCTTCAGACCTGTCCTGGGGACAAATTTCAAAAGAAACATGCACAACCACAGGTTGTATGCAATGTCCAAGCTTTCTTCTTAACCCTCTAGGTTGCATTTTTACCCCGTCTTTCCCGTTCTCTAGAACGAACACCCACAAACCAGTCGGGTCAATGAGGAGAAATCACCTAGCCCGGTATGCAACGTCCGCTGGTGCACCATATGAATTTGGACTACCTTAGGAGACAACATGGTCCTTTAATCCCTCAAAAGTCATTTAGATCCCCTTAAACTCAATACCATGACGTGTGACGGCTGTAATGGACACCTATGGAGACAACACTCCTCCCTGGTTTTCTCGGGACCCTAACATCCAGGAAGGCTGATTTTTTAATCAATTCACATTGATACTATGTGCAATCATAGAAATAAATTTGACTTTGATATATCCTTTCCTTCTTGGTGTTGGGATTTTTATTTCCGCTAGTGTATATTTCAAAAGCACATCTCTTTCCATCTCTTATAATGTTAATTAAATTTTAAAATGTTACATATATGTTACGGGCAAAGTGATTATTGGGCATTATGTATAATGCCCAGAGTGGAGGCGGTCAAAGTGATAAATTTCATTCATAAAGTCATGGAATTTATCACGTTCACATTGCCCTCCTCCACTTCGGGCATTATTAATATAATGCCCAATTTATCACACTGCCCGTAACATAGGGTGATTCAGAAATAATCATCAATAATTGGGGGGGAGGTAGAGGGGCCCTAGACAAGCATATTTCGAATAGGGATGGTGGGGCGCAGCCTTACCGTTAAAGATCTAGGACCTAATGTAGTGCGAGCGTGTTTCAAAAGGCCGTTTAAGAAGGCCCGTGTGACGAAACAAAATATAATAAAATGAAAAACATTATTGCATGAGGTACAGGAGTATCCGTACTACTTAAATCCTCAATGCGATAGAAATTGGACCACTTGCTAAACAGTGGGGTAAGTTTTAAAACGTGCGATATTAATCTCTTAGTCAAACAATGGAGTTCCCTTAATGGTATTTAGAAAAATGATGATCGGGGAAGGAATTTTCAATGATCAAACAGTTTCAATGATCAATGTTACGATCATTGAAAATTCCTTCCCCGATCATCATTTTTCTAAATACCACTAAGGAAACTCCATTCTTTGACTAAAAGATTAATATTGCACTTTTGAAACTCACTCCACGGTTTAGAAAGTGGTTCAAATTCTATCGAATTCATGATGTAAGTAGAAGGGATACTTCCTTACCTCATGCAATAGATTTTTTCTTTTTATTATGTTTTGTTTCGTCACACGGGCCTTCTAAAAACGGCCTTTTGAAACGCGCTCGCACTACATTAGGTCCTAGCTCTTTAACGGTAAGGCTGCACCCCACCATCCCTATTCGAAATATGCTTGTCTAGGGTCCCTCTACCTCCCCCCAATTATTGATGATTATTTCTGAATCACCCTGTATAATCAATACATTACTTTGATTTGTTCAGACTCTAATTTTCCCTTTTGCTATCCTAACTCTTCAAAGAAGATTGAGATCTAATAAGCTTAAAAAGTTTCTGATTATTGAATTAAAGATAAGAAAATGTGTAAGAAACTCTCTCTCTATCTCTAATAAATTTATTTGCAAATGTATAAGATGCTACAGATAAGTTGGGAAAAAGATTTGTCAACTAAGGTAAAAAATAATTTAGTTTACAGAATATTTGTAATAATTAGTAAAAAAGGGAAAATAATCTTTAAAATATTACTAACTACAACACAGGTAAACACACAAGAAAGATTACTAGAATACTCTTCAATTCATTTTTGCTTAAAAGTGATTTCCAGAAATTGTAGAAAGAACTCTGTTAAGAGCAAGAACAGTTTTACAGGGATAGAAGATGGTGTTTTCAGATAGATAGAAAGAGTCATGGAGGGTATTGCTTTGGAAAGAAATTCAAGGGTAGGAGCTTGAATATATCGAAATGTAAAATGAGGAAAAGGAAAAGCAGTTTCAGAGAATAAAAGTAAAGGGAATTCTCTTGACTTTTCCCTAAATTCAAATATACGTCTGTTATTTTAGAAAATAGGTTTTTTTATTCAATTGGAAAGTCGAAATACTGTTTGTGCTGCACTGAGTGAATAGAATACAGGGGAGTTGGATAAAAAACCCCTTGTGTTGGAATAGGGAACTCGGATGTAAATTGTTTATTAGAAGTGTTTATTGGGAATGTTTCTTAGAGGAAACTGGGGTCAATGAATTGGAAGATTATTATTTGTGAATTGTTAAAAAGTTGAAACAACGAAATAAAAGATTGCAATTTGTTAGTGAAGATGGTAAAGATAAAAAGTACAAAAAACTGTTTTGAACACTATCATGTTATCATCTATGTCTGAAATTTTACTACTCTAAAAATACTCTATAGAAAAATACTCTACAGAAATACTCTACTCTACAGAAAAATACTCTACTCTATACAGAAAAATACTCTATTGAACTTAACAGTAAAAAATAGATAATATGTGATTAACTATATCCCGTAAATGGTGTTTCTCTGCAAAGAAAAATTTGTAACAAAAAAAACTTTAATGAACAAAGAGAAATCCTTGTAAATAATGTTTCATAGCTGCTATGGCACACATATGATTGCAAAAGTGTCAGGTGTATATTTTCTTCCCTAAAAGTATAACTCCTGAAAGTACAAATTTATTCCATACAAGCTTCCTGTAAATGAATCATTTAATGATAACAAGGTTACAAGAGAATGATAGTAGAAATATAATTATTTTACCTTAAGCGAAAGTTACAGGTGAACAGTTAACAGTTTAGCCAATATTTGAGATCTATAACAACGAAAATCCATTAAATAATATTAGATTTTCTTGGGAAACATTTGTTTGCACTTATTCATACGGTAAATCAAATAATATCTGGCTAAAGATGAAAGAGTCAGAAGTAATACTTATTTGTAACTAGAGGGGAAAAAGGAGAAAGAATACTTTTTTAATTAAAAAGCGTAATTAGTCTGAAATTTTCTTTTATGTGTTAATTTTAATTAAAAATATCTTTCTTTAGTTGACAACACCAAATTGACTGAGAATTTACTTAACTAAACTTTATTCAAATAAAAGAGTTTACATTTATCTCAAATGTGTAATGCGCTAAAGAAATCTCTAATGAGACGGCAAACAGTTTCCGGGTCAAAAATTAAGCCCCATTCAATTTTCAAGCAACTCAAATGTTTGCATTTGTCTTTCGCTAATTTTTCACACGACTGCTCGAATCTCGTCCTCTTGGAAAATTTTTACTTTATACAAATGAACGAAACTAAAATCTAATTTCTCTCTGCAATTTCCCTAAGGGAGCGTTTTAATAAAATGCAAATAGCACCAAACACAAGACTCGGTTCGCAACAAATATTTGAATAGAACGAAAGGAAATTTAAACATTGTGTTTCAGCGGATTGTCAACTTTATTTGAATATTTTCCCTGTGTCTCCCTTCATTCATTATTTTCTCGCAGCGTACAGCGTGCAGCGTTAAATTAAATAAGGCGGACAGGGTAATTAATTTAGAAAAGAGTTATTCTACACCGACTAAAGAGAGCTTTTCCCAAAGTATTAGTTTACTTTGGATGGGAAAGTGACTGAGAGAATCTTGCTTAAGATTTCTAATAACATTAAAAATCCCGTGGAGAATTGAATTTGGCCATAAATATCATTACACTGCCTTTCTAATCGAATTCTTTCAAAGATATGTTAAGTTAGTTATTTTTGAAAGTTATGCACAAATCTCGAGTTTGTTTTCATTTTATGAGATGTTGGAGATATCGAATGCAAGTTGGGATATAATTTTTCACATACGTTCATTTCTATAAAGCTCTAGGGTTAAATCCGAAAAAATATAGTGTGAAAGATGTTCCGGTTGCATTGAGTTTTACAATGAAAGTGTATGATGGAGTTTGTGCATTTAATTAAATATATGCGTTGTAATACTTAACGTTTAGTTAAAACTATTAATTTTTTTCTAATAATGTTACAGAGAGCCACAGAAATATGTTAAAAGCAACCTTAAAAATCTTGACTGCTTGATGGTTTGGAAATTTCGCATTTTGTATAACTATAACAAGTTTTTAAGAAATAATTCGGTTTGTAGACATTTCCGGCGTTAAAAAGTTCTGACGTCGAACTGCATAATAATTTAAACGACTAAGCACTTTAAAATACCCTTATTGGAGATACTTTTCTTGCTCAGAAATTTCTGAACAACTAATTATTTAAGTTCTTATTTAAGCTTTTCACTAAATGCAACTAAAACTAAATATCCTTAGTTTTTTGCATAAAAGTTCAGTCCTCTCATTATTCAGTTGTAAAAACAGAATCCTGCTTAAATAAAATAAACAATAAAAAAATCCTGTTTACACAATATTAAAGTTGTCATTAAGTTATTAAAATTATAGTATGATATGCTCCAGTTAGGATAACTGAAAGGAGTTCTTTTTACATTGTAGATTTATAGGCTGTCACTTTTTAGGTTTTTGCTTTCTTCGTGACAAACAGCCATAGCTAATATTTCCTTCATTTAGCTGCCGGTTTGCATCGAAGCTAATGAATGAAAATGTGAATCTGACTGTATATATCACTGAATGGGCAAGTCCAGTATTTTTATTTTATTTTTTTATTCGATAGAGGTTCATTCAAAGACTGAAAGAGACAAAATAATCAAAGCAGCTAAAGTAAAAAAATTAAGTGCCAACGATATATGTGTAAATTTCGGTAATACTCCAATTTTTGTCAATGAACATCTTTGTCCTGCTATGAAAAAGCTCTACTATGAAGCAAGGCAGTATAAAAAGAAAAACAATAATAAATTCTGCTGGATCAAAGACTCCAAAATATTTTTACGTGAAGATGACAGTTCTAAAGCAATAAGAATTAGAAAAATGTCTGATCTTATTTAATGTTTAACAGTAAGTTATTTTTTCCAAATGATTCAAAAAAATGTATAAATGTTGAGTCTTTGAATGAACTGCCTAATTTTTTTAATAGTTCTAAAATTGATAAAACTAATATGTATTATATTTTTATATTTCATCTTAATATAAGAAGCTTGAGAGCAAACTTTAATGAACTAATAGCTCAATTTAATCAGTACCTACCTTTAATTGACTGCCTAATTTTAAGCGAAACTTGGTTATATCAAAATGAAATCCAGCTTTACAATATTGCAGGGTATAAGATTTTTTCTCAAACTCGTAAAAACAATAGATCTGGGGGAATAATCATTTTTATCAGAGAAAATTTAAATTTTAGTCTTTTACCTTTACCTGAGCTTGATTCTGCAAATATAATAGCAATACATAATTCAGAAACGAATCTTCATATTGTTGGAATATACCGTTTTCATTCATATGCGATTGATTTCTTCTTAAATGAATTTAGTTCTTTGTTTCCATTTTTGAAAAATACTACAATAATCGGTGGTGATCTAAATATTAACTTAATTGACGAAAAAGTATCGGCCGATTATTTAGATCTAATTTATACTATAGTAATGGAGATGAAAGCATAATAGATAAACCAACTAGGATAACTGAGGGTTCATCCACCTGTATTGACCATTTTTATGTTAAAGGCTCTGGAGATTTTACTGTAAACACTTGTATTTTTGAAAGCTCTATAACTGATCATTACCCTATTTATCTAGTTTGATGTTTTTCTACAACTTGCAATCGATCACAAACTTTTAAAGCTGATGAAAATGCCTTTTTTAATGTTATAAACTATTCAAAACTTGAGAGTGCTACCAAATCCACCAATTTTGAAAATATGATCGATGATATTGATGCTAGGTATGACAGTTTTATAGACAAGCTTCAAAGTCTTGTAATATCTTGCACCAAAATAGTTAAAAATCGAAAACATAAAAATAAATGGATAACACCTGAAATTATAAAAGAGATAAATAGAACACAGAAAAACTTTATAAAATAAAAAAAAATAATCCCAATGACCAAACTGCCCATTATAATTATTCAAACGCAAACAGATTGGTAAAGAAATTAATAAAAGAAGCACGTACTAAATGCTATAAAAAGAATTTGAAAATTGCTCTGGTAATACAAGAAAAGAATGGAAGGTAATAAATAATATTCTTGGATGCAGTTCTAAAAATGCTTCACCCAATAAACTTTCGGAAACAAATGTTAATTCTTTAAATGACTTTTTTCAAATGTTGGATGTAATATTGTAAAACAGAATGATAGGTACAGAGAGTTCTTGACACACTCTGTCAAATCTATTGTTTTTATGAATGATATCACAATCACTGAAACGGTTAATATTATACGAAATCTGAAAAACTCAAATTCTTGTGGTTATGACAACTTGAATTCTAAAGTTGTAAAACTGGTTGGTAAATATCACAGCCATTTTATTCAAAGGCTGTTAAATAAATCCATCAGAGAAGGTAAATTTCTAAAAGCTTTCAACAATAGTGCCTATTTTCGAATCAGGAGATCCAAACATTTTCTCCAACTACCGCCCTATACCTCTACTGCCTGTATTTTCTAAAGTAATGGAAGAAGTTGTTCTAAGAAGAGTAAAAAGGTTTTTAAATTTTAATGACTACTTTGCTGCAAATCAATTTGGTTTTCGTGATAATATTAGTACCACAAATGCATTAATTGAATTTTCATCTTTTGTAACAAATAATCTTAATAACAACAACTTAAAAACGGTAGCAATATCTATTGATATTAGTAAGGCATTTGATAGCGTTAATCATGAAATTCTTCTTTACAAACTTTATGCAGCAGGTATTCGGGGAACATGTTTGGTAATTTTGTTCTGGCGAAAAAAGGAGTACCTCAGGGTTCTCGTATTGGACCATTACTTTTTAATATTTATATTAATGATTTCTGTACAATGAAAATTTCTGGAAAAATTATTACTTTTGCAGATGATACTATTATTTTATATTCCGCTTCTACATACGAAGCTCTTGAAAATATAATAAATCGGGATTTAAAAATTATTTATGATTGGTTTACATCAAATGAATTGCAGGTAAATGTGGAAAAAACATGCTACATAATTTTTAATTTAAAGGCTACATCTGAAATACATCTTGATTTAAAATTTTGTGATTGCAAACAAGAATCATGTAACGATCATCTCATTAAATACACTCCCTCTTTAAAATACTTAGGAATTCTTTTTAACCAAAACTGGAAATTCAAAGATCATATAAATTTAATTTGTAGCAAATTAAGATTTATTTTATTTAAATTTTATCATTTGAAAAAAAATATCAAATTTGAGTTACTTTTGAAATTATATTTTGCATGGGTGCAATCTCGTATTCAGTATATGGAATTTTGGTTTGGGGAGGTGATTATATTACAAACATAAAACCCTTATTAAATTTACATGAAAAATTCATACGATAATTTCCAAATACTGTTATTTTAAATGTTCGACAATTGTTTGTATTAAATAGTCTTATCTTTTTAAAGAAATTTCCTGCAGTAGCAAAAATTAATCTAAATAATAATTATAATTTTAGAAGAAAATTTTTTTATCTAGTACCAACCCCTTATAATGATATATTTAAAAAGCATTTTGATTATTTATCTGTTGTTCTATTTAATAAATTGCCGTATGAAACTCAAATAGAACCAAATTTTAGACGCTTTAAAAAAATTTGTACTTTATTTATTTTAAATCAAAATAGTATAGAAAACCTATTAAATGTTGTCAGGTGATAACTTGCATCTGAATAATAAAATATCAGAAAATAAAACATCCACCCAGTCCCACCAACCCCCTTTTTTAGTTTTAATTATGATTTTTTGTTTTAAAGTTGTAAAAATGAGATGGTCCAGAATGACATATTTTTTTGTTATTCCATAAAGTTTTATTATTGTATTTTATATGTTCATTAAGTTTATTTTATTTTATTTTTCTATGTTCAATAACATTAGGAAATCCTCAACCCCATGGAAGAGCCTTGCTGGCTCCCTTTGGGATATTAAAAAATATATATTCCAGTGTTTTTTTTCCTTTATCGTTTTCTTTCCTGTTGTGTACTGTCGTTTGTGTGTTGTTGTTGTTGAATAAATTTGAATTTGAGGTATCCAAGAGAGGAATATACGCAAATTTTTTTTTAAATACGACGATTAGTTATTTTATAATTTAAATTCAAAGTTTGACTTTAAAAAGGACGAGAAACCGTCAAATGTCAAAATGTGACGTTATTTAATCCGAAATATTTGTTTTCAACCTATCAGGATTAAAAGCGATCGTTGATTTTCACTTTAAAGTAAGGTCGAAACAGATATGACGTCATTCAATCCGAAACGAGTGCAAAGGGATTGAATCGATTTTTATTTTAAAATATTAAATTAACTAAATTTTTTGAAACTTTTAATGTTAATTTTTGAATTTAGATCTATTTCTTTTACTGGAAAAATGCATTTTTTTCTGTTTTAAAAAGAAATGCTGGTATTGCTCATTCGCATGTCGTATACACCCATCTAAAACTCGCTTCGTCATAGAACAAACGCCCTATCTCATCAGCTGTTCCTCTCCACAACCTAGCGCACCCAAGACTCGCTATCTCCTCGCATCTCCTTTCCAAAGAGGATCTTCCCAACTCCCTCAAGAAGATCAATGTTTGTTCTGTAGGACCAACTGATAAAAGTCGCTATCGGCCCACTCGAGAGACGACTTTTTCCATAAATCTCTCTTTTGTTGAACCTCCGTCTTCTCCAAAATGAGGCTTCTAGAGGAGTCGGCTCTTGATACCAATAGTACTCACTTCACATCCAGCATGGATATCGTATTGCACTCGAGAGACATTATGAGGCAACTCACTCATCCGAATCTTTGATGCGAGAAAACTTCAAATAAAAAGATGAGGAGGCAAGTTGTGTTCATGTTCTGCCTTCTCATATCGGTTTTATAGATGGGAGAGATAGAAGTATAACCTCTTCCTGCAGACTTTAGTTGCACAGGACATGTTCAGTCTGGTGCGGGAATTTTGAAGTTTACCAATCACTTAAACATTTATCCATGACTGAATTCTGAGAATGAACGAAGTTCAACGTATTAAAGTTTGCTTTTCCCAAATTATTGTTCAACAAAGATTTCAATTCAAAGGAATTATGTTGAGTATTTCTGTTAATAAGCATTGCTACGTTTATGAAAAAGATTCCTAGACCTGCGTAGTTTACAATGAAATTTTAGCAGTAGGAATTAAAATGACTTCATTAATTGTTCATATAATTCGTATTAACTTTAAGAAATTTCTGTGAGCTACTCACACACAATGCCTAAGCCTTCTCCACCCAATTTAACTAAAACTTTTAATTCCCTCTTAATCATTTTCACATTTAAATTCTTTACTACATTTCATTTATTTGTTTCACAAAAAGTAGAAGCCAATTTAAATGAAAAAAACGTTTAAAATAATATTTATCAGTACAAAAGTTATCTACGAATTCTCAAATTAATTAATATGCTTAAGGTAGGATAGATACATATATAGTCCCAATTTTGTCTAACCTCCAATGGACAATACCAGCATTTTTTTAAAACAAGAAAAAATGCATTTTAACAGTAAAAGAAATAGATCTGAATTCAAAAATCGACATGAAAAGTTTCAGAAAAATTTAGTTTAATCAATATTTTAAAATAAAAATATAGATAATCCCTTTGCTTTTGTTAATGAATGAATGACGTCAGATCTCTTTCGGCCTTACTTTAAAGTGAAAACCAACAATCACTTTGAATTGTTTAAACAATAGAAGCTTTGAAGTAAAATTAAATCGTAGTTAAATTAATCATCGTAATTAAAAAAATTATGAGCGTATATTCCTTCCTCCCTTGGGTACCTCTATCGAATAAAAACTAGAAATTGTCCAATCGCATCTTTTTACTCTTAATACTCTGTAAACTTAAACGAAAAATTTTGTAATACTTTTATTAAATTTAACAAAAGAATTTAATAAATTAACTAGAATTAGACATTCATTTCCGCAGCTTTAAACAAAATAAAATCCGAAATTAAATTGTATCAGAATTTGTTTTTTCAGTACTTCGTACAAAAAAAGGAAAAATTCAATTAAAATCTTTTAGGAAAGTGGAATTCCAAATATGAAACGATGTTAATAGCTTTAGCAATTCAATTTAACTTTTTACTCCAGAAATAATTTAAGCGTAATTCTCTCTAAGTTACCTCATACACTTTTAATTACCCTATGCAAAGAAGGCTTTTTTTTCTAACAGAATCTATTTAACTCCTCTGAGAGATAAGAATTTTTAAACAAATTATTATCAGATTCCACTATAACTTTTTAATGTTATTTTAAACTACTGGTTTTACTGCTGCTGTCGTATGAAAGGAATTACGCTTCCTTGAAACACCTGGAAAATATTTTTAGAATATTTGTATTGCTTTCACTATTTCATCGCGTAATCTTTTGTTATTTATGTGACGTAAATCTTACGTCATTATTGTCGGGGTTATGAATAACGTGTTAGTTGATTTTTTGGTATACATACAGGGTGTTTCAAAAGTCCGTTTCGCGGCTTTTATTTGGAACCAACGTGTCCAAGGGTCCCGGAAGTAAGGTCTACCCTTAAATAAGTGACCCTGGAGAATCTATTGAAATGACTTACAGCGCCCCTAGCGACGAAATAAAAAAGTTTAAAAATTAATTTAAAAACTAAAGGAGGTAGAGCAAAAACCTCAGTAAGAGAATTTTTCATTGAACTTTTTTGTGAGAACTTTTTTATTTCGCCGCTAGGGGTGCTGTAATTCATCTCAATGGATTCTCCAGGGTCACTTACCCAGTTGTAGAGTAGACCTTAATTCCGTGTCCCTAGGACACGCTGGTCCCAAATAAAAGCCGCGAAATGGACTTTTGAAATACCCTTTATATTTACAGATTGAACGACACATGCAACGCACAGAAACAGTTTGTGAATTGTGAATGAAAATATTTTATAGTTTAATAAATTGCAATTAAATTTTTTTTTAAATTAAGAAATTTAAAATTTTTGACAGGGTTCATTTATGTGAGAGTTTCTACTACTTTTACGCTTTTTTTTAAAGAAAAGTTCGAGAAACGACTGTACTGTGATTTTTCATCTAAGAAATAATCAAAGTTTAAAAAAAGGTTGATTGATATTGCAGAAAAAATACTAGAGACCCATGTAACCCAATTTCCATTTATTTTAATTTATCTTTTATTACTTTCTTCTTTATAAAACATTCTTACAACACAACCTATATAAAGTTGTTTAAGAACCTGAATATTTACTTCTTTAATGACAAGTTAAAGCTAAAGGTAATCCTGCATACAAAACTTTTCTAATTTTTTAAAAACGCTTTATTAGAAGATGAAACTCCCTACTTTTAAAAATATATTTAACCATTTTGCTTCTATTCCCCTTTTCGGTGGATCCTTTTTAAACATTGAACCCTTTCTCTGGGCCCCACTCTGAGTCATGAATGTCGGAGAAAAGAAATTTTTTAAGATAAAAAAGCAATATTTCTCTCTCGCTCTCTGGATTCGTTCCAAAATCCACTAAAAACGTATAAAACCCCCTGGAACAAACACACAAAATCCTTTTCCAAATCTCAAATGCATAGTAGATAGGTAAGAGAGCATCTATAGAGAGGGCAGGGGGTATGGCACAAAACGTATGTGATCTTCGCTCTCAGCGGATAGAAACAGCTGGTAAATCTCTCCCGCATCGTGTGACGTCACTATATCTGGCCTGGGATTGGTCGAGGAACCCAGGTGCTGTTTCTCTCTTTTACCAATGCGGGCCATGAAAGCTTTAACAAGCCTCGATTGTGGAACCAACACTGTGGGCCGAGAGAATTAGATGGTGAATATTTAAAGAGCTCTGAGTATGTTTTTACGAGCTGATTCCCTCTGAGATAAGAAAATAGTATCAAGGAACGAAAAGGAATACGAGTGGCTAACAAATGAGAGATACATACTAATGTCTGCTGGTGTAATTTATTCATACTTTAGCTTAGAACAAGAGATAAAATGATGATTTAGGTGTAATATAGGAACCGGAAAAAATTGCATTTGGTGTAAAAAATTTAAATGAAAACACTTGCTTCATTTACACTTTGATTGAAATACCCCCATGCTATCAGTTATTATAAAACATTCATTATTAAAGACCATTAGTTTTGTATGAGGGTACCGCAGCTTTTATAGACCTTAAAATTAATCAGCTTTGCTTATAGAACTTTCTCTTAAGCTTATTTATCTTTCTTCAGATGTTACACCGGGGCGACATTTGGGGGGAAGAGGGCAATTGCCTCCCCCCCAAAAAATTCTAAGTTTAAGACATTCCTCTTTAATAAGATACCAGAAGGTATTTATAATTCACCCAAAATATGTTAAAAACCGTTTTTATAGGCGAGATTTTAAAAAATACTTTAGGGGAAGATTATCTGTTTTCGAGGAAAAATCATCTATTTTTTATAATTATATATTTTAAAAAATAATCGAAATCTGTCCATTACGAATTTAGAGAAATGTGGCATGAAAAAAGGGAATTTACCTATTACATTATCAATCAATAAAATATTAATAAATAAGTTTCAAAACTTAATTTAAAACCACCCCCAAAAAAATCTTGTTCACCCTTAAGCAAAAACTAAAATGACACCCTTGTTGCTAAATAAAGTTTAAATTATTTGTATTTAAAGGGGTTCCGAGTTTGAATTTTTTGTTATGAATTTATTCAACATTTTTAGAAATTCTAGTCAAATAAGAAAAATATTTTCATAGAAATAAAATGCCAGAACATACCTAAGCACTTTGAATTGAAAAGAGAGTAAAAATAACTATGCCTCTGATTTGACACTTCCCATAAAATGTTTTGGAGGTGGGGAAAAAGCAGTATAATGTGGTCTCTCCCAGTTTTTGTGGATGATAGAGAGGAGGAGCTAATGCTTCTATTCACCCCACCCCAACTCCGATCTGTTCCACTAAAAATGGCATGAGTTGAACGATCTTTTTGAAACTTTAATAGGACTCGAGGGAGAACCCCAGTTTTTCGTTCTTTTATTACGTTGACACAAGGTCCCTTTACTTAAATTTCATCTCTGAACGTCTTGCTAATTGAACACAGCTGTAGTCTTCTCACTTTAACCCTTCATCATAAAAAATTAATCACTCTTAGTTTATCCAACCGCAACGCACAGCATATGGCAAGCACAAGGTCTTGCTGCGAAAAAATAAATTCCTCTAACAGATAGCTTAGCTACCAAAAGAAACGAAAACTCATAGAGCCGAAAAGAATCATTTAGTTCACTTATTATTTTCCCCCCGTTATTTATTCTCTGCCAAAACTTCTTTCACATGTGAGCGCCTTTTATGATAAATATTAGACATCCTTTTCCCTTGACTGCTGGGAGAAAAATGCCAGAAAAGAAAAAGCAAACTATTAGAAACAAACGACTTTAGCCCAAGTGGAATTCGTGACTTCTTGATTGCTCGCCATTAGTAGGCCTCCATAGATGTGCGTGCGCCACGATCGGCTAGAACTACACGTTCGTCGTTGACGTCAGAGACAATTCGCTTAACTGCGCAAGCTCCGGAACTTCGTCTCACGGAGCTTGAAGGAACGTGAACTGTTGATGTTGACAAATAAACAAGAAAATTCTGATTTTCTTACTATTGATAATCGTAATAAATCATTTGGTTTTGAAGGAAAAGGTAAGTTAAAAATCACTATGTTCCCTGAGGTTTCCTAAATAAAAAAATTCATTGATTGAAATGCAATTTTTTCTGAAGTAGCCTAAATAAAGCTTTCATTGACTGAAATGCAATTTTTTTCAGATTGATGTGCCACAAAAATGGAATCCATAATATTTGAGAATTGTGGAAAGAGTTTCAAAGCCAAGTACTCTGCTGAAATTCACAAATTAAATTGTTTGGATGTATCAGAAAGTCTCTTCACATGTGAGTGTGGTAAAAAGTTTGCCAGCAAGACTCACTGTTAATTACGCTCACAAATGAGTGTGCCAGGATCACATCAAAAATTATTTGGAGCAGATAAATGATGTTTTACAGTATGATTGCCTAGAAGACTGTTTCTTCAAAACAACAACACAGAAAGAATCAGTTGTATAGTATAAATGAAATTAGGGTTCACGTTCATTAAACTGTCGCAATAAATAGGTATTTTCTTACTCATTAAATAATTTTTTTTCTCAAAACATTTTGGTTCAATTCCGTTAAAGGTCCCACTAAATACAGCCATGCTCTTTTGGTCATCCAAAAGTAGAAATATTGCTAAATAATTTCAAACTAATAGATAAATATGTTTAGTTAGATCAATAACTATCAATAAAAATCAGAAAAATTTGTCGATATTTGAATATATGGAGCTCATAAAAACTTGGTGATATTTAGCGCGGGACCTTTAACTGAATTGAACCAACATTTTCTATGTTTGCAAATGGGTCGCTGTCTTAATGCTCAGTTAGTACCTGCAAGAATTTACAGTAGAAAGAGTGTGATAAGACTTGCTCAAAATGAAAAACAAATTAGAGATGTAAGTCCTGATAATTTTTACTCTTGGAAAAATCTGAATTTAAGGTTTTTTAGCCAGTATTGTAATAATTGCCTTGTTATTCTTACTGAATTATGTGGGATTTCAGAAAGAACACATAAAACTGGGTGAGGTTTGTTTTTGAATGATTCTTTGGAACATCCAATAACAAACTTTTCTCGGTTAAGTCATTGTTGCTGATTGTGTCATCATTAGAAGAGTGCCCAACTGAAACATCATTGTGTTAATGTTTGGCGATACACTCAAACCTGTTTTTGTGCAAACCTTTTATGTATGTTGGTATTTTTATGTCAAACCGGTATATCAAACCAGGCTTATGCCTGTAGTTGGTCGACTTAATTTGTATTTGTATGGTTTAGTTGAATAGAACTCTGTCAGACTTTGTTGCACTGGTATGCATGTAATCGGGAATATCCACTTTGTTTATCAGAGGACAGATATATTGTGCAATACACCAGTTGCTTCAAAACCTTCAAGGTGGAAAGATGTCCATCCTCTAAGTAAAACTGAATTACCTCACAATAGTACAGTTTTATTATTATTTTAAGTATCACATGCGAAAACTTTAAAGCGCTCTAGTGAAAAATATTCATTTTGCATATATGGCAGTTTGATTTCACAGCGACGACAAGTCTTAAATTTCTGTGAGGTTAATAACCTGTAGGTATTTATTTTGTATGTTATTATAACTAATAATTAATTAATGTTCATTAATAATTTGCCTATTAAGAATTTGCTCCATGAAATATTTTTCAAATAGTCTGATTGTCAGTCTTAAACTTAAAGACAGGATAATGTTTTTTCATGTGTATGCTTTAGTACTTATTTAAAGTATTTGAAGATATTTTAAGGCAAAAATTCGTTGGGTAATTAAATTATGTATATATTGTAAATAATATTCTTTTCACTCTAACTTGACGTATTTGTATATAGTAGTTTTTTCATTGATACACTGTATACAGGGTGTTTCGAAACACCGTGGAAAACTTTGAGGTGTGGTAGAGGGGGTTTCGAATAGGAATGGGGGGGTCGTAGATACACCTATTTTTAAATATGCTTGTCTAGGTCCCCTCTACCACCCCTCAAAGTTTTCCACAGTGTTTCCGAACACCCTGTGTAATATTATGTTCATCTGTATATAAGTATGTAGTAATACTTCGTAATTAGAGCGAATGTTATTCCGAGTTCATGGTGGACAAAGCATTTAAGGGGCCATTCATTAATTACGTAAGGATGATTTTGGCAGTTTTTGACCCCCCTACCCCCATGTGAGGGTACGTAAAATTTTTGAAATCCCTCCCCCTATTCTTACGTAAGATTCCATTTTGTTTTTCAAAATAATAAAATGTTAGAAAAGCATCAGTTACACTAAAACTCTCTGTTTGACGCAAAAAATAAAGTTGAAACCAAAAAAATTAAAGCTTCGATAATATACCGAGATCGTCAGTATTTATAAGTTTTTCTGGGGGATTATAGAATAATTGGAATTTCTTTACATTAACTTGGAAAATCTTACATAAGAATGAGTTTAACCCCCCCACTCCCGAAGTAAGGGTATGTAGAGATTTTTCCAACCCCCCCTCCCCCTCGGGACCCTTACGTAATTAATGAATGACTCCTAAACTGATTGGATAGTATTGGTGAATTTCAATGTACACACATAATGTATATTAATTTCCTCGCTCATTTGCATATAAATTTTTCCATCAATGTAATTTGCTTTCCTTTCAAAATTTGTGTTAATTCAAGTTGCTCTATAAGGGCATTCAAACAATAAATTTTATTTTTGTGCTTTTTCTTGATTTTTATTGCATTAGTTTTTGTTTTTTGACATCACTAAATACTGATTAATTAATTTATTTAAAGGATTTTTAAATAAAATAAAGGATAATGAAATAAAAACAACTTTTTAGTAAACCACGGAAGCATAAATTGCGCATTTCATGTTAGAATAGTATAGAAAGTGAAAACAATGTCTGATAAGAGTGCAGCTGGTTTCCTTTTTTTTCTTTTTACTGTCAAAAGGTTATAAAATATTCAATATTTGTTATTTTGCGAGTTTTTGTTTTGAGTACTCTTTTTTTTTTATTTTAAATCAACGTTTTTGAAACAATTTTAAAATAAAAATTTAGGAATACAATTGAAAAATAAAATTGTGTTTAAATTACATCAAACTAGATAAAGAAATTATTTGTGAAGTATTTTTAAAATTAAAACATTAATTACTCATTATTTATAGAAGAGAAATTAGTACATTTAAAGAGAAATAGAGTGGGTTTTTATGGAGGTAGTTGGATACTTTAAAATAAAATTTTGCAAAACCTGTGTGCATTTAAAATAAGTTTTTTTAACTCAACAATAAAATTCAATCATGCATTGAAAATAAGTTTGATGATTTTTCTGTATATTATATATTATCTCTATAATATATTATCTATATAATATATTATCTTCAAAAATCGGATCGTGTTCTTTCAAGCTACGTGAGACCAAGTTCCGGAGCTTGCGCAGTTAAGCGAATTGTCTCTGACGTCAACGACGAACGTGTAGTTCTAGCCGATCGTCGTGCGCCTGCTTGCGTGTTGCCATCCAGAGAACACAAAAAAGGACGTGAGTATTAACATAGGGAAAAATTCCCCATTTAAAACTCTTTGGTTCCTTTTTTCTGCTTGCTTTTACTGTAATTGACGGAAGTTACACGTTGCTAGGCGACTGAGAGGGGAAATTAATAACCGTTCAAAAAACTCATGACTTTTTAACCAGACGGAGTGGCTTTGTTCTGCCTATGGATGAGAAGGGTACACAAAACGTAATGGATCATGGATCCTATTTTAAATATTAAAGCTTGTGGGAAGGAAGTATTTTTATCATAGAAGGGGGGTGGGAGATAATGATAAAATTAACTTAGGTACTCTTCTCTTTTGCATTATTCAAAGATTCATAGCGGGAATCTATAGCTTTTAGTGTGTTAAAGATATTTCAAAAACCATTTATTCACAAGAGCACGAAAATATAATTTCAAAGTAAATTTTGCCGCAGTTTTGTATAAAAAACAAAGCTGTTCTATTATCTACTAACTGTTATCTGCATAATCTAACAGGTCATACATCATTCATGGGATTTTTTATTAATTTTCAAAATCAATTGGGTACATACCTGTAACTCTATGTCCTTTTACGTCTAGCTATAGATTATTTTGATTAAAAAAGTGCCCTTAAATCCATAGCAATTTTACTTTGAATGATTTAAATCAAAACTCTACAACTAAAATTTGGAAACAAGTTATAAAAACAACTTGTGAAAAAAACAGCCCTTTTATAACAACGTCTTTTCAGCAACAAAGGACAGGAGTTTTAGTTCCTCAAGGCTAAAAGCGACAAATTTATCTCGTAAAAGATTTCTTTTAAAATAGTCAATAATAACGCTTACTATCAAATAAGTTATTTTATTGAAAAGCACAGGTATCACACGATAAAATGAACTAAAATATTTACATCTTTTCCGAAAAAAATTGACGAAAACAAAAATTTTAGCCGGTGAAAATAACGTGCATACTCAATTAGTCATTAACAAGATACAAAACTTGACAGACGACAGTGAATTAACAGAAAATGACGTCTTTAAAAAATGGACTTAGGCTGCACAATTTTTGCCTTCAAAGAATTTTATCAGAATGTAAATGACCCATAATGAAATAGAAAAACTGAAGATTCAAGAGATTTGAAGGTATACTTCCAAAGGAAATCATTCCTCCTTAAACAAATATTCTGTCAAAATATTTGAAATAGCAGCTTTGCATTGCTCTTTATGCTTAATATTTTTGAAAGATTTTAAAGTAGCATTAACGTAGTTTGTAAAATGATCATCAGTCGTCAGCTCTGTTTCCTTGGCAGCCGACTCATTCTGGTAACCTGTGGGTTTCTTTACAGCTTTTCCACGGTCATCCACCATTTTTCTTCTCTTTGAGGGAGTCGAGAGTTCTCGATGGCTTGTAGATGGTTCATGAGTGCTACTGCTGGTAGTACATTGCTCCTCTATCGGATCTTCAAAGAGAGGTTCTTCTTTCATCTCGTGGTCAAAAGTTGCATAAGAAGCAGGAGAAGAAAGTTGCTGCGAAAAATACTCGTCCGAATCTACCGTCGATTGAGACATGTCGGGTGTCTGAAATGAAAAATGAAGTAAGAAATTTATCCTTCGAAAGCATATACTTTTATCACCCTATTCAAAATTACCCTTTATATTCAATATTATATTCAATTTGATTATTTTGTCTGGGTAGTGCTAAAAGAGTAACGGCTTAGGCGATACTGGGAAGCCAGGACTCATCTCTTCGAACTCCAGCATAATGTTCCTGCTTGAGACTTTGTTCATGTTTTCTCTTGTATTCCTTTATATGTTATAACCCAGACTCTTTTTCTGTATGTATTTGCCATTTTCAATGGATTAATATTTGTTCCAATAAAGCCATATTTAAAAAATAAAAAAAAATATTCAATTTGATCATTTTGTCTTTAAAACTTAAACTTTAACTGCGTGGAAATCTAGCCGAACTTTGTATGCGTTTTTCTCGAGACCAGGGAAAAGAAGATTTATAATTAGGGAATAAGCGATTTTGGCGTGGTGGGAATTAGAAGGAAATTTCGAAAAACTTACTAATTCATTAAAGTGAAACAAACTACTTAAAAACAAAAAAATGTAAGATTTAATAGAATAAATGTCTTAATAGCAGCAATTTTAGAAAACAGAAATCGAATTTGTGAGAAAAACAACTCAAGGAACTTAAAAAACATCAATACTTTGCACTTAACCATACGAGTATACTAAATAATAACTATTATCATACGATTAATACACAACTAAATATAAAAATATTTAAATAGAAATAATATTTGGTTTCTAAAACGGAGTCAAATTATTTTTCAACGAATTACCCCACTGAGATAATGAGTTCCCAAGTCATGCCTTTGTTTGATGGAGTCAAACATTCCTCCAATAATTCTACACTTCTCAATCGACTCAGCTCCATTGCATATTCGATGAGCCGCGAGTATCACATCCCTGTTTTTTAAAATCCCTCTCAATGTCGATTCTGGAATGTTGAACAAATCCGCCAAGTCTTTTTTCAGCATCCTAGGGTTTTCTTCGTATTTTTTAATAATCACTTCTTTAAACGAAAGCGACAATTGTGTTCTTTTCGACGACATGGCTTCTAAAATCAAGCCCAAAATGTCCCTCCACGCCTCCACGTTGCATTCAACAACCTCCTCGTAGAAAGACCAGATACGGCCATCTATCGGTTTCCCTCACTACTACCTCTCTAGAATCTGCAATTCATAAAACTAAGCGAAATGTAAAGTTTTCATTGGAAAATGAAAATAGTTTTCATGAATAGTTCTAATTTCCTTTCCGGTAGAAGGAATAAATATTAAGTTTGCTGGCATCATCTTACAATTACTTTAGATTAAAATTTAAATTAAATTACAAATTGATATAATGTAAATCAGATTTTTCAAACTAAAATAGAATTTACGTCTCAAAACGATCCTCACAAGGCGAAAATGAGAAATTTTTATTTTTATGACTTAAGTAAATGACTAAAAGTATTCTTAGTTCATTAAATTGAAAGTTCCTCATTTTTGCCACGTGAGGAGCGTTTTAAGACATAAAATCTACCTAAATTCAACTTAATTGAGCGTGCTTTTTAGGGGTTTTATTCAAGATATTTTCTGCTTAAGGTGTCTTTTCCTACTAAATCGATGCTGCTCTACAACTTAGTCATTGACTTTTTCCACATACCTCAAATAGTTATTAAAATAAAAATTATAACTCCTAAAGTTTCCTCTAGAGGGCGTTAAAAGTTATCTCATCGGATAGGGCATGGTCACTTACTATACCTAGACCCCACTTTCATGACTATATTAGGTCATCCCGAAAGTTTTGTCGCTCTTGGGAGAGTATATAAGATATTTTTGACACTTTTCCATTATGTGATACCAATATAAACTGTAACTTTATGTACCGTCAACTTGGCATCTTGGCTTGATTTTGGGGACTGTTCGACAACTGGGCTTTCCTTAAATCTATGATAACATGTTACTTCATTTCTTTTCTTTTGCATTTTTCCTTAAGTTAAGATTTTTAAATTAAAATTAACTGGCTACTTCCCTAAAACAATTAAAGTTTTAAGTATTTTTAACAAGTGTGGAAAACTTAACTTAGATTTAAATCTTTTCTGAGGCATCCGGAGGGTTTGATCACAATCATCCATATTAAATTGCTGGATTGCTACTCCTAACCCTCTATTAGGAAAGATCCGGATTATTATTTGCAGGAATCTAGATCACTGGAAATTCTCCGCCGCTCTACAAAATTAGCATAAAATTAGTTTCAATTTATGAAATCAATAAGATCTTCCGTACAATCTTAATATGACTTAAAATTAAAGTTAAATTCCTTTGAATTTTAATTTTGAAAGTTTTCAATTAATGGCAACTTGAAGTAAACAAAATCTTATTAATCGTAGAAACTAGGAAAGCTGGAAATGTGAGCCAACAAAAAAAGAGCCAAAATTAGCCAAATTGGCTGTAGATAGAAGTAGAAGTACTTTACTGGTTTACCGTAATGGAAAAGTACCAAAAAATACAATGTATACAGATGCTCCCAAGAGCGACAAAACTTTCGGGATGACCTAATATCTGTAGGGGTTCAAAAGTTAAAGGGGTTGGACCACTTTTCGTGGGACACCCTGTATAGTAAGATTAAATGTTACTGAATGCCCGCTGGCCCAGTGCGGTAGGATGCGTGCGTAGCATACGACAGGTCGTGGGTTCTATCCCAAGATATTATTTTAAATTTTACTTTAATTTCCAAAAAAACCAACAAAAATTAAGTCCACACGCATGCGGAGGAGGAAGGATTATTAGGTAAGGATTATCCCGAGCCTTTCGTTTGCTTATCGATCTTATTAAGTTAATGGTGTAGTTAAAAAGTTCGATTACGACAATTTCTCCGTTGCCACTCGATCAATAATAATGTCCACCACGGAAATTATCCATTCCTCTCAATCCCAAAAGCCGAGACTGCATGTATATCCCACTCCATCATTCACTTCCTCTTCAAACACTGCCCAGCTATATACCTAATTACAGAGCTTAACCAAAACAAATTACACCAGGACAACCTCTTCGGAGTGTCCACCATCTTTCCCACTGACAGCGACACCATCTCAAGAGCGTTCATTAGGGCCGGAGTGGACTCATTATGCTCGGACAGATGGGGTCCACTCAACCCTCTCTCGAATTCCTTTCGAAAATGAACCTTTTGGATATGCGTTTATTCGAGGAGGTATTGCCGTCGTTGAGAACTGAATCGATAAGATGTCCAGAGGATTCTGCTTTGAATTAATTTCTGGAAACCAAGTGGTGTGCTTTGTTTTCTGTAGTGATGGGCAGGTATCGATACCAAATACTTAAGTACTCGATACCTATAGGTATCGAGTGTATTCGATACCCACAAAAGTATCGATACTTTATTGACATATTTCGTTTTAAATTTTTCAATGAAGTAATCTTTATAATACCTACTGTAGATCAAACGCAGCCTGTTTCCGTTTTCATTTTGCAACGCTCAAACCCAAGTCGTTATCATCCGCGAGAGAAATTTGACGCGGCTAGGTTTTTCCTCCGCCAAATCCTTCGCCTCTATCCACCTCCAGGCCCGTAGCTACGGGGCTTTTTGATGGATCGCTTTCAGTTTTTTGAATATTAGTCTGATTATGGATAGGCCCTAAAGAAATTGTCCCTTCAGGTTCATTTCCCGACATTGAAAAAAAGTACTCGATACCTAAAAGTACTCGATACCTATAAGTATTCGATACCAAAGTATTCGATACCTATAAGTATTCGATACCAATGTATTCGATACCTAAAATTATCGATTTTGCCCATCACTAGTTTTCTGGTATATTTGTTTGTAAGGATGGGTGGTTTCTCTGCTTATATGTAAGCGAGAAAAGAAAATAACACGTATGTGGTATGTAATACATAACTTTTTGTGTGCTATTTTATAGTTTATTGCGTAGAGTTATCGTAGCAAAATATTTACCTATAATTGGTATCTTCATTACATATCTGTGGGGTTTGGTTCGGGTGTCCAGTCAAAGATTGATTAAATGTGCCTAAATGAAAGACAATTACTTTAATTACGCACTATGACGTTACAGTGCGACGGATAGCCTACAAAAAACTAAATAGATGATTATGGTGATTGTGGTTGTCTAAGCAGAGAAAAGCTCCATTATTCTTGGAGTCTTATCCTAGAGAAGCTCCCGGAGACTTCTCTAGGATAAGACGAAAGTTACAGTGTTCTAAACATTGGCCTACTTCAAGGATTGAAGATTGATGTCCCAGACACTTCACGGACAGCAAGAGGTGGTGTTCTTGCATAGCCTTCTAGAAGGTTCATGACATCTGAAGGACTGGAGGTTTAGTAGGGGGAAAATACGGTTTGACCCGGAACAAATTCCAACAAAAGGTTTTTCAACGGTTTTGGACTCTACTGGGTGTCCTTATTGACAGAAAAAAAGTCTACCACAATCTGATGACCGGAAGTGTGTTTTTTTTAATTTTTTAAAAAACTTTAAAATCCTCTAAAAATGATAATAAAGGCGAAAAAAAATTTTTTTTTCGACGTTAAATTATGTATTAGATGGTAGTTGACTTAAATTCACGAAGTAATTTATAAAAATTTCATTTATAAGGATCTGGCAACAAGAAAAGTGCTTTTTTCAAGATGGCGGCCTAAATTTTCAGTAAGTGACAGTAAACTTGTTTTTCTCGAGTAAATTCCATTAATTAAGATGAAAAGTGACGTAAATTAAGTCAATAACTTCATATAATGCTGTAAATTTGATCTATCCTATTAAAATTAGGAAAAAAACTGAGCGGAAATACGCGCGTATCCGCGCCGTTTTTGAGTCCCGATTTCACTGGGTATAGTCACTTTAAAAGTTCATTAAAACTAGGAAAAAATTCCAACAAGCATTTTCTCAACGGTTTTAGACAGTACTAAGTGTATTTATTGCCATTAAAAAAGTCTACCAGAATCTGACAACCGGAAGTGGGTTTTTTTCAAGATGGCCGCCGATAATGAAAAAAAAAGATATTCGTAAAAAAAGTCCTAATTTAAGTGTTATAAAAATTTTTATGGGTTCTAAAATTAGATGTTAGGTTAAAATTAACTTTTCTTATCACAGAAATGAATATAAATTGGGTTTACAAAATCTAGTAACCAGAACAGGGCTTATTTCCAAGATGGCGGCCTAGGTTTCTTTCGGAATTGCTGGATACTTTTAAAGGTTTATTAAATTAAAGAAAAAATTCCAACAAGCATTTTCTCAACGGTTTTAGACAGTACTAAGTGTATTTATTGTCATTACAAAAGTCTACCCGAATCTGACAACCGGAAGGGGTTTTTTTTCAAGATGGCCGCCGATGCTTAAAAAAAAGAGATATTCGTAAAAAAAGTTCTAATTTACGTGTTATAAAATTTTTTTATGGGTTCTAAAATTATTTATTAGGTTATAATTAACTTTTCTTATCATAGCAATGAATATAAATTCCATTTACAAAACCTAGTAAACAGAACATGGCTTATTTCCAAGATGGCGGCCTAGGTTTCTTTCGGAATTTCCGGCGCATACTGGATAATTTTAAAGGTTTATTAAATTAAAGAAAAAAATTCCAACAAGCATTTTCTCAACGGTTTTAGACAGTACTAAGAGTATTTATTGTCATTACAAAAGTCTACCCGAATCTGACAACCGGAAGTGGGTTTTTTTCAAGATGGCCACCGATGCTTAAAAAAAAGAGATATTCGTAAAAAAAAGTTCTAATTCACGTTATAAAAATTTTTATGGGTTCTAAAATTATTTATTATGTTATAATTAACTTTTCTTATCATAGTAATGAATATAAATTCCATTTACAAAACCTAGTAAACAGAACAGGGCTTATTTCCAAGATGGCGGCCTAGGTTTCTTTCGGAATTGCCGGCGCATACTGGATAAGTTTAAAGGTTCATTAAATTAAAGAAAAAATTCCAACAAGCATTTTCTCAATGATTTTAGACAGTACTAAGTGTATTTATTGTCGTTACAAAAGTCTACCCAAATCTGACAACCGGAAGTGGGTTTTTTTCAAGATGGCCGCCGATGCTTAAAGAAAAGAGATATTCGTAAAAAGCCCTAATTTAAGTGGTATAAAATTTTTTATGGGTTCTAAAATTAAATATTAGGTTATAGTTAACTTTTCTTATCATAGTAATGAATATAAATTCCGTTTACAAAATCTAGTAACAAGAACAGGGCTTATTTCCAAAATGAAACAGAATATCTCTTTTTTTAATCATAGGCGGCCATCTTGAAAGAAACCCACTTCCGGTTGTCAGATTCGGGTAGACTTATGTAATGACAATAAATACACTTAGTACTGTCTAAAACCGTTGAGAAAATGCTTGTTGGAATTTTTTCTTTAATTTAATAAACCTTTAAAATTATCCAGCAATTCCGGAAGAAACCTAGGCCGCCATCTTGGAAATAAGCCCTGTTCTGGTTACTAGATTTTGTAAACCCAATTTATATTCATTTCTGTGATAAGAAAAGTTAATTTTAACCTAACATTTAATATTAGAACCCATAAAAAATTTTATAACACTTAAATTAGGACTTTTTTTACGAATATCTCTTTTTTTTCATCATCGGCGGCCATCTTGAAAAAAACCCACTTCCGGTTGTCAGATTCTGGTAGACTTTTTTAATGGCAATAAATACACTTATTACTGTCTAAAACCGGTGAGAAAATGCTTGTTGGAATTTTTTCCTAGTTTTAATGAACTTTTAAAGTGACTATACCCAGTAAAATCGGGACTCAAAAACGGCGCGGATACGCGCGTATTTCCGCTCAGTTTTTTTTCTAATTTTAATAGGATAGATCAAATTTACAGCATTATATGAAGTTATTGACTTAATTTACGTCACTTTTCATCTTAATTAATGGAATTTACTCGAGAAAAACAAGTTTACTGTCACTTACTGAAAATTTAGGCCGCCATCTTGAAAAAAGCACTTTTCTTGTTGCCAGATCCTTATAAATGAAATTTTTATAAATTACTTCGTGAATTTAAGTCAACTACCATGTAATACATAATTTAACGTCGAAAAAAAAATTTTTTTCGCCTTTATTATCATTTTTAGAGGATTTTAAAGTTTTTTAAAAAATTAAAAAAAAAAACACACTTCCGGTCATCAGATTGTGGTAGACTTTTTTTCTGTCAATAAGGACACCCAGTAGAGTCCAAAACCGTTGAAAAACTTTTTGTTGGAATTTGTTCCGGGTTCGGCCCTTTTTTGAGCTATTTTCCCCCTACTAGTTGGTGTCCCAGACACCTCAGGAAATAGAGGGGCTACAGTGTCACAGGCCTTTCCTTCCTTCCTACCTATCGGACACAGGCCTTTCCTTGTCAAAGAGTTACGTTTGACCTCAAGTACAGTTCCTTCTCTTCTGCCGGCCCGTTGAACCAAGGAATAATCTCGTACTCCCGGCCGATGGTGCTAACATTGCATTTAATCTCGTTCCCACATATTTTTGTTTTGGAAATAAAATACGAGGAACACATCAAAGAGTGTTATTCTTGGTGTTCTTAGTGGGAGTTTTATAAATTTTCCTCAATGAAAAAGGGACACCAACAAAGTTCCTTACATATCCCAACTGTTTCCAGTCATTTAATTACTCTCTCAGTTTTTGCAGATCTATCAGCTCTTTGATTTAAATTTTGTTGAGTTTTTCATCCTATATTTGGTGCTCCCTCTAGATTTCCCCTTAAAACCTTAAACTTCATAAAATTACTACCAGTTGAAGAATTCACATTTATTGGATTTGAAGTTAGTTCCTTACTACATCAGCGTCCTTTTTCATATTTGGAAATGAGAGGGGGGGATTTTTTTTCCAATGTGCGATGAACGGATTTGCGATAAGGACACATTCCTTCTCGACTTTGTTCAATACTGAATTTCATTAGAGTTGAAAATAAGTCACTCGGATAGAAAATCTTTTTTTTCTCGATATTTATGAACGCAATACCCCAAGGCTCGACAACCCCCAAGAGAAGGACTTACACGCTACTACAAATTCAATTCGAGTCACCAAAACAAAAGAAGCAAAAAAGTAACCAACTCCTCTCTAAAGAGAGATGCCTTCTGTATTTACCCTGCACGTAGGGTTCCCAAATCTTATTTCCCTCCATAGAGCCCGCTAAATCCCGATTCATAAAGGTATAACGCTCCATACCGGAAAGATTGTTTGACATCCTTCTCGGAACCGGGAGAGAGCAATATCCAATTTTCGTCCAATTACTCGCGACTCCGGGACAAATCGAATTCCCGGAGTCGCAGGTAGTATAACATTGTTATTACCGTTCTTTTCTTTCTCCCGTTTCTTGAGACGAAATAAATTTTGCTCTCTCTTATTTTCAAAAGGGGAATATATCGCTCGCTTTATTGCCAAGTAGTGGATGGGATAGATATTCGGAAAAGGATTGGATCGGGGACTAGTTGCTGCGATTCCGGATCGTTATTCCGGAATTCCAGGGTCCTCCAGGGAGGGGGTAATCGTATGGTGATGAACCCCTTTTCTTGGTGAGGGGAAATTGGGTTCGTTCGATTTTTGTCGGAATAATTTAACCTCGGCTTCGGCAAATTGCTGCTGTGAGGGTTATTTCCGTCGATGAACTCAATCAGATGCCAGTTAGACGAAGTTTACGGTTCTTCTCCATGCTTGCATTTCTTGTTAGCATGCTCTTTATTCGGAGTCTTTGAGTCTCGTGCTATTTCATTAAGTTCTTTCAATGGATTTCTTCAAGATTTAATGTACTTCATTCACTAGAATTGCTTTTCGGTTCGAATAAAGCCCTCCGTGTATTCCGATCTTTTCTGACGACTTTTTTTTGAGTCGAGTATATTTGTTGGTTTCATCAGACACTGGAAGAGAAATAAGAACGATGAAAGGCTTAAAGTAAAAGGAATTACCTTAAATCAGATCACTCGTGTAGCCATATCGAAATGGCTGTTAAATTAGGATTTTGAATGTTTTATAATGACAGTAAATGTCAATTTAGAGTATCAGAAAGCATTTAGAAATATTTTTTTCCAAATCTGTCTGCTTTTTCAACACAGTTGACAGTAAAAGTCGTAAGGGCTGATCTGATAAATATTCAGTTTTGTTGATAAGTAATTAATTCATTTAAATACTTATTTTTGTCAGTTACACATACATGAAATATACGACCTAGTTAACTATATGAAACTGAACAATTAAATTACCATTAAAAACCTTTTAACCTAATTTAAAACTAAGAAGATATTGCTTTCTTTTAAAAATCCATACAGTTGTTATTTTCAAAAAAGAAAAATGGGGCAAAAAGGATTCTGTGATTACAAAATTAAATAGGATTTGCCAGCCGAGGAGTTTTTACCGAGAAACCACAAAAAAGCTTCTAAGGTACTGTCTGACACTGGAAGTCCAACCTCCAAAACAATCCCCATTTTGAAACAAATATATAACATAGAAAAACTTTTTTTTAAATTAGAAAGACTTACTGTCTCAATACCGACGTTTCAAATAACTGCTAGATAGACACCAAGCCACCGTTATCAATTCTGTACAAGATTAAATGTTTCTCTCCTGGAGACAGATACAAATGGCTACATAATCTGATGTCCTTTTTTGCGGGATGTAGGGCCAGAGAAGAGTATTTTTCCTTGCTTTAGCCTAAAACCCAGAGGTGGGGCTTCTGCAAACAGGAATTGGCTTGCTGCCAGTGGTCTGCTTCGAGATTTTGATGGATCATCTCGAATTACCGGAGGATCCTCCGTGGAAAGAGAAAGATAGTTCTGTTTGGGATGCTTCTATAATGGAGTTTTTTGTTTTAACGATGACCAATTACGAAGAAGTTAAAACTTTTGGGAAGTTAAGTGAGTAGTAGGCTGGAGAGCTGCTATATATCTCGCCTAAATTGTGTGACTTTTAGGGTTAATGAGGGTGAACCATTGGTTTGTGTGTTTGTGATAATTAATTGGATCGTAAATAATCCCCTATTGGAATTATTCCTTGCTCTTACATAAAATTGATTTTTAAATAAAAAAATGAATTTTTTCCAATTATCTGTTAATCAATTGTACAATAAACCAATTTTACTGAAATAAAATAATTTATAAGCTCTTTAAATCTGATTTTCCTTAAAAAAATATCCAATCATTGATTCATATTTCTCTATGTTATAAAGTTTACATATCCATACATTGGTTTACTTATAGACCGGGGCTAGCGGGCTAGTTGGCCCTCTTTTTCTATTAAGGGCTCTAAAAGATTTAAAATTAATTATTATTAATGTTTTAATGAACATTATTATTGAACTTTCAGGAAAGAGTCCTAATTGTAAAACTTGGAAAATATTATTTATATTTTTCATTTAAAGCAGAATTTCTGACCTGGTCCAGTGGGCCAACTTGCCCCAAATGCGGGCAAGTTGACCCACTGTCTGGGGCAAGTTGGCCCACTTTCCTTTTCAATGTTTTGATACTGAGTAAGTTAAAGAAATGCAAGAAACTTATTTCAATTCATAATTTTCATTTCATTTAAATAAAAAAATCATTAATAAAACTTAAAAATTTGAATAAAACATACTGAAGAGAGCCAGAAATCCGACATTTTACACTAACATTTTTTTTTGAAAAATATTAATTTTTTCATTCAAATGGCTGATTACCATATATAAACATTCTTTAGAAAAATGATTAATCAGATATGCTATCACAATCAAGACAAACATAAAATGTTGCATCTCCAGGAACACAAGTTTCATGGGCCCAACGTTTGCACATAGTGCATTGAACCCATTCCTCACCGGGTTTACAGCTCTCAAAGGATTTGCTACAGCAAAGACATAAGTATTTTTGTTCCTCCTCATCTTCTCTCATCTTGTATTTCCTACTTTTACATAGCCGTTTCCCTTTTTGAGAATTTTCCTGCTGCTCAGAAAAGAGCTTCCTCTGGACTCTTTCAGCCTTCCTTTTTTGAATATTTATTTTCCTTTATTTTGCTTTAGTTTGCTCTTTTATTTTTGCAATTCGTCTTTGATTGGAGTGTCGGTCAATATAGCCGATTTTCTTTTTCTCTTTTGCTGCAGATTTTTTTCTTAGGGCACATTTCAAAAAGGGCCTAACTTGTTCTGGCAAAGGGACTCTGTTTTTATCGAAGGACTAGCCATAGACTGGCCCATCCCAGATGGTCCTGGAAGAGGACTGGATGAGGTAGACTGGCCCATCAAAGATGTTCCTGTGGAATAGGACTCGTTGAACTGGCAGCAGACTCTGGATTGGGCAGATCTGTTTATGATGGCATAAAATCTTCATCCTTAAAAATAGCTGTATTTAAAGGGCAAATTCCTGTTTTGCGGAATCCAGACATGATATTTACTGGAGTTGCTGCCAGTGGAAGTGCTGTTTTTACTATAGACGGTATATGGTAAATTGTCATGGGTCGCCTATTTGTTGTAATCCAGTCGTCACACGCTGAATTTACATACTTTTTAAGAGGACCATATACACTTCTGTCCAATGGCTGCAGCTTGTGACTGCAATGGGGTGGAAATGACAGAAGTGTGATTCCTTTACTCTTACAGAAATCCAAAACCTCCGACGACAGATGTGAGCTATGGTTATCAATTAGCACCAAACAAGGATTGTCAAGTGAACATCTGACGTGAGACACAAAATGGAGCATATATTTTAAAAAACTGGACTCTGTCATCCAGCCAGAGGGATGGGAATCTTCGCTACACCCTATCGGTCCATCCCGAACGAAATGGTCTTGGTACTTGACCCTGGGGAAAATGAAAAATGGGGGACACTATTACCAGTGGCATTTACAGCAAATGCCATTGTCACTAAAGACCCTCCTTCTGCCGATGTCATCCTTCCTATTTGTGCAAAGCCACGACGAGCAACAATTTTGTTCGGCTTTTGAACCGTGGTGATACCAGTCTCATCGATGTTCCAGATATCAGCAGACTCAACTTTAGACAGTTTCAATACTTCCGTTAAATTTTTGAAAAACAACTGGACGTTGTGCTCATTGAAACTTGTGGCCCGTGACAAGCTGGTTGCTTGGGGCGACCGGATAGATAGTCTGGGATTCCTCTTCATAAATCCACCAACCAGTCAGCACCGGCCATTTCGTGTTTTTTCCAGCTATCAGGAATTTCAATTTTACATGCCAAGGCATAAGTGTAGGCAAATCTTTTAACTTCTTTTGGAGATAGCCCGAAGTATATGTCGGAAGCTTTTTTCAAATATTCTTCCAACACAGTCTCTTGCTCACATCCGAAAACCAGGAAAACAATAATCATTAGTACTAATAATAATTAGGTACATTTAAAAAAAAAGCCAAAGATCTGTAAAGGGTAATTCCATGAAACAAGTTACCCAGAGGTGAAATCCTTTTTCTAAGGAAAAACCTCCTTTTAACCCTATATATTTTAAAATATGGTTACATTTATTGGAAAAAGGTTGAGAATAGTGTTACACATAGTTCTGCAACAGTCAAAAATTATTGTTTGTTCTATGAGAAAAAATTTTCCATAATACATGGTTTTTCCAATTTTTTTTAGCAAGAATTTAGTGAATTTCAAAGCACTGTGTAACTTTAAATATTAGATTATGTTTCACATTGATAGTGAAATTAGAAGTAACATAGTATCCTTATACAAAAAAATATAAGACAGTATCAAAATAAATTCATTTTTCTAACTGAGTGCATTATTTTTAAAATCCATTTGTTACGTTAGTCACACTACTTTAATAAAAAAATCATCCTAAAACACTGGTTATAGTATTTCATCAAACAAAAATAACAATTTCTTAAAACTAGAGGTTACTGTAATTACAGATTTCTTCTTTGTTTTAATTTAGAGCAATGTAAATTTGATGTTTACACTTGTATTAGGAGGTAAAAAATAGTTACGTTAGTCACAGTTCAAATTAAATTTTATCTATTAAAATTATGAACTTTAAAAATTGTTTTGGTGCATGATATAGGTTAAATGACTTGAATTACATGATATCTGGTAATTTTTATTTTTGATAAAGTGAATTTTAGAGTATTATACAGTCGAGTCCGCTTAATGTGATCGCATTTTTCAGAGATGAAACTGATAACATTATCCGATTGATAACAATAAGCGATTTCATATCAAAACGCAGTAAACAGTTAACAGTGTATTGTTTGCTTTAAAATCAAAGTTATGTAATCGTAACTAATGGATTCGAGATTATCTTATACTTTACATAGAAGGGAAAATATATATGAGTAGTAAAATTAATAAAAATAAAATAATTGCTTACTTTGTATTTTTATTAAAGAAGAAGAATTTCTCCTTTTGCGCTCATCGTTTCATTTAAAAAAATCCCTTAAAATATTCTGAATTCCGGTAAACAAGGGAAAAGCAAAATCTCTTATCAGAAACATCTGCAGGCGGCGATGGTTTCTTTCACCAATCATAAGCATGGATTCGGTCCCCCCTTTTTTACCCATTTTCTTTCAATATGCGGAGCATCGAATATTTTTTTCTTACATAACAGTGCAACTGTCTGATTTTCAGAAAAAAGAAACGTCAGAGGCCTTAGGGTGAGGCAAATGTTTACTTATAAAAATTTGACCATCAAAAGGAAACTCCAAAGTGGAAGTTTTTAGGGGATTCGGACAAATTTTGATAACATTAAGCGGCGTGTTGATCCATAGTTGATCATATTAAACGATGAATTTTACATTAAATTAAATAGGAATGATCGGGACCTGTCGATTTCGATAACATTATCCGATTGATAACATTAACCGTGATCACATTAAGCGGATTCGACTGTATTATTTAATGACTTTTGAAAAGTAGTCTAAAGTTACGTTAGTCACAATGGAATGACCCAATAGGGGAACTGAAAAGTTTTGGTCATATTTAGAACTTATGAGTGTTTTGTATAATGAATACATCTACTATTCGTAGGTTTGCAGAAATTAATAATCATTGATAACTTACAACATTTACATTGCAAAAATATCTTTACCTGGCGTGGTTTTGCATATCCGAATTTTAAATGGGGATTTTTATCCAAATTAGATATTTCAGCTACAGCTGATGTGCTTCCATCTGGAGATTCCGGCTGAGATTCTGTAGATACTATCATAACTCTATGACTGTTGCAGTGCCTTCCAAGAGTTCTTCGAGGAATGCCATATATTTCCGAGACAGCTCGAATAGACTTCTTGTTTTCCAGCACCTCTGAAACAGCAGCTTTCATCGTTTCTTTAGAGACTTTCATTCTATCAGTCTTTCTGATATATTTTCGAACCATTTTAACGCCTAAAGTAAAAACAAAACTGTTAGAGTAACCAAGCATTTATGATATCAAACTTTTCAAAATTTATCTAAAAACCACACCCATTATTTGATCCATCCCTACAGTTTAAGTAGGCTAGGTGCTAGGACAGGTATGTTAGATGCAAATAACCATGACAAAAAAGTTAATTTAGAGTAAAGCAAAATATTTTGAGTAACCAAGCATTTATAGTATCAAACTTTTCAAGAATTATCTAACCCACATCTATTATTTGAACCATCCTTACATTTGCTAGAGGACAGGTATGTTAGATGCAAATAAACATGAAACAAAAATCACAACCATTAAAAGTAATCAAATTAATGTTAAGCATTAAATTCATCCGAAGAATAATCTCCAACTGGGCCAACTTGCCCCGAGCGAAATGGGCCAACTTACCCCACATGGCCATTTTCACTTCCCACGTGTATAGAAACACTAAGAATTTTAAAAACAACCACATGCACAACAGGTTCCTCAAACAATTAACTTTCAGAATACTAACAATCAAAATCCTAAGTATACTCTTAATACTATTACAAAACAATAACATGCAAACAAGGAAATTTACTCACCTTAGCAGAATTCGGTTTTTTCTCGATATTCTTCAACGAACGCTTTGATTTCAATGAAACTTTCGCATGACGATAACAACATAATGCACAATTGACTGGACTTACAACGCCATCTATTAAACGGTTTGAGAAATAAAGCTGCTGGGCCAACTTAACCCTATGGCCAACTAGCCCCGGTCTACCCTAATGTCCATCGTTTTTTGTCAATGTATAATGTATGGTGACATCTTCGTCTTTGAAAAACCTATTTTACCACTACAGAATTAATTACGATATACGATTCTTCACTAAAATATTGTTTTCATGAGCAAAAGATTTATCATTAAATTGATTTCCTACTATGTTTTATTCGAACTTATTATATATTTCCCCTGCCTGAAGTAAAAAAATATTTTTGGTCCTTCCAATTATTAAATTTCGAAATCATACTTTTACACACTTTTACGTAATACGTTTGTCTACTAGGTTATAATCTCCATGCCATCAGGAAGAATCAAAATCTTATAGATGTTTTTCCTAATAGTTTTACTAATTTAACTGCATTTCAAAACCTTTAATTGTATCAGTAAAAGAAGAATTATATAAAGGTAAAAAATATGGCAAAAAACAAAGCTTGAAGAATATAAATTAATCATATCTTACACAGTTTTTTCTCACCAAAGAAGAATTAAATTTATTTCATCCTATTTTTATCCACCAGCATCATAACCTCAAAAAATACATTAACTTGTTCATTTCCATTCACTCATGTTCATTTAAAAAAAACAAAATCCCCTACATACTTTATAATATATTGATATAAAATCCATTTTAATTCCCGGAAATACTTAAAACTCCATCAAAAATTCATATTCATTACCCCACACAATCGCTCTTTCAAAATTCAAAAATATTCCACGTCGTCTTAATTCATTATTTCTTAACTTTTTTTCTCATTTTCGAAAGTTCGAAGTAGGAAAGGGGAAGCGAAGAAGGAAGAAAAGAGCAAACCTCGTTAGTTTCTTCCACACACAAGCCCAAGAATAAATTAAATTACCAGATTACCGAAAAAAAAGTCGGATCCGGTGGCAACGACTCTACACCGGCCGAGCAAGTAAATCGATTAGTGCCTGAAACGCATTCTAATTTCCCGGGGGCCCTAGGAAGCCGCGAAACTTGGGTAATTGAGTTATGTTTTAGATTCGTTTAAAAAGGTCGGTGAGCTTTGTGTAGGAAATTAAAACGTTCCGCTCGGTGACGTTAATATGTCACGAGTCACGTGATGAATTTTATATGACACAAGAACGATGTCATATAGAGGATAATATGCAATGACATAAAGATGGATATATTTTTTACCTAAATGGCTACTGGATGTATCATCTGGTGATCAATATTGTTTTGCGTTTTACGTTTTAAGTCATTATGTTATTTTAATAAGCAAACTATCGGGATTTTATTTTTTTGTGTACTCCCTGCACGCTATCGCTCGCCAACCCCCGTAAACTGCTGACGCAGGACCTTTTGGAATTGCTTCGCAATTCCCACAAATTCCAACTCGCTTAACTTAATACACTTTATAAAACAATTACCAGAAAAAACGTAAACCAACTTTCCAAAAATACGTCACCAAATCCCCTCCATGAATAAATCTCCCTTAAAAGTTTGATATATATTAACTCGAACTTATCAAAAATTTAAAAGAAAGGTTTTTAAAAATATTCATCTAAATTATTTTTAATCTATGATTATAAAAATAACTTATTATAATTGTTTATCAATATTCGGACCAAACAAAAACCATTATTTTAAACTCGTTAGTATAATATGCCTAGTGTTTATCATTCATATTTTTTTTAAGACTTGTTAAAATACCGTTTAAGCAATTGAAAATAAAAAGTGACAAAACATCACTCTATGTTTACAATTAATTTTGATAAAATCAGACTAAAAATTATAAATATTGGACAAAAAGTGTGAAATTTTAGTACAAAATGGCTCACATGTAAGTTTTTAGAATGTTTTTATCAGTCTTTGAGTGATATTTCATCAAGAAAGTACTTTTTTAAAAGGTGAAAAAAAATGTTTCATCTTACAATATAGCGTCAATCGGTCGTTGTGATTGGATGCATAATAATTTCATTGACAATACTTTCTTTGTAACTGCGACCTTATCCGTTATCTAAAAAAATGGAAATATTTTAAAATTGAGATTTTTTGAAAAATCGAAGGGCCTACTTGGAAATCCGGAAAGAATCCGGACATTTTGATACCATATATGTATCATTCGGTTCAGTAATTAAAAAGCCTATCTCTGGAAACCGTTCACCAAAAACTTTTTTTTAGAATGGAGAGATTTAGTACCCAACCCAAATAACTTGGAGAATCAAAATTTTATTTGACATCTGTGCTCTTGTTGATGGTTACCGGGCGAACTCGAAAGGAGTTGATGAGGCTTATAAAACATTTGGGGCTGATCATATAAGAATTATTTAAGATAAAAGGGTGAGATGATACGCAAAAAAGGAAAGCTGAATCCAATAGTTGACATAAATAATGAGATTTGGTTGGTCACATGTCACATAATAGCACCTAACATAAATAATAAAAGTTGGTTGGCATGAAATGACATTGAAACTTGTATCTACAAGAACTTCCAACGTCCTCCGATACATCTATATCGTATTATTCAAATTCAATAAACCAAAAGTATCCACTTAATCAGAATTTTGCTGAAAGGGTTCTAAAGGAAATATAAAATACTGAATTTCTTTTTTTACTAAAAAGCATAACATTTTCGACACTTGATTATTCTTATTCATTCAACTAACTATGTATTGGTGAATGAGTCTACAGTTTGAAATGATCTATTCTATGAGGTGAACTAAGCCACTTGAAAATGTTTTTTTTAAATGAAAAGTAATTATTAACTCTTGATTGCTTGACTTTGTCGAGACGACATTGAATGCGAGAGTTGTCATGAGTAGGCGTTGGCGAATTTGGATTTTGATGGACATCTATTTGACCTAATTGATCTGATAATAATAAGGAAGTTGCATGTGTCAGATTTTCAAAAACAAACAAGTGTTCCGTATGGTTTTTTGTATGGTAAAATGAAATATCTAGTCAGTTTTTCAAAAAAAATGTACAGGTAATTAAATATTTTAATTTAAAAGTCGAAAAAAAACACGTGACTGAAAACGTTTATTGTTAAAACTATAAGATGACGTCAACAATAATACCATCAACTCCATTGCTTTACAACAATGTTTAGTATAAGATGACGTCACATCCAAACTCTTGGCGTTTTCGCGCGCTTTTAAAAAGGGGATTTTTGTAAATTTTTTTGGCAATCAAAAAATTTCTCGATCGGCCTCAAATTTTGGGTAGCTGCTTATTTTTGCAAGAGGAATCGATAAAAAAATTTTAAAAAATCATGCAACTTCCTCATTTGATAGTTTTTGTTTGGCATGGTTTTTTAGGGCGATAAGTTTTTATAACAAAACATATGTTATTATGGCCTTTCATAAGGGGACATCCATAAATTACGTGAGGTCAAAAAGGGGGGGAGGGGTTTGGAAAAATCTCACCAAATCTCACCAAGGGGGGAGGGGGGTCGATCAAAATCTCACGTCAATTTTTTAGGTTAGAAATTATACGATTTTCTTGTTTTTAAGTATGAGAAAGGAATACACACAGATAAGATACTGCAAATTATTTTTAAAAAGTTATAGGTAAATCTCACTTGGGGGAGGGGGGGGGGTCCAGCAAAATCTCACTAAATCTCACCAAGGGGGGAGGGTGGGTCCAGATTTTGGTAAAAACGCCTCACGTAATTTATGGATGTCCCCTAACTTATTTTTTAAATTAAAAAAAATATGTGTATTTTTGTTAGGGGCAATGCGATTAATCCGGGACATATTAAAAATACCCGGTGTATCACTTTGCCCATAACATTTTTATAGAATGATACAATGATAGGACTTTAAACAGTAGTTTATATTTGAACTTTCTGAATAAAAAAATTACTAAATCTATACTTAAATGTGTTCTCTAGTTTCAAGTTTAATATATTAATAAACACATTAAGGATAAAAAATTTATGTATGTTTTTCAATGTGGATGCTTACGAACACATCCAAATAAAAACATACATTAAATGTAATTTACGAAGTTCCCCTCTATACATTGCCTGAGTATCAACGTATATTATATTTATATCCTAGTCTTAAAATCCCTTTTAAATCAATGCAGCTACCCCACTATACGTGAACACAATATTCGAATACTCATTTTATGATATTTCAACCTAAAAGACAAAAAAATGTCAATATCACTCCTCCTCTGTTTTCGTACTGTGTCATTACGCATTTTTATCCCGCTTCGTATTCTGCGATTGGCGATGGCAAATGAAGTAAAATTTCTTCTTCCCCCTCTGCTTAAAAAAACCCCTTTTCTCTATTTCCACTTTGCATTTTATCTGTTACCCATAAAATCCATTTCGCCCTACAGATTCCTGGAGAGAAGATTGGATAAGAGAGAAAGAGAAGAAAAAAAGGCATAAAAAAGCTGGGCCTGGATTTTAAAGTGAAATAAGTCAACGCTATGTAATGAAAAGAGCATCAAATATCTATTCACAGTCCCGTGGAAATGAAATGAAATTGCAGGAAAGAGTAAAAATGTAAATCCATCACATTGTAAAAACAGATTTTTACAACTTTCGAAACATTTAATTATTAATAAAAGGTAATTAAACATTCATTCTTCGTTTTTCTACAGGAACTGACTTATCCCATAGTTGAAATGAAAGGCTCCTATATCCACAGTGAAATAGGCCATTATTTTTCGGCGTCATAACTTTAATAATATTCTCCGTATTCCCGCTTGTATCCGGGGGTCTTTTTTCTTGGTTTTATGGATCATTTTATCTGCATTATGTAATCGATATGGGGCGAGAAAAAGACAAAAGCCGGGCTTCGAGCTTTTCCTTTATTTCTCCTCTTTTGGTGAAAAGGGGTTTCGGAAAACGGATTTAGATTAAATAATTTTGTTGGTGGTATCAAAGAATTAATTTTTCTCTCTTTATTTTGCATTATTGTAAAATCTGTTGTTCAACTTTTCTTTTATTTTTTATCTAAAATAATTCGTTAAATTTCTATGTCACTGAAAGAAAACATCGTTAACTTTCTAAATGAAAAAGTTGTTTATGAAAAAAAAATCTTGTAAAAGTTATTGCCAAAGAAATTTTAACTTATAAATTCCAACAATTTTCTCTATAAATTTGTTTTGTAGTCACCACCCCAAACAATAATACCATAGTTAAGCAAAGAGTAAAACCATGTATAGACTAATTAAAAATGACGTACTGTCTTTATTTTTTAGATGACGAAGTTTGATCAAGCTGAACCGAAGTTTTCTGCATAACTCATTTATATGAGTTTTCCATTTAAGGTTAGAATCTACGAAAAGTCCTAAATATTTGAGACTGTTTACATGTTGCATTATAGTACAATTACAATTTGATACGATTCCATAGCAAGAGTTTGAGTGGAATTTAATATTTATATTGTATATTGTTGGTCTTAAGTTAAAGTAAATTAATTTAGTTTTATTCAAGTTTAGTGTTAAATCATTTAAAGAGAACCATCTACCTATCACAATCATATCAGATTCTATTTTCAATTTTAAATCATTTAAATCAGAGCATAAATACAATAATACAGAGTCATCAGCATATGTTATACATTTACCATTTAAATTAAATTTACAAAAGTCATTAATGAAAATTATAAACAGTAAAGGACCTAATATAGAACCCTGGGGGACTCCTCGATTAGAATAAATATAATCACTGAAAGTATTACGTATTTTTACACAGTGTTTCCTGTTTGAGAGATATGATAAAAACCAACTTAAAATTGGACCTCTAAAGCCTGCACTTTCTAATTTCTTAATCAAAATTGAATGATTGACATTATCAAAAGCTTTCAATATATCCAAAAATACAGCAGCTGTAATCATATTATTATTTATACTATTAAAGATAAATTTAGTGAAATCTAAAAGTGCCAATTCTGTATTACGACCTTTTATAAAACCAAACTGGTTTTCAGCAAAGAATTTTGTATGTATTAGATAGTTGTATACATCTTATTAGAAAGTGTTTTTTCAATAATTTTAGAAAAAATAGGAAGTATTGATATTGGTCGATAATTAGATAAAGAGTTTTTATCACCTACTTTAAAAACTGGAGTTATGGTGGCCATTTTCAGAGAATTAGGAAAAACAGATGAATTAATTGAACGATTTATGAAATTAGTAATAAACTCTATATTATTTACAGCAAAAACTTTGATAATTTTGATATTTAATCCATCCCGATCTATCGAATTAATGTTTGTAAAACTGTTGATGATTGTTCTTACATCATAATCACACACATCATTAAAAACAAATGAACTTAGAGTAGAGGTAATATAAAGGCCAGAAAAATCTGGTGAGATATTAGGATTTGAGGTATTGATATTGAAATGAGTATTGAATTGAACAGCCCCATCTAAGTCATTTAAAAATTGGTGTAAAATTAAAGGCTTACTTATATGACAGACATCATTTATAAAATTCCACTTCTGTTTATTTGTACTACAGGATTGAAATTTGTGTTTGTAAAATTCAGATTTTGTAATTTTGATTATTCTTTTTAGTTCAGAAACATTGGTCTGATAAGCTAATTTATAAATTCCATCAAAGGGATATTTCCTAACTTTTTTAAATAACTTTTCTTTTCTGCGAATTAAGATTAAAATTTGATCTGTTATCCAAGATTGTTTAGGTTTGTTATTAGAATTAATGGGAAATTTAAAACTATTTCGTATATTTTGCAAACAAAAAATTAGAGATTTATATTGCAGATCAAGACTTTCAGAGTCATTCCATACAAAATTGTATGTCAGCAAATAGTCATACATTTTTTTATAATTTATATACATAGTAGGACTGGGCATAGATGACACTTCAGGATATTTTAACTTACAGATTGTAAGATAGTGATCAGTTATATTGGTATCATAGATTCCAGATGTAACATCAAATAAATTAGATTTAACAAATAAATGATCTATACACGTAGAAGAAGTTTTCACTCTTGTCGGACTATTAATATAACTTTGAAAACCATTTTGTGATAACAAGTTAAGATATTCTACAATACAATTTTCATCACTTAATAAATTCATATTTAAATCACCCATTAAAACCACATTTGGACGATTAAAAGATGATAACAGATTTTTAAACTCATTATTGAAGAAATCTATTGAATATGCATGTGATCTGTAAATTGATAAAATAGTTATATTAAGATTTGTACTATGAAGTAAAATTGATTCAGCGGATACTAGATCAGCATCAAGTAAAGAAAATTGCAAACCTTTTTTTGTAAAAACAGCTATACCGCCCGAACGATTAATATCACGACAGCAAAAAAATGAGTCATAATTATCAATAGTATAAAAGGAAACTTCATTACTAAATATCCAAATCTCTGAAAGAATAATTACAGGTATAAAATTTATATAACGTGAAATAAGGGAGAGGAAATAGTCAAAATTTGCAAGTAAACTTCTGATATTGAGATGTAAAACTATAAAATTTGATTTACAATTTGTTGGACTAGAATTTACAAAACTTACGAAATCATCCAGAGTTTCAATGAAAACACAATCGTTAACAGGGAAGTCAAATTCATCAGTTAGTGGATCCAATGTTGAAATCGTGAGATGAATTAATACGTATTTAGTATTAGTAATGCTTACTAATACTAAATTTATTTAGTATTAATAATATACGTATTTAGTAAATGCTTACTAAATTTCAATTTCTTCGTCTTTAGTTGAAATTTGATTGACCTACATTTAAAAATAGGGTTTCTAAGTTCATAGAAAAAATGAATAACCTACTACTAAACCTACCCATATGGGTTAAGAGAATATACCCCACAAAAGTCAGAAATTTGTCTTCTTCTTTTCAATACAGAAAATATTTATATTCATCCCCTATCCCTCTCAATATCTCCTCCTTAATATTTCTGGCTATGCTGTTGAACCTATCTATGGAATTTATCTATGGAACCTATCTTTTATTTTAAAATTAGTACTTAACTGATATCTATAGATCTATAGAACTTTCAATGCGAAGCTTTTTAAACACTTTTGTTTTCTGTTCAATACGATCAGTTTTCCATGCATTTTTCCTCTGAAAATATATATCCTATTATATACATTCTCTATGTTGGAAACGAAACTGGGAAAATCCTTCTGAAAATGGACTAATAAATAAACCCACAAAAATGAAAGGGATGAAAATACATTGTACTCTTTCCTAGAAAAGGGAGCCTCTCCGACTATAAACCATCCCTTCCAGAAGCCAAATCCAAACAAAGTTATAAAATTGTGTAAATAAGTCTCAACCTAATTTGTTGTCCGAACATTTTTCTTGTCCCATAACGATTCTCAAGAACACGGAAGCGAACACACAACAAAAGAAAAAAATCTTCTCCCCGCCCTCCCTTTATTCCCTAAAAAGCTTTTGAAACTCTGCGGGGGTTACTTCCTCCCCCATTGTGCTTCAGAATCGTTTGGCATCCATCTCGGATATATCTCTCCCCTCCCCAAGTTCTTCTCCGGACCGCCATCACCCTGATGCGTTCCTCTTCCCTGGATTGTTAGAGGCAGATTTGCTGAATCGCCGGATGCGGTTGTCATAGTAACAACTCGGGAGGGGGAGAAGCAAATCTCGCGAGATCTCGCGGGAATCATTATGCGAAGCTTTCATACGCCGTTTTTTCTTTCATTACTACTTCCCTCCCTCCTTATTTTATCCCCCTTCTCCTTCTGAGAGTTTCATTTCCTATCTCCTCTTCTTCTTCTTTCGTCTGCGTTTTTGAAGGGGAGGTTTTTTCTCCCATATCTCTCGGTGGACGCTCGCTTTTTCCTTTTTTGAAGCGCGCCCTTCTTTCTTTCTCTCCCTCCAATGAGAATGAGATTCTGTTTTGGGAGTTTTTTTTTCTGCGAGTTGGTGCCCATGCCGTCTGTGCATGGTCCATTAACACTGGGGCCCTGCGCGCTCTCCGAGATTGCTGGAAACTACTTTGCGAAAGTAGTTAAGAAGGTTCTTCGCCGTGTGTCCATCCGCCTCGTTATATTTCCCTTTTTTTTCTTTCTCTTCTCCGCTTTTTGTTTTCTTCTGCAGAGTTTCTTTCGAGGAATAAGTCTTCCTTCCTTTTTTTTCTCATCTTCTTTTTGCTTCGCGTGTGTATCTCGTTTCTTAACTTCTCATTAAACAAAAGTGGAAAGACGAAGAGGCTGTTTTTATTTATCGTCGGTTGAGGAAGTAAATATAGACGGGAATTTGAATAATAACTGGCTCGCTGAAAACTTTTTTGTGCATAACTTAATTGAAGGTTCTTTCTTCTGATTAGGGAGCGTTTCTTTTGCGAAAACAGTCACACTACATCCGATGCCAATTACATTTACCGTCGAAAAAATATCTGATTCTCTACTTGACGAAGCATTTTCCTTATCTGTATTTTCACATGAAATCCCTCATTAATGGATAGCATAAAATTTTCTCACAAGGATGTGAAAAATACGTGTAATAACTAGCACTTCAAGTTTGAGTGCCTTCAAAAGGTGTCAGAGTTTTGTAAACAAAGGATGGAATTTTCTCAACTGAAAAAAATCCTTTGATTACTAATGAAAGGAATTTCTTTCCTGATATCTCAAGTAGAATAAATTAGTACTATCTTTTTTTAAATATTTTTTCTTTGATTGACGACTTGGTATATTCACATGAAATATTAGTAGCAGTTGTTGTAAGGAACTCTCCGACTTAAGGAAGGAATCAAATTATTTTTTAAAGCTGTTGCAAGAGTCAAAATCAGAAAATAAGTTATGCCTGTGATGTTTATTTTTTTCTTTGTGTGAGTGTGTGAAAAATGTAATTAATATCAAACCACTTCAAAAGCAGAGGATAATCCTAAAACTTTATGAGGAACTCTACTCCTTAAACTTTCTTATATAATTTTTTTCTTTTATTTATCACATAAACAAAAAATACCAAGATACAAAATTTTTAGTCGCCTGGGATCTTATTTGATCCATGTAGGTGACTATATTGAAATATTGGGACAGATTCCATAATCGAGGTTTTCGCCAAACTTGGCGAGATTGGATTTAAAAGCGTGGAGGAAATCCCGCCAATATTAAACATTGTTGCATACATTAAAATGGTCATCGCCAAAATTTGGCGCAACTTGGCGGAAACCTCGATTACGGAATATTACCCGAAATATTAACAATGCATATACACAATCCAAAACACACATTACTCATAAAACAACATTAATTTAAATATAAAAAAAGGAAAGCAAAAAATAAAAGTAAAGAAATATAAAGAGGTGGTGTGGCAAACAGGGCGCCAATAAATTATAATTACTGCTAGCCATAGGATTAAACACATAAAATTACTAGCAAATATATGAAGTTAATTTTTTTTAAAAGTACATTGAAATATATAACTCGGTAATTAAAAATTTTGAAGGAATATTGATAATAGCTTCTAAGTAATGATAATAGCTTTTACGTAATTGAATAAGACAAGGAGTACGTAAATGCCTGGTATTTTCTTTGTTTAAAAAAAGAACTATTTTCATAATTTTCAAATGATAAAGTACGTCATATTGTATATCGGGAAAAATTTTATGAGAACTTACGACATTACGAGACATTATCTTTGACAATTACAATGTGAGAAAGGAAATCCAGATTACTTTTTTGTTACCCTCAGAGGTTGGATTTACCAAAACTGATAATGGACTTAATTCTCTCCATCCTCTTTTCCAGTTACTCGTTCACCATTTCCCGCCAAATTCTTCAATCTCTTCAGAGCATCCCGTTTACACAGGGATGACGAGCCAATACATCTGAACCAACAGCTCATCGTGCGTACTCGTAAACTGAGACAGCAGCCATGGAACATCGATCGTTGTGAAAGGGAACAGGCAGAAATTAACTCCTCTGAAAAAGTATAATAAGATCAGACCAGCTATCAAGAAAGAGATTTTTTTGATGGTCTGAAAATGCAATCCCATGTAACAAATATACAATTTTGTATATTTGTTACACGAGATTGTTTTGTTAGGGGGATGTTTTTTCATTAGTACACCTTTTCTTGCCGTAATAATCAGCTTGGAACATAGCAAAATAATACAGGACAAAAAGCTAAGTTTTTTCTTTTGATTTTTTAAGCAGCAAAGTGTCTCTTTGTTTGCAGAGCAGGGGTTCTCAACCTTTTAGATACTGTGACAATCTTTTTAGGAGGTTGGGTGTTTTGTCAACCCCCTCTTAATTTTGATGCTGAATTTTAAAAAAAATCTACAAGAGTCGTAATTTTTAACTTGTAACAATCACGTGTCGCTATTTAGAAACATTATTACACATCACCTTGACAATAACACAAAGAGTGAAACATGTTTAAAATCAGTAATTTTATACAGTCACATAGTTTTGTGGTATAAAAGTATTCCAATTTATTTAATTTTATTTTCACGAACTTTGCGACCCCCTCCTAGGCACCTCCTGTAACCCCCCCAGGGGTCGTGACTCGTGACCCACTGGTTGAGAACCTCTGCTTTTGTAAAATTTCTAAAGACTGAGTTGATTAAGGGATTTTTATACCACCATATTTCTATATACCCTTATATTCCTCCGTTAGAACGATAATTGCATAAATCAACTTTGCTGATCTATAACACGAACGTTCTGAACAAGAAATGGGACAAATTTTTAGTGACTATCAGAGACGTACACCTTCTAAAAACTACGAAATTTGTGTGAAGAAATTTATGAATCACCCCTATAGTTTGTAGTTTGCCTTTTTATGTGTGGCAGAGAGAATCGAGTCAGCTGCTCTTTGAAAGGGAGTTGATGTGTGTCCAGCAATAAAATCTGTTTGGAAACAGTATGGTGGTTCCCTGGAATTTCACCACGCGTATATTTCCAGTCTTTTTCTCAATAAGCCATCTCTTTATGCCTTCTACTGCGGTTGAATTAAGTTTAGCTTTTGTGGTAGGAGTTTCTCGAGAAAAGTTTTCTCCAACTCAACTTATTAGAATTAGTTTCCAGCCTTCAAGGCTTCCAGCCTTCAAACTTAATTCAATCGTCAATCGCGTGTATATTTTTTACTTTATTTCTCTAACGTTTTATCTTTCTACAGAAGGGAAAAATGTTCAAAACTTTAATAGGAAAAATTGAAAATTTTTATTTTTGGGAAAAAATAGAAATATATGCTAAGATGTATTTTTTCGATAATTATTATAACACTATTGATTTGTCTTGCAAAAGGGGAAAAGATTACAGAAGATAATTTCAAAATAAGTGTCAAACGACAAGTTATTTATTATTATAATCTAGTAAACATTTTTATAAAAGTGAGATGAGTTATTTGTGTGTAAATTTCTGTTATCATTGAATGTGACTCAATTAGCCAATCAGATAACTGTTCAAAAATATTTTATTAAACCTTCTAACTGATATATTCATTATAAATATACTTTGAAATATTGCATTGCAACTTGCAACAATAAGAATTTAACCAAAAGAAATGGTACATCCTCTGGGATATATATTCCATTAACATACATACATAAGGAACGGGTAAAAACGAGCTAAGTGCCATAGTAAACAAAGCCTTATTTACAATCCCAACAATGTATGCGTCAGCCTTCTCTATACAATAACTCATGATAAATGGAAGCACACACTAATGCAACTGGACTGGAACAATAGTGCCCTCACTCAATTCACAAACTCAAACATTCCGCGTCAAAACTATCCATTTATCTATCACACTCCATCGAGGTACGAGTGACAGTACGTAATACAGCACACACAAGAGTTGTTCCACAGCATTGATTAAAAGAGGAAGAGAACGCATTAGGAGCGTCCCTCAAGCTATTACACACAGCATACACTGACTGCAGCAGTATGCGGGCACACAGAACCGCATTTGAATATAGATTAATAGAAATATTAGCATTCCGGGGTATACGTCACGTTCGATAAATGGGGGTCTCTATTCGAGTCACGTTTCTCCCCCTGTGTCTCCTGCTCAATAAAACACGGCGCTTCGCCAGAGCTATTTGTTGGCGTCGAATAGAGGAGAGAATAACAGATTATGTGCGTTGCCATGCCAACTCATCCCGGGATGCGGGGGAGATGCAGTTGATGGGAGGGTAATAACATCCAGCGCTGTGGGGGAAGATAACATTGTAGGGGAGGGATGCTGCTGCAGCTGTCTCATTTTATGCTGAGGCAGATGATGCTGTAAGGCCCTTAAGTAAAAGGTTCTTGTGTTTGATTATGGTGTGTATAGGGGAGGGGTAAATATTTGGAGAAGTTGTCGGTGTGTTTGTATGTTGAGTTTTTTGTGCAGAGGCGGGATGTAGGTAAAAAAGAGGGTTTTTTTTCGTATAGTATTACCATAAATCCCTCCTTCAGAAAATTTACGAAGGCATCTTTCATTCTCATTTCTGCTCATCAGAGCTCAGAAGATATTGTTATCTGAAGTTTAATAGATATATATTTAGAGAATAGAATATTTTTCTCATGACAGATTTTGTCCTTTTTAGGAGTGATATTGCCTTGTGTGTCTGAATGTTAAAATGGAAAATGAGTTTAAATTGTTGTACCACTCTTTCAAAAATTTTAATTCAAGTTTTACACCAAACTATTATTTTAGAAATTTTTCTTTCTACCAATCAATCGGTCTAAAACGTTTCAGATCACTTTGATTTAACTGGTACAGACCAATTAAAATACTAATTGTAAGAAACAAATAGTATTTTAAAAATTGAAATTTAAAGTTTTCTTAATTGTGACATAAAAAGGAGACCGTGTGAATTAAAATTTAAGTATGGTTTAAGAGTCTTTTAAAAAAGGAATGAAACCATAGAGTTAGGTGCAACTCCTGTTTTTATTAAAGCAAAGCACTACAAAATAGAGTAAACAAAGAGCACTGCTTATTCGAAAATTTCGTTGTGTCTGAAAAGCATAACATTGCGTGTAACACAAAATTTTGAGTTCACAGCACAATTCAAAGAAGTTTGAAACTAATATTTAATTCGACGGAAGTGTTTTAAACCAGTTTTCCCTTGTTGGAATGCGCTTTCAGAGTCTAAAAAGTTAATTAATATTTTTGTATCATGATCATAAAAATGGAGAAGGTCTTAAACACTTTATTAAAACACTAAAAACTATGAACCCTTATAGTTTGTGACCAAATACTACCAATCAAATAAAAGAAACTCATAAACCGGTTTTAAAACTTCAATAAAACTCAAGAAAAACAGCCGAGAGCACTTCAAAAAGCGGGGTAGATGTTTTAACGATGCTAGTTCAAATATGTTTTTGGTCATCGTGCTTTGTGTGACGAGTTATTTTGTTCTTTTCTTTTTCCATGAACCTTTGGACCAATAATTGCTCGTTTCTTACAGGGATTCTTGGAATGTGCCACAAACAGAGGCAGTTTTATTGTCTGTAATAAAAATTTCGATACTTATCAACTTGATATAAATCGACAGACCGCAAAATTTCGTGATTTGAACGTCAAGCTGTGTTTTTGCTTTGTAAGTTGCTTGCTCATTGATGTGTCATCTTCACATGGCAAACATCTCTCCTTTTGAAATGATAGTTTTTTCTTTCAACATGATGCTGAATTTTGTCTCTTTATCATCCTGTGCTTCATACTTCCCTTTTATTTTTATTAAATTAAATCTATTTAGTCAATCACTCATAAGACAATATTTGTTAAAAAACAAAATACTTAAATGTTCCATTTACAAATTCAACTTGGTGTGTCCTTGTTCATTCAACCCGACAATCTTCAGCATATTTTTGTCGCTTTATCTTAACAAAAGCTTTTCTAAACCTCTTTTAAATAAAGATAATTAAACTATAATATAAAATCCTAAGGAGAGAATCTTTCATAATTACTATTTTTAAATCAGGTATTTGTTCATCTTTTATTCTGGAATAACTAATAATACCAACACCATTCGTATAACATAAAGAGGGTGTTTATTAAAGGTACAATGAATTAGAAGATCAATATTTCATGTAAAATAAATATACAGAAAAATATTTCCTTCCTTACAAAGTATCAAAGTTTGAATCCAAGTTAATTTTCTCTCCTAAAAGAAATAGCTTTCAAAATACAACGAAAGCCAAGGAGCAGTATGAATATTATTTAATTATCGACATTCACAAGAGCTTGTGCTCATTCTCTTATTTCGCTTAATCAGCTTAAAAATTTTGAGTCTGGGTTGCGAAATAAAATGCTGTATCATCTTTCTAAATGTAAATGTCTAATTGGGAAGTATATCCTTCAATTGATATGGAAATTTATTTGTTAGAGACTTAAAAGGGGATAGAATTGAGGCACTATTATTTCATCCTTCAAAATCTTACAGAAAATTTTGAGAATTCAATACTTAGTTAATGACTATTTTCTATTTATAAGATAAGCTATATAGTTGGTTCAGTTAGAATTAATTGAGATTTCAAATTCCATTCCATTTGAGGTAATAGGAGGAAAATGTTGTGGCTGATAATAACCAATTATCTGCATTTACCTATTTTGAGCATATACTTAACTATTAGTCGGTTCATGCAAAATACAAATAAGACCCAAAGGCACACATGAGAATGGAATCACAACAAGCTCACAATCCTACTGTGTAAATTCTAGAATTAAGAAAAATATTTTACCATTATTATATGAAAAGTGACACCTACAATCTACATAATCGAAGAATGTAGAAAATTTTTTTGAGAACTTTTGTCTAAAATAGCTTCAAAACATCACCCTTCTCTCGAAATAAATACACTCACACTGGTATGGTAGCACCGCTTCAAAACGCAGACTTTATAATCAGTGAAAGTTAGTTATTCTCGACATAAATCTCTGGCGGCCGCCACACTAGCGGCTTGAAGACGCCAAAGTCATTAAAAAATCGTTAAGATTCCTGTCAGGATAGGGGAGACTGAGGCTCAACTCCATGCTTTCTCCCCTATCTCGACAGGAATCTTAACGACTTTTTTAGGACTTTGGTGTCTATAAGACGCGTAGTGTGACGAGAGCCTTAGCCATTCCACTCACCACCCCAACAGAGAGCAGGCATCACACTCACACCTACACGAAAAAAAAGAGGAGCCCCCACACCGAAAGAGCATCCAGACCGAGCATAGTATCAATAACAAGCTCACAGGCCCGATAATTGCCGCTCAAGGGGCCCGGAGAGGCGCCCCTGCCCTCAAAACACGCCCCGCTGCCTCCAAAAAAATTGCCCCTCGAAGGGCCCCCAAACAGGAACTACGGGATCCGAAACAGATGTGGGGAGGATTAGAAGGGGGAGAAACCCCCCATAGTAGTAGTAATAATAATAACATAAAAGATGGAAGCTGGCCAAATGGCAGAAGGAACAGCCCATGGAATGCTTCTCCCGTCGGTAGAATGTCAGATGGAATAGGTTGAACATCCTACCTCTTCTCCCATTGAAGTGAGATGACAACAAGGTTTAAAATTCCACTTGTATTCATGGGCGGATACATAGGGGGTCATAGGGAGATATACCTGCCCAACTTTTTGAAAAATTTCTATTTTCTTTATGGTAACTCACAGTGGCGTATATAGAAATGTATTTCGGGAGGGGCCCAAAATTATTCCTCACCCCCTCCCAATAATATACAGGGTGTTTCAAAATTGCGTTGCACGGCTTTTATTCGGAACCAACGGCTCCTAGGATCATGGAAGTACGGTCTACCCCTTGGTAAGTGACCCTGGAGAATCCATTGATATGACTTACAGCGCCCCTAGCGGCAAAATTAAAAAGTTAAAAAAATTAATTTAAAAACTAAAGGAGTTAGAGCAAAAACCCCAGTGTAAGTATTGTTGCCAACGTCATGAAGAATTCACTGAAGAAAATTTGATCAAAATATCTTGAATATTCGCGGAGATATTAGCATGTGAGAAAATAGCACTTTTTCAGGGTTCAAAATATAAAAAGTTCGCATATTTCCAAATTTTTCAGTGTTATTGTGTAGTTTTGTGTTTTTTTAGTTGAAAGAACACAAAATTTAATCAAAAAATCAAAACAATTTGCAAATATGCGAACTTTTTCTTTTTGACCCCTGAAAAAGTGCTATTTTTACATGCTAATATCTCCGCGAATATTCAAGATATTTTGATCAAATTTTTTTCAATGAATTATTCAGGACGTTGGCAACAATACTCTCACTGAAGATTTTGCTCTAACTCCTTTACTTTTTAAATTTATTTTTTAAACTTTTTAATTTCGCCTCTAGGGGCGCTATAAGTCATTTCAGTGCATTCTCCAGGCTCATTTACCTAGGAGTAGACCTTACTTCCATGACCCTAGGAGGCGTTGGTTCCGAATAAAAGCCGTGGAACGCAATTTTGAAACACCCTGTATATAGGTTTAATGAAACTTTTCAATACATTTAACGTAAATTTTCGGAAATTTGACCCTAAAAAACGGGGTTTTAACTTTTTTGTATACTTAGTTCGAATTTCGGGGGTTTCATTGGTAAATTAAATATACGCCTTTGGTAAATCATGTTTTCAGGGTCTTCAGAGACAGCTTGCCACCCCCTCCCCAGAGTTCCAGCAGCGTTCCTCCCCAGGGTCCCCACCTAATCCGCCCATGTTGCTGTATAATGAAATAAAAAAATTTTCTTTTTTACTTATTTAGAAGCTGTGGACATAAATACAGGTTAAAACCTGAATGGGGCCCAGTTATTTCCTTTATTACGGTTTACCTCAACTTTTCTATCCAGAAATATCCCCTTTATGAAACTCGTAACTCGTCATGTATTTTTACCACAACTTCAGTTGCCTTTGCAGGGCTATAGCCAATGTGTTCTCTCGTTAATATCATCTCTATGGTTTTTCCACTCCGGTCGTTAACAGGATTAGGCGTAGAGGATTATTTCTCTAGGCAGTCAGGTCGGCTTTGTCGTCCGGGAGATTTGTCGAGGAGATAGATTAATCGTGTTTTCGACTGCAGATGTCGAGGCTTTTTTATGTGCGAGTTCGTTTTTTGAAAAGCAGTCGCAGTCCTGCTGTGTATGTACGAAGTAAGTTGTGGTTGGTGTGACAGAAGCAGATATTGTTAATGAGCTTGGAGAGGATGATTCAATAGGGATTACCATGTTGTTGTAACTATGATAGTTTGAATGTGGTTGATTTTATTGGATGCTAAACTGAATTTTCAGGGTACTTAAGGATTAGCATGACAAAGTTACAAAGTATTTTGATTTTTTCTCTCGCATCTATTTACCCTTCTCACATTCCAAAATAAGGTGATAAAAAAGATATTGAAGCAAACTAGAAAGAGGGTAGTCCACATTTATGTAAGATATACAAAACTCTTTTAGGCAACTTCTGAACTGAGAAGATGTTTCCCTGGATTTTTAAATTTTTTTGCTATAATAAAACAAATATTTGCTTAATGTGTTGCATTGTGTTGCATTAATTTTTTAAAATGATTTCTATAGTGCTGTCTAAAAGACGGCTGTTTAAGTCTAGTTCAATGTGCTTTTAAAGTATGTACAAATTAAACTTTTAAAAGGTCATAATAACTATTAAAGATAGTAAACGATGTGGACGAATAAAAATGTTTACTCATTCCAGATATCACAAGATCTGATCTCATCCTTCAAGCTAAATAAGTACAATGATAAAAATCTACCACTTAAGCGAGATGAAATTTACTCCACTCAATTAAGATTCAGCTGGTTTCCTGGGCTGTGTAACAGGGTTAACGCCTTAGCGATGACCCTAACATTGTTGTTTTTCCAATTTAAACTATATTTATCTGTGTTGACAGCTCGGGCATATCTTTGTTATCTTGTTACAAACTGCACACAGGCGACACAGGTTTCTTGTTTCTTTTGTATTTCATCAAAAACCGGGTTGACTCAATTTAAGTTTAACTTCAAAAAATACTTATCTTTCTAATTTAGCATTCACTTCATATAAGATATTCGGAGGGAGAATGGGAAGAGTTTTTAAATGAAACCAACTTTAACTATTTTAAATCCTGGTAGAAAAAATAATTTTAATAAAATTATACTAACTTGTTTATTTTCTTCGAATAAAATTTTCAGATTAGTTCAATTTTTCAAAAGGGTTCACCTTAAAAAACTGAATTATTCTTCTATCTTTTTCCGAAACTATTTTCTATTTATAAATATGTAGAAAATATTTTTAAGGTTAAAGGTTGTCCCCAGTTAGAATCCTTCATTTAAGAACAATAAATGAATAAAAGAGAATCTGGTATTAAGTTATGGTTCTCACCTTCATCTTATGTTGTAATGTAGTCAATCCATACAATCATCACATGAGTATTCCTCATACGTCATCACTATACGTCTCTGAATATTTTATTGAAAAACATACATAGGGATGAAAAGTAAATAAAAGCATGAGAGACGTTTATTCTATGAATGAAGATCATCTGTTCCTCATTCATTGAATACGTGGAACGCGGAAGATGGGTGCAGGGACATCACGTTGGTTCCAAAAAAAGCCGCGAAAAGGACTTTTGAAACACCCTGTATATACAGGGTGTTTCAAAATTGCGTTGCACGGCTTTTATTCGGAACCAGCACCTCCTAGGGTCATGGAAGTAAGGTCTACCCCTAGGTAAGTGACCCTGGAGAATCCATTGAGATGACTTACAGTGCCCCTAGCGGCGAAATTAAAAAGTTAAAAAAATTAATTTAAAAACTAAAGGAGATAGAGCAAAAACCTCAGTGAGAGTATTGTTGCCAACGTCAAGAAGAACTCATTGTAAAAAATTGATCAAAATATCTTGAATATTCGCTGAGATATTAGCATGTGAAAATAGCACTTTTTCGGGGGTCAAAAAGTAAAAAGTTCGCATATTTGCAAATATTTTTGATTTTTTGATAAAATTTTGTGTTCTTTCAACTAAAAAAACACAAAACTACACAATAACACTGAAAAATTTGCAAATATGCGAACTTTTTCCTTTTTGACCCCCGAAAAAGTGCCATTTTCACATGCTAATATCTCCTCGAATATTCAAGATATTTTGATCACATTTTTTTCAATGAGTTCTTCTTGACGTTGCGTTGGCAACAATACTCTCACTGAGGTGTTTGCTCTATCTCCTTTAGTTTTTAAATTAATTTTTTTAACTTTTTAATTTCGCCGCTAGGGGCGCTGTAAGTCATCTCATTGGATTCTCCAGGGTCACTTACCTAGGGGTAGACCTTACTTCCATGACCCTAAGAGGCGCTGGTTTCGAATAAAAGCCGTGCAACGCAATTTTGAAACACCCTGTATAGAGCAACGGCGCTGTAATTGCCTTTCTCTCATCAGTGGGTTTAATTTATGATACGACTTATCTCATACTGATGAAATTCGTTTGGAAGACAACGCCTATCATGTTCTTGTAAAAACATCCTTGTAAATATTTGCGATTTAAAGATGACACCATACCATACTCTAATTAAGAGGATATCATCTCGTAAATAATATATTGAAAATATTTATACTTAAAAAGCTGACAACCGATTAAAAACTGATTAATTTATCTGTTAAGTTAAACTGTACAAAAGGTTGGCCCTTAACAGTATGGGGCCTCGGGATCGGAGGGCCCCGGGTTCGATTCCCGACACCGCTGAAGACCTATCGAGTTGCGGAGTACGTGCTCGTTAAATCTGTGGGTCCGAAAGTCCTGTGGTCGGTCATGACGCAGTTTACCATGGGATCAGGTCTTACAAGACTATTTTCCTCACCTTCAGAGACATGGCCAAATTGTGGAGGTGGTGAAAGTTGAAGGCTGCATCTATCATCCGAGGCTTAAGTCGGACTCCTGCCATTCATGGGCCTCACTTTCTCAGGAGCCGCACCCTCATTGCCTTAAAATCCTGTACGCTTTGCGGTGGAGCTTGGATATTCCAAGTGGCATAAGACAACAAAAAACACAGAAACAAAAAAGTTAAAAATATGCTGCTCCCACACCTTAACTTTGTTCCAATGCACAAAAAATAATGATTGGAAAATTTTAGCCAAATCGGATAATATTAACCCGACCCGCAAAAGCCTTAAAGTTGTGAGTTTTTGGTCATTTTTTCGAAAAACAGACAAAAACCGATGATTGAATCTTCACAATTTTTTCGCTATATTTTATGATGAACTACTATTATTCCAGATATAATGCCACAAGTTTCGTTTTTTTAATGGATGAAACCCATTGGAAAAGGAAGAGAATGTAACAAAAAATAAAGGAAAAATAAATTACGGCCGATCTGAGGGTCGGGAAAAGGAAGGGGGGTAAAAAAGGGGGTTTTTTAGAATAAAAACGGTTTATCTCGATTTCCGGCAAAACTACAAGTTCTATGGAAAAAATTTAAACAGCAAAGTTGTAGGTAATAAAAAGATCTACAATTTTCGTATTCACACTTTTTTCATATAACCTCAAAATTTATGTGAAAAATTCAAATAATTAATTTTTTGGTTTTCGAAAAAATTGATTTTGGCCGATCAAAAAAAAAATTTTTTCACGAAATTCGGTGAAAACTTACCTTTTGATGTCCCCAACACACTTTAATTTTTTTTATTTAAAATATTTATTTTTTTCTCCTTATTTAGACTTGATATATCGAAAAAGCACCCTAATTTTCAATCGAAAATTCTCACGTCAAAATATCTGCTTTTTTTTAAAGTCGGTGGGATTTTTGTTCGTTGAAATCTCTACTTTCTGATGGTGTAAAAAAAATATATGCATCACTATGGTAAATGTTCTCAGAAAATGCTAAGAAACGAAAAAAAGCTCGAAGAAAGTTCAATTATAAAAACCATACAAAAATACCATTTTTGAAAGAAAATCTTTTATCTAACGAGAAAAACAAGGACAAAATAATAAAACCGTTATTTAAAGATTACAGTCACAAGGATTTTCGTGTAAACAAGCAGAAGAAAATGCAGACGAGCTGACATAATTAAGACCTCGATAGAAATTGACAGAGATAGTAATAAAACTGTCGTTGTTGTAGGACAAGATATTGATCTTTTGGTCCTTTTGAATCAATTGAATTCAAATAATCATGACATTTATTTTCTCAAGCCAGGTTATGGAAATGTAATATATCTATTTTTCACGTCAGTTTCAAATATGAATCCTTCAAAAATATCGTATCATTTCTGCATGTTTTTCTGATATTTCCTTGCAAAAATGGTATTTTTGTATGGTTTTTATTATTGAAATCTCTTCGAGCTTTTTTCATTTCTTTGCATTTTCTGAGAAAATTTACCATAGTGATGCATATATTTTTACACCATCAGAAAGTAGAGATTTCAACGAACAAAAAGCCCACCGACTTTTTTAAAAAAGCAGATATTTTGACATGAGATTTTTCGATTGAAAATTAGGGTGCTTTTTCGATATCAAGTCAAAATAAGGAGAAAAAATAAATATTTTAAATAAAAAAAATTAAAGTGTGTTGGGGACATCAAAAGATAAGTTTTCACCGAATTTCGTGAAAAAAATTTTTTTTTGTAAAAGATAAAAATAAAAAACCAAAAAATTAATTATTTGAATTTTTCACATAAATTTTGAGGTTATATGAAAAAAGTATGAATACGAAAATTATAGATCTTTTTATTACCTACAACTTTGCTATTTAAATTTTTTCCATAGGACTTGTAGTTTTGCCGGAAATCGAGATAAACCGTTTTTTATTCTAAAACCCCCCTTTTTACCCCCCTTCCTTTTCCCGACCTCTGATCGGCCGTAATTTATTTTTCCTTTCTTTTTTGTTATATTCTCTTCCTTTTCCAATGTGTTTCATCCTACTATTATTTTTTTTCACTTTTTACCATTTTCAAAGGCTTCAGCACTGGTCTAATGGAGGAACATTATAATTAAACTAAAACAATGCTGTATCTTGCAATTGAATCGTCAGTTTGAAGAAGGGAATAAGTCCAAAAAATGACAAATTGACTTTTTGTGCTCAAAACAATCTCTAAGCTTTGCTCTACACATGGGTGAAAAGAGGGGAACAATAACTAACCCCTATAGGGAGATATCGCCCCTTGAAGTTGTGAAATTGATGTCCATTCATTGTATTTTTTAAGCTAATTTGGAATTAAAGTTAATTTTTCTTCCTCCTCATATTCTTTGTGCTGTAAACTAAGTTAAAATAAAATTTTCTCTTAATTTCAATGTTTTTCAAACTTTTTTTTATGTAGGGAATGTTTGACTCCATTCATATTCACTCACTCCATTGATACTGCTTTAATAACCCAGTTTCACAATAATTTTGAATTTCATTTGTCTTATTCTTTTTATTTCACCCTTTTGTGGTGTAAACTAAGGAGAAATATAATTTAAATGTGATTTTAAGGGTTTTTAAAGATTTTTTCATCAGAAAAATTTCATAAGGTGTAAGAAGGGAATAAGTCCATCAACTTATTTTGGCTGTAAAATATTTTTGAATACAGTTATATTTGTTTTGATGATTGCTCTGTTTTCTAAATAGGGTTCTGAACTTCCAGTAAAAATTTCGCGGTTATACAATGAAAATTCCATTACTTATACAGTTTTTTTCGATTTTCTCAAAACTTGATTTTTGGACTTATTCCCTTCTTCAAACTGACGATTCAATTATTAACAGCCTTCTTTTTTATTTTTAGCGTATTTAAATTAATTTGGGGGTTTTGACGGTTAAACCTGGTTTAAACCTCTGTCATGTCAAAAACTAGTTTTTGACGGCTAAAACCCAACCCTGCTTTTCAGGATTTATTGATGTAAGCTTGAAATCACTGACTATTTTTCTCTAATACGAAACGCAAAATAAAGTGCAACTTTTTTTCATGGTGACTCCCAATTTTTATTCCCGCATATGAAAGATCATACCATTTAAACCCTAAATACCCAGTTTAATTTAATTTGGTCATTAAATAAAGCCATGGCTCAAAGTTCAAGTTTGAAAATTTACAAGTAAAAGCCTGAAAACGGTCGCCGTCATCCGACCGCCCGCCAAGGCGAAACTAGTAGCAACCCTCGCTCCTCATTCTGTCTTTTTCGACCACAACAACAGAAAGGATTTGAATGGTTTCAAGTTGAATTAAAAATACATGAGACCTTTTCTTTTTCGAAATTTTGCTGATTTTAAAAAGCAGAACACATTTCGTTTTGAATATTTAAATTTTGTTTATTTTTGTTAATATGTAATATTTAGTTTTTTAATTTTTAATTTATATGAGACTTTTTCTACTTATTTTTTAATTTTAATAAAATAAAGTTTCATTCGAAAAATTATTTGCGTAATAACTAAATATTCAAAGGATAATTTCCGTAAGGTATTTTACCAAACACAAAGTGCTTTATAATAAGTTAAGAATCCGATTTCCTCTTTCAAATCTAGGGGATTTTATGTGAAGTAGATATTAAAGGATTGAAAATAAACTTTTTAAACAAAATTAATATTTCATTTCTCGTTTGTTAATATTCGGTTAAAATAATCTTGTCTCTCATATTTAAAACTTCCATTTTTTAATCAGGGTCTTGTAAACATTGATCGACTAATACATATTTTTCTTTTACAATTTTCTAAATTTTGGATTGCCACCGACTTGCACCCTAAACTTTGGGGTTTTGTTTAGAAAGACGTTTTTATTTCAATTCTGAAAATTATGAGAAAAAAACTTGTTACCTAAAAAGGGATTTGGCAAATCGTGATCATCATATGCGATGTCATATCATCACTTGGTCTCGTCATTGGTCTAACTGTGACTATGAAAGTGATTTCAAAACTTATCACATTATTTGTTGATCAAAAATATTGGACACTCTTCTATCATAGTCCCAGTGACAATGCGATCACATTTATCCCATTGATATTGCGATCACATCCGACACCAATGTGATTGTCACAAAATGATGACAGGGTCTATCACATAGTTGTAATTGTTGTTATTTTAAAATTAATAAATTATTCTACTTAAGCTTTTTAAATCAACTTAATCGGTGTTTTTAGTTATTTCACCAGATTTTATAAACATTAAGCGATGTATTGATCACATAAAACGATATATTATATTTTAAGTTAAATGGGAGTGATCGGGACCAGTCATTTTCTTAACATAATCCGATTGATAATATTAACTGTGATCACTATAAGACTATGTTACGTAACCTTGTTTTTGATCATTTCTGATCCCCTCCCTTCCCCTTTGCCAACTAAGATAAAATCAATCCGCAAACTTCCCAAAAAAAATGTAATCGGATTACTTTCAATCCAATTACATACGTAGTTAGATTGAAAATTTCAAATGTCATCAAACTACAAAAATAATCAGATTATTTTCATTCAATCAAATTACAAATATAGTTTCATTGCGCCCAACTCCTGTTCCAAATAACTGGTGAATGTAATGTAAAAGTATCATTTCTTAAAAACGGGAAAACAAAAATGCGAAATGCGCCAAACTGTGAATTGATTGCCAAATCCAGCAACCCCACCCGTTCCATCGATGGAGCGAGCGGTGAGCAATGTAACGTTTTTTTTCGTCTCCCCTACCATACCTATACATGTCTGAATTATTTGATAAATCAGGCAGCTGGTTTTTCAAACTTGGCCGATAGTCCCGAGAACCTTTTATCAGCTAATGGCGAAAGGCGATCCTCCAGTTTCAGAAATCCTCAAATTAAGAAAAATATCACGGAATTAGAAAACAAAGAGGGTGGAAAAATTCGAATTCTGTCAATGTAAAAAGTCGCTATCTTATTCTTTCTCAGTTCCTACAAATCTCGATTCCGACTTCAGTATCAAAAAAACTCGCAAAACGTGTTTTGAGCTTTCGACTTCATTCAGTTTGCGTTGTGAAAGCGGTGAACCTTCAGATGAGGTATTGAACATGATGGACGAGTGTGACCCACTAGTTTCCAGAATGCTCATAACCAACGTTCAAGGCAGTTTTCTCGATCACTGGAAAGACAGAGAATATGATAATAAGAATTCAATCGATAAAGAAAGTCGCCCTTCTTCCTCAAATTTTTCAAGTAACGGTTTTGAAACTCCAGATTCAGCTTCTTTTGAGCCATCGGCCTGTAGCTCAAATATTTTACGTGTTGAGAACTGTGAACCTTCTTTTGAGGTAGTGACCTTGGATTACGATTCTTCTGCTTCCGAATCGCTCAAAACTATGGATCAAGAAACCTTTCTAAAAAACCTCAAGAAAACTGGAGACTGTGAAATTCCGAATTTCATTAACGAAAAAAGTCGTGCCCATCGTTCGAGTAGCAGATCTGAATCCGATGCTCATCAGAAAAATCCCTGTTCAGCTTTTTTCGAACCATTGGCCTGCAGTTTACATGATCAGAACTGTGAACCCTCCATCGAGTTAGTAAGCTTAGATGACGAATTGGATTCTTCAGCACCCGAAATATTGATAACTGGAGTTCAAGGAAATTTGCTTGCTTACAGGGAAGATGAAGATGGGAAAAATTCGAATTCCAGTGAAGAAAAAAGTCGAGATCCTTTCTCACAACTTGCATATGACGGATCTGAAACGGATTCTCAAGAAAATCCCATTTTAGCAAGTTTTCAATCCTTAGCTTGTAGTTTACCAAAAAAAATGCGTGGTCAAAGATGGGAACCTTCCATTGAGGTAGTAAGCTTCGAAGACGAAAAGGATTCTTCTTCACCCGAAATGCTGATCACTGCAGTACAAGGAAATTTTCTTGATCACAGGGAAAATGAAGACGAAAGTCGAGATCTTTTCAAACATTCTGAATACGACGGATCTAAAACGGATGCTCGGGAAAATCCCAGTTTAGCCTCTTTTGAATCATTACCTTGCAGTGCAACGAACAATTTACTACAAGCTCAGAGCTGTAAACGTGAACTATCCATCGAGGTAATAAGCTTAGAAGACGAATGTGATTCTTCTCCTCCCACTGCAGTTCAAGGAAATTTTCTTGGGCCCAGGAAAGATGGAGACGGTAAAAGTTCAAATCCTATTGAAGAAAAAAGTCGAGGTCTTTCCTCATATCTTGCAAGTGACAGATCTAAAATCGATGCTCTGGAAAACCCCTGTTTTCCCTCTTTTGAACCATTGGATCTCAGTTTACCAAACAGCTTAAAGGCTGTCAGCAGTGAACCTTCCGTCGAAGTAGTAACTTTAGAGGATGAATGCAATCCTTATGTATACGAAATGCTTATAACCGAAGTTCAAGGAAATTTCGATGGTCATGGAAAGAATGGGGAGTGTGATGAAAATTCAAATTCCACTGATGGAAAAAGTCAAAATCTTTTTTCACGTCCTTCATTTGACGGATATGAAATAAATTCTAATAAAATTCCCAACCTAAATCTTTTCGAACCATTGGCCTGCAGTTTATCAAACAGTTCCTGCCATAAAATCTCTAAACCTACTGTCGAGGTAGTATCCCTAGATGAAAGTGATTCTAATGCTACCGAATTGCTTATGACCACCATTCCAGTAAATTTAAACGTTCTCTGGAAAAAAAGAGGAAGTGAAAATTCCGATGAGAAAAAAAGTGAAGATCGTCTCTCAAATTCCTCAACCGGCGATTTAAAAATCTCCATTAAGGAATTACATTCTCTGGCCGAATACCATGAAACTTGTGTTTCATCCGAAATTACGACGCCTATCATTAAAAGCTCTTGTTCCGTCAAAGAACCTGTTGCTGAGCCTCCCAAAACGACATCGCCGTTGGGACCCTTGCCACCTCGGTCAGAATCGGCAGCCAAGTCTTCGCTATCCACTTCCACACTATCTGAGAGCTCGTGTGAGGAGGCGGTCGGGAGAACCGAGCAGTTTGTGTCCTGTCCCTATGCTGTCTGCTCTGGGAGAACAACCTCAGAGACGCATTTTTTCAAGGATATTCAACCTCTGGAAAGGCTGAACGAACCAACAAAGTCATCTGTAGATTGTTCTATTCGTCAAGATTTAGGCTCTTGTGACGAGATCAGGTGTCTCAAGGTCTCTGCGAGTTCTGAGCCGTCTAGTTCAACCAAAACTAGTTCATCATCAGCCGTCAAACCTTGGTTATGTGGATTGTCCCTCCCTAAAACACCCAAAGAAGCAGAAGGTCCTGCATTTTTTGATTCTGCAGCCGCATGCAGCTCAAAAAGAAGCTTCATATCTGCCAAGAGAAAGTCTTCGAGAGTGTATTCGGTCGTCCGTTGTTTGAGGCCACAGTGTAAAGACTGCGTCCCGTGCTTTTTTACTGCTCCGCCCCCTCCTTTCGAAGAGGGGTCGTCCCTGCGAAGGAACAAAACGACGTCTGAGAAGCATCCCGAAATCGTCAGAACGTGGTCGATCGAAAACGAATATCATTTGTTGAACTCGGATCTTGAAATGAGAACTCTGGACAGTTCACCTCCTATTAACTGTGCCATCACTATGCGACAGGGAAGGAAAAGGAAGGACAGTTCTCCTCCGGCCATGTGCGGGTTACTCCTTCCCGGAAAAGAACAGGACTGTGTAAAAACGCCCTTCAAGGAGAGTTCCCCCGTAAGGAAGAGAGTAAGCTTTGCCGCTAGCAACAAGGACGTTTCCGTTACCCTAGACCCCACGCTGAAGATAAGGAAAGGGGTTTGTGTGTACACCCTAAATAGACGTTCATTTAAAGATATTGGAAAAGAAGGAGAAGGCACTAAAATCTTGAAAAGAAAAAGAGGCCGTCCCAGGAAGGACACAAGTGGAAAGGAAGAAGGTTCGAAATCAGCGAACACTCAAATCGTAAAGCGAAGAAGAGGCCGTCCCTATAAGGACACAAGTGAAAAGGAAGAAGGTGCGAACACTCAATTAATAAAAAGAAAAAGAGGCCGTCCCTATAAAGACACAAGTGGAAAGGAAGAAGGTTCGAAATCAGCGAACACTCAAATCGTAAAAAGAAAAAGAGGCCGTCCCTATAAAGACGCAAGTGGAAAGGAAGAAGGTTCGAAGTCAGCGAACACTCAAATAGTAAAAAGAAAAAGAGGCCGTACCTATAAAGACGCAAGTGGAAAGGAAGAAGGTTCGAAGTCAGCGAACACTCAAATAGTAAAAAGAAAAAGAGGCCGTACCTATAAAGACGCAAGTGGAAAGGAAGAAGGTTCGAAGTCAGCGAACACTCAAATCGTAAAAAGAAAAAGAGGCCGTCCCTATAAAGACGCAAGTGGAAAGGAAGAAGGTTCGAAATCAGCGAACACTCAAATAGTAAAAAGAAAAAGAGGCCGTACCTATAAAGACGCAAGTGGAAAGGAAGAAGGTTCGAAGTCAGCGAATACTCAAATCGTAAAAAGAAAAAGAGGCCGTCCCTATAAAGACGCAAGTGGAAAGGAAGAAGGTTCGAAGTCAGCGAACACTCAAATCGTAAAAAGAAAAAGAGGCCGTCCCTATAAAGACATAAGTGGAAAGGAAGAAGGTTCGAAATCAGCGAACACTCAAATCGTAAAAAGAAAAAGAGGCCGTCCCGGGAAGGACACTAAGGAACAGTAGGATGAAGGCAGAATGCCTAAATGGGAGAAAGGGACTTCAGACTTATGGTATGATGGATGCTGAATGTGTATTTGGAACCCAAGAGTAAGACTTAGTGGACCAAGACCCTACACTTAGTGGAGTTGTTTCGTCCTGCTGAAATTATGATGGACACCATCACCAGGACAACTTGCACTGAATGGGGTACTTGAATTTAGCTATGCCTTATCCATTTCGACGATTTGGGTGTGTGCCCTTCGTATTCCAAAAATAGAAAGGACTTGCATATACAATTGTACAAATAACTGTAGTGTACATAGTGTAAATAAGTACACTGGCGGAAATAAATATCCCAACATTAAGAAGGTAAGAGATATAAAAGTCAAATTTATTTCTTTGATTGCACAGTATTAATGTGAATTGATTAAAAAATCAGCCTTCCTGGATGTTAGGGAGCCGAGAAAACCAGGAGGAGTGTTGTCTTCATAGGAGTCCATTACCACCGTCACACATCAGGGTATTTATTGAGTGACAGGGGCTCTAAATGGATTTTGAAGGATTGGAGGACCATGTTGCCTCTCCAGATAGTCAAAGTTCGTATAGTGCACCAGCGGACGTTGCTTACCGGGTTAGGTGGTTTCTCCACTTTCACCGGAAATGTTAAGAACGGATAGGTCAGGGTAAAAATGCAACATAGAAAAAAGAAAGCTTGGACATTGCGTTCATCATGTGGTTGTGAATTTTTCTCTTGAGACTTGTCCTCTGGCGAGGGATGAAGGTAAGACAGTAAGTTGCGAACCTCATTGATGCAGCTCAAATTGGTCAATGTGCCAGTAAATCATACTGAGGAGGTGTGGGAGTGCAATCCAATGCTTCACTACTGCTGTAACCTGCGTACAGAAAAAATCTGAAGATTACAAAATCAGCAGCTGAGTGCTCTCTTTTCTCGCTGTCTTAAAGTCATCTCTAATATATCGTGGGGCTCCAGACCGAATTGAGATTCTCTCATAAAATCTGTACCATGACATTGAGATGTTCATTTCATTATTTAGTGCACTATTGCCAACGTCAAATCCTGTGTTAAAAATTGAAATTTTTCTGAAGCTATGCGGGCCGAACGGGCAGTCCCCTGCGTTGTAAACGACATGCATTCCACTCTTACAGCTCCTCAGGATGATTTACGGGCACATTGACCAATCAGAGCTGCATCAATGAGGTTTGTCAACCTGCTGTCTATCTTTACCTTCAGCCCTCGCCTGCGGACAAGTCTGAAGAGAAAACTCCTATGTTGCATTTTTACACTGACCTATCCGTTTTTAAGATTTAAAGCCCACAAAACATGTCCGGTGAAAGAGGAGTGCACCATACGAACTTTGGCTATCTGGGGAGGCAACATGGTCCTCCAATCCCTCAAAATCCATTTAGAGCCCCTTTCACTCAATACCATGACGTGTGACGGCGGTAATGGACACCTATTGAGACAACATTCCTCCCTGATTTTCTCGGCTTCCTAACATCCAGGAAGGCTGATTTTTTAATCAATTCACATTAATACTATGTGCAATCATAGAAATAAATTTGCCTTTTATATCTCTTTTCCTTCTTGGTGTTGGGATTTTTATTTCCGCCAGTGTATTTCCTTTTTATAATTTTCGGACAAAATGGAATAATTAAAGAAACTATGATTCGGCATTTCTATTGTTCAGGCGTTTCTGCGAGTGTAATTAATTTTATTCAGCATATTTTTTCTAAAATTGTGTAACATTATGATGTTGAAAAATGAAAGCATTAAGTTATCGTAAACTATATTGGGACATCAGAATATGAACTTTTACTGCATATTTCCCTGTCGAAACATACAAGTTAAAATTATTTTGTATTATTATTTTATATTTACATATTTTGAAAGATTTTCATGTTTTTTACTTATTTTTTGCTGGAAAGCAACTAAGGTTTTGTACTTTATATAAAGAGGTAGCTACATTGTAAAACTTAAATTAATTAACATTAAAATTAATCAAATTGTTATGAATGTGAGATATTTGAACTGTAAAATAATGATAAATAATAGAAAAGTGATTAAGTTTAAATACACTGTAAAGTTTTATAAAGTAGTACTATTTAGAATAGATACAATACATCCATATCTATTCTTGCGCTGATGTCTAAAACTATTCATAATTTTCAAACAGTAAGCAATTTGTTTTTGATTGATAGCTCTCTAAAAATTATATAGCCGAACACAATTTGAATTTTTACAATTATATTTGCAACTGTTAAAAGATAATTTTTATAAGCAACCTAGCTAATAACTACCACAGTATAAGTTCCTTTGAATAGCGGGTTCTGTTTTGTTCTTGATTCTTTTGTTATCTTGTTTCCATTTGTAAATTGAGAAATTTTATTTGTAACTATGCTTTGTTCTAAGAGGAAAGCAAATAAAAAGGAAATTAGTAACTATATGTGCATACTTTTATTTCAAAAATAGGACCAAATTTGGGGTTATGAAGCACATAAATAGCAGTACAAGGAGAAGCATAATTAGTAATACATATTAGAGCATCTCTTGCCACTAAATTGTTATTGAATACATAGGTCATAAGTGGTATTTCTATAGTATAAACTGCCTTATTTGTTGGCTTAGCTCAATTTCTCAAAAACCGTTTCTTTTCTAGAGTTTTATTAATATCTAGAAAAATAAGAAACTAGTTGTTTGTTTTTCTAAATTGTAATTGTTTTTGAACACGAAAAATGCAGTTTCAAATTTCCCTAGAATAGGTAATAAAGATTATCTTAAATTACGTGTAAGAGATTGGATCCTAAGAACTTTAAATGCTTATCTAGGTACCTGTCAATTTAATTTTTTCCGATAGCGGATACTTTTCATAGATTATTTCATAATACAAGGGAGAGTATTGGCTATTTTTTCATGCTTTCTTTTTCAAACTGAGTAAATATGATTTTTATGATATATTTTATGAAGAGATAAATATTTATATTAGTTATATATTAAGGAGAAGTCTTGGGTTATCTGAAACCATCTCTCTCTCTTTATGATTCCATCATATCTTACAGAATTATTTTGATTCTGAATCAATTGGGATAAAAAATTCTAAAAAGCTCCTGAAAAAATAAAAAGAATGTAAAAAATTGAAGATCTATTTTCTTCCACTATGATGCTTAGGGAACGTACCCATACTACGTGACCCGTTCAGGGGAGGGAGGGGGGGTCTTCAAAATACCACGCTTGGTCACAAGGGGGAGGGGGGGCTTAGGGTTTCGTCCACGTAGTCAACTTCCTCTAGTCATTACGACAAATTTAAGCCAATTTAATTAGTGAAATTAGCCAAATTATTAATTAAAATTATAAAAATCAAGCCAAATTAAGTTTTTTAAACTTTCTGTTTGCAAATAATGATTGAAAACCGAATTTATGATTTACTACGTGAAAACTAGAGGGGGAGGGGGGGTCTTGGCATTACTACGGAATACGGATGGTCACCAAGGGGGGGAGGGGAGTCAAAAATAGTAAAAAATGGGTTACGTAGTATGGGTATGTTCCCTTAGGATACCGTATGTACAAATGTACATTTTTTTGTTTGAAATTGATTTCGAAATGACTCGATTTTTGTTACGTGTTAAAAAAAAGCTTTGCGTGTTAATTTTCAGCCACGAATGTAAAGCTTTCAACTTATTTACAGTTAGTTAGTAAACATAAAAAGCATTTTTTGAAAGTTAAAGCTTATACAATTTTTTTCTTTTCAAATTCATTAATTAATCATCTCTTTATTCATAAGAAAATAGAGCACGTCTCATACTCATAACATAAATTACCCAGTTATATTTGTTTTATATCCTAGGTCCTAGATGCTTTTGATGTTGTTGATTAAGATTATAAGTGTATATAGTTCTGTTAAAAAGCAAAAAGGGCTCTTTTGAAGTTTTTTTGTTTGAGAAGCTGAAAAATTATTGGGCTGAAAAATTGTACCCTACCTTCCCTAGAAGTTATGAAACACTTATCTGAAACACCCTGTATAGCTAAAGGCCATCCTTAAAAACCAAGCCAAAAGGTAGGTTTAATTTGAAAAAAAAACAGAATAGAGCTTTTTACATCACGTGATTTGACCCTAGCAACAGCCCAAACAATCGCCTAGCAACAGGTTTGGAGGACCGGGGCCCGGGCGTATGCTCAGTGCATCCACTCCACAATTGCACATGCTATTGTTTTTCACCATGGGTGTCCTCCACGGTCGTGAAAATTACTGGAATCCGTGAAAATAACTGGTCTTGACGTCATCGTGAAAAGCTCCATAGAAATATAGTATCTTAATTGCCTAATCATCCATTTCGCACTAGCCACATGGCACTAGCCACATGGGATGTTTTTGAATAAAGCAAAAATGAACTTTGAATTGGAGAATTCTAAGGTGATCCACCAAAGCGTTAGAAAAGTCCTTAAAATCTAAAAAGTTGGAATTTAAATTTACAGCAGCACTATTTTAAGAAAAATTAATTTTTATTCACACTATTATTTTAAGAATCAAAATAGGCATTCTAATTTAGTTTAAAATTAATTTAATAAGTAGGATTCAGGTTTTAAATAATAAAAGAAAGACATAAAAATAATTCTATGGAGTTTTATAAATAGAAATATAGTTAATTTAAGAAGGTTTTATCTCTTTTTAGAGACTTTTTTCATGTCTTTGAATCATATGAACCCTTACAAGAAATCCTACGAACTTTTTGGAGTTTATCATTCTTTTACTATAGATTAGGGGGTTGTTAAAAAGGACCTACCAAATGGACGGGGAATTTAATTTTTTCCCAATGTGATTAAGGGCCATATTCAGATCTTCGCCGACGGCGAAAAAGTCGGGCGAAATAGTTGAAACCACAGAGTATAGAGCTTAACAGAGTGTTCATCTCCATAGACGCTAATGGCAACTTTTTTAACAGGGCTTTTCCCATAGACAAATCTCCGGACACAGGACCCACCTCCTTACCTCTTATAGCTCCACCTCCCACCTGTCACTCACCCACTGAAGCTGCCTTCAAGTCGGCAGTGGAGGGAAAATATCTTTTTTCCCCATTCGCTATAGCGCTCTGGGGAAAGGAATCTATAGGTTAAAAATAATAAATCTTTATAAAACAATAATAAAATAAATAAATAATAATAAAATTTAATAGCTTTTAAATAAAATAATAATAGCTTTTAGAAATAAATAAATCTGTAAAATGAAGTAGGGAAATTGATTACCTACTTTAGGGAAATGTTCTACGATCTACGGGAAAAAGGGAAAAAAGAGCAGCGCCGATAAAATCAAAATGCAACGCCTGATAGAAGTTCCATATCCAATCAGGATTCACTTACGCATTAAGCTTTTTCTGATTGGCTGCTAGTGAACTGAATTATAATCTGCGAGCTGAATTAAATTAATGACCTAAAGAGGAAAACCGCCGTTTGGTATCTCTGGGTATTAATTAAATTAAGAAGATTACACCAAGATAAAAATCATTGAATGCGAATATAAACATTTCAAAATACTATAAGTAAATAATAATCAATTATGTTGTTAAATAAATTTTTCTTGTAAGTAATTAATATTTTCATTTTATGTTTACATGCTTATATAATTTTTTTTCAGTTCAACTAAAATGCTGTTCTCTGTGAATCCAGAAAGAAGTATTGAAAAGGGCAAATTATAAAAGTTTAAAAGGATGAAACTTCTATATAAATAGAAAGTTATCTTTTAAAAAATAACTATTTGATAAACTAGGGAGCTACCGCCCCCTGCTCGCTATCGCTCGCCAACCCCCGTTAACTGCTGACGCAGGGCCTTTCGGATCGCTTCGCAATCCAAACAAAACCCTGCTCACTAAAATTATTTATTTATAAAACATTCGTTATAACAATTAGTAGAAAAAACATCAATCAACTTTCCAGAAGCACACTCTCTTAAAAGTTAGAATATTTATTGGTTAAATTATCAATAATTTAATCAACACGTTTTCCTTGAAAATATCCATCAAGTCTGCTCGTGCTATTGTTATTCAATATTTACAAAAACGTTCAGCAATGAATCTGTTAAATTTAATATAGTACCTAGTAACTCGTCAAAATATCTAGTGTTTTATCATTCAAGTTTTAGTTTTAAAACAGACTTTTTAAACAATACGATTTAAGCTATTAAAAATGATGAGACAAAATCTACATTGCACTCAATGTTTACAAACAATTAATTTTGGTGTGTGAAATTCTATACTTGAATAGTAGATCTGTGAGTTTCTGGAAAACTCTTATCAGTCTTTTAAACATATTTTATTTAGAAAGTTCATATTTTGAAGCGCATTTTTAAAGCGTGAAAGGTATTATTTTCATCATTAAGGAATAGCGTCGGTTGGTCATTGTGATTGGAGGTATAATAAATTGTACGACAGTTTCTTGCTGTTAACTGCAACCTTATCCGTAATCCAGAAAAATGGAAATATCTTAGAATTGAGAATTTTTTTAGAAATTCTAAAGGCACTTTGCACATCCTCAAAAGAATCCGAACAGTTTGATACCAAAAACATGTTATACGGATCAGTAATTAAAAAGCCTTTCTCTGGAAACCATTTACAAAAACTTTTTTTTTGAATAGAGAGATAGTAATGGAAATTAATCAATTATTCATTTAAATTGTTTTGAGGTACAGTTATTGTATTTGATAATTTATGAAAAAAATTTTCCTCCTGTGAACAGTTACAATCCATAATTATTCAAATCGAATCATTATTGAGAAAAGAGTTGTATAAATGTTTGAACAAATTGGGGGGTGTAGTGCTTACTTTTTTTTGTTGATAATAAATAATCTTTTTGTGATTAGAGGAGTTTTTATATTTTTAAGATTTAGTTCATGTAATATACTTTAAAATTATTACAAGTTACACTTTTTTCTAACTGGAGTAATAAAAATTTGTTTGTAAAATCTGCCTCACTCTTTCTTACATGTTGTACTAATAAATTTCAATTTAATACAGAGTACCTGCAATACTTCACACATTTAACTGTAAAAAAACAATTTTTGCTCCATTGATCGGAAAATTCTCCAACAAATTAAGTATGCAGTTTATAATAGAATAAGTTGAAGAATATTTATTACAAAATTCCTAAACTTTTATTGAATCTATTGTAAGAATAAAAAAGAGAACTTTTAAATATTGTGCAGAAATGAAAATAGTGTAATTATTTATTTATTTTGTTTTATGAGCTTGCAAAGTTTCAGTTTTATAGATTTTAAAAGTGCAGCTGAAATTGGGAAATGATAATTAAGGATTAGTTTACTGCACCAATAAGGTAAGTAATATACTAACTCTTTCAGCCAGAATTATGAATTATAGTAGTTCCTACTTCCTAACATCAGATGTTAGGAAGTATCAGATGTTAGGAAATTCAATATAGTACAAGATGTTAAACATCTTGTACTATATTGAATTTAATGAATAATTCCTTTGATGAAAAGATATTTCCATGTAGTCATACTTTATAAAATAACTTACTTTTTTTCTATTGAATTTTTGTTTTCTACCCCTGCTACTTTCTCTTATTTTTATAACCTTCTTTCAAAATCATACAAGAATGAATTCCCAAAACATACTTGGAATTAAATTTGGGAAATGAAGCATTACTGTTATGAGTTACAAGAATTACTTGGTTATGCTCCTTATAAAGGTGCAAAGCTTGTAGAAATAAAAAAGATCAAATATTTTCTTTTTCTTTTATTGTTTTTATCAACTCTTTAATAGGTGCTCTCAGCTAAAAGCTTTAGCTTGGTTTCTAGTTCACTCAAACAACACAAGCGACTTGTAGAGCAGATTGAGTTTGTTTACACTTTTGGGAGCATGTGAATGCATCAGTGACGTTTTCCCGCCTTTTATAGATTGATTTTATTGGTCTCTAAGCCAGTGGCGTAGCTGGGTGTCACCCGGGGCGGAAGCTCTCGGTGTCACCCCCTTTTGGAATTCGGTTATAAAAAATAATAAAATTTGCAGACACCAGTCACCAGTCTAGAGCTGAGGGTCTCAGGTGGCCCCCCATTTTATATTTTTGTTCTTATGGCATTTAATTTATATTTAAAAATTTCAAAATTAAAGGTTTTAATTTACCGTTGCTTTTAATTTCCCAACTTTGCAACAACGAGTTATGATGTAAGTTATTCTTCAGTCCAAACCTTATATAGAAAATTATTTCAGGAAGGGCCCAAAATTATTCCTCAGCATCTCTCAGACATATTTGACAAGTTTAATGCAGCTTTCTTAATACATTTTAGGCGGAATTTTCGTCATGAAGAAGTTCTTAATAGAAAAAGTTATGTATAATAAAGTTAAAACTACCAAAGGGGGGTCTGGGGGTTCTCCCCCAGAAAATTTTTGAAAAATGGACTCAAAAATCAAATTTTTAATTAGTTTTGAGTCCTTTAGCTCGAATTTCGGAAACACATTTTTAGGTGGGATTTGCATTTTAACCAAAGTTCCAAGTACAAAAGAGGGTCTGGGGTCCTCTCGCCCGAGAAATTTTTTGAAATTTGACCCTAAAAACAAGATTTTAACTTGTTTTTTATACAACGTAGTCGGAATTTCTGGCTCCCCCCTTTTATACGCCCTTGGTCAACATATTCGGATAATTCAATCCATTGGCGTACCGGGAAATTTCTTTTGAGAGGGGCCCAAAATATTATTCCTAAAGCATTTTTAATAGGCTCAATCTAGCCTTTTCATACATTAATTGTAGCTAGAATTAGCATTTTTAGGAACTTGATATAAAAAAATTGCAGTTAAAACAGTTCCAAGCAATCAAAGGAGGGGTCTGGGGGCCTTCCCCTTGAAAAATTTTTGAAATGTAATCTTTAAATATAGTGCACAAACTTATGTTTGGATATTTGTGACACTGGGTGACACCCCTGATAAAACCCTTCTTATGTGGGAAAAATTAGCGAAACCAGAAGATGAAACAGTTGGGGTATTCAGAATTTTCCTGAGGTAAGATGTGAATTTAAAATTTACTCATTTAAGAATAAAATAAATATCTGATGGACTTTTTTCACTGCCAACCCTTTGCCTTGGTTTTTAAACTATTCAAACTAGAGTTTGAATTTAAATGTCACCTCCCAGCTAGCTAAATGGGTCATCCGGGTTGAAGGGTTTATATCCCATAGTAGTTTTCAGTTGAATTTGTTTTGTTGAACTATATAGAAAACTTTGATGCCCCCCTAGCCAAAGGGGTGACACCCCTCTCAAAATAGGTTGATAACTCATTTAATAATTTTTAATTTATTTAAGGTTTTTTTAGCTCAATAAAACATTTGTGTGTTTGTGTTATCGAGAAAATTTGTATCATCTAAATAAAGCTCGATGGGTGACACCCCAGTTCATACCCCTAAAAACTGTTAATTATTTAAATCAATTCTTACGTTTATATTTAAAACTACATTCGAAATTTTTAAGCTTGGGTGGGTGTCACCCCTCCTAGGTAACCAGCCAAGTGAGTATTTTCCAGGATGATCAATTTTTTTTTTGTTCAAGGAAGGCATATTTACCAACTTAGGGCAAAATTCGAAGACTTCGGTATCACTCTCCCAGATAGCTTGAGGGTGACAACCGATTTGTTAAACCCTAATTTATTTCATTAGTAGAGTGAATTAAAAATTTTTTTTTCAAGGAAAGCTTAGAACTGGAAAAAAGAGCCAAGTTCACTAGTTTGGGTGTCACCCCCTTCGGGGTGACACCCGGGGCGGACCGCCCCCCCCGCCCCCCCGTAGCTACGCCACTGCTCTAAGCGTTTCCACGTCACCAACTCAACTAACCAATGAGCTGAATCTCCGAGATTTCCGCGTCTTTCGGAAGAAGATCTGAATACGGTGAAAAAGTTCACGGCGAAATAGAAATTTCGAAATCGCCGCAACTATTTCGCTGAACTTTTTCGCCGTCGGCGAAGATCTGAATATGGCCCTAAATCCAATTTTAAACTTCATATTTAGTAACAATGTATATAACAGACGTTAAAATGCAATATTTTAAAATTTTTTCAAAAATTTAAAATTTTTATTTAATTTTTTCACTTTTTCTTCAAATTTTTGAAACTTTTTGGAAAGGAAGTTGTTCTTAATGCACATCACTTAAAAAGAATAAAATTACGAACAAAAGCAGCCCGATTTCATTCCTGTGTTTAAGTTGAGTGGTTGTAGAGTTATACAGTTTATAGCTATTTTCAAAATGCAAGAAAAACAACTTTACAATAATTCCGTAACATTAAAAAATTACTATTTCCGAATGAGGGTGATAAAAAAACGAAACCTGTGACATATATCTCCAACAATGGTAGTTCATCATTAAAAATAGCAAACAAAATTGTGAAGATTTAATCATGGGTTTTTTGTCTGTTTTTCAAAAAAATTACCAAAAACTTAAAACTTTAAGGTGTTTGCGGGTCGGATTAATACTATCCGATTTGGATAAAATTTTGCAATTATATTTTTTTGTCCATTGGAACAAAGTTAGGGGGTGGGAGCTAAACATTTCGAAAGTTCGAAAATAAACTTGAAATGAAGGCCACCACTTATACATAGTTAACCCTCTCGGCACCAGAACATCAAAAAAGTGAAAAAAACTTTTTTTTCTTCTTCTCAATACATCCAAAATGCCCCTATAATTTGTCTAGAAACATTTTTTTCTTGTGTGCACTCCTTCCTAGTTATTTTTATGAGGCCATATGGGCCATATTTTTTTCATTTTAACAGAAAACACTTGGTTTAGAACTTATTAATAGACATGGTCATAATATTAGAAGGTTACGAAATAAGAAAATATCTACCAACCTATAAAAAATGTTCTACAGATGCTAGTATCTAGCTATTTTCTCTTCACAAGCATCACAGCTTAAAATGTAAACATTGAGGTATAAATCCTCTTGCTGCCATTTAGGATTAGGAACGAATTCAGAAACCATGTAGAAGTCTCATAAGTGATGTTATTTCAAAAAGATAAAACGTCTAGGCAAACTTCTAAGCTATGGTTATTAAGTGCTTATTTAAATAGTATTCACAAATTAATACTTAATCATTTGAATGAGTTTGTAACCAATTTTTACCGATAGAGAAAATTTTGTGCATTAAATACCATATCAATGTTCTGAAACATTTCGCACCAACATTGTATCTTCTATAACCATAAAGAGGTAAAACACCTTGGCAACAAAACAGAGAACATAATTAAGTAAGCCGTAAGTGCGCTTTCGTTGAATACCCATTGATGCGAATGAAAGTAAAGAAGCAGAAAAATAATCATAAAATAGCGGAAAGGAAGTTATAAGATCTTTTCCCGAAACGAGTTCTCATCCTTCAAGGGAGAAAGAGCAAAAGAAACGGATGAAGAAATAAAACTAAATGGGTATTCCAATGGTAACATTGCAGTTTTTGCAGTTCAAAGAAAAGCATACACTTATAAAACAAAAGATGAAAGCGGAGGGAAAAGTAAGAATGCAAAGCTTTTTAATAATGAAAGCGAAAAGAAACATTTGATTTATGCCTTAATTCTAGAAAAAATACTAGAGAATCTTTCGAAGCGATAAAACTTGAAAAGAGAGAGACGAAAATTAAATTATTCTTTTCTGCCGCCGTACGTACTCTATGTAACCATAGCAACCAGTCATAAAATGCCAAAATTTTTTCACTTCTTTCGTTTCCCCTTTCCCCCCCATCAATTATTTTCAAGAATTTTTTTTAGGATGGACTCTGACGCCGCCGTATGGGTTTAATATTTCTCCTTTGGGCAAAAAAAGCTTTTTTACAATGAAATATGGCAGATGAATGCGAAGTATTTTTGATGTTATGTTAGCGCTACTTTCTTTTTCACCCAAAAGTTGTAATGGAAGCGTGCACTTAATTGCATATTATCGAAGGAATAATTGATGAACAGTTTTACTTGTAATGCGTGTTGTAAGAAGGTATAAAATGCAACGAAAATGCGCTCACACTTTAAATTACTCATCAGACATAAAAGAATGGTTTCGTTAGAAAATGGAGAGCTTTATCATTTAAACTTAAAGGTAATTAAAGGTTGAAAATATTTCTATGATAAAAATAAACCTCATCACCCACGTTTTTCCTTACAACTCAATAAGCCGGATTTTTTCAGATGCCTTTTGAGAGAACAATAAAGTATACTGTCGTTTTAACAAGTTGTTGAATTTCAGTTGCAGGATGTGATGTCATAATTTTTAAACTCCCTCTCTCCCCCTTGTCACAAACTGTCACAAATTGATTAACCCCCTCTGTGCGTGACATCATTTATGGACGGTCCTTTATTTCAATAAAAACCAATATAATAAAATACGTTTTATTTGAATGCTTTAGCGCAGTGTTTCCCCAACCTTTTTACCACCACGGACCGGTCAACGTTTGATATAATTTTACCGCGGCCCGCTGGGGGTATAAGCCTTGGAATTTGGAGTATAAACCTGGGAATTTAAATTCATTTTCAATGAAATGGGCGGCCAGCGGACCGTGGGTTGGGGAGCACTGCTAGCGGGTTCAATTCTTTTTTATAGCATATAAAAGAATAATATGAGATATAGAGTGAGATATATAACATAACTTTTTTTCATTATGGCTTAAATGATATTTCTTATTATTTTTGCCAAAATCAGGCACTTTATTTTCTAAATGCTAATCTTTCCTTCCAGATATTTACCAATATTTACCCTTTATTTCTAATTGCAGGCATATTTTTAATTTGCGAAAAATTATTATTAAAATTTTTTTAAAAATACTATATCCCTATAGATTTAGTAATTTTTTATCAGGAGAACTTCATCATTAAGTAATAAGTATGTATACTGAACTAAAATAAGAAATAGTATTCACAGCGTTTCAGACGGTATCTGACTATTACTGCCATCTATTGGTAAACCTCAGAACACTGAAGATTTCAGATTTCTCTACCTCTTGGGACTATTAATGCCATCTATGAGATTTCTTGGTAACTACTTTATGAATATTATTGGGGAACTCATCTTTAATGTTTCCCTTTTTTCCCACTAATTTATCTTTGTTAAAATTCACATATTTAGGAGAAATGGAAACCTCTAATTTTAGCACTGTTTAGAAAGCTTAGATATTTATGAAGGTAGAAATTAAGTTAGGTCAGAACCTTATACAGGGTGAGGTTCAGGGGCTCATACAATCCCCTCTCCCACCAACAATTTTTGTACTGTCTGTTTCCTTGAATATTATGTGACCTACGGAGGGTTTCTCTTCGGGTGTAACCCAAAGGGTCTCATAATAATTCAAAACACTACTTTTAATGGTAAAAACTCCAAAAATCGTCCCAATATTTGATTTGAGGATCCAAACTCCTTTCAAAATTTTAACATTTATTATGTACTGTTTTTCCTTCAACAAAATTTTATGACTTACAAGACAAGGAGTGGGACTTACAAGATCCTCTTAAACTGTAACAAAAAAGTTTAAAAATGGCTTAAAACACTACTCCCTCTCTCTCTTAGGGCACTTTTCCATAAATTTCCTAAAGACTACCGCCCCCTTCTGTTGACATTTTATGATGGTTAAACTTTAAAAAACATGTTTATACTTCATAAATCTATGTTCGCAGTGAGTTTTTAAATAAAAGAACCAACCCATGGAGGAAAAGGTGGGAAGAGAGACATTTTTTAAAAACATAATGGTATACCTACTTTTCCTGGGGTTCCAGATCCAAGTACTGCTCTGCTATCTAAAGGCCGGTCCAGACGCTACGTTTTGCACAACCTTTTGTCTGCACAGTCGTAAGACGGAATGAAAACGTAGCAACTTGTAGAGTGTCCACACGGTGCAGTGATAACTGTATATTTCGCTCAGTTCTAGTGTGATCGTCATGGAGGAGGTACTACTCTGGTCAACTTTGGCATGCTGTCTTGTTAAGAAAAATAAAAGATTGGAACGCCGGGTACGTTCAAGGTGGTCGCGGAAGTGGCTTCTAAGAAGGCAGAACTTTTCCCATATTAGATTACTGCGTGCTGAATTACGTACGTGATGAACCTAATCATAAGTCAGCGCCTTTTTATCCCTGTCACTATACTCCTTGGATTCGACACGCCAAATGCATGGGGAACTTTCGTAAATTTCAATAAATTCTGTGAGAAATTCCCGAGAACATTGCCGAAGATCAGCCATTGTCGCTCAAATTAACAAACCTATACAATATATCAGTCGTTCCCAAAGTGGGTTCCACGAAAAAATTTAGGGGTTCCATGGGACAAACTTTATTTCATTAAAAAAACTAGAATGGTGTAAAAAGAAATAAGAATGGACAGCGCCTCTCCCCTTGGACCCAAAAATGTTCTGAAAATGAGTTAAAAACTTACTTTTACCAATCGAATTTCAAAATGATTTCTGGGGGAGGATTCCCAGACCCCCCCAACCGTATCACAAGGGGATCTTGCGCGATACTTTTTGGAAAATCCCCAACATTTTGACATTTTTTTGTCAAAAGATAAAGGTTTGGTCTGGAAAATTCTCCTCTTGGCCCCAAAAAGCTTCTTAAAATGTGTTAAAACTCTACTTTTACAAGTCAAATTTCAAAATTTTTCTGGGGGAGGACCCCCATACCCCCCAGCGGGATCTTATTTTTAATAATAATAATTTATTGACAATTGACATATGAACAAAATGAGAAAGAAGAAACCCATAACCTGGAGGAAAAGATCCTATACAGGTATAATACTAACATGAAAGTGCAATGAAAATTAAATACATTGAAATTATACTTGAAGTGAATATACAATAAAAATAAACACTAGTAAGTATACAATAAAAAAACTACTTGTGATATACAAAAAAAAGAAGTAATAAATTAATAATTCATAGAAATGGAATTTGCGGAAAAAAGAAAGTGTTAAAAAAAGAAAAAAATACATATGAGAAAAAAAGAGATGTACTAAGTGGCAAAACGGTTTGGTGTCGGGGAGTTTATAAATAATTTCAGTCAGTTTTAAAAGAACTGCTCAATATTTATTATTGTTAATCTTGCGTGATACTTTTAGAAATCCCCAAGAATTTGATATTTTTGCCAAAAGGTATAGGTGATTGTCTGGAAAAGTGCCCCCCTGGACCCGTGCTGGATCCGCGCCTGGTTTCCTTTAATATCATATATTAAATTTTGAAAAGTCGTTGATTAAATAATATTCAGGGTTCCGCGATCATTGGTAACAAATTCGGGAGTTCCACGACCAAAATAGTTTAGGAACCACTGCAATATATACAAAGAAACTGAGGTACAAAATGAATCGAAAACTGAACTACCGTCCACACGCGCCGACTTGACTGCACAGTTCATGGATATCTATGCTCTTTTAGCTCAGTTTTCGTTTTAACTGCAACGTCTTCGCGTCGGTGTCAAAACTGCGCAATTTTCCTGTCCACACGCAAAGTTTTAACTGCAACGAGTTGAACTGTGCAGACAAAAGGTTGTGCAAAACGTAGCGTCTGGACCGGCCTTAATGTTAATAACTCTTTTAAAGAAATATTTAAGAAGAGTTTGATTACATTTTAAGTTTATAGCAATTATTAAAAAGCATTTGCTCGTAAACATCATTTTATTGATTTTGTAACAGGAATTAATGACTCAAATTACAAACTTGCCATGTCATACGCCAAGCGACTGAATAGGTGTTTTACTTAACAATCAGAATTTGTTTGGAAAAAAAAAGCTTTTGTCATTTAAAAATAACTTTTTAAAAATCCATCACAAAAAAAGAAAACACACAACAGTAAAATTCTCGACCAGCTAAATTTTCCCTCTATCTCCAAAACTTTTTGCAGCCACCAGCTTTGCTAACTCGAACTCTTTTCACTTCTTTCATGGGGAGAGAACACTCATTCTCGCAAGTGTACTTCTGCCTTTTTCTTTCCGCGAACTTTCTTGTCAACTTAATTACCAGGACGAGAAAGGAGGTTGCCATTTATTTCGCTCAAATTAGCCCACCCAGGCGAATAAAACTTATCTCTCGGACGACCTTTTCCACTCATTTATTTTCCTTTAGTCATTACCGATTTTCGTTCGAAGGTGTGTATAGTACATTCTGTGCGAAATTCGTTCGAATGTACACTTTCAGAAAAGCCGACCAGCCCTTATTTGAATGTTACCTAATGTAACAGAACAAATGCGAAAGAAGGAAATGATGAAAAGAATGTGTTGAGAGAGAGTGTCATTAATTGTTCTTGGGACAAGGACGGCGTGTCTTGGTTGTCTTTGGAAGTACTTTCAGAAATAATTATGCATCTTGACGACAAGATAAGTAAAATATTATAATTAGTAATTAGACAATTTGATTATAGTAATTAATCCATTTGGGTGGGGGGATTATGGAGATTTATGATCCAATTTTAAACAAGGAAAGATTGCGCTGCAAAAGTAACTAAATAATTAAAGTAAATGTAGGTAGAATATTTGTTTTCAATGATTCTACATCAAACATTTTTTAATTAAGTTTATAGATATCCCCTTTCACTAAAAATGTGAAAGGGGATACCTATAAACTTACTAGCAATGGTTAATTACTTTGGTTTAGGTGTTCCAGGATTTTTAAAATATGTTCCACCAAAGGGGCTGTTCAAATCAGGGTTCAAATATTAATACGTAAGCATCTATAGGGGGAGGGGGTTGCTCTTAGCTTATTTTTCCTAACATGGGGGAGGTGGTATGAGTGAAGCTTACTTTAATATGTTACAAACATAGTATTTTCGAAAATATCTTGTTTTAGTCCACTGAAAATAGCGAAAAAAAGGGCCGAACCTCGGACAAATTGCAATAAAAGGTTTCTCAACGGTTTTCACTTAGGAATGACCTCAATAATAACATACTAAAAATCGGCCAAAATCGGCCGGGGGGAAGTTTAGTTTTTTTTTAATTTTTAAAAAGTGGCCGAAAAAAAATTAAAAAAAAACAAAACAATAATGTAGACATGTGATACATGTTTATAGGTTATTTTTGAGTTTTAAAACCGAATATTGCCTTTAGTTTTGAAAAAAAATTAAAATTTCAATTTTTAAAATTAATTTGAAAAATGAACTATATGAAAAAATTGAAACCCCCCTAAAAACCTAACCAAATCATCAAAAGAGATAAATCAAACGGTTTTCATTTAGAAATGACCTAAATATTAACATACTAAAAGTAAAAAATTTTACGAGTTAAAGAAGTTCAATTTTTTTTAAAATTTCAACTTTTTTTTGCGAAAAATGCATTTTTTTTTCAAATTCGTGCCCCAAACTTTTGAGACTTTTGAAAAGGTCATTTTTCGGTGGATATTGTCCACAGATAGTTATATAATGGAAAACCGGTGGAATTGACCCTCAATGAATTAGTTTATTATTTTATTTAAAATTTTGAAATTGGTAAAATGTAGTAAAAAGTGAAAAAAGGTAATACTTTTAAGGCATATTTACATCAGAATTTAAAATAATTAACTAATTCATTGAGGGTCGATTCCACCGGTTTTCCAATATATAACTATCTGTGGACAATATCCACCGAAAAATGACCTTTTCAAAAGCCTCTAAAGTTTTTGGCACGAATTTGAAAAAAAAGCATTTTCGCAAAAAAAAAATGGAAATTTGAAAAAAAATTTTACTTCTTTAACTCGTAAAATTTTTAAATTTTAGTATGTTAATATTTAGGTCATTTCTAAATGAAAACCGTTTGATTTATCTCTTTTGATAATTTGGTTAGGTTTTTAGGGGGGTTTTAATTTTTTCATATAGTTCATTTTTCAAATTAATTTTAAAAATTGAAATTTCAATTTTTTTTCAAAACTAAAGGCAATATTCGGTTTTAAAACTCAAAAATAACCTATAAACATGTATCACATGTCTATTGTTTTGGGTTTTTTAAAATTTTTTTTTCGGCCATTTTTTAAAAATTTTAAAAAAAATTAAACTTCCCCCCGGCCGATTTTGGCCGATTTTTAGTATGTTATTATTGAGGTCATTCCTAAGTGAAAACCGTTGAGAAACCTTTTATTGCAATTTGTCCGAGGTTCAACTCTATTTTCAGTGGACTATTTCTTGCATGAATAATAGAATAATTTCAACATAATTTCGAGGGATTTTTTCCAAATAATTTCCCATGGTTAAAATATAAATAACTTAAAAATAACCTCATGATGTTTCAGTTTTGAGTATCTGCTCCTTTTCAAAAATGAGAATAAGCATGTTTTCAAATTTGAGTAAATTTGACTCGGGGCCAGTTTGAGTGTAACATATGGAAAGTAGGAATTAGGAAAATTCAATTTTTTATATGGGGATGTTATTGAAAAATATTCTTCTCTTACTACCAATAAACGATACTGAGGTTTGAAAACACTTCCCAGTTTTGAGCCTGAGTTCCTACGATTAAAAAAATACTACTAAGGTTTTTATGAAAAAAAAAATATTTTTCCTTCGTCGTCACACTAGTCTTTTAAAAGTCTTTAAAGTGTAAAAAAAGTATTTTTAGTCACTTAAGAGCTGCTGAACTGTCACTGTCACACGAGTCATTGTCTCCAAAGGAATGCTCCTCACGTGACAGGTGAGAGCGACGCATCATTGTAGTTATTAATAGAACATTTTCTCGGGGGTTTTGTTTGAGGTATGAGTTAGTAATGCTTGTTAGCTTATAAAAAGCAGACAGGAAAACTCAAATCTTTGTTAAACGCATATTTTTTTTACTACGACCAGTCAGAGAGGAATGGGAAGGTGATACGAGAGATCCAGTGTAAAAGTTGTATACGTCTCGTTTAATTAAAAAGAATTTAATAAATTAAAACTTGTTATTATTATAAATGTTTTTACGAAAAAAATCATGAAATTTTTTTTCCGTTAACATAGCCAAATTTTACATGATATTAAACCTTGTTAAACAAACTCTTTTTAAAACGAGGGGTGAAACAAACATTTCACTGTTAAGCTTTTTACATAAAAATCATCATAAAAAATCATGAAGAAAATTATTTTCGTAAACATAGTCAAATTTTATATGAAATTAAACCTTGAAAAATTCTCTTTAAAATGAGGGGTGACACAGACATTTACCTATCAAACTTATTTATTAAATAAATTTAAATAAATTTTTTAAGAAAACATCGTGATTTTTTTCATAAACAGTAACTTTATATGGAATTGATCCTTGTTAAATTTTCTTTAAAATGAGGGGTAATACCAACATTTTATTTATTACAACATTGTATTTTTAACCTTTTATTGTTAAAACTTAAAACCTATTATAAAAGTTTTTTCAGAAAAAAAAATCACCAAATTTTTTTAGTAAGCATTAGCATAGTCAAAATTTACATGAAATTCAACCTTGAAAAATTCTTTTTAAAAAGAGGATCTCAGCTTAAAAGCTTTTAAGTATAAGCTTTAACGATAAAGCGTTTTAAATTAAAATACGCAAGAAGGCTAAAACTCATTGGTCCCTTTAAATTGTGAATCGAATCTATAAAAATGTAGGGGAGGGGGGCTAAACTACTAAAGATTGTGTAATGGTTAGAGCTCATTGGAACTTTTTTTTTGAAGTTAAGAATTCCATCTTCATAAAAGAGCAGAGAGGGCTTAAGTTCATCTTGGAGGGGGCTTAAACCTCATCAAGATATGAACCAAATATATAAAAATGCAAGGGGGCTAATGCTTTGTAGGGAGGGGCTAAAGTTCATTGGACTCTCTAAATTTCTAATTTAATACACAAAAACGCAGGGGTTAAAGAGCATGAAAGGGCTAAATGCTTCGTAGGAGCTAAAGATCATGAAATGAGCTAATTTTTCGTTGGGGTTAATATCATTGAATCCTTTAAATTGCAAATTTAATCTACAAACATGTAAGAGGCCAGGGGCGTACTTCTTTTAAACATCCTTAAAAACTCCTTTTAAACATCATATTTGAATTTCCAAAAATTTTCTGGGTGAGAACCCCCCAAAACCCCCTTTTCAATAAGGAGCTGCTGATTTAACTCACTAAAAACTTTTTATCAGGGGACATCCATAAATTACGTGAGGCGTTTTTTCCAAAATCTGGACCCCTCTCCCCCCCTTGGTGAGATTTAGTGAGTTTTTGCTGGACCCCCCTCCCCCCAAGTGAGATTTACTTACAACTTTTTAAAAATAAATTGCAGTATCTTATATGTGTGTATTCCTTTTTCATACTTAAAAAAAGAAAATCGTATAATTTCTAACTTTAAAAGTTGACGTGAGATTTTAATCGACCCCCCTCCCCCTTTGGTGAGATTTGGTGAGATTTTTCCTAACCCCTCCCCTCCTTTTTGACCTCACGTAATTTATGGATGTCCCCTCACTGAATTTAGTCTTTTGATGATATCTGTAGTTAATAAAAAAATTATGTGGACGAGAACTTTGAATCGAGAAATACTTAATCTTAATTATTACACTAATTACTAATAAATGTTTAACTATTAATTAACATAGAGAATAAATTAAAAGTAATGTGAAAATAATAAATTTATTTCACTAATTGTGGAAACTTTTTGATATCTAATGATACATTTTTTCCCACTGGACCCCACCCAAAGGAAAATCCTGGCTACACCACTGCAAGAGGCTAAATGCTTTGTAAGAGCTAAAACTATTAAACTCCTTAAATATTAGTGAATTTGATAGTCTATAAAAATGTAAGGAACAAAATCCCAGTTTCCCCTAATTATGCATTAAAATCAACAAAAACATAGGGGCCACAGAGAAAAATCCTAACAGAGGGTCCAAACGATATATTCAAAAGTTGGATGGATATGAGGGCGCCACGAGGAACTATAAATGATTGACAGAGAGATCGGCAGTACATTTTGGTGACCAGACCTATGATTGGCTGTCACTCAATCTTCTATTTTCGAAGGAGAATTAAAAAGTTTTTCTCAACCAATCACAGGATTTTTCTCCCGCCTCTCGTGACGTAGATGCGATCGCAGCGCCAAAATAGCCCCATATCCATCCAACTTTTCGATTTCCATTAGCGCCTATGGTGACGTGACGGATCTCTGTTCTAGTACTATAATGACTAGAATAAGGAATAGAATTATTCTAGTCACTATACTAGTACCAAGACCCTCTATATACATGGCCATCCAACTCCGGGTGATGACGTCAGACGTGGGTGAAAATTGCCATGTTAAGTCTATGGAGTGACGTCAAAGATGAGTGAAAGTCTTGCTAGTACTCTGTGATAGGGGCTAAAGGTCTTATAAAGGGATAATGTTTCGGAAATATAGCTCTTTGAACCGTTTAAAATATAAAAAAGCTACAAAAATAGTTGTGAAAATTTTTAATTTTTCTAAAATATTTTCGAAAACTTCAATTTTATCTAGTGTCCCATAAAAAATAAGCTTCTTGTGCATAGATTCTTTAGAAGTTGAGGCAAAAAGAATGCTACTCCTACTGACCACGACCAGTTTGTTGGATTTCCTCTGTGTGTGTGTTTTCCATAAATATTAAACTGAAGTGAGATCAGGACTTTGTTTGTTTGGGTTTTGGAGAGAAGCGGTTTTTGGATGAATATTGATTTGAGATCGAATTATAGATTTTTCAGACAATTTAAAAGTTCCAAGAATGTGATTTCAAAAATTTTCTAAAAATTGGAAGACAAACCCATAACATAAAATTGACTTTTTAAATGTCTCGATAATAATTTTATTCTTTTCCTATTCGGTGGTGTGTTAATATCTAAAATAATATGGAAAAACAAACAATGAGTAAGTTCTAAGTTTTTAATTTGTAAAACCTTCATTGATTTTTAACAACATCTTGTTTTCCTAAATATCTCTTGCTCCCTGTCTCATTGCAATGTAAGTTATTTACCTACTTAGTAAGTACCCACCTATGTCCCCTTATTTACAGATAAATTAGGCCTGTTACTAGATGTTTATTTCGGGAAGGGTTGTAGCTGCAAATTAATTATCCCACCCATTAAACTTATAACGTGGATTAACAGTAGCGTCTGGCAGCCTCCTTGAAAAAATTGTTTGAAAGTTGAGAGGTGATCAAAACTTATAGCAGATTAAATGAATTCTAGCATTTGCATCGGTCAGTTTTCAATATTTAAACCGCTCTGAATATTTATTACTGTACCTTGAATTATATTTTATTTTAAAAACATTTCCTGTTTAATTTCTGCTTTTTATTCCTAGGTTTTAACTCTGCTGTTACTACCAGTGTTTTTGTGTTGTCATTCTTGTTAGTAGGAGTTCCTTTATGGTGGAAGACCACTGAAGTCTTTAGACATCCAATACCTTATGAGGAATGCCAAACTTTACTGGATGAAACGGTAATTTACTTATTAGAACTATGTTGATATTATGACAGCAAGTAACATGCAACTTCTGTATATTTCTGGGCTCAAGCCGAGATTTTTTTAAAATTTAGACACTAAAGGGAGGGGTTGTTGGCTTACATGTGAATTGCAAGATTCTTTTCTTTCCCCACTGTCCCTTGTAGTGTTGAATCTTTTTAAGCATCCCATTTGATTATGTCCATCTTTTTGTCTGAAAATCAAAATTGTGTGTTTGTCATAGCTTTTCAATACCTTTATCTCCTCTCATGGAGTGCTGTAGTCATACCCTAAAAAGGCCTTTATTCTATAGTGGGAAAAGGCCTTTGGGTCAACTGGCAGCTTACAAGGTTTGTAACAAAATTGACTTTTTCAGCCTACAAATGTTAGTGATTCATGTGAGCGATAGTGAAAAATTTTGACTCGCCTTGTACACTCTCCTTGTTTTGAGTTTGTCATTAAAAAACCATACCCTCAGCTATTCCTCGGATGTACTTTTACGCAAAAATGTGTATGGTATTTTACTTGTCTGGTAATAACAATTCAATAAGTAGTCACATTCCCAGAAAAAAATTTTAGAAGAAGATATTGGAATTGGGGATAATATACAAATGAACTTTCCATTTTTTATGGTAGAAAAGAAAAAATTATGACTTGGGAGATCTGGGGGATAAATTCCCCCCTTGGCTATAATTCTTAAACCACTAAAATTATTTTTGTAAATTTTAAATTGGATTGTTATTTCATTTGAATAACATTCCAGCTCTGTCACTGATAACTTGTATTTTACATCACTGTTTTACCTGATTCTCTGCAGTTATTTTCAGGTGTCTGACTCCTCAACTCCCTTACATAAATTGAGTAAGAGGGAAAGGTACTATGATTGGGGACTTTTTTTTATCAAGCTGTAGAATAGTTTATGATGGAGATTTATTATGGGTCCATTTTTGGTTAACACATTTTTCCTAATACTGTAGGTCTTGCACAGTATTCCCATAAAGCTAATACTGGATGATAGTGAGGTACCTCAAGGTATCTTATGGGAGGAGCTGCTTCATTTGCCTGCTGATAATCCAAATGCTCAACCTGCCTTTGCCTTTCTGTGGTCAATGAGCTCTGCTTCCCAAGAAGAGCACAGCTTGATAGTAAAAAGCCAAAGCATAGAAGGTAAAAGAAGTAATATCAGTACCTTGCAATTACACTAATGACCTTATTTTTGTGAACACGAAACCATCTATTTTAACGGTAAGCTTTAAACTTTAATGCAGCTACATTTTTAAAAAATTTTAATCTACAAGTTTGATTGGACCTTTAGGCTTATTACATACTTCATTGTTTCCAAGAGTTATGGAAAATTTAAATTTTTTAAAAGAATTTCTGTTAGGAAAAAGAATATTAGAAAATAATGCCTACTAGATATTGTAAAACTTCTAAATCATCTATTAAAAACTTATGCAGCTTTGAAGAATATGAAAGTTCAATTTCATATACACAAAATATTTATTTAAAATTCAATCATGTATAGTTAAACTCTTCTCTGACCTTAAGCAATTAAGACTGAAAGCAATAATTAAAAGCATGCAACATCACGTTCAACATTTTCTAATAAAAAATGTTTACGAAGATGTATTTTACTATACTAGACTAGACTGCATTGTTACTTGAACCTGGCTGAGAGCAAACAAAGAAAGTAGTTCCTATCACAGTGTCTGAATTTTAAGTGAAATTTAAAACTTCAATTTAGAAATATGATTAGTTTGCTATACCCACATTTTATAGCTTATTTTTTATCATGATTTGCATAATGAAACTCCTCCTAGCAACCCAACAGCCTTTCTGTTTACTAAGCTTTCTTTACGTGCAGTGATGTCATAGGGTCAAGAAACATTGCTGTCTAGTATGAGAGGTGAAAGTTTTATAAAAATAAACAAAACCTATCTTTATTTTTGTTTAACTCTACGAACATAAAATTTTACAAACTATTTGAGTGCTCTTTATGAGTATGTAAAAACAAGAATTAGCTGTATTAAGTTGTAGCTCTTTATGATTTTATGTTTTTACAATTTCCTTTAAAAATTGAAAAGAAATCACTGTAAACAACCTTTTCAAGCTTGTAAAATTATGTAAAAATTTATTAATGTCCTCTTTGCTGATTGCTTTAACTAGTTACTGATAGTTTAATAATAGTGTAGAATTAAGTATTATAATTATTTTTTAGAGTTGGATGACAATCTGCACCATCATAACATTGTTTCGAGAAATCCTAATGCAGAGAATAGAGATTATGGACAGTTGCAAATATTTATTCTAAACCAAAATTTTACCAATGGTCCAAAGTTTACTATTGGCAAATACAGACAAGGTTATATTCTGAATAATGAAGGTAATTCCTTTTTCATATACATTTAGGGTATTTTAAGCTTCAGCATGAGAGCTTTCATAAATCCTTAAAAAATATAGAGCCAACTTGAAGAATATTATTTTTTAAAATCCATTAGGAATAGATCAAAAGATCACACAGAGAAGTAGATTGTAAGAACATTTCTTTATACCTTTCTAACTCAATTCAGTTCACACACACTCAAATATATACACATCCAATTACATACATATACATCTAGGGTAGCAGGACTGTAATACCAACAACCTGTTCTTTCTTAATTTGATGCTTAATTTAAGGCTAATTCTCTACATTTTTCTCTACATCAAACATCTGCCCCACCCTAGAACATCTGGCACTTCTTTTTTTTCTGAAACTTAGTTCTTTGCTTTGATAGTAAGAAAAATAAAACATTTGATTTTCTCCGCTTACATTGAAAGGAATCGGTTAAAGAGAAGGGGGCAAAACTCTGCTTGTGATTGGTCAAAGGATATCACCATCGGTGCCTTGTAGATGTTTCTGATAAGATAGTTTGATTTTTCTTATTTATTGGAATTCAGATTAATTTATTATTGTTTATTAGAGTGGAGAAGTATGGAATTGCAAAGGGGAATGTGGTGCTACATAAATAAAAATTAGAAGTGGGAGTGATAATTTTATTTTTATTAATTGGACTATGATTATACCTGGTCCTAAAAATTTTAAGTACAGTAAAACCTCTCTTGAGCGCCCACCTTCCGTTCAATGCATAGCTGCCAAGTACTCCGATTTTATCGGAGTTAATCCTGTTTTTGGTTTCTTCTCCGATAATCCTATTTTCCCCTAAAACCTCCGATTTTTTAATACTTACGTTGCAATCGTTAAATACAAGCAAAATAAAAGAATAGTGCCATTTTAAGAACAATTTATCATTCAAAGAATATGTTATTAAAAGTAAGATGAGTGAAATATATGAATTCAATATTACATTCTCTTTTTTTAAGTTTTTTTAAGTTAATTTTTCCAGAAAAAAAACATCAATTTCTGTTATAGTAATGGAGCAAGAACCATGATTAATATTTAAATCGTTATGGACGCCTGTAGTTGTATTTTATGGATGGTTTTGTTATTGGGGATGTTGTTTTTGTTTCTTCATAGACTTTGTTTAGGTTTTTATCTAAATTATTTGGGCTTCATAGTTCTACTATAAACTAAAAAAGTGGCTTAAGTTTTAAATTGTGACTGGAAAAAAGATGGGTGTGCTTCCATGTGTATAGACTATAGTCTATGAAAGTACTCCTATTTTTTCTTCTATCAGGTTGGCAGCTATGTCAACGAAAAATCGGTCGTTAAGAGGGGTGGTTGCTCAAAAGGGGTCATCTTAAAAATAGAAAGATATTGCTTTAGAACTTACTCAAAACATTTTTCAAACAATTAGTGATAAAAAAAACCACTAAAATAACTTATTATGTACCTCCACTGATTCCACTGAAGTCAGCCGATTTAATCATTTTGCACATATTAGGCAAATCTCTAAAAAAAACCTTTCAGTCTTATCCATGTTGAATATTTCATTGTGTTCATAACTAGCTGAAAACAATGGTATTCTCATTTTCCAATCTTGAGATATCTTTAATAATTTCTTGTTAGAACAAACGTGATTTTAAAAAACTGTTCTGAATTATCTCGATCTACTCAAATGCAGTGGCGGATTTCCAAATGCGCCGCCTATAGGCTGAACCAAAATTTGCCGCCTACACAGAGCCGTGCCGTGGTAAAACGGCGCCCGGGGTGAAGATGGCTCATTGGCGACCCCTTTATTTTTTAAACCACCCCTTTTATGTGGGGAAATTTTAGGGCTATAACCAGACTTTTGTTTCGGGGGGGATTGCCTCAACGTTTTTAACGTTAATGTACCCCTAACGAGTACCATTATTTATGCGTTAAACTTTTAATCACTTGAAAGAAGCTCTTGAATGTGTTGCACAAATTGTCGAAATTTTTTACTGTGAGCTTAAGTAAATCTGGGGGTCTCCCTCAGAAAAATTTTTGTCTCGGAAAAAAGTGTTTTAGTTCATTTTGAGACCTTAAAAATCACTGAATTTTAAAGGAAAATAGTCATAAATAGACGTAAAATTTTGGAGGGGAACTAGAAGTCTTCTTTATTTCGACACACTTTGGGGAAACACCTAAAGGAGACCTCTTCATTTAGGCATCAGAATTTTTAATGAGAAAAACACTACCTAAAACCAAGGCAAAATTTTGGGGATTGGGGGTTCTCTACCAGAATTTTTTTTCTTTTTTTAAAAATTTGATCCTCGAAATTAGTGTTTTAACTCAAGAAAGCAATTGAAATTATAAAACAGTATGTAAAATTGCATAAAATATAATTAAAAATCTGCAATAGTTTCTAAGAAATAAACAAATATTTCCTTCATCTATTTTCTAGTAAATGTTTTATAAATTATCACTCGTATCAACTATTACTAAGAGAAATAATATGAAACATTGATTGAAAACAAGTTTCATGCATCGAAGCATCTTTCAGGGTCTTATCTCGGTTAAGTTGTAAGATAAGCAAACTTACCCGGAGAATGCCCATGAAGACTCAGGAGACTTGCGAGCGAATCCAAGACTTACAAAAAAGTCTAAAATTAATTTAATAAAAAGACCAAAATTGTGAAAATCAAATGGACAGGGATTAGCAGAGGAATCTGATTTTGAAGTGAAAATAAACCCAATAACCGCAGAAATTTTCGATCCATCAGTAAGACCGTAAACTAAACGAAAATCCTAACATTTTACGGACAAACCTTAAAAGTTGGCAAGTACGAATATCCAATTATTTTATGAAATTTATTGATTAATACAGTAAAATACGAAAAAAAATAGGAACTTACCAGAAAACGATGTTTCAATTTGTATTTTTGAACTTACATTACACAAATTTAGAAGGTCTCTCTCTGTTCAGGGCTACTACCAATATAGAAGCAAAACAGAGCTTATATGGAAGCGGTCTCGTGAACACATTCAATGAAAGGGGATGAAAACCAACCCCCGAATACACAGGATTGTTTTTTCGTAAAATGAACCGATAGCTGATGAAGAGCTAAAGAAGCGTTGGGAATTCTTTATCTTCGATTTATTTATGACCCCTTTGAGCAGGTGGCAATGGAACTAATTGAACGTTCTTTCCATCCCTGGGCACTCAAGATTTTCATGGAATTCTTTGGTCAAGAAACCTGAAATGTTTGTTATCACAACAGCACCCCCTTTGAAGTAAGCCCCAAGCAGAACAAAACCTTCCTAGTCCGTCTGGTCCATAAATCTTTCACACGTCCTACCCCATTCTCTGTCAATCGTCACCCCTACTGTGTCTTAAAACAACATTGCAACCGAAGACTGGACATCTGGTTTACCAAACAAAAAGCGTGCCGCGCTTCTTTCTCATCGCAACTGGAGACGCAAACAGGCGACCCCCATGGCGTCTCTCCCAAAATAAAACTTCAGTTTTGGTTTGGGGGAGGCAGTGGGGAATCCAGGATTTTTGTCTGTGGGGGCTGAGTTTCACGAATAACTTAATTGCTATTATGATTATGGGCTGTTCAAATATTAATGTTAGCAACTGAAAGGGGAGGGGGTTGCCAGTGCCGTAGCTAGACTTTTGTTTATGGGGGTTACTCAACATCTTTTCTGAGGTCTAATCTTAGGAATACTAAGTTGTAGGAGAGTTGACTTCGTAAGGTTTTAATTTTGGTGCACTAAATTTCAAAATTGTGTAAATATGTCAACTCGAAGTAAAAGGGGGTCTGGGGGTTCTCCCCCAAAAAAATTTTGAAAATTTGCCCCTCAAAATAGTGTTTTAGCTTATTTTGAAACCTTTTAGATTCCACCCAAAGAGCACCACTCATTGTAAGCGGCAGAATTTTCAAGGAAAAAAGTTTATAGTATTATGAATTGGAAAGTTTCTAAGGGGTTTAGAGGTTCCTATTCCAGAAAATTTTTTAAATTTTGCCCCTGAAAGTGGCATTTTAACTCATGTTGAGACACTTTAGGTTACATCAAAAAGGATCACTCCTTGTAAAACCCTTAAGTTTCAAGGGAAATTCCAGAAAATATTTTTGGAAATTCCCCCGAACTTGTGTTTATCTACTTTTCAAACTTTATAGACAGAGCACCAAACGGGAAAAGTTTCCTGTAGGCGGCGTACTTTTCAAGGGAAAAACACTGTAACAGATAAAAATTTGAGTTTGGAGGTTCTCCCCCGACATTTTTTTGGAAATTGCCCATTAAAGTAGTTTTGGCTCATTTTGAGACACTTTGGGTAACAAAGAGAACAGTTTCTTGTAAACCACAGAATTTATTTTCTGAAAGGACGTTCTCCATCTTTCCAGAGGTTATGTTTAGTGTTTCCTTTCTCTTCTCTTTTTTTTAAGAAAAAAATTCTGCTGTCGAAAATTTGCCGCCTACTAAAATTTGCCGCCGTAGGCTATAGCCTAGCTAGCCTATTTAGAAATCCGCTACTGCTCAAATGGTGTATGTATTTAATATGGAAGGGACTTAAATGAATGAATTTTTAGAATATATTTAACTTGATACCAAGTAAAAAATTAAATTAAAATTTAAATCTTTATTTTTATTTTTTAGCCTTTTAATGTGACAAAATCATCTTTATTTTCAAACACATTTGTATCAGATTGAAAAAAGAATCAGAACAAAAAAGATATAAAATAATTGCTCTTCGTCCATAACTTTGAATTTTAATGCAAAAAATCCGGTTTATTAGGTAAAAAATTAAGAATTTAAGAAAAAGAGAAGAGTACAAAAATGGAACGTGAGTTCTTGTTTTGATTCTTTTTACGTAAAATAATAATTTAGAATGATGAGAACCGGTTCTAGTTGCTTTTTCCCTTTCCTAGCCTTAAAAAAAATATTCTGAATTAAAAAACTGGTCGCTGGGAGGGGTTTGAATGGTCGCTAATTGGGGTATTTTAACATTAGGAGAATATGGGAAAAATCGGTGCCTTCAAAATCCGGTCGTTAGAAGAGGTGGTCGCTATATAGGGGTGGTCGCTCAGAGAGGTTTTACTGTACATAGTGATAAACTGTTTAAAATACATTAATTACAATTACATAATTTTGATTTTAAAGCAAACAATCTAGTTAAACTGTGTTTGCTGCTTTTGATATGAAGTCGCTTATTATCATCAATCGGATAATGTTATTAATTTAATCTCAGACAATTGCAATCACATTAAGCGGAGTCGACTGTACATTAAATTATTTACTCAATTAAAATACTTGAAAATTATTAATATATTATTAATTGATTATACTGATTTAACTTGCTATTCTCTAATTAAATGAATGGTAAGTAATGCATAGCTAGACACTATACACATACACCAATATTACTTCCATTTTTACATATTGATGTATTCAGTGTACTACACCAAGACAAATTATGTGATGGTTTTCTCTAGTTCATTTTTTTTGTAGGACCCATAAATTTAGCCCAAGATATTAACCTGTTGGCTGCAAAAATGGTTCAGGTGGATAGACTTCAGAAGCTTTATACTCCTGCTTCTTCTTATGGAGGCAATAAAAAAGTATTTTACTTCCTTGTTTTGACTCAGATGAAAAACTTTTTTAAATCCATTAATTCTTATAATAACATTGCTTTTACTATCCATAATAATCAAAACAGGATTTATGTTTTTATCCATAATTATCAAAACAGGATTTATGTTTTTATCCATAATTATCAAAACAGGATTTAAGTTACTAAATTTAAAGTCAAATTTAAATGTAACTTTATATTTTATATTATATTGTAGAAAAGTAAAGGCAATTTCTCCCTTTTTTCACTGCTTTTTTAAAAATATTTTCCATAGGAAATGGATAAATTTGATTATTAACGACCTACTTGATTCTAAGGGAAAAGGGTATTTTAATTGTATCATGAGTGATTTATTTTATATGCCTCACTCTCTTGTATAAGATTTGTCTTACCTTAATTTTTAACTTCATGTTATTTAAAGAGTTTATAATTGAGTGAAATTATTTTTATCTATTCAGGAAAAAGGGAGTTTCTGATTTAAAATTTCTATTGTGTAAGATTTTCAACAATGTATAAAAATCATCTTCATTCTAAGCTTATGTATATGTGTTAAATATTAACTGCTGCTTAACCAATGATAGTAAAAAGGTCACGTGATTTTGACAAACTCGGAGGGGAGAAAGAAAGAAGCTGAGGGACAGTTGATCTAAAGAGGAAGAGACATTTGCTTGCTCACTAGAAGCAAGACCCTCTATATACATAAAAAAATCAGTATATTTTAAATAAAATTAAAAAAACTAAAATAAAAAATCAAGTGACCCTTTTACTATCATTGGTTAAGCAGTATGTTGTCTCAGTTTATTGAAGTCTTTCAAATGTTTACACCAAGACAAATCTGAGACAGTTTGTTTTGTAAAAGCCATGCTTTTACAAAGCATAATATTCAATGAAACAATTCATAACATAATATAAGTTCAATTGTCTTTACAGCCAGATAGAGAAAGAATGAGGTACTTAAGATCAACTAAAAATTTTGACATAACATTCAGCTTAATAGTTTCTGAACCACAAGCTCTTGAAGTGCATTGGGATATTGAAAATGCTGTTGATGGTTTGTATTTGCTTAACATTTGTTTAATTTGGCATGAAATTTTGTTTTGTTTAGTAAAGTGTACCTTCTGTAAACCAGCAGGCTTTGAGGTAAAGTCACTCCTCAGCCCTCTACTTTTGAGGGTTCCTCGCTGAAACTGCATATTACCCTTCACCATTAACTGGTGTCTCTATGAGACAGTTGTTGGATGTGCAGGATGATGTCAGAGACTTACTCTTGCAGCTTGAAGCATTGGACCTGGTGTAGGCTTTCCCATGACAGGGGGATCAGACACAACAACAAGCATTAAGTTCTACAGAAACGAGTCTGCAAATTTTGAAAAAGAATTCTATCTCTTTTATTATAAACACAAGTTTATCCAAGGCGGTAATTTAAAGATATACCTCAAAAACTTACATTTCTTTTTTTGTTCATAGATAATAATTGTAAGTAGCATTATATCCCCCAAAATTCCAATATCCTCTTGAGAACTTTTTTCTGGTTATGTCCCTGAGCATTAATTGTCTTTAGATTTCATGCAGTATGTTAAGTGTCAGGAGCTTATTATGTTATGTTTTATAACTATCATCAAGCATCATATTTTTTTACAGCTTATCTTAAAAATGTTTTGAAGGAAATTGAGCTTATATCCAATGTGAAGGTAAAAAGCCAGGTAAGTTTTTCTGGTATGTTTATTCACTAACTTAGGTAATTTCACTGGGGCACTAAATTTTGTTAACCTGGTCACTAGGGTTATGATTCTGAGACTTTTTTAAAAATATTTAAAAGCCTGATGTTGCATTCGATGAACTTTTGCCTATATGTTAATTTTATAGCATTATTTTCTTTATATTGAGAAAAAACCTTGCGCGCCTAACCTCATTTCACTTTCTAATATAGCAATCACTAGTGTGTCTCGGGAAAAAAAATTTTACAAAAAACCTCGCTACCCAGGGCTTTTCCCATTCCTTTTGGTCCCAAAAGATAGTGTGAAGTTTCAGCCCCATAAGTTAACTCTAGGGTGTGCCTATAGAGCCCCAAATTTGAAAAAAAGCGGAAAAAACTACCAAGTTACAATACATTTTGAGACTTTTGCAGACTATATGTTAGTCGCTTCGTCTTCTTCTTCCTGTTTGTGTTATTTTCCTTTTTTATGCATTTGCTACTGAGAATTAACTATTGCTTTCAAGAAATTTGTTAAGGCATGAGTTTTTTTCTTTATATTTCCTCTGTTGACTTTCAAGAAAAAACTACCAATTTTCAGAATTTAAAAAAAATATTCTGATGTTTATATTGTTATAAAACTGGTTTAAATGTGTTCTTTAGAACATATTTAAATGAATTATATATATTTATGGCATTAACTGTACCCTATAGCCCCTATAATTTAAGATTAATAAGTGCTAGGGACGTTGCACTCCCCAAAGCTTATAATGCACTACCGGTAGACGAAATGAATTAAATCCGAATTTCTTCGAAGGAATCCCCTCAAATGGTGCCATTTGTTGTTAAATTGATGTTTAAATTATAAAGACTAGTGAAATAACAGTAATTAGGCCTTCCACTGAACTTTTAATGCAAAAAGTGCTTTTCTGCAAAAATGCTTGTTTCTAGCTGATCAAATCCAAAATTTCCTCAAAAAGAGGGTTATAGTAATTTTTAAGATCAAAAACCTTGAAATACCTTTTTAAACCCTTATAGATTTCATTTTTATAAGTAGATTTTAACTTTAAACCATACAAATTGGAAACGACATGAACTTCTCCTATACCAGAAATAAAAATAAATTTTATCGTATGAAATTATGAAAATTATTTTTAACGTATTAAGAGGAAAGTTTAATTGAAATCTTCTTTCATCAAAATATGAACAAAAATTTACAAATATTAAACAATTTTCTTTACTTTAATAAAGAGATTTCTACTTTAATAAAGAGAGAAGACCCATTTCTCTTCTGGTAGAGAAATAACTCAAGTCAATTCCGATCTGTTTGATTTAAAATTAAGTTCTCAGTTAAAATGATGCCTATAATGGTATTTGAAAGTTTTTGAACTAAAAAAGTACAATAACCATCTTTTTTAGAATAAATTTTGGATTTGATCAGCTAGAAACAAGCATTTTCGAAGAAAAGCATTTTTTACATTAAAACTTCCGTAGAAGGCCTAATTACTGTTATTACTTACTGGCCTTTATATTTTAAAATATCAATGTAACACCAAATGGCATCATTTGAGGGAGTTCTTTTGAAGAAAATTGGAATTTAATTACTTTCGACCACTGTAGTGTATTATAAGCTTTGATGAGCGCAACGTCCCTTAGTAGTACCTTTTACTCTTAAATTATAGACACTATAGGTACAGTTAATAACCCTTAAATATATATAAACCATCTTAAATCTCTCTATTCTAAAAAAAAGTTTTTGTAAATGGTTTCCAGAGAAAGGCTTTTTAATTACTGATCCGTATAACATGTTTTTGGTATCAAACTGTTCGGATTCTTTTGAGGATGTGCAAAGTGCCTTTAGAATTTCTAAAAAAAATTCTCAATTCTAAGATATTTCCATTTTTCTGGATTACGGATAAGGTTGCAGTTAACAGCAAGAAACTGTCGTACAATTTATTATACCTCCAATCACAATGACCAACCGACGCTACTCATTAACGATGAAAATAATTCCATTCACGCTTTGAAAATGCGCTTCAAAATATGTACTTTCTAAATAAAATATTTTTAAAAGACTGATAAGAGTTTTCCAGAAACTCACAGATCTACTATTCAAGTATAGAATTTCACACACCAAAATTAATTGTTTGTAAACATTGAGTGCAATGTAGATTTTGTCTCTTATCATTTTTAATAGCATAAATAGTATTGTTTAAAAAGTCTGTTTTAAAACTAAAACTTGAATGATAAAACACTAGATATTTTGACGAGTTACTAGGTACTATATTAAATTTAACAGATTCATTGCTGAAAGTTTTTGTAAATATTGAATAACAATAGCACGAGCAGACTTGATGGATATTTTCAAGGAAAACGTGTTGATTAAATTATTGATAATTTAACCAATAAATATTCTAACTTTTAAGAGAGTGTGCTTCAAGAAAGTTGGTTGAAGTTTTTTCTACTAATTGTTATAACGAATGTTTTATAAATAAATAATTTTAGTAGCAGGGTTTTGTGGGGATTGCGAAGCGATCCGAAAGGCCCTGCGTCAGCAGTTAAGGGGGGTTGGCGAGCGATAGCGAGCAGGGGGCGGTAGCTCCCTAGTGTCTTAAATAACACATTTGAACCAGTTTTATATCAATTTAAATATCAAAATATACTTTTTTTAAAAATTCTGAAAATTGGTAATTTTTCCAATTTTTTATTAATTTGGGGCTTCATAGGCAAACCCTAGAGTCAACTTAGGGGGCTGAAACTTCACACACTATCTTTTGGGTCCAAAAGGAATAGGAAAAGCTCTTTTACAAATCTATGATTTAAGTAAAACCAGCTTCAAAAAAGATTTCATTAACTACCTTTTAGTGCTTCAGCCATATAAAAATCTTATTAGGCGCGCAAGCTTTTTTTACAGTTTTCAAAAATAAAAGTTATTTTTGAGAGTTATGGACCAATACTCATCATTTGCCACCACAGGCTTTTAAATCTGAAAAAAATCATAACCCTACTGGTCACTTCTTTTATTTAATTTACACCACAAGCTGGTGTAAAAAAACCATAACAGCTGTTTGCAACCAAGCCTAACCTCCTAATAATAAATTAAATGAAAATAAAAAGAAAAATTAAGCATGAAGCATGAAAATAAATAAGAAAAATTAAAAAATCAACAGTGGCATATATTATCATATATTACAGGTTAGTTTTTCTGTCATAAGGTTAATAGCATGTAAAAATAGAAATTGTCAATAATTTCAATAAAGATACAAATTAAAGCGAGAAAGTTTTCAATATCATCTATAGTAAAGAGACTCTTTAAATTTTTTTGTATATGTATGTTTGTAGTTCAATGGAAAAGACATTTTTATAAAAAATAGTTTTTTTATGTTTAGGGGGTACAAAGTAAACTATCTCTAGGTATTTGAGAATTTATTATGTTACAATCGTTCAAATATTTGAATTTAAGTAGATATATAGAGTTTTTTAATAAAACTGTTTTATTTTGGTCATTTTAATTTTCTTTAAATTTTTTTCCATCTTTATTGCAGGTCTTATACATGACTTCCTTGCTTATTCCTACTCATAACTCAGTTGCAGGCAAGGAACTTATTGTTCGATCTGAGGACCTACCATCCCTCATAAATCCAATCGAAACTAAGCTAGGTAAGCTTGAGTCTAGAGCTCATAAAAATGTTTAATTTAAACTGTACTTTTGTATTTGAACTTCTAATTATGAACAGATTACCTCTACAATGGATTTGTAATTTTTTTACAGGCTCTGATATTTCGGTTCATCCTAATTTGAATTTCGTTTTATATATACCTACCAGAGATCAAACACCTCTTAGAATTCACGATTCTGACAGTAAGATGCCTTTTTGATACTTAGCATCATTTTTGATTTAATATGACTCACATTTAAACTAAAACATTAGTTTGACTTGACAGCTTAGTGGTATTGCTGTACCTGTACCTTTGATGACCTTAATGTAAAGAAATTGTGAATAAATAAGTTCCAAGTACAAAATAGGGATCTGGGTGTCCTTCCCTGAAAGTTTTTGGAAATTTGACCCTGAAAGCAGGGTTTTAACTTGTTTTTGTATACCTAGTTCGAATGTGAGTGTCAGTGTGAGTTATATGTGGAATGAAACATTATCGATTTTCAATTTAGTTATTTCGTATCATTGCAGTTCCTCTTAAAACGAATGCTTTTATGCTACCCCAATGGGGTGGTTTCATGATCTATAATGTTCCCATCCCTGAAAATGCATCATTGCCTCATTCTGTGGAGTTGGATGCACAGGCCTTCATGCAGGTTTTCCTCAGTCAGTTACGCCTGCTTTTGGGACTAACCAATATAGTGAGCATTTCAAACCCTTTTCCATTTAGACTTTCCAGGTGTCATGTAAAATAAAATAGCATTTAAAATAATCAAGTTTTATTACTATTAGGTTAATTTAAATGTTAGTTTCAGTTCAAAGAAGCATTAGCTCTAAAACTTGATCAACTTTAACAGTAAATCTCTTGATTTTTTCTTATCTTTCAATTAGATTTATCTTAATGGCACTTTTTTCAGGAAGAAATATCAGATGGATCTACTCGAGTCTTATCACATTCTGTTATTCATAAATGGGTATGTAAAACCATTGGTATTTCTATATTTTTCCCATCTTAAAATAAAAAGTTTATTGTTTTATCTACCTTATTTTCCAACTATTGATCCCTTAAATAAATTAATGATTCTGCATTTTCTCATTGATTTTTTTGTATTCAACTAACTATGTGGATCAGGGGTTTGTCCAGAATTTTTTTAAGGGTCTGGTTTTTGTAAAAATTGTGAAAATCTACTCATATTTTTGTGAATTTGAAGTTAGTTTTAAATTAGTTTTTTTTTCAACCAAGATCCTGTTATTGGGAATTTGTGAAAATAGGATCCCATATTTGTAGTATGAGGAAAAATAGTGTACGTTTAAAGATAAAATACTTTATGAAGGGTCCGTTTTTAAGGCAAAGTATTTTTTAAAGAGTCCGTTTTACAATGAAATATTTTGTGAAGGGTCCGAAAACAGCCAAAATTTTTTCTAAACAGGCCCCTGTTGATGCTTTCAAGAATCATATTTAAATGTTAATTCTTAATTTAAATAAAAATACCATTGAGTTGCTGTTGCAATGTGCAAGTGTATGGCAGCTTATTGTAATACTCTTTTATTCAAGTTTCATATCAGTTATTTTTACTTTGACTAAAGTTTATGGTTCTCAGGAAGTAGTATGCAAATGCTTATAGTACAGCCAAATTGCAGTTGGAAATCAACTTTAGTTGAAATTATAAATTTTTTTGCAGGAGCTGGATTTCTTGCTGAGAAAAAATGCTCAAGAGCAACTTACATCTTCTATAACTTCTCTTTCATCTTTGAGCCAACTACTTCAAACCATCGGAAACATTGTGATTCGAGAGGATGTAGGTGAAAAGGTGAGTGGCATAAATAACTAAATTTCAAATGAATAATTTTATTACATGATTAAAAATATAAAAAACTAAACTGTATATAAGTTATAATTTTAGAGGTTTTGGGGCATTTTCTAAAATTAGTTATTGTATTAAAAAGGAATATAAAACATTTCGGCCTAAAATTTCTGCAGATTAATATTAAAGGGAAAGCACTGAAACTTGACAGTGAAGAAAATTTGTTGTATAAAGAATATATGCTTGATGTTAATACAATTATAAATTAAAATATTTTCAGATTCACTATGCATTGTCATCGACCAAAGATAGTTTAGAGCTTCTGTCCCAAGGACAATTATTGGAGGGTTTCCTTAAGTCTAAGTCTGCATTTGTTGCTTCAGGTATGTATGTTTGCTTTTGAAATAAATTTGTAAATATCATTTGTTAGAAGTATCAAGGCCAAAGACAATTTTTAAGATAACCAGTATCAACTGTTTTCTTCTTTTCATTCGAAATATTATCTTTTACAGATGAAGCTTTTTTTGATCCCTCACTTTTGGCCCTATTATATTTTCCTGAAGATCAAAAGTAATTCCAAGTCTTTGTACCAAGTTCAGTATTTTTAGTGTTTTATTTTAGAGAATAGTATAGTGACATTTTGCATCTTTTGTAGGTATGCTATTTACATTCCACTTTTTCTACCAGTCAGTATTCCAGTCATCACATCCATTAGGCATTTGTATAAGTATTGGAAAGACTCTAAACAGAAAACAAAAGTAGACTGAATGTTTCCTGTGAAAAATTTAGAATTTTCAAGACAATATTTGGTTTTATATTTCCATTCTGCTATTGTAGCTAAAAAAAGGTTTGGGCAAAACATACTTTTTAGAACAAAAAAGATGATAGAAGATTTCCTTAAAGCAACTTACAAATAGTATTTTTAATTTACCATTTTTTAAAAGTAATGATTGAGAGGGATGTACAAAAAAACCGTTCAATAAAAAAAGCTACGAGTTTTTTTGAACGTTTTTTTCTCTACACCAGTGGTGCCCAACCTACGGCCCGCGGGCCAAATGTGGCCCGCGAGGCTGATCCATGTGGCCCGCGGACTCTTTAAATCTTAAAAAGACAAACCACATTCAGAAATCTTCCAAGAAAACCACGAAATCGTGCCAGACAATATGGCACTTCCATCTAAAAAAAGATAAAAATGAATTCTTCAACATCCAGTAAAAAATTTTTTTCTTTACTTCTCTGTTTTGGTTTTTTCTAGATACGGGGAATTTTCCATTGGATAAATATTTTTCAGTATCAGTATCAGTTAGCCATTTGAATTCAGTTTATATCTTTTTAGAACCAAATTTCGAAAAGATGTCTGATCGTAAAAAGTTGATGATTCACTCGGAATGCCGAAACCTTCAAGAAAAGTGGGCAAAATCATATTTCTTCATTCAGCGAGAAAATAAACCATTGTGTCTTATATGTAAGGAGACTGTGAACAAACTATGTGCTTGAGAACAAACATTATCTGTTCTGAAAAGAACAAAAACTAGTGCTCGATCTCGGCTTACAGATAATCATCTTAATTCAGTTTTAAGGATAAGTGTTACAAATTTGTAGCCGAATTTACAAGAACTAGTATCCAAACAGATGCAAACTTCTCATTGAAAACGGGTAATTTTTCTTTATGTTTAGAAAAAGTCTTAAAAGTGTTTTTATGTGGCCCGCGAGATAAATTTTCATAAGCAAATTGGCCCCCGTGAAAAAAAAGGTTGGGCACCACTGCTCTACACCATTGAGAGGGTATGTACTGTGGGACTTGTTAAGAAACTAACCATGTCAATGAAACATTAATTTATAAAAAGATTTTTCAATATATCTCTTTACTCTTATTGTAATGAATCCCAATTAAAGATAAGTGACTTAAGTATGTGTTATTTTTTTACATTAAATTTTATATTGTTTTAAACAAAAGTGTTATTATTTGATTTAAAACTTAAGTATCCTTCCAATTAAAAGTGTGAGAGAATATGCTGTGACATAATTTGTTATAAAGGAATGACCAGATGAAAAATGGAATTGATAGTTTAAAAGCAAGTGTTGGCAACTTGCAGACCACATCCGGACTGTTATTTCCTGGACCGCCATAGTATTTCAAAAATCATTAATATGTACTTTTAGACACCTAAAATTAGTTCAACCTGCTTTTTAAGGTGCCTAACTGCCTAGCAAAGAAAGACAAACTACAATTAACTGTCTGGGCTAATATTGTTTCGTTATTAGTATAAGAAAAATCCTGTACTGACATTAAAGTACTTTTTCATCTTGGAAATCTCATAGATCTGCATTCTAAATTAAGAAAAGTATTGAATAAGGTTTTTCATGTTTTTCGATTTCTGAAAGTTTAAAGCTTTTCAATGTTTCAGGTATAAAAAATAAGCAATATTCAAAGACATTGATAGAAATGTACTTCATACTTTAATATTGAATGAATCTACAATAGATTTGTGGGGTAAAATAGACAGATATATTTTTTAACATTTCTTAGTTATTTACAATGAGAAAGCGAAATAACAAATATACATATAATTCTGATCAATAAAATACAGCTTGATAAAAAAATCAAAGCAAAATAATTCAAATATTCTAATCTCAACTTTGAATTGTTTAGCAAAGCAAAGTTTCAAAATATATAATAATACTGGTTTCATCACAAATCAAACTTTTTAATGGTTTGTATTTACAAATTTAAAAATCCAATAATGCCTTGTCTATTTAGTAAAACACATGAGATCAATGGATCTCTAACATGGCAACACTTGAACACAAAACTTTTTATCACAAACTCATGGCAAATTTTATGTACTTTTGAAAAAAAATTATACAGCTGAAATAGATTAAGATTTAGTTATTTGTAAAAATGAAATCTAATTTTGATCTTCTCTTGTTTGGACACCAGGGTGTATGGTAAGCAATTTTGACACTCGATTAATTTGACAATGACTGTTTACAATAATACACATTTTTCATGAAAACCTGGTGCCCTTTATAAAGAAATATTTTTACAGTATCAATGAAAGGTTTTGAAAAAAAAATCCTATTTTGATTATTTTTTTAGTCTTAAACAAGCACATAAAAAACTAATGATGCAATAAATTTCAAGTCAATATTGATTGCATGCAAGTGTCTAAGTTAAAAAAAACCTAAAATATAATATTCATCCCGTTTGTAAAACAATTTTATACTCAAAAAGCTACTTTAAACATCAATCAAAATTTTTAAAGCCTTTTTTAAAAATATATGCTGGCTTCAAAGATTCATCAATAAAATTATTCCAGTCTTAAATTATGGACATGGACATAAAGACTGATTGGCTGGATAACTTTTTTTCATGGACCTAATTAAGCACTTTTTTGTACTTAAGTTTGTAACTTCATGTTTATATAAATCAATCTAGTTATTCAGGTTAATATAGTGAGCTCAGATGTGAGAATCCAGTTTTAGCAGGTAGATAAAATTAATTTGGTAATACGTTAAATATTTTAAACTAACGTTGCTGTCTAGTATAGTGCTGAACGTTCATTTTGCCTGCCTTATTATGGCAGTTAAAAGGTTAAAAAACAAAATTTAAGCTGATTGTAGAAAATGAAATAACTAGAAATTTCTTTGTTAAAGTACATAACACATAGGAAATAGCTATGTGAATGGATTAACCAACATATGGCACATTCTTTTTTGTTTTAATAAAGTTTTTTTTTGCTATCATTTTATAAATATTACATATTATTGGTTATGTTGAATGACTGCAAGGCTCAATCACCATACCAAAGAAAAATATTTGAAATTTCAGCTTATGATAAACAGTATTGCAAGAGTGCCAAATACCTGGCTAATATTTCAATTGTGTTGTAAAAAAAATTCTACAAATAGTATTTTTGCTTTAATTATGGATAAACTTCCCTTTCAGTTTACTTTAAATTTAGTTCTTATGGCTATTAGCTTAGTCTCCTCCATTTTATTTAAATATTAACTCAAAAAATAAGTTTTATTATACACACATTTTGACAACCTCACCAAAAAGCTTATTCATTTTGAGATAGTGCTTAAGTTAAAAACTGGTTTAAACTTCACTGTAAACAAGTTATTTGCATAGATTTATTGTACTTGTTTTGTTTCAAATGAAAGTCCAGGATAATTTTTAGGTAATAAACATTCATAACGGGGGAGTAACATTAACTAATGATAGAAATATAATTCTGAATTAGAACAAAAGCACAATTTGTAGTAAAAGTAGATTTTTAACTATACTCCTTTTCTTTTATAACGGATTTTTAGTGCAGTTTTAATATGGAAAACTTATAATTATTTCATTCATTCAAAAGCTGTACTACTTTAAATTTCACTCTTAAATTTAATTCATCATTGTTATTGTTATAAAACACTTGGACTGGATGATTTTACGGAATAAAAGAACCTCTAACAATTTATAGAATTTTTAGCAGTGTTTCACAACTTAACACTAACAGATTATAAATATATAAAAGTAAATTCCATGCAGGGAGAAAGATGAAGCACATTAAGTAAATTGGCTAATATGACTTGCCTTAGAAAAATTCTTTAAAACAATCTAATTTCTATAGTAATTACCAAAGTGGGTGCCATGAAAACAGACTAGGAGGGCAGAGAGAAAACAGTAATTAAAAAAAATCTAATGCATATCAAGTTGTTAATTTTTTATTCAAAAGATAAAATTTTTTAAACCCTATTTCAGATAGGTGGCTATTAGAATATTTTAATAAGATTAAAAAACCTCAAGAGTTAATCTTCAAAAACTCTTATTGCTTAGTAAGTGATAATGAATAGAAAGTACGCACAAAGGTTTGAAAACAGTTCAACAGTTTGCTACTCACACTAACTCAGCGTTTCCCAATCTTTTTCAACCCTTATGGAACCCTCGTGACTAAGTACTAGTATTACGGAACCCCTAAAAATATTGAATTTACATATAATGAATAAATACATATGACAGTTATTTCCTGCTATAAAAATCTTAAAATAAGTTGTTTGTTTTAAAAACAAATGCTATCTGTGTATAAAATAAAATATACCAGCTTGATTTTTTTAAAAATATTTTTAATTACTACCTGCAAAATAAACCTAAAAATTAAACAAATTAAATAAAGAAAATGTCAAATCTGAATAAATTGTAAAACTATTGGACATAGGTTTTTTCAATTTGTGAGTAAATACCTAGTTCTTTGCTTGAGGATCCTCCCCCAAAAAATATTTGGGGATTTAAATTCAAAAACAGTGATTCAACTCTTGCCCTGATTTAAAAAGTTCCTTTCAAATTTTTAAAAAGACAATTTCAACTACCCAATGTCATAAGCACTAGGTGAATGGGGGAACAAGGGTCCTCCCCAGAAAAATTTTGAATCATAGTATGCCAAAAAATATTATGGTACTTTCTGCATCCCTTACCTGGAACCGTCATTGAGTGTTCATATTGCTTGCGGAACCCTTTAGAATGCTTCACGGAACCCTGGTTTAGAAACGCTGCACTAACTTACAGCAAGATGGTGTTAAAAATATGTATTGTTCTTAAAATATAACTAGTCATTCGATTTTTCTTTTTAAAAGTGATAAATATTGCTTTTAACTTATAGCAAACTGCTGCAAGAAGCTAAAAAAATTTCTAAAAACAAGCTTTTGCAGCTTTAAGAATTAAAAGGATTTAATAGCCAATATCCTCAATAAAAACACTAGAACAGTTGAGAAACACTGCTAGAGAGAAACAATATATTTATCTGAGCAACAGTAACATTTAAACAAATCAACCATAAAACTTAAAAATAAAACTTGTATATCTTCCACTAAAATCACTAAATATTCAATCTCTGAAATAGAGTAAAAACAACAATCAGAAATAGCCAAAAATATGTACATATTTTCACAGGGTGCAGTTCTTTCAGAAAAGGTGAGATAATTAGGACATAAACGTAAAATCCAAAGTTTTGATTGTTTCTATTATAATCTGTACAGTTATGTAAATTTCAAAATATATAATGCCTTAAATTGTGAAAAATCTATACACTAAAATTGATGGATACATTTGTTTGATTGAGAGAACAATTTTTAAAACCTGTAAAACATTACAAATTCATTCCTTAAGATACATATATAATTAACCATGCATCAACCTAGTACAATCAGTATCAATAACATACATATCTTAAATCACATCTGGTAACAAGCATTAATACAAAACACAGTAAATATACTTTGAAATATGACAAAAACAAATTTAGATAAAAAGAAAGTTAAAATAACAAAATGCAAAAATCACGATTTAACAGTCAGTGTAATGAAATGCTCAAATTCATCAGTCTTTTAAAGCAAAATACTTCAAAAAATACATATAAAGAGGTCAGAGCCATAAATCTGGTCACTCAGAGGAGTAGCTAAGGAAGGTAAGTCAAAGATTTAAAATATTCAATAGAAATATATGCTAAAATGCATACTGCAGTATACTGACCGAAGCATATTGCAAAGTTCATATTTTGGAACTTAATTTGAATTGGACTTCCTATCAACAATTTAAGTTTTCATTTAACCTATTTCTCCCATTCCAACACTATCAGGCATGTGATTGCTCAAGAAAGAAATTATCTGAAATTTTTTTAGTGGATAAGTTACAGTGGTATAGAAATTTATTTTTGGAGGGGCCTAAACTCAAATCCCTATCCCATACAATAAATTCAATTTAGCTTTTTAATACTTTTTAGATAGGATTCTCATCTTACTTAACTCAATCTCAGAATTTTTTTTGAAAATTTTCCCTAAAAAACGGTTTTAAATTGTTTTGGTACACTCTATGTCCACTCAGGAAACAAATATTCTGATTTTTTTCCGCTTTGAAATATTAATTCCGCACACAATTGAGCAGAATCCCGATTCTCAACACCTCTAAAATTAGCGGATTTCCGCTAATTAGCGGAAAAATCACATGCCTGACTATTGTCTGATACTTAATTTTTAAATTCAAATTTATTTGCAAATATTTACCAAAATAATTTAAAAATCTGAGTATAGATAACACAAACCTGCATCTATAAAATGGTTTAAAAACTAGCAAGCAATTCTGATACATTTTTGGATCATGATTTCAAGAAAAAAGTAAACAATCATGTACCATTTTGTATACAAATTGGAAATTTTTATCTTTGATGTCCCCGAACCATTATTGTGTTATTTAAAGCATTTAATGAGCGAATTCATTATTTCAAAATAATAAAATAAGACACCTTAAGAATAGCCTAGTGCAAATAAAAACATCTGTGTACCAATTCAAAAAAGTTTTTATCTGAATAAAATTTTACTTCAAAATGGCCCTTTCCATACATCTTGAAGTACCAAAGTAAATGGGAAAGTCAGGATATTAAAAGACCAGTATGCTAGAGAACTGCTTAAAGAAGTCAAGCACCAAAAGGAGCTTTAAGAAAATAAAGGCCTATATATTCTAGAATGTGTTTGATAGTCTTTTCCTTACACATTTAGGCAAGTATGGAGTTCAAGAAGAAAATTGACAGATACTGGGATTCCAGTAGTTTGGGTTAAAAAGACTGGACCAACCTTGGTGGGCTTACGCCTGTAGTTGGTCGACTTAATTTGTATTAGTAAGTTTTATTAAAAATCCTCGCCTAATAATGGGCCTTATTTGAAATTAACACACCAAAGAGTATCAAAGTCAACAGTACATTAATGCCTTATCATGGCTCGAATCTAGCAGGCCTGTGTTATACTCAGATTAAACTTAATATAGATTCTACTAGAAAAACTTGTCAAGTATTTATAATTCTAGCAAACTCAAATATTAATGGTTAAATATAGTACCACACTGTCGAAATGCTTACAAAAATGAAGCTCCTCAATAGATATAAAAAGAATTTCCCCCTAAATTTGCGTTAAATTTTTATAGTTTTTTTTGACTGAACATCCATAGTCACTCCACACAAAGGCCACCCATTTCGCAGAGTGGTTTCAGGCTTTGGCTTCTTTAAGCATCAATACGAGACGGTAGGATTCACCTAACTTTGAGCTCCAGGTCTTTGAAGTACCGCCGACAAAAGACGGCCCCTTCAGCCGGTGGCCGGTCATTGACGTGCAGCTGAGACAGTTGTTTGTTCGTCAGCTTTGAGTAAGCCTTCCGATACTCAAGATCAAATGATACTGGAAAAGCCAAACATTCCAAATCAATACCAGAAATAAAGTTTATTTTTAGGCACCCTAAAACCCCTGGTTGATTTCAGAATTTGTGTCATTAACGGAGAACTTAATAGCTTTATAGAAGTAACTTCAAATAAAAAATCAAACAAAAGACACTTGGACATCTAAGTGTTGCGATTTAACAATTTTTGAAATATGAGGGCAGGGATAAAAGGTCTATGGCTCTCTAGAACAGTAGTATTCTAGTCATTTGAAATATTCAACAGAGTTAATTTGCATGTAAAACAAACGTTGCAATTGTAATAACACTGGCCCAATATAATTAGATTAAGATTTTTTTATCATTAAAACCAAAATGTGGTACATTTCAATGAGAAAGAGTGCCACCAAAATATATTTCAAAAATCCTACATAACAAAATTCCCTACTTATAATTCAATTATTAAATATTATTTCTCCAATTAGGATTTTTGGATATAAGGCCAGATTTTAACAAATGAATTGCAATGGTTAAAATGCTAAATATTAAGAGTTCCAGTACTTCTTTTTATTAGGATTTAGCTTAGAATAGAAATATTCTTCTAGACATTTTAGTTAACTTAACAGTGATGATTCTCTGACTTTGAGTTCTGCCCATTATTTTTTAATGAATATGCATTCTAAACAATATCAAAGTAAAGCAAACTTACAGTTATCAATGTTTTCTCTACCAATAGCAACAAAAGACAAAAACAAGATTTCTCTGTAAATACTGTGATGGTGTTTCCTAAGTGGACCTTTCTTTCTTTCATTCATAAGAATTGAGATAGGGATGTCTAGGTCATTGCATTGAAGCCTGGCTAGTATTTGCTTGATCATACTAAAAAAAACCTTAATGGTTAGTTTTGAACTATAATATATCTACAAAATACCTTATTTTTATGAGTTTAAAACAGACAGGTATTTCTAGAAACTTTGAGGAATCGTCCAAATTGCTGGCATCATATAATAACTTCGCACTTTGGATTTGTGAAATTTTACAACAGGTGAGATTTTTGCGTAAGTTCACAGCAATGATAGATTGAATAACATGGTTTACCAAACAAAGTTGTACATCAAAACCTGATCCATTGAACCCAAAATTGCAGTTTCTATGGGACAGTATAAAAATTAAAAATAACATCTCAAGTGAAAAGATTCCAGTTGAAAATTAAAATTCAGTCCAGTTGGTTGTTCACAAAAGTGGTGTTTGGCAAGGAAAGGAATCCCAATCCCACATATGGTATATTCCTCAAATATGATGTTATCAGATGATGACAGCAAAATATTTTTTTTATCTATATTAAACTTTTATGATTAACTTATCAACATAATATTTTGTTATGATTTAAAAGTACATTTTAGTTCACTCATTAAAAAATGGGCAATGACAGTCAGTTGAATTTAAAAAAGTCAAGTTCAATAAAGAATGATTATGTCCATTTACCACTAAAAAGGCAAATAGATCATTACGTTGCATTTTCAGAATTTCTAAAAGCATCGACCAGCATACCGGGGAAATCAGTCTCCAAGAGTTGCGCTAAGATGGGCTGTACTGGGAATAATTTTTAGTTCTCAAACCTTTAAAATAATTTTTCTCAGAATTGGCTTTCATTGACACATTATCGTTCTTTCCCTATATTTTCAAATTTCGATTAATTAAAAAGAAAGGTTCGATAAAAGTAATAAAATAATTTAAGACAGGGTATTTATGCATGAAATAATTTTGGCATCTTCTAAATGTATCTCATCTAATTAATTAGTTCTTCATTAACTATACAAAATTATTGGCGCTCTTTACTCCACAGAAATCAATTGTAAAAGAGCATCTTGTATATATGTCAAAATATAAATAGAATGAAATTGTAACAATGCATGCAGCACACTTAGGGAACTTCCCCATACTACGTGACCCATTTTTTACCCCCCTCTCCCCCTTGGTGATCATCCGTAGTATATGCCAAGACCCCCCCTCTCCCTCAAGTTGTCACGTAGTAATTCATAAATATGTTTTTCAGCAGAAAGTTTAAAAAAATTAATTTGGCTCAATTTGTCAAATTTTAATAATTAATTTGGCAAATTTCAATAAGTAATTTGGCTTAATTTTGTCGTATTGACTAGAGGAAATTGACTACGTAACGAAACCCTAAGCCCCCCCTGTGACCGAACGTGGTATTTTGAAGACCCCCTCCCTCCCCTGAACGGGTCACGTAGTATGGGTACGTTCCCTTAGTAAATTAGATCTCACTTTTTAGAGGCCTGTCGTTCATCTGTGAGCAAAGCAGTCACTAAAGAAGATTGTTCCCCTGTTAAAAAGTTGACATATTATATTAAACTTTAAATCAAGAAATAAGTACTCAATCACAATTGAAAATTTAGTTTAAAAAAGTTTTTTTTAAGACTTTTGAAAAATAAAAACGCTAAGAGAAAAAATATTTTTATTAACAAGCAAACTTAAAATTTTCAGTTTTTAAATAATTTATCTTCACTCATCTTTGCAGCAGAAAAAAAGGATTGAGCGCACATACAATTTAATAGCACCCTTCAATCCTTACTTTCAAGCTCTTAATTCTGAAGCAAATAATTAGGTTATAATTGAATAAATGAGAAAGTTCACCATTTTCCATTTGAGCCCATCTCAAGTAGTAAGGCTGTCCCATGTCTTCATGCAACTTAGCATTGTCCCAAACACATCGGATGCTCACATTCTTGCCATCTGCTTTCTGCCACTCTGACGAAACCTGAAACAAGTGTTTTAAAATGAATCCCCATTCATTTCATAGTCAGAGGGTATAAAGGACATGTGTAAAAAAATTCAAATGCAATACAAAATGTAATCAATTATCAGATCACAATTGGAAAACCTTGGCAGGTCTCTAATTACACCTATAATGGTTTTTTATCATTATCCTATAGATTTGATTGTAACTGGATGCTTTTTGTAAACATGATGTAAAAGGTATCCCTTATAAAATTTATAGTCTTAAGACCTATTAACATTTTTTCATACCTTTCTGCCCTTGGTTGTTGATTCTGATGAAAGAATAAGACTAGGTAGATGACTCAACACACCAATGCGCTTAAAATACCACACCTTCAAAAGAAAAAAACTAATATAGCATATTTCTGAATAAGAAGGTAAAATGTATTCACTGCGTTAATTATGGTTAAATAAAAAATAAATGTTAATCACCAGACCATTATATAACTTATAACATAATTAACCTCTATAAACTCTTAGCTGACATCTAATTTTCAAGGAGTCATACCTTGCAGTGTTTTGAATCTATTAAATTCCTTTAGTATTAAACAACATTACTAATGATAATTAGGTTCTTGAAGCATTTTAAATCTCTCAAAAGAGAGAGACTCAAGGTTATCCATAAGAAAAATGATTTACCAGGTTCCAATAAATGATAGGATGTTGGTCGACAAACTCCGGCCTGGTCATGCAGTTGTCTCCCTCATGTTCCAGAACATTCTCCACCTCTTTTCGCAGCACAATAGGACTGAGGTAAGGCACTGAGACAGGTTCAGACGGATTCTCAGTGGAGGACCGGAGCATATCACTAGTGGACGAGAATGCTGACTGGCTTTGCTGTTGCTTCAGTAGCTTACCTAATAATAAAATAAATAAGTTTATATATTGCGTTACTAGTAAAAGTAAAGTAGTAGTTAAAAAGTAGTAGTTAAGTAAAAAGCAAACCACAGAAATTTCCTTCTAAATATTCTTGGTAAGCACTCATTTAATCCAGGAATTCAATCCGTCGTCATACAGATCCACACATTAGTAAATAGTAATTAATTAAAGGAATCATAAAAACCTGGCAAGGAAGGATTCTCATTCTCGTCGAGTGAACTGGAGACGGAAGTTCGGGGGGAACCAGAACTGGGAGCTTCTGTCTGCAGACTATTCCTCAGATTTTTCTCCTCAGTGCTGCTTTTGGATTGGCTTTCCTGAAAAAAATTTTCTTACATGATCACTTAACCCGATTTTAAATTGCAAAATACATTTTTACAAATCAGCTTAAAATGTTTGGAACATTTCTACAATTACCAGGGACTAATACAGGTCAATTTTGGGGCACAAAAAGCATTAAACTTTTCAGTTTTAAAACACTTTGATGCAATACAAAATCTTATCTGGACTTTCCATGGCAAATCACCAATTAATATTTAGCAGTCATTTATGCATTCATTGAACCATTCACAACGCATTCATACTTAAGGTCATTATGTATCCACAATGCTTTTTAAATAAGGTAAAATAACAAGTAGTATATCATAATTTAATATGTCAATTATATAGACTTAAACCACTTACAAGTTCAAAATCTTCAATAATAAAAGCATTATGATTTGAATCTACATTTCTATTGCTGTGGATGCCTTTTTCTGTTTTGGGACGGTCAATGAAATAATCACCGGTTAAAAGGTCTTGCTGACCAGGGGAGGCAGAACAGAGACTTTCTGTGGACTGGGCAGAACTGCCATCATTTCCAATGTCTGAGCCATTCCAACGCAAGTCCTGGAAACGAAGAGTGTAAAGAAGTCACAGAATGAGTATGAGTTATTTTAATCTTTTATAAATACACAATTACACATAGTATGACAATTTGTAATTTTAGGTATATTCTAAACAAAATGGTACATAACATTAAAAGACACGCAAAAATTCTGGAAAATATTCCTTACTTCAATAAAAACAGACAACAGTGGAACCAGTTTGGCTTTGCAGAAAGTACACCTATTAGAATAAAAATCATTCTATAAACGAAAATTGAGCATTTAGAAAGGTCAAAGTTAGGTTAGAAACAAAGCATTAAAGAGCCTATGTATGATCCAAAAGCTTTTAACACAGGTTTTTTAATGGTAGACACATATATAAAAGGTTTGATTTCAAAAAGACCAAACAATTTTAATAGGTATGATTAAAATAAAATATTTTTACTTACAAATTACTATTTTCATGAATAAAACTTCAAAAAAAATTTGGTTTATGAAAGGTTAAAAAAACGGTTAAATCATTTGAAAAAAAATGCAATGCATTTTCTCAGCAATATGTAAAATACTACTGTATGATTAGGCTTACCATACGTTCGGGTTTATCCCGGACAGTCCGGGGGTTTTAGAGCTGTCCGGGGAAATGTCCTGGGTCGAAAAATGTCCGGGGTTTCATGCATTTAGGATTTCCCAGTCATTTTTAGGTAAAAATCCCAACCAAGCTGTTTAAAATTGCGCTTTTTTACATTTTCTAACGTCTGTTTTACTTCAGAAACTTACTTTCTGAAGACTGTTAATTCTACTGTTAATTTTGTGATAAAAATTAAGTAAATCAAGCAATTTTTGAAAAAGTAATGTTAAAGGAAAATATAAAATCTGATATTTCTATTTAAGGGTTATAGTTTGAATAGTTTTTTTTCTTAGTTTTTAATCTTTGGTAGTTTTATGTAGCACTTATTAAGAAATTTCAAAACTATGTCCTGGGTTGGACCCGAGAAAATATGGTAAGCCTATGTATGATGCAAAATATTATGAACTCACTGTGTGTTGAGGTTGGACTCGTCTGCACTCCATCCTTCCATTATCTCTTCATCATAAAGCAATGAGGAGCAAGTGAAACAACGAGAACAGGTTGTCATGGTAACCTCAATGGCAGTTTTCTGATTGGGCGAGTTTTCACTGGTTGAGCATGTGTTCTGCTTTTCAAACATTTCAAACACTTGAGATGAGAAGACAGGAGCACTAACTGCAACGTACAAAAAATTGCTTTCTTGAAAATCCATTGTTGGATGATGAAAACACCAATAAGATAATGCAAACTTGGAAAAAAAAAGAGGTAAAAAGGAAATATTGCCAAAAGAAATGTTTGCTTTAAAAAATTTTTGGGTTATCCAAGTTAACTAGAATATTGGAACTCTCCAGTACATGTCTTAAAGTTTTTTGACACACCAAAATAACAATAATAACGGTACATCTGACCCTACAATGACAATGCAAAAACTGTATTTTGCTCACCAACATGGGGTAGACTGCCTCTATGATCTCCCCTTCCAGGAGTGCGCTCTCTGGAAGATGGATGGTCTAATAAGATTGAAGAGTCCAAGTCTGGAAAGCCAGAGTAGTCCATGCTGATCCGATACCCGTCCGAAATTAATCCTCCCAGATCTCCATCATCATTGTACATCAAGTCAATGTCATGACAAGATGCAGATGTGTTTGCATCTGGAAAAAAAGCTGTCTAAAAACAGGGTTGGAAACAAAACTTTAAAATGAAAACATTCAGAGATTTTCTTACACTTTTTAGAAAAATTGTGGAAAACGAAAATGTTTTTATTTGGACTTTTTAAGTTATACAAATGAAAAGGTGTCAAGTTTATCTTTTAGTATTCTAAAAACACTCATTAGTAGCTTGTTTTAAACAAAACTCTGAAAATTATGTATACACAAACATAATTATATTATTTTAAAGATTTACAGTTTACTAGGGGGCTACCGCCCCCTGCTCGCTATCGCTCGCCAACCCCCGTTAACTGCTGACGCAGTAACTTTTGGACCGCTTCACAATTCCCCACAAAACCCAGCTCACTGCACTTACTCACTTTATAAAACATTCTTAACACAGGGGAAGTACTTCTCCGTGGTATTCTTTCAAAAATGGCGAATATTTATTCAGTGGTGGAATTTTATCATTTCCTTTATGGTAACATGAATTGGCGGATCGCTTTATAATTCCAAGAAAGGTTCATATATAGTTCCCGCTAAATATGAACCTTCCCTTAATGTTTCAGTGCTTCCCTTAATGTATCTGTGAAAAACACATTACCTTAGGGAAATGGGTAAAAAATGTTTACATTGCTCTGTTGTTAATTTTCTTGGGGTTGAATTCCGTTATAGTTCCCGCTAAATATCACTAATCTCTTTTGGACACTATAAAGTATAAATATTGCTAAATAATTGTTTCAAATTCATAGATTAAAGTGTTTAATTAGATCTATAACTATTCAGTTTATCATTAAAAATTAGAAAAATTGGTTTACATTTGAATATTGAGCGTTCGAAAGAGATTGGCGATATTTAGCGGGAACTATAACGGAATTGAACCCCAAGAAAATTAACAACAAAGCAATGTAAACATTCTTTTACCCATTTCCCTAAGGTAATGTTTTTTTACAGATACATTAAGGGAAGCATTGAAATATCTCAGGAATAAATTTAACTTTCTTAAAATTTGTAATGATTGACTATTAAAAATGAAGTAATTATCTTAAACATCGCGAAAATTTAGAATTTTATCTTCATGAGAAACAAACTTCGAAGTTGTGTCATTTTCATAGCAACGACACCGAATGTCAAGACTTCCAACATTTTCATCCTTATATCTAAAACATTCACCCGTGTTATTTAGTTGTTTGCGTTTTGTCATTATGAAATAAAGAGTTACATTTTACTACCTTAAAAAACATATTTTATTTATTTATATTTTATTGTAAATATAGTAATGATTAGGTTGCCACAACTACAAAGATAAATATAAAAATATTAATTTGTTATTTAAAAAAAAATTTATTATATATAAGTTTAAAATATAATGAAAACAGTTTGAACAACAAAAATATAAATATTGTTAAAAATAACACAAAATATATTTTTTAAATTCGTGTTATAAATAGAAAGATGATTATTTAATCTATTTGAATATTAAAAAACCAGTGAAATATGTTTTCAATTGTTTTAAAATTCATAGTTTCTTGCTTTGTAACTGCGACCTTATCCGAAATCTAAAAAATGGAAATATTTTAAAATTGAGATTTTTTTTAGAAATTCTAAAGGCACTTTGCACATCCTCAAAAGAATCCGGACAGTTTGATACCAAATATGTGTTATACGGATCAGTAATTAAAAAGCCTTTCTCTGGAAACCGTTCACCAAAAACTTTTTTTTAGAATAGAGAGATACTAAAATATCTAAATTGGAGGAGTTTTAAGATTATATTTCACAAGTTCAGGTCTGATCTTAAGGCTGTATACAGCCTACATTTCAAAACTAAAATGATTCAAAAGCAGAGTAAAGAAACTTAACAAGCCACCAGACAGGAAATAAAAGTTAAATGGGGTTTAAAAATATTTTTTAAGGAGTCCATTAAGAAGCTTACTAACTCTGTATTGTTAAGTTTATTTAAACCCTTTCAGTCCTAGACGGCTCAAAATGGCTATTGAATTCTTTAAACAATTTTGGGCAATCAGGACTGAAAGGTTTAATGGAATTACCTTCAGCTGTAGGAATAAACCGGTTCAACATGCATACAATGAAAAGATGTATTGTTATTTTCAGTAAAATAACAAGTCTTACTTTTAGTAGGAGTGTTGGAAGCAGACAGTGAACTCCTGAATTCATTCAACTTAGATGACACAGACGTCACAGCAGATTTTAGCCCCTCAAACAGAACATCAGAGTGCTTGGAGGTCAGACGACCAAAGGAGGGAAATGACCCAGCAAGGTCTCCAGCAGAAGGGTCAGGGACTGACCCAGGTGGCAGAGTGGAGGACCGGGACATTGTCGCAGGTTCTGGAAGACTCTCTTTCCGAGTTGGCTTGAGTTTGACTGGGGTACTGTTCTGAGAACCGCTGTGAAAAGTTGAGCTGCGAGAAACCTGGAAAAAGTTTGTGGCTTGATGTCTAGAATTTTTTTATAACTAAGCAATTTTTTGCAGGATGTCAAAACTATATAATTGTTGGCAGTATCAGATATTTTACTGAATACATTTTTCAGTTGGTAAAGAATTAAAGATCTTCAGATTGAGTACCAAAATTGAAATAAGCTATTGAAAAAAGGCTATTTGAAAAAATTTCAATAGATTTAAGTTTACTCTAAGGGTTTCTACCAAGATTCTAAATTAGATGATAAAAAGAATAAATAAACCCTAGAGATAGAAAATTAAATTTTTTATCATTATCTTTGGACACACGGATCCTTAATGACAAAATAGACAGGGATAAGACACGGGATATAGTAAAAAGCTTTTTCCATGATGAGGTAATACCATTTTGCATTAAGGAGGTACGAAACTTATGATGGACACTGAGGTCACAAGCAGTCCATTTTTGCAAGTAAAATATAGTAACAACCATAAAATTTGGAATTTATAGGTAAGTGTTCAGCATGCAAGACTTAACACGACAGAATAAAAATTTCAGTTGTACTACCTTGTTCCCAGCCTTTCTTCGAAAAGACTCCCTGTACACATTTCCAAATGTAGTGGAGATATTGCTAGCCACCCTTGGCAGAGCAGTGTTAGCAAAGTCCGACCACGCTTCTTTTATGGGAGTGAAGGTGGACATCAGGAAGTCTTGCGGAGTGCCCATGGGAATGGCAGTGTCACTGTCTTCAGTGGAGGAAAGGCTGGTCGAGAGTTTGGAGGATGAGTCTCCAGACACTTTGCGCTGCTTTAAATTAAGAGGAGCCTCGATGGGGATGCTGGGGGTAGGTTTAGAAATAGGCGGTGGTGAGGATTCTGGTTCAGGTTCCTCATCACAACGGGTCAAGACAAAGGTTTTTGACACCTAGAGAAGTCAATTTCAGATAAATATACTAGATCGTTGTAAAGAAAGAACAAAATAAGTGTCAGAAATATTTCTTTTTGAATAACATTAAGTTATAAAAAACAGTTTCAACAGAATCAATAAGCTTTTTTATGTAACAGAGCATTATTTTTAAACTTAAATTAATTAATAATCTACTTAAACAAATTAAAAACTTAACAATAAAACACTTTAATATTACAATACATTTTCCATAAAGTTGCTTTTTATTCAAATTACAAGAATAGGATTTAGTAAAGATAACACAAAATATTCTTTAAACACGATTAAACACAAGCATTGTAAGGATAAAAAATTTTAAAATTAAAATGAGATTTAACAGTTTTTCAATGTTAGATAAACATTAGGTTATTCAGCCTTCTACCAATCAGATTAATAACCCAGTTAAAAGAATTACACACACCTTCTCCTTGTCTTCCCTCTTCTTTTCAAACAGCCCAATTTTTAATGGAGATTCTATCCATTTTGAGAGAGCCTGCTCAGGTTCTTTAGATGCTTTGATTTTTCTAATGATCTGGGCATCATTACCGAAGCTCAGAGATCTCAAGAAAGGAGCAGTTGAAGCATGATGCTCTGTTGCAGGTTCATCGGTTAAAGGGGACATCAGTAAGGTGCAAGTGCAGTTGCAACCATCCCCTGCACTACGATGCCGCCTCCGTCTATCAGTGGACAATGAGGAATAAGCCAGGAGGGATTCAGTACGACTAGTCATCAGGATTCCTGCACTGCTATCCACTGGAGAAAGTTTTCACAAATAAATAAAAATAATAAGTGATATTATTTCAAATGCTTCATTTTAGAAAACCCTCTTGAGTAATAAACTATTACCTAATAAATCACAAACAAGAATTTCCCCCCTAATTGGGAAAATAATTTTCTTAATAACAGACATTTTTCAGGTCGTATTTTTCCAATTAGATTGGAAACTTAGTACTTAGTAATTAATTACTTAGTATTAGTTAATACTTAGTATTAGTTAGTACTTAGTAATTAATTACTTAGTATTAGTTAATACTTAGTATTAGTAATTAGTTACTTAGTAACTAAAAAACATTTTTTTAATAATATCTTTTTAAACAGAAATCTGAAACAGATTTAAATGTTACATGTTAAGGACTCTTAAACAAAATTATTTAATACCTGCACACTCTTGTAACTGAGAAAGACTGCCAATACTTGAGGCCGAACTTTTCACAATGCTCCCAACACGACTTCTAAAATCATCAGATTCTGAAAAGTCTATTTCTTTAAACTTCAGGCACCTAGCTGCAGACATTTTACTCCCTATAAACAAATACTTGCATCTTATATTGACCATTAAAATAAGCTTCGATAGTAAAAAAATAAATTGATAATTTGGTCAAAACATTTAAGAACTCAATGAACTATAGGAATCCCATAATCTTAGGTAGATACAGGAAGATAAACTTCAGTTACTGTACTATTTATGAGATTTTAATCTCAATGTAACTAAAACCTTATGTGGCTACGTGTGTGGGTCGGTTGTTTTGGGTTTATGGCGTATATATATGCCGTCCCTATATGCTACGTGTGTGGGTATGTATGTGGAAGATGCATCTCCAACTCGGTACATAGACAAACATGCAGATCTTGAGGTGATGGCGATCACTGCAAAGTTTTCCAAGTTTGAAAATTGAATATTTGCCCGTAATGAGGAAGTTGCATATTTTTTAAATTTTCGGTTTTGGGGTTTATTAGTACAACATAAGTCTTGAAAAATTGAAATCTCTCTGCAATCTAAATTTACCCACAAAATTTATTTACTTAGATATTAAAGAAATAAGAGTTGCACCAATTGTTCCGGTGCACAGGCTTCCCCGGAACACATTCTGAATGGCCTGGGCCTCTCTGACCAGGAACTATTTAACGGACCCTTTGTACCGGTCCTTGACTTGCTGAGGGTGAATGGATTCATGGACTTTATCTAGCTCTGCTAGAAATGGGGATTGGTAAGAAGAAGAAATAAGAGTTGAAAAAGTCGTCAACAAATAACGCAATTGAAAACGCTTCACAATTAACCCATTAGGGACGACTTTAAAATAATGAAAATAAGTAACTTTTTCTTTCATATTTTGTTCATTTGGACCGAATACAGTAAGAAATTCCAATTTTCAGATTTTTCAAAAAATAATTTTTATGATTTTTTAACTGGCAACTTTTCTTGCAAACCGTCCTCAGTGGGGTCCAAACTCTGACAAATGAAAAGTAAAAAAAAACTAATTAGAATGTTTACGATTTTGATGATAAAATGTTTTCATACATAATTTAAAGAAATAATACATAAATAAAAGTGAATGGGGACTATATTGTTGATAGGGGGTCCAAGAAAGGGTATTTCACCCCTCCTGAATAGAGCTTGTTCAGTCCGAAATATTGAATTCTACTTTCTTTTTAGTCATTCTCTATCAAAAAGTCATCATAATTACAATATTCATCTTTATGGCTCCAGATTTTGCATATTCCCCACAGAAAATGTTGAAGATTACTCATCAACTCGATAAAAACTAGGTATTGGCCCATTCAAAATGGGCTAAATAGCTCCAGAGATATTTTATTTTATTTTTTGACTACTGTAAGTTTCCAGAAAACCCTTTCAAGGAAAATAAATGTATCCATAAGTGATTTAGTATGAGATTGAACCAATAAATGTGTTAGGAATCGGTAAAAATCTAAAATCTATAAAAAAACCCACTAAAATTGTGATCCAAGGGAAACATTTCATCATGCTAAAGTATCAATAAGATCTACATTTATGAAAAGAACTCAAAAAAGCATTAAAAATAATTAATTTGCAAAAGCTTCTTATGAGTAACTCTTAAAAGTTTTGACCACACATCGGATGATTGGCAACAAAAGTTGCTAGGAGAAGAAAACCCTTGCTATTGGCAATTTAAATACCCTCATTCAACTGTAATTGGTAATAATATTTAGAATGGGATCTTGTGAATAAGCTGCAATAAAAACAAGTCACAAAAATAACCAACACATTAGATTATTTTGGCGTTTTCCAAATGATCTCCCAGCTATCTCCAAAAAGTATTGAAACGCTCTCATTCTAAGAGCGATTTTACCACCAAAACGGCATGGAAGGTATAAATTTCTATTTTTATCTGAATAAATACATTCTTCAGAAGCTGTTATCATGCATTTAAACTTTTAATGTCTTCTATTAGAGTCAGTAAAAAATTAAATGTCCCTTGGCAACTTTTCTTACCAACCGTCCTTAATGGGTTAACTAGTTCAAATTTGACGTCACACGATACCATCAAAACAAAAACCGATATGTTACAACTGGACTATTATTGTTGGTTGCTGATGTTTATTCCTACGTTTTTTTATCAGTGCTCTTGTTCTTTTTGATTATTCCGACACAATTTCTTAATTAATATTTAAAAAAAACGTTACAACAATACGAAGAAAACGAACAACAATAGGAAGAAAATCAGTTGCAGTCAGGTGAACATATCGCTTGACGTCACAAATCTGAAATTGCCATTTTTCCTGCGCTTTTCAGAATGCAAACTTTGAGTCGCAATAAAAAAATAAATAATGATGAAAACAAAAAAAATATCTCGGTTTCAAGGGTTTCTCTAAAGGTTAAATAGATTTAAAAAATAAAAATAAATTGTGGAACTAGCTCATTAACGATTTTATAGCTAAAAACACTATGTCTTCATTTCTCTACTAGAGTAGATCTGCTTGACTCACTATTGTAAATCAGAGGAAAACCTCAAAAATTAAATATTTTAATAGGAAAAACTATATAATTGTCCATTTAAAAATTATATCAGTAGGGAAAACATCAAAATAAATTCAAAAAAATTAATTTTCAAACATTACTTTCCTTTATTTCAAGATTTCCCCCCTTAAAATATTAATGGAAAAGTGTAAATTTTTGTCATGTAAACAGAGTTGAAAAAATGCATTGTTACATAAGACTATAACTAGACTTTTACATTTACTAGATCTTTTATAATAGTTTCAAATTTATTACTTTAAAGCTAAGCGCGCACTAGAGACTTCTGTCGCGGCGACTATAAACACTAGGTCACTCGAGAGCAATGCATTTCTATGGTAGATTTTTGGCAATCGGCCAAGAGTCTCGTCGCCTAATGCGCGCGCTCTAGTTTCTAGCAATAGCCAGGGTGATAATTTTGTCTCTGTCGCCGTGACAAAAGTCTCTAGTGCGCGCTTAGCCTAATAGGATGGAAAAAGGCATCAAGGAGAACGGGACAAGATAGATAACTGGAAATACCGGGATAGGAAAGGTAGCTGGGAATACCGGGATAGGAAAAATTACCAGGAACAATGGGATAGGAAAAATTACAGGGAACACCGGAATATGAATTGGGCACCTGGGATACCGGGATGATTGGTAAGTAGGGGAGAGTGTTGTACCTCTGGACAAAAATCACGTTTGGATTTTTCTAAGACAGGTAAAGTCACATTTTGACCATTTAAAGTGCCCAAAAAATCTATAGTCCTAACCTTTGTGAGTAGAGAGATATTTTTTATTAGCCAAAATCTTGAAAATTGGATTTTTAATCATTTATAATAACTTGGAAAAATTTGTGTCCAAAGGTACAACAACCTGTTGTACCTATGGACAGACCCAGTTGTACCTGTGGACACCCTTAAAAAGGGAAGTGTTAGTTGAAAAAGCTAAGAATGAACATTTTTATTGATGCATTACCTTTTAATAACCTATTTCAAGCCTTTTTAAAATTGAAAATAGATTTTTTAAAGTAATGTAGTTTTAGATCGTAAATGGTCATTAAAACGAAGTTGAATGATAAAATCTTGATTTTTTACCAAAAACACAAAAATCACATGGCATTTTCAGATCAGAATTTAAGGTAATAGTTGCATCAATCATGCTGATTGATCTGACAACTTCACTGATAAAAAAAAAACAATTCGATCGACACTTAGTTGTGCAAGCATTTGGTGGTAATAACAATAATAATTCGGTGGTAAACTTTTTCAGTGGAAATTTTAAGTTTTTTTTAATCATCATACTTAAATGCGATAGGGTGCTTAGGATTTTACAATATATTCTACATTAAATTCCAAGTAGAATCATAAATTTAAAAAAGTAGTTTAGATCACAAAATATTTGATTTTTCATCTAAAATTCACTTGAAAATAATTGCTGACAAATAGATTACCATTTAGAATTAATTTAACATTTATTAAAATGTATTCAGTTAAATGAAACCTGATTCTAAAACGCCGATTAGCTACAGACACCCACAAGAACGTGTCCGTAGGTACAACACTTATGGTGTCCGAAGGTACAACACCAGGTGTTTTTGCATTCAAAGTTCTATAAAAGATAAAAGAATTGAGATCTGACGATTTCTAATATCAAAACTAAAAAGTCAAAATCTCGGGGATTCCCCCATGTATCCTATTTTATCATATCATAATCATAGGGGAAGAAAATAATTAATGTAGTGATGCACTAAAAAAACCTTTGAGCACCTAAAAACAGTATTTTTATTATAGAAAATTTAAATAATATTTTAAAGACCTGATTTCACGTTAGCAACTAGATAGCATCTGTTTACATTCAAAGTCGACAAAAAATTCAAATTTACATTTTTCCCGAATTTTAAAATGAGGTGGCTGAAGGTACAACCGTCCGTAGGTACAACACTCTCCCCTACTGATATACAAAATTAGAAATGTATTTGGGAAAACTTAAAAAAATAATAAATTGATACACTCCACCAGTGTAAGACCAGGCATATCAGCTAGTTTGATCATAAACACTATATGTAGTTACCCAGGCATGGATTATAGCAATTTTTAAGGGGGGGCGGTCTAGGTTCACTAAAATTTTATAGATTTAGTTTCAAATATAATTAACCCCCACTTCCTAGTCCTCTTTTCTATAAATTTAATTGATATAATACAAGTAAACTCTTTCAACTGATCAGTGAGGGATCCAGGATTTAGTTTTGGGGGACTAGGAATCTTTAAAATCCATTTGAATCTTCTTGATCATCTTAATATGTAGTAAATTACTATGTTTCAAGTATTAAAAGGGGGGTCTGGGGGTCCTCCCCCAGAAAACGTTTGGAAATTTAAGTTTATAAAGCATGTTTTAAACCCGTTTTGGTACACCTAATCCGAATTTTGGTCATATATCTTCAAGAATTTAACCTATTTTTTGGAAGGATTTTTACATTTTGGCCAATTTATTATAAAAATAATAGTTGTACATAGTAGAGTTCCAAGTATAGAAGTGGGGTCCTCCCTCCCAATAATTTTTGGAAATTTAAGGGGAAAAACCCAGTTTTTTAACTTGTTTTGGTTAGGGATGGAAAATTTCCGGAAATTTTGGGAAGGCTGAAAAAACCCAGAAAAAAATTTTTTTTCCGGAAAAATTGACCTATTTTGCATAGATAAGAGCAGTTTTTGTATACATATTTAAAAAAAAACTGAATAATCATTTATTGTGTAAAAAATAAATAATTAGTCATTATATTATAAATTATTAAAATTTAAATACAATAATTCTTCCAAAATAAAATTTCAATTTTTCAAGTAAAAATAATCATGGTAAGTAATAAGTAATAATAAACGTGGAAAAAGGTTATTACATGGTTCAAATTTTATTTTTAAAGTACTGGATTTAATAATTGTTCATAAGATTATCAAATTTATCATAACTGTGCATTGTGCAACTGATATAATTTTGAATGTACATTTTTGTTTACTTAGAAAAATAGCCAGTAACACTATGTGTGATATTAAATATCTAAAAAAAAATCATTGTAAGGTAACTGTAATATGTTTCTGAAACATTTATTTATTACAAACTTAGAAATTTTAAATTTTTCCCCGAGTGGAATCCAACTTTTTTTGGGAAAAAATGTTTAATATATGGTTAAAACTTCATTTTTAAGTATTGTATAAGAATATCTTCTAAAACATTTTAAAATTGATATTAGTTAAATAATTCTGAGTTAAGTATTTGAAACTAACATTTAAATTTTCTGGAAAGAAATCAACTCTTCGGAAAAAAAACAGAAAAAAGTTTTCCCCCCCAAAGTTTACGGTTTTTTTCCGGCCATTCCCATCTCTGGTTTTGGTACACCTCATCCGAATTTCGGATATACATTTTATGGTTGAAGTTTTGCATTTTGTTGAACTTAATATAAAATATTGTTTTAACCCGGGAGCAGTCGCAACTGGGTATCTCATACCCAGGCTTGCATTCTAAGTTGCATAGCGCTCCCCCCTTTCTTCCAAAATGTATGTGGCCTCGTGTAGCTGGGTTCAAGGTCACATTCTTCAGGTTGCAAGGTTAGACAAAAATTTTGGAATGCACGGTTTCCAGGAATCGAGGCTAACATACCCACCCGCGTTTGTTTGATAGGTGCGACTGCTCCCGGGTTAAATAATAGTTACACGTACCGAAGGGGGGTCTGGGGGTCCTCCCCCAGAAAATTTGACCCTTAAATAACAGGTTTTAACTTATTTTTATACTTTCATTGCTTGTTAAACGGGACTTCCTTCATGGTCTGATTTTCGTAACCACTCAAAAAATCACGTCCCACCTAAGGGGGGCGATCGCCCCCTTCGCACCCCCCCTATAATCCGTGCCTGTAGTTAACAAAACTGTAAATTCAATTAAATGACTTCATTATCCAACTTATAGAAGCACTGATCTAAACAAAATTGAATTTGTACACACCTGTTAATTTTTCTTTATCACATTTGGAAGCTGACTCGATATTTGGATTTTCTTTTTTACTACAATTAGCTTCTATGTCAGTCAGAGTAGAAGGTTTGATGCCATCAACGTGGTTCATGGAGCTATAACCTCGATCTGATAATCCATCTGTAGATAGAGATGAAAATGAACTCGGCTGTTTCAATATATTAGAGTTTATTTTATAAGTACTTTCGAATGGTGTTTCTTAAAAAGGACATTGAAGCCAACCTGGGTTAGGGTGGTCACTTCCAGTGCTGATTCTATCTAGATCTGTCTCTGAGCAGAGAGACAAAGACCTTCTCTTGAGCCCACGACGGAATTGCGCAATTCCTAAAATGACATTGCGTAGGCGCCGCCATAAGAAACGTCCACTTGATGCACCTGCAGGCCATTTGCTTTCAAGTACAGCCTAATGACAGTAAGACCAACAGATATAATCATACACTTAATTTTTTAGAACAAATTTAAAAAACAGCTACTCATACTTCAATCTAAAAAAATATTGAGTCTGTATTCTGGTACAGTAACGGACCCTTTATCCGGCAAGCTCGGGGCCGACATCATCCCGGACTTCGGAATTTTCCGGATTTCGGGTCCTTTCCGGAAAAAACGCCATTAAAGACGCAGCTGGTTTAGTAAAACCAAAATACCCGCTGAAACGACATAGTTCGTTCTAATCGTAACGGATCCAGCAAAAAAACTTCCGGCAAATCACGTGGGTCGTCGCGGCCGATAGCCAGGCAGCAGCCGATTTTGAAACGGCCGTTTGAGCGCGGGGACGATACGATTCGGCCGCGTCGAATCGTCCCATTCCTAACGTGACCAGACGTCCCGTTTTGAACGGGACTGTCCCTTTTTAGAGTTACGAGTCCCGGTGTCCCCGAAATGAACTCTCGGACGCAAAATTGTCCCGTTTTCTGAAACCAACAATCTTCAGCATGAAAACTTTTCAATTTTTATTGAATATATTTTATGTTTGCCTGCTACAAATGCTCCAGTAGAAAGAGTATTTTCTATGATGAGAAAATTGTGGCCATCTAAGAAGACCCAGTTACAAATTTCAGTTCTAAAGGCGATGTTGATAATTAAGGTGAATATAAAAAAAACGTGCCAAGAGTTTCATTCTTACATAAAATCATCACCAGCTATATTAAAGCAAATTTGTTCCTCTGATAAATATAAATATAACCAAACGTTTCGGGTATATACATTTTTTAATTCGTAACTTTTAAGCTAACTGACTTTTTCTGAATACATAACTTTTAAAAAGTGTTTTTTTATTGACTACCTGTTAATTAACCCAAATAAACCAATGTCCCGTTTTGAGTCAAAAAATAAATGGTCACATTACCCATTCCCCACCGAGACGATGTCACAAAAGACGCAGCGCATCCAATCGTAACGGATCCAGCAAAAAAAACTTCCGGCAAAGCACGTGGGTCGTCGTGGCAAGAACCGATTGCGAGGCAGCAGCCGATTTTGGAACGGCCGTTTAAGCGCGGGAACGATACGATTCGACCGCGTCGGCCCGCGCCGAATCGTCCCATTCCACACCGAGACCGATGTCGCAAAAGGCGCGCGCAACCATTGCGCGTCGTAACAGCATTTACTCACTAAAAATTCTTCAAAATATAAAAAAACAAATTCTAAACGCGAGCCGGATTTCGGGTCCCTCCGAATTTTGGGTTCCCGGATAAAGGGTCTGATACTGTACTTCCATAAAGGTATGGAAGTACTCATGGCAGATATGCAATTTGGGAAATGGCAATTCCAAACTTGCATGTACCATAGCCTTCTAGAATGAAGAGGCCTGGTCAATTCCGCGTCTCCGGCGCAATGAGTCATTCAAGGCGTCGATAGATTCGCTGTGAGTGTACGCGCGAACCTGGAATAACCGCGCTTTTCTCGTGTTTCCCGGGCTCTTTTCACACCCATATTTTGACTATGCCTAAGCATTGCTGTGTGCCTGGATGTAAGAGTAATTTCACAAAAGGTGCCAGCAGTGTGAGTGTTTTTTCCTTTCCGAAAGATGAAGAAAGGAAAAAGTTATGGCTTCGGAAAATACCGAGAGCTCAATTCGCTTTATTAATACACATAGGAAGACAAATATGTTTTTGTAAAGTAAAAGTTTTGGGGGTATTATCTTGCCTCCCAAAAAAACAGTTTTTTAATAGATATTAATAATTTAATTAAATGTTATGCTTATAACTTATTAGATCACTTATTTGCGTTTCATCTTTTTACCTTTTAAAAGTTTATAAATAAGTACATTTTATTGACTGAAAATGGAAATCACATTTATCCATTTCAAATATTAGATTATTCATATATAAAGGAAAAGGTTATAAACCCCAAGGGAGATATAGTATAGTACCAGAAAGAGAGAGAGCGGCTGATTTTGAATACTCAATTGATATTTAAATCCTATTTAAAGTTACAAGGCGGGGGTTAATATGGTTAATATTTATCTGTGTAAGGATTAAAAATATTAAGATAGGACATGGTGTATTAGTTGTTAAAATAAAGACAGGGTTTTTGTTATTATAAAACAGAAATATTTTATTTAATACACCGCCCAGTTCAGCTAGCTTCGAATCTCAACTTAACAGCAAATTTTCGAATGTTAATATTGGTTTGTTTGAATGACTCAAAAACGAATACAATCTAACCAAACATGTTCATTTTATAATACAAGAAGTAATTTAACTGAAATTATGGCGAATCTAATCGAATAAAGCTTGTGAAAGTCGATCGTTCTCTGAGCAAGGTTTTTAAAATCCCATCTATCAAAATATTTCGGCGGTAATGTAAACATTTTCACTCAGAATCATTAGTATTCGTTTCCTACATCACACACAGGTCTTTTTTTCTTTTTCCGATCATTTGTTTATGATTTATTGCGATTTTTCCCCTCCAAAATCGACGCGTCTATGGGAACGCAATGATAGCTTTCGTCGGAAGGGATGACTCATCATTCTTCTGTCACGGCTTCCTCGCTCTAGATGGCTATGCATGTACTCTGGTTTTTGATTATCATACACAACTTCTGTGACTTTTAAAAATTGAAATGATGATGAATGAGGGTGATTGTCAAAAAGAATTTGGATAAAACAGGTGAAGGATTGTTGAAATAATAAACAAAGTAAAATCTAAAATTAGGGCAAAAGGTTAAAATTCTTTGTCAATGAGAGAAAGTTGGCAGTGGTTCTCTGGCCAAAAAATAATCTTAGCGTGTTAAGGGATATAAAAGGGGAAAAAGAATCTAGTAAAGGGAAGACAGGGGTTTTACCTTATTGTAATACCCATATGTTATGGCATTGGGCTGTACTCCTTGTCTCTTCATTTCAAAAAGTATTTTAACAGCTAAGGTTGGTTGACTGTACAGACCACATAGTAACATCAATACACGGTAGCATACCTTTAAAAAAGCAATGCCGTTAGGTTTTGAATAGAAAAATTAAAATTTTAATCTTATTTGTTTATATCTTTGTAAAAACTGATAATGTATTTACATAATTTAATTTCTTAAACTTCCTTCTTTATCTTTTCATTTTTAACAACTTTTAGTCTATCATTTATCAAATAACTTGGCTTTAAATAAACTAAGAATTCACAAAATGGGATCATGTAAGCAAATCCCTTGCTAAGAGTGTTTAAGTAAATGCTTTAAAAGAGTCTTATTACCATTTGATTGTTTAGTATTTAAAGTGATGAATAACTCTCAATTCAATAATCAAGCTGCAATATAAACTTATATTGGTTAGCTGTAAGAAACCAACCAAAAAAACATACCTCATCTGTTTGACAGATTTTCAATCTTTGTATTTGCACTAGGATGTCAAAAGAAAGCCTCAAGGCATTACTTTTGGAAGGAGAATTAGCAACAAAGGATGGCAAATGAATGAACCATAAACTGAAACAATAACCAACTAGGCACCTGAAAAATAAAAGAAATAATATTAAGTACACTCTCTTAACCAAAGTGAGTTGACACTATTTACTTTTCAAGTGACTCTTTAGTAACAAAAATATTAGATATTTGCTACATCTCAGGCAACAGCATATTATGCTAAACCACAGAATATGGTACAACACAGGCTTTCTCATAAAAATAAAACTTTACATGCTTAGGTCTACCTAAAATTACTTTTATAAAATAAGTCTTGAACAATTGAAAAAGCACTTACTTTGCCCACATCACAGGAGTTTCAGAATGTTTTCTGGCAATCTGAAAAAAATGCCAGTAGAAATGTAAGTGATGGCTAAATCAAAATGAAAACTTTAAATTGACAAATAGAGAAATAAATTTAATAATCTGGTAATCAAATGTGACTAACCAAATACCAACAAATAAAAACACCAAAGTACAAGGTGACTTAAAAAGAATTGCAGAAGCACCTTTTGAGCACTGCGGATTTCTTGTTTACTCCTCCGAGCCATTGGACTGTTTGGCATTGGACTAGCTTGAGCAATGAGGTTCAGAAGTGACTTGGCAGGATTACGATGGAACAGCTGCGGCTTCAGCTTCCCAAATTGCTTGTAGCGGTACTCCAAGCCCACAGGCAGGCCTATGGGCTCCGGAGGGGCCACAAACACAGTTCTATCACTCATCTGGGATTCATCTATCTCCAGGAACTTGCAGTCACTACTTTCAGAGGAGTCAATACGTTCGGTGCATTCGTCAAAAAAGGCCAATGAGGCGTCTTTGTCAGAGACAAAGGAGCGCTCTTCGATGAACCGGATGAACATTTGGGTTTTCATTAGAAGGGAGAAAAAGCGGCTATAGGCCTTGTCTCTGCTGCGTAGAAAACCTTTATAGAGAAAAAACTTGGTACTTTAGTGCTCGGTAGCAAGTGCCTAAAGAAAGTTTGAGTGGAATTATTGTGACACAAGGGATTTCCAAAAACTATTGATTTGCTCATTTACAGTACTTTTATATGATATTCAACAGAATTTAATGAAAGCCGGAAATAAACAAAACAAAGTACTGATGAAAATAAACAATAAAGATGTGCAATTTTTAACTAAAGTAAAAAAAAAATCACTTATGAAAATTACACATTTCTCTTTATAAGATTATTTTTGCATAAAAAAGACAACACAATGAGAAACTTCAACTTTAAAAGGGTAAAAATATAAACTAAGGTGTTAAAGCCAGTAAAAATTTAATAATCCCTACATAAAAAAGTAAACATGTTACACACATACCTGTGAGATCAAACAAAGAATTTGGATCTGTTGTACCAATAGTAGGAGCAGTAGTGATGGGTAGCAAAAATGATCTATACCCTTTTAATATTGAAGCCATAAAACGTAAAAATGCCTCCTGAATTTCCAATTCTAATTGTCTCTATAGGGAAAGGAATAGTGTAACAGATTAATAGCAAAAAATTACAGTGAAAAAATTTCATTGCAAAAGCTAGTTTAATAACAACCTCATGTCTTTTGGCTTTGAAGTCATAGTCTATCGAAGCAGAATTACTAGCAAGAAGAGAGGGATTGGTTGCACTTCTGACAGTGCCCAACTTCCCATACAAGGTTTGTAAAGTGTTTCTCAACATTCTTGCAGGACGCTATAAAAGAAAAAATATAAGTAAACAATATATAAGTACATAAGTAAATACTGAGAGAGACAATTTAGGTACAGCTCTAACACCCATCAATATTATCAAACTAGAAACTTTTGGGTACTAAAGTAATAAATTTAAAGAATTTTAACCATTACTCTATGATTTACAAGCAACTTACCTTTGGGAAAAGTTTCACATTAAGATGCCTTTTCTCTTCAGAACTGCAAATAGGTTTACATCAATTTTACTTGATAAAGCAGAAAAATAATTGATACAGTGTCAAGAAATAATATAGAAACATTAAAACTTAAAAAAGAAAAAAACCCAAGATTAGATTGACAGAATGCAGAGAAAAGTCAGCAAGTAGAAGCTCATCATTGTAAATGTAGTATGAAATCTTTTTTTGGAAGTGAAAACTTGAAAAATGTAGACACCCCTCACCATTACCAAAAGCAATGTTTTCTTAAAGGTTTAAAAAAGCATCAAAGAGGTTTAAGCTTAGAAAAGTTGGAGAAACTCTTAAATACACAAAATGAAAAAAAAAGTTTAACTTACATGAATATAGAGTTAGTATCTAGATCCACACAAGTAACATCATGAGGAGGGTCAAACAAATCAAAATACCGGGAGTCGACTCCTAATACAGAGTGTTTAAATTAGCATTTTTAAGATGTAAAAAGGAAATAAAATTTACACCATGCCGAATCTCTTGGCAGCGTTAGAGCAAACATCTCTACCGAAGATTTCTGGTATGGTAACTTATGGGCTTTTAAATAATTGAGGAGCTTTCAGCAACTAGCCAACTCCAATAACTTTACATTGGAGTTAGCTCAGTGTTGCTGCAAGCAATTCAATTGTGAGGAACTTAGACTATCTAAATAAAATAAACCTTTCATTGCAAGAAATAATGCCAACATAAATAGATTTTCATTGTTGATTTTGAGCTTTACCTGAAAAGATATTGTCTAAAATATTGAAGATGGTATGTTTTTATTAATAATATCAAAGTTAATTAAACAAAAAGCCTAAAATTTAAATTCCAAAAACATTTTGAAAATATATTTAAGTATAATTTTTTTAGAAAGCTTTTTTATTTAGATACTATACTAAATCCTCCCAAAAAATAATAAACTTACCAACAATAAATGGCACTGGAGCACATAAAACATCTGATAAACCAAGCGGACAAAGAGGAATATAAGGGCATTGCCAATGAAATGGAAAAAATAACTGAAAAGATAAACAAGAGGGTACTTAATCAAAATGTATTGCATTCATAAGAGACATCGATTTGAACGATAAAAATTAATGGAAATTTAATTATACTAAATAATTTAATTAATTTTACTAATACTGGACTTATTATTGTCCAGCATTGATTACAAATCTTACCATAACAACAGCTTCAGCAACACTGGTCAGAACATCTGGCCGTAACGAATGAAAGAGAATTTTTTGTTCAGCAAGCGCAAAGAGGAGAATCTTAAGGCAGTTATCTGGTCCCAAATTTTTCAACAACTGAATAAATGAGGCACCGCTATAAAGAGAAACTATTAAACCTTAATACAGAATACGTAGTAACAGTATCAACATTGATATAATTAATTAATTTATACTTATAGTACCATTCACCTTAGTAAAGGTACTTTGTAAACTCAGTTAAGGTAGTACTCCTACACCAAATTAAATTTAGTAATAAAAAGGCTTAGGGGCCGTCCATAAATGATGTCACACTTTTTATGTCCATTTTTGACCCCCTCCCCCCTTTGTCACAAACTGTCACACTTTTCCATACCCCCTTCCCCCCCCTTTGTCCCTTTGTCTTAAACCAACAATATGTCTAATACACAAATTTGAAAGTGCCAGGAACCAACTTTTTTATTTGATCTTAATTTTACCCCTCCTGATAGTTTCATTTCTATCAACATTTAAGATGCCTTTTGAGAGAACAATATATGGTCGTTTTAACAATTTAAGTTTTTTTTTGTTGATTTTCAGCTGTAGGATGTGATATCACAACTTTTAACCCCCCTCCCCCTTGTCACAAAATGATTAACCCCCCTCTGAGCGTGACCTCATTTATGGACGGCCCCTTAATAGCAGTTTTGAACTTATTAAATTATTGTTCAAGACAGGCTAGATTAAATTATTGTTCAAGACAGGCTAGAGCATTAATTCCCATTAATAATTTCCACTTAATTAATATTCAACTTTTTTTATGGAAATGTAACATTCAATACCATTTCATATCAACAGTGAAACCTGTGTGTAATGGTGTTTCCTTATGGTCATAGCAAGGTCAAAGCCATCAATAACAAAATGTCGACAAACAAATTATATGTTTTCTAGGTCTAAACAGCATTGTTATGGACAGGTAATTTACAGTAATAGTTTTTAAGTGCATTATGGTTCATGTTATTGGGTTACCTATAAAAGTTAAAAGAATATGAGGATGTAAAATAGGAAAATACTTACGTAAGAGGAAGTTGTGTGTGACCAGGCTGTGCAAGAGTGATGAAGTAATCAGAGAGCTAGAGTGAAAAGAAGTGAGCTGATTGAGCAAACTGAGGGTATTTAGTGTAATATAATTCAGATTTTTTTAAAATTAGCTTTTAACAAGGTACTACAGTAAAGCACCGTTTATACGTTTCTCATTTATACGACTTTATCATTTATACGTCGTTTTCGCGAAGTCCCAATTCATTCCTATTCTTTTTAATACAAAAATTCTTCGTTTATACGACGCGCAATATCGGTTATACGTCGTTTTCGGCTGTCTTAAAATTCTAAAATATCCAGTATCAGTTGTTATTCCGTGGGAAAATTTCCCCAGGAAAGGTTGAAGAACACTGCATTCCTTGGCCGTTGTTGGGGGCATGACCAATGGAGTGGGGGTGAGTAAAAGGGCAGTCAGTTCGTTGAACTGATAACGGGATGAACTACACTACAGTTTTGGGTCTCCAGCACCCCCTGCAGAGGAGAAGAATTCTTTTGATCGCTAAATGACCCCACAAAGAAAGCGGGACTATAAAACTGCCGTTATATACTGTCTGTCTATCACATTTTTATGACTTAGTTAAATGACTAAAAATGCTCTTAGATCATAAAAACAAAAATTAAAAAAAAAAGCCTTATCACTGCTTATGTGAACTAGCGACTGCCAGGGCTCTTCTTGCAAAAACAAAAATTAATAGTCATTAGTCATCATCAAAATTTAGTCATTTTACAGTAACCCTATCACTATAAAGGTAGGATTTCTTTAATTTTTATGTTAAATGTTTTAATATTTTAAAATATTTAATACTATTTTAAAGTTTATTAGTTAATATTTTTCAATTTATAGACTGTTTTGAAGTAATTTTTTTTCTTTAGAAAAACCTAAAATTTAACGTATTTTTGTAAATCTGCATTAGGAGCGTTATAAACCTAATATTAAGGACATTTTCGTTTATACGTTTTTTCATTTATACGTCGATTTACGTCGGTCCCTTGAAAGACGTATAAACGGTGCTTTACTGTAGAAGATTTGAGATAGTAAACATGCAATAAAAAATAAGGTCTTATTGATGTAAGTTCATCGATATATAAAATCAAAACTTAACTCACATACCTGAATTAAAATCCTAGGTCTTTGTACAGATGGAAAAGGAACTTCAAGCATAAAATGGGATATAATCCTAGAATTGATTTCAAATATTTGATCAAGTATAATGTTATCAAATCAGTTTACTGACAGCTTTATAAATCAAACATAGTAAATAAGCTTTCCACAGGTTAAAATATTAATAAGATACTACACTGAATTCAAACACAAATAAAACAATAACAAATATTCATTACAACAAAAACAATTTGCATTACACAAAGAAATAAGCATTTAGACACCGGCACCATTCAAAGAAAAACTATATTCCTTTCAATACTTGGTTGAGGGTCCTCAAGCAGAAATTACAGAAATAAAGTCTCCGGGGCATACACTGAACCAGTCATTGTAATTTTCATGCATAACTTTCTGCCTTTTTCTGGGAGAAGACTAGTTTATTTTATCCCTAATTTTGGCCATTTGGTGCAGACCTTAATCTTATTGAACATTAGGGTGGAGCGAAAAAAACTTTTTTTCGAAATCCAAAAAGATACCTATGGCAAAAGTGGTCTTATGTAATAATATGAATAACCGTGCAAAAATTTTTGAAATCGGTTAATATCTCAGTTCGCGCATTGAGCTCAAAGTTTATAAAAATGCTTACAAATGAACATTTTCCGAAATATTTAAGATAATATTTAAATAAAATTTATAGAAATATTCTCGCATGTAACCTCTTCATAAAAGCTCAAAAAAGTAAAAAAATGAATTTTAATATTTATTTTATAAATATTTGGGTGCGCAATTTTGCTTGTAAAATGCGAAATTTTCGAATCATTGGTTAGTTTGTTTCACTGTGCAGCTCTTCGCCCGTTTTGTAAGAACAGCCCAGAACTCACCACGGGGAGGTGGCTTCACGTCGAGTTCCACCCACCCCCTACCCAACCAACCATAATTTTTGTGATTCTGTAAAAATTAAATTTTAAACAGGAATAAATTTAAATTCCGTTTTTTTAAATCTGGCATTACTGATTTTGAATATAAAGTTGATTTTATGAAGCCATCTCTTGCTTTCTGACCACACACTTGTGTTGATTCTTCAATTTTAAGCTTAACACACCTCTCAACCGCTTGAGTGTGGCTTGGTTTGATTATTGTTTTATGGCGCATGAATCAATGTTGATCATAGTGCGCCAAGAGTGTGGCAGGGGAACTTCATTATGTATGCAGTGAGCTCTGTGTTAGAATGCACTAATGATTTCAAATCTTCAACACTTACGTCTTTTAAAATTGGTGGAGGATAGATTGTGCATGATTTCCAGTCAATAATATCTGTATACTCCGTTGCATTAAAATTTAATTTTGGGGGAACAAAATTTCTAATCCTTTCTATACCCCCAGGCAGATTCTCTCGCTTTCAAGATTCTTTCAACTGCGATCTGTCGAACAGAGACACTTTCATTGACAATAATTGACAACAATAGGTTTTCCGGGTGTGTGAAGAATGCATTGCATTCAACAACTCGATCAACTATTTGAATTAGATCCTCAGATAGATATAGAGTTGTTTGAACTGCATGAAAAACGTGTTTGGGCCCATCTGTGAAAGAACTATTCTTTTTTAATTTTAAACCACACTGGCATGTATGACTTTAAGATAAATATTGAAATCTCTTTTAAGCTTTCAGAAGGGCTGAGGACACTTACGTACAATCTCAACACTCAGCAGTGATCCATCTAGAACAGTGGTTCCCAACTCAAATATGTCTGCGGACCACTTCCCTTAAATTTGAACCTCTGCGGACCATCTCTATCCCTAACTGTATCTTCAAAATGTAACTTTTTTCAGTGTATTTATTTCTCATAGAGCGTCACTTTTTTCTGAAATAAGGGAAACCGAGTCTTACAATGTTTCTAAATGGAACACTTAGAAAACCAAAAAATCTATTAAACTTAAAAGAAAAATTAGCATTACATTACTTTTATATCTAATTATTTAAAATTGTACAGTGGGAGGTGACACATGACCAATATAAGAGGATCCTGGCTCTTGAATTAGAGAATAGTGATCCTCTTTAACTTTTCTACGGTATTGTTTATTATTTACTTTTTCTAAGCATAGGGTATCTTTTCGCCCGTCAAAATAAAGTCCATTAATTTCCATATTTTCTGAAAACTTTAAAACACTTCCAATATGCTTCTTTCCCCTTCTTATTTTGGATCTGTTAATTAGATGGGAAGAATCTGCGTCTGTAATCACTCCTATATCTTGTAAGACACTAGATGCTATTGCAACCGTTGCTCTATCTAAGATACCATATCTACTACTATTTAATGCAGTTGTCGTTACTTTTATATCTAATTATTTAAAAATGTACAGTGGGAGGTGACACATGACCAATATAAGAGGATCCTGGCTCTTGAATTAAGTAATTCCATAATTATTTTCAGGATAAAATTAACAAAATGGGTGAAGTGCTGCACAATGAAACAAACCAATTATACAAAAATTTCGCATTTTCAAGCAAAATTGCGCACCCAAATATTGTAAAAATAAACATTAAATTTATTTTTTTTTTACTTTTTTGAGCTTTTATAAAGAGGTTACAAGCGAGAATATTTCTATAAATTTTATTTAAATATTATCTTAAAAATTTCGGAAAATGTTCATTTTTAAGCATTTTTATAAACTTTGAGCTCAATGCGCGAACTGAGATATTAACCAATTTCAAAAATTTTTGTGCGGTTTTTCATCTTATTACATAAGACCACTTTTGCCATAGGTATCTTTTTGAATTTCGAAAAAAATATTTTTTCGCTCCACCCTATTGAACATGTATTGGGTGATTTGGACAATGAAATAAAAAAAATACCCCAAATGGCCAAAATTGGTGATGGAGTGGATTAGTCTTCTCCAGGAAAAAAGGCAACAAATTTGCATGATATAATAGCAATTTTTTTTAAAACGGGAAGTAAAAGTCAAACATATTTTCTTAAAGTGAGTTGATTTTTAAAATAATACCTTTTCTCAAAATCACAATGAAATCTTGGCATATCGAACATCTTGTCATATCATATATCTTGGAAAAGGTATCATATATCTATATCATATATCTATATCATATATCTTGGAAAAGTCAAACATATTTTCTTAAAGTGAGTTGATTTTTAAAATAATACCTTTTCTCAAAATCACAACGAAATCTTGGCATCTTACCTTTCTAAAGGAACTTTGTGAGGACCAGTAACTGACATTCGGTGCAAATACCTTAAGAACTTTTCAAAGGTATCAAAAAAGGGCCATCTAGATAGAAGACAGATGGATTTATTTGTTTGCAAACATTTTGTTTTTCTGTGTTCTTCAGTTGTGTAATTTAGCTGAGATCTCATCACTTCATTTAGTTTTGTTTCTGGATAGGGTTCATAAAAGGTCACAGCTGCACCATAAACCTAAGGGGAAATTTTCAAACTATGTTCATATTGTTCAAAGTCATATTAAAATATTTGTTAAAATGAAAAAATCTCATTTCAGGGCTGTAACTAGACTTAGGTAAAAAGTAAATGTTTTGAAATTGGACTCCTATAGGGTAGGGTTTTAACTTAATTTCAGACCCATTGGGTTCCACCCAAAAAGGACCACCCCCAGTAAATTGCAGAATTTTCAAGGAAAAAACTTAAAATATTTACGCATTTTTTTCTTTAAGGAAATATAAACCTCTAACCCCCAAAACAATTGGACAGGGCCTTAGATATGGCCCTATCAACACGAGTATTATTTGTATATAATTTAAAAATAGCATTTTTATCAAAGATTGAAGAGTACAAAGAATTAAGCAAAATAAAAAAATTATTAATGACTTCAAACCAGAAGTAGAGCACTAGTTAAATTCTTTAATTTTAAAATATTTTAATGGAGAGTTGGTATAATAATAACAAGAGCTTTACTTACCTTTTCTGCTGAGTAGGATGTGAGAACAAAGGTAGAGAATACTGGCTTTGGCTGTTGAGCTTTTCTGGGCCAACACTCAATATTAGCCCCCATTGGAAGGCAAAATAAAGGAACAGACGGGGTCAGCTGGAAGGTATCGTAGTCTTCTAAGGGAAATCTACCTAAGATACCTGTAAAATAGTTAACATTAAGTAGTGTTAGATGGGTATGAATTTTTGTGATGTGATATCACTGGGACAAACAAACTTCTAGGAGGGGTAGAACACACCTAAAGTTTGTCTGTCCTCGCTAGGTTGTGGGAAGCGGGAAAATCCAAGTTCAAATAGGGGTGATGGAAATCAGGGTAGCTGGCTTGGCAACTTAAAGCACCCCACTTCTCCAAGGAGAGGGAAGGGAGGTGGAGTGGTACTTGGCAAGAATTAACCAATTTGGCGCTCTCTATACCTATCCAACCCCAGGGAGAGAAGGGCCTTCCCTGTTTGGGTTTACCATCACCGCCTAGCCGGGACAGACAGACTTTAGAGATGACTCAGAATCACATAGGAGGGAGATCAGAAATGCAACCCTAACAATCTAGGGTTTTTTAATAAGCGGGCACATGGGAGAATGCATAATCCCAAGTGGAAACTGACACTGAAATTTTTAAGATTGGATCAAAACCAGCAAAACTGTTCAATTCAGGCATTTATTACATAAAACCAATTTAAGAGCCGAAATTTCAATCTTAATTTCTCAGTTCTTAGGCTTAAAATCTGAATCCTGGCTTGCCACAAGCTTTTACGATTGGTTTGTTTAAACATTTACTGAAATTTCAGATCTTCAGATGTCTAAATTCAACGATTTGAGGAGTTTAATCCAATCTTTAAAGGTTAAGAGTCAGTTTTCGTCTGGGAATTATACAACCACCCGTGCCCGTTTATAAAAACCCATAGGTTGTTAGGGGTACATTTTTCTGACCTTTCTTATGTGATTCTGAGTCGTCTGGGTGTGTGCTCTAACATCACCTAGAAATTTGTCCCATTGATAATGATACACCCTGTATAAACAGGGTAATTACAAACTCCTAACAGCATTCCACAGAAAATGAAACAATAATTGCTTTTGCATACAATGGTAAACAGTGAAACTAGTTTAATAGTTGCTGAAATAAGAAAAACTCTTTGAAAACTATATCTTTAAAATGTGTTAAAATGAATTAGCCATATACCTAAGAAAATGGCAAACAGTTTTATCAGTTCCAATTAAATAAGTCCAGTAAAAAATCTTTAGCCAGTTAACTTTAAATTTTGAGGAAAACATTAAAAAATGAAAATTAATAAAAAAATCTACTTACCAGGTTTATAACCAATGACATCTGGTCTGTTCATTGATTTTTTATAACACAAATAAACATCAGAACCCAGCTAGAAGAAAGACAAATATTTATAAATATTCATTAAATTAAATTATTCATTTTTTTAGAGATGTAACGTTACACAACTAATGAATTATAGAATCACAATAAAATAATCTAAAAGCAATACTCACCACTCCTTTGTTTAAATTCTTATCAATTTTACAGAAAGCATGAGGAGGGTATTCTCCCTAAAACAAAAATTTTATAGATCTAAACTGAGGAATATCACAGCGAGAGATTTGAAAATTGCAGTTTTTACGAACTATTTTTTTAGAAATTATGCCTTCAAAAATGTTGGAAAGTAATCAACTTAAATTTTAAGATTAACCCTTTGCTTGTTTTTAAAATATTGTTCTCAAATATATTTTATCTGTTGAAAGGGGCTATATAAAGGGGGACCAACTAAAATCAACAAGCAAACTAACTCATTTCCAGAATTTCCTAACCCATTTATACTCAATGCAATTTTATTATTTCACTCTGGTTGACAGCTACTTTTTTAAACTTAATAATTATCTATTAGGACAAGTGTACTTTCATTTTATTAAGAAATAATATTTTTTCTGAAAATTTAAAACCAGTTATGTAATGTTACCGCTAAAGTTGAAAATTAGTTATTCAAAAGAATACCTAGGTAAACTTAAGATTAACTGATTTCTGTCGTTAATGTGCGGATATTTGAGTATTTCGCATTTTACCTAGGGAATCTACACTATAACGGCCTCTTGATAGTTGAAGTTCAAAATAGTTTGTTTCGCTCAATCCTTTCTGTTAAAATGTTGAGGTGCTCACTGCGCCATGCGCTTACTCCTGCGCAGTCGGGTTTCAATACGTAGTTTGTTGTTCATATTTTGTGTTTTGATTTCAAATTTAGTGCGTAGCACTGGTAGTTGTCAAGTTGAATGTTAAACAAACTAATACAAGCAAGTAAGTACAGTAAATTTACAAGCTTAAGTTCAGTAAATTACTACTAAAACTGGTATTTTAAAACAATTGTGTTGAAGCTTCGACTTCAGAGTGACAGAGATTTCTTTTAACGAAAGCAAATGTCCCAGCATTTGAAATATCTTTTCAACAAACGTTAATTCAATAATCGCTAGAACCTGGGCAAGGGTTTAAGATATGTAATCGATCGCGAATCCTAGCAATAGTTTAGGATAGGCTGGCAGCCGACTACACCGCGCTTTCATTAAGATTTGCTATTTTAAGTGCTCATTGAAATATGTTGTCAAATCGAGATCGAAAAATCACAATTGATACAAAATCTAAGTTGGTACTTTTATATTCTATTCGTATTAAAATTCCTATTTCAATACTATTTTTGTGTGATTTGCATGCTTTGTGTAATATGAAAAAAGTACCGAGTCCCCTTTTTTGATTCGTCATTGTTACTGTTTACCCCCAAAACGAGTTTGGTTATAGTTAGGGCAGGGGGTTTTGGGGGGGCGGTAGCCCCCCCAACCACCTTAAACTTTTTATAAAAATAAAATGAATTTTTGTCTTTAATGGATCACCCTCGTTAATATGTAAAATAACTTATTACAGGTAGTATGCAGATTAACGAGTGTCTAGTCGGTAGAGTGCAGAATACCTAGGTAATTTCAAGATTACCTAGGTAATCTTAGAAATTGAAAAAAATTTCGCTCTTTAACGGATCACCCTTGTTAATCTGCAAATTACCTAGGTTATCTGTAAATTAACTGATTTCCGGACTTTAACTGTAACATATACATATACATTGCTATTAACCATTTCAGTCCTAACTGCCCAAATTTTCTAAAGTATTTAATGGATATCTTGGGCAGTCTAGGTTTAAATGGGTTAGTTAATAAGGATTGTAAATGCAATAAAAACTAATAAATCAGAAATATATGATATAAATAGTCTTACTTTGTTTACTAATATAACACAGATATCTGTGACAACCAATTGGTTGCAAGGAGCATTGTCTGGAGCTCTTCGATATGTAATGAAGGTTTTGGAGCCACTATTGTTCACGTTAGCAGAGTGTCCTCCTGGAGTGGTGAGAACCACTTCACTGTCTGCCATAACTTTTTCTTTACCTTCATACAAAACACTGCAATGGAGAAAAAAAGCTTCATTGGTCAGGCACACCTTCCTACTATTTGCAAGAAAAAGCTAATGTATGTCTTGTGAATTTAAATATTTGGATGAATAAATCATTTGTTTATTCATCATGCTTATCAAAATTACTAAATTATTCATTATGAAGCAACTGGATAGTAGGGTAAAATGTTAGCAATAGTTTAAAAAACAAAAATAAGACAGAGATTAAATTAATTAGGTAAGGGCAACAAAATCAGAATCCTCATAAATTATAAATATACTATCAGAGTGAGAAGTTGAAAGAAATAGCAGATGGTAGACCTAACTGGGAAAAGATAGCCTGGAAATTGCCTGGGAAATTGTAGAATAGTAAATATTTAAAAACAAAATAAAGCAAGTATAATGGTAGGAGTAGAAATAATGTTATTGAAAGAAAGTTTAAAAAGTTAGTAATCATTATCCTTTCAGTCCTAGACCGCCCGAGATTGCCATTGAATACAATGGAAGTTTTGGGTGACTAGATTTGAAAGGGTTAACCCCTTAACTGCCGTCGACGTAAATGTACGGTTTGGAAATCCCGAGTGTTAAGTGCCAATGGCGTATATTTACGCTTTGTAAAAGTACGATGTGTTGCATTGTGTTTTTACCAAAAATAATAACAGGAATAACCTTGACAGTGTTTCCAAAGGAATTTCTTATTTCTCTGAAGTAGGGGGGATGAATTTGAACTGTGTTTTTTTCTTTAGCGATAAAAATAAAACTGTTAAGTTATGGCCTGTGTTTCTTTTTGAGTTTTTTATTCTTTTTTATGCTATATTTTGTGTCTAACACTTCCGTTTTAGTTCCTTTTGCATAGAAAATGGATTTTTATTTTTTAAAATTTGTTTGTCTGCAAGGAAATAAGAAAAATGCTTATAACGGATCAATTTGATTTACTTCTTATTTTCTACTATTTTTTCTTAATTAGGTCATGATTCTGGTTTTAACTGGTACTTCATACATTGAGAGGGTGCAATTTCTTTATATGAACGAAACAAACAGTCTTTTGAGTAGTTAACGAGTTGAAAAAGAAACGCGCGCTCTGCAAAAGTGTAAGTACGCGCGCGCGGGAGAAAAACGCTGGCACTGGGGAGCCACTTGCTGCAGATTTCCGTGGCAGTTAAGGGGTTAAAGGAGTTAGAAAGGCATCCTATATCTTACCCAACATCCACCAAAGGTGGCTTATCCTTTCCCCTTCTGTAACAAAAGAAAACATTTGGACTACGTAGACTGCCATGGTTGAGATCTGCTGAAAACCCATATGGGGTGAGCTCTATGCAGACATATCCTTTAGGCACCGTCTCTCCTTGGCTGCGAATGATGACAGTAACATCAGTAATGGGTACCAGGGGGTGGGACTGCTTGGGGACTGTACCATCACGGGTAAACTCATCATCTAATGGAGAAGCATTATCTAAAAGACCTGCGACTACAAAGTAGTCAGCAACACGTTTATCGTCCATTGTATGAGACCACCATTATGGGGAGAAATAATGGTGTTATGGAAGCAGCACCTAAAAATAATTAGAATAGAATAATGATAGTTTATTTACACAATATACTTCATTTACTCATACTTTATTTTAAGGTAGGGTTTTCCAGGAAGGGGCACATTTTTTCCCTAAAACTGCTACACAGGATAATTTACAAAAAGGACAGTTCTAAAAGATTAATGAATTGCTACCAACTAAAAGATAAAACAGCATAGGAAATGTTAGAAAAATTTCTATACAACACAGATCTGCAATTAAAATATAATTTTTAATTACCTTTAAGAATGTTTTTAGTAATTTTTCATCCTTATCCCCCATTGAGTAAAAAATAAGCAAATTGCAACCCCTTCAGATAAAACATACATATACTGCCTAACATCCTCACAACCACTTTTTTGTACAAAATACGCTTAATAATGATAAATTAGTGAAAAATTCTTAATGGCTTACATAATGCTTAGCTCAAAACAATATATTGAAAATTTGTTTCCAAGTTTAATTTTTTTTACTAAATTTAGGTTGTTTTGGATGAAATTGTTAAATAAAATAATTTTTCAGGATACAAAGATTTTTAAAATAAACTATAAGTCATATGAGCATTACTCATATCTCATTCTAAAGTGGGTAAAAATAAGAAATAGGAAACCTCCCTCCTTCCTTAAAAGTTTCAATGGTTTTAACTGTTTATGCAATATTTAAGGAAACACCAACAAGGAATCTCATATTTTTTATTATTTTTTAACAGCTACTTTACATAACGATAATTCAAATAAAATATTATATGATTTAAATAACTTTTCTTTATAAAATATTTTGTCTACCAAAGTAAAATAAGCGAACTGTATAAAAAAAACAACTTTAGGTTTATAGGAAGGCTTAAAGCATTTTTTATTTCCATTTTCATTACCATATTCTAGGAAATTATTCATTTTGTAATATTACTGATTAAAGTAAATTAAGTACAATGTAAAAATAGAATTTATAACATTGGTTAATTGGGAGAAAAACATTTTACGAATTGTTAACCTCTAAAACTATTTGATTCAGCTTATTAATACGATAATTCTATTAAAAATAAAGGTAGTAAACTGAAAATAATAATAAAAAAAGAATTCTCTATTTTTTCTTCAGCAAAAAATTCTTAATCAAATACACTCAATAACAAACCTAGATTAACACCCATCACACTTATGATGCATTTATTTAAAATATTTAGAACTGGTTTGAAACAAAAAATTATTTGACTACCATGTATTGTGAAGAAACTGCCTGAGTGATGTCAGTGCTCTAGGTTCAAGGTTGTCTCTAGTGAGTCATACCCACATCAACATGCTACCTTACCTATTTACATTTTTCAAACTGAATACACAAAAAACTTAGATTTTGAAGGATAAGAGGGAGGGGCAAAAATTTTTTAAAGGATTTATTTCAGAACATTTAGTTTATCAATTAGCAATGGTATAATTCAATTAAGTTAATTTTAAAAAATGAGGATATTAGTAAAAACTTTTAATTAAAATGGTTCGAAAGTTCTTTCATTATGATGAAAAATTATAGGATCCATACTACACAAACAAATATTATATTAGAAAATGTGCCGATTGTTTAGAATAGATCCACTTCGAAAGCTGAACTTACAAAGTACTGTTTACAACGAAAATGTAGAACATAATAAAGTAAATTATTTCCTAAATTATTCAATAATAACAGTGATTTTAACTAAACATATTACGACGATAGCATTAACAAAAGATCAAGGCTATTTCTAACAAGATTTCAGAGCTTTGGTTAATTAAGGACGAATGGGACAACGCACTTCTTTAGTCTTTATTTTAGGAAGTTTTTTCCAAGACCAAACCACCAAACATAACGGTATACAAATGTATCTAAGATAGCCAAAACAATTGAATAGTAAAATAGTTTTCGTGTAATAACGGCAAAGTTAACGCTAAAGTAGGAAATAAGAACCTACTTAAAGTACAAGTAAATGTAAACACAATATAATGGCAAATATAACTATAAAAACAGCCAGTGAATATTGAAAGGAAAAAGGTTGAAAATATTTAATTAACAACTTACCCCAAGACGTTGAAAGAAGGATTTAAACACTCGTAATCATATTAACTATGACATTTCCCAATAAACATAACTGTAAATAAATACGCCATTATTGAAAGAATGGTAGTATAGCGCCATCTATTGGTAGCAAGGAGACAAAATTTTTACTTGACTGAAATTGGACTTTTAACCTTTTAACACGAATTTTAACTAAAAATTATAAAGTTCTAAATTAAAAATATTATACTATATCCGCAGTCAAAAGGTACAGAAGAAGTTTATTATTCTCTGTAAGTAGACGTTTAAGCAGCCACTGAAAAACAATTAAAATACCAACAAAACAACTAAACTACTACTTTAACTACGAAGTTTTTTTTAGTTTTCAAATTCAAAATAAACAACGAGACGACAAGTTGCGGTGTTTTTGTCTTATCTTTTATAAGCTTTTTAAAAAATTTCAATGAAATCACAAATTTTGTAGAAGAAATTTAATTTTTAGTATACTGTATTACTATTCCTATAATGTTATTACTGAAAAAAATTCTTAGTAATAAAAAAACATTTCATGCTTTTATTAATTCTAAAACAAAATATTTCTCACGACATTTAGTTTCTTCTAGGTTTGTTTGATGTGGCTTACAACAGGCCAAATTCAATATTTTGAAAATAATTTTTTTTAAATTTTTTTTGAAAGCCCTTTAGAGTAGTTACAGATGATTTTGTAAAAATTAGCTTATTGTTTGGATGTGCTTTGCTTATATTAACTTGGGCTTAATCCATGAAAGATAAATAGGGAAGAACTCTGAGATTTTTGCTTTTTGCTCATTATTAAACTAATGCCATTTCAACACAGCTTTCCTCCATTGCGATCAATCAATCTCACAGCACTCACTCCGGAATATGCTGAGCACACGAGGGAGATTTTTTATAAGTGGGGTTAAAAAATTTCATTCCAAATCAGAAATATTGCCAAGATGATAAATGATGGTGTCGTTTGGTGTTGTTTTTTTTTTAATTTTTGGCAACCCTCCATGGTCTGAGGGGTAATTTCATCAACCTGCTCCAGTAGGCTGAAGCTTATGAACAATTCCCAGATTTTCGAATATAGATTGGTTCAAATCCGTTAGCGTTCCTACTAAATCTCGCCATGCTCTTATGGACACCAAAAAGTAGAAATATTCCTAAATAATTTCAAACTCATAGATTAAAATGTTCGGTTAGATCAATACTGTTCAGTTCATCAATAAAAATCAGAAAAATTTGCCAGTATTTGAATACATGGCGTTCAAAAGAGTATGGTAATACAGTAAAATCCGGTTACAACAAACCTCACGGGACCTTAACATTTCTTAAAATGATATTTCGATAATTCAAATAAAAATGGTTGGGGACTTTCAAGAATTTCGTAATAAAGGGATTTTTCATTGTATTTGTATTCGTTGTAACGGGACTTCACTGTATTTAGCAGGAACATTAACGGATCATTCCATTAGCGTTCCTGCTAAAGATAGCCAATCTCTTATGGATACCAAAAAGTATAAATATTGCTAAACAATTTCAAACTCATAGATTAAAATGTTTAATTAGATCTATAACTAACTGTTCAGTTTATCATTGAAAATTTTTAAAAAAATTTTATATTTGAATATTAAGCATTCAAAGAGATTGGTGATATTTAGCGGGAACGTTAACGGACTTGAACCAAAAAGATTTTTCAGGCTAAATTGCCGAGGTCTAGCTGATAAAAACTCAATTTCGACCCCAAGTGAGTTTTTACCAGCTAGACCTCGGCAATTTAGCCCGAAAAATCTTTATTCAAATGTTTCCTGCCGAGAAACCCTTTCTGTTTTAATGCCCATATTTGTTGTCATGACCAAGGGCTTTGGGATGATGGGTTTATTTTACTTGTATAGGCACTTCTCTCTTTTTTACTTCTTTGCATTTACTTTTTTTCCCAATTTCTACATTAATTTTGAATGTTTCTTATAGTTTTACTTTCTTTGAAAAACATCATATTAGTTCCTTGGCTTACCTAGTCTCCTTGAAATTAATTTCACAAAAGAAAGATTAAATGTAATAAACTATTTTACCACCTAATCTATTAAGTTAAAATTGCTGCTCTGAATATATGCAGCATAATTTATTGGATAAATCCAAGTTTGTTTTAAAAAATGCATTTTAAGGAAATAACAGAATCACAATAGCATCTGAGCTCTAAGTCGTACGTTTCGGGTTTGAATCCCTTTTTGGTACGGATGTTAGTTTCTGTCCTTGTGGTTGTATAATGAATGAATGGGTCCCCTGTAAAATAGGATCGTGTAAGGTAAATTGTGTGTTGCCGATAGCAGTACCTCACTTCTGAAACTCCAGTCCACAGCTGCCTCCTGGGTAACGCTGATAGGTACTTCTTAAGGCAATTCAAAAGCAAGGATGATAAATCTTGTAACTGCCCATTGGTTAAAAAATACTTTTATCATGGAAATCGAAAATGCATACTAGCAACATATGCATGGCCTCAAAAGTAAAATTTGAATTACAATACATTTCAACTTACTCAGTTTCTCTATAAATGAATAAAATGTATATTACGAAAATATGTGTACTGTAAAAATGTGCGTGCTAGAAACAAAAGCTAGTCAAATGATATGATGCACAACCAACTTTCATAATTTATTTACCTTTGCAATATACATTAGCAGGACCCCACTTAACCAGTAGTCAAGTTTTTGGAGATTTTCTTTGTCATTTTTCTACTCTCTTGCTTTGCACTCAATAGGACAGTATTCATTCCCTATCAGAAAATTTTTTCTGGTGTTCCATAAACCAGTATCAAATTATACTGGATCCAGTATAAATTATACTAGAACCAGTATAAATGATACTGGAACCAGTATAAATGATACTGGATCCACAGTATAATTCATACTGGTTTATGGAACACCAGAAAGAATTTTCCAATAGGGTTTTCCGGTGTATATGTTTTTTTTACTTCCTCTACTTACCATTTATATAAATTTGAGTAGCTCTATCTGAATTAGTTGTTGAAGGTGTCAGTGGTTTTCAATATGGCAATAATATTTTCCAAATTTCTATCTGTTTCAAATTTGTCTCCAATTTAGCTCATCTCTCAATGAACAAGAAGCTGACAACTACGCTGGAGTCATTGGTTTAGAAGTTCATGCACAAATCAATGTGGAATCAAAGTTATTTTCCTGTTCCCCGACAACTTATGGTTCCCCCACAAATACCAATGTGTCGTATTTTGATGCTGCTCTTCCAGGAACTTTACCTGTGAGAAAATTTCTTTTTTACTATAAAAAAGCCATCATTAATGTTTTAATAAACCATCATTAGATCAAATAAAAGGTTCTTTGGATCATTATGATGTTAATTGTAAATTTAACAGTGGTAAAAACTGTATCCAGTGACCACTATAGCATATAGCATGGTTTACTTTTATTTTGTGTTTTATACTCAGTTTTGTATTTTGAAAAGAAATACCAATGTCATGTTTTTTAACCTTGTTGCTGGGCTACAATTACAAATGGAAAAGTAGGAAAATGGCTTATTTATTATCCTATAGGTGTTATTTTATCTCTTTTTAAACTTTGAGGGCATTTTTTGTTAAGGTATATTTAATGTTTTTAAACCATAGTATTAATTAAAATATGTAGTCATCTTTTCTAGTAATTATCTAAAATGAATTGTTTAAACATAATTTAGGTTCTGAACAAATTCTGTGTGGAAGCTGGTATACTAACTGCTTTAGCCTTGAACTGTAAAGTACATGAAGTTTCAAGATTTGATCGAAAGCACTATTTTTATCCTGATTTACCTGTAAGTAATATAAAAAAAACACTTGTTAAACCATCAAAAATAACTTTTCATTTTACCTTTGAACCAAAATTTTTACATGGTGTTTGTGCCAAATTGGCATTCCTGTAGGAACCAGACATAAATTCCTTATACTTGATGTGTTAAAGTATCTAACTTGAATTCTTTTTAGTTTTTAAACATTAAGCATATGTATCACATTATGCATAAAACATAAAAAAATTTAAAATTATTAATGTTTTTCTAGCAATTAATTTTATAGTTGAGTCTATGTTATTCTCTTTTAGTTGTAAATACTTCTCCAATTTGATACTATAGAGCAAACCAGTTTTGACCTGATAAGTTCTGCCTAATTAACACACCTTAATTAATAATTCATCTCATATAAGTAATTCTTAATTTCTATTTAAAGGCTGGATATCAAATTACCCAGCAATATCACCCTCTTGCTAGTGATGGGCATATTGACTTCCTGGTATATGACACAGATGAGGGTCCTTACAAATGTCGATCAAAACTGAAGCAGCTTCAACTAGAACAAGATAGTGGAAAGAGCCTACATGTCAAAGGGTTTAAAAGCCTTGTTGATCTTAACAGAGCTGGTATATTATTTTATTGTTGTTTTAAACATGTATGCATAGAATTATTTATTGTAATGTGAACTCTTAATCTCCAACTTTCAAAAATTTAGCAAGTGTCCGTAAAAAACAATATAATTGTGCTATTATGAGTCAAGCAACAAAACACCTCAAGTTATCTATTATTTTTTTATGATTTTTCTCTTTGCGACACACATGTCATTATTTTTTTTGTCATTTTCTCTACTTTCAAATCACAAAGACTCTCTTTACTAAACAACCCACATCTGCTATCATTACAGCTGTGAAAAACCCTAAGTTTATGCATATGCGCAGAAAAAATAATCTAAAACATTTGTACCATTGCTTGCAGTAACAAGAATGAACTACCCTGTCACAAATATTTCCCTAGCCTTTATGATGCATGCTTATTAAAGTACCAGTTAAGATGGTTGTAAACATATATTTATGATCTGTTTGACAATATCAAGATTGGCTTTTAATCAGTTGCACATCATCTCTTCATTTTATGACTCCATGCTGTTTTAATTGTATCTAGATCTGTCTTTTGGATTGGATCCAAAGATATTAATTTCTCTTCAATGTTTTATTTCACAGGAATAGGGCTAATGGAACTTGTGTTTGAACCAAACCTGAAAAATGGTACTGAAGCTGCTGCCCTAATCAGAGAATTAGTTTTGATCCTCACGCGATTGGGAACTTGTTCTTGTGAAATGGAAACAGGAGCTTTAAGAGTAGATGCAAATGTGTCCGTCCATAAACCAGGGGATCCTCTTGGAATAAGAACTGAAGTAAAAAATATTAATAGCTTGCGATTTATAGCTAGAGCCATTGGTAAGTACCTAAGTATGTGGAATAGATTTCATATTCTGATTATTAAGATGAAAAAAATGTTGTAGTTTTGCATAGTGTTATTGGTTAGGCTATTTCTATTAAGTAATTCAGGTAATTTTATCTTTGTAACTGATGAAACACAAGAAATTTCAGAATTTTAAACATTTTATTTGAATTTTTTCAACCCTATTATTTAATTTTGATATTTATTCTACAATTGTCAAGTTTAAATACATCATTTTTAATTTCTATAATATAGATTACAGAAGAAACTCTTATATTGATTTTGATCTGTCAAACAATTTTTGTTGTTATGAGAGAAAACGTTTAGTAAAAAACATTTGGTTGTATAATATTAGTACATATAGGGTTTCCAGAAAAGAACTCCGGATTTTTAAAATTGAATATCTCTTGAACAAAAATAGATAAAAATATGAAACCAAAAGCATTGTTCTTGTAGGAGCATGGAATTTTTTGTGTTAAAATTTAAAAATTTTAGTTACTTTTAAAGTTAGCAGATGGCAGCCCGTTGCAAATGTCGCAAAATCGTTCAAACTGAGTGCAGGATATTGATTCTTCGATCATTGTCAAGATCGATTCTTTTTATAGAGATTGAAACTTGATTTGACTCCGAGAACATGAAATATTTCTTTTGGAAAATATCAATCTCAATAAAAAGAATCGATCTTGACAAATATCGAAGAATCGATATCCTACACTCAGTTTGAACGATTTTGCGACATTTTCAATGGGCTGCCATCTGCTAATTTTAAAAGTAACTAAAATTTTTAAATTTTAACACAAAAAATTCCATGCTCCTACAAAAACAATGCCGTTGGTTTTATATTTTTATCTATTTTTGTTCAAGAGATATTCAATCTTTGGACGGGAGTGAACTCTCTGCCAGTGACTCTACCGCAAAACGAACTGAAGCGAACTAATTTATTTTTGAACTGTATAAATACTTCCAAGCCGGAAGCCTTTTTCTACCCCTTGCTTTTTCTTCTCACTTGCTCATTCTTCCCGCTACTATGCCTGTTTTGTTATTAAAGATTTATTTTTAATTATACTGCGTCCTGATACTTTCAAGTCCTGTTTCACTCAAGAAAGCCATTATCTCCCCCACAACTAAACAGTGGTCCGTCGGAGTCGGAGTACAGAATTTATTCTACTACTATCTGTTGTATCGTTACCAGTGGTAAGATTTTGTGCTTTCAAATCACCGCGTGCTTACAAAACTTAAGCCAACTCTCTTCGTGCTTACAAAACTTAAGCCTACTTTCTACGTGCTTACATAACTTAAGCAAACTATGGCAGGGCTAATTAAAGAACAGAAAGATATCTACGAGCGAATGACTAAATCTATTTGTAACTTCAAAAAAGACTCAGCTTCTCGCAAGACTAAATCGTATCTTGAAACGCGGATCAAACTTTTTACGGAATTATGGCAAGACTTTAATTCTAACCACAGGGATATTCTTGCACTAGAAAAAGCAGAGGAATTACCTTACTTTAAAACTGATCTCTATAATGAAGTAGAAGAATTTTACGTAGCTAGTTTAACTGAAATCAAAGATTATTTAGCTAATACTTACCCTGAAATTCCCGTATCACAGTCTAGAGACACATATCAATCTAAACCTCAATCCGATCGAAGATCCGAGGAAAAACTACCTACGATTAAACTTCCAATTTTTTCGGGTAAATACGAAGATTGGGCATCATTTCGCGATCTCTTCTCTTGCTTAATTTACGACAACGAATCGTTAAGTAATGTCCAGCGACTTTATTACTTAAAATCTCACGTAAGCGGAGAAGCTGAAAATCTGATCAAGCATTATCAAGTCACGGAAGCTAACTTCGATTCAGCTTGGGACACATTAAAAGATAGAAATCGCATCGAAGTTACTAACCTGCACACAAACTTGGAATTACACAAACAACTTCAAACATTTTGGGAACTAGAGGAGGTTTCAAGGGAAAGACATCTTTCTAAAGATGATCAAAAATGCGAAGACATCTTTAAATCTTCCTGCGTTAAAGTTGATGATCGATATCAAGTCGATCTTCCTTTCAAGGAAAATTCAAGTCCACTTGGAGCATCTAAACACATCGCAACTTCTAGATTCTTAAGTTTAGAACGTAAATTCAACACAAATTCGTCCCTTCGAACAGAATATTCGAAATGCTTTAACGAATACCTGCAACTTGACCATATGGTTAAAGTAGAGCGTACCGAAATCGACCTAAAAGTAGATGATTTTGGATTTCAAGGTTACTACCTTCCTTACCATGCCGTATATAAAGAAGATAGTTCAACAACTAAAGTTCGAGTTGTGTTTAATGCCTCTCAAAAAACCACAAGTGGAATCTCGCTTAACAATCAACTCTTAACCGGTCCTAATATTCAGGAAAATATGTCTGCCATTTTGCTACGATGGCGACTCTTTAAAATCGCTTTTACAGCAGACATCCAAAAAATGTATTTACAAGTGTTAGTTTCTAAAAATCATACTGATTTTCAGAGAATTGTTTGGAGACCAAGCCCATCTGACCCTCTTAAGGACTACAGATTGCTAAGATTAACCTTTGGAATGGATTGCTCCGCATATCTTGCAATCAGAGTACTCAAGAAGCTTTCACAAGACCAGAAGGACAGATTTCCTATTGGTTCCGACGTCTTGGCTAATGAATTTTACGTCGATAATCTAATGTCCGGAGCAGATGATTTTAGCGAAGCTGAAATGAAGATGACAGAGATCATCAACGTATTGAAGAAAGGATCATTTCTTCTAAAAAAGTGGACAAGTAACGAAGATGACGTACTTGGAGAAATACCAGAAAGTGACAGAGAACCTAATGTCGACAAATCAATTCAATTTGACACCACGATCAATACTTTAGGTCTACATTGGCAACCTAAAGAAGATTCATTCTACTTTAAGTTTAAATTCACGATCAAAGTTGATTCCCCAACCAAACGCTCCATACTTTCCGACGTGAGCAAATTGTACGATCCCTTAGGATGGATATCACCAGTAACTATCGTCGGGAAAATCCTCATTCAATCACTTTGGTTGATGGGTCTTGATTGGGATAGTGAAGTTTCAGAAGATATCAAGAACCGTTGGATACGCTTCGCGTCAACTCTACATGAATTAGAGACTATTAAAATCCCGCGTTGGGTAAACTACCTTAAGGGACATTCAATTGAAATTCATGTCTTTTGTGATAGTTCTTCCCAAGCTTATGCAGCAGCAGTTTACTTAAGTGTACAAAGTGGAGGCACACGTTCCACTCACTTGTTAATTTCAAAAACCAGGGTCGCTCCTTGTAAACTAATTTCCATACCCCGTCTTGAACTTTGCGCCACAGTTTTAGGTGCTAAACTTACTTTTCAGGTTCTTACAGATTTAAGAATTTCACCAGAAAACGTATACGCCTGGACGGACTCTACTATAGTTCTTGCCTGGCTGCGAGCTCCACCAAATCGATGGAAGACCTTCGTTGCAAACAAAGTTGCTGAAATCCACGACAAGTTGAAGAATGCTCAATGGAAGTACGTTCCTTCTGCTTCTAATCCTAGTGACTTAAGTACACGCGGCCTGACACCTAATGACCTACTCCGCAACGAGATGTGGTGGCATGGCCCGAAGTGGATTGCTGACCCCCAGGAATATTGGCCGACCGAAGCTGAAACAACTTCTACAGATTTAGAAATGCGTAAAACCAGCCTCAACGCTTCTATTGAGACTGAAAGTTACCTTCAAGTAAGTGACAACTCAAAATCTAACTACGAAGAATCACCCATTAACTCTCTCGTTTTGAAGTGTTCATCCTTTAGAAAACTAATAAGAATTACCGCTTGGTGTTTGAGATTCATCAGTAACTGTAAAGTTAAACTTTCGAAACGTTGCAAAGACCAGTTAACTGCTACTGAACTACACGACTCTACTATACATTTTAATCAAGTTAGTTCAGAAGGAAAGTTTTCCAGTCGAACTTAAACACCTAAAATCTAAACGAAAACTACCAGCATCTAATCCTTATGTTTTCCTAAGTATATTTCTAGATGGTGATGATTTAATTAAAGTAGGTGGCCGACTTGAACATTCGACATTGCCAGAAACCCAAAAACATCAGATTCTGCTGCCAAAAGATCATCATCTGACAGATCTCATCATCAAGTATTACCATGAAAAAGCTCTTCATGCTGGAACACAAGCAACCTTATCCCTCGTTCGCCAAAGGTATTGGTTCAAATCTGGAAGAGATAAGGTAAGAAAAATCATCTTTTTCTGCATGGTGTGCTTTCGTTGCAAATCCCGCAACCTTTCACAAATCATGGGTAATTTGCCAAAAGAACGAATTGTTCCTTCTAGACCCTTTCAAACCACAGGGTTGGATTTCGCAGGCCCCATTATCACCAAGCCTAATATGAAACGATCAAAGGTCAAGTTAAAATCCTATATAGCACTATTCATTTGCTTTTCTACGAAAGCTATTCATTTGGAGTTAGTATCAGACTTAAGCACTCAAGCTTTCTTAGCGTCCTTAAAAAGATTTATCGCACGTAGATCAAGGCCTAGTACTATATTTTGTGACAACGCCACTAACTTTAAAGGCTGTAAAAATCTTCTTGACGCACAACTTGAAATTTTTAAGTCTGAATCCGTTCAAAATTATTCATCAGAAGAAGGAATCAAGTGGAATTTCATCCCCCCATTAGGACCCCATCATGGCGGATTATGGGAATCAAATATTAAATCTACCAAAACCCTATTAATCAAAACAACTAAAGCAGCAGTTTTGAATTTCGAAGAGCTCTACACTCTAGTGACTCAAATCGAAGCCTGTTTAAACTCAAGACCATTGACTCCCCTATCTTCTGATCCAACAGACTTAGAACCCTTAACTCCAGGACACTTCCTCGTAGGGGGACCTCTCCTTTCATTACCTGACCCTAATACTCAAACATCTATGTCTCTAATCTCTAGGTGGCATCTTATCCAGTCACTCCATCTGCAATTTTGGAAACGATGGAGTTCCGACTACCTCAATGAGCTCCAAACGAGGGCCAAATGGAGGACCGTTCAACCAAACGTCAAGGTCAATCAACTAGTTCTTCTCAAGGAGCCTAACCAACCACCGATGCGCTGGAACCTAGGTCGGATCGAGAAGACTTTTCCAGGACCTGACGGCTTCGTGCGGATTGTGGAAGTTCGTACTACATCAGGAGTCTACAAGAGACCTATCACCCAGATTAGTCCCCTTCCAGAAGAAGATTAAGTTGGACGAGCTGTCCAACGGAGGCGGAGGATGGACGGGAGTGAACTCTCTGCCAGTGACTCTACCGCAAAACGAACTGAAGCGAACTAATTTATTTTTGAACTGTATAAATACTTCCAAGCCGGAAGCCTTTTTCTACCCCTTGCTTTTTCTTCTCACTTGCTCATTCTTCCCGCTACTATGCCTGTTTTGTTATTAAAGATTTATTTTTAATTATACTGCGTCCTGATACTTTCAAGTCCTGTTTCACTCAAGAAAGCCATTATCTCCCCCACAACTAAACAATCTTAAAAACCCGGAGTTCTTTTCTGGACAACCTGTACTTGAAAAATAAAATATTCCACTATTCTGATCAACATCCATTGTATATATTGTTACATCATGATGTGTTATTTTTATATATCTTATGATTTATTTTTATGATTACAGATTTTGAAATACAAAGGCAGACTGAAATTTTAAAAAATGGTGGGCTAGTAGTGAATGAAACAAGGGCATATGATTATAAGAAAAAGTATGCATTAACCTATACTGGAAATTCAATACCTTTAAGTGGGCTGGTTTTTTTTCACCCATAATAAAATTTTTAGTCATGCTATTTCTGGTCTTAAGTGTTAGTCCACTGAAAATAGCGAAAAAAAGGGCCGAACCTCGGACAAATTGCAATAAAAGGTTTCTCAACGGTTTTCACTTAGGAATGACCTCAATAATAACATACTAAAAATCGGCCAAAATCGGTTGGGGGGAAGTTTAATTTTTTTTTAATTTTTAAAAAATGGCCGAAAAAATATTTCAAAAAATCAAATTATAAAAATAGAGACTTATGATACATGTTTATTGGCCATTTTTCAGTGCTGAATACGAATATACCATTTAAATTTTAAAAAAATTAAAATTTCAATTTTTAAAAATTAATTCAAAATTTGGAAAGTTGAAAAAATTAAAACATCGCTCAAAACCACAAAATAATTGCAAAAGAAATAATTTAAACGGTTTTCAATTAGAAATGACTTAAATAATGACATACTAAAAATGGAAGAAAATCGGACAATAAAAAGTTTAATTTTTTTCAAATTTTCAATTTTTTTGGCCTCAAAAATCGACCTTTTTAAAAATTCTTGTTAAAAACGTTTGAGGCATTTACCAAGGTCATTTTTCCATGGATGTTGTAGGTATATACCTCTATAACATAAAAAAACCACAATTGGTGATTAAATCATTAGTTAATTAATTAATTTATAAAAATTAACGTTGAAAATACAGGTAGAATCTTTCAATCAAGTAATAAGGAAAATATTTAGACAATATTTGGTAATAAATCATTTTAAAAATAATTGAATTGAAAAAGGACAAAATATCTTTCAAAAAATTAAAATTTTAAATTAATTTAAAAAATTTAAATTTTTTAAAATTTTAAATTTTGTAGTATATGCATGTGATACATGTCTCTAGGCTATATTTTAGTGCTGTTTACGAATATCACGCCAACTTTTCAATAAAATTTTAATTAACTGTGGAAAAATTGAAGCATAAAAAACAAAATTATTGAGAAAAATGCTTCAATTTTTCCACAGTTAATTTAAATTTTATTGAAAAGTTGGCGTGATATTCGTAAACAGCACTAAAATATAGCCTAGAGACATGTATCACATGCATATACTACAAAATTTAAAAATTTTTAAAAATTTAAATTTTTTAAATTAATTTAAAATTTTAATTTTTTGAAAGATATTTTGTCCTTTTTCAATTTAATTATTTTTAAAATGATTTATTACCAAATATTGTCTAAATATGTTCCTTATTACTTGATTGAAAGATTTTACCTGTATTTTCAACGTTAATTTTTATAAATTAATTAATTAACTAATGATTTAATCACCAATTGTGGTTTTTTGTGTTATAGAGGTATATACCTACAACATCCATGGAAAAATGACCTTGGTAAAAGCCTCAAACCTTTTTAACAAGAGTTTTTAAAAAGGTCGATTTTTGAGGCCAAAAAAATTTAAAATTCGAAAAAAATTAAATTTTTTATTGTCCGATTTTCTTCCATTTTTAGTATGTTATTATTTAAGTCATTTCTAATTGAAAACCGTTTAAATTATTTCTTTTGCAATTATTTTGTGGTTTTGAGCGATGTTTTAATTTTTTCGACTTTCCAAATTTTGAATTAATTTTTAAAAATTGAAATTTTAAATTTTTTGAAATTTAAATGGTATATTCGTATTCAGCACTGAAAAATAGCCTATAAACATGTATCATAAGTGTCTATTTTTATAATTTGATTTTTTGAAATATTTTTTCGGCCATTTTTTAAAAATTAAAAAAAAAATAAACTTCCCCCCGGCCGATTTTGGCCGATTTTTAGTATGTTATTATTGAGGTCATTCCTAAGTGAAAACCGTTGAGAAACCTTTTATTGCAATTTGTCCGAGGTTCAACTCTATTTTCAGTGGACTATGTTTTTTATTAGAGAGTAAAATTATTAATTACTTTTAAGAGTTATGAAAAAAGGGAATCACTCTCAATAAATTTCTTCAATACATCAGGGTTTTTGTAAACTAGTTATAATACTAGTTACTTTAAGTGGTAAAATTTTAATGTATCCATTCAAACATTACAAATTCAAACTTTTGTATACAATACATTAAACTTATGTGTATAAAATAATGTTAAAAAGCAGCCTAAAGTATTTTTATTATCAAAATGTCTATATCCACGAAAGTTGACCCTTGGGCAGTAACCAGCTAGATAACATCAAAATTTTATTATTGAGCAATCCTAGAGTATCTGTGTCTACTAACCCAGAGGTCCCTGGTTCGAATCCTGGGTGCCACTTTTGGTTTATTATGCTTTTATTAGCGAAAATCGTTAAGTTTAGTTGTTACTTTCATAGAGCTAGACAGTGCCTTTTATTATTTATTACTCTAATGGTCCCCCTTTGCAAATAAATTGTTAAAATTATGTAAAAACTGAAAAAAGACTAATTGAGGATTTACACTTTAGGTGCACTGTATTCATGCGGGACAAAGAGGTACTACAGGATTATCGTTTTTATCCTGAGCCAAATCTTCCCAAAATTGATTTAACTGCTAAGGAATTCAACTTGGATGAAATCAAAAGTAGGCTGCCCATACTTCCAAATACAGAAAGAAATCATCTTATGGAAACTTATTCATTACCCTTGGAAATGGCGGATAAGTTAGTGGTAGATATTTTATCCTTACAAGATTTTCTTCTCCCCCTTAAACTTTTTAGGATGCCTTAGTTTTCTTTTTTTTTAAACATTTACATTTTTTAAAATTTGATTATTTTACATTAAATTTGTCTAGAGTTCCGAAGGTTTGAGTGAATTCTTCAGTCAAGTCGCTTCCATTTCAAAAGCCAAAAAACTGTTCATCTCTTCTTTTTTACTGAGTACTGTACAAGCTGAACTAAATGTTAGGAATTTAACATTTAAGAATGGGTAAGGTTTACTCTTTTTTGTATTTATATGTCAGTGGTATCTTATTTATTTGAGTAAAAATAATATTTCAAACAAAATTTGGAAAATTGTATTGACTTTATGGATGATTACTAGTTTTCATTTTCATTTTAATCTTAAGTTAAAATTAATAAATTTTTTTCATTTTAATCTTAAATTTAGTCAAATCTTACTGTCTTATTTTTAGAAATCTGCCCATAAACACAATTGCAGAGATGATTGACATGGTGGAATTTAAAGAAATGTCTGGATGTACAGCCAGTGACCTTTTAGTAATGATATTAAATGGAGAGTCGAGATCGTGTAAAGAAGTTAGTTGTTTTTTGTCCCATAATGTGAATTTCATTTTACAGATGTATATACTAATTTATTTTTCCTTTTACAATTTAGATTGTTAACCAGTATAATTGGCATCTAGTTGCTGATCACAAAGAGCTGGAAAAATACTGCCTGCCTATAGTGAGAAATTATTCTAAAGTGGTAATCAAAATCATTATTCCTTAAATCAAAAGACTAAGCAAAACTATATTTTACCTTCTAATAATAGGACGACTTACTTTTGAGATTTTGTCTCAAATATGACACTTAATCAACCCCTAATTACTAGGTTACTATTTTATGTAATTTGGATTGATCCTTATGGCATATTTTTACTAAATTCCATTGTCAGGGGTGTAGCCACAGGGGGGATTCAGGGATATATCCCCCAAAAAGTCAGAAATATACATTTTTTGACCATAGAAAAGGAAAAAAATTTCCCCCATATCCCCTCCTGAAATTCAAACTTGTTGAAATTTTTATTTATATTGATAAATGTTGAAACTTATAAATCTGCAGTGTATACTGCCTAACCACCCAACTTCTGCTCATCTGGGGCAATATATATTTCCACAGTTTAAAGTAGAGTCTCAATAATTTGAGGTGGATGGGACCAGGCTACCTTGAACTATTGAAAACTTGAACCATAAATAATCATTAAATGCAATGAATAAATTAAAGTAAGTAAAGCAGTAAAGTTAAATTTTAGTGTATGTATGAAAGATATACTTTCATTCATACAGGGTGGCATACCTGTATACATGAAGGCGCAAACGGCATTAGCAGGAAATTTTCTGCAAGAAAAACACTGAAAAAACCTTTTGTAGAAATTTTTCTGCAGACTTTTTCTTGATGAATTTTTCTCTTTTTTTTTTGCCAAATACCAAGTCCATACCATACTAAAACCATTTTGTCCACCCAAGCTTTCTTTTTACGCAAAAACTGCAAGGTGGTATTATCGGATCTTCATAATCCATGTATCAGTTATTATTCTGAGAACTATTTGCATTTTAAAAGAAGGGGACAGTTTGTTAAGTAAAAATGCAGTTAAGATGTGTAAATTCTCATAGAAAGGTTTTTATTTTATATGAGTATGCAGTGTGGTAATAAAAAATGGGTTTTTGATGGCTATAAAAAAAGATCAACTGGATCAAATGTTCTTAAACTTGGTCACTCAAAAAAGACATTATGAGATTTTATGTGAAGGTATGGTCACTTACCTAGGGTTGCACCTTACTTTCACGACTCTAGGAGACGTTGGTTCAAAATAAGCAGTGAAACATACTTTTGAAACAACTTGTATATTGTGTGCATGACACGATTTTGTCATCGTCAATTTTACAGTAAATTTGGTTTTTGATGAGTACAGCACTATCTATGGGTCAATTTTTAACATTTGTCATCTTTTCTAAATAATTCCGATTGTTCCAGGAATGCTTAGAAGAAATGTTAAGTTATTCTGACCAGTAGTTGTTTTTTTACAGCATATTGAAATCCCCTTATCTATAAATGACTGATTCTTATAAATTAACTTCTATGCAATACATATGCATTGATATTATTTATGTTTACAATATTTTTTTTATTTTACAGTGTAAAAGATACAAGAAGTCACAGAAAAAAAGAGACATGTCAACACTTTTAACCGCATTAAATAAAGAAATTAATAATAGGGCTTCTATTAAAGATGCAGAAGAAGTATTTAATAACCTTATTTTTAAAGAAATACCATAAATTGAAAAAAAAAATTTGTATATTGAAATATTAACAAGTTTTATAGTTCAAAATAAATGTTTCTCACTTTATTGTTGTCTTTGTAATTTTGAATAATTTTTGAGGTACAGGTTTTCATGGTAGAAGTTCTATGTGTGAGGCAAGGGTAACAGTGCTTTCAACTCCATGACTTCTGTCCACAGATGCCCTCTTGATCATACTAAGTGCTGATGATGTCATATATTGGAACAATGGCTTAATCATACTTCCCCTGCATTTGAAATAAAAGATATTTTTATGGAGATAAAGAAAAGTTCACATGTTTATTGATTAATAAGAGTTATTGCTTGTAGAGGCCATACACTTTGTTACACCCCTCTAAAAAACTATTATACTCTAATGCTGCTAATTATTTTATGTAATCATAATTCCTGTAACTAATTTAACTAACTTTCAAAAACACAAGAACCAAAATTGAGTTTGACTCCCAAAACAAGTTATAGCAATTATTCAGATGGTTCTTAGCTTTTCTGACTAAAACAGACCAGCTGGCTGTGTTACTCTTTATCTTTACCATACTAAAATGGGATATACTGAGTCAGAAAGAATTTTTGCAGGGAGGTATAAGTGTTAGCCAGAGGATACATAATAGTTTTAGTATCGTTTTCTATGTTAAAAAAATATAAAATATGTGATTGTTTTGGGGGGTGCCCTTAAACTCCATCTTCCTCACTAATGGTTAATGATGACAAAAATCTTGAGGGAGTTATGCCATTATGTAATTTAAATCTTGGAGTATTTAATTTTGTCATTAACTTAACCCTGAGTTTTACTTTTAAAAGGAGAATTTTAACTGAAAAATTTTATCCTCTATGAAGTTTTTGTAAATAAGACTTAAAAATAGGTTTTAAGTTGTAAAAACTTTTTTCCTTTAGCTTCAGGCTGAAAATCCGCGATTGCAGTGACTCGAATCTGCCTCTCTGGTATGCTCTGCGGTAGCTTTTGACATCTCAGATGCAGTGGCGGATCCAGGATTTGGTTTTGGGGGGGGCTAAGAATTTTCATAATCCAATTGAGTCTTCTTGTTAATATTAATACGGAAAAGGTAGTGAATTATCTTACTCAAACCACTAAAAGGGGGGTCTGGGGGTCCTCCCCCATAAAATTTTTTTAAATTTAAGTCAAAAACCCCACTTTTTCAACTCGTTTTGGTACGCCCTCATCCGAATTTCGGATATTAATTTTTGTGTTTTGACAAACTTAGTAAAATATCAGACGTTTTGGGGGGGGGCTTCAGCCCGAAAGCCCCCCCGTAGATCCGCCACTGCTCAGATGAGGCAAAACATTTTTTCCATAGGAAAATTTTTTAAAGAATTACAGGTTGCTTGAAATTCCTGCCTTAGTTTTTACAAAGATTCTACAGAAATTAGATGTCTACAAGTGAAAAATCCGAGTGAGCGTTGCCGTTGATGATGACGATCACTGAGCTATAAAACAAACTGGAGTGTCAACCTCCGATACTCTAACAAGCGATTGATCATGCCAGCGCGGAAGGTCACAATGCCCGGATGCGATATTCCACAATGACTAACTCCCCAGCGCTAGCGCCGCCAAGGGTGCCAAACGAGTCGTTCGGCCGGTCGCTTTTGGTAACCCTCCCTCGCCCAATGCGGCAACCCGCATTCCACACACAGCAAGTATGTCACGTGCGCTGTTATGTACTTGTTAGCTCGTCTTTGATCGTGAATTCTTGGGATGGATTTAAACAGTTTTAAAGAAAACTGTATGCAAGATAATTAATAACTAAATAAATTATTCTGCTTTACTATATTTATTCTTCATGCATTTTTTTCAAAACATGTTAATAATATTACTTTTAAGTAACATTAGATACCTTTTCCCATTAAATCCAGTGTCTTTTTAACAAAATCCTTTGGAATAAGAATAATTAAATAAATTGGTACACACGGTAATATTGTCATCATGTAAAATATTCATTTGAAATTTATTTTTAATTAGGGCTGTGAGTCTATGCAATCAAAAAAAGGTACTTATAATATGTACTTATTATAGGTATACTATATGCAATTAAACATTACAAACTATGTACTTTAAATTAGGGATTAGAATTAAACAGAAAATTTAGATGTGCAACTTCATAATGTATTAGGTACATTTTGTAAAATTTGTAGTTATTCTTAAAATACCCAAAAATAAAATAATATATAGAAAAGGCATGCATATTTATAGCTTAAATATGTGCATAAAGATAATGCATAATATATTAATATGTTAAATAAATGCAAGATTTGAGAGAACTGAAATATCAGATTTCTGAAAAGACAATACATCTACTTTAAGAAATTGATCTGGGAATTAATACCCTTAGAATAAAATTTTAGTGATTCTACACAAAAATAGGGTATTGACGTAATGTGCGGCCTACCATTTTTTATTAACTTAAAGTTAATTGGCTATCTCAACTTTTTAGACAGCAAATTACATTGATTAATTAAGAAGTATAGTACATAAAACAAATATCTAATAAGTATAAATATGGAAAGTCATCATGGTTAAATTATACAAGTTTCAGTGTGAATAAAAATATCATAATTTCTTGTATAAATATTCAATTTATTGTACTGCAGGTTAATCTTCAACATATCAGGTAAAAATATTAATTTACAGAGTTGCGTACCAAGTTTAAATTTTCCTCAATTCAATATATTTTTCAATAAGACCCCTTTTGAATTGCTTATTCACATTTGGGAATGTATTTCGAATTGATAAAATTTTTTATACTAATACTTGTTTAGAATTTCTAACAAAATATTTAAAATTACTACCACAATTATTTTACTAAGTAACATTGAGGGAACTATTCTTCAACACTAATTTTTTTCATTCTAGCTATTCTTTCAGGCCCAAAAGGATTTTTTTAAAGAATACCTGCGGTTTAAAATGCTGTAATTTCTAAACTGAGTTTTACAGTTAGAATTTTTAATATATCATGAAATACTCTCTAGCCAACCATTTATGAATGGTCAGTAAGAAGGTGTCATTATATAGGCGGATGATAAATTGATTACATAAACATAATGCACAAAAAAATGTAACTGCTAATACACGAAAATTTGTAAATAAAACTTAAAACACATGTATGCGACCATATTTACTTGGGATAATAACAATTAGTCCACTGAAAATAGCGAAAAATAGGGCCGAACCTCAAACAAATTGCAATAGAAGGTTTCTCAACGGTTTTCACTTAGAAATGACCTCAATAATAACATACTAAAATTCGGCCAAAATCGGCCGGGGGGAAGTTTAATTTTTTTCAAATTTTTAAAAAATGGCCGAAAAAAATTTAAAAAAAACCCAAAACAATAATATGGACATGTGATACATGTTTATAGGTTATTTTTGAGTGCTGAAACCGAATATTGCATTTAGTTTGGAAAAAAATTGAAATTTCAATTTTTAAAATTAATTTGAATAATTAGCTATATGAAAAAATTAAAAAACCCCTAAAAACCTAACAAAAACATCCAAAGAGATAAATCCAACGGTTTTCATTTAGAAATGACCTAAATATTAACATACTAAAATTTAAAATTTTTACGAGTTAAAGAAGTTAAATTTTTTTTCAAATTTCCATTTTTTTTTGCGAAAAATGCATTTTTTTTTCAAATTTGTGCAAAAAACTTTAGAGGCTTTTGAAAAGGCCATTTTTCGGTGGATATTGTCCACAGATAGTTATATAATGGAAAACCGGTGGAATTGACCCTCAATGAATTAGTTTATTATTTTAAATTCTGATGTAAATATGCCAAAGTATTACCTTTTTTCACATTTGTACTACATTTTACCAATTTCAAAATTTTAAATAAAATAATTAACTAATTCATTGAGGGTCAATTCCACCGGTTTTAAATTATATAACTATCTTTGGACAATATCCACCGAAAAATGACCTTTTCAAAAGCCTCTAAAATTTTTTGCACAAATTTGAAAAAAAATGCATTTTTCGCAAAAAAAAATGGAAATTTGAAAAAAAATTTTACTTCTTTAACTCGTAAAAATTTTAAATTTTAGTATGTTAATATTTAGGTTATTTCTAAATGAAAACCGTTGGATTTATCTCTTTGGATGTTTTTGTTAGGTTTTTAGGGGTTTTTTAATTTTTTCATATAGCTAATTATTCAAATTAATTTTAAAAATTGAAATTTTAATTTTTTTTCCAAACTAAATGCAATATTCGGTTTCAGCACTCAAAAATAACCTATAAACATGTATCACATGTCTATATTATTGTTTTGGTTTTTTTTAAATTTTTTTTCGGCCATTATTTAAAAATTTGAAAAAAATTAAACTTCCCCCCGGCCGATTTTGGCCGATTTTTAGTATGTTATTATTGAGGTCATTTCTAAGTGAAAACCGTTGAGAAACATTCTATTGCAATTTGTTTGAGGTTCAACTCTATTTTCAGTGGACTAAATGAAAATGATTATATTAGAAATTTATTTTTATTTATTTAGAGGGTTAAAAACACTGAACACAACACTCGCACTCCTTTAAACGCGACGCGGCGAAAAAAAACAGCAAATCTCGTTAAACGAGAGAAATCGCGATAGCAGCAAGGTTTGGCGCAGTTGGAAAAGCGACTCGTTTGGCACCCTTGGCGGCGCTGGCGCTGGGGAGTTAGTCATTGTGGAATATCGCTGCCCGGATTGCTCTCAGCAATCCGGGCAAGCTTGAAGCAAAGTTGGAAGAGCATTTCCCCCTTTAATCCGCCCGTGCCTGTTTTTCAAAATATTATGAGCAAAATTTAGAATGGTCGTTTCAATCTGTGCATACAACTGTGCTACCAGATGGAGAAATTTAAAAGAAGATGGAAATCCTTTCCGCGGTGTGATGCGGTTTCAGCACGCTAACTAGTCAGTCCAGTTTGTTATATAGCTCAGTGATGACGATGTCACACGTCTGAGTTGTAACGCTGTGTTTAAAGAACCAAACAATCTCATTCGTACGAATTATTAGTGAAAAAAAACTATTTTTGGGCGAAAACATGAGGGTTACCTTACCCTTTGACATAACTTTGGGAGTAAATTCATGAATAATGGTTGAAAACCATTATTTTACAGCACTTTTGAATATTTGTATTCCCGCATGCGTTAATGTTAATAGTTAGCATTAGGAGACGCAGCTTTGGATTAGAATCGCGAATCATCTCATCTGTAAATTTTAGAGAAAGGAAGTGAAGAGAATATTTTAAAAGTATGTTTACTCTCTTTACAGGTGTTTTTCTTTCATGGTGTTTTTTGAGTTAAAATTACTAAATGTATGGTAGTTTTGCATTAAATTAAGCGTTTTGTTTAAGTTTATTATTTTCTTAAGATGTCTGCCCAAGAGCAAATGCGTCGTATGTTGGATGAATTGATGGGAACTCGTCGAAATGGTAAGTGACTAGAACTTGCTTACATATTGTTTCTAAATCATGAGAATTGAAGCGTCATCATTGAGGGATCAAAATAACAATGGGCAGGGAGTGATACACCATTTTGAATTAATATTACTGTAATGTTCCATTTTTCTTATTATAGAAGAATCATTTTAAGCGCTCTTTGGATAATTGGAGCCATTTTTTTTGTGCATACAGTTAGCCCATAAAGTATTCATACACCAAACAAATTTGCGGAAATGTACATAAATTCTGCATGCAAGATCCAAAGAAGAATCAAAACTATATTGTACCTAAAGTATATACATCAATAATCTCCCTCCCCCTCTAAAAAAATATCAAAAGCGCTAAAAAATAGGCTTAAATCTAGAGTGGGTTCAAACTCCAAGCGAAGTAGTACCGCCAAAGTGCGCCTAAGTATCAAAGTGAAGTTGGCGACAAAAAATTAGCCAAGAAGCACCAACCCGAACCCACTTCTAGATTTTTACCAAAAAAATATATTGCACAGAAATACAGTGATTTGAAAGTCCAAACAATTATTTGCATGGTACAGTAACGGACCCTTTATCCGGCAAGCTCGGGGCCGACATCATCCCGGACTTCGGAATTTTCCGGATTTCGGGTCCGTTCCGGAAAAAACGCCATAAAAGACGCAGCTGGTTTAGTAAAACCAAAATACCCGCTGAAACGACATAGTCCGTTCCAATCGTAATGGATCCAGCAAAAAAAACTTCCGGCAAAGCACGTGGGTCGTCGCGGCAAGAACCGATAGCGAGGCAGCAGCCGATTTTGGAACGGCCGTTTAAGCGCGGGGACGATACAATTCGGCCGCGTCGGCCCGTGCCGAATCGTCCCATTCCGCACCGAGACGATGTCACAAAAGGCGCGGCGCATCCAATCGTAACGGATCCAGCAAAAAACTTCCGGCAAAGCACGTGGTCGTCGCGGCAAGAACAGATCGCGAGGCACAGCCGATTTTGGAACGGCCGTTTAAGCGCGGGGACGATACGATTCGGCCGCTTCGGCCCGTGCCGAATCGTCCCATTCCGCACCGATACGATGTCGCAAAAGGCGCGCGCAACCATTGCGCGTCGTAATAGCATTTACTCACTAAAAATTCTTCAAAATTAAAAAAAACAAATTCTAAACGCGATCCGGATTTCGGGTCCTTCCGGATTTCGGGTTCCCGGATAAAGGGTCCGTTACTGTATAGGTTTGAGACAAGTCCCCTTTGAGGAAAAGGATGATGGGTCGGTTTCATATTTGTTATTTTGGTGCCTCCAGAAAGGGGAAAAATTCATTTTCTAGAAACCCAGCGTAGATACTGGATAGGGGTCATGAGGCATATAGAAGTGCCATAAAATGTCACTTAGAAGAGTGGCACTGGTTGCTAAGGCCGTACGCAGGATGTAATTTAGAGGGGGGCAGGTCATAAACTCTGTGATTTCATTGAATCTTAGTTTTGTCTCAGGGCCGTAACTACACTTTAGTTTCGGGAGGGGGTTTGATTCATCATTATTTCTAAGTTCTATTGAGTACATTAAAATATGTTAAATTTAAAATAAATTTATCATTTTTGCAATGCGAACCCTAAGTAAATACTAAGTATCCCCTATCGAGTACTACATTTATATGGTAAGTAAGATTAAGACTACTTAAATTACAAATTTTTAAATGTGAACTTTAAGTAGGGGAGACCAGGGATGGATGGGACACTGGGTAGGATGGGACACCTTCAATAAATCTTAAAATTATTAATAAAATTATTTTTTGAGTGTTCCACCAGGTAAAGCCACCATAGCTTCATACTTGTTGCTGTTTACTGTTTTAGTTGCAAGCTCCTACAAGTTTCTGAATGAAAAAGATGGTTTCACTATAGCAAAAGTAACTAAGTATCACACTTTTCAAAGTGAATTTTCAATCTGATTCTTGGTTGCTTTCTTTATGGTTTATATTGTTTTCTAAACAGAGTGATGTATATATTCTTTATGAATATATACTAGTTGAGTTAAGCCTAAAAGCTACACAGTTCTTTTGAAAGAACCTATTTTTTTAAAACTGTTGCTACCCGGGTTGGGATGGGACATGCCCAATTCCTCTTAATACCTAAATACAGGGCTCGATTTCTGCCGGAACGGCGTTCCAGAACCTCTTTTTCTGAAAAAATTTTTTATTACATTTCAGGGGTCTCCTAACTACAGCCCGTGAGACCCATTCATCAGGCCAGCAGATACCTTTCTATGTACGAAAAAAAAGTCCTAAAATGAATTAAAACCCTGTTTTTATTGTAAAATTTCCAAAAAATTTCCTGGGGGAGAACCCCCAGACCCCCCTTTTTGTACTTACATATAAATTTATCAGATTCATTTTATGATTAAGTTCATAACAGTGAGAAATGGCAAATTTGCAAAGAAATTTTGAGACATCTTAAATTCTACCATTTAAGGGCTTTAGCTACGCCTTATATTCCTTAAATTGACAAAATATACAACACTAATGGTTCATTGGTGATAAGCCGTCCCGCTTTCTACAAGAGGAACCTTGTCGGGGAAAAAATTATCATCCACTGTAAAAAAAGTGTATGTTAGAGTTCATCGTCTTATAAGAGTATTCCTAATCTAGTACAACACATTTTAATTTATTTTTAGAATTCAAATTTGAAAATAAATGCTTCATTTTTTGGTATTAAAGTGGCTTAAGTTTGGTATTAAAAAGTATTCGCTTTTCCAGTTTTGATACCAATAATTTTATCGTTCCGGTACCTCTTTTTTTAGAAATCGAGCCCTGCCTAAATACAAGCTATTGCATACAATTCTTTAGATACCATTGTTTTGAAACTGATTAGTATTGCAGTTGAAAACATTTTAATTTAGATTAAAGAAGAATATTTAACTATTTTGTATTTTTCACTTAAGTTAGATTTATAGGGTAAAATAACTGATGTTTTTGTAATAAATCTTTAAAATGCGTAAAATACTTCCATCTTTGTAGTTTTTAATCATATATTTAAAAAGTAATCATAAATTTTAATTTAAAAAGATATGTTCCATCCCACCCTGGTCCGGGGTGGGATGGGACACTTTTAGTGGTTACTTTAATTCTTTCATAAATCCTAAGTTTTGTTTGCTATCACTTTGGTTATATTTTTTATACATGTTAAAATGTTCCAAGATGTTAGTTTGAGAGTTTCAAATTTATACAATGAAAACTGAATTTTTAAAAAATATTCTTCGAAAAAGTGTCCCATCCCTCCCCGGTCTCCCCTAAATATGGGAGGGTCTAGGGGTGCTCCCCCAGAAAAATTTTCCTCTAATAATGGTGTTTTAGCTCCATTTTGAGACTATTTGGGTTTCATCTAAAGATAACAGCTTCTTGTAAGCTACCAATTTTTGTAGGGGAAAAATTATAAATAGACAAAAAATTCGTGATGTCTAGGAATCCTAAACTAAATAGGAGGAACTGAAAAAAATCAGTTTTCTAGGTGGGGGCAGCTGCCCCCCGCTGCGTACGCCCTTGCCGGTTGCTAAGAAGAATCGCCCCCTTTTCCTCAACTTCCAAGCTTCATGAAAAAATAGTTCAAATCAGCCATGGTCCTGCTACTTGCTACTCCCTCCAACCTCACATTTCATATCTAGGTTTCTTGTTTGATACCTTTACATAGGAAAAATAAGATGACCATGGTAAAGTGGCCTCACCAAGATACTGCACTTTATGCTCATTAAAACATTTACCAGCACTTGAACTGTTTTGGAGGTATTGGAAGGGCAGCAATTTATTTTGGCAGCTTCCTTCTACAGGTATGACAACTTTTGAAACCTGCCAAGGGCGATAATATCTAGAATATGGCAGGGTGTGCTTTTTATGGCAACCCTAAAGTTCTAGTTGCAGTCATTGATACTTTGCATCTTCTAAAAATTCTTAGTAAATTTGTAGACTTGTAAAAGTCGCCATACCTGTAGACGAAAGTCGTTCTTTTATTTCTCAAGAATGTCCCAAACGTTTTATATTGGTCTCATGTCAGAACAAGCTGGCATACACTCTAACTTCTATAGAATTTCCGTAGTTGCTACGGAAATAGAGTGGAAACTACAATAATTCGGATTCAGTCAGGGGCGTCATTTCAGTTTTTGGTTGGGGGGGTAAGGATTTTTTTAAGTGGGTCTGGACCAAGCTATAACTAGTCTTTTTGGGAGGGTTGCCTCAACTTCATTTTTAAGGTATCCCCAAACGAGCACATTTATAGGTTAAGTGTTAGAACGCTGAAAAGTAGTCCTGAAAAGTAGCCCAGTCCTAGTTGGTAAATGTACTAATGAAAGGGTTGTCAATGATTGAGTGTATGAGCTGGGCAATCCCATTCTTGCAATTTCTTCATCCTGAAAACAATCATTCACTAAGGTAGCACAATATTTTCTGCTATTAACAAAGTTAAAATTTCACCATTTCCTTCTACATGAGGGAAGATGTGTACAGTGGCGTAACTAGAGTTGACTTATGGAGGGGATTACACCAGTTAACCACGCACTTAACATATTTCACAATTATCATGAAGCTTTTAATTAAATCAATCAATTAATTTAATTAATCAATTATTGATACAAAAAATGTTGTAAATAATAGAGTTCCAAAGGGGGGTCTGGGCGTCCTCCCCCAGAAAATTTCTGGAAATTTGATCCCAAAAACACAAAAAATGAAATTGCAAAAAAATTGCACTATTTTGTGTTCCTTGCTCTCCAGAAAAAAATAAGCAGTTATCAGAAAGAACTAAGAAACAAGATAAGTCATTTGCATTTATAGTGTTAAGATTAAACCTTCAAAAATGAAATTAATTATATACCTGGATTAAATTAATAATTTCACCAGTGTTTAGAATAGGTTTCTTTTGAAGGAAGAAATGTGAGACTTTAAAATATATGTTTATTTTCAGGGGAAGATACAAGGCAACAAAAACTCCATTTTACAGATTCACGAGTTTGTAAAAATTTCCTATTAAATTGCTGCCCACATGAAATACTGACTGCAACAGTAAGTTCAAATTTAATTAATTTTTCCTGTCTATTAAGTATTAAAAAATTCATTAATCATGAATAGTTCCTTAGAAGTTTAAATGAAAGAATGAAGTGTAGATAAAAAAAGTAGCAATTTGACTTCCAATCTGTTGTGAGATCACTGTTAGGAAGAGAACATTTTAACTATGTTATAGATGGCTATAAGAGACAGGTCTTTCTATCATGATATCTGTTCAATAAATTATGGTAAATATTTTAAAAGTTTAAAAACTGTCTCAGATGTGGGCTTTTTCATAAACAGGATAAGTAATTTAATTAAGTACCATGCATTGTCTTTTAGAGAGGTGATATGGGGCAGTGTAAGAGAGTTCATGATGTTGCTTTAAGAGCTGATTATGAAAACTCTTCAAAAAAAGATGAATATGCTTTTCAAAGGGAGGTAAGGCCATTCTTTTTTAAAATGAGTATATTTTTCTTTCTGTGCCCTGCTTTATTTTTTAAATTGAAACTTCTGAAAGTTTTAAACGTGCCTAAATTTGTGTGAACAAATGAGTATTTGCAGGGAATTTTCTAGCACCTACTTTATTCTAATGAATCTGCAAATGAAGTGCACAGAATTATTGTTAAGACTTCAGGCCTTTATCATTCACCATCAGAATTAACAAGCAAAGAATGGTTTAAAAGGCTTAAGAACAATAATTTTGATAATAATGACAAAGAACATTCTGAAGCGCCATAAAACTTCTCAAGGGAAATAATTATCAGCCTAACTTTAAGATTTTTCTTCAGATGCTAGGTGCAGGGTTCGTACCCCTCCTGAAAAACTCCTGAAGTTTGCTTTATTTTTCTAAGGGCCCTTAAAACTCCTGAAATTTCCCTCTAATTCCTGAAAACATCCGTTCATGAGCAAAAGAAGTTTTATTATCGATTTGTTGGAAGTAATCGTTTTTTAAATCGATAAAGTTCTGTTAATATGTGAAATTCTAATCTCTTTTTCACAATTCTTTGCTCCATAATGTATTCTGCACGTAACTTGTAAGGTAGTATAAGGTTAATAATTCATGTTTCCTTCTTAATTTTTTTGTAATTTACTCCTTAAAGACTCCTGAATTTTACTGCTAGATAGAGTATGAACCCTGTAGATGACTTGTGTGAACAATAAAAATTAACCCCTTAACCCTCCGTCGGTCGCAACTGTACTTTTTCGCACACCTCATACATTTTCGTTCGCCTTTCCGTTATTATGGGGGTAGAAGTCTGAAATTTATGGTAGTCTCCTATCTTTACCGGATGTATGGGGCCAACCAATTCATTAAATTTGCAGGCTTTGTTTAGTGTGGTTTTCATCATAATTTGACTAATTGACACATTGCGCTCGATCGTGTTTAACGTTTTTAAGGTACATAATATTATTTTTTGTAATCTCTGATGCTTTTTTATAAATTTTATGAGTGCTTATGCATCAATATTATTAAATTCTCCTTAATATGTATGTAATTTTTCTAATTATTCTTGGTTTATATTGCGGTTGAACATACACCTACAAAATCGTACCTTATACACACTTACCTCGACAAAAACAATGTTGTGCAGTATGCAAATCTACGTTTTCTACCTGTAAGTTCACAGTTTATAGCTAAAATAATGTATTTGGAGTTATTTTACAGTAGCTACAGGGACTGTCAGCTGACAATTTTCCCAGCCTAAAACCTGCAAGTATTACCTGTAATATTTTTGTTTGTGAATGGTTATTATCTGGACATGAGTTCAAAAACAATAATTTAGAATCAATATCCCTCAGGTTTCACTACATTAAGTATATTTTTTGACCAAGATATTGAATTATTTATCCCGCTGATGTAATGTTAATTTTATGCTATTTTTAATTTTTGTTCTTAATTATTTAAAACAAATAAAAAAAAATTTTATGTCTAAATAGTACTATGAATATCTTTTATTGTTTTTAATACTCTATCATTGAAATTAGAAGGTAGAAAATTGCAATTATTTTGATTGTGCGTTTTGGCACATTGCGACCGAACACGTCAGTTTAATATTGCGACCGACGGAGGGTTAATTGCCACGGAAATCTGCAGCAACTGGCTCCCCAATGCCAGCATGTTTCGACCATACATTACGGAACATGCATTTCCTTTTCAACCCATAAATACTCAAAATACCGTTTATTTCATTCATGAGAAGAAATTTCACTCTCCCAATGTACAAGATTTTTTTCTTTATTCCTTGAAGTCTAATAAATTCATAAAAAATAAAAATCAATTTTTATGCAAAGTGAACTAAAACAGAAGTGGTAGAAACAAAATATACTATAAAAAGGAATGAAAAACAAAAGAAACATGAGGAATAACTTAGCACGAAACTATCATAGGAGATCTGAACGAAACTATTATAGGAGATTATCATTGACTGAAACGGATGTGTTTGAGCTGAGCATTAAACCAGCAAAGACACAAGCAAGTGATATTGCAGCATGACAAGACAATGGTCAACCCCTTGTCAGAATACTGGTAAAAAACCCACACACCCGCAACACTTCCATTTCTATAAATATGCCAAAAAATTGATAGATTCTTTAATAGCCTCAAAAGACCAAAAAGATGGGGAGAGTAGTGTCTAGCAATGGGGGCAGTACTTTTGATGATATGGTTTATACAGGGGTTTCAAAATAAAGCATATTTCAAGAAAGAACAAAACGTATTCAACCTCCCTATATTTAAAAACTATTGCTAGTCTAAAGCCTAGTTTAGTTATTGAAATCTGATTTAAAAACTGAATAGTGTGAAATAACCTTAAAAAAGTAAGCAACAAAAGGTTTTTCTAATGATCAAAATATTTTTTTGTGTCAGTGATTTGAAAACCCTGTATGATGACTAACATAGTTGAAAAAATTTCAGGCTTTGCAACATTTAAAAAACTTTGTGGGTGAAAGTGAGAAAAGGACTCAGTTTGCTAAAGTAAGATTAGCAGAAATTCAAGACGTTTTAACTGAAGAGGAAACTGCTAGGGTATGTTTCTTTTAAATTTATTTGTTGGTGTTTTAAAAATTTGTCAGTGGTTAGATGCATTTTGGCAGTAAAGGGCTTAACAAATCTTTCTATTTTCAATTAGATGAACTTTTAAGCTATGCTTAAATTTTGTCATACAGTATAGGACCCCGTATCCGGCTCGCTCGGGACCGGCATCAGTCCGGTTTACGGGAAAATCCGGTTTTCGGAACAATTCCCGAAAAAAGCTCAAAGACCGCGTCTGTTTACTAACATAACTGCGGCTGTATCGTAACGAAAATACGTGCAATCTGCAGGGTCGCGCGAGAGAGCAAAATAAATAAACAATCTCGCGCGGCCCCTGGCATCCCCCTCCCAAACATTTCCTGTTCTGAAAAGCCGAAGTGAGCGACTTTTTTTCGGCGTGGCGACCTCTTGGCGCGAGAAAAAATCCCCATACCGAAGCCGAAAACGCGCTGATTTGGTTAAAGCTGCTTTTCCATGCGACTTTTTTTCAGCGCCGAATATGCGTGTTTTCGGCGTGGTGACCTCTTGACGCGAGAAAAAATCCCCGTACCGAATGCCGAACACGCGCCGATTTGGTTGACTCTTTTTTGTGGTCAGGTGAGTCCTACGGACCAATGGCTAGGCGTATTCTACCAGCACACCGAAGCCGGTTTTCGGCCCGGCATGGATGGACTTTTTCTCGGCGCTGGAAAAAGGTAAGCGTCCGCCATATTGGATCTAAATCTAAAACAGTCTAAATCTAAATATAAAATCTAAAACAGCTATTTATCACCAAAATAAGTCCTCAGACTTAATATATTACGAAAGTAATGGACATCTAGTGCCTGTAAAAATTTGTACTATCAGTGTATAATGTGAAACTTGTGACGTTTTCGACAGATGGCAGCATGATCACTCGCGATCTTGAAAAGCGTTTTTTATTACTTTAAAAGCAATTACTTTAAAGATTTTGTACTAAAATAGTTTTAGGGCGGTATTCAGAAACTTTAACACGAGTTGGAATCCAGACGAGAACGAGATGGAAAGGAGAACGATATATTTTAAACGAGATATATCTACTCCACCAGGCTTTTGTCCGCCATATTTTTCTGAGTTTTGAAGCACATTCCGATTGCAATTACACTTTTTGTATTACGAAAGTAATGGACATCCAGTGCCTGTTAAAATTTGTACTATCAGTGTATAATTACTTGTGACGTTTTCGACAGATGGCAGCATGATCGCTCAGCTGAACTAGCTAGATCGGAGCACGCTGCGTGTTTTCGGTACCACAGCGCGTTTTTTCCACGCGTCTTTGGTTGCCAAAGTTTATCCCTTTTTGATTGAAAAAAGGGATTACGTCATCCGCGTGCTGATTTTCAGTGCTGAAAAAAAGCACCATGGAAAAGGGCCTTAACGCGTTTTTGGAGGTCACGTGAGTCCTACGGACCAATGGCTAGGCGTATTCAACCGGCATGCCGAAGCCGGTTTTCGGCCCGGCATGGATGGACTTTTTCTCGGCGCTGGAAAAACGTAAGCGTCACGTGATTAAAATCAATTACTTTTTAGATTTTGTGCTAAAATAGTTCTTAAGTATCTATAAAAATAAACTTAAGACTAAAGAAATTAAAAGCTGAACTCACCAGATCGGACTTGTTTGTTTCGGTTTTGATATGATACCGATTTTCGGCGCCGAAAATCGGAGTACATCGGTCGGAACTCACTGAATCCTTTCGGAGCACGGATTTGGAACTTTAAAAAAATTTTTTAATTTTGGAAAAACCGCCGGTTTTCGGAACACTCCGGTTATCGGGACGCCGGATACGGGATCCGATATTGTATAACAGTAATAAATTTAAAATCATGGGAATATCAACAAGGTTTTTTTAAGAAAATTTCTTACTTTTTTGCTGAGATTTTACCATTTTTAATTGGCTATTTCAATTTCCGTCTAATCCAAAGATCCAAATAATTTTAAAAAGTTAGACATTTTGTTTCTGTAGGTTTGCATTCAATTCTCTGTTTCATTTTGAATCTGGACTTTTGATTTCATCTATAAATTTTCATGAGGCATTCATCTGAAATCCAAGGAACATGTCTGGTTAAATCAAAGCATAATTACATTGTAGATGGACTTGGCAATTACAATCTACTATTTTTTCTACTAGGATGTAAACTGTACACAAGCGGGGACATTGGATAGTGTGATTTTGAAGTTAAGAACCCTCCGTATGTTATTGTTTTTAAATTTTGTTCATTTGGTCTTTATTAACAAGTGTTCTAGACCTGTTCTATTTTATGCATGTAAAATTTCAATACCTGCTTAAAATCTAGAGTTTTAATCCTATTTAGATTTTTTTCAGATACAGTAACATACCATTGCATTTGTTATGAAGCATTCATTAAAAGACATGAGAATTAATTTTCACATTTTACAATAATATTTTGGGTTCCCCCATATCTTTCTAAGTTTTTCCAAACTCATAATTCTAATAACATTTTATTTTCCTTTAAAATCTCTTTTTGGAGTAAACAATCATGTTCAGCAATATCTGGTGGAAAAGGACTTTTACAATTTAAAATTTACTTAGGCTATGTATTAGATGAGATTTTGGATTTTGATGTTGAACTAACTGACCTTCTAGACTTTGTAATCCACTACCTGACTAAACCTTACAAGAATCTTTCTTTTTGTTCATTCAAATGTATAAAAATATTAAAAGAAATGAGCATAGTTGGTCATCATTATTGTTTTAGCTAGTAACAGAAAAGAAAGTTTTGAAAGATAATTGAAATTTTATATGTGAGATGGGATTTTAAATTATTTTTAAATTCTTATTGTTTCTATCTTTTACTCACAAAGAGAATTTTGTAGGTTGACCGGTTTACTTTTGCTACAAACCTCTTTTTTTAAAATCCTTTAAAAAATTTTTTTAATCTGTTAAAATGTGATTAACCCATGATCATAATCTTGGTTCTTTTTATTCGCTCTTATATTTTTATTGGTGTGCTACCCTCATAAGTATTTCAAGAAAGAAAATAAGGTATATAAAACATACCTGTGCTTATACTATTTTATAGTACATTAAAGTCTCTTAAGAGCGACTACCCTTCTTTTTGAGGGGAAAAATTATTGGAGTTATGATTGCTCAAAAGGGGTTGTTAAACATTAGATTTTCTACAAAATAAAAGCATTTTTAAAACTTATGAAGTGTTTGAACAATTGATAAACCATTATGTAACATAAAAATTAGAAAAAGGTTATATTCTATAAAATGAGAAAAATCTTACTTTTAGTCATTTTTATAATAATTTTTCTGCTATGTGCTTCTCTGTAGTACGAATCACCCTTTTCTCCTTTTTAGTCATATTGAAAGCTCTCTTCAAATACTGTAGGGCTTACCTGGCCTGCCTGTCCTCCATGGTTCGGTCATAAGGGCACTGCTTCATTCCGTTACATATGTTTACTAAACAATGAAGGCACACAACATAGAACATCAAAAGAAAACAAATATTATTATATTTCTCGCTCGCTTTGTAAAGTATATGAAACATTGAAACGCTCTATATGAAACATTGAAAACATTGAAACAAACTATACAAACATTGAAACCTTTATAATGGTTTCATTTTTAATAAGTAGAATTAAATTTTAAACCGCACAGATCGGAAATGACATGGGTATTTCCTATACCAGATGTGAAATTTGATTTTCTTTTTTCAAAGTTAGGAAAATAGTTTAATGCTTGTGAATTTTGGTTGAAATGTTGAAGAAAGAAGTTTTTAATTAAAATTTTCCCCTAATACGTTAAAAGGAAGAAATTTTCCAAACTTAAAAAAATAAAATCGATTTTAACGTCTCGTATAGGAAATATCCATGTCATTTCTGATCTGTGCGGTTTAAAATTTAATTCTACTGATTAAAAATGAAACCCCTATAAAGGTTTCAATGTTTGGTATCTAAAAAAGTACAACAACCCTCTTTTTTAATATAAATTTTAGGTTTGATCATTTGGAAAAGAGAAATTTTGAAGAAAATCACTCTTTACATTAAAAGCTCAGTGGAAGACTTCATTATTCTTATTTCAATGGTTTTTATAATTTATAATATCAATTTAGCACCAAATGACATCATTTGAGGGAGTTCCTTCAAAGAAATTCAAATTTAATTCATTTCGTCCACCGGTAGTGCATTATAAGCTTTGGCGAGTGCTACGTTCCTAAGTAGTACGTTTTAATCTTAAATTATAGGGGCTATGGGGTGCAGTTAATACACATAAATAAATATATTCCATATCTAAATAAGTCCTAAATGACACATTGGAACCGGTTTTATCACAGTATCAATCTTAAAATATAATTTTTAAAAATTCTGAAAATTTGTCATTTTTTCCACTTTTTTCAATTTTTGGGGCTCTACAGGCAAACCCTAGAGTTAACTTAGGGGGCTGAACTTTACACACTATCTTTTGGGACCAAAAGGAATTGGAAAATCCCTGGGGAGCAGGTTTTTTCGAAAAAAGGTTTTTTTTGAGACACCCTACTGTTACAAGATATGGTTGTTGTATAAGGGTGGTCGCTCAAGGCTGTTTTACTATTTAAGAATTAAACAAGGACAATGTTCAGTCCACCTAGATAATAATTTGCTTATAGTTTTGGGTTACTCCTTCCTCTCCTTATGCATTAACTCAAGCTATTTTACTTTTTGCTTTTCTCTTTAGTTTTTCTGATTATTTTATATTTTTAATTCGAAAGTAGAAAAATTATAATTGTACTCCAAAAAATGGATAAGGTTTTTGCGGCAAGTGAATATTGGTTTGTACTATTTTATGCATAATTATTTTTTAAAGTAATCATATTCTGGATCACATATAGATCTTGAATGCCCTATGAGGGTCTTTAACCGATGAAATGTCCAAATTAATTCCCATCTTAGTTTAAGTTAATCTATTAACTCTGTTCTTTTTAAATACTACATAGTAATCAGTTTGTGAATTTGACATGGATTTCATATGAAAACCTACCCTTTGAAAATTACAATATGTGAGGCAGATAGCGAAAAGGGACCTCTTGTCGGCAAAGTTGATTTCGAGAAAAAACCAAAAACCGGAAGAAGGTCAAAACTATCGCATTTTTTTCTCTCGATTATCGATCCTTGGACCATTTAGAACTGAATTTTAGCCGTTGGAATCATTCCTTAACTCTGAAAAATAACGAGAGGGTAGCATTTTGAAAGTTTAAGGTCGTTTTTCGCGAAATCCACTTATTCTATTATAAAACTTTTAATTACTGGCGATTTGTCATTTTTTGAGCTACAAGGATGATGATGCTCTTAAAATCTTCATAAATCTGTACAGATTGAGAAAAAAATAATAACTCCATTTCAACGAATGCCGACAAGAGTTCCCTTTCTGCCTCACATATAATGAGTATAGGTAGATTAATAAAGTCAGATTTCATCTGTAAGAGAGAAACTGTTATTTTAACCAGTGGTAAGTTATTTAATTATATTTAAAAACTATTTGCTAACTAAATGTTTACATTTTTATAAATCAATCAGGATTTTTATGTGCTACTACTTTTCAAGTTTCCTATACACTTTATATTTTAAGTACATAAAAAACTTTTTCTTGATGTTTTATTGTTACTTTTTTGATAATTGTAACTATTTTTATTTAATATAGGGTAAAGATGCTTGTTTTATAAGGGATATTATTCTTTTGATGGAAACTATAGCATTCTCTTACCTAGATACAGAAGCTAGAATAGAGTATAAAAATGGAATCAAACGATGTGAACAAGTAGCATCATTGCATTAAAATTGTCAAAATTAAGTCCAATAGTGATTTTGCTTCACATCTGTACTCTGTATCCCATAAAAATAATATGCATACCACTTTTGAAAATAAAAATGATTGTAAAAATTCTGATAACCCTTTACACATATAAGCCTTTTAATCTTGCCAGCTCAATACATGAAATGTCATCTTTAAGGTTCATAACATATTTTGGGAGTGTTTGATCAGAGTAAATCAAATGTCATGTTCACAAAAAAAATTTACTATTTATTAGAGATCTCAAATGCTTTCAAAGCCACATATCCTACAACTAGATAGTTACAAAAATATATAAAATGAGATTTAGCAAAGCAATCAGAAAAAGTGTGATAGTCTATGCCAGTGGTTCCCACCTTTGTAAAGCAATTGATTTCACATTTTTTACCTTCACAAGTATAAATGTGGTTGTGTAAAAAAATTTAATTCTTACTGAGGGTTAGAAAATTTGTAAGTGGTAACTGATAGTGTTTCTTTCATTTCTTTTGAATATTGCTTTTTCTGGTGTCCTCAGTTCATGTAACACATTGCGGGCTATTGCCATGTTGGGATATTTCCATTTAATTCTATGGAAAATTTGGGCCATCCAGGACTAAACAGGGTTAAAGTTCTTAATTTGCTGATGGAAAACTTATTTCTAACTACCTTTACTTACTTGAAGTTCAAATCATAAACATTGCAAGGAAGGTTACAAGGTCTGGCACAATCTGCTTTTCAATCCAAATCAATTACTGCCTGGTAGCATAAAAGGTTTCAAACAAACTGGGTCATGATATCTAAAAACACTAATAAATACTATAGGAAACTACTGTAAACTATTAAATCTAATCTACTGAGAACATTTTGAATAAAAACAGCATAGCTGTGCCTGTCAACCCTGTTGCATAGTGATGGATTGTTTAGGTGAACTAGATTTTATTATTTTTTACATTATATAAATTTACGAGTATCAAGTGGACATAAATATTTTTTTCACTGGGCAATGCTTTTTATTGTTTGTAAAAACAATCCATTGAAGTAAATTAGTAATAGTTAAAGATTGATCCCCCTTAGGAATATTTTTAGTTTTTGTGTCAATAGTAATTTCAATTCCTTTTAATGTGCCCATAGCTACAAACGATTCGTCAGATTGAAGAAGAGATAAATGAAAAGCTTACTGAGGCAGAGAAGCTAGGAGAACTTGGAGATGTTGATGGCTCCCTAAAATTGATGGAAGAGGTTGAGGAATTAAAGAAAAGTAAACTGAAGGCTGAGGTAAGAATAAAATTGTTGTTATTATGGATTTCCATTTTGGTGAAAGTTGTGTACTATATAGTAAGTCTAATAACATTTTTAACCCTTTATTTACCGACGGTGCTTGTAAGTACCACTTCCCAATGTTCCAATTTTCGTCATGTAAGGCCAAATTTAGTTTACTTATAGTTGCAGTTACGTAAACTTGACATATTTTGGATGAGGATGAGGAAAATAATTTGGTAAATAAAGGGTTAAAATTAGTTTTCCAACTTTTCTGGCTATTATTTTTAGTCCACTTGTGCTTACACGCTAGACCCTGCATTGCCTGAACATTATAAAGATTAAATATATAAACTTTCTAATGAAACTCGTTACACCCTTTCCCAGCTGGCAAATTTGTATGGTCGAAGCCCAAGCAAACTTACCTTTGACTCAAGGAAACATTAACTTGCCTTTCTAGTTTTTCTAGTCAAGAAATCTTTAACGAGTTTGGCAGCAAGAGAATTTAGACACTATTTTCAACATTTTTACCAATTTTGAGCTTGTTATATAGAATGTATCTCGGTTTAGTTGCTATGTTTAAAAATCACGGGTCCAAGATGGCAGCCTTTTTTCAACTTGTCAGATTTTCCCTAAGATCAATTGTTTGGGAATTTTGAGATATCAATTAGAATACTATTTTCAATATTACTGCTATTTTCAGCTTGTTAATTTGAGTAACTAACCAAAAGATAAATCAAATCAAAATTAATCTTAAAAAATAGCTTTTCCTTCAATCCTTTTTATGTTTTCAACTATGATACACAGTATTAAATAATTTATTGCAAAAACGATTACTATCGGATGCTTGGTTCAGTCGCTATGCTCAAAAACGCAATTCTAGAGAGCTGGCAGCACCTTTTCCAAAGTGTAGGATTTTCTCTTTAACTTTTTACTTTTAGAAACCATTTAACCTCATTTCAATGAATTATTAAACTTGTTGAAAGGGCAGTGGGGAGCCTAGGGGTTAAGGCATCGGAGGGTCCCGGGTTCGATTCCCTCCGCTGCCGCCAAAGACCCACCGAGTATATACGGAGTACGTGCTCGTTAAATCTTTGGGTCCAAAGGTCCTGTGGTGGTCGGTCATGGCGCAATTACCATGGGTCCAGGTCTCGGGAGACAATTTCCCTCCCCTTCAGAGACATGTCGAAATTATGGAGGTGGCGATAGATGGTGGCAGCATCTATCATCCGAGGCTTAAGTTGTACTCCTGCCATTCATTGGACCTCACTCTCTCAGGAGCCGCACCCCCTTTACCTTGAATCCTGTAAGCTCTACAGATGGAGCTTTGATATTCCAAGTGGCATAAGAAACACAAACACTTGTTGAAATCTTTTAAATTTCCAGTTTTTACATCAAATTATTCAGTTTATTCTTTTATTTACAAATGGTGTTTGAATGACTTAAAATCTCTATTTCATAGGAAGACCACAGAAATGCTACACCTGCTTCCATCAGTCAGCAACAAAAACTTAGAGTCTGTGAGGTTTGCACTTCATATCTTGGTGTTCATGATAATGACAGAAGGTTAGCAGACCATTTTAATGGAAAGTTGCATTTGGGATTCATCACAATACGAGAAAAGCTCAAAGAGTTAGAGGTATGATCTTTACATAAAATTATGTTGCAAAATTACTTGTATTCTTTAATCTGTTGGAGTTATTTAAATAGGGATCTCGCAGGGGGCTAAAATTTAGGCAGACATTTTTATTGTTCCATTTTTTTTTAAATGTCACAATCCATCTTGGGTGTATAATGCAGGCTTGCACAACTTTTATCCTTTCAATACAGCGTGACTCATGCTATCCCATCAATAAATTTAAACATCATTTAAGCGTCATTATGGGATGGTTTATGTGTCTCTCAGACCTTCAGACAGCAAAGTTATTTCATTGTGATAACCATGTGAGAAGAAATAACTTCCTGGTAATGAAACTCACTAAACTGATTTTTTTGCCTTTCAATGTGGGCCTTAATATTGTCGGTGAAAAAGTGATAACTCGCAAATGACTACCTTAGCGAGGAGATGCTTTTCCGCTTTAGGCAACTATTTGTCATACCTGATAACTACTTAAAAATCAAATCGCAGCAGCCAGTGAAATAATAGGAACACTTTTTGTTATAAAAGAAAAACTAATCATGGTAGAAGTACGATATTTTAAACACATCCTACAATTATTTCTACAATTAAACACATCCTACATTAATTTCTTCGAATCTTAAAGACCACTATTTCAGATTGAATAACATCAAATCACTTACAACAATACTTCAAAGTAAAAAACAGCAATCACTTGGAATCCTAAATTATCTTGCAGGGTTCCCATAGGTCAGGGAAAACCTGGAAAAGTCAGGGAATTTAAATTTCACCTACAAAGGCAGGGAAAATTGCTAATTTTGGGCAAAAACCTGGAAAATGAAAATTTTTAATGTGTGCGTGTCAATTTTGACTAATTGAAAAATTTTCAATTTGTTGAAAATGATATGTTCAAAAATGCAAGAAGTATCCGAAAAATGCCGTGAATTGCTAGTTTTTTTACTGAAAAATCTTAAAAATTGACCTGGAAAAGTCGGAATTTTATTTCTGAAATTGAGTGCGAACCCTGTCTTTCTAAACCAATTGTTCTTATTGATTAAAATGAATATCCGAGTCGTTGATAAAGTATAAAAGACAAGAACATTTATTTCACGTACACACACAATGAAGTCAAAAACGAAAGTTAAGTAAGTAAGTTAAAGTTGCAGTTAACAGGGAGTAAATTAAACAGTTAACAGTCACAGTTAAAATTGAGTCTGAACATAACTCCTGCCCTTAATTTACAAAGGAACCTTGGCAACTTTAACACAGGGACGTTTAAAAGGTCCTTTGGCGGTCTTCACAGTAACAACTCGAACAAGTCCATCAGCTCCTGGATGCACTTGGACGATTTTTCCCAAAACCCACTGAGCCAGGGGTAAATTAGGCTCCTTGAGAAGGACGAGATCCCCCACTGTCAAATTGGGTTGGACCTTTCTCCATTTCGGCCTTTGTTGAAGGGAGTGTAAATACTCTGTGTTCCAGCGTTTCCAAAAACTGGAGGCTAGGTTTTGAACGAGTTGCCACCGAGACTTCAGGGGCAATGTGTCTTCGGTGGACTCTGGAATTGTAACTAGCATGTCGCCAGTTAAAAAATGTGAGGGGGTTAAGGCATCAAGGGAGTCAATATCATCACTCGCGGCTACTAGAGGTCTTGAATTTAATATGCCTTCGATTTGGCAAAGTAAGGTGGTCAATTCTTCGAAAGTCAGATGCGAATCACCAATTACTCTCTTGAGGTGAAATTTCACTGATTTTATCCCAGATTCCCATAGTCCTCCGAAATGAGGTGAGGATGGGGGGATCAAGTGCCACTCTATAGCCCTTTGGCTTAAAAAGAAAGACATTTCAGGATCATCATTAAACTGGGTTATGAATCTCTGAAGTTCATTTAACTTATGCTTTGCACCAATAAAGTTAGTTCCGTTGTCAGAATAGATTTTACTGGGAGCTCCTCTTCTACATGCGAATCTTTTGAGGGCAGCGATGTAAGAATCAGAAGTCAAATCACTTACCAGTTCCAGGTGCACCGCTTTTGTAGAAAAGCATATAAATAAGGAAACGTAAGCTTTGGTGAACCTAGAGAACCGTCCTTTGTACATTTTTAGGTTGAATGGTCCTCCAAAGTCTACTCCACAGACAGCAAAGGGTCGATGTGGTGTAACTCTGTCCTTTGGCAAATCACTCATCATCTGTGAGTTGGTGGCTGATCTAAATCTAAAACAAACTAGACATTTGTTAATGACACTTCGAATTAATCTTTTAGCCTTTAAAATCCAAAATGTTTAAGAATGTGGGAGACCAACGTGGGACCGGCATGTAAATGAGTCACATGAGCTTGTGTGACAATTAAACGAGCAATTTTGTGCTCATACGGGAGAATGATGGGATGCTTGGATTCATAGGGTAAGTTGGATTTTTCCAGTCTGCCTCCTGCCCGTAAGATACCCTCCTTATCAAGAAATGGATGAAGTGACATCAAGGGGCTCTTGGGTTTCAATGGTTTCTGTTGGTGGATAGAAGTCAACTCCTCATGGAAATGCTGTTGTTGGACCCATTTGAAAACTACAGCTTGAGTCTTCTGTATTTCATCGAGCTTGAGTGGACCTAACTTGACGTCAGTGGCTTTCTTGTCCCTCTTATCTTTAAGGTGCTGCATGAATCTGAAACAATAGATTAAGATCCTAATAATCTTTGAGAACGAAGAGATTCTTTCGAATAACTCATGCAGTGTGTCGTTAATGACTGTAGTACAAGCAAATAACGGGTCAGACCGTTGTTCAGGGATAGATTCAAGGGGCAAGTCAGTTGAGGATGGCGCTTGTGGCCAGTGGGACCGTTCTTGTGAAAGAAAAGATGGTCCGTTCCACCAAAGTTTGGAATCCGTTAATAGGGAAGGGTCGATGCTGCGCGAAGCTATATCGGCAGGGTTGAGCTCACTTGGAACATGGTTCCAGCAATTGGTAGGAAGTAACTCCAGGATTTCAGACGTTCGATTTCCAACAAAAACCTTCCATTTTCGAGGATAAGTTGATAACCATGAAAGAACAATTTTAGAGTCAGTCCAAGCATGAAGGGTAACATTTGACAATTTTGAGGACTTTAGTATTGCTTGAAACAGACGAGTCAAGAGTAGAGCACCGCAGAGTTCAAGTTTAGGAATTGAAATCTGCTTGATGGGTGCTACCTTAGTCTTCGAGACCAAAAGATTCACTTTGGGGCTTGCGTGTGCTTCATGCCGAATGTAGATGACGGCTGCATAAGCATGGGTGGAAGCATCACAAAATCCGTGTAGGGAGAATTCACCATTGGTTGTCAAAACACGTCGGGGAATTTTTAGGCATTTAATGCAATTGAATGATTCTTGAAACTCTAACCATTCTTGTTCTAAATAATTTGGTAGTTCGTCGTCCCAATCGCATTTCAAGATCCAAAGCTTTTGGTAAAAGATTTTTATGAACACGATACTTGGGGATATCAATCCTAATGGGTCAAAGATCTGCGCCGATTTTGAGAGAACCTTACGTTTAGTTAAGGGAGGATCGACTTTCAGATTAGGAGTGAAAAAGAACATGTCATCGTTAGAGTCCCAATTTAGTCCCAGTACCTTACTCGGCTCCGAAGATCCAATTTCTTGATCTTTAGAGTCTTTGTTTACCTTTAACATTTCTAACAGCTCATTAGAGTTAGAACGCCATTTGCGTAGATTAAATCCTCTTGCTTCGAGTAACAATAAAATGTCTCTACATACTTGAATGGCTTGGTCCAATGATTCGGCACCAGAAAGTAGATCATCAACGTAGAAATCCTTGATGATAGCATCCGATGCTTCAGGATATCTGTTCTTTGGATCAAAACCAATCTGTTGGATACATCTGGTGGCTAAAAAAGAGGAAGAAGCCAGACCATATGTGACAGTGGTTAGTTTGTACTCAGAAATTGGTTTTAACGGATTATCACGCCAAAGAATCCTTTGATAAGTTTGATCCAAAGGGCAGGCACCGCAGCGCTCCTGTTTTTCCTATTTTTCCTATTTTTTTCACATTAGCTCCTTTTTTCCTATTTTTACGGTCCATTTTATTTTTCCTCCTTTTTTCAGCTTTTTTCTCCTTTTTTTCCTATTTTTTTAACCCTTGGGATCGACTTTCTTCGTTTATGCTTTGTTGTGGGTAGGGATTGATGTCAATACTATCGGTCCGTTGTCAACGCTTTGGCATACGAAATGGAGTGATTCGTTTCCTTCCAGCGGGACGCGATGTGGCCGCCGTGGAGCTTCCTCTCCCGTTGAGGTAAAGCTATCCTCCGTTGTTTCTTATAGAAGTTTTTTTCGACAGTTTTATGTTTCTGGGGACGCTGATTACGAATCTGAAGTTTGCTCCCACGTGGGGGGTCGGCTTCATACCGAAAATCGCAAAAAATTGATAATTTTTTGCTCTTTTTTCGATTCTTTGCTTATATTTCAAATACTATAAATTTCTCGAAGATAATTTCAATTACAAAGTTAAAGTAAACCAAATTTCCTACAAAATGCGCTATTCAACTTTGATTTTCTGAAGAGTGGTTTAGCCGCTAGAAGGCACTGAAAAAAATCAATTTTTTTGGCCTTTCCGCAAAAAAAGAAAACGCGCGCTTCTACCCTCTACAAAATGAAAACTATTTAAGTTATTAACAAAAATTCTGTACCACATTAAAGAGAATTTAATTTTATATAAATGACGTGCTTTCCATTACCATATTTTGAGAAGGAGGGAGGGAGTGAAGCAAAGATCGATAATAAAACTATTGTGGCTCGCAGACCAAACGGACTTTTGCGGTTGTTAATCTGCAATATGCGCTTTATTTCCGGTATATTACCAATAAAATGGGTTGTTTTGGATGAATTGAAATAATAAATAAATTTTTAAAATAAATTTATGAAATATTGGGTGTTTCAGGTGAAATTTCAATAAATTTTTTAAATTCCTATATTAAATTATGGGAGTGTTTTAATGAACGAATTTTTATGTTTTTTGCATCGCTGAATCTGAATTTCAAGTTTATTTCAATTTTGAAAGTCATCTTCACATCGAAAATTGCAAAAAATCTTAAATTTATGCTCTTTTTTTTTCGGTTTTTCATCGATTTTCTAAGCAAATATTCATTTTACGAGAAATAGCATGAAACCAAATTATAGTATATAAAATTTCCTATAAGATGCACTTGTTCATTTTTATTTTGCGAGGAGTGGTGTACATTTTATAGCATTTTGAAGAAAAACAATTTTCATGTTTTTGTGTAAAGTCAGGAAACAACTCTAATTCAGCGCGCTCTAGGAAAGGCTTGTAGGAAATTAAATGTTCTTTCATTTGGTATAAGCTATTTGTCGATAACTAGAATTTATTTAGAGCTGTAGCGGGGGAAATCGTTCATTACTTTTTTGTAGAAAAGCAAAAAATATCTTAATTTCAAAACGCTATAAAACGTACACCGCTCCTTGCAAAATAAAAATGAACCAGTGCATCTTATAGGAAATTTTATATACTATAATTTGGTTTCATGCTATTTTTCGTAAAATTAATATTGTTTTAGAAAATCGATGAAAAACCGAAAAAAAACCCACAAAAATTTGAGATTTTTTGCAATTTTTGATGTGAAGATTACTTTCAAATTAAAATAAACTTGAAATTCGGATTTAGCGATTCAAAAAACATAAAAATTCGTTCATTAAAACACTCACATAATTTAATATAGGAATTAAAAAAATTTATTGAAATTTCGCCTGAAACACCCAATATTTCAAAATTTATTTTAAAAATTTATTTATTATTCCAATTCATCCAAAACAACCCATTTTATTGGTAATATACCGGAAATAAAGCGCATATTGCAGATTAACAACCGCAAAAGTCCGTTTGGTCTGCGAGCCACAATAGTTTTATTATCGATCTTTGCTTCACTCCCTCCCTCCTTCTCAAAATATGGTAATGGAAAGCACGTCATTTATATAAAATTAAATTCTCTTTAATGTGGTATAGAATTTTTGTTTATAACTTAAATAGTTTTCATTTTGTAGAGGGTTGAAGCGCGCGTTTTCCTTTTTTTGCGGAAAGGCCAAAACATCGATGTTTTTCAGTGCGCTCTAGCGGCTAAACCACTCTTCAGAAAATCAAAGTTGAATAGCGCATTTTGTAGGAAATTTGGTTTACTTTAACTTTGTAATTGAAATTATCTTCGAGAAATTAATAGTTTTTGAAATATAAGCGAAGAATCGAGAAAGGAGCAAAAAATTATCGATTTTTTGCGGCATCGCGGGAGCACTCAATACGAATGGGCGTCGCCACAGATTGGCATCCGTGTTGTGTTATTTTAACTCTAATTTAAGAAAAATATTCCTTTTTTCTCCTATTTTTTTAGAAAAATATTCCTTTTTCTCCTATTTTGTTTAGAAAAATAATCCTTTTTTTCTCCTATTTTTTCTTAAATTCTCCTATTTTTCCTATTTTTTTTTACGAAAAATCGGCTGCGGTGCCTGAAAGGGTGAACTAAGATTTGCCTGTACATCTTGGCGATGTCACTGGAAAACACTATTTCAGGAAATCGAAAGTCAACTAAAATTTCGAAAATGTCACGTTGAACTTTCGGACCAACACCTAACTTATCATTAAGAGAGACAGAGTTTTTAGTTTTGCATGAACCATCAAATACAACTCTTAACTTAGTTGTTGAACTACTTTCCTTTAGTACAGCATGATGAGGAAGGAAAAATTTTGATTCATGGGGAATATTCAAAGAATCATCGTTTGATAACTGCATATGACCCAAGTCTTCGTATTCAGACATAAAACACTTATACTGGTCATTTAAATTGGAATTGAATGCAAATTTCCTTTCAATAGACATTAATCGTGAAAAAGCAGCATCATGAGAATTGTTTAACTTCAATTCAGATTTATAAAAGGGAAGCTTAACTTCAAATCTACCTTGAGAGTTAATTTTACAGTTTTCTTTAAAGTTAGATTCACAAAATTCCTCTTCGTCTGTGAGAACAGAGTTAGATAATACAGGAATGGATTCTAATTCCCAAAATTGTTTTAAATCTTCATTAATATTCAAATGAGTAAGAGACAGACTTACCACAGGCGATTCAGTAGGAATCTTACCAGAAACAATCCAGCCCAGTTTTGAGTTCTGAGCGATTGCAAGCCCATTAGCATTGAGCACTTGCCCAGGCAAGAGGAGCGAGAAGAAAACATCTGCTCCAATGATGAGATCTACTTCACCAGGTTTGGAGAATTCTGGGTCTGCTAGATTGAGACCACAGAGCAGCTGTTTGTCACTGTAGACGAAAGCTTGAGAAGGCTGGGAAGAAATTAGTCTTTTCAAAACAAAAGCTTGTAGGTCAAACTTTTCACACTGATCATATTGTGACTGAATAGTCACGTTTAGACTTCCGATGGTATTTACCGGATGAGAAGTCGCGAGTCCAGTAACGGGTAGGCGGACACTTGAAGACATTTGAAGTCCTAGTTTAAGAACGCATGAGTGGGAAATGAACGTAGCTTGGGAGCCAGAATCACACAAACAACGGATGGAGTGCAGGTTTCCGCTCGCGTCTCGAATTTTCGCCACAGCAGTCGGAAGCAAAGCGGTGTTGCTTTGAAGCGTGTTGAGTGAAACTTCTTCGACCGATCGGGGGGAAGGCGTAGGCGGCGTCTGCCGATGATCCAACCGCTGCTCGAGTTTCGGTTTCGGATTCAAGTCCGCTGTAGCGATGTTCGATCGAACATTCTCGTGGAGCAAAGAATGGTGCTTTGACTTGCAGAAAAAACAGGCGTATTTTGATGAGCAGTTTTGTTTTGAGTGAGACTCCGATAAGCAGTTTTCACACAAATTTTTACGCCTCACAAAATCCCTTCGAGCAGGAATGCCTAAATTCTTGAACTGCACGCACTTGGAAAGAAAATGCGATGCTTTGCATTTAGGACATTTAATCTTGGTACGGGTGGTTTTTTCATGGGAAAAAACTTGTTTACTCTCCTTATTGGGGCTTTCCTCGTAATTTTCTAATGTAGAACATCGCTCGTTGAGGAAATCAATGAATGATTCGAAAGTGGGAAAATCGTTGTCTACTACTCTTTCAAACCAATACTTTCTAGTTTCGGGATCAAGCTTTTCCGTGAGGATATGTATTAACCAAACATCTACGGAACAAGCATTGGCATCTAATGATTTTAGGCCGCGTATTACCTGTTCGGAAGTGTCGGTTAGATCCCGAAGGCTACTTTCGGTAGGATTAGAAATGGAGGGCTGGTTCAAAAACGTTCCGATTAATGAATTGACGATTTGCCGTTTCTTGTCATACCTCTGCATAAGTTTCGACCACGCTTCGTCGTAACTTTGGCTTGACACTGGGATATGACGAATGAGCGCTGAAGGTGCTTCTCCAAGGAGACCTTTCAGGTACTGGAACTTCTGTACGGGACTTAGGTTCACGTTTTTATGAACAATGCTCTCGAATAAATCCTTGAAAGTCAGCCATTTGGTGTAATCGCCGTCGAAAACTGGGATGTTCAGACGGGGCATTTTGAAATCATTCGCGAAGTTAGGAGCTTGACTCACATTCGGGTTTTCGGAAGTATTTGGATTTGCGATCTTAGCAGCTCTTATGGACAGCGCTTGGCGTAGAGTTGCTTTTGCAGCCAAATATCTTTCTTCGAAGTCCGGTCGTTCGGAGAGTTCTTCCGGCAATGTTGAGTCGTACTGTAACAGGCTTTTGAAGATATTTTCAAGCCGTTCAAGTCGCGCTTCGATAGCACTCGCATCTGTTCGATGGTCGATAGATTCGATGAAAATTTCGGTTCTCGTTAGAGACGCCTTTTCGTAACCTCGTAGTTTGATGACTTCTGCTTGATCCATGCTTTGGCAAAGGAGAAGTTTCTCGCCTCAGGAGAAAAAAACATCAACTGACGAGGATCTCGGTGGAACCTCCAAAAATGTTCTTATTGATTAAAATGAATATCCGAGTCGTTGATAAAGTATAAAAGACAAGAACATTTATTTCACGTACACACACAATGAAGTCAAAAACGAAAGTTAAGTAAGTAAGTTAAAGTTGCAGTTAACAGGGAGTAAATTAAACAGTTAACAGTCACAGTTAAAATTGAGTCTGAACACCAATGTTTCAGATTGAATGACGTCACATGGTGTTTTCAAGCCCTTTTTAAAAGTCAAACTTTAAAATTAAATTTAAAAATAAAAAAGCACCGCGATTAAGAAATATTTGTGTGTATATTCCTCTCTTGTGTATTTATTGAATAAAAATGCAGGAATTGTCCATTATGTACCTAAAGTTGGTAATTTCTCTTGGGCTTGGCTAATGTTTTTGAACATAAATTATTTTATAGGAACTTTTGGCAGACCATCATATCAAAAATGTTGTTTCAAGCGAGTTTGAAAGAGATGTTTCTACAAGACGTAGCAGAAGCCGCAGCCCACATGTCTCAAAGCGCCATAGACATTCAAGGTAAGTGATGAGCAGTCTCTTTGAGAAACAGTTGAAATAATTCATGTACTGATGCATGAATAAGTTTCTTAAAAAATTATGTACTAATATTTTTGTACACATTGTTAATGGGACTAATACTGTTTTGTGCTTGATCCAGTTTTATAACCAGATCCCCCCTTCTGAGAAGGTTCCCCTGGTTAATTTTATTCTAAAAAATAATAAAAGTTAAGGGCTTTAAAAAGTTTTAAAGGTCACCTCTGCTCAGTACACAAATTTTAACCATTTCTTTTCTTTAAAAAATAATTTCTTACTAAATTTCTATCCTTAAAAATTATAGCAATATGTTAACTGTTTAAATATTTTTATGAAATTTGTGTTATATAAGAAATACATAGATAACACATTGTAGGAAGGTAATAGCTGCACACATTGAAAAAGTACATCTATATGTATGAAGATCAATGATTGTCTGTCCTAAATATTTAATATATTAAGGACAGACAATCATTGATCTTCATACATATAGATGTACTCTTTCTATGTGTGTAGCTATTACCTTCCTACAATGTGTACAAAAGAAAGCGTGTTGATACATAGTCATACGCTCCAACTTCTACGGAATTTCCGTAGTTGCTACGGAAATGGAGTGGAAACTACGGAGTTACGGATACATATCGAAAACTACGGATCCAGCTTTTTTAATGATGCAATATTTTCAATTCATGGTTTTTAATGTTAAAAGTGTTAATTTGCATAAAATTTCTTTTTTCTTCAGGAATTTCATTTTATCAATTTAATTTTTAATTCTAAACACATTTGTTTTTATTTACTAATTTATGGTTATTTAACTGTGCTTTATTTAAAATAAGTTATAGAATACATAAAAAGTGAATTAAGGGCTTGTTATTCAATGCTTTAAAATGGAAATTTTTTAATAAAGTTAATTATATAATCTACAAAATTGCATTGTGTGTTGTTTTAAAAAAGTAATAAGTTGTTTTAAGTTAATTTTTTAGTTATATGATAATTTTAATATGATGATTAATATGATAATATTGAGAATATTTTTAAACATGTTATTATAATGACTAGTACAGGGTGGTTATAAAAAAAGTAACCCGACTTAAGGGCCTCTAGAGGCCAAACCGTTCATCGGAATTGAATGAAATTTTGGTGGAAGACGTTTTGAGGGATGGGAAAGAGAATGGTATGAGTTGGAGCAGTCTAACTTTATCAGTTACGGTTAAAGTGAAAAAAATTTTGAAAAATCCCAATGTAACCCCCCTTTTTTATTAGCGCTATGTGATCCCCGATGTCTAAAAACACAAATAGAGTTGAAACGGCACCTCTAAGTTGTAAACTCGCTCCTAGAGAGGCAATTGAAAACAGCTATGAAACTGTTATTTTTGTAGCATCTAGACTAGTGAATTGTTAAGAAATTCTGACTAGTGAATCAAAAAATAACAATGAAAACTAGAAAAGTTATTTGAGACTATTAAAAAGAAAATTAAAGTTTATCTTTTTTAATTTGGTGATTGTAATAAAAAAATTGAATTTATTTAAAATACCAATTATTTTTTGCACTTAAAAATATGTGTCTTACAAGAAAACAACGTGGAGAACTCCTCAAGATCTTTTACTTGAATGGGCAAAATTGCGCCGAAGCATTACGGATCTTCAGAAGTATTCATAGATTACGAAAAGGTCCTTGCACCAAAAAATCTATGAGGAGTCTTGTCAAAAGATTTGAAGAAACTGGTTGTACCTGCGATCGAGCTCGGACTGGAAGACCTCCTGTTGGTGTTGAGGAAGTTGCAGAAGTTCTAACAACCGTCAACTCCTCCTCAACTTCAAGTGCTCGCGGAGTTTCCCGTATTCTTCAAATTCCGTACCCTACAGTGCAAAAAATTTTGCGTTTTGTTCTCCATATGTTCCCTTATCATTTTCAACGAGTCCAAATGTTGCAAGTTGATGATTTTCAATTAAGAATAGATTTTGCAAATGAATTTCTCATTCGGTACGATGATGATATCAACTGGCCTTTGAGCATTTTGTGGACCGACGAGGCTAATTTCTCTCTTTCTGGAAACGTAAATTCTAAAAATTGCGTCCATTGGGCTGAGAAAAACCCACATGATACAGTATCCCTTCCGCTGTATCAGGAAAAAGTTACTGTGTGGTGTGGTGTTACTAGCACCTTCATTCTTGGCCCATATTTTTTTGAAGAGGCTACCACCAGCGGTTCAAGAACATGTACCGTCACGAGTGCTCGGTACCTGGATATGTTGCATAATTACGTGATCCCCGAGTTGCAACAGCGAAATGTTCTTTCGGACAACGTATGGATGCAAGATGGAGCTCCTCCACATGTGGCAGCTTCGGTCAAACATGTCTTAGCCCAACATTTTGGAGAAAGAATTATTTCCCGCCATTTCAACTATCCATGGCCACCAAGATCTCCCGACCTCACTCCATTGGATTTTTGGTTGTGGGGATATCTAAAGTCAAAAGTGTATGCGACTAATCCACAAACTATAGCGGATTTGAAAGATTCCATTAGACGCGAAGTTCAGCAGATTTCTCCTGCTATGATTCGAGCTTCAGTTCTCTCTGCCATTGCTCGAATGCAAATGGTCATCGCGTGTGACGGAGGAAACCTAGAGAATTTGTGATCACTTAATAAAATTATTTGTTTCTGAAGCCTCTCTATCCTTATTAATCATTTTCCTTTAGAAGCGTATATAGAAATTTATTTCGGGTGGGAACCAAAATTATTTATCATCCCATCAATAGGTTTTTAACTTGAAAAAAAACCAGGATTTTACTTGCCCGAATTTCGGGGGAGGCACGGCCCCTTTGTCCCCCCCCATATATACGCCACGTTTTCCCTTTTATTCTTAGTCACAACAGTATGAGCGGTCTCAAATAACTTTTCTAGTTTTCATTGTTATTTTTTGATTCACTAGTCAGAATTTCTTAACAATTCACTAGTCTAGATGCTACAAAAATAACAGTTTCATAGCTGTTTTCAATTGCCTCTCTAGGAGCGAGTTTACAACTTAGAGGTGCCGTTTCAACTCTATTTGTGTTTTTAGACATCGGGGATCACATAGCGCTAATAAAAAAGGGGGGTTACATTGGGATTTTTCAAAATTTTTTTCACTTTAACCGTAACTGATAAAGTTAGACTTCTCCAACTCATACCATTCTCTTTCCCATCCCTCAAAACGTCTTCCATCAAAATGGCATTCAATTCCGATGAACGGTTTGGCCTCTAGAGGCCCTTAAGTCGGGTTACTTTTTTTATAACCACCCTGTACTTTGCCGTTAATGCATTATGTCGGTAAAGACTACTGATTGAAGGGTTGCCAATGTTGGAGTGTATGCATAGTTCATCACATTAAACGATGCATTTTACATTAAATTAACCCCTTAACTGCCGTCGACGTAAATGTACGGTTTGGAAATCCCGAGTGTTAAGTGCCAATGGCGTATATTTACGCTTTGTAAAAGTACGATGTGTTGCATTGTGTTTTTACCAAAAATAACAACAGGAATAACCTTGACAGTGTTTCCAAAGGAATTTCTTATTTCTCTGAAGTAGGGGGGATGAATTTGAACTGTGTTTTTTTCTTTAGCGATAAAAATAAAAGCTGTTAAGTTATGGCCTGTGTTTCTTTTTGAGTTTTTTATTCTTTTTTATGCTATATTTTGTGTCTAACACTTCCGTTTTAGTTCCTTTTGCATAGAAAATGGATTTTTATTGTCTTTAAATTTGTTTGTCTGCAAGGAAATAAGAAAAATGCTTATAACGGATCGATTTGATTTACTTCTTATTTTCTACTATTTTTTCTTTATTAGGTCATGATTCTGGTTTTAACTGGTACTCCATACATTGAGAGGGTGCAATTTCTTTATATGAACGAAATAAACAGTCTTTTGAGTAGTTAACGAGTTGAAAAAGAAACGCGCGCTCTGCAAAAGTGTAAGTACGCGCGCGCGGGAGAAAAACGCTGGCACTGGGGAGCCACTTGCTGCAGATTTCCGTGGCAGTTAAGGGGTTAAATAGGAATGATCGGGACATGTTGATTTTGATAACATTATCCGATTGATCACATTAAGCTGATTCGACTGTTGTATTAAAAGTACCAATTGGTTTATCATATTGCTAAAACAACTGTTTATTGTTGGTCCAAAATGTGGTCGCTCTAACAAGGTTCTACTCTTTAATGAAAACAATCCGTTCTTAATTTTTTTCTTTCAGATCTCGTTCTCGGGAAAGAAGGCACAGTCATAAATCTTCCAGGCGAGAATCTCACCATTCATCTCATAAGCACAAACATAGAAGTCACAGCAAAGAAAGAAGACGATAGTTACTGCAGGAGTTACAACATTAAAAGTTTCACAATACAGAACTGAACAAAGCAAGAGCTCTTAGCATTTTTTTGTGCTAATAGTTTTGTATATTTTGTATAATAAAGATAATTTAATATTAAATTCCATTTCTTTTTTATGAATGCAGTGTAGTCTATTCAACACTTCCATTCTTCAATAACTTGTACTGGACTTAGATTTTAATGGATAATTGCAGTCAAATTTTTAATTTACCTTTCAAAGCCATAAATTTTAAGTTATTTTCAATTAAAAATAACTTCTTTTCTGTGTGAGCTGAAACAAACAGCTTGTGCCTTGAAATACTGAGATCTAGTTTTTTTATATGAACTTTTTCGATTTGAATATTTTTCGATGAAAACAGTGCTTCCCACATTTCCAAGAGGCATGTGACGGCACACTGTTAGGTGCTTTCTGTAATAAAATATCTCAAAATTGAAAAAAAAATTGACAAGCATATTTTTGGAATCGGATATAATTTTTGATAATTTTAAATTGAATATTCAGAATTTTATGAGATGCTGCAATTCTCCATTAAGGGATTTTTTTGTCATTAAGGTAACTTGTCATCGACCAAAAGGAATCCTGAAGCTTTTTCTTGGTTTGAAAAAAAAATGTAATCCAAGTTTGGCAAAATAGACATCTTCATACAAATGCAATGCAGATTGCATAGTTTTCAAGAAATGCCTCACGCTTGGGAAAACTCTAAATAAAAGTTTTGAGGGTCAAGTTTCCAAAAAAATTTTGGGGGCTAACTAATAATTATCAACAGGGAGCAGTAAACTTAAGATGTCCCCATAAGTATTCTAAAGAAAGAACAAAATTTAACACATATAATACGCCTGAGTTGAGTGCCTTAGTAATAATTATACTGACCCAGATCACCTATTTTTTATCTAAGTACTTTCTGTAACATTTTTACATTCAAAGCTGAAAGATTCAAAAACCTGAGTATGTAAAGAACTCATAAGGCCTTGTACCCCCGAAAAAAAATAAACTAGTGAATAAGAACGAGTTTAAATTCTGTTCTTAAAAATTCGATTTCCCTATCTGAAAGAGGAACTCCAGACACAGGGTCATATCCAATGGTGGAATTTTAAAGGTTTCACACCGAAAAGTTTGGCTTCAATTTCATACGGATTTTCCTTTGAAAATTTTGCAACTTACAAGAAGCAGTAATCTTTGGGGCTAACCAAGACCCTCTATATAAGTATAGAGGGTCTTGGGCTAACCCTATAGGCATAGGCGGGTCTGTTCAAAAACGTTGCCACGTCCCTGGATATTTCTAAAGCTAAGCGCGCACTAGAGACTTCTGTCGCCGGCGACTATAACACTAGGTCACTCGTGAGCTATGTATTTCAATGGTGAGATTCTTGGCAATGGGCCAAGTGTCTCGTCGCCTGTGCGCGCGCTCTAGCTTCTTGCAATAAGGAACTTGCATGATTTTTTTTAAAACTATTCTTCACGCAAAAATAAGCCACTACACAAAATTTGAGGACGATTGAGAAATTTGTCGATTGCAAAAAAAGAATTATCAAAAATCGTCTTTTTCGAAGTGCCCGAAAACGCTTAATTGCATGCATAGTAGGGTGTCCCTTAAAAATCGAAAGTCGGGGAAACTTTTGAGACACCCCCTAATTTTTTTCCTTTTGGTATTCTAAGAAAGTGTGCAAAATCTTAAATTGATCAGAAAATATTAACACGTGCCTCAAACGGCCTAAAGTTGGGAAATTTTGACATTTTTCTCATTTTTTCGAGAATTTTAAAAAATTCCTTAAAATATTATTTTGTCGAATAATAGGGCTTTAACACATCTAAAAATTCATGTTTGACCGTTTTTCATTCCTAGCTAGGCGAAATTACCCAGTTTTTAGCTTGGTCATCAATCGGAAAATCATCAAATTTGCCCATTTTATACTGAGAATAGAGGATACAAAAGTCAGTGGGGAATGACTTATAACCAAGTAATTCCATAACTAGGTACCATTTGTAGACGATATTGATGTGTAGATAAATTATCTGGAGCATTAATTAATTTCTAACATTTTAATTACAGGCGCCATATTGGATTGCATTACCCCTAAAAAAAATTCTGCGATAAACGTCATGGGTTTGTTTGGTATTGGGCAATGCGTATTATTTGAGGTTACTAATCTCAATTAATACTATAAAATCATATATCACATTTTAAAACTCTTTACTCAATTCGAATGACCCGTATATCTCGTATTACAAGCCTAAACCACGATTTCATAACTATAATTATTCTTAACGCATAAAAGGATCAATCAAAATTCTAGAAAAATATTGAACAACTAGACTTCAGCGTATTCAGAAGTATGGTATTGTATTGTTAAAAAATTGAGGTTGTTAGAAAATTATCCGCTCTTCATCATAATGATTGAGCCTACTACACCCAGACTATCCATGTTTTTAATCATGTCATTAAATATGTTTATAGATACTGTTATTTGATACATAAAATAAAACTACCGGCAATTCAGCAAATTAGTAACATGAAAGCATATTAAACATTGATATTTGGTTCTTAGCTATATTAATTATAGTTTCTGTCACAATATTTCTAATACTAACTACAGTTTCTGTAACTCTTCAACTAGTCTTAACATTTTTTCGCACTGTACGATTTTCATCAGTTTCATCATCACGTTCTTGAAGAGAAATTAGGTTTCGAATTGATTTTTTGAGAAGTTTTCTTTTAAAATTAAATTATTTTAAACCCTTAGTGTATTATGAATGAGTATAAGCTGTATAAATTTTATAGAGTGAAGTGTAGCTCTGACTTAAAAACTTATTTTAAAAAAGGACAGGTTTCAGCAATCATTGTTAATATTTAACATATTCCCAAACACAATATCAGTATCTAATAGGTTTTTCATGCTGCAGGAATATTTTATGCTCTTTATGCATTCAAATTATGATAAAATACTAGAACAGTCTTTAAACATAGTTAAATACTTATATTCTGAGTGCAGTAGGTTCACTCATCTTGAAGAGCGGGTTAATTTTGTATCAACTTCAATTTTTCATCTAAGTTTCAGAATACAATACTTCTGTATGTACTAACGAACGTCTAGTTTTTCAATATTTTTCTAGAATTTCTCTTTTCCCTATTATGCATTTAGAATTTTATCATCTATATGGTTATGTAATAAGAATAAGAGATATACTGGTCATTCGAATTGAGTAAAGAGTTTTAAAATGTGATAGAAGGATTTTATTAGTATTAATTGAGATTAGTAACCTCAAATACGCATTGCCCAATACCAAACATACCCATACCGTTTATCGCAGAATTTTTTTAGGGGTAATGCAATCCTATATGGCGCCTGTAATTAAAATGTTAGAAATTAATTAATGCTCCAGATAATTTATCTACACATCAATATCGTCTACAAATGGTACCTAGTTATGGAATTACGTGGTTATAAGTCATTCCCCACTGACTTTTGTATCCTCTATTCTCAGTATAAAATGGGCAAATTTGATGATTTTTCGATTGATGACCAGGCTAAAAACTGGGTAATTTCGCCTAGCTAGGAATGAAAAACGGTCAAACATGAATTTTTAGATGTGTTAAAGCCCTATTATTCGACAAAATAATATTTTAAGGAATTTTTAAAAATTCTCGAAAAAATGAGAAAAATGTCAAAATTTCCCAACTTTAGGCCGTTTGAGGCACGTGTTAATATTTTCTGATCGATTTAAGATTTTGCACACTTTCTTAGGTTACCAAAAGGAAAAAAATTAGGGGGTGTCTCAAAAGTTTCCCCGACTTTCGATTTTTAAGGGACACCCTAATGCATAGTGACGTCACAGCACATAGACTTCGCCTAAAATGTTTGCCTTGGATTACTAACCTTCACCAGAACTGTCTAGAAGGTAAATATTTATAAAAACACTCATATCGGACACTTCTGAAAAAAAAATCAACTAAAACATAGAAATTAAATTTTGATTGCAATTTGACCGATGGAATGAGGAACTTGCATGATTATTTTATATTTTTTTAATCTATTCTTCACGCAAAAATTAGCCACTACACAAAATTTGAGGCCGATTGAAAAATTTTTTGATTGCAAAAAAATAAGGAACTTGCATGTCAGATTTTCATAAACTTTCAAGTGTTTCGTATGGTTTTTTGTATAGAAAAATGAAATATTTTGTCAAATTTTCAAAAAAGTGTACAAGTACTTAAATATTTTAATTTAAAAGTCGAGAAAAAAACACGTGACTGAAAACGCGAAGTGTGTTTGCATGCACAGTGACGTAGAATCCATCGAGCCAAATTGCAATCAAAATTGAATTTCTATGTTTTAGTTGATGATTTCTTTTTTTAGAAGTGTCCGATATGAGTGTTTTAATAAGTATTTATCTTCTAGACACTTCTGGTGGCGGTCAGAAATCCAAGGCAAACATGACAATCCGAGGCAAACATTAGTGACGTCACTGTGCATGCAATTAAGCGTTTTCAGTAGCTTCGAAAAACACGATTTTTGATAATTTTTTTTGCAATCGAAAAATTTCTCAATCGGCCTCAAATTTTGTGTAGTGGCTAATTTTTGCGTGAAGAATAGATTAAAAAAATAAAAAAAAATCATGCAAGTTCCTTATTATCAAAAATCGTCTTTTCCGAAGCACCTGAAAACGCTTAATTGCATGCACAGTGACGCAGTGGCGGATCTACGGGGGGGCTTTCGGGCTGAAGCCCCCCCCCAAAACGTCTAATATTTTTTAAAGTTTGTCAAAACGCAAAAAATCTTTATCAGAAATTCGGATGAGGCGTACCAAAACGAGTTGAAAAGTGGGGTTTTTGACTTATATTTCCAAAAATGTTCTGGGAGAGGACCCCCAGACCCCCCTTTTAGTGGTTTGAGTAGGATAATTCACTACCTTTTCCGTTTTACCATTAACAAGAGAATTCAATTGGATTATGAAAATTCTTAGCCCCCCCCAAAACCAAATCCTGGATCCGCCACTGAGTGACGTAAGAATATATTGACTTTGCCTAAAATGTTTGCCTTGGATTTCTGACCGTCGCCAAAAGCCAAAAGTGTCTAGAAGGTAAATATTTATTAAAACACTCATATCGGACAGTTCAGGAAAAAGAAATAATCAACTAAACCAACGATGGGCAACCTACGGCCCGCGGGCCGGATCCGGCCCGCCTCGTCATTTGATCCGGCCCGTGGAACATTTTAAAAATTGTACTAAAAATCACTCTGGTTTTTGTCAACAAGAGCAAAAGAGGGGATACAGAACTTTCCCCCGAAAATAACTTAATTTTAGCAGTTAAAACGTGCTGTACAACTATATTTCGTTCTTGGGATGCGTAGGTGCTTTTAGATGAAGACGAATTTCGGCCAGCCGGCGCACCGGTTTTCGGTCTTGGATTGACGTAGGTACCTTTTGGCAACCAAAAAGGGATTAATTCTGCCAACCAACGAGCGCTGCAGTCGGTGTGCAGTCGCGCGCATTCAGGACGAAAAAACGCGCCGGCCGAGAAAAAACTTCTACTTGTGCCGAGCCGAAACGCGAGGCTCAATCAAAACATGGCCGACGTGCAACAGTAAGTGCAATTTTCTTTTCTCTCGATTTGAAGTGTGTTTCTATTGATAATGGTGGCAAAAGATTTGTAATTTAAAGCTAAGAAAGCACTTGCTCTCGCGATTGCTTTTGATCTAAATACTGCTTTTCTTCTGTATTTAATTTTCGCATTACAAGTCAAGGTATAGGTCTAATGATTATGCTAAAAATAAATTGCATTTCTTCATTTTAATCCAATCTGATTATTTTCCGTATAGTACAGATAGATAGTACTTCCTAAAGGTATAAGGTAACAGATTTACTTTAAGATATAATAAAGCTTTAACTTGTTTTGAAATGTATTTTCCTTGATAATGATTGAAAGCTATTTTATCATCAAACTAGAAATGCACTTGTTCTCGCGATTGCTTTTAATCGTAAACTTACTTTTTTTCTGTAAGTTAATCCCCCTGTTCAGTTCATGTTAAAAATACCCACTAATTTATCTATTGACTTGAAATTGATATTTCTCATCATCAGTTTTTCATTGAATTAGTTGTGATATTGATATCAAGGGTGATGTCCCGATTCAGGTGATTGTCTAAACTTGTTCCGTTTCATGGGGTGGCATGGCTTGTTCAATAGGTTATTTTATGCTTGGCTATTAATTTTGTTGCATCCTAGTTGCTTTTACCAAATATCCTCACATATTTTACGGGCAGATAATTTGTTGCTTTAACGACTAATTTAATTACATATTTAGTTTCAGATACTGAAAAGTAAAACTTTGGAAAAAAGTATAGTTGACACCTACAATATTAATAAAACAAAATTTAATAATACAGCTGAAATGGTTACATCATAATTTTGAGAAGAGAACAACAAAAATCGCAACAACCACAGGTTCACCGCTCCACATTCTGGTGACTTCTATCGCACTTTTCCAATACTTTTCTATTTAATAAATGAAATTGTGGGAGAATACTGAATTAGTACACATGACATCCCAGTATAAAAGCTTTTGAATTATACTTCCTTTTTTATAATTAACTTGTGTTAGGTGTAAATTAAATTGTTAGAAGAAACATCTGTTCAGTCTTTTAATTAAAGTAGTTTAACAAGATTTTAAACAAGGGGGAAATAAATGCACAGCTGTACACATTTATTGGTTATCTCACTTGTACTCATATTTCCATTCCTGTATACACAATATTTCTACTTAACAGGGCAACAGTTCCTTGTCAGATGTTTGCTTCACCTTCTTCTTGCCCGCAAACAACAGCAACAGCCCCAACGAAGAACTAGGAGGTGGTGGATAAGGCAAATCTTTCAGTTCTTTTCTAATTTTTCCCCAATCAACTGTTATTAATTAGTTACTGTCGCCGTCTATTTCTTTTTCCATATTATGTAATAAGTAGCAGTGGCGGATCCAGGATTTGGTTTTGGGGGGGGGCTAAGCATTTTCATAATCCAATTGAATCTTATTGTTAATGGTAATACGAAAAAGGTAGTGAATTATCCTACTCAAACCACTAAAAGGGGGGCCTGGGGTCCTCCCCCAGAAAGTTTTTGGAAATTTAAGTCAAAAAACCCACTTTTTCAACTCGTTTTGGTACGCCTCATCCGAATTTCGGATGCAGATTTTTTTCGTTTTGACAAACTTAGTAAAATATTAGTCGTTTTGGGGGGGCTTCAGCCCGAAAGCCCCCCCCGTAGATCCGCCACTGATAAGTAGTTATGTAAAACTATCATAAACCAATTTAATTCTTTAATAAATTGGGAAAAAAATAAATTCTTTGGGTAATTTAATAACAAATAGGAGTATGTAGCTAGAGATTTCATAAAGCTGAACAAGATTTTAAGTGTTTGTGTATGTGTCCGTTAGGATCAAACCCTCAACCTGTCTCCTACTTTCACTTTCGAATAGTTTCTTGTTATTGTAAATAATTTTCCTTGAGTCAGGAGAAAGTTCTTGTTAGTTGATGGTATTGGCCATAACAAATTTACTCAGACTAACAAATCAGGTAATTTTCCTTGCTTAATGTTTTGTGTTTTAATTTCATAAAAAATTAAAACTTCTATTTACATTTTGTACTGTGCATGTAAATTTTATATACTAAAGTATGATTTTCAATGCAAGTAAGTACTTACATTAAGCCGGCAACCCAATCATTGTCATCAAAATAATTGCCAAAAACAACTTCACCATTACACCGATGTTTTTTTTATATTTTTAACAATTCTGGAAAGGTACTTGTACAATTACAACCATTGACTAGTGCTTATAGTAGACAAAACATACCCAAAATTTTTTCCCGATATCATTGTTTCAGCCACATTTAAGAGGCCAATATTTCTCATCCCAAAACTAAATATTTATTATGAAATATTTGAAAATAAGCAAAATTATTCCCCTACTGAAGAAATTATCGCCATCTGAAGTTTGTTTGGCTATGACATTTTTCAATTCTTTTTATATTATTGCTTATTCTTTTCTTCAACAGATTTTTCCTAACAAGATCAAGTCCATTGATTAATATGCAAGATAATAATGCAAGAACATTTGCTTCCCAGTCTTCATAACAATGCTGGTTGTTAATGCATGTAAGTAAAACAATATCTAAAAAATGAGTATGAAATTTAACATCCCTTTTAAATTTGTAAAACTATTTATTCTCAGGTTCTTATACTGTGGAAATTCTAAGGGTTATCCCCCATAAAACCACAAATACTACCCCTCTCAAAACCTTTACATTGCTATGTCACTATGACTGGCAGCTAGTGGGTTAGGGGTTCATAATTTTAAAAATGCAATTAAGTAACAATCTCATAATTAAATTAAGATTATAATTATTTATATTAATGGTTACGAAAGTAAATTTGACAGGTATCCCAACAGAAAGTACATTTTCACACTTCTCGGGGTGGTAGACTAGATTAGATTTCATGGGAGTGGTTTCAAACTTTTTGGAGGTGATGTCAAACCCCTCAGGGTTAGGGTACCCCTATTGAAGATTGGTGTAAATCATATTTCCGCAATTCCTGAGGTGATACACATCACCCTTGAGGAGTTACACAACACTTTCAAGGTTGTTGCCTGCCATTCTAAAAAATGTTAAGCTATTTTGTTCTGGAACAATATATAACTTAACCGAAAGTGTTGAATTTGTTTCCGAAACTAATTGAATTAATCTAGCTGCATTAAATTTTGTTCCAAAACAAAGTAACATTGAGAGTGTAGAGCAAAGTAAGCATTAAAGGTGTAACCATTACCAGATATTTCCTGGGAGAGTTAGTTATCCACAAACCTAAAAATATTTCTTAATTATGTCAAAATTTTAAAACAGTAATTCATTTGTGGGACATTCTTTGTTAAGTGTTTTCAGTTTTAAGGTACAGTTCTAATTTGTAGTTATTAGTTCTTTTGGTATTATTTTCAATTTTATCACTGTAGTTATATCTTATGTTATACCAATATCATATAATTGAATTTAGTTTAAAATGAACAAGTATGATATTTTTCAATTTTTATAATTATCTAACAATCAATTAAGAAATTGTTAAACTCTTATACTCTGGGTTCTCTACACCTGAACTATTTCAAACTCAGGAATAGTTAGTTGGATTACTAATGTACCTAATTTATTCCTTTTAGTTTTTTTTATTTTTTGATTTTCCACTTAGTGAATCTACTGTAAGTTAAAGTCTGTATTTAATATATTTTCCCAGGTTTTTTATTATAGGCCAGTTTATCGAAGATGGAAATCCTTAAAGATTTTATTTATTGAAATTTTAAACATTATATTCATGTGTTTATATTTTATTTAATTAAGTATATTTATTATATCCTGCCTTTAAATTAATATACATACTTTAAAGCAATGAAAAACTGTACTTTGTTTAGTTTGTATAACATACAGCCTGTAAGTAATTTTAGTAGAAAAATTAAAAGATTAATTTTTATATTTATGGACTTCTTTTGAATGATTTGTGTTATTGATTTAATTTTTTTACAACAAATAAATTTATTTTTCCTTAGGAAAATAGCTTTAATTTGTGTCTTTTCAAATACAGTGCAACTTGGATAAATCAAGCATCTTTACTTAAAAGGTTAGGGATAGTTGGGAAATTTCTTATTTCTTAACTATTTCTTCACACATGCTTTAAAAGGCCATTTTTCTGTTAATTTTTACTTTTTGATCCAATATTTGAATATCTTGAATGTTTTTATAGTTTCTTCATCTTTGAATTATCCTAGTTGCACTGTGTTATACAGCAACACTTGATCAGAAGGGTTCTTATCAAATATGCCCTTCAATAATCCAATGAAAACTATCGTAGTCCAATTATATAGAATAGGCAGGTGAAACAGGAGCAAAAACGTTTATCATGCAACCTCAGTGACCGATTATTTTACAGTATTTTAAGTACTTTTGTTTAGGCTGCCTAGTAGTTGCACAAGAAATTTATTTGCAATGATAATTATAATACAAACTATAGTATTTAAATACTATAAGACAAATTATAGTAATATATAATTATAGTATTGAGAAACCTCAGTCTAACCTCATCATAACTTTAATGTCTCAAAAAATATTTCCCTTATGAAATTATTTCTCCATTTTTCTTTGTCATGACAAAAACTCTCTATAATAACAAAATTTATAGGGTCTTCGATTATGAGATACTGTGGTTATATATCAAATTGGTAATTTTTTTTTTATTAAACAATGGAAATTTTTAAATATCATTCACTTGGAATTAATATAATGTATGTATACTTGAGAATGAAATATTAACTCTATTAATATAAAAATTAATTCATTTGATGTTTGATAGTGATTCATAAATTAAATACTACAACCACTGACATCTGAACTATTCTATTTTTCCTCGAGGTTGTGTTCTTGCTATTTCCCCCTTTAAATAAAAGGTGCTTTTAAGCCACTTATTAAATCTAACTATACCTAAAAATCAAATGTCATGTTGCAGCAGCCAATGAAAACAGAAAAATGTCTAAAAGGTAAGTAAGCAGGATACTACACAACACAAACTCTCCAGAACTTTGTTTCACCTCCATATTTTATGATGAAGCAAGTTTTATTCAAGTTTTAAAAATCTACTTTAAGATACTTTCCACGTTAAATATAATTCAAACACTGATAAAAGTATTCTAAAATCTTACTAATATTCTATTTCACATGTCAAATGTTTTGTCTAAAACTTACAACTTTAAGTCTGACAATCGAAATAAATTGTAAACATTGAGTGGCATAGTTGGTTGTCATTTATTTTAAATGTTTTAAAAGGTATTGTTTTAGATCTCAGTTGCAATGAAAATAAGCGTTAAATCACTAAGTTTACCATACATGTGATTCTTCCGCCAATTGGCGGAAATCCGCCAATTTGCTTTGCAAAATTAAAGTCTGACAATTCGATTTGCAAAACTCAAATTCCACTTTCTGATTTTTCAGTTATTCTTTTTACTAAAAACTCTTGGCCGCGAAGGTTTTTTAGTAATAAATACAAAGTAAAATCAAAAAATTATTGGAAGTTATATGAAAAGCAGTTAACATTTAAGCTAAAAAATATGACGCTAGCATCTCGAATCGTAGATCTTGGGAAGTAGAAGCCAATGTACCCCCTCTACTTAAAATGAAGGAAAATATAGGTGCCATAAAATTTTTAAAAACATTTTCAGCCAATTTATTGTCAGAGTAATCACATGTATGGTTTACTAATGAGTTACTAGGTACAATATTGAATTTAAGTTTCATTGGTGGCTATTCTCTTTCAGAATGATAATTAACAATTGATATTAATAAACGTGCTAAATGTTTTTAAGGAAAATTTTTAAAATTAAATTATTGACAAGTTAGAAAAAATAAATATTCAAACTTTTAAAAGACCATGGAGAGGACCTGACATAATATTTGAAAAGTTTGTTATAATTGTTTCTTTTGCCCATTGTTTCATAAGACGAGTTAAGTTCAGCAAGCTGGGTGAGCAAAGCAATCCAAAGGGTTCTGCGTAAGCAGTTCATTTGAGTTAGTGAGAAATATTGAGAAAGGAACAGAAGTCCCCCTAGTAAGAAAATTAATATATTATACTGTGGTTTTAATTGTAAATCAACTTTTGTCTAATATGCCAACATGTTCTTTTTCATGTTAGAAAGGAATGTTAATTTATATATTATGTAAAAACTAGTATATCGTTTTTGGATAAAAATTAACATGAACATAAAAATTTAACATTACGTAAACATGGTCACAAGAGTTCTGCGAGGGTAAAAAGGTTGGGAAACTGATCAAACGAGTAAGATGTAAAGCTGAATATCGCAATGATAATACAATTATATTTACAAACAAGTTAAATTTTTATCATACTGTTGAACCTTCTTATAACAATCTAGGGTATCATGATACTCGTGTTTCTTTGAGTGGTTATTAATTATTCAGCAGTACCAAGATAAAAATTTATTTACTGACCACTTTTACCAATTGTACTCAACTGTGCAAAATATTTTTTCAAAACTGGAAGGAAGTGTATTTGAATTTAATCAGGTCTTGATACTGTAAACTTTAATATTAAATATATCTAAAACAAATTCCTTCATTTGGTAAAGTAAAATCGACTCCCAGGCATCGCTCCCTTGGAGGAAAAGTAACTTATTTTTCAAGAATCAAGACCAAGATAAATATTTCAGGTGAATAAATCGTACATTTATAAGTTTTGTAATTTCTTTAATTAGAACAAGAACAGTAGGTTGTAGGGCCATGGTCTTGGTGTTAATAAACTAGTCTGGAAGATTCCTCTTTTAAGTATTCCAGACTAGTGAGCCTTCATCGTTCTATTATTATAGTTCTACGAATATCATCAGCAGGCCCCGTTTTAACCATAAAACCTAGGCCAAGGACCCCCAAAATCTTATCAGTATCATAAAACTATAACAAAACTAAGTATATAAATAAACTGACTTTTCATATTTTTGGAATTCATTTCAATATTTTTTTCTACAAATTGGTAAGTAAGAACACGAACTAAATGGTTTTATAGGACATCTTAGAAACGTTAATTTGAAACATTACGCATTTACTTATTGTGTTGTGAATTCTGTTTCCATAAAAAAAATATAACATGGGAGCTCCTTGCTGCACAGGGTGCCTTTTATATTGAAAATTTTCTAAATCAGGCCCTAATTACCAGATCTTGATATTGGATAAATTTAATAATTAAATCTGAATCTAACACAATAATCATCATCACTATAAAAGCAAGTTCTTTTATATATATCTTTCTTTCGGGGAAACATCACTTAAATTCTTGTACTTTTGTTTGCTGTCTATGTATATTTTATTAGATTTTGAAATTTACATACAAGTAACATATTCAAAGCATAACACAACTTAATATACCACAACATAAAAAAGTGAGGAATAAATAAATGATTATAAGTTTTTGTATCTAATCACCCCTGGTAGTACAACTTTAAGATGATGTTTTTAGGGAAAGTATTTTAAGTGTTTTGTTGTATGAACTTGCAGTAGGGTATTTTAATATATTTAGTTCACTTTAAAGTAATTGTACTTTAAGAATTTTACTTCTATAACTATAAAACTATATTCAAAAACATATATAAAGCAATGAACAGAATCAGATTCACTATGCTAGTAAAATGACTTTTACATTCAATTCTACAAAACCTTTTGTAATTCGATAATACCCCAACGCGTTTTTATCGCTTTAACTCTATTACATTGAATAATAATTAATAAATTAACCTTAATTTTACGTAAAAAAGTTTCTAAACATCGCATAGTAATGGACGACGATTGTTGATGGCAAAAACAGCACGATGTTCTCTTCCGTTTAATTGGTGGATTTCAATCACGTGACCCATTCGTTCTTTCGGCCCCGAAAAAAAGTCCATCCGAGCCGAGCCGAAAACCGGCTTCGGCATGCCGGGTGAATACGCCTAGCCATTGGTCCGTAGGACTCACGTGACCACAAAAAAGAGTCAACCAAATCGGCTCGTCTTCGGCTTTCGGCTTAGGGATTTTTTCTCGCGCCAAGCCATCGCCAAGACGTCGCCAGGCCGAAAATAAGTGTCGGCAAGGCAGAAAACCGGCTCCATGTAAAAGCAGCTTAAGCTGCTTTTCCATGCGACTTATTTTCAGCGCGCGTGTTACGGCCAATACGCGTGTTTTCGGCTTGGCGACCTCTTGGCGCGAGAAAAAATCCCCATACCGAACGCCGAACACGCGCGGATTTGGTTGACTCTTTTTAGTGGTCACGTGAGTCCTACGGACCAATGGCTAGGCGTATTCAACCAGCGCGCCGAAGCCGGTTTTCAGCCCGGCATGGATGGACTTTTTCTCGGCGCTGAAAGACTTCAGCGTCAGCCATATTGGATCTGATAGTTTTGAAGCGCATTCCGATTGCTATTACACTTTTAATAGTTCCAAAAAATCTAAAACAGCTATTTATCACGAAAATAAGTCCTCAGACATTAATATATTACGAAAGTAATGGACATCTAGTGCCTGTAAAATTTTTACTATCAGTGTATAATTACTTGTGACGCTTTTGACAGATGGCAGCATGATCACTCGCGATCTTGAAAAGCGTTTTTTATTACTTTAAAAGCAATTACTTTAAAGATTTTGTACTAAAATAGTTTTAGGGCCTTATTCAGAAACTTTAACACGAGTGGGAATCCAGACGAGAACGAGATGGAAAGGAGAACCCGATATATTTTAAACTAGATATTTCTACACCACCAGGTTCCGATTGCAATTACACTTTTTGTGGCCCATTTAATAGTTCCAAAAAATCTAAAACGGCTATTTATTACGAAAATAAGTCCTCAGACATTAATATATTACGAAAGTAATGGACATCTAGTGCCTGTAAAAATTTGTACTATCAGTGTATAATTACTTGTGACATTTTTGATAGATGGCAGCATGAAAATCGGCAAAGGGAATAACTTTGGCAACCAAAGTCGCGCCAACATCATCCGCGTGCTGATTTTCAGCGCTGAAAAAAAGCGTCATGGAAAAGGGCCTTAACTTGGTAGTCATTCTCTGCCTTTCCCAATGCTGCTAAAGTTAATGTTTCCTGTATCATGTAATGACAATTGTTAAAAGTGTGTCCTGAAATATTTTTTCATTACTATGAGCTCTGAATAATATTTTAGCTCATATTAATGTAACTTATACATTATAATTATTGTATGTAATCAAGATATAGATAAGTCCAAATTAAATTTTAACTTTAGTATTAAACTTCGTAAATATATGTAATAAAACTACTCATCTTTTACTTTAAAAAAAATTAGGTTATCTACTCTATGGCCCTCCACGTCATTATAATCATTGAATCCGGCCCGCGGATTCGAAAAGGTTGCCCATACCTGAACTAAACCATAGAAATTCAATAAGGAACTTGCATGATTTTTTTAAATTTTTTTAATCTATTCTTCACGCAAAAATAAGCCACTACACAAAATTTGAGGCCGATTGAGAAATTTTTCGATTGCAAAAAAAATTATCAAAAATCGTGTTTTTCAAAGCAACTGAAAACGCTTAACAGCATGTACCGTGACGTCACTAATGTTTACCTCGGATTGTCATGTTTGCCGTGGATTTCTGACCGCCACCAGAAGTGTCTAAAAGGTAAATATTTATTAAAACACTCATACCGGACACTTCTGAAAAAAGAAATCATCAACTAAAACATAGAAATTCAATTTTAATTGCAATTTGGCTCGATGGATTCTACGTCACTGTGCATGGAAACACACTTCGCGTTTTCAGTCACGTGTTTTTTTCTCGACTTTTAAATTAAAATATTTAAGTACTTGTACACTTTTTTGAAAAATTGACAAAATATTTCATTTTATTTTACAAAAAACCATACGGAACACTTGAAAGTTTATGAAAATCTGACACATGCAAGTTCCTTATTCTACGTCACTGTGCATGCAAACACACTTGGCGTTTTTAGTCACGTGTTTTTTTCCCGACTTTTAAATTAAAATATTTAATTACTAGTGTTCGGCAACTACTGGTCAAAAAGTAGTTAACTACCAACTACCAACTAGTCTGGGCAAAAGTAGTTGTAACTACTAGTTAACTACTTTTTCTTGGAAGTAGTTGTAACTAGTAGTTGATTATTTCCCAAAGTAGTTAACTACTAGTTAACTAGTCTATTTAATTTCATAAGATATTTTTCCCCAAATTTTCGATTTTCTTACCTATAGCAAAAATATCATGGCTTAAGATTCCCTAATTTTTTTTGGTGTCTTAAACTTTTCTAAGTTGTATTTATATTCATATGTTTATAGCATTCGTGTGCTAAATATTAAAAGAATTTAAACATATAAAATAATATAATCACAAATACTTCACGATAAGCCAGCGGTTCTTAAACTTTCTATCGTCACGGACCCCTTTATGTAGCAGCCAGACAGAGCGGACCCCCAACATATTAAACACCAAAAGCCGTAACCATACTTTTGTTTTGAATGTGTAAGATAAATTAAAATGACACTGTATATTTGGACGGCCTTTTTTCAACTAAACTCTACTCTAATTTCCACGGCCCGGCGTTCCATTGGTTCCATCACTAAGCGCCGAGACTGCTACGTAACCACGAGACCTACAGCGCATGCGCCACGGGCCGTTTGGGCCGTCCAAATATACACTTCGAATTAAAATCTAATATAATAAAAGTCAATGTGTGTATATATGTGTGTGGTTGCGTATATTTGTCTTCTATACAAATCCACAGTTTTCTTCCGATCGGCACCAAACTTGGTATACCTACGTAAAAGAATCCCAGAAAAAACATAGGCTATGTTTCGAAGTTCTAGAACGACCCCTTGACCCTCTTTCGACCGTTTTTATGGTCATTTTGCTGAAATAGCTTTATTTCTGCTCAAAAAGAGATCTGTTTACCCCATTGTTACAAAAAAAAACATAATGCAAAATAAAAAGTTTTAAAAAGAAAAACTAGATAAAAGTCTATTTGAAAATTATAACACTAATCTAAAAATATAGTTAAGTCTAATTAAAAATTATAACTATAATCTAAAAACATAATTTTAAATGAAATTTAAAATTTTAAAACATGATATTAAGTATAGTACAAAATATTATTATTTGAGAGTAATTTTTAAATAAATTTCATGGAATAGCATTGTTGTTAAAATAATCTCCATGGAAACGAGGATGAAAAATCAAATGATGATCATATTGTAGCTTTTAAGAAAGTTGGTTAACAGACCAAAAACTAGAGTTAATATTAAAAACCAGAGGAAATATTGTATTTTTGCAGGAATATGTTTTATTTATTAAATTTTATGCCAAAGATATAATAAAATCATGAAAATACGATTAATTAAGAGCTCTGATTGAGCATTTTAAGTGATTTTGGAAAGGTTTTTTGTGGCACATGATCCACGTCAGGATATGATTTGGGAAGAATATTTTTCTAATATTTTATTGTTTTTTTATGGGAATCATGTGGTAAATGCAGAAATCGTTCAGAATTTAAAATGCTTGATTCGACACCTTTCACTCATCAAAATATAGGCACAGATCCAGCACGCCTCCAAGAGGGGGGCACTTTTCCAGACAAGATTCCCTTTGGGGTATAGGGGTCCTCCCGCAAAAAAAATTAGAAATTCGACGTGTAAAAGTAGGGTTTAAACTCGCGTTTTTAGAAACGTTTTGATTCTAAGGGGGGCACTTTTCAACAGTATTATCTTTACTTTTTCACCCAAAATGTAAAAATATTAAGGATTTTCTAAAAATTATCACTGAAGATCCTCTGGTGGTACTAATGGGAGGTATGGGGGTCCTCCACCAGAAAAAAAATTGGAAAATTAGACCAGTAAAAGTAGGGTTTTACTCATTTTGACAACCTTTTTGGGTACCCAAGGGGGGGTGCTGTCCAGAGTGCTACCCCCTGGAAGGTAGAAATGAATGATTAATTTAACAATTTTAAAGAAAAAATCTCCATCTTCACCCGTGCAAGGCCGGGCATATCAGCTAGTCTATATATAAAAAAACCAAATACGGGTGATTCATTCATTCATCATCATTCATAACACTCATCACGAAATCTCCAAAACTGCCGGACCGATTGGCTTGAAATTTGACAGAGACCTTCCTCTCAGCCATTAGACGCGCACTAAGAAACGATTTTAAAATCGAACGACTCCTTCCCTGCTTTTCGGCGCTTTTTCGACTCCGTTTTACCCATTGAAATAGCATTGTGCATTGTTGAAATGCATACCGATGCCGACGTCTTGCCTCACTTGAATGAAAATAACTGATTAACATTTATACATATTTTATTATTTACAACAAAATTTATGAAGAAAAACAGTGTGAATATCTGTATTTAAATATTATAAAAGTTATCAGAAAACCGAAGTAAATTAAAATAATTAATTAACTTTCTTTAAGATTTTAATTTCTCAAAAATAAATATATTTAAATAGCAAGAATTAAAAGTTTCCAAGGAAACAGAGCTAAAATTTCATTGCTTCATAGCGGAATTGGTTTACTAGACTATAATCACTAGATTTTTATTATAACTAGCAATCTGTTTTTACTCTTTCAGAGAAGCTTTTAAAGAAGTTGGTTTTATTAAAAAGAAGACAAGCTTACTTGATAACTTTTTATCGAGGGATTTTTGAAATTTATTTTATTTTGAAATTTACTTTTTGCGGAATTTTAAAAGGGTAGCGGGAATACTTTAAGAAAATTCTGTTTAAGATTTTAAACACTGGATTTCAAATGGCAGAGATGATTTCAAGTAGGTTGTTTTTATCACATAGGAAGGATAAATGTTTAATAGACAAAAATCGGGATGGAATGAGATATCACAGTTGGAACTGGGATGAGAAAAGGGCACCGGGAATACTGGGATGAAAATTATCGGGAACACCGGGTTATGAAAATTATCGGGAAAACCGGAACATTAAAATTATCGGGAACACCGGGTTATGAAAAGGTACCGGGAAAAACGGGATATGAAAAGGTAGCGGGAACATCCGGATATGAAAAGGTACACTTTAAAAGGTACATTTTAAACACTAGATTAAAAAAAAGAGATGATTTCAATGTGATTTTTTTTATCACATGGAAAGGATAAATATTTGATGGAATGAGATGTCACAGTTGGAACTGGGATGGGGAAAAGGAACCGGGAATACCGGGATGAAAATTATTGGAAACACCTGGATATGAAAATTATCGAGAACCGGGGGTATGTAAAGGTACCGGGAAACCTGGGACATGAAAAAGTACCGGGAACACCTGGATACGAAAAGTACCGGGAAAACCGGGATATGAAAAGGTAACGGGAACATCCGGATATGAAAAGGTACTGGGAACACCGAGATATGAAAAGGTACCGGGAACACCCGGATATGAAAAGTTTCCGGGAAACCGGGTTATGAAAACTATCGGGAACATGAAAATCGGAAATGAAACTATCGGGAATATGAAAAAGTACTGGGGACACCGGGGTTATTGGTGATTCGAAAAATCGGACATATAACTTGGGAGAACTTTAAAAAAGGAATTAATACACTCCTCCCGTGCAAGGCCGGGCAAATCAGCTAGTTAGTATATAAATTTAATAAATTTTACAATTACTCCAGAGGCGTATATTGAAATTATTCATAGGTCCAAGTAGCTTTTTAGTACATTTTTAAGTAGAATTTGCGTCTTAAGGAACTTAATTTTAAAAGGTTATGTGTAATTAAGTTCTAGCTACCAAATGGGGGTATGGGGGTCCTCCCCCCGAAAATTTTTGGAAATTCAACTAGAAAAAACAGATTTTTAATTAGTTTTGATACCCCTACATAGAATTTTTTGAATATAAATTTTTATGTAAGATTTGCATTTTGATTAATTTAATATAAATAACAATAGTGTTTTAAGAACAAAAAGGTATCTAGGGGGTCATCCTCAGAAGAGTTTTAGATAAATTTGCCCCTAAAACACACAGGATTTAAACTTGGTTTTGATACACTCTTCGTCCGAATTTTAGGACTAATTCTTAGGTAGGATTTCAATTTTGACGAACTTATTTTTTTAAAGTTTTTAATGATATAAGTACCAAGTACTAAAGGGGGTTCGGGGGTCCTCCCCCAGAAAATTTTCGTAGATTTGATCCAAAAAAACAGAATTTTAACTTGTTTTGATACACCAAGTCCAAATTTCAGGAGTAATGTAGCTATGAAGGCAGGGCCCCTTCACCCACCATTATATACGCCCCTGAATTACTCCAAGTCTCTGAGGTGAGGGTCTGGAAATTTCAAGGAAAAAATTATGTATTGAAGTCCGAGGTTGTCATGAAGTTTCGAGGGGGCTGGGCGTTCTCCCCCAGAAAATTTTTGAAATTTGTCACTTAAAACTAGTGTTTCATCTAATTTTGAAACTATTGTTGGAATAAGGAAGTCGCATGTGTCAGATTTTCAAAAACAACAAGTGTTCCGTATGGTTTTTTGTATGGTTAAATGAAATATCTAGTCAGTTTTTCAAAAAAATGTACAGGTAATTAAATATTTTAATTTAAAAGTCGAGAAAAAAACACGTGACTGAAAACGTTTATTATTTAAACTGTAAGATGACGTCAACAATAATACCATCAACTCCATTGCTTTACAACAATGTTTAGTATAAGATGACGTCACATCCAAACTCTTGGTGTTTTCGCGCGCTTTTAAAAAGGGGATTTTTGTTAATTTTTTTGATAATCAAAAAATTTCTCGATCGGCCTCAAATTTTGGGTAGTTGCTTATTTTTGCAAGAGGAATCAATTAAAAAATAAAAAAAAATCATGCAACTTCCTCATTCTAAAAGTAACTTGAGGAATTCCTCAAGGTATTTCGCGGACCCCCAGGGGTCCGCGGACCACAGTTTAAGAACCGCTGCGATAAGCAATCGAAAAAATTCGTTAACGATCCCCGTATCTTTCAGCAATTTTAATAATTCGAAGATAAAAGAAATAAAAATTACAAATTCACATGAAAGAACTTACCTTAAATAATGGTCATTTATGATTTCGTTTTGTCATCTGATACGTACGTGCAATCCAAACGCTAGGTCTGAACTAGCAAAATGAAGCTCTTTTAAAACCGTTAATTTCGGCGCTCTTAATGCTTTCCTTTTAAATTTACTCAAAATGTTCGCATCTATCCGTTCATATTTATCCTTTTCTTCCGGTCCTACCCACCCGATATTGCTTTAAGAAAAAACTGCACGTGTTAATTGGAAAATATTTCCTCTCCTCCCTCCTTCTATGATATTATGATGCATTGATGCTATGAGTTACTTAAACAGAGCACAAGATAAAAATAAAAAGGAAACCACAACTTAAAGGGTTGCATTTATATGTCAATTGCTGGGATGAAATATATTTCAAGGTTGCCAAATATGAAAATGTATCATGAAAATGACATTGTTAGTAGATGTAACATATTTTTTAAAATTTTGATCTTTCAATATTTTTTGAAGTAGTTGAACTTTTTGAAAGTAGTTAGAACTAGTAGTTGGTGAAAAAAGTAGTTAAACTACTAGTTCAACTACTCTAAACCAAAAGTAGTTGAACTACTAGTTAACTAGTAGTTGCAACTAGTAGTTAACTACTTTTCAACTACTTTTAGTTAACTACTGCCGAACATTATTAATTACTTGTACACTTTTTTTAAAAATTGACTAAATATTTCATTTTACCATACTAAAAACCATACGGAACACTTGAATTTTTATGAAAATCTGACACATGCAAGTTCCTTATAGCCAGGGTGATAATTTTGTCTCTGTCGCCGAGACAAAAGTCTCTAGTGCGCGAGTTTGTTTTATAGTTCAGTGGCTCACTGTGATTCGAAACTGATACTACTTTTTCATTTATTCATAAATCCTCATTAATGGCCGTCTAAAGCACAGAGTACTATAGTACTCTCTGTACGGACTCTCTGTTCTATAGAACAGAGAGTCCGTTGCCATCACAGAGAAAAATCCTAACAGAGGGTCCAAAACGATATATTCAAAAGTTGGATGGTTTTGAGGGCGCCACGATGAACTAAATGATTGACAGATAGATCAAACCTGTGATTGGCTGTCCCTCCATCTTCTATTTTCGAAGGAGAAGGAAAAAGTTTTTCTCAACCAATCAGGCTCTTCCCTCCCGCCTCTCGTGACGTTGATGCGATCACAGCGCCAAAATAGCCCCACACTCATCCAACTTTTCAATTTCCATTAGCGCCTATGGCGACGGACTCTCTGTTCTAGTACTCTGTGGTCGCAATAGGCGCTAATGGAAATTGAAAAGTTGGATGAGTGTGGGGCTATTTTGGCTCTTCGATCGCATCAACGTCACGAGAGGAGGGAGGGAAGAGCCTGATTGGTTGAGAAAAACTTTTTCCTTCTCCTTCGAAAATAGAAGATGGAGGGACAGCCAATCACAGGTTTGATCTCTCTGTCAATCATTTAGTTCATCGTGGCGCCCTCAAAACCATCCAATTTGAATATATCGTTTTGGACCCTCTGTTAGGATTTTTCTCTGTGGTCTAAAGAGTCTCAAGGCACTGTATATTTGCACGGCTATTTTTCAACTAAACTCTACTATAACTTCCACGGCTAGGCGTACCATTGGTTCCATCACTAAGCGCCGAGACTGCTACGTCATCACGAGACCTACAGCGCATGCGCCACTGGCCGTTTCGGCCGTCCAAATATACACTTCGGGGTCTCAAAATGAGCTAATAGATGAGCTAAATCACTGCTTTGAAGAGCAAATTTTCAAGAGTTTTTCTGGGGGAGGACGAAAAGCAAGTGAATTTTCAAAATCTCGCCAAAGCTGAAGGCGATCACTGTGTCAGTGAAATTTCATAGAATCATTGAATTATACGTTAATATTTTATTCGAAACTTCGTACGCAAAAGATAAAGGATTTGTGATGTTATTTTTAAAAATGAAAGATTGTAACGTTTCTAACAACGCTTGTTGGTGCGCTACTATCACTCTACATGGGAAGAGAACGGAAGCAACTAACCGTAACCGCTACATCAAACTTAACTCGTTCGTTCGTTCGTCGTTCGTTCCTTAACTGTGACCTTAATAATTGCACGCCGACTCCGAAGAAATCAGGCTGATTGATATTGCTGCGGATTCAATAATTTTCAAACTTATTGCATTGATCTTATTTCAAGTAAGAACTCCGTTTACTACAATTTATTTCTTAATTTTATAAAATTTAAAAGAATTAATTGTTATAAACTTGACAGTGCTTTTGTGTGTACTTTCTTGTGTTCTTTGTCGTGTGTATTCCACGTGTGATCAAGTATAAAGTTTTCCTAGGGATTGAGATCTTGAATATTATTCCTCTCAGTAATTTGCAGTGCTTTTTTGTGCTTTGGGATTTTAAAGAAGCATTAGTACTCGTTAACTCTTAACTATTCTCCAATAATTGCTATACCTAATTTATTAGCACGTGTAGGACTATTAGCCAATCTTGCGGCGTAGATTGATGTACCATTATTCAATTTTTTTTCTATTTATGTTAATAAAGTACTTATAATCATACTTTAAACTCTCATAATTCATTCCTTATGTATTGAGATCAAATGTGTTATCTGTAGCGGTAATTGTTTATATTTCATTTTATACATATATAAGGTAGTATGATTAGTGTTATGAAATGAATTTTTTCCCCAAAATTCACCATTTTAATTTTAAAAAAGCATCATTAATTATAATTAATATATAGAGTATTATATTCTATGACTAATTTATGGGGCCTTGTGCCATACAAAAGGCAATCAATATCAAAGCCGGCCCACTATTGATGCTGGTAGGGTGGATTGACGTGGACAGTGAGTGTGGCAAAAATGTAAAATTATTATCCTACATTTCAATTAGAGGGAATGAAGAATCTAGTCTACTATGCATTATTAGATTTGACAATCTGAAATTCTCTACCATTGCACTGCTTAGACTGAGTAATATCCATCTTGCTGTTGAGTAGAATAGAATAAGGGAAAAATATCTTAACCATAGCATACTTGCCAACTTTTATGGAGTGTCCATAATATTTACTGAATTTTTTAGGTTTATGGATTGATTAAAAAGAATTATGGATTTTGCGTTTTTATCCACTTAACTATTCGTGAAAATGCAAAGCACTTGCGATCCAGTCGATTTTCTCTAATAGTATCATTTTACTTTAAAATCAGATTCCTTAACAATCCCTTTCCTCACTATTTTCTCAAATTTGGTCCTTATATTGAGTGAAATTTAGCTTTTTTGCAAGTTTTTTCAAGATTTGCCGCGCGCTTGCGAATCATGACGTGTGTTCCCCCTTTAAGTTTGCTTCTTCTCGTTGTACGGTTGCAATGTAGAAAAAACTTTACCGAGATTGGAATTAGCGTTAACGCTAATTAGCGCTGATGTTTTTCAGGCTTGTTAACGCGAAAAGCTTCAAGTTGTAGTTTTATAATGTTATGCAAAAAGTTGGCCAGTGTGCCTTAGTTAAAATTTAATTTTGTATTTAGGAACCCGATGTTTAAAAAGTACATAGCTGTTTCTAATCTAGAAATGTTTTCATTTGTTATTTATAGTTATTTATCCTGTTTTAGGTTTCATAATGGGGACTGATGTTATACCTGAAGTACAAAAGGAGGAAGTAGATAGCTCAGAAAATGTATCTGAACTGGAGAAGAAAATAATTCGCCAAGTTGAGGTTTGTTGAATCTTTTATCTATATTTATAGATTTAGATTGTTGTTGAATCCTATTATCGATTAGATTTAGTTTGTTGAATTTTTTATCGGTTTGTGGTTACATTATCTAATTAATCTTGATATTGGCTTTAGTGTTTTTTCCTGTTGCGTTGAAATTTTTATAGATATTCATCTATCAAATGCTTAATGTTAGAAATTATAACAATCAGATATGAATATTCTAGCAACGATAATTAAAATTTTTTTGATTATTTGTTTTTTTGGTACTTACGTATTATACCGTCGACTGTTTTAGCAGTTAAATTCAGCGTCACAGCTATACAAAAGTCAATAGACAATAGAAAAAAAAGACAAGTCAATAGAATACAAAAGTCAAATTAAGCGGCACGGTCGACGTGATAATATGCAAGAACCATTTTATTTACAAAATGTTTTATCGATTTTAAAGGTATAGATATCAATGTGTTTGAATTTTTTAGTTATGTTTTTTTCATTTTTAGTACTACTTTGGCAATTACAATTTAAACAAAGACAAGTTCCTGAAGCAACAAATTACCTTAGATGATGGCTGTATCCTTTTTTGTTCATAATTTATTTTTATGATGGTATTTTTTGAATGAAAACTTTGTGGTTGTACTTAACTTGTAATTTTGGTGAACTTGGTTGTTTCCTTAACCACTTTTAGGGGTACCCCTGGACACACTTATAAAGTTTAACCGATTAAAGGTATGTATTTTCTAAATCATTTGCTTGATTTAAATCAAAAACTTAAAAACTAGAATTTTTAGGAATTAATTTGTTCCATTAGAAACCCTTTAAAAAGGGGAAAATGGCTGCTTGGATTCAGTTGTCTAGTCATGATAAATCTGGTACTTACATATTAATGCCACTGCAGCAACAGATTTGGCGGTTTTAATTAAGACTCAAAGATAGATTATAAAGTTGTATTATTATTCGACAACTGAAGATTATAAGGGTATTTTTAAGGCTAAATCTGTAGCTGTGTTGGTGTTAATCCGTACGTACCATAAATCTTGTTGCAATAATTAAATCTAATATAAAAAATTTAGTTCTTTGTGTATTAACGGGTTGATTGTCATATTCAGCGCTGTAGAAGGAAAACTATTCACAAAAAAGATAATTCTGAAAAATGCCTGAAACCAGGAAAAATTAATTTCTCGTTATAAAAATGTGTTAAATCGGGAGGATTGGCAGCTATGAATTATGTCCTTTCTCTGGGTTTCATCTAGAACAGGGGTTCCCAATAAAATTTTGCCGAGGACCCCCTTTACAATTAATTTACTGACGAGGACCCCTTGAACTTAAAGGCTTAAATTTTCAATCGATTTCAAAACTGAAACTCGATGTATTCAAAACCGAAACTATCATATTTTGGTCAATAAAAAAATTGCAAAAAACAAAACATGGATTATCTTTGGTGGTAATCAGAGGCTGCGCCACCTACATTAATCTATTTGTACTACAGTGACAATTAACGAACAAAACTAACGAATGAACTGCTGAGTAGGGTACTGGTTACTTCAAATAAAGGAAAATAAAAAAATACTTAATTTCTTGGTGACATTTCGAGGACCCCTTGGACACAGCCTGCGGACCCCTGGGTCCTGTTAAGTGAATTTGCCTTATGTTTTTAAAGGCAGTGTATTTTTAATATTTTTTAATCAAATTGTTAAAAAAACAAATAGTCAAAACAGAGAACGAGTTGGAATTTGACTGTTAAACTTTTTATTTATTTAGACATTATCCGAAGATTTCAAGGTAATTTGTGAAGCTCTTAAAAAGTCATCAACTGGTCTTGTAGAGGTAAGGAAATAAAATTTTGTTCTTTATTTATTTTCTGGCATATTTTGCTTTTTACTGATAAGTAGTATAAAATTTCTTTGGAATAAGGCTCTAAAAATAATTTTTTTATTGGAATCCAGAAATTGATTTTATCATGGGGGCATAGCCTCTTTCCATTTGGCCTTAAACAGTATATCACTGTTTTTTTGCCACACTTCTCTAGTTATAGTCTGGGTATATAAAATTGGTGGCTGGCTACTTGTCATTTCTATTGTGTTGCCATGGTGACAAGCTGTCAATTTTATTTACACGGACTATAGAAGCATCTATTTATATTTGTTAAAGGCTCTCAGTAAATGCATGTACCAAAGTTTACTGTCCAATAAATGGACTTGTAATATCTTCTTTAATACTGTTACTTGTCTTGGAAGGAGCAATAAAACATTAAAAACCACACCCAAAAAAATTACATAATGTTTAAATCTCTCAGGTTATTTTGTTTTTAGCTTTCCTAGTAGTTAGTCGAGTCTGCTTAATATGATCGCAATTATCTCACTACTTTCAAGAACGTCATACCTCAAAAATCAACGATATTTAGTTATGACTGTTTTCGGAAAGCTCTGAAGGAGTACTACAACCCTGCAAAACCCTCATATTTTTAAACTGAATAGTAAAGAAATTAACCAGATTCTTATTATTTATTTTCAATGCAATTCTAAACTTTCAAATGCCTCTCCTGAAAATTTAGGTTTTTTGAGATATGACATTCTTGAAAGGAGTGAGCGAATTGTCCAAGATGAAATTGATAACAATAAGCGATTCCATATAAAAAAGCAACAAGCGGTGTAACTAGATTGTTTGCATTAAAATAAAAATTGTGTGATAGTAGTTACAATTTTACTCAATGCTCCATGTCCTTCGCTTGGCAACTTATAATTTTTAGGGTAAAATTTTAGAGTAATCCAATAAATAAAATTGAAATAATCTCTTTGTAATTTCATTTGTTAGTACATACAACTATGTGATTCCGCTCATACATTCATTTTCTTTTGATTTGACATACATAAATCACTGAAATTAATCTGAATTGCACTAAACAAGGAAAAATCTAAATCTCTTATCAGAAACATCTGCAATGGTGATAACAAATCACAAGCAAAGTTTCCCCCCCCCTTTAACCTTTTTTTTCAATGTATGCGAGAACATCAAATATTTTCTTGTTCTTTACAATCAAAGCAAAGAAACAACGGTGCAGCTGTGAACTCATACTGAGTTCCAGAAAAAGAAATTGACCTTCAAACCAAAACTACATAACAGACGTTTTTTATGGGGATAAATACAAATTTTGATAACATTAAGGAGTGTCGATCACGTTAACCCCTTCTTCGACGTTTTATTTTTCAACTTTTGACCCAAAATTTTGATTATTTTTTATTGTCTAAAATTAAAATATGTTGTATTTTGACACTGAAAGGGGCAAAAAATTTTATCCCCGTGTCCGTTTTGTTCAAATATTTGATAATTCGCTTACTGATCTGAAGTTTTTCCTGCAATACACCTTCTTAACCATTGCATTTTCCACAGTTTTTTAAAATTAACATGTTTTGAATTTATATAAATAAAGCAATATTTTTGACTGGAGTGTTTGAGATAATTATCTGTCCTAAAAAAGAAGATACAAATATAATTTATGCAGTGCGAACGTTACAGAGACATGCGAACGTTACAGAAATGAGCCACTTTGCATTGGACATGTGACAGAGAGAAGGGGTTATAAACGATGCATTTTACATTAACCACTTGCCTGGTTTGCCCGAGCACCGCTTGCGCGGGGTACTTCCCTGGCTATCCCGAGCGGCACTCGTCCCCTGGTTCGCTTTGTATGCGAAGTTTTTTCCCACATTTTTCATGGTGTTAGTTTCTCTTTTTTACATAGATGCCACTACTTGTCCATAGGAGACCTCTCCCCTCATGTCAGAGGGACAGGCATGACCAATTTTGTTTATTCAACCGTGTAGTACACCAATTAGACATGCATTCTTTTACGCTTTTGTTGCCGATTTCTTCCCTTTCTTTTCTAAGAAAAAAATGTTCAGGGGACACCGGTTGGAGGAATGATCGGGACCTGTTGATTTCGATAACATTATCCAATTGATAACATTAACTGTGATCACGTTAAGCGGATTCAACTGTATTATAAAGCATGCAAGTTAAATTTTTAGAAGTAACTTGTTAGTTAACTAGTAATGATAATAAATATATTACTATCCAATCTTATGAAATATTAATGTAGGTGGATCCTGAATCGACTAAAATTCGGCGTAGCGCAGACAAACCTCTTCCAGACCTAGCTTCTGCTCAAGAGGAAATCATGAACAAAAGTGTATATGTGGTAAGTAGTTGTTCCTTGATTTTTCTTTATTTAAGTCAGGTATGGGCAACCTTTTCGAATCCGTGGGCCGGATTCAATGATTATTATGACGTGGAGGGCCATAGAGTAGATAATGGGTAATATTTTTTAAGTAAAAAATAAGTAGTTCTATTATATATATATTTACAAAGTTTAATACTAAAGTTAAAATTTAATCTGGACTTATACAATATATTGATTACATACAATAATTATAATGAAGTTACATTAATCTGGACTAGAATAATATTGAATACAATAATTATAAAGTTAGTTACATTAATCTGGACTTAAATAATATCTTGATTACATACAATAATTATAATGTTTAAGTTACATTAATATGAGCTAAAATAATATTCAGAGCTCATAGTAATGAAAAAATAATTCAGGACAGACTTTTAACAATTGTCATTACATGATACAGGAGAATTAATGGAGGAGGAATTAATGTTTAGGAGGACAAATTAACTTTAGCAGCATTGGGAAAGGCAGAGAATGAATATAGTCCGTATGGTAGAGCCGGCAACAGCCGGATTTTTTTAGGTGAGAACCGGTTTCTATACCAGAATTGGTATGATGACAACGGCTGGGATTCGGTTATAAGCCTTTTCTCTACTCCCAAGTTAGGGTGCCGTCATCCGCCGTGAAGTAACAACTCTCCCACGCTTATAGACGCCTCCCAAGAACGAAATATAGTTGTACAGCACGTTTTAACTGCTAAAGTTCAGTTATTTTCGGGGGAAATTTCTGTATCTTTCGCTCTTGTTGACGAAAACCAGAGTGATTTTTGGAACAATTTTTAAAAGGTTCCGCGGGCCGGACCAAATGACGAGGTGGGCCGGAGGTTGCCCATCGTTGATTAAAGTGGTGCATAATACATTCAAAAATTCAAATAGCTTTTTTTTGCATTTAGTTTATATCTGGTTATTTTATATATTTTTAAAATAATTTTATTGTATAAAAATTGAAAAAATATAGCTGTATTGTATGCAAATATTATGTCATTAATTTAATTTTTAATTTCAGAAAGGATTTAAGAAAACTACCACTTTGGATGAGTTGTTGGAATTTTTCAAAGAACATAAGGCGGAAAATATATCTATGCGTCACTTAAAACCCCCTCAAAAAGGTTTTAAGGCAAGTATTTTTTTAAGCATTTGAAGTTGGCAAAAAGTTATGTTACAATAGTATTCAATACAGAGGTATTTGCCTTCCAATTTTGACTAACAACTCTCATAATCTAAACCAAGGGTGAAAGTTTTCCATCTCGACCCCGAGATTAAAATCTGTCTGTGGTTTTCTTCAGAACTGAACGAAGAAACGTTATTTTCAAATAAAGGATTTAAGTCCATCCTGTAATTTTTTAATCTTCACCCATGATCTTGTGCCAACTTTCTGATCCTCAACCTCTTAATTTCTGTTCTACCCCTAAATCCCGACAAGCATTTGCCCGACAGGTCAAAATCCCGACAATCAAATGTCCGGCATGTTAGTTGCCCGATAACTCATATTGGACTCTAATTTTAAATAAGGGCATTCTATTTTAAGTTTCATGTTGCTTGGACCACAGGTCAAGATTGCTCTTTTTGGCTAAAAACCAGTATAAAGTAATGTTGGAGTTGCTAATTGATATTTTGTATTCTCTATAGTTATATAGCATGTCTTTTTGGTTCGGGCTGACCATTGGTCAATCCAGTTAACTTTTTGGTACTGCTATGCTTTGGCAGTGAAGTAGGTCATGTGGGGGCTCAAACCAAATGCCTTGAGACGGGTAACATTTTGGTCTTGACCACTTGTCAATATCTCTTGACCTGTGGTCAATCCAGTTTTTCTGACCTTCTCTTTCTGTCTCTCTGTTATTTCGGGGGGGGGGGGTCCCTGACCTTTTGTTATTCCCATTTGACCATTGGTTACTTTTGAATTTATAGCTTCTTTTTTAACCGAACCGGAAAATATAATAGGAAACCAAATTTTTAATTTGTGTTAAAGCGAAAAATGTTCCCATGACTATTGACCAGCTAATTATGTAGTTAGAGAGGCTCCCAGATAAATAATAGAAGTCGAAAAATTCAGAAGTTACCAACGGTCAAATGGGAACAACAAAAGGTGAGGGACCCCCCAAAAAAATAACAGCGAGACAGAAAGAGAAATTCAGAAAAGCTGAAAACAGTGAGAAGAACTGGATTGACCACTGGTCAACATATAATGACCAGTGGTCAAGATCAAAATGTTACCCGTCTCAAGGCATTTGGTTTGAGCCCCCACATGACCTACTTCACTGCCAAAGCATAGCAGCACCAAAAAGTTAACTGGATTGACCAATGGTCAGCCAGAACCAAAAAGACATGCTATAAATATAGGAAATACAAAATATCAATTAGCCACTCAACAATTTTTTTATACGGGTTTTTAGCTAAAAAGTGCAATCTTGACCTTTGGTCAAGCAACATGATACTTTAATAGAATGCCCTTATTTAAAATTAGAGTCCAATAGGAGTTATCGGGCAACTTACATGCCGGGCATTTGATTTTCGGGATTTTGACCCTGTCGGGATTTTGGGGTGTAGAGATTTCGGCTGTCGGGCAAGTGGCTTGTCGGGATTCTGACCGGATACCCTTAATTTCTGTAGATATTAGGGGATTTAAAGTTTTTAACAATTGTAGATTAAAATTAGTTTTAGAAATCTGCTTTGCCTTGAACCTAATAAAATTGCCACGTAACAACATAACAGAAAAAAGGTCTAATGTTAATATGCCAAATGAAAATTTTAATAATTGAAGTCTACTGTTAAAGATTGTTTCCAGGATTTTGGTTTTAGAAATAATTGAACTGTACAATTTCAGGGTTCATGCTTTGTCACTTTTGAGACTTTGGAAGATGCAGAGAAGTTTTTAGGACTCAAAGGAATCAAATACCAAGGAACTGAGCTGCTTAGAGAAACGAAGTAAGTTTATTTAGAAATTTCACTGTTTTAAATGCATTGGAGGAGGTAAGGCTATGTACTGACTATTTTATTTTTAGGAAAGGCTACATAAAGAGAAAAGATGAAATGTATCAAAACCTCAGAAAGTAAGTAGATTATAATTTTTTAGAAACTTATATTTGTTGTGGTGTGTTAGTTGGCTTATAATTTTTTTTTACTGAAGGCAAAAAGAAAGCAAGAGACAACAAAGAGCTGAAGCTATGAAGAAAGATGGAGAGGTATGACTTTTTAAAGTTTTATTTTTCTTGGGGCAAAATATTTAACCCTACAATGCATGATTTTTTAAATTCACTTGAAAATCATATATGTGACTTCTATTATGGTGTAAATTAGTAAAAAAATACTAAAAAAATTAATTTAATTTTTTTCTACTTTTTATTGGCAAAAAACTTTGTCCTTGTGAAATTAATTTGTGTCTCTTGTGAAATTAATTGTGAACTGAAATAAAACCAAATGATCTAAAAATATAAAAAACAACTTATCTTTTTAAAACAATTTTTTTTCAAGCTGAAATTTTTTTTTATTTTAATTTGTATGGTCCTTTTATTTTGGTGTTTTCTGTGTCTTGACTTTCGTCTCACTAGCTACTAACAAATGTCTCAAAATAGTACCCCTGCTGTGATCTACCGGCAGTCTAAAGTGCTAATACAATGAAATGTTATATCTATTGTACTTATTGCATGGTGTTGCCGTTTGGAAATGAAAGTTCGAGTAGGAAATGGGGGAAAATGTCGTGTTGCCAAATGGCAACAGTATGCACTGTAGGGTTAAAAAAGTCCTGATGATATGGCCACACTAAACTACAACACAAGGGTAGAGACTGGGAAAAAGGAAATCCTGTCATCCATTCAAAGCCCAACTTTAGTAGCTAGTAAGCTAATTTTTTTCGCTTGCAGGCCATACATTATTTGCCCTTTCAGACCTAAAACTAATTTAAGTGGTCTATGAGTCTTATACATTTTTATTGTTTTTAGATTGGAAATGCAAATGGATGTATTAATTGTTTAATTGCTATTTATTTCTTTAAGATTTAGCTTGGGTTCAGATGGAATTATTTGTTGCTATAACAGAAATAACATATTTATTCGAACGTTTTGTTTAAATGGAGATAAAAAAATTAATAGTAGTATTATTAGAATTATCTGTGTCTCAACAATCTCCGAGTGATTATATTAGCTGCACGAGTTGTGCGTCTTCAGTAAAAACGAATTAAAGTGGTTTTTGTTCCAGATATGTTTAATAAATCTTCATCAATAAGTTTCTTGAGAAAATCTTTCTACGATAAGTTTTCCTAAGTTCGACTAAGACGCGTCCCAGGGAATCAGGGACGTGTTAAAGAAGTTCTTTCTACTTGCTTGCGGTCCTGTGAGAGCAGTTCGGTGGCTGATACGCCCGTCCTGAAAGGGTTAAAAAATATTTTAATTTGAAGTGGTTATTCTGCTTAATTGATATATTACTGAGGGATCTTGATTACATATTCTATTCTAATTAATAGTATTCTATTCATTGATTGCATATTCCATTTATCCTTAGGCTCTTGAAACCAAAATAGTACCTGGATGCTTATTGAAAGTAACTGGACTTTCATCTGAGATAACTCGGGAAGATCTTAAAGCTCCATTGGAGAAATATGGAAATGTAGTCTATGTTGATTATTCAAAAGGCAAACCTGAAGTAAGTACAAGTAATATAAGGTGTAGTAGATGCTTGTTTTTATTTTCTTAAACAAATAAATTGCATTAGAAAATCTTATATAATCAATGCACGGGTTCCTGAAATATGCAGCATGTACCTTAATTTTAGTGCATAAATTCTAGTGAATTTTTGAGTTAAGTTTTTTGAATTTTACAATACGAAAAGCTAAATTAGTTTTCCATTCTGTAAAGAACTAGATTTTATTGCCTTATTAGAAATTGATTTTAAACCTCTTTATTTTTAGGGAGTTGTAAGGTTTGAAACTGGTGTGGCTAAAGATGCTTTGGAAGGATTATCTGTTGAAGAGGATGGTGTTAAAAAAATTGAATTTAAAGGTGTAAAAGCCACAGCTACTCTTGTTGAAGGTTAGTTTTCATATTTTTCCTTTAGTAGTATCTGCAGTATAATGGTAGACAAAACTGGGTCTACCTCAAACTATCAAGCTTTAAATTTCAGTGAATACTGAACATTATATTTTTAAATGGGATTTATCATAGGAAACTGTCACTTGTCAATTTGCGTTAAAAATATTCCTTATGTTGCTCATGTGTCAGTTTTAGTTTTTCGGGAGAACTAAGTCTTATTCTTTTCACTAGCTGAGATTTATGGGAAACCTGAATTATGGGGACTAAACTTTTTACAGATATGACAATTATTCTGCATTTTGTGATCCAAAATAAAATTTAATTTCTTTGCACTGTCAGACACAGGTTCTCTTTTGTAAATGAACCTGCTAGTAACAAGTGCTAAATTAAATCCAGTGATAACTACTTGCTTTACTTTTTTGTAATGTGAGTTTTGACACTTGGGTACATTTTCTTTTGTAAACTGATGCAAGAAACGAAGCAAAAGAAAAAGTACTCAGTTCTTCATAAAGAAGGATTTTTTAAGGTTTAGATTGAAAGGAGTATTTGGTAAATTTCTTAATGTTGCTGAAAATCATTTTGTGATGTTACAATTTATTCAAGTTTTATGTTAAAATGAAAAGGCCATCTTAATAGTTTTAATTAAGGAAAAAAGGACGAAAGTTTTTTATTTTGTGAGCTTGCTGAAGAAATGTTTCTGCACGCTCACATGCATTTAGTATAGACAAACAAATTAAAGAATTGCGAAATAATTTATGAAGAGATTTAATAGTGAATAGTAAAAGTTTCTTCTCACATTTACAAGTTTTTCCCACAAAATTAATTCGATTTATGAGAACAGCCGGTCAAAAACATTTTATATATCATAATAACAGTTAAAGTTTGATGTAATAGTTTTTTCAGTGCTGTGATTGTACTATTAAGTAATTCAATAAAATTTTACAGGTGAAGAAGAGGAAGAATATTGGAAAAATATTGCTATATCTAGAGCTTCAAAGTTCAGAAATTCTGGATGTAAGTTTTAAATATTTTGGATTTGAATATGGTAATATTTCAACTAGATAAAAATTACAAGGGAATCAATTTTCAACCAATTCTTTGTTAATAGGGCTAAATGAAATACAGTGTTAATAGCTTACTTCACTGATGTGTTTTGTAAGATTTGATACTTTGGAGTATTTTTATTACTATCTTTATACCCTATTTTTGGATCTTCTAATAAATTTAAAATCTTAAATTATTGAATAAACTAAAACTTAACTCGTTGGCTCTTTTACGCCCATCTTTGTTTGCTTGACCGTTGGGCCCTGGGGTGCAAGGAATATGTCCTGGTTAGGTGGTCAGCCTAACGCAATACCCCTAGTGTTTAGTTCCCAAACACGCTTGGTCCTCATTTTATCGACCCACTGAACGGATGAAAGGCTGAGTCTACCTTGCCCAGCTCAGGACCCAGCAATTGAACCCTTGACCTGTGGCGTGGGAGCACAGGTCGGGTTCAATTACCACAACCACTATACAACCGGGCTTAGTTATTGAATACTTCTGCTGGAATTTGTTAATTTACATCCTGTCTTAATTATGAAATCCTCCCCTTTTTAGATCAAAGACAAAACAAAGGAAGGTTTAATAAGCAACAGAAGTGGAACAGGAGAGGAAAACGACATAATCAAAATGGTACATTGATTTTACTTTTGTCTATAAAAACTATATGAATTTATTTTTAGGATGACTTTGGATTTCAGGAAGTCATTTTTTAAAGCCATTTTGTAAGTTTTGGTTTCATAGAAGTTTGTAGAATAATGCAGCGTTAGAAATTGAAACAAAAACTGGTCCTGTGCACCAGTACTTAGCTGATCTTACTGGACCATAACTAAAATGACCGGTCTGCCAAATTAATAATTCATTTTTTAAAGTTTTGCACTCACTGCTAAACTTGCAACCCCAAGCTCCAATGCCAGGCAATTTTAATTTGAAACTGGGTTGCATTCTATTTTTCTTTCCAAATTATTTTGTTTGGGTTATGGAATGAAATAATGTTATTATGTGTATGTTTTGATGCATTTAAAATATGAATGGTAATAAGGAAGTTGCGTGTGTCAGATTTTCAAAAACAAACAAGTGTTCCGTATGGTTTTTTGTATGGTAAAATGAAATATCTAGTCAGTTTTTCAAAAAAATGTACAGGTAATTAAATATTTTAATTTAAAAGTCGAGAAAAAACACGTGACTGAAGACGTTTATTGTTTAAAGCATAAGATGACGTCAACAATAATACTGTTGGAAATGAGACTAGTATGTCACGTGCAGTTTCAAGACTGAGCGTTTGAACTGTGGTAACTAGAGCAAAAGGACTGCACGTGATGTTTATGTTTGGATAAAAAGAGGTGTAAAAAGATAGAACTAGCATGATTTGATGTAGTATTGTTGATTTTAAACAGCTCTCTTATTTTTCGGCTAAATTTATTGTAAATAGTCTAAATTACTAATTAAACATCTTTCCTTTTCTTTGTTAATTCGTGTGTCATCATTGAGGAAAATTTACCTACAAGAAGTTTTGTAACATCTGGCGTCAGGAGTGGGGTTCCTCTAATGACAACAGGTAAAAAAAAATTAGTGCATGGAAACTAACGCAAATTTAAAGAAAAGTAAGGAAACGGAAAGAGCCATGGATCCCATGTTGAAACAAATTATGGAGCTGATGAAAGAAAATCAAGATAGACTGGAAATGAAGTTGGAAGCTGGACAAAATGCAATAGGAGGTAAACTAGAAGACCAAAAGTCGGCCATTGAATCCGTGAACCTGAAAATGGACTGTAAATTAGCGGAAAATCCGGAAAGAATGAAAGAACTTCGGACGGAAATTCTAACGGTGGAAGGCAGAATCATGGACGGTTACACAACGGTGAATGACAAGGTCAAAGAAGTTGTAACCACAATGCGGAGAGAAATAGAAGACCTGAATCGAAGATTGGAAGAGTTACAGAGCCGATGCAGCCTATCTACTTCGCCTGTGGAATTTGCTTCCCCGCCAAGTTTTCGACAGACTGTCAAACTTTTGACCTATGAAGGTAAAACATCTTGGAAGTCTATAAGACACAGCTGGAGATTGTCGCCATGGCAAATTGTTGGGATGACAGCATCAAGGCTTTCCAACTGGCTGCTGCCCTTAGAGAAGAAGCGGCTGATGTTTTAAGAACACTTCCGGAGACTCAAAGAATGAATTACACTGCTTTAACTAGTGCTTTAGAGCTCCGTTTTGGCGAACAAAATCTGAAAGAGTTCTATAGGCTTCAGTTGAAGACTCGTCGCCAGAAAACGGGTGAGTCCTTCCAGGAATTGGCAGCAGACATAGAAAAACTGGTACAGATGTCGTACTCTGATTGTCCTTCCGATATTAAAGATGGATTTGCACTCCAACACTTCACTGATGCTGTGAAGGATTCGGAGACTCAACATTCACTGCGAATGTCTGGATCGAAAGATTTGAAGGAAGCGCTGGCTTACGCTATGAAGTTTGAGTCGTCACGAGATGCGTCCAGGAGAGAAAATCGAGTACGCAGTGCAGTTGTTGAGGAGACCGGAACTACAAACTTGGAAAACATCAGTAAAGGAATCGAAAAGATTTTGCAAAGTTTACAGGAAGATAAAGTCAGAACAGGAACCCGCAGTCAGCCTCAGTGCTACTGGTGCGGGGAAACTGGGCATCTGCAGCGTAATTGTGGGAATCGGGGTCACGACGCGATCACAGGCAACGAAGGCAGCAGGAAAGCTAGAGAGCGGCTGCTTCGTGGGGGAGAAGTTGCCGTATGGAGAGAAGACCCCTCCTGTTACCTTGAAGGTGTCATCAGTAAGTGATGGAGATTTAGGGCTGTTTGTTGAAGGCGAGGTGGACAACGTACATTGTAAGCTCGTTGTAGATACGGGGGCTAATGTCACCATAATTCGGCCAGATGTGAGTAAAAAAACAGCACAATTTCTCCGTACCACTCCTACTTCTACCCTTCAAACAGTGACGGGTGACATAGTCAAGGTTTATGGAAAAGTGAATGTTTCAATCAGGTTTGGTCGAAGAACTTACCAGCATGAAGCGTATGTTGCAGATATTACGGACCCCTGCATTCTCGGGCTGGACTTCTTACGAAAATTTAATTTTTGCATGGATCTTGGAAAGAATAAAATGTTTACCGCGGATGAAGAAGTGCTCCTAGTTGGGTCGGGTGCAGAGGAACCCGAGAGGCTTTTTGTCGTAGACACAGATGCCAGTAACGAAGGTATTGGAGCTGTTCTCTCCCAAGAGACTAAGAGAGCAAGTCATGGAAATGCGGATGCACTTTCTCGTCGGCCTTGCCCTGCAAACTGCAAGCATTGTACCCGAGTTGAGGACAACTACGAATGCTTCAAGCCAGTTGTGCGGCAAGTTGTCTCGACGTCTGCTCCTCTGCTGGATTCATGGAATAACCAAAACCTTCGCCAATCACAGTTGGATGAGAGCGATATCAAGCCTATCCTGGAACTCATAGAAAATGGCAGTTCTAGGCCCGTATGGCAAGCTATAATATCCTCCTCTAGTCCCACCACGAAACGCTACTGGGCGCTTTGGAATTCGTTACAACTACAAAATGGAGTTCTCTATCGCAAGTGGGAGAGTGATGACGGGAAAATCACTAGATGGCAGCTGGTTTTACCTAAATCAAGAATTCCTGAAGTACTTAGAAAATTACATAGCAGCGCAACGGGGGGTCATTTTGGCTTGGTGAAGACTCTGCAAAAAGTTCGAGAAAGATTCTACTGGGACAAAATTCGAAATGATGTGGAACAGTGGTGCAAGTCCTGTAATCAATGTGCTGCCCGTAAAGGACCTAACAAACGTACCCGAGGTAGGCTACAACGATATAATGTTGGAGCTCCGTTTGAAAGAATCGCCCTCGATGTTCTTGGACCATTGCCTGTGACCAATAATCAGAACAAGTACATCCTTGTAGTGATGGATTATTTCAGCAAGTGGCCGGAAGCTTACTCGATTCCAGATCAAGAGGCGTCCACAGTCTCCGAGGTTCTGGTGAGAGAGTGGATCAGTCGGTTTGGAGTCCCGTTGCTGATCCACTCCGATCAAGGGACGAACTTTACGTCAGCCATCTTCAAGGGGATGTGTGACCTTTTAGGCATGGGGAAGACGCAGACAACACCCTTGCACCCGCAGTCCGATGGCATGGTAGAGAGATTTAACCGCACCATTTTGAATCATCTCTCCATTTTTGTGTCCAGGAACCAGAGGGATTGGGATGGAAAGCTTCCTTTGTTCCTGCTCGCCTATCGTAGCGCAGTCCATGAAACCACTGGGTATACTCCTGCGCAGTTGCTGTTGGGGAGAGATCTTCGTCTTCCTTGTGATATCTTATTTGGTTGTCCAAAGGATGCTCCTTCATCACCTGTCGAGTATCTCCATGATCTGCAAGAACGGTTGGAGGCAATTCATCACTTTACTAGGGAGAGAATCAATATCTCGACACAAAGGATGAAGTTGCGATATGATGCGAAATCCAATCATCGTGACTTCAAGGTAGATGATAAGGTGTGGTTCTGGAACCCTAAGCGCCTCAAGGGTCTGTCTCCTAAGCTTCAACATCACTGGGAAGGCCCCTACACCGAGATGCACATATTGAACGACGTAAACGTTCGGATCCGGAAAACACGATCTGCAAAACCAAAGGTGGTGCATATCGACCGCCTGGCACCATTCTTAGGTTCTTAAATTTTTGATGATCTTTATCTTTGCATTGTGCTGCCCAGGAGTGCAGGACTTCTTTTAAGGGGAGAGCAGTGTTGGAAATGAGACTAGTATGTCACGTGCAGTTTCAAGACTGAGCGTTTGAACTGTGGTAACTAGAGCAAAAGGACTGCACGTGATGTTTATGTTTGGATAAAAAGAGGTGTAAAAAGATAGAACTAGCATGATTTGATGTAGTATTGTTGATTTTAAACAGCTCTCTTATTTTTCGGCTAAATTTATTGTAAATAGTCTAAATTACTAATTAAACATCTTTCCTTTTCTTTGTTAATTCGTGTGTCATCATTGAGGAAAATTTACCTACAAGAAGTTTTGTAACAATACCATCAACTCCATTGCTTTACAACAATGTTTAGTACAGTATAGGACCCCGTATCCGGCTCGCTCGGGACCGGCATCAGTCCGGTTTACGGGAAAATCCGGTTTTCGGAACAATTCCCGAAAAAAGCTCAGAAAGACCGCGTATATTCGTAACACGCGATCGTAACGAAAATACGCGCAATCTGCAGGGTCGAGCGAGAGAGCAAAATAAATAAACAATCTCGAGCGGCCCCTGGCATCCCTTTCGGCGCCGAAATGTGTTTTTTTGGCGTGCGTTTTTGGAAGTCACGTGAGTCCTACGGACCAATGGCTAAGCGTATTCAACCGGCATGCCGAAGCCGGTTTTCGGCCCGGCATAGATGGACTTTTTCTCGGCGCTGGAAAAACGTAAGCGTCACGTGATTAAAATCAATTACTTTAAAGATTTTGTACTAAAATAGTTCTTAAGTATCCATAAAAATAAACTTAAGACTAAAGAAATTAAAAGCTGAACTCACCAGATCGGACTTGTTTGTTTCGGTTTTGATACGATGCCGATTTTCGGCACGGTGACGAGTACGCTGCGTTTTTTCCGCGCGACCTTGGTTGCCAAAGTTTACCCATTTTTGATTGAAAAAAAGGACTACGTCATCCGCGTGCCGATTTTAGGCGCCGAAAATCGGAGTACATCGGTCGGAACTCACTGGATCCTTTCGGAGCACGGATTTGGAACTTAAAAAAAAAATTTTAATTTTGGAAAAACCGCCGGTTTTCGGAACACTCCGGTTATCGGGACGCCGGATACGGGATCCGATACTGTATAAGATGAGTCACATCCAAACTCTTGGCGTTTTCGCGCGCTTTTAAAAAGGGGATTTTTGTAAATTTTTTTGGCAATCAAAAAATTTCTCGATCGGCCTCAAATTTTGGGTAGTTGCTTATTTTTGCAAGAAGAATCGATTAAAAAAATAAAAAAAATCATGCAACTTCCTCATTGTAGCACAGTCAGACACAGGCTCAATTTATGTGAATGATTCTGTTAGTTACTAGTGCTAAATCAAATTAAGTGATAACTCCTCATTTAGTCTTTATGGTAACTGAGATTTAACACTTGAAAACAGTTTTTAAATTTATGGGATTACTCTATTTTTCTCTACTAGCTCTGTTTGGGTTTTGAAATGAATTAATGTTATATTTTTGTTTTAATGTACTAAAAATATGTATTGTAGCACAGTCAGACACAGGTTCAATTTATGTGAATGAATCTGTTAGTAACTAGTGCTAAATCAAATACATTGATAACTCCTCTTTAACCTTTATGGTAACTGAGATTTAACACTTGGAAACAGTTTTTAAATATGTTCAAGATCCTTTGCATTTGTCTATCGCTTTTGGGTGAATTATGAATATAAAATCCTATATTGGTTTAGTTATTTCTATAATCTAAATAAAACTTAAGTTATGAGCTCCCACTGTTCACGACATACCTAAGGATTTATGCTTTGGGGGAATCCTGTTATCTTGTGCTAAATATGAACCAGTAATGACTTATTGCAGGGGTTCCCAACCTTTTTGCACCTGCGTACCACTTGACTTTTTGAGAAATTTTGGCGTACCACCAGACCTAAATATATTAAAAAAAGTATAATATTTACTCTTCTAAAAGTGTTCAAAGACTTTTTGAATTAAATTCCTGAGAAAATTTCATATTTAATGGTTAGATATTTGTTAATTTATAACATGCTTATAATAAAGGAGAAATATTAGGCAGCTCTTGTCGCCCCTGCACCGTACTCCTCCACTCCTGCAGAGACAAGCAGATGAGTAATGTTTGCGTGCTCACTGCTGATGCGCATTAATAGCATGTTGCATCACATCCAATAGATGGCGCCATGATAAAGAAGCGAGTGGTTTCCCCGTTGGACTGTCCTCGCTTTACATATATCGCTTTGACTCACGCATACCACCTGAAATGTTCCCGCGTACCACCGGTTGGGAACCCCTGACTTATTGCAATGTGTGGTTTTGCATGACAAATTTTGATTTGCATTGTGTTAGTACAAGATTGGAGGATTTTTTTTGTTATAGGTGAATATTGGGGTTTTGTAATGAGATAGATATAAGGCTGTAAGGGAGGCAATTGTCCACATATACCCTTGCCTTGCATTTTGCACAGTTTACCACAGGTTCATACTGTATGGATGGATCTGTAAGTAACTGTGCTAAATCAAATCCAGTGATAACTCCTTGATTTACTTTTTTAGTGATTGAGGTTTAACACTTGGATACATGCTATGAATTTCTTATCTGACTGAGGATTCTCTATGAGACTGTGGCTTTGCGCTGGAACTAGTTCTGTTTTGGAACTAGTGCTGAAACTAGTTCTTGTTTTGAATAGTGCCCGAACTAACAGTTGCCAAACTAACAATTCCTAAACATACCTAGTTCCAGCGCAAAGCCACAAGACTGACAGTACCCTTGCCTTCTTTCATATTCAAAACATCAAATGAGATATAAGGCTGTAAGGGAGGCAATAGTCCACGTATACCTTTGCCTTGCATTTTGCACAGTTTACCACAGGTTCATACTGTATGGATGGATCTGTAAGTAACTGTGCTAAATCAAATCCAGTGATAACTCCTTGATTTACTTTTTTAGTGATTGAGGTTTAACACTTGGATACATGCTATGAATTTCTTATCTGACTGAGGATTCTCTATGAGACTGTGGCTTTGCGCTGGAACTAGTTCTGTTTTGGAACTAGTGCTGAAACTAGTTCTTGTTTTGAATAGTGCCCGAACTAACAGTTGCCAAACTAACAATTCCTAAACATACCTAGTTCCAGCGCAAAGCCACAAGACTGACAGTACCCTTGCCTTCTTTCATATTCAAAACATCAAATGAGATATAAGGCTGTAAGGGAGGCAATAGTCCACGTATACCTTTGCCTTGCATTTTGCACAGTTTACCACAGGTTCATACTGTATGGATGGATCTGTAAGTAACTGTGCTAAATCAAATCCAGTGATAACTCCTTGATTTACTTTTTTAGTGATTGAGGTTTAACACTTGGATACATGCTATGAATTTCTTATCTGACTGAGGATTCTCTATGAGACTGTGGCTTTGCGCTGGAACTAGTTCTGTTTTGGAACTAGTGCTGAAACTAGTTCTTGTTTTGAATAGTGCCCGAACTAACAGTTGCCAAACTAACAGTTCCAAAACAGAACTAGTTCCAGCGCAAAGCCACAAGACTGACAGTACCCTTGCCTTCTTTCATATTCAAAACATCAAATGAGATATAAGGCTGTAAGGGAGGCAATAGTCCACGTATACCCTTGCCTTGCATTTTGCACAGTTTACCACAGGTTCATACTGTATGGATGGATCTGTAAGTAACTGTGCTAAATCAAATCCAGTGATAACTCCTTGATTTACATTTTTAGTGATTGAGGTTTAACACTTGGATACATTATGAATTTCTTATCTGACTGAGGATTCTCTGTGACTGACGAAATGTGTTGCAAATGCACAACATACCCCAGGATTAATTTCATTAAAGTGATCCTGTTGTCGTCTTGTGCTAAATCAAATCCAGTGATAACTTCTTGATTTACTTTTTTAGTGATTGAGGTTTAACACTTGGATACATTATGAATTTCTTATCTGACTGAGGATTCTCTGTGACTGACGAAATGTGTTGCAAATGCACAACATACCCCAGGATTAATTTCATTAAAGTGATCCTGTTGTCGTCTTGTGCTAAATCAAATCCAGTGATAACTTCTTGATTTACTTTTTTAGTGATTGAGGTTTAACACTTGGATACATGTATGAATTTCTTATCTCACTGAGGATTATCTTTGGGATTGTCACAAAGTGTTTTGCAAATGCACAACATACCCCAGGATTAATTTCATTAAAGTGATCCTGTTGTCGTCTTGTGCTAAATCAAATCCAGTGATAACTTCTTGATTTACTTTTTTAGTGATTGAGGTTTAACACTTGGATACATTATGAATTTCTTATCTGGCTGAGGATTCTCTATGTGACTGACGAAATGTGTTGCAAATGCACAACATACCCCAGGATTAATTTCATTAAAGTGATCCTGTTGTCGTCTTGTGCTAAATCCAGGGGTCGCAGACCTCCTATATTTCCTATAAATCCTATATTTTTGAAAAATTAGTAAAAAACCTCCTATATTCTCCTATATTTTGATAAGCCTCCTATATTTTTGCTTGGTGTGCTAAAATTCGCACTGAAAACGTTCCATTCCTTAAAGAACGGAGAAGTTTCTCCCATAATCCCTAGATTTTTTCCACAAAATCCCTAGAATTTTTTACTTCGCATATTATTTCCGAGAAAAATGATGATTTAAAGTGGAAAAATCGCGATTTTTACTTAAGTTTCATGTTGCTTGTGGAGTGTTCCGTTCATCCCGCGACTTCTTTCTTGGATGGCCGCGGATGCCAAGTTGAAGTCGGTTTCTTCTTGTGTTGTGGAAAAAACAACTCAACAGTGGTTAGAAGCCATCAAGTCCATTGTTTAGGATCGCATTCTGCGAAATAATTGAAAAATAATGATTTTTCGCGTATGTTCCGTTTTCCGGCAACTAGTTGAAGCTGGTTTCTTTTTCACATTGTAATTACGATGCAGAAGAAACTTAAGCGTAGTCAGAAGATCCCAATAAAGAGTGATACCTCTCAGATCACGTTTTTACCGGTAGTCAGTGTTTTCAACTAATTTTTCTTAAGGATTTACAAAATTTTAAATTTTTACTGATAGATCACTTATTGTAAATTTATCACGTAGTAAATTTTTACTGATTATAATGTAGTGTTTTTAAGAAATCTTGTTAGATTATAAACTGTTTGAAATATGGTATACAGGGGGATAAAAGGGAACCTCCCCCTAAAAAAATCGGACTGGGTGTCTAAAACGAGTTAAAACCCTGTTTATTAAGGTAAAATTTAATTTTTCTGGGGGAGGGCCCCCAGACCTCCCTTTATTACACTTGGAACTTTATTATTCAGCACTTTTTTAAATATTATGCTAAATCTTAAAATTAAAACAAAAAGTTATCGTTTTTGATTTGTTCTTTTATGCTTTTTGGTCAATCATATTCCTTGGAAACTGATCGCAAACAAGATATTTTGACACTCCTATATTTTATTTTTAAAAATCCTATATTTTTTTGAAATGTCACTGCGACCCCTGTAAATCAAATCCAGTGATAACTCCTTGATTTACTTTTTTAGTGATTGAGGTTTTATTTTTGGTTACAGAATTCTGTTAACCCTTTTAAAATAGAATAAAACACTTTCATGTGATCTTAGCTTTAACAAAAATCCTAAATTTTCAAGTGTTTTATTTACTCATAATTCATAGCAAAACTAAACTTGCATAACAATAACTTCTTTTGCAGAAGATAATGACAGCGTTCCATCAAAGAGAATGAAGACAGAGGATTCTAGTGAGGACAAAGCCACAAACAATGGAAACAACCAAGAATCCGGCAAAAGAGAATCTATAAGAGGTACATAATTAAATTCTTTGCATGTTTCTACTTACATTATTCATTTTTATAGGATTATATTTTTAAATGGGATTTCTTTTTGCTCTTCTATGACCTGTGCCTTCTGTAAACAGGGTTTACACACACCTGGAAAGTCATGAGTTGGAGTAATGTTTTAATTTTGTCATGGAATTTAGATTCCAAACTTAATAAAGAGTAAAATTAAAATACATTTTTTCTCTTGGATAGCCCACTAATTTCCACATATTTGGTGGATTGCCAGTTATTGAAACAAGAAAAAATTTTTTTTATTCATTCCAAATTTTCTTTATATAATTGAAAACATGGCAGTAAAGTACTGGTCATGTCAAAAATTATGTAATTGTTTATAAGTGTTAATAAGTCATGGAAAACAAATTTCCATAGTCAGGGAAAGTCATGAAAAGGCATGGACTTGGAAAAAAATTTTATTAGGAAGATGACCATGTGTATATGTTTTAACAAAATATAAACTTTGAGTTTATAACCCTAGCATTTATTAAACAATCACTGGAATAGTGACTAATATCCCCCTGTACGTCTGTGGCAAATGCGGGCCACGGGGCGATACTGATCCCAAGGTCATACGACTCAAAAGTATACTTCAGAGTTAATCACTTCAGTCGGTATTTATAGCCCATTTGAATTAATTGACTATTATACTGGTGACTAAGCTTGCCACACATCCTTAATTTTCTATAAAAAAACCGCATTCATTACTAATTTGATTATTCTTTTGCAGAAGATGATGATGGACCTCCTCCGAAGAAAGTAAAGACAGAAGAATCGGGCGATAGCAAAGGCGACAGCAGTGAAAACAAGCAAGAGGCAGCAAATTAAATTTAACATGTAAATTATGTTAACATATTGTACATAGTTTAAAACTAGGAGACAATACCATCAGAATTTGGAGCAACTTCAGCTTGGACATTTCATAATCATTTTGTATCAATTAAAGTACCCACTGTGTATTATGTGTTCATTTCTTTGTAGAATATGTAAAAATTATTTGAAGGATTGGTTTGAGTAAAGCAGTTACTTTTGTACATAGCAAGACTTTTCTAGCTTTGATTTTTTAAAAGGAAAATATCATCACACTTTTGTTTTGTACCACTTGCTTTTTTATTAAGCATATTCTCCTTTGTTTTGTGGGTTATCTGATATTAGTCATACTGACTTTGACTATACATAAGTTGTAATTTACACTAATATGGTGAACTGAATATTTTGTTAAATAAAACATGAAAAATTATATTTCTTGTTTTACTAAAAATCAGTAGTTTTTTTAAAATTGATAATCCTATGTTATTCTGACTTGTCTTGGTCTCTATCTCCCTAGAAGTTATGAAACACTTATCTGAAACACCCTGTATATGCCCGAAGTCGAACTAAAAATTTATCAAAAATATACATTGAACCTATGAAACTAATAGTTTTTTTTTCACAAAATGTCATTCACACAGTTTTTTAAGACTTAGCTTTTTTGTCAATCTCGTCTCTGATAGTAGGAACAGTATTTTAGTTGGGGAAAATTCCAATACAGCTTCTGGGTAATTTGCGTTCTATAGTAATTTAACACAAGCAATTAAAAGATTTCTTTGAGGGGATATATGCAGCTTGAAATCCTCATTTGTCCATTCCCGGATTTTGCAGAAAATCTTTTGAAGTATTTAATATACACTACCCTACAAAATGGACCGGACACCAGACAATTTGCATGAAATCTGACTATCTAAATTTTTTTACATTTCAATGCTTATGCATGACCTGGTGAGGTTCCTACTTCTGCGTGAAATTGTGATGATATTTCGAAAAGAAATAAACTTGGAAAGAAGTGAGATTACAGGAGTTGGGACACTAATTGCACTTGTTAGTCCCTCAAAAGGAACTTAATGGCATGAGCGTGTCCTAATATGTGAAGATAATAAACATTTAAAATGAGTTTAAACAGGCTGCAGAGGTTAAGTCCCCTACAATACTGTTATATTCCCAAAAAAGAGAAGGCAGACTCTTGGAGTTTGCAACAAGTTGTGTCGAGTTACACAAAACACTAACCCCAGTCGATTGGGCAAGTTTGAGTTTGAAAAATGACCAAGGGAAGTCTTCGAGTGCATTGCACAAATAGTCAAATTCAGAGATGGTGTAATCTCGTTTGGGGGTGTTTTTTGTGGAACCCTTAAATTTTGTCAATGGTAAATTAAATACTGTTGCCAGGATGAACATTTTGAACGGTTAGATTCTTCCCACCCTATTTTAATTTCATGAAATGGACAGAAGTTTCTTCCCGGAAGGCAATGCTTCCTGTCATGTTTGAGCCTCGGTCATGCAGGGGGATCAATATATAGATGGAAATTTTTTCTCTGACCCCTTCAGGGACCCAAAACAAACCCTAGGATACCTTTTTGGGACAACGTAACGCGACATTTAAGGAATGGGGGACCATGGGCAAAATCAACAACTGAGATAGCAATATTCTCAAGGCAAAAATAAACACTAATTTCCAAAACTGAGTTTCAAAGTATTGTTCAGAGTAAGCCTGGAAAGGTCAATGATATTGCAGCACGTAGAAGTCAATCACTTCAAATTAAATCGTGTATTTTTTCAGTTGAAGCACTACACCTTGGTGTCCGGTCCATTATTGTAGGGTAGTGTATTTGATTAGTACATGGGCAAAGTGCGGCCCTTCGGGCTATTGAATCCGGATCCATGGTTTAAATAACCCCTACATTCACACTACTACAAATAATTACAAATTATGCTATGAGAAAAGCCTGAAATAAATGTCTCAATGAAGAATTTGTACGAGGATTCCCAAGTCTTCGAAGTTATCAAACAGGACCTGGACATTTTTAGCATGCCATTTAAAGGTGGAAACAAATTGGAGCCGAGCGGCGAAACGAACAGCCACGAACACGCTCTGCGCAAGCGCCGCTCTTAGCGCCTCCGAGTTGCGCGTGCGCAGAGCGTGTTCGTGGCTGTTCGTTTCGCCGCTCGGCTCCAATTTGTTTCCACCTAGGTGTTTTTCTACTATGAAGTTTTACAAAAGCAGCGTTAGAAATTGATTGACTGACCAACCAACCACAACTGCGAATCAGCTCATCCCAGTTTTTACCCAGATTATGCAAAATTTAGAAGCTCGAACAGTTTCATCTTTCACAAACGCATTCATACTCTTCTAAAGAAAAATTAAATTTGTAACTTTTTTACTATTGTAGCATATCATATAAGTTGTGTGCGATGTAAAAACCAACTTTAAATATTACCACTTAAAAAATTCGTTTTGTACAATTTTTTATTCGGTCCCGCACTAAGATAATTTTTATTTTATCTGGCCCTCTCCCCTTAAAAAATTTGCCCATGTTTGCCAATGGACTTAACTTCCCTTACCATTGTTATGTGAGCTTCGCAGTGGCGTAGCTAGAAATTATTTTTGGGGGTGCATATTAATATCGAATTGAAAGAAAAAAATCAAGGTTTTGAAATATACACTTATTTTTTTCTCACTGAATGAATAACTTAATATTAAAATATTAATGTTGTATTTTAATCATGAAACACAGAAATCCATTGTTAACAACAAACTAGAACGAAGTATATCATAAACACTCATAAATGATATCTGTCGTTATCGATAAGAACATTTTATTTACTTAAAATCCTATAAATATGAGCAGGGGCGGATCCAGGATTGTTTTATTTTGGGGGGCTAAGAATTCTCATAATCCAATTGAATCTTCTTGATGATCTTAATATGGAAAAGGTAGTGAATTATCCTGTTCCAACTATTATAAGGGGGGTCTGATCTGGGCGTCCTCCCCCATAAAATTTTTGGAAATTTCAGTAAAAAACCCCATTTTTCAACTCGTTTTGGTAGGCCTCATCCTACTTTCTGATACAGGTTTTATGGTAATTTTTACGTTTTGACAAATTTAATATAAAATAGGGGAGAGTGTTGTACCTACGGACGGTTGTACCTTCAGCCACCTCATTTTAAAATTCGGGAAAAAATGTAAATTTGAATTTGTGGTCGATTTTGAATGTAAACAGGTGCTATCTAGTTGCTAACGTGAAATCAGCTGTTTAAAATATTATTTAAATTTTCTATAGTAAAAATACTGTTTTTAGGTGCTCAAAGTTTTTTTTAGTGCATCACTACATTAATTATTTTCTTCCTCTATGATTATGATATGATGAAATGGGATATATGGGGGGAATCCCCGAGATTTTGACTTTTTATTTTTGATATTAGAAATCGTCAGATCTCTATTCTTTTATCTTTTATAGAACTTTGAATGCAAAAACACCTGATGCTGTACCTTCGGACACCATAAGTGTTGTACCTACGGACACGTTCTTGTGGGTGTCTGTAGCTAATCGGCGTTTTAGAATCAGGTTTCATTTAACTGAATACATTTTAATAAATGCTAAATTAATTCTAAATGGTAATCTATCTGTCAGCGATTATTTTCAAGTGAATTTTAGATGAAAAATCAAATATTTTGTGATCTAAACTACTTTTTTAAATTTATGATTCTACTTTGAATTTAATTTAAAATATGGTGTAAAACCCTAAGCACCCTATCGCATTTAAGTATGATGAATTGATTATTAAAAAACTTAAAATTTCCACTGAAGAAGATTTACCACCAAATTATTATTGTTATTACCACCAAATGCTTGCACGACTAAGTGTCAATCAAATTGGGTTTTTTTGGATCAGTAAAGTTGTCAGATCAATCAGCATGATTGATGAAACTATTACCTTAAATTCTGATCTGAAAATACCATGTGATTTTTGTGTTTTTGGTAAAAAATCAAGACTTTTATCATTCAACTTCGTTTTAATGATCATTTACGATCTAAAACTACATTATTTTAAAAAATCTATTTTCAATTTTAAAAAGGCTTGAAATAGGTTATTAAAAGGTAATTCATCAATAAAAATGTTCATTCTTAGCTTTTTTCAAGTCAAACTTCCCTTTTTAAGGGTGTCCACAGGTACAACTGGGTCTGTCCATAGGTACAACAGGTTGTTGTACCTTTGGACACAAATTTTTCCAAGTTATTATAAATGATTAAAAATCCAATTTTCAAGATTTTGACTAATAAAAAATATCTCTCTACTCACAAAGGTTAGGACTATAGGTTGGGCACTTTAAATGGTCAAAATATGATTTTACCTGTCTTAGAAAAATCCAAACGTGATTTTTGTCCATAGGTACAACACTCTCCCCTATAGTTGAAATAATAATGTTACAAGCACAAGGGGGTCTGGGGTCCTCCCCATAAAATTTACAACATTTGAACCTAAAAAACTGGTTTTAACTTGTTTTAGTGTACCTAATCCGAATATCGTGGATAGGGAATAAAAGAAATTCTGGAATATTTAATTTCACAAAGAAAAGGTTTGGGGCTTGGGGGTGCAAAAGACCCGTTGCACCCCCTCTGTCTACGCCACTGGAGCTTAGTTATATAAAACCTACACCACCTAAAAGGTGTCGTGTTGTGGGCGGACATTGATAAAAATCGAGATCGAATCGATAAGTTATGCTATTTAAATGCTTTTTTGTGTAATTTGCGTATTTATTTTACTTTAAAGAGTACCGAGCCAACTTTTTTCTGAATCGCCACTGTTACTGATTACACTCAAAACGAGTTGGGTTATAGTGCTGTCCTTTAAAAAAACCCACTCCAAATTGTACCCTAAAAAACCCATCGAGATATTTTAAATAAATAATTGAAAAAATTTTAAATTCTCATGTGCCCTGTCTTTGTATGCCTAGAGTGGCAGGAACGTAAAAGCAAGTCAAAGAACCGTTTATTTACTTAGTTTTTTTAATAAATAGAAAATGTCGATTTTGGGCTAAAAATATGATTTAGTTACGAAGATTTTGATGCTGTAAAAATATATGTTATAAAGACTTCAAAGCATTTTTCACGTGGTTTTGTGTTATCCCGTTATTATGAGAATAAAATATTAAATTTCAGCTCAGTCCGCCAATTAGGGACATTACGGTAGTCTTTGAAATGAGGGGTGAAAAAAATCCATAGGGTGCCTAAGAAACCCATTTTTCCCAATTCCAAACCCAACTCTTGAGTAGAAAACTTATCACAGTTTCAATTTTAGAAATAAATTGTAATAAATTTGGTTTTAATTATCCTAATTATTCTCTTTTCAATCAATATAAACCTTTTAATCATATTTTTTCTTAATTTTTTGAGTATTTTTAAGCGTGGGTTTTTTTAGGGTACATGGGGTTTTTTTTAGGAAAATTGTTTTTTTTTGGATTCTTACTTAATTGTTTGCCAATTCGTAACGGAGGTTTGGAATTAAAAATACTAAGCTCTAAAATGTAGTGGTGGGTGAGCCGATACAACACAATTTTGTTCGATTTAATTATCATATTTTTTAAGCTTTTAATGAAAGAAATATGAAAAAGTGGGTTTTTTTAAAGGACAGCACTATATAGTTAGGGCAGGGGTTTTTGGGGGGGGGTGGCAAACCCCCCAACTATTATAAACTTTTCACAGTTATTTTGATGTTGGAATTTGAAATTTTATTATCTAGTTTTGTGCTTATTTATTGAGTTTTGTTGTTTTTTAAGTTGCCGAATGAATTACATTTATTTGCTAATCTTTGTTACACAAGTTAAACAATTTATACACTGTTTATAATTTTAACTTTTTTCAAAGTCGTAAGTAAAGTAAAAACGAGTTTGGTTATAGTTAGGGCAGGGGGTTTGGGGGGGGGGAGGCGGCAGCCCCTTAAACAACCATAAACTTTTTACAGTTCTTTTGATGTTGGAAATAGCATATAAAATCGCTAACCGATTCGATCTCGATTTTTTATCTATGTCCACTCACAACACGGCACCAAATAAAATATCTACTGTTGTTAAAGAAACAATGTCACTTTCGAACTTTACGTCCTACTTTGGTGAACAATGAGGTAGTCTTTAATTTTATTGTCAACATTCAAAAGACTAGGGATGCTTAGTTTGCTGGAAATGTTAAAAGAAAATATGATGTGTAGAAATAATTTTGCTTTATCCAAGTCTGAGAACAGTTTGATGAGGAAATCAAATTTGAGGCTGATTTAATTTATGATTTATTTCTTCAGAAGAGGAATCAATCCTCTTTGTAAAAAATTTCAGTTTGATCCTTCTATCAATTTACACATAAAAATTTGAAAATGAGTAAAAAAGTTAATCATAAGTAAAATCATACAAATCTTAAAATCATCATAAAAGTAAAAGACGAATTTCTTTAAATAATGATAATGTGGATTTCAGGCTTAAAATGCAATTTTTTTATTGCTCTGACTCAAAATGAAATTTTGTTGATTTCCTATTTTAGCTTACAGGTTAAAAGCATGAAAATTGTATTGAGCTGAAATAAATTTTAATGCATTTTATTAAAGCTATTTCACCCAGACCTAATCTAGTTAAATGTCCTAAAACTAAATCTTAGTTACATGCTCTAAATTTTAGCTTTTAAACTAAAATTTTTTAGTCTAAAAAATTAGTTATGCTTTTAGTCTTTTTAACTTGAGTGCTTTTAACTGGACTGTTCGTGTTCAGTTCAAGTAAAGCATGTTTGTGGTGATTTTTGACTCCCTCCTCCCTTGTCAGTTAGGATAAAAAACAGCAATAACATCTCATAATCACTTCAGAAAACTGCCAAATCCCCCTCCAAAAAGAAGTTTTTTCCTTGTTTAAATTTTTTTGTGAAATTTATTTTTGTTTGAATTTTGAATATTTACGTAAGAAAGAAGTGATTTTCGAAAAAATGCTGTGTTTGTAACATCTTACTTAAGCATCACTCATACCCTCACACCCCCTCGTCAGAAAAATAAGCAAATAGCAAAACCCCTCGAGTTCGAACGGGCCCTGTATTTTGAATATTCAAAGTTTTCAATTCTGGGCCCCCTGTCTACAAAGAAGTCATGATTGAAGTTGAAGAAGCTGTCCAAAAAAGAATCGATTTCTCCCAGATCGAGTGTCCGAAATAAATCCATTCAAATTTCCCATTCATCTGCTGGTCAGGTAAATCGCAATGGGCCGGTTCGGGCGAAAACCTGTCCGCCCCGCCCCTGTTGGAGAGCGGGGTCTTCCTTCGCTCTTGAATCGGGGACAGTGGACCGCGAGAGGTCGAAGGATATCGAGGGCACTCCGCTTCTTCTCTTCGCTGTTGGACCATCGTCTAACCTTGTTTTGTTTACCGGCCTCTGCTGTTGTTGGAATTACTGCTCTTGTGAAGGTATGGAGAAAGAAATTGTTTTGGTTAAAAAACGGGTAGTGGCTAAAATAGATGCGGTTTTGAAAGATTTTCAATAGAAGAAAAATGGTATGGATGGAGAGAGTATAAAAGTTTTTATATGCACGCAATTTGTATGTAAAGTAAAAGTGTGTGAAAAACTGTACAGAGACGAAGCCGATGGCGGAACTCTGAGGGAAGCTCCAGGGAGCACTTTGATTTTTATTTCTTTCGATATCCCCAAAATCGGGAATTCTAAATAATAAATATATATTTTGTATCCCCCTATCTTTGACCTTTCCTTCTTGGAAATTTTTGAAATGCTAATGGTCTTTTGGATGTTTTTAATGTCTTCATTGGGTTTTTATGATAAAATGTGTTGTGTGGCCCGCTTTTCAACGGATAACAAGTAGTAGAGGAAAACATGAAAATCTGATGTGAAATCTTAAATGCGAAACTTTTTTAGTTCCTTTATAAACTTGAAAACTAAAGGAAATTTTTATTGTACTACTCAACAACTGAGTATATTCCGGCAAACCATTTGGTAAAAAAATACAAGTGAAAATATAAAATTATGTTTGATGGCGCGGATCCAGCACGGCTCCAAGGGGGGGCACTTTTCCAAACAAGATCCCCTTGTGAAACCATTGGAGGTATAGGGGTCCTCCCCCAGAAAGTTTTTTGAAATGACATGTAAAAGTAGGGTTTTAACTAATTTTGAGAACCTTTTTGGGTCCAAGGGAGGCACTTTTCCAGAGCATCCCCTTTAAGTCGCCTTAAGTTAACCTTTTACTTTGGACCCAAAACGTCAAGATATTGGGGACTTCCTACAAAGTATCACTCTAGATCCCCATGTGTTACTAATAGGGGGTATGGGGGTTCTCCCCCAGAAATTTTTTTGAAATTTGACGTATAAAAGTAGGGTTTTAACTCACTGTGAGAAACGTTTTGTGTCTAAGGGGGACACTTTTCAAGAACATTCATTGCCTTTACTTTTTGACCCAAAATGTCAAAATATTGGGGATTTCCTAAATCGTATTACTGAAGATCCCCTTGTGGAACTAATAAGTGGTATAGGGGTCCCCCCCAGAAAATTTTTTTGAAATTTGACAAGTAAAAAAAAGTAAGATTTTTAGTCATTTTGAATACCTTTTTGGATCCCCAAGGGGGCATTGTCCAGAGTGCCCCCCTCTGGATCCACGCCTGTGTTTGAATGGCTTCGATACGAATTTCTAATTCCAAAATATGTGAATGAGTTGTTATATGATATCCTCCAGTTTGAATGACTTTAGGAGATTTTTTAACGCACTCAGGAGAAATTATTTTAAATAAAACGTGGATCATACATTTTCATTTAATCATTTTGATTCCATTTACATTTAAATTGCTTTAAAAGTAATCAAAATAATCCAAATTATTACTATTTATTACTACAAATTATTATTATTTTTATAGGTTTAGAATTTGATAGAGAAATTTTCGTTGTAATAAATCAGTAATGAAGGAATGGGAGTGAATAGGTTGAGCACCACTGATGCTGCAATCAATGGTCCTCAACCAGGACCATTCAGGAGGTCAAATCAAACATGATAGAGTATCATCTTCTACTAAATAAAAGTGAACATCTTCAGCTTTTTAAAATTATCTTTTTAAGGTTACTTCGGGGTGAACTACCTGTGTTATACTCAGGAGAAAGCCACTCCAAACTAATAAGCACCCAGGGCTAGTTTTTTTTTATTTAAGAAAGGGATGAAAGATGATGTTTCCTAGCGCATGTGTTGATTGTTTGAGGGAAGAAAAGCCGCCATGAACCAGTTTTCCGTAGTTTTCCGACCTCACTCCCCTTTGCACTTGAAATCTCGTGGGAGTTTTCTAATGGAACGTGGTTTTAGAACTAGTCTGCTCTCCTAATGCATTCTCTAAATGACTGGAATATTCTGAATAGGTTTTTCTACTGACAATTACATAGGAAGGAATTCATAGTTTGACGGATGACGTAAGAGGTCAGTGAGTTCTTTTTGACGAAGAGCTTTTTCTTCGGTGTTTCTTAAATGTTTTTAAAGTTTGAGTATCTGGAAGAAGCTGAAATTTTTCTCTTGGGACGGTGTTAATGCCAGATTGCTTATATTTTTCTGCAATTTTGATAGGCGAATAAAAGTTTTTTATACGTTGAAACTGTTTAGAAATTCTCTGTGTAAAGCAAAATACAAAACACCGAAAAATAATTTGAAATTTCTGTTTTAATTCGTTAAAAAACTACAAAAACAAATTCAAATCCTTACATCTTTTTAGTGGTTTTGATATTTCCACAAATATGTTATATTTAAAGGTAGGATCACTTATTTTATTACTATGTAAATATCAACGATTTTTGCTCTGAATGTTGTTGTTCAAATTTTTGTTGAAATCGAAAAGCTTTCTGTATTAACGCTACACTACTAAATTGAATTTATACTTAACTGTTTATAGATTTGAAACAAGGATCTCTCAGTAATCAAGATAATATCTTATGAGCTCTACGGCTTTAGACTGTAAAAAATGCCTGTAAGTCTTTCAGTAATGACCCCTTTTTTGCAGGAATAATCTGTTCTTGAGAAAAAAAACTGTATTTTTGTATTTTAATTTAATGATGGAGTTAGTGGTTTCAAAACTGGTTTTAATGCCCAAACTCACCAATCAAGTAATCAACAACATCTGCATAATAATGGAAACCTATCTATTGATGTTTCCTATTGAATAATCAGCATAAGTAACGCTCCTTTCTTCCTCTCGGTCGTACCGATGAATGTAAAGATGCAACAGTATTTAAATATTAAAAAAGGCATATAAAAATCGTATAAATACTAGGTTAAATGAACAGATTTATCTGTCAAGCAGAATTAAACTGCTAATTAAATGTTAAAATTCCGTAATATTAATAGAAATACACCATTAAAATGGGAAATCTAAAAAAATTTTACAGGAGATATCTGTAAAATAAATAGGAATAAACTGATGTCCTGATGGCTAACAGTTTTTTTTTCTGTTAATTCAACAAACTTTTTTTCAGTGCACGTATTAGATTTTCATGTCTTATAATAAATAGAGGGAAGATAGACGGTGAGAGAAAAGGGAAAGTGACTCGGTGAGAAAAATGCCTTTCGCGTTCCTTCAAACTGGCTGCTGACTGCCCTTGGGACTCTTCGCAGGACACTGACTTCGCTGTTGGTAAACAGAACTCGCCACTCAGTGGTGTGTTATTAGACAGAGAAAACTTATGGAATATGCAAATGGATGAGTAACAGGGATTCTGCTATGGGGGCGGCTCTTTTTTTCTGCAAATATGAAAGAAACCCTTCCGGATGCTAATATATTTTAGTTTAGACTTAAGACCCTTTTAGCCCAAATGCGAATGTGGAAATAAGTTGTTTAAATGTAATACACAAATTTTTAAAAAAATATATTTGGTATTAAGTTTGTTCTGTGTGTAGTTTCTCCATTTATTATAAAAATTTTTCAGCCTATTGTAATGACTATCTAATAAATTTGTTATTTTAGCATTTTGCTAAAGCTTTTTAGGAATGGATCTATGTTTGACATCTGGGGGGGCACTAGGATTTTTAAAACATCTCCAACAGCAGAAACTACGATGCTCTATTCAATTTTGAAAATTAGCCGAAAATGTTTGAGTAACTTGGGGGAATTGCCCTACTCCCTGGCAAAAACTAAAAAGTGGGAAAAAATGGGGAAACAGAGTACTGCTGAACCAACCATAGTAAAAGGGTCACGTGATTTTGACAACGCTGGTACCAATATTTCGGAGGGGAGACAGGGGGGAAGTTGAGGGGCAGTTGATCAAAAGAGGAAGAGACATTTGCTTGTATACAGGGTGTATCTGAAATGGTGCAACAAACTTTCAGGGATGATAATACTCATCAAGATGAACAGGAATTGGTATAGAAAGAGTAGTCCCAGATCAAATCCCAGGGAGTTAAAAATGGAGCGACACTCCAAAAAAAATCATTGAAAAATTCAATTTGCAGAAGAACTACTATTGGTAAAAACTTAATTATGGTCTCAAAAATTGTGGTTTGATATGATCTTTAAAATTACCTCAAAAGTTTTTACTTTAAAATTTGTTTTATTATGAAAAAAGTTAAAAAACAAATAAATGTGAAAAATCTGTCAAAACCTTATTTTGTATTTCGAAATCCTTTCTTTTGATTTGATAATCTGAAAGATCATAGTTGAAAACCCTTAGTTCCAAAGTTTCACGTAAATACAATCAATATTAAACGCTTGAGATCCTGTTAAAGTTTGTTTTTTGCGTGCGCTAACAGCTGTTCTGGAAACAGCTCTAAAAAACTGCTTGCGCACCCAAAAAACAAACTTTAAAAGTATCTCAAGCGTTTAATATTGATTGTATTTACGTGAAACTTTGGAGTTAAGGGTTTTCAACTATGATCTTTCAGATTATCAAATCAAAAGAAAGGATTTCGAAATACAAAATAAGGTTTTGGCAGAATTTTCACATTTTTTTGTTTTTTTAACTTTTTTCATAATAAAACAAATTTTAAAGTGAAGACTTTTGAGGTAATTTTAAAGATCATATTAAACCAGAATTTTTGAGACCATAATTAAGTTTTTACCAATAGTAGTTCTTCTACAAATTGGAATTTTCAGTGATTTTTGGGGGTGTCGCTCCATTTTTAACTCCCTGGGATTTGGTCTGGGACCCCCTTTCTATACCGATTCTTTTTCGTCTTGATGAGTCCTATCATCCCTAAAAGTTTGTTGCACCATTTCAGATACACCCTGTATAGAAGCAAGACCCTAACTATCACCGGTTACCCAACTATCGGCAGTGCGAAGTCTGTAAAAGTCACGTGACCCTTTTACTATCGTTGGGCAAACAGTTAAAAAAAGATGAAAAAATTAAAAGGAAAAATCTTTTTAGTGAATGACTGAAAGAAGGGGAATAGGAGAAAAGCCAGGGTGTAAAAAGAGAAAAAAAGGAGAAAAGAAGAAAGTACATTTTAAACTACTGAAAAAGTTCGATTACCATAGGGAGTAGAACTCCCCCTGGAGTAAAAAAAGGAATAAATAGGAAAATAAAATAAAAAGATAAAGGGGATAAAAAACAATAAAGAGAGTACATTTTGAATGTCCGAATTTTTTTCGTTCATTCAAAATGCACTCTATATTTTTCGTTTGTTTCGTTTCCCTTTTACACTTTTCTCTTCTTCTCCTCTTTTTCTTGGAGGCTCACCCCTTGGTCTTGGACCCACATCTGGTTTGTCACCGTAACTTTATTTCAAGACCGATATTTCCACCCATAATTTAAGAGAGAGCTCGTGCGACAAATGCACAACCCATTCTTTCGAAATTGCGACCAACCAACAATAGAGACACATCGTCCTGACATACGCGACTGCGGAGGATCAAAAGGGTTTGACTTCTTAACTAGAGCGATTAAAAGCGGATCGACTGCACGCAATCTGATTGGCAGATGAAGATTTTGTCCCGACGTCACTCAAAAAAAAGTCGGCTCATTTTGTGGTATTGCGTGACGACTTTCTGCATTCGGGTATTAAAGTTGCTTGATTCAGCACTGTTTGAATTTAATCAGTACAGAAAAAAAACATGGTTTTATACGATGGAATGGAATGGGTAAGTTTTATTTTATCGTTATGTTCATTAGCCCCCCCGAAAAAAATATCACTGATTAGTACTATATTAATATATTTTATTACAGAAAAGAGGGGGAACGACACAATGAAAAAAAAAACCAATACTAATGAAACAAGTTACTCCAAATTTGAATTGCTTATTTCTGAAACATGTTAAACGCCACTATTCTTGTTTTGAGATAAACGAGAAGAAGTATTAGAAGCTCACTACATTTTTATGAAGATGTTTAGTAAATTTTTTCTTAAAATAGGCCTGATTTGGATATTTTACAGACAAAAATAATTTATTTAATGTTTTTATTCTTTTCAAAAAAAATTATTGAAATATTTGCATTTGACAGGTTTCTGCAAATGTGGGGATATTAGTTGAAAATAACATTTCGTTATTAAAACTAACTCATAAAATTATTATTGGATCTTATTTTTTTCCTCTTCTGGTTAGTAGATGAATCCTCGGATTCTCATCATCGCTTTGTTCTAAACGTCAGACGTCCTCGCGTCACGCCTTCTTTGTTTACAACTTTTATTGTTAAACATTATCGTCTGCAGATGACACAATCGCGTCTTTTCACGCAAACGAAGGCCGAAAGGTGGAGTTTTTCTACGGGGTTGGTTGGGCCGCGTGGGTTTGGCATCGAACACCCACAGCGAGAAGAAGGAAGGAATCTTCGATGAACTCCACGGCAGACGATTTCCGAGTTCTTCCGAATGCCGACATGCTTAATTAGAAGAGAAGTCTAACGATGGGGGATACTGTTTACCCGGCCGTTTCGAATGAGTGGGTAAGTCAAGATAGATTTAACCGCAGTTTCAATGTTGTTTGACGAACTTTTTTTTAAATTTAAATTTACCAGCTTGAGAGATTTCTTGATGGAGTGGTTATGCGCTAATTAACCTTGGGAAGGGAATGGTTCTCCTATAAACAATGACGTGGACAGGAATATATTGAAAGATTTAAATTTTTTGGAGGATGTTAAGTTACTCTGATTCTGATATGAAATATCCCAAGCAGAATTTTTTTAGATTTTCGTGGAAGATAGATCCTAATATCAATTCCCTTTTTTACACCAACCCCTTCTGGAATTAGTTATTGAATATTGCAAATAATAACATTTTCAAGATGAATCACATTCATTTCCACCTGTTAACATTTTCCCGCACCTTACGTACTTGAGACTTTTACAACAATTTTTAAAAATATTTTATTTTCCTAAAACTTAATAAAAATTTTATCTTTTACGAATATATTAAGCGTTAAGATATTCTTTTCATTGAATAAATGGTGCTATTCCTTCCTCTTCTACCTGAAATATTTCGTGTAAACCCATTTCTTTCAAGATATCGTGTCAGATTATTTCGAAATTTATTCCTAGGGTTTCAAAAATTTCGCAGTCAGAGGCAACTTGCATCATTGCTACTTGCTTAAGTACATCTTGAGGTGTCGCGTGCCACGAAAACTAAGTAAGTGATAATTTGCGAACTTTCCTCTGCTCAAAAAAAACTTGCAATCTGATTTGTCTGGCAGAGCATGTCGGATTTCACTGTGCATCATTTGCTTTCAGAGGCGTCTCTTTTTTTTCCGGAAAAGTTAGGATTTACAGAATTAGTCGCTTGTTGCCTCTTCTCACATGGTGTGAAATGGATTACCAACTACCTGTTTACGTTCTGAATATTTTTGCTACTGCATATGATCAGTTGTTTTTCAGCAATACACAATGTGCTTGCGGTAAAAGCGACATGTGTTACTTTAAGAAATCTGTTTCACCGTTTTGTTGCGGTTGTCAATAGGAATGAAGCTAACTTAACCCTTCTGATTCCTTTAAAGGGGTAAAAACAAATATTAGAATACAACCCCCTTTGAGAATACTCTATTTTTAAGCATTGAACAATTTTACTGAGCACACTGAGAATTAAGGTATTTAAATATAGGGGGAAGGAGGGTAAGAGTACGCACAAAAATGAAATCCTCCAATCCAGAAAAAATGAATTCCAAAAATTAAAAATCCTCTATTTTTAATCATTGAACAATTTTAGGAACACTGAAAAAAAATTCGAGAATTCAAAAGCCAGGGCATCAAAAATTTACTGAACGTTAGTTTATTGACTCACAAATCAACGTGTAAAAAAAAGGAATGAATAGTTCCTTAAAATGTAAAAAAAAATATCGATCATATTAAGATTGTAATGAGTCCTTCCGTGATGATAATATAGGTCTTTCTTCATGAAACCCTGAATAATCTCCTTAGGGGTCATCCATAAATTACGTGAGGTGTTTTTTACAAAATCTGGACCCCCCCTCCCCCCACGTGAGATTTACCTACAACTTTTAAAAATTATTTTCTAAAAATTATTTGCATTTTGTGCTTCATAGCACCAATTAAGTCAAAAAAAGTTGACGTGATATTTTAATCGACCCCCCCTCCCCCCTTGGTGAGATTTGGTGAGATTTTTCCAAACCCCTCCCCCCCCTCTTTTTGACCTCACGTAATTTATGGATGACCCCTTACCATGATCTGAACATTTTCGGCCATGCACCAAAAGATATCCCTCTACAACATACTACTACAGGTGATAACATACTAATCCATACTATATCACGGCAAGAATAACTTGCCTACCTCAGTTTACTTATACAAAGTAGTAGACCGCTAATTTGAACCAAAAGGAGGATTTCAGTTACCTCATTCCCGAATCACGAATGCACCTCGTCTATGAAGGTCACTTGATTTCTTCGACCTATCAAGCAAATAATCTGATGATACCGTGATGTTGTTTTAATGTATTCAACAAAAGATTACATGCTTTCTTTGCTCATTCTATCTGATATTAGTCCAACCCATAGGTAGATTTCACATATCTTTCGGGATTCGATGCACCTGAATGAACATTGCAAGGTTGTTATGGATTATGGATATGCAGAGTTCCTGTTAGTAGTAGTTTTCTTAAACACATCATTGAAATAATAGACCTATTTGTTCGGTATAATCAGCAAAATACGGATGAAGAGAGATTTTGACCTTCAATTATATTTTATTCGTCGTATTTTTCAATTATATCTATTTAACTTTGATTTGCTTGATTTTTAATGTTTTTTTCCTTTGTGTAGCTATAAAACAAGCATTACATGGTACTCAAAATGACATATTTAGGTTGTCCAAAGGTTATTGCAAAATAGATTATAAACTCGGTATAATGGTTGGGAATAATTAATTTGGTTGGGATATCCCGTTTAGATATAATTTCATGCATAATTTTGTGTGTTTGAAATTATGACTAGGGGTACGGCCCTCATGTCCTCTTGATCCACCCATCTTCTTTTATTTTAATATACAAAGGCTGAATGGCTAGTACAATGTTACATCCTAAAACCTTTAACTCTCTCTATAGAAGAACTTTCACTATTTTTTAGCACAAAAACATTCACATCACAATACTTAGTCCATTCATTCCCTACACTTCCTGTATTTGGTGTTATTCTCTTTTCCATCTTTACTAAACACATCTAAGCTTCGGAAAACACAATCAGAGCTGCTACATTGTATCAAAAAACTCTCTACACCAATCCTTCAAACAGACTTTCAACACCAACAAAACAGTTGTACATCGGCTATCCATCCAACCTGAATCTTTCCGGCTTAAGTCGACCAAGGTCGTCGAATTTCCAGACCCATCTTCGTGGAAAAAAATTCCTTTCTTATGGACCCAACAATGGAAAGGAAACGCACACACACAAATAGGGCGTTAACCGGACCGCGAACAATTGTTCCGAACACCGCAATTAGTTAATGATGTCACGCCATTATGAATTTTCGACGGCTGTAGTGTCTATTTACTACGAGTATCCATTGAAGACGGTGGATAACCTATATGTTTAGTAAGGGATGAGTAAGAACGAAGTGTTGTATTCGGTGTCATATAGCGAGTGGAATAAACTGCCGTAAATTTCAAGTGTTAAAATGATCTTCTCGGATATTGTTCCTGGTCGGGTAAGGTTTTAATTTTATTTAGCTAATGGAGTTGCAGATCTCCTTTAATCCTTTTTAAAATTTCATCATATTGTATTATGATAGCGTGGATCTTGCAATTTTGTTAATACTCGCCCTATGTTAGAAAATTCATAAACATGTTTTTATTTAAGTTACTGGAGGGATATGCCCCCGGCTTGCTCACTAATTCCAGAAAAGCTAATGTAGTTATTTACTTAGTTAGTAGCTTAGGTTAAGATAAGTATGAAATCTAAACGCGTTCGAAAGTCTCCATAGAGAGTAAAATGTTATACCGGTGCGAAACTTAAAAACACTTATTCCTTTTTCCTTAAACACTTTCCTTTCTTATTCCTTTCTTACACTTTCCTTACACTTATAACTGCGTACTTATTACGTTATTTCTTCATTGCAGGCGATGAGCGAGTTTGAAAAACTGAAGCGCAGTCTTCTGAAACGGGAAGAGTTATTCGAAGATCCCGATTTCCCAGCGACGCAGGCCTCAGTTTTCTACCATCAAAAGCCTCCTTTCCAATTCGTGTGGAAGAGGCCAAAGGTAAACAGTCTTTATTATAACTAATAGCGATAGTATTAGTAATTATTGGAAATAATTTTACAAGAATTGGTTTTTAGCCGCCACGAATAACCGTTTTTGTTTGTGCAACGATTCAAATTTTTATTATGTTTGTGTGAATCAACCATAAGTAAAAAGTTACTAAAAACTCTCCAAGAATTACTTACATAAGTTAAAGGATATTTATTAAAAACATCTTCATAGAAATTTAAAACGTGTAATGATAAAAAAAGAGTAACTGAAAATGTTTGGGGATTTTTTATCCCAGTTTTAAGAGGGTGAAAAGTGAAACCTACATTATTTTAAGGATTTTTAGAAAAATTAAATTTTAAAGCGTGGGTTTATTGATTTTTGAAAGTCTAAAGAACTGAACTGGGCCCATTAGAAATTGAAAAGGCGACTGCTGCACTATAAATTCCAGAAATTGTCTGATTCTTTTAGACTGTCTAGAGTAGATAAATTAGTTTGTTTGTAAAATATTTAATCATTTATTCGTTTTGTATGAATTGGCCTTTGTTCTCAAATTCATCTCCATGTCCAAAACTAAAACACAGAGATTGAAAGCACGATACACCTTTTATAATAGATATGGGGACATCCATAAATTACGTGAGGTGTTTTTTCCAAAATCTGGACCCCCCCCTCTCCCTTTGGTGAGATTTAGTGAGATTTTGCTGGACCTCCCCTCCCCCCACGTGAGATTTACCTGCAACCTTTAAAAATAATTTTCTATCCTATTCGTTTATATTTTGTGCTTTATAATAAGAAAATCGTATAATTTCTAACTTAAAAAGTTGACTTGAGATTTTAATCCACCCCCCTCCCCCCTTGGTGAGATTTGGTGAGATTTTTCCAAACCCCTCCCCCTTTTTGACCTCACGTAATTTATGGATGTCCCCTAAGGATCCTAGTCCTTGAATTAATATTCGAGAATAAATAATATGTTATTTTCCCAACTTCTCTTCGTTCTGGGGTCGTGATCAGAAGAAAACAACATCATAGAATTATCCCAAATAATAAAACTGCATTATTTATGGACCATGATTCGACTTCAAAATTTCCAAAATTTGTTTGGGAACCCCTAGAGTTGGAGTTCCATGGTGGTGGTGGTGTAACCTGGAAGAGATTTCTAAGCTTGTTTGAGCTAATAGTGATGGTGGTGAGAGGGGGGAGACAAAAATGCTTTGTTATAGAGAATTTTTTTACGTTGGAAAAACTGCTTAAATTTTCACGAGTAAAATTGAATCGTCAGTTTGAAGAAGGGAATAAGACCGAAAAATGACAAATTTACTTTTTGTGCTCAAAACAATCTCCAAGCTTTGCTCTACACATGGCTGAAAATGAGGAAAAAAAATTAACACCTGTAGGAAGATATCGCCCCTTGAAGTTTTGAAATCGATGTCCATTCACTGTATTTTTTAAATTAATTTGGAATTAAAGTTAATTTGTCTTTCTTTTCATATTCTTTGAGCTGTAAACTAAGTTAAAATAAAATTTTATCTTAATTTTAAAATTTTTTCAAGCTTTTTTTATGCAGGGAATGTTTGACTCCATTCATATTCACTCAATCTATTTCTACTGCTTTAATAACTCAGTTTCACTATAATTTTGAATTTTATTTGTCTTAATCTTTTTATTTCACCCTTTTGTGGTGTAAACTAAGGAGAAATATAATTTAAATGTGAATTTAAGGGTTTTTTAAGATTTTTTCATCAGAAAAATTTCATAAGGTGGAAGAAGGGAATAAGTCCATCAACTTATTTTGACTGTAAAATATTTTTGAATATACTTATACTTGTTTTGATGATTGCTCTGTTTTCTGAATAGGGTTCTGAACTACCAGTAAGAATTTGGTGGTTATACAATGAAAATTTCATTACTTGAACAGTTTTTTATATTTTCTCAAAACTTGGTTTTTGGACTTATTCCCTTCTCCCAACTGACGATTAAATTTTCATTGTCCTAAGAATTCGCTCATGAAAAATTTAGGAAAAGTCCTTAAAGAGAGAAATAACGTTGGAGAGTGAAATTAGAATGGTCTACGTAAAAAATTCTCTATAACAAAGCACTTTTGTCTCCCACACTCAACACCATCACTATTAGCTCAAACAAGGCTTAGAAATCTCTTCCAGGTTACATTACCACCATGGAACCCCAACTGTTACTCAGCATTCCCCACCCAGGCGTCACCTGACCCGGGGTAAAAGCCTCCGACCTCTGGGTCTGGCGAAACCTTTGCCTTGAAACTCCTTCCTTCCGAAGAGGGTTTGTTCCGAAAGCATGACCTTGTTACCTCTTTCTTTTCTCTCCGCGGCCGACCTCTTTGAAACAGTGGGTTCCCCCTGTTTGGAATACCAACCTTCTGAAATGGAATGGAGAGATTAGCGTGCATAAGAGAGTGGAGGATACCGTAATTGTTTACGTCATTCGTGATATGATCTTCTTCTTCCCAGTTTTTTTTATCATCATGATGTTTTCTTTATGGTCTTTCTAGCTTTTTTCTTTATCGAGGTTTCTGTAGTTTGGATGGGTTTGTTTAGTTGAAGAGAGTTCTCGGAGCGTGGAGGTAATGTTGGTAATGATGGAATGGTTGAAAGATTCGTTATATGCAAATGTAATAAAAGGAGAAATAAGTAAAAAAAATGTGATGGCCATTTTTTGAACATTGAGTTAAATTTATGGGAGAGGAATGAACCCACACCACATCCATACTCTCCAAGTAATGGAACTAGGGAAAAGTACCATAGCGTAGAGGGGAAGTATTTAATTTAAGAAGTAATTTTTAAATTAGTATTTTTTTCGTCATGAAACCTTATAAACTTTTTATAAAGACCTCGTTTAAATTATTATCATCATTATTTGTGCACCCTATAATAGGGCTTTATATAGCGTTCTGGGAAATACTAAAATAAGTTTATCTTACTTTTAGCTTCTTTCACTTTCTCATTCTTCTTATGTTTCCTTCCCTTTTTGAATGTCTTTCTAACTGCTTCTCTCATTCCCTCTCTCTCTCTCTCTCTCTCTTCCCCCCCTATTTTCTGTCTCTAAAACTTTCTCGTTTACCCTCTTCCCACTTTTATTCTTATTATCTTTTTTTTTCTTCTCTCTCTTTTATCCTTCTCTCATTCCTTTTCTTTACTTCTCTTCACGTCAACCAATTTCACAGTTAGAAACAATGATGTTAAAAAAGGAACTGGGGAAGTTAGTTTTCTAAAATCAACGGAAAGACTGCTGAATATTGAACATAACTCCTGACAGGCGCACCTTGGGAAATACTTATTTCCTACGAAATCGCCGAAAACTACGAGCATGAAGCACTTGATTTTAGACAGTAGCTGAAGATGCATAAAAACTAACTTCCCTAAAATGTTCTTAATAGAAAACTACAATCTTATCAAATGACCCGCTAATAATAACACCATTATTTTGATGAAACACCATGATGAAAGAGATTCTTCATCTACCAGACGACCTATACCTTTTCGTAATACAAATGACTAAAAATCTCTCCGATTATGAAATCTCATTAGCATAAGTGTATGAATGGAAGGAGTTGTCTTAAAACGGAAGGAAACGAGGGTGGCGAAGGCCAAAAATAAAAGGTTCTAAGAAGGTTCTGTTGGGAGAACCAATTATGGAAAGACCCTTTTGAGGGAGGACGTTCTGTTTTCCTTGTCGAAAAGAGTTTTTAAGAAGCTGTTGTTCAAATTTTAACCTTAACCTCAAATTATTACAACATTAAAAAGTTGTCTGCGAGTTTGATTCTTTTTATGTAAGGTTTTACTTTTAAACTGGCTCACGATTGTTATAGGCCAAGTTAAACATTATTGGGCAATTTATATATATTCGATATTTTAAAAAAACTTCTTGAGAAGTTACTTTTACTTATGATTTTTTATTTACTTTATTAAAGTAGAAAATTTGTTGTTTTTGATATTTTCTTATTATTTTTGATAAAATGTGAAATAAGTTATCGTATATAAGATAATGTAAAAAAATTTTTCACAGCAGTAGTTTACTTAAGAAATGGGAGAGAGGTTAGGAAGGGGCCTCTAAAGAGGGAGGGTGCTGTTGATGGCTCTGAGCATAACTTTTACCAGAAAAACCTCTTGTAATAATTGGTCCTCTACGTCCTCGGTAAATACACTCATACAGAAGTATATGAACCAAACATCAAACAAGAGTGTTCTGTTTTTTTAATGGCAATTAATTTATAAATGTTTGAATGTATGGTTATTTTCTTTTTTTTTCAATACGTAGGTAATACATACAACGAATATTTACAAACTAATATTTTTGCTTATGATAAGTCATCACTTCATATTTTATGAATATGCCCATTAAAATATGCCGTTAGCAACAATTCGGCGATTTTCATAGAGTACATCTTGTATAAGAATACTCAATTATAAATTTAAAATATATAACCAAAGTAGCGAATACATAATTTTTCGAGATAGAAATGTTACAATCGTATACTCTCTTCCGTAATCGTAATCTCTTCCGTAAATTGTGGCTTTTCAGAAACACTCCACTGTTAATTTGCACTGAAATTAATTTATTCTACACCCATGCAATCTAACAGCAGGTGTTATTTCCACCGAAGGATCCATAAGGGGGATGGTCAAACACCTCCAACCGCTTCACTGACCCAAATTACTCCTCATCTTTCTCCAGATATAGCTATTTCCGTATCTTCTGGCTTTAGGGGACCTACATACTCCATTCATCTGCTAATGGAGCCATGTTAGCAGGCATACCTCTGCTTTGTGGAATGTGTTCTCGGAATGCATACTAATGCACCCCTTGTTTTGGTTGCGAAGTGTGTGTTTACTCTGTAAACTGGTTAGGCTAATTGTGGTATATTTTCCCGTGTTTAGGATGGAAGGTTTTGGATTGTAATAGTTTTTTAAAAAATAGACCGTGAGGTTTTTGGATGTACTCTATTACAATAAATAGTAGGGGAAAGTAACTTGGGACACATTTTATTAAATATTTTTTATAATTTTTTATACAATGATAATAATTCAAACACAGTTAAAGTATTAAATATAGTCCTTTGCGCTTCTAATAAAACAATTCACAACCAAATATCTCTTTTAGGGAATTCACTATAACAAATTTAAAAAACCTCCTTTATTGTCCCAAGGTGCCCCACCAGGATATACGAAAAAACCTTTCAATGCAAAAAACCGTTCAGCGAAAACCGTTCAATAAAAACAAATTTATCGCACGTGTAAAGCTTGAACGTTTTTTGTTTTTTGAACGGTTTTGCATTGAACGGTTTTTTCGCGTCACCGCCCCACCACAGTGGCCCACCTTGGGACACTTTCAATAAAAGTACAAACGTTTTAATTTTTATTTTGAAAATACAAAAATAACACAAATAATGAAAAAGCTATGTCTAATAATTATAAATTTGGAATCCAATATATTTTTTAGTTCAAAATTTTTCTCCGATTTCCTCATTTTTGTCAATGCATAAAGCTCTGATTTTTTTATTTACTTCCAGAAAATTCTTGCATCAATTTCAAAATTACAATAATCTTCATTCTTAAATTCATTAATTTTTTCAATAAAAACATTTTTTTGCTCATGAAAAATATCAGGTATCCTTTAAAATGCCCCAAGGTGCCCAACACCTGAATATCCCAAGGTGCCCCACTTGACGCTTTGGATATGAAGCTTAATTACTCTGGTACTCTTAATTAACGCGATACCTCTGGTGTTTCAGAATTGAAAGTCATTCGAAAAAGAATTCATATCAAAATGAAATTGATATTAAAATGAACTGAAAAATAAAAATAAAATGATTTTTCTCAGTGTAGCAATTTATTAGCTTTCAGAGTTCAGTATTTTTGAGATTGTATGACTGAATTTTTCAATGTACAATATTTTTATCATGTAAGCATGAAGACTTTCACAGCCGGTTTGATTAATGAAATTCATTTCTTTCGGGCTTGTAGGCCGTGGTCTAAACCTAAACGTCTGGACCTTTTATTTTATTTTAGACCACGGCCTACAAGCCCGAAAGAAATGAATTTCATTAATATTTTTATCAGTTTAAAATTATGTGTGTTTTCTTTGTGTTTTAATTTTAACTATCTTTTTTTTGTTTTCTTAATGTTAATATCTTACTACAAAATACAATATCAATATATTTCTACTGTCCAATGAAAATTGTACCTACTCAATAAGAACTATCAGTAGTTTTATTCCTTTCTGAATTAAGATTTTCTTTCCAGGAGCTCAGTTCCGATCCTGTGTTTATTCAAGATGGTGGTCTTCAATCTGATATCACACCAGGAAAACTTGGTAAGTAACTTTCGTGTTGATTCCAAATTCTTTGAACTAAAGTTTATTTGTAGTTTCAATAGATTTCATCTCGATTTCTAGCCGCATTTCTTAGCATTCGAGTATTATGAGTGACATTGTTGAATGAAATGCCTAAATACGGTCGAATGATCAAATAAACTGTTTGATGAATGAAACTCCAATTTTATACGGTCAATCAACTGTTGTTGGTAAGCGACTACGACTTCGAAAAAGAATGTTTCTATTTATTTAACTCTAACTAACCACAATACATCGCAGGCCAGGGAAAAATTATTTATCAGCGTAGGTATCTTCTAGTGGCGTCTCGTGGGTAGTTCAAATTGGGTTCATAATTAAATATAGAAAATACAATTAAGTGAAAATATCACAATTAGAACAAAAGAGGGGGTGGAAGGTCATCCTAAATAGGTAAAAGTTGGAATTAATTTTTATTGGTTTTTCTTATAAGTTATTATTGACTTAGTGTTTGACGCATTTAATTTTTATTGGGGGTTCACATGCTCCTAATGGAGAGACGAGCTGCCACTCAGGGGCGTAGCCAGAGGGGGGATTGTCAATTTTCGTGCAGTAAATTGTCAATTTTTGACCATAGAAAACTACTGCAACTACCCAATTTCCCCTCCCGAATTATCAATATCCCCCTCCGAAATTTTTTTCTGGTTACGCCACTGCTGCCACTGGTACCTTCACAAATTAATTTTTTAGAAAAAAAAAGATACAAAATTAACTTTAAAAAGTAAGTTCTCAAATTAAATTGGAATTATGATTGAATAGTTCCACTAAACAGTTATATTATCTCAATTTTAAAATAATACGACATTCCATACTACTTAATTTATGTATCCTTTTGATGTTTAAAAATTAATGTAATGTTTAATAGTTGATTCTGTGCAAAAAAAAAATTTAAAAAATATTTTAACATTCCCTTTGCAGGCGACGTATGGCTGGCGTGCGCCCTAGGATGCCTGAGCTCTGCCAAGGGGTTGTGGTTCCGCGCCGCCCCTGCCGACCAGAGCTTCTCGGAGGGCGAGTACTGCGGCGTGTTCCGCTTTCGGCTGTGGTGGTGCGGCGAGTGGCGGGAGGTGCTCGTCGACGACCGCCTGCCCACCGTGGCCGGACGGCTCGTCTTCGTCCATGCGCAGCACTCGTCGCAGTTCTGGGCGGCGCTCGTCGAGAAGGCCTACGCCAAGTGAGTAGTTCACCACATCCGAATATAGTAAAGGAAATTCGCCAAAATTGATTTCGAAGTTTTTCAGTAGAAATTAAAGTTATTACTTTTCCAAGCATCGATGTGATTCTACGGCTCAGGAGATGCATTTGTACATAGCAAGCTGTAGTTCTAGGTTCGATTCCAGTAGTTTTTCTATTTTGAATTTTAGAAAACAGAGTTAATATTCTGAACGTATTTATATGAGTTAGGCTAAGCGCGCACTAGAGAATTCCTTCACGGTGATTGGAACATACATAACTATCACTCGAGCGCAATGGATCTCTATGACGAGGTTTTTGACAATCGGCCAAGTGTCTCGTCGTCTAATGCGTGCGCTCTAACTTCTGGCCATAGCCCGAGTGACAAATATGTTCCAGTCACCGAGACAAAAGTATCCAGTGCGCGCCTAGGCTTAGTGGCTCAGTGGATGAGCATGCGGCCTGTATGGCCCCAGTCCTAGGTTTCGAATCAAGTTTCCTTCTATTTAAATTTAAAAAATTAAGATTCAGAGTTATTGTTAGTTTCCATAGTAGTGTGAGTCAATGGCTCAGTGGAAGCACACTTGATTAAAGTGCACGTCCCAGGTTTCATACCCGATTTCTTTCCTAATTTTTTGAAATTAGAATTCAAACTAATATTTGCTCGATAGGTGCGTTGAGTCCAAGGCTATGCGGAAGTGAATGTGACTCGCTTACAGAAGTCCCGAATATTAAATCAGGTTTTTGGTTTAAAATTTCGAAATTTAAAATGAGCTGAACAGCCATTATTTGTTCTCCAAGTTGTGTGAGGCCCTGGGTTCGCGCGATTCTAGTGTTTTTCTATTTGAATTTCAAAGAACCGATTTGTATCTAAGGGTGTGTGAGGCAATGGCTCAGTGGATGCACAAATGGATTGAGTGCACCAGATCTAGGTTCGAACCTAGGGTCCAGAGGAAACAGTGTAGTTGATTGTTGATTTGGTTACATAAATTTTCCAGTTTGTGTGCTCGATCTCAAGGATCTGCTTGAACGGTGTAGTTGTTTTTACAAATACCTGCTGACAGTTACGGTTACAGTTCGGTTTAAATTTTTAAAGGTTTTTTGGCTCCAAAAAAGGGTTAGGCTTAGCTAAAAAACGTAACCTAATAATACTGACCGTTACGGTCACAGTTAAATTTTTTTTCAAAACTGCAAAACCGGTGTTCCGACGGACCCTTATCCACTTTCCCCCTGGAACCCTTGGTGACGTGTGGGCTTCCATCCTTAATCCGAGGGCTGCATCAACTTTTAAATAGCAGTTTGGGGGCCGATTACTTTCTCGAGGTCCAAATAAAAAATAGCAAAAAAAACTTCTTAAAAATAGGTTTTAAAATATTTGGACTTAGAGGGTCGTTCAAATATTACGAAAGCACCTAAGGGGGGAAATGAGTGATACTTACGTGAGATGTTACACTGGATTTCCGAAAAAAATATCTTGTGTCTTCCATAAATAATTAAAAAAGTCCGACAAAAATAAATTTATTTAAAATTTTTTATTCCTTTCAAAAAACAACAAAGGGGGGTCGGGAAGTTTTCTTACGTAATTATGAGGGGGGGTTGCTGTTTGCTTATCTTTGCTGATAAGAGGGGAGGGGTAAAAAATTACCAAAAACATGCTTACTAATATTAATAACAGTAATTCTATATCAACGATGTTGCCATCAGGGATAATATTTTGTTGTTGTTGTTGTTTCTAATGCCACTTGGAATATCCAAGCTCCATCCGCAGTGCGTACAGGATTTAAGGCAAAGGGGGTGCGGCTCTTGAGAAAGTGAGGCCCATGAAAGGCAGGAGTCCGCCTTAAGCCTCGGATGATAGATGCCGCCACCTCCACAATTTTGACATGCATCTGAAGGGGAGGGAAATAGTCTCCAGACACCTGTACCCAAGGTAAACTGCGCCATGACCGACCTCAGGACTTTCGGACCCACAGATTTAATGAGCACGTACTCCGCATATACTCGATGGGTCTTCAGCGGTGTCGGGAATCGAACCCGGGACCCTCCGATCCCAAGGCCGATGCCTTAACCACTAGGCTCCCCACGGCCTAGTGCAGGGGTCGGCAACCTTTTGAAACGGAAGAGCCAAAAGTTACAGTTAACAAAATTTCCCAGTTTTTAAAGAGCCACTAAACATTTTTATTTCAACTCTTATTATATTTGATTTTAGATTTGGAGGGTGATTTTATAAATTTGTTGATTTGTTGGGGAGAGGTATACCCAACATTTTTTCTGAGGTACCTTCTTTCGGGTGCTTTTTTACATCAAGTTTTAGATGATTTACATAAACATTGGAAATTAATTTTAGTAAACTTAATTTCAAAACTTTGTAAACACTGGGAACTTCCAGAAACTTTTTTGGAAATTTTCCCTTCAAAATAGCGTTTTAGCTCATTTCTAGGCCTTTTTGGATTGCACCATAAGAGCACCGCTCAATATTTAAGTGGCAGAATTTTCAAGGAAAAATAGTATAGCTATAATAAGCACCAAAATTTCAAGGAGGTGGGGTCCTACTTCAGAAAATTTTGGAAATTTGCCCCTAAAAGTAGTGTTTAATTCATTTTTTTAGACTTTTATATTAGACCAAATGAGGATCGCACTCCTCATAAATCACAGAATTTTCAAGGAAAAACAGCCCATATTATGTTCCAAAATTTTGAGGGGAGTTTGGGGGTTATCCCCCAGAAATTATTTTACTCTTAAAAGTAGTGTTGTGAGTGTGACTCATCTTGAGAACTTTGGGTTACACCGCTTCTTGTGAGTCACATTGATTTGATCAGGTACTTGAAACATATTTTCTATATTTTAAAGGGTTTTGTTTATAAATAATTAATTTTTTCGAATGGAATTGGAGAGCCGCAACTTTACATCTAAAGAGCCGCATGCGGCTCGCGAGCCGCAGGTTGCCGACCCCTGGCCTAGTGGGATAATATTTTAGTAGCTAAGTGCTAAGATATAATTTTCAAGTGAGGGCAATGATTTAATTGGAACTTTGTTCGTTTCTCATTATCTCTTTTTCTCTATATAATCATGTTGTTGATAGGACGATTTTTTCTTTGCTGTTCCTCTCCTACATATACCTTTTTATATCCTGTCACAGAGAGAAATCCCTTTGTTTCTTGACTTCAATCTGAGATTCATTCGCACAGTAGAATATTTCAGACGTATTAGGATGCATTTATCTTTAAAGCTTTTCCCTATTATCTCTCCAGGTTACATGGCTCATACGAGGCTCTCAAATACGCCAGCTTCCAAGACGGACTGGCGGACCTCACTGGAGGCATTGTGGAGGGCTTCAGCATAAGACAAGACCCCACTTCGTGTCTCAAGGTTCTCGCGAGAATACTCAGGACAACGTCCCTTGCCACCTGTACAGTACAGCAACACACAAAGGTAGCTTATGTAACCTTAAACATAGACATCTGTACCTTTTTTGAACCTCTGCAGTGCAGTGATTATTATTTAGTATCCCATAAGTTAAAAAGGAAATATGCTTTTCAAAATTAAAAAAAACAATAGGAACCCTTGTGACAATCTTCAAGTTTTACGGAACCCCTAATAAATATCGTATTACAATATTTTAGATTTCAATAGCAGGAAATAACTATCATACCATCGGGTTATAAATACTTGCTTGATGAAAAAAAAATTAAATTTACTACCTACAAAACTTAAAATGAAACAAAAAATGAAACTTGTTAAGGAATGAATATCTTCAGTTCAATGTCAATTAAATTTTACTGTAAAGTTCGTTATAAAAATGTAGTTCTGATAAAGGCTGGAGCTCAATGAATCTGTTAAATTTTCAAACCAGCTAGTTAAACTTTTTCGACTTTGGAGTTTGTTTAAATGTTATGAGGTTTTAACTGTACGAGATTTTTAGAATAATTTAAAAAGCATCTAGCGAAAGTAATAAACCTACCTGTGTGTTTTAAGTGTCATCTTTATAGATATGTGGGCAGTTAGAGAGAAAAGTATAATCGTGTCTCTTTAGCTTGTTGCAAATAAATACTTTGAATAATTAAAATATGTACCAATATTATTGAGTCTTGATTGTTGGATTTAATTGAGATATAAATTAAAAAGTTTTGAGATTTATCAGTTGATTTTATTGATAAAAAAACTCTTTAGGAAAGGATTTGCAGCATCCATCATCCATAAATAAATATGTTCAGAAACAAATATTCATAGTTACTCTGATTGCTAGCTTCAAAAGAAAACCATACCTAAAAGGCGTACTGATTGACTTGAAAGGAATTTCAAATTTCCTCTAAGATAAAAAAAACCCTTATATCAAAAGAAAATATGTTTTTCAAATAGTTTAGTGAAATAGACGTTAAAAAACCTTTTTGTTTCAGACCAGAAATGTTCCCGAGAAGTTAGCTAATGGTATTCTTATAGGAACAAATTACAGAGTGCTTTGCATAGACAAGGTAAGAAATGGATTACAAGATTAAAATAACTATAAGAAAATACTTTATTCTCTCTCTCTCTCATAAATAAAATCCCCTATACTTTTTTAAAAATAAATCTGTCCTATGCATAAATATATTTGACATTGTAAAATTTGATAACATTTTTTCAAATCATTTACTTGCCTGATAGAAAAGATATTGTACTAAAAATTAAATATATTCGTTATTGTCATACATATTTTTATTCATTAATGTAGCCTTTTTAAAATGTGCAAAAATTCATTGTAACATTTGATCAATATACACCTTACACAGTTATTCTTTAATGGATTTTCGCCAAATCTTAGACTAAGTTTCTAGGTTTTTCTTCTTACACTACAAAAAATAGCATTCTTTTTAATTCAACAAAAAATTAAAAATTATTTTTTCAGGTAGAAACGGTGAATGGTGATCAAGTTCAGCTAGTGAAATTGAGGAATCCTCTTCCTACGTTATCAGAGTATGTCGGAGCTTGGTCTAAGGAGTGAGTAAATTTTAAACTTATATCACTAACGTTTGTTTTAAACTTTAAAAAAAGGAAAAAAAACCCCTTCAGTTTAAAATTGAATTTTCTTCGCCATGCCGCCGAGATCCAAGCTGGGCCCCCCAGCTGGATAAAATTGAGTAGCTGGCCTCCCAGTTTCTTATAAACCGCAGAATTTTCTAGGAGAAAAATATAAATTAATGTCAAAATTTCAAGAGGGGCTAAGGTTCCTCCCCCAGAAATTTATTATTCCTTTTTGAAAATTCCCCTGTAGCGTATTATTTTATCTCCTTTTCAAATTCTTTGTGGAACACCCAAGGGGAAAACATCTTGAGACAGCAGAATGCTCAAGGGAAAAACACACTTTTACAGATGTCAAAATTTTAGAGGGGAGTTGCGCGGTTTTCTCCCAGAAATTCCTGGGATTAGTCTTAACAACATAACACAAAAATTTAATACTACTGCACTGAATTGAATACTACTGTATTGAATTGATTACTTTCGCGTTTCGCCTTCTCTGATTGGCTGCTAGTGAAGTTAATTATAATCTGGGAGCAGGAATTAAATTAAGTACCTAAAGAGGAAAACAGCCGTTTGGAATCTCTGTAAGCTCGGGCCGGACTGGCAGGTAGCAAGCCCCGGTGACTGAAAATTAAAAGGGCCCCATACATTATCTGTTTCTCCTTCATTCCAATATCACATGGATTTTAATTATTATTATTTTAAGTAATTTACTTAAAAGAGCTTTTATCAATGTATATTTAGGTTGATTAACAGGGCTTTGTTACGTCCAAGGAAATTTAGTATCCCTACCTGAAAATTTCCTATTTTCATCTTAAAAATAACTTTAAAACATTTATATCTCCATCCATTGATAAAAGGGGGTCCGAGGGTCTTTCCCCGAGAAATTTTTTGAGTTTTAGCAAGTTATAAAAAGATTTTTATCAAAAAGATTTCTATCAAATCATCATCGCCCCATAGAACTCATGATAGATAATGCTATTATGCTTATAATGCTTGAAGATAATGCTATGCTGTAACATAAGCTAGTAAAAAGAGTATTTCATTTTTCTTTCCGCACACTTTCTTTTGAAATTTAATTTGAAAATTGATATTAAATCTTTTGTCTTAAATGCTTTAATATTTCAAACATTTATTCTAAATTTTACTCCAAAGTTGGCCTTATAATCGCAAAGAGCTCAATTTAATCTACCCATGTATCTCATGTCTACTACAAAAATTTAAAAAAAATTAAATTTGCTTTAAATTTAAATTTTTATAAAGATTTTGTCTTTGTAAAATTTAAGTATTTTTTATATGATTTGTCACCAAATATTGTCAAAATATTTTCTGTTTCACTTGATTGGAAAATTTTATCAAGGAATTTTCACTGCGGGGGCAAAAGTCAGGGGCGTATATAAGGGGAGAGTAAGGGGAAAAGCCCTCCCCTTCCCCTGAAATCAGGACTAAAGTGTACAAAAACTAGATAAATTACTATTTTTTATGGTTAAATTTCTATTCTAAAAGCTATTAGGGTCCCTCTCTTTCTACTTGGAACTCTCATTCACAATCTTTTTCGATGCTCATCAAGATGCAAGTTCTTTCTAAAAATGTATTAAAAGTTTTAATCAATAATAATGTACTGGAAAATGTATTTAATTGGCTCAATGTAAAGTACATTTAGGAGTTAAGAATATTGGACAACTCCAGAAATAAGTTCCTATATGTGCCATATTCTAATAATTATCTATAGGTTTTGTAAATTACTAAGAACAGTGATAATAAAAATCAGCCCTATAAAAATACATCATAAAAAGATGTGTAAAGAAAAAAGAACCAAAGCAGTTTTTTGAGAAATAGATAGAAAATTGTATTAACACATTGCACTTTTGAGGAATGAGGGATTAAAACAGTCTTAAATATTTTTTATAATTATTTAACTTGTTAACTTGTTTTTCGTACTTGAAAACACTTTTTAAGTTTTCCTTTTTTGGACTGAACCATCAATCCCAATCTGTAACAGTTTCCTGGATAAATTTCATTTTGACGCTAAATAGTGTTAAGAAGTTATTAAATAAGAGAATAAATAAAACATATTTTTACTAAACATACATATTTTGACTAAAACAATTTTTGATTTTTAATGAAATACTTTTTTATATTTGAATATTACATAGTGCCCATTGAAAGAACACAAAACGTCATCACTGCAACATGGGCGAATTTAAGAGGGGTCATAGGGGGCAATGCCTCAACTTTTTGAGAACATTTCTTTTTTTATAAGGGAAAATCATGTTTTCAAAGCCATCAGGGACAGCTTGCGCCCTCAAGGTTTCAAGAATGACCGGGCCTGGGGAGCTGGAGTTACAATAACCAGAAATGATTTCATTTAGCTTTCTGATTTATAGATGGCAGCACAACCAAGTTTTTATGAGCGCCATATATTCAAATATCGACAAATTTTTCTGATTTTTATTGATAAACAAAACAGTTATTGATCTAAACATATTAATCTATTAGTTTGAAATTATTTAGCAATATTTCTACTTTTGGGTGACCAAAAGAGCATGGCCGTATTTAGCGGGACCTTTATCGGAATTGAACCGAAAAAATATTTTCGAATATCTCGCGGAACCCTTGACCTCGCGGAGCTCCGGTTTGTGAAACGCTGGGCTAGTATACATCGGCGCGGGTGAACATATTTATTAGTTTCCAAAATATTCAAAATGATATCCCTTTAAGTTCCTCATTAAAAAAATATCTGGTTTTCCCTGTCCCCGGTGATTTTACCCCCTCGCTCCCAGTGGCGGATCCAGGATTTGGTTTTGGGGGGGGGCTAAGAATTTTCATAATCCAATTGAATCTTCTTGGTAATGGTAATACGGAAAAGGTAGTGAAATATCCTACTCAAACCACTAAAAGGGAGGTCTGGGGGTCCTCCCCCAGAAAATTTTTGGAAATTTAAGTCAAAAACCCCCCTTTTTCAACTCGTTTTGGTACTCCTCATCCGAATTTTGGAAATAGATTTTTTACGTTTTGACAAACTCCCGTAGATCCGCCACTGCTCGCTCCCCCCTCTCCTCTCGTCAGACCTGCCTTTTCCCCAAGCTGTTTCCTTGGTCTCGTCTCACAAATAGAAAGAAAAGTGGACTGTTCATATTGAGCAAGAAACTGGTTATTTTTTAGCGAATGTAAGATGTGCCCGGCTAGCTCAGTCGGTAGAGCACGAGACTCTTAATCTCGGGGTCGTGGGTTCGAGCCCCACGTTGGGCGAAACTTTTTTAATTTTAAAATTCAAAAAAATGCAAGTGGTTTTCAAACATTAAATAAAGTCTTCAATTTTTACAGGATTCATGCTGTTTGATTATTATTTTTTTTATTTTTAAGGTGTTTACTGACTCTAAAAATGTGAGCAGCGTTGTTTTTTATCTTAAAATGGCGAGATAGAGATTAACAGAATTTCTCAATAAAAAGGCTTGTCAAAACTTTTTTCATTTCATGATTGTTAATGATACCTGAAAGTTAAATTTATTAGTAGTTCAGGGTCGATAATTTTTGAAACAAAAAAAATAATAGTAGGATGAAACCCATTGGAAAAGGAAGAGAATATTACAAAAAAGAAAGGAAAAATAAATTACGGCCGATCTGAGTTCGGGAAAAGGAAGGGGGGGGTAAAAAGGGGGTTTTTAGAATAAAAAATGGTTTTTCTCGATTTCCGGCAAAACTACAAGTCCTATGGAAAAAATTTAAGTAGCAAAGTTGTAGGTAATTTAAAGATCTACAATTTTTGTATTCACACTTTTTTCACATAACCTCAAAATTTATGTGAAAAATTAAAATAATCAATTTTTTGGTTTTTTATTTTTATCTTTTACAAAAAAATTTTTTTTTTCACGAAATTCGGTGAAAACTTACCTTTTGATCTCCCCAACACACTTCACTTTTTTTTTTATTTAAAATATTTATTTTTTCTCCTTATTTTGACTTGATATCGAAAAAGCACCCTAATTTTCAATCGAAAATTCTCACGTCAAAATATCTGCTTTTTTAAAAAAGTCGGTGGGCTTTTTGTTCGTTGAAATCTCTACTTTCTGATGGTGTAAAAAATATATGCATCACTATGGTAAATGTTCTCAGAAAATGCAAAGAAACGAAAAAAGCGCGAAGAGAGTTCAATAATACAAACCATACAAAAATACCATTTTTGCAAGGAAATACCAGAAAAACAATGCAGAAATGATACGATATTTTTGAAGGATTCATATTTCAAACTATTAGACGTGAAAAATAGATATATTACATTTCCATAACCTGGCTTGAGAAAATAAATGTCGCGATTATTTGAATTTAATTGATTCAAAAGGACCAAAAGATCAATATCCAATCAATATAGATCAATATAGATTGTCCCACAACAACGACAGTTTTATTAGTATCTCTGTCGATTTCTATCGAGGTCTTAATTATGTCAGCTTGTCTGCATTTTCTTCTGCTTGTTTACATGAAAATCCTTGTGACTGTAATCTTTTCATTAACGGTTTTATTATTTTGCCCTTGTTAGATAAAAGTTTTTCTTGCAAAAATGGTATTTTTGTATGGTTTTTATAATTGAACTATCTTCGAGCTTTTTTCGTTTCTTTGCATTTTCTGAGAACATTCATCATAGTGATGCATATATTTTTTACACCATCAGAAAGTAGAGATTTCAACGAACAAAAAGCCCACCGACTTTTTTAAAAAAGCAGATATTTTGACGAGAATTTTCGATTGAAAATTAGGGTGCTTTTTCGATAGCAAGTCAAAATAAGCAGAAAATATAAATATTTTAAATAAAAAAAATTAAAGTGTGTTTGGGACATCAAAACGTAAGTTTTCACCGAATTTCGTGAAAAAAAATTCTTTTTGTAAAAGATAAAAATAAAAAACCAAAAACTTGATTACTTCAATTTTTCACATAAATTTTGAGGTTATGTGAAAAAAGTGTGACTACAAAAGTTCTAGATCTTTTTATTACCTACAACTTTGCTATTTAAATTTTTCTATAGGACTTGTAGTTTTGCCGGAAATCGAGATAAACCGTTTTTTATTCTAAAAAAACCCCTTTTTACCCCCCCTTCCCCTTCCCGACCTCAGATCGACCGTAATTTATTTTTCCTTTCTTTTTTGTTATGTTCTCTTCCTTTTCCAATGTGCTTCATCCTACCAGTGGCGGATCCAGGATTTGGTTTTGGGGGGGGCTAAGAATTTTCATAATCCTATTGAATCTTCTTGTTAATGGTAATACGGAAAAAGTAGTGAAATATTTTACTCAAACCACTAAAAGGGGGGTCTGGGGGTCCTCCCCCAGAAATTTTTTGGAAATTTAAGTCAAAAACCCCACTTTTTCAACTCGTTATGGTACGCCTCATTCGAATTTCGGATATAGATTTTTTTGCATTTTGACAAACTTAGTAAAATATTAGACGTTTTTTTTTGGGGGGGGGCTTCAGCCCGAAAGCCCCCCCCGTAGATCCGCCACTGCATCCTACTATTATTTTTTTTTCACTTTTTTCCATTTTCAAAGGCTTCAGCACAGCACTGGTCTAAAGGTGATGTTCATTATTTTACAAAATTTACTTTCTACAGGGTGTCCAGAAAAGGACTCCGGGTTTTTAAAATTGAATATATCTTGAACAAAAATAGATAAAAATATAAAACCAACGGCATCGTTCTTGTAGGAGCATGGAATTTTCTGCGTTAAAATTTAAAAATTTTAGTTACTTTAAAAGTTTGCAGATGGCAGCACGTTGAAAATGTCGCAAAATCGTTCAAACTCATCAGTCCAGGATATGGATTCTTCGATCATTGTCAAGATCGATTCTTTTTATTGAGATTGAAACTTTCCACCTGAAATATTTCAGGTGGAAAGTTTCAAGATCAATCTTTTTATTGAGGTGATCGATCTTTTTATCAGGTGGAGAAGATCGATTATTTTTATTGAGAATGATTGAATCGATATCCTCCTGTTTGAACGATTTTGCGACATTTTTAACGTGCTGCCATCTGCTAACTTTTAAAGTAACTAAAATTTTTAAATTTTAACACAAAAAATTCCATGCTCCTACAAGAACGATGCCGTTGGTTTTGTATTTTTATCTATTTTTGTTCAAGAGATATTTAATTTTAAAAACCTGGAGTCCTTTTCTGGACACCCTGATCTTGATTATTTTATTTATATATTTTGTTGTGCATTAAATCTAATATATTTTTTAACAATGTTACATTTTGATTTTATAATTTTTCATGCAGATCTTTAGAATGGGACAATGTCGTCAATGATGACGTTGATAGACTAAATAATAGAAACCTGAACGAAGGAGAGTTCTGGTAAGTTTCCGAAGAAAATTCCAAAATAATTCTGGGGGAGGACCCCCAACCCCCCTCAAAATTTTAAAATCTATTATGTACTATTTTCTGCGACTTTGTAAAACATAATCTAAAATATGAATTTAAACACTACTTTTAGGGCTAAATTTCCAAAACTTTTCTGAACTAGGACCCTTAAACCCCCTCAAAATTTACTGTTTATCATGCTATACTGGGTTTCTTTAGGGGGGAAGGTACCCCTAATAAGTGCTCTTACAAATTTAGATTACTAACTTAAAAGAAGTATTTTAATGACATGTTGCTCATAATCTAAAAATTTTACAATGTGAGCTCCAAGCAAAAATGGGGGTTTGGTGGTCCCCCCCAGAAAAATTTCGAAAATTTGCTTCTTAAATACATGTTCTAGCTCATTTTGAGACCCTTTGGGCAAAGAGAACAGGTCCTTGTAAACGCACAGAATTTTCGAGGGAAAAAGTTATTAAAAAGGTCAAAGTTTTAAGGGAGCCAAAGGTCCTCCTCCAGAAAATGTTTTTGAAAATTCCCTTCCCTTTTCAAACTCTGGAGAACACCAAAAGGGAAGAGCTTCTTGTAATAGGGATATTTTCAAGGGGAAACAAAACACTGTATAATAGTCGTCAAAATTTGATAGGGAGGTTAGTGGGTTCTCTCCCATTAAATCTTTTAAATTTGGATCTTAAGGTAGTTTTTTCAGCTCATTTTGAGACCCTTTGGACAAAGAGAACAGTTCCTTGTAAAGCACAGAATTTTCAAAGGAAAATAAATAATAAACAAAGTTTTAAGGGGGACTGTGGGTCCTCCCGTAGATTTTTTTTGAAAATTACCCTTTTACACTAGTGTTTTATTTTCTTTTCAAACTCTGGGCCACACCCAATGAATTTGCTTCTGGTAAGCTGTAGAATTTTCCAAAGAAAATACTATATAACAGGCCTCATACTTTTACAGGGGGTTTAGGGAGTTCTCCCCCAGAATTTTTTTTTCAAATTTGACCCTCAAAAGTAATGATTATAACATTTTTAACTCATTCAAGACTTTTTGGGTTACACCCGAAGCTCCTTATGAAAGTTAAAAGCCTTGGGTAGGAGGGGGGCGGGTTGATGATGCCCCCTAACAATGATGATGTCCACGGACAGTCTACTGTCATCTCCCATTTTATACGTATCTAATGTAGATTTTAATCGCTTTTAGAGTGCACAGGCGCCTGTGCTTTTGAGTGTGCGCGAGATCGGAAAATATGGGGTTTTAGCTTAAAAAATTTTGTTGCTTAAGTCTAAGGGGGGGGGTCTGGATCCCCTAATCCCCCCTGATATACGTCCATGGCTGTGCTATTGTGTAATCCAAAAAAGCCTCAAAATGAGCTAAAACATTCCCCAGACCCTCCAATTTTTCACCAAAATTAATAAAAAAATGTACAAGTCATCTAGAACTCGACGTAAAAAAGTACTGTTAAGGAGGTGCCTCAGAAAAATGTCAGAACCCCTCCCGAAACAAATGTCTAGTTACGGCCCTGCAAGCGTGCGCACAAAAGGTGCGATTTTTGAGCTGTTTGTCTTGTTGCAGGATGACGTACCAGGACTTCGTGAAGACGTTCACGAGCGTGGAAGCGGCCCACCTGGACTCGGAGACGAGCAAGGACGAGCCCTCCCTGCGGTCCAGGGTGTCCTGGCACATGCGGCTGTGGCACGCGCAGTGGCAGAGGGGGGTGAGCGCAGGAGGATGCAGGAACAACGCAGGTGAGAGAGCACCTTGGTGGTCACTTATTAATTGCAGAAACTCATCCAGAAACCTTTTTTTTCAAATGGACCACCGTTTGGGGGGATTTTGGCGGATGTCCCTGGGGAGGGAAAGCTTTTGGAACATTGTAAAAAAATACGTCACTTCACACAGAACGTGGTGGGTAGAAATTGCCTCCTTACATGGAGAAATGTTACATCAGTGGTTCCCAACCTGGGGCAGTGGCGGATCCAGGGGGTGGCACTCTGGAAAGTGCCCCCCCCTTGGAGACCCAAAAAGGTTCTCAAAATGAGTAAAAACCAAACTTTTACAAGTCTGATTTCAAAAATGTTTTCTGGGGGAGGACCCCATACCCTCCATTTGTATCAAAATGGAGTATTCAGTGTATATTTTTATTAAATCCCCAAATTTTTGACATTTTGGGTCAAAAAGTAAAGGTAAATGTGTTGAAAAGTGCCCCCCTTAGATTCAAAAGGTTTCCAAAAATGAGTTTAAAACCCTACTTTTACACAACAAATTTAAATTTTTTTCTGAGGGAGGACCCCCATACCCCCAATGATACCACAAGGGGATCTTGTCTGGAAAAGTGGCCCCCTTTGGAGCCGTGCTGGATCTGCGCCTGACCTGGGGGCGATTTGTGTAATCAAGGGGGCGATAAATAAGTACGGGGCGATGAGTATTCAAAGGGGGAAAATAAAATTGTATTGTACTGACAGACTGTAATCAGACTTAAAGTACCAAAACAATTTAAAACCCTGGTTCTTAGGGTCAAATTTCCAAAAGTTTTCTGGGGGAGGACCCCCAAACCCTCCTTTTGTACTTGGAACTTAATTTTTCAAAACTTTTTTATAGTTAGTTCATCGAAAGAACAATCCTACCAAAAATTATATGTCCAAAATTCGGAAGAGGTGTACCATAACTAGTTAAAAACCTGTTTTTTGGAGTCTTATTTACAAAAACTTTCTGGGGGAGGAACCCCGGACATAACACTGCTTTGTTATTTACATTTTACTTAGAATTAAAATTAGACATACAATTAGAATGAAAAGGGGGGCGAAGGTGTTAGTCAACCCATAGAAAGGGGCGATGGGAAGGTTGGGAACCACTGTGTGACACCGTGATAAGGAGGAAACCCCCCTAGACTCGGAGAAAGGTCCCTCCGTAATGGAACCTCCCTCCCTGGAGAGGACCTTTCTCCGAGTCTTAGATGGGCCCCTCCTTATCGCGGTGTAACATCTCTCCATGCAGAGAGGCAATTTTACCCACCACTTTTTGTGTAAAGTGCCGTATTTTTTTACAGTGAAGGGATGGGATGTATGGGCAGATTTAGGTGGTGGATTCTGGGGACATAGGTGGATTTAGGTGGTGGAACCTGATGGGGAACTGGGACACACTGGGAAACTTGGGAACGGCAAGCTTCCCCAGGTGGTTTGAGAAACATGATTTTCCCTTATAAAGACGGAATTTCTTAAATAGTCGAGGGGGACATTATCCCCTTTGACCTCCCCCCAATAAATCTGCCCATAGCTGGGGGCCAGCTGGAACTCTGGGGAGGGCAAGCTGTTCCTGAAGGAAAAACCCAGGAAACATGATTTACCACTAAAAAATGAAAGTTTCACAAAAAGGAGAGAGGTACTGCTTGCTTCCTTATGACTACACCCTTAAATCCGTTCACGATGGGATGATTTAGGGGGACCCAGGAAGGCCAGTTAGAGACAAAGCGGCATATATTCTGTACCATTCATTATTTAAGGGTTTTATTTAGCCATGAGCTTTCTTTTTGAGCATAAAAGTAGATACTTTAAGAAAACCTTGTGTGTGGTGAAAAAACATTAATGTATGAGAATTTTGATCTAGAGTCATTTCACGTCAATCCTCAGTTCCAAATAGTCCTTCCAGAGGATGAAGAAGTAGTGATATCTCTTAGTCAGCACAGTATATTGGAGCCCAAAGTTATCGGCTTCGCCATGTTTCCTGTAAGTAGTAGCCTAGTTTTTATTTTTGTGTGTATATTATGACGTCTGTCATTTTACTTTATTTTAAGAAAGAAAAAAAATAACTTTTTATTAACAAATTTAAATTTTAGAAAATTTAAACTATTTTAATTATGTGTCCTTTTATATAAAAAAAATAAAAGTGCTTTCAAAGAAATAAAATATGTTCAATAAATAGTAAAATAATGACAAGATATTAATTTTCAAAACATTTTTTGGATAAAAATAATGTTAAGAAAAGTTAAAATTTTGAATATTTGTCAAAATATCGTGCTGCCATCTAGATACATTTAAGAGAAACTCTTGGGTGGTATTATTTATTAATGACTTACACCGGCTGATGACCCGCGGAGCAGAAACCATTATCTCTCTGGCATTTGTTAAAAGTTTAAATGATGGGTATGAATTAAAATGATTCTTTAAGTCATCAAGGTGAAAATTGATAAAGAGCAAATATATGCGGAAGAGCAAAAAAAGGCTAAAAGATATGTAGAGTAATTGAGCGATGTACAAGAGTAAAGAAATTCTCCTGAAGGGTAAAGGGAGGATAAGCAGGGCCTTCCAAGGGGGTCCGCGAGCTACCTTGAGGAATTCCTCAAGCTACGTTTAGTTTTAGAATTCCCCAAAGAGTTTCAAAATTAGATGAAATACTAGTTTTAAGAAGTAAATTTAAAAAATTTTCTGGGGGAGAACCCCCAGCCCCCTCGAAATTTTGACTTCAATGCATAATTTTTTCCTTGAAATTTCCAGACCCTCACCTCAGAGACTTGGAGTAATTCAGGGGAGTAATAAGGGTGTGTGAAGGGGCCCTGAAATTTGGATTTGGTGTATGAAAACAAGTTAAAACCCTGTTTTTGGGATTAAATCTTCGAAAATTTTCTGGGGGAGGACCCTCGAACCCCCTTTAGTACTTGGTACTTTATTATTAAAAGTAAAAAAAAGTTCATCAAAATTGAAATCCTACCTAAGAATATATAGTCTGAAATTCGGTAACTAAGAAATATAGTTAAAATCCTGTGTGTTTTTAGGGACAAATTTAACTAAAACTTTTCTGGGAATGACCCCCAGATACCTTTTAAAACTCTATTAGAAACTATTTTTAACATTAAGTTCATCAAAATGCAAATCTTACATAAAAATTTATATTAAAAAAATTGTAACTAGGGGTATTAAAACTAATTTAAAATCTGTTTTTCTTGTTGAATTTCCAAAAATTTTCTGGGGAAGGACCCCCAGAAACCCCCTTGTGGGTAGAACTTATTTACTCATAACCTTTTTATGTTAACTTCCCTAAGACGCAAATTACCGCTGGATTAAGGGGTAAGGGTGGTCTATGACTGATGATATTTTCGGATAGCATTAGGGGGGTGCGCAAATTTCTTAGAAATGGGATTTAAAAATATAAAAATGTAGAATGTAGAAATATTAAAATAAACTCCCACCTGCATTTCTTAGAGTTCATAAAACAATTTTAATGATTGGATTGGAGTAAAAAAATTGATTTTAAATTGAGCAGAAAATAAATATATTAAATAGAAAAGTGCAAATGTGGGGGGGGTTACGGTTAGTCCTCTATCTATTATTATACAATGGATTACATTTTCTGTTTTAAGGTTTAAAAAACTTTACTTAGATATTTATTCATGATTATCCTTTATGATTTAAATTCTTTATTGGTTCAAAATTTAAAAGTTTCTATTGAGCGTCGATTAATAAAAAAATCTCTGTTTTATGTTGCAGATGTGCAAATCTTTGTCAGCAGAAATAATGGACAAAGCTTTTTTCAAAAAGACGAAATCCATCTACAGTTCTGCCTACAGTAATAGTCGCCAAGTACGTTTTCCCCGAAAATATTCTTTCTCCCTCTTTTTTTACAGAATTATCCTCTTAAAAATTCTTAGGATCCCCTAAAGGTAATTTATCGTAAGAACTCCATGCTTTTCTCATATTATATATTTTTTCAAATCTTCTTTTTTATATAAAGTTGTTCATTGAATAACGAATTAAAAACAAATATTAGTTAAATATTAGATTAAATATTAGTTATAAAAATTAAATGGCAATTGGGTTATCTATGTTTATATTTGTCTATTACATTTATTCATATATTAATGTAATAAAATATTTCCCTATAAGCCTTTAAATAACTGTTTTCTTATCCATTCTATCTAATCCGATTACTCAGTATATATATTTTCTTGAGTTATTCTTCTTATAGTACGTTCAACAGGGTTAACTTGGTTAACCAGACCCACCGAGTATACGCTGAGTACGTGCTCGTTAAATCTGTGGGTCTTCCTGTGGTCGGTCATGGCGCAGTTTACCACGGGTCCATCAGGTATCTGGAGACTCCCTCCCCTTCAGAGACATGGCAAAATTGTGGAGGGGGCTGTGTGATGAATGAATGTGCCCCCTGTAAAAAGGGGTGGGCGAGTAAATGTGTATGTGTGGCGTGGGCAACAGTACTTCACCTCCGTGGATTCGGTCCACAGTTGCCCACTAGGGAACATTAACCCTTTATGTCCCGACGGGACTTGTAAGTCCCACTTCCCAATGTTCCAAATTCGTCCAATTTTCGGCATGTTCGCCAAATTTAGTTTACTTATAGTTGCAGTCAGTGTTATTCTTAGGATATTTTTGGAGGAGTAAAAATACTCCTTGACTTTTTTAGGAGGCGTGAAATTCATTTATGAGGAGTGAAATACGGAAATATCGTAAACTGTATATAAAGAGACTAATTTTTTACAAAAACGTTTATCTTAATGGACAAACTGAAATCGAAAAAATGAGGATGCTATTTTGGTTTTTAACAATTTTAGCATCTGTTAATATAAGTAGAAAATATTATAAATAATATAATGTATTTTACATTAAACATTATAAATGAAATATTTATATAATGTTACAAAATTTGAGTGGAAAATTTTTTTGATTTTGGTGGGGTGCCATGCATTTTTAAGCAAAACAATTGTTAAAAATTCAAAGCGTGAAAATACGCCTGACTAGTTTTTAAAAGCGTATTTCCTATTTTCAATGCGTGAAATACGCTCTCAGAGGCGTTAAAATTATCACTGGTTGCAGTTACGTAAACTTGTTATATTTTGGATGAGGATGAGGAAAATAATGACCTCGGTCAGTGTGTGTTGTGCTCTGCCATTAAAAAAACTTGGTTAACTATTTTCTTAACCGTGTTAAATTAAGGCCTCTTTAATACAAATTGTGAACATGCCAAAAGCGATTTTGAGAAAATGCACTTGAACAGTTTTCTCATAAGTAAAACACAATTCCTTGGTTTCATTTTTTGCGTATTTTAAAAATGAAAAGGATTCCCCAGAAGGGAAAAATATTTTTTTTAACTTGATGGCAGGTTTTTCCTTTTAATACAGGTTTTAAATTATTCCACATTTAATTAAATAAAGAATACTTCAAAACTTTCATTAGGTTTCCGGACGAGTCCACTTAGAGCAGGGAAGCTACCTCATTTTGCCAACTACTTTTGAACCTGCTGAAGAAGCCAACTTCACTATTCGAGTCATTTCCAGCAAACCCATCAAACTAAAGTAATTAAAAATGATTAAGTATAAAATCCTATTTAAAAAAAGATGCTAAAATAGATGTTGAATATGTGTTTCTATTTTTTCAGATTACTTGATTGTACTCCAGCTATTTTAAAGCCAGCAATTTTAAAGGTAAACTGAAAGGTGTAAGGTTTTACTATTACCATTTAATTAATTATTTTTTAGGGATAGGGATTACCAATCTATCTTAGCCAATCTGACTTTTTAAAGCATTAGTATGATTAAATTCAACGTAATGAAATTATTGCTTAATTTGAGTTTAATTTTTTACGGTTAATGAAATCTTTTTTCGGAAAAAGTCGAGGAAAATTTTATAATTAATTTCATAAGTAATTGTAAAAATTATAAATATTGTGTTCTCCATTATGAAAGTTTTAATTTTGTTTTTAGGCTACTGCTGCAATCGACACCAAAATTAACTCGTATGAAGGAATATTTCTTCAGCTTTCTGACGAGGTAATAATTTAAATCTTTCTTCTAACATATTTTCAGGAATAATACATTTTCTTGAGATATATTCATAAAAATATAATTGGGGTATTTTTTTACAGCACAAGACATTAAATGCTTTTGAATTGCAAGATGTCCTAGAAGTCTGTTTGCCAAATGGTAAGAAATTAATTTTAATTTAAAATTGTCGTAAGTTCTCCCTATTTAATATAAAAATATTTGAGAAATGAATCATTTTGCAGATTATGTAAAAAGCTGCGCTACCCTGGAAGTATGTCGTCAGGTGGTTTTAGCACTAAACGTATCCTTCAATGAATAAATTTTAAGAAAGTGATTTACTGAATTTTGAAATTGATTTATTTTTGTTTTCCTTAACTATTTTAAGTCCACAGGGAATGGAAGATTAAAGTTCACAGACTACAAAAACCTCATGTGTAGTTTAAAGCACTGGCAGGTACGAACATTTTGTTTTATACATGTTATTTTAGTGCGTTTCACATCTTAAGATTTAATGTAAGATACCATAATAGTCAGTTTAGTCATAGATGTTTTATTTTAAAGTAATCTAATACTGAATTCATTAAAACGGCTTAAAACGCTTCTAATGGCGAAATAATAAAGTTAAAAATCATTCGAAATTTAAGGTAAAAAGAATTAAAACTTCAAATAAAAAATTATCGAAACGCTATAAAAATCAGAAATTCGATTATCAATAATATTCAAGGAGATATTTGCGAATGAAGTTTGTGCATTTTCGGGGATAAAAAAGAACTTCCACAAATTTAGAAACAGCGAATTTGATTTAAAGAATCAAAGTAACTGTGTAACTCCAGGGACGGTTATAGAAAAAAGAATACGAAGTGGCTTGACATTAATTGGTTGTTTTGAGACCTTTGCTTGCCGCTTTGTCTTCTTTCTCCTTTTCTTTTTTCCAAGGCTTGACATTTAATTTCGTGAAAACATTTTGGGGGAATGAATTACCAATCTGTAAGGTTAAGCCAAGCATATCAGCTAATCTTTAATAAACGATTTTCAACTAGCAAAGGGTGAGGATAAAGCATCGGTGTATTTTGTGAGCTATAACCCCTCTTTATATCAATCTGTACAGATATCTCACCTAATGGAATGTCCCCACATTGTGTCATCATCATGCTCCAATCAAAGGAGAGTTCAAAGCTCCGGTAATTGCTCCTTTTTCGCCAAGTCGGTCGAACTCATACTTTCTATTCCTGGCGTTCATCTAATCGGGAAACTAATTGGTGCAAGGAAGGGAATCGAATCGGACAGAATGAGGTCACTGTCACCGAATTCTCGGTCACATTCCTAGCACGAAATCGATACCAGCTATAGTTGTTGACCGGACTTTTGCCTACTTTCCCATCAGATACGATTGAAAGCAACGAAAGCGGATTCTCTGATGCTTTAACGTGATAGGTTTTGACTGAACGTTTCTTGATAAAAGAAGGGGGGAGCTAGAAAATATTTAAAAATATCTTAGATCTTCGTAATCACCAAAATAAGTGGTTTAGAGTTGTGCTGTATGGTATGGCTTGGCAAGATAATTATAATTTAATTTAGGCGTAAATAATTCATCATGAGTAATATTTCTTTCGTTATTTATAATTATGATTTAGTGTCATAATTAAATCACTATATGTATCCATAAAATTTTCTAACTAAGGTTAAAATATAAGATTTTAACTATAGGGGAGAGTGTTGTACCTCTGGACAAAAATCACGTTTGGATTTTTCTAAGACAGGTAAAATCACATTTTGACCATTTAAAGTGCCCAACCAATAGTCCTAACCTTTGTGAGTACAGAGATATTTTTTACTAGCCAAAATCTTGAAAATTGGATTTTTAATCATTTATAATAGCATGGAAAAATTTGTGTCCAAAGGTACAACAACCTGTTGTACCTATGGACAGACCCAGTTGTACCTGTGGACACCCTTAAAAAGGGAAATTTTAGTTGAAAAAAGCTAAGAATTAATATTTGTATTGATGCATTACCTTTTAATAACCTATTTCAAGCCTTTTTAAAATTTAAAATAGATTTTTTAAAGTAATGTAGTTTTAGATCGTAAATGATCATTAAAACGAAGTTGAATGATAAAAGTCTTGATTTTTTACCAAAAACACAAAAATCACATGGTATTTTCAGATCAGAATTTAAGATAATAGTTTCATCAATCATGCTGATTGATCTGATAACTTCACTGATCCCCCCCCAAAAAAAAACAATTCGATCAACACTTAGTTGTGCAAGCATTTGGTGGTAATAACAATAATAATTTGGTGGTAAATCTTCTTCAGTGGAAATTTCAAGTTTTTTTAATCATCACACTTAAATGCGATAGGGTTCTTAGGATTTTACACCATATTTTACATTAAATTCCAAGTAGAATCATAAATTTAAAAAAGTAGTTAAGATCACAAAATATTTGATTTTTCATCTAAAATTCACTTCAAAATAATCGCTGACAAATAGATTACCATTTAGAATTAATTGAACATTTATTAAAATGTATTTAGTTAAATGAAACCTGATTCTAAAACGCCGATTAGCTACAGACACCCACAAGAACGTGTCCGTAGGTACAACACTTATGGTGTCCGAAGGTACAACATGAGGTGTTTTTGCATTCAAAGTTCTATAAAAGATAAAAGAATTGAGATCTGACGATTTCTAATATCAAAAATAAAAGTTAAAATCTCGGAGATTCCCCCCATGTATCCCATTTTATCATATCATAATCATAGAGGAAGAAAATAATTAATGTAGTGATGCACTAAAAAAAACTTTGAGCACCTAAAAACAGTAAATTTATTATATAAAATTTAAATAATATTTTAAAGAGCTGATTTCACGTTAGCAACTAGATAGCATCTGTTTACATTCAAAATCGACCACAAATTCAAATTTACATTTTTTCCCGAATTTTAAAATGAGGTGGCTGAAGGTACAACCGTCCGTAGGTACAACACTCTCCCCTATTATTTACCCTCTTGATTTGTCTGCAGGTAGTATTTAGAAACCATACGAAAGGCACATCTAGTGTTTTAAGAGCCGAGAAGCTTAGAGAAGCTTTATTAGATACTGGTAACGTATTGTTAATTTCTTCACTAATAATAATAATAATATAATTCATAACTACTTAATAATACAAACGAGTAACAGTCCCTAGTTTATAACGGACAAAATATTAATGACCTTATGAATATTCCTGATGTGTCCTTGTAAAAGTTTCACACTCATGAACTTATCTAACTGTAATTTATTCCTTTCAATTAGGTTCTTGGTACATTCGTATTAGCCCGTCCATTCGCCAACAGGGGCGATAAGTCGCCAAGTCTGGTAAACCCCGCAACACTACCGTTGATTCTGGTAACCCTGAAAAACGTGGCTAAATCGCGCTAGTCCCGATCGCTGGCGCAAGCGCGCGCAATTTAAAGCGGTACGCCCATGGGTGAAATAATGTGTGCGCACCGCGCAGGTTGTTTTGAACGTAAATTCAACAGTGTTTACAAGGTAAGAACGAAGACTGCATCTGAAAGGTAGGAGTCTAAATGCTTTCGTGTCGTTCCACGTTGCGCCATTTTGCCGTGCCCGAGTCTTTCAATGTTTTGCGTATGCACGCCGGTGGTAGGATCGACCATTTTGCAAGTAAGTTAGTGCAAGAAAAATTATTTTTATGCTCTTACCGAGTGATATCCGTAGTTTTGGTACATCCAAGAATACTGATTCCCCTTTTCTGAATCCTTACTGTTTCTGATTCCCCCACAACGAGTTTGGTTATAGTTAGGGCAGGGGGGGTTGGGGGGGGCGGCAGCCCCCTCCCCAACCACATGAAACTTTTATTTTTTATTTTCTGATGTTATAAAGATGTTTCTGATGTTAAAAAATGTGTTTTCGGCGATTCTGATGAAATCCCGTATTTTGGCGCGTTTTGGCGAAATTTGGCGAAGTTGGCGAAAACGATGGACGGGCTAATACGTAAGTACCAGGTTCTTTTCCGTATGGATTTTTAAAACTTAAAAATCTGAGATTGTTTTTTTTATTAAAATTTCTCGGGACACTAATGCTATGTTTTAGTGAGGAGCATTCATTCGTGTACGGAGCTTTCACATTATCCCCTCTAGTTTTCAAAGAGGGTTATCTTTTCCAGGTTTCCAGGTTAACAACGAAACTTTGTCTTTGTTGGCTCTCCGATACATGAGAAAAGACGGTACTCTGAGGTTCGGAGACTTCGTTTCCTGCATCTTGCATCTGTCAACAGCATTTAGTAAGCCAAGATTGATTGAACTATTTATACAAATTTTCAGTTTTTCTTTAAAATTATTAATTTACCATTTTAAACTAATTTTTTTTTTCAGAGACATTCGAAAAGAGAGACCCTCTTCAAAATGGTTACATCAAAGTGAGCTTGAAAGAAGTAAGTAAAAAAGGATAGTAAAAGAACGCACTATTAAAAATGTTATACTCTGTTCATTTAGAATTGGCGCCTGAGACGTAATGTATTAGAAGCAGTTACTACTGTAATTATCATCGAAAAAATTTTCTTGTGCAATACCAAGGCAGCCGAAACAGAAGTAGGTAGTTAACCCATTAGGGACGGAATTATTTTATCTCTTCAAAATTTTACCCTGTTCTAAATTACCTTCATTGATGTTAATAGAGTGGGAAAAACGATTTTTAATACTTCAGATGTAAATTTTAGGAAATATGGCATGTGACCATATGTTTCACGCTAGTTCGTTATGTGAGCAAAATATGAAAAATGATATAATTTTTCTTGCTTGATTTTATTTTACTTATTGCTTACCAACTGATTATAAACTTCTGATATAACATTTAAAATACTAATTTGAACCTCCATGATTACCTCGAGGACCAGGGGTGTACAGAAGGGGGCGAAAGCGACCCGCCTCTTCCCCGAAATTTGGACAAGGTGTACCAAAGCGAGTTAAAACTCTGGTTTTAGAATACAATTTCCAAAAAATTTATTGGGAAAGACCCTCATACCCCCTTTGGTACTCCAAATTCTAACATTATACCAAATTCACAATATCAAATGCTACAAGGTTCACTGAGACAGGCGTCGTTTTTATGTGTCATTGTTAAATTATATTGTAAAAAGCGATAAATATTTTCAAAATGAGACATTTACAGTTTTTATGAATAACATTCTCAAATATTGTGGCAATCACTCAACTTGATATGAAAAAGGCCATATAGGAAGACAAACCCTAACAAAAATAGCCGGTTAAAAGTGACTAAGTAAAGGACTAGCTTGACCATATGGTAACGCAGTATTTAAACTTATAATTATTATAAATAAATTTATAAAATAAATATATTATTGTCCTTTTTGATGTTAAAACTATATGAATATGCTAAAAGACCGAATTCAAAGCAAGTTATGTGGTAAAAAGGAAGGCTTGAATCTTATTTCACCCCATTTTCATGCCCAGATTCACAGAACTGTTTTCTCAGATCCTTCACAAACCAACATAGAGGGTTAGATTAGTAGCCCCCTGTATTTTTGATAGATTGGAATGTTACCAAGGCAGAAACTATAAAACATTTATTGATTTTAAATTATTTCAGTACAGGGGAAAATAAATGTAAACCATTGTTTGCTGTGACCATATGGTGACGCTAGTACCTAATGACGTCGGCCACTGTAGCTTTGATTTGATACTGATATATTAAACTAATAACGACGAGAGGAAATTACGCTCAACTCAAAAACCCAGATATCTACTACATACAGTTTGCACGTTAACACTTTATCAACTGCATTATGCATTTCTGCAATTTTTTTAATGCAAATAAAAATCGGTCCCTGAAGTTGTGTGATGAGCGTTATCAGATGTTTTTGTACCTGCTTTAGGCGCCAATTCTAAATGAACAGACTATAATGGCGTAATTAAATAGAAGAAATAAAAGATAGTAGATTAAATATCTTATTCATGTTAGTACTACACTAGCGGAAATAGAAATCCCAACACCAAGAAGGAAAGGAGATATCAAAGTGAAATTTATGTCTATGATTGCAAATAGTATCAATGTGAATTGATTAAAAAATCAGCCTTCCTGGATGTTAGGAGGCCGAGAAAACTAGGGAGGAGTGTTGTCTCCATAGGTGTCCATTACCGCTGTCACACGCCATGGTATTGAGTGACAGGGGTTCTAAATGACTTTTGAGGTATTGGAGGACCATGTTGCCTCCTCAGGTAGTCCATATTCATATGGTGCACCTGCGGACGTTGCATACCGGGCTAGGTGATTTCTCCTCATTGACCGGACTTGTTTTGTGGGTGTTGGTTCTAGAGAACGGGAAAGACGGGGTAAAAATGCAACCTAGGGGATTAAGAAGAAAGCTTGGACATTGCATACAACATGTGGTTGTGCATGCTTCTCTTGAAATTTTTCCCCAGGACAGGTGTGAAGGTAAGGACGGTCTACCGGCTGCAAAACCCCAATGACGCAGCTCTGGTTGGAAAAAGTACTGGTGAATCATACCCAGGAGTTGCAGAAATGGAATCCAATGCATCCCCACTCCGTTACCCTGCATCACCACTTTGTGGAACGATTAGAAAATCATTAGCTGAGTGTGCTCTCTCCATTGTCTCTTCAAACTCATACCCAACCGTCGTGGTGCTCCAAACCGAAGCAGGATTCTCTCATAAACACAATGTCATGAAATTGGGATTTTCATTTCCTTATTTCGTGCACTATTTGAAACAGAAAGGCCCATTTTCAGTCCCTTGTTTATAGGCAAGGATGTAAGAAGCTATGCGGACAAAACGGACAATCCGCAGTACTGCAAACGACATCCATCCTACTGCCAATTGTCCTCAGTATGATATACCGGTACTTTGGCCAACCAGAGCTGCTTCATTGAGGTTTTTTAGCCGGTTGTCCGTCCTTACCTTCAGACCTGTCCTGGGGACAAATTTCAAGAGAAAAATACACAAACACATGTTTCATGCAATGTCCAAGCTTTCTTCTTAACCTCCTATGTTGCATTTTTACCTTGGCCTATCCGTTCGTAAGAACCAACTCTCACAAAACATGTCCGGAGAAAGAGGAGAAATCACCTAGCCCGGTATGCAACGTCCGCTGTTGCACCATATGAATTTGGACTACCTGAGGAGGCAACATGGTCCTCCAATCCCTCAAAAGTCATTTAAAGCCCCTGTCACTCAATACCATGACGTGTGACGGCAGTAATGGACACCTATGGAGACAACACTCCTCCCTGTTTTTCTCGGCCCCCTAATATCCAGGAAGGCTGATTTTTTAAGCAATTCCCATTGATACTATGTGCAATCATAGAAATAAATTTGACTTTGATATCTTCTTTCCCTTCTTGGTGTTGGGATTTTTATTTCCGCTAGTGTATTTATGTTCCTAATAGTACAACAACACCATTAATTTAATTTTAAAAGTTATCATAAAAACTCAAATTTATATTGAAATTTTAACATAAAAGGTTGATTATGCCAGTCTTTGATCTTCCCAAAAAGGCATCCCAAAATGCATACAAATATCCTTCTTCTTCACTTATTAATATTTCAAGTTTCATTTTTCTACGATAGGAACTCATTGGAAGATCTTTTACAAAATTTTTAAAGCTTTTATTCCTAAATGAAAATAATATCATAACAACTATTTCGAGTGCTTAAATTTATGCAATTTCTTTTTTTTGCAGTGGCTGAGTTCCTCATTGCAGTGTTAGCTTCAACCCATATTACAACTCTTAAATGAAGTTATTGTGCAATAATTAATAGTTTCATTTATCATCTTTCATATAATTACTATTATGTCATCAGAAGAACAGACATTTTAATTTCTATTGTAATATACATGGCATTATATTCAAAGGTAACACGAAATGATGAGAAATTTTTAATGAAATAGTATTTTTTCATATTCATATCATCTCGAGTGAATTACAACTATCAAATTAAGTAGGAATGAACTATTATTACTCCTTTGTAAAATCTCCGTTCATTCTATTTCACAATAACCGAAACTGGTTAAGAATGAGTTTAACAGGATTTAATTCTCTAATGTTAGAGATTATCTACAAAAAATGTTTGAAATGAAATAAGAACTTTTCTAGAAAACTCTAGTAGAATCTTGAGATTAGAATTGTATATAACTGTAAAAATGTGTTTTGTTATATGCTTTTACTGAAGTTGTGACTAGACAATAACACTAACCTAAAAGTTTACTTTTTGCGTAAATGATTATTTTTAATTCATAGAAATTTAGGTACTACCAACAATTTCGTAAAAATTAGTTTTAAAAGTACTCAATCTTATAATAAAACTTGTTTTATATTTTAACAGGTTTGTAAGAACAAATTTCAGCTATCAAATGTGTAATGTTTTTGTCAGTATGAAATTTAAACATTCAAATGCTCAAATTTTTGTTTAAGTACGATTTTTAGTTTAAACTTAAAAAAGAGTCATTATCTTAAGAACCAAGACAAAAAAAGCATGCAAATTTTCTTGGTTAGTATTGTATTTAGTATTTACAATGTACAAAATGTGTAATTTATGTATACTTCAATAAAAACGGGTCTAACTTTAATTGACTTATCTGGTCATAGCAAGTCAGTATTTTCCTTTTTCTTTGTATCTGGTATACAATGAACAATACCAGAATTTTTTGAAAACAGAAAAAAAAAGAACTTTCCAGTAAAAAAATTATTCTTAAAAAAGTCTACACCAAAAGCTTCAAAAAATTTAGTTTATTAAAAATATTTTAAAATAAAAATCAACAATCCTTTTGCACTTGTTTCAGATTGAATGACGTTAGATCTGTTTCAGCCCTACTTTAGGCTAAGCGCGCACTAGACTTTTGTCACGGCGACTGAGACAAAATTATCACCCTGGCTATTGCTAGAAGCTAGAGCGCGCGCATTAGGCGACGAGACTCTTGGCCGATTGCCAAGAATATCGCCATAGAAATGTTCTGGAAAAGGCCATACCCCTCTCGAAACAATACTGTAATTACGACGACCCTTTCTCACAGGGCTTTAAAATTGTTCTCCATAAACATAAAAAAGTCGACCTTGCTTGCCCCCCCCCCCTAAGTGGAACCCTGGCTACGCCCATGCTTCTAATATTCGGTTAGGAAATTCCTTCTAAATCATCTTTTACACTGTTAAAAAACAGTTCGCCCTTTAACCAATTTGGTGAAAGGTTGGGCTGTTTCACCACAAACTTGGTTCAAATTTAGCTGCAACCTAAGGTCCGGTAACAGGTTTCACCAAGTTTTCGGTGCTTTCAGTGAAAGCACCGAAAACTTGGCGAAACCTGTTACCGAACTATAAATCGCAGCTAAATTTGAACCAGTTTGTGGTGAAAGGTTGAACTTTTTTTAAACAGTGTAGTTTGTGATTTTTTTGAAGATATTTGAGCTCATGGACTTGGTCTAGCCAGCGGCCGGACCAAGGGGAATAAGTCAACAACAACAACAAAAAATATGTCTCGGTATCCAGATATAGTACAAGATGTTTGTTCTGTTCTATGTTCCAATTTTATTTAAATTTTTATAAATACTGCTAAAAAACTCCGCTCAAAAACAGGTTTGATTGTACAGTAAAATCCCGTTATAACGAACTTCACGGGACCGTAAAATTTCTTCGTTGTAACGGAAATTTCGTTGTAACCATACCATCGCTAATTCAAATAAACACGGTTGGGGACTTTTTGGACTTTCGTAATAACGGGATTTTTCGTTGTATCGGTATTCACTGTATTTCATTTCCCGGGATTGTTAGTCCATGAAGAAACTCCATATTTTGGAACCCTACGAAAAATGGAATAATAAATAGTAACTGTTCAGGTCGTGGAAGATTTCATTACATTAGCATTCATTTCATTATTATGCTAAACCAGGGGTCGGCAACCTGCGGATCTTTCGATGTTAAGTTGCGGCTCTCCAGTTCCACACGAAAAAATTAATAATTTATTAACAAAACCCTTACAAAATCAATATTGTTAAGTGCCTAATCAAATCAATGGTGTAACCCAAAGTTCTCAAGATGAGTCAAAACTCTACTTTTGAGGGTAAAAATTCCAAACAGTTACAGGGAGAGAACTCCCAAACACTCCTCAAAATTTTAGGAATATGTGCTGTTTTCCCTTGAAAATTTTTTGACTTATGAAGAGTGTTCCTCGTTTGGCTATTATAGAAGTTCTAAAAAAACGAATTAAAACACTACTTTTAGGGGCAAATTTCCCAAAATTTTTCTGAAGTGGGACATCCCCCCTCGAAAGTTTGCTCTTTATTATAACTAGAGTATTTTTCCTTGAAAATTCTGCCACTTAAAAAATGAGAAGTGCGTTTTGGGTGCAATCCAAAAAGGATGCAAATCCAAATGCTCCCCAACTAAAGTCAAATATAAAAAGCATATAATATAACATTGCAGCAAAACAACAGTGGCTCTTTAAAAACTGGGAAATTTTGTAAATTGTAACTTTTGGATCTTCCGTTTCAATAGGTTGCCGACCCCTGTGCTAAACCAACGATAGTAAAAGGGTCACGTGATTTTGACAACGCTGGAACTAGTATTTCGGAGGGGAGACAGATGGAAGTTGAGGGGTAGTTGATCGAAAGAGGAAGATACATTTGCTTGTATATAGAAGCAAGACCCCAACTATCACCGGTTACCCAACTATCGGCCGTGCAAAGTCTGTAAAAATCACCTGACCCTTTTAGTATCGTTGGCTGAGCAGAGCAGTATGTAGGTAGTAGGTTACTCGGCATTTCTTTCAGCTTGATTATTCATACGTATATCTTAAAAAATAAAACCCCAGACACATTCGCAATAAAATTTCAGAAATTTAATATAGAATATATATGTATATATATATTATGCAGTCAAGCCACAAAAATAATGACAAAACAGGAACAACCTAGTCATAATAACATTAATCGTATTGGTACATCTATTGCAGCATTCATATCACGAGGAAACGACTTCATATATTAAAAACATCAGGACAAGTACAAAAGCCAGTTGTGGCTCGAAAAAATAATCCACTTCAGAAAACATTCCGTTTGGTTAACAGAAATACATATATATCTTATACAATAAATTATATAGTTTAAAATGAACACATGGCCCGATATACAATAGGATTCACCCGTGACAAAACCGCTTTCAAAACTTTAGTGAGCTGTGAGGAAAGAACAATTGATGCTCAACGAATTTTATAGATTTTTTTTATCATATAAAAGCAAGAGATTTGTGTTTATCTCTGCGAAAATGCAAGCTATTTTCAAAAATATGTTAATTTCCAAGATTTTTATATGTAGGTATGTTATTTACTTGGGAAAAAAATTGGCTGCCTTAGAGGATAAAAAAATAAACCAATAGACGAAGAAATTATAATCGAATTACGTTAAAATGAATATTTAGTTTCAGTGAGGTACCGTTTATAGATCTTATTTTAAACTTCAGCTCAATCAAATCTAAATAATTTATTTGTTTTAAATTTCAACTATACTTATTGCATAAAACAGAAGGTAAAATATGCTACTATATTCATGCCCATTTTCATGTAATAAACACAATTCACTTGCAGATTAATTCACATATTTAACGTAATGAAAAAATATGACCTTTAATTACAAAGTAAGTTAGTTTCTATTAGAAGTGTTAAGTTAGCCTACGATTCTATTTAGTAGCGAATCAGTTATAAACGTTCTAGAGCTGTCACTGGATTGGCTTAGTTATTTTGGTACTTAATTTCTCGACTGGGGAAAAACTGTTATTAGGTCATGTCTTGTGGGGTATATAACAGCTTCAATAAAAAATCTTTCGCGGTAGCTGTTGTACTAACAAGATAAACCATCTCCATTTACAGTTCAACATGGTATGAAAAAGACTTTAACAATATATATAAACAGTGCAACAGCAGAGTAACTGTAGATTGAAAATACGCGAGTCAAATAAAACCCAAGTTTGATCTATATGCTTGGAATACGCTCTAGCCACACACAAAAAAATGAAAATTATATTTTGTATTTTAAAAGCTCAGTGGAAAAACGTGTTTCCTGATACTGAAATCAAGTGAAGAATGTGATTTAAATTACAAATTCCTGATAGCGGTTAAGTTTTGGAAGTTAAATTTAAGAATTAGAAGGTTTTTGTTTAAGTCTTGAAAATTATCTATCAATATTATTTAACCTGTTTTTCCACTGAACAGTGGTTTAACATGCAGTGAAGGATTTGATTGACATAAGGGATAGTCGCCGTTCAAATGTTATTTACACTGCGTGATTGAAAATATGTTAAGTCAGTGGGGGTTGGGGCTTGAGAAAAAACGAGCAAGGGAAATCGTTAAAACATTATTAACTGATATGCAATTCAAACGAAAAGTTAACTGGAAAAATTTAGAAGGTTAACGTTCCAATACCCACCCCTTTTTATATAATCAACATAATTTTTCAGGAAGTACTCTTTGCTCACGTTCCAAGTTGGAAAAAAATTTAAACAAGCTGTTATTTTTTTGAAACATAATAATAAACGCAAGGAAGTTTAAAAACGTTTGCTAGTAGTTTTAAAAATTGTTTTATCTATATGAAAAATAAAATATAAACACAGACCAAGTATCAAATTAAATAATAAATATCTGACTGTTACATCTTTTCAATCAAAAGAATAGTTACAAACTAGTAAGTTTCAGTTTGATTTTAAAGGATTTCATGAATACTTAGTAAACAATATAACTCTTTTTAAGAACTAAAGAATAATAAATACAATAAATGCGAAGCACTCAGATCAATCTAGGTGCTATATTCTATTCACTAACATATGATAATTCAATACTAAACACTGCAATACCTAAATATACACTTGAGTGTTACATCTTAATACCTCTTTCTTAATCACTTTCTTAGTTGGTAATTTATGCCACCAATTTTAAATCATTGTAATAATTGATGGACTTCATATAAAAATAAAAACGGTTTTCTGTGGAATATTTTAAGTGAAAATAGACAGTCACACAAAACAGATTAAAGTGGTAAATAGTCTTAGTAAAATAATTCCATTGTGTATAAAATTTCAAACGAGACATTTATGCTATTTTTACGATTAAAATTATTAGATTTTTAACGAGATTTCTATACGAAACAAATATTACTATAACATTAACTGTTGAAACCAAATATTGTAAGCAAACTTTTAATGGAAGTCAGACTATTTAATGAATGTTCGACCTAATATAGATGGTATTTAACTGGTACTATCGATAGAAAATCTATTCTAATTCTTAATTCTTTTGCGTTATGGGGGATTACTGAGTTATCATTATTTTATGAGGAAAAAAAGCAATTTTTGAAAATATTACTCCCATTAAATTTGTTTTAAATTGTAGAGTTATCTTACTAAATCTCATGAAATAAACAATTGATTTAGATTAATGGTTAAAATATGTATTTAATGAATATTTTCGAACGAGAAAAGGTGACGCCGAAGTAAAAATGTTCTATCAGCTTATACCCAAATGTCCTCTCGAAAATTTAGGTAATAACTCAAAATCCTTAAATCATAAAAACCCAACTCATTTGGTCCTAAAAGAATATATCCTTTGGGATCAGAGGTCAAGAGCAAAACTATCAAATCATAGTAACTGTGTGGAAAGTTTGACATGAGATTTTTCAGGAAAATACAGATGAGCAAATTTTTATAGATTAGATAGAGAAAAGCGAACGTTATATTCAATTAAAATAAAATTTTAATTCTTAAATTGTGAAGAATCAATATCAAACTATGCTTAAAGGATTATATTATTATTGTTTATAAAATTTTATTAAGAGTGGATAGAAAAACAAGTGGTAAGTTAATATAGTAGAACAATTTGTAAAAATTGTGAAAATTTATTAAAATGATCCCAAACGAGTAAAAAAGTCCTTTTCTAAAACTTGAGACTGAAAATAAATTCTATCTGAATAATAAAAAAATTTAAACTCTACTGTGTTAGGGCAAAAATAACGTCTGCTTAAGTGCTTGTATTATAATTATATTCATTATCATCACATAAAGAACTGCCATAGTTGAGGCAATGGCAACAGAGAACTCTTCAGAAATTATGCCTATTGCCAGCTTTACTCTAGAATAGGCAAAAGGTATTACTACTACACAACACTAAATGTAATAAAAGTTTTGTGACTTAGCCCACAAAACACGGAAATTCGCTCCTCTTGTAGCTTTGTGTAGTGTAGAGGTAACCCCTTGATGAAGGTTTTAGAATGAAATTTTTTTAACGATGAGGAATAGATAGTCTTAAAAAAAGTTTTTACAAAAGTAAGACTTGACAAATCATTCTTTTTTTTTCGAAAGCACAATTCCGTTGATAAAAAATACCTGTGCGACTGCAATAAACCTATTTTAGAAATACCCACCTAAGTATGTTATAATTTTTTTCAGGTCTCTCAAAGATTACTTAAATAACACTATACAAATAAACTTAAAGTCATCTTGCAAAGGTTTAAAGCTAAATAGTAAATAACTTGACAAATCATTCTTTTTTTTTCGAAAGCACAATTCCGTTGATAAAAAATACCTGTGCGACTGCAATAAACCTATTTTAGAAATACCCACCTAAGTATGTTATAATTTTTTTCAGGTCTCTCAAAGATTACTTAAATAACACTATACAAATAAACTTAAAGTCATCTTGCAAAGGTTTAAAGCTAAATAGTAAATAACTTTTAATTTTTAAAAATTTTACACATTGAAAGATAATTTTCCGTAAATAAATTATGTATAAACTATATAAATAGCAATTTTTTTTAATATTTGTGATGTATAATCACGATTGCTAATACTAGATAAGTAACATTCTTCCTTCATACTCAAATACTTTCTTTTTACTCAAATTGAGAGCTCATTAAATTTATAAAATATCACATCTGAGTAACGCAAGACAAATTTAAATGTTTAAACATATGAGCAATTCAATAACAAATGATAATCTAAAATAAATATCAACCATTATAAATGATTAAGACTGATGAATATTTAAATTATATTAAAAAGTCCATTAAATAAATTCCAGATCATAAGTATTTCTTAAAACAGAATTGAAGGGTTTTGGTGGATGAAGGGACTAAGTTATACAGGGTGATTCAGAAATAATCATCAATAATTTGGGGGGAGGTAGAGGGGCCCTAGACAAGCATATTTCGAATAGGGATAGTGGGGTGCAACCTTACCGTTAAAGAGCTGGGACCTAATGTAGTGCGAGCGCGTTTCAAATGGCCGTTTTTAGAAGCCCCGTGATACGGAACAAAACATAATAAAATAAAAAACATTATTGCATGATGTACAAGAGTATCCGTACTACTTAAATCCTCAATGTGATAGAAATGGGACCACTTTCTAAACCCTGGGGTGAGTTTTAAAACGTGCAATATTAATCTCTTAGTCAAACAATAGAGTTCCCTTAATGGTGTTTAGAAAAATGATGATCGGGGAAGGAATTTTCAATGATCAAACTGTTTCGATGATCAATGTTACAATCATTGGAAATTCCTGCCCCGATCATCATTTTTCTAAATACCATTAAGGGAACTTCATTCCTTGACTAACAGATTAATATTGCACATATGAAACTCACTCCACGGTTTAGAAAGTGATTCAAATTCTATCGAATTCATGGTGTAAGTAGTAGGGATACTTCCTTACCTCATGCAATAGATTTTTTCATTTTATTATGTTTGGTTAAGTCACACGGGCCTTCTAAAAACGGCTTTTTAAAACGCGCTCGCACTACATTAGGTCCTAGCTCTTTAACGGTAAGGCTGCTCCCCACCATCCCTATTCAAAATATGCTTGTCTAGGGCTCCTCTACCTCCCCCCCAATTATTGATGATTATTTCTGAATCACCCTGTATAGCATAGGTTATATACATAACCCCTTCACACATCTCCCAAGCCCTTTAATTTACAGAGTGAAAATTTTTTAGACATAATTATTGAAATAAGAGTTAAGCAGAAGATAAAATTAAGTGAGGCATTGTTTTAACATAAGCCATTATATGACTCAACTACGTCAATTTCCCAAAATAATAAGAGTTAAAGATATTTTTTGTTCATCTGAGAATTAACATTTAAATCCTTATACTTCAAAGAGTTAAAAAGGAATCTATTTGCGAGCTATCACTTCCAACATTTTCTTCCACTTAACTCTTTTTCTCGAACCCTTTGAGATATTATTACAATCAAAGGGTCTCACCAAGGGGTTTGTTTTAAAAAAGAACGAGTGTTCTACTTTGCACCTTTCCGACGCCGAGTTAAGTTTAAAGGCTGAGCTGCATTCGCGGGGGCTCATCACAGATGAAGTTATGTAAAAAACAGTCTCTGCGAAGGATGGCGTGTTGAAAGCACCCTTTTCTACCTCCCTTTTAAATAACATATAAAACTTTCAAAATAAGGAAAATGAAGGTAAGGAAAGTTAAGTTTGAGAGTTTAACCACCACATACCTTTAAGATCGTTTAACGATTACATACCTTACAGAAATAAACAACTTTATTCATATGGGTGCAAAATAAACTACAACACTTTGGTATAGTATAATGACAGGAATTCGAAAGTTTTAATCTTAATCTAATAACAATCTATTGCTTGACTTGAAATACTTGAAGATTTTTAAACAATTATATTTTCAGAGTCCCAAATACTGTTTAAAAGGAACCTGCAAGCTATTGGGAAACGGGTCGAAAGAACCAGTGTGCTACAACACGCCACAAGTAAGGAAAGCTAGCAAGTGGTGAACCTTGCCCTAGTATTTAAGAAAACAATAAGTGCTATTGCAGTTATTTTTAGGTGAATCAAAATTTTTCTTCTCGCTTAATACTTCTAATTGTATACAGCAAAGTGCACAAAAAATTCACCCTTTTGTACAGATGGATAAAAAATGTTGATCTTTCTCGTTATCAGGTATCCCTTGTAATAAGTTGCTAAATATTAAAAATTCCAGTTTTATTTATAGTTAATATCATTAGGGCTAGCCAAGAATATGATAAATTTAAACTTTATTTTCTAGAATTTATCTCGAATGCTCAGTGGGATTCATCTATTTGCAACGGTTAAATTTACTTGACAACTTATTTCAAGACCTTCCTCTCTAACGAAAAAGGGGAAAAAGGTACACCGTTATTAAAAGTTCAGCAGCAAAAAGCTCTTCCGTTTCTTAAAATCTAAAGTCCATGTACATATAGAGATCTCAGAAGGGATTATTTTGGTGTGCAATGCATAAGTAACTGCTAAAACTCAGTTTGCTTCTTGCGTCGTCGGTGTTAAGTCTCTGAACCTCCTTGAGCAAGTACGTGTCCTATGAGGTTATTGAGAAAAAAATGCCCACGGTTACTTATATATGCACTAATTCAAATACAAGTTTCTTAAAGAGAGCCAATTATAAGTTGAAAAAAAAAATAAAGTTGCGTAAAAATGTAATTACTTTACATTTTTGAGGAATTATTATTTGAACACTAAGATAAGAATTTTAGAGGTAATTTTCCCGTTAAGTTTTTTCGAATAATGACAATTAGAGTCATAGTTGAACCAAAACTACAAAATTAAGGCGTTGTCTTGATTATAATTAGTCCTAGCCTTTGTTTCCGTTGTTAAGTAATGCAAGTTGGGGCGTTTTCATAACGGAAATTGTATATTTAGTAAACCGAAAGATTGCTATAGAAATTGTAAACGAACTTAATTTACTGAAAAAACTATACTGAATAGTTACCAGAAAATCAAATGTTAGAGTACATTTTTAAGTATTCTTCATCATTGAAACTGCATGAACTAGTGCAATAATAAGTAACTGCGATGGTTTATGACACGAAAAAAGAAAACGCGGTGTTGAGGTACCAGTTCGATCAATCTCCAGTAGCAAAGATACAACGAAGCGTGAGACGGGATGGAACTTGTGAAGGCAGCGAGAGAGAAGATGAGAGAAATAAAGCCGAATCGGAAAAAGTCCCTCGGGATGAAAAGGGGGCAGACACAAGAGATGCACGTCGTCGTTCGTATGGAAGAAAGGAAACTGAAAAGTAAAATCGACAGCAGTGGCGAGTTTCATTCCATTGTCCAACCCAAGAGAGGCATCAAACTTTCCCCTCTTAAGTACCTTACCTAGCGTGAAACAAAATTTGCATTAAATCGTAAAATTTCAGCAATTTTTATATACCTCTGAGAGGTACGACTGATCTTTTGTTAGTCACTCTTGAAGGCATCGAGCCAAAATAGAATAAGATCCAATTCAATGGTAGTTGATGAACCCATACAACTTTAAAAGCTCTTTTAAAGAGGACCAATTGAACCATTGTTTTGCGTATATTTAAAAACAAAATACGTATATTTTGACTCTTCTCGTGAATATGTGGTGTGTTTGGAATTCTGTTAATAGATCAGAATAAAATCTTATTGAAACATTAGTTATACGAAATTCAGCTTTGGTAAGAAAATAATTAACCCACGCATTCATTCCAAAAACACGCAATTCTAAATAGCCTACTAATCCACTTACTCATACAAAGAAAGCCTTCTAGCAAGAACCACTGTCTAAACAAACCATCCTTAGTCTACTGCTCATTTACTTTGCTAAACGCGACTTAGATTCACTCCACAAAGGCGACTAATCCTCTTTGCCATACAAAGGGTATATCAAGTATTTGAACTTCTACATCGAACCTCACACGATCAAAAGATAGGACATTTGTAGTGTTACGAAGGAGATTTTGCAATAATTTCTTATCACACATACAATTAATTATTAGTTTATCTCTGTTTAACGTCGATATTTTTGATGGCGTGAGGCTTGCTCGAACCTGCATTCACTCAAATTAACTTAAGAAACGAGACCACACCTTTCTTAAAACTTAGCCATTATTTTCTCTCTGTAACCAATCAACACGCCACTGCGACCGATCATCACACTAATTATCATAAAAACAGGCGTGGCTTCTTACGCCGTGAGGAGGTGTTGTAAAGGAAGGATGGTAAGTCCCTCATAGTATGTCCCTGTGCACCATGGTCTGCCCCCTGTATGGCGACGGGTACTCGTAGTGCTCCGGGGGCGTGTCGTGCGGCGGGGGCGGGCCGTAGCCGCGGTGGTGGTCCATTCCCATTCTCTCGTCGAAGTAGTCTGGGCGGGGCCTGCCGCCTCGAGGGGGAGGGCCGTCCCATCCGTAGGGAGGCTCGTGCTGAGGAGGCGGTTGATCGCGATACGACTGGGGGTCGTGCATTCCGCGAGAGGCGATGGGCGGTAACTCCCTTCTAGAGGGTTGCCGGTAATCGCCAGGGGGGTCGATGTCCATCGGCGACATGGGCTGCAAGAAAATGCATTCTGTTGCATGAAACGTGGATTGTTTTTTCTTAAAAGAGCTAAAAAAATAAGACTAAAGAATCGTGAATATTAAAACCAATTTATAAACAGGACTCATAATGGCATTGGAAACATAATCCTGTGCCAAACACTTGTTACTCTTAAGTTGTATTACTATTCCACAGAATAAAAAACCAAGTTGGTTAAAAAAAGTGCATAAATTCGTAGAGTCTACTTCTATACTTTTAGCTAGTTAAACTGTAAAATGAAGATTAACAAACTATTTAGATGTATTTAAAAAAGCACAAAAAAGTGTTTCAGTGGCTATGAAGGTAAAGGAGAGGTTTTAATAAATAAAATTAATCTCCAAGAGATATTTTTTTTCACAAATGAAATCATACAACCTTAAAATCATACTCACCAAAAGATTATAAAATCGTGTTTTACAAGCTCATTCATAAATTGATTCAACAATGTAACTGTGTTCCGAAAAATTTACCAACATGATTTACCATGGACAATATGTCACATAAAAGTTTAATCAGTGTAATAATAGCTCAACTTTAATCATACAGTAGCTTAATCTTAATGACACAATCCCTTTTGTTCCCATAGTATATGTCCACGATAATCACATTAAAGTTCAATAATTAGTAATATGATGAGCTAATGAAATCGAATGCAGAATATAAACACCTTAATTACAAAAAAATCAGGTGGTGAGTATGCATAAATAAGCTTGAAGCACAAAGCAGAGCAGGGTAGGCCAAAGCATTTGAACAAGTTCTTGACTTGCTCCGTATAGCACAGGTTGGGGAAAGGTTGCTTGTAGGATGGTTTAAACAAAAGTTCTAGAGCTTGGTTCTTTCCATGTACAAAATACACCATATAAAAAAGTTCCTGGGCAGTGTTAGAGCTTCTTTTTAAGTTATTTGTAGTTTAGGCTACTTAAGTAGGAGACTGTCCGTGGATAACCGAAGATTAAAAAGGAGGCCCGATATATAGTCTTAAACATTCCGATAAGTCCTTTTCTGAACCAGTCCAATATACTTTGAAAAGTTTCAGCTGAAAGTAGTGTCTCCGTACCTTTAAAAGACATGAATGGATGTTATGAGTGTCTTTTAGTTTTCATTTACGTTAAAAGCAGTTTAATGCTAAATTAGCTATGCAGTTTGTAAAAAACAGAAAGCTGTTTATAGTTAGAGAAATAGCTGTTAGTTACACATGGTTAAAAGAATTGGGAAAGTTATTGCTCAAAATGTTAGCCAAAAGAGAAAATCAATTTTTTATGCGACATTAAAATAAATTAATCTCCTTTCTTTGGAAATATAATTATTAAATATATAATAGAAACTGTTATGGTTCATTAGTTATGGAAAAATTGAGGTTAACCTTTTCATAAAATTACCAGGAAAGTAATGGTTTAAAAAGTTTTTTTGCTCTTTTTAAAGTTATTTAGAGGGATAGAACAGGAGACATTTTGTTATCGTGTTGGTGGAAAACTCATTGATGCTCTTGCTATCCTAAATGACCCTAGAAAATTTAAACTCTTTTGTCTATCATATGAGGAATTAATGTGTGAGGCAGTATTTAATTTGAAGTCATTTTGAATTTTAAATACTAAGATACACATTTTTAAAATATTTACTTTTTAAAATAAAAATAAAAGAAAAAGAACTCAGTTGAAGAATAAAAATTTTAATGATGAAAAAAATATTTTTATATGTTCACTGCCCAAGATATTATTTATGGGAATGTGGAAGATTACAGCAATGGTGAGTAAATAAAAGAACCTAACTACTAAAAGAAAGTTGGAAAACAGTGAATGGGGTTAAGCAGAGAGTAATAAAAACAACTAATGGGAAGCATAGAGGGAGGTACCTCATCCATGTGCCTTCCTCCCCTGTCCATTCGGTAGTTTAGTCCTGGGGGCGTGGAATTATGTCTCAGAAGTCCAGCTCCACCGGGGGGAGGGTTGCGGTGGACCGAAGGCGGTTCTTCAAGGCGTGGGGAGGGGAGGGGCCTAGGCACAGGGGGCGGGGTCTTCACCGGAGGGTGGGTGGCTTTCCAATACGCTTCCAGGAACTCGGCGAGGTGCTCGCACGCTTCTTCCAACTGGTTTTCGTCGAGCACGACGTCGAACATTTCCTTTGAAAATATTTTGAGTTAGCTACTTAATTAGGAAGTTGAAAACATTGAACATTATAAGTAAGGTTTTATTTTGATAAAATGCTGGTTATATTGATATTGACTAGATATTATACCAAGAACGATTCTACTCAAAAATTTAAATGATTCAATATCATTAAGGGGTGAATTATTTTAACTTTCCATTAGCACTGATCAGGCAGAAGTGCATATTCATAGTCAAACAGGGTGGGGCAAATAAAAGTGGTCCGAATGAGTGAATACAGAAGTATAGCTTTATAGAACTTTTATTTCCTTTCCTCTGCGGTTTCTATCAGTGGCGGATCCAGGATTTGGTTTTGGGGGGGCTAAGAATTTTCATAACCGAATTGAATCTTCTTGTTAATGATAATACAAGAAAGGTAGTGAATTATCCTACTCAAACCACAAAAAGGGGGGTCTGGGGGTACTTCCCCAGAAAATTTTTGGAATTTAAGTCAAAAACCCCACTTTTTCAACTCGTTTTGGTACGCCTCATCCGAATTTCGGATATAGAATTTTTGCGTTTTGACAAACTTTGTAAAATATTAGACGTTTTGGGGGGGGGCTTCAGCCCGAAAGCCCCCCCCCCGTAGATCCGCCACTGGTTTCTATATAACATTGAACTCTGTTCTCCGGGTAATTTTTTTTTCGCCCCAACCTGTATAGGCATATTTTCGACGTTCAAATTTTAAACCTATTATCGAGCTAAGGATAAGGTCATATCAAGGCGGCTATTTTAATTAGAAGGCTATGTAAAAGAAGCAAATTTATTTAAGTTCATAAATGTACCACGTAATACTTATTTGCTTAAAAATAAAATATTAAGGCTTACTGGAACGCATTGAGACAACTTTTCAGCTGCCACCATTTGTACGTTGAGATTCCGGCTTTGGGATTTACCCCGGGATTTTATGAGTCTTTGTAAGACCTGAAAACCAATAAAAAACACTGTAGCTAAAGGATTGAATGCCAAACACATTCCTGCCTAAGTCCACATGATGCATTCATTACCTTGGGAGAGGAGATTTTGACGTAGACAACGATGGGCGCGAGCGAAGTCTTGAGTAGCTGAGAAGGATGGTTGATGGTGTCGCAGTCGAGGACCACTAACTGCAGGGTGCGCGCGAGCTCGAATATGCGCTCGATCTCGGTCTGGACCTCGGCTGAAAAGGGAAATTTTATTATCGTCTAAGAATGGTCTCCACTTAATTGGGAATTGAGTAACTCATTCATTGAGTAATATTGAATACACTAATGACTGACACTGCAAATGCTCGGCACAAAATTAAACACATTTATTAAAGCTTATTATGTCCTCAAATGAAAAAAAAACCACTTTTATTGGTTTGTACAGTAGAACACTTCAATACTGTAAAAAACGCAGTGAATCTGAACACATCAATGTAAAAATAAGCAATAAAAAATTTCAGCATAAATTCCACAAGCAGTTCAATTATTTTAATTAATTTAAATAATGTTCCGATCGACCCGAAGAGGGGAGTAGATAGGATATCCAAAGTTATTTTCATCCATTAACTTATTGTCACCCCTTTTCCATAAAAGTGAAAAGATTAAAATCGAAATAGTAAAACAATTTTTCCTAAATTCTGGAAATTTAATTTATCTTTTTGTGGTTTTACTTAAGGTGGTCTGCAACCCCATAGCCCCTTTCCCAGATTTTGCCCTTTACAAGTGTACACTATCATGCAGATAATATATATTTTTATATTAAATATGACACTTCATCGTTAGCTTTTTTGTTTTTCACTATATCACTAAATTAATTAGGATAAAAAGTTGGTGAACTTTGTTTGGCTAATTTTAATGGTTTATATCCTTAAAACATAAATCTATGGGTGAATTTACCTTGACAGCAGTTTGCAAAAGCAAAAACTAAGTGTTCCAATTCACGCCGTTTTGCCGTCCCTTTTGTGTTGTGATATTGCGGTAGTGTCCTGAATATGTATGGGAAATGTTAGAAATGTTCTGTAAATCTTACCAAGACAAGAACTTCGGCTGTTTGCTCTCTCCATGATAGCCCGTTTGCCGGGATTGTTCAAGAGAGATCGCTTAGCCAGTGAGATGTCTGCCGTTACCCGAGTAATAATTATTCTGAAAAACAAATAACTGATATTAGAAACAAGATTGCAAAACTTCCAGAACACTTTACAAAACGTTATTAACGTTAATTTAATAATGTAGCAAAGGGGTAAATTCTCAACTTTCGCTACTCGTGGTTAAAGTTTTCACTAGAATCCTTATACTTCGGCAGGAACTCTACGATCTAATAAGTTTAACCAAAAAATTTTGAAAAAAGTGAAATTTTCTTACTAAATAAATCAAACAACATAAAAAAGTATTCAGACACAAAAACGCGTTAAGTTGTTTTTCTTACAATGATGGTCTGGTACTGTAAAACTATTTCATTGCAAGCAGAGTGTTAAGGCAGGAAAGCCATGAATTCCTAATACTGTAAAACTGTTTCACTGCGAGCATAGTTTTATAGCAGGAAAGCGATGAATTTTCAATACCTTTACAATTTTAAGAATAATATGACATCGTCGAAAGGATATGAATGTCTAGGGTCGGATGGGGGAAAAATGGATATCAGGATTTAAACAGTTAACATTTGTAAAATTTAATGTTTTTTGGCATGATTATTTTTAAGAGCTTTAATTGGAATCAGCATGGATTAAATTTCATTCCAAAACATTACATTTCATAAATGAAATGTGCTAAAATCCATTTTACCCCACCTAGTGATCAGAAGGGAAATGTCTCACCTTCCCTCGAACCGGTGTTTGAGGTAATCGAAGAGGGCTTTCTGCATCATGTCCGTGACCTCGTAGCCTTTGAGGGAGGGGCCAACCAGAACTACAGGTCGCATTGAAGGCACTACGTCGTAGGGGGGAATGTTCTCAGACTGGAAAAGAAATACAACTCATGACTCTAGAACTTATGACTCTCCTTTTCAAATGCACCATATTGATAGAAGTATCAGCAACTCGAAATCATTTCATACCCAGAAAAATAAGATTCCAGTTAAAGTAAAAGAAGTTTTGAAGATTTTAAATTTTAAGATAAATTTTAATTTACTCAAATAAACATAAGTGAAATGTGTTAAAGTCAAACCTGTTAAAAAATTTCATTGATGCTGGATTTTCATTAAAACATAATGCATTTATTTAGAAAGTGAATTTAATGGTTTTTAATCGAACATTTTAGTAAAACAATAAATTCACTTGACTTAACCAATTGTTGAATGAAATGCAAAAAAATATTTAAGCTGATAATTCTTTTAAAATAATAATTTAAATAACTGAAAATAATCTAAAGAACGTCAGAAACTAACTTTTTTAAAGAATGGTTTTTTCTTTTCCTTGGCTGGCGGCGTAGTGACAGTTTTCGCGAGTTTTGTGTTCGTCATACTGTCATTGTCGTCCCCAGCTTGGTTTTCCATTCCATTCTGATCCATATTATCGAAGCCTGGAAGGAAACAATAAAATCGTTCATACCCTCCAAAATAAAGCAGTACTGTGCAGATTGAAATAGCATTATTTCAAATCTACCAGCATAAAGAGCATAGCTCGGCTTACAGGAAAGACATTAAGTCATTTCTGGCTCAACTACTCTTAACGACGTTACGCCAAATTTGGCGATAATCAATTTATTTCTTTTGCGCTATTCAATCTAATCAACCAACAGATGAAATTTCATAAAAAAAAGATTAATTTATAATAGTACTGTAAAATTAACAGTAAGGTACTGTAAAACGGGTTGAATTTATACTGAAACCAAAAACCCTTTTTACATAACATATTTATAAAGTTTTGAAATTTCCCTAAAAACTTTTTTCACAATGAGTATGTTTCTACCTGGCGTAGGTGGAGTTGAACCTCTGGATGTGGACTTTGCATTTGCTAAGTCTGCGATTGCACCGAGATTGGATGATGAGCTAGTTTTACTAAAAAGAAAACAAATTGAATTTAAAGCTTGTATACAAGTACAGCACATAAGGTAGAAGAAAATTTTAAATTAGAATTAAAATATCTGCATTTCTAACCACTATCTTAAAACCCAACTAAAATATGAATTTTGAAAAAAATGTTTGGTCTCTAAACCCAATAAAAAGTTTTTTTACTAACAAAATATTAAATATTAATTTTCACATAAAACTATTATGCCCCCAAAATGCTAAAACACTATTAGTATTAAGGGGACTCAGTACCAAAAAAATTTAATTTTTTATTTTTGAGTTTTTTATTAGTTTTTGGTGCCAAATTATCTGTTACCATCATGTAATGGAATATTAAACACAAAAAGTTTTTTAAAAAAATTATTATTTTCAATATCATAAAAAAACAACAAAAAATTCAAAAATTTCACTAAATTTTGAAACGCTACTCCTCCTTCATTTCCCCTTTTTTTTACTAGCTTTTTTCATTTTTATGTTAAATATGTTCTGTAGTATAATTCTATGTGGGGGATTTTGGATAATCATAATAGTTTTTGAGAAAAAAAAACTTTTCGGTGATTCCCATTTAAAAACGTGAAAATTCTAAGATTTTTACCCTATTTTGCATGATTAAAAAAATTCTGGACCAAAATCATTAAATTTTGGAACATACATTTTTTTGATAATATTACCCTATTGAATATAAATACCAAGTTTTATAACATTTGGTTCAGTAGAAAAAAAGCCTTAGGGTTTTAAGTGCTAAAATAGTTGTTTTGAGAAATATTTATTAAAAAAATATGTGGTAACTATGCTCAATAAACATTGGAAATTTGTTATGCTTAGAATTCGTGCATCACTATGAAATTTGCTGAATCAATTTATGAGAATAAACACCGATTTGAGAGCAAAATCCAACTTGATATTTTGACCGATTTGGAGGTACTGAGTCCCCTTAATGGAATTTAAAAATTTTCCCCTTTTTGAAGTAGGTCTGTAAACCAGACCGTTTAGAAATAAGCTACATGACCACATCGTGAAGATTCTGTGTACAGTTTAGTCAGTTAACAAAAAATACAGCCAAAATATTTTAAAATTGAAAATATTGTTTTAAATTTGCATTCTTTCTATTTTCCTTTACTATTTAAAAGGTTAAAGGAAGTTTATGTTTTCCCGTTTTGAAAGGAATACCTAACGTACAGTTTCCTAGTAGTCTGTGTCTGCTGCAAACGAAGATTTTCGAGTTTCACAGGACTGGGAATGAATCCGATGTCGCAGCCTTCTTTAACCAGACGACCGATCCACCAGTCATTGTTGTATTTCTGAAAAAAAAGTAAGGGTCAGTATTCAAATGCAGGAGAGACATGATCAATGATCATAGCTGAATCGTTATAATAAAATAAGATCACTACATATTGGAAAATACGCCTTTGTGATGGACTATACTAGACAGCAACTTAAGTTGAACCTACTACGTCACTAACACCACGTTCCCATCGTGGTGTCTGAATTTCGAGTGAAACAAAGAACGTCAATTTTAAAGTATGATTATTTCGTTAAACCCATGTATAAATCACATGTCTTTTTATCACAATTCGCGTATCGAAATTCCTCCTATCAACCCAACAGGCTTTGTGTTAATTCACTTTCTCCCTCCATGTAGTGACGTACTGGGTTCAGGAAATGTTGCTGTGAAGTATATATATTTACACTGAGTATGATTTTAATCTATATTCATGGGAAATTTTAATATATTGATTTAGACCGTCATATAAATCATTTTTAGAGATCCTTTCATTTCGAAATAGCACTTAGACTTTCATTTCGAAATAGCTGTAGGATCTTTTCATTTCGACTTGATACAGAACAATCCTTCTTAATTTCGCATAGGATTACTCCCATTTTCATTCCCCTCAAGGTTACAAAGATTAACATTTACATCCCTTTTTAAAAACTAAACGTCAAAAATTATTAACACTTAAAAATATCTGATAAAAATGTAGTTTCTAACAATGCTTCAGCAGTGCGTTTGAAAGTAAAAACACTTAAGGAGTTTTATACAAGCGCATAAGAATATTGAGGGGAAGATAAAAACTTTAAAAACTACATTTAAATTAAAATTTGATATTGCTGAGCAACAAAAAAGTCCGGTAATCAGACTTTGTACTCGGCAAAAAGAATGAATGACCGCATAATGAAATATCTAAATCCCGTTTAAAAGAGTCGCAAAGAAATGCAAAAAGATTTACACACCTCTTTTATGTGCAGATAGTCTTTGATGCCAAAAGAGATGGCACAACCGTGGACTGGTGAATCGTCGTCGAGACTTCCATCGTAAGCAACGTTAGTACGCACTGCAAACGCCACCACTTTCGTCTAGAAAATGAAGAACTCGTTAAAAAACGAACTAAAAATAACGGTACTTTATGATTAACCTGTCGCAAGAGCCAAGTGTTTTGATAAAACTCTGAAAATAAACAAATATCAATCTAAACAATCAAAATAACTTAACTAATATGGTTGTGTCAAGAAAGGATGCGTAGTGACATCTCATCCGGAGATCGGGAACTATTCTCCCATCCAACAAAGCTGAAACCGCAAATGACCCCCTAGAAGGGGCAAGATACCATTTGAGGTCATTTTAAGGGGTCGTTTGTTGTTTCTCCTCTGTTCGATTCCGGATAACTGGCGATCTCTGGATGATATACGGATTCCGAGTGGTACTTGACACTATCTTTAGTGCTACTTTCAATTTTTATTAGGTTTTGAAGAGTTTGTTTGTAAAACTTAACCAATAAAACCTGATTAGCGAGATTGGTGCCCGACTAATCCTTAAAGTACCGCAAAATAAAGATATACTTATTGTAACTTATATAATGTACTTATGTACATTATAATGTACTTATATAATGTGTCAAAAAATTAGCTTTACAACTTTACATCATAACGTTAAATTATAGAGCCAGTTAATAGTAGTTATTCGTCTAGGTAAACTGAAAGTTGTTTTCACACTTGCAATGTAAAAAGTATCACCGTGGATCTGGTGATGAATTTAATGAATGCTTGAGTATGAATGAGTAAATAGATCTAACAGAAACAGTTTTGTTTCTCCATATTTAAAACCAATTCAAACTGAACCTGTTATTTGTTTAAAAGCTTTAATATTTTGTAATTTAATATGAATTTTTAAGGTTCACATTTAATATAATCTAAGTGATTATTGAAATATATGGCAGCAAAAAAAGTATTTTTCCATTGCTGTACAGTTATTTGATTTAATCTTTAACAAAAAAGTATAATTCCAATGTTAAAAAAAATAAGAAACAGCAATGAAAAAAATTACTTTTTAAAATTAAACAATTCTAATATTATCTATTAAAATATAGAAAAAAAATTAAATGTTTTTTAAAAATGTGAATTTTATTTTTTATCATGAATAACCATAATTGAAAATACTAAGGATAATACTGAGAAGCTAAAGTTTAATGATTAAATATATTTTTTAAAAGAGGAACTTTTCAAGATTATACAGTCATTTCCTAATCAGGTAACACACGATTTAAAAAGAATTTAAATTAGAGGGTTATTTTAAGAGACATCAAGCTAATCAGAATTTTTACATACAAAAATACATCTTGAATTTGATTTTTATTAAATAAAAGGCAACACTGAAGTTTTGAACTGAGAAACTTTGAAAATATATTGTACTTACGTGTCAAGCCATCAAACATTTTGCCAAAACCAAAACTGTTGCCAAAGAGTAACTTTGGCGTCAGTATCATGTCATCCCAACTAATTAATCAATGAAACAAATAACTCGTCAATAAACACAAAATAAGCTTTCTATAAATAATAATTTTATCATTAAGACCTGAATAATTCCATAGGTTTTAAAATATATCCAAGATATCTTTTAAATATCTGGTTGGTTCCAGTTCTTGAAGAGAATTATGATTATACGTTATTTGAGCTAAGTAAATTTTAAGAAATAGTGTTGGTTTTGGCAAAAATGTTAGATAGCTCAATGCGTACATAAGTACCAGATATATTTTTATCTAAATTCTAAACAATATTATTCAATATCTTAATACATATGTATTAATTTGGTATTTTGTGACAAATTTCCATTCAATAATTATTATAATATTACTATAATTGAATCGTCAGTTGGAAGAAGGGAATAAGTCCAAAAACCAAGTTTCGAGAAAATCGAAAAAACTGTTGGAATATTCATAGTATAACCACCAAATTTTTACTGGAAGTTTAGAACCCTATTTACAAAACAAAGCAACCATCAAAACAAATATAAGTAAGTTCAAAAATATTTTACAGTCAAAATAAGTTGATGGACTTATTCCCTTCTTCAACCTTATGAAATTTTCCTGATAAAAAAATCTTGAAAGACCCTTAAATTCACATTTAAATTATATTTCTCCTTAGTTTACACCAGAAAAGGATAAAATAAAAAGAATAAGACAAATAAAATTCCAAATTATAGTGAAACTGAGTTATTAAAGCAGTATCAATGGAGTGAATGAATATGAATGGAGTCAAACATTTCCTGCATAAAAAAAGTTTGAAAAAAAAATTCAAATTAAGAGAAAATTTTATTTTAACTTAGTTTACAGCACAAAGAATATGAAAAGAAAGAAAAATTAACTTTAATTCCGAATTAACTTAAAAAATAGAATGAATGGGCATCGATTTCACAACTTCAAGGGGCGATATCTTCCTATAGGCTTTTTGTGCTCAAAACAATCTCCAAGCTTTGCTCTACACATGGGTGAAAAGAGGGGGTCGCAAAAAGCACAAAAAGTCGATTTGTCATTTTTTTGGACTTATTCCCTTCTTCAAACTGACGATTCAATTATTAACCATAAAAATTTCAATCCTTCTCAATACCAAAATTTTGATGTGTGATACTTTTGAGAATTTAACTATACACTTATTAAATAATACATTTGGATAGACATTTTAGTTCTTTAACGTTTGTAATAAAAAATAGGAAATGCAAAGCTAAACAACTATAATTCGAAAATTAATTTTATATTAAAAATGAGGTTTTTATATTATACGTATGCAAAATTTTAGTAAAATTTAACAAATCAAAGAAAATTATACACAAATATAATTTTATTTAATAAGCGATATTTCTTAAATTATCGAAATTTTGTCATGAAATATTGAGAAAAAATACTTTTTAAACTTAAAAAAAATTGTTTAAAAATTTGACTTCTAATAGTACAATGATAGTTATTTAGTGCATTGTAAGTTTTTGAGCAGCTTCAAAAGCAGCATAATAAATGCTTTTATAACCTCAAGTACTTGGTTGTTATCGTTTGTAACTTGAAATACCCGAGCTCCATAAGGAACCTCAAGTACTTAAAATAAGATAAGGAATTCTTAAGAGAATGTTTATGCACAGCCACTTTCACGCGATAAAAAATATGCAGCTAACTTGTTATTACACTAATTATTTAAACTTTTCATTTTGTAAAATATCCAACAGCTTTTTTTCTTATGTACCAAATGTTTCAAAATGTTTAGAATACACCTAAAAAAATTACAACCGCATTTGTTTTATAAGTTTCTTACATTTTAAACTAAAGTTGCTTAGAAGCTTTCTTATGATTACATAGCTGCCAAACCATAGTAGGAAATCGTTCCGATTTTATCTCATTTTATCATCCCAATTTTTAAATCATGTTACAAAAAAAAACTCCAATATCATAGTAATCATCTACTGCCTATGGTAATTTAGCTTCAATTTTCAGCATGTTATTAAGTTGTACCAGCGATAATTGCACCTTTAGGTGCAAAAATTTATAAAGTTTATTTCAGTTCCCGGTTTCAAATTTTCCAAAAACTTTTGAATTAAAAATTAAAATATTTTTTCGAATCTTTATTTTATTTGGATATAAGCCACATGAATACAAGGCAATAATTTTCCCCCGCATAGTTATTTCTTTAGTGGGCATACGAGGGTTAAACTGTTCCGTATTTCAGCTACTTAACGCTTCTCCTTTTCAAATTTGAAACAATTTAATGTATTTTCGAAACAAGACCCGAAATCGGAACGGTTGGCAGCTATGCGATCATATCGATCCTCAATAAGTTAAAGAAACCAACTATAATCTATTCATTTTGAACTGGCGCCTGAAGAATTGTGCTTTCCCCTTCGCTAGAACCGTAACCATGGCTACGCTCTTCGCGCAGCCAATAGTAAGCCTTCTTCGTCGCTGTGAAGTGGATAGTTGCCATGGTTACTGATTCGGTGGTGGGGAAGGAAATATTTTCGGGCACCAGTTCAAAATGAACAGAGTATAAACACAGCTCAAGGTGATTTTCCAATGGATAGAGTTTATGGAGTGGATATGTCAAACGGTGGCTCTACTCACTCTGGCCTTCTCCAACTGTGCCAGCGCCTGCCGCTCAGTTTCGCGGCGGAGGGCCTCCCGCTCCTCATCGAGGGATAGGTCCGACGACGGTTGGCTATAATTCGAGTCTGCTGACCCCTGCAAAAAGCAACAACGTCAACCCGCCACCAATTTATTCATGGCGTCGTCATCGCGACTTCCGCAATAGACGTCGCATTTATTCATATACAGAGTGTTTCAGATAAATGACTTCTAGGAGTGTTATGACACACCTAGACGAATGCACCCCTAACAAGCTAGGGGTTTTTATGAGCGGGCGTAGGAAATAGTAAAATTCCTTGTGAAAATTGACGTCATCTTTTACTATCGAATTGAAACTAACTATTCAGGTATTTATTCGATGAAACCAATTAAAGAGCAGTAATTTCGGCTCCTTAACTGGTTTTTATGTAACAGATGCCGGAATCGAACGATTTGCTGGTTTTGATCCAACAATAAAAGGCTACGTGTCAATTTCCACTGTGGATTATACAGCTTCCCATGCCGGCTTATAAAAACCATCTAGGTCGCTAGGGGTGATTCTGCCTAGGGGTCAGACCCCCCTATTTCTAGGTGATTCTGAGTCGTCTAGGTGTTCCCTACTCCTCCTAGAAGTTATGAGAAACACCCTAGATATATATTTACACTAGTTCAGACCAAGTAAAACTATCGATGAAAGAAAGTTCCAGTAGAATGTACTACTTCAAAGATATATTGTTTTCGTCTTGCGAACCTCTCAAATTAACCTAACAGATTAATAAACGGTTGAAATTAAATTTGAATAGCATTAACTATTGTTAAAGACAAATGTGCTTACGCCACACCCATTTATGCCTACACTTTGCTTATAACTTATAACTATTTATGCATTCACCTTTTTCATGCTTACTTAATTTAATTGAAATCATCTTTCTGAAATTGAGTCTTGTTTTTATAAATCAAACTTCAGAAAAACAAAGATGTATTGAATAATGTAAAATAAAAAGGGTTTTGCTTAAAAAGTTAAAAGTTTTGCAACAAATTCCATTGCGTTAAAAGCAAAGTGCATTTCAGTTAGACACTAACATAAATATATGTGTAATTACATAATTTTAAAAATAACTTTGAGTTAAGAGCAAAATCCGAAATGAAAAGTTCAGCTCAATAAAATACATCTTATGATATTTTATACTTTAATACGAAAATTAAATTTTTTATTTATAACTATTTTTTATAGTTTATATACTAAAATATGGATTATCTCAAAGTTTTAAATAGATATAAAACTTCAAAATTAGTGAAACATTTAGGTAAGTAATTGCACTGTTATAAAAACCCTTATTATCTGTTAAGAAGCATTCAAGTTTCATAGACAATTTAAAATTATAAAAGAATAACTGTGATCTTTTAAACATTTGCTCTTTAAAAGCTGAAAAAGAAATCCTTTTACAAGATGGTACATAATCACAAATCTAAAACACTACCACTCTTGCAAGTATAACAACAAGATAACTCGACATTTCTGATACGAACATTTCATTCCAGACAACATACAAAACATGCTGTAACCATGCCCCTACAACATGCTCCAGATACCGGGTCATGCCACATGCAATACATATAAATAGTTGACGTTTTACCGGCATAGATTTTCTTTTTACCTTCGGCATCATAAAATCATCCATTAGATTTATGAAACGGATCAATACTGATTTATATATAATCTTTTACAAATACAAAATATCAAACAAAGAATTTCCATAGTTTATAAAATGTTTAAACTTCTCATTATTTCGTGTTCTTAAAGCCTATACAAAATTTTTCTCAGTAAATGACTCCAAATTACAACACCACTGTAAAATAAATAAGCACATTTAAAATGGGAGCTGCTTTAAAAATTGGTGTTTAATTGCTTTGGTGGGTAAATCAGCCCAGGTATTCTTTTTAACAAATTGGAATATTGAACCGAGACAGTTTTGTCTCAAAATCTATCAATAGTAAATAATTATTCATTTTTTTTCCATACGTGTACATTAAAATATAAGCATGCATTTTCACGTTGCTTGAAAGAAACTCTTCTATTTATCTAATTTCCTATTTTCATAAGAGAATAGGTAGAGCACAATGGTTTTGCATATGCAGCATTTGAGTGGTTAGCTTTCATAAAGGTTTCAATGTATAAATCAAATATGTTAAACCGATACCTTGCCTCATCATGAATCCTTTAACCTTAATTTAGTGTATGAATTTAAGTTATTAACCATTTTTCCAAATTTTGTTTGAAATTCTACTTCTGTAACTTTGAAATAGAGATAGCAAGGAAAGGAAACAAAATCTTCATATTAAGAATCAGAAACTGTTAAAGTTTAACAGTTTCTGATTGTATTCAGTTGTTCGTTATATTATATTGTGTTTTCAGTGAGTGTATTCAGTTGTTGATTTCAGTTGTTCGTTTAACAGTTAAACGAACCATTTTTTCGTGCTTTATACCTTCAATATACTTTTACGTTACTGACAGTGGTATGATAATACTTTTGTATTATACTTGAGGATTTTTTAAATTTCATTCCAGTTTATTGTGTTCTATGTACAGGATGCAAAGCAAGCAAACAAAAATAAAATAGAAGAATATACGATTCATGTTACTCTCCCTACTCTATTCCTGTTACTTAAAAATACCCTTCAAAAACGAGGGCTTATATTTTTTACAAGCTATGCTAACACAATGAGAAGTTTTGCTCAATTTCCCAAGTTATCCCCGAAAATAACAGCAGTAGTTTGTTCCCTTCATAAATCGTTGGAAAATAATACGGCCGAAGAGGAGATAGCGCTAAAAGAAAAATAAAAAAAGAAAGAGAAAGTAAAACGTACAGAGAGAGAAGAAGAAGAAAGAGGAAAATAAAAAGAAAATTGGAAAGCATGAAGCGTGTGTAGCTTACCAGAGGAGTATACTTGGACATACCAGATTACCAGACTAAGTCGTGCGGGCCAACACTTGGGTCAGCAGCATGCGGGAACAAGATACTAGAATCAGAGCTACAGCATGGCACCCGAACACACACCTTTGGAAAACGGACCCATGAACGATCCCCTCTTGCCCTCAACTGAGAATTTCCTTTCATTAGATGCTGTACAACAGGCTCAACAGCCTAAAGAGGCCAAGATTTCATCGCATTTGTATTTTTCAGATAATAAATTAGTTTCAAATACAGGGTGTTCCAAAATAGACTGACCCTCTCAAGCGTCGCCTCGAGTCCTAACGAGTTAGGACTCGAGTCCTAACAAGGACCAAACCGGTTCACGGTTGGAGGCGACGCTTGAGAATTGTGAGTTTACACTTATTGTCCGCTAACTAGTGATAATGGTGAAATTCTTTCAAAGACTGACACATTTTAAAAATAAATAACTAATAACTAAAAAAGATAAAACAGTACGCAGTTTGTTGCCCCCTACATGTAAGGATCTCAGGTGTAGGATGTAACAAACCGCTTATTTTTATCTTTTTTAGTTTTCGAGTTATTAGTTAATGATTTTTAAAATGTGCCGGTCTTTTTTTGGGACAACCTGTATCAGTTGATTGTGATATACGACTTTATAAAATTTGTTGGAAACAATAAGGGATATTTCTATGATATGAGGCCTGTTTTCGTAAAAGATATTCTAGCGTTTGTTTAAAGTTAAAGTCACAGAATTATAGTTTCAAAATAAGTACTATTAGAAAAACTACGAGATATTGGTTGGTATCTATTCTGAAAAAAATCCAACACGATTTTCAAAATTATATTTTCCGTAACTATTCTACTAACGGATGGGTAACCTCAAATGAATGAAATAGTTGCAATTGATCTCACTGAAAATTTCTTTAGTTTGTGAGCGTGAGTCACTGGTGTGATTAAAAGACTGAACAAAATATTCCTTATGTAAAGTATAATATTCTAAATGAAAAAATAACTATAAAATCAAAAGAAAAAAATTCTACTGAAACTTTATAGTCTGATTTTTAAATTCGTTTTTTGGTATATTCTAAATGAAACTAATGATGACTGAAATAATAAAAAACAATATATAAAAACCATTTATTAAATTCGTTAAAATGATACAAATTCTACAGAAATATACTTTTATTAGTTTAAAATATATTCCCTCATTTTAAAGCACCAATAGTTTTTATGAAATAATAGTAGACAGTATGGATTTTTGATTGTATTTAGATATTATGATTTTAAATTACTGAACATATTCTTTGAGAGAAGAAATATTTTTCACTTAAGTATTAAAAAAACTTCAGTTCAAAAAATTAACCATTACCTTGATAAGAAAATAGCAACATATTTTGATAGCATGATCTAGTTGAACCTACTAAAACTGCACATTCTTTCATCTCAACAAATATTTCTTTATAACCTATTTGATTTTTCTTTAAGTACCAGTTGGGGCATTCGGGGTACATTTATTTTTTGTATGTATTTTATGACATTAAATCAAGATAAAAATAGCAACAAACTTATTTTAATGTTAACTAAATAATCGTTCAATCCGTTTTGCAAAGGTGACATAACATATTTACATTTCGTAACAGACCCTGTGTGATTCCTAGTTTTTTCTCCGTGCATGCTTCATAAGCAGTTCAAAAAGCATCAAACACTGAGCATGATGCTTGGAAAAAAAAGCCTTGCGAAGGTTTGATTACAGTGCTGAAAGCATTTGGGTGGATTTCAAGCATTTCAAACAGTTGGGTGACAAAAGTTTAGAGCTCAATTCAATGCTTAATTAAAAGTAAAAGTGATATTTATCACTGTTATTAAAATATACATTTCCAAGAAACATTTATTTTTATTTATTTCAGTTATATCACGAAAAGTCAAAATATGTATCACTAGTATTAAATTTCGCCATAAATATTGATTTATTTTCTGTCATTAGTAACAGAACGGAATATCTTGATTTATTATATTTACGTTACATTTAGTTTTCAAAATATGAAGGAGTGTTTAACATTTATTAGCTCAATTTGCAATTATAATGTTATAAAAACACAATAAACCATTTATGCTATCCATAAAACCATTTATTCATACCATTTATTTCCCTATGTTCTAAAAACCATCACGGAAAGCAGATGTTTTTTTGGGCGAAAGAAGGAAAATGGAATATCGATTTTTTCACATTTATCTCATAGAATACGCACCACAGGAAAAAACGAGACAAAACACGAACATGGGGACGATAAAACGGACACTGCTCTTCATCAAATCGATAAAAGAAAACGATAAATTAAACAAAGAGTTTGACAACAATATCAAACAAACCTTACCTCAGAAGTATGGAAATTTAGGGTACCGTGTTGTGAGTGGACGTGTTGTGAGTGGACGTGTTGTGAGCGGCGGACATATAAAAATCGTGTCGTGAGCGGACATTGATAAAAAATCGAGATTGAAAATCGAGATCGAATCAGTTAGCGATTTTATAAGCTATTTTCAACTCATGAATGCTATTTTCAACTCAACTATGCAACACTATGCTATTTTCAAATCAAAAGAACTGTAAATTGTTTATGGCAGTTGGGGAGGGGGCTGCCACCCCCCCAAACCCCCCATGCCCTAACTATAACCAAACTCGTTTTGGGTGTAATCAGTAACAGTGACGATTCAGTAAAAAGGGGGCTCGGTACTCTTTAATGTCACACAAAACACGCAAATCACACAAAGAGAGCATTAAAATAGCCAATTTGAATACAAATAGCATAACTTATCGATTCGATCTCGATTTTTTATCAATGTCCGCTCACAACACGACACCGAAATTCAGTCGCTTAGTTTAGAAGTTGTGTTACTTGTTTACTTACTACTTGTTGGTTTAAGTTAGTTACATGGTGTCGCGAAAAAGACTGACACATTTTAAAAACCAATAACTAATAACTCGAAAACTAAAAAAGATAAAAATACGCGGTTTGTTGCATCCTACTCTTGAGAGTCTCGGGAGTAGGATGTAACAAACCTCGTATTTTTTTTTATCTTTTTCAGTTTTTCGAGTCATTAGTTATTGATTTTTTAAATGTATCAGTCTTCTTTGTGACACCCTGTAGTTTAACAAATGTAAAAAAATTGTTAGAGAATCTGTAGTATTTTTTAAGACTTTAATTTCTCTGACTAGTATACAAATAACACTCTCTAATCTAAAACGCCAAAAATCAAATTTAATAGTATTAAGAATTTTCTCTTGGATATTTTTTTTCAAATTTCCAATTTGGAAATAACATCCTTGTTAGAATGTTAATGTTTTAATTAGCTAATGTTTTTGGAATCGAAACCTTCCGTATTTATTAGGGTTAAGATCATTTATAGAGAAAAAAGGGTTGCTGAAATGAAAGACATATTTTGTGAATGAATACATGTTTAAAAAATTAACCGCGTTCTTTGAAGGAAAACAGAGTTAAATCTATTTCGTGACCAGAGTCGTCATGTTGCCTTTCCTGTATACTAATAATTATCAAGGAAAAACAAGTTTTACAGGGTAAAGTTGTTTTTGTTGCAAATCGCATCCTTAAAAACAATGTTTATGTGCTTATGTTTAAACACTCGTTTAATTAGATATTTCGGAAAGAATTGTGTACAATATCGATAGAAACAACATCGATTATGTAAAATATCCTCAAACGCCCCATTGATTCAAAAGATCCAATAAAATCTATCCAGTGTAGTAACGTTCACACTCAAAACAGAACTGTGACATAGCCATTTACCCTGACTTCTTTATTTATCAAACTGAATTGCAATATTTCAACGCATTATTTCATATGCTATTTTAGTAAGTTTAAGTAAAGGGAAGTAAACAGTTTATATGACACACTATGAAAGGGTGTAAAACTTTTGTAATAGGTTTCCCTCCTGAGAGTTTTTATCATCTGCTCGCCAAAACTAAACACTTTTGCTTTAAACGTTAAGTGTTATTTTTCTTTAATACGTTATAGATAAAAACGACAGCCGAAATTGCCTTCGAATGGAATTTATTCCTACCTACATCTCAAGATTTATTTACTGTATTTATCAATTTACACAAGATAGAAATTTAATAAAAAAACATTTTTCACGACACTGCTTTCTTGTTTTTACTAAAAGTGATTTCTGGACTCAATAGTTTTTTATGCAAAATAATGTGTCCTCCTAACACCGATGTGAAAACAAATTGAATAATACATAAAACATACACAGGCAGTGGTCTAGACTCGAAGAAAAACGTGTTAGGTAAAAAACCCCAACCTAATCTAAGAAAAGGGTGGTGATATTTTGAGTCCTTTTTGGCGCCATTTCTACGGCGAGGGTGGGGGAGACGACGGGGCAAATCGATCGGAGAGAACTTTTAGAGGACGCAGAAAACACGGACACAAAGGATCGAACATTTCTTCCGTGATCATTCCCCCAACTAAAGTCAAGTTCTCGAGATTCCTTCTTTTCTTGGGGTTTTAAGACTTGATTCAGGAAGGATTTTTCAGCTTTTTCAGGGATAGCAATCATCTGTACTATCCCTCACTATGAAAAGTCTGATTTCTGCGCAACACAAGAATTGTTGTTTCTACAATTACAGTACTTAATTATGCATTTCATCATCAGTGAACTAATGATTGTTAAAGATTCTTAATATAGTGTTTTGAAATCTCAGATTTTATACATGACATAAGCAAAGAACCACAGAATCTTAAATGTATTCCATACCAGAATTTTAAAGATTTCTTATTTGGTCATACATTGGATTGAACTATTTAAAGGCATAATGTTTAGATTTATAAACTTGGTTCATCGGTGTGAAATTATGGAAACAAGGAAATTCCATATAAATTCATAAAACCATTTTAAACATCCGAATCGAGATGACAAATCACAATTTGAATGTGATATCAAGTTAATTTCAGTGAACTGTTAATCAACAAATTAATCTATAAAGTCAACGGTTTCACTTAACTTCAGTTCAGTTTCAGTTAATTCAAGCAAGTTTACATTTTATATTAAATTTAATGGTTTTACAATCATATTAACCCTATGCAACCGTTAAAAAGAGTGTGTAGTGATAAAAAGTTAAACAAAATATCTGCCAAATAAGCTAAGCTAAAAATGTATCTTGGAATAGAATATATTACTACCCCATCCCCTTGGAATAATTTATTATTACCCATGTACAAAGTATCCAAAGAAGAAAAATTATAAAATTAAAAGTATAATAGAAGTTGTGAAGCTTAATCATGGCATGAATTAATAATTTGCCGATAAATACTGAAAAGAACAAAATAAGAATAGAATCCTAAATGTCAACAGTGAACTAAAGTAATTCGTCCTTGACCAGGCAGCTTAATGCTCTATGATTGTCTTGTTTTAGCCAGTCCCCCCGGAACGTTAAAGAGGACGCGATCGTTTCCAAAACTGCAACCATAGATTTGAGTCTTCTAAGCCCCCTTCCCAAACATCAACACCAAAAAGTCGAAGTCTCTTGACGTCATGACCGGGATCGACGTCACTCTGACGTCAGAGGAGGGCGCGCTGTGCATGCCCAATCACCTCGCTCAGAGAGCTTGCTGACGTCACCGAATTTATGCGCTCCGTTTTTACTCCAGCGAAAGTGCAGATCGGAAGGAACCAACCGAAGATAAAAAAAAAGGAAGTGTACTTTCTGAATCAATAAAACATTCTCAACGATCGATCTATTTGTTATAGTTGAATAAGGGTAAGAAAGTTGAATAAGTATATAAACCCCCACACAACAAAATATAAAACATGCAGCCTTGAGGTGAACGTACACAAACTGGTGTTATTTTGAAATTAAGAAAATATAAATATTATTAAGATTTTATAACAATTTAGTTGCTTTAATTCGCTTTCGTCGAAAATACAAATGGATTTAAGCTATTATAAATTTTATATGCCGTGTACTAGTAAGTGATGATATCCGACTGCAATGTCATGTCTGGGGTTTGAATCCTTCCGTCTGACATGGATGTTAGTTTCTGTCCTTGTGTGTATTGAATGAATGTGCCCCTCCCGCTGTAAAAACGGGCTGTGCGAGCGGATGTGAGTGTGATATCTCACCTCCGTGGCTCCTTCTGTCTACAGATGTCTGTTAGGTAACGCAAAGTATATTTACTTCTTTGGGAGATTAACGGGTCCAGGATGCTAAATCCAAAATACCCGCCCATTGCTTAAAAAATATAGAGGTTTAGTTATAAAAGTCGTTAGAGATTTAGGAGTCTGCGTGGTAACAGGATACAACTCTTTTAGGATAACAGAAAAAATTCTAAAACGGATATAACAGTAAAGATTACACACATCTATTAACTTTAACTCTAAATCGGAAAAATTACTAAGGAAGAATATAAAATTATTTTGTGCCGATCATTCGCCACGACGCGACGATTTAATGCCCCATATAAGCCCATATAATCCCATGAGCCTAGTTATGCAAATGCAAATAGACGTAAAACAGTTGCCCATTAAAAGCATGTTTTATATGCAGTGCATTCTGCATAAATTTGTTTAGGCCGAGAGATCAAGGCCAAGGCGGGACGCATCTTTCTGGATCAATAAATATTTATAGCCGAGTTAGGTTAATACTAGAGAATCAATAATTTGTCGAAGTAGTCTAAAAATAGTTTGAAGACTAGACTATCATGGAAAGCCGCAAAAGAAAGGACTTGACAGAAGTAAAGATTTCATGATTGCTTAGTGGTTAGATTGAAAATTGGTATAGACATCAAACCAAATAAAAATGTTTTAGAATGGGAAAATTGTTTTTTAGTGAATAAAATCGATTTCTGTTAGGGAAGTCTCCCTGTTTTAAATGCAAAAGGTGAATTTTAGAAAACGATAGAATAGTAGTTGATAAGTTTTTTATCCAAGTAAAATAAAAAAAAATCAGAATTTACTCAAAACAACATAAAATTGTTGTCGGATAAGTGTTATATACAGGGTATTTCAAATAAATGTTTCATAACTTCTAAGAGGGGACCTAGACGACTCGGAATCACATAGGAAAGGGGGGTCGGAAATGCACTCCTAACGCCGTAGGGGTTTTTATAAGTGGGCATGGGAAGTTGTATGGTAAAAAATAACCTTAAGAAATTGACACGTAACCTTTTAAGATTGGATTAAAACCAGCAAAATCGTTCGATTAAGACATTTATTACATAAAACAAGGTTGTCCACGATGACGACAGGACAAACAGACTTAACTGTCAAATTAATTGTGTTTGTCCTTCAGTTTCAGAAGCATTTCCGAATTCGAATTTGAATATTGATTTGAATATTTGCTTTTGCTTGCGATTATATCTTTTTAAAAATTGTCCTTTAAAAGCATTTTTAAACATCATTAAAGATGGTTAGATTCTGTGGAATAATAAGGTTGTCCACGATGACGTCACGAAACTCTGATCCTGCAGGACAAACAGACTGATTGCTAAGGGTTGCCACCGGATGAGGGACAACTCTACTGATGTCTGGAAAAATATGTACCACTGAAATTTCAGCTGTTAAATTGGCTTCCATGTAAAAAATGCCGGAATCGAACGATTTGCTGGTTTGAATCCAATCTTAAAAGGTTGCGTGTCGATTTCCTAAGGTTATTATACAACTTGCCCACTTATAAAAACTCCTAAGGCGTTAGGGGTGGATATCCAACCCCCTTTCCTATGTGATTTCGAGTTGTCTGGGTGTGCCCTCCTAGAAGATATGAAACATTTATCTGAAACACCCTGTTGGCAGGGGTTGAACTTTAAAGTTTTATAACTTAAAAGAAATATACATATTTTTTATTCATTTGAACAATTTTTTTGAGTAAATGTCGGTGCACTTGCACTAAGAAAAATAACTTAATATTTATTGAATTTTGAAACTCTTATATTATAAAAGAATTTCATTTCAAGGAAATTCAATTTCATTACAAGGAATTTAATTAAAAGAGTTAAGACTAAACAATCAAGATTTACTCTTTTTAAAACAGGAAAGAAAGAAAATTTAAATTCATCTCGATCCAACTTAAAAAAGAGCTATTTCAAGGTCAGTTTCCATTGTTTACCATTCAACATTACGATACAGACCTACCAATCACGTGTTTTACTGGAATTCAACCTTCGTTAGATATATAATCAGGCTATTGATGTGTTTAATGTAATAATCCCAACTTAAATAAAAAGGTAAAAGTGAAAAGGTTATGGATTTCAAAATCTGCGGAAAAATACGAGATGATCTCAATGTTCGTAAACTTAAAAAATTTTAGATCGATTTCACATTTTAATATGTGTTGAATATTTTTTCCACTGTCGAAGAGATCCACAGAGCAGAAATTAAAAAGAACTGTGTAAACAATCCAAAATCGGCCCAAGACACAAACAATTTAAAGTAATCAAGCATAAAAATGCCTTAAAAATAAAGAAATAATAGTTTTCAAATAAGATACAAAAATAGGATAATGTTTCGATGCTCACAATTTAACACATGAAAACTACTCACTACTATAGAAATCTAAGACTATCTCTATGACTACTCCATTCATTCAAAGGTAAATATTTTGACAGATAATTTTGGTCGATTTTTATTTACCTGTTTTTTGACGCCTGCATTGAGTTTCTTGATGGTTTTCGCAAGAAGGCGTTTACTCATAGTACTGGGTGCTATGGGCATTCTGGGAAAGGTAATATCGGGTCACTCGCCTTCCACCACAAACGGCTAACGGCTGCAGTCGCAGTTAGGAGCTGATTATCAGATGGAAATTATTTCCAAATTTAATCGGTACTTCAATCAGTACCAGAAGAACAAAGGCAGTTAAATTATTTTTCCTATGAAGGATTTCGCAGATAAGTATACTTCAGCTTGTGATGATGAACAGTAAAAGGCCTTTAAGAGCTTCTTTTTCTTAAAAATTTACAAAATGAATGTTTTAAAATCAAATATTGAATGTTCTTTATGCGTTGGATAAGCTTCGATTAGTCATTCACAGTTCTGGTTTGAACAATGAACGTTTGAACTAAATGATGAGTATTATTTTTTTCTTAAATTGAATTTCAGTTTATCTATTATATTTTCTATGTCATTCAAAAAAGAATCAATTGGTTGTGCAGAAAAATATTCCAGACAAAAACCGTGGAATCTTGTACTTTGGAATGTGAATTTTCTTCTGTGTGCCCCTTGTTAAGGAAATATTTGAGATATTTTCTAAACTTAAATATATTCTGTGATCAACTCCAAGTCAATGCAGCGGGTTTAAAAAGTTTGTGCAATTCAAGGGACGGTTACAGTTTTTGAGCATATGTCTTGTGGCCGCAGACACGAAGAATGGTAAGAAATTTTGGGCTCGATTTCTTCGGTGGTTCTGGATCACAACAAAGAAGAAGAAGCGGACTTTCAAAAAGGTCTCATCAGTGATTTCAGCTTGCTCAGATGGTGAGATCTTTGGAAGAGGTGGCTCAGAGGATGACTAACTTTTCGAAGCATCACCAGTTTTCATAGGAAACGATCTACTCCAAACAACAGCAACCTTACGAAGCACTTGGTGGGTAACTCTTCAAGTAACGAAAATATATGTAAGCGTATTCACATCCAATTGTGCGTTATAAGCAGTGATTAATAATCTGACGACTCACATCAACAGGAAACTGATAGGTCGATGGCTAAAAACATAAGGCTCCGCCGGTGCTCTATATACATGTTAACTATTATTATTACTATCTGTCTTTTCAGTTTCTTAACAAAATATGTGAGACGCGGTCAGCACAGCTGGAACCACTGATAGGGGGGTTCTTCTTCCACGTGATTCCGGGGTCCACAGGAGGGTGCTTGGTCCCGCGAGCGAGCAGGGGAAAGTTTTGGCCGCTGGCTGGCTCCCGCACCAACATGGCTCCGGCGGTGACGTCAATGCGCCGTCGGCCAATCACAGCGCGCCAGGGACAGTGCAGTCGATCAGCTGAAGTGTAAGGGTCAAATCCAGATGGAAACGGGAAAAGGAGGATTTTCATTCACGATTCGGGAGATCGATCGCCGCTCCTTTTCCAGGCACACCCTGCAACATAAACAACTCCCGATCTGCTCTTCTCACCCTGTCCAAACAAAACTATCCGTCTTTTCCTTCTAAAAACAGGGCCATCTTAATGAGAGTTTGTCACGCGTTTTCTCTTTCGTCTCTCTCTTTTTTTTTTGTAAAAGTAAGCAGGAAAACAAGTTATTTTGCTGTTACCGCGAAGCCCCACAATGGGTTTCCGTGCCTTTATTCGTTTGGTACTATCTATGTAAGTTTACTTTCCTCTTAAAATGGAGGTAAATAAAGATTTCTTGATCTTAAGTTTACAGCATAGTAAACGAAGCTTCATACAATATTCTTTCTAATGATAGCATAGTCAGAAAAATAAGTTTCAAATCAGAAAATCCATTGAGTTCAAGAATTTCATTAATGATTACGTTTGTAAACTACTGCAGAAAAGCCATTAACTGTTGAATAAATTTTAGTGGTCTCATTTTTTTCTTTAGTATGACTTAAGTCCTTTTATTGAACTGTAGTTATAAGAACCGTAACACACTACACAACATTAGTAAAGACCTAATTGTCTTTGGTACGAAAAAAAATGCAAACAGGTTTCTCAAACTAACTTGCATATTATATTGTTTTTGTACACCAAAAAAATCCTACTTAGAATAATTTGTAAGTAAGTACTTTTTAGTCCAACAGTACAAAAGTTGAGGAATGTAGTTATTCGGTGTTTCAGAATTGAATTTGAAAACTTTGATACAAAAGGTTCATTATAAATTTCCAACAAAAAACATACTTAAACACCCTTTTTGCTGCCTATTTTCTTCTATTTCTAGGGTTTTATCTTTTCTTTTTTATTCTATCTTAAAAACGGCATTTTCGGTTAAAATATTGATAAATTATATTTATGGAAACTATTGCAAATCCTGCTCTTTCACAAAATTACATTTTGAATATTTTGCTCATCTACAATTCACCAAAACTCGAAAAATTATGAAAAAAAAAGAAAAAAAAATTGTCAATAAAAATAGGTTCAATTTAGAAGTTGACCCTTTTCTGTGATTGGTCTTAATAAATGATAATATTTTTTATTTATTTTTCAAGCAGTACAGTGCTAAAAAATCTGAATTGTATAATACTTTATTAATAGGCGAACTTGTGTTTAACAGATTTTTCTGAACAATTAAAATTTAGATAATTAATTTCAGCTTTGATGTATTGCAAAATGATAAAAAATGAGGCTTCAATTTTACACATTTATCTTTAAGTGTTTATATACTATATTAAACTTAGTTTTGATATTAGAAGTCACGTCAGCACCCAATTATTTTCTTTTTTATAGAACTTTGAATCCAAAAACACCTTAAGTTGTACAGTCGTAGAAAAAAAAATGAGACAGTTCGCATTGTAAGCAAACTACTGGGGTTAGAAAGATACTGTAAACTCCAATTTTCATTATAGTTTATGTCCTTAGGGGGCCGTCTACATTAGGGTGTCCCTTATTTTACCGAAAAATTTTTTTTGGCAATTTGAAAACGATTACCCTCTATTCTTTTTATTAATGCCCTAGGCTATTCAAATACAAAATTTTATCCCTCTACGATGATATTATCATGTGCAAAATCTTAATTTAAGTTGGTCAATTTGTCTGTTTTTGTGCTTTTTGTGACAGAATTTTTTTATTTTTGCGAATTTGGAAAGAGGTACCCTCTACTTTTTTTTATAAATGCCTTGACCTAGTCAGATATAAAATTTAATCTCTCTACGATAATATTAACCCGTGCCGAATCTCAATTGAAGATGGTCAAACAACCCAAATTACCAACGCGCGCGCTCACCACTTTTTTCTGCTTTTTTCCTTCTTTTATAAAGTTTTTAACTTGAGCCAAATATTCGATCACTTTGAAACGATGTCTGTTAAAAGAAGTTTACACATTGAAGGTAAATCAATTTACTCAGTTGGGAATTTGAGTCATCAGATAACTGGATCTATGTTACCCACAGCAATCAACAAATTCTTGCGGTGCTGTTTTACAACATTCGTGTAGTTCAACTTTCTGTTAAACAAAGTGCCATATTAACTGTTCGCGAATGTATTATTTTTTGGGAGAAAGCAAGGATACCGACGAAATTATTTGCTAACTGTGTAAGGAAAGTTCTTAAACTTTATAATGTTTGGCGAAAACTTAAAAAAAACAGCACAAAAACGCAAGTAATTCACAAACGGAGGGCTGAGGAATTTCTTGCATCTTTGGATAATTTATTTGATATGACACACATCGAGGCCTTAGAAATGACAGAGATCGAAGAAGATAGAATTTTCCTACTAAAGCAGCGGAAGCCAGGCCGTCCAGGCTGCTTATTAGGCGTAGAAGATAGTGTTAGTTCTAATGAAGAATCCTTGCATGTGACGCCGCAAGAGCCGATAAAACAAGAAGTAGATATAATTTTATTTCAACAAAATTAGTTTCAGCTTTAGACAGATGCCAACTGAGCATAAGAGACTCTGTTTACATTCTTGAGGCCACCATTGAAGCCCTAGGTTTGAACCCTGACAAATACCCAGTGAATAAATCCCCTATTCAACGGGTTCGGTCGGAAATGAGAATGAGTACAGCAGATGCAGTAGAAGAAAACTTTCAAGATTGTCTTGCAGATTTTGTAACAGTGCATTGGGATGGAAAAATGTTACCCGGACTAAGGATCAGCCATGGTAAAGAAGAACGATTGCCAGTGCTTGTTTCTTTTACTTTGGAATAACTTTAGAGAAGACTATGGATTGATATTATCGTGAAGGGATATAATTTTATAAAAAACATACGATTTTTTCAGGAAAAAAATTTTTAGAAAAAATTTATTTTAAAAAGTGGTGAGTATTAGGCTTTTTTGTAAGTAATTGGCTTGTTTGGCCATGTTCAATTGAGATTCGGCACGGGTTAATATTATCGTAGAGGGATTAAATTTTATATCTGACTAGGTCAAGGCATTTATAAAAAAAGTAGAGGGTACCTCTTTTCAAATTCGCAAAAATAAAAAAAATCTGTCACAAAAAGGACAAAAACAGACAAATTGACCAACTTTAATTAAGATTTTGCACATGATAATATCATCATAGAGGGATAAATTTTGTATCTGAATAGCCTAAGGCATTAATAAAAAGAATAGAGGGTAATCGTTTTCAAATTCGCAAAAAAAAATTTTTCGGTAAAATAAGGGACACCCTAGTCTACATATTAAACGAAGCACAAACTTTCGTTTTTCCTATGGGCGACATCAAAGATTATTCCCGATTCTGAAAGAGCACCCTCTAAAACCCCCCAAAACCAATTTTCATGTCATTTGGTCCCCAAATAAAGCCAGGAGTGGGGGTTGAAGCTCGTCGAATTTACGTTGAAATCTCGTTCTTTACGTTGAATTCTCGATTTTGATCCTTTTAACCATCAACCCCGCACGAATATTTGCCGTATATTTATACCGAATATTTGCGAAAGTTATTACCAACAAATGCTTGCCAAAATAAGTGTAGATCGATTTTTTTATTAGTGAAATATTATAGTAATCTTATATGTAATACAGATTAATCAATTTAGATCGATGAGAAACTATTAACCTTAAGTTTCGATCTGAAAATTCCATGTTATTTATGTATTTTTGGTGCGAAATCAAGACTATTGTTGATCAAGATGATCATTTAAGCTCGAAAAGTACTTAACTTAAAAAAATTATTTCCGATTTATTACAAGCGAGGAATTGTTCATTAAACGTAACACATCCATAAAAATGTTCATTTTTAGTTTTTTTTTCAACTGAAGCTTCCCTTTTTATGGGTGTCCACAGGTATAACTGGGTCTGTCCATAGGGAGAGTAGGTTGTTGTAATGTTGTACGTTGTACCCATGGACACAAATTTTAACAAGTTACTAAAATTGACTAAAAATCCAATTTGTAAGATTTGAGCTAATAAAAATATTACTCTATTTACTAAGGTTAGGACAATAGGTTGGGTATTTTAAATGGTTGAAATGTGATTTTACCTGTCTTAGAAAAAATTAAACGTGATTTCTGTCCCAAAGTACAACAGTCTCCCCTATTGATTTGATTCAGGAAAACGTTTGAATACATTCATACAGGCTCTGGATTATTATCTAACTCATACAAAATTGAGAAAAACAGCATGGTTTTGAAACAAACAACACAGGGCGTAAACACATTCTATTCGACACGACAACAGATTATTTCTCTATTCTTATTTTTCAGAGATTTGGTGTAAACAAATACATCGATCAGTGTCATATAGGTAGCAGGATTTTTGAATGTCTTCTTCTAAGACAGAGTTTAAGTTGTTTTTCTCTCCTTTTGAAATAAGCTGCTGTTAAGATAATTAAAAAAATGTAAGGTGCGAAAGAGTAGTTGAAAACCACCTTCTAGTTATCTTGGAGGGCGAGGAATTTCCTCGAGGTCCAGAAATAGGCCATAACTGCTCTGAAGCGTATCATCAACTTCGTGTTGGAACTGTTCCAGATTTGAGCTGGGCGAGTTCCAAAAGAAGGGTACTGACTTGGACAGTTTAAATGGAGGAGGAGGTAAACACAGTTTTCCCTAGGAAAAGATGACCGTTTCTAAGCTAACAAGTACGATCGTATTTTGAGAGAAGTTAATAAAAGCAAGGAAGTTTGGACAAAATGGAAGGTTTGAAAAAAATGTTAGGGAAAAAAAGTTTTTACTTTATACCTTTCTTTTTTTGGAGGATATTTTTTTAATTAAAAAAACATATAATCTCCATAAAATCAAACCGTTACTAGAAAAATTAACAATTTAATGTAAAGCATGGGATGTTAATATAAATAAACAAGTTTATTATAAAATGAGAATTAATTATAAATAATGTAATAGTAATAAAAGATAATACAAATAAATAAATAATTAATACAAATAAATAAGTTTTTAGCAACCTGTTTTTGCAGTAAAAATGAATCCAATATAAAATGAATTTTAAACTTATACTTAACGACGGTAGATACTTAAATTTAACTTGTGTTTAAAACGCAGGATTCTCTTAGTATACTTTATTTTAAGTAGATAAATGAGCAATGAATGAAAAATTAGAGAAGCGTTTAACTTTTCATTGTGATAGTTTTTACAGGTAGGTAAAATAATAAATATGATTTTAAATCATTTTCAAGCATAAAAGGGTATATTTCAATTGCGAAATGTTAAATTGAATGCTTAGTAAGTTTTTCATAATACAGGGCGTTTCAAAAGTCCGTTTCCCGGCTTTAATTTATACCAACCTCTCCTAGTCATGGAAATAAGGTGCACCCCCAGGAGGTAAGTAACCCTGGAGAATGGATTGAGATCACTTACAGCACTCCTAGCGGCAAAATAAAAAAGTTAAAAAATTAATTGAGTATATTTGCCGATTTTTCAGTGTCATGTGTAGTTTTGTGTTTTTTTAGTTGCATAAAGACACAATTTAATCAAAAAGTAAAAAAATCTTTTTTGAGGCATGAAAAAGTGCTATTTTCTCAGGCTAATATTCTCGATATTTTCATGAATTTTTTTTCAGTAAGTTCTTTATAAAGTTGGAAACAATACTATCACTGAGGTTTTTGCGTTATTTCTTTTAGTTTTTAAATTATTTTTTAAAAACTTTTTCATTTAGCCGCTAGGGGCACTGTAACGGCCGTATTGACCATCGTGGTTCAACCATGGATTGAATGATTATCCGCTGATCCTAACTAAAACGTTATCGACCACCCCCAACTAATGATTAATCGATGGTTTTTTTAGCCAAAATCTGACCACTCAACTTCGGTGGGTTGAACTAAAGCCCTAGATCCTCTACCTTAAGTAGCGACATCACGCTCAATTGGCCGCCATTGTAGGGAGAACTCACTACTAGTGACGATAAGCAAGACTATCCAGACTAGTAGTGAGTTCCCCCCACAATGGCGGTCGATTGAGTGTGATGTCGCTACTTAAGGTAGAGTATCCAGGGCTTTAGGTTGAACCACGGATCCGTGGATTATTTTTGCGAAAATGGACATTTAAGAAGAATTTGATCACAAATTATATTTATATTTGAGTATATTTGCTTTAATCATCAAAATAATGGTTGCTTAAAGTGTAATAATAAAGAAAAACTTCTCATGAAACGGATAAAAAAGCCATCAACCAGAAAGTTTAGAGTTCGCTCTCGTTTTGATAGATGGCGCTCTTAAAATAATTAAGGTATTAAATATTTAGCACGGCTCTTACTTAAGTTTCAAAATTTTCCCCTTTTAACTATTAATTCCTTTAAATTCTTTCAAAAATAGTCTATTTTTAGAGAGGTGAATCAATATATTTAGATCCGTGTGAGTATTTTAAAAATAATATTGAAATAAACCCATTCAGTGTAACCATTAGATTACGAGGATTGTGAAAACAATTTCGAATGTAAAGCAGGAAATATAAAACACCAGTTCAAGTCATTTTCTGTAATTGGTTGTATAGTTATTATTAGTTGCGATAGAAATGTTTTAAAGCAGGTAGATAATTTTACAGGAAATATTTTACACTGGGACTATGAACTTCAGCCAACAGCGCGGACGGCCGGGCTCGATGCCGGGCGTCATCGCGGTCCAATCAGAAGTGGCGTTACATACAAAACTGCGGTTTGAAGAAACCATGATTGTTGGATGCTGGTTGATAAGGACCTTCTTAAAATCATCGATCATGGTTTGTACGATCAGTGAATAATCAGTGGATCGGCTCGCGCTGGTCGATACGGGCATAAGTCATCTCAATGTGTTCTCCTAACAGCCGTATTAACCAACGCGAGCCGATCCACAGATTATTCACTGATCGTACAAACCATGGTCGAAGTTTTTCCGATGACGAGATTTGGACCTTATCGACCAACATCCAACAATCATGGTTTCTTCAAACCGCAGTTTTGTATGTAACGCCACTTCTGATTGGACCGCGATGACGCCAGGCATCGAGCCCGGCCGTCCGCGCTGTTGGCTGAAGTTCATAGTCCCAGTGTAAAATATTTCCTGTAAAATTATCTACCTGCTTTAAAACATTTCTATCGCAACTAATAATAACTATACAACCAACTACAGAAAATGACTTGAACTGGTGTTCTATATTTCCTGCTTTACATTCGAAATTGTTTTCACAATCCTCGTAATCTAATGGTTACACTGAAAGGGTTTATTTCAATATTATTTTTAAAATACTCACACGTATCTAAAAATATTGATTCACCTCTCTAAAAATAGACTATTTTTGAAAGAATTTAAAGGAATTATTAGTTAAAAGGGGAAATTTTTGTAACTTAAGTAAGAGCCGTGCTAAATATTTAATACCTTAGTTATTTTAAGAGCGCCATCTATCAAAACGAGAGCGAACTCTAAATTTTCTGGCTGATGGCTTTTTAAACCGTTTTGTGAGAAGTTTTTCTTTATTATTACACTTTCAGCAACCATTATTTTGATGATTAAAGCAAATATACTCATATATAAATATAATTTGTGATCAAATTCTTCTTAAATGTCCATTTTCGCAAAAATAAACCACGGATCCATGGTTCAACCCACCAAAGTTGGGTGGTCAGATTTTGGCTGAAAAAACCAGTGATTATTCATTAGTTGGGGCTGGTCGATAAGGTTTTACTTAGGATCAGGGGATAATCCTTCAATCCATGGTTAAACCACGATGGTTAATACGGCTGTAAGTAACTTACCAATGGGTACATGATCCTAATGGCATTATTCTTAGCCACTTAACCAGTGGTTAACGAGCAGCTAAAGAGAGAAAAGGTGCTTTTTGCTGATTCTGATTGGTGGAATAATTCTTTAACCGATGGTTAACCACTGGTTAAGTGGATGTGAATAATGCTATAATAGCATTTAAAGCGGTTAAAGAAGGTATAATAGCGGTTAAAGAAGGATTCCACCAATCAGAGCAGCAAAAAGCACCTTTTCTCTCTTTAGCTGCTCGTTAACCACTGGTTAAGTGGCAGTGACGTTGGTTCCAAATAAAAGCCAGGAAACGTACTTTTGAAACACCCTGTACATATTAATATTCATGCATTCACATATTAAGTTATGGATTCAAAAAGTTCTATGAATTGCGGTTAAGAATTTATATTGTTTTAGCATAAAAAAAGTTAAGACCTTACTGTGATACCAACTTTCCAACTGTTCTGTAAAAGTTGTTTTCCAGCAAGCATACTTTTATTGCAGTGAAATGACAGTAAGAACGAGAGGTGAGTAAATAGTGTTCGGTTTTATATTACGATAATGTATTGTTTTTATTTAAAAGTATTTAAATGGATCATTCAATATAAAAATTGAGTTTTAAAAATTATTAAAATTATCATAAGAATGCACTTTAAGGAACAAATTACAAAAATGTAATAAAAGAAATATGGAATAAAATATTCGGAAATGAACGGAATTAAGTAAAATTTTAAATGTTACTGCAACAAAAAAACTTTATTAAACGATCGGTATAGGCAGAAATTTAATAATTGATTTTTTTGTACATTTAATTACACTTTTGTGAAGTTTTAATTTCACTATATTCCAAGTGCACACTTAATGGCAATGGTTATGCAGGTTTAAACTGGTAAAAAACGTCGATGTCACTGAGGTATTTAGCCCCCCAATAAATTGAAAAAAGAAATTAAAAATTATTTCAAGAAACATTTTACCGTAAGGAATTTCATTGATAGTATTTCTATTCAAAAACCAATCATCTACGTAATATTCAGTTTAAAGATTAAACATATAAAAAAATCATTATAAAATTACTAATAGCATTTTTTGTTTAAATAACTATAAATAAATTTTGTAGTTATAATTGAAAATATTTCAAAAAGCAATAATATCAATTGATTTGAGAGATATCTTGAAACGTTTCATGTTGCTAGATGGCAGCACAACCTACTTCGGATGTTAATAGCAGAAGATGAGTTTCGCAATATGTAAAGAGAAAAATAAGCAAGGACAGGTCGTATAATAAATACATGTTGCAATTTTAATTATTACACTTGAAAATGCCAAACAAAGATTCCAAAACGAATAAATTGACCAGAAACAAACACAAAATATAAAATTTCTGGATTTAAAAAGATCTAATGAAAACAAATTGTTTACGATTTTTTTAGATGATAGAAATATATAAAATATGATACGTATAATGCGTATGACGATGTACTCTACAGAGAGGGACGAAACGTATGATAATAATAAAAATAGAACACGGCCTTATAAATCCCGGATAAGTTAGATTTTATGAATTCTATTAATAGAAATATACATTTGTAATTTTATAGTAACTTTTGGATTTTTTTTAAATTAATTATTTTTAATTAAAAACATTCTCATTGCTTAATTTATAAGAATAAGATAATTTCACGATTTCTTTCTTTTTGTCATTTATAGAGATATTATCATCACGTTTACTTATTACCACGATTTCTTTATTTTTATCATTATCCCCTTTAGGTTTTTTATTGTGTCTTAAATATTTCAGGCTTGAAATTTAATATTTTTTCCGTATGTTGATGAAAAGCAGTATCATCATAATAATACACTTACTCGTGATACAGATTTTTCAACTTTAAACAAAACGTCACATGTAGGAAAAAAAACGTGATCTCTTGGGTAAAACAACAACAAAGTATTTATCTCTTTAAGTTAATTTACATAAATAGGAAAACAAAATACTTAATTTTGAATAGAAAACAACTCAGTATAAACTTTGAGTAACAATAAGTAATAAATACGAAATTGATTTTCATAGTGGGGAAGATTTCGTAATTTTGCAGTAACTGATTCTGTTGTAACTACGCAACATACATTGATTCCGAAATTATTCACTCAGTACTGGAGCAAAAATTATTATAAGGCTTCAAGCAGAGAACTGCTTTTAATCGCACATCGCCATCTTGGGCCATTCGGTCGCCAAATCTTGGCCCCCTTCTCCTCCGTTTACACGTGATCGTGGCAAGGCCGGGTCCACGGGCGCGCGGGGAGGGGAAAGGATGGAGGATGGGCGGAGGAGCGGACCCGTTCCATCTTGAGCTTCTGCCGGAGGAGAAGGAGGAAAGATGCTCTGGCCTCTTGAGCTTCTCTCTCCCCTCCTCTTCGTTTTCTTCCTCCTCTCGCTGATCGAGGAGGAGGTTTTGGGTTTCGTTTCTCGCAAAACAGGTAGAGGCTTTGATTGAGGTGGCGAGTAACGTAATGAAATTAAGGGAGTATCGGAAGGATATGTAATGAAGTGGGAATTCAGAGTTTCAGGACGTTTATGAAAGGTTTACTTAGAAAGCAGTCGGTCTTTTGAGGAACTTAAAAACACGGATATTTTAAGGTTTAGGCAGATTAATTAATATTACGCGTGCAGTTTTGAATTTTTAGATTGGACCAATGTAGAAAACTGAGTTAAACCTAGGTATATAGCATTTTTAGTTGGTGCCAATTGGTTTGAAAATTTGGTTATAGTTGGAAGCTCTTATAAAATCCAGCTCCCTCACCTTTAAAAAGATTTAACTTTGGTGGTTCTTATAAGAGCTTCTTCTATAGTTGTCAGAAATGAAAGAAATTAATTCCTTTTTTAAATTCTAAAAACTAAGAACTAACTAGAAATAAAAAATAAGCTTATTTTACAGAAAAAATATATTTGGTCACCTAAATGGACCTGTAGGTCCCAGGTGATTATGGTTCTCTTTTTTTGTAATTTTGTGTTGTGTGTTTAAATGTTTCTCTTGTTCAAGTGTTATGTTCAAATAAATAAATAAATAAAAAAAAAGTTCAAGTTTAAAGTAATCAAGTCCCTAACAAAAATTAATAGGAACGTTTTTTTAATTGCATTAGTAAAAGCATGGGAAAAAAGGTCCAAGTATTACAAAATTTGAGTAATTTACTTTAATAATCCCTTATATTGTTACTAAATATCAATTTGAGTGTTAGCTTTTCAGAACTGCGGATGTTTTATTTAGCCTTAGTATTGGGTTGTCTCAAAAGTTCTGTTAATTTTTACAAAGTTTCGTGTTTAAAATTTTTTTTTATGAAAAACTGGTTAATAGGTATATTTATGAACATAATTTATGATTTTGGCAGTTCTGGTGATATTATTTATTTTCGAAAAAAAAAGACAGCAAACTACGATTTTCGCAGTATTTAAACTAGGAAGAACGCATAATTCATGGCTAAAAAGAGTTCACTGTATGTTTGAAATGTTTAGATTAAGATGTCATAGTTTCAAGATGATTCGATAAGTTTGAGCAAGCTAATTTTGACTTTAAAACTCCATATATTGGTAATTTCACGTGTGTTTTTTAAAGCACACCTATTGTTTTTCTAAGCAGCTGGTATGAAGCAAATTAAAGGATGATGTTTTTTGAACCATAATGCTTGTTTAAACATTGAAAATATCTTTTCATAATATCGTTGAATTGATTTATCGTTGATTGATTTTACCGTAGTGTTTTCGTATGAAGCAAAGAATTGCTTTGTTCGCTTAGTGTAAGATAAGCGAGTATGATTCTGATAAGCTAAAACGTTGTGCGCTTGAATTTTGAGCACTGCTTTCTGAACTTAAGTTCAGAGATAATTTAATATACTGCATATTTTGAATACTTGAGTCTATCTGTAAGATTTTTATTGATTTTGATGCTTTTTTTCGTAACATTTCTTTGAAATGCAAATGACTAACATTACTGAGTTAAGTTTTTTGCAATATATGTTATGTTTGAGACTAAAATTTCCTACCTTAAACTTATCTAGTCATCTTGAAATTATGACATCTTAATCTTAACATTTCAAATATACAGTAAAAATTTTTTGCCATGAATCATGCGTTTTTCCTAGTTTTTTAAACAAAAGAAAAAAGTAATACGAAAATCTTCGTTTGCGGTCTTTTTTTCAAACCGCCATTTTGAAAAGTAATAATTAGAGAGCCTGTATATGAGAGAGGCGACAACCCGGTATAGCACGCTGATTGGTCAACGACGTTTTCTGTTCACCGCAGGTTTCCCTTCATAGGATTAGCATGGGAGCGAGAGAAGCGGCATGATGCAGTTTGGACAGAATTGGAGATTTGGACAGTTTTAACTGCGCGCAAGGTTGCGCAGAGACGCTTTTAAGCGAGTTGTCGTCTCTCTCTCGTATACAGGCTCTCTAGTAATAATATCACCAGAACTGACAAAATCATAGATTATGTTCATAAATATACATAAATCAAAATCCCTTTTGTTTGAAATCTCCACCTATTACCAGTTTTTCATTAAAAATTTTCGTTACTTTTCCAGAATCCCGAGGCAAATCTCGCCAGATTTTTTGGCGACAGCTCATACACGACCTTCTGAAACAGATATTCCCTTTAGCGCTGGTTGCATCATTATTGGCGACTTTATCGCTTGAGCCGGGATTCTGGAAGAGTACCAAATTTTCAAACACGAAACTTAGTAAAAAGTAACAAACAGGACAAACCCAATATTTTAAACCTTTAATCCTAAGTCACCTGAGATTAACATTAAATCCTAGAATAAAATTGGGGTGGCCAGGACTGAAAGAGTTAAAATTTTTGTTAATAAATTGTATTATCTGCTACACAAATTATTTCACTTAACTTTTTAACACCATAGTTTGAATAGTAATGTTGTAATGTTTCCCAGTTGTTAATGATTTTCTGCCAAAATATCTTGAAAATGCAATTTTATGCAAATATGTATCTTTCATACTTTCTTTTTAAAATGCACACTCGTATATTTTTAGAACCAAATGTATTGAATTTAAAAAATTCGAAGAAGACAAATTTTTTCCACTGGAAAGTTGCCATTGTTAATTGTACACTGGAGTACGAAAGTAAAAAGTGTAATACATAGGTTTTTTTAAGTTTTAAAAATAGTTTTGGCCGTTTCTCCAGTTCGTCCGAAAATATTTCGACAGTGTAAAAAGAAATTGGCTTGGTTTCAGGCAAATATTTTGGAAAAAAACATCTCTTTTTTTTGCTTACAATTTTTAAATGTTTTCTACCTATCTTATATATTAAAATAATTGGGTTTTTCTTTCGGCCGGCCGCCAGGCCGAACCCCTCAACCGATTTGGACAAACTCGGTCTCTATCGAAAGCTTTCCACCCCTAGATGAGCCCATTTTAGGTCGCATCCCTCCAAAACCTTCCATTTTAAAATTATGCGTTCTTTTCACTTTTCTGTAATGTTAACTCTATGGAGAGGTTCCGTTCGGCCGGCCGCCAGGCCGAACCCTTGAACCGATTTGGACAAACTCAGTCTTGATCGAAAGCTTTCCACCCCTAGATGAGCCAGTTTTAGATCACGTTCCTCTAAATCCTTCCATTTTAAAATTGTGCGTTCTTTTCACTTTTCTGTAATGTTAAGTCAATGGAGAGGTTCCTTTCGGCCGGCCGCCAGGCCGAACCCCTGAACCGATTTAGACAAACTCGGTCTTGATCGAAAGCTTTCTACCCCTAGATGAGCCAGTTTTAGGTCGCGTTTCTCCAAAATCTTCCATTTTAAAATTATGCGTTCTTTTCTCTTTTCTCTAATGTTAACTCTATGGAGGAACTTTTTACCGGCCGCCAGTCCGAACCACCGAACAGATTTGGACAAACTCGGTCTTAAACGAAAGGTTTTCACCCCTAGATGAGCCATATTTAGGTGCAATTTCTCCAAAACCTTCCATTTTAAAATTATGCGTTCTTTTCGTTTTGCTGTAATGTTAAGTCAATGGGGAGCTTCCTTTCGGCCGGCCGCCAGCCCGAACCCCTAAACCGATTTGGGCAATATCGGTCTTAAAAGAAAGCTTTCCACCCCTTGATGAGCCAGTTTTAGGTCGCGTTCCTCCAAAACCTTCCATTTTAAAATTATGCGTTCTTTTCGTTCTGCTCTAATGTTTACTCTATGGAGAGGTTCCTTTCGGCCGGCCGCCAGCCCGAACCCCCGAACCAATTTGGACAAACTCGGTCTTAAAAGAAAGCTTTCCACCCCTAGATGAGCCAGTTTTAGGTCTCATTCCTCCAAAGCATTCCATTTTTTAATTACAAATTGATTTCAATTTGCCCCATTGTTTTTAGTCAATATTTTTACCAACACAGGCAAAACGTCCTTAAAGAGCGTGAAGAAAATCTACATTGAAATTGAATTTCAAAGTTTTGACGGTTCACTAGATTTATCCCAACGGGATACTAGAGCCGTATTCATGGGCGTAGCCAGGGGGGGCAGGGAGGGGCAGCTGCCCCCCCCCCTAAGTTCCGTATATTTAACTCTTTTACTTTACTTTTAGTAGTTAAAACCCAGTATTTTAGGGTCAAATTTTCAAAAATTTTCTGGGGGAGGACCCCCAATCCCCCCTTCAGTATTTCAATCTTTATTACTCACACTTTTGTAATAATAAGTTCATTAAAATCAAAATTCTACCCAAAAATTTATGTCCAAATTTGGGTTTATGTCTAACAAAAAACAGTTTACTACCCTGTTCTTAGGGGCAAATTTCCAAAAATTCAATACGGCCCGTATTGAATTTATAAAAAATTATGGTACATGTTTGATTGAAGTATATTTCTTTTTTCCCTTTACACAGAAGGGGATAAACATTTAACTTCAAACAATGAGACAAATAAAAATCAAATAATTATTTAAAGTGGAAGGTTTTAGGACACTTAAAATGGGTTTATATCGGGGTAGTAAGATTTCATTTAAGAACAAGTTTGTACACATCCGGTTCGGTGGATTGGGCTGACGACCGGTCAAAATAAAATGACACTTATTTCAATGTAATAAATTTGTGGCAATACCATATGAAATCGGAGACAAACCCCTTTCGAAGATAATGAATTAAAACTGCATATTTAATGATAGGGGATGAATAAATACAAACAGGTAGTAACGAGTGAATCTCGCATCAGCGCCAAAGAAGGCTAGCTGTAAAACCCGGCTTTGCCGGGTTGAAACAGCTAGTACTATTTAAAACGTGATGGGAATAATTAAATTTTTACCAAGCAAACATTTTATTACAAGGTAAAAAATAAATTACCTTCATGCAATTGTCACATATATAGAATTTTAGGGGATTACTTTTTTTTAGCGATGGAGATAAGTTTAAATTGTTCACATTCAGAATAAATAAAAAGAAGGTTTAAATTTATTCGAGGGACAGTTCAATAAAAGTAAAATTAAGGTTTAACAAGTAATATGTAATTGTACTTCAGAAACTGATATTGATTAAATATGTAAATAGAAGGGTATCAGACTTAACTTCTTATTCTCTCTGTAATATTCAAGTTCCAGAGTTTAGTTGTTTGTTATTTTTAAAAGATTTTTTTATCAAGAATATTTTTTTTGTAATAGAATTTTGAAAAGTACAATAATTATAACGAATAATTCAAGTAAAATTTCTTTAAAAATCGAAAACACAGAATCGAATATTTTCTTTTCTTTTCCCCTTTCTAAAACCTTCCTTACAAAATCAAGATTAATGTTAGTGATTTTTTTCTGCTTGAAATACGGAGCTTTCCCTGAGAGTATCCCGTAACACGCCTTTTCACTCTTAAGAATAAACGGATTCTCAAAATTCCTGAGGTACTCTCCTAAAATAGAGTAAAACTACATTTTATCTTGATTTAAAACCAGACCTAAGCCGAAGAGTTTTCGTTTTAAAGCTACACGTTATAATAAGATAACATTGGAATGCGAGGCTTTATTGTTTTATTAAAAATATGGTTTGTAATGTATTCTTTAGGATACACCTCTTGGATAAATCGGATAAAAGTTGACGTGTAAAGTCCTTTGTAAAAGTGGGATAGAAACGAGTTATAACTTTTTTAAAACAGATGTAAATTTTTGATAAACTAAAAAATAAATTTTTAAATATATATAATTAAATTTTCACTTCTTGCAGAACAGTTAATGCAAGGAATGTTGAAGTTAGGATTTTGGCCATTGGCAAAATTTAGGTGTAGCAATTTTTCCACGTGCAATAACTAACACGTTCGTTATTATTTTAACCGTACATTTACTATGATAATATTTGTACAGTGTATTGTTGGTGATTTTTTAACAAGAGGCCATAAAAATTAATGAAAACACATAAATCTCACAATACCTAAAACGGTTGATGGATGGATAGGAGAATATTCGTCTGAATATTTTAAATAACTACAACTTTAACATGGAATTAGGATACATATTTTCTTAGAGCTTTGATAGTTTTAAAAATCCCGACAGAAATTATATTAATTGATAGGCTTGTTTAGCATAAACCCAAGTTATAAATGTTTTGTTATTAAAATCGAATGTATAAAAAATTCTTTTTAATAAGATTTTGTGTAATCGGATTTATGGAGAGGGGCCGTCCATAAATGATGTCAGGCTCAGAGGGAGGAGGGGGTTAATCAATTTGTGGCAGTTTGTGACAAGGGCGAGGGAGGGGGTTTTAAAAGTTGTGACATCACATCCTGCAGCTGAAAATCAACGAAAAAAACCTTAAATTGTTAAAACGGCCGTATATTGTTCTCTCAAAAGGCATCTTAGGTTGATAACTATCGGAAGGGGTAAAATTAAGATCAAATAAAAAAAGTTGGTTCCAGGCACTTTCAAATTCGTGTATTAGACATATTGTTGGTTTAAGAGCGTGACATGTGACAAAGGGGAGGGAGGAGGTCCAAAATGGGCAAAAAAAGTGTGACATCATTTATGGACCGCTCCAGATTATGGGAGAGACAAAGCCTTCCCAACCATGTTCCAGGTTGTTGCGGATCCAGGTGGGTGGCACGGGGGCACATGGTCCTCCCAGTAGGGTAAAAGTCTATTGGATAAAATGTCTTATAAAGAGAATTTCTTAAATACCCTAATTGTGAAGCTTTTAAATGACTTAATGTGTAGCTTTATGGCCAAAAAGTATACTATTCGTCAATATTTTCAAAACTATCGCACTGCTGAAGATGTTTTTAAAATCCTGGTGGCCACCCCTATAAAAAAAGTCCAACCTGGATCGGTCCCCAACTATTTTAGGATATTCTATTTATCCTATGGTATAGCATTATAGTCAGTATGCGCTTGATAGTTCCCCCCATACTCCCTTGGTCTTCCTTTAAACCCAACTGTATGAAAAAAACACAAAAAAAACTTGGACAATCTCAAATTTACTAATCCACACATCTATCAAACCACAATAATCATATAATTTCATGTAAGTGTTTTGTTAAATTTACGGAAACATTGCCAACTTCGGGTCTCAGAGCACGCGCCAGCCAGCCCGAGCCTCTCGGATCAGCATCTCCTCCGGTTTCCATGGCAACCGACCGCGTGGGGGGGAAGGGCGACAGGCCGGTGCCATCATTGTTGTGACGTCTCTCATCGCTCGATGGAGTGGACCTCGGTACTAATTAAGCGTGTGGTGCGTGGTCCCTTTTTCTGCATTCCCCTTCAGCTTTGGAGAGTTGTGTGATGTTTTTTATTGTTCCACTTTTTTTCCCGGTTTATTGTTTTAGATGGGGTAAAACGTAGGGTGGGGTGAAGGAGTTTTTGGAGAATGGTGGTTTTGTATGTTTTTTTGGGGGGAGGATGGTGAGGATTAGAGGGTTGGGATTGAGAAGAAAGTTTTGAATTGTGTTAGAAATAAATTAGGAAAATTTTGTTTCCTCAGATTTGTTGAAGTATTTATAACTCTAGGACTGCTTTACTTTCAATTTTAAAAAATTGGTCTTTGTTTTTGCCAGAATAAAATTTGAAGCTTTGAAATATTAAGAGGAGTGTTTTTTGATAAAAAAAGTAACACCTTGATTTACTGAAGCAAAAATATAATAAGCGAATTTTGTTATTATAATAAAATAAGGATAACAGTAAAAGCGTAAATACATTCAGCAAAGCAAAAGAAGTCATTATTCATAAAAAATACCATATGTTTTTATCCCAGTAATAAATAATTTTAATTGTGATAATAAAATATGGATTTACATGATAAAATTGTTTGATTGATAAATATAGTTTTTTTCCGCGTAACAAGCATTAACATAAAAAAGCTGGACTAGGCAAATAAATTTTAATGTAGCTAAATTAGAAATTTTCCCAGAGAGACGAACAAATCTTCCTGCTTGAATGAACAATAAATTGGCATAGGTTTTCACTAGAGATGGGAATGGCCGGAAAAAAACCGGAAACTTTGGGAAAAAACCGGATTTTTTCCAGTTTTTTTCCAAGGGGTTTATTTCTTTCCGGAAAAATTGAAAATGTTAATTTAAAATACTTTATTTAGAATATATTTTATAACCGATTTTTATAGATATTTTATAACCAATATCAATTAAAAGATTATTTAGATGATAATCTTATACAATAAAGTACTTAAGAATTAAGTTTTAACCATATAATAAGCTTTTTCCCAAAAAAGTTGGACTCCACTCAGGAAAAATTGAAAATTTTTAAGTTTGTATGCATTTAAACATTTTCTACATTCACATTCTAATGTTTTCTCATTTGATATTTTTTATACTCAATATTTCACATGAAAACACTAATTTGGAAAAAGTAAGCTGCAAGATAAATTATTTTAACCTCCAAGTGTTATTTATTTTACTCTCTAAAAACAAAAATAATTATGCAATGCAAATTAATATCAATAATACCAATTAGGATTAGAAGAAAGTTAAATTTGGTATTCTTATATATTAATTATAAAATGCAGCACTTTAAATATATTTTAACCATTAAATCAGATTGTCTAACAATCATAAGCATATGTTACTTCAAGTTTCTCTGCTTTATCTGAATTTAAAAAAATAATTTAGATCAGATTTCAAAGTTTGGGATTATTAGAGGCTTTTTACGGGGTTGCTTAAAAAATATTTATGGTGTATGAGTATTTATTGAACAATGAACACACAAATATCATGAAAATTAAATAATAAAAAAATAAGTTCCAAAAACATTTAAACAAAACAATGAACAATTTTTTAATTTTTTTATATAATGACTTCAAATTTTTTTAAAATTGGCAGAATGTAATTACCTAAAACTTCTCAACCTTTCAAAAAAACATGATTGCAATGATTATGGGCAAAAGGTTAGGATCAATTATCTATATTGATGTTAGATATTATAGCAAACATCTGTTATTTGTTATTGGATCATGTATACAAAATTAATTCATCAAAAGTACTTTATGTTTAAAAGATAAATATTACATTAATGCTAATAATTACAATCACATGCTTTATATTTATATTGCATATATTATTTTATAGTTATAAAAACTGTAGTTTTTTTAGTTTTAAAATTACTCGTAAAATGCTGCATATTTTTATTTCGAAAGAATTATTTTTAATTAATTTTTAATGATTTAATAACTTATAACATATAATGACTAATGATTTTTTATACAGCGAATGATTATTTAGCTTCTAAAAAAATATGTATTCAAAAACCGCTCTTTTCTAAGCAAAAAGGTCATTTTTTCCGACTTTTCCAATTTTTCCGGAAAAAAACTGGTTTTTTTCCTGTTTTTTTCCGCCTTCCCAAAATTTCCGGAAATTTTCCATCTCTAGTTTTCACAAGTACAATAATAACGTCTGAAAATTGAATCGTCAGTTGGAAGAAGGGAATAAGTCCAAAAACCAAGTTTTGAGAAAATAGAAAAAAACTGTATAAGTTATGGAATTTTCATTGTATAATCACTAAAATTTTACTGGAAGTTCATAACCCTATTTAGAAAACAGAGCCATCATCAAAACAAGCATAAGTATATTCAAAAATATTTTACAGTCAAAATAAGTTGATGGACTTCCTTTGTCCACCTTATGAAATTTTTCTGATGAAAAAATCTTTAAAAACCCTTAAATTCACAATTCAATTATATTTCTCCTTAGTTTATACCACAAAAGGGTGAAATAAAAAGAATATGACAAATAAAATTCAAAATTATGGTGAAACTGAGTTGTTAAAATAGTATCAAGGGAGTGAGTGAATATGAATGGAGTCAAACATTCCCTGCATAAAAAAAGTTAGAAAAAAAAATTGAAATTAAGAGAAAATTTTATTTTAACTTAGTTTACAACACAAAGAATATGAAAAGAAATACAAAATAACTTAAATTTCAAATTAACTTAAAAAATACAATGAATGGACATCGATTTCACAACTTGAAGGGGCGATATCTCCCTATAGGGGTTAGTTATTTTCCCCCTTTTTTCACCCATGTGTAGAGCAAAGCTGGGAGATTGTTTTGAGCACAAAAAGTCAATTTGTCATTTTTTGGACTTATTCCCTTCTTCCAACTGACGATTCAATTTTTAGTGGGAACTAGAGTGTCTGAAGTACATTTTTTGCGTCGTTTGGCAATCTGAAGTAGGTTCTATTTATGTCGTGCGTACCATAAACCAGATCCTTACTCAACTCGAAAGCTCTCAAGGCTTAAAATAAAAAGAAAACAGGTAGCCAGTAATTTTTTTTAACAGAAGTGAACAAAAGAATTCTTTATGATTTAATCCTTGCCCTTTCCTAAGAGAAAGCAAAAAGAATAGAAAGGCTACTATATATATTGAGTTAGACGAGGATCTAAACGCCACCACATAAGCTTGTTCAATCCCCTTCAATGCTTACTTCTAAACGCGGTATAATATAATTTGGAAAAAATGAGGGTTAATTATTTTTTTTCCATAGAATGTTTGTGCATGGAAGGAGGGATTATCCTACACCTAGAATGCACAGAATACCAAATCGCCTTTTTCTATTCCGCGCGTAGTTTAAGCTCAAGAGCAACTCTAGAGCGGCTCTCCATCGCCAAAGCAATAACAATTAATTTCAGAATCATCTTTTCATCTCTTCACTTCAGAGTTTTTCCGCAGCAGCAGCCGGCTCATCGATGCGGCCGTTAACAAACGATTTAAAACGTCATCGTAATCGATAAATGCGCGCCCTCTTCCGGAATTCCATTGTTGTCCAAAAACATTTGATTCATTCCTCCATTTCTCTTCGCACTCTTCTTTTATTTCTACGGAAGCAATAGCTCGCAGGCAGCGAAATTGATTTAGAATCAACCCAGAGTGATGAAAAGTCTGGTCTGGGCCATGCCTGATATAAAGGTAAATAAACCCGCGCCGAGCATTCGTCACGATGATGAACGTCACGTTTTCTCTTTCCTCCAAAAATACAGTTGAGTTGAGGAGTGGGAGTTAATGTATTGTTTTTGCCACTATCAGTTATTCTGGGTTTATAAAATATGTCAATGCCACATTTCAAGCAAATCGGTACTGCTTTTTACCACACACGTACCACTTATTTAAATACACTCAAACCTTATTGTCCACTTAACCAGCAATAACTGGTGAAATTCTCCTATCATGTACACTCAAACCTGTTTTTGTGCTGTGGATAAGGACCGCATAAAAGAAAACGCATAAAAATCGCGCAAAATTTTACGATTATCTTTTAAAAACAGCTTTTGCAAAACATTAAAAATAAATTAGGACAAGGACCTCATAAAAAAGCATCACGTTGGACCATAAGCGAAAATCCCTCCGTATAGCTCAGAGGTTTCCAACTGGCCGTGTCATTTTGTGCGGTTTGCAAATGTCCTGAAACCGCCCCCCAAACAAGTAGCTTCGGAACACTTTTAAGCATATTAAAGTAAAAAAAAGTCTTTAGGGGGAGGACCCCCAGACCCCCCTATTTACCTCTTAGATTATGGAGTAACTTTGGTCTTTTTCTATGGTGAAAAATCAAAATTTAATGGTTTTGAGATGGTTGTATATGTATATACCCTGAAACTCCCCTTAGCGTATAGCAAGTGCTTATGAAGGCTTAGGTCAACCTTTATCACGAGGAGGGGCAAAATGGAGAATCCTAAAATTGGGTAAAACACTGTTAGGGAAATTTTCAAACATTTTCTTGAAGAAGACCTTCCTGTAATTCAGTATTAAAAGTTGTACAGGGTAATAAATTTATATCCTCGTATATCCTCTGAAAATTTTGAAGATACAGTAGTACCTTCACAATATGTAAATAATCTACGTTTCTTTTTAGCTGGACAAAGTTACATATTGAAGATCCCCCCCCGAAAAAAAGTTATCATGGATAAAATAACAGCCAGATTAAAGCCCCCCACTTGACTTGTGATTTCGATTGCGCCCCTCGAGTACTTAGAAGTTGGAAATCCCTGGTGTAGCTGAATTGAAAAACCCTTTATATTGGGACCGTTATGCAATCCCTACCCTATAGCTGAATTGAGAAACCGTTTCCAATTCCGGATCGTAGACTTTTTTCAGTTATTACTTAGTCGGTGACGACTGTTGTTTTACCTAAAACCTAAACCAGCGGTTTCGAAAGTGGTCCATATGGACCCCCAGGGGTCCACAGCAACTTCCAGGGGGTCCACAGGCATGAAAATTAAAATTGGGGGTCCACAGCGACTTCTAGGGAGTCCACGGGAAAAAATCCTCAAAATGAAAAATTTTGATAAGTTTAAAAAATTTGGTCTTTTTATAATCAAATTTTAGAAATATGAAAAGTTGGTTATCACAGAGTCCTCTCAACGCGAGCAGGGCAATGGAATCTTTTCTCTCTTATCGCGGTGGGGAGCAGGGTGATTTGAGATTAAACCTCAGTCATTGAAACCTAATGTCAAAGCACCTAGTTTGTCCCTTCCATTAAAAGTAGGTTGGGATATTCCAGTTTTCCCTCTCTGTATATTTTTTATATATAGTATCATAATTATTATTCCCTACTTATATTTTTAGAAATAATTAATGAGTTAAAATTGAAATGTGGATTTTATTACTTGTTTCTAGCAATAATATTTTATAAGGAGGGTTTTGGTGAACAAAGGGTGCTTAGGCAATACGTTTTCACATTTCAAAAACCATTGAAATAATTTGTATATTTTATGATTAACCGGGCGCTAGCGAAAAGTTCTATGATAATTGTCAAAAATTAAATGTCATATTAATAAAAAATAAAAAAATAAAAAAACAGGGTTGTTACGTTTAAAACACTTTGTTTTAAACATGTTTAAACAAAGCAAAAAACATTGTTTAAAACACATGTAGTTTTTAGCAAGTTGCTCTCTTTATTTAGGCAACAAACTATCTATTTTCATGTATGGATCAGTGGATCACCCAGATCCTAAAAAGATGGTACCAAGTGTAAGGCTTGGATACAAACCGCCAAATCATTATGACATAGGCAGTACATTGCTTGATAAAGAGCATGATGCTGTGAAGAAAACTTACAAAAATCATTTAAAAGAATGAACTGTTTGTGGTGTATTTAAAAGTATAGCTTTATTAATCTAATTTCGATTTGAAAAGTCAAATAAATTTTTAAAAATCATGGATTTTTTTTATCATTTCTAGGTTGAGGGTAAAAAAACAAATAGTAAAACATTTTTAACAAAAAAACCACGTTTAAAACAGATAAAGCATGTTTTTTGTTTTTTATAAAAAAACATGTTTTTTTCCAACCCTGATTCAAACTAACACTATCATTTGACTTCTGTTACATTTAGCCTTAGCCATTGGTGGTCATTTTCTCATGAGTAACTTGTTAAACGTCAATATTAAAGGCATGTTTTCAAGATTTGAATCCAGCTACTCCTAAAGTACCTAATTTTTAAAAATTAAATATCAGTTTGTTTATATTTTAATGTTATAATCGCTTTCTACAATTAAATATATTTACATTTTAGTTCTCGTTTTGGTAAAACTTAACTCTCAGTATTTCTTTCTGCTATGGAAAACTCATGAAATTGTTTTCAAAATTTATAAATTATGTTCAATCATATGTAAATGATTTAATTTTTAATGTATGTATAAAAAGCAACAAATATTTTTTTTGTTGCAAAAACATTTTCATTTCAATTTCATAAATTAAAAACCAATTTCTGTAATGTATAATTTGACTTCTTTTCATAGTTGAACTTAATTATATATTGTTTGTTAACATGCCATAAATTAATTTAAATTATTTCTTAAATTTTATGATTTGGTTGAATGAATAACTCACTCATAAGCCATTAACTTTGACAAGTTTGCGACCAAAACTTTTATTAAAGCTAAAAGTTTTTGTGCCTTGAAATGTAATGATATTAAAAGTTTAGATTTTATTTTAGTTTCATTCATTTCAACCCTCTCGCCACCCTGGACCTCATATGAGGCTCCTACTTATGAGCTCAATTTTGGTATGATGTACACATGCAAATTTATTTTCTTTTCATCAGTGACTTCACTGATTCATGTAGATCACATATAAGACTTCTACATGGTTTCTGAATTCGTTCCTAAACGGCAGCAAGATGATTTATACCTCATTATGTTTACATTTAAAGCTGTGATGCATGTGAAGAGAAAATACTAGCTAGATATTAGCTTCTGTAAAACATTTTTTATAGGGTGGTAGATATTTTCTTATTTCGTAATCGTCTAATATTATGACCATGTCTTTTAGTAAGTTCAAAACCAGGTATTTTCTGTTAAAATGAAAAAAATTTGGCCCATATGGCCTCATAAAAATAACTAGGAAAGAGTACACGCAAGAAAAACATTTTTCCAGACAAATTATAGGGGCATTTTGGATGTATTGAGAAGAAGAAAAAAGTTTTTTTTACTTTTTTTGATGTTCTGGTGCCGAGAGGGTTAAATGTTTGATTTTTATTGTTTCATTCATTTTAAATGTTTGATTTTTATAGTTTCATTCAAAATGTTGTGTAACCATATCAATGGCACTTGAAACAACAACCTTTTATACATATTTTTTAAAAAATCACAACATTTATGCGAGGTTTAGAAATATATAAAATAAACATAAGATTTTTAGCTACTTTTTGAACGGTCCCTATAACAGGGGTCCACGGGGTACAAAAAATGTCGTCAGGGGGTCCATGGGCCAAAAATGTTAGGGAACCCCTGACCTAGACCCTTGTATATGTCTCGATAGCCAGATGTACAAGAATTTTATTCTATGTTCCAATTTAATTGAAAATTTCATATATACTGTACAAATAACAATTCAGAAAAAATTGCACAAAAACAGGTTTGAGTTATTAGCATTTCTTTTTTTTAAATTTTAATTGGCAGAAGAAGGCAAAAGTTTAATTTTAATTTATATAAAGAGCTTTTTATCTACAAGTATGACACAAAAAGTCAATATCGATAAAAAATAACCGCCAAGGAAGTAATGAAATAGTAATGATATTTGTAAAAAAAACTAATAATCTTTTACCTTGTTAGAAATATTAAGTGTAGTAGGGTAAAATAGTACGAAAATACTTAACAGAGCTAAAAAACATTTTAAAGTTTCTTTATGAAAACTTCAAAATGTTCTGTACACAGATGCCACTCTACAAAAGAACTTAAAAGTGTTTAAGGTTAACTGTATACCTATGTGTGTTTTTCAAGTAAAAGAAGATTTGGCAGTTTTATTGATGTAATATATCGAGCAAAAATATATAAGTTTTTAAAGCATTTATTAGTGAATTTTTTTAATTGCTGTAAATGTATATGAGTATGTACGTAATGTAATGAGTATGAGTATGTTAAGTCTTTTAAAAATTATCCTGACAAAACTTAAAGAATCACTACAAAAACAGCCTAGCATGTAATAAACTAACGCATTTCAGCAAGTATTTTAATAGACTAAAAAGCTTCAAGTCATCAAATAGGAGGTAGGGAAGATTTTTTAACCAAACCTACCAATGCACCTGAAAGGTTTGGTATGAGTAGTTTTAGAAGGATAAAGAGTATTATGATTTTTTTTATTTCAACGAATTTAAAAAACAGGATTAAGTGTATTTTTACCAAAAGGTTTTCAAACATTTTCTTTAAAAGCAATTTCTTTTTATTTGGCATTTTTCAAATGTCATTAATCAAGTTTGAGATTTTCCAAACTGCATATGGGTACTTTTCTCTATTAAGGAATTTTTTTATCCCTTCTTGATGAAAACAAACTTTTGATTCAGTCAGCTTACAAAGGATTATACTTTCAGATAAAAAAGTGGATCTCAACTAATTAGTTTGGTATAGATTTTTATGAGCTCATACGAAGTTAATTTCTAAAAATATGTAAAGGTATTTTTATGTTGCTTTTGAATTTTTTCAAATGAAGAGTCATTTCTGTAAAAATTTAATACATTTCTTCATTGAGAAAACATTTAGAAGAAAGAAAACATTCTTTAGGTTTTTACTTGACTTGATCCATGGAATTTTCTAATTAAATATACCTGTATAAACCCCACGAATTATAAGCAGAGAGTAAAATTAATATGTTTTTTAGAAAGTGTTAAATTCAAAGCTTTAAAGTTAAAGGTTTTCCGTAAAGGAATTATAAAGTTTTGCTAAGAAGCAAGAGTAATGCTTTGAAGTTTTCATTTACATAATATTGAGATTAAAATTACAGCCGTTAGGATAACTGTTCTCAACCGCTAGTTATCTTATTTTGGTTAAGGATAATATAGTTTTTTTAAGTTCTTTATAAAAGCCTTTAATGGTTAGTTCCAATCAAAAAATATTTTTCTAGGAAACATTAAAAAAGGTAAAAGAAAGTTAAAGAAGCTTTTAGTAAAGCTATATTCTTAACATAAAGTGAATGGAATGAAAGAAAGCATGAATTGTATGGTTAATTGTGTACAAACAAGCAGAGCAGAAAACTATATGCTGGACATCTCAACTACAAATTTAAATCCAATTGCCTTAAAAATTAATTACTTTAATAGTTAAGGATCACAATATCGTAGTTTTTTTAAGATTTTAATATTAACATCCCTCTTAAACTTTTTGATACCATGTAATATTATTTAGTTTATGACTCCAAAATGTTCAATAATGTTATTTTCTGTAAAAAATCTGAAAAAAACCCCAACCTAATTAAAATTTATGAGGGTATTATGTTTTCACCTTTTGAGATACTCAATTGCAATTCAAGTCCGTATCAAAGGGGAAATAAAATTTAAAATCAGTAAAAAAAAAGATATTTGAGCCCCAATATTCTTTAAGGAAAACCCCTCAAATCTTGTTTTAACTTTAAATGAGTCAGTTCGAAGTCCTTAAAAAAGTAATAGGCATGAGAGAGGCTGAGTTCTTTTTTATATCCTTAAAGGACAGTTTTTATTCTTTGTTAAACAAGAGAGGAGAGAGCGTGTGCGATAAAAATAATGGACACTGGAACAATTTGTTTTAACAAATCATTTTAGCAAAGAGAAGTTACAAGAGATAAGACCCTAAAAACGCATTTCTTACCTCGACTCAAAAAAATGTCCGTTCAGATAAGTCCAGCATGATTATAGTTTTTCTCCTTCAAAATGAAGAGACAAATTAAGGTTAGTGCTTTGGTCGTTTGAAAATTTCATGAAGTTTTCATATTACATCAATATACATTACGTTGCTATTAAAAATTTGACGGATAAATGTAATGAAAAACTTAACGACTTCTGTTTATAGATAAAACACGAAGGAAAGCTGATGAAATATTTCAAGGGGATAAACATCATACGCCAAAGGTTGCTTTAAATTTTCATTCGAGTGAGATTTTACTTTTTTTTTAAAAAGAAAGTACTCTATAAATCTATATTGAAGCAAGCAAATTAGTATCGAATTTTTTATTATAAATGCTAATATATCGTAGCAATAATTTAAGCACTTTGAATACTTTTTTTACTTATTATTTTTTAGCGTGTAAACATTCTTTATTTACTTATAAAAGATGGTGAATGGGGCATAATAAGTACAAATACAAATACAAATTAAGTTGACCAACTACAAGCAAGCGCCCAACAACGTTGATCCAGTCCATTTAACTCAAACCACCCGATTCCATTAGCTTTACTATAATTGTAAGATCCAATTTAAAATATGAACATAAAAACTGAGAAGAAAATAAGTTGGGAAAACAAAGAAGATCATACAAGAACCCTCAGATAATCATGGGGTATGATTTCATATCAAAGTGAAAATATAATAAAAACCTTTTCAGGATAGGAAAATAGCATTATAGTAAAAAAGAGAGTAGTACCTAAGATTGTAAACCACGTGATATAAGACTACCCTAATCAAACTTATAAAGGAAATAAAACCGGGTAATCAACGATAAACTAATAGAAGAAATAACATTGTCTTATATTAAAGAAAATTCAACGTTGGTCCAACAAAAAACATATAAAGGATTATAAGGATAAATAACTGTAGTTTTGTAAAACAATCGCAGCATAGAGAAAGATGCTACTATATTCCGACAACAAAAGAATGGAAAATAAACATCTCAAATGCATAAAAAAGTGTTTAACGACGCTGAAAGGGTTCCTTAGAATAAAGAAAAGCACGTTTCTCTGTCCACCCCTTTCCCCGGTGATCGCATCCCAGCGGTTTTTGCCGCCGGCACGCAACTCCTATTGATCGCACGATGACGAGCAGACGGAACCGGTGTTTTGGTTCCCTTTCCACATTGGGAGAGAGAGGTTCCCATGTTACATGCAATGGGGAGCAATATGGGTGAAAATATGTTGGGGATAATATTAAGTATTGCACAGATTATGAAAATTTATTGTGTTCTCAGCAGGGTTGGCAAAAACCCGGGTTTTTTTTTGAAAAAACCCAAGTGGGTTGGGTTTTATCGGGTTTTTTCAATAAAACCCTGAAAAAACCCACATAAAACTGGGTTTTTTAGGAAGAAGTGTGGGTTTTTTCAAAATTAAGTGGTTTTCACCTATAAAGTAAGTGGATTTTTTTCAAATTTTAGTGAGTTCTTTCTATGTTAAATGTGTTCTGTCAAAATAATGTCAGTTTTTCCACAGTTAAGTGGGTTTTTTCAAAGTTTTTATACTTTGAAAAAACTCACTGAAATGGTAAAAACATCCCTTATTTACTGAAACCTGGTTTAAATTTTGAAAAAACCCACTAAAATTAAAAAAATATCCTAAACTTTGAAAAACCCATTTAATATTGAAAGAAATCTATTCAACTTTGAAAAAACCCACTGAAAGTCAAAAAAATCTTCCTTATTTTTTATTTTTATATCTAGTTTGAACTTTAAACGTCTTAAATTTTGAAAAAAAAACCCATTCAATATTGAAAAACCCACTGAATAATGAAAGAACCTATTTAACTTTAAAAAAAGCTCCCTGAAATTGAAAAACCCATTTAATTTTTAAAACCTAGTTTAAATTTTGAAAAAAAACCCATTAAAATTGTAAAAATATCCTAAACTTTGAAAAAACACATTAAATTTTGAAAGAACTGCCAAAATCTTGATTTTCTTGAAAAAACCCAAAAATGGGTCCAAAATGTGGGTTTTTTCACATGGGTTTTTTCGAAAAAACCCATTGGGTCCAACCCAATTGGGTCCAATCCAGCCAACCCTGGTTCTCAGTCATCTCTGAAATAGGTGGGGGAAGCCTTTGTCACTACAGGGTGATTCAGAAATAATCATCAATAATTGGAGGGGAGGTAGAGGGGCCCTAGACAAGCATATTTCGAATAGGGATGGTGGGGCGCAGCCTTACCGTTAAAGAGCTGGGACCTAATGTAGTGCGAGCGCGTTTCAAAAGGCCGTTTTTAGAAGGCCCGTATGACGAAACAAAACATAATAAAATGAAAAAATCTATTGCATAAGGTAAGGAAGTATCCCTACTACCTACGCCATGAATTCGATAGACTTTTAAATACTTTCTAAACCGTGGAGTGAGTTTCAAAAGTGCAATATTAATCTTTTAGTCAAAGAATGGAGTTCCCTTAATGGTATTTAGAAAAATGATGATCGGGGAAGGAATTTTCAATGATCGTAACAGTGATCATTGAAACTGTTTGATCATTGAAAATTCCTTCCCCGATCATCATTTTTCCAAATACCATTAAGGGAACTCCATTCTTTGATTTGAGATTAATATTGCACGTTTTAAAACTCACCCCACGGTTTAGCAAGTGGTCCAATTTCTATCACATTGAGGATTTAAGTAGTACGGATACTCCTGTACCTCATGCAATAATGTTTTTCATTTTATTATGTTTTGTTTCGTCATACGGGCCTTCTAAAAGCGGCCTTTTGAAACGCGCTCGCACTACATTAGGTCCTAACTCTTTAACGGTAAGGCTGCACCCCATCATCCCTATTCGAAAAATGCTTGTCTAGTGCCCCTCTACCTACCCCCCAATTATTGATGATTATTTATGAATCACCCTGTATATTTTAAGACTGAGTGATAAAGTAGGATTCTTGTGAGAAATTTTGTATGTCAGGAGTCATGTACTGATTCATTATCACTATTTTGGACTCATCTACTAATTCATCAAGTAGATACTATTGCAGTTAGGTATTGTGAGTGTTGTTAGGAAAAGATACTAAAGAACAGCACGAAATTTAATCGTGAATTTATTCGAAAGATAAAGAAATCCAGTTTATTCCAAGTCTTTATGAGAATAACATGAACATTTGTCAAGAACCACTAGTTCAGAATTTTCTGTTGTGGGTTCAGCAGTCATGTTTTATTCATTGTATCAATAGTTATTTTTAACTATTGTATTTTTATTGTAGCAACTCCCGTTGTTTAAAAAAGATATTAAGAACAGAAAAATGTTGTAATTAGAAAAAAATAATTTGAATCCTTTTTGCAAGATGATAATTTTGTAAATAGTTTACTTTAAATCAAATTATAAAGGATCTTATTTCATTCCTCCACAAATTTTATGTCATCCACATCCTACTGCTAATCCTTTTAAATCCCAAATGCCCGCCAGAGAAGGAATATTAAAAAAAGAGAGATTAACGGTGACTTAGGATCCCAGATAAGTAGTTTTCTCCTTTTCGGACATCTTAGGTCGCCATCTCCTATATTCTCGTTATTGGGGACAACATTATTACCCAACGTCAAAAACGCTGTGCTTTTTTCTATAATAATGTATTATAATTCTATAAATATTCTAGAATATAACGTATTCAAAGTTAGTTAAAAGAGACTGTTTGTTGTATATCTATAGATATCTATAGATATATCTATAGATATCTATAGATATTTTCGATTATCGGGTCGGACATGCATTAGTGTGCAACATTATTCAGTGACACCAAAAATGCACTTTGGTGAAAATGAACAAGAGCGCAGACTTCCATTTTTGGCGTGTGTCAAGTCAACAGTTACTTATGATGTTAACTACAAAATAACGTAAATATTTTTACAGGCTATATTTTCTTCACTTCAAACGCCTCAACGTATGCAAAAAGCAAAAAACAACAAATTCTTTAAATGAAGCTCGTAAAAACTAACCAGAGGGGATAGATAAAGCAAAACTTCCAAGTGGACTTCACTATAAAAAAACGAAAACGCATCAACACTTCTACACTGCAAGCGACAGCTCTGAAGCCTCATCAATGCTCGCTAGGTCAACACTCCAAACGGAAAGGAGCGACTGGATACATGATTAAATTGATGAGCCCTGGGTGGGTATTTTTAGAACCCTGTTATTGGTGACGAACACAGCTGACAAAAACGAACACTATAGCCAAATACATGAAGAATTCACAGAGGAAGAATAGACGTGTTTTACGTATTCAGTAGAAAGTTTATATACCTGGAGCTAGTGTTTTTTTCTTCTTTTAGATAACTTCAATATGTAGAATAGTTGTTATTAAGAAAGGGGATAAAAAGGAGTGGGGTATTGTAAGAGACATTTTCTAACATGACACATTTCAAACGAATATTTCTTTGAACTATATTTTTTAAGGGGTTAACGTCTTAAGTACCTGTGACTGTCTTATCATGAAATCTCATAACCCTATGAAAATAACAGAAATTTCACAACATAATCGGCAATGTAAGCTTATTCAGAAGGTAATAAATTGTAAAGTACATAAAATCTATGAGGAGACTGATACTGGGTCATTCCAAGCCAAATCATCCAGCGAGAACTCCACGAAATTTTTTCATTCAGAAAAAATACAAAATTTTATCAAATTCTATCAATTAGTTACGGAGTTGCGGCTATTTAAAGTTTTAACCATCTTGACTTTGAGCGAACGACTCGGGAAGGTGTTCAATTGCGTTTTACCTTACAAAATTTTTATTTATTTAGATAAATGCTTAAAATTTCAATTAATTTTAGCCAATAGTCTACAAAATAGAATGACGGAGTAAAATTTTAAATTGAAACACTTTTTTTATCATGGTTAAAATGTTGCTTAACACAACAAATTTTTTTTCTTAGTGTCTTACAAAAGAGCATGAAGCACAAATATCTATGTATATTTTCTAATAAACTATACATAAATAGAAATAAGAGCAAATTTACTTTCAAAGAGCAGAAAAAAAAATCAGTGGGGTTTGGATTTAAGTGGTCGTTTTGGATCGTTAAAAAACAAAAAGTGGTTCTGATCAAAAACCACCTTAAGTGCCAATAAAGAAAAGACCACTGGACGTGGACCTACACAAATGATGGAAAAGTGCATTTGTGAACCATGATGCCTCTCCAAAAGAAAGAACAACTCTTTTCTTTACATAACCAGACTTGTCTGTAATAAGACAATTATTAACGTCTACAAAGAACTTTTTCTGCATGCATGCAAGTATCCATCTAAATTTGTTTTTTTATTAATCGAACTCCTTTTCAAGTTTCGTAATTTAAACTTTTTTTCATAAATTACAAAACTGCTGAAATAAACGTTTATGATATGTGTTCTTAAGCGAAGAAAACTGTTGGTGTTATATATATATATAATTACAATAAGAGAAAGGCAAATTATTTGTCTGAAACGTCTCTTAATGTGTGACTACACAACGCTAATTGGATACAGCTTGTATATGTATAGTAAAAAACCTATTTCATATTATTCTTATCAATGATATTTTCATGCATAAATAAAACATTCACGTAGAAAAGCTATGTCCTTTGAATAAACTTGGTATTAGTTTCAGGAAACCAAACTGTATTTATCACATATTTGGTTTTCTCTGCGGTAAGAAACCCCTAGGGGAGAATAGTTAGCTGTAATTATGGAAAGAATTTAAAACAAGGGAGAATATATTATCTACAATGCAGTTGTCAAATGAAGTGGAGTTTCTAGAGTTCGCAGCGAATTCGATTAAGTGAAATTGCTTCATGAATTCAAATGGAGACTCAATTGGATGACCAATGTTGAACTGCTAGAACTTGCCTAGGAAATGAGGTTACTTTAATTGGAATATAGATCCTGGGTAAGGGAGAATTGTAAAGGAATCGGGTAAATGTTGGGTTTATACTACTAGTATTAATAGACTATAAGTCGGAAAAGTATTCACTGTCTGTAATGTATTACTTCAAACTATGGAGAGATAGTTTGATTTTAAGAAAAGAACGTGAAACAAAACTAGAAATTGTTGTCCGAAACAGGATAATGTAAAATAAAAGGCTTGAATGAGGACCCTGTTGAATGTAAAGGGTGGGGATTTCTAGTTGTGAAAGGTTTACACAACTAGTACAAAACTGCTGGCTTTGTCCAAAGATAAAAGATACTTTATAGCTATTACTTTGTATTACTCCTGTGGAAAAAATGTGTCGATATTTCCGTTGGATGGCTGTGACATGGGATTTGATATAAGTATAGTTAGAAGTCCTGGTTTTAACCAAACATTAAAGATACTTTAGTGACGTAACCTGACTTGCCATGTGCTATCCGAAAATAATCTCCCGCGAGGTTCAGACACAGGCTTTTGAGCAGCTTGTTTTATCGTCTTTTATGAGAACATCTAACTATTTTCAGACTATTAATAAGTAGGTAAAAAATAAATAAATTTTGAATCGTTCATTTTATAAGAAGAGGGGAGACCTCCTATTTTTTTATTGCATAACAACACTGTTAGGAATACCCTAGAAAATATTTAATTTTTACCTCAGTCCAGTAAGGTTAAATAAACGCGTTTATTTTAGTTAGAGGGAGCTAACTTCAGCTAGCTTAGTTGTACTCCATGTAACGGGGAAAACTAATTTTACTCCCAACATCGACGTGTTGATATAATTAGCACTATTTTTATTATTTTGAATCGCAATCGGACTCTCTAACTCCTCTACAAATCACAGAGATTTCACGTTTTCCCGATTTCTAATCACAAAACTTTCTTAACAATATGTCATGAGGTCACATACTACTGTGTTACAACTAGCAGAATTTAAAAATTTCCAAATTTCAACACAAAACTGTCCTTTAAAGAGCATCATGCCATGATCTCACTGTATTACAACTAGCAGAAATTTATATTTTTCCAAATTTCAACACAAAACTGTCTTTAAAGCGGACATGTCACTGTGTTACAAACCAGTAGCAATTTCAAATTTTTTACCCAAAACTTTCTAAAAAGCATCATATTATGACCTCACTATGCGTGTTACAACTAGTAAAAATTTCGAAATTTCCCAATTTCTGCACAAAACTGCCTTTAAAGCTGACCTGTCATGACGTCATTCAAAAACAAGAGGCGGCAGAAGAACTCATGGGAGGGCCCAGAAGAGAGCGAGTGAATCAATGAAAGACTCGGTTTGGCCCACTGACAAACAGCGACACTGCGTTGCCAACAACACACCAGGTACGGGCATTCGATAGACGTAATAGCGAATACGTGTTCCCAGTCGCTTAAGTGAATCACTTTTTTCTACTTCCCAGTATTGTGATTCATATGATGAGCTAGTATCTAATTAGGAAGAAGAGGGCCCAACAGTATTGCATACCAGCGAGAGTATTTTTTCTGTGTTGTGCGCGTTTTTTAGAAAATGTGGTTGTTCTCAGAGTGGGTTATTTATCTTGAAAAAGGGAATCTGATTTATTGGGGGTTAAGGTTTTTTATTTATCAAGAAGTTTTTGAACTCATATAATGAAGGAGGGATTTTTTCCTGTAGGGGGGGCTTTGGGGAGGAAGCCTCCTCCAATTATCATTGCGCCTTTTTGGTATTACAAATTGTAAACTAATTTTCAAACCTATTTAAAACAAATTGTAAGAATAGGTTAAGAATACCATTTGTATAATCTATTAAAATTTAGATGTCAACACAATTTATAAGTATTCATTAGTGAAATCATTAGTTTTACGCTTTTTTTAAAGATATTTGTTAAGAGATGGAAGAAATGGGTAATCTTTACAAAAGTTTTTTAAATACTTAACTTCGACTTTTGTTTTAAAATGCAAAAAAATGGTAATTTAACTGATTGTTTTGGTAACTTAACTCATTGTTTGAAAAATATTTGTCTGAGCTTAAATGACGTGTAAAAAATTTGTACCTACTAGTTGTACAGTTTTTAGGAGACATTTGGTTACTCTAGGTAAAGCCCTGGATAGCAAAGCTTAAAATGGCGGACGATTGAACTCATGTCCCTATTAAAGTAACGTAGCTTCATACAGGTGTTAACTCTAGGATGAGCTGCTTCGTCTCTATTTTTTTTAATTTATTTTTTTACTCGGATGATAGATGCTGCCAACATCTATCGCTACCTCCACAATCATGTAAAAGAAAAGTAAAGAGACGAAGTGGCTAAACTCTAAAACTACAACATCATGTAAAAAAGATTGATAAGTGCAAAATTAATAAATTTGAAACGTAAACTTATTAAATTTAGTGAACTTCTTTACGATTAAACTTAAACATATCATTTTGATTCTGTGATGTTTTTAATTCAAAATAATATATTGAGTTTTGAGCTGAAGTAATTAGTTTTGTTTTCAATATAAATTAAAAAGCTTTATTTGAGTAAGATCCAGAAAAATGTTTTAAATCCAAAAGCAATAAACATTATCCATCATAGGTAGAGAGTAAAAATCAGTGGAATCAGAAAAAAAGTTTAACTATTCTATATTTTTTGTTAAATCATGCTGTACAAGTTAGTGAAAAAATTATTTAAGTTTAATTTTAAGTATTAATTAAAAATATTAGGTTTTTTATCTTTTAAGACATGAACATTTAGTTATTTTGACGAAATAAGTTACGATATTATAAAGTGGCAAAACTTACAACAATTTTTAAATTAAAATAGTTTGAGTAAATAAGTTCACCCTATAAGAAAAAGTATATTGAAGGATTAAAAATGTCAACACCTTTTTCATAACTGTAATTCACTCCATTTTTACCATACTGATATTTTTACTACATAAAATAACTCTTCATAATGAGTTTAAATTTTCCGATCAACATTTAAGCTAAAAAAGAAAAATAAAATTTTAAATTATATAAATTTTAAAATATAAAGTTTTATCCACGATGCTTTTCTTTAGGATGCACTTTTAAATCTTTTTAGGAACTCTCCCTAAAGTCTAAATATGCAAATATTTAATAATTAAAAAGGAAGATTCAATGCTTGCTTGGTAAATAATACACTCATTAAAACATATTTTAAAAAATAGTAAATTTAAATTTAAATTATGTTGTTTTAAATTTTATGAATGTAAATAAATTGAACTGAAAGAGAAAATAGCTTCACACGACATACATATTTGTAAAAAAATGAACGACTTTCCAAAGCAATGCAATGAATTATTTTAACCTTCAATGGGACAGAGAAAGTCACTCAGAGGGTCTGAAAATCTTATGGATATACGACGTTCCTGATCCTTTTGTATGTTGCTAAATAAATCACAGCTGTATAAACTAAGGAATATTGAATGAACTTTCGTAAGTTAACGTTTCGTTGTATTTAAAAATACATGGTAATTTACATACAAAAAATCTATTCACCATAAAATATTTAAAAGTGAAAACGGAATAATAAAACGATTATATCAAGAACACAGCAACAATTTTAAATTGTGATATTTAGAATGTCTTTTTTGAATATTTTAGCACCGAAGAAATTTTTCCCACTTTGCATCCATTTGGTACATTTCCAATAAACAAGTATCAGACACAAGTCTAGTCTGAGGTGTATATATATATAGAGTTTATTAAAACTGACATTTGTTTGCAGACATTAAAATAGTTATAAGTAAAGTAAGTAAACTAATCCCTTCCAGAGATTTTGTGAATTAAGGAAGAAAAAAAAAGGAATTTCAAGCATGGGGGTCATTGACCCACCCCGAATAATTCCCAAATTCTAACTAATATCTGATGATCCGAAACTTATCAGTTAAAAACGCCCAAGATTACTATTAGATCTTATTGGTAATTTGGGGTGGATAGGATTAAATTAATTTAATCCTTTTAATCATTAGGTTTTAGACATTATACATGAACTTTCGGGTGGTTCAAAGAAGATTCTAAATTTGAAGGCGTCGATTTTGGGGAAAGTGTCCTAAAATAAATAGAAATAGGTTATAAACAACACTGTAAAAATAATAGCAACCTTCGCATAATTTCCAGAAACGTTCACTCTGTTTTATGAGTTTTTACAGTAGTTGAAACGTTTCTGAATCCTATGAATCCTGCCAAAAGCGGATAGTTAGTGCGGTGCACCATTCATGCCTACATCCAAACCTTTTTACAAAATTTTTTTACTACCGTAATTGGGCCTAAAAACGTCTTTTTGCATCAAATTTTCAAAATTTTCCCAAAGTATCAACCGAATAAAATTCCAGACTTGGATCTTAATCCTAAGTTATATTTTATGTGGAATGTAGTACATTATTATGTCGCGGTTGGCTTAATGGTAAAGCGTTTGCTTCGCAAGCGTTAGTTCATCGGATTGAATCCCGGTAGCTATTATTTATTTTATGCGGAATTTTATTTTTTCCGGAACGTTTTAGTATTTTAACAGTTAAGTTCCTGGTATTTTACAGATAGCTTACTGGTAGGGTGGGTTGCCCAGTGAATGAACACTCCCAGTGAATGAACACATGGTCGTATTATCTCAAATATTAAGATATTTGAACTCGCTATAGACTCTCACTGAATTTTAGTAGCTGCAGGAAGACCTTCTAGAGGACAGGCAATCGTTGATTTAACCATATATTCCGATTTCAGACTGTGAAAATTTATTTATTGTCACTTGAGCTTCAGGCTCATGAAAAAGTCTCCGGTAGGTTAAGATTTGACTTGATTCATTCATATTTTTCTACCTTATAATTGCGTTTATCATGATCGTTGTTGTTTTTTATCAACTGTTTAAGACTTATTCTTTGATATGTCATAATTCAGAAAGCTGTACTTTTAAAATTGCGATAGATAAGGGGGTGTTCACTTACTGGGAGTGCAAACTGAGATTTCCCAGTAAATGAACAGGTGTTCATTCACTGGGAAAAATGCATTTTTCGTAAAACCTCATAATTCTGGTTTTAATTTATTCATAATGATGTAAGCTAAACTATGTAAAATGCGCAATGATCAAAATTGGGTCCTTCCAGTAAATGAACGGGGTATATTGATTAGAAAGTGCAAGTGTTCACATACTGGAAAGAGTAAACTAAGATTTACCAGTAAATGAACAAAGATTTAATTCTTAATAGTAAGATTATTATTGTGAGCTTGAAATAAATGGTGGTCTCTCTTAATATTTTAGACATTAATCTTTTACTTTATGCAGTATTAATTTCCCTCCCACTTAAGGTTTTTAAGTGTAATAAATTGAAAATTCGCATTTAGTGTAAAAAATTTTCAATGTCGGCTTAATGCTGAAAAAAATTAAGGAAATATATTTTTCTTCCGTGTCTAATTTAAACATATCGGTGTCATTACTACTGAAATAATAATAATACGTGTAAATATAATCACCAACTTTAAAAAAAATGCAAATAAAACTACAAACAAAGATTTTAATTAAATTACAGACGATTTTTAAAAAAATATTTCCGAATCAAAACACAAAACAAGCTAAATAGACTGCAGTTCAATGAATCATTATTGAAGGTAAATAAACAAAAACGTTTGAATAAATATATTATTAAACTAAATTAATAAGATCTTAGTTATCAGAATTCTATATTTGTTTGGTTCAATTCTATATTTTTATGCATACCTATGTTTTTCAACTGTGAATCTTTTTGTCTAAATTTAATCAAAAATATTTCGATACAATGGATATTAAAGTTTGACAAAGCAAAACAGCATAATAGATTTTATCAAAAAGAATGTTCTGAAAAGTTCTCATTATTGGATTTTTAAGTTTAACATTTTGTTTTCTTTGCCTCAGCAGCTATTTTTTATTACATTTTTGCTAATTAATAACTAAAATCTTATTTATTAAAGGTATTTCAATGCGCCAGTTATTGATACAGGACATGTCAGTTATTGGTCCTCAAAATTTTCCCCTTACGTCAGTTGCTGGTAGCTACCATGCCAACTTAAAATTATTTTAAAAATAGAAAATGTTTACTTATTCAAACAAATTGTACCCTAAATAAGTATTGAAACTTCTATAATTTTTCAAAACAGAAAGTTTTTTCCAGGATAGTTTTATAAAGTAGCTATAGCTAATTAATTAATAGTATTGCTCTTAAACTGCCAGTTTCTGTGTACCACTACCCTAAGTACAATTTTGGCGCTTGTTTAAGCTCCTGGGGATAACTGAGATGATATATCCATTGGATCATGATGCGTTTGGAGACAAATTTTGACATTTTCTGTTTCTTGAAGTTTTTCAGCAACTGGGAGATAATGTTGCCTCATCCGTAATTTCAAAATTTATCAGCCTTAAAATTTATCCTTAAGTACCGTTTTTGTGTGTATTTGTATTCAATGAAGAAATTTTAGATTTCTTAGTAAGACATTTTCTATTTTATGTAACGCAGGCTGATCAATTGAAAAAAAACATGGTATTTTTCAGTGTTCATTCACTGGAAGACACTGTTCACATTTAGGGCAAACTTTGTTCATTTACTGGGTCTATCGCCCTTTTTTCACTCAAATTAAGATTCCTTCAAAACTATTGATGTTTGAGATCTGGAAACACTTCGATCATATTGCCAAGAAATTGCCAGTATGGAAACATACCTTGTTTTTAAAAATCGACCAAGAAAAAGCCATGAAAAAATTTTTGAAGTGGGAAAATCACAAACCCAAATGCTAAGTGTTCATTCACTGGGCGGTTGACCCTATTTCTGCAAAATATTTCAGTATTTTACAGAAACGTTTCTGGTATTTTACAGAAACATAACTTTAAAAAAATGGGCAACTCAGCTGCCCAGTTTTTTTAAGTAACGTTTCAGAATTTTTTTTGCAGTGAAGTTTGAGAAAACATCAGGGTAATTTTATAAATACCAAAATATCCGATATTGTTATTACATATCCAATACAAGTAAAATTTTCATAATTATTTGATATTTTGATATTAATTCGATATTTTCACATTTAAAATAGAAAAATAATGTTTCTTAGAAGCAATGATAGTAACTGATGTTTATTTCTTCTATAAACCTAAGTATTACAACTTAAAAAGATTTTTAAATAAATCTTAATTATTCAGAGCATATTTGCTAATAATTATGAGAAAATATTAATGTAATATTAAGAACTTTACGTATTTTAGTATAATTTCCTTTTTGCTTTAATGAAAATATAGTTTACTAAAAAAATTTGGCTGTTAATAAATGGAACAATTATTGGAATTATTGGAACAATGGAATTATTTTTTTAAACGATGATTGTAGCAATTTTTTAAAAAATATTTATTCGAAAGTATTTGATGTAATTTACTTTTAAAATAATATGATATGAACAAAGAGTTGAAAATAAGTTTTATAAGCTTTGTTGAATGCAATGCACCTTAGAGAAAAATCAAAACTCGTTTTAAAATAAATTATTTCTTGTGTAACGTTTTTATCTTTCTAACAGGGCCGGACTGGGAAGAAATTTCGGCCCGGGCATTTTAAGTCTGAATCGGCCCACCGCATAATTTTCATGTAAAATATAACTTCATAGGATTAAAAATTTCGGAGGGGGGATCGTGGCACCTCCCCAAGAAATTCTTTTGAAAATTGACCCCTAAGAAACAGTCTAAAATCCACCTTGAAGTCCCTTATTGGATACGTAATAAACTGAATAAGACTTTTAATTCTTTGTTAGTAAATTCAGTGGGTAGAAAGAATTTTCATCTTGACGAACTTAATATTAAAAGAAATTGTGAATAATGTAGCTCAAAATCAAAAGGGGGTCTGGGGGTCCTCCCCCAGAAAAATTTTGGAAATTATACTCTTAAAAGTACTGTTTTAACTCATTTGGGACCCTTTTGGGTGAGATCCGAAAAGGTTCGCTCCTTTTATGCCGTAGAATTTTTAAAGATGAAACCAGGAAAATTCGTTCATAAAAATATTTTAAATAATAAAATATGATTTTGAATTCAGTAATTTATGCCATCATTAATGAATTTAATTGCTGGTAAATTAATGGTTTGGTGGCCGCACAAAAAGGATTCTTGGGCCGCTAGTTGGAAATTCCTGCGAAAAGTGCGGATTCATTTTTACAGGATCTTTTTCATTTATACCACTGCAAAATATTTTGGTTGTAGGCGGCCCACAAACGGTACTCGATGAGTAGCGGCCCACCGGGCATTTGCCCAAATGCCCGCATGGCCAGTCCGAGCCTGCTTTCTAAGGACCAGGTTTCAGGTTTGATGAAATGATGTTAAAACTTGAGGATTTTACAATTCTTGGAAATAAAATTCTTATTACGAGGTTGAAATTTTTTATAATGACAACACACATAATATTACCCTTACTCAAAATTGAATTTTGGGAGGATTAAGCTTGAAAGATGCAGGTTCTTTAATTGGATAAATATCATGATGTATAGCAAACTAAAAATATCGGTCAGGTATGTTTAAAACTGCCAAAATTTGCTGTAAGTTAAAAATATAAACTGTTAGAGCCTATAAGTTATACAAAAAAACAAACCCAAAAACACAACTATTACTTTTTGTTTGTTTTAGAGAGTTTAATATTTTAAATTTTTGTCGTATTTGATTAATGGTTTGTATTTGTATTCCTAACAGGCTTTGAACTAGAATAAACAAATACAAATTAAGTCGACCAACTACAGGCAAGCGCCCAACAAGGTTGGTCCGATCCATTTAATTCAAACCACCCGATTCCCAGTATCTGTATATGTTAACCAATACCCAATAACCAATACTTGATACCCAGTATTTGTTAACCAATTGATTAGAAGAATTTTACCAGCCAAATATAAACAGTAAATGCATAAGTAAAAACAGCCTGTTTTATGCAAATTTATTATATATTTACTTACACACTTATAAAATCTTAAAAAAGTTTATATTTCTCTTTCATTTTAGTCTTAAAGTCAAGAGAACATATTATTCTTTAAAATTTAATTTACAAAAATTAGTAATATTTAACTTTTTAAATAATTTAAAATGTGGAATATATTTTTTTTGCCTTTTTATACTTATTTTTACCCTAAATTTCCAAAAAATGTTTTTTGTTTTTTAAAAAAATTCATGCGTATTTTCTAAGTTTAAGCTTATCTAATGATATAATAAAAATTATGTTTTAATATTAAAAAAAAGGACCCTAAAGGTGTATAGATACTTTAAACTATAAACAGCTTCTAAACAGCTTTTTGCAGCTGTGTTATTTAGATATAAAGACTTTTTTATTCAGTTACTATTAGATAACTACATGCTGGAGTTAATTTTGCTACAGCAGCATGACTAGCTCTGCGTTTGATACAGACATGAATAAGGATGTTCTTATACATAGCTTATTTACAGAAATGTTTTCTTTAAATTCATAATAATTCATTTTTTGTCAGGGTGCAGAGATACCAATTTGACTACTAGAAGTAGGGATGCAAAACGCAGTTTTGGGTATTTCGTATTACAATTAGTTGTAAATAAAATTATTGATAAATAGTTGGTTTTATAAGTTGAGTGCTTGATATTGTAGCCTAAATGGAAAAATATACTATTAGACGGATAAGTTTTTAAAATTTCAAAAATTTAACAAAAACATTTACAGGATTAAAAAATATTTCAAAATTAATAAAATAATCTTCATTAATATAAAGTGTTAAAGAAATCAAAATGATGTCAGAAAATTTGATTCAAATAGTTTATGAAAAATAGAAGTTTTAATATTTTCATATGAGTAGGTAATTTTACTAAAAGATAGTTTTAAATAATTATATTAAAGATTAATCTACTATCTTTAAACTATCTTTAATTATATTAAAGATAGTTTTGAAAACTCAATTATTTACAGGTTGACTTTAAATGATTTGATGGTTTCAGTAAAGATAGAGAACACAGTAATTTTTTTTACTTCAGAAGTTGGTATGATGGGCAGAGTAAATATCTGTTTATTACTACTGTGTGTGTATGTTTAAATACTTTTCTACCTTTTTTCTATCACATTAAGAATTCCAACTATAAATAAATCTTTTCTAACAAAAGGTAATATAAAACACTAATTCTTAAAATTATATCTCCTTAAAATCCCTGAATAATTTAACCATTAATATAATATGTTTTAAATATTTTGATCGCAAGATCACACTAGTTATTAACTTTACATACCTTAGTTATAAAAATAAAATTATTTTATTCATTAAAAGGTAATCATCCTTATAATGTTATTCAAAATAAAAACTAATTTAAATTTAGGAATGACCATTTTGGTAAATTATCAACTGTTAGTTTATGAAATCAACCCTGTTTTCCTTAAAGTTTATGGAAGAATAATCAATTTGTTTTAAAGTAAAACCTAAACTATATTATTTGAAAAAAATGTGATTTATTATGCGGGAAGTAATTCCGATTGTATAATGCATAAAGAATATAAACAAAACATCTTTAAAAGGTTAATTTAATATCTTGCAAGACTTTTTAATCCTTAAAATGCAGGATTGAAAATCCTGAAAAGTTAAAAAAATGAAGAATAATTAAAATGCAAATTTTTATTGAATAGCAATTCATCACGATAAAAAAATTGAAGACACCCAACTGTTTTTATATAGGCAACACCTCATTCTATTAACAACACACATTTGTTTGGACAGCAAGAGAGTATGCAACAAGTTGGTGGCACAGCCGCACTGCACTGTCCACATAAAACAAATACACCCATTCTTTTAGAACATTGCATGGCCAGAACAAATTAATTTTTCTAATGCCAATAACCTGCAGAACCTTGCACCCCCTTGGAATAACATCCTGAAATCCAACCCGCATTCGCCATTATCGAACCCAGAGAAATGTTGCAAAACGATAAATTATAAATACACAAGGCACTCCCGGTGCGCCCTGACGGGGAGTTAATGATAAAGTAGAGAACTGGTACTTACAGTTCTTTGGATCAGTTTCATTGAGACAGCAGCGTCGTTTTAGTTTCAGAGTCCAGAATGCATACGACGTTGTTTGGGAAAGGGGACTAGAGAGGGAGATGTGTTGTTTCTTTATTTTGGAGAAACGCAACGAATTAATTAAAATGAGGGAGCAGGTGGGATTCCTACGCGAGAGAGACGTAAAAAAACAATAATTAAAAACAGAAAAGCTTTCGAGAGAGAGAGAAGAAGCGAACTGAAAGGCAGCTGCACTTGCGATGATCGGAATTGAGGGGGTTTCTGATCTGTAAAAACTGCTGAACTAGAGCTCTAAATCCTAGCGATGTACAGGGAAATGCTGAAGTGCAGTTCTACTTCTGGTGAGCAGGGGGGAGGGAAGCAGAGAGCGCCGCGTTTTGGGGTTGCCGTCGCCAACTTGGCGAGCGTTGCTGGGCGACGCGTTTTTTCCTGGGGAACCCCGAGTTAGTGCCCCGGTACTAGTCAATAGATTGCGAAGGTTTGGTAAATTATTTGGTTTATAGACGTGTTAAGGGATTTTTTTCAAACGGAGGTTTTGGAAGCACAGCCGCCTTTTTTTTTCGGTGGTTTCAAAAAATAGTATTTACTTTCTTGTGGAAATATAAATTATGAGAGAAAAAACTTTTTATTAATAAAAGATTGCACGTAGGTTATGCGAAATGTAAATTTAAAATAGAAATAGTAAAGTAAATATGGAGTTTTGCAATCCTTTCAAGGTGTTGGCTGAACTTAAAATTTTTGCCTTTGAAAATCAGACAAATCTAACACATACTTTTATTTTTGAAATATTTTCGGACGCTGCATAATTGAAAAGTAATAGATTTTTTTAAGTATTATCTAGCTCATAACGATAAAAAATTTGAACTATTTTTTCTTGCTTAAAAGCAGAGGCGACTATCTCATAGGAAATACCTCGCCTAAAATGTTAATTTTTTTTCAAAAATATTTAAGTTTTTTAGGAGGACCCATATGATCACCGGGGGTCTGTTCATCCCCTTCTTTAATGACGTCAAAACCTATAACGTTAGGTTATCCATGCTCTGAGCTATCCATTGAAATTGCTATGGAACAGGACAAAAACCTTTGTAGTAAGAGATGGACGGTTACTTCCCTAAATATTGACCCAACGCCATTGGAAGACCATTAACATCAAGTGCTTGTATACGCACATCAGTTATGAATGAATTTATTCTCGTTCGGTCCGTTAGAACGGGAAGTGTATTGAATAGTGGTATCGATCTAATGTGAAATGAATATCTTCGATACACGAAGGAGATAGGTATACAATATTTAGAAACCATTAGCCATAGCATTTGGTTTGAACATACTGTATGTAAACAAGTCAGGAAACTAAATGAGTAGTATCAATCAGCTTATTGGATTTTATTTTTCATGTATATCCAAGTTCAAAACCTGGATAATAATGCCAAGTAAGTAAGTCGACTCCGCTTATTGTGATCACGGTTAATGTTATCAATCGGGTAATGTTATCAAAATTAACTAGTCCCGAACAGCCCTATATAACTCAATATACAAAATGTATCGTTTTATGTGATCAATAAATATATCGCTTAATGTTATCAAAATTTAGTGAAATCCCTTGAAAACCTCCTTTTGTCCCGTTTGTAGGCCAAATTTAATACATAATTTTACAAAAGGAGTAATTAATTTATTAGTGCTTTATGTTCCACTTTTGTATTTTTATTTAAAAATGTTAAAAGTTGCAAAATACATACCAAACCAGGTAATCGTTTTAAATACTCCAATAGCGGAATGGACTCTATCAGTCTTGACGTCACATTTTACCCATCATGTGACCTACTGAGCTTGCAATCGGTTACCACAAAGATAGTTTGTAGTGAAATATGATTTGATAGTGAGTTTGTTTTTCCCCATCACGTGATTAACATGGGCGTGGCCGAATATAGTCCAATTTAAAGCAAACACTTGATTACGCTGTTTGAAACCTTCCACCATCAAATCGTTTGTTATTTTCAATCGGATATTGATATCAATTACTCCTGGACAAAAGTGATCACATTAAACGGAGTCGACTTTATTTCTTATTTTAATTATTACTTATTATGAGTGATAATTCAAATAAAAATAAAATAATAATGTTTCATGCCAAATAAGAAAAAATACAAATTGCTCATTTAGTATTGCTAAATGTTACCTTTCATAATAATTGTAAGATCATTTTTATTTCCTAAATAAGCTGTAGCTCCTTTCGGATGATTCAGAACTTTATTTTTCTTCTTCCTTTCTTCTGTTTTTAGTGAAGCTGTATGTGTGTTTCCTTTTTGTTATATTATATTTTGTATTATTATATATTTGTATTATTGTTATTGTATGTCTAGTGTTTTTCTTTTTTTTATAAATTTAATTTACGAATCGATAAATTTGAAGTTTTTCAATACAATTTTAGAGCTGTAAACGCTAGGTTTTAAAACTTTAAATAATATTTGTATTGAAAGTATTTTACTGTTTAATTATTATTTAGTAATTTTATCGTGTCCATAAGAGTTTGAATCAATTATTCAGAGATTCTTTATAAAAATGTTAATTATAACACTTGTAACTTATTAATAATATTTGAATAAAATACCTATAGCGATGAAAGATAGTTGTTGAAAGAGAAGAACGTATTTTTTCTTATTATTCTATGAAAGAAAACAATGTTCAGATTTAGAAGATGTAGAATTTGATCGTTTTACCCAAATAAAAACTTCAACACCACATAGGGTGAAAACGACCCTTTGATAATATTTACCGTGAACTTAACAAATATTTATTAGTTTCAAATTTTTTAAAATACAATATAAAATACGTTTATTATTTCCTAACTATTCTACAAAAGTAGTCCATTTTATGGCAAAATATTCAACATAACGAAGTTGAACATCAATGCTCGTTAAAATTTTATCTTTAGCACAGCTTTCCTAACATTAAACCTGAATTTCCATATTCCTAAAAAGACACAGCTTCAATACTAATTGAATCTTAAACTCGCAAACTCAAACTGTTTGACTTTGTAATTCGGGTTAGATGCTTATTTCATGTCGTACTGATAGGCAGAGATTTGATTATGCCCTAGCAGCATAATGGTTTCATATTAAATAAGACGAGAAGGTACCCGTACACACACCTCTCTATTTTTATTAGTGACACTAAGGAAGAGTGACGAGGAAAACAGCGTTGGCCGATATTTTCGAAGTGAAAGCGTCAGATGTAGCGGATTATCGGCTTTGGAGAAAAAATGACGACAGAAAAGGCAAGGTACGTCTAACGAAATATGTACGAGGTTGACACTTCAAAATGGTTTAGTAAAGTTCTACAAATGTAAATATGATTTTCATAATGTAAAATACATAAAAGTTAATGTATTAAATAAGAAAAATCCCTTTTTAATTACGAAATAAGGGGATACATACAAAAGGCGCGACTTGGTTGAAACTCTCCATTTTAAAAATGTTAATTAGCAGTTTTTTAAGTAGTAGTATTTTACTTCCCAAACTTCCTTTTTTTAGGTTTTAGTACTGATTTGATGTTGGTTGCTTAATATGTATTTGTAGTTTTAATATGTTAGGAAATATTTATGAATATAAATGAGAAGTTGTGAGCGTTAAATCTTAAAATAAAAATGTTAGGGTGGGGTGGGGTAAAATGGGTCAATTTTTAGGTACTTTCACATTCAAAGTTTTATTTCATCAAAACTATTACTTTTTAATTATTTCTTTCAATTGGATATTGACATTACAATCCTTCAGAACATTTTTATATAATTTTATCAAATATTTTTTAGCTATAAATTGATTAAACTTAGCATCAAAAGTAGTGACCTATTTGACCCCAACTTGGGGTAAAATGGGTCTCATTGCAAAAAGATGTCAAAAATATATTTATTACTAAATATACATGAAAATAAGAAAAAAGGCAATCGGCTAAGCCGTTTTTATCTGAAGAAATTTGTTTTAATTTGACTTTAATGAAATTGTAAACGTCCTAAGTTAATGAACATTGTTCAAATGTAGCAATTAAAATACTTCATTTGGATAAAAAATAAACTTGTTTGACAGTTCAATGTATATTTGAAGGAAATAAGTTAAAAACATTGTTTTTACTTAATACAGAAGACCTCCTAACTATGACCCATTTTACCCCAAGTACAAAATATCGTTATAAAAGATAAAATATTTTACATTTTTCTAAGCTGATAGGCTTGAAATGTCTCTCAGACTTTCTTTTATGAAAAACTATCGCAAAAGTCTGCTGTTATTTATTACAATATATAGTTATTTCGAAGTTGGTAAACCCTGTTTTTTCAATGACATCATTTACGGTTCAAATTAAATATTTTTTCAGTCCTCAAATTCATAAATCTGAATTTTTGACAGTCGAAAAAGGTTGCTAACAGATTAAAGAATATAATTTAAAAAAATTAATGAAAAAAAATTCACTTTAAATTTGATTTATATCGAGTTAATTAAAACTGACCCATTTTACCCCATGACCCACTTTACCCCAACCCACCCTATGCTTTTTACTGTTATCTTAAATATTAGCCTTTAAATATATAACAAATTAGTTACAATTAAAAATTTATTTTCTTCACTCTTATTCGCTAATACTTAATGTAAATAATTTTAACTGTAATTCATATGTGCTTTTTGTACACAAAATACAAAATAAGACAGAGAAATTAGAATTCTTTAAAACAATGATAAACTTAAGATGGTTATTGCAAGAAATTCTTTCACCAACAAAAATGAAGTCATCCAAATCTTTGAATAATCTAGAGCAATAATATTGTGTTTCGCACAAATAAGTAACTTTATATGGAAAATGTAAATATTAAAAAGAAAATTGTTAATGAAAGTCTAACGAAAAAAACCCAGCATAATTATCTCAGATATTTTTTTCATTACGTAAGAGCAAGGCAACGCAATTTACAAGGATCTTTTTAATAATATCTTTCAACGCATCCCTTATTTATGACAAACTGAAAACACAATTCCCTCATAAATAGACGATTCGGACAGCTTTAAAACTGATGCCGTAATTCTTCCCCATCTCCCTCGCAGCTGTAGGTTTAACCAAGCTTTTAGGCAATCGATAAAAATCATTAGTCTCTGTTCATCAATAACCAGTTAACTAGATGCAACTAGTTAAGAGTTTCGGGCGTGAAATGAAGCGTTTAAATTCGCATCCTTCCTATCTCGATTTTGTGGAGTATAATTTGGTTTAAAAGTTGTTATTTAGTCACGAACGCAACATCAAAGAAAATGCGTGGGGGGATTTGGAACTCCAAACTAATATGTTTGTGCGTGTTTAGAGAAAAGCGTTAATGTTTGACGAAGAGTTGAATTCCAGGGATAAACGTGAGCAACTAGGAAAAAGATCAGTAACTTGTTCAGTTTTCTATCAGGGATGTATATAGATATTCAAAAGTAAAGCTTTGATACTTTTAAATTTTTATAGTGGTTTGTTATAATGTTTTATCGTGTTAACCGTATCCTTGCACTTACGGGCACTTGCACGGGGCCTTTCACGGTATTTGTCATATTGTTTAAACCCATAACATGTATTTGAAATCTTATTTTTTTAAAGCTTACATTTTTTTCAGTGCAAATATCAATTTATATGAGCTTAGTTCTTATAAGCACAGAGATTAAAAAACTATATGACATTAAAACACAAATAGATAAAAGAAATGTTAGAGACAATACAAAATGTCCAAATACGTGAAATGCCCCAAACGTAAATATACAGGGTATTTCAGATGTGTTTCATAACTTCTAGAAGGGGCAGGACACACCTAGACGACTCAGAATCACCAAGGAATGGGGGGTTGGAATGCACCCCTAACCTAACGAGCTAAGGGTTTTTATAAGCGGGCATGGGAAGTTGTAAAATTCATTCTGGAAATTGTCACTTAACTTTTTAAGATCGAATTGAGACAGAATTAAATCGAGATCGAATTAAAACGATTGAGATAGGTATCTATTCCATAAAACCAATTGAAGAGCTGAAATTTCAGCTCCTAAATTGGGTTTTATGTAACAAATGCAGGAATCAAACGATTTTGCTGGTTTTTATCCTATCTTAACACTAGAACCGCCGGCAAGTACCGCATACCTAGAACCGCCGGATGCAGTCATTTTGACTGCTTAGCTTTTCTACCGGTAAAAATAATCTTTTAAGCTCGAAATTGCTTCTAATACTTGAAGAAAGGATAAATAACACTGATTCAATTAAAAACAAACACATTTATTTAGTTTTGCATCTTAAATTTCGTTGTAAATAATAAGAAATAGGTTATTTATACTTATACAACGTTCTAGCCAAAAATAAAAATTACGGACAAAATATTTCTTGAATAATTATATATTTCTCTAAAACCATTTCTCACAACACTAAAAACTGAATAATGAAGTCATAACTCCGTTTTAGCGCGTTTCAAAAAATCAATTGTCTGCATCACTATATAAAGCAGTATTTTGCCTGAATAATTGCATAAACACACTTTTTTCCACATAAAAAGTAAGAACAGTTCAGTAAAATGAACTTTGTTTCTTTTCTCATAAAGAAAATAATAAATCTTTCATAGAAAATTATAAAAAAGGCGTGGGAAATCAAAAACTTCTACCAAGTGTATATCAATGAATTTCTGGGATTTATAATGATATATTGACCATTTGCAGCTGTCAAAACCATAAAATATATTTGTTTGAAGAACTTCTATATATTTCTTAGAAAGCATTAACTCTTAAGAATTTAAGGGGTAATGCAAGAAATAGACGCACTAAACATCCACCAGTCAAAATGACTGTTTTGGCGGTTCTAGGTAGACCAATAAATATATCCGGAACGGCTTTTCAAAAATTAATGAAATTTGGATGACTTATATAGAAGCATAAATTAGGAAAAGTCACGAAATCACAAGTGTGTAACTCAAATATCTTTGAAAATATTTAGAATTAAAAACGCAAAACAGTCAAAATGACTGCTCCGGCGGTTCTAGTGTTAAATGGTTACGTGCCAATTTCCACTGTGGAACTATCAACCTTCCATGCCAGCTTATAAAAACCCATAGGTCACTAGGGGTGCATTTCCACCCCCCCGTTCCTAGGTGATTCTGAGTCGACTAGGTGTGCCCTACCCCTCCTAGAAGTTAAGAAACACTTATCTGTAACATCCTGTATTTATCAAAATCTAAATGCCCAATTAATTACTTGAAAACCATTGCAAATAAAACGAATGATGTAAACGTTTTTCACCTCTTAAACTTGTATCGTGAAATTAATTTAACTACCGTAAAATTATCTTTTCAATTGAAAGTCTGCTGGAGTTTTTTTTAGATATTAGCAAATCCTTTGATACTGTTAACCAAAACTTACTCCCGAATAAATTATTTTGTTTTGGATCAGGGGAAATATTTTCAACTGGTTTGAATTTTATTAAAAAGGTAGAACTCGTGAAGAGAACTAGAAGTGTAAAAATTCCTCAAAAATGAATTTATTTATTGGTTACTTGACATTTATGCGTTACATTTAAGGCAAGAGTGTAAATCGATCAGACCAATTATCTTCGAGAAGCATTTTAGTAAAATTTTATGAATTTTCACATTAAATTCTGCTAAAAAAATCTTCCAAATTTCTCTAAACTTGTAACTGCTGTAAACTGTTTCTTATTTTCAATGCGTCCAAAACATCCCAAGAACATGATCATCACACAAACACAATCATATCACACATCAATGTGAAGGGTACTGAACCAACCGTAAGACGCGACGTTATTAAAAACCACTGATTCCAAACATGAACTGGTGTTAACAGACCATCAGGAGCATTAGCATAAATATTAGTGCGGCAGATGGACGAGACAGCATCTCTCTCTCTTACCTCTGATGAAAGCTTTCTCCGATCGATATCACTGAAAGGGGCTTTGTTTACCGACGACGCATCATCATCATTGCTTGGAATTTTTAAATTGGTCCTTTCTCAGATAAAAGCACTTAACCCACAATTATGCAGGGAAATTGATGCAGGGGAAGGTTGCAAACAATGTCGCACTGAGTACCTAATAACGTCGTCTTTTTAATTTATTCTATTTCATGTCATATTTTTCTCATCTGAGTATAGTAATTCTTATTTTTTTCGAGGTGTTTTGTTTTGATATCAAAACCTTATTTTTTTTCGGATATTTGTGTGACTATTTTTTTAAAATAATTATATTATACTGAATCATATTTTTCGAATGTTTTTTATACTTCTTTTTACAAATAAAATAATCTGTCGAATTCAACCAATAATAATTCTTTTTGAAATAGAAAATTAAATGAGTTTGATATCGTTTATTGTTTCGTTAAATGTGAATAAAACATTTTTTCTTTGCTTTTTTTCATTTGAAAATATATTTTAGTAATTTTGAAATTGATACTTGGCAGTACTTTTATATATAAAAAATATAACTCTTCTCTCTCTCTTACTCTTCTGGGCTTCTCTTAAATTTTAAAGTTTGATAAATTTGTCTAAATTAAAGTTAAATTTTTAAATAAAAACCTTAACAACGTTTAAATAATTGATGGCTATGTATTATTTTTCTATGTATATAAAATATATATTATGTATGGCAATGTATTATACAATATATGTATATACATTTTTTCCTTTCAAAAAACTTAGATAATTTTACTCTTCAGAAGCTATTGCAAGATAGTCAATTCAAAAGATTTAAATATAAATTGGATCACATTGGCCTGTCACAGCTTCTCGAAAGATAAACTTATTCATATCACATCTTGCCCATTATATTTTGAAACTTTTTCTCCTAAGGGAAATCTCATTGCAGAATTAAATGAAGAGCCAAGTTTTATAAATAATCGAGATGAAACTTGGCTCCAAAACCAAATAAGCTATTACTTTCCCGAATTCAATAACACGTTTCGCGTGATGCATGACCAGCTTATTTACATGGAGAGTTCGTATCTCCTTGTTCCAAAACAACACAGCAGACCCTTCTTTTTGCTTCATTAGTATTCTACACAAAAGTTTAGGCTTGATATATTATTCCAAAAGTACAGAAGCCCTCTTCTTCGTGGGCAGAATAAGATACTCTTTGATAAACGACTGGATGGAGACTTGAAATATTTACGCTTTTATTTCAACAATATTCCCCACCTTTAGAGGTAAGGAGGCAAGGCACATCATTCATCATAAAGGTTGCCCAAGTGACTAGTTATTTGTTGGTTAAGGTTTATTGAAACCCCATCTGTACTTTTCAAAGTATTTTACTCTAAGGAGATATCATTAAAATCTTATAAAATTTGAACTTAAATACAAACAATTAATCGTGGTTAACTAAAGAGAAAGTCAAATTTAACGTTAGATAAATAATTTAAAAAAAACTTCTTCTACGAAATAAAAGAATATGAAATTAAAAAATATTTTGGGGAAATGAGGAAGTTGCATGTGTCAGATTTTCAAATACAAACAAGTGTTCCGTATGTTTTTTTGTATGGTAAAATGAAATATCTAGTCAACTTTTCAAAAAATGTACAGGTAAAAACACGTGACTGAAAACGCTTATTGTTTAAAGATGTCAACAATCATACCATCAACTCCATTGCTTTCCACAAATGTTTATCGTACGATGACGTCAACATACGATGATCTCAAACTCTTGGCGTTTTCGCGCGCTTTTAAAAAGTGGATTTTTGTTAATTTTTTGTCAATCAAAAAATTTCTCGATCGACCTCAAATTTAGGGTAGTTGCTAATTTTTGCAAGAAAAATCGATTAAAAAATAAAAAAAATCATGCAACTTTCTCATTAGATTAATAATGTTTTGAAAACTAAATTTAACTGAAAATTTTGTTTTACTTTATTGTCTCACAAGTTGGATATCATCAAAACAATAAACAAGTCGGAAATAAAGTGCTTCATAAGTAAATTACGGTGAAAGAAGTAAAATACCTAAGTATTTTAGAAAGAAGTAAGTACCTAATTATTAGTTAAACTTGTATTTAGGAATGAAACAGAAACGCTTTAAAAGATCATTGAATTAATAAACAGTTCTCGTATTTAAATTAATAATACATTACATTTTCACTTTTTCTTTCTTTTCTTGTTCTCCAATTGAAACAAAATACGAACTTAACACAAAAATTGGCGCAAGTTCAGAGGTGCGGATGCGCCAAGTTTTTAGCGTTAAAGATGACTAATATGGTAACCCTAACTAATGTTAAGTGAATGATTTGGCTTCTAAATGTGCCGCTAAACAGCCAAAATTCGCCAAGCATCCGCACGTCTGAACTTGCGCCCAAAAATTCACTTAAATAATTCCAAGACGACGGTATTATTACATCACAATATAAACTCCTTTTTTCTAAAGCTAAACATACGCAATAAAACTAAATTAAGGTCCTTGATCATCTTATCAAATTAAAATAAAATCCAGCCCGCACAAGTTTGTAAAACATTTAATGATAAAGTTTTGGTGCAACACAAAAAAAAACATTTAATAAAAGCGTTTCCTGTGGGACGGGCTAATGAAGTTTTCAAACCCTCCTTAACCAAGTTTTCCCAAACGCACACGCTATCTGGGAGGAAACAAGCCTATCTGGGAGGAAATTAGGTTTTGATCCTTCTGGGTCAGAGTGAGAGAGATAAGATCTGATTTACTAATACGAACAATTCACGTTTTAGTATACCATCTACGGGGTATCCACTTTGTATCGGCTTTGTATAAATAAAAACTAAATTGCTCTAACTTATAAAATAACTTGCATAAAGTGAAAAAATATCATATGATCTTTTACAGCTTTTGTGTATAAAGGTAGTGCCTGAATTAAATAAGATATTTATATAAAATGTTTTCACACTTTGACTTTCTCATTTGAATAAAAACATTGCTTACTTTTTAAAGACTGTATTGATGGAAATACTACGGAGAATTCTACACGATTATTTCCTATAAATCCATGCCCTACATTTGCTGTGAAACTAAATACAGTTAGTTTCAGTCGTTTTCTTTATTTGTTGTCCGTATTTGCTTTTTTATTCACGAGAGCTTTTACAATTTATCCTTTCCAAATTTTTCATAAATAGTTTATAAAGATTTAAACTATCTAAGGAGACTACTTCATAATTCACAGGGAAAAAAGAATAAAATCTTGGATTATTATTAAAGACGTATATTGACAGAGACGTACTTTCCTTTTCTCTTAATCTTTCTCTACATGGTATATAGCTGTAAAGTATTACATAAAAGCTCTTCACACACAAGTTTCTAGAAAATTTAAATTAGTAGGATTTAAAGACTTGCTCTCTTGTCAAAGGGCAAAGAAGGAACGAATTCAACAATAAGATAATTATTACTGGCCTTACTTCCAGCATCCGACTTAAGTATGTCCTTCCTAAATTTTTTCACGACTAGGCATGGGGAACAGGTTTTATATTTATTTTTTATCAAAATATCTTTGGGCGAAATCAACTTTTGAAAGAAGCAAGCAACATTAACCAACATTTAAGTCAAGAGGATCCATTAAAACATTGTCTCTTTTTAGCTGAACAGCCCTTGTTGCATTTTAAATAAAGTTTTAAGTTGTAACAAGGAACTAACGCTCAAAATATCCATTACGAGCTTTTAAAAAAGCTTTCATCTTAATAGATAGGTCTCTGGACACTATCAAACTAATTTCTAAGACGTTCTTAAAACTATTATTTACTGTTTCTATGTGAACAAATAAGAAGATGAATTAAATTTTCTTTTAATTTCATAACTTTGTCAACAAACAATCAAGTAAACAAGTTATCTAGAAAAATCGATATAATTCAAAATTAAAATATAAATAAAGTTTAATAGTTTATTTTTGTAATGTATGAAATTTTTAATTAATTTAGTTTGCATTAAAGGTATGCCATTAAAATAATTCTACAAAAATACATACCTTAGATGTATTAATTATGTTTTATTTTATAATACCGAATTAAACGTAAACACCAATTGTTGCAACCAAGTTATTTCCAAGTTCCATTCAGATTCTGGAACTGAGATTATCAGTTTCATAATTTAAAAGACCTTTTTAAAAAAACGTTTTTAAACGTTGATAAATAATGTTTAATTTCTCAGTTCTATTTAACGAAGCATTGGAATACATTAATCAGGTGGATAAGTTAATAAAGCCATCTATTCGCTTACGTATCATCTCCTATTTTCAGTACTGATTTTTTGTTATAAATTTGTTTTACTTTTTGTTTATACTTACTTACTTCTTATTTGTTGCTACGAGCGTCCGGCTAATTGTAGCCGATGGCTCGGTGACTTTTTGTTTATAGTCAGTCTAATAAAAGGTTTACTACGGTGAAGAAATAAAACGCTTATAAGAAACAAGAGCTTAATTATTATATCATATACCATTTCTTGTGATATTCATCATAAACAGGAGATTAATCATAAGGACTATGAGGATATTGATATCTATGAATCAAGGGAATATTCAGACATTTCCTTTGAAATCAATAACACTAGGTAATCTCGGAAAAATGGCTGGATATAAGCATTTTCATTTCCTGTATTCCTCTCTTGTGCTGAAGTAGATTATCCAGATGCTCTTATACTATATGAACTGTATTTACAGGATATGAGATCGAGAAATATTGTTGAGGGTTTTGGGGATTATATCTATAAGCCTGTCCACAGAGTACCATGATGTGAAGAATAGGGGAGAGTGGGGTACCTTGGAAAAATCCTCTTTTCGAACACAATTTTATAGTTATGAACTCGTGCTTATAAGTATGTATGAATGACCCTAAAATCTACTTTCAACGTGTTTTGGAATCTTTGGTGCGTCTGGATAATTATTTACATAAGCTTTCTTGCTTTGGGCAGTGCAAAGTTCTAATAACTGGTTGTTTCAAAAGCAATTTTTAATAAAAGAAGTATATATTTATGATGTTATAATTATGTTGAGAGATTAGAATACGTGTACCCACTAATATTTTAGAAAAGAAAGAGAAAATATTTTGCTTAACCTAAGACAGTAATTAAATTTAACATCCAAAGCGTTAAGTCGGACATATTTGGAAGTCAGGTGTGAGGCACCTTGAGACATGTCAAAAGATACCCAAAACATCTCATGAGTAAAAAACTTATTTTTATGAAAAAAAAATTAAAAAATTTAAGAATGTAGAGGATTGTAATTTAGAAATTGCTGCAAAACAATTTCTGGAAGTAAACAAAATCAGTATGAATTTACGTATGACAAATGACAAAGATGAGGAAATAAGCGAAAATATTTTTGAATTTAAAATATGTTGGATATCTAATTTATGATTATAAAACATAGCTTTTTCATTATTTGTGTTATTTTTGTATTTTCAAAATAAAATTTTTAATTTTTGGTCTATTATATTGAAAGTGTCCCAAGGTGGGCTGCTAGTGGGGCATCTTGGGACATCAAAAGAGGGTTTTTAAATTTGTTAATAAGAATTACTTAAAAGTGATAATTGGTAGGAAACTTTTTATTAGATGTGCAAAAAGTGTCCCAAGGTTCCACACTATCCCCTACCGTATAATATGTTTTTAGAATTAAAGCATATAATGTACGTATAAATTTAGCCATTTTACTTCGACATTCAAATATTTTTAAACCATCATTAATTAAACTAAAAACAATTTTATACTTAATTAAATACAAATTAATCTTTAAATACTTTTGAGAAAAGCTATCTAAAAAAATTTTCCTTCAAAATTCCCTCATTCATTCATCCCCTATCATAGAAAAATCGCTTCAATAGAAGAATTATAATTTACAGTGGACAAAAATTGCAACTTCACTGATTTTATACAAATAAATTGACTTCAATATGACGTAATACTAACAAATCTAAGAGTAGTGTGATACTTGTGCTTGTAATATGTTAGATAGAGGAATGCATTAAACTCCCTTAAACACGTACCCGGATTGTACCAATTGAAACCTAAGGCATTTGCCATGTTAACAGACCCTATGATTAGCTCAAGTATAAACTAGCAGCAATCGTGAATGCGATTATAAAGCGGATAATATTGATACCCAGACGGATGACATTAGCCGCTAATCATGTTTCAACGTTCCAAATTAGAATAAGAACTGAATTTAGAAAACTGTAAGTGAGCGGTTTGACTACAAACTGTATCTCTTGTAGTATAGGTTCTATTTTTTCCATTCGTTTACGAAAGTTGTGCAGAGAAAAGTTCGAGATCTGAGAAATTGTCTAATTGAGTAGTTATTTTGTTCACAGAAAAAAGTTCAATCAGTACTTTAGTAACAAACTATAAGATTTAGTAAACAAAATTAATTCAGAAGGTTGTCACAAATTAAAGAATAATTTTATACATAATATAGTGATTTTATCCTGGTATTCAAACATAACATAAAAATACAGTTTTCCACCTAAATAATAATGATTTCATCAAAAGTCATAACGAAAATATATGACTGTCGGTGCGGATTTGACAATTATCTAACTTTATCACATTTAAAATTTTTATTTCAATTTAAATAAATAATCATTAAGGAAACAACTGTACATGATGTGATATTTATGTATTTTTATGTTTAGACATTATTATATTGTTTTGTTAGCCAAATCATTAATATAATGCTCCCATATTCAAGGATCTGCAATGTGTAATCTTTCCCAGAATTTGGCTTTCCTCTTTTTTGAATCCGATTCAAATACAATATCAACGTATTTGAGCGTGGTGGTACAGAAAAAAATCGGTGCATATGCGAAATCTTTCCGTTGCGACATTTGGAGTTAGAAGGGCCAAATGACATTCGATCTAATGGCTGCTCTAATGTTGGTGAATTTTTTTGAGAAGAAATATTTCCATTATGTGTTTGTGTCTATGGCCAGAAGTCACAAGAATGAACGAAAAGGAGAAAGATAAAAGTGAACAGACAACTACATCTTAGTGAAAGATTGAATTTGACATTATAAAACGAGTTGGAAATATAATCAAAGAACTTGTAATATTGATTTCATATGTTAAATGCTGTTAGATTATCTTTAGATTTATAAGACCAGTAAATGAGGTTTTAAAATTCTTGTGAATAAAGCTAAAATAATAAGATCATGCATGCTTTGTACAATCCAATAATAATTTTTTAAAGAGAGATGTTATGAACAAATTATTTTCATTTTGTTACGTATACTCCCTTATTTTTATTCAGTTCTCATAATAAAGGGCTAAGTAAGTTCAATTAAATTCCACGGTATTATACAAGAAATATAATTAAAAATCAAAATATTATTTATTAAAAATAAATTATAAAAGAAAACTCACAGACCGATAACGATAAAGATCCCTGTGTTTACGTGAAACTATAAATAAAGTTCCTACTTCAGCATATATTAATAATACTGAAAGAACACATCTGATACAGCTGGTACCACAAATGGGTTAAAAGAGCTTCCGTTTCCGTTAAGATTTTACCATCAAACAAAAGGTCATTACCACATACATACCTTACGAACCATCATTTATCTTTAAAGGAATCCCTATGACTTTCTTAAGAATTTTTGTCTCCTTATTGCCAAAAACTATTCACATTTCTTGAAATAACTTCCATAGGTCTTCACAAGGGAGAAGACATTTTTCATCTCCATCCAAAAGTCTTTTATCTTCAGATGAACTTGGAATCAATTTTTCTCAAATAACATTTTTGTCAGACCCCTTTTCATAACTATTTGGTGTCATTAGTCTTCGTGACTTGCTAAAATTTCAGACACGGGAAAGTAGCAGATGTTTGACAAAAACGTCTGGAGGTTCGTATAAGTTTAGAATCATATTTCCATGACAAAATCCTTGATAGTCCTCAGGGTGTTTCAACAAGTCCACTTAGCTCTGTACAACCAGATTCCTTGCGTGGAGTGCATAAAAATGCCCAAAGACAGTAGAAATGCCCCAAAGTCCAATTGTTTTTATGAAAATTTAGACAAAAAAAGGTTTGAATTCATATTTAGTTGATGCTAGAAAAAGTTTATGGAAAGCGTGAACGTAGTTTTAGGACATGTTTGGAGAATAAGATGGTTAAAAATTTCCACTACACATGAATGTCATGCACGCGCGCTCCATGGAATGAAATAATAAAATTTTTATCGGAAATTATGTCACATTTAAAAAAAACTTATCGTAGCGATTGTTCTTTATAGTAGGTACTAAAGATGTATATAAAATACCTTGCATAAAATAAGTTTATTTAAGAAGGAATATATTCGGGGAAGGTGATTGTCTGAAAAACACCTACTTTTCTCTCATTTGAGGAAAAAAACCCATTTCTATACCTCTTAAAAGTGCGGCACATTAAGTACACAATCTTTTTGCTAACAAAAAATAATATATTTTCTATTAGTACATAACATAAGTAATTCCACTCCTATCCTAGCATTCCATTCCTTTTACTTTGACTTGAATACAATTTTTTAATAGCATGTGTCTAACTTCCAAGATAATTAGATAGTATGCATTTCCTTAAATGAGTTTATTTTCTATTGACAAGAAAGATGGTTTTCGCCCATTTCACTTAACCTAGCTTACTATTTAAAGATTATTAAAGTATATATATTTCTTTTTTTGTAAAACTCATAAATATCTTCTTACGAGGGTATATCTTAGATCAAAATTTATCATCACTTCGGATATCCATATAAATTAAAATTTTAAAATAATGAATGAATTAATTTAATATTGTCTTACAATTACTTAAAATGATTTTAATTCTAAATTATTCTAGGGTCTAGGGAATGAATCAGTGAACCTTGCAGTCGTTTATACATGAGAGTGTTTACTGATGGAATGATGTACTGATAACGATAAAAACATTGAATTACTAGAGTGTAGTATTTTTTAAATTTAAGACACTCAAATATAACTGATATTGGGGTATGGCAAGTTGAATTCGTATGAGAAAACATTAAACTCTAAAAACCGAATAAAATAAATTATCTAGTTTTCGTATTCATACTTTATTGACCCCCTTGACAAATCTCAACAATAATACAATACGAACTCAGCCAAGCTATTTCAGTTGATACCTGATTAAAACATCCGAGCTGCATTGTGATTGGAGGAAACCACAGCGATAATCGGTCTCTCTTTGTTATTTAACCAACCAAAGACAAGGGCCACTCCAATGTCTGGGCTTTCTTTCAACTCTCTAGTCACGTGGAATCGCATCCAGTAATTACGGTAATGGCGCTTGTAAGATCCATTCATTACTTATAATCGCGATGCCACTAGCTTGGCGTTAATAATGAGCTTTTTATAAATATATAAAATACCCGAAAAGAGAAAGGCTTGCAAGATAGATCACCTTCGGATCATCAGAGTGTATTGTAGGATTGTTTTCTATTGAAAGAGGTCTACACACCTTTTGGGTTTCTGACACACTATGTCGTTTTGATCTCTAAGATGTATTTTGTTGATGTTTTTAGACTGAGAAATGCGATATGAAACTTAAAAATTATGATAAATGAAGTTAAAATCTGTGAACTTTAAATACGAACCTAATTATTTTACGTTATAAAGATCTTATAACGAGTGAATATGATAGTTTTTTGTGTATCAATAGCAATTTATTAGCAGCATCATTAAAACCCAGAAATAATTTTTTTGGGAACAAGACAAAAAAAATGCACTTTAGGTATGTTGCTTTTTAAAAATACCTAATTGGCCATAATTCTTGCCCATTTTTTCTCTTTTAAGAAGGGTTTACCACAAAATTAAAAAAACTCAATATGGGATATTTGGAAAATTAGCGTTTAAAAATTATATGATAAAACAACACATCAAATGTATTGAAAGACCCCCATTTTTAATAGTTATTAAACACTTGATACATTGAAAAATACATTAGATGCTGTTGAGTACTTTAAATTATAGGATTTAATTTTTATATGTCATAACCTTTAATTTTCTTTTCTTTTTATTGCATTGTATTAATTTGTAATATAGATCCCAAACTATACTGAAAAACTCAGAAGTGTTTTAAATTTTTAAAATAATCAGAAGATACGTTTTGAGTGTGAAAACTTCCACTGTAAATGCCACTGCTTTAAAAACTGTTGGGGCAGTATGATTTTTAAGTTAACTAGGTATTTTTACATACTATTTTACATCAAAAACAAAGATAGACAAACAAATCGTTTCTCGCGTTTATGAAATTTATAAATTTAAAATGAAAGTTCCCATTTTATGAAATTCTGAAACGAAAGGAAGCTGGAGAGAAACCGTTGAATTTCCAAAAGATTATTATATAAAGTCTATATCCTAAACAACGTATAGGGGAAATGATAAAAGGCATTCTTCGGAAAAGGGTTTGGGAGATGGGAAGTGAATTGAATCATCAGTTACTTCTGAGAGAACATTTTCTGTTCCCATAGAAAATGGACGTAAAGGAGAACACGTTTTTCTGCTAACCATGGAAGGGAAGACGTATTTTGGCGGGGAGAAACTTCTTCAAAGTCAATCACATATCTTTTCCTTTTTTCATTCATTTCGAAGATGGTACGCTTAGAGATGATGTAATGAAAGTAGAGAATTTCATTCTTGAGTGAAACTTCCCGAAAGCGGAAAATGTAAAGAATCAGGTAGAACATTATAATCCAAAGTTGAATATGTGACCGAGAACTCATCAGATTTTGGTTTAGTTCTTTTGGTAGCAAATTTTACCCAGATAAAGTGTTTGAAGACCTTTTTTGAGCGATTCTTGATAACAGCTAATTAAAAACTAATTCTTAACGATTTTGAGTTGAAACTATTTGGCAAACCTATACTTTAGGATTGAAAATTGCGAACAAAGAGGACGAGTTCTTTTTAAAGTTTCACACAGCGTTTAAACTAGTCTAGGCCCTTTTCCATATCAATAAAGTTTTAGCTAAATTATCTTCTACACTAGCGGAAATAAAAATCCCAACACCAAGAAGGAAAGGAGATATCAAAGTAAAATTTATTTCTATGATTGCACATAGTGTTAATGTGAATTGATTAAAAAATCAGCCTTTCTGGATGTTAGGGGGCCGAGAAAATCGGTGAGGAGTGTTGTCTCCATAGGTGTCCATTACCGCCGTCACACGTCATGATATTGAGTGACAGGGGATCTAAATGACTTTTGAGGGATTGGAGGACCGTGTTGCCTCCTCAGGTAGTCCAAATTCATATGGTGCACCAGTGGACGTTGCATACCGGGATAGGTGATTTCTCCTCATTGACCGGACTTGTTTTGTGGGTGTTGGTTCTAGAGAACGGGAAAGACGGGGTAAAAAGGCAAACTAGGGGGTTAAGAAGAAAGCTTGAACATTGCATACAACATGTGGTTGTGCATGTTTCTCTTGCAATTTGTCCCCAGGACAGGTCTGAAGGTAAGGACGGTCTACCGGTTGCAAAATCTCAATGACGCAGCTCTGGTTGGAAAAATTACTGGTGAATCATACTCAGGAGTTGCAGAAATTGAATCCAATGCATCCCCACTCCATTACTCTTCATCAACACTCCGTGGAACGATTAGAAAATCATCAGCTGAGTGCGCTCTCTCCATTGTGTCTTCAAACTCATACCCAACCGTCGTGGTGCTCCAAACCGAATCAGGATTCTCTCATAAACACAATATCATGAAATTGGGATTTTCATTTCCTTATTTCGTGCACTATTGGAAACAGAAATGCCCATTTTCAGCCCCTTGTTTATAGACAAAGATGTAAGAAGCTATGCGGACCGAACGGACGATCTGCAGTACTGCAAACGACATCCATCCCACTGCCGCTTGTCCTCAGTATGATCTACCGGTATTTTGGCCAACCAAAGCTGCTTCATTGAGGTTTTTTAGCCGGTTGTCCGTCCTTACCTTCAGACCTGTCCTGGGGACAAATTTCAAGAGAAAAATGCACAAACACATGTTTCATGTACTGTCCAAGCTTTTTTCTTAACCCACTATGTTGCATTTTTACCCTGGCCTATCCGTTCTTAAGAACCAACACTCACAAAACATGTCCGGAGAAAGAGGAGAAATCACCTAGCCCGGTATGCAACGTCCGCTGGTGCACCATATGAATTTGGACTACCTGAGGTGGCAACATGGTCCTCCAATCCCTCAAAAGTCATTTAGAGCCCCTGTCACTCAATACCATGACGTGTGACGGTAGTAATGGACACCTATGGAGACAACACTTCTCACCGATTTTCTCTGCCCCCTAACATCCAGGAAGGCTGATTTTTCAACCAATTCACATTGATACTATGTGAAATTATAGAAATAAATTTGACTTTGATATCTCCTTTCCTTCTTGGTGTTGGGATTTTTATTTCCGCTAGTGTATATATATAAAAATCAATGTCTGTCTGTCTGTCTGTCTGTCTGTCTGTCTGTCTGTATGTATGTATGTCCTTTATAGTTTTAAACTTTTTGAACCTACATTAATTACTGAATATTCTTCCCCTTCGTCATATTTTCTTTTACAAAATATGCATGTACCTTTTTTTAAATCCACTAGAATGTACAAAACGTAATAATATAAATCCTCGAAGACCTAATGTAATATATAACATTCCTAAGCCCAAAAAAACAATATTTTGTAAAAATTTTTCCTATATAGCCCCAAACTTTATAATATTCTACCATTAGAAATCCAAAATAGTCCATCAAAATACCTATTCAAAAAGAAACTCAAGGATTTTTTGTTTTCAATAGAAAATGTAGAAAATTTTTTAATGTAGTGATTTATTTCTGTCCTTCTGCACTTTATGTTATGTTCCACCCATTTATATCGTCACCTACATGGACCAAGAGGTCCCAGGCGACTATGTTAATTCTATTTGTATTTGTGCTTATGTTCAAATAAATAAATAAATTAACTATTAAACTATACCACGTTGATCTACTCGCTCTAGGGAAGGTTTCTGAATGAAAATAATTTAAAATCGAAGCGTCTTAATAACTTAATTGTTGCAAGCATATTCTCGATTGTTGCAGATTGAAATCGATTGTTGTAGTTTAAAACCCATTGTTGTAGCATAAACATAAAAGTAGCTCCTTAATTTAACTATTTCCACATTTGGACTGGCGAAGCCCATCTATAACACACCAGAATAAATTTTTTTAAAAATGGACTGGCGAAGCCCATCTTTAACGCACCAGATAATATTTATTAAAAAACTGAAACCCGGGCTAAGCCCGGGTCTAGCGCGTCAGCGCTAGTTCTAACTAAAAGAACAAAATTTGGATTTAAGTTGTATAAAAAGAAATAACAATGCCTATAGGAATAAAATCAATTTTCTACGTAATGTATCTAAGTTTTTATGAAATAGTATTAGTAGATTTTCCTTTACAAGCTCATTTTTAGTTTTAAGTTTGGCCGTAAGTTTATTAACTCCCCAATCGGCACAGACTTTCAAGATTCGTCCAACTTTCGTCATGTATGCAGATATTTCTTTTACATCTAGTTGCAGTTACGTTATTTTGACATATTTGGTTTGAGGGCTTTTTTACGTTGGTTTAAATGCATTTTTGCTGGTAGAAATTCAAAATATTTTTAAGAAGAAAATACATTTTCCAGAACTTTCTAGGTAATACTCTATTCATTTTGAATAGGCGCCTGAAAATATTTCTTTTCCCCACCACCGAATTGGTAACCATAGCAACTATCACCGTCAAAGTGATGAAGAAGGCTTACTATTGGCTGCGCGAAGATCGTAACTATGGTTACGTTTCTAGCGAGGGGGAAAGCACTACTTCTCAGGCGCCTATTCTGAATGAACAGAGTATATTTTGTTAGATAGTTAAGGGGAGTTTCATTGGGGGATTTTGCTTTAGACTCAAATTCAACGCTTCTTCCAGGTTTCTTTTTGAAATTTGATACAACTTTCAAAAGTTGATCTTTTTCTTTGGGATGATAGATGCCAGTAAGTCTTTATACTCTATTCATTTTGAATTGGCGCCTGAGTACATTTCCTTCCCCCACCACTGAATCGGTAACCATGGCAACGCTCAACGTCAAAGTGGCGAAGAAGGCTTAGTATTGGCTTCGCAAAGAACGTAACCATTAGGGTGGTCACAAGTAACATGGGGAAAAATTTTTTTCGACTTTCTTCAGGTCTCACCCCCCTAAAATGTGCCAATAGGCTAAAAAATGAGATTGGCCAAGTTTCAGCTCAATCCGATAATATTAACCCGTGCCTCATCGAGGTCAAAGTTCAGAAAAACAGCGATTTTTAACACAAATTGGTAGTTTTCGCCCCATAAAACTAGAACCGTTTTTCCCAGAAACCCGGTTAGGGTGTCATTTAATAGGTAATTTTATACACTTTAACTTTGGCATAGTCAGATTTTATTTACTCAAACGGATAGGGCGCTATTTAGCATTTTCATAGTGAAGGTCCTCGAAAGCGAATTTCCTTGCAAGAACCCTAGAACATTACAAAGTCACAAAAAACTATCTTTCCTGTCTTTCCCTATTCATTTTGGCTCCAAAAGATAGTATATGAGTTTTTAGACCCCCTAAGAGAATTCTAGGGTATAATTTCAACCCCCCCTAGGTTTCGGAAAAAAGAGAAAAAAAATTTTTTTTTACAAATTTTTTTGACTGTTAATGTGTTAAAGTTGGTTCAAATACATTATTAAAAGTTTAATTAGGTAGAAGATCAATTATAAAGGGGATTAACCTTTCGTTATAACCCCTACAATCTAAGCAAAAGAAGCGCGACTGTGAGAGGTTTTGCTAAAACCCATTAATACCCATTAAAGTGATAAAAATAACTAAATTACAAATTTTTTCAGCAAAAACCTATAGAGAGATGACATTTGGTGATTTATGTCTATGAAATTATAATAATAGCACCCTTACCGACTTTAAGTTTTAAGAAACCCTATTTCTACCAAAGTTGATCGTTTTCAGATAATTAACCTAAAAGTATGATATTAGAAAAATGTATAAATTGATTTATTTTTAATAAATATACCTCAGGGAGTCAGGGAAATCATTTGCCTACCATTCGAAGAAAATTAATTTTTAATAGGTATGAAAAGGTTTCATTACATATGTTTGATCTATAATCGAATTACTTAATATTTTATTCTTTAGTCGCCAATTATATTCACACCTGTGTTGAAGGAGACAAAAATAGCGCATAAAATAGGAAATATTCAAAATGTTTTCATATATTCAGTAAAAGTTATTGTTTCCCATGATAAATATTTGATATAAATTGGAAACAAGATTTCTCTGAAAAATACTATGGTTGAGAAACTCCAACAGTATACCCTTTTAAGCTTCCGCTGGATTACTGTAAGTAACATCTAAGTTATAGTCCTAATCGTAAAAATTGATAAGCTTAGAAGGGGTTGATCCAGACAAAAATTGGGGCCGTTTTGCTGCCCCTTCACAAAAATAAATTCATAAAAACGCCCCTTTCATGAAATTCAAAATAGCTTTATAGTGATAATTTGCAAGAAAACATTCACAAAATATTTGAATTTTTCATGATTTTCTTGGCTTGTGAGTCAATTTTAATTTTACGCACTCATCTGCTAACTATCACTGCTTCAATTTTTCACAAAAACAATTTCTTTTTCACAAAAAAACATTTCATTTTTCACAAAAAATAATGAAATGGGCCCCAAAATATAAAACCTGGATCTACCTCTGCTTAGTTTTTAGAAAAACTTTATTGTAATTATCAAACAATTTTGAGACTATCTTTTTGAAAATTACTTTTTTAAAGAAAATTAATTTTCTTTATTCACACTACGCATTTAAGTAGAAAAATATGAAAACATGTGTGACGTACAGAAAGAAAACTTTTGATGATAATTTATATACTAAATTATGTTATGCATTTAAAAGTGAATTTTCTGAAACAATAGGCAAATGAAAACTGAAGTATATATTACAAATAAATTGATTTATACATTTTTCTAAGATCATACTTTCAGTTTAATTAGCTGGAAGCGAGTAATTTTGGTAGAAAAGCTTTTTTAAAAATTAGTCCAGAAGGGCGCTATTATTACAATTTTATAACACATATAAATAATCTCAAACATCCTTTTTAACACTAAATGATATCTTTCTAGATGTTTTTATGAAAAAATTAGTAATTTAGCTATTTTTATCACTTTAATGGGTTTTAGCAAAACCTCTCACAGTCGCGCTTCTTTTGCTTAGATTGTAGGGGTTATAACAAAAGGTTAATCCCCTTTATAATTGATTTTCTACCTAATTAAACTTTTAATAATGTATTTGAACCAACTTTAACACATTAACAGTCAAAAAAATTTGTAAAAAAAATATATTTTTCTCTTTTTTCCGAAACCTAGGGGGGGGTTGAAATTATACCCTAGAATTCTCTTAGGGGGTCTAAAAACTCATATACTATCTATTGGAGCCAAAATGAATAGGGAAAGACCGGGAAGAAAGTTTTTTTGTGAATTCGTAATATTCTACGGTTCTTGCAAGGAAATTCGCTTTCGAGGACCTTCACTATGAAAATGCTAAATAGCGCCCTATCCGTTTGAGTAAATAAAATCTGACTATGCCAAAGTTAAAGTGTATAAAATTACCTATTAAATGACACCCTAACCGGGTTTCTGGGAAAAACGGTTCTAGTTTTATGGGGCGAAAACTACCAATTTGTGTTAAAAATCGCTGTTTTTCTGAACTTTGACCTCGATGAGGCACGGATTAATATTATCGGATTGAGCTGAAACTTGGCCAATCTCATTTTTTAGCCTATTGGCACATTTTAGGGGGGTGAGACCTAAGGATTTCAAAAGTTGATTTTTTGTAACCACCCTAGTAACCATGTTTACGCTTTTACCGAGGGGGAAAGCACTATTTCTCAAGCGCCTATTCAAAATGAACAGAGTATAGTGTTACCAAGAAATTTTCCAGGTAATATATCAATATAAAACTGCTTATTAAACCTTTAAAAACAAAGCATAATGTAATGATAAACTTAAAGAAAGGTAATTATTGCATTTTAAAGAAAGTAGCTGTATGAATCGAGCAGTTAGAATGTTTCTATTACATTATACGAAATCGCGTTCAGTGAACCCTCAGTCTACTGTATGCTGTCAGAAATCAGAAATGAACCTTATAAATCTCACTAAATTGGGCAGAAGGGATTTTGTGAGACCTGTGTAGAGCGTTATAAGATACTATAATCCAATAAAAAATATTAATCCTAGCAAAATGTATAAAGACAGCATCCACTTATAGGCTTACTCAAAAATAAAGACTCCTCATTAAAAATCAATGCACTATCTGCATTTAAGAGGTCCTAGACCTCTCCCCTTCCTGTCATCAGGTTCCCCAACATAACCCTTCTGGAACAGATATAGCAGCCTCAGTAGTCTCACCAAGGGCAGATAAGAAAAACGAAAACAACGCTCCAATGACAGCAGCTTCCAAGTACGGCTCTCTTAATGAACTTCTATTTCAGAAAAGATATCTTAATTTAGCCGTTCGGTTGTAATTGCTCGTTCTGAAACGGGAGGTTATTACGTCACTATATCTCAGAGGCCGCGGCGTTTGACGTCACACTTGCCCGACGTTTGTGCCAAGGATCGTTTAAGAAGGAAGAGGGCAATACTCATAATGCCGATTCATAAGGGTTGAGGTGGAGGCGAGAATCCTCTTTTAATTAAGCGTACGGTTATGGGGATCAACGGTGAAAGAGCATCACGTCTTCAGAAGGGGGTTGGGGGATCTGTTATTCCATCCTTTATTGGTTCGCGAGGATTGTTGTGGCAAAGGAGGGGATTTACGAGAAGACGTGATGTTACAGTGAATTGTTTTTTGTGGGGCATGTGGGATGGGTGATTTAGCTTTATTGAAATAGAGTCTGTGAAATCAGAACAGTTCTGGGTTTGTGTAGAAACAAATATGGTAGTTATAAGACACTACTGTGTGAAGATAGAAAGGGAGAGGGAGATATAGAGTAAAGGAAAGATGGGAGAAATGAGTTTAATGGTAGACAGGAATGGGGCAAGAAAAAAGAGAGGGTCAGAAAAATTGAGATTAGAAAAGGAAAGAGAAGAAAAAAGTTGGAAGGATTGGGAAAGTAAGAAATGATAGAAGAAGGTAGACAGAAGGGGAAGGTAGAAATCAGGGAAAGGAAGATTAAAAACAAAGAAAGAGTGAGGACTCTGGAAAAGTAAAGAACATAGAAAAAATAAATCTAAGAGCAATGAAGAGAGAGAAAAGAAGAAAAGGAGAAGAGTGACTTATATTTTCATTAATTCTACGAATTGCACACATGATTCTATGATTGTAATCGATCTATAGCATGATAATACAGAAAAACGTGTTACCTACAATAATTTTCCACGTCTCACTTGTAAATACAGAAATTTCTATCACTATTACCAAAATATGATCGGATGAAGGTGAGTTTGAATATTTTTTTCAAATATGAACTATCTCTCTTTCTCTTAACTCTCTTTTCTCTCTTTCTCTCGGGGGGGGTTCAAAAACTATTCTTAACAATGAATAAACAACACATGTCATCTGTATGCAAGCCCTAGTTTTCGGAATTTCCCCAAATTTCATGAATTCAATATGCAACACAATTTTATTCCCCTTAGTACCCCAAAAATATCCCCACTCAACAATAGACCCCAAACTACATTCGCGAATCCATGCACATTCCCTACTTCTGTCACGGCCATTAGGCAAGCCAAGAGCCCTCCAAAGACGGACCAAATGGCCGGTGCTGCAGCACCCAAAAGCGATTCGGGTACATCACATAAAAAGAACCGAATGCGAAAAGAAGAATAAAAAAAAGAGCGTCAGTGCTGCTACCTGCATTGTTGTAAGGGGTGTTGGAAGCTAAGTCTATTTTTCGTCGTCTCCCGGCACTTGCCAACTGACTGACGCTCGTACCCCCCGCTGATTTCGTCCTTTTGTTTTCCCGAGCGACAACCTGCCGGGAATCCTCAGAGATGGATGTGGACATTTCTGTTACACGAATGTGGTGGTGCATCGAAGATAGGGTTTATGTATAGTTTAACATACACGAATGAGCTGTGGTGTGTGATTGCAACGATTTTGAATATTATTTATAGAGTTTTTTTTGTGTGTGTTAAAGTTATCTTCGAAGCAGAGTTTGACTCACGCTAAATGCCCTAACGGAATTGCAGCAATTCATGCGAATAAGCTGATCCAAACATTCAAAATGGGTTACGCCTTTTACAGAACTTCTAGTAATTGTGGTTGTTAAGCTTTATAAGAAATAAGGTCGGGTCGAGTAAATGGTCTTAGTAGGGTAAAATGGATATATTGATTTAACAGTTTATATGTATGAAATTTAATGTTTTTTTTGGGATGCTGATTTTTACTGAAACTCAATATAAATCAGCATGCCAAAAAACATTTAATTTTATAAACATAATCATAAACTGCCTAAATCTCTATATCAATTTTACCCCATCTGACCATCAGGGAGAATATTAATGAGATAAAAAAATAAAGAATTACTGTTAGTTGGGACATGTCTTATTAAATGACAAATTTCTAAGAACAATCGACTAATTTTGATTTTAATAAATCTTGTGATCTTATTAAAACATTCCGTAGCCCTTTTTGTGGTACAATTTATAAAAATCCCAAACATGCTCTTTTTTCTACACAAGTATCAGAAAACCAAAATACATCCAGTCGGATACAAAGTTAGATAATTAAATACTCATTAATAATTACGTTTCATTAAAACATTTTCTTCAAGAGAAAGAGTCAATTTATATCCAAAACCATCTGCTGTATCTCAGCTATAAAAATTCTTCATACAAAATTTAAATATATTGTTAACTATATTAACATATGATAGTGAATTTTTATTACTTGTAAAATAGACAAAAAAAAGTATCGTAAAAAGCTGAGTCAAGTGAAGAACTTGTTAAGTGTAAGAAAATGGCATCCTCTAGATTAAAGATAAAGCCCCCTGGAAGAAAATGCTTTATGGGTTTCGTAGATAAAGTAACCTGGCTTTCACCATGGATTTATTTCGCTGAACCAGTAAAAACCTCAATAACCCGTTTCGAATTCTTTAAGCTAAAGTTTTTTATCTCAGTAAAATTGATAAAAAAAGTTTTTTTTAGTTTGCTCATTTTGTTTCTGGAAAATATAATAATATAAAAGTAGTTAATTTAAATTGCTTTAAAAGGATAATTAAAAATGTGAAATAATAATAAAAGGATATCCAAATTAATTTATCTACTACTTTTGAACTTAACCAAGTATAGGTAATTATAATTAAAAAAAATCGTACATAAGTACAAAACTGTTTCTTCAAGGTCCGAGGATATTATTTTGCCACTATACAGAGGCTTGGTGAGACCTCATCTAGAGTATGCTGTTCAGTTTTGGTCTCCATACTTAAAAAAAGATATTGATTCAATTGAAAGGGTTCAGCATAGGGCTACTAAAATGGTCAAGGGGTCCAGTTTAAGTTATGAGTGAAGATTAAAGAAGCTAAATATGTTCACTCTAAAGAAAAGAAGGATTAGAGGGGATTTGATTCAACTTTTTAAAATGGTAAAGCAAGGGGACACAGAGGGACTAGATTTCAATACGGGTAATAGAACAAGGGGTCACAATTTCAAATTGAATAAAGTCAAATTTAAGACGGATTGTAGAAAGCATTATTTTTTTAATAGGGTAGTGGATAGATGGAATGCGTTGCCTGAAACAATTGTAAATTCAAGTGGGGTAAATGAGTTCAAGAGGAAAATTGACAGATATTGGGATTCCGGTAGTTAGGGTTAAAAAGACTGGACCAACCTTGCTGGGCTTACGCCTGTTGTTGGTCGACTTAATTTGTATTTGTATTTGTATAACTGCACATAGGTAGTGGATTTTTGTTACCCAGAATAATACTAAAAGTGCAACCAGTGTAGTGCCGTAAAAATCTTAGGTCAAGGCTATTATAGAAAAAATATCACCTTTATAACTTTAAATAAGCGAAAACAATTTTTTAATAGATTGAATCGTTAATACTCTTTGAAAATTCACGTTAACATATAAAATTTTTAAAGGTTAAAAAAATTTCTACAAATTGAGCTTAAAAAATTCAAATTAAAAAATCTACAATAAAAACACTAAATAATAATGAAGAAATAACATTAAAATCAATAGTTACTACACTGTAAAAAATAATCCTGCAAAAAAACAGAAAATTTCTGGCAGCAAAAGTTGCCAGAAAAAATCTGTAGGTTGAAAAATCCTGTAAACAGAAAAAAGCTGTAACCTACAGGTAAATGCTGTAAAAAGGAACTTTCTGTCAAGTGGGCTACAGATTTTTCTGTTGCCTCTCAGTAATTTTCTGCTTGTGCGCATGCACTTATTTTAGTAGAGTTTTTTTTAATTTTAATTAATTGATATCCGGGGATAGAACCCGCGACCTACCGCATGCTAAGCACGCACGCTACCACTGAACCAAAGAAGATTCAGTATAACGTTGCCAATAGTGGTATTGGTTTTCGATGCAGTAAGTTTCTGTTTAAGTACAGATAAGCTAAAAAACTAGGTAAAAGCTGTTATTTTACAAAAATTAATAGAAGTGCGGTGGGAATGTTACATGACAGAATATCTCTGTAAACATAAAGTCACTGTTATTGAAAATTTCTGTTTTTCTACAGTTTTTTTTTACAGTGTAGAGCAAACGTATTAGAAGAATTCAAATCAAATAAGTTCATGCAAACATGCAATAAGTGGAATATTGTATTCAACTTACGCTTATTTTACGGTTGTACATCATGACTCTGTAATGATCTCTTTGCATCCTCATTTTTAGGTCTTTTCTCACTAAAAAGTTGAAAACTGAAAACTAGTGCTTACATATAACCCTACCCCTCAAGTAAAAGTTCTCCTGAATCAGAAGTTCAAATCAATTTTTCTAATTTGTAATTTCTTTTTCGGCTACTAATATAAACTAGAAAAAAGTTATCTTTTAAGGTTACTAAAAAATCGAATTGAAACAATTCAGATGAAAGAACTGATAATCAACCAAAAATTTAGTTTTTGATTACGTTTAAAATGTTTTATATTCAATATTAGCCTTGATTTGAATAGTCAAGAAGATGAACAATTTATTTCATCGAAGTTTTTCGTGATTTCGATGAAAAAAAAACGCAGTTTGATGAACAGAAATATTCTATCATCTATATAAAAACTGAAACGTAAGTGATGTAGAAATAATCCAAATATATTTTCTTCAGTAAGCTCTCATTTCAATCATCGACCAATCATATCTGCTTTATCTCAAGATGGGTCCCTATAATCACATCACATCGCACAATCCAAAATACGTTTCAGGAGTCGATCTCTCGTAAAACTTTCACTACACCATCCACAGAGTTTTTCATTCACAAAACTTTACCGCGATTAAAACTTTACCGCGAAATTTTCAAATCCACCGCTGCCACAAACCACACAATTCACGCTCGAAAAAATCGTTTGCACCTCTCCAAGAACAGATCCACGTGAGTCCGGCGGTCACAGCGGTTCTGAGCACTCTCGTTGCTCTTTCTGTTCGAAAAGAGAACAAAGAAAGGAGGGAGTTGCCAAACTCTCTTGCTCTTCAGTTCCTCCTTTTTAGTTTTTTTTTATTTCTCTTCCTGCTCGAGTTAAAAACGGAGTTTTGTTTTTCGCGCTGGACCTTGTTTATGAAGGGAGAAACGAGTACGCAAGAGAGCTCCATTCATGTTTCGAAAGTTTGGGTAAAGGAACTTGTTTTAATGAAACTCGTCGTTTCTTTTACTTCTGGAAAATAACAAACCGAAAATAAAACTGTGTGCTTATAGTATTTTTCATTCACTGACCCAAGGAGAGAAAAATACAGAAAATCGAGAATTATTAGTATTTTACAAAGAAAGCCATCCTCAGATTTTTCTAGTATGATTTTTGAAAGATTTTAGGAAGTAATATATGAATTTTTAATATCATTCAAATAAACTTTGTATATATGTTTGTTCTTATTTGTTTTTTCTTTTATAAAGATCCCATCAATATCCTTATTATAAAAACCGGAAAACATTTTGATGCACACATTAAAGTTATAAATGTCATAAAACGTTGTGTCGATTTTGTAATAAATGAAAATTTCGTTCATCCTCTTACAACCCCCCTTTTCTTACACTATTTAATACTAATATGCTAAAATTGAATAAAATGCTTAAAACTAAAAACAAAGTAGTTCCTTAGAGATTCTACACTATTTATTATATCTCTATAGTAGTTTTCCAACCGCAAAAATTTAGATAAAATATTAACGAAATGAGCCAAGTTCTTATCATGAGACCACAACCTGTAATGTATTTCTCACTGTTGTGTTAAAATATTTTCCACTTATAAAAACTCAAAAGTTTAATTTTATAGGCACATACGTATCTTTACTTGTTTAAATGCACTTAATTGTAACTAGTCGTATTCTAGTCGAATAATTCTTTGGTTAAAATAACTAAAAGGGAAAGTTAAAGGATGTATAAGTATACATACATTTAAAAAGAAACTTCATTCCAGGTCTAAAAATTATTTGTTTATATCTTTCTAGGTCACATATCTCCTTCATGACTCTGCTATCTCTGTTAATAATAAGGAAGTTGCATGTGTCAGATTTTCAAAAACAAACAAGTGTTCCGTATGGTTTTTTGTATGGTAAAATGAAATATCTAGTCAGTTTTTCAAAAAAATTTACAGGTAATTAAATATTTTAATTTAAAAGTCGAGAAAAAAACACGTGGTTTAAACTATAAGATGACGTCAACAATAATACCATCAACTCCATTGCTTTACAACAATGTTTAGTATAAGATGACGTCACATCCAAACTCTTGGCGTTTTCGCGCGCTTTTAAAAAGGGGATTTTTGTTAATTTTTTTGGCAATCAAAAAATTTCTCGATCGGCCTCAAATTTTGGGTAGTTGCTTATTTTTGCAAGAGGAATCGATTAAAAAAATAAAAAAAAATCATGCAACTTCCTCATTAGCCTAGAGATAGTACTAAAATGTAGGTCTAACTAAACATACTCTAATCCATCCGCTAAAATAACAGATATAATGTTTTCCCCCTCGAAATTTCGGTTTCCATCATTGAACCAGATTCTGCATACGCCCTTGCTAATTGTACACCGATTGTAATTGATATTGAACTGAAGATTTAACTGAATATAAAGGTTAAAGGTAGTGTTAAAATTTCACTACGTTTTATTTCATAAAATATTTTTCGTTACCAGTTAAAGAGAATTACCTTCCTAATAATCACCAGAGCAATTTAACATCCTCTCGCTCAATATTCGCTTAAGAACCTCAAAAACAACCAACGCGCTGTTGAAATATTTCGTAGCCACAACTTTTTACGCGGATCTATTGTTTGTTTGGGAAGCAAATAAAGGCCGTAGAGGAGTTTATGACGTCACTTGAGGCGACCATCTGTCTGGTCCAAAAGCGCTCTCTCTATTTTGGCTTTCAGAAATATTCATATCTTCCTTATAACTTTTTTCTCCCGTCCCTCGAAAATTGAACTCTCCCAATTTGATATCCCCCAGTTTTTCATTAGCTAATTATTGTGCCAATCAGTGCTTCTATACATCATCCTAGCAGCTCTTAGGCTAAGCGCGCACTAGGAGACAAAGACAAAATTGCTCTCGGAGACAAAGACAAAATTGCTTCCCTGGCTATTGCAAGAAGCTAGAGTGCGCGCACATGGCGACGAGACCAAGATCACTAGGCCAAGAATTTCCTCATAGAAATGCATTGCTCTCGAGTGACTAGTGTTTTAAGTCGCCGAGACAGAAGTCTCTTAGTGCGCGCTTAGCCTTACTAAGTTCACTATTATTTTTAGTGCACATAATTTTTTTCTCTTAGTCGAGATAGTTTGTCCACGGACTTCTTACCAAGCAGCATTAACGTTCAAGATTCGTCCAATTTTTATCATGTATGGTCACGTTCCTTAAAGATTTCATATTTTCCTTCCATAAAACAATTAAAAAGGGTCAACCAGCCTCTGGGGGGTCCGGTCCCGTTGGTCCCCCCCATGGCTGCACCACTGTGTATGGCCAAAATTCGTTTACTTCTCTTAGCATTCACGTAAACCTGACAAATTTGGTATAAACAGAGGTACTAGACCTCAAAGAGGCTCATTCGCGGACCACTCTTGCCAAGCATTACTTAGAACCCCTCCCCATGTAAAAATCACAGATCACTGTTCAGGAACTTCTTAGAGGATTCAAAATTTTTACCTACATGGAGGAATACGTTAAACAAACTATCAAGAGTTTTACAAATAAAACGCAATAAATTTTAAGTGAAATCTTTTAGTGTTTGAACCACAGACAATTATTTTTTAATTTATATAAAATTGAGATAAAATATAGGCATCTAATATATTTTTTTAATATTTTTACATATTCCTAGATCTTATATTTGAGATAGTACCATGATATACATTTCATGAGAGATATATTTCTAAATGCAATCAACTTCCTTTCAGTCAGTTTATCCATTTGTCATTTATATATTTTTGTTGATAAAATTACTTTCAATGACATATTTTAAGTTAAAGTTAAAATTCTCCAAAAAACCGATTATAAATAAGGGGACATCCATAAATTACGTGAGGTGTTTTTTTTCAAAATCTGGATCCCCCCTCCCCCCTTGGTGAGATTTAGTGAGATTTTGCAGGACCTCCCTCCCCCCACTTGAGATTTACCTACAACCTTTAAAAATAATTTTCTATCCTATTCGTTTACATTTTGTGCTTCACAGCACCTAAAACTTTTCCATTATTAATGATGTGGGGGAAAAGGACATTATTCCACCTAAAAATCACCACAGTATCTTATCTGTGGGTATTATTCCTTTCTCATACTTAAAAAAATCGTTTAATTTCAAACTTCAAAAGTTGACGTGAGATTGTAATAGACCCCCCCCTCCCCCCTTGGTGAGATTTGGTGAGATTTTTCAAAACCCCTCCCCCCCTTTTTGACCTCATGTAATAATTTATGGATGTCCCCTAGAACAGACAACAATAGACAGACCGGTCATTGGGAGGTCTCAAACACTAACGCCCTCGACCCGTGATACCTGCACTAAAACTGTGGTTACAGTTAAGCTTTTAGGTCATGTAACCATAGAGACGTTTCGCATCGACCACGTGATCACCAGAATCTCAATCTTCAAGAAATCCTTGGTTTTCTTTCACTAAAATTTGCTATCGTAATCTATAATTAAAATTAAATCATTAAGGATTGTTCATTAACTAAATCAAACTCATAAATATTGAGAACATAATTGTTACAGAATTTATTTAAATCATTAATGTTGATTGAATTCTATTTAATTGATAAGATACAAATCAATGATCAATCAATTTAATTAGGCATTATTAATATTTCACGATCGCATATGAAAAACTCGAACTTAAAAATAAGCTTAAATAAAAAGTAATCAAGAACCACACAAGTAAATGATGAATGTAAATTACTTTATTGAATCAAATTTTATCTTTCAATAAGTGCAAACATTTTTATAATCCCTTACTCTTTAAAAAAAAAACATGATGCAGAAATGAAGGCAATCCTCGCGAATCTAAACAAACCCATATCTTTTGCAAATACGAATCCCAAATTCCAGACACATTCGAAATGAATTCTTGACAAAGAAAATATATAATACTAGTACTCATTTTAATCTGACTTAAATATATACGTTTCTAACGAACACGAATAAGACATATCGAATTCTATCATGCTTAGAAATTTCAAGTTCTAGAGGCCAGAATGCAGCATAAATTTTCCAATATATTGCAAAATAGAAAAGAAATGATATACAATGTGACTTAATATAATAAGAAACAGTGTTAAAATATCATACACTGTTTAAAAATCATGAAAAAAATTGAAGTTTGAAGAAGGGAATAAGTCCAAAAAATGACAAATTGACTCTTTGTACTCAAAACAATCTCCAAGCTTTGCTCTACACATGGGTGAAAAGAGGGGAAAATAACTAACCCCTAAAGGGAGATATCCCCCCTTGAAGTTGTGAAATCGATATCCATTCATTATATTTTTTAAGTTAATTTGGAATTAAAAAAGTTAATTTGTCTTTCTTTTCATATTATTTGTGCTGTAAACTAAGTTAAAATAAAATTTTCTCTTAATTTCAATTTTTTTCAAACTTTTTTTATGCAGGGAATGTTTGACTCCCTTCATATTCACTCACTCCATCGATAGTGCTTTAATAACTCAGTTTCACTATAATTTTGAATTATATTTGTCTTATTCTTTTTATTTCACCCTTTTGTGGTGTAAACTAAGAAGAAATATAATTTAAATGCTAATTTAAGGGTTTTTTAAAGATTTTTTCTTCAGAAAAATTTCATAAGGTGGAAGAAGGGAATAAGTCCAACAACTTATTTTGACTGTAAAATATTTTTGAAAATACTTATATTTGTTTTGATGATTGCTCTGTTTTCTAAATAGGGTTCTGAACTTCCAGTAAGAATTTGGTGGTGATACATTCTGTCCAATAATCTGGATTTAATTAACACATCACAATTTTTGAACCCACAAATAAGAAGGAAAGCTTCAGTGACTTTCTTCACAATTTTTTCAACTGCTTGGGTGTGCGAAGGAATTTTATCACTCAATCCAGTTTCAATAATTCGCTCGATTTCTTCTTTTTACTTAAGTTATTTAGAAGTGGTAATTCAGCTATAATCATTGACTCCCAGTTTATGACGTCATCGATATCATCCACCTCGACCTTAACCACATCCTTTAGATCATTGTCTAAGTACCTTATGCTGATTCTCTAGAAAAGAGGGTTTTCAAACTTTCTCAAGTAAATTTCGAGGCGGATGATATCGTAGAAATCATAAACTGGCAGTCTATGTGACTGTAACTGAGCCATCACTTCTAAATAATTTAAATAAAGAAAAAATCGAGCGAATTATTGAAACTGGATTGAGTGATAAAATTCCTTCGCACTCCCAAGCAGTTGAAAAAATTGTGAAGAAAGTCACTGAAGCTTTCCTTCTTATTTGTGGGTTCAAAAATTGTGATGTGTTAATTAAATCCAGATTATTGGACAGGAAATTCTTTTCCAAGTTCGAAACTAAACGGGATTTCTTAGATGCTTCTTCAGAAACAAAGGAATTAAAATATTTGTATGTACTATGTGTAAAAGTGTATATATTCCTTTATACCTACTGTAATACTTAGTGATTATCTTATTTCTACTAAATCCTATTTTACTTGTAATTTGTAATATTGGCTTTTTTGTTGGTTTTATTTGCAGTTAGAATTTTTACTCTCTACCAAAAAAATAGTCTTAAAAAAGGATAACTCAAACACTTTCCATTTAATTGGAATAGCTAGAATTATTAGTAAATATATGAAAGTTAAATTATTATATACTGTTATCTGAGTTCAAGTGCATTTTTATGGATAAATTTCTTTTAGCGAATTTATATCATAGGAGTTTTAAAAATATCACTGTAAACGACAAAATTAGTACTATTTTTATAATTATACACGGTGTTTCAGGTAAAACAAAACCAAAATAATTTGTACAGGGCATAAAATATATTAGAAAATAAAATTCTAATCAAAATGACACAAACTACAACTTTCTAGGGTAGATAGAACTTGATTTATGGTAACTTTAGTAATGCAGGAAAAACAACTTCAGGAATAACTTGTAATGTTAAAAAAAATTATGACTCCTAAACGAAGAGTAGTAAAAATATGAAACCAACTGCCAACTATAAGGTAGGATAGTAGATTATCCTAGAAAAATTATGAACTTTATATAAAAATTTTATCTTGGAGGTTTCGGTCAATTTATTGAAAAATGAGGCAATTTCCAAAACTTTGGCCCAATTCCGGGGGACCTAAACATTTTTTGATCGGGCTGAAATTTTTCATGGTGAATATGTGACCCCTAAGGCAACTTTTTTTCAGTATGCCTTTTTGAATTTCGAAAAAAAGTTTTTCGTGATACGCCCTATTATACAATGAAAATTTCATTACTTGAACAGTTTTTTTTATTTTCTCAAAACTTGGTTTTCGGACTTATTCCCTTCTCCCAACTGACGATTCAATTGAAGAGAGTACTATTAAAAGATTTACACAAAAACCATGTTTACTTTCTTGCAAGTATCGTTAACAAAAAAATATTTAAATATTTTGATTAAAAAATTAGTTATAAATCGATTAATTTTGGTACCGCGTATCGGGGGCGCCACTTGAGCTCTCTCAATAAGCCCCGCCCATTGACCAGTCTGTCTATTATTGTCTGGGATGAAAAGAAGCAAAAAACTGACCTCTTCCCAAAATTTGTTGATTTTCTCCAACCACTCTTCTGCCTTTGTTTTCTTTGCTACTCGTTTAGGAATATCTTCTACATCCCTATAGAATCGTTCAACTCCTCTAGGACAGAGTACACTTTGATTAGCCACTAACAAACCGCAGGTTTTCTCCAACACCTACAGAATTAATTGAAATTAAATAAAAATTGAATGGTAGAGAATTTGAAATAAAATCCAGATACAATAGGGTAGATTCGTCCCATGCACTAACTATTGTGACAAGACCCTAACCTTAGGCTGTCACTTTTATCCAAGTCTGCTCTGATTGGTTGGTTGAAATTTCCCTTGGAAAATATAGTATTTAATAAGATAATAACCGGGCAATAATAAATAGAACCCAGTTACAGACGCATGCTAAGCAAGGATCCTACCACTGCGAGAGTCATCACCTTTCAGTCACCTTAAAACTTATTATAACATCTTCCTTATTATATTCCTATTTATTCCTATTTATTCCTTATTATTCCTATATTAGGTTTAACGCAGGCGCAGTGTTGCGAATTGTGAAAAGTGACAATCTGAGACTACAGTCTACTACTATAATGTGATAAATTTTTAAAAATCATTCTTTTTTATCTACTAAATATATCATTACTTTAGGATTGAAATTTGGGTAATTGAGAGATCAAATGTTGAATAAAAACAAATGGTTAGATGACATATGATAGTAAAAAAGATAGTACCTGTATTTGAAGATGCATCTTTCGCAAGTCTGTAAGAAGGTCGTCTACAAATCCCTCGTTTACAAAAGACATACAGGGATTAGCATTGACTGGTGAGGAAGGAAACTTGGGTTGCGACATTTTGTAGAATCTTTTCTTTTCTTTTAGAGCACCAGTTATTCAAGAGCTCCCGATGATACCAATTCAACTGTAATTCTATATTTCAAATATTTCATAAATTGATTTTTTCTTTTAATCTGAAGGAAAGGAAAATATTAAGAGCGCATCGTATTAACCCTACAGTGCATACTGTTGCCATTTGGCAACGCGACATTTTTCTCCATTTTCTACTTGAACTTCCATTTCCAAACGACAACACCATTCAATAAGTACAATAAATATAACATTTCATTGTTATAGCATTTTAGATTGCCAGTAAATGGCAGCAGGGGTACTATTTTGAGACATTTGTTAGTAGCTAGTGAGACGAGAGTCAAGACACAGAAAACACCAAAATAAAAGGACCATCTAATATAATAAAATTGAATGTGTATGTGTGTGTGTGTGTCTTCTATACAAATCCACAGTTTTCTTCCGATCTGCACCAAACTTGGTATACCTACGTAAAACAAACCCAGAAAAAACATAGGCTATGTTTCAAAGTTCTAGAACGACCCCTTGACCCTCTTTTAACCGAATTTATAGCCGAAAACGCTTATTTCTCCATTTCTCTACCAGAGCAGATCTGCTCGACTCACTATTGTTAAGGAGATGAAAACCTTCAAAAATTAAATATTTTAACAGGAAAAACTCGATAATTGTCCATTTAAAAACTATATCAGATGTAAAAACACCAAATTAAATTCAAATAATTAATTTTGAAACGTTAGTTTCCCCTATTTTAAGATATTTTCCTTTAAAATTTAAATATTTATGGAAAAGTGTAAATTTTTTTTTCATGGAAAACGACTTAAAAATAAAACATTGTTTCAAATGAAGCGGTTCACTAGACTTTTCAATTTACTAGATCTTTTATTATTGTTTCAAATTTGTTATTTTAGTTCACTAGACTCATTAATTTACTAGGGAACATTGCCGAGAACACCGGGAAAAGAAAAATTACCTGGAACATCGGGATAGGAAAAAATACCGGGATTACCGGGACATAAAAATAACCTCCAACATCGGGATAGGAAAATTATAGGGAACATCGGGATAGGAAAATTACCCGGAAAACTGGGAAAAAGGAAAATTACCGGGAACACTGGGAAAGTGGAAAAATATCGGGATCGTCGGGATAGAGAAAAATTACCGGAAACACCGGGATAGAGAAAAATTACCGGGAACGCCGGGATAGAAAAGATTTCCGGGAACTCCAGGATAGGAAAAATGACCGGGAACATCGGGATAGGATTAATTCCCGGGAAAACCGGGATTTGAAAATTACTGGAAACACCGGGATAGGAAAGAGGCGCCTGGGATACCACGTTGATATGTAATATATTGCTTCTTTACAAATTTATAAATGTATTTTAAGAAAACTTAAAAAAATAAACTTATACACTCCATCCGTGCAAGGCCGGGCATATCCGCTAGTATATATTAAAATAAAAAAATTTTCAGCTTGAAAAGAAATTGTTTTGAAAAGATAAGTTGTTTTTTTTATATTTTTAGAGCATTTGGTTTTATTTCACTTCACAACTAATTTCACAAGGGACACAAATTAATTTAAGGACAAAGTTTTTTTGTCAATTAAAAGTAGAAAAAAATTAAAATTAATTTTTCGTTTGTATTTTTTTACTAAATTACACCATAATAGAAGACACATAAATGATTTTCAAGTGAATTTAAAAAATCATGCATTGTAGGGTTAACATATTTGGTATATACGCTTACGTTTATCCATAACTTTCGCAAATTTGTTAAATAAGGATATATTTATTTGATATAATTTATGGCAAACATAAATTCTTAATAATACTTTCTTAAACGTTTTTTGTTTTTCAACGTCTTCATATAAGTCAGTATTATTCTACCTTAAAAGTAAGCAGCAAGAAAATTTAGATATTTGTACACAACACAAAATTACACACATAAGTAAAAAAATAATAAATAGATTTTTTAACATTTATTTACGTGAAATGCACCATAAAAAGAAGTAATTAAATTTCAAATAAATAATAAAATTACAATGTGTATTTTTAAACGTTCTTACCTTATAAAAACAAAATAATAGTAATTGAACAGTTTAAACCTCTTTTAATACTAATAATAGAGCATGCAATTTCATCCAGAGCACTGCTTTTAAGATTGTTCTCCAAAAACCTAACTACTGTTTCTAGTTGAGAGGTTATAAGACAAATGATCACATGATATTTCAGCAATTTCTTAACACTTGTGCATGGACTGATTTCTACTTCTATGATACACATGTCACCGATCACGTCTTATCAAATGTCAAATATGTCATCCATTTAGACAATATTCGTATTAAAAACTAGCTGATATACCCGCCATTGCTCGGGGGAAAAAGGATTTTCTGTCTTATAACGAATAATAATTATTTTCTTCACTCTATTCCTTTCCAGAGCGTCATTTAAGGACAATAGGGTCAACTGCCTTCTCGCTAGTATTCTTTGATGCTATACTTCCTTAAGATATAAAGAAAACTTTAAAAACACCACCTCTTTTGAATAAATGTGTGAAATCCTCATTTTTAAGAGTGATATTTTCAAATTAGAAAAAAGTTGGAGGGAGACCCTTTCAACCCCCTTATTTCAAGGTGTCATATCTTTGTTCTCTTCAATATCCTTTGTTCACTCCATCCATTTCTCCAATTGATAATGCTTAGTTGTGGCAAATTCTTCCACCTTAAATTCAAAGTAAAGGTAAAGGTGTATTACTGAACAGTGATTTCTATTGACTAAATATCTTTCATCCCGATTTTTTCATAAAATTCAAAACGAATAAAAAATACTTTCGCGAGATGTAAAACAAAACCTAAAAAAAACTTTTGGAATTAAAGTGTTAATAACCGGTTTTTAAAATTAAAATTTAAAAAAAGGTCAGGGGGAGACCCCTGAACCCCCTTTGTGGATTTCTTACCAACTCATAATAATCCGAGAGCTAGTACATGAAAGTTCAACCGGAAAAACATAGTTCTAAAAATTATATTTTGAAGCACTTTTCTTGGGATGTAAAATTCTGTTGGTCAGCCGGTCCAAAGCGGTTGCGTTATCGAATGGCAGCTAATTAAAAATCGAATTTTCGGATTTGTTTCATAAATTTTGAAATAATTACCAAACGATGAGATTTTCTAATATACATATATTTAAATGTTTTGTTACTGAATAAATTGCCTACATTTTAAGCCAAAGTTTATTTGTGTAGCTTAATTAGTAGTTAAGATATTTAACTTCTAAGTTCTTGAATTTTCAACTTTTTCTCTTTGTCTGCCCAACAATGAAACGCATTGTTGTAACCGAAAAAAAAACTGGAATTTTAAAGTAGAATATTTCAAACACTACTCAACCGATCTAAGTAAACTTGGGCTTTAAATGTAGGTTATCTGTTCAATAAACACATGCAAATAAATGTATGATTGAATATTTTCACGTTTGCCTGCTAAATCGTTTGGAGCAACGTATGTTTGCTCATTTTGGGCCTTTTTTCAATTTTCTTGGTTTAAATTAAACCAAACGGTAGGATTTTCGACCATAAATCTAATTATTTTTTTTTATTCAATTTTGATGTAAATTGGACCATAAATACCATTACACTAAGAGGGAACTCCATTCTTTGGCTAAAAAAAAATACAGCGCGTTTTAAAACTCCCCCCCACGGTTTAGAAAGAGGTCCAATTTCTATCAACTTGATGGTGTAAGTAGAACGGATACTTCTGCACCTAGTGCAATAATTTTTTTTTCATTTCATTATGCTTTGTTTTGTTAAACGAGCCTTGGCAAAACGTCCTTTTGGAACGCTCTCGCACGACATTAGGTCCTAGCTCTTTAACGGTGCGGTTGCAACCCCCATTTCTGTTCGAAATATTATGCTTGTCTAAGTCCCCTCTACCTTCTCACCCCAAAACATTGAGGATGAATTCAGAATTACCCTGTATAACACAATTTCAAATTTCATTTTTATTCATTTTCTTTTCCATAAAGCTTAATATCAGTTAAAGACGAATTCGATAACCTAGATTCCTAGAACTTTTTGAAAATTTGACAACGCAGCGTTTTCAAATATATTGCCATCTTTTTTATACATTTATATGGCCTATGTGGGTAAATGATTTGGCAGATACACTCCACGTCATAATTGAATATTCGAAGGATGTCAGTGCTTTCTTTTCTTTTCCCACCCCAGGATGCTTGATCATCTGCCAGCCTTTTTTTCCATCCTTCCGAGGGCAAAAACAACTCTACTCTTCGATGGCGTAAGCAATTAAAAGAAGAGCTTCTAGCACATCTTTACGTTATGAAGTTTTTGAATTATTTTGTAAATAGATTGGAATGTAGTCACGCAAATATGAATCTCTGTTAACAGACAGATGTACTGCAACCGTAACCAAATGCATCATCCCTTTAAAAAAACTTTGAAAGAGACTAAAAAGACCTCGGTATGGTTTTCTTTGAGAAGATATTTTTGAAGTAATAGGGTTTTCTTATGAAAAAGGAATTCAAGTAGTCCTTAATGCAGATATAAGAGGAGTTTATTTATTACTTGAGAAAAAATTCACTCTATTCCTTTTAGTCAACTAAATGGTTGTTTACCCTATGCATTTATTTAATTTTTTCAGACTTGAAATATTATTTATGTGCATAAACTTTTGTTGTTATTATTATTGACTTATTTTCTCTTTTATACGGCTTCCTTTTCTTCCCTAATTTTGTCAAGAAATGTAACATTGTGTACCTATTACATTTGACATTTATTACCATCATTTATTATTTTATTTGTAAGCTCGAAAATGTCACTATAAATACAGAAAAAGCCATGCGTGTTTTTTTATGAATTTTTAACACGTTTTCTGTTTTTTTATGTTAATCACTAACACCATGATGAAAATATAATATACTCATCACCAATTTGTAATAATAATTAATAAAACTATTTCTGATAACAAACTACAAGCATAAATTATGGGGCATATCATAGGCCATTGGGATATCAGAATATATCCATGTTGTAACTTCATCACACCCTCAAAATTAATCATTAAACCCTCATTTTTTCCGCCTGTGCCACCACAATAAAACATGAAGCACAAAAAGAGAACCCGTTCTCCTATAAAGAGCCAAGGACAGAAAAACACGGGGATATTTTTCTGATGGAGATCCCCAGTAATCTGGTTTCTTGCGCAGGAAACTGTGCGCATTGTTCAACAAGTGGCTAGGCAGCTGGAATGGACCCGCGCATCTTTGGCGTTGTCATGGCAACAACAAATCAACAGATCGCGGATGCATCATTTGTTTTGTAGAATCCTGGAAATATTAGATTACAGCGTCACATCACGGGCTTTACAGAGTACTACATAGTTTCATGCTATAGAAATGGATTCAAAAATAATAGAAAAAATTAAAAGATAGTATCTTCCGAGGAATTTTTACTTAAGACAGATTTTGAACTAGGTTTAAAATATGACTGTTATTTTGATGGAATTTATTTTTTCCCTTTGAATAGATCATTTGGTAATTACTACAGTTAAAAAGAGCAGGATATACGTTTGGAAACCGTCAAAACAAAATTTTAAAAAAGGCATTTTGACGAAAAAAATAGTTTTAGTAGATTGGTGTTATACAGTAAGCTTGCCTGCCGGAAAGATAAAAGGATTCACAGAGGATGAACCCATAGAAATCGAGCATTTAGGAAACGTGGAGAAAAGACCTGATAAACCTGAAAATAAAAGAAAACTCATCCCAGGATAGAATAATCGTTAGAGAAAATTTTACGTGGCAAGAACTACCCTTCAGCCCAGTGGTTCCCAACCTTTTTCACGATTGTACCCCCAAAGGAAAATTACAACTCTCTGCGTACCCCTCGCATGCAGTTGCAGCTAGTAGTTGAAATATCACCTTCGTTTAAATATATTAAGTAAACTGGTGGATCCAGGATTTCGTTTTTGGGGGGTACGAAGAATTTTCAAAATAAAAAATTTTATGATCTTAGTAACCATAAAAAGAACATGAATAATCGTGATCTTACTTCTTTAAAGGGGGGTCTGGGGTTCTACCCCAGGAAATTTTTGGGAATTTAAGTCTAAAAAGCAGGTTTTCCACTCGTTTTGGTACTCCTAATCCGAATTTCGGAAGTACATTTTCAAGAATTTAATATATTTTTGGTAGGGGGGGATTTTTAAGCCTCCTTCCAGACTTTCTAAAAAATTAAAAAAAAATAGTAAAATTGTTTATTTTCTGCATAAATTTCGGTTTTTTTTTCGTTACACCTATTCAAAAATTCATAGCTCCGAAAACTATCATTTCTCCATCTTTTTGCATACTTGTTTTGTTGCATACTTGTTTTGTTGTTACAAGTTTTGCATACTTGTAGCTAATAAGTCAAAGAATAACATATTTTTTCTTCAAAAAAATCGAAGGGGGTGTTTTTCAGGAGGTCAATTAAAATTTTTAAAAGCTTGTAATTTTTTTTGTTTAACTCCAAATACTAAGTGCTGCACATCATATTAAAGGCCATAAAAACACCTTTAAAATGAGATATGAATTAACCTTCTAACTAAATTCTTGAATTATAAAGGATTTTGTGACTAGAAATTGCAAAAATCGACAGTTTTGGACACTTAAAATTCCGTTAAAAAATTATTTTAATACTAAATCTCCACTAGTTCTACCTGTGAACCAAAAATGATGGAAATTTGTTGCTCCTCTCCAAGCCTAATGGGGAATTTCTGATTCATTCCCTTCGTTCTTCAATGGAAAAATATTTTAAGATTTTAATTTTTAAAAATGTTCAGATTTTGTTGTTCGGAAGAAAACGCTACAAAAAAACCCTTGAAATATCATTAAAAGTTGAAAAATATATATTTCGCGGCGTACCCCTTAAAAGCTCTCGGCGTACCCCTAGGGGTAAGCGTACCCCCGGTTGAAAACCACTGCTTTTGCCCCATCAGATGTTTACAACTTTCAAGTGCTCGAAGGCCGCAATCGAAATCTGGCTCCCTTTTATCCGTGATATATTTTTGGAGGGAAGAGTTTTTAACATGTAACTTTTCTGGTGAGGTAGGGACGAAGGCTATTTACATTTTACATGGTGTGAACGTACTACTATGTTTTCAAAAATTGCAGAGGATATATAGATTTTCGGCCCTACATCTTTTATTGTACTGAAAATTACTTAAAGTGGGAGTATTCCTCCAGAAAATTTTGTAAATTTCCCTAAAATTAATGTATCACCTCAATTTTAGACACTTAGTCCTCTTAAGATAAATTTCATCTCCCTAACCACCTCTTGGATACGGCCCTAGGTGAGAGTTCTTATTTTTAATTTTAAACCCCCCCCCTCTTTGACTTCTTAGAGGTCAACAGGGGCCATTCATTAATTACGTAAGGATGATTTTGGCAATTTTTGACCCCCCCTCCCCCCATGTAAGGGTACGTAAGATTTTTCAAACCCCTCCCCCCCTATTCTTACGTAAGATTTCATTATGTTTTTCAAAATAATAAAATGTTAGAAAACTCTCTGTTTGACGTAAATCAAAGATTTTTATTTTTCAACAGATAAGTAATATTCTTGCTGTCAAATACATATTACTTATATTATTATCTCTTGATTAGAATAATTGGAATTTGTTTATATTAACTAGGAAAATCTTACGTAAGAATTGGTTTGACCCCCCCCCCACCCCCCAAGTAAGGGTATGTAGAGATTTTTCCAACCCCCCCTCCCCCTCGCGACCCTTACGTAATTAATGAATGGCCCCACACTCTAGTAATCTGAGTTTTCAAAATTTTCCTTTTTGAAAATTAATTAGTTAAAACCATAGAGTTAGTACTAATATAGAGACAGCTTAAACATCTGCTCCGCTGTTCTAAAAGCGTGATCGGTCTCCCGATTCGCTCTGATGCCACTCACACTTGACTTTTTAAACCAACTTGGCCACTAAATCCCTCTTTTGGCGTTTTCGGTTTTTCGCGTGACTTTTTCATTCGTAAAGAAACTACGGCAAAAACGCCCGCCAAGCGCCAAGCTTTGCCAACTTCCAGTTCCTACCTCGACCACTAAATCAGCAATTTTCTCCCTTAAGTACTTGTTTAAACGAATCGGAAATGACACGCAGGGCTGGATTACCAAATAGGCAATGTAGGCAACTGCCTAAGGGCCCATCATCAGCTGGGGGCCCCGAGCCCAGATAATTTTTTTGAAATGTTTAAGTTAAAATTAAATTTGAAAATGTTTGTAAGGGATTATGCTTACATGGGCCTAATTCAAATCTTCTAAATGGTTCTAGAGACAAACCTCTCAGATTCCCTAAAAAGTAGCCTTAAAATTATCTTTGGCATGCTTAAAATTCAAAAATTTCATGGGGAAAATTTACCTTCGTTCTTTTGAAGCAAGTATGGGAAGTGCTCATAGGTAGAATGCATCCTAGGCCGATGAGAGCTACGGCTGGCCCGGTAGAAATTAAATAGTGAAAAAAGTTTTAGAAATTCCCTCTAAGTAAAAAATTAAACCACAAAATATTATAATTTCATACAATTTTCTGAATATTTATAACTGGGAATATAAAAAAGTTCCATTTGGGCCTCGCTAAAGAGCTGTTGTTTGTTCTAACCAGGGTTGGCAAATGAAGTTAAATAAACCCAAAATCTCAATTACAGAAAACTCAACACTCATCGACGTGTCAATTTTGTACTTGGAGAAAATCCCCCCTCCCGAAATTGGGACTTAGTATACCAAAATAAGTTAAAACCGTGTTTTTAAGAGTCGTATTTCAAAAAATTTCTGGGGATGACCCCCAGACCCCCTTTATTGATTGGAACTATATTTTCACGCCTTTATTTTTCATGAAGTTTGTAAAAATCTAAATTCTGCCTAAAAATGAGTTTAATTGCTAAAAAGGAATGTCTGAATTTTGACTGGGTGTACCAATGCATGTTTTAAATAAAACTAAACTGTATTTTTATAGTCAAATTTCCAAACAATTTCTGGGAGGAGGACTCCAGACACCCTCTTTTTTTCTTGCAACTATTACTCACAACTTTTTCTTATGTTAACCCTACAGTGCATACTGATGCCATTTGGCAACACAACATTTTCCCCCATTTCCTACCTGAACTTTCATTTCCAAACGGCAACACCATGCAATAAGTACAATAGATATAACATTTCATTGTATTAGCACTTTAGATCGCCAGTAGATCACAGCAGGGGTACTATTTTGAGACATTTGTTAGTAGCTAGTGAAACGAAAGTCAAGACACAGAAAACGCCAAAATAAAAGGACCATATAAATTAAAATAAAAAAAATTTTCAGCTTGAACAAAAAATGTTTTGAAAAGATAAGTTGTTTTTTTATATTTTTAGAGCATTTGGTTTTATTTCACTTCACAATTAATTTCACAAGAGACACAAATTAATTTCACAAGGACAAAGTTTTTTGCCAATAAAAAGTAGAAAAAAATTAAATTAAATTTTTTTAGTATTTTTTTACTAATGTACACCATAATAGAAGTCACATAAATGATTTTCAAGTGAATTTAAAAAATCATGCATTGTAGGGTTAAGTTCCTAAAGGTGCAACCTAAAAATTCATTCAAAAGCTAGTTGGGACCTACTAAATATGTGCAGGAGGCAGGAGGGGGTAAGGAATAAGGTGCAAAAATCTAGTTTTAGATATGAAAATATCTAAATTTTTTAGAGTAATTTGGACCCCTCCCATAATAAATTTCTATATACGCCACTGCTTATATACATTCCCAAGCAATGATGACGCAACTAATAAGTATACGCCACTGGGGGCCCGGCTCTCATAATCTTTATCATTTTGTGGAATATCGTTTTATGTAATTTGGAAATGTACCAAGAAGTGTACTTGTGTACCAAGAAGACCAAAAACAATTAAATTTTTTTATTTCGGGGTTAAATTTTTACCAAGTAATTACCATTTTTTTATTGAATATGGTATGCTTTAGTTAGCATTTTATGGAAAAAGAATTTATTGAATAGGGGTGATGGTAAGCCTTCTCAATGTATAAAAAACGTAATATTATAGAAAGAAAATGGCTACTAGACGTGCTTTGCCTAGGGGCCCCGTGCCCCGTCATGGTTAATCCGGCCCGATGACACAGGAGGGTTCATATTATATAGTGTGAAGCTTTTTTTAAAGAAACTCCCCCCGCCACACAACATTATAAAAATACAGTTTAAAATTGTTTTTTTTTTTCGAATCCGCGGAATTTAAAAAAATTACTGATAAAAAACTAATTGAGATAGAGAAATTTCATCTTCACTGAACGATTCGTCATTGCTTTTTCTCGAGTTTTAAATTGTTGGTATCTTTTTTTTCATCATTTTTCTGAGAAGAAGAGCAGTTTTTATACCTCAAACTCCACCCGCCTATGGGACCTCCCATGTTAAAAATTTATTTCCGACACTCACACAGGTCCGACTCTTTTCGACATGCAGGGTTGCCAGGCTCGGACTGGCCATGCGGGCATTTGGGCAAATGCCCGGTGGGCCGATACTCATTGAGGGCCGTTTGTGGACCGCTTACAACCAAAATATTTCACAGTGGTATGAATGAAAAAGATCCTGTAAAAATGAATCCGCACTCCGCAGGAATTTCCAACTAGCGGCCCACGAATTCTTTTTGTGCGGCCACCAAACCATTAATTTACCAGAAATTAAATTCAATAATGATGGCATAAATTTCTGAATTAAAAAACATATTATATTATTTGAAATATTGTTATGAACGAATTTTCCTGGTTTCATCTTCAAAAATTCTACGGCATAAAAGAAGCGAACCTTTTCGGATGTCACCCAAAAGGGTCCCAAATGAGTTAAAACAATTCTTTTAAGAGTAAAATTTCCAAAATTTTTCGGGGGGTGGACCCCCCAGACCCCCCTTTCTATTTTGAACTACATTATTCACAATTTTTTTTAATATTAATTTCGTCAAGAGGGAAATTCTTTCTACCCACTGAATTTACCAACAAAGAATTGGAGGGTTCAGAATAGAAGTGAACCAAGTCCCCTTTAGCTACTTTTGAGCTACAGGCGTTTAAAGTTAAAGCTTCATAGCAAAATTACATGTTAACGCAACAGAACTTGCTGGAGCCAAGCGGATATTATAAGCACTAGGACTTGGTTCATTATTGCACTGAAATTTTACATAGTTGGTGCATGTTAGAGCGCTAACTCAAAAAATGACAAAAAGTGGACTTGGTCCATTTTAATTCTGAGCCCTCCAATTAAAAGTCTATATTGAGTTTATTACGTATCCAATTAGGGGCTTAGGTGGATTTTAGACTATTTCTTGGGGGTTAATTTTCAAAAGAATTTCTTGGGGAGGTATCACGATATCCCCCCGCCGGAATTTTTAATTCTATAAAGTTGCATTTTCCTTGAAAATTATGCGGTGGGCCGATTCAGACTTAAATGCCCGGGCCGAAATTTCTTCCCAGTCCGGCCCTGAGGGTTGCCTTACCGAGAAGCTGTTTCAATATTTGTACTAACTCTGGTTAAAACTTAAGTTAAAAAATTATTCGGAATTTAGGGGGGGGGAGCAGCTGCCCCCCCTGCCTACGCCCCTTGATGAGATATAATTTGAGCAAACCAAATAAAAACTAATTTTTAATGAATTAAACGGCTGCTGAACGGTTGACGGTATAATACGTAAGTACCCAATTTTTTTAGGTATTTTATTTTACAAATATTTCTATTTTAAATAAAAGCAAAACTATGAATAGAAAATTATTATTTCATATTTATTTTAGATTTTTTACAGCTTTTAAAATTTTTAAATCGAGTTAGATTTTCCCCTCTTAAAATATTAATTTTCTTTAACAATAAGGAAGTTGCATGTGTCAGATTTTCATAAACAAACAAGTGTTCCGTATGGTTTTTTGTATGGTAAAATTAAATATCTAGTCAGTTTTTCAAAAAAATGTACAGGTAATTAAATATTTAATTTAAAAGTCGAGAAAAAACACGTGACTGAAAACGTTTATTGTTTAAACTATAAGATGACGTCAACAATAATACCATCATCTCCATATTTCTTTACAACAATGTTTAATATAAGATGACGTCACATCCAAACTCTTGGCGTTTTCGCGCGATTTTAAAAAGGGGATTTTTGTTAATATTTTTAGCAATAAAAAAATTTCTCGATCGGCCTCAAATTTTGGGTAGTTGCTTATTTTTGCAAGAGGAATCGATTAAAAATATAAAAAAAAAGCATGCATCTTCCTCATTGTGACTACCAGTGGTGATATTATCAGAAAGAGATTAGATTTTCTGTTTGAAATACAAATTTTATTAACCAAAAAGATAAACCGTTCCTAATGGTTAGAAGACCGTTCAGAATTTCGAAATTAAAAGAATCAGAATAACATTGGGACGGATTTGTAGAGGGGTCTTAGGGGAGCAGTTCTCCCCCTACTTTTCAGGATATCCCTCCTAATAAGGCTTGCCCATCCCCAAGGTTTCTGTTTCTACTGTGCCTCCTTCCAGATTCCAAGGTGTCCCACCTTAATACGCCCATAGGCGGACCGGACCGCCCTACTGCTACCTTCGCATTCTGTTGACAAGCAATTTTTAATATATATGAAAATAGATGGCAGCACCAGACAAAGTATAAATTTTTAAAACATTTTAAAGCGCCTACGACACTTAATTTTTATAGTCAATTTTCTATAGGAAAAAAGGTATTATATCTGTTTAAAATTTCAAAGGATTAAGGCTAAGCGCACACTAGAGACTTCTGTCTCGGCGACTTAAAACACTAGTCACTCAAGAGCAATGCATTTCTATGAGGAAATTCTTGGCCTAGCGATCTTGGTCTCGTCGTCATGTGCGCGCACTCTAGCTTCTTGCAATAGCCAGGGAAGCAATTTTGTCTTTGTCGCCGAGACAAAAGTCTCTAGTGCGCGCTTAGCCTAAGAGAACTAGCTATATTCAACAAATTTCTGGAGCTCTTTATAAACGAAAATGTTAATTAATATACAAATTCTTGTTTGAAATACAAATTTATTTATACACTAACCTCCATAGGCGTATATAAAGGGGGGTTTAGGGGGTCCGCCCCCCCCCCCTTAGCCCTAAATAAAAAATTTTTGAAGTTGAATACCCATATTTTCAAATCTAGAGCACAGTCGCCTGTGCACTCACTGTAAAAGAGGTTAAAATCTACATTAGAAAAAAAATGGGAGCTTACTGGACATCATTAATGTGGGCAATTGGGAAACCACCTCTTCCCCAAGGAGCTTCGGATGTAACCCAAAAAGTCTCGAACGAGTTAAAAAATCTTTAGTTATTACTTTTAAGGGTCAAATTTGAAATTATTTTCTGGAAGAGAACCCCCATTCAAAGTTTAAAAAAACATTTCTATGGAAGATCCCACAGTCCCCTTTAAAACTATTTTCCCTGGGAAATTCTGTGGTTTAGAAGGAACTGTTCTCTTTCACCTAAGGGTCTCAAAATTAGCTGATACACTATTTTCAGAGCCAAATTTCAAAGATTTTATAAAACCCCCTCTCAAATTTTGTCATATACAGCGATTTCCCCTTAATAATATTCCAATTACAAGATGATGGTTGTTATAGATGTAATTTGAATTAAAAGGAACACTTGATTAAAATGAAAACCAAATAGAAATTTCTTGAATATTGCATGCTCATTTGAGGCTAAACATATTGCCTTTTAACCCTTTATTTACCAAATTATTTTCGGCATAAGTTTAGAACTGCTGATGTGCCAAGTTTTTAGCGATAAAAATCACTATATAGTTACCCCAACTAATGTTAAGTGAATTATGTGGCTTCTACATATGGCGTCAAATAGCCAAAACTCACCAACCATCAGCAGTTCTAAACTTGCGCCAGTGGTACTAACAAGTACCGTCGGTAAATAAAGGGTTAAAGAATGAGATAGTCCTGCAGTATTGCATCATATCACAAGACTGCACAATGCACATATAAAAGGGGATTATTTGTTTAAAAAACACCCATAATCTTTCTCTCTACTAAGCATATTTAAAAATACCGTCACAAACTGTTTTAAGAAACATTTGTAGAGAAGTTGAGAGAACATTTCAGATTAGCCCAGAGAGCGATATCCCTCTGAGCCATTCAATGTAAAATTAATTTTGCTTTTTATCATGTCATACAGGGACTAGGGTAGTGGAGTGGTACCAGTAACTGTCACTTAAAGAGCAATAATAATAATTAATTAGCTATAGCTACTTTATAAAACTAACCAGGAAACTCTTTGCTTTGAAAAATTAAATGAAGTTTCAATATATATTTTTAGAGTGCAATGTTTGAATAAGTAATCTATTTTTTAATTAGGCATGGTAGCAGCTCCATTAACTGACACACCAGGAAAATTCTTGGCACCAATAACTGACATTTTGAAACACCCTTATTCGGACCTGGAAAAAGTTGTAACCTTCCCCCCAAACCTAATAGAATTTCCCTAAACTTTATGTATTTCTCCTATGGAGCTGGCCCCCCGAACCAGGATCGTAGGTTCGGGCACTTTTTCCATGTCCGCCCTTATTTACTTTTTAAGTTCTAACGCAATGAAAAACTGCCGATACAATGAAAACAAAAAAATTAAACTTAAAAATCTAATAAAATATAAGATACTATAAAGTTGTCACACAGGTAACATATTCCTCTGGATAAAAAAAACTCATTCATTCTGGCCACTAACATATGTACACCTAAACCACAAGCATATTCTGGACTGCCTGCTAGAAACTCAAGAAAATAAATCGCATTTTTATTTTTACAAAGCATTTATTGGAACACTTCAGACATCACTCGTGAATAAAATCAGAATCGGATATCAAGTAACTCAGTTTTGCACTCTTTCTAACCTAACATCAGAATCATGGAAAATAAACTTATTCTTATTGCAGATATTTGGCATACAGAATAAATTGAGCAAAATATTACAGAAGTCGAGAAAGAAAAGGATTTCAACTAGAAAATCAAGTTTATAATACATACTCTATCTAGAGAAGACACCAGTGAAATATATGAAAAATCAAATCAATAAATACTGATTACATATTTTACTGAAACAAAACAAATGACTATTACAGAAGTTCCAACAAAGACAAATTATAAAAAGGAGATTCAAATATGTACAACTAAATCATCAACCAGTACAAAAATAATACCATTTTCAAGTTTACATTTTTACAATAAAAGTTTTAAGAGAAGCCAACGATTCACATTCTAAGTAGTTAAAATACTAGAATACGAAAAACACATGGCATACATTTAGAGGCAATATTTTTTGGCTTAAAGCTTTGAATAACCTGCTAAAGACTAGTTCTTTGATTCAGAATACTGACTTAAAGATTCAACAAAGAACTTTGGTATGTTTCAGATTAATGTAGATTAATACATTTTAGGAGACTTCACAATTGAGACAATTCTGTAGCAAAGCATTTAAAACTGTTTTATAAAATGGAGTCATTAAAAATAACGTTAATAAGCTAAAATGTTATTTCTATTCTATTAGAAAATTTTAAAAATAGAACAGCCTGAAGCAATAAAATTTTACAAGCTATCAACTATCTCCAAATTGCTGCTCTTCAATTCTAACTTTTGTTATCAGAAATATAAATGTGAGCATTGATAAAATTTCAATTGAATGAGAATGCACCATTAAAAACATGAACATGATTAAACATTATTTGGAAAGTACTTGATAGGTGAATGAGATAGGTTCATCATAAATATCAAATTAATTAACTAAATAAAGACAAAGCTACAGTGGCACACAGCATAGGGAGAGTACCTAGAAGAAGATTCCAGATGATTTGCCACCTGGAGGAGCTCGCACTCTAATACAATTCTTAGGAGGATTTTTGGGAGGAGCTTCCTCTTCGACCTTTTCAGTCTTCTTTTCTTCTAAAAAGTGAGTAAAGATTAGTCAAATTCAGCCAAGAATACGATTGCTACATGTATACTGCTAAACCAATGATAGTAAAAGGGTCACATGATTTTGACAACGCTGGAACTAGTATTTCGGAGGGGAGACGGGTGGAAGTTGAGGGTCAGTTGACCGAAAGAGGAAGAGACATTTGCGTGTATATGGAAGCAAGAACCCAACTATCGGCCGTGCAAAGTATGTGAAAATCACGTGACCTTTTTACTATCGTTGGCTGAGCTGTAAGTATCACTGTTTTCAACCCACCTGCAAACTTAATGCCACAATTTTATATAAACTAGTACTTAAAGAGGAATGCATCAAAGCCCTTGGATTATAATGAAATAATATTGGAAATGCATAAGAATGGTAAAATTTAGCCAAAAAATAAACATTTAAATATATTTTTAACCATCCAATTGGATTTTTAAGGGATATAACCCTTGAGTATTTAATAAAAATTCCTCCCCTCACACTTGAAAATTCAATAAAACCTTCAGGTACAAGCAATATAACCAGGGTTGCTAATTTTTTTGATTTTTTTTAAATAAAAAAGATCAGATTTATTTGATTTAAATCGCTTTTTATTTATATCAGATTTTTTTATTTAAATGAATAACAAACTCTGAACTTTCCGAAACTGGTTAATAATATACTAATATTGTAATTTCAATGTGATATAATAGTTTAGGATAACTTAATATCCCAATTTTGATCTATTTTATGCATTAATTAATTAAATTAATTAACAGAAGCGGTTCGCTACCATTTCATGGTGAGATGCCTGAGCCCATCCTAAAATGGTGAATGAACAATTGTACTATCAGTTACTAAAATTTTTATCCTTTCTATAACTATTTTTGCCCATTTGGGGACATCCATAAATTACGTGAGGTGTTTTTTCCAAAATCTGGACCCCCCTCCCCCTTGGTGAGATTTTGCTTAACCCCCCCTCCCCCCCACGTGAGATTTACCTAAAACCTTTAAAAATAATTTTCTATCCTACTCGTTTGCATTTTGTGCTTCACAGCACCTAACACTTTTTCATTATTAATGATGTTGGGGAAAAGGACATTAATTAATTTTACTAACAGTTTCATATATACTTATTTCTTTAAAATAATAATTAGTAATAAAAATAAAATCAAATAAGCAACTTATTGACAGTCATGTACATAGAGAAAAGAGCTCTATTCGCTGTAGTTATGTAAAAGAAAACAAAAGTTAGGAAAATATGACTAACTATAAAAGCAAGCTTACGATAAAAATCATTCACATGCTTGTATTTTAAAAAGTTGATGTACTAGATAAAAAAAATAAAATATTTTAATTCTTGTTTATAGTTTTTCACAATTATCGATTCCAAACCTGCTATTTACCCCTTTTCGTCATAAATATTTTTGTTTTTGGTAGTAAAAGTTTTTCTTGAAATTACAGGCAATTTTATGTAGAGTAACCCAAACCGATCTCCCAGTTACATATCTAGCAGAATTTTAAAAAATTGTAATTCAAATAATCTTGCAAATCATTTTAAAGCATACAACTAATTTTTTATTTAAATTGTGGCAGTTTAACATTTGTGATTTAAATCAATGATTTTTTTAAATAATCAAGTGATTTAAGTCATGATCTTTGCGTGTTCCCTAAAGAGTTTCAAAGTGAGATAAACACTAGTTTAATGGGAAAATTAGAAAAAAATTCTGGGGGAGGACCCTCAGCCCCCTCAAAATTTTTATTTCCATCTACATTTTTTCCTTGAAAATTTTGACGTTAACACTAAGAGCTCTTCTCTTTGGGTGTAATAACTAAAAATAAATGTCTCAAAATGAGCTAAAACACTACTTTTAGAGGCAAATTTTCAAAAACTTTCTGTTGTAAAACTGCAATGGTAATTTGGAACACAATTCCAATACTTCAAAATCTTGGGGGCTGCGATGTTTGTCTATTACAAAAAGGGGGCGCGGTGATCATAAGTTAAAGAACCTTTGCCCTAAAAGATCCTCTGAACAATTAAATAGGTCCTTAAATTTTAAGTTAAAGCTGCATCTGTGTAAAACAAGATTTCTTTGCAAATTGTGCCATGCAAATACCAAAATTTAGTACAAATCACTGCCAATCGATCAGCCAATTTTGCGTTTCATATTGAACCAGGGAAGGATTTCCATTTACAAAACTTTTGAAAATACAGAATTACATTCCCAGGACGCTCAACTTGAGGCAGACAAACGATAGGTGTTTTCTTGATTAAGACAAGCAATGCATTTGTTCAAAAAAGGAAAATATATTGGCAAAAAAAGTTTAGAATACTTTTAAAAAACATATCAACCTGGTATAGATATGTTTAAGAAACTGAATATTAATATAACAGGGATCCCACTCAATTTCAGAAATAAAATTCCCCGACTTTTCATGTCAATTTTTAAGCTTTTTCGGTAAAAAAACTAGCAATTCACGGCATTTTTCGGATACTTCTTGCATTTTTGAACACACAATTTTAAAAAAATTGACCATTTTTTCCATAGAGTTAGTACTAATATAGAGACAGCTTAAACATCTTCTACGCTGTTCAAAGTGTGACCGGTTTTTCGGTTTCGTTCTGCCACTCACACTTGACCCGCCTACGAGAGCTCCCATGTTAAAATTGACTTCCGCCACTCACACAGGTCCGACTTTTTCGACATGCAAGGTTGCCTGACCGAGAAGAGTAAGCTGTCTCTATATTTGTACTAACTCTATGATTTTTTCGCTTACCTTACTAGAGCCAAAATTGACACACAAACGTTCAACATTTTCCAGGTTTTAGGCCAAATTTCCCTAACTTTTTAGGTAAAATTTAAATTCCCTGACTTTACCAGGTTTTCCCCGACCCATAGGAACCCTGTTTAAATATTTCAGAGGTTATTAATAATTTATTTATGCACATGGGTGCCACTCTTCAAATTTTGCAAGACTGAACTTTTAAAAAAAACTACCACGGTCTAGCGAACTTTAACAGAATTATCTAATACTATATGCATAATTGTACGCATATAATGTTATTGTTATCCCATCAACCAGAATATCTATTTATTGATAATTAATCTAAATAAATAATACCTACATATTATCAGTTAGTCAAAAATACTATTGAATTATACTTGCAAAGTTAGTCTTTCAATTGTTATTAATACACAAAATGTACTTGAACTGATACCTAAATATTCTGAGATATGCATACAAGGTTCATACAAATTTTCAGAAATCAAAATCAAGGAGTATTCCAGGAGTTTTCAAGGAGTGTTTTTAAAAAAGTCAAGGAGTTTTAAAAAAGTCAAGGAGTACCTTTTTATATAACTTCAGAAAGAAAAATTTATTACACGGCTTTAAACACACACTATGCCAATTACATTCCCGAATCAGGTTTTAAAACCACTTTAAAAGTCAAAATGTGACTAAAATCAAATAAAGAAAAGGAAATTAGTTAATAGAATAATTATTTAAGTAATAATTAAATTGCAAAAACGATATTGTCAAAAACTTTTAGTTTAGTAGAGAAAAAAGTAAGAAATTAGTATTTTTGAAGGTTTTATAAGAATCTGAAATCAGATCAGATACCTAAAACATGTTATAATATAACAGATTAAAAATACACTGTATTATCTAATTAAGTTGATATAAAGTGACCTTTCAGTAAAAATTTACAACTTAGAAAATCCTCTTAAGTTGAAAATACTGACTAAAATAGAGAAAAAAAAATCTTATTAGACTTATCAGGCTGCTCTGACCAAAGTAAAATTTTTTTTTCTGTACCGCAGTTGAAGCTAACTTCAACAGACGGGTAGGAAAAGCAGCCGTGGGAAAAACGGAACTGTCGCGAAAAATCGTTTCTTTCCCCATTTCCAGAACATCGGACCTGTGGGCTTCTAACTACGGTAAAGTTCTTTTTTCTACATCGCAATAATGATGCAAGAAGAAGCCAACTTGAATCGGCACCCGCGGCCGTCCACGGAAGGAACACTCCCGCAAAAAACCCGAAACTTTCGCGAAAAATCGCGATTTTTTCCGCGGATTTCCCCTTGGCTACGGAGCATGCGTAGATGCAAGAAGACTACGTAGTTCAGTATTCATCAGGACCGGGAAATAAAGCAAAGAAATAAGAATTCTCCGATGGAAATTTGAATTTTAATCAACGATTTTATCGAGACGGAATTCCGTCTGCCAAAATTTTCAAAAGACGGAATTCCGTCTTCCGTACTGAAAAGTGGCACCCATGTTTATGCATAAATTACAAGTAATATCAAATTCATAACTTTGATGTTCTTAGAAAATTTCTTCACAAGCCAATATCTCAAAGAAAATGCTCAACTCCCAACTTAAAAGTTGTTATTCTGTTCTCTTCAGAGTTTCGTATCAAACATAGGCAACTTACCATTGTTCTCATTTTGATCACTATCGTTCTGACAATTACTATTATCGTTTTCCTCACTGCCATTTACTTCAGTCTTCCTTTGATTTTCAGGAAAATATTCAGTTTCTTCTCCAGTAATAGGATTACGACGAACTAACATGAAAATAAACCATGCCAAAAATGATAAAAAACATAAAACCAAGACTTAAATGAAGGAGATAACTAAGGGAAATCATCATAAGCTAGTTTTAAAACCTTAAATAACTCCAAAATAAACAAGTCAAGAAAGTAACATCTTAATGCAACCAAAATAATAACTTTTAGAAAGTAACAAGGAAAAAAGACTACAGGAAGGGAGTGAAGCCTTTTTGTATCCACATTAATTTAACTACATAAAAAATTAAATTACTAAAAAATGCCCAGAAATAGTTATTTGGTTTTAAACAGAACTAAAATAATAAATGCAAATTTTGAATTGGCAAGTTTTTAAATCTTAATTTTTAACATATTATGAATCCAAGGATTGACAAAACCTTAAACTTGCATAACTTCAAAAATTTATTCCAAAAATGGTTACCATAGCGCTTGGTAGTACTCTTAGGAACAGGAACATTTTCAGTGGCATTGAGCTTTACTTGATTTCTCACAGGACTTGATGTAAGTGCTGGCTCATTTGTAGGTCCACCAAACAACCTGTTCTTTGTAGTTCCATTGTCCACATTTCGGGATTGAGTGTTTGAAGAGCCATTAGTGGAATAGGAACCACCTCCCAAGCCGAAGATGTCACTTGATCCACCACCCGGAGGCTTTAATACTCTATAAGTATAACAAAATTACTTTTTTAGAAAACATACATGTTTTTGCAAAACATTTCTATTATCAAATCTCCTAGTTTATATCTTGCTTTTCACTACAATTTGTTTATGAATTTTGTAATAATGAGGAAGTTACATGTTTTTTTATCGATTCTTCTTGCAAAAATAAGCAACTACCCGAAATTTGAGGTCGATCGAGAAATTTTTTGATTGCCAAAAAAATTAACAAAAATTCACTTTTTAAAAGCGTGCGAAAACGCCAAGAGTTTGGGATCATCGTATGTTGACGTCATCATACGATAAACATTGTTGGAAAGCAATGGAGTTGATGGTACAATTGTTGACATCTTTAAACAATAAGCGTTTTCAGTCACATGTTTTTTTCTCGACTTTTTAATTAAAATATTTAATTACCTGTACATTTTTTTGAAAAATTGACTAGATATTTCATTTTACCATACAAAAAACCATACGGAACACTTGTTTGTTTTTGAAAATCTGACACATGCAACTTCCTTATTGCCATCCTCAAATTTACAAATGAATATAAATTGTTCTTCAAATTATTACATTACAGTAAGCTAAATTTTTTATAAGATATAAATATTTTTTGTACCAGAAATGAAATGGAATAGGAAATCCAAAGAATCCCGGCCAACATTTTGTTTTGTCAATGCCGTTTATTGGCAAGTACTTCTGGAGAACTGGGTTGCCAAAATACACTATTTCATAACCATTTTTCGTACAGGCCTGAATTCTTGGGATGAACCATGATTTTCAGAATATTTCAATAAGGACGGAATTAGCTTTGTCTTTCAAATATTGCAATACGTAGTTTTTAACACAACTTTGTATAATATAACTGCTTTAATCGCTAAGCTTAGTAAGTATCATAATAACAATTATTATATTAAACATCAGAATAGGAAACAAATGCGGAAGCTTTTTATTGAATTAAAACTACAAGATTTCCTAGGTATTCGCAATGGTGAATCAAAGTGATTACAAAGATTTAGAAAATAAATTTCCAGGGATGAGATAAGAAATTAAGCACATAACTTACTGATAAGGATAATAAGAAATTAGAAGATAAATTGATAGTGGTTAAGAGCTAACCCCACCCTTAAATAAATAATGCCAATTCTTTAACATTGAATAGAGCATTTAACTTATAATTAATAATTCTAATTGATACCTTGATATTTATTTAAAACTATAAACACATAATTCAAGTATTTACAAAAAACCTAATACAGTGGATAAGACACCTTTTAATTCAAAGCCTGGTAGCCTAGCAACCATTTTTAAAATCATAAATAACAAGAAAAGTTTTAATGCGAATATTCGGCTCAAGGAAGTAGTTTTATTACACGGATATTTGCAACTAATATTTCATACTTGTTTGATTTATTATACTTAATAGAAAGGCAAGATTTTGAGTTGTAAACAAAGGAAACGGAAGGACATACTTGGAAGAGTTCCGTGCACCGCCATCCAATCCAATTGTAAACTCCGTGGAAGTCATATTTCTGAAAAATTTCAAGGTACATAAATTTGTAAGAATAAATTAAACAAAGGCTCAGTAAATTTTTTGTCTACTCGACCGTTACATGAAATCTCACATGTGCCGTGCCCATAAGAAATGTCTATGGGGAAAATATAATGCAATTAACACCCTTTAAGATTGCATTTTAAAATCCAAATAGCTATCAGAATTCTAAACAAACCTTTTGTTCTGGAACTGATTTTACACCGCCAGCGGAAATGAGAAGTGCGATAACCGAACCGAATACTTTCCGTCTCGGAGAAAATTTTGAATGACTCAGTTTTTCACAGTTTCGTGAATCGACCAATCATTTATTTCAAACTCGAAACCAGAAATGTGGCGCCATCTGTATTAACAGAGTTGGGAAAACAGCTGCCAGCGGAAGAAATAAATCACAGAGTAAATAAGTGGCCAAGAAATTGATTATTTCTCATCACCAAATATTCGCTTTTCGGGACAAATCAGTTTGCGATTGCCAAAATTTGAAAGGGGTAATTTATTTAGAAAATAATGGTACCAGACAATGGCGTAACCGTAGCTGAAAAAAATTTCAGAGGGTGCGGATAAATTTTGGTCCATTTCCATCATCATGGTCAAAGAGGACTTTTGGGGGTTTAAGGATAAATTCCCAAGTATTTTCCCATCTAGCACCACCACTGGTATATCAGGATCGGGCAATGATATCAGGTATCACAATCACACAGCTAGCCCGTTTATAATTTGGAAACGCGAACGTCAATCATAGGGATGAGAATTCCGCACGCTTAGTCCTCAGAAAAAAGACTGCTGGGAATTTCATTCGCAGGGGGGGGCAGGGGGGAAACCGCCCCCCAGGTTTCCACTATAATGTGAAAAATAGCTGCAAGCCCCTGGAAAATTCTGTAACTTCCACTAGGAGCTTTGGGTAACTCAAGATGTCTCAAAAGGAGTTAAAACACTACTTTTGAGGGTCCAATTTCAAAAATTTTCTGGGGGGGGGGTGACCCCCAGCCCCCCTCCAAAATTTTCAGGTTTCTTATTTAGTGTTTTCCCCCTTGAAAACTATTCCTCTTACAAGAAGCTTTTCTCTTTGAAAAAGAGAATAAAACACTAGTTTAACGGGGAATTAAAATTCCTGGGGGAGGACCCCTAGCCCCCCTTAAAACTTTGACGTTTATTTACAACTCTTTTCCCAAGAAAATTATGTGGTTAACAAGAAACTGTTCTCTTTGGATGCAGCCCAAAGGGTCTCAAAACAAGCTAAAACACTACTTTAAGAGCTAAATTTTCAATATTTTCCTGGGGGTGAACCCCCAGACCCCCCATTTTTCCTTGGAGTTCACGTTGGCAAATTTTAACATGATATATTACCTTAAAAATGAAGTGGAGGCAACCCCCACCAAAAAAAACCTAGTTACAGCAAGGTCCAGACCCATTAAAAAAATTCCTTGCCCCCTACCAAAAACTGAAATGACGCCCCAGTTTCATTGTGTCATATATTTTAAAGTTTCTTCTCGTTTACCGTTTCCAATAGGGATCAGGTAACCCTTCTTGATCCCTCGATCCCTCCACCATAGCTTTTAAATCAAAATATTTAAAATATTACGGTGTTCGATTCCAAATGGTCACCACATATCCTCTCTTCTTTTGCAAAAAGAATCGGTTAAAAAAATAAAAAAAAATCATGCAACTTCCTCATTAGCCCCAAAGCGATATCCAAAACAAAAATGATATTCTCCCGTCTCCCCAATTCCAAACATTAAAAATTTTAGTTTATGAAATATGAACGGAAAGAAGCATAATAAATCCATCTTTCTAAAATTGCCATACTCAAAGTTTCAATTCAATTCACAAAAAATTTACTCACCAGTGCGAAAAACGTTCTTTCCTTCAAAAAACTTCAAAGCAGACTGAAATTTTTGTGGAAGGCGTGTCTTTATCTACCACCGAAGTAATATCTACCTGAATTAATTGCCAGTACAAATACAATCTGGACTGATGCAATACTAAACATAACATGTAAAAGAAAAATTATAGGCTATGAACCCCTTCGAGTAAACTGCTATAAAACTACTCTGTGCCTAAAACTTTTGTAGAAGATCTGTCAACCAACTTTCCAAAGATACTTAGGGTGAGAAAACTCCAGCTCTCAAGCGTCGCCTCCATCTTGAGAGCTGGAGTTTTCTCACTCATTCCTCTAACCAGAGGTTACTGGTGAATAACTCTTCTTTTCATACTTAGGGTATTTTCTTCAAATCCACTTTTAGATAATTTTCCTTCACTAGAACTGTTCAAGATATACTGGGCAGAAATTCATCTCCTTATCATGTTCAAGACGTGTGTGATCCTTTAGGATTCATACCTGGAGAACGTGCTGGGTCATTCCCATTCTTGCAGTTTCTCCATCCCCAAGGAAATTTACTCTCCAAGGAATCCTGAAAAAACTAAGGCAGCACAATGTTATCTGTAATTATCACCCCTTTAAGTAAAATTATCACATTTTTCTGATGCGTGAGGAACAACCAGGGTGAAGGAGGGTGAAGGATTTTGGGCTCTTTCAACTGTGGATCGCTAGAACCGGTTCGCATATTTACAAACTCTAAATATGTCACAACGCATTGAATAGCGCCGAGGGTTGCAAAGAAAACCAATTTTTCGGATTGATCGCTGATTTGGCAATTTCTTTTAATGATGCGATTTTTTTCTAGAGAGCATTGTTCTAAGCTTAGAGCAATTTTGTTCTACGACTTATTAGTTTCGTAAAAAAGCATGACCAAATAGATATAAAATTCAAGGTTTTTTGTTTACAAATTTTCGAAGGAGAAGGAAAAAGTTTTTCTCAACCAATCAGGCTTTTCTCTCCCGCCTCTCGTGACGTTGATGCGATCGCAGCGCCAAAATAGCCCCACAACCATCCAATTTTTCCATTTCCATTAGCGCCTATGGCGACGGACTCTCTATTCTAGTACTCTGTGGGATCGGCGAAATTGCGGGCTGTTTGGACGGTTCAGAACAACCAGCGCCAATGCGTTATATCGCGTGTAGGGTTTGTAAATATGCAACCGGTGATGTGAGGGGTCTTTATTCCATAGATAGAGATGCTGCTTTATACCAGGGCTGGCAAAAGGAGTTAAATGACTTTTCTGTACTCTCTCCGGTACAAGGTTCAGTACTAAACAACAAGCACAATTGAGATCCGGAACAAAATCATTCACCAAAATAACATTTGCTTACACTCCAGGCAGGCACGGATTAAGAAACTTTTCAAGGGGGGGGCGGTCCGATTTTTTTAGGGTAATTTTATGATTATTCTGCATGTTGAAGGTTATTTTAAAGATATAATTGTGAAAACATTAAATAACTATTCAAACCCTTTTAAGCATTCGTATCTCCTGTTGACCAGTGGCGGATCCAGGATTTGTTTTTTTTTGGGGGGGACTAAGAATTTTCATAATCCAATTGATTCTTCTTGTTAATGGTAATACGGTAGTAGGGAGATAGTAGGGGTTCTGGAACAGTGAGGAGCGAGGAGCAGGGGGCGTGGTCTATGACGTCATCAAAAGGGGTGTGGCCTCGTGACGTCAGAGGGCGTGGCTTGTGACGTCACCTATTGTCTCAATTACCTCTAATTATATAATATGATTAACTTAATTAATTAATTAACCCTAATTAGTTAATTAACCCTAATGAAATTGATTTATCACCCTAATTTACCTTAACCCTTTGAATACTAAATTGGGGACTTATACTTTTTCGATGTTTTTCCTTAACCCTTTGAACACTAAATTCGGGATTTGTGCTGTTTCGAGGTTTTACCTTAACCCTTTGAGTACTGCTTGTGACGTCACCTATTGTCTCAATTACTGAATAACCCCTAATTACTTAATTACCCCTAATTAGCTAATTACCCCTAATTGGATGATTTAGGACCCTAATTAAGTGGGTGTCAGTCAATAAAAATTAATTTAAAATCCATAAAACTATTTTTTTACACCAAGGGTATTGTTGAGCATTGGTCTATGTTTATTATACTTAAAAAATTTATTTTGTTAAGTTAATTATGCATGCTAATTTTATTAAATCCCTTATTAAGATAATGAAAACCCCTCTGAAAATATTCTTGTTAGGACATATTAAGAAAAATTGCTTTAGATTTTGACACAATATAAAAGTACATTATGAAGCGATCGTCGAGTATTACATTTTCTTAAAGAGTAGAACGGGTAAGAGTTATAAAAATTTTAATTTTAATTGTATAATGTAAGTTGAAGTAGAAGGGTAAGGCAAGGAAAGAAAAAAATTAAAAAAAACCCAGCTTATGAAAATATTTGCATTACAGGAAAGTTTTTTGTTGTGAATAAATTGTTATGTGGAAGAATTTTAAAACACAATGCACTTATAACGTCAACAGCAGTGGCGGATCTACAGGGGGGCTTCCGGCTGAAGCCCCCCCAAAACGTCTAATATTTTACTAAGTTTGTCAAAACGCAAAAAATCTATACCCGAAATTCGGATGAGGCTTACCAAAACGAGTTGAAAAGTGGGGTTTTTGACTTAAATTTACAAAAATTTTCTGGGGGAGGACCCCCAGACCCCCCTTTTATTGGTTTCAGTAGGATAATTCACTACAATTACCGTAAGTAGGGAGATAGTAGGGGTTCTGGAACAGTGAGGAGCGAGGAGCAGGGGGCGTGACCTATGACGTCATCAAAAGGGGTGTGGCCTCGTGACGTCAGAGGGCGTGGCTTGTGACGTCACCTATTGTCTCAATTACCTCTAATTATATAATATGATTGACTTAATTAGATAATTACCCAATTAATTAATTGAACTTTATTGAAATTGATTTATTACCCTAATTTACCTTAACCCTTTGAATACTAAATTGGGGACTTATACTTTTTCGATGTTTTTCCTTAACCCTTTGAACACTAAATTCAGGATTTGTGCTGTTTCGAGGTTTTACCTTAACCCTTTGAGTACTGCTTGTGACGTCACCTATTGTCTCAATTACTGAATAACCCCTAATTACTTAATTACCCCTAATTAGCTAATTACCCCTAATTGGATGATTTAGGACCCTAATTAAGTGGGTGTGGTCTATGGCGTCATGGTTGAGTTGTTTACCTACTGCTGCTGACAATTTTAGTTTCGTTTTAGCGGAGGTGAGTTGTTTTTAAAGTTTAATTTCTCTGGAGTGGCAACGGTTGTTTTGTTTACATTTCGAACTTTAACTTTTTTCCGTTCACAGAAAATAGAGTCGCCATCTAGTGAGTGAATATGAAACTAATTATTAGAGTTGTAATTTTTTTTCACAGAAACTAGAGTCGCCATCTAGTGACTGAATATGAAACTAATTATTGATTTGTATTTTCCAAAAATAGAGTTTTTAGCTGGATTCGAACTCGCAACGTGCTTAAAGTGATGGTAGCCCAATATAAATCCTTCGATTTACCCAGTGGCGTAGCCAGAAAAAAATTTCGGAGGGGGATGTTGATATTTCGGGAGGGGATATGGGGTATTTTTAGTGGTTTTCTATGGTCAAAAAGGAAATTTCCTAAGTTTCGGGGGGGGGATATATCCCCAAATCCCCCCCCCCTCTGGCTACGCCCCTGGATTTACCCACTGGGCTACCACCACCTAACATTTCATTAGCTTTTTATCTAAACATGTCCATTTTTTCGAGCTCATGTCTGCTAGAGTTGAGTTGTTTACATGCTGCTGCTGATTTTTAGTTTCGATTTATCGGAGTTGAGGTATAATTAAATACTCTATTAATTTAATTAATTATTTTAATTACGTAAACATCATTATTATAATTAATGAGTAAATTACACTTAATTATAATTGATTTATTACCCTAATTTACCCTAACCCTTTGATGACTAATTTCGGAATTTGCACTTTTTCAGACAATTTTTAACCCTTTAGTCACTAATTTCCATAGTGATGCAGCAATAATTCTTATCCCTTTGATGACTAATTTCGGAACATGTATTTTCAGACTATTTTTTAACCCTTTAGTCACTAATTTCCATAGCGATGCAGCAATAATTCTTTAACCCTTTGAATACTAAATTCGGTGGTGGTGGAGCGAAAGGGAGTTAAGACAATGTTTTTGGACTTGTAATTTTTTCCTTGTCTTCGAATAAAAGATAAAGAAAAAAATTCTTTATTGAAAAAGCGAAAACGGATAAAAAAGGTTTTAACAAAAAAAAATGCTAAATTTCCAGTTAACGTCTAAAAGTTACTAACATCCAAGTTTTTTCATAAGCTTGAGAATACTGGCTTGAACTACAGTGAAACTCATACCACTTTAACATTCAAAGTCAAGGATATGGATGCAAACAAACAAGGCGATTTTGAGTTAAAATTGTCAATTGATGAATAAAAACATAATACAATTTTCCAATGAAATTTATTTTAACTTATAAAAATAACAATCTTTGACGAAATCACCCTGCGACAAAGAGGACAAACATTTAAATTTTCCACACATTTTCTACAAGCAACAAGGTGTCCACAAGGTTGAAATACAACATTCATTTCTAGATTCATACATATTTTACATAAAAATGAATTTCTAACTGTAATTTTACATTTATTATTATCAAGCTGTGTATTTTTAGAGATTTCAATTCCAACACGATCTTTCCCTTTTTCTAACGAAACAGTAGTCTTTGAAACACTTATCTTTTCCACTACTTGCTTTTGAGACGTTTTACACACTCGATGGCAATAATTTTCCTTTCTTCTCATTATAAATTGAATATATTTACAATCAGAGAAAAACTTTCTATGCTCAACCAACGGATCATCATCATTCTCCCAATTTCCCAATAAACCACCACAAGTAAAACAAACAACTATATCATCAAAGCCGGAATAATATAATCCAGACTCTGCCATGTCCTTAATATCAGGTTTATCTTCAGGCCAATCTTTAAAAGTCTCAAGACGTTTTTCAAAGTCCAACATATTAGGATGTTTTGAGACAATATCTTTTAATTTTTCAGGTGTTTTAGCTTGTTTAGACTTATCTTCTAGATGCACGATTGGTATGTTTTGAGAATCAGATATTAGAAATGAGCATTTCGGGGATTTTCTCATGTGCTCTCTTATCGGCTTTTGTCCTCTAACCCAGTCACGGATAATAACTCGACAAAATGCACATTGTACTTCATCTTTGAATTTCAAGTAAAAAAATCCAGCTGCTGCTAGGTCAGCTGATTTGATATACGATAGAGGCCAAACTTCAGAAAAAGAAATCCTTCTATTAGCTTCATATCTCATTACTTCACAGATTTTTTCAACAGTTTCAGAATTGTTTAGTACATATTCTTTTCCATGGATGTCTGACATTTCATTCATTTTAACAAAGCTTCTATTCTCTTCGTTTTACGTGTACTAAACACTATTTATATCCTTTGGAATTAATAACGAGTGTACAATCAATTTACATATTTTATATCTTCATGTAAAAGAAAAACTTTATTGAAGTAAAGACTAAAACTTATCAATTTTACAATAAAAAACTTAGTCACATAATGAAATTAAAACTTTGTTTTAAATAAACTATAGAAAATGAAATATTTTTTACATGAAATAAAATTCTAAAACTAAAACTTTGCTTGAATAAAGATAAACACAGAAAAATATCTGAATATTTTGCTAAAAAAAATGGTCAGTACAGAAAAATAACTAAGAACTTTGCTAGAATAAAGACCATTACAGAAAAATAACTAAGTAAGAACTTTGAAAACATTAAGTTAAAAACATAAAAATATCAAAAGGAAAAAAACTTAGATACCGAAATATAACTAAAAAACTTTGTTTGAAATGAAGCAGAAAACGAAAATTTTATAAAAGAAATGAAAACTTATACATTATAAAACCAAAAACTGTTGAAAAAATTAAGACGAACACAGAAAAATAACTAAAAACTTTATCAAATAAAGACGAAAACCTAAAAATATTACTACTTGAAATCTTACACTTATGAGAACCTAGACAAAACTTAAATATATTACAAGAAATAAACACCTACCCTAAAAAAATTGTTAAGAATGAGAGAAAACCACCTAAAAAATATTTCAAGGAACTTAAACTTTGATAAAAATACAGATTAAAACACAAAATATTACAAAAGTTTAGACACTTTATGAAACTAAAAATTTTATTAGAAATGGAGAGGGGAAATGTAAAAATATTACGAGAGATGAAAACATAGACACTTACTCCAAAAATATCACGAGAAACGAAAATGTGACAACTTGGAAACTTAGACATACAACTAAAAAAAACTTATGAAGGGAAAACTTAAATATATTACAAGAAATAAACACCTACACTAAAAACTATTTTAAAAATGGGAGAAAACCACCTACACAATATTTCAAGAACTAAAACTTAGAAACTGTTGAAATAAAACTTTGATAAAAATACAGATGAAAACACAAAAATATTACAAAAGTTTAGACACTTTATGAAACATAAGATTTTATTAGAAATGGAGAGGGAAAATGTAAAAATATTACGAGAAATGAAAACTTAGACACTTTCTTGAAAATTTTACAACTTGAAATCCTACACTTATGAAAACTTAGACAAAACTTAGACACATGAATTTACTTACGAAGGGAAAGCTTAAATGTATTAAAGAAATGAAGAGGAGAAAACCACCTCAAAAATATCTCAACTACAAACTGTTGAAATAAAACTTTGATAAAAATACAGATGTAAACATAAAAATTCAGAAACTAAAAATTGTGTTAGAAATGGAGAGGAAAATTTAGTCACCTGAAAATGTAACAACTTGGAAACTTAGACATGTAATACTAAAAAAAACTTATGAAGAGAAAACTTAAATATATTACAAGAAATAAACACCTAGACTAAAAATTTTGTTAAAAGTGGGAGAAAAAAAACCAAAAATATTTCAAGAACTAAAAATTGGAAACTGTTAAAATAAAACATTTATTCAAAAATATAGATGGAAACACAAAAATATTACACTAAGTAAAATTTAGGCACTATACGAATATAAAAGTTTTGATAGAAATAGAGAGGAAAAAATGTAAAAATATTACAAGAAATGAAAATTTAGACACTTTCTTGAAAACTTAGACATGAAACTATAAAACTAAAGAAGTGAAATCTTATATATATATTACAAGAAATAAACACCTAGACTAAAAACTTTGTTAAAAAAGGAAGAAAACCTTAAAAATTTTTGGATTTATTAAACTAAAAAACTTAAAACTTTGTTAAAATACAGATGAAAACTTAATATTATAACAAGACACAAAATTCTTGAACATAAGAAATAAAACAGACGCTGAAAAATAACTAGGAACTTATAAAAATACAGGTGAATACACAAAACTAATACAAGAAATATAAACTTACATTAAAAACTAAAATGTTGTAAAGATATGAAGACAAAATCCTAAAAATGTTTCAAGAAATATAAACTTAGAAACTATAAAATTAAAAACTTTATGAAAAATAAAGGAGAAACACAAAAAAACATAACAAGAAAATAAAAATTTAGACACTATATGAAACCAAAAACTTAAAAGGAATATAAAATTTTAAAATATTACAAGAAATAAACACCTCTACTCTATAAACTAAAATATTTGCTAATAAATAAATAAAAAAACTAAAATGATTTCAAGAAATTTAAAAGTAGACACTATATAAAACAAAAACTTTGTTAGAAATGAAATGGAAACTTAAAGCTTAAAACTTTGTTAAAATTTAAGAAAGCACACAAATATATTACAAGAATTAAAAAACTTACGGCATTATAGAAAACAAAAAACACTTTTAGAAATGGAAAGAAAGTACATAAACGTATTACTAGGTTTAAAAACTGTAAATCTAAAAACTTGACAAATAATAAAAACCTAAAAACATATTAGGAAATATGAAACTACTATATTTTTAGAAGATTTAAAAAGACTAAAAATATTTTTTTTAAATAATTTCCTTAATCCTATTAAACTAAAAACTTCATTAAAAAAGATGAAAACCTAAAATAATTTCACTAAATATAAACTGAGACACTATATAATGCGAAAACTTTGGTAAAAAGGAAATGAGAAACGAAAAAAAAAATCATAAGAAATGCAAACATCTCAAGAAATGCTTAAACAAAATAAACTAAAAACTTTGTTAGAAATGAAAAGGAAAACGTAAAATATTACGAGAATTAAAAACTTGAACATCATTAAGCATGAAATTTTGTAAAAGACAAAAACCTTAAAATATTACAACAAAATGTAACTACAAACTTTGTTAGAAAATGAGAACCTAAAAATATTTTAAAGACTTATAAAACAAAAAATTTGTTGAAAATGAAGAGGAAAGCTTTAAAATATTAGAAATAATGGAAAACATTATAACAAGAAAAAAATCTAAAACTTTGCTAAAATAAAGATAAACACAGAAAAATATCTTAAAACTTTGCTGAAAATAAAGACCATTACAGAAAAATAACTAAGTAAGATCTTTGATAAAATTAAGGTGGAAACATAAAAATACTACATGAACTTAGATACGGAAAAATAACTAAAAAAACTTTGTTTCAAATTAAGTAGAAAAACGAAAAATTTTATAAGAAATGAAAACTTATACATTATAAAACCAAAAACTGTTGAAAAAATTTAGACGAACACAGAAAAATAACTGAAAACTTTATAAAATAAAGACGAAAACCTAAAAATATTACAGTAGAAAAACTTAGACACAGTATGAAACTAAAAAACTTTGATAAAAATAAAATTTTTTAAACTGTATAACTAAAAATTGTTGAAAAAATATCTATCGATGAACACAGAAAAGTATCGGAAAACTTTATAAAAGTAGACTACAACCTAAAAAAATAATAATTAAAAAAACTTAGACACAGTATGACACTATAAACTATGTTTGAAATGAACTAGAAAATTAAAAAAATTTCAAGAAATAAAAATATACAATATGAAACTAAAAAACTTTGATAAAAATAAAATCTTAGAAACTATAAAACTGAAAGATTTGTTGAAAATAAAGACAAATATATATACAGAAAAATAATCAAAAACTTTGTTAACAATAAAACGAATACAGAAAAATGTTACTAGAAATAAAAAGTTAAGACATCATAAAACTAAAAATTCGTGAATACATTACAATAAAAAACTTAGGCACAGTAAAAATGAATCTTGAAACTTTGTTAGAAATGAAACAAATTACAAATGCTTTTTTTATTAGAAGACTTCGGTAAATTCACGCTCTTCTTTCATGAGAGCAATTTTTTAAATTGTGAAAATTAGGTGGGCTTCTTTTAAATTGTTTCAACACCCCACCTAATTTCCATAATTTAAAAAATTGCTCTCATGAAAGAAGAGCGTGAATTTACCGAAGTCTTCTAATAAAAAAAGCATTTGTAATTTGTTTCATTTCTAACAAAGTTTCAAGATTCATTTTTACTGTGCCTAAGTTTTTTATTGTAATGTATTCACGAATTTTTAGTTTTATGATGTCTTAACTTTTTATTTCTAGTAACATTTTTCTGTATTCGTTTTATTGTTAACAAAGTTTTTGATTATTTTTCTGTATATATATTTGTCTTTATTTTCAACAAATCTTTCAGTTTTATAGTTTCTAAGATTTTATTTTTATCAAAGTTTTTTAGTTTCATATTGTATATTTTTATTTCTTGAAATTTTTTTAATTTTCTAGTTCATTTCAAACATAGTTTATAGTGTCATACTGTGTCTAAGTTTTTTTAATTATTATTTTTTTAGGTTGTAGTCTACTTTTATAAAGTTTTCCGATACTTTTCTGTGTTCATCGATAGATATTTTTTCAACAATTTTTAGTTATACAGTTTAAAAAATTTTATTTTTATCAAAGTTTTTTAGTTTCATACTGTGTCTAAGTTTTTCTACTGTAATATTTTTAGGTTTTCGTCTTTATTTTATAAAGTTTTCAGTTATTTTTCTGTGTTCGTCTAAATTTTTTCAACAGTTTTTGGTTTTATAATGTATAAGTTTTCATTTCTTATAAAATTTTTCGTTTTTCTACTTAATTTGAAACAAAGTTTTTTTAGTTATTTTTCCGTATCTAAGTTCATGTAGTATTTTTATGTTTCCACCTTAATTTTATCAAAGATCTTACTTAGTTATTTTTCTGTAATGGTCTTTATTTTCAGCAAAGTTTTAAGATATTTTTCTGTGTTTATCTTTATTTTAGCAAAGTTTTAGATTTTTTTCTTGTTATAATGTTTTCCATTATTTCTAATATTTTAAAGCTTTCCTCTTCATTTTCAACAAATTTTTTGTTTTATAAGTCTTTAAAATATTTTTAGGTTCTCATTTTCTAACAAAGTTTGTAGTTACATTTTGTTGTAATATTTTAAGGTTTTTGTCTTTTACAAAATTTCATGCTTAATGATGTTCAAGTTTTTAATTCTCGTAATATTTTACGTTTTCCTTTTCATTTCTAACAAAGTTTTTAGTTTATTTTGTTTAAGCATTTCTTGAGATGTTTGCATTTCTTATGATTTTTTTTTTCGTTTCTCATTTCCTTTTTACCAAAGTTTTCGCATTATATAGTGTCTCAGTTTATATTTAGTGAAATTATTTTAGGTTTTCATCTTTTTTAATGAAGTTTTTAGTTTAATAGGATTAAGGAAATTATTTAAAAAAAATATTTTTAGTCTTTTTAAATCTTCTAAAAATGTAGTAGTTTCATATTTCCTAATATGTTTTTAGGTTTTTATTATTTGTCAAGTTTTTAGATTTACAGTTTTTAAACCTAGTAATACGTTTATGTACTTTCTTTCCATTTCTAAAAGTGTTTTTTGTTTTCTATAATGCCGTAAGTTTTTTAATTCTTGTAATATATTTGTGTGCTTTCTTAAATTTTAACAAAGTTTTAAGCTTTAAGTTTCCATTTCATTTCTAACAAAGTTTTTGTTTTATATAGTGTCTACTTTTAAATTTCTTGAAATCATTTTAGTTTTTTTATTTATTTATTAGCAAATATTTTAGTTTATAGAGTAGAGGTGTTTATTTCTTGTAATATTTTAAAATTTTATATTCCTTTTAAGTTTTTGGTTTCATATAGTGTCTAAATTTTTATTTTCTTGTTATGTTTTTTTGTGTTTCTCCTTTATTTTTCATAAAGTTTTTAATTTTATAGTTTCTAAGTTTATATTTCTTGAAACATTTTTAGGATTTTGTCTTCATATCTTTACAACATTTTAGTTTTTAATGTAAGTTTATATTTCTTGTATTAGTTTTGTGTATTCACCTGTATTTTTATAAGTTCCTAGTTATTTTTCAGCGTCTGTTTTATTTCTTATGTTCAAGAATTTTGTGTCTTGTTATAATATTAAGTTTTCATCTGTATTTTAACAAAGTTTTAAGTTTTTTAGTTTAATAAATCCAAAAATTTTTAAGGTTTTCTTCCTTTTTTAACAAAGTTTTTAGTCTAGGTGTTTATTTCTTGTAATATATATATAAGATTTCACTTCTTTAGTTTTATAGTTTCATGTCTAAGTTTTCAAGAAAGTGTCTAAATTTTCATTTCTTGTAATATTTTTACATTTTTTCCTCTCTATTTCTATCAAAACTTTTATATTCGTATAGTGCCTAAATTTTACTTAGTGTAATATTTTTGTGTTTCCATCTATATTTTTGAATAAATGTTTTATTTTAACAGTTTCCAATTTTTAGTTCTTGAAATATTTTTGGTTTTTTTTCTCCCACTTTTAACAAAATTTTTAGTCTAGGTGTTTATTTCTTGTAATATATTTAAGTTTTCTCTTCATAAGTTTTTTTTAGTATTACATGTCTAAGTTTCCAAGTTGTTACATTTTCAGGTGACTAAATTTTCCTCTCCATTTCTAACACAATTTTTAGTTTCTGAATTTTTATGTTTACATCTGTATTTTTATCAAAGTTTTATTTCAACAGTTTGTAGTTGAGATATTTTTGAGGTGGTTTTCTCCTCTTCATTTCTTTAATACATTTAAGCTTTCCCTTCGTAAGTAAATTCATGTGTCTAAGTTTTGTCTAAGTTTTCATAAGTGTAGGATTTCAAGTTGTAAAATTTTCAAGAAAGTGTCTAAGTTTTCATTTCTCGTAATATTTTTACATTTTCCCTCTCCATTTCTAATAAAATCTTATGTTTCATAAAGTGTCTAAACTTTTGTAATATTTTTGTGTTTTCATCTGTATTTTTATCAAAGTTTTATTTCAACAGTTTCTAAGTTTTAGTTCTTGAAATATTGTGTAGGTGGTTTTCTCCCATTTTTAAAATAGTTTTTAGTGTAGGTGTTTATTTCTTGTAATATATTTAAGTTTTCCCTTCATAAGTTTTTTTTAGTTGTATGTCTAAGTTTCCAAGTTGTCACATTTTCGTTTCTCGTGATATTTTTGGAGTAAGTGTCTATGTTTTCATCTCTCGTAATATTTTTACATTTCCCCTCTCCATTTCTAATAAAATTTTTAGTTTCATAAAGTGTCTAAACTTTTGTAATATTTTGTGTTTTAATCTGTATTTTTATCAAAGTTTAAGTTCCTTGAAATATTTTTTAGGTGGTTTTCTCTCATTCTTAACAATTTTTTTAGGGTAGGTGTTTATTTCTTGTAATATATTTAAGTTTTGTCTAGGTTCTCATAAGTGTAAGATTTCAAGTAGTAATATTTTTAGGTTTTCGTCTTTATTTGATAAAGTTTTTAGTTATTTTTCTGTGTTCGTCTTAATTTTTTCAACAGTTTTTGGTTTTATAATGTATAAGTTTTCATTTCTTTTATAAAATTTTCGTTTTCTGCTTCATTTCAAACAAAGTTTTTTAGTTATATTTCGGTATCTAAGTTTTTTTCCTTTTGATATTTTTATGTTTTTAACTTAATGTTTTCAAAGTTCTTACTTAGTTATTTTTCTGTAATGGTCTTTATTCTAGCAAAGTTCTTAGTTATTTTTCTGTACTGACCATTTTTTTTAGCAAAATATTCAGATATTTTTCTGTGTTTATCTTTATTCAAGCAAAGTTTTAGTTTTAGAATTTTATTTCATGTAAAAAATATTTCATTTTCTATAGTTTATTTAAAACAAAGTTTTAATTTCATTATGTGACTAAGTTTTTTATTGTAAAATTGATAAGTTTTAGTCTTTACTTCAATAAAGTTTTTCTTTTACATGAAGATATAAAATATGTAAATTGATTGTACACTCGTTATTAATTCCAAAGGATATAAATAGTGTTTAGTACACGTAAAACGAAGAGAATAGAAGCTTTGTTAAAATGAATGAAATGTCAGACATCCATGGAAAAGAATATGTACTAAACAATTCTGAAACTGTTGAAAAAATCTGTGAAGTAATGAGATATGAAGCTAATAGAAGGATTTCTTTTTCTGAAGTTTGGCCTCTATCGTATATCAAATCAGCTGACCTAGCAGCAGCTGGATTTTTTTACTTGAAATTCAAAGATGAAGTACAATGTGCATTTTGTCGAGTTATTATCCGTGACTGGGTTAGAGGACAAAAGCCGATAAGAGAGCACATGAGAAAATCCCCGAAATGCTCATTTCTAATATCTGATTCTCAAAACATACCAATCGTGCATCTAGAAGATAAGTCTAAACAAGCTAAAACACCTGAAAAATTAAAAGATATTGTCTCAAAACATCCTAATATGTTGGACTTTGAAAAACGTCTTGAGACTTTTAAAGATTGGCCTGAAGATAAACCTGATATTAAGGACATGGCAGAGTCTGGATTATATTATTCCGGCTTTGATGATATAGTTGTTTGTTTTACTTGTGGTGGTTTATTGGGAAATTGGGAGAATGATGATGATCCGTTGGTTGAGCATAGAAAGTTTTTCTCTGATTGTAAATATATTCAATTTATAATGAGAAGAAAGAAAAATTATTGCCATCGAGTGTGTAAAACGTCTCAAAAGCAAGTAGTGGAAAAGATAAGTGTTTCAAAGACTACTGTTTCGTTAGAAAAAGGGAAAGATCGTGTTGGAATTGAAATCTCTAAAAATACACAGCTTGATAATAATAAATGTAAAATTACAGTTAGAAATTCATTTTTATGTAAAATATGTATGAATCTAGAAATGAATGTTGTATTTCAACCTTGTGGACACCTTGTTGCTTGTAGAAAATGTGTGGAAAATTTAAATGTTTGTCCTCTTTGTCGCAGGGTGATTTCGTCAAAGATTGTTATTTTTATAAGTTAAAATAAATTTCATTGGAAAATTGTATTATGTTTTTATTCATCAATTGACAATTTTAACTCAAAATCGCCTTGTTTGTTTGCATCCATATCCTTGACTTTGAATGTTAAAGTGGTATGAGTTTCACTGTAGTTCAAGCCAGTATTCTCAAGCTTATGAAAAAACTTGGATGTTAGTAACTTTTAGACGTTAACTGGAAATTTAGCATTTTTTTTTGTTAAAACCTTTTTTATCCGTTTTCGCTTTTTCAATAAAGAATTTTTTTCTTTATCTTTTATTCGAAGACAAGGAAAAAATTACAAGTCCAAAAACATTGTCTTAACTCCCTTTCGCTCCACCACCACCGAATTTAGTATTCAAAGGGTTAAAGAATTATTGCTGCATCGCTATGGAAATTAGTGACTAAAGGGTTAAAAAATAGTCTGAAAATACATGTTCCGAAATTAGTCATCAAAGGGATAAGAATTATTGCTGCATCACTATGGAAATTAGTGACTAAAGGGTTAAAAATTGTCTGAAAAAGTGCAAATTCCGAAATTAGTCATCAAAGGGTTAGGGTAAATTAGGGTAATAAATCAATTATAATTAAGTGTAATTTACTCATTAATTATAATAATGATGTTTACGTAATTAAAATAATTAATTAAATTAATAGAGTATTTAATTATACCTCAACTCCGATAAATCGAAACTAAAAATCAGCAGCAGCATGTAAACAACTCAACTCTAGCAGACATGAGCTCGAAAAAATGGACATGTTTAGATAAAAAGCTAATGAAATGTTAGGTGGTGGTAGCCCAGTGGGTAAATCCAGGGGCGTAGCCAGAGGGGGGGGGATTTGGGGATATATCCCCCCCCCCCCGAAACTTAGGAAATTTCCTTTTTGACCATAGAAAACCACTAAAAATACCCCATATCCCCTCCCGAAATATCAACATCCCCCTCCGAAATTTTTTTCTGGCTACGCCACTGGGTAAATCGAAGGATTTATATTGGGCTACCATCACTTTAAGCACGTTGCGAGTTCGAATCCAGCTAAAAACTCTATTTTTGGAAAATACAAATCAATAATTAGTTTCATATTCAGTCACTAGATGGCGACTCTAGTTTCTGTGAAAAAAAATTACAACTCTAATAATTAGTTTCATATTCACTCACTAGATGGCGACTCTATTTTCTGTGAACGGAAAAAAGTTAAAGTTCGAAATGTAAACAAAACAACCGTTGCCACTCCAGAGAAATTAAACTTTAAAAACAACTCACCTCCGCTAAAACGAAACTAAAATTGTCAGCAGCAGTAGGTAAACAACTCAACCATGACGCCATAGACCACACCCACTTAATTAGGGTCCTAAATCATCCAATTAGGGGTAATTAGCTAATTAGGGGTAATTAAGTAATTAGGGGTTATTCAGTAATTGAGACAATAGGTGACGTCACAAGCAGTACTCAAAGGGTTAAGGTAAAACCTCGAAACAGCACAAATCCTGAATTTAGTGTTCAAAGGGTTAAGGAAAAACATCGAAAAAGTATAAGTCCCCAATTTAGTATTCAAAGGGTTAAGGTAAATTAGGGTAATAAATCAATTTCAATAAAGTTCAATTAATTAATTGGGTAATTATCTAATTAAGTCAATCATATTATATAATTAGAGGTAATTGAGACAATAGGTGACGTCACAAGCCACGCCCTCTGACGTCACGAGGCCACACCCCTTTTGATGACGTCATAGACCACGCCCCCTGCTCCTCGCTCCTCACTGTTCCAGAACCCCTACTATCTCCCTACTTACGGTAATTGTAGTGAATTATCCTACTGAAACCAATAAAAGGGGGGTCTGGGGGTCCTCCCCCAGAAAATTTTTGTAAATTTAAGTCAAAAACCCCACTTTTCAACTCGTTTTGGTAAGCCTCATCCGAATTTCGGGTATAGATTTTTTGCGTTTTGACAAACTTAGTAAAATATTAGACGTTTTGGGGGGGCTTCAGCCGGAAGCCCCCCTGTAGATCCGCCACTGCTGTTGACGTTATAAGTGCATTGTGTTTTAAAATTCTTCCACATAACAATTTATTCACAACAAAAAACTTTCCTGTAATGCAAATATTTTCATAAGCTGGGTTTTTTTTAATTTTTTTCTTTCCTTGCCTTACCCTTCTACTTCAACTTACATTATACAATTAAAATTAAAATTTTTATAACTCTTACCCGTTCTACTCTTTAAGAAAATGTAATACTCGACGATCGCTTCATAATGTACTTTTATATTGTGTCAAAATCTAAAGCAATTTTTCTTAATATGTCCTTACAAGAATATTTTCAGAGGGGTTTTCATTATCTTAATAAGGGATTTAATAAAATTAGCATGCATAATTAACTTAACAAAATAAATTTTTTAAGTATAATAAACATAGACCAATGCTCAACAATACCCTTGGTGTAAAAAAATAGTTTTATGGATTTTAAATTAATTTTTATTGACTCTTTGGCGTTGTTAAAAGCTCATCTTCCAGATAGAGTTTTCAAATCCCTCAAATACTATATCCGAATCCGAAATATATTAAGCGGGTAAAATACCAAGCTTTAAGAGCCAAAATTTAATGATCGGCTGAATAATCCTTCGTTCAGGGGTATTTTCCAAGTAGAAAAAATAAAAGTGTTTTAAAGTCTAAAAAGAGACATAGGAACAAAATGAATAGATATAAGAGTAATGTTTAGGAGCGAGAAGAGAGAAAGAGTAATGATTGTTATAGAAAGCATTTTTTAAACGAAAGAAACGCGTTTAAGCAGTTAAGTTTTGAAAAGCACAAAATTGACACATTCAATTACTCTTAATTATGTATAAACAACTTTTGGTTAGTAAATTTAGCATTGGGTTCACTAAATTTCATCTACAATATTAGATTCATAAAGTTAATTTTAAAAATTTGTGATTATTGATGACAAATCTAAAATTGGATGAATTGAATAAGTAGCAAAGCGCTTAAATATGTAAAAACATGTGAATAAACCGAAGTATGTAACATAAAGCTAGTATAAATCGATCGAAAATCCCTTGAAACGTGTAATATTCGAAACAGAACTCTTCAAAATAATAATTATAAAATAAATGTAATAGCATGGAACTTCCAGACCTAGTCATAATTTTAAATACATGAAACAAACATTCTTTTAAAAGAGTTGAGTATAAACTTACATTTTTCTCCTTGCGTATAGAAAAATATATAAATTGGTAGGCAAACGCTTGAAGATAAAATGTCCCACAGGCCACAGCTCGAAAGTTCTCCAACAGCAATGACAATTTTCACTCGCGACCCGAAGCACTGAAATTGTCTCATTAGGCAGTGACCACTCTGGTGTTTGAGAAGCACCTCAAGTGAATATTTTCACTAGAAGGGGGGGGGCGATATCCCCCTACCGAGAACTCCCTGCATTCCTTGCCACCTATCCCCTCCCTCTCTCCCAGTTCCTCAGAGGAAACAGGGAAGAAACCCTAAAACAACATAGGGGACGGGAGTGCAGATAAACAAACGACAAAACGACTGTCCGGTTATCTTATTTGAATGACCTCTTCAAGGTGACAGCCAAGGTTAAAGGGGGCCTATTTGGTGACCTTTTCAACCCATCCAACAGGAACTTTTTCACTTGCGCCGGTTTACTGAAAGCTACTTTACTTCTTCGAAATTTATTACGAACAAAATTTTTTCGTCTCAGGGCAAGGGGGGGGCGATCGCCCCCACCGCCCCCCCCCCCTTAATCCGTCCTTGACTCCAGGAACTTAAGACAACGCTTTATTTGGTGATAGCTTCACTCCGATGCTCAACTTAGTGAGAAAGATCGAGCTAACATTTACGCAGCAGGTCGAGCTCGCTTCTATTTATCCAGAGATTTATCCAACGCAGCAGGTCGAGCTCGCTTCTATCCGGATATTTATCCAAAGCAGCTGGCGAGTGTAATTTCGATCCAGTCGGATCGGAGAGGCTGTTCGCAGAGTGTAATTTCGATCCAGTCGGATCGGAGAGGCTGTTCGCAGAGTGTAATTTCGATCCAGTCGGAGCGGTGAGGCTGTTCGTAGAGTGGAATAAAAATCCGGTGAAGGACTGATGGCTGTGAGACGAGTTCATATCGCTCCGGCTTAGAATTCGACGCCTTCAGGGAGTTTGATTTCACTCTTGGACAATATTGGAAGGTTTGGGTTGATTGTTATATAACTCCAAGATAAAAAATCAACAGTTGAGATGAGCTTTTATGAGATGAAACTTTATTCAGGAATGAAATTAAAGATAATGGTTCAATTTAGTTTTGATCCAAAGAGAAATCTAACTCTGACTTTGAGAAATATTTCGATCCACATCATTTAACCCTGTAGAGCTAGAAATATGTTTTGCTCGGGAATGAAATTTAATACTTATCAATATATTAGTTTTGTTCACGAACAAATTATACATCTGGCGCTAATGATATATTATGTTTTGGGACGAAATATATCACTTCACGAAAATTTACTACGAAATATTTACTTCATAATTACCGTGATGACATTTTGATTCACTTCTGATTTGATATTTAAATTAATAATTCTCTCACAAAAACAAATCATTTAATTATTGATCAGATGTACCCTCAATAATATTTGATTTAATTTTTATTATGCATCCACAACAACAATTGATTATTAAGCGATGTTTTAAATTGCATTTGAATCTGATGCACTCCATTTTTTTAGGGTGTCTTAAACTCTTAAATGTTCTTTCTTATTGAAGTTGAATTATAATCGTATTTTTTATATTGGAACAAAACTGAGAAATAATCTTTAAAAAATATCAAGTTTTAATCCCAAACTCTTTTAAAATGTCAAATTAAGCTTAATTTCAACATCGGAACTACAATTTACGATGGAAAATTCTAAAGTTTGTACCCAGAAATGAATTAAACTGTCGAAATATCTTTCATTTTAGTATTGAAACTAAAATAGACGATTGAAAAGCTTTAAATTTTCATTCGGATCTAAATTAAACCATTAAAAACCAATGAATTTTTTCCTGGAAACTTTATTCCACTCTTTAAAACAGCATCACCGCATCCACTGGAGCTAAAGACTCGGCCAGAAGCTCGGATGAATATCCGGATAAAAGTATGCTCGACCAAAAGCTCGGATGAGTATCCGGAGAAAAGTATTCTCCGCCAGAAGCTCGGATGAATATCCGGAGAAAAGTATTCTCCAGAAGCTCGGATGAGTATCCGGAGAAAAGTATACTCGGCCAGCAGGTTGAAAAAGATCTCCGGATAAGATCGACACAATGAAAGAGCCGCCGAGCTTTCTCCGGGAGGAAAATAAACTCATTCATCAGCCTCGAGTTTCGCGTCGGAGGGAAATTAAACGTAGACTTCAAATTTGGGTTTCATTGTGGATGAAACTAAAAGCTTTGAGTGAAGTTAAATTAGGTTCCGGATTAAATCTAAATATCAAAATTATGGTTGATTTAGCTCTGGAACAAAACTGCAATGCCGAGGAGCACTGAGTTTAGTTCAGGATTGAGCAAAATCTGTAAAAATCACAGGTTCCGGATATAATTTTACTCCCTTTTGCCAGCCCTGCTTTATACCCTCACTACACCACTCCAAATCTGACTCCCTCATGCACGAAATTTAAATTATTTTGTGTTTCTTTTGCTCCCTACTCACAAAAATCAGCTGTAGAGCTGATCAACAGGATGAACTGAGACGAGAGGAAAACATCATGCACGAAGTTGTGAATGGGCAATACCATCATTTTTTGAAAACAGAAAAAAATGCATTTTTCTAGTAAAAGAATTAGATCTAAATCCAAAAATCCACATGAAAAGTTTCAAAAAGATTTAGCTAATTAAATATTTAAAATTAAAATCGCCAAGCCCTTTGTCTTTGTTTAGGGTAAAAGTACGTCACAACTGACTCATACAGACTTTAACGAGAAACCCAACAATGACTTTGATTTGTTTTTAAACAATTAAAAAGCATTGTTTAAAATCAATGTATAGGGTAAAAGTACGTCACTTTGGGAAATTGGACGTGTTAACGCCCTTTTTTAAAGTCGAACTTTGAAATTACATAAAAAAATAAATAATAATCGTAATTAAAAAATTTTGAGCGTATATTCCGCTCTAGGGTACCTCTATCGAATAAAAAAATAAAAAATAAATAGTGGTATTGCCCATTATAAAACCATGCTGACGATTCTTGTGGAATTAAATTTTTAGGAGTAGGAGAGGTCGGTAGCAAATGGTTGAACTTTTTGATCGATATATTCGAAAAAAAAGGGCAATCTAAAATAGACTGATTACTTCACACAAGAGAAAACCAAATCTTGCATCACCATCCCAGATTTCCCGTCGAGTTACGACATCAAATAAGGTTGAGTTTACATGGTTCGGTGAACATGACGCGATCGTAGAAACGAGAGCAGAAAGTTTTTTTAATGATGACGTAACAACTACGTATAGTAGCACCAAGAACCAGATTTTTATTTGCTTGAATTGTTGAGGGAAACTATAATTTTTTTATCGCTATGTTACGATTGCGTCGCGATCTTCGGACCATATATAAACTCAGGAATCCCAAGTCCACGTCAGAGCATCGATTGAACGTTTTTCCCTTCATCTTGCAACAACCGTTATTCATCTCCCGTGATCGGGTCTTTCCCGTCATAGCGGGAAATGTATGACTCGGAAACCCGAAACCGGGAGGAGCAAGAGGAAAACGGGATCTGGTTTCCCCGGAAATTCCCGGGAAAAGGTTGAAATTTACAAGACCTGACAGAAGACGTGCAGGATGAATGAATCGAGTGCTCTTATGCAAATTATCGAGTCTTCGAATCGATCATGGCATGCGAGACGAGTGAAGGCTGGGGTTACATGTAGCAGCAGCGTTGCTTCGGCGAAATTCGGTAAAATTGGTTTTGGGCCGTAATTGAGGATGATGAAATGTGAAAGTTTTCGGGAGAATCCATTATCGAGGGCAATCATTTGTCTAGACGCGTTCTTGGGCATGCTTAAGCCAAGATTTGCTGTTTTCATACTGTAATATTTTGTAGTGGGGACTGACTTTTGGGGCCAACGGTTTTGAAATGTTTTTAAACTAAGCTTGTATCAAAGGATTTGAAGTTAAGCAAAAAAGTATTTTAAGGGTATAAAAAGTAGATAAGTTGTACATTTTTATTAAAAAATAGTTGCATTTTAAAACTTTATAATTCTTTCTTATCTCTTTTTTGAAATTGGTAGATAAGGAATGTTTGTAAAAGTAATTTCAAGGAAAGAAACTAGTTTTAGAGGTATATAAAGAGATGTATTCTATAATCTTCTTAACTAAAGAACCCCTAGGGGGAGTTTGAATTCTTATATTCGATGCATGTTACGAGCAATGTGCTAAATCCGGGCATTAACATCAGTCATTTGTAAGATTTTCGAAACCATACTTAAAAAGCATATAATGTTATACTTGGAGGAGGGTAACTTACTTTCAGACAATCAATTTGGATTCAGGAAGGGTAGATCCTGTCAAACAAATCTTTTAAAGTTCTATGACGAAGTAACAAAGGAGTTGGATCAAAAACATAGTGTAGACATATTTTACATAGATTTTAAAAAAGGCATTTGATAAGGTTCCACACGAGGCATTGCTACTCAAATTGGAAAAATTGGGTATCAGAGGTAAAACACTATTGTGGATTAGGAATTGGTTGATAGGTAGGAAACAGAGAGTGCAAGTCAAGGGTAATTATTCTCAGTGGGCAGAGGTCATGAGTGGGGTGCCACAGGGGTCAGTATTGGGGCCAATTCTCTTTATAATTTTCATAAACGATATTAGTCAGGATATTAGGAACAAAATCAGCATCTTTGCTGACGACTTAAAAATTTGGGGGAGGGTAGATACTCAGGAGCAGGTACAGAATTTACAAAGGGATCTCAATATTATATCACAATGGGCTGAAAAATGGGGTATGTCCTTTAACATAAGTAAATGTCAGGTACTTCATTTGGGTCGGGGGAATGGTAGGGTAGAATTTTATATGCAAGGGTACAAAGTTAAAGAAGGTAATATGATCAAAGATTTAGGGGTGATAGTAAATGAGGACTTTAAATGGGTTCATCAGTGTTCATCTGCTAGTAAAAAGGCTAATAGGATATTGGGATACATTAAAAAAACTGTTTCTTCAAGGTCCGAGGATATTATTTTGCCACTATACAGAGGCTTGGTGAGACCTCATCTAGAGTATGCTGTTCAGTTTTGGTCTCCATACTTAAAAAAGATATTGATTCAATTGAAAGGGTTCAGCATAGGGCTACTAAAATGGTCAAGGGTATATCCAGTTTAAGTTATGAGGGAAGATTAAAGAAGCTAAATATGTTCACTCTAGAGAAAAGAAGGATTAGAGGGGATTTGATTCAACTTTTTAAAATGGTAAAGCAAGGGGACACAGAGGGACTAGATTTCAATACGGGTAATAGAACAAGGGGTCACAATTTCAAATTGAATAAAGTCAAATTTAAGACGGATTGTAGAAATCATTATTTTTTAAATAGGGTAGTGGATAGATGAAATGCGTTGCCTGAAACAATTGTAAGTTCAAGTGGGGTAAACGAGTTCAAGAGGAAAATTGACAGTTACTGGGATTCCGGTAGTTTGGGTTAAAAAGACTGGACCAACCTTGCTGGGCTTACGCCTGTAGTTGGTCGACTTAATTTGTATTTGTATTTGTATTATTAATAATGCCCGTTTCATCACCCAAACACATACATAATACGCTTTCTTTATAGTTTTATATGAAATGCTATACCCTTGGATCATATATGTGTAGAAGATAATATTCATTGATTTTCTCCAAAATTATTGTACATTGTAACATTTTAGACAAGGTCTTATACAAAGCAATGAAATACGAAAATGAAAGTATGCTTGAACGGAGATGTTTTTTCTATCAAAAATGAGGTATTTTTACATGTTTATTGCGAAATACACATACTATTTTTCTTCATGTTAGAGAATCTTAATCCAGAAAGGAAATAGCATTTGTTAAGAAAAATTTATGCTATTAATATGTTTTTTTTGTTTATCTCTTACCTTATTCTCAATTAATACAACAATTTCGTCATCTAACTCAATCAGAAATGCCTTGCAGGTAGGTTAAATGAAAATGACATATTATTACAAAATCCTTACAGACGTCTCTTTAAAAAACACTACTTTTAGGATATAAATGCTTTGGAATTAATCATCAAGTTAAGAGGATTCCCTTATTGGAAATTTAAAAACAATACTAATAAAAGTAGACTTTTAGTGAATACTTTCAAATTAAACCATGCTTGATACGACGATCTTGATTTATTAAAATTTTAGGACCATTTTCCAAGATTGACAAAAAGAGAGTTGTTTCTCATTAACAGTTCAACAGTTCTAATTCAGAATATTGTTTCGAGGAATAAATTTCCATTAATTAAATAAGAGATTATATAATTGCATTCAACGGCGCTTTTACATTTCTTATACTATATTGATCCATTCACCAAAATGGCACAAAGATTGCCATAAGCCATATTTTCAAAACACATTCAAATCAAACAAAAGAGACAATTCCAAACCAATCCGTTTATAGAGTTATAAAATTTCAGCACAATAGAGTTCGAAACACAAGCGAAAATAAATTTTTAAAAGAAGTCTTATCTCCAACGTTACAAAACTAAACATATTTTAATTACTAAGCAAAAATACTTACTCTCATTACGCATATCAATAACTAAAAACGAAGATGGATTCGTCGTATATTAATCTTGTTTATTCGGAAAAAAACAAAATTTATTTGCCTTACGATTATTTTGCCTCTCGAATGCATGCAGATGTAGCGTCTCGGAAAGGAAACCAAGAAAACTGTTCGAATAGAATCAAGCCCTTTCCGACCCTAAATGCAGACGGCATTAAGTGAGCATAGATAACTTCTTTAGTAGAACGGAAGTGCTAACTTGATTGGAAGTAATTTCATGAAAGAAATCACTTAGTTAATTTATCAGTTCAACCTTTTCAGAGAAAAAATTGGTAGAAAATTGAGTCTGGGGAGGAATGGGTATTATTGAAAGTTTTTTTTATTATTTTGTTTTAAGAGGGAATTCATAAAGTGTCGCGAAAAATCCGTTCAGACAAAAACTGTTAAAAGAACTCATAACTTTACACATGTAATAAATTTGTTTTTTATTGAACGGTTTTCGCTGACCGCTTTTTTACAAATTGACCTGTTTTTTCGTACACCCATTCCTGATATGCGAGTTGATATTTAAGATGGTATTGTATCCTTGCTCATTGAAGAAGTTTAGCGGTGATGAACGCATTTAAGACCGATGGAAAATCTTGGAAAAACATTGGTAACTTTTGTTTAAAAGTATTTACAGATGTTTTAGTCAAAAAAAAACGAAAAGTTTTTCAGTAGTATAAATATATAAATAGATTAAAGACTAAATTAAATAAAAAGCGTCGAACCAGATGATTTAAAAAACTAATTTATGACAATAAGTTTAATAATAAATCTTTATATTAATTGATTATATTTTATATTATATGATTATTATATTCCTTAAAGAAAATTTTGTGTTCTTTGAAATATACCTAAACTGTTTTAAAGTTAATGAAATTGCATAACATTTCCATTTATACCGTAATGATGAGAAATTTATCGAAAGAATGTTTGGATTGAGTAGAAATTCTTATGTAGGCTATTCGGTTTACCTCAATATTGCAGCTAAAATGTTGTTTTTTAAAAGTAGAAAATTATTAAAAGGAATTCTGCTTTGTTTGGTTTGTGTTTTTTGCTGTTTCATACCTTGAAATTAATGCAGAAGGAAAAATTATCATAGAATTTAATCTAATTGCCTACTTAACATTTTTCAACAAAAAATATCCGAAAAAATGTTCCTATCACTAAAAGTGTCTCACTGTTAATGTAAAGCACAAAGAAGAAGGAAGTGAGTAAATCTAACAATTGGGGACTTCGACTCCTCAGCGTAGATGGACTCTATTAGCAATCAATTCACGGCTGAGACTGAACCCTTAAGAAATCACTTAGTTGATTGATCAATGTGGACTTCTTTTTCCTGTGGAGTAATTCTCTAAAGACTTACTGTCCTCTAAGAAATGGCCTTTTTAAGAGTGATGCGGAGAGTGTTTTGAGAGTGGCAGAGAAGTTTATTTCTTTTAAGAAGAAACATTAAACGGAAGGGACCAATTTTATTGAGTATATTATCTTAAAGAAGTGTTTTATTTTTAGAATTAAGAAATACAGAAAGGGAACAAAATGCAAAGTTAAAAAAATAATCATAATTATCTTAAGAGAAATAGAAACTTTTCACACGTTAAATTAAACCAGGTTCATGCTAGTTTTGAGTGAATGTTTTTTATTTATTTATTTATTTATTTATTTTCATTCACCCAAACAGACACAAAATCCAATTACATGGGGAAAACAATGACAAAACACAGACTACATAAGTTAATCTAAGATACAAATACCATATAAAATAGAAGGAGCAATATAAAATTAGAAAAAATCAATACAACAAAACTGAATTTAAGTACATCAAATAGAGGAAAAATTTCTTGGAACAAAAGAGGCATGATAACTATCCAGGTCACTTTTTATCTTTGAAAAACTATCAAAAAAAATATCAGAGTTGGGAAGACTATTGACAAGTTTTATAAATTGTATTAAAGGTTGTTGTTTTAAGTAATTTTTTTGAGAGAAGAGGAACGAGGAAAGTTATTTTATTTCTAGTAAGGTATTGTGGAAGAATTAAACTGAATTCATGAAGAATTAAAGAACAGTCGATATTATTGTGAAATATATTGTAAAAAAATTTAAATAAGGATATATGCCTTCTATTCTCTAAAGGGAAACTATGTATAGGAGTACTAACTGTCTTTAAGTTAATAAAACGAAGAAATTTTTTATGCACTTTTTCAATTGAAATGATCAGAGATTTCGTTACAGGATTCCAAATGACACAGTTGTATTCCAAAATAGGGCGAACAATCGTATTAAATAAACTTTCAAGAACAAAACAGTCACTAAAATCGAAAGTAGTTCTCTTGAGTAATCCAAGGTTTTTAACAGCTTTAACAATAATGTTTTGAATATGTAAATTGAAGGTAAAAGAAGATTCGTAAGTTACTCCAAGATCTTTAATATTGTCCTTTCTAGCTAAATCACAATTGTTAATCTTGTAGTAGTATATTAGAGGATGAGTTTTCCGGGTAAAAGTAACAATGAAACATTTATCAATATTGAGATAAAGTTGATTTTGTTGACACCATTGGCTTAAATTATTTAGTTCAGTTTGTAATGAGATTTGGTCCAAATGAGTTGTTATCGTATTAAAAATCTTTAAATCATCAGCAAACAGAAGAGATGATTGAAAAATACAAGATATATCATTTATAAAAAGGTTATAAAGCAGAAGTCCCAAAATTGATCCCTGAGGTACCCCAGAAGTACTGTGGAAACTGTTAGAATAAGTAGATTTGTATTTAATGTATAAAAGTCGTTCAGAGAGGTACGAACTGATCCAAGAGAGAAGTCTGGGACAAAAACCCAATTTAGCTAGCTTTGATGTTAAAATAATGTTAAAATAAAAGTTATTAGAAAAAACAACCGAATTTTTTTATGAGCTCTATGAACATATAGGTTTAAGCGGAAAAATTAAATGAATGTCTTTCATGAAAGTATTGTAAATAGGAGTATGCATTTTTACTTAAAGCTACTAGCGGCAAAACATTTCTTTTTCTAGGTACATTATTTGTAACAATGCTGGGTACTTTTCAAGTGTTATAAGAGCGAGTTGCTTACCTTCTGTTTAAGCAGAAAAGAACTAAAATCTTCGAGGAGACAAATTGCTTAAAATATTGTAAGATGTTGCAAAATGTTACAGAAGTAAAATTCAATTTCAGTAATTAATTTGCCTGATTTATTTTCCAAAATAAGTCAAATGTAAAATGTTGAAAAACATGTAAACCTTCAGGCTTTCACGGTCGGTGTCAATATTGTTCATAAAACTTTCCGGGACTTTTTTATATTAAGATGGACCACGGCCTTGTTTCCCGGAAAGTTTTATGAACAATATTGAAAAATATGATTGAACAGTTTTTTGAAACGAAATAAAACAGCTCGTGCCACTTAAAAAACTCTCCATATAACAGCAACTTATCAAAAGTGCCTCAAAATATCACCACGAAAAAAAGAATGGATACTTAGGTTGATTTTTAATAGTGGGATTCAATAATATTGCTCATAACGTCTTCTTATACAATTTCAACTTACCTGGATCCTTACTCTACCAGGGGCCAGGGCATATAAATCGCCCATCAAACGCTTATACCTCTTCCACACCATTGTGTGCTATTTCCGTCTCCAATAACGACTCCTAAAGCGATAAGAATATCTACGCTAGCCCCGACCCCAACATTTCATCACCGGGTGCATTATGTCCCTTATTAAAAGACTGCCCTCAGATGCGACACCAAGTGCGTCACACACCACACCGCAAACTTTTTTTTCGCACCCTTTTTCCTTTGTGCTCCGTCCGAAAATAGCGTTTTGTGTCGCCTTCTGATGGAGACTGCCATTATGTTCCTTTAAGGCACATCGGGTGTAATGTAGTGCAAAAATAGCCGTGTTTTGAATATTTTTCTCTGCTTTGATTAAATGATGGCGGGAGAGAAGTTATGGATTAACGTCCCTCGTATCAGCCTGGTGCTAAATAAAGCGTCCGTGTTGACACTGGGGGCAATGTAGAAATAGCCTGAGGATGTTCAAGCACATATTCACACATTTCACCTGTAGGTAGTAAACATATAGGAACAAAAACCTAAATAAATACAAACCAGGGGAAATTTTTGTGATATTTTCTAAAAATAAACTTCTTAGATTTGAGAACAGCGAAATTAAAACTTCGGTTTATTGATTTTTTATAGCATTCAAGTGAAGAGGATTGAAAATTACCCTTTTGTATTCTACTCATCAGCCGCTTTGTATAATTTATGATACGAATTAGTTGTTATTTAAAAACAACTATGATTTTTTTTTTATTGTGAGGAGCTAAACGAAGTGAAAACATTGGTAAATAAATGAAAGAATAATTTCACCAATTATTGCTGGTTTAGCGGACAATAAGTGTAAACTCACAACTCTCAAGCGTCACCTCCAACCGTGGACCGGTTTCGTCCTTGTTAGGACTCATCAGCACGGTATAGGAAGGTAACGCAAGAGAGCGGAGGGCAAGTACTAGTCTAGCAGACTAGTATTGTTGGATGTTAGTTAGGGTATGATATATGATAGGGTAGGTGAATGGCGTAGGTATATAGAAATTTATTTTGGGAGGGGCCGAAATATCTTCTAAAAAATTTAATCCCAAAGCTAAATTTTTTCATCGGGAGAGAGGACCCAAAAATATTCCTAAGCCTCTCCTATGCATATTTAATAAGTTTAATTGTACCTTTCTAATATATTTTTAGTAGGGATTATTATCATTTGTTCTGTAATACTTATAAAAAAGTACTGTGAATAACAGAGCTCTGGGATCCTCCCGTTGGAAAATGTTAGAAATTTGACCCTGAAAAACAGTTTAAACTCGTTTCGTACCTCTAGTTCAAATTGGCGGGGGTGCTCTCCTGTATATACTCCCCTAGGGTGAACTGTTTAATAAAAAATTTTTAAACGTTTTTAATACGAACGGGGTATTAGTGTCTCTTTTTGAGTCATTTATACTTTATAGAACAAATTACGTAATCCGCCCCCAATTAATAAAACATTAAATTTGTTAAGTATTTACCATACTAAACCCCCCTCCAAAACTTATGCATTAAACCTGAGGGCTCGATTGTCTTCAAGCGTTTTTACATTCTTTTCTAACTCCAAATCTGTGGCTCGAGTCCCCTATATTTCTAAGCCAACTAGGCTGCAATCGAATTAGAATGGCGCTCCTTTTTCCAACGGCCCAATTCGATTAGAATGGAGATGAAAAGAGCGTTGGGGAATTATCCCTTACTTCGTTAGCCGGGGGCCAACTTTCACGAAAGGTCAGGCAGCATTTGGCTCGGTTCTAAATGCTAAACGGGGTCTTTTAAAGGGAGATGTCTTGGAACGTATGTAAAGAGAATTGGGTTTCTTTTGCTAGAGGATATCTCGGAGTCAGGGGTTTTGTGTCCTATATGAAATTCTTCGATTCTTTTATTGACCATTCGTGACCTGGCCGTGAAAGCATCGAGTTTTAACTTGCGTGGTTGTTTTTTTTCTCCCGAGGATACATCTTTTGAAAATTGCACGAATCTTGAATGTTTGTGCTGCTTGGGTGCCCCATTTGCAGGTAGTTAAAAAAACCTATCTAATTTCGATTAATATAATTTTTAATATGTTTTAAATCAGCGGTTCTTAAACTTTTGATCGCCGTGGCCCCCCTTTATATAACAGCAATCGTGACCCCCAAGATTTCGAACACCCAGAGCAGTAACCAGACTTGTTTCAAGGGGGTTAACTTAACGTTATTCCTAAGATACCCCCTAATGTTCCACATTATGTTAAAATTTTGCAATTACTTCAAGTAATAATGGGGGGTCTGGGGGTATCCCTCAGAAAATTTTATAAAAGGTTCCAAAAGTAGTGCTTTAGTTCATTTTGAACCATTTTGAGACCTTTTGGAGAGCAGCTCCTTGTGAACCACAGAATTTTCAAGGGAAAATATTGTAAACAGAAGTCAAAATTTAAAGGGGGCTAGGGGTCCTCCCCTAGAAATGTTTGTTCTTTTAAACTAGGGTTTTATCTCATTTTGAAAATAAATGGGAAACACTCAAAGGGAACTTGTGTGTTCCCCAAGGTTACTCGCGGACTCCCGGGGGTCCTGTTTTAAATAATTAAAAGGGTATGTGATTAGTATTCTGATGTGCATAAATTGTTTCACAGCATAAAACGAATTTGTGGCTTAGTTATCGAGGATTGAAAAAAGTGCGGCCCTACAATATAAAAAAAATATGGCACGTTACCCAATAAAGTGGCAGAAAGAAATTACGACCATAATCGCAGTGGGACCTTATTCTGAGTCTTGGTGGGAAGTTCCTCCGTGTTGCGGTGTAACGTCTCTCAAGGATATGGTGGCAATTTATTTCCACCACAATATTGTGAAACGTGCCATATATTTTTACAGTGTATGGCCTTAGGTACACCTATCTCCCCTACGCATTTTTCGCTCATGATTTCAATCCATACCAATTTCTTACTTTAAAAACATGAATACCAACGAATCCTGTATCAGTTCTCAGGAATTTGATTAAATTTGCCTATAGCATAAACAGAGAGATCCGGAGAGGGATTCATTCGATCTTCATAACGAGAGATCTGATATCGACGCATTTCTCTCCTGAATGCATATGAAATTTCGTCGCAGGGTATTGAAAACGCTTACAGGGGACGAGTGTCTTTGAGCCCAGCGCTTTCGAAGAGTGTGTGGGGGTTTACGACTGGCCATAAAACTGGCGAACAGTGGGGAATATGAGCGATATCGTATTAGTTCAGACGAAGCGTTCGTGAAATGAACGATAACCGTATGCGGCGATCAAAGAGGTGATTGGAATTTAATTATGTCGAGCAGTAAAATTTCTATGTATGTATTTTCAGAGCGGGTGGGGATAACTTTTATTGGTTACGTTTGGTATAGAGGAATCCTCGAGTTTCGGTGACCTTAATTTTTTATTTAGTGATTAGAAGGGGGAGGTACTCACGAAAATATTTTTTTCATTCTTAGTGTTATTAATGAGGCAAGTGAAACTTTGAGGTATTATTTTGACGATTATTTAAATTTAAACAGTTTAAACATCATAACGCTCGGGTTTTTTAAAGGCACATTAGAGAGTAGGGGATATTATTGGGATCCTGCTTTCGTACATTTCTTTGTATCTCTTCAAAATTTCACTTCCCTAAAAGTATTTTTTTAAGTTTAGACTGTCAAGAAATTAAAAGATATGTGTAGTAAGTACTCATATTTAGGGGAAATAATGGTAAGAGAACGCGCAAAAAAATGTTGAGAACACATGTTAAAAATAACAAAAAATTAAATGCGTACTCTTTTACCCAACATGGGGGTAACAACAACAACAACAACAATTTTATCCTTATTGTATCAAAATATGGAGAAACGGAGTTTCTATGGTGAAAAGTTTGTGAGAAAAACATTTTTCTCTCTCATAGTAACCTCTTCTTAACAACCATAGTAGCACAAACAACAAATTGACAACTCATTTGAAAAGTGACGTAATAAAAACCCCCTTTCTCCCACGCTCATACACAACATTACTGACCTACTACTCACTCCTCCCTAATCCCCGACCACATTCTTCACCATCTCCCGAGTGAGCCAAATTAATTCCTGGGCAAACAAGCAGGCAAGGACCGACATTAGCCGAATGAGGCCGATAAGCAGGATTAATATTTAAAGAGCTTTCGATTCACCGTTGATGCCACTGGCAGATGCTAGGGCCCTAGAAATAGCGAGCTTTGTGTTTTTGGATTAGTCAAGGGCAGACTGGGGAATAAGCTAAGTTGGGGGGTTGTTGAGCGCGTATTTTCCCAGAAAATGACTTAAAATATTAATTGCTGGCTTCGTTCCTGGCAAATATTAGCATTCCTAATTTGTCTTTGAGGTTCTTAATTGAATAATGTGGGATAGTTTTCATAGACTGTGTTTTAAGTTGGGTTTGGAAGTTACGGGATATAATAGTTACGGGGTATAGTTTCAATCGAAGTAATTAAACTAATTTTATTTGAATTTAATTGTTTTAATTCAGTTTTAGTGTTATGCATGGTTCTAAAGACAAATTGAATGTTTAAATTATGGCTATAACGTTGGTTTCTATTTTAAAATTTAAAACTGATGAATTGTCTGTTTGAAAACTAAAACAATATATAGGTTTTTAATTTTTTCGTATTATTTTTAGGACTTTAATTTTCCCGATATCCAGTGAAGGTAGAAAGATGAATTTCACATTCTAAATTTAGATGTTGAGTTGGAATAGGGATCACAGTTAGCAAGTTAAAAACAATTCCTTTTCCAAAGTTTCACAAAAGAGGTTAGAAAGAGCTTGGACTGACTGGAATAGCTAAATTTGATTGAAAAATATCGATTTTTATACTAAAAGTATAATAAAAGAATCTTATTTTAGTGCCTTTAACGATATATACTACGTATGCCTTCTTCATCAATAACTTTTTAAATAAAAAATATATGATACCTGTATAAAAAGTTTAGTAAATTTTGACACAAATTCTAACGCTTATGGATCCTTAGTATAGACAAAGATGTTCATTATTTAAGCCCTTATTAAAAAAATAAAACAGCTAACTTCATAAGGTTTGAAATTAATCTAACAAACCATCATTTACTACATTAAATCTACCTTTACAGCACAAATAGGTGAACAGAATTAACTTCAAACCACCAGCAGACCTATCACATGATTAAAACATTCGAAACACCCAAATTTTTGCCATAACACTCAATTTCATTAAAAACCGACGCCATAGACCACCCACTGTTCCGATTAAAACCAATCACTCATTGAAGACGACGTTCTCCGTCAAGTAAGTACCGATACTTTTCATATTAAGCGGTCTTTTATAGCTCTTTGAGGCTCCAATTAAGCGCCATTTTTATCCGAAAGCACATTCCTTCATATATTAGGGCGCTGCTTTATTGCGAACGCCTCTTGGAACCTTAAGGAATGGCTGAAGTTAAGGAGATAGGAAGGTTTTTCGCAATTCCTCGAAACCTATAGTAATTAAAGGTTAGGTTATCAGTTATTGTGATCATTACGTAGTTCAAAGGAATAGTGCGATCTACTGAAAGTCAATTAAAAGTGTTAAGTTTATGATGGATAGGTGAAAGAAGGTGTAGGACGTCATGAAAATTCCAGAATTTACCGACTGTTTTTTACATTGACCGGAAATTTCGTATAACCAAATGTACGCAGAGTTTTTTTCCCTGTTGGCAAGAAAACAAGTAAGATTTAAGGGGATAAAGGTAAGGGGATAAGGGTAAGATAAAGGGGAGGAAGTAAGATTTCATGAGAACTTGTATCATAAACTATTTTAAAAGATTAAAAGACTGTCATTATTATGTTCTTATACATTTTGTATTTTATTTATCAGGCAAAATATGGTTTCTTTGAGAAGCTGCAGGGCTCGATTTGAGCCGGAACGGCATTCCGGGACCTCTTTTTCTATTTTATCTTCGCATTTTTGTACATAAGCTTTAATAATTTCATTTTTTTAAAAAACGTCTAATAAAATTACAATGAAGGCAATTCTGTCCCGTGAAAAAACGTGGATTCTTGGCTGGCATCTGGTCATAATTTTGCATCATCCATCAAAAGCAAGGAGAGATTGCGAGAGATGCAATACAATGAGGATCAAATGACATTTTGGACTATATTTTGGATGGTGACGACAATGATGACTTTCAGCTTAATTTAAAATTTAGATTAAGCTGAAAGTCACCATTGGAATGTCTTTTTAATGTTTTATTAGGAAAAGTGGTGTAACTTTAGGAGGCGTGAAATTTATGAGGAGACATCATCCTCATTTATGAGGAGTGAAATACCGGAAATTGCATAAACTATATATATAAAGAGACAAATCTTTTATAAAAACGCTTTTTTTAATGGACAAACTGAAATAGAAAAAATGAGGATGCTATTTTGGTTTTTAGCATCTATATATATATAATCCAAATACCACTGACTGACTAACACTCATCACGAAATCTCCAAAACTGCCGGACCGACAGGCTTGAAATTTGACAGAGACCTTCCTCTCGGCTATTAGACGCGCACTAAGAACCGATTTTAAAATCGAACGACTCCTTCCATGTTTTTCGGCGCTTTTTCGACTCCGTTTTACCCATTGAAATAACATTACACATTGTTGAAATGCATAAAATGCAGGATTTACTTCTTATCTGAAGGCGACGCCTTACCTCACTTTATAAATATTATTTAAAAACATTTTATAACTTACAACGGAGTTCAAGACAAAAACAGCGTAAATTTCTAATTAAAAGTTAAAACAGTGATTAGAAAACTAAAGTAAATTGAAATAATTCATTTTGAAACATTAATTACTTTATTTTAATATTCTCAAAAATAAATACAGAGCGTGTTGGTTCACTAGACTTACATTCACTAGATTTTTTATTATTGTTAGCAATTAGTTTTTACTTTTTCAAAGTAGCTTTTAAAGAAGTTGGTTATCATAATAAAATTCCTTCCTTCTGCTCATCGGGATTATTTTCGGATGGTTAGAAGATTTTTTAAATAGTCTGAGATGGCTATAATAATTTCTTTTGTTATAAGTTTTATTTATTATAGTGCTGCATTTATTGAATTGATAATAGTTAAATGTGCAACATCGGAACTGATTGGGCTTGGGTAGATATCAGTTACAGGGATGAAAAAAAGGAACCGGGAATACCGGTATGAAAAGTTACCGGGAACACCGGGAAAAGTATAGGAAAATTAATGGGAGCAACAGGATATGGAAATTATCGGATATACCAAGATATGAAAATTACCAGGAACGCCGGGTAATGAAAATTATCGGGAACACCGGGATATGGAAATCATTGGGACCACCGGGATATGGAAATTACCGGGAACACTGGGTATGAAAATTATCGGAAACACAGGGATATGAAAATTACCGGGAACACCGGGATATGAAAATTATCGGGCGCGGGGATGAAAATTATCGGGAACACCGAGTTATGAAAATTACCGGGAACACAAGGATATAAAAATTACCGGGAACACTGGGTATGAAAATTATCGGGAACAACGGGTAAGAAAATTATCGGGAACACCGGGATAGGAAAATAATTGGGAACACCGGGATAGGAAAATTATTGGGAACACCGGGATATGAAAATTATCGGGAATATGAAAAAAATACTGGGGAAAAACTGGAGAGATTGGTGATTGCTGATATGAAAAATCAGACACGTAACTTGATAGAACTTTAAAAAAAGGAATTAATACCCTGCACCCGTGCAAGGCCGGGCAAATCAGCTAGTCTGTTAATAAAACTAGAAAGTATTAAACATTATAAATAAAATAATTTATTTTACATTAAACATTATAAATGAAATCTTTATTTGTTACAAATTTGAGTAAAAAATTTTTTTGATTTCAGTGGGGTGCCATGCATTTTTTAAGCAAAACGTTTATTAAAAATACAAATCGTGAAAATACGCCTGACTAGTTTCTAAAAGTGTGTTTCCTATTTTCAAAGCGTGAAATACGCTCTCAGAGGCGTTAAAATTATCACTGAACGCGATACATTAAAATTGGATTTAAATTTTTAAAAACACTTTTAATAGCATATACAGTGTACTTTCGTTAAAGTTTAGTCCGTTTGAAAAAGAAATATTGAGAGTCATTTTACATCAAATTTTCCAAAATGTTTTGTAACCTTGTGGCATGTTAAATTCTACTATTCCAGGACTAAAACTACGCATTCTCTATTCCTTAAATTTGACAAAATATACAACACTAATGGTTCATTGATAATAAGACGTCCCGCCTCCTACAAGAGGCACCCTGATGGGGGAAAAATACAACCCACTGTACAAAAAAGCGTTTTACAAAAAATTGTATAAAACGTTCATCTTCTTATACTATAATTAAGTTAGAACACTCCAGGGGTGCAGAAAATGTTCCAGGGCCCAAACTTCCCCAGAACACAATTTTCTCCGAAATTTTCCCCAAAAATGTTTCCAAATTTTCTTCAAAATTTTCCCAAAAATGTCCCTTTAAAGACAAAAATATCTTTGTTATTAAACAAGAAAACGATTTATAATGAAAATACAAACACCCATCATAGACACGTCATTTTCTCTGCATCTTAGTCAAAACGAAGGAAAAGGCAACTTTCAGGAATTCACCAGGGAAACTCGTTTTTTTAGCGATATCCGTAGATTTTCGCTATACATCCGTAATTTTTACCTAAATACCGTATGATTTGGAGAATATGATATTGTCCGTGTAGCCAGAATATTTTTTCTAATAAAAACTTGGAATTATAGTAGAGTTTTTTTTCTTTATAAACTTAGGCAAATATTTCCCAACAACTGCCTGAATTTCCCCCGAATATTGTTCGGACCTATTCTGCACCCCCTGGAACACTCTTCCTAATCTAGTACAACACATTTGATTTTATTTTGTAAATTTAAATTTAAAAATAGGTAAATGCTTGAGTTTTTGTATTAAAAATATTCGCTTTTTTAGTTTTTAGACCAATTATTTTACCGTTCCGGTACCTCTTTTTTTTTTAGAAATCGAGCCCTGAGTAAGCATATAATTTTTCGAGGAAAGAATCTTAACTTTTTTTTAAATAAGGAAAAAATGAATTTCAGGGTCGATTCAAGGACATTTTAGACCATTACCGAATTAATAAATCGATAGATAAGAGTAAAGAAAAGATAAATGAGAGTTAATCCACTAGAAGAAAATAATATAACTCAACTTAACCCTCCACATAAGAGAAATGTGCTTTCGGTTGATAAAAGCTGGAAAAAATAAAATCCTGGAAAATAACAAAGTGCCAATTTTCATAGATTTTTCAAAAATATCGAATCAAGTGCAGATTGATTATACATAAAGAGAGCTGACACATGAGGAAAGAATCTTTCAATTACGAAGGCGGTGGTACATTTTTTACTATTTCTGTTAAGTTTTTAGAGCGCGTACTTTTAGCCTCCCGTCATGTGTACATTTATCCGCCACGTCTGGTAAATTCAAATTGAATTATTTCATGAGGATCAGAAAATATTGTTACCCCAGTAAGATTAGTATTTGTAAATTTGTTCATCAATCAGTGTCAATAATTTGTAATACAGGAAAATACTTATCTGGGAAGCTTATTGGAAAATAATATATTAATGAAAAGGTTTTCTATATTAAGAAGGGTATAAGTTTAGCAATAAAAATAATAAAGGTACCACACACATTGAATCTTTACTCAATTAGGATGTAAGATGTGTGAAATAGGGTAGTTACAGCGTGTCACAAAAAAAGACTGAAATATTTTAAAATTCAACAACGAATAACTCAAAAACTAAAAAAGATAAAACACGTGGTTTGTTACATCCTACTCTTGAGAGTCTAAGGTGTAGGATGCAACAAACCAGGAATTTTTATTATTTTTATTTTTTTTTGTTATTTGGTGTTGAATTTTTCAGTCTTTTTTGGAACACCCTGTACATCTATTACAAAGTAACCTTTCTAAAATATCCGCTTTTTAAGAACACTTATTATTTCCATAATGAAAATTTTTCTCCTTCCATTAAAAGGAACCCAAATTATATGCTGGTTATTTTTGCCTAAATCAAGTTATAGTTATAACAAGTTCTATCACCTCCCAATTTCTTTCACAACTGAAACTTGTCTCGATTTTATTTCAATTACAAGAACATTTAAAAAATAAAACACAATTATACTATTCCCCCCTTTTAGAATAACATCCTAGTATTATAAATTCTACTTGAAATATATATTTATTGACTTAAAATTATAGGAGCGAAGTTATAAAACATCCTAAAGTACTTTATTGGGTTAGCGTGTAGTTTTTATAGGACCTTTTTAGCATAGAAGAAATGCAATAAACTGAGAAGAAATCTTCAGAATAAAGTGGATATAGTGATGAAATAAAATTATTAAATGGAATTTTTTGAAGTGTAGGCGAATGTAGAGTTTGAATCTTTAAAAAAATACCCTGTCAAAAGAGAAAGCTTAGAGTATGTGAGGAACGTTTTACTAAGCATATTTTTCTTATTTATCTTATATTCTTTGAAAAGGATTCTCGAAATAACATTAGAGTGTCTATAAAATATAAATGAACCTAATAAAATACTATATACTTATATTACAATCAGAAATAATATGTGAGCTTAGTTTCCCCATTAATTTTCTTACATATGAATTAAAGATACATAATCCAATGATATCCATTTCATTTTTTAAAAGTATTGGCTTTAAAATACTTTTATCGCCCTATATCTTTAACACTCCCAAGTTTTCTTAAGTTCCGGAAAAAACTTTACCTTTATAATTTTTTAAAATTACTAGGAAGCTACCGTCCCCTGCTCGCTATTTCTCACCAACCCCCGTAAACTGTTTACGAAGGACCTTTTGGATTGCTTCACAATCCTCACAAAAACCCAGCTCACTGAACTTAACTCACTTTAGAAAATATTAGTAAAAACATTTAGCAGAAGAAACGTCAACAACTCTCCGAATATACGTCACAAGTCATCTCCATGAATAACATTATCTTAAAAGTTTGAACATTTAGTACTAATTCTAACTGTATATTAGGGTGGCCCTTATTTTCGAACTTTCGAAATGTTTAGCTCTTACCCCCTAACTTTGTTCCAATGGACAAAAAAGGATATTTGCAAAATTATCGGACAATATTAATAGGATAATCTCAAATAATATTATCGGATAATATAACCCGACCCAATTATACTATCGATAATATTAACCCGACCCAATTATATTATAGATAATATTAACCCGACCCGCAAACACCTTAAAGTTTTGAATTTTTGGTAATTTTTTTGAAAAACAGACAAAAACCCCAAGATAAAATCTTCGCAATTTTTTTATGATGAACTACTATATTGTTCCAGATATAATGCCACAGATTTCGTTTTTAACACCCCTCATTCGGGAGTAGTAATTTGTTTAGTGTTACGCAAGTAATTGTAAAGTTGTTTTTCCTGTATTTGGAAAGTAGCTATTACTCCACAATTTGGCTCATTTTGTTCGTAATTTTATCCCCTTTTAAGTTATGTGCTTTCCAAAATTAAAAAAAAAGTGAAAAAATAAAAAATTAAATAAAAATTATAATTTTTTTTATTTTTGAAACAAAAATTTTTACTGCATTTTACCATCTATAATATATACTGTTACCAAATATGAAGTTTAAAGTTGGATTTAATCACATTGAAAAAAAAATGAAATTCCCCGTACATTTGGTAGATCCCTTATAATCCCATAAACTATAAGTAAAAGAATGATAAACTCAAAAAAGTTTGTAGGATTTCTTGAAAAGGTTCATATTGTTCAAAGGCATGCACAAAGTTTAACACATATAAGATGCAAAACGTATTTTAGGTTATTTTCTCTAAAAATATTAGATCTCTAAGGAAAGGGGTGGAAGCTTTTTAAATTAACAATTTCTATTTATAAAATTTCTTAGAATTATTTTTATGTACCTTTTTTTACTATCTAAAATCCGAATCCTACTTTTTAAATTAATTTTAAACTAAATTAGAATAATTTGATTCTTAAAATAATACAGAGTATGAATAAAAATTAATTTTTCTAAAAATAGTGCTGCTGTTCTAAGAAGTAATTTAAATTAATGTTATTAAAACCACTCGCATTATTTCTTTTTTAAACAAAGTAAATTTCCACCTATTTAGTACATACTTACAATAAATTACCCAATTACTGTTGAACCAATGATAGTAAAAGGGTCACGTGATTTTGACAACCCTGGAACTAGTATTTCAGAGGGGAGACAGGTGGAAGGTGAGGGGCAGTTGATCGAAAGAGGAAGAGACATTTGCTTGTATCTAGAAGCAAGACCCCAACTATCACCGGTTACCCAACTATCGGCCGTGCAAAGTCTGTAAAAATCACGTGACCCTTTTAGTATCGTTGGTTCAACACAATGGCGAATCCAGGATTTTTGTCTGGGGGGGCTGAGTTTCACAAATAACTTAATTGCTATTATGGGCTGTTCAAATATTAATGTAAGTAACTGAAAGGAGGAGGGGGGTTGCCAGCGCCGTAGCCAGATTTTTGTTTAGGGGGATTACTCAACATGTTTTCTGGGGTCTAATCTCAGGAATACCTACTAAGTTTTAGGTGAGATGACTTCGTAAGGTGTTAATTTTGGTGCACTAAGTTTCAAAATTGTGTAAAAATGTCAACTCTAAGCAAAAGGGGGGTCTGGGAAAATTTTTGAAAATTTGCCCCTCAAAATAGTGTTTAAGCTCATTTTGAAGCCTTTTAGATTCCACCCGAAGAGCACCACTCATTGTAAGCGACAGAATTTTCAAGGAAAAAAAGTTTATAGTATTATGAATTGGCAAATTTCTAGGGGGTTTAGGGGTTCCTATTCCAGAAAATTTTTTGAATTTTGCCCCTAAAAGTGGCATTTTAACTCATGTTGAGACACTTTTGGTTACATCTAAAAGGATCACTCCTTGAAAATCCTTTAAGTTTCAAGGAAAACCGTACTTATTAGATTCCAAATTTCGAGGGGGTTTGGGGGTCTTCCCCCAGAAAAATTTTGGAATTTTTACCCTTAAAAGTAGGGTTCCGATTCCTTTTGAGACCCTTTGAGTAACAAACCAAACGTCCGCAACGTGTTGAAATTTCTTTTTTGGCTTTATTGCTATATTACCAAAACTTTAATGTCTTATTCCTGGGGGGGCTGCAGCCCCACAGCCCCCCCTACTGGATTCGCCACTGGTTCAACAGTATCTAACATTGAAGAATGCATGCATACTTACAATAAATTTCTCAAGCAAATTAACCAATTATAATCTATTGTTGAATTTTTCATTCAAATAGCTTTATATTGATTAAACTTTTACTGGAACTGAACTAAAAGATTTCATACGACTCAAATTCTCAAAACACATGAAGATAGCCACCAAATGAATCAATCATTAAACAAATTAACTCTAAACGCGCGTTTTACAGTAACTAGAATTCAACAAAAGACCTCGAAAGCGTCAGCGCATTGGCAATGCTTCGTCATTCGACGCTTAAAAATGAAAAGTTTTCAAGGTCGCAAGAAAACTAAAATTTTCAATAAAAATTTGAGGGTTACCTTTAAATTATCCGATTGTTAAACAAGTTCCACTTTTTTTGTTGATTGTGACAAGAAAGAGGGTTGGAAATGTGAGAACAATTCTAAGGAATTTTATAAATAGTCCAGGCAATCTGTAACTTAACCGGGAACAAATTGATACATTTAGTTTTTCAACGGTTTTCACTTGGGAATGACCTAAATAATAAAATACTAAAAATCGGACAAAATCGGTTCGCGGGAAATTTAATTTTTTTTTAATTTTTAAAAAATGGCCGAAAAAAAAATTTCAAAAAATCAAATTATAGTAATCGAGACTTATTATACATGTTTATAGGCTATTTTTCAGTGCTGAATACGGATATACCATTTAAATTTAAAAAAAATTCAAAATTTCAATTTTTAAAAATTAATTCAAAATTTGGAAAGTCGAAAAAATTAAAACATCGCTCAAAAATACAAAATAATTGCAAAAGAAGTAGTTTAAACGGTTTTCGATTAGAAATGAATTAAATAATAACATACTAAAAATGGAAGAAAATCGGACAATAAATTTTTTTTTTCAAATTTTAAATTTTTTTGGCCTCAAAAATCGACCTTTTTAAATATTCTTGTTAAAAAGGTTTTAGACATTTTCCAAGGTCATTTTCCATGGATGTTGTAGGTATATACCTCTATAACCTAAAAAAACTACAATTGGTGATTAAATCATTAGTTAATTAATTTATAAAAATTAATGTTGAAAATACAGGTAAAATCTTTCAATCAAGTACTACAGAAATTATTTAGACATTATTTGATAATAAATCATTTTAAAAATAATTAAATTGAAAAAAGACAAAATATCTTTTAAATTTAAATTTAAATTTTAAATTAATTAAAAAATTTTAAATTTTTAAATTTTGTAGTATATGCATGTGATACATGTCTCTAGGCTATATTTTAGTGCTGTTTACGAATATCACGCCAACTTTTCAATAAAGTTTAGAATAAGTGTGGAAAAATTGAAGCACTTTTCTCTATAATTTTGTTTTTTATGCTTTAATTTTTCCACAGTAAATTTAAATTTTATTGAAAAGTTGGCTTGATATTCGTAAACAGCACTAAAATATAGCCTAGAGACATGTATCACATGCATATACTACAAAATTTGAAAAATTTAAAATTTTTAAATTAATTTAAAATTTAAATTTTTTCAAAGATATTTTGTCTTTTTTCAATTTAATTATTTTTAAAATGATTAATGATCAAATAGTGTCTAAATATTTTCTGTATTACTTGATTGAAAGATTTTACCTGTATTTTCAACATTAACTTTTATAAATAAATTAATTAACTAATGATTTAATCACCAATTGTGGTTTTTTTAGGTTATAGAGGTATATTGAAAATTTATATTAAAATTTGAAAAAAAATTAAACTTTTTATTGTCCAATTTCCTTCCATTTTTAGTATGTTATTATTTAAGTAATTTCTAATAGAAAACCGTTTAAATTACTTCTTTTGCAATAATTTTGTGGTTTTGAGCGATGTTTTAATTTTTTCGACTTTCCAAATTTTGAATTAATTTTTAAAAATTGAAATTTTGAATTTTTTAAAATTTAAATGGTATATTCGTATTCAGCACTGAAAAATAGCCTATAAACATGTATAATAAGTCTCGATTACTATAATTTGATTTTTTGAAATTTTTTTCGGCAATTTTTTAAAAATTTAAAAAAATTAAACTTCCCGCGAGCCGATTTTGTCCGATTTTTAGTATGTTATTATTTAGGTCATTCCCAAATGAAAACCGTTGAAAAACTAAATGTATCAATTTGTTCCCGGTTTGACCCTTTTTTTCAGTAGATTTACTGGACTAAAATAGAAATTGTCAATTTAAAGAACTTATACCCTTTTCTGGAAGATCTAAGATTTTTAGAAAGAAATAGCTTAAATACGTTTTGTGTCTTATGTGCGTTAAACTTTTTGCATATCTTTGAATCATATGAAGTTTTCCAAAAAATTCTATGAACTTTTTTGAGTTTATCATTCTTTTACAATAGATTAGGGGATTGTTAAGGGAACCTACCAAATGTACGGGGAATTTCATTTTTTCCTAACTTGATTATATCCAATTTTAGACTTCGTATTTGGTAATAATGTATGTAATAAACGGCGAAATGCAATAATTTTTTTTATTTTTAAAAAAGCTATAATTTTTATTTTATTTTTCACTTTTTCTTCAAATTTTTGAAACTTTTTGGAAAGGAATTTACGAACCAAATTAGCCCAATTTCATGTGTTTAAGTTAAGGGGTTGTAGAGAATACAGTATCTTACTGCTATTTCCTAAATGCAAGAAAAACAACTTTACAATACTTGCGTAACACTAAAAAAATACTACACCCGAATGAGGGGTGATAAAAAATGAAACCTGTGGCATTATATCTGGAACAATAGTAGTTCCTCATAAAAAATTGTGAAGATTTTATCTTGGGTTTTTGGTATTTCTTGGGTTTTTATCTTGGGTTTTTTCAAAAAAAATACCTAAAACTCAAAATTTTAAGGAGTTTGCTGGTCGGATTACTGCAACCAACCAACAAGACTCTATACTAGACAGCAACTAAAGTTGAATCTACTACGTCACCAATACTACTATACTTCACAGCAATGTTTCCTGAACTCAGTACGTCACTACACGGAAGGAGAAAGTGAATAAACACAAAGCCTGTTGGGTTGATAGCAGGAATTTCGATACGTGAATCGGGATAAAAAAAGACACTATTTATACATGGGTTTAAGGTACGTGCCTAGGTTTAAGAACTTTTTTAAATATAAAATATACTGATATTTCTAGTTTTTAGATGCATTTATATTGGAAAACAGTTATTTAAATATAAAAGTTAAAAAAATATTAATGTAATTCATAAAATTAAATAAAAATAGCTTAAATTTGATCATTTTTTAAGTTTACGTTAAACATCATAATTAAAAATCTAGCTAACTTAAAATTATTTTTTAACCTGTAACATAATTTTAGGACAATTATCTAGGGAATGACCTAAGAAGTTCAAGATATAAAAATTTTTATAGAAGTTACAGCCTTTTAATTAGGAATACATTAAATTTTCAGTTTTTTTCCTTTCTTTCCTTTTTCTTTTCTTTTCTTTTTTTTAATATAAACAAGCTTCTACACTCACTTAGAATCAACTTAACAAGATTTCCATAGGTCATTCCCTAGATAATACTATCAAAAACATTTGCCAAATTTCATAACAATACAAGCAATAGATTTTGAGAAATCATTTTTACCGCAACTAAATCTAATATAATAAAATTGAATGTGTATGTGTGTGTGTGTGTGTCTTCCATACAAATCCACAGTTTTCTTCCGATCTGCACCAAACTTGGTATACATACGTAAAACGAACCCAGAAAAAACATAGGCTATGTTTCAAAGTTCTAGAACGACCCCTTGACCCTCTTTTAACCGAATTTATAGCCGAAAACGCTTATTTCTCCATTTCTCTACCACAGCAGATCTGCTCGACTCACTATTGTTAACGAGATGAAAACCTTCAAAAATTAAATATTTTAACAGGAAAAACTCGATAATTGTCCATTTAAAAACTATATCAGATGTAAAAACACCAAATTAAATTCAAATAATTAATTTTGAAACGTTAGTTTCCCCTATTTTAAGATATTTTCCTTTAAAATTTAAATATTTATGGAAAAGTGTAAATTTTTTTTTCATGGAAAACGACTTAAAAATAAAACATTGTTTCAAATGAAGCGGTTCACTAGACTTTTCAATTTACTAGATCTTTTATAATTGTTTCAAATTTGTTATTTTAGTTCACTAGACCAGGGGTCGGCAACCTGCGGCTCGCGAGCCGCATGCGGCTCTTTCGATGTAAAGTTGCGGCTCTCCAGTTCCATACGAAAAAATTTATAATTTACTACCAAAGCTTTTTTAAAAATCAGAAAATATGTTAAGTTCTCAAGATGAGTCAAAATCAAAACTACTTTCAAGGATAAGAATTCCAAAAAAATTCTGGGAGAGAACTCCTAAACACTCTTAAAAATTTTGAAATATGTGCTGATTTTCCTTGAAAATTCTGTGACTTATGAGGAGTGATCCTTATTTGTTCGTTATAGAAGTTCTAAAACTAATTAAAACACAATTTTTAGGGGCAAATTTCAAAAATGTTTCTCTAGTGGGATCCACATCCCCTTGAAATTTTGCTGTTTTTTATAACTATACTATTTCTCCTTAAAAATCCTGCCACTTAATTAATGAAAGGTGCTCTTAGGGTGCAATCGAAAAAGGCAAAAATGAGCTAAAACATGATTTTGAAGGGAAAATTTCCAAAATTTTTTCTGGGGGAGGACCCCCAGACCCTCCAATTATTCCAGGAATTCAAATTATTTATACAATATGTACGTAACTCATTTAAAACTTGATGTAAAAAAACCCTACCCGAAAAAGGTACCCCAGAAAAAAATGTTGGGTAAAAATTCTCCCCAACTAAAATAACCCTCCCAATCTAAAATCAAAATGTATATAAGCCTATACTATAACATTGAAGCAAAAAAAAATTAGTGGCTCTTTAAAAACTGGGAAATTTTGTAAACTGTTACTTTTGGCTCTTCCGTTTCAATAGGTTGCCGACCCCTGCACTAGACTCATTAATTTACTAGGAAACATTGCCGAGAACACCGTGAAAAGAAAAATTACCTGGAACATCGGGATAGGAAAAAATACCGGGATTACTGGGACATAAAAATAACCTCCAACATCGGGATAGGAAAATTATCGGGAACATCGGGATAGGAAAATTACCCGGAAAACCGGGAAATTACCGGGAACACTGGGAAAGTGGAAAAATTACCGGAAACACCGGGATAGAGAAAAATTACAGGAAACACCGGGATAGAGAAAAATTACCGGGAACACCGGGAAAGGGGAAAAATATCTGGAACACCGGGATAAAGAAAAATTACCGGGAACACCGGGATAGAAAAGATTTCCGGGAACCCCAGGATAGGAAAAATGACCGGGAACATCGGGATAGGATTAATTACCGGGAAAACCGGGATTTGAAAACCACTGGGAACACCGGGATAGGAAAGAGGTGCCTGGGATACCAGGTTGATATGTAATATATTGCTGATTTACATAATAATAAATGTATTTTAAGAAAACTCAAAATAAAAATACTTATACACTCCACCCGTGCAAGGCCGGGCATATCCGCTAGTTTATTATAAAAACTGTTCTGAGAAAAACGCATTTGAAATGACATTTTGCATATATGACCGGCATGTGACATTCTTTCTATAACTAGCTATAACTTTTTTCTAGTGGCTATAGAATCAAAAGTAAGATAGTTTTAGAAAGCTAAAAAGCTGTACTAAATTATAGAATCAAAAACAAAAATTACTAGTTTTGGTCGAAATTGACGTTTTAAACGTAGGCAACGCATGCCTGTTTCATTTATTGGTCTCTGAACAGCATGCTTTACCAAGGTTCAAATTAAAATTAATTCGAATTTAAAGATCTAATCAGGGAATATTTTAGTGTGCAGTCCCTTTAAAAAATTAAATTTTTTTTTGTTTTGACCACAAAATACGATTAAGAGTAAACGCTTTCCAAAATAATTACAGCATCTCCTCCGAAATTTTTTCTAGCTACCTTAGATCCCAAAAAAGGATATTCTCATTTGAATAATTAATGAATTTGATGTATTCTAATCTCTATAATACTGATGTTTTTTATCTATAAACTGATCATAATTAATACTGATCATGGTTATATCGTAACGGATTATTTATTTTACAATATTACACTTAAGATTTATAGTGACCTTTGTTAATTATTATTAATGCCAATTCATTATTGCTGATCAGCACAGCTAATAAACTAACTAAGCTGTTTAATTGAACTTATCATATCAATGTATGTTAACCACATATCATATTATTGCTGATCCATCATAGTGATAGTTATAAAGGTGAAATCAATCAGTTGTCCTTCAAATAATCCGGGTATTTTTAATTAGTCTTGGTTAAACATGGCAGACGGCGTAAAGTTCACCAAGTCTTGGCTAAACATGGAAGACGGCGTTAAAGTTCACCAACTCACTGACACGTGTAGACGTGATGATCACCAAGAGGAACTCATACCGAAACTTTTAGATTTTGATATTGGAGCAGTCTTCTTAGGGCGGTACTATAATATTCTAGTGCACCACACAAACTATCTAGAACTCAACTTATGAAATCATATTAGACTTTGAATTTTAAATTTAGAAGTTATAGATAGTGAGGCACGGAAATAGAAACCGTACTTTGTAATGTAAATAATAAATAGTATAACTTTTGTAGGCTTCCTGTGCAATTAATGAAGTATTCTGGGACATTAAAGTTATAATACAGAAATGACATTTTAAAATTGATAACAATAGGAATAGGAATACAGCTAGAGTGTTTTTAGGCATCAAAAGCATTCGATAACGTAAACCAGTTAATCTTAATTTAAAAAATTGGAAATTCTGAAATTTTTAGAGGTTATTCGTTAAATGGGTTTGCCTATTTCATATATCTTTCCGATAGACAACATTGTGTTAAAATTAGGAATACCTTTAGTGGCTATTCGAATCGGGGTGTCTAACAAGAACGATATTATTTTTTAGGACCGTTATTATTTTTTTTATTAATGCTATTTGTCCATTGAATCTTCACTGTATAATCATTACATATGAGGATGATTCTGTTTCATCATATTCCTGCGAGTTAATTTCATTTGCATTTTGAAAGAAGACCTTCTGAAATTTTCCATCTATCCTGGTTTTACAAAGAGATTAATCGTAAAAATTTTTTCAACATCGCACTTTTCAGATGTTATTATTTGTTTTATCATAAGTAACTTTTAAGCGTTTAGCGTTCAATTTCATAATAAACTATTGTATAAAGGATCTTGATGAGTTTTTAGAATCAGTAGCCATTTTTTTATCGTTAATTTTATTTATTTGTTGTCAATTTACATTACCATTTGAGTGTCATTTCATACGCATACAAAAGAGTTGAAATACTTTATTGGTTTGTTTTCTTTCGCTTGTATAGGGTCTGTGTCTTCCCTTTGGTGATTCAATAATATTTTTTTGTATATTTTGTAATAAAATATACAAAAAAATATAATAATAAAAACAATCCCTTAATAGTTGAAAGATACTTGATCCAATACCTTGGTTACAGTTTTTTTTGTCACAATTAAAATCAAAACTTTAAGGTGGTAGGGGTGGTAGGTACTTAAAAATTAAAACAAACGTGTGTAACACTTTCAGGTTTTAAATAATTAGTTTTTCTTTAAATATTTCCTGTGCTAAATTAACATAGTACTAGTACAGAAAAAGGTTTTAGAAATTCTTAAATTTTAGACTTCTTATTTATCGTATTACTTTTATTAATTTCCTTTTTTCCTACATCAGCTAGGTAACCTAACACAAAAGGGCAGTTAAATTTTAAATTTTAAAATTGTTTTTAATAAGAATAATAAAAATTTACTTAATGCGATATTAATCCTTGCCTTTATTTATAAAAAGGAATTTCATGTTTCTAAATTCTAAGAATTAGAATATACTTATAAAAGTCATGAAATACTATACTGCATCTTAGATAAACGTATTTAAGTGACATTAATGAACGAATAAATACTTGAATTTAATAATTAAAATAAGGAGTGAAAGAACACTTTAATTTACTCCTTTTAACCTACTGTGAGTAAAACCAGTGTACACGATTGTAATTTTTCTGCTTATTTACAGCTTCTCCCTTAAATTTAGCTGTTTGAATCAAAATCAAGGAGAAACTTTATAAAAAACATAAAAAGTATCCTTTTGACATTGTTCACGAGAGATTATACAAGGATTTTCAAAAAGACCTAAAATTAAAAATAAAAAATTTAAAGCGTAATCATTTTCTATCTGAATTTTTAAAATGTCAAAATGTCAAAAAGCAAAGGGAATTTGTTAATAAAATCACAAACCCTAATAATCAAAGAAAGCAGTTTCCGTTTGATAGTAATAAACAGATTTTAGATAAAGTAAATGAATTCTTCATTAATATGGGCACACATGTCTTCCCTCACATCAATGATCATAAAATATATTTGACTAGCCAATTGAATTCTTTTTTCTCATTGAATCTAATGATTTAGAGATTAGAAAAATAATCTGTTCACTTGATGATAAAAAATCTCCTGGTTTTGATGGTATAACTTCCAAAATTCTGAAATTATTGGCTATTGATAATGTTTCTACTATGACTAAAATTGTAAACCTATCTCTTTCTAAAGGTGTTTTTCCTTCTTCTTGGAAAACAGCTCTTGTAGCTCCTATTTATAAGTCCGGCAATGCGGATGATTTTGTAAATTATCGCCCAATTTCTTTGTTACCAATTTTTTCCAAAGTTTTGGAAAAGGTTGTTCACTCCAGACTCTGTGAATACTTAAAAACTTTTAAAATAATATCTAAAAATCAATTTGGCTTTTTGCCAGGTCTTAGCACTACTGATGCAATACTTGAATTTACTAAATTTACCTACAGTAGTATAGATTTACGTAAAAAGACCGCAGCTGTTTTCTTAGATATATCCAAGGATTTTGATAGCGTAAATCATGGCATATTGCTTGACAAACTTTACTCAATTGGAATCCGTGGCATAGCCCTTGATTGGTTCAATTCATACTTAAATAATCGCAAGCAATTTGTTAGCCTAAATAATTTTAATAGTAAATTTCTTAATATAAAGTCTGGAGTGCCCCAGGAATCCATTCTTGGACCCTTATTGTTTATTATCTATATTAATGATTTTTGTAATCTAAAACTAAAGGGAAAAATTATTACTTATGCCGATGATACCGTTTTAGTGTATTCATGTTCAAACAATAATATTTTAACAAAATCTATAAATGATGATCTCCTGAACTTTAAAAAGTGGTTTGATGCTAACAAATTATTAATTAATATAAAGAAAACCATGTATATAAATTTCTGTATTCACGGTCCTTCAATTCCTCTTTCTCTTTACCTGCACTCTAACAACTGTGACGTTTCTAATTGTAATTGTCCTCCCCTTCAACAAACTCTTACCATAAAATATCTTGGCATAAATCTTGATTACAACCTAAAGTGGAAGTCTCATGTTCATTACCTAACAAAAAAACTACGTTTTATCCTATACAAATTCTATCACCTTAAAAGTATCGTTAGCAATAGATTTTTATTACAACTACAGGGTGATTCAGAAATAATCATCAATAATTGGGGAGGAGGTAGAGGGGCCCTAGACAAGCATATTTCGAATATGGATGGTGGGGCTCAGCCTTGCTGTTAAATAGCTAGGACCTAATGTAGTGCAAGCGCGTTTCAAAAGGCCGTTTTTAGAAGGCCCGTGTGACGAAACAAAACATAATAAAAAGAAAAACATTATTGCATGAGGTACAGTAGTATCCGTACTACTTAAATCCTCAATGTGATAGAAATTGGACCACTTGCTAAACCGTGAGGTGAGTTTTAAAACGTGCAATAATAATCTTTTAGTCAAAGAATGGAGTTCTCTTAATGGTATTTAGAAAAATGATGATCGAGGAAGAAATTTTCAATGGTCAAACAGTTTCAATGATCAATGTAACGATCATTGAAAATTCCTTCCTCGATCATCATTTTTCTAAATACCATTAAGAGAACTCCATTCTTTGACTAAAAGATTATTATTGCACTTTTGAAACTCACTTCACGGTTTAGAAAGTGGTTCAAATTCTATCGAATTCATGGTATAAGTAGTAGGGATACTTCCTTACCTCATGCAATAGATTTTTCATTTTATTATGTTTTGTTTCGTCACACGAGCCTTCTAAAAACGGCCTTTTGAGACTCGCTCGCACTACATTAGGTCCTAGCTCTTAAACGGTAAGGCTGCGCCCCACCATTTCTATTCGAAAAATGCTTGTCTAGGGCCCCTCTACCTCCCCCCCAATTATTGATGATTATTTCTGAATCACCCTGTATATGACTCCTGGATAAATTCATTAATTAGCTATGGCCTTATAATATGGGGCGGAGACTACTTAAGTAATTTAAATCCTGTAATAAAAATTCAAAATAAAATTGTTAAATTTCTAAGCAGTAATCACACGTCTAATTTAATTTCCTATCAACATCTTAATATTTTTCCCATCAGATACCTGTTTTTCTTCAAAACTATAGTATATTTTTTCTCTCATAACACTGCCGAAATTAGAAACTTGAACTATAGCTTACGTTCTGATAGCCCTTATTTAATTCCTAAAGCTAGAAAAGAAATCTTTAGAAAACACTTCACCTATTTATCCCCAAAATTATTCAATAGCTTGCCTAATCACATTAAATCAGAAAAATCTCCTCTAAAATTTAAAAAGCTTTTAAAATTATTTTTATACTCAATAGTTGACATTGAACAATATTTTTAAAACATATGCTCACTAAATAAGATAATCTGAAGCTCACCCTACAGCACCTCACCATCATTTATAATCACAATTAGATTTATGCCTTAAGATTACCCGTATTTTATTAATTATTAATCTAAGCTTCTTTTCTTCCTTTCTTTCTATCTTTTCTTTTTCTTGAAAACCCATTGATGTATAATTTTCGGTCACCTGTTAGAGTCAATTTGACTCCTTGGTGTCTCATACGTGTATTTTTGTCATTTTCCCTTATATTTTTTTTTGTTTTGACCTTAACTATGTATATATATTAGTAAAAATAAATTTGATTTTATTTGATTTGAAGTTTGAGCAAAAATAGAAAGTATGTTGTTGTTGTTTCTAATCCTCTATCTATAATGCCTGACAGAAGTCAGACGAGGGTCAAAAGGTTGTCGACACGTACGGTTAAATTGTAAAAGTCTCAGATCCTATAGCTCCGCCCCTTAACCTCTGTAGCCAATGACAGAATTATTAATATTAATGACTATTAATATTATATATATATATAATTAATAACAGAATTATCTGTATTCACACAGAATTATTCACGCTCATGCGCAATTGTGACAAACTCGAAAGTGTTTTTCATTGGCTACAGAGGTTAAGGGGCGGAGCTATAGGATCTGAGACTTTTACAGTTTAACCGTACGTGTTGTACACAGTCAAAAAGTCCATCACAGTGGAACGGTGGTAGTCAATAATAATTTAAAAACTAATACATATTTTTGAAAGATGAAATACTCAAATATATATGCTTAGATAGTATAAATGTTATTAACTTAAAATTCCCTTAAATCTCTGCTTCAGAGAAAACCTAAATCATTCAAACCAATTAGTTTCAAATACCTAAAAAAAGAACCTAATCTCGGAAAAAAGCGCCCCTAGATGATGCTTGCTATCTCGTTCACCTCCCGGCCATTACCGAACCAGAAAAATCTCAGTCCTTTAAAAGAGTATCGCTTTTTGTTTTAATGTTATGTAAATTGTCTTAAAGCATTTTCGCTTTAATTCGTTGCCTCGGAAACTGAATTTTATTTTCGGAGCGTATCCGCAAAGAAACGTCTCTAATAATTTTGTTTCTGCCCTTTTCTGCTGATAATAATTTATTCATAACCGAAGAAAGCGGGCTATCAACGGCCGAATAGCGTTTTATATTTTACTAGCTCTTGATAAATAATGATGTTATTTTTCGGGACGAAATACGTGGCATTATGCGGGTATCTAAACTGTTAATGCTCTGGAATAATTATGGAGGATTCTTCACTGAAAAAGAAATGAAGATAAGAAAAGCAGAAATGATACCCACACATTTGAAGAAGAAATAAAAAGAGTTGTCTAAGCAGTGAATCTCTTAAAACTAATTATGATGATCATTTAGTTATACTTTAGCAATTATGATAATAATTAGTTGCACTAAATATTCTAAAAAGGTATTTACATGATTCAAATGGAAAGGAAATATTTTTTTAAACTTGAAAGAAAGTTATAAAACTCTATATTCACAAAACCGTATTTTTATCTGTACGATTTTAACTTTCAATATCTATTTATTAGTTTCTACATTAGCACTTTTCGATAATTTAGCGTTGAAAAAAATTTCTTTGCTCATATTTTTAATGCTGTTCATTTCAAAAGGTTTTAAACTTTACATCCACTTCCAAGATGGAACCCTATGAAATTAAAGAAGCTCGTTGCTAACATTTATGTAATTTTTAACTGACAGAGATCATTGCTTAGTTAAAATAATATACAGATAGTCCGATTTTTTGTAAAACCTTTACATAATTCATTAACCATATTATTTCGACCCGATCTTCAAATACCATTTCTGCCCTGTGATGTGGGCATCGCGCAATAAAAAATTAACCAATCAACATATCATTTCTAAAACATTATTAATATAAATTTCTTTCACTAAATTTATTTTCAACCTTTTATTTGCAAAACTAGGGGGCTCTGCCCCCTGCTCGCTATCGCTCACCAACCCCCGGAACTGCTTCGCAGTTCTTTGAAGATCGCTTCGCGATCTTAGCGAGCAGAGCTCGCTTGTTTCATCTCAACAATCCAGGCTCGTCGGCTTAGTTAATGTACCTTTGATACCGAAGCTACTCATCTCTCTAGTTTATCAATGATTTAATTCGAATCATTCATTCCCTCGAAGATATCAAAATAAAACTGTTTCTAAAATATTCATCTCTTAACTTCAATTCTTCTTTCTTCAATTATTGAACAGAAATGTTTTTAAAAAAATATCAAGCAAGTCTACCAATTATCATCAACCAACTTAGAGTAAAAACAAGCCTTTAAGAAACTACAAATTTTTAATATGCACGTAAACATCTAGTGAATCGTCGGAAATTAAAGAAATAAGACTCATAAAAATAAGCTGTTTCCCTAGTGAAAAACCAGAAAGAGAAGAAAAAATTGAAACTTTGAATCTCAATAATTCTAAAACTGATTCGAATTTTTTAAAAAACGAAACGCTAATATTTTTATAAAAAATAACTGTATATGTGTCTAAAATATTGCACCTCTATCATGATTAGTTTTTATTTTATAACGAAAAAATCGAAAAATTGTCAAAAATTTCGAAACTTTAAAATTGAATTAATCAAAAACTAATTCGAAATTCGAAAAAAGAGCGATGAGGTGCAAAACTTCATGCCTAAGAGTATGTGTATGCAAAAAATCACGTTTCTGCTGTAAATAGATTTTGCTGGAGGCGAACTCGCAGCAGAAAAAAATAATTTTCGACTTTGACATCAAATAACTCCAGACCTAATTATCTAATTAATTAGGTTTTGGAACGAAAATGACTATCATGCATTTGTCTACCAATGGTCAAAATTTCATAATATTACTTTGAATAGTTTTTGCGTAGTTAGAGTTCAAAATGTTCAAAAGTAAAATTTGCAAAATCAGCGGCGGCGGCGGCGACAGCGGCGGCGGCGGTCACTGTTACTTTTTTTTAATATAGAGAGATTAATGATTTTTCAATCTATCACTTTTTATTGAGTTTCATTTTCATAATAAAATATTAAACCTTAATAAAGTTCTTCATTTGAATAAATTTCTAAAACATTATTATATTAATATCTTTCACTAAATTTATTTTCAACCTTTTATTTACAAAACTAGGGGGCTCTGCCCCCTGCTCGCTATCGCTCACCAACCCCCGGAACTGCTTCGCAGTTCTTTGAAGATCGCTTCGCGATCTTAGCGAGCAAAGCTCGCTTGTTTCGTCTTAACTATCCCGTACAACCTGGAACTTGTCTGCTTATAGTCTGTTCATTTAGAATAGGCGCCTGAAACAGGATCAAAAACGCTCAATAATGCTTAATAACGCTCATCAGACAACTTCAGTGACCGATTTTTTTACAGTATTTTAAATTTCTGCTTAGGCAGCCTTGTCATTGCAGAAGACAATTTTTTCGACGATAATTAGAATGATAACTCTTCTAATACATTAACTAACTGAAGGTGGCGTTTCCCTCTTCTTCGGGGTAGAGGGAAAAAGAGCTTAGGCAATAGTGCCCATTGCTCTACCGCCGATAATGGTCATTAAATAAACTGTTTTTAATGTCAATACTCTAGTTAGTTTAAGATTAACAGGTGGGATCCCCAACTGCCATTCCCTATACGGTTTTAGCAAAAGATCCCATCCCTGACTCAGAGGGTCGATTCAGGTCGTAATACTAACTCTATTTGAGGATGAGACGCAACAATCCCTCCCAAACCACCAAACGCCAACTCTTGGCTGAGCAAGGGTGCGATGGTAACTTATTTGGGGAAAAAAAAGAAAAAAAAAAGGAGGGGAGTTTGCTTGAATATATACCGAAACAGCTGTGAGAGGGAATTCCCTGCATAGATTCTTTTATCGAAAAAAGGACTCGCAGGGCGCCTCACTGCTTGTTTCTCGTGTTCAATTCACCTTACCTGGAGATGTTTTGTGTACATTAGGAACCCTATTAAGCCAGATAGCCCTTTGTAGAGAAGAGCTTGATCCAGGTCAATATAAGGGAGCCCAAAGAATTTGTTTCTAGGGACAGAAAACACTGGGCATCGTCCCAGAAAGTGAATTGGAGTTTCTTCTTCTTCCCCACACGCTGGGCAAAGAGGAGATTCGACTAGACCACACTTGTGCAAATGCTTAGCCAGATAAGCATGTCCGGTGACTATTTGAATAACCTGGCGTAAGTTAGATCTATTGAGGTGTATGAGTTTTCCTGATAAGTTGAGTAGACTGAGGACCACTTTAGAATGGGCACAGTCAGATTGTTTGGACCATGCATCTTCATGTTTATTTTTAACCCAGTTTCTTACATCCTTTTTAACGGTCTGGTATGAGACTGGGTAAAATGGTTCTGGGCCCGACACGGGTAGTTGTGAAGCATCTTTAGCCACTCTATCAGCTAGTTCGTTTCCTGCAAAATCACAGTGGCCCGGCACCCAAACCAGATTAATGGTATTATGGGCCCGGGCCAGAGTGTTGAGATCTTGAGTGCAGTTCAGAACGCAGCTTTGGAACTTCGGACGGTTAGCCAGAGCAAGAATAGCTGACTGGCTGTCAGAGAGAATATATATATTCTTGTCAACCGTGTTTTCAGCTAAGAGCTCCTTGGCTATCATATTGATAGCCAGAACTTCGGCTTGGAATACGGTTGTTAGTTTACCCAGGTAGAGGTGAAATCTATGGAAATCATCTCCAGATCCTTTGGTTCTTATGATTGCTCCGGCTCCAGCGAAGTTTGATTTTGATCCATCGGTGTAGCACTCAATTGATCCCACAGGGATTTCATCAATTAGAGACTCTATCTCATTCCTTTTTGGAATGTGGGTTGAGAATAGTTTGTCTGGAACTATTGTTTTGGTTATTGCATCTTTGGGCATAAAGATTGTAGGAATATCCCTGCCCAAGTCCAGGCAGATATCAATGTGGCTTTTCAGGTGGCCTTTATGACCGAAACCGGTTCTTTTACACCATGTGCCATTTTTGTTTAGCCTATACATGGCTTTAATTGCTTCCCCACTTAAGTACAGATTCAAGGGTGGAATTTGTAGAAGAAATTCTAATGCAGCAGTAGGAGTACTGTTAAAGGCCCCACTAATGCATAGACAAGCAAGTCTTTGCACCTTTTGTAAAATATTTACATATGTGCTTTTGTTAATGACATTGATCCAGATCATACATCCATAGGAGAGTATTGGCCGAACCATGGTAGTATAAATCCAGAGAGTGGATTTAGGGTTAAGGCCCCAATTCCTACCGACAATCCGCCTACAAAGTATTAATACATTTGTAGCTGTTCTTGCTTTTTCTTTGACGTGGGTGTTCCACGTAAGTTTACTATCCAGGTAGCAACCTAGGTACTTAACACACTCTTTGCGGTTTATAATCTGGTCGCCTAGATACAAATCTGCCAGACTCCATTTCCTGTTCCAGGTGAAAACTATGACCTCTGATTTTTCTGCAGAAAAAGTCAGGCCATTTGTTACACCCCAGTGTGAGACTTTATTCAAGATCTGCTGGGCTTGATTGTGTAAGGTTCCAATATCGAGACCTCGAAGTAACACAATCAGGTCATCTGCGTAAGCTTGGGATAGGCCAGGTTCCTCACGTAGAAGTACTAATAGTGAGTTGAAGACCAGGTTCCACAGGAAAGGGGAAAGAATACCTCCCTGCGGGCATCCTTTACAGATATCTCTCTGCACTACACAGTCAGCAAGACTAACACAGACCTTCCTGTTTTTGATCATAAAGATAATCCATCTGGTTATCATAGGATGAATATGATTTCCAATAAGGGCTTTATGTATTTCCTCGAAGCCAATGTTGTCAAAGGCTCCTACAATGTCCAGTAAAATGCCAATGGCAAACTGGCCGTCTATAATCGTGTTTTCTATTCTCCACAGCAGTTGATGTTGGGCGGACTCTGTTGAGAAGCCAGGTCTAAAACCGTGTTGGTCCAGACCAAAAATACGATTTAGGTTGTTATCCGATTGAAGGTGCCAGAAGATCAACCGTTCCAGTAACTTCAGCTGAAAAGATGTCAGTGTGATCATTCTAAATGAGTTTGGTTTTTCATACGTGTCTCTCCCTGCTTTGGGGAGAAATACACCTCGTGAGGTTCTCCATACCTTAGGAACATATCCTAGAACCAAGCTGGATTCGAATATGTCCACTAGAGTGTGGCCAATAATGTTCCAACCCTTCTGGAGCAGAATCGGATAAACACCATCATTCCCTGGAGATTTGAAGGGAAGAAATTCGTCTAAGGCAGCTTTAGCCTTCTCGACGTTCACTATAGTTTTAGCCAAAGCCGAATCTAATGGGCTATGTAGAGGTTCCAACGAGTGATCAGGAAGGGCAGAGGTGACACATGTATCCCCTAGGTGAAAGTTCAACATGGTCGATAATGTATCCAAAGGGCTTACAGTGAAGCTACCATCTGGTCGCAAAACCGATGTGAGTTGAGATTCATGAGATTTCTTAAGAATCTTATGTACTCTTGCAGTTTCATGGAAGGACTGAATTTCAGTACAGAAGGATCTCCATGAATTGGTTTTAGTTTTCCTGATTTCCTTTTTAAAATTCCTTTGCAGGTTTTTGAAATTGGACCAGTTAACATCAGATTTGTTTCTGATTGCTTTCCTATGAGCCCTCCTGACCTCTAAGCGAAGGCGTTCCAGCTCATTGGTCCACCATACCCTTTTGCCAGAGGGATAATGTCTCCGTTTGAGGGGGCACGCTGCATGATAAGCTTCGATAATAGCGTTTGTCAAGTTGCTTGCTTGAGTATCAAGCTCCTCGATTGAGCATTTATTGCTTAATGCCCGAAGGTTGGCAATATTAGAGACCAAAGAGTCCTTAAAAAGGTCCCAATTTGTGTTTTTAATGTTTCTGAATAGTTCAGCAGGGATCTCGTCCCTAATACAGAATTGTATAAGGCGGTGATCTGATAGTGAGGGTGTGTCACTAACATGCCAATTCTCAATAAGATTGGATATATCAGATGAAGTTAATGTGAGGTCAATGACCTCTTCTCTTCTTCTGTTGACAAAGGTAGGGCGATTTCCCCTGTTTGCCCAAGTAAGGTTGGTGTTCATTAAAAACTCCATAAGTTTTTCTCCTCTGGGGTTGGTGTCAGAGCTGCCCCATGATGAATGATGTGAGTTAACATCCCCACCAATAATCATAGGAATATTGTTGGCTTCACAGAAATTCACAAGGTCTGTGAATTCTGGCGGAATGTTGAGATCATAAGCCATGTAAACCGAGCAGAAACAAATGTTTCCCCCAAGTGAACTGCTTAGGTCCTTGATTACAATAGCAACCACATCCTCTGATGTGAATTGAGACAGTTTCATAGCACTTATATTTTTGGAGATATAAATGCAGGTTCTAGGTCTGATATTTACTCCTTCAGAAGCGAAGAAGTGTGCATTCGTGGGTCTACCAAGAATTTTACCCTTGTAAACCCAGGGTTCTTGAATGAGAGCAACAAAAGTGCCCTGTTTACCTAATTGAGCAGCTAGGTTATACGAAGCTGCTCTACTATGTTGTAGGTTCAATTGACTGACTCTAACCATTAGGCAAATAGAAAAATTTTACTTACCCTGAAGGTTTGGTGAGTGGAGACTTAAGTTCCCTCCCACCCGGTTCGAGTAGAGACTTAGTTAGAGGTCGTCCCCAGATCCCCCCAAAGAGGGCTCTGAGTCAGACTTCCTTTCAGTTTCACTCTCTTCCAGTGGGTGGTCTCTCAACAAGGGAGAGGAACCGGTGAGGTCCATCCCATCTGACTGTTGATCTTGAGGTTGTGCAGGACGATCCTCAGCTGGGGGAGTTTCCTCCTTTGCCACCTCCGTCCTGTTGGGCTTGGGAGTGGGTTCTTTCAGCTGTATGGAGCCACGTGTGCCGCAGAAAAGCCTGAATTCCTTGGCTTTCAGGAAATCGAGCAATTCTGTGTCTACCCCCAGGACTAGAGTATTACCACCGTTCCCTGGGATGACCGCCTTGATGGCGATCTTTTTAACATCAAGGCCTTTGTTGCAAGCGCCCAGCAGCTTGATGTTTTCAATGGGCTGCCTATTACCCGGAAACCATGCAAAGAATCTTTTCATGGGTGGCCGATCTCCAGGCGCCAAGGCCAGATAACCAGGATGGTCTTCTGTAGGGCCAGGGAGTTGGTTGATGAGTGCTTTCAACACCTCCACAGTCTCCTTGTCTTCACAAGCAATGTTGAGAGCACTTGAGCTCAGGAAGGTTTTATGTATTTGACATGTAGAAATGGTTCCTTCTATGAGGCGATCATCTATTACAGAATTGATGTGGTCCTGGTCAACAGTTGTCATTTCTGTAGAGTCTTCATTGCAAACGACCCGCAGGGTTATAGCTCTCCTTGCAGCCTGGCTGTAGGTACGTCGTTTTTTGGAGATCATTTCAGGGGTGTCTCCGGCGATGCGTACTCTCTTGCGAGATTCATCGCGAGGAAGACTTTCTTTCACTGGATCAGAGGTTGCTCCGGAGGTCCCGGCCTTGGCCGCTCCCTCTGTTGCTCCCCCAGCCCCGGTAATTGAAATCCTATTCAGGCCTTTCTCCAGTAGCTTCCGCTCTCTTTGGCGTTGTTTTTTCAGTTTTTTCTTGTTTACTACCTCTGTCATAGGTGTCCGGTCACCCGCCAAGGCATCCGATCCGGTATCCTTGACAGAGGAGTCAGTGTCCATCCCCACCAGGTTTGAGGCTTCCGCGCCCGAGGGCACTTCCACCCTTCCGCCAGTGGATCTGGTTTGAGTAGCTCTGAAGAGAGAAGCTTCCGCGCCCGAAGGCACTTCCACTTCCTCAAAAGGGACTACAGTAGTAGGTAGAGTGGGGGTTTTAGGAGCTGCGTTTTGACTCGAACTCTTTTTATTCTTATTTGATTCCATTTTGGTAGTTGTAGGAAGGGGAGAGAAAAATTCCTTCTGATTTTCAGAGGACCAACTTGGAGGGGCTAACCCCGGATTCAGCAGCCAGCAGTGACCTCGGGAGAGCCCCCCGCTCTGTCATGCAGGCCCCCACCCAGGCACCACCTGGAGCTACAAGACAGGCGAGATTATACACCGGCTGATAGAGCAGCCAGGACATGCTGGTTAGGCTGCCCCGGGCTCCTGTACTATCCGGCGGCCTGAGACGCAAAACTCAGTTTTTCACCTGTATCCTCTACATGGCTGCTTCCTCCAAGACCCCTCCTCACCAGTCCAACGATCCTCAGAATTTCAGATCCTCCCCCCGATGCCGGTTTTCCCAGAGGCCGGTGGTCCGTTAGCCGTCATCCCACCCGTCCCTGGTATGCCACAGGTCTTTGTGGCACCCTCCTCTTTTCGCATCACGGGCTTGGGACCGGCATAGGCAGAGTTCTTCTAATACATTACGTCTAGGCGCTAATTCTAAATGAGCAGAGTATAGTTAGTTAATGATAATTTAATATCGAAACTTTTCATCCCTCAAACTTTTGAATTGAAAAATTGAATTCGGATCATTACCACGAAAATATCAAAATAAAACTATTGCTGAAATATTCATTTTTAAATTAACAATAATTTAACGGATAGGGGGCTACCGCCCCCCCTGCTCGCTTACGCTCACCAACCCCCGTAACTGCTATGCAGCTTCCCAAAAATCCTCTTCCTTTCATCGGCACAAATAACACTCTAAATAGTTAAATTATTTATATCTCTAGTATTTCAAAAAATATCGAAGTATCTTTAAAAGATTGCGAAACAAGTCTATACTAGGGTGAACCGACCAGTAGTTGACCACCTACCAGTAGTTGACCATTCGAGAATAATTTTGCAAAAAACAAGAACTGTTGTGTGTTTATTTCGAATCTGATGCGTTGAAAACATAGCTAACATTTTATTAAAAGTTCATGCACAGTCTTAAGTTCCAGTATTGTTCTTAAAAGACACAATAAATAGTTGAAAACAAAGTTATCAACAAAGCTTCGAAGCATGCGCTTTCACTACTAGCTATAATGGTATGGAGTATTTAGTTCAATCTCAAATCATCCAGCTAGTTTTTATTCCAATATTTTATTGATTGATGTATTTAGGTTCTATATGTTTAGTTTAATTAAATAAAACCATCATTATTTGTATATTAACCATTTAATTTGATATTTGAGGGGTGGTCAACCACTGGCTGTCTAAAATAGAAAAAGTGCTAGTATTTGACCAAAGTGGTCAACTACTGGATTTTATTTGCTTTTAAGATTTCTTTTCAAAACAAGAGCGATCATAAAGATTTTTACCTGCAGTACAATTTTTGCTTAGATTTACTGTAAAAAAAGTTACATTTCCAGTAATTAACCAGTATTGTTAATGGGGACTCTTTATTCAATATAACTCTTTCATTGGTTCTTCACATTTTCAACACCTGCGCTTTGAAAATATGTCACTCCTCTCACTAAGCCCTAAAATACGTACCTACGGGTAGTTGGTTGGTTGGTTGTCAGACATATACGCATTTTAGTTTTTTAGATAGCCTTCTGTAGTAAACGCTGGAATCTAACGACTCGCGGTGCAAGCGCTCGCTAGGTAGCTTAGGTGGCGAATCGTGCTGGTTTACAGTCTGGTTTTAAAAGGTTAAACAATAACAATAAAAGCACATGTTCTATACTTCTTGCTTAAAATATATATGAGTTTGCTAATACATCTTAAAAATCATTATAATTACTAATCAAGTAGTTTTATATTTTTTCTAACAAACTATTTTTTAAATTGACAGTGATTTAATATTAATAAAGTATGAGAATTAATAAGTAGGAACATTTTTCCGTGTTCTCTTCCAGTGTTTAATTTATTGATTGTAAAAGCTGCAAAGGGAGATTTTCCCAGTAATAAAAAATATAAATGGTTAAACCAAATATAAATGGTTAAATGCCAAAAGGCACGGGTGTTTAAAAGAATGGAATATTAGATAAGTTCAAAATTTTAAAACCATTCAATAAAACAACTGAATTTTCGCTTAAAATTGTTAAAAAAACAATAAACTTAAAAATTTGATAAAATTTGCCAATTCTTAATTTTTGTGAGAGAATTTTAAAATTATCAGATTGAATGAAAGCTTGTGTAAGGGTTTCTGGAACGTTTTCTTCAAACGTCACCGTTGCGTATTTTTTTTCAGCCAACTTAAGGAAGAACACCCTGTTTTAAAGAAATGTGGGAAATTTCAGTGGGACTCAAACAAATAGCTCCTTTGGAAATGATAGGTTGCGTTGTGGATCAGTTGGTTGATTCGTGCTTGAGCTGTATATTTTGATTTTTATTCTGGAAATGGTGAATATGGCAATGGTCAATTACTGGAATAATGGTGGTCAAATACTGGATGTAAGTGGTCAACTACTGGCAAAATCTCAATTAATTGCTTTTAAAATAAATAAATAAAATTCTATAAAAGTGAAAGGGAAAATGATTATCAGTTATTATTCCTCATACCTTCATTGATATTAAACCACTACCCATTTTTTTAGAAAATTTTTTTTCTTTGAAAGAAAAATAAAACTTGGAGGAATTTCCACTAACTGGTCAATTACTGGTCGTTTCACCCTATATCGCTTGCAAACTTGAAGCAAAAATGTGCACTTTAAAACTTTAAATTGAAATATCCGTGCTCGCGACAATCTAGTGAACAGGCAAATATAAAATATAAAAAAATTAAACACGTCTGATAAAGACCTACTAAAACTATGAAAAAAATGAAACTTTGATGCTTAATAATTCCAAAACTAATTAGAATTTTTTAAGGAATTAAACGCCAATCTCTTTCTAAACAATAAGAATATAAGTGTTTAAAAAATCATATTGATACCGTGATTAGTTTTCATTTTAGATAGAAAAAAACGAAAAAGTGTCAAAAATTTCGAAAATTAAAAAATTAATTACTCTAAACCAAATTCGAAATTCGAAAAAAGGGCGACGTAGTGCACATCTTCATACTTCAGAGTATTAGGCTGCAAAAAATCATAGTTCTGCTGCTAATAGATTTTGCTGAACTGGATTACGCGGCGAAAAAAGAAAAACTTCAACTTTGACCTTAAAAATACCCCAGTTCTAATTATCACATCAGTTAGCTTTTTGTTTGAGAATGTGTCCCAAATATTCCTCTACAAACATTTCAAATTTCATAAATTTCTATCAAGTAGTTTTTGCGTTATGAGAGTTCAAAGAGTTGAAAAATTAAATTTTCTGAAACAGCGGCGGCAGCGGCGGTGACAGTAACTTTTTTTTAATATAGAGAGATTACTGATCTTTCAATCTATCCCTTTTTATTTAGTTTCATTTTCATAATCAAATATTAAGCTTCGATAAAGTTCTTCATCATTTGAATATAATTATTTTAGAGAAAAAGTACATGGTTCATTTGCACTTTTCTAAAAAAAACTACGATGGTATTTATTACATAAAGTTGCCATTTCTTGATACCATCCATTTTTTTTTCAAAATAGAAATATCCTTGCATTAAATGAAATGAAGCATCCACAAAACACTGGACATTTTTATTTACACATTGAAGGTTTACTTTAACCCTCTCGGCACCAGAACATCAAAAAAGTAAAAAAAACATTTTTTCTTCTTCTCAATACATCCAAAATGCCCCTATAATTTGCCTGGAAAAAAATGTTTTACTTGTGTGCACTCCTTCCTAGTTATTTTTATGAGCCTCATATGAGCTATATGAGGCCATATTTTTTTATTTTAACAGAAAATACTTGGTTTAGAACTTATTAAAAGACCTGGTCATAATATTATAAGGTTACAAAAAATATCTACAACCTATAAAAAATGTTCTACAGAAGCTAGTATCTAGCTAGTATTTTCTCTTCACAAGCATCACAGCTTAAAATGTAAACAGTGAGGTATAAATCATCTTGCTTTCATTTAGGAACGAATTCAAAAACCATGTGGAAGTCTCATAATAAATGTTTACATCATACAAAAATTGAGCTCATAAGTAGGAGCCTCATATGAGGCCAAGGGTGGCGAGAGGGTTAATTAACGATAACTTCGTGTTCTACGGTAAAAATATAGCCTTCAACACCCAATCCAAATAATGTAAAAAGCAATAAATATTTTACACTCCCTAAACTGTTTTCAGATCCACGTAGTTTGTAACTGTAAAACCCAGGCGCGACGGCTTCCCCACACAGCACAATCAACTGCAAGCTATCTCCCCAGCCATATCGCTAATTCGGGCAAACAAGCAGCTTCCCTCTCCTCCCGCCAGATGTCGCTAGTGCATCTCCATGGCAACGGGCGGGGGAGAGGAGCGGTGGCGGCAAGTACAGAGCTCAGAGTCGCGGGGGGCGGTCGGTCGCTCACGCTGCACGGATAACCCGCCCGCAGGTATGGTGCGTTTCTATCTCTCTCTCTCTCTCTTGGTGATGTGTGATGTTAAGTTACGAATTTTTTTATAAGTTTTTATTGTGGGCTAAATATTGAAAAGATATAATTTGCACGTTGTTATTGTTATTTGTTTGTTTCGTGCACACATGGGAGCGTTGTCAGTGGTGTATATCAATATCCATCTATTACGTGCAATGAAGCTCATTTTCGCTGTGGGATTTTTGATGCTCGCAAGTATGACTGCATTTGAATTTTTTTACGTTATTGTTAAAAAAATTATAAAAAGTGCTTGTTTATTTGTTTTAAACGTCTGACTTTATATAAGTGTTTTGGAGTTATGAAAAATTAAAATACTTTATGGGTATTATTAGCAAAATAATCAAACTATATCAGTTGCCATCTCCAATATTGGAAATCGCATCTTCTCGTTGTTCATGCTTGTAATTTAAATATTTTATTTAAGTAAAAGATTAAGTTTTTTTAAATTTACTAAAATGAAGATTATAACACTGCAAAATACAATATAACAATTCAAAAGTTTCAACTATCCCGATTAATTGAGATTAAATTATATCCAGATGACTAAATATATTGGTGATTTGATTGTGTATGGGAGATGATAATTTCAGTAAATAAACCAGAAAATATATATTTGTGCAGAATACAATAAAACGGCACTGCTTTGGACTTAATTACTAAAAATCATTCTGTAAGTAATGCTGCATTCACTTTTTTTCTAATAGGTGGGTACTACTTGACATTATTCTTTACCACTGAACTGTCCTAAGATACCTACTTAGCGTTACCCAGCGAGCACCTGTGGACGGAAGTCACGGAAGTGAGGTGCTGTTACCCGCGCCACACACCATTCGCTCGCACAACCCCTTTTTACAGGGAGGGGGGCACATTCATTCCACAAGAACAGAAACTAACATCCATGCCAAACGGGGATTCGAACCCCAGACGTACGGCTTCGCGAGCAGTACCACTAGACCAGTACGTCGGCTATGCTGCATTCACTACATATTTATAAAATATGAATTGACAGTAAACATTATGAATAAAGTGAAAAAAGCGATCAGGATAGCCGGAGTTCTACTGCAGTGAATTTTCACTACACTATACAAGATTACCCTACCAAGTAAATTCCAAAATTCCCTTCTTAAAATACCCCTTCGGATTCATCCGAAATCCTGAAGCCTGAAACTAAAGATAACGTGCAACAAGTTTTTATCTCCAGCTATCCCTCTTTTTTATATAGAGGGAGTTTGGATTTCATATTTATTAGCCCTGTTTAGAGGATATGCGTGCCTTTGATATAATCGAATCTTTGCATAGCAGAAGAATGTGCTTCATATATGGTGGAGGCACAAGGAGATGTTATTTTTAAAAAATGTGGAAGCTATATTAAATTCCTTTGAGGCGGTATGCTTCATTTCTAGTTGGTTACGCTCTGGTGGTATGAAAAGTATTTCCCTCTTCACAGAAAATTCTTTGATAAATTATTTGACTATCAAACTTTAAAATAATGTTTCCTTTTTAAATTATAATAGTAATTTATTGATTATAAGTAAAATTAATTGATTTTTTTAATTAAAATAAACAAATATTATGATCAATGTTATAGAAACCCCGGTGGTAATAGCAAAAATACGAATTTCACACAAATAGCAAAAAAGAGTTTGTAGTAGTACCTATCTCTAATAGGTAAATTTCATTCTTTTTATACATGTAAGAAATTATTACAAAGTAAATTTCAATCTTACGTAGTTTAATTTACCTTATTCTATAGGAATTTCCTTACAATACAATAAATTTGAGGTTTTTTCTAGAGGAAAAATTACTTCAAGCCATTTTTAAACTGAAAATAATTAAATTTTAAAATATTAAAACATAAAAATGAAACAAACCATACTTTTATATAGTTCATCCTAAATATTTATTTTATTTTTCATATCTTGAGTATACTATATTGCATATCCTAAACACCACATCCGAATACATTGCAATGTATATGAATATCAAATCTTCAATTTATTACACTTTTTTGGAAAAATCCATAATTAAAACAGTGGAAAACGACGTATAACCGATATTACGCGTCGTATAAACGAAGAATTTTTGTATTAAAATGATAAGGAGTGAACTGGGACTTCCCGAAAACGACGTATGAATAGAAAAGTCGTATGAACGAGAAACGTATAAACGGTGCTTTACGTATTTTATTTTTAAAAGAATAGAAGGGAAAATTTTTTTGACGTAAGCGGGTTTTTGTACTTAGTAACACAAAGAAGAAAATTTTAATTTTTTATGTTTGTAATAATTTCTGTGAATTACAAATTATTTGATTCACTCTTATTTTTTAAAAAAATAATTTCATGTTTCTAACATTGAATTACTGTTTTAATTCTATTTTCATTAGCAGATGGTACACTGATGTATTCATGCAAAATGAGGTATTTGCATGAGTGAGGGATTTGCTTGATTTTATACTTTTTCGATACATTATGGTCTAAAACTCCCAAATTTCTGATTTTTAAGTTCAAAAATGTGTTTTAAATAATTAAATATTCAATTTTATTTTTGCCAAAACGTCAGAAAAGTCACGTTATCAGAAAACGGGCTTCTATTGGATGTGACGTCACAGCGCATGAAAACCATTGTGTTTTCTGTTTTCACGTGATCAAAAAACGGGCTTCTATTGGATGTGACCTCACAGCGCATGATTTGTGATTCGAAAGTGTTTTCGCGCCCAAACAAAAAACGAAATTTCAAAAATTTATATCTCAGAAACTAGGCTACGAAAATGTAAGGCTACGATGTAAACGATGGCTACGATGTAAACGATGGCTACGATGTAAACGTTATTCTTCATGTTTTTTTTATCTACTATTTTAATAAAATTTAATCTCAAAACTTGAGAATACCTCATTCAGGAATTATACACAAAGATACCTTTCTTTTGACAACTTAAGGCTGCACGTATTTTTTTATTATGGTTTAGTTGTTTAGTATAACCCGCATTAAAAATACTTATAAACCTCTAATATTAATTTACCTGTACACGTGAAAAGTTTGAGTCTATTTCAACTACTATATAATTCAGATAGTTCTAAGACTTGTCAAACCATCTTGTGTTTTCATGTGTTACTCATTTGAGACATGACAAATAAAATTTTAAGCATTAACCTGTAGATATTTCTCCCATCTCGTATTCAAAGCGATATTTCTATTTAAAATGTTCCTAATGCACATTGTAAATCTTTAAAAACGTTACTTTGTCACTCTGGGCATCATAAACATTTTGATAAGTTGAAAATGTTTTTTATAGAACTTATCTTAGAATCTCAGAAAGAAATATTCATTGGACTGATGTTAAAATAATTATTCAATAGAAATAGAGCATATAACTTTTTTTAAGGTAGGTAGGTAGGTACCGTTGAAAAAACCCGACTCATAGTAATGGTGAAATTACTACTGTTGAAATCCTTCAATTACTGTTTTTTTATGGTTTTAGTACAGTAGTACTTTTTTCCTTTTTGAAATTCAAATGTATGGATTAAAATATGTTTGTGATTGTTGTATATATTTGGCAACGTGCGCTGAGCTGACATTGATAAAAAATCGAGATCGAGTCGGTAAGTTAGTGATTTCATATGCTATTTCCCATAATATGTGTATTAATATTAGCTATTGCAATGATCTTTTGCAGGAAAACTCAATAACTAAGTACTGAAATAGAAAATAAAGTTTTTAATTCCAATATTAGAAGAACTGTTAAATGTTTAAGGTGGTTGAGGGGGGCTTCCACCCCCTCCAACTTCCCTGCCCTAACTATAACCAAACTCGTTTGGGGTGTAATCAGTAACAGTGACGATTCAGAATAAGGGGGATCGGTACTATTTAATGTTACACAAAACACTCATATCACACTAAAAGAGCATTAAAACCGCCAATATTAATAAAATAGCATAACTTTACGATTCGATATCGATCTCGATTTTTTATCGATCTCCACTCAGCACACGATTTTTAGATGTCAGCTCTGCGTATGTCCTCTCATCGCACGACACCATATATTTAAATAGTTTTAAAATCAAAATAATCTAAATGGATAATTTTAATAATTTTTTTAATAATGGATAATTTTTTAATATTTGTTCATGCACATTAATTTACATAACTCTCATAGATATGGGAAAGAAATGTGATCTATCATTAAACATTTTTCCGGATGAAAACTGTTCTGACTTGCTTCAAATACCTTTCGCGTAATCAATATCTGAATAGAGCCATTAAATCAAATCATTGATAGAAAGTTTAAGATTTCCTATAAAACTTCCAATGAGTTGAAAATGAAGTCGAGTTTGGTAAACATCGTCACTTTTTAATCGCTTCAGCCTTCAGCATAGAAAGTGTTATTTCTCAGAATAATCAGATCGCAGGTATCAAAGTAAGAATTAAGCAAGTGCCATTAGGCTTAAAATGAAGGTTCCATCTTCAGAAAATGAGAGCAAATACAGACACACTAGAATTGAATCCGTTCGTTGGGTGAGAACTCATTGGAAGTTTTTCAAGCAGGATAATTATCTGAAAAGGGATGGAAAAGGCAATTCAAACGGAGGAAATTTTAAATTGGGGAACGTTAGGCGATTTAACCGAGTTCAAGTTGGGAAAGAGACTGGACGTGAGGCAATCTTCAGAGTAAGAGAACCGTTTTCGAAAACAGTTCTTTGGAAGAAAAAAATTTTGTGTTTTGTGAAACTATTCTTCGATTTGTTTGACTCAGTTTTAATTGTTCCGAGACATGCGAAACATAAAACCATTTACAGTTTGCTACGCAGCTTTCGAATACAGATAAATCAGAAGCATATTTACCTAGGATCAAGACTGAAGAACCTGATTGCATTTTTTTCATTAATAACTCATGAAATAAAATAAAAAATTTTTTTTATTGCAAAAGCACTTGACTTTACATTATTGGCTCCCATGCATCAAGGATGCATGAGATTGGAGCATAAACAAAAACGAAACCACTGAATAATACAAGAACAATAACTTAAAACAAGAACAAATCCAGCATAAATACTTGCAAAATGTGAACTAGACAAACATGAATGAGAATCAGTCACTGGATGCCAATTGCATCAACTCCCTAGCTCGCCAATATCGACTGTATAAGCAGTCTTCATTCAATGAAGAACAATTTAACAAATGATCTTTGTCCATCTCAAAGTTCTGGTTGCACAAAGTGCACATAGGACTGTCATATATACCAATCCTGAACAGATGTTTAGCGAGGCAATCATGACCAGTCTCCAGACGGAAAGCCGCTACAGCAGTGGATCTAGGGGAGTTTGGAATTTTCTTTATTGAACATGCCCATTTCTTATTCTTGATTTCTTCTATTAAACTGATATCATATTTTTTCTTCACCACATTTTTTATAATTCTTTTAATTGATAAAAATGGTACTGGTGAAATGGTAATGGTATGGATGAAATGGTAAATAAAATAAAATAGCTGCATATAAAAAAATTCGTCAATAGTTCCCCAATCTCGAGCCTTGATTTATACGCTAACAGGAACGTGAATAAGATGGGAAAAAAATTAATTTTGAAAGTTTTTTTTCTTACTACAAGGAATTTTATCTAATCTAGAGTATCACAGTTTCAAAATTCTGGCAATGCATGATGATTGTTTAGGTTTTTGCTTCCTTGTTCCTCTAGACTACAGGAAAATAAATAAGTATTTTTCAATATTAAAAATAAAACAAAGCAGTTCATACGGGAGCAAAAGATAAAAAACACAATAAATCCTGCCAAACAAAACAAACATAACCCTAGCACCACATTCATATAAATAATACAAAAAAATCTAGCTGAACGGCACGCGTGACGCGCTGAGTGTTATACTCTGTATCATCTGCTGACAGAGGTACAACAGACCTCAACGATTGTAAATAAAGAAGATGGGAAGAACGAAGGAAGGAAAAAGAGGAAATAATCAGCAGAGGAGGAGGAGAAAGATTGGGATGGTGTTGAGGAAATGTGCGGTGAGATACCGCTAACAGATTAAGTGCACAGAAGAGAGATAGAGGCAGTGTTTGTTCCTCAGCAGCATACCCCTGACACAGGGAACGATGATGCATAGGGATGAAAATATTCTGTTTTTGTCCAGTAAATAAATACTAATTATATTCGAGCCGATAAAGGGAAAAACGTTCCTTTAATAAGAACACATTTTGGGAGAAATCAATGTTTTGCTCGTATACTGATGTTAAAAAATTATCTTCAAGTAACGGAAATTAACCGGCAGCCTTGTTAACGGTCAATTTCTGTACTTTGAGGGAAATATGTGGTTTTTTTTTGTTATTTGAGAGAGAAAATTTCCGATATTTGAAGAAGCTTGAGAGTTCTTTTAGATTAGATACAGGAAGCGTCTTTTATTACAATCAACATAAATGTAACAAATTTCATAATCCCGAATAACATTGTGACGTCACTGGTATAAACGTATAGCTAAATGAAGTTTGACCACTTTTAACTAATAACGATAATGGGCAATCTTGACTCGTACATAAAAGAAAAAATTTAACCCATTACTGCCTGACGTCCCTTTTTAGGGACGTTTTTTAAAAATCCTCCTATTTCTATAAAAATTGTTCCTTTGAATCAATATTTGCACTGATGTACCTCTGATCTTCATAGAACATAAAAAACACAAGCAGAAAGCAGAATTAAAAAAATTTTTCACTTTTTTTAAAATTGGAAGATAGAATTTTTCGGAAAAGTGCTTTTTTAAAAATTTTAAAAGAAAAAGCTAAGAAATCCTAGTTGTTATTTTAAAAAATGTTCAATGCCGATATATATTACTGTTTATACATTAAATCAGTTGGGGTGTTTTTTTATTTTTCCAAAATGTTTTATCTTGACCTTATTTTGGTCCCTCGAAAAGCGTCCCTAAAAAGGGACGTCAGGCACGAATGCCCCCGTGGTTTTCCACATAGTGAAATGCTAGTGTTTCCTTAGTTTTTTCATAAAAACGCGTTCGATTCTTATGAAATGAATTAAATAACTGATATTTATAAAATTACTTTAATTTTAGCTAATGAATTTATTATTTTTGTTTATTTTTTTGGAAAATATTGTTATTCGTGCTAAATTAATGGAATAAAAAGTCTTAAATTATAAGGAACTAATTAATTTGTATTAATTAAAAGGAATAAATTAATTATTTTACTGTATTTATTACTTATGCAAATATATTACGGTTATATTTTAAATAAAAGTTTAATAATTATTAGTTATAATGACTTTTTGTCATTAAAATTGCCAAAAAAAGTCGCTTTTGTGATAAATTTTCGGCTTTTTTTCTAATTAGATTTCGCTAATCATTGTGTTCTATTCTGCAGATCAATCTATATCATCTGTCTTGCTAATGCACATCCCACTAATGCTTTATTTTTGGGGAGAAATTTGTGTTCCACACAATAAAATTAAATAAAATGAAAAAAGTATGGGCATTTAAAAGACTTTAACTTCACAAATTGAGATATTCTGATGGATTTGAGGTGTGTAAAAGTAATTATTACTTAATATTAGGTAACGTATAACAAAGAATGCCTTTTTCAATTAAAAATCTTCATTAATTTGCATTTATTATAGATTTGGGAGGAAAAAACGTGTTTTAGGGCACAAAAAATGCTCAATTTACGTTAATTAATGTTAATTTTACAGTTAATTGGATAAATAATTAATATTTTTTGTTCATATTCATGTTAGAGTATGGTTTCGATCACTTTTGCTGCCCTTTAAAAGGTAAAAGATGTTTTTGAGGCTTTAAAACAGTTTTCTACCATGCGTTTACTACAGGGAAAAACAACGGGGGCATTCGTGCCTGACGTCCCTTTTTAGGGACGTTTTTTAATTTTGGTGTAGAAATTAAAATTTTAACCTGGAATTTTTTTCACTATTTTTCCAGTTGTTTTGTGGCTATTTACTATGATTTTACCAAATATTTAAGAAAAATAAAAAGTTGGGCATTAATGGGTTAAATTTATTCTATTAGTGGTGACTATATTAAATCTATATTCTCTTTGTGGAAAAATTCACGGAAAATGCACGTTTTCTAGGAATACGGAAAATTTTTATCAAAAACAAAAGAAAATCTAGTGTAAAAAGACAAATTTTGGTTACATTGTATGAGTGGATTTCCTAAATTATAGTTTAACTCAATGAAGTTAAGTTCTGTAACTTTTGTATACGAAACTGGAATACTTTCGGTGAAGAATGTGTTTTGCCCTAAGATTAGGAAAATGAGGATTTTATTTTTTACGGTATAACTGCATAAACCTGTGTTGCTTTAGAGCGCCGATTGTAACGTTTAAAGAGTGCTAATGTTTTTCGGCAATTGTTAACTTATCAAAAATGTATCACTTCTAATGTAAAAGTCGTACGTTACTCAAGGACTATACTTTGTAGCAATTTTCTTTCCTTTATAATAATTTCGCAATTCTTAGTAAATTGTCTTTACATTGTTTAGGAGTGTTCCTAACCTGATATTCATATCATGTTATATCACGTTTTTTTACTTATGTCATTTCATACCCTTATTTGAATTGAATATAAATTGTGTGGTGTTTAAATAAGTTCCAATGATCGTCATAATATTAAAAACGTTTAGTAACTCTAGTATTCGAACCGAAAAATTATTTCAATTTTATGATGCTATAGTTTATGGAGCTTTTCAAGTGTAATTTCACGATACATAAATTCCATCTGGGTTATTATATTATAGTTTAATTCCAGTAAGTTTAAATGCATTCAATAAAATGGAAAATAAATAAGAAGGATTATAATTACTATATTAATATTACTATATAAATAGCTCTTAGCTTTGAAAGCATCTTTCTAAAATCCAATTAATTCAATTAAAGAAAGTAAATCCTGGATCTTTTGTTTTTAAATATTCATATATATATAAAGGCAGCAAATCACTTTTAATTATACCTCAAACAGTAATTGGGGTATAATGATATTTAATTGATACTTGAAAAACGTTATAAAATCAGATTATGTTTCCCTAATACATTTTAAATGCTTTTCTAAAAAGTATTCGCATATTTCCAAAGTTAACATCTAAAATCAATAAAAAAATGGTAAAAATTTAAAGAATATTATTATCGCTCTATTCTAAAAAAAGTTTTTGGTGAACGGTTTCCAGAGAAAGGATTTATAATTACTGATCGGTATACCACATTTTTTGGTATTAAACTTTTGAAGATGAAAAATATGCCATTTGAATTTCTAAAAAAACTTTTAATTTTAAAATATTTTTTTAGATTACGGAAAGGGTAGCATTTACAAAGGAAGTAATAACTTACTATGCATCCAATCACAATTGCGAATTGACGCAATATTTTATGATGAAACAATTTTTTCACATTTTAAAAATGTACTTTAGAGGGTACTTTCAAAACTAAATATCATTCAAAGATTGATAAAGGTATTACTATCTAAAAACTTACATATATGATATTTCATGCAAAAATTTAACACATTTTGTCTGAAATTTATAATTTTTAGTCTGGGTTGTGTCTGGGTTGTGAAACAAATATATGAATGATTAAACACTAGGTACACTAGCGAGTTACTAGGAACAATATAAAATTTAAATGATTCATTTTTGTACGCTTTTAGAAGAGAAATTTAATTTGGATTTTCGTATTCAGCGACCCAAAATCTATAAGAAATGACTGTTTTCATCCAGGAAAAAATTTTGAAGGTCAAATTTGTTGAACAGTGTAATCTTTTTATAGGAAGGTCGAGTGCCAGGAGACAGTAAAAATTACATTTTACTATTTTAAAACCGACAAATCAAACTTACCTTCCAACACTGCAAAAATATTGACTGGGTCTCATTAGCATACTTTTTTTTATTCAAGGGAAGTATTTTGTGCCCCAAATTGAAACACTATTTCAATAGATTTTAACATTTGTAAAATTAAAATTTTAAATTAAAATTATTTCTTTTTTTCGAATTGAATAGTTGTTTAAAGGAAAATTGGACTAAAACCAAAAGAAAACCATTATTAAAAAATAGACCGTTAAAATGAAAGAGCAAGAAGTGAAGATTTTAGTGTTTTACAGGTAAAAGTGTTATTTCTAAATTAGTTCATATGCAAAAAATATTTTTTTCCTCAAGATATATTATAAAAACTTTTTAATGATCAAAATTGAGTTCTAAATACATTCATTGCCTCAAATATCTGAAATTACACTTGTGCATTAAATGCTAATTACAATTCATAGATTCTACTGATTTGATAACTCCTTTTACTATTGTCCCAACTGGATCTTCTATTGATGCACTTTTAATAACCCTTTTGAATTTAAGGACAAGTCAAAAATAGTTCAAAGGGGGTTCAGGGGTTCTCCCCTGCAATTTTTTTGAATATTCAGCCGATAAAAGCGGGGTTTTAACACATTTCTGAAATAAAACTGAAAAGTGAAATACCTCCCTATTTAATATGATTAAGACCTTATGTGGTGACCGAGGGCCGAGACCGAGGACCGAGGACCGAGACCAGGTGGCCGAGTGTCATGAAAATATCTTCGAGTGCCGCATGCGGCCCGCGTACCGCGAGTTGGACCACACTGATTTAGCCGATAAAATCGACGAAATCAGCAGGAAAGCTTCAGCTAGTTTTGAATCTTAATGACTCTAAAGAGTAAAGAACGCTTATTTTTTTATGTAATTACGGAATAAAAAATTAACTCTTTATGCGATAAGTATTATTAATCTGTCTTATACGCTAGAAAAGTGGATGATACCAATCTGTGACACCAACGAAATATTTAAGGTATGACATAATGGGTCGTGGTGTTGAGAAAAGCCGATTCCATAAGTGCTTCGCCACTCACATATTATGTAAATTTCTTTCTCCTTAATAGAGATGAATAGCCTCTCCCAATCTGCATGCTAGACTAACGAAGATAGTAACCGCAGCGAGCATATGATTGCGAAGGAATCCCGGGGGTTGGTGAGTGATAGCGAGCAGGGGGCAGTATCCCCCTAGTGTATAAAAAATAACTTAATAAAAAATTACTCATAGTAAAAAAATGGAGAGCTATATCTATATATAATATACTATATCTTTTGTTTCTTGGTTAGGTTAGTTTCAATAAATATTTTAATTTATATAAGTTAAGTATTATAAAGCCCCCTAGCCACCTGGTATTTAATATACACATTTTTATCCTACTGAATATGGCTCCCGTAGGACGAATCGAAACGTTTAGTTTTAGTGTTTCATTCACAAGATTACGGCCAACAAGCCCGGAAAACCGCAGTTTTAAACACATTTTTGTTATACAGTATACAGGTAACGTTTTTTAAATTTCTCCATTACTTCAATCAAATAATTTATAACTGGGGATACCTTAAAAGCTTTGAATTTTAAGTTCAATACTAGAAATAATTTAACTAATTAAATTTAAACACTTAAAAATATTACACTTAAAGTCTGAAATTGCGTTTAAAATTACGAAAAGGAACTAGAAGGGATTTTTTAACTGTTCATATGTGCTTTAACTTTTTGTGTACAAATGTGCCCATTCATCATCTGAAACTTTAAGAGTAATACACTAATGAAATGAAAAACTTTAATTCGCACCTTCAAAAGCAAGCTATTTTCAAACAAAAGCAATTCTTAAAGGGTCGACTACTCTAACGGAATACTGATGCAGCTACTTATTGGTAATTTTTGCAGATTTTTCAATTGAATTTTAACTGAGATGTTTTAATGTGCCTTTCTTTCCACTAAATTTTTAGAGCACATTACTAAAAATTTCTGAAACAAAAAATTTTTCTACATCATTAAATTTTACTATTTCATATGCTTTCCATATTTGTATTATTCCTAAGTAAATTAATAACAATCAAGATTAGAAGATATAATATCAAAATCAAAGTCTGCCCGGGCCATAGTGGCCCATCAGGCGGTGCCCATCTCCGTTTCTGTAGCCGTTTGGGCCTGGGTGCTAATTACTAGTGAAGATATAATATACTACTTTATAAAATAAGTCATAATGAAAAACAAATATTTTTTTGAAATGTTTTATGGGGTAAAAAGGGGTTGTAATGTCTTACTTTAATTATTATTTTTTTAAAATTTTAAATAAATAAATTTTTGTTTACTAAAACATATTTTTTTATTATTTCTTACCTTTTTATTAAACTTTAAGAATTATTTTTAAGATTAATTTTTATTTATTCATCACCCATAAATGTTCCATGAACTATAAGCGATGTCGAGTAGTTCATTCAAACTCTTTATAAAAAATTTTTCGCTTTTGATTTCACCTCTTCTAAGAAATCATACGTATTTTCAAAATTCTATGTAAACAACATTTTCTATGTCTAGAAACCGATTCTCCATAATTCTATAAAGAATTTCACAGAAATCAATGACTATTTTAAGTCACATTTTAGGAAAAGCTTGCAATTTTAAGAAAAGAAAGCTATGATCCTGCTTTCTAAAGGAAAAATAAAGCTGCTCTCCATTGGTATTCTGTTTCCCCTACCGCGTGATTTTGAGAATTCTAATTTGATTCGAAGGGACATCAGCGGAATTCCAAGTAGCTATAAAGACGTTCTTCAGAAACAACTGAGTCGTGTTGAAGAACAAAATGTAATTATCCTTCATTTTTTATTTGTGTCATAGGAATATCAGAAAAATATGCTTTTTAAAAGTTTGATACTTTCCAAGCGCGCCTTTGTTTTTTTCTCTGTTTATTGGCTGAAGTTTGAGTTGTTTTAATGTTTACCGATGTAATGTTATGTTGTTCCACAGGTGCCCACTGGGTAACGCGAAGAAAGTACTAATTACGGCATGTCTGTTGGTCAATGAACTCTGTTATCCGTAACTGTTCAATTACCTGCCATTGGAAATAAAAAAAATGTTTACCGATAATTTTTCTTTTATTTTAAAATGCTGTAAACGCTTCTTTTTTGATACTAGAGTACTGGGGAGTTAATATTGGTATTGATTATATGGAAATTTAGATTTAGATAGTATTTGAAAAATGATTATTTTTTCAAAGCATTTAAAAAAATCCTTTGATGTAAGAAACTTTTATTTACGTATAGTACTATCTGACCTAAAATATATTAATAATTTATTCTTTCATAAAAAGAATGCCGATAATTATTGAAAATCAATGACATTAAATTAGTTTTATATCAAACAACAGAAAAAAACAGTTTCAAGTTGCATTTCTATGGAGGACGAATTCATCTATAAAGCACAACTCTTTAATTCATGAACTCTCAGCTCATGACCCTGAAATTTAAAAAAAATCTATTTATTTTACTTACATTTCATTATTTTTATTTATTCTATTTGCATTGTTACCTAACAGTCATAAAATATAAACATTAGCCACCTGTGTGACATTTTCCCCAGAAGTGTGAGGAAAATATCACGTAACAGCCAATATAAAAGAAGACAAGAACTTACAGAGATATAAAGATCTTACTTCAAGATGAATGAATGTAACAATAGTGTAACAGTATTGATTTTTTTGCTGGGGGCGAACCTTCCTGTTCTTGACGAGTACAGGGATCAGATTCTTATAGACGACAGCAAAGGATTTGGCTGGAGTAGATTGGGTCGTTATGAGGACTTATGCATAAGTAAGGAGATTTGGGAGAAAAAAATGATTATGGTAAGGTCGGACAATACCGGCACCCAAACTTTAATTTTTAAATATTCACTTTATGTGTGATGAAAGCAGTCAAAATTGGTGCTAAAACGATTAACTGGTTCCTTATCAAGAAAATAAGTAATAAATTAAACCAAATTAGCAAAATAGTTCATAAAAGCCCATATTTTAGAAGAGTAAAAACTCCCGGTTTTGTCTGATCAGGTCGGATAACACCGGGAATTATCGAAATTTTATTGTAAGTTTGAAAAAACCCTGGTTCATCATAAGAAAACTTGCATGGTATGACATAATAAACGTCTAGAATTTTAAATTTATAAAAAATATTCATCAAATAACAATTTAATTTACATTCTAAGGGTTAAACGTTTTAAGAACAAAATTACAAGTTTTGTTTTGTTCATCATTTCATGTGCCCACCCTTTGCTGTCTGTGAAAGACACTGTATCCAAATCGCTATAGATTTAGAATGTTTATAATAAGCCAGATACAAGCTTCATTCGAATTTACCCACATCCCGGTTTTGACCGATCGTGCCTTTTTCAAGAAATTTTATCTAGCGTTAATTAAACAGCTCTTAGGCAAAAATTTAAACTTTTAAAATAACAAATAAATAAGGTACCATACGCTGTACTTACCGAGTAGGTATTTAAGATTGGTGGCGTAATATTGCAGACGCTAAAAGGGTGTAAACTTTTCTCATGAAACTTAAAAGTTATTCCCTCTGCAAAATGGGTTGGTTTATTTAACTTCTGTTTACTGGAAATTGTCAGGGTTCATGCCTGGAAATATTTCTAGATTAATGATCTATGGCTGCACTGAGATCTTGGCATAACATACACCCCAAAAATATTGGAAAATGCTCGTGTATGGGCTGTAAAATGGGGTATGTCATTCAATTTGGGGAAATGTCAAGTACTGCATATGGGTTATAAGAATAATGGAGCCGAGTACTGGCTGCAAGGAGTAAGGGTTAAGGAGGGAGATACGGTCAAGGATCTTGGGGTGATAATACACAGTGACTTTAAAATGGGTCACCAATGTTCTGCTGCGGGTAAAAAGGCAAATCGGTTATTGGGGTATATCAAAAAGACTGTAACTTCAAGGGATAAGAATATAATATTGCCATTATATAAGGGCTTGGTAAGACCTCACCTAGAATATGCTGTACAATTCTAGGCTCCATATATGAGAAAGGATATAGAAGTAATTGAAAGGGTTCAGCATAGAGCTACAAAAATAATTAAGGGAATGGCACACCTAGATTACAATGAGCGTTTGAGTAGGCTCAACATGTATACACTGGAGAGAAGAAGGAGGGGGGATTTGATTCAGCTCTTCAAGTTCGTAAAGCAAGGGGATACAGAAGGTTTCGACTTTAATAGGGATAACAGAACAAGGGGCCATGGGTACAAATTCAATAAGACTCATTTCAATCGGGATTTAAGAAAATACTACTTCTTCAATAGGGTAATAGATATATGGAACGCATTGCCAGAACATATAGTAAATTCGAAGGGTGTATATGAGTTTAAGTTAAAACTAGACAGTCAGTGGGAATGGGTGAATTAATAAAAAATGGACCAGCCTTGTTGGGCTTCGAGCCTGTAGCTGGTTGACAAAATTTGTATTTGTATTTTTATTTGTGTTATTATTTTTCTTGTCCATTTTGGATTTTGAGATACAATTTTGAAAGTTTTTTTTTAAATGAAAACATTTTGTTTAAAGTATCCATCTGGAAATTAAAATTTTAAAAGCTTTATCATTGGTTAATGAAAGTATGTGCGGTTATGCTATCAATCACCAATTATTTGGAATTTTTATAGCAATAAAAAATTATTGATAGTCGTTTTTTACTACAAAGGACTTAAAAAGTCATGATTTTTTCAGATAGTGTCATGGATGTATAAGTAGGTTTAAAGATGACTCAATGTTTGTATGTACTTTAAATTTTTAAACTTTTCAAACCTACATTAACTATTAAAATTTATATCACTTTCATCTACTCGCTCCCGGGAAGGTTTCCGAAGAAAAATAATTTAAAATCGTAGCTTATTAATAACTTTTTTGGTCAATTTTATGCTTAAAACTCAATATTTCATACCTAACTTCATGGCAAAACCACATTGTTGTAAGTATAATAAGAGAAGATGTAACATTAATTATTGTAGGCATGATATCGATTGTTGCAGATAGAAATCAATTGTTGCAGATTAAAATAAATTGTTTTAGCACAAACAAAAAAAATCGATCAATTTTTTTAATTATTTCTCACTATAAGTGTAACCTCTCAAGCGTCACCTCCAACCGTGGACCGGTTTCGTCCTTGTTAGGACTCATCAGCACGGTATAGGATGGTAACGCAAGAGAGTGGAGGGCAAGTACTAGTCTAGCCGACTATAACTGAAAAAGTGATGACCATTGATTAGTCCTCCACTCATCTGCTGGAATGACAATGGAATTTCTAGGACAGATTTAATTCCAAAAAGGCAAGGTAAATGAAAGAAGAATTGCCCTCCGCTCTCTTGCGTTACCATCCTATACCGTGCTGATGAGTCCTAACAAGGACAAAACCGGTCCACGGTTGGAGGTGACGCTTGAGAGATTACACCTATTGTCCGCTTAACCAGCAATAAATGGTGAAATTCTCCTTTTTTTTCTCACTATGTCGGGCATATTGTCTGGGTAATGCCTGACCTAGCACGCAGTGTTACACATTTGGACTGGCGAAGCCCCTCTGTAACACACCAGATGGTAATTATTAAAAACTGAAACCTGGGAGAAGCCTATGTCTAGCGCATTAGCGCTAGTTTGTATATATGTTACGGGCAAAGTGATTAATTGGGCATTATTAATAATACCCAGAGTGGGGGCGGGAAAAGTGATTCAATCGGGGTATCAATTTCACTAATAAATGCTATTGAATTTATCCCATTGCCCTCTTCCACTACGGGCACTATTAATAATATACCCGATTTATCACATTGCCCGTAACATAAGTTCTCAAGACAGTTTATACCAAGAAAAATGAGACTCTTTTATACAATTCTTCTGAATTTTTCTTTCCCACTCGTTTAGGCCAAATTTAAATGAAGCATTCCATTGAATAATCTCTATTATTCTCGCAGTGTATTCCTACTCCAGGATATTGCTTTTCGAGGTTCTCGTTCACCAGCGTTACGAAACCCACCTAATCCTTTTACCACGTCTTTACTATTGGATGCCGCTGAGCTCTATGATCTGTTGAGTAGAAGAATACAGGAAAGGAGGAAGGTTTGTGTTCCGATAGAGATACTTCCTGCGGAACAATGTAGACTAGCCGGAAGTTAAAATGTCTTTGCTTTCGTTAAGAAACTAATGGAACGTATTTTTTAAAAGTTAGTCTTTAAGAGAGGAAATCAGACCAACTAAAACAAATGATGTGGATTGCAATCATTGTTATTCATGGATTTGCCGTTACGTATTTTTTTGTAAGTAATTGGTTGCAACATACAATCCACTAGATAAGTTAAGTTTCACTAGATAAGAGAGTAAAGATTTATCGAACACCGAACAGTTGATTAAATGCTTTAGACACTATTATAAGCAAATAAGTCTTTCATTCTTTTATTTTCTTGAGGAAGTCAAGGAATAAATTTGGTATGGTGCTCCTTAACTTCAGAGAGGAAAACATCTGTAGGTGAGGGTTCTTGCAAATAGAAGTACCATAGAGGTTTGAGAAGATGATAAACTAAGGGTGTCTAGGAACTGTAAAAAGTGACTAGCTTGAAATGGAAACGACCGAAGCTTAGCTTTAACTTCGCAAACTGTTAACTCCGGTATCATAGTAAGATTTCACACTTCTACCAGCTTTTATTTAGCCGATTACTAGTGTTACCTATTTTATTGATGGATAAGCTGACTATCTCTCATTTTAAATGACAGAAATTTAAATTAAAAAGCCACATCCAGTAACTATGCATACTTGCATTCTATTTCTTCATAGTTCTTCTTTCAATTTAAGAACCTCAATTACCGTAGTCATTTAATCCCATTCATAACACTTGAAAAAAAACCCAGCTAAGACGGGACTCTTAAAACTATGAAGGCGGCCACAAAGACTCGAGATGCCTTAGCTTATCGCCCAGAGCTATCGATCTATTTGTTTATCCATCAGTGTCAAAACGAAAAGGCAAGTCTAAGCTAAGAGGGAATAGATTATGGCTACAAAGTAATGACTCCGGGTGAAAATTCTGGAATATTCCCCTCGGAAATTTATGGCTGGGGCATAAAAATGTTCTGATGAAATAAATCTCTGGCTTCATTTTAGAGAATAAACTTCAAAGCTTAAGTCAATCGCGATTTGTTAGCTTTCGGGCTGTATTTTATAGCATGGAGGGATGCTAACATGGAATTGAAAGTAATTAATTTGGGATAAAGGGTTGGAGGGTTTTACCTGGAGAGGTACTTGATGTTTAATAGGGGATTTATTAACTCTTTTTGCTAAGTCTTCTCTTTCTTTCGTTAAATTTTCTGACTCAGGATAAGTGAATTGTTTATCTAATCAGCACCATGATACCTGTGAGTGAAAATATGTTTTCTTCCTCATTAATCAAAATTTTACTATCTTTATTAAAAAGGAAAATATTCAAGTTTAAACAAGGGAGTTGTTGAGTGAATACGAGCTATATTAAATAAAAATTTTTTAAATTCATTAATCATTTTCATTGAACATCATCAATTTTTTTTAAATTTCAAACATCCTTTTAATCTTTCATAATAGAAAAGTCTAACTGGATGGGATGGAAAAGATTATAGAAGAAGGCACTGTGTCGCTAACTCTAGGCTGTCTGCCCTTTTATGATGATGACGATGATTCGATGAACCTCGTAATCTCTCAATTAAATAATAATGGTCTTATCATTTGGTTTGGGTTCAACTTTTTATAGAAAATATGAAATAGACAATAGAATTAATTACAAAAAAAGTTGAAGACTATTATTTTAGAGAAATTCAAATCAAGATCCAAATAGCAGTGAGATAATATAAAATTAACATCAGTCAATTAACTGAACATTGATCCAAACACTGCTATTTAATAATTCAAATATATCTAAAAATATAATTCATGAAATTATTTTGTTCATGATATTTTTGTCACTAAGAACCTCCTCAGCAGAGTTAAACCCTGAGCAAATAACTAACTGTTCACCAATTAAAACTTCGAAACGTAACTCAAGAAAGTTAAATTCTTCCTCCCATACAAAACCCACAATTACCACCCACGGAAGCAAGGTGTTAGCCGGAGGGTTACTAAAACCTCCAGTCTACGGCGTGGATAAGATCGAAAGGAATTCGTAAGCAATAACTCGCAATCAAAGGGCAAAGCGTGCAGGAAAGCCGCCCGTTCCGGTAGCTGCCTCAGCACATTCGCTCCCGCGCTCTCTCAAATGTAATTTCACGGATTATTTATTCACAGGGGCGCTCCGTGGGTGTTAATTCGCCTCCCCCCGTGAATGCCGGGGATCGTTCCGCGTCGCAGGGCACACCCGCGCTTAAGCAGCGATTTTTGTGGCTGCGAATAGAATATATTCATGATTCGGATTTTTTTTGAATTGCTATGGTGGATCATTTGATTGGCTGGAGTTGAGGATGAAAAAAAAAGATATAGGGAATGTGGAGTGATGTTTATTAGTTTATGGGTTCAACCATTATCAGACTTGTTCATGGCTGCCAACTTGATATTTGTTGGAAGTTTATCAATGCATCAGTCTTTGAAGTTATTAATTAAGGCTAAGCGAGCACTAGAAACTTTTGTTGCGGCGACAATAACACTAGGTCACTCGAGAGCAATGCATTTCTATGGTTAGATTCTTGGCAATCAGCCAAGAGTCTCGTCGCCTATGCGCGTGCTCTAGCTTCTTGCAATAGCCGGGGTGATAATTGTGTCTCTGTCGCCGTGAAAAAAGTATCTAGTGCGCGCTTAGCCTAAATTTGAGTGTGTTGCACCAACTGTTAATGAATGAGTGAAATGTTGCGTTGGTGGGGAAAAATTGTAAATACAGGCAAATAAATTATATCTAAGACGATTTATCGCTCCTACTAAATAATCTTTGGAAACCGAGGGAAATTGAAATTTCTTATCAAGAACGCACGTGGTAAAAAAGAACAGCCCACCTCCGTCTAACTATAACCAAACGCATACGTAATTATACATTTTTAAAGATAAAAGTTTTAAGAATTGAGAGTTGAGGTGACTGAAGCATGTCTAGTGTGCCTATAGTTCGGTTCTTTTAAGATACACTTTTTTTTTATTTTGCACATGAAAAGTTAAAAACAGACTTAAGTGTCGGGGATACGTGGATCCCCTTCGTCAGTGAAATAGACGTTTCGTATTTCAATGACGAAGGGGCTACCCCTGAACTAAAGTAATATTCAATCATAAATATTATATTTATTAGCAAAATAGAAACTCGCCGGACAATAATGGGCATTCATCAACGTGTGTGTGCGATAACACAGAAGTAAAAAACAATCCGAATTCCTTTCGTATGTAATACGAAGTATTTCTTTCAAAACAACCGAATATTTCTCTTGCTCAACAAACCGCCACAAAATATCCCCAAACGATTTTGCCCCCTTCCAATTGAAGTGAAGAGGCATTCCCTCTCCCCACAGTCCATCCTCAGTCCAGTCACGAAATGGTCACTTTTTATGAGGGTGGGGTGCCGCCAATAAATACGCGATGGAAGGGGACAGTGCTCCCTCGCTGTGTCCACATTCTCTCCCCACACCATTACTCCATTGTCCCCATTTCTATTGATGAGGGGAAATGTAATGGAAACGCCCTTGTTCATATTTGGTGGAGATAACTGTATCAACTGCTCTCGTATACTCTACGGTACATTGAATAATTCTTTGCTATATAACTATGATAACAGATAACTGTATTCTGCTTGCTTATCATGTAATTCTATTGCATAGTTTTTAGATCCTCGCACGTAAGTCAATTGTGAGATAGTTTATGCAAATAGGAAGTAAAATATTAATGAAGCAAATTATTTTTTGATGATTACTTATACACACATTTATATCCTAGTATTAGAGTTAAAGTTCGTCTTTTCAGGATTTTAAAGCGTTTTGGAAATATAGCTACGCTTTTTCTCCAAGATATAAACTACATGTTGCATGCAACACTATAATTTCTGGATAAATGGATGAATAGTTTTTTTCTATTTTAAGAGTACTTAAAGCCACTTCTTGGGAGGTAAAAGACATTAACTAATGGCATACAGCTGGAAACTTTTATCTTCATACTTTAAGTTAACGACACAAATGATATATATTTTTTTAATTTTACAAACTGAATATTTTCCTAAGAAATTGAATATTATAACTTGCAACTAAATAAATGGAAAAGTTAATTACAATTTGAAATTGATAAACAAAATGTTTTTTTTTGTGGATCGGTGCAAATAAAATTAATATCCACTTTCCCCCTTTAAGTTTTAAATTCAAACCAAAAACTAATAAAAAGAAAGACCCTTCAACCCTATTTTAAACGTCATTGTAAACTCACCCCAGCCATTACAAAACAAAATCGTGAGCAGAATTTCAAATGCCTCAGGTTGCTACAACACAGCGTTTCTGAAGTTTGGCGTTACTTCAGTTGCTACAACATAACAATTCTTAAGTTTGGCGCTACTTCAGTAGCTACAACATAACATTTCTGAAGTTTGACTTTACTTCAGTTGCTACGCCGTAGTGAAGGGTCTACATTTTTAAACTTACCTATGACGTTAAAAAATGACAGTTTACCAAACACGATGAGTGCACTGTTTTCATCATTATATGTATTGCTCCATCCATTGTAGAGCGATGTTTTTGAAACGATTTGTTGTATTTAATGATGAAAACGGTCAACGACCCAGTCCCCCGTTATTAGCGAGGCAGCAGAAACACAAACGCCAATCCATAGTCTGGCGCAATCATTGATCGCCACGCGCCGCCAAGCGGGGATGCCGGGAGAAGGATGTTTTGGATGCTCAATCTTTCCCATTGTTATTTGAATTATGTCGAGGGGCCGTCCAATAACTGCTCCTCGCACTTAGTACCTCAAAAGCAATTTAAAACCTTTTCTGAATGAGAGGTTACCTGCTAAAAACAGTTCTGTAATCTGAAGTATTTTTTATTTGATAATCCAGCATGTTATGATTCTACTCTCCTTGTTTTAAGGATAACCGAAATTTTTTTCTCAATTAACTAGATTTTACGATCTTTCTAAGTATTTAACTATGTATTTACTTATTTGCTCATAAAATATCAGTTGAACTTGTTTTTTTGATTGAGAGCAGAATCTCAAATCTTTAAACCATGATTTCCATTATTTTGCATAACATTTCAGGTGAATTTCTATATTTTACAATATATTTTTTACAATTAAAATGTTACTATTAAATATATGAAATAAGCTAAGCTTTTCACTTTACTTCAGTCCTAAGCATCAAATAGGAAGAAAAGGATTATATAGAAAAAAACATCTATCTTTTTAATTTATATTAAATATATTTAGTTTCTTCTTATTTTGGATATGTTTGTTGAGAGGATGACGAATGCTTAGTTTTAGAATATTGGAAAAAATATAAAGGTTTAAAAAATTATTGTTAATATGCTCATCTTACTTGTCATCGTCAAGTTGTTAATAAAATTATTTATGAATTTATGATTAAAATTCATTTCCCTACAGACTTATAAATATATATCTAAAGAACAGATCTATATATGAAAAACTAAGAAAAAAATTAATTAAACCTTTTTATAGTTAACCCATTAGCACCCCCCAGTGATCTATTTCTAGATCGCTAAATATAGAGTCATAAATGCTCTCTTAAATTACCTTAAATTCACCCAACACTAACGAAACTACACATATGGCAAGAGAAAACATCCCTCAATCCTAATACCCTGTGTTTTTTGCGTTTGCTTCATTTATTTTGTAATAGGGATGGGCTAAAGTTCGAGTTTTCTACTTTGATCGAAAATAATTTGGGCGTTAATGGGTTAAGCTTAGCTAAAAGTGTTAAATAATACCATGAGTGCGAATCTACAATTTGTTGAATTTTAGAAAATAAGTGTGTTTTTATTGTAATTGTATTGAGAGCTATAAGTATCTTCTTGATGAGGTTTTGACCATGGTATTGATTTTAATGTTAATTGTTTGAAAAATAGGTACCATTAAAAATTATAACCCAAGATAATATAGAAACGGATACAAAAGACTAAAAAAATACCATTAAATACTATTACCATAATAAAATACCATTACCATTAGTTCTATCAAAAAAGAAATAAAGAAAGTGAAATGATAAAACTTAAAAAAATAAAAATAAAATATACTATATGGTATAAAAGTGTAATTTCATTGATAGAAGTTCGATGTGACTCAAAAAGTTAATGAACAAAATTTACTGGCAAAACAATAGAATAATAGAAATCAATAGTTTTAAAACTATTGGGCAAGGGAGTAAGTACTACAGTACGGTGGTTACAAAAAATCAACTTTCGAAATTCTTAGGTCTTACCCCCCTAAAATGTGCCAATAGGCTAAAAAATGAGATTGGCTAAGTTTCAGCTCAATCCGATAATATTAACCCGTGCCTCATCGAGGTCAAAGTTCAGAAAAACAGCGATTTTTTAACAATTGTCGTAGTTTTCGCCCCATAAAACTAGAACCGTTTGTCCCAGAAATCTGATTAGGGTGTCATTTGATAGGAAATTTCATACAATTTAACTCTGAAGTTACGGAATTTTATTTGCTAAAACGGATGGGGCGCTATTTAGCATTTTCATAGTAAAGGTCCGTGAAAAAGCGACTTCATTGCTAGAAAACTAGAACATTGCAATGTCACAAAAACTTTATCCTCCGGACTTTTTCTATTACTTTTGGTCCCAATAGATAGTAAATGAGTTTTTAAAACCCCTAAGGGAATTCTAGGGTATAATTTTTTTAAATTTTTAAACACGCATTTTGGGACTGAGAATGTGATAAAGTAGGTCCAAATACATTATTAAGAGCTTAGTTCGATAGAATACCAATGGTATAGGGCCTTAACCTTTCCCTATAACCCCTATAATCTAAGCGAAAGAAGTTAATCCTATGAGAAACTATGCTTAAAAACCGACGAAAATAACTAATTTCTTCTAATTTAATTTGTTTTTTGGCAATTGTTACTGATAGATGATAGTTCAAAATAATTTTTAAAAATGAAATAATAGATGTAACTAGATTAATTAAGTTTTTATAGGGTTTTAATTTTTACTAAAATCAGATCATTCACAATGGGAAAAGCTCATTCATGGCTCTTCTAAGCATTGTTGAAATAAATCGCTCGTCCTAAGTTTTTTTCTGTGATTATCTGTGATTTTTTAATACAAATTTAAGTATTTCCATTGCATTTCCAATCATTCACTAAAAATTAAATGAAAAGGAAGATGAAAGAAAGTATGTGAGGACCAAATTACGTTAGTTATAATAATAGTTAAGTGTAAATTTACAGGAGACTCTATTTTTAGAAATTAAATAATCACAATACCACACTGTAAAATATCGAAACTTATGAACAGTAGAAAGTACAAATAAATTAATTCGGAAATGTATAAAGAAGCTAACTTACGTAAAATAAGATACATTTTTGTTTGTTCCTCTTCTATTGAAACAACCTGAGACCGCACACCAAGATCCGCCACCTTTTGGCATTTTTAAATCATTTGTTTTACAATTAATAAAGCATTTTATAAGAAAACAATATGAAATGAAAAAAAAACTATTCATTTGTTTAGAAAATTTGCAAACGATTATTTTGAAATTCACGAAATTCCAAAGATGAGATGGTAATTAATGGTATTATGGTTATTTATAAAAAAACAATCTATTTATTAAAGGTAAAATAATATGATTTTATCAAGACCCTCTATATACATGGCCATCCAACTCCGGGTGATGACGTCAGACGTGGGTGAAAATTGACATGTTAAGTCTATGGAGTGACGTCAAAGATGAGTGAAAGTTATGACGTTGCACGGCCGAGTTGGGAGGCCTTTATATTGAGGGTCTTGATTTTATGCATGAAAAATGTGACAGAAAAATAAATTTTAAAATTTATAACTTTAATTTATTAATATAATTATTAATTATTATAATATTAATTTAATTATAATAATAATTTATTCAAATATTGTCAATAGTTTTTCGAAGTGTATATTTGGACGGCCCAAACGGCCCGTGGCGCATGCGCTGTAGGTCTCGTGGTTACGTAGCTGTCTCGGCGCTTAGTGATGGAACCAATGGAACGCCGGGCCGTGGAAATTAGAGTAGAGTTTAGTTGAAAAAAGGCCGTCCAAATATACAGTGCCATAGTTATTTCAACAATGCTTAGATAAGAGTCGTAAATGAGCTTTTCCCATTGTGAATGATCTGATTTTAGTAAAAATTAAAACCCTATAAAAACTTAATTAATCTAGTTATATCTATTATTTCATTTTTGAAAATTATTTTGAACTATCATCTATCAGTAACAATCGCCAAAAAACAAATTAAATTGGTAGAAATTAGTTATTTTCGTCGGTGTTTATGCATAGTTTCTCATAGGATTAACATTGGCAGACCAACTCTCTGTATGTTGTGACGTCACGATACTTTATGAGCCAACCTTGACTATTGGGTATTAGCTTTCACTGCTATCATCCTACTACTATTATAATTGTGAAATGTTTGTCTGGATGTTTGTTACTCTTTCACGCAAAAACTACTGAATGGATTTTAATGAAATTTTACTATAATGTAGCTTATACATCAGAATAACACATAGGCTATAATTTATAAAGAGAAAATCGGTCCTTCATTCTTTTTTTCCAATTTTTCTTCTTTTTTCACTTATTTTTCCGTGTTTGAAAACCTGTTTTACCAGTCATACAACGAGTTAAAAATAAAACATTGTTTCAAATGAGACAGATCACTAGACTTTTTCATTTACTAGATCTTTTATTTTAGTTTTAAACACTGGTTTTAAATTTGTTAATTTGTTCACTAGACTTACTAATTAACTAGACTTTTTATTATGGTTTCAAATTTGTTATTTTATAAAGGCACCAAGATATTAAACATTATCAGGAACATCGGGATTGTAAAAAGTGACAAGAACACCGGGATTGGAAAATTAGCGAGAACATCGGGATGGAAAAAATTACCGGCTTATAAAAATTATCGAGAACACTGGGATAGGAAATTTACCATAAAGACACCGGGAATACCGGAATATAAAAATTACCGTAAACACTGAGATAGGAAAATTACCGGGACCGCCGGGATTAGAAAAATTACCGTGACCACCGGGATAAGATTACCGGGAACACTGGGATAGGAAAGAGGTGCCTGGGATACCGGGATGATTTGTAATATTGCTAATTTGCAAAATTATAAATGTATTTTAAGAAATCTCTCTATATTAAAAAAAAGTTACTGTCACCGCCGCCGCCGCTGCCGCTGTTTCAGAAAATTTAATTTTTCAACTCTTTGAACTCTCATATCGCAAAAACTAATTGATAGAAATTTATGAAATTTGAAATGTTTGTAGAGGAATATTTGGGGCACATTCTCGAACAAAAAACTAACTGATGTGATAATTAGTACTGGGGTATTTTTAAGGTCAAAGTTGAAGTTTTTCTTTTTTAGCCGCGTAATCCAGTTCAGCGAAATCTATTAGTAGCAGAACTATGTTTTTTTGCAGCCTAATACTCTGAAGTATGAAGATGTGCACTACGTCGCCCTTTTTTCGAATTTCGAATTAGGTTTAGAGCAATTAATTTTTTAATTTTCGAAATTTTTTACACTTTTTCGTTTTTTTCTATCTAAAATGAAAACTAATCACGGTATCAATATGATTTTTAAAACACTTATATTCTTATTTTTTAGAAAGAGATTGGCGTTTAATTCTTTAAAAAATTCTAATTAGTTTTGGAATTATTAAGCATCAAAGTTTCATTTTTTTCATAGTTTTAGTAGGTCTTTATCAGACGTGTTTAATGTTTTTAAATTTTATATTTGCCTGTTCACTAGATTGTCACGAGCACGGATATTTAAATTAAAAGTTTTGAGGTGCACATTTTTGCTCCAAGTTTGCTAGCGATATAGTATAGACTTGGTTAATAATTATAAAATTTTAAAGATACTACGATACTACGATATTTTTTGAACTACTAGAGAAATAAATAATTTAGCTTTTTTGAGTGTTATTTGTGCCGATGGAAGGAAGAGGATTTTCGGGAAGTTTGTTTTACTCTGCTAAAGATCGATTGCAGATATTACAGATCGCGAAGCTATCTGTAAAGAGCTGCATAGCAGTTACGGGGGTTGGTGAGCGTAAGCGAGCTGGGGGAGGTAGCCCCCTATCCATTAAATTATTGATAATTTAAAAAGGAATATTTCAGTAATAGTTTTATTTTGATATTTTCCAGGTAATGATCCGAATTAAATTATTGAAAAGTTTGAGAGAAAAAAAGTTTCGATATTAAATTATCATTAACTATACTCTGTTCATTTAGAATTAGCACCTGAGACGTAATGTATTAGAAGAAATTATTCTAATTATCGTCGAAAAAATTTTCATCTGCAATGACAAGGTAGCCTAAGCAGAAGTAGTTAAAATACTGTAAAAAATCGATCACTGGAGTTGTCTGATGAGCTTTATTAAGCATTATTGAGCGTTTTTGATCCTGTTTCAGGCGCCTATTCTAAATGAACATACTATAAGCATACAAGTTCCAGGTTGTACTGGATGGTTGAGATGAAACAAGCGAGCTCTGCTCGCTAAGATCGCGAAGCGATCTTCAAAGAACTGCGAAGCAGTTCCGGGGGTTGGTGAGCGATAGCGAGCAGGGGGCAGAGCCCCCTAGTATTTAAAAAAATAAATTTATAAACTCCCCCCCGTGCAAGGCCGGGTATAACAGCTAGTACTATTATAGTTGTGAATGTTTGTCTGTATGTTTGTTACTCTTTCACGCAAAAACCACTGAATGGATTTTAATGAAATTTTACAATAATGTAGCTTATACATCAGAATAGGACATAGGCTATAATTCATAAAGAGAAAATTAGTCCTTCATTCTTTTTTCCCATTTTTTCTGCTTTTTTTCACTTATTTTTCCGTGTTTGAAAACCTGTTTTACCAGTCATGCAAGCCAATAATAGGAAACTTTAGTAGTACCCAAGGTATATAAACTAACAAGGTATGCTCATAAGTGACGTCACCCAGGATATAAAATAACGGACCAATCAATGACGAGCATATCAGCCAATACAACGCCATTGCAATGCAACAGATCGTAGATACATCAGGATTAATTGGGTCGATATTATTGAAATTCATTATTTAGTTTGTTTTAAAACTTATAAATAAAATCACCCACTTATTTAAAAAAAATAGTATAAAAATATTAAAAAAGATAATTAAAGTGACAGACGATTTTAAGAATACTATTTATGAATCTCAAATAAAAATAAACAAGCTGACTGGACTGTAAAAGGATCATTAAAGGTAAATGCACTAAAATTTTGAATAAATCCATTATTAAATTAAATTAATTAGTTCTTAGATTTTAGCTCATTGTTTTCCATATTTTCAAGTACTTGATTTATTTAGATACTGAATATTTTTTGGAACAGCGATATTAATTTTATCATAACAAGAATGTTCTGAAAAGTTTTCATGATTGAATATTTGCTTAATATTTTGTTTTCTTTGTATCAGCAGCTGTTTTAATTTCATTTATACAAGTTAGTAATTAAAATCAATAAGCAGAGAGATTGAAGCACATCGTTGTAGAGCTCAAGGTTCATATTTTTGATCGGCTATTATTGAGTTAAAATTATTGTTCTAATTCAAAACACTTGATAACCTATAAACATGTTCGTAATTGTGTCCAGTGTAAACTGTTATAAAAGTTTCTTTGGTCCTTATTTTAAGAAAAATCGCCAAAACTAAGCATTTTCCCATGCTGTGAATAGGGAATATATCCTGGGTGACGTCATTTTTAAAAGCCACGCCTTTTTCGCCGGAAGAGCATACCTTGTTAGTTTATATACCTTGAGTAGTACCAGTGTTGTAGTAACTAGGCAATTTTATTAATCTCTATATAAATAAAAACGTTTGTGACTGTGTGTGTATGTATGTGTGTTCCGCATCTCCTTTTAGACCACACCGAAGGCGTGGACATTTCCTCCATTTCAAGATTTTTTCCCTTTGAAATAAATATATTTACTGAAATATATAATTTTTTTCATGGAAAACGAGTTAAAATTAAAACATTGTTTCAAGAGACAGATCACTAGACTTTTCCATTTACTAAACTTTTTATTACAGTTTCAAATTTGTTATTTTATAAAGGCACCAAGATATTTAACATTATCAGGAACATCGGGATTTTAAAAAGTGACAAGAACACCGGGATAAGAAAAATTACCGGGACCACCGGGATAGGAAAAATTACTGAGAACACCGGGATTAGAAAATAACCTGGAACACCGGGATAGGAAAGAGGCGCCTGGGATACCGGGATGATTTGTAATATTGCTAATTTTCAAAATTATAAATGTATTTTAAGAAAACTTTGAAAAAATAAATTTATACACCCCACCCGTGCAAGGCCGGGTATTACAGCTAGTCATTTTCATAAATCCATCACTGCGAGAAAAAAAAATATTGAAATTGAATGGTTATTCTTTGTTTTCAATCCAAAGGCATAATATAAATGAACCCAATGTATGTAAAAATTTGAAAGTTTTCTAAAATAAATTTAATTGATTAGTTTTAGGGGATTTTTAAAAAAAAATAAAATTGGTTATTGATACCATCTTTCTTCCGCCTAGCCATTTTTCCATTAAATAATAAAAAATTAAAAAATAAAGCATTTTTTCAACGTTTACCCAACGAACTTTTTAATCTTTATTTTGAGCTTTCCCTAGGTTTCGTTTCACTTTTAAATCATTCTGTTATACTTATTTTCGCGTACTAGTTTTGTTTTGTTATTTTAACTAGTTTTGTTTATTAACATTGCAACTCTTTATTCGTAACTCTGTAAACTTATTTTAGGGATGTGGCAACAAAAATTTTGAACTGTTATTTTTGAGTGGATATGACGAATCCGTGAAATCCTATGTGTAATTTTGTATGTTCAAAATATTTTTCTCCAATACTATGAATGGTTCACTTATGGTTACACGCTACAGTTCTAGTGCTTATAAGCACGTTTTTCAGAGTCTCTCAAGCGAGTCATTACAGAACCTACTATCTGGATGACTCTCCAGAAATTCATCTGGGTAAGGAATTCAGATCAGTAGCAAAACTCATAGGCTTTAGAGAATATGCCTACTCGAAAAACGAAAATTCAACCTTTATTTCGAAGGTATTTATTAAGGATTCAGCAGGGGTAGTAGTAACCTTCGTAACTCAACTTCATTCGTTGAAAGCCCCAAGCGACGATATCACGATATTTTCAAAGGATTCAAACTTAACGTTTAACACACAAGAACTGATAGATGATGAGAGAACACATATTGGATTTGGTGATAGTCTAAGTATATTGTACAAATGCAATTCACCCATTCATACAAAAGTTACATTCCTATTAACTGCATTCAAATCTGACAGATGCAACAGCTTCCATGAATTCAGGTGAGTCTTTCTCCGATTGTGGTTTTATTCAGACATTCGTTGTTGTGTTATAAGGTCTGATATAAATGGGTGAAAACGTAAGTAAGAGGTAGGCTCTGTAAAATTCGGTTACTCAAGGAACATTTTAAAGTTTCATATTTGTAAATGTTAATAGAGAAAGGAAACTAAACTAGAGTGAAAAATCTACTTATTCTATTTAAGTATATTTTATAAGGTTAATTTTTCTTTCATTATTTAATATATCTACACAATATCATGGAAATTCAACTTAACCACCTGTTCATATCTAAAAATTGAGAATATTGATTAAATTTGTAACATGTGTGAAAGTTTTTATTTATCAATTACTATTTCAAGTAGCAGACATATCGCCAATTTCTATAATTTTTAATCTAGTATATACAGGGTGTTTCAAAATTGCGTTGCACGGCTTTTATTCGGAACCAGCGCCTCCAAGGGTCATGGATGTAAGGTCTACCCCTAGGTAAGTGACCCTGGAGAATCCATTGAGATGACTAACAGCGCCCCTAGCGGCGAAATTAAAAAGTTAAAAAAATTAATTTAAAAACTAAAGGAGATAGAGCAAAAACCCCAGTGAGAGTATTGTTGCCAACGTCAAGAAGAACTCGCTGAAAAAAATTTGATCAAAATATCTTGAAATTCGCGGAGATATTAGCATGTGAAAATAGCACTTTTTCAGGGGTCAAAAAATAATAAGTTCGCATATTTCCAAATTTTTCAGTGTTATTGTGTAGTTTTGTGTTTTTTTAGTTGAAAGAACACAAAACTTAATCAAAAAATCAAAAAAATTTGCAAATATGTGAGCTTTTCATTTTTTGACCCCTGAAAAAGTGCTATTTTCACATGCTAATATCTCCGTGAATATTCAAGATATTTTGATCAAACTTTTTTCAGTGAGTTTTTCTTGACGTCGGCAACAATACTCTGGTTGGAGTTTTTGCTCTATCTCCTTTAGTTTATAAATTAATTTTTTTAACTTTTTAATTTCGCAGCTAGGAGCGCTGTAAGTCATCTCAATGGATTATCCAGGGTCATTTACCTAGGGGTAGACCTTACTTCCATGACCCTAGGAGGCGCTGGTTCCGAATAAAAGCCGTGCAACGCAATTTTGAAACACCCTGTATTTTAAAAGTTAGTGTTTTCAGTATTTGGTGATATTTCTGTTATTTGCTGCCCAAAATGGCTTGATATTCAATTCCGTTAATAGTTCCCGCTAAATATCACCAATCTCTTTTGGACACTATAAAGTATAAATATTGCTAAATAATTTCAAACTCATGTATTAAAATGTTAAATTAGATCTATAACTGTTCAGTTTGTCTTTAAAAATTAGAAAAATTTGTTTGCATTTGAATATTTATAGTTAGAAAGAGATTGGTGATATTTGTTGTTGTTGTTGTTGTTGCTTATCCTCACATCTGACATTTGTCAGATCAACTCCATCAAGTTGTTGACCGCCAAAAAGTCATTTGGTGAATTTGTTGGTGATATTTAGCGGGAACTATAACGGACTTTAACCATGATTTTTAACGGGACAGATGAGGGAATTGCATCTATGACGATATTTTTAAGTTTTACCTTAATAAATTAATCCCATAAAACATTTTTATTCGGGCTATAAGGCCGTTGTCGAGTGTTGAAAGGTTTTAAAGGTTAATAAATTAACTTATAAAGATTTGAGTGGATATCAGAAATGGCGAACCAGCTAATTTAATTAATAGTTATATTTATGGAAGCTACAAAACTTTTGCAATATTTGATTAATTTGTATCCTAAGTACCTTATTAATTATTTTATTGGGATACAAATAACTGAAAAGTGCAAAAACATTTTTGACAAGGACTTTCAAACCTCTCATACACATAAACAGTTAGTTGCAAACACTTCCAAACATCTAATGAACCAGTTACGTTTTTCGCCATTCTTCTAAAAACTCCATGACCTAAAGAAGTCACAACTCACAAAGCGATTCTTTACGTTGTCCAGGTGCAAGAACAAGCTGTGCATTTGGAAAGAGCTGACGTGCGACGAAGAGAACAACTGTGGAGATGCATCCGACGAGGACTATCTGGTGGCCCAATGCACCGCCGAACTGTCTTTCGAGTTCCCAGGAGTTGTCACTATTATTATCGTTTCCCTGATCCTGTTGTTTTTGGTTTCGCTCATCACGTTCTTCATGATCAACAACTGGAACAAGAAGAGACGGGGTAGTGGAGAAACCGATTCCGAGACCGCACAACCAGATCAAACCGATAGCGGTCAAGGAAACCAGAACCAGCTGGGTTCGACTGGTAGTGCACATTCAGATCCTCTCCCATCACCGAGTTTCGATAAACCAGATGGTTTTGATTCGGGTCAGGGTCCTCCGATACCTGAAGAACAGGATACCACCGATAAAGCTGCATCTCCTGATTCGATCCCCCTAGTCGGTTCAGGATCCCTAACAAGACTATCTAGCCAAGAATCTACCAATTTGGCTGAAAACAAAAGGAAGAAGTCAAACAGTTGAAATTGGAGAATTGAAGACATTCTAAGTACAACCTCTCGAATGTGTTACATTTCGTGCTCCTGGTGTGGAAAAAGAATACAGCCAACACATCTTAAAGCTGATGAGCTGACCAGCTGTCATCATTACGTTCATTAAGTTATCATAAGGTTATTTTTCAAGGTGCAACCGTCTCAAATTTAAAAGCCAACTGCATGTTTTTCAAGTGTTTGTCCCATTTTTTATTATTTACATGTGAGATGATGTTTCACTGAGTAATAATAATAAACTATTCTTTTAAATATCAAGATAAACTGAAAGCATTGAAAATTATATGGATATAGAATTTCCCCCCTTCTTAACGTTTAAAATTACCTTTTACCTTTTATACTCATAAAGTTTTTGAAAAAGCAATATCCTACTACTATTATATAAGTGAAAGTTTGTGAGTATGTGTGTGTGTGAGTGTGTTTGTTACTCTTTCACGCAAAAACTACTGGATTTTAATGAAATTTTTCAATAATGTAGCTTATATATCAGAATAACACATAGGCTATAATTTATAAAGATAAAATCAGTCCTTCATTCTTTTATTCCCATTTTTCCTGCTTTTTCACTTATTTTTCCGTGTTTGAAAACCTGTTTTACCAGTCATGCAAGCCAATAATAGGAAACTTTAGTACCAGTGTTGTAGTTACTAGGCAATTTTTGTGTATGTATGTGTGATCCGCATCTCCTTTCAAACCACGCCAAAGGCGTGGACATTTCCTCCATTTCAAGATTTTTCCCCTTTGAAATAAATATATTTACTGAAAATATAACTTTTTTTCATAGACTAGGGGGCTCTGCCCCCTGCTCGCTATCGCTCACCAACCCCCGGAACTGCTTCGCAGTTCTTTTAAGATCGCTTCGCGATCTTAGCGAGCAGAGCTCGCTTGTTTCATCTCAACTATTCAGCACAACCTGGATCTTGTCTGCGTATAGTATGTTCATTTAGAATAGGCGCCTGAAACAGGATCAAAAACGCTCAATAATGCTTAATAACGCTCATCAGACAACTTCAGTGACCGATTGTTTTTACAGTATTTTAACAACTTCTGCTTAGGCTGCCTTGTCATTGCAGAAGAAAATTTTTTCGACCATAATTAGAATAATAACTGCTTCTAATACAATACGTCTCAGGAGCTAATTCTAAACGAACAGAGTATAGTTAATGATCATTTAACATCGAAACTTTTTAAAACTCAAACTTTTCAATACTTTAATTCGGATCATTACCACGAAAATATCAAAATAAAACTCTTACTGAAATATTCCTTTTTAAATTATCAATAATTTAATGGATAGGGGGCTACAGCCCCCTGCTCGCTTACGCTCACCTACCCCCGTAACTGCTTCGCAGTTCTTTTAAGATCGCCTCGCGATCTTAGCGAGCATTCCCTGTAACTGCTATGCAGCTCTTTACAGATCGCGAAGCGATCTGTAATATCTGCAATAGATCTTTAGCAGAGTAAAACAAACCTCCCGAAAATCCTCTTCCTTTCATCGGCACAAATAGCACTCAAAAAAGCTAAATTATTTATTTTATTATTATTTGTTCAAAATATATCGAAGTATCTTTAAAAGATTTTTAACCAAGTCTATACTATATCGCTGGCAAACTTAGAGCAAAAATGTGCACCTCAAAACTTTTAAATTTAAATATCCGTACTCGCGACAATCTAGTGAACAGTCAAATATAAAATTTAAAAACATTAAACACGTCTGATAAAGACCTACTAAAACTATGAAAAAAATGAAACTTTGATGCTTAATAATTCCAAAACTAATTAGAATTTTTTGAAGAATTAAGTGGCAATCTCTTTCTAAAAAATAAGAGTATAAGTGTTTAAAAAAGCATATTGATACCATGATTAGTTTTGATTTTAGATAGAAAAAAACGAAAAAGTGTGAAAAATTTCGAAAATTAAAAAATTAATTACTCTAAACCAAATTCGAAATTCGAAAAAAGGGCGACATCTTCATACTTCAGAGTATTAGGCTGCAAAAAATCATAGTTCTGCTGCTAATAGATTTCGCTGAACTGGATTACGCGGCGAAAAAAGAAAAACTTCAACTTTGACCTTAAAAATACCCCAGTACTAATTACCACAGCAGTTAGCTTTTTGTTCGAGAATGTGCCAAAATATTCCTCTACAAACATTTCAAATTTCATAAATTTCTATCAAGTAGGTTTTGCGATATGAGAGTTCAAAGAGTTGAAAAATTAAATTTTCTGAAACAGCGGCGGCAGCGGTGACAGTTAAAGCCCTAGATCCTCTACCTTAAGTAGCGACATCACGCTGAATCGGCCGCCATTGTAGGGAGAACTCACTACTCGTGACGATAAGCAAGACTATCCAGACTAGTAGTGAGTTCTCCCCACAATGGAGGCCGATTGAGCGTGATGTCGCTACTTAAGGTAGAGGATCCAGGGCTTTAGTGACAGTAACTTTTTTTTAATATAGAGAGAAAACGAGTTAAAAATAAAACATTGTTTCAAATGTGACAGATCACTAGACTTTTACCAAGATATTAAACATTATCAGGAACATCGGGATTGTAAAAAGTGACACAAGAACACCGGGATTGGAAAATTAGCGGGAACATCGGGATAGGAAAAATTACCGGGTTATAAAAATTTCCGAGAACACCGGGATAGGAAATTTACCATAAAGACACCGGGAATACCGGAATATAAAAATTACCGGAAACACAGAGATAGGAAAATTATTACCGGGAACGCCGGGATTAGAAAAATTACCGGGACCACCATGATAGGAAAAATTACCGAGAACACCGGGATTAGAAAATTACCGAGAACACCGGGATAGGAAAGAGGCTCCTGGGATACCGGGATGATTTGTAATATTGCTTATTTACAAAATTATAAATGTATTTTAAGAAAACTTTTAAAAAATAAATTTATACACCCCACGCGTGCAAGGCCTGGTATAACAGCTAGTATATTTAATAAAACTTTTAAAGAGTAGTAAACCGGGCTCGATTTCAGCCGGAACGGCACCGGCGTTCCGGAACCACTTTTTCGGAAAATATTACTATTCTATTTTATCATCGCATTTTTTGTACATAAGCTTTTAGAATTTCCCTTTTGCTTCAAAACGTCTAGTAAAATTACAATTCAGACTATTTTGTACCGAGAAAATACGTGGACTCTTGGCTAGCATCTGGTCAGCACTCTGCCTCAGCCGTCAAAAGCAAGGAGAGATTGCGAGAGATACAATACAATGAGGACTAAATGAAATTTTGTACTATACAGGGTGTTTCAAAATTGCGTTGCACGACTTTTATTTGGAACCAACGCCTTCTAGGGTCAGGAAGTAAGGTCTACCCCTAGGTAAGTGAGCCTGGAGAATCCATTGAGAGGATTTACAGCGCCCCTAGCGGCGAAACTAAAAAGTTAAAAAATTAATTTGAAAACTAAAGGAGATAGAGCAAAAAACTTAGTGAGAGTATTGTTGCTAACGTCATGAAGAACTCACTGAAAAAAATTTGATCAAAATATCTTTAATATTTGCGGAGATAATAGCATGTGAAAATAGCACTTTTTAGGGGTCAAAAAAGAAAAAGTTCGCATATTTGCAAATTTTTCAGTGTTATTTTGTAGTTTTGTTTTTTAAAGTAATTTTAAAGAACACAAAAATTAATCAAAAAACCCCTTTTTAGAAATCGAGCCCTGGTAGTAAGTTTTCTTATGTTTAAACAGAATTCAGTACATAAGTACCAAAAGTTTCCTAGAATGAAAAAAAAGGTATTTACACAGTTTAGATGGTGTCGCGAAAAAACCGTTCAAAACAAAAACCGTTCAGACGAAAACCGTTCAAAAAACAAAAAAACTCATACCTTTACACATGTAATAAATTTATTTGTTTTTTATTGAACAGTTTTTGCATTGAACGGTTTTTTCGTATATCCATTATCGATTATTATTTGGAGTAATACTAAAAGCGAAGTAGAGTTAATTCGAACTTTTTGCACATAGCTTTTTTTAATGCTTTATATAAAAAAGCTTGAAAATTTTTCTTAGAATTCAACAGAAGAATAATTCTTTCCGAGAAATAGCTTCATTCACTGTTTTTAAATATATCACGAGAAAATAGTCGGAATATTTCTTGAAAATATGTCATGGCCCTTGAGGTGTTTTTGTAACTGTCCATCTTGGATTTATCAAACTAAGTTCTTTTCCTAAGCTTCTTTAGGTGGATAAGAATTCTGAATTTCCCGTTTTAGAAGCTAGTGTATTTGCTTTCCATAAATTCTACCAATGTGCTTTGTTTTAATACGTCTATTTTAAATGTTAAGTCTGTTAGGGCTTAGGCAAGAGAATGTTTAGAGAGTTCATGGCTAGAAGCTTTGCTTACTCTATTGTTTTTTCATAATATTTATCTTTCTGTTTTTTAATTCTTAAAAATTTGAGTTTGGGAAAAGTCTAGGTAATCCAAGGATAAAATTATAGCTAATGTCTGTCATGAAATATACAATAAAAATAATATTCATGGATGTTGAATTTAACCCTCAACTACATTAGTGGTTTCTTTTAGTGCTTAGTTTACTCACACATAATTTCTTTTTGGTCTATTTAGAACAGTGGTTTCCTACTCAAATAAGTCTACGGACCAATTCACTTAAATTTGAACATCTGCGGACCATCTCTATCCTTATCTGTAACTTCAAAATTTTAACTTTTTTCAGTGCATTCCTTCTTCATAGAGGGTCTAAAATTTTAACTTTTTTTCTGAAGTAAGGGAAACCGAGTCTTACAATGTTTTTAAATGGAACTTAGAAAATCAAACAATCTATTAAACTTGAAAGAAAAATTAGCATTACATTAATTTTATATCTATTTAAAATATACCTTTTATAAAAGACATTTAACCATTTTTTCAAGCTCTCGCGAAATTCAGCAAATAAAATAGAATCCATTATTAATTATGATAAAAAAATTCTTTTTTTTTCAGCAATATACCTTACAAATAAAAACTTCAACTTATGTCATAGGAGAGGTTTAAACCTTAACTATGCAACTTTCCTCATCTTTTATGTAAGTATAGAAGAGGATAATATTTTAAAAATGACAATAATTGTTCTGATGAGTGGAAATGGTGTTGGTTTTAATCAATCCCAGTATCCTCTCATGGATCTGTTAACCCTGGAAGGGTTTACACCTACACACAAGTTACAGGTTTAAAGAACAATAGTAGAAAGTAGTTATTTTTTTTCTTTTTCATAACCAACAAAGAATGTAATATTATGTTATTAGTAGATTTAAATTTGAAAGTACTTAGCTTAAAATTAAACTTAAAGACAAATGAGATAACCGAGAATTGTGTTGATCACAAAAAAGCAAAATGGAAAGGACATGCACTGACTGTGAGTTGTGGCAGAGGAAATTCTATAGGCCAAGCAAACTGATGTTCTCCCGAAAGAAACCGCGTCGAAAGTCAATAATTATTTCAAAGGAGCGATTAAAATAGAAAATAATTTATGTGTTCAAAAACCTCCGCATTTTCGGCAATAAATTTTTCTCATATCTTCGAACAAACCTATTTCGCTTGTGTATCTCAGAAATTTCCTCTTTTCATTCCACGATTTCTTAGATAGACCCTCTGTCTGACCATAGCATCCCAGTTTGAAGTGTCTTTCAACACTTCCACGCTTCGCATCAAACCAAGTTTAAGTCCGATCATTCGATTCTTTATTTGCCCCAACCCGACGCCTCTCAGTTTTAATTAATCTCATATAATACTTTTCCACATCATCCATTTCCGTTTCTACTCTGTAATAAACTACTGTTGAATAAAAGTGTGGCAAATAAGAGAAATGAACAGATAATTCAGGAGAGAAAGGTAACTTAAAAATTTTTTTATTTATGAGACGTATGATTTTTTACTTATGTTTTTGTATCTGTGGTGTTTTTACTATTTCCTCGAATGTGTGATTAGGAAAACAATTTCTTTTAAATTTCCACACATTTTTTGGATAAGTTTAAAAATCTTCTCACGGACTCTGAAGGCCTCATGGACCACCAGTGGTCCGCGGACCACCTGTTGGGAACCACTGATTTAGAATGTCCTACGTTTTTGTCCCCCTATCGAAAGAAAGTTAATAGCTTTTTTTTCGTTACAAAATATTTATAGTTACTATATTACTTTGGTTTCTCTTCAGTAAATCAATTCTTGCCCCTACATATGGTAGCGCTTTAAAAGTCAATAACCGTTTTTAAAGTGAATAGTAAAGGTTAAGTGTTTGACATTATGGAAGGTGAAAAGTATTGGAGAAAATTGTAAAATTTGCTTAACTGTTTATTGATTATTGAGAGAGGAAGTAAATTATTTAACTTTAAAACTATCGAAAGAATTTTCTGTGTAGTTTTGAAGTACCTATAAGGTATTTTATGGTCACATTATAAGAAAAAAGAAGATCATTTCAATTTACCCTAACTTGTTTATTTAATTGAAGATGAAGATTTTCTCAAAAAATAGTTAAGCTCCATCCAATGGGTTTAAGAACTATAAATAACCCTAATGTACGAGTATTAAGGCTTTTCTCTGACTTGCACCGTTTAAAAAAGATTTGAAAACTTCGGGCATCATTCCAAAAAAATCTTCTGAACTTTACACGATCACACCCAATCCTGAAAAGTTTCATAACACAATAATCTAATGCATCCTAGGCAGAGCAGTTGCATTCAGATTCTTAGAACTTTTTTTCCTAAACGAACGAAAGGACCATTGGTCAAGCGAACCATTAGCACGTCCGGCCAGGGTCATTACGCAGTGTTTTTCAGATATTTCCGTTCCAAACCTGTCACGTTCGCTGCAGACCCTCTGTCCATCGCATTAGCATTGCTTGTGGGGTCGCGTGCCAAAGTGTTTCTTTGGCATGATTTCAAAACACGTGAGAATCATATGGGTCTGTTGTGTTTCAAGTTGGGAGTTGACCTTCTGGAAATTACTGTCATTTTGAGGCAAAAAATAAATTTCCCTTTCAGGGAACTGAGAATGATCTTGGTACTCAATGGAGATAGTATTCCGATTGGAATAGAGGGAAGGCGCATCCACTTCCATTGTAGAGTTGGATTTTTCTAGATATTATATTAGTTCTCAGTTATTATTACTGGTTTGGTAGAGAAATTCTAATATTTTGAACATTGAAGTGATTTATGTTGATACTTTGTTATCACTACTACTTTCTTTGAAGTAAGGCCTCTTTTTATCTTAGTTCCCAATTATAGTTTTAATTCTTATTATTAAAATGTTTAATTATGTTATAAAGACTTATTATCATGTTTTGGATTTGCACCTTCATCAATCATTTTTATTTTGGTTTTCAAATTTTGATTTTCGTAGTGATGTAGTGCAGTGGTTCTTAAACTGTGGTCCTCTGACCCCCGGGGGTCCCCAACGCCCTCCTAGGGGGTCCGCATGAGATACCTTGGGGAAAAAACCTTTTATTGTTTCCCCAAAGAGTTTCAAAGTGTGATAAAACAGTCCCCCAGCCCCCCTCTACTTATAATTTTTTACTTGAAAATTCTGTGGTTCACAAGTAGCCATTTTCTTCGTAACCAAAAATGTCTCAAAATGAGATAAAACACTGCTTTTTGAGGAAAATTTATCTGGAGGAGACCCCCGACCACCTATTTTTATTACTTGGGGTAGTCGTAAAACTTTAACATAATGTGGAATGTAACTTAAAACTACTTCTAAAACTCAACGTAAAATGTTTTTTTTATTTCTAAACTTCTAAAACTCAACGTAAAAAGTTTTTTTTATTTCTAAACTTCTAAAACTCAACGTAAAATGTTTTTTTTTTATTTCTAATGGCAGGTAATTGAACAGTTACGGATAACAGAGTTCATTGACCAACAGACATGCCGTAATTAGTACGTAAAATGTACTCGTTAGGTGTTTACCCCTCAGGTGTATCCTCGGCGAAACCGCCGAAACTTAAATCTAGTCAACGGCTTTTAGTGTTAAAAATATTGGAAAACCGCATTGTATAGATATTACATTAGGGTGGTCCTAAGTATAATGGTAATTTTTTTTCGGAATTTCTTAAATCTAACTACCTAAATTTTTTCCGAAAGGGGTAGTAAATTACTGGTAAAAATTTTATCTGAATCGGTAAACATGCCGCAAAAGGGATGAAAATCTGAAAAACATCAAAATTCTGAAAACTTTGAAAAAATCCCAGAATTTACTTAATGAATGTTAATGAATATATTTTAATATTTATTCGAGAGATAATACTTGAACATGAAGAATATTGGCCTTTATAGTATTTGAAAATTTTTAAAAGGTATTTTTTTGCTCCTCATTATGCGTTAAAATATTGTTATATTCTTCAATGAACTATTGATTCCCCTTTCTGCAGAATCATTTACAGCAGACGAGCTACTGATGGCTTTAAACCCTTCCTGATAATCTCCAAGCTAGTTTCACGTTAAAGTATCCCTAGAAATAAATTCTGAAGATAACTTTAAAAAGTTTGAAGTTTATTTTGACACAAAATTGGCTAGATTTTTCTTTGAGAGTTCTGCTAGTTCTTGAAAACTAATTAGCAACTGCTCAGGTACATGGGTAGATTCTTTCCCTTTAAACTCTTTGGCCATCAAATCTCTTTGCTGTGTGGGGACAATCTCATTAAAAAAGGTAATATGTTCTACTGCAATTAAAGATAGTGAAGATACGAACAAACAAGTTATAGTAGTTGGGAGCGATACAGACTTATTAATTAATCTAACAGCGTGATGTTCTCCAAAAAAATCGCTGTTTTTTTTGCGACCCCAAACAACCAATAGAGGACATAAGTATTTCTATATAGCTAAAACTCAAGATATAGCTTGATATAGCTAAAACTCAAGAAACTCTGGGCCCAATGAAAGATACAATTCTTTTTATACATGCAGCTACTGGATGTGACACAACCTCGGCAATTTTCAGGAAGGGCAAAAAATCTGCTTTCAAGATACTAATAAGGAAGAATCCTCATCTGCATTGCCTAGTTTCACAGTTTAATATTCCTTAACTTGATACCCAAAAAGTTGTTGAAATTGGTGAGATATTTATAAAATACCTTTTCGGAGGAGAAAAGAATAATTCTCTTGATTCTTCCCATAATACTCATTACCTTAAAGAAATGAGAAAAACTTCGAATTTTAATCTAGCAGTTCTTCCCCCAACTAGTGCAGCAGCTTCTCAACATTCACTTCAAGTTTACCTACAGGTCCATCAGTGGTTAGGAAACAACCTAAACCCAACTAATTGGGGTTGGTTCTTAAAGGATGGCAAGTTAAACCCGGTTCCCTCAAATCTTCCTGCAGCTCCTGATGCACTTTTACAGAGTTTTATGTGACTGTAAAAATAGTAGTACTAATAATGACTGTGATGTGAAATGTCCATGATAAAAAGCTGACCTTCAATGTAAAAAATTTTGTAGCTCTTGATTCGGAGAAATCTGTGAAAATTCAGGTCCTAAATCTACTGAATTTGATTAAAATAGTGAAGAAAACGATTAAAGTTTCTTACTTTATATATAGAATTTTTATGTCTAAATACATTTTTAGTAATAAATAAATACAATTTCGGATTTTTTTGTTATGTACTAATTTAATATATTTATTCCAGAACATCATTTTCTTAAAAAGCTTCTTAAATAATCTTCTTAAAGTAAAATAGAATACCTTAATTTTAGTTGTTTTCGAAAAAGCTTGAGCCTATCAAAAAAAAATCTGAAATCTGTCAAAAGAGACCAAGGACACTATTAACGTTAGTTATAATATATTTAATGGTCATCATTACCAAATATGCCTCCATTTAAAATGGAATATCTCGGTCAATTTTCAACGGATTTTCAAAAATTTTTTTACAAAATAATCCTGGTTTATAGTACTTTTAAAAAATTCTAATTAGATTAAGGGATTTTTATACGGTTACAGTTATAAGGAAAAACATGAAAAAAAACGTAAATTTTTACATTGATGTCATTTAACTCTCTGTATTCCAAATTTACAAGTTTTTTCCAATTTCCAAATTTTTAAATTTTCTTTTATGGAAAAAAATTTATTGAAACTCATAAAGGGACTTTTTTTGAGTATATAACCTTTTACAGAATTAAAAAATATTGATTTTTTCCTTGGTTATGAATGAAAGACTGATGGCTTGGCGGCCATCTTTGATCACCATTTTCGAATGAAGCCGGCAGGGGACTTAGGAAGAACTTAGGGAACTTTTGAGGTTTGGTTATAGACGTCATAGAGAACTTATCCTGAAATTTTCAGCGAGTTATGAATTAGTGCGCTAAAGACCCATTTTTATGCCTTAATTTACTGGGCTATAAGGCAACTGTCTCCTCCAAGAAACCATCCACGACTAATCTTTTTCTTTGATATTGTTAGAGATATATTTTTTAAGTTATTCCTCTGTGTAGAAAACAGTCCCCTCCTGAATTTCAAATCTGGAAACCAGGCCCTAATGTAAAACTGAACAAAAAATATAATCTCATACCTTTTAATCCTTGTAATTCTTGATAATTCAAATTAACCTCGTTTCTGAAAATAAACATCTTTAAGCAATTAATTATTTTAGTCATCCACTTAGCATAATGTAAAGCACCCGGCTGTCTAAATTTAATCATTTTTGCTTCTCGATAACCTTAAAATGCTATTGTCAACTGTAGAAACTCTTAAAAGTGATTCGGTTCAAGAGTTCAAGATTTGTTTAGCCTCTTCCAATAGTGTTTTTACAACCTCATTTTTAATGCCAGATGGGTACTTTGATTTATCGATAACATTCCAATTTAATTGAAAACGTTTAAATAAAAGTACATCAGGTTCAGGATATACAGTAACACAAGCTTCAAATGCTGCTTTAAACACTAATTCATAAATTTACACTAATTTCAGAGCATTAAACTGTAAGATTTTGTTCAAAGACCACATTAAAAGTTTTATTGGATTAAATACATTATTTCCCAGAAAATTATTTCATATATTTGTTATACCTTCTATTAGTTTTAAAAAGCTTGCAAATAATAATAATAATAATAATAATAATAATAATAATAATAATAGAGTAAAGTAAAAATTTATCCTTTCTTAATACATATAACAGAAGGCAATCTTTATTACCCTAACAAACACCATAACAATTCAGAAACGGTTAACATCATTCTCACTCGACGAGTTGAATCTGATTCGACAAAAACCCAACCTTCTCCCCAAACAAGCGAGGCTAACATTTCGGAACTAATTCTTATTCTAGCCAAGGAGTGGCAGCATTAGTATTCAATTAGGCAGATAGGAGTCAGTCTTGAGACACCCTCTTGACCCCTCAAGCACCCTCAGTGCATTAACAACCGGGGGGATAATGCATTCGGGAAGAGGAAGAAACCGCAGAGGGAGGAAGGGAGTGTTGGAGGAAGAAGAAATTGTAAAAACCCTTCTCGGGGATGAGGAGGCTATTTGTCTAGGAGTAAGATGGACTATTTTAGAGGTGTGTGTGTGTGTGTGTGTGTGTGTGTGTGTGTGTGTGTGTGTGTGTGTGTGTGTGTGTGTGTGTGTGTGTGTGTGTGTGTGTGTGTGTGTGTGTGTGTGTGTGTGTGTGTGTGTGTGTGTGTGTGTGTGTGTGTGTGTGTGTGTGTGTGTGTGTGTGTGTGTGTGTGTGTGTGTGTGTGTGTGTGTGTGTGTGTGTGTGTGTGTGTGTGTGTGTGTGTGTGTGTGTGTGTGTGTGTGTGTGTGTGTGTGTGTGTGTGTGTGTGTGTGTGTGTGTACTTACGTTTTGAACAAACCCTTAAAACACAACTTATACTGTTGAGAATGCCACATTATCTTTTATTCACACTGCCCTTAAACTGTGCAAATTTTCAACCGATAGGCCTCCAAATTTCTGTCGCTAGGGACCCCGCGCTTTTATTCCGTTTTGTACTTCGCGCCTGAATATCTCCCGAACGCTTCCACTTAGACTTCTGGCTGTTTGCATATAGTTTGTTCTATATGTCAGCTATACATATGCAAACAGCCAGAAGTTTCCGAATGAGTCAGGTTTTAAGATTTTTCTGCACCTTTGGTGACTTCTGGCAGCCCTTTGTCTTCCACTTAATCTTCTGGGAGTGTTACCCTAACTTTTACTCACATTCTTCAATACATTAAGCCTATGTCCAGCCTTGTAGCTCGTCGGCCGTACATAACTTTAATATAAACATTCGAAAATTCGTTTAGTTTTCTACAACCCTTATAACACAACTTATGCTTTTTAGAATGCTACATTACCTTTTATTCACACTCTCCTTAAAATGTGCAAATTTTCAACCGATTTCCTCAAAATCTCTGTCGCTAGGGACCGCGCGATGTTTGCATGTTCGACCCCCCCTTTCACACTAAAAGCTTCCACTTAGCCTTTTGGCGGTGGTGACATACGTTTTCCCATCATCAATCGAATCTGTTTCAGGTGAAATATCTCGTGCACCTTATCATTCCCAAAATTTGCATCCAGCTCTTAGACCATCTATATATATAAAATCCAAATACCATTCATTCATTCATTCATTCATTCATTCATTCATTCATAACACTCATCACGAAATCTCCAAATCTGCCGGACCGATAGGCTTGAAATTTGACAGAGACCTTCCTCTCAGCCATTAGACGCGCACTAAGAAACGATTTTAAAATCGAACGACTCCTTCCCTGCTTTTCGGCGCTTTTTCGACTCCGTTTTACCAATTGAAATAGCATTGTGCATTGTTGAAATGCATAAATTGCAGTGTTTACTTCTCTATCTTAAGGCGACGTCTTGCCTCACTTGATAAAATATAATTTGAAAACAATTTATAATTTACAACGAAACTTAAGAAAAACAGTGTGAATATCTGTATTTAAATATAATAACAACTACAGAAAACTGAAATAAATTGAAATAATTAAAAATTAACTTTCTTTAAAATTTTTATTTTCTCAAAAATAAATATATTTATGGAATAGCAAGAATTGAAAAGTTTCCATGGAAACAGCTAAATTTTCATTGCTTCATAGCGGGCATGGTTTACTAGACTATTATCACTAGATTTTTATTGTAACTAGCAATCAGTTTCTACTTTTTCAAAGTAGCTTTTAAAGAAGTTGGTTATATTAATAAGAAGACAGGCTTTTAATAGTTTTTTACTTGATAACTTTTTATTTCTTTTTATCTAGGGATTTTTTAAATTTATTTATTTTAATTTATAATTTTTGCAGAAATTTAAAAGGATAGCGGGGATACTTTATGAAAATCCGATTAAGATTTTAAACACTAGATTTAAAATGACAGAGGTTATTTAAATTGGATTGTTTTTATCACATGGAAAGGATAAATGTTTAATAGACAAAAAACCAGGTTGGAAGGAGATATCACAGTTGGAACTGAGATGAGAAAAAGGCACCGGGAATACCGGGATGAAAATTATTGGGAACGCCGGGAAATGAAAAAGTACGAGAACACCGAAATATGAAAATTATCGGAAAAACCGGAATATAAAAATTATCGGGAACACCGAAATAGGAAAAGGTACCGGGAACACTGGGATAGAAAAAGGTACCGGGAACACGGGGGTATGAAAAGGTACCGGAAACACCGGGATATGAAAAGGTGCCGGAAACACTAGGATATGAAAAAGTATCGGGAACCCCGGGCTATGAAAAACTACCGGTAACACAGGGATAGGAAATGATACCGGGAACACCGGGATATAAAAAAGTACCGGGAACAGCGGGATATAAAAAAATACTGGGGACACCGGGGTGATTGGTGATACGAAAAATCGGACATACCTATAACTTGAGAGAACTTTAAAAAAGGAATATAATGCACTCAACCCGTGCAAGGCCGGGCAAATCAGCTAGTAACGTATATATTGAAAAGAAATTGTATAGTTTAAGACTGATTTTAATCTTAACTTAAACAATGATAAGGGTAGCTCCAATACCCATGTAGCACACGAAAATCGATCGATATTGTATGGACGATATTGGCCTTCATCAAAATGACCCTATCGTGAATATCGGCCAATCGCGATGCTCGACCTTAGATAATATCGAACAACACTGATTAATCTCGTATTTGCGATATTCGTTTTTATCGATATCAGACAATGTCGCGAATAGCATTGGCCAATTTCGTTCAGTATTGATAAATCCTGGACATTAATGATCAACCCTGGATGTTCGATGTTCGTCTTGTACGAGATCTATCGATGTCATGCGGTGTTCGCGACCCCCTGAAAACATCGGATTCGAGATTACTGAATATAGATCAGAACCGTTTTCGCCGCAGAAGCAGAAGCACGCGGCGCAAAGAGCGCTTTCGCGGCTGTGGTTCGCATGCTGCTGGGCTATCAATCATTTTGCTGTAGAGATCCAGATTCTGACATCCTACGATATTGGTCACTCTTAGAACATCATTGGCCAATGTTTTTGTTCTACCTGGAAAATATCGGCCAATATCGGATTCGACAGAAAAATTACATTTTTTTTAGCTGATGAATATTTTAAAAAATGCTACCAGAATTCGAAACAGGCTTTAAATATCACTCGGAAATGCAATACACAACTAACTTTTTTTTTCATCGCTATAAAAATGTCACTCATTATCAATCAATATCCCACCTACAATAGAAATTTTAGAATGCTGCCAAACATCGGCCAATATCATTTCTACGACTTTGAATTGACTTGTGATCTTGTTTTTCTGACACCGGTTACGCAACGCCATATAATGTCGATCGAAATCGTCATGGCGACATTGACTTCTCGGATATTGGGCAATGTTAATCAAAATCAGTTCACAGATATCATCTTAAGCAATTTTACCAAAACAGGGGTAAAAAGGTCCAATTAAATATTTACACTAATTTTTCATCCAAATGACGTTAAAAAAAATGTTTTTCAATATATTTTTTATCTCTCTCTCTTATAAAAAATTACACAATATCGATCAAAGCTGTCGGATATCGTGATTCCGATGTCCGATATTCTACGATATTCGCGATATTGGCCAGTATTGGTACATCGTTGTCCAATGTCCGTGTGCTACCTGGGTAGAGTAAAATTTTAGGTTCAATTCCGTAAACGTTCCCGCAAAATATCGCCATGTTTTTTAGACACTAAAAAGTAGAAATATTGCGAAATAATGGATAAAAATGTTTAGTTAGATCAATAAACTGTTAAGTTTATCAATAAAATTTGTCAGAAAAATTTGTCGATATTTGAATACATGGAGCTCAAAAAAGTTTGGGCGATATTTAACGGGAACGTTAACGGAATTGAACCGCATTTAACATAGCACGCAGCTATTTGAATGTAAAATAGGAAAACGGAGATATTCCTTCATACTATGTAGATACCTGTTAGGGACCTTAATTATTGAGTTTGATTAAACTAAATGTTAAATTAAAATTTTGAAGTAATTTACTAGTTTAAAGATTGGATTGAAACATTGCAGTTTCATCACTCAATAATTTAAAAAAATTATATTCCACTGTTTATTTAAACATTTTACATTCTATTAACTGATTAAATTGAAATCTTATGTTACCTCTAGGTCAGGGGTTCCCAATAGGTGGTCCGCGGACCCCTGGGGGTCCGCGGGCTGTGTCCAAGGGGTCCGCGAAATGTCACAGAGAAATTAAGTATTTTTTTATTTTCCTTAATTTGAAGTAACCATTATCCTACTCAGCAGTTCATTCGTTAGTTTTGTTAGTTAATTGTCACTGTAGTACAAATAGGTTAATGTAGGTAGCGCAGCCTCTGTTTACCACCAAAGATAATCCATGTTTTATTTTTTGCAATTTTTTATTGACTAAAATACGATAGTTTCGGTTTTGAATGCATCGAGTTTCGGTTTTGAAATCGATTTTTGCCTGAAATCGATTGAAAATTTAAGTCTTTAAGTTGGTGACGCGAAAAAACCGTTCAGTGCAAAAACCGTTCAGACGAAAACCGTTCAAAAAACAAAAAAATTCATAGCTTTACACATGTAATTAATATTTTGATATTTTATTGAACGGTTTTGGTATTGAACGGTTTTTTCGTATATCCTTTAAGTTCAAGGGGTCCTCTTCAGTAAAGTAATTGTAAAGGGGGTCCTCGTCAAAATTTTATTGGGAACCCCTGCTCTAGGTAATTCCTCTATTAGTTTAATAGACAATGTAGTTATTCGTCAATTGTAAAGGAACAATCCGAATATGCATCACTCAGCTCCATGGATACTGATAATGATTGAGAGTCATAAGATTTCTATTAATTTTCCATCCATACTAGTCCCAACGATAATATATAATCCGTATCGCGACATCCTACAAATCTTGCTTAGTGGTCCTATAGTCCTATATATATACGTGTTCACCTATAGTGATCAGGAGATTTTCCCATTATGCAAGACCATTATTGTTATAAAGCTCTAATATACGACTGGAATTAAATTCCAATTCCAGAGGTAACTCATCACGCTAAATATAGAAATCCAAACACTCCACGGGGGATAAATTCATTGCGCCCATCTTCAATGTTGAGTTTAATTACGCTTTGTTTGAATGCGCGCCCACACTATCTAGGCAAACCTGAATACGATGTGTTTCTGTGTAGTATTTGATTGCGATGTGTGTTCCTGTGGAAAGGATGTTCCGCTCACTCAGTGGCCAATCAATATCGGGAACCATTCATTTGTGAAACATAATGAAATTTGGGGTATAGTCCGAGAGGGTATTTGGTTATTTGGTTTAGGGGGGAAAGGTTGTTCATCACTTATACGTGAGTATGCAAGAGGACTGTTGATCTTTCAGAGGTGGATGGAATGAAATGAAATAAAGTGGATTGAAAATGAAGAGTTCAGTTACGTGTAAGACACTTTTTTAAATAGTCAAATTTTGTAGTGTTATAACTGTAGAAGAGAAAAATGAAAAAAAAAACAAATAATATTTTAAACAAATACTCACAAGTTGTTTTACAACCCTTAAGATACAGTTTCTTATTCTGTGAATCAGTTGATTGTCAGTAAAATTATAAGGAGAAAAATTCATGTTATATCAAAAGAAATATTTCCCTGGGAAACGGTTTAAAAATATTACCTCAAGGACTGACATTTTTGGACCGTTTTGCTTTACTAAAAACTTGGCTTTTAATTTTCATTCAAAATATTAATAATTATTTAGTATTATAGATAAGATTGAAATTGGATTATTTAATATTTCAAAAACATTTTAAGTAGTAATTTTGATCTCGAAATAAAAAATTAATAAAAGATAAAGTTTTGATCTTCATAAAGCATCAGAATATGTATAAGATACGTTTTTCCATCCAAGAAAATCTATTTGAAAAAAAGAGGCGAAATGTTTTCGAATCCTCTAAACTTTTAGGCTTAAAATTTATTCAATCAACTTTCCCAATACCCTCTTTTATAATCTTAAACATTTCCAAAACCCCATTTCAAAAATACTCATCATAGAAAATATATATCGACACGTAAACCTTTGAAACCTTAACTAGAATCATGTGGGGGGAAATTAAAACTTAAAAAAGGGGACTCCAGAATTCGGTTTATTTTTTTTCTTACTACAGTCCACCTCCCGATTTCAATTTAAACCCAAATTCCGAAACTTCTTTCCAAAAACCTCTGCAAAATTTATGAGCTGAAAAGAGGAAAACTGTTGGAATATGAAACTGTTTTAATTTGGGGAAAGGGCATATCGATCGGTTAGGTTCTTTAACCGACTTTTTTTCAGACCTCCTTGAGGCGTGTAACTTGAATTCTTTTAATCGAGCCAAATTAATCGAAATTTCGGATAAGTTTCACACATTAACGTTATCACCAAGGCAAATTGGTAATTACTTTTAGAAAATATAAATCCCCCTTGCTTGCTTTTTTAATCTATTTGCTGATTGAAAAAATATTAATAAATAAAGCCATCCGGTAGCAAAATTCCCGCCAACAGGAAATAGTTCCCGTCACTTTTAGGTTGCTTTTTGTATGCGCATATTGAATTTATTTCCAACTTGTAACATCCTCTTTGAAAAAATGGTCAAAAACATTTAGGTAACAACTGACACTGACTTATTCCATGCCACCTAAACTTATAAGGCCGTAGAAGCTCAAAATATTGAGTGATGTCATGCCTACTATTTCACGTCACTGACACGTGTAAGACAACAGCGCAACAGCGCAAGTCTGAAGTCTTGCTCGCCCCACCCCTACAGTTTGATAGGTCTCCTCAACTACTGTGAACTAGGGTGGAGCGAAAAACACGAATTTTCGAATTTCAATTTTGGTTAGCTCCAAAAAGTTGCCTTTTAGTGCCAAAAGAACACCTGTAAAATTTTATGAATTTTGAATAACTCCTTCAGGTCTCTACCAGGGCTCATGTGTTTACAAAAATAGGTTTTTACTATAAATTTCCCATTTACATTGTTTATTGGCAAACTTTTCTGCCAATTTTGTGTTTTTAATATAAAATGTAACTTTCCAGGCCCCTCAATAGATTTTTTAAATGAAAAAGTTAATGAAAAGGCACTAATAAATGTAAAGTACAGGTTAAATGTGCTACAATACATGGGTGGAGCAAAAAAATTTTTCCCCGAAATCGGTGTGCTGCTATTGCTTAAAGTTTGTGGTTGGTGGTCCTAATAACCTATAAAAAATTTGAACTTGATCGGATAATATCTTCAGGTCGCACTTTTGAGTTGAAATATGAAAATTTTATGAAAAATGTAAAAAAATTTGAAAATTTTCCTAATAATTTCTAAACGATCCCGATGATATTTTATCACCAATAATTACAGGTATTGCTTGTATGTTGCTTAACATTAGCTAATTAGAATCTTTGAATCACGCAAAAATGGTTTAATAATTCTTCAAAATTCGTCAATGGACTATGTAATGCAGTTATGTTAAAGATATTTAATTACACTATGATGGTTAGAAACAATGTTTATGGAACAAATCCGGCTGACTCTTTTGTTAAAGTACCCCCTGTGTCCGAATATGACCTCCGTTTCACCACCAACCTTTGCTTTTGGGGGGACGTCCACAAATTTATTTAAATTCCTTTTCGGTAATTTTATGCCTATAAATTTAGTTTTTTTTTAGTATTAAGAGATTACTTTACACTTTAAATTTCTCATGAGAGGTCAAAAAGGTTTCATGTACTAAAAAATCAACATTTTTATCTAGGTGATTTATATAAAGGCAATTTTTCCTTATTAATTGAGAAAAATCTATGTAATTGATTACGAGGGGTTTCGCGTTTTAATGTTATACTTGTATTTTTCGCCTAACCAAATTTAAACAATATCTCATCCACCTCTAAACACTCCCAAATAAAAGAAACCGGAAAAGAACCATCGAAGTAGTATTTAGTGAAAAATATAAGAAAAAGGATTGATAAAAAAATTTTCAATGATTTTTTACAAGTAATATGGAAAAATCGCCTTTTAAATATATCACCTAGCTAAAAATGTTGATTTTTTAGTAAATAAAAATTTTTTGATCTCTCATGAGAACACAGGGGGTAATTTAACAAAAGAGTCAGCCGGATTTGTTCCGTAAACATTGTTTCTAACCATCATAGTGTAATTATATAATATCTTTAACATAACTGCATTACATAGTCCACTGACGAATTTTGAAGAATTATTAAACCATTTTTGCGTCATTCAAAGATTCTAATTTGCTAATGTTAAGCAACATACAAGAAATACCTGTAATTATTGGCGATAAAATAACATCCGGATCGTTTAGAAATTATTAGGAAAATTTTCAAATTTTTTTTACATTTTTCATAAAATTTTTATATTTCAACTCAAAAGTGCGACCTGAAGATATCCGATCAAGTTCAAATTTTTTATAGGTTATTAGGACCACCAACCACAAACTTTGAGCAATAGCAGCACACCGATTTCGGAGAAAATTTTTTTTGCTCCACCCAAGTATTGTAGCACATTTAACCTGTACTTTACATTTATTAGTGCCTTTTCATTAACTTTTTCATTTAAAAAATCTATTGAGGGGCCTGGAAAGTTACATTTTATATTAAAAACACAAAATTGGCAGAAAAGTTTGCCAATAAACAATGTAAATGTGAAATTTATAGTAAAAACCTATTTTTTGTAAATACATGAGCCCTGGTAGAGACCTGAAGGAGTTATTCAAAATTCATAAAATTTTACAGGTGTTCTTTTGGCACTAAAAGGCAACTTTTTGGAGGTAACCAAAATTGAAATTCGAAAATTCGTGTTTTTCGCTCCATCCTACTGTGAACACGTCACTTGAATTAGACACACCGACACACGTGCCGAGTATTTCAGATGGGAGAAAGTTTGATCTGAATTCTTTTTGCACAAAGATGGAGAAATTTGGAACTAAAAATAATAAAATTAAAAAAGAAATGGAATTTTAATAAAAATCTTATGTGATATTTAATTAATTATTAATATGAATTAAAAGTTTTTTTAATTCAGTTTCTGCATTGGGATATCGAAAACGAAAAGAAAGAATTGCTAGTAACTCAGGATTGTTAAGGAATACTCTCCTAATGACAGAAGGGGTAAAAGAGCAGAATAATCCTGATCTAAAATTTGCACCCAATCCTTGGATTGGACACCTAAGATTGCACCTAAAACCAGCAAATCTTTCTGTTGATGCATTTATTACGTAAAACTGATCTAAAAGATGAAACACCAGAGTTAATATTTAACCCCCTCCATTGTAATCGTAATTTTGAAGGCTTAAAATATGTCCTATCATGAGTTTTAAACCTCAGGACGGAATCAACTTGAGGTTTACGATCTCTAATTCACTTCATCACTTCTGAAATATTCGGCACGTGTGTCGGTGTGTCAAATTCTAGTGACGTGTTCACCGTAGATGAGGAAGACTAATCAAACTGTAGGGGTGGGGCGAGCAAGATTTCAGACTGGAGTTGCGCTGTTGTCTTAAACGAGTCGATGACGCGAAATAGTAGGCATGACATCACTCAAGATTTCAAGCTTCTACGGCCTTATAAGTTTAGGTGGCCATGCTTATTCCCTGTAACTATGCAGAACCGGATATCATTCACAAGAGAGTGTGGGTGTGAGATTTCTCGCTAAAGCACCTCCCCTTCTGGGATGCGTGGGCCGAGGGAAAAGTTTGGGGGGATCGATACCTTTCCTGGAACCAGATTTATCCTCTTCCTCCTTTTTCGGGGGGATGATCTTTTTCCCACTTCTTTCGAGACCCTGGATACTCCTTTTTATCATCCCGTGATCTTGGTTTAGGAAGAAGAGCACATCGACGTTGATTCTGTTGTGAAGTTTATCAAAGCCTACTGAGAAGCCTAGGAAACAAAATACTTCGATGGAAAATGAAAATATTTGACGCGTTTTTTTTCGGGCAAGGAAGAAAGTTCGAAACAATGTCGAATCGCCCATGTGTCGTTATGAGCGTTTCGAGAGACAAGTCCTGTAAAGTTTATTGTATGGAATTCTCCTCTTTCCTACAATGTTAAAAACCTCGATTTTAAAAGTAAATTTTATGGAAAAACTGTGTGATACTTAAAAATGTCTTCAAGCGTGAACTTTAAAAGTAACTCAACATTTGGTGATAGGAAAGGTATTGAGAAAGCCATAATTTAAAAGGAAGAGTATTTGTTGTTTCGTATTTAAATTAAATTCTTTTGTTAAGAAGTTATAAGAAAATTACTTTTTCATTTCAACAATTTCAAAGCTAAATCCTATGTTTGAGTCCTGGAAGGCCATGTTTACTAATTTATCATTTATCTTATATAACCACCAATATTTTGGGTTATCTACCTTGTTATTTGTCAATCTCCCTTTGAAAAATATTATTAGATGGAAAGGGGGGTTTTGTTTACGTTTCTCAATCTAATTTTCTTTTAAAAAATTGCCTAACATCACTAGTGCCATAAAACCAGCCACATAGAATCTAGTAAACCATTTTTTATAGCACATCTCTTTGTGTGCAAAAGCACGCTTAGTTATCGGAGACATTCTACCTCATTATAGTTACAATGACACAGTCCGTTAATTCCCATAACTAAGGTTTTAGAACCAAGGGAGTTGAATGCTTGGTTGAATTTTCATATCTTAAGGTCTAATTGGAGTAATTCAACGATAATTTTTAGCATGTCGAAGCTAGAGTTCTAGTTCATGAGTTTAGTATTAGTGTCCCAATTATACATCCCTCATACCTGGGAACCAAGACTGGATTATAACCTAGATAATCGATATTATGCAATGTTATTCTGAATATACAGTGCATAGTTTTCCTAAGAGATTTTCTCATCTTGGAAAACGCATTTTTTTGAGTTTCCATTCTTTAAGAAATCATTAGTTTTACACTCACTATAACAGTTCTAAATAAGTCAGCAATGCTAAATTCTGAAGACTAGATTACACCTAGATTACCTCTTGAGAAATATGTCAGCAAATAAACGTATTTTACAACTGTTTCCTAATCGAAACTAAGTATTTTTAAATAAAATAACAATAAGTTGTAAAACTAAGAATTAAATAAACCGTAATGTCAGTTATTTGTATCTTGGTTTTTAATTGGAATTAAAAATATGACCTAATCATAAAGAATTTTTTACACAAATTAAACTTAAATGATACATGGTATTTAATGATACTTTGACACTTCCTATTAATGTGCTTCTAGGATGCCAAGAATATCCAGAATGTCAAAAAATGATTATTCTTATAAGTCCATTATGAGCTATTTTTGTTTTACCTTGGGAAATCAATATCTTGTTTGTGGTTTGTGGTACTTTTGGCATATTGAAACTGTAGTTATTTGGAATATTTGCATTTTTATTTAAGAGTACTCCGTATGCTTCATATCGAAAATTCGATTTAATTAGCGATTAATTTTTGAAACAGTCTCTATATTAAGATACTTTAATCAAGGACGTTTAGCCCTTAACTTGTCACGCCTATATTTGTATAACATAACTAAGATACGTTCAAACTATTTCACTATATGATGATTATAAGTTTATTAGTTACAATATGGAAGGGGGGAAAGTTTGATGGTAAAACAGAAAAAAACACAGCAACTTTAACAATCAGCTCCGCTAGTCAAGTGTAGAATTTTGGATGACGTTATTTTTTTTGGATATTCACCATCGGCACCATTCCCGATTGATTGGAAAAGTTAATATCTATGTATTATATTTTATCGATGTAAAAATTGTGAAACTCGTGCAGTTGGAGACTGACAGTAGAATTATAACCAGCATACTACTTATTCCCGCTGTAAGCTCTACTCTTTAGAAGTAAACTCTACAATGATAGATCCATATTAATAACAAAACATAGTATGTGTCAAGAGGAGGATAGGATCCTCCATTCAGGATAACTCCTTTTATTTTTGATAGTGAAATAAATGGGATAATTTAAAATAACAGAATTTTGTGTTGTGTATTAACCGAATTTTAAAAGTAATCACACACAAGGGGAAAATTCAGGGAAAAAGCATGAAACATACCACTAAACAATGGTTCTTACAATTTCTTAATACGTCAAAGTTCATTCAATATTTTTCATTAGGAATTATTCAGAAAATGCAGCTCATCCACTGCACTTTTAAGTGCTTACGCCACTTATTCGATAAGGTCTCTGAAGTTTCAATACCTACCAATCTTATTAGGTTTGGTGTAATTTAAAAGAGAATAATTGCTTCCACAGACATGTCTAAATCAGAATTCTTATTTAGTGAAACAATCCTCCGTGAACAGCATGCAATTATTAAGGAAATAATAACCTCGACGGAAGAGAGAAGTTTTGACACGTTAGGGTAATGGAATTTTATAAAGTCATTTATTTCCTAGACACTCCCCTCAACAAATTAGTGTTTTCATACCGAATTGGATTTCCATCGACCTGGCCTCCAAGTGCCCTTATTTACTCTGATAAATCTAATTTTCTGAACTCTGATCCTTTTCATTTTTCATCTTTTGAGGAGAGAAAATGTTTTAAAAGAGTTTAACAAAAGTAGATTGTTCAGTTTAAAGTTTCAGGCATATTTATGTTTTGTAGCAGAGAAGAGGTTAGGGTTGTTTTTTGAGAATTTAAAAGATCATTTCTCTCATGAACTATATTACCTTAAAACTTGTATTATGTTATTGATTATGACTCCACATGGGGTGGCTATTTTTTCCTCCTTTTAAAATTTTTTTTGAAGGATATTTAAAATTACTAATTTGTTTGTCTGAAATTCTTAAATTTGTCCAATTTAAAAAACCATTTCTTTAGTTTACATGTTGTTAATGACTTAAATTATATTTACATCCAATCTAATTAAGTAGGTAAAGTCAAATAATTATGCAATGTTATTTTAAAGAAATATTCAGCCGCTTTTAGTGTCCCATTAGCCCCCACTTTCCTTTATATCTGCTGCACATTAATTGGAAAATATCCATTACCCATGCATATGCATAATAATAAGTTTTCATCCTATATGACGTCTTTTCATAAAAACAAGTCGTCATAGAGGTATAGTTCTATGGACAAATTTCATCCACATTACGCAAGGAATCTTTCTGTGCAGAGTTTGAGCGGACTAGTTGAAACACCCTGTCTAAAGCTATCCCCCATGAAACCCATGGCTAGTCACAAAAGATGATGGTTTATTTTTACCTGCGGATGAAAAGGTCACCTTTGATGGAACGCTTTCCTATTATGGGGGTATCGCGACGCAATGAAAAATTCTATTTCCTCGAATCGAACTTATCCCTCCGAAAGAATTCTATTTCCCAATCCAATCTCCGCGCGCCGTGTCCCTCCCAGATGCTGGGCTACAATCGCCGAGTACCTCTTTGTTCCCGCAGCTAGTTTATGCGGCTCCACCAGTCGGGCTTTGAAAGAAAATTGGAGATTACGTCTCTCTCCCTTCCACAGTACAGCACTCGACACAAATCCTTTTTAGAATTTATGTGGGAGAAAACCGACCGTTTGTGCGTGTGCTTTCGTCACCTGTTTAGGGCGTCTGGGTCTTTGGTTGTTTGTCTGTGACGGTCGCGAGTTCTTGATTCTTTTCGCTTTTAAGTCCCCCCGCCAGCTTTACTGGAATTTTAATTTGGTTTTGTAAAATTTATAATAGAACGCTACCGGAGATGCGTATTAACTTTCTCCACTCTGATAAATCATTTGTAAATTTTTTAGCGTTTTGGTCGGGATAACCATCAGTTGTTAGTTAGTTACCAACTCTTTTACGGCAGATGAAAAAAATATTTTCTTTATTTTTGCTCTATCAAAGTGGAGAATGTTAATTCTCATAGGAGACAGAGTAAAATTCTATTTACTAAATAGAAATGTAAATAGAAAGGTCGCTCAGTGCGAAATTGGTTTTAAAATCATTAAGCTGGTGAACTGTTCAAAGAAAAGGAAGAAAGGTATTCAAAATCAAACCCTAAATAACTAAATCTCAGCGTGTTTTCTTTAGATGTGACGGAATTTGTAAGGAATATAATTTATGGAATTTGAATGAACCATTAGCCAACTGCGTTTTTATAGTAGACTTAATGAAATTTCTCTTACTTTTTTGCATCCCGTCTGTTTAATAGTCAGATTAATTTTCATGACGGTCATGTACTATACATAATTGATTGTGAATTTACTTAAATGAAACTTGCATGTTCATGAAGAGAACTTCTTTCCCTTAATCTCTTGAGTATTCACTTCTACAAAAATAACAAAATAAAACTTAAAATTAACGTAAATCTGTGTGAAAGTGCATTTATATATTTCATTTGTTAACAAATACTTGAAATAACCTATAGCTGTTACCGATTTATTTTTCTGATTTATAAACCATATGATTTTTCTGATTTTCACGAATATATAATTTTTCCTGGTGCATTTTTTCTTACATGCCATTTTTTCTTACAGTGTCAAAAATGATTGGGATATTTGTAATGAAGCGTTATTTTCACTTCATGGTGAGTTTACAATTTTACTTTTAAACCTGCATTTCTTTTTCTGTCAGTTTTCAGGGTTACGTACTCAACACATTCTTCCAGAGATTAATAGACATGGATAGAGTATGTATTATTAATCATTGCTCCAGTCCAGGGTAATCCATACGCCATCAATATCAATCACATTATTCCACCTCTTGAATACCTAATACTGATACTGGTTACGCTCCATTACTTTCAACCTTTCAAATAAATAACGTTAAGGCAATTATTTCACTCCCTGCCGTCCGCTTTGCTCGAAATGTCCGGAGTGATAACTTGTTATCTGCAGCAGGTCCTCCTGCGAAAGTTGCCGAGCCACTTGCATCAGTCAATACTGCCCGGGAACGTAGCCTCTCTCCGCTGCCAATCGATATAGACACTTGCTCCCCGATGTGCCTTCACAGAGGGGTTCCCAGTTCGCCTCCCGATGATGCATATTCTATTTTGAGTCCCTCTAACAACCCCGGTGCCCCGTCGAAGCAAAAATGGGAAAGTAGATAGTTTCTGTCTTCTTTAAACATTGTAAATACCTTCGAATGGGGGTGGCTTGGGACATTTGGGTAATTTTCGTTCTGTGTTCGGTAGAAAGTAAAGAGCTGGGTGGATTTGGTGATGGAATTTTGTGTTCGTAATAAAGTATACTTCATTCCTGTGAATCGTAATATTATACATCAAATACAACTATGTGACGTCAGAAAGTTTACGAAGAGTTCCACCTATGTATTTCGAACCGAAAATACGATTTATCTTCAATGTTCCGGTCAAAGTATCATGTTGTTCTTGTTGAACCTGTCTGGCCAAATGTTAGAGACTATTTTTATTTGGTAAAAAAAAGAAAGAAAGAAAGTTCAAATTTGAAAACATCTGATTATGTTTGAAAAATTTCCCTTTTATGCTTAAAATGTTAAAAAGCTTACAAAATTTAAACATGAACATTTTCATCATTAAACATAGGGTCACTTGGGAAAAGTGGGACCCCTTTTTGGCCTAGTGCATTTTTGTAGCCCAATATAAAAATTTTGAACGGGTTATATTTTAACTTATTGACTTATTTCATTTAAGACTTTATCCATAAAAAAAATTTATTATTAGTTTTTAAAATAAGGCTTCATATTTTTCTTAATTGGTCTTTTTTTTAAATGAGAGGGGTGACCCACTTACCCCAAGAGATGGGCTAAGTGGGCCACCCACTCTTTATTTATATTTAAAGTAAAGCAAGCAAACAGAAAAAAAACAGAAAAAAAAGCAAGCAAGGAAGTAAGTGGATCTTACTTGATTAAGTACAGAAAATATTTATATAAAATATTTTATTGCAACTGTATCCATCTTTGAGAAATCTACTCTCATTACAATCAGTATGACAAGGTAAGAATAGAATGAAAAACAAAATAAGTATTTTAAAGAGTTTTGAAAGGCCAAAGGGATATGTTTTACTTTAACATATAAAATAGTGTTGAAATTAATAATAAGGTTGATTAAGATTTGTTTTGGCATATTAGTAAACATTGTAAGATGAAAAAGAAATCGGACACACTAAATGAGAATGAACACTATTGATGAGATATTTCACTTAACTCACCATAACTTAAATTAAAACAAAACTTGATATAAAATGTTAATCAAATTAACTTGAAGATATAAACATTGAAATAAGTAAAATATTACAAAATTTACTAAAAATAGACAATGCTATACTAAAAATAGAAATTTTCTGAAAATGTTGGGGGAAATTGCTCCTATAAACCTCCTTGTATCCGCCCATGTCTTCAGTAATAGTTCTTATATCATTAGTAATGTTCGGCACTAGTTAACTAAAAGTAGTTGAAAAGTAGTTAACTACTAGTTGCAACTATAAGTTAACTAGTAGTTCAACTACTTTTGGTCTTTTGGTTTAGAGTAGTTGAACTAGTAGTTTAACTACTTTTTTCACCAACTACTAGTTCCAACTACTTTCAAAAAGTTCAACTACTTCAAAAAATATTGAAAGATCAAAATTTTAAAAAATATTTTACATCTACTAACAATGCTATTTTTGGTGATACATTTTCATATTTGGCAACCTTGAAATATATTTCATCCCAGTCATTGACATATAAATGCAACCCTTTTTTGAAATCCTCTCTAGAAATTAAGGCGTTCAGGGTTTTCTCTCCTGGAAATTCTAGCAATTTGAAAAGCGGTTTTAGGCTAGGTTTACGAGGATTCTAAATGTTTTTCCTGCATTAAAAATTAGTAAGGCAATACTTAAAAATAAAGGCCCAATTTTGTGCTTAAAATATTGTTTTTCAGGCTAAGGGGGTTTAGAACCCTTAACCTCCCTTATAAAGGGTGGGCCGAAAAAACTCATTTTTTATTTCGAAGTTGTAATAGCGCAGAAAAGTTGTGAATTATATGTGAGGCGGAAAGCGAAAAGGGACCTCTTGTCGGCAAAGTTGATTTCGAGAAAAAGCCAAAAATCCGGAAGAAGGTTAAAACTATTGAATTTTTTTTCTCTCGATTTTATCGATCCTTGGACCCTTCAGAACCGAATTTTAGCTGTTGGAATCATTCCTTAACTGTGAAAAATAACGAAATGGTAGAATTTTGAAAGTTTAAGGTCGTTTTTCGCGAAATCCACTTATTCTATTAAAACTTTTAATTACTGGTGATTCGTCATTTTTTGAGCTACAAGTATGATGGTCTTAAAATCTTCATAAATCTGTACAGATTGAGAAAAAAATAATAACTCCATTTCGACGAACGCTGACAAGAGGTCCCTTTTCGCTTTCCGCCTCACATATAAACAAAGAAAAATAAAAAAATTTCAAAATCGGTTAATATCTTCTGATCGCGCATAGGCCCCAAAGTTTGGCAAAATATGAAAAAACTCCATTTTTGTGATTATTTTTTAACCAAATCAAAGATTAAACTATCAAATATTGTTCATGATTTTTTATGTGGAACTAATATAGTTATAGACATAATCTTTCAGGTTCCATTCTTCTATCACTCTTGTTTCGTTAGATATAATTTTTTAATGTTCATACAAATTTTGTAAAGTTGTTTTTCCTGCATTTTTAAACAGCTAATAACTCTAGAACTATACAACTTAAAAACCTGAAATCAGTCCCATTTTGTTCGTAAATTTTTTGTCGTTGATTTGGTGTGCATCATGATCATTATTTTTGAAAAGTTTTTTTTTTAATTTGAAAAAGTGAAAACAAATTTAATAAAAAAATTTTAAAAAATTTTCTTTTGAAAATATTAATAGCCTTTTAACTCTTAAAATGAACATAACTTCCCAATTTCAAGTTGAAAATAAAATTTAATCATGTATAAAAAAATAAAAATATCCGTAATTTAGTCAAATCCCTAAACATTCCCTAAAATTATACACCAAGAGCGATTCACCCATGGAAAATTTATCAAATCACTTGAGGGTGTTCATATGACTTAAAACATGTAAAAAATGTCACATAAATTTCAGAAAATAAGACAATTAACAGATTCGATTCAAAATCTTATAGTGCTAGTTCCCAACTCTAAGTTAATTCAATTTGCATGAATTTTACCTGAATATTCCTTAGAAATGTGTTTATATCCAATTTTTTATGTTCTAAAACTTTTAATTTACTTTGATTTGGCATGTTAAAAGTAAAAACAATTCGATACAAACATAATTCTTAGTAATTTTTAGGAGAAATGTGTGCATGCAAGTTGAATTAACTTAACTAGCACTGTAAGATTTTGTACCGAATCCATTAATTGTCGTATTTTCTGAAATTAATGTGATATTTTTTACATGTTAAGTTATATGAACATGAACACCCTCAAGCGAGTTTATGAATTTTCTATGAGTGAATCGCTCTTGCTGTATAATTTTAGGGATAGTTTAGGGACTTGCCTAAATTTCCATTATTTTTATTTTTTTATACATGATTAAATTTTATTTTCAACTTGAAATTTAGTAGTAATGTTCATTTTAAGAGTTAAAAGGCTATTAATATTTTTCGAAAGAAAATTTTTTTAATTTTTTTATTAATTTTTTTTCACTTTTTTTTTAATTTTTAAAAAACTTTTTGAAAATGTTGATCATGATGCACACCAAATCAACGAAAAAAAATACGAACAAAATGAGACTGATTTCAGGTTTTTAAGTTATATAGTTTTAGAGTTATTAGCTGTTTAAAAATGCAGGAAAAACAGCTTTACAAAATTTGTATGAACATTAAAAATATTAAATCTAACGAAACAAGAGTGATAGAAGAATGGAACCTGAAAGATTATGTCTATAACTATATTAGTTCCACATAAAAAATCATGAACAATATTTGATAGTTTAATCTTTGATTTGGTTAAAAAAATAATCGGAAAAATGAAGTTTTTTCATATTTTGTCAAACTTTGGGGCCTATGCGCGATCGGAAGATATTAACCGGTTTTGAAATTTTTCTTCTTTTTCTTTGTCTATATAATTCGCAACTTTTCCGCGCTATTACAACTTCGAAATAAAAAAATGAGTTTTTTCGGCCCACCCTATTATATACTACACTTTACCGACTAATATAAATACAACTTAGAAAACTTTAAGACACCAAAAACCTGTACACCTATCAAAAATTGGCGAAACTTCAGCCATGATATTTTTGCTATAGGTAAGAAAAAGTAATCGAAAATTTGGGGGAAAATATCTTATGAAATTAAAGAGACTAGTTAACTAGTAGTTAACTACTTTGGGAAATAATCAACTACTAGTTACAACTACTTCCAAGAAAAAGTAGTTAACTAGTAGTTGCAACTACTTTTGCCCAGACTAGTTGGTAGTTGGTAGTTAACTACTTTTTGACCAGTAGTTGCCGAACACTAATCATTAGGGACCCTCTAGAACCACTTGCATCATAATAAGGGGTCTCACTCCATAAAGAGGGGCCCGCTTACCCCAATAGACTAAAATAACAGGGTAAGTGGGACTCCCCGTTAAACACTTCTAAATCAAAACTTTTATAAAAATTGAAATTGCAGTATGTATTTTAAGTTAAACTTTGCACACCAGTTGAATTAATATCAAATTACAATAAAAATTTAGATGGAAATATTTCTTTGAAAATTGCATCTTGAACTCTCCAAAAAATCCATTCTGGTAATCTATTGTAAATTAGTTCTACAACAATCTTAAAAATAAATTAAACAAAAATCAAATATATGCAAAATCCATCAGTGTGACAAACTGTAACATAATAAATGCGAGTAAGTGTGAAATTTCTTGTCCATAATAAAGTTTGAGAGGGTAACCCACTTACCCCAAGTGACTATCTCAAAATAAAATCGGTCCGAAATAACAAAAAACTTTTCAAGAGACCAGGAAAAAACTAAAGAACCTCGTAACATTGAAATAAAAAAAGGAGAGATAGAGACATAAGATCTACTCCACCTAAAACAAGTGGAAATTGATTAATTTATGAAATTGAAGATCACATTTCTCTGTGTTTTTACATTAATTTGTTAGAAATGTATGAAGTAAGCGAAATTGAACGCGCAAAAAAAAGAAACTTTAACTTTGAAACGTTAAAAACAACTTATAGTTTAAAGTAATAATTTTTTATAATACTTTTTACGTTATGTTTTAACGCATACAAAGTGGAATTTAAATACATTTCACTCTGTATAATACTGCGGAGCAATCAGTATAGATAGATGAGTTGCCTGACTTACAAAACAACACTCCCACCGCTTGTTTTTACTCCAATAATCCCTCCATAAGCTGAAACCTCGTTGTCATTCTGTGTCAAAATAATCTTCTCATAGGACATCAAGTCGGAGATTTTAAATTTCTTTTTACTAACTCATCTAAGGACATGGGGAATCCAATCTAAAAGTAATTTGAGTTCGTGTATTTTTTCACGCTTCTCCAACCATTGGAGTTCTGTATTTTGAAGCTAGATTAAAATGGCCACGGTGTAAACTTGAATTTGAATATTTCACACTCTTTGAAATAAACACCTTTGAGAAATTTCTTACACATATTTGTTCCAACATAAAAAATAAAGAACTTGTGTTTTGAAGAAAAACTTCTCAGTAGTCCTTTTACACTATATCACCTTTGCCCTTTTAAAATACCTTGAAATCACAAAAAGATAGACCGTAAAATGCAAAAGGTTCAGGATAATTTTGTTTAATTGTTTAATGTACAATAATTTGGGGTCATGGCTTCTTTCTAGCTTGACTATATATAGGATAAATAATCCTCGTTCCACACCTGTAAGGAGTTCAAAAACCTTTTCAGCAGTAGGGGAGAGTGGGGCACATTCGGACAGACGGCATTTCCCCTAGTAATTATTAATTTAAAAATCTGAAAAAAATACCAGTAGATGGAAGCATGACTACCCCCTCCTGCATGAATTTTCAAAGCCCTGAGCCATTTTGTTGTATACGTACTAGAAATTTGCTAGCGTTAGAAGGAGCAAAGTAAATTTTCTTGTCATTTTGTTGGCTTAAAATATCAATCAAAAATAACTCTTAAGTAGACATTCATCATTTTATTCAGTAGAGGCACTACTAAAGAAAGCTTCTAGAAAGGTTTTATTTCCCTGCTTTAATTATAAATATCTTGTTGAGACGTGGTAAGCTTGAACTCGTAGATGGGGCACATTCGTACACCAAAAGATGGGGCAGATTCGGACGCGTATTAACATTCGCAGCACTGATAGGGCAATGTTAACTTTTGAGCGTTCAGGTTGGGCCAGCTGGCTGTCATTCATTCGTTTTTTCTTCCGAGTTTCGCGGAAGCGCCAGTAGTCATTTTTTATTATTTTGTTTGCGATTCGCGGGAGAATGGAGAAATATGTTATTACTGAAAAAGAAAGGGTTTTTATTTTTTTTCGAAGGGTGTTTTTTTCGAATGGAATTATTTTCATTCGAATTGAAATGGCGCTAATAGAAAGCTCCCATCTTCCACCTTCGTTTAAAAACGAAGTTGTGGAAAATGGAGTAATTAGAAGTAATCTGAATCAAATCTATCTGGTAATTAATTGCAATCAAAATTTAAATAATTAACCAAATAGCTCGAATTTTATGTGTAAATGTTAATTTTCCCAGAACAATTAGTTTTAGCAAAATTCCACATTCTGACCTTTAATTATTTTTAGTTTAAGAATATAGTTCATGTTTTTTGATTAATTTTATTATCAGTTAAAGTTAAATTGTTTTTTTAATAAAATTGGATTTTTAAAATGATTGTTGAATTTCTTTGATTCGCATTTTTATTATGAATATTTAATACTACTTTGAAATATTTCATTTATATAATTGTTTTCTGTCCTTCCACAGCAAAACCAATATGTATTATTACAAATCGCTATTAGTCAATTAATTTTTTTATTTAATTTGAATTCACAGCGATTGAAAAATTAGATTCTAATTTGGCATTTTTATTTAAAACTTCACTTTTTCATATTTCTTATCGTTTAATGCAGAATTAAAATTTAACCATTACCAAATCACAATCGCAACATTTGTAAATGGTTAAAATATAAAATATGTTTTAAATAATTTTGAATAATAAAGAATGAATAAAAATATAAAACAGTAATAAGCTATCATCTAGGAAGCTTTGTGAGGTTATCATAATTTTCCATCATGAGTTTAAGTTTTTTGAATAAACCAATGATTACAGAAAATAATTATTCATTAGTAAGTTGTCTTCTTTCAGTAAACAGTTATTTATAATTTAATAGTTCGAGCTAAATTTCAATGATTACTTAATATTGTTGCTGACATTAACGTCCTATAGGAAGAAAAAAAGATTATTGAAACAACCATTTAAAACTAATTGCTATTATTTCTGAATATTTAAAACAAGTTTATAAAAAATACTAAAGCAAGATTAACTTTAAGTATAATTGTTTTTGGTTGATAAGAAAAACTTTCGGTAATATTCAAATAGCAAAGTAAAAACGCCACTATCTATTCTCTCATCTGCCGAAAACTGAATCTAATAATTTCCTTTTGCTAAACAAATATGCACGAGCACGTGTCTCAGTGAAAAACCTCAACGAGAAGGGCGTAAATAAAAAAAGAAAGAAATCTGTCGCTTCAACAAAGAAGTAGGAGGAGAAAAAACGAATGACTGACAGCCGGCTGGCCAAATCTGAACGCTCAAAAAGTTAACATTGCCCTATCAGTGCTGCGAATGTTAATACGCGATTCGGACAGTGCGAAATGTACCTTATCTTTCCCATTTTTGATTATGAAAGTGATTTATATGTTTATAAGTACAGTATATTTAATAACTTGAAGTTTAATTGTTTTTTTATTGTAATTGTTTCAAAATTTGGTGATAATCGAAAATAACATCTTAAAGAAAGCTTCAGTTTTAAGGAATTTAGACCCAGATTTAAACATTGAAGAAATAAATGTCAATGATAATTGTTTAATACCAATTGACCTGGACTTAAGTGATTTTATTCTAGTAGAATTTGTTACTAAAAAGAAAATTTTGTTATGTTAGTCAAATAGAAAATTTGGAATTGAATGATGCTTATTTAAAATTAATGATGAAAAACTTTAAACTTTAAAATAAATGACAAAACTTTTATTTTCCCAGTAAGTAATGATTCAACATTCAACCAAAAAGATAATATCGTATTAAACAACAATCCCGAACCGTCAGTTTCAGGTGTTAATAAGCGAGCTGTTGTTTCACTTTCCTCTGGAATAAAACCTGACATGTAAAATATTGGTTGAACTTTTTCTAATCAATGTGCAATATACTCTTCATTACTACAATTGTTTTCCTCATCAAAAATGTGTCAATATATGTCAATCATGTTCAATATTTCTGAAACTGTTTTCTTTTTGTAAAAAAATTTTCAATTTAGAGGGAAAATATGTAAAAGTGCCAAATATTTCGTTTAATTATCCTTACTTTAAAGTGCAATAAACTTTTTAGTTTGTAAAAATAATTATTGTATAATTTTTTTGCATGTGTACGAATGTACCCCACACGTGTACGAAACTGCCCCACCCATGGGGTCCATTCGCACGAAATTTCTCGTTTTTTAGATTGATTATATAGGTTAGAAATTCTAGATGAATGCGACCAATTATCGTTCTAAAATATCGGGAAAGGTCTTAACTTTCATTTGAATCCTAGTTTGTTTCAATATCTCATCTAGACCCAGAGAAATATGCCGAAATGCACTTTTTGTGCGAATGTGCCCCACTCTCCCCTATATAAGAGTTTAAGTGATAAGTACCTTTAAATTTAAATTTTAACAACAAGCTGATTAATTCCAATATATTTTAATTTGAGGTTAAGTAATACAAAATGTGAAGAAATAGGGTAAAACCCTACAAGGTTATTCCTTGAACAAGATACATATCCTCTTATGAATAAGGGAGGATAAAATTAACCTCTGTAGGTCTTGTCGTATCATTAGCCTAATTCAATTTTGAATATGCGGGGACAACGTAGTAAAGCGGCGTTCTAATTGATTGGGTCAACACTTCAAGGAGTGATGAGTAGAGAGTTGCATTTCAGCCTTTATCATATGTGTGTCTTTTGAGAGGTTTAGATATTGGGAAGAGGGTTGAGTTAAGTAAGACGAAACTATTTGTTGATGCTTATTTTAAATGAAAAATATGTTAATGCATACAATATAAATAATTTATTATACTTAAGGCTTTAAATTAAAATAGTTTCAAGATACGCACTACTTTAAATGTAATAGAATTATCTCCTTCAATTTTTACACAGTCGTATGCACTTTTAGTTCATATGTTAATTAAAAAGTCTTGTTAAACTAACTTATGCAATATAAATTATAATACCCATAAATATACTTACACCAAAATACATGTGCTAAGTTTTCTTGTTGCTTGATATCGAGAGATTTTGTCGAGCGACCTAAAAACCTTTATAAGTCTAATGAGAAAATTACGTAGGTACCCATTCTCAGTGAAAATTTGACCCCACGTTTTTCGTTCCATTTTATTTTGTTGTAAAAAACTTATTGTTGTTTAACTTGTTTTCACGATTTTTTCGTGTAAGGTTAGAAAAATAATTTTAAATTTTCCAGAAGTTACCTTTTTTTATTTTGCCCCCCCCAAACCCTTTAATAATACCTTCAACAAAATATATCAGTTAATTTAAACATTTTCGTGTCAACAACTTTAAAAAACCATCTTATCTAATGTATCAGATATTAACTAAGGACTAAGGATTTATAATTCTTGGGAATAAAATTCTTAAGTGTTTAGGTTTTTGTCTTTCTTTTTTGTGAACTATTGAACTAAATTTCCTTTATTCTACAGCTTTTAATTTCAACAAAGAAAGATTTATTAGCTTTTAAATCTACACCTTGTTTTTTTACAGGTAATCATTTCATATATGAAGTTTCTTTTGGAGTAAGAATAGTTTTTGATAGAGAACTATTTAAGTATTTTATTGGATTGAAGAACTTTTAAAAAATATTATCAAATAAACTTGAATAACAGATTATTTGTAAATCCACGGGTATTCGGAAAAATACCTACGAAAGTCATTCTTGAAGCATGTAAGAACGTCTTTAAGAAATTATGCTATTTTTAACCACTGAGCTGAGTATATCGAAAATAACAAGCCATTACCATTATTTACTAAGAGAACGAATTCATTTAATCGAATTTTCAATTCTATTTAATGATTTATTAGGGTACAAACAAGCACTTAATTGTTTTTACAGAAGAAACTATTCTATAAAATATAGGAATTTGTACTCCTTTAAACACACAGAAATAAAACTTTTACATCTTAATAGTATGCAGTTGAAACTATTTGTAAGTACTCATTAAAACAATTTGTATGAAGGAATAAATATTTTAAATTGGGTCGTCATATTATATATCTGATTGAACTAATATAAATAATTTTGAATAAAACATGGTTTTAAATGCAATTTAAAAAAAACCTATAACCATTATTTTTTATAATTTAAGGTTACATCAAAATGGTAAAATACGTTATGTCTTTTTAATTTTTTGGCTAGCGGAATTCCGTTGTAAGGACTTTAATCAGATCTTGTTGTTGTTGTTGCACGCCCCCATCGGCCAGCAGTGCTAGACGTGCCAGCAGTGCTAGAAGATCACATTAAAATTATACCAATTCTATACAAGCCTAAGTATTCATCTTTAATCACTATAAGAGAAGATGAAAATATTTTCTTTCGTTCTTTCTCCCCGATGACTACGCACAACGCAGTCTACCATTTGGTTCCCGACAGGGCTCTGTAAGATTTCGTACCGAATCGGCTAATAGTTGTATCTTTTGAAATTTAAGTGAATTTTTTTGCATGATACAAATCGTATGAACACCCTCAAAGGAGTTTTTGAATTCCCCATGAGTGAATCGCTTTTTTTGTTAAATTACATAGAATGCTTAGGGACTTGCCGAAATTTCGAATATTTAATTTTTTTCTACACGATCAAATTTTATTTTCAACTTGAAATTTGGCAGAAATGTTTATTTTGGGAATTGAAAAACTTTAAATTTACTTGATAAAAATTTTTTTTATTTAATTTTTTCCCAATTTTTTTAATTTTGAAAAACAATTGTTAAGAAAGGCAGTTATGTTGCACATCAAATCATAGTTAATAAAATTACAAACAAAATGGCACTAATTTCAGGTTTTTAAGTTGTATAGTTCTAGAGTTATTAGCTTTTTTAAAATGCAGGAAAAACAACTTTACAAGAGTTATTTTTACTTAAAAAATTTTTACTACCGAAAGAGGGGTGATAGAAGAATGGAATCTGAAGCATTATAATTATAACTATATTAGATTCTCATAAAAAAACAAGAAGAAGATGTGAGGGTTTAATCTTTGGTTTTTTTAAGTTTTGTAAAAAAATCAGTATTTTTTTTAAACTTCAACGCTTTTGCGGCACGTGTTATTATTATTCGAATAAGCTTAAAAATTTTGCATACATTATTATTTTCAATAGTGACACAAAACTAGGGGGCGTCACCAACGGAATTCCCAAAAGAAAATTTTACCATACAAATAAGGACCACCCTAATATACGCTTAATATATAATATATTCTTCCTTCCGTATAAATAACACCCAAACTTACTTTAGTTCACCCTATACCTTAAAGTATTTTTAGAAATCGCTAGCGTTTGCAAGTGTGAATCTTGAGAACAAATTCGTCTTTCGACGCTTCTTTCCCAGAGGTATATTCACTATAATGGAGCATGCATATAGTGGGGGGTCATTAAAATACGAAGCGTTTCGCTTGTTAAAATCCTCCTTGAAGCTTAGGGTGTGGGATCCGGATGTTATTATGTTCTGTTCTAAAAATGGACAAGGTTCCCAGCTAAATATTTAGGTGCTTTCTTTATTGTGATTGAAAATTGGTTTAATTTTAGTTCTTTGAGAGATTGAGTATTTTTTTCTTTTTGTATTTTAATCTAATTTTCTCTTGAAAAGTTCTGTAGTTTTATATTAAATGGCAGTGTTTTGATCGAAATATTTGTTTAGCTTATATTACGAGTTCCATATTTAAGAATAAAATCCTTAAGAAATACTAATACATGAACTTACAGGTAATACTTAATAGAGAAATACTAATATATGGACTAACAGGTAATAGTACTTAATTTAGAAATACTAATACTAATACATGTGTAAAATATCCTTTTCATGCGCAATTAATAAAATATTTTAACTTACTGCTATAAGGATGAAAATCCAAGTAACTGAAATTGATAACTCTTAAATAGTTGAGATAATAATGCTTACTGCTTAGTAGGGTGGGTCAAAAATATTTTTTTCACATTTTCCCAGGGGCACAGCGGCAAAAGGGTGCCAAATAGTCTCAAACTAACATGTGTGAAATTTTATTCGATTATAATAACTCTTTTTGCCTCCGGATTGGCCTCAAAGTTTCGATTAATATAGTAATTACATGTAAAAATGGACGAACGAAAATCAAGCTTTTACCTCGATTGAACAAATCCGTCATGAATATAAATGTGCACAATGGTATAAAAATCATCATTGAAGACTATAAAATAATTATAAATGAAACCAGAGTTGAAATACTTGAGTTGTAATACAACATATTTTGAAATATCTCAATGGTTAGAACTGGCAATCAAAAATTTCTTGCTGGAATCATTAAAATGTGCGAAACATTTATTGTTGGTTGAGTAGGATGGTAAAAACATTAAATTTTTAATAAAAATGGATATGTCAGAAGGTGGGTACCTTTTTTGGGTTATAGGTTTCAACACCAAGGAAAACATTTGGATAATAGTGTAAAAGTTGGGATTTCCTTGAAATTTCTTGGCATATTAGGAAGAGTCCATCCCAAGTGTCCCCATATGATTCCTAAATCTCCAAAAATATATTAAAACCACATTTTAAGAGTCAAATTTTCAAATATTTTCTTAAGAAGAGCGGTAGATCCCAGTTTTCAGCTTACAGCTCAGTATTATCCCCTAAGTTTTTAAATAAGTAACATTACTTTTCAAAACTTACTTGTAATTATCCTTAACAGTTGAATTTGCGATATTTTAACTTTTATGAACGCATAAGGGAATGCTAAGAAGCTATTTTGAGTCAATTCTCAAAGAAGTATAAGTTCATGGGCCTGGGTTTCAGTCTATTGCTATAGAAAAAAATTAGGTAAATCATGACTGAGCGAATCATAACTGATATTGCCTATGAACGACCTATCCATTCGACAATTGTTTCAACATATTTTTGCGATCATATTTGGATCCCAAGACAAGCCAGTGAAATAACTGTCCTCTGAATTTCGAAAGCGCGGCATATTTATGAAAAATACAACTGTTTCTATTTTGAAAAATTAAAAATACCGTTTTATACTGACCAAACTTGAGGGAGAATGTATATGAACTACCAATATTTAAAATTTGTACCCCTGACAATCCACTGTTTGTTGGCAAAAAAGAGATTCATATTCTACGGCTCTTGTTAATATGATAGCATTTTATATTGCCCCTTTGGCCGTTGTTTTTGTATTAATGATGCATGAAGGTGACTAATGTGATTTAAATTGCTTTTAAATAACCTTATTTGTGAACTTTAAAGAGTTATCGAAAAAAAATTTAATTTATAAAATTTTAAAAAAATATGAAAAATTACATATTTTTGTTCCATTTGAGGCCAATCCGGAGGCAAAAAGAGTTATTATAATGGAATAATATTTAACACATGTTAGTTTGAGACCATTTGGCACCCTTTTCTTGCCGTGCCCGATAGAATTTGTAAAATTTTTTTTTCGCCATAGGAAAATGACCCACCCTACTGCTTAGTATATAAAAAATGTTAATACAGGGGTTATTTAACGAAATATGAATATCTTTACATTACTTTAATTTACTTTTTGAATTTTTATTGCTTATTTGCAAAAAAATTGTGTTAAATTTTATTTACAGTAATGTTATGAGGATAACACTAAAAAGTCAAGCCTCTCAACACAATGAACATTAGATTCAACTAAGAAAAAAAATTCGCCTTACATAAAGTTAATCTTCACCTCATGATAAAGTACTATTAAATAGCACAAGATCATTAAATTCTTTATATCTGCAGAAGCAAGCATGTACCTATACAGACTTGGTATTTCAATTTTCACGTGCGCCAGCTCTACGAATCTCCCGGCGAAAGACTTCTCGTAAAGCTAGCGCGTTAGCTTAATATCTGTTGCTACGGTCATGAATATGTGATGCGACATCCTGGAAAAAGCACACCGACAAATCCTTTGAGGAATTGCTTTGAAGAGAATTTATAAGCTCTGCCAATAATTTATTCAAGCCTTTGCAAAGAAGACACCTAAAAGGGATGCATATTTCACCAAAGTCTGTTCCGCGCTTCAGCTTTAATGCGGGAGTCGACTTTGCGTTCCTTCAACGTAATGTTAGAATGAATAGGAATGTGTTGTTTAGTTTTTTTATTAAAATTACATTTGGATAGCAACGTGATTAAATCATTGACTCGAAGTAACATTCTAAACTGTGGAAATGAGGTTCATGGAAGGGATGTAATGTACAGGATTGCATGCGGTACAATTATCTTATTGTTACCAAAATTGATTCATATTACGAAGCAAGGAAGCAATTTATTATTTTGAAGTCACCCGTGTGATGCATCCTACATGAAAGTTTTGGTCATCAGGTTTTTAGAAGAATGCGTTTCTGAAAGTAGTATAGGGTTGCTTTGATTCCTTGTTATTTGTTTTTTACTTGTTTATTTGTTTGTTACTTGTTATTTGTTTGTCCTCCGTATTCCTTGTTGAACCATTCAGCAATCATTATAGGTTGTAAGTGATCTGTGTGAGGTAGGAAGATATTTCTCTCCGAAAGGAATGTGGTACGGTTAATAGTGAAAAGGTTCGGTTATAGTAAAAATGTTTAATGACTTATTTCTCCTTTTGTTAGTGGGACTGATCTACTCGTATTACTTGTTACACTCTTCACATAAAAGGCTTTCAAGAAATAAAAAACTATGTAACTAGGTACTTAAAAATACGATAATATAATTGAACATTTATTAAAGTTAAATATTATTGGTGAACAACTTGTTCACCATTAATATTTAACAAACACATGTTTGAATGAATGATTATAAAATGTGGGCGAACATTTTTAATTCAGCTCTCCGCTCAGAAACATAAATCCCCGTTAATTTATTGAATTTAAACTGGAATTAATTTTTGATTTTCCCAAATGGAAACGAATCCCCTATTATGTACACTAATCCATTCAACATGAATTCCATCATATGGACCTTATAGCTCGCCGTATACAATAGCAACATTACCTGCGAAAAAAGAAACGACAGTGCGGAGGCCTGCTCATTTTTAAGCCCCAAACGAGGTATTCTCTCAACAGAGCTAAAAGCCTAATACTTCCCATCCACTCTCATTTCTCTAAACACCGCCACCCATCAGAAACGTCACATTTTTCTCCCGGCCGCGATTCATCATTTCCCCACAATGCCCTCAAAAAGCGTCCGGCTATTTTTACCCATTTATTATTGAGTCGTTGCCGCTTCCGCAGACCTGGTCGTGCGTTTGCCTGTTGTGCCACGGGCCATTTTGTAACCGTCTTGTGTTTCAAATGCGGTATTTTTAGCCACGAGGAGAGGGGCTGTCACCCTCTTCCTCCCCCTCTCCAGGAAGGCCTTGTTTGGGAGATCGTTTGCGATGAGTTCGTTCCATGTTTACGTTTGGCCATCCCTCCGAATGCACTTAACACCCTCTTCTGGCCTTCGGGATAGGAAATTGGATGGGGTTGTTGTTACAGGAAGACTGCCTTTTGAATGAAGTCACTTTCCATCTTATTTGGTTCATACGGGTAAACAAACCATACTACATTGTAGCTCATACTCTTATTTGCAACTGTCTCTTTTTTTCCGCTCGTTCGCTTTCACAATTTAATTCCTACTAACTTTTATACAAACGACCTGATTATTTGCATTTAAAAAAAATAATACGTTCCTCTTATTACATTCTGGGAAAAGCTAATGTATTAGTACATATTTTTAACGCATATCGGCAATAGGCAAAAGTTTTCATTTCTTATCAAAGATTGAAAAATGAAGTAGTGATAAATCTTTACTCAAAATGCACTCAATTTCAATTTAGTTATAAGACATTCTAATATAGCGAATAAAGCAGCTTGACCCTGAATAGCTACAGGGGAATTTTCTTTAAAAATGATATAGTATTTCATCACAAAGTCTAAAAATTGTATAAAAAATAGCCTCTGCCAGCTTAAAATATGATATATTAGAACAATAAATTTGAGAATATCTGTAATGATTTTACTCAGGTTCCTCTTATTACACTATTATACATAGTATACCTAAACATTAAAGATGAAGAAATACTTTGTGCAAACTGAGTGTGATGTAGACGTATGAAATGATGCACTAATATACGTAAATTTAAAGCAGGCAAACATACAGCATTTTCGGAGAAACCAAGGATATCTTTCGTCACCTAGGCACTGACGAAGGAGATCCTTGGTAACTCCGAAACGGCTGTATGATTGCTTTAACCCTTCAGCCCTAGCCTCCCCCGAAATTCTTAAAGGGTTCATTGTTAATTTTGGTCCGTCTGGAACTGAAAGGGTAAATTTGTTTTTATTTGTGCATTTGTGCGTCGTTATTACATCACATACCATTGCTTCTTGCCATTTATCCCTGACCTTCAAATTCGAATGATTTTTTCTCTGGTTTTTAATAACATTCTCCAAAAAGACCGTTTTAACTCCAAGGCAGAAACCAAAACATATAAAAAGAACCCCATCGGTCTGGAATTAATAGTTTCTTGTCAGCTCTTCCGCTGATAGCGTTGACGGTTGTGGGCGGTAGGAAGACGTGATGAAGATCTATCGCATCCCCAACTGCCCCTCTCTCTCTTCAACACAAGACTATCTTGTGCTTAAATGAACAGTGAACCGCTTTGTGTACCTACGAGAACTCAGGCTTGCGAACCTCGCTTTCGAAACGTGAATTGATAACGAACTGGGGCTTTTTTTAAAGCCATTTTTACTGCGATAACGCAAAGGGTTGTGATATTTTCGGGAAAGAACAAAATTTCGAGTTTTGGAGAAAGCTGTGGATGTATATAATAAGATTCGTTTGAATGCATTCCTATTACTCTTTTAAATAAGTTATGAGAGGAAAAGTTTTTTGAACTGCGTAGGTTTTAAAAATAAATTATGTATGCTTTTTTTATATCTTAGTTATTGGATGGATTTCTTCTGGCTGTGGTCTCAGATGAGGTTAACGCTTCTTATAAAGCAGTCTCTAAAGAGTTAAAATTAAGATTCATGCTTGCATAAGCAAAGTTTTTCAAAAAATTACTGTTTTATGTGATAGGTTTTCCTCAAAAGTATTTATAATTAAAACTTATTTCCCACATTCACATTACCATTACTTTTTTAATACTTGTTCAGATCATAATAAAACCACTATTAAGATATCATTAATAAACTCATTCAACTATTTAAATACGAAACAAGCTACATTTTGGTCATTCATTCATACATGTCTAAATAATAATTATTCATAATAATCTCAGAAATAATGAATGGTTATAATTATGGTATTAATGATCTACATAGCTAGCAAATTATTAACTGTAATTAAAATGCCTTAATTATTTGAAAGAAATAACTTTTTAAAATACATATTTGAGATGCAATTAAGAAGAATTTCGTTAATCTCAATCGTACTACTATAACAGTTACAAATAAGCTTATTGCAAATAAATGAGCATTCGATAATACTTGCATCGTATTTATCTCATCATCAAATAAAATAATAAATTAGACGATTAATTTACTTAAATTTAAATTAATTTTAAATTTAAGTTTCAGTTTCAATGCTGACTTTAATTATTAGTTACTAGGGGGCTTCTGTCCCCTGCTCGCTATCGCTCGCCTACTCCCGGGAACTGCTGACGCAGTTCTCATAGAATTGCTTCTCAATCTTGGTCGCTTCGCTCGCTAAGCGGTTACTAACTTCGCTAGTCTAGCAAGCAGATTGGGAGGGGCTATTCATCTAAATGAGAAAGAAATTTACATAATATGGATCCAGATTTTGACTATCTAGCTTAAAGGTACAACAGAGTCTCCCCTACTATTAAAGTAGATGTTAAGAGAGAAATACTAATAAATATTGGTATTTTTAAAAATATTAGTATAAATAAAGTAAATATTAGTATAAATAAAGTAAATATTAGTAAAATATAGTTTATAAATATTAGTATTCTAATATTATACTAATAAATAGGCATTGACATATCGTTATCAAAAACGCGAATCTCCATTCGTAATAAGGTAATACCCTAGAAGTAGGTTCGGGTTGGCGCCTCTTAGCTAATTTTTTGTTGCCAACTTCACTTTGGTACTTAGGCGCACATTGGTGCTACTACTTCACTTGGCGACTGAACCCACTTCTGGCCTTCAGCCCGTAATGAGGAAGTTGCATGATTTTTTTTTATTTTTTTAATCGATTCCTCTTGCAAAAATAAGCAACTACCCAAAATTTGAGGCCGATCGAGAAATTTTTTGATTGTCAAAAAAATTAACAAAAATCCCCTTTTTAAAAGCGCGCGAAAACGCCAAGAGTTTGGATGTGACGTCATCTTATACTAAACATTGTTGTAAAGCAATGGAGTTGATGGTATTATTGTTGACGTCATCTTATAGTTTAAACAATAAACGTTTTCAGTCACGTGTTTTTTTCTCGACTTTTAAATTAAAATATTTAATTACCTGTACATTTTTTTGAAAAACTGACTAGATATTTCATTTTACAATGCAAAAAACTTTACGGAACACTTGTTTGTTTTTGAAAATCTGACACATGCAACTTCCTTATTGATAAAATATTCGTGTTTCTGGCTTTGTGGTAACGATATCTTACACTTTTTTTTATTTAATTGTGTAATAAAAAATATAATTTAAGTTATATTTTAAAGTAATTAATTTATTTTATGCATAATTAACTATCATGGGAGAACGCATTTTATTTGTATAATCTTTCGAAAATGGATAAAAAAACGAGTTGACACTGTTGTATTGGCTTTTTAAAACTATTCACATACAGCTTTTCAAAATTCCCTGTTTTCGGCTTTTTTAGTATATTTCTTTCTGAAAATGTGAAGCTAATTTTAAAGAAAGCATCTGGTTTCGTATAAATATTGTACGTTGATTTAATAAAATAAAATCCGGCCTCATTCTAAAAGGTTTCATTCAGTTATTCTTCCTAAAATCATTGAGAACTTAAAGACAAACATGGACCGTTTCATAAAAGTTCAAACGTGTTTTTTTATCTGAAAAGGAAAAGCATAGAATCCATTTCTGACAGTCATTCCACCGATTTTAGATTTTCCATTTTTAAACTGTTTTTATGCCAAATTTCAAAACTTATAACTATTCTACGAGAATAAAATAATTATAAATCTTGTAACTGTTGAAAATTGAAATATTTGATAACCACAGTTTTCAATCATGACTTATATTTCTTATAATAGTGTATTTATTCAAGAGAAATAATCTTGTTTACGTAAAAAAAGGTTAGATCCTTAGAAAACTTTGTCTTGGTATTACCGATTTGATACATTTTGAATGGATAAATTGCGTGTTGTCAAGTAAATTGGTTCATTATTATTTCCATGACACCTAATTAGAGAATTCAAAATGTAATCCAAATACATTATTATGATTATTATCCAAATAATAATCAAAATACTTTGCATTAGTTAAATAAATGTTGGTTTAAAAAAAGAATTCAAGCCTCGATATAGTATTTCCTCAACATAAATTTCGTAATTCTCAAACCAATATATCAATGTTTGAAAAGAATTAAAACATTTGCAGTTCAGGGTGTCCTAAAAAATTAAACTTGCTTTGAATGAGAATATTTTAAAATATATGGTTGCTTGAATAGATTATTGAAAGCACGTGACTAGTTTTAATGCTTAGAGTTTTTTTTAAAGATTGTACCCTCTAGATGTAAAGTTTACCTTACTGCAACTAGAATTAAATGAAAAATTTAGCCATACCTGACGAAAATTGGATTAATCTTGAACGTTTGTGCTGCTTGGGTAGTTTCCTAATGCATACATATTATTAGAATTTTTTCCGATCTCGATCTTCATATATTGGGTTGTCCCATAAGTTCTGTTACTTTTTACAAAGTTTCGTGTTTGAAAATTTTTTTATTAAAATCTGGTAACAGGTGGAGATTTCAAACAAAGGGGATTTTGATCTATGTATATTTATGAACATAATGCGTGATTTTTGTAGTTCTCGTGCGTTCTCGTGATATTATTTCTTTTCAAAATGGCGGTTTGAAAAAAGACCAAAAACGACGATTTTCGCGTAATTTTTATCTTTTGTTTAAAAACTAGGAAGAAAGCATAATTCATGGCTAAACAAAGTTATACTGTAATTTTGAATTGTTTAGTTTAAGATGTCATGGTTTCAAGATAATTCGATAAGTTAAACTTAGGAAATTTCGATCTCAAACAAAACATCTATTGCAAAAAACTTACCTCAGTAATGTTAGTCATTTCAATGAAATTTTCACGAAAAAAAGCATCAAAATCAATAAAAAGCTTATGAAAGACCCAAGTATTCAAAATATGCAGTATATTAAATTATATCTCAACTTGAGTTCAGAAAGTAGTGCGCACAATTCAAGCGCGCAACGTTTTAGCTTTTCAGAATTACACTCGCTCTGAACTTATGCTAAGTGAACAAAGCAACTATTTGCTTCATACGAAAACACAATAAAAACAACTCCTTGGAATTTAGAAATAAATCAATTCAACTGTATTATGAAAAGAGGCTTTCAATGTTTAAACCGTTGAAACAAGCATTATGGCTCAAAAAGCATCTGCCTTTAATTTGCTTCATACCAGCTGCTTAGAAAAACAATATAGGTGTGCTTTAAAAACAAGTGAAATTACAAATATATGAAATTTTAAAGCCAAAATTTTCTACCTTTAACTTTCGAATCATCTTGAAACTATGGCATCTTAATCTAAACATTTGAAATATACAGTAAAACTTTTTTTAGCCATGAATTATGCGTTTTTCCTAGTTTTTAAACAAAAGAAAAAAATTACGTGAAAATCGTCGTTTTTGGTCTTTTTTTCAAACCGCCATTTTGAAAAGAAATAATATCACGAGAACTACAAAAATTACACATTCTGTTTATAAATATACATAGATCGAGAAATCCCCTTTGTTTGAAATCTCCACCTATTACCAGTTTTTCATAAAAAAATTTTCAAAGACAAAACTTCGTAAAAAGTAACAGAACTTATGGGACAACCCAATACATTTACGATTAAAATGTGCCAGTCTTTAAAATAGAAAACTTTAAAAATTGTTTTTCAAACTCACTCATTTCAAGTCACTTAATTTTTTATAACTAGTTATACATAGGCATTAGGGTGGCCCTTATTTTTCAAAGTTGGATTTTTGTTTCGCGCCGGGCTGATTTTTTTTCCTTTTACTATAGAATGAAAGTGTGCAAAAGGATTTTCCAATATTTTAATATTAACACGTGCCTCATCGGGGGTGAAGTTTTCCTATAGCGCGCCATAACAATAGTATGGCTTACGACGGGAATAGCGTCTCCGCTAAGAATTAAGAAACATAAGACTTCGTAAGACATAAGAATATTATTAGTATGCATTAAATTAGTTAAAAAGTCAAGAATTAAACAAAAGTATTTATTGAAAAAAAAATTAAAAAGCATACATATTGCATATAATTCAGAACTGTTTAACGTATATAAAACAACAATTACACTACTCGACAAAAAATAGGGTCAAAATGCTTCTGACACAATTCAAGCAGATTCTTATGTAAAATGACCCCCTGAATCCGAATCCGACCCCCGTTTTTCTCCATCACGTACAGATTTTCGGGGAACAGCCACTCCCCCTTTTTGCGTTTTTCGATCACTTAATGACTTTGAATTCGATCAGGGGCAAAAACTATTACTTTAGCCTTTAAATTACACCCGAGGGAACAAGAAAGGTTAAAGCTTCTAAAATATACAAATTTGTAGCAAATGGGTAAGTTTAAGGGGTTATTACCCCCCTAAAAATGCAAAAAAATCGTTAAAAATTATAGATATTGTTTTTGGCAATTTTTTCCTCTAATTTTTTACGCAATTTTTCATTAAAGGGTCCTAACCCTTCCCCAAGGACCCAAATTTAATGAATATATGCAGCAATGATTTTTATAAAAAGCGGTTGAGGTGTTAGCGCCCCCAAAGCACCCTCGGAAGGGTTCTATGCCATACTTAAGGGTTAAACTGCTATACAAAAAAAATTCCAACTGTTACTGACTGAATTTCAGTCGATTCTTGTGTAAAATGACCTCTTGAACGCAAATATGACACCCGTTTTCCCCCATCACCCTCAATTTTTAATGGGACAACCCCCAATTGTTATCCACAGCCCACGCATCTATTAACAGCTTGAAACATGGAACCCCCATCCCCCAAAAATGGCCAGTTTTTAACGAACTGAACAATTCCCTCAGGATAGACCTGAAATTTAAGAACAATGTAATTTTTGAGCTTTTCAAAATATGAATATTATTCCTGAGTTCACTAGCGGAGGCGCGATTCAGAGAGTCTCTTCCGCGAGTGCTTCGGTGGCGCTAACACCTCAACCGCTACTAGTAAAAATCCCTGCTGCATATATTCATTAAATTCGGGTTCTTGGGGAAGGGTTAGGACCCTTTAATGATAAATTGCGTGAAAAAGTAGAGGAAAAAATAGCCAAAAACAATCTCTATAATTTGTAACGATTTTTTTGCATTTTTAGGGGGTAATAACCCCTTAAACTTACCCATTTGCTAGAAATTTGTATATTTTAGAAGCTTTAACCTTTCTTGTTCCCTCGGGTGTAATTTAAAGGCTAAAGTAATAGTTTTTGCCCCTGGAAATCGAATTCAAAATCATTAAGTCATCGAAAAACGCAAAAAGGGGGAGGGGCTGTTCCCTGAAAATCTGTACGTGATGGAGAAAACGGGGGTCGGATTCGGATTCAGGGGGTCATTTTACATAAGAATCTGCTTGAATTGTGTCAGAAGCATTTTGACCCTATTTTTTTGTCGAGTAGTGTAATTGTTGTTTTACGTTAAGCAGTTCTGAATTATATGCAATGTGTATTCTTTTTAATTTTTTTTCAATAAATACTTTTGTTTAATTCTTGACTTTTTAACTAATTTAATGCATACTAATAATATTCTTATGTCTTACGAAGTCTTATGTTTCTTAATTCTTAGCGGAGACGCTATTCCCGTCGTAAGCCATACTATTGCTATAGCGCGCTATAGGAAAACTTCACCCCCGATGAGGCACGTGTTAATATTAAAATATTGGAAAATCCTTTTGCACACTTTCATTCTATAGTAAAAGGAAAAGAAATCAGCCCGGCGCGAAACAAAATATTGAAAAAAAAATTTCTCCATTATAATAAGGGCCACCCTAATAGGCATAGCACTCCAGGATAGTTTTTTAAAGAAATATTCATAGTATATTAAAGGATATTGCCTCTTTAAATTCCCCTACTTAAAATTTTGCTCCATTTATCTTTGATATCCTTAAAAATGGCCCTTATAGCTATTAACCTTGAAATCTAAAGTCCGTAAACCACTCGTCTCCTAAAGCAGTCTTTTAACACTACCCTCGCCTTTTCAGTAATTGCTTTGGCGAAATTTTAAATTCATCACTCGTTGAGGTAACTTCAAAAGGGATCTTCTTGTTTTTGAAAAGCCTCACAGGAAACCGACGGTAAACAGCGGTGGAGCCTAAAGGGAAATAAGATGAGCTTTCTCTCTCTGCTCTCTAGGAAAGTGGCGGACCATCTTTTTGGAAAGTCATTGAAATCTGGCTCAGTAATTTGTTGTGTTTCACTACTTGTGATAAGTAACATATGGCCTAAACGAGAAAGAAGGGGAGGAGTAAACATTTTAAATTTAATCCTTTGATGCTTTTCATGATTGCAAGAAAAGAACATAATATTAAGTTATTACTATACATGATTCAACGGCATGTGTTTCCTAGAGATTTACTCATACAAAGAGACTCTGAATACAATTTTAAACTCTTCTTAGAAAGCGATAAAATATTAAAAATGATTAGTTTCACTAATTGAGTGTTTAAATCTTTGAGATAAATGGTGTCAAGGATTTATTAATGCAATTTTCAATGTTACAAAGTATTTTTGTTACTTCACTAATAACAATAAACAATGTGGATATTGGGGCAGGATTTGATAGTAGAAATTTAGATATTTACATAAAAGATTGACCATTTACAGGAAAGAGGGATGGAAAACGCCAGAATTACTCTTAAACTACCACTTCAATAACAATCCCTTAACTTAATAACGCTCCATTCTCCTCTAATCACAAATCTTTCGAACTCTATTCTCCTTTTTATTAATTGCCAAACAAATAGGGTAAGTGGGGGTAAAAACCCGCACGGGGCGAAACCACTCACCATGATTTTTAATTGTTAATAATGGAATCAAAAGTTGAAACCCAGGTGGTTGGTTTGTTCGTACCCCTAAGTCACTCATGAACTTAAAAAATGAAGTAAGCTTGTTTTTCATCATTTCGATGTAATTTTTCTGATATTTTACTTAAACATTACATAAAATAGGGCTTCAGGAGAAATATAAACAAATAAGCCAATGATAAGATAGCATTTGAACTTCAGTTTCGTTTTGAAAGAATTGCCTCAACATGTCTCTAAAAATAATAAGGCTTGTTTTTCAAAATAAAGTGAAACGGGGCAAATACCCGCAGGTGTTTTGAAGCAAATACCCGAAGCTTCAAAACTTTGGGAAGTTGCCCCAAAAGGAAATTAGTACCTTCAGGAACCTTAAAAAGTTTAATAAAGGTTTCCGAGATATCAACCTTCATCATGAACCCCTTTTTTCTCCCTTTTGAAAGATATTGGGCACTTTGAAATGAGTTGCTACAACAGATTGACAAATTTCATTAAAACGGATAAGATTTATGTTTAATATTGATGGTTCACTTAAAAAAACAATACAGTAGAAATCAGATTATCCGCGATTGCCACGAAAAAAAATTTTGACGATGAGGGCAAATTTTAGATGAGATTAGAGAGATTTTAGATGTAGAAAACAAAGGTTTCTGCTGTACTGTTCATATTTTAAAAGTTTTACATATCATGTTTTTGTACAATAAAACATACTTATATGCTGAAATATTTTGTTTTGTGTTTTCACCTCATTTTAGTCATTTTCGGGTTATCCGCGATTTTAGCTATCTGCTGTACCCTTGCCACCCAACACCGCTGATAATCGGGGATCTACTGTATTAAGATGATTATTTCTAGTGTTTTTATAATGAAAAATTTTGTTTAGCCATGTTTATTTCACTTGGACACGAAGATTCAAAAGTGCGGGTCTTTGCCCCATTTTACGAGGCAAGGCCCCGAAATTTTTTTCTACTAAATTGTCAATTTCTTTTAAAATACCATCGATAAGAGTTTAAACTTGGATTGGTTCTGTAGGTAAGATCTCAATCTAACACCTCCAATTGAAATTTCGGGATTATCTACCCCCTTTCGACCACAATGTTAAAAATACTGAAAACTGCGTGGCTTTGCCCCCACCTACCCTATTAACCCATTAATGCCCAACTTTTTATTTTTCTTAAATATTTGGTGAAAACATAGTAAATAGCCCCAAAACAACTGGAAAAATAGTGAAAAAAATTCCAGGTTAAAATTTTAATTTCTACACCAAAATTAAAAAACGTCCCTAAAAAGGGACGTCAGGCACGAATGCCCCCGTTGTTTTTCCCTATGGTAAACGCATGGTAGAAAACACTTTTAAAGCCTCAAAAACATCTTTTACCTTTTTAAGTGCTGCGAAAGTGATCGGAACCATACTGTAATATGAATATGAACAAAAAATATTAATTATTTATCCAATTAACTGTAAAATTAACCTTAATTAACGTAATTTGAGCATTTTTATGCTCTAAAACACATTTTTTCCTCCCAAATCTGTGTTAATTGCAAATTAATTAAGATTTTTAATTGAAAAAGGCATTCTTTGTTTATATGTTACCTAATATTAAGTAATAATTACTTTTACACACCTCAAATCCATCAGAATATCTCAATTTGTGAAGTTTAGGTCTTTCAAATGCCCATACTTTTTTCATTTTATTTAATTTTATTGTGTAGAACACAAATTTCTCCCCAAAAATCAAGCATTAGTGAGATGTTCATTAGCAAGCCAGATGATATAGATTGATCTGCAGTCTAGAACACAATAATTAGCGACATCTAATTAGAAATAAAGCCGAAAATTTATCACAAAAGCTACTTTTTTGGCAATTTTAATGACAAAAAGTCATAATAACTAATAATTATTAAACTTTTAATTAAACTATAACCGGAATATATTTGCATAAGTAATAAATATAGTAAAATAATTAATTTATTCCTTTTAATTAATACAAATTAACTAATTCCTTATAATTTAAGACTTTTTATTCCATTAATTTAGCAGAAATAATAGTATTTTCCAAAAAAATAAACAAAAATAATAAATTTATGAGCTAAAATTAAAGTAATTGTATAAATATCAGTTATTTAATTCATTTCACAAGAATCGAACGCGTTTTTAGGAAAAAAAATAAGGAAACACTAGCATTTCACTATGGGGAAAACCACGGGGGCATTCGTGCCTGACGTCCCTTTTTAGGGACGCTTTTCGAGGGTCCAAAATAAGGTCAAGATAAAATATTTTGGAAAAATAAAAAAACACCCCAACTGATTTAATGTATAAACAGTAATATATATCGGCATTAAAATTTTTTTTAAATAACAACTAGGATTTTTAAGCTTTTTCTTTCAAAATTTTTAAAAAAGCACTTTTCTGAAAAATTCTATCTTCCAACTTAAAAAAAAGAGAAATTTTTTTAAATTCTGCTTTCTTCTTGTGTTCTTTATGTTCTATGAAGATCAGAGATACATCAATGCAAATTTTGATTCAAATGAACAATTTTTGTAGAAATAGGAGGATTTTTAAAAAACGTCCCTAAAAAGGGACGTCAGGCAGTAATGGGTTTTAACTTGGTTCACGTGCACATTCATCACAAAGAAATCTCTCATGATTCATTTATCTAGTTTTATTGCACTTAGACCATATAATTTGGTATCCTTATTTTTTTAAATTAGCACTTTACTTCTTGGTGTACCATTTACGGTTCGTAGACCAGCGGTTGAAAATTCCTTTATCAGAATAAAGATTTTTTGTTTGAAATTACATTACTCATGCCTTTAGTATTCTTATTTAAAATATTATATTTACTGGGATAGAGAATAAACAAGTTTCAATTCTTCCCTTGGAGTTATAATTTCAACATAACATAGTCACATTCTAAGCACATTTATAGTTTTAAAATAATTTCACTTAATATATTTCCAGTAAAAGGAGTTCCCTTCGAGAAATGCAATTTTTAACAGTTTAAATTAACACCTAACCCAAGGAGTCGGGGGTTAAAAGTCGGGCGTTTCTTGAGAAGGGTTCCATTTTGAATTAAGAGTATGAATTGCAAGAATTTTTAAGCTTTAACCTTTTAATTTCAAACTAAGCTTTAATTAGTGTTTAGCTGTTAACATTGACCACAAGTATTAGGTTTTTCCTCCCAATCATGTTTTTTCATATACACTTATTTTGTGCCCTTATATATTAATTGTTTTGATACTTATTATTTTAATACAAATAGTTGAGTTCAAGACTTATTTCAAACAAGGTATAATTTCTTTTTAAGAATAGCGGTGTGTGTTTTAAACTAAAAAACTAATTTGAACATTAATTAAATTTTATTTTGTTTTAAGAGAAAAGTAATTTTTTCAAAATACTCGTATACATGTATAACATTATGATATCAATGTAAAAATATTTAAAAACTTAAATAAATGAACTTTTAATTTTTTACGTGACACTTAAGATAATTTTTTAAAAATAAAAGAAAACCGCACAAGCCGTAATATGTTGTAATTTTTATAAGTAACATTAGGAAATCTTAATTTTTTTGACAGCTAAATCTAATTTTTTTCAGTTAAAACAACTTTTCTTCCGTTTTTAAATGCTTTCCTTTTGTATTACCATTAAAAATTGGGAGTTTCTAAACTGCCCATTGCATTTATTTTACTTTAGTTTTCTTGTTATTTCCCTCCTCTCAAAAAACTAAAATTTTAATTTTACAAAAACAGATAAACTTCTTTTCTCCATTTCTTTTTTAAGAAAGAAGTTCGGTTCAGGTTCTTCCAAAAAAATTAAATTGAATTAATTTCAAGAAAATTCTGTTAAATAACATTTAAATTTAAAAAGCCTTATGAAAATCCCATATTACGTAAAAATTAAAAATACCTGATGCAACAGACACCCAATTTTTCAATTCATCCAGATTTATTAAAGGTTAGAAACGAAATTTACTTAGGATTATTTCATTAAGAAATCTTAGAAAAAACGAAATCCGAAAACCTACTCTGAGCCTCTTCTTTTTTAGAGAACGCTTGCGTTAAGAAGGGATATTTTTAAAAATAGAGGTAAAGGAAAAAAACTTATTAAATAGTTATTTTTTATTGCTAAACAGAAGAGATTAAACTTGATCGAGGAATTTGAAAGGTTCTTGTCTTTAAATAAAAAAAGGGAAACTCTTTAGCCTGGGTTTACTAAAGCAGTAAAAATAGAAAGGATAAAAAACATCTTCAAAAAGTTTTATAAAAAGAGAATAAACTCTATGATAAAGCTGCTACTACATCACTTGACTTAAAAAGTAGCATTAATATTTAAACACACTTTTACTTCAGAGTTACAGGGGAAGTGTATTACCCAAATTCGCTTTAAAGCAATATTTAAACACGGGATAAAATATCCAAAATTAGAATTTTTTTACATCGTACCTCATTTTTAAACCAAGGGCGAATTAAAGGAGAAGACCCCATAAAAGGAAAAGTTTAAATATACTCTTTTTAGGGGTCAAATTTCCAAATATTCTCTGGGGGGACGACCCCCAGACTCCCCTTTGTACTTGGATTGCTTTATTAAGGACAAACTTTTAAAACTAAGGTAATAAAAGCCGACTAGTTTTATCAAAAACTCTTTTATACAACAAATCTTTTAACTAAATATGAATGCATGAGAAGTTGGAGGGGCTTGAGGTGACTTTTGGGTGACCCGGTCATCTCTGCACACACAGGAGCAGAAATATAGCCTAGGCCTGACGATGGGGATGAGTATTAGGGCCCTCTCCGAAAAAAGTTTCTATATATACGTCACTTTTTGCCTCCCTATCCTGCTTTTCTGACTAAGAAGTAAGATTCATCATATGAGAAAATGTAAAGAAAGACTTCGATTTTTTTTCAATTTTATGAGAGAAACTTTTAAAATTTCTTTATCGGCTGTCTGAATTATTACTCAGTTATTAGTTGCTTTTCAAAATTTAAAAGCAATTGATTTAATAAAGTATGATATTACAGAAGAGTATGCATTTATGGTGTTCTTTTAAGGTTCAAAGATAATATCCTTTTGAAGTTTTGAGTGATTGGTTTTGTGTGGGGGATATCAGTGTTTAAAGTGGGTATTGTTTTACCCCCACTCCGAAGCAACTAGTTATTGATTTTTTCAAGAAAAATTTATTCCCAACTTCTTCTATAATCTAGATCTAAAATCTTCCGTTTCATTGAGGTATTGAAAATCTGAAAAAAATTATGACTTTCCCTAGTCAGTTATTTGTCCCACTTTTTAGATTGAAAAAAACTGGCCACATTACCATAAAACCAGTGAGGCCCTGGGCTAGGAACCCAACAAATCTTAAAATAATCTAAAAATTTATGAATAAAAAACTTCGTATTTTTTTGGAATGCAATTCCAATACTTTTACAAAAATGTAAAAAAATATATTAACTAACAATTTTAACGCACATTTTAATGACATCCTTAAAAAGTCAACACGTTAATATAAAGCTATCAATTATGATTTGATTTGTTATAATTTTTTTAAGATTAACAAATAATAAGGGGACCTTTCCTGCGTGGTGTGAATACTGCAAAAAGTTTTCTAAATAAGGCCCTGATCACACACAAACGCAATCACCTCTAAACTTCTAATGGTAATTTATTTAACATAGAAATCGTCATGAACACAAACAGTAACGCAAAGGAATTGCATTAATCCGCCACTGAATGACACTACATATGTATTGAGCTGCAGTTATTTCGTTAAAAAGAACGCCAAAAGTTTCAAAGACCAATTGATAGAGGTTAAGACAGTTAAATACAATTCCTCTTGTAGTTTTTGAATGAAAACTTGAATATATTATTCTGATGTATGTGTCTGAAGCAACTTTGAGGCTTTGACTGTAGCGAAATAAGTCCCAAGCAATTGACATGACAGGTCTTCTGTGATTTCCACTGCTGAGATTCCGATCGAAATGGGATCTGACCGCACGGAGAGAGGTATAGACCGTCTCCTGAATATTTCATGAGATGAGTTCGATCCCTTTTCGAACATTATCAATTATCATCTCAATGGAAATACGTTCTATATAAAGGATCTACAAAGAATTATAACTAGTGCTAAGGCACGGAGTTTTCAGTACTTGTAGTCTTGTTAACCAAACTGATACAGGTTTAACATTTTATATTTTTTTGTCTGCAATTAATATAAGATTAGACCTCTTACGTTTATAGCAATTAAACTATTTACTACTAGAATACCTGAATTAAAACCATCCGAGGAAATTAAAATCTGCAATAGTTTTCATGATAAACGTCAGTTTTACTGGAATAGATATTTTTTAACCGGACATTGTGTTAGGTACTTTCGTTATAGATAATAATATAACCTAAAAAATAATTGTAAAGAGAATGCAGAAATATTTTAACATTCGTAACTTCAAGATTACTTCAACGCTCCGCAAATATTTTAAATTATTCAATGCAAAGTAAAATACCAAAAATTAACAAGGCGATCATAATGAACGAAAATATTTATTGCAACAAAATTGTTTATAAGACTAGAAGAAAAAAATCAGTAGTCATCAATCTGGGGTTTGAATCTTCTCATGCAAAGCAGCAACATTCTTGGTGGCTCCCTTGAGTTGATCCAAAGCATGAGGCAAAATAGGGATCACCACTTCCAAACTCTCCACGGCTCCCTTGGCACTGCCTGGCAAGTTCACGATCAGAGTCCTGTTTCTGGTGCCGCAGACCCCACGACTGAGCGCCGCAGTAGGCACGCGCTCGCAGCAAGCCAGCGCCATGCGCAGCGCGAGCTGCGGCGCCTCTCGCTCCAGCACCTCCCGCGTGGCCTCAGGCGTGACGTCACGTGGGGAGAACCCGGTCCCGCCCACCGTGAGCGCGAGGTCGACCGGCTCGTCGCCGTCGCACCAGCCGCGGAGAGTTTCAGCAATCGCCTCGCGCTCGTCCGGCACGCACGCCTCGCGCAGCTCCGCGGGATGCATGTGCGCTGCGCCGCGCAGGAAGCTCGCGACGGCCGCTCCGCTGGCGTCCGCCTTGGCGCCCCTCGACACCGTGTCGCTCACCACCAGGATGCCGATGCTGTAGGATTGGATGGCCGACATCGCACTGGGGAAGGTTAGATCCAGTGAGCCGGTTTGGAAGTGGATTTTTTTGGAGCTTTTCCAAAAAATATGTTGCTTAGCAACGTGGGGTTGTTGATGAAAATGCTGTTAAACCTTGCAAAAGATAAGGTAAATTAGTTAATAAGTTTAGCATTTCTACTTTTAAAGATTTGTTTTAGAAAAGCTACCAATAAAATGCTATACACTAAATTACAATTCACTTTAGAAGGAACTCTTGAAGCTATTTAGATACACTCAGTTAAAAAATGGTAATAATTTACATTTATTTAACATTCACAAACCTGCACTAAAAGTGAAACGTACCTTTTTACAAGAGATGTTTCGTTATCACTCCTACCTAAGCTTTCTGCATGTAAATAAACAAAAACCTAGCAACCGGAAATAGCCTCTCAGTTCAGATTAGTTTCTCCTGAAAAAAGAACACAGAAAAAGCTTGCTGTTTGAGTGTGGGGTGAAATTGTTATAAAATGTTTTGCCTCTGTGTCTTCCTCAGTGTTGTCTTCAGCTTTTCAAAGAAACCAACTAGTTTGTGTGAATCAAAGTAATGTAAAAAGGATTCGAAGTGTATATTTGGACGGCCAAAACGGCCAGTGGCGCATGCGCTGTAGGTCTCGTGATGACGTATCAGTCTCGGCGCTTAGTGATGGAACCAATGGTACGCCTAGCCGTGGAAGTTAGAGTAGAGTTTAGTTGAAAAATGGCCGTGCAAATATACAGTGCCAAAAGGATTTAGTTTTCATTTTGTGATAAGATGAAGTAATATTTTCTTTGAAACAACGTTTTTTATAAATGTTGTTACAACTTCCAGATATGTGTTTAAGTTTCTGAAATAAAATATTACTGTTCAATTCCGTTAACGTTCCCGCTAAATATCACCAATCTCTTTTGAATGCTTAGTAGCAATTTTTTAATCTATTTTTCTAGTTTAATTTTCAATCTAATTTAATCTAATGAAACATTTTAATCTATGAGTTCGAAATTATTGGTGTCCAAAAGAGATTGGCGATATTTAGCGGGAACTTAAACGGAATAGACAATATGCACTATGTAACGAAACATACTAAAACTTACCCAATTTACTAATTCGATCATGAAAAACCCGAAAATAAACTTTAAAAATCACAAAAATTTTAATTTAAGGGCAAAAAGTGTTTAAAAAAAGCGCTTCAGTCACCTGACTCAAAATGGGGCGTAACCTTGCGTGATGTCATACTTCAAGAGATTTGTTTCAGGCAATACTGTTTTGAGTCCATGGAGCACAAAAACTTACTTTTTTGACTTTTCCCGTTATGCATCTCTTTAAGACTGGGTAACACTGTTCTTGAAACTCAAAATTATTTTTTTAGAATTAAAATTTTACTCCTTTTGTGCAGATTTCTTGCATTTTCATTCAGTTTCTTAGCATTAGGACTAACTTGGAAATTTTGTAAATAAATAATGAATGTCATGTAGGTTTTTCTCACAAAATTAAGCTTAATTATAGTCAGTATGAAATATCAAAAAATTAACTAGCAAAATAAAAATGTATAAAATACTTATTTAAAAACAAAAAAATCTTTGAATTTTTGAACTGTTGCAACTGTAAATAATTTATTTGACTTCATTAAATTATTTCGTTTATTAATTTAAACTGATGATAATCAAGCATTCCATTTATAGCAATGGCGATGTACAAGTATCACTAAATTCTAGTTTTCTTTGAAATGCCTTATTACATTTTATGGTATCATATTTTTGTTTGTTTCTTTGTTGTCTAGGCATAAAGCTACACTATTTACGACGAATTCTTTCATTTTTTGGTACTGAGAAAAACAATTTATCTTGCGTTCTAACACTTGTATTTTTGCACATAGGTACTAAACAACCTTTAATAAAACCTTTAATTTAACCTTGTTTAGGACCGTCCATAGCTGCCGAAATAAGAGACTACAGGCTACCAAAAAACCCCAACATAAATGCAAACACCATTGCTGATCAATGGATGCCTTTCGCGCATTATTTAAACTACTAATGAAGTACGATGTCATAAGTCGGAATCGTCAAGTACTGAAGTTTTTTGTTGATAGTGACGTCAGAGCAACTTTAAATGCGTTTTAAATCGAATTAGTTTGATCGAATTGCAGTTTAATTAGCATTTTCAACGTAATTTGTCATGCTCTTTCATTTTAAAATGAATTTGAAAATCATGCATACCAAATTAACCTCTTTTTTCGTCTTTTCATCAAATCATTTGCTAAACATTTAAAAAGAACTTACCTGCACGATGCCAAAGGTTAGAAAGAACAAACTACATTGCATTTTAAAATATTCTCCCCAAAAAAATTTTTCTAAATGAAAGAAATAATAATAAAAGTCACCGTCCTCACCTTTACGCTCAGTTAGTGCAATTACCTATAACAAACCCGCAAAAAAACTAAATTCAGTTATTAAGTTCATCGAATAGGGCGGTCCTATGGCACTCATCATCTTTTAAATTACACCGGGAAAATGAAATAAAGGAAAAATAAACCAAGAAAACGCGAGAAACAGCAAACGATAAAAAAATAAACGAGAGCCCACACCAAACACAAAATAAATGAAGTGTCGGCCGCACCAACTTTCCTCGAAAACTTCGATTAAAGTTTCCCTAAACGTTGCGGATTACGCGCTTGTTTTTACTTTCCAAAACCCTCGACACCAACACACACACTCTCGCTCCCAGGTGCGCTGCCGAGATCAATAAATTCCGGAGCCCGGCAGAGAAAAGGAGCATACGTTCGATGGGGGTGGGCTTCTTTCTGACACCCGATTTGCTTTCTGCCCTCTTTTTAACACCATCTTTTGAACCTCTCTTTCAATATGTATAAACATACATAGTGATGTAACTTCAAAAATGTTATTTATAACTATATCACAATTATGTTAACTATATCACAAAACTGGTTTCAACACTGCTAATGTTAGAGCAAATTTAGTGAAATAGGCTAAACCTCGACAAAGTGTGTACCTATACTTCAGACATTAGCTGAAAAGGAGTTTATAATTTTCTTTGGTATTACTTTTATAGTCACAACACACATTTTACTAAGAAAAATATTGTCAGTTTAACCTATTTATTTCCTTATTTTTGACTCCTTAAAATATTTCTTTAATTAATGCTTTTTTAATGAAGTTTATAAAGAATAAAGATGAAAAGGATACTAATATGAGAGGAAATTTTCTTAAGTTAAAAATCTGTTTAAATTTGGAAGGCTTGTTTGAAATGGAACTATAAATATTTTTAAAAAATGACATTAATCATAAGTGCCAAATTTCCATGAAAATTCTATTAGATACAGCCTGGTTATTCTCCAATTTACCCAGTACAGTTCAAAACTTAGTGGTTACTGAGAAGAGCTAGCTAGACTATTCCTTAGTAAAACAGTTGTTTGTTGTTGTTGTCCTGTCCAGCAAGCAGTGCTATTTGATCAAATTAAACAGTAAAACAGTCAGTTATCAGTAAAACAGTAAACCATATATTACATTTGAAATTCTTCAGAGATTTAACTGTCTTTCTATACTTAAAAAAAATGGGATCAAAGCACGTCAGACAATCCACGAAAAGAACCTTTCACAGCAAAAGACATAGAATTCATCAATGGAAAGTACCCGTTCATACTGGAAGTGTTCAGAGCCTTTATTCCAAGATGCGATCCTTCTTTAAAGCGCTCCTTTAAAAAATTCATCACCCGCTCGGTTGAAATAACTCTCTCCTAAGTGGACATTCATGACACTGCCACACAACATGTTAACCTATTACAATGAAGCATCTCGCCAAAAAGATAAGACTACGAACTCCATAAATCCACGGTTGAGTGAACGGGACTGTAAAGAGCTGCAGCTCCGGGAAAGGCATTTAGCTGGAATTTATAGTCATTGGAATAAATTTTAAATGCCCGGGTATGTTCGATCGGGGCCTGGTGAAACTGTTGTTGGCTTTCCTGAGTTGATTGCATCGTTTTAAAATACTTGTTTTCACAGCTCTTTCCTGGGGTTATCCTATTCACGTTTATGCTGTTGCACTGAGCTGCGTTTAATGTATGGAAAGGGGAAATATCTTTCGAAATGTCTCTTTTTACAATATATATATATATATATAGGGGAGAGTGTTGTACCTACGGACGGTTGTACCTTCAGCCACCTCATTTTAAAATTCGGGAAAAAATGTAAATTTGAATTTGTGGTCGATTTTGAATGTAAACAGATGCTATCTAGTTGCTAACGTGAAATCAGCTGTTTAAAATATTATTTAAATTTTCTATAATAAAAATACTGTTTTTAGGTGCTCTAAGTTTTTTTTAGTGCATCACTACATTAATTATTTTCTTCCTCTATGATTATGATATGATAAAATGGGATACATGGGGGGAATCCCCGAGATTTTGACTTTTTAGTTTTGATATTAGAAATCGTCAGATCTCAATTCTTTTATCTTTTATAGAACTTTGAATGCAAAAACACCTGATGCTGTACCTTCGGACACCATAAGTGTTGTACCTACGGACACGTTCTTGTGGGTGTCTGTAGCTAATCGGCGTTTTAGAATCAGGTTTCATTTAACTGAATACATTTTAATAAATGTTAAATTAATTCTAAATGGTAATCTATTTGTCAGCGATTATTTTCAAGTGAATTTTAGATGAAAAATCAAATATTTTGTGATATAAACTACTTTTTTAAATTTATGATTCTAATTGGAATTTAATGTAAAATATGGTGTAAAACCCTAAGCACCCTATCGCATTTAAGTATGATGATTAAAAAAACTTAAAATTTCCACTGAAGAAGATTTACCACCAAATTATGATTGTTATAACCACCAAATGCTTGCACAACTAAGGGTCGATCGAATTGGTTTTTTTTGGATCAGTGAAGTTGTCAGAGATGCAACTATATTACCTTAAATTCTGATCTGAAAATACCATGTGATTTTTGTGTTTTTGGTAAAAAATCAAGTTTTTATCATTCAACTTTGTTTTAATGATCATTTACGGTCTAAAACTTCATTACTTTAAATAATCTATTTTCAATTTTAAAAAGGCTTGAAATAGGTTATTCTAAGGTAATGCATCAATAAAAATGTTCATTCTTAGCTTTTTTCAACTAAAACTTCCCTTTTTAAGGGTGTCCACAGGTACAACTGGGTCTGTCCATAGGTACAACAGGTTGTTGTACCTTTGGACACAAATTTTTCAAAGTTATTATAAATGATTAAAAATCCAATTTTCAAGATTTTGGCTAATAAAAAATATCTCTCTACTCACAAAGGTTTGGACTATAGGTTGGGCACTTTAAATGGTCAAAATGTGATTTTACCTGTCTTAGAAAAATCCAAACGTGATTTTTGTCCAGAGGTACAACACTCTCCCCTATATATTGTAAAAAGAGACATTTCGAAAGATAATATTTCCCCCCAAATATATTTACACAAGAGGAGGGAGGTTTCAGTGAAAGCATGTAATTAGTAACAAGGCCTAAGGTTAATCTACGAGTTTTTAAAACTCACAATAAAAAAAGTTTTCAAACTTATTTTCAACTGATTTCTTTGTATTCTCTGTTGCGAAATTGGCGATTTTACGTTTGTTGTTTTAAGTTTGGGGTTATCATAATTTTCGAATAATTAAGGAAGAAATTCCTCACGTGTGAGCTCTTGAAAAGACATGTATCCCATTAACATAATGTCTTGTCACATGTATCTTAGTCACATATTTGCTTTTAACTGTATTTTAATCTTAAAGTAATTAGTAGTCTAAAAAAGTTAAAAAAATAGACATGTTCATATTCTTTCCACAATGTTGAATTTCTACGATTTTGTTATGCTATATTTTTTAGCAAACCGATTTTGTGAATTCTAGGATTACCTAAAAAAAATTTAAAATTACTAAGTGGACAGAAAAGCAACTCTTAATTTTAATCTTAAGGGGCGAGTTAATTATGAAATAAACCTCCAGAATTATAATTTTTAATTACAAACGGGATATTGATGCACTAATGACTTATTATTGGTGAAGCAGATTAACCAAACTATTGCATCGGAAAGTGGGAACAAACTCTTTAAAAAATGCCTTTTATTTCGCGGCGTTATCAAATTCTAAATCAGGGATCGACAAGTAATTTTACTTGGAGTCCAGATAATTTTGAAAATTTTCGTCGAGGTCAGGAAGAATATTAAATTCTTATCTTAAATATACGCATATATTTTAAGAAAATTTTGGTACGTTACCTGCTTATACTCTATTCATTTTGAAGAGGCACCTGAAAATATTTCTTTCCCCCACCACCGACTCAGTAACCAAGACAACTCTTGGAAGAAGGTTCACTACTTTTTTCCCAACCTGACTTCCGTAAACCGGTAAAATATAAACATCTCCCAAAGATGCGTCTTATATTTTCCAACCAGCCTCCCCAACTGCAGTAGAAAAATACAACCAACGAATCAGTCTCTGAGGCTCCGCGAAACGCTTAGCTATGGTTACGCTTTTGGCGAGGGGGAAAGCACTATTATCCAGGCGCCAATTCTAAATGGACACAGTATAACTATAATGTTAAATTTAATGTTATTAGAAGTTTTTACATTAAAAATTAGGGTCTGTGGGTTTTTCCCAGGAAATTTTTTAAAATTTGACCAAAAAGCGGGTCAAACTTATTTTTGTAGTGTAAAAATACATATTTATGATTTTCAAAACGTTTTGGCGGTCCGGGAAATAACCGGTCCGGATGCGGACTGCTGTCCGCCAGTTGCCTACCCCTGTTCTAAATGTTATGTGCTGACACCAAAAATTGTAAATATATAATATTCTATACAATACTACCAAATAAATTTCTATGGCTTAACTCTTTTCTTCTAGTGATTTCTGTCGATTTCACTAGCTACTACTTTTTATCAAACGAATGTTCCATAATAGTTGAATATACTAATAAAAGTTAGTACGTCGGATAAAGTTATTAGTCGGGCCTAGTGGTTGGAGCATTTAACTGCGACGTATGTCAGGGGTTCGCATCCCTGTTCGGCATGGATGTCATTTTCTATACCTGTGTGTAATGAATATGATCCCCTGTAAAAAGGGGTTGTGCGAGCGAATGACTGTGTGGCGCAGATAGCAGTACTTCACCTTCGTGATTTCGGTCCACAGGTGTCCGCTGGGTAACGCTGACTGCTGACTAGGGTTTTCTTAGGGCAATTAAGTGTCAAGGGTGGTAAATCCAGTACCCGCCCACTAGCAACAAAAAATTACACTGTATTATAACTGCAAAGTGTTTTTATTGGATCTCAAATACCTACATATGAGGCGTTTGCTGTCAAAACCAGCTCATTCCATATTTTTTTAAATCCACTTTTTGCATATTTTGAAAGTTAAGAGGGTCCTTCATAACCTGATGAAGGGATATAGCTCAAGTCCAGCTCATTCCAACCCAAAATTAGATGAAAAGGTGAAAACACTGTGATCTCAACTGTAAAATTTCAGATCATTTGAAAAAGTAAAGTGGATGTCATTTATTTAAAACTCTTAAAGACACAAATACTTTTCTAATACAGAAAAAAAGGTTATTTCGACCCTTTTAAGTGCCTTGCCAAACTTAACCTTTTACCTGCCGATGTTCCCAAATGGGAACATCATTTTAGGGAATTTTTTTACCACTTAATTTTTTATTCAGGAATTTGATACTTGGTAGAAAGGAATTCAAAGATATGAATTTATTTTACATGCAAACGTTTTTCACCTGCAATTTAATCATTTTTGTAGAATTTACATCAAAATTAGAGATTTTTGGCTCTTCCAAAAGATGCACAAGTTTCAACTTGTGAAAATTTTAAATAAATTAAGTTAAAAATATTTTTGCTGTGTTTATGTAGCTTAAGTACACATCTTCACATTTGGCTTGGCAGAATAGCTTCATATTCCAATTTTGGAGAGTAATTACCAATACAACGTATATGTTCCCGAATGGGAACATCGGCGTTTGGGGTATAGTATTTGAGGGGATTTTTATATTATGCAAAAATTCAAGTTATTTCATATTTTCTTTAATTTTTTTAACCTTTTTTGTCTAAAAGGATCTAAACAAGTTAAGAATGATGTTTTAAATTCAAAAATATGTAATTTTTATTTTTTTACCTGATTTAATGGATAAATAAATGCCAAATTTTTATAGAAGATTCTTACACTTTTACATTTTTCAACTCCCCAATCGAATAATTTTCTGTAATTATCATTAGGGGTTATGCAAAGAACATATACAAAGTGCTTCTGAGGTCTTGCGTATATATTTTGTTCAAGTACTTTTTTACATAAAAATTTTAGGAATAAAATTGAAGAATTTTGAAAATAAGGAAAAGAGGGAAAAATCTAAAAACACTCTTTTAACGTAAGTTGGATGTAAGATATATGTGGTTCAGTTCGGAATCTTCCATGAGAAACACAGCTTTAATGAATCAATGGATATAATTATGATTATCACTTTTGAAAGCTAATTAGATTTGAATGCAATTAGCGGATTTTATGCTAGATATCCGTATAGAACCTTCATTAAAACTAATTTTTCACTCAGAAACGTAACTGTTTGGCTTCGAAGCGCATGGGAACACTCTTACGTATTTTTAATACCAAAATATTACCCATAGTGCAAGAAAAATGTACGGAAAAGCTCCGCGTACGTAATAAACATATACATTTTTTCTTATGAAAATCTATAAAATCTTTCCCAATCGTCCAAGTATGTGTAATAAAAATGAAAAAACTGTCCAATATCATAAAACTGTTCATAATTAATGAGTAGAAACCTATTTCAATCATTTTATTTGAATTAATCGTAAAATAGGTTCCTTTTGGAAATCCCCCTAAAAACTTCACCCCAAACGCCGATGTTCCCAAATGGGAACATGCTCAAAATCATACTAAGGATTTTTTTCTTCCATAAAATGACCAGAATGGTTTTAGTAATGATGAAACAAGTCATTTAAGCCAAAAATCAGAACCTTTAATTTGAAATTTGAATTGCGGCGTTTAAAAGGTTAATAAAGTAGGGTGTTATTTTTATAAGCTCAAATATTTAAAATTGGATTTTAAATTGTTTTTTATAACTTGATGAAATTTTTGTGTCCATAGGTAGGGTAGGTGGGGGTAAAAACCCGCACGGGGCAAAACCACGCACCGCGATTTTTAATTGTTAATAATCGATTCAAAAGTTGAAAACCAGGTGGTTGGTTTGTCTTATTGTGACCTATCATTCTACGAAAGTTCGTACCCTTAAGTCACTCATGAGTTGAAAAAATGCTGGAAGTTTGTTTTTCATCATTTTGATGTAATTTTTCTGATCTTTTACTTAAACATTACATAAAATAGGGCTTCAGGAGAAATACAAACACATAAGCCAATGATAAGAGAGCATTTGATCTTCAGTTTCGTGTTGAAATAATTTCCTTAACTTGTCTCTAAAAATAATAAGGCTTGTTTTTCAAAATAAAGTGAAACGGGGCAAATACCCGCAGGTGTTTTGGGGCAAATACCCGCATATTCAAAACTTTGGGAATTCACCCCAAAAGGAAATTAGAATCTACAGGGTCCCTAAAAAGTTTAATAAAGGTTTCCGAGATATCAATCCTCAAACGGAAACCCTTTTTTCTCCCTTTTGAAAGATATTGGGCACTTTGAAATGAATTGCTACAACAGATTGACAATTTTCATTAAAACGGATTATATCTATGTTTAATATTGTTGGTTAACTTAAAAATATTAAAACAATATATTAGAAATCCATTATCCGCGAGTGGGCCTCACTTTCTCAGGAGCCGCACCCCCTTTGTCTTAAATCCTGTACGCTTTGCGGTGGAGCTTGGATATTCCAAGTGGCATACGACAACAACAACAACAACAACAACATTATCCGCGAGCGGATGATCCACGATTGCTATGAAAAAATTTTTTAATGATGACGGTAAATTTTAGACGACATTAGAGAGATTTTAGATGTAGAGCAAAGGTTTCTGCTGTACTGTACACATTTTTAAAGTTTTACAAATCATGTTTTTTGTACAATGAAACATAGTTTTTATGCTGAAATATTTTTTTTCGTGTTTTCACCTCATTTTTGGCCTTTTTTTCGATTTTAGCTATCCGCGGTACCCTTGGCACCCAATTCCGCGTATAATAGGGGCTCTACTGTATTAAGATGATTATCTCTAGTGTTTTTATGATGAAACATTTTGTTTATCCATGTTTATTTCATTTGGACACGAAAATTCAAAAGTGCGTGTCTTTGCCCCATTTTGCGAGGCAAAGACCCGCAATTTTTTTTTCTACTAAATTGTCAATTTCTCTTGAAATACTATCGATAAGAGTATAAATTTGGATTGGTTTTGTAGGTAACATCTCAATCTAACACCTCCAATTGAAATTTCGGGATTATCTACCCCCTATCGATCACAATGTTAAAAATACTGAAAACTGCGGGGCTTTGCCCCACCTACCCTACAACCTGTTTTACCTATGGACAGACTCAGTTGTACCTGTCGACCCCCATAAAAAGGGAAGTCTTAGTTGAAAAATTTATTGATGCATTACCTTTAATGCTTTAACTTAAAATTTATAAAAGTAGTTTAGATTAAAATTACTCCCTGAGAAATAATGAGAAATAATAAAAATAATCCCTGAGAAATAGATAGCCATTTATAAGTAATTTAAAATGCATTATGGAATATTCCTATTAACAAACGCCGATTTCTATTAAATAACGCCGATTAGCCAGGCACATCAAATTTTAAAAAATCATTTTAAAAACACATTGTCTCCATTTCTTTTTTTAGGCTATAGCTAAATATTTTTTTAAAATTGTACTTTTGGTTGCGCTTTTAAATTTCATTCTCATTAGCAATTTTTGTTTAATGAAAGCTTTAACCACATCATATGAAACATTATTATAATTTTTTTAAAAACTCTCATTGAAGCCTTTTCTATTTTTGGGTAGGTTACATTTGTGAAACATTAAAAAGACTTTCTATTTCTTTAATTTAGTCAAAATCAACTAAGATTTCCTTTTTATGGGTGTCGGCAGGTACAACTGTGTCTGCCCATAGGTAAAAATGGTTGTATCTATGGACACAAATTTCATCAAGTTATAAAAAACAATTCAAAATCCATTTTTAAATATTTGAGCTAATAAAAATTTACATCCTACTTCACTAAGGTTGGTAAGGCACTTAAAACGGTCGAAAGGACATTTTATCTGTACTAATCAAAAAATTAAAACGAAATTTTTTTTCTGAAGGTACAATAGTCTATTATTTAAGTAACCGAATTTTTCTTCTTCTGTTTAAAGAACTCAGGTATAATGAATGTGTATTTTTATAACTTTCTGTGTTTTTGTCTTCTTAGGAAATCAAGATAATTGAATATTAACTATAAAAAGAAAATATTATAAGTGAAGATGTCTACTCAATTTCAATTCAATGAAACTCAAGAATAAGAAAATTCTTGAATTTAATTTTCTTGTTCCTTGTCTAGAGGTCGCTTTTTGTTTGTATTTATACCGATCGCCTGTCTTTAATTGTTACTTTTAGCACTGATGAAGGGGATCCTTTGATCCCCGAAACAATTGTCTGCTTTTTAAATGTTTTTAATTGTGGATTAAAAGTTGTTTTTACATTGCTAGTTTTACTATTTCCACAAGATTTACCTGATGTTATGGAATGAGCTTGTTTTGATAGCACACGCCTCATATTTAAATTACATAACAGAGCCGTGAAAGGGACTGAAACACCCTGTAAAAGCAGATCTATAGCTCGATGAAGTAAAAAAGTGTAAAAATTATCCCTTTGACGTTTTTAGTGAAAAAGTTCCCCCACCAACAGGCTTCCAAAACAACTTCCAAAAGAAAAAACAACGCACCTACTGAAATAGATTCAAAATCAATTATTTCTGCTACAAAAATCAACTTTAACTTCTGGTGTTTTTTCCCTCAAGACTAATCAACATCACACTTGAATGGGGTTACACGCACGACATCACCCAGAATGGAAGAGGGGGGGGGGCAGTGATCTGTCTGCACGTGCACACCTGACCGACCCCATATCGATCTGCGTGCGCACTCCACTCGGATCCCTTTGTGTCCCACGCGGGAGGGACATCCCGGCGGAAGTTGGTCAGGGATGCTTCTTTTATGGCGGTGTAGGCGAAATGTCACATCCGAGATCGAAGCAGGGAAAATCGGCTGTGTTGTTGCAGAACGTGTGAAGGCGGCGTTTATTTTTGAGAAAGTGTTTGGGACCACTTAAGGGGAAGAGGGAAACTAAATTTAAAGTCTTGTGACAGCACTATGTTTGTCGTGGGCGGAAATCGCCATAGTCTAGTAAATCTACTGAAAAAAAGGGTCCAACCGGTAAAAAATTGATACATTTAGTTTTTCAACGGTTTTCACTTGGGAATAGTGGAGTAGAAATAGCATTTGACCTTGAACAAATTAGAACAAAAGCAAAACCTGCGGGAAATGTTAGGTCACATGGTCCTAATCAACATACTAAAAATATACATCCGTACTAGTGGGACAAATATGGTTTTTTGGCCGCCATCTTGAAAAAACACCCCACAATTTTTTTCATCATAAATGGTCATGTAAGGTATCAAACTGCGGGGAATTTTGTACTGAAAGAGAATATGATTTTTGTTTTTCTTTAATTTCAATAAAAATAATATTTTTGACCAAAAATGCAATACAAAGACAATGGTTAATGGCCCTTCCTTCCGTACTATATTGAGCATAAACGCCCTAAACTTTTTTAAAAACATTATTTTGTGACAAATGGTAGGTAACATGGTCCTAATCAACATTCTAAAAATATACATCCGTACTGGTGGGATAAATATGGTTTATTAGCCGCCATCTTGAAAAACACCCAATAATTTTTTTCATTATAAAAGGTCATGTAAGGTATCAAACTGCGGGAAATTTTGTGCTGAAAGAGAATAGGATTTTTGTTTTTCCTTATGTTAAATAAAAATATATATTTTTTTTACCAAAAACCTGAAAGCAAATACAATGATTAATGGCCCTTCCTTCATAATGTATGGGGCTTAAGCATCTTAAACTTTTCTAAAAGCTATATTGTGTGAACAATGGTAGATGAAATGGCCCAAATAAACATACTAAAAGTATGTATCATATATCTCTTCCAGTAGGACAGTTACGATTTTTTGCGGCCATCTTGGAAAACATTAAAATATTTTTTTTCGTTATAAAAGGTAATATATAGGGTATCAAGCTGCAGGAAATCATGTGCTAAAAGAAAATATGACAATTATAAATAGTTAATACACGTTTTTAGTTCAAAAATCCTTTTATTAATATGATTTAGGATTTAAAAATTCTTGGATACATTGAGTATTCTTATAATTTTTACATAATTAACAGGAAGCTATTTTGATGTATGTTTAAGCAGATAATTTTAAGCTTGAAAATTTAACAACAAACATAAATTTAATCTTAAATAAGTATAAAATTAAAAACAAATTATAGATCATTTTCATCTTCATTGATTGAAGACGAATGATAGAGTAATAAGATTAAAACATCGGTGTCATCAGCTACGACTGTGACAGGTTTCTCCTGTGCTATATCTAAAGCTTTTTTTACTATCAAAGTATCTGCATCCCCTTCTGCATGAATGACGGAATGACCATTTCTTTGTAAATAACTCCCTAGTATATTAATAAATCTTTGTTTGTTTTGAGGGTTTGAGAGAAACTTATTTTTCTTTACTATTACTGGTGAGTCTTCATCAAAGATAACAGTGGCAGATGACTGCTTATTGAGCGTAGTCTGTGCTCCATATCTTTTATGTTTTGTTTCTCATACCCATCAAACACTATGGTCACTTTCCCATACTTTTTGTTGACATACGTTTAAAAAAGTTTAGGGCGTTTATGCTCAATATAGTACGGAAGGAAGGACCATTAACCATTGTATTTGTATTGCATTTTTGGTCAAAAATATTACTTTTATTGGAATTAAAGGAAAACAAAAATCATATTCTCTTTCAGTACAAAATTCCCCGCAGTTTGATACCTTACACGACCTTTTATGATGAAAAATATTTTTGGGTGTTTTTTCAAGATGGCGGCCAAAAAACCATATTTGTCCCACTAGTACGGATGTATATTTTTAGTATGTTGATTAGGACCATGTCACCTACCATTTGTCACAAAATAATGTTTTTAAAAAAGTTTAGGGCGTTTATGCTCAATATATAGTACGGAAGGAAGGGCCATTAACCATTGTATTTGTATTGCATTTTTGGTCAAAAATATTATTTTTATTGAAATTAAAGAAAAACAAAAATCATATTCTCTTTCAGTACAAAATTCCCCGCAGTTTGATACCTTACACGACCTTTTATGATGAAAAATATTTTTGGGTGTTTTTTCAAGATGGTGGCCAAAAAACCATATTTGTCCCACTAGTACGGATGTATATTTTTAGTATGTTGATTAGGACCATGTCACCTACCATTTGTCACAAAATAATGTTTTTAAAAAAGTTTAGGGCGTTTATGCTCAATATAGTACGGAAGGAAGGGCCATTAACCATTGTATTTGTATTGCATTTTTGGTCAAAAATATTATTTTTATTGAAATTAAAGAAAAACAAAAATCATATTCTCTTTCAGTACAAAATTCCCCGCAGTTTGATACCTTACACGACCTTTTATGATGAAAAATATTTTTGGGTGTTTTTTCAAGATGGCGGCCAAAAAACCATATTTGTCCCACTAGTACGGATGTATATTTTTAGTATGTTGATTAGGACCATGTGACCTACCATTTCCCGCAGGTTTTGCTTTTGTTCCAATTTGTTCAAGGTCAAGCCCTTTTTTCGGCTAATTCTACTCCACTAGAATGACCTAAATAATAACATACTAAAAATCGGACAAAATCGGTTCGCGGGAAATTTAAATTTTTTAAAATTTTTAAAAAATGGCCGAAAAAAAATTTCAAAAAATCAAATTCTAGTAATCGAGACTTATTATACATGTTTATAGGCTATTTTTCAGTGCTGAATACGAATATACCATTTCAATTTTAAAAAATTCAAAATTTCAATTTTTAAAAATTAATTCAAAATTTGGAAAGTCGAAAAAATTAAAACATCGCTCAAAACCACAAAATTATAGCAAAAGAAGTAATTTAAACGGTTTTCTATTAGAAATGACTTGATTAATAACATACTAAAAATGGAAGAAAATCGGACAATAAAAAAATAAATTTTTTTCAAATTTTCAATTTTTTTGGCCTCAAAAATCGACCTTTTTAAAAATTCTTGTAAAAAACGTTTGAGGCATTTTCCAAGGTCATTTTTCCATGGATGTTTTAGGTATATACCTCTATAACCTAAAAAACCCACAATTGGTGATTAAATCATTAGTTAATTAATTAATTTATAAAAATAAATGTTGAAAATACAGGTAAAATCTTTCAATCAAGTAATACAGAAAATATTTAGACACTATTTGATAATAAATCATTTTAAAAATAATTAAATTAAAAAAAGACAAATTATCTTTCAAAAAATTTAAATTTTAAATTAATTTAAAAATTTTAAATTTTTTAAAATTTTTAAATTTTGTAGTATGTGGCAGTCACCGAATGTGGCGGACGGCCATCACTCCAAGTCGTTGTTGACGCAGAAGAGGAAATCAAAAGCCGGGCATTGATTAACAAAAACTTAACGTTTATTAAAAACTCAACACAACATTTAAAAGGTTAGTAAAAATACAAAGTAAAGGTGCGTGTGTGCGGTAGTGCTGGTATACAATATTGCTGCTATTTATAATGATGATAATTCTAACGATTAAGATTAAAACAAGTTAAAATCTGCATGTGATAAAGGTTTAAAAGTTCTATTGTAAAAAAGGTTAAAAGTTCGTTTCACAAGGTAAAGAGTTCGATGCCCACAGGACTCCCCCGCAAGTTCCTTTAGGACGAAACACCACACTAGATCTTCCAATGGACGCGGCGTCCTGAGCGGGTTGTAGAAACTTTCTGGGGCGGAACATCTGAATTGGTAAGCTGTAGGTCTGCAGATAAGGAGTATGCTGGTTGGAGACGGTCTATGGACACTGTCTTAGCACAGCCATTCACGTCGCACTCGAAGAACTTACGATGCCGCTTGAGCACCTTAAAGGGGCCAGTATATGGTGGAGTCAAAGGTTTCCTCACGGCGTCGTTTCTGATGAATACATGCGAGGTAGACTCCAGGTCTCTATTCACGTAGACATCTCTAGTTGTATGATGGGAAGCAGGCACTGGACGAAGGCTCCGCATGGTCGCTCTCAGGTGGTCGATGAAGTCGGGAACCGGAACAGGAGCTGAGTCGCAACCTCGTAGGATTTCTCCTGGCAAACGAAGTGTTGAACCGTAGACGAGTTCCGCTGGGGATGCCCCGATATCCTCCTTCAACGCACATCTGATCCCGAGAAGGACTGTGGGCAGGACCTCCATCCACTTCTCCGTGTTGTGACACATGATTGCGGCTTTTAATTGACGATGGAGACGTTCCACGGCTCCGTTGGCGATGGGATGGTATGCGGTAGTACGGGTTCGATGATATCCTAGGAATTTGGTGAGGCTGTTGAAGAGGGAGCTCTCAAAATTGGATCCTCGATCCGTTGTTACTACTTCAGGCACTCCATATCTTGAAATCCAACCGTCGTAGAACGCTCTCGCTGTCGTCTCCGCTGTCTGGTCTCGCAGGGGAAAAGCTTCGGGCCATCGGGTGTAGCGGTCGACGCATGTAAGAAGGTAGCGGAAGTCCCTAGATGATGGCAGGGGTCCAACTACATCAAGATGCACGTGCGAGAACCTGGCAGAAGGCAAGTCAAACTTCGTCAGTGGAGCCTTGGTGTGACGCTTGACCTTTGAACGTTGACAGGCAAGACAGGCTCTGCACCAGGACTTGACATCCTTATTCATGGTGCTCCACTCAAACCTCTTCTTTATCAGCTTCAAGCAAGGCCTATAAGCTGGGTGAGAAAGACTATGAATGCTGTCAAAAACTGTTTTTCTGAAAGATTCAGGGACATAGGGTCTAGCAACACCAGTAGAAACATCGCAGAATAAAGGTTTAGATGACATAAATTTAGTGGGAATAAGTTTCAGACACGTATCCGAATCCACCAAGGAACGCATCTCCGGGTCGGATTCCTGAGCGGAGGCCATCTCATCGTAATCTATACTAGAGGGCAAGGTAATCTCAGAAATCCTGGATAGTGCGTCAGCAACACTATTTGCTTCCCCGGAAACATACCTCAGGTCAGTTGAGAATTGACCTATAAATTCCAGATGTCTAGTTTGACGTGGAGAGCACCTATCAGGTCTCTGACCAAACGCATAAATGAGAGGACGATGGTCCGTATAGATAGAAAACTTTCTACCCTCTAAAAGATACCTAAAGTGCTTTACAGCAGAATATATTCCCAGCAGTTCCCGGTCATAAACACTGTATTTAATTTCAGCTTTGTTTAACTTACGTGAAAAAAAACCTAAAGGTTCAACTCGATTGTTTACCTTCTGCTGCAATACAGCGCCGAGAGCAATGTCAGAAGCATCTGTAAAAAAAAAAGCTCTGCGTTAGGTACAGGAAAAGCTAGCAACGTGGCTTTTGCCAACATCTCCTTACAGTCTGAAAAAGCTTTCTCGGTTTCCTCGGTCCAGGTGATGAGAGTCTTGTCGTTCTTCTTCTTACCCGCAGTTAGAGCATGTAGAGAAGACTGCGTACCAGAGGCGTTCTTCAGGAACTTGTGATAGAAGTTCGTCATGGCCAGGAATCGCCGCAAATCTGAAACGGTTTTAGGCAAAGGAAATTCGGTTAAAGCTTTGATTTTATCAGGCAGAGGAGAAAGTCCGTTCTCTGAAACTCTAAAACCCAGGAAATCTAGCTCTTTTTGCCCAAATACACATTTTTTAAGATTTATTACAATGCCATATTCCTGTAACCGAGTGAAAACTCTGGCAAGATCCTCTTTGTGGGTAGCCTCGTCGTTCGAAGCGATGAGAAGATCATCTATGTAGGCAAAGACGCAATCAATGCCTCGCAAGACTTGATCGATGAACCTTTGAAAGCTCTGGGCTGCGTTGCACAAGCCGAAGGTCATTTGGCAGTATTCGAAAAGACCAATCGGGGTTATAACTGCTGTTTTGGGAATATCCCGCGATTCAATAGGGATTTGATGGAAGGCTTTCACCAGATCCACTTTGGAAAAGACAGTTTTACCTGCCAAACCTAAGGCGAAATCATGAATGTGGGGAAGGGGATATCTATCAGGGACCGTTACGGCATTAAGTCGCCGAAAATCTCCACAAATTCTCCATTCATCGTTTGATTTCCTAACCATATGAATCGGGCTTGCCCATGCACTTTTAGATGGTCTTATTATTCCCTGTTTTAAGAGGTTTTCAAACTCTTTTTTCAAAAAATCTAACTTTTCTGGCGATAGCCGCCTAACTCTTGAAAAGACAGGTGGGCCACGAGTCTCAATACAGTGTGTGACTGTATGCAGTTTAGCGTTAGTGTTAGACAAGGGCTGCAAGAGTAAAGGGAACTTATGCAAGATTTTTTGGAAGGGACAATCGTTACCGATCAAGGTAAGACCCAGGGAAGGACCTGACTGAACAGTACCTTTCCTAGAGAGAGAAGTAACGCTATCCACTAAACGGCGGTTCTTAATGTCCACCAGTAAGCCGTACTTCTCTAAGAAGTCTGCGCCTAGAATGGGATGGGATACGTCAGCAACTATAAATGTCCACTCAAAGTGACGACGTAAACCAAGGTCTAAAGAGATGGCTTTAATACCGTAGGTTTTAATTGGTGAACCGTTTGCTGCGTACAAGGTCAGACCTCCTGAGGAGTGTTTTGAACCGGCATGGATTTTACCTAAACAACTGACTTCTGCGCCACTATCAATGAGAAATTTAAATCCGTTAATTTTATCCCAGATAAACAAGCGGCGGTTTCGAGGGCTACCATCTGCTGCCGCGATGACAGTGGAGCCTACTTGTTTTCCCGAAAGTTACAGGGAGATTTACAATTGAGAGCCTTTTCAGCATACTTAGCATGGTACCAACAAAGGTCTCCATTACCTTGATCTCGTGAACGAGATCGCCTACGAGAACGGGAAGGCTGTCTTTTAGGTCTGCGTTGTCTAAAAAGTTTGCCAACCTGATCCTTCAAAGCTGAAATTTCAGCTCGTAAAGCCTGTATTTCGGATACCGCTGAACCAGAAGCTTGGTTTCCTGAAGGGGCAGGTACCTCTGAACAAGAAGCAACATTCCTTGATGGGGCAGATACCTCATGTATTTTATCGGCAAAATTTGCCAAGGCATTTAGGTCACCCGGGGCTGCCGAGAGGATCTGCTGGGTGTGAATGGGGAGGCGTTGTCGCCACAAAGTACCCAGAGTACCATCATCAAATTTGTTATCAGCCAAATTCCTCATCTCTCTGAGCAATTGGGAAGGCTTCTTATCCCCGAGATCAAGATCCTGCACCAGTAATTTAAGCTTTTCTGATTCAGATTGGGAGTGGACCTCAATTAATCGTGACTTTAGGGTCTGGTATTTATCAGAATCGGGTGGATTACGTAAAATATCTCTGACTGACGCAAGGATTTTGTAATCCAAGGCGGCAACCACATAGCTGTATTTCGTCAAATCGAGTGAAATACCAGAGACGTAAAACTGTCTTTCTAGCTGAAAGAACCAAGTCTCAGGATCGTAATCCCAAAAGGGCGGTGCCTTGAATGATACCCTAGCCAATTCAGGCTCCTTTGAGTCAGGGTCAGCATCAGGCTGTTTTGATGCCTGTTCGTTTGGATCCTCGTTAACCATATTGAAACACAGAGATCACTAAAATGGCCAACGCTCAGAAACCCAACCGCGAACCCGATGGAAAACAGAGATATGTCTAAAACTTACCCGATCCTAAAAAAACTGCAGGACGTCAGCATATGAAGGTCGATGAGGGAACTCCAGAACATCGGCTGTTCAAAGTCGACGTAGAAACTCAGTTGGCTGAAGATACGCCATCATTCCAGAGATCGAAGACGGGTGAGCTCAGAACTCCGAATAATTCACAGTCCACGGTCAACCACTGTGGCAGTCACCAATGTGGTGGAAAGCCATCACTCCAAGTCGTGTCGTTTGTGGGCGCAGAAGATTAATCAAAAGCCATGCATTGATTAACAAAAACTTAACGTTTATTAAAAACTCAACACAACATTTAAAAGGTTAGTAAAAATACAAAGTAAAGGTGCGTGTGTGCGGTAGTGCTGGTATACAATATTGCTGCTATTTATAATGATGATAATTCTAACGATTAAGATTAAAACAAGTTAAAATCTGCATGTGATAAAGGTTTAAAAGTTCTATTGTAAAAAAGGTTAAAAGTTCGTTTCACAAGGTAAAGAGTTCGATGCCCACAAGTATATGCATGTGATACATGTCTCTAGGCTACATTTTAGTGCTGTTTACGAATATCAAGCCAACTTTTCAATACAATTTAAATTTACTATGGAAAAATTGAAGCATAAAAAACAAAATTATAGAGAAAAGTGCTTCAATTTTTCCATAGTAAATTTAAATTTTATTGAAAAGTTGGCTTGATATTCGTAAACAGCACTAAAATATAGCCTAGAGACATGTATCACATGCATATACTACAAAATTTAAAAATTTTTAAAAATTTAAAATTTTTAAATTAATTTAAAATTTAAATTTTTTGAAAGATAATTTGTCTTTTTTTAATTTAATTATTTTTAAAATGATTTATTATCAAATAGTGTCTAAATATTTTCTGTATTACTTGATTGAAAGATTTTACCTGTATTTTCAACATTTATTTTTATAAATTTATTAATTAACTAATGATTTAATCACCAATTGTGGTTTTTATAGGTTATAGAGGTATATACCTAAAACATCCATGAAAAAATGACCTTGGAAAATGCCTCAAACGTTTTTTACAAGAATTTTTAAAAAGGTCGATTTTTGAGGCCAAAAAAATTGAAAATTTGAAAAAAATTTAATTTTTTTATTATCCGATTTTCTTTTATTTTTAGTATGTTATTAATCAAGTCATTTCTAATAGAAAACCGTTTAAATTACTTCTTTTGCTATAATTTTGTGGTTTTGAGCGATGTTTTAATTTTTTCGACTTTCCAAATTTTGAATTAATTTTTAAAAATTGAAATTTTGAATTTTTTAAAATTGAAATGGTATATTCGTATTCAGCACTGAAAAATAGCCTATAAACATGTATAATAAGTCTCGATTACTAGAATTTGATTTTTTGAAATTTTTTTTCGGCCATTTTTTAAAAATTAAAAAAAATTAAACTTCCCGCGAACCGATTTTGTCCGATTTTTAGTATGTTATTATTTACGTCATTCCCAAGTGAAAACCGTTGAAAAACTAAATGTATCAATATTTTACCGGTTAAGTTACAGATTGCCTGGACTACCAATATTGACTCTATTTTTCTAGCTTACACCACACTATATTAGACTGACAGGAATTATTAAGATATCTAAACTGAACAGGCGCATCTCATAAAATGTATTTCCTGTCGAATCAGTCCTTGAAACTATTAAGAACAAAAAGGGCGGGAGATGACGTTTTATTACATTACAAAATAGTCTTAAAATGAAATCTAATAAAATAAAAGTGAATGTGTGTGTTTGTTTGTTTGTCTTTTATACAAATCCACAGTTTTCTTCCGATCTGCACCAAACTTGGTATACCTACCTAAAAAACTCTGGAAAAAACATAGGCTATGTTTCGAAAACTTTTAATGAACCCTTCACCCTCTTTCGACCCTTTTTATGGTCATTTTGCTGAAATAGCTTTATTTCTCCTCGAGAAGAGATCTGTTTACTCCATTGTTACAAAGAAAATTTAATGCTAAACAACACGTTTTTAATAGAAACACTAGGTACAAATCTATTTAAAAATTATATTAATAATTTAAAAATCTATTTTAATGAAATTTAAAAGTTTTAAGTATAGTTTAGCATATTTTTATTTGAGAGTTTATCTAATTTTTATATTTTAAAAAGCTTTATGAATTGAAAAGCTTTAAGAAGCCCAGTGGCGCAGTGGTAGTGCATCGCGCTTCCATGCCACAGGTCCGGGGTTCAAATCCCGGGCTGGGCAGGGTCCACTCAGCCTTTCATCCCTTCAGTGGGTCGATAAACTGAGGACCAAGCATGCTTGGGAACTAAACACTGGGGGTCTCACGTTAGACTGACCACCTAACTGGGACATTTGCCTAGCACCCCAGGCCCCACGGTCACGAAAACGAAGATGGGCATCGTAGGCCTTGGCCCACTAGGGCTGTTGCGCCGATGGTTTAGTTTAGTTTATGAATTATCATGTTGTTAATAGTCTCCATGGAATCGAGGATGCAAAATTAAAAGGTGATAATATTTTAGCTTCTAAGAAAGTTGGTTAACAAAAGAAAGGATTGATTTTTTCTTAAATTGCAAGATATTGCAATTATCTCTATATATATTTCTCTTACGTGACCCTCAAATTTGGCGGTATTTGTTTTCTCCCGTTGGCAACGGTTAGTTTGTTTTGTTTAAGTTTCGTAAATTTAAAAGCAATTTAAAGATGGATTTAAGTAGAGCATTATTTTTCCAATCTGTGACGGTTGTAGCTGCAAGCAAGAGTATTTACAATTGTGTTTACAAAGAAGTTTTATAGGAGTGATTAAATAATGGGGTAAGTAAAATCACCTATATCAACTTTTAAGTATAACATATACATGTAAATAGTACTCATCTTATATATTTTTTGGCTGATATATGGTGGCTTTTCTTGGCTAATGCAACAGTACCCATGAATTTGATAAACACTGTATACTATTTTTCATACACATATTTAATGTTCCCCTGCTGCATATTACTATTTATTAAACTCTATTTTAACCAATAAATTTAGTTGGTAAGGGGTCATCCATAAATTACGTGAGGTGTTTTTTCCAAAATCTGGACCCCCCCTCCCCCCTTGGTGAGATTTCGTGAGATTTTGCTGGACCCCCCCTCCCCCCCAAGTGAGATTTAAGTACAACTTTTTAAAAATAATTTGCAGTATCTTATCCTTTCTCATACTTAAAAAAAAGAAAATCGTATAATTTCTAACTTATAAAGTTGACGTGAGATTTTAATCGACCCCCCCTCCCCCCTTGGTGAGATTTGGTGAGATTTTTCCAAACCCCTCCCCCCCCTTTTTGACCTCACGTAATTTATGGATAGCCCCTAATGAAACTCAGCTAGGCTGTACCAGCGTATGGCAAGCGAGCGATAGCCCCCTAGTTTATATTATTTCTTAATTTCAATTTATTAAGCTTTAATTATTGAATAATTTCACCGAAAACGTTAATTCCTGAAGATATGATTAATCAAGGGTTTTAAGCAATTTTAAATAGTTTTTAGAATACTTTTTCCATGTAAATGTGGAAATCATTCAAAAATTATATTGCTTGAGAACTGAAGGAATTTTAATCCACCCGGGAACTCAGGGATAAGAAAAAATACCAGGAACACCGGGATAGGAAAAGTTACCGGGAACACCGGAATATGAAAAAGGCGCCTGGGATACCGGGATGATTGGTAAATTCTGATTATACAAAATTAGAAATGTGTTTGGGAAAACTTAAAAATAATAAATTTATACTCTCCACCCGTGCAAGGCCGGGAATATCAGCTAGGTCACTGATAAAGAAAACAACAAACTTAACGACACATATTGGCAAAGCAATTACAGTCGTACACTGTTTAAAAAAAATCTTGCAACTTTCCTTGGAAAAACTGGGCAGCTAGGTTGCCCATTTTTTTCAAGTAATATTCCTTGGGAATATTACTTGAAAAAAAGGAACGTTACGATAAAATCAATCAAAAACTCCAGTATACAAAAAATGTTCGGTAATGTTTCCTTTATTTTCCAGGAAAAAATGGGCAACTCGGCTGCCCAGGTTTTTTAAGCAACGTTACAGAATTTTTTTACAGTGTATGAACTAAAGAATTTAAAAAGATCCAGCAAGAGGTTGTTTTAATAATAGGTTCAATTTTGATACAGCCGTGGTTTATAAATGAAATTACAAACGGGAAACGAGAAGGGTCCTCATCTTTATAAACAACCACTGATATAAAAAGGGAACCAATTTAATTAGGAAAATGACCTTTTGCTGAACTTCTAAGGAATGCCTTCGGTTATATGCTTAATACGTTTATACGTTAATTACCAATATGTTTATGTACATATAAAGTTTATTGTTTTCTCCATCAGTGAACTTTATTTTGAGATTATTTTGTAATTTGACGGAACGTCATCTCCTACCCTTTTTATCCTTAATATAGTTCTAAGACTGATTCGATAGGGGAAATGTTTTCTTAGATGCGTCTGTTTTTTTTCTGTCTTAAGAATTTCCATTCCAATATTACGTTATTCAGGCTAGAAAAATAGTGTTAATAAAATGACAATATCCTTCCACACCTTAATTTCTCTTACAATTAGAGATAATTTGGAGTTATATAGAGAAAACACATAAATACTTTTCCAAACTATGTTTTTCTTGTTTTTCAGTTCAACTGAATTATTGACCTCATAATGGGTTGGGTTGGATTGGGGTTAAAAAATGGGTCGGGATTGGGGTAACTATGTATCGCAGTGATAAAAATATGTGTCTTCAGTTAAATATACATTATATGTAAAATACTTGCATTTTTTAGCTGAAGCAATTGTTACAATCTAATAAGCTCACAACGAGGAATATAATCCTCTTATTTTCATCTTTTAATCCTTTTGCCAAGCTACTAAATTACTTTCTTCAATTTTTATTGAGTGATTGAATCTTATTCATTGCTTGAAATTCGAGGTAACTCAAAACCATCCCTCATCGTTAAATGGTTACTAATGAGAAATATACGCATGACATCAATTAAAATTTCCTTTTCAAAGAAAGAAAAACTCCTTCATTCTCTCCTCCCTTCTGTATCGATTGCCTCTCATGCATCTTCGTGCCACTTCTTCCGTGCTTCTTTTCGTCAGTACTAATAAGTATGGATTTACCAGTAGCTCCCGAGGAAAAAACAGTTAGACAGAATCGTGCATACGGGAGAGAGAAGAAAGATTTCGATTCATTTTTCATCGCAATCGTTTGAGGCGTGATGCCGTGACCGCTCCAGATTATCGCGGAACGGAATCTTTTCTTGTAGTGTTTCTCGAATTGTTCTTGAGGGAGTCTCTCGCTGCTTACTTTTTCAATCACGCGAGGTGTTTTTTTCCTCTTTTCGAGGGGGTTTGAGACGAGGCATCGTTTTTCCGGAGGCAATTTGGACTAATTCGAAATGTGAGGAGAGATTGGGTGAGGGACGAGGAGTCAATGGGGGTTGTGAAGGTTTGTTCGTAGTATGAATGCGAGTTGTCGTCACGCTCAGAGATGGAGAATTTATTGCTGGCTGTCACGAATCTTGGGATGCTTAAAGCTCCTTATAATGTATAAGGTAGAACCCATTCAGGGTATATGAAAAGTTGAATTGTAATTAATTTTTAATTAATACAGATTCATGTAATAAACTAAAGAGAATATATATCGACTGTGTAAGTAAGTTTATTCGGTTGAACTAACTTTATCTAAACTTTATAATAAATGATGACCTTGTAAAAATACGTGATTGGTTTTTCAAAACAACCTAGAGCCAAACGTAAACAAAACAAAATATAGACATTTAACCTAACCCAAAACCATTCCTATCCAATCTCTCTTAAATACCACAAAAATAACTGTATCAACTATGGAGATTGTAATTGTAATTATATCGATAAAGTGTTAACTATTTAATATCTTGGACTCCACATTGTTCGAACTTAAAGTGGAAATCACATACTCAATATATCTCTGAGAAATTAAGATTTGTTATGCTTAACTTTTCATACCTAAAAAATAAGTAACAAACTTCTTATTGATTTTTATTATTCGTGGGTACATTCCCAATTAATTTACGACTTAACTATATTTGAAGGAGATTGTTTTGTAAATGTAAAAAGAATCAGTAAACTACAGAAAAGGTTCGTAAAGTTTATGCTTAATATCACAGATTCTATTACTATAAATCACTTCAAATTACTGAATATTCTTCCTCTTCGTCATCTTTTCTTCAAATATGCTGCAAAAATATGATTCAAATATGATGCAAAATTTACAAAATATGCCTGCACCTTTTTTTTAAATCCCCCAGAATGTACAAAACGTCATAATATAAATCCTCGAAGACCTATGTAATGTATGTAATATATAACATTCCTAAGTAAAAAAACAAATTTTGTAAAAATTTTTCCTATATAGCCCCCAAACTTTATAATATGCTACCATTAGAAATCCAAAACAGTCCATCAAAATACTTATTCAAAAAGAAACTTAAGGATTTTTTGTTTTCAATGGAAAATATAGAAAATTTTTTAATGTAGTTATTTACTTCTGTCCTTCTGTAACTTTATGTTTTTATTATGTCTTGTATAGATTTGATGTACGACTGAAAATGTATTCTATTTTAATGACACCTTGTTTGCCACTCTAGTGTATTTTTTCACTCATTTATATGGCCATTTACATGGACCAAGATGTCCCAGGTGAAAAAAAAACTTTTTAAAAACATAAATTGCAATATCTGAGATTCGAAAATTATTCAAATATCCAAATTGGATCTTACAATGTTATTATTTGTCAACTTACATTAGGTTCTATTTGCTTAAATGAGGATATTTCTTAATAAAAGATCTTATTTCTTAATGAAAGTTTCCTCAAAAATCCAAACTTTTATATTCCCTTTCATATAAAATGATGCTCTTAAAAATCTTGGCTAGAAGTTTCGAACTTGTTTTTGAACTAACGTTGAGTTATTACAAATACACTACACTAATTTGGTTATTTTGAAGACTATAAATTTCCCTAAGTATACTGTAAATATATTTCCCTCAAACAGTTCTTGATCCTGGAATAATTTAAAATGGAAAAATCTCTTCGTCTTCCATCCATTTTCATACATTGAATGAACGAATTTCCATTAGGCATGAAGATCGCTTTTTGCTTTTTGGTACAATAGCTTTTCTCTTCTTCATCAAAAATATAGATCGAGCAAATAACCTTTTTATGTCTTCTTTTCACCACTCTGGGCGAAAACAAAAATATATTCGACTGTTATTCTCTCTTCTCGTCCAATTTCCTAATCAATATTTTTCCCTTCCAGAAAAAGACACACATAGCTCACGAAAAACTGAACCTCATTATTTGAATTAATATCTTCCAGGTTTTTTTTCTTTTGGGTAGATTTACCCTAGGGTAAAGTGAAAAATCGATTGTTTACCGTGTGTTAGCTCTCCTTTCTTATTTAAAAATCCCTATTGGTTTTTGAGTATTTTTTGTCAAGCGATATTATTTTAAATGTCAAACGTCATGGATATTAACATACTTAATAATGAGGATTTTGGTATCTGGAGGGCTGCATAAGACTAGAGTTTTATTTTATAGGTTGGACATTATTAAGATAATATTCACAAATGAATTATGTCGAAGAAAATGTATTTAGCGTTACTCTTCAAACGTTACACTCCTCTTTGAAGTTGAAAAAACACAGATCAAAAACAGACTAATTAAAGAAAAAAATAAAGTACTACAGCTTCTAGTGTAACCCAACTAAAAACTAACTCTAATATTTCTTTTATAATTATTATGAGACTTGAAATCATATTTTGACACCGTTTTTATGACATAGTGTAGTTTTAATCAACTATCCAAAATTAGGAAAATAAGTTTGAGAAACAATGGCGTATTCATAAAAGTTATTTTTAAAAATTAGATGTAATAGAATATTTTAAAATTCTCAAATATCTGACATATTTAATAGAGTAGAAAATATTTAAATTAAATCATTATTTTTTATAAATTAAAAAACTTAAACATCCATATTATTCAATTTTGCTATACATTTTCATTGAAATAGAAATCCATTAGGTATAAAGACAGCTAATTTATTATGTATCCTTAATTGGGAAAAGTAGTTTTACATTAATTTTAAAAGTTATCTGTAATTTTGGATGAATAATGGTGCCTAAGTTGGGATCCACAGAGGGAAATTACAGGTAGTCTCCACCTATATGTATATTTCGATAGAAATTCACACGAAAAATATTTTATTTTCATCTCGTAAAGAAAATTAAGCATTTCTAAAATTAGGCGATTTTTTAATATTAAGGAAATTTATTTTTCAAAAATTCCAAAAATATTACATGATTATTTTTTTTGTTGATACATCATTTGGATATAAATTATTTAAATATTAATCTTTAATTAAACTGCCTATTTAAGCTCTATTTGTCTGCTGTGTCTTTTTAGAGATAGTAGATAAAAAACATCCATTTGAAAAAATTCAATTACATGCTCCCCCTAAAAAAAGGGCAGTTAACTGTGAGGAATGAGTCTGTTAATCAGATTTCTTGCTTCTAAATTCCTTCATTCTTTAAATCTTCCAAAAAAACCCAATTCAATTTATTTATTAAACATGCAGTGTTTCAAATAGATGCAAACTCTGGAACAAAAGCTTGTAAATTTTTATTCTGCTCCCAATGAATATCTCTTATTGGGTATGTTTCTCATCATTTAAATGATATCCTGAAGCAAGATGGAACAACTATCTTCACGTCTGCTTCGCTTCCAAGTGCTCCCTCGGGTAGGCCTCGAAGTGGCGCCAAGTAATTACAGCCTCCAATTAATAACAACCATAATTTTGCAAACCGCAGATTATGCACTAATTAGTAAACGCCTTTTCAATACCCGTGAGAGCATCCACAAACCAGGCGTGTGCTACTGCTTTGCATAGTTGGAATTTATTACCAGGGTTTGTTGTGTAAATTGGAGTTGGTAAAAATGGCGGAATGATATCGATTTGTTTGAGTGGAATCGAAAAATGTTTTGTTTGAAGGAAGTTAGTATTATTAAATTGTAAGAAGTTCCGTTGTTTGTTTTATGCTCAACTTAGAATAATTAAAGATTTTATTAATCTGTTCTATAATTAATTCGTTTAATATAACATTAATGAAGGAATCGGTAATTCGCAGCCCTCAGCGTCGTGGTTAGTCAGAAGCTGAAGAAAGAAAAATTAGTTTTTTCGCTGATTCTGATTGGCGGAATCCTTCTTTGACCAAGGATTTAACACCAACGCTGATGGCTGTGAATGGTTGTTTATCTAGATGGGAAAGATTTTCCAGGACCTGCTTATTTAACCCTTTCAAGACCGCCTGATTTTCCATTAAATCATACAGAATATTTGGGGGTGTCGGGACCGAAAGGGTTAATGCATCTTTTAGTTTTTTAAGGTTTAATGGTAACAAAGGAGGTATAGTCATTCCCCCCCTTTTTCTTATAATTGAAAGATTTGAAAAAATTAAAAAGTATCTTTCTTGATCGACGCAAAACATTAAATCACATATCTACAGAAAATAGTGATAAAAGCAAAATTAAAAGTAAGAATATTTTCACAATATTTAAGGTCGCTGAATGCAATGAGATTACAATCAACTAGCGTTATTTGTATACGTATATAAGAAAGTTTAAGTATCATGGTATTTGTTTTTTCTCCATAAATGGTTTGGCCTCTTTTTCAACAGCTCACTATCAACAGTACTTTCCCGACTAATATTACACATTTCATGAATAACAACAACAACCCATTCAACAGTTGTCGAAATGCTCCCTCATTTCCGCCTCTAACTGCCCTTAAATGTTTTCAAAGTGCGAGTTCTTAAAAGGCTGCCTAGAGGGACTGCTGAAAAACCGCCCCAAGCCTACCAGATGCTCCAAATCAAATCAGACCGAGGATAGTTTTGATACACAGATCCATTTACAAGCGGGGCTTCAACAAGGCTCCCAGAGAATAAAAAGCTCTACGTTCGGAAGAGTCGGAATCCAATAAGGAATCTAATAATGGCAGGACCAAATAAATTCCACTGCTCCCGATGTCAGTTTATTAAGGCTGTAAAAAAGAGGTGCAGTGAAATGAAGTGAAATTCCGCGCGTTGTAGGGAAAGAACATTTGAATGGATTTGTTCTGAATTCCCTTGAACGGTTTTGAATTTCGGTGGGCGTAAAAAATGGTGAGTTGAGTTTCAAAATGCATTCTCCTTTTATTTTTAAAGTTAACGACATGAAACCCATAGAAGTGCGAAGTAGTTTTATTGGTTTAAAAACACGTTATTAAGAATATTTGGTTGGAAAATGTAATTTTAAAATATTTACAAAACTGAAGGATTCAGTTGTGCAAAACAGGAGTTTAAGTAAACAATAAACTTATACCCCATTGCTAAACTAGTTGTAATTTTTTGCAACATCTTCTAGAGTTATTTTTATATTTGTTGTATCCTTTTGTGTTCGGGGGTTATTTATTCGATGCTGGATGCATACTATAAGAAAGTTTTTTTTAATGAATAGCTTCTTGGACTGTAAAAGAGACGTAAGAAACAATCACTCTGTAAATTATTATTTCATCTTAGATATTGGCATAAGTAGCGAGTCTTAAAATGTTAAGTAGGTGTACAAAGTATTTATTAGGAAAAAAGATTCAAAAGTTCATAATCTTACAAACTTTTTTCTATAAGTATAAATGGAGCGCCCTTTTACTTAAAAAACACTTCTTAAAATTCAATTATTTTTTAATAGAATTACACCTATTTTTATTCATACACCAAATTAGTTTAAAGAAATCAACTTTCAAGTTTTTTTTCTGTGTGAAACTTAAATAACGAAAACTCGAAAACTTAAATAACAAAAACTCGAAAACTTAAATAACAAAAACTCGAAAACTTAAATAACAAAAACTCGAAAACTTAAATAACAAAAACTAGCATGAAGCTCGGCGTGTACGTCCATTACTCAATTTATGAAATATGATTTGAGACACAAGTTGTCTTGTTTCTTTTTAGTTGACATGTAATGAACCACATAGAGACAATTTATAACAAAAAAGATTGTTCTCTAAATATACAATATTTTGAACAAATCGGAATGTTTTGAAATCGGTTTCTTTCACATGAGATGCATTATATTCGTTCAGATGTGGAACGACGATCGTTTTTTTTCAGAGTTACAGTGGTACCAGGTGTTTTCAGAAAAGCCTTTTTCATTTCTCTTTCTACAAAAGTACACATACGTATCATAAAAGAAACTAAAGAGTCTAAGAGGGAGATTTGCTCAGTCACGGTCTCAGGTGTTTGACTTTAAAGTATTTTTTGATATTAAACATGATTTCATAGTTATTTCATTGGGTCTTTAAAGCCATGTGTACTTAGGTTCTCATAAGTTACTTGGAAAATATGTCATTTAAATGAGCTGGAGTATTTCTAATTTAAGAAAGAAAGATACTAAAATTTTCAACTGTTGATTTAAAACTTTTAATTATTGTTATTTAAATTATTTTAATACTCATCTATATTAAAAACAATAATTGCTGTATTTTTATCTTATTAATTTTAGTAAATATAAGAACCTGGGGAAGTCCAAAAGTAGTTTTTTTCTTAAAGTAAACTGGCTTTTATGCACTTAGAATAGAGGTTTAGGATAGAAGAGTAAGAGTTTAGATTTGACGTACATACAGTTCATCGCAGCTATAAATTTAAAAGATTTTTTGAACTTCAGAACACACACAGAAAAAATGTTCGAGTTCCTAAAATTTCAAGTTTTTATGATTTTTTATCCATATCAGATCAAATAATTTTTACAATAGTTTCAATACGAAAAATTAACTATTATGCATACTATTTCCATTCCCCCATTTTAATGAAAAAAAATGTCCCACTTAGTGGTTGAAAATATTTACCCAATTTCAGTCTACAAGAAACTTCAAAAGCCTTTCAGGACGTTTTTAGCCATTCACAAACAAAGCAAACTTGAAACAAAACATTCAAAGAAAAAAAAATCACGCGTCTTGCTCCCTCACAAAATGCAAAATGAATTCCTCTTCGAAATCCATCCATGTTTGGCAAAAATCTACCTTCGATTTTTTTTCTCACGCCTTAGAATATCAATGAGAGTATAGAAATCCTCTTCTCGAGACGTTCTTTACTTTTATTTCTTCGTTTTTTTCTAACACAGAGCAAAATTGGATGTATTTGTTGCATTCTAAAGTTCCACTCCATACCCGCGAATACGGCGCAATGCATGAGTTGCCAAATTATTTTCACTTGAGATCTGGCACAAGAAATTTCCATCTGACCGTATACGACTGTAATTCTCCTCCTTGTTCCAGTGGTGTTTCCCCAATGGTTTTTGTGTATCTGCGTATAACAATAAAATTCAAGGATGGTGAAGAATTTAAAGAATTCTACTCTTCTTTCCTTGTCTTGTACATTTCGTGCGAAAGTAGTGTAGGAGTACTTCTAAAAAAGATATATTCTGTAAAAATAGTAATAGTATTCTGTTTATAATGGTTAAGATATCATGTAATAATGGTATCCTTTAAACAAAATAGTTGTTAGTTGAAACGTCACTTTTTAGAACGTTTTGCGCATTCATTATGTAAATACGTGGTTTGTAGAAAATTACCATCGTCTATATTTATCATATTATATCTTGAAATTTCATGATTAAGTTTCTTAAAAAGCAATTTATTTTACATCTATTTGTGAATGTTTACTCGGGTATTGTTTAAAAACTTGATTTGGATCTCTTTGCAATTGGAACTAATATGATTTAACTAATATGATTAAAAAGATCGAGTATGTGTAAAAACATTTTCTTTTCAAATGAATTTTTAGCAAAAAGTGGGAATTGCTGCTTAGAAAAGTTACGCTTTATTAAAATTTTGTACAAAACCTTTATAATTAGCATTAAAAGACTGAAAATCTGATAAAATTTATCTAAAAACCCATCTAACACCATTTTAAACATCTCCTTACAAATTTTTAAATTTGTTTAAATTGTTATTTTTAAATTAAAATGTAAATTAATTGTGTAAATTTGCAAATTTTTCAGTGTTATTGTGTAGTTTTGTGTTTTTTTAGTTGAATGAAGGCAAAATTTAATCAAAAAATTAAAAAACTTTCAAATTAGCGAACTTTTTCTTTTTTGAGGCCTGCTATTTTCACATACTAATATCTCCACGAATACTCACGATATTTTCATGAAATTTTTTGTCAGTGAGTTTTTCATAACGTTGGCAACAATACTCTCACTGAGATTTTGATATATTTTCTTCAGTTTTTAAATTAATATTTCTAACTTTTTTAGTTTGCCGCTAGGGGCGCTGTCATCTCAATGAATTCTCCAGGGTCACTCTTCTCTAGGGACTCCATTACTTAGGGGACCCTAGGACACGTAGGTTCCTAATAAAAGCCGCAATACGGACTTTTAAAACACCCTTTATATTTTCTCTCCATTATTTTTACACTTTTTTACTTTTTCCACATTAATTACAAAATCATCATCGGACAATCATCATTTTACAAAGATGGTGTTCTATAATTTTAGTATATTTAAAATAAACTTAAATACCTATGGGAAAATATTTTTAAAAATGATGAATTTAATAGAATATTTGAAATGAGTTCACACCTAAGTATGAAACAACAGAAGAAAAAATGCATTAATTCTGACAAAATATTTTTAGCCTGTTCTCCTCCCACCTACTAGAGTTACCCCACACCATATTACTTTCACTGACATCAATTTTAATCTTAATAAACCTTAATGGAAGTAAACTACTAACATCTCAGCTAAAACAAAAGAACCTCATTTTATTCAGACTCGGAATATTTACTTCTTACAAATCTTAATGGAGACTGATGGAATCTGTTGAAAGGCGTACCTATATCGATCGAGTTGTATTCGAAGAACTCAGTTCTGAGAATGAGATAGTGCAATTAGCTTGAATTCCAACACCGAGTCTCAGACAATAGAAACAGCATAGAAAAATGAAGGAGACACAATTTGTATTGTTGTATTATTTGGGATACTTTGTTTCCCCAATTCTACGTGCGTGTTTTAGTTGATACTGTTTGTTTATTGCACAACCAGGAGATGTAAACTGCTTTTAACTGAGAAAGTTTTTAGAGTCTCGTTTAAACGTATTTCAAATTTTATTTGCTAGATTGCCGTATGCTGAAAGATAATCACAAACTGAAATTTGATGAAAATTAAATGCAGAACTTTAAACCTAAAACGAAGTTTAGCAATGGAATGATTCGATCGTTGCTCAACAACTTTGTAACAGGCATTTGTGTCGTGTACCTATAATAGTTTTTAAAACAGAAACTCGCAACATTGCCTCTAGGTGACGTCAAATTCTGTTTATCGTACAGCGCATGGTTACTTTACTATAACTTGACATGACTTTTGTAGGGACTCAAAAGGGTGTAGACAGAATTTTTGAAACACAAATAAATTGACATTTTTAAAGAATTTCTATCGTCTTCTTCCAATTTAACCCAATCCCTTTGTATTTTAACCCAGAATAGAAGTTTTTAAATAGTAATCTCCAATGATTGGTCAGTAACCTTCTTATCCTGCATATCCAGACACCATACCCCACTCAGTCTAGCAGATCATGAGCTAAAATTGGCATCATCTGTAGAATAATCTCATAAGCTTTCCATCAGATATTTTGAAGAGGTTGCATTTCCAGATTAATGAAAGCTTTTTCCTCATACGTTTTTTTAGAAGTTCTTGTAAGAGTCCTCCTTTGGACTTAAAGATATCCCAGACACCGACTTCTGTAAGTGTCATTATGTTTAGGCTTTAGAATGGAATAAAGTATATTCATATGAAAGAACAAAATTAAAAGTCTTGTTTCTTTGACCCTGAATCTAAGCAAGTGCGTCCTCACTTAAGGGGCCGTTTTGAATTAAGTATAAGCACCCCTAAGAAAAAGGGTGTTTGCCGTTATTTTATTTTTCTGACAAAGGGGGATGATATGACTGATGCTTACGTAAGGCATTTGAAACACTACACTACAAAGGCTTTTGCAATGTGCATGTGATAGTGTTGTTTGAGGAAAAGATAGTATTGTAAAAGATTGAAAATGTCTTTTTACTGTAGGAGTTTTAATCCAAGTTAGATCATCGTCAAAAGTTATGCACGAAAAAACCGAGAGAGCAGTTGCTTACATAAGGAGATGGCATTCGTGTGGCATTACGATAAGAGGGTGTAAATGATTGGCTTTTTTTGCTTACAAAAAAGGGGGTAAAAATCACCAAAATCATTCATACTTAATATTTGAGAGGCCCCTAAATCAAATTAAACGTAACCTTATTCATTTAGTAATTTGTATTTTGCTGTAATTTATAAAACAATAAATGATAATAATTCTTAACAAGTAGTGCTGTCCTTTTAAAAAAACACTCCAAAATGTACCTTAAAACCCCCATCGATATATTTTAAATAAATAATTGAAATAATTTTAAATTATCATGTACCCTGTCTTTCTATGCTATTTAGAGAGTCAGGGATTGTAAAAACAAATCAAAGAACCGTTTATTTGTTTAGTTTTTTTAAATAAGCAGGAAATGTCGATTTTTGGCAAAATAATGTGATTTTGTTATGCAGATTTTGATGCTGTAAAATGTATGTTATAAAGACTTAAAATAATTTTCACATGTTTTTGTGTTATCCCGTTATTATGAGAATAAAATGTTAAAATATCAGCTCAGTCCACTAATTAGAGACCTTACGGTAGTCTTTAAATTGAGGGGTGAAAAAACTCATATAGTACCTAAAAAACCCAATTTTTCTTTTTGTATTAAATGACTGAGTTTTACTCGATAATGGGCTATTGAGTTGAGAGATAATAAGTTGGGGTGTTTAAAATAAAATATCAGTGCCAATTTTGGAGCTTTTTATTTAAATTGTATGAAGTATTTGTATTTAATAGGTCGTTTTCAACATCCGAAGAAAAAATACCACAGTGTAAACGCTATCGTCGTTTTGTTTTGAAGAACCCCAACTCTTGAGAAAACTCTTGAGGAGAAAAGCTTATCATAATTTTAATTTTAGAAACAATTTGTAATAAACTTGGTTTTAATTATCTCTTATCTATTCTCTTTTTTTATCAAAATAAACCTTTTACTCATATTTTCCTAATTTTTTTACTATTTCTCATGGGGTTTTTTAAGGTACATAAGGTATTTTTTAGGAAATTAAGTTTTTTTTCTTACTTATTTGTCTGCCAATTTGTAACGGAGAGTTGTAATTAAAAATAACAAGTACTAAAATGTAGGGGAAGGATGAACCTTTACAACCCTATTTTGTTCGATTTAATTATCTTATTTTTTAAGCTTTTTATGAAGGAAAAATGAAAAAATGGATTTTTTAAAGGTACTATAATAGTTTGGAAATCTGGAATATTCCTGATAGCTGAAAAGGATACATTAATGCAAACTATTAATTCATATTGAGCTAATTACTAATAATATAATATTCATTATGAATATTAGAAAAATTTATATTCTATTTATGCTATTTTTCACTTGAAAAATTCCGCGGGTGTTAATATTTCTCTCAGTCAAATAAATAACTTTCTAATTGCATTCTTAAAACAGCATATACAATCTACTTTCTGGCAATCACTAGAAACAGAAAAATCAATTTATTTTTAAACTGAATGACTCTGAAATAAAGTTTTACATTGAATAAACTAATAGTTAAACTGTATGTAATGAAATGTACTTGCAAGTGATAAAAAATAAATTATGTTATCCACGAGATCAAAATAAAATGGACTAGGATTTTAAAATATTTCCAGAATTTCTTAATTCAGTTGAAAATTAGTTGGGTCTAAATTGAATAAAAGCCGACGAAAATAGGATATTCTTTTTGGGTAATTCAATTTCGAATGTTTTTTTTACTTCAATTTATGTTGGAAGCGACAGTGTGATGCATGTTTGTGCTTCCTATTTTCACATGTAATGAAACGGACATTTTGGCGAGTAATGCAATTAAGGATTTCTCTTTAAAAGTTTATTTATTTGGACAGATGCTGCACCAATAAAGATACGGGTGTCCCAAAAAAGACTGACACATTTTAAAAATCAATAACTCAAAAACTAAAAAAGATAAAAATGTGTGGTTTCTTGCCCCCTTCTTCTCAGACCAAAGAATTTTCATCCCAGAATTTTTGATTTTAGTTCTAAATTTTTCACTAGATGGCAGCACGAGAACTTTTGAGGGACTAAAGGGAAAAAGTATTGGAATATTCCCTGTTAGTTAACTTGTGATAGGAAAACCAAAGTTAGGGTAAAAGATCGATTTATTGAATCGAATGTTGTTCGATTCTGGGAAGATTTAAGAATTGATCGAAGGAAAGCAGCAAGATTTGGATTACGCTTTGAATTAGTTTGACAACTAAACCTAACTGAAATCCTCCCGTAAGACAGGTCTCGCATTTCAGCGAATGTTTTTCAAATTACTGAATTTGATTTTGTTTTATCCTGATGTGGATCATGCGCCATGAAACTCCAAACAACTAATTAATTTTGTTTAATATACGCATTAAGTTCTTCTAATAAGTGGAAATCCAAATCTATCCTTTAAACGTTTTTATTGCGGGAATAAAAAGTTTAGATGATGTGCTTTGGAAATCAATTTAGATAATGTGCATTTGAGGATCTCCATTCTGAATCCGTTGTGTATCACTTGTAATTTATCGGATTTTACCGATATCAAGGGTAATTTTTTTACTACGAGTTTTTTACTCTTAGTCACGGCGATCACTCCTTGTACTTTTATTTAAGGAGTGTTCAAGTGTTTTTAGGACCTGAAGATAAGGAGGTGTCGGGGCTGTAAGGAAGATAGTGAGTCGCCGGCTACTGAAAATGGGGGGCAGTGATTTTAAGGTGGTTTTGTGAATCAATTAATAAACTTTCACTTCAAGTTTTTGGGAATTGCTTTTAACTTTCAACTAAAAAGGGGGGTCAGGGGGTTCCTTCCCCCGAAAATTTTTTGAAATTTAACCTCTTAAAACAGGGTCAAACTCATTTTAGTGCTTTATGATTAGACAATTTCAAAATCAAATTACTATGCTTCAATCAGTGCTGTAGCTGGATTTTTTTTCTGGAATAAGGGCTCGCCGTATTATTAAGCACTTTTTTCTTCCATTTTTTTATTGAAATAATGTCCCCCAAACTCAGCACTGGCCACTGGGTTTAACCAATTCTAAAAAAAAGTGTTTTAAATCATTGGAGGTCCGTCTCCCTTTTTATGCGCCCCTCTTATGTTAGGTGCCATGGTAAACTGGCACCATCCTTTATGATTGAATGTTGGAAAAACATAATCATAAAACTTAATGTCTTTACTCAAAAATTAAAAATAAAGTTTTTCTAAACAATGTTCCTAATTATTGAGGTGGGGGATGCGTCCGCCCCCGGGAACGACGCCCAGGGGGACGTTATGTTTGTTGAAAGATATTGTGTTTTGTTCAGGGTTTTACTTATAAAAAATATGTGTCTTAATTTCCAAATAAAAGTTTGTTTTTTATTGCTTAAAATATTTTTTGAACGTTTAGGTATTTCAAAAACTCTGAGAAATAATTTTATAGGCCGAGACTGTAAGATAATATAAAAGCTAAAGAAATGTCTGAAAATGTATAAAAATTTTCTAAATTGATTAGGGTTTAGGCATTGTCTCATGTCCCCCTTGAACCCGCATTTGAATTCAAAAGTTAGCGTAACGCAAATTTAACTTTTTGCACAAGTTTGGTTCAGTGTTTAAGAATTTCCACACTTTCACCCAAATTCTTGCTTAATTCATATATTTCTTAAATACCTTACATAAATGCAGTTTCAATATACTGTAACTTAGTCTTTAGTCTAATTGGAGCAATACTCAAACACCAAGGCGAAATTGAGTATTCCCTCTATTGCATGTTATCTGAAAGATTCTAAAATTTCGATTTTTCCTTAAAAACTTAAAAATATTTTTTTTACATCCTCTGACAAAAAGCAGAAAAACCCCGTTTCACAAAGAAATTTTCAATAAAAAGTTTCCGTTGACTTAAAATGTGTAAGCCTTGGCCAGAAATCATGTGTACCATATAATCATTTTCATGACATTCCTTATTAAAAATAATTTCCATTTGGCAATAGAAGTTCGATTTCCCGATCATCTGATTATTTAGTAATAATTCCTAACAATATCGGCCTCTGTGCCATAAAAAATCAATCAAACAACCAACCAGCTAAAGCATTTCAATCTAATTCGATTCTGAAATCGATTCTATCTCTCAACTTCGATTTTCCTATCATGAAGCAATAGGGATTCCGCTGATAGTTTATACCTAAATTTCAGAAAAAGTTATCGTGCTGCCATCTTCTAATTCATTTATGAACTAAAATTTTAAAATTTTAGGAGCAAAAATTCTTTGCCCCCTTAAGAAGGATGCAAAAGACCGCATATTTTTATCTTTTTTAGTTTTTAAGTAATTGATTTTTAAAATGTGTCAGTCTTTTTTGGGACACCCTGTATATGATTAATTTTAATGGCTATCTGAAACTTTAATTTTGTTCTAAAGCCAATAGCTAAAAACACAGTCCATGAAGAATCGAAACGCGATATTTTGTTGTGTACGTTTGTTGTGTAATCAAATAAACTAATATACTAATTTTAGTGGTAAATTTAAGGCTTTCAGCATTTATTATTCCCAGTTAAGTTTAATCAACCCCTCTATTTTTTATTTGTCTAAAAATCATAACTTTAAGGTATCCGCCTACCTTCGAGACCATTTTTTTGAAATACTTGATTTACAAAAATTATTTTTTAATTTTTAGTTTAAATGTACATCAAAATATTGATCAATGCTAAAAAAACAAAATTAATTTTATTATTTTCTAAAATATGGGGTAATTAGTATAAAATTTAAGTGAATTTTTATAAAACCCCTCTCACTCTTGCCCAAAAACTATTACCCCTATATAAATTTCCTTTGGACACAAGTATTGTATAACACTTATCTTCAGATTGGACTATTTTCTAAGACATATTTTGAAAAGTAATTGTTTTACAGCATAAAATTTAAAGGTAAGTGAAAAATTTCAAAATTTCTACAACCCTTTAACAAAAAAACATCAATAAAAACAAAAATAATAAACTTACATAAAAATCTGTGGTCCATCTGGTTAATAACAGTATGATTAATATACTGTTAAAATTTGGAGTTATTATCTTGGATAGTTTTTGAGTAATCATGTAAATAAATAGTGGAGGGTTTTTATGCAAAACTTATTTCTGAGAAAATCAGCTTTAAAGTTTATATTATTGGTATACGATCGCACACGACTATCTGTTTTAATAATGCTGTAATTTCTCTTCTAATTCACCTACAATTAAAATGAAAACAGTTTTGGAAAGATAAAAGTCCAAACTACTTGAAAATGTAAGAACCAAATTTTCAACGAAAAAGTCGAAACTCGTCTTTTTAGGGGTAGGCGGATACCTTAATGGCAAAGTTTAATTAAAACAACCGTTCTTGCTCAATATCGGACTATAAATAATATTTTGATATTCCCACGGTATTCTCTATCATGGTAAGGGAAAGTGCAACTAAAAATTTTATTAATATTTTAGGTGTATTCATTTGGGATAAATTATTTGAATCAAAGTCAGCGTGGGATTTCCCCAAAATTTCAATTACCTTACAGAAACTAAAAAACTTATAACGCATATAAGCAGTGATTGAAATCAATATTTATTTAAGGAATACATAATCAAGATATTTCTAATCATTAAACATTATTCAACCTCTTTAAAATTTCATTAATCATCAATACCTTAGTTGTTTCGGTGTTTCGCTTCAAATATCATGAGGCGTGTTTAATGAACTGTGTATCTTAGCATCAACGAATGGTGATGTTTATTAAGTTTTAATAGTAAATTACCAACATACTAGATGGAATACGCCATAATTTCATTCTCCTTATTTAAACCAAAGTTCAAAAAATATCAATCTCTAGAATTTAATATGCTTATCATCCATTAAATGCGACACTCAACCAATAAATAGCTATTCATTGGCGTTATTTCTAAAGGGTAATTTCAATATTTTAACGATTTTACCTAGAATATATTTTAAGCCGATTGCATCTAGGTTCAAGTAGCTTTTCATTTGCAATTTTAATAAAGATGATCTTATTTAACTGTCAATGCTGCAATGATAAGCTGACAATCTTTGTAGTCGTAGAGTTTAAGGAGACATTTGCTTACTCTAAGATGAGCTACTTCTCTATTTTTAACTGCTCGGATAATAAATGCCGCCCTGTGAATCTTCTTAAAAATTTTGCAAGGTTCTCCTCTAAATGTTTAGTAGTGTAAAAATGAGAGTCCGAACCCAGTGAGGAGCGAGGAGCTGGGAGATGACATCACCACAAAGCTAGGGGAGGATGATGCCTGATAAGATTAGAGTTGTGATAAGAAGTTATTTATCAGTAACGTTTTCTTTGATGTGTTTACGGGAAACATTCAAACACTTATTGATTTTTGATGTTTTTGAATGCCACTTAAAATATGTTTAAAAATTATAATAACATAAAATAGCAATTCCTGCTGTTGTAATGGAAAAGGCGTTAATGAGTGTTTAATTATAGATAACTAATAAAGAAATAAAATCGTTGATAAATGTTTTAATTTTGGAAAAAATATTAAAGAAGCCGGATAAGTTTAAATAAAAAATATATATGCATGTTAAAGAGTTCGGAGCTGAAATAAGGATTGTTAGAATTAGAATAACCTGCGAATTTCTGCTTCATTTTCACTTTAAAGAAGACAGAGCGTTATTGAAATTTATGTTAATTTATAAGTGCATCGTAATTATTTTAATGTATAAATTCTAGTTGTTGTTTTTATGGAAACAGTTAAGAAATGTTATATTAAACCGCCAAAAAGACTGATGCAGCCATCTAGCGGTGATATTTTAAGTTATTTGTTAGAATATATTTAAATAATTATTTTTAAAGATAATATTTAAAAGAAACAGTAAAAGTTGGGGCTCGAACCCGTGATCAGCGGATGCCGAAATATAACCTGGGCTCGTTGATACGCGCGTTTATCAACTGAACCGAGGCTACATTTCAGTTTGGCTGGTTGTTTAGTGAAGAGGGGATTTAATGCAAGGTCGTTAGAGGTGACTGCTATTTGCAATCATGATATCACGATAATTGTTTTTAATGATATTATTTAAAAGATTTTATTTTAAGAGTGGGATTTGAACCTGTGATCTAGCAAAAGGTAATCTTGGCCAACCGATTTTACGACACTAACCGTTCGGCCAAGACCACCTGATTCGTTAGCATGTAGTATAAGTTCTCAAGAAGGAAATATTTCCCTGTAAAGGGTAAATAAAATTAATTATTTAAGAGTTTATAATAAAATTATATTTATATATTTCATTTTATAATTTTATAATGTGTAAAAAACTCCGAAATATCAAATTCTACCATTGCTCATAAAAGTGGTTCATGAATATTTTCGTGAGGAATAGATGTTTTAAAAAATTATGTAAAAAAATTTTTTTTAATGTTTTAGTTAAAATGTATTCATAAAACTCAGTATGTGTAAAAAAACGAAACTAATAACAACAGTTTACCTAGAAAAATATTTTTTATTTTGCATACAAGTAATACATAATTAATTTATAGTGAAACACATAGTGTTAACTTTGAAATCATCTTTATTTAATCGATAACCATTTTGTAGATTTTTTTCCTACTACGTTTTGCGGGAGGATTTTGATCCTTTATTACAGCTGGTAACTGTCTAATATTTTTATTTTTAATAATGAGGAATATTCTTATTACTAATGTCTTTAAAAATTCCTCCTTGCCTTTGAGTTACAAAATTTTGTGAAAATTAAATTAAATAAATCGGCTAATCTAGAATTAGATAAAGATAGTCGTTTAATTGATACTTCTCTCTTTTCATTCGAATTAAAGTTTTAAAGAACTTTTTTAATTAGTTGTAACCAAGAGCTAGCCTGCTTTTTTCAATGAAGTTGGAGCTACATTTAAAATTACACTATTATAATCGAACAATTTCTTTTTTCCCCGCCTTCTTGATAGGAATTTTTTCGCAAATGGAAGATATCAACCCAAAGCATCCAGAAATGTGTGATGTAGAAAAACGCCTTGAGACTTTGAGAAAATGGCCCAAAGAAAACCCAAATATTAAGAATATGGCGGATTCTGGATTATATTATATTGGCGTTGAAGATATTGTAGCTTGTTTTACTTGTGGTGGATTATTGGGAAATTGGAAGCATGATGATGATCCAATCGTTGAACATAAAAAGTTTTTTCCCGATTGTGAATATATTTATTTTCTGATGAAGAACAAAGGTAGTTTTCTTCTTCAAACAAGGAAAATCTCTCCCAAGTATGAGACGAAGAAAAGTGTTTCAAAGACTTTTGGTTTTGTAGAAGACGAGCATACTAGTAGTAAAATAAAAAATCAACCTGTTGTAAAATTTTCAAAAAATAACTTTCATAAAAGTGAGAGTGAATTTCAAAAGGAAAATTCATTTTTATGTAAGATTTGCTTGGATCGAGAAATGTGTATTGTATTTCAACCTTGTGGTCATCTTGTTGCATGTAAAGAATGTGTGAAAGAATTATGTAACTGCCCTGTTTGTCGCAGGGTTATTTCTTCCAAGATAGTAACTTTTATAAGTTAAAATAAATTTCATTGAAAACACGAAATATTTTTTCCTGAGTTATATGTCTATGTATGCTTGAAAAAGAAATAACATTTAAAGTGTTAGAAAATCAAACTGCAATTTAAAAAAATATCTTAAAGGTAAAATGTTCTCATAGAAGCTATGTTCTGTGTAGATGAAAGTAGAAAAATAAAATACAGAAATATATTTTCACTGAAAACAAAAATTAAGATTTTACTTTTATTTTCAACATATGATTATAAATTTCTTATGGACTTAAGTTATCATAGTAGTACTTGGACAAAGGATATATAGATAGTCAGATGGGAAAACGACACGATTTGGAGACAGGGGTTATGGAATGTTAATCGTTCTATGCTTTGATAAGATTATAATAGTATGTTACGATTGATAATGGTTAAACAAAATTTTTGGTAAACAAACTTCTCGAAGACTTTTAGTCTAGCCATACATTATCAACTAACAATCACATGCTTAGAAATGTTATCATTTGTTTTCAAGACCACATATAAGGGATCGCAACGATATTCATTTAGTACAAAACGTGCACTGCTGCTTCTCTGAAGAGTTAGCTAGTAATATAATTCTAGTATTTTTTATACAAATATCCCAGCACTAATAAAATAACTATCAAAATCTATTATTTTCCCTTTGTTTCAATTTATACCCTTAGTATGTCTGGAATGAAGCGTGGATTTAACTTCCTTGAGGTAAGATATTTTTTGTATAGTAAAATTTTTATTTTCTTAATCTGCTGCGGTTTATGTTTTCTATTTTTAAAATATTAAATTTTTATTTTTAGGAAACACATAATTCATCTAAACAAAGTGATTTAAATCCCTCAAAGAAAATGCATGTTGAAAATATTGTTTTAGAAAAGTATTGCAAGGACTCTTTATTTTATGAATACGGTAAATTGTATTCGGATTGTGAAGGGTGGAAATATTTTCGCTTATTAGAAAAAGAATTAATTTATTTAAAGAAAGAAGATGCGATGGTTAAAATTTGTAATAAAAAATATTTCATTCCTCGTAAAGTTGCAGCTTATGGAGATGAGGGAGTAAGTTATAAGTTTAGTGGAACAACGATACCAGCGAAACCATGGATCCCCTCATTGCTCGAAATCAAAAGGAAGGTTGAATTTATATGCAAGGTTTCATTCAATTTCGTGTTAATAAATCGTTATGAAGATGGTTCCGATTGCATTGGTGCTCATAAAGATGATGAAAAGGAGTTGAACTTAAACGCTCCAATAGCAGCTGTTTCTTTTGGTCAGAGAAGACAATTTATATTTTCAAGGAAACATTTCCAGACTAAAACTTTATGTTTAGAAAATGGAAGTTTGTTACTAATGCATTCGCCTACAAACTCATATTGGTATCATTCTATTCCTAGAGAGAAAGTTTCGTGTGCTAGAATCAGTTTGACTTTCCGTAGTATACTTAACTGAGTAATATAATTTGAACAATGATAGTGGAAGGACTTACAAAGATGATAAATGTTACATATTTATTTGAAACTAACATGTGATAGTAAGTTATCAGCTATTTTCTCGAAATCACTTGGCTCAGCTGCTCACTATATTGAAAACTAACTTTCAATTTAGATGAATATGAATTCAAGAGAAACTTTCGTCAAGGATCAGCCTCCTCCATTAAATCTACAATCTATCAATCACACAATCTTTAAAAAAAAGAAGGGGATCTCAGAAGATGTAAGTTGTTTTTCATTCAACATTATCATTTTAAGATGTGTCCTATAACGTACGTATGCATGTTACCATTACATTTACTTGTTTGATTTCAAATTTAGAAGGTATTTTTCTTTCAGGATGTCAGTGAAGTTTCTTGTGTTGAAGAATTTAGAAAAGACATTCTTTATTGCTCTATTACCCCCTCCTATACAACTTATGATTCCACTAATCCGATACGAGATGAAAAGAATAATCGGAATTCATTAGAAGTATGTTATTTTTCTACATGACAAATTTTCACAATCCTTACAACGTTTGCTTTTTTTTTCTTCATCATCAAATCCTATTACATGAAAATATCTTAGTAACTATTTAAAGAAACTTATTATCTAATTTCAGTTGAAAACCTTAATTTTATATTAATTTTATGATGTTTCTTTATTTCTTAATATTAGAACACTAATTTGTTTCGTTCTTTCAGAGTACAAGGGGTTCATTCTTAGTACGAGAGATTCCTGAAAACGTATTTTCTGTTGGTAATGACATTTTTGTAAGCTGCAACAAATTCTGTGAAAGAGTTTTGATAGACATAAGAAAGTATAGAAAGAACTCCGAAACCTTCCACCCTTCACGTGATGGAGTGACAATATCTCCACTACAGTTTATAACACTGATTGAAAACTCCCAACTCAAGAAAAAGCAACTGGATAATGAAGAGGATAAAGGTGACTTTCGGGAACTTCTGACTACAACGAATTCTTTTCCTAAGCGAAGGGACGCTATCACCATTTATTCATGCACTTTAGCTGGAATTTTTGACGAGGAGATGGAGGAGGAACTGATCATTGACTTTGAAAACTCTAGTTGTGTTACTCTTAAAAGAGGGTGGAAAAGTGCAAGAAAACATAGTACAAGTAGCGTTTCTTTAAGTATCCAACAATGGGAAAATATTTTTACATTGAAAAGAAAATTAATTTCTTGCATATTAAATGTAAAGTTTGAAAATTTCTGCATCTACCCTTTCATTGATTATTTGGAATTCCGTTTAGGGTGCAAACTTCATGAAACCATACCAACTCCACAAGGAGTGGACGAGGATATTATTTTTGCACTCTTACGTTATACTTTCAAAGCAGCTATAATAGAGGCTATTTGTGAATATGGAGAGTTGCATAACCCTCTCATTGAGCCAGAAAGTTTGCTTAGACGCAATTCATCTAAGAGACTCTATGAGTCTTTGATAAAGATGAACCCATTTTCAGTTTTCAGATGCTTATTTGACAGTATGATTAGTGAATCTGTACATCCTCTTTTAAAGTCTAAACTCATAAATTTTCTTTCCAAGAACTTTTTCTTTAACATCAATTTTGTAAAATGTGTTGAAAATGCTGTAATAGAATTTGAACAATACTGGTAAAAAATAAATTAATTTTTTTATACTTTTATGTGTTGTGTTTTTTCATGTAAATTTATTACAACTTAAATTATTCACCATGTATTAATCAATCAACTAGTTGGATTAGACTTTGACTAAACACAATCATGGCCATTCAAGTTTTAAATATGCGACAATTATTTACCTACAACTATTTTAAGTTCCTTTAAAGCAGAAAAGTCAAACAGTTGAAGAATTTCATATAATCTTAATTGAAAATTGGAAAAATAATGATATCAATGTTTAGTTTGAAGTACACGATTACAATTTAGAAATAATTTGTGGGAGAGAAATGTATTCAAGAAAGGGGTTTCTTTAAAAATACTTTGTGACTAAATACGAAAGGTTAAATCTTAGTACATGAAAGTAGATTTTGAGGTTGTTAGATACAATTGAGGAGAAAATTTAGAATTTGTAAAAGTCGTGAAATTCATCTTATGGTCTAAACGTATTCAGATTATATTTCGGGCAAGTAGTTTTTGAAAATGAAAAAAAAAATTTCCCAATTCATGCATTAAAAGAAATTTTAAAGAAGTTGAAAAATAATAATATTTATGATTTAGGCATTAAGGTTTAAATAATTTTTATTAAAAACTTTGAAATCTCATGCCTTTAATAAGCCCTTCACACTTCTTTCACAAAAGTAATTCAGAGTAACATGTATGTAAATGGAACGCCTATTCTTAGAGTTTGTTAAGTAGAATAGCTATTTTTGTGAGAATTATCGATTTTGACTCTAATTCTGGGGAGGGCCGCGGGTATGCTTCCTGCATACCCAGGGTGCCCTCTTGGGCACCCGCGGCCCTCCCCAGAATTAGAGTCAAAATCGATAATTCTCACAAAAATAGCTATTCTACTTAACAAACTCTAAGAATAGGCGTTCCATTTACATACATGTTACTCTGAATTACTTTTGTGAAAGAAGTGTGAAGGGCTTATTAAAGGCATGAGATTTCAAAGTTTTTAATAAAAATTATTTAAACCTTAATGCCTAAATCATAAATATTATTATTTTTCAACTTCTTTAAAATTTCTTTTAATGCATGAATTGGGAAATTTTTTTTTTCATTTTCAAAAACTACTTGCCCGAAATATAATCTGAATACGTTTAGACCATAAGATGAATTTCACGACTTTTACAAATTCTAAATTTTCTCCTCAATTGTATCTAACAACCTCAAAATCTACTTTCATGTACTAAGATTTAACCTTTCGTATTTAGTCACAAAGTATTTTTAAAGAAACCCCTTTCTTGAATACATTTCTCTCCCACAAATTATTTCTAAATTGTAATCGTGTACTTCAAACTAAACATTGATATCATTATTTTTCCAATTTTCAATTAAGATTATATGAAATTCTTCAACTGTTTGACTTTTCTGCTTTAAAGGAACTTAAAATAGTTGTAGGTAAATAATTGTCGCATATTTAAAACTTGAATGGCCATGATTGTGTTTAGTCAAAGTCTAATCCAACTAGTTGATTGATTAATACATGGTGAATAATTTAAGTTGTAATAAATTTACATGAAAAAACACAACACATAAAAGTATAAAAAAATTAATTTATTTTTTACCAGTATTGTTCAAATTCTATTACAGCATTTTCAACACATTTTACAAAATTGATGTTAAAGAAAAAGTTCTTGGAAAGAAAATTTATGAGTTTAGACTTTAAAAGAGGATGTACAGATTCACTAATCATACTGTCAAATAAGCATCTGAAAACTGAAAATGGGTTCATCTTTATCAAAGACTCATAGAGTCTCTTAGATGAATTGCGTCTAAGCAAACTTTCTGGCTCAATGAGAGGGTTATGCAACTCTCCATATTCACAAATAGCCTCTATTATAGCTGCTTTGAAAGTATAACGTAAGAGTGCAAAAATAATATCCTCGTCCACTCCTTGTGGAGTTGGTATGGTTTCATGAAGTTTGCACCCTAAACGGAATTCCAAATAATCAATGAAAGGGTAGATGCAGAAATTTTCAAACTTTACATTTAATATGCAAGAAATTAATTTTCTTTTCAATGTAAAAATATTTTCCCATTGTTGGATACTTAAAGAAACGCTACTTGTACTATGTTTTCTTGCACTTTTCCACCCTCTTTTAAGAGTAACACAACTAGAGTTTTCAAAGTCAATGATCAGTTCCTCCTCCATCTCCTCGTCAAAAATTCCAGCTAAAGTGCATGAATAAATGGTGATAGCGTCCCTTCGCTTAGGAAAAGAATTCGTTGTAGTCAGAAGTTCCCGAAAGTCACCTTTATCCTCTTCATTATCCAGTTGCTTTTTCTTGAGTTGGGAGTTTTCAATCAGTGTTATAAACTGTAGTGGAGATATTGTCACTCCATCACGTGAAGGGTGGAAGGTTTCGGAGTTCTTTCTATACTTTCTTATGTCTATCAAAACTCTTTCACAGAATTTGTTGCAGCTTACAAAAATGTCATTACCAACAGAAAATACGTTTTCAGGAATCTCTCGTACTAAGAATGAACCCCTTGTACTCTGAAAGAACGAAACAAATTAGTGTTCTAATATTAAGAAATAAAGAAACATCATAAAATTAATATAAAATTAAGGTTTTCAACTGAAATTAGATAATAAGTTTCTTTAAATAGTTACTAAGATATTTTCATGTAATAGGATTTGATGATGAAGAAAAAAAAAGCAAACGTTGTAAGGATTGTGAAAATTTGTCATGTAGAAAAATAACATACTTCTAATGAATTCCGATTATTCTTTTCATCTCGTATCGGATTAGTGGAATCATAAGTTGTATAGGAGGGGGTAATAGAGCAATAAAGAATGTCTTTTCTAAATTCTTCAACACAAGAAACTTCACTGACATCCTGAAAGAAAAATACCTTCTAAATTTGAAATCAAACAAGTAAATGTAATGGTAACATGCATACGTACGTTATAGGACACATCTTAAAATGATAATGTTGAATGAAAAACAACTTACATCTTCTGAGATCCCCTTCTTTTTTTTAAAGATTGTGTGATTGATAGATTGTAGATTTAATGGAGGAGGCTGATCCTTGACGAAAGTTTCTCTTGAATTCATATTCATCTAAATTGAAAGTTAGTTTTCAATATAGTGAGCAGCTGAGCCAAGTGATTTCGAGAAAATAGCTGATAACTTACTATCACATGTTAGTTTCAAATAAATATGTAACATTTATCATCTTTGTAAGTCCTTCCACTATCATTGTTCAAATTATATTACTCAGTTAAGTATACTACGGAAAGTCAAACTGATTCTAGCACACGAAACTTTCTCTCTAGGAATAGAATGATACCAATATGAGTTTGTAGGCGAATGCATTAGTAACAAACTTCCATTTTCTAAACATAAAGTTTTAGTCTGGAAATGTTTCCTTGAAAATATAAATTGTCTTCTCTGACCAAAAGAAACAGCTGCTATTGGAGCGTTTAAGTTCAACTCCTTTTCATCATCTTTATGAGCACCAATGCAATCGGAACCATCTTCATAACGATTTATTAACACGAAATTGAATGAAACCTTGCATATAAATTCAACCTTCCTTTTGATTTCGAGCAATGAGGGGATCCATGGTTTCGCTGGTATCGTTGTTCCACTAAACTTATAACTTACTCCCTCATCTCCATAAGCTGCAACTTTACGAGGAATGAAATATTTTTTATTACAAATTTTAACCATCGCATCTTCTTTCTTTAAATAAATTAATTCTTTTTCTAATAAGCGAAAATATTTCCACCCTTCACAATCCGAATACAATTTACCGTATTCATAAAATAAAGAGTCCTTGCAATACTTTTCTAAAACAATATTTTCAACATGCATTTTCTTTGAGGGATTTAAATCACTTTGTTTAGATGAATTATGTGTTTCCTAAAAATAAAAATTTAATATTTTAAAAATAGAAAACATAAACCGCAGCAGATTAAGAAAATAAAAATTTTACTATACAAAAAATATCTTACCTCAAGGAAGTTAAATCCACGCTTCATTCCAGACATACTAAGGGTATAAATTGAAACAAAGGGAAAATAATAGATTTTGATAGTTATTTTATTAGTGCTGGGATATTTGTATAAAAAATACTAGAATTATATTACTAGCTAACTCTTCAGAGAAGCAGCAGTGCACGTTTTGTACTAAATGAATATCGTTGCGATCCCTTATATGTGGTCTTGAAAACAAATGATAACATTTCTAAGCATGTGATTGTTAGTTGATAATGTATGGCTAGACTAAAAGTCTTCGAGAAGTTTGTTTACCAAAAATTTTGTTTAACCATTATCAATCGTAACATACTATTATAATCTTATCAAAGCATAGAACGATTAACATTCCATAACCCCTGTCTCCAAATCGTGTCGTTTTCCCATCTGACTATCTATATATCCTTTGTCCAAGTACTACTATGATAACTTAAGTCCATAAGAAATTTATAATCATATGTTGAAAATAAAAGTAAAATCTTAATTTTTGTTTTCAGTGAAAATATATTTCTGTATTTTATTTTTCTACTTTCATCTACACAGAACATAGCTTCTATGAGAACATTTTACCTTTAAGATATTTTTTTAAATTGCAGTTTGATTTTCTAACACTTTAAATGTTATTTCTTTTTCAAGCATACATAGACATATAACTCAGGAAAAAATATTTCGTGTTTTCAATGAAATTTATTTTAACTTATAAAAGTTACTATCTTGGAAGAAATAACCCTGCGACAAACAGGGCAGTTACATAATTCTTTCACACATTCTTTACATGCAACAAGATGACCACAAGGTTGAAATACAATACACATTTCTCGATCCAAGCAAATCTTACATAAAAATGAATTTTCCTTTTGAAATTCACTCTCACTTTTATGAAAGTTATTTTTTGAAAATTTTACAACAGGTTGATTTTTTATTTTACTACTAGTATGCTCGTCTTCTACAAAACCAAAAGTCTTTGAAACACTTTTCTTCGTCTCATACTTGGGAGAGATTTTCCTTGTTTGAAGAAGAAAACTACCTTTGTTCTTCATCAGAAAATAAATATATTCACAATCGGGAAAAAACTTTTTATGTTCAACGATTGGATCATCATCATGCTTCCAATTTCCCAATAATCCACCACAAGTAAAACAAGCTACAATATCTTCAACGCCAATATAATATAATCCAGAATCCGCCATATTCTTAATATTTGGGTTTTCTTTGGGCCATTTTCTCAAAGTCTCAAGGCGTTTTTCTACATCACACATTTCTGGATGCTTTGGGTTGATATCTTCCATTTGCGAAAAAATTCCTATCAAGAAGGCGGGGAAAAAAGAAATTGTTCGATTATAATAGTGTAATTTTAAATGTAGCTCCAACTTCATTGAAAAAAGCAGGCTAGCTCTTGGTTACAACTAATTAAAAAAGTTCTTTAAAACTTTAATTCGAATGAAAAGAGAGAAGTATCAATTAAACGACTATCTTTATCTAATTCTAGATTAGCCGATTTATTTAATTTAATTTTCACAAAATTTTGTAACTCAAAGGCAAGGAGGAATTTTTAAAGACATTAGTAATAAGAATATTCCTCATTATTAAAAATAAAAATATTAGACAGTTACCAGCTGTAATAAAGGATCAAAATCCTCCCGCAAAACGTAGTAGGAAAAAAATCTACAAAATGGTTATCGATTAAATAAAGATGATTTCAAAGTTAACACTATGTGTTTCACTATAAATTAATTATGTATTACTTGTATGCAAAATAAAAAATATTTTTCTAGGTAAACTGTTGTTATTAGTTTCGTTTTTTTACACATACTGAGTTTTATGAATACATTTTAACTAAAACATTAAAAAAAATTTTTTTACATAATTTTTTAAAACATCTATTCCTCACGAAAATATTCATGAACCACTTTTATGAGCAATGGTAGAATTTGATATTTCGGAGTTTTTTACACATTATAAAATTATAAAATGAAATATATAAATATAATTTTATTATAAACTCTTAAATAATTAATTTTATTTACCCTTTACAGGGAAATATTTCCTTCTTGAGAACTTATACTACATGCTAACGAATCAGGTGGTCTTGGCCGAACGGTTAGTGTCGTAAAATCGGTTGGCCAAGATTACCTTTTGCTAGATCACAGGTTCAAATCCCACTCTTAAAATAAAATCTTTTAAATAATATCATTAAAAACAATTATCGTGATATCATGATTGCAAATAGCAGTCACCTCTAACGACCTTGCATTAAATCCCCTCTTCACTAAACAACCAGCCAAACTGAAATGTAGCCTCGGTTCAGTTGATAAACGCGCGTATCAACGAGCCCAGGTTATATTTCGGCATCCGCTGATCACGGGTTCGAGCCCCAACTTTTACTGTTTCTTTTAAATATTATCTTTAAAAATAATTATTTAAATATATTCTAACAAATAACTTAAAATATCACCGCTAGATGGCTGCATCAGTCTTTTTGGCGGTTTAATATAACATTTCTTAACTGTTTCCATAAAAACAACAACTAGAATTTATACATTAAAATAATTACGATGCACTTATAAATTAACATAAATTTCAATAACGCTCTGTCTTCTTTAAAGTGAAAATGAAGCAGAAATTCGCAGGTTATTCTAATTCTAACAATCCTTATTTCAGCTCCGAACTCTTTAACATGCATATATATTTTTTATTTAAACTTATCCGGCTTCTTTAATATTTTTTCCAAAATTAAAACATTTATCAACGATTTTATTTCTTTATTAGTTATCTATAATTAAACACTCATTAACGCCTTTTCCATTACAACAGCAGGAATTGCTATTTTATGTTATTATAATTTTTAAACATATTTTAAGTGGCATTCAAAAACATCAAAAATCAATAAGTGTTTGAATGTTTCCCGTAAACACATCAAAGAAAACGTTACTGATAAATAACTTCTTATCACAACTCTAATCTTATCAGGCATCATCCTCCCCTAGCTTTGTGGTGATGTCATCTCCCAGCTCCTCGCTCCTCACTGGGTTCGGACTCTCATTTTTACACTACTATGTTTAACCTTTGTTATTATTTTTAGGATATCTAATCCAAGTCTTTTAAGTATTGCTTTGCTTTTGAATGAAGCTGTGCTTTAAAAGAAAACGTTTGTAAAAACTATGAACTGAGGGAAACAACTGAGTTTTTTTTAACAAAATTGTTTTTTAAATTCTTTACTTTAATCGTAATTTTGCATTAAACAAAAACTTATAATTTTTTTACTCAAAATTATTATTTTTGTTCCAGAAAAAATGGTACAGCACAGTGTGTTAAATTTTAACTTAAATTATTGTGTTTGCACCTAGGTAAGTGACTCCGGAGAATCCATCGAGATGACTTACAGCGCCCCTTGGGACAAAATAAAAAAGTTATAAAAATTAATTTAAAAGCTAAAGGAGAGAGAGAGCGAAAACCTCAGTGATAGTATTGTTCCCAAAGTTATGGAACTCACTGGGAAAAGTTTCATGAAAACAGCGTGAATATTCGCGGAGATATTAACATGTGAAAATAGCACCTTTTCAGGCTTCAAAACGGAAAAAAATTCACACATTTGCAAGTTTTTCAGTGTTATTGTGTAGTTTTGTGTTTTTTTAGTTGAATATAGGCAAAATGTAATCAAGAAATAAAAATATTTGCAAGTTTGCGAACTTTTCCTTTTTGAGGCCTGAAAAGGTGCTATATTCACATGGTAATATCTCCGCGAATATTCACGCTATTTTCATGGAACTTTTTTCAGTGAGTAACGTTGGAAACAATACTATCACTATGGTTTTTGTTCTATCTTCTTTAGTTTTTAAATTATTTTTAAACTTTTTTTTCTCCGCTAGAGGTGTTGTAAGTCATCTCATTGGATTCCCCAGGGCCACTTACTTAGGGGTAGACCTTACTTCTGTGACCCTAGGACACGTTGGTTCCAAATAAAAGCCGCGAAACGGACTTTTGAAACATCCTGTATATTAAGTAGTGTGATAGTAAAAACGCTGAGTAAAAGAATGGGAATATGAGTCAATGATCAACCTAAAAGATAAATCCTCCAGAACAACATCAGTTAAATAAATCCCGCATAAGGGGACTTACTCTCCATTTCTTTTCCTATGGAGGAGCAACTTAAAGAAATCTATTCCGCCTTCCTCAGAAAAACTCTTCTGCTCGAAAAGTCTTTTCTTCCGAAAGAATTTGAGTTGCTTCACTACCTGAAGAATACTATGTTCCTTTATCTTGGGTAATTAACAGAGACTAGAGGAAATGAAAGAGTTCCAAGTGAGATTTTTGGCCAACCAGACATACGTAGAACAATCTGTACTGTATATGTTTCGTTCTCCTTTTACGGATCGTCACAAAGAAAGAGTGTATGTTTTATCTTAAGGCTAAATTATACTAAATAAGCATTGATTAAAAGTACATTTATTAGCTGAAACATTTTATTATACGATATATTGAACGAAGCAGTTTTTCCTGGCTAGATTTTTGAAATTGAGAAGAAAATCATAGTTTATAGCCATAATTCTGATTAAGTTTGCCGTTTGTCAATTTGTGTTCAAGCACTTAAACTGCAGTTATAAAAGAGGATACTTACTCAAGCAAATTTTTAGAATAATGAGACATTGAATAAACATTGAGGATCAATCTTTCAGTTCGGTGCATGGTTCAGATTTAACTACTATCCCCTTTTAATGATACAGAAACGATAGTTGTTTCCTCAAGTACATTACAGTTGGATTTCGTCTTTCTTAATAAGTAGAACATTTTTTTAATTACAAAAACGTTTGACACTTACTGATTTCACCAACAGTAAAACCAAATAAAGATTTCCCTTACTATATAATTTTCTGCTTAATAAGAACTAACATTTTTTTAAATTTTGTTTTCCATTATTTTATGCTAACTCTGATGCATCTAATATTTTTTAGTAATTAGCGTTTGCCCATTTCCAGATTGAAAAATTCCTGACAAAAATATCCATAACTAAGAATCTTAAAATGCATTATAAATACGATCCTGACAATGCAATGAGAACCCAGAACCCTCCTCTCCCCTCACCTCAGATCCTTTCTCAAACGCAATTTAAAGGGTAGTCATGGAAGAATTCCACGGAGCCAGCGTTCTATTATTCTAATGGAGTTTTCTGCTGATGCCTCATTAGGGAATTCGAGGGATATCCTCGGGATTAAACCGCAAATCTCATCGAGCCCCTAACCTGATTGGTTGAGAGGCGTCAAAGCTTAGCGCCTAACCTCGGGGGGTTGAAGGGAATTTTACAGCAATTAATGAGGGAGTTTTGAACTAATGACTCCATCGTGAAGAATTTTTATGCGACGACTATACCTCTCTCATTTACGTGTCTCTATTTCGAGCTTTCCCTATTAAGGTATAGATTCCCTATTAAAAAAGGTATAGATATATACTTTAAGTAGAGCTGTAGTCGGAAATAATTTTTGGGGGACTCTTACTATCTTCTCTTACTATCTTTTTTCATGCTTTCAACTTAATCCCCATATTTCTTGGCTAAAATATTCTCGTCCCGCCGTCCACTCTTAATATCATAACAATTTATTTGTTATTTCACAACAAGGCGATATTTCTTTCCTCTTTAAACTAATATTTTTAGTATATGTTAAGATTTGTGGTTTTTAGTTTTTGAAACTTATAGTTAAATTTATGGATGAAGCCACGTCCGGATTTATGTGTTTAAAATTTATCACTACTATTTTTTAGATAATACTAGAAATCTTTTATCTGAATTTAATTTTTTTTATATTTCTGTCATACCTACTTTATCTAATTTATAATTCATTAGTGAAAATCAATGACTGATATCCATGAAAGCTATTTGGTTTTCATGGTTATAGTTTATACATCAGAGTAACATAATCAAAATATAGATTTTACTGGAATAAAACTTCAATACTACACTTCATATCAATATCTTTGAAGCTGCACATAAAATATATATCTATTTATGTTTATGGGATATTACTCTCTTTGCTCTGTCTCACTCATTCCTAAAATATACAGCACAAACTCTCTTACTTTTCCCTAGTAAATATAATGTTATTTAATATAATTTTTAAAAATTTCGTGTATTAAGTTTTCTTTCCATTTTAGGTGTTCTAAAATGTGCGCGTCAAGAAAACTGAGTCATCTATAGGGCCTTCGTATCCCAAGTTAACACGCAGTACGGATACGATGAATGTCAATGTAAGTAGTAATGATATATTTACTTGGCCTCGTATCATTACTTCCACTTTATTTAGCTAATTACTACTTCTCAATTACAAAAAAAAGGTTCAGAATCAATTCATAGCAGAAAGACTAAAAGTTTTCTTATTGATGATGTCTTTTAGTTCTTTCGATTTCTCATTTGCTGTAAATTTTGAAATTAATTTATGAGACGTTATTTTCTATAGGCGCCGTAATGTGAGTGAGGACCTATAAAAAATTACATTTCAGTCGCAGCTTTAAAGTATGTAAACTATTTCAAGTTATGTAAGCAATTTTCGATTTTTAAACTTCTAAATAACGGTGATATTGCGCTTTCTTTACTGTGTTTATCCACTATACTTAAGCTGAGCTTTATTGAATATTTCGAAGTTTTAAGGGTATTTAATTTAAGCTTATGTATTACATCGAAGGCATTTTTTCTTTTTACATTTTTGCAATTGTTGGATCATTTCATGACGTGAATAATTTTCATATTAAAACCCCTTCTTCAACGTGTTATTTTTCAATTTCTGACAATTTGCAATTTTTTTTATTTTCTAAAATTAAAATATGTTGTATATTTATTTTGATACTGAAAAGTGCAAGAATTTTTATCCCCGTGCCATTTTTGCCCATTTTACAAGAGTTGAAATACTTGATAATTAGCTTACTGATCTGCAGTTTTTCCCGCAATGCGTCCTTGTAACCATTACATTTTTTTTTCAGTTTATTTTAATAAAATGTTATGTGAATTTATATAAAACAATGTTTTTGACTCTCTCTGAAGTGTTAGGATTATTATTTGCCCTATATGAAGAAGATTTAAATATAATTAATGCTGCGCCTTCTGTTCTAACGTTTTTCCTGCAATACACATGCATTAGAAAATTGCTCCTGACCTTAACTCAGAGCATTGATAGGGGTCCAGAACATCTGTCTTAAAAATTTCTAGGAACTCCAAGGGGGGGGGCTATTGAGTTTCAGTGCGTCCGCAAAGGAAGAAGCAGTCGTGAGAACTTTCAATGGAAGGTCCGTAACAGTTTTATGACTTGTAAATCTCCAGACCTGTCAGATCCACCCCTTAAATTCTTAGCATGTGTCATTGAATGAGAAAAGTGCTAGGAAAGTGTATTTGAACACCTGTAACAACAAAATAACCAACAGCGCTTCGAAATGCTTAGCTGTCCCATGACATGCGACAGTTACTAAAATGAGCCACTATGCTTTGGACGTACCACATGCGACGGCGACAGAGAAGGGGTCAAAATTTTAATACCTACTATGAAGTTTATATATAATTTAAAAGTCAAAAACATACCACTTAAGGTTAACATCGTACAAAGGTTAAAGGAGGAATTTTGTGGATCAGTTTTTGAAACTGGTTTTGTAAAGAGACTATTTCAAATTTCTTCTTAATTAACAACTTTTGTCTGAGTGATTTATTAAAAAAAGTTAGGATTATGTCTGAGTTATATATTCTTTTCACAACGCTAATTTCAAATCTGCTATCGGTTTTTTTTTCTACAAGCTAGAGCTTTCGTGCTGTTTAAAAATGATATAAAACTTTATACTTACTCCACAATTTGATAAATGTTTCAATTTTGATGAAAATTATGGTGCTGACATAATATACCTTATACAATAATTCTTTTCTCTCAAATACATTTCCTCCCAAGTACTTGTAAAAAGGCAACACACATTTGTGTTCCCCAGTGAAATATAGTAATTAAAAATACGTTTCTGTGTACATATAATCACCCTCTCGCTGCATCAGTAAGTCTGTATCAGTTCTTAATGCACCCTTTCAAGCCGTTGTCGAACAATGCAACTTCGGTGTGCCACCAATATGTTCATAATGCGGGTTTAAAGGTATGAGCGTAAGCGTTGGATATGATATAAATACTCATTTGAGTGGTATTGATATGCATCCTTTATTGGTCACAGATAATATGAATATGTTCCTGACATATGAGGGCTTATTCCATGAGGATAGTGTGGCGCATTATGGACTTATTATAGGGATATCCTATGGAATAGTTTGAGATAGTCGAAATATTCAAAATGGAGACACTAATTTTAACGAGATTTAAATAGAGTTATTAGTTTTATCTATTATCACACTACTTTTCATAGCCCAAAAGAAGAAAATATCAATATCGAGCACCAGATAAAAATGGGCGTTTAAAATATTGTAGGATTAGGCATATGTAACATGCGGGGATTTGCCCCAAAACACCTGCAAGGATTTGCCCCATTTCACTTTATTCTGAAAAGCAAACTTTTTTATTTTTAGAGACATGCTGAGGCAATTCTTTCAAAACGAAACTTACGTTTAAATGCTATTATATCATGGGTTAATTGTTGGTTCTTCTCCTCAAGTCCTATTTTAAGCAATGATAAAGTAAAAAATCTGAAAAATTACATCTAAATGTTGTAAAACAAACTTCCCGCATTTTTTAAACTCTTGAGTGACTTAGGGGTACGAAATTTCACGGAACAATGATTCACAATAAGTCAAACCAGCCATCTGGTCTTCAACCTTTGAATCGATTATTAACAATTTAAAATCGCAGTGCGTGGTTTTGCCCCGTGCTTGTTTTTACCCCCACCTACCCTAATGTTATTAAATCAATTTTCTAATTTATTTTTACTCCGTGAACACCGCTTATTTATTTTAATTATTTAAATATGATATTTTTAGCATAAATAATTTTGTTACTTAGTTTCTCTTACTGTAGATCTAAACCTTAGCAGATACAGTATTAGTATTTATTATTTCTTTTAACTCCAATACTTCTATGAGCAACTATTTTTTTAACAACTAGGGGGCTCTGCCCCCTGCTCGCTATCGCTCACCAACCCCCGGAACTGCTTCGCAGTTCTTTGAAGATCGCTTCGCGATCTTAGCGAGCAGAGCTCGCTTGTTTCATCTCAACTATCCAGTAAAACCTGAAACTTGTCTGCTTAGTTAATGATCATTTAAAATAAAAACCTTTTATCTCTCTAACTTATCAATAACTTAATGCGGACCATTACTACAAAAATATCGAAATAAAACTGTTACTAAAATATTCCTTTTTAGTTTACCAATAATTTAACCGAAATGTTTTCAAAAATATCCAGCAAGTCTACTAAATACCATCAACCATCTTAGAGAAAAAAACACATGCCATTAAAAAAAACTTTTAAATTTATAAAATGCACGTGTGTATCTAGTGAATCATTGGGAATAAGAAGCCAGACTCTTAAAAATAATCGCCTGTTTCTCTAGTGAACGACCAGAAAGAGAAGAAAAAAATTGAAACTTGGTATCTTAATAATTCTAAAACTAATTCGAATTTTTTAAAAAACGAAACGAAAATCTTTCTATAAAAAATAATTGTATGCGTGTTTAAAATATCATATTTCTACTGTGATTAGTTTTTCTATTATAACGAAAAAACCGAAAAAGAGTAAAAAATTTCGAAACTTTAGAATTTAATTACTCCAAAAATAATTCGAAATTCGAAAAAAGGGCGACGAGGTGCAAAACTTAATACCTAAGAGTATGTGTCTGCAAAAAATCATGTTTCTGCTGTAAACAGATTTTTCTGGGGGCGAACTCGCAGCCGAAAAAAATAATTTTCGACTTTGACATTAAATAACTCCAGAACAAATTATCTAATTAATTAGGTCAGGAAACTGAAATTACCCTCATACATTTGTCTACCAATGGTCAAAATTTCATAATATTCCTTCAAATAGTTTTTGCGTAGTGGTAGTTCAAAGTGTTAAAAAATAAAATTTTCAAAATCGGCGGTGACGGTGACGGCGGCGGCGGCGGTCACTGTTACTTTTTTTTAATATAGAGAGAAAAATATCATGATTTTCTGAAAATTGGGCATTATAACGGATTACTAAAACATCCCAAGATAAAAACCAAAGGTATTTTTAATAACACTTTTAAGAAATGTAGATACCATTTGAGTAGTGAAAAAAAAGACACATTTTTTTTCTTTTCGTTCTTTGTTTCTATATACCATCTACTTCTAACGATCGGAGGGATTTTAAAGGTGTGGAAAACATTAAAAAATTATCATTTCAGGGGTAAAAACACGACATCTTCACGTCACAATATTTAGCGAATAAACGACACTTTGAGGGGGGTTTTTTCGGCATAGTAATTACGAAGTAGAAGCGCAAGTGTAAAAAGTTACCATCAGCGCAGTAAGTTAATCCGAATTAATAAAAACGGAAGCAACAGAAGTGTCGATTCAAATTCAACGGCCTAGTTTTCGCCATTACATTTATTAAAGAGAGCATTTTAGGATATTGCTAAAAGAAAAGAAACGCGTTTGTCGATTCCATTCAATAATTAAAACCGTGCTGTTGCATTTGAGGAACAAAATTGGGTACAATTGCTTTTATTTCCAGAAAAAAATATCTTTTATTTGTTGGTAAAACGAGTGTGGAGTTTCTCTCCTTTTCAATCTAGTGGAGACAATTGATAAAGGGTTTTTCTAAAATAGCTTCTTAAACGAAATTACGTTCAAGTTATCAACCGTTGCATTGTTGATTATTGTGTTTTAGAAATAAAATAGAAAGCTTTTAAGGAGATAGCTGTTCAAAATACAAATAAAGAGAGCTGAATAATCGTAGAATGAAAGAAAGAATATATATCCTTATAGTAATTTGTAAATTATATTCATTGGGATTATGAGTTTAATTGGGATAATGCCTGTAAAGTTAGGTTTTTTTTTCATTTTACTTGGCTATATTTTAACTATTTAAAGATAATTTAAATCATATTATTAGAATTAATTTATATATGTAAAGTATAAACCTTTGACTTATTCACAGCATAAAAAAGAAGTTTAATGCTACTTAAAGTCCATAAAGAGTATTAATTTACAAATGCACACTACCACCGATAAATTTAAATTTTCTGCTAGATGTGGAAATTTCAATTTTTCTCAAATATGATAGTACATTAGGTGCCCCTAAAAAATCGAAAGTCGGGGAAACTTTTGCGACACCCCCTAATTTTTTTCCTTTTGATATCCTAAGAAAGTGTGCAAAATCTTAAATCGATCAGAAGATACTAACGGCCTAAAGTTGAGAAATATTGACATTTTTCTCATTTTTTCGAAATTTTTTTAAATGCCATAAAATATTATTTTGTCAAATAATAGGGATTTAACTGATCTAAATATTCATATTTGACCGTTTTTCATTCCTAGCTAGGCAAAACTACCCAGTTTTTAGCCTGGTCATCAATCGGAAAATCATCGAATTTGCCCATTTTATACGGAGAATAGAGGATGCAAAAGTCAGTGGGGAATGACTTATAACCACGTAATTCTATAACTAGGTACAATCTGTAGACTATATTGATGTGTAGATAAATTATCTGGAGCTAAAACTAATCACTAGCATTTTAATTACAGGCCCCATATTGGATTGCATTACCACTAAAAAAATTCTGGGATAAACGGTATGGGCATGTTTGGTATTGTATTGGGCAATGGTATTTGAGTTTTCTAATCTCATTTAATACTAATAAAATCCTTAAACCACTTTTTTAAAGCTATTTACTCAGGTCGAATGGCCAGCAGATCTCTTATTACATAACCATAGATAATAAAATTATAAATGCATAATAGGGGAAAGAGAAATTCTAGAAAAATATTTCAAAACTAGACTTCAGCACATACAGAAGTATTGTATTTTGTAACTTAGTTTAAAAATTGAAGTTCATACAAAATTAACACGCTCTTTATGATGATTGATTCTACTGCACTCAGAATATAAGCCATTTACTATGTTTAAAGCCTGTTTTTATGCTTTATCGTGATTTTATAGTACATAAGATCATAAAATATTCCTGTAACATGAAAAACCAATTAGATACTGATATTGTGATGATAATATGTTAAGTATTGACAATTGTTGCTGAAACCAGTCCTTTTTTAAAGTCAGATTTTAAGTCAGAGCTACACTTCACTCTGAAAAATTTTATACAGTTTAGACTCTTAAAATATACTGAAAGTTTAAAATAATTTAATTTTATAAATAAATCTATCAAAAAATCAACTTGAAACCTAATTTCTTCTTCAAGAACATTCACTAATGAAAATTGAGGGGTTTTATGGGAAAAGGGCCAGATTCGGCCATCTATCCCAAATGAAAATTGCATAGTGCTAAAAAATACTAAGAAATGTTGAAGAGTTACAGAAACTGTAGTTAGTATTTAAAATTCTCCTAGATAAGAACCGAATACAAGTGTTTAATCGGCTTTTCATGTTACTAATTTGCTGAATTGCAGGAAGTTTTTATGTTTATGTATAAAATTATGAAATACAAAATCTATAAACATAGTTAATGACTTATCTAGGTGTAGTAGGCTAAATCATTATGAAGAGCGAGTTAATTTTCTATCAACTTCATCAACTTTTCAACAATACAAATACTTCTGTATATACTAAAGTATAGTTTTTCAATATTTTTTCATAATTTCTCTTGCCCCTATTATGCATTTAAAATTTTATCATCTATAGACTGTATGTAATAAAAGATATGCTGGCAATTCGAATTGAGTAAAGAGCTTTAAAAAATAGCTTAAGAATTTTATTAGTATTAACTGAGATTAGAAAAGTTAAACACGCATTGCCCAATACCAAACATTCCCATACAATTTATCCCAGAACATTTTTAGGGGTAATGCAATCCAATATGGCTCCTGTAATTAAAATGCTAGTAATAAATTTTAGTTCCAGATAATTTATCTACATATCAATATCGTCTACAAATGGTACCTAGTTATGGAATTACGTGGTTATAAGTCATTCCCCACTGACTTTTGTATCCTCTATTCTCAGTATAAATGGGCAATGTTGATGATTTTCCGATTGATGACCAGGCTAAAAACTGGGTAATTTTGCCTAGCTAGAAATGAAAAACGGTCAAATATGAATATTTAGATGTGTTAAAGTCCTATTATTCGACAAAATAATATTTTAAGGCATTTTTTTAAATTTTCGAAAAAATGAGAAAAATGTCAAAATTTCCCAACTTTAGGCCGTTTGAGGCACGTGTTAATATTTTCTGATCGATTTAAGATTTTGCACACTTTCTTAGAATACCAAAAGAAAAAAAAATTAGGGGGTGTCACAAAAGTTTCCCCGACTTTCAATTTTTAAGGGTTACCCTATTGTACATTTTTATAGGATATATTAAAGCTTGTACCACAGTTTTAATTTTAGAGCAAATCCTTTAAAATCATCCCTTCTAGATATAATAGGAATAATATAATATATACCTAATTGTCATACTTATCCGGATTTTTATAAACATTTGTAATGGAATTTATAAGAATAATGATTAATTTTAGTTATATATCACATGCAGTTTTAATAATTAATGTTCTTGTAAAAAATAGAAAATCTCATATGACGAGGAAAAAGGTCTGGTTGAAGGAAATGCTGAAAAATTCTTTAAGACAAACTTGCTGAATTAAAATAGATGGGATTGTCAAAAACCATATGACAATTAGAACATTTTTGATTGCTTTAGTTCCAATACTTTAGAGAAAAATTTATTGCTCAAATATACATTCTACCACCGATTTTAAAACCAATTTACATGAAAACTCAATCTTGAACAATTTAAACCACTAATGACTGCATCATATCAAAGTCAATTTATGGAGATGTGACTGTCGTATTAATTTGGCAACCAACTGTAGTTGAGTTCCTTGAGATAAAGATGAGTGTAATGGACATAACTGAGTAGAGATGGGTCGATAAAGCTTTGGAATTCGTGCCCTATGGATTTTCGATGCGTTTTCTGTGCCTGCATCTGACGGGCAGATATTTCGTTAGTGACAATAGGAAATAATATAGAAATATAAAATTGTCCTCCATTACTGAAATTTTGCTAGAATAGGTTAGCTATGCCTGAAGGGTAAATGTTAAGATTTGGGACCTTTAATTCATTTATTAAACCCTATAGTCCTTTTTTGCATTACTTTTGCAAATCGTTCATACATTTTTTATAAGTTGAACGTAATTGGTACGTACCTAACTTCTCACAAAATTTTCAAGGGAAGGTTGTTTAATAAAAGTTACTTGATGAAAAACATATTAAACCCTCAAAATTCTGGATGAAATTAATAATTGTAACTAATATTACAATCATGGCACCTATAAAAATGTATAACCTTATACTCTATTCATTTTGAATTGGCGCCTGAGTACATTTCCTTCCCCCTCCACTGATTCGGTAACCATGGCAACTATCTACTTCCAAGTGGCTAAGAAGGCTTACTAAGAAGGCTGGGTAAGAAGGCTGCGCGAAGAGCGTAACCATGGTTAAGGTTTTACCGAGGGGTAAAGCACTATTTCTCAGGCGTCTATTCAAAATGAACCGAGTATAATAATATGTAGAAATCATAAACAGCCTTAGAAAGTAATAATGAACTCCTAATTTTTATTCATATTTCTATTTCCTACTTACCCATCACTTAAGTTGAATTCTGTTCTTTATAGCAGTGGTCTCAAACCCCCGGTCCGCGGACCGGTGCCGGTCCGTGGATCAAATGGAACCGGGCCGCGGGCCGACCATTTCATTGAAAATGAATTTAAATTCGTAGGTTTATACTCTCCAAATTAATGAATGAAATGAATTATAAATCACTTTATATTTATTTTTTGGTGTAACTGTATTTTATTTTGAAAGCATGTTTAAATACAATTAAATTAAAATTAATAAATCAAAATAATCTAGAATGTAAACAATCAACGCCCCCCCCAGCGGGCCGCGGTAAAATTATCAAACGTTGACCGGTCCGTGGTGGTAAAAAGGTTGGGAACCACTGCTTTATAGTTTTGATGAAAATATCATCCCATTACAAATCATTCTCTATGTCCATTTGAGAGGGGTGATCTCCGCATTAGTACCTACTTAAAATAAAGGTAACAAAATACACTATTGGCCGTAAGTGAATTTTTAAATAGAATACATTTTAAATCAGTTTTATAGTAACAAATGAATAAAATAAATTACTAAAGAGAGAAAACACTACAAAGCATTTACGATAGAAATAGAGAAGATCAATTCATTTTCATCCATAACTCAATTAAATAAGCTATTATAAATGGAAAGAAGGGCTAATATATCACCTCTCCTGCATTTATGATTTCTATTTATTAGTGGATCGAATACGTTTATTTGGGAGTATGTTATTGAAACAAGGCACTGCAATTAAAGCGAAAATCGAGACAAAAGGAGCTAAAAGGTCAAACGTAATAGGAAATATTTGGGGACAAATGACAGTCGTTTTGAACACAATCATCTCGATGGAACGGGCGAGGAATCAGGTGACGGATTGAATTATTAACGTGAAAGGAAATTTAAGTTTGTTGGAGCAACAGGGGATTGCCTATATTTCATTAAAGCACGTTTAATTGGCGTGAAGGAAGGTTGATTTAACGAATTATCCTCGTGGTTTAGAATTTAGCAAAGATTTAATATTTTGTCGATAAATATCCTGATTAGATACGGTATCGAATTATAAGTGTATTAAGTATTCTAGGTTAAAGTTTCCCAATCGAGGTTTTACAAGAACTGGAGTCTTCTTTACAGTTAAAAGATTGGGTTAAACACAATGTTCATTTTCAACAAACATTTCAATTGTTATTTTAACGTGGTTCAAAATGTTGTTATGCATGATTTAAACAAGCAAACTTAATGTCTGTACGTCAGTTTTAAGGTATGAAATCATAATGTATAGCTTATGTTTTTATATTCCTTATGACAAATGTTCGTTGCATTATAAGTATATTACATGACCCATGGCTCAGTTTAACTCAACAAAAAAGAAGTCAACACTATCCTGTAGTATTACCAGGGTGTAATATGGGTAGGTATACGATGTCTGCTTTTACGCAACTCTTTCTGTGATTTTTTGACCTTTGTAAAAAATTCATCATGCTTTAAAATGTTTCTTAAATCAAAAAGTTTTCAGCATTATACTATGTGACATTATATTAATTTCCCCACTATTATTCTCACAGCCCAATACAAGTCCGTTTCGAGGCTTTTTATTTCAAACCAACGTGTTCTTAACCCTTTGTTGCATCATGTCCACTCTAGTGAACAAAAGTTAAATTTTTTTGCTATTCTGAAAATGCCTTTACAGATTTCATTTCAGTTTTTTTACCTTCTACATTATTTGAGCTTTCAACTGTTAATCATAGACGACAGCACAACTGCACAATTATTTTTAAGACTATTTTTAAGAGAGAAAATGCATGTATATTTTTTTACTTTGTATGCAACAAAGGGTTAAGTAAGGTCTACCCCTAGGTAAGTGACCCTGGAAAATTCATTGAGAGAAAGTGCCCCTAGTGGCAATATAAAAAAATTTAAAAAATTAATTTAAAAACTAATGGAGATAGAGCAAAAACCTCGGTGAGAGTATTTTTGCCAACATTATGAAGAACTCACTGAAAAAAAATTCATGAAAATATCATATGCACGGAGATATTAGCATGTGAAAATATCACTTTTTCAGGCCTCAAAAAAGAAAGAGTTCGTTAACTTTCAAATTTTTTTTTATTTTTTGATTAAATTTTCTCTTTATTCAATTAAAAAACACAAAACAACACAATGACGCTGAAAAATTTGCAAATTTACGAACTTTTTCTTTTTTAAAGCCTGAAAAAGTTCTATTTTCACATGCTAATATCTCTGCGAATATTTACGATATTTCATGAAATTTGTTTCAGTGAGTTCTTCATAGCGTTGGCAACAATACTATCACTGAGGTTTTTGCTCTATCTCCATTAGTTTTTAAATTAACTTTTTATTTCGCTTCTAGGGACGCTGTAAGTCATCCCAATGCGATTCTCCAGGGTCCCTTACCTAGGGATAAACCTTACTTCCGTAACCCTAGGACACGTTTGTCCCAAATAAAAGCCGCGAAATGGACTTTTGAAACACCCTGTATAAAAAGAATGAATATAGAGTATGATTATTATTTAAAACACACACATCCTGTATGTTTTTTAAACTAGAACGGGGGGACATCCCAGACTTCTCGCTGATGCCGTTCGGATTTTCCATTCCGGTATCGATTTAAGTCCGGTTTTCCGGAGAAAACAGCCTCCCTCACTCTCTGCATTCCAACGAAATTCCGTGCAATTTGATCCCTTAATTAGCTCAACATTTTTCCACCAATTTAAAAGGCCTCCCGAATGTAAAAGGGTGGCCCTTCCAACACACCACACAGAAAAAAAAAGACATGCGCTGGAGTGGAGTTGAATAGTTTATCTCCTGAAGCACCCATTCAGTAAATGCGTTGAAACGATGTGCTGTTCTTTGGTTGTGTTTTTCCATTTAGTATTTTGATTTGGCACTTAACAGAGTTGGACATTTTTGGGGGGAATGGTTTATTTGATCACTAATTGTTCTATACATACACATTTGTTTTGAACGAATCATGTAAAAATTATGGTTATTTTTATTTTATAATATGTTATTTTCATTATTGATCTTTAATGGTATATATTTTAATTAATAGTTTGAGACGGGTTAGTATATAATAAGCAAAGAGAATTTAAGGAGTTGTCAAAATTAGATATAATTTGATTGGTATAGGGGAGAGGGGGGGCACATTCACACAAAAAGTACATTTTTAACTATTTCTCCATACATTATTAAGATTTTGAAAAAAAATAATAAATTCATAAGTTTACAGCATCCCTGAATTTTTAGTACCCTTTTTAAATGCATTTATCTAAAATTTCCCTCTTGAATAATCGTTCAAAAAAATTAAGAAATTCTGTGGCTTGGGGCACATTCTCACACTGCATAAATAGTACAGAATGAGAGAAAACTCCAGCTCTTTTAGTACAGAATGAATTTTTAGAAGCTACGAAATTCATGGTACATTAAAGTTTTCTTTTACCAATTAAGCTGGAAATTTGGCACTTAAACGTATTTTCTCTTAAATTTTAAGTTCTTTTAGACTTACAAGGGAATCGCAGCTCTTATCGTTACACAACGATTCGCTTGCAAGAAGCGAATCTTATTAATTATATAAGTACATGTTGAAATTTTTAATCGCAATTTTCTCCAAAATTTCTGAAAGTTGTTTCTTAATATTTTCACAAATTGATGTAGTAGTAATACACTACTTACACACCAAAAATGAACCTAATCGGTGATGACACGTTGGGATCCTCTCCTTGTTAGAAAAATTTTCAGTAAAATTTCAGTGTAGATTCCGTTTTTGATAAGGAAAAAGGTACTTTGTGAGAAAACTCAAAACGTATACTATACATATATTGTACAGTAATGAAATCAATGAGACCAAAATGAAAAATACAGTGTTTAAGGAAAGTTAGATAGATAGCATTCATCCCATCTCCAGAAACTGATGGTTTGGGTATTTTTAGAGGACTATCTTGATAAATAAATAAAGGATGTTTTTTGTAAGAACTTTTATTTCAGTCTTTTGTTTTATTCTAAATATACTTTTCAAATTTTACTAAAAATCTTTAAATTAAAATCAATTTCTGCTTCTAAGTGGGTATGTGAAATTTATAGGTAAAGAAAAACTAATATATTTCTTAAATCAGATTAAACGTTTTCTCTAATAGTAGTAATCAAAATATTTTTCAACTGGTTTTACAAGGGCTTACAAAAAACTAAATGCATAAACACTTGACTAATGTTAAAGAATATTAAATCTACATGTATTATTTATACTTTAAAAAAACTTTCCTGATTGAATTTTCACACGAAAAACAGGAGAAGAAAATTTACTTTGCACCTTCCAAGGCAAGCGATTTTTAATTCCCAATGGGCGCACTGCTTTGAAAATTCAGGCAAAGGGTGGTACCAATATAGCTATCTGTTGGTATTTTTTTAAGATTTTTAAATTGAATTTTAACAAAGAGAAAAGTTATTTGTCCAAATGTGCCCCCCTCTCTAGGGTTTTACAAGAACTAATTAATTTAACTCAAAAAACGGTTCTCAATTTTTTTTATCAAAGGATAGGATTATGTAAACTCTCAGGCTTTCACGGCCGGAATTATCAATTGAATTCATAAAATCAAACTTATCCGGGATATAAGGCCGTGTTCTATTTTTATTAATCCATATGGACCATGCATCTTCATGTTTATTCTTAACCCAGTTTCTTACATCCTTTTTAACGGTCTGGTATGAGACTGGGTAAAATGGTTCTTGGCCCGACATGGGTAGTTGTGAAGCATCTTTAGCCACTCTATCAGCAAGTTCGTTTCCTGCAAAATCCCAGTGGCCCGGCACCCAAACCAGATTAATGGTATTATGGGCCCGGGCCAGAGACCATTTTTACGAAAGTCAAACAAAGTTTGTTTTGGGGTTCTTTAAATTATTTCTATTAGTCCTGAAAGTGACATTTTTTTAGTTTCCGCTTATATTTATTCTCCTGGCCACCGAACAAATTCTAATTTCTAAATATACCCAAGTAAAAACCCGCATTGTGAAATATTATATACAGGGTGTTTCAAAATTGCGTTGCACGGCTTTTATTCGGAACCAACGCCTCCTAGGGTCATGGAAGTAAGGTCTACCCCTAGGTAAGTAAGCCTGGAGAATCCATTGAGATGACGTACAGCGCCCCTAGCAGTAAAATTAAAAAGTTAAAAAAATTAATTAAAACTAAAGGAGATAAAGAAAAACCCTCAGTGACAGTATTGTTGCCATCGTCATGAAAAACTCACTGAAAAAAAATTCATGAAAATATCTTGAATATTCGCCGATATATTAGCATGTGAAAATTGCACTTTTTCAGGGGTCGAAAAAGAAACAGTTCGCATATTTGCAAATTTTTTTATTAAATTTTGTATTCATTCAACTAAAAAAACACAAAACTACACAATACCACTAAAAATTTTGCAAATATGTGAACTTTTTCTTTTTTGACCACTGAAAAAGTGCTATTTTCACATGCTAATATCTCCGCGAATATTCAAGATATTTTGATCAAATTTTTTTCAGTGAGTTCTTCTTGACGTTGGCAACAATACTTTCACTGAGGTTTTTACTTTATCTCCTTTAGTTTTTAAATTAAGTTTTTCAGTTTTTAGTTTCGCCGCTAGGGGCACTGTAAGTAATCTCAATGGATTCTCCAGGCTCACTTACCTAGGGGTAGACCTTACTTCCAAGACCCTCCGAATTTGCCAGATGATTTCTTCTATAAATCTCAAGCTGCATTGTTAATTTTGCCACTATACGATCTTGAGAGAAGAAGTCTCATTGTAACCAAGCAACGGGAGATGATAGCCTTTTCTCGGGAAATTAATGCTTTTCTGCCACCTAATCCACTACCGGAAGTTGGTGGGCTTTACTGTTGTCGTTATGGCGATGTATGACGTCAATGGGGTCAGTCCTTCCCTTCCCCTTACTTCCTAAACTTACCGTGTCCTATGACAGATTGCTTCTATACAGACAGTGTAGCTTCTTTTTTTTCTTTGATAATGATCAGAACTTTTCGATTCCGCATATATCTGTGAAACTGGCTACAAAATGTTTTTAAATGCTTATGTGCTATTTATTCTTCGATGGAAAGTTGCTTAAATTAACACTCTTTTTAGTACTTTACATTTCAAAAATGAGTTTCTTTCTAAGAGTAAGTTATAGTTTTTATATTTTAATTGAAATGAATGTGTTAAAAAATAATTTCACGCTCCAAGTACTGGGTGTTACATAAGTCTGTTTTGCGGCTTTTATTTGGAACCAACGTGTCCTAGGGTCACGAAAGTAAGTTCTACTCCTAGGTAAAAAATTAATTTAAAAACTATAGGAGATAGAGCAAAAACTTAGGTGATAGTACTGTTGCCAACGGTATGAAGAACTCACAGAAAAATGTTCATGAAAATATCTTGATTATTCGCAGAGATTAGCATGTGAAAATAGAACATTTTCAGACCTCGCAAATTAGCAAGTTTTTTTATTTTTTGATTAAATTTTGCCTTTATTCAACTAAAAAGCACAAAAATACACAACACACTGAAAAAATTACAAATTTGCAAATTTTTTCTTTTTTGAGGTCTGAAACACAGAGTATTGAGCTTCTTACAGAGATACCAAACGGCGGTTTTCCTCTTTAGGTCATTAATTTAATTCAGCTCCCAGATTATAATTCAGTTCACTAGCAGCCAATCAGTAAAAGCTTTAAACAAATGTAACAAATTAATGTAACAAAATGTTAAACAAATTTATTAAACAAATGTATAAATAGCGTATTTTGGGTACCTTAACTCCTCCCAGCAACCCAACATGCTTTCTGTTTACTCAGTTTTTCCCTTTACTCCGGGTACACACATGCCCGCGAATGCGAGTGCGAACAGTTGCCGAATATTTTTATTGGATTTCTAAATTTAAATTAACTATTATTTAAATTAAAATTTTTAACTTTTTAATTTCGCCACTAGGAGCGCTGTAAGTCATCTCAATGAATTCTCTAGGGTCACTTTTCTAGGGGTAGGCCTAACTTCCGGGACCCTAGGACATGTTGGATCCAAATAAAAGCCGTGAAACGGACTTTTGAAAAACACCCTGTATATTCGAATAATATAACTGTACGTATTGTTAAGTTTTTAAAAGGGTTTAAATCTTAACCCTACACTGTTAACTACACTAACCCTTTACTGTTGCCATTTGGCAGCACGACATTTTTCCCCATTTTCTACTCGAACTTCCATTTCCAAACGACAACACCATTCAATAAGTACAATAAATATAACATTTCATTGTTATAGCACTTTAGATTGCCAGTAAATGGCAGCAGGGGTACTATTTTGAGACATTTTTAGTGGCTAGTGAGACGAAAGTCAAGACACAGAAAACTCCAAAATAAAAGGACCATATAAATTAAAATAAAAAAATTTTCCAGCTTGAAAAGATAACTTGTTTTTTTATATTTTAGATCATTTGGTTTTATTGCACTTCACAATTAATTTCACAAGGGACACAAATTAATTTCCCAAGGACAAAGTTTTTTGTCAATTAAAAGTAGAAAAAAATTTAATTTATACATTTTTAGTATATTTTTACTAATTTACACCATAATAGAAGACACATAAATGATGTTCAAGTGAATTTAAAAAATCATGCATTGTAGGGTTAATAGGGTGAAAAATATTGATGGAATTGTTCACTGATTTAAGATATTATTGATGGTTAAAATGTTAGATTTCTGTTTTCATTCATTGTATATCTAATGTGGCCAAAAGTTCAAAAAAATTATCAAATAACAAGTTCCTCTTTTTTTGAGATTTTTATGTAGTTAAAATTGTTTATAATAAATACTACTCTAGGTGAATATTCTTTAAAAATACCTGTATTAGAATGTTAGTATTTGAGATTTAGTAGATACTACATACTTTTAGTTTAGTACCAAGAAAAAAAATTAATGGTAAAATTATGGTTTCTACAATAATTCCAATTTACTGAGAAAGGCAATATTTTCTACTATTCTCATTTCTCTTTAGGTTGTTAAAGAAATCTTTTAGTTAGAAATGACTAAAACATACGCATAGGAATCTAACGAAATGCATATGTACCCTTTTCTGAAAATTTCCATTTCGAATGCTTTTTAGATCTTTGAAATATTATATAGTAATTACATAAATCCACTCCCTTTGCATATACTTGCTTTTATTCATTTTAGTAGCATTTAGCTTTTAGCATTTTATTAATGACTGTTTCTAGCGCTGACTTTGATAAACTCTACCACCATTTAGTGGTAGTTTATGCCATTAATACCTCTACCGTCTAACCTGTTTTAACACAGTATTCGCTTTGAACCACACTATGCCATGTTAACCTTGCGAAGAGCCTGAATAGGATACAACTTGGACTAATTGATGTTTGATTTGCACCCCCACCCTCTTAGAGCTGACTGAATACCAGCCAAATGCGCCATTACAGTTAGTTGACCTAAATGTATAGTTTACTATGATATTGCATGTACTCTATAGATAATAATTAGTAACTTCACGTCATGAATAATATAATAAAGTCATGAATAATATAATCTATACATAGTTCCCCTCATTAATATCTTTCCGAAATTTACTTCGCATTTTAAATAGGAGAAACATCATTTTTATGATGCATGTATTTTGTAAAAAAACGTTAATTAATTTAAATAAAATTCATTCATTTTACCTTATTAGACTATTTAAAGGATCTTACATCACTTAAAGACGTCAAGGGGTTCTAAAAGTACTAATTTAGACTCGAAATGGTCTTTTTAAAGCATTCCAAAATCTTTATTCGGAAATTTTTAGCAGAACTTTTCGAAATTTTTAGCAGAACAATTCACCTCGTTTTACGGTAACAGTTTTTAAAATGACTTTTAAATGTGGATCGCTTGTGTATGAGAGCAGCAATTCTATAACTTTTCATAGCTATTAAGAGAATACTGTTAAACTGTATAGTCTGTACTATATAGCCAAAAATGAATTCGGTTCTATAGGGGAGGCATTACTCATGGACGATGTTTTAAAAGTAGTCTTTTTTCCAAAACTTCCGTATTATGTCTCTTAACAGAAGTTAGGATTATTGGGTTAAAAAAAAAGAGCATTGATTAAAAAATATCCTACCAGTTTTTCAAGACTAATATAAGTTTATAAATTTAAACCATGTTACCATTTTTTATGCTCAGTCATTAAAGGTTTTTTGAAAGGTCTGTACACAGGATTTTCTCAGTTTACATAAGAACACACTGAATAATTGTAATTCAAATTAACAACTTGTGGTTGTAGTTTAATGTTTTAAAAGCTCTTATGCAAACCTCAAGAATTCCACACCTTTATATGAAAAAAAGACTAAAACAACACCTCACGACGAATTTCGCAAATCAAACAAAGAATTCAATTCAAAACTCGAAAACGGAATATCCTGCTAATTTCCATAACAATGAGAAGAAAATAAACCCAATAAAATCCTCCCCTTTTCCCCGGAATTCCGGATTCATTTTGTTAAGCACCGAATAAAATTCCTCAGTTCTTGAGACGACAAAAGGATTTTCTCTTTTTTGCTGTTGCCACAAAATTGCAATTAAAACCAGTTTAAATGCAGATTGTTGACGCCCGATCGGCGCCAGGCTTTGGGCAGTGATGAAAAGATTTTTGCTTCACTGCGCAAATGTTTGTTAAATCAACGGAAGCTTTTGTGCACCTTAAATGTATTTTGCTGTTATCTGAGTTTTCATGAGTTAAATTTCTTATATTTCATCAGATTGTTACTTTAGAAAATACAAGGTGTCCATGATTAAACAACCCGATTCAAAGCTATATAATGATGAAAACAGACCGCAGAAGACTTTCTTAGGATCGATGTTTCGCAAAAGAAGTTATGCTGTCCCGTAGTGGTGCATTAGTTTTTCAAGAGAAGGTCAGAGAGATGAGAAAAATTGGAGAAGGGGATTTTATGCAATGAAAGTTTAATTAAATTTGGGGATTTGTTACTTTAACTGCTATTAAATGGTTTTCTTAAGGTGGAAAGCTGAGATGAATATATTTACTTTTTAACTTGTCAGCAATATAATTCAATTTAAATGAGTGAATTCAATCATTGTCTTTTAAGGACATATGCTATTTTTGTGTATTAAGAGGCAGATTTTATAAGGAGCGGGCAGAAATGCGGGGGTCATTATTGTGACCATTTTTGATTTTGATGAAATTTTTATGATGGATACTTCTAATGATTTTAGAATACCCCTATTTTTTCTTTTTCCCGAAAAAAAATTTTTTCGGCCTACAAAAATTCTCAAAGTTGGTCGCGACCCGGTATTTTTTTCGAATCGACATATCTTTGTACAACATTTTCTCAGTGCATTGAGGGTCAACCAAAGTAATTCTTGCGGTAACAACATGTCCTTAGATAGCTTAATCAAATTCTTTTGTGAATTTCATGGTTCACCTTCCCTGCAAACTGGAAGGGTTCGCCAAACTTTGTCGAAAAAAATGAAAAAATGCCAAATTCGAGCCTTTATTGACCCCAGCATTGAGGGTCAATCACAGTTTTGAGGGTTAAAGTGTGTAGTACTGCTCAGTATTAACTTAATCAGCCCATTGGTTGTATGGTTAACCCTCATGGCAGCAGAAAAATGGCTACTTTCGTAGCTATCAAAACAAAAAGAGGCCATTTTGGTGACCCCGTATTTCAGAGCATTGAGGGTCAATCAATAATTCGAAATATACGTTTCTTAGTACAATACCTCTACTTTAAGAATCAGTTGACAAACCTATGGCGTCTCGATCTGTGATCACGTGAGATTGATTTTTGTAACTTAAAAAACGGAAAAAAGGTCATTTTTGGGACCCTGTATTTCAGAGCATTGAGGGTCAATGACGAACTGGAAATATGCATTTCGTAGTATGAGACCTACCCTTTAAGAAACAATTGACAGAATTATGCAGTCTTGACCTGCGATCACGTGAGATTTATTTTTGTGACTACAAAAATGGAAAAAAGGTAATTTTTGGGATCCTGTATTTCAGAGCAATGAGGGTCAATGACGAACTGGAAATATGCATTTCGTAGTATGAGACCTACCCTTTTAAGAGACAATTGACAGAACTTTGGTATTTTGCCCAGCGGGCACGCCTAAGACTTACTTTGCTACATAGCGAACACATAAAATATGCGATGCTTACAATTAGCTTTGTAGGTTATTTTCAAAAATTAATGTCAAATTACATTTGGTCTTCCAAAGGAAAGACCTCCAAAAAATAAACCATAAAATGAGATTAAATTTTTATTTGAGCAGTGATTTAAGACAATTTGAAAAACATTAGCCTTGAACATATAAAACAGTAAAATATTTCAAAGAATAAGCGTTAACGAATATAAACACAAAAAAGGTTATTTCTCCCAAGTTATTTCATCTTCTTTAATCTTTGAAATTATCTTTTTGATTTCCCCAATAGCTTCAATACCGAAATACTGCTAATATAATAAGGCTTAGCTGGGCCACAGACGGAAAAAGGTTGGGAACCATTGCTCTACTGAAATTTTTTCTTTTATCATCTGCAAATCTAAGGTTCATTTATATTTTTATTTTATTTCAGTATTTCGGTATTGAAGCTATTGGGGAAATCAAAAAGATAATTTCAAAGATTAAAGAAGATGAAATAACTTGGGAGAAATAACCTTTTTTGTGTTTATATTTGTTAAAACTTATTCTTTGAAATATTTTACTGTTTTATATGTTCAAGGCTAATGTTTTTCAAATTGTCTTAAATCACTGCTCAAATAAAAATTTAATCTCATTTTATGGTTTATTTTTTGGAGGTCTTTCCTTTGGAAGACCAAATGTAATTTGAAATTAATTTTTGAAAATAACCTACAAAGCTAATTGTAAGCATCGCATATTTTATGTGTTCGCTATGTAGCAAAGTAAGTCTTAGGCGTGCCCGCTGGGCAAAATACCAAAGTTCTGTCAATTGTCTCTTAAAAGGGTAGGTCTCATACTACGAAATGCATATTTCCAGTTCGTCATTGACCCTCATTGCTCTGAAATACAGGATCCCAAAAATTACCTTTTTTCCATTTTTGTAGTCACAAAAATAAATCTCACGTGATCGCAGGTCAAGACTGCATAATTCTGTCAATTGTTTCTTAAAGGGTAGGTCTCATACTACGAAATGCATATTTCCAGTTCGTCATTGACCCTCAATGCTCTGAAATACAGGGTCCCAAAAATGACCTTTTTCCGTTTTTTAAGTTACAAAAATCAATCTCACGTGATCACAGATCGAGACGCCATAGGTTTGTCAACTGATTCTTAAAGTAGAGGTATTGTACTAAGAAACGTATATTTCGAATTATTGATTGACCCTCAATGCTCTGAAATACGGGGTCACCAAAATGACCTCTTTTTGTTTTGATAGCTACGAAAGTAGCCATTTTTCTGCTGCCATGAGGGTTAACCATACAACCAATGGGCTGATTAAGTTAATACTGAGCAGTACTACACACTTTAACCCTCAAAACTGTGATTGACCCTCAATGCTGGGGTCAATAAAGGCTCGAATTTGGCATTTTTTCATTTTTTTCGACAAAGTTTGGCGAACCCTTCCAGTTTGCAGGGAAGGTGAACCATGAAATTCACAAAAGAATTTGATTAAGCTATCTAAGGACATGTTGTTACCACAAGAATTACTTTGGTTGACCCTCAATGCACTGAGAAAATGTTGTACAAAGATATGTCGATTCGAAAAAAATACCGGGTCGCGACCAACTTTGAGAATTTTTGTAGGCCGAAAAAATTTTTTTTCGGGAAAAAGAAAAAATATGGGTATTCTAAAATCATTAGAAGTATCCATCATAAAAATTTCATCAAAATCAAAAATGGTCACTATAGTGACCTGCCCGCTCCTTATAAAATCTGCCTCTTAAAACTTAAAACTGAATGAAAAGTGTTTTAGAAAGTTCGGTTCTTTTAGTTATTTTGATTACTAAATTATATAGAATTCCAATAAATATTTAGAAATAATGTTTTCTGGATGAAACTTTTTGTTTGAAAATCCGTGAAATAGTAGCATTTAATAGAGCAAAATACATACAATATAACTTTTATTTTTATTTTTATACGATTAAAAAGTTTATAGTACCAGAGATGCACCTTATATAAATTACTATTGCAAAGATCAAATTCATATGAAAACACAGAAGGAGTCGTAAGAAGGAAATTATCTTTTTGTAAAGAGATGGTAATCCAAAAAATATCTCAGAACATGGGTGTTAAATAAACTGGTTCGTTTAAAAAATGTGCGTGGGTTCAAAAATACATTTCCTACCCAAGTTAATTATTGCGAATGCAATGGGTTGACAAATCATTTCCAAAACATCTAGAAGAAAGACTTAGATAATATCAATTTCATCCTTTGCGTAATAGATGAGCATCACACTAATCTATGCACTAGCCCAGACATGTTTTAGCACCCCTTTCAAAATCCCTCCCTTCCCTTCAACATTATTTCTCAATACTACATATAATACTAAAGCTTATAAGGTCTAAGAACCAGACTGAAAAAAGTAAGTAGTATTATACGTCTATGAGAGCTGGTGGTCAAATATTCATTGGGAGTGATGCATGCGCAAACAACAAGACAATAATCGGTAATGCTTTGTACTTAACTCCTCGGTGTTATTAGGCAGTTAATCCTGACAGCTTCTATTTAACCGGGGGAGCATTACTTATCCCTACCCAATGATAAACGACCTCGGGTTTAGGCAATCGGGGCAACGAATTCCTCCATGTCAACAACCGCGGGATGACAAAACAACGAAATGAATCCCCCTCTCCGTCTCGGCCCCGTCTGCGAAAGCGGAGTCGAATTTATTAGTTGGCAAAAGCAATCAGCGCCGATGAATGGATCGGATCAAAGGGAGATATGGGGCTGTGGAGATATGAAAGGGGATGAACATACTCGCTTTTTATTCCACCGGGAGAATCAGTTTTTCACTTAAGGGTTTGTGATGGGGTCTGTATTTACTGCGAAAGTGCTATCGCGTTTTTGGAAATTAAATAGAATTGGGTATGTATCGGGTTAAAGGATCTATTTTCCGCTTTAGGTTTTTTTTCAAGAGTGCAGAAAGACTTCGCAAGTAATAAGTTTTCGAGATAGTTTTTGTGATATCTGAGACCAGAAACTAATTATTTGGATGCGTTTTTAAAACAAACTGCATTGGAAGTGTAAGGGTAGGTCATATTTTATGATGTCGGTGGTATTTGGTATTTGTTTCGAGGTTTGAAGTTGATTGTAGGAATGTACTGCATTACAAAAACAGTGCCGGTAAGTTCTGAAATATTTTAATTGTTTTTTTGCCAGTATTTAGTTTTTAAACTAATAATTGTGCTATAAGTTATAGTATTATTGTTGTTTTATTATATTTTGATTGCTTAATTTGGCCAACATTTTGAAAAAAAAATATGATCATGATTATATGCTGTAAAACTTTGGACTAATGATATCTTCTGATTACATATTGCCTATATTTAATAAGAAGTATGAAATAAGTTAGGTCGAAAGTTATTGTATCCTGAATCCTGTAAAAATATATTTTCCTTTATTATACTCAATTCCACTAATCAAAGTATTACTTTCATTTCTTTTAAATATCTCGAAATACTCCCTTTTCAATACCTATTATTTTACAAAATTGCTACAATATTTTCCAGAATCCTAATTTGTGTGTTAAAAAACAACTATTAATCCTATACGCCCTAGCGTTATCTATAATGTTCCTAGATAAAATAAAGAGATCTTTCATAAATGTTTTTCTACCTAGCACCCAAGCATTACAATAGTTTGCCAATTGATATTCAAATAACTCCTAAAATTACATAATTCAAATACAAACTAAAACACTTCTTATTTAATACAGAAAATTTATTTGTTCTTTCATTTCAGTTCTGTAAAAGTGTAGTTACCTGTAAAATAGTTTTTTTTATTTATCTGCTATTGATTTTTGTTTTGTAATTGAAATTGAAATTGAATGTTGTAATTTAATTTCTTTCATTTTAAAGAGTCCATATTATGTTATGTTTATTAATTATTGAGGTTATAAAATTAATTATTAAAACTACAAATGCACTTTCGAGGGATTTGTAATCCCATAAGTGTACAGTTAAAATCTTTCGGGTTGTTTCCTCTCTTTTAAAGGTGTATAATGATCCTTGATTTTTATAAATTATTATTATTATTATTATTATTATTATTATTATTATTATTATTATTATTATTATTATTATTATTATTATTATTATTATTATTATTATTATTATTATTATTATTATTAATAATAATATCCTCAGTATGGCGAAAACACCACTTTCCTGTGTTGCCTTGTTACCTGTAAAACGAGTTTTACCTTCAATGTTGATAGTATGCAGGAAAACCACCGCTTTCCTGCGCTGTTTTGTTACCTGTAAAACTGGTTTTTCCTTCAATGTTGACAGTATGCAGGAAAAACAGCTTAGAAACACAATAAATTGGAAACAATTTATAATTTATTTGCGCAAAACTTGGATACACTGTATTTACATTATCTTTTGAACAGAACACAACATATAACATATTTTAAGTGCAAAGTGATTAATTGGGCGTCTTCATATAAATTCCAAATGCATAATCACAGTCTTTTTTTTACAAAGTTAACCTTTCAACCACTTTTCGTAGTTTGAAGGAATTATGACGCATTTATTCCATCTAAATATCTTCATAACTAAGTTAACCTTAATTAGATTTGCAATATTTCATTAACCTTATTTAGTAAATATTTATGTCATGTATTGGTATTTTGCATGTGTCTTATAATTATTTGTCAGGTATAAAAGATCCCGTTCTTTCTAGATTTATATAAGACTTTAAATCATATTTCTCTGTTTACTTTTTTAATCAACTGGATTTGGGAAACGCTGATTTAAAACTTTTCGATTTCTATATACGTATGACGCATAATATTTTCCCACATTATTGAAAGATATTAAGGCTCCAAGTATTAAGATTTGTTTGATTTATTTCAATTATTAGATTTATCGAACTGTAGAATTTGCATTTATATCAAATATTTTGAATATTTGAATTTGCATTTATATTTCAAATATAAAAGCACTTTCCACCATTGTTAAGTGAACTTCATGATATAAGAGTTTACTAAACCGAGCGTCCTATATCGTGCCCACACATCCTGAACAATGATCTTAAATTTAATTCTAAAGAACAGGGAATATTTCTTGGAAAAACAATCCATTTATTCTAAATTCAAACATTTTCTTTATCCAAAGAACGCTTCTCAAACAGAGAAAGTTTTCTATTTTTTATCACAGTTGGTTTCTTTCGAAGCACTAAAAGATCACAAAGCTTTAATAAAGATAACCTTATTTGTTATGTTCTCGAACATTCTTTACAAAACAGCTTTCTTCGAAAATATTTATATAGAATATAAATCATTTTAGTAAATATTTATCTTTTCATAATGCATGTAGTATGTTTGCTTAAATTTCTTAAGATATTTTAACACAAAAATCATCTTTTTTTTTTCAAAGAAGTTTTAGCAAACGTTTTGTTATAGTAAACCTAACTAACCATGGGTGTTGAATTGTTTTATGTATGCATTATTGCTAACAAAGCTGAAATTTACAAAGTTCTATTTTGTAAACTAAACAAAGCTGTACCGTAAAAAAATAATAAAGGAACTATTTTTTAACCTTTTAAATCCTTGAATTGCTTAGTTTTTACAATTTTTCTTGTTTTCTTAATATTTTAACAAAGACAAAGCGTGTACTTATGAATTTCAACATTTTTAGTTTAAATCAATATTTTCATTGTAATATCATTGTTTGGACAATGAATGTGCTAGATATCAATGGGCAATACCATCATTTTTCGAAAACAGAAAAAAATGCATTTTTCCAGTACAGGAAATAGATCTAAATCCAAAAATCCATCACATGAAAAATTTAAAAAAAAATTAGTTAATTAAATATTTAAAATTAAAATTAGATTAGTCTTTGTTTTGGATAGAAGTATGTCACAACTGATTCATACATACTTTCACCAGAAACCCAACAATGACTTTGATTTGTTTACACAATTAAAGCATTGTTTAAAATCAATGTATAGGATAAAAGTACGTCACATTGGGAAATTTGACGATTTAACGACCTTTTTTAAAGTCAAACTTTGAAATTATATAAAAAATAAATAATCATCGTAATTTAAAAACAATTTGAGCGTGTATTCCACTCTAGGGTACTTCTATCCAATAAAAAAAATGGTGGTATAACCCATTGTAAATATTGAGCTAAATTAAATCTAATTTTACGCATTCTATGAAATGAACCTTGCTAATTTTGGCTAACAAGTTACTAATTTTATTTATTCATAATTTATATTTAATTAGTTACATAGAATAGTATGAAACAACTAATGATCGTTAATCCCAAAAGTAGAACCTACACATTTATTTACGCTGCCACAGATATTCATTTTTGTTTAGCATTACGAAAATTTTGTAATGTTTATTCTTATACGGTTTCACAGTACGTTAAAGAAGTAATTCTGAAATCAGGGCCACTTCCAAGGGTGTTTAGGGTTTACCCTCCCCTCCCTCGGAATTTCGACATTCTATATTTTTGTCTTGAAAATTTTGTGACTTATAAGGAGTTGTCCTCTTTAATATAAACCAAAAGGTCTCGACATGAGTTGAAACACCATTTCTAGATCAAAATATCCAAAATTGTTCTGGGGGAGGACCCTTAACCCCCCACTTAAACTTTGCTACTTTTTCTGGAAATTCTGCCGCGTACAAAGAGCAGATCTCTTTGGGTGTAATCTAAAGGGTTTCAAAATAAGCTTAAACACTATTTTTAGGGGCGAATTTCCAAAAATTTTCTGGAGGAGGATCCCCCAATTTTACTTCAAATTCACATAGTTTACACAATTTTACGTTTAGTGCATAAAAATGTAAATATTATGTTAAGTCGTCTAACACTTATCACATAAAAGTATGGAGAAAGATGTACTTCAGAAAAAATTTTGAGTCAAACCTTCCCCCGCAAAAAAAGTATAGCTACGCCCTGTCTTAACATTTTCATACCCAAGGACCACTTAATCCCTCAATGAATCTACGACAGACCACACATACCCTAAGCATTAAAAAAATGTCCAGTAGAATGGATAAAAAAAACTTTTTTTAATTAGCAGGTCATTAGTTTAGATTTTAGGATAAATGGTTTCGATGAAACATGTAAAACATTTCAACTTAAAACAAAAACTCCATCTGCTGACGACTTGCGCGCCCGGAAATTTTTAAGAATACGAAAAAGGTAAAACGAGGAAAATTTGGGGGTTTTTTTCATAGATTTTTTAAAATTATTTTTTAAAAAATCAGCTTTAAAATAATTTTTTTGGTTAAAGTGGATTTTAGTACGAATAATTGAAATAAGACAAGTAAAAAATTTCAACTTCATGTGAATTTTTCACTGTTGTTAACCCGCTCCCAAAACTAAATTTCCCACATATTTTTGAACATACTTTTAGTTTCAAAAGCATTTTTTTTTGTATAACTAGGGAGCTACCCCCCCTGCTCACCATCGTTCACCAACCCCCGTTAATTTCTTACACAGGGCCTAAAGGATCGCTTCGCAATTCTCCCAAAACCCTGCTAACTGAACTTAACAAAACATTCGTAAAAACAAATAGCAGAAGAAACGTCAACCAACTTTCCAGCATACGTCACAGGTCATTTCCATGAATAGCGCTCTTTTAAAAGTAAGAATATTTATTGGTTCTAAATCAATAGTTAAATCAATATGTTTTCCTTCAAAAATAGCCTGAAAGTCTGCTTGTAACTGATGTCGACCAACAGTTTGAAAAAAATAAGTTCACCAATGAACCTTAAAAATTTAATGTGGTTCCTAATAACTCGTCAGTATAGCTGGTGAACATTCATATTTTTTTCGACCAATAATTATATACAAAACCTACATGACACTCAATGTTTACAATTGATTTCGATCGAAACTGGATCAAAACTAAAATTTGTACAAATTTTAGGCAAAATGTGTGAAATTCTAGTACTTAATAGTAGAATATTTGTAAGTTTCTAACTATATAACACTTTTATCAGTATTTGAAAGGTACATTTTTAAAACGTGAGAAATGAATTTGATTGATCATAAAATATGGCATCAATTGATCGTTGTGATTGGATGGATAATTATTTTTTTAGCAGTTGTTTGCTATGTATGTAACTGAAACCTTATCCGAAATCTAATAAAATGGAAATATTTTAAAATTGAGAATTATTTTAGAAATTCTAATGGCTTATGGCACATACACATCCTCAAAAGAATCTGAAGAATATGATACAAAAATTGTGCTAGATGGATCAGTAATTTAAAAGCCTTTGAAAATTTTTTTAAATAGAGTGATACCAAAAGGCCCATACAAGTTCAGAATCAGTGACTTAGAATATAAAAGCATTTCTGAGAATGCATAAAGTAGGGCTTTTTGAATGAAATGAACGAAGTTTTCTTATCAGAATAAAAATTTGAAATTTAAATTCCATCCATAAATATGTATTTCTTGAATACATTCAAAGGTATAATAAAGAACTGAAATTTTTCTTTATTCTTTTAAAAGAGGCGTGTTTCTGACTTCTTCTACTTTGCTTAATGTCATAACAATCGAACAAATATTGAAAAATTCAAAGACAGCTATTCTTTTGATAAACATTGCTTGTGTTTGTGTGAAAAGAGATCTGTCAACAAAATTTTTACTGTTTTTCTTCAGCGACTTATTTTCTTGTCTCACAGCACAACTGATAAGGTTGTACATTGACTGAGAAAATATTTTTCTAAGAAGTTGCATAAGAATTTCTTGAAAAGAACACCTAACCCTGAAGTTTTAATTAGAGAGCATCAAAATATGGACTTCGGTATAAAAGATTACAATATGTAATAAATTGAGAAGAAAGCTGTAAATGCATCCTGATATTTCTTGAGAACAGCACTCACTAACTAAAAACACATTTTTTCAGGTAAAAACGTGGAGTAAAAACGTTCATGAAATTTTATTCGCATGTATAAATAATGTTTTTATTTTCCTATACATTTTTTCAGCTTTACTACTATTTATAAACGGGACACCATTTTTATTATTTGGGAATTGCGCAATAATTCAAAGGGATTCTTCAAAGAAGTAATCCTTAAAATAATCTAAGTACTTATAAGTATACCAAGTTCTCTTCAAATACAGTATTTTAAGACGCAACGTCTTTATTAATCCAGTTAAAAACCACCAGGCTACCCTTGAAGCTTAAGATTAAAATATAGTTAACGCCGTGAATAAAATTGTACGAATACGTTACTTAAATCGGATGGGGAGTTATATCTAAAGACATTTCTAATCTTTTAAGCATCGAAAATAGCTGGGTGATTTTTAACTGGACGTATAACTGAAAATTTTACCTATCTCTCTTTGAGAAAGTTTTGGTTTTGTCTGACCACTCGTCTTTCAAACAGGTGGTGGCCGCTGCGGCGTGATGTAGTTTTGCTGGAGAAGCGGCGGCCCGGCACCATCTCGACCAATGCCGGTGAGGAAAGGCCTGCTGGCGCCCCAGAACAACTTCCTAGACACCATTGCCACCAGATTCGATGGGTCGCGTGAGTACTGCCTATCTATTACACATAACACGACCACTTTGATACCATGTAACTATGAATCACAGGTCATTCACAGTAATAACCATCCTCAATTGATAGTTTGAATGAATAAATTAGTCCTGACTCTTATTTCAGCATGTATTCTAAAATCAAAGCCCGATGGCGTATTGGTAGAGCTTCACGCTTTCACACCACAGTTCCGGAGTTCGATTCCCGGGTCCCGGGATGGGCAAGGTCGTCTCAGCCTTTCATCACTTCAGTGGGTCAAAAAATGAGAACCAAGCACGTTTGGGAACTAAACACTGGGGGTCTCGCGTTAGACTGACCACCTAACCGGGACATATGCTTCGTACCCCAGAGTCCCAAGGTCAAGAAAATGAGATGGGCATCGTAGGCATTGGCCCACTAGGGCTGTTGCACCAATGTTTAGTTTTTATCCCAAAATCATAACTAGATTTTTGCTTATCAACTGACCTATGGAGAATTTGTTACTTTACCTAGGGCAGATAGCTTTTGTACCTAGGGCCACTGCATAAACGTTTAACATCACACTAAAAATATTAGGAAAGAAAGATACACACTTAAATTTTGAAGTGAAATTATATATTTAAGAAATTAAATTATTGGATTTACCCTTGAAAAATTAATGTAAGAGATAAGCTCCAAAAAGTAACTTTACACTTATGAAAAACTGTATTTACCAAAAGCTAGCCACAGTATTCTCCTGAAAGATTTCAAAATGGCTCCTAACATAGCAATTGGGGTTCCCATTCACCCAGCTGAGAAATAATACTTAAAACTACACTTTTTACTACAACTACACTTTTAACTACACTTTTAAAAAGCACTTTAAAAAAGTGGTGTGGCCCTAGGTACACGGATCTCCCCTACTATAAAAGTCAAATAACGTCAGAATGAGGTCATGAAAAACACATCTAGTTTACATTTTTAGTGAAACTACGTTGAAAGATTTGTTCGGATGTTTGGCTTTGTTTCAAATAATCTATGACTGAATAATCTGATCTTCTGGAGACTGAATTTTAAGTCACTATTAAGTCTGTCTGAAAGGGTTAAAGTTTCTCTAAGGTACTTTGACTTTTTTTTCACTATTTCGTATGATATTTATTGGTTAGGAAGGAGCAGGTCTGAAATTTGTTGAAAACAACTTCCTTTGAAACCCAAGATAAAAGCGGTATAAGTTTAAACTTGCAGTCTAAAGAAAAAAATTGGCAAACCAAATTAATGGTTAGCTACTTATCACCTCGGGACACTTTGATTAGACTTCAGACATGTCATTCGTTCCAGTTTCTTGATAAAGAACCTCAACTGAAATTAACTCAGGCATCACTATGTAGTTAGAATTCTTTTTATACCAAGCTATTAAAATCCGTTGCATTTTTACTCAAAGAAGAAAGCTTCTAATATTTGTATAGTACGTGAAGTTGGTAAATTTTTTCCCACCGTCCCTCTTACTTTTTTGTTTCGATCTTTACGTTTATTTCACTATAATTCTAAATCTCCTTTGTAATACTGCTTTCATCTACCTAAATAATTCAATGTTTTTCCTCTTATCGTTATTATAACTCTGCAGTCCATATACGAACTGCAGTGAGACAATGTTCCTCCCCAAACTCATCCGTACTCTCTTACACCCAGTGGTACTATCACCTCCAATACCTTCCTTTCCACCACTGCAGCAGGGTAAGTTTCGTATAGGATATCTAAATAATGCCCGAGGCCGAAAGGGTATCCGGATGCCTCCCCAGGGAGCTATCTAGCGCCTCTAAGTACCCGCCAAGAGCAGCTTGATCATCCCAACCAGTCGCCAAAACATGCCATTTGTTTTGCTGTGGCCCACACGGGACCTTATTTCCGGAGACGATGGATTATTCAACCAGAACGCGTTTAGGGTGGCTGATGAGTCTGGTTGCAGGTGGGAAGTGTTGGGTGTTTTCTGGGATGTTCTTTTTTATGGTAGGGGGAAAGGGTTTAATGTAACACGATTTATCTATATGTATTAGGGGATTATTTGCTTAAGTTTGGAAAAGGTTGAAAGGAGAGATTACTTTTCATCTTGGCGAAAATATCTTTCCTTTCAAAGATTCCATTCTCGTTTGTATCGTTATGGTTACTCTCATCGTCTTAATTTTGAAATGCTTAAATACTCTAAGGAAGGTTTTTAAGGTCCTGATTTAGCTATGGAAGGGCGTTATGTTTTTGTGTCTTTTATGAAATTTCAAAATTTTTCTCTTGTAGGTCCAAACAAAATAAACTCTAGGTTCTGAATTATTTACATTTTTTTGATGAATCAGGTGTAATTGATAGTAACAATATAAATATGTATACTGAACTTAAATATTACAAGCATCAAATGCAGATATTCTTATTGTCCGAAAATATTTAAATTGTTTTAAACATTTTATCCATTGCATGCACTAGATAAATTTGTCATTTAAATCTGTATACTGTGTCAATTTCAGAGTAGCAATCAAAAAGTTCTGAAGTCATCAAAAATATTAGTAAACGTTAACGGATCACTACAGTGAAGTTCCATCCATAGTCTGGGTTCAATCATGACGGTTTAGATTTTTCAATCTTAAATAAACACTTACTTATATTATAGGTACACAAATAAATTTGGTGAAGAACTACTGATAGAAATTCTTCACATAATACTATCCAGTAGGCTGGGTCGAAAAAGACAAATTTTCGAATATCGAAACGCTTCAGGTCTCAAAAGTTGCGTCTTGGCATACTGATCACTGGAAAAATAATCAAAAAATTCCTAAAAATATCCCTGAAGAGCGCATCGGGCCTAAAGTTTGAGAAAATTGACAAAAATAACATTAAGTTGAAAAAATTCCCGAATTTCGTAAATTGTGTTCATCAACTTCAAACTAAGTGTAAGTATATCCTTTTAGTTGTCTAATTCAAATAAAAATATCTGAAAAGTTTACTTCATTTTTTGAAATCCGAAAAGGAGGCCTAAACATAGGGAATTTCAGTGAAAAAACCCAAAATTTAGCACTTGTAAAAGAAAGGCACTATTGAATGTAAAGCTCAACAAATGCATTTTTTATTGATGAACTAACTTCCTTCATACCTTTTCTTCACCTTTTTGTCATTTTATATTGTGCACAATTGAAAAAATTAGTTACATTAAGACAAAAAATATCTCCTGTGAAGCAGGCCTAAATACATTACCATACAGTAAACTCCATTTAATCGTAGAAAATATACCTTATTAAGTCTGTGAAATAGCTTTAAAGTTGGGTTTACAATCAAAATCTGGGATACAAGATCGTGTGTGAAAACAATGTTGCTTGTAGGAATCCTTCCGCATCGTTTTTTTAATAGCAAACTCCGTCACAAGTGTCACACATCTTTCGACAGTTTACTTGTGGCAAGAATAGTTTAAAGATATTATTGTGGTACAATGCTTTGTTCACATTTTATTAAATGCCTTCAGAAATTAGGTTTTCCAGCATGGGTGAGGAAGAGGGCACACAGTTTGTCCACTGGAGAGAATCAACCTAATCTATTAGCATAAAATTTAATAGCAGGAGGCATAACAGTTTTTAACTCCTTAATGAACAGTTTTTTCTATATTGATGGAGGGGTAGAAGTAGGTTGTGATAGAACACCAATTGACATTAGTTCCTAACAGTGAGGGCCTAATTCAGCGTACATAGTAGTGTTTTAGATTGCTATTACTTTTCAGACACTTGTTTGAATACTTAGATGGGGAAACTAGAGGACCATTAACTTTCAAAACGGGGCAATTGGCAAACTTACTGGCTGTCACCTTCCTACTATAATTTTCAAAGAAATTTAGAGTGAATAATCCATGGATTAAAAACTGATCTTATTAAATAAGATCAGAGGTACTTTCTAAGTATGGTTAAGGCACTACAGGTTGGTGAGTGTTCCTTGATCTTGTTGTAAAAGATCTTGAGTTATTAAGACACTCTAGTATAGATGCTTATATGTGTCATTATGGTTTTAAAATAATACATTTCTGAAAGAAAACTCAATTTAAAAATGACAAGTAGAATATTACAACATAATTTGTACATATCACGACCTTCTTTGATTCAACATAAAATGTATTTGTAACGCTGATAGTACGAAGCTGCTGTGGACATAAACATAAAATATGGACAGAGTATTGCACCACAATAATATTTTTATACTATTCTTGCTACAAGTAAGCTGTCAAAAAATGTGTGACACTTGTTACGGAGTTTGCTAAGATGGAGAAGGATTCCCACAAGCAACATTGTTTTCACACACGATCTTGTACCCTAGATTTTGATTGTAATCCCAACTTTAAAGCTATTTCACAGACTTAATAAGATATAAATATATTTTCTACGATTAAATGGGGTTTAGTGTGTGGTAATGTATTTAGGCATGCTTCACAGGAGATATTTTTTGTGTCTTCATGTAACTAATTTTTTCAATTGTGCACAATATAAAATGACAAAAAGGTGAAGAAAAGGTATGAAGGAAGTTAGTTCATCAATAAAAAATGCATTTGTTGAGCTTTACATTCAATAGTGCCTTTCTTTTACAAGTGCTAAATTTTGGGTTTTTTCACTGAAATTCCCTATGTTTAGGCCTCCTTTTCGGATTTCAAAAAATGAAGTAAACTTTTCAGATATTTTTATTTGAATTAGACAACTAAAAGGATATACTTACACTTAGTTTGAAGTTGATGAACACAATTTACGAAATTCGGGAATTTTTTCAACTTAATGTTATTTTTGTCAATTTTCTCAAACTTTAGGCCCGATGCGCTCTTCAGGGATATTTTTAGGAATTTTTTGATTATTTTTCCAGTGATCAGTATGCCAAGACGCAACTTTTGAGACCTGAAGCGTTTCGATATTCGAAAATTTGTCTTTTTCGACCCAGCCTACTATCCAGTCAGTTTCACACGAAATTCTACAGGTTTTTGTGTTTTGCTCCCAACAAAAAGAGAATCTATCAACTATCTGGTTGGAAGATTCAAAGATTCGCAATTCCGATCACCCTCAATAGAAAAATTATTCCACTTTTAGCTAATTGTATACTAACAATTGCATTCTATAGAATAATTCAATCAGTAACTTGCCTCTTCAATTGAAATAAATCATTGGTAAACGAAATAAAAGCTTCGGAATCCGAGTGAATCAGTTTAATCGAATCAGAAAATTATTCACATTCACAATGTTTAGTAATGAAGGTTTAACTCAATCCGGGGTTCTTTTCATTGCATTTATTCTCTCCTAAAGATTTCAATAATTTAATTTTTCTATCTATATAAACTCTCTCTAAGTTCGCAATAACAGTTCAAAAACAAGCTCATGACTCTCTCTATTGTCCAGTAATGGCGAAGAAGCCATTTCTGTGTTTGCAAATAAAAGGAAAATGGGAATAATATCGTCAAAACGAACACAACAATAGATAGTTTCTCATACATCGTTCATCATCTTTCGTGCAAACAGGAATTGCTGTCTTTTGAGTTTGCCTACTGAAATAGATCTCAGTTCAGTGGAATCTGAATCTAACGGACCTCACCGAATTAATGGCGTCCCACACAATAGAGAAAGCGTTGCATAGTGACGTAAGTGGGGATGGCTTGAGCTTTAGCTGCTTGGATTTTCACTGTATTCGAGTTTACTTCGTAACCGTGTCTGACCGTTTATGGGATTGGGTTCAGTGACCACCTCAGTCATAATTTTTCTCATAACAAATTACGCAAGTATTTTTTAAGGAGGAAAAAAGATTGTGGAAATTCGCTGAATTTACAATGCAATTTTTTAAACGAGTTGTCTCTGAAGTAATGTAACTATCTTGCATCACTTAAATGTCCTTTGTAACCCGTTACGGACGGAATTATTTTTTCTTTTCAAAATTTTTACCCAGCACTATAGTCTGTGTAATTAATGATAATTAATTGATGATCAGAGTATATTTAAACTATTTTTTTATACTTCAGATGTCAGATTTAGAAAATATGACTTGTGACCATATGGTCACAGTCATTTATGTGAGCAAAATATGAAAAAAAACATGATTTTACTTCCCCAGTTTTATTTTATTTATTGCTTTTAAACTAATTATAATTTTGCAACATAAAAAAGCACTAAATTCAACCTGTATGAATGAATAAAAAATATTTAGTAAGACTTTGTATGACCTTTGAAGCCAATTCTGTATTGTAGGTATCAATAATATTGGCAGCTATTTGATTTGTCCCAACCATATACCAATATAGCAACTTTTTTTAACCAAAAACCCCGATATTTTGGGGGATAGCCAAAATGTTTTGAGAGGTGGGGTCCCCTTGGTACACACCCAAGATTCACTTAACTACCTTGAGTGACTAAAAAATCACAAGGTTGATTTTTATTACATTGGTATCTTTATTTTAAAAGCATAGAAGGATTTAGTTTCATGACGTAAGCCAATTTTAAATGAAATCTGTAATTTTGTGATAAAAATCAGTTTTTTAAGAAGTATTATATGCTAAAAAGTACTCCAAAGAGCTTGGGGAACATTCAAATTTGACTTCCCGTGATTAAATCTCATCAGAGAATTCTATGTCTCTTAAAAGAAGGCTTATATTCATTAAAAAAGAAATAAAATAAGCATTTTTGACATAGTTCCAAAGTACACTACCCTTGAAACCAAGGTACAACACCGGTGTCGTACCTTGAACATATTTTCAGTTGTTTCTTTCATTAATTACATACTGAAATACTTCAACTAAAATTCCGAAAAAAATATATGTTGTGTATGAAAGGCTAAAGTATTTAGGGAAAGTGTTTTCATCAGTTTATTTTCAATAAACAAGAAATTACGGGGTAAAATGTAAAAATAGGTCCGAGGTACAACACCTTCCCCTAGACATAAATTAGTATTGAAACATTATAGTACAGTCAAATTAGGGTTTGAGGTAGACATTTAGAAATACAAGCAGAAACCCCCTGGGCTGTGTTTAGGGGGGTCTGAGGATAACTCACCTGAAAATCCCCAAAAATCCGGTGACGGGTTTTCCACCATTTTGAAAAAGAAGTCGGCCATATTGGATTTTTCCATAGTTCATAAAAACAGCTATAGCAGGTGAACTAATTGGTTTAAAATGTTCGTTCTTGTTTTAAAATGCGTAATTCAGTGCGTTCTTTAAGTTTCAGGCATCAATTATTGGTTCTAAACCATTCATTTTTTAAAAATTAAGCTAAAATAGCAATTTTTTCGTATTTTTTTCGGTTGTAGTTCTTTCGTTTAATATTGTGTCGTAACTATTATAAATATCAAGACCGAAATAACTGGAACTTGTTTAGGAGAGTTTATGCCATACCAAAATTCTAAAAAATCCGACCATTAGTTTTCCGCCATTTTGAAAAAAACAATGGCCATACTGAATTTTCAATGTTTCTTATAAACTGCTATAACAAGCGAACTTATTGGAATAAAATGCTCAATTTTTTTATAAAATGCGTGTATAAGTGTACGTTTTTGAAATATCCTGCAGTAAGTTAATATTCTTAAAGATTTAATTTTAAAATCTAGGAAAAATTAGTAATTTGTCTGTCTTTTTCTGTTGCCATTTTGAAACAACCGCCGCCATCTTGGGTTGTACTTTTAAGCATAGTGACTGAACCAAGGGTTCGATTGAGTTCGTTTTTGTCCCAAATAGTTCAATAATACGTATTTTTAAGATAAAACCTGAAAAAGTTCAAAATAAAAACTTAATTTAATTATAATTAAATTTACTTAATTAATGATTTGCCGGGTGAAAATGTAGGTAAGAATTCAAAATAAGAAGCTGGAAATTGGTGGAAACGAAGAAGATAGTGCCCTGATCGATATTCCAAAATTCCCAAAAAATCCCTCCAGGGGAAAATCCACCACTTTGAAAAAACCACCGTCATCTTGGACTCTCAATTTAAGCACAGTGATAGTGGAGTTTTCTCTTTCCACAACAATGAAATTTCCCCAAAAAGGCATTATTGAAGCTGAAAAAACTGAAATTTTAATGTCGAATATTTCAAAAACTATTCGCGCGATTTAAATAAATTTAGGCTTTAAATGTAGATAAATTATTCAAGAAAAACATGCATTTAAGTGCATGGTCAAAAATTTGACCGTTTGATTGCAATATCGTTTGAGAGTAGTTTGTTTCCTTCAATTTGACCGTTTTGTCCATTCTTTTTTATTTAGTTGCAACTAAACGGTGATATTTTTGACCATGCACGTAATTGTATGTTTTTATTGAATAATTTATCTACATTTAAAGCCTAAATTTATTTAAATCGCGCGAATAGTTTTTGAAATATTCGACATTAAAATTGCAGTTTTTTTTCAGCTTCAATAATGCCTTTTTGGGGAAATTTCATTGTTGTGGAAAGAGAAAACTCCACTATCACTGTGCTTAAATTGAGAGTCCAAGATGACGGTGGTTTTTTCAAAGTGGTGGATTTTCCCCTGGAGGGATTTTTTGGGAATTTTGGAATATCGATCAGGGCACTATCTTCTTCGTTTCCACCAATTTCCAGCTTCTTATTTTGAATTCTTACCTACATTTTCACCCGGCAAATCATTAATTAAGTAAATTTAATTATAATTAAATTAAGTTTTTATTTTGAACTTTTTCAGGTTTTATCTTAAAAATACGTATTATTGAACTATTTGGGACAAAAACGAACTCAATCGAACCCTTGGTTCAGTCACTATGCTTAAAAGTACAACCCAAGATGGCGGCGGTTGTTTCAAAATGGCGGTTTCCCTTGGAGGGATTTTTCGGGAATTTCGGGATATTAATAAGGACACTGCCTTCTCTATTTTCAACAATTTTCAGCTTGTTATCTTGAATGCTTACCTACATTTTAAGACAGCAAAGCAGTAATTAAATAAAAATTAATTATTATTAAATTAGGTTTTTCATTTCGAATATTTTGATGTTTTCTCTTAAAATGCACAATATTAAACAATTTGTGACAAAAACGAACTTAATCGGCCGCTTGGTTCAGTCGCTATGCTTGAAAACTCAATCCAAGATGGCGTTGGTTTTTCCAAAATGGCGGATTTTCCCCTGGAGGGATTTTTCGGAAATTTCAGGATATCAAGAAGGACACTATCCTCTACATTTCCACCAATTTTCAGCCTGTTATATTGAATGTCTAATTTTGCTGACTATAAAAAAGCTACAATAGAAAAAGACAGACAAATTACTAATTTTTCCTAGATTTTAAAATTAAATCTTTAAGAATATTAACTTACTGCAGGATATTTCAAAAACGTACACTTATACACGCATTTTATAAAAAAATTGAGCATTTTATTCCAATAAGTTCGCTTGTTATAGCAGTTTAGAAGAAACATTGAAAATTCAGTATGGCCATCGTTTTTTTCAAAATGGCGGAAAACTAATGGTGGGATTTCTTAGAATTTTGGTATGGCATAGCCTAAAACCCTCCTAAACAAGTTCCAGTTGTTTCGGTCTTGATATTTATAATAGTTACGACACAATATTAAACGAAAGAACTACAACCGAAAAAAATACGAAAAAATTGCTATTTTAGCTTAATTTTTTAAAAATGAATGGTTTAGAACCAATAATTGATGCTTGAAACTTAAAGAACGCACTGAATTACGCATTTTAAAACAAGAACGAACATTTTAAACCAATTAGTTCACCTGCTATAGCTGTTTTTATGAACTATGGAAAAATCCAATATGGCCGACTTCTTTTTCAAAATGGTGGAAAACCCGTCACCGGATTTTTGGGGATTTTCAGGTGAGGCATCCTCAGACCCCCCTAAACACATCCCAGGGGGTTTCTGCTTGTATTTCTAAATGTCTACCTCCGGCCCTTTTTTCGCCTAATTTGACTGTACTATTAATAAATAATTAAACAAAAAAATATCAATAATGGAATAAAAAAGGAGAAGTAGTTGTTCCTTTAATATATTTTCATACGATTTAAAGTAAAATAAATATTTCTTGTTGGATCATCTATTCAGCATAAAAGGAGCTTTCGAATTCTTTTAGTGATTTAAAGCAGCTTCCGCAACAACCAATGGGGAACTAACTTTCTTAAAGTGAACATCCAAGCAAAATTCCGCTTCAAAATAAACCAAGTTTTTAACCTCTTTCACTATTTATTCACCTCTAAAAACAATATAGTCTTATTCTGTAGCTGTAACACTGGACTATCAATTACAATGATGCCCCAGTTTTCCTCTGAGCCAGTAAGATCCTCACTAAATGTCTAAGAAAAGACATGCGAGACAGTTCCATGGGGAACTTTCTCTCTTGTAATGGATAGGACCCAGTGGTGTGGAAGAAGCGCAAACAGTTCCTTTTGTCTCATCATATAACAAGGGGACAGTTAACACGTTATATCTTTTCATATGTTTTCTGTTGTGGGAAGGAAATGCTATTGTTATGGGTTTCTGTCCAAAAAAGTATACTTCCGTATAAAGAGGTCTTGATTTCGTTCATTTAGAGGTTATGCATCGAAAATTAGTTCTGTGAACTGTTTCAGACTGGAGATTATTGTTTAGTGCGTTATTTTTTATGTTGGTATGACTAATCCCATGGACTTTACCTAAATTTAAACGTAGTGATGTCATCAAAAGGGTTTGTTTGATATACTATAAGGCTCTAATCAATGCATTATTTGGAAATAATTTTTTTCTGAGACTCGCATATATTCAGTTTGAAGGTTTCCTTAAGAATTCCCAGTCTTTATTGTGAAGACTTGTTTCGACTTCGAAACTTGTGAATGCTCTCTTCACGCCTTTAACTTTTATTCGAAATTGAAAAGAAAGAATAAGCCAAATGTATACCAAACAACATACTTGGAACTATAATTAAATTTTGACAAGAAAATATCTCAATAAAAATGTAGGTATAAATTTTGTCAAAAAATTTCAAGGTTAGGAGACAAGATATGCAGGTATATCTTACTTAACTGGTTTTCTTGGTTCAACTCTGTTCATTTTTTTTACCCATTCAAATTTAAAAATGCTTTTACAAATATGTTTTACGTTATTTAAATAATGAGAACCCCTTTTTTATTTAAAGCATGAATTTTAATGACTAGCAGAATGCCTAACAATTAAACAAATAAAAAATACTTTTTAATTTATTTATTATTTTAAGTGGCTAGAAAAGTTTAAGGTTACATGAAAAAGCGTTTGGACCCAAAGTAAATGTTACTACACACAATTTTACCCCACAAAACAACTAAAGCTTTCGCATCCCTCTCTAGAAAGTCGAAGAAAGGATGTAGTACGATTCCGAACACAACGATGAAAACAAGGTTTAAGAATCAATAGGTAAAGTCACCGACTTTAAAATAAAAAGAATCCGACTGAAAGAGTTCTTTCATTTTTTTCTTGTTGTCTAGACTCTCCGGTTTCGTTTCGTGCTTAAGTGCGATTCATGAGTCCATTGACACTCAATCGGATGTTGAACTGTTCGCAGCAGAAAGTGTCGGAGGAGAACTTTTCAAGTGTCGAGTGCTCTTGTGAATCCAATAACCGTTTAGCTTCAAGTCTGACTGCTCAGATATACTGTGAATAAGTTGTGAGAACACTTTTCCCTTTAAATGAAAATCTAAAACAATGTGTTGTTAAAAGTTGGAATTTATTTGTCTGTTAAAGGAATGATTAATGGCATTACTCACAGCCACTTAACCATCGGTTAAAGAGGGATTCCACCAATCAGAGTCAGGAAAAAGCACCTTTTCTCTCTTTAGCTGCTCCACTGGTGAATAATGCTGTGAATAATGCTATAAATACAGTGTAACCTCAATATTTCGGGACCCGAAAATAAAGTCGAGATATCGAGTTTCTGAGATAACAAGGTTACTTCAAACATAAAATTAATATTTTATTTATAGGGGAAAATATTTTTTTCGAGATGTAATGTTTTCGAGGATATTAAAAGCTTGGGATCAAAAATAGGCTATCCATGTAAAGTTTTTCAACTATTTTATCATTAGAACTCCATTTAGAAAAATATAAATTTTTATATTATAGGCAATACAGGAAATATTAGATAATATTTGATACTATAAGAATTGTTTGAGTGGCAATTTTCTTTATTTTACATAGAAGAACTGCGATATTTTTTATACTTAATTGATTATGACAGAAAAAGGTTTGAATCAGATGTTAATGGGTCAAAAATCTCTAACAGGATTTTTTTAATACTTGATGCTATACAATGAGACCATGCTTGATCTAGATAGTTTAATGAATTAAGGTCGGGCTGATATCATAATATTATTTGAATATTTTAAAACAAAAAATGCAACTCAAATTCTTGAAAATCTTGGTGCAGGATTTCTATTATTGTTATGTTACAGTTAACTTTCGTATGCTTATAACTACTCCTGGTAATCTATCAAATATATTATTTATTTCATGTTGCAATACGCCTTTAGAATTAATTTCTAAATCATTTTAATTGAAGAAAAACCAAGCAGAGACAAGCTCGTCCCTGTAGGTTCTCGAAAGTGAGAGTCATTTGTAATCCAAAGCCGTGTGTCACATAGCAGACTGCTTGTGGCTTAGATCCGCGTAATGAGTGAAACACCTTCACCAATACGAAAATCGATGTGAACTCGCGTCAATCCTGAATTGGCAGCCAATTCCACCTAATTGGTGCTACTCCGCTTTCCATGCCTAATAAGGGACTAACTGGACACTGATTGGCTGGCACGAAGTGACCTCAATTTGAGACGAAATGAACGAATCGGTGACTGAAACAGGGAGTTAACCTTAAGCCGAATACGATTTGGTATCCAGTTGTAGTACTGGAGAATAGGAATGTAATGTTAAATGGGACACTTCTTTGAAAACTTACTTTAGCTTTGAATTGCCATTTTATGAAATGTACAATAGTAAAAATTATTTCCCAGAACGACCACTCCCAATCAAAAATGAACCATTGCTATGACACCTACCTTTAAATAATTCTCTGAGAAAATATATTTTTAAAGTCGTAAAAAGTTCCCGTTTTTCAATAAAACATATACTTTAAAAAAGACAGTTTCTTTTCTAAATAGTTCAAGGAGATCTGAAATTTCACAGGAAATTTTTTAAAGTATTAATGTCAATCAAACATGGACATAAAACAATTTGTTTACCAAATTACATCAGTCAGGGGAGAAGTCTCTATAAGTCAAAAAATCCTATCTTTTTTTAAATAGAATAAACAAGTCTCATTTTTACTGTAATATAAAAAGCTTTTAAAAACTTAAATTCTAATATAATAATCTTAAACGTACAATTATGTATACCAGCATTACAATAATATTGATGGAGTAATAACATAAATACATAATATAACACGAACCAAATGTTAACTTAACATTTCTTTGTAAACCCCCGTTTATTTACTTCTGAGTTTTCCACCAAATAAATAGAATCTGAAATACTATCTCTTGGATTCAAAATCACGAAACCAGATAGAACCCAATAACACGACTCAACCATTCTTGAGCGATCTTTTCACAAGTCTCGTTATTTTTTAGCTGATGCCCCAATAAGGATGACTGCAAACGCATGTTTCCTGGGGTAAAGTATTTGTTTTTTATTGACCTCCAAGCACCATCCATGGGGGAGTAACTCTTCTCTTTCGCTTTTGTTTGGACAGAAAACAAGCCAATTTCTTTTGGGTAGGTTTATTTTAAAGTTTTTTTATTTCGTAAGATGTCCATTGATGTTTGTTATTTAACGTTTTTAATTACTACCGTAAAAAAGAGATTCAATGTGTTATGAATGGATTAGTAACATCTTGATTATTAACTCACAGGAGGGAATTTCAATCAAATTCTTTTTTTGTTTTCATACATATACCAACATAAAAATCCTTTGAATGAGTTACATAAATTTCATATATTAGAAATAATTAACATTCATTGATTCCCTTTCTTATTCGAGACAAACATCCTTTGATGAACATTTTTATACAGATTTACATAACCTTTTATGGTTCAATTCCGTTAACGGTCCCGCTTTATAACGCCAAGCTCTTTTGAACGTTATATATTCAAATATTTACAAATTTTCATAATTTTATTGATAAACTAAACAATTATTGATCTAACTAAACATTTTAATCTATGAGTTTGAAATTATTTAGCAATATTTCTTCCTTTTGGTGTCCAAAAGAGCATGGTGACATTAAGCGAAACCGTTAACGGAATTAAAACCTCTTGTAAACATGGGTGAAACTAATAGTTCAGTCTGGATCTGATCTGATTTTAACTATAATATATCTCCATAAATTAAATTTACTACTTTGGTTGTGACTGTTGAAGAAAAATCATTTTAAAACAATGCTGTATAATTATTTTCCTAAGTCATGTCTTTCTAAAAGAAAAAAAAACTTGCGTTCATTCTAGATTTATAAATACTTAATATTCCTCTCGAATATAAAGTTAGGATTAAAAATATATGTTGACATCAATAAAGGTTAATTTTCTAACTACGCTCTAACTTAAACCTCTTTAGAAACAAAATTAAAATAAATTTTTTCATTGAAAAAACATTTTTACTTTGGGATAACTACTCCAAAACTACCTAGTAATAGTATACTTAACATGACATATTCATATTTCTTCAAAATTCTCATCATAATTACTCATCATTTATCGTCGTCTCTCTTCACTCTTATTTTTTTCCCATAACAATTTCATACTAAACCTTTCAAACACTTTAAAAATCTCCAACCAATTACTATAATACGTTCAGAGCTACCCATTTCTTTTCCACTAATATCGTATATTTGAAAAGACGTTCGCTACGAGAGCTTCCCCAGACACATTTCAAATTTTATTTCCCACTTCAAAACCCCATTTTTCCGAAGAACTTCCATCGGAAGCCGGCGGTTCATCCAATTAAAGGGAAACCTCAAAGACCGCTGTGACCCAGCGAGAAAAATTCTCCCTCAAGACGTTTATTATTAAAGTTTTCGACGATTTTCTGAAATCCTGTTAGGTTAGTGATGGAGGAAGAGCAAGAACACCCCTCGTTGGAAGTGAAACGCGAGGAATTGTTCGATTTCGATTCGTAAGGGTTCTTGCTGGATAATTGAGGTAATTTCTGTTTGGTTTATGAAGACGGTAGAAATATATATTCAATTAGTTGAATTGATAAGGTTTTGAGAGACGAAACAAAGTTAAGTGAGATTTTCTGTCCTTTTTATTTCGGTAATAATCTAGATTTGATACTGTAATAACTACGGGTTGTTTCTACATCCAAAATGTATGCAGGGAGGAGGAAAATTCTGTATTGACTTAAAAATTTCAACGTACTGGCCTAGTGGTAAGAGTAGTTATTTTTAGTGGTACTCTTTTAAGCCTCTGTATTACAAAAAATATAATGGGTTCAATTTTCTAGTGATAGATATATTAAAAGAAGTTGGCATAATGCTGTATCTCATGCAATAGTTTTTTTTTCAGTCAATTGTGATTTGAACAATTTTTACAAACCTTGATAAATTTTTTTGTACAGTCGGTGTATAATTATTTATGTTCTTTATTAAAATTTGTATAAAGTTCTCAGTAATAGCTTACCAGAATGATTCTTCGATATTTCTGTTTTATACAATAACTCTGCAATATACTTTCAAAGAATTTAAACATGTTTTGTAAAAACTATTCAAAAATTTACAAAGGTTAACAAGGGACGTCATAATTTTTGTACGCAAACGTATATTCTCTCTTTTGTTGGTGATAGAAAATTAAGAATGCAAAATATTTTTTAAAGTTAGTATAAATCAAAATTTGTTTCAATGCTTTTTTTCATTTCTCATCTAACTCCCTTTTCACTTATAATTATCAACTCAACTTTGAAAAAGATGTTTTCCTAATTAACTATGTTTATTAAATAACATCCAGCGTAAAGCCCAATAGGGGTAATTTTACAATATATTCCATAACAATTAATTTAAGAACTCTGGTGATTTTTATTTCTACCTAAAAATTTTTGTAAAAGTTTTTACGTTACAAAATTTGGTGTAGTCTAATAAAATTTTGAAAAAAAACACTTTCTGTCTTAACTCATAAAAAAGGGTTTTGAAAACTCATAAACAAATTTCAAAATATTTTGTGACACGTTTTCTACTTGTAAATTAAGGGAAATTTACTTTACTAAAGGCTGACTAGTACTTACCTGAATCAGGTATCACAAAAGATAAGTAAAAAATTCTCTTTTAAACGACACAATCAACCTCTTCTTACCCCAACACACCTTATTTCATGAAGTCAATTTGACTATCGGAGCAATTCGCTCATCTGAATCACCGCTGCCATTAACTCCTATCCCACCTTTTAACATCCTCCTATCTCTATCTCCCCAACATCTCCCGCAGACATCTTTACACTTCACCAATATCACATATCAGTCCCTTTCCTCAACAAACATACAGCTAAAAGCCATCCCATAAAAAAACTCACTTTCCTCACACGCTCAAAAGCGGCTTTTATTCGTTGCCATTCTGGCGAATTTATCTCTTTGGCGCACGGTGTATCCTATATCCCGCCCTCAATATCCCCCCTCTCTCTCTATGGAGTTGTATATCATGACTCGCATTTTATTTTATATATCCGGATCTTGGTGTGAAAATGATTCGAAGGGGGGATTTATGAAAGGGATATTTGGGGGATAGAGGGGTCACGTGGGATGGAGTAACTTATTTTGGAATTCTTATCAGGAGGATATTTTTCTTACCACGATGTGGGAGAGTGCAATGCCTTTTTCGTGGAATTAAGTTAGGCTTAAGGAGGAAGTGGAAATGTTTGTAATACGTAAGCTGTATTTGTAGTGGTCAGAAATAAACGAACTAAAGCTTCGTCTCTTTTTGTTTACCGAGGTGTATTGAGACTAAAACTGTCAGACGTCTGCTACTTACAGACGGAGGGTTTATAAATATTCTATTGTATTTGAAACATGTTTGCTATGTTCCTTTTTCAAAAAGTATAATTTTTTGCTTGTAAACTTTGATTGATTTATGAAATTTTACAATGATCTTTAATTTAATATAAGCAGCACCGAATACAACAAATTCCGTTTTACAAATAAAAGATTTTGATTCTTATGTATGTTATCAAAGGCAAAATATGTGATTCCCTTTAAGCTTGAAACATGGATTCTCCCCATAAACAGGTCATTTACTAACGAACTAAAGAATTTCCACTAAGTGAACTAAGTGAAGAAAATTCTCATTTTTTAACTTTTCAAAGCAGGAATATTAATTACCAAGCGCGCGAGTGCCAGCGTTATTCAGAGATCCTTCCGAACCCTTCCGCGAATGCTTCAGGGGCGATAACTCCTTAACAGATTTTTCTAAAAATCATGCCACTAGACCACTCCGGCCCCTTAAAAATCTTTTGAGTAACAAAATAAAATTACGAGACTTTCCCCAATTTACAAGCCAATAAAATTGCATCATAGTTAGTAGAGGGGTTTCCAAAGTAATTGCACACGGAAAAATTCCATTACTCTCTATTTTATGCTTCTTGTGTTCCAATACATTCCGTTATTACTTATTCCACGTCACTCTCTTCTAATTCAGTCCTATTCTTCTGCGCTTCTCACACAAGATAGACTAAAACATTCCAAAACCATCCTTAGACTTCTCCGCCGTCATACCGTATTAAATTCCAACCCAAACACATCTCGCAAGTTAAGACGGCCTCCTCCCCGAGTCAACATTCGAAGGATACCTGACCAAGATAAACTCCCCCATTATGTTTCGCATCAACATTAATCTTTTCGAGGGGAATTTTGCGAGGAAGGGGGGGATAGATGTCCCATGGAAGACCAAGTGTGGGAAGCCGAAATCTGAATAAATATGGGGTGGTGCCCCCGTGGATGGAAAGTATCGGGAATGAAATGACGCTTATGCTTCGGTCCAATGTCGTTAGCAGGGAGGAGTAGTTAAGGTAGCAAATATTTAGCTTCATTTGCTAGAGGGCGAGAGGAAAGTTTTGGGGCGAAGGTTCCTTTACAAAAGAGGACTTGATTTTAAAAGGTATACTTCAAGAAAGAAGTTCCCTTATCTTGTTGGATGTTAGAGAGGACATAGAATTCTTTATCCAGGTGGTTAAGGCATTCACAACTGCCTCAAGGTAATTGAAAATCGCTTTAATCCTTTCATCAAAACGTGGTATCAAAAAGATGTAAGTGCAAAATAGAATTGAGGCTGTAGCAAAGTAGGGTATCAAAATGAACCTTCCTTTTATTCTCTACTAGAATCCTTAAGTTCTTTTACAATAATAATTGCAATCTAAAGTACGCCGCATTAAGATCTAGTTGATTAACTGTTTCCATAACTTAAGTTATTGGAGGTTTTGAATAGAGAAAGTATAGTTAGTTTTGAATACATTTTAGGTCTTCTGGTAATCATACTTATTTGAATCCATTGCACCGAGGCTTTTAAATTTTATTAGCACTGGAATATTATTGTTCTTGCTCTTTTACGCACTATATACTTTAACACCTATGTTCTCTGTGTCAGTGGTCTGTCAAGACTTTTTTGTAAAGGGTCCTGTTTTTGTAAAATTTGTGAAAATTTACACATAATTTTGTGAATTTGAAGTAAGCATTAAGTTATGTATTTTTTTTCATCCAGGAGCCTGGTTTTGTGAATTTGAGATATTAGTGTCTCATATATTTGTAGTATTGTGAAAAACGGCATTGTGGAAAGGCAGAAATGAAACTTTTAGTAAGGTGTCTGTTTAAAGAATAAAAGATTCATCAAAGGGTTCATTTTAAGGCTGAAATATATTTTGAATGGTCCGAAAACGAGCCCAAATTTCCTCTAAACAGACCCCTTGCTATTTAATAAGCCTATGAAACTCGAATAACTATGGGAATGAACATTCCTTTCACAGTATAAATACTATACTTGGCAGTTCTCCAATCTCCTTTCAACTGGTCTTTAAGATCCTTAAACGAGCCGTAAAGCGGCTTCTTGAAAAGCAGATGTTTTGCCAAAAAGAAATCGTTTGTAGAAATCATTCGTGTCTGTTTAAACCATTCCACCGACTGCACCCATTCTTCACATAACAAACCCTTTTTCGTCCTTTCTCACAAAGAGTATCGAAATCTGAAGTTTAACTAAAACGTGAAAATAGCCCAAACAAAATTGTCCCGGTCTTTTTTTTGAACCAGTTAGGGAGGTTTAATGACAAAAGGTTTTATTTATTTATTTAGGTGAAGTCAAAGTTTGAAACAATGTGGCACTTTACTCCTTTCTTCCTTCAATTTGAGCTTGAAAATTGTTGTCTATTTGAACTCAAAAATTATTAAATGAAAAGGTACTCCACGATACAGTTTTATACCACTTTATCATTAGACAGAATTTAAGTTACAAAACCAACACAGTTTTACATGACTAATTTACATCATATTATTTCGTCAGATCAGGAGATTAGAAACAGCATCATCATATTATCACATGTACAATACTGGCAAAAAAAATCGACTCAGACCCTATATCTCCAGAACGGCTTGTGATATAAAGACAAATAAGGTATCATTTTTCATGATTTGAAGTATTCTATATACAGAAAAATTTTCAAGTTCTTAGGGGGTCGTCTTCATATTAAACGAAGCACCAACTTTCGTTTTTCCTATGGAAACCATCAAAGATTATTCCAGATTCTGAAAGAGCACCCTCTAAAACCCATCAAAACCAGTTTTCATGCCATTTGGTCCCCAAATGAAGCCAGGAGCGGGGGTTGAAGTTCGTCGAATTTACGTTGAAATCTCGTTTTTTACGTTGAATTCTCGATTTTGATCCTGCGGGGTTGATGGTTGAAAGGATCAAAATCGAGAATTCAACGTAAAAAACGAGATTTCAACGTAAATTCGACGAACTTCAACCCCCACTCCTGGCTTCATTTGGGGACCAAATGGCATGAAAACAGGTTTTGGGGGGTTTTAGAGGGTGCTCTTTCAGAATCTGGAATAATCTTTGATGGTTTCCATAGGAAAAACGAAAGTTGGTGCTTCGTTTAATATGAAGACGACCCCCTAAGAACTTGAAAAATTTTCTGTATATAGAATACTTCAAATCATGAAAAATGATACCTTATTTGTCTTTATATCACAAGCCATTCCGGAGATATAGGGTCTGAGTCGATTTTTTTTGCCAGTATTGTACTCTAAGTAACAGTTTAAATTTTTAAAATTAATTGTCATATGCTATAACAAAATTGTTAGTATTCAAATATTTATAACCTTCTTATGATTTCCGGGGGTTGGTGAGTGATAACAAGCAGGGGACAAAACCCCCTAGTTATCGAAAACGTCATAAAAAACGAATAGTTAACGAAATCATTATGAAAAAGGAAAATTTTCAATTTGAATAGAAAATAGAATTCTGTTAATGGTTCGTTAAAATATTGTTTATTGTGTGCCGCTCTAAGAAACGAAAATTATGAAAAGTTAGTTATTGTATCAGCTTTATCTGTCTTAAGGTAATGTAAAAACTTGACTAACTCTATACTAGATTGGTTTTTGGGTTAGAATTTTTTTCCTAGTGTGCATTATGAAGTAGATTTTTAGTATAAAAATTCAAAATACTGAAATTTTGGGGAAGGGAAAATACTTGAGACTCTCGTGACTTGCATGTTAATTATGATTAACTACCAAGGGGTGATAAAGTTAGAGCAGTAGTTAGGGATTTAAGGTAAAGAAAGATTGACGGTTTTTTAATGGATTTTTTTCTACGTTTTTTACGTTTAAAAACTTCTGAAGAACTAATTTCATCTGTAATAGTTAGGGTAGGTGGGGGTAAAAACCCGCACGAGGCAAAACCACGCACCGCGATTTTTAATTGTTAATGATCGATTCAAAAGTTGAAAACCAGGTGGTTGGTTTGTCTTATTGTGACCTATTGTTGTACGAAAGTTTGTACCCCTTAGTCACTCATGAGTTTAAAAAATGATGTAAGTTTGTTTTTCATCATTTTGATGTAATTTTTCTGATTTTTACTTAAACATTACATAAATAGGGTTTGAGGAGAAATACAAGCAAATAGCCCAATGATAAGATATCAATTCAACTTCAGTTTCATTTTGAAAGAATTGCCTCAACATGTCTCTAAAAATAATAAGGTTTGTTTTTCAAAATAAAGTAAAACGGGGTAAATCCACGCAGGTGTTTTGGGGCAAATACACGCAGCTTAAAAAGCTCCGGAATACGTCCCAAAAGGAAAATGGGACTACTTGATCTCTAAAGAGGTTAATAAAGGTGTCCGAGATGCCAACCCTCTACCTGAAACCATCCTTTCTCCCTTTTGAATGATATCTGGGCAATCTGAAATGAATTGGTACAACAGGTTGACAATTTTCATTAAAACTGATCATATTTATATTTAATATTGTTGGTTTGCTTAGAAATATTAAATCAACATTAAGATAATTATTTTTCGTGTTTTTATAATGAAAAATTCTGTTTATTACTGTTTATTTCACTTGGGCACCAAGATTTGCAATTGCGGGTCTTTTCCCCATTTTGCGAGGCAAAGCCCCGCGATTTTTTTTCTACTGAATTGTAAATTTCTCCTTAAATACCATCGATAAGAGTTTAAACTTGGATTGGTTTTGTAGGTAGGATCTCAATCTAACATCTCCAATTGAAATTTCGATATTATCTACCCCCTTTCGACGACAATGATAAAAATACTGAAAATTGCGTGGCTTTGCCCCCACCTACCCTAACAATATTATTTAAGTCTTGCTTTCTACACTACTTAGATCATTATGAAGTAGTAAGAGTAGGTACTCCTAACTCAATGTATGAATAGACTCAAAAGAATAACGCAGTCAAACCACATTCAAAAGGACATTTGAGCCCTAACGAACCTGGCATAAAATATGGCTTTTCTGCCAAAAAAAAGCAAACAATCGGTTTAAACGAGTCCAACTTTTATTTTTCACATAACAATGTCTTTTCGTTCTTTCTCCTTACGCCAAAAAGGATAATTAAGAGCCTCAAACTGCCTTTCTTTCCCACCCCTGCTATAATGGGAGGGTCCCGATCCGAGCGTGTTAATAGCGTAATCTCTCTTTCATCAGTTAAGAGTCGGAGCCTATTAAGCAAATTGAATATGTGATTGGGGAAATGGACATTAACTCGGGCTCTTAGGAAAAGAGCATTTAAGTGCAGTTTGCCTTGATTTATATGAAAGTCGTTCGGATTTTTCAATATTTGTGTACGGAAATGGTAATGGGGATTGGTTCATTCAAAAAAAGGGGTATTGAGACGCGTATGCACCGAGGGCTGGTATTCAATACGATTCATAATATAAAAAAACGTTTAATCCAAAATTAAAAACATTTAAAAAGCAGACAATTGTTTCGGGGATCAAAGGATCCCCTTCATCAGTGCTAAAAGTAACAACTAAAGACACTCGATCGGTATATATACAAACAAAAAAGTGACCTCTAGACAAGAAACAAGAAATTAAATTCAAAAATAAGTAACATTTAAATGGAATTTCCCAGAAGAAACACAAATAAAAGGGAAAAGGTTAAATTATGAACATCTACGACTTCCAAACAGGTGAAAAATAAGGTACACTATTTAAGTCATTAATTAAAAATTCAGAATATTTATTTATATAATATGCCTCGAAAAAATCAAGATCAACAACAGAGTTGCAATTCTTAATTATAACAGCTGAAGAAAAATTAAACTTATGGTTTTCACCCCAAACATGCTTGGCAATAGAAGATTTATCGAACTTCTGTTTTCTTACATAATTTTCATGCTCTTTCACTCTAAATTTAAGAGCTCGTTTAGTTTGACCAATATATGATGGTTACATGAACAAAAAATCCTGTACATACCACACCTGTTAAAGTTTCGATAGGATCTTTAAGATTAGTAAAAGTGATCTTGTTAACAGGGGAGAAACAGTATTGAAACCAAATTTTTTAAGAATTTTAGAGATCCGAAAACTTACAGCGTTAAAATAAGGCGAAACAATTAGATTGTTATAATTTTTATTAGTTTTTTAGGGGTGTAATGGTTTTATTGAGAATACGATTAAAGTATGGTAAAACCGCGATCAATAGCTATCGCTTTTATATACCGTAATTTCGCGCGTATAGTTCGCGGACTATCTATGTTTAAAATGCGGATTTTTTTGAAGCTGCGGACTATCCACCAGTGCGTATAATACGCTGGTTTTTCAAGGAACTTTCGGACACTCTTCCCGAAAGTATATTAGAACTGTTTAATTCTGATACCGATGAATCGGACTTTGAAGGTTTTCGTTAATGTAGTAGAATGTGAGATTAATTAAAATATGATTAATTAGTAAGCACTGTTTTTTATTTCTATTTAGCGTTTTATTTCTGAAGGTATATTAGTAAGTAAGTACTTTTTTCTTTTTATACTTAGTTCTTTGTTTCTAAAATACATAAATATTGCCGTATTATAAAATAACGTAATTTTGGACGTATAGCCCGCGGACTATCCGGTGGTGCAGACTATCTGACGATTTTTGAAAAAAATTTTTACATAAAATCGTGTCTACGGACTATACGATGGTGCGGACTAAACGGGAGAAATTACGGTAATTAATTTCAGAATTGAGAAGGGCGTTGTTAGGACAGACATTAACGGCTCGAGAAACCAGATAATTGAAAGAAGCAATCTTTTGGTTAAAAGGATGGTTAGAATTAAAGTGAGGTGGTAACGACAAAGCAAAGGGTTTCCGGCAAATAGTAGTAAGTAATTTATTATCTTTACGTATTACATAAACATCTAGAAAAGGTAAACACTTACCACTTTCAAATTCACAAGTGTATTGTATACACGGGTCAATCGAATTCATAACAGTAAGAATATTATCGAATATTATTGCTTATCTTTGCTGACAAGGGGGAGGGGGGTTAAAAATGACCAAAAAAGTGCTTACGTAATATTTGAACGACCCCTAAGATCCGTCAACATCTGAATTAACTGGTATAAAAAATGTAATCAAGTCCTCAAGTTTTGCACCTTCTTTGAAAAAATCCCTCGTTCCTCCCATTTCTAATTGTGCCCGTCTATATGCTCTCCCTAAGGTACATAAGCCTAACATCCCATTTAGACCCATTTTTTCAAATATTGGCACTGCGTCTTATAAATTAGCTAAATATCTTGTAACGTTATTTTCTCCTTTAAGTTCTAATAACCTCTTTAGAACAAAAAATTCCTTTCTTTTAGTTTCGGAAATTCGTAAATTAAATCCGGTAAATAAATACATGGTTACTTTTGATGTTAAGTCACTTTTTACAAATGTACCTGTAAAGGGTTCCTTGTTTTGTCTTGAAAAAATTATTAAGATAATTTCATTTTTTCCAATTTGAAATTGATGACCTTATGCAACTAACTAAATCTTGTTTGTCCGTTATCCGTTATGTGGACATCCGTTATGTGGATGATTCTTTCGCCCTCCGGGATTCTTGCCAAGATGTCGATAATATTCTTACTGTTATGAATTCGATTGACCCGTGTATACAATACACTTGTGAAGTTGAAAGTGGTAAGTGTTTACCTTTTCTAGATGTTAATGTAATACGTAAAGATAATGAATTACTTACTACTATTTACCGGAAACCCTTTGCTTTGTCGTTACCACCTCACTTTAATTCTAACCATCCTTTTAACCAAAAGATTGCTTCTTTCAATTATCTGGTTTCTCGAGCCGTTAATGATTGTTCTAACAACGAGCTTCTTAATTCTGAAATTTTAATTATATAAAAGCGATAGCTATTGATCGCGGTTTTTGCCATACTATAATTAATCGTATTCTCAATAAAACCTTAAATTACACCCCTAAAAAACTAATAAAAATTTTAAAAATCTAATTATTTTGCCTTATTTCAACTCAGTAAGTTTTCGGATTTCTAACATTCTTAAAAAAATTGGTTTCAATACTGTTTTCTCCCCTGTTAACAAGATCACTTTTACTAATCTTAAAGATCCTATCGAAACTTTAACAGAGGTGTGGTATGTACAGGATTTTTTGTTCATGTACCTATCATATATTGGTCAAACTAAACGAGCTCTTAAATTTAGAGTGAAAGAGCATGAAAATTATGTAAGAAAACAGGAGTTCGATAAATCTTCTATTGCCAGGCATGTTTGGGGTGAAAACCATAAGTTTAATTTTTCTTCAGCTGTTATAATTAAGAATTGCAACTCTGTTGTTGATCTTGATTTTTTCGAGGCATATTATATAAATAAATATTCTGAATTTTTAATTAATGACTTAAATAGTGTACCTTATTTTTCACCTGTTTGGAAGTCGTAGATGTTCATAATTTAACCTTTTCCCTTTTATTTGTGTTTCTTCTGGGAAATTCCATTTAAATGTTACTTATTTTTTAATTTAATTTCTTGTTTCTTGTCTAGAGGTCACTTTTTTGTTTGTATATATACCGATCACCTGTCTTTATTTGTTACTTTTAGCACTGATGAAGGGGATCCTTTGATCCCCGAAACAATTGTCTGCTTTTTAAATGTTTTTAATTGAATCGTCAGTTTGAAGAAGGAAATAAGTCCAAAAATCAAGTTTTGAGAAAATCGAAAAAATTGTAATGGAATTTTCAATTTATGGACATCGATTTCACAACTTCAAGGAGCGATATCTCCCTATAGGGGTTAGTTATTTTCCCCCTCTTTTCACCCATGTGTAGGGCAATGCTTGTAGATTGTTTTGAGCACAAAAAGTCAATTTGTCATTTTTTGGACTTATTTCCTTCTTCAAACTGACGATTCAATTGTTGATTAAACGTTGTTTTTATATTATGAGTCTTACTATTTCAACAAGATTTACCTGTCGTTATTCAATACGATTATTTTAAATAGTTAAAACGGATTGGAAAAATATCAAGTTTAAGCATAGAATTATGTAACATAGGTATTTATTGATTTAAGAAAAATGTTAAGTAAAATACGTGCCGAGCCGAAACCTTCATCAGCAATAATCTTAATAATACCCCAAATTCATAAGGGTTTTTTTTTTTCGAAATTTCCGTTGATGCTATCAGCTGTGTCCCTGGTTCTCTTTACCTTTTCCAACTCTCACAACACTCATTTCTTTTTTCAAATAATTTTATCCGATTCTTTTTCAAAACTGAACGAGATCTTTCTTTTGATTATCCTTCCACTTCGATTGTGATTTCTTCGAAATAAATTCCGGCTAGGACTGAATCCTTCGTATTACTTCGGTCGGGCAGCCCTGGGGTCGGAAATGGAATCATGGAAACGCATAAACACTTCACGTTTTCGTATGTTTTCGCGTTTGGAGGCAAACTCGTTCGAATCATAATAAAAATTTCTATAGCGGATGGAGTGAAAGAGTAATCCGTCTGGAATAAATAATATTTGCAAATCTCTAGAGAAATTCATGAATCTATTGGAGGCTTATTGATGTTTACTGAATTCTAAAATGGTAGACTCGAATGTGAATAAAACTGTGGTGAAAGTTTTTGATGGTGTATTGCAGCTGATTTTGAATAGTAAAGCGCGGTTTTTGCAGTAAAATCCCTTTTGGTTATGAAAAGTTATAACATATACTCTATTTTCAAACGATTAAACGAAACTAAGGCTACAAAAACTAAATTCTGTCTGAAAACTCCAGCATTGTGTTTTTGAATCAAGGCTTAAACAACATAGCTATATTGAGACAGTTATCATTGCTATACTAGTTGTTTTAACCCCTAAATATCTTTCAGTGTATATAAAAGTTAAATCTTTCTAATATTTTTATTTTCTATAATCGTTCTATTACTTGTACAGATGGACTTCTAGACGGCTTACAAATTTTTGTTCCATTAAATAGTTAAAATAAGCCTCTGTAGTGTCAAGATAACTGGTCTTAAATGCCCAACATTTGAAATAAACAGTTATTATTTTCGACGACACAAATTCCTTTTGGAACACCCGTTAGAAATTACGTTCAAAATTACTTATGTACTAAAGATGTTTTTCAGCGCTTGTTCTTAAGACTTTAGAGATTTTTTACTTTTAGAGACTTTTAGATTTGCTTACGGAATAAAATACCCTTATAGTACTAAAAGTCTCTAAACAAGTTACACAGAGTCACTTATATTCCCAGACAATTAATTTGTGCTGGACAATAATTTACTGATTATAAAACAAACCTAAAAGTGAGTTATTTATCAGTGTCTTAATCGTGCTGGAAGACAACTGGAAATATGTTCATAGTGCTATCTGAATCTGCCTTAAAGTGAACTGCTTAGTGTATTTTATAATTGTATTTCAAGACAGCAACTTTTTGCTGGGCAATATTCTAATTCTTACAGCTGTATAGTACCCACCATAAAGTGAGTTGCTTAGTTTTTTAATTGCGCTTCCGGATGGCAACTTAATACAGGGCAATATTTACACAGTAGTTGGTACCCATCTCAAAGTGAGTTGCCTAGTCTCTTAATCGTGTTTGCATACAGCAACTAGTAATACGTTCATATCAATGCTCATATCACCTTACAGTGAGTTGTTCAGTGTATTTCATTATTGTGCCTATAGACAGAAATTTTTGGCGGGTACAATATTCTCATAGTAATACAATACCCACCACAAAGTGAGTTGTTTAGTGTCTTAATTGAGGGATTGGTGGATTTATTGGGCTTGGCATTTATTGGGATTGGCTATGTTACAAGGCCTGTCCCGAAAGTAATGAGATTGAATTCCAGTCATAATCAGGGAATTCAGTCTCAGATTAGTACTTACTTCAAAGTGTGTTGCTTGGAGACGGCAACTGGTGATTTGCTCATAAGTGGTACCTACCTCCAAAGTGTCTTTGTTAATTGCAGACAGCAACTTCGTGCTGGGCAATGCTCAAGTGCCTCACCTGTACCCGATCGTGTACTGCTCTGACGGGTTCTGCGATCTGACGGGGTTTCCGCGAGCGCAGATCATGCAGAAAGGCTCGGCCTGCGCATTCCTCTACGGCCCGGAGACCAAGGAAGAACACAAGCAGGAGATCGAAAGGGCCCTCGACAACAAGATGGAGCACAAGCTGGAGGTCATGCTCTACAAGAAGGGAGGTGAGCATTGAAAATACTCCTCTTTACATTATGGCGGCCTATACTTTATGTTCATTTAGAATAGGCCGCTGTGACGTAATGTATTAGAAGCCATTACTATTCTAATTCTCATCGAAACATTGGGTTGGTTGGTGGCTTGTCTATTCTTCAGTCAGATGGATCCATGGGCTTTCAATACAGCCCTTTCTATATCATGGAAACATTTGTCTTTTGCAATGAGGAAGTTGCATGATTTTTTTAATTTTTTTAATCGATTATTCTTGCAAAAATAAGCAACTACCCAAAATTTGAGGCCGATTGAGAAATTTTTTGATTGCCAAAAAAATTAACAAAAATCCCCTTTTTAAAAGCACGCGAAAAGCCAAGAGTTTGGGATGTGACGTCATCGTACGATAAACATTGTTGGAAAGCAATGGAGTTGATGGTATGATTGTTGACGTCATCGTTGCTTTTTAAACAATAAACGTATTCAGACACGTTTTTTTCTCGACTTTTAAATTAAAATATTTAATTACCTGTACATTTTTTTGAAAAACTGACTAGATATTTCATTTTACCATACAAAAAAACATACGGAACACTTGTTTGTTTTTGAAAATCTGACACATGCAACTTCCTTATTACTAGACATCCCAAACTGAAGAAGGTAAAGTATTGTAAAAGAATCGGTCACTGAATTTGCGTGAAGAGCGTTACTAGGCGTTACTGAGCGTTCTCGTTCCTGTTTCAGCAACCTATTCTAAATGAACAGACTACATCAGTATAGTGATACAGCCATTCATTTAACCCTTTCAATCCTAAGTTCTCGAGATTATCTTTTTTGGATCATGGAAAATATGGGGTGGCTAGGACTGAAATGGTTAAAATGAAGGAAAGAAAGAGTGGATATAAAAAGAGAAGAAAGAGGGGGAAATAGGTAGGAAAAAAATATTAAGAAATGTGTTCCTGACTCTGTCTTCCGTCTCCCTTTTCGTATTTCTTTGTTTACCTTTCTTTCTCCTTATCCTCGTTCTTCTCTCTTTCTTTCACCTACATCTTTCTTGCTCCCTTCTTTCTTTCTTTTTAGTGAACCCTTAATTCAACAAATCAAGACACCTCAATGCCTTTATTAAACCCAAAGATCTTAATTACTTGAAGTACTCTTTTACTAAGGATGAAAGTTTTTGAGCAAAACCGACTATATTTTCTCGCATTTCTGATGTTATTGATGAAATTTTCTGTATCAGGGGTTTCCAACTGGTTACTTTGTGCGGCCCGCTAAGCTCTTTGAAAACCACCCAAAATTTAGCTTCAGGACACTTTTTAGCATACCTACTAAAATTCAAAAAAGTTTTAGGGGGAGGACCCCCGAACCCCCTATTTACCTCTTAGATTATGGCATAGATTCGGTCGTTTTGTATGGTGAAAAATTAAAAGTTGGATATCTCGAGAGGGAGATTGCATGCCCTGAAATGAAGTATCCAAAAACTTGGTGAAACACTATTTTCAGGGAAGTTAGTAAACATTTTCTTGAGGAAGACCTCCCCTTTTAAGTAATATTTAGTATTAAAAGCTGTGTAAAGGGTAAAAAATTTGTATATCCTCAGATAAATGAAAGGAGTATTTCACCAATTATTGCTGGTTAAGCGGACAATAAGAGTAAACTCACAACTCTCAAGCGTCACCTTCAACCGTGGACCGGTTTCGTCCTTGTTAGGACTCATCAGCACGGTATAGGAAAATAACGCAAGAGAGCGGAGGGAAAGTACTAGTCTAGCCGACTATAAATGAAAAAGTGGTGTCCATTGATAAAAAAGCCATTGATTATTTATAGTCGGCTAGACTAGTACTAGCCCTCCGCTCTCTTGCGTTACCTTCCTATACCGTGCTGATGAGTCCTAACAAGGACGAAACCGGTCCACGGTTGGAGGTGACGCTTGAAATTTGTTAGTTTACACTTATCCTCAGATATTTTTGAAAATACAGTAGTACCTTCGTAATATGTTAATAACTTTCGTCCCCCTTTCGCTGGAAAATTTTCCCATTAAAGACTTTATCCTCGAAAATTTATCATGGATAAAAAAGGAGCCAGATTACTTTGCGGCCAGTTACTTGACTTTTGATTTCAATTGTGGCCCTCAAGTACTTAGAAGTTGAAAACCCATGTTCTATATTGAATTACGTATGGTGCAAAAAAATGTCCAACTCATGAATCGACGAATTCATGTCATTATCATTTTCTTTAATATTCTAAAAACATTTCACATCACTTTCCCTTTCCATGTGTTTAAAATTTACAATTATAAACTAACAACATAAACCTAAATATACTTTTACTACTACTTTCAAAAGGCTAAAGATCATTTCATTCTAAACATTCGGTCACAGACCTACGTGCTCTCTTTCAAACCCAAATGATGCGGAAAATCAATTTGCTTTCGGCCGTTGAGTCCACGTCCCGTCTCTATCCTCCCCAAACAACTTCCAAAAGAAACTTCTCAATGGATGATCCATCAAACTCATAACCTAGGGAAATGATGTTGCGATTCAAAGACCCCACTTTTTTAGAGATTAGATCTACTTAAAAAGCGTCTGGCTCGCATTCAAGTTTGGACTCTAACTTCCAGGCATAAAACGATTAAACTTTCAGGATCTTTGAAAGAAAAGACGTTAAAAAGATAGAGTTATAAGAGCTTGCTATTTCCTATGCCCTTTTTCCTTTTATTCCATTAATACGCGTCAGTTCACAATTATTCAATTTTGAATGCGTGTTATTTCAATTGTTATCTCTAAGAGGAATTGTGATACTTTAGAATCTACATGATCTTTTAATGTAAATGGAGAAACTTGATTACCATTATTAATAAAATGACATCAAGAAACTAATTTTGTTTGTAAAAGGCAAAATAAAAGAGAGTAGTTTTTGAGAACGAAGGTACGTTAAGCATTTGTACACAAGGTATGTTTTTGAGATAGAGATCGATTTAAATCTATAATGTCCTATGGAAAAAATTATGAATTAAGAGTGGGAATGAAGCAGGGTTGGCTGGATTGGACCCAATTGGGTTGGACCCAATGGGTTTTTTCAAAAAAACCCATGTGAAAAAACCCACATTTTGGACCCATTTTTGGGTTTTTTCAAGAAAAATCAAGATTTTGGCAGTTCCTTCAAAATTTAATGTGTTTTTTTTCAAAGCTAGGATAATTTTAAAATTTTAATGGGTTTTTTTCAAAATTTAAACCAGGTTTTAAAAACTATATGGTGTTTTTTCAATTTCAGGGAGTTTTTTTTAAAGTTAAATAGGTTCTTTCATTATTCAGTGGGTTTTTTCATTATTGAATGGGGTTTTTTCAAAATTTAGGACATTTAAAGTTCAAACTAGATATAAAAAATAAAGAAGATTTTTTTGAATTTCAGTGGGTTTTTTCAAAATTTAAACCAGGTTTCAGTAAATAAGGGGCGTTTTTACAATTTCAGTGGGTTTTTTCAAAGTATAAAAACTTTGAAGAAACCCACTTAACTGTGGAAAAACTGACATTATTTTAACAGAACACATTTAACATACAAAGAACTCACTAAAATTTGAAAAAACCCACTTACTTTCTAGGAGAAAACCACTTAATTTTGAAAAAACCCACACTTTTTCCGAAAAAACCCAGTTTATATGGGTTTTTTCAGGGTTTTATTGAAAAAACCCGAAAAAAACCCAACCCACTTGGGTTTTTTCAAAAAAAACCCGGGTTTTTGCCAACCCTGGAATGAAGGGACATTAAATTTTTTTAAATGACTAAAATAAGTAATAATGTCCTGAATTTAACATTTCAAGTTTTTTTAACGAAGAAATGTTGCGTTTCTTAAAATGTGGCGTAATGAGGGCAGTTTCACAAATAAAAACGCCACTATCTTAAGTTATTTCAATCGTTTAATGTGGAGAAAAATTCAATATTTTCTTCTATAATTTTTAATATTTATAACATGTGTGTACTTCTTAAGGAAAAAAATAGATTGAAATAAGATCGGCAGAGAAATCCACTTGCACATTCCGCAAAAAAATCCGAATTTTTTTGTTTCTTTTTACGATACTGCGTTTTTTTAATAACATCTTGCCGTGAAATTTACGTTGTATTGCTTTTTATTATCTACACTACTACTTAGCAAGAAATTATGCAGATTTTGTCTAATCATGAAAATAGAATCACTTGATTTTGACTCAATTCTTTCCACGTTTGTGAATGATATGATTTTTGAAAATCTGAAATTATCATAGAAATGAATTAGTTAAAAAATTATCAGGATTTTCAGATTTGCTAATCCCTCAATTTCTATCTAAATTACCCGGTATACCAGGGAACAATATATTATTATACGTATAACATTATATTGTTATACGTATATAACAATATAACAATATATTTTTAAACGTATCTTTTATGCTCGTTTTTATTGCTTCAATAAGTGGATGATTTTTGAAAATCTGAAATTATCATAGAAATGAATTAGTTAAAAAATTATCAGGATTTTCAGATTTGCTAATCCCTCAATTTCTATCTAAATTACCCGGTATACCAGGGAACAATATATTATTATACGTATAACATTATATTGTTATACGTATATAACAATATATTTTTAAACGTATCTTTTATGCTCGTTTTTATTGCTTCAATAAGTGGAATAAGAATTATGTTTTAGTATAATATGGATAAGTGTCTTAAAAAATTGGAGGATTTTCATGGTTCAACATTAATAACTTTAACTCCTTTAAATAAAAACTTTCAGCAAACTGTAATCAATACCAAAAGGCACAGGGAGTAAGCTGTTTATTTTTTACAAAACATTCGTTTTATTCAGATTCAGAACTCTATTTCCTAACTTCCAAATGAAATATTGCCTTTCCTGTTTTTATCATATTTGATTCCTAATGTGATTCTCTTGTTCAGCAACGACTCCCTTCTGGTGCCTGTTGGACATAGTTCCAATCAAGAACGAAAAACACGAAAATGTTCTTTTCCTCGTTTCCACCAAAGACATCACTAAGTCCAAAACGGATGAAATGGAGATGGAAGAAGATGGTGAGGATAACGGTGAGAAATCTTTTCTTTCTTTCTTTCACGTATAATTTATTTAAAAAATTTAATTCATGCACAAGAAATACGTGAAATCTTCCTTCTTACATTTCTTGCACATACATGATTGAGAATGAATGAAGGAGAAAGACTAAAATTTTGCAAATACTGCCCTTACATCAGAATATTTATAAGATTTAAATGTTGTATACTAATTTACCTAACTAGAAAGGTAAGCGCTTACGAAAAGACTACCAATGTAAGCTTCATTAGTCGTGTTAGATCTCTCTTGGCATCAAGGTTATTACAATATTACGGGAAAATATACAGGGTGTTTCAAAATGGCGTTGCACGGCTTTTATTCGGCACCAGCCCCTCCTAGGGTCATCGAAGCAAGATCTACCCCCAGGTAAGTGACCCTGGAAAATCCACTGAGAGGAATTACAGCGCCCCTAGCGGCGAAATTAAAAAGTTAAAAAATTAATTTAAAAACTAAAGGAGATAAAGCAAAACCCTCAATGACAGTATTGTTGCCATCGTCATGACAAACTCACTGAAAAAAAATTCATGAAAATATCTTGAATATTCGCCGATATATTAGCATGTGAAAATTGCACTTTTTCAGGGCTCGAAAAAGAAACAGTTCGCATATTTGCAATTTTTTTTTATTTTTTTATTAAATTTTGTATTCATTCAACTAAAAAAACACAAAACTACACAATACCACTAAAAATTTTGCAAATATGTGAACTTTTTCTTTTTTGACCACTGAAAAAGTGCTATTTTCACATGCTAATATCTCCGCGAATATTCAAGATATTTTGATCCAATTTTTTTTCAATGAGTTCTTCTTGACGTTGGCAACAATACTCTCGCTGAGGTTTTTGCTCTATCTCCTTTAGTTTTTAAATTAATTTTTTAACTTTTTAATTTCACCGCTAGGGGCGCTGTAAGTCCTCTCAATGGATTCTCCAGGGTCACTTACCTAGGGGTAAACCTTACTTCCATGACCCTAGGAGGGGCTGGTTCCGAATAAAAGCCGTGCAACGCAATTTTGAAACACCCTGTATAGGGCAATATTGAAGGAAAGAAATTCGATGGGAAAAGATAAAAAGTCACGAATTCTGCATGGAACCCGAACACTTTTTTCAGTTATGCTCATAAAACTCATCTTGCAAAGTGGGAGCTCCGTGCCTGAATTATAAAGCGATGAGGCAAAGGACCTAAAGTTTTGTTAAGAAGCGAAACTATAAAATACTGAAATGTGGAAAATGAAACTTGGAATGTGAGTCGCAAGCTTTTTCCACATTTTTCTTAAAAACAAATAATTATTTTATTGGAAATCACAGTTATTTATCATTAAATTATTATAACACATTTTTATTTACAAACATAAGAGTTCTTAAAAAACCCATGTTATACTATAAACCACCATAAAAAAGGTTTTTTATACAAATTATTTTGAAATTGAGTCCAATAGTTATATTTCCCGCATATTAATGGGACGTAATTTCTATTTGTCTCTATTATTTTTGAAAATTATTAAATTTTTTTATCGTTGCATTGAATTTGAACTTTTTCACTCCTTTTGTTCATCGACTTTTAATCCGAATACAGAGCTGAAATTTCGGCAGTGATTTTCTGTGTACTATTAGAAAAAAAGTAGATGGTGCCCAGAAGTCTATCTGAAAAAGTTTTTTGGGCCATCCTATTACACATATAATTATGCATCCTGTCATTTTGTGATGTTTTCACCGTCGTGTTGTCTTTTCAGAGGTGGAGAACCATCTCGATGTCGAGGGTTGTCTACCGAGTAATCATTACCAACGAAGAAGGAGTCGAGCAGTTCTCTATCAGCTGTCAGGTCATTACAAGCAGGACAAAGTCAAGTCCAAGCTCAAGCTGAACAACGTACGTACTTTTATTATTTTTGAGAGCTGTATCCCGTAAAAATACTTGAATAGCTAATTAAAATAACTTTCGGTTAACCCTCTACAGCCCATGATAGCAAATATGGAAATTTTACTTTCAATTTTCAGCATGTTTTTAGGTTATTGCAACAATAATTTCACCTTGATTTGCTTTATTTTCTGAGTGTAAACACTGATAAAGTTTATACTCAGTTTTTCCAGTTTCAAATTTTTTAACAAATGTGGAATTAAAAAATTTTTTAATAAAAAAAATGGCATTTTTATTTTATTTGGCCCAAAACTATATGATAAGGCAAAAAGAAAACAATTTTTACCATAGTTATTTCTGGTGGTGGGCATGAGAAGGTTTAAGTTAAAATAACAGTTGGAAAGGAAATTAAATTCAGGCTATACTTGCTAATAATTTAATTCATTATCTAAACAGAACAATAATCTAGGTTTTTAGATAACTTTAATAATGTTATTTTTTCTGGATGTATTAATTTATAAAAATTCATAGCAATATCAATCTAAAAAAATCAAGTCAAAGTTCCTTAAATCCCATAATCCAATCATCGAGTTTATCTCTCAAACAGAAGTTTTCTCAAGCAAGAAGGTAAACATAATTCGATGTTGTTGGAAAGTTCAAGATAGTAAATCAAGTGTCTTTTACAAGTTTCTCAATTTGAAATCTCCGTGCATCGAAGATTGGGAACGCAGATATAAAAGATCCCCACCGGGAAGCACATAAATTTCTCGGTCTCCAAATTTAAGTCTTCAAATAAAACCTCTCCTCGAGTTCACTTTCCATTCTCTTAAAGAACAAAGTGTAGCTCAAGTATTTTGCTGAAATGGATATCGATTTGCAATAAATAAGCAGAGAACTAGTAAACCGTCCTCCCACTCAGTAGTTCTATTTACACTATTTCGGTTTGTGGCTATGCGGGCCGCTTTATCTTGTTCTTTTTATTTTCTTCTTGAGTGTTTTTTCAGTTATTGCAGAATTTTCAGTTCTTCTTTTCGTGTTCAATTAGCCTGAAGTTTCGAGAAAAGATAACCTCATTAATTTTGCAAAAACGCAGCATCGATTAGTTTTAGGCTTTATGCTTTTATTTATTTGTATTGGCACAATGTCAAGGAATGAACTGGTATTTCAGCCATCTCTTTTTCATTTTTAAAATCACTAGGCTTCTGTTTATTATTATTCAATAGAAGAGTGTAAAATAACTTTCCACACAAATGGTTTTTGGGGGGAAAGTTTAAAAAAGTTTATTAAGTCTTTTGGTAATGCACATCGTACTATTTATAATTTTCATAAACAAAACAACCTTGTGACGTTAAAAATATCCAAAACCCTTCGTATTATATAAGCCTGACATGCGATTTTTCTTTGATTTGAACGCAGTGTTATGAAAAATGTCAACAGTACTCCTCGGACTTCCGGTCAAAGTAACGTGTTCCGCCAGTTAAACTCCCAGAATTTCTTAAATCTTTCTACAAATAAATGCTAATTTATTTAAACAATGTTACAATCAAAGAATTTTGAATGTCGTTTATATTTTTTACAAATTTTATCCCTCTGTTTTAGACTCGGCAATAGAGCGGGCTAATTTTCTACTTTTTAGACAGTGAAATAAATGGATGCCCTGGCAAACGAACACTAATTCATTTCTCCTGATGAAAGACCAAAATTTTATTCATCATTTCACAGAGAACCCAAGTGATGAATTCAACAGAATATATACTCTTAAACCTTCCTTAGACTTTTCAAAACCCCTTTTATGTACAGGAACTAACAATAGCTGGTCCTCCATCCCAATAAGTAGCAGACTGAAGAGACGTGACATCCCTTTTAAAAGGGTCTCTAATTGCGTTTTTGTTGCAGAACCTGCTCCACCGTCCTGCTGTGATGCCTGAGTACAAAGCGGCGGCCATTGAAAAGTCCAGATTCATCCTGTCCCATTACGGCCTGTTCAAGACGTGCTGGGATTGGCTGATCCTCATCGGAACCTTCTACGTCGCCATCGTCGTGCCCTACAGCGCCACCTTTCGGGACACCGGCGAGACTCCTTTGTTCAACAAGACAATCATCACCGATGTGATTATGGAGTCTATTTTTATCATTGGTGAGCATTTTGCGGCGACTATTTCCAAATTGCGAAGCAGACGCGCTTTTTAGCCAGAAAAAAAGAGTTCTTGAATAAAAATGGAAGTTTTTCATTTCCTTTCTGTAATTCAATATGGCGGCCCGCGTGTTATATTTGTTTTTCGCTGTTGGTTTTGCGAGGGCGTCATTTGTTGGAACTTTAATTTATTTACAGCTGGAATAATAGTTCTTAGAATCGGGCTCTCGAGTGGGAAGCTATTTATGAAAACTTTTTCAGTCCTTTATTTCCTTTGGAACTGTTCGTAATTAGATTGCGTTGATGGAAATGCTTATGTTCTAAAAGGTAATTCCCGTTAGTTCTTGTTAATTGCTCCTATTTATTTTGAGGTGTTTTCAATAAAATCTTATCTTCTCTCAGGAAATTTATTTCTTTCAGGATTTTATTAGAAGGAAATATTTTTATTAGAACTGGATAAAAAATAATGGTGGAATAAAGCATTTTTCCCACAGACAGTTTTCCTTTCACATTATTATCAAAAGAGTAAGGCTCTAATTTTCAAGTAACAAAAATAAGATAATATTAAAATTTGGAATAAATTTTAGCTTTAAAACTGGTCACTGTAACGAGACAACTTGTGACAGGGAAGGAAGGAGAAGTATAAACACCTCATGACTCGATTTGTGAATTGTCCTCAATAACTTAATAAATTAACTGACAAATGTCAGCAACACAAAGGTAGGTCATTAGGCTACGGGTTCTCCAGTAAATGTCTCCATAATATGCAACATTAAACACTTAAGGCATTACAAAAAAAGTCACAATGATAATCACAATTTAATGATCTCCAGTTTAACAATACAAATTACTTTATTTTTCATCCTTAATCTAAGACAGAAGTACAAGCACTTGATTTTTACCGTAAAACTTCTTAATAAAATAAATAAATAACTTAATAAAATAAAAGAAAATTGAAATGCATTATAAATTCAACCTTTCGTTGGTGATAAAAATAGCTTCTGTTTCTCAGAAGTCTTTTATATCTGCCCTTTGCTATAAATCCTATTAAGAGCTTAGATCTTCCAAGGGGAATAAAATAACAAGAACATCGATGAAAAAATCCTCCAGAACTTCAAAACATATTCTCTTCTACAAAACTTTCGTAACCAGCATAGAGGAGAGACAGTGACGGAGTGAGCAATGGTAACCCTTAAAGAATGGCTAAGAAAATTTCCAGAAAGACCGCAGTTACGTTTTAGCGGTTTTACTGGGAATTGTTTTCACTTCCGAACTCTTATACCATGCAGTGTTGTTAATACGTGCATTCTTGGCGTCGCATTTTGTCGCCAAGCTTTAGCGTATGTCTGTAATAGTTTTGAAATTGCTGAACAAGCAATAACGCTCCAAAATATCGCCAGAAGCCCATATACTAATGTCGGGTACTCTTTTTCAGAATCGATTCTATAGGAATGCTCACTCCATTTTTATTTCTCCTCTATGGTAAAACCACTAAAATATGCCGTTTTCCACAGATATCATCCTCAACTTCCGTACCACGTACGTGAACAAGAAAGGCGAGGTGGTAGCCGACCCCTGTTCCATTGCGAGAAACTACTTGAGAGGATGGTTTATCGTCGATCTCCTTGCTGCCTTACCTTTTGATCTCCTATATGCCTGCAACCTCTACAGTAGAGTAAGCAAAAATCTCTTCCGTATTTCATGCATACCCCATCACCCATCAGTTTTTATTTATCAGTGAATGAGATGCTTTTGCGAAGTTTTAGAAATACATATAGTAGATTACAATGTGGAGCTTCGATTAGTCGCATTTACTAGCTACCTTATTGGTAAATTATACAGATCGAGCTTGGCTAGAGTCATCTCTCTCGCGAATAAAGTATCTAGTAAATGTGGCGTCTTATCAAAGCTCCTTCCTTCAATCAAACGTTGAATAAACATTGAACTTGTTTAATTATCTTCAAGAAACGTTGATTTGAAATCAATAGCATAATGCCGGTGTATTTTATATTGTGACATGTTCTTTTACAATCAAAATGATTGTCTCTGAAAATATATTATAGTTTGAAAAGGAAATTTTAAAAGGGAATGCAATGTATTTTTTCTTATCAACCATGGAATAGTTACTTAATGAATGGAATTACACTGTTCAACAATGAAAAAATTTCCTTGATGAAAACAGTCATTTCTTATAGATTTTGGGTCGCTGAATACGAAAATCACAATTAAAATTCTCAATTAACTCAGGATTTTCGGGTAACAGCCCCTCCCCTTTTTACTTTTTTCGACGACTTTATAACTTTAAACTCGATTTTCAGGGTCAAAAAGCATTGCTTTAGTCTTCAAACTGCCCCCCAGGGGACAAGAAAAGTTCAAATTGATAAAATAGGATAAATTTATAACAAATGGATAGGTTTAAGTTGTAATTACCACCTAAAAATGTAAAAAATAGCTAAAAATTATAGAGGTTTTTATACGCTATTTTTCCCCTTATTTTTTACGCAATTCCCGTTTGAAGGGTCCTAACCCTTCCCCAAGGACCCAAATTTGATCGCAATATGCAGCAATGATTTTTACTAAAAGCGGTTGTGGTGAGAGCGCCCCCAAAGCACCCACGGAAGGGTTCAATGGGGCACTTAGAGTTAAACAGTGCTGTACAAAAAAAAATTTTAAGCCACTAACTGAATTTCAGCTGATTCTTGTATAAAATGATCTGCTGAATTCTAATATGACACCCATTTTCCTCCATCACCCTCAGTTTTTAAGGGGATGCCCCCTAATTGTTATCCACAGCCGTGCATCTATTAACATCTTGAAACGTGGAATCCTCACTCCCTAAAACCGGTCAGTTTTTAAAGAACTGAAGAGTTTCTACTTAGGATAGACCCAAAATATAAGAAAAACGTCATTTGTAATCTTTTCAAAATCATCAATATTAATTCCTGAGCTCGCGAGCGCCTTCGGGATTCTTGAAGTCTTCCGAACTCTTCCGCGGGGGTTTCTGGGAGGCTAACACCTCAGCCGCTTTTAGTAAAAATTATTGCTGCATATTGTCATCAAATTTGGGTCCTTGGGGAAGGGTTAGGACCCTTCAAACTGGAATTGCGTAAAAAATAAAAGGAAAAATAGCGTATAGAAACCTCTATAATTTTTAGCTATTTTTTTGTATTTTTAGGGGGGTAATTACCCCTTAAACCTATTCATTTGTTATAAATTTATCATATTTTATTAATTTGAACATTTCTTGTTACCTGGGGGCAATTTGAAGACTAAAACAATGCTTTTTGACCCTGAAAATCGAGTTTAAAGTTATAAAGTCGTCGAAAAACGTAAAAAGGGGAAGGGGCTGTTACCCGAAAATCCTGAGTCAATTGAAGATTTTAATGGTGATTTTCGTATTCAGCGACCCAAAATCTATAAGAAATGACTATTTTCCTCAAGAAAAAAATTTTGAAGGTCAAATTTGTTGAACAGTGTTATAGATGAATTTTAGGGAAAATGGTGAGTTGAAAAAAAAATTTTAAACAAAGGAAAATAGGTATAAAAATTGAATATTTGTTTTGTCGTTAAGCGTTAAGTGTCGTTTATTAAAAATGTGTACTCTGGTTGAATCCCTTTTGAACAGTATTTCATGGAACCAAACTAGTAAAATTTTTTCACGATAGAGCTTCGATACCAATGGTTGCGTGTTGTGAGCGGACATCTAAAGATCGTGCTCTGAGTGGACATTGATAAAAAATCGAGATTGAAAATTGACATCGAAACGATAAATTAGTGATTTTGTATGCTGTTTGTATTAATATTAGATAATTCAATGCTCTTTTGATGTAAAACTTGATAAAATAAGCAATCAAACAGAAAATAAAATTATGAATTTCAACATCTGAAGAACTAAAAAAAGTTAATGATAGTTGCCCACCTCCCTACCCTAACTATACATTTTGGGTGTAGTCAGTAACAGTGACGTTTCAGAAAAAAGAGGGCTCGGTACAAATGGCATAAATACAGATGGCATAACTTACCGATTCGATATCCGTCATACCAACAACTTCGGGTATTTAAGGTTCTACAGTGTTTGTCATTTTAAGGTTTTTTTGTATGACTAACCCACAAATTTTGGTTAAAATTAATTTCAAAAGAGGGAGTTGAACAAAATAACTGGACTTCAAGATAAATGGATGGATGTGCAAAGATACTAGTGCATCGATTTCTGTATTAGGATAGGAGGGGTTCCCTTTTTCCCCCTTATAGGCTGTTTACTGTTCTGAACCCAAACGTGTGGGTTATATTAAATATGGGAAACACTGGATAACTCATCTTTCGGGATTAAGGCAGGATGTCATATCCGAGACAACATCATGTATCCATCTTCATTATTGTTGCTTGCTGGGCAAAGTAATGAAAATATAGGTACTCCAAAGCTCTGATGATATTGGGTGTTTGCTGTTTTCGTTAATAATCGGTACTCAGGAATAACAACCAATAATGTCCTACAGGATGATGACTAAGGTGTACACAGTTCCTCGACTTTCTATACAGTTTTTGCTATCCAAACTTAAATCTAGACAAAATAAGGCTATCCAGAAATCCAGACTATCCAGACAAAATAATTATCTAATGGTTTAAGATCGATACAGAATAAAATCACTAAATACTGCATTGCAAAAAAAATCGAAGAAATAAAATCTAACCCTTTTTAAAAAAAACTACATTCCTCTAAAACGCAATAAGATTTTTTTTCTCTTCCTAAGTTCCATCAAACAATAAAAAATCCATCTTATGAATAAAATCCTATTTTTTCTAGACACTAGGTTAAATACTTCTCAAAGTTAATTTCGCTGTCTTTGTTCTCTTGGAAAACACTAGGAAATGAAAAAATAGACAAAAGATAAGAATAGTGTAAGAAAATATATATGGATGGCAAATAAGAGGCGGAATTTTTCATTCAAGACAATTTTTCTTAGGAAAACGATTTATTTCCAAGTATACAGGGTGTATCTGAAATGGTGCAACAAACTTTCAGGGATGATAATAGACACCTAGACGAGTCCGAATCACGTAGGATTTGGGGGTCCCAGACCAAATCCCAGGGAGTTAAAAATGGAGCGACACCCCAAAAAAAATCATTGAAAAATTCAATTTGTAGAAGAACTACTATTGGTAAAAATTTAATTATAGTCTCAAAAATTGTGGTTTAATATGATCTTTAAAATTATCTCAAAAGTCTTAACTTTAAAATTTGTTTTATTATGAAAAAATTTAAAAAACCACAAAAAAATGTGAAAACTCTGTCAAAACCTTATTTTGTGTTTCGAAATCCTTTCTTTTGATTTGATAATCTGAAAGATCATAGTTGAAAACCCTTCAGTCCAAATTATTTTCACGTAAATGCAATCAATATTAAACGCTTGAGATCATGTTAAAGTTTGTTTTTTGCGTGCGCAAATAGTTTTCTAGAGCTGTTTCCAGAACAGCTAGTTTATTCTTGGAGTGGGAGAAAAAATTTTAATGGTTTATTGAAAAAGGTGATAAAATAAGGGGATTCTGGGAAAATTTAAAAGTCGCAAATTTTCCGAAATATCTTAGCTTTCTATTTAGAATGTAGCAAAACGTGGGTTTTTAAGTGTATTTTCGTTTAAAAACTAATTTTTTCAAAGTTTGGATATTTTGACCTTATTTATTTGTGCGTTAGAAAGGCAGACCAATAATTAAACCACATACCAATAATAAAAATAGTAATGCTTAATGGGAAACTCAAATTTCAGCTTATTTGAAGTTTAATCTAATGTTCTCCTTACGTATTAATTGGTTTTATTTTGTTTAATATATTTTTACAGTCTAAATAAAAAATTATTAGGATGAATTTGTTGTGAAAAATGAATTCTAACGCAGTTTAAATAATGAAGCAAAACTAACATTGTTAAAAAAAATATTTCATTTCTTGAATGTTGTATAAGTAAAATTAATTTATTTTTCTTGTATGTGTTCGAACAAAAAAAAATACGGCGTTTGCTGAAACATTATACGTTACTAGATTTCATGACTTTTCAATAATAAATTAAAAAAGTTAAAAAGTTTCGACTTTTTCTACTAACCATCACAAGAACTCCTTTCTTGCAGTCAACCCTAAACCTTTAAACAATTTTTTAGTGAAAAATATATATTAGAGCTTTTTAAAGACGTTTTATTCGAACAATCTTTTTCGTTCGTGGAAAAAAAATCTTTAACTTATATTTTTTGGAAGATATATCAACTATTCTCGTTTCGGTTGTTTTTTCATCAAGCAAGCTGAAGTTTCTTTCTTAAATAAACTACTTTCTAAAAAATACATTAATTTAAATTATAATATAATGAAATTTCATTATTAAATTATAATGAAATATCTCTTGGGAAAATGCTTTTACATCTTCTATCATAGGAAGCTTAATCTAATATTAGCTTTTATTAATTTATTTTACTTGGTTGTGTTAAATTATGTAATTTTCTTCTGAGGTTTTAAACGAATACATTTTACATATCACTTCATTACTATTATTCTGAGTTAAATTAATTGAAATACTAAAATGAATTGCTCGTTTAAATATCATCCTAATGTAAAAAATCCCTTAAAGAAAACTATTCAAACTCTCGTTTAACTAACTAAACTTTCAGTTATTAAATTTCTCCGATTCATGATAAGTTTATTTCAATCTTAATACATACTTAAAAAGAGTTAATTCTATAAATCGAAATACTTAACCTAACACAACTATTCACAAAAACATTAACTTCAACCGAGTGACTTCCCGAATGCTACCTGCCCCTGTCATCAGATACAATTTCAGCTCCTTATGAAACAAAGTATCCCGTGACGGACGTATTTTGAAACAGTTTTCGTGATTTGAACCTACTTTCCTTCCGATATGCCGCTATTTCGGGCTCTTTGCGTGATCGGGATATTAACCGTTGAAGGATGATTGACGTCCGTATCGTGCCCGTGGGATTAGCGGGTATTAAATGGCTGTTAAGTGGCATCGGGATGTTTCGTTTCGGTCACTTAGACACGTGTGTCCATCATGTTTCCATTTGACCGCTTAGTTGGGCCGCTGTTTGTATTGGGTTTTCCTTATTTGAACAACTTCGTTTTGAAGGACGAAGATAGGTTTTTCTTTATTGATTAAAGTCTGGCATTTACGTGTTTTTTCTCGTTTTTTAAGTACCATGTTTTTTATTCCAGTTGTTTGTTTAAAAACAAAATGGTCTTGAAGTAACCAATTTTTGGAGAAAAATGGTTATAAACTTAAAATTACACACTGGTTTTCTCTAGCAAGGTTTTGGTAAATTTTTATCAGCAGTTAAAATTTTCTTTTACGTATAAATCTCAAAAACTAATTTGAAAAAGGTAAATTGATTTAAGTTTAAAATATTTCGCTGGTTTATAAAGGGTATTTTAATGTAGGTGTATTGTTGAAATGATAATTATGACGTTCTACCCAGTTGTTCTTGTTTAATAGATATTTAGTGATTACAGTTTATTTATGATCACCCTGTATATTATAATAATCCTAAGGCAAATATCTCAAATATTATAATTATCATATACCTGAAGATGAAGCTCTGAATCGATCTGACTTAATTTTTATCCACTTCACACAATTAAATACCGTAACCATCATACAAATATCAAGTATTATAATAGTCGTATTCGATATCTAATTACAATATCTGACACTTTTGATGTGTGATAATTGTAAATTTGGGAACTAAACACTGGGGCTCTCCGTTGGACTGACTACCTAATCGGGACATAAGCCTTTCCAGAACGTGGGAATACAACACTTGTGGGAATTCAAGCTTTCGATTATTGGAAATCATTAATGATGTTATAAACGCACTTCCTCAAATTTTTATATTCTTTTTATTATTTGGGTTTTTTTATTAATTTTCAAAAATTACGCTCGCTAGAATTGGAGGTGTAGCCTACGTAGCGTCACTTCTGCTTTCGCCCGAATCTTCAACCAATCAATACTTTCAAAGGAAAGGATTTGACCATAATACGCTCTCGTGCAAGTGTGTCGTATTGAAGCCAGAAGTGACGTCATGCCACCCGAACCCCGAACGCATTGTAGTTTTTAAATTTTTTTTTAAAAATTAACTAATGATCCGATTTCGAAAATAAAATTTAAAAATATTTTTTGAAGAAACTCTATTGAAATAAATCCAATTCGTTAGTGTTTCCTCTAGTAGATGATAATGAAGTGTCGTTGTAGAACACACTGATGCACTTGCTGAAGCTGACGCGGCTGCTGCGGCTCGCGAGGCTGCTGCAGAAGATGGACCGCTACTCTCAGCACAGCACCATCATCCTCACCCTGCTCATGCTCTTCTTCTCTCTGGTGGCCCATTGGATGGCCTGCGTCTGGTACGTCATCGCGCTCGCAGAGATAGAGGCCAACCCCTCTTCCTGGGACGTCGGTGAGTCATATTATATACATCGACCCTCTGACTGATCATCCCTCAATTTCCAACTCAAATGTAACAAAATCTGCGCATCCCGCGGGCATGTGTTTTTCTTCCTTTATTGTTGGGGGGCGCGTCCCGTTTTTCCCCGTTTTACCACTGAAACAGATTATACACAGTATTAGACGTTTAGTTTACGTTTTGGCCAACAAATGTCTTTAGTTGTCCACTTAATTGCGGCATTTGAAGTAATTTGTTTTTTCTGGTAATATAATGATAAAAATCTTTAAAAAAAATCTTTTCTAGAAAGGAAAAATGCATTTTTCAATTCCCCATTATAAATAGATTTAAAATATGCTATAAAAAATTTCACAAATTTGAAGCGATTTCGTACATAATTGAGCAGAGGATTAATCCTAGTATACATTACACGGTGAATTTGACACATTCGGGAGGGCTTTATTGCTTTTATTTATCCTTTTTATTAACTTTTAATGACGCAAGATCCATAGCAGGACGTATTGCGCTAGACTTAAGACATGTTGACATAATTGAGGACTCTGGGGCAAGAACCAAGCATCTCAACTTTCACTTCAGGTTTATTCACAGTTAGATTCACCTATTGTAGCGATGCGCGAATTTACAATCATTGTCGCCTTAAAATGCAGATTTTTGCCTGTTTCTAGATATGGGTTCTGCAATTCTTGAAAAAAAACATGGCCTAATTTCAACTTTCATGGAAACTTGACTTAGTGAGAGCAATAGTAGGGTAATAGATCTTTAAGGTTGAGAGTAATCAATAAGTAGTTACATTTTTCAAAAAAAATCTCTGGAGGTCGATATCATCCGCTTGAAATTTTTAAAATGCAAAAAAAACTAAAACTTTCATATACACGAAGGGATCATAGAAAAAATTCAAGGTATGCTATTTTGGATAAAGAAACATAACCCTATCCTACGCAAGGATCCCTAACCTACGATGCAATCCTAAAGCATGTCAACATTTAAGATATCTCCGAAATTTATAACACTCAAAAATTTGTGTAAAGTTGTTTTCTTTGATCAAATGTACTATTGCTAAAAAGCAACTTCTACAGGTTGAAACTGGGAACTGGTGATTCACACAAAAAACAACATTACGTTGAAATTAAATTATATAGTATTTATTTCTGGAAATTAATATGAAAATAAGCCCCTTTTTCTTATGTTACTTTTAAATAATCAAATCGAGCTAGTTTTACTTTCATTGCGTTATTTTCTTATAAAATGGTGATATATTACAGGGGAAATGATATCTGTTGCCGTTATTATTTTTAAAAAAAATGACCAAACAAAATTTTTCTCGAGAATGAATATGAACTATACCCATTGTACATATATAAAGCTAATTACCTTATTTCTTTTTATTCCAGGATGGCTGAATCAGCTGACGACCAAACTGGGCTACACCAACATCAACCAGACAGACATCACAACCGCCTACATCACAGCGCTTTATTTTACCACCACCAGCCTGACAAGCGTTGGATTTGGAAATGTCGCCGCCAACACCAATGCCGAGAAAGTTTTTTCCATTCTCACTATGCTAATAGGAGGTGAGGCACACTTTGCCTTATCTGATTTTTTTTAAATTCCTCACTCCCTATAATTTTATAAAACACCATGGATGAGAAAGCGATTTATTTTTTATAACTATTGGAATTCAAGGGCAAATAACTGATAATATGGAATATGCATTTATCATCTAACAGTGTAACTTTGTACATTATGACTCATAATTAATTGTAAAAACAAAAGGAGCTGAATAATCTTTTCCTCTATTACTATGTTTTCTTATGTCATCCTCCTACGTAGGTGTCAAACTTGTATAGCAGATTATAGCAATGTTCAATTTCTTCGGTAAAAGTTAATTTTCATGGTTTTCAATCCAAGCTTATAGACTTTATGAAAGTAGTTTTGTTTTTTAAGTCATACCTCGTTTTGAAAGATATTTGCAAAATTTTTTATATTGAAATAATGGATTGCTTCACAGAATTTTACCTAAAAAAGTCATTATCATAGACATTCTGCTATTTTAATTCACGAATTCCCGGTAATAATAATTTCCTTTAATAAGAGAAAAGATATGTTTGGTATATATTTATTTCTAGGGTGGGGAAGAAATACTTAAATTGTGTTTCTTTCAATATTGTTAACAAGAAGGATGATTTTTTATATCATATAGCTAAAGACGCATCATGACATAACTCGTTTTCGGCCATTTTTGAATTATACGCATTAATTCCAAATGTTGATGTTGAATCGCTTTAAATGAATAGTTTTGATAAAAAAAAACTTGGTGCTGCTACTATCACCAATTACTGTTACCTCTGCATGCATAGAATAGACTTTTAGTGTCTCCTGAAAGTTGTCGAAATTGAGTTATGCCACGATTTGCCTCTAGCAACTAATAACCTCACTCACACCTATCTGACCATCATCGGTTAGAGAAGGTTTCAACGAAAAGCTTATTTCCTTTATTAAACACCTGGTTAATGGCCTTATTCACTGTCACTTACCCAGCGGTTAACCAGCAGCTAAAGAGAGAAAAGGTGCTTTACGCTGACTCTGATTGATGGAATCCGTCTCTAACCGATGGCTAACCATTAGTGGTAGTAAATATAAAGCCGTTAGTAAAATGTGAGTGTCCGTGTTTCTCTATAGCGCTGATGCACGCTGCCGTGTTCGGCAACGTGACGGCCATCATCCAGCGCATGTACGCTCGCCGCTCCCAATACCACACCAAACTGCGAGATCTGAAGGACTTCTTCCGGCTCCATCAGATCTCCAAGGAGCTCAAGCAGCGCATGACAGATTACTTCCAGACCATCTGGTCGCTCAACCACGGCATAGACCCCAACGAGGTAACATCACTGGATGTCTAGATCACCTAAATCTTATACTTTTTTAAATTGATTTTTAACTATTATTTGGAATTGCAGACTATACTTGGTTGCAATGTTTCTTGACCCTACGACTTATGAAACACCCTGTATATTTTATTTTATCAAAGTGGCAATTTTGAAAAAAAAATATTTTTTCCTTTTGGGTAACATAAGCATATACTTTAATAAATTGAATTTCTTATTAAATTAAGTCAATGAATGTATTCTTACAATAATGCATTTTCTCTATAGAATGTAACAACAAGCTCAAGTTTTTGGTGTTAGTTCTTTTCACGCTTCAAATAGACTGAATACATTTTTGTGCAGTTATCTCTATCACTTGGTAACCTGAATTGGAATTGACCTTGCGTTTATATTTTTAGTTATCCCAAACTTTGATCCTTCACTTATAATACTACATAAACTAACAAAACTTAATTTAACTTAACATAAAATCTTAAGTTTGTAAATCAAAAAATGCGTTTTTCGAAATATAATAAAATCTTGTAAATATTCTTGATTAAACACTTTCATAACCACTATTAAAAATTATTTTAAAACCCCTATACTGTTTTTTAATAATTGCTTACTTAATTGCCTTTTTATAAAATTTTTCTAACAAATAACCATGTATTAAATATATACCTTGAAACAAATTCGAATGTTTTTAATAAAAACAAACATATTAAATTTGTTCTCTTTTAAAAGACGAAACTGATACTTTACTAATTTAGGATCCTAAAATAATGTTATCCAACCTAATAAAGTCTCGAGAAAATATTTAAAAGAAGACTTAACATCCACTTCGAAATAGTGATATTGCTTTTATCCAAACATTTAAAGGAAAATTGCTGTGCTTAGCAGTCTTCATCACTAAAAAGAGTTTTTGCTTTTTACAAGGAAGTATCTATTTAAGTACCTGAAAGAATATTACCTAAATAAGCTACGGGTGAAAAAGAATGTCTTTTTATACCAAGTGAATTTCAGTAATCGTATTTTACCTTCTGGTGTTTTATCCAATTTTCATAAAGCGTTGTACTTTAGGAGATATTGAAAGAACAATTTTAATCGTAAAAAACTTAAGAAAATTATATATCTATCTTTTTAAGGGAAATAATTTTTAAACATTCATAAGAATGATTAATTCCAAAGTGCTCTATTACTGTATCAGCTTAATATTGATATTCATGCTTTTTTCATTTAATCTTTCAATTTTCAGGACCAAAAATAGCACACTTTGTAAAAATTCTTTCACGATTAAAGAGTTTTCTATTTAATAGTATAAGTTTTTGTAACCCTTATAGTTTTTTCGACCTTACAAACTCTCTTTTACATCGTTAGTTCAGTGATTTAAAATGACGTTGCAGACAAAACCATCTTTAGATATTGAGATTTCTCTAAATTGCACTGCTGAAACAAACTAAAAGAATTTAACCTAATTAAAGAAGAAATGAAAATTTTTAGGTTTATTTTGTTAGCTTTGTTAAGTTTATCCCCCATGAAGATTGAGATGATATCGTTGGCTTATAGTGGAGAAAGGCACTGAGTCACTTCTGGCTCAACTAATAAGAGGTTAAGCCAATTTTTGTCGATATCCGGTCACTTTCTTTTGCGTCATGCAATTAATAATTTCACCAATACACAGACCGGCTTTTCAGCTTGGTGATATCAGGAAATCCGCTCGTCATTTGGCATATTTCTAACGCTTTCAAAGTATTCTCCAAATGTGTGACTTGGTTTCTTTCTCCTGTAATCAAATGATATATTGGGTTGTCCCATAAGTTCTGTTACTTTTTACAAAGTTTCGTGTTTGAAAATTTTTTATGAAAAACTGGTAATAGGTTGAGATTTCAAACAAAGAGGATTTTGATATATGTATATTTATGAACATAATGTGGGATTTTGGTAGTTCTCATGATATTATTTCTTTTCAAAATGGTGGTTTGAAAAAAAGACCACAAACGACGATTTTCGCGTAATTTTTTTCTTTTGTTTAAAAAACTAGGAAGAACGCATAATTCAAGGCTAAAAAAAGTTTTACTATATATTTGAAATGTTTAGTTTAAGGTGTCATAGTTTCAAGATAATTCGATAAGTTTAACTTAGGAAATTTTGGTCCCAAACATAACATCTATTGCAAAAACTTACCTCTATAATGTTAGTCATTTCAAAGAAATTTTTACGAAAAAAAGCATCAAAATCAATAAAAAAGCTTAGGAAAGACCCAAGTATTCAAAATATGCAGTATATTAAATTATATCTGAACTTAAGCTCAGAAAATAGTGTGCACAATGCAAGCGCGCAACGTTTTAGCTTATCACAATTGCACTCGCTGAACTTACGCTCTGCGAACAAAGCAATTTTCTTCGCTTCATACGAAAACATTACAATAAAAACAACTCCTTGGCAATTAGAAATAAATCAATTGAATGATATTGTGAAAAGGTACTTTCAATGCATTAATGGCATCAGTTCAATGCATTAAAAAGCAGTATGGTTCAAAAAACACCTGCCTTTAATTACTTCATACCAGCTGCTTAGAAAAACAATAGGCGTGCTTTAAAAAACACGTGAAAGTGCCAATATATGAAGTTTTAAAGCCAAAATTTCCAACCTTAAACTTATCTAATCATCTTGAAACTATGACATCGTAATCTAAACATTTCAAATATACAGTAAAACTTTTTTTAGCCAACAATTATGCGTTCTTCCTAGTTTTTTAAACAAAAGTAAAAAATTAAGCGAAAATCGTCGTTTTTGGTCTTTTTTTCAAACCGCCATTTTGAAAAGAAATAATATCCCGAGAACTACCAAAATCACACATTATGTTCATAAATATACATATATCAAAATCCCTTTTATTTGAAATCTCCACCTATTACCAGTTTTTCATAAAAAATTTTCAAAGATAAAACTTCGTAAAAAGTAACAGAACTTATGGGACAACCCAATATATCGTCCTCAATCCAGAAAATTCATTTAATTAGTTTTCATCGAATTAAGTTGAGTAGTTACATTAAGTAATGAGATGAAGGGGTGAAAATCCTCTTACAACATCGCTTAAGATGGCAACTTCTATTTGGATTTAAATACTTGATCCTCTTTTAACTTAATGGGGTTCGAAGGTTCTTTAAGCCAAATCCTAAGTGCATGACCAGGTTAAATTTCGTACAACAATTTAATTTAACAGTTTGTTCGGTTAATTTAACAGTTTAATTGCGTGAGTTTCATAACAAATATCAATTTCATACTTAATATAATTAATAATTAAGAAAACTAGACTTTCGGAAAAAATTCATTGTTAAATATTTATTTTTAAAAAATTATTGAAATATTTATTAAAAATAAAGTATTAAAATATTGATTTTATTTCTGATTTTCGGTAGGGGAGGGTTGGTTCAAAAGTAACTCGGGACAGTGAGAAAGTTGCAGGATTTTTTTTAAATTTTTTAAATCGATTCTTCATGCAAAAATAATCAACCACCCAAAATTTGAGGCCGATCGAGAAATTTTTTGATGGCAAAAAAACATTGCGCGAGAATACACTGAGAGTTTGGGATGTGACGTCATCGTACGGTGTTTTCACAAAGCGTTTTCAGTCACGTGTTTTTTCTCAACTTTTAAATTAAAATATTTAATTATTTGTATATTATTTTGAAAAATTGACTAGATATTTCATTTTACCATACAAAAAACCATACGGAACACTTGAATGTTTATGAAAATCTGACACATGCAACTTCCATATTGTAACACTTTGATTTCCTCAAAATGAGAGACTTCCTGGGAGAAAAGGAGATGATAGTACGTACAAGGCAAGTAAATGAAAGAATATCAGAGATCGCAAAGGCTGACATTTGAGTTGTGGCTGTGTAATTGGGAAAAGAGTGTTTTTCGAGCATCGAAGTAAATTTCTACTATTGTGTAACTTTCCTTCTCCTTGCACTGCAGGTATGAAGCACAACAACACTGATTTTATGCATTGTATGTTCATGCATCCTAGTTTCATTCTGCTTAGTTTCAAGATGATATTGTTGTTAGTTTCGTGTAAAACGAGAGTTGAACTAAAAATGGAGACTTGGGGTCGATTGTAACACTTCAGCCGGGGACGATTTTAACATATTACATCTGACCCCAATGTAGAAAATAACAAACATGTTTTAAAAGTATTTTCGATAGATTGATTTATAATTCATACTTACCCTTAATATTGGCATATAATTATGAATTTTTTACGGTATTAGGATGCCAATATCACGTAAAAGAAAAACTGAAAGGGGGCTGATTAGTCTAGAAAAATAGAGGGAGAGGCTGTTGAGGTGTCGGTGTCTAAAAAGTCTATTAGAAGTGTTGCTCGTAAGCACGACATTTTTCACGTAACATTATACAGATTCTATCCGAAGAAAACAAAAAATGAAAATCCTAAAGATGGTTATAATCAACACAAAGGGCAGGACGAGGAACCATTTTTCGTGCAAAAAATGGTCCCACGTTCGTTGTACTATAGGGAAATTAAGTTATGAATCCCCTTATTGCCTTAGTGAATAATTATTTAATATTATTTACTCATCATCATTCATTATTATTTAAACTCCTTATTTGAATGGAAAGTTCAATATTTCCATGCTTGTCTATATGTATTTAATTATTATTTGACCAAAATATATATATTACTAATAAATTTGTTGGATTTTCTATCTGTTTTTATGAATTTGTGTTGTGTTACAATTGACCCTTATATTAGTTACAATTGGCCCTTCAAGTGGGGTCGATTGTAACAATTTTTGATTGTCAATTTTTTATTTACTATATTGTAATGCATGTCTACCGCACAATTTTCATAACAAAACTGTAATCGGAATGTATCAACCTATTTTCATACCAATTTTCATAACTATAACATTAAAAATGGCTTAGCTTGAGATCAAATAGTAAATTTTGTTACAATCGTCCCCGCCCTCCCCTACTAGTCAAAACACTACTTGGTTCACTGGCATACTTCAGGTTCTTTACCCACTGAAAACCCACCCATGGTGCACGGATGACTGAGGAAGAACCTTCTCTAATCCGCAGATCCTCCGAGAGTTCCCCGATGAGTTGCGCGGCGATGCCTCGATGCACTTGCACAAGGAGATCCTGTCGCTTCCCATCTTCGAGCAGGCGCCTCAAGGGTGCCTCAAGCTCCTGTCTCGCCACGTCCGGTCCAACTTCTGCGCCCCGGGGGAGTACTTGGTGCACACCGGGGACGCCCTCACCAACATCCACTTCGTCTGCAACGGTTCCATGGAGGTGCTACAGAATGCCATGGTCGTGGCCATACTAGGTATAACCTACGTTGCATATTTTTTCCTATTATCTTATGTATGTAGATGTCATAGTCCCCCCCCTTTCAGAAGTTTATCTCTCCAGATATAACTGACATCAAATATCGCATAACAAGTTATAGGTGAATCTAGTACTTTTAGGCACTATTAGGTACCAAACATTTACATCGAATTACAGCAATAAATATTAAATGTATTCAAATCAAATCAAAGTCTGCCCGGGCCTAGTGGCCCATCAGGCGGTGCCCACCTCCGTTTCTGTAGCCTATGGGCCTGGGGTGCTAATTACTAGCTGTGTCCAGGCCGAGTGGCTAGCCCGACGCTGGACCCCCAGTTGATTCCCCAAGCAAGCTTGGTCCTCATTTATCGACCCCGGAAGGATGAAGGGCTGAGTTAACCCATGACCAGCTACCCAAGCAGGAGCCGCGAGGCATCGAACCTGGGTCGGTAATGCTCTTAGCCAGACAAGCTAACCACTGCACCACCGCGGCCACATTAAATGTATTAATAAACAAGTATTTTTAAAATTTGAGGTTAAATCATAGAGGAGAGATAGGGGTGGAGGGAGCAATGGTAACCCTAAAGAGTGGCTAAGATAGTTTCCAGAAAGACCGCCGTCACGTGAAGATGATCCATACCCTGTTTATGGTGTTTCAGTAAGTTTGTCCAAACTCTACACGTAAAATCAAATCAAATCAAATCTGCCCAGGCCTAGTGGCCTATCAGGCGGTGCCCATCTCTGTTTCATTAGCCTTTGGGCCTGGGGTGCTTATTACTAAGCTTGTATCCAGGCCGAGTGACTAGCCCGACGCTGAACCTCATTTATAGACCCCGGAAGAATGAAGGGCTGAGTTGACTCATGACCAGCTACCCAAGTAGGAGCCGCAAGGCATAGAACCTGGGTCGGTAATGATGGTAGCCAGACACGCTAACCACTACACCACCGTGGCCACGTCTCTACACTTAAAGCTGTACATAAAAATGCTCAAGGAACTGTGCCTCTGCTCTGACTTTTATTTTTGAAAAATGTGACGTCATATCCTATTTAAACTTGATTATTTCCCTCCACGGTGCGCATGCGCAACGGACCTTATAGTCTGTCGCCATTTACTCGAAAACTACATGGGTCGTTGAGGTATAGTTCTTTGGGCATTTTTTGTACCCCACGCAAAGAATCTGATTGTGCTCTTTTAGTTGAAACTTCCCTATGATTTCAGGGAAAGGAGACCTGGTGGGGTGCGACATCAGCGTGGGGGGTGAGCTGCAGGTGCTGAAGTCGTCGAGCGACGTGAAGGCGCTCACTTACTGCGACCTCAAGTGCATCCACATCCCGGGGCTGATGGAGGTGCTCAAGCTCTACCCGGAGTTCGCGCACACCTTCTGTTCTGACATCCTGCACGACCTCACCTTCAACCTCAGGGAGGGATATGAGATGGAGGTACGCTTTTTTTTAAAGCTTTAACACCTTTCCGTGTTGGGATAATATGTTTGGGGAAATGTTGTGTGGGTAATGTTGCGTGTTGGGATATGTTTGGGGAAATGTTGTGTGGGAAATGTTGCGGGTTGGGATATATTTGGGGAAATGTTGTGTGGGAAATGTTGCGTGTTGGGATATGTTTGGGGAAATGTTGTGTGGGTAATGTTGCGTGTTGGGATATGTTTGGGGAAATGTTGTGTGGGAAATGTTGCGGGTTGGGATATATTTGGGGAAATGTTGTGTGGGAAATGTTGCGTGTTGGGATATGTTTGGGGAAATGTTGTGTGGGAAATGTTGCGGGTTGGGATATGTTTGGGGAAATGTTGTGTGGGAAATTTGGCGGGTTGGGATATGTTTGTTTCAGTGTAACCCAGTTTCTCCTGTGATAGTTGTTTACTGTTTTTGCTAACATAATCATAAATAAAATCGAAGACTTTCACAGCCGGAATTATTACGATAACAAATTTTATTTTAACCTTCGCCCACGCATAACATAGTCCTAAAGATGTTCACCGCAGTTGTGGACGAAACGTCGACTTTTAAACCTTTCAACACTCGACCACCGCCTTATAGCCCGAATAAAATGTGTTATCGTAACTTAATAATGGTTCTAACAATCTTGTTCCTTCTTTAGAGATCATAGGTCCTTTGAATTGCTTCAATAATTTTACATTATTAATAATATTAATTACATTACATGATTAACATTGGATTAACATTGGATAACATGATTAACATTAAATTTTTGCTTGGAAGTGTATTGGAGTGTCACTGGGTTTAAACGTTTTCTTAAATGACTTTTAACACATTTCGTAGATCTTTAGCCATTACTAAGAGTAAGACAAAGATAATTTATAATTAGTCAGATTAACTCTTTGACAGATAAACCACTTCGGGATATTAAGAAACCTTTTAATGCATGAACAAGAAGCAATTCTATATGGAAGTAAAATTAAGAGTTTTCCAGTAACTTAACTGATAATTTCCAATAAGCTGTTTAAATTAGAGGCATCTATCGTTCGTGTAAAAAGAAGTGTTTTCCAGTAGCACAACTGAAAACTTCCAATAAGCTGTTTAAATTACATGCATCCTCTATCATTCCATCAGAGTATGGTACTCGACATTTCCTTTACTCCCTTTCATTTATTAGCCTTCCCGGGCAATAACATCCCAGTCTGCCTCCAAAAGTACGACACAACAAATCGAATCAAATGTCAAAGGTACTCTCGATACTAACCGGTCCAGAATCTCGAATTTAGTGAGAGTCTCTTGTTCCTTTATGAGCATCCGACAGAGAATATAAGTGCATCTCAGGTGCAATAAATTGACGACTTGGTATATGAGCTTTGGATAAAGCCAGACTGACACCATTCTATTAAATATTTATCTCTCTATATTAAAAAAAAGTTACTGTCACCGCCGCTGCCGCCGCCGCCGCTGCCGCCGCCGCTGTTTCAGAAAATTTAATTTTTCAACTCTTTGAACTCTCATATCGCAAAAACTACTAGATAGAAATTTATGAAATTTGAAATATTTGAAGAGGAATATTTTGGCCACATTTTAGAACAAAAAGCTAACTGATGTGATAATTAGTTCTGGGGTATTTTTAAAGTCAAAGTTGAAGTTTTTCTTTTTTCGCCGCGTAATCCAGTTCAGCGAAATCTATTAGCAGCAGAACTATGATTTTTTGCAGCCTAATACTCTGAAGTATGAAGATGTGCACTACGTCGCCCTTTTTTCGAATTTCGAATTTGGTTTAGAGTAATTAATTCTTTAATTTTCGAAATTTTTGACACTTTTTCGTTTTTTTCTATCTAAAATGAAAACTATTCATGGTATCAATATGATTTTTTAAACACTTATAGTCTTATTTTTTAGAAAGAGATTGGCGTTTAATTCTTTAAAAAATTCTAATTAGTTTTGGAATTATTAAGCATCAAAGTTTAATTTTTTTCATAGTTTTAGTAGGTCTTTATCAGACGTGTTTAATGTTTTTAATTTCATATTTGCCTGTTCACTAGATTGTCGCGAGCACGGATATTTAAATTTAAAATTTTGAGGTGCACATTTTTGCTCTTACTTTGCTAGCGATATAGTATAGACTTGGTTAATAATCTTTTAAAGATACTTCGATATTTTTTGAACTACTAGAGAAATAAATAATTTAGCTTTTTTGAGTGCTATTTGTGCCGACGAAAGGAAGAGGATTTTCGGGAAGTTTGTTTTACTCTAATGCTAAAGATCGATTGCAGATAATACAGATCGCTTCGCGATCTGTAAAGAGCTGCATAGCAGTTACGGGGGTTGGTGAGCGTAAGCGAGTAGGGGGCGGTAGCCCCCTATCCATAAAATTATTGATAATTTAAAACGGAATATATCAGTAATAGTTTTATTTTGATATTTTCGTGGTAATGATCCAAATCAAATTATTGAAAAGTTTGAGAGATAAAAAGTTTCGATATTAAATGATCATTAACTATACTCTGTTCATTTAGAATTAGCGCCTGAGACGTAATGTATTAAAAGCAGTTATTATTCTAATTATCGTCGACAAAATTTTCTTCTACAATGCCAAGGCAGCCTAAGCAGAAGTAGTTAAAATACTGTAGAAACAATCGGTCACTGAAGTTGTCTGATAAGCGTTATTAAGCATTATTGAGCGTTTTTGATCCTGTTGCAGGCGCCTATTCTAAATGAACAGATTATAAGCAGACAAGTTCCAGGTTGTACTGGATAGTTGAGATGAAACAAGCGATCTCTACTCGCTAAGATCGCGAAGCGATCTTCAAAGAACTGCGAAGCAGTTCCGGGGGTTGGTGAGCGATAGCGAGCAGGGGGCAGAGCCCCCTAGTGCTTTAAAAAAGAAATAAAGAACTCCCTACTGCGCTAGAATTTGCTTTAAAATCAATCAGATTTTGAACGAATCGGTTCTAATAAATTTGCATTGTATGATCTTGTTGTCGCTTTCTTATAGACGAATTTGTGTTTAGAGTTGCTTGACTTTTTCTAGGATCTGAATGGTGGTACCTCGATGACATTGCCGTCGATATCGGAAGATGATGAAAACAATGAAAGCGAAGGTACCACTCCAGCCTCCCCCATGTCCCCCTGCCTGACAATCAACAGGAACAAATACAACGCAGGGTAAATTATTTTGTCCTTCGATTATCAACTTCATAATTCAACTTGCATTGATAAATCCTTTCTAGCCTGTTTGCCGCGAATAAAATAACTTTAATGGTTCACAATGTTTGAAGAATTTAAACTTTTTACTACCATTAGGTAAACTTTTATCCAATATCCAATCAGATAATTCATTAACTTAAATTGGGAAAAAATAGTTTTATAAAGTTCACGATAGTGTCTATTAGGTTTAGGTACTACCGAACGCATATTCACAGAGCCCGCAAGGTTTTTATACTTTGATAACAATGCGCATGCGTATGGACTTAATTTTTGCTTAAAAAATATTATCTGGGGATAAAACTCACGAACTGCCGCATGCTACGCAGGCATCCTATCGCTGCTCCAAAGGGGATTCAATAACTTAAAATTTATTAGTTAGTTGATGTTATTTCTTTGTGATGCATGCGCTGCGCATTATATCAAAGTATAAAATCCTTGCTTGCATTGTGAATAAGCCTACCGCATACATTCGGGATCCAACAATAAATCGATTTTGAATTAAAGTATTTCTTGTCTTAACCCTTTCATCCCTGTACTTCCCTAAATTGCCATTGAATCCTATGGTAAATTTAGATGGCTAGGAATGAAAGGATTAAAATTCTCAATAATGATTATTTGATACCTAAATGAAAGTATAGATTTATCCATCACTGGATTACATAATTCAATGAAACTGCCCATAGTCATTTAAAGTATACCTCAAAGCAGTCTTAAATTAAATCATACGACGCTGTCTTCAATAATATAATTTGTAAATAAAGACAAAAAAGCATTCTACCCTTCCAAAAGCTATTGAATACACAGTAGTAACAATAAGTAATATTAATTCACTTTATAACGCCACCACCAAACATTTCTTCTTTTGAATGTGCCTTCCATTGTGATGAGTGTCGTTTTTCTGTGTAGCGATGAGAGCTGGGAGAGCAAGGTACACCAGTTCCGGCGCACGTTCCAAGGCCAGCGGCCGACGGTTCGCTTCGAGAAGCTGCGGCCGGCCGCCACTCACCCCAACCTGCGTAAGTAGCCCCTGCGCCCCCTAGCGCTGACCGCCGCCGCCTCTCGGTTTGAGGATGCACAGGAGAAAGACTTAAGAATAGGACTTAAGTTAGGGAAACTGAAAACTAATGATAACACAGGTCGACAAAAAAAACTTCTTCTAATGCTTAAATTCTGATTCTAGGCATCGAAAGACACTAAAATATCCATTTTTAGCTTTAAAAGTTTGCTTTTGTCTTTTTTACCTTGATAAATAAGTTTATTTTACTTGATTTTATGAGCAGCAGATGAGGGTAGCACTTTGATCAACCCGATAGCGAATTGCATAGTACTTGTGAAGGGCACAGTAGTGAGTGTTTACTTGTCTATCAAAGCTGTAACAACCACCCTTGTGTATTAACAAGTTAGAAAATAGCGTCAAGACACTGTAAATTGGTTGTTGATTTATTCTGTCAGTAAATTTATCAAAGTAGGAAACAAAACATTTGCTGTGCAAATTTGAAGCTTTGCAAAGTTTGTGAAGCCTATTTTAACCTGCGAATCCGATTTAAGATGAAAAAAATGGGTACCTCGCTTTGATTGTTTCTATATACAGATGATTTTATGAAAATATCACCGTTCTTTTAAACCTTTAACTAAAAATATTCGTAAAAAAATATAAAATAAAGAATGCTATACATTTTGGTCGTCCTCCAATAACGAAAGGAGGAATATTGGATCTGAGGAGTTGAGTTACCCTCAAAGAGAAAACTTCGGTTTCCAAAGTCGTCAATTTCTTCTTTGATGGGGAATAGCCCTTCTGTGGCGAGCATCAGGAACTAGGAATTAACTGTAGGATGTTGATGGCATATGAAACTCGTGGAGGAAAGTACAAAGATTTAATTTATTTAGTTTAAAAGCAAACTAAACTACTAAATTATTTACAAATATGGTGCAATAGGGAATCCGAATTCTTATTACATCCTTTTTCTTCTAAAGGTCTTTTTGCAAATATAAATAAAAATACAATAATTAAAAATAACTAGTGAAACAATGAATTAAATATTACTAGTAAATTCAAGACGTTCTAGTCGTTCAGGAAGACTCAAAGCCCAACTCAGTATTTTAATGAAAACTTCTATATCATCCCACAAGTAAAAAATATCAGTTTTTGATGGATACCAATAAATTTTACCATACAAGTTTTTCTTAAAAAGTATTTTTTTAATTAATGCTTTACTTTTCATCACCCACATATCTATCCCTTAATCCCTAATTTAACCCCTACCTTAACCCGCATTATCCTATAATTTAAAAATTGGAAACTAATATTAATAAGAATTCCTCTAAAACAAGACACCAAAAGCTGTAAATCTTCTCTCAATTTTTCCCCTCTTTCTGTATGCAATCCATGTGTATGATATTCATTGCATCCTCTTCCCAAAGAGTGGCTGAAATTCAATAGCAGAGTTAACAAACCATAATTGAGCCTTGCCTTCAAAAAGGTACTAATTCTAAATTGTCTTTCTCCCGTGTATCACTTAACTGAGACATTAATGCTTGCTAATGCATATTCAGATAGAGATGGGCTTAGTTACGACAGTTTTGGAACATCAATTCGCTTGTTATAATAACTTATATCAATCCAATTTAGTTCTTATACAAGAAATTAACGCTTTAAAAACCATTGCGCTTTAAAAAAAATTTCTAATATGCTGTCTAATTGTATTCCTTATTTTTGATTTCCAAGAACTATTTTTAAGCATATTTTACTATAAGAAGGTTTGGAGTTTCTTGTTTATTAAAGTATTAATAATAAATACAATGCTAAAATATCATTCCTTAGGCCGGGCCTTTTTTCTTAATAATAGGAAAACCTTCTATAAAGGAAAATTTAAAATTCCAATAAAAACATCACTCACATATACGGTTAGTAATTAGATTAATCAATAAGATTATTTTACATTGTAAAAGAAAAATAAGTGTTATGAATTCTCTAAATATTCAAACTTAAATTCTAAACACATTAAAGGAATTCCTTAAATATTCTATAATTTTAAATTCCTTAAAAATATGTTCGTATTTTACAAACATCAAACAAATTATCATTTTCCTCTTTATGCATTTTAATTGTTTTTCGGCCCATCTCTAAAATATGAAGACAAATTTTCTTTAAATATTTAATTGTTTTCTTGATGATTGACTTTAAATGTTGATAAATTTTTAAATCTTTTGCATGCGTAAGTGTAAAAGCACAAAATATATCTTACACTAATTTGTTTTTGACTGTTCTCAATAACATTAAATTGATGAATATGAACTTTTAAAGGCCGCACAATTTTATGCACGCTTCAAATTTTTACTAACAATAAGCAAGTTAATCCATAAGCTATTTTTTTTAATTGGATTTGTTTTATCACATAATATAAAAAGAGCATGGTTGTATGAATTTCATACTTTTAGGTAAATAGGTTTTTAGGTAATTTTAATAATTTTTCATGGTTTTTGTGCATGAAAGATGTCCTATAATTCTTGATTATTAAAATTTTTGATAATACTAACAATCTTTTAAATATTATGATGTCACTTTTGAGCTTTTTAAGCTTGAAATGGGGTACAATATCTTTAATGAAAAAGTACAAAGAAAGAAAAGTTTTCTTTCATTTTTTTACTTTCTAAGCAGTAAAATCAGAATATGATAAATATGATCATTTTGCAATCATAGATTTTTTGAGTACCTTTTTCCTAATTAAAAAAATTCCGTTTTCTACGTTTTTGAGATTTTTAATCTATTTCTGAAATTTCTTGGTTAGATATTTTTGCTTTTTGATACATGTTATCCTATTTTCTATCAAGGATGCCCTTACTTTTGGATAAACTTTTTACATAACTTTCAATGCGAGATATATTTCATAAAAAAAAGTGCGTTTTACTTTACTGACTTTTTACCCTTTATCCATTCCTCAAACCCCTTTCATTGAACTATTCCAACGCCTTTCAACTAACTTGCTCGCAATGAACGTTTTCCTTCACCAGTTTGAATATATGTTTGAAAAACAAGACAAGTACACGGAGTATGCTATTTTTCACTTAATGTTTCCATTGCATCTAAATATTTTGCATATCTGCTGCATGGCTAGCCTTTCGCTCTCTAGATTTTGGCCTTTGTTTTTTGCGTTTTTCTTTCCATTCTTATCTGTAATAAGACACCTGTTACAGCAAACAGCCCGCCCCAATGGTGGATGGCTAGATTCAGGCATATGGACGAATATAACCCTCAAGGTGAGTCTAGATCGAAGCAGAACTTGTCAAAGGAAAAAAAAATTTCGTAGAAAAAGTAGATTTTAGGAATGTATTAGATATGTCTGGACGGTTTTCTATTAAAACCAACATGCAATCAAATGAGTATGAAATGCGTTTCTCCGACTTTTTTATTGCAAAATAGAACATATCAAATTAATATTTTCTCCAAAAACAATAAATGTACACAATAAATATGATACTTTTTGTATATTTATTTAGCATCTTTTAAGTGAAAACGAAGGTAATTGAAATCGTATTGAAACCATTTTCCTAAAAAGTTTTAGGAAGTTAAGTTCTTAGTATCGTGTATTATTTAAATTTGTTTCAGTTATTCATTCAAAATAGCGTAAAGATTCTTAAAAAGAATTGTCCAAGTTTCATAAAATCATTGGAATACTGTTTATAATTAGTGATAAGCAATACATCAAAAATATTTATCTTTCATTCTATATACGGTATATTTTACTACAAATACCATTTTATATGGAATTATAAATAATTGAGTTTATCAACTACTATCCCTTTTACGCCCCCCCCCAAAAAAAATTTCAAGATACTATGATAGAAAGCGATCCAAAAATACCAGCAAATATACACTTATATTAATTTAACTCATCCTTACAAATAAATATTACAAAAAGTTAGACTTTTTAGCCACAAGTCCAATGTAATATCGTTTGAAAATAGTAAAAATAAAACCAACAAGTTTCTTTTTAATTTTTCAAAAACTTGAATTTATTTCATTTATAAGTTATTTGACCTTACTTTCGACTATTTGAGATAGCATTTAAAAATCCCTACATTTTTGCCTACATCATTTTTATTTAGAAAATATTTCTGTTTCATCCTTAACAAAACTTGTTTTCTTTTAAAAGTTTCTTTATTTTTCTAATTTCATACATCTAAGGCTAGGCGCGAACTGGATACTTTTGTCTTGGTGACTGGAACATAATTGTCACTGGAACATTGTCACTCGGGCTATGGCCAGAAGCTAGAGGCGCGCATTAGGCGATGAGACTCTTGGCCGATTTCCAAGAACTCTTCATAGAGATCAATTGCTCTCGAGTGACAGTTATGTTCCAGTCACAGTGACGGAAGTCTCCAGCAGATAGTATAGAGCTTACAGAGGTTCCAAACGGCAGTTTTTCTCTTTAGGTACTTAATTTAATTCCTGCTCCTCCCAGACTATAATTAATTTCACTAGCAGCCAATTAGAGAAGGTGAAAGTGATTCCCGATTGAATATGGAACTTCTATCAAGCGGCATTTTAATAGTGTAAACTGTTGTCTCTATTGTATCACTCTCTCTTATTGTAAAAGCTCTTCGCTCCGGTTTCCATCATGAATAAGTGATTCATCGGAGGGGATAACTTACGATAAATAGCGAAATAGAAACAGTGTAAGTGAGCCAGAAGTTACTCCCATTAAATTGAATTCAAAGTCAAAGATTTTTTTTACTTAAAGACGCTTTCAGAATTATCTCTCTTTGTGTCCATTTTAGAGGAACCATCTTAAGTGAAATGTGTGAATTTGCATTTCACACTTTTCTCCTTTACTTCTCTATGCAAACTAGCAATTCACAGTAGTGAATTCAAGTGAATATTGAAGTGAGTACTCAAGGTGTATTTTGAAAGTGAAAACAGAGCTTGAATGCCTTTAGGCTCATTTGCACTCTTTCATTTTCGATGTACAACTGAAATGATCATCCCCAATGAGAAGAAAGTTGGAGGAGAGGGAGATGAAATGAATAATTTACACTTTAAGTTCCTTCACAATGTTTCACTTTTACTCTTCATTCTGGGTGATTCAATCATATAAATACTTTTCATATATGAGTAAAAGAGTAAAGAGTAGAACGTCAAGTCACACATTTTACTTTGGTTGATTCCCCCAAAATTTATATAAAGAGTGATAGGTCTGAATGATCCTTTTGTCACTTTGAATGATTCCTCAAAGATGAACATTGAGCCTTTACACTTTGCTCGATGCAGGGCTCACGTCCCCCTCCAAATTCATGCATCCTCAAGTGCACTTTTCATTTTCCGCAGGGCGGTCGTGGGACCTCTTCGACATCCGCGACGAGATCGAGATGACGAAGAACTCCGTGGAGCGGCTGGACTCTCAGATGACCTCCCTGACGCAGGACGTGGCCAACCTGAGCCAGGAGGTGCGCGCCACGCTGGCGCTGCTGCAGGCGCAGGCCGCGGGCATGGCCGCGCAGCGCCCGCAGGCCTCGCAGTCCTGCGAGTCGCTCCTGCGGCGGCCTGCGCCGCAGGGCCCGCCGCCGCGCCGCGCCACGTCGCAGCCGCTCGCCGACACTGCGGCGCAGACGGAGCGCTGCTGCCGATGTCGCTGCGCCGCCTTCCTCGTGGGGGGCCACGAGGAGCCCGTGCCTTCTTCCTCCTCGTCCTCGTCCTCCTCGCGGCAGATCGTCGTGGACATAGACGGCGCAACATCGCTCAGGCGGAAGCTCTCCACCGAGTTATAGTGACGTCCTTTCTTTTCTTTTAGACCGGGTGGCGTGGTGGAACTGTCTAGAATATCTAACACGTAGTTTTTCCTTTTGGTGGTTAAGTTTTTTTTTTCACAATGACAAAAAAAATTCATCGTCGTCCTACTCCTGAGAGGCAGTAGTTTAGAGGTACGAAAGATTATAAATAAAACATTTCCAAGTCGACTACTATCAAAATGTGAAAACACAATTCCTTAGTTTAGCATAATCAAATAAGAGCTTTGGCATTAAATACCTTCTTCTAGTACACATTAAATACAAAAATCTAGTACAGTACTGAGTACAAATCTAGTACAAAAACACATTAAATTGAAATCTAGTACCTTCTTCGCGTATACTTTCTGACTTTCACTCTCTGTTTTTTCCCAAAAATTATCGTTGTTTGCTCAAAAATTTCAAAGTAATTTGGAGTATTACTGTCCCCTCTCCTCTCAGCGCTGAAACTTGGCAAATATTTAGACGAAATAATCTATCAATGGCCGCTATCCGATGGAAACTAATCCTTGCCTTTTTTTTAAATGAAAAGTTTGGCATCCTAACCATATGATCTCAAAATTTCTAAACAGAGCAGCTTCCACCTTCTTTCATTCAATTTCGTGTTTCCCGTGTTCTCGACAGTTCAATCCACGCAGCTCGGTCTTCTAGCGCATTGGATCTCACTCATCAAAGGAGCCGTTTACATTCATTCGTTCTTTGTGCATGTCATGGTGACCGGAGTGGAAGAGACCGAACGACGCATTGTCCTCCTAAACGCGTCTTCATAGACACTACTAATCGCTAATTAATTCTCCATGGGTTATACAAAAATGAGGTATATATCCCAAGGTATTTCAAGGTTGTCCTAAAAACCCCGTTTCATCCAACCCTTTATTTGAAAAAAAACTTCAGGAACGGACTGGCCTTATTTGGACCACGATGACCTAATAAGGCCATCTGAAATCCTGTTTTTATCTTTCTTTTAAGCAACTCTTTGTAATAACAGTCATCTCAATGCATAAAACGGGGTTTTTCCTGTATACAAAGGTTCAACACATTGGCTACACGAAAATGGCATATTCTGAAAGTATTTTTCTAATGTTCCTCGCATCAACCTAATGTAAACCGAGTCTCTTGTGTTCTCAAGCATTTGACACTTCATTTGTAATAGATTTCAAATCCCCCCTACATGGGTTTTCATTATAATCCTTATATAAGGCTTATAAAATAAAAGACATGTCAAGCTGTACTCTGTTCATTTAGAACTGGCGCCTGAGACGTAATGTATTAGAAGCACTTACTACTGTAATTATCATAGAAAATTTTTTATTCTGCAATGACAAGGCAGCCTAAACAGAATTAGTTAAAATACTGTAACAAAATCGGTAATTGGAATTGTGTGATGAGCGTTATTGAGCATTATTGAGCGTTTTTGATCCTGTCTCAGGCGCCAATTCTAAATAAACAGACTATAATATAATAAGATATTCTTAAAAAGAAAATACATTATTCTATAATATGTTTTTACAATACTTCTCAAAAAATATTAAATGTTAACATGATATAACTTCTAAGAAAAATCTAGCTCCTCTGGAGTGTTTTTTAATTGGCTACGGGTGTATGCATGATTAAAAGAAAACTAATTAAGATTTATAATTAACTAATTCAGAAAAATAATTCAAATTTACATCAGAATTATTAATGATTATTGCGTTATCCCATTTATCCTTAGGCTAACGTAAGATTGTTTTTTTACACTCGCCATTCCAACTTAGAAAACCATTATGTAAAACAGTGTGGTCCAACCCGCGGCACGCGGGCCACAAGTGGCACTCGAAGATATTTTCATGGCACTCGGCCACAAAATGTGATGTCCTAATGATATTAAATTAGAAGATATTTCACTTTTCAGTTTTATTTCAGAAATGTGTTAAAACCCCCCTTATATCGGTTGAATTTTCAAAAAAATTTCAGGGGAGAAAATAGTGAAAGGAGTTATCAAATCAGTAGTAGCTATGAATTGTATTAAACATTTAATCTACAAGTATAATTTCAGAAATTTTTCTACAGGATTGTTGTTCCGGCAATGTATTGAGAATTCAATTATAATAATTAAAAAGTTCTTATAATATCTTTTGAGGAAAAAATCTTTTTTGGATGATAACCAATTTAGAAATAACACTTTTACCTGTAAAACACTAAAACCTTTGACATTCTTGCTCTTTGTTAATATATTCCAATTTTCCTTTAAACAACAATTCAATTCAAAAAAGATATAATTTGTTTTAAATTTAAATTTATAAATGTGAAAATCGATTGAAATAGTGTTTGAATTGTGGCACAAAATAATTCCCTTGAATAAAAAAATATGCTAATGACGCCCAGTCAATATTTTTGCAGTGTTGGAAAATAAGTTTGATTTGCCTGTTTTAAAATAGTAAAATGTAATTTTTATTGTCTCTGGTACTCGGCCTCCCTATGTTGTTGTTGTTGTTGTTGCTTATCTTCACGATGTAGCAACAGCTAGATCAGATCTATGATTCCATGTACTCATGCAAAGTCAATGACTAGGAGTGGAGATGATATTAGGTCCTCCACTCCCAGACCCAGGCAGTCCAAGACATGCTCCGGAGAGGCGGGTTCCAGATGGCATTTGTTGCAGGTTGGATATACCCTGCAGCCGGAAACGAAAGTCATTCCCTTGAAATGGCCACTGGTGAGTCTTGATATTGCCGTGATGTCTGGTCGGCAACCCTCGAGCTCAAGAATATAGCCAGGGTGCTTTTTGCAATACCAGTGGTGAGCTGGAGGAGTGAGCCATAGTTGTTTGCTATTGCTATAAAAAGTTTAATTGGCACTCGGGTAGCTAAATGTTGGAACACACTGATGTAAAGATTAGGATTACATGTTGTTTTTCAACATTTGCCGATCCTTAGATCTTGATAAAATTAGTGTTTTCTTAATTTGCAATGGTGAGGTATTATATAGAACTTGGTTTTCTGGAGTGGAGATCAAAATCTCTGTAGGAATATAAAAGGAAAACATATTTCTTCACGTAAAGCATATATCTGTTCTCATTATAAGTAGTCTTACCGATTTTTTTCAGGTTATGATAAAAATGCTATCTCAGCTATTTAAAAAAACTTTTTATGACTGCTTTCTTCCAAATTTCCATGGGTTATCTTATTAAAAAAGCTGTAACTCTTACCGTAAGGAAAAAAACCCACATAATTGTAAAAAAATATAAAATGTTAAATGTACAACAAATTTCATTTTATCTACACTTTATTTTTATAAATGTTTTCATATTTTGAAATAAACAGTTTTCAAATGCAAAATCATTAGCATAAATATTATATAAAGTCATGACCTAATAATATATTGGTACTGAACCATTACAGACGTTATTGTTTGGAATATGAAAAAAGGTTTTATTTGAGGATCGTAAAATTTCTCTGTTGAGAAAAGGAATCATATGTTGGAGTAACTTATATATAGTTTATAAGCGTTTTAATATACTACCTTTAGCACCTGCTTTCCTGACTGTTCTGAGAAATTTAAATGTCAAAATTTTGTACTAGTAGATTTTGTACATATATTTTACTACATAATTAGCCGTTAAAAGCTTATAAATATTAATTTCATTGCTATTATTCAAAAACATTGACAGTAAATGAATAGTGATTTAGTTAAAATTGAATAGTTAAAATGTAAAATCAAATTATCTTTTCATTAGTTTTAGAGAAATGTTTATTTCTTAAAAACAGATGTTATTCACGTATTCACGAAGAAGACTATTTTTTCATAATTTTGAATTCGTACAAGGCATCAGGTGCGAAAGGTGGAAATTTTATTCACTTATAAAACATTTGTGATTATTTTTTAAATCAATTTTAATTATTTTTGCAGCTGTTTTGCATATATTTGAGTTATAATATGACAAAACTGCGAAAATAATGTAATATTGAAAACAACAAACAATCTGTATTTTACGTTCTTCGAATATTCCTTTTAAATAGGTTATGAATTTCTAGTGATATTTAACTGTTCATATTTTTTGGATGATATTTTTTTTTGTTTCAGAATCTTATCTTTCATTTAAATTATGCTACACTATTCTTTTATTAGTGAATCCTTTTATTCTTGAGTTTAAGAATTTTTTTTCCTTTTTAAAATTTCTCTTTTTAATCCTATATTTTTTATTAGTACTACAGTTTTTCATTGTCTGTTAACATTTCGTCAAAATGTTCTCTTTTGTGAGATTATTTGCTATTTACTGATCACTGTGTTACTTTTAAATTTGGGAAATATATTAACTTATTAATAAGTTATGTCGGTTTAGAATTTCAGAAGTACTTTAAAACTTAAACATAATCATTTTTTGTATACTTTTAAGCAACCAATTTTACATTAATTGTTCAGCTTTAAATATGCATTTTATAATTTAATTTTCACCATTCTTTTATTTATTCTAGATACTTTTCCCCAAAATTGGTTTTATTTTTTCAATTATACTAAAAGCCTACTAAGCTTTAAAATATCTTTACAACCATTCAACACCTGATTCACATGATCACAAGATACCTTTTATTAACATAAACAAAAATGTTTTTGATTAACTTTAAATGAACTGTTCATAAAGTTAATTTAAATTAAATAACTAGATTTTAATGAAGCAAAGAAAAGTCAAAGGAAGTTAAATTTACTATGGATACTATTAAAACAAATGAATGTCTAAAAATTCATTGAAGTAAAGTTTTCTTGACTCTTTCTACCTTAATTATTTAAACACTTATTTCACATTTGATATTAATTTGTTCATTCATAAAAACTATAATAAAAATATTTTCTCTCTAAAGTTCTTCTCTCCAATAAACACAATTCAGCAATAATATTAAAAAATCAAGAAATCAATACAAAATTTCCTTTTACTTAAGTGTATGATCAACCAAAAATGCTCTTAATATCTTCGAAATCGATTCTTTAAGAAGAGTTCAGAAAGAATAACCATATCATTCTTTAAAAAATATTTGCTCTCTGCCACTCGTACTATAATAAGTAATTTGTCCAATTTACAATAGTTGTTAGCAACTTATCTGCTCACGATAAAGGACCAAATATTAAAAATATCAGAGGGTTAAATCACAAGACTATGAAAATATAGGTTTTTGTCCAAGAAGGTTAATTTCAGTAGTTCATGGATATTTTATAACTTTTTTACATTCTCGGGTTTGTTTAAGTTTGATTGCTAAGTTATATAAACTTCTAAAATTCAGGATAAAAATTTATTTATTCCATTTTATTTTCTATCCTTCATTGACTTGTAAAATTTGTACAGAAATAAATTAAAAACTTTAAAATGGTATCTTTTTAATACTAGAAATCGAACTGAGGAATATGGAATATTTTTTCAATTTAAAGAAATAGGATCGTTGAAATATTTGAAGAATGAATAAAAAAGATTGAATTTCCTCAACTTTTGTGAATGACTGATCAAAACTAGTTCTCTCTCGCATGTTGTAAATGAAATATTTTTAAGTATTCTGTAGTTAGCTCCTTTTTCTTGAATTTCTGACAGCTCATTTGAGTCAAAGAAATGTACAAAAATTTACTCTCCGCGCGATTTTTCTCAACATTTGTAAAAATTTGTCGTCATAGCATTCAAAGGTTGTAATATTTTTGATGTTACCGACAACTATTTTAAAGATTTGCTTAACGTACTGATCTCATCCGACTTTGCTGAGTTGAATGATAAGAAAACGCTATGTGATAACAATTATTTTACGTATAAGATAAGTGTGTGTAAGTAAATTTACTATGCAAAGAATATTCGTGTACATTTCACCCTTAAAGAATTCTGGGCTCGTGTAAAGCAGGTAAATATGTTATATTTTATTTTAAAAAGCTCGATTGTATTTTGTAATAACGGGAAAAGGTGTAATAGATATCTAAACAATGAAAAATTTATTGTATCATATACAACTGAGATAGATTATTTCTCTTGTAAATATGTTTTTAGAAACAAATTATTCTTGAAAGTTTTTTATAAATAAAAAACTGCGAAAGTTTTCTTTTGAGTTACAGAATCAAAGCGCTTAATACACATTACATAAACAAGTTACACAGTTTGTAAAAAAAATTACTTCAAAGTTAAATACATTTGTTTCATTTATTACTACGTTTATCCTTTCATATATGTAATTCGTTTAATTTTAAAATATTTGCCTGGGTGTGGTTGCCATGGAATTCAAAAGAAGTCGAAGTGGAAAATTCAAAACATTTAGATATGCTATGAACAAGCTTCCCCTTTGTCTAAGTCTATTTTAATAAGGAAGTTTTTCGATCAAAATAACTCAAATAGTAAATCTAAATAAAAGCAAAATGTAATGTTTTTTATGTATGTTTTTTTACATAGAACTAGGAAAGGTAGAGTTTTTATCATATTATATTTCATTAACTCAATGCATAGTATTTAGGGGAATGCTTTTGTTATGTAGTATCTTTAAATCAATAATGGTTGCTTTGCACCTATTAAATAACTCTCCATCTCTTTATTGTAACCTTTAACCGTTTTATTGCCAATCCTCGACCCCATTCAAATTTTTTAAAATATTTGGCATGTGGTGAATTCTCTTAGTGGTTTGTACGTGTTAAAGAAGCTTTCTTCATGTTTTGATGTTCACAGGAAAGTACTGAGAAGCCACGACTTGGAAAGGGTTTGAAATTTGGTCGTTGACTGACACCATGCGAACCCGCATGAGAGAATATGCGCCTGTTTAAATACATTCATACTATACCCACACTCAATTCCTCAAATGAAAGAGCTTGCCATTTAACTATGCAATATTCTTCATTTCGATCTGTTCTACTTCTTTCCACATATCTCTTACTTAGATACAGGTCAAGTAGTTTTTCCTTCGATGAATATCGTACCAAAACGTTCGCTGTTCTATAGTGTCTTTGTAGATATCTGAGTGTTATGAGGATATTTTATATGCTCTTCTAAGGTTAAAAACATATTTAATAAAATATAATTTCTTCAATTTATCCATCTGATGATATAAGAATATAAGGAACCTCTCAGAGGCCTTAAAATATTAAACTTATAACCGTTAATTTTCTTGTTAATTTAAATAAAAAACATGGCTCCTATATTTACATTGTTTTTAATAGAAATGAAGCTTAAGAAATATTGATAATTTTGTTCCTTTATTATTAATTTAATTATATTTCTATTAGAGTATGTAGTGCTAACAGTTTTACTAAAAATCCCAAACACATGCTTCAATTATTACAAACTGGTTTTTCCCTAACTGAAAACTATGTATTTTGAATAAATTTATATTTTATATCTATAAGCTGTCAATTTTCCTTGTAGGACATTAATTTCCAAAATAAATGTCCCATTAACAATTTTTTAAGGAAAAGAAAACATTAGAGGTGTATTTTAATATATAATCAGAATACATCATGCAATAAAACAGTTTATGTTCTAAATACTACCAAAAATGTAAAAGAAAAGTTAATTCTAAACCCTCTTAAAATTACTAATTTTTCGGTAAATGTGATTCACACTCTAGATTAGATATTAATACACTTAATAGATTCACAATTGTTTCGTGTAACAGTCAATGTTGAATTCACTTATTAACAAGGGACCAGAATACGTCGTTTAAAATCACTAGAACGATTTTTTTTAAATAATAACACTGCATCATAATTTGAATGAATGTAAGTAATTCTAGAAAAGTTCTTTGTATTCCTTCGTTAAACAAAATTCCGAGACTTATTTTGTTAATGTCTCACTTAAAATCGAAAAATTCTTTATTCACCATTTTCATTTTCATGCAACTTTCCCATGTACAGAGCAATTTTTTAGTTTTCTAAACTTTTGGAATTTTTAACAAACTATCGATTTTTTTGAGTTTTCAAATTCCAGCTCTAAAGTATACTAGTGAATTTTCAGATGATAAACACTTTAACATTTTCGTATGGACAGAAACATTTCATATAACATTTTCGTATCATGAGAAAATCAACCTTTAATCTTTTTTAAAACACTCTGCATGCTCAAATACCCAATAATATTCTACTAGAGCTTTAATCTATATTTAAAGCATCTGTAAGTATTTGGATTATAAGAAAAGGAGGTTTTCACTCAACATTATGGTAGTCTAAATAAATTATTGCATATTCCTGGCGCTTGCAAACTGCTGCAGATAAAACTTCTTTTTATTTTAAATCTGCAATTTATTTTAAAATTCGTATCTTTGGATAAAAGAATACTGAACTTTCTCTTTGCACACACCATATTCTTAAACGAACAAAAAAGTTTACCTATTGATAGTATCCTTCATAATGTAATTGCCTAACGCGCAATGGGAGTCTATTTTGTAAAACTTTATACAGCATTGTTTTTTATTCGTCTTTTTCCTTGTTTGGAAATATGTTCTATATCTCTGAAGTTTTATTCGAAATATGTGCTTGTAAATATGTGTAGAAATGTAATATTTCATAAAAAGTATTATGCTCCACATGTTATGTGTTCAGTGTCTTTATTTAACACTATGGCAGAACATCGGTTATTCGAAACAATTAGAAAATGGGGGTGTTTCAGTAATTTTTTAGGTAACCAATTTTATTTTTTTTTAAATTTTGATAGTTTATAAGACAAATGTAAGCAAATAAAATATAATTTAATAAAAAACTATGTGTTGAAAAGACCTTAAATTTCCAGTTTACTTGAAATTTAGTTTCTAATTGTTTTTGTCTAAATTACTTCCCTTCTTATAGCTGCTTTGAACTTGTTTGTGCCAAACCAATTTATACCAAACTAAGGGTATATCAGTTGGTTTCTTCCTTTATTTTCGTTTCAGCTTACACTATTTAATGATTTTTGTTCTAATTACCTTGAGTAATTTTAGGGTTGAACTAGGTTACAATAAAAATTTAAAAGGCGAGAGTTTATGGTTTTACCCATTTATCTATATTTTTAAAATAGTACCTTTTTGTGAACCTTGTATATGAAACTAAAAAAATTTTTGTGTTTCTTTAAAACAATTTATTCTCTGAAAGAACACGTGACTCAAAGTCTTCATAAGAGCTTATTTCTTCATTTCCTGCAAAAAGAGAAATGAATAAAGGACAAAATTAAATTATTATAAGGACAACTAAATGCCTCATCAAATCAATGGTTGGTAGATCTAGTAGATACCTTCTAAATAAATAGGATACAGATTAATAATAGATATAAGTGCCAAGCTAATAAAAGAGCACTAATTTTCCCCATTATTGCGTAGTATACACTCTGAAAATGTACTATTATATTTCTTCATTTATTTTGCTAATACTTAAGATACCAAACCCTTTCTATTGGCCAAAAGATCAATAATTTGGGGGCCACCTAAAAACGTCTCCCACACCACTATAGTCCTCAGACCACACGTCTGTAGGATTTCATATGACCTATAAATGATATTTATATACAGGGTGTATCTTAAATGGTGCAACAAACTTTCAGGGATGATAATAGACACCTAGACGAGTCAGAATCACATAGGATTTAAACCTTTTATTATTATAATTTACTTTTTATATATTTTATATATTTACTTTATTATTATAATACTTTTATTTATTATTATATTATGTACCTTTTCATTCTACAGAGTAAGCGGGAAAATCAGAGATAATTCTAGTTTAAAGTTTTATCGGAAAACTTGACAAATGTAGATATCTTTAAAATATTTTGTAAAAAGTTTGTTTTAAAATAACTAGCCACAACGCAAGAATTTTTATTTTATGTTTCTTCTGCTGGTAGTGCTATAAAAAAGGAGTGTACTATCCTTTGACTTATCCTTTGCATTTGGAGTACATTTAATATACATACCTTCCTTGTAAAAAATTCTTTCCGGCATCTTTAGCCTCTGCAATAACAAAAACCAGGATTAAATCTCTAAAACAGAAATAAAAATACCTAATGTTATATAAATATAAACTCACGTCTGGCAAAGTTTCCAGCTAAAATAAATACAAAATAGCTGATAAATATAAAATAAGTTAATATATTTCGTGATAAGAGTTTTTATTAATGGTGCCCTATTTTCCAATAGAAAGAAAACTACTGGGGGGGAAAGGATGGTAATGAAAAATAAATGAAGAGTAACAAATTACACATTAAAAATTGGAATCCTTTATTTTATCCACATCCCAATCATTCCATCAATATTATGGAGGAGTTAAGAAGCATTAGATACATTTATAAATCTATTTTTTAATTTAAAAAACCGATTCACTATTTGCTTTTGAGTAGTATCCTACAAATAATTTACCATCTATGAACCACTAATTAAAAGTGAATGAATCATCAATAAATTAAAAATTTGTTTATTGTTTAATCAATTAAATTAGAATATGTTAAAATATTAATGCCATTTTTTTCTAAAAATAGGAATTCTTCGGATTGTTAAAAAGCATTTGAAATAATTTAATTAAAAATAAAATTAGCATAGAAAATTAAAGTATAGAAAATTTTCCCTTTTTAAAATGCATACTTTTGGTATAATGCCCCTAAACCGATTTATTTTTAAATTAAATTTTCTGATAGACTGTAGTAATTTTTTACTTACCTTGATCATTGGCCTCTGAAATAATAAATTAACTACATTAATTTAAAAATAGGTTAAGGGGAATACCAACTACCCGTTTTACACACTTTCTCATTTACTTGAGTCATAACGCTTAGATTTTACAAATCCACAGAAAGCAGGAGTAAATTCAAATATTAATAGAAAAATATTCATACCATCTATGACGTTCGCCGCTAAGAAAAGAAACGTTGATTTTTAAAGTCCTAATAAGAATAACAATTAAATGCAAAAACAATTTAATTGTTTACTTACTTCCATTGATGAACCCTAGAAAATAACATTAAATATTCAAATTTAGAACAAATACACTAATTTTAATAACTAAGATCCTTTTATTTACTCATTCACATTAAAAGAGTTTTTACATGTAAAGATAAAAATACACTTACCTTCTGCAAGATCACCAGCTAAAATATTTTAAAAAATAAACAAATGACAACAAAGTTTTTAGAGATAAATCACAGTAACATAACATGGAACAAAACACGCAAATAGTTTTCAGAATCTAATTATATAATGTCTTAGTTCATTTTTTAATGATTTTATGGTTGAAATGTTTTATACAGTTGAATTTTCAGCGGCACAAAATTTTGAATTGAAATAAAGAATATAATTTAATTCTTTCAATACTTTAGGATACAGTACAGAAATCATTTATCCTTGATTCTTTGTCAATCATTGTATCAAACTAAAAACTACAGGTAATGTATACAACGCCTAAGCATTGTATACATTTTTTTTAATTTTTTTATTATTATTTTTTTAATTAAAAAAAGTGTATACAATGCTTAGGCATTCCATAGAATGCCAGCGTTTCATATACACACTGCCGGTTGCATTTTTAATTTTAATATCAAATCAATGAAAATATTTCGTATTTTTTTGTTTAGTTTTCTTAAAGTATCAAGAGAAGTTAGGATAAAGCATTATATCATGCTAGAAAGTTTGCTTAAACATTCAATTTTGAAAGAGCTCAAAATAAAGCATCAATTTTTTTAAAAAACTAATTTGTGTTTGAGAAACAGCATTCATTTTTTAAAATTACATAAATTTTAATAAGATTTTCTTTTAAGTCTTATAATATGCATTTAAAATATTTTTCAGAATAATTTATGAATCACACATTTCTTTAGTTTTGAGAGATTTATACCTATTATTTTTACAATTTAAAAACAGTATTTTATAAGAAAGAGCTAAAAATATAAACAGTTTGAATTTAAATTAGGTAAATAGAAACAAGTTTTACTACATTCAATTCATTAACCACTCCCCTTTTAAACATTTGAATACAGTCAAACGCCTCTTTTTTGTAATTTAACAGCCTTTTTTTTAAACCAAAACTAAGTAAATTATAAATTGGATAATTTTACGCTATAGATCAGCGGTTCCCAAAGTGGTCCATATGGACCCCCAGTGGTCCACAGCTACTTCCAGGGGGTCCAAGGGCATGAAAATTAAAATTGGGGGTCCACAGAAACTTCTAGGGGGTCCACAGCGACTTTCAGAAGTTCACGTGAAAAATTTCATTAAAATAGAAAACTTTGATAAGTTAGTTTCAAAAATTTTGTCTTTTTTATAATCAAACTTTAGTATAATATGAAAAGCTGGTTATCACCGAGTCCTCGCGACGCTAGCAGGGGCGATGGAATCATTTCTCTCTTATCACGGTATCTCTTATCAGCTGCGCATAATTCAATTTTATAAATTAAAACTCAATTTCCGGAATGTATAATTTGACTTCTTTTCATAGTTAAACTTAATTAAATATTGTTTATTAACCATGCCATATATTTATTGCCATATATTTACTGTGATTATTTCTGAAATTTTATGATTGGGTGAATTAATAACTCACTCATAAACCATTAACTTTGACAAGTTTGCCACCAAAATTTTTATTGTTAAAGCTAAAACATTTTGTGCCTTGAAATGTAATGATATTAAAAGTTTAGATTTGTTTTTATTTTCAAACTTTTTAAATGTTTGATTGTTATAATTTCCTTAAAAATGTCGTGTGAAGGCAAATTAAAAAAAGTTTTTTTTTAAATTTGTTAAAGTGCTTATCAAATGCTTATCAATGCACGAAAAAACACTGGAAAAAATTACAGAATTTATGCGTGGTTTAGAAATTTATATCAAAAAGTAATATTTTTAGCTACTTTTTGAATGGTCCCTTAGACAGGGGGTCCACGGGGTACGAAAAATGTTGTCAGGGGGTCCACGGGCCAAAAAAGTTTGGGAACCCCTGCTATAGATAGTGGATTCGCTTATTTCATGTTCCGAAAATTTTTCGAAGGTGCTTATAGTGAGTGGTATCATTCGATTCGTAATGACGTCTACATTAGCTTGGTACCAGGGTGTTTTTGAAGTGTTATGAATGCAAGATGGTCGCCGCAGGAAAAATACTGTAAATGGTGATCTAGAGATGTTATTGAAACTATTTTTGGACAAAAATCTCAAAAATATATAGATTTATCGAATAGCTAACGGAAAAAGCATCTAAATCCTAAGCAAATGGATTTATGACGTCAGAACCAAAAAGAAGGCTATTTTATTTACCAAAAATACAGTATTTTGTCGTATAATACTTTATTAAGATGCTATTTTTTAAGTTAATGTAAGGAAAATAAGTTCATTACAAAAAACCAAACAATAGAAATTTCATTGTTGGTCACAAAAGGAGAATAGGACGTCATAAATCCAAGATGGCTGACACATAAAATCAAAATTTCTAGTTTTTTTGCTCGAAATTTTTTAAATTGTGAATTATTACTCTTAAATAAATGTAAGAAAGTTGTATATAAAACTAAAAGTAGATACACTACTCATACAAGTAAGTCATGGTTATATCTAGTGTAATTAGATAGATATATATGAAATTTGAGTTACTTAAATTAAACAGAATATTTCTATTGTGTGCCCTTATTACCCTTTAAATTAAAGGGTGAAGAAGTAGTAACTTGAGGACGGAAATATTTTTTTTATCAAAATTAGTTTATTATAATATTTATTGACATGAAAATTCATATTCTTGGTCTCGCTTAAGAAATTAAATAACTTCGGGAGGGTCCGAGCATCATTTGATGTGATTGAAGAAAAACAAGCTTACAATTTGGCATTTTTAAAATTACGCTAATCTATTGGGTGTTGCCAAAGAAACACCCATATATTTGAAGCTGCATTTTTTTAAGTTGTAGGTTTAAGAACTTTATTCAAAAATGAATAAATAAAAAAATAATGAACTAAAAATAGTTTTAATAAATAAAATAAAAATTTTGAATGTTCAAACATACAGATTTTATAGGAAAGTAAAAGTTAAATTTTAAAATTGTTTTTTTCTAGAACTATTTTAAACATTTAATTGAGCATTAAGTTTCAAAGAAACCTTTTGGAGTGGTAACAAAAAATTTAGAAATTTGATTACTGAGAACCTCTGTTATAATGTTATGTAAATGTACTAAAACGTTATTAGAAATGACTTGTCTTATCAATATATTACTTTCCGAAAAATTTGTAAACACCTGTCAAGTAATTGCAATTTTCAACTTAAAGGTTAATATTATCAACATAATTACAGATTTAGATAATAAAAATGGAGGAGGGAGATAAAAAAAAGTTCGATGGTTCTATCCTAACCCTTAAGTGTCCTACAGGGTGTCCCAAAAAAAGACTGACACATTTTAAAAATCAATAACTAATAACTTGAAAAAACTAAAAAAGAAAAAAATACCCAGTTTGTTGCATCCTACACCTAAGCCTCCCAGGAGTAGGATACAACAAACTGTGCGTATTTTTTTCTTTTATATTTTTCGAGTTATTAGTTATTGATTTTTAAAATGTGTCAGTCTTTTTTGGGAAACCCTGTACCTGCCATTCACTCGATCTAAAGCAGTTTCATCTTTTATTCTTATATACAATTTTATTACATTTATCACAGAGTAATATTTGACCATTCAAAACATTTCAAGCAAGAACTAGAAATTTTGATTGTATGTGGCAGCCATCTTGGATTTATGACGTCCTATCCTCGTTTTGTGACCAAAAATAAAATTTCTATTGTTGGGTTTTTTGTAATAAACATAATATTTTCCTTACATTACCTTTAAAAATAGCATCTTTTAACCTCTTCAGACCCGAGGTATAAAAAATTCTTTCAACTCAAATTTTTTTCTTAAAATAGTATTAAAATGCTTCACAAAGTTCATAAAAATCTTTAATTCAAGAAAATGTTTTTTAGGGGGCTTACAATTTAAGGTCCACCCTGGTGGACCTCAGTTCTAAACGTAGTAAAACATGACACAATTCCTATGGTATAAAATTGTTACTTTCTATAATTATAATTTAAATAAATGAATTATTTATAATTTTTTTGTCATAGTAGGTTATTTGAAGGTTGTAACTTAATTTCCTTTTTAAAATAAATAATTTTTTAGAAAATTTAATTTTTTAAAAATTCTAAAATTCATTTTTAGGGGCATAGAAAACTTTTTGTGCATGTTTTTAACATTTTTATGCAATAATCAAAGTAAATATACATTTATACTGTAGAAAATAGTATTCATTTTGAGTTTTACAGAATTTATTATAAAAAATTTTGAAAAATTTAAAAAATTTTGAAAAAAAAAATTTTTAATTTGTTTTTTCTATATGAAATTCAAAATTTTAAATGACAAATATAATAATTATCATTTAAATTATAAAATAAGTTTTATAAATTCCCAAAATAGTTTATTTACCCGTTTTTTATTAATTTTTACTCCTACACAATTACCATCGTTAAGAACCGAGTTCCATCCTGGTGGACCTCTCTATATCTTGCTCTCCAAAACTCAAAATTTCTTGGATTTCTTTACAAACTGTTTTGTTCTACTTGAAAGGATACTAATTAATAAAACTAGTCAAATTAAGTCTCATAAATAAATTAATTTAGGTTTAAATTAATTAATATTCCCAAGTTTTAGATAGGACGCCATTTTTTCCAAAATCCTCTTTTTAAATATGTGCTGTGAGCAAAATTTTGTTTTAAAGCGCCATCTCTCGATTGAAATAGGAAGTAAAAACATCAAATAATACATATTTCAGCTTTTAGCTGATAATTTTCAATAAAAAGTTTGTTTTTGAGGGGGTAAGCGAAGGTCCACCACGGTGGAACTGGGGCGTGAAGAGGTTAAAGTATTATACGACAATATACTGTATTTTTGGTAAAAAAAATAGCCCTTTTTTGGATCTATGGATTCTATGGATTTAGATGCTTTTTTCGGTAGCTATTCGCAATAAATCTATATATTTTGTCCAAAAATAATTCCGATAACATCTCTAGATCACCTTTTACAGCATTTTTCTTGCATTGGCCATCTTGCATTCATGACGTCATACACGCCTCCTACACGGAAAAACACCCGGTACCTCGTTAATGTTGACGTCATTACGAATAGAATGATACCACTCACTAAGCTCCTGCCAAAAATAAAAATAATTTAACACCATTGTTTTTTTACACAAGCGACTCCACCACTATTATTACTATATTGAGGATTAAGTATTTAAAAAGTTTAGTTTTCAAAAATGTACCGTATCACCTTTTTTTAACAAAACACTGAACTTATTTAATAACTTACCTCCTGTTAATAAGTCTAAAAAGAAAAATAATAGGTAAAATTAGTATGTTCATTGACAGAAAAGGGTTTTTTAAATTCTAATCCAAAATTTTATACTCACTTCCAAATAAGCCAGAACTTGAAGCGTCTAATGAAATAAACGAAAATGATTATTGAAGATAGTGCTACTTTAACAAAACTGCATTGTAATTATAATTTGTGTCTTGAGTATAATAATTAAATACGAGTTTACGAAAGGGTGACAATGCAGGATAACTTCGTCTATTTTCTTGGAATCCATAGGTAGTTTAATAACAGTAATAAATTATAGCACATATCAAATATCAGAAGTTGCTTAAATTAATTTTTCATTATTTATAATTTTATCTGTCATTATGGTAAACTTTTTACACATACACATTATCTATTAAATTCTAACCCTCTTATGTTTTTTTACCCACTCATATTTTTTATTTTAATGTTATAAAATAATAAATAACTGATTTATTTATATACCTAATAATATAAAATGACGTTTGAGTTTATGAATTGTTTCTATATTAAGTTTTATTCTGTAAAGAAAAGGGAGCCCTCCAACTACTGATAAATAATTTTTAACTAAATGTGCTGCTTACCGTCTAGGAATCCTTTGCCTATAAAAATAAATTATTTAAACTTAATGAATGATAATTAATAATCAAAACTAAGATTATTTTAGTATTTTTCAAGCTGTTTCTGAAAGTAAATATTTTGTACATATATTACCTGTATCAATAGCACCTAAATTAAAAAAAAAGAAATTTTAGTTAAAGGTTACGAAACTTGAGTAAAATATATTAAGAAAAATTAAGGAGTGACAGACTGCTTTCAAAAGATTTTATATTTAATACCACATAAAGTATTCTGTCTTTAAATCAAAATAATTGTTGGATTTCAAATCAATCCAATTATATTTAAAAGAGTTCCTTTACACCAAAGAAAGGATTAAACTGATATTGCCTACACCTTGACATGGTTACTAGCAATTTTTAAAACAGAACCATCTTACTAAACACTTACCATTAGCAAGTCCTTGAACTGAAAATAAGAGAAAGAAATGCTTACAAAGAGTCAAAAAATATTTAAACACTTTTGTGTATAATTCTTAAAATAAACAAATACATTCATTCTTTATTTCACAATAATTTCAGATGTTTTTAAGTACAAATATCTACTTTAAAGCAGAAAAATATGTTCTTGTGATATATGCCACAGAAAAAGCAGTCTTACCTCCTCCAGTGAGGGCTGTAGAAAAGTAAAAAAGAATTGGATATAATATAACGGTACATCTACTATAATTAGAGTTGAAAATATTAACTTTTCTATTTCATGCTTACTTTTGATCAGTCCTTCTGTAAAAATGAAGAATTTTTTCATATTTTTAGTTTAGAACACAAAATAAGAGGTTATATGAAATGTTTTTTTAATATCGTATTCTTTTATTCTACTTCTGTGAACCTTAGTATTCTTTCTATTTAGGGGAGAGTTGCTCAAAGCGGATATATCGCCCAAAACTGGTAGGGGCTCGTATACTCCCGGATGAAACCCGAGTGTCAAAGTATGGGTATGCTGTGATCAACCGAGAACTCCCAAATTTCCATCAACTCCGATAGAACATCATATTTGTAGTATGAGGTAGCTAGGCGCAATATAAAAAAATGACAATTCTATTAAAGAAATTAAGATATGTTCCTTTTGAATCGTCAAAATTTAATACATTTACCATGATAATTTTATTTACCATTCGATAATTTTATATTACTTTGACACAATCTAACTTTAAAATACTGTGAAAGAACCGGCGTTTTTTATATTTCTGTGGTTTTAACCCCCCTTTAAGTAAGTAAGGAGCTTTAGGGCCTAGCGGGTAGGGCAAAGCAGGTAGTATGGAAGATTAAACGAAAATAATTTTTTATGATAGTTAGGTACGTAAGTAAAGTCTCAAACATTAGCTGATTTACTGGGAGATCATGGGGGTCAGAATCCGCCTTAATTTTTAAGGATATGCCATTCTTTCATTGTAAGTAATGTTTAAAGATCAATTAGGGACAGAATGCCCTCAAAAGTGTCTAAGGGGCCATTCATTAATTACGTAAGGATAATTTTGGCAATTTTTGACTCCCCCTTACGTAAGATTTTTCAAACCCCTCCCCCCTATTCTTACGTAAGATTCCGTTTCGTTTTTCATAAGAATAAAATGTTAGAAAAGGATCAGTTACACTAAAACTTTCAGTTTGATGTAAATCGAAGATTTTTATTTTTTAACAGATTTCAAGTAATATTCTTGCTAAATTAAAAATTAAAGCTTCGATAATATACTGAGATCGTCAGCATTTTTAAGTTTTTCTGGGGTTATTCACTAGTTATTTGATTAGAATTATTGGAATTTGTTTACATTAACTTGGAAAATCTTAAGTAAGAATGGGTTTGAGCCCCCACCCCCCAAGTAAGGGTATGTAGAGATTCCACCAACCCCCCTCGGGACTCTTACGTAATTAATGAATGGCCCCTAACTTGACCCTCAGGGTCCTCCTCCTATATCTGTTCTTATTCTCAACATTAGTTCAAAAAAATATCAATTTGATTTTTCTCGTTTGTAGTGCCTACCCGATTTGCCCTTAATGGGTTTACCGCTTTGGGCCACCTATTTCGCAAAGCGTTTTTTTATGAAAGTTTCTTTTTCAGTAATAAATTATTTTTTGGCTTAATCCGACAATATCGGGTATTTTTATTTTACAGCTCGATAACTCATCCATCATTTAAAATCAAATTTGTAATTTTAACCAAACAATAAATATGATTTTTGAGCTTTCAAAGTTAGCATACCCGCTTTGAGCTACTCTCATCTACATCTTTTAAATCTATTTTTATATTGGCTGAAAAAAAATGCATATCTTTAAATTTGTCTCTTAGACATATGAAATTTGTAGTTATTTTATGTTGATGGGATGTTCTTTAGAGTCCCAGAATCAAAACAAAAAAGTTAAGCTTATCATGTTTCACTGAAAGAGTTGTAAATTAACTGAATACATATGTTAAGAATAGTTTTAATCAACATTCAGGTTTGAGATATACGATACAGTTCTATTTTTCATAAATTAAATTACTTTTATTTTTAGAAATAATCTTATTTTATTACTTTTACATAAAATATTGTGCTTTGAATAATTAAATAGTTTAACCCCTCCCCCTAATGGTGAAGTAGGCATGTAAGTACCTCAGGGTAATAAATGTTAGAATATAAAAATTAAGGCACTAAACAAATTTAATTTAATGTTGAAGTTAATAAAACTTTGAATACAGAAAAGGAATTAATGAATTTTATTAAATTTTTTTTGCAAAAATAAGCCTTAAATGCAACAACAATAACATCCATTCCCACTTACCCATCCTACCCTTACCTACCCCATCCTATCCTTACCCTTTGTAGTAAATATAAAAGCGAAAGCAACCAGTATTAAATTGAGCAAAACCAGTTTTTAGATAACTCTAGTTGAACCCTGCTATAGTGAACGATATATAGATATAGTTATAAATTCATAACAACCGAGTGTCCAGTGTCCACTCTAACCAATTTTTTTTTAAATATTTATCAAAACCGAGCATTTAACGTCCTGGGTTTACTTTAGCAGGGTTTGACTGTTGTAGACATGGAGCTGAGAAGAAGCTTTACCATTCTGTTCTGAAAAGGAAAAACAATGTTTTAGATCGTGTTTAATAAAATGTTCCAATTAAAATTAAATGGAGAAACTGTCTGTAATTTACTTAAAATTAAATATGATTGATTTTTTTCCAAATTTGTATTAAAAAATTGTTTCTTTCTTTTGGAATTTATTTTAATATATTTATTTAAAAAGTAGAACTAGAAATAAGAAGGAAAATAATAAGAACAACTGAAACCTTTCTATTTTTATAAGCTATAATTTTGTTCAAATTTATTAATTTGGTTTAATAATAAATTAAGAAAGCTCTATAAACTCTCCTGTGATATAAGCCATGTTGGATAGTTTTTATGACATTTTAATAAAATAATTTACTTCTTTGTATCAATGATTAAAATGTTTTCTTCAAATTACAATCATTAAAGATTCTTTGGAGTGCTTTTGTAACTTCTTACCCATTTGTTTCCTGACTGCAAAAAAATTAATTTTATTTAAAACAACAAAACATAAAATATCGCACTTATTCAGATATTGATTTCCATTTTGTTTTAAAAGGAAATTCTACTATATTTTATACCTTAACTTTGTTTACAGTTATATATTTGTGTACTTAACTATAAGTTGACATTAGCTATATGCTTTTCCATTGTAATTTTAAAGTATGTTAACATAAAATTTATTTCATACTCTTAAAAATATATTAAGGAAAACTGCTTACCTCGTCGACGATGATGGTGAGGATTCCCTAGAAAAGAAGATAAGATAAAAGTTAGAAGGGAAATTTTCTGAGTAATAAATTGTGAAATTTTTTGGTTCAGCCAATGCATTGTCTAATGTTGGGTCATTTTATTTCTGTCGCGATTCACATTCGTAAAAGCAAAACGCTACACTCTTAAAACGACAGTCTCAAAAATGAGTAAAAATTACTCAAATCTGAGTATGTCACGCACTCAAACAGGTTCCGATCCAAATTTACTCAAATTTGAAAACATTTGTATGTACTCATTTTTGAAAATGGGCAGATACTCAAAAATAAAGCATTATGCACTCATTTTTAATTCGTCCAAGACATCCTTATAAAGAAGGTGCAACGTGCTAAAGTTATGATGACCATATATACACGTTACTATGACGTGGGAAGTAGACCAGTAAGTTGAGTGTGACGTCACAATGTTGTGTTACACGTTATTACACTAAATTTATTCTACTTATTTAAATTTAAACAACGAAATGATTACAAACCTATTATTAAGTATACCATTTTGTTGTATTTCAAAATATGGTTTGTCGACACATGCACCGATATTTGAAAAAAATATAATAGAAATTAACTTAAGCAAACAAGTGATAAAACTTAAATAACATTTTCCAATTACAAAAAGAAACTTTTGTAGAAAATATAATTTACCACCAGCTGGAACTAAAAAAAATCACAATTTTGTGAGTGAATTGAAAGTATAATACAATTAGTTTTAAAAATTACGGATACGTATAGAATGTCATCCAATATGGTTATTATCAATATAGTCCACTGAAAATAGCGAAAAAAAGGGCCGAACCTCGGACAAATTGCAATAAAAGGTTTCTCAACGGTTTTCACTTAGGAATGACCTCAATAATAACATACAAAAAATCGGCCAAAATCGGCCGGGGGGAAGTTTAATTTTTTTTAAATTTTTTAAAAATATCCGAAAAAATATTTCAAAAAATCAAATTATAAAAATAGAGACTTATGATACATGTTTATAGGCTATTTTTCAGTGCTGAATACGAATATACCATTTAAATTTTAAAAAATTTAAAATTTCAATTTTTAAAAATTAATTCAAAATTTGGAAAGTCGAAAAAATTAAAACATCGCTCAAAACCACAAAATAATTGCAAAAGAAATAATTTAAACGGTTTTCAATTAGAAATGACTTAAATAATAACATACTAAAAATGGAAGAAAATCGGACAATAAAAAGTTTAATTTTTTTCAAATTTTTAATTTTTTTGGCCTCAAAAATCGATCTTTTTAAAAATTCTTGTTAAAAACGTTTGAGGCATTTACCAAGGTCATTTTTCCATGGATGTTGTAGGTATATACCTCTATAACATAAAAAAACCACAATTGGTGATTAAATCATTAGTTAATTAATTAATTTATAAAAATTAACGTTGAAAATACAGGTAGAATCTTTCAATCAAGTAATAAGGAAAATATTTAGACAATATTTGGTAATAAATCATTTTAAAAATAATTAAATTGAAAAAGGACAAAATATCTCTCTATATTAAAAAAAAGTAACAGTGACCGCCGCCGCCGCTGTCGCCGCCGCCGCCGCCGCTGATTTTGAAAATTTTATTTTTGAACATTTTGAACTCTAACTACGCAAAAACTATTCAAAGGAATTTTATGAAATTTTGACGATTGGTAGACAAATGCATGATAATCATTTTCGTTCCAAAACCTAATTAATTAGATAATTAGTTCTGGAGTTATTTAATGGCAAAGTCGAAAATTATTTTTTTCTGCTGCGAGTTCGCCTCCAGCAAAATCTATTTACAGCAGAAACGTGATTTTTTGCATACACATACTCTTAGGCATGAATTTTTGCACCTCATCGCTCTTTTTTCGAATTTCGAATTAGTTTTTGAGTAATTTAATTTTAAAGTTTCGAAATTTTTGACAATTTTTCGATTTTTTCGTTATAAAATAAAAACTAATCATGATAGAGGTACAATATTTTAGACACATATACAGTTATTTTTTATAAAAATATTGGCGTTTCGTTTTTTAAAAAATTCGAATCAGTTTTAGAATTATTGAGATTCAAAGTTTCAATTTTTTCTTCTCTTTCTGGGCTTTCACTAGGGAAACAGCTTATTTTTATGAGTCTTATTTCTTTAATTTCCGACGATTCACTAGACTAGATGTTTACGTGCATATTAAAAATTTAAAGTTTCTTAAAGGCTTGTTTTACTCTAAGTTGGTTGATGATGATTGGTAGACTTGCTTGATATTTTTAAAAACATTTCTATTCAATAATTGAAGAAAGAAGAATTGAAGTTAAGAGATGAATATTTTAGAAACAGTTTTATTTTGATATCTTCGAGGGAATGAATGATTCGAATTAAATCATTGATAAACTAGAGAGATGAGTAGCTTCGGTATCAAAGGAGCATTAACTAAGCCGACGAGCCTGGATTGTTGAGATGAAACAAGCGAGCTCTGCTCGCTAAGATCGCGAAGCGATCTTCAAAGAACTGCGAAGCAGTTCCGGGGGTTGGTGAGCGATAGCGAGCAGGGGGCAGAGCCCCCTAGTCTTTCAAAAAATTAAAATTTTAAATTAATTTAAAAAATTTAAATTTTTTAAAATTTTTAAATTTTGTAGTATATGCATGTGATACATGTCTCTAGGCTATATTTTAGTGCTGTTTACGAATATCAAGCCAACTTTTCAATAAAATTTAAATTAACTGTGGAAAAATTGAAGCATTTTTCTCAATAATTTTGTTTTTTATGCTTCAATTTTTCCACAGTTAATTTAAATTTTATTGAAAAGTTGGCGTGATATTCGTAAACAGCACTAAAATATAGCCTAGAGACATGTATCACATGCATATACTACAAAATTTAAAAATTTTAAAAAATTTAAATTTTTTAAATTAATTTAAAATTTTAATTTTTTGAAAGATATTTTGTCCTTTTTCAATTTAATTATTTTTAAAATGATTTATTACCAAATATTGTCTAAATATTTTCCTTATTACTTGATTGAAAGATTTTACCTGTATTTTCAACGTTAATTTTTATAAATTAATTAATTAACTAATGATTTAATCACCAATTGTGGTTTTTTTATGTTATAGAGGTATATACCTACAACATCCATGGAAAAATAACCTTGGTAAATGCCTCAAACGTTTGTAACAAGAGTTTTTAAAAAGGTCGATTTTTGAGGCCAAAAAAATTGAAAATTCGAAAAAAATTAAACTTTTTATTGTCCGATTTTCTTCCATTTTTAGTATGTTATTATTTAAGTCATTTCTAATTGAAAACCGTTTAAATTATTTCTTTTGCAATTATTTTGTGGTTTTGAGCGATGTTTTAATTTTTTCGACTTTCCAAATTTTGAATTAATTTTTAAAAATTGAAATTTTAAAATTTTTAAAATTTAAATGGTATATTCGTATTCAGCACTGAAAAATAGCCTGTAAACATGTATCATAAGTCTCTATTTTTATAATTTGATTTTTTGAAATATTTTTTCGGCCATTTTTTAAAAATTTAAAAAAAATTAAACTTCCCCCCGGCCGATTTTGGCCGATTTTTAGTATGTTATTATTGAGGTCATTCCTAAGTGAAAACCGTTGAGAAACCTTTTATTGCAATTTGTCCGAGGTTCAACTCTATTTTCAGTGGACTAATATGGTTCAAATCAATTTAATCCCATTTATGTAAGTTTCTTTTTTATTTGTTACATTGCTTTTACAATCTAATTAATACCTATGCAACTTTTGTGATGTATTTTACTTGAAATTCATTAAGTAAAACAATAGAATTAAGATTAATAGCATCTTCCAATTATCATCATATCTAACATATCCTCAACATAATATCTAGGTACATTTATTCTGATGTTTATGATGGTTTTATACGATCAACTACAGCTATAAAATAATGAAAAATCCTTAAAACCTGCAGTTTGCTCACTCAATCAATCACATTTGAAAATGAAATACTTTAAATTAAATATCCGTATATAATTAAAATTTGTATCTATCAATCGTCACTTGAAACAAGGGGATATTTAAAACTGTTAGTTTCAAATATTACTTTTTATCACATCACCATCATTACAAAACCATGTAAATATTTTTATTCGATAAGTGTGCATTTTAATATTCTCTAAAGCACAGAGAACAAACTCCACTACCAAAAAATCTGAAACTTAGTCATTATTTTTTGCAATACAATGTATTATACAGGGTGTATCTGAAATGGTGCAACATGCTTTCAGGGATGATAGTACTCATCAAGACGAACAAGAATCGGTATAGAAAGAGGGGTCCCAGACCAAATCCCAGGGAGTTAAAAATGGAGCGACACCCCAAAAAAATCATTGAAAAATTCAAATTGTAGAAAAACTGCTATTGATAAAAACTTAATTATGGTCTCAAAAATTGTGGTTTAATATGATCTTTAAAATAACTTCAAAAGTCTTCACTTTAAATTTTTTTTATTATGAAAAAAGTTAAAAAACACAAAAAAATGTGAAAACTCTGCCAAAACCTTATTTTGTATTTCGAAATCCTTAACTTTTGATTTGATAATCTGAAAGATCATAGTTGAAAACCCTCAAGTCCAAAGTTTCACGTAAATACAATCAATATTAAACGCTTGAGATCCTGTTAAAGTTTGTTTTTTGCGTGCGCTAACAGCTGTTCTGGAAACAGCTCTAGAAAACTGCTTGCGCACCCAAAAAACAAACTTTAACAGGATGTCAAGCGTTTAATATTGATGGTATTTACTTAAAACTTTGGACTTGAGGGTTTTCAACTATGATCTTTCAGATTATCAAATCAAAAGAAAGGATTTCGAAATACAAAATAAGGTTTTGGCAGAGTTTTCACATTTTTTTGTGTTTTTTAACTTTTTTCATAATAAAAAAATTTAAAGTGAAGACTTTTGAAGTTATTTTAAAGATCATATTAAACCAAAATTTTTGAGACCATAATTAAGTTTTTACCAATAGTAATTCTTCTACAATTTGAATTTTTCAATGATTTTTTTGGGGTGTCGCTCCATTTTTAACTCCCTGGGATTTGGTCTGGGACCCCCCCTTTCTATACCGATTCTTGTTAGTCTTGATGAATACTATCATGCCTGAAAGTTTGTTGCACCATTTCAGATACACCCTGTATAACTTTTAATCTGAAACATCCAAATTTCAAAAAGTAGTTTAGAAATATACCTCCATCAGGGGCTGAAAAATTTATAAACAGATTAATAGAATAACCTCATAATTTTACAGTCATAAAAATTAAAATCATAAAATTACACGTAATAGAATGAAACTGGTGCATTAGTTTTGAAAAATTATCTTTTAACATATCACTTCATTTTATAATAGAATATACTATTTTCTGTATCGTCGAAATATTTCCTTTACTTTAAAATATTAAAACAAAAAAAATCACCCATGAAAATATTGATTTTGTTAACTAAAATTTTAATAAACTAAAACAAATATCAACCTTTATTTTTTCTGTTTAAACATATTAGATTCAGTTGATACTCACAAAAACTTAATAAAATTAATTAAATATCTTTTAATTTAACCCTTTAAAAGCAAAGAATTACTGTTATCCAAATTAAGCAAAAGGAAAGATTTGGTTATTTTTTCATTTTTAACTGCTTTTAAAATCCTAATAATATTATTGAAGTTCTTTTTTACGTATTAGAGAAGGGAATTGTTTTGTAGTAATTTTTGAAAAATACCTTCAGATGAAACTGTAAGGAAATAATATCCAGTTAGCTTATATAAAAACTTTTATTTCTCGTATTTTTTATAAACTTGCTTAGTACAAGTTTTCATATTACATGAACTAAAAACTTTTTGACCAGTTTTATTAATAGTAATTAAAACAATATTACCATCATTGTACACTATGCAAATCATACATAATATTTTCAAACATTAGTTTATACAGAAAATTTCACGTTATCTTTAAAAATTATAAAAACTTCTAGTATAAAACCTTAAGGCATTTGTAAACACTTTCAAACAATTTCAACTGTGTACACAGTAAACAATTTCGGGTAAATAAAACCTTACTTGAAGCTGCATCTATAAAAGTAATAAAAGCAATTAGTAATATCAAAGAAAAAAGTGAAGAAGTAAGTTTAAAATGTAATTAAAGGCACAAAGACTTAAATATAATTAGAGTTGTTCCTCAATAAGTAAGGAGAACACGGTAAGTGAGAAATGAATATCACTTACGATTTTCAGCAGCATAAGCCAACATCAGTATCCCTGCACAAACCAATATAACTTTTAAAGACGTCATTTTGAACTGAGATAGGTTGGCAGAGACTTCTAAACTGAAGGCTTTTCTCACCTGAGAGTGGACCGAACTGTACGAAACGCACCCAAAGAATTCGATATAGACTTTTATTTCCTAGGTTGTTCAGCTGTACCAAAAGCACATAAAACTTGTGAAGATTGAAATCAAACAAAACCTCCGTAAATTATAAGAGCGCATTCCATTTCCAAAGAAACGTATTTCAAATAAATTCTGGTTTTATTTTGGTACTTCAGGTTTCTTATCCAATGATGCAAGTGGGGTGGTTGAATATTGCTATAGTTTTTGGGTTAGAATGAACTATGAGTATGGTTCTTGGTATTGGGGTTGTAAAGGTTGTCAGTTCAATATTTTCATCACGTTTTTTGAGTGTGGAAATGCATTAATGGCATATTTGGTAGTAAAAAAGTTTATTTATGAAATAAAATATTTTAACATTTTATAATAATTTTGACCCTTTAAAAACCAGAGTGGTACAGGTTAGATATTTACTGTAGTTTTATTTTTGCAAGTGTGTTCATTTTAATTTTTAGATAGGTCTTAAAAAGTTAATTCTGTTATAATTTTTAATTCGTTGGTGTCGTTATATAACAAAATAAATTACGTACGGTCATAGTTAAATGTTTCCACCATTTAAGGTTGAATTTCCCAGTGAATAAACAGTTTGTTAATAACATAATCTCAAATAATAAGAAATTTAATTGATTTAATGAGCTCACACAATAAAATTTAGTAGTTCCAGGAAAATCTTATACATGTGGGACAATCGTTCATTCAAGTTAATTTTTTAAACAAAAAAGAGACCGACTTCAAAAAATGCGCTTAAAAGTATGAAATAATTTTTATCCAAAAAAACCAACAGTACTACCTACTATTTTTTTAATTTTTGAAGTCGAAACACTTTCACAATAAAATGACATATCTCTCTATAAAATATGAAAACAGAACACGTTATTAACAGATACCATAATCCAAAAGAAGTTGATTTACAATTAAAACCACAGTTTATAGTACTTAAGTTTTTTTTCCTATTTGAAACAGAAAAGGATTAAATAATTTTCTTCTCAATTTATGGTAACCCCCGTGTGCTCCCGATTCTAACAAGTCCATTCAGACTTTACTGACTGATGCGGGGTGATCGGATCAGTCATAAAAATGCGTGTTTGAAATTCTTTTTGAAAAACTGGTAGCAGAGGTGACGATTTTTAAAAAGGGAAATTTGTTAATGTATATTTAGGAATAGAATGTATGGATTTTTGGTAGTTCTGGTGGTATCATTTCTAATCGAAATAGCAGTTAGAAAAGAAGACCGCAAACGACGATTTTTGTTAATTTTTTTCGGCTGCTTCAAAATCTTAGAAGAATGCATTATTCATGGCTAATAAAAGTTTTGCTGTATTTTTACATTAATATGTCAAAGTTTTAAAGTTAACCGATAAGTTTAGATGGGAAATTTTGATCTCAAACATAACATATTGCAAAAACCTCTTTCAGTATTGTTGCCCCCTCTTGGACCCAAAAATTTTCTCAAAATGAGTTAAAACCCTACTTTACCAGTCAACTACCAGTCAAATTTCAAAATTTTTTCTGGGGGAGGAACTCCATGTGGAACCCCTGCGGTTCCACAATGGAATCTTGCTTGACACTTTTGAGAAAATACCCAAAATTTTGTGTCAAAAGATAAAAGTGATGGACCCAAAAAGGTTCTCAAAATTAGTTACATCCTTGCTTTTAAAGGTCGAATTTTAAAATTTCTTCTGGGGGAGGACCCCCATACCCCCCAGTGGTACCATAAGGGGATCTTCCGTGATACTTTTTAAAAAATCCCCAACGTTTTGATATTTTGTGTCAAAAGGTAAATACCCCACCTTTAACCCATTAATGCCCAACTTTTTATTTTACTTAAATATTTGGTAAAAACATAGTAAATAGCCCCAAAACAACTGGAAAAATAGTGAAAAAAATTCCAGGTTAAAATTTTAATTTCTACACCAAAATTAAAAAACGTCCCTAAAAAGGGACGTCAGGCACGAATGCCCCCCTGTTTTTTCCCTATAGTAAACGCATGGTAGAAAACAGTTTTAAAGCCTCAAAAACATCTTCTACCTTTTTAAGTGCAGCAGAAGTGATCGGAACCATACTGCAACATGAATATGAACAAAAAGTATTAATTATTTATCCAATTAATTGTAAAAGTAACCTTAATTAACGTAATTTGAGCATTTTTTATGCTCTAAAGCACGTTTTTTCCTCCCAAATCTATGTTAATTGCAAATTAATTAAGATTTTTAATTGAGAAAGACATTCTATGTTTATATGTGACCTAAAGTTAAGTAATAATTACTTTTACACACCTCAAATCCATCAGAATATCTCAATTTGTGAAGTTTAAGTCTTTCAAATGCCCATACTTTTTTCATTTTATTTAACTTTATTGTGCGGAACACCAATTTCTCCCCAAATATAAAGCATTAGTGGGATGTGCATTAGCAAGCGAGATGATATAGATTGATCTGCAGTATAGAACACAATGATTAACGACATCTAATTAGAAAAAAAGGCGAAAATTTATCACAAAAGCGACTTTTTTGGCAATTTTAATGACAAAAAGTCATTATAACTAATAATTATTAAACTTTTAATTAAAATATAGCTGGAATATATTTGCATAATTAATAAATATAGTAAAATAATTAATTTATTCCTTATAATTAATACAAATTATTTAATTCCTTATAATTTAAGACTTTTTATTCCATTAATTTAGCAGAAATAACAGTATTTTCCCAACAAAAATAAAAAAAATAATAAAATTATTAGCTAAAATTAACGTAATTTTATAAATATCAGTTATTTAATTAATTTCATAAGATTCGAACGCGTTTTTATGAAAAAAAATAAAGAAACACTAGCATTTCACTATGGGGAAAACCACGGGGGCATTCGTGCCTGACGTCCCTTTTTAGGGACGCTTTTCGAGGGTCCAAAATAAGGTCAAGATAAAATATTTTGGAAAAACAAAAAAACACCCCAACTGATTTTATGTATAAACAGTAATATATATCGGCATTGAAGTTTTTTTTAAATAACAACTAAGATTTTTAAGCTTTTTCTTTTGAAATTTTTAAAAAAGCACTTTTCTGAAATATTCTATCTTCCAACTTTGAAAAAAGTGAAAAAAATTTTAAATTCTGCTTTCTTCTTGTGTTCTTTATGTTCTATGAAGATCAGAGATACATCAGTACAAATTTTGATTCAAAGGAACAATTTTTGTAGAAATAGGAGGATTTTTAAAAAACGTCCCTAAAAAGGGACGTCAGGCAGTAATGGGTTAAGCAATAGACTTTAAAAGTAACAAGGGTGTACTTTCTTGAAACTGGAAATGAAATAGAGGGGGCGGCAATAAATCGATATGCACAGGGCAGCAAAAAACTTAAATACGGGCCTGAGGATAAAAATTTGGGGGCGTCCCCTAAAAAATGGAAAACAGATGTCAAATTTGAGTTCAGGAGGTCATTTTACACAAGATTCGTCTGAAATTCAGTCAGTTGCAGTTTGAATTTTTTTTGTATAGCAGTTAACTCTTAAGTACGGCATATTGAACCCTTCCGCGGGTGCTTCGGGGGCGCTTACACCTCAACCGCTTTTAGTAAAGATAATTTCTGCCCTAAAACAATGTTTTAAAGAATATAACAAAAGAAATAAGACATAAAAGCTAAGGTTTATTGAAACACATGTAATTTTGATAGAACTCTAAAATTCATTAATTCCAGGAAAATGTCCTATCATTTTAAAATTAATACAAATTATCAGAATTTGATGTTCTAGGTTTCTTAATTTTTTCCAAATTTTTGGTAATATGATTATGTAAATTTGTGTAATGATTCCTCAATTCACTGACCATACGACGAATTACAAGAAACTCCTTTTCGTCAAGCTCCATAACTGCTCTTTTGTAATCCTCAACATAAGGATCATCGACTATCTTAGTGACTATATCCCCTCTATCCAGAAAATACTTAGATATTTTGTTCAAATATGACGATGCGTCAATTTCAATTCCTTCGATAACAGCCAAGGTTTCTTCCTGAATCTCAACTCCAAAATTATTACCATCTTCTATCTTTGGTATAAGCAATAGGATCCAGAGTTTTAAAACATTAGTACTATCGACAAGCTCCTGTATGTGCGGTTTCAGTTGATCAATTATTGAAATTATTAGACTATTTGAAGGCATGTCCTCCTTTGAGTGGTTTTCAACATCTATTTGCTGCCTAAACTGGAAAAGAAGACTACCACTTAACTTCCGCTTCTTGGATGCAGCTTCCTCATTTTTGTTGCTTTTAGTAGACGTTTTGGGGGCAATTAAGGTAACATCACTACGAACATTTGGTAAATTGGTGATCGAGAATTGGGAAGATTGCAGCAAGACATCAAGCTCCAGTATTTTCTTTGGAAAATGGTCAGTCACCAAAACCTCGGCTTGGTTATTTATATTATCCTTGTATTCAAAAAACATTTGCTTCTGTACAGTTCCATCCATTATCAGTCTTAATGGGAAATCAATTTTGCATTTAAGTAAATTAGCTGAAAAATTAAAAACAAATTTGCAGAACGTGTATTTACAATTTTTCTTTCAAAATTATTTAAATTGATCATTGAAAAAAGGTAATTGACCTCAAAATCTACGGAAGGTATCAGTCTTGATCATTATTTCAATTTTAAAAATGTAAAATGTTGCAATTTTAAGAATATTTTATCGTATGCTGAAAAATTTACATCACAAATATTTGAAAAAAACTCGCACAAAATAATTACCTGTCCATTCTAAATATATTTCCAAATATATTCATTAAAATAACATAAATATCAAAATAAAAATAATCAAATTATAATTATCAAATTTTTAGGCTTTTCTGAAAGTCTGAATTTATTGAAATATACTTAAAAAACTAGTGCAACAGGGTCTAGGCACTGAGCTATAAAACAAACCCAAGTGGCTCGCCCGCAAAACCCACTGTCTTTTTTTTGGGAGAGCTGTACTAGAGGTATTGCCTTTGCCTAGCACCACTGAGCTATAAAACAAGTTTGTTTTATAGCTCAGTGTCTCTAGGCAACACTGAGCTATAAAACAAACTTGTTTTATAGCTCAGTGGTGCTAGGCAAAGGCAATACCTCTCTGTCAAACCAAAGATACTAAAAGGGTCACGTGATTTTGACAGGAGATGGAATTATTTCGGAGGGAAGTAAGGAAGAAATTGATGGGCAGTTGATTGAAAGCGGAGAAGACATTTGCTTGCTTACTGGAAGCCGCTTTGTATTTTACTTTCTAGCTTTTTTGGAAGCTAAGATGTGGCTAAGATGAGTTCGCGCGCTTACGAACCTTGTTACATTTTCGACACTATTAATCACGAGGTCAATCGTAAAGGCTTCGTCAAAGAGGGGATATGGGGATATATCTCCCTCACACTTCTAATTAGATTGTTTAAGGGTAGGTTTACAACATAGTAATAAATTTTAGGAAATAAATAATTAGTCATTTGGAACAAACTAACTTATTTATTATACTATTTTACACTTTCAACATTATCTTCAAACACACATAACAAAAACTAAATACAAAAAACAGGCATCTATGATTTTTTTTGCACATTTTCTTGCATCATAGAAGATATAATACGATCGACGATAAAAAAAAGTGATATCACATTCTGTAAAATTTGTTTTGAAGCACTATCGAAGGATTTACCGTAAAAACTTGAAGCCATTAAAAATAAGAGGATCAAAAATCTTAAGAAGGAAATTCAATTTTTTTGTAGTATACCTGTTTAATTAAAATTCATTCGTTCAAAATTCAAACAATTTCAAGGCTTTTAAAAATTTGAAAAGAAAAATCTAAAGTAGTAACAGTATTTTTCTCTCTGTCCAGGCTTGGACGTGGCTAGTTCACAGGAGCGGTGGTATGAGGACGAATGAAAAATCATAAATTTGTATTTTTATTATCTAAAAAGTGTTCTTAGATCATAAATAGTTGGGTGGCTTTTTACAAAAAAACTGCAAAATGTGATACTTTCATGAAAATTTCAGGGATCTTAGGTAATCATATAAGAACTAAAAAATCGATGGGAGCCCAAAATTTTAGGGCGTGGTTTGACCGCTATGACGTCATAACAAGATGGCGACCGCGGGCCTATATTCGGTTCTTTTAATGATAGAAAGACATTTTTGGGGTCAAATATTATGTTTTAAGGGTCAAAAAACATGATTCTGATGACGAAATGTGCAATTCGTTTTAAAAATTAACTAAAATTCAACAAAAGCTCGAAATAGTAATACAGTCCATCGCCAGTTGCGTCAAAAAAAATTGATTGAAAAGTTATTTTTTCGACGGTTTTATATGTTTTTCGGGGTGCTAATTCCGAATATCTAGTTCACTTCCACGTGAAAGGTCGGCTTCATATCAAAAAACGCAAAAATATGCGAAAAAATCGCCAAATTTTTACTCTATCTTCGGATTTTCGCTTATATTTCAAAAAATATTAGTTTCTAGAAAATTATTTAAATTACAAAGTTGGAGTAAACAAAATTTCCTACAAAATGCACTACTCAGTTTTTATTTTCCGAACAATAGTTTTCTCGTTATAACGCATTGAAAAAGAGATCATTTTAACACAAGATAATTTAAACAGAGGATGTTTATTTCTCTGTTTTTCAGTGTGTCATTACGGCAAAACTATTCTTCGTAAAACAAAAATTGAACAGTGCATTTTGTAGGAAATTTTGTTTACTCCAACTTTGTAAATTAAATAATTTTCGAGAAACTAATATTTTTTGAAATATAAGCGAAAATCCGAAGAAAGATTACAAATTTGGCGATTTTTTCGCATATTTTTGCATTTTTTGATAAGAAGCCGACTTTCCGCTTAGAAGTGAACTAGATATTTGGAATTAGCACCCCGAAAAACATATAAAACCGTCGAAAAAAATAACTTTTCAATCAATTTTTTTTGACACAACTGGCGATGGACTGTATTACTATTTCGAGCTTTTGTTGAATTTTAGTTAATTTTTTAAACGAATTGCACATTTCGTCATCAGAATCATGTTCTTTGACCCTTAAAACATAATATTTGACCCCAAAAATGTCTTTCTATCATTAAAAGAACCGAATATAGGCCCGCGGTCGCCATCTTGTTATGACGTCATAGCGGTCAAACCACGCCCTAAAATTTTGGGCTCCCATCGATTTTTTAGTTCTTATATGATTATCTGACATCCCTGAAAGTTTCATGAAAGTATCACATTTTGAAGTTTTCGGGCATTTTTATGTAATAAGCCACCCAACATAAAAACAAAAATAAAAAACCCTTATGACCGCTCCTGTGAACTAGCCACGACCTTTTGGGTCGGGATTATGTATGGCGCAAGTTCAGAGGTGCGGATGCGCCAAGTTTTTAGCAGTAAACATGACTAATATGGTAACCCTAACTAATGTTAAAAGAGTCATTTGGCTTCTAAATATGGCGCCAAATAGCCAAAATTCGCCAATCATCCGCACCTCTGAACTTGCGCCTCATGTATTTCATGGCATTTACAATATGCGGGGTAAAATTGTGACAAGGCGATTATTATGAGGGTTTTCAAAATATTAAAACATCAACTTATAAAAGCTGGAGATAAACCAGTGGACTTAACGAAACGGTAATACATTCCGTTCAATTTCGATCTAAGACGGAAAAAATCATAAATAGTGTCAAAAATGTAACAAGATTCGTAAACCAGCGAACTCATTTTAGCTTCCAAAAAAGCTGGAAAGTAAAATTCAAAGCGGCTTCCAGTAAGCAAGCAAATGTCTTCTCCGCTTTCAATCAACTGCCCATCAATTTCTTCCTTACTTCCCTCCGAAATAATTCCATCGCCTGTCAAAATCACGTGACCCTTTTCGTATCTTTGGTTCCACAGTAGTACAGCTCTCCCAAAAAAAAAGACAGTGGGTTTTGCGGGCGAGCCACTTGGGTTACGAAGACAAATAAGGTGTCATTTTTCGTGTTATGATGTATATTCTTTAAACCAAAAAAATTTCGAGTCCTTAGTGGGTCGTCTTCATATCATATTAAATGAAGCACTAACTTTTTTTTTCAATGGGAACCCCCAATTATTAAGAGGTTTTTTGAAAGGCCATCCCTCCAAACCCTTAAATACCCAATTTCATCCAGATTGATTCACAAAATTTGTTTTCAAAAAATAAAAAAATTAATTTTTAAAATCGTGTAATATTTTTATGGTAATAGATTCTGATAGTAATTTTATGTAGAAAGCCAAAATTTCAATTGATTTTATCTAATAGTTTTTGATAAAAACGAACGAGAAAGAACATTCGCGGTATGCATTCGGCAACGGTATACCGCCCCTTAAGATTAAAGTTCGTTTTTATCAAAAACTATTAGGTAAAATCGATTGAAATTTTGGCTTTCTACATAAAATTACAACCAGAATCAATTACCATAAAATATTACACGATTTTAAAAATTTGATTTTTTTTTATTTTTTTGAAAAAAAAATTTTGTTAATCACGTAATACGGTAATTGTATTTTTTTAATATAGAGGTACAGTGGATTTGAAAACCAACTTTTATAATTATAAAGGGGCTAAAGATCTTGGAAGGGGCTAATGATTATGAAATAAAGCTCTTTGGGCCGTTTGAAAAGTAAAACAGCCACAAAAAAGTTTTGAAAAGCTATTGAATTTTTCAAAAAAAAATTCGAAAAACTTCAATTTTATCAATATTATTTTAAAGTTTAAAAAATCCTCCTCAAAAATTTTTTTTTGAAAATTCCCCTTATGTATATCTCCTTCTCAATAACTCTTTGGAGAGCACCAAACGGGAAAAGCTTCTTTTGAAATTTAGCTCTTAAAGTAGTGTTTCAGCTCATTTTGAGACCTTTTGGACAAAGAGAACATTTTCTTGTAAACCAAAGAATACTTGTAAATAGGGATAAATAGGGAAAATAGTTGTAAATAAACTAAGTTATGGGGGAGTGTGGGTCCTCCCGCAGAACATTTTCTTGAAAATTACCCTTTTACATTATTGTTTTATTTTATTTTCTAACTTTTTGGGGAATACCCAATAAATTTGCTACTGGTAAGCGGTAGAATTTTCAAGAGAAAACACTATAACTTTTTTTTTCAAATTTGACCCTCAAAATTAATGAGTATAAGATTTTTAACTGATTTGAGACTTTTTGGGTTACACCCAAAGTTCCTTGTGAAGCCTCGAGGATGGGGGTTGCCCCCTACCAATGATGATGTCCGGGCAGTCCAAGTCTGTCATCTCTCATTTTACTAACATAGATTTAAATCGCTTTTAGAGTGCACAAGCGTCTGTGCTTGACCCCCTAGTAGCTCAGCTCATACCAAATATGTGAAGCTTACGTAACTGCAAATGGATAATACTGTTCAACAAATTTGACCTTCAAAATTTTTTCCTTGATGAAAATAGTCATTTCTTATAGGGAGTTTTCACATGACGTCACATCCGGCGAAAAAAGTTTCGTTTCGGAATGCTGGTGCTCCAAACAGTGCCCATTTCCCATAGGCCGTAATGTAACAAATTTCTTTAATAATTTACATTTAAAAATATAGGAAGTTAACAGTCAATCAGAGGTACTAGTGATATTGAACACAGCTTTGTTTTGCTTTTTACAAAGTTTTAGATTGTAAATATTTGAAATATATTTGAAAACCTACATTTTAAAATGGAACCGATCATAAGCAGACGAGACGGCCATTCAATGAAGAAAATATTTATTGCAGGTAAGATACATTTTTATTTTTTAAATTAAGACAAAGATAGTTATTTTGTTTACGAATATGTATAGGAAGAACTGAACTGCCCAGTTATTGATAGTTTCAGCATAAATAAGAGTAATTGTGTACAATTGGTATTAGGACTTGGTGTTTAATTTATGTGTTTACATTTTGAACCTAATTGTTATAAATATCAAACATCCATTTAAATTTTCATTTAACAACAGTCTTCTGGTGCACACAATGTTCTCTTTTAAGATGTTTACATAAAACAAAACAAAGTGATCAGCAAAGCTTTCAGTCTGACAAAAGTAAACAAAATATTTGTTGGTTGTTATTTCTTTCTCATGCATTGTTATTTTATGTTGCATTGTTATTGAAAACAAAATGAATTTGTTAGAGAAAATATTTAGGCACAGCTTCGATAAGAGTCGACCAGCCACCATGTTTACCTACAGCTCAAATTAGATCTATATGGTTGTGTGTCATCATTTGAGCTGTGGGTTAACATGGCAGCTGGTCGACTCTTATCGAAGCTGTGTAATTAGCAATATTTAAAAACTGGAAGAAATTTCCACTGAATGATCTATTACTGGGCAATAAACTATGAAATTTTCTCTATATTATGCAGCGGAAACTATACATCATTTGCTAGTTGTTAATATTCTGGAAACTGACGTAGAACAGGGATCTCTAAATTTTTTGGTTCTCATGCCATATTTACTAATCAATGAAGTCCAGCAGGTAGACTTGGATAAAACCAAATACTTTCCTTGCACAAAATTTTCCTGAAATATTTTTTGCAAATTGATGTAAGCACCCATAATCCTTTAAATTTTGACCTCCTTAAAAGACATTATGACAGTCCCATTGTTCGCCCCACTATTGTAATAAATAAGGCTAAGCGCGCACTAGATACTTTTGTCACGGTGACAGAGACAAAATTATCACCCTGGCTATGGTTGTCCATAGCAAGAAGCTAGAGCAAGAGCACAGGCGACAAGACTCTTTGCCGATTGGCAAGAATCTCCCCACAGAAATGCATTGCTCTCGAGTGACTAGTGTTTTAAGTCGCCGTGACAGAAGTCTCTAGTGCGCGCTTAGCCTTATGCTTCTTGAGCAACAACACTAGGATCAATTAACATTTATTTTTTAACAAATATATAAATTATTGGATAAATTCCTATAACGTTCCAGCTAAATATCGCCAAGCTTTTTAAACGCCATATTCCAAAATCGACAAATTTTTCTGATTTTTATTGATAAACTGAACATTTATTAATCTAACTAAACTTTTTTATCAGTGAGTTTAAAATTATGTACCAATATTTCTACTTTTGGTGTCAAAAAGTGCATGGCTATATTTAGCGGAAACATTAATAGAATTGAACCAAATTATTTAAAAGATTTTCTGCAAAATTGGAAAGTTTTCTGCGCTTGGCATTTGTGTTGATATTCAAGGTGCAAAGAATAGTGTGCAAAATCTCCAATTTTGGACTATATATTAAATCTCGGTAACATTTTACTGTTATTTACACAAAAATATAATAATTACACATTTTAAAAATATAACAAAAATTAAGAAAAACACTTCTAGTTTAGATATTTTAATGATGTTTTATTTGATTTTTTGGATGATTAACTTGTGGCTTGTGTTCGGCTAATCCTAAAGTACCAAATAGGGATCTCGGATCTTGCATATTATCCTATTGTAATTGTCATACTAGGATAAAACCAAAAATTCTCGGCACATTAAAATATTTTCTGCAAAGTTATTAAGTGCCTCCAGACATTGAGTCACATTGTTTGCCTAAATATTGTTATAATACTTCTTAACAACAGTAGGGAGAAATCCAATTCATGGTACAGCTTTAGAAAGAGTCCCCAGCTGCCATGTTAACCCACAGCTCAAATGATGGACAGGCAATGATACAGATCTAAGTAATAGTATTATTAGGTCCTAAAAAATAATATTTGTATCTACATACTATTATTATATTTTAAGATCTAAAAGTATAATAATAAGTAGATCTCTATATGACATTTTAAAGATGTTCCTAATTTATTATTTATCAAAAATATAAATTACTTTTAAAAATTTTTTTACAAAATCCCAGTTTTCTGCGCTAGCGTGCTTGTCTATATATAAGTATGTTTATAATGTATGCCTGTTGTATTCATCATAATTGTAATACATATTTTTAAAATTTAAAATGCTGATTGTTAAACACTTTGTTCTTAAAAAGATTTTTTTATTTTATAGTCTATCAATGAGACGTAGCAAAACCAGTGACTGAAATAGACAATCCAAATAAAACAGTGACAAACTGAGTTGACTCTGGACAGGACTGCGCCAGACAGATGAACACAAAGAAAACTACAGAATTGAAGAACTTTATTAAGAAAAATCTGAACAATACTTTATTTAATGTATGAAAGAGTTAATAATTATAAAAGGGTTTCATTTATTACTCAAAATCACTACCTGTGCTTTTATAATAATTTTTGAGTACTTTATCAACTTGTTAAATATGTGATGAAATATTTTAACCGTATAGAGTATACTACATATTGATGTTCAGCATATTGAGAGAAAACCTATTCTTTGAAAAAAATATTCCTCCTTATAGTCATTAGGAAGTGCTTTTAAAATTTAATTCCATTGTTGTGTTGAAGACTAGTTATTTTATATTTTTGTGGATAATTTAAATAAAGGTTATTTCAAGAGTTGTGTCCTAGTATTTCACTAAAAATTATTTTACTTCTTGCTCTGCTAAGAAAATAGCTGGAACAGTTTGGTTTGATTATTGTTTTACGGTGCATGAATCAATTTTGAATAGATGGGACAGATATCAATCTCTAGACGGAAAACTCTTCCATGACTAGGGATCTCAATAGTATTTTACTAAGTTGCCGCTAATTAAAATGTCAAAGCTAGTGGCCTAAATAATTTTATATTGAGTCAATATTTATTTTATTACAAAATTGTAGCTTTACCTTGGTTTAAAACACTGAAATAGTCTAACTAATTTAAATTGATTTGTTGTATAATTTATTATGTTTAAGACACCTTTAAGGTTTAAAATTGAATTGGAAAACATTAACCATTTTTCAGGATTCTGTGGCTAAGTTCCAGGGGGTCAAGGTAGTGCTGCACCCCGGTGACAAAATTCCATTAAATATTGTAAACAATAGTTACAGTCCTCGTTCAAAAAAAGTAAAAAGCTATTTTATGAAACATATTTAAACACCAGTCATGTATCTTTTACAACTATAGCTAAAAAAATAAGACCAATAATGTAGAATTCTGATAAAAAATGTATATTTATTGTTTTTGTATTGGTATTTGACAAGCGATAACATTTAGCATATTGTTACAAAGATTGATTTTTTCTGTTGAAACTAATTTTTGAAATATAATAAGAAAATTAAGGAAAAAGATAATACTATTAAAATATTTAAACAGACTTTTTAGTGGTTCGAATACAATTGATAGTTTTATTTTTCAAATACCCTTTTTACACGATCGTTTAAAGAATTAACATAATTCGCATTCAAATTGTGCAAAAAATAAAGTTGGACAACCTCGTGAGTGAGTATTATTCTGATAAAATGCTAAAAACATAGTTAGTTAACAGTAAATTTGAACTGCTATTACTGCGGAAAATGTAAACAAATCATCGCTGCTTCTCGTCTGCTTCAGTTCCGATCGGTTCCATTTTAAAAATTTGATTTAAATAATATATTTCACAGAATTATAACTAAAAGTTATATCAAAAGAAAGAATAAGCTTTGTTTAACATTGTGTGTAGCCCTTTTTTATTGAAAACTTTCCATATTTTTCAATAAAAATTATTTAAGAAAACTCTAACATTACGGCCTATGGGACTGGGCTGCATTTGGAGCACCACTTCCGGTTTTTCGGCAGCAGACGGCTGGTAGTGAAAACTCCCTATAGATTTTGGGTCGCTGAATACGAAAATCATTATTAAAATTCTCCATTGACTCAGGATTTTCGGGGAACAGCCCATCCCCCTTTTTACGTTTTTCGACGACTTAATAATTTTTAACTCGATTTTTAGGATCAAAAAGTATTGCTTTAGTCTTCAAATTAGAGATGTAAAATTCCCACATTTTTTGGGAGGCAGGAAAAAACCCGGGATTTTTGGGAATAAACCGGGAATTTTAGGGGAATATTGGGAATTTTGACCGTAAACAAACACAACGATATTTCACCATCAGTTTTCATTTTCTAGGACTTTTGAGGAGTTAAGGACAATTTTAAACATGATCAAACACTAGTAATTGATAGTTCTTTCTATAAACTATTTAGATTATTTTAGGAGGTTTATAATATTATATCGCTTACTTCTATTTTTAGCTTAAACCGAAATCCAAGTTTAATCCAACCGAACCCGGTTTTTTCCAGCCTTTACATCTCTACTTCAAATTGCCTCCCAAGGGACAAGAAAGGTTCAAATTAATAAAATATGATAAATTTATAACAAATGGATAGGTTTAAGGGGTAATTACCCCCCCCTAAAAATGCAAAAAAATCGTTAAAAATAGTATTATAGTAAATAGTTATTTTCAATTAAAAATAGCTTCTTTTCTGTCTGAGCTGAAACCACTGAGCTATAAAACAAGGAGTGACAACCTCCGATACAAGCGATTGATCGTGCCAGCCATCGCTTGTCACGATTGCTTAAGCAATCGGGGCAAGCTGGAAGCTAAGTTGGGAGAGCATTTCCCCCTTTAATCTTAATCTTATTCCACCCATCTTTCGGCGCAAGTTTAGAACTGCTGATGGTTGGCGAGTTTTGGCTATTTGGCGCCATATTTAGGAGCCACATAATTCATTTAACATTAGTTGGGGTTGCTATATATTGATTTCTATCGCTAAAAACTTGGCGCATCAGCAGTTCTAAACTTGCACCACTAATAACTTGCACCACTAATCTAACAGATGGAGAAATTTTAAACGAAGTGTACATTTGGATGGCCCAAACGGCCCGTGGCGCATGCGCTGTAGGTCTCGTGGTTACGTAGCAGTCTCGGCGCTTAGTGATGGAACCAATGGAACGCCGGGCCGTGGAAATTAGAGTAGAGTTTAGTTGAAAAAAGGCCGTCCAAATATACAGTGCCAAATTTAAAAGAAGATGGAAATCCTTTCCGTTTCTCTGTGTTTGCTTGATTTCCAAGATATTTTATGGGGAATGGCAACAGTCATATTGTTTTGGTTCTGTGTTTTGATTTTGTCGAACTTTGTTTCGTCTTTGAACCTTGCAAGTTATGATTTTTAGACGAGGAACCTATGGATCCAACTTTTTAAACTTTGCTCTTGCTAGTAGTTTAGGATTTTTTTCAGCCTTTTATATTGCGTATCCTGCTATAAAGAAAAAGAAGCTTGAAGACATTCAAAAAACTAAATCCAATGAGGAAACTAAAAACTAATTCATGAAGACCTGATTATTTAAATAGAGCTGTTTCCTCGGGATATTTTATTGAAAAGCATTGCTGTGTATACTTAGAGGACTTTCAATTATTAATACTTTTTATCTTTACGTAGTTTATGGTGAGTAATTTATTACCTTTATTTCTTAGTTGGGGGACAATGATTTGTAAGTGGAAGTAGATCAAAGCAAATCTCATATTACAGATAGGCAGTTTGGTGGGCTAATGAAGCAAATCTGGGCTCAAATTTTCTTCGCCAAATTTGGCAATAATAATTCAATGCTCGGATGCCATCGGTTTTCTCCTTGGCGACAGTAAAAATTCGCCAAATTCAGCTGCAGCCTGGATTCGCTTCATTTACCGGCAGTTTTCTTTTACTCTTTTTGTTGTTCCCTGGTTCCGTTAAATAGTTCCACAAACACTAGAAAAGCTACTTATTATCAAAAAAGGCTTTAATATTAATATACTTTAAAATGCAGGGCTCTCTTTTTCGGAAAAAATTAGTATTCTATTTCAGGGGTCTCCTAACTACCGCTCGGGAGACCCTTTCATCAGACCCGCGGATAAATCTTTCTATGTACGAAAAAAATCCTAAAATGAATTTAAACCCTGTTTTTACTGTCAAATTTTCTGGGGGAGGACCCCCAGACCCCCCTTTCTGTACTTAAAATTCAACGTTTATAAAGTGAGAATCCTACCAAAAAAATTAAAAAACGCATATTTCAAATTGAAGAAACATTTTCAATTCATTTTTATCTTTTTGCAAATATCAATAATTGTGATTTAATTGTAAGGTTGTTACTTAATTGTTCTTTTAAAACATAATTTTGAACCTCCATTTGAACAGCCCGCAATCCGCTCCTGGTGTTGATTCTCTTTTATTTGAACCAGATTTGCCAGATTGCTGGTCAAATTTACAAAGAAAATTTACAAGATAAATTCTACCAATTAAGAACTTAAACTACGCATTCTATTCCTTAAATTAGCAAAATATACAACCCTTATGGTTCATTGATGATACGCCATCCCGCCTCCTACAAGAGGCCCCCTTTTGGAAAAAAAGTATAACCCACTGTAAAAAAAGGTGTTTTACAAAAAATTGTATAAAGAGTTCATCGTCTTATACAATAAATAAGTAAGAATACTCTTCCTAATCTAGTACAACACATTTGAATTTATTTTTTAAATTTGAAAATTAAATGCTTAAGTTTTTGTATTAAAAAATATTATCTTTTTCAGTTTTGAGACCAATAATTTTACCGTTCCGGTACCTCTTAATTTAGAAATCGAGCCCTGATAAAATGTATAGATATATAGGGTGTTTCAGATAAGTGTTTCATAACTTCTAGGGTAGGTAGGGTACATCAAGGCGAACAACAATTAGTATAGGTTAGGGGGTCGCGCTACAGCTTTCTTCTACGGGTACGTCGATTTTTAAAAGTCGCCCAGGATGATAACCTCTTTGATACGTGGTATTGATGTATGACCACTTGGCATCTTTTAAAAGTGCCAAGTGGATTAAAAGTCGCAGTATCCGTAGACGAAAACTGTTCCCCCCCCCGGGGTTTGCAATTAGGGTTAAAGGGGTGAAAATCACGGGTCAAAATTAGCAAAAAACCTTGCATATCTGTGCAGGAAGAGATGTTATTGTTCTGTTCTGGCATTAATTACATTCAACCAATTAAAGTGGTTGATGTAAAAATCTTTGCAGATGTTTATTCTATTCAAAAACAGACCAATGAATGCAACAAGTATGCCTTTTAGGTAGATAGACTGCAATTAAAAATGTCATGACAAAAACATCTTAATACTACTAGAGTCTAGTTGGTTAGTTTATGGCGCAAGGAACTCCAATCTGACCAAGGGACAGTTGTAACTTTAATCTACTTATAATGCTTGTCTTTTGCATTTATTTGTCTGTTTTTAAATAGACTAAACATCTGCAAAGATTTTTACATCAACCATTTTAATTGATTGAATGTAATTATTGCCAGAGTAGAACAATTGCATCTCTTCCTGCACAGACAGGGAAAACTAAGTTAAGGGAAACTAACTTAACAGGGAAACTAAGAGTAATTGCATATTAATACCACCACAGCTACAGATTTGGCCTTAAAAATACCTTATAATCTAATCTAATAATAATAAACCTTGTAATATCTTTTAAATACGTCGTAAAATGTTACCATAATCTTAATTGAAACCGCCAGATCTGTAGCTGTGGTGGCGTTAATACCATACATGTGATTCCTCCGTCAATTGGCAGAAATCCGCCAATTTGCCAAAGCAAAAATAAAATCCCACAATTGGATTTTCAAAACTACAATTCCACTTTCTTATTTTCCAATAATTTTTTACTGAAACCTCTGGCCGCAAGTGTTGCCTAGTAATAAATTTTAAGTAAATTACAAAAAATATCGAATTAATATGAAACCTAGTTAATATTTAAGGTGAAAAATATTACTCTAGCAAATCGAATCGTAGATCTTGGGAAATTTAGGTGCCATAGAATTTTTTTATATTTTCCGCCAATTTATTGTCAGAGTAATCACATGTATGTAATACATAAGAACCGTAATAGTTATTCACTCCTACCAATAATGTGAGACCCAAACCTCAGAACGATTTGGAAGCAATATTGGAATCCTTTATTACTCATTTCCATTTCGTCTACTTTCTTTTTAAATTCGAATCTCGCCCAAAATAATTTTAAGTGTTCAGTGTACTATATAAGTTAATGAAAAAAAATTTTTTGCAGTTCACGATGGCTGAATCAGCTACCTCAAACAACCCTAGGAAGACCCACTCTATTCCTAATGATCTACTAAACGACTTAAGCAGGTATTTAATTTTGTAATTTTATAAATAATCATGAAAGTTCAATTTTATTCTTAAAATTACACAGGCATGTAATTTTATCGCTAATTAGTGGAAATCTGCTAATTTTAAAGGTGTTGAGAATCGGAAATCCGCTAATTTTAGAGATGTTGAGAATCGGAATTCCGCTCAATTGTGTGCCGAATCAATATTTCAAAGCGGGAAAAAATCGGAATATTTTGTTTCTTGAGCGGACATAAAGTGTACCAAAACATTTTAAAACTCTGTTTTTTAGGATCAAATTTCGAAAAATTTCTGATATTGAGTTTAGTAAGATGAAAATCCTATCTAAAATGTATTAAAAAGCTTAATTGAACCTATTGTAAGGATTTGATTTTGGGATTTACAGTAAAACCTGACTGAATGTCCACCTCAGTCAACAACCAATTTTAAAAGGCTCCAATTGTTTCCTAATCACTTAATGTTAAAATATCCAAATTATTAGGCAAGAAAACCCCAGTTTCTGGTGTTTACTGAACATTTTCCAGTTCAATTTTGTTAACGTTCCCGCTAAATACCATAATGCTCTTTTGGACACCTAAAAAGTAGAAATATTGCTAAATAAATTCAAACTCATTGATTTAAATAGATTAATAACTGTTCAGTTTATCAATAAAAATCAGAAAAATTTGTCAATATTTGAATACATGATAAAAAAAGCTTGGCGGTAATGAACAGGAACGTCAATGGATTTCAACCCATTTTCCTGTTTATGACTAGTGAAATGGTAAGCATTCCAGTAGTACAGTATCGGATCCCGTATCCGGTGTCCCGATAACCGGAGTGTTCCGAAAACCGCCGGTAAAAAAAGCCGGCGGTAAAAAAAAAATTTTAAGTTCCAAATCCATGCTCCGAAAGGATCCAGTGAGCTCCGACCGATGTACTCCGATGTTAGTGTCCTCAGTCCGCTGCCCCTCCATATTCCGCGACCCGCTCTCGCCCCCCTGTCCAGTTGGAGATCCGCGGAGACCAGAACGCTCGGACGATTGTTTCTTATCAGTGGAAGGGAAGGGAAAAGACCAATTAGATGCGTATTTTCTACGGGGTCGGGGTGTAATGCAGTTCTAAGAATATTCTGATTGAAAGAAGAATTTCACTTCGGCTTTTCAGAACGGGAAATGTTCGGGAGGGGGATGCCAGGGGCCGCGCGAGATTGTTTATTTTGCTCTCTCGCGCGACCCTGCAGATTGCGCGTATCCACAGTTACGTTAGTAAACAGACGCGGTCTTTCTGAGCTTTTTTCGGGAATTGTTCCAAAAACCGGACTGATGCCGGTCCCGAGCGAGCCCGATATGGGGTCCTATACTGTATGTTGTTCAACAATGAGGGGCTCTAATTGTTGTAAGTTGACTGTGAAAGAATTGACTATGAGAAATTTTATTGCTGAAGAATTTGCTTGGTTAGAAGGTTTATCATGTCTAGAATCATATTGCTGTTATTTATTGTTATAAAATAAAAGTTTCATGAGATTTGTTTACTTTTAAAGAAAATTTTTTAAAAAATTAAATGGCAAAGTTTCATTTCATTAGAAATGGGGTTAAAATTAAATTTTTTAAAAACTTGAACACCAGGGCATATAAAAAGAATGATGATCAAGATCATTAATCATGATGTTACAAAAAATAATAATAATCACTTAAACAGTCAGAAATTTCATCTTATAAATATTTAATTAACCGATAATTTTGTGTGAAAATTTCTGAATTTTGCATGCTAAAAGAGGGTTTTGGGGTCATGGCCCCATAACCATCTCCCTGGAATTGCCTTAAATGATTTGGTATATTGTATTTTATTTCCCAGGATGGAGGTTTCCCAAATGTACTGTGTACTGTAAATGTAGCGCATGTTGGTGCCTCTATAGTGTAAATAATGCCTTATGAGACTGGTCATTAGCTGAGGGGATTCCTTAATCATTTATCTTGTGACAGAGCAAGAGTTCTCAATCAACTCAAATGCAATGGATGAGAGTCCAGCACCTTATTTATTTTTAACAATTGTTACAATTATTATATTGTATCATATGAAATGTTAATCACATGGAAAGAAAACAAATATTTAACCTAAATTATTAAAAAATTATTGTTAATTTAAAATTAATGAAATCGGGGAATGTAAAATAGCCTCGAGGAATTAATTTGTTTATTTAATATCTTATTTGAATAGGTTTCTTAACAAATTTATATTTTCTGTTTTGCTTTGATATAATGATGTAAAAATGTCTCAGATAGATTGTCTCATTAAGGTTACCATTTAACTTCTATTATATACTTTTATCTGTATATTTTCAGTCGTTTTATTATTAATGTACCTGAAGAAGAAAGAATGGACCTCATTCGACTATGCTTCCAGATTGAGCTAGCTCATTGGTTTTACCTAGATTTTTACTGTGAAGAAAATCCAAAATTGCCTAAAACTGCTCTGAAAGATTTTATCAAAATAAGTATCCTTTTAGCAGGTGCTAACCAATATTGCTATATTCACTGACCTTGAGTTAACTATGTAAATGGGAAAGTGTTGCATTTTGGGCACTTTTAACATTTTAATTCTCAATGTCAATTATTCATATTAGATTTAAAATTTGAAACAATTGATAAATAAACCAACATATTTTTCTGTAATCTAAGTATACCTTAAAAATCAAATGTTGTGTCATAATCTTTTATCTAATAATAAGTTAATTGAATTTCAGATTAATCTTCCATTTTATTACTAAATTAAATACATTTTTCCAGTGTTGTAAATCAAAAAACGTAAAGTGAAATTAGTATGAAAGTTACTGTATGTTATTGATAAAAGCTGGCAAATGGTTTATTTGAATCAGAATCAATATCATTCAATGCTTAACCTTAAAATGTTGTGGATTCTTAATTGTTTTAGTATTTGGTCATATCCCTTTTCTTCAACAGTACACTCCTCAGGAAGTAGACTCTGTCATAGTGGACTGGAGAGAATACAAAAAAGCTGTTCCAACATTTGGTGCTATTTTGCTGGATGAAGACATGAAAAATGTAACTCTACATGATACACATATAGAATACTATTGCAAGCACCAATCTCGATGTAGAATCACTAGACCAGTGATTCTCAACCTTTTCATTTACAAGCACCACTAGGTGTCCTGTCCAATCAAAGGCAGACCACTTGATGGCTTAACAAATCAATGGCAGAGCACATTTACTTACTTAGCCTGTAAAGGTATAATAGATACTTACTACTCATTAAATAGGGCAAATAAAGTGACAAACTTATATACTATAGGGCACTAATTTTCTCCTTATTGTACACACCTGAGGAAAGATATTGGTTTCCTTTTTCATTCTTTCCATTAATTCTTTAGATTCTAACTTTTGTATTGTTATGCCAAAAAGGTCAATATTTCGGGGACCACATGAAAACATCCCACAGACTACGGGTTGAGAATCGCTGGCCCAGGTTTTATAAGTCTTTAAAAATATTATCTGTGCTGATACTGACAACGAGCTTCACTCTTACAGGTGGTTTTTTCACAGGCTCCACCCATTTGTCTTATTCGTTTCCTAAATTAATCTATTTATTGAATTCTGTTTTACATTTTTTATATAATAATAAATATCTCATGTGGAACAAACAAACCTGAGCAAAATATTTCATCAGAAAATTAAATGGAAAATATAAGAAAATAAGTTCAGTTAAAAATTGTTAATTGAATGTTAATGCTCTTAAACAGAAGGCCCTGTCAAATGAAAGGGCATCTAAAATAGGTTAAAAATTGGTAGGGAGGTCATTTTTATACTCAAAACACATATGTTGTTTCTTGGATTTTTTTACACCAAGTTTCGTGCAGATTTCAAAAAAACTGTTGTGTAAAGAATAAACACAAGGACATGTATACACCACTCACATTAAATTTTATTACTTTAGATACGGTCACCTTAGTATCAAACAGCACTATCTCCATATTGGATATAGACAATCATCATAATGTTTAATCCTTAGCTGTAACTCTTCATTTTATCAAAAATAAATGCATCAATATTTTTAAACCTTTCATTTTTTAGGTTTTATTAGTGCAAAGTTTTGTATATAGGGCCAGTTGGAGCTTCCCTAAAGGAAAAGTAAACAAAGATGAACTGCCCCATCATTGTGCTATAAGAGAGGCAAGTAAAAGATAATTTTCTGTGTAATAAAAGCAGCAGCTTATGAGGGACAGTTCATTGAGTTATGGAACTCATGAGAACCTTTTCAAAATAACTTGCCAACACTTTTCTGGCATACTAAATTTAAAAATTTCCCAGGGGAAAGAAATCATCATAATTGAATTTGAATAAGGAACTTGCATGTGTCAGATTTTCATAAACTTTCAAGTGTTCCGTATGGATTTTTCTAAAATAAAATGAAATATTTTGTCAATTTTTCAAAAAAGTGTACAAGTAATTAAATATTTTAATTTAAAAGTCGAGAAAAAAACACGTGACTGAAAATGCGAAGTGTGTTTGCATGCACAGTGACGTAGAATTCCATCGGGCAAAATTGCAATCAAAATTGAATTTCTATGTTTTAGTTGATGATTTCTTTTTTCTGAAGTGTCCGATATGAGTGTTTTAATAAATATTTACCTTCTAGACACTTCTGGTGACGGTCAGAAATCCAAGGCAAACATTTTAGGCAAAGTCAATATATTGTGACGTCACTGTGCATGCAATTAAGCGTTTTCAGTTGATTCGGAAAAGACGATTTTTGATAATTTTTTTTGCAATCAAAAAATTTCTCAATCGGCCTCAAATTTTGTGTAGTGGCTAATTTTTGCGTGAAGAATAGATTAAAAAAATCATGCAAGTTCCTTATTCCATTTGTTTGAATTTATTAGATTATTATTGAACTCTGACATATATAATGTGAAAGTAAGTAAAAAATGTTTGATTTTGTTCTCATATGATCTTTTTATCTACTTGTTTAATTTTAATCAATTTTACAACAAAGGCTAAAAGGTTATAAGGAAGTGCCCGCAATTGTTTTCTACGAGCTGTCTGTGTGTAATAAAATAAAATAAAAAAAATGTTTGTTAACCTTACATAAAAAATTACATTATTCTGATCAACTAAATTTTTATAAGGCAAAACCTATTGTCTTTGTCATGAGTCAAATTTTCTGACTAAATTTAGAAATATATTAATCATTCCTAATATTTTACTCTTCTTCTTGAAAGCATGATTATAAAAATGTTATGATAAAAAAAGTACTTTTCTTTAGCTGGATGCATTTTACCAAGTTTATCACAGCTTCAAATTACTTACAAAATGTTATTTTTATTTAGTCCTCACTTTAACATAATCTGGTTATGTTATAATTAACCTTTGTAGGTTTACTTATGAAGAGAACAGGCGAGCTTGTAAAAAATATATCTTGTCTTTATTTACATTCTACATACTCTAATCCAAACATTCTGAAATTAAATATCTTTAGAATAATACCTCTATAGTAGAAGTTGTTTTCTTTAAACAATGATACTAGTTTAATTTAAGTTGTGACTAGTAGATAAATTCTAACACTAGTAATATATTAATATGTAACATGCCCTTTTTTTTTTTTTAAAAGAAAATTAAATATGAAAATTTAGTGTCCATATCTAATAGGTTTTACTATTGTCCTTTTTGGTCTATCAGGAAGTATTGTATTCTCAGTAAGTCCATTCTCAGGTGCATTCTCAATAAGTTCACTCTCTGGGACATCGTCATCATCATTGGGACAAGTTTCATCAGTTTGTTCACTACTGGAAAGTTCGGTCTCTTGGGTCTCTTCAAAGTTACTCGTATCATAAAGGTCTTCAACTGTTGAGGCAGCAACAGGGATTATATCGTCATCTTCTTGCGAATTATCCAGTCTAATGTGGTACCTGTTTCTTCTAAAGAAACTTCCTTCTTTTGATTTTATGAGATAGGATCTAGGCTGAGGTCCGACGCGCACAATAGTACCTTGCTTCCAAGGATTGTTACTCTTGTGTCTAAACCAAACTTTTGCACCGTTTGGTAGTTCTGGGAGATGTTTTCTTTGTCTGTTAGCATACTTCTTTTGTACTTCTTGCCTTTTCTTCAAAAATCTTTGTGCTTCTTCTATGTCATATCTTGGTTTTAAACGATCTGTATGGTGATTTTCTCTTTGATACTTTTGGCAAATTTTGCATTTAGAAATAAAATTTTCAACATCTCTGTTTATGTTTGGCCAATAAAAATTTTCTCTTGCCTTATTTTTAATAGATACAACTCCTTTATGAGATATGTGCAACTTTTTCAAAATATCTTCTCTAGCAGCCATTGGGACTACAAGTCGTTGTCCTCGACAAATTATACCATCTTGCGTTTGGTGTAATTCTTCCTGGCAATGCCAATAAGCTTGTGCAGCCACTCTAGTTTTGGATTTTTCTGGCCATCCATTTTCTATGTGATGTAAGACGTCTTGTAATTCTTCATCATTAGCTGAGAGTTCTGCTAATTCAATCCACTTTGTCTTTGAAGCTTGTGCCAAAAGGTTGATACTGGCATATGTCTCGTAGCATTCTTTCTCATCAAAAATTTCTGAAGTTGATTGTGCTCTTGACAAGGCATCTGCAATGATGAGTTGCTTTCCAGGTACATATACAAATTTTATATCATATTTATTCAACCTAAGCAGCAAGCGTTGGAGTCGTGGTGAGATGACATCATATGGCTTTTTACTAAGTCCTAGTAGTGGTTTATGATCAGTTTCAACCACAACAGTTCTTCCATACGTGTAGTAGTTAAAATGTTCCAATCCATAGACAACTGCCAAGAGTTCTTTTTCAATCTGAGCATATCGTTGTTGAGCATCAGTTAAAGTTGCTGATCCATAAGCAACAGGTTTACCTTCTTGAAGAAGTGTTGCTCCCAAACCATTTTTACTGGCATCAACAGACACAGTTAAGGGTTTCTTTTCATCAAAATATTGTAGACATGGAGCTTTAGTAATTGTTTCTTTGATACGTTCAAAATTTCGTTGAATATTGCTGTCCCACAACCACTTAACTTCTTTCTTCAAAAGTTGACGAAGAGAATGTGTCAAATTCGATAAATGTGGTGTGAATTTAGCTAGGTAAGTAACCATGCCAAGGAATCTCTGTAGATCTTCTTTATTTTGGGGAATTGCAAATTCATTTATTGCTTTTATCTTCTTAGGATCAGGGTTAATACCTTTATCAGACAATACATGGCCTAAATAATTAACCGATGTTAAGGAAAGTTGAGTTTTATCTTTGTTAAACTTCAAATTGGCTTTTCTTGCAATTTCAAGAGTTCTGCGCAGCAGTTTGCAGTGTTCTTCCATTGAAGATGAACCCAAAGCTATATCATCAAAATAGGGATTTATCTGGGACTCATTTTCAAAAATTTCATCCATTGCTTTTTGGAATTCCTCTGGAGCATTATTTAATCCAAATGGTAGTACAAGAAATCTATATCTACCCCATGGGGTAGTAAAAGTTGTCAGACATGAAGATTCTTTATCCAGGGGTAACTGCCAAAAACCGTTTTTTGCATCAAAAATTGTGAAAATTTTACATTCCTTCATTTTTGAAAGTAGGGAATCTGCAGTAGGTATTTGGTAGTGAGGTCTCTGAATGGCTTCATTTAAAGGTCTGGGGTCTAAACAAATCCTTAATTTATTAGGCTTGTTAATTACAACCATATTACTGACCCATTCTGTAGGTTCATTTACCTTGGTTATTATACCATTTTCTACCATTCTTGCTAGCTCTTCCTTAACTTTTTCATGCATAGCAAGGGGAATTTTTCTCGGAGCTGCTACATGAGGGTTAGAATTCGGTTTTAATTTTATGTGCACAGTTTTGTTTATGCGACCAGTACCCGAAAACACATCAGAAAATTCATTTAAGACTTTTTGGGGTGAATCGACCAAGTTTGTATTCTTATTTATTAAATTCAACCTTTGTATCAAACCCAAACTTTTACAGGCATTAAGACCTAATATAGGACAGGAATCAAGAGTTGTGACTAAAAACTTAAATTCATTTTCACTTTTATCAGTTTGGCATTTTAAATGACACTCACCTAAGACAGGGACGATGTTGTCACTAAAGTCCATAACTCTTGTGTAACTTCTTCTCACAGTTGGCTTTACTTTCCACTTTAGTAATTCTTTCTTTGGAATTATATTCACTTGTGATCCGGTATCCAACTTAAATATTACTTCATGATTGTTCACATTCACTTTCTGGAGCCAAACAGATTCTTTCTCCGAATTCAGCTCATCAAGTGATTTTAATTCACCAATGAAAATAACATCTGGATCTTGTTCTTCAATCACGTTGACCTTTTTAGAACTATGATCTCTATTTTTCATTTTTGTTTTGCAAACTACAGCCCAGTGGTTGCTGTAGCCACACTTTTTGCATTTTGATCCGTATGCTGGACATTTTCTTGCTTCATGAGAAGTTCCACAACATCTGCAAATTCTTTTCAGATCCCGATTGAAATTTTCTTGAGAAAGTTGGTTGGGTCTTGAAAAATTCTTTTTCTTCGCGATAGAATTCACTGTTCTGTTTTCATTCATTTCTGTGACCTGCGTTCTACTATGTTCTGCAGCTTTACATTCGCTAATTACCTCAGGAAGGGTTTTCTCTTTTCTAGAAGTTTCTCGAATTAGGCGTTCTTGCAAGGGTTTATCTATAAGCCCATGAATTATTTTATCTCGCAACATTCTATCTTGCGATGTTCCATAGTTACAGTCGACAATAGCACATCTAAGTCGGGAATAAAATTCTGAAAAAGCTTCACCTTTCTCTTGCTTCATTTCCAAGAATTTAAAAGATGCATAGACTTCATTTTGGTAGTCCTTGAAATACTCATCAAATGATTTGATTATTTGTTCCAGGGTTACCTCCTTTTTTCCTTGTTCTGGTTTCAAGTCAAATGCTCTTAATTGTTTCTTTAATTCTTCTCCACAAATGTGACGGAATAGGGCAGTTTTCGTTTTCTCCTCTTCCTCATTATATTTGATGGCATCCATATAATCTTCGAAGTCTTGCTTCCAGTATCTCCAGGCCTCTGAAGGGTTAGCTGTTGAGCTAAACGGTGACACTGTAGGTAGATTTGTAGCCATTCTCATTATATTTTAATCAAAAGGAAGATTTGCTTTTTGACTCTGACACCATTTAACATAATCTGGTTATGTTATAATTAACCTTTGTAGGTTTACTTATGAAGAGAACAGGCGAGCTTGTAAAAAATATATCTTGTCTTTATTTACATTCTACATACTCTAATCCAAACATTCTGAAATTAAATATCTTTAGAATAATACCTCTATAGTAGAAGTTGTTTTCTTTAAACAATGATACTAGTTTAATTTAAGTTGTGACTAGTAGATAAATTCTAACACTAGTAATATATTAATATGTAACACTCACCTCACATTATTCCACCTGTAATAATAATGATTTATTTTACTGGGATTTAGGTTCTAGAAGAAACTGGCTTTGACATATCCAGTTACATTGACAAAGAAGAATACCTTGAGCATTATTTTAATGATCAATTAATACGACTTTACATCATCACTGGTATACCTGCCACTGCAAAGTTCGTCCCTAAGACTAGGAATGAAATAAAGGTAGCACTCTTCTGTTAGTATTTTTGTAGTTTTCAAGTAACTTTGCTTAGTTCATATTAATCCTGAACCGTCCCAGATTTCTATTCAGTCTAACAGAAAATTTGCGGCAGCCTGAATAGGGTTATGTTTAAAACAAAGCAAAAAAAAATCCTTATATAAACGCATGTATTTTTAGCAATTCTATCTTCAATAAACAGATAGTCCTAGTGTCAAATTCAGTAAAAGTTTTAAAAAAGGGAAAAAACATTATTTAACCCCTTAAACTCTCAAATAAATTTCAAGAAAATGGTCATAATGTGAAGGTTCCTATTTTTTTCCAGAAAATTGTATAAAAATAGGTGGATAAACAATATAAGACTTCAGAAAGGGATTTTGAATGACTATTGAATACCTACAGCAAGGCTCTCACACATGAGCGAGAAATCGAAAGCAAATGCTCAGAGCGTGTGAGAGCCTGCTAAGGAGGAAAGGAGTTAAAGCACATGTATTTTTTAGCAATTCTTTTTTCTATCAGAAGAGGTAGTTCAGGTAAAATAACCCACACAGCTTAAAAAAGGGTTTTTTTGTAAATCTGTTTTATTAATACCAGTTACATTTAAAGGAATAATTGGCTACAATTACAAAAATCCTTTAAATTGGTATTCAAACACTTGACAACATTTTTAAAATAAAAAGGGGGATGGGATGTTTTTTTGGTCAAAACGTTTCTTGAGAAGTGATTAAGGTTTTAGTGTTTTCCAAATACAAGTTACATTGTACTAATACTTATTTTTGTACCTTACTAATAAAATTTTTTTGTTTCACTTACAACAGGTCAAAATAGCTTCACTCTTTATATTTTTAATTTCACTAACCTCTTGTTTCGATATTTTTACAGGGATGCGAATGGTTTCCTATTAGTCAACTGCCTACTGGGAAGAAGGATCCAAATGTGAAGGCGAATAGCTATTTTATGGTCATTCCTTTTGTCAAGTAAGCTTTGGAGTTTTTCAGTAGTTAAGAGCTTTTTTCCAGTTTTAAATTTGTCGACTAGCTTAAAACATTATTAACAACTAACTTAAAACATTAAGTTATCATATTTTCTTGAGTTAAATTTCTTTTTTTAGCCTGTTTCAGTTAAATTCCATTTTCCTTAAGAGGTTTTTCATCAAGTCATATCCCAATGCTTAAGTTACTAAAAATTCAATTTGAATATATTTCAATTTTTCATTATAGATTAAAGACTGTGTGGGTACTAAAATTAAAAAATAACATTACTTGTAGCTACCATTTACTGTGTTTCTTGATGTTCAAAATATTTTATGATTTAATGGAAACCAAATTACTAAACAAAAATACTTCGGTCTGAAGAGTTCGATAAAATACTGCATACATCTCTAATTCAGTAATAGGTGCTGTTAGAATAAAGCAATGTGAAATGTGTAATTAAAGTATAAATGCAATAAAAGTGTATTAGTTTTAAGATATAGCCTGTATTGGTCACAAAAAGTAACACAGTGTAATAATAATAATAGAAGTAATACTGTAAAACCTTTGTGAGCCACCACCTCCTTTAAAACTCGACTACCTCCTCTAATTAAGTGTAAAAATATAATTTATTACCTTATTATTCTTCACCTTACCCATTGGGTATTTACATGACTTAAATATTGATTACATGTGGAGTAATTCTAACACTCTTTTCAGGCAGTTGAAAAAATGGATCCAAGCTGAAACTGATAAGCAATTTATGAAACAGAAGCATATATTGGCTCAGTTAATCAAAGTATGGAAAATGTTTATTTTTTGTTGTTAAATGATACTTTTTCTATTTAAAAATGAAAGATACAATTTATTTCTGTATATTACTATTTTTATATTTATCTTGTCAATAGGTTGTTTGAATTTTACAAATTAAACAGAACTGTTATTTAAATTCAAATATGTTTATTCAGGGAGAACTTAAAAAGTATCCAGAACACTCCTCCCAGTCAGATTCACGAGCAAATCGACAAAATAAATCTGTATATTCTCCCCCTCCAAGAATGTTGCGCCAAAAAACCTCTAAGCATCAATCCTCAGAACAAGAAAAAAGAAAAAGTGCCTTTACCAATCCTCAAAATGATGTAAGTTATCCGAGAAAAATATTTTTATCTTTATTAAAAGTGGGTCATTGTTTTCTAATATTTGAGCTATTTAGTAATTTTTCCACTACTAGTCTCATAAAGGGTCTGAAAGCGTGTCGTGTCTTTCTCATTTTTAAATGTAATGATCTCTTTTTAAAATACTGATTTATCTTTTGTATTGACTTAAAGAGTGTTTATTTATACCTGCCTGGGAGATACATCCATTTAAGTTTCAGGATATTAAATCCTTTTCTTTTAAACCCCTCAAGTTTATTAGAGTTAGATTTTTTTTTTCATTTTAAGTTTTATCCTATTGAAATTATTTTTTTTTATTGCAGGAAAAAATATCTGCACACTCTAAACATTACAGAAGGCTCAATGCAGGTAAATTGTGAATTTATTTTTTTAAACAAGCATTCATTTCTACTTTAAGTTTTGATAAATAATCAATTCTTACTGTGCTACCTGACTTTCAGGGCATTTAAAGCAGCGTTAGAAATTGGGAAAAAATTCCACTGGTCCTCAAACAAAATGACTGGTCCGCCAAATTAAAAAGAACAAGTTTCTATTTTTAACCCCTTCTTGGGGTTGCTGTCGCATATCATACGTCCAATGCAAAGTAGCCCAATTTTGTAACAGTCGAACCTCATGTGACGGGCTAAAACAGGGGTGGCCAACCTTTTTTGGAAGAGTGCCACTATTTGAGGGTGAAAATTTAGGCGTGCCACTTTCTATTTTTTTACCTCACCAAAAAATATATAAAATTGGAAACAAAATTCATAGGCTGATAATAGAATTTTTACACACATAATTTTTTCATGTGATTTAGAATAGTGCAGATTTAAAAAGTACACTTATGTTTTATTACAATTAAACAATTTTAATGGCTCAGAGTTATGATAATACACACAAAATTAGTAAAAAGTAAAATTAAAAATTATTAAAACATTAAAAATAAAATTAATCATCCAACTTAAGATAATTAAAATTAAACAGGTACTGTACTACTTTTAACTTAAAGGGGATTTTGAAGCTGTAGTTTTTTCACCAGTTCTTCTATGTTAGGGTTGGATTTACATTTACTTGGCAGATAAAAGTGTGAATTGAGTCAGACAGGAAGTACAGCGAAAGAGAAAAACAATTTTTTTAATCCATAACTAAAATCTGTCTTTTTTTCTGGTGGACGCTTTCTCTGGAAAGAGTAAATCCAAAGCCAAGACATGATGGCGCCAATGCAAGGCATCGCAAACTGCGCTCAATCCATCTGTCATTGATGACGCCTGAAAACATTATTTCCCCCAAATTTTTTCAATACCTACGCGTGCGACATTGTGGCACGCGTGCCGCGGGTTGGCCATCCCTGGGCTAAAAGTTTGCTACGCTAGAGTTTAGAACAGAATGTAAAGAGCAGGACAAACTAGTCTGGAGAATTTTAAGTTATGAAATTGTTTAGGAGTTTCCATTGAACGTTTTTACACTTGTTTCTTCCCTCTCTTGCCTACTGTGTGGGAAATTAACAAACCCTCCCAGCTGTTCGTTAGAATTTTGTTAAGAGATCTTCTGGATCTTTATCAGTGATCTGTATGATAAGGTCAACAGTAAACTAAGTTTGAAGGGCAAGGGTGATGTTTTAATGCAGATATTTAATCAGGTGTGGTGTATAGCAGAAAAAAATGAGGTTAAAACTAGAGAGGGATATTTTTTTTGCCTCTGGTCCAGCGGACCAGTGATTTTTTTACCTTAGTGGTCCGAGCCGTTTTTCAGTGGACTCGATCCAGTGGAATTTTGAACGCTGATTTAAAGCCAAATTTGTTTGCTTATAGATTCTCCTAAAAATGATCCACTGGAAAACAAATCGAGGAAATGTGAGAATTCCTATCTTATATCCAAAGCATGGCAAAATTTTTCTCTTGATAGTGAAGCTATTGTTGCTACCTTCAATATAAATCTAAGGTTAGTGTTTTATGAAATATTTCTAGTTATAGGATTTGCTTCAGTTTTGTTTAAAGAGTAAATTGAAATTTTATATTTGTAACAACTGTTTACCTAATAATAAAAAATATATATTTTTTTTTAATTTTAGGAAACACATATCCAAAGTTTGATGCATCATTTATTCATCCTACATTACTGGGTGTTTTATGTAGTTGATTTGTAATTACATGGCTGAGAAAATAAATAAATTTTAGTAAGCTCTTATATATTGTCACTAATATATTCTTGCAGTTCTAACGAATTATCCCTTCGACCGTGCTGCAGAATAGTTGACGGAATAATATACAAGAACCATTCTTGTTCTAAAAATAAAGGATTTAATGCTTTTTAGTTTGATCTTCAGTGCATTGCTCACTCTGCAAAGGTTTGTCTCATCTTGAAAACTTCCAAGTTAAAAATAATAAAAATTACTTGTGAACTTTTTTAGGACCACTATAACCCTTTCAATCCTAAGCTGCCCGAGATTACCATTGCATCCTATGGGAAGTTTGGGGCATCTAGGACTGAAAGGGATAAACTAGTATGCCATCAGCTAATTGGTTTTTCGAGTGTATAGTCATCACTGCATGTGGATGGTCTGTTAATCAAAGTTAGATAAATCAAGGTTACTCTTGGTAGATTTTAAAAAAATCTAAGTATATTACAGATCGGGAATTCAAAGTTTATAGTTTTATTTACACTGGGTAAAATGTAAAAAAACATTTTCCTGATTAGCATGGAACAAAAATTTCTTACTAATTTAATACTAGTAGCTGCATGGTCAAATGATGAATTTTTGAAGCTTGTTGAAAGCATCTACTATGGCAGACTAATGAAATATTATATACTTAAATATCATCCTGTTACTATCACACAAGTTATATTAGTTTTCATAACCCTTTAAATTAACTTTTAAGTACTAACATGCAAAATTTTGAATGCAATCCAAGATATTCGCAAATATTTCAATTTATTTTCTTATATACAAATCCATACAAATATATCACAACATAAAAAAAGCCCCACAGAATGCATCTTGCAAAGCCCTATCACAAGCATTCTCGGTGAGATAACCCCCAGCCACGTCCATCTCTGCTGCCCCTCTGACATGTCGCGTGAAGCCTTCTGCCTTCAATGTGTTGGGGGAGAACGGATTAGGTCCAATTAAATCTAACTTTAAGGGATGGTACACAAATCTTTCTGCCTGATTGGCTTTAGGAACAGGCAAAAACACTTGTTGGGACTTTAGACCTGTGGAGAATGTAGGGGCTTTCTTACGAATAGGAATAGATTTAGTCTTTGATTCCTCGGCCTCTTGTTTGGTATGAGAGGCGATAATGTCTTGAGCTGAGCGATCTGAGAACATGAGATCATCTATGAGAGCTTCTTTCTTGCGTCGTTTCTGTTTTTCCAGCTCAAGCTCTTCTTCCATAACCTGTGAAAAAGTAAACTTTTTGTGTGATAAATAATATTAAAAATTGGGAACATTAATTTTCAAACATGCCAGGAAAACAATACATTGACTTACACTACCATGACTTATTTAGGTCCAATTTTGCATTTTTTACAAAAAATCTAGGAGTCTATAAATTTTGCCAGTGAAGTTTATATTTTATTAGTGAATTTAGGGCAAAATAAGCTCCAGAGTACCAGGTTCAAAATAATTTTTTAATTAAATAAATTTTTTGTATAGGGAACAAACAATGGAAAAGAAACCTATTATTTGCCAAGGCGAAACAGCCAATTTTGATGAAAGAAAGATTGCAATCTTATTTTAAATTAAAATATACAATCCATAAGTTTTTAACTGAAGTGAACAAAAATAAAATGTAATGCACAAATATAATGTCATCAATGAAATGAAAGAAAATGTCATAGAATGGTAATGAGGTATAGTTTTGCTGGTATTAAATTGAAAAAAAAATTAAAATAGTTATTCATTCTTTTCCCCAAGCATACAAAATGTGTTAATGTTAAATTTTAGAACATTTATTGGTAGAATTTAAATTTTCATGTTTATTTAAGTATGAAATTTTATTGGTTGATACCGAGGTCCAAGAAAAAAAAGGAGGGTTTCTGGGCCCTCCCCCAGAAAATGTTTGAAAATTTGACTTTTATAAAATACGGTTTAACTTATGATATGAGACTCCTCAATTGATTGAATTGACCAACTCCAGGTGTCACTGGCGTATATAGAAATTTATTTCGGGAGGGGCCCAAAATTGTTTCCCAGCCCCTCTCATGTATATTTAATTTTTTTTCAGTATATTCTTAGGCAGAATTTGCAACTTAAAGAACTTAATATTTAAAAGTTATGATATATTAAGTTGCAATTACAAAAGGGGGGTCTGGGGGTCCTCCCCCAGAAAATTTTTGGAAATTAGACTCTAAAAACCAGGTTTTTAACTAATTTTGGCACCCCTAGTTAGAATTTTAGATATAAATTTTCAGGTAAAATTTGATGAATTTAATGAAAAAGTTATGAATAATATAGTTTTAAGTACAGAAGGGGATATATGGGGGTCATCCCCCAGAAAAATTTTGGAAATTAGACTCTAAAAACCAGGTTTTTAACTAGTTTTGGTACCCCTAGTTAGAATTTTAGATATAAATTTTCAGGTAAAATTTGATGAATTTAATGAAAAAGTTATAAATAATATAGTTTTAAGTACAGAAGGGGATATATGGGGGTCATCCCCCAGAAAAATTTTGGAGATTAGATCCTAAAAACAGGGTTTCAACTTGGGTTTGATACACTTTCCGAATTTCAGACATACATTCTCAGGTAGGATTGTGAACTTTTTGTAAAAAAGTTTTGAATAATAAAATTCCAAGCACTCTAAAGGGGGATCCTCCCCCAGAAAATTTTCAAAATTTCACCCTAAAAAACAGGGTTTTGACTTGTTTTGGTACACCAAGTCAGAATTTCGGGGGGGGCCAGGGCCCCTTCGGCCCCCCCTTATATACGCCACTGCCAGGTGTCAAAGGAAAATCAATTAATAAATACCATTTTCGTGGGTAACTCAATAATAACTTTCTATGGCCAAAAGTGTCATCAAAAGAAAAGCCAAACATTGGAAATTGACTGAAATATTGTAAAAGGCTTTGGAAAAAATGCAATTTCAATTAGGAAGCCAAGGTTTGAAACCCTAGCTATATACAGTATACTCTCAATACGTCAAAGTCAGACAGACGCACAGTGGAGTATTTGTGTGCCAAAAAGGCTTAACAAAAAGTTTATTGAACATTAATAAAAATTATATTTTCTAAAAGCTGAATAAATTGTGCATTCATCAGTATACTTGTTTTGGCCATTGGTTTTTTAGTTTTGTTGCTAGCCTCAGTTAAAGTTGAGATTTCGTTGTTATTAAAGGCAATTTTTCATTGATTTTTGGCTTTTTAAGAGGTTTACGTAATAATTTTTTGTGAATGGAAAAATAAACTAATTAAAACGGAATAAAAAGTGTCTGATTACGAATTGTATGAGCTTTATTAACGTATTTTTTAAATTTTAAATAGTTATATTTTTCCTTTTATAAAAAGCGATTAAAATCAAGAATCGGCCAATTTGTTGCCTTTACAACTGCATTTTTTATATTTAGAAAGGTTTTTGAAAGGGTTCCCCGCTTTGGCCCGCCCAAATCAAAGTTTACTGATTAAGTTCACACTATTAGAGAACACTTCCAGTTAAATTTAGGGTGCGCAAACCTGCGTTTTTTTTACAATTATTTTTTTAAAAACTTACCTTGATAAAACGTTTGCATTGTTTTCTTTGTTATGATGAAAGTTTGCACCTGGCTTCGCGAGTCTTTCGTCCACATTCGCTGGGAGTATGGTTTTTAATTAGTACTTTATTAATATCAACTACGCTTTTGTTTTTCTTTTTCTGCTCTTATTTTTATATTGCAAACGATATTTATCCATTTATACTTAATTAAAAACCAAAGTACGGCAACATATTTAACATTTTATTTATTTATGTTCTTGAATTGGTTTACACTTTTTGACAGATGAATTATGGTTTATCTTTATGGTATTTAAAATAAAGAAAAAGATACACAGTAAGGACAAATTTATTTTCTACTACATTTAATTGCTTTTTATTTCTGTTATTATTCTTGTACACTTTAGGAAAATAATTTAGATCAGTAATTAAATACTATCTAAATTAGATTCTTAAGATAAGCATTTGTATAAAATGTATTTTCTTCGGAACACGATATATACTACCAGCCGTTATAAATAAATGGATTTGCATTTTAATTTAGTAAAAAGATGTTTAAATTCTAAAACATACTGATAAATTAGTGTATATACTCATGAAATAAATATTTTAAGTCAAATTTGTGGTTTTTATAATCACAAAATTAGAAAAATAATTTTGACACGGATTTTGGGTGAAATACTCCACTGTGAGACGGTTAAAAAATTTCAAGATAAAGTTTTTGGCAAAACAAATTAATAAGGGAAATTTTTTTTTGAAAATTAGAAGTTTATCTATCAAAAGTATACTGTAGTAGAAAATTTTTTGAACAATCCATTAATGTTTCCTAAAAACATTACCTGCAGTCTGCGTGCCTCCGACTCCATTTTTTCATATTCTAGCATCTCCTCCAATTCTTCCTCTTCTTTACTCATTTTGCCTTTGTTCTTGGATATCTGCGCTTTATTATCCTTCTTGTACTGTTCAATTTTGCGACGAGTTGCCTCTATGTTGATGTCATTAGCCAGATTAAAAATGATTGTTTCTATATCTTCTAGATAGTTATTGTACTCTAAAAGTGTCTGTGCGAAAGAAAAGAAATAAAAACTCTTATCATACATATTATTGGAAAGTTTTTAAAAATATTCATACATATTTACTAAAGTCATTTTCATGATTTAATCCAGTTACTAGTATTATCTATGGTTGCAAAATATGGAAGTTATGGGTTTTCTACTATCCTATTAGTATGAGTATCATTGATACATCTTATTTCATAATCTGCTAGTGCTAAAGCTTTACACCCCAGAAGTTACCTGGGAAGTATAAAGTTGAAACAAAGTTTGAGTAGTGCTGCTACAGATGGCTTTCCCCCTACAAAAGCCCTTTTGGTCCAAATGAACCTTAATCCATGTCCAGATGAAAAACGGGAAAAAGAATAACAACAAAATATCTGCTAAAAATAATAAATGGAATGCTTTAACCCTTTCGCACCATATGCTGTCTCAGGCTGGAAAAACTTTGAAATTACAGCTTAGGCAACATTATCTCCCAGTTGCTGAAAAACTTCAAGGAACAGAATAAAACGCCAAGTTGTGCTGCCATATGCATCATAACCCAATAGATATTTCATCTCAGTTTTCCCCCAGGAGATCAAACAAGTGCCAATATTGCATGTAGCTGATTTGCTTGCCGTATTGAAAGGGTTAAATAAGAACCAAGCACTTCTGGGAAAAAATCTTACTCCGAGATTTGGAGAAAGACTTTTCAACCCATCATATGTGTACAATAATATATGTACTTATAAATTAAAACAATTCATTTCATAAACTATGCATATTCAACTTATTAGGTTCTACCATTAAAACTATAAAATTAAACTGCAATTATTACACTTAGAATTTCAGAATACAAACATTTTATCAGTAGCTTGTTTGTTTATCATTAGTAACTAATTGAATTCTAAAACATAGAAGATTAGCAGTTTACCTATGATATATTAAATATGATTTAGTGGTTCTTGCATATTATCCCGTCGACCGTGCCACTTAATCCGAAAACGTTTAAAATCCCATTGACGTTCTATACCTGTACCGCTGAATTTAACAGCTGCTGAACTGTCGACGGTAAAATACGTAAGTACAGTAGAACCCCGATTATCTGCGAGCGGATGATCAGTGGTGCGGATTATCCGCAAGTTCCACGAAAAAAAAAATTTAACGATGAGAGCAAATTTTAGATGAGATTAGAGAGATTTTAGATGTTCAGCAAAGGTTTCTGCTGTACTGTACAAGTTTATATTTTGAAAGCTTTACATATCATGTTTTTTGTACAATAAAATATAGTTTTTATGCTAAAATATTTTTCCTGTTTTCACCTCATTTTTAGTCTTTTTTTCGGGTTATCACAGATTTTCGCTAACCGCGGTACCCTTGCCAACCAATTCCGCGGATAATCGGGGCTCCACTGTACCAATTTAGTCAACTTTTTAAGAGACATTTTGACAACTAATAAACTTGGAGACAAAATTTTTTAGGTGGAATTCTATATGAAGATGGCATAGCAGTTATCTGATCTACTCAAAATTCTCTGCTCTGATCTACTACTATGAAATCAATATATCTTACATTTAAAAAGTATGAGTCTCTGGACTCTCATCAGAGGGTGTGCCCAGCATAGTGATGTAAAATTCTCGGTAATAATCTTTTGGAGAATATTCTCCAAGAGGAGAATTTTCGAGAATTTTCTCCTAGAAGCTATTAAAATAAAAAAAACTTGGAAATTTTTTTATAAGATATATGTTAACTTTAAATTATAAGAATATTAAATATTATACTTTGAGAAGTCAACATAATTAGAAGAAAGTCAAATTAAATGTTTAAAAATACTATTAAACAGAATACATTAACATATTTAAAAGGTAAATGCAGAGTAAGCGAGCTGTATTCTATTTTTAAAACTTTTCCAACTTTTAAATAGTGTTTTAAGGTAAATTATGTGTATCAGGCATGAGATTCTTCCAGTTTTTGTCGGATTTTCCGACTTTTTCCCTTTTTTCTGAGAATTTTCACATTTTTTCCACAAATTTTTCACCGCAAAAAATTGGACAAGGTGTTAAAAATAAGCTAAAACCTTGAATTTTAGGATCAAATTTCCAAAAATTTTCTGGGGGAATACCCCCAAACCCCCCTTTTAATACTTGGAACTCTATTTTTAAAATATTTTTTATTAAGTTCATTAAAATGTATTCTACCTAAAATATATTGGAAAATACTATTAAAAATGTTGTTCACGCAATTTTTCCGACTTTTTGCTTTCTTGTCAATCTCATCTCTCTTAATGAGAATATTCTCATTAAGAAAAAAGGATGAGATGCAAGTGAGTGAAAATTTTAAGGATTAATTATTTCAGGACCACACAAGTCTAAATAAGTAAGAAATAAATTGAATTGTGACTTAGAAAATATTTTCACGATAAATTATCTGTAAAATAAATAGTACTGTTAAAACATTATTTCAAATATTTTTCTTAACGGATAATTCTAATGCGATATTGTATTTTCTTTTCTCTTAAGAATATTCTAATTTTACAAAATTCTATCTTAAAATTAGCTTTAATAGTCCACTGAAAATAGCGAAAAATAGGGCCGAACCTCAAACAAATTGCAATAGAAGGTTTCTCAACGGTTTTCACTTAGAAATGACCTCAATAATAACATACTAAAAATCGGCCAAAATCGGCCGGGGGGAAGTTTAATTTTTTTCAAATTTTTAAAAAATAGCCGAAAAAAAATTAAAAAAAAAAACCAAAACAATAATATAGACATGTGATACATGTTTATAGGTTATTTTTGAGTGCTGAAACCGAATATTGCATTTAGTTTGGAAAAAAAATTGAAATTTCAATTTTCAAAATTAATTTGAATAATTAGCTATATGAAAAAATTAAAAACCCCCTAAAAACCTAACAAAAACATCCAAAGAGATAAATCCAACGGTTTTCATTTAGAAATGACCTAAATATTAACATACTAAAATTTTAAATTTTTACGAGTTAGAGAAGTTAAATTTTTTTTCAAATTTCCATTTTTTTTTGCGAAAAATGCATTTTTTTTTCAAATTTGTGCAAAAAACTTTAGAGGCTTTTGAAAAGGTCATTTTTCGGTGGATATTGTCGACAGATTGTTATATAATGGAAAACCGGTGGAATTGACCCTCAATGTATTAGTTAATTATTTTAAAATCTGATGTAAATATGCCAAAGTATTACCTTTTTTCACATTTGTACTACATTTTACCAATTTCAAAATTTTAAATAAAATAACACTGTTCTACAAATTTGACCTTCAAAATTTTTTCCTTGATGAAAATAGTCAATTCTTATAGATTTTGGGTCGCTGAATACGAAAATCATCATTAAAATTCTCAATTGACTCAGGATTTTCGGGGAACAGCCCCTCCCCCTTTTTACGTTTTTCGACGACCTTATAATTTTAAACTCGATTTTCAGGGTCAAAAAGCATTATTTTAGTCTTCAAATTGCTCCCCAGTTAACAAGAAATGTTCAAATTAATAAAATATGATAAATTTATAACAAATGGATAGTGTTAAGGGGTAATTACCCCCCTAAAAATACAAAAAATAGCTAAAAATTATAGAGGTTTCTATATGCTATTTTTTCCTCTTATTTTTTACGCAAATCCCGTTTGAAGGGTCCTAACCCTTCCCCAAGGACCTAAATTTGATGACAATATGCAGCAATAATTTTTACTAAAAGCGGTTGAGGTGTTAGCTTCCCAGAAGTCCCCGCGGAAGAGTGCGGAAGGCTTCCAGAATCGCGAAGGCGCTCGCGAGTTCAGGAATTAATATCGATGATTTTGAAAAGATTACAAATGATGTTTTTCTTATATTTTGGGTGTATCCTAAGTAGAAACTCTTCAGTTTTTTAAAAACTGACCGGTTTTCGGGAGTGAGGATTCCATGTTTCAAGATGTTAATAGATGCACGGCTGTGGATAACAATTAGGGCTCATCCCCTTAAAAACTGAGGGTGAAGGAGGAAAATGGGTGTCATATTTGAATTCAGCAGGTCATTTTACACAAGAATCAGGTAAAATTAAGTCGATGGAACTTTGACTTTTATTTTGCACAGCAGTTTAACTCTAAGTGCGGCATTGAACCCTTCCGTGGGTGCTCTGGGGGCGCTCTCACCTCAACCGCTTTTAGCAAAAATCATTGCTGCATATTGCCATCAAATTTGGGTTCTTGGGGAAGGGTTAGGACCCTTCAAACGGGAATTGCGTAAAAAATAAGAGGAAAAAATAGCGTATAAAAACCTCTATAATTTTTAGCTAATTTTTTGCATTCTTAGGGGGTTAACTACCCCTTAAACCTATCCATTTGTTATAAATTTATCATATTTTATTAATTTGAACATTTCTTGTCCCCTGGGGGGCAATTTGAAGATTAAAGCAATGCTTTTTGACCCTGAAAATCGAGTTCAAAGTTATAAAGTCGTTAAAAAACGTGAAAAGGGGGAGGGGCTGTTCCCCGAAAATCCTGAGTCAATTGAGAATTTTAATGGTGATTTTCGTATTCAGCGACCCAAAATCTATAAGAAATGATTATTTTCATCAAGGAAATTTTTTCAGTGTAGAACAGTGATAATTAACTAATTCATTGAGGGTCAATTCCACCGGTTTTCCATTTTATAACTATCTGTGGACAATATCCACCAAAAAATGACCTTTTCGCCTCTAAAGTTTTTTGCACAAATTTGAAAAAAAATTGCATTTTTCGCAAAAAAAAATGGAAATTTGAAAAAAAATTTTACTTCTTTAACTCGTAAAAATTTTAAATTTTAGTATGTTAATATTTAGGTTATTTCTAAATGAAAACCGTTAGATTTATCTCTTTGGATGTTTTTGTTAGGTTTTTAGGGGTTTTTTAATTTTTTCATATAGCTAATTATTCAAATTAATTTTAAAAATTGAAATTTAAATTTTTTTTCCAAACTAAATGCAATATTCGGTTTCAGCACTCAAAAATAACCTATAAACATGTATCACATGTCTATATTATTGTTTTGTTTTTTTTTTAATTTTTTTTCGGCCATTTTTTAAAAATTTGAAAAAAATTAAACTTCCCCCTGGCCGATTTTGGCCGATTTTTAGTATGTTATTATTGAGGTAATTTCTAAGTGAAAACCGTTGAGAAACCTTCTATTGCAATTTGTTTGAGGTTCAACTCTATTTTCAGTGGACAGGGGTCGATCCAGGTTTTAATTTTTGGGGCCTGTTTTTTTAATTTTTGTGAAAATTAAATTATTTTTTGTGAAAATGAAATTATTTTTTGTGAAAATGAAATTATTTTTTGTGAAAATGAAATTATTTTTGTGAAAATGGAATTTTTTTGTGAAAAATATATTTTTTACGTAAAACCTAGAATTTTTGATTTGCTATTTTATCTTTACAGTCTTTAAATCGATTTGATATAATACCAGAAAAAGTACTCTACTCTAGTACTCTATAGTACCTACTTTACTCTAGAAAATCCTCATAAGTTAAAATACGGACCAATATCGCGATAACGCATGTGATCAGTTCCAATTACATCGCGAATCAGGCGCCGAGGCCCGATGGAAGCAGTCGTGGAAAAAACGGGCCCTCCACGAAGAATCGCAACTTTTTAGCTTTCAAGATAGAGATTCTGAACATGGGACATGTTGGCTTTTGACTATGTTAACGTTGGGGTTTTTCTTTCATTACAATACGGACACGAGAAAAGCCGACATCTCTTGACGCCCGTGGTTCTACAAGGAATGGGTTGCGGAAAAAACAGAACATTCCGCGAAAAATAAATGGAAACTTTCGCAAAAAATTACGATTTTTTAGATTTGTAAACGTTTTTGAGAAGGATAAATGGGAAAAAAACGTGCATTCCGTAAAAATTTAGAATTGATCCGTAAAACTTAGCTGAAATCCGCAAATTTTACGGACAATCCGAGAGCATAGGGTTGCCGGATTGAAAACGCAAACTGCAGTTTTCGTCGATCTATGGATTGTATGATTCTTTCCATAGTTCTTTCTCAACCGAAGAATCGCGTTCGTTTCGGAGAATTTGAAGGGTTTCGTTTGAAATTTGGAAGTGGTAATTTTTTGTCACTAGAAATTTTGTGAAAAGGCCGATTTTACGAAGTTTATTTTTGTGAAGGGGCCGTTCTTCGGAAGTTTATTTTTGTGAAGGGGCCGTTCTTCAGAAGTCTATTTTTGTGAAGGGGCCGTTTTATCGAAGCTAATTTTTGTGAAGGGGCCGCAAAACGGCCCCAACTTTCGCCTAGATCGACCCCTGGTGGACTATTAAGTTAGGTTTAAAAGGTCCTTCTCAGTTTGAAAACTATTGGTACCTTTGCTTTCAACAAATACATATGAAAAAAATTTATACTCCTCTTTCAATTGTATGAGTATTTTCTCCCACTAAAACTTGCTTCTAATACTTTAAAAAATATATTTTATTCAATGAGAGAGAGAGAGAGAGAAAATTTACTCATTTAAAAAAAAATCTTGCGAAATAATGAAATTAGTTCAGAGAATATTCTCTGAACAAAAGATGACTTTTTAAAGGTAAGTTTCATCAAAGTAATTAATATTTTTAGGTTTTTAGCACTAATACTACATGACCATTTCATATTATCAAACATATCTACATTTATTACCATTTATCAGTGAAAAAATAGAATATTCTCGATTATTCTCAAAATTCTCGCCCCTGGAGAATATTCTCAGAATATTCTCGTTCTCCGAGAATATTCTCGCTTCACATCACTAGCCCAGCATCTCACGCTGTCAATGGCTTTACTTAAACTGCCACATATTGCGACAGCTGAAACCTAAGGCCATTCTATTGATTTAATTTAAGTTTTTATAAAAATTCTGAGTGGCTATTGTCCCTTATTTCTAGGACTAAACTTTTAGTATTTCTCTAATTATAAGGGGAACTAATTTTATTAATCTTCTGGCTTTCTCTGTCCGTAGAACCAAGATATGTATACAGGATATATTTTAAAAATCCCTCAAGATTAGAAAAGTAAAAAAATATAAATACCTAACCCATTAACGCCCAAATTATTTTTTGGGGGTGAATTTGATAAAAATCATGAAGCTGGTGTATTTTGCCTTCAATATGAATATTATAAACAAATTTTGTCAAAACAGTCATTAGTTTCTTTAAAAAATGCTGATCTAAAAATAGATCACTGGGCGTTCGGGGGATATTTTTTGTCACAGAGCTAAGTACTAGTTGAACTTCAAAAGATCCTAAAAATTATGAAGTAAATAGAAATATTAGTATTTCTCTTTAAAAAACGCGTATTTATTCATAAATATATGGATAATAATAATTAAATAGTAATAAAATTAAATACAAAAATAGCCTATGTTAAAAGTAATAATAGGGGAAAAGGGAAATTGAACCAAGAATTTTAAATTTATATAAGTATATTATACATAACATATGACATGACATAAAATTTTAACTAATAAGTAAAATAAAATGCATTGAACTAATTGTTTGAAAATTTTGTAGATTAGTTTTACCATAAATTAATAATATTCATGAAATAAAATGTAAATTGATCTTACATGGCAACATTCAAAATTGCTGCTTCTTTGAGTTCTTCACCGGACTATTCCAGTAAACTACTTACTCTGCCATAACGTCAATTTTATAGTTACAAAGGCTGGATAAGGGCGAATTTCAATTAAAAAAAATTTAAATTCGAATTTGAAATTAAATCAAATTAAAAAATTCTCAATTTGAGATTTTCATAGCTCCTTGATAATCTTTAATTGCCTTATAATTTCCCCTATAAAGTATTTCAAAACTACTTGTATTGACGTTTGTTGTATGAAATAAGTTTATGTGAATAAACACCAATAATTTTACCCCGCTAGTTTATTCATAATGGGGCCTATCCTCCATTTATTCACCAGAATATATTATAAAATTTAATTAGCAATAATATGTTAAATTTCTTAAGAAAATCAATAGTTGACTTCATCTTGAACATTTCTGAGTATTCTCAGACACATTTTTATTAGTTTTTAGTGGAAAAACTAAATGATCGTATTATAAGCAACACAGAAAAAATGAACGCCCGAACGCCCAGTGATCTATTTTTAGATCAGTAGTATTTGGACTTGATTTTTCACTAAATAAATTAATTTTGACAAAACTCTGAATTATATCCCAATAGCTACATCTATAAAGATAAAATAAAACTGAAAAAGGATTCTTTAAGTGGTATACCTTTACTCTTTTCTTGAAAAACGCGAATGAAGATGAAAAAACTGCAAAATGAGACTCTGAGACGAACTTTAGCCCATCCCCATTAAAAAATAAATGAAGCAAACGCAAAAAACACAGGGTATTAGGATTGAGGGATGTTTTTTCTTGCCATATGTGCAGTTCCGTTACTGTTGGATGAATTTAAGGTAATTTAAGAGAGCATTGATGACACTATGTTTAGCGATCTAGAAATAGATCACTGGGCGCTAATGGGTTAAGGTTAAGGAGGTAGAAAATTGGTAGCACAAAATGATCTCATCAGAAAATTTCTCTTATTTTGACAGGTTTTTTTAGGAATATCCTTGACTTCTCTAGGTTTTCTTGCTGCTCTGTTAAAAAAAACTATGCATCAATCATGCAAACCATTTTTTAATTACCTGAAAATCCTCTTCTTTTTTATTAAAATCTTTTAGCACTCTTCGGCGTATATCTAGTTCTTTTTCCACAGATGCATCTTCAAATATTTGAACTCTGAAGTTGCTGCGCCTAAGTGCTATGTTGCACTGTGGACAAGCAGCAGATCCTTTCACAAAGAGAAGTTCAACACAGTTTTCACAGAGAGCATGCCCACACACATTTACCATCAGCTTCAGGTTAGGATTTCTGTATTTGGTTGTCTTACACCGAGGACACTCAAGATCATCCATAGTTAAAGGCTATTGAGAGAAGTTTTATACCATTAAAATTTAATGCAAAAAAACATTTAACATAATGTATTTTCTTTGCAATCCATTTAAATTAATAATCTGTTTGAAGTTTTACTTTGGCATTAAAGCAGGGCATGAAATTTCAGTTTTAAATGCAGTAGAAGGACTAACATCTTTACTTGGTACTGAAGTCGGGTATTAATTTTAAAGTTCGGTAAAAATGGTTTGATTTAAATCAATTTTTAAAAAGGAAAAACTCATTCATCAGCCTTAAATATTTCCTTTCTAAAGACAAGTGAAAATATTGCTCCTTGCATTGAAGTATATCAGGCATTCAGGTAAGGGTACTACTATTAACAGACTATTTGGGGTGACTTGCTACAATACTAGTTCTGACATTTGCTTACTCTAAGATAAAGCCACTTAGTCTCTCTCTTTATTGTTATCCCCAATACCAGTTACATTGATCTCTAAAGAGAGACAACACTTTGTTTCCTGCCATGTATATAGATTTACTGATTGGATTGTCCTACTTCCATCTTTACACTGACGAAGAGGATCCAAATATCCTCAAAACATCTGCTTGTTTTTAAAGTTATTTCAAGTGCAAAATAAACCACATTGTTTCCGTAACTTTATACAACTTTGCACACAGTTGCTTTTATTAAAATAAACTATCCTGTTAAACAATTTACAGTTAGTTTTTGTTGATGATTTAGGTGCAAATTTTACTCATCATTACTCACAGTAAAATTTTAGCTTTAACTAAATTATTTTTTATCAGGTCTTATGGAAGTAAAACAATTAAAAGGAAATATTTTTTTGTAGGTCCTCCTTGTTGATCACAAACTAAAGCAGTAGCGGCTTAGCCTATTTAGAAACTGCTCAAAAGTCTGTCTCTCATCGCTAGGCTGTTGGAAACGGGGAAATCCAAGTACCGAGTAAGGGTGCAGGAAATTTGGGTAGCTAACTTGGCTACTTAAAGCTTCTACTGAAGAAGATAGGAGGGAGGTGAGGACACGTAGTGGAGTGAGAAGCACTACCACTATGCCACAGGTGTCAGGTGAGGTAGTTTTTGATGAGAATAACCAATTTGGGTCTCTCTAAATACTTCCCCAGCCCTAGGGAGTGAATAGCCTTGCTCATTTGGGGTTACACTAACCTTCTAGCAAGGAAAGTCAGACTTTATAGCAGCAGCCATTCCAACGGTCTGGTTCTTGGCGACTATCCCTCTTTTGGCCGTGGAGGACCAACATCCCCAAAAAAGTTATAGGCGGGTAGGAAGTACTACCCTCTGGGTGAAATATAAGATTTAAAATGAAGTATTGATACAAAAAATTCAGTTGTTCCATTTATCCACACTCTTCCCTACAATTTTGGCAAAGACATGCAAACCTTGCTTATTAGGGTAAACAATTATAAATATAAAATATTAAAATTATATGGAAATTTAGAAAAAGTATTAATAATGAAATGGAAAAACTGCCGTTTATATTTTGAATATGGCAGGATTCCTTATATATAGATAGATAAATATACTCAATGTAGAAAATGATACATTTATATTAGAAAAATACCAATAATTTATTGTATTTTTAGGGAATGAAAAATTTTAAAAACAATAAAGCTCTTTCGTTGCGCGCTTCTGTTTACTTGTTTACATACAATTTAAAGGGATGCCATTTAAGGCCTACTCTATGTTTTAAGGGGCGCAAGTTCAGAGTTGCACCTGCTTGGCGATTTTTGGCTGTTTAACGGCACATTTAGAAGCCAAATGACTCTTTTAACATGAGTTAGGGTTACCATATTAGTCATCTTTAACGCTAAAAACTTGGCGCAGGTGCAACTCTGAACTTGCGCCGTTTGGGGTCAGTATAATTTAATTATAATTACTTACAAAATCATCTATTTACTTTTGCTTTTTACATGGATGATTACGTTTGGAATTAAAACTGAAATATAAAAAATTATCTTAGAAACTTGAGATGCAATATTAATAACGAAAAAGTTGCAGCATTGGCACCATGCGTAGTTTTTAAACACAAAATTGGCAGCACCACTCTATTTTTATTTTTCAAGGGACGTCATTACTGTTTTGTTTACATTTATGAAATTAAGAATTTTTAAATCTTGGTCGTTCTAAGTGTTCAAAAATGGTTGTTTCGTTGTACAACTTGTTCGAAGCTACTCTTTTATGCATAAATGCAATAGCAGTATTACACGAAGAGCGTTTTTTGGCAAAAGGTTTGTCTGATAGTTAATAGTTATAAGAATGTGATACCTTCTGTTGTGTTTAAAGAATCTTTTTCTGAATTTTAAATAAGTTATATATGGTATATACACTATCAACCCTGCTAAAATGTATTTAATCTGTTTTTTATTTAAATATTTTCATCCTATCTTTTTAAACTTATTACTATTTCCAAAAAACACTGGGTCTGCCATACAGCATCAGTAGAGAAATTGGTAAATCCAAAGAATCCGGGCCTGGACGGCTTTTTGGCGAAGTGTTTTCCCGCCAATGCGAAGCATTGGCGAGAAAACACTTCGCTCGCGATCTCGGTTGACAGAGAACATCGCGTCTTAACAGTAGTTCTATAAACGGTATGATGCATGATGTAAAGGATAATTTAACACTTGAGAAGTAAAGATAGATTTAAAAGTACTAATGCAAAGCACTTTTAATTTCCACAAACAAGTAATTTGTAGGATTTTCAAGATCGAGAGGTTGCTCCCCTGGAACCACGAGCCAGACCGAATACTGAGTTTCGTGTTATGCCCTTGGCATTGGCACCTCCAGCAATATTTGTCCAGACAGTCCGCTCTGGCCACCAGCCTCATGGCTTTATAACATTTGGGGCAAGTGTATTCCTTTCCAATCAGGCCCATATCTTGGCACTTCATTTCAGATAAAAGGACTCCAATTTCCATCAGGATGTACGTCTTCAGTAGGCTAATGTCGCCATAGACTCCACCATAGACTGGGCTAGCTGAAGACGCTGACATCTTAATGATAGGATATAGCTCTGAAAAAATAACGCTGAGAACTAGATTGGCAAGGATAACTCAAAGAACGACCGAGACCAAATAAAAGATGCTGCAATGCGAAAGGATAATGTATATAACTTTTTAAACCAATTAAATCAGTTCCCTAAAACTCAATGTGACGTTTGAAGAAATATATTAAATTAGTGACCCGAAATCCTTCTTACGAATTGTGATGTTAAAAAGAGATAAATTAAGCTTTTTAAACCAATAAAAATTGGTATTCCCAAAATGCAATGTGTCGTATGAAAAAATATATTAAATAAGCGACCCGAAATCACTCTTACGAATTGTGACGTTAAAAGAAATAAATTAAGCTTTAAAACCAATAAAAATTTATATTCCCTAGTCGGTACTCCTTCAGAAACTATGACGAAATCCAAACGCTAAACCCCACCCACAAATACCCTCGAACACGGCGAGTCACATGCTCTACGGGTTCGCGTCTTCGAGAAGAGAGCGAGAAACAGGGTTCCCGGGTTGCTACGATTAATCTAGACTCGAAACAGGGGCGCAGGCCCGGATTCTTTGGATGAATCGAGAAATTATTTCAGTGTGGAATTCAAAAGTAAACAACTTCCGCAAAAAAAATATTCAAAATTTTCCAATGAATTTTTTAAACTAAATTAGTAGATGAGTAGCTATATAAATGGTTAAAAACATACAAAGATTTGATTTTTGAACTTAAAAAAATTGTCTTGATATTTTCTTCCTCAGGATGTGTCTTATATACGAAGTTTGGCAAGGGTGCTACTCAGGGGCATCATTTTAGTTTTTGGTTGGGTGGGTGGGCAAGGATTTTGTAAGCCTTTCAACCATCAACCCCGCGGGATCAAAATCGAGAATTCAACGTAAAAAACCAGATTTCAACGTAAATTTGACGAACTTCAACCCCCACTCCTGGCTTCATTTGGGGACAAAATGACATGAAAACTGGTTTTGGGGGGTTTTAGAGGGTGCTCTTTCAGAATCTGGAATAATCTTTGATGTCGCCCATATATTAAACGAAAGTTGGTGCTTCGTTTAATATGAAGACGACCCCCTAAGAACTTGAAAAATTTTCTGTATATAGAATACTTCAAATCATGAAAAATGATACTTTATTTGTCTTTATATCACAAGCCGTTCGGGAGATATAGGGTCTGAGCCGATTTTTTTTCCAGTATTGTACATAAGGAGTAGCTATACCCCTTCTCATTTTTAATATGGTTGAATTAAATCTGTCAATTTTTTTATCTTTGTTGTTAAATAATCTTGTGGTTTTTCTTAGTTGGATGGGGCAAAGATCAGAGCCGTGGATTTGGAGAAGACTCGGGATTTAAAGGCCAGTGTATGAATCTAATTCATTCTGTAAGAACAGTCATGAGAAGTGAGTAGATTTAATGGTGTTCATAACGTTTTTTTAGTACTTTCAGGGTAATCTCTATTCTTAAAGAAAAAGTTTTTAGTCAATGACTCCAGAAAAATAAAATCTTAAATTACTGGTCCAAATTATACACATTTTTGGTATTAAATGTTCAGGTTCTTCTGAGGATTCTGAGTAAGTTTTTCTATTTCTTTTAATTTCTCAATTTTAAAATAATTTCACTTCTTAATTCAATAGATATAGTTTCTCTTTGGGTGCAACAGCCAGTGGCGGCTCGTCCTTAGGAGCACAGGAGCACGTGAACACCCAGTGAAAAATTAGAAATAAACCCAAATGTAAAGATACACAAAATCAAAAGAAAACAATACATAAATCATTCTCAATTTCTTCTTTACACTCAGAATCTCTTTTCTTCCCCCCCCCCTTTCACCTGTCAGTAAAAAAATTATTGCCGGAAACGCGAAAGTTTTGTGTTTATCAATTCTTGTTTTTCTTTCCTTATTCGCACGTGTGAGCGAAGAAACTGATTGAGTCCCAAGAAACCTCGACTTCTCGCCGGAGAACATTTGGGCTTACGGCAACACATTGGAGATCCCCGTCCGCACAGATTTTGTGTGCCGAGGTTTACGGTTTAGCTTGCTTTTTTGCGGTCTAGATTTTTTTTCCAGGATTGGAAAACAAGATAAGAACTTTTTAAAAGTGTCATATAACTTTTCACGTCAGCTAATTTTAATTATTTTGTTATTGGTTATTTTTTTAAAGTGGCGTTGGAGTAAAATTACAGATCTTGAACATTACACATCACCTGTATTTTTCACAATCAATTGTTCCATTAAGCATATATAACAAGCAATGAGTAGACAGACCCAGTGCTCTTGTCATGCTCCTAATTAAAAGAATTATGATTAGGTATTATGCCTGATTTTAATGAAAGTGTCAAAAATTTATTTGCTTCAAAAAAGGTTAGACGAGTGGACATCATGTATAAAAGTTGTTTTTGAGGTTTTATATTATAGACTACGGGTATTATAAAAATAAAGGCCTTCTTTATCATAAGTTTTGGTTATTTCCATTAAACGCATATTTAAAAAAATTAAAATACATGCAGTGAAAAATTTAAGGATCTTAAAAAAACTCCTCTGAAATGAATTTGTTCTAAAACAAGTTTTCTTTATGTATATGTCCAACATTTCTTCTCTTTCTTGTGTAAATTTTAATTTATACAAATTGTGTGAACACCCTTTTAATAAACTCACGAGCCGCCACTGGCAACAGCCCTAGTGGGGCTAAGGCCATGGAGCCCTGGGGTGCTATAGACATGCCCTGGTTAGGTGGTCAGTCTAATGCAAGATTCCCAAATAGCTGCAAAGCATGCTTGGTCCTCAGTTTATCAACCCACTAAAGGGATGAAAGGTTGAGTAGACTGGGAATCGAACCACCGACCTGTGGCATGGAAGCGCGATGTGCAACCACCCCAACTTATGTTCAAAGTACTTACCTTAATATGTTGACGGACAAAATAGAAAAAAAATTGTCTGTATGGACATATATTTATTTAAAGTAGTGTGAAAGAAGTTATATTTAACTCATGAAGCCTCTTGGAAACAAAAGGTTGTTGAGTTGAATGTGCAACTCATATTGACAGTCAACGTGCTAATGAACCTTTTGCATTTATATAAAATCACCAAGTTTATTACTTGTTTGACTTAAATTGATAATTATGTTTCTTATAATTACATTATATGTAATTGATACAATAGAAAAATTACAACTATGGTAGATATTAAAAAAATATTAAAACTAAGGGGGTCAGCTAAATATTCAACTTAAAAAGGTCATTGTCGGTCACCGATTTTGCCTCACTAGTATAAGTGCCAGTTTTAATCTAAGAGATGCCACTTATTTTCAGAGTCCAAATTATTGGTGTATTTTCATTTTTTGCCCATTCCTTAACCCTTTCTATGCCCGAGCTTATCATTGAATCCTATGGTAAATTTGGGGCAGCTAGGACTGAGAGGATTAAAGACCAGACCAAATATTGGAATCTAATGATCTTGCTTACATTTATTACTTCTTGTAACCAATTGAAAAATGACTACCTCTTTCCAAAACAATCATACTTTCTCTTAAAGGGACACAAGTCAGCTTAGTATTACTAATGTATATTGTGTTGATCTTAGTTCCCTTAATTTGTATTTGTTTTTCTCATTTCAGTTCCCTTGATATTCCTGAACTCAGTTGTTATTTTATTTAAATTGATTCTTGGATGATTTAAGCTGTAAATTTATTCAATAAATATATTTTGTATTGATTATTTACTCTTCTTTAAAGAAAATATGATGATCAAGTAGAATGACTCATCTAGAATTCTTGTAAAATATCAAAAAATATTTACTTTATATTTAAGCATACCTGCCAACATTGGGATAATAAAAAAGGAAGATTTTTAAAATCAATGTACCTATGGCATTTTTGTCTTAATCTAAGTCAAAGGCTACCTACTCTAGTTACTACACCTAGGTTAATAGATAGCATGAACAAATATATATTTTTAGTACAAAAATCAAAGAAAAATATGTATTTAACATCCAATGCACACTATATAACTACCTAAATTTACACACATATTAAAAAAAATAAAAATTTCAGATCAATACAAATTTATTTCCTTTCAAATATAATTCTTAATGTTAATTTTTTAAAGCCTAATATGTGCAAGATTTAGTCTTTTTTAGAAAATTGCTATCCAACTCCATTCCAAAACATTTCTATCCTTTGAAAAATAGGCTGCTTGAATTATTAGGACAAAAAACGGAAGAAATTGATTGAAAAACGTGTAAAGGAAGATTCTCTTAAAAAACGGAAATCTTCTGACTAAAACAGAAGAGTTGGCACCTATGTTTAAGAAATAAAAAAAATTAAATAGTTTCTTTGTATAACCTATCCCAATTTCTATTAATAACTCAAGCAAAATGTATTTCAACAAGTATGTTTATTTGTATAGTTTTATACAACCACAAGAAAAGTGAAGCAATTGTTACAATTCATGATTCATAATCCTTTGACTTAGAATCTCTTGAGAGCTTCATCAATGTTACTGATTTGTTCTTTTAGGGCACTCCACTGCTCCACATTCAGACTAATACCTGTAAAAATTTCCACAAATTTATTTATTTTTAACCAGGGTTGGCCGGTTTAAACCAAATGGTTTTTTTACCAAAAAACCACTTGGGTTTTTTTACCACTTTGGGTCAAAACTTTTAAATTTAAATATCCGTGCTCGCGACAATCTAGTGAACAGGCAAATATAAAATTAAAAACATTAAACACCTCTGGTAAAGACCTACTAAAACTATGAAAAAAAATGAAACTTTGATGCTTAATAATTCCAAAACTAATTAGAATTTTTTAAAGAATTAAACGCCAATCTCTTTCTAAAAAATAAGACTATAAGTGTTTAAAAAATCATATTGATACCGTGAATAGTTTTCATTTTAGATAGGAAAATTAAAAAATTAATTACTCTAAACGAAATTCGAAAAAAGGGCGACGTAGTGCACATCTTCATACTGAAGAGTATTAGGCTGCAAAAAATCATAGTTCTGCTGCTAATAGATTTCGCTGAACTGGATTACGCGGCGAAAAAAGAAAAACTTCAACTTTGACCTTAAAAATACCCCAGAACTAATTATCACATCAGTTAGCTTTTTGTTCTAAAATGTGGCCAAAATATTCCTCTACAAATATTTCATAAATTTCTATCTAATAGTTTTTGCGATATGAGAGTTCAAAGAGTTGAAAAATTAAATTTTCTGAAACAGCAGCGGCGGTGACAGTAACTTTTTTTTAATATAGAGAGATTAGTGGGAGAAAATACTCATACAATTGAAAGAGGAGTATAAATTCTTTTCATATTTATTTGTTGAAAGCAAAGGTACCAATAGTTTTCAAACTGAGGAGGGCCTTTTAAACCTAACATAAAGCTAATTTTGTGATAGAATTTTGTAAAATTAGAATATTCTTAAAAGAAAAGATCACATTAGGGGACATCAATTACGTGAGGTGTTTTTTCCAAAATCTGGACCCCCTCCCCCCTTGGTGAGATTTTGCTTGACCCCTCTCCCCCCCGTGAGATTTTCCTACAACCTTTAAAAATAATTTTCTATCCTATTTGTTTGTATTTTGTGCTTCACAGCACCTAAAACTTTCCATTATTAATGATGTGGGGAAAAAAGGACATTATTCCGTTCTCATACCTAAAAAAATTCGGTATAATTTCTAGCTTAACCCATTAAGGAAGACTTTAAAATAATGAAAATAAGTAACTTTTTCTTTCATATTTTGTTCATTTGGACCGAATATAGTAATAAAATGCCCATTTTCAGATTTTTCAAAAAATAATTTTTATGATATTTTAACTGGCAACTTTTCTTGCCAACCGTCCTTAGTGGGGTCAAAACTCTGACAAATGAAAAGTCGAAAAAACTAATTAGAATGTTTACGATTTTGATAATAATATGTTTTCATACATAATTTAAAGAAATAATACAAAAGTAAAAGTGAATGGGGACTATACTGCTGATATAGGGATCCAAGAAGGGGTATTTCACCCCTAATGAATAGGGCCTGTTCAGTCCGAAGGAATGATATTCACCTAATTTCAGGCTTTAAGAATAGCCGAACTAGTACTTTTTAAGTCGGAACCCTTTGATTTCAGCACTTAAGCTAACTTTCTGGTTAAAATAGTTTTATTTATATCTCCCAGTCTGGGACATAGGGACTTTTTTAACCTGACAGTCTTATATATTCTCAACTTTGTTTTTTTTATACCATTGGTTAATTTTTTTGCCTTCCGAAGCTTTTTCTCTTATTGGAATTCTAAGTTCTTGTTAATCATTCTCTATCAAAAAGTCATAATTACAATATTCATCTTTATGGCTCCTAGATTTCGCATACTCCCCACAGAAAATGTTGAAGATTACTCATCAACTCGATAAAAACTAGGTATTGGCCCATTCAAAATAGGCTAAAATAACTCCAGTGATATTTTATTTTATTTTTTGACGACTGTAAGTTTCCAGAAAACCCTTTCAAGGAAAATAAATGTATCCAGAAATGATTTAGTATGAGATTGAACCAATAAATATGTTAGGAATCGGTAAAAATCTAAAATCTATAAAAAAACACTAAAATTATGATCCAAGGGATGCACTTCATCATGCTAAAGTATCAATAAGATCTACTTTTATGATAAGAACTCAAAAAAAGCATTAAAAATAATTAATTTGCAAAAGCTTCTTATGAGTAACTCTTAAAAGTTTAGACCACACATCGTACGATTGGCAACAAAAGTTGCCAGTAGAAGAAAACTCTTGCTATTGGCAATTTAAATACCCCCATTCCAACTGTAATTGGTAATCATATTTAGAATGGGATCTTGTGAATATGCTGCAATAGAAACAAGTCACAAAAATAACCAAAACATTAGATTATTTTGGCGTTTTCCAAATGATCTCCCAGCTATCTTCAAAATGTAGTGAAACGCTCTCATTCTAACAGCGATTTTACCACCAAAACGGCATGGAAGGTATAAATTTCTATTTTTATCTGAATAAATACATTCTTCAGAAGCTGTTATCATGCATTTAAACTTTTAATGTCCTCTATTAGAGTCAGTAAAAAATGAAATGTGTCTTGGCAACTTTTCTTACCAACCGTCCTTAATGGGTTAAAAAGTTGACAAGAGATTTTAATCAACCCCCCTCCCCCCTTTTTGACCTCACATAATTTATGGATGTCCCCTTAGATTTATCTGTTAAGAAACATATTTGAAATAATGTTTTAATAGTACTATTTATTTTACAGATAATTTATCGTGAGAATATTCTCAAAGAATTCTAAATCATAATTATGATGCAGTTGCAGTTCAATTTACTTTCTACTTAATTAATTACTATTTTTGAAATAATAGTCTAAATTTATGGTTTGCATAGTTTTAAACTCAGATTAATTAATATTTTTCTTCATGAGAATATTCTCATTAAGATTCTACAAATTAATTTCCAGAAAAAAACATTTTTCTATAAACATAATTTACTTCAAAAACACTATTTAAAAGTTGGAAAAATTTTAAAAATAGAATACAACTCGCTTACTCTGCATTTACCTTTTAACTATGTTCATGTATTCTGTTTAATAGTGTTTTTAAAATATTTAATTTGACTTTCTTTTAATTATGTTGACTTCTCATTGTATAATCTTTAATATTCTTATAATTTAAAGTTAACATATATACCTTATAAAAAAATTTTCCAAATTTTTTTTATTTTAATAGCTTTTAGGAGAATATTCTTGAGAATATTCTCCAAAAGATTATTACCGAGAATTTTACATCACTAAGCACTAAAGATGCTCAAATGTTAAAAAATTAATTTAAATAGTTATAAACAGTGCTCGATTTCAGCCGGAACGGCGTTCCGGAACCTCTTTTTTGATTCAAAAATTAATATTTTATTTCAGGGGTCTCCTATAACTACAGCCCGCGAAAACCTTTCTATATGACGAAAAAAAGTCCTAAAATGAATAAAAACTGTTTTTAGGGTCAAATTTCTATAATTTTTCGGGGGGAGGACCCCCAGACCCCCCTTTTTGTATTTTGAACTATTAAAAAAGAACATTAAACCTGTAAGCATGCGTAAAAATGGTTTTGAGGGAATTTCGAGTTTCTTCCCCCCCCTGTAAAAAAATTTAACTTGGGGCCTGATAGTGATTTAATTTTCTTAAATGATATTTAGGCCCCTCCCGAAATAAATTTCTACATACTCCACTATGATCCTAGATGTGTTAAAAAACAATTTTCTGTTGTTACTATTTAAAACTTATTTTCAACGATTCACTTGCGCATATTTTAAATTTAAAAAAATTTTAAATGCATTTTTATCTTTTTGCAAATAACAATAATTTTGTGATTTAATATTAAAGTTATTACTTAATTGTGTTCTTTTAAAACGTAATTGTGAACCCCAATTTGAACTACCCACACAATACGCTCCTGGTGTTGATTCTTTTTTATTTGAACCAGATTTGCCAGATTGCTGGTCAAATTTGCCAAGCTAATTAAGGACTTAAACTACGCATTATATTCCTTAAACTGGCAAAATATACAACACTATCGGTTCATTGATAATAAACCGTTCCGCCTTCTAAAAGAGGCGCCCTATTGGAAAAAAAAGTACGTAAAAAAGGTGTTTTAACAAAAAAAGGGCTTAAATAGTTCATCTTCTTGTACAATAATTAAGTTAGAAAATTCTTCCGAATCTAGTACAACACATTTGAATTTATTTTTTAAATTTAAATTTAAAAATAAGTGCTTAAGTTTTTGTATTAAAGAGTATTCGCTCTTTTTCAGTTTTGAGACCAATAATTTTACCGTTCCGGTACCTCTTTTTTTAGAAATCGAGCCCTGGTTATAAACAATAAATAGATAACTATATTACCTTTTTTACCAGGTCTCAGCTCTCCATCCTTATCATAAAATTCTCGGATATCTATCAAGATCTTCCCTCTAAATTCTCTCACGCAAACTTGACGATTTCGGGAAAGCTGCAATGAAATACAAATTTTAGCTAATGGTTTTTCAGTCAGAAAACTGATCAAAGTATATTGACAAAAAAAAGCAGACTCCAACCTCCAATGAAGGTTTTCCATAGAACCGTAATGAACCCTTTATCTGGAAATCAAGAATCACACACAACCCACTATTTAGTAAGTTTTTCATGTTATGTTGTTGTTACTTATGCCACTTGGAATATCCAAGCTCCACCGCGAAGCGTACAGGATTTAAGGCAAAGGGGTGCGGCTCCTGAGAAAGTGAGGCCCATGAAAGGCAGGAGTCCGATTTAAGCCTCGGATGATAGATGCCGTCACCATCTATCGCCACCTCCACAATTTTGAAATGCATCTGAAGGGGAGGGAAATAGTCTCCAGACACCTGGACCCAAGGTAAACTGCGCCATGACCGACCTCAGGACTTTCGGACCCACAGATTTAATGAGCACGTATTCCGCATATACTCGATGGGTCTTCAGCGGTGTCGGGAATCTAACCCGGGACCCTCCAATCCCCAAGCCAATGCCTTAACCACTAGGCTCCCCACGGCCCTAAGTTTTTCATTTTTTTTAGGTAGGTCAATTTTTGTCTTTAAAATATTTTATACTGCACACAATGAATTTACACCACTAAGAGATTTGATTATGGTGCATACGATCTAAAAAGTGATTGTTAATACATAAAATTTTTGAAATGATTGTTGATAATGATGAAACCCTGTCACTTACCACAAACAATGTGCTTGTACATGCAGAGCTAATTTAAATCTGCTATTTTTTCCAGTCCGGTTTTGTGAATGTTTACACAGTATGAAACATGGTTGGCAAAAAACCTGGTTTTTTTTAAACAAAAAAAACGGGTTTTTTGGTTTACACCAAGTTTGTTTAGAATTCTTTTCAGAATAAGTTATTTTAGCAGTGATGTTTGAAATTGAGTTGTAAATGAAGACATTTATTTCAGGGGTTGTTTATAATTGATAAATGATTTGTATATTTCAATTAATTAATTAATTTAATTAAAATTAAATTAATTTGTTTTAAAAATATTCCAATTTGACTATTGAATATTATAGTAGTGAATAAAAATCTGTGTTAATTTATCTTGGATAAATGGTTGAAATAATCAAATTATTTATCTTAGTTATATATGGATTAATTTAACCTTTTAAACGCCGCAATTCAAATTTCGAATTAAAGGTTCTGATTTTTGGCTTAAATGGCTTGTTTTATCATTACTAAAACCATTCTAGTCATTTTTTGTCGAAAAAAAAATCATAAGTATGATTTTGAGGATGTTCACATTTGGGAACATTGGCGTTTGGGGTGAAGTTTTTAGGGGGATTTCCAAAAGGCACATATTTTACAATTAATTCAAATAAAATGCTTGAAATAGGTTTCTACTTAATAATTATGAACATTTTTATGATTGTGGATGGTTTTTTCATTTTATTATCCATACTTGGACGGTTAAGTAACATTTTTATAGATTTTCATAAGAAAAAATTTACATGTTTATTACGTTCGTGAAGCTTTTCTGTAAATTTTTCTTGCCCTATGGGTAATATTTTGGTGTAAAAAATACATAAGAGTGTTCCCATGCTCTTCCAAGCTAAACAGTTACGTTTCTGTGAGAAAAATTAGTTTTAAATACGGTTCTATAGGGATATCTAGCATGAAATTCACTAATTGCATTCAAATCTAATTAGCTTTCAAAAGTGATAATCATAATTATCTCCATTGATTCATTAAACCCGTGTTTCTCATGAAAGATTCCAAACTGAACCATATATATCTTACATCCAACTTACGTTAGAAGAGTGTTTTTAGATGTACGCAATTTTCCTTATTTTCAAAATTCTTCGATTTTATTCCTAAAATTTTTTTGTAAAAAAAGTACTTGCACAAAAATATATACGCAAATCCTCAGAAGCACTCAAAATATGCTCTTTGCATAACCCCTATTGATAATTACTGAAAATTAATCGATTGGGAGGCTAGAAAAATATATAAGTGTAGAAATCTGCTATGAAGATTTGGAATTTTTTTCTCCATAAATCAGGAGAAAAAATAAAAGTCCCATATTTTTTAATTTAAAACATCATTCTTAACCTGTTTTAATCCTTTCAGACAAAAAAAGTTCAAAAAATTAAAGAAAATAGGAAATAATTTTTGCATGTTATGAAAATCCCCTCAAATACTATACACCAAATGCCGATGTTCCCATTTGGGAACATATACGTTGTTTTGGTAATTACTCCCCAAAATTAGAATGTAAAGCTATTCTGTCAAGCCAAATGGAAAGATGTGTACTTAAGCTACCAAAACACAGCAAAATTATTTAAAACTAAATTTATTTAAAATTTTCACTAGTTGAAACTTGTGCAACTTTTGGATGAGCCAAAAATCTCTTATTTTGATGTAAATTCTACAAAAAGGATTAAATTCCACATGAAAAACTTTTACATTTAAAATAACTTCATATCTTTGAGTTGCTTTCTACCAAGTATCGAATTCCTGCATGAAAAATTAAGTGGTGAAAAAATTCCTTAAAATTATGTTCCCATTTGGGAACATCGGCAGGTAAAAGGTTAAGAACTTACAGGCATGTGATTGCACAAGAAAGAAATTATGGTGAATTCCAACGTAACGGATGTTACACTCGTACGAAAATTTGATGTTTAAACAATTTTTAAGGGCATAAAAACGTCTCATAATAATGATTATATATTTTTTCCTTGTAAAACTAGTTCTGAATAAAAGATATTCATGTTTGAAAATATATTTCCGGGGGTGTGAAGTGGGGGAGAAATTATTGTTTTTTGTAACGGATGTTACATCAAATGGAAGCCCTTTTACACTTTAGTGTCATCAGTTTAAAAAGTCTGTGAATCTATAAGGCATTTTAGTTTAAAGAAAATTTAAATAACATTACTAGACATGTACGCAATATATCACAGCATTGACTAAAAAATTCAGTCATTTTTTGTATTTTTTAAAAAATTCTAAACTTTCGTAACGGACGTTACATGGTGTAACGGACGTTACGTCGTACGAAATGCATACCAATTAGGCCTTGAATATTTAAGTCAAAGTTGAAGAGGAGGATTATAACTTCATAAGAACCACTCATGTACTCCAAGATTATCAATTGGGGTTGTTACAATATCGGCCAATATCGTAAATACCGATAAATCTCGTACATTGTTTAGCACTTTAAATTACTAAAAAACAACGTTAAAAACATTCAAAATAGTGTTATTTTGAATGAATAATCCTGTTAAAATTAAATTTGATGTAGTTTATTAATTAAACAACGCTGCAATATCGGCCAATATCGCAAATACCGATAAATATCATAAATTGTCCAGAGCTTTAAATTAGTAAAAAACAAGGTTAAAGACATACAAAGTAATATTATTTTGAATGAATAAACCTGTTAAAATTAAATTTCATGCATTTTATTAATTAAACAATGTTTCGATATCAGCCAATATCGCAAATATAAAAAATATCATACATAGTCAAGAGCTTTAAATTAAGTAAAAAAATGGGTTAAAAACATACAAAAACTATTTTGAATGATTAAACCTGTTAATATTGGCAAATATCACAAATACCGATAAATATTATGCATTGGGTAGCACTTAAAATTACTAAAAAATAAGGTTAAAAGCCCTCAAAATGAATTTATGAATGAATGAACGAACTTATTAAAATTAAAATAATTTATTAATTTACCAATGCTACGATATTAGCCAATACCTTTAAATATCGTGCAACGAGTGGCTTTTCAAATAAAAAAAGAACAATTTTAAAAATAATCAAAATAATATTATTTTACCTGCCCTTTTAAATTAAGTAAAATGTGTCTGAGAAACAGCATTGGCCAGCCAAAACAAAAATTAAGCTATATTGACTGATATTTCTAAGTACATTTTAATAATGGCCAACACTGATAATATTATATTAGTCATGCTGCTTGGAAATAAGGGTAATGATAAAGTAATGGGTAAATAAGGGTAAAGTAATGATCATTACTTTCACAATAAAGCTTTATGTTCCTAGAAATTAAGTTATAATGATAAATTAAATCTGAAGTGCATTGTTAAAAAATTCACTACGACAACCATTTTAAAATTGAAAGTTCCATTATAATGAAGTTAAAATTGTAACTAAAATGAAGTTAACGGTTTTTAATTTATTAGCATCGTAAATACCTGATCTTCTAATTTTTATTTGTGAAAAAAAGACTAAAATAAAATTGCTGGGAAAAAATCGTTATACACCTTGGATCTCAGGATGCCTGAAAGTTAGTACTATTTGAATTCTAATTTGCTGAAAAAGTTTTATTAATGTTTAATTTAATTAAATATTGTTTTGGCCATTAAAAGAGGATTGCCCCCTCCCCATGATTGTTGACATGGTGCCCTAGATGCCTCAGTTTTGCAAATATAGATTGGAAATTCTTGGTTGACACATAGTAAGATAAAATATAAAATTCACGACATAATTAATTTTTAATTAAAATTTATTACTTCCAATTAATAATATAATTGATAAATTAAAATAAATTAATTTATTAATAGTAGGTTCCTTATTAAGCTTTTATTATGCCAAGTTATATGTGTAACAGACGTTACATTAACATTGTAACGTCCGTTACGACAGACGCATGTAACGTCTGTTACACCTGTATTTACAGGTAAAATAATTTTTTCTCACAAATTTTGATGTTATTAGTTCTGTTACCTTAAAATTAAAGTAGAAAGTGGGAATAAAAGTTTCAAAAACCATTTTTCACAATGTGAGACAAACTTTAGTAAAATTTGTAACAGACGTTACATGCTCAACCTGGTACGACAAATAGACCCCCAGCTAGGCAGTTTTTGATTAAATCACTTGTAAACACACATTTATTTTATATTTAGAGATCTAACATCAATAATAAACTTCTGTGGAACAACTTTTATGGCATAATTTACAGATGTAATAAGGTAATAAGTCGGTAATTTCAGCAGCAACAAAACTTTTACAAGACATGGTTTTTGATGACTTCCTCTACAAAATAGAGCTAATATTTGTAAAAACCAATGTTTGTTTCTAATTCTATAGACTTTAAGCTTTCCAATGATGTATAACACTTGGGGTTTTGATTAAGTTTATTTTTTTCCACCCGGGTGACTAGTTAGCTGGAATTCACCTTATCTGAAATTTTTTAGAAGCGTCTAGATAAGTTACAGTCTTGTAGAAATTTATTTCGGGAGGGGCCCAAATTCAAATCTATATCCCATACAATAGGTTCAATTTGGCTTTTTAATACTTTTTAGATTGGATTCTTATCTTACTAAACTCAATCTAAGAAAATTTTTGAATTTTGACTCTAAAATAACAGGGTTTACACTTTATGTTCGTTCAGGAAACAAAATATTCCGATTTTTTCCAGCTTTGAAATATTAATTCCACACACAATTGAGCGGAATTCCGATTCTCAACACCTCTAAAATTAGCGGATTTCCGCTAATTAGCAGAAAAATCACATGCCTGAACTTAAGAAATTTCTTTAGAGAGAGAAAATAACATTTTTTAAATAAATAAAAGTGAAATGTAAGCAACTAATGTTAATTGAAATTGGATAAATGATTGAGATAATTAATCCAATTAAGGAAATCAATGATTTTTTATTGATTTATTAAAAAAACCAAACTGGTTTTAATCTGTTTATAAAAAAACCAACAGGTTTTTAGTTTTTATCATTAAAGAAATTGACGGTTTTTATTAATTAAGTAAAAAACAACTGGTTTTTATGACTGACAAATAAGAGAAATTGGTTTTATCAATTAATTAAAATCCAAGCCGTCATTTATAAGTGAAAAACAGATAACTTTTGTGTATCTTTATTTACTCTTTGAAATAATGTTTCATTTTAAAGGAAATTAATAAATAAACTATCTCTTGCAACATATAATAAGTTTAACTTAAGCATTTAAGGTTAAGTTAAGATAGAGAGAATTCAATAATTAAAACCATTAAATTAAATTATTTCCGATATTTGATCACCATAAAATGTCAATTTTTTGATAAATCGGACCTTTTAATTTTATGCAAAAGATTATATTTAATAACACTTTCTTTAAAAATCCTGAAAATATTTTAAAATTTCTAAAAAAAACCCAAGTGGTTTTTTTGGTAAAAAAAACAATTGGTTTAAACTAGACTCTGCTTAGAAGCAACAACCATAGAAACTACTGAGAATTCTTTGTACTTGGAGTCTCTGAAAAAGGTCATTTCTTAAAATGGGCCCCAATCAGATTCACTAGGGGGCATCAGCTCATTATTAAAATTTTTATTTTGTATTTAAAAAGGACTTAGAAATGCAAAATTTATAATATTAATGACACCAATTAAAAGGAAAATAAGAGAGATTGGGCAAACTATTCAAAATTCTAAAAAAAAATATTATTCCATTATATTTTTAATGGAATTTTGTTTAAAAAATACCATTACACTAATGGAACAAATATTGCATGTTTTATAACTCACCCCACGGTTTAACAAGTGGTCCAATTTTGTTCAAAATTATGGTGGAAGTAGTATGGATACTGCTGTACCTCATGCAATAAATTGTTTCATTCTATTATGTTTTGTTTCGGATAACGGCCTTAGGAAAACCGCCTTCGCACTACATTAGAGGTTCTAGCTCTTTAACGGTGCATCTGCATCCCTCAATTCCAATTCGAAATATGCTTGTCTAGGTCCCCTCTACCCCTCAAAGATGTTTTTATCACCCTGTATTTTCCCAGAATTGGTCTAATTAAAATTCTGATCATCAATTCTTTCTTACACTTTTGGTTTTTTGTGTTATCGACCGTGCCCCTGAATCAGAAAATGGTATCAAAGACCTTTGACTGTTCTACAGGTGTGCACAGGCCCAGAGGGGGCACTCTAGACAGTGCCCCCCTTGGGGACACAAAAAGGTTCTCAAAACGAGTAAAAATCCTACTTTTACAGGTCAAATTTCAAAATTTTTTCTGGAGGAGGAAACTGAATTAAACAGACTGGAATGATGAGTTCCTTAACAGAAGCATTGGCGCCGCCGGTCCGTGTATGAATACAGGAAAGGGGAGGAGTTTGAGCGAAGATCTCACTCAAAGAGGCAAAACAAACCAGTTTCAGTACTGGGAAGTAGTGTTGTCGCGTGTTTTCATGGTCTTGTCGGTTCTTTTTTTAAATAATTTTAGTCTATATCGTTGTTTTATTTCTAGATATAAGATGGTTAGATCGTGTAGTGCAGTGGTCCCCAACCTTTTTACCACCACGGACCGGTCAACGTCTGATAATTTTACCGCGACCCGCTGGGGGGGGCGTTGGTTGTTTACATTCTAGATTATTTTGATTTATTAATTTTAATTTAATTGTATTTAAACATGCTTTCAAAATAAAATACAGTTACACCAAAAAAATAAATATAAAGTGAATTAGAATTTATTTCATTCATTAATTTTGAGAATAAAACTAGGAATTTATATTAATTTTCAATGAAATAGTCGACCCGCGGACCGGTACCATTTGATCCACGGACCGGCACCGGTCCGCGGACCGGGGGTTGGAGACCACTGGTGTAGTGCATACAATTGCACAAATAGATTCGGAAAACTCGAGAAAATGACAAAAAACTGCAAATTGTAAAGAGCATATTTAAGAATATTACTTGTAAATCTTGTATGTCCATGTTGCAAAAAGAACCAACACACCAAACAAAACATATATCTACCTTTAGATATCCTAAAGTATTTCGTTCTTTCGTTTCAAGATTTTATCATCCCGTCCCGTTGAGAATGAAGTTGGGTGTGAAGACCTTCATGAGTCACAAATGAATTACTGACCAGTATATAAATATCCGAATCAAACATTATGAAAAAAATACAACTTTGAAAGATATACATACTATGCCATCACAAAAAGACAAAAACTAATATTATTTCAAAATACATAAACATTTGGATGGAAAACAGTTTTTAATGTGTGGTTCTTATATTTACCCTAGAATATAAATTAATTTACCTCTAAGGCCAACCAAAAGTTGGCTGGGAGCCCTGTACCTGTCATGTAAATAAATGTTTTGAAAACTACCTTGTTTGCTTTGTTTATTAAAATTTAGATAATGATTTTTAAAGATTTTCTTTTTAAATACAGGTAAGTTCTTAAAATAATTGTTGAAATATTTTCTAAACTTTCATGCTGAGGTTGTTTGAGTTTTAAAATTAGTGACAGATAAAGAAGAGGACTAAATTGTAGTGAAAATAAAAATACCAGCTTAGTTTTGTGATAGTACTTATATCCTTGTTAATTATGCCTTGGAATCAGTTAACTGGCTTAAATACTTAAAATGGATTGAAATTTATTGTATTAAGAGTATACAAATGCTCCATTTAAGTTCAATCATGCTTAACACTAGATTTTATCTTAAATTTTGCTATATAAAAGAATGAACTTATAATATCTAGCAGGGTTGGCAAAAAAACGGGTTTTTTTAAAAAAACCAAAAAAACCGGGTTTATTTGGTTTTTTTGGTTTAAAAAACCAAGTTTTTTTAGAATTTTTTTCAGAATAAGTTATTTTAGCAGTGATGTTTGAAATTGAGTTGTAAATGAGACATTTATTACAGGGGTTGTTTATAATTGATAAATGATTTGTATATTTCAATTAATTAATTAAAATTAAATTAATTTTTTTTAAAATAATTTTTGTTTTTAAAATATTCCAATTTGAATATCTAATATTATTGTAGTGAATAAAAATCAGTGTTAATATATCTTGGATAAATGACTGAAATAATCAAATTATTTATCTTAATTATATATGGATTAATTTATGAACTTAAGAAATTTCTTTAGAAAGAGAAAATTTTATTTTTTAAATAAACAAAAAGGAAATGTAAGCAACTAATGTTAATTGAAATTGGATAAATGATTGAGATAATTAATCCGATTAGGGAAATTAACGGTTTTTTATTAATTTAGTAAAAAAACCAACTGGTTTTTATGACTGACAAATAAGACAAATTGGTTTTATCAATTAATTAAAATCCAAGCCATATTTTATCAGTGAAAAACAGATAACTTTTGTGTATCTTTAGTTACTCTTTGAAATAATGCTTCATTTTAAAGGAAATTAATAAATGAACTATCTCTTGCAACATATAATAAGTTTAACTTAAGCATTTAAGGTTAAGATTAGAGAGAATTCAATAATTAAAACCATTAAATTAAAAGATTTCTGATTTTTAATCACCTTAAAATGTCAATTTTTTGATAAATCTGACCTTTTAATTTTGTGCAAAAGATTATACTTAATAACACTTTCTTTAAAAAATCCTGAAAATATTTTATAATTTCTAAAAAAACCAAAAAAACCAAGTGGTTTTTTTGGTAAAAAAACCACCATAAAAAACCATGGTTTAAACCAAATGGTTTAAACCGGCCAACCCTGATATCTAGGAAGTTTTTAGTTGCTTTAAAATGTTGCAATAAAAAATTATTAAGCAAAATATATTATGTTCATTGAAAATATTGAGTAATATAAACAGGTTCAATTAAGAAGATTTACAGAAATTTTTATTATAATTTAATATGGTGATGTATATGTTACGGTGAATATCCAAAATTTGGGGAATGTCGACATTCTCCAATTTCGGACATTCACCGTAACATATAAATAAATGACTTGCTTGTTTAATTTTCTTCAAATTCTTTGAACACAGAACAAAAATGTCAAAATAATTCCTGACAGAAATTATCTGAGTATCCAGGATACATTAAGTCCCAGCTGAGAACTAATATGTTAACAAATGAAAATATAAAAATGCTTGCTTGAAATTTTCCTGCACTTAAATCCCTGTTAAATGTGCCTAGCTAACCGGATTAAACACACAAAATTGCTTTTTAATCTAAAGATGTTTATTGTACAAGTACTAAATGCAAATACTCCATCTAAATGGAAATGGTACTTCCCACTAGATTTAAACTAAAAAAAATCTACTTTATTCCTAAAATATTATTTAAAAAACAATGTTTCCCTTGTTCGAGCACTGCGAGAAAGGGAAAGTAGTTCCTCTTTTGCCTTGTTGCATTAACACAATACGGAAAGGGAGTGATGCGGTTTCGGACCGCGCGGTACGCATTCCAGTCAGTATATTTAGTTCAGTGGAGGAGGACCCCCATACCCCCCATTAGTACCACAAGAGGATCTTGAGTGATACTTTTTAGGAAATACCCAATATTTTGACATTTTGGGCCAAAAAGTTACGGTGATGGTCTGGAAATGTTCCTCTTGGACCCAAAAATGGTGACATTATGGGTCAAAAATTAAAGATGATGGTGTTGAAAAGTGCCCCCTTAAAACCCAAAACGTTTTGCAAAAAATGAGTAAAAACCCTACTTATGGGTCAAATTTCTAAACATTTTCTGGGATAAGAATCCTACAACCCCCATTAGTAACACAAGGGGATCTTAAGTGATACTTTTTAGGAAATACACAATATTTTGACATTTTGGGTCAAAAAGTTACAGTGATGATCTGGAAAAGTGTTTCCCTTGGACCCAAAACGGTTCTCAAAATAAGTTAAAATCCTACTTTTACTCGTCAGTTTCAAAGAAAATTTCTGGGGGAGGACCCCCAATGGTACAAGGGGGTCTTGGTCTTGTCTGCAAAAGTTCCCCCCTTGGAGCTGTCCTGGATCCGCGCCTGGTTGTGCAGCTGAATTTAACAGTTGATGGAATAATATGTAACCACACTTTTTAAACACAATTACCTTAAACATGTTATCCTCTTCATTGTTTGCTTGTGCTTTACTAGCAGGCTTTTCAGTCTTCGACTTCTTTGCAGGTGGATTACGCTTTAAAACCAATATATAGTAAGAAAACATGTTAATTTAGCTAGAAAGAGATTAATGTAAAAGGAAGAATGCAGAAATAGTTTAACCTCATTAATTGAGAAGTTTAAAATTTTTAAACCTTTTTGTTTTTGCACTTTTAAGTTTTACTATAACACAAACAATTTCATCAATGAGGTGCTGTGTAACTATTTTTCCAGAAGGGCGCACTACCCAATTATGTTTGGAAAACACTAGCATTCAAAGGGAGGTTGGTTAGTTTAATGGTGCAAGGTCCTTCAAAGGGAGGAGTTAGGGACATACATTCTAGTCAGAAACCCTTCAGTAGATATTAATTGAATTGTCAGTTTGAAGAAGGGAATAAGTTCAAAAATCAAGTTTTGAGAAAATCGAAAAAACGTAATGGAATTTTATGGATATCGATTTCACAACTTCAAGGGGCGATATCTCCCTATAGGGGTTAGTTATTTTCTCCCTCTTTTCACCCATGTGTAGGGCAAAGCTTGGAGATTGTTTTGAGCACAAAAAGTCAATTTGTCATTTTTTGGACTTATTCCCTTCTTCAAACTGACGATTCAATTAGAATAAAAAGGTTCTGGGCTGGTTTGTCATGGTCTCGATACCTCTGCTTCCAGCCCAGAACCATAATAAGTTAATTTAAAATTAATAATGCCCGAAGTGAAGGAGGGCAATGTGATAAATTCAATGGCATTTATCAATGAAATTTATCAATTTGCCCGGCTTCACTCTGGCCATTATTAATAATGCCCAACTAATCACTTTGCCCGTAACATATATTCCTTTTCAAAGATATTATTTGAAATCAAACAACGCTTACATCATCTGGACCAGAATCAGAATCGCTGTCACTGTCCTCCAGCTTAGCTTTGCGTGCTTTTTTGCTAGACATAGCTCAGATAGTTCTGTAAAAAAAACCTTTAGTCTAATCATTCCATATGAAGTTTCAATGTAACAACATAGAATTTACTTTCAGTCTAGAGATGGAAAATTTCCAGAAATTTTGGGAAGGCTGAAAAAATTCCAGAAACTAAGCTTTTTCCAGAAAAAATGGAAATTTTGGAAAAATTTACCTATTATGCATAGAAAAGAGCAGTTATTGTATACATATTTTTTAGAAACTAAATAATCATTCATTGTATAAAAAATAAATTATGATCATGTTAATTATGTCATGTTCATGTTACCATAATCATGTTACGGGTTAAGTTTATTAAAGAGACCATTTCTGACACTATCGGCTGTATTATACTCAAACGTCGTAACTCATTATCATGCAATTTACCCTGTTTTTAGGACTTTTACGTATTCTACTCCTCCACGAAACCATGTTTCATGTGGTTAATTGTAATCCGGTAACGGCTGTATTCGAATCTTAGCCCTACTCAAATATGTTTAGCAGTCTAAAAATAAATCAATGGGCGTTAATGGGTTAATAACAAAAACCAGCTATTACCACCAACTTTTTTATTGCTCCAACTAAAATTCCCCGACATCCCAGGCATTCCAGTGACCCGTGATCTCATCATAAACTATTTTAACTTGCTAGAAAAGTAATATTAAACGGCAATAACTTTTCCTATATTGACTACACTGAGGCATTGTGTTAAAGCGAAATTATTCCAGCTGTTCACCTTTTTTTAAACCTCTAAGCGTACAAAATGAATATTTTCCAATGAGTTTGGATTTTAAAAGTCACTTCGATACATTAAATTCGTTTCAATTGGTAAAGTCTCTAAATAAAAAATAGAAAATTATGGTATTACAAAAAATATTTACTAAGAATCCACCACTTACGCTATTCTTTATACAAAGTTAATTTATATAGAAAATATATACTTTTTTACTTCCTGAATAAAAAAGGAAATTAATGAATATAGTTTATACTTGAATGTTTAATTAATTTCCTTATCAGTCAGATCCAATTTTTGATGCCGCCATAAAACATATTATGCTTCACAGTTACAGTTTCACTCTCACTTTTACCCACAGAAAAATTGCAGAAAAGAAATTCAATTGTACAGAGTGGTGTGTAGCTCAGTGCGTCAGGCAGATGGCGCTACAGTACTCTGTGATATCGAAGCGCCTTTTTCCCGACCGCCACCTCACCGACAACTTGCTCGAACAGGACGTTTGACCGACAGGGCTTTTGACCGACCGCCACCTTACCGAAAGACTACTTGCTCGAACGAGGGGATGTTTTACCGACAGGACTTTTGACCGAACATGACGTTTGATCGAACAGGTCGTTTGACCGAACGGGTTATTTGACCGAACGGACTTTTGACCAAACGGGACGTTTGACAGAACGGGAACGGGTCGTTTGACCGAATGGGAAGTTTGACTGAACGGGATATGCCTAATTACTAGTGATGGGCAAAATCGATAATTTTAGGTATCGAATACTTTGGTATCGAATACTTATAGGTATCGAATACTTTGGTATCGAATACTTATAGGCATCGAGTACTTTTAGGTATCGAGTACTTTTTTTCAATGTCGGGAAATGAACCTGAAGGGACAATTTTCTTAGGGCCTATCCATAATCAGACTAATATTCAAAAAACTGAAAGCGATCCATCAAAAAGCCCCTTAGCTACGGGCCTGGAGGTGGATAGAGGCGAAGGATTTGGGGGGGGGGAAACATAGCCGCGTCAAATTTCTCTCAAAACGAAATATGTCAATAAAGTATCGATACTTTTGTGGGTATCGAATACACTCGATACCTATAGGTATCGAGTACTTAAATATTTGGTATCGATACCTGCCCATCACTACTAATTACTATCATTCCGCTTTGAAACGTTCGGTCAAACGACCCGTTCCGTAAAACCACCCGTTCGGTCATAAGTCCTGTCGGTAAAATGTCCCGTTCGGTCAAAAGTCCTGTCGGTCAAACTCCCCATTCGGTCAAAAGTCCTGTCGGTCAAACTCCCCGTTCGGTCAAACATATGTTTGGGACCGAATGGGATATCCCATTCGGTCAAACGTACCGTTCGAGCAAGTAGTCTGGTGGCGGTCGGGAAAGAGGCGCTTCGGTCTGATGGGCGACCCAACCCAGATTGCCCCGTTCGCTCCACGAACGGGGCAAAACAAACCAATTTTTCGGTAGGCGTAGACGTAGACCAGGGGTTCCCAAACTTTTTTGGCCCATGGACCCCCTGTCTAAGGTACCGTTCAAAAAGTAGCTAAAAATATTATGTTTTGTATAAATTTCTATACCGCGCATAAATTTTGTAATTATTTTTTCAAGTGTTTTTTCGTGCATAGATGAGCATTTGATTTCACACTTTTACATATTAAAAAACCCTTTTTTTAATTTTTGCCTTCACACGATATTTTTAAGGGAATTATAACAATCAAACATTTAAAACGTTTGAAATAAAAACAAATCTAACTTTTATTATCACTACATTTCAAAACACAAAAACTTTTAATTTTAACAATAAGTTTTGGTTGCAAGCTTGTCAAAGTTTACGGCTTATGAGTGAGTTATTCATTTGCCAAATCATAAAAGTTCAGAAATAACTACAACTACAATTTATATATGGCATGTTAACAAACAATATTTAATTGAGTTCAACTATTGAAGCAAATCAAATTGCCATTGATATGGTTACACAAAATTTTTAATAAAATTATAAAAATCAAACATTTAAAAAGTTTGAAACTAAAAACAAATCTAAACTTTTAATATCATTACATTTCAAGGCACAAAAACTTTTAGCTTTAACAAAAAAAATTTTGGTCGCAAACTTGTCACAGTTAATGCTTTATGAGTGAGTTATTCATTCACCCAATCATAAAATTTCAGAAATAATCACAATTAATATATAACATGTTAAGAAACAATATTTAAAAAGTTCAACTATGAAAAGAAGTCAAATTATATGTATTACAGAATTGAGTTTTAATTTAATAATCACAATTAATATATAACATGTTAAGAAACAATATTTAAAAAGTTCAACTATGAAAAGAAGTCAAATTATATGTATTACAGAATTGAGTTTTAATTTAATAATCACAATTAATATATAACATGTTAAGAAACAATATTTAAAAAGTTCAACTATGAAAAGAAGTCAAATTATATGTATTACAGAATTGAGTTTTAATTTATGAAATTAAATTATGCGCGACTGGTCGGGGTCAATGGTCGGGGAAATGATACCATCACCCCTGCTAGCATTGCGAGGATTCTGTGATAACCAACTTTTCATATTAATACTAAAATTTGATTATAAAAAAAGATAAAATTTTTGAAACTTATCAAAATATTCCATTTTAATGAAATTTTTAACGTGATCCTCTGAAAGTCGGTGTGGACCCCTCAGAAGTGTCTGTGGACCCCCAATTTTCATTTTCATGCCCGTGGACCCCCTGGAAGTTGCTGTGGACCACTGGGGGTCCATATGGACCACTTTGGGAACCGCTGTTTAAAAATTGTACCAAAAAATCACTCTGGTTTTCGTCAACAAGAGCGAAAGAGGGGATACAGAACTTTCCCCCGAAAATAACTTAATTTTAGCAGTTAAAACGTGCTTTTTAAAAATTTAAGCCAAAACCCCCACTTTTTCAACTCGTTTGGTACGCCTCATCCGAATTTTTGATATAGATTTTTTGCGTTTTGACAAACTTAGTAAAATATTAGACGTTTTTTTTGGGGGGGGTTCAGCCCGAAAGCCCCCCCGTAGATCCACCACTGACTCTCTATATTATAGATTTTTAAGTAGGAGTCAAAAACTTTAAAAACATACTCTTTTGTCCATTTTCTTTTTATTGTTGTGCAACTGAAAAGCAGGGCTGAGATTGGAGGGGGACGCCGTCCCCGAAATGTTTGGACCGTCCCCCCAAAATATTTGTTCGAACTAAAATTTTTAATTAAAATTTCTATAATGAACATTGTAGGAACACGCTGGTGGACGGGTTCGTTTTCATTACAACAGTGCTGTGGTGGTCAGTGAACTTATTTGGGGGATTTTCAAAGTGCTTATGAGATTAAACTTATCCTAATTATTAAACAAAACGAGTTCATTATTGTTAAAGGGGCTAAAGTGACTGTCTTTGAACAAAGATGACTTGGAACTTTCACTAACTAGCATGCGCAGATCCAAGGGGAGCACTCCTGGATAAGTACCCCCGCTTGGACCCAAAAAAATTAGTTAAAACAACCTTTACAAGTCAAATTTCAAAGTATTTTCTGCGGAAGGACCCCTATACCTCCCAATGGTAGCCCAAAAGGGGATCTAGCGTAATAAATTTTAGAAAATCCTGGATATTTTGACATTTTTTTGTCAAAAGGTAAAAGTGATGGTCTGGAAAAGTGTTCCCCTTTTCCGCCGCAGCTTCTGGGGCGCTAACACCTCAACCCCTTGTAGTAAAAATCATAGTTCGCCATACCGAGAGTATACTGTAATTAAGAAATAATTTTTAGAAAGACATTCTTACAGGAAACCAGCAGATTAAGATTAAGCATAAGATAAATAGCAAGATATACTTTGCTTTTTCACATTAGATTTGTTATAGTTAGAATAATGAAGCAACGACTTATAAATTAAATCGTTTATTAGTTTATTTCCAGAGACATATTCCTTTCAGATCAGCTTTGAGAGTATACTGTAGCAACTATTAAAAGTTGCAATATATAAGAAATGAAACATAAAATAAAGTGTACTACATTTGCTTATAGAAATATATCCTTTTTATTGAACATAAAATCAGTAAAATAAGAAAAGTACAAGCTGTAAACTTGAATAGACAGGTTAAATAAAGTTTACTGAGTGTAAAAAAACATCAGACCAAACATAAAAACATCTACTTTATTGAACTACTATTTAAATATGAAAATTGCTATCTTTTATGATCAAAATTCTTGGTACCTTTTATATTGAATAGATAAAATGTTTTGATAAATAACAGCTTAGCCATAGAAGGCAAAAGGATCACATGTTTTTGAAAAATGAGGATCCCTGTCAGCAAGCAAATGTCTATCTATAGTTCATCCAACTATGCCTCAGTTTCCTTTATCCCTCTAAAGTAGTCGTCTAGTCTTCCAAAACCACATGACCCTTTTACCTTTTTTGGATTAGCAGTATTTTACAAGGATGTTATTTGAAAGGAAAATCTGAAGGTTATTCATTTCAGTTCTTTATTTCACAATGACTTTTTATATCACTATGAGCATAAATATATTGAACAATTAAAAATGAATTAGATGTTTTAAGTATCAGGGTAGCATCCAAGAGGGGCGGGCGGTTAGGGGTTCAAACCCCTCCAGAAATTTTGACATACATTTTTATACTGTTCTTCCTAGCAAGTTCTAAAACTTACAAGGAGCAATCCTCTTTATGTGTAACCCAAAGGGTCTAAAAATGAGTTCAAACATTACTTTGGCGTGTTAAATTTTAAAATTTTTTCTTGGAGATAACAATCTCAAAATTTTGCTGTCTTTTACAGTGTCTTTACTTTGAAAAATCAACTGCTTACAAGAAGTGGTTCCCTTTGAGTGTTCCCCAAAGAGATATTTTCAAATTGAGAGATAGTTTCATACCTCAAAAATTTTCTGGATAGGACCGCTAGACAATTTGAAATTTTAACGACAATTTATAATTTTTTCCCCTCGAAAAATCGTTTGTTTACAAGCAGCCGTAATCATCAGACAGAACCCAAAGAGTCTCAAAATGGAGCTATAATGCAACTGGGGGAGGACCCCCAGAACCCCCATATATACTTCAAACTTACATTGCAAAATTTTTATATTAGGGGACGTCCATAAATTACGTGAGGTGTTTTTCCCAAATTCTGGACCCCTTTCTTCCCCTTGATGAGATTTAGTGAGATTTTGTTGGACCCCTCCTCCCCCCTCAAATTCTCATGTGAGATTTTCTCAATCACTTTTAAACAAATGCATTTCTTTGAAAGGTCTTTTTTTCGTCTTATCGGCATTACTTTCAAAAGTTTTGATACAAATTTGTGTTCAAATCAACACCATGGTCTTAATTCCGCTGTTTTGACTAATCTGCCTATTTTTCCTGAAGTTGTGCTAAAAAATATAAATGAAAAACGTATATGAGAAAACTCCAGCTCTCAAGCATCGCCTCCAACCGTGGACCGGTTTCGCCCTTGTTAGGGCTCATCAGCACGGTATAGGCAAGCAACGTAAGAAAGAGGAGGGAGAGCTTTTAGTCTAGCCGACTATAACGGAAAAAGTGGTGACTTGCGTTGATGAGCCCTAACAAGGGAGAAATCGGTCCACGGTTGGAGGCGACGCTCGAGAGCTGGAGTTTTCTCACACATTCCTCTAACCAGAGGTTACTGGTGAAGAACTCTTCTTTTCAAAAACGTATATTTTCTAAACTAAAAGTTGACGTGAGATTTTAATTGACTCCCCCTCCCCCAGGTGAGATTTGGTCAGATTTTGCTAGACCCCCTCCCCCCTTTTTGACCTCCCGTAATTTATGAACGTCCCTTTATGCAACATAATTCAAATGCTACAACTTAACCGTTGTAATCTTAAACTGAACCTAAGGCATTAGGGAGAAGCTTAGAAATAATGTTGAGCTATTTCCCTGATAAGTAGGAATTAATAAATACATTGGGAAGATGAAATGACTAAAAATATGTCTAAAAGCTAGAAACATGTGTTTAAAAGAAATCAATACTTTAATAGAATAATTTGAACGAAAATGTGAAAGATTAAATATACAAAATGCTTACACTTCTTAGTAAGAAACAGATAAACAGTTAAGCAAAATATATACAAATGTATCCATAATTCAATCACAGCCATTTTATGAAGGTATATCATGTTTAAAAAAATATTAAAAAAATTCTATGTACATACATGAACTATGAGCAAAACTATTCCAACACAAACAAATCATAAAAAAACCTATTTTTTAACTAAATGTCACCTGTTCCTGGAAGCAAGGACCATCTTTGAAAATATAGAAGACATATATTTCCCACAATTAGTGTTAGTTTTATCTTTCAAAATCCTTTTTACTTCATTCAAAACATTGTGGTATTCATCAATACCCAGATTGAACTAGAACAGAAGTAAAAGTAGTAAATAATGTATTCATTATTAATGCATTTTAAAAAATACACCAGCATTCAAAATTAATAGAAATTTCATAATTTTTAGATTATTTCTAAATCTAACCAATTAATTTTAATATTTCTTCATCAATTTTTTTTAAATTTTTAACACCGATTTTGTTTAACATTTATGGGGTTCACTCTCTATCTAACATAGTAAAATTCAGAAGTCTTCAAGGAGTAAATTATAAAAAAAATCAGGAGTTAATGTGAATAGTTATTAATCTCATACCTACTTTACAATAAAGTATGACAATAAAGTATGAGTTTAGAATAAAGTATGAAACGAGGTTAGAATTTCACACTTCAACAGAATTTCATTGATTTAAAAACCAATTACTTCCGCAAAATCGATAATAAAACTTCATTTGCTGTACTATACATGTTTTTCAGGAGTTAAAATTCAGGAGAAAATAAAATTGTATAACAATAAGTTACAAAAATACCTGAGACATTATGTCATAAATAGCTCTAAAGGATGGTTGCTTGTCATTATGAAATACTCCTCGGCTTCCATGTAGAGCAGAAATTCCATTCTTTTCAGCTGTTTTACAAACACTTGAATACATGCAATGATCTGGACGATAATTCCATTCACAGGGAAGGATGTGTAACTTATCTAAATTGAAGATATACTATTTTTAACAAACAAAATTGAATTAAAAAGTAGGGTAAGGAACTCTAATGTGTACCCTTCTTTGAGCATAAGAGTAGGGTCTGATTCTTTAAATTATATGTTTTTCACTTTCTATGTTAAATTTTTTAACTTCTAAGTTACAAATGTCACTTCATTCACTCTTAAACTTTTGTAAATCCTTATTATTTTGAGTCTTGCTGATTAGGAGGGATGATAAAGCAATTCGAGGTAAAAAAAGGGAGGTATGTTAGATAGTAAAATTTTCTGAAGTAGCCTTACAATAAAAGTCGGATTGAGCTATAAAACCAGTCGATTAAAATTACCAAACCTAACAATAACCTTTCTTTAAATGGTGGAACTATTGAACGTATATTTAAAGATGTGGAACATGGAACAGTTTTATTGAATGGTATTGAGTGTTTTTTAATTGATACTATTTATTTTTTACCACTTTTAAAAGTAGGATTTTTCAAATTGATAAAACTGGTCATTGGATGGAATTTTTATTTCATTGAGGTAAATTTAACATTAGGGGAATAGGTAAAAAATTGGAGCTTTTAAAAACTTGTTGTTAGAAGGTGTGGTATTGTATAGGGAGGAGGTTTTACTATAGATATTTATTACCAGAAACTAAAGAATCTCCTAAAGCATAAAATAAAGCTTACCTGGGTGAAAATGAAAAATTATATTAATGATATCTTGATCACCCCAAACAATATTAAGTCTGTACTCTTTCATAATAGGATAAAGATATTTTTCCCATTGAAACATTCTCATTTTTGTCATATTCATGAGCATCACACCTGAGTTAACACCTAAAAGATAAAGAGATTTCTCAATCATTTAGAGTGAATTAAATAAGGGGTAGTCTGAAAAGTTCTCGGCCGCACCCTCACCTGTAGAAAGCAGTTCGATTCACCCAATTTTTTATCCTGTTAGAACAACTCTTTGAAAGGTTCTGATTGAATTTTTAGATTGTTCTGAGTAGAATTCAACTGTTGTCAGTCATATAAACGAGTTATAAAGTGAACTTACTGTCAACAATTAGGAATAAACAAGTGTCAAACTGTGATAAAATTATTTTTAAAAGAAAGAATATCACCACATGGAATAAATTCTAAGATAATAAATGTTAGAAAGGCAAAAAGGATCTTTACCTATGTTTTCAGCTTGGAAAAACTAGTGACGAAGCTGAAAAATGGCTGCGAAAGCAATTATAAAGACGCACATTGAAAAACGTCCTAAATTAGTGCCTTCTATAATTTTAGAAGATTGATGAAAGAAGATGGGAGACATTTCTAATAATCTAGAGATATCAAACATATTTTTTGCATAAATTATTAATAGTTCTTTTGATAAACTTCTAGAACAACACCCAAAAGTGGGTAAGACAGGGCTGTGGTTCTAACAAGTGAGCCGGCTTAAAAGGAGACAACGTTGAAATATATATGTGAACCACTTTTGAAACCATTAAGTTATCCCTTTCATCATGAATTTAAGAGCCTTTCAGACTACTCTCGTTACATAGGGTGATAAAAAAACTCTGGCAAAAATGATAAGTCGTGCTACTACCCGAAGACAATTCAGAATCACTGATTTGGGTGAGCAGTGAAGTATTCCTAAGGAACTACAAGCGTGAATAAAAAAAGCAATGAAAAATCAGTTATTATGGGCAAACAGTTATTAATAAAAGTGACAGTAACAAATTTATTATTGTTGCATTTTAAAAACAACCCATTTATTAGAAAAACTTACACAGTTTTTAGCACACCCAAAAACAAAACTGTTGAAAAAAATCTTACAAATGTTTTAAAAAATTTTTTTCCCTTTTGAGCACCAATTGACTGGCTATATAATGTATGTATCTTCATTTATTTACAGTACTATCAAGCAGGGGTGCAGAATATGTCCAAACGCGCAACTATGTTTGGAAGAAATCCAGGCAGTTGTGGGTAAATGTGTGGGGGGCAGTTGTGGGCCCAAGTTTATAAAGAAAAACTCTACAAACCCAAGTTGTTATTATTAGAAACAAATATTTTGGCTGCTGACAATATCATGTTCTCCAAATTCTGCAGAAATTATTTAGAAACTTCAGAATTATGGATGCATAGCAGGAATTTACGGATCTACGCCGAAAAAACCAGTTATCCGAGTGGCTTTTCAATCGTTTTGACTGATGTGCAGAAAAAACAATGCATCTATGATGGGAATGGCAATTTTCATTAAAAATCGTGTTTTTGTTCTATCACACCGATGTTTTTGTCTTTATGGGAACCATTTTTTCGGGAAATTTGAGGAAAATATGAAGAAATTTTTTTGGGCAATTTTGGACAAAATTGTGTTCTGGGGAAATATAGGGATCTGGAACATTTTCTGCACCCCTGCTATCAAGTTTTTAAGGTAGGAAAGTTTTATCCAAACTTTATCTGTTCCTCATTTTTAGTCATTGTGATGGTTATGTGTGATTATTTACATCAAGTTAAGGAAATAATTGATTTTTCACAGTACTATCAGAGACTAGCATGTAGTAAATATATGCATAGAAATGCATACCTAATGGTTCATAGAATGGATGCCTTGCAAACCTATTATACCATCCAGTAGAAAAATCTTCATTTTCAGGACACAAAGCAGCAATATGACTGCTGTTCATTCCATAAAAATAGCTCCATAAATCTTCAACAGCATGCATGAAGAGTACATCAGTATCGACATACAGCAATGAATCAATATGATGCAGCAATGACTGGAAAAAAGTATTTTGAATAAATAAGTTTAGAAAAAAGCAGATTTCTCTTTAATTAGAAGGAATAACTACTAAACTTTTTTCGGAATTATAAATTGAAAAGGAATGAAGAGTAAAAGTAAAGAAATTTTGCAATTGTGTTTTTTAAGTTATCTATTTATCTCTTAAGTGGTTTCTCCATTTTTTAATCCATGCCAAGCTAAAATTATGGGCTAAAATTATTTTCCTAAAACTAGAAAGCAAATATTTGAGGTAATACGAGATTGTTCATTAAATATGATTAATTTATTATGAAATAAAAATTATTAAACTCCAGTGACTTTTATAATTAATCAAAGGATTGTAGAAAATTCATCACTGTCTGATATTTCAAGCTGAATAGCTTTGAAATATAAAGACACAATAAATATGAAGACATGAAAAGTAAACTTCATACAGGTAAAAAAAGTCTTTGACAGGCACAAAGCTTAAAAAGCTTCTTCCATTCTTCTCCTTCACTGCCATCAGGAAATTTAATGGGATGAATCTCAAAAGATAATCGATTCAGTACAATAGAAGGCCATTCTAAGATCTGTAGAACAGAATAAACATAGTAAATTACTCTAGTATAGAAATAATTAAATATAAAAATTAATACTCTAAAGAAAGTTTCTTATATTATTCTAAAGCAAGTTCATAAACTTAAAAGCTAGTGAATACTGTTAGCTATAAAAGTTTCTTTTAAGCTATTTGTAAAATCGCATAACAGGCGATACATCGCCAATTCTATGGAACTGTATTTTTAATGTGTTGTATCTTTTTTAGTTCCTGGTTTAGCTCTCTTAACTTCCTTCTTTCATCCACTAAGCACGCTCATATGTCACGTCCATCTATGTAATTGCTTTATATGTTTTAAATTCTAATTAAACTAAATTTAAACTTTCCAATATTGTTCGAGTCTTCTTCTGCAATCTATAGTTATCCTGTTAGCTAAGTTCCCACATCAACTAGACCTTCATTAAAGTTAAGCAAAACCTTTATGCTACCTTCTAATTAAAGATATGATTAAACTTCAATATAAGCTATTGAAGGCACAATACCAACAAATACATCATTGATAGTTTGAAAATCCATAAATTTACTAGTAGTATTCTGCAATATGATGAAGTATTATCTGGTTATTAGAACAAAAAATGGGTTAACTTTATTAAATATTTTGTACTACACTTCGATTGTAATTTGAACTGAGACTCTTATCAGTTATTTGTTAAATAAACTACAATTCATGAATTTTAAATTTTTTAAGCTTAAACCTTAATAAGCTTAAGAAATGACTAGTTGCACCAACATTTATAACATTACTAGTTACTAGTTGCTTAGTGAACTTAGTTAAAAAAGTCCTGGGTAAGTAGTTTATGGGGGTTGGGGAGAAATAGCGAGCAGAGGGGGCAGTAGCATCCTAGTATTATTTTAAAATATGAAATAATACAAACCTTATTTTTTAAAATATCTCTATTGGCATCATCTACAATCACAATGAAATGAAGATTTTTCTTAGAAAAGACTAGTGCAGACTTGAGAGTAACTAAAGTTTGGTTTAAACGATCACCACATAAAACTACGGCAAGTTTTATTTCTTCATTTCTTTTTCCATACCTAAAAGGATGGAAAAAAGTTCAATGAAAAAATTAACTCTGGTTCGAATATCCTACACAAATTTAACACTTACCACCAAAAATAATCCATAAAGAATAAAGATAAAAGAAAAGAATATACACCTTAAGAAAGAAAGGATGGAGGATGAGGATGTTGTCGCTGTTGTTTTATAACTTTTTTTGGTTATCCACCAAACGACCGTTTAAGAGCAGAATGTTCATTGTAGGTGCATAACATCACTATTAGTGACCTCGTTTGTCTTATGAAATACGCAAATAAAAAAATAACAACTGAATTTTTGATGCATTTAAATTTATTTTGTTTATTTGTCACAACTGTTACAAAAAAAGTAATAATACAAGATTCAATTATCCCTAAAAGTATATGGACCAAAAGTTCAGATTGTTGCAGTTCTAAACACATAAAACCAGTGGTAAAAGTGGGTCAAACAAAAGTGGGGTGATGTCCGAACCCGAGTTCCCTCCAAGAGTGCCTTTTCCCCTCTTTGAAAATTTTCATTTTCGAGGTAGAAGAGTACTAGATAAGAACCGCAACTGCTGAGAATGATTTCGAGTGCGCCCACCCACCTCAAGATATCCAAGCTCCTACTCTCCGTCTCCCCTCTCTTAAATATTTCAACCTCTTTTATCAAAAAATAAATAACTATCTTTCCTTCTCAGTACTAATCGTTGATAAAGCGAAAATCTTAGAGTAACATTTTCTAGTTTTTAATGGAAGGAGGGATTTTAGAAGTGGGAGGACAGATTGGTATTTTTATTAAAAATGGGAGGACGTGTCTCCCCGCATCCCCTAGCACTGCATGTAACATATTAAAAGTTTTATTTTGCATGACTAATAGTGTGACAGGTGACAGTTCACCATGAAGGGTGTGACATTATAAAAGCTTTTAAAATACTTGAATAATTCCTATAAAAGAAGTAAAAGATTAAATCATTGTAATTTCTAAACATATTAAGAAGACAGTCATGATTAAAAATAGGTAAAATACTTTAGCTACTTTTAAAAATTGCTAGTGATCACAATTTGTCTTAACTTTTCTTAGATTTTTAAGGAATATCATTTGTTTAAATTAATAAATATATATCAGAAATAAAAATTGATAAAAATTATTACTTTCACATTTTATAATAAATATCATAACTACTAATTGAAGAATTTTTTATAGTAGTTTCATGGTGGACTTAAAAGATTATTATTTTTAGTTTTAAAGCTGTTATTTAGACTCATTTTCAAATCACCATTTTTACATTCTGCAGCAATAATTGCAGCAAAATATTTCAAGTGGCTATTTTTAAAAAACCCTTACTGCTAGTCAGAAAACAGTTTCCTTAACTTAAAATAATATATTTTTCTGATAGTTGCATAGCACAGTTTAAAGACAAATACTAAGCTTCAAATACAATAAGATAATTGCTACTTTGTCATTGTTTTAAAAGAAGCCCAGTAGTGTAGTGGCTTAGCTCTATTACCGGGTTAGGCAAGGTCAGCCTTTTATCCCTCCAGGGTGGATAATGGGGACCAAATTTACTTAAGCGGAAAAAAGTGGGTTTCCCTTCATTTTCAAATAATTTCTAAAAACAGAACCCCGGCAGAAAAACCTGGATGAACCCCTCTTTATACAACCTCCCATGCCTGTTTATAAAATTCCTAGCTCGTATGGGGTACTTTTGCGACCTCCATTTATATGCGATTCTGAGTCATCTCATCTCTACCCCTCCCAGCGGTCTTAAAAAAGAATATGGGAACAAGTCATATGGACAGGGCTCGATTTCTAAAAAAAGAGGTACCGGAACGGTAAAATTATTGGTATCAATACCTACTGAAAAAGCGAATACTTTTTAATACCAAAACTTAAGCACTTATTTTTAAATTTAAATTTATAAAATAAATTCAAATGTGTTGTACTAGATTAGGAAGAGTGTTCTAACTTAATTATTAATTGTATAAGACGAACTCTTTTACACCTTTTTTTTACAGTGGGTTATACTTTTTTCCCAACAGGGTGCCTCTTGTAGGAGGTGAGACGGCTTAACATCAATGAATCATTAGTGTTGTATATTTTGCCAATTTAAAGAATATAATGCGGAGTTAAAGTCCTTAAATGGTAGAATTTAAGATGTAAATTTTCTTTGCAAATTTGCCCTGCGATATGGCAAATCTGGTTCAAATAAAAAAGAATCAACACGAGGAGCGGATTGTGGGTAGTTCAAATGGGGTTTCACAATCATGTTTAAAAGAACAATTAAGTAAAATCCTTATAATTAAATCACAAATAAAAATGCAAATAAAATTGCAAAAAATATAAAAATGCATTAAAAATATTTTTTTAAATTTGAAATATGCCTTTTTTATATTTTCTGGTAGGATTCTTACTTTTATGTACTTAATCTGAAAACAAATCTGATAAGTTTAGTTCTAAGTACAAAAAGGGATTCTGCCCCCGAAAAATTTTAGAAATTTGACAGTAAAAACAGGGTTTTAATTCATTTTAGGACCTTTTTTCGTACATAGAAAGGTTTCCGCGCTGGCCTGATGAATGGGTCTCGTGGGCCGTAGTTAGGAGACCCCTGAAATAGAATATAATTTTTTTTCCAAAAAAGAGGTTCCGGAACGGCGTTCCGGACCGTTCCGGCTGAAATCAAGCCCTGGATATGGATAAATACACCCTACAATGTAATGAAACAATTGAATTTTTGTTTCTGTTTTCTGCTTGTAGCAATGAAGTTGCTAGAAGCCAATAATTAGAAAAAATGGATAACAGTTTAAAAGGGCACAGCTTTAGAATAAGTCCGCTTTTTGAAGGGTTGCCAAATTGGCGGTATTTCATGGCCGACAGGCCGTGAAATCGTAGGTAAACATGGCGGCTGGGTTTCAAATACGGTGGCCGGCGCCAAGGTCGCCAAAAACGGACTTATTCTAAGGGGCCATTCATTAATTACGTAAGGATGATTTTGCCGATTTTTGACCCCCCCTACCCCCATGTAAGGGTACGTAAGATTTTTCAAACCCCTCTCCCCCTATTCTTACGTAAGATTCCATTTCGTTTTTCAAAATAATGAAATGTTAGCGCACAAAATGATTAACAAGAAAAAAGTTGAAACCAAAACTAATAATAATAACTTTTTGCTTTTGTTTTGTTTCGACTTTTGACAACTGGAAGATGGATTCAACAATTATTTATCTTAACTTAGTGCTACTCCAAAAGATCCATCTGATATACCTTCATTTTTTTTAAAAAATTAAAGCTTCTATAATATACCAGCTTTTTAAGTTTTTCTGGGGTTAATCAATAGTAATTTACTTGGAATTAGTTTACATTAACTTGGAAAATCTTACGTAAGAATGGGTTTGACCCCCTACCCCCAAGTAAGGGTATGTAGAGCTTTTTCCAACCCCCCCTTCCCTCGGGACCCTTCCGTAATTAATGAATGGCCCCTAAAGCTGTGCCTTTAAAAGATGTGTCAAGTTAGATTGTGTAAACATTACTTGTAAACTTGTCCATCAAATTCAAGCTTCTTGGGAATTGAAGGCGTTGACACGTCTTGTGATGAATGACTTTGAACATGAAGGATCTTTGGATTATTTTGTTCCAAAGCATTGTGAAAGGACTCAGAAATCCTTCCTTTTCTACTAGCTACATAATACAACGTAACAGTGGAAGCGATAAATAGTATGATACTTAATCTAAAAAGAGATTTGGGTTGTATATTTTTTAGCATAACTTCTAATCCGTAATAATGGGCACTATAGTACAAATTTTAATTATGTTTGGAACTATCAGGTTACGTTCGAATAAAGTAATATATTTCTCGTCTCATTTCTTATATGAAATGGTTATTTAAAATGTTTCAATACCAATAGGATGAGAATTTCTCATTGATAACTTATCTAAACGCGATTACTTTTGAGTAGGTGGTTAGGAGATCTGAGCATTAAAATACAATCGTTAGCTAGATTCTAAAGTTAAAATATTCAAAAGGAGCCGGGCACGCCATTCTGTGTATCACATCTCCTACAAACAAAAACAAATCATCAATCCCCCCACAGCATCAACATGCATTGATATGGGTTGGAGGGCGCCACGATCAACTAAATGATTGACAGAGTGATCGAACCTGTGATTGGCTGTCACTCAATCTTCTATTTTCGAAGGAGAAGGAAAAAGTTTTTCTCAACCAATCAGGCTTTTCCGTCCCGCCTCTCGTGACGTTGTTGCGATCGCAGCGCCAAAATAGCCCCAAACTCATCCAACCCCACAAAAGCCTTCATATTATGGACATATTATTCACAGAAAAATCAATGTTAACGCATGTTAAGGTAGCTTCATCCAGGGCTTTAGCATGGGGGAGCCACTTTTGCACTCTGTGGTAAGTAGGTGAGCCCCTCCGGAAAAGATGGGGAAGTTAGGAGCATTTTGGGGGACCTTTCGTAGAAAATTTTTGGAAATTTTATGTTTTATAGTTGTCTCTTTGGCTCATTTTAAAATTCTTTGGGATATTTAACGAAAATTTTTTAACTACTTTAACTTTTAGGGAATATACTTACACGGTCGCAGTTACCGAAACCAAACAGTTTCAGATTTCAGAAACCAAAACGCCAGATTTTCATTTTGCATCAGGATACGTAAAGAGATGGCTGCGTTGCTGAAGGGAGTGTTGGGATCTACGCTTCAAAAATGTCTAAATAATTTCGAGAGAAATATTTCAATATCTAGTGTTTTAAGTCGTGAGTATCGTAAAAACAAGCGACTTAATGTTGTTATTAAAGAAGACAGAGTTCCTCAAGAAAAGTCTTTCGACATTGAACCATCCTGGATCAAGTACGCCATTCTTTCGTTGTTCCTTGATTAGAGTAGCCATTTTGTTGCTACGTGGTACCTTTTAGTCTGGTAAAAATTCTAAATGCTTCTGTATTGTTTTCTGTGTGCCATTTCGTCGCAAAATCACTATTGATCAAAACCCACTAAGTTAAATTTATGATTGGTGATAATATTAGTTTATTTAGCTTTAGTCTTGAAATCGCTTACGCTGCGCCATTTTCTCTAATGTGACGTGTCTTTTGAGATAAAAATTTATTTTCCTATGTTAGACTTCAATTTTTAGTTCTAAAAATGCTTTTTTATCATTTTATTATGTGATTACAAATTAAGGTTTTTAGCGATTTTTTTTCTCCTTTTAATAATTATCTGACCAAATTAACTCTAATCGAGTAAAGTAAGCTCTTGATAATACGTTTTCTAAGTATTTTGAGCTGTGCTATTCATTTGTGAAAAATGATCCGTTTTACACCATCTTCGAATCTAATATTTTTGTTTAGATTTGATTGTATACTCCTTAAAATTGCATGGATGTTATAAAACTACAATTTCTTGACCGAATACTAGGTAGTAAAGTATTCCTTGTTAATAAAGAAGGTTTTGCATAATCGTGCCCCAACTGGATATTTTGCTGATCTGTAAATTTCAAAACATCCTTTAAAGGTCCAATTTTGTTTTACTTCATTATCTAAGAAAATTTTAATTCCCTGAATTAAATTAGATAAATAATCTTAAGATAGCATTAAGTCCACCTGTTTTATTTCTTTTACTTAAGATCTACAAGATGATATTATGTCTGATTCAAATGTTGATACCAATGAACATTTGTTGTAATAACTAGTAACATTTGACTTGTTAAAATTCATTAAATTGCTAATATTTTTCTAGCATTGATAATTGAAGTGTTTTATTTAGAGACTAGAGAGTTCTAGTTCTTATTATCATTATCATGCTTAATAATCTTGTTGATTAATTGAGACAGTTAAGCACAGATTCTCTTACTTCTATTTAGTACTAAATTCTTCTAGGCATCATAATTTGTTAATCTGAACACAAGATTATTATTAGCTTATAAAATGTTATAAGCTGAGCTGTAGAATGCTTATTTAGTAATTGAATTATTCTAATAATAGCTACAAAACTATTGAATGATATTTACCAAGTTGGGTAGTTTAGCATGGAATTTGGAATATACTTGTATGTACTTGCAGTTTTGAGTTCGTTTTAACAACATATTGATCCTTAAAATGAAGAAAGGTCTGAATATTTTACTTCAGTTATTATGTGTTGCATTTTAAAATAACATGCATCATCATACACTGCTAGCTTATTTTATTGTATGAGAAAAACAGAAGAGAACTTATTATAATTCTATCTATTTTGAGTTGTGTGTCTTCATGGTGATACTTTTCACTTGTATGATTTGACTATTTTACGAAGTAAAAACAAAATACGAGGTGATTTTTTATATAACTTATATTAAGATGGTTTATTTACACTTGAAGACTTTTCCCTTAATTACCCCTTCCCAGTTGGCTTAAATTTTACCCAATCTATGTGTAACAAAAACTGTTTGTGGGTGGGCGGAGGACCCATCTCCTCCTAAATTATGAATTGTGCGAATACGCGAATTGTGATAAAAAGACACTATTTATACATGGGTTTGATGAAATAATCATGTTTTAAAATTGACGTTCTGAGTTTCACTCTATCTTATTGATGGCTGAAATTGCAACTATAAAAAGTAGAAAATGATAAGAAATTATATTAATTAAACTAAGTTATGGCTAAGTGTAGTTGCAACAAAAATACTTATCCTGCTTCTAATTTTAAATTTGACTGCTACAAAAATGCTCTAACTTGCTACAAATTTTGAATTTAGCTGCAACAAAGTTAGGTGGAACATTCCTGAAAGTACTAAAAATGCCTCTTATATATATTTTTTTGTTGAAGGGTATAAAAGATTTGCAATATTGTGACAAAAATCAAGATGGAGAAAGTTTTATCTAATAAAATGATAATTATCCTTTTTTACCTTATTTTTTTAAAAATAAAATAAAAAACACTAGTATTTTTAATTTTGGATTTTATGAAACTTGCAACAAAGAGGAGAGGGGAAACTATTGACTGGAAGTTGTAGTTTTACTTAAAAAAAATCCTTTAAAATTCTATTTATGCACTTTAAAAGTTGATTGAGGAGTGTTTCAAAAAAATTTTAAGCGGATTGTTGGTTGGCGGAATTTAGTTGGAAATTTTAATAACACCCCAATTTATCATTATGAGTTGATAAATTAAAAAAAGTACCTTTACTATCTCTAGTACAAAATATATATCCATGTGACCTCTGATTTGATCAAAACATTCTGGAAAAAAACCTTTTATCATGATCTCTTTTACCTATACTCTGTCTCACCTTAACTTGGCAGCACTGGGAAAGGCAGAGAATGTACCAATCCGCCCGAAAAAATAGTTCAAGGTTGTATTGCAATTTAAAATAAAGAATATGCAGATAAGTTTGTAAAACTGTGTCATACATAATAGTTTTTTGGGATTTTTATCATTTAACTTAATTTAATTATGTGTTAAAAGTCTTTAAATCCAAGCGAATGAATATAGTCTGTAGGGTAGAACGGCGCGGGACGGGCAGGCTATTCCGGCTGATTGGCTGGGAACCGGTTTCCTGGCTGTAATTCGGTTGCCGTAGCCTTTTCTCCACTGCCAAGTTAAGGTGAGACAGGGTATAAATATTTAAGGAAAATTTGTCACGAGGGCAATATGTTTTTTTTTATTTTAGGTGACTTAAGTTAAATAACCCCATAGACTTGATTCCATGAAAAGGTTTTTCGCTCCTCCCTTACAGTTTGAGAGGGTAACCTAAATTGAAGTTTAAAAATTTATAAAACTACATCTGTGGTATTTCTAAGCTTATGGGTATAACTTCCAACATTTGGATGTTCAGCTTCTTTTTTGCTTTCTGTGCGTTTAATAGAGTAAAACAGCTGTCTCATTTTATATTGATACTATTATTGAATTGAAACCTACAAATTATATTGTGTGTTCATATCAAGTGATCTTATAATTTTTCTCTTCTAGAAAATGTGACTTCCCTGATGAGAACACCAAAGATCAGTTGTTCAAAGGAGTGAGATTTGCAGATTTACCTATTGTCTGTGTTAGAGTGTCGAAGAATAACACAATATTCATGCTCACAGATGCAATCGGTAATACTTCACATTGAATTTACTATCCCTATCAAGTTTGTATTTCAATTATAATTTTTGTTGGAATCTTGCCAGGGGTCTGTTCAGAAGAAATTCCATCCATATTATACTTTGTTCCACCTTAACTTGTCAGCACTGGGAAAGGCAGAGAAAGTACCAATCGGCCCGAAAAAATAGTGCAAGGTTGTATTGCACTTTAAAATAAAGAATATGCTGATACATTTGTAAAATTGCATCTAGGGATTTTTACAATATAACCTTATTTAATCATGTGGTAAAAATCTTTGAATCCAAGCGAATGAATATAGTCTGTAGGGTAGAGCTGGGCAGAACAGTGTTGAAGGGGCAGCCTTTTCTGGCTGATTGGCTGGGAACCGGTTTCCTGGCTGTAATTTGGTCGCCGTAGCCTTTTCTCTGCTGACAAGTTAAGGTGGATCATATAGGACCCTTTTCTAACTATTTTAGCTTAAAAATTGACCTTCACATTTTTCACTATTAAAGATTTTTTTATTCTATCATAAATTTACGTTATTTTTAAAATTTTACAACATCACCAAAAACCCTGTTTTTATAAATACTCATTATTAGTTCTGTGGGTGGGGTTCCTAGTTTTTTTTAACGTGACTTAAAAAGGTAGTTAAAACAAAGAATCAGTAAATCAAAACCATTTTAACACATTCATGCTTACCACATGCATACTTGCCAACTTTTATGGATTGATTTTAATAGTATCTTTTTACTTCACAACCAGATTCCTCTACTAATCCCTGTCCTTACTATTTTTCACTTTTGGCCCTTATAATGAGTGAAATTTAGATTGGATAGTTGGAAAATTTCGGATTTGCCAGTGAGTCTTGATGTGCGCTCACCTGTTAAGTTTGCTTCTTCTCGTGCTCCATTTGCAATGCAGAAAAATCAACTTTTCCACGATTTGATATGGATTTTCAGGTTGTTAACGCGGAATGTTTCTAGTTGTACAGTCCGACCACGAAGTTGAGTCGCTTGACCTTTCTGACCCGGGGAGAGCGCTCCGCTTCAGGGTTGCTAGATTTCTCCTTTCGCGCTTTTTTTGGGAAAAACAGATAAGTGCGCGAACTCGCCGTGCTTTTCGTATTCCGTAGAATAAGATAAAAAGCTTGTTTTGTGGGAAATAAAGGAATTTTAGTTTTTTGGTGCGATGAAGGAAAAAACGTTTTGTAATTAGGATGCAAAATATTACTCTAATTCCCAATATTCGATATTCAAGATAAAATATCTCAAATTTTCAGAGTAACTCATTACTTTGAAGGGATTCCTCGTGTATAACCTATATAGTACAGTTAATGCCCTAGCAGAAAATTTAAAATAATATTATGACTTTATGTATCTGAAAATCGGAACAGATAAATTCCATATGACGATCTTATAAATACTGATACAATTTTTTAAACAATAAGTTGTCAGTTCATCAAAATGTTAATAATAAAGTTTAATTAAAAGTAGATTTTCTTAACTTTTCACACAAAGTGTGTTTCTTTTTTGGTGGATAAATAATTTTTCTTCACTTAGGCACTTTTGAATTGATAAATTTTTGAAAATCGAAAAGCACCTGCGATGGTAATTAATTGTCAAACCTAATCACTATCAATACTTTAGTATAATTGTATTGCACTAACATATAGAGAACCCAAAAAGTCAAAATTGGAAATAAAATATCTCCAAGCAGGATATGCGCAGTGCAGCAATTTCTAATCAAGGGAGAAATGTTGATACCCTTAAACTCTAAAAAGGTAGACTAAAAATAATAGCAGAGCTTTAAAAAAGACAAAGATTAATTTATTAACGAATGTAAACATAATTTAACAACTGTAAACAAATTAACTAGAACTGACATGTGGCCAACCTAAGAAAACATCTAGCCATCAAGAAAACCCCTATAATATCTAAAGACATAACATGATTAAACGTGTCATCCTGACTAGCAGGAACAAAGACACAAACAGAAAACTAAGTATACATTCTATAATCAGTGTATAAAGTAAGAGAAACAGCCAGCCTCACACTGGGCTTTTATCTGAAATACTATGTGATGTCATACCAACCTGAGCCAATCAGAGGTGATGACATCACAGACTCAAATCACTTCAGTTACAAGGTTAGAACTAGACAGTCCAAATTAAACAGACTTTTGACCCTACAACACATAACCTTTTAATACATAACACTAGAGCTCTTAACCTCAAGAATTACATTGGTCAAACAAGCAATCAGAATATCAAAACAAAGTTAAATACATATTGATTACAATTGAGGTGAACAAAACAACACTTTTAGTTATCAAATGTACTAAAGCAGGGGTTCCCAAACTTTTTATGTCGCGGAGCCCTTTTCAGAAGACAAATTCTTCGCGGAGCCCTTTTCTGAAATTTTTCAAGGTACAAAAAGCAAATTACAAAAAAACCATTGCTACAAGAAATAAAAGAATAAATGCAGTAGCGTAAATAGAAATTTATTTCAATATGGTTCCAAAATTATTCCATATTTAACAGGTTTAATGAAGCTTTAAAAAAATTTTAGGTATATATACCTAAAATATATATAATTTGCATCTACGAGTAAGTAAGAAAAATTGTGATTAATTAAGTTCCAATTATGATAGGGAGTCTTGGTGAATTTAGTGAAATATGATCCATGATACCTAAAAACAATTATTTTATACTTGTTTTAGGTTACATCATAGTCCGAATTTCGGACATTCGTTTTTAGGTAGGATTTTAATTTTAACGAATATATTATAAAAAATTTAAAATAATAAAGTTTTAAGTACAACAGGGGGTCTGGGGGTTCTCCTCCAGAAGAATTTCGAAAATGTGACCCTAAATAACATGGTTTTAACTTGTTTTGGTAAACCAAGAAAGGCTTGAAAAAAGACAAAAACCAGAAAAAAAACAATAATCAAAAAAGCTCCCAGCCAAATCCACTTAAATTCAAGGGTTATTTAAAGCTCTAAAAAATTTAACACATATTAGAAATTATCAAGAAATGTATTTACTATTTCAAATTTCTTTGCGGAGCCCCTGGAAATGCTTTGCGGAGCCCTAAGGGCTCCGCGGAGCACAGTTTGAGAACCGCTGTACTAAAGATATAAACAAAATTTAGATTAAATTTAAATTTTTAATTAAATTTTGATGGTCAACCCGACTGAGGACTTCTTCAGGGTCCCATTTCAAAAATGAAAGGATAAAACGGTGAGCCTCCAATAAAACATATTCATCTGTCAGTGACACCAGACCACCAGGCTTTTTTATGGGGCTTATCAACGAGAGCTTGCTTTGCGTGTAGCCATCGGAGACACCACCCGATGCCAATTGTCCTTCCCCTGTAGATAAGGTGTCGCGTTTGTTCAAAGCCCCTTTTCCAGGAAGCCCCTCTTTCCTCGGCTCGCAGTGACCAGACTTCCCTCTTTTTTATCTATTGCTGGTGGGAGGTCTTTTCTCTAATCTTGTTTTTTAATTTGAGTTCCACCAAATAAGAAATTGTTCGTGTTAATTGTCAAAAACTATTTGAAGAAATTTCAGTAAATAATAGGAATTTTACAGGAGAATAGAAATGTTGTCGCATATTAAATTTATTTTTATATAAGTAGATTGAACTTTGGAAAAGAAAAGCATTGCCTTCTTCCATCTAAGATATTATTTTTAGTTTGAAAATTAGTAACATTAAGTAAAATTTTTCTGTGATTGGATTTCTCTGAAGTGCTATTTTCCACAAAGGAAATATTTTAAGATTTTAGTTCGCATCTCAATTTTATTTTAGAGATAATTAATTTTACTCATGCTGAGAAACCTGGTGTAACATAACATTTATTTGAAAACTTAAATTGAATTTTGAAATTGAAAATTCATAATAACAGAATTTTTAAAAATGTTCAATAGTACCCATAGTTTATATAAAACTACCCCCTAACTGTCCAAAAACACTCAATCCTATTGACTTCTTTCTTTACATTGTAAAAATGATTATATATGAAAAAATAAATGCATTATATCCGATTACTCTACCTTACTTTCCTAACATATTGTTTAATATGTAGTACTTAAAATGATTCACAAATTTATTATTTGAATTTTTTAAAAATGTATTAGTTCTACGCGTTCCTTTGACCGATTTGCCTACTTCAACGGATTTTGTATAAAGTGTTTTTAAAACATTTTCTCATACTTCTTCCCCTTCTACACAGTCTCAATTTTTCCAACTATGCTCCAAAAACATCATAAAAGGCATTAAAGTAATTTGTATTAAACCATGCCGCTGATAATTTTTCATTCCCTTACGCAGAAGATTTTCATGCATTGTGCCCCGGTCCTCCAGTCAAAAACCCTTCTGTATGGGGATAACTAAAAAATATTCCATCTTTTTAAATTACAATCCATTTCGGACTTCAGGGGAAAATGGTGTAACTGTTCTTGTGTGTATGTGATGGATTCACCTATACGGATTATCTGATCTTCAGGTGAATTTGTGAAATTTTAAAAAATTAAAAAAATGCGAAAGCTCGTTAATCGGCGCGACTCCTTGGCGAGGTGAAAATGGGTTGGCGCGCTAAGAGCAATCTTTCCCCACCAGAAAAAAAAAGATTTTATGGGTTTTTGGGGGTTGCCCAAGCGACTCAACTTCGTGGTCGCACAGTAGTTTTGTTATGTTGATGTTAAAAAATATGGATGTAAGTTTTCAAAAGTTGGCAAGTTTGCCACATGTGCAAGGCTAAAAGCTTAAAGGTTGTTTAAGAAGAATACAATAGACCATTATTTTAAATGAACCATTAGTATGGTGACTCCTCAATTACAACAACTGGTAAAAAACAAGCTTCCCATGCATCAGAAATGCCTGGAAAGAAATATAAAAGTATGGAATATTAATTAAACTTAAAAGAGGGTAATCAGAATAATTGTTCTTTATAAAACCTTGAAAAGTTGTACACTTGAACCTGTTTTTGTGTGATATTTCATTTGTGCGGTCTTTTAACTGCAATTTTTGTATACCACACAAAAAAAATCAAATAAAAAAATTGCATAAAACAGGTTTGAGTGTACACATTGCCTAGAAAATGACAATGACCTCTCATAATTGACTGAAAAAGAAAAAAAACAACTAAGTATATGTTACAAATACATTTGAATGATGGCAGAGTAAATCCTTTTGGGGAACAACAATATATGGTCTTTTTTATTCATAAGACTTATTGTATCATTATAAATTCTAAAAAAAATTGCTATGGATAGCTTATTTATGTACTGAATTTGAGTTGGAAAGTCAAGGGTCTATGAGCTTCAATTCCAAAATTGAGTGATAACCTTGCAAAAGTATTGTTTTAAAAGCAAAATCTCATTTAATAATTGTTTATGGGACTTAATGTTGGTCTCTAAATGAGTTGCTCCGAAAAGTTTCTGTTAACTATTTTGTTAAAGTTTCTTTTTGTTACAGGATCAGCATGAACTTCTGACAGACTGAGTTATGCTTTTTTTTTAAAAAAGGGTTCTTCCAATGGTTTAAAAACACTGGTGCAAGCATGAATGTGTTAAAATGGTAATTTATTTTTTTATTGTTGTTTATTTTGTACTAGCTGATTTACCCAGCACTGTGGTGGCATATTCCAAATTAATCTTAATATGCATGTCTGAATCTTGTAGCTAAAAGTTATTTTATAAAGAACCCATCAGACTTCTTAACGGTTACGTTTGAATAAATTCGCAATTTAAGCTGCAATTAAGTTATCAGGAAAAATATAATTAGATTATATAATTTGAAAATGCTCTTTTTTAACAAACAAATTAGTGTACACAGCCCTTTGTACATTGACATTTCCCCCCCCTTTTTTTTTCTTGGTTGGCTTTCTTTTAGTACAGTCCAGTCCGCTTAATGTGATCGCAATTGTCCGAGACTAAACTGATAACATTATCCGATCGATAACAATAAGCGATCTCATATAAAAAAAACAGCAAACAGTGTAACTAGATTGTTTGCTTTAAAATCAAAATTATGTAATCGTAATAAATGCATTCAAAACTCTATTTTTACACCAGGTAAAATTTTAAGGGGAAAATATGAGAGTGGTTCAGTTAATAAAATTTAAATAATCACTTACTTTGTATTTTCATAGATAGGTCTCCCTTTTTTACGCCCCATTATATCCTTCCACTCCAATAAACAATTTATTTATTACATAATCTGAATTCCAGTAAACGAGGGAAAATCAAAATCTCTTATCAGAAACATCTGCAAAGCCTGGATCTTGGTGTTTCTTTAACCAATCACAAGTATGGATTCGGACCCCCCCCCCTATAACCGCTTTCTTTCAATATAACAATCGGAATGTTTTATTTTTCTTACTCATATTGAGTTTCAGAAAAAAAGAAGCGCCAAATGTTATCATGGAGCAGATGTTTACTTGTAAAAATTGACCTTCAACATGAAATATGAACTCAAAAGTGGTCGTTTTAAAGGAATATAGACAAATTTCGATAACATTAAGCGGAGTGATGATGCAAAGTTGATCACATTAAACAATGTATTTTACATTAAATTATATAGGAATGATCGGGACCTGTCGATTTCGATAACATTATCCGATTGATAACATTAACCGTGATCACATTAAGCGGACTCGACTGTATAATAAATTTTAACTTCCTGTTTTCAAGATTCCATTCAATCACTTTCCTGATTTATTTATTATATAAGTATATATAGATGAATTTTTGGAAATGCTAATTTCAATTTCTTTTTAGGTAACCCAGTTGAAATTAGATCTTGTGTAAGTATTTTTCACAAATTAATCTAATCACAAATTAACTAATAGTTTACTTTAAAAGTAAAGTCAAATAGTCCATTTGGGATGTTCAATTAACAATATTTAGATCAGAATAAAAAATAATTATCTCAATATTTGGAAACTAATTGTTACATAGCTGCAAACTATTATGGATTGTCTGTAAAATTAACGAATTTCCACCATGTTTTACGGATTAACAAAAAATTTTACCAAATTTACGTTTTTTGCATTTTTTCCTCTGCAAAAGCGTAAACAAATCTTGGTGTGCCAATCTAAAATCTGCGTTGTGGAAAAAGGCACGATTTTTCGATTTGCTCACAGTGTTCAGTTTCTTCAGCGACTGTTTTCTTAGACCACAGCTGGCTCCAAGTTAAAGTCGGACTCTTCTTGTGTCAGTATTAGGATATGGTCGATGTTGAGAATTATGATCTTTAAAAGCCAAAATGAAGCGGTTTTTCGTGAAGGTTCCCTTTTATCCGTGACCGCTTCCTACTTTTGTCGGATTTTCAAATTTTTCTGAGAATTTTGGCTAATTTTTCCCAAAGTAAGCTAACAACTTGATTTTAAGGATCACATTTAAAGAAAATTTCTGGGGTACGATAAATGAAAACCCGTATGGTTGAAATGTCTTATTAGGTTTCTAATGCTCTTAATACATAAATACAGTAACAGACCCTTTATCCGGGAACCCGAAATCCGGAAGGACCCGAAATCCGGCTCGAGAATTTTTAGTGTGTACATGCTGTTACGACGCCCAATGGTTGCGCCGCGCGTTTTGTGACATCGTCTCGGGCCGAATCGGCCTTCCCAAGGACTTAATTTCCTCTTATTTTTTACGCAATTCCCGTTTGAAGGGTCCTAACCCTTTCCCAAGGACCCAAATTTGATGGTCATATGCAGCAATGATTTTTACTTAAAGCGGTTGAGGTGAGAGCGTCCCCAAAGCACCCACGGAAGGGTTCAATGCGGCACTTTGAGTTAAACTGCTGTACAAAAAAAATTTTGAAGCCACTAACTGAATTTCAGCTGATCCTTGTGTAAAATGATCTGCTGAATTCAAATATGATACCCATTTTCCTCCATCACCCTCAGTTTTTAAGGGGATGCCCCCAATTGTTATCCACAGCCGTGCATCTATTAACATCTTGAAACATGGAATCCTCACTCCCTAAAACCCGTCAGTTTTTAAAGAACTGAAGAGTTTCTGCTTAGGATAGACCTAAAATATAAGAAAAACGTCATTTGTAATCTTTTCAAAATCATCAATATTAATTCCTGACCTCGCGAGCGCCTTCGTGATTCTGGAAGTCTTCCGAACTCTTCCGCGGGGGCTTCTTTGAGGCTAACACCTCAGCCGCTTTTAGTAAAAATTATTGCTGCATGTTGTCATCAAATTTGGGTCCTTGGGGAAGGGTTAGGACCCTTCAAACAGGAATTGCGTAAAAAAAAGAGGAAAAAATAGCGTATAGAAACCTCTATAATTTTTAGCTATTTTTTGTATTGTATTTTTAGGGGGTTAATCCTATCCTAAATGATAGGTTAGGGGGTTAAACCTATCATTTGTTATAAATTTATCATATTTTATTAATTTGAACATTTCTTGTTACCTGGGGGGCAATTTGAAGACTAAAACAATGCTTTTTGACCCTGAAAATCGAGTTAAGTTATAAAGTCGTCGAAAAACGTAAAAAGGGAGAGGGGCTGTTCCCCAGGGATGCCAGTGCTGCGCCGAACTGCGCCAATCATGGAATTGTGCGCCATCCTGCTCCAAATGGCAGTTTTGAGCCGAAATTGCGCCAAACTGGGCCAAAACGGAAATTTTCGGACGAATTTTGCAAAAATTGGCTTCTGACCACGGTAAAGTTGTTTTTTCTACATCGCATAACAACGCAAGAAAAAGCCGACTTCACCTTGGCTCCCGCGGCCGTTCACGAAAGCAGTAGTGAGAGGGTCGGAACAATCCGCAAGCAAAACGAAACTCGCGAGAAGTCTCGATCTTACGACTATTTTACGCCATAACTTGTGATTTTTCTAGAAAATAATCTAGGAAGTAAAAAAGTATGAATTACCCAAAAAAAGATTAAAATTAGTTCGTTGCCCGCAGGGTTGGCAGGTTTAAACCATTTGGTTTAAACCATGGTTTTTTTACCAAAAAAACCACTTGGTTTTTTTGGTTTTTTTAGAAATTATAAAATATTTTCAGGATTTTTTAAAGAAAGTGTTATTAAGTATAATCTCTTGCACAAAATTAAAAGGTCAGATTTATAAAAAAATTGACATTTTTAGGTGATTAAAAATCAGAAATCTTTTAATTTAATGGTTTTAATTATTGAATTCTCTCTAAACTTAACCTTAAATGCTTAAGTTAAACTTATTATATTTTGCAAGAGATAGTTCATTTATTAATTTCCTTTAAAATGAAGCATTATTTCAAAGAGTAACTAAACATACACAAAAGTTATCTGTTTTTCACTGATAAAATATGGCTTGGATTTTAATTAATTAATAAAACCAATTTGTCTTATTTGTCAGTCATAAAAACCAGTTGGTTTTTTTAGTAAATTAATAAAAACCGTTGATTTCTTTAATGATAAAAACTAAAAACCAGTTGGTTTGTTTATAAACAGATAAAAACCAGTTGGGTTTTTTTACTAACTTAATAAAAACCGTTATTTTACTAAATTAATAAAAACCGTTAATTTCCTTAATCGGATTAATTATCTCAATCATTTATCCAATTTCAATTAACATTAGTTGCTTACATTTCCCTTTTATTTATTAAAAAAGTTAAATTTTCTCTTTCTAAAGAAATTTCTTAAGTTCATAAATAATCCATATAATTAATTTGATTATTTTACCATTTAATAATTAATCAAATTAATTATCTTTATCAATTATCCAATTTCAATTAACATTAGTTGTTTACATTTCACTTTTACTTCTGATTTAAAAAATAAAATTTTCTCTTTCTAAAGAAATTTCTTAAGTTCATAAATTAATCCATATATAATTAAGATAAATAATTTGATTATTTCAACCATTTATCCAAGATAAATTAACACTGATTTTTATTCACTACAATAATATTAGATATTCATATTGGAATATTTAAAAACAAAAATTATTTTTAAAACAAATTAATTTAATTTTAATTAATTAATTGAAATATACAAATCATTTATCAATTATAAACAACCCCTGAAATAAATGTCTCATTTACAACTCAATTTCAAACATCAATGCTAAAATAACTTATTCTGATAAAAAAAATTCTAAAAAACTTGGTTTAAACCAAAAAAACCTGGTTTAAACCAAAAAAAACCAAATAAACCCGGTTTTTTTTAAAAAAACCCGGTTTTTTGCCAACCCTGGTTGCCCGAATTTGGCCCAGAGATTGAAGGAAGGCCACCATACAGTCAGGATTTCCCCCAAATTCGGAAAACTATCTTCATTAACTTTAGTTATTTCAGTAGGATTTGCTGCAGCTGATAGAGTCAAAAGAGTAAAGACAAGTCTAAGAAATAGATGTAAGGAAAGTAAGATAAGTAATTTAATTATGATATCTTTGCAAGGGCCATATTCGACAGATGCAAAGAAAATACTATAGTGTAGAGATGCACAACCTGCGGCCCCCGAACTAATTTGGATTTTTCCAGTTAATCCCTAGCTTTTTTTTCACTTTTCATATTATTTCCAAGAATAATGACGATTTATAGCGGGAAAAGTCGGAAAAATCGCGATTTTCCGTGCAAGTTTCGTTTGGCTTGCGGAGTGTTCCGTTCCTCCAGTGACCCCTTTCTTCGACCGCGGGCGCTAGTTGAAGTCGGCTTTTTCTAGTATTGTGAGCAATGTGGAGAAAACAACTTAACAAGGGTTAGAAGCCATCAAGTTCAGAGTTTAGGATTACATTGTGCAGAAAAGTAAAAAATAGCGATTTTTCGCGAAAGTACCGTTTTTCGGCGCCTAGTTGCAGTTGGCTTCTTTTCTTATTGCAATTGCGATGCAGAAGAAACTTAAGCGTGGTCAGAGGAGCCTATAATAAGTCATGTGATACCTCTCAGATTGTGTTATTGATTTTACTCAGTATTTTCAACTAATATTTCTTAAGGACTTCCTAAGTTGCAAATTTTTACTGAAAGATTTTTTTGAAGCAGGATTAAGATAATAATGCAGTCCTTATTAAAAATCTTGTTGAATTATAACCTGTTTCAGATATGATATCAAGGGGGGACAAGGGATACCTGCCCCCCTCAAAAAAAATCAGGCTAGGTGTCAGATAAAACCCAGTTTTTGAGGTCTAATGTTCAAAATTTTTCTGGGGGAGGTCCCCCAGCCCCCCTTTGCACTTCTATCTCTATAATTCAAAACTTTTTTTTAAATTATTAAGTTTATCAAAATGCAAGTTCTAAAAGGGTGCCTATGTAAATTCTAAGGATTTCAAAAAGTTAATATGTTAGGCTCATAAAATAGCTTCTGAACTAAAAAGGTATTAAGTACTGTATTTCTCCATCTTATTTTCCACCACTAAAATAAAGCTGCTCTAAAAGTTCAGTTTGCTGCTCCAAAATGGTATTTTTCCTGCTCCGAAATTTAATTTTGCTGCTCGAAAATAGTAGTTTTCCTGCTCCAAAACTTGGTTTTACTGCTCCAAAATGGTATTTTTCCCTGCTCCAAAGGTGCTCCAAAACCCCTTTGAGGCACTGGCATCCCTGTGTTCCCTGAAAATTCTGAGTCAATTGAAAATTTTAATGGTGATTTTCGTATTCAGCGACCCAAAATCTATAAGAAATGACTATTTTCATCAAGAAAAAAATTTTGAAGGTCAAATTTGTTGAACAGTGTTATACAATGAAAAGACATCATAAATTAAAATAAGTCAAATTTAATTTTAAAATGTTTTTATAATCACTATTAAAAATGAAAGACAACATGTTTGAAAGGTAAATGCAGAGTAACCAAGATGTATTATATTAACTAAAAATTTTCCGACTATTAGTGTTTTTGAAGAAAATTATGAACATAGAAATGTTTTTCTGGAAATAATTTTGTAGAATCCTAATGAGAATATTCTCATGAAAACATAACATGAGGAGATGCAATTATACACGTGAAAATTTGAAGATCCTATATATTTCAGGGACACACACAAGTCTTAATAAGTAAGAAATAAGTTGAATTGTGTGTAATTTTGATTCTCATGATAGATTTTTCCTCAAATGAAACACTTCAGGAACTTCCCATGAGGAGTTTTGCGGTGGGGGAGTATCAAAATTTTTTTATTTAATGCCGTACAACCAATGCCTCAGTTTTGATATTTTTATTTTTAAAGTATGAGAAAAACTTGATATTGTTTCATTAATTATGCTTTGACCTTGGCCAATTCTGTGCTCGTCACAAGAGTTCAACAACATATAGCTATTTTTACCGAATTTTATAGAAAATATTCTCATGAAGGGGAAGATATAAATGAATCTGAATTTAAAATTATACTAACTGTTACGATATATTATAATCAGAGGCCAGTAAGTATAACAAGTTTTAATTAAAGTAAGAAAGCCAAAAGGTATCAAGTATCTACATCTATGAGTTCAAGTTCAAACGAAAAGCACAAAACTAAATTTCAAATAACAAACACGAGACATGAATATTAATACAGCATCCACTTGACATTGCCAACCAATAAAACCGAAACTTTAAAACTATTTAACAATGAATGTATGATTGATCTCAACACAAACAAAAAATCTAGCCAAATTATATTATTTCAGAAATGATTTTTAAGTAAAAAGTAAAGTGAACTTTTTGAACCCACTTTGAGAATCAATATTCTCATGATAAATTAATTATATATATTTCCTGTAAAATAAATATTAAAAAATTGGAAATATTTTTCTCAACAGATAATTCTAATGTGATGTCCCTTACTTTTAAGAATATTCTCCTGATTTTACAAAGTTATATCAAAATTAGCTAAATATCAGGTTTAAAAAGTCCTTTAGTTTGACAACTATTGCTATTGGTATTACAATTGCTTTCTCAACAACTATATGGACAGAATTAGACTCCTCTTTTTTGATAAGAGTATTTTCTCCCATTAAAACTTGCTTCTAAGGGGCCGTTCAAATATTACGTAAGCACTTTTGGTCATTTTTAACCCCCCCTCCCCCCTTGTCAGCAAAGATAAGCAAACCTCAACCCCCCCACCATAATTATGTAAGAAACTGCCAGACCCCCCCCCCCCCCCCCCCGAAATTTTGAGATCTCTTTTAGCAGGTAGTTTTTTTCTCCATAAATATTAGGTGACATTAGGGATGTTACGGTTCCAATGGAACAGTTCCATGGAACCTAATCCCAGCGTGGAAGGGTCGGAACCGGTTCCACGAAGAACCGCTTAACGGTTCCACCCTGGAACCGATAAAGATCAATTACAAATCCAAATTTCTCTGCAATCCTATCTAACATTGAACGAGAACGCACTCAAATAAAGACACGATTTCCAAACTAAAAGATAAGTAATGCCCGCAAAGCGCTACTGCAGAGATATTCTATAGCAAAAAAACCGCACCGAGGCAAAAACGCAGGGGTGGAAAATCTGCGCCAACTGCGCCTAACTGCGCCGAAATTGGTTACCTGCGCCAATCTGCTCCAAAAATGGCAAAATTCCCATTTTTGCGCCAAACTGCGCCAAAAACGCGATAATCCGTTCAATCTGAATCCGTAACCCTGAAAACCCAACTGATAAAAAAAGAACCAATCCTCAGCCACTATGATCGATTCTCTTCCCGCTAGGATCGCTATGAAACGGGGTGGAAATAAAACGATTGTAACGGAGTACGTTATGCGTTGATTTGATTTTTGGCAGTGTTTTTTGGTGATAAGCAGGGTTTCGTACGCTCCTTGAAAATCAATTTAATTTTCAAGCACTCCTTGAATTTGGGTTGTGCTCCTTAAAAACTCTTTGATTTTCATCCTGAATAGCGATATTTCGCGAAAGTTTCGTGTGTTTTTTTCCGGGATGTTTCGTTCTTCCAGTGACTTTCGTTGACGGCCGCGGGTGCTGATCCAAGTTGGCTTCTTACTGCGTCATTATTGCGATGTAGAAAAAACAACTTTACCGTGGTTAGAAGCCCACAAGTCCGGTGTTCCGGAAGCCGGAAGAATAGCAATTTTCGGAATTTTTTTTTGCGGAGTGTTCCGTTTTTCCGCGACTTTCTTGGCCGTCCGTGGGTGCTGCTTCAAGTTGGCTTCTTCTTGCGTCATTTTATTGCGATGTAGAAAAAACAACTTTACCGTGGTTAGAAGCCCACAAGTCCGGTGTTCCGGAAGCCGGAAGAATAGCAATTTTCGGAATTTTTTTTTGCGGAGTGTTCCGTTTTTCCGCGACTTTCTTGGCCGTCCGTGGGTGCTGCTTCAAGTTGGCTTCTTCTTGCGTCATTTTATTGCGATGTAGAAAAAACAACTTTACCGTGGTCAGAAGTCAACAAGTCCGGTGTTCCGGAAGCCGGAAGAATAGCAATTTTCGGAATTTTTTTTGCGGAGTGTTCCGTTTTTCCGCGACTTTCTTGGACGTCCGCGGGTGCTGCTTCAAGTTGGCTTCTTCTTGCGTCATCTTATTGCGATGTAGAAAAAACAACTTTACCGTGGTCAGAAGTCAACAAGTCCGGTGTTCTGTCTAGTGTTCCGGTAATCGGGAAAATAGCTACTTTTCGCGAAAGTTCCGTTTTTTCCGGGATGCTTTTCCTACGGACTTACGGACGTCTGTTGAAGTTAGCTTCAACGGCGATGCAGAAAAAACAAATTTACTTTGGTCAGACCAGCCTGATAAGTCTAATAAGATGATTTTTTCTCTATTTTATTTAGTATTTTCAACTTGAGAGAATTTTCTAAGTTATAAATGTTAATGAATGGTCGCTTTATAGCAACTTAATAAGTTGATAATGCAGTGGTTTTTTTTAATCTTGTTAGATTATTACCTGTTTTAGGTATCTGATCTGATTCATAAGATTCTAAAAATACCTTCAAAAATAATAATTTCTTACTTTTTTCTACTTAACTAAAAGTTTTTGACAATATCGTTTTTGCAATTTAATTTTTACTTAAATAATGATTCTGTTAACTAATTTCCTTTGTTTTAATTGATTTTAGTTAACATTTTGACTTTTAAAGTGGTTTTAAAAACTGATTCAGGAATGCAGTGTGTGTTTGAATCTGTAAAATTGTCTTTCTAAAGTTATGTATGTAAAAAAGTACTCTTGGAATTAAAAAAAAACTCTCCTTGAAAACTCCTGCAATACTACTTGATTTTGATTTCTGAAAATTTGTATGAACCCTGTTGCATTATATAAAACCTAACTATTAGATTAGCCTGATGCAGATTCACTGTAAACTGATACGGAAATGAAATTTGCTTTGATACAAAACCACTAAAAGCTGATACAAAAATGCATTTTGACTTGATACAAAACTGCCCTAAAGCTGATACAAAAATCATTTTTGGATTTTCCACCCCTGGTCATGCTAATTTTTTTGCTTATAAAATACCTAAATAAGGCCTCTTAAAGAAAACAATAATTGAATGCATTTATTAAAATGTAACACTGCCAAAAACAGATTTCCTCGTTTTCTCAGAAATTTAGTTTTTGACAAGTTTCTGAAATAAAAAATTCAATTTCTAGTGACAGACATGCGTGGTAAAATTTTTCGAAATTTTGATAAATGTGCTTCTTAGGGCAAAACGATAAAAGCCAGGCTCAAAATATATATATATTAATTCCCCTCTTAGGAGTAAACTTTAGAAAGAAACTGACACGTATTTCTATCAACAAAAATACCCCTTTCAGACCTAGACGCCCCAAATTTCCCATTGGATTCAATGGTAATCTCGGGCGGCTTAGGGTTGAAAGGGATACCTTATTATTCCAGATGCGATCAGATTTTTGAATAAAAGGAGTAATCTTTCATCCTTTTTATCCCTATTAATCACAAGCCTACTGAAATATTTCCCTGTAAATTTCTATTCCATTCTAACGACAGTTTTTGTAAATGTTTTTTATTATATGTTCCCATAACTAAATGAAAACTTGTCGTGTCTTTGTGTTACCTCGCTGTTTAAATTACAATTTAGCAAATTCAACTTTATCAATATATTTATACACAATTTTGTGACCTTCATATCATGTATAAATGCCATGGTTAAAGAGAAATAACGTTACCACATTGCAAGGGTTCCGCTATTCGAAGTTGTTTCAAAGCGTCAAGCAGTGAGTCTAGGTCAGCTACCCTACACCCTAAAGATAACCGGTTTCACTCTGTATCCGATCCCCTGACGCCCTTCCCCAAAATGAATGGAAACTGCTCTATAAATGACCCGTGTGTGGAGACCCTTAGGGCATATCCATAAAGTTGTTAAAAAGAGTACATTTTCCCCATTATTGTGTATACTCCCGTATATCAATTGACAGGGCTCCCATAGGCGACTATTGCTACTATTTTCAAGGTTGGGCAACTATGGCGACTGTTTTAAGCAAAAAAGGGCCAAAAGCGACTATTTTCAAAGATTTTGGCTTCTTTTTTTTAGTTAGGGCGACTATTTCCGGGGTTTTTTCGTGTTTCTTTGAATTATCAATATCGGAACCAAACGTTGTACCCTGCGCCAACCTGCTCCTAAAAACACTTTATTGTCTGAAATTGCACCGGACTGCTCCAGATAGGGACTTTTTGGACGAATTTGGCCAAATATTGGCTTCTGACCACGATAAAGTTTTCTTTACATCCCATTACTACGGAAGAAGAAGCCGACTTCAACTTGGCGCCCGCGGCCGTTCACAAATGCAGTCGCGGAAGATACAGGACAATCCGCGAACAAAACGAAACTTTCGCGAGATGTCGCGATCTTACGACTATATGGGAGAATTTTATTTGGGAAGGCTATTTAAGGGGACTATTTTTTGTGATTTAGGAGACTATTTTTCATATTTCAGGAGACTATTGCTACTATTTCTGAAAGTGTAACTCAATGGGAGCCTTGAATTGAGTATTGTGTATAAATAATCTAGCAGGACTTAAAAATATTTCTTTCAAAAATGTTAATTTTTCCCAACACTTAAATTATATATTCATTGTTCTTCTAGGGAATGGAAGGATTTAAAAACACTAAGAAGGGCACTAACATAGCTGCTCAAGCCACTGCTATAACATTTAGCAATGTAAGTATTTTTAAAGTAATAAATTCATATTTATCAGGGATTGGGATTTTTGATTGACACTTAGATTCAAGTTTTTAGCTTACATTGCCAAATAATTTAACATAATTTTATATTTCTTCATTGATTATCAAAGCTTACTGTAGGAATTGCACATTAATTCATTAATAGAACAATAAGGTTTTATTTCTAGGGACAAAGGGATAGGCAGATACATTTAAATTGAAACAAAAGGCAACAGAACAATCATCATAATTACATACCTGTCAACCTTAACAGATTGTCCGTAATATTTATGGATTTTAGTCTAGTTTTATGGATTTGAATTGAAAAACAATAACGACGTAAACGATTTTCACAAGTTTGACCCTATTAATGAGTGAAATTTGGGGTTTTTTTATTTGAAGTCTTTCGGATTCGCTGGCGATTCTTGTCTTGATGCGTGCTCAGCCGTAAAGTTTGCTTCTTCTCGTGTTCCGCTTGCAATGCGGGAAAAAACAACTTAACCGAGAGTGGATTCGCATTGACGACAGACTTGTTAGAAGACATGAAGAAGACTTGTTAGGGGACATCCATAAATTACGTGAGGTCAAAAAGGAGGGGGAGGGGTTTGGAAAAATCTCACGTCAACTTTTTAAGTTACAAATTTCACTATTTTCTTTTTTTAAATATGCGAAAGGAATACACACAGATAAGGTACTGCAAATTATTTTTAAACAGTTGTAGGTAAATCTCACTTGGGGGGAGGGGGGTCCAGAAAAATCTCACTAAATCTCATCAGCAGTGATAGCAGCTGTCCTATAATTCCTATATTTTAGAGAAAACCCGGAGAAATGTCCTATATTTTTAAAAATGACAGTTTGTCCTATATTTTCTGTGTTCAAAAATTTAAATTGTTTGAAAAACGACGCTATTATTTTTTAAAAATCGGGAAATTTGTTGATAGCTTTCGATCTGAGTGGCGTTTACGCCAGACATGCCGATGCCAAAGGAGCGAAACCGATCGTTTACTAGGAAGAAAGTGCCATTCCAGCGGAAATCGACCAAGGTGGTTGGGTTGGGTCCTCCGATTTTTTTCAAATTTTCACCAGAAATCAACCCACTAATCAGACCGGCAAATCTGAAATATTTAGATTGAAAAAATTTTTTGTTTAAATGTTAGTTAAGATGTTAAATTCATTTTTAAAAAATTTGGGAGACGTAATTTTTGTCTTTTTGGAGAAAATGATTTTTTTGTGCGTGCATCTTACGCCGAAATCGTTTGGATTTCGCGTTAAACTATGGCTATAACTGGACATTATTTAACTTTGGTGTATTTTGTAGATTTTAAGCAAGAATTAAAGCTGTAAATAGTAAAAAAAATAACATTTCAATTGTTTTTGCTATATTTACTTTCAAAGCTAAAATTTCATTTCTTTATGGAGAGCCTTCTGAAAAATAATTTTTGGATAGATTTTGGAACTAGATGATTAAATGTTCTGAAATTTAATTAAAACCTTTAAAAAATAATTTTTGAGGAGTGGATTTACTTCTTTTACCGTTTTCCCTTGACAGTTTTCTTGATAGTCAAATATCTAGAAATGAGCTTGTTTATAGCTTCTCAGGACATTATGATAAAATAAAAAAGGCGCAAGTTCAGAGTTGCGTATGTTTGGCGAATTTTGGCTGTTTAGCAGCACCTTTAGAAGCCAAATGATTCCTTTAACATGAGTTAGGGTTACCATATTAGTCATCTTTAACGCTAAAAGCTTGGCGCATATGCAAGTCTGAACTTGCGCCATAAAAAATTAGTCTTATTTTAATGTCCTATATTTTTTGAAGAAAATCCTATATTTTTTCTTGAGCATGCTGCTATCACTGCATCGGGGGAGGGGGGTCTAGATTTTGGAAAAAATGCCTCACGTTATTTATGGATGTCCCCTTAACATAGAAAGCTTCAAGTTGTAGTTTTGTTATGTTACGCTAAAAGTTGTAAGGGTGTAAGTTTTCAAAAGTTGGCAAGTATGGAATTATAACATGCATCATTCTTGTTCTTACAACATGCTGCTTGCATCTTTACTTATAAACTGTTTACCAACAACCGTTAGGTAGGGTTAGTGCGAGAGGGCGTTTGGCGGAAGCCAATCCATTCTTTCATTGCGGAGGTACAGAGGATTCACTGAGTTTTTGAGCTTGTTCAAACTTTGATTTAAATGAAAGTAGTCTGTACCTTCTATGTTTGGGCTTTTAGCGATTCCTGTCCAAACCTTTCAAGGTTTTTTAATATAAATGGTTTCTTTTCCCCCTTTGAGAAGGATTCTGGGTTAGCATGTTTTTTTGTCCTGCCAGTTTCCTGGTCAGTTAGTTGAAAAAATTTTAGGTTGGTCACAATTCCCCCTAATATGAACTGTTTAAGAACCAGACTATCAATTAAGTTATCAAAATATGTATTAAAATAAATAAATATTAAATCATCAAAATATATGTATATATATTTTTTTTGCAGAAAATTAAGAGAAAGGGATACAATCAAGTAAGAATAGCGATTAAAGGTCTAGGACCTGGAAGAATGGTAAGGAGTGGTTAATACCCATTACATCTATTATTATATATACACCTAACTACATTTGTTTTTAATTTTTGAATGGTACAATTTGATCTATTGTGTTTATTGTTGAAAAGGAAAGGTCATGATTATCTTAGATCAGGGGTTCCCAAACTATCAAAGTCACTGGTCCATTATTGAAATGGAACTTTATCACACACTGCACCTGAGTAAACACATCAGTTTGACCCATTATCAATAATTTTATATAGTACCTAACATATGCTTGTTCTTTTTAAAGAATTTTACACTGTACTCTAAATGCCTTTTTAAAATGTTCAAAAAAATTTTTTGAAAGCATAAGGCTAGGCGTGAAGATTTTCGTTGTGGCGACTGGAACGTAACTGTCACTCAGGCAATGGTTTGGTTGCAGAATTCAAAATCTATTTTCCAAAATAGTGGTGAGAAAGTGAGCAAATTCCTGCTCTTTACTCCTAGATAGGTTTAAAATTCCTTTACATCCTATTTTAAGCTCATCTGTCATCTTCTGACAGGAACCCCGGGTGATGCAGCATATATTTTGGGAACCACTGATCTTGTATTTGAGAAATGTAGAGTTTTAAGTTTTTTTTATTCTATAGGCATCTGTCAAGGGCTTGGAAATGGGAGGCTTGGATATAGTCTCCATCACAGATAGAACTCGTTATATGTTGGGTGGACCAAGACCTAGAAAGCAAAGGCGCTTGTAGTCATAACGATATTTTTCATCCATTTTTCAGTCTTTGTACATAATAATCAATCAATAAAGAATTAAATTAATAAAGAATCAAATGCTTCATTTTTTCAAGACACTTTTTTTAAATTAGTTGTACATATTTTTATTAGCTTATTAACACCTTTAAATTGACTACTTAGCTGTCATTATAGTATATACCAGGTTCTTCCACTATAAAGAATTTATAATTTTCATAAGTTTGAAGAGTAATATGCCATAATTATCAATGTTTTCATTGCAGCAATATCAGTATTAATTACATATATTTAAAATACTTATGGTTACTAACTAGATGATCTTACAAGTGTAAGATTTTTTCGTCACATCTATGTTTTTTCTAAAAACATTGTAAGGGTTGATATAAATATTAATGGTGGTTACTTTTTCTGATACTGGGACAAAATGAAGTTGAGTGATTTTTGTATTGCATGTATTTTGTATATTTTCTCTGGATTTGATTGGTATTGAGATGTGATAGTTGAATATTGTTATGCAATTTCAGAATGAATATTGTTGAATGCAATTTCAGAATTAATGTTACAAATGACGAATCATCAATATTTTCATTAGAGTGAATATTTAGAATAATTTTTTATGATTAATATGTGCATTTTATTTAATATTTAGAAATACAGCATACTCTCTCAATAGTGAAGGATTCTATCAAAATATTTTTCTATAATAGATATTTTTAAAAAATTATTGATTTGTAGATTTTATCAGTATCTAATAAGGTATTATGAGTGTGTTTTAATTACAGTAGAGCCCCGATTATCCGCGGAATTGGGTGGCAAGGGTACCGCGGATAACGAAAATCGCGGATAACCCGAAAAAAGACTAAAAATGAGGTGAAAACACGAAAAAATATTTCAGCATAAAAACTATGTTTTATTGTACAAAAAACATGATACGTTAGTCTTTTAAAATATGTACAGTACAGCAGAAACCTTTGCTCTACATATAAAATGTCTCTAATCTCATCTAAAATTAGCTCTCATCGTTAAAAAAATTTTTTCGTGGCACTCGCGGATAATCGGGGTTCTACTGTATTTGGTTTTTAATGACTCTTTGGTATTGGTGACTTGCTTATTGTCATAAAATGTGTAGTGTCAGATATGTAGCAAAAGGGGGATTTGGGAATAATTTCCCTTCCCTGAAAGTAAATTTTTCTTTATAACCATATATAAGGATTAAATTTACCCCATATCCCCCTCCGAAATTTTTTCTTGGCTACATCACTGTGTGATAAGATCTCGTGATAGACCTTTTCAGTAATCATGTAGATGCAAGTGTGAGTTATTGCCAGTGAACTAATAAGTTATGTACCTTAACCTGAGTTGTTTTTAATTGCCACATGTGGACCAAAATTAATTTGATTATTTTTCAATGGATGATGAGTGCCTGGTTATGAATTTATTTGGTTTTTAATAGCCATGGAAATAAAATTCTCAATTGCTTGTATATTTATTGTAATTTGCGTTGATTTTAATTGATTAATACTTTGTTTTATGAATGCAGTGATCTAATTAAAAAGCTACTTGTTCAAAAAAGACCAGATTCATGACTGGAAGGATATTTTGTGGTAGAACTAACATTTATTGTACTTGTCCTTATGATCTTTTGGTGCTCAATAATAGTTTTTCTTATTGAATTTGTTTTTATTTCTTCCCTTTTTTTATTGTTATGTTGTTATGTATTTAACTTGTTTTATAAATGTTTATCTTGTTTTAATAATGTATAAGTTGCTTGTTTATAATAGCTGTTTAGTATTGCTTAACTCCACAATGTCTTGTGGACTTATGAAATTTGAGTGTCAAAACATGGTTATTTAGCTTAACTTGCTTGAAATTTTTGATGATTCTATGCTTCATTAAATCATTTTAACTAACGCTCTTGAATGTAAAAAATATCTACCAATTTTCATATTATATGTTGGAAGCTGACTGCAAAATGCTTATAGAAAAGATGGTCTGATACAAGAAAAATCCTGTTGGTTACAACTGGACACATTTCCCAATCAGCAAGGACGTTTAAAATTTGTCCAATTTTTGTCTTGTATGGCCGAATTGTAGTTGCAGTTATGTAAACTATATTTGGTATGAGCTGAGCTACTATGGTTCAGGAGTATGGTAGACCCCCTGGCGATACTTAAATAAATGTTGAATGTGTTGTTTTCCCATTTTGCTGTCTTGTGTAAAAAATTTATGAAATTTAGGGCGTTAAAGGTACTCAATTAGTAATTTTGTGTTAATGTGTTTGTTAATATATGAGTATTTGATTTAAACTAGTATGGAACCATTGTATTAGGAATTATGTACCAAAAATTAGTTAATTCAAATTTTTATGGTCTTGTTAAAATAATGATAAATTTGCCTCATTATAAAATTAGTTTGATATTTTGCCAGAAAATTAACCATTTAGTGATGATATTTTTAAAACTCGTAGATATTGTATTTGTCTTATATTTTAAGTGTAATGTTTGTAGCTTTTGAAATTAAAATATAAATTCATGTAATGATTTCTAACCGGATTCAAGATATTATTTATTGTCTTGGTTTTAATGTTTTACTGGCCTTGTTTTAAAATTGAGTAAATTTCAGTGTCTATCAATTAACTTTGGAACCTTTTAATGAGTTCATTGTGATTCAAATATGATTGTTATATTGTTTATGACTAAATTAATGAAGTAGAGGAATGATAATTTACTCACCATGGCTTTAGGATATGGTTGTATCCTTACCTTTTAAAAAATTTAGTGTTTATCAAAATAATTTTCAAGTTAAGAGGACTGAATTCTAGCTTAGCTTTTCAAATACTTTTCAATGGCTTAAAACACACCCCTAAGCTAGCTGATTCATCAGTTTTAGGTTGTGAAGAGACAAAGAGAAATATTTCCTAGTTGGTGCTGGTTTGTCAACTGTGAGGCATGCTTCCAAATCTGGTAATCCAATTAGCAAAATTTTGTGCTAAAATCTGTAGCAACAGTTTCAGAAATTTAATATATCTTACACTGTTAGAGACTGACCTTACTATATCATAATCAAATACTGTTTTATCAAAACTAGAAATGTTTTTTGTCTTCTAATAACTTGCCCATTTAAGATACTTGTTTTCTAGATAAATCTGCTGTGTTTGGTTCTGCGCTTAACAATTTCTGCCTTTGTTGCGGCAATTATTTAAAATCTAGGAAATTCGGTATTTCTTTAGTTGTTGTTTGGAATTTGAGTACCTTTTCAAGACTACTCTATTTTCTAGTTTGCCAAAAATATGCCCATCTTGCGTATCATTCCCAACTACGAAATCTCATGATGGCTCTGTGGGGATCAGTTTTATTTAAGTTCTTATTAGAAATGTATTGGTATGGTATTGTGTTATAATAAGACCTTCTCACAAATTTGATTTCATATAATTATTCAGAGAAGCTTTAGTGCTGTATTTTAAATCCTTTATGAAGGGAATTGTCAAACCTGGCTTGTGCTGCATATTCAGTTCAGACTATTACCATCCCCAAAATATTTTTAGGATGGAATGCTTCTGTACAAGCATGATTGAATAACCTTGAACTGCTCCTTTTCTCTCAGTTACAGTTAACTTAATATTTCTGTGTTGCTCTAATTTTTTCTTTTTGTTAAACTGTATGCTTGCTATGTTGGCTGGGATTTTTATTATTCGTTTAGTTTTTCCTGGAATATTTTGTTGTAAAAGCATACTCACATAAATAATTCAGTTTTATGAATGTAATTAGCAATAGACCTGTTAATGTATTTTTATAAAAAATTTGGAATTTTTTTCTGCTTACCATCAGCAATTTTCCTGGATATTTTTTACTAGGCCAGAATTAAAGGATGTTAATTTCAGCAATCCTTTTCAAATAATTTTAATTATTTAAATTAAGGGGAAGAATAGGAGCGAAAAATATTTTTCTGCAGTATCACGTGACTTGAATCTGGCTACGTCATTAGTTCAGCGAGAAAGAAGTCTAAAATGGTGGTTGAATGTGAACGTGGCTGAGAGTGATCCCGTCTTATACTGAACTCGTCTTATCCATGTTATGGTGAACTTATTATTGCTTTTTATAGAGGATTAGTCATCCATTACAAAGTTTACAAATATTATTTTTGTTGTCAGTTTTAAGTTAAGACTTCCCGATTTACTCCGAAGTATGTGCGAAATGGATGCACACTCTTGGCTGCCATTTTGAGCCAGTGATGGATTTTGCAGCGTGGTTCCTTTTAAGTTCGTTTATATGAGGGGTTTAGACTTTTAAATTGCATTTTTTATGCTTTATAGTAAGATCGAAGTTGAATTTATCAATTTCTATCTCTGGAGAAAAACTTTATTATTTCCAAGTGCGCAATGGATAAGGTAAGTGTTAACTCTTTTCATTTTGCAAATGTAAACAACAGTGTTGTTATATTGTATTATGACTTGAAATATATGTTTTTATTTGATAATTTTTTCATGCATTGTTAGGAATATTTGATACTTCAACTTTTATAGTATAGACGTTTTCAGTACTGTGTATTTTAGAAATATTTGCTGCTTTCTTAGTTGAAGCATTCATTGTTTTTCAACTGTATTTAGTTGATTAATTATAGCTTTAATTTAATGAATATTGTCCCGTTGGTCACATTAATTGTAGTATTCTGTGTCGTTTAGTATCATTGTTAGCTATGTCTGATAGTCATTGAATTAACCTTAAAAAGACACCCTTGTGCTCACCACCTAACCTAAGTTCAGTAAATATTAAATATTGGTCAAATTTACTTGTGTTTCAATCAAAATTTCCTTTGGGAGTATGCTCATGGATGTTAGCTGTAAGATCTGTGGGTTAAAATTTAGTTTTTAGGACCACCCAAAAAAGTTACAGATAAAAGTTAGTGCTATAGTTTTTAATTCCTAAAGCTTCGATTGTTTTTGTATTATGTAATTTTGGACCTATTGATGCATCATGCATGCATCTTCTGTAAAATTCCTGAGTTGTATTGATTGTTTGTCAGAGCTGAAATTTTAATATCATAGCCATAGGTTTTAATGTAAACAGTGGAAAAAATACTATTTGTTTACTATATAAACATGTGACCTTCTTTGAATTAGCTTTTGCATGTTAATGTCTGAGTTTATCACATTTTACTTTACTGTTTAATGCTTAACATTGTGCATTCTCTGTTAATTCACTTTTCTGTTAAATATTTCTGCTTGTTTACTTTAAGTATAATATTATCAGCATTGTAATTTCTCTCAGTTAAACAAGCATTATTTGAATAGGGTTTAAAAACTTGTAGGGAATAATTAAATGGCAAACATTGTTGGTTTTTACAAGAGGTAGTTTTTGCTGCTTTTAATACATTGAATATGGCATATCTCAGCATACATTTTAAGGAACTTGAACACTGCATTTTTTCTACTAGCAGGCCAATCTGATTTACCAGGCCAGGCATCTAGCTTATCTTAACCCGTGTGTTATTTTTATTCAGAAATTATGTATCTTTATTTTCAAATAATCTTAATTATGATCTAAACTTAAACAAAAAAATTTAAATTAACTTTCTACTGTCTGTGCATTACCTTTATAAATATATAAACTGATGTGGAATTGGAAAATGGGTAAGTTTTTTCAGCTACTACAAGCCACATTTTATAAGATGGTGGCTAGTTTTTGCCTAGAGGCTCTTGCTTGAAAACCCCTACTTCAGATTGAAATGCCTTTACTACATTAACTGATATTGTCTGAACTAAAATAACACAAGGCAAACTAAGATTTGGCTTTTATTATGAGAATAGGGTTCTAAAACTATTCTACTGACTAGTTTCCACCATAATTCAAAATGACCTTAGCTGGAATTATAGACATCTGGTTATGTATGTCTTTTTTAAAAACTCATCTGAAACTTAGCTTTTCCAACTTCTGGAATGTTATTTCTAACAGTTGATTAAGTAACAAGTATCTACAGAATTTGGTCTGTAAAAACATGATTAAAAACATACTTAAAAGTCAAATTCCAGGAGAAGGAATTCCATCAGGGTTTTTATTTAATATAAAAAGTAAAATTGGGAACGATTTGTGCTTTCTGTACTTGAATCCTATATTTTGAGAAGAAATAAGTCTGCTTTTATTACTTAGATATATAGCTTTAACTTTAAACTAAAAGGAATATTTAAAATTGTTCATATATTTTATAGGTTCTTTTGTAATTTTAAAGGGAATTTCTTTAAATCTTAATCCAAACATTTTTCAAACTTAAATACTGTATAAACTGAGAATTTTTGGAAAAACTTCAGATTCAAAGGTCGGGGAAAACTTAAAAGTCTGGAAATTTTAATTTTACAGAAAAAAAAGTCGGGGACAATTCTATTTTTTGAAAACATTGGAGATCTTACTGAATACCTGGAAAGGTATACATTTTTAATGTTTGTTCCTCATTTTAAGCTTTTAAAAGTAAAAAAAAAATGTTAGAAAAATCAAGAAGTAATTTTTAAAATGTCATGAATTGAATTGCTATTTTTTTACTGAAAAATCTTTTAAACTGACCTGGAAAAGTTGGGGACTTCTATTTCTAAAATTGACTGGAGGGTCATCTTGTACACATCTCTTATTCTACCTCTTAGCCAGCATTTCCCAACCTTTTCACCCTCAAGGAACCTTTGTGGCAATGTTCAAGTAAAACAGGACTCAAATAATGTTGAAATTATAACATTTAAAAATTTTAGTAACAGTAAATAACTAATAGGTTCAGTTTAAAAAACATGCATTTGGTGTATAAATATAACTACTTGATGAAAAAAATGATGCAACTAAACCTTAAAAAATAAAACAAATCATGTCAAAACTGAATGAATTGATAAACTGCTAGACATTAAAAGATTTTAGGGTAAGTTTTTCTATTTAGTTTAGCTAGTTTGGTTTGAAGATATTCTTCCAAAAAATACTTAAGTGTTTTATTTTAAAAAAATCAACTCTACCCCTTGATTTTAGGAAGTTCAGAACAAATGATATTTGATTTTTATGACGGGGAAATTCGGTTTTAGTCATTTTTCAGTCTAATTTTCTGATACATTAGTATTGATAGTCTAAATATATAATTTTTATCCCTAATTAGTTGAAAAATGCTCATTAAGTTCTTGACATATTATCTTGTTGACTGCCAGTTTTAGCAGCGGCATATTAGACTGAATAATTACACAGGTCTGCAACGAAAAAGCAGTTTGAATAATTTTAGTGATTAATTTCTTATGTATTTTGGAGAACTGATTACTAAAAAATATTGAAAAAAATCCTATATGTGGGGATTTGACATAAATTGCAAAATAATTTTTGAATTTGCTCATTTTTCATAGTTTTTAAACATTTCTGACTCCTTTACTTTTAAAAATTAGGAGCTCTGAATAATGCCGATATTAAACTATCTTCTAAGAAAATTATAGAGATGGTAAGAAAATATTATGGAACATTTAATAGTACGTTAATGACTGATTTTTGAATTGAAACTGAAAAACATCAGTATTATCAGGAATCAGGATTTTCAGTGTAAGTTTGAGTTGAGAAATATTAATTATTCTAAATTTGCTTTCATTTTCTTGAAAAATTGCCTTATTTATTTACTTAAATTGTCACAAGAAAGGTGAAGTCTTGTGATGAAATTAAGGTAAGTTTTAGATTCACACATAAAAAAACATACATGTGGGTGTGCAGGAGGTATTTAATTGAGGAAATGATTAAAAATTATTTAATGAGAAATCAAATTTAGCTCTTACAAAATCGCATTAAACACAAAACTGTTGAATTAAAATATTTCAAATATCTCTTCCTCGCGACTAACTCATGGCTCTGTAACACTAGACTATCCTACTTGTATAGACTCCCACATGGCCACACTGATAAAAAGGTGTCCTCACTGTATTGCCAACCGTTTGAAGGCAGGGGCTCTCCAAGCTTAATTTTCACCCTGGGTCCGTATTTTTTTGGTTATGATTTTCTTTTAGGCTCAGAAGGATCTTTTCCATTCACCTTTTCCTTGTGAACTATACAATAAACATTCCAAACTCTATTTAATGTGGATTTTTGAATATTTTGCAAGCTCCCTGCCATTATTTTTTCTTTTTTGATCATCAATATCACATTCAACATTAGATTTATCTCAGTTAGGATTTAACATCAGTAAGTTGGACTGCATTGCTGTTTTCCCCTTTACATCTTTAGGTTCATTCCAAATGGTCTTGTCATACTCAACACCAGTTCTTTATAATACAGGGCTCACACGCCTGCGCCAAAACCAAATTTTGATACATACTGATACAAATTGCCTATTTTACCAGCTCCTGCGCCAAAACTGCGCCATTTTCAGAGACTACTACTACGGATTCGTCGTAGTTTCTACGGATGCGTCGTTAAACTACGGATAACATCGAAAAAGCTACGGAAAATCGGAAATCTATCATAAAAAGCACTTAGAAGCGCAGGTTTTTTCCCAATTATGCTCTATTTAAACGCTTTTATTCTACTTGCTTTTGGCGGCGTTTTACGGGTGGAATTTTAAAACTCGATTTTCGGGCACTTCCCGATATGTCAGGGCCCTGAAACTTTACACATCGGTGTAACCCTCATGACACTCCAATATCCAACCATTATCTAGTCAAACAACCAAAGGATTAAGTTAATTAACGAGTATTTTTAATTAACAGGAAAACCAGAATTTGAGACCTTTCCCAAGGGGCTATTCTCCCTAAACCGTGCACAATTGTTTTTAAGGCATAACTTCATATTCAAAGAGTCAAAACGAGAATTGCACAGTAATTACGATAATTATAGACGATTAATCACTTTTTTCTTTCCGGATTCTTGTACACAATATTTCAGGCACTTCCAAACGATATAAAGTTCTGAAACTTTGCACCGTGGTGGAAACTCAATGACAATGCAATATTCAATCATCAACTAGTCAAAACCTCCGTAATTTAGATAATTTACGAGTGTTTTTAGTTATCCTTTTAATTCATATTTGAGACACTTCCGTGAAGCCAAGGGCTCCCAAAACCTGTAAGATAATAAACTAGGTATATAACTACAATATTTAACCTTCAAAATGTGATCTTTTACCTTCCAATTAACAATTAAGATAATAAGCGATTTAAGATAATAACCGCGAGAAAGAAATCGCCAGAAGAGCGAGAAAATCGCCGAAAATAGGTGTCCCATCCCGAGGAATGGCGATAGAAGAAATATGTACTTTTATAATTTATTGACTACTGAAAAGACTGGATGGTACCATTTGCTCTTAGATACACACACACTAATTCGAGTTTTTTACGATTGTTTTTTTATTTTATTGAATGCTTTCTTTTTATTGTGAATCTTTTTGATATCGATGGATTTCATCGGCGATTGAGCGGAAGCGAGGTATATTCTTTGTGCGAGGTATTTTTCCCGCTCAGCTCTGTTATTATAACGTACCCAGCAGAATTAAATAGATTTTAATTAACTTTGGAGTTGATTGTCCTGCTGAGTCATCAGAGGATTGTTCTACTTTGTCAGATATGTGAAAAATTTTTGTTTTCATGAAACTAAAATTCCATCCTAACATAACATTAAACATGGTTGAAATAAATACATTTTTTCTTGTGAGTTTTTGTTAAAAAATACCATGACTAAAAAGTAGAAAATAAAATAAGTAAAAAAAAGATTTTTTAAAAAACGCTTTTATTGAAGTGTTCTAAAAGGTCAAAAATAATTTTTTCGGTTTGACAAATAATTTATTGGGAAGTAGAAAATAACTTTTTGGTAAGTAAAAAAAACTGATTTTCTAATCACTAAAAATAAAAGCGTGGGCGCTAGTAATTCTTAATTCACTATTTATTCTAACTTCTTTATACTATGTTCTATGAGGTTAAATTTACAAATTTCTCATTCATGAGTTTTGAGTGGGATGGATCATAGCCATCTAGAGCGAGGAGGCCGTGACAGAAGAATGATGAGTCATCCCTTCCGACGAAAGCTATCATTGCGTTCCCATAGATGCTTCGATTTTGGAGGGGAAAAATCGCTATAAATCATAAACAAATGATCGGAAAAAGAAAAAAAGACCTGTGTGTGATGTAGGAAACGAATACTAATGATACTATTGTATTTACATTGTAGGCAAAACAACTTTACTATGGTCAGAACAGAACTAATTACTTAGAACAGGTATGGGCAACCTTTTTGAATCCGCGGGCCGGATTCCATGATTATAATGACGTGGAGGGCCATAGAGTAGATAACCTAATATTTTTTTAAGTAAAAAATGAGTAGTTTTATTACATATATTTACGAAGTTTAATACTAAAGTTGAAATTTAATCTGGACTTATACAATATATTGATTACATACAATAATTATAGTGAAGTTACATTAATCTGGACTAAAATTTTATCTTGATTACATACAACAATTATAATGTCTAAGTTACATTAATATGAGCTAAAATAATATTCAGAGCTCATATTTATGAAAAAATATTTCAGGACACACTTTTAACAATTGTCATTACATGATACAGGAAAATTAATGGAGGAGGAATTAATGTTCAGGAGGACAGATTAACTTTAGTAGCATTGGGAAAGACAGAGAATGACTACCAAGTTACTCTCTACTGCCAAGTTAGGGTGAAACAGGAGGGGAATATCAACCGTCGGCGATCGTCCGTCGTGAAGTAACAATTCTCCCACACTTATAGACGCATCCCAAGAACGAAATATAGTTGTACAGCACGTTTTAACTGCTAAAATTAAGTTATTTTCGGGGGAAAGTTCTGTATCCCCTCTTTTGTTCTTGTTGACGAAAACCAGAGTGATTTTTAGTACAATTTTTTAAATGTTCCACGGGCCGGATCAAATGACGAGGCGGGCCGGATCCGGCCCGCGGGCCGTAGGTTGCCCATCGTTGACTTAGAAGGTGAATTATCACTAGACCTAATAACCTCAAGTAACTAAACATTTATAAGGTGTAAAAATTGGATAAGAGCTGATAAACTAATAGAGGTTTATATTTATGAATTAAATCTATACGCACATTATTTGACGTAATCAAAATTATGGTTTTATGTCGTACGAAAAGTTTTACTGATGCAAGTTTAAAATATAATGAAGGGGAAGCTTTTGTAATTTTAAATTACAAAAGCTTCCCTGCAATCAAATTGATACAAAAAACATTTTTATGCTACAAAACTTGGTTTTACCTGCTACAAAAGACATTTTTGTGATACAAAACGTGGTTTTACCTGATACAAAAGACATTTTTTGTGATACAAAACTTGGTTTTACCTGATACAAAAGAAATTTTTTGTGATACCAAACTTGGTTTTACCTGATACAAAAATTTATACAAATATTTTAAAGTGAGTGTGAGCCCTGTAATATCATGCTTTTCACCTTTTCCTTTATCATCGATTTCATTAACAACTTTATCTTCAGCTTCATCATCTTCTTTTTCATCGTTATGCGCATCAGTTTCGTAAGAATCTTTATTTTCATCAACTCTGGTTTCGTCATAATTTTCTTCTTCCACTACAACATCGTCTTCGCCTTCATCTTCTTTTCCACAATTATCTTCATCAATGTGGTCTTGATCCTTGGTTTCATCTTCCACAGGTTCTTGAATTGGAACATTTATAACATTTTCTTCAAATAATGAAACTGGATTTGTCTCTATTAGTTCAATTTTTGAAGCAGCAGGAATAAGCATCAAATTTTCTGAAGGTTGGGTCATAGATGAAGTTTCATGGTCAGTTTAATAATTCAGGTATCCTCTTTCTCTGGGCTTATCAAAACTTTCTTTAAATGTAGACTTATATTTTGAAGTTTTTCTAAAATCTTGAGCTTTTCTTTGAATTATTTTAGGCTTATGTTTCTATATAACAAAATCTTATGTGGTGATTCAGGAATTCCATTTATCACAAAATCTATCAAAGAACAATCATCTAGAGACCGATTCGCAGCAATTGCTGTCATTGCAATAAAATATTCCTGTATAGTTTCAGTGGGCTTTTATTTTCTGGATTCTAAGGCATTCTGTAGGTGGTAACTATTTAAATCAGGGGTTCCCAATAAAATTTTGGCCGAGGACCCCTTTATGATTAATTTACTAACGAGGACCCCTCGAACTTAAAGGCAAAAGTCATTTAACACAAGCACGAAGCAAAAAGCAAGTCTGCCCTCAGCAACAATTGATTTCAAAACCGAAACTATCGTGTTTTAGTCAATAAAAAAAAGCAAAAATAACATGGATTATCTTTGGTGGTAAACAGAGGTGGTGCCACCTACATTAATCTATTTGTACTGCAGTGACAATTAACTAACAAAACAAGCGAATGAAATGCTGAGTAGAATGTTTACTTCAGATTAAGGAAAATAAAAAAATACTTAATTTCTCGGTGACATTTCGCGGACCCCTTGGACACAGCCCGCGGACCACCTATTGGGAACTCCTGATTTAAATTATTGGCCAATGAGGAAGTTTCATATATTTTTTTTCTTTTTTTAAATCGATCCTACCTTACGAGAAAACCCTAAAACCAAGATATTTTTTAATTATGATCCTTATTTATTTTTTTATTGCGGCTTAAAGTTTGCGCTCTGGAAAAGGCGGGAAAAACAGCGATTTCAGATTCGTGATGTCACTCGGTATGTCAAAACAACTACAGCTCACATCTCCTAAACTGCAGCCGGCATTGACTAAACTTGGTACGTAGACGTATCTCGAGGCGAGGACGATCACTACCAAGTTTTCAAAGTTCGAAAATCGAATATTTACAAGTAATAAACGAATTTATGGCTAAAAACGCTTATTTCTCCATTTCTCTACTAGAGTGGATCTCAGTGGCGAATCCAGTAGGGAGGGCTGTGGGGCTGCAGCCCCCCCCAGGAATAAGACATTCAAGTTTTAGTAATAGCAATAAAGCAAAAAAGAAATTTCACTACTTTGCGGACATTCGGTGGTGTTACCCAAAGGGTCTCAAAATGAATCGGAACCCTACTTTTAAGAGTAAAAATTCCAAAATTTTTCTGGGGGAAAACCCCACTCACCATTCGCTTCACTCACCATCTCTTTTCCAACATCCTCTTTTCTCTTCAAGCCATCAAAACGAAATCTTTTATTTCATCAATATATCTTTAAAATTTATCGAGTTCACTTCGCTGAGCCCCATGTGGGAGTGCAGGAGGTATTTAATAGAGGAAATGAATAAAAAATATCATTTAATGAGACAAATCAAATTTAGCTATTGCAAAATTGCATCAAAACACAAAACTGTTGAATTAAAATATTCAAATATCTCTTCTTCCTTGCAACTAACTCTCATGGCTCCGTGACATTAGTCTGTAACACTAGTCCCTAAACACTAGATTATCTTACTAGTGTCCAATCTCACATACATTAATGATTTTTTGGAAAATTGAAGTATAATGAGCAGACCTGGAAAAAGTGCCGTAACCTACGAACCTGGTTCGGGGGAAGCCCCTACCAGCTCCTTAGGAGCAGTACCTAAGGTGTGGGGAAATTTAATTAGGCTCGGGGGAAGGTTATAGCTTTTCCGGGTCTGATAATGAGTCAATTTTTCAAAATTTTGAATAATTTCCCAACAATTCCTAAATTATCAAAAAGCATGACGTCCCAGGACAAAATGGAGGTCATTTCTGGATTAAGCACATCAAAAATAATAAAGTTCAGGTGAAATAACTCAAACAGCTTGAAAAAAATTTTTTTTTGCAGACCTGTTATTTGAAAATAATTTAGCTAAATTAATATAATAGATTTTAATTTTTATGCATAAATCAGACCCAGTTTTAATTTATTAATGTATCAAATATAATCATCAATAGTTTCTTCACATCTAATTAGTTTTCAAAATTTGGAAAACAGTTATTAACCCTTCACTGCACAATTTTTTTGTTTCTTTTGAAAAAAATAATTTTGTATCTTCTAACAGCCACGAATACAGGAAAATATTTAAAAAATTCCAGACTTAATTTTTCATTAAGATATATGGTTTTTTTATGGTATGGAACAAACCTAAAAACATGATTTACAGCTGGTGTAATAATTGTTTTACGAAAAATCAATTTAAATAAGAAGTATATGTTGTGTATAAATGTCACTTAATTTACCAAGCGATATTTTCAAGATTTACTGGTAAAAAAAGATCAATCAAAATCTTTGATTGCATACAAAATGGATGTAACTGTTTTGGAGACATAAAAACCTAATAATCAGTGAGAAGCTGGTATCTAAATCCACATTGAGTAGTTAATATTATATATATATATGTATGTTCAAGATGTGGCACAAAACTCAGATAACTTACATTTAACACATGTGGGAAAATTGAGGAGTTATATTGGTATGTGCCGAATTCGGCACACCGTGCAGTGAAGGGTTAAAGGCAGGGCTCGATTTCTAAAAAAAGAGGTACCGGAACGTTAAAATTATTGGCATAAAAACTGAAAAAGCGAATACTTTTTAATACCAAAACTTAAGCATTTATTTTCAAACTTAAATTTATAAAATAAATTCAAATGTGTTGTATACTAGATTAGGAAGACTGCTCTAACTTAATTATTAATTGTATAAGATGATGAACTCTTTATACACCTTTTTTACAGTGGGTTATACTTTTTTTCCAACAGTGTGCCTCTTGTAGGGAGGTGAGACCTACCATCAATCATTAGTGAATAAATATCAATGAACAATTAGTGTTGTATATTTGGCCAATTTAAAGAATATAATACGTAGTTAAGTAAGTCCTTAAATGGTAGAATTGAAGATGTCGCAAATTTTCTTTGCAAATTTGCCCAGCGATCTGGCAAATCTGGAAATTGGAAATTTGACAGTAAAAACTTTGGAAATTTGACAGTAAAAACAGGGGTTTTAATTCATTTTAGGACTTTTTTCCTACATAGAAAGGTATCCGCTGCCTTAAGGAATGGGTCTCGCGTGCCATAGTTAGGAGACCCCTGAAATAGAATATAATTTTTTTACGAAAAAGAGGTTCCGGAACAGCGTTCTGGCTGAAATCGAGCCCTGATTAAAGGTATGATAAAATATCTAGTAACTAATGCATAGCTGCCAGCAGAGTTCGTTCAAAAACTGGAAGATTTTTAATGTACATTCATATGCTTTCATATTTTGTAAAAATTCGGTCTAATATGCACTGAAGTGGGGAAAGTTTTATTGGCTACAACAAAATGCTCAATATCACTCATTTTAACTTTTTGCTTCTTCCTTTGTTTTATATATTTCTGCCATTATCACACACCTTAGATCAGTGGCGGATCTACGGGGGGGGCTTTTAGGCTGAAGCCCCTCCCCAGTATGGGTGTCTCCCCCAGAAAAAATTTTGGAAATTTGACTCCTAAAAGTAGGGTTTTAACTCACACACTCATTTTGAGAAACTTTTTGGGTGCAAGGGGAACACTTTTCCAGACCATCACTTTTACCTTTTGACAAAAAAATTTCCGGGATTTTCTAAAATTTATTACGCTAGATCCCCTTGTGCTACCACTGGGAGGTATAGTGGTCCTTCCCCAGAAAATACTTTGAAATTTGACTTGTGAAGGTTGTTTTAACTCAATTTGAAAACTTTTTTTTTGGTCCAAGCGGGGGGTAATTATCCAGAGTGCTCCCCTTAGATAGCATGCTAGTTGCGAATGTTCTAAGTCATCTTTGTTCGACTTTTTAGGGGTACTTTCAGACACTTATGGTCAAAAATGGATAATTTCACAGTTTTACGGGCGGCATGGTTCAGGTTACCCAAGGGTTATAGAAGGCTTAAAACCAAATGCAAAATTTTTAAAAGGGAGGTCCCTTTAATCCAGTGTTTCCCAACCTTTTTCGGTCCATGCCCCACCAAAGCCTTTCTAAATTTTCCATGCCCCCCGGTCTCAGTGGCATATATAGAAATATATTTTGAGAGGGAGCCAAAATTATTTCTTACCCCACCCCTCCCTCCTATGTATATTTAATAAGTCTAATGAAGCTTTTCAGAAAATTTTTAGGTAGAATTTGCATGCTAAAGAACTAAATCAAGTTCTGAGTTAATAAGTTCTAAGTACCAAGGGGGGTCCTCCCTCAGCAAATTTTCGGAAATTTGACTCTAGGAAACAGATTTTTAACTAGTTTGGTACCCCTAGTTGGGAAATTTTGGATATAAATTTTTAGGTAAGATTTGCATTTTGATGAACCTAATGTAAAAAAGTTTCAAATATAAGCGTTCTAAAAGCAAAGATATTTTGGGTCATCCCCCAGAAAAGGTTTGGAAATTAGATTCTAAAAACAGGGTTTCAACTTGGTTTTGATACATACTGGTTCAGATTTCCGACATACATTCTCAGATAGGATAACAGGATCAGATTTTGATAAACTTCTTTTTAAAAAGTTTTTTTAATTTTCCCCTGGATTGGCCCCACCTGGGGGGCAATTTGGTTGATAATTTTCAAATTGCCCCCCTAGAAAATGATATTGCGCCCCACGTTGGGAAACACTGCTTTAATCCCATTTGGTGTAAAACTCAGTATTACCTCTTGTAATGAGCCATGGTTCATATTTTACCATAGCTATTGTTCTAAAAAGCTTAACTTAGTAGGGTCATTCCAGAAGAAATTGACCAAGGTAGTTGTGGGATGGGTTGAGTAAAGATAATTCAGAGTCCAAAAGGTGATTTTACTCTTTCGGAGAAAATAGTTCCACAGTTATCCCATAGTGGTGTTGCTGTACCTCCAGCTGTCAATCAACAGGGTGGCTGGGAACTAATTAAACAAGTAATTCTCATTGGACTTGGAACTTTGTATGGAGGCTGCATTTTAATTTGTCAATCACTGCTATTTTTCCCCAGATCAAGACCCAGATCATTGAAAAATTTCAAAATAGACCTAAAAGGCCGATAAGGAAGTTAACTTTACTTCCTGAAAATTTCTAAGAGGTAAATCTAGTCTTTTACTGAGAAAACAGTTTTTAATGGGTGCCTAACTAACAAAAAATTACAGCAGGCAGTCATAATGAATTGGCATGAAACGAATATAAACATTTGTCTTGTATTTTACTTATTTATGAATCATACATAAACAGGGGTTCATCTAGAACAGCGGTTGTTAAACTGGAGTCCGCAAGTTACCTTGTAGAACACACAAGTTACCTTTGAGTGTTTTCCAAAGATTTTCAAAATGAGATAAAACTCTAGTTTAAATGGACAAATTTCAAAAATTTTCTCTAAATTTTGACGACTATTTACAATATTTGTCCTTGAAATATATATTATGTGGTTCACAAGAAGTTGCTCTCTATAGGTGAAACCAAAAATGTTTCAAAATGAACTTACACTACTTTTTGAGACAAATTTTTATGGGGGAGACCCAGACCCCCCATTATTACTTGAAGTAATTGTAAAATTTTAAAAATAATCTGGAACATAAGGGGGGACCTTAGGAATGACGTGTAGTCAATCCCCTGAAACAAGTCTGGTTACTGCTCGGGGTGTTTGAAATATTGGGGGGCAGCGATGTCTGGCTGTTATATAAAGAGGGGTGGCAATCGAAAGTTTAAGAACCGCTGATGTAGAAAGAAAATGGGTCCGTTTTAGGACCCTTCACAAAATTCTAAAGATCAAAAGTGGTTTGCAAATTGTTTTTAAAATGAGTTTCCATCATTTTGGAATGGAATTTGCCAAATTTTGGGCCAATTTCAAAAGTTATGAATGCTATGGTTGTACTAAAATCAAAGGAATTTTCACAAAATTCCTTTGATTTTTCACAAAATTCCATTTAACTTTTCACGAAATTCTTAAAACAGGAACCTGGCAGAAAAATGATGAACCCGATTAAGTTTTAAAATAAAAAAATAGCACTATTAGGAACTTCAATGGGGAATCAAATTTGCTGATAGTGTCATTAAAAAAGCATGATTTTTTAAACAAAGTGGATATGTATTGCAACCCACACTGAGAAACTACAACGTGGGAACTTCTGTTCCAATCATTTTACGATATTAGCTAGAAAATTCAAATTAGAGATCAATCAAAAAGGCCTTATCAACACCAAAAACCTTTAATCTTGGACAACACCATCTTTGTTAAAATCCTTGTTGCGGTTTTATTCATCTTAATTTATTGCAGAGGTTTATTATACCTATAACTACTGCTCTATAACTCTTAATATTTTTTTCTTTTGCTGCATTGGTCTAATAGTTTTTGATGTAATTATTTTCTTAAAGGAGGAATCTGAACCAACCAGTGGTGGGTTGTCTGCTGACATAAATGAAAAGGATTCTTCTACTGGAATCAGAGACTCTGCCAATTCTGACAGTGATTCAGACTCTGATTCCAGTTCTGCCTCTGGATCTCAATCTGGGAAATCTGGATCTGGTTCAGCATCAGGATCTGAAGATGAGAAATCTCAATCGGGGAAATCAAGAAAAAGTTCAGCTTCTGGATCAAACAGTGCCCAATCAGGATCAGAGAGTGGGTCGAATTCAGACTCAGATAGGTAAGGACTAGATGTGTTAATCATTTTTACAAATTAAACTGGCTTCTTACAGGGTTTGATTTTTAGATAAGCAAGTGCTAGAAGAATAACCTGGTAGGGGAGGTCGGAGAAAGAAGTGGTTGGGAAGCAATAGGATAAATAAAAATATGTGTTTGACAGGCTTTTTTCACCTATGCAAAAAAAACTGAAATTTTCAGATTTTAATGTAATGCAATAGCAAATTTAGACTGAAGATTTAAACTGTTTTCATTAACCCGATTGGACCTAGCCACCCAAAATCTTCTTTAGAATTTGATAACAGTTTCAGGCAATCTATATAAGACTGATAGGGTTAAAGAAAGAGGATATGAAGAGTTTATAATGCTACATCAACTAGTTAATCTAAATCGGGTAAAAGAAGGCATTTATGCGTAGAAAAATGCCTGGTTTTTCTCATTTTTGCTGGATAAAACCGGTTTGTGCTTGGACAGTTATTACCATGTTTTTTTTCTCTTGCGCCAACCCTGCCACCAGTGAATGCAGTGTTTAAGCTGTGCAATTGGATTCGTTCCTTCGTGTTGTGTTTGCCCAACTGTAACTTGCTCCTTGCATTATGTAATTTAAAAAGGGGTTACTAAACCACAGGACACATTAAGTTTTTCTAAGCAAACATATCCAATTTTTTTAATTAAGATTTTTAGCATTTTTCCTCTGCCCTCCCTTCCCGAACAATCAGGATATTTCTCTTTAACATTTATCACTTGGTAATGAGCACAGTTAGTCCATTCAGACCAAGTTTTTTAGAATATGAGCTTAAGTTTGATACAGTTTTAATAAACCTGCTCTTAAAATTTTCCCAGCTATGCAAATTTAAAAACTTGTTTCTATTTCACATTCTATGTCCATCAAACCACTTTTTTTATCTTAATAATAAAAAATATTTTGGGTTATTTCAATGGCATATAACTAACATAGTAATTTTTATTTAATTGCGTTAAAAGTATAAAAATGATTTAAAATTATTATGATATATTTCATGCATTTTATAATTTAATATTATGCTTTTTGTTCAGAGCAAGTAAAGCCTCTGCAAAAGAGGAGACAAATGGAGCTTCATTTTCTGAACGAGATTCTGATCAAAGCTATAATGGCAAAAGCTCTGGAAGTGACAGTTCAAAAACAAAAAAGCGTTCACCTAAGGGTAAAAGAGACATTGATGGTTTAAAACAGGTATAAATTTACTTTTTTAGTTAGAGTTGTAAAATTATCGGTAATAATCTTTTGGAGTATATTCTCTGAGAGGAAAGTTTTCAAGAATATTCTTCTAAAAACTACTATAAAATATTTTTTTGAATAAAAATTTTATAAGGTAGGGGAGAGTGTTGTACCTACGGACGGTTGTACCTTCAGCCACCTCATTTTAAAATTCGGGAAAAAATGTAAATTTGAATTTGTGGTCTATTTTGAATGTAAACAGATGCTATCTAGTTGCTAACGTGAAATCAGCTCTTTAAAATATTATTTAAATTTTATGTAATAAAAATACTGTTTTTAGGTGCTCAAAGTTTTTTTTAATGCATCACTACATTAATTCTTTTCTTACCCTATGATTATGATATGATAAAATGGGATACATGGGGGGAATCCCCGAGATTTTGACTTTTTAGTTTTGATATTAGAAATCGTCAGATCTCAATTCTTTTCTCTTTTATAGAACTCTGAATTCAAAAACACATGATGTTGTACCTTCGGACACCAATAAGTGTTGTACCTACGGACACGTTCTTGTGGGTATCTGTAGCTAATCGGCGCTTTAGAATCAGGTTTCATTTAACTGAATACATTTTAATAAATGTTAAACTAATTCTAAATGGTATTCTATTTGTCAGCGATTATTTTCAAGTGAATTTTTAATGAAAAATCAAATATTTTGTGATCTAAACTACTTTTTAAAATTTATGATTCTACTTGGAATTTAATTTAAAATATGGTGTAAAATCCTAAGCACCCTATCGCATTTAAGTATGATGATTAAAAAAACTTGAAATTTCCACTGAAGAAGATTTACCGCCAAATTATTATTGTTATTACCACCAAATGCTTGCACAACTAAGTGTTGATCGAATTGGTTATTTTTTTTGGGATCAGTGAAGCTGTCAGATCAATCAGCATGATTTATGAAACTATTATCTTAAATTCTGATCTGAAAATACCATGTGATTTTTGTGTTTTTTGGTAAAAATTCAAGACTTTTATCATTCAACTTCGTTTTAATGGTCATTTATGATCTAAAACTACATTACTTTAAAAAATCTATTTTCAATTTTATAAAGGCTTGAAATATTTTATTAAAAGGTATTGCATCAATAAAAATGTTCATTCTTAGCTTTTTCAACTAAAACTTCCCTTTCGAAGGGTGTCCACAGGTACAACTGGGTCTGTCCATAGGTACAACAGGTTGCTGTACCTTCGGACACAAATTTTTCCATGTTATTATAAGTGATTAAAAATCCAATTTTCAAGATTTTGGCTAATAAAAAATATCTCTGTACTCACAAAGGTTAGGACTATAGGTTTTTTGGGCACTTTAAATGGTCAAAATGCGATTTTACCTGTCTTAGAAAAATCCAAACGTGATTTTTGTCCAGAGGTACAACACTCTCCCCTATACATATTAACTTCAAATTAGAATAATGTTATAGTACAAGAACAAGATTATACAATGAGAAGTCATCATAAATAAAAAAAGGAAGTTAAGTTGATAAATGTTTTAAAATCTAATAAATATGAAAGACTCGACATGTTTGAAAGGTAAATGCAAAGTGAGCAAATTGTATTCTATAAACTAAAAATTTTCCAACTATTAAATAGCGTTTTTGAAGTAAATTATGTATATAGTAATGTTTTTCTGGAAATTATTTTGTAGAATTTTAATGAGAGTATTTATCATGAAGAAAAATGATGAGATGCACTTAAAATTATTCATTTAGTAGTGAAAATTTAAAGACTTTAATTATTTAAGGAACACAAGTATTTATAAGTACGAATAAATTGAATTGTAACTTAAAGAATATTCTCATATCATCCTAAAGTTTCTGGGTTTTTTCTGGCTATTCCCATCTCAAATCAACAGCTTTAAAAATTTATTGAATTATTTTTTGCATTTTCTATTGCTAATGCATAAGTATTGAATAATTTATTTGAAGGATAAAATTTAATTGAAATTTTCCTTCTGTTAGGTGCAATAACACATTTAATTCCTTATGTGAATTTCCTTTGTTTTAACTAATTGTGCTGCAAGTCTGAAACTAAACTTGGTTATTTTTTTCTTTTCAATAATTGTTTATTTTTTTTAATTATGAAAACTAGTACATTTATTTACAATTTAAAATGGTTGAATATTTGATAATTTCTGTTGTGATATTTTACCTATACTATATTTTATCATTTTAAACATTTGAAGGTATATTTGGAGCGTATTCTAAAATGTGTTATTTAATTATTGGTCAGGTAAAAGTCAGGGAATTTTGAGATTGATAATCACTAGACACCCGGAATAAGCATCGTCAGTTTGGCATGCCTGTACATGTCATACGAATGTCATAAAAAGCATTTTATAGTAAAACATCTATATTAAACTCTATTTTCATTATTATCATATTATTAAACTAAAACAAAAAACATTTTAAAATTTTTGAAAGGAAAAATACTTTGATTTTTTGGTTAAGAATTAGAATACCACTAATAAGTTTTTTCTTTTTGTTATGCTTCCCTTTACTTTATGTAACAGCTCTGGGAAGAAAATCCTGAAGAATTCGGAATTAGGAGATCTGGAAGGTCTCGAAAAGAACCAGCTAGATATAATATAGGAGAGGTATATTCTGTTAATACCCAAGTTTCTTAACTAGTTCTCAAGTCTTCTTTAGCTCATTCCCTTTCAATTATTTGTTTATTATTACCCTCTTGTCTCTTGATGTAAAAATCCTTAAAGCATCAGCATCCTGAATAAAATTACTTTTAATGTATTTGAAATTGGAAAAAAAGTGTATTTCTTTCCTTTTACCCATTTCATTTAATTTTCTGAGATTGCCCATTATTGTAAAATTTCTTTTAAAAAAGAAAGTAGAACAAGCTTTTATTTAATCTTATCAAACTAGCATATGTGCAAGAATTGAGTTTGTGAGTTGTTGGTGTTGTTATTGATAATGCCCAGAGTAGAGGCAGGCCAAGTGATAAATTTCATTGATAAAGGCCATTGGATTTATCACATTGCCTTCCTCCACTTCGGGCATTATTAATAATGCCTGATTTATCACATGGCCTGTAACACTTGAAAATATATATAAAATTTTCAGTGCGCCTCAAGCATGTTTTACTATGTTGTAATTTTTTGTTATCCTGAATGCACTATTTTGGTGCATAGAGGTGTGTTATTGAGTATATTTTGGATTAATTTTTAGGATTCAGAAGATAGTGATAGTGGCAGAAAAACCAGTGATTCAAGGCATAGCAAACGCAACAGGAAGAAGTAAGTTTAGTATCCAATATATATAGTACACTCTCTCTGTGTTAAACATTTTTTAAAATCTTGTTGAACTGGGCAATTTAACTTTTTGCTTCTTTCATGTTACCTGAACAGGGGTGTCATTTTAGTTTTTTGTTGGGGCAACAAGGGTATTTTTAAGGAGGGTAACAACTAAAGATAAGGTTGAGATAAAATAAAAGTTTAGAACTATGTGCTTTTAACTCAAGATTTCAATTAAGGAATAATCAACAAGAATTTTTAGCTCTCATAAACTGTTTATTCCGACTGCATTTTATAAATAAAGTATAAAATGTAATTAAACATATATTAAGACAAAAAAGCTTAATAAATGGTTGTAGAAAGTATCGTCCAGCCTTGAAACTTTCTTCAGATTGCTTGGAAAAGTCCTGAGAATCTGTATTTTCTGCTCTATAAAAATGTGTACAAACACTACAACGTAACTTCAACATCTAGGTATATGAAAAATCAACTGGGTGGTGTTGTAGTTAATAATCTATTGAAGAAGTATAAATCCAAAATGTTTTACTAGTGTGTGAAAAATATTTTTTATTTTCAAAGCTCTCAAGATTGGAAAAGTTCAGACAGTGGCAGTGATAGTGATGAAGATAGTAATTATCAAGACAAGAAAAGTACTCAAAGAAGGTCATTCCCAGAGAAAAAGAAATCTAGTAAATCTAGCAGTTCTAAAAAATCTGCTAAGCAGAAAAGAAAACGGATAGACTCTTCCAATGATGAGGATTATTATGCTTCAGATAGCAGTGATGACAAACAAGTACCTCTTAGGCAAACAAGGAAAGAAGTCAGGTAACTTGTCATATTTTGTGTTATTTTTAAATTTTCTAAAGAATATTTAGTAGGAGACCTTGGAGTTTAACATTTCCTACAGTTGAGTGTAGAATGCTGTTACAGCTCATTTTGTGCTGCAAATTGAGGCCAACTTTAAATATCCATTGAGTGTTTTTTGAATGTGGATACCTCACACACAATGCCCTGGGGAACGGTGAAGTTTTCCAGGGGCACCACAAACTTTTTGCTGCTAACTACATCAAATATTCTTTTTTACGAGAGTGTTGATTAATTCTATAATTTTAAAACAATAGGATTTTAATATTCTCTCCTTTTTGTGGAATAAATGCATTTTATTGCACTTGACATACTTCAATTTATATCTATTGAAATTTTCTTATCAGATGTGAAAAATGTTTAAGAACTTGAAATTTAAAAATTGGAGAGTATTTCTGATTTTGATTCATTTAATTGAGTTAGCTTACTTTATTTCTATTTAATGGGAATTGTGTGCAAAGATGGTTAGGGGTGGTTGATTTTTAAAAGCATGTTGATATTTTTTTGGGGGGTGAGTAATTATGTGGAAGTTAATTTTTTATCTGAATACAATAACTAAGTGAACAGTTGAAAAAACTTGCAACATACTTTTAATTTAGAAAATGTGCAGTGGTGGAAGAATGATTAGTTAGGGCACCATAAGTCAATTAAGTTTGAGAAAATCAGTGATAGTTCTTTAAGAAATACTTGCAGCAATGGTCATGAATTTATTTCTCAATCACAGCTACAAGGAACAAAGTGCAGAAGAGACTGATTCTGAAGATTTGCTTGAAATGGACTACACTGAAGCTAAAATGGAAGAAGATATTGCTGAAACAATAGAAAAAGTTCTTGATCATAGGATAGGGAAAAAAGGAGGTATATATAAAAGTAGTATTTGTTGATTTCTCTTGAAATGGCAGTTTTTACTCATCTTTATTGTAGTAGATTTTGTGACTCAGTATTTTTATACATTGGTCTTCATTTTCTTGCTACCAAGTTGGACTTGGAAAAGGTTAGAACTAATTTAATTATTATAATAAAATCAGTATGCTTATTAGCTCTTTTGCTTAATTGATCCTTGTTTAATCCATAAAGAATAACTCCTTAAAAAAAATACATAATTCAATCTAGTATATGTCTGTTCTTCTGCCTGATAGAATTAAAAAATTTAAATGTATTGAAATATTTTCAAAAAATAGGGTTTTCTCCTTAAAATGTTAAGATGCTTGCTAAAAGTTTATATTAAGTTTGAAATACTCTTTTCTAAATATTTCTATTACCGCAGCACTATACCATGCAAACCAATGTTTGTAGAAATTGTCATATTGAAATAAAGTGAGAAAAACTCTGTTAAAGCTTAAATTCAATACAAATTGTAAGAATTTTATGCTTTTGATGAAATTTAAGTCTTGCATTTCCCCTATAATTAATCCCTCCAATCCTAAGCCGCCCAAGATTACCAGTGGAAAATTTAAGACAGCTAGGGCTGAAAGGATTAAGCTTAAACATTGATTAGGATAAATGGAAAAGATTAATTTGATTTGGGTTCTTTACAAACCTAATATTTAAAAAAGAACACAAATTTGTTCCAAATTACTAGAAAGATAATAAATAGATAAAATAATCTGGACCTGTTTGAAGAAAACAAATGGATGATCTCCATTGGCTGCTGTCTTGGTGGCACTGTTCAATGACTATTCTTATTGCATTAATAGTATATTATTACACCTGTTAGCTGTCAGCAATCACCATGGTGGATTGTTAGCAGAGCCATTCGGATTTTGCTACATAGAAGCCTCTAAGCTCTCCATTAAAGTTCTCCCTCATGTGTAATCATAACTTAAAGATGATCTTTTATTGGAACATTTTCAATATCTCTAATTATGAATACTTATTTAAAAATAATTTAGTCAAATCTGTTATACTTAATTTTATTTTAAATTGATATACTTGTCATAAAAATTTTGGTTTAATGAAGATCACTGCTTGATTTTGTACTGTGTTTTTCCTTTTAAAATGAAATGTATGGCAGAATTTTGTATTATCATGATTATTTATATATTGTTTTAAAAAATGTTATGCACCGATACAGTGCTTTCCAGTTTTTCTACACGTATATTTTTTCGTCTCAGCTGAAAATATTAGTGTTTAAATTGAATTATCAAATTAATCTGGATTTTTTTCTTTTAAAAATTGTCATCCTAAATTTTGTAATATATTGTCATCTTATCTTGTTAACTTTCTCCCTAGCCACTGGTGCATCTACAACTTCTTATGCTGTAGATGACTTTGGAAACCCCAATGATGACGAATCTCTTACTGTAACTGAGGAACAATTTCTCATTAAGTGGAAAGGGTGGTCGTATTTGCATAATACTTGGGAATCTGAGGCAACACTGAAAGAACAGAAAGTTCAAGGTATGAAAAAATTGGAAAACTACAAAAAGAAGCAAGAAGAAATTCAAGAATGGTGTGTATTCCATAATTGCAAAATATTTTAGACATAATTAGTCTTATAAAATTGATTAATTTTCTTCAGATTTTTGCCTGGCAGTGAAAAAATTTTACTTTCACAAAAGCAAATCTTAAAGCTTAACTGACTGGGAAACTGTTTATGTTTTGGGTTGTGAATTTTATGTACAGGGTGTCCATAAAATAACACCTGATTCATCGGAATTGCATGAAATTTTGCTGGAATCCATTTTGAGGGATGCGGACGAGATTGATATGGGGTGGATCAGTTAAACTTTATCAGTTATGGTCTTGGTAAAAAATTTTAAAAATTCCTAATATACAGGTATGAGATTTTTTCTATTTTTGTTGGATTTTCCAACTTTTTCTGATAATTTTTAAATTTTTTCCCCAAACCTCCCACCGCAAAAAAATTTGGACAAAGTGTTTAAATTAAGCTTAAACCTTTAATTTTAGTATCAAATTTCTAAAATTTTTCTGCGGGAGGTGTATGATGTGAAAAAACACAAATGGCATTGGAACAGTACCTCTAAGTTGTGAACCCTTCCCTAGTGAGACAAATGAAAAGAGCTATAAAATTGTTGGATTTGTAGGATCTGGACTAGGGAATCATAAAATAACACTGAAAACTGATGAACGTACTAGACTGATTTCATTTTTGCCTATTTTCCCGGTTGACTAGTCATATTTTCTTAACCATTCACTAGTCCAGACCCTACAAAGCCAACGATTTTATACCTTTTTTCATTTGTCTCTTTAGGGGAGGGTATAGAACTTAGAGGTACCGTTCCAAGGCCATTTGTGTTCTTTCACATCAAAGATCATATTGCGAGAATAAAAAATAGGGCTAGATTGGGAATTTTTTAACTTGGACCGTAACTGATAAAGTTAAACTGCTCAACTTCGTACCATTCTCGCCCGCATCCCTCAAAACAGCTTCCCGGAAAATTTCATGCAATACTGCGATGAATGGTTTGGTTGCTAGAGGCCCTTAAATCGGGTTTTTTGCATACTCTGTACTTAAAATAAGGTCTTAATCTGAGCTATCCAGGTTAGATTTTTATATTGTTTGAGATGATGGTGTCTTAGGCAGCAGACACTGGTTCTAAACTCTTGGAACACATACTCTATTCTTGACTAAAAACTTAGTATTCCTTCAATGCTCATTAACTTTAAGTTAAAAATTTTACATTTCTTAAAGGAAAAATCATGCTTCTCCTGAAGATTTGGAATATTATGAATGCTCCCAAGAGCTTTCTCAAGATGTACAAGAACAGCATATGGCTATGGAGAGAATTATTGGTAAAGTTAAACATTTGTAATTGTACTGGAAGACAGTGTTAAACAGTTATATTCCTGAACTATCTCAATAGACTATAAGATATGTTGTTATTATTAAACTTTAATAGACAATTCTTTATCTAGTCCATCCCCTAGTAAATCAAATCAGATTTATAAAAATTAAATATTTAATGGTTTTGTTATGCATGTTTTAAAATGCCATCTATTTTTAATATGATGGAATAAAGTTACCTTTTAGTTAAATACAGGAAAAGTTGGTATATATTTTATTTTTGCATTTGAATTTTTAGCTCATGGTCCTTCAAAAAGTGGGGATGGAACTGAAACTGAGTACTTTTGCAAGTGGTCTGGATTACCATACAGTGAGTGTACTTGGGAAGAAGGAAGTCTAATTTCTAAAAAGTTCCAAGACAAAATTGACCAGTACTTTGCCAGACAAAAGAGTCAAAAAACTCCTTCAAAGGCATGTAAAGTAAGTTAGTTTTTTTTGTTGAATTTTCTTTTTTTACATCTTAAGGTATTCAATCTATTTTACAGTATGGCATAATTTTTTGGGGAGGGGATTACATATCAAACCTTACACCTTTAATAAATTTGCAAAAAAGAATATTTAAGCATGTAAATAGTGATCAGTTATTAACTATAAAGAAACTTTATTATTTTAGATTATCACTTTTTATTTATAATAACATTAGCTCATTTGGTAGTATTAATATTCATTATAATCTCAGACAACCACCTATATTGAATTTCCCACAGCCATATAAGGAGATCTTGCGTTAAAGTTTTCTTTATCAGGGTCCGTTCTTTTACAACAAATTGCCAACTTATCTAACCTCTAACTGAAATAAAGTTTCTTTTAAAAAGGGTCTGTCTACATATTTATTGAATTTAAAAGACACAAATCTGTAAAGGTCTAGTAAATGAAGATGAGCCTGATATTTAACTATATTTTGTTGCTCTGTGTTAGCCAAATTATTATTTTTTTCTGGTGTGTACTTAGTGTGTATTATTTTGTATGTATATTTTGTTCATGACTGTATGTGTATTTCGATTATTTGTTTTATTTTGTTCTTATTATAAATAATTATTTATTAATTTAGTGCTTCACTTGGAAGGGCTTGTGCCCCTTAGTGAACAACATATGTATTTGTTTTTTTTTTCTTTTCTGTAAATAAACAAAAAAAAATTAGTCTGTTCTGGGTATGAGACATCCAAGGTATAGACATACTTGTATAAAATAAAAACCTTTCTGCGAACTTAAATTTTTTCCAAAAAATTTTCTGCAAGAATTTACACATTTTTAAATCTCTCTAAAAAACCATTATTACTGAAATACCCAAATTGCAGGGGAGTTTATCTAAAGATGAAAAAAGAGGGAAAAGCATGTGAGCTTAGTTATGTATAATTTTGTTTAATGTGTAAAACAAATAATTTTAAGAAGAAAATTTTTAATTTAACTGGGTTATACTTGGGAGGATTTTAAGAACTTTAAACTGGCATTTAACTAGTCATTAATATTGATAGTCTAGACTAGATAAAAATATCTTTAAACAAAGAAAGGTACATATTTCACGTTATCTTCATTTGCAGGAAAATTACCAAAATGCAACTAAAATCAGATGCAAATTTAGGAAATCAGTTAAATACAAGGATAACTTATTGATTACTTTAAATTTAATTAAATAACTTAATTTTTTTACCAGTAAAATTTTTGCTAAGTGAAGAAAAAAGTCAAATGAATTTTTAAAAGTATTATTAGAATCTCAAATCATATCAGATATGTAATACAGGTTATAATCTAACACGATTAAAAAAACTGAATTATTTTCTTAAGTTGCTTCTCAAAGTAGCCTTTCAAAAATTTTGCAACTTAGAAAACCTCATAAGCCAGAAAAACGGAACTTTCGCGAAAAATCGCTATTTTTTTTAAGCATCGCGGATGAAACGGTAAACTCCGCGAGCAACGCGATACGAAGCCGACTACTTCACCTTATGTCCGCGGCCGTCTTAGAAAGCATCGCGGATAAAACGGTAAACTCCGCGAGCAACGCGATACGTGTTGACAATAATCCAACTCCATGACGCCCCGCGCCGATCTCATTAACATATTTTCTGTTGTGGCCGTGCGCGCGCCGATCCCATTAGCCTTTGCGTCACGCCGTTTCTAATCCAGCAGTGACGATGACGTAATCGGGATCGGAGCACCGCGGTTAATACAAAGTGGATAAATACTGGAGCCTGCGAGCTCTCTTTCTTCTTCGCTCTTTTTCATGCTAGCAGTACGTGGTACTGTTGTGTTGTGGCTTTGTAATGATGGCCATCTTGTTGTGAAGTCACGATATTTTTGATAGATTTACTCTTGTTGCTTCATTCTTTTTGAATGACTGATGGATAACCCTTTTGGACTTAAATAAATCCTCATTGCATGAATACTGCGTACTTCTTTTTGCCCAACCTCTACTGTGCTGTTTACTTTTCATGGGCTCTGCTGTTTCAATGGGTCCATAATTCCCAACAATACGAAGCCGACAACTTCACCTTATGTCCGCGACCATCTTAGAAAGCATCGCGGATGAAACGGTAAACTCCGCGAGCAACGCGATACGAAGCCAACTACTTCACCTTATGTCCGTGACCATCTTAGAAAGCATCGCGGATGAAACGGTAAACTCCGCGAGCAAAAACGGAACTTACGGGAGAAGTTGCGATTTCCCGATTCCGATTCTTTCTAAAATCGCGATTCCGCGGATGGAAGCATTTGGCAAAAAACATAAGAAAAATTTATCAAAAATAAATTCTGCAGAAAAATTTCCGAAAAAAAATTATTTTTTGTAGTTTTCCTGCAGAAAATTTTCTGCAGAGGGCGAAATTTTCTGCGAACGCCGTTCGCGCGTTCGTGTATATTATACAAGTATGGGTATAGATCTCGTTATTTTGTTATTATAAACTTATTACCATTGGTGTGTGTTTTACTCTGTCCCTATTCAATTAATGTTTGTTGAGGAGTTTAAAGTTAACTTAAAATTAATCATATTTAAACATGTGTTAAATATGAAATATATTATTATAAATATGTTAAATATGTAAATATATTATTTTTTAAATAAAATTACACTTAGCGAGTGCATATAGCTTGATTAAAGTCCGTTTTTGGGAACCGGAACTTGGTGAAGGGGCTGTTTTTGAGGGTCGGAATTTTGTGAAGGGGCCGTTTTCGGCCCCATTTACCTAGAACAAGCAAGATGTGATAATACGAGGGTAGTTTGAAAAGTTCTCGGCCTCACCCAGAACACGCGCTCGAATCCGCGCGAATTTTTTTCTCCTTTGAGAACAACTTTTCAAATGAACCAAATTAATTTTTGGGGTTGTTCGGATCAGAATTCTGCTTTTGGCAATTTTTTGAATGGGTTAAGGTGAGCATATTTTCAACAATGGGAAAAAACAAGTATCGAGCTGTGATAAAATTCTTTTAAAAAGAGGGAAATAACCAAATGAAATTAATTCTAAGCTCATTAATGTGTAAAGGGACTCTTTACCTTTGTTTTCCCGGTGAAAAAATTAGCGTTGAAACTTGAAGTTGGCTGTGAGAGCGTTCCTAAAGAACCATATGAAAAACATTAAAAAAGAGCCACCATACCGGAAATCATAGAAAAGTACCCCCTATGATATTGAAGTTAGGTAAAGAATGGTGGGGGACATTTCTAACAGTCTAGGGATATCAAAGGAATGCGTAAATAATTTTTTGCACGAACAATTGCACGTGAAAACACTTTGCGCAAGATGTGTGCCGCGAAAGCAAACTGCGGCCCAAAAATGCATTGACGTGACGACTTCGATGCGAATTTTGCGAGATTTACACAAAATAAAAGCAATTTTTTACGTCTGTAGGCACAAATGGACATACCTTAGAACCTCTAAGTGAAATTATGATCAATGCAATGGATAAAAGTCGATTTTTCAGCACCAAAAGGTTCTATCGGCTGGCAAATTCATGGCGTAAGAATTCTGGGGATTTCAAGGAAATTTTATCAACAAATTATCGAGAAAAGGGTATGAATATAATTTGAGAATACTAATTTAAACTGTTGATGAGAATATCCGAGAAAAAAAATTAATTAAGCAGATTAAAAGGGCATTTCTGATCAGAATAGTGCTCATGTTAACAAATGTGTTTTGGCGTTGGAAAAATTGAGGGATATCGATTAAAAATTTTAAAATTACCCATCCTATTACCCAGATTTGGTATCTTCAAGCTTCCTTCTATCCCTCAAAGTGAAAATTTCCCCCTCTGGTCACCGTTTTACTTCGAATTAAGAAGTAATTGTGAGATAAGTAGGTTTTTATGACGAAATTCTAGAACACCCCCATAAGAGTGTAAAATAAGACAGGACTGTCGTTCCAAGAAGTGAGGCAGCCTAAAAGGAGTCAATGTTGAATAATAAACAGTTTTTGAAACCATAAGTTAATATTTTCATGGTCAGGCCGAGAACTTTTCAAACTACCCTCGTACTTAAGTGCTAATCTACAATTTATAAAAAAACAATTAGTTACTATTTTGATGTTTGATCTTGCATGTCTTGTTTATAGGTATTAAAACTCCGTCCAAAGTTTATACCCCTAAAAACACAACCTACTTATGTTGGTGGAGTAAATCAGTTAGAACTCAGAGATTATCAGCTGGATGGTATGAATTGGTTAGCCAATTCTTGGTGCAAGTGAGTTCTTCATGCTTACCTTAAGTATTGTTAGTTGAAAAAAAACTGCATTGAAGTTTGTTATAGATTCAAAATAATGCTTTTTTAAAAAAAGATAGAAAAGTTTTCAATTATTCGTGTTTGTTCAATGCATTAATTATTTTCTAAGTATTGTGAGCAAGAATTTGATTTAAAATTTATGTGCTTTTTTATGTAATGGTGTTAAAAGAGTGTCCCAATGTTATACTTCCCCAAAAAACGAATTTCCATAGTCACTAGTGAAAGTCGTTAGTTTTAGCTTTTTTTATTATCTGAGTTAGTTTGAACTTATCAAAATAGATTTTTTTGTGGTATGTTCATGAATTTGTTTTTTCCAACAGAGTTTTAACCTATTGGAAGCATATGAATTTATTTCTTGTATTTTCTCAAATCAACCCCCAAGAAAAGAGATATACATTGGGACACTCTTTTTGAAACATACTCTATACTTCTCATGGAGACTTAATGTAATACTATAATATATTACCCTCCTCAATTACACCACTTTAGAAAATTTCAGTTCTGTGAATACAGCTCCTTTAATTCTAAAAATCAAGCATTTTCCATCAGTGTTTAAGCCTAAAACATATTTTTTAACCCCAAATATGTGTTTATAACCTTATGTCAAGTTAAAATATTTGCATTTCTAAAAGGCATTGTGAAGACAAAATTCTATTGTCACATTGCATCTAAAATAGTTTACTTCATGAAATTTAACCCTTCCTGTATTATTTCAGGGAAAACAGTGTCATTTTAGCAGATGAAATGGGGTTAGGAAAAACTATACAAACTGTGAGCTTCCTAAATTATCTATTTAATCAACACAGTCTTTATGGCCCCTTTCTGCTTGTTGTTCCATTGTCCACCATGACATCCTGGCAGAGAGAGTTTGAAATCTGGGCTCCAGAATTAAACGTCGTGGTATATCTGGGAGATGTGAGCAGTAGAAATGTGGTATGTTATGGTTCCCTCTTGTGCTTCATAATTATTTTATTGAAAAGGAAACTTCTCTTTAGTTAGACTTCATGATGAATATTGGCATTGATACTATTATTTCTTGTGCTTTCAGATTAGGAACTATGAATGGTGTCATCCTGGTAATAAAAGACTAAAATTTAATGCATTACTCACCACTTATGAACTCCTTTTAAAAGACAAGGTATGTTGTTTTATTTTAACTCAAATGTTAAAATTGCATACGGTAATTTTTTTAGTAACTGTATGGTACTTTTTTTACAGACTTTTCTCTCAGCAATCAGTTGGGCTGTTTTAGGTGTAGATGAAGCTCATAGGCTGAAAAATGAGGATTCATTGCTATACAAGTCATTGTTTGAATTTGATACTAATCATAGGCTTTTAATTACTGGTACTCCTCTTCAAAATTCTCTTCGGGAATTATATGCTCTACTTCATTTCATCATGCCTCAAAGGTATTTTTTTTCTCACTACTAATATATTTTAAAAATAAGCTAGGGATTATAGTTATTTCTAATGGGTTTGTTAATAACAAAACCCAGTTTAAAACTTGATCTTTTAAATTATGAAGTGCCTTTTTCTACATTTGAATATCTTGGTTATTTTCTTTTAGATTTACTACATGGGCTGAATTTGAAGAAGAACATAAAGACACAGCTGACAAAGGATACCCTAAACTTCACAAACAATTAGTTCCCTTTCTTCTAAGGAGAGTTAAAAAAGATGTAGAAAAATCATTACCTGCTAAGGTATGTTAATTTCTTTTGTACTTAGAACTATATAAATTTGAATTTTAAAATTACTGAATATTTTTTAAATATTTTAGGTTGAACGAATATTAAGAGTTGAGATGACTAACATTCAAAGGCAGTATTATAAGTGAGTATTTTATGATACATTGATTTATATTATTATTCTAAAGATAGGCTGTATTGTGAAAATTTTCTTTTCAATATCTATACACAAATAAGGATAACCTGTGTTGAAAAACAATTAGCTATTTCTATTTTAAAATTTGAACAAATGGATTTGAAATTTGAAGCATTCTTGTTTGCAATTTCAATTTTAAAATTCGTTTTTACAGATGGATTTTAACTAAGAATTATAAAGCCCTTTGCAAAGGAAATAAGGGAAATATCACTAGCTTTTGCAACATCATTATGGAGCTTAAAAAGTGTTGTAACCATGCAATGCTTGTTAGACAAGTTGATAATCCAAATGGTTTGGATTATTTGCAGGTAAATAGAAGGTTTTTTTTTAACTGAATTGTAGTTATATTAAACAGTTAGATGCACTATAAGGCCTGATTTTTAAGAAAAATCCCCAAAACTAAGCTATGAATTTTAATCTTTGAATTTTGTTGGTTTGTTTTCTCTCATTAGTACATTTAAAAAAGTCTTTTAAATGGAAAATTAAAGAGTTTTTCCTACCAAAATATTTAATTTTTGAGGTTTTTATCTTGTTTACAATAGTGAGTCAAACAGATCTACTCTAGTAGAGAAATGGAGAAATAAGCTTCTTAGCTGTAAAATCCTTAATTACTCGTAAATATTTGATTTTCAAGCTTGGAAAACTATGCAGTTATAATCGACGCCTCGAGATACGTCTATATAACGAGTTTTGTCCACGCCCGTGGCGTAATTTCTAAATACCATTAAGGGAACTCCATTCTTTGACTAAAAAATTAATATTGCACTTTTGAAACTCACTCCACGGTTAGAAAGTGGTTCAAATTCTATCGAATTCATGTTGTAAGTAGTAGGGATACTTCCTACCTCATGCAATAGATTTATTCATTTTATTATTTTTTGTTTCGTCACACGGGCCTCAAAAAACGGCCTTTTGAAACCCTCTCGCACTACATTAGGTCCTAGCTCTTTAACGGTAAGGCTGCGCCCCACCATCCCTATTCGAAATATGCTTGTCTAGGGCCCCTCTACCTCCCCCCAAATTATTGATGATTATTTCTGAATCACCCTGTATATAGATATACATCAAGTTAACACTACATATTTTTTCAGCTTTTGATACGCTCTAGTGGTAAGATCCTATTACTTGACAAGCTGCTCTGCCGACTTAAGGAAACTGGGCATAGAGTTCTTATATTCTCTCAGATGGTGAGAATGCTAGATATATTAAGTGAATATATGCAGCTGCGTCATTTTTCATTTCAGGTATTTCATTTTACCTTTGACTTTTGCTTAGTTAATTCTGCAATTATTTAAACATGTGATTTGATAATAAATTTTTGTTTTAGCGTTTGGATGGGTCAATTAAAAATGAATCAAGAAAGAAGGCTTTAGATCATTTCAATGCTGAAGGGTCTCAGGTAAATCATAGTTTCTTAATTTGTAAATTCTTTACCTTATTTATTTTCCTGACAGATGTTTAGTAATTTGTTTTCAGCTTCAGTTTTAATAAACTCGTAATAATGATCAGGGAAATTTTTGTATCTACTTGTGAAAAGTAAATGATCATGTTATAGGGTATAACGAATGAAAGATATTTTTTATGAGTCTAGAAATGGGTTTTGTTTTGATATAACTTTCTGCATTAATTAGTGAATAACTCTGAGAATAATTAAAGTCATTTATGAGTTTTTTTATTTTTTACTTAGGATTTTTGTTTCTTACTATCAACTCGAGCTGGTGGATTAGGTATCAACCTTGCCACAGCTGATACAGTTATTATATTTGACTCGGATTGGAATCCTCAAAATGACTTGCAAGCTCAAGCCAGAGCTCACAGAATTGGTCAGAAGAACCAAGTATGTATTTCTAAACATGTGCTTACAGTCTATTCTTGTGTTTTTAAAGGGAGATTAAATTACCAGCATCAAAAGTACCTCTTTTTAATTCATATTTAATTATTACAGGTGAACATTTATCGATTAGTGACTAAAGGTAGTGTTGAAGAAGATATCATTGAAAGAGCTAAAAGGAAAATGGTTCTTGATCATTTGGTTATTCAAAGAATGGATACCACTGGTAGAACTATATTGTCTTCAAATAATAAGCAACCTAATGCTAGGTAAATAAAATTTTTGTCATTTTTATGCATTCCAAAGGCAATGTTACTTTTATATTTGTTACTGAATGTTAATTGATGTTCTGTTTTTCTAACTTAGCAATTCACAACCATTCAACAAAGAAGAGCTTACAGCAATTTTAAAATTTGGTGCAGAGGAATTGTTTAAAGAAACTGAAGATGGAGATGATGAACCTCAAGTAATATTTTTTTTTGTTTTGTTATAAAAGAAAGTGTTTGAAACTTGATTGTAAATAATTTTTTAAAATAATTTAATTTATTCATAGTTATCATTTAAAATATTTTGCAGGTTGATATTGATGAAATTCTCAGTAGAGCAGAAACCAGAGAAGATCAACCTATGTCTGTTGGAGAAGAATTATTATCAGCTTTTAAAGTATGCTTATTTAATGAACTTAAGAAATGATTTTCTCTTTAAAATGCTTATGATCTACAGCAGCGGTTCTTTAACTTTCGATCGGGGCATCCCCCTTTTATGTAACAGCCAGACATTGCGGCCCCCAAAGATTTTTAACATCTAGATTGTTGTGGGCCATAAAACACCAATTAATCAACAACCCAACCATGAACAACTAGACCCGCACCCAGACTTTGACTCAACGTTATTCCAAAGGTACCCCTTCACTTACGAGTTGAGTTTTAGATTACCTTAAAGTCGTGGCATTAAAAGTATATACACATCTGGGGGCCTCCCCCAGAAAAATTGCTTCAAAAAGTAGTGCTTTAGCTCATTTTGAGACATTTTTGGTTACACCTGAAGAGAACAGATCCTTGTAAACCATTGAATTTTCAAAGAAAAAAAATATAAATTGAAGTAAAAATTTCAAGGGAGACCGGAGGTTCTTCCCCAGAAATTTATTTTAAATTTGATTACTTTAACCTACTATTTTATCTCTGGGTTCTTGTTCTTGTTGGTTAACTAGAGACATTGGCTAACTCTGATGGAGCTGCTTGGTCATCTCTGGGGAACACTCAAAGTTAACTTGAGTGTTCCCCGGACCTCCTAGATCCCCTGGAGGTCCTTGGACCACAGTTTAAGAACCGCTGATCTACAGCTTTCAAGAAGAGTAAAAATGAATTCCTTTGAAACCACCAGTTCTTTTATTTTATGTTTAATCCATGAGTATAGTTGCTATAACTATGCATATAGTATAGTATAGTATTTTTTTCATAAACAGTAAGTTTTAATACTAAGTTACAGTCTTAAACAAGTCGGATTCCTTTATTTAATATGAACCTAGAATAATATTTTCGGATGCAAATTTTATTAATGGATGTTTTAAAATTGTCTAATAAAATGTTTTCTTTACCTTAAACTTTATTTGAATTTTAAAATAGGTTGCTAGCTTTAATTTTAATGAAGAAGAAGTAAGTATGCAAAGTCTGGGAGATTCTAAAGATCAAAATAATGATAAGGAATGGGATGAAATCATCCCTGAGAATGACAGAGTAAAAATGGAAGAGGAGGAAAGAGAGAAAGAAGAATTGGAAATGTATTTACCTCCCAGAAGTCGTAAACCAGTCAAAAAGGTATTGCCTTTTTTATCCTAGGATTTATGTTTGTTGTACAGAAGTATTGTTAATTTCCACCTTTTATTTATTAAAAAATTTGTATAGTTTTAGATTGTTTTTTAAGCTATAAACAAAAATTTAAACATAATTTTTTACTAGTATCAAATAAAATAAACCAAAAATATTACTAGGGAGCTAATGCCCCCTGCTCGCTATAGCTCAACGACCCCTGTAATTGCTTGCGCAGAACCTTTTGGATCGCTTTGCAAACCTCACAAAACCCAAATCCATACATGTGATTCCTCCGCCAATTTGTTAAGCATAATTAAAATCCCACAGTATTCGATTTGCAAAATTATAATTCCACTTTTCTTATTTTCCAATCAGTTTTTACTGAAAACTCTGGCCGCAAGTGTTGCTTAGTAATAAATTTTAAGTAAAATCAGAAAAAACATCGAAGTAATGTGAAAAAGCTGAAAAATATGACTATCATATCGAATCGTAGATCTTGGGAGGTAAAAGCCTATGGACCCACTCTATTTAAAATGAAGGAAAATTTGGGTACCATAGGTAATATTAGAAAAAATGTGCCATCTAGAATTTTTTTAAAAATATTTTCCGCCAATTTATTGTTAGAGTAATCACATGTATGCAAATCTCAGCACTTTATTAAACATTGGTAAAAACAATGTTGTACGTTAAAATTACAATTGTAATTAAAACTGTAGATGTTCCGCCAGAAATTTTACTGGTGTAAGTTTTCAAAAGCTGGCAAGTATGATATCAGAGTCAGTACATAATAATCTTCAAAGCTTTTTTGAATATTTTAATTCTGCAGTTGTTAATATTTGGTTCTTACATTGTTTGTTCATTTTTAGATGTCAAAGAATTCAGATAGTGATGCTAGCAAAGGTGATTCTGGTAGTGGATCTGATAATGATTCAGAAGAGGATAGGCCTAAAAGAAGAGGTCGGCCTCGAATTATTAAGAATGATGCCATTAAAGATTTCACTGATGCTGAAATTAGAAGGTTAGTAATTATGACAAAATTGTGTCTACTATAAATATTGACAATTTTATTACATAAATTTAAGTTAAATTATGGTTAGACAATGAATTTTTAGTCTGATTGGTAGATTTGTGTTAGTGTTTGTTTTAAATATTAAAACCAAAAGTGTAATTTTTGGTATGGTACCTATATAGAGATTTTTAATTAATATTTATCCTCGAGCTTACAGTGTTTTCCGTTTTTTAATTCCTAAACTATTTTTTTTTTCAATAGGTTTTTGAAAAGTTATAAAAAATTTCCATCACCATTGAAAAGGTAAGCCTATTTTAAAACTTTTAGCACCTTTCAGCTAGTTACTATGTATGTATTTTGATAAAAAATGTTTAAATAATAAAAGCTCTGATATTTCATAATGACTTTAATTTCTAAAAACAAGGATTGTTATTGTAAAATTCACAGGCTTGATTCCATTGCTATGGATGCTGAACTCCAAGAAAAACCAATGAACGATCTAAAGAAAATTGGTGATTTAATCAAAAATGGTTGTGACAAGGCTATGAAAGAGCATTTATTAGAAAAGGTTGGAAATAATGAAGAAGAACCAAGTAATTATTTTTTTTCATATTTTTATTAAGTATTTGACATAATTTGTAACTTTTAAGTTGAACACTAACTGGTTAATAATTTTCATGAATGGTATTTTCACTCTCATATTTAAACTACCTTTATTCCTTCAGTCTCTTTTGAAATTAAACAAATTAAATGGAAAAAATGTAAAGAGTTAGCATTTTTTAAAACTAATATTCATTAATTCACCAAAATATAACAAGCATTTTTAAAAGTTTTTAGTTGTGCTTTGAAATTTACATTTTTAGACTAGTGCTTTCACTGCTTTGTGATATTTTTTTTCCTCTACAAGTATGAGAGAAGATTGACTGCTTTATTGATTAAACTGTATTTCAGCTCCTAAAAGAAGAGGTAGAGAAAAGGGACCTTCGTTTAAAGTTGGAGGGGTCGCTGTAAATGCTAAAACTCTGCTGACAGTTGAAGCTGAATTAGCGCCACTTGATATGCTCATTCCATCTAATCAAGAGGATCGCAAAAAGTGAGTTTTCTTGTCTTCATTGTAGGGCTAGGTGGGATAATTGGGAACAAAAATCGCTACTTTAAAACTTCTAACTATCATTGCAACCAAGTAAAAGCACTAAACCCAAGCCAAGTAAGGAGCGAAAACTATTTATTTGAATACACTTATTATTTCAGATCTCATTCAACTTCCCAACGTGTCAAATAAAAATTTGGAGTTTTTAAAGGCCTAGTTTTTCCTTGTTAACAATTAATTACCCCGTAAGGTAGGGGGTAATTGAGAATGGCTAAAAATTTTTTCCTGGGTCTATTAAATGATTCCAAGCCCTCAGTATCGATTTTTTCAATGCCTTTTACGGCTCTTACACTCTGAGAATTCTAGAGTTTTGTTCCCAATTACCCCAATCTATGTTCTTTATTACTGCATTTATATTCTTATTTACTCCAACTGATGGGATTATAAAGACGTTGTGACAAATCTGAGTGCAAAGTATAAAAATTCCCTTTCCCTATCAAGTTGATTATCTCTACAGGATGAACATCTTTAAAAAAAAATGTTGCTTCCTCCATCCATCCATTAGAAGTTGCGACGAACATATGCATGGGTATTGTTTATCAGGCATCCAACTTGGTTAAACTGGTGCAGGTGCTCAGGTTTTATAAAGGAAAGGTCGAGGTGTTTTCTCGCGTGATTTCGGGGCATCCTGGGTCACTAAAACACTTAATATTTACTTAAAGACTTCATTTCTTAGGTAAATACCATTATATTAAACTTGGTTATTTACGGTAAAATCCATACTACACTTTAAAAATGATTAAAATAAAGGACGGTCCATTCAAGTGATCTTCCACAATCCTCAAACAACTTATTCTTATTATAAACACAACATATTTCTCTCGTAAATCGGTATTCTATGAAATGAAATAAAACACCCAATAAATTTAATAATTACCTATAAATTAAAATCTCCAAAGAAGTTGGTTAAATTATTTTTCAAAGATGTTTGTTTTCTTTCTAACAAAGTGGTTCAAATATTCTCAATGGAATTCTCGATGTTGGAGATCAGAAAATGCGGTAATACCTTCAACCCCTTCGTAAGGATAGAAACTTTCAAGTTTCATGCCATTTCGGTCCACCAAGCTCTACACTAGTAGTGATACTAGGATTAGTTCCAATTTACCCAGGGGCCGCGCTAAGGTTTTCAAAACATTCGCCAGTGAATTAGCCAAATTATAAATTTATTAGCCAAATTTATTAGCTATTAGCCATATTTTTTTTGAGTAAAATCTAATTGCATGATTTTTTAAGTTACTCCATCCAAAAATTAAAGCGTTTGCGGGCAGTCCGTGGCTGGCGCCGGCGTAATCGGATATCGGGTAAAACCGGTATTAACGTAGCTTCATTACATAAAACAGCTAATAAATACAGCGCCATCATATAGATGGCGCTGTATTTATCGCTTATCTACTAGATAGGTTTCGATTCTCAAAATCAGTTAAAAAGATACTTTTTAAATCCAAGTCAATCGGCTCATTAATCTCTCTATTCTAAAAAAAAGTTTTTAGTGAACGGTTTCCAGAGAAAGGCTTTTTAATTACTGAACCGAATGACACATATATGGTATCAAAATGTCTGGATTCCTTCCGGATTTCCGAGTAAGCCCTTCGATTTTTCAAAAAAATTCTCAATTTTAAAATATTTCCATTTTTTAAGATAACGGATAAGGTCGCAGTTACAAAGCAAGTACTGTCATTCAAATTATTATGCATCCAATCACAACGACCGATTGACGCTATATTTTAAGATGAAACATGTTTTTCACCTTTCAAAAAAGTACTTTCTTGATGAAATATCACTCAAAGACTGATAAAAACATTTTCTAAAAACTTACATGAACGCCATTTCATACTAAAATTTCACAGTTTTTGTCCAATATTTATAATTTTTAGTCTGATTTTATCGAAATTAATTGTAAACATAGAGTGATGTTTTGTCTCTTTTTATTTTCGATTGCTTAAACGGTATTGTCTGGGTTAACAAGTCTGGGTTTAAAAAAATATGAATGATAAACCCTAGGCATATTATACTAACGAGTTATTTTAAAATAACGGGTTTTTGTTTGGTTCGAATATTGATAAACAATTAGAAATAGTTATTTTTATTTAATCATAGATTAAAAATAATTAAGATGAATATTTTTAAAAACATTTCGTTTAAATTTTTGATAAGTTCGAGTTAATATATATTGAAATTTTTAAGGGAGCTTTATTCATGGAGGGGATTTGGGGAAGTATATTCGGAAAGTTGGTTGACGTTTTTTTTGTAAATTGTTTAATTGTTTTGTAAAGTGTATTACGTTCGGCGAGTTAGAATTTGTGGGAATTGCGAAGCAATTCCAAAAGGTCCTGCGTCAGCAGTTTACGGGGGTTGGCGAGCGATAGCGAGCAGGGGGCGGTAGCTCCCTAGTTGTGTAAAAAAATTCTAAATAATTAAGATAATAATCTATACAGCAAGCTTTTTGCTCAAGATCGATTATTTTTTTATTATCAACAAGTACTTAAATAATAATAATGCACCCTCAGAAATAAATGCATGGCTTCCAATATGAGGCAGCTCTCGTTAAACAAAATTCTTTTTTTCGCAATCTTTTTTAATCGTCGAAATTTTCAATGGAGTATTTAAATATTAAAGGAGTATTAGAACCTAAGAATCTTAATAACATAAAATTATGATTATTTTTTAATTATGTTCAGTAGATTGTGTGTAGAAGTGCGGTTGTTTCGGTGCTCGTAGCGCGGTCGCGGCGCGGTGCACGCGGATATACGATTTCAAGCCAACCGCATTCCGCGAATGCTCGCGGCTTATACAGTCAAACCATTTTTGGCGAGTAATCGCACACGGGCGACTTTTAAAAACGAAAGTTAAGTTCTGAAATTTATTGATTACTTTTGGAAGTTCACTAAAACGGAAAAAGTATTCGCCAGTACTTTCGCCAAAATTACTTTTTTCTCGCCATTTTCGCGATTTACTCGCATTTGGCGAATTGGCGAATGGTTAGCGCGGCCCCTGATTTACCCCTGTTTCCCCATTATCCCACCCATCCCTATGTAACTTCTTTTTAAAATATATTCAAAGTCCCTTACAACTACCTAGTTTACTATTCTGAGTAATTTGCAAACATACTGAGTTTAAATTTATTCAGTTTGTAACTGAAAAGGGGGAGTTATGTTGTAAATTAAATATAAATACTTAATATTGCTTCTTAATTTAATAATTTCTGTGTTTACAGTTAAGGTTTTAAAATTTCTTTCTTATGTAAAATCCTGTTAAATTCAGCAAAAATTTTAATATATTTTAAATGTTTTTTGCAGATGGTCTTTAGGTGATTTGACTTCTGTTAAAGATGCCCATTTTGATGTACCTTGGACAGTTGCCGATGACTCTAATTTATTAAAAGGAATTTATGAGCATGGCATGGGAAATTGGGAATCCATTAAGATGGATGCTGATTTAGATTTAGGGAGCAAGGTAAGCAGTCCAGATAAATACTAGTATAAAGCATGATTTTGGTTAATTTTCTGTTTTGTAACCTTTGTTTTAACTTTTAAACTTCTGTTATTAACTTTTATGTATTTTTTTTTCTAATTTGGTCAATTTTATGTTTGAGTATTGCCTAAAAGTTGGATAGTATTGAGTAATGGGGGGTATGCAATTTTATCATTTAATTTTATTGATTTACCTTTGAGCATTTTTTGCAAACCTAAAATTTCATTTTAGATATTACCTGATGGAGAGCAAAAGCCCCAAGGCAAGAATTTGCAAACTCGATGTGATTATCTTCTGAAATTGCTCAAGAAAATAACACTTAACAAGGTTGTAATGGTATGTATGCTACTTAAATACTTCTCTCTATTTTGCTGTATTCTTAATAGTAAATTTTTATATTGAGAGGTAAAACTTCTTTTCACTACATATATATTAATTTTTCAGGATACTCCTAAAGCAAAGCGAGGACGTGCTAGAAAGCCTAAAGCTGAGAAGAAAGTTGCTCTTAGTAAAGCATTTGTGGAAAATGATGATAGTGATGCTTCAGTTGATTCTGTAAGTATTCTAGCCTGTTATCATCGACATTTCTCACTTGGGATATATAAATAGCAGAGTTAAAGACAGTTATTATAAACAAGGAAAATTTGCAACACCAGGCCCAACATTCAGGAAGGGGCCCCCACGTTATGCAGTTCCTACGTGTTATCACAACCACGTGCACGAGTTGGCTAATTTGGATTGTATTAATACAAGTAAAAATATAAAAGTTAACGTGCATTAAATGTATATAGTAATATAATTACATATTTGCATTACATTAGGCTTCATTTGGTCAACAAGTAATGAAAAAACCTTCTAGGAAGTATAAAAAGTTATTTCTACTGTAAATTTTAATTTACTTTTCAAAATTAGGGGGCCCCTAAATTGTGGGGCCCCTAGGCCCAGGCCTAATGGTAAATCAGGCCCTGATTATAAAATACATTTTTTTACAGAATTCTGGAAAAGAAAGCAAACCTAAAGTGAAAAAGCATGTTAAAGTAGAACCCCCTGAAACAGAAAACTCAAAAGAAAGTTCCACACCAGGAAAAAAAGAAATTAAAAAGGAAAGCGACACTGAAGCTCCATCTAAGAAAAAGAAAGAAAAAAGTGAAAAATCCAAGAAGAAAGCATCTAAAGAAAAGGTCATTGTTTTTATTATTTGACATTTCAATTTAATTGGTTTTATTATGGCCTACTTTTGCTTTGTTTTTCCTCAACTTATTTTGAACTCTTTTATATAGACATCAACTAATCCTAGTACAAAAGAACGAAAGAAAAAGAAAATTCTACCAGTTATGCATTATACTGCTAATGCTGAACCTCAAGTTATTGATACCATAGAAAGAGAATTAAATGATGAAGTGTTTAGTTATGTAAGTATTGAATTGTTTTAACAAAAACAGATACCTTTTTTTAGTAGTTACTGTTAATTTTCTTTGTACTTGCTAAATCACAAATGTGCTGAGTATTTGATTATTTTTTAGTGTAAGGAGCAAATGAGGCCGGTTAAAAAGTATTTGCAGCGTCTGAATTTTAAAGATAAAAATGTAAGTGAAGAAGAAAAAAGCAAGAGGTTTACCGTATACCTCCTCAAAGTGGGAAGAAAAGTCTCTGAAATTCTGAAAAATTTCAAAGATCCTGAAAAAGAAAAAGAGTGGAGAAGGTAATATACAGATTCTATAAATAATAACAAATTTAATTAGAAATCTTAGTTCTTTCTCATAAGGGTAAGGCATGACCTCGGAAACTGACTCGTGTTCAAACTTGTTCGGTTTGTAGTACACCCCAAGGTAGGCTTACCATACATCCAGGGTTTTTAGAGCTGTCCGGGGAAACATCCTGGGTTGCCAAAATGTCCGGGGTTTCATAATTTAAAAGTAAACCATCAATTACACTCCAATTTTGCTCCTGTAAAAGTTGAACAAAAAATATTTATTGTTGAAATTATTTTTTACTTATTTTGTTATTTATAAATAAAACTTTAATTAACTTTTATATTTTAATGTAAAAGTTGAATAAAAAACTTCAAAAATAAATTAGATTACAGTAACGGACCCTTTATCCGGGAACCCAAAATCCGGAAGGACCCGAAATCCGGCTTTCGTTTAGAATTTGTTTTTTATATTTTGAAGAATTTTTTGTGAGTAAATGCTGTTACGACGTGCTATGGTTGTTCGGGCCTTTTGCGACATCGTCTCGGTGCTGAATGGGACGATTCGACGCGGCCGAATCGTATCGTCCCCGCGCTTAATCCGCCGTTCCAAATTCGGCTGCTGCCTCGCAATTGGTTCTTGCCGCGACGACCCACGTGCTTTGCCAGAAGTTTTTTTTTGCTGGATCCGTTACGATTGGAACGGACTTGGGTTTTACTAAAGCAGCTGTGTCTTTAATGGCCTTTAATGGCGTTTTAATCCGGAAAATTCCGAAGTCCGGGATGATGTCGGCCCCGAGCTTGCTGGATAAAGGGTCCATTACTGTATAAGTAATTTTTTAATATTTAAAAATGAAAAAAGACCTTGAAGTAGGATTGAACCCAGGTTCCTGTCTCAGAAAGCATGTATACTACAAACCCATACCTGCCAACCGTTCCTATTAAATCGCATTTGTTCCGATTTTTTACTGTTGTTCCGAAAATATGATTTCAGTACCAAATGTTCCGTTTTTACGTCACCTTGTCCCACCATTTTCGACCTACTCGAATAGTGCAATAATAAGGCGGAGCAAGAATCGCCTTTCATTCGACGCATACGCGAACGTGTTATTACTTGCGAAAATACGAAGTAATTCTGATCCATGCTATAATAAATCTTTCAGTGCTGACCTATTAAAAAGGGCAAAAGCAGCTACTTTTGTAGCACTTAATAAAGATTAATTTTTCTATTTTCCAAATAATATTTGCTTATTTCAGTTTCATTTTATTAGTACTTACTAGTGATGGGCAGGTATCGATACCAAATACTTAAGTACTCGATACCTATAGGTATCGAGTGTATTCGATACCCACAAAAGTATCGATACTTTATTGACATATTTCGTTTTAAATTTTTCAATGAAGTAATCTTTATAATACCTACTGTAGATCAAACGCAGCCTATTTCCGTTTTCATTTTGCAACGCTCAAACCCAAGTCGTTATCATCCGCGAGAGAAATTTGACGCAGCTAGGTTTTTCCCCCGCCAAATCCTTCGCCTCTATCCACCTCCAGGCCCGTAGCTACGGGGCTTTTTGATGGATCGCTTTCAGTTTTTTGAATATTAGTCTGATTATGGATAGGCCCTAAAAAAATTGTCCCTTCAGGTTCATTTCCCGACATTGAAAAAAAGTACTCGATACCTAAAAGTACTCGATACCTATAAGTATTCGATACCTAAAATTATCGATTTTGCCCATCACTAGTACTTACTAAGTATTTTTAAATATTTCTGAGTTATGTACGAAATTCCCAGTGTTCATCTTGAGTCATTTTTGTTATTCTATTTGCAGAAATTTAAACCCAGATAAAAGGAAGAAAAATTTAACTTTATTATATCCTAGTATAAATGTAGATAATTATTAGTCAAAATATAAAGGTATAAAACACTTAGTCCTCTTAATGACCATAAGATACCTTAGGAAAGAGATAAAAGTTATGAATTACAAGCTCTTTTTTTTAATAATACCCCTTTAACACATTCAAAATGTGTCGTGAAGGTTGTTCCTATTTCTGTTTCTGAAATGGTGGCAGGTATGCAAACCTACCAAGTTTGAACACAAAGTTAGTTTCCGAGGTTAAGCCGTCTCCTTGTTGGTTATAAATACTGAGAGTAGTGTATTATTTTTTTAATCTTAAAGGGGGAAATTGTATTTAGTATCAACTTTCTAGTTTCTTAACATTTTAATCTGGTTCTTCTAGCAATTTGTGGATATTCATATCAAATTTTACTGAGCAAAATGCAAAACAATTGTACAAAACATACTGTCAAGCACGTAAAGATATGGAGCATGTTCATTCCTCTAAGCCTCAACCGGAAGCAAAGAAAGTAATAGAAAGTATGGAGAGGAAGTCTATTCTGGATGTAAGTTTCTATTTTGTGTGTTATTAATGTTTAGATGCTAATTATGTTTCTAGAATATCAATTTTTCAGTTAATTAACAATTAGTAGTTATAAAAGTAACATTATATTCAGTATTTTTAATTTCTTAGTATATAATGTTAAAATCTTATGTTTATTGACTTTTTCCATTTTAGACTAGTCCTAAAAAGCAAGTGCCTGGCAAGCAGAGTAGTAGTAGCAGCAGCAGCAACAACAGTAAACACAGACAAAATCTACCTATGAAGAGGCCTGCTGAAGACGAATCTAGCCGGAAAGGTGACCGGCCCCTAAAAAAGAAATATTCTGACAACCCTGGTGATAGAAGTGATAGAAAAAATAATGATCGTAGAGACAGGTTAGCTATTATTTTCTGCTTTATATAAGTGGGGATTTATATTGCTTTATGTTTCCCCTTGCTTGTTGAGTGGATTTTGCATGATCAAAACATCAGTATTTTTTCTTAGTAGTTTTGTCTCTAAGAAGGTGTTACTAGTTGAAATAAAATAACTTTTTTAAATTTTTAAAAGAAATTCTAAATAAAAAAATTTGCCATAATCATCAAAAATCAATTGCCATAATCAATGTTCTGAACAAAAAGTTTATCTTCTGGATGGCATAGTGTCACATAAAACATTTATTCTATCATTTTAATGGTGCCTTATTATTGAAAACTTAAACTCTTCTTCACCAGCTCAGTACTCATCTATGTCAACAGCATGTTATGGGACTTCTTTCTTGCCTACATAGAGAATGCAAGTTTACTATAGCTTCATGGTCTGTTGTGATTCCTTAAAACCATTACTAGCTTATGAACTCAGGGTTCATAGCTGTCCTGTATTTCCTATATTTTTGACCCCTGTCCTATATTTTCAATCAATGTCCTATATTTTGCACCAAAACTAGTTAAAAACCTGCTTTTTAGAGTCAAATTTCCAAAAAATTTCTGGGGGGCCCAGACACCCCTTTGGTATTTGGAACTTTTTTAGCACTACTTTTCTTATATTAAGTTATGTTTTAAAATACAACTTTACAAAATTGCATCTGTGATTCTCTCCCATCATCACATCTCTCTCAATTGGCGATGATATTTTTAAAGCTTGTTAACGTGGGGTCTGCACGCTTTCCAATGTAGCAACGTCAACATCCTGCTAAAAAGTGTTGATGGAAATTTAAAAATATTTTTGAAACAGTCGTTATCATAATTGCATGATTTTTATGTGATTTTTATGCAATTAAAAATTTAAAACTTATACTAATGTACTCATTATATGCATTTATTTTAGGTAAATATGGGATAAAAAGTGCAAAATTTGGGCTTAAGAATATGGAAAATAGAAAAATTTTGAGGAATTTCAAATAATTTTTTATTTTTAATGGTTTGAATTTCTAAAATAAATATATTTTTAAGCTTTTAACTTGCATTGTTCATTCATCTATATTTGTAAATGAGAAAAATCTGACTGTCCTATATAATTTTTTGAAGTAAAACTAAACTAAACTCATTGGCGCAACAGCCCTAGTGGGCCAAGGCCTACGATGCCCATCTTCGTTTTCGTGACCGTGGGGCCCTGGGGTGCAAGTTGTTAGGCATGTGTCCCGGTTAGGTGGTCATTCTAACGCGAGACCCCCAGTGTTTAGTTCCCAAGCAAGCTTGGTCCTCATTTTATCGACCCACTGAAGGGATGAAAGGCTGAGTGGACCTTGCCCAGCCCGGGATTTGAACCCCGGGCCTGTGGTGTGGAAGCGCGAGGCACTACCACTGAGCCACTGGGCAATTTTTTGAAGTATGTCCTATAATTTTGAAGCAATTGACCTATGTTTTTGAAGCAAATGTCCTATATATTTTCTAACTGTCGCTATGAACCCTGTGAACTACATCCAAGTCTTTTCTGACTAATATTGACAAACCTTCCTTTACTACACCAACTGTTTATCTCTATGTAGCTTCTATTCATCTAACTTCATAACATAGGAAACATATTTAGAAATGTAATGCTTTAAAAATATTTTTTGTCAATGGTTTAAGTTTACATATTCAGAGAGCTTTTTAACATAGTTTAAACTTTATAATGGTAATTTCTTAAATATTAACTAATGATTGAAAGTCCAAACTTTTTTCCAATCTCTTTTTACTAACATCTGAAGAAAAATTCAACTTAATTAAATTGAAAAATTGCTTACCAACCAATTACTCCAAAACACAGTCAAATTTCTGCATGAGGAAACTAAATAACTAGTTTACTGTTTCTGCAATCAATATTGTATTGTTTGTTGGCTGTAAATCAAAGCTTCTGAAAAGGTTCATTTTATATGGATAGTTCTCTGTAAGGGAATTTGACTAACAATTCTTATATTTGAAATGTTTTTAAGCTTTCGTCTTCTTTAAAAAGATTGTAGAAAATCCATGGGATTGATTCTCAATTGCTCTAATATTTTCTACTGCAAACTTGTGTTGCTTTTTCAATCAAGTACTCAAGAATTCTTCCTCTAATAGTGCAAACATATGGTTTGTTTAATATGGAACTAAATTAAAATATCAGGGATGCCAACCTTTCCGGATTTTGCGGAATCATTCCGCATTTTGGCCCCGGATTCTGCAATTACGGATAAAGACAAAAAACATGGAAACTACGCTAATTATGTTTTAAAGACAATGTATTACATTTTTCTTCTCAATTCTCCTATTTTAGCTTCAATCCTTTCAATACATATTTTTTTAACTTAGTATTGGGAATAAAAACGATAACGCTTGTCGCTAGTAACTGATGAGATGAGCAATAAGAAGGGGGAATAATCAGAACTCGGAATATTCCTAATCTGCATGGATTAGAATTAGATTCATGGGAGAGAAAAAGGCAGATTTTTTCTTCTTTGCAGATGTTTTTTTCTTTTGGGTTCGTCTTATCGGAATTGTGCTTTTCTCATAAGAGTTTTTTCTCACTTCTGAGAACATACGATCTTTTTTCTGTTTTTTTTTTTACGTATTTGACTTAGCCCGTTTACTTCTGTTTTAATTAGAAGTGGAACAGTCATAGGGTACAGTGGTTCCCTGATAGTAAATTTAGTTTGCAGAACTGTAGCAACTGAAATCCTAGAAGAAAGATAATATATGACCTGGAAACAATCAGAATTATAGCAGAAAACCAAGGACCCTGTTTTGTGTGCACGTGCGACTTCACAGTGCTCGTAGACCGTTGGGAGAGCTGCCGGACTGTCTGCGGGCGGGGGCGATAATGGATAAGCGTTGTCACCGGTTGGCATCCCTGAAATATGAGTTTAATTTACAGGGTGTCCCACGAAAAGTCGTCCAACCCCTTTAACTTTTGAACCCCTACAGATATAGTCATGAAAGTGGGGTCTAGGTATAGTAAAGAGACCATGCCCTATCTGATGAGATAGCTTTCAACGCCCTCTAGCAGAAACTTTAGGAGTTATAGTTTTTATTTTAACAACTATTTGAGGTATGGGAAAAAAGTCAATGACTTTGTAGAGCAGCATCGATTTAGTAGGAAAGGAAACCTTAATCAGAAAAATATCTTGAATAAAACCCCTAAAACGCACGCTCAAATAGGTTGAATTTACGTAGATTTTATGTCTTAAAACTCTCCTCACGAGGCGAAAAAGAGAAATTTTCTATTTAATGAACTACGAATACTTTTAGTCATTCGCTTAAGCCACAAAATGAAAATTTCTCATTTTTGCCTAGTGAGGAACTTTTTGAGACGGAAAATCTACGTAAATTCAACCTAATTGAGCATGCTTTTTAGGGGCTTCATTCAAAAAAATTTCTGCTGAAGGTGCATTTTCCTACTAAATCGATGCTTCTGTACAACTTGGTAATTGACTTTTTTCACATACCTCAAGAAGTTTTTAAAATAAAAATTATAACTCCTAAAGTTTTTGCTAGAGGGCGTTGAAAGTTGTCTCATCGGATAGGGCATGGTCACTTTACTGTACCTAGACCCCACTTTCATGAATATATTTGTAGGGATTCAAAAGTTAAAGGGGTTGGACCACTTTTTGTGGGACACCCTGTATAAATTTAAATAATTATTGAACCTAAATATAAATTTTAAAACCTGCAATCGCCTCATGACCACTACTTTTTACTTTATTTGCCTCTTGTGACTCATTGTGAAAATAATGTTATCAGTCCTTCCTAAGTTAATCACTTTAAGTTTAGTCAACTGTAAACTATTTGCTATATTTTATTAATTGAGCTAATGGTAAACTTACTATTTCACAAATGTATGGAGATAATTATTTTCAATTGGGATTTGGGAAATGAGGCTTGAAATTCAAAATGATCTATCCAATCGAGATTGAATTGGAATTGGATTGGATTGATTATTGAATTGGAATAATTGTAATGCAGAATATAAACTGACTACTAGTCACTCAACTTATCACTAGTATCAACTTAAAAAACAAATATCGATTTATGATCTTTTTGTTAAAAGATGTGTATTGATCATGCAAGGCCTACGAAATGTCAATGTTTGCTTGGTAAGAATTTTAACTTAATTAGTAAGATTAATCATTTGAAGTTACATGCTATATGAAAACTAAACCAGTCTTCGTAAAAACTGCAAAAAAGCTAACCAATTTAATTTTCTGAGTAATTGGATATAATTATAATCAAATACGCTATTGCTAGTTTCTAGTTGGAAACAGTAACTTAAAAACAGAAGCTATGAAGAAAATACTCGGCGAGTATGTTATTCATTTGAATAATTATAGTGCTTATATGCAAAAATACCTCCAAAAATTAAAACTAGCTTGATCTTAGTTGCACTCATGTATGCGTGTCTTGGTGATTGTCCTTGGTTGTGTGTGAAAAAAGCTGTTGGGTAAGATTGTAATGGCAGTCTTTGTTTATAGCTTCGGTGACTCTCGGAGTTCCGACAAAGGTTTAATTCCACAAAAAAGTCCCTCCAACAGTTATTCCACTTCGCATCATGGGTACTCAAACCACAGAGACAATACACCAAAGATGAAGATGGATCGATGGAATAATTCTCCTCATCCTGGAAACTGGCCTAAAGATAGGCAAGTTCATTCTTGCTCTAACTCGTTGCTAAACCTCCGCCTAGTAATAGAGCAAATGAGTGGGGTAGTTAATTATGGATTATTAGTATACACAGGTTTTGGGTTATTACTAAGCTAGCTGAGATGAATTGGAAAAAGCATTTATAAGTATTTTTTTTAATTCTATTTAAACTTCAAGCATCCTATTAGAATCCGTACGAAACAAGCTATCATCATACTTTGCAAACTTTATTGTTAAGTCTTATTCCATACAAAGTAGCATTTTAACCTGCATAAATAAAGCTGGCTTCAAGCAAACATTAGCAGTAATTATGTGTATTATAACTTGAATCATAATAATCACGGTCTTCAACCAACAAAAGGTTTGACAGGAAAAGCTTCTAAGATGAAACCCCCATAAATTGGGATGAGGTAAACTTCCTAATGAATTGGAATAAGGACATCTTTTTCACCTCCAGTTTATATTTGTTGGTATTAGGTCATCACGAAAGTTTTGTCGCTTCAGGGACAGTCTGTATACGATGTATTTTTTGGTACTTTTCCATTACGGTTAACCAGTAAAGGACTTCTACTTCTATCTAAAGCCAATTTGGGGAATTTTGGCTCATTTTTTTGTTGGCTTACTTTTCGAGCTTTCCTAGTTTCTATGATTTGTAAGATTTTGTTTACTTCAAGCTGCCATTAATTGAAAACTTTCAAAATTACTTTTGAAGACGGTAGAATTTCCAGCGATCTAGATTCCTGCAAATGATCATCCGGATCTTTCCTAATAGAGGGTTAGGGCTAGTAATCCAGGAATTTAATATGGATAGTTTTGATCAAACTATGCGGATGCCTCAGAAAAAATTTAAATCTAAGTTAAATTTTCCACACTTGTTAAAAATACTTCAATTGTTTTAAGGAAGTAGCCAGTTAATTTAATTTAAAAATATTAACTTTAGGAAAAATGCAAAATTTTGATCTGAAAAGAAATGAAGTAACAAGTTATCATAGATATAAGGTAAGCCTGGGAAAGCCCAGATGTCAACAGAGGTTCATCCAGGGTCCTGTTTTAGGAATTTTGTGAAAAATCATATATAATTTTGTGAAAAGATGGGTTTGTAGTACAAAAACAGCATTCTTAACTTTAATGAAAGTGACCTAATAAAAAGCGTTGTAAAATGGCCCCAAAAGTGGAAAATTCCATTCTGACATGATCGAAACACAATCTGAGCCCCTGGTCGATCAGTCCCCAAATCAAGGCAAGATGCCAAGTTGACTGTAGATAAAGTTACAATTTATATTGGTATCGCATAAGGAAGAGTAGTGAAAAATATAACATACAGATGCTCCTAAAAACGACAGTATTTTCAGGATTACCTAATAGGATCAATATAATAAGATTATTTTTATTTTTTCAAATTAACATTCTATCATTTTAAGATCCTTAATATTGAAAAATTTTTTGAAACCTTTCATGGTTTTAAATATATACCGCATCATTACTGAAAAACGTTTTCGGCAAATAAATGGTTAACTGATAATATTTTCCTTTACAGGTATTCAAACGATTATAAACGAGATCATTATCGGAACTATCCAAGAGACGAAGGTGGAAGAGGCAAACCTCACCGAGACTATCCATATCCTCAAGACAGGCATAATAACAGGTAAATGTTAAGGGGTTATCTTTTTGATGCTTTCTAAATTAAGTGGCATCTTTTATTAGCAGAATACAGTGCAGTGGGTAATTGCAAGCGTTCTTGTACCTTTCAAATTTAGTGTTGTCTTCTATTTCAAAACATCCAGATAATTGGTGTCGTATGTACTTTCGAGCATAAACTAATTTACAAAACATAAAAATGTTGCCTAATTCAATTTTTCCCTCAGAAAAATAATAACCTGGTTGCTAAGAAGCTGACTTATCATAATTGCCAACCTTTCAAAATCAGCTATGTGACGTATTTAAAAAAATTACAGAAAAATATTTACCTTTGTTCAAAATATTAATACTATTTTATTTTATTAGGTATCATTCATCAGGCCCCCGTGGTGGATTTTCTCATTATAACATGCACCCCTCTGGTGGCTATGGCATTCAGCAGCCTGCACCACCTCCCTCAGGTTACAACTATGGAGGTCCTCGCCCCCCAGCACACTCACCTACTTCCCAACCCCCAGGCGTGGGTGAACCCCATTCTGACGGCTATAACTCATCCTCTTCATCGTTCCAAGGAGGGAGCCACTCTGACTCATGGAGGCGGAGAGATGAACATAGAAAAGACCGTGAATACAAATCGAAGAATTGAATATAGGAAAAACAGTGACTGCATGATTTCACTACTTCATCTGTGGGTCAATCTTTAGTTAATGAATTATACGAGTGTCGAATCAATTTCAAATTCGCTCCCCTACCTGAGATTCTTGAGGCATGTATTGAATGAGGACAAATGCATGGACTGGCTTGTGTTTTACTCATTGTTGAAAGTTAACTTTGATAAGTGGAAAATGTGGAATGAATTTCGTTGACATATTTTTTTTCCTCGTACAAAAATTGCCGAGTCGTCTCGGGCAACTAGTCTTTCTCAAAATTTGCTTCCAAAACAAACTAAAATACTGATTTGCATTTTTTAAAGAATGTGTTGGTAACCAGCTTTGCATTTTAAAATTTTGCTGGGAAATCTTTGATTTGAGAGAAGGTAATGTGAATTATAGCTGACATGATGAAAGAATGGATAATTCAACTGAGAACGGAGAGTGGACGTTTTGTAGAGAATCATTTACAAATTGTTTTAAATTTGTTGATTTTTGAATACTTGGATGGAGTGACCCATATGTTGAAGGTTCATTGCTGCCCTAGTCTTTGCTAGTACCTAATGTCTGAAGATATTTGTTGGTACTTAGTGACATTATAAACATTCAGGAAGCAGTGAAGTGTGTACATATTTCATTGTGAATACATGTACATAGCCCTCAGCAAGAGATGTCTGATTGAAACTGTGATGCTAACCATAGATCATTATACCTTGCAAGAGATATCTTGTTCATTCCATTAAAGAAACTTTTTTGAGTAATCATCATTAAATCAAAGTGTAAATACTACAACAAATCAATGTGTAAATGTTTTCGTCTACTATTTATTAAAAGCCTGTAAGAAAATGAATTTTAGTTATTGCTCTTCCTTTCATTAATAAAATCTGATTTTGTTGGTACATTTATCTGTCTTTAATTTTAGTGCCATTAATAATGCTTTAACTTTTTTCACACACATCTTATATAAGTTTTTCCCAATTTGCAAATAAGATACTGTCAAAAACTCTAAAAGAAACATTTGTAAACTTATAGATATACAGGGTGTCCCAAAAAAGACTAACACATTTTAAAAATCAATAACTAATAACTCAAAAAGATAAAAATTTGCAGTTTGTTGCATTCTATTCCTAAGACTCCCAAGAGTAGCATGCAATAAACCGCGCAGTTTTTAGAGTACTTTTATAAGTCTGAATGATATTTAAGGTATCCGCCTACCCCTTAAATGACAATTTTCGACTTTTTCGTTGTAAACTTGGTTCTTACATTTTCAAGTAGTTCAGACTTTTATCTTTCCAAAACTGTTTTCATTTTACCTGTAGGTGAATTAGAAAAGAAATTACAGCATTTTTTAAAACAGATAGTCGTGTGCGATCATACACATATAAATTTTAAAGCTAATTTTCTCAGAACTAAATTTTTCATAAAAACCCTCCACTATTTACATGATTACTCAAAAACAATCCAAGGTATTCACTCCAAGTTTTTAATAGTATATTAATCATATTGTGACTACATATTTTTATGTAAGTTTATATTTTTTATTTTTATTGATGTTTTTTGTTAAATGGTTGTAGAAATTTTTCACTTACCTTTACATTAAATGCTGTAAAACAATCAACTAAAACTAGACCATCGGCAAAACAGGCCTACGATGCCCATTTTCGTGACCGTGGGACCTGGGGTGCTAGGCAAATGTCCCGGTTAGGTGGTCAGCAAAACGCGAGACCCCCAGTGTTTAGTTCCCAAGCATGCTTGGTCCTCAGTTTATCGACCCACTGAAGGGATGAAAGGCTGAGTGGACGGCCCGGAATTGGAACCCCGGCCCTGTGGCGGGAAGCGCGATGCACTACCACTGCGCCACTGGGCTCTGTAAAACAATTACTTTTTAAAATATGTCTTAGAAAATAGTCCATTCTGAAGATAAGTGTTATACAATACTTGTGTCCAAAGGAAATTTATATAGGGTTAATTGTTTTTGGGCAAGAGTGAGAGGGGTTTTATAAAAATTCACTTAAATTTTACACTACTTACCCCATATTTTAGAAAATAACATAATTAATTTTGTTTTTTTTAGCATTAATCAATGTTTTGATATACATTTAAACCAAAAATTTTGTAAATCAAGTACTTAAAAAAATGGTCTCAAAGGTAGGCAGATACCTTAATTAACAAAGTGCTTTTTAAAACGTGAAAAATATTGTTTCATCATTAATTGGTCGTTCGTTGTGGTTGATTGCATAATGATTTGTAACTGTTGGTTTGTAACTGCGACCTTATCCGTGATCTAATAAAATGCAAATATTTTAAAATGAGAATTTTTTTTAAAAATCCAATAGCCTACTCAAAAATCCCCAAAGAATCCAGACATTTTGATACCAGAAATGTGTCATTCAGTTCAGTAGTTAAAAAAGTTTTTATCTGGAAACTGATTACCAAAAACTTTTTTTGAATAGATATTTCATTTCCTTATAAAAATCAATTTAAATTTTTAATTTGATGTATAATTGAATTCCTTCAGCTTTTGAATTAATTATATTTAGTTGGACTTAATTGGGAAACTTACAAATTTTTAGTTTAGACTTGTAATAATGAGGTTGACTGAATAAGAATGGTTAGTAGACAAAGTTTTATCACTAAAACTGTCTTACAAGTTTACTCAACTTATGTTAATTAAAAAAATAAAGTGAATAGTTAGAATTTGAAAGCAATGAGAAATTGATGAGTTTTCCCACTTTCTCAAATTAATTATCAAATAATATTCAAAAATTAGTTAGGGGCCGTTCAAATAATACGTAAGCACCTGGGGGGGAGGGGGTTTGCACTTTGCTTATTTTTCCTGACAAGGGGGGGTATGAGTGATGCTTACATAAGATACTGAATTTTCGAACATCTCCACAATGATAACACATTGAATGTGTTCAAGTAAATCTCCATAAGCTCTGGCAGTATTTAGACTAGATAGGTTCTGCATTGCACTACAGATAATTTTCTCAGTTATGGAGTTAGTTTGAATGAGCTTAAAATTTTGGAATATAGTTTTCTGTTAAGTTCTTATTTGTTTTTCCCTTTTTTTTAATAAAAATAATTCTATTTTCATACATACAAACTTTTACGGATTGTATATGAAACGCTTGACTTGGACTATCAGAGATGCTACGTTTTAGCATGATTATGAAGTGAAGTACCTATAAAAGTGTAGATAACAGGTTCATCTAAATGGAATAATACCCCTTTTATTAAGTAACAAACTAGGATAAAGAGATATTTAAATTCCTTTACTTATTTTTTAATTGTAAAATCTTAAGTATACTCGCTACTAGTCATTTCCCATTGCGTTTTCATGGTGACGAACCGCCAATTTTAATTACACAGACTATAGGCACTGCTTTTGTATTTCGAAGCGTCGTAAAACCCAAGGAGGGGGGGTCGGGCAGTTTCTTACGTAATTATGGTGGGGGGGTTAGGGTTTGCTTATTTTTGCTGGGAGGGGGGTCAAAAATGTCATTTATGACCCCCCTCCCTTATTATGTCATGTTATTTATGTCATTTCAAAATTTTTTACTACATATTTTGTTCCAATAAAATGAATTAAAAGTAATGAAGAGTAAGCAAAAGATTAGGATGCATGAATAACGTAAAAAAACAATCAACAAAGCTGAACTAATGCTTCTAACTTAATTGATGGCTTAAAAATTTAAATAGCGAAATAGTTCTTAGCTCCATTGTTGATTGTCGCCTGCAGAGAGGGACGAATTAAAAATGAAAATTTTATTCTGGAACACAGCCCACCTACCCGAAAATTCATTGCAATAGGAATAGCCTAATCGGGCCTTGTGACATAAAAATCCAACCAATCAAGCTGAAAATTCATTGTGATCTTAAAATAATAACCCTTCTAATGATTCATTAAATTAATTTATCAAGTCTCAACTTACCTGGCGAAAGCTAATATTGAATTGCTGCTAATATTTTAGAATCAAACCAAAAGGCAAATAATGCAGGGCTAATTTTGTTTGTCTTAGAAAAAGACTTAAATTTTAATTCAAAAATTAATCCTGTCTTGTAAAATCGATCAGCAAATAAAATAATCAAGAGAAGAACAACCACTAATAAATGGCAATGTCAAGAGGACTTAGGTCTGTCTGCCCTGGCTAGGCGGCGATAACAATGGGTAAAACCGGTTATCCCTGCCTTCCGCAATGCTATCTCTACCGCCAAGCCAGAATAAAGTATAAGAGGCAGAACGTAGAAGGGTAAGTGGTTTATAACCTACCTCATAGAAGCCATTATTTTCAGTAAAGAGGTTTTCTGAAATATTTACCTAATTTTACCCACTAGCAAAATTAACTTAAACATATAGAAATATTTTCTTGTTTAATATTAATTGGAATTTAAACATGGGGATTCCATGCCTTGAAGAATAAATACTTCAACAAAAAACTTAAAGTATGTACATGGTGGAAAAAAGATTAATTAGTCTCTAATTATGCCATTCCTCTGAATAATATCTAGAAGAGCAACTTGGGTAAAAAAGAAGAGAATGATTTATGCTTCCTGTTACTTTATTTCCATAGTTCAGCTGGCAGTACTGGCTGGATGGTTAGATTATCTAAATGGCAGTTGGGGTTGGAATCACGTTCTAGCATGAATGTTTATAAAAAGTGTTATTCAAAGCAACTATTTTTTACTGTAACTCTAACTCCTGATCTTATGGCTGTCCTATAATTTCCAGAAATTATATACTATAAGAAACATATACAGGGTGTAAAGGAAAGTCCCTTTACCCTGTAATAAATTGCTAACGGAGCAAGCTAAATCTATGTAGTTAAGGTAATGGTATAGTAAAGTGACTATGCGCAACCAAATGCGAGCGACTGCAGCGCCCTCTAGCAGAAATTTTAGGAGTTATAAATTTTATTTTAAAAACTATTAAGAATTTGCATCGATTTAGTAGGAAAAGACACCTTAAGCAAAAAAATATCTTGAATAGAACCCCTAAAACGCACGCTCAATTATGTTGAATTTACGTAGATTTTAAGTCTTAAAACGCTTCTCACGAAGCGAAAGTGAGAAATTTTCAATTTAATGACTTAAATAAATGAATAAAAGTATTCTCAACTCATTAAATTGAAAATATTTCATTTTCACCACGTGAGAAGCATTTTAAGACGTAAAATCTACGTAAATTCAACCAAATTGAGAGTGCATTTTAGGGGTTCTATTCAAGATATTTTTTTGCTTAAGGTGTCTTTTCCTACTAAATCGATGCTGCTCTACAACTTTGTAATTGTCTATTTTAGCAAATTCCTAATAGTTTTTAAAATAAAATTTATAACTCCTAAAATTTTTGCTAGAGGGCACTGCGGTCGCTCGCATTTGGTTGCGCATAGTCACTTTACTACACCATTACCTTAACTACATAGATTTAGCTTGCTCCGTTAGCAATTTATTTCAGGGTAAAGGGACTTTCCTTTACACCCTGTATTTTCAAATTTTTCAAGGATAGTACCACTTTTATTATTTTTTTTCAAAGAAAATTATTTTAAATTAACCTTTTAAAATTAAAATCCTCTTTAATACGAGGATTATAATATTTCTATGCCTAATAGAACTGGAGTTAAAATAAAGCAAAGTGATTTTTTTTCAAAATAAAAAAAAGTCAAGAAAATAAAAGTATAAAAACACTTTTTTGTTTATATTATAGGAAAGAACAATTTCTGAAAGTTTCCTTAAAATCCAAGATGGTCAATAGAGGAGAGACTGAAATCTGTCATAATGCTGCTTTCTATAAGCATTTTTTTCTACATATTAAAAAACAAAGCATGTTAAATAAAACAAAAATATTTTTTATTTCCTGTAAAATTAGACTGAATAATCATAATGTTTTTAGAAATTATGAAAAGATACAGCAGATAATCACTGCAAAACAGCATAAAAAAACAATACCCCCCAAAAAAGAGAAAAACAGCGCTGTCCAATTTGACCAACAGTGCTTTGCAATTATCTCGAATCTTGTCTGTTAGAGTTCCGACGGTCATCATAACTTGATCTGTTTCTACTACTTTCCCTGTCGTTTGATCTGTCTCTGTGACGGTTACTGTCCCGATTCGATCTGTCTCTGCTACGATAGCTGTCTCGATCTCGTGAAGGGTTGTGGTGCCTGCTACTTTCTCCACTGCCAGATCTATCATGGTAGTTTCCTCTTCTGTTGAATCTTCCTACATCATAAGGTCTGAAAAGGAATTTTAAAAAATCAAACACTAATGACATAATCATGGTATTTTGGAAAGAGATCCTACCTAAAATTGCAAACTAACTGAATAAAACATAAAAAAACTATAATAATGATAACCATAGATATTATGGGTTATTTTGAATATTTGGCAATCAGAACAGCTTGAGGATATTTAACTGGACATGTAGAGGAATTGAACCATTTACTGTACAGTGACCATATTTGAATACTTTTCAAATCAGATTTGATTTTTATATAGTGACTGCCCTAAAGCAGTTGGCCATTCAGCCAGTCTCCAGTTCTTGGCGACTATCATCCCTTTTGACATAAAGGAAGCTCTATATCAAATCTATTCCTACTTTTCAAAAGCTTTCCAGACTCTTTTATTTTTCTGTAACTTTACAGCATTTTCTACCTTTCAAACGAAATTAAAGTAGACCTCTACATAAAAAATTTAGTAATATAAAAGTTTAAAAATAAGAGTTTAAAATGCTATATTTTACGCACATTTCAATAAAAAAGGTAGTTAATTAGATATTAATAATGACGAACAAAGGCAGTTCTATTGAGATAAATCATTCGAAATTGAAAGTTATCCCTTTAATAATCAATCAAATTATAAAATATAATCCTGAAATTGAAGTTTACTATTTTATTGTAAGAAAAATGGTGCATAAATACCTCCGCTGCTTTTCTCTCCATGGATAAACAACAGGCGGTGGAGGTAACTTATTGGATTTGATATTCATGTACACGGTATCTCTCTCTGTGAATCTGTCTTTAAACATATCTTCTAATGCTTGAACTTCTTTTTCATCTTCTACTGACACCATTGTGAAGTAAAACGGTTTTAGTAATCTTCAAATTACCAATTAGATTATACTATCTCAGTTCTCAATACGGTGTGACGGCGTTCTCAATCAAACCCAAAGCAAGTTCAAGTTGGGTTGCTAGAGGCTTCTGCTTGCTCTATTAGAGCCGCTTGTGCCTTCTTCGCCTTCTTGTTAAGAGTGTTTTTTTTGTATAATGAGAGGATGAAAGTATGAAGATGATTGTGATTGAAAGATGAGTTTGACTTTAAATTATTCTTCTTTTTAAACTCTTTTGGAGTTTCTGGTCATCCTCTTAGAGGGATTCTTAAACTTTTATTGGGATTCTTTCAAGTATTTTTCAAAGGTTTCTTTCGCTCTTCGTTCAGTCTCTTCCTTTACGAAGTGTATATTTGGACGGCCAAAACGGCCAGTGGCGCATGCGCTGTAGGTCTCGTGATGACGTAGCAGTCTCGGCGCTTAGTGATGGAACCAATGGTACGCCTAGCCGTGGAAGTTATAGTAGAGTTTAGTTGAAAAATAGCCGTGCAAATATACAGTGCCCTTCCTTTAATTGGATCGCAAATTTCCTTAACTCTGGGTGGCGCAAGTTCAGAGTTGCGTATGCTTGGCAACTTGGCTGTTTAGCGGCACATTTAGAAGCCAAATAATTTTTTTAACATGAGTTAGGGTTACCATATTGGTCATCTTTACCGCTAAAAACTTGGCGCATACGCAAGTCTGAACTTGCGCCCTCTGGGTTAAATTGTGAAAAGGCGTTCTTAATTGTCTCGATCTCTGGGGACTCGGTTTCGTCTTCCGATTCTTCTTTTGAATAGGTTGTGGCTTCATCTTCTGATTCTTCTTTCTCGGATTCGTCTTTTGAATAGGTTGGAGAATCTTCAACATTGGGTTTATTCGATCTTATCTCTTTGTGTTTATGTAGATTGACTACATTTGTTATTCTTTTGCTTAGTTTTGCTAGTCTTTCTTTTTTGTCTTCTGATGTTTCTTGTTTTTTATCGATCGGTTCGGATTGATCCATTGTGGTCTAAGAGCTGGATGCAAATTTTGGGAATGATAAGGTGCACGAGATATTTCACCTGGAACAGATTCGATTGATGATGGGAAAACTTATGTCACCAACGCCAGAAGGCGGAGTGGAAGCTTTCAGTGTGAAAGGGGGGGTCGAACATGCAAACAGCGCGCGGTCCCTTGCGACACAGATTTTGAGGAAATAGGTTGAAAATTTGCACAGTTTAAGGAGAGTGTGAATAAAAGATAATGTAGCATTCTCAAAAGTATAAGTTGTGTTTTAAGGGTCGTAGAGAACTAAACGAATTTTCAAATGTTTATATGAATGATCTGTACGGCCGACGAGGTGCAAGGGTGGACATAGGCTTAATGTATTGAAGAATGTTAGTAAAAGTTAGGGTAACACTCCCAGAAGACTAAGTGGAAGACAAAGGGTGGCCAGAAGTCACCAAAGGTGCAGAAAAATCTTAAAACCCGAATCATTCGGAAACTTCTGGCTGTTTGCATATGTATAGCTGACATATAGAACAAACTATATGCAAACAGCCTGAAGTCTAAGTGGAAACGTTCGGGAGATATTCAGGCGCGAAGTAAAAGACTGAATAAAAGCAATTCTCTTGCAACAATGACTAATAATACGCTAATAAATATAAAGTCATTGTTAGCGTGGTTTTTAGCGTATTATTAGTCATTGTTGCAAGAGAAAAGTTATATGTTATACGTCATTTGTTATATATAAACATTGGAAAATTCGTTAGTTCGTTCAGGCACATAAACTGGGTTCATTTAGGGGGAGTAAGATTTAATTTAAAAACAAGTTTGTACAGATGTTAGGTGGATTGGGCTGACGACCTGTCGAATTTAAATGACAATTATTTCAATGTGATAAATTTGTGACAATGCCATGTGAAATCGGAGACAAAACGTCTTTCGAAGATAATGAATTAAAACTGCATATTTAATGATAGGGGATGAATAAATACGAACAGGTAAGTAACGAGCGAATCTCGCTTCAGCGCCAAAGAAGGCTAGCTGTAAAACCCGGCTTTGCCGGGTTGTAACAGCTAGTAATACTGAACATTTTATGCATATCGGGATGAAAATATGCTAATTAAACTTAGATTTAAAAAACTAATCATCATTCGAAATTGAAGTCCTAAATTTCACTCAAAATTCAGACACCGCGCGGTGAACTACTTTCTTTGGTTGCTCTCAGCATATTTCTACAGGCTCTAGTTAAGTTGCAACTGAATATAGTAGCCCTTTTGGTATTTAATACAAATTATTTACAGTTATTACAATTATTTACAGTTAAAACTACTTTTTGGATGAACCATTTGTATCTGATATATTATCCTATACGCGCGTTTTAAAACTGGGTTCGTTATTTGCAGATTTCGCATATTCGCGGTATATTTTGGAACGTGACTACCGTGAACAACGAGTGAACATCGAATTTAAGTTAAACCAATTAGGAGTAACGAAAATTAACGTAAACCCTAACAAACGCAAAAATCAGCATTTTGTGTAGAACATCGAGGGCTGCCATAAAAGTCAAATAAAGATTTAAAATTAAAGATAGTGTTTTTGGACTCTCTAATGATCTAAGAATCAACCCTCAAAAAATAGTTTCATTCTAAAATGGTCCAGTGATCATTTCTATTTTCTGTGGATCACTTCATATATGGATTGACCAACCCGTACGCGGATTGACAAAAATTTGCGCGGCGAGATTGTAAGAAAAAAAACATCTCAGCCAATCAGAGATTACTTCACTCGAAACTCCGGTGAACTCCTCGAGCCAAGTGGTGGTGAACTCACTGCCGCCAAATTCACCTGAAAGAGGCGTGAAGAAGGTCTTGTAGAATCGAGTAGAATATACTTTTAGCGTTTTCACCCGGTGAATTTGCCAAAGCGAACGAGTAGAATACAGCCCTAAATGTTTGCTGCCACTTCCAAAACTTAACATTACGTGAATAGTGATTTTCGTTTGTGTATGTTTTCTGTAACTGCAAAAACCAGATTCAACTTGTGAATGCTGCTTTACCTTTAGAGGCCTCTTATGGTAGTAAAAGCCAAACTTAACCTGTAAATGTTGCTTTTCCTTCAGAGGCCTCTTATGGTAGTAAAAGCCAAACTTAACCTGTAAATGCTGCTTTTCCTTTAGAGCCAGCCAAGACCAAATTTAACCTGTAAATGTTGTTTTTCCTTTATAAGACATTAACGGGAAGAAAAACAACACTGATATACATGGCGGAAAGATTGATTTTCTCGAAACTTTTCATTTTTCTTTTCATTCAATGAATAATACCTATGTATAAATTTTAATTTGATGAATTAATGAGGTATAAATCTAACAACTTTTTTTTTCATATTTTTTTATAAATTTAAAAAGAACAATAAAATATATTAAACCGGACATTTTAGTGAAGATTTTTAAGGATTAGTGAAGTTAAGAATAGTGAAGATTAAAGTACTTCTACTTCTATTTAAGCCTTCTATTTAATTTCTATTTATTCTTCTATTTAATTCATGATGAATTTTTTGTTGACTCACTTTTCGAGCTTTCCTAGTTTCTACGATTAATAAGATTTTGCTTACTTCAAGTTGCCATTAATTGAACACTTTCAAAATTAAAATTCAAAGGAATTTAACATTAATTTTAAGTGATATTAAGATTGTACGGAAGATCCTATTTGTTTCATAAATTGAAACTCATTTTACACTACTTTTGAAGAGCGGCGGTAGAATTTCCAGCGATCTAGATTCCTGCAAATGATCATCCGGATCTTTCCTAAAAGAGGGTTAGGGGTAGCAATCCAGCAATTTAATATGAATGATTCTGATCAAACTCTCCGGATGCCTCAGAAAAATTTAAATCTAAGTTAAATTTTCCACACTTGTTAAAAATACTTATAACTTCACATTTAATGATAATTTCTGCGACCACAATCGCTATAACGAGATATTAAACGACAGAACAAACTATATCAATGTTTATAATAGGGAAAGTTTAGTTACTGTCAGGGAAAGTTTGCAACCATAAGGGAAAAGTTTCATTGATCAGGGGAAAAATAGCAGAGATTGAGAAATTCAAATGCAGCCTCCATACAAAGTTCTAAGTCCAATGAGAATCACTCGTTTCCTTTAGTCCCCACCCACACTAATGATTGACAGCTGGAGGGTTGCAACGCCACTATGCGATAACTGTAGAACTATTTTAGTAAAATCGCGTTATGGACTCTCTGAATTATCTTTACTCTGTGAGTCTACCTACAACGCATACCTGTTGCATTTATTGGTCTGTTTTTTTAGTGAAATTAACATTTTTATAATACTTTTAAACAAAGTATTGGAATTGGTTGAATGTAATAAATGCCGGAATCGAACAATTGTATCTGCTCTGCACAAATATGCAAGTTTTTTTTGCTGATTTTCACCCCTTAGAACTCATTTGCGACCCCCTTTTCTTTACCAATTCTTGTTCGTCTTGAAGAGTACTATCATCCCTGAAAGTTTGTTGCACCATTTCAGATACACCCTGTATTTGAGGGTGCTGATCGAACCGGAAAGAAATCTGTTGGCGAGACGGCGGAGTGTTTGGACTACTGTGCTTAAGGGGCGGGAACAAACTTCTAGCATATAACAGAAAATTATTAATTGAAAAATAATTATAACTAAGAATAAAGGTGAAAAATATATAATTTTTTAAATATTTTAAAGCTAATAAAAATTGGAATTTTGGTTGGGTGTGCTATTGTTACTAGCGTTGGAATCAATCAATCAATCAACAAAGCTTTTCTCTCGACTTAACTGCGGTACAGGCATTGATGTTACGATGACGTCAGCGACAAACAGTATTTAGTCAGAGAGGCAGTAGCCTCTCCGATGAAACCATTTGTCGGGATTCCTGTGGCCAACAAGTTTGGCGCTCTTGCAGACCTCCATACTGAGGGTAGTGAGTTTTCTGGGGAGTCAGAAATGGCTTCTCGTGAGAAAACACCCGAAACGGAGTCTTGTGAGAGTTGTTAGCAGGACGTTATCTCCGGGAAGACGGACGCATAGTCCTGTACTGATGGACGACGTGGGAGAGGAGAGTGTTATTTAGAAGATCTGCCACGTCAAGAGTAAGTCTGGAAAGTCGAGCCGCCTGCAAAAGTCCGCTCGTGGAAGGGGCTGGATACATCACCTGAAAGTATCCTGACAGATCTTCGTAATCAAGATCGCAAGATGGTTGCCTGCAGTAATTTGACGGGTAAAAATGGGGTTTTAACTCATTTTTAGAAACGTTTTGAGACTAAGGAGGGCTCTTTTCAACACTATTACCTTTACTTTTAGACCCAAAATCTCAAAATATTGGAGATTTCCTTAAAATTATCACTGAAGATCCCCTTGTGGCACTAACGAGGGGTATGGGGGTCCTCCCCCAGAAAAAATTTTGAAATTAGGCCTGTTAAAGTAGGGTTTATACTCATTTTGAGAACCTATTTGGCATCCCAAGGGGGGGCACTGTCCAGAGTGCCACCCCTGGATCCGCCACTGTGTATTGCTCCTATGGAGGGAGCTGGCAGGGGCTTCCCCGAACCAAATTCGTAGGTTCAGTCACTTTTTCCAGGTCCGCTAACTAGTTTTGCTGCATTTAGCCTGAAATAATTACTCATTTTTAAGAACTAAGTATTTTAAAAAAAGTATAAATTACAGTTCCAAGTACAAAAGAGGATCTGGGGGTCCTCCCCCAGAAAATTTACTTTAAAAAACTTAAGTTTTTATATCGTGTGGGTGCACATAAGTTCCGCTTTTAAATTTTAAAGTAATTAGTACTTTACAAACAATGTTAAGATAATTTTTGTTTGGTTTTTGCAAACTGCTTTTTCGGAATAATTGGACAAAGTTTAAAAAAAATTTTCGATTTCTATCTTTGACTTTATCATGACTAATCAGCGACCGTAAATTCATTTCCATTTCAGTACGAAACCTTCGTTGATTGGCTTATAAATGGCACTGAGATAGGTCACAGAGAAAAATCCTAACAGAGGGTCCAAAACGATATATTCAAAAGTTGGATGGTTACGAGGGCGCCACGATGAACTAAATGATTGACAGAGAGATCAAACCTGTGATTGGCTGTCACTCAATCTTCTATTTTCGAAGGAGAAGGAAAAAGTTTTTCTCAACCAATCAGGCTTTTCCCTCCCGCCTCTCGTGACGTTGATGCGATGGCAGCGCCAAAATAGCCCCACATTCATCCAACTTTTCGATTTCCATTAGCGCCTATGGCGACGGACTCTCTGTTCTAGTACTCTGTGAGATAGGTTTTGCTCGCAGAATACGAATCTGGCTACAAGATAATGGCAAGTAAACATAAACAAAACAACACAACAGCTGACGCTGAGAACCCTGCTAACGCAAAATGAATCGCATAGAACTTTTCTGAAATAAGAAATATAAAGTTAAAATTCTATACAATGATATGCAATATGTAAGAATGAAACTTGAAGTGTGTTTGTTTTACTGTTAAGTTTACCTTGGATTGATTTCCACCTGCTTACCTAATGCGTTTAAAATTTGCAAGACAAATGTTTTATTTTAATGTGATGGTATAATTTGTGTTTAATACTGTGTGTTAATTATAAAACGGAACCCTAGTTTTGTATTTCATTGACCTCACAAATTTCTCTAAAAATCTTGATAACATTATTGTTGGTTTAAAGTTAGTCATCAAAGAGTTTATTCAACATAAATTCTGATCAGAAATTAAGTTATAGATGTGTACATTATTTTCTTTTTTCTGTCTAATACTTACAATATTTAATATTTCAGGCTTCTGATGTATTTGTTTGGAAATTTTTTAACAGCCCATGAGAAATAACCAGTATGAGTAGAAAAATATTGAATAAGCAAAACATAGATATGTAAGCTACTTATTTTGCTGAAAATTATAAATTTTTTTTCGGATAATCCAGAGCGGTAAATAATAGCGGTAAAATTGTGAAATCTGGCAAACTGTTCTACAGAAGATTTTGATTTGCTTTCACGCCAATACAAAGTATTGATAACACCCAGTTTCCCCAAAAATGTTGCTCAGGCTTGATCTGTTTGGATCTATAATTTTCACGTTTTATTTAAGCATTTGTGGATTACCCGTGGGTTTGATAAATCACATAATATACACACTCATTAAAAACAATATAAGAGCTAAATACAGTAACTCCTCTTTTTTAAGGCTTTTATTTTCATTCTGGAACTACAATCTTTTTCAGTGCAGCATTTAAATTCAGTTCTGGAATGGAAGTCAAAGATCTTTAACGGTTTAATTTTGTTTCCGGAACAAAAGTCAACTTTACATTAACCTTTTATGTACTTAGATCCTGAATAAAACACCATGCCCTTTTACTGATTTAGTTTTATTATGGAATAAAACCCAAATCTGGTGTAAAACACTAGAGTTTAACTAATAAAAAAATACTATATAGTTTTTATTTTTACTGGTATTGACCCTAGATCAGTAGGGCTAGGTGGGGTAATTGGGAACAAAATTCGCTACTAGAACTTTTCAATATTACTACAACCAACTAAAAGCATTTAAAAACTTTTTCTTTGCATGCATTTGTTATTTCAGATCTCATTCACTTCCCAATGTGTCAAATAAAATAATCTAGTTTTTTAAAAGCCTAATTTTTCATGTTCTCAAGTATAAAAATTCTGTTTCCCAATTGAGTTTATTATCTCTGCGAGTTTTTCTACATGGATGATTCAGGCCCGTAGCCAGGAATTTACCTTTGGTGGGCGCCCACTTTTTCAGGGGGGGCAAGGGGTTTTTCAGTTTTCAGGAGGTATCATAGGCATTACGTTCAACTCTTTGATTAGGAGACAAAACCCACCCCCAGAAAATTTTTGGAAACTTGACCCTAAAAACATGGTTTTAAACTGCTTTTAATACTTTTAGACCGACATTCGGATATACATTTTTAAGTAGAATTTTGATTTTGATAAACTTGTTACTTAAAAAAATTGTGAATAATAAAGTTTTAAATACAAGTGGGGGGTATGGGAGCCCCACTGAGCTATAAAACAAACTGGAGTGACCTAGTGAGCATGCTGAAACCGCATCACACCACGGAAAGGATTTCCATCTTCTTTTAATTTTCCCCATCTGTTAGATTAGTAGTATACACAGAATGAAACGACCATTCTAAATTTTGTTCATAATATTTTAAAAAACAGACATGGGCGGATTAAAAGGGGGTATTGCCCGATTGCTCTCAGCAATCGGGGCAATTTAACCTTCCGCGGCGGCACGTTTCGTCGCTTGTTATAGTATAGGAGGTTGTCACTCCAGTTTTTGTTATAGCTCAGTGGGGAGCCCTCCCCCAGAAATTTTTTGAAAATTTGACCCCAAAAAACTAGGTTTTAACTTAGCTTGAAGGAAAGAACTCGTGTTTTAGAATGGGACAGCTGCCTCCCATGGATGTGCTTGTTTATAGAATTTGTGAAAATTTTCTAGGGGGGGCAAATGAAGATGCCAGGGGGGGCTCAGCCCCCCCTGGCATGAAACCAGGAAAATTCGATAACCAGGAAAGATGAAACCAGGAAAATTCGTCCATAAAAATATTTTAAATAATGTAATATGATTTTGAATTCAGTAATTTACAGGGTTGGCCGGTTTAAACCAAATGGTTTTTTAACCAAAAAAAACACTTGGTTTTTTTAGAAATTATAAAATATTTTCAGGATTTTTTTTAAAGAAAGTGTTATTAAGTATAATCTTTTGCTCAAAATTTAGAGGTCAGATTTATCAAAAAATTGACATTTTAAGGTGATTAAAAATCAGAAATCTTTTAATAATTTAATGGTTTTAATTATTGAATTCTCTCTATCTAAACTTAACCTTAAATGCTTAAGTTAAACTTATTATATGTTGCAAGAGATAGTTTATTTATTAATTTCCTTTAAAATGAAACGTTATTTCAAAGAGTAACTAAAGATACACAAAAGTTATCTGTTTTTCACTGATAAAAGATGGCTTAGATTTTAATTAATTGATAAAACCAATTTGTCTTATTTTTCAGTAATAAAAACCAGTTGTTTTTTTACTAAATTAATAAAAACCGTCGATTGCTTTAATGATAAAAACTAAAAACCAGTTGGTTTGTTTATAAACAGATAAAAACCAGTTAAAAAAGAAATTTTTTAAGTTTAAAAATTAATCCATATAATTAAGATAATTAATTTGATTATTTTACCATTTAATAATTAATCAAATTAATTATCTCAATCAATTATCCAATTTCAATTAACATTAGTTGTTTCAATTTCACTTTTACTTCTTATTTAAAAAATAAAATTTTCTCTTTCTATAGATATTTCTTAAGTTCATAAATTAATCCTTTATAATTAAGATAAATAACACTGTTCAACAATGAAAAAATTTCCTTGATGAAAATAGTCATTTCTTATAGATTTTGGGTCGCTGAATACGAAAATCACCATTAAAATTCTCAATTGACTCAGGATTTTCGGGGAACAGCCCCTCCCCCTTTTTACGTTTTTCGACGACTTTATAACTTTAAACTCGATTTTCAGGGTCAAAAAGCATTGCTTTAATCTTCAAATTTCCCCCCAGGGGACAAGAAAGGTTCAAATTAATAAAATATGATAAATTTATAACAAATGGATAGGTTTAAGGGGTAATTACCCCCCTAAAAATGCAAAAAATGAGCTAAAAATTATAGAGGTTATAATACGCTATTTTTTCCTCTTATTTTTTACGCAATTCACGTTTGAAGGGTCCTAACCCTTCCCCAAGGACACAAATTTGATGGCAATATGCAACAATGGTTTTTACTAAAAGCGGTTGAGGTGAGAACGCCCCCAAAGCACCTACGGAAGGGTTCAATGTCGCACTTAGAGTTAAACTGTGCTGCACAAAAAAAAATTTGAAGCCACTAAATAAATTTCAGCTGATTCTTGTGTAAAATGATCTGCTGAATTCAAATATGACACCCATTTTCCTCCATCACCCTCTGTTTTTAAGGGGATGCCCCCTAATTGTTATCCCCAGCCGTGCATCTATTAACATCTTGAAACATGGAATCCTCACTCCCTAAAACCGGTCAGTTTTTAAAGAACTGAAGAGTTTCTACTTAGGATAGACTCAAAATATAAGAAAAACGTCATTTGTAATCTTTTCAAAATTATCAATATTAATTCCTGAGCTCGCGAGCGCCTTCGCGATTCTGGAAGTCTTCCGAACTCTTCCTCGGGGGCCTCTGGGAGGCTAACACATCAGCCGCTTTTAGTAAAAATTATTGCTGCATATTGTCATCAAATTTGGGTCCTTGGGGAAGGGTTAGGACCCTTTAAACGGGAATTGCGTAAAAAATAAGAGGAAAAAATAGCGTATAGAAACCTTTATAATTTTAGCTATTTTTTTGTATTTTTAGGGGGGTAATTACCCCTTAAACCTATACATTTGTTATAAATTTATCATATTTTATTAATTTGAACATTTCTTGTTACCTGGGAGGTAATTTGAAGACTAAAGCAATGCTTTTTAACCCTGAAAATCGAGTTTAAAGTTATAAAGTCGTCGAAAACGTAAAAAGGGGGAGGGGCTGTTCCCCGAAAATCCTGAGTCAATTGAGAATTTTAATGGTGATTTTCGTATTCAGCGACCCAAAATCTATAAAAATATAAGAAATGACTATATTTTCATCAAGGAAAAATTTTTGAAGGTCAAATTTGTTGAACAGTGTAATTTGATTATTTCAACCATATATCCAAGATAAATTAACACCGATTTTTATACACTACAATAATATTAGATAGTCAAATTGGAATATTTTAAAAACAAAAATTATTTTTAAAACAAATTAATTTAATTTTAATTAACTTATTAAATTAATTAATTTAAATATACAAATCATTTATCAATTATAAACAACCCCTGAAATAAATGTCTCATTTACAACTCAGTTTCAAACATCACTGCTAAAATAACTTATTCTGAAAAAAAAATTCTAAAAAGACTTGGTTTAAACCAAAAAAAAACAAATAAACCCGTTTTTTAAAAAAAAACAGGTTTTTGGCCAACCCTGGTAATTTATGCCATCTTTAATGAATTTAATTGCTGGTAAATTAATGGTTTAGTGGTTGCACAAAAAGAATTCGTGGGCCGCTAGTTAGAAATTACTGCGGAGTGCGGATTCATTTTTACATGATCTTTTTCATTCATACCACTGTAAAGTATTTTGGTTGTAGGAGGCCTACAAAAGGCCCTCGATGAGTAGCGGCCCATTGGGCATTTGCCCAAATGCCCGCATGCCAGTCCGAGCCTGATCTCAGGGGTGATAGAGGAGAGGGTAGTAAAAAAAAGTATTAAGCAAAAAACACAAAATATTCTATTAAATTGACTAAAGAACGAATTATTAACAATGAAAATCTCTTAGTTGCGAAATCTATAGTAACCAGCAGCTCTTGTATGATGGACGCTTACTTTGATTTTCAGAAAAATTGGAACCAATTTGTTGTTCTTACCATACAACTATCTGCTAGTGATCAGAAAATGTGCTAATACTTTAACTACTTAGTAGTGATAGTAACCTTTAAGTTTCATGCCACTTAGGTCCACCAAGCCCCTACACTAGTATTACTAGGGGTTGTTTCCATTTACCTCTGATTTCTAATTACCCCACCTGACCCTATTCTTGGGGGACTATTATGGTTTTTTATAAAATTACTCAATCAAAGTTTGTATATTCATTAAGTTTATTTCTTTGCAGCCCACTTCTTAAATTAGATAAATGTGATCAGAAAAGTAGTTTACTATGGACATCCAGCTCAGAGTATGTAAAAATTTAAAGTTTAACCTTTTTTTCATAATATGAAATTATTTTTAAACTCTTATCTTGTTTTTTTACTTTGTTTCTTAGTAGTGAAGGATCTTATATTGACGGGAGATCTGAAATATTGTGGTCTAGGGACAAAAGTGGAGCCTTCAATGAACACACCTTTTTTAAATGCTTTCAAGATGACTTCTCTGACCTTACAGAAAGAACTACCAGCTCATGTTCATGGCATAATGATGTAAGTTGTTACAAAGTGTTTCAACAAGCCACCCAAATTCTCCATAGAAAAATTCCCCGTGTGGAGAACATAAAAAGTGCCCAGGGAATTACCTTTACAACTTCATATTTTTGAAAAATGTGATCTCGTATCCTATGTAAATTTTTCTGTGGTATTTGAAAAACATATCCTAAGTTCTATTATTGCATTTTCCATAACTATTTCTTGGGTGTGTCTCGATTGACCGAAATCCATCTTACCGAAGCGCCTCTTTCCCGAACGCCACAAGCCCGAACGGGACACTTGCCCGACAGGACTTCTTACCGAATGGGACACTTGCCCGACAGGACTTTTTACCGAACGGGACACTTGACCGAACGGGACTTTTGACCGAACGGGACACTTGACCGAACGGGACACTTGACCGAACGGGAAACTTGACCGAACGGGACACTTGACCGAACGGGAAACTTGACCAAACGGGACACTTGACCGAACGGGACACTTGACCGAACGGGACACTTGACCGAACGGGACTTTTGACCGAACGGGACACTTGACCGAACGGGACTTTTGACCGAACGGGACACTTGACCGAATGGACTTTTTACCGAATGGGACACTTGACCGAACGGGATTTTGACCGAATGGTGCGTTTGGCCAACAACTCACTATGGTCACTCATTTTAAATATGGGCTTTCGATTTAGGTGTCCTGTTGCTTGACCACTGGTCAAGATTACCTCTATGGCTAAAATCATTATAAAATTAATTTTGGAGATGTTGATTGATATTTTGTAATCTTAACAGTTTTGACATGTGTCTTTGGTTCCGGTGAACGGATACTTTTGGGACACACTGTACATAAATTAATTTATTTTTATTTAAATTAATTTATTTCAGTATTTCATTAACCTAATACATTTTTTAAAACGTAATTTATTATCTATTTTTCGGTAAAATCAGAAACTACCATCTTGACCAGTGGACAACCGGAAAATGTTATAGGTCTCAAGGTGTTTGGTTTGAGCCCCCACATGACCTACTTCAGTGCCAAAGCAAAGAAGTTACAGAAAGTGGACCGGACTGACCAATGGTCAGCTGGAACCAAAAACACATGTCAAAACTGTAAAGATTACAAAATATCAATCAACATCTCCAAAATTAATTTTATAATGATTTTAGCCATAGAGGCAATCTTGACCAGTGGTCAAGCAACAGGACACCTAAATCGAAAGCCCATATTTAAAATGAGTGACCATAGTGAGTTGTTGGCCAAATGCACCATTCGGTCAAAAGTCCCGTTCGGTCAAGTGTCCCATTCGGTCAAGTGTCCCGTTCGGTCAAGTGTCCCGTTCGGTCAAGTGTCCCATTCGGTCAAAAGTCCCGTTCGGTCAAGTGTCCCGTTCGGTCAAAAGTTCCGTTCGGTCAAGTGTCCCGTTCGGTCAAGTGTCCCGTTCGGTCAAGTGTCCCGTTCGGTCAAGTGTCCCGTTCGGTCAAGTTTCCCGTTCGGTCAAGTGTCCCATTCGGTCAAAAGTCCCGTTCGGTCAAGTGTCCCGTTCGGTCAAGTGTCCCGTTCGGTCAAGTGTCCCGTTCGGTCAAGTGTCCCATTCGGTAAAAAGTCCATTCGGTAAAGTGTCCCATTCGGTAAAAAGTCCTGTCGGTCAAGTGTCCCGTTCGGTCAAAAGTCCCATTCGGGCTAAAGGTCTTTCGGTCTTGTGGCGTTCGGGAAAGAGGCACTTCGGTAAGATGGATTTCGGGCAGACGGGCGCGACCCCTATTTCTTAGCTTAATCCAGATATGATAAACTTTTCCTGTCACAATTTTTTTGATAATGCATTGTAAAACTATAGATTTTAAGTATCTTTTTATGGTACTCTACACAAAGAATATGGATGTAGAGTTTGTGGGCAGATTTGTTGAAACATCCTATATATTAGCAGTAGAAAATATATCAAAGGAAATCCCAAAGCAGACAAGTTTCAACACTTTGTATAATGTAAAAAAAGTTAGGAATAAAAATAGAAATAACTTCCAAAAATAAGCTTGTTTTAAAGATTGAATTATAGCACTTTAAATAAAGCTTTTTATTTCACTAGCATTTTTTGATATACTAAAGGTATTGGTATTGAAGTAATTATTTTATTTAGTAAACTTTGAACCTCTTTTTAAAATTAAAATAAATAAATAAAGTGTTTAATGCCTGTTTTAAAATGAATCAAATGTAATTTATAAGCTATTTGGAAACCATAATAATTCATTTTTATATTGGGTAACTGGGAAAGTTTGCACTTGAAGAAATTGAGTGGGATCATTAGCTTTCTTTAATTTAAAGAAACGCCTGAAAATAACTATTGTAAAAGACAAGAAGAGAAAAATCCATATAATAAATAAAAATATATTAATATTCAAACTCATATTCCTATACATAGTAATTAAAGGACTTATAAGGTCTGGATATATTTACAGATTCACTGTTTGGCCAAATGGTGGGTGAAGGTACAGTACTTCTAATCCCTGTAACAGCTATAAATTAAGGAAAAAATGCTTTTCAGGAATCATTTTATCCTTTACCATAAATAGATAAGCATGTTTTGCTATTTTAAAAAGGGCAACCTGGAATTTCTTCTTACCTACATTTCATAATAAGTCTTAAAGCACATATCGACAGCCACGTTGCAAAAGCCTATAAGTGCAAAACCTCAAAGTTTTCAGGAGAAAAAAAAACTGCATAAGTTGATCAGTCTATTTCCCAACACATTAACAATGGGTTTGATGATAAGCATTTTAAAATAACGCTATATACTCAGGTTTTTCTGAGGAAGACACGGCTTCCCCTCAGCATCACTGCAACTTATAGAGTTTTGCTTGGTGATTGGGAGGTTCCCAACTTACAGGTTATTACAAATCGTCATGGAGAAGTTATGAAGCGTCTTTGGTCGATTTTGGTGGCACTTAGATGTGCTCAAGGCCATCTTTAATAAGTACGACTCAAAACCTTATTTTCGCCAAAAAATGTTCTTACAGGCTTTTGCAACGTGGCTGTCGATATGAGATTGTTAAAAGAGGCAAGCTTTCTATAAACTCTTATCAAAATCTTTTAGTTGAGATAAAGAGTACATAACTGAGTGTGGTAAAAAATATACTTTTTTTTCATATGTATGTATAATTTTTCATTCCTTTTATTATGAATACATGCAGGCCCGTATTTAGGCACGTGCAACATGTGCTATAGCACAGGGCGGCAAAATTTTGGGGGGCGGCAGATTACAACAATTCAAAATGCTACTTTTGAAAAAATGTACCATACAGTTTTCACTACGGGTGGATTCTAGTATCTAGGGTTGAGTCGTTCCCAGCATCCAACGGTCACATCCCCCCAAAATATCCGAACGATGGATTTGTTTCCCGGAATGGAGAAGATCAGATCGCATGGTCATCTTCGTTCTATCCCAATATTATCAGTTTGTTACCCTTCATCTTAGGGAAAGGAGCTTTTTTTGTTAAAATGGATGGGCTTGCTCGAGTGGATCGGCGTATAGGAAAAAGGTCGGCTAGAAAAAAATATTTTCTATTTTTAATTAAATAGGATTAAATACTAATTTCACCCATTTGGGTCCAAGAGGGGGCACTCTGGACAGTGTCCCCTCTTGGACCCAAAAATGTTCTCAAAATGAGTTAAAACCCTACTTTTACCAGCCAAATTTCAAAATTTTTTCTGGGGGAGGAACCCCATACCCCCCTGCGAATCTTGCGTGACATTTTTGAGAAAATCCCCAAAATTTTGTGTCAAAAGATAAAAGTGATGGACCCAAAAAGGTTCTCAAAATTAGTTAAATCCTTGCTTTTAAAGGTCGAATTTTAAAATGTCTTCTGGGGGAGGACCCCCATACCCCCCAGCGGTACCATAAGGGGATCTTACGTGATACTTTTTAAAAAATCCCCAACATTTTCATATTTTGTGTCAAAAGGTAAAGACCCCACCTTTAAGCAGTAGACTTTAAAAGAAACAAGGGGGTACTTTCTTGAAACTGGAAATAAAATAGAGGGGGCGGCAATAAATCGATATGCACAGGGCGGCAATAAACTTAAATACGGGCCTGAATACATGTTTTGAAAAATGTCAAAAATTCTGATAAATTTATGCTTTAATTCTTTTAATAATGAAATTTGTTAAAAGTATAGGAATCTAAATTAACATATTTATGTTTAGGATTTTGACATGAACACTTCTAGCAAATTTCAAGCATCGATAGAAGCAATAGAGGATGCCTTGTATGATCAACAAGTATCCCCATTGATAAGCAAAAATGTTTTTGAGGAATGTTGTGATTGGGCCAAGAAATTTCCTTTCTTAAGGTAAGTGTTAGTTATTAACTGTTGATTTTTTAATAAAGCCATTTGATTACTGTATTAAATTTTAAGCAATGAGTTAGTTCTTCAAAGGGTGTCACAACATGAAAAAGTTTAGCAATTACTGACTTAAAATGAGAAAATTGCAATAAATTTAGTGTGAAATTTTAATATTTTGTTAAATTAGAGTTGTCTTAATCAGTTCTTTTCAAATAAAAGTATGAGATCACATTTGGTAAAGAAAATATTAACCCGGGAGGACACGCGCTACTTTCTGTTACACGGGAACGCACGCGGGGTCTCTCAGACCCCACAAACCGTTTTCCGTTCTAAACGTTCGGTGCATGCAAAATTTTTATCACGGATAGTTTAAATATATAATTTAATTTTTTAATGTGCATTATTAGTTGACTGCTTCTTATTAAGATATAATATAAGACTAGGAAAACAGGAAATGCAATGGAATGTGAGTGGAGCTAACGAATTTCTTTGGCTAAACTGAACCGATGTTTATTTTCTAAAATCCTTTATTTTCCAATTTCTTTTTTTGCAAGAAAAATTATGGATTAAAGTTACCTCTTCCTTACTTTTGGAAACCTCTTTGGCTATTTAACTCGCACCAATCCTCACAGTTTTGGAAGCATTTTCCTTAAAAACAACAACCTAACTCGGAAAATAACATACCTACTTTATTTAAACTTCATGAGGTGATAGGTGGAAACCTTTTAAGCAGCTACACGGAGTTTCATATATTTTCATTAAAAATTGGAGTTTTTATGAAGGTTTATTTAAGCGTTGGGGTCTCGCAGACCCCGCGCGCGTCCTCGCGGGTTAAGCATCTATATAATGAGTTAGATATCAGACTTAATGCTTAGTTATTCAAGGTGTAAACTAATTAATGTGTAAAATATTCGAAAACACCCCAGAATATAGTGTACATGTGTGTCTCGGACTGACAAGTTTTTATATCTATTTATATTGGGATATTATTTAAGTGGCTATATTAATTTTTCTTTTATCCTGTGATTGGAAAGACAATATTTTAATTTGGTTATCAAACATATCTTATTTAACAGTAAAATATTTAATTAACATAGATGCTTAAAATTTTTTAAGAACTATCACCACTATCTTCATTTTAATTTTAACTGTAGACAGTTTTCTTTATATTAAAAGCAGTAAAATAAGTATATTTTAAGTTTATTACTTTGTTAAAAGTAATTATTTTTATGTAGGCTTAAAGGAAAACAGATTGTGAAACCAGTTGATGATGGTGTTATTTCATATGAAACTTTACCTGAAAATCATCCAACTTCTGCAAGAAATGGATCTTTTTGGTTTGTACCAATAGATATTCTTTTTTTGTTTCATATAATTTGGTGAAGAGTTATGGTACCCATATCTTCAGCTGTATTTTTCACAAATAGAGGAGGTTAAAGGATTAGATCAGTGACCTCCAGTGGTTATAGTCTGTGTAATTAAAATAGGCGGTTGGACGTCATCAGTTGAAGTTCGTCGCCGTGGTAACGAAGGAGAAAACGTAAGCGGTTCTGCTTTATTTTTGCACATCAGTTAAGGCAGGGCGTGAAATTAAATTGAAACTTTGAATCTTAATAACTATAAAACTAATTCAAATTTTAAAAAAAACGAAACGACAATCTTTTTGAAAAAATGATTTTTTAGTTGTTTAAAATTTTGTATTTCTAGCATGATTAGTTTTTCTTTTGTAACGAAAAAAAGTGTTCCGATTATTTCATTGGCTGCTGCGACACGAGTTAGATTCAATGACAATCTCAGGCGGTTGTGGGTTTGGCGTGATGTGGGAAAAAATAAGACTGGTGGAAACCATGGCAACGCACAGGGAAAGGTGGGGGAGACTGGGGAAATCACGTGACTTTTCAACCGCCTATTCTAATTACACAGACTATAATGCTGTGGTTGTTATGATTTCTGATTATTTAATTGCTAACTATTTTATCGCCATTTAGTGGCAACAGCTTTTATGTTTAAGTTTGAAATCAAGTTAGTTTCAGTATAAAACAATAGTGATAATAAAATAGTTTGGCATTTACCTGGTTTTTAAATTTTAGTTACAATATTGTGGCGTCTGCGACAGTTAAAGAAATTTTGCAAGTACGTCCTGGGTTCAAGATGAGGTTTAATTTATTTTAAGAATTCAACTGTAAAGCTTTGATTGGAATATGACAGAAAATAAGCCAAAGATAAGTTCCACTGAGTTGTGTCTGCGAGCCAAAAGAGCAAGTTGTCGTCGTCTTTTGACGATTGCCGCAAACCAGTTTCAGGAAATTCAAAAAGCAGTAAGATCAGATACAGATATTCATATTCAATATGGGAAAATAGTGGAAAAGGCTGAAAGATTATTTAAGATTGACGAAGAAATGGAAAACTTATGCGATTTTTCCAGTGAGGATTATGAGTCATCCGAGGAGTACAGAGATAGATTCTCTGAGATAAGAAGCATTTACCAGAAAAAGTACTACACCAAAGAGAGAGATGGATGCTAGAACGATGGAAGTATTCTCACTGGAAAAGGAAATTTGAATCTTCCAAAGCTACAGTTAAAGGAGTTTGATCTCAAGCCCAGATCATGGGTGGCTTTATGGGGACAGTTTCAGAGAATACATGATGATGAAAGCATTCCAGAGAAGGACAAGTTCCAATACCTTCTGTCTTCGATGAAGCCTAAAACCAAGGGACGTGCCATCGTTGAAAGCTATCCGCCTTCAAGAGGTAATTACAAAAAAGTAATAGATCATTTAGAGGCACGATTCGGGCGGAAGGATTTGCTGATTGAAGTTTATATCAGGGATCTTCTGGGGTTGGTGGGTCACAAATCCACATTGAAATTGACCGATTTATATGATCGGCTTGGATCGAACTTGAGAGCTCTTGAGACGCTGGGGGTCACGAGCTCCAATTACGCTGCGATGTTATTATTGCCTATGGTTGAGTCATGTTTACCTGCGGATACTCTTAAGGCCTGGGACAGGTGCAGGATGAACAAAGAAGAGAAAATAGACCATGAGGTTTTTTCGAAAGAGCGTGATTTAGAAGATTTGATGTCTTTCCTTCGACATGAAGTGGAATGTGAGGAACATCGTTTTCTTGCAGAGCAGTCTTTTGGAGATGTGAGGGTTAAGGATGTTCAGAGACCACTCCAGAAGAACCTACCCACTACGGTAACTTTGTTCAATAATACGTCAAGAGGGAGAAGTTGCATTTTCTGTAATGATTCTCATTTAAGTGAAGTTTGTCCGAAGGTGAGTTCAATGAGCTATGATGATATAAGATAAAAGGTCATGAAGAAAAGATACTGTTTAGTTTGTCTTCGACCTGGGCATATAGCCAAGAAATGTCGCCGTAACATCAGATGTTTCATTTGTAAAAGACGACACTACGCTTTTCTCTGTCCGGATTTGCGCAAAGGTATGCCTCCTTCATCTAGAGAGTCTTTGGTTGTGGAGGAGAAACCTATAGGAGCCTTATCCACAAGAAGTGAATCAGAAAGAGAAATCTACCTAAAAACAATAAGGACAAGACTGCGTCACAGAGGCAGAGAGGCGTGCGTTAGAGTGTTATTAGATGATGGATCACAACGATCCTACATTGAAAGAAGTCTGGCAGAAGACTTAGGACTAGCACCTACGGGAAAAGAAGTTTTATCTCATGGTCTGTTTGGAGGTGGAATATATCCAGCTGTCAAACACAAGAGCTATGCAGTAACCGTAGAGAGCATGGATCGCAAGTACTCCACTCCCCTGTCTTTGCTTGATCAGCCTAAGATCTGTTCGGCACTCCCGAGGATCTCTGATAGATGTCTACTGAAGGAACTTGCTTCCAGGGGAATCAGCTTAACTGATGTAGGTGAAGACGCGCCCCCCATCAGAATGATTTTAGGAGCTGACATACTGGGAAGTATCTTGACAGGAAGGATAGAGGTCTTTAAGTCGGGATTATCAGCGGTAGAGACAAAACTTGGCTGGGCAATTTTGGGACAAAAAACCTGAACTGTGATATTAATTAATTCCTTTTGATAATTAATTTTGATTTTAATAACTAATTTTGATTTTGATAATTAAGTAATAATTTAACTTTGAAGTTTAACTTTCTATTCATGGTTTGTATTTCTCAGTTGAATTTAAAGTAATGTTTAAATCTTACCCCTCGAAATACAAAAGGGGGGAGTATGTTATGATTTCTGATTATTTAATTGCTAACTATTTTATTGCCATTTAGTGGCAACAGCTTTTATGTTTAAGTTTGAAATCAAGTTAGTTTCAGTATAAAACAATAGTGATAATAAAATAGTTTGGCATTTACCTGGTCTTTAAATTTTAGTTACAATAGTGGGTCTGTACTATTTGATCAAAACTCTCAAACGAGTAGTAAAAAACATATTGAAATTATTAAAAAAAACTTGAAAAATACAATGAATATTTGAAACATTTTTATATCGTTTTTCACTGTCCAGTTTACACGTGGAAGGAAAGAAAATGGCAATCCATGTGTCTGACAAGTTTTTAAAGAAATCTTTCTTTGAAAACATCCCGGAAATGGAGAATCCACCTAATTATGAAGAAGTTTTAGATGATGATGGGGAGTATGAGGAATGCCTAGCATTAGATACTGGGTAAGTTTAAATCAAATATTGCATGCATCCATCTTATTCAATTATGAAAATATAATATTTAATTGTATAGTTCAAAAATATTGGGAAGCCAGAAGGCAAATGACTTAATTGTCAAAGCCTGGCATTGTAATAAATAAATAAATAAATTATGAAAATATATTCATATCGTATGAATTACAACCTTTTTTTAAACCAGGTGAGGCGCTTGCAGCAACAATGAGGTAACTTCAACTTTTGGAGTTATCTCATTGTTCAATTTGAAGCTGTCTGTCGTCATCATCGAGAATATATGACTGAATTAAATCCCACGGTGCCTTCAGACTTTTTTAGCTCATTGTTGCTGCAAGCCCTTCAATTTCAAACTTGAGAGTTCATTTTCCACTTTTGAATACAAGTTATACATCTTTATGCTAACACATTTTAGTTTGTAGTGTTCATACACCATTATGTAGTTGGGTAAAACTCCTGCTACTATGACAAGATGTTTTAACTTGTCTGCCCAAACTATGCACGGCTAGATTTCTTGCATGGAGTGCTTAAAAATGCCCAGATAATTGCACCTCTACAACCCATACTTTTTTTAAAGAAAATCTCAATATGACGTCACATACAGTTAATACTGAAAAAGGTTATAGAAAACATGAACGTTGTTGTTTGAATGTTTGCACTTTAAGGTGTTAAAAATATCCATTGTGCATGCAAAGCAACATGGCATAACATGGAATGAAATAATTTAGTTTTTATCAGATATGACGTCACATTTTTCAAAAAGAAAATTATCAGGAGTGCAGTTCTTTGGGCAAATATAATCTACTCTTCTTAAGGAATCTTTTGTTCAAAGTTTGGGTGGACTTATTGAAATATCCTGTATATGGTTTTATGAAACACATAATTATTCTACAGAATATACTATGACGGTTAAAAACTGATGTTTGCAATTTTTAGTAAAATAACCAATCTTGTTATGGATACTTTGTTTTTCTTGAATACAATAAAGTTTATTTTCATGTATTTACCAAGGAAACTTTTTTTGGTGTTATATAGTTTCACTTTACATCTGGCACTCTGGTTTTCATGTAATTTTCAAAATTTAGGATGTGATTTAGTTATTGGTCAAAATAGTGCTTGTTTTTCATTTAATTTTTTCTTTACAAACTTAGACAAAAATATCCCCATAGCTGCCTGGATATCTCTCAATCCTCATTCAGGCATTCTGCATAAAAACTTTGCATATTAAACTCACCATAATACATTTTGTCTGAAGCTCACTGCCAACAACCCATGAAGAATTTTTCAAAAATATAACACTTTACTATCTTTTGAAATATTTATTTAAAATAATAAAAATAAAAGGAAGTACCTGTATTACTTTTCAATTTTAGGTGGGATACTTTGCAAGAAGGATTGACAGCAAATGCTTCAAAAAGTGATCCTCTGCAGGCTGCTTCCATCGAATCACTTCATGAGAAAATAGTGGAACAAATAGCTTTAGAAATGTGGCCAAAGGTAATTCAAATAAATTACAGATCATCTTGCTATATTTTCTTTTAGAAACATAAATAATTAATAACATAAAATTTTATTTTAGGTATTAGAACATCTTCAAAAAGATAACAGTATGCAAACAGTTGGTAAGTTTAGAAGTACGTTTTTAAAAAAACTAATTGTTTGAGTTTTTGGGTTTGAAACTCACTTCAATTTAGTAATGCTAGAACATGTAATTTTGTATTAATATTTTAAGGATATACTTTATATAATATTAGATGATATACCAAGTTATTATAAATAATATTTTATTATTAATAAGTTGTCTCTTTGTTGAACCCCTAATCCCCCTTGGATATGGGCCTGCCCTTAGGGAAAGATACTAAGATAGATTTTAAGAGACCAAACTACTTTTTTGTCGTTTTCAAAATGTGAAACAGGGAAGGGAAAACACATATTTTTTTAAAAAATAAAAACAATAAACATGTTTTTTTGTTTTAAACGGGCTATTTGTTTTTTCACCCTCAACACACAGAAATGCTTAATAAAACCATGAGTTTTTAAAACTAAAATTTGATTTTTAAATTGCAATTAGATTAACAAAGCTATACTTTCTAAATACAGTGCTAATAGTCAATATTTTCAAATGATTTTCGTAAGTTTTCATCACAGAATCATGCAATTTATTGAGCTATGCACCACAATGTCATGGTGGTTTGTACCCAAGCCTTATACTTGACACTAACTTTTTAACTGGGAATGAACCCCCCATGAAAATGGTGAGTTTGTTGTTAAATTAAAGCGAGAAACCTGCTGAAACAATACATGCGTTTTAAACAATGTTTTTTTATTGTTTTGTTTGAAACAAGTGCTTTAAATGTAACAACCCTGATAAATAAATCTTTAACACAATTGTGCTGCAGATAAAAGTGAAGGTTTCCAATTACCTCCCATAGTATCAGCTGTATTTGAACATCAAAAGGTTTCTTTGCGGAGGCCCAGGACTGAAGGTACTGAACTATCTGTCTCAACTGACTTCCCGAAGCTTGGAAGTATTCTTTCCATATCACCCAAAGTTTTGCAAACCAGAAAATACTTTGGAAGTTGGTGAGATATTCTTTTGAATTATTCTTTAATTATTGCTTAAAAACTTCTGCAAGTACAAACCTAAATGCTGCATCATATATTAATCGGTAAATTTTAAACAGCATTTTACATTCTTTTGACGAGCTGTGCTCGAAAATTTTTTCATTTATGAATTATTTTTCACGACTTTCTAAATTGAAATTTGCAGGAGAGGATCTTTGAGGCCCTCAAGACCCAATTCGGAAATTCCTTTTATTCGTAAAAACCATACATCTCAAGGAGTTAAAAGTAGAAATGAGGAGCTAAAAGAAACAAGTCTAGATTTGTTCCTGAATAATTCTCAGCATGCTGGATTGATTGGTACGAAATTGATTACAAAAGAAGACAACTTGTACTTACCAGCATTGGATGTAAGTTTATTCAGTTCTTTTTAGCTTTGAGAGCTTTCATAGTTCATAATACATTTGCATGCTTAAAATGCTGCATTATTCCTAAAGCTTCAAAATATCTTGATATTTTTTTATCGGAACATGTATTTAGATTACTGCCCAGTGGCATAGTGGTAACACTTCAAGCTCCTATGCCACAAGTTCCGAGTGTCCCTTTAGTGGGTTGATAAGCTGAGCATGTTTGGGAACTATATACTGGGATCTCATGTTAGGTTGACCACCTAACAGGGATAAATGCAGGGGTTTGTCCAAACCTTTTGTGAAATTGTGAAAATCTACTTGTACCTTGTAAAACCATAATTAGCCTTAAATTGTATTCCATTGGCCAAATTCTTGTTTTTGTGAAAATAGTGATGTTTTGGTGATGCTAAGTTTATAAAGAATAACATAATAAAATTACAACAGTGAAGCTAAAAAAATGAAAAATGTTGTGAAGGTCCATGTTTAAGCTAAATATTTTGTGAAAGGTTGGTTAAAGAACCCAAATTTCTACTGTATATGCTTTGCAAGACAGGGTTTTGGGTCATGTGTGAAGCAAATCATTAATCAGCAGTATAGGCCATATAGGTGTAACTATATTTGGATTACCAAAAAAAATTAAGGGATATCGATGATTTTATTGATAATGGTTTTGAAAAGCCGATTCTGCAGCAAACAGCGAGTGCTGGAGGGCACCCTCAGTTTATGGGTGGTTCTCATTGGGGCTAAAAAATTGCACACCTTTGAACTTCGATTGCTGTATGCTATGGCGAAATCCAGAGGAAAAATCCATCAAAATGGTTACAATAATCAATCGAAAATGAACAGTTAATGATCCCGTTAACAGATAGGGGTTCCTCACTAGAGGAGGCAGACAAAGGAAGTTTGGTGGGGCTGGAATCCTGCTCAAACATTATAGGTGAATGGTCCTTTAAAATTTGAATTAATGTTCAGTTTTTGTTGTTGAAGTTAGTTCTTTATCTGGAGTTTTTTTATTGAAACAATGAACTTATTCTTTTATGAAATGTGTAATTTTGCTACTGGTTTTCTCTTATTTAAATTGTAAATTTAATTATGTATTTTGACTTTTTTTAGGAAGATATCCAGGATTCTAATTTTCTCACCAATCTGTATGAAGAACCAGATTCTAAGGAAGCTGCAATTCCAGTAAAAAGTTTATCCAGAAAGTCAGAATCTTTCTTACCACCTATTGATGGAAAAAGTATTATATCTTCGAATGCTAAATTAGTAAGTTTTAATTTGGTGTCTGGGGAAAATTTTTCCCTTTAATGTTTTTCTATATTTTAATAGTTTATCATTAAGTTGCTAATGGCATATTTTATAGGGTGATTTAATGAAAAAAAAATGTTTATTACAATTTGTAATTTATTACAAGCTTAACTTTTATGATTGCAACAAAAAGGTTACCAGCAGAAATGAACTGTTCTGAAGATTGCATTAAAAAAGTTAACTTATTTCATTTACTGATATTTTTTGAAAAGATGCAAAAGTTTTCTAAGAATTACATTAATAAATATTTTTGAACAAATCCTTACTTGCTAACTTTCTTCCTAAACTTGTATATATGTTTAAGAGTGATCACTAGTGAACAAAGAATGTTATCTTATCTACAGTGCTTCTATGCTTTAATTGTGGGGGGATATTTCCCCCTAGCTTCGGAAAAGCCAAGAGAAGGCATCTTCTTTTCAAGCTCTATACATGATCAGTTGGTTGTTAACTTGTCCAAACTTAAAATTTTATTTGTGATAGATAGAATTCTTTTGTAAATTTAAATGGGGAAGATAAAATTCCTGCATTATTAGCATTACATCAAAACATATTTAATAAAGAAGAGTTATTGTCATCATCTCACATGAATACTAGTTTGGGTATTTAGTTTATTTTCATTTATCTGTTGAAGATATATTTCTAATCCATATTTTTCAAGGTCTAAATTTAAAAGCTCATGAAAAACTTGCTTTTAACCAAGACTTTATTTTCAGACCCAAAATTTATTTACTCTATTTGGGCCTTCTAAGAAATTTGAGAAGAGCAGAAGGATTGGATCAGCAGTACGGAAACCAAGCACTCCTGCATCAAGGCCAAATACCAGTGCTTCGCGAAAAGTATGATTTTTGTTTTGTTTTTTTCAACAGTTTTTCCCATAATTCTTGCTCTGTTTCTAAAGAGAACTAAATGTTGAATTGAACAAAATATTGTTTGAAGCAGACCGGGAATGAATCTAGAGGAGAAAGCTCCTCAGTAACTCCCTTGGATAGTTACATTTTTTTTCCAGAACTTTAATAAAATTTAAATTTAAGATTATTTTTGTTATAAAAAAATAGGGATTTATGATTGTAAAAAACTTGGTTACTATTTTTAAAGTTTTAATAGTCATTGGGATACAAATGTTTTGAGACCTCAGCCCCCTTAATTTTTTAAAAAATTAATTACTAAAGGAGAGCAAAAAGGAACTAATAGTAGTTAGAAAAAGGCCAAATTATAGAGAATAAATTAATATATTATTCACTATTTAAGAGTATGAGTTAGTAATATAAAAAGTAAGCTGCAAAATATAATACTTTAGTTGGTAACCAACAAACTTGGAATGATATTTTTTAAATCATAGGTAATGAAACAGACTGGGAACCAAAACTACAAGAATGTAAATGAAAGACTCTCTTCCATGAATAGTGAGTACCAGGTTCATTTCATATAAAAACCTTTTAAATTTATGGAATTTATTTTTGCATATTATATATCTATATACAGGGTGATTCAGAAATAATCATCAATAATTGGGTGGGAGGTAGAGGGGCCCTAGACAAGCATATTTCGAATTGGGATGGTGTTGCGCAGCCTTACCGTTAAAGAGCTAGGACCTAATGTAGTGCGAGCGCGTTTCAAAAGGACGTTTTTAGAAGACCCATGTGACAAAACAAAACATAATAAAATGAAAAACATTATTACATGAGGTACAGGATTATCGGTACTACTTAAATCCTCAATTTGATAGAAATTGGACCACTTGCTAAATCGTGGGGTGAGTTTTAAAACGTGCAATATTAATCTCTTAGTCAAACAATGGAGTTCCCTTAATGATATTTAGAAAAATGATGATCGGGGAAGGAATTTTCAATAATCAAACAGTTTCAATCATCAATGTTACGATCATTGAAAATTCCTTCCCCGATCATTATTTTTCTAAACACCATTAAGGGAACTCCATTCTTTGACTAAAAGATTAATATTGCACTTTTGGAACTAACTCCACGGTTTAGAAAGTGGTTCAAATTCTATCGAATTCATGGTGTAAGTAGTAGGGATACTTCCTTACCTCATGCAATAGATTTTTTCATTTTATTATGTTTTTTATCGTCACACGGGCCTTCTAAAAACGGCCTTTTGAAATATGCTTGTCTAGGGCCCCTCTACCCCCCAATTATTGATGATTATTTCTGAATCACCCTGTATATAATACCCTTACGTAGCTCCCGGATTTTGCTGTATTTCTTTTCCTCAGTTGGCAACAATCAGTTTGTTTACAAAATGAGTGGATTGTTTTGAATTTTTCTAATTTCTGTCACGAATGATATTTGCTGTTCAAATGTGATAAGAGAAATTAAATGTTACTATTTTAATGTATTTTGATGGTATAAAATTAGTGCGTATTGGACTTTTTTAGGCGAAAATGGAGCGTTTTTAAAAGCGATTGGTAAAGGTTGTTAACACATATTGCTGTTTTGATTTTGCCGATAAAATAGACGAAATCAGCAGGCAAGAATCTTAATGACACTAAAGAGTAAAAATGCTTATTTTAAAAATTTAGTTACAGAATAAAAATTCACTCTTAAATGCAATAAGTGATAGTTGCCTGTCTTATGCTACAATAAAGTGGATGATACCAATCTGTGACACCAATGAAATATTTAAAGTATCACAAAATGGGTCGTGATGGGGAAAGTTCTTTTCCTGTGTAAAGAAAATTGATTGTTATCTCTACATATTCAAAGTAATTGTCACTACATGCTGAATAATTCTACAGTAACTCCTGAATTTTTTGATTGATTGACAATTGATGACTTAATTTTATTAGTGTTTATAGCCTCTTCAAAACAATAATTATAGACTAATTTGTTTATATTACTGGTGAGATTTCAAGGAAGAAACATCTTCATTTTTTCTTCAATATTTGTATGTAGTGCTATTTTAATGTAAATAACAAACCTCTTATTGTATTTGGATTTATTTTTCATATTTACAGACAATAATAGTATTGAAAAATGTATGTTTCTCTTTCTCCACAGGTACTAAGAAGTCAAGTGAATCTGCTTGTGAAAAACAAGTAACTTTATTCCCCATCGTCACTTCCCTCATCCCCTGTAAAGAAAGAAACAGTAGTGCCATCAAAAAAGGTAAACAGAGTAAAATGGGATACTTTCATCTGACGTCAAGGGTCACATGTCGTAGGGTAAACAACATTGCATGGACCTATCAGAACGTTTGTAGAGCGACCGGATATCCCAAATTAGGAAATACGTCCTATCGACAAACCAATCAACGCTCTCTTACCTACGACAGTTGTCGTCTTCTTCTCCGGGTGAAAGTATCCCATTTATAATAAAGTTAAAATTTATGAGTAAATTAAGTTCAGTAACTTTTGTTTATCTAATAACATCTAAGTGCAAAACAATTAATATTTGCTTAAAAAGACGCAAGTTTTTAAAAAAATATGTGGATTTTTGGAAAGTAAAGAAGGCTTGAATAAGGAAAGTAAAGCAAGGAAGGAAGGTAAAGAATAAGGAAAAGAAACCCTTATCCACAAAATGAACAGACTTGTAAAAACAGCTATTTTTGGGTCTTTGAGTTATTTCTTCCATTAGAATAGGAACCCTGTTAAAAACTTTCAAGGTCAGAATCTGAAAACTTATTTAACATCAAATGGAAAATTATATTTAAAACCAGACTTCCTCCCTGAATTGAAACTAAAGAAACAAATATTTGGGATTTAAATTTAAAAGAAAAATATGACATGCTAAGTGTTTGCATATCATATTTTTCTCTATGTAAATAAATGCTTGCTGACTTTTTTTAAAACTAAGTATTCATTAAAACTTCTTTCAAATTTAATACAGTGACTTAGTTACATTCTGTGTAAATAGAATAGGTGGCTCAAGGTCACACCATTTTCCCACTTCTCACACGTTGCCACGGTGATGAGCCCCTATTTTATTTACTACAACTATAGAAAACTGCTTATAACAGTTTCATGAAGAGAGTGCTATTTAAAGAATTAATATCAATTCTTTCACTTGAAAACCTCTCATAACTTTGATAATTGATTAATCTCAGTTCTTTTATATTACAGGATTTCAAAATTCCCTTGGTGCTAAGAAAAGATGACATAATGAAGCTTATTTGTAAATATTGGTGCAAAAAAAGATAAACTATTTTTTTTCAATTGTTACCTCCTATGGAGGATATATTTTCAATAAAAAGTATCTTGGCAATCTTGCTCCTTTTTTTCCTTTACACACACACACACACACACACACACACACACACACACACACACACACACACACACACACACACACACACACACACACACACACACACACACACACACACACACACACACACACACACACACACACACACACACACACACACACACACACACACACACACACACACACACACACACACACACACACACACACACACACACACACACACACACACACACACACACACACACACACACACACACACACACACACACACACACACACACACACACACACACACACACACACACACACACACACACACAAATTTAGTTTAAGCTTCTAAACTTTACTTTAAATTGGATTCACCTGTTCATGAGACACACATTGCATTATTTTTTATGTATCAGTATGCAGGGTTTATTTTATAAGGTACCTTTACATAAAGCGTCAAATCACAAAAATGGTTGTTTTAACTGTAAAACCTTACACCAGTGGTTCCCAACCTGGGGGCGATTTGGGTTATCAGGGGAGCAATAAATAAGTGGGGGGTGATGAGTATACAATGGGGGGGAATTAAAATAGTACTGAACTGTTTTTTTTCTGTCTTGATAAGTTGAAGGCTTGAGGGGGGTACATGATGAGGCAATCATCATTACAAATCCTGGATTGGATTCCAGATCCATTCTCGTTTGAAGCTGTGGATAAGCTTGATAACTCTTTGCAGACGGAGTTTATAGATCTGAAGTATGACTGTGAAGCGAAAATCATTTTCAAGCAGAGCAGTTACGAGTTAGCCTCGGCGAAGCTTATGCTCACACTATGCTTATGGACACTTATTCACAACAGTGGGGGAAAACTGAACCACTACTCCTCTCATCCCCGCCTACATATTTAGTTTAAAAAGGATTTAGTTCTGTTCTACAGCTCCTCACAAAACAAAGAAATAAGTTGGACATTTGCCAAAGGATACTTGTGCCTGAACTTGACAAACATAAAGCCGGATAGTCTAGCTTTAACTAGAAATCCAGCCATTTTAGCCTTTTAGAAATCCAGCCATTGAAAAAGTAAACAATAAAAGTTTTCAAACTTTCATTTATTTTTCAAATTTTAACTTTCCAATTTCAAAATCAAAACATGTATTCCTGCATTTTAAATGTACGTCAATGATCTTAGTTGTTCTTACAAAAATCTGTAAAGAATGCACATTTTTTTTCTATTTTACTTAAGAGTAGCAGATAAAACTGCTTTGGTTGTTTTTATATACAGTAATAAAATTGTTTAAAATAATAAAATAGCTTTGTTAATTACACTTTACTTGATATTAAAATTAGACATACAATGAAGAATGGGTACTTTCGTATTAGCCCGTCCATCGTTTTCGCCAACTTCGCCAAATTTCGCCAAAACGCGCCAAAATACGGGATTTCATCAGAATCGCCGAAAAACACATTTTTAACATCAGAAACATCTTTATAACATCAGAAAATAAAAATTAAAGTTTCTTGTGGTTGGGGGGGGCTGCCGCCCCCCCCAAACCCCCCCTGCCCTAACTATAACCAAACTCGTTGTGGGGGTATCAGAAACAGTAAGGATTCAGATAAAAGGGAATCGGTATTCTTGGATGTACCAAAACTACGGATATCACTCGGTAAGACACTAACTTACTTGCAAAATGGTCGATCCTACCACCGGTGATTCAAAACCGGCGATCCTTCCACCGGCGTTCATACGCAAAACATTGAAAGACTCTGGGGCTCGGCAAAATGGCGCTACAAAGTTCACCGTGGAACGACACGAAAGCATTTAGACTCCTACCTTTCAAATGCAGTCTTCGTTCTTACCTTGTAAACACTGTTGAATTTACGTTCAAAACAACCTGCGCGGTGCGCACACATTATTTCACCCATGGGCGTACCGATCCAAATTGCGCGCACTTGCGCAGCGATCGGAACGAGCATGATTTCGCTACGTTTTTCAGGGTTACCAGAATCAACGGTAGTGTTGCGGGGTTTACCAGACTTGGCGACTTATCGCCCCTGTTGGCGAATGGACGAGCTAATACGAATGTACCGAAGAATGAAAAGGGGGTGAAGGTGTTAGTCAACCTAAAGAAGGGGATAAGGTCCAAAAAAGGTTGAGAACCATTGCTTTACACCTTCTAGATGCTTTGTTACTTGACAAAAAAAGATAAATATGTGGTTTACTTTATTATCACTTGGCAAAATTTAGCCAAACATACCAGTTTGCAGACTCTAAATTTCTCTTAAACTCTAAATTTTTTTCTGCTGTTTGTTAATGTATCAGTTAAAACTAATGTTGGGGGAAAATAATGATAAAGTAATGAGGGAGCAGCAATAAATAAGTATTGCAAAGTTGCGACACAAACCCTAAATCCTGTCAGTATAAATGAAGGGAGAAACCAAATCTAGATTTTACTTGTGGAGAAAACTTTCAGTGCCCTTTGTTTAAGTAAGTATTAGCTTAAAACTTAGGCTAGTTTTCTTTACTATTTTTAGGTAATTTTGTTTTTGAAAATCTTTAGGAACTACATTTAATTTAAAAATAAAAAATAATTGGAGCTTTGTACCTTCATCTGTATCACCTTTGATTGATGTGGTCTCAGACTTCTCTTGTTTAGAATTTTCTTTAATATTCCTCTCGAACTTTTCTAAACACTTTGCACAAATGCCAAGTTCTTTACAGCAATTTGTACATACAGCATGGTATGCTTCTTTAACAGTTTTTTGTTCACATTTTATGCTAAAAAGAATAATGAAACATTTATTTCAAAGATGACTACATTTGACTTTTCTTTTTTCATCATATTTACTTACGTTGTAAAAAAATAAACATTACACATTATGAACACAATCTACTTTTATTTTAAAAAATAGTTAATTAGCTATAGTCTATAAGTCTCAAAATCAGCCAAGACTGGCCTACAAATAAACAACACTTTTAATGTGGTCAGCAAAAGTTTGGATTTTCACTATTTAGCAACACTTAATATTTTTTACAAAAGAGTTGTGCAATAGAATGGGTGTTTGTGGGTAATGGTAGGCATGGTGATCTCAGTTTACAGGTGCTTGATTTTTACAACAAAATATATAAGCAACTGAAATGATGAAGGCTTACACGGCTGGCGTCAATATTAATAAAAGTGTTCATCGAGCTGTTAAGGCCATGATCAAGGTGATGGTAAAAATCGAACGTTTCGACCCCAGCTGTGGAGGTCATCATGAGACAGGAATAAAAATTCTTCCATGCGAGTAGAAATTTCTACTTTCTTCAACTTAAACAATCTACTTTCAATTGGAAGAATTTTTAATCCTGGCTAATGATGACATAATAAATGATAACTTCATACTTTTAGTTACAAAACTTTAAAATTTGGTGAATTTCTGAGCAATTTAAAATTCTGAGGTCCATATCCTGATTCTCAATGAATTGCCCAGATTTGATTCAGGTCCTCTAGCGAAAAAGGTGATGGTTGCCAAGAACTGGAGACCAGCAAAATGACCACTGCTGTAGAGCAGTAGTCAAGTTGGTCACTGCTCTAATTGGGGGCCATGGTGGTGGTCCTGTATCAAATCTTTTCCAAGTCCTCAGCCATGATTGTAAACTAGAATGGATGACCAATTCTCATGGAAAACTCTCACCAAAGCTGAGCTTTCTATTTAATTACTTAAAATGGTACTTTTCCGTTAGCCGGGTGCAAATGTTTCCAGTAAATCAAACGTGAGCCAAGTCGCTAAGTAAAGTGAATGACATTGTAAGAAGTTTGGCGGAATTCTACATTATTTGGCGGTTTTTCGCTTGCGCTCGGATAACGGAAAAGTACTCTTAAAATATATTACTCTTTTTTTTCAAAAATTTAGGATTTTACAAAAACTTACCATTTAGCAGCAACAGTTAATGGTTTGTACTTCTTATACTTTATTTTCCATTGTATGATACCTTCGCATCTTGCACAAAGTGAATGAAATTCTTTTTCGTTTAACATTTTGATTGTCTGACTGTTAACATGCATATTGTTTTTAAATGCAAATGCATTTTTAAACTTTTGAGGTCTGGAACGTTTCAAATTACCTTTTTGAGAACTCATCTGATAGTTTTATTAAGGAAGTAGATTAAATTGAATTTATTACAAAAATTCTGGTGCGATATTCAAGTTCAACTTAAATTATAATTGGTAAAAATACCTAAAACGTGTGAAGAGCTTCAAATCAATAAGCAACAAACGATTTGTAAACAAAACGTAACTAAGGTCACAGTTAAATTCTAAATTATTTGAAGAAAATGTTTATTGTTGTACCAAGGCTGAACGGCTGAACTTGGTTGTGCTAAACAAAAAAGAAACTTAAAATGAAATTTGATTATTTTGAAAGTAAAAAATTTTTACCGGAATATTATTTGATCACCATTAGAAGAACTCATAGGGATTCAATTCATCCCTTAAAAAACGACCTTTCAGAAACAAAATAAACTTTTACTTAGTCTACTAAATCTTGAATGTGTTTATTTGTTTGGATTAATTTTGTTGTTTTTAGTTACACAGTTGTTTTGGATTTTATTTAATAGAGCGTAAAAAGTAATTAAAATCGGCAATATCCAGCGAAATAATCAGTTTTTAAATATTTTTAAATGTGCTGGATAAAAAATCTGCTTTTTTCTTTCACAAGTTTATTTTTCCTAATCTTTAATAGTATAAATGATAGTTAAACTTTGAAAGCACTTGAGATTTTGTTTTATTACTTAAACATAAGTTATATTAAATTAATAATTTCTTAATGCAGAGTATATTGCATCTGAATTTACTTTTATAGTCTGTTTTTATTTCCTTCCAGTCAGATTTGCATTTAAGTCAAAAATAGTTTTCCATGAAATATTAGCAGTTGGGTTTTTAATCATCTTCCCTTATTCACTTATTAGTACTAAATTGCCATTTAATATTCTATGAAGTTCATTTTTTACCTATTTTCTAGTTGGTTTAATGATTTCTCTAACGTTTGGAACAATTTTAAGAATCTGGGTCATGGCGACTTCTTGGTGAAGTGCTTTTGTGGTTCAAAAAGATGGAGAATATCGTAATAGGGTTTAGTTATATTAATGTTTCCGCTAAATATCACCATGCTCTTTTGGACTCCCAAAAGTAGAAATATTGCTAAATAATTTCAAACACATAGGTTAAAATATTTGGTTAGGTCAATAATTGTTCAGTTTATCAATAAAAATCAGAAAAATTTGTTGATATTTGAATACATGGTGTTATAAAGAGTAAAGTGATATTTAGTGGGGACGTTAACAGTATTGAACCCGTAATAGAATCAGGCACAGATCCGGTGGCACTATGGACAGTGCTCCCCCTCGGGAGTTCTCAAAATGAATAAAAACACTACTTTTATAAGTCTAATTTCAAAATTTTTTCTGGGGGAGGACCCCCCATTAGTACCACAAAGGGATCTTCAGTGATAATTTTTAGGACATCCCCAATATTTTGACATATTGGGTCAAAAAGTTAAGGTAAAAGTGTTGAAAAGTGACCCCCTTAGACTGAAAACGTATCTGCTAATGAGTTAAAACCCTACTTTTTCTCGTCAAATTTCAAATTTTTTCTGGGGGAGGACCCCCATACCCCCAATGGTACCACAAGGGGATCTTGTCTTAAAAAGTGCCCCCCCCCTTTTGGAGCCGTGCTGGATCTGCACCTGAATAGAATTTAGGGTTGCTGTACTATGCATTGTGAGCTAGGAAGAATCAATTATTGCATAAACTCCCCATCCCTTGGCGATTGGCCCAGATTGTTAAAATTAACTTTTAACAAATATATAATTTTGTTTTATAAAACTACAGAAAGAGATCTAAGTACTTGGGGATTAGCTGAACACAAATCTCACCAATTGGAATTGCCTGGCAACATTTTTATTTACATTTAAAAAAGATTACACAGTAATGGACCCTTTATCTGGAAACCCAAAATCTGGAAAGTCCCGAAATGCGGCTCGGGTTCAGAAATTGTTTTTTATATTTGAAGAATTTTTAGTGAATAAATGCTGCTACGATGCGCAATGGTTGCCCCGCTCCTTTTGTGACATCGTCTCGGTGTGGAATGGGACGATTCGATGCGTCCATTTATTGCGCTGGCCGACACAGCCGAATCGTCCCCGCACTTAAACAGCTGTACCAAAATCAGCTGCTGCTTCGGTGTCGGTTTTGCCACGACAACCCACGTGCTCGCAGGAATTTTTTTGCTGGTTCCGTTTCAATTGGCACGGACTATGTCGTTTCAGGGGGTATTAAGGTTTTACTAAAGCAGCTAATGGCATTATTCACAGCCACTTAACCATTGGTTAAAGAAGGATTCCACCAATCAGTGTCAGCAAATAGCACCTTTTATCTCCTTAGCTGCTTGTTAACCACTGGTTAAGTGGCTGTGAATAATGTCATCAGTCTTTAATGGTGTTTTTTCTGGAACGAACCCGAAATCCGAAAATTCCGAAATCCGGGATGATGTCGGCTCCGAGCTCGCCGGATAAAGGGTCAGTTACTGTAAATATAAAAAGTAACACCACTAATTAAGATATTTTGTTATTTACATTGATATTTGCTTGGTTTTGGGGGATATATTAAAACATTCAGCACTTGTATCCAGCTAATCTTGGTTGTGCATTTTGTGGAGGACGTATCAATAACTCTAATACAAACCAGCACAGTGAAGCATTTTCTAATTTAACAGTCAGGTGCTTCTAGTATTTGTTTTTTGGCTGGTTTAAAGATAAAAATTCCTTTATATCCAGAAAAAATTTCCTCTTTAATAGGTTTCTCCTTTGCAAAGGAAGTGATTAATTTTGTTCTTGCATATGTTGCCCCTATTTAGATCTTTTATAAAAACAATAGTTTTTTTTATCATCATTAATATTTTCGGTTCTTACGTATTATACCGTCGACCATACCGCTTAATCAAAAACATTATCAAATCCTATTGACTTTTCTATTGATGCTGAATTAGACGGCCACTGAACGGTCGACGGGATAATACGTATGTACAGTATTTTCTATTAAAACATCATCCACTTATTGTTAGTCCTTAGTTCACAAATAGAAGATTTAAGAAATTTAAAATTATAATTTAAAATTTCTTAAATCTTCTATTTGTGAACTAAGGCTAGTTAAAAATCATAAAGGATCAGCAATAAGTGGATGATGTTTTAATAGAAAAATGAACAGTTATGTAATTGAAATGTGTTGTGGTTTACAACTAGGCTGTGAAATATTGAATTGCTTTATATCATGCTCTTTTATACTTTCTAATAAGAAATTTATATTTTATTTAGTATATCTGAGTCGTCAAATCACACAGAATCGTAGTGGTTGTTCTGGAGATGTTCCCCCAAAGAAGTATTTCTGTGACCAATGTTCTTACTCTACCTCCAGGCTACCTTATTTAAAGGAGCATTTAAACAAGCACTTAGGCATTCAGCCATTTGTTTGTCCAATATGTGGGAAAGGCTTTACAGCGAAGAGATCTATGCAGAGGCATCACTTAATACATGAAACAGAACATTAATTTCTAATATAAAACCATGTTGAAAAGAGTAAACTTCATGCAATTACCCATGTGAATTTATAAACCTATACTCCTGTTCATAAAAAAGGCAACACCAAGAAGGAATTGTCCGTTTAACTTGAAATTTTCAGCGTGTATTCATTATGGTTTGCTTTTCAAATGATATCAAATTCAGAGCTACAACGCATGTGCAAGCTGAGCAATGTCTTCTAAATCACTGATTTAGTCATATATGGGGGGTTGTAATGGGACGTTAAGGAGTTGTTAGAAGATTGTCTGCCGTTGATTATCTTGTCATTAGATGTAATTATATCCCTTAAACCTTAAAGGATGTCATATGAATATTTAACCGAGTTTAAAAAAGGATTAATATTGGCCTCCAGGAAGGGTGTTTTCACACTGTGTTACCTCTGCTCAGATGAAGGGAAACAGGACAATTTTGTGATATGGGTGTGAAAGCTGAGGTCCAAAGATTGTAAGGCGAGTTGAAAATTGGGGGTCTGGACCCCTCATAGTCACATCAGCATGGGACGAAAAAGACTTCATTCGCATGGAGTGCCGGTTAACTGAGCCACTTTTCGACATGTTTCAAATTGTTGGAATACTGCTAAAAGTCTATCATTGTCTGCTCCATCAGTTAATCGGTCATCATTGCACCAAAATTCACCAAGTATTGTTTTTTTACAGCTCTCCAATGATGGAATTCCATCAGTGCATAAAGCTACCATGGGATCTAGAAAAAATAGTTTCGCATGATTACTGATAAGAAGTGGTCCTTTTTAGCAAATCCCCCTTCAATTTTGGTTGACATGACACCTAAATGGGGTTTGGACGCTATGCCGAAAATCGCCATTTTGGAGTGTTTTATCTTGAGTCTGTGGTAAAGAAGGGAAGTGTTTTGACTTGGAGTACTATAGGGTACCATGGGAAACCTCATTAGATAAAAAATGAGGTCAATCTCGTTTCTTAAAAAATTTTCTAAAATTTTTTGAGCGAAAAGTTATACCCTACCTTTAAAGCAATCCTGAAGCTGTAATTCATCAGAACAAATCCTGTACACGTTTTTTGGAATGTTCCAAACTTCCATTGCATTCAATAAAAACAGTTTCTTTCTCGACAAACTTCTTCATCCGAAATTTCACCTATGGAGCTTGACTAAAATTTGGTTGATTTGTCCTCATACTCAAAATGCTTGTTATGTTGCCAATATTGGCAAACTTTGGGTTTGGGATGAATCTTTAATGAAAATCACCTCCTCAGTCAAAATTTCAATCTGATTGATTCTATGACCTGTCGTATAGAGGCTCTCAGCACGTATGGAAGACATTTGTATGGAACACTGATTTTCGATATTTAATTTTACTCCTTTGTTTTGAAAATTTTATCATTTATTTGCCATCTACAAAGATCCCTTGCTGTGTATATTTTATCAAAATCTAACAAGTCCTTCATGGTGTTGCATTTTTTATGAACAGGAGTATATAAGTGTGTTGTTGATTTTAAAAGTGGATTTGGTCTAAAAATTTGTGTCTATTTACACTGTACTGACTTGAGGTAATTCAATGCACTTTGAAGTATTTCTTTAACAATTACATTTGAATTTTCAGCTTTAAAAAGTATTTATTTCTTCAATGGAGAGTAACCTTAGTTCGCTTTCAGAATCAGCAATGTATTTATCAGTATTTCCTATTGTTATGCATTTATTTTGAACCTGCCTACTAATAATGTCGATGAATTTGTTGAAATGTTTGTTGTGCAAATATATTTACATACCTTAGTAAATACCATAACCCTGACAGTGAGTTTGTCTATGAGTTTAAGAAATAATAGCAAATAAATTATAAAAAATTTGGATAACTAATGTATTTTTTCTAAAAGAACCTTTTTAAAGCATTACTAACTTCATATATTTCAAAATTTCAGGTAATACTAGATGTGAAGTTGTGTCTTTTTTTATTAGATTTTACCTCATTTACATAAGGGAACGTACCCATACTACGTGACCCGTTCAGGGGAGGGAGGGGGGTCTTCAAAATACCACGCTTGGTCACAGGGGGGAGGGGGGGCCTAGGGTTTTGTCACGTAGTCAATTTCCTCTTGTCATTACGACAAATTTAAGCCAATTTAATTAGTGAAATTAGCCAAATTATTAATTGAATTTATACAAATCAAGCCAAATTAAGTTTTTTAAACTTTCTGTTTGCAAAAAATGATTGAAAACTGTATTTATGATTTACTACGTGAAAACTAGAGGGGGAGGGGGGTCTTGGCATATACTACGGATGGTCACCAAGGGGGGGAGGGGGGCCAAAAATAGTAAAAAAGGGGTCACGTAGTATGGGTACGTTCCCTAAGGGGATTGTATGTATATAATTATGCTATTCAATTCAGTTTTCTGTTTATATATTGTTAAGTTCTTAGTAGAATTTTTTCTACAAAATTTTACTTGTATATTTTTATAAATTTGTACTAAATTAATGTAAAATATTTGATGATTTTAAGATTCGGTTAAATTTTTTTCTTCATTGATACAAAAGTTGTAATTTTAAAAGTGATTCACTTCTGTAATTTAATGAATTATTTTTTATAAAACAATAGCTTTTATTTAAGAATTACTACTTAAATTTATTCTTTACTTGAACATTAGTTATACTGTGAAGTAGTTAAGTTTATAGGTAGTTAATTTTATCAAGTATAATTTTAGGCATTTCATATTTTAGTGTACATAGAATCTTCTTAAAATAGGTTAAAACCTCCTAACTGTTAGTTTATACCTGGTTGGTTTGGTTTTTGTTTGAATTGACCTTGTTATCGGATTTTATTTTCAAACTCTTACAAGTCTTTTTACATATTGATACTCTAAACCAGGGATGGCGAACCTTTTTCGTTTAGTGCGCCATTTATGGTACGGTTTATGATTTTCAGGTCTCAAGTGTGCCACTTGTTATTATTTTAATAAATTATCTTTAAACCCTTGGAAAATTAAATCCGCCTTTGAGGGTCGATAGTTTAGAACAGGAGTTTCCAACATTTTTTGGTAGAATTTGCATTTTCTAGAATTTAATCTAAAAAAGTTGTCAATAATGAAGTTCCAAGTAAAGGGGGTCTGGGGGGTCCTCCCCAGACAATTTTTGAAAATTTGACCCTAAAAACATGGTTTTGAACTAGTTTTTGGTGCATCTAGTCCGAATTTTGGACACGTTTTTAGGTAGGATTTTGATTGCCATGAGTATTATAAAAAAGTTGTGAATAATAAAGTTTCAAGTAGAAAAGGGGGGTTTGGGGGCACTCCCTCAGAAAATTTATGAAAATTTCACTCCAAAAAACTGGAATTTAACATGTTTTGGTATACCTTGTCCAAATTTCGGAAGGAGGGCACGGCCTCTTCGCCTCCCCCCATTTTATATACGCGTCCTTGCGTCAAGTAATCAGGCTCCTTTTGAATCCATGATTTCGTTTTCTAACGGCCTAATGTCAGTCGGGGCGGTGTGATTTGCTTATATAAGGGCGGTTGTGATTTGCTTACCTTTGCTGACAAAAGGGGAAGAGGGGGTCCAAAATGATCAAGAAAATGGGGTTATAAAATATTTGAAAGGCCCAACGGCACCTAAGATGTGAGTGGGGGGTTCGGGGGTCCTCCTCGAAAATTTTTTGAATTTCAGCAAGCTAAAAAGTGTTCTGAAGCTGGTTTTGATGAGTTTTCAGGTAGTAGGAAACTCTGGTTTAGAACTAAAGTTTTTTTCTGTCATTTTCAGTGAATGTCGCGTGCCACCGAAATACCGGTCGCGTGCCACCCAGTGGCACGCGTGCCATAGGTTCGCCATCCCTGCTCTAAACAAATTGATTAACTCTAAACAAAATCTTATATAGACATATGATTGAAACATATTGATAAACAATAAACAAAATCAACAACTTGAGCAGCATTATGAAGTACTTAAAAACCCAAGAACATGATCCTAACTGCCTAATGTACAGATACAGTGCAGCTTTGGTTCAAAACTTTTTGTTCAAAAAGTTTCATACTTCAACAATTGTTAATTTCTTGTGCTGAATGCATGAAGTTTTAATTAAAAACTTGGTGAATTTGTTCACTTTTACACAACTCTCATAGCATAGAACTGAAACCGCAATATTGAGAATTCCTCATATCTGTAGCTGTCAAGAGAATTGTCTACAATCTACAGTAAAATCCCGTTATAACAAACTTAACTAGACCTTCTTCTTTTGTAATTTCTTCATTTGTAATGGAAATTTCGGTGTAAAGGTATTTTGATAATTGAGGTAAAAATGGTTGGGGACTTTCAGGCCTTTTGTAATAATGGGATTTTTCATTGTGTCGGTATTCTTTGTAACAGGATTTCACAGTACATTAAGCAATTTTTTTGTAAAGAGTTAGCATGTTGGGATGTATGAAAAAGATAATGGTACATCCAAAAGCAAAGTGAAAAAATTCAAGAGTTGCAGGTCAGCCCCTAAACATTTTCAATAGTTGATCTCTGGGTAATGCTAGAGAATAAAACCTAGAAAAGTCATTACACCTATCTACAAGTCTGATGAAGTGAAAACGAAAAATTATCCATGGGCTTGAACCAAAAGTGCTCAAGTAATCAAGCTGCACTGTTATTTAAAATTTCAAACTAACCCCTCTTTTCACTTTATTTTCCAAACCATGTTGCTTGCATAACTAACAGAACTGCCAACACTTGCTAATCTCAACGTCTTGTTTTTCTAGCATTGTTGCTCGGAAGAACCAACCTGTATGACTTCCCCAGCCTCTTTGAATCGAAATCCCGACACCACAGTAATCTTCTGCGTTGGAGCTGCGAACCGGCCAAACGACACCGCTGCAGTCTCTGCCCGTACTCCACTAACAACTCGAGCCACCTCCAGATTCATCGGGTAACACACACTGGAGAGCGACCTCACAGGTGCGCTCGCTGTGGCAAAACCTTCTCCCAGAGGAGCAGTCTGAGGAGGCACATCTCATGCCATATTGATATGGCTATAAATGTATGACCAGAGTTTAACTTTCCATGTCATATTTCTCAGTTGGTAAGGAGGAAGTAACAGTTTGAATACTTCCATCTAATGGTCAGGTAGGGGCAGTTGTTCATCAATTTGTAAGTTCATTGAATAGTTGTTAGTAGCATTTCTATTATGGATGCTGTGTCTTAAAATCAGATTTTGCAGAGCTGCGTTTTATCACTTGATACAGATTCGAATTGTCATTGGTTTCTGGAGTTTTTTTTGCAGTGGGGGCTGTGTAAGGTACAGGGTAAGAAAGATTAAATAGATAGGAACCCTTTAATATTTACGGTCTGAAATCTTACATTGAATGCACCTATCATGAAATTGTATTCTTTGGAACCTTTCTTTTGAATGTTGACACCAGTCTTTATTAGAGGCGTTGTTAATTACTAGACTTTGGACATATCAGCCAAATTTTAAAATTACAAGGAGTGATTCCAAACAGATATCTCTAAAGTGAGGCTAGTGAGCATCTCTAGCACGAATTTTACATTTCATTAAGGATGAGTTAGTCAAGTCTTAGCTGTTGGAGTAACTGAGCCGGGCCCTTAGGGCTTGGAAGTAGTAAATGTGGATTTTGCAAAAAATTTGGGTTACTCCTGATTTCAATTAATAAATGGGTAAGATGAAATAGCAGGGTTTACTAATATCTTCCAATTAAGGATTAGCCTATTCAAACTATGGTTATTGAATTGAGTTCTTGACAGATCTGGAAGTTGGATTTTAAGTTGAGTTGTTTTAGCCTCTCTTTTGATAAAATTTTTAATTCTTATGCTTCTACTTAATCTTTTATAAACAAATACCAATGAAAACAATAGTAGTGTGTGACTTTTAATTTTCCATGTTTAAATCTACATTTTAAAATACAGTAGAACTCCAATCATCCGAACTCCGACTATCCGAATCGCCGATTATCCGAACTCAACTGCTTTCAGAATTCCAACCTACGCTTTTAAACTTCGTATCAGTGCTTGAAAATATAAGATAGAAGTTCTTTAAAAAAATTAATGAAGGCAGAAACAAACAAATATTTAGAAGTTAAACGATCAAATATTTAGATGCCGTTTTTATAAGTAGTTTTTGCAGCTAAGATGTATGGAAAACCATATTTTGGGTACGGTTCTTTGTGTAAAAGATAAGATCCTAGCTCAAATGCTTGGTTGTCCAATGTCCATACTGTAAAGCAAGGAACGGTTGGCTAATAACTCTACAGACTCTTTTTTAGGGAAAAATCCAATTATCCGAATTTTTGATTATCCGAATGGGGTCCGGTCCCAATTGATTCGGATAATTGGAGTTCTACTGTATATTATATAATTTTTCTATTATTTTTATTCTTATGCTTCTACTTAATATTTAATTAAAGTGTCACTTTTGCATATATACAGCTTTTTTATATCACAGCATTTTAAAAATAAAAAAATAATGAATGCAGTGAAGTATGTAAAGAATGATTGTATTGCTCGTGCAAAATACTTACATAAGAACATGGTGGAGTAGGAAGAAAAATAACTTCACTATTTTCCTCAGATAATTTTCTATGCAATATGCTCAGCACATCCATTTTCATACTGTAGTGATTACATGTGAAGGCATTTACAGCCCTAAGTACAAATTAAAACAAGTACAAACATTAATATCGAGAAAAGTTACTCTTAGTAACTATAAATCCCTATACCTTTAAAAGTATGTTAAGTGACTTAATAGTTCACTTTTTATCTTTCCTTAAAAGGAATTCAGGATGTCATTCCTAAGTGTAAGAATTAGTGATTTTTATGTGGCATCTAATGTCCATATTGTGTGTATTTGTGTAGTAGCTAGTAGGATTTTCAATCCACTGTTGAAGTAGGATACTGCTTGAAGCAGCTGTCTTTGTCATTAGGTATTTTACTGTGCAGCTGTTCTATGCTTTTGTGCTTTAAGCCAAGTTGGAATTTTAAATGCTTTTAATTGCTAAAAGCAATTTTTTGGCACTCTAAAAATATCAGGGTTTTGTATTAGGGTTTAGTCTGTGATCATTGTTGATAGTTTTAGTTTTAAAATGTTTTAATGATTATATGATATAAAAGTTTCAATGCTTTTTCATGTATATTGATACTAAATGACTCGTGTTCTTTAAAAAGTAGTTGTAACACAATGTAGGAAACATTTGTAGAGTCGAATTACTTTCTATTTTTGGACTTCAAAATGTTCTGATCATTAAATGAGAAGCCTTGTTTTTTCTTTTTCAATTAAATCTAACAGTGCAATTCAAAAATTTGGAACCATTCTGTCAGATAAAAATAACCTAATAATTGGTTTGTAAATTGTTTCATTTACTTCATTTACCATGTATGAACATTATATATATTTTCAGATATGAAATGATTTAATTATTTAAACAAAGATGAAGTGGGATTATGTTGTAGGTGTCCCATTTACAACTAGTGTTTCAGTAAATATACATTCTCACTTTTTCAAGACAGTGTTTTTAATCTATATTTTTTCTAAAAGCAAAAAGAAATTTTTTAGTGCTAGAGGAAAATAAATAAATTCAAATGAGTGGTTGGGTAAAAGAATAATGCTTTTTAAGAGTACCTGAGATTACTTCTACCTCACAATAAAGTATCGGAACTTAGTTCCAGCCTTAAACAACTGAGTACCTGCTTTGATATCAACAAATTATTTGGTTAAGATATTGTAGTAATATGATATCAAAAATCAGAAATAGATTCTTTTTCTATTTGTTATATGATGGAAAATTTAAATAATTTATACTTTTATTGTTATGGAACTTAGAACCAATCAATTACTGATTTTCGTTTAAAATTAAACATAAATAGATGAGTGAATTATATTTTGAAATGCTCAATAACTACCTATGCAAATAATAAAGGTATGCCTTAATTAACGAGTAGTACCTTTCTGTGTGTATTACAATGAACTCAATATTCAATTCACTCTTGTGCCTAGGTACAATATTGAATGAACAAACCCGATCATTTCATTTTTAGGTATATGATTTGGAAATCAAAGCACTTTAAAAAAGAAATTTATAGTTTTTCTCTGGGAAAAATAATGTAGATTTTCTGTAAAGTATATTATGCTATGTACTATTTACAGTAAAACATTGAAAAATTTCTAATTGATGGCATGTAACACCAATTAATTGAAAGTGTTGTAATAATATTTCAAACAACACCAGCTATCCTTATTTAAAAAATTTATGTTCTGCTGTACGAAACTAGGCCAAATTCAAAATCTACACCATTATCTCAGTCTTTATAAAATTGTTTTATAAAAAGTGTTTTCACGAGTTGAAACTTTCATTACCTTGTAATATACTGTTATGCTTATAAAATTTGGTTTAAAACTAAAGTAGCAATTTTTTAACATGTTATACAAGAGAAAATGCTATAGTCGTGACATTGCCTTTGTGGATTGAATTTCAGCTGCATCCTTTTGAAATCACAATTTTTACTACATTGGGGAAGTTTTTTCTTTGTTTAATATTCCTCATTCCAGTTTATTATTTTGTCTTCCATATTAACATAACATCTTCATTTTAATCCCAGATCAGGAACTAAAAGTGATCAAAGGATAATGGAACATAAAAGTATTTTCCCATTTACTCTGGAAAACTATTTCATCCTTCTCTTTGTAGTTATGTACCAGTAATACTATTGATACTTTAAAAAATTGCTTATTGTTCTCGTTAAATAGTTATTGAGTTTCATTGTTATGTATTACTTAATCATTGTCTTGAACTTTGTTACAGAATTTATAATATAATTGAATTCCTTTTATTTTAATGACAATTTGAAGTATGTATATCAAGTTCTCTGTTTTGAATAATACACAATGAGTTTTAAATCAGCAATTTACAAACTTTTCAGCCTAGAGAAATCTTAATATATATATTTAGTGATAAATGATCTCCATCAAATACTTATTTATATTTTTTATTGTGTTATTTGTATGCTGTGTAATTTGTTCTGTTAATAAATTATATGAAACCATTTTTTTACTATTTATTAAATTTTCTCAAAATATAAAACTTCTGTTAAATTCTGACCCAACATACATAAATTTAATTTACAAATCACTCAAGCACCTATAGATTTATATACATCACCACCATTTCTCATAACGTATGTTTTCTTGTTTAACTCCAAGTTTAAGTAACCAGTTAGCCACTTCATCTGTCATATTAGAAGGACCACATATGAAGCACAAAGTTTTTTCTACTTCTAGTGTATTGAGAGAATCTGCTACATTTTGTTCACCTATTCGGGAATCTGAAATCACAATCATATAACAACCTGCTACTAAAATAAAATATAAATGATTGATAATAAATTGAAATTAAATGGATGCAGTAAATAAAAGAAACTTACAATTTATACCTGAACTTGGAACACAATCTAATTGACGAGTGACAAAGTATTTACATGACAGGGTAGGATGTTCTTCTTCTATAGCAGTAAAAGTATCCTGGAAATAAGTGTAAGATGAGTATTTAAATTGTGTAGTTTTATGAATTGTACAGTTAAGAACCGAGAAGTTTTATGAAGCATAATAATGAAGTCTCCTTTAACTCATCTATCGGATAATTTTGTTTTTGGGAAAGTTCACTTAAGTATCCTTTTAAGAAATTGTCATTAAGACCTCTTCCAACAGTATTAATAGCTTATAACTGTCTTTAAAATGTTACAGTAAAGGCTTAATTAGAAATATTAATAACACGTTGAATTTGAAAGTTAAGCTATTAGCCAACAAAATTTAAAAGGAGCTTTTAACATATTTTTAAAAAAGTTCCAGTCGTGTTCTGAAAATATTTCAATAATTTTTATTTCGGTGTTGTATATTTTTTATTTTATTACATCAAGGTAGGGGTTAAAAAAGAAAGTGAATATAAGGAGTTTAAACCAAATTTACCTAATTGTTTGAAAAAACTAGAAACAAAATTTTTACAAATTAATTTTTGTTAAGATCTCTTATAAAAACACTTTATTTTGATTTGCCTTACTCTGAACACAAGCTCTTCTTCAGTACGTGCACTGTACAGCAAATGGACTTTTCCAGGGCATTTTGCAGATTCTCCTTGGAACTGGGCTGACAGGAGAAGGTCTCTGTACTCACATAGAATGGACACTAAAGGATTGATTCCCACACCTCCTCCTACAAGCAGCAGGTTAGAGTCGGCTTCAGAGGGGTTGGCCGTTGGGTCATAGTAGAAATCGCCTCCTACTCTGATATCTACTTCTTGTCCTGGATGACACTAAAATAATGTAAAAACTGCGCATTTACAAATAATCATAAAAAAGATTGTTATTTTAGTTTAACAGCAAAAAATAATAACAAAAAATTACTAGAATTATGTTTAAAATTAATTTCTTTACTAAAGAAATATTAACAATAGTGAGAATTAAAACTGAACTTGAAGATAAGTAATGAATTATTGCTTGCACTTAGCATAGAAAGAAAAGAATACAGACCTTTTTTAAAAAATATGTTAGTTCTGTTAACAGAATATAAGAGTAATACATTTAAAAATTACCATATGTTTCATCTTCCTTATATAAGTTTCAGTTGCCTAAATGTTTTGACATTGGTGAAATGACATTATACTGTTGCGTTACAGAGTTGTTGAAGCCTTGTTGGGCTTCGAGCCTGTAGCTGGTCAAAAAAATTTGTATTTGTATTTGTATAACTTTCATTTTAGAGAAATCTTGGTGTATGTTGAGTTGTCTGATTGGAATAATACTGAAAGAACTTCAAATAAGCAATCTACAAATTTTCAGCTTTGAAAAACGTTTCTATACTTAGTACAGGACATAAAATTTTAATTATAAATGCAGTGGCGGCTCGTCCATAGGAGCACAAGAGCACGTGAACACCCACTGAAAAAGTAGAACAAAAATCGAATATAAAGATAAATAAATAATCAATGGAAATTTATTCTCAATTTCTTTTTTATGCTTAGAATTATGTTTCTTCCCCCCTTCTCTCCTCAATAAGAAAAATTTACTACTGGAAACGCGAAAGAAATCGAAAAAAGACTGAACTCTTATTTTTCTTTCCCTTTTCGCACATGTGAGCGAAAAAAATATGAGAATCCGAGGAAACCCCGACCGCTCGCCGGAGATCATTTGAGCTTACGGCAACGCGCAGGAGATCTCCGTTAGCACAGATTTAGTGTGCCGAGGCTTTCACTTTTGAGGTACAGCTTTCTTTTTTGACGTCTGATAAAAGTGATTTTATGGGCTAATTGGAAAGTATGAGTAAGAACACTCTTTAAATACAATTTGAATATTTTCATCAAAATATTTTAATACTTTTGTTATTAAATAGGATGTTTTTTAAATGATGGCTTTAAGTAAAATTTCCGTGTTTGAATTTAAGCATCTGTATTTTTCTCAATTGCCACTGGAAAAAAAGTTGAAATAAACCTCATCTGACCATTGTCCAAGTTACAGAAGGAAAAGAAAGGGACTTTAAAAGAGAATTTAAAGATGACATAAATGGATTAAATTAATGGAAATTTTATTTTTTATATAATTGGTGTGAACACCCTATTAATTAACTCACGAGCCACACTGTATAAATGTAGTAGCCATGCTAAAATTTTTACCCAAGTTTGGATTGGGGCATTAATCTGAGTGTTTCTTTTCTGAGTTTGATTTGAAACACAACATTGTAAACCAAAAAAAATTACTCAGTAAAATTTAAATCATAAATATTTAATAGCCCATGGCAAGTGGAAATTTAGTTACAAGTTTTGATGTAGCAATGATAAAAATTTAGATGCACTATACTGTAAATTTTTGAAACAATATTAAAGCATGTACAAAATCAGTTATTAAATTCTAACCGAAAACATAAGGAATTAAAAACAGTAAATTTTCTACAACTTGCCATAGAGGAAATTAGTAAAACATCAAATACTAATGTAGTTATTGTGTTATTCTTTGTAAATGTACAGATAAATATATTTTAAAGTGATGATACAGATTGAAAAAAATTCTTTTTTCCTATACTCACTGAATTGTGTACCCACATAGTAGGCGGAAATTTGCCATACTTTACAGACAACTCTAAAATGCCTTTTTCTTTAGCATCATTTGGTGGGGATGTCATGCTATAGCCAGTGACTTCAGGTATGTTGGGTGCATAGAAGTCAACCCTTTGAAAGAAATTCCATTTTCTTACACCAAAGTAAAAATTTAGAAAATAGTTTTAATTTTATGCAAAACAACCTCATTTATCCAGATTCACCTGAACCAAAGGCAATAAAAAATCTGAGTAATGAGCAAAACTCCTTAGTTAAGCATATTTACTATTTAATAAAGAAAAAAACCTTTATTATATAAAAAAATTACAAAAGTACAGTAAAGCACCGTTTATACGTCTTTCAAGGGACCGACGTAAAACGGCGTATAAATGAAAAGACGTATAATTGAAAACAATTTTAATTATTTGAATGAATTGGGACTTAGCGAAAACGACGTATAAATGAGAGACGTATAAACGGTGCTTTACTGTAATTGTTTAGACAAAATAACTAAGACTAAAATTATACATATTATATTTTCAATAAAAATTAATTTAACGTAAAATTTAAAAACTAATTTTAAATAGAAATATACTAATAGCCAAGAAGCACTAAGGTATTAAAACTCAAATCTAGGGGAAGAGGTACAGTGAAGAATGTTCCCAAAATAGGAAATTTTAGTCAGGCAGATAGTTTTATACCAAAAACATCCCTGTAAAGTAGTTGCATGATCATAAATAAAATTTGTAATTTATGTTAAAAAACAAATTATCAGTATAAAACTCAACATGATAGTAAAAAAATAAAGTTAAAACTTTCACATGGCTTATTTAACTATAAGTCTTGGCCTTAATATATAAGGGTCTTAAAAATCAAGCTTAGTTCCAAAACCAGCATTCTCTAAGTTGATATTTTTTGCATCTAAGAATATCACACTAAAAACATTTTCAAAATTACTAAAGGTAACATCTTCAGATTTTCCATATGAAGCTTAAATGTTCTCATCTAAAAATCTATTTGTTTAAAAATAAAATACAACACCCTACTTAAAGGTCAAGCAGGGGGTTACAGCTAAGCAATAAGGTTGCAACTATGTAAGGTTGAAGAAAGCTAGTTTTGCATCTAAACCTGCCATAATAAAACTTCTAAAAATTTTAAAAGGAATCAATAAAATACTTACCATTGCCCAGCTTTAAAAGAAAATCCTGATTCCTTTACACAGAGTCTTAGAATTTTTATAGTAGGAGAAGCATCAAATACATCTAAGATAACTGCATTGTAAATTTTCTAAGTAAAAAATAAAAACAATAAACACATTTTTTTCACCTTTAAGTATATGACTTTAAAAATGTATGATACATTTTTAAAATTTATGATATGATTATCCATTTTAATTTAGAATACAATCCATACATATTGTATTATTTTAATATTTTTAGAGCTATAGTACAATACATGTAGGTTCAAATACATTTAAAATGCATATGTATGTTTCATAATGAATAAAAACTAACAACTGAAATAAAAATGATTATATGGCTACATTTATATTCTTTGGCGAAAATCTTAATGTATAAATAAAATGCACACAAAAAAATTTCGTTATCATATTTGGTCAGACACAGAACAGGGTGGACTAGTGCCTTCCTTGTAGTATTCTTCCCACACATTCTTATTTTGACACTTGTGTGCCAGCTTTTCTCACAGTTAACAAGGAATTCAGTTTTCACCAATTCACAGCCGTATTAACCATCGTGGTTTAACCATGGATTGAAGGATCATCCGCAATCCATCACAATCCTGGTTTTCACATTCTTTACTTGTGTCAATGCAATGATTTATGAAGAATTTTTTTAAAAAGGAGGAATTATCATCTACTCTAAATGTATAAGCCACAAAATTTGTGTAAGATTAATGCATTTTTTGAAATTCCCTTAAACCCTATCTTGGACAATGTCAAATGTACTGGTGTATTTTCTTAACAGTCACACCTGACCTAATGCGATGGAGTGAAATGTAATGCTGCAAATGCACTATGCTGTAAATTATTTCAATGTTCTAGTTCTATTCACCTCAGTACCCTTTCTCAGCTTATTCCCCATTCGATACAAAAGCAGAGAATTTAAGAGGCAGAACACATTGGTCAGGAGAATAATATGTCATAAATGGGCAATTCCAGTATTTTTTTTATTTTAAAAAATATTGAATAAACTAAATTTCTTTGAAACTTGTCATGTTGATTTTTGAATTTAGATATATTTCCTTTACTGGAAAATGCATTTTCTGTTTTAAAAAAATGCTGGTATTACTCACTACCACATTGAAAGTTCTTGCACCTGTTTTTACCTTGAAATATAAAAAGAAGAAAATTTTGTGTCGGAGATTGAAACATAAAACGTTGAAAAGCCTGATAAATTTTACAGTTTTTAAGGGATTTTTCTTCATATAAAGTTTTGAATTTATGCTACCCATTTTCTCCCCACCTAACACAAATATTCATAACCTATATCTATCCATCACTATATAAAGGTTAGTTATGAATTATGAAAAAGATTTGAAAATACATTTTTATTTTAAGATATCCATGACCTTATTAACATTATCTTAAGAAATATCAGGGTTGGCCGGTTTAAACCATTTGGTTTAAACCATTGGTTTAAACCATGGTTTTTTTATGGTGGTTTTTTTACCAAAAAAACCCCTTGGTTTTTTTGGTTTTTTTAGAAATTATAAAATATTTTCAGGATTTTTTAAAGAAAGTGTTATTAAGTATAATCTTTTGCACAAAATTAAAAGGTCAGATTTATCAAAAAATTGACATTTTAAGGTGATTAAAATTCAGAAATCTTTTAATTTAATGGTTTTAATTATTGAATTCTCTCTAATCTTAACCTTAAATGCTTAAGTTAAACTTATTATATGTTGCAAGAGATAGTTCATTTATGAATTTCCTTTAAAATGAAGCATTATTTCAAAGAGTAACTAAAGATACACAAAAGTTATCTGTTTTTCACTGATAAAATATGGCTTGGATTTTAATTAATTGATAAAACCAATTTGTCTTATTTGTCAGTCATAAAAACCAGTTGGTTTTTTTACTAAATTAATAAAAACCGTTGATTTCTTTAATGATAAAAACTAAAAACCAGTTGGTTTGTTTATAAACAGATAAAAACCAGTTGGGTTTTTTTATTAAATTAATAAAAAACCGATAATTTCCCTAATCGGATTAATTATCTCAAACATTTATCCAATTTCAATTAACATTAGTTGCTTACATTTCCCTTTTATTTATTTAAAAAATAAAATTTTCTCTTTCTAAAGAAATTTCTTAAGTTCATAAATTAATCCATATATAATTAAGATAAATAATTTGATTATTTCAGTCATTTATCCAAGATAAATTAACACTGATTTTTATTCACTACAATAATATTAGATATTCAAATTAATTCAATTATTCAATTTAAAAACAAAAATTATTTTTAAAACAAATTAATTTAATTTTAATTAATTAATTGAAATATACAAATCATTTATCAATTATAAACAACCCCTGAAATAAATGTCTCATTTACAACTCAATTTCAAACATCACTGCTAAAATAACTTATTCTGAAAAAAAATTCTAAAAAAACTTGGTTTAAACCAAAAAAACCTGGTTTAAACCAAAAAAACCCGGTTTTTTTGGTTTTTTTAAAAAAACCCGGTTTTTTGCCAACCCTGAGAAATATTAATAAAAGCAAATTAAATAACTATAATAATGGAGTTAAGCAAGTTACACACACAATATGGTTTAATGTTGAATGGAAAACTTCTTTACCTTTTGACGATATACGTTTGGAGACATACGGAAATCTGCTCTACTGGCGTATTTAATGGGACTTTTATGAAGGGGACTACAACAAAAAATGATTACTATGAGAAAAACTTAAGTGCACAAAATATTTAAGTTTATAATTATTTATAGGAATATTAGTTTTTCCATTTAAAATTTTGGTTCTCAGTTTGAAAATTTTATCAAAGCCCATTGAATGTTCTACAGATGTGCTGCTGAATGGTTGATGTAATGTAATGTTGCTGAATGGCAGGATAATACGTAAGTATCAAAACTTCTATTACTCAAAAAAGAAATAAAGTCAATAGCATAGGATAAGTATCAATATGAATTGACTTGTAATTTTTAATCATATATTTGAAAATTGTTGAGGTTAATCCTACATTCATTGTTTAATAGTTTTAAAGTTTTGGGTTTATTGGTTGGCAATTCCAAGTAGATGCTGTATTATTATTCATGTCTCGTGATTGTTATTTGAAATTTAGTTTTGTGCTTTTCCTTTGAACTTATAGATATAGATGTAGATACTTGATACCTTTTGGCTTTCTTTCTTTCATTAAAACTTGTTATACTTACTGGCCTCTGATTTTAATATATCGTAACAAAAATAATTAATAAATTTTAATTTTGAAAAATGTTAGAGTTACTTAAATTCGTTTACAAATTTTAAGTTTTGTTTGCTATCACATTGTTTACATTTTTTAAACATGTTAAAATGTTTTAAGATGTGATTTTGAAAGTTTCAAATTTATACAAGGAAAACTAAATTTTTAAAAAATATCCCATCCCTCCCCAGTCTCCCCTACTACCCATACTGCAAAAACTTTACATTTAAAAAGTACATACAACAATTTTAAAACCAATAATTACATTATTAGTTAAATTTTAAATTAATGTATTTAATCAGTTAGTTAAACTCCAAGAAAAGTTTTTATACTCTAACCCAGCGGTTCTCAAACTGTGCTCCGCGGAGCCCTTAGGGCTCCGCCAAGCATTTCCAGGGGCTCCGCGAAGAAATTTTAAATAAATACGTTGATAATTTCTAATTTGCGTTGCTCTGAAGAGTTTATATAAATAACTTCCTGCTAGGCCCTATTGTACTTGAAACTTTATTGCTGTCAATTTTTATAATACGTTCTTTAAAATTAAAATCCTACCTAAAAATGAATGTCCAAAATTTGGACAATGATGTACCTAAAACGAGTTAAAAAAACTGTTTTTAAGGATCACACTCTTCACAAAATCTTCTGGGGAGGAAGGACCCCCAGATCCTTCTATTGTACTTGGATCTTTATTCGTCACAATTTTTCTTACAAATCAATTATCTTAGATGCAAATTATACCTAAAAAAGTTTTTAAAATCTACGTTAAACTGTTAAATATGCATGGGTAATTTGCTTTTTATACTTTGAAAAATTTATTTCAAAAAAGGGCTCCGCGAAAAATTTGTCTCGTGAAAAGGGCTCTGCGACATGAAAAGTTTGGGAACCCCTGCTCTAACCCATTCCCCATTCATCCCGTGATGCAGATAAATGGGTCAAGTAAAAAAAACTATAAGAAATTTACAAAAATAGCACTGTTATATTTATTATTGCATGATGATTAACTTTTTAAAGGAACAATGCACTTTTATTTTCCAAAGCTTTAGCTTTGATTAAATTGTCTTCTAATATAATCACCATATAGAAGTAAAAAAAAAGTTACTCTTGGTTTAGAGAAACACATTTACTATTCAATTTATTCAAGCATAGAAGCTGTCTTCAATGAACTAAATTTTTTGAATAGGCTAGGTATACAATCTTCTGGGTGAATTATCAAACATTTTAAGGGAAGTAAAAATATAAAAAATCAGTTGTCCCATTAATCCCCAATAATTTATTAAATCAAAGAAAGATGATAGATTACCGAGAAGAACAGATGCTGATGGACGGAAACTTTAAAATATGTAAGCAGTATTTCTCAATAATTTTTGAGATCATATTTAGGATTAAAGGATTTATCAATCAGTGGACTGCGACCCTCTTTAAAAGGTAAACACCAGATAAACGATAAGGCAATGATTAAAAAAGATATAAGACTTTAAATAAGCATATTTTGAAAACAGGATAGAAAGTAGAGATTCTTTAGTTTTTGATATCATGTGCTAAACGCCAGAAGAAAATAAACAATATTTTTATTTACAAAACCAAGCGGTGGATTTCATTACAGTTACAGTGAAATTGATCAATAATACCATAACGGAGCCACATAAACATAAAAACAAGGAACTAATCTCAAATGTGGGACTCAATACCACTTAAATCAACCTAATTCTTGAAAATTGATTAAATTTTTGTGAATTTAAATTGTATGTTTAGTTTTGAAAGAAATTCTAAGGAGGTAGGAAAGCTCGGGAATGACAAGGACATTATTTGTAAGAATATTAGTCTTATCTCTCACCACTAGATGGTGACACCAAATTCTCAGTGGGGTCTTTATAGGGATGTTACGTATTAGTTAAAGTGTGGAACCGGTTCCACAGTTCCAGTTCCAAGGTGGGATTAGGTTCCCTTAACAGTTCCAGTTCCAAACGGTTCCAACTTTAAAACCGTTCATATAAAAAACGCAAGGGTCCCAAAGACAAAAAGAAGCAATAAAGTCAAAAAATTCAAAAATTGACCAGTGGTCAAATGGGGTTGACGAAAGGTCAGGGACGCCTAAAACAACCATGAGACAAAAAGAAAAGGTCAGAAACGTTACATATAGCGAGAAAAAATGGATTGACCAATGGAAAAATGGTCAAGAGATCTTGACCAGTGGTCAACACCAATATGTTACCCGTCTCAAGGCGTTTGGTTTGATACCCCACATGACCTACTTAAGTGCCAAAGCAAAGAAGTTACAAAAAGTTGACCGGACTGACCAATGGTCAACCATAACCAAAGACACATGTTATAACATAAGGGATTACAAAATATCAATTAGCAACTCCTAAATTTATTTTATAATGAATTTCAGTCATCTTGGACAGTGGTCAAATGAGGTTGACCAAAGGCCAGGACCCCCAAAACAATCAAGAGACAAAAGGAGAAAGTCAGAAAAGTTGCATATCATGAGAAAAAGTGGAATGACCACTGGTCAAGAGATATTGACCAGTGGTCAACACCAAAATGTTACCCGCCTTAAGGCGTTTAGTTTGAGCCCCAACATGACCTACTTCAGTGCCAAAGCACAGAAGTTGCAAAATGAGGATCCGACTGACCAATGGTCAGTCGGAACCAAAGATACACGTTATATCAATAGGGATTACAAAAGATAAATTGGCAACTCCAACATTTAGTTTATAGTGAATTTTAGTCATCTTGACCAGTGGTCAAGCTACAGGAAACTTAAAATGAATTTCCAGATTTAATTCTCATTCTCACAGACAGACAGTTATACCCTTCCCAACGAAGCCCAAACAGAAACAAACGCTTATACGTTCCAGTTCCAGGTTTATTAGTATTATTATCTTACCAGTTCCAAAGAGTTCCCAAGTTCTAAACCTAGTTATAAGTTCCAAAATAGCTCCAAAGTTCTTACCAGTTATAAGTTCCAAAAGAAGTTCTAATCAAGTTCCGGTTCCATTCCAGTTACGCGAATTCCTCCCAGCATAACTAATCCACTCGAAACAAGTTCCACGAGAACGTATTAGTTTCCGTAAAGAGTTCTGTCACTGGAACTTATTTCTCTCAGAACCGTTAGCGATCGCTAACAGTTCCAGGCCGACCCGGCCCATTCCGACAGCAAATCCATAGGAATTTCGGGCGGCAGTAATGAAAGCTCATAATCCGTGGAACTCAGGGTGTTAACGAAGCCGGCCCATTCCAACGGAAAATCCATAAGAATTTCGGGCGGAAGGGATAAAAGCTATCGACTGCTTTGGAGCGTTCTAATTGGCGCAGGCGGCTGTCAGTCATTCTTTTTTTTCTTCTGCTGCTTCTTCGTCGAATCGGCAGATGTCTTTCTTTTTTATTTACTTTCCCTCGTTGCGGTTTTTCAGTGAGATAAGAGCATATTTGTTTTGAAAAGGGATTGATTAATTCACTGGTCAACACTCATTTTGATGGCTGGAATATTAAAGCTGTTTTTGTATATATTTGACCTCCTGATTCCGAATATGACATCCGTTTTTGCTCATCAGCTCTAGTTTTTAAGATATTCGAAAACTAAGTTTTTTCACTTTTGACCTACCTTTTATACAATATGGTGCTATAAAAATGACTTAAAAATAAAAAACCTAACCACCCAAGGCTTTTCCTATTCCTTAGGCTCCCAATAGATAGTGTATAAAGTTTCAGTTCCTCAAGTTAATTTTAAGGGGTACCTATAGGGCCCTAAAGTTGAAAAAAGTCGAAAAATTGGTCTTTTTTTCAGAATTTAAAAAAAAATATTTTTGAGTTTTCTAATTTGATAAAACTGGCTAATATATGTTTTTTAGAACTTATTCAGACCGCTAAAAATATTTTTACTTTAAAACTGCACCTCTTTAGAGCGATTTTTTAGTTTTAAGGCGAGAATAAGGGTCATTTCGCTTAAAAACGCTTGGTAACAATAATGGTGGTTGAAACTAATAAATTTCAAATTTTTAAGAAGTAAGTCATCAAAAAAGATGTACTTTGATATAAAACTGAAATTTCATATGATACAGATCAGTGAAAAAAAGCATTTTTTCCAATTTTTTCAAATTTTAGGGCTTGAAAGCTCGAGAGGAGCTTCTACTGTTTTACTGATCTTTATCATGTGAAATTCAGTTTTACATCAAAGGACATCTTTTTTGATGACTTACTTCTGAAAAATTCGAAATTTATTCGTTTCAACCACCATTATTGGTACCAAGCGTTTTTGAGGGAAATGACCCTAATTCTCGCATTAAAACTAAAACATCGCTCTAAAGAGGTGCAGTTTTAAAGTAAAAATATTTTTAGCGGTCTAAATAAGTTCTAAAAAACATATATTAGCCAAATTTATCAAATTAAAAAACTCAAAAATTTTTTTTTTTAAATTCTGAAAAAAAGACCAATTTTTCGACTTTTTTTTAACTTTAGGGCCCTATAGGTACCCCTTAAAATTAACTTGGGGGGCTGAAACTTTATACACTATCTATTGAGACCCTAAGGAATAGGAAAAGCCTTGGGTGGTTAGGTTTTTTATTTTCAAGTCATTTTTATAGCACCATATTGTATAAAAGGTAGGTCAAAAGTGAAAAACACTTAATTTTCGAATATCTTAAAAACTAGAGCTGATGAGCAAAAACGGATGCCATATTCGGAATCAGGAGATCAAATATATACAAAAACAGTTTTAATATTCCAGCCATCAGAAAAAAAGTTTTTTTTTGTAGACCAGTGAGATTCAGTTTTTTGGCAGATGTGCTCTATGGTGCGAATCGATTGTTGCGTTTTTGCCTCGCTGGGTTTTTTTTGCTATAGAATATATCCCTGCGGTAGCGGTTTGCGGGCATTGCTTATCTTTTAGTTTGGAAATCGCCTCTTTATTTGAGGCGTTCTCGTTCAATGTTGGATAGGATTCCAGAGAAATTTGGATTTGTTATTGATCTTTATCGGTTCCAGGGTGGAACCGTTAAGCGGTTCTTCGTGGAACCGGTTCGCGATATTCCACAATGACTAACTCCCCAGCAGTGGCGGATCCAGGATTTGGTTTTGGGGGGTGCTAAGAATTTTCCTTATCCATTTGAATGTTCTTGTTAATATTAATACGGAAAAGATAGTGAAATATCCTGATCCAACTTCGAAAAGGGGGGTCTGGGGGGTCCTCCCCCAGAAAATTTTTGGAAATTTTAGTCAAAAAACCCACTTTTTCAACTCGTTTTGATACGCCTCATCCGAATTTCGGACATAGATTTTTTGCGTTTTGACAAACTTAGTAAAATATTAGACGTTTTGGGGGGGGCTTCAGCCCGAAAGCCCCCCCCGTAGATCCGCCACTGCTCCCCAGCGCTAGCGCCGCCAAGGGTGCCAAACGAGTCGCTTTTCCAAATACGCCAAACCTTGCGGTTCTCGCGTCTCGCAATTTCCCTCGTTTAACGAGATTTGCTGTGATATTTTTTTCGCTGCGTCGCGTTTAAAGGAGTGTTGTTGTGTCCAGTGGTTTTTACCCTCTTTGAGGAACAGAGTACTTAATTTTCGTTTTGAATAAATTTCTAATATAATTATTGTTATTATTCCAAGTAAATATTGTCGCATAAATGTGTTTTAAGTTTTATTTACAAATTTTCGTGTAAGCAGTTACATTTTTTTGTGCATTATCTTATATGTAATCAATTTATTAAATTAACCGCCTATAAAATGATACCTTCTTACTGACCATTCATAAATGGTTGGGTAAAAAAATCCTTTTGGGCCTGAAAGAATAGCTAGAATGAAAAAATTTAGTGTTGAAGAATAGTTCCCTCAATGAGACTTTGTAAAACAATTGTGGTAGTAATTTAAATATATTTTGTTAGAAATTCTAAACAGTAGTATTAATATAAAAAATTTTTATCAATTTGAAATACATTCCCAAATGTGAATAAGCAATTCAAAAGGGGTCTTTTTGAAAAATATATTGAATTGAGGAAAATTTCAACTTTGTACGCAACTCTGTAAATTAATATATTTACCTTATATGTTGAAGATTAACCTGCAGCCTGCAGTACTATAAATTGAATATTAATACAAGAAATTATGATATTTTCATTCGCAGTTAAACTTGTATAATTTAACCCTGATGACTTTCCATATTTATGCTTATTAGGTATTTATGTACTATACTTCTTAATTAATCATTGGGTAATTAGCTGTCTAAGAAGTTGAGATAGCCAATTAACTTTAAGTAACTAAAAAGTGGTAGGCCACATATTACGTCAATACCCTATTTTTGTGTAGAATCACTAAAATTTTATTCTAAGGGTATTAATTCACAGATAAATTTCTTAAAGTAGATGTGTTGTCTTTTCAGAAATCTGCTCTCAAATCCTGCATTTCAATTTAGTTACATATTTTAGCTATAAATACATGCCTTTTCTATATATTATTTTATTTTTGGGTATTTTATGAATAATTACAAATTTTGCCCAAAATGTAATATATTATGTAGTTGCAAATCTAAATTTGCTGGTTAAATCTAAAAACTCAATGCTAAATTTAGCTATAGTAAGTTGAGTATTCCATTTCACGTTTACCATTTCAGTCGAACTTTTACCTAATAGGTGTTTTTTCAATACTTTTTCAGTTAATTGGAAAAGTTGATAGAGAGAAATCACAAATATATTACTCAAATAACTTACTATAAAAACTTGAAAATTTAGAATTTTTAATGTTTTTAGAATTTATGAAATAAAAAAAAATTAATATTACATTATCTTCTTATTTTCCCTAATTCAAAGTACATACAGAGAGAAATCACAAATATATTACTCAAATAACTTACTATAAAAACTTGAAAATTTAGAATTTTTAATGTTTTTAGAATTTATGAAATAAAAAAATTAATATTACATTATCTTCTTATTTTCCCTAATTCAAAGTACATACTTTGTAATGTATTGCATATACATACCTACAATAAGTACATATTATGAGTATATACCTTTTTTAATTACATAGACTCGCAGCCCAAATAAAAAATAAATTTCAAATGAATATTTTACATGATGACAATATTCCTTCAGCTATTATATATGTGTACAATTTATTTAATTATTCTATAATGTTTTTATAATTTATTAAATAAAAAAATTATATTACATTACCTTCTTATTTTCCCTAATTTAAAATACATACTTTGTAATGTTTAATTGCATATGTACATATTACAAGTACCTTCTTTTTTTAATTACATAGACTCACAGCCCTAATCAAAAATAAATTTCAAATGAATATTTTACATGATGACAATATTACCTTGAGCTATATGTGTGTACCAATTTATTTAATTATTCTTATTCCAAAGGATTTTGTTAAAAAGACACTGGATGTAATGGGAAAAGGTATCTGATGTTAAATGTTACTTAAAACTTAAAAGTAATATTATTAACATGCTGTGAAAAAAATGCATGAAGAATAAAATATAGTAAAGCAGAAAATTTATTAAGTTATTAATTATCTTGTATATAGTTTTCTTTAAAACTGTTTAAATCTATCACGCGAATTCACGATCAAAGACGAGCTAACAAGTACAAAGCAACGCACGTGACGTACTACTTGCTGTGTGTGGAATGCGGGTTGCCGCATTGGGCGAGAGAGGGTTGCCAAAAGCGACCGGGCGAGTAACTCGTTTGGCACCCTTGGCGGCGCTAGCGCTGGGGAGTTAGTCATTGTGGAATATCGCAACCGGTTCTGACGGTTCCATGCTGGGATTAGGTTCCATGGAACTGTTCCAGTGGAACCGTAACATCCCTATGTCTTTATTTTGACATTATTTCTCTGGGGATATGAGAGAACCTAGATTTTACGGTACTTATCCATTATACCGGTGCAAATCTCGTCAGGCAGACTTTTTGGCGGCAACATACAGTCTCCGGAAGAAATCATACAAAGCAATTGACGACTTAATCGCCTGCGCCGGTATAATGGAAAATTTACCATCATAAAAAGGGTTTTTCATTTTAAAAAACTGTTAAAACTGCTAAGTACACAGTAAAAAAATTCTGGAACGTTTCTAGGAAAAACTGGTGGGCTCAGCTGCTGAAGGACTTTCAAAATTTCTTATTTTTCCCAAGGAACATTCCAGGATTTTTACAGTGTAAAAATAAAAGTATCTTATTACTTTTATTCAGATAAAACCAGGTAACTGTTATACACAGTGGCGGCTCGTCCATCATAGGAGAGCAATAAGCACGTGAACACCCAGTGAAAAAATAGAAAGGGGACATCCATAAATTACGTGAGGTCAAAAAGGGGGGAGGGGCTTGGAAAAATCTCACCAAGGGGGAGGGGGGGTCGATTAAAATATCACGTCAACTTTTTAAGTTAGAAATTTTATACGATTTTCTTTTTTTTAGTATGAGAAAGGATAAAGGAATACACACAGGAATTGTGCTATGAAGCACAAAATGCAAACGAATAGGATAGAAAATTATTTTTAAAAAGTTGTAAGCAAATCCCACGTGGGGGGAGGCGGGGGTCCAGCAAAATCTCACCAAGGGGGAGGGGGGGTCCAGAATTTGGAAAAAACACCTCACGTAATTTATGGATGTCCCCAAACTAAACTCAAATATAAAGATGCATAAATATCAAAAGAGAATAAATCATTTTCAATTTCTTTTTCTGTTTCTACCCCCTTTTCACGACCTGTCAGTAAAAAAAATTATTGCCGGAAACATTACATAAGGAAAAAAAAGCATAGAACCACCATTGATTTTCTTTTACTTTGGTTCAATGAAGGCTATCAGGAACAAACCATCCCCCTTCTTGGAATTAAAGGCCGCAATACTAACACTATAAATTTGAAGAGCCGCTTTAAAGAGGGGCCATAACTGCAACTGTTACTGGTTTACATAAAATACTATCCTTAAAAATATAAAGGGGACTCATAGAGTCTTAAGTTCAAAAGGATTTTGTGAGGGTATTAAGGGTTATTTATGTCATTTTCCTTAATAATAACAAAAGGACATTTTCTGAGTTTGAAGAAAATATATCCGGATAATTCTCCTTGTCTATACTCATCTTAATAAAAAACCCATCAATATCTTAAAAGCTAATCTCCATTTACTTATCTCGGTGTTTTTGAGAATCTAAGCAAGTACGCTTTTGCGTTTAGGGTAAAATTAAATTATCCTAAGATTTCGTAGGAGATCCCTAAATTTTGGTGGGAAAACTCCATTCAAGCTATACATTTCCGATAAAAAAGCCATTAAAAAAACCTAAAACATTTTCTATTTACTCTCACTTGCCTATTTTACTCAATTAATTCATGGTTATAAACCCGTTTCATACTTTAACAGAGCATAATCATTTTTTAATGATCGCTCAAACAGCTGGGCTTGACCAGTTAAAGTCCCGATTTGTAACTTTTTTATGGAATCCGCGCTCTGGTGAACGTCCAGTGCTTTCATTGAAAGATAGTATCATGAATTATCCTCACTCACCCTATCCAGGACCATTGGAATTTCAAATACCCGCGTCTCACCAGATTTCTTGATCTCTATAATCCCTCTTTGAGGGTTCCGGCGGTCGTGGGCAATTTACCTGTGCTTTACGAGAGGAGAAGCAATGCGGGAAGAAGGTTACCCTTTGTGTTGATTTGTGAATGCTAATCTGATGAAAAACTCAGAACTTTCATGTTTGTACCAGTCCCTCAAGAGTTTAAAAAATGGGGTAAATTTGTTTTTCAACGCGGGTGTAATTTTTCTGATATTTTATTTTATCATTGTATAAAATTAGGTTTGAGGAGAAAAACCAACAAATAACCCAATGATAATTAATATAGCTGCATCTAAGCTTTAATTTAGTTTTGAAATAATTGCCTCAACATGTCTCCAAAAATAAAATGCCTTGTTTTTCCGAATAAAGTGAAACGGGGCAAATCCCCATCCCGGCAGATGTTTGGGGGCAAATCCCCCGCAGCTTCAAAGTTCGCGGATTTGCTCCAAAAGGAAATGAGGACTTACAGGATCCCTAAAAAGGTGAATAAAGGTTTCCGACATGTTAACCCTCTATCTGAAACTATCATTTCCCCCTTTTGAAATGTATAGGGGACTCTAAAAAGACTTTCCAACACATTCCTGCTCAAACCATCAAATTTCAGATGCCATGATGTCAATTTCCGCATCATTAGAAGTACCGGTAGATAATTTCTGGTTCTCTCTATACGAGACTACTTCGAGAATCAGTGGTAAAACTTATCTGAAATTTAACAGGGAGGAGAATGCTCAATGCTCAATTGCTCATCCTTTCAATTATAACCTTATTCTGAAGACTTCTGTCTGCGTGATGCTAAACGGCTGTATATCCATCCACGTCTTTTATAGAGGAAAATGACGGTTTGAAGTAGAGGTTTGATATCTTGGACACCTTTATTTACCTTTTTAGGGATCTTTTGTCAGTCCTAAACTCCTTTAAGTGAACGGAAATCCTTACGGGTTGGCAATTTTCGCTAAAATCGATTATATTTGTTTAATATTGTTGAGTAACTTGGGAATAATAAAACAATGTTTCAAAGATTATTTGTAGTATTTTCATATTGAAATAATCTGTTTTTATTTCAATCCATCCTGGTTTTAAATACAACAAATAACACTAATTTCATGAATTATTAATCAGATCCTCATTCACCCTAACAAAAACACGAATATTCATTGTTCACTGTTTGCAAAGAGTAGCGCTTAAACCCATAAAGGCGGATGATTGAACTCTTGTCGCTACTTAAGTAACGTAGCTTCATCCAAGGGATCTCTCTCTACTCGCCCTATCCCGGACCATTGGAATATCAAATACCCGCGTCTCACCAGATTTCTCTATCTCCGATCCCTCTTTGAGAGTGCCGGCGTCGTGGGCAATTTACCTGTACTTTAAGAGAGGAGTTGAGCAATTCGAAAAGAAGGTCTAAAAAGGTATCGTAATTTCAATTTTTATAAGTCAGCGGTTCTCAAACTGTGAGCCCCTTAGCGCGGCGCGATAGCGTCAGAAGGAGGGGGCGAGCCCAAGCTCAGGCCCCCTCTCGAAATTGGGACTAAGGCGTCAAAAACCTGTAAAACGAGTAAAACGACCCCTGTTTTAAAGTGTCAAATCTCCGGAATTTTCGGGGGAGAACTTCAAGTTAAATTAAGATGCATATGTTATTTTAACCAAGCAATTTTTAAAAAGTTACAATTTTTAAACCTTAAATATTACGGATAAGGGTAACCTCAACCTTTCAACTACAGTAAGCTATTTAATTTCCCCCTATGGTAAATTAAAAGGTATTTCTAGAGATATCAGTGACAGTATGCTGGGGGGCTATAGCCCCCCCTTAGGACTTAAGTTCACACTAGATAAAATGGAAATTTTTCGGAAAATTCAAAAAAAAAAATTGTAGTTTTTTTACATTTCAAACGGTCCAAAGAGCTTTCTTTATCTCATAAACTCTCTTTCTAAGATTTTTTCTTATGACATTTTATAGCACCTGTGTTTTTGTAGAATCAATGCACATATTAGGAGAAAGTGGGTTTTTGCTCCTTGCATAGAATCAATTCACTAATATTTAAGGAGTTCAAGAGTTTTAGCCCCTGCAAAGCATTTAGCCCCCTGCATATTTGTAGATTTGAGTTGCAATTTAAAGTATTCAATTATCTTTAGCCCTCTACGAAACATTAGCCCCTGCAAAACTTTCAGCACCTGCGTTTTTGTACATTAAATTAAGAATTTAGAGAGGCCAATGAGCTTTAGCCCCTACAAAGCATTAGTTCCCTTAAATATTTATATATTTGGTTCACAACTTGATGAGCTTGATTTAGCCCCTTCCAAGATAGATGAGCTTTAGCCCTCTCTGCTCTTTTATAAAAATGGAATTCATAACTTCAAAAAAAGGTTCCAATAAGCTTTAACTACAAAATCTTTAGCCCCCCTACATTTTTATAGATTCGATTTACAATTTTAAGGGCCAATGAGCTTTAGCTTTCTTGCGTTTTTATGTATTTTAATTTAAAAATCTTTAGACAGTTAATGATTTATAGTCTCTACTTATATTTTGCACATTCAATTCACAATTTAAAGAGGCTTCCGAGACTCTTTATAAAGAATTAGCCCGTTCACAATTTAATGAGCTTTAGCCCAAACACCAGCACTAACCCCCTCAAAAATTTTTAGCCTCTGCGCTTTTTATATATAGATGCTTTTCACAGCATAAAGATTCCAATGAGCTTTAACCACTATAGAGCATAAGCCCCCTCCAAAATCTCTTTAGCCCTTTACATTTTATATAGATTCGATTCAAAATTTAAAGGGGACAATGAGGTTTAGTCCAAGATCTTTATCATCTTCCACCTGGTTTTTACAAAACTTACTTTTTAAATGTTCCGATGGGGGTCTCTCTAGGATCTTTAAGGTCGTTTTCATAATTGGAATGATCCCTTTCGCTTTATAACAAATAGTTTTAGCTACTTGTTTGCGGTACTTCTATGGATCTATTATAAGAAATTATAAGGTAGAGAGTAAAGTAGAAAATAACAAAGTAAGTCAGGGGTTCAAACCGCCCCCCCTTGAAATTATATTACCATATTTACGTATATCCAATTTTTCTCTTCGAGATAACATTCTTTTCTGGTGTTATTCAGAGGTTGCCAAATGACCAAAATCGAGTCAAAAAGCTACTTTTTCAGGTCAAATTTAAAAACACCCAAACCCCCCTTTATGCTGGGGGCTAGATATTAATCTCTAAACTTTGAAATTAAATGCATGATAGCTACCTAAAATATAATTTAGAAAGATAGTTTGGAAAAATATATGGCAGAAACTCTCCAAAACAAAAGTCGCGTTAAGGCCGTGTAAAGGCCTAGTATTAGTAGTTAGTAAGTATCTCTATTTCACCTTTCGATTAGGAGGGAATGAATAAAGGTACAGTAAAAATCTAATAATTTTTTACCATCAGGCTCCATACATCGTAAAACGTTCGGTTGACACACTATTAATAATAATTTTGATACAAATTTAACTATTCATTAATTTAATTACTAATAAATTAATTAGTTATATTTGATTAAACTAGTAAATATTAATAACTACCTTTATAATTTAAGAAATTTTTTTAAATGGCAAAAACGCATCGGAAGTATCAACTTCAATCTGATTATATGTTAGCCCCCCCCCCCCTTGGCCATGTTCTAGATCCACCCTGCCTCTCATTCGAGAGTTATGGACCAATACTCATCATTTGCCACCACAGGCTTTTAAAACTGAAAAAAATCATAACCCTAATATACAGGGTGTATCTGAAATGGTGCAACAAACTTTCAGGGATGATAGTAATCATCAAGACGAACACGAATCGGTATAGGAAGGGGGTCCCATACCAAATCCCAGGGAGTTAAAAATGGAGCAACACCCTAAAAAATCATTGAAAAATTCAATTTGTAAAAGAACTTCTATTGGTATAAACTTAATTAGGGTCTCAAAAATTGTGGTTTAATATTATCTTTAAAATTACCTCAAAAGTCTTCACTTTAAAATTTGTTTCATTATGAAAAAGTTATAAAAACAAAAAAAATGTGAAAACTCGGCCAAAACCTTATTTTGTATTTGAAATCCTTTCTTTTGATTTGATAATCTGAAAGATCATAGTTGAAAACCCTTAAGTCCAAAGTTTCACGTAAGTACAATCAATATTAAACGCTTGAGATCCTGTTAAAGTTTGTTTTTTGCGTGCGCTAACAGCTGTTCTGGAAACAGCTCTAAAAAACTTCTTTTTAGTTAAAGATTTAGAAGTTTTTAGTTAAAGTAAAGAATTTTGAGGTAATTTTAATTACCTCTATTAAACCACAATTTTTGAGACCATAATTAAGTTTTTACCAATAGTAGTTCTTCTACAAATTGAATTTTGCAATGATTTTTTTGGGGTGTCGCTCCATTTTTAACTCCCTGGGATTTGGTCTGGGACCTATAGTTACCTTATACCTTAACCTATAGTTTCATTATCCTAGCCTCAGTAGTTGTGGTTATATTTACATCTACTTCTATTTATCTATGGAAAGGAAACATCTGTATAAATTAAAAGATAAAAAGAATGGAAGGGCTTTGTAGCTAGATAGCATTGTTTTGCAAGTTGCTTTGTGCACCTTATAAAATTAACCTTGTATTTGATTTATTACTTTTATTTAAGGATTTATCCGCTGAGTTATATAAAAAGAACTGAAAAACATTGTTTTCTTTGAAAGCAATAGGAAGCAATTGAGTAACTTTAAAGGTAAGAAAACACTTCTACAAAGCAACGGACTTATATAACAAAATCAGAAAACCATATCAAAAATATGTGATGCTTTATTTACGTTGTGATGTTTTTGAATCTAAGGTTCTTCAAAAAATCTGTAGTTAGTTATACAACTAGCTACTAGTCATGAACGAAAACTGAAAATATGACTATTATCACCTTGATCACCTTGAGCAATGAGGCTGAACATAACAACGTTCAAATTTCGTCCATTATTTAAGTTCATTTTTGTGCCAAGGATGTAACTTCCATATCGTTGTTTTATGTTTTATTCTACTCTTGAGTGCTCAGTGCTTTTTGTACTTACTTGAGTACTAGTACCCCCCGTCCTAGAGTTGGGGTCAGATTATAACATCGTTCTCCACCATCAGATGGCGCTGTAATCTAGAAGATCTAGAAGAGTTTCTACATCTTTTCTTCTCTCTCCGTCGCACGCGCGCGAGTTGTTCTTTTTTATATAAAAAACCTCTGATTGAAGACAGTTTGACGACACGTAATAGTCTTGTTTGTGTTTTCCTGTAAGTTATGTTGTTCGATACGTTTCTTGTCGACTTTTTTTCGGAACGAAGACGGAATGCGAGAAAACACTCTTTCACGCAACTGAAAGAAAATGCCGGAGGAGATACAATTTGTGCAGGAAATGGAAGACGAATTTTGTTTTTGAAAATACTTTTCGGTCAATCTTAGCTAAGCCCGACGGGATATTGGGAGGACACATTCAGAAGAATGTCATTTTATAAAATAGTCCGTCTTGAAATTGTAATCTGTCTCAAAATGGTGTAATTCATTCAAAGCAGTAAGTTATTTTCTTTAAGAGCAAAAGCCAATTAACATTTTGAATGGATTGATTGCATGAAAAAAAACTAGAGAGGATGTAGAAGGGCAAGAGAAGTCTACGGAAGGAGCTCTCCTTACCTACGGTGTTAAGAGATTTTAAAAAATAAGTTTGGTTTATATTTTAAAACGGCCTCGCCGTATCAACCTGGTACGGCGCGGCGGGGAATTTTCAAAGTGTAACTAGAAACTACTATAAACTATTTTTAAAGCTGAAGTTTTTTTTATTTACAAAGATTTTACAAGGCCTTTTGGACGCCAGGCCGTCGGCGGTGGCAAATACCTGCGATGCCATAAGCTATAAATATATGTTACTAGCAAAGTGATTAATTGGGCATTATTAATAATGCCAAGATTAGAAGCTGGTAAAGTGATAAATTTCATTCCTAAATTTAGTTGAATTTATCACATTGCCCGGGCATTATTAATAATGCCCAATTAATCACTTTGCCCGTGACATATACATTAATGTTAAAGAGCTTTAAAATTTCTGCGAATTGAATGGGAAAGGAGTGGTTTATAAAATAAAGAGATATTCCTAATAGCAATATTGAGGAAAAAGATGAGACTAAAAATTAAAATAAAAATTCCTCAAACTCAACTTTAGGAAAGAGATCTAGATTCTAGACTAGAGCAACGATATGATCGGTACCGAGCTTTCCTCAATGACGCTAAGGAGCTTGCAATTTAGACTAAAGTATCTGAGCGATTGAATTGTTTCATCTAGTGTTGAATGAAGTTTGATTGTTCTAAAACCCCCTACGGCTAACATTCACTCGTCCCTGAAACTTATCACACGCAATGGCGTCATTGCAAGAAAGCTTTTAGTAAATGTCCACCTAAGTTTGGTCATTGTATCTAGAGAGGAACTGGACAAAGGCGGAGAAAATAAGTTTTTATATTCTACTATTTTCTTTCTAACTTCAATTATTATGTTTTTATTTTCAAATGGATTAATCGCATGGTATTTTTTTCTAAGGCAAATGATTAACATACACTAAAAAGGAAGATCTGTACGAAGAACTTAATAAAAGTGTATACAAGTGAATTTTTCTGTTTTCCAACAAGTCTGTTTTCTCACATTGCTGAAAATGAATTAGTGAATGTTATTAATAAGGATGTCTAAGATCTCTGTCACGAAACTTCTTAAAAAGAGCGAAATTTTATTTTTGTGCATCGAGTTTTAATTTTCATGGAAGTTATAAAATACAACTGAAAACTTTTACACGGAAACCAGCAGGGAGGAATGTGAAAAAATGCCAATGAAAAGGAGATGAACACTCAATAATTTTTTCGGTTCTCTGGAAATTATCATAGTTGGGTGGGAAAAGCTGTATTACTTTGGAACTTTGGCAATAACAAGGGCTTGGAATGAAATTAATGTACATCGAAGGGTAGAAGCAGCCTAAATGGATATCGTAGATAATAAGGAAGTTGCATGTGTCAGATTTTCAAAAACAAACAAGTGTTCCGTATGGTTTTTTGTATGGTAAAATGAAATATCTAGTCAGTTTTTCGAAAAAATGTACAGGTAATTAAATATTTTAATTTAAAAGTCGAGAAAAAAACACGTGTCTGAAAACGTTTATTTTTTAACCGTAGGATGACAACAATAATACCATCAACTCCATTGCTTTTCAACAATGCCTATTATAAGATGACGTCACATCCAAACTCTTGGCGTTTTCGCGCGCTTTTAAAAACGGGATTTTTGTTAATTTTTTTCGCAATCAAAAAATTTCTCAATCGGCCTCAAATTTTGGGTAGTTGCTTATTTTTGCAAGAAGAATCGATTAAAAAAATTAAAAAAATCATGCAACTTCCTCAGAAGAGACAAAGTGAACAAATCGCAAATGGGAAACGAAAGCACAGAGCTGTTTCCAGTATGCTTAGACCCTCTTCCATGAAAGTAAACGAATATCAGTTATAATGAGTTATAGCTCCCAAACATAGTGTTTTAGATATTTTCTTGAACTAAGGAAATGCATCAAAGCACCCCGAACATCTGTATCTTGCGTGTTATAACGTTGTAGTGTCTCCATAAGCAATCAAAATGCATTACTCCCCCCCAAAAGTTGTTTCTCTTGACACTACTTCTTTGAAAATGGACTCAAGCATATTTGATTCCCGCACTTTAAAAAGTAACGAAATAATCGTTTCAGACTCTTCCTGAAACAGTCTTACAAATCGAGGACGATCGGATCGAGCCCTGCAGGTAGCAACCGATCGTCCCTGAGAGACTTTTCGCACGGCTCCGTTGCAGCAACATTAACAAAAGCGAAGGCCCATTGGCATACGCTTTACGATATATGAATATAAGCCGCCCTCTCATGACTGATGTATGGCTCTAGTCAAATTCGCTCACCTTGACTGCTGAAGAAAGAAAAGATCTCGTTTCGGATGTTGCTCATATCGAAGCAACGATCCCACTGCTATTAACCTCCGACTTCTGTAACGAAAAGTAGGAATTGGGACCGGTGGCAGGAGAACCAACCAACGCAAAGGGTGCAGCACAGTGCAAGGTTTTTTTCTTGTATTGGATTTAGTGTTCTAAATAAGAATTAATGTTTTTAAATTAGCTATCGCAAGGGAGTCTAAAGGAACGGTAAAGCGAGGTAGCCACGCTTACACAAGTTCAGATTTAAAGTTATCAAGAATCCATCTGAAACCTGTTTAATAAAAGCTATTTTCTTAATTGATCAATCCTTGCGCTAATTTTTAAATAACTTTTTTAAATTTTAAGGGTTTTTGTCAGGAATTCCACTTTGGTGGCTTTTTTTCTCGAAAAATAAGAAAGACTAAAAAAAGAGACAAAAAATGAACATTTTTGCCCATTTTTCCCAAAAATGCTGAAGAAGAATCATAACGTAATAAATACCTGTAGAGTATAACAATTGGGTTTTGTTTAGCTGTTATTAAAAGATTTTAGTATTGAACTCGTTTCTTTCAGTTGTTTCTATTAAGTTCTTTTATGTAAAAAACTACCATATTTAACCAGTTGGTACTTTAAGCATTTTGAGAGCTTTAAAGCCCTCTTCTTCACTTTGGCTTTTTTTGCTAAAGAAATTTTTTATCTAGCTTAAAGCTCATCTTCTCAAAATTATTTTCCCGCTTCTTCGAGGGAAATCTAGAGCAATATTTGATATACACATCTATTAACCTTCTCTGACCTGTTTTCCTATAAATTCCATCTGGTAGGGTCGGTTATTCTTTTGACATTGACAAGTAGAGTATTTAACAGGAAAAAGGTTACATTCGTGAAGATACAAATCATTTTTAATTTATTTTCGATATCTAATATACTCAAAACTATTTCTACTATAAACTTTTACTTAAGCTGTCGTGAAAATCGATTAAGGATAAGTAAAGATGATGCAATGCAAGAATTACTCTGCATTTCCATTTGACATTAAAAGAATGACTCACCCTCAAATTAGTCTTGGACATGGAAATTTAGCTATTAAGTTTCACTCATTTTCCTTGGACAGTGAAAAAAAATAGATAAGAATGTTCTTATGAACCTTGAAGTGTAATTTTGTACTTAGATGTTTCTTTAAAATATTCATGACGATTTTTCGGTACCATATAAATTTATCGTTTCGCGATTTGATGCAAAATAATTGCTTTCGTTCGTTTAAGTAGTTTTGTACTCATCGGTGTAGCCTTGAACTTATATTGGATGCATCTTAAAGATGGAAATCGGTCAAAGATGATGTCTCTCGCCTAGAACTGCAAGTTTTAATTTCTTTTGCATCCAATCAAAATCATTAAGCAATGCCTATTATACCGACTCACTAAATGGAGCTAAAGAATGCAAGTTCGTACAATAAAAGTGGAAATACGCGGCTTTTCGAGAGTAGTATTGTGTTAAGAGTCTTTTATTGTCTGAGTTGATTCAGGGTCGTTTGAAGAGAGTAGATGAAGCGTTTTTTCGTTAAAACAAATGGTTTTGACCATTTCTGCTGATTCTTCTTTCGGTGTGTGAATGCTTTCGTAATGTTGATAATGTTTTTTTCCCTTTTGTTTCTCAAGCGACCCCGTAGCCTCGCTGGTAAGAATACCTTGAATATTTTAAAATAGATGACGCTGATTAATTTTGATGAAAAATGTATTTTTGAGCTTTTATATTTCATGCAAAATATGGCCATATTCACCACTAACTTAACCTAAGGTTAACCTGGAATTAAGCTTTTTCGACAAATATGATTGGCTTAAAACGTGTTTTCCCTTTTCAACAACCAATAAAAAGCTTGGTTCCAGGTTAACCTTAGGTTAAGTTTGTGGTGAATACAGCAGTAAATCTCAGCAAACCTTTCTATCCTAAATTAATAAAATGACTTTATTCTATGACAATGATGGGCAAAGTGTGTTAGTAATAATTTAGGTGTGTAAATTAAATGGAATAAAATGGGATTATGCTTTTATAAAAATACATCAAATAGCACACGCACTTATACAGTAGATATTAATGAAAGAAAAAATATGAAATAGAATTAGGTCTACTATGATGACCCTTTCAGTTTAACATTTCTGAATCACAGGGGGAAGTCGACTAAAACATTAGAAAATGCATGCAACAGAAAAAAATTGAACGTGAGCAAATAACTTTCTGTTTTCTAAAATTGCGATGAATTAAATTTGTCAAACTCTTATTATACAAATTAATTAATTAGGTAAAAATGGTTTTAAAAAAGGCTGAGTCAGATAATGCTGTTGATACCAACGTTTTTAAATAGAACAGTCTTTGTGAGCAACCACCTTCCGTTCTGAGTAAAACAGATCGTAAGAAGAGGTTTCACAACTATGAGACTAATTAAAGTTGCATAAAATATTAAGAAATTAACATACCATTATAAGGATTAATTCATAGTTAAAATGTAGGGGAAAGTGGGGCAGTTTGACACAGCAAAATTCAAATCCTATTTTTGAGTAGAAAAAATGACTTACTTTTCAGATACTTTTTGTTTCTAAAAATATCTAAGAATGACTCAGTTTTATGAAACCAATTAGAAAAAAAAATAAGTTTAATGAAAATTAAAATATAACGACTTTTGTAAAAAATCAATTTTGTATCAATGTGCCCCACCAGTGGGGCACTTGGATACATTGTAAGGGGTATTTTGACACAGTGATCGAATTGCTCAAAAATAGTAATTAATAACAAAAGTTTTGAAAAAAATGTACATTTATTGATTTGTATCTGAAGCATATTTTTAACACCTTTTTTCAAGCATAAAAAATAATTCTTCCATTACATTCAGAAATAAAAATAACTAAGGAATTTGACGAATGGAAATTTTTAACAAATCTCTAATTAAGGAAATAAGATGCTAAATTTCATAGGTATAGTTGCTACTGAATAAGTTGAATGAAATTCAAAGGTACCATTGTCGAAAATCATCCAGAAATTAAAAAATAGGACACTAATTTACTGGTTAGTTTTTGGCCATTTATAGTACTACTTTTTCACTGTTTTTTTAAAATACAGTTCTTTGTTACCTGTAAAAGTTATAAAAACTTCTAAGATGCTTGAGAGTCCCTGATTCCATCGTTTGGTCATGTTTTTATCAACTACATTTTTTTATAAATGTCCATAGCTAATGCAAGCAGTCTCCAATCTCAAACACTTAATAAAACCCAAAGACTCAAAAATTTACATAAATGTCCTTCACTGTAGATCTAACTTACCTTTAATTGATTTTAAAAGAATTGCTGAGAGATATTTATCTCCCAATACAAAATATGGGAACTTTTATCTGTGTCAATGTGCCCCACGAGTGTATCAAAGTACCCCACATCTAAGTATATCAATTTGCCCCATTTGTTGTTTTTGAACAAAAACTTTTTTTTTAAATTGACAAATATTATTTAAAATTTAAGGATACCCCCTATTGGTAACAAGGATAAACTTGTTTTTGAATTTACAGATATCTGTATTACAAGTAGAATAGTTTCAGGCGATTTTGCATTTTACTTAAACATTTACATTTGGAAATGACATATTTTGACTAAAAAAATTTAGTTTCCTTCACTAAAATTTTTAGACTTATAACAGAGCTTAACGGTTTCATATGTAATGCTTTGGCATATAAATTAAATTTTTCGTAAAAACACAACCTAAATAACCTTGATAGTTTTTGAGATATTGAAGGTGCCTTTTGTATCAAATGTATCCCCCTTGTATCAAATTGCCCCGTGTTCCCCTATACAGGGTGTTTCAAAATTGCGTTGCACGGCTTTTATTCGGAACCAACGCCTCCTAGGGCCATGAAAGCAAGGTCTACCCATAGGTAAGTGACCCTTAAAAAGTTAAAAAAAGTAATTTAAAAACTAAAGAAGATAGAGCAAAAGCCTCAGTGAGAGTATTGTTGCCAACGTCAAGAAGATCTCACTGAAAAAAATTTGATCAAAATATCTTAAATATTCGCGGAGATATTAGCATGTGAAAATAGCACTTTTTCAGGGGTCAAAAAATAAAAAGTTCGCATATTTCCAAATTTTTCAGTCTTATTGTGTAGTTTTGTGTTTTTTTAGTTGAAAGAACACAAAATTTAATCCAAAAATCAAAAAAATTTGCAAATATGCAAAGTTTTTTTTTTGACCCTTGAAAAAGTGCTATTTTCACATGCTAATATCTCCGCGAATATTCAAGATATTTTGATCAAATTTGTTTCATTTTCTTTATGTTGGCAACAATACTCTAACTGAGATTTTTGCT